>CM070577.1:51330408-56330408 GCA_036346355.1 Rhipidocladum racemiflorum | reverse complement strand
GGAAAAGCAATTACTAGCAACCACCAAGTGGCCCACTCAAGATTTAATCACCCTTACCGAGGGACACATCAATGACACAAGTCTCCAAGAAGGTTTGAATTGAGTCCTACACAACCTTCCTTTACTCTTCACTTCCAAACTAGTTACGATCCACCACAAGCAATGCCTAATATCTTAGGTCATTTCAAACCCACACTAGATTCCTCTTTCTAAGAAGGTTTCGCCCTCGCATTCTTCCTTTCAAAGAATCAGAACAAGGGTACAATCATTGAGTAAGCTCAACCAAGACCCATGAACCCAAAATGATCCACATCCAACAACTCGAACTCCAAAGCGCTAAAAGCCACATTGGAAAGAGTTCGGCAACCATGCATGCACACTTTTCAAGAGCACTCCGGATTAGTCATATATCCTGTCGACGATCTGTTTCGCCGGCAATGAGATTTGTGATTCTAGGGGATTTGTGCGGGATCTGAGCTTGATGGTAACACAGGATGCGAGGGCAATCTGTTTTAGACAGGTTCGGGCTCTCTCGGAGGAGATAATACCCTAGTCCTGTGTTCTTGGATGTATTGTCTCTCTTTTTCTTGTTTCTCCCTCCTCCCTTATATCTTGGGGAGAATACATGATAGTTGGGCGCCACCGGCCCTGAACATGGTGGCACGAACGACATGTCCCTTGTCCTTATCCGCCTTCACGCTCTACGTCTGGAGAGGTGGTTATGCTTTCTCAGGCCACGCTGCCGCTTTGTCGTCCCGGCATCCGCAGGCTCTGGCGGTGTCGGTGCATGCTTTGTTCTGGCGGGTTGTTAGGGCGGCGCGAAGCTTCCGTGAAGGATCGGGAGTTGTCTTGGGAGCAAGTCGAAGGTTTCCTCTGGGCCCGCCCGTTGCGCTCGGGCTTTGGGCTTTCTTCCGCCTGTCAGGCCCAGTCGGGTGTAGGCCCCTCTTGTGGGGCCCCTGTCTCTGACATCCCACAGCAGCCCCAAGTGCTTTAGGATCGACTTTCCGTCCCTTGCCCTGTCATGAGGATTATGCGGGAGAGAGATCATAAAGAACTTGTAGTATGAAGCCACCGTGGTTAGTTAGCTCGTGGCCGAGTGGTACCCGCGCCCGTTTACGGTCTTGCGACAACCGCCTGTCGCTCGGTGACCCTCATGGGGCGTACCTTGGTCTTTTGGCTCGTGGCCGAGTGGTACCAGCGCTTGGATTTACGGTCTTGTGACAACCGCCTGTCGCTCGGTGACCCTCATGGGGCGTACCTTGGTCTTTTGGCTCGTGGCGAGTGGTACCAGCGCCCGTTCACGGTCTGGACAACCGCTTGTCGCCGGTGACCCTCATGGGGCATACCTTATTCTTTTTGGCTCGTGGCGAGTGGTACCAGCGCCCGCTTACGGTCTTGCGCGCAAACCGCTTGTCGCCTACCGACCCTCATGGGGCATACCTTGTTCTTTTGGCTCGGGGCGAGTGGTACCCGCCCGTTCTGATCTTGGCTGCAACCGGCTTGTCGCTCGGTGACCCTCATGGGGCATACCTTGTTCTTTTGGCTCGGGGCGAGTGGTACCGCGCCCGTTCTGATCTTGTGACAGCCGGCTGTCGCCGGTGACCCTCATGGGGCATACCTTATTCTTTTTGGCTCGTGGCCAAGTGGTACCCGCGCCCGTTTACGGTGCACGGCAACCGGCCTGTCGCTCGGCTGACCCTCATGGGGCATACCTTGTTCTTTTTGGCTCGGGGCCGAGTGGTACCCGCGCCCGTTCTGATCTTGTGACAGCCGCTTATCGCTCGGTTGACCCTCATGGGGCATACCTTGGTCATACAGAGTAATGCCTGTGCCCGCTTACGGCGCACTGCTTTAGACCCTCATGGGGCGCATTCTCAAGACCGTGTTGGTTGTAGATCCTCTTGCGACACCCAATCGCATTGTGAGACAGCGACCAGCAATTGACCCCAAATTATGGGGTGTGCGTCGAAGGATGTTCGGAAAGTGCCCAGCCCCAAGCTTCCGTGGCGGCCGGCGTTCAGGCCCGTCATGGGGCGCACTTTTTCCCAAACTTCGGACCAGATTTGACACCTGGCCGCGTTTTGCGTGACGCAGCTATTGGCCCGTCATGGGGCGTGCCCTGGATCTAGCCCAGAATTGAACAGGAGGGCCCTCGTTTTTTCCCACCGTAGGTGGAAATTGGGGCCCATTTCTTATAAGTCGGAAGGACCCTCGTTGGAGCAACGGCCTCCTTGCACCTTCTCCACCACGGGTGCGAAACCTTCAAACCTTCCTTGGCGATTTAGGGTTTCTGATTTCGCGCCCTTGGCTTGCGGCGGTTCTTTCCTCCAGGTCTTCTTCTTCGCCATGTCGTCTTCCTCGTCATCGGAGGGTAGCACCGACCCTGCGACGGTAGGGTGGGAGACTTCCATCACGACGATGTCCCGCTTGGAGGGGATGGTTGCCGCCGGCGTCCTCCCTCATTGGAGTTGATCTCCGCTCGCCCCGCCGCAGGTGACCCTTACCCCACACCTCTAGAGAATGAGATTGTGGTGTTTGAGTCCTTCTTCTGGCGAGGACTTAGCATTCCTGGGAGCGCCTTCTTCCGGGGGCTCCTCCACTTCTACTGAAATTGAGTTGATCAATTTGAACCCCAACTCGATTCTTCACATCGCCATCATCGTCCACCTCTGAGAGGCGAATCTTGGGATACGTCCTCAATTGGATTTGTTACGCTCCTTCTTCTGCCTGAAGCCTCATCCGAACCGGGCCGCTCCCAATGTCGTTGGGGGCGCCGGGCTCCAGCTGCGGGAGGGCTCGAAGAAACAGTATTTTGTCGTTCCTCTCAAGACCTCCCTCAAAGGTTGGAGGCGGGAGTGGTTCTATTGTGCCAACGTTGATCCTTTCCTCGCCCCCTTTGCCGGCTGTGCTCCTAAAGCTTCCCGATGCTGGAGCGACACCCCAGACGGAGGAGGTTTGGCGCAAGTCCCGAAGCTTAGCGTTGATTGACGATCTGAAGAATCGAGGGCTGACGGGCCCCGGGATCGCGGTCAGTTTTGTGAAGCGCCGAGTGCAGCCCTTGAAGGAGAGAGTCCATTTGGGGTTCCAATACAACGGGCCTCTGGACCCCACGCGGGAGTCGGAAGTGGACCTGTCGATGGAGGCGCCGGCAAAGACGGGTAGTTGATTTCTTCGTGCCTGGCACAATAATCACCAACAGGGGCTGCCCTCATAAATTTTCGATGGCAAGGCCTCCCCCTCCTGTGAGTGCACTGTTCTCTCGAAAGGCTGTTCCATGATTTCTTTGACTGATGTGTGATTCAAGCGGTGCGATCGTTCCTTTTTTGAGGCGCGCGTCCTTCCTTCGACGCTCAGGTTGTCGGCCTCTCTCGGTGAGACACGCTCGAGGCGAAGCGGCGGTGACACCTCGATCGACGAGCTGCACCGAGTCGGCGGAGGAGGTCGCCGATCTTCGTCACCGGACCTTCGACCTCTGGTGCACCCGGATCGCATAAGCGGGGCCACACCTTCGTCGATGGCGGCCCAGTGCGGCGCCAACTTCCTCCGAGTGGTCTTTGGGCCTCGGATGAAACACAGGATGAAATTCAAGAAATCCAAGAGGTATTCTTTTGGGCGATCCTTGTCTTTTTATTCTTGCTGTCTTGAGGTGTCTTCCCTTTTTCTTGATTCAGACTCCTGCTATGGGCGTCCAGTGGAGGGTCTCCTGAAAAAGGAGTCGAGCGAGCTTCCCCAAGGAGCCCCGCGTCGGCTAGGTCGCCGTCGCCGCCAACTGCCGGGGCGTCGCCACCGGGCGCAGGCGGTCCGACAGTCGAACCATCCGGTGGTCCGTCCGCCGACGAGATCGACCCGGCTTCGTCTCCCGGAGTGGAGGAAGTGCCTCGAAAGCCACCGCCGCTCGGCCCTCTGCCGAAGCCCCCGAATCGGACCGTATGGTGGGAAGGGGGTTCCGACTGGAAAGGGATGGAAGAGGACGACGAGATGGAGAGAGCGGCTCGGACGGAGCTTTATGAGCTCACCGTCAGGTGTAGCACGCTCGTCAGGGTGAGCTTCTTGTCTTCCATCTGTTGCCTGCTGACTTCTCCCTGAGATTCTGCCCTGTTACCCAGGACATGGGGGAGCGCTCGGAGCAAAGATCGCGGTTTTTCCAGAAGGTGCTCCCGAAGCTCAAGGAGCAGAAGCAGTACCAGGACAAACTCAGCGAGATCAGCGCGGACAGGTGGAAAGAAGTCCACGAGCTTCAGGGCGAGTGTATGAGGATCCGGGAGGAGAAGACGGGGCTTGAGCATATGCTCGAAGGTGAGATTCTCCCCTGGATTCGGTTTGGATGTCTTTTTGGGTGGTTGGAGAGGATGATGACACTCTCGTGTTTCAGAGCGCGACTCAACCGTTGCTGAGCTGAGGGCCCGACTGGAGGTTTCAGAGAATTCTGGCCTCGAAGCTCGAGTCAGCTTGGAAAGGATGCAGCGGGAGCTGAAGGGTAAATTTATTTGACTTGGGTTGAACATACTTGGCGTCGGGTGTGCTCTTGATGGCCGTTTGACTTTGTTGCAGAATGCAAGGAGAAGATGGCGGCCGCCGAACAGGGGCGGACTGAGCTATGGCGTCGCTGCGAGCCGATCCTGCACCTTCTGCGCATTGAAGGAGCCACGCCGGGCCAGGGGCGATCTTTGTTCCACTTCTCTCGGGAGGAGCCGACAGGATCAGAGCTTACGCCAAAGAGTCCGCAGCGATGAGCGCGAACCAGGCATTGGCGGTGGTCAAGTCTCATTATCCGAGAGTTGACCTCGAAGCTGTGAAAGAAGGCTTTGCCTGTGATGAAGACAAGGCCAACGCGCTCCTCGAAGAGGTGTCCGGTGCATCGCAGCCCTGTTGGAAAATCTGGAATTCGACTTTGGCGTGGGCCTTGATGCCGAGTGCTCGCCCTCCTTGTTTGAAATCTGTCTTCTTACTTCAGTATAATTCGCTTGTATTGTCTTCCGCCGAGTGGTCTTGAGACTGAATATAGGCCCGTAGCCTTTTGGATCCTGTTGTGCCTTCCGGATGGGCTTCACCGACCGGTATGGCTTCCAAACGCTAGGGCCTTGGCCCGTGGCTTTCTTGCCGGACACGCTTTTCCGAGAGGTGGCGTGCAGCTCTCGGCGTCGGGACTTACGTTGTGGCCACCTGGTGAGTGGTTTAGCCCCAGGCTTGCATCACTTGCTAGCTCTCCGGCCCGGGCTTTTGCGCTTAATTTGGTATAATTAAGCGAGGAAGCCGAATGAGCTTGAACTGCTTACAACACGTGTCTGGTGAAATTCTCCTTGATTTTGTTCAATGCGCCGATCTTCTTCGGTATTTGCACTATCGCTTCGTTTTTCGCGCTTCATTGATTGTGAGGTGGCACGTTTTGATTGCCTTTGGAGACGCTTCGATTTCCGGGGCTGGGGTGGCTTATAAATGGGGCGTCACCGCTAATGAGCGATCGCCCGTTTCTTCTTGCCTTGTCCTTCGTCTTCCTCTTCCAGTTTCCTTCCATGTCTATTACGGGGAGGTTCGTTGGTCCCTTCGCGGCGTTGTTTCGCCATCGATTCTTCGGGATGTTGCACAACCCAGGAGGCGGAAGCATGGGAAGACCTTGACTTTTTCACACCGAGGCAGAGGCGGAGGACGGAGCGGCGAGGCGAGGGCGCCGCCGCCGTGGCCACCTTGTTGGAGGTCGCAGGGCTCCACGAGGTGGCGGAGATCATCCTCGAGATGGTTGGTCGCGATCGTCGCGGCGACCTTGCCGTCGAGGCCCTCGTCGCCTTGTACCCCCTTGTGGGTGGTTGACGAGAGATTCAAGCGGCTTTGGGTCGCGTGGGTCGCGACTAACCTCAGCCGATCTCGCCTCCGGGTCTCCCAAGGCCAAGACTGAAGACCAGACCAGACTGCAGGAGTACCAACAAGACCTGAGTTTTTTTTTTTTTTTTTTTTTTTTTTTTTTTAGCGAGAAAAAGAAAAAGAAAATTAGCAATGTAAATTATTAACATTATGGAATGAAATGCGAAATTTTATCCATTCGTGCCTATCACATTTAACCCGAACTTAGTGGTTCCGCTTTGATCAACTCATTCTAGTCAGTTGCTCGATTACCCGACAACGAGTGGGGCTCGAGCTTTTGACGGTTAGAAATTGCGACCAGGCAAATCTTGGTTAAATTCTCGCGCTGCGAATTGCGATCCGAGTGGTTAGTGCTTTCTACCCGTTCCGTTGTGCTATTTGGTATAAACCGCCGAGGCTTTGTGCTCATCGCGGCTTGTTATTTCCGTGCATTCTATATCGGTGCGACCCGAGTTAGGCGCTACAGATCGGGTAATAACCACTCGGGGCTAGCATTACACAACTTCAGAAAATAAGACGAACCACTATTTTATTTAATGTGTAAGAGTGGGATACATAACTCATGCGTAGAAGCGGCGAGCTGTTCGGCGTTCAAGTATTCGCGAGAACCTCGCCGTCTTCTCGTCTGGTCGATAAGCACCGGCCGGGTTGTCTTACGGGCGATGTATGGACCTTCCCAAATTGGAGAGAGCTTGTGCTCGCTTTTAGTTCCTCCTCGTGACCAGATCTCCTTCCAAAAGGTTACGCTTCGACGGCGTTGCGAGTGGTAGCGCCGAAGTCCCTGGAGGTACTTAGCCGATTGAGGGCGGCAACGTTCGAGCCTCCTCGAGTTGATCAAGCTCCACCATTCGGCTTCCCTCGGACTCGGCCGTTGTAGTTCGAACCCTCGGGATTCGAATCCCAGCTCGATCGGCGAGAACCGCCTCTGCGCCATAGACCAGGAAAAAGGGGTTTGGCGGTCGCTCGGTGGGAGTGGTTCTAAGTCCCCGAGTACTTGACGGTAGCTCCTTAACCCATCGGGCGGCGTATGGTTTGAGGCGGTCGAAGATCCTGGCCTTGAGGCCTTGAAGGACTGCACCGTTAGCTCGCTCGACCGCCCATTGCTTCGTGGGTGAGCCACCGAGGCGGCAGATCTTGATCCCGACGCCTTCGCACCATTCTTGGAATTCTTCACTCTGAACTGGGTGCCGTTGTCCGTGATGATCCGGTTGGGCACTCGAATCGACTACAATATCCTGGAAGAACTCCTTGGCCTTAATCGCGGTGATAGTTACGATCGGCTTGGCTTCGATCCACTTGGTGAACTTGTCAATGGCCACGAAGAGGTAAGCGAAACCGCCTTGAGCCTTCTTGAGCGGCCCACTATGTCGAGCCCCTGCATCGCAAAAGGCCAAGAAATGGGTATAGTCTGTAGCTCATGTGCCGGCAAGTGTGCATCTTGAATAGAATTGGCAGCCCTCGCAGGTTCGAACTATCTCCTTGGCGTCCGTTACGCTGCTGGCGAGAAGAAACCCTGTCGGTAGGCTTTCCCGACCAAGGCGCTTGATGCCAGTGATGGCCGCACATCCCGAATGGATTTCTTGGAGCAGCTCTCTTCCCGCTTGTCGGCGCACCGCCTGAGGACACCGAGGCACTTTTTCGGAAGAGCTCGTCGCCCACCACCACGTAGGATTTGGCTTGTCGGGAGATGCGCTCTGCCAGAGTGGTTGCTTCCGGGAGTTTGTCCTTCAGGAGATAATCAAGGTACGGGGTAGTCCAGTCTGGATCGATGAGCAGGACCCCGGTTCCAGGACCCTCGCTTGGCTTTTGCCGTTTTGTAACGGTTGGCTCGTGAAGATCCTGTACGAAAATATCACTTGGGACATCTGCCCGAGTGGCTCCCATCTTAGCCAACTCGTCTGCTGCCTCATTATTGCGGCGGAGGACATGAACCGACTCAGACCGTCAAACTTGCCTTCCAATTCTCGGACTTGCCGGGCAAGATGTCGCCATATTCGATCCACGCACAACCAATCATACGTACTTGATTCACCACCAACTGAGAGTCGCCTCGAACCGCCTTGTCGGATTCGAGTGATGTGGCGATCTGAAGCCCATGGATGAGGGCCTCGTACTCCGCGGCATTGTTTGAGGCCGGAAGTGAATCCGAAGGACATACTTCAACCTGTCACCCTTAGGCGAGATAAGGAGGATTCCCGCCCGCTCCTCCAAGCATGAGAGATCCGTCAAGTGCATGACCCAATATTCGGCTCTTCTTCGGTGCGAGGAGTCCAGGATTCGGTCCACTCGGCCGTAAAGTCAGCCAAAGCCTGGGACTTGACGGTGCGCGGCTTGAACGAGATGTCGAAAGCTCCAAGCTCACCGCCCACTTTGAAATTCTTCCAGAGCTTCCCGATTGCGGAGGACCTCTCCCACGGGAAAGAAGTGACTCTTCAAATCGAATGTCCTTGGAAATAATGCTTCACTTAGTGACGAGATCAAAATGGCGTCTGGCGGCTTCCGGATTGGAGGATATCTTGTCTTGGATTCGCCAAGATTACGACGAAATAAATCAAGGCGTTACGCCGTAGCGGTGTCCAGATTCCTCCTGCTCCACAACTATCACGGCACTTACTACATGAGATGTTGCCGCTATGTAGAGCGAAGAGGTTCACCTGGCCGGCGATACTAAGACTGGGAGTGGAGAGAAACACCTTGAGTTCTTGAAGGCTCTTTGTGCCTCTGCCGTCAATCAAAGCGATCTTGCTTCTTAAGGAGCTTGAAGAAAGGCATTCCCGGACCCCGATCGTGAGATAAACACGCCAAGCGCTACCATGCATCCGGTGAGCTTTTGGACCTCCTTTTGGCTGGTAGGCGGGGCTATTTTCATAATGGCTCCAATTTTCTCCGGGTTCGGCTCGATCCCACGACGGGAGACGATGAACCCGAGTAGTTTCCCGGAAGACACTCCGAAAACGCACTTCTCTGGGTTTAGCCTCATCTGGAACGTCTTCAGACTTGCGAACGTCTCGGCCAGATCGGAGGTGAGGCTGTCCTCTGTCTGCGTTTTAACTACCACATCATCCACATAAGCTTCCACATTGCGCCCGAGCTGATGGTGAAAGCACCGCACGGCACGGCCGATGCGTTCTTGGCGGCATTCTTGAGCCCGAACGGCATAGTGATATAGCAATATGCTCCGAATGGAGTGATAAACGAAGTCTTCTCGCAGTCTTCCTCTCGGCCGAATCGATGATAGCCTGAATAGGCGCCCGTAAAGCCGAGTAACCGAGATCCGGCGATGGAGTCTACCGGTGATCGATACGAGGGAGACCAAAGGGATCTTTCGGACAAGCCTTGTTGAGGTCGGTGTAATCAACACACATGCGCCAGCTTTTATTCTTCTTCTGGACGAGTACAGGGTTCGCCAACCAGTCGGGATGATACACTTCTTTGATGAAACCTGCGGCTAGCAGCTTTGTGATCTCCTCTCTGATGGCTTCTCGACGATCTTGAGCAAACCGTCGTAACCTTTGCTTGACGGGCCTGGCGGATTGGTTTACATTTAGTGCGTGCTCGATCACCTCCCTGGGAACCCCGGGCATGTCGGACGGCTTCCAGGCAAAGACGTCTTGGTTTGCCCGCAGAAAGGTGACGAGCGCGCCTTCCTATTCATCCCCGAGCCTTGTCCCGATCGAAACGGCTCGAGCCGGATCGGACGGGTCGAGGAGGATCCTTTTGGTGCCTTCCTCGGGGCTGATCCCGAAGTTCTGCGGCTTGTCGAAATCCGCCTCTTGACGAATTCTTTCCCGACCCGCCAGCGCCTCCAGAGACTCGGCCATTTCGCAGCTCTCCCTGTCGCAAGAGAAAGACTGCTTAACGTCGCCGCGCAGAGTGATAATACCACTCGGACCCGGCATTTTCAGCATTAGATACGCGTAGTGGGGCACCGCCATGAACTTGGCCAGCGCTGGCCTCCCCAAGATGGCATGATACGCTGTCGCGAAATCTGCCACCTCGAAGCTAAGGCTCTCCGTCCGGTAGTTGTCCCTTGCGCCGAACGTGACTGGTAGAGTGATTTGTCCGAGTGGTATCGCCGACGTTCCGGGTATCACTCCATGAAAAGGTGACGACCCGCGCTTGAGGTCAGACCGCGGGATCCCCATATCATCGAGTGTCTTCACGAAGAGGACGTTGAGCCCGCTCCACCGCCAATCAACACCCTTTTGAGCTTGATGCCGCGGACAACCGGGCGCCAAGACCACGGGTATCTGCCGGAATGGGACGCGATCTGGGTGATCCGTGCGGTCGTAAGTTATTGCGACCTCGGACCACCGGACATATCGGGGGTCTCGGCTCTCTTGCATAGATGTCCCGGCGGTGAGCTTTGCTTCCGCTTGGACTCATATCTTGGTGAACCCCGAATATGTAGTTAAGCTCGAGGTCGACTTCACGATAGTCTTCCTCGGCTTTAGGGGAGGCGGTTTCTTGCGGCATGACCGCCGGACCTTGTCCCGCCGCCTCTTGCTCTCGGGCGAACCTCTTTAGGGTGAAACAATCCTTGGCGGCATGCCTCCCCTTTGGATGGAAAGGGCGAGTGAGTTCATGACCTTATCATATCCATCCTCTTTGAGAGCGCGAGGATGAGTTGGCGCAATGACGCCACTAGCTCTTCGCCCTTGCGCTTCTTTTCTTTCCGCCGAGGGGTTCAGATCGATCCTTCCCTTCATCACGTCGTTCGCCAGAGCCTCGGAGGCTGAAGCGTAACGGTCCGCTAGGGCGAACAGCTCCCGGACCGACGTGGGTGGCTTCCGGACATCTTCTTGATGAGGTCGGGTCGCCGACTCTTTACGGAAGGCAGCTATCACAACCGCATCTGTGACGTCCCGAACGGTGCTTTTCCTGTTCATGAAGCGCTTGACGAACTCCCGGAGGGATTCGTTCCTCCTTTGGTGTAGCTGGTATAGGTCCCAAGGGGTGCCTGGGCGCTCGTAAGTGCCTTGGAAATTTGAGATGAACTGCTCACACGATCTCCCCAGAATCTATAGAGTTCGGCTGAAGTCCGGTGAGCCATGCTTGGGCCAGGCGAGAGGGTAACCGGCAAGTAGTTTGCCATTACTTTACGATCCCCGTGCCCTGACTGCCAGAGCGTATACTTGTAGCCAAGCCTCTGGGTCTCTCTCACCGTCAAACCTAGTGATGCCTTTAGGATTAAATCCATCAGGCCAAACCACTCGGCGTAGGTGAGGGGTAAACGCACGGACCCCTTCGATGACTCCGCGATACCCCCCGGGAGGTGATCGACGCGGAGGGGATCGCGCTTGGCGTATTTCGCGGCCTCGCGGAAGGATGCCGAAGCGCTCATATTCGTCGGCTTGACGGCGTTGTTCCTCCCTTTCTCGGTCGCGGCGCCTGGCGTCGAGGTCTGAACGGAGGTCGCGGCTGATGCTATGTCGCAAGTCGTCTCGCGAGGCAGAACATGATGTATCCGACGGGCTTCGACTGACCGGCCGGCATTGTCGCCTGGTCCTCGCCGACCACGTGATGCCTCCTTCGCCGGGCTGGTCGGTTTGAGTATGCTTTGGATAGCCGCGCCGCTACCATGGCCTTTACTTGGGCCATGATCGGGCAATCGATCATCTGCCCAAAGATAGGGTCGTGGTATCCAGGAGTGTCTTGGAGGCGGCGATATTCTGCGTGGGGTACGAAAAACAGCCTGGTCCCCATCTTGGCTTGCGAGAATGTCTTCATTGACAGCCCGCGCGATCTCGGAGTACGCGCTGGCGTCGAGGCTCGATCACTCGGCCTCCTTCCAAATCGGTGGCGGCGAGGTGTCGGCGCTGCCGCGAATCTGCCCGCGAGCCTTCGATCACCACAGACTCTACGGAAATTCCAGCGGCTCTCTAGGCTTTCTTCGACTCGGCCACGAGGTGGGTGAGTCCGAGAAGACAAACCTAGGCGCTCGGGGGTGCCGAGTGGCTTGGCGGTGAGAACTCCCACCCTTCGTGCCTCGACGTCCTCGAGCCTGACTCCTCTGCTGGAACGGGTCTTCGGATCCCCGCTCGGTACTTTAGAGTACGAGACAGGGGGACCTTCCGATCGGCGCGGAAGTCGTGACGATGGATCGCCGGAAACCTCACCGCGCTGTAGCGCGGTTCCCTTGGAGAGAGAGAGGCTTCCGAGGTCGTTGGAGATGAAGGTCAGGCTTCCGAAACGGAAGACCTGGCCCGGGCGAAGATCGTGGAGACTTCGCTCGTCGCGACCATCAAGCTTGACGAAGATGTTGACACAAGTCCCCTACAGCGCGCCAACCGCCGACGATCTGTTTGGCAATGAGATTTGTGATTCTAGGGATTTGTGCGGGATCTGAGCTTGATGGTAACACAGGATGCGAGGGCAATCTGTTTTAGACAAAGTTCGGGCTCTCTCGGAGGAGATAATACCCTAGTCCTGTGTTCTTGGATGTATTGTCTCTCTTTTTCTTGTTTCTCCCTCCTCCTTATATCTTGGGGAGAATACATGATAGTTGGGCGCCACCGGCCCCGAACATGGTGGCCTGAACGACATGTCCCTTGTCCTTATCCGACTTCACGCTCTACGTCCTGGAGAGGTGGTTATGCTTTCTCCGACCCACGCCTGCCGCTTTGTCAGGTCCCAGCATCCGCAGGCTCTGGCGGTGTCAGGCTGCATGCTTTGTTCCTGGCGGGTTGTTAGGGCGGGGCGCGAAGCTTCCGTGAAGGATCAGGAGTTGTCTTGGGGAGCAAGTCGAAGGTTTCCTCTGGGCCCGCCCGTTGCGCCACGGGCTTTGGGCTTTCTGTTCCGCCTGTCAGGCCCAGTCGGGTGTAGGCCCCTCTTGTGGGGCCCCTGTCTCTGACATCCCACATATCCATATATGACTTTCTCATCGACCTGGCTCAACGACTCTTTTATCATTTAACATCTATAAACGATGTCTTGTTTACTTTTCACCTTTCATTCATCATGTAACAACACTACCGAATAGTCACTCACAAGACGACTTCATCCTCTGTATCACATGAATAAAACTCGAATAGCATCGAGGATTGCGCTAGTTCGTATAAACTATGACTACAGCATAGTTAACAGTAAGGCATCACATCGTATCAGAACCCACCAATGATAGAAAGCTAAACTCGCAAAACATCGCATTTGAACCAAAATCAACATTTTGGAAAAGAACATCAAAATTTCAAGTCGAGCATCTGCTCCCACAACCGTCACAAATTTTCTCAAGGAGAGGGAAACTCATTTCCAAAAGGGAATACCTCACTAACAAAATCACTTTATAAAACATTCATAAAATCCACCTTTTTGAAGCACTCGCAACCATCACACACATTATGCAAATAAATCCAACTCCAGTCAAAAAGAGTTACAAATTAAATCTCAAAAGTTTCCAACACAACCCACTATGTCCATCTGCTTCCGTTAAAATTTATTCCAAAGATAATTCAGGGTGAACGCAAAGGAGCGCGATCCACTCAAAATCCTTTGGGTGTAAATCCATACTCATAACACAAATTAAACAAAATAGCCAAAACCAAAGATTGGCACCAATAGCTACAGGTTTTAGGAAAACTCGGAAACACAACACAAGGAATACCTTGACCGAAGTCATTCAACCAAAATGGCAAACAACCACACTAGTTCAAAAGATTTTAAACACCAGCTCAGCATGAATCCCACCATAACTTGTATTGCACTACACTTACCATTTAAGCATTCAATAATCACTATTTACTCATCAAGAGAGTCCAACCGGATTTAACAAAATTTACATAACAATTTCTTTCTCTAGTTACCATTCCCAACACTTTTAATTAAGGTTTAAGATGCTTATCACAAAGGCACCCAACCAAGACTACATTGACATGATCCCCACGGATCACCAAATCATAATTCATCTTATTCTAAATTTGAAACATAGTACTTGAACAAATCTTTCAGCATGATCAACCTATAAATTTCATAACACCTATATGTTCACGTCTCGACAACCGAACCTCATTCAGTTAAACAACGACTTCAACATGTAAATATTATCTCCACAGGGAAGAATTCGCAAGTGAGACTCTAAGTTATACTTTCATTAAGGATAAAATCATTCATCATGTTAATTATCCAAAGCTCATTTCATCGCAACATGTTAAAATTTTCCTCTATTTAACCATGGTTTTCCAACGAGTAATCTAAACAGTTACCACCACTACTTAGTCATCAATAACAACAAATGGTCATGATCATCAACCAACAACATTACTTTTAGCTACCCTATACAAAGGTGATAACAAAATTACCACCACACAACATACTCCAGCTATTTAAAATAGATTGAATACTAGCATTAACACTGCCCTTAACAACATCATTAACAATAAGTCTTATGTCTTCTCAATTGATATCAATACTAGCATTATAGAGACACAATTGCATACTTCCAAATATACTAGTAGTTTGCAACAACAAAAAAAATAGCAACTCTAATCAACTTCCAAGTTAAAGCCACTAGCCAACACGATTAAATTTCTCTATTAACCCGTTAGATTAGAACATCTTTAAACAACCAGCAAAGTTTCTTTAATAATAACAGTAGTCTACATCATCATAATGTTTTAACTATGCATCAGGGTTTAAAACTTTAAACATAATCGGAGGTCATAAGCACTTTTAAAGCAAAGCAACCGATTCTAAGCATGTACATTAATACCTTTAATCATTCTCGCTATAGAGTAATCTACAACACTAGAAGTTCATTTAATCTTAAGCTAAGCATAAATATTACATTTAACTAATTCAACTCACCAATTAACTTAGGAACAAATCATTTCCATAAACCACATTGTTACATACTACATGACATGCTAAACAACCATTTTCATTTTTGACAAAACAGGATGCAACTCCACTTTTAAAAGATAACCACAACTCAAGATCCAGAACGAACACCGATATACAATTTCTCCTGTTCCACGTAAGGAAGAAAAACAAAACTCCAACAGAAATGCAGGAGAGCTCAACTCTCAAATTCCCAAATTTGCCCACAAAACTCTTCAAGAAATCTCAAGATCTATACTTCCAAGAAGGAAGAAGGATGCACTAGGGAAAACCAAAAGTTCAACCAAATCTTTTCCGATAAAGATTCAAAACTTAGCTCCACCCAACCTAAGGTCGGCACTAGGAGAACTTCAACTCTTTTCTTAGATAGGGAGGACAACAACCACATATGTTTCCTCCCCAAGACAATCCACAATAACCAGCAAAACCGGGTGTCAAAGCAAAAATGATGACCAACAGACGCGCCACTCAAAACTCTTCTTCTTCGTCTTCAACCAAGGAAGACAAAACCACAAACCGCCTATGGAACAATTTGCGAAAATCCAATACCAAACACTTCTCGTTTGATTTCAGTCAACTCAAGCCAAGAAAACCAACCAAAACCGAACGCCTACGGAACATACGAAGGAATCCACCACCAACTCTTCCATTTGTCTCCAGTCAACTATCTGATCTACGACAGAAAAGATAAGCACTCTACTCCCACAGGGGTTAATAGTTCTTCGATAATGGCGTTAACCAGCCACACCGTCAAACCACACCCTTACTATGAACAAAAAGGGGTAACCGAAACCCTTCGGCACCATAACCCCACTTTATCACAATACCAAGAACAATACAATCAAATCTCTCAATAACATGGCAACATACATTACCAACTTTAGCATTCAACATCAAAGCTTAAATACAACATTTAAGCGTAAGCAACGATACCCATATCCTTTTCCTACTGTGCATCCATCTGTGTCAAATTTTAGATTAGTTATACCACTTTTGCAAGTTTTAATGTTGCTATCCTATGACAAAATTTTAGTTAAAACCTAAGCCATGTTTCTAAGTTATTCCACATCACATTTTAGTTGTACCCTATAGCATGACACTACAAAAAAAATACACATTCCAGGACCTACATTCGCTCGATACTAATCAGAATAACACCAGGCATTTAATATGCCCGAATGCTACTAAACATAGACTAAGCAACCTCAAAATACCACAATTACAAGTAAATTACAGCAAAGGAGGAAATGCTAATATCGAAAATTTCGGCAGCATCTCCTTCGTTTTTCCATGAATTGAAGCAACAATAATATTTAACATGTCAAGATAGCATAATGAACGATAGCAATAACATGACCAATCAGAAATTCAACCTCCATACAACGAAAGATATAAGTCTATCCGTCACATGTCAAATATGGCCTAATCATTTACTCATGACAACCAACGAAGCAACAAAACCACAATTTAGTTCAGTGAATTAACCATCACAACTAAAGTAGAGAACATGTCATTGTTTATATGTGTGATGCTAAGTGATGACGTGTGACTAGCTCCCTTTCCCGCATGCCAGTTTCATGGTACCTAAGAAAAACACATAAACACAAGCGTGAGTTCATCACTCAGCAAGTATATTGCAATGGAACAAGAAAATACATTCCAATACCTTCATCACCACTTTTCACATACGACATCATACACATCTCATATTCATAGTGTAAGCATATCATTGACATCATCATATATCATCATCATTTGACATCCTCATATAATGCAATGCAATGCAATGCGATGCACATATCTCCTGGAAACTCATACCGGTATGGTTGAGTACACACATGTCGATGTGCACCCTCTCCCCCCTTCCATCCCGAAGATGGAGGGTGCCTACTACTCGCTTCCATACACCGCGGTGGATGGAATCACGATGTAGGACTTACTCATTGGCTCTCCGGAATAGTCATAACTTTCTCACCGACCTTCCCCGGACTAGTTATGACTTTCTCACCGCCCGGGCCATGTATTATGCCATGTATGCAAATATGTCAACATCATAAATAACTTTGTACATTAACACATGGCATCATAACATAATAAGCATATTCATCATATCAATGGCAAACATTAAAGCATGGCATGTGAACATATCATATATTCAATTTCAACTCAACAAAACTAGCAAACTACAACCCGCTACCCATTCCAATACACTTGACTCAACCACGGGCGACGGATTGGCGAGACGTAGAGGGCACCCCCGGGGTCACAACACCTGCACATAGGCACCATACACTAAAAATCAAGCCCACAAAACAATACGCAAACACTCTTCTACCCCGACTTCGCAAACTACCCGCACAACCCAAAAACAGAGGTTCTGTCCCGTCGGGACAGCAGAATTGCAACGAGCATAACTCGGGTTCTACGACTCCGAATCGATTAAACGAGTACATCCTCGCGTAGCTTAGGAAATTTTCTAACTTTTTCTAAGTATATGGAAAAGCTGATTCGGACTCTAAAGTTGTTTAATCTACAAAATACCATGATATGTTCCAATCACGTCACAGTTTTTAACACATTCGGTAAAACGAGCATAACTTTCAAACGGCTGGGCGGAATTGGATGTTCTTTATACCCACGGAAAGGTATTGAAATTACCTACAACTTCTTCAACAGGCGGCTGACCAAATTCTGAATCTAAAATGGCGAAAACCCAAACCCTAGGTCGACTGCTCAATCTGCCCGAAACAGAGAACGTGGTACATCTAGTTTTCTCCCAAATCTACCCATGGACAGCACCTCCACTTGATCTAAAAACATGAAATCGACCTCTATAATAGCACCTAGACCCAACCCATAGATCACCCATGCCATACCTTCGCCCGACGAACGAAAACCCAACGGATCTCCTCCCGGTTCGCGCGATCTCCTTCCTTGCTTCCAAATCCACCGGATCTCCTCGTCGCGGAGCGCTCCAATGGATGGATCTGCGGGGTGGTGTGAGGACCCCTCTTCATATACCATACTGTACGCCGTCTACTGTGGCGTATAGCACCGTATAGCAACAGAAGCCTCGACACCGAAAATCTGAATCTAAAAAAAAATTCGATCGACGGGATCGAACCCTTAGCTTCAGACCCGATGCCTGTACGCATCCGATACCGGTTCCCTGGATCAGTAGCCCAGTATCGCGTACCAACAACACGAGTATCAATGCACAAAGTAATGAACTAAAGTTAAATTACATAACTGGGTGTAAATCTTGTACATACACATTACAAAATCCAAAAGTAGAATAATAGCGAAGCAAAGAAACACTAAACCAAATAAGCCTGGCCTCGACAACCCCACAAAGCATCGATCGAGGAAGGACCACAACCGCCGCACACCGCAGAACGAGAGGACCACCTGAGCCATCCGGATCACCATCGAACCATCCTCTCGAGACAAGGTTAGTAAACAACAAAGAAAGCAACGGTGAGTACACGTATGTACTCGCAAGTCTTTAGTGTATGGAAATATAGTTAAATGCGTGCTATTTCAACAGAATAAGCTTCTATACTAGGTTGATTGCATAAAGCAGCATTTATTTGTAAACAACATTTAACAACCGATAGCATTAGTAATTGAAAGAGCATTTGACATAAAACATATTTCACAAGATATGTATAATGTATATTATCCCAACCGGTTCGCCATTCCCGCCGAATGCAAATCGATGGGCTAGATTGTCGACTCTATCCATCAAACACTTCCTTTCCGCTCGAGACTCACACTTTTTCGTAAGAAGACACAAAACCAAACTTCTATACTCTCCATACTTATCTGGGCTAGATGCTCTTAACCGTGAGCGGCTAATCGATTAGTTTTACTTAACACTTCTGCAGAAGTTGCACACATTCCCCACATGGGTCTATCTAGCAAGCGTGTTGCCACGACGCGCGATACTTTTCGATGCAGACTCTTGCAGATTGACCATGCCGTTCCCATCATCGGTGTCACCAGACATCAAGACAATAGCGTGATCCCACCCTGGCGGATTTAGGCGGCCGTGACGCTGCAGCGCAACACGGGTATCCCTTGCCCCGGCCCCATTACCCCACGGGTGGCACTATTGTTGCAAATGAACCCACAACACCCCTTCTTATGTCCAATGGATGACAGAAGTCCCTTCCGAGAACCCGCCGATTCTGGACACATCAAGCTGCGCAAGTTCTCATCTAGCTCTTCGGCCTACCAACAAACCGCTATCCCTCAAGTCGTGTACATAGGCATTCTGCCCTGATTCAGTTCATGTGGTTGCGCGAGACTCACCCAAAGATTAACTTTGAGTTCGGTCCTTATATTTTTGTTGACTCGGGCAAGGACTCCAATCCTAACCACACCATCACCTTCACATTCTATACCTCCTCCCGAGTCATTTACACCACTCATTTTTATCAATTAACCATTAACCATTTTGACTCAATTCATTTTGAAATCATATTTTGATTGATGAGTGTAATCGCCAAGGACTAGACTCAAATCTATTGCATTGACTAAGCATATGCATTTATTAACATTTTATACCCAAGTGACATTTATTAAGTTGCCTAACCTCTACTAGGGCTATCAGTGTGACCATGGGAAATAGATTAAGGAAAACCACCAATTTGGGTTATATCTACCATTCCCACAAACTAGCACATTTATCAAATTAAACGCATGCATATAGTTTGATAAATCAAAGTAAACATCGTAAAATATTGGATCAAGATGATCAAAGGAGGTGCTTGCACATCTGCTGCTGCTCTGATGGATCCGGGACGAACTCAGATTGTTCGAGGCGACTCGACTCACTCGCCTCTAATCGAATAAAAACATCAAAAACAATAACAGAGAAATAAATTAGCAAAAAGTGACTTTAGAAGCATAAACACCAACTTAACATCAAATAGAACTCATCTAGACACTAAGAAAGCGAAGAAACGAAACAAGCGAGAAAAATGGCGAAATCGCGATTCGAAACGGCGATTTCGGCGAATTTCTCGCCAACTTGAACAAAATGCGCAAAATAATTTAAAATTCAACTAAATTTTGTTAAACACCTAGAATTAGGTATAATACACCTAATGGAACTTACGGGAACTCGTTTGGATTTAAAACGAACAAACGGAAGCCAAAACAGTGAAAATCAATACACAAAATGCTGAAAAATCAGAAAAAAGAAAAACGGCACTATTCACCGTAACGCAAGAGCCATTTCTATCCAGAATCCATTCGAACGACTTGCGACCGATTCCAGCGACTCCACAAGGTACTTTAGGATGTCTAGGACCTATCTGGACCTTGCCCCTTGAAAATTCACTTAATTTGCATCGAAATCTGATCGAAAGCGCAAATTAAGCCGAGGTTTACGCCTCGATTCGCACAGGGTCCGAAAACGGCTCAAACTCGATTCCACTTGCGCGAGGAGCACGTTTTCGACTCTACTAAGTCTAAATGACACTAAATGACTCATTCCGACAGCTAACTGGCGAAGAAACCCCTAAATGTGGAATATGGCCAAAATGGCTATTTTGCTCGAAAACGAGCAATCTCGCCCAAAAGGGCCGTTTTGAGCTGAAATGCCACGAGACTTGTTTTAAGCCCTCGGCTAGTTGCTTAGGGATACTTACGACCTATCGGAGCCATTCCCCAGCATGGATGACTTAATCTTCTCTGACTTTTGATCAATTGCCCGCTTAACTCCGGTAAATACCCGAGAAACGGCAAAAGTCCAAAAAGTGACTTGAATGCGATCCAAAACACGCGGGAAGCATGCTATCGACCTTAGTGACCTTAAACGAAACTAAACAAAGCTAAATGCTTTAAACGGCTTGTGAGGCCTATAATTACTAAAATAAAATGCAAAGTGCTAAAATGCAAATCTAGCGATTCTAACTGCTTTTCTAGCCTCTAAGGGGACTAATGGTAAAGTCAATACATGCCTCGGAGCTCTAGGATTTTATGAAATAAAAATAAATTAAAAGAGACCTAGAGCTAACAACTTGTAGCAGGTTTTGACGAAACTTAATTTTGACTCTTCTGATCGCAACCAGGGCTATCAGAAGAGCTAATGGAGCTATCGTTATACGCTATGGACCTTCGGTCTATTGTAAAAATAGTTAACATCTAAATGAATAAAATAAATTTCGGCTTAGCGAAATTGAATTCCGATTCCTCCGGTAGCGACTCTAGCCACCAGAACTGCTATGGGAAAAATCTATACATGCTATGCACCACTAGACCTCCGATAAATCGAAGACCTAGCGATGGACTTGAGCGAATACGAGGGTGACTAAAAGCTAGGTTGGCTATAGGATTAAATGAGCCTAACGATGATCTGAGTCTAGATTCTAAAGCACAATTGCCATGCGACGTGTCTAACACATGGAACCTAGTTTTGACCTAGGCTAGGGTTTGAGGGACATGATGAAATACGGAGCTACAGGAGGGGAAACTCGTAGCCACGCGACGAGGGACGTCCCGGGAGCCGAGAAATCAAGTCAGATCACAAAAGCACCACGGGAACTCCAAGAGACATCGATGAATCTCGATGGAATACTCACTTGAAGGGGTTGAGAAGATGGGGAACGCGATGGAGAGGATGAATCCGGCCTCCGTGTCAGTTTCCGTCGGTCGGATCGTCTCCAATCCGCGGGTTTGGGTGTCCTAGGGCTTGGGCTCCCACTCTTCTTGCTCTCACGGTTGGGGAGAGGCAAATGGCTGGTTTGGGAAGATGGCTTGGAGACTTGCACCCTTTTATACACTATGCACTTATGGAGGGCAATTTGGTCCAATGCCAAAACTTGAAGATTCAAACATCTAAAGCTGATTTTGAATACTTCTAAGATATTTTGGATAGTTTTTGAGGACTTTTAGACATTTAATTTCCTAAATTTCCAATTTGTCCAAAAGGACAATTACGAACCGCAATTGAAATCGATTTGATTTTGAGTGAGTTTAATTAAGTTAAAGGGTTCTTTTGGATCCCAGTCGAGTCTACTTAGCTCAAAATACAGAAATACACAAACTTGATGTATTGTTGAACAACGTTTGTGTACAATGGTACAGTGCTTCGAGTATAAAAATACTCGGGATATTACAGCCTACCCCCCTTACAAAAATCTCGTCCTCGAGATTGCTAAAGCTCTCGAAGGAAATCGGGGTACTCGGCTAGGATATGATCTTCACGCTCCCACGTGGCTTCATCTTCTGAATGGTTGCTCCCCTGGACCTTGAGCATCTTGATAACCTGGCTGCGAGTATGACGCTCAGCTGTCTCGAGAATACGGACTGGATACTCTCGATACGAAAGGTCAGGTTGCAGATCAAGATGGTCCACTTGAGTAACCTCTGATGGAACCCGAAGACTCTTCTTCAACTGGGATACGTGGAATACATCGTGAACGTCCGAAAGATGTGGTGGTAGCTCAAGCCGATAAGCTACAACACCAACCTTCTCGAGAATCTGGAACGGACCGATGTATCGCGGAGCTAGCTTCCCGCGGACTTGAAATCTGCGAGTGCCGCGGAGTGGTGAGACCTTGAGGTAGACAAAGTCACCCACCTCAAAGCTCAACTCGCGGCGACGGCGATCAGCATAGCTCTTTTGACGAGATTGCGCTTCTTTCAACCGGTCTCGAATCAAGCTAACTTTCCTTTCAGCCTCTTCAATCATAGCTGGTCCGAAGAATTGCCTCTCACCAACCTCGGACCAAAACAAGGGCGTTCTGCACTTCTTGCCATAAAGAGCCTCGAATTGCGACATCTGAAGGCTGATTTGGTGACTGTTGTTGTAGGAGAACTCGGCGAAGGGCAAGCATTTCTCCCACGACTTGTCAGTAGCACAAGACACAAGCCCTCAACATGTCTTCTAGGATTTGATTTGCCCTTTCCGTCTGCTCATCGATGCTGGGATGGTAAGCGATCTTTGAAAGATAGCCTGGTGCCAAGAATAGACTGCAAACTTTCCCAAAATCTGGAAGTGAATCATGAACCACGGTCAGAGACTGACTTTTGGAACTCCATGGAGCCGAACAATATTCTGCAAATAGAGTTCCGCTAGCTTGGTTCCAGAATAGGTGGTATGAACTGGAATGAAATGTGCCACCTTGGTCAAGCGGTCAATGATCACCCAAATGGAGTCGTGACCGGCGGAGGACCTCGGTAGACCGGTAATAAAATCCATCCCAATCTCTTCCCACTTCCACTCAGGAATCTGCAATGGCTGAAGTAGCCCTGCTGGCCTCTGGTGCTCAGCCTTGACTCGCTGGCACACATCGCAACGTGCCACATGAGCAGCAATGTCTTTCTTCATTCCTGGCCACCGTAATCGCTGCGAAGGTCCTGGTACATCTTGGTGCTGCCAGGATGAACAGAGAGAGGAGTATCATGAGCTTACGACAGGATCAACCCCTTGATCTCAACATCATCGTGACATACACTGCTGCCCATGCAAGATCAGCCCATTGGACTTCACGTAAAAACCACGGAGATGCGCCATTTTCAGTCAATCGGCGCCTAATCTCAATGATTGCCTCATCTTGGAGCTGTGCCTCAAGAATTTGAGATTCTAGAGTAGGTTGAACCGTCAATGCTGCAATGAAGCCATGTTCAACCACCTCGCATTCAGCTTGCTGAACTCCTCAACTAATTGAGGTCGATCGATGACACCCAAGGCATTCACTGTATGCAGCTTGCGACTAAGGGCATCTGCAACCACATTTGCCTTGCCTGGGTGATAGTGAATCCCCAAATCATAATCCTTGATCAGCTCTAGCCACCTGCGCTGCCTCAGGTTCAGATCTGGTTGGGAGAAGAAGTACTTCAAGCTCTTGTGGTCGGTATAGATCTCACATCTGTTGCCTATGAGATAATGCCGCCACAGCTTGAGTGCATGAACCACTGCTGCCAACTCCAAATCATGGGTCGTAGTTGGCTTCATGGGGCTTCAATCGACGAGAAGCATATGCCACTACCTTGCCTTCTGCTCAACACACACGCCAAGACCTTGGCGAGATGCATCGCAATAAATGTCAAAGGCCTTGTGAATGTCTCGGCAGATCAAGATCGAGCGATTGTGAGTCACTTCTTCAGCTCCTGAAAACTGGATCTACAAGCAAGCGACCACTCATACTTCTTGTCTTTCTTGAGTAGCTCTGTCAGTGGCTTAGCAATCTTGGAGAAATTCTCGATAAACCAGCGATAATATCCGGCTAAACCAAGAAAACTCCGAATCTCCGGGACATTGCGGGGCGGTTCCCAATTGAG
Organism: Rhipidocladum racemiflorum; assembly: GCA_036346355.1. Taxonomy (NCBI): domain Eukaryota; kingdom Viridiplantae; phylum Streptophyta; class Magnoliopsida; order Poales; family Poaceae; genus Rhipidocladum; species Rhipidocladum racemiflorum. The sequence continues at coordinate 56,306,420 of CM070577.1, read as the reverse complement.
CACATCTTGCACCTTGCTAGGATCAACAGCAACTCCGCCCTTTGACAGAATGTGGCCCAGAAATGCCACTTCCTTCAGCCAGAACTCGCACTTGCTGAACTTGGCATAAAGCTGATGCTCACGAAGCTTGTCAAGCACCATATGCAAGTGAAGTGCGTGCTCTTCCTCATCCTTGGAGTAAATGAGGATGTCATCAATGAACACAACCACAAATCTATCAAGGAACTCCATGAAGCCTTGTTCATCAGATTCATAAAGGTGGCTGGTGCATTGGTGAGGCCAAATGAGACAACTGTATACTCGTACAAACCGTAGCGAGTAGAGAAGGCGGTCTTCGGAATATCCTCATGCTCGACCTTCAACCGAAGTAGCGGACCTCAAGTCAATTTTGGAAAAGACTTCAGCTCCGCCCAACTGATCAAACAAGTCATCGATCCGCGGAAGAGGATACTTGTTCTTGATCGTCACTTCATTCCAAGAACGGTAGTCGACGCACAGGCGAAGACTGCCATCCTTCTTCTTCACAAACAAAGACTGGCTGCCCCATGGGGAAGAACTAGGCGAATGAACCCTTTCTCCTGCTGTTCCTTGAGCTGCGCCTTCAACTCAGCCGGCTCATCTAAAGGCATCCCAGACGGGCGCTTAGAAATAGGCGCTGCACTGCATCAACTCAATGATGAACTCTAGGTCACGGTCAGGAGGTAAACCTGGCAGCTCATCAGGAAACACATCCAGGTACTCACACACCACAGGTACCTGACTGACCTCTGGAACTGAAATGGCATGAAGAATAGCCAACTGGTTGGAAAGCAACTTGGCTGAATATGTGACATGAATGCCATCGGGATTGACTAAGGAAATAGACTTCTTGGCACAGTCAATGCATCCCTGGTTCTTGGATAACCAATCCATGCCCAAGATGACATCAAGCCCGATGGTGTCAATGATAATCAAGTCACCCCCGAATGCTACCCCATTGATTTCGACAGCAACACCTGGGCTATAGAACTTAGCTCTCAAGATGGAACCGGGAGAACGGATCACTAGATCCCTCTCAAGGCAAACAGACTCCAAACTTTGTTGCTCCACAAACTTCAAAGAAACGAAAGAATGCGAAGCGCCTGAATCAAACAGTACCAATGCAGGAACATAATGCACGAGTAACGTACCCAGTATCACATCTGGTGCCTTCGCTGCTCTGCTCATGGCCACATTGAGGTGTCCATGCCCCGGTCCTGAAGAAGTCTCGGCACTGCACGGCCTCCTGCGAACCTCCACGCCCACTCTACCGCCTCGTGGACGGATCGAGCACTCTGCCCCTGCGAGCGAGGTGCAGGTGGTAGTCTGGACGGACAAGCTCTGGCCATATGCCCCTTGCCCCCACAGGTGAAGCAAGTGACATCAGTGAAGGGAAGCTGAACTCCGGCTGGCTGACCCCCACGGCTATAAGGCTGAGCCGCGGACTGAGCGGGTCGAGGAGAACTGCCTGCATACCTCACTGCCGGTGCTGGAGACTGAGGGCCTGAGCGGAAAGAAGGATGGGTCCTAGAGGGACCACTGCCTGAAGCCCTCGCCGCCCACTTGCGCTTGCGGCTCTCAAGTGGTGCCTTAGCGCTATCCTCGATATCAATGGCCTTGTTCACCAACACCTAAAGACTGGGTATGGTGTGCCCTGCTAGCTGATACCTGATCTCATCAGTAAGGCGCTCCTTGAATAGAGCGATCCTCCTAGCCTCACTAGGGATCTCATCCTCCACATACCTCGCCAAGTGGTTGAACTGATGAAGGAAGTCTACCACTGACTTGCCACCCTGTCTCAAGTCAGAGAACTCCCTCCTCTTGATCTCTAGCAGACTGGATGGAATATGGGCCTCACGAAAAGCTGCCTGAAAATCTGCCCAAGTAGTGATCTGGCCTGGTGGGCGAATGGCCCTGAAGCTGCCCCACCAAGCTGCTGCTGCCCCCTGCAGATAGTACGTGGCAAACTGCACCTTCTCAGCATCTGTGCAGCCAACCAACTCAAGCTTGCCCCCAATATCAGCAAGCCAATCATCGACCTCCAGTGGATCCGCTCTTTGAAGCGAAGGTCGGCCTAGTCCGAAACTCGACATCGAGGCTAGCTGCTTTGTGGGCTGTCGCTGCTCCTGAGCGGCCTGAACCATAAGCTCCATGAGGTGGAGGAGGTGGAAGCTCCTCATCATGGGCAGGCGGCTGGGACTGAGCCTCAGCAGACCCACCGGCAGGGGCCTGTGACGACTGGGCCCCCGCCCCTACTGCACTACCACGCTCCCCAGCATCGTCAGCTGCTGGAAGCGCACGAAGGACTCTCCTTCTGGGAGGCATCCTGAAATGTACAGCTGGGTCAATTAAGCTGCATGAAACAGGTGAAGAAAAATGCTTAACTCTATTGGATGCACCCAAAGATGCATCATTCTAGCAAGCACTCAACAAGAGAAGCATAAGAACCAACTCGAGAATCAAATCAAAAGCCAAAAAGCAATTTAAGGAAACGACAAAATAATCCCTAATTACAACCACAAACATCTAACCTTAACCCGCTTGAACTAAGCCCGTGTTCCTTCTAATTCTTTTGAACAAGACAGAAGAAGAAATCAAGTTTTGAATTTTGGATTAAGATCAGATTCATTTTGAAGAGTAGATAAGAGGAAAGCTATAGAATGGAGAAGAATAGCATTCTACATTTTCCAATTAGAGTTTGTAGCTTCAAAATAACTTTTGAGAAGAAGAAAAATCTGCTCCTAAATCTAACGACCGGGCTAACTAAGTCTTCCTGCAGTCAATTGGCTCTGATACCAACGTGTGAGGACCCCTCTTCCTATACCATACTGTACGCCGTCTACTGTGGCGTATAGCACCGTATAGCAACAGAAGCCTCGACACCGAAAATCTGAATCTAAAAAAAAATTCAATCGACGGGATCGAACCCTTAGCTTCGCACCGGTGCTCAGACGCATCCGATCTGGGTTCCCTGGATCAGTAGCTCAGTATCGCGTACCAACAACCCGAGTATCAATGCACAAAGTAATGAACTAAAGTTAAATTACATAACTGGGTGTAAATCTTGTACATACACATTACAAAATCCAAAAGTAGAATAATAGCGGAAGCAAAAGAAACACTAAACCAATAAGCTGGCCCGACAACCCCACATGCTACCGATCGAGGAAGGACCACAACCGCCGCAAACGCGAGCAGAGGACCACCTGAGCCATCCGGATCACCATCGGAACCATCCTTTGAGACAAGGTTAGTAAACAACAGCAAAGCAACGGTGAGTACACGTATGTACTCGCAAGTATTTAGTGTATGGAAATATAGTTAAATGCAGGCTATTTCAACAGGAATAAGCTTCTATACTAGGTTGATTGCATAAAGCAGCATTTATTTGTAAACAACATTTAACAACCGATAGCATTAGTAATTGAAAGAGCATTTGACATAAAACATATTTCACAGTATATGTATAATGTATATTATCCCAACCGGTTCGCCATTCCCGCTCGAATGCAACCGATGGGCTAGATTGTCGACTCTATCCATCAAACACTTCCTTTCCGTTCGAGACTCACACTTTTTTAGAACAAGACACAAAACCAAACTTCTATACTCTCCATACTTATCTGGGCTAGATGCTCTTAACCGTGAGTGCGGCTAATCGATTAGTTTTACTTAACACTTCTGCAGAAGTTGCACACATTCCCCACATGGGTCTATCTAGCAAGCGTGTTGCCACGACGCGGGATACTTTTCAGTACCCGACTCTTGCAGATTGACCATGCCGTTCCCATCATCGGTGTCAGCCAGACATCAGCACAATAGCGTGATCCCACCCTGGCGGATTTAGGCGGCCGTACGCTGCAGCGCAACACGGGGTATCCCTTGCCCCGGGCCCCATTACCCCATGGGTGGCACTATTGTTGCAGCGGGAACCCACAACACCCCCTTCTTCTGTCCAATGGATGACAGAAGTCCCTTCCGAGAAGCCCGCCAGTTGCAGACCTGTCAACTGCGCAAGTTTTCATCTTGCTCTTCGGCCTACCAACAAATCTGGCTATCCCCCGAAGTCAGGTACATAGGCATTCTGCCCCAGTTCAGTTCATGTGGTTGCGCGAGACTCACCCAGCATTAACTTTGAGTTCGGTCCTTATATTTTTGTTGACTCGGGCAAGGACTCCAATCCTAACCACACCATCACCTTCACATTCTATACCTCCTCCCCGAGTCATTTACACCACTCATTTTTATCAATTAACCATTAACCATTTTGACTCAATTCATTTTGAAATCATATTTTGATTGATGAGTGTAACTGCCAAGGACTAGACTCAAATCTATTGCATTGACTAAGCATATGCATTTATTAACATTTTATACCCAAGTGACATTTATTAAGTTGCCTAACCTCTACTAGGGCTATCAATGTGACCATGGGAAATAGATTAAGGAAAACTACCAATTTGGGTTATATCTACCATTCCCACAAACTAGCACATTTACTGAAATTAAACGAATGCATATAGTTTGATAAATCAAAGTAAACATCGTAAAATATTGGATCAAGATGATCAAAGGAGGTGCTTGCACATGTCTGCTGCACGCTCGATGGATCCGGGACGAACTCAGGATTGTTCGAGGCGACTCCGGACTCACTCGCCTCTAATCGAATAAAAACATCAAAAACAGCGAACAGAGAAATAAATTAGCAAAAAGTGACTTTAGAAGCATAAACACCAACTTAACATCAAATAGAACTCATCTAGACACTAAGAAAGCAAAGAAACGAAACAAGCGAGAAAAATGGCAAATCGCGATTCGAAACGGCGATTTCGGCGAATTTCTCGCCAACTTGAACAAAATGCGCAAAATAATTTAAAATTCAACTAAATTTTGTTAAACACCTAGAATTAGGTATAATACACCTAATGGAACTTACGGGAACTCGTTTGGATTTAAAACGAACAAACGGAAGCCAAAACAGTGAAAATCAATACACAAAATGCTGAAAAATCAGAAAAAAGAAAAACGGCACTATTCACCGTAACGCAAGAGCCATTTATGTCCAGAATCCATTCGAACGACTTGCGACCGATTCCAGCGACTCCACAAGGTACTTTAGGATGTCTAGGACCTATCTGGACCTTGCCCCTTGAAAATTCACTTAATTTGCATCGAAATCCGATCGAAAGCGCAAATTAAGCCGAGGTTTACGCCTCGATTCGCACAGGGTCCGAAAACGGCTCAAACTCGATTCCACTTGCGCGAGGAGCACGTTTTCGACTCTACTAAGTCTAAATGACACTAAATGACTCATTCCGACAGCTAACTGGCGAAGAAACCCCTAAATGTGGAATATGGCCAAAATGGCTATTTTGCTCGAAAACGAGCAATCTCGCCCAAAAGGGCCGTTTTGAGCTGAAATGCCACGAGACTTGTTTTAAGCCCTCGGCTAGTTGCTTAGGGATACTTACGACCTATCGGAGCCATTCCCCAAAGATGGATGACTTAATCTTCTCGACTTTTGATCAATTGCCCGCTTAACTCCCAGAATACCCGAGAAACGGCAAAAGTCCGAAAAGTGACTTGAATGCGATCCAAAACACGGGAAGCATGCTATCGACCTTAGTGACCTTAAACGAAGCTAAACAAAGCTAAATGCCTTAAACGGCTTGTGAGGCCTATAATTACTAAAATAAAATGCAAAGTGCTAAAATGCAAATCTAGCGATTCTAATCGCTTTTCTAGCCTCTAAGGGGACTAATGGTAAAGTCAATACATGCCTCGGAGCTATAGGATTTTATGAAATAAAAATAAATTAAAAGAGACCTAGAGCTAACAACTTGTAGCGAGTTTTGACGAAACTTAATTTCGACTCTTCCGATCGCAACCAGGGCTATCGAAGAGCTAATGGAGCTATCGTTATACGCTATGGACCTTCGGTCCATTGTAAAAATAGTTAACACCTAAATGAATAAAATAAATTTGGCTTAGCGAAATTGAATTCCGATTCCTCCTAGCGACTCTAGCCACCGTAATCGCTATGGGAAAAATCTATACATGCTATGCACCACTAGACCTCCGATAAATCGAAGACCTAGCGATGGACTTGAGCGAATACGAGGGTGACTAAAAGCTAGGTTGGCTATAGGATTAAATGAGCCTAACGATGATCTGAGTCTAGATTCTAAAGCACAATTGCCATGCGACATGTCTAACACATGGAACCTAGTTTTGACCTAGGCTAGGGTTTGAGGGACATGATGAAATAGAGAGCTACAGGAGGGGAAACTCGTAGCCACGCGACGAGGGACGTCCCGGGAGCCGAGAAATCAAGTCAGATCGCAAAAGCACCACGGGAACTCCAAGAGACATCGATGAATCTCGATGGAATACTCACTTGAAGGGGTTGAGAAGATGGGGAACGCGATGGAGAGGATGAATCCGGCCTCCGTGTCAGTTTCCGTCGGTCGGATCGCCTCCAATCCGCGGGTTTGGGTGTCCTAGGGCTTGGGCTCCCACTCTTCTTGCTCTCACGGTTGGGGAGAGGCAAATGGCTGGTTTGGGAAGATGGCTTGGAGACTTGCACCCTTTTATACACTATGCACTTATGGAGGGCAATTTGGTCCAATGCCAAAACTTGAAGATTCAAACATCTAAAGCTGATTTTGAATACTTCTAAGATATTTTGGATAGTTTTTGAGGACTTTTAGACATTTAATTTCCTAAATTTCCAATTTGTCCAAAAGGACAATTACGAACCGCAATTGAACTCGATTTGATTTTGAGTGAGTTTAATTAAGTTAAAGGGTTCTTTTGGATCCCAGTCGAGTCTACTCAACTCAAAATACAGAAATACACAAACTTGATGTATTGTTGAACAACGTTTGTGTACAATGGTACAGTGCTTCGAGTATAAAAATACTCGGGATATTACAGGTGGTGAGGTGGAGAACTCCCCTAGGGGCAGCAAGGGAGGTGGAGAGGGGAGGAGAGGGGTGGTGGCGCTATGGGGGAAGATGAAGAGGAAGGGGAAGGGTGGAGGCGCATGGGGGGGCTAGGGGGTGGCGGCTAGGGTTGGGAGAGGGAGTGGGGGGCGTACCAAGGGGTGGGGGCTAGATTTGGCTACCCAAAAGTCCCCCCCCTTGGGCCTAAACCCTTCCACCGGAGGCCCAACTCAACCCCCAAGGCCCATAGTCCCCCGGAGAGGCCCAATCACCGGAAAACGGCCCAAAACACGCTATAAACGGTATAACGTAAAGTTTTAACCTCCATTTTCACATTTTATAAAGTTTTTGACCTCAACATTCACATTTTATAAGATACGACACTCTGTGGTGTCACAAGAAGGGCCACACCAAAGGCAACAACAAAAAGAAGAAGAGCAAGGAAAAGGAAAGACCGCCCCTTCCCCCGAAAATCGCATTAAATGTGTCGTGGGGTGCTGGAGAACCGCCCTCGGGTGGGGAAAGAGGAACTTCTTTTCCCGCAAAAGGAGCAACACGAACCTAAAGTCACACCCCCAGTCCAGATTCAACTGAAAATTTTTGCTCCAGATAAAGTCAAAGCTTCTCTTGAACGCTTCTGACCGGGGCACAAGGGCGTTAGATAGGCAGCGAAAGTGGGACCAGATGTGATTACCATTCGGCTAGCATCCTATTGGATGCAATCCAGGTGCACCCCAAGTCTGGCTGATCACCATCGTCCTATTGGATGCGACCGAGGTGCACCCCAAGTCGAGCTGATCACCATCATCCTATTGGATGCAACCGAGATACGCCCCAAGCGGGGCTGATCACCAGCATCCTATTGGATGCGACCCAGGTGCGCCCCAAGCCGGGCTGATCACCAGCGTCCTATAAGATGCGACCCAAGTGCGCCCCAAGCCGGGCTAATCACCAGCGTCCTATTGGATGCAACTCAGGTACGCCCCAGTCGGGCTGGTCACCAGCGTCCTATCGGATGCAGCTTAGGTGCGCCCCTAGTCATGCTAATCACCAGCGACCTAACAGATGCAACTCAGGTGCGCCCCCAGTCGGGCTGATCACCAGCGACCTATCGGATGAGGCGCAGGTGCGCCCCAAGTTAGGCTGATTACAAGCCCGCCACAGGGAAGGTCTCCAAAGAAATCTGAGTAATAAGTTGAGTCCTTTGCAATCTCCTTGCTTGCCGCCAAGCACTCGGATGATGTAAGCTGAGGACTACACCCTTTGTGCAAGAACAAAAATCAAGGGCAACTCGATTGCAAAGCACTCGGGGGCTACTGTGGTGGATACAAGGATCGGGTGTGCACGCGTGGAGGTCTAAGAAGACCGTTCGAGGAAAGAGCACGCATCCCATAGATCCAACTACGTTGTAATTGAAAGAGGATGTTGTAACCGTAAGGGAAGCTATCCTAGATAAGGAAGGATATGATTCCTTTACTTGTAACCAACTCGGACTCATGTTATAGTAACCGAGCTGGACTCCCCCCTGTATATAAGAGGGGGGGAGGACACACTGAGAGAAGGAAAAAAAGGAGAACCATACAACATATAATTCCAGAACACAGGACTAGGGTATTACCTCCACCGTTGAGGGCCCGAATCTGTATAATTCCTTGCCTTGTGTTACCATCGAGATCCTGATCCAGCGCCTTGCCCCACAAATTCACACCCCCCTAAGATTATTGCCGACAGCAAACGTCAACAGTTGGCGCGCCAGGTAGGGGCAGCGCGAAGATCAATCCGAGTAATATGTAATTACTCAGTCCTTCATGATTGTGAGCATCGAATCATTCTTTTCCAATTCCTTACATAAAATCTGAAACAAAGACTTTTCAACAAATATTTATAATTCAACCCTTTTTGTGAAAATACCAAAACTCTAACTAATGTCAGTGCACCAAGTCTTTCATAACTGCAAGCACGGCTTTTTGAAAAGTTTTTACACTCTCCAGAGGCATACATCTTTACCAACAAGACATGACTAGCTCTTTTTTCTGATATTTTCATTCTTCCTTCGGCGTGTGGCTAAAAGGTCATGATGTGAACCTTTACATTACTTAGACCTATCTTTGCACTGGCCTGGTACTGTCAAACCCTTGCTATGGTGACAGAAATAAAATTCACACACAGTAACCATGATAGCCCATTCGTGGCATTCACATAGTAACCATTGAAGTCCATCCCTGCCATAACCATTTCTCCCAAAGCAAAGAATACACCATTTTATCGGTAGGCGTTATTCATAGCACCTTGATGAGGGCACCGCTTCAAGAAAACCTACTCGGTTGCACTGATTATCTTGGATTATACAACACAACATTAAATCCCTAACCTGACCCAGGTGAGAACACTCCCCCTACACTATGTGCAAGTCCATCCCTCACACATCCGGTTATTGCCGTATCTCAATCGTATCAAACAATAGTTTCATTTTTATTTTATACCAAAATACCAGAAATCATACTTCCCAACATGCCCAAAATTTATATTCATAACAAATGGCATATCCAACCATTCATTATCCCAATACTAAAGCATAGCTAAGCAGATGCATAAATATTCAATTATACCCATTGATATTTATACAATTCCTAATCCTACCTTATGGTAATCAAAGTTGTCATGTCAATATTTATTAAGGAAGTTCCATGAAATAAGTGTTATATCTACCAAAACCATAATATTGTTCATTTAATGAAATAACGCAAGCATACTTAGAGTTGACAAAAACAATACAACTTAAATGAAATAATGGGGTCAACATGGTCAAAGGGGGTGCTTGCCATTCTCATTGAATTCTTGGGTGAAGTCGGGATTGACAGTCGCAATTTATGGAACGTCGGTGTATAAACAAAATTCAATGCAAAACAACAACAATAAGCAAAATAAGTTAAAAATATCAAACTCCAAAAATAATTATAGAAACATAAAGTGTTAGATTTATATGGATTTTATGAGGTGGTTTCACAATTTTTGAGGTTTATTTACATGAGGTACGGTTACTTGAATTCTTTATTGGTAAAAGAATAATCTCAAATGGGATCTAGATGTAAACATAGTTCAAACTAAAATATTTTTGCATAAATAGAGAGCTCATTATTTTAGAGGACTTAGAAATTAGTTTCACTAAATTTGAAGATTATTTGTAAAATTTATGAACAATTGCATTTGAATGTATTGAAACTGACCTAAGTAGGAGTTTAATTCTGAATGAGTACAAATTCAAATATTTTTGAAGAAATGGAGATCTCATGACGTTACACAATTTTGGAAATTTATTTCAACAAACTTGAACTTTATATGTAAAAGTTTGAAATAGTGAACATTGTTGGGGAATGGGTAAGCTACTGTAGCACAAAATCAAAATTTTCTACCCCATAAACCAGGAACCACTACAAGCAATAGATCATAGAATTACCACTAGATGCGCATACCCATAGAGGAAGTTGAGTCGATGCAACATGTCCTTTTGCAGACCAGCTCTGACCAGATCTGACTAGCATCGATCAGTTCACCAACTAGGTCTGATTGACTCTGACCAACTTCCCGACTATAACCAATCAGCACTGACTAGTTTGCCAACCAGTTCAGATCGACCCCGACCAGTCTGCTACCATACGTTGTAGACTGGTGCCTCCTTCGTGAACCTTTCGTGACTGCCTCTGGTTGTGGATCATCCTAGCATTGAAGCCTTGCAGCAATGCCTCCAAGGTATCCACACGTATAGGGAGGAACACCACACGTTGGAATACTAGTTCCGGTTGTGCAGATTAGATGAGAAGGGAGAGCAGTGGCTAGGGTTTCAGGAGTTCTTAATTCCTAATGTGTCTAACACAATTTTCTTCACACACCTGTATCTACCACGACTTCCCCCTTTATATAGATGTCCCATAATGGGCTCTACATTAGAGGCCCATTACGAACTCTAAATCTCACACGAATTTAGATCACCATCTGAATTCTGTTCCAACTTTGATCACCATCAGAATTTGGTTCCAACACCTTAAGCATGCGACCCCATAGGTTCACGTGTACTTGGACATGGCCTGAGTACTCCTACTCGACCAATAATTGATAGCGGTCCCTAGTAGAACGTGCTGACTCCCAAGTATATGTAAAGATCACATTGGACGAACCTTAATAATGTTCAGTCATATGCTTTTCACTTTGCCTCACGTTATTAGTCAAGCTCAAGGTGAGTTCATGTAAACCTTGTTTGGTTAGCTTGACCACTCTTTCTCAATCTGTGACTTGGAATCCCAAAGCACTGTTAACTCTTAACCACAAGTAGCATGGCCATGCATTTCCAGAATCCAAACACTCGAGAGGCCTAGAGATATCTTTCACATTGTATGGAGGGGCAAATCCCATCTTGATCCACCACATCTTACACCATGCTTCATGATAAACCCGAAAACTATCTTATAACTACCCAGTTGCAGAGTAGTGTTTGGCAACTCCGAAGTAAGTCATTACACATCTCAAGAATATGCGACAATCTTAGATCTAAGGATATAGCATACACATTGTTCTGAGACCAACAGATGATAGGAAGCATACAACATTCTCGCAATGTCTTTGGGTGGGTCAATCTAACTCCATGTTCTCTAACATAAGTCCATATTATTGATTTGATATCTCCATATCCATGACCCGTGAAACATGGTCATCAACCAATACACATGCTAGTCTTTATATATGTGTCCTCACATGATTATCAACTAGGGATTACTTTAGAATAATCATCATGCGGTTATTATAGAGTTTCACTAACAAGTCACATACTTGCTAAATCAATAATGATGAGATTATTCAAGGAACAAGATGATAAGTCATGAACTTTAGGGAATATAATAATCTCTATGATTGCCTCTAGGGCATATTTCCAACAGTCTCCCACTTGCACTAGAATCAATCATACAAGTATCTAATACCCATAGCTCTTGTGTGTGACTCATGCTTAGGCTGTGGGAGAGACTTTCTCAATGGATCTGCAATGTTTGCATCCGTCTGCACTTTGCATACCTTTACATATCCTCTATCCACAATCTCGCGGATGAGATGAAAACATCTGAGTATGTGTTTGGGCTTTTGATGAGACCTTGGCTCCCTAGCTTGCGCAATAGCTCCACTATTGTCACAATAAAGATTCATTGGGCTTGATGCACTAGGGACCATACCCAATTCAGAAACAAATTTCTTTATCCAAACACCCTCCTTTGCAGCTTCTACAGCGGCAATGTACTTAGCCTTTGTTGCAGAATCAGAAACCGTGTCTTGTTTAGCACTTTTCTAACTAATTGTCCCTCCATTCAAAATTAATACAAATCCAGATTACGAATGATAATCATCCTTATCGGTTTGGAAGCTTGCATCGGTGTAACCATTTACAATGAGCTCTTTGTTACCTCCAAAAACTAGGAACACATCCTTAATCCTTCTCAAATACTTAAGATGTTTTTAACTGCTGTCCAGTGACCTTCACGTGGATCAGACTGGTATCTACTCGTAACACTTGGAGCATATGATACATCTAGTCGAGTACATAACATAGCGTACAAGATAGACCCAATGGTTGAAGCATATGGAATACTTTCAGAATAAGAAGTAAACATATTATCTGCCGCATAAGCTGGCTATGAAAATCCTTCCATGGATTCTGCCAACACGATCATCGTAGTTAAATTCTTCGACTGACTGGGGAATCGCAAATCTTTGTTTGTTGGTAAAAACCTAAATAAATATATCGTTACGGGCTTAGGTAAAGTAGCCCTAAAGAAAAGTGAAAATACTCACCTCAGGAATGGGGCCTTGGAGCAGGTGTGTTCTCAAACCAAGGTGATCGGACCAGGCACTGTTGAACTAGTAGCCGATGCCTTAGCCCTTGTGTCTCCCCATAAAGACCATGAAAGCGGGGGAAAAGAAAGTAGGCTAGGTCGAGATCAATTCCTAGGTTCTAAACGAGTAAATAAGCATTGAAAAGAGGGTCCGAAGAGCTTATCCCGCTATGGAAACTACTACTCTTGTGGGAGCAGACAGCTTGAACCAATAAAAAGAGTTGCTGATAGAAAGGGGAGTATGGCTGCTAATATCGTTTTTAGTTATGTTTTATGGTTGTCAGAAAAGCTGTAGATAAGGGATGAGGTGGTTACGAGGCACTTATTCCTCTTTTCTTTGAACTTCTCAAAAACATCATTCCCATCATTTTCATTATCAAGCGACACACCTAAAGCAGACATTCGTGATTGATTCTCCTACTCATGCGGTCTTGCTCATCAGTAGTCGAAGGACACTAAGCCTTGATAAGACATATTCCATGCGACATAAGCAAGAACCCCTTCTTAGCATCCTACATGTTGAACGGATTCAACACTTTGTCGATGTATGTACTTTAGCTTAATCCAATTAGCCTTTTCTCTCTATCTCTATAGATTTTTATGCCCAAAATATATGCTACTTCTCCTAAGTCCTTCATAGAAAAACTATTTTTCAATGAGGCCTTAACGGATTCCAGCATAGGAATGTCATTCCTAATCAATAATACGTCATCCACATGCAAGATTAGAATAACAAGTGCGCTCCCACTAACCTTTTTGTAAACACAAGGTTTTTTTTAATTTTGATAAAGACAGACCCTTCGACTTCCTCATCAAAATGAAGATTCCAACTCCGAGATGCCTGCTTCAATCCATAAAATGGATTTTTGAAGTTTGCATACTTTACTAGCATTCTTTGGATCAACAAAACCCTCAGGTTGTGTCATGTACACATCCTCACTTAGGTTTCCATTAAGGAAAGCCATTTTAACATCTATTTGCCATATTTCATAATTGAAATATGCACAAATAGCTAGAATGATCCGAACAAATTTAAGCGTAGCTACTAGCGATAAAGTCTCATCGTAGTCAATTCCTTGAACTTGTCAAAAACCCTTTGCAACAAGTCTAACTCTATGGATGTGAACATTTCCATCCATATCAATCTTCTTCTTATAGATCCATTTGCATTCAATGGTTTTTACACCATCAGGCGGATCGACCATGTTCCAAACCTGATTGTCTCCCATGGATTCTATCTCAGATCTCATGGCTCTAAGCCATTTCTCAGAGATTGGGCCAATCATTGTTTCTTTATAAGTCGTAGGCTCATCACTGTCAAACAGTATTGCATCATGTACTGACCAGGTACTTTACGCAGCCTATCCGACCTATGTGGCAATAGTGCCTCTCCAACCCAGGTCACTCCAACTAGAGTTTTTCTTACCTCAGGTTCCCCGACCATATTTTCCCCAATAGGGGCATCTCCGACCATGTCCTCCCCGAGTGGAGTAACTCTAACTTCTTCGAGTTGTATTGTTCTTCCACTTGTCTTTCGTGAGAGAAACTCTTTCTTTAGAAAGACACCATTCCGAGTGACAAACACTTTGCCCTCTTGTTGGTTATAGAAGTAATATCCTAATGTCTCTCTAGGATATCCCACGAAAAAGAACTTATCCGATTTGGGTGTGAGCTTATCAGATGTCTGACGTTTAACATAAGCATCACAACCCCAAATTTTTAGAAAAGGCAAACTGGGACTCTTCTCAGTCCATATCTCATATGGTGTTTTATCTACAGATTTAGATGGTACCCTATTTAGTGTGAAAGCTGCAGTTTCTAGAGCGTAACCCCAAAAGGATAATGGTAGATCTGACTGAGTCATCATTGACCAAACCATATCTAATAAGGTCTGATTACATCGCTTGGACACCCCATTCCTTTGAGGTGTACTGGGAGGTGTAAGTTGTGGAACAATTTCGCAACTCTTCAGATGATTATTAAACTCATGACTCAAATATTCACTTCCATGATTAGACCGTAGAAACTTAATTTTCTTGCCATGTTGATTCTGTACTTCATTCTGGAATTCTTTAAACTTTTCAAAGGTTTCCGACTTGTGCCTCATCAAGTAGACATAACCATATCTACTATAGTCATCGGTAAAAGTGAAGGATTGAGATGGCGATCAGAGGGGGGGTCAATGATCCCAAATAAAATTTCCCCCACTCAAAGTACTCCAAGAATCCCGCAAGAAAACCGGTGCTCCTCAAATTCACAAAACCCACAAAAACCGGAACAACTAGACAACTATGTGTATCCCTAGGTTGCATGGATGAGGGCTATGAATCATGTGAGGGATTTTTAAATCACAATCCTGGTTTTCAAGTGTCCAAAACAAAGATGAATCAATTCAAATACTTCTTTTCTAAAAGAGATCAAGCCAAATCACAAAACACTCTTTTAGAAAAGCAAAAGCAGGTTTTTCAGGAATTGTCCTCACTTGGATCAGGTGGTTGGCGGACTTCTGTTGCTCCAAAATTTTTGGGAATTTTTCACCCTATGAAAAGATGAGTCCCGAAACAATCCACCATAAATAACTTCTAAAAGCCTTGTATAAAATTAGGAAAAATCAAGGACTATAGATAGTTAAGAACTTCGATCAAAAAGTTTGGGGCTTGGTTTTCACCCTATAGCTCCCAAATGGTGCAACCAGTGGACTCCAAAATTTTTCCACATATGGATATATGAGTCGCGCACCTTCTCCAACATAAATCACTTAAAAAGGATATTTCTATATTTTTCTAAAAATCAAAGACAGACTGCTGCGCGAAGAACTACTTTAGGCCAGATTTGCAATCTTGATAGAAACTTGATCTCTAGTCTATCCTACGGTGCAAGAAAGTTGTAAAACCAAATGAGCACCCTTAAGACATCCTTGATCAACAACATTTAGAAGGAGAGGAGGTAAATCCAAATTGCGAGAATTTACATGCAGGAAAGTAAATGCTGAATTTAAATTGCATAAAGTAAAGACATAATGTAAATGCGGAATTTAAATTCACAATAATGTAAAGAAAATATTTGTATTTTCTTGTTGGAAGGTTTACAAAGCCTCACTTCATGTGGGCAAAGCTCAAAGGAGCAACTCAAACCTTCAAGTGAGGGAGGCACCCCTCCCCCTCTATTTATACTACTCTTGGGCCACCTACCACCCTTGGATGAGTCCCAAACAATAGATCACTCCACCAAGGGCTCGGATTAACCGACTTACTCCAACCCCACAATGGGCTTTACATGGGCCACATTGGCCATACATGGGTTTCGAACAAAACCCAGTCAACCCGATGCAACGGGCCTTCATCCGTTGGACTTGACCACTCCATTTCCGCCTCTTCGTGCCTCCAACCCGAACTGGAAACCTTGAGCCACCTCAAGTCCATTCCCATGACGTCCAAGTGATCCCAGTTTGAGCCCAACCATCTCATCGGCATCCTCGACCGTTCCAGACCACGGTTCTCCCAACCTAGTCCCGGTACTCACCAACGACCACAGCTGCCTCAATAACATGTACAAGAAGGACCAAACCATTTTGCACACTCCAAAATACACTCTTACCTTTTTCTTCCTGCATGTTAGTCCACATTTATCACAGATTCAAACATGCAATTTCAAGTCAAATCAAACTCAAACCTGAGTACACCTTGCTCAAATAAAGTCAAATACTCATTACAATCATGGATGGACCTCCACATGGTCCTTCAATCTCCCCCTTGATGAGTATATTGACAAACCACACAAAAGGCATAAATTTGAGTTTGAAAACAAAGGAAGAAAAGCAATTTGATTGCAAAAATCATATTTGGTCTAATTGAAAGAGAAAGAAAGCTCATCACTAAATAGATGAGAAGATTTTTAGAGCTCAAAACAAGAACGAACAATTTTTCTATAAAAGCTCCGAAAACCAAGAAATCCTCCAAAAAGCTCAAAATTACTCATGATCGAAATGCAAGGACGATTGTTCAACATGATCATGAGAAAGCATTTTTTTTTAATTTTCTTCCCTCTAAGATGATTTTTCTATGTTTTCTCCCCTTTTGGCAATATAGGTATCAAGAGAGCAATTTTAAGAGAGCAATTTTTGGATGAAATGCAACCTAGAAGAGCTTTGAGGATTATACAAGTGACCAATTAGACAATGTATTACACCAAGCTACTCAAGTTCAGATTATGTCATCCTAAGTCATATCCAATGGCATATTTCAATTTATGCTAACTAGATCAAAAGAAGTTATACTAATTTTGCATGATTTCAACAACAACAACACTTAGCATAATTTCAAGACTAGAACCAAAGCCAATGTAACGAGCAAATGGATATACTAGAGATCAATCTAGTCAATACTTTGGGAAGCTACAAGACCATTAGAGAACCCTCATGCTCAAACATCTCTTTAAATGCAAATTTTTATATTAATGCTCACAAAGCGGTTCAAAGAGTTAGGCCTAGTGAAGTACATCCTCGACTAGGAGCCATCGACAAAGGCTTCCTAAGCTTCACTCTCCTCCGCAAACCTTTGAGGTGTAGAGAGTTTATTCTAGTGAAGCGCAACCTGGACTAGGAGCCATCGACATAGGTCTCCTAGGCGTCATTCTCTTTCTCTAGTCTATTTTGCATTTTTCAATTTTATTGACTCAAGCCATATTCAACCATCTCAAGCAAAAAGCTTAAAAGAGTGGTTTTGGTCATACACAATTCATTCTAAGTTCATCCCAAGTGCAATGGGAAGCAGTCTCGAGAATGAAAAGTGTTGAGTTCATTTTTAGCACAAACAAGTCAATTGTTGTCATTTCAGCACTTAGAGTTATGAGCATGTTGAGGATTCTGGAATGGAACAATATAGCTAACCCAAGTTGCTCTAGTGACTCTAGTAGAAACCCATTATTTTACTATGCAAGGCATAAGCATCTAGTAAAGAGATACATCAAGTAAAAGCTAAGTTTCATCAAGTTTTCAAGAATGCTCAATTGAAATGTTGGCTAGTTTAAACATGATACACTAGATTAGATATGACCTAGAATAGCAAGGATCTTCATGAATGTAGGTAGGTGCAACATATCACAGTTTTATCATTTGCATAAAAGACAAAGCTCCGAAATGGAAACAAGTGTATATGCAATGCAAGAAGGTCAGTTCCAAACTCCCCCTCAACCAGTGTCAATTTTAAGCACAAATATTATTCAAGTTGAGTCATTAGAAATTTTAAATTCCAAGAAAAAGAATTGAACTCAATTGAAACCAGAAACCAAAATGAGAAGAGGAAAAGGAGAAACTAATAACTAGGGATCTAAGATAATAGAAAAGATGGTAGAGACCACTAAGCTCAGACTCACTCTCACCTTCCCCATATGACTTACAAAGGAAAAGTAGCTCTCAAACTCCAGCCCAGGAGCAAACATAGACCTTGTCTACCCAGGGGGCCCAACACCTGCTAGACCTACAGAACTGTGAGTGAGCTCAACCGAGAAGAAGAAGAGAATAGCATCCTAAAGCATAAGATGAGAGGTCCATGCCGAATCATGCCAGAAGTCTAGGTGAAGTGGACTCAAAAGAATGAAAAGAAGCCCAAAGATACCCAGAATGAACAAAAGGAAATGCTGAATATACACATATAGACATATAATACACATCAACTCCCCCTCAAGATAGGCCATATGGGCTCGTAATCCCAAGCTCCCCTCTCAAGGAAAGCAACCTAGAGCTATCCAAAGGCTTGGTGAAAATGCCAGGCAATTGGTGGTCACTCTCCACCAACTGGAGCACTATGTCACCCTTCTCCACATGGTCTCTAAGGAAATGATATCGAATATCATTATGCTTGGTCTGAGAATGCTGCACTGGATTCTTAGCAATGTGAATGGCAGACGTGTTATCACAGAAAAGTGGAACACAATGTACTGCTAACCCAAAATCCCGTAAGGTCGATGTCATCTAGAGAATCTGGCTACAACAACTGGCTGCAGCAACATATTCGGCCTCAGCAGTGTACTGTGCAACACCGGACTGCTTCCTAGAGGATAAAGAAACAAGAGAAGTGCCAATGAATTGGTAAGTACTAGATGTGCTCTTCCTATCTATTCTAC
This sequence comes from Rhipidocladum racemiflorum, assembly GCA_036346355.1. Lineage (NCBI taxonomy): Eukaryota > Viridiplantae > Streptophyta > Magnoliopsida > Poales > Poaceae > Rhipidocladum > Rhipidocladum racemiflorum. The sequence goes on along the minus strand of CM070577.1, from coordinate 56,287,459 downwards.
AGCCAGCAAAGTCTGCATCGGAAAAGGCTCGAAGGGATACACATGAGGAGGAAAAGTACCAGATACCATAATCAATGACAACTCGAAGGTACCTGAAGATGCGCTTCACCACCTAGCGGTGAGAGATGCGGGGAGAAGCCTAAAATCGAGCACAAAGACATACTGAGAAATGTATGTCAGGTCTCAAGGCAGTGAGATACAAGAGGGAGCCGATCATGCTTTGGAATTCTTTCTGATCAATCGGCTCACCATCCTCGTCAGGCTCGAGGACAACAGTGGTGGCCATAGGAGTCATAATTGGCTTCCCATCAGGCATGTCAAAGCGCTTCAGGAGGTCTTGAGTGTACTTGCCTTGTTGCAAGAATGTACCCTCCCGAGTCTGCTTGATCTGGAAGTCAAGGAAGTAGCTCAACTCACCCATCATGCTCATCTCGAACTCAGTACTCATCACATCTAAGAACTGAGTAATGAGTGAATGCAAGGAACCACCGAAAATGATGTCATCGACATAGATCTGGACTAGAACCAAATCGGAATGTCTGACGAACAGAGTCTTGTACACTTGACCCATATGAAAACCATGACTTAAGAGGTAGGACTTAAGCCTCTCATACCAATCTCGTGAAGCTTGCTTAAGTTCATACAAAGCTTTTGAAAGCTTGAATATATGGTTAGGGTATTTGTGGTTCTCAAATCCTGGAGGCTATCTGACATACACCTTTTCCTCAACGAAGCCATTGAGGAATGCACTCTTAACATCCATCTAATAAAGCTTGAAGCCCTTGGATGCCGTGAATGCGAGCAGGATCCTGATGGCCTCTAGTCTAGCTACAAGGGCAAAAGTCTCCTCAAAGTCGAGACACTCGACCTGAGTGAAACCCTGAGCCACTAGCCTAGCCTTGTTTCGAACTATAACCCCATCCTCACTCTGCTAGTTTTTGAACACCCATTTGGTCCCAATGATGTTATGACCAGATGGAGGCCTGATAAGCTTCCAAACTTTGTTTCTCTCGAAGTTTTCTAGTTCCTCATGCATGGCATTAATCCAAGATTCATCAGATAATACACGAGAAACATCCTTCGACTCAAAAGAGGCAACAAAGGCAGAGTGAAGACAGAAAGTGGACAAACCTGACTTAGAGCGAGTGACTCGCTCAAATAGATCTCCAATGATTTGGTCAGGTGGATGAGCCTGCTAATGTGGTGGGAAGGTCCAGATGCAGAAGTGGCCTCTACTCCTCGCGTGGGAGAAGTAGGGACAGAGCCACTAGCTACTGAAGAGTCTAAGGGTAAGGGCTGATCTCCCTGAGGTGTAGATATGGAATCTAGAGGCACCTTAGGAGTAGGAATGGAGACTAGATCAGGCAAGACGCCTTCATCTCCGTCATCATCATCCTCTATGAAAATAAACTAGGAAAGAGGAGAAGAGACTGAAATGTCTGGTCTAGCACCGGGACTAGCCTCATCAAAGGTCACCTCACAGGTCTCTATTATCCTACTCAAGTCTACAACCCAAATCCTATAGCTACGAGGAGAAGTTGAGTAACTCAGAAAGATCCCGTCAGCAAAGCGTGACTCAAACTTGTCTAGGTTCCCAGACTTCAAGAAGAAGCACTTGCAACCGAAAACACGAAAATGAGACACTGGACTTTCGCCCACATCTCAACTCAAAAGTGCGGTGCAAGTGTGCCCTAAGAAAAACTTTGTTGGCAACATGGCATGTCGTAGCTACAGCCTCAGCCCAAAACTTCCTTGGAGCATTATACTCATCTAGCATCGTCCTGGCCATCTCAACCAGGGTCCTATTCTTCCTCTCCACTATGCCATTCTTCTGAGGAACGTATGGAGAAGATAACTGATGCTCAATGCCTAACTCCTCACAGAAGCTGCTAAAGTAGGAGTTCTTGAACTCCATGCCATTATCACTGTGAATCACTCGTAAGGCACCAGAGTGCTCAATGGACAACCTACGAACCAAACCCCTACAGTGATAAAATGACTCATCCTTCGAGGCCATGAAGAACACCCAAGAATACCTTGAATAATCATCGACTATGACAAGAATGTACCACTTCCCTCCTGCTGACTGCACTCGAGCTGGACCAACAGTGTCCATGTGCAAAAGCTATCCTGGTGCATCAGTCATCACTCAGGTGACTGTAGCATGAGAAGCCGCAACCATATTGCCATGCCGGGAAAGAGAACATACAATATCCTTGACCATCTTGAGTTTGGGCAAACCACAAATGAGATCATGGCCGCTAACTTGGGTCAAATGATCAAAACAAATGTGACCAAGTCTCCTATTCCAAAAGGAGAGATCACGGGACTCTAAAGCTATAAGGCAATGGAGGAAGTCTCTAGAAGAGGAGGAAAACTTAGCACGAAAGACTCTCCCAAAACGAGAAATCCTGCAAACCAACTACCCAGAAGAATCGGGGATCCTACAAGTGCTGCTCTTAGAGCTTACCTAGAAATTATCATCGATAAGCTGAAAAACAGAAAGCAGATTGTATTGCAGTTTACTGACTAATACAACGTCCTTAAGTATGAAATGATCATTAATGCAAACGGTACCTTTAACGATGACTCTACCTGACGAAGCATCCCCAAAGGTGATCACCTCATCACCGGGAGCTCAGACTAGAGAAGAAAACCATTGAGAGTCTCTGGTCATATGGCGTGAATAGCCGAAGTCTATGATCCAAACCTCCCCTTCCCTGTCCCATAAACCTAAATCAATGAGAGCGAAAGGTAGATGTCTCAGTAGCAGGACATATCAGTGTTGACCTAGGAACCCAATATTGAGTCACCTTAGCAAGAGAGGAAGCAGTCAAAGGAGCAGAAGAATGCAATCTAGCACCTCTTCGTGACTACTCTCACAAACTCAAAGACAGCTCCTGTAGGACGTCTGGGAACAGGTGCCGGGTTAGTCCGCTGACATGCAAAGGCTGGACCATCCACATGCTGCTGCCCAAACCTCCTGCTGGAGGAAGCAAACTCACATCGATGATATCCACCTCGATGGGAAGAACGAGGAATATCATAAGGGCCGCGTAGAGACTGATTTGGGATAGCTCTAGGGTGAAAACCAGAAGTAGAAGCCTGAAACCCAAGCCCCATACGTTGTCCAAAAATAGGAGACTCTCTAGCATTTTTAGAAGTGGTGGGTGCCTTAGGATCACTCAGAATCTGGGGATGACCCTAAATACCCCTAAGGGAACGAACACGCTCACGCCGAGTGATCTTGGCGCGTCTAAAGTAGAAATTAGCAAGGTGTCCATCCTTCTGACAGAAGGTGCAAGTATACTTCGCCTTAGAGGCTAAAGTAGCAGGTGGTGTCACCTTCTCATCAGAGATCCCGTGGCCCATTCCAGCTATCTTGAACACAGTGGTGCTCATCTGTGGAGCAACCATGATGTCTCCACTCTTGGAGACACGCACAATAGTAGGTGAATGCACTCGTGCATGCTCCAAGTGATCAAACCCTAGACCTTGATTAAATATGCTAATCTTGGACTGGTCTAGGATGAGATTGAGCTTCTTCTTGCCTCCAACAAACTTCTCGAGAGTGCTTATAAGATACGGACACTCTCAAAAGAGTGAGGAACAAGAAGAGCAAGGGGAGGGACTAGCAGAAGAAGATCCAAGAGAGGAAGATCGAGTAGCCGTGCATATCTCTCCTTATACATGGCCACCTCAATCTTGAGGGCCTCACAAGAAACGCAAGGAGCATATCTAATTCTACCAACCTGGACCTTTAGCTTCTTCCTAAGCTTTATGTGGATTCGGTTCACATCCTCCCCTACCCCAACACACAACATGCAACCATTTAGTGACTTAGCTAGTAGATCCTTAGCAAATTTAGAGTTCTCAAGCACCAAGTCATCATAGTCATTTTTTATTTGCATACAGCCCTCACATGAGCTGACTGGGTCCTTAGAAGCATGCAATTGAAGTTCATCATTTCTAACAGAAAAGCTTCCTAAGGTGATTGCTCATGGCGTCAATTTCAGGTAGCAACTTAGGGCAATTTTCACATGAAGCAGTAGTATGAGCATGAAGAAAACTAGCATCAACAGGAATGACATCAGAAGGAACAATACTAGTATTCTTGGACCTAAGACCCTCAAACTCAGAAGCACACTATCATGCATGGTCCTTAGGTTCTCAAGATCCACAAGCAAAGTATCACAGAGAGTATAGCAATCAGAGTCTCAGGAGGAACATGATTTAAGTGAAGTTAACTCCCGAGACAAGGTACCTACTTCCTTCTCCAACTCCATACACCTAGCTCTAGATCTAGCATGAAGTTTTCCTAGCTTGCAGAAAGCATCATTAAGCTAGTCATAGGAAGATACCTCATCCGTGTCATTGTACAGTTCGTAGTCGCTGACGCCGTTGGCGTCCGCCATGAAGCACATGCTAGAGAAGTCATTGCCGCCCTTCGTCTTCTATTGTGGTTCATCCTCGCCCTCGTCGCTCCATGTCTCCTTGTTGGAGAAGTCAACATCGTCAAGAGCAGAGAGCATGCGGTGGTAGAGCTTCTTGTTCTAGGCGAAGTTGCGGTACTCTTCTCTCGTGCTGGCTCACGAACAGGAAGCTTCTTATTGCGGTTCTTATCGGTGTAGTCGTTCTTGCTCGAACCGCCTTGCTTGTTCTTGCCATTCCCCAGCTCGGGACAGTTTGCACGAATGTGGTTGGGGCCACCACACACGAAGCAAGTCACGGTGCCACCTCTCTTCCTCTCTCTTACTCTTTTGTAGATGTTGGAAAATTTGTGAGCGACAAGAGCAAGCTCATTTTCTGGAAATCGTTCCAAAACTTCATCGCTTACGTCTTAAAGAGTGGAGAGAGAAAAACCTAAAGAAAAATCAAGAGAGGGTCCAGAGGAAGACTCGATGGGATCGGTGACCAAGGCCATCGACTGAGATTTTGTCCGACGAGAGACGATGTCAATTTCATGAGTGTTGAGTCAGGAATTGTCGACATACTTTACGCCAAGGTACTCCATCCGCCGCAGACAAGTAAGAAGGCCCAGGCAGCAGGCAGGCGACCAGGCCCCTCTCGCCGGGCGTCGGCCCACGTGGTGGCTTGGCGAGCTGGTGGGCGACCAGGACCCTCTCGCCGAACATCGGCCCACGTGGCGGGTTGGCGAGCCGGTGGGCGACCAGGCCCCTCTCGTCAGGCGTCGGCTCATGTGGAAGCTTGGCGAACAGGTGGGCGACCAGGCCCCTCTCGCTGGGCGACCAAAAGGATGAGAAGAAAGCTTCGCCCCGAAGCCTCCTCCCTCTGACACGCTATGTCAGGACCATTGATTGCAACGACTGTCTGTACCTCTGATGCCTCACACCTAACCCGGGCGGACCGGGTGAAGTCGTACGACAATGCGAAGAATGAGGCTGGGAGACAAGATTAAAGTGATGGGTGTAATAAATGAATCGCAGTTCAGCATGATGTCACCCCTCACCTGCCCGAGCCAGCCCTATCTATATAAGGGAGCTCGAGTGCATGGAGGAGGGGGGTGGTTCTTTAAGGGGTTCGAGGGGTCTAGGATCAAACCTCTGGTTTTCCCTTGTGAGGAAGAAGCCTTGTAACCACTCAAATATACTTCAACAATGACCTAGAAGGACGTAGGGCTATTACCCACACTGGGGGCCCAAACCTGGGTACATCGGTGTGCTCCTTCTCCTCGCTCTCTGGTGTTGTGTATTCCTTGGTCTGTCAATCACCGGGATCCCCCGAGAGAGCACCGTCGGGTGTCCCGCCGCGAAAGCACCCCCCTACCGAACAAAATTTCTCTGTCCGGGAGATATCCTGTAGGTCGAAAACAACGACAAGGATGCACCAGGTAGGGGGCCAGTGGTTGGTTCACCCAGACATATCTCTGAATGATCCTGGTCTCCAGTCGGAAAGGACCGCACATCTTGTGATGGCGGGTTCGCACTCATAGCACGAAGAGGCGACGAAGGCTAGCAGTGCTCAGGGCACATCCCGACACTCTTGTCGGATAGGGGATCATCTCATGTTTCCCCTGCAGGGAGGTGGGGGCGCCCCTGGCACCGGCGGAACATCCGATTTGACGGCAGCTGAACCTGGAGGCAGCCACTCCAGCCCAGAACTTGCATGCAGTCTGTCTCCTCTTGGACCCCACTCCGGTGGGACTTGCGGGAGACACCATGGCAACGTCGTGGCTTCGGGATATTGATGGCCTCATAGACATGGCCAAGCTCCATGTGGGGATGCCTAATCGGTCGGGTACCATCGGTACCCCTCAATCTAGGGTATGCGCTGACCGCACCCAAGCTTTCAGCCTCCCAAGCGGGAAGCGCTCTGGCCAGGATTGCTAGAGCAAAGGAAAAGGCGTACAAGATATGGGTCATAGCTCCACGGGGAGCATTGAGGACCTGAGGGTTCATTTGTAGGAGCATCACCAGCGGCATGGCGATGATTTGCGTGATCATCTGCAGCGCCGTCGTGCCTAGGGGCAAGGCTGCAATAGGCAGATGGCTCCTGGGGATGAAAGCTCCTCCCATGAATATCACCTTCGAAGGATGGAGGAGGTCCACTCCTTCGGTTATTTGGGGAGTCAAGATCCGTGCTCCCCGTCACGGTCCCCACGCCAGGGTTCAGGTGGATGGCATGACTCCCCGTACGGCGTCGGGTGCAAGGCGTTTTCCCAAAGGCTTCGCCATGTGGCATGGCCTGAAAGGTTTCACCCGGCATCCATCGAGAAGTATGACGGCACCACCAACCAAGAGGAATTCTTACAGATCTACACCACGGTGATGCGGGCCGCTGGCGGATCCGACAAGTCCATGGCCAACTCTTTTCCAATGGCCTTGATGGGGTCCGCCCAGTCCTGGCTGTTGAACCTCCTGCGAGGGTCGGTGCACTTGTGGGAGGGGTTGTGTGGCCTCTTCGTCGCCAACTTTCAAGGTTCGTACATGCAACCAGGCGTGGAGGACGATCTCCACGCCCTCGAGTAGGGGAGAGGGGAATCGTTGCGCAACTTCATCTGGTGATTTAGCCATTTTCTCAATACGACCCCCTAGATCTCTGAGCAGTCAGTTGTCATCTCCTTTTGGAGAGGCGTTTGGGACCACAAGATGTGGGAGAAGATAGATACTCGCAGCATCACCACTACCTCTGAGCTTTTCTCCCTGGCGCACAAGTGCGCTGGTGCGGCGGAAGCTCAGGGGCCGGTGTTCGGTTCCGTGGGTGGCCGCGACGGAGATGAGGCCAGGACTTCGAGGGGTCTCAGCCTTATGAACAAGAAAGCAAGGAGGCGCGAGGCAGGTGAGACCAGGCGGGTCTTGGCCGCTGAACGCGAGTGAAGAGATACCAAGATGCGAGGGCGCGACCGTCGTGACCGGTGAGATGATCGCCGGTAACGGAGGAATGTTGGCCGTGAGGAGAAGGAGGGCAGACACTTCTGTCCGATCCACATGTCCAACACCCACGACCTGGCCAGCTGCCAGGTTGTGAGTAAGATGGTGGAGCAGCGGCAAAAGGAGCGCCGCCCCCGCGATGAAGACCAAGACGAAGACCCTACCCCACTGGCCTTCAAGTGGGCAGATCACACTGTGGCGTACATCCACGGTGGCTTGGCCACCTACCCCCCCAACACGACGTATAAACGGCTGAGGAGGGAGGTCTACCCCGCGGTGTTGAACCCAGGGGCGAGTCAGATGCTGAAGTGGTCGGAGGAGCTAATCACCTTCAGTCGGGCCGACCACCCTGAGAGCACTGCCGGCCTAGGTCACCTTCCGATCGTGGTTTTGCCCATGGTTCGGAATGTGAAGCTTGAGTGGGTGCTAGTGGATGGAGGGAGCTCCATCAACCTCCTGTCCCCCAAGGCATTCCAGTTGCTTCAAATATCATGGCAGGAGTTGCACCCGACCCTGCCCTTTTATAGAATCGCCCCAGGGGCTGGGTCGATGCCCCTAGGCTAGGTGCGCCTCCTCGTCACCTTCGAGGAGGAAAAAAACTACCGTATGGAGATGGTGGATTTCAAAGTTGCTAATTTCGACCTCCCATACAATGCCCTGCTTGGCCGACCCGCGTTGGCCAAGTTCATGGTGGTAACCCACTATGCCTACATGGTGATAAAGATGCTAGGGCCCGTGGCCCCACAGTGATCCAGGTGGACATGAGGGAAGCCATGTGTTTCCATAAGCACACATTGGACCTTGCTGGCGCCACCTTCAATAGCCAGGCTAGTGCCGCCTATTCGGGAGCCCCTCTAGCGAAGACTCGTGCCTTGCCCGGCTCGGCCGGTGAGGTTAGCATGGTCTCCCTAAGTGAGGGTGAGCCCGGGAAGACCGTCTCCTTTGGCGCCAACCTCAGCGCCAAATAGGAAGACGCGCTCGTCACCTTCCTCCAGTCTAACTCCAACGTGTTTGCCTGGCAACCGTCCGATATGACTAGGGTCCCCATGGATGTGATCGAGCACCGATTGGCAACGCTCTCAGAAGTGTGCTCGGTCTGACAAAAGGTCCAGAGATAGGCACCAGAGTGGCAAGATGCCATTCGAGAGGAGGTGGAGAAGCTGCTATGAGTAGGGATTATCAGGGAAGTCTCTCACCCCGAGTGGCTTACCAACCCTTTGCTTGTCAAGAAATCCAATGGGAAGTGGCGGATGTGCGTCGACTTCACCGACCTCAACAAGGCCTGCCCAAAGGATCCTTATCGCTGCCTTTCATCGATCTCATCGTCGACTCGACGGTGGGATGCGAGCTGTTGTGCTTTCTGGACGTGTACTCCGGGTACCACCAGATTAGTATGGCGGTGGAAGAGGAAGAAAAAACCGCTTTTTAACCCCCATGGGTGTTTATTGCTATATCAGATTGGCTTTTGGGTTAAAGAATGTTGTCCTACTTATCAACGCACTATGCATATTTCTTTCTGTCCGCAGATAGGGCGAAATCTGGAGGTGTACGTCGATGACTTGGTTGTGAAGGTCAAGAAGAGTGAAGAAATCATCGAACACCTGGAAGAAACCTTCGCTAACCTCCGGAAGATCTGTTTGAAGCTTAACCCTGAGAAGTGTGTGTGTGGCGTGCCCTCTGGGAAGCTGCTGGGATTCCTCGTGTCTAGTCAGGGCATTGAAGCCAATCCTGACAAGATAGTAGCCATCGAGTGCATGAAGCCGCCAAGTCGACTCAAGCAGGTGCACTGCCTTGCTGGTCGCCTAGCGTCCCTCGGACGATTTATCGCTTGATTGGGAGAAAGAAGCCTGCTCCTGTTCAAGATGCTGAAGAAGACCAACCACTTTGAGTGGACTGAACAGGCCCAGCGAGCGTTCGAAGACTTGAAGCAACACCTCTTCTCCCCACCAGTACTAGTCGCCCCCAGGCCCGGCGAGCCGTTGCTCCTGTACATCGCCGCTACCCCTGCGGCAGTGAGCGCGATACTGGTGGCGGTCTACTACATTAGCAAGGTGCTGCACTAGGTGGAGACTAGGTACTCGCAAGCACAGAAGATGTTGTACGCTGTCCTGGTAGCGTCTAGGAAGTTGCGGCACTACTTCGAGGGACGAGGGATCACGCTGGTCACGTCTTACCCTCTGCGAGATATCCTCCACAACCGGGAAGCTGAAGGCCGTGTCGCCAAGTGGTCGGTGGAGCTGGGGGAATTCTGCCTCAAGTTTGTACCCCCACACCGCCATTAAAAGCCAGAACCTAGTGGAGTTAATTGCCGAGTGGACTCCCGCCACTCCTAAAGCTGAAGGTATGCCCGCACCTTCCCCTAGACTTTGTTCTTCGATGGCTCCTTCAGGCTCGAAGGCGTGGGGGTTGGAGTTGTCCTGGTCTCCCCGACCGGTGACGTCCTCCAGTACATGGTTGCCCTAGACTTTAGGGTCACCAACAACATCGCCGAATACAAAGGTCTGCTGGTAGGGTTGCGCGCTGCCTCAGCGTTAGGCGTTTGGCGCCTCCAAGTCAAAGGTGACTCCCTACTGGTCATCAATAAGGCGTGAAAGGAGTTCTAATGTTCTAACACTACCATGGCTGCCTACCTAGCGGAGGTCAGGAAAATGGAACTCCACTTCTGTAGCATCACAGATTCTTTTTCAAGGATTGGAATTGTTTTGTCAGGAGTGTGGTGGGCCCTTGTGGGATCTGCAATGTTGAATGTTAGCTTCGCTGTAACATTACTTAATTTTGCTTCATGTGCTAGCAATCCTTGCCTGGGTTTTTGGAGGGCCAGTCAGATGAGTTCAGGGCTATCAGATTTATCTGGCATAAAAGAGAGAGAGAGCAAGAGCACTCATCCACTTGATCCCTCCACTCACCTAATTACCTAACCCCACCCCTTTTTCTTTTCTCTCCCCAACCGAGTGGCATTGGAAGCTCCTCCTCTTTATTTTCCTCCACCCCACTCGTTTTATCTTCCTCCCAAACCAGTTCTCCCCTTGTTAGCATCTTGGGGTCCTTCTCCCTCCCCTCTCCAAGGTTCCTCCCCCTCCATTGGAGCCCCCATGGTCGGCCTCCTCCCTAGTAGCAGCAGCAGCGGCGGCTTTCCCCCCTCTTCCTCCCTCCTCCCTCTTCTTGTTGGAGGTAAGATTTGGGAGCATCCTTGAGCTCAACTATGGAGTCCTTGACTGGTTTGGTGGAGTCCTAGGGTTCTTAGCGTCGAAATTTTGGAGGGAAATTAGCTATAGTTTTTTAGGGAACCGTTGCAGTTTTTCAAGCTGAAAAACAGTCTGAGTTGCAACTCGTTTTTGGGGTAGTTAGATTGGTCTCATGGATTTTTGACTGTAGAAGAAGTTTTAAATAATCCTTTCCCCTTTTATTTGAGGACAATAACACAAAAATCCATTAAGCTATTTAAAAGTTATGAGCTTTTTAATGCAGGATGTCCAGATTAGGTTGTTCTATGACCTGATTTGTTCAACTGAGATTTCGAGCTAGGTGCAGGCCGAATAGGCTTTTCCGTTTGCCTAGAGAAATGTAGGAAATTTCCTTTAGATTTATAAAATGTATATGTTTTCTTGATTTGGAGTTAGGAATCAAAAGCTATGGCTTGTTGAAGTGTCTATCCAGAACTGAGATTTCTGCTGAAAGTTCTGAGTTGGTCTAAAGTTCAAAGTGCAGTTTGAGGACTTTAGTCCAGTTCCTGGTTCAATAGCTATGGGGAAATTATATTTCATCCTATTGTGGTCGTTTAGAGTCTAAGAACTTGAGTTTTGGTTGAATCATTAAAAAGTTATGCAAGTTTTACCTTGATGTTCGAATTGTGAACTAGTAGTAGATTCAGTTTGGTTCTGTGATTTAGAGCAAGTTAAAGGCAGATTCAGAATTCCTCTTTGCCTACAAAGATGTGAGAAATTTTGTGTAGATGCTTAAAATGTCTACGGTTACTAAATTTGAAGTTGTATAGCAATAGTTATGCTATGGCTAAGTGGGCTACCCAATCAGTTTTCTCTGAATTTCAGATTGTGGACTGTTTTGGGGCAAAGTTTGTTGTAGTGAGTGAAAGGAGTTGTTTGTTGTTGTAGTTGGCTATAGTTTGTATGAAATCGAATTTTTGGTGTTTATTGCAGGAGTTGTGATCTCGGGAGTGGCCGAAGCTTCTCGCCACTCGGTCCCGAGTGGGTAAAGGCAAGTGCATCATGTTGTTTAAATGATAAAAGGAATGTGGCATGCTTTGCTTTGTGATTTTTTATCATGTTGATAATTGTGATGAGATTATTATGAATGTTAAGTATTGGATGTGAGTATGGTTGATGATCATGTATTTAAATTTGGGCTATGTGAATGTTAGAAATGAATGAAGTTTGCAATTTAATTGTGTTAATTGCATTTGTGCATTCATAATGGAAGAGGCGACCCATTCTGATGCGGGCCTCTGTGTTCACATGTAGTGAACATGAAAGTCCTACCTTGTAGTCCCATTCATCGAGGTGAATGGGAGAGAGACAGTAAGAGTAGGCACCTTCCACGAGATGGAAGGGACGTGAAGGTGCACACCGACGGGTGTGCACTCGGCAGTACCGGTACATGCATCGAAAAGAGCATATGTGAGCATGCATATCGCATTGCATACTAACGATGGCATTGAGTTAAATGGAAATATGTAGTGTTGGGATCGAGTCGTGGACTCATCCAAAGAGATTCAATGAGGTATGTGTAGGAATTAAGTAATGAAGTGAAAAGAGGTAATATTGTTGAGATTATTGTTTTATGAATTTGTGCATTTAGATAAGAAATATGATCTTACTATTGATTTAATTATGTTAATTGAGTTTTGTGATGCACTTTGCTGAGTCTTGGACTCACGCTTGTTGTTTAATGTTTTTAGGTACCCTGAGAACTCACCGGGTTGGGACTTAGATCACCCTCACTCACTTCTAGACACACATTTAAATTCTAGATTGGAAGATTGTATCTTGATGATAATTAGTATTGGATTCTTGAAGTAGTATGCTTATGGTTAAGCTATTCTTGTGTGGCTATGTATGTGTTTATGCCGATATTTCTTTTATGATGCATCGTAATTGTCTCTTGATTGTTTAGTGCGGTTCTGTATGCTAAATTGGTCATGATGGTTGATTGATTCCATGACATTTGATATTGTTGCTATATTGTTAATTGTGATCTCTTTGCCTGCTGAGTGGATGTCCATTTAGCAGGGGAGGTCTTGCCGTTTGTTTAGAAAATGTGAGTTAGGTTTTGCTAGCACTTCGGGCAAGGTGCCGGGGTGTTACAACTTTGAAGGACTTGGGTATCTCCATATCCCTCGATGCAACAACCATAAGGCGAAGAGCTTTCGCAGTTCGCATCATCAAGATCTGCTGTTCCGGTCGGGGTCTTTGAAGAAATGCTATCGTGACTATCCATCGCAGCCCCCGGACATGGAGGTGACGACGGTGTGGGAGTCTTGCCTTCGATTCTGGCCTGAAGGGTGGCGTGGCTATCCCAGTCCCCAATTTGGGAGGGGAGGACAACGCGCCAGCATCAACCCCCAGTTCCGGGAGGGAGGACGCCGGCGCCGCTGGTGCGGTGCCGTGGGAAACGCTTGGCCAGGCGGAGGACCCGGGCGATCACCCTGTGATCACTGCACTTGGTCGGGAAGGTTAGTGGGGCCTACTGCCCTCCAGGATGCCTACGAGCTGCTGAGGAGATGCAAGGCATGCCAGTTTCATGCCAAGCAGATCCAGCGACCAGCCCAAGCACTGCAAACAATCCCGCTCTCTTGGCCGTTCGCGGTCTGGGGGCTGTATATCCTAGGCTCGTTCCCGCAGGCCACAGGGGGCTTCACCCACCTGTTCGTTGCCATTGACAATTTCACTAAGTGGGTTGAAGCCGACACAGTGTGTGCCATCACGGCATATGCTGTTGTCAAGTTCATGCAAGCAATCTTCACCCGCTTTGGAGTCACCAATCACATCATCACGGACAACGGCACTCAATTCACTAGCACGACATTCCTAGAGTTTTGCGATGAGATGGGCACCAAGGTATGCTTTGCTTCAGTGGCCCATCCTAGGAGTAATGGCCAAGTAGAGCGCGCCAACGCGCTGGTGTTGAGGGGCCTCAAGACCAGAGCATTTGATCGGCTCCATAAGCGGGGGGCGCGGTGGATGGAAGAACTCCCAGCAGTGCTGTGGTTGCTTCGAACCACACCAAATCAGGCAACTGGAGAATCACCCTTCTTCCTAGTCTACGGAGCAGAAGCGGTCCTTCCATCCGAGGTATCGCTCGGCTCCCCACGCGTTTCGGCGTTCGCTAAGGAGGGCCAGGAAGACCATCGCAAGGACGAAGTCAACCTTCTGGAGGAGGTGCACGACCGGGCAGCCTTGCTTGCTGCTCAGTACCAGCAGAGTCTCAGACGGTACCACACCACCCGGGTCCTGCCAAAAACACTAGCAGTGGACAACCTGGTCTTGCGCAGAATTCAGACGCATGCTGGTCACAACAAACTCTCCCCGGTGGGAGGGCCCCTTTAAGGTGGTCTCAGTTTCGTGACCTGGGGTGGTTTGGTTGGTCACTGAGGACGATCAAGAGGTGGCAAACTCCCAGAACCTAGAAATGTTGCGAAAGATTCTACCCCTAAGAACTATAAATACTGAGTAGTTTGCTCCGAGCAACCAAAAGGGCAAGCATTCCCCCAACTGATCGGACACAACTACTGGTAGCTTCTCGGGGTTTGATGGGTTTCGCACCCTATTGTTGATCAGGGAAATTGTTTGCCTTAGAGGCTTTTGCTTTTTCTTTTTTTGTGTCCCCTTCTTGTGCCGCGGTGGGTAGCATTCTGGCGTGGGTGTTATTGGTACCGCCAGTTTGGCAACTCCTTGTTGATATGTGGTAACTCCTAGCATTCGCATCGGGTAGGGACGGGCGACCAGGGGCGCGAATGCGGCATGGTGGTTCAATGCGGCTAGAACACCTCGGGATGTCACCATGAACACCGTAGGCCCAATACCACTCCTGGGAACACGCTACCTTGACATGCAAGGCCGCGGGCGGGTTCCGAGAAAATTTGCAAGGGCTTAAGTTCCAAAAAAAAGGGACCATGACAACCCATCATGGGGACTTGCATTTTTCTTGGTCTATTTTCTCGCACGCCTCGCGTAATGTTTACTCGTGTTTGTAGTGGCAATGTGCAACCAAAGATGAAGTGCCGAAGCACTGGCTAATGTAAACGATCGGGATCGCCCCGCGGCAAGCCTGGGGACTGATCGCCCAGTGGTTGGATCAAGCAAACACGAGCAAATACAATCAAACAAGCATCCAGAAAAGCTAAGCAAATAAAAGAAGTGGAGGGAACAAAGGCAACTGCCTGGGTGGTCACTCGTCATCAGCACTTTGGATTTGCCCGGCAGGGTCCTCGGCTTCCTCCTCCAGTGGCCTGACATTGGCGTCGGGGTCGGTTATCTCCATCAGCCTGGCCACGTGCTCCGCAGCCTCGCGCATGCGTGCCTGCTCTTGGGCCTTGCCTCCCTCAATGCCACCTACGATGGCCATTGGGTCGAAGGAGGCGTCACGGCTGGCGCAACACGCCAGCACGAAAGTTGCAGTGGCGACCGCGACTTCCCGCCCCTCTCGGGCGGAGCGAGCGATCAAGGAAGCGGCAAGCCGCTGAGAGCCTCGGCGACCCGAGTAATGCCATTGGTGTACTGTAGGGTCGTGGACTCGAGCAGGTCATGAAGGACCACCCCCAGTGGTCCTAGGCACCTCGCCATGCGCTTGAAGGCTGGTCCAAGCATGACGGCGAGGTTGTGCAGCATGCGCCGTAGTTCCTCCTGTGCCTACTCCTGCGCCCGGGTGAGCAGGGTCGCCCCAGCCGCCCTCTCCTAGGCCAGCAGCACCTCCTCCCTCTCATTCTCCCATGACAACTCCTCGCGTAGCTCCACCATCTGCTGCGACATCTGCGCTTCGTGCTGGATGGCCGCTGCGAAGAGGGCGCCCGAGGATGCTTGCACCTCGCCAAGCCTGGAGAGCAGGGCGCCCATTGAAGCAGTGGCGGCGGCCAGAGCGGGGTGGATGGTAGTGCTGGCGATGACATCGTCCATCGGGGCTACTTCAGAGGTGCCAGGTGGCCCCTGGGCAGAAGTACCCACCGCGTCTGTTGGCGTCGCAGGCGTCTACTCAGCCGGGGCACCTTAGGCAGCCACCCTTGGAGGTGACCAAAAGATGAAGGGGGCCGCTGGGAGGGTGAGACCGCCCTAGTGGGGACAGCAGCGACCCTTGGCGCCAAGGGAGTCAGCGCCGACGAGGATGGTGCTGACGAGGTTGGCGCCGATGAGGTCGGCGCCAAAGGAGTTAGCGTCGGTGGAACCAGCGCCAGATCTGAGACAGCGGGCGCCACCACTCCGAACGCGCTTAAAGTCGCGGCGGAGTCGGCGATGATGGGAGTCTGGTCCCCGGTGTGAGGCCTCTTGGGGTCTGCACGTGGGGGACGTATGGAGAGACAGGCCACTTGCCTGCGCTCTGATCATCAGCCGAGGTCGGGTCCTTGATCACCAAGGGACCACGGACCGGCAGCACGGAAGGGCCGGTGGAGTCCATGGCGGGGAAGAGACTCACGATCCGGAGGTGCTCCGTGGACTCCAGATCGCAGAGCGGCCGGGCCCCATCGGGGAAGTCCAGGCCGCCCGGCACTGGCGGGAGCAGTACAGCAAGCCATTGGGAAATGGAGGGGCCGTCCAAGTTCCCTGCACCTAGCCAAAAAAGGAAGACAAGGTTGTTCGATTGGCGGCGACCACGCGAAAAGTATGAACTCATGAAGAATGAGAACTTACGGCCCGGGTGTGTGCGGGTCATGTTGTCATCACCCGTGTACTGCCACGCCGGGTGAGCGCGTCGACGGAGGGGGTTGATCCTCCGGGCCACAAAGTCTCGGACTACTAGCGCCCCGATCAGCCCGGTGTCCCGCAAGTGGTTGATGTGGGTCACCATTGCTTGGAGCTCTGCCGTCTCCTCGATGAGCGAGCCCCAATTATCGCGGGCTTCTGCCGGTGCGGAAGGCATCGCGAGGGCGTCGACCCCGTTGTTATTGCTGGCGTACAGCCAGTCACTCCGCCATGACTTCCAGTTGGACTTCACCTGGAAGGGGATGTAGCGGGGGGCCAACCCGTCGCGGAGGTGGAAGTGGCAACTCTCCACGGCTCCGCCGTTGGCAAGGCCGTAGAGAGTGTAAAAGTGCCGAAAGAGAGGAAGATTGGGCATCACCCCTATGAACATCTCGCAGAGGTGTGCATAGATGGCGAGGATGACGACGGAATTGGGGGTGATATGAAGGTGGCTGATCTCATAGAAGTGGAGGATGGTGAGAAAGAACTCGGAAAAAGGCGGCACTTGGCCCGCTAGTACTCCCCAGGCGAAGATGATGATCTCCCCGGGTTCGCACCATGGCACAAGGGTTCCATGGCGGAAGTGTAGGGAACCCTCGGGTGCGAGTTTGGAGAGCACCCATGCCTTCTCCCTATCGGTGGTGTAGGACAAAAGAGGTTGCGCCATTGGAGTGGAAGCGAGGTCTCTGGGCGAAGAGTTAGAAGAGAAAGAATCAATGTGCGCGGGAGTTTGAAAGAGCGTGAACCGTTGGGTGTGAGTTTGTGTATATATATACCCTTCACACCAACAGTTCACGAGGCTGGCGAAAGGACATGAAGTTTCGGGTCTCGAGAATAAACGGCGGAAGTCGGGAAGACCGAGACGGTTGAAGTACTCTGAAGCGATGGGTCCATACTAGGAATGCACTAACATTAAATGAGGCCTAAAAGCAACCGGCGTGCTTTCCAGGAGGGACCCGGGGGCTACTATCAGCGTACTTTACGCCAGGGTACCCTCTCCGTTGCAGACAAGTAAGATGGCCCGGCGAGCAGGCGGGCGGCCAGGCCCCTCTCGTCGGGCGTCGGCCCACCTGTCAGCTTGGCGAGTAGGCGGGCGACCAGGCCCCTCTCACCGGGCGACCAAAAGGATGAGAAGAGGGCTTCGCCCCGAAGCCTCCTCCCTCTAACACCCTGTGTTAGGACCATTGATTGCAATGACTGCCCGTCCCTCTGACGCCTCACACGTAACCCAGGTGAATCGGGCGAAGTCGTACAACAACACGAAGAATGAGGCTAGGAGACAAGACTAAAATGATGGGTGTAATAAATGAATCGTAGTTCAGCATGATGTCACCCCCTCAACTGCCCGAGCCAGCCCCGTCTATATAAGAGAGCTCGGGTGCATGGAGGAGGGGATGGTTGTGACACCCTACAAATCTAAACTGTCGTACAAGAAAATTTCGACAGCATCTCCCCTAAAATTAGGACAAAACGGAAGCGACAACAAGATTCATAATAAACATTACAATCAGGAATAACATAAAAGCATCAATACTAGAGATAACAAGTCTAAATCAACCAGAAAACAAACATAAACGTAAACACAGCTCCAAAGAGGACATCAACAGGTCTATGATTAATAACATTTCAGCAAGCTAATGAGTTATTAAATGCACTAGTCCATGTGGTTCGTGATGACCTCGGAGGGTTGATTGTGCTACTAAGCCCACCCTTCAATCTTACGACTCGCGAGAACTACCTGAAAACAACAAAATAACAAGGGGTGAGATTGGGTAATCTCGGCCAAAGCGGAACAACTAATACAAATAAAACATCCACCATATATCTATCATTCCACATTCCTCATATACAATACCACATCAAAGAGTCCACATTCCTCATATACAATACCACATCAAAGAGTCCACACCACTTGATAAAATGCATATGATTGATGCACATGCTTATGCCATGATCCTCCTCACCGTGCCCTTTCTCAGAACACACGGTGTTGTACTGCACGGTCTTGATCGCGCCAAGACGCGTCGACAAACTTCAATGCATGAATATGCAGTTAATGCTTCATGCATGAATTCATTCACAAACTTCCACATGGAGTCCACATGTTTGCATACCCTCATAACATGGGTAGAAAAAAAAATAACATTGAGATGAACTATTTAGACAATTCAACAAGTAGACAACATCATTCTTCTCTTTACTCATGATTCATAGCCAAAGCACATCATCACAATGCTAATCTAAATATCGCAATCATCAAAGCAATTGATTAAACCATGTATGATTAATGTAATCGGAGATTATAACGAAGGCAATGCAAACCACGAGGTATAGCTCAACCATAACACTACTTCCACTTGCCTTTACCGGCGTGAGCGACGGATCTAGTTGCGTCCAGAAGGGGCACCACCTGTACAAGCATATTTTCAGTATGTAATAACAGCACAACTGATCACACAACTCAAACACGCAATTCCTACAACCCGTTCCCCTTTTCCAACACCGAAACCCCGATCTGTCCGGATCGAACAGCAGCAACCCCCATTCTCTTTTTCGTATCTTTTTTCTACAGAACATAAAAATATGAAAAAATTACAGGAAACTAGATATTGACGAGATCTACAACTTTCCAGAAGATCATAAATTCTAATTCCTCTGTTAAATATGCCTAAACAGTCGTCCAACACAGTGGATGAAATCTGTTCCCAGATTCTGTTCGTCGGTTTGCAACAGCGATAACTCTCAGAACACTTTCCCAAAAATTCTGAAAAATACAGAAGCTAGGTCTCGACGTTATCTACAACTTTCTAGTTATAGGTTTTGGCAGGAAAAACATCTATGCCACGTAAAACGCGAAACAATCCGCGCTGCACAAATCCCCCTTCCAGAAATAGCACCACGTGATCATCTACCCTTCACCCCCTTCAAATCCCATCCAATCCAATCACCACCAGATCTAAAACACTCCCAAAACCTAGGTAAAACAGAGGTAAAAGTTTGGGAATTTTACCTAAGGTTCTCCCTTGCGATCCCACGAAGAACACGCGATGAACCCCGAATCGGCGATCTGCTCGTCCTCCACGCCTCCACGGAGTCGCTCCTCGCCTTCTCCTTCGCGATTCGCGGTGGATCTTGAGCCACCACGTGGGGAGAGGAAGGGGAGGGAGAGGTGGCTGCTAGGGGAGGGAGTGGGAGAGGGTGGAGGCGCCCTAGGGTTGGAGGGGGGTGTGGCCGGCCAAGGGGGGGGGGGGCGCACCACTAATGGGCCGGCCCACTAGGGGGGGTGGGAAGGTGGAAGTGGGATGGGAATTCCCGGTCCAAGCCCAGGTTTTCTTCGGCCTTTTTCCCCAGCCCGAAACTCCAAGATTAAATTTAAATGCAGCATTTTCTTCAATTATTTCATTCCCCGACAATTCCGACATTCCTTTCCGAAACAAAAACAAGGAAGAAAAACCCTACAACCACTCTCAAGTTCTAGGGCATCACATTCTCCCCTCCTTAAAAGGATTCATCCCCGAATCTTCTCCTTTTAGCTACGGAAAGAAAAGAAAAAGAAAAGGAAGGCAAAAAGGTAAACAACAATTTACCTTCAGCATCCTCAAAGAGTGCGGGATACTTCTTCCGCATCTAGTCCTCAGGTTCCCAAGTTGCATCCCGCTCAGACTAATTGGTCCACTACTAAAATAAGCAACCCCACCGAGGAACACATCAATGACCCAATTCTCCAAGAAGGTTTGAATTGAGTTAAACACAACCTTCCCTTACTCTTCACTTTTAAACTACTTACGATCAGCGACCCACACTAGTTTTCCCTTGTAAGAAGGTTTCGCCTTCACATTCTTCCTTTCAAAGAATCATAACCAAGGGTAGAATCATTGAGGAAGCTCAACCAAGACCCATGATCCCCAAATGATTCACATCCAACAACTCGAACTCCAAAGCGCTAAAAGCCACTTTGGAAAGAATTCGGCAACAACCCAAGAGTACTCATTTTATTTTATTTCATTTTATTTTTTTTTCCTAAGCCAAGATGCAAAGAAAGCTCAGATCTCATACACCACAACCAACATATCAGAAGATATTCGTTCTTACTTCCCGTACTAGAAGGCAAATGAAATTTCGATTCAGGACATGCATGCGACTTACCAAGAGCACTCGGATTAGTCATATATCCATATATGACTTTCTCACCGACCTGGCTCAACGACTCTTTTATCATTTAACATCTATAGACAACGTCATGTTTACTCTTCACCATTCATTCATCATGTAACAAAGACTATCGAATAGTCATTTACAACACGACCTCTTCCTATGTAACCCATGAATAAAACTCGAATAACATCGAGGATTGCGCTAATTCATATAAACTATGTCGGCATCATAGTTAACAGTAAGGCACCACATCGTATCAAAACCCACCAATGGTAGAAAGCTAAACTTGCAAAACATCGCATTTTAACCAAAATTAACGTTTTGGAAAAGAACATCGACTCCAAAGTCAAACATCTGCACACACAACCGCCACAAAAATTTTTTTTTTGAAAGAAAGGGAAACTCATTCCCAAAAGAGAACTCTTCACTAACCAAATTCACTTATGAAACCCTCATATAATCCACCTTTTTGAAGCACTCGCAAACGCCACACACATCATGCAAATAAATCCAACTCTAGTAAAAAGAGTTGCAAATTAAATCTCAAGAGTTTCCAATACAACTCACTATGTCCATCTGTTTCCTTTAAAATTAATTCCAAAGATAATTCGGTCACGACGAAGGGTGCGATCCACTCAAAGACTTTTGGATGTAAATCCAAACTCATAGTGCAAACCAAACAAGTTAGCCAAATCCAAAGGTTGGCATTAATCACTACGAGTTTTAGGGAAACTCTGAAACCCAACAGAAGAAACAATTCGACAAAAGTATTCAACCAAAATAGCAACCAACCAAACCCCGCCAAACGGTTTTTTTTTTTTTTTTTTTTTTTTTTTTTTTAGACACAGGCTCAGGGTGAAAACCACCATATATAGTATTCCACTGTACTTACCATTTAAGCATTCAATATACACTATTTTCTCATCGAGAAGCAACAAAAATTCCCCAAAAGCTACATAACCAATTCTTTCTCTAGTTACCTTTCCCAACATTTAAAAATACAGTTTATGATGATTAACAAAACGTCTTCCATTCTATACTACCTCATCATGATCCCCACAGACCAACACATCATATAACAATGTATTCTATATTTCAAACATAGTACCTCAATGAGATACTTAAGCATGATCAACGTATCAATTTTATACCATCCATACATCAACATCTTGACAATTAAAACTCTTGTTCAATCAATAAAATGACTTCAACCAATAAGTATTACCTCTACAAGATAAAATTCGTAACAGGATTCTAAGACATGCATTCATTAAGGTTAAAATCTTGCATCATGATTGTTATCCAATGTTCATCCCATCACAACATGTACTCGACATAATTTCACGCTTTACATTTTTTCTATTGCATCAATGGTTTCCAACAATTAACAACCCTACCAACTTATCAATAACAACAAATGGGCATAATCATCAACCAACAACATTACTTTTAGCTACCCTATACATAGGTGATAACAAAATTACCACCACACAACATACTCCAACTATTTAAAATAGATCGAATACTAGCATTAACACGCCCTTAACAACATCATTAACAATAAGTCTTATGTCTTCTCAATTGATATCAATACTAGTATTGTAGAGACACAACTACCTACTTCCAAATATACTAGTAGGTTGCAACAACGTAAATAGCAACTCTAATCAACTTCCAAATTAAAGTCGCTAGTCAACACGATTAAATTTTCCTCTATTAATCCGTTAGATTAGACCATCTTTAAACAACCACAAAGTTTCTTTAACAATAACAGCAGTCTACCTCATCTTAATGTTCTAACCATGCATCGTGGTTTAAAACCTTAAACATTAACGGGGTCATAAGCACTTTCAAAGCAAAGCAATAGATTATAAGCATGTACATTAACACATTTAATCATCCCCACTATGGGGTACTCTACATCACTAGAGGTTCATTTAATCTTAAGCTAAAGGTAGCAATTACACTTAATTGATTCAACTCGCAAATTAACTAAAGAGTACATCATTTCTATAAACCACATTGTTACACACTACAAGACATGCTAATCAACAATTTTCACTTTTAACAAGTAATTTCAGTCAAGCGAATACTTACTTTATTTGCAGCATTCTTCTTTTAATACTCAACCAAAACTCACAAAGAAGCTCGATAATCAAAGTTGCAATAGGACATGACTCCAAAACACATTTCAATCTTAAAGACTCCCACAGAGAGGAACCAAGCGATCAAGTAAACCTTTACGAATAAAGGCACAAAACATAAATCGACACAACTTAACTTTTACACACGCTTCAATAACTTCTTTTAAACTCAGAGCAAGGCACACAAGAACCAAAAGCTAAACCTTTCTTTGCAAGGCAACCAACTAAAGCAGTGTCAAGGTCAACAGGTGACCAAAGACGCGCAACACAAAACTCCCTTCTTTGTCTTCACCCAAAGAAGACAAAACCAAAATAAACACCGAAAGGCACACTCCACGAAAATCCAAATTCCAAACACTTTTCTTGATTTCAATCAACTAAAACAAAGAGAACCAACCAAGGCCGACCGTCGAGCGATAAATAACATCCGAATGATTCTACCACCAATCTCTTCTATTTGACTCCAGTCAACTACCCAATCCACGACGTAAAGGTTAAGCACTCCTCCTACAGGGGTTAATAATTCCTCGGTGATGGCGTTAGCAAGCCACACAGTCAAACCACACCCTTACTATGAACAAAAGAGGTGACCAAAACCCTTCGGCACCACAACCCCACTTCATCACAAATGAAGCAACTCAATCAAATCCATCATAAATATAGTATTATACATCATCAAAAGTAGCATTCAACATCAAAGCTTAGATACAATAATTAAACGGAAAGCAACGGTACCCATACCCTTTCCTACTGTGCATCCAAGTGTGTCAAATTTTAAATTAGTGATTCCACTTACACAAGTTTTAATGTTGCTATCCTATGACAAAATTTTAGTTAAAACCTAGGCCATGTTTCTAGGTTTTCCCACATCAAAATTTTAGTTAACCCTATGGTATTTCACTAAATTCATACACCACGGACTGAAGCCCGCTCGATACCAAGCTGTGACACCCTACAAATCTAAATCATGCGTACAAGAAAATTTCGACAAAGATCTCCCTAAAATTAGGACAAAAGCAGGCGACAACAAGATTCATAATAAACATTACAATCAGGAATAACATAAAAGCATCAATACTAGAGATAACAAGTCTAAATCAACCGAGAAAACAAACATAAACGTAAACACGGCTCCAAAGAGGACATCAACAGGTCTATGATTAATAACATTTCAGCAAGCTAATGAGTTATTAAATGCACTAGTCCATGTGGTTCGTGATGACCCGGAGGGTTGATTGTGCTACTAAGCCCACCCTTCAATCTTACGACTCATGAGAACTACCTGAAAACAACAAAATAACAAGGGGTGAGATTGGGTAATCTCAAGAAGCGGAACAACTAATACAAATAAAACATCCACCATATATCTATCATTCCACATTCCTCATATACAATACCACATCAAAGAGTCCACATTCCTCATATACAATACCACATCAAAGAGTCCACACCACTTCAGTAAAATGCATATGATTGATGCACATGCTTATGCCATGATCCTCCTCACCGTGCCCTTTCTCAGGAACACACGGTGTTGTCTGCACGGTCTGATCGCGCCAAGGCGTCGACAAACTTCCAATGCATGAATATGCAGTTAATGCTTCATGCATGAATTCATTCACAAACTTCCACATGGAGTCCACATGTTTGCATACCCTCATAACATGGGTAGAAAAAAAAATAACATTGAGATGAACTATTTAGACAATTCAACAAGTAGACAACATCATTCTTCTCTTTACTCATGATTCATAGCCAAAGCACATCATCACAATGCTAATCTAAATATCGCAATCATCAAAGCAATTGATTAAACCATGTATGATTAATGTAATCGGAGATTATAACGAAGGCAATGCAAACCACGCAGGTATAGCTCAACCATAACACTACTTCCACTTGCCTTTACCGGCGTAGGCAGCGGATCTAGTTGCGTCCAGAAGGGGCACCACCTGTACAAGCATATTTTCAGTATGTAATAACAGCACAACTGATCACACAACTCAAACACGCAATTCCTACAACCCGTTCCCCTTTTCCAACACCGAAACCCCGATCTGTCCGGATCGAACAGCAGCAACCCCATTCTCTTTTTCGTATCTTTTTTCTACAGAACATAAAAATATGAAAAAATTACAGGAAACTAGATATTGACGAGATCTACAACTTTCCAGAAGATCATAAATTCTAATTCCTCTGTTAAATATGCCTAAACAGTCGTCCAACACAGTGGATGAAATCTGTTCCCAGATTCTGTTCGTCGGTTTGCAACAGCGATAACTCTCAGAACACTTTCCCAAAAATTCTGAAAAATACAGAAGCTAGGTCTCGACGTTATCTACAACTTTCTAGTTATAGGTTTTGGCAGGAAAAACATCTATGCCACGTAAAACGCGAAACAATCCGCGCTGCACAAATCCCCCTTCCAGAAATAGCACCACGTGATCATCTACCCTTCACCCCCTTCAAATCCCATCCAATCCAATCACCACCAGATCTAAAACACTCCCAAAACCTAGGTAAAACAGAGGTAAAAGTTTGGGAATTTTACCTAAGGTTCTCCCTTGCGATCCCACGAAGAACACGCGATGAACCCCGAATCGGCGATCTGCTCGTCCTCCACGCCTCCACGGAGTCGCTCCTCGCCTTCTCCTTCGCGATTCGCGGTGGATCTTGAGCCACCACGTGGGGAGAGGAAGGGGAGGGAGAGGTGGCTGCTGGGGGAGGGAGTGGGAGAGGGTGGAGGCGCCCGCGGGTTGGAGGGGGTGTGGCCGGCCAAGGGGGGGGCGCACCACTAATGGGCCGGCCCACTAGGGGGGGTGGGAAGGTGGAAGTGGGATGGGAATTCCCGGTCCAAGCCCAGGTTTTCTTCGGCCTTTTTCCCCAGCCCGAAACTCCAAGATTAAATTTAAATGCAGCATTTTCTTCAATTATTTCATTCCCCGACAATTCCGACATTCCTTTCCGAAACAAAAACAAGGAAGAAAAACCCTACAACCACTCTCAAGTTCTAGGGCATCACAATGGTTCTTTCAGGGGTTCGAGGGATCTAGCATCGAAACTCTAGTTTTCCCTTATGAGGATGAAGCCTTGTAACCACTCCAATATACTTAAACAATAACCTATCAGGACGTAGGATTGTTACCCATGTCGGGGGCCCGAACCTTGGTACATCGGTGTGCTCCTTGTCCTCGCCCTCTGGTGTTGTGTGTTCCTTGGTATGTCGACCAACGGGATCCCCCAAGAACACCGCCGGGTGTCCCACCGCGAAAGCACCCCTACCGAACGAAATTTCTCCATCAGGGAGATATCCTGCAGGCCAAAAACGCCAAAAGGGTGCACCAGGTAGGGGGCTAGTGGTTGGTTCACCCGGACATCTCTCTGATTGATCTCGGTCTCCTGTCGAAAAGGACCGCTCTTCTGGTGATGGCGGGTTCGCACTCACAGCACCAAGAGGTGGCTGTCAGCGTATGAGCTAGCAGACCCCTTCCGAAGCGGGGTATATGAAGTTCGAATGGGGGGCTTTCGTGGAGATTGCTCGAGAGATGATGGAAAGGAAACAGAGGCGAAGCTCGCAAGAAGACGCTAGGGTTTATCCAAGTTTGGGCCCTCTCTGCGAGTAATAGCCCTAGTCCTGTTCGGGTGTCCTTCTTGCTTGTGTTCTTGGTGGATACTACAATTATCCAACAGAAAGGATTTTCTAACCTAAAATACCCAACCGAAAAGATCTAACCCCTTCTCCCATGCACCCCGGCTCCCTTTTATACTTGGGCTGGGGCGCACGGGGGACTTACAATAGTGCAGTGTATTGAATACACTGTCATAGCGCATTTAAAGCACCTGTCATTATTCTTGCAGCACACTTAATGCCCTGACACAGCCATCCTCTTCCCGCTTCAGGCCCCGCGTCTACCGACTCCGCCCGCTCTGCCGGGGCGGGAAATTGCATTGTGATGCCTTTTGCATTAATGGCGCGCGTTGGGAACACGCACCACCATACTGTAGCCTTCATTACCCCCATTTAATGCACACGATACGCATTAAATGTCTTTGACCTTCTGTGTAGTGGCACAGGTTACTAGGTGGCCTCGGGAGCGCCCGATGGTGTGGGATCAGGCGCCATGCGTCGCCGAGCGACCCCTTGCGACCGCCCGGTAGTGGCTCGTCACCACACATCCTTTGGCGGCCACCATACTGACCGCCAGCGGCGTGGCCTTGTCGCCACTTGTCCGCTGGGCGGTCACCTTACTGACCGCCAGCGGCGTGGCCTTATTACCACCTGTCCTCTGGGCGGTCACCTTCCTGCCTGCCTGCGGCGTGGCCTGGACGCCACCTGTCCGCTGGCGGCTCTTACTCAAGTGCAGTGGGCACCCTGGTGTAGAATACATCAATAGTAGCGCCCGGACCCACCCTAGAGCACCCTTATACCTTTTGAAAAAAGTGGGTCAATCTCCCGGGTGGGTCCATCATAAATGCCCACGTAACGCTGCGGCTTTAACTGCTGCCACCGTTTTCGGGCACCGAGGAGGAGCGTGCAGCCGCCCCTGCCTCGTAACTTGCGCGAGCCTTGGGAACACGCTCACACCTTTACCGATTCTTTGGGTTTCCTGCCATCGAACCGCTGCGTCCCCTCGGGTCTCCCGCCGAAACATTCCTCCACGTGCCTATATATATAAGTGGCCACCGGGGGAGCGGTTCGTTTCTTCTTTTCAGCCTCGCCCAACTGCTAAGCCCTAACCTTTGCTTCTTGCAAACAGCTTTCTTGCTGTGCATCGCCTCCCTCTTGCACCTTCTCTTCTTCGCTCTCATGGCGCCTCCGGTACCTCTGCTCCCTCCATCGACCGTCGAGGATGTCGACGCCGCGAGGTTTTCCGGGTACATCTCCGTGGCACCACCCTTTCCCGTCTTTGGGACTGCGTGCCGGCGGCGTGAGGAGAGGTGATCTTCTTCAGCTGGGTGATGCTGGCGGGTCTCCTCCCACCAACCTCCGACTTCTACCTCACCATCCTCAACTTCTACTCCATCCACAACATTCACCTTCCTCCAAACTCCGTCATCCTTCTTGCTGTCTTTGCCCACTTCTGCGAAATGTTCGTGGGAGTGGCACCCAACCTTCCTCTCTTCCACTTCTTTTACGCCTTGCGTGTGGCCAAGGACTCCTCCACCCCGTCGGGTTGCTACCACCTCCGCCTTCGGGACGGCGCGGCTTCACGCTACATTCCGCTGGACTTCCGCTTCAACTTGAAGACTTGGTGCAATGAGTGGCTCTACTTCATGGATGACAGCCGCGTAGAGGTCCTGGAGCTGCCGATGGGGCCAGCGTCCAGCAACCCCACCTGGGGAGCGCACGTCGACGAGACGCCCGAGCTTCGGACGATGCTGGCCCGCGTGGACCAGCTGCGGATAGCAGGCCTGATGGGAGGGATGGTTCTCCGAGACTACATATATTGGAGGATCTGTCCCCTGCGCCGCCATGCTCGCCTCGCCTGGCAGTACACGGGCCCCGATGACATGACCCGGACAGCTCCCGGAGGTAGGCCACTTGCTTCCCTTTCTTTTTGGCGCTTTTTGCGACTGCCGCCGAGCTAACGATGGTTTCGCTCTTCTTATTTTCTTTTTCTTTTCTTTTTTTTTCAGCCGCAGGGGACTTAACCCCCACGAATATCGACTCTTGGATGGGGCTGTTGGGCATCTCTAGCTCTGTCCTGCCTTTTCCGGCGGGTGCACTCCCACTTTGCCAAGTGGAGCCTCGGGAGCGCGTGGCGATCATCCGTGCCATGCCTAACATGGACGCCATGGGACTAGTGAACACGCCACGCCATGGGGCGTTGACGATCCGGGACCCTCCTCCAGCTGGCGACCAAGGAAGGGGCAAGCGCCCCGCTGACGAGGACGCCCATGGCGCCAGCCCTAAGAGGGCTTCCGGCCCGTTAGGGGGCGCGACGACATCAGCCACACCCCTCGGCTCGACCAGGGCGGGGAGCTCCACGGCAGCCGCGGCTGCGACCTCAGCCTCTCCTGCGGTCGTGGATCCGCTAACACCGGTCCTTTCGCCACCGGCAACGCAGGTCGACCCGCCAGCTCCGGATCTGCCAGCCCCAGTTCTTCCGCCGGCGCCAGCCGTGCAGGCCGAAGAACTGCCAGCACCGGTGCCATGAAGGGGATTGACGCTCGCCCCGGCCGCGCCCCGCTTCAGGAGGCCTCCTGCCGGGTAATTCAACCTACACACAGCAGATTGTTAAATTATTTTAATCTGAGAGGCTTACCTCCTCTTCACCTTTTTCAGGGCGACCAGTTCAAGCGCCCCAACCGGAGGCGACCAGGGCACTGCAGTGGCCGCGGTAGCGCCGGCTGCGGCGGTCGAGCACCGAGGCGACCCAGGCGACCACCATGTGGCCGCCGCAGGGGCGGCCGTCTTACCGCTCGAAGGCGGGATGGGCCTGCCACCCACTCCGGAGGCTCCTAATGCTTCGGTCCCCTCGGCGAACGCTGAAGCTCTACTGGCCGCCGTCGGCGAACTTCACTCCACCGTGAGCGCCCGCCTCGCGGCGAGCATGGAGTGGCTGAGGGAGGCCGCTGTGGAGATCAACCGCCCCCGCAAGGAGGCACAGCACTGGCGCGGCCGGGTGGAGGGGTTGGAGCGAGACCAGCAGCTGGAGAGGGAGCAAGGAGCCCTCCGCGTCGAGGCGATCACCTGAGAGTGCGACGAAGAGAAGGGTGATCGGCTCCGCGCGGAAGCCGAGACCACTTCCATGCTGCGCCCCGCCTTCGACCGGATGGTGGCCAGCTTGACGCCACTGGGACTAGAGCAGCCAGTGCTCCTTGAGCAGACGGCCCGGCACTATGCGTTCTGCATGAGCCGGATCGTCGATTTCCTTACCCTCCTGCCCGGCGCCCTAGCCACCCGGTCCAGCCAAGAAGGGTGGGCAGTCGCGGCGGCCACGGCGACGTACGTGCTCGCCTGCTGTGCAAGCCGGGACACCAACGTCGACCCCCTAGCCACCATCCAAGGAGTGAAAGGGGACTGGCCCCGCGTGATGTAACACTGGGTGTCCCGATCTTTCGATGAGAATGATAACCTTCGATTTGGGTGGAGACGACTTTGACGATCCGACTACAACGTACAACGACGATGCGCCTTAGCAATCGCTAAACCAACTCCAGAGTGTTATTGACCTTGCCGTGGGCACGATCAACCAGATCACGAAGATCAATTCCTGCAAGCAATCGAAGAACAAGCAAGAACAAGGCAAAAGCAATCTAAAATTGCAAATATAGATGAAGTATTGAAAAGTTGGGGTTCCGATACAAGGAGCTTGTTAGGCGGCCGTTGAGCACGTCTAAAAGACTCAAATAGTAGCAAAAGGCTAAACTATCAAATAACCAAAACACAAGTTATTTTGGGGGGACTCCCTAGCTATTTATAAGAGAAATTGGAGGCCAAAACCAGGCTTGGGGCGTCCAAAACACCTCCATGGCCGAATAGGACTCCTATTCCTAGTTTGACTCGGATTTGGAAAGATGACCGAACTTGTTTTGCAGATTCCTGTTGACTCGTAAGGAATTTGGAGGTGGGGCCAGATCCGTTGGAAAGAGGACGTCGAAACCTTTCAAACCAGTACTCATAGACCTCAAACAACCTTGTGGATCAAAAGTTATGTTCATTTTAAGTTGGTGTTGTTCCGGAGGCCGAATCTGAGTTGAAGTTGTGCACCGGAAGAATTGGCTTCATGCTTGACTTTTGAGAGTCCTTCTCCTTGGTTCCTAAGGACAATAAAATTATCACAAGGATTAAATAGCTTTCCATTCATTAAATTATTTGTATGCAACCCGAGGAACGCATTCACCTGGCAATTGAATTGATGTGCGCGAGCTTGAGTAATTGGCCCTTGTATTACATTGTTGGTTTCAATTGGGTTTGTAGGCATGGCTGTATCCATGGTGGTGATGTCCTCATCACCGCGCAGAGGCACAGGTCAGCAATGCCACCGAGCAGGTCACCGATCAGCTCGAGATGGTCAACCCGGCGCTAGAAGCAGTGGCCGAGGACGTGGCGCTCGGGCTGGACGTCAACCCGGTAGAGAACCAGGCGGCTGTAGAAGCCGCGGCGGACGAGGAGTGAGGACTCCAGACACAGCTTCTCCTGCTTTTTTGTTTTGCCATCCTCTGTAAAAAGACGCCTGCAAGTCAGACTCTTGTTTATAAATGCATATACTTTCCTTCACACGTCTTATGCCTAGATGCTTGTCCGCGTCTCCATCACGTAGGTTCTGGATGAACATAAGAAAGCAACCGCACACCTTAAGGGTTAGTTGGGGTGCCGGGAATTCGCTATCTCAGGACCTTAGGACCTTGTGAAATTGATTACTCTCGCGGTCTCTTGGGACCAAACACTTGGTGAGGTGTGGCAGGGCGGTAGGCTCTCGGTAGTGGTGTTTGAGTCGCCGGTTCCCACGGGGACACCCTGAGCGTCATGACCATCTTGGAAACCATGCCAAACTAGCCATCCGATCGCCCATCCCTGCTCGCCACGCACACCCAGTGGTTCCATTTTCACCATCGAGGATTCAGAGAGTCGTAAGGTACTGAGGGCGATTACGCGGGCACGGCCCACCGGGGCCCAAACCAGTAAAAGAGAATGAAAATGACATCTACATTGAATAGAAACTGAACACTGGATTAAACATATGCTTCCCCCGACTAGCTATGGAGTGGGAAACTCAATTCGGCTGGTCGGGGTGCGCAGCTCTGCACTTACAGCCTTCTTAGGGATAAAACTTGTGCAGAAGCTCTATATTTTGGGAGTTCACCAACTCCTCCCCGTCTTCAGTGGCCAACATGACCGCCCCGGGGCGAGAGACTGAGACCACCTTAAAGGGGCCCTCCCACTGGGAGATAGTTTGTGCAACCCGGCATGCGTCTGAACTCTGCACAAGACCAGGTTGCCCACTGCCAGTGTTCTCTCACTGACCCGGGCGGTGTGGTACCGCCTGAGACTCTGCTGGTACCGGGCAGCGTGCAAGGCTTCACGATCTCGTACTTCTTCCAGGAGATTGACATCCTCTCATCGCAAATCTTCCTGGGCTTCTTCTGTGAACGCCGCGACGTGTGGTGACCCCAAGGCCAGCTCCAAGGACAAGATAGCTTCCGCGCCGTAGACCAGGAAGAAGGGAGTCTCTCTGGTGGCCCGGCTGGGAGTGGTACGGAGCAACCACAATACTGCCACGAGTTCTTCAGTCCACCGGGCTCCTCACTTGTGGAGTTGATCAAACGCCCTGGTCTTGAGGCCCTTCAGCACTAGCGCATTGGCCCGCTCGACTTGGCCATTACTCCTCGGGTGGGCCACCGAGGCAAAACAAACCTTGGTGCCCATTTCTTCATAGAAACCCAAGAAAACAGCGTTGGTGAACTGCGTGCCATTGTCGGTGATGATGCGGTTGGTGACCCCGAAGTGGGCGAAGATTCCTTGCATGAACTTGATCGCAGCGGCGGCGGTAATCGCCCTTACTACTTCGGCTTCCACCCATTTGGTAAACTTGTCGATGGCAACGAACAGATGGGTGTAGCCCCCTGTGGCCCACGGGAATGGGCCCAGGATATCCAGCCCCCCAGACCGCGAAGGGCCATTAGAGCGGGATGGTTTGCAGGGCCTGGGCTGGTCGGTGGTTTTGCTTGGCGTGGAACTGGCACGCCTCACACTTCCTCACCAACTCGCAAGCATCCTGGAGGGCGGTTGGCCAATAGAACCCTTAGCGGAAGGCTTTCCCAACCATCATTCGACCTGACATATGGCTCCCGCACACGCCTCCATGGATATCAGAGAGCAGACTGCTCCCCTCTTCACGAGTGATGCACTTCAGAAGAATTCCGTTTCTACCCCGACGGTACAGGTCCCCGCCCACCAGTGTGTAGCACTTGGCCTTTCGTGCTATCTTCTCTGCTGACGAATCATCGTCGGGGCACACTTGATCCTGTAGGTAGGCCAAGATCGGATCCATCCATGTGCCTTCCCGGTCAAGTGTGGCGACCACTAGGTGATCGTCCAAGTACTCCGTCTAGCCAAACGTTTCCGCCGGTACTGCTCTCCCTTCCGAAACGAGGGTGAGAGCAGCGTCACCATCGTCCCCACTAGAAGTGGGGGCTGCGATGGACGGTCGCGGAAACCTTTCTTCAAAGTAGTTATCGCGTCGGGGGATATGGGTATACCCCAGTCTGTTGAAGTGTCGCTCCATCATTCTGACCTCTGCCAAGTACTTCGCCATGACAGGGTCAGAGCAGGAGAACTCCTTTCTCGCTTGGTTGACGACTAGCAGGGAGTCGCCCTTGACTTGTAGGTGCCGAACACCGATGGCTGCGGCAGCACGAAGTCCTGCCAGCAAGCCTTCGTATTCAGCAACGTTGTTTGTGGCCTTGAAGTCTAGGACGACCACGTACTTGAGGAGGTCCCCGGTTGGGGAAACCAGGAGGACCCCAACCCCCGCGCCTTCGAGCCTGAAGGAGCCGTCGAAGTAAAGTGTCCAGGGGGAGGACGCGGGGATTTCTTCAGTCTCGGACTCAGCAGGAGTCCACTCGACAACAAAGTTTGCCAATCTCTGACTCTTGATTGCGGTGCGGGGAGCGAACTTGAGACCAAACTCGCCCAGCTCCACGGCCCACTTGGCAATGCAGCCCTCCGCTTCACAATTGTGCAGAATCTCACGCAGGGGGTAGGCAGAAGCCACTGTGATCTCTCTTCCTTGGAAATAATGCTGCAACTTCCGGGATGCCACCACCACACCGTACACCATCTTCTGGACTTGCGGGTACCTTGTTTTCGCATCATGTAACACCTTGCTGATGTAGTAAACTGGCCGCTGGACGCCTTCACGCTCTGCCACCAATGCCGCACTCACAATCACGGGGCTGGCCGCCGCATATAACAGTAGCGGCTCGCCCGGCTCGGGGGCGACCAGCACCGGAGGGGAGGAGAGGTATTTCTTCAAATCTTCTAGTGCCTGTTGTGCTTCTGTAGTCCACTCTAAAGAGTTAGTCTTCTTCAATAGATTGAAGAAGGGGAGGCTCCTTTCCCCCAGTTGGGCTATGAACCGACCGAGAGAGGCCAGGCGACCAGCTAAGCACTGCACTTGCTTGAGCCTTGTGGGTGGTTGCATGCGCTCGATGGCCGCGATCTTTTCTGGGTTGACCTCGATTCCGCGACTGGAAATGAGGAACCTAGGCAGCTTCCCAGATGACACACTGAACACACACTTCTCGGGATTCAGCTTCAAGCAATACTGCCGGAGGTGGGAGAAAGTTTCCTCTAGATCTTCGACAAGCCCAGCAGTCTTTTTGGTCTTCACTACCAAATCATCAACAAACACTTCAAGGTTTCTTCCAATTTGTGACCGAAATACAACGTGCATAGCTTGCTGGTAGGTTGAACCAGCGTTCTTCAGCCCAAAGGGCATTCGGACATAACAGTACACGCGTAGAGGGGTCACAAAGGCAGTCTTTTCTTCGTCTTCCCGCACCATGCTAATCTGGTGGTAGCCGGAATAGGCATCCAGGAAGCATAAGACCTCGCACCCTGTAGTAGAGTCGACGACAATGTCTATTCGCGGCAGAGGATATGGGTCCTTGGGGCAGGCTTTGTTGAGGTCGGTGAAGTCGATGCACATTCGCCACTTCCCGTTCGACTTCTTGACAAGCACAGGGTTGGCCAGCCACTCGGGGTAGGCAGCCTCCCGTACAAATCCTTGCCTACAACAGTTTCTCTACCTCATCCCGAATGGCATCCTGCCGCTCTGGTGCCAGCCTCCGGACTTTCTGCCGGACTGGGTGCACTCCGGGGAGCGTTGCCAATCGGTGCTCAATCACCTCCCTAGGGACCCCGATCATTTCAGATGGTTCCCAAGCGAACACATCTAGGTTAGACCGGAGGAAGGTGATTAGCGCATCTTCCTATTTGGTGCTGAGGTTGGCACCAATCTTCACGACCTTCCCAGAACCGTCCTTGCCCACGGGGACCGCCTTAACCTCACCTGAGGGACCAGGTGAGGCGCGGGCCTTGACAGGGGGGAGCTCTGGGCAGTTGTCCTCGCCTCGGGCCGAGCAGGTGGTGCCGGCCAGGTCTTGCACTTGCTTGCTGAGGCGCAGGGCCTCCAGCCGGTCCACCTTCATAGTAATCGGGCCCCCAGGCCCAGGGATCTTCAACATCATGTAGGCATAATCCGTGGCCGCCATGAACTTGACCAGAGCTGGGCGGCCAAGCAAAGCATTATAGGGAAGGTCGAAGTCGGCGATCTCGAAGTTGATTTTCTCTGTCCGGAAGTTTTCCAAACTTCCGAAGGTGACGGGCAGTCGGACTTGTCCCAGGGGCGTCAAGCCGACCCCAGGCGCAACTCCGTAGAAGAGAGGGGCCGGGCGCAACTCCTCATATGGAATTTGGAGTGCCTTAAATGCCCCGACATACATAAGGTTGATGGAGCTTCCTCCATTGATAAGCACTCGCCCGAGTCTCGCATTTCGGACCGTGGGGGAAACCACGATCGGAAGATGGCCCGAGCCTGAGGTGCTCTCTGGGCGGTCAGCCCGACTGAAAGTGATCGGCTCCTCCGACCATTTCAGTGGCCTGCTCGCCCTAGGGTTTGGTACGGTGGTGCACACTTCCCTCAACTCTCGCTTGTACTTCGAGTTCAAAGAGTAGGTGGCGGAGCCACCATGAATGAACGCCACCGTGTGCTCCGCTTGCTGAAAGGCCAGTAGAGCAGGGTCTTCTCCCGTGTCGTCGCGGTCATCTTCGCGGTGTCCCTTAAGCCGCTGCTCCACCAGCTTGGACACGACCTGGCAATCCGCCAGATCATGCCTGCTGGTCCTGTGGATGGGGCAGTAAGGTCTGCCCCCGTCATCTTCTCGGTGGGGCGAACGGCGATCCCCGCGGTCGCCGCGCGGGTCTCGGCGATCACCCCTCCTGTCCCAGCGGTCACGCTTCTGGGGCTTGGCCTCCGGCTCGGCGACTAGGATCTCTTCGGCACCGATCTCTTTGCGCTTCTTTTTCTTCTTGTGATCGGAAGCCTTTGAGGTTCCTGCCTCGCCGTGGCCGGACGGCCCCGCCGCACGCTCCCGGGCCTCTGCCTCCCTGGCGCACTTATGCGCCAGAGAGAACAGCTTGGAGGTGGTGGATACGGTGCGGGTGGTCATCTTCTCCCGCATCTTCTGATCCCGAAACCCCCTCCGGAATGCGATGATCACCGAATGCCATGATCTTTTCAGACCCTCCCGCGGCACGCACCACCGTGGTGTAGATCAGCAGGAACTCCTCCAGGTTGGTGGTGCCGTCATACTTATCGATGGACGCGGGGCGGAACCTCTCCGGCCACGCAGCTTGGCGTAGGCGGAGGAAAATGCCTGGCATCCAACATTGTAGGGGGAGCAGCGTCGCTCGTCCGCCCCTCGGCCCCGGGACAAGGACGAGGAGTGCGAGTCTACGCTCTCCCTGGAGTCAAGGAGCGAGGTCTCCCCCCGACCGCTAGACATCGGGTGGCCAACGCGACGTTGGTCGTGCGCACGACGCCCCCTAAGGAGGTTGCACAAGTCGCCATCGCGTTGGACCCTCCTTTCATCTAGACGGGCCCTCAGATCCTCATGGTCCCCCACCGGCTTGAGAGAACCACGAGAAGGAGAGGGAGCATGTGAACGTCCCCCTGTACCCGAGGGGGCTGTAGCCTGTGCACTCTTCCCTTTGTCCCGGCCCTTGTGACCAGGAAAAACTCGAACGGGGCGGCTGGAAGCTTGCGCGTCGGTCGTGCGCACGCCCTGCCGCCCGATGCCAGAAGCCCCCGGCTGATTTGCCTCCTCTACCTGCTGCTGGGTGGCACCCACTAGGCGAGCGATATCCCGCAGCCATGGAGCGGCCAGGGTTTCGCCCCCTAGCGCAACCGGGGGGTGATCGAGGAGCAGCCGAGCCGCATGAAGATTCCACGCCGGGGAGTCGTCTCCCATCAAGAGACGCCGTCGGACGGGTTGTCCTCCTTGTGCGGAAGCACCACGCGTCCCTCCCTGGACGAAGGGACCCGGGAGGTCTGATGCCCTGGGCGAGTGCCGGGACCGGCTGCGAGCACTGCTCTCCCCGGGTAGGTTGTCGTGCTTGGTGCGTGAAGCCACCATGCTGATGATCGTCAAGGCTTCTTTCAAGCTTTGCAAGAAGGTGGAAGAAGAAAGGGCAATCCAGCCACTGAGCCCCCTACCTGGCGCGCCACTGTCAGCATATGAGCTAACAGACCCCTTCCGAAGCCGCGTATATGAAGTTCGAATGGGGGGCTTTCATGGAGATTGCTCGAGAGACGATGGAAAGGAAACAGAGGCTATTTTTCTTGAATTAAATGAATTTCTGGAAATTAATTTGAATATTTAAATCGCTGGAAAATCAAAACTGGGTTTTGCTGTTCATCCGACCTAGTCGGACCGAACCGAACCCGAGTCTGACTCGAACCAGACTCAAGTCCGACTCAAACCCAACCCAAACCCTAATGGCTCGACCGTTGGATCGAGATCCAATGGCCGAGATTGCGCCACGTCGCCCACGTGCGACCCGAGCAAAACCGGTTCGCGCCCGTGCGATTCGGGCCGTCGATCACGCCACGTGGACGGCCCCCGTGCGTCCACATCGCCCATCCGAGTCCCCGCCAGACTCCGCCGCTGCCCGCGCGTTGGGCCTTGTTTTCCGCGAATATCACGAACGTCGAGGGCCTATTTAATGCGTCGCCACCCGTGTCGGGACCCCCTCTTCTGTGCGCATCATTTTCCCCAACCCAAGCCGGTCAAGCCACCACCGCCAGCCTGTGCGAGCTCGCCGTAGTTGGTCTTGCGTTCCACCGCGGTTCTCCATTGTTTCGGCCGCCATCCGCCATTCTCCGCCGTCACCGAGCCCAGATCCAGAACCGTGAGGACAAGACGCGTCGGGAGGTACCACCCACATCACCGGATTCGCGCCCAAACATCGTCGGGCATGTCGTCGTCTTCGTCTCCGGTGACCTCGCTCCGCCGAACGCCATCGCCGACTCGCGAAGCATCTCAGCCGTTGGATCTCCATCGCAAGGCCTAGATTCGTCCACGTCACCGAAGGTAATTTTCCACGTTGCAGTTTTAGATCCGTTTCCAACCGTTGGATCTAGATCCAACGGTTTACATCACGCCACGTAGCCGTAACCGCACCGTGCTTGGATAGATCTCAGCCGTTAGATCTAGATCGTACTGTAACACCCCGGCATCTAGTATGCCCGAATGCTACCAAACATAGACTAAACAACATCTAAATACCATAAATAAAGATAAAATACAGCAAAGGAGTAAATGCTAAAAACCGAAATTTCGGCAGCATCTCCTTTGTTTTAACATGAATTGAAGGAAACACAATAGCATAGCAATATAAGGCAATATGAGAGACATCTAAAATAGCAATAATTAAAGGTATGATGACCTTAAAAGTCTAATTCCAAACATTTAATGTCTCCATGAGCCAAACGAACAATAGGACTCTCATATCGCAAAGCTAAACCATAAAACAATAGGCATCACACTTAATTTATTATCAAGACCCAATTGAGTGACTGTGCGAACAATTGTGTGACGCTACGTGTAGAAGTGTGACTAATTCCCTTCCCCGCATGCCAATCTCATGGTACCTGTAAAACCCCAAAATTTTGTTTTTCTTAAATTCATGTGTGATTTGCCACCTTGGTGAATTTTTGGAATTTTCTGGAATTTATTTGGAATTTATTTGAATTTATTCCCTTTTGAAATAATTAAAGAATTTAACTTTGCAAATAAAAATTTGTTGGAAATATTTTATTTGAGTCCAAAATGATCCAAAATATTTTCTAGAATTTTTCTGAGTCTTTTGCTATTTTTAATGAATTAAATGAATTTCTGAGAAATTAATTGGATTATTTAATCGCTGGAAAAACCTAACCGGTTTGTACTGTTCATCCGACCGGACCCGAGTCCGAGTCAGACTCGAGTCCGACCCGAGCCAGCCGTTCCGGTCGAACCCGCTCGGCCGAACCCTAACCCGCGTGACCGTTGGATCTTGATCCAACGGCCACGATTGAGCCACGTCGACCGAACCCGAGCCCGACCGAGCTAGCCAGCTCGCCCGAGCCAGACCCGCGCCCAAACCCCCGCACCGTTGGATCTTGATCCAACAGCTGACGTTGAGCCACATCACCCAATCCGAATCCCTTTCGGATTCCGCCGCCGCAACGGAGTGGGCCTCAGTTTCCGTGCATTTCACGGACGTCGAGAGCCCTATTTAATACGCCGCCGCCGCTGTCGTGTTGCCGACTTCCGTGCGCACCCGTAGCCCTAGCCCACGCCGCCTGAGCCGCCGCCGTTTGCCCGTGCGAGCTCGCCGTAGTTGGCTTAGCGCTCCACCGCGTTCGTTTGAAGATTCCGCTGCCGTCCGCCGTCCTCCGCCGCCGTTGAGACTAGATCCGGAACCGTGAGGTCACGCCGCATCGGTGAGTACCACTCACTTCGCCGGAGAGGCCCCGCAGCACTGTCGGGCGTGTCGTCGTCCCCGTCTCCGATGACCTTGCTCCGCCGCAAGCCATCGCCGTCGATCGAGCTCCACCAGCCATCCGATCTAGATCCAAGGGCCCAGATCGCGCCACATCACCCCTCGGTGAGTTCCACGTTGAAATCCCCAGATCTATTTCCAACCGTTGGATTTAGATCCAACGGCGTAGATTGTGCCACGTAGCCATAATCGCACAGTACTAGATCCATTCTCAGCCGTTAGATCTAGATCAAACGGTCAGGGTTAGCCGCGTTTTTTTCCTTAGATTGGATCTTGACCGTCCGATCAAGATCGAACGGTCCAGATCAGCCGAGTTGTTTTCCAAACTCGTTAAGCCAGATCCAATCTGGGCCGTTGATTTTCAAATCAACGGCCAAGATCAAGCCACGTGGCCGGGAGGCTGACCGCCGCGGTCAGTGCAAGCGTCGTCGCGGCGACGACACGCTGGGCCAGCGTGTCGGGGTATCGACCATGCGATGATGTCACCCATGACGTCACCGGTGGGGCCGGCCTGTCAGCGCTGTGGCCAAGCCACGCTGACGTCAGCGATGACGTCACCCGATGGGTCCCACCTGCCAGTGAGACATTGGAGCCGTGGACCAAGTCCACGGTGGACCGAGTCCACGGTGGACCGATTCCACGGTGGACCGAGCCAAACCATGCGCCGGGTCCATGGACCCGAGGCGACGTGGCGGCTCCTGATTGGTCCACGTGTCACAGCTGAGGCAATAATTCAATTTCCGAAAAAGAAAATGATTTATTAATTCGAAATATTGACTTCAGAATTTGTTTCAAACTTCAAACGCTTATAACTTTTGCATTTTAACTCCGATTTGAGTGATTCAAATTTCTAAATTTGTATAAAATTGAGATATACCAAATGATGAATTTTATTTAATTTTTGGACAAAAGTTTTTCTCTATAATATTATTTAATTGATTATTTAAACTTTAAATGCTTGTAACTTTTGCATTTAAACTCTGAATTTGATGATTCCAATTTCTAAAAATTCATAAAATTATGCTCTCTCTGTTTATGAACTTTATTTGGATGTTTGGATAATTTTTGTCTAATGTTTATTTATTATTTGCTATTTGCACGCTTTACGAGTAGACGTTGAAGTGCCCGAAGGCTTCGAAGGAGAAGTGTTGACCCAGGAGCCAGCTCAGGACCAAGAACAAGTACTTTTTGAAGGCAAGTTGTGCTTTGACCATGTTGATCCCATTTTCAAATTAATTTGGTTTAAATTATTGCATGCTAGTTTGATTAGAAAACACCTTACTTAATTATGGGAAATTGGATAAATGCCAAATTGCTGTATGACACCTTGGTTAATTAAATATGTGCCATGACCCCTTGTCGCCCTAGTTGTGGATTACTAGTTGGACATTATTAAATTGCCAACATGGAAATTTAGATCGTTGTAGTAGATTGCTTAGACCTGCTACGCGCTTAAGACATGAATTTGGACAATCAAATGTTAATATTAACTTAATGATATATTGAACCAGTTTTGGAAAGGTATCATGTGTTCTGATGTTGATGGCACGTGGTGCATGGTAATCAACTGGGGTTTGATAAATAGTTTTTGACCGGGGCATGTGGCAAGAATGATCGGGTGGGCCAGTTGTGGCACCGGGAACGTTGTTTTGGTTCTTCGGGTAGTCTTGCCCTAGTCACCCTAAGGACTTAACCTTGCAAGCCTTTGAACTGAGTCAAACGTGCAACCACATGTCTGTAATGGGACGGACCTAGTTGATTAAGTTGCTAATAACGTACCTGTGGGACCTCAGGATGTCAACTACACCCTTTGTCTAGTTGTACGGGGGAGCGTACCGGGGCTGCGGCCAGGTACCCATCTAACGGTGAATTGGCCTAAACTTCGCTTTCGCTAAGGGAAGGGTTAGTGTGCAATCACCGGGGAGGACCACTTGTACTGTTAGAGGTTTCCGAAAGACTCTGTTATGGACAATCGCCTTTGTGGTGTTTGGCTGTATCTTGTGGGTAAAGTGCATAACCTCTGCAGAGTGTAAAATCTATTCAAATAGCCGTGTCCGCGGTATTGGACATCGCTCGGGAATTACAGTCAAGGGTTAGACTTTCTTGAAAATGATTCGGACTTGAGAGGTTGGGTTTGGTTTAACAATGATGTTGATGGAAATGTGGATTAGATTTGGGAAAGATGGTTATTTAATTGATGGAGAAGTTATTGCCCTTAAAAATGTTTCTATTGCTTTTGAATCTACTTATGTTACTTGTCAAGATGATGTTTTACTGCAAATATACCCTGAGCTACTTCTTGCTATTAAGCCATGCATGTAGTATATTAGCTTGCATTCTATGCATGACTTGCTGAGTACCAAGTACTCACCCTTGCCACAATACAACACCAGTTGAAGAGGAGATTACACCAGCTTTGGAGGAGGAGCTCCAAGAGGAACCGTCTAACTAGGGAGCGAGCCCAGACAGTTGCCTGTGGTATACTGGATGGCGCCACGATGTTATTTTACTTTTTCCGCTGCCATTATTTCTCTTTTAATAAGTTTCGCCCTGCGAGGCGTATATTTGTAACTTGACCCTAAGGTCAAGCAACCAGTTTGATTATCTAATTAATGTACTTTATTATTTCGTTGAGTATGATTGTGATATTTACCAATGTTGAGACTGTGTGCACTTGCGCGTTCCTGGACTAGTGCTGAATACACAGAGGGTCCGGATTTGCAAATTCGGGTCCCGACAGAGGTGGTATCAGAGCCATACTGACTGTAGGCTCACCCATAGTTAGATTGGTCGTAGTGAGGATAAAACTTATTTTCTAAAGATAAAATTTGTCAAGATAATGAATGAATTCTCGACTTACCCCTTTCTTCCTTGTTCATACCCTTGCTGAGTTCTTTTGTCTTCCACATTGATTTTAAAATGCTGCATTCTTACGCGAGCGTCTTTTGACAGATGATGATGAAGAACAACTACGCCGAGCGTGAGGGAGGCTATGCCGCCGAGTTGTGGCGTATGCTTCAGTTTCTTGGAGGTTTTGAGAGACCGCTCTACCGAGGGACTACACTCGTGCAGGCAGGAATGGTCGTAGGATGGGACGTCCGGATCACGGTGTATGCCCGAGAGAAGACAAAGTTCAGCCGCCCTTTTCACTTCACCGCCAGGAGGTCTACCTTTGAGATTGGAATCCAGGAGGCGTCGGGTCGAGCAATGCAGCAAATCGCTCGTACTTACTCCAGGGAGCTGGATGGCACAATATTTCATCACCACCCACGCCGAGACAGCAGAGCTCAGCGGAAGCCGATAGATGATGAGGATGCTACCGTCACTCACTTAGCCAGATTCGTCGCCGCCCAGGAAGAGCTGATCGACGACACAGTTCAGGAGTTGAAGAAGGCTCGCGAGCAGGTTGAGGAGGAGAAGAAGCACTTGGAGAATGCCCGTGAGTACGTCGCTTATGCTGTAGAAAGGATCGCAGAGCTGGAGACCGCACTGTATGGCCAGGGTCCCGATCCAGTATTGGAGTTGGAAGCCCCAGAGCCAGAGGAGGAACCAGAAGAGGCACCACCTGCACCCGCACCACAGCCACAGCACCAGCCAGATCTAGAGCCAGAGGAAGACGCCGCGTCGTCAACCACAGCTAGAGTTGCAGGGCATGGCGATTGCTTCGCGCCTATGCCGCCGCACCCGCCGCAAGGAGGCAGTGGAGGTTTTCTCGATGAGTGAGCGTAGGCATTGAGGTTGAGACTCCTTCGTCGAGTCGCGTTATAGAATAAAGATTAACCTTAGAGTCGATTTGGATTTTCATTGTTTGCTGAGTGTGCAATATGTGTTGCAAGGCCCTTAGGCATTGTAAGCGACCATGCCAAGTTATTATTATTAATAATAAAGTTGGATTTTTGAGTTACACTTTTCCCCCGCATAAGTTTCCCTACTACTTGTCTATTCTTGTTCCCTCTCATCCCTAAAACTTGGAGCAATCGACAGATGGTGAACACCCGCGGAAACCTCGGAGGCAATGGAAGTGGTTCTCGCCCAGCTGGGAACCTCTATGATGGAGCACCTGCACCCACCAAGACCGCTTGATTGACATGCAGAATTTTGGAGCTTTTCTTGCCTTGAGACCGGTTGATGCATGCAATGATGCAGCAGATGCAACAGATCACCGTTCACGCCGCTGCTAATCAGAATAATCAAGTCAATCAGGGACAACGCCAGAATTCAAGACTGTCAGAGTTCATGAGGACTCATCCACCCACTTTCTCTGGGAATGCCAATCCGTTGGAGGCCGATGATTGGTTAAGGTCAATTGAGAGGAAGCTACACATTGCTCAATGCATGGGAAATGAGAAGGTACTCTACGCTTCTCATCAGCTGGAAGGGACCGCCACCGAATGGTGGGAGAATTTCTGTGCCACGCGGGAGAACCCTCAGGACATCACTTGGGAGGAGTTTACCACCGCATTTTGTCAGTATCACATGCCGGAAGGAATCATGGACCTCAAGAAGGAGGAGTTCAGAGCACTAAAGCAAGGTAACCAGCCGGTGGCCGAATACCTGAATAAGTTCACACAGCTTGCACGCTACGCACCTGAGGATGTAGCGACAGATAAGGCCAGACAGTCTCGCTTTATGAAGGGACTTAACTCAGGACTGCAGGTGGGACTGATCACCCACACCTTTCCAGATTTCTAGGAGCTTGTGAACAAGGCGCTCATTCTTGAAGATAAGCGCAAGGAACTGGACGAGAACCGGAAGCGAAGGATGCAACAGCAGGGATCGCGTCAGGGAGCACAGCAACGCTTGAGGGTTGCGCCAAATCAGTTTTTCAGATTTCAGCCGCAGAATGCAATGAGGACGCCATCACCAGCACCCAGACCCGTCAATCAGAATTATCAGACCCCAGCTCCAGCCAGAAACGCCGCTTCAGGTAGTCAACAGGGCACAGTGAGACGCTGCTACACATACAACGAACCAGGGCACTTCTCCAACAATTGCCCTAAGAAGACAGCAGGAGTGACCCCAGTCCGCTTCAATCTGGGATCCACACTAGCCAGGACGCCAGCACTAGGAGCAAACCGCGGAACAGCACAGCCAGGAGCACCACCCCAGACCGTGGTGAGAGGCCGAGTCAACCATGTCACCGCAAGGCACTTCAGAATGCCACGGACGTCGTACTGGGTAAGTTACTTGTCAACTCGACTGCACCTGATTTTGTTTGACTCTGGAGCTTCGCATTCGTTTGTTTCTGAAGGTTTTGCTGCTAAAAATGATTTGGAGATTGCAAGACTTAAATGCATGCTTTTAGTTCAAACCCCTAGT
The DNA here is from genome assembly GCA_036346355.1 of Rhipidocladum racemiflorum. Taxonomy (NCBI): domain Eukaryota; kingdom Viridiplantae; phylum Streptophyta; class Magnoliopsida; order Poales; family Poaceae; genus Rhipidocladum; species Rhipidocladum racemiflorum. The sequence continues at coordinate 56,242,986 of CM070577.1, read as the reverse complement.
TCCGAACTCCGAACTAAAGTAGGATGTTCCAGGGTAAGAATATTAATAGATGGGATAGAGTTCCTAGCGAACCTTATTATGTTGGAAACCCAGACCTTAGATGTTATTTTGGGAATGGACTGGCTATCCAAGCACAAGGTCGTGCTAGATTGTGGGAGGAGGATTATCTCAGTTTAAAGCCCGTGTGGAAGGAAAGTGGAATTTCAAGCTACCGCTGTTAGAGATGGACAATTGATGGTTAACAGCGCAAAGGCGATCAGCATAGAGGATGTCACAGTAGTGAATGAGTACCCATATGTTTTTCCTGAAGATCTACATGGAATGCCGCCAGATAGAGACATAGAGTTTGTAATAGAACTTGTACCTCGTACAGCGCCAATAGCAAAGAGACCCTATCGGATGTCCACTGAAGAATTGGTAGAGATGAAGAAACAGCTTGAAGAGTTAATGGAGAAAGGATTTATCACACCAAGTTCGTCGCCGTGGGGAGCGCCAGTTCTGTTCGTCAAGAAGAAGGACGGGAGTTTCAGGATGTGCATTGAGTACCGTGCACTCAATGAAGTCACTGTGAAGAATAAGTACCCGCTACCCAGGATCGATGATCTGTTTGATCAGCTGAGAGGAGCCAGAGTTTTCTCCAAGATTGATCTGAGATCGGGATACCACCAGTTGAAGATCCGATCAGAGGATATTCCAAAGACCGCATTTTCGTCCAGATATGGATATTACAAGTTTATAGTTATGTCCTTCGGTCTGACGAATGCGCCGGCTTATTTCATGAATATGATGAATAAGGTGTTCATGGAGTATCTGGACAAGTTTGTCGTCATGTTCATAGATGACATTCTCATCTACTCCAAGACAAAGGAAGAACATACAGAGCACTTGAGGCAAGTGTTGGAAAAGCTGAGGGAACAACAACTCTTCGCCAAGTTCAGCAAGTGCGACTTTTGGAAGGACAAGGTGGAGTTCCTCAGACATGTAATGACCGCGGAAGGAGTCGCCGTAGATCCAAGCAAGGTAGAAGCTGTGTTACATTGGGAGCAGCCGAAGACCATGACCCAGATTCGCAGTTTCCTTGGTATGGCAGGTTACTACCGCCATTTCATTGAAGGCTTTTCGACAATTGCGAAACCTCTCACGCAATTGCTGAAAAAGGAGAAGAAGTTTGCATGGACGCCGGAGTGCAAGAAAGGTTTTCAAGAACTGAAGAAGCGATTGACATCAGCACCGGTGTTGGTCCTACCGGACGTCAATCAAAGCTTTGATATTTATTGTGACGCATCGCGCCAAGGGCTTGGATGTGTGCTGATGCAGAATGGAAAGGTCGTCGCTTATGCATGTAGGCAGTTAAGGCCGCATGAGGAGAATTATCCGACGCATGACCTAGAGTTAGCTGCCGTAGTGCATGCTTTGAAGTTGTGGCGTCACTATTTGATTGGAAACAGATGTGAAGTATACGCGGACCATAAGAGTCAAGTACATCTTCACCCAATCAGACCTAAACATGAGGCAGAGGAGATGGCTAGAGTTGATCAAGGATTATAATGTCGGGATCCACTATCATCCAGCGAAGGCTAACGTGGTGGCCGATGCCCTAAGTCGGAAAAGACATACTGTGAACATGTTGATAGCCATGAGTCAGGATAAGCTATGTGAGGAATTTCAGAGAATGCAGATTGAAGTAATGCCAGCAGGATTCTTGGCCGCATTAGAAGTGAAGCCTACCCTGGAGGATCAGATTCGAGAAGGACAGAAGGAAGACGACAAGATCCACAGGATCAATTCCAAGATGGATGAAGGCAAGGCAAAAGAATTCAGACTGGACGAGCAAGGAACGTTATGGATGCAGGGTAGAATCTGTGTGCCAAACAGGAAGGAACTGAAGCAGCTGATTCTAGAAGAAGCCCATGACTCCAAGTATTCAATTCATCTGGGAAGTGCCAAGATGTATCAGGATTTGAAAGAAAGATTCTGGTGGCCGAGCATGAAGCGTGAAGTTGCCGAACATGTTGCGCTGTGCGACATATGCCAGAGATTCAAGGCGATGCATCAGAGACCAGCAGGATTGCTACAGCCGTTGAAGATACCTGAGTGGAAGTGGGAGGAAATCGGAATGGACTTCATTACCGGTTTACCCAAGACTCAAGGAGGATATGACTCCATATGGGTCATAGTGGACCGCTTGACTAAGGTCGCCCATTTTATTCCAGTGAAGACCACTTATTCGGGAGATAAGTTAGATGATTTGTACATAACCAGGATCGTCTGTTTGCACAGAGTGCCGAAGAAGATTGTATCGGACAGAGGTACCCAGTTTACCTCGAGGTTCTGGAATAAACTGCATGAAGCCATGGGAACCCGTTTGAACTTCAGTACAGCTTATCATCCGCAGACGGATGGGCAAACCGAAAGAGTTAATCAGATTTTAGAGGATATGTTAAGAGCGTGTGCATTGGCTTATGCCTCCTCTTGGGATAAAAGTCTGCCGTATGCGGAGTTCAGTTACAACAACAGCTACCAAGCCAGTTTGCGAATGTCGCCATTTGAAGCACTATACGGTCGACCCTGTCGGACACCGTTAACTGGAATGAGACAGGTGAACGCCGTGTATTTGGACCAGATATTCTTCAAGAAGCCGAAGAACAAATTGCCATGATCCAAGAAAGACTAAAGATAGCACAATCAAGACAGAAGAGCTACGCCGATAACCATCGCAGAGACCTGAGTTTTGAACCGGAAGATTTTGTGTATCTCAGGGTTACACCGCTCAGATGAGTTAAGAGATTCCATGCCAAAGGAAAACTCGCGCCGCGATATGTTGGACCATTCAAGGTTCTCGATCGCAGAGGAGAAGTTGCGCACTAGCTGGAGCTACCGCAATCACTAGCCGGAGTACATGACGTGTTTCACGTATCCCAGTTGAAGAAGTGTCTCCGAGTACCCGAGGAACAGACACCGCTTGAGTTAATCGAGTTACAAGAGGATTTGACTTACAAGGAGCACCCCGTGAAGATTTTGGACACCATGGATCGAGAGACGAGAAACAAGTCAACCCGCTTCTGCAGAGTTCAATGGAGCAACCACGCGGAGAGTGAAGCAACTTGGGAGCGCGAAGAGGACTTGAAGAAAGAATTTCCGAACCTATTCTTTAGTAAGCCCTGAATCTCGGGGACAAGATTCTGTTAAGGGGGAGGTTTGTAACACCCCAAAATTTTGCTTTTCTTAAATTCATGTGTGATTTGGCACCTTGGTGAATTTTTGGAATTTTCTGGAATTTATTTGGATTTATTTGGAATTTATTTGAATTTATTCCCTTTTGAAATAATTAAAGAATTTAACTTTGCAAATAAAAATTTGTTAGAAATATTTTATTTTAGTCCAAAATGATCCAAAATATTTTCTAGAATTTTTCTGGAATTTTTCTGAGTCTTTTGCTATTTTTAATGAATTAAATGAATTTCTGAGAATTAATTGGATTATTTAATCGCTGGAAAAACCTAACCGGTTTGTACTGTTCATCCGACCGGACCCGAGTCCGAGTCAGACTCGAGTCCCACCCGAGCCAGCCGTTCCGGTCGAATCCGCTCGGCCAAACCCTAACCAGCGTGACCGTTGGATCTTGATCCAACGGCCACGATTGAGCCACGTCGACCGAACTCGAGCCCGACCGAGCCAGCCAGCTCGCCCGAGCCAGACCCGCGCCCAAACCCCCGCACCGTTGGATCTTGATCCAACGGCTGACATTGAGGCACGTCACCCAATCCGAATCCCTTTCGGATTTCGCCGCCGCAACGGAGTGGGCCTCGGTTTTCGCGCGTTTCACGGACGTCGAGTGCCCTATTTAATGCGCCGCCGCCGCTGCCGTGTTGCCGACTTCCGTGCGCACCCGTAGCCTTAGCCCACCCCGCCTGAGCCGCCGCCGTTTGCCCGCGCGAGCTCGCCGTAGTTGGCTTAGCGCTCCGCCGCGTTCGTTTGCAGATTCCGCCGCCGTCCGACGTCCTCCGCCGCCGTTGAGCCCAGATCCGGAACCGTGAGGTCACACCGTGTCAGTGAGTACCACTCACTTCGCCGGAGAGGCCCCGCAGCGCCGTCGGGCGTGTCGTCGTCCCCGTCTCCGGTGACCTTGCTCCGCCACAAGCCATCGTCGTCGATCGAGCTCCACTAGCCGTCCGATCCAGATCCAAGGGCCCAGATCGCGCCACGTCACCCCTCGGTGAGTTCCACGTTGAAATCCCCAGATCTATTTCCAACCGTTGGATTTAGATCCAACGGCGTAGATTGTGCCACGTAGCCTTAATCGCACAGTACTAGATCCATTCTCAGCCGTTAGATCTAGATCAAACGGTTAGGGTTAGCCGTGTTGTTTTCCTTAGATTGGATCTTGACCGTCTGATCAAGATCGAACGGTCCAGATCAGCCGAGTTTTTTTCCAAACGCGTTAAGCCAGATCCAATCTGGGCCGTTGATTTTCAAATCAACGGCCAAGATCAAGCCACGTGGCCAGGAGGCTGACCGCCGTGTTCAGCGCACGCGTGCGTGCGACGCTGACACGCCAGTCCCGCGTGTCAGCGGCTATCCCAGCCGTGCTGTGACATCACCCATGACGTCACCGGTGGGGCCCGCCTGTCAGCGCTGTGGCCAAGCCACGCTGACGTCACCCGATGGGTCCCACCTGCCAGTGAGACATTGGAGCTGTGGACCGAGTCCACGGTGGACCGAGCCAAACCATGCGCCGGGTCCATGGACCCGAGGCGACGTGGCGGCTCCTGATTGGTCCACGTGTCACTGCTGACGCAATAATTCAATTTCCGAAAAATAAAATGATTTATTAATTCGAAATATTGATTTCAGAATTTGTTTCAAACTTCAAACGCTTATAACTTTTGCATTTTAACTCCGATTTGTGTGATTAAAATTTCTAAATTTTTATAAAATTGAGATCTACCTAATGATGAATTTTATTTAATTTTTTGACCAAAGTTTTTCTCTGTAATATTATTTAATTGATTATTTAAACTTTAAATGCTTGTAACTTTTGCATTTAAACTCCGAATTTGACGATTCCAGTTTCTAAAAATTCATAAAATTATGATCGCTCTGTTTATGAACTTTATTTGGATGTTTGGACACTTTTTGTCTACTTTTATTTATTATTTGCGATTTGCACGCTTTACGAGTAGACGTTGAAGTGCTCGAAGGCTTCGAAGGAGAAGTGTTGACCCAGGAGCCAGCTCAGGACCAAGAACAAGTACTTTTTGAAGGCAAGTTGTGCTTTGACCATGTTGATCCCATTTTCAAATTAATTTGGTTTAAATTATTGCATGCTAGTTTGATTAGAAAATACCTTACTTAATTATGGGAAATTAGATAAATGCCAAATTGCTGTATGACACCTTGGTTAATTAAATATGTGCCATGACCCCTTGTCGCCCTAGTTGTGGATTACTAGTTGTACATTATTAAATTGCCAACATGGGAATTTAGATCGTTGTAGTAGATTGCTTAGACCTGCTACGCGCTTAAGACATGATTTTGGACAATCAAATGTTAATATTGACTTAATGATATATTGAACCAGTTTTGGAAAGGTATCATGTGTTGTGATGTTGATGGCACGTGGTGCATGGTAATCAACTGGGGTTTGATAAATAGTTTTCGACCGGGGCATGTGGCAAGAATGATCGGGTGGGCCAGTTGTGGCACCGGGAACGTTGTTTTGGTTCTTCGGGTAGTCTTGCCCTGGTCACCCTAAGGACTTAACCTTGCAAGCCTTTGAACTGAGTCAAACGTGCAACCACATGTCTGTAATGGGACGGACCTAGTTGATTAAGTTGCTAATAACGTACCTGTGAGACCTCAGGATGTCAACTACACCCTTTGTGTAGTTGTACGGGGGAGCGTACCGAGGCTGCGGCCAGGTACCCATCTAACGGTGAATTGGCCTAAACTTCGCCTTCGCTAAGGGAAGGGTTAGTGTGCAATCACCGGGGAGGACCACTTGTACTGTTAGAGGTTTCCGAAAGACTTTGTTATGGACACTCGCCTTTGTGGTGTTTGGCTGTATCTTGTGTGTAAAATGCATAACCTCTGCAGAGTGTAAAATCTATTCGAATAGCCGTGTCCGCGGTATTGGACATCGCTCGGGAATTACAGTCAAGGGTTAGACTTTCTTGAAAATGATTCGGACTTGAGAGATTGGGTTTGGTTTAACAATGATGTTGATGGAAATGTGGATTAGATTTGGGAAAGATGGTTATTTAATTGATGGAGAAGTTATTGCCCTTAAAGATGTTTCTACTGCTTTTGAATCTACTTATGTTACTTGTCAAGATGCTGTTTTACTGCAAATATACCCTGAGCTACTTCTTGGTATTAAGCCATGCATGTATTATATTAGCTTGCATTCTGTGCATGACTTGCTGAGTACCAAGTACTCACCCTTGCCACAATACAACACCAGTTGAAGAGGAGACTACACCAGCTTTGGAGGAGGAGCTCCAAGAGGAACCGTCTAACTAGGGAGCGAGCCCAGTCAGTTGCCTGTGGTATACTGGATGGCGCCACGATGTTATTTTACTTTTTCCGCTGCCATTATTTCTCTTTTAATAAGTTTCGCCCAGCGAGGCGTATATTTGTAACTTGACCCTAAGGACAAGCAACCAGTTTGATTATCTAATTAATGTACTTTATTATTTCATTGAGTATGATTGTGATATTTACCAATGTTGAGACTGTGTGCACTAGCGCGTTCCTGGACTAGTGCTAAATACACAGAGGGTCCGGATTTGCAAATTCGGGTCCCGACAGTACCTAAAACAACAAGACAACACAAGCGTGAGTTCAACACTCAGCAAGCATACACTACTACAGAAATGGTCATCTGTGTCGGTTCGCAACCGACATTAGTGTCGGTTTTCCAACCGACACAGACGTACCGACAGTAATAATCGTGAATTATCAGTGTCGGTTTAAAAACCGACACAAATAAAGATATCAGTGTCAGTTCTACTCACCATCCGACACAAATAGTTACATATCAGTGTCGGTTCTGAACACGAGCCGACACAGATAGTTAAATATCCGTGTCGGTTCTACACACAAACCGACACAAATAGTCACATATCAGTGTCGGCTCGAAACACAAACCGACACAAACATGGACATATCAGTGTCGGCTCGAAACACAAACCGACAGAAATATTCATCTATCAGTGTCGGTTAGAAACACAAACGGACACAAATATTCATATCAGTGTCGGTTTGTACTAAGAACCGACACAAATAATTCCCCACCAGAAAAATAAAAAATTGCATTTTTGGCTAGCCTCAGGAATACTGCTAGCCATGCCCTCTGGATTGATATAGCAGAACTCGAAAAAATACATTGATATAGCAGAACTCGACAAAAACTAGATCACAGAAGTATAGATTAACACCAATTGGATATCCAAGTCGCTCCCATACCCCATATATCTACTTTCTCATAATAGACCACAGGAGTAGCACCTCAAAGACCCCATATATCTACTTTCTCATAATAGCTTCTCGATGAACCTCAGCGCCACATAAGCCGGGCTCCCAAAGCAACACCTGCATAATTTTGACCTGCTCAGTGTACACCAAAACCATCAGCTAATGAGTAATGTACAAAATGTAGAGACAGCAAGAAAAGTATCTAATATATCAGATAAAATTCAGATTCTATTAATACACATTCATAGAACTCTCTGTAAGTAAAGCCCTATGGTCATGTAGTAATACACATTCATATGGTCTTGTACTAATAAGGAGATGAACTGCAGAAATCAAAATTCTAGTAAAACTTTCAAAGCTCAAATGTCACTCTTAGGAGGTTTAAGACTAACAAAAGAGTCACTGCAGATAACAGAGTGAATCAGACAAATGAATCAATGAGTGAGTCTCATACTCTCATTAAATTTCCAAAATAAAAACTCAGCTTGTACTACATTGAATTAGGAGTACCTTTGGGCTACCTGCACCTAGAACCAAAGATAAAGCATTGGAAACAAAATGTAACATTGAAGAATTGCACTAATCTCATAGAGCCACCCTTTTGCTAGTTTTCATTCAGGTCAGATCTAATTGATTCTATTGTTTTCAGTAGCTTTCATTTACCAGATCCTCTCCATCTCAAAATAGAAAGGAAAATAATTAATGATAGAACACCAGGAAATGAGTAACACAGGGGTAGCTAGAACCATCTTTTCAAAACCAAACTTACCAAAGCCCCTAACCCATTTAATCAAATATTATTTTGATCGTTTATTTCTAGAGGTTGTCTAGAGAGAACATAAATGTTTTCTTGCTAAATAATGCTTAAATTTTAAGTCTTCGATCTAGATCAAATTGATAGAATCAATTTGCATCCTCTACTCCCATTTAATTACTATATAGACAAAAAAATCGAACAACCGTAAAAAAAAAAAACACTTAAGTGCCATTTAGCCATTCCCTTGTTTCCATTATAATGTGTTGTTATAGATCGCGCCCCGCCCATTAGAATGTGTTGTCATAGATCGCCTGCCCATTATAATGTGTTGTTTCCATTATAATGTGCTTGTGTTGCCTAGTCATACCAATGTGATGTGTATGTATCCAAGCATTTACATATGCCCATTAGAAGAGCAAAACGTGTTCAGAGATGCCATTACAAAAATATTCCAAATGTTCAATACTTACTACTGAAACTGAATTTAAAGAATTTAAAACATATCACTTTGAAAGTGATTCTGAACAAGTAAACCATAACTGATCCCACCAAATCAACGGAAGTGGCAAAACATGATCCATAAAGTAACATGAAGGATCACACATACACATACTCATACAGTAAGCATTTGTCGTATTTAGCAAATCGATCTATATAGAAGCATGAAATAACACATAACCAGCGTATGAAATAACACAAGACTCCTTTCGGATCCAAGAGTGCATGAACTTTGCATTAGTACAGAAGACTCCAATGATTGAACATCATTTTACATATATCAATCGGAGTGGGATAGAGACACATTATGTTCCAGATGAGTACAGAAGACTGGGTCATTATTGTCAGGATCATGAAACTCGCCATTCTTGTTGATGATTTGACTCATGATGAACCAAGCGAGTTGTCCCTGAATGGCTCTGATTTCAGGTTGTTTTAGTTTTTCCGTAGGGATTTTGAGGCGCTACAAGGAGAAAAGAATTAATATGAGAACTTTAGTATAAATCGTTAGGCACGAACCATTTTGTGTTGTTAGCATGACAAACCTCTACATCATTGTCTACAATTGTAGAACCTAAGAGTACCCGCATGTAATGGCAGACAAAATACCCACATAAATTTGTGCCTTGCATGCATCGCTTGTTACACTGCAAAATAAATAAACTGCAATGTCACAAAATGAGTCATTTACTACAAATTGGGATATAGGAGTAATATGTGCGTACCGGGAAATCAGTACGTATTGAGAAGTGCTTTTGGTATGGGCGGTATCTCGTGGACTTTTGACAGTATCTTTTGAAGGCATTTTGGAATATATTTGTCATGTCCTTGTAAAGTTCTTTATCTTTGTTTAGGGGATCCAATACAACTATTTTGCTTTTCTCTAGTGTAATGGCAAAGAGTATCCAATGGAATCTACATACACAGGTAATATGACATATAAAATTAGTGCTAAGATCGCAATAAGAGTAAGGAACAACATCGAGTGATCTAACTAGCTAGCGAACCGCTTACTTGAAGTTGTAGGGAAACAGTATCATGTCCTTGTCTTGAAGTTTAATGAAAACCTTATAGATATAATCCTCGACATACTTTGGTGTTCTTCGGACTTCAGGTTCGGACACTGATCCCGGGTCGAGGAATCCCACACGAATTCCTGGGTTTTTTCTTAGTTCAATAGTCTCGTACCTACATAATAAAGAAGTTTGACATTACAATTACCGGTATTACAGTAATGTCAAACTATAATTTATGAAGTTCACACTTACAGTATCCAAAGATCTCAAAAGAGACACATCAAGGGCATCCTGGTAGTACATGTCGTGCAAGTTATCGAATTCAACCAGGAGGTAACCACCCCCCTCATGGTGAAAATGCTCTTCTTTATAAACTCCACATATCGACTTGGCAAAGACGTCATGGTTGGACCGCTCCATGTACCACTTGTGCAATCTTTGCATCATCATTGTTAGGGTATTCAACATTTTTTCGGTCACAAGAGGCTTCCCCATCTCGAATTTCAGTCTTTCTACAATATCTTGTCCTGCAGACTTCGCCTTGCCCTTAGATTGGCTCAGGATAACATCATATTCAGACCTGGTGTCCCCTAAGCTGGACGACTTAGCTTTCCTGCTGTACTTTCTCTTTTTATTATTGACGGTACTGGATAACATCATATTCAGACCTTGAGGACACTGAGCTGCTGGTGATGATCATGAAGATCTATTGGAGGACACTGAGCTGCTGCTGATGACTGCGGAAGATCTATTGGAGGACACTGAGCTGCTGGTGACCACTGCGGAAGATCTACGGGAGGATATGGCGGCAATTGAAGGTCGAGAACAATGTCACGCTTGCGCCACTGAATGAATGTGTGCATGGCACTTCCTAAAGTTGTCACTTCATCATGTCCGGGCATTTCCAACATCATGTCGGTGAACTGTGGAAGTACCGTGTCCACCTCGACCTTTGTGTATCCCGGCGCGATTGGGGAGTTGTGCAAAACGCCCCCTTCTTGGCACGGATAAGCCATGCCTGTAGCAGCCTTAATAGAGATGTTCATGACAGGAATGTTGAGCTGGCAAGGTGTTGGATATTGTATGTCGTCCACAGGATAATGTGCTAATAATGTATCTTCTACTAGTGGTGTCGACGCACAACTGCTGCGATGGCGCGAGGTGCCGGGGACAACAGTGTTCTCGACTCCTACATTGCTTAGGGCTGCTTGCACTTGTCTTTCCACTTGTCTTTCCACTTGTTCTTGTATGGTGTCATGTAAATCTCGAAGTAGCTCTTGCTTCATTGCTTCTCGTTCATTTTCGATTTTCGAGTCTTTGGCTCTCTTCCGGCTCCTATAAGAGCTGGCGTGTTCTGGGAATCCCTTGCTCCAAGGTACCTTAGCCCCAACACCTCGTGTCCGACCAGGGTGCTCTTTGGTTCCTAAGGCCACCGTAAGTTCATCCTTATCCCTATCTGAAACGAAAGTGCCTTGGGTAGCCTGGACCGACAAGTCTTGGACTTTGTTGGAGATCGCTTCGTCTTCTGAGTTTTTGAATGATAATACCCCACTAGACGTGACAGCTGCCCTTGCCAGCACATAGTGCTTGACTCGGTCTGGTAGTCCAAACAGGGGACTTCTGCTAGTGGACTGAATGGACTCTGCTTCTTGCCTCTCCCATAGGGGGATTTTTCCCGCGTATCCACCTGTGCCTAATCTGTGGGGATGAATATTCTTTCTGGAGATTGTCGCGTGGTCCTCACTTGACTTCTTTGCTGATTCTTGTAACTTCATCGCCACGAACTCATCCCAGTATGGTTCCAATTTCGGATATTTCCCGATGGGACTCAATTTTTTCTTCACATATGTGCAATTCAACCGGGTCTTGAAGTTCTTCCAACACGTACCCATGGTCATCAATGCATCCCGGCGCACGAGGTCTTCAGCTTCTTCGGGGAATTCAAAGCTTTGTTTTAGCTCTGTCCAAAGGTCCTCTTTGGTGGCGCGGGGTACTTTATGCCAATCCTGATAGGTAATTGGAACTTTATCCCTGGCAATATATCCGCAGGTTGACCTGTACTTAGCCGCTACTTCTTTTGGTGCAATAGGGGACCCAGAATCTGTAACATCGGAGATGGTATGTCTGCCTGCAGGTTTTTTGGTTTGCCCTCGACCACGACGCCTTGCTACTTCGGCATCAGTGGTAGGTGGAACCACGACGCCGGCTTCCAGTTCGTCGAAGTTAAGGAAGCTAGTCGGGCTCCTGCTCGGGTTAGGCTCAGGGGTCCCCTCCATATGTTGTTCTACCTTGTTTACTATTCAATAAACAATATCACTTTGATCTACATGCATGCATTGAATATAGTACTTAGAGATAATAATTAGGGATAAGTTAGTCATACTCAATATGAACCATTCATTCCTTTCGAAATGCAATAAAGAACTGAGATATATGAATCAAATTCTCGAGAGAATCATGGGGCTGTTTATTTTATCTAGGGGCTGTTTAATTAGAGTCATTGGTGTAGTTACCCATCCCTCTGATCATATATCCTAGGGTGACAAACCGGTAAAGAGAAAAAGGCATCCTCCTAGTGCAAGAAAAGGTGATGTAAAGCTGATTTGGTCGCAGCTCATATGATAAGAACAAGGAGAAGCATTTATCAGGATAAAAAAGCTCAAATGTATCAATCCACTCCTATGATCGATTTCAAGAACCGGAGTTTCGCATTTGAGCTCCATCAGGTCGGAGGTATCCATCGATCGGGCATGGGGGGCTCCATCCTATTGTATCAAGCTGTTCCCTCAATGTTCTCGAGTGTAGTGATTCTCGTGGAAACAAAGAATAATCATGTTTCAGTACAGAAATATTGCACGAGTATGAATCATGCTAGACAGGTAACGGCTTAGAAACGTGTATTCAATCCGGCAACTGTGCTATAAACTGCTTAGCCCGATCATTCATGCTCAAAGATTTGCAATTAGTGAGAACACATTACACTCTTATGAATCCACATCCGCAATAGAAAAGAAAATGCTCTAATATAATCTTATGAATGTTACAAGCTGAGATTTAAAGACCTAGAAAGTACCATAGGATTTTATCCACCAGTAATCAGATGGAAAAGTGCAGTCATATTTTTAACTAGAGATATGCATATATACATGGTCACTTGCCCTCAGGAAGCAGAGGTACATTCCATCAGTAACTTGAGAGGCACTCTGCTGTCCTATTATTATCTCACGTTGGATTATATTTCCTACCAACTAGGATAGCTTATAGTAAGCATAAATTTTGGTTTTGATGACATTAATGGGGTTATATTAAATTGAAAAAATGAAGCTACTCAACTCGCTAGCCAACTCGAATTTAACTGAGTCAAGAAATCACTTAATCAGTTGACTAATTATGATATGTAAAGTTTTATTTTTCAAAGATATGATATTTTTTAGACTAACGAAGCAATGGCCCCAGCTTCATTCGAAACCAACATAGGTACATTGGTCTCAAAAGAATGATATGACAAAGATGCACGTATGGCATAACTATATAGCTCTAATCATTTTACAAATTCCAAAGTGCCAGATCTGTCCACCTTTTCAGAGTTCAGACTTCAGACTACAAGAACTGTCCCCCTCTCACCTTGTCCGAAATGCATAATTTAATCAACACACCAAACAATTGACCTTTGACTTGTTTTTATAAACAAAGCTTGAAACGGGAGAACAAGTTACTCAAGCAACTATCCCATCTAATGGGAGTTCCGAACCTACCAACAAGGCAGCAACAACCTAAGTTGTAGAACATTCAGCTATCTGAATTATAAAGCCTAGTCCATTTAATGTACAGGCTATTCCCCTATTGTTATTATTTTACAGACAAAGAGCCATGAATTTCGGTAAGATGCAAAACAGAAAGATATGGATCTACCAAAGAAGTTCACCCATAATTTGCTCTGTGCCACTCAAGCGACCAAGTCCTTTTCTTGCCTTTCACTAAAGTTCACCTATGATTTATCTCGAACCTAGCTTGATGTTCTACGCATAGCCCTTAGAATTGTTGGTGATGGCGGTGTGAAGTCTTTCAATTGTTGGTGATAGCGATGCGTATGGATCGGCGCAGTAAAGTGGCCAATACCATTGTTCAAGGCGAGGAGATGTACTATCCTATACGATTTTACGAACAATTTGAAATTCCTGTGGGTCCCAAACCAACATACGAAAGAGGAGACAAGAGAAGGTATCGACCTCTGCGTCGCGGGCGGACCAGGCGGGTGGGATCGAGCACGGCAAGGCGACGTCGGCGGGACGCCACCGGGCGGAAGTGGCGGCGGGCGGTCGGAGTTTGAGCACGGGCGGAGACGAGCACCGGCGAGCGACGGACGCCATCGGCGGGGACCCACCGGCGGGCAAGCGGGCGAGGTTGAGCACGGCGGCGGCGGGTCCAGCGAGACGAGCACGGCGGGCGGCGGGTCCAGCAGAGACGAGCACCGGCAGGGTGGGATCGAGCACGGCGGGCGGGGTCGAGCACCGGCGGGCGACCAGCGGAGTCGAGCACGGCGGAGACGAGCACCGGCGGCAGGGACGCCATCGGCGGGGACCCCCACCGGGCGGGCGGGCGGGGTCCAGCGGAGACGAGCACCGGGCGGGGTGGGATCGAGCACGGCGGCGGGTGGGGTTAGGGTTAGGGTTAGGGCGGAGAGTGGCGAGTGGCGAGGAGTATGGGAGATATATATACGGTGGGTTTTCAGTGTCGGTTCCATTAAACAACCGTCACTGATGCTTACATTTGTGTCGGTTTTAACCATGACCCGACACTGAAAAGTGTCTTATTTGTGCCGGTTTTAGGATAAAACCGACACAAATATAGGTTTTTTAGTTTGTTGTTATTATAAAATTGTAATCAACATGAGAATAATAACAAAAAGTCTACATAAATATATAATAGGTATATATTTATTTACAATATAGTATTGTTAGTTTTTTATATTATAACAATATTCCAAAAATATAATCAACATGAGAGTAATGACAAAAAGTCCACATAAATATATAATAGGTACATATTTATTTACAATATAGGATTCTTAGTTTTTTGATATTATAACAATATTCCAAAAATGTAATCAACATGCATGAGAATAACAACTAACAGTCTACATAATAATTTTTTACATCACATTGACATTACTGCTAGCTAATTTTATTTAACAATTTGCCCTTCTTCATGATCATCGCGATGATATGTAGCTTCTTCCTCAGTGGTTTCTTCATCTAGCCTGATGCTTCCATCTACGAACGGTGGCAACTCGTCAAACTGGTTGTACTCGTCCTCATCCATGACATTCTCAACTCCGACGATTCTTCTTTTTCCGTGAAGAATAACATGACGCTTCTTATCTGCCGGGTCGATTACGTAAAAGACTTGTGCTACTTGCTTCGCAAGTACGAATGGTTCATTTGTATATCCGACATGTTCAATGTTCACAATAGTGAAGCCATACTTGTCCACCTTCACACCCTTTGGGAGTTGGATCCAACGACACCGAAACATCGGGATCTTGAAAATACAATAGTCGAGCTCCCAAATCTCCTCTATGAACCCATAGAAGCTGCTTTTCGTACTGCCTGTGCTGTCATAAGCATCTATGCGAACACCACTGTTTTGGTAAGTGTTTTTGCTATCTTGACCTCTAGTGTAAAATGTATACCCATTTATATCGTATCCTTGCCATGTCACGATTGTACCTGATGGCCCCTTTGCCAACCACCTCAATGTAACACTCGTTTCTCCCGATCATGTGTTCCTTAAACAGTGATTGAACAAACGGTTGTGCTCTTTTGTTATCCAAACCTCTGACCGTCCTTGGTTTTCCCTTCTTAGCTCATCCTTGTGCAAGTCCATAAACGAGGACACCTCAAGTGATTGTTGCAAGACTGTGAAATGTGCTTGCTCAAACAAAACATGATCGTAAGTATTTATTGATTTCTTTCCGATGACCCCTTTTCCGGCTAGCCTACCCTCATGTCGAGATACAGGCACACCAACCGGATCGACATTGTCCATGTAATCGACGCAGAACTCGATAACCTCTTCGGTTGCATAACCTTCTACAATGGAGCCCTCCGGCCGAGATCGATTACGTACATATTTCTTCAGAACAGCCATGTACCTCTCGAACGGGTACATCTGATGCAAGAATACAGGGCCGCATATCTTTATCTCATTCACAATATGAACAATGAGATGGACCATGATATCAAAAAATGATGGAGGAAAGTACATCTCTAGTTGGCATAGAGTCTTCACCACATCATCCTGCAGTTCACATAGTCCAACGGGATCGATAACCTTCTGTGAAATTGCGTTAAAGAAGAAACATAACCTCATTATTGTCTCTCGGACTTTGTCAGGCAAAATACCTCTAATTGCAATAGGAAGCATTTGTGTCATCATCACATGACAATCGTGAGACTTCATGCCAATTAACTTCAAATCTTTCATTGAAACCAGTTTTTTTATGTTTGCGTAATAACCAGACGTAACTTTCACACTATGTAAGCACATGCAAAGTTATGTTCTCTCTATCTTCGATAGAGTGTAGCAATCAGGAGGAAGATAAAGTCGGCCTGACCCGGTGTCTTGAGGATGTAGCTCGGATCTGATTTTCATATCTTCTAGGTCCTTTCGTGACTTGAGTTCATCCTTAGTTTTGCTAGGAATATTCAATAAAAGACCAATCAAACTGTCACATACGTTCTTCTCTACGTGCATGACATCGATGCAGTGTCGAACTTCTAAGTCTTTCCAATAGGGCAAGTCCCAAAATACCGATCTCTTCTTCCACGTGGTCTTCTCAGTTCGGGATCTTGAAGTATTATTACTACCTTTTCCAAGTACAACATTAATATCCTTAACCATATCATATACTTCTTCCCCACGACGAGGCCTTGGAGCTAAACCGTTCTCCTTTGTTCAGTCAAATTGTTTCTCCATATTGCGGTAGGGGTGATTCCTTCGAAGGAACCTACGTGACGCATATACACAGTTTTTCTTGAGTTGTTGAGCCACACACTTTCTGTTTCATCCAAGCACTGTGGACATGCTTTGGCCCCTTTTATAGTACGACCAGATAGGTTACCTAGGGCAGGAAAATCATTGATGGTGCAAAACAATAATGCATGTAGAGTGAAGTACTCCCGTTTGTACTCATCCCATACCTGCACACCTTCATTCCACAAGATCGTAAGATCTTCCACCAATGGTTGCAGGTATACATCAATATCGTTGCCAGGTTGTCTCGGCCCTTGAATAAGCAAATGACATCATAATGTACTTTCGTTTCATACACAACCAAGGAGGAAGGTTGTAGATACAGAGAGTCACGGGCCAAGTGCTATGAATGCTGCTCATATTACCGAAAGGATTCATTCCATCTCAGACTCAATCCAAACCTTATATTCCTAGGTTCATTTCCGAAGTTGTTCCTGAAGAGCCTATCGATGGTTCTCCACTGGGCAGAATCAGCAGCGTGTCTCAGCTTTCCATCCCTCTTACGCTCTTCTGAGTGCCATCGCAACAATTTGGCGTGTTTTTTGTTTCCAAATAAACGCTTCAACCGAGGGATTACTGGCAAATACCATACCACTTTAGCAGGAGGTCCTTTCTTTACCTCGCTGACATTGTTGTCATCACTCTTTCGCTTGTATCTTGATGTTTTGCATACCGGACATACATGCATGTCTGAATACTCTTTGCGATAGAGTATACAGTCGTTTGGACATGCATGTATTCTTTCTACTTCCAATCCCAAGGGACATACAACCTTCTTTGCAAGATATGTGGTTTCAGGCAAAACGTTTCCCTCTGGAAGCATGTCCACTAAGAGATGTAATAATGCCGTGAAACTCTTATCGGACCAACCATTGCTTGCTTTCAATTTTAGTAGTGAAAGCACGGTGTGCAATTTTGTGTATTCCTCCTTGCAACCCGGGAACAAAGGTTTGTATGAGTCCTCCATCAAACGCTGGAATTGATTAAACTCTCTCTGCCTAGTGTAGTTCCCTTCTGCATCACGCAACATCTGAGCCAGATTATTTTCATCATCGACGAGTAACCTATCCTCATCGGATCCGTAACCGATGTCATCTACCATGTTGCTAGCTCCGTCGTTGTTGACGTTAACTCCTTCATGTATGATCTCTTCTTCACCATGCCTTGTCCAATATGTATAGCCAGGTAAAAAACCCCTTCGAATCAAGTGCAAGTGGATATGCTCTTTATCTGAAAACATCTTCTCATTCTTGCAATCAATACATGGACAATGTATGTATTCTTTTTCTTTTGCAACTTGTCCTCCTCGTGAATCTTAGAAAAGGTAGACGCCATCGATGTATTCTCGATCGTAGCAGTGCACTTTACATCCATCTCCGGTCCATCTATAATTAATTAACATAAACGATTATCAAATTAACCTTAATTGAAATAGGTCTAAACATTAAATTACAAGTAGAGTCCACAAATTTAATTTAATATCTTAAATTTAATATATGTTTGATAATAATTAATTAACTAACAAAAGTGGATGGACATAATTTTAATCTATATTATATAAAGCTAAGTAAAATTTTATGTAATGGAGCTAGGTAATAAATTCATCATCTACAAAATGCTAGATCAATAAAAAGAAACTAAATCTAAACCATCGTATTCTTATTAAAATTTAATATATGTTTGATAATAATTAATTAGCTAACAATAGTAAATACACATAATTTTATTCTATATTATATAAAGCTAGACAAAAGTTCCAATTCTTTTTTATCCTATCAGGGATAAAGTTCCAATCATCTATCAGGATTGCCATAAAGTACCAACTCTTTCTAATATATGTTTGATAATAATTAATATATGTAGTGGATGGACATAATAATTAATTAGCTAACAATAGTAAATAGACATAATTTTATTCTACATTATATAAAGCTAGACAAAAGTACATCTACTGGAGCTAGGTACGTAATAAATTCATAATCTACAAAATGCTAGATCAATAAAAGCAAATAAATTAAACTTAATTAAACTAGATATAAACATTAAATTTTAACAAGATGGCGTTCAAATCATTACTTACTGAAATTTGATATATGTTTGATAATAGTAAATTAGTTAACAATATTAGATGGACATGATTTTAATCTATATTATATAAAAACTAACGAAGAGATTTTAATCTATATTAGCATCTAAAGGAGCTAGGTAAGAAATTCATCTAAAGGAGCTAGGTAATTTGAGTGTTTATACTACGCAAAAGTTCATCCAAAGGAGCTAGGTAATAAATTCAACAACTATAAAATGTTATATAAATAAAAACAAAATCAATCTCAACCATAATTTGAGCTCATATAAATTAACCATCATTGTACTAAATCTAAACAATAAATTCCATCTACATAACCACAAATTAAGAGAGGACAACAATTTACTCACCTTGAAACACACTTAGAGGGAGTACAAGCTCAAAAATGGATGTTCTGCAGTCGGCAATGGAGCAGCTAGGCGCAATGGAGCAAGAGCTGCAGTCGGCAATGGAGTAGGAGCTGCGATCGATCGGGAATGCAGCAGGAGCTGCGAGCTGTACTGGTAGTTATAGGAGGGCTTATTAGTGTTGGTTCGTAAATGGAGCCGGCACAAATAATAGGTATTACTGTCGGTTCTATTTACAAACAGACACTAATAATCCGAATACGTATTTGTGTCGGTTTTTAAATCGAACCGGCACAAATAAAAATTTAATAGTGTCGGTTGTAAATACAAACCGACACAAATAATATTTGTTTCGGTTTTAATAACAAACCGACACTAATAATAAACTATTAGTGTCGGTTTCAATTATAAACCGACACAAATAGTCATCTCCCCGATTTGGTTTTTAGAACGGACACAAAACACTTTACTGTGTCGGTTCCAAAAAAACCGACACTGATAGACCGACTCCTATTTGCTGTTCTGTAGTAGTGATATTGCAATGGTACACAAAAACAATTACATGGCTACAACAACTCATATCATGTCTTTCATCTCATTCATGATCACATAACAATATCATCACCATTATGTATGCAATGCGATGTGATGCTCATGTCTCCTTGTAAACACATACCGGTATGGTTGAGTACACACCCGTCGGTGTGCACCCTCTCCCCACTTCCATCCCGAAGATGGAGGGTGCCTGCTCCTCGCTACTGTTCACCGCGGTGAATGGAATCACAATGTAGGACTTATTCATTGGCTCTCCGGAATAGTCATAACTTTCTCACCGACTTTCCCCAGACTAGTTATGACTTTCTCACCGCCCGGGCCATGTAACATGCCACGTATGCAAATATGCCAACATCATAAATAACTTGTACACTATCCCATGGCATCATAACATAATAAACGTATTCATCATATCATTGGCAATCATTAAGTCATGGCATGTGAGCATATCATGTATTCAAATCCAATCTCAATCAATCTAGCAACTACAACCCGCTACCCATTCCAATACACTTGCCTCAACCACGGGCGACGGATTGGCGAGAAGTAGAAGGCACTCCCGGGGGCACACCACCTGCACAAAGGGACCACACACTCACAATCACATCCACAAAATAGTACACAAACCCTATTCTACCCCGACATTGCCAACTACTCGCAAAACCCAAAAACAGAGGTTCTGTCCCGTCGGGACAGTAGCCTTCCAAAAGGCACAACTTGAGTTCTAGGACTCCGAATCAATTAAACGAGTACATCCTCGCGTAGCTTAGAAAATTTCCTAACTTTTTCTAAGTATACGGAAAGACTGATTCGGACTCTAAAGTTGTTTAATCTACAAAATACCGTGATCTATTCCAATCACGTCACAGATTTTAACACGCTCGGTAAAACAGCCATAACTTTCAAACGGCTGGGCGGAATTGGACGTTCTTTATACACACGGAAAGATATTGAAATTACCTAAAACTTCTTCAACAGCCGTACGACCAAATTCCGAATCTAAATTGAGGAAAACCCAAACCCTAGGTCGATTGCTCATGCTGCCCGAAACTGAGAATGTGGCAAACTCAAGATTCCATCTAATTTACTCAATTCCAGCACCACCAATTGATCTAAAAACATGATAATAACCCTAAGAACAGTACCTAGACCAACCCCAAGGAGTCCCATGGCCATACCTTTGCCCAACGCACGAAAACCCAACGAATCTCCTCCCAGTTCGCGTGATCTCCTTCCTCGCTCCAATTCCGCCGGATCTCCTCGTCGCGGAGCGCTCCAACGGATGGATCATCGAGGTTTTGAGGTGGAGAACTCCCCTAGGGGCACCAAGGAAGGAGGCGCAAGGGAGGGAGGAGGCGCATGGGAGTGAGATCAAGCGGCGGCTAGGGTTTAAAGTGGGGGGAGGCGCCCAAGTGGCAGGGGTGGGCGCAACAAGAGGCAGGGGGAGGCCCAACCTGGTCTCCTACTCCCACATGGACTCGAACACCATCCCACCAAAGCCCACGGACCTTTCCCTTAGGCCCAAACCTCCCCGGAAAGGCCCAAACTCCCGGAAACGGCCCGGAAACACGATTAAACCTCATACCATATGGTTTCAACCTCAATTCCATATTTCATAATGTTTTTGACCTCATCATGCACATTAAATAAGGTTACGACACTCCGTGGTGTCACATCACTTCATCCCCCTAAGGCCCAAAAACGCGAGTAAACCTCAAGCCGTAAGGTTTTATTCTCTAATTTCACATTTTATAATGTCACACCATACCGTAGTGTCACATTCTACCCCCCTTCAACAGGATTCGACCCCGAATCGAAGACATGCCACTCCACCAAACCAACAACACACAGAGATCTAAACTTCGTGGTTCAAACCTGAAGAAAAGAGCTTTGGGTAAAGCTCGCCCCCGCGAGACTTCAACTCCCAGGTCGCTTCCCTAAATAAAACCACTGGAATTTACACTGATCGAGACTCGATGACAGGACGCCTAGGTTCTAAGACCAACGGCTCTGATGATAACTCGCAATCAAAACTTGCGAGAACTTTACTCAACATTGAAGTACAAAGCACTCAAACAAGGCCTCGACATGACCCAAACGATAGGATAAAATCCCAAACAGACCATGAAAAAAAAATACGGTCTCACACTCATTCCATGCATTCCTCGGCACTGATGTGCCCGATCCCTTTAACTAATACTACTCTCCAGAAGAACACGGTACCAACCTCCCTTCTCTGGTTCCTTGTACTCAAGACGACACGAAACAGGAGAGACAACGCTCTAAGAATACCACCAGGAGGAACAACCTACTTAACATCCAGGATCCTTAAGACTCGTGCAACAGAAATGACCGAACGTTCCTCTGCGATTGACACAACTCGCTCATTGCCCAACGACAAAAAGATCCAATACACCTCAAAAGGAAAAGCGATTACTAGCAACCACAAAGTGGTCCACTAATAATTTAATCAACCCTACCGAGGAACACCTCAACGACACAATTCTCCAAGAAGGTTTGCATTGAGTCATACACAACCTTCCACTCAAAGGACCACGATAAAGAGTACAATCATTGAGTGAGCTCAACCATAATCATGAACCCAAATGGTCCACCTACAACAACTCAAACCCCAAAGCGCTAAAACCACTTTGGAAAGGATCCGGCAACATCCAAAGAGCACACATTTTAATTTCCTATGCCAAGACACAAAGGAAACACAAATCCCCTACACCACAACCAACATACCAGAAATTCTTCATTGTTTCTTTTCATACTAGAAAGCAAGGGAAATCTCGTTTCATGACATAAATGCACACTCTTCAAGAGCACTCCGGATTAGTCATATCTCCATATATGACTGTAACACCCCGGCATTTAATATGCCTGAATGTTACCAAACATAAACTAAACAACATCTAAATACCACATTTAACATAAAATTCCAGCAAAGGTGCATAGACTAAAAACCGAAATTTCGGCAGCACCTCCTTTGTTTTATCATGAAATTAAGGAACAGCAACAATATAGCATTATATGGCAATAAGAGAAACATCTAAAACAGCAATAAATAAAGTCTTAACGACAATAAGAGACTAACATTAAGCTCTTAAGGTTCCAAGTGTCAAACAAACAATAGAACTCTCATTAACCAAGCTAAGACTTAATTTTAAAGACCATCACACGCAATTTATTATCAAACTAAATGAATAGACTTGGGGAAACATTAAGGTGAAGCAACGGGTGAGCGTGTGACTATTCCCCTTTCCCGCATGCCGTTCTCATGGTACCTAAAACAACAAGAAAACACAAGGGTGAGTTCGAAAACTCAGCAAGCATACTGCAATGGACAACAAGCATAACAACATGGCAATAACATCTTCCATCATGTATATCATCTCATTCATGATTACTTATCAATATCATCATCGATTTGTATGCGAAGTAATGCAATGCTCCTGACCCTCTGGAACCTCATACCGGTATGGGAAGTACACACCCGTCGGTGTGCACCCTTTCCTCCCTTCCATCCCGAAGATGGAGGGTGCCTACTCGCTTCCAAACACCACATGGATGGAATCACGACATAGGACTTACTCAATGGCATTCGGATTAGTCATAACTTTCTCACCGACCTTGCCGGACTAGTTAAGACTTTCTCACCGCCCTCGCCCTATCTCATGACATGCATGCAACCATGCCAATTATCATATTTAATTCACAAATTAACGCATGGCATCATAATATGTTAAACATGCTCATCATATCATATCAATCATTAACACATGGCAAGTGGACATATGTCATGTAAACAATTCCATCTAATCTCAACATGCAACCTACAACTCGCTATCCATCACAACACACTTGCCTCAAACACGTGCAACGGATTGGCGGGAAGAAGAGGGCTCTCCCGGGGTCACACCACCTGCACATAGGCATCACACAATCACACTCATAACCACAAAACAGTACGCAAACCCCCATCTAACCCGACATTGTCCCCTACTCGCAAAACCTAAAACAGAGGTTCTGTCCCGTCGGGACAGCAGCCTTGCAAAAGGCATAACTTGAGTTCTGGGACTCCGAATGAAATAAACGAGTACACCCTCGCGTAGCTTAGGAAATTTCCCAACTTTCTCAAGGTATAAGGAAAGACTGATTCGGCCTCTAAAGTTGTTTAATCTACAGATTACCGAGATCTGTTCCAATCGCGTCACAGATTTTTAGGCGCTCGGTAAAACAGCCATAACTTTCAAACGGCTGATCGGAATTTAACGTGCTTTACGTCCACGGAAAGATAATTAAATTATATACAACTTCCTGGAAGTCTGTACGGTCAGATTCGAAATCTAAATTGACGAAAACTCGAACCCTAGCTCGACTGCTCAATCTGCCCGAAAACAGAAACGTGGACAAGTTTAGATCTAAACCAAATTACTTCAAACCAACGCCTCCAATTGATCTAAAAACTTCATAAACATCCTAATAACAGTACCTAGATCAATCCCAAGGATCCCCATGTTCATACCTTTGCCCGAAGCACAAAACTCCAATCAATCTCCGCGGATCGCTCCTCGCTCCACGTTCCTCGCTCCTCGCTCCTCCCTCCTCGCTCCTCGCTCCACGGAATGAATCCACGAGGTGCAGGGGTGGGGAGGCCACCCTAGGGCAGCAAGGGGTGGAGGGGAGGTGGTGTGGAGGTGGAGGAAGGGGAGGCTAGGGGGGCGCACAAGAGGGAGAGGGAGAGGGGTGGCGGCTAGGGCTTGGAGGGGAGGTGGGGGAGGGGGGCGCCCAAGGCTGCAAGGGGCGCACCTTGGCTGGTTGTGAACGCAAAGTAGGGCAGGAGGAGCCCTTTTTACCAGCCCCCACACCCTCTCCTAGTCCAATAAGAGTCCTCCTCAATCCCTCCAAAGCCCACCAAGGCCCAAAACTCCCCCGGGAAGGCCCAAAACCCCGAAAACAGCCCAGAAACGGCCCGGAAAAGCTATTAACCTCCAATTCCTATGGTTTTAACCTTATTTCCACACCTCATACTATATTTAACCTTATCATGCTCAATAATAAGGTTACGACACTCCGAGGTGTCACATTCTTCCCCCCTTCAACAGGATTCGACCTCGAATCTAAACACACCAATCACGAAACCCAGCAAAACCAATGACAGCTAGGTTTTCACATCACATACCTGAGGCGAAAAGCTCGGGATACTTCTCGCGCATGCGAGATTCCAGCTCCCAAGTCGCTTCTCTCTCGGTCTGATGTGACCACAGGACCTTGACAAACTTAAGCGTCCTGTTCTTCATCACTCGCTCTGAAGTCCCCAGAATTTCCACAGGACGGGACTCGAAGGTGAGGTCCTGCTGAAGCACTAATGGTTCCAACGGAACCACCATCTCCGGATCATGCAAGTATTTCCTCAACATCGAGACATGGAACACATTATGCACACCTTGCATGGATTCCGGTAGCTCTAGGCGATAGGCCAACCTGCCAACTCGGGCGAGGATAGGAAAAGGCCCAACATACCTTGGACTGAGCTTTCCTTTCGTGCCAAAACGCACCACACCCTTGGTGGGAGATACTCGCAAGAGTACGTTATCACCCACCTCAAACTCCAAGTCTCGCCGCCTCACATCAGCATAGCTTTTCTGTTTTCTCTGTGCTGCGATAAGGTTCTGCCGAACCTCCGACACACGATCAACAGTCTGCTGCACCCAATCCGGTCCAAGAATAGCTCTCTCGCCCACAGCATCCCAACAAAGTGGCGATCTGCACTTCCGGCCATACAAAGACCTCATAAGGAGCAGGCGGATCTTTGGAATGATAGCTGTTATTGTAAGCAAACTCTGCAAGGGGCAAATGGTCTTCCCAGCTACCCTTCCAAGCCATCACAGAGGCCCTGAGCATGTCCTCCAAAGTTTGGATGGTACGCTCAGACTGCCCATCTGTCTGAGGGTGAAAAGCGGTACTAAGGCGAAGCTGCGTACCCAAAGCACTCTGCAAACTCTCCCAGAACTTGGAGACGAACTTCGCATCCCGATCAGAGATAATGGTCTTGGGTACACCATGCAATCTCACGATCTCCCGCACATAGATGGGAGCCAACTCGCTCGCTGAATTGGTCGTGCGGATGGGGATGAAATGCGCAGACTTGCTGAGACGGTCCACCACAACCCAAACAGCATCCTTCCCTCGTGGAGAACGAGGTAAACCAACCACAAAATCCATGGAGATGTCATCCCATGGCCACACAGGAATCTCCAAAGGTCAGAATAAAGCCGGTGGGACGCTTATGCTCAGCTTTGATCTTCTGGCAAATCCCACAAGACGCCACATACTTGGCAATATCCACTCTCATCCTTTTCCACCAGAAATTCTTCTTCAAGTCCCTGTACATCTTGGTCTCTCCAGGATGGACCGTGTACTGGTGCGATGAGCTTCTTTCAGATGTCTTCTTTCACTTGAGATTTCTGGGGTACACACAGACGGCCCTGAAACCTCAAAGCTCCCGCATCATCAACGATAAAGTCTCGGACTTGCCTTCCTCAAGCGTTTCCTCACTTGCTGGAGCAAGCGATCATCTTCTTTGTGCCTCTCGCTGCACGCCGAGAATCGCGACTCAAGAATCATTTGAGTTTCAGCCTGCACGGTCCCCGCATAAGCGATAGGAGACTCCCAAACGCTCAAAATCAGCAACAGGACAATCAACAAAAGGGGCATTGTCTTGCGATCGAGGGCGTCGGCCACCACATTTGCTTTCCCGGATGATACTGGATAGTGAGGTCATAATCCTTTATCAACTCTAGCCACCTCCTCTGCCTCAAGTTCAAATCTTTACGAGTAAAGATGTACTTGAGGCTCTTGTGATCAGTGAAAATATCACAAGACTCACCGCATGTAATGCCTCCATATCTTCAATGCAAACACCACGGCGGCTAGCTCAAGATCATGCGTGGGATAATTCTGCTCATGCTTTTTCAAGCGCCTCGAAGCATAAGCAATCACCTTGCCCTCTTGCATGAGCACACACCCAAGTCCCAACCGAGAAGAATCGGAATAAGCAGTGAAGCGCTTCCCGGCTCGGGAAGGGTAAGAACAGAGGCAATCACTAACTTCTCCTTCAAAGTGCAGAAGCTGTGCTCACACTCTGCGATCCACTGGAACTTCATCCCTTTACGAGTCAGGTGTGAAAGTGGCTTGGCAATGATAGAGAAATCCTGCACAAAACGCCGATAGTAGCCAGCCAACCCAAGGAAACTACGCACCTCTTTGACATTGGAAGGCCTCTTCCAATCCAAAATCTTGAGACTTTGCTAGGATCTACAGATATGCCCTCTGGATTGATGATGTGGCCAAGAAAACCCACTTCAAATCCGTAACTCGCACTTTTTCAGCTTAGCAAAGAATTGATTCCCCCTCGAATTTTCGGCTAAGCCTCAAGTGTCGCTCATGCTCCTCTTCTGATTTAGAGTAAATCGAGAATGTCATCGATGAACACTACCACAAACTCATCAAGGTACTTGTGTAGCATCTTGTTCATCGCCTCCATAAAGACAGCGAGGGCATTAGTTAGTCCAAAAGACATAACTTTAAATTCATAATGCCCATACCTAGTGGAGAAAGCAGTCTTCTCAATGTCCTGCTCCCTCACACGGATCTGATTGTACCCCGACTGAAGATCAATCTTGGAGAACACCTTTGCTCCCTTCAGTTGGTCAAACAGATCCTCGATGCGAGGCAAAGGATACTTGTTCTTGACTGTCACTTGATTTAAGAGCACGATAATCAATGCACATACGCCAACTTCCATCCTTCTTCGAGACGAAGAGGACGGGTGCTCCCCATGGCGAAGCGCTACGCCGAATGAAGCCCTTGGCCAACAGATCCTCCAACTGCTTCTTCAACTCGTCTTGAAAAGGACGAGCCAAGCGGTATGGAGAGATAGAAATAGGTCGAGTGCCAGGAACAAGATCAATACGAAACTCCACATTCCTCACAGGAGGTAGACCAGGTAACTCGTCAGGGAACACATCAACGAACTCCTTCACTACAGAAATCTCCTCAATGGAAACTGAAGAAGATGGCTTTTCTGACAAGGTCATGAGGAAACCCAAATGCCTCAAACGGCGACCAGAAAACAGACTAGTCAACGCAAAGACGGAACTGGAAGGTAAACCACCCTGAAAGGTCAACTCTACTCCTGACGGGGCCTTCAAGGCAACCGTCTTCCAGAAACAACAAATCTTGGCACGGTACTGATGCAACCAGTCCATGCCCAAAATGACATCAAAAGGAGCCAACTGGATCACCATGAGATTGGCAAAGAAAACCTCATCATCAATGGCAATGGTGCAACTAGGGCAAACCAAAGAACTAGCAATCAAACCCCCAGGAGAACGGCTAGCACAGGACTCGAGAAATCCATTTGAACTCCCAATTTAGCTCTACTAGCAAACTCAGACGACACAAAGGAATAGGATGCTCCGGAATCAAACAGAACAAAGGCATCAAGGGAATCCACGAGTAGGGTACCTGAAACCACCTCTGGATGCCCGACTGACTCGGCGGTCGGCAGAGCGTACACTCCTGGTGGCGCCGGGACAGAAGGAGCCCCGACTCCAGGCTGATGCCCCAAAAAGGCTGGGGGCGGAGGAGGCAACTGAGGAGGAGCAGACGGCTGCGGGCACCAGTACGCCGCTGGTGGCGCCCACGCAAAGGGTGGCTGAGAAGCAGGGCAGCCATCATGTGCATCGATCCTCTGGAAGACGCCCGTGGAGTGGGAGGAGAAGGCACCGCCTCCCACTTGATGATGCTACCGGGGTTCATCCGGCACTCGCCCCATATGGCCAGGCTTGCCCACAGTGGTTGCAACTCCGGTCCAACCACACTCTGAAGCACGGTGCTCGCCACCGCACTTGAAGCACTTCATGCCCTGCCGGCACAGGGCCAGCGATCGCTCGCGAAGAAGGCAGCCGGGGCGGCCCCATCTTAGCCCACGAGGAGGAGCCCTGTCCTCCCTTGAACTTCTTGAAGGTGGGTCGAGAGGACCCACCTCCACCAAAGGTCCTCTTCGGCCCCGCTTTGCCGCAGGAACCCCTGAACCTCCGGGTTACGCTTGTCCCGGAGAGCTCGAACTCGAGCTCCATGCCCTTCGCTTGCTCCACCACAGCGAGAAGTCACGAGGGCAGTCGCCCCCATGACAACTCTGAACTCCTGGTTGAGGCCCCTCGGAACCTCCTAGCTTTCTCCCGATCGTTTGCCACACAGTAGTCTGAAGCGCACCACGCTGTTGAACTCCTTCTCATACTCACACCGACCTCTTTCCCTGGGAAAGAGTGGTCGAGTAAGCTCCATCCTCTCAAGGAAAGACTCTGGATGGAACTTGGCTCGGAGCGAGCCACAAAGTCCTCCTGTGTCATCGACCCAGATCGGGGCTCTAGCAGCCAGAACCCCCTCCCACCAGATATCGGCTTGGCCCTTCAGTGAAAAGCCACAAAGCGAGTCCTCTGAACCGAGGTCAAATCTAGGACCTCAAAGCGCCTCTCCATGTACCGCAGCCAATCTGCGGTGGATCGGGCGTGCTCGCTCCGTCGAAAGTGTCAAGAAGGAGGGACATCCACTCCCGGAGACTCATCCTCGGCTGCAGTGCAGCGGGGGCAACAACAGGGCCAGCTGCAGGGGAGGCACAACAGCAGCGAGGGCTGCCCGCACCGCCGGGCGCAGCTCTGAATCTCCTCTGCAGAGCCTGAACTAAATCTTCATTTGCGCGGGCACCCCCGCCCCGATCGTCGTGGAAGCTCCTCCCGAGCTGGCCCACGAGCATTAAGCGGCAACGCTACCCTCAAGAATGAGACTCCTCAACTCCTGGAGCCTCGCCCCTGGTCTCCACGGCCACGGCGTCCACGGCCTCTACCCCTCGGCATGGCTGCTTTAGACAGACAACCATCCAAACACAAAAACACACAATCAAGATCATAGATCAAACATCATCTTAAGCATATTCCTTATCACATAATCAAGCGCGATGCAATGACTAGACAAAACCCATCCTCTGTGCATCCAAGTGTGTCAGATTTTAGATTAATTATACCACTTTTACAAGTTTTAACGTTGCTATCCTATAACAAGGTTTTAGTTAGAACCTAAGCCATGTTTCTAAGTTATTCCACATCATATTTTAGTTGCAACTTAAGGTATGACACTAAAAATACATATTCCAAGGACCTACAGCCCGCTCTGATACCAACTGTAACACCCCGGCATTTAATATGCCTGAATGTTACCAAACATAAACTAAACAACATCTAAATACCACATTTAACATAAAATTCCAGCAAAGGTGCATAGACTAAAAACCGAAATTTCGGCAGCACCTCCTTTGTTTTATCATGAAATTAAGGAACAAAGCAACAATATAGCATTATATGGCAATAAGAGAAACATCTAAAACAGCAATAAATAAAGTCTTAACGACAATAAGAGACTAACATTAAGCTCTTAAGGTTCCAAGTGTCAAACAAACAATAGAACTCTCATTAACCAAGCTAAGACTTAATTTTAAAGACCATCACACGCAATTTATTATCAAACTAAATGAATAAACTTGGGGAAACATTAAGGTGAAGCAACGGGTGAGCGTGTGACTATTCCCCTTTCCCGCATGCCGTTCTCATGGTACCTAAAACAACAAGAAAACACAAGGGTGAGTTCGAAAACTCAGCAAGCATACTGCAATGGACAACAAGCATAACAACATGGCAATAACATCTTCCATCATGTATATCATCTCATTCATGATTACTTATCAATATCATCATCGATTTGTATGCGAAGTAATGCAATGCTCCTGACCCTCTGGAACCTCATACCGGTATGGGAAGTACACACCCGTCGGTGTGCACCCTTTCCTCCCTTCCATCCCGAAGATGGAGGGTGCCTACTCGCTTCCAAACACCACATGGATGGAATCACGACATAGGACTTACTCAATGGCGTTCCGGATTAGTCATAACTTTCTCACCGACCTTGCCGGACTAGTTAAGACTTTCTCACCGCCCTCGCCCTATCTCATGACATGCATGCAACCATGCCAATTATCATATTTAATTCACAAATTAACGCATGGCATCATAATATGTTAAACATGCTCATCATATCATATCAATCATTAACACATGGCAAGTGGACATATGTCATGTAAACAATTCCATCTAATCTCAACATGCAACCTACAACTCGCTATCCATCACAACACACTTGCCTCAAACACGTGCAACGGATTGGCGGGAAGAAGAGGGCTCTCCCGGGGTCACACCACCTGCACATAGGCATCACACAATCA
Organism: Rhipidocladum racemiflorum; assembly: GCA_036346355.1. Classification (NCBI taxonomy): domain Eukaryota; kingdom Viridiplantae; phylum Streptophyta; class Magnoliopsida; order Poales; family Poaceae; genus Rhipidocladum; species Rhipidocladum racemiflorum. The sequence continues at coordinate 56,211,872 of CM070577.1, read as the reverse complement.
CACTCATAACCACAAAACAGTACGCAAACCCCCATCTAACCCGACATTGTCCCCTACTCGCAAAACCTAAAACAGAGGTTCTGTCCCGTCGGGACAGCAGCCTTGCAAAAGGCATAACTTGAGTTCTGGGACTCCGAATGAAATAAACGAGTACACCCTCGCGTAGCTTAGGAAATTTCCCAACTTTCTCAAGGTATAAGGAAAGACTGATTCGGCCTCTAAAGTTGTTTAATCTACAGATTACCGAGATCTGTTCCAATCGCGTCACAGATTTTTAGGCGCTCGGTAAAACAGCCATAACTTTCAAACGGCTGATCGGAATTTAACGTGCTTTACGTCCACGGAAAGATAATTAAATTATATACAACTTCCTGGAAGTCTGTACGGTCAGATTCGAAATCTAAATTGACGAAAACTCGAACCCTAGCTCGACTGCTCAATCTGCCCGAAAACAGAAACGTGGACAAGTTTAGATCTAAACCAAATTACTTCAAACCAACGCCTCCAATTGATCTAAAAACTTCATAAACATCCTAATAACAGTACCTAGATCAATCCCAAGGATCCCCATGTTCATACCTTTGCCCGAAGCACAAAACTCCAATCAATCTCCGCGGATCGCTCCTCGCTCCACGTTCCTCGCTCCTCGCTCCTCCCTCCTCGCTCCTCGCTCCACGGAATGAATCCACGAGGTGCAGGGGTGGGGAGGCCACCCTAGGGCAGCAAGGGGTGGAGGGGAGGTGGTGTGGAGGTGGAGGAAGGGGAGGCTAGGGGGGCGCACAAGAGGGAGAGGGAGAGGGGTGGCGGCTAGGGCTTGGAGGAGGGGGTGGGGGGGCGCCCAAGGCTGCAAGGGGCGCACCTTGGCTGGTTGTGAACGCAAAGGAGGGCAGGAGGAGCCCTTTTTACCAGCCCCCACACCCTCTCCTAGTCCAATAAGAGTCCTCCTCAATCCCTCCAAAGCCCACCAAGGCCCAAAACTCCCCCGGGAAGGCCCAAAACCCCGAAAACAGCCCAGAAACGGCCCGGAAAAGCTATTAACCTCCAATTCCTATGGTTTTAACCTTATTTCCACACCTCATACTATATTTAACCTTATCATGCTCAATAATAAGGTTACGACACTCCGAGGTGTCACAATGACTTTCTCACCGACCTGGCTCATCGACTCTTTTATGATTGAATAAACATAAATGATTTCATGATTCCGTTTCACCATTCATTCACCATGTAACAACAATACCGAGTAATCATTCACCAAACGACTACTTCCTCGGTATCACAGGTTTGAAACACCCATAACATTGACGGTTGCGCTAAATCATATAACTATGATGGCAACACCGTTAACAGCAAAACACCATGACATATAGGAACCCACGTCAATTGAAAAAACTAAACTTGCAAAACCTCGCACTTTAACCACAATCAACATGTGAAAAAGAACATCGGCTCCAAAGTTAAACATCTGCACATGCAACCACCATAAATTTTCTCAAAGAGAAAAGGAAACTCATTTCCAAAAGAGGAACACTTCACTAATAAAATCACTTATGAAACATTCGTAAATTCCACCTTTTTGAAGCACTCGCAAACATCACACACATTATGCAAATAAATCCATCTCCAGTCAAAAAGAGTTACAAATTAAATCTCAAGAATCTTCAACACAACCCACTAAGACCTTCTGCTTCCTTTAAAATTTCCTCCAAAGATGATTCAGTGCGAACGCGAAGGAGCGCGATCCACTCAAGACTTTTGGGTGTAAAACCATACACAAATCACAAATTAAACAATATAGCCAAAACCAAAGATTGGCAACAATAGCTACGGGTTTTAGGGAAACTCGGAAACACAACACAAGGAATACCTTGACCGAAGGCATTCAACCAAAGTGGCAAACAACCACACCAGTTCAAAAGGTTTTAAACACCAGCTCAGCATGAATCCCACCATAACTTGTATTCCACTACACTTACCATTTAAGCATTCAATAATCTCTATTTACTCATCAAGAGAGTCCGACTGGATTTAACAAAATTTTACATAACAATTTCTTTCTCTGGTTACCATTCCCAACACTTTTAATTAAGGTTTAAGATGCTTATCACAAAGACACCCAACCATGACTACATTGACATGATCCCCACGGATCACCAAATCGTATAACCACGTCTTCTATATTTCAAACAAAGTTCTTCAACAGCTACTTGAGCATGGTCAACCTATCAATTTATACTATCCATACATCAAAATCTTGACATTGAAACTTGCTCAATCAATAAAATGACTTCAACAATTAAGTAATATCTCTACAAGATAAAATTCGTAAATAGGATTCTAAGATATGCATTCATTAAAAATTAAAATCTTGCATCATGATTATTATCCATTGTTCATCCCATCACAACATGTACTCGACATAATACCACATTTTTTTACACTTTTCTTCTATTGGATCAATGGTTTCCAACAATTAACAACACTACCAAGGCATCAATATCAATTCTTTGCATAATCATCAATCAACAACATTACTTTTAGCTACCTTACACATAGGTTGCAACAAAATTGTCACTACACAACATACTCCAACTATTAAATTAGATTTAATAAGGTAGATCAACACAATGTTCTTAACAACATCATTAACAAAAAGTCTTATGTCTTCTCAATTGATATCAATACTAGCATTGTAGAGACACAACTGCATACTTCTGAATATACTAGTAGTTTGCAACAACATAAATAGCAACTCTAATCAACTTCCAAATTAAAGCCACTAGTCAACATGATTAAATTTCTATATTAACCCGTTAGATTAGAACATCTTTAAACAACCGGCAAAGTTTCTTTAACAGTATCATTAATTTATATCATTTTAATGTTCTAACTATGCATGAAGGTTTAAGCTTTTAACATTAACGAGGATCATAAGCACTTTTTAAAGCAAGGCAACAGATTCTAAGCATGTACATTAATACCTTTAATCATTCTCGATATAGAGTAATCTACAACACTAGAAGTTCATTTAATCTTAAGCTAAACACAAATATTACATTTAACTAATTCAACTCACCAATTAACTTAAGAACAAATCATTTCCATAAACCACATTGTTACATACTACATGACATGCTAAACAACCATTTTCACTTTTGACAAATAGGATGCAACTCCACTTTTAAAGATAACCACAACTCAAGAACCAGAACGAACACCGATAGACAATTTCTCCTTTTCCAGGCAAGGAAGAAAAACAAAACTCCAACAGAAATGCAGGAGAGCTCAACTCTCAAATTCCCAAATTTACCCACAAAACTCTTCAAGAAATCTCAAGATCTATACTTCCAAGAAGGAAGAAGGATGCACCAGGGAAAATCAAATGTTCATTAAATCTTTTCCGATAAAAGATTCAAACTTAGCTCCACCAACTCAAGGCCTGCACAAGGGGAAACTCCAAAACTTTTCTTAGATAGGGAGAACAATAACCACAAAAGTTTCCTCCTCAAGACAGCCCGTAATGACCAACAAAACCGGTGTCAAAGCAAAAATTGCGACCAACAGATGCGCAACACAAAACCTTTCTTCTACGTCTTCAACCAAGGAAGATAAAAGCACGAACCACATACGGAACAATCCGCGAAAATCCAATACAAAACACTTTTCTTTTGGTTTCAATCAACCAGAGCCGAGAAGACCAACCGAAACCGACCATTACAACGGTAAAGAGCAACTGAAAGCATCCACCACAAACTCTTCTATTCGACTCCATCCAACTACCCGGTTTACGACAGAAAGGATAAGCACTCTTCTCCCACAGGGGTTAATAGTTCTTCGGTGACGGCGCTAACCGGCCACACCGTCAAACCACACCCTTACTATGAACAAAAAGAGGTGACCGAAACCCTTCGGCACCACAACCCCACTTTAACACAACCACAAGAACAATTCAATCATTTATCTCATAGACATAGCAACATGCATGATCAAATGAAGCATTCAACATCAAAGCTTAAATACAACATTTAAGCGTAAAGAAACGATACCCATACCCTTTCCTACTGTGCATCCATTGTGTGTCAAATTTTAGATTAGTTATACCACTTTTGCAAGTTTTAATGTTGCTATCCTATGACAAAATTTTAGTTAAGACCTAAGCCATGTTTCTAAGTTATTCCACTTCATATTTTAGTTGTACCGTATAGCATGACACTAAAAATACACATTCCAGGGACCTACAGCCCTCTCTGATACCAACTGTAACACCCCGGTATCTAGTATGCCAGAATGCTACCAAACATAGACTAAACAACATCTAAATACCATATATAAAGATAAATTACAGCAAAGGAGTAAATGCTAAAAACCGAAATTTCAGCAGCATCTCCTTTGTTTTAACATGAATTGAAGGAAACATAATAGCATAGCAATATAAGGCAATATGAGAGACATCTAAAATAGCAATAATTAAAGGTACGACGACCTTAAAAGTCTAATTCCAAACATTTTAATGTCTCCATGAGCCAAACGAACAATAGGACTCTCATATCGCAAAGCTAAACCATAAAACAATAGGCATCACACTTAATTTATTATCAAGACCCAATTGAGTGACTGTGGGAACAATTGAGTGACGCTACGTGTAGAAGTGTGACTAATTCCCTTCCCCGCATGCCGATCTCATGGTACCTAAAACAACAAGACAGCACAAGCGTGAGTTCAACACTCAGCAAGCATATTGCAATGGTACACAAAAACAATTACATGGCTACAACAACTCATATCATGTCTTTCATCTCATTCATGATCACATATCAATATCATCACCATTATGTATGCAATGCGATGTGATGCACATGTCTCCTTGGAAACTCATATCGGTATGGTTGAGTACACACCCGTCGATGTGCACCCTCTCCCCCTTCCATCCCGAAAATGGAGGGTGCATGCTCCTCGCTTCCGTTCACCGCGGTGAATGGAATCACGATGTAGGACTTACTCATTGGCTCTCCGGAATAGTCATAACTTTCTCACCGACCTTCCCTGGACTAGTTATGACTTTTTCACCGCCCGGGCCATGTAACATGCCATGTATGCAAAAATGCCAACATAATAAATAACTTGTACACTATCCCATGGCATCATAACATAATAAACATATTCATCATATCATTGGCAATCATTAAGGCATGGCATGTGAGCATATCATGTATTCAAATTCAATCTCAATCAATCTAGCAACTACAACCCGCTACCCATTCCAATACACTTGCCTCAACCACGGGCGATGGATTGGCGAGAAGTAGAAGGCACTCCCGGGGGCACACCACCTGCACAAAGGGACCACACAAACCATCTTCTACCCCGACATTGCCAACTACTCGCAAAACCCAAAAACAGAGGTTCTGTCCCGTCGGGACAGCAGCCTTCCAAAAGGCACAACTTGAGTTCTAAGACTCCGAATTAATTAAACGAGTACATTCTCGGGTAGCTTAGGAAATTTCCTAACTTTTTTAAATATACGGAAAGACTAATTCGGACTCTAAAGTTGTTTAATCTACAAAATACCGTGATCTGTTCCAATAACGCCACAGATTTTAACACGCTCGGTAAAACAGCCATAACTTTCAAACGGCTGGGTGGAATTGGACGTTCTTTATACCCTCGGAAAGATATTGAAATTACCTACAACTTCTTCAACAGACGTACGACCAAATTCCGATTCTAAATTGATGAAAACTCAAACCCTAGGTCGACTGCTCATGCTGCCCGAAACAGAGAACGTGGCAAACTCAAGATTCCATCTAATCTACTCAATTCCAGCACCACCAATTGATCTAAAAACATGATAATGACCCTAAGAACAGTACCTAGACCAACCCCAAGGAGTCCCATGGCCATACCTTCGCCCGACGCATGAAAACCCAATGAATCTCCTCCCAGTTCGCGCGATCTCCTTCCTTGCTCCAATTCCGCCGGATGTCCTCGTCGCAGAGCGCTCCAAAAGATGGATCATCGAGGTGTTGAGATGGAGAACTCCCCTAGGGGCAGCAAGGGAGGAGAGGGGAGGGGAGGCGCACAAGGTGGGAGGAGGAGGCGCATGGGAGGGAGATCAAACGGCGGCTAGGGTTTCAAGTGGGGGGAGGCGCCCAATGTCAGGGCCCCAAGTTTCAAAAAATTCTGGGACATCTGGAGTATCCGTATTTAATATCCGGAGTGTCCGGATCCAACCCGGAATGTCCGGATAAATGTCCGGAGTATCCGGATGTGGGCTGACCGAGCACTCCAACCCGGAGTGTCCGGAGTATCCGGGTTGACCACCGAACACCCCAACCCGGAGTCTCCGGGTTAGTTGTCCGGACTGTCCGGACTCGTCGGGGTGAACACATAAATGCCCGTTTCTTTGGCCCATGTCTCATTTCTACTCCCACCCATTTGCTCTCCTCTACTCCGATGACCCCTCCGCCCCTAGCTCCACTCCGGAGAGCTCCCGCCGGCCGGTGACCCTCCGTGGCTCCTCCCCGGTGTCCTCTAGCTCGTCCTCAAGCCGGCATCCTCCTTCCTCCACCCGGCATTGCTTCACCCCCATCTTTCTTGGAGGTAGGTCTTTCTCTTGGGGGTTGGTTCGTGGGTTTCTTGGGTTCTAAGGCCATCCATGGTGGGTTTAGAGCTTAGGTTTGGAGTTGAGAGTTGGGGATGGACTTCGGAGTTCTAGGGTTTTGAGGTGTGGTGATCCTAGGTTTGGATTTGGGGATTTATTTGGCGAGTTTGGGTACTAGTGTGGTAGATCGGGTAGTGGTAATGCCCATCCAAGGTTGGGTTAGGGTTGGCTAAGGGTTCTTGGGTTTGGCGTCGTTTCTCGTGGGTTTGGGTTAGCTATAAGCTTCTCCGGCTTTGCCGCGTGTGGGAAAGTCATAGATCGGACCCTCGCGGTGTCATAAAGCTTGGCGGCACCTCGATCCCTCGCTCTAATTGGGCACCACACGCCAGGTCCGGAGTATCCGGACAGGCAACCCGGAGTGTCCGGCCTATCCGGACTGTCCGGGTTAAGTTGGTCTGTCCGGTTGAGTCAAGTTGTCCGGTTGCGTCGTTCGTCGGGGATTTTTCAATTGTGGTTGTTTCATTTGCATGGCATGCATCTCATTATGCATTGTATTCGTGTAGAGAACGATCCCGCGGGGCTTGACGCCGCGGCGACTGAGGGTACTATCGGAGAGCCGGCTACCGCCGATCCGCAAGCAGAAGATCAAGGCAAGCACCTAAGCATCTTGAACCTTATGTGTAATCTATTTTTGTGAATTAACTGCTTATTGGATATTAAGTGTTGCATTAGGAGTTGAAATGTGGGATAGGCTAGATCCTATTTGCTGCATGTACCTTTCTTATTGTTGCTTGTGTGTAACACCCCATAAATCTAAACTGTTCTACAAGAAAAATTCGACAGCATTTCCCCTAAAACAGGATAATACGGAAGCAATTCATAAAAACAAGGTCCATGATAAGCAATTCAAATAGGAATAATATCACGACATCAATACTAGAGACAACAAGTCTAAATCAACAAGGAATCAACCATAAACATAACACATCTCTAAAGGGACAACCATAAACGAGAACAAGTTTAAAGGGAACAACAATGGGTCTATTTGTAATAAAATTTCATCCAACTAATGAATTATTTAAAGCACTAGATCATGTGAGTCGTGATGACATCAGAAAATTTATTGTGTTGCTAGCCCACCCTTCATGCTTACGATTCACGTGCGCTACCTAAAAACATCAAAACAGCAAGTAGTGAGATTGGGTAATCTCAGCAAGCGGAACAACTAATACAAATAACACATCCACCATATATCTAGCATTCCGCATTCCTCATATACAATACCACATCAAAGAGTCCACACCACTTCAGTAAAATGCATATGATTGATGCACATGCTTATGCCATGTTCCTCCTCACCATGCCCTTTCTCAGGAACACACGGTGTTGTACCGGTACGGTCGCGCACGCTGGCGTCGACAAACTTCCAATGCATGATTATGCAGTTAATGCTTCATGGATGAATTCAATCATAACCCCTCCCACTGAGTCCACATGTTTGCATATCATCATATAGCATGGATAGAAAGCAAATATCATAGAGATGAAATGTTTAGACAATTCATCCGGTAAACAACATCATTCTTCACCTTACTCATGATTCATAGCTAAACCACAACATCACAATGCCAGTCAAGATATTGCCATCCTCAAAGAAAGTGATTAAACCATGTATGATTGCTGTAATTGGAGTTTATAGTGAAGGCGAAGCAAACAACAATGTATAGCTTAACAATACAACTACTTCCACTTGCCTTTACCGACGTGGGCGATGAACCTAGTTACGCCCAGTAGTGGCACCACCTGAACAAACATTATTTCAGTACATAGCGACATCACAATTCATCACACAATTCAAACACACGCTTCCTACTCCCCGATCCCATTTAAACACCAAAAACCCCGATCTGTCCGGATCGAACAGCAGCACCCTCTCTTCCCAATTTCGTATCTTTTTTATACTATTCATAAAAATACAAAAAAATTACAGTAGCTAGATATTGACGATATCTACAACTTTCATGAAGGTCAAAAATTTCAATTCCGCTGTTAAACATGCGTAAACAACCGTCCAACATAGTGGACGAAATCTGTTTCCAGATTCTGTTTGTCATCTTCCAACAGCGATAACTCTCAGACCGACACCCCAAAAATTCTGAAAAAATTACAGAAGCTAGGTCGCGACGTTATCTACAACTTTATAGTTATAGGTTTCTACAGGAAAAATCGTCTAAGTCACATAAAACGTGAAACAATCCGTGCTGCACAATCTCCCCTCTCAGAAATAGCACCACGTGAACAACTACCCTTCTCCCCCATCAAAATCCATCCAAACCAAACACCACCAGATCTAATACCTTTCTAATCCCTAGGTAGAACAGGGGTAAAAGATTGGAAATTTTACCTTGAGTTCTCCCTTGAGAACCCACAAAGATTGCGCGACGATCCCCGAAACGGAAATCTGTCCTCCTCTCGAATTTTCCTTCGCGAACCGCGGTGGATCCTCGAACCACCACGCCGGGAAGGAGAAGGGGAGGGGGCGGCTGCCTAGGGGAGGGAGTGGTGGCTGCCAAGGGGAGGAAGTGGTGGCGCCTAGGGTTTGGGGGAGGGGGTGGCGCCACTAAGGGAGAGGTGGGCCGGCCCACCAAGGCGTGGGGAGGGGGAAGGTGGGAAGGGAATTCCCGGCCCAGGCCCGGGTTGCCTCAGCCCAGCTAAAACTAGCCCAAAACTCCAATTTGTTTAATATTAATTGCAGCATAAAACTCAATTATTTCATCTCCCAACATTTCCTTCATTCCTTCCGAAATCGAAACAAGGGAGAAAAAACCCCCTACGGTAACTCCCAAATTCTAAGGCATCACACTCTCCCCTCCTTAAAAGGATTCGTCCCCGAATCAAAGACACACCAAAATCAACAACAAAGTCCCCAAGGGACAAAAGACTTCTTTGCAACACAAAACATTCACACAAAGACTCAAACCGGAACAAACGACAATTGAGTTCTCAAAACCAACACTAGCGAGAAAATGTTGATTTAGCTCAATAGAGTGCAACCTCTCACGGTTCCACCTTCACTTCAATTCCCAAATAGACCATGAAAGAAAACGGTCTCGCACTCCTTAATCCAACTACTCTTTAGAAGAAAAGGGTACCAGTCTCTAGAACCCTCTTCATCTCCCACGCACAAACGTATTTTCACACCACAACCCCTCTACTGTGGTTCGCCGTATTCAAGACGACGACAAACCAGGTGAGACATACACTCCAAGACCACCATCTATTTGAACAAACGAGGTTAGAACCTTGCAAAAAAAAATTGATTTTCAACAAAAAACCAATACCCAACACTACCACCAAAAGGAAAGGCCTACTTTACAACCAGGGTCCTTAAACCTGCAAGAGACAGTAACAACCGAACAAAATCGCTATGATTGACACAACCTCGCTCAACCTCAGCGACAGAAAGGTCCAATACACTCTGAAAAGGAAAAACAATTACTAGCAACCACCAAGTGGTCCACTAATAATTTAAACAGCCCCACCTAGGTACACATCAATGATCCAATTCTCCAAGAAGGTTTGGATTGAGTCATACACAACCTTCCTTTACTCTTCACTTTTAAACTATTTACGATCATCTACTAGCAACATCTAATATCTTAGGTCATTACCAACCCACACTAAATTCCTCTTTCTTAGAAGGTTTCGCCCTCGCATTCTTCCTTTCAAAGAATCAGAACCAAGGGTAGAATCATTGAGGAAGCTCAACCAAGACCCATGATCCCCAAATGATTCACATCCAACAACTCGAACTCCAAAGCGCTAAAAGCCACTTTGGAAAGAATTCGGCAACAACCCAAGAGTACTCATTTTATTTTATTTTATTTTTTTCCTAAGCCAAATGCAAAGAAAGCTCAGATCTCTTACACCACAACCAACATATCAGAAGATATTCGTTCTTACTTCCCGTACTAGAAGGCAATTGAACTCTCGATTCGTAACATGCATGCAAATTTTCCAAGAGCACTCCGGATTAGTGATATATCCATATATGACTTTCTCACCGACCTGGCTCAACGACTCTTTTATCATTTAACATCTATAGACAATGTCATGTTTACTTTTCACCATTCATTCATCATGTAACAACACTATCGAATAGTCATTTACAAGACGACTTCTTCCTCTGTAACACATGAATAAAACTCGAATAACACCGAGGATTGCGCTAATTCATATAAACTATGTCGGCAGCATAGTTAACAGTAAGGCACCACATCGTATCAAAACCCACCAATGATAGAAAGCTAAACTTGCAAAACATCGCATTTTAACCAAAATCAACATTTTGGAAAAGAACATCGACTCCAAAGTCAAACATCTCCACAAACAACCGCCACAATTTTTTTTCTCGAACGAAAGGGAAATTCATTCCCAAAAGAGAACTCTTCACTAACCAAATTCACTTATGAAACACTCATATAATCCACCTTTTGGAAGCACTCGCAAACGTCACACACATCATGCAAATAAATCCAACTCTAGTAAAAAAGAGTTACAAATTAAATCTCAAGAGTTTCCAACACAACCCACTATGTCCATCTGCTTCCTTTAAAATTAATTCCAAAGATAATTCAGTGCGAACGCGAAGGGGCGCGATCCACTCAAAGACTTTTGGGTGTAAATCCATACTCATAGTGCAAACTAAACAAGTTAGCCAAATCCAAAGGTTGGCATTAATCACTACGAGTTTTAGGGAAACTCTGAAACACAACAGAAGAAACACTTCGACAAAAAGTATTCAACCAAAATAGCAACCAAACAAACCAGTCCAAAAGGTTTTAGATACAAGCTCAGGATGAAAGCCACCATATCTAGTATTCCACTATACTTACCATTTAAGCATTCAATATACACTATTTACTCATCGAGAAGCCTCAATATAATTCAACCAAAAGCTACATAACCAATTCTTTCTCTAGTTACTTTTCCCAACATTTATAAATACAGTTTATGATGATTAACAAAACGTCTTCCATTCTATACTACCTCATCATGATCCCCACAGACCAACACATCATATATCAATGTATTCTATATTTCAAACATAGTACTTCAACATATACTTAAACATGATCAACGTATCAATTTTATACCATCCATACATCAACATCTTGACAATTAAAACTTGTTCAATCAATAAAATGACTTCAACCAATAAGTATTATCTCTACAAGATAAAATTCGTAAACAGGATTCTAAGACATGCATTCATTAAGGTTAAAATCTTGCATCATGATTGTTATCCAATGTTCATCCCATCACAACATGAACTCGACATAATTCCACGCTTTTACACTTTTCTCTATTGGATCAATGGTTTCCAACAATTAACAACCCTACCAAGTCATCAATAACAACAAATGGGCATAAACATCAACCATCAACATTACTTTTGGCTACCCTATACATAGGTGATAACAAAATTACCACCACACAACATACTAGTAGGTTGCAACAACGTAAATAGCAATTCTAATCAACTTCCAAATTAAAGTCGCTAGTCAACACGATTAAATTTTCTCTATTAATCCGTTAGATTAGAACATCTTTAAACAACCAAAGAAAGTTTCTTTAACAATAACATGATCTACCTCATCTTAATGTTCTAACCATGCATCAGGGTTTAAAACCTTAAACATTATCGGGGGTCATAAGCACTTTTAAAGCAAAGCAACAGATTATAAGCATGTACATTAACACATTTAATCATCCCCACTATGGGGTACTCTACATCACTAGAGGTTCATTTAATCTTAAGCTAAAGGTAACAATTACACTTAATTGATTCAACTCGCAAATTAACTAAGGAGTACATCATTTCTATAAACCACATTGTTACATACTACATAACATGCTAAACAACAATTTTCACTTTTAACAATTAATTTCAGTCAAACGAATACTTACTTTATTTGCAACATTTTTCTTTTAATACTCAACCAAAACTCACAAAGAGGCTTGACTCTCAAATTTGCAATAGGACATGACTCCAAAACACATTTCAATCTTAAAGACTCCCACGGGAGGGAACCAAGCGATCAAGTAAACCTTTACGAACAAAGGCACAAAACATAAATCGACACAACTTAACTTTTTACACACGCTTCAATAACTTATTTTAAACTCAGAGCAAGACACACAAGAACCAAAAGCTATACCTTTCTTTGCAAGGCAACCAACTAAACAGGTGTCAAAGTCAAAAGGCGACCAAAGACGCACAACACAAAACTCCCCTTCTTTGTCTTCACCCAAAGAAGACAAAACCAAGAAACACCGAAGGCACACTCTGCGAAAAACCAAATTCCAAACACTTTTCTTCTGATTTCAATCAACTAAAACCAAGAAAACCAACCAAGACCGACCGTCAGAACGATAAAGAACATCCGAAGGAATCTACCACCAATCTCTTCTATTTGACTCCAATCAACTACCCGATCCACGACAAAAAGGGTAAGCACTCCTCCTACAGGGGTTAATAATTCTTCGGTGATGGTGTTAACCGGCCACACCGTCAAACCACACCCTTACTATGAACAAAAAGAGGTGACTGAAACCCTTCGGCACCACAACCCCACTTCATCACAAATGAAGCAACTCAATCAAATCCATCATAAATATAGCATTATACATCATCAAAAGTAGCATTCAACATCAAAGCATAGATACAATATTTAAACGGAAAGCAACGGTACCCATACCGTTTCCTACTATGCATCCATGTGTGTCAAATTTTAAATTAGTGATTCCACTTACACAAGTTTTAATGTTGCTATCCTATGACAAAATTTTAGTTAAAACCTAGGCCATGTTTCTAAGTTATTCCACATCACATTTTAGTTCTATCCTATAGTATGACACTAAAAATACACATTCCAAGGACCTACAGCCCGCTCTGATACCAAATGTAACACCCCATAAATCTAAACTGTTCTACAAGAAAAATTCGACAGCATTTCCCCTAAAACAGGATAATACGGAAGCAATACATAAAAACAAGGTCCATGATAAGCAATTCAAATAGGAATAATATCACGACATCAATACTAGAGACAACAAGTATAAATCAACCAGAAATCAACCATAAACATAACACATCTCTAAAGGGACAACCATAAACGAGAACAAGTTTAAAGGGAACAACAATGGGTCTATTTGTAATAAAATTTCATCCAACTAATGAATTATTTAAAGCACTAGATCATGTGAGTCGTGATGACATCAGAAAATTTATTGTGTTGCTAGCCCACCCTTCATGCTTACGACTCACGTGCGCTACCTGAAAACATCAAAACAGCAAGTAGTGAGATTGGGTAATCTCAGCAAGCGGAACAACTAATACAAATAACACATCCACCATATATCTAGCATTCCGCATTCCTCATATACAATACCACATCAAAGAGTCCACACCACTTCAAGAAATGCATATGATTGATGCACATGCTTATGCCATGTTCCTCCTCACCGTGCCCTTTCTCAGAACACACGGTGTTGTATGCGTCTGATCGCGCCAAGGCGTCGACAAACTTCCAATGCATGATTATGCAGTTAATGCTTCATGCATGAATTCATTCATAACCCCTCCCACTGAGTCCACATGTTTGCATATCATCATATAGCATGGATAGAAAGCAAATATCATAGAGATGAAATGTTTAGACAATTCATCCGGTAAACAACATCATTCTTCACCTCACTCATGATTCATAGCTAAACCACAACATCACAATGCCAGTCAAGATATTGCAATCCTCAAAGAAAGTGATTAAACCATGTATGATTGCTGTAATTGGAGTTTATAGTGAAGGCGAAGCAAACAACAATGTATAGCTTAACAATACAATTACTTCCACTTGCCTTTACCGACGTGGGCGATGAACCTAGTTACGCCCAGCAGTGGCACCACCTGAACAAACATTATTTCAGTACATAGCGACATCACAATTCATCACACAATTCAAACACACGCTTCCTACTCCCCGATCCCATTTAAACGCCAAAAACCCCGATCTGTCCGGATCGAACAGCAGCACCCTCTCTTCCCAATTTCGTATCTTTTTTATACTGTTCATAAAAATACAAAAAAATTACAGTAGCTAGATATTGACGAGATCTACAACTTTCATGAAGGTCAAAAATTTCAATTCCGCTGTTAAACATGCCTAAACAACCGTCCAACATAGTGGACGAAAAATCTGTTTCCAGATTCTGTTTGTCATATTCCAACAGCGATAACTCTCAGACCGACGCCCCAAAAATTCTGAAAAAATTACAGAAGCTAGGGCGCGACGTTATCTACAACTTTCTAGTTATAGGTTTCTACAGGAAAAATCGTCTAGGTCACGTAAAACGTGAAACAATCCGTGCTGCACAATCTCCCCTCTCAGAAACAGCACCACGTGAACAACTACCCTTCTCCCCCATCAAAATCCATCCAAACCAAACACCACCAGATCTAATACCCTCCTAATCCCTAGGTAGAACAGGGGTAAAAGATTGGAAATTTTACCTTGAGTTCTCCCTTGAGAACCCACAAAGATTGCGCGACGATCCCCGAAACGGAAATCTGTCCTCCCCTCGAATTTTCCTTCGCGAACCGCGGTGGATCCTCGAACCACCATGCCGGGAAGGAGAAGGGGAGGGGGCGGCTGCCTAGGGGAGGGAGTGGTGGCTGCCAAGGGGAGGAAGTGGTGGCGCCTAGGGTTTGGGGGAGGGGGTGGCGCCACTAAGGGAGAGGTGGGCCGGCCCACCAAGGCGTGGGGAGGGGGAAGGTGGGAAGGGAATTCCCGGCCCAGGCCCAGGTTGCCTCAGCCCAGCTAAAACTAGCCCAAAACTCCAATTTTTTTAATATTAATTGCAGCATAAAACTCAATTATTTCATCTCCCAACAGTTCCTTCATTCCTTCCGAAATCGAAACAAGGGAGAAAAACCCCCCCTACGGTAACTCCCAAATTCTAAGGCATCACATTGTGGAACACCTCCTTTGGAGCTATATTATGGGTACTAATTGTGCCATGCTTACTATGCTTAGAGGACGGGTTTGGCCCAAGTGGTGGAAGGTTCCACTGCTTGAGGTGCTACACTTTACAATATTTGGGAAGGTTTGGGTGTGGTTGTGGTGAAAAGGTAAAAATTGGAGACCGGGCGGGAAAGATAGACAATTGGGTAAGGAGACTCAACTGTGGTAGTCCCGCCTGAGTCAGTTAAGGACCGATCCGATGTTTAACCGTAGCCGAGCACACTTTGGTTGATCGCATGCTGGAAATGGGCCGGTAAAGCTATTCTTTCATCGCATGCCGTTCGATGGGGGCATACACCTCATGGGGTTGGACGTGGTTGAGGGCGGGGCTTAGGCCAGCTCTCGAGTGCCAAGCTGGGCTTGGGGCCGCTCGAGGGGGTGCTAGGTTTCCGGACCGCATGAAGATGTCCCCAACGGATTGGTATGGATGGGAAAATGGTTGACATGAGGTTCCTTCGTGCACATGTCGTGTGATCAATGCTTCCCTGCAGGGTTAATTAAGCGATTCGAATTGCCGCGCTCTCGGAGATGAGCACGCTTGGTTACATGTTACTACACGTAGTAATAACTTGAACTGAAGTTCGCCGTTGGGCTTGAGCTCGAAATGAATGTGGTTACTTGTTGTAATTTGTTAATTGTCAACTACACATTAGAAGTAGGTGCAGTGACAACCGCTTTAACTGAGATCGTAAATTTGAGTAGTTAAGTAACTAAACAACAAATGATAAGCATTTCCGCAACAGTTTACCTTGAGCCTATTCCTTGCTACAACCAAATGCATATCCTTTTGGAAGTCGGTCATATATGGACCCCGGGTAAGACTTGCGAGTACCTTCTGTACTCAGGCTTCTGCTTTTGTGGTTTTGCAGGTGAGGATCCAGCGGGGTGCGAGTTTTGCCCCTACTGCCTCTCGGTGACCGGGCGGGGCACCGAGTAGAGGCTGTCGACGCTTGTGCGCCGAAAGTGTTCAGGGCATGACACTTCCGGAGGAGTTTTACTTTTGTTGTATAGGATAGTCAAAGATACTTCTGTTGCTCGTTGATACTTTTGGGTGTGCAAACTGCTTTAATTTCCGGTTCGAAACTGTCTACCCTTTTCGCTTGGTCGTTTTTGTTGGTTGTTTTTGTTGGGCTTCCGTGTGCCGTGTTGTGTGTTGGTTTGCTTCCGCATTTTTGCGCCTTTGGTAGTGAGGTTTGGGGCTCGATGCCCCTTTGTGCGAATTGATGATTGATGTGGCAATGGGAACCGGTATGTGGGGATCCTGGGCGAGTTCGGATCGCATACCGGGGGAATACCGGGATGGTTGTCGAATTGTTTGGATGCTCCTGGAGTTGTCTCGATTGGGCTTGGGTATTAGCACCGAAATCACCTCCGGTGATTTGTTGCTGGGATCCAAATCCGATGGGAGCAACCGTTCATCCAACAACTCGAGGACGATCTGGGCGGCTCCTCTCAGGGCTGGTATCAGAGCAAGTTGTGCAAAGACGGACCCCAACTTAACGACCAGTTAGTGATTGCTTAGGATTGTCATGCTGCATTAGATAGAAAGTAATACTTATCCCAGCCCTATACTTATCAGTGGTGAGTGTGGGTTGCGTTGCAATCGTTCATCTTATGTCATTTCATGCATGTACCATGCCATCTGCATTATGAGTGTGTTTGGGGTGTGCTAGACTTGCGGGACTCCGTTGAGGAGTGCTACAATCCGAAGTGGGAGTCGGGTGAGGTCTTGTTAAGTATTGCGAGTCCTTTCCAATTGAAGCCTAACTCTTGTCGTTGGCCTTTGGTAAACGGCAGAATGAGGACCCGCGGAGGCATTGGAGGTGATGAGGGCGCTGGACGATCACAGCCTGGCCAGGGTGATCCGCCTCCTCCTCCCAATGTGCCGGATATTATGCTGCGGTCGGAGAGGAACCAGGAGACCACCAACCGGATTCTGGAGATGCTGGTCCAGAATCAGGCTGCTCCGGGTGGCCGCGGTGAAGGGCGAGCCCGCCCGAATGGCTATTTGGACTTCCTCCACACTCAGCCGCCAGTGTTCTCCCGGGCCAGTGATCCCTTGGAGGCAGACGACTGGCTGCGCACAATGGAGCAGAAGTTCGCTCTTATCCAGTGCGGGGATCTTCAGAAGGCTCCCTACGCAGCGCAGCAGCTTCAAGGCCCTGCTGGAGCATGGTGGACCAATTTCCTGGTGATGCAGCCCGCCGGTTATCAGGTGACTTGGGCGGAGTTCCGTGAGGCCTTCCGGGCGTACCACATCCTGAAAGGACTCATGGATATCAAGAAGCAGTAGTTTCTGGCCCTCAAGCAGTTGAGCAAGACTGTGGTGGACTACTCACGAGAGTTCAACTACTTGGCTCAGTATGCGCCAGAGGAGGTTGATAGTGATGAGAAGAAGCTGAGCCGCTTCATGAATGGGTTGACGGCGAAGATGCAAGACCGGCTCTCGGTGTGCGACTTCGCCGATTTCAATGATTTGGTGAGTCGGGCAATCGCCGTTGAGCACAAGATGAGGAACCACCAAGAGGATAAGAAGCGGAAGCGGGGTGCACAGCTCTTGACAGGCAGCAGTTCGCAGCGGGCCCGCATGGTCCCTCCACCACTAAGGGCCCCTGTCCCTACACCTCCACTGCCGGCTGGAGTGGCTCGTCCTCCTGTTGCTGCTCCTCGTCCTCCCCAGCCACAGTCGGGAGTGCGAGTGGTGACAGGCTCTGGACCGGGCCCATGCTACAACTGCGGGTGTGCGGGGCACTTCATCCGCGATTGCCTGTTTCCAAGGCGGGGTAACAATCCTACCGCCCCACGGCCTCCGGTTACAACTACACCACCTCCACTTCCTGCGCCGAGTCGTGGCCGCGTCAACTACGTGGATGCTGGGGCGATTCCCGAGGGCGCCACTGTGCTTACTGGTACGTTATGCATTGAGGGGCATACTGCTAGGGTGTTGTTTGATTCGGGGGCTTCTCATTCCTTCGTCAGCGAGGATTTTGCTGCGCATCACCGGTTGGAAGTGAGTTACAGCAAGACCTCATTCTTGATTGAAGCACCGGGTTCTAAGATCGCTGCTAATCAAATGGTTCAAAAAGCCACGGTGCAAATCCAAGGGTTTTTCTTCCGTGTCAACCTGCTACTCCTTGACCTTCATGGGATGGATGTCATTTTGGGCATGAACTGGCTCACAAGGCAGCAGGCCATTCTTGATTGCTCCCGTCGTTCCATCTCGCTCAAGGGACCTCGGGGTGATCGATTAACCCTGCTTCTCGAAAGTGGCGAGGCGGCCCTTTATTCCTTGAATGGCACCGAAGTTGAGGAGCTAGAGTCCGTTCCCGTGATGTCGGAGTACCCGGATGTGTTCCCAGCGGAATTGCCGGGGATGCCACCTGATCAGGATATTGAGTTTGTAGTGGAATTACAACCTGGGACCGCTCCAGTCTCCAAACGGCCATATCGAATGCCGCCCAATGAGTTGGCCGAACTGAAGACTCAATTGAAGGAATTGATGGACAAGGGCTTCATTCATCCGAGCTCCTCGCCTTGGGGCTGTTCGGCTCTTTTCGTGACCAAGAAGGACGGTTCACTTCGCCTCTGCGTGGATTACCGTCCCTTAAATGCTGTCACCATCAAGAACAAGTACCCTCTGCCCCGGATTGATATCCTGTTCGATCAACTTGCTGGTGCACGGGTGTTTTCCAAGATTGACCTGAGACTCGGGTACCATCAGATTAAAATTCGGGCTGAGGATATTCTGAGGACAGCTTTCTCCACCCGATATGGGTTGTATGAGTACACCGTCATGTCGTTCGGTCTGACGAACGCGCCGGCGTACTTCATGTACCTCATGAACTCCATCTTCATGGAAGAGCTGCATTCTTTTGTCGTCATCTTCATCGACGACATCCTTATTTATTTAGCCAACGGGGAAGATCATGCCAAACACCTTCGCGTCGTTCTTGGGAGACTCCGGGAACACCGCTTGTATGCGAAGTTCAGCAAGTGCGAGTTCTGGCTGAAGGAGGTGTCCTTCTTGGGGCATGTCCTTTCCGAGCGAGGTGTAGCCGTTGACCCAAATAAAGTGCAGAATGTGCTCAAATGGGAACAGCCCAAGTCTGTCACGGAGATTCGCAGTTTTCTTGGGCTGGCTGTGTAACACCCCGGCATCTAATACGCCTGAATGCTACCAAACATGGATTATGTAACATCTAAATACTACAAATAAAAGAAAATTACAGCAAAGGAACAATTGCTAGAACCGAAAATTTCGGCAGCATCTCCTTTGTTTAATCATGATCTCGAGCAATCATAATAGCATAGCAGAATATGACATAATATGAAACATCTAAAACTGCAATAAAAAGCGACACGAAAGCAATATAAGTCCACTTTAAGCATCCCAAAGTCATCACTAGCCAAATGAAACGAATAAGGCAATCCTAGCACACATCTAAACCATAAACATCAATTGTATCACATTAAGTTTATTGTCATGACTCCAAATGATTCCATTGTGGAATCAATTGCGTGAACTGCGTGGAGATGTGTGACTATTCCCCTTTTCCCTCATGCCGATCTCAAGGTACCTAAAAACAACATAAAACACAAGCGTGAGTTCAAAACTCAGCAAAGTGTATTGTAATGGAAAAACAAAGATCAAGTCAACAAACCATCATCACCAATCTCCAAAAGCACATCATAACACAACATGGTTAGCATTCCAAACATCTTTTAAGCATCCATGTATTCATCTCGTGAGCAACTCATAACATATACATCATCATATATATATTTCATTAATGCAATGCAATGCACATGTCTCCTTGGAAACTCATACCGGTATGGTTGAGTGCACACCCGTCGGCATGCACCCTTTTCCCCCTTCCATCCCGAAGATGGAGGGTGCCTATCACTCGCTTCCATTCACCACGGTGGATGGAATCACGATGTAGGTCTTACTCAAGAATAGCCCCGGACTAGTCATAACGGTTCTCACCGACCCTCCCGGAATAGTTATGACTTATCTCACCGGCCGGCCATGAAAATATGCCATGTATGCAAAATGGACAACAACGTACACATGTATAGGAGTATTGCATATCATCACATGGCGTGTAATCCTCTTATCAACAATAAGTACATTTAAATCATGGCATAATCGCTTCATATCAAGCAATACATGTAATTCATGCCAAGACAACATGTTATCTATTCCAAATACTATGAAGCACAACTAGCAACACATATAGCATACAATCCACACAACACACTTGCCTTCAATTTCGGGCAACGGAGTGATGAGAGGTTGAGGGCACTCCCGGAGGCACACCACCTGCAAACACGTGCCACACACTCAAATCAAGCCCATAAAATAGTACACATACATCCCACTAACCCGACTTCGCTTACAACTCCTAAAATCAGAAAACAGCAAATCTGTCCCTTCGGGACAGCACCCTTCCAAAGGGCATAACTTCTGTTCTAAGACTCCAAATTGATTAAACGAGTAAACCATCACGAAGCTTAGGAAATTTTCCAACTTTTTCTAGTTATAGAGAAAGACTAATTCGGACTCTAATGTTGTTTAATCTAACGTTGAACACTAACTGTCCCAATCTCGTCACAGATTTGACAGCGCTCGGTAGAACGGCCATATCTCCCAAACGGCTGGGCGGATTTTAACGTTCTTTATATGCACGGAAAAATAATGAAATTATATACAACTTCCTAAAAGTCCGTACGGTCAGATTCAAAATCTAAATTGGCGAAAACTCCTTCCCTAGTTCGGGTTCCCAATCTGCCCAAACCAAAACGTGAGTACAACTCTAGTTTTTTATCAATTCTACCCCATGGCAGCACCTCCCATGATCCAAAAACATGGTAATCCCCCTCTACAGCAGCATAAGATCTACCCCACAGGGTTCCCCCATTACCTTCTTGAAGAATCGCAAAACAACCGCTTCTCCTCGCGCGATCTCCACCCGATCTCCTCCTCCCACCGGCTCTCCTCGTCGCGGATCCTCCCACCAGCTAGGGCAGCACTCCTACTGCCCCTTCCCCCATGCGCCCCCATCTCTCCCCCTTTGAGCCGCCACCCCCACCTCCTCTCCCCCATCTTCCCCAATTCTCCCCAAGCCTCCTCTTCCCCATCCCGTGCCCTTGCTAAATGTGTTATGGTCTATGATTGGTGACATTCTGGGCTTAGTAAAAGCTGGGGTGTTACAGGCTGGTTATTACCGCCGTTTCATTCAGGACTTCTCGAAGATAGCCAAGCCCATGACAGAGTTGTTGAAGAAGGGCACTGAGTTCAAGTGGTCTGTGGGCTGTGAGCAAGCATTTCAGACTCTGAAGCAGCGCCTCACTAAAGCTCCAGTTCTTACCCAGCCTGATATTCACAAGCCGTTTGATGTGTATTGCAATGCATCTGGCATCGGGCTCGGCTGTGTGCTTATTCAGGACAGCCGAGTGGTCGCCTACGCGTCTCGGCAGTTAAAACGTCATGAAGAGCACTACCCCACCCATGATCTGGAGCTTGCCGCAGTGGTCCATGCCCTAAAAATTTCGCGCCACTATCTCCTGGGGAACAAGTGCGACATCTACACCGATCACAAAAGCCTCAAGTACATCTTCACGCAGGCAGAACTGAATATGAGGCAAAGACGGTGGCTTGAGTTGATTAAGGACTACAATTTGGAAGTCCATTACCACCCTGGGAAGGCCAATGTGGTGGCTGACGCATTGAGTCGCAAGGCCCAATGCCATTGCCTCACTCTTCCACCACGGAGTGCCACCCTTTGTGCTGAATTCCAGAAGCTCAACCTGGAGATGGTAGAAGAAGGTTACCTGGCTAATGTGGAGTTGAAATCCACATTGCTTGATCAGGTTCGGGGGGCACAAGGCAGAGATGCGGGTGTTACCCGCATTCGCAATAACTTGAGTTCTGGTCAGGCCCCTGGTTTTCGTCTGGATGAGCAAGGAACCTTGTGGTTCGGCCAGCGCATAGTTGTCCCGGATGTCCAAGAGTTGAAGCGGGCGATCCTTGATGAGGCCCATAACTCGTTGCTCACAATCCATCCGGGCAGCAACAAGATGTATCAAGATCTGAAGCGGCAATTTTGGTGGACTCGCATGAAGCATGAAATTGCTCGCTATGTGTCTGAGTGATGTCTGTAAAAGGGTGAAGGCTGAACATCTTAAGCCAGCCGGTACTCTTCAACCGCTGCCCATCCCTAGTTGGAAATGGGAAGACATCAGTATGGATTTCATTACCGGCTTGCCTCTGACTTCTTCGAGTCATGATTCGATTTGGGTAATAATCGACCGGTTGACCAAGTCCGCACATTTCCTAGCCGTTCGCACCACCTATAAATCCTGAAGGTATGCGGAGTTGTATATTTCCCGGATTGTGTGCCTTCATGGAGTCCCAAAGCGGATAATTTCAGATTGGGGCTCACAGTTTGTCTCCCAGTTCTGGAGAAGTCTGCATGAGGCACTGGGCACGAAGCTACTCCACAGCTCAGCGTATCACCCTCAAACTGACGGCCAGACCGAGAGGGTCAATCACATCCTCGAGGATATGTTGAGGGCGTGTGTACTGTCCTACGGGAAGAAATGGGAAGAATGTCTCCCGTATGCCGAGTTTGCATACAATAACAGCTACCAAACCAGCATCAAAATGTCCCCTTTTGAGGCACTTTATGGTCGTAGCTGCAGAGCACCCCTCAACTGGTCTGAAAGTGGGGAGCGTTCATTTCTTGGACCTAAACTGGTCATGGAGACCGAAGAAAAAGTAAGGACTATTCGGGAAAACTTGAGGATAGCGCAATCGCGACAGAAGAGTTGTGCTAATCGCCATAGGAGACCTCTCTCCTTTGACGTTGGCGACTTCATCTATCTGAAGGTATCTCCTCTCCGAGGCACTCGCCGGTTTGGGGTTAAAGGAAAACTGGCACCTCGATACATAGGACCATTCCGGGTCCTTGCGAGGCGAGGTCAAGTGGCTTATCAGTTAGAGCTTCCTCCCACACTCGAGATGGTCCACAATGTCTTCCATGTCTCCCAATTGAAGAAGTGTCTTCGTACTCCTTTCGAGTCACTTGAAGTTGATGACCTCGGAGTTGCGCCTGAACCGGATCTATCCTATCCAGAACATCCTATCCGGGTTCTGGAAGAAGCGGAACGCAAGACTCGGAGAAGAACGCTCAAATTCTACAAGATTCAGTGGAGCAATCACACTACAGATGAAGCTACTTGGGAACCCGAAGATCGCCTAAGGACCGAGTACCCTGAATTCTTCGATACCATGTAAGTGACTAGTAAGCAAACTCCCCGCAATCCTAAGTTTGTTAATCCGCGCGTGTCTACGCCTTTTATCCGTGTTCCGCCCTGTTTGTGCGTTGTCTTCACTACAGGAATCAGGGGAAAATTCGTGGGCCAGAAACCCACGAATTTAGGCCAAAACCCACGAATTTAATATAAATTCGTGCGCAAACCGTCGAATTTAGGCCACGAATTTAACTCGACGAAATTAATCAATTAAATTCGTGGGTGCCCACGAATTTAAGTTAAATTCGTGGGTTTCTGCCTGGCCCACGAATTTAACTGATAAATTCGTGGGTTTCTCTGGCCCCACGAATTTAATTAGTAAATTCGTGGGCCAGGAAAACCCACGAATTTAAGTTAAATTGTAAGGAAAACTCACGAATTTAACTTAAATTGCAGGCCAGAAAACCCATTTAATTTAACTTAAATTCGTGGGCCAGGAAAACCCACGAATTTAACTTAAATTCGTGGGCCAGGCAGAAACCCACGAATTTAACTTAAATTCGTGGGCCAGGCAGAAACCCACGAATTTAACTGACGCTTAATATATATATATATATATATATATCCATATGCATCACACTCAATACATTCAATCAAACTTATTCAACATTCAATCAAACACTCAATATATCGACCACGCATATATATGGATCGATATGCATGTCATTCAACACAAGCATCTTCACATTCAATCTTATTCAACACATCACAATAAGTCCATCACAAGATTCAAATATATATCGATCAAATATATGTACTCAAATATATATCGATCAAACATTCAATCAAACTTATTCAACATTCAATCAAACACTCAATATCTATATCGATCAAACACTCAATATATATCGATCGGTATGCATCTCAACATTCAATCAAACACTCAATATCAATATCTATACATTCAATCAAACATTCAATCAAACAATCAATATATATCGATCGGTATGCATCTCATTCAACATTCAATCAAACACTCAATATCAATATCTATACATTCAATCAAAACTCAATATATATCGACAACTCAAGATTCAAGAGTATTACGAACAATTCAAGAGTATTACCAACATGATTCAAGAATCAAACTCCACAACGAATAACTAAGTCACCGAAATGTACAAAATTTTGGCATGACCTCTCTAGTAAATAGGACATCCACTCGTGAGACAAAAACATTTGCAAAGTGATAATATATATATCAATCTCTCAAACCAAAAGGAGACATTCTAGCAGATCCTTAGATAACCAATCACACATCCAACGACAATTTGTAAACTACGCATTACAATCCACATTACAATCTATCCATCACAATACAAATCCGACGACGAAGTCATAAAGTCCAACAGTAATACACCAATCCAGCTCACAATGCAATTCATGTCTCGGGGTTGTTGGAGTTGTGAGCGCTACCACCACCGCCGGAGGGCGAGACTATGACGTCTTCTATGATGTCGTCGTTAGTACGTGCTGGAGGGCGTGACCCAGAAACCTGCAAGTTCAAGACTAGGTTGTGTTACAAGTAACATATCGTCGAACTTAGCAAATATCGAAATGATTTGTGCTAAATGTCCTAGGATCGAATCAGTTTTGCACGAATAAGGCGGTTCGTCAAGTTGACTAAGTTTGGATCACAATTGATAGAATTACCTTGTTTCGCAAACTTAGCAACCACTGAGATGAATTTGATAAGATTTAAGCTATATTTGGCAAAATGTGGTAGAATCGACTCAGTTTTGAACGAATGCCTCAATTTGACTAGGGTTTACATGTTAATTATCAATTTGATAAGAATCGAATAATTATTGCATAAATACCTCAATTTGCAGGATTTGACTAGTCTTGACTCACAAATAACAAAGTTAACTCAATTTGCAAACTTAGCAAACATTGAGATGATTTGTGCAAGGTTTAAGCATGAGTTGCCTAAGTGTCGTAAAATCGACTAAGTTTTGCACGTATAGCTGAATTTGCTCAAGTTGACTAAGTCCGCTCAACTTTGACAGAATTGAGTTTTATTTGCCTAAATGTGATATAATTGACTAAGTTTTGTGAAGGTAGCTCAATTTACTCAATTTGACTTGGTTTAGCTCACAATTGACAAACTTAGCTCGTTTCGTAAACTTAGAATGTTTTTGACATCCATACCGTGGTGTTGTCTCGAGGTGGCTGCATGGCCCAATGGTTGAAGTACATAGGCATTCCTTGGCCTGGCATAGGTGGTGGGTACATGTAGAACGGGTTTGGAGGTGGGAGCCCTGTAAGGCATAGTTAGGTACATTATGCCACATTTAAATCTTTCGTTCAAATTTTGAATATCGAATTGAACCGATCCATCTTTACCTATGGTGCCTCTCCTCTGAAGGTAGTCAGCATCTGTGGGGTGAACATGTAGAAAGGACGAGGAGGCCGGGAGCCCTATGGATCATAGTTTGTGATATCAATTATACAGAATAGAGTTTTTTAAAAATAAAGAATGCATGAGACTTTCATATAACCTGAGGTGCATCTCCTAGGGGTGGTGCCTGCATCCCAGTAGGGTTTATGAAGGGCGCTGGGGAGGTTGAGCACCCTGTGATGCTTCTCCTTGTGGTGGTGGCTGCATGTGAGGAGAAAACATGCAGAAAGGAGGTGGCTGGGAGGCCTATGACATAATAGTCAAGTTTGTCAGAAACACGATTTTATGAGCTAAGTGAGTTAGAGAGTAATGAACTCAAGTATCTTTACAGGGCATAATAGGAGGGCGAAACACTGGCACGTTAGGTCCAAGAGATTGTGACAGTTGCTGCATATAGATTGTTTGTTAGATTTTAATCACAGATGTACAAATGATCGATTTGTTCAAAGTTGAGATTGTACCTGCAGATACATTTTCATGTATTCTGAGTCTTCTCGGCTTCTGCGAGCTTCCTCTCGTGCTTGACGAGACTCTTCTCGCGCTTGACGAGCCTCCTCTCGCGCTTCACGAGCCTCCTCCCGCGCTTGTGCTTCCCGTGCGGACCTCGACGAGTGAGCACTCCCCTGTGAGGAAACCGAGCCTCGTGGAAGATGATCGCATTCGACAACTCCGTCCCCCATGGCCCACCTACAAACGATATATACTGAAATGTGACATGCAACATTTTTTTATTCATAGAGCAAAAACAATTAAAATCAGTTTTATTAACGAACCTCCCATGCTTTAGGCCCCTCCAAAGTGTGGTACAAGGCTTCCACATCGACCGGCGCGGCCCTCCAATCAAACTCCGTCCCATGACGTTGTGTCATTTGTTCCGCATATGACGCCTGCAAAACATATTGCACAAAACATTTGGTGCTCCCGGATTTAAAATTGCACAAAACATATTGTTTCATTTATACTTACCATCCTCTCACTAGCCCCGTCGTCGCACAAAACATCTGGTTCTGTGGATCCTCGCCTTTGTGCCCCGGATGTAAACTTCCACAAAAGAGGGAGTACTCCCACTTTCAGCCTCCTACGGTGCAAAGTTAGAAACATAGTGACAAATTCACTAACAATTATAATACCGATACTTACCATTCGTTGCTCTAGGCCAATGTGCCCGTCTGCGCCGTATTTGTGCTTCCCCAATCTACTTCTTCTATTCCCTCGATTTCTATTTGATTTTTCTTGAAAATCCTCCGACGCCCAGTACCGGCACATCCACCTCCAAGCCTCCATGTCCTTCATTATCCAATCGACCGAGCTCTCGAGATACTCTTGTTCTGTCAGGTGTATACTCCTCGCCTCTGGTCCTCTTCTCATGTTCACCTTCTTCACCCTCTTGTAAAAATTGATGACAGCTTGAATCCGGGCATTGCTGAACGAATCTCCGACAACCTTTTGTGCCGCCTTGTTGAAGACGCTTTTGGCCTTCTTCAAAAGGCTGTAATCGTCTTCGTTCTCAAGCCGAAACCTCTCCTACATATAATCACATATAACCGCTCCTTGCCGTCACATCACCATGCGAGAGCTGTCGGAGATCCTCAGGGACGGAGGCATCACGCATACACTATATAGCAATATGCATCACTGTTAGTCTAATATTAGGTTACTACAACAGTTCATTTTAAAAAATGAATAAATAGTCAAATTACATGCTGACGGAACCATTGCACGAAGCTTGGGCCGCCTTGCAACCCATCACGACGTAGGTTATCCAATTGCTTAGATGTGGGTTGTCGAGTTGACTTCCAATTTTCTTTGTCAAACACTCTGCGTCATTTAATCCTGTGTTAAAAAGGACTCTACACTCAAATGTTGAAAACATAATTCAGAAGGTCACTTACTGAAAATATTTTTCAACTTCTACCATGTTAGTGAACATGTAAAGCATGGCCAGGTTCCACTCCTCATACTCAACATGGTGTGCAGTGTACGACCCAACAGGTTGACCCTTGTATTGAAAAAGCTTAAGTTCGCTGCTTGGTTCTTTTTTCGCGCACGCAGTACCGATTCGTAGGGACATTCACGTTGTGCTTGAGTGCGAAATACTTTGTTGAGAAGTTTGTGATCTCTTTACTTGCATAAGCCTCTGCGATACACCCCTCTACCCTTGCCTTGTTGCGCCTTTGTAGCTCTAAGCTTTTTCAACTCCCTTTCACGACTATACATCCATCTCGAATCAAGCGGGACCTCCAACCTTCGCTTCCCAAGGCAGATGCACCAGCAGATGTTGCATCACATTCATAAAACCAGGTGGGAAAGATTTTTCCAACTTGCATACAAGCAATGGAATTCCCTTCTCTAACTTCTGCATCAACGTCTTGAGATTTCCTTAGCGCATATCTGCCTGTAGAAGTAACTGAGCTCGGCTAACATCCTCCACAACTCATTATCAAAATAGCCACGAAACATTACCGGAACAAGTCTTTCCATGATGATATGGTAATCATGACTCTTTAGCCCGTTTAGCTTACGGTCTTGACATTCACAGCCCGCTTTATGTTAGATGCATAGCGATCAGAAACTTTAGAGTTTTCAACCACCTCAAAATCTGTTTACGGTCTTACGGCTTCACACGCATGGAGCTCGTGGCGGCTCTCATTTCCATTTAAACCAACTTTAACCTCTAGCCACGGCCTAGCACAATGATCACCCATGTCTTTCCTAGCACTCACGTTATCCTTTGTTTTGTCGGTTACATCAAACACCATGCTTATGATGCTTTCTGCCACATTGCGCTCTTGGTGCATCAAATCTATGTTATGCGGCAGAATCAAAGCTTTCGTAAGGCAGCTCCCAAAGAAAAGAAATATGAGTCCATTGTGCTCCTTTCCATAGCCGATGAAACCCACTTCGTAGATCGTTCAAGCCGACTATGCCATTCAGCTATCTCCTCTCCTGTGAGTCGCCGGTGGCCCTTTTAACTTTCTTTCCTTTTCGAAATGCTTTGGCGTCGTTCCTAAAAGGGTGCCTCGCCGGAAGCCACCGTCGATGGCAATCGAAGAATGTGATCTTTTTACCGTGCGTGAGCCTGAATGCATCAGAGTCAGCCATACAAATTGGACAACACAGGCGACCATGAACACACCAGCCGGCCCAAATGGCATATGCCAACAAATCATGGACCGACCACAGGTATGCGGCTCGTAAGGTAAATTCTCTACCAGCAACGCTGTCGTATGCCTTTTCTCCTCGCCACAACTTTTTCAACTCGTCAATTAAGGGCCGCATGAACACATTGAGATCCTTCCCTGGATGCTTAGGACCTGGAATGACAAGAGCAAGGAATATGAACCCCTCTTTCAAGCAAATCTCAGGTGGAAGATTGTATGGCATGATGAATACCGGCCAACAAGAGTAGGGGCTAGCGCTTGTGCTGAAAGGTGTGAAACCGTCCGTGGACAAACCAAGACGGACACTCCTAGGGTCGCTTGCAAATGCAGGATCAAATCGGTCCAATGCCTGCCATGCCTCGCCATCAGACGGATGCACCATCATATCCGGGTCTTGGTCCTCACGCTTACCTTCTTTGTGCCACCGCATATGTTTATTGTTTCTTTTGACATGTACTGCCGTTTAAGCCTATCCGTGATCGGCATGTACCGAAAGTTTGTTTAGTTGCGACCTTTGTAGTCACCGATACCCCTTCCTCATCTACCACCTCAACGAATCTACACTTACCGCAATGCATACAATGAGTATCCTTGTCATGATCCTTCCGAACAAAGATGCAATTATTCTCGCACATCAATCTTACGGTAATTCATCCCAGGCCAGCCATCAACTTTTTCGATTGGTACAAATCCTTTGGCATCTTGTGGTTAGCGGCAGGACATCATTCATAAGTTCAAGCAAAGCGTTGAAGCATTTGTTCGAAAAGTTGAACTTCGACTTCATCGACATAAGCCGTGTAACCTTTGCAAGACGGTCACATTGGTCAAGTCATGCAGCTTCTCATCCGAGGCGTCAAGTAGCCTATAGAATTCCTTAACCTCCTCCGGCTGTGACCCCTCCCCCGAGTTAAATTCAATCCCCCTGCCAAGATCATCCAACATCTCTTCCATCCGGTCATGATCGTCCCCATGGTCCGACTCAATGGGCTGCCCTGCGGCCTCTCCATGACGGTGCCACACCAAATAGTTAGGCATGAACCCGTTTTTGCAAATGTGATACTGCACTATATCCTTGCTGTAGTAGCTGTTATTCTCGCAGAGGGTACACGGGCAATACACATATTCAGCTCCTCGAGCGAATGCTTGCTTCAAGAAAGCATCCGTGATCTGCCCCCATTCCCTTGAGTGGCCCCCATCACTCCTCCATCCGTCATACATCGCCCTTCGATCGTCACCCATTCTCAAAGCTAAACAAATGAAATGATGTCAACGTACAACCGTGGCTTAGGTGACAAAGACAACCCTGTTAGGAAAGATGTGTTCTAAACCCACCCAAGAATGGAGGCCGTTGCATGCAACTTTGTGACGTCTTCTAAAACCGAACGAAATTTGGCGGCATAACCCATTGTTCTCCAAACGCCGCGCTGATCTTTGGTGCGTCGGAGAACAACAGGGTTATGTGGCCAAAATCACGTTCGGATCGCTGACACGTCACAGGTCCCATGCAACAACCAACATTCTCGGGCTGTCCAAAATATGCTGGACAATTCCGGAACCGCGCACCTCACAAGTAAATGTGATATGCGCCGTTCCCGAACGGGTGACGCCTAGGCTCTCTACTGTTAAAATCAAACCCTAAATCTAACGTTATATACAATGGCAGCGAGAGAATAAAAATATATAAAATGAGATGAAATAACTTCAAACGAGCACATGTTTTTCAGATAAGTGCAACTTGTGCAAATACAAAAAAAAATATGATATATAGATCAGCTAGATGATGAGCATAGCATAGTAACTCAATTACATGGCCAATGTAATTAAATAACACTAACACATGTTTTTCAGATAAGATCTGTTTAGCCTAACTTGGGCTTAACTACAGATTTCTTAGTTCTTGATGAAAGCATGTGGTTGTCAGTTAGTTGTTTTGACATGTAACAGACTATAGTTATGACCTTTTTCTCTTTTGTTTTCCTGATAATTTGTAATAGGTTGCAAAAGAAGCTTCAGATATGGTGCTTGCAGATGATACCTTCAATACAATCAAGGATTTGAACTGAAACAATCAAAACAAATATAAAAGGGCTATCATTTGTATGGACAAGTCCAAATTGATCGCACAATGATCTTGTATATATGGATGATTCTATCCTAGCTATGCCACCTCGTCAATCCAAAGAAAAATTTCACGAAGCTTATGAAGTTGTGTTGATATTGGATGATCGTGAGAATTTCGGGTTTGTATTATCATATCCTACCCTTACAAGAACTAGTATATGGTATTGTATTTATGTCTGATCTTTAAGTGGGATCATAACTCAAAGCTTATCTTACCCAATGTATAGCACTCAAAACTATATGGCCATTTATTGCACATTTTCCAAATTTATACAAAATGTGAGGTTACCATACATACTGTTTATATTATGTGGATGAGTGGATACAAGTTTGAAGGGTTTGACTAATATGAATTCCCTCATTCTTTTGGGCATTCCCCCATTCAAGTCATTATATTTATCCAGTTTCTGCTGGAGCCTGTTGTGATGCTTAACTAATTTTCTTTTCCTGAACCTGAACACACTTTGACCTCATACTATCTTTGATTACTTAAATTTTATCTTTTATTTGACGTTTGCTGTATTTAAGTGTATATCCTTCAAGTTTTATATATCATATAAATATCCAATTTATCTTGCAAGGAAACATATTGATTATCATTTTACTCAATCATTCTAGAAATACTAAACTGCTGATATGAATGGAAGTAATGTTTTTCCTCTATAAGTTCCTTGACTTTTTTTAAGGTGGAGCTTTTTGGCTTTGTTGTTTTTCCATAAATGCTTATATGCCACATAGATAGAAACTATGAGAGCTATGATTTTACCATGTTCCCTCATCTGCCAATATTGTCATGACAGCTCGAAAGTTTTATTGGACTTCTCATTAATGATATTATGTGGATTGGATACACATGGAATTGCATATTTCTGCTTTCGATACGAATACTAGAAGCATTTCTGCTTTCTGCATACAATACTAGAAGCATTTCTGCTTTCGATACGAATTCGCAGACAATGCACCCATAATCAACATATATCAAATACCACACAATCAATATCTCAAAAATTCTGTACTTCAGACAATGCACCACCAACAGAATAAAAACCTAACAACCCAAAACACCACCAAATTCGCAGTTTATGCCACCAAACCGAGAAAAATGAGCGAATTAATGGACAAACCAAGGATTACCTGAGAAGCATACACAAATCAATCGAGCAACATGAACAGGGACAGTGCACCAGCCACCGATCCTAGCGTCTCCACGGGCCATGGCTCAACCGCCTTCTTCCACCACGAAGACCGAACCAAGAACGGCCAACCAAAAGCACAGACCAAGACAGACATCACTACACAAAGCATCTTTAACCACACGCAGACAAATGCAACGTTGGATGAAAGGAAGGGCCAAGGAAACCTTACCATTAAATGCCTCCCGCCGAAGCCTGCACACTGCGAAGACCTAATTCTTGCACAGATGAAACAAACCACTAGCTCCAAAAACCTAAAATCTAAATACTTGTCCAGAGGGGGAGGGGAAGGCACGGGGGGAGGTTATCGGGAGCAAGGGGAGCGTAGTGAGGAGTGAGGACTGCGGGCGGGGGCGACGCGCGCGGCGGGCGCGGGCGGGGGCAAGCGGCGCGGCGAGGCGGGCACAAAGTGGGCGGCGCGGCGAGGCGGGGCACGGTGGCGGCGGCGAGGCGGGCACGGCAAGCGGGCGGGCGGCGAGGCGGGGCATGGGCGGCGGGCGGCGAGGCGGGCACCGCGGCGGCGGCGAGGCGGGCGGCGCGGCGAGCGTGAGATCCCGCGGTGGGCGTGAGAGGTAAGCGAAGACAGAGAGAGGGAGACGCGGGCCGGTTAGGTTAGAACACAAGTTAAATTCGTGGGCCAGAGCCGACGAATTTAATTAAATTCATGCGCTACATAAAAAACCGACGAATTTAAAATATAAATTCATGGGTTTTTTTTAGCCCACGAATTTAATTAAATACGTGGGTTTCTTATAAACCGACGAATTTAAATATGTAAATTCGTGAGTTTTTTGTTGGCCCACGAATTTAAAAAAACCCACGAATTTTTCCCTGTTTCTTGTAGTGCTTGAATCTCGGGGCGAGATTCCCTTAAGGGGGGAGGGTTTGTCAGGGCCCCAAGTTTCAAAAAATTCTGGGACATCCGGAGTATCCGGATTTAATATCCGGAGTGTCCGGATCCAACCCGGAATGTCCGGATAAATGTCCGGAGTATCCGGATGTGGGCTGACCGAGCACTCCAACCCGGAGTGTCCGGACTAAATGTCCGGAGTATCCGGGTTGACCACTGAACACACCAACCCGGAGTCTCCGGGTTAGTTGTCCGGACTGTCCGGACTCGTCGGGGTGAACACATAAATGCCCGTTTCTTTGGCCCATGTCTCATTTCTACTCCCACCCATTTGCTCTCCTCTACTCCGGTGACCCCTCCGCCCCTAGCTCCACTCCGGAGAGCTCCCGCCGGTCGGTGACCCTCCGTGGCTCCTCCCCGGCGTCCTCTAGCTCGTCCTCAAGCCGGCATCCTCCTTCCTCCACCCGGCATTGCTTCACCCCCATCTTTCTTGGAGGTAGGTCTTTCTCTTGGGGGTTGGTTCGTGGGTTTCTTGGGTTCTAAGGCCATCCATGGTGGGTTTAGAGCTTAGGTTTGGAGTTGAGAGTTGGGGATGGACTTCGGAGTTCTAGGGTTTTGAGGTATGATGATTCTAGGTTTGGATTTGGGGATTTATTTGGCGAGTTTGGGTACTAGTTTGGTAGATCGGGTAGTGGTAATGCCCATCCATGGGTGGGTTAGGGTTGGCTAAGGGTTCTTGGGTTTGGCGTCGTTTCTCATGGGTTTGGGTTAGCTATAAGCTTCTCCGGCTTTGCCGCGTGTGGGAAAGTCGTAGATCGGACCCTCGCGGTGTCATAAAGCTTGGCGGCACCTCGATCCCTCGCTCTAATTGGGCACCACATGCCAGGTTCGGAGTATCCGGACAGGCAACCCGGAGTGTCCGGCCTATCCGGACTGTCCGGATATAAAACCCGGACTGTCCGGGTTAAGCTGGTCTGTCCGATTGAGTCAAGTTGTCCGGTTGCGTCGTTCGTCGGGGATTTTCAATTGTGGTTGCTTCATTTGCATGGCATGCATCTCATTATGCATTGTATTCGTGTAGAGAACGATCCCGCGGGGCTTGACGCCGCGGCAACTGAGGGTACTATCGGAGAGCCGGCTACCGCCGATCCGCAAGCAGAAGATCAAGGCAAGCACCTAAGCATCTTGAACCTTATGTGTAATCTATTTTTGTGAATTAACTGCTTATTGGAAGTTAAGTGTTGCATTAGGAGTTGAAATGTGGGATAGGCTAGATCCTATTTGCTGCATGTACCTTTCTTATTGTTGCTTGTGGAACACCTCCTTTGGAGCTAGATTATGGGTACTAATTGTGCCATGCTTAGTATGCTTAGAGGCCGGGTTTGGGCCAAGTGGTGGAAGGTTCCACTGCTTGAGGTGCTACACTTTACAATCTTTGGGAAGGTTTGGGTGTGGTTGTGGTGAAAAGGTAAAAATTGGAGACCGGGCGGGAAAGATAGACAATTGGGTAAGGAGACTCAACTGTGGTAGTCCCGCTTGAGTCAGTTAA
The DNA here is from genome assembly GCA_036346355.1 of Rhipidocladum racemiflorum. Classification (NCBI taxonomy): domain Eukaryota; kingdom Viridiplantae; phylum Streptophyta; class Magnoliopsida; order Poales; family Poaceae; genus Rhipidocladum; species Rhipidocladum racemiflorum. The sequence continues at coordinate 56,176,597 of CM070577.1, read as the reverse complement.
GGACCGATCCGATGTTTAACCGTAGCCGAGCACACTTTGGTTTTGCAGGTGAGGATCCAGCGGGGTGCGAGTTTTGCCCCTACTGCCTCTCGGTGACCGGGCGGGGCACCGAGTAGAGGCTGTCGACGCCTGTGCGCCGAAAGTGTTCAGGGCATGACACTTCCGGAGGAGTTTTACTTTTGTTGTATAGGATAGTCAAAGATACTTCTGTTGCTCGTTGATACTTTTGGGTGTGCAAACTGCTTTTATTTCCGGTTCGAAACTGTCTACCCTTTTCGCTTGGTCGTTTTTGTTGGTTGTTTTTGTTGGGTTTCCGTGTGCCGTGTTGTGTGTTGGTTTGCTTCCGCGTTTTTGCGCCTCTGGTAGTGAGGTTTGGGGCTCGATGCCCCTTTGTGCGAATTGATGATTGATATGGCAATGGGAACCGGTATGTGGGGATCCTGGGCGAGTTCGGATCGCATACCGGGGGAATACCGGGATGGTTGTCGAATTGTTTGGATGCTCTTGGAGTTATCTCGATTGGGCTTGGGTATTAGCACCGAAATCACCTCCGGTGATTTGTTGCTGGGATCCAAATCCGATGGGAGCAACCGTTCATCCAACAACTCGAGGACGATCTGGGCGGCTCCTCTCACCCAAGGGGCAGGGGTGGGGCGCAACAAGAGGCAGGGGGAGGCCCAACCTGGTCTCCTACTCCCACATGGACACGAACACCATCCCACCAAAGCCCACGGACCTTTCCCTTAGGCCCAAACCTCCCCGGAAAGGCCCAAACTCCCGAAAACGCGATTAAACCTCATACCGTATCGTTTCAACCTCCAATTCCATATTTCATAATGTTTTTGACCTCATCATGCACATTAAATAAGGTTATGACACTCCGTGGTGTCACATCACTTCATCCCCCTAAGGCCCAAAAACGCGAGTAAACCTCAAGCCGTAAGGTTTTATTCTCTAATTTCACATTTTATAATGTCACACCATACCGTAGTGTCACACATACGGCTAGGGTTAATCCACGTTGTAGTATTAGATTGGATCTCGACCGTCCGATCAAGATCGAACGGTCCAGATCAACCGCGTTGTTTCCAAACGCGTGAGGTTAGATCTGATATGGATCGTTGATTTTCAAATCAACGGTCCAGAACGTGCCGCGTGTCTGGTAGTTGGACCGGCGCGGTCAGCGCGGTCGACCGCGGTCGCCGCTGACGTCACGCGTGACGTCAGCGTGGGGCCCACGTGTCAGCAGGATAGCCAACCGCACCATGACGTCACCGCTGACGTCACGGTGGGGCCCATGTGTCAGTGCCATTAGCCGAGCGTGGTGACGTCACCGTTGACATCATCCGAGGGGTCCCACATGTTAGTGAGACATGTGCTCGTGGACTGGGTCCACGGTGGAACCAAGCCGAGCCGTGGACCGAGTCTATGGACTGGCTGACGCAATAAATCGATTTTTCAATAGAAAAATAATTCGGTGGAAATTAAAATCCCGTGCTGACGTCATGCTGACGTCATAATCGGATTTTTTCAGTATAAAAATAAATGAATTAATACGGTTTATTGATTTATTTGAATTTTTAAACTTCAAACGCTTATAACTTTTGCGTTTTAACTCCGATTTGAGTGGTTCAAATTTCTAAATTTTTATAAAATTGTGATCTACCTAAATATGAATTTTAATTAACTTTTGAATATGAATTTTTCTCTGTTTATATTTATTTAATGAATTCTTTAAACTTTAAACGATTATAACTTTTGCATTTTAACTCCGATCCGGACGATTCTAGTTTCTAAAAATTTATAAAAATGTGCTCTCTCTGTTTATGAACTTTATTTGAACTTTTGAACACTTTTGTGTACTGTTTTATTTATTTTTTGCCATTTGCACGCGTTACGAGTAGATGTTGAAGTGTCCGAAAGCTTCGAAGGTGAAGTGTTGACCCAGGAGCTAGCTCAAGATCAAGAACAAGTGCTTTTTGAAGGCAAGTTGTGCTTTGACCATGTTGATCCCTTTTTGAAATTAATTTGATTTAAATTATTGCATGCTAGTTCAATTATAAAATGCTTTAATTAATTTTGGGAAATTAGTTAAATGCCAACTTTGCATTATGACTCCTTGGTTGTTTAATTATGTGCCATGACCCCTTGTCACACTAGTTGTGGGTTGTTTAGTTGGATATTATTAAATTGCCAATATGGGTAGTTAGACCGATATAGTATGCTTAGCCTTGCCACGTGAAATGTTTTGGACAATTACATGTTAATATTGACTTAATGAGATATGGAACCAGTTTTGGAAAAGTGTCATATGTTCTTAACGATGATGTTGACAGCACGTGGTGCATGGTAATCAACTGGGGTTTGATAAATAGATTTGGACCGGGGCATGTGGCAAGAATGATTGGGTGGGCCAGATGTGGCATCGGGAAGGATGATTTGGTTCTTCGGGTAGTCTTGCCCGGGTCACCTTAAGCACTTTACCTTGCAAGCCTTTGAACTGAGTCAAGCGTTCAACCACATGATCGGAGTGGGACGGTCCTAGTTGAGTAAGTTACTAATAACTTGCATGTGATACCTCAGGTGACAACTACACCTTTTGTGTAGCTTGAATGGGGAGTGTACCAAGGCTATGGCATGGTACCCGTCCAACGGTATGTCGGTCCCATACTTCGCCTCTGTTAAGGGAAGGGATGGTGTATGGCAGAAACTGGAAAGGTTCACATGTATAGTTAGCAGTTGCCGAAAGGCTTTGTTACAATCACTCGCCTTTGTGGTGGTTGGATGTATCTTGTGGGTAAAGTGCATGACCTCTGCAGAGTGTCAAATCTATTCGAATAGCCGTGTCCGCGGCATTGGACATTGTTCGGGGATTACAGTCAAGGGTTAGATTTTCCTGAAAACAACTTGAACTTGAAAAGTTTGGTTGGGTTTAATGATGACGTTTATGGAAATGTGGACTAGGAATGGGAAAGATGTTTATTTAACTCCTGGAAAAGTTATTGATGTTACGCTTGTTTTTACTGCTTTCGAATCTACTTACGCTACTTGTCAAATGCTGTTTTACTGCAAATATACCATGAGCCATTCCTTTGTATTAAGCCATCCATGTAGTATATTAGTTGCATTCTGTGCATGACTTGCTGAGTACCAAGTACTCACCCTTGCCACAATACAACACCAGTTGAAGAAGAGGCAACGCCAGCTTTGGAGGAGGAATTCTAGGAGGAGCCGACAAGCTAGGGGGAGAGCCCAGCCAGTTGCCTGTGGCATAATGGTTGGCGCCACGCATTTTCTTTATATATTCCGCTGCAGATTTTTATTTGAATAAGTCTTTCGCCCTGCGAGGCGTACTTTTGTAACTTGACCATAAGGTCGAGCAACCAGCTGTATTTCCTTTCAATAAAGTACTTTAATATATCGTTGAGTATGATTTTGATATTTACCAATGTTGAGACTGTGTGCACTAGCGTGATCCTGGACTAGTACTGAATACACAGAGGGTTCAGATTTGCAAATTTGGGTCCCGACAAGGGGCTTGCGACCAGAGTTGGGGAAGAAAATGAAATTTGCTTCACCTGTTGTTTGCTTTCAATGGTGAGGGCTCTAGAGAAGAGAGGGGTACATTAAGCACCAAGGAGGAGGGCTCGGGTTGGCTTAATAGTCGAGCTAAGGCAGGGCTACAAAGAAAAGGATAAGGCAGTGGCACGTGTGTATAGGAGCAAGGTCGGTGGCTCGGCTATAGTAGTGCAATTCTTCGTCGTGGCAAGTGCATGCACCAGGATGCATGGATTCGTCGTATGCTCGTGGATTTGACTAAAGGCATATGGAGGCAGTGAAAACTTGGCCTAGCTCAAGTTGCGCGTCGTGGGGAGAAGAAGGAGGAACAAAGAAAGAAAAAGGGAGGCAAGGTGCAGTAGAGGGACCAACATGGTGACAAGAGAAGAAGAAGATGATGGAATTTCTTCTCAGTAGAAGAAGAGATGAGTTCGAGGATTTAGTTCTGACATGCATATGTTGTTAGTCATAATATGCTATTTTTAATTATTGTTCATCAATAAGTGTCCACAAGCCTTTGAAAATATTTTAGTAATGTTGTGGGGATGGTTTAAGGTTTAAATAATTTTTTATAGATTTGGTTTCCTCTAGAATTTTGGGTTTTGCATTTTAAAGGAGAAGTGAACAATTAATAAAAATGATTTTGTTAAAAATTAATTCAAGGAAAATAAAAAAAAGCTGGAAATTCATAATGAGGTCATACTCAAATTCATTTTTTTGGGTTGTTCAATTAAAAAGGAAAGATTTTAATGTTGTGATTATTCTTTTATTAATACTAGAATTCAAGAAAAAGAGGGAAAGATGATATTTTAAATTAAAAATCTTGATTCCAATTAAAAGTTTTATTCACTTTTATTTTTATATTTAAATTTTATTTTTCCCATTTTTCGATTTTATGGGATGTTACATTAGGGTAGACGTAAAACGGAGCACATAGAGGTAAACTAACTAGGAATGTATACCTGACAGTGAGTAATTCCACTCGCACCAGGATCTCGTGGTAAGATCAAGTTGGCTGCGTTGGTGCCAAAGTGGGAATAATAGCCGACAGTTTTGGTTTGACCGTTGGCTTTATGGTTTGAGCGTCTTGGGCAATGGAGTAGACTGGGTAGTTTGGCAAAGATTGCAAAGGATCAAGTAAAGTTCCAACCGATACCAGTTCTTGTGCGACTTCCTTGACGATGTTAGTTATCATCGGCTTGAGCATAGTTACCAAAGCCGATGACAGGTTAACAAGAGCATGATGTATAGATTGATTTATAATATCCGATAATTCCGCTTACGTAGGTATGCATTGGCTTACTTGTTGATTTCCAATAGTACCCGAAGCCTCCTTGTCGCCGAAGTTGACCATCGGCAGCACGGCTTTCTGCGTGATTCCACGCCAGGTCTTTTGAAAGCAACCGAGCATCATCTGTTTGAATGCAACCTTTTGATCTTCAATCTCTTTCCGGTGCTCGAATGTTAAATCGTCCAGTGTTGGGACAATTATTGCTTTGAATTGATATCGGATGGAGCGATCAACATTCCTACAGAAGATATGGTTGCTCATGCACCAATCTCACACCAGTTGTGCCAAAAGTGTGTTGATGCCAAAAAATATGAAGAGGGGTTAATCGGTAATCAACACATGTTTCTAGGTGCGGACGTGCCAGCCGATTTGATCATGCAATTGGCAAGAAAAAGATTTAATCCAATTAGCCATTAAGCTGATATGTATTCTCCAGTAATGACTCAATGTAACCGAATATTCAGGCTGATTAGATAAACAGTAACTGATAGATCTAATCAGTCTGATTGGGCTGAATAAATGAAGGATAAAGGTAGATTTTCCCCAAGAAGGTGATGTGCAACAAGAGCGAAAAAAACCACACCTAAATGGCGTAAGTGTGACACTATGGAATGGTGTGACATTATAAAATGTGAAATTGGAGATTAAAACTTTACGGTATGAGGTTTAATCGCGTTTCAGAGCTGTTTTCGGATGTTTGGGCATAGCAGGAGCTAGTTGGGCCTTAGCGGGATGAATTGGGCCGTCGGTGGGGGGTTCTTTGGGCCCATGAGGGGAGGGAAACCAGCAAGGGGGCGCCTCCACCTCTCCCCATGCGCCCCACTCCCCTCTCCCTCAACCCTACCTGCCACCCACTCCCTCTCCCTCTCCCTTTCCCTCTCCCATGCACCTCCACATCCCTAGACGGCCTTAGGTGAGATCCACACCCATCCCTCACTACCACGGTGTCCCCTCCGTTGATCTCCACGTTGTGAAGACTTGCAACAGAGAGAATCCGAAGATTGGAGGGAGTTCGTGGACGGGAGAGGAGTTTTCGATGTTCATCATTCGTCGAGCAAAGGTATGGCCATGGGTGATCCTTGGGGATGGACTAGGTGCTGTGCTAGGGCATTTTTTGATGCTTTTATATCGAGAGGTGGTGCTATGATTGGGTAGATTGGATGAAAACTAGAGATTGCATAGTTCTCTGTTTCGGGCAGATTGGGCTCAAGACCTAGGGTTTGAGTTTTCGCAATTTTAGAGTCAGAATTTGGTCATCCGCCTGTTGAAGAAGTTGTAGGTAATTGAATTACCTTTAATTGAACACCAAGAACGTCCAATTCCTCCCAGCCGTTCGAAAGTTATGGCTGTTTTACCGAACATGTTCAAAACTGTGATGAGATTGGAACAGATTACGTTGTTCTGTAGATTAAACAATTTTGGAGGCCGAATCAGCTTTTCCCAATACTTAGAAAAAGCTTGGAAATTTCCTAAGATTCGATAAAATGTACTCGTTCGTTTGATTTGGAGTTGCTATGCCCGAGATATGGCCTTTCGAAAGCTGCTGTCCCGTTGGATAGATTCTCTGTTTTTCGGTTTGGGAGTAGTTTGCGAAGTCGGGGTAGATGAGCATTTGTGTACTGTTTTGTGGGCATGTTTTAAGTGTGTGGTATCCATGTGCAGGTGGTGTGACCCAGGGAGTGCCCTTATCCTCTCGCCAATCCGTCGCCCACGGTTAAGGCAAGTGTATTGGAATGGGTATCGTGTTGTATGTTGCTAGTCTTGACTAGATGCAATGGATTACATGATATGATATCTTACCATGTTTAGTGTTTGCCCATGATATGATGAAAATGGTTTATTATGATGCTATGCAATGATTAATTGTTTATGTTTATGGCATAATTACATACAAGGCATGAGAACGGCCCGGTCGGTGAGAAAGTCATAACTAGTACGGTAAGGTCGTTGAGAAAGTTATGACTAATCCGGAGCGCCATTGAGTAAAACCTACATCGTGATTCCATCCACTGTGGTGAATGGAAGCGAGGAGTAGGCACCCTCCATCTTCGGGATGGAAGGGGAAAGAGGGTGCACGCCGACGGGTGTGCACTCGGCAATACCGGTATGTGCTTCGAGGAGACATGTGCATTGCATTGCATACATGATGATGATGATGATGATGATGAAGTGAGTACAAAGAGAATTGAGACATGAATATGATGTTGTATGTGAAATTATGACTTGATCATGATGTTAAGTATGGTATGTAGTGATGTTGGCATTGAATTGTCCTTTTCAGTCCATTGCAATATACTTGCTGAGTGATGAACTCACGCTTGTGTTTTTGTTGTATTTAGGTACCTTGACATCGGCATGCGGGAAAGGGGCTTAGAGGCACTTCATCACATAATTTCCACACAATTAGACAATGCTTACCTTTCGGAGTTGTGATCATGGTTTAGCGTGATGAAACTAGGATTATTATTTGTTCGTGTGCTTGATTACATCATTTACTTCGTATTATTTCATGAAGTGGTTAAATTCATTATGCTACTTAAATTGCCGCTATATTACCCGTTATTGTTGCTTTGGATGTTTTCCATTATGATATATCATGTGTTATTGTGTTGTTGCTCTGAACTATGGAAAAACAAAGGAGATGCTGCCGAAATTTTCGGTTTTAGCATTTATGCCTTTGCTGTAATTTATCTTTATTTATGGTATTTAGATTCTTCTTCATCATGTTTGGTGACATTCTGGGCATACTTGATGCAGGGGTGTTACAGTTGGTATCAGAGCGGGCTTTAGGTCCGTGGTATCTGAATGTAGTAAATTACTCTAGAGTAAATTAAAATATTGACTTGGAAAAAGTAGAAACATGGCATAGGTCTACTTGTTAAAATTTGGCCTTATGGCAATCACCTTAAAATTTGAAATAGTTTGGTTAACTAATTTAAAACTTGACACACTCTGATGCACAGTAGGAAGGGTATGGGTATCGATGCTATCCGCTTAAATATTGTACTTAAGCTTTGATTTTAAATGCTGCATTTTGATGATGTATGATGTTATACTTACGAAAGTATTGATTGAGATGCTATATGTTTGATCAAGTGAGGTTGTGGTGCCGAAGGGTTTCGGTCACCTTCTTTAGTTCGTAGTAAAGTTGTGTGGAGTTTCGGTGTGGCCGGTGAGAGCCATCACCAAAAGACTATTAAACCTCCCGTAGGGAGAGTGCTTATCCTTTCTGCTGTAGTTCGGGTAGTTGGTTAGAGTCAAATGGAAGAGTTGATGGTGGATCCTTTTGGATTTCTTTTACCATTCTAACGATCGGTTTGGGTTGGTTTCTATGGTTTTTAGTAATTGGAAATCAAGGAAAGGTGCTTGGTGTTGAGTTTTCGCTGATGGTATTCCGGCGTTTTTCTTGGTTTTGCCTTCTTTGGTTGAAGACAAAGAAGAAGAATTTAGTACTATGCCTATTTCGGATTGCCATTTTAGTTTTGGCATCCGGTTTTGTTGATTGCTTTACGGAGAAAGCTCTCGATTTATTCTTGTGTTTGTCTTTCTCCGGGATTAGCAGAGTTTGTGGTGTTGTGCCAGACCTGGTGGTCAGGGCTGAAGTATGTGTCTTTGTAGGAGTAAGGGGGATGTTTGAACTCATCATTTGACTTGTTTGGGAGATCATCCTTGAAAAAAAAAACTGTTTGTTTCGTGGATGTTTGGAGTTTGGTGTAAAGGCTTTATCTGAAAAGGATCTGGTTGATCGTTTGGTTTTCCCTCTTGCATCCATCTTCTTTCGTGGAAGTTGTTGATTTCGAGATTTGTGGAGTAGCATGTAAGCATTTGGGAATTTAAATAGTTGAATTTTCTTGTGTTTTATGGTTGAGTTTTCTGGAAAAAAAGATGTTTTTGGGTGATCTTCTCTTGAGAAACTGTGGTTTTCTTAAGAGTGGAGTACGTGACCCACGTAGATGTTCAAGAAGTTAAGTGCATGTCGAGGAGTTAGAGTTTTCAGATGATGTGGGTTATTGATTCTGTTAAAGTGATTGTGTTGGTTGTTTAAAGACAACTTAAACTATTGTGTTGGTAGAGATGATGAATCGAGATGATAGGTGATCCAAAGTGAAAGTTGATTAGTGTTTTATGCAGAATGTTGTGAGTTATGGGAGTTATCGAAAGTTACAGATTAGTAAGTGTTGAGTGCAGTTGAGAAGGTCTAGAATTTTTCTAGGTGATAAATTAGTATAGTAAGGCTATAGTGTAAAGACTTGAGGATTGTTCTGTTTGTTGTTTAAGGGTCGAGTAAGCCATGAATTGGCAAAATGACTTAATTGATGGGTAATCAAAGAATAGGGATATGGAATGATTGTAGGAAAGGTTGAAATTGTCCTTGACAGATGTCTGTCTGGGATCCGTAGTTATGAAAGATGTCTAATGGAGATTGTATTGAGTGGTTAGAATTATTCGTTGGGTGAATGAACTAGGGATATTGAGTAAGTACCTTATGGTTTGTGCAAGAGGCATTTGTTGTTTATGCCAAGATGAAGAGACGTGTTTTAAGCTTAGGATAAACAGTTGTATGAATGATGAGTCATAGTGTTTGGTAGACCAAAAGAAGAAGTTGACGTGAGACTTATGTTGAGGTAACTAGTAAGTTCGTTGTGCCGAAGTTGTGGAACGTGGTTCTGCTTGTTGATTGTTATAAGATAGACATGGGTAGAGTTTGATGATCTTATGACCGATGGTGGGTACATGATTAGTAGGAAGTGTTTTTATCAAAGATTAGATGTTGTAACTTGTATTCAACAGTGCTGGACTTCTCAAGATTTGGTGATTATGAAATCCTTAATGGCTAAGAGTATTGGAATGCAAAAAATGGTGGGATTCGAGCCGAACCTTCTTTTAAAAGGTTTACGGATTTAAATGAATGTATAAACTTCTTGGGAGTGCCTGTCCTTTTGTTAAGGCGTCTTGATTAGTGTGCAATAGATCTCCCCTGAGTAAGTGGCATCTTGTCAAGTTACGAATCTGACTTCGATGATTGGAAATATGGATGAAAGAGTAGTTTCGGAAGTAATCGGCTGATAGATTCCGGAATATTGTATGTTATTGAATCATGCAAATCTTTGGTTTGGCAAATTTGTTTAGCTTAGGCTATGAGTAGGGATTTTCACCCAAAAGTTTTGAGTGGATCGCGCTCTTTCGCGTTCAACTGAATTATCTTTGGAAACCATATGTAAAGGAAGTAAATGGACATGGTGGGTTGTGTTGGAAACCGTGGAGTTAAGCACTCAACTTGTAACTCTATTGTGATTAGAGTTGGCTTTATTTGGAAAATGTGTGCGGTGTTTGCAAAGTGCTTCAAAAAGGTGGATCTTATGAACATTCCATGAGTGATTTTGCTGGTGAAGTGTTTCTTTTGGGAATGAGTCCCCCTTTCTCTTTGAAAGAATTTGTAGCGATTGTGGGTGCAAATGTTTGATTTGAGAATTGATGTTCTCTTCTGAAATATTGACTTTGGTTAAAATGCGATGTTTATCATAAACGAGTTGATGAGCTAGGTCGGTGAGAAAGTCATATATGAATATATGACTAATCTGGAGTGCTCTTGAAAAGTTTGCATTCATGTCATGAATCAAGTTTTCCATTGCTTTATAGCATGAAAAGAAAGAGTGAAGAATTTCTGGCATTTGGCTATGTTGTAAGATAATTGAGTTTCCTTTTCTCTTTGAGGGTTATTGTGGCGGTTGTGGATTCTTGCGTGTGATTTGAGAATCGGTTTTCTCTTCCAGAATGTGATTTTGGTTAAAATGACAAGTTTGGCTTTGGTGAAAGTGAGTTGAGTTGTATTTGGTTGTTAAGAATTTATGTCAAAGATTTGAGTGAAGTCTCTCTCTTTTGGTTGAGTGCTCCCCGATGCGAAATGTATCGCATTGACTTGAGATTGGAGTTTTTCCTTTGCAACTTGACTTAGGAAAAGAAATAGAGTGTGTAACACCCCGGCATCTAATACGCCTGAATGCTACCAAACATAGATTACGTATCATCTAAATACTACAAATAAAAGAAAATTACAGCAAAGGAACAATTGCTAGAACCGAAAATTTCGGCAGCATCTCCTTTGTTTAATCATGATCTCGAGCAACCATAATAGCATAGCAGAATATGACATAATATGAAACATCTAAAACAGCAATAATAAGCGACACGGAAGCAATATAAGTCCACTTTAAGCATCACAAGGTCATCATTAGCCAAATGAAACGAATAAGGCAATCCTAGCACACATCTAAACCATAAACATCAATTGTATCACATTAAGTTTATTGTCATGACTCCAAATGATTCCATTGTGGAATCAATTGCATGAACTACGTGGAGATGTGTGACTATTCCCCCTTTCCCATCATGCCGATCTCAAGGTACCTAAAAAAAACATAAAACACAAGCGTGAGTTCAAAACTCAGCAAAGTGTATTGTAATGGAAAAACAAAGATCAAGTCAACAAACCATCATCACCAATCTCCAAAAACACATCATAACACAACATGGTTAGCATTCCAAACATCTTTTAAGCATCCATGTATTCATCTCGTGAGCAACTCATAAGTATTCACATCGTCATCACATAAACATCATCATATACATATTTCATTAATGCAATGCAATGCACATGTCTCCTTGGAAACTCATACCGGTATGGTTGAGTGCACACCCATCGGCATGCACCCTTTTTCCCCTTCCATCCCGAAGATGGAGGGTGCCTATCACTCGCTTCCATTCACCACGGTGGATGGAATCACGATGTTGGTCTTACTCAAGAATAGCCCCGGACTAGTCATAACGGTTCTCACCGACCCTCCCGGAATAGTTATGACTTATCTCACCGGCCGGCCATGAAAATATGCCATGTATGCAAAATGGACAACAACGTACACATATATAGGAGTATTGCATATCATCACTTGGCATGTAATCCACTTATCAACTAAGTACATTTAAATCATGGCATAATGGCTTCATATCAAGCAATACATGTAATTCATGGCAAGACAACATGTTATCTATTCGAAATACTATTAAGCACAACTAGCAACACATATAGCATACAATCCACACAACACACTTGCCTTCAATTGCGGGCAACGGAGTGACGAGAGGTTGAGGGCACACCCGGAGGCACACCACCTGCAAACACGTGCCACACACTCAAATCAAGCCCATAAAACAGTACACATACATCCCACTACCCCGACTTCGCTTACAACTCCTAAAATCAGAAAACAGCAAATCTGTCCCTTCGGGACAGCAGCCTTCCAAAGGGCATAACTTCTGTTCTAATACTCCAAATTGATTAAACGAGTACACCATCGCGAAGCTTAGGAAATTTCCTAGCTTTTCCTAAGTATTGAGAAAAGCCATATCGGCCTCTAAAATTGTTTAATCTAACGTTGAACACGAACTATCTCAATCTCATCACAGATTTGACTGCGCTCAGTAAAATGGCCATATCTCCCAAACGGCTGGGCAGATTTTAACGTTCTTTATATGCACGGAAACATAATGAAATCATCTACAACTTCCTAAAAGTCCGTACGGTCAGATTCAAATTCTAAATTGGCGAAAACGCCTGCCCTAGTTCGGGTTCCCAATCTGCCCGAACCAAAACGTGAATACAACTCTAGATTTCATAGATTCTACCCCATGGCAGCACAACCCTTGATCTAAAAACATGGTATTCACCCTCTACAGCAGCAAGAGGTCTACCCCAAAAGATTCCCCCATTACCTTCTTGGAGAATCACCAATCAACGATCAAACCTTCGCGTTCCTTCCCCGATTTCCTTCCACGCGCCGTTTCCACCAATCCTCCTCGTTGCAACTCCTCCCAACAGCTTGGAAAGCACCTTGGCAGCGAGGAGGAGACCTTGGGGTGCGCCCACAAGGGAGGAGAAGGGAGGGGCGGCAGCACCTAGGGGAGGAGGCGCTTGGGAAGGGAGAGGATAGGTGGAGGGAGAGATGGAAAGAGGAGGAGGATTGGGGGGGTGCGGCGCAAGGGGTGGGGGAGGCTAGGGAAGCTGGTCTCTCCCCCCTCCTCACCCCCTCATGGGCCAAGAAAAACCCACCACTCGGCCCACCAAGTTTCCCCCTAAGGCCAACACATCCCCGAAGCGGCCCAAAAGCCCGAAAACGGTCCGAAACGAAATAAAAATCCCAAACCATGTGGTTTTAACCTTGAATAACATATTTCATAATGTTTGGTCCTCATAATTCTCATTTTATAAGTTTAGGACAATCCGTGGTGTCACATTCTCCCCTCCTTCAACAGGATTCGACCTCGAATCTAAAACGCACCAAAACGGAACCCAACAAAACGAAGGATAACTAGATTTTCACATCACCTACCTGAGACGAAAAGCTCGGGATACTTCTCGCGCATACGAGACTCCAGCTCCCAAGTCGCTTCTCTCTCGGTCTGATGTGACCACACGACCATGACAAACTTAAGCGTCCTATTCTTCATCACCCGCTCTGAAGTCCCTAAAATTTCCACAGGAGGGGACTCGAAGGTGAGGTCCTGCTCAAGCACTAATGGTTCCAACGAAACCACCAATTCCGGATCATGCAAGTATTTCCTTAACATGGAAACATGAAACACATTGTGAACTCCTTGCATCGATTCCGGTAACTCCAAGCGGTAAGCCAACTTTCCGACTCGAGCCAAAATAGGAAATGGCCCAACATACCTCGGGCTAAGCTTTCCTTTGGTACCAAAGCATACCACAACCTTGGTAGGAGACACTCGTAAGAGCACACTGTCACCCACCTCAAACTCTAAATCCCGCCTTCTCACGTCAGCATAACTTTTCTGCCTGCTCTGTGCTGCGAGAAGGTTCTGTCGCACCTCTGCCACACGATCGACTGTCTGCTGAACCCAGTCTGGACCAAGCACCGCTCTCTCTCCCACAGCATCCCAACAAAGTGGCGATCTGCACTTCCGGCCATAAAGTACCTCAAAAGGAGCAGCCCAGATGCTGGAATGGTAGCTGTTATTATAAGCAAACTCTACCAGTGGCAAGTGATCTTCCCAGCTACCCTTCCACACCATCACACAGGCCCTGAGCATGTCCTCCAACGTCTGGATGGTACGCTCAGACTGGCCATCCGTTTGAGGGTGAAAAGCGGTACTAAGGCGAAGCTGCGTACCCAAAGCACTCTGCAAACTCTCCCAGAACTTGGAGACGAACTTCGCATCCCGATCAGAGATAATGGTCTTGGGTACACCATGCAATCTCACAATCTCCCGCACATAGATGGGAGCCAACTCGCTCGCTGAATTGGTAGTGCGGATAGGAATGAAATCTTGTGATTCTTTGAGACGGTCCACCACAACCCAAACAGCATCCTTCCCTCGTGGAGTACGAGGTAGGCCAACCACGAAATCCATGGAGATGTCATCCCATGGCCACACAGGAATCTCTAATGGCTGCAACAGACCGGCAGGTCGCTTATGCTCAGCCTTGATCTTCTGACAGATCCCACAAGACGCCACATACTTGGCGATATCCACTCTCATCCTTTTCCACCAGAAGTTCTTTTTCAAGTCCCTGTACATCTTGGTCTCTCCAGGATGGACCGTGTCTGCAGTGCGATGAGCTTCTTTCAGAATGTCCTCTTTCACTTGGGATTTCTGAGGCACGCACAGACGGCCCTGAAACCTCAAAGCTCCCACATCATCAATGGTAAAGTCTCCCGACTTACCATCCTCAAGGAGTTTCCTCACCAGCTGAAGCAAACGATCATGTTGCTGTGCCTCCCACACACGCTCGGGAATCACTGACTCAAGAATCAATTGAGTTTCAGCTTGCACGGTCCCCGCATAAGCGATGGGAGACCCCAAACGCTCAAAATCAGCAACAAGGCAATCAACAACAGGGGCACTGTCTTGCGACTAAGAGCGTCGGCCACCACATTTGCCTTTCCTGATGATCTTTTGAATTGTAAGGTCATAATCCTTTATCAACTCTAGCCACCTCCTTTGCCGCAAGTTCAAATCTTTCTGGGTAAAGATATACTTGAGGCTCTTGTGATCGGTGAAGATGTCACAAGACTCACCATACAAATAGTGCCTCCAAATCTTCAATGCAAACACAACAGCGGCTAACTCAAGGTCATGTGTGGGGTAATTCTGTTCATGCTTTTTCAACTGTCTCGACGCATAAGAAATCACTTTGCCCTCCTGCATGAGCACACAACCCAATCCCAGACGAGAAGCGTCAGAATAGACAGTGAAACGCCTCCCAGGCTCGGGAAGGGTAAGAACAGGAGCAGTCACTAACTTCTCCTTCAAAGTGCAGAAACTGCGCTCACACTCTGCAGTCCACTGAAATTTCATCCCCTTCTGTGTCAACTGTGAAAGCGGCTTAGCAATGATGGAGAAATCCTGCACAAAGCACCGATAGTAGCCAGCCAACCCAAGGAAACTTCGCACCTCTTTAACGTTGGAAGGTCTCTTCCAATCCAGAACTGCTGAGACTTTGCTAGGATCTACTAATATGCCTTCTGGATTGATGATGTGGCCAAGAAAACCCACTTCTGAAATCCAGAACTCACATTTCTTCAACTTAGCAAAGAATTGATGCTCTCTCAATGTACTCAACACAAGCCTCAAATGTCGCTCATGCTCCTCTTCTGATTTAGAGTAAACCAGAATGTCATCGATGAACACTACCACAAACTCATCAAGGTACTTGTGTAGCATACTGTTCATCACCTCCATAAAAACAGCAGGCGCATTAGTTAGTCCAAAAGACATAACTTTAAATTCATAATGCCCATACCTAGTGGAGAAAGCGGTCTTCTCAATGTCCTGCTCCCTCACACGAATCTGATTATACCCCGACTGAAGATCAATCTTGGAGAACACCTTTGCTCCCTTCAGTTGGTCAAATAGATCCTCAATGCGGGGCAACAGATACTTGTTCTTGACTGTTACCTGATTGAGAGCACGATAGTCGATGCACATGCGCCAACTACCATCCTTCTTCGAAACAAAAAGGACGGTGCTCCCCATGGCGATACACTGCGCCGAATAAAACCCTTGGCCAACAAATCCTCCAATTGCTTCTTCAACTCGTCTTGAAAAGGACGAGCCAAGCGGTATGGAGAGATAGAAATAGGCCGAGTGCCCGGAACAAGGTCAATACGAAACTCCACGCTTCTCACAGGAGGCAAACCAGGCAAATCATCGGGGAATACATCAACAAATTCCTTTACCACAGGAATCTCCTCAATGACTACCGAAGAAGATGGCTTTTCAGAAAGTGCCAAGAGAACACCCAAATGCCTCAAACGACGACTGGGAAACAAGATAGTCAAAACGAAGATAGAACTGGAGGGTACTCCATCCTGAAAGGTCAACTCCACCCCCGACGGGGCCTGCAAAGTAACTGTCCTCCGAAAACAACAGATATTGGCACGGTACTGATGCAACCAGTCCATGCCCAAAATGACATCAAAGGGAGCTAACTGAATAACCATGAGATTGGCAAAGAAAACCTCATCATCAATAGCAACGGTGCAACCCGGACAAACCAAAGAACTAGCAATCAAACCCCAGAGAACCGGCCGGCCACAGACTCGTAAATCCAGCTGAACTCCCTTTGCTCTACTAGCAAACTCCGACGACACAAAAGAATAGGATGCTCCAGAATCAAACAAAACAAGGGCATCAATCGAATCCACAAGTAGAGTACCAAACCACCTCGGGATGCCCTACCGACTCACCGCTTCAAGGCGTACACTCAGGTGGCGCCGAGGCAACGGGGCCACGACACCGGTGATGCCCCAACAAGGCTGGAGGAGGCGGAAGTAGCTGGGGAGGAGCCGATGGCGGCGGGCACCAAAAAGGCGCCGGGCGCCAAGCGCCGGCTGGGAGCGGAGCCGCCATCATATGAACCGACCCTCAAGACGCCCGGAGCAGGAGTAGAAGGCACAGTCTGCCACTTGATGATGCTGCTGGGATTCATCCGGCAAACTCGTCCCATGTGGCCGGGCTTGCCACAGTGGTTGCAACTGCCGGTCCAACCACACTCCGAAGCACGATGTTCACCACCGCACTTGAAACACATCATACCCTGCCCGACCTTTGGGCGATCGCTCTCAAGGAAAACGACTGGGGCGGCCTCATCTTGGCCCCTGAGGAGGAGCCCTGTCCCCCCTTGAACTTCTTGAAGGTGGGCCGCTGAGAAGACCCACCTGCACCACCAAAGGTCCTCTTCTGGCCCCCATCTGGGGCCGCAGGAACCCCCGAACCACCAGGGTTTTGCTTATCCCTGGAGAGCTCCAACTCAAGCTCCATGCCCTTCGCCTGCTCCACCACGGAGTAGAAGTCACGAGGGACAGTCGCCCCCATGACAACTCTGAACTCCTGGTTGAGGCCCCTACGGAACCTCCTTGCCTTCTCCCGATCATCGGCTGCCACAAAGACGTAAGCGCACCACGCTGTTGAACTCCACCTCATACTCTGCCACCGACCTCTTCCCCTGGGAAAGAGTCGTCAGAGTGTGCTCCATCCTCTCAAGAAAAGACTCTGGGTAGAACTTGGCTCAGAAGTGAGCCACAAAGTCCTCCCAGGTGACAAGTCCGAGAGCGGGGGCTCTAGCAGCCAGAATTCCCTCCCACCAAATGTCCGCTTGGCCCTTCAGCTTGAAGGCCACAAAGCGAGCCCTCAGGACCGCGGTCAGCTCCAAAACCTCGAACTGCCGCTCCATGTACCGCAGCCAATCTGCGGCCTGGACCGGCGTGCCCGCTCCGTCAAAGGTGTCGAGACGGAGGGACATCCACTCCCGGAGACTCATCTCGGCCAAGACACAGAGGGACGATGGCTGGGCCGCCATAGGGGAGGCGCCACAACAGGGCTGCCTCGCTGGCCGGGCGCAGCCTCTTGAACCTCCCTCTGCAGAGCCTGAACTAAGTCCGCATTGGCGGCGGGTACCTCAGCCCCTAACTGTGCCGCCGGAAGCTCCTCCTGCGCTAGCCCATGAGCATTGAGCGAAGCGCTTCCCTCAGCTACAGTGTGAAATCATGTGCTGAAAAATTGGCTTAGAATTGAATTTGCAAATGTGTTTGTTCATGTGTTTTGTCAATTTGACAAGAAACAGTAAGTTTCGCTTTGGCGCCGGACCAAACTTAAATAAAACAGTAAGTTTCCCATCTACGACGGACAAACTTTGTTGGTCTGTCGAAAACATGCTTTGGCAACCTCACTTTCCCATGTACGACGGACCGATTTTGTTTGTCTGTCGTGAACGTGTTTTTGAGCTCATGAGTCGAACTTTTTTTTCCAAGAAACCAGTAAGTTTTCATGTACGACGGACTGATTTCTTTGGTCAGTCGTGAACGTGTTTTGAGGATTGATTTCGCATGTACGACGGACCGATTTTGTTTGTTAAATCGTGAACGTGTTTTCGGCGTAATGATTTCTTCTTGGAACCGAGACTTTCACTTGTACACCGGACCGATTTTGTTTGTCCGTTGTGAATGGTTTTTGAGTGACTTTTTCATGTGTACGCCGGACCATATCTGTTTGTCCGTCGTGAATGCGTTTTTGCTGAATTAGGGTTTTGAGCAAAATTGGAATTGTGTTTGATTCATTTTTGGGATTATGAAATTTGCGAGAATTTCATGATGCTTCTTTTGAAGTGGACTTTATGCAATACTCATGTGAGTAGTTGCATGGATTGACATTGAGTCAAGTCATGGACTTGTGCTCGGATTCGTTTTGTGGTTTGTTCATGTGCAGGTATTGCTCGAGGGCGAACGTGGTCGATGACGGGACCGGAACTAGGTTCATGGAGGAACTGAGGTTCGGGACTAGGTTCAGGGAGGAACTGAGGTCTTGGTGGTCAAGGATGTCATGCGGGACGTTCGGGCTAAGAGAATGGTACACATGAAGAATGGTTAGTCACGTGAGAATGGCAGGAGGTCATTCGCGTGCAAAGTGTTAGTCACGTGAGTATGGCAGGTGGCCATATGCGTGCAAAGTGTTAGTCACGTGAGTATGGTAGGGTTGCCATACGCGTGCAAGAGTTGTACTCGGCCAGGTTGGGCCAAGTAGAGTTGTGTTGGATACAGATTCCTTCTAGGGAATAGGAATCGTATTCAGAACTCCTTGTGGGTTGGTCCTTTAAATAGGAGGGGTTGTCTCCTGTTGAAGGGCATCAAGCTTTGAGCAAGTTTTAGGGTTTGTACTCTTTTGATGAGAGTACTTTAGACAAAAGAAATAAAGATCAATTCTTCCAAGATTTTTGCGTTCTACAAGAACCACGCTGCTCTACGTTGTTTTTCCTGCCTTGGTTCTTGTTTGCATGCTTGCTCTAAATCTAGATTGGTTTTTGATCCTTGAGTGTCATCTTGATTTGATCCATCAAAAACCTTTCTAGGGTATTGATTTAGAGTTCCTCAAAGTGTAGTTGATTAAACTTTTGTCGGTTCTGTTAAAACTTTCAAGTTTACGTTAGATCAATTCTCGTCAACTTCTGTTACAGCAAGCTTACGAGGTTCATAACTTTTGATCCGTAAGTCCGATCGAGCTGATTCTTTTTGGGTTCGATTCATATTGGAATCTAGTTTCTCGTGTCCAAATTTCAGATCAATCTAAGGGTTGGATATCTGGGAATTCTCGTTTTACCGAACCTCTGTCATTCTGTTTTTGTCGAAAACGAGGCAATTATTTGGTTCTGTTTTGGGGTGAACTTTTAATAGATCAAGATTTTGGTTTTAGTTTCTGCACAATCATTCACCCCCCCTCTGATTGCTATATTCGTATACTTCGATCCTACAAGTGGTATCAGAGCAAGGTTTCTCTAATCTATCTTAACCGGTGATTAGATCAATGGATCGTTATTCGACAAAACCATGTGTGTTCGATGGTGTTGATTTTCAGTTTTGGAAGGCCAAGATGGAGGTGTTCATCCAAGCACAAGGCTTCACAATTTGGTAGAAGGTCTACAAGCCATATGAAGTCCCTGCAAACGACAACGTCAACGACACCAATCGCACACATGTTGAAGCAAACAGCAAGGCGCGCAACTTGATCATCCAAGGTTTGGGACGCAACGACTTTGACCGTGTGATCCATCTCAAGTCCGCATATGAGGTATGGAAATCTCTTTGTGATTACCATGAGGGTTCTAACACTATTAAAGAGGTTCGTCAAGATCTTTACAAAAATGAATACATGCGATTTGAGATGAAACCCGGTGAGTCGCTAGATGACTTCTTTGCACGTTTCAATAAAATTCTTAGTAATCTTCGTCTTTGTTGGAGTTAGCTTTGATGATGCTGCTAATGCTAGACAATTGCTTGGTGCATTAGACATGTCTATTTGGGAGATGAAAGTTACATCCATTAGAGAATCTACTATCATGAGTACACTTACATTAGATGTTCTGTATTCTAAATTGAAAACTCATGAGTTGGATGTTCTTGCAAGGAAAGCTAATATTAAATCAATTGCTTTGATCTCTAACCCTAACATGTCAAATGCAAATTCTTCTTCTAGCTTTGCCTTGTCTTCCATGTCTTCTTTAACAGATGAGCAACTTGAAGAGTTTCTGAAGAAGATCTCGCACTACTCTCTTCTCGCTTTAACAAAGCTTTGCGATGTGAGAATGAGAAAGAGAGGTGGTCCTCCAAGATGCTATGAGTGTGGTGACCTCAACCAAATTCGCACAAATTGTCCTAAGCTTGCAGGAAAAACATCAAAGGAGGAGAAGGACAACGATGTAAGGAATGAGAAGAAAAGGTTCTCGTCAAATGATAGGAAGAAGAAGAGCTTCATCAACCGCAAGGTGGTTCACCGAGTTCTTTCCGCTCTTGAACAAGTCAATTTGAGCGATGTGGACTCGGAGAGCAGCGAAGATGATGCAACTCCAAGCAAGCATGATTTGATGGGATTGTGTCTCATGGCAAGCAGCAAGGATAGCTTCACCGAGGACAGCAATGACAAATGACTTCAATAAGGTAGATCCTTCTTATGATGAATTAGCCAATGCTGTTGCCCATCTTGGAAAATTACTTGACAAACGTGATAGAAAAATTAAGAAACATGATATTCTTGTGGAGTCATTGAATGCTGAAATTGCTAGACTTAAGACATTGATTCCTAATGATGATACTTGTAAATCATGTGACTTAATTTACAATGAGCTCACCTTGCTTAGGAAAGAACACGCTCTTCTGTTGCATCTAAATGAGAAAAATGAGAAACATGTTAAACATGCTAGCTGTTCCACTGATGATTTGCATGGTTCAACTTCTTGTTCTAAATGCTCAACTCTTGAATTAAAATTGAAAGATGCAAATGCTAGGGTTTTTCAATTGACTGATAATCTGCTTACTCATGAGGTTCTTTCATGCTCTACTTGTCGTAAACAGAAAGGGAAGGTCAATATTCCTTGCAATAATTGTTTAAATCTTGCTAAGAAAGTTGATTACTTGCAAAATTCTTTGGAACGTTTCACTAATGGCAAGAAAAAGTTGAACATGGTTTTGGATCAATCTAAGGTTAGCACAAACAAAAGAGGTTTAGGTTTTAATCCTTATGCCACATACGAAACTAAACCTCGCACTGTTGTTCAGGCTCCTTGCAAAATTGAGTTATCTAATGAGCCTAAGAAAATTGCTTTTCAATCTGCTGGTTTTTTATTTTCTACTATGATGAATGCAAAATGTGCTTTTACTGTTAAAGCTAAACATCATGTCAAGTACACTTGCACTCATTGTGGTAGAGATGGACACTTAGTAGATTTTTGCTTTAGACTAGCCAAACAGCAAAAGAAGGAAAGAACTAAGGCTAGGTCAAATTTCAGCAAAGCACATTTTTATGCGCCTAGAGTGATGAAAACATCTTCTGTTCCTAGAAACATGGGAAAAGGCAAATCTGATTTTGTGCATAAAAATTATCGTGTTGTACCTACTGTTGTGTGTCGTGTGTCTCAGTACTGGATTCCCAAAAATCTCATTCCTAACCCTAGTACTGAGACCTCGACATGTTTTGCTATGTAGGCTTCTCGCGCGAGGAAGGAGAACATATGGCTAGTGGATTCCGGATGCTCATGCCACATGTCCGGTGATAAGAATTGGTTCTCCTCCCTCACTCGTGCATCTCGTGCTGAAAGTGTTACTTTTGGAGATGCTTCTTCCTCTTCTGTTGTGGCAAAAGGTACAATAAAGGTAAGTGACAAGTTTATGTTCAAAGATGTGGCTCTTGTTGAAAATTTGAAATATAACTTGCTTTCTGTCTCACAAATGCTTGATGAAGATCTTGAGATAAGCTTTAAGAAAAATGAATGCAAAGTGCTAGATGCTTCAGGTGATCTTGTGTTCAAAATTTCTCGTTTTGGAAGAGTCTTTAAAGCTGATTTTGATGCATCACCTTCTTCTAAGCATAGGTGTCTAATTGCCAATGTTTCTAAAGATTTATTCTTTTGGCATCGTAGACTTGGTCATGTTGGTTTTGATCATCTTACTCGTGTTAGTGGTTTAGATCTCATACGTGGCTTGCCTAAGCTTAAGGGTGATAGCAATCTAGTATGTTCTTCTTGTAGACATGGTAAGATGATTGCAGGTTCACATCCACCTCTTACCATGGTGATGACAAACGCTCCAGGACAGCTTCTACATCTTGATACAGTTGGACCATCTCGAGTTCAATCCTTTGGAGGCAAATGGTATGTGCTTGTGATTGTTGATGATTTTTCTAGATACTCTTGGGTGTATTTTATGGCATCTAAGGATGAGGTTTTTAGTCATTTTAGAAGTCTTGTTCTTAGGCTTTCTATTGATCATCCAGGAGCTCTCAAAGCTATTAGAAGTGATAATGGAACTGAATTCAAAAATGCTTCTTTTGATCATTTTTGTGCTGAAAAAGGAATTGATCATCAATTTTCATCACCTAGAGTGCCTCAACAGAATGGTATAGTTGAAAGGAAAAACAGAACGTTGGTTGAGATGGCTAGAACCATGCTAGATGAACATCACACTCCTAGAAACTTTTGGGCTGAAGCAATTTCAACTGCATGTTATGTTTCAAACCGTGTGTTTTTGAGATCAAAATTGGGTAAGAATCCATATGAGCTTCGGTTTGGACATAGGCCTACTGTTTCTCACTTTATGGTTTTTGGATGCAAATGCTTTGTCTTGAAATCTGGAAATCTTGATAAATTTGAAGCTAGATCAATGGATGGCATTTTTCTTGGATATCCTGCTCATACTCGTGGCTATCGTGTGCTTGTTTTGGAGACTAACAAAATTGTGGAAACTTGTGAAGTTACTTTTGATGAGGCTAGTCCAGGCACTAGTCCAAGTGATGCAGGTACAAGCGCATACATTCAGGGGGAGAAAATCTTTGAAGATAATGATGATGTTGAAGATGAGGTCTTGACTCTTCCTAATGCACAACAAGCTGTAGCACCCTTGGCACCTACTACTACATCACCTACAGCTAACCATCCTCAAGCTACAACATCATCTGTACATGCTGAAATGAAGAAGGAGAAGGAGAAGTCTAAAAAGCCAATGCTCACTTGCACATTCAAAAAATGCATCCATCTGAACAAATGATTGGAGACCTAAATGAGAGAGTCACTCGATCCAGGTTTATTCATTCTGACACTCATGCTCATTCTGCTTTAGTTGCTTCTTTTGAACCCAAAGATATATCTCATGCATTATCTGACGAATCTTGAATCAATGCCATGCATGAAGAATTAGAGAATTTTGAACGAAATAAAGTTTGGAAACTTGTCTCACCACCTCCTGATTTTAATGTTATTGGAACTAGATGGGTTTTCAAAAATAAACAAAGTGTGGATGGTGTTGTTGTTAGAAACAAGGCTAGATTGGTTGCTCAAGGTTACACTCAAATTGAAGGCTTAGATTTTGATGAAACCTTTGCTCCTGTTGCTAGATTTGAAGCCATTAGAATCCTTTTAGCTTTTGCTGCATCCAAAGGTTTCAAAT
This sequence comes from Rhipidocladum racemiflorum, assembly GCA_036346355.1. Lineage (NCBI taxonomy): Eukaryota > Viridiplantae > Streptophyta > Magnoliopsida > Poales > Poaceae > Rhipidocladum > Rhipidocladum racemiflorum. The sequence goes on along the minus strand of CM070577.1, from coordinate 56,152,741 downwards.
TGTATCAAATGGATGTGAAAAGTGCTTTTCTTAATGGCTACATAAATGAGGAGGTTTTTGTCAAGCAACCACCTGGTTTTGAAAATTCAAAGTTTCCAAATCATGTGTTCAAACTATCAAAAGCTTTGTATGGTTTGAAACAAGCCCCTAGAGCATGGTATGATAGGCTAAAAACCTTTTTACTTGAAAGGGGTTTTCAATGGGAAAGGTTGACAAAACTCTCTTTTACTCAAGCAAGGCAATGATCAACTATTCGCTCAGATTTATGTTAATGATATTATCTTTGGTGGTTCCTCTCATGTTTTAGTGTCCTAGTTTTGAAACAATGAGGAAGGAGTTTGAGATGAGTATGATGGGTGAGTTGACATACTTTTTGGGATTTCAAATCAAGCAAACGAAGGATGGTACTTTTGTGCATCAAAGCAAATACACAAGAGACTTGCTACATTGTTTTGGGATGGAAAACAAAGAAACCAATCATGACACCTATGGAAAGCAATTGCACGCTTGATCCGGATGAAAATGGTGAGCCAGTTGATCAAAAGGAATATAGAAGCATGATAGGTTCACTTTTGTACCTCACTGCATCAAGGCCGGATATACAATTTGTCGTGTGCTTGTGTGCTCATTTTCAAGCTTCCCACGTGCTTCACATCGACAAAGGCTCAGCGAATTTTCGTGTATCTTCATGGAACTCAAGATTTTGGCATTTGGCTTTCGCTTCCTCATGCATTAGTTTAAGAGCCTTTTCGATGCTGATTTTGGAGGATGTAGAATTGATAGAAAAAGTACATCTGGTACATGTCATTTCTTGGGCAATTCTCTTATTGCATGGTCATCTAGAAAACAATCTTCTGTTGCACAATCAAGCTGTGAATCTGAATATGTGGTCAGCCGCTAGTTGTTGTTCTCAAATTCTTTGGATAGTAGCTACACTTAAAGATTATGGGGTTAATTTGGATAGTGTTCCTCTTTTGTGTGATAACACTAGTGCAATTTGCATTGCTAAGAACCCGTGCAACACTCTAGAACAAAACACATTGACATCGATTTCACTTTCTTAGAGATCATGTTGAAAAAGGCAACATTGTGCTTCATCATGTGGATATCTTGAACATCAATTGGCAGATATTTTCACAAAACCTTTGTCTTCTTCTCGTTTTGCTTTCATTCGGGGAGAACTTGGGATTGTTCATCCCATGGGTTTGTTTTGAGGGGGAGTTTCCTTGCCAAGTTCTTTCACTTAATGAGCTCACTTTATCATATTTCTTTATATATTATGTAATTTTGCTAATATATGATAAATTGTTCCACTTGAACTAAAAATGATATTGTGGAATTCCTTGGTTTGATTGCCTATAGCTAAATACTCTGTGATATCTCACTCTTCTAGGCTTGATATTGAATCCTCTTGACAAATTTGGGCTATGAAGCAAGTGTGGTTTCAACTTTACTCTTTCATAAGACCTTTTAATCATTTTTGCATGTTTACAATCAAAGAAAAAGAAAAGAAAAAGGGAATCAATAAAAAAGGGTTGTTAAAAGCAAAATCTTCAAGTTGTATGCTTCAGGCATGCTTTCCTTAAAAAATAAGATGTATGCTTCAAGCATGCCATTCCCTCAAAGATAAGATGTATGCTTCAAGCATGCCACTCCTAGAAAATAAAAGAAGTATGCTTCAAGCATGCCACATGCGATTTATTGTTTAAAGATTAAATTGGTCTACTAGATTGGAGTTGAAACTACTTGCTCGCCCTAAGTTGTTAGTTGCTTCAATTTTTAAAGCCTTGCTTTTTCTGCTAAGATCTTGCTTAGTACTTGGCTATAGTTGACTAAATTAAGGTTGAGATGCATGTCATTTCCTAACTTGTTAAAATCACATCAAGATCATGTATTTTACATATTATGTGATATATAAGGTTATATGATCGAATGAGCTCATCTTTTCCTATCTTGGCACTCCCTTGTTTCTCATTGTGAAATCATTGCTGCAAGAAAAAATTTTGTACATGTTCTCTCTTTTGTACTCTTGATGAATCCATTGTCAAAGGGGGAGAAATTTTGGGAATATTTGAGAAGATCAAAGAAAAAAGGGAAATTTTTTGGAAATTTGAGAATTTTGGGAGAAGTTTGGAGAATTTTGAAATTTTTGGGCACATTGCACATTCACACACATTTTCCTTCTCAGGGGGAGATTTTGTTTTGCTTTTTGGTCAAAGGGGGAATTCTGTGTTTTCTTACTTTGGTCTTTGATCCTTTGGATTTCAAAATCTTTTGTAAAGTGAATGCCAAATGTTCAATTCTAAGTGGTGTTGCCAATGTTTTCATCAAGGGGGAGATTGTGAAATCATGTGCTGAAAAATTGGCTTAGAATTGAATTTGCAAATGTGTTTGTTCATGTGTTTTGTCAATTTGACAAGAAACAGTAAGTTTCGCTTTGGCGCCGGACCAAACTTAAAGAAAATAGTAAGTTTCCCATCTACGACGGACAAACTTTGTTGGTCTGTCGAAAACATGCTTTGGCAACCTCACTTTCCCATGTACGACGGACCGATTTTGTTTGTCTGTCGTGAACGTGTTTTTGAGCTCATGAGTCGAACTTTTTTTTCCAAGAAACCAGTAAGTTTTCATGTACGACGGACTGATTTCTTTGGTCAGTCGTGAACGTGTTTTGAGGATTGATTTCGCATGTATGACGGACCGATTTTGTTTGTTCGTCGTGAACGTGTTTTCGCCGGAATGATTTCTTCTTGGAACCGAGACTTTCACTTGTACACCGGACCGATTTTGTTTGTCCGTTGTGAATGGTTTTTGAGTGACTTTTTCATGTGTACGCCGGACCATATCTGTTTGTCCGTCGTGAATGCGTTTTTGCTGAATTAGGGTTTTGAGCAAAATTGGAATTGTATTTGATTCATTTTTGGGATTATGAAATTTGCGAGAATTTCATGATGCTTCTTTTGAAGTGGACTTTATGCAATACTCATGTGAGTAGTTGCATGGATTGACATTGAGTCAAGTCATGGACTTGTGCTCAGATTCGTTTTGTGGTTTGTTCATGTGCAGGTATTGCTCGAGGGCGAACGTGGTCGATGACGGGACCGGAACTAGGTTCATGGAGGAACTAAGGTTCGGGACTAGGTTCAGGGAGGAACTGAGGTCTTGGTGGTCAAGGATGTCATGCGGGACGTTCGGGCTAATAGAATGGTGCACATGAAGAATGGTTAGTCACGTGAGAATGGCAGGAGGTCATTCGCGTGCAAAGTGTTAGTCACGTGAGTATGGCAGGTGGCCATACGCGTGCAAAGTGTTAGTCACGTGAGTATGGTAGGGTTGCCATACGCGTGCAAGAGTTGTACGCGGCCAGGTTGGGCCAAGTAGAGTTGTGTTGGATACAGATTCCTTCTAGGGAATAGGAATCGTATTCAGAACTCCTTGTGGGTTGGTCCTTTAAATAGGAGGGGTTGTCTCCTGTTGAAGGGCATCAAGCTTTGAGCAAGTTTTAGGGTTTGTACTCTTTTGATGAGAGTACTTTAGACAAAAGAAATAAAGATCAATTCTTCCAAGATTTTTGCGTGCTACAGTAACCACGTTGCTACAGTGTTTTTTTTGTCTTGGTTCTTGTTTGCATGCTTGCTCTAAATCTAGATTGGTTTTTGATCCTTGAGTGTCATCTTGATTTAATCCATCAAAAACCTTTCTAGGGTATTGATTTAGAGTTCCTCAAAGTGTAGTTGATTAAAATTTTGTCGGTTCTGTTAAAACTTTCAAGTTTACGTTAGATCAATTCTCGTCATCTTTTGTTATAGCAAGCTTACGAGGTTCATAACTTTTGATCCGTAAGTCCGATTGAGCTGATTCTTTTTGGGTTTGATTCGTATTGGAATCTAGTTTCTCGTGTCCAAAGTTCAGATCAATCTAACAGTTGGATCTCTGGGAATTCTCGTTTTACCGAACCTCTGTCATTCTGTTTTTGTCAAAAACGAGGCAATTATTTGGTTCTGTTTTGGGGAGAACTTTTAATAGATCAAGATTTTGGTTTTAGTTTTTGCACAATCATTCACCCCCCCTCTGATTGCTATATTCGTATACTTCGATCCTACAAGTGGTATCAGAGCAAGGTTTCTCTAATCTATCTTAACCGGTGATTAGATCAATGGATCGTTATTCGACAAAACCATGTGTGTTCGATGGTGTTGATTTTCAGTTTTGGAAGGCCAAGATGGAGGCGTTCATCCAAGCACAAGGCTTCACAATTTGGGAGAAGGTCTACAAGCCATATGAAGTCCCTGCAAACGACAACGTCAACGACACCAATCGCACACATGTTGAAGCAAACAAAGAAGGCGCGCAACTTGATCATCCAAGGTTTGGGACGCAACGACTTTGACCGTGTGATCCATCTCAAGTCCGCATATGAGGTATGGAAATCTCTTTGTGATTACCATGAGGGTTCTAACACTATTAAAGAGGTTCGTCAAGATCTTTACAAAAAAGAATACATGCGATTTGAGATGAAACCCGGTGAGTCGCTAGATGACTTCTTTGCACGTTTCAATAAAATTCTTAGTAATCTTCGTGCTGTTGGAGTTAGCTTTGATGATGCTGCTAATGCTAGATAATTGCTTGGTGCTTTAGACATGTCTATTTGGAAGATGAAAGTTACATCCATTAGAGAATCTACTATCATGAGTACACTTACATTAGATGTTCTGTATTCTAAATTGAAAACTCATGAGTTGGATGTTCTTGCAAGGAAAGCTAATATTAAATCAATTGCTTTGATCTCTAACCCTAACATGTCAAATGCAAATTCTTCTTCTAGCTTTGCCTTGTCTTCCATGTCTTCTTTAACAGATGAGCAACTTGAAGAGTTTCCTGAAGAAGATCTGGCACTACTCTCTTCTCGCTTTAACAAAGCTTTGCAGAATGTGAGAATGAGAAAGAGAGGTGGTCCTCCAAGATGCTATGAGTGTGGTGACCTCAACCATACTCGCACAAATTGTCCTAAGCTTGCAGGAAAAACATCAAAGGAGGAGAAGGACAACGACAGAAGGAATGAGAAGAAAAGGTTCTCGTCAAATGATAGGAAGAAGAAGAGCTTCATGGAGGAACTGAGGTCTTGGTGGTCAAGGATGTCATGCGGGACGTTCGGGCTAAGAGAATGGTGCACATGAAGAATGGTTAGTCACGTGAGAATGGCAGGAGGTCATTCGCGTGCAAAGTGTTAGTCACGTGAGTATGGCAGGTGGCCATACGTGTGCAAAGTGTTAGTCACGTGAGTATGGTAGGGTTGCCATACGCGTGCAAGAGTTGTACTCGGCCAGGTTGGGCCAAGTAGAGTTGTGTTGGATACAGATTCCTTCTAGGGAATAGGAATCGTATTCAGAACTCCTTGTGGGTTGGTCCTTTAAATAGGAGGGGTTGTCTCCTGTTGAAGGGCATCAAGCTTTGAGCAAGTTTTAGGGTTTGTACTCTTTTGATGAGAGTACTTTAGACAAAATAAATAAAGATCAATTCTTCCAAGATTTTTGCGTGCTACAGTAACCACGTTGCTACAGTGTTTTTCTGTCTTGGTTCTTGTTTGCATGCTTGCTCTAAATCTAGATTGGTTTTTGATCCTTGAGTGTCATCTTGATTTGATCCATCAAAAACCTTTCTAGGGTATTGATTTAGAGTTCCTCAAAGTGTAGTTGATTAAACTTTTGTCGGTTCTATTAAAACTTTCAAGTTTACGATAGATCAATTCTCATCATCTTCTATTACAGCAAGCTTGCGAGGTTCATAACTTTTGATCCGTAAGTCCGATCGAGCTGATTCTTTTTGGGTTCAATTCGTATTGGAATATAGTTTCTCGTGTCCAAATTTCAGATCAATCTAACGGTTGGATCTCCGGGAATTCTAGTTTTACCGAACCTCTGTCATTCTATTTTTGTCGAAAACGAGGCAATTATTTGGTTCTGTTTTGGGGTGAACTTTTAATAGATCAAGATTTTGGCTTTAGTTTCCGCACAATCATTCACCCCCCCTCTGATTGCTATATTCGTATACTTCGATCCTACATACAGACTCAGCAACTCCCTGAGAGCCTCTGCCCTGGCCTCCACGGCCACGGCGTCCACGGCCTCTACCCCTCGGCATAGCTCCTATAGTCACACACACATTCAATCACATAACATAAGCACAACATTATATAATCAAGAGCAAAGATCAATCATCATAAACATGGCCTTCATCATATAAGCAACGCAATGCAATGATGAACCCAAATTCCCCTCCTACTGTGCAACCAAGTGTGTCAATTTTTTAGAATTAGTTATACCACTTTTGCAAATTTTAATGTTGCTATCCTATAACAAAATTTTAGTTGAATCCTAAGCCATGTTTCTAAGTAATTCCACATCACATTTTAGTTGTGCCCTATAGCATGACACTAAAATATACATTCTAAGGACCTACAGCCCGCTCTGATACCAACTGTAACACCCCGGCATCTAATACGCCTGAATGCTACCAAACATAGATTACGTATCATCTAAATACTACAAATAGAAGAAAATTACAGCAAAGGAACAATTGCTAGAACCGAAAATTTCGGCAGCATCTCCTTTGTTTAATCATGATCTCGAGCAACCATAATAGCATAGCAGAATATGACATAATATGAAACATCTAAAACTGCAATAATAAGCGACACGGAAGCAATATAAGTCCACTTTAAGCATCACAAGGTCATCATTAGCCAAATGAAACGAATAAGGCAATCCTAGCACACATCTAAACCATAAACATCAACTGTATCACATTAAGTTTATTGTCATGACTCCAAATGATTCCATTGTGGAATCAATTGCGTGAACTACGTGGAGATGTGTGACTATTCCCCCTTTCCCATCGTGCCGATCTCAAGGTACCTAAAAACAACATAAAACACAAGCGTGAGTTCAAAACTCAGCAAAGTGTATTGTAATGGAAAAACAAAGATCAAGTCAACAAACCATCATCACCAATCTCCAAAAACACATCATAACACAACATGGTTAGCATTCCAAACATCTTTTAAGCATCCATGTATTCATCTCGTGAGCAACTCATAATTATTCACATCGTCATCACATAAACATCATCATATACATATTTCATTAATGCAATGCAATGCACATGTCTGCTTGGAAACTCATACCGGTATGGTTGAGGGCACACTCGTCGGCATGCACCCTTTTCCCCCTTCCATCCCGAAGATGGAGGGTGCCTATCACTCGCTTCCATTCACCACGGTGGATGGAATCACGATGTAGGTCTTACACAAGAATAGCCCCGGACTAGTCATAACGGTTCTCACCGACCCTCCCGGAATAGTTATGACTTATCTCACCGGCCGGCCATGAAAATATGCCATGTATGCAAAATGGACAACAACGTACACATATATAGGAGTATTGCATATCATCACTTGGCATGTAATCCACTTATCAACAATAAGTACATTTAAATCATGGCATAATGGCTTCATATCAAGCAATACATGTAATTCATGGCAAGACAACATGTTATCTATTCCAAATAATATTAAGCACAACTAGCAACACATATAGCATACAATTCACACAACACACTTGCCTTCAATTGCGGGCAACGGAGTGACGAGAGGTTGAGGGCACTTCCGGAGGCACACCACCTGCAAACACGTGCCACACACTCAAATCAAGCCCATAAAACAGTACACATACATCCCACTACCCCGACTTCGCTTACAACTCCTAAAATCAGAAAACAGCAAATCTGTCCCTTCGGGACAGCAGCCTTCCAAAGGGCATAACTTCTGTTCTAAGACTCCAAATTGATTAAACGAGTACACCATCGCGAATCTTAGGAAATTTCCTAGCTTTTCCTAAGTATTGAGAAAAGCCAGATCGGCATCTAAAATTGTTTAATCTAACGTTGAACACGAACTGTCTCAATCTCGTCACAGATTTGACAGCGCTCGGTAAAACGGCCATATCTCCCAAACGGCTGGGCGGATTTTAACGTTCTTTATATGCACGGAAACATAATGAAATTATCTACAACTTCCTAAAAGTCCGTACGGTAATATTCAAATTCTAAATTGGCGAAAACGCCTGCCCTAGTTCGGGTTCCCAATCTGCCCGAACCAAAACGTGAATACAACTCTAGATTTCATAGATTCTACCCCATGGCAGCACAACCCTTGATATAAAAACATGGTATTCACCCTCTACAGCAGCAAGAGGTCTACCCCAAAAGATTCCCCCATTACCTTCTTGGAGAATCACCAATCAACGATCAAACCTTCGCGTTCCTTCCCCGATTTCCTTCCACGCGCCGTTTCCACCAATCCTCCTCGTTGCAACTCCTCCCAACAGCTTGGACAGCACCTTGGCAGTGAGGAGGAGACCTTGGGGTGCGCCCACAAGGGAGAAGAAGGGAGGGGCGGCAGCACCTAGGGGAGGAGGCGCTTGGGAAGGGAGAGGAGAGGTGGAGGGAGAGATGGAAAGAGGAGGAGGATGGGGGGGTGCGGCGCAAGGGGTGGGGGAGGCTAGGGCAGCAGGTCTCTCCCCCTCCTCACCCCCTCATGGGCCAAGAAAAACCCACCACTCGGCCCACCAAGTTTCCCCCTAAGGCCAACACATCCCCGAAGCGGCCCAAAAACCCGAAAACGGTCCGAAACGAAATAAAAATCCCAAACCATGTGGTTTTAACCTTGAATAACATATTTCATAATGTTTGGTCCTCATAATTCTCATTTTATAAGTTTAGGACAATCCGTGGTGTCACAGAGTGATCTTTCGATGTTGTCAAATCTTTGTTCCAAAGTGATTTGTGGCATTTTGGGATTCGAGTTGATGAATGTGGTTCATCCGGCTAAAGGGAGTTGCTATGTTGTTGGCATTCTAGTTGGGAATAAGAATAGAAGGGTTTATGGACTTGATGAGTTTACTGAAGGAATATATCCAAGGGCTTGGATGTATTGAGTAAGAAAATGTGAGGGTGAGACCCTCTTAGGAAAAGAACCAGCTGTGGTTTGGTAGTAATTGATGGGCCTAGCTTGAGGTAGGTGTTGTACATTAGTGGTATAAAGGTGGATTATGATGGAGGTTTGATGTCGTGGTTTAGATCTTGTTGAAGAGTACCATTCAATGGTAGTGAAGGTTACAGAAATTATGATGTAAAATGTTATGTCACGAACATTTGTCCTAGCTGTTGTCCTTGGGTATGAGATATGCCCGGGAGATGATAGAATGTCAATAATGTGGTTTGTAGTCGAAATGAAAAAATAAATTTATTGCCTATGTGGGCTTTGTATGTAGATGACATTGGTTAATTTTGATTCCTGGTGAAAAGGGTCAAATAATTGGAAGAGATGAGATTTTGTGTAATCGATTCTTTGGAGGTTCATGTTTAGAACGCCAGTCATTAATAAGATACCATTGGTGATTTATTGGTAGAGAGGTTGTTAAAAGAGATATGATTCGCTTTGATTGTGTCATCCTTAGATTAATGAGATGTGGTAGATAGGTTGAGAAATGAAATTAGGGTTTTGTGAATGAAGTTGAAAAGAGAAGTTGTTCTGAGTTCATCAGGTTGGTTGTGATAGTAGTATGAAGGGTACGTGAGGATTTGGGCGTAATAATTGGATTGAGCCTTTAGTGGGTGAAATCGAGGATTGTGGATGAAAATTTGGATTGAAAGGTCGAGCTGTGAGAGGTTGCACCTAGTTAAGCTAAATCAGCTCTTTCTCGCTAAGTGTTGGTTTTGGGAATTTGCTTGTCGTTTGGTTTGGTTTGAGTCTTTGCATGAATGTTTTGTGTTGTTTTATTTGGCGTAGTGGAGTGTCTTGGATTCGAGGTCGAATCCTATTGAAGGGGTGGAGAATGTGACACTACGGAATGGTGTGACATTATAAAATGTGAAATTGGAGATTAAAACTGTACGGTATGAGGTTTAATCGCGTTTCAGGGCCGTTTTCGGAAGTTTGGGCCTAGCAGGAGCTAGTTGGGCCTTAAGGGGATGAATTGGGCCATCGGTGGGGGGTTCTTTGGGCCCATGAGGGGAGGGAAACCAGCAAGGGGGGGCCTCCAACTCTCCCCATGCGCCCCACTCCCCTCTCCCTCAACCCTAGCCGCCACCCACTCCCTCTCCCTCTCCCTTTCACTCTCCCATGCGCCTCCACCTCCACCTCCCTAGCCGGCCCTAGGTGAGATCCACACCCATCCCTCACTGCCACGGTCTCCCCTCCGTTGATCTCCACGTTGCGAAGGCTTGCGACCGAGAGGATCCAAAGATTGGAGGGAGTTTGTGGCCGGGAGAGGAGTTTTCGACGTTCGTCGTTCGTCGGGCGAAGGTATGGCCATGGGTGATCCTTGGGGATGGACTAGGTGATGTGCTAGGGGATGTTTTGAAAACTAGAGATTGCATAGTTCTCTGTTACGGGCAGATTGGGCTCACGACCTGGGGTTTGAGTTTTCGCAATTTTAGATTGGGCATTTGGTCGTCCGCATGTTGAAGAAGTTGTAGGTAATTGAATTACCTTTAATTGGACACCAATAAATTCCAATTCCACCCATCCGTTTGAATGTTATGGCTGTTTTACCGAACGTGTTCAAAACTGTGACGAGATTGGAACAGATTATGTTGTTCTGTAGATTAAACAATTTTAGAGGCCGAATCAGATTTTCCCAATACTTAGAAAAAGCTTTGAAATTTCCTAAGCTTCGATAAAATGTACTTGTTCGTTTGATTTGGAGTGGCTATGCCCGAGATATGGCCTTCCAAAAGCTGGTATCCCGTTGGACAAATTCTCAGTTTTTCGGTTTTGGGAGTAGTTTGCGAAGTCGGGGTAGATGATCATTTGTGTACTGTTTTGTACGCACGTTTTGAGTGTGTGGTATCCATGTGCAGGTGGTGTGACCCCGGGAGTGCCCTTGTCCTCTCGCCAATCCGTCGCCCGCTGTTAAGGCAAGTGTATTGGAATGGGTATCGTGTTGTATGTTGCTAGTCTTGACTAGATGCAAATGGATTACATCATATGATATCTTGCCATGTTTAGTGTTTGCCCATGATATGATGAAAATGGTTTATTATGACGCTATGCAATGATTAATTGTTTATGTTTATAGCATAATTGCATACATGGCATGAGAACTGGCCCGGTCGGTGAGAAAGTCATAACTATTCCGGTAAGGTCGGTGAGAAAGTTATGACTAATCCGGAGCGCCATTGAGTAAGACCTACCTCGTGATTCCATCCACCGTGGTGAATGGAAGCGAGGAGTAGGCACCCTCTATCTTCGGGATGGAAGGGGAAAGAGGGTGCACGCCGACGGGTGTGCACTCGGCAATACCGGTATGTGCTTCGAGGAGACATGTGCATTGTATTGCATTGCATTGCATACATGATGATGATGATGAAATGAGTACAAAGAGAATTGAGACATGAATATGATGTTGTATGTGAAATTATGACTTGATCATGATGTTAAGTATGGTATGTAGTGATGTTGGCATTGAATTGTCCTTTTTCAGTCCATTGCAATATACTTGCTGAGTGATGAACTCACGCTTGTGTTTTGTTGTATTTAGGTACCTTGACACCGGCACGCGGGAAAGGGGCTTAGAGGCACTTCATCACATAATTTCTACACAATTAGACAATGCTTACCTTTCGGAGTTGTGATCATGGTTTAACGTGATGAAACTAGGATTATGATTTGTTCGTGTGCTTGATTACATCCTTTACTTCGTATTAGTTCATGAAGTGGTTAAATTCATTATGCTAGACTTAAATTGCCGCTATATTACCCGTTATTGTTGCTTTGGATGTTTTCCATTATAATATATCATGTGTTATTGTGTTGTTGCTCCGAACTATAGAAAAACAAAGGAGATGCTGCCGAAATTTTCGGTTTTAGCACTTACGCCTTTGCTGCAATTTATCTTTATTTATGGTATTTAGATGCTTCTTCTATCATGTTTGGTGGCATTCAGTGCATACTTGATGCCGAGGTGTTACAGTAAGTTGACGAAACCAATAATCTGCGATGCACAACTTTATTGATTTGTACAAATTATAGAGAAAATTTTACAAAGCTAAAATACTACTCCTAGTCGACGAAAAAGTAAAGAAGTAATGCGAGTTAGTTGATTGATTGGCTGTCCCCCTTCTCTGGCTCATCAACCCTTTTCATAGCATCTAGACTAATGGTATCCTTCTCTAACTCTCGTAAAAGTACGTGTCGGCCTCAATCTCAAAATAAATCTTTTACCAAAAAACCGATAGTCATTTTTGATCTCATATCTATATCCAATCTTCTTTCCTAATTAAATTAAAATTATCCAATCGGTCACTTCGCTCGATCAGCCAGGAGCGCCAAATTTTTGTGTCAACAGATACCCATTTCCGTTGATATAGCCAAGCATTTATTTTATAATGTGTAATACACTACAAGTGTTGCTAAGTATAAATGTACTCACCCTAATTGCTTGTTGATACTTGGGCAGAGAAATCAAGGTTCCCGATGACTCATACTTTATCGCAGGTCACGGGGATTATAGTGATGAATTTTTCTATGGCCTATAAGGCTTTATTGTAAGAACTATGTATCGTTAACTCATGTATTTGTGATGTGATGTGTGGATGTGATTGCTATGTTGTGAATGTGTGTACTAGCCATTGATCATGGGACTAGTACGGTATACACATAAGACCCTATGGTATTCTACGCCAAAAGGGCTGGTCTTGACATTTAGTTATTCTTCATTCACTCTGAAAGTTTTACCTCATAAAATTTGAATGCTAATGAACATTCATAACAAAATAATAGTTACATAAAACTTGGGCAATACATATATAGATATATCATTGCGTAAGGTTTAAATGATTTAATTTATCTTGAATGTCATTTACTTATTAGTCGTCATCACCAAAGGTAAGTTTATTCCCAGTCGCATGGTTTCAAGCATTCTTAGGCATGAAGTTCCAGGCTTATTATTGCGAACTTTTATCATACTCATTGTTGTTTGGTTCATTTTTATCATTGTACTTTATTTGGAGAAGTTATCGTTAGGTAACCAATATACTTGGTAAAGTGATTTAAATTTAAAGTGAAAAATGGTAGTGGTGACATTCTTGGCACTTGGATGTACTGAGGTGTTATTACATCACAGCAACACCAGAAGTAGCAGCTGCAGACAGTCAGCTTGAGTAGTGTAAAAACAAGGAGTGTGACAGGAACTGATGCCATGTGTGCTTCTGAAGAGGACTTCTGTAACACCCCGGCATTTAATATGCCTGAATGCTACCAAACATTAGCTAAACAACTTCTAAATACCACAATTAAACATAAATTCCAGCAAAGGCGCACATGCTAAAAACCGAGATTTCGGCAGCACCTCCTTTGTTTTAACATGAATTGAAGCAACAACAATCATAACATGTCAATATAGCATAATGAACGATAGCAATATCATGATCAAACGGAAAAATAGCCACCATACCACTAAGGATAGAAATTCTATCCGTCACATGACAAATATGGACTAATCAATTACTCATAATGACCAACGAATCATCGAAACCATAGATTAGCTTAACGAATTAACCATAAACATAAGGGAAGGAACATGTCATTATTTAAATGTGTGATGCTAAGTGATGACGTGTGACTAGCTCCCTTTCCCGCATGTCGGATTCATGGTACCTAAAAGAAAATAACATAAACACAAGCGTGAGTTCATCACTCAGCAAGGATATTGCAATGGTACAAACATAAACAATTACATAGCAATAATATCTCACATCATGTAAACCATCGTACTCATGGTCCCATATTATCATCATCATCAATATGTATGAAGTGCAATGCGATGCTATGCTCATGTCTCCTTGGAAACTCATACCGGTATGGTTGAGTACACACCCGTCGGTGTGCACCCTCTCCCCCCTTCCATCCCGAAGATGGAGGGTGCCTACTCCTCGCTTCCGTTCACCGCGGTGAATGGAATCACGATGTAGGACTTCCTCATTGGCTCTCCGGATTAGTCATATCTTTCTCACCGACCTACCCGGATTAGTTATGACTTTCTCACCGCCCGGGCCATGTAACATGTCATGTATGCAATTATGCCAACATCATATTTAACTCACATATTAACACACGGCATCATAACATAATAAACATGCTCATCAAATCATTGGCAATCATAAAAGCATGGCAAGTGATCATATATCATGTAGTCAATTCCATCTATTCTCAACAAGCAACCTACAAATCGCTATCCATCACAACACACTTGCCTCAACCACGGGCAACGGATTGGCGGGAAGTAGAGGGCACTCCCGGGGTCGCACCACCTGCACATAGGTACCACACGCTCACAATTATGTCCACAAAACAGTACGCAAACCCTCATCTACCCTGACATTGCCAACTACTCGCAAAACCTAAAAACAGAGGTTCTGTCCCGTCGGGACAGCAGCCTTGCAAAAGGCATAACTTGAGTTCTGGGACTCCGAATCAATTAAACGTGTACATCCTCGCGTAGATTAGGAAATTTCCCAACTTTCTCTAGGTATAGGGAAAGACTGATTCGGACTCTAAAGTCGTTTAATCTATAGATTACCGTGATCTGTTCCAATCACGTCACAGATTTTATCACGCTCGGTAAAACAGCCATAACTTTCAAACGGCTGGGAGGAATTTAACGTTCTTTATACCCACTGAAAGATAATGAAATTATCTACAACTTCTTCAACATCCGTACGGACAGATTCGGAAACTAAATTGACGAAAACGCAAACCCTAGGTCGAGTGCTCATGCTGTCCCAAAACAGTAACGTGGCAACATCTAGATCTAATCCAAATTACTCAAATCCAGCACCACCAATTGATCTGAAAACTTGATAAACACCCTAAGAACAGTACCTAGATCAACCCCAAGGATCCCCATGATCATACCTTTGCCCGACGCACGAAAACTCCAATAGATCTCCTCGCTCCTCGCTCCTCGCTCCACGGACGGATCCACGAGGATGCAGGGGTGGGGAGGCCACCCAGGGCAGCAAGGGGGGTGGAGGTGAGGTGGAGAGGTGGAGAGCAAGGGGGGCGCACGGCCACCAAGGGGGAGGGAGGCTAGGGCCAATGGGGGAAAAGTGGGGGCGCCCCAAAGGGGAGGGCAGCAAGGGTGTGGGCGCACCAAGGGGCAGGGAACCCCCTTTTACCAGCCCTAAGCCCCTTTCCTAATCCTAAATGGATTCCTACTCCATCCCACCAAAGCCCACAACCCCCTCTTTAAGGCCCAAAATCCCCCGGAAAGGCCCAAAACCCCAGAAACGGTCCGGAAACGTTAATAACCTACAAAACCTATGGTTTTGACCTTATCATGCACGTTAAATAAGGTTACGACACTCCGTGGTGTCACAACACTTCAAAAGGCCCAAAAACGCGAGTAAATCTCAAGCCGAAAGGTTTTATTCTCTGATTTCACATTCTATAATGTCACACCATACCGTAGTGTCACATTCTTCCCCCCTTCAACAGGATTTGACCTCAAACCCGAAAGACGCCAAAATCAACAACAAAGTCCCCAAGGGACAAAAGGCTTCTCTGCAGCACAAAACATTCGCACAACAACTAAAACCGGAACAAACGACAAACAATTTCCCAAAACCACCACTTAGCGAAAAAGTGTTGATCTAGCTCAACTAAGGGCAACCGCTCACAGTTCGACCTTCACTTCAAATCCCAAACAGAATCTGCGTTTCAACCGCGAAGGGCTCCAACAACCCAAAACGCTCGAATCCTCACGACAAACACTTCACTTCTTTCACAACCAACCTGACTACACACTGCAATAAACTCAACATGACACAATCAAGCGACTCACAATTCCTTTAACGACCTCTCTACATTCCCGAAAATTTCCATTGTGGGGAATAACTCATTAAGGCACACTTGCCTTTCCGATACACGATCATGCTAACATTCATTCCATCCTCTCCCAGGCAAGACTCAAACCCAGAAACAACTAGTTAAGACAATTGCTCACGACAGGACAAATATCACCGAACTACCGTCAACTTCACTTCCACCCATCGCTACTCTTAATAATGGTTAAACCCATACATCATCAACCTCCATCACAAACCACCCTTATACCACTAAGGTTTGACACCTAGCCCCAAGCTAGGATCGAAAAACCTTACCAAACCACAATTGGTTCCTTTCTTAAGAGGGTCTCGCCCTCACACAAAACCATTTAGCTATCAAGCCCCAGTGTACACACGACAACTCAAACCCAAAGCGTTAACAACCATTTTGGAAAGAATTCGGCAACATCCAAGCTAAATCACAAAGGAAGCATAAATCCCCTACACCACAACCAAAATACCATAATTTCTTCATTCTTTCTTTTCATACTAGAAAGAAATGGACATCTCGATTCTTGACATGCATGCACACTTTTCAAGAGCACTCCGGATTAGTCATATATCCTTATATGACTTTCTCACCGACCTGGCTCAACGACTCTTTTATCATTTAACATCTAAAAATGATGTCTTGTTTACTTTTCACCATTCATTCATCATATACCAACAATACCGAAAAGTCATTCACCAAAAGACTTCTTCCTCGGTATCACATGATTGAAATACACATAACATTGACGGTTGCGCTAAATCATATAGACTATGACGGCAACATCGTTGACAGTAAAACACCACGTCGTAAAAGAACCCACATCAATTGAAAGCTGAACTTGCACAACATTGCATTTCCTCCAAATTCAACATTTTGGAAGAGAACATCAAAATTTCAAGTCGAGCATCTGCTCCCACAACCATCACAAACTTCCTCAAGGAGAGGGAAACTCATTCCCAAAAGGGGAACACCTCACTAACAAAATCACTTTGTAAAACTTTCATAAAGTCCACCTTTTTGAAGCAGTCGCAAACATCACACATATTTTCAAAACAACTCCAACTCTAGCCCAAAAGAGTTACAAATTAAATCTCAAGAGTTTCCAACACAACCCACTAAGTCCATATGTTTCCTTTAAAATTTATTCCAAACATAATTCAGTGTGGACGCGAAGGAGCGCGATCCACTCAAAAATTTTTGGGGTGTAAATCCATACTCATAGCACCGACTAAACAAATTAGCCAAAACCAAATATTTGCACCAATTCTACGAGTTTTAGGGAAACTCTGAAACACAGCATATGGAACACCTTGACCGAAAACCCTTCAACCAAAATGGCAAACAACCAAACCAGTCCAAAAGCTTTTAAACACAAGCTCAGCATAAAAAGAACCATCTCTAGTACTCCATTACGCTTTCCATTAAAAGACTTCACAACAAATTCTTTCTCTTATTATCTTCCCCAAATTCTTATAATTAAGGTTTATGATGCTTACTAAAAGACATCCCACGAAGACTAAGTCAAAAAGATCCCTATTGACCAACATAACAAATAACATCATATTCTAGATTTGAAACAAGTGCTCCAACAAAACTTTCAGCGGAACCAACCAATAACTTTCATACCACCTATATGTAAACGTCTCGACAATCGAAACTTATTCAGTTAACAAGCGACTTCAACAAGTAAATATTATCTCCACAAGACAAGGTTCGTAAATGTAGGATCGAAGTATACGAATATAGCAATCAGAGGGGGGGTGAATGATTGTGCGGAAGCTAAAACCAAATTCTTGACCTATTAAAAGTTCACCCCTAAAACAGAACCAAATAATTGCCTCGTTTTCGACAAAAACAGAATGACAGAGGTTAGGTAAAACGCGAATTCTCAGAGATCCAACCGTTAGATTGATCTGAAATTTGGACACAAGAAACTAGATTCCAATACGAATCGAACCCAAAAAGAATCAGCTCGATCGGACTTACGGATCAAAAGTTATGAGCTTCGCAAGCTTGCTGATCCAGAACTTGACGAGAATCAATCTAATCAAAACTTCAAGATTAAACAAGAACGACAAAAGATTGATCAACTAGACTTTGAGAAACACTAGATCAATACCCTAGAGAGGTTTTTGATGGATCAAATCAAGATAAAACTTAAAGAACAAAAACCAATTTAGAACTAGAACAAGCATGCAAACAAGAACCAAAACAGAAAACACTGTAGCGACGTGGTTACTGTAGCACGCAAAAATCTTGGAAGAATTGATCTTTATTTCTTATCTAAAATACTCTCATCAAAAGAGTACAAACCCTAAAACCAAGCTCAAAGCTTGATGCGCTCAGCTCTCCTTGGTGCCTTTCAACAGGAGACCCCCCACCTATTTAAAGCACCAACCCACAAGGAGTTCTGAATACGATTTCTATTCCCTAGAAGGAATCCGTATCCAACACAACTCTACTTGGCCCAGCCTGGCCGAGTACAACTCTTGCACGCGTATGGTAACCCTTCCATACTCACGTGACTAACACTTTGCACGCGTATGGCCACCTGCCATACTCACGTGACTAACACTTTGCACGCGAATGACCTCCTGCCATTCTCACGTGACTAACCATTCTTCATGTGCACCATTCTCTTAGCCCGAACGTCCCGCATGACATCCTTGACCACCAAGACCTCAGTTCCTTCTGAACCTAGTCCCGAACCTCAGTTCCTCCATGAACATAGTTCCGGTCCCTTCATCGACCACATTCGTCTTCGAGCAATACCTGCACATGAACAAACCACAAAACAAATCCGAGCACAAGTCCACGACTTGACTCAATGTCAATCCATGCAACTACTCACATGAGCATTGCATAAAGTCCACTTCAAAAGAAGCATCATGAAATCATCACAAATTTCATAATCTCAAATTCAAATTATTTCAATTCTGCTCAAAACCCTAATTCAAGAAAACGCATTCACGACGGACAAACAAAACCAGTCCGCGCAAATGCAAAGTGAAACCATAGAAAACAGTTCACAACGGACCAACAAAGTCTGTCCGTTGTACAAGGGAAACTCTCGGTTCCAAAAGAAAACATTCCGGCCAAAACATGTTTACGACGGACAACCAAAATCGGTCCGTCATACATGCAAAAGTCTCGGTTAAAAAACGCTTTCAAATTCATGTTCTCGACGGACAAAAAATCTTGTCCGGCGCAAACGTGCCACGCTCGGTTTCAAAAACAACATGGTCCGAACGAAACCCTAAAGCAAAAATGCATTCACGACTGACCAAAGAAGTTTGTCCGCCGTACATGCAAAACTTACTGGTTTCTTGGAAGATTGAGTTCGACTCATGAGCTCAAAAACACGTTCACGACAGACCAACAAAGTTTGTCCGTCGTTGATGGGAAACTTACTGTTTTCTTTAAGTTTGGTTCGGCGCCAAAGCGAAACTTACTGTTTCTTGTCAAATTGACAAAACACATGAACAAACACATTTGCAAATTCAATTCTAAGCCAATTTTTCAGCACATGATTTCACAGTAAATACGATTCTACGACATACATTCATTAAGGATGAAATTGTACATCATGTTAATTATCCAAAGCTCATTCCATTGCAACATGTTAAAATTTTCCTCTATTTTAACCATGGTTTTCAACAAGTAATCTAAACAATTACCACCACTACTAGATTATTAATAACAACCAACGAGCATAATCATCAAACGACAACATTACTTTTAGCTACCCTATAGACAGGTTACATCCAAATTGTCACTACACAACATACTCCAGCTATTAAATTAAATTCAATAAGTTAGACCAGCACGAAGTTCTTGCAATATCATCAAACTACAAACACATATCTTTCCAATTGGCCTCGACACTAGCATTTTAGGAACACGACTGCATACTTCCAACCATGCTAATAATTTGCAACAACATAAATAGCAACTCTAATCAACTTCCAAATTAAAGCCACTAGTCAACCTGATTAAATTTCTCTATTAATCCATTAGATTATAGCATCTTTAAACAACCAGCAAAGTTTCTTTATCAATAACAGCAGTCTACATCATCTTAATGTTTTAACTATGCATCAGGGTTTAAAACTTTTAAACATTATCGGGGGTCATAAGCACTTTTATAACAAAGCAACAGATTCTAAACATGTACATTAACACATTTAATCATTCTCGCTAAGAGTAAACTACAACACTAGTAGTCTATTTATTCTCAAGCTAGAGATATTAATCACATTGAATTGATTCAACTCAAAATTTAACTTGGCAACACATCAATCCATAAACCACATTGTTACCTACTACATAACATGCTAAACATCAATTCTTTCTAGGGACAAACGATTTCAGTCAAAAGACTACTTACTTTGTTTGCAGCATTTTAGTTTTAAAACTCATCCCAAATTCATAAGGAAACTTGACTCTCAAAATTGCCATGAGACAAACCCAAACTTGGTCATGCAAAGGAATTCTCCAAAACACTTTTCAATCTCAAAGAGTCCCACAGGAGGGAACCAACCGATCAAATAAACCTTTGCAAATAAAACCTTAATACCAAACCCCAATCTTTCACGAAACAAGAAGGGTTTTTTCAAAGATGATTTCTTAAACCAGTAAAATAATGAAATCAAACACCACGTACTACTACAAAGCCACAGAACTTCAGCCCTGACAGCCAGGTCTGGCACAACTCCGTAATAACTCCTTTAACCTCAGAGAAAGACAAACACAGGGATAAATTGAATGCTTGTTCCCCATAATGCAATCAACAGGCATCAAAACTGGAAAGGCGCCCAAAAGAAGTGCAACACTAGTCTCCTCTTCTTCGTCTTCAACCAAGGAAGACAAAACCACACACCGCATACGGAACGACCCGTGAAAACCCAACACTTTTCATTTGATTCAAATCTACTAAAGCCAAGAAAAGCAACGAACACCGACCGTCAGAACGGCAAAGAACATACGAAGGAAACCACCATTAACTCTTCTATTTGACTCCAGTCAACTACCCGATCAACGACAGAAAGGATAAGCACTCTTCTCCTACAGGGGTCAATAGTTCTTCGGTGATGGCGCTAACCGACCACACCGTCAAACCTCACCATTACTATGAAATAAGAGAGGTGACCGAAACCCTTCGGCACCAAAACCCCACTTTTACCACCACAACATGAATAATTCAATCATTTATCTCATAGACATAGCAACGTACTATATCAAATATAGCATTTAGCAACAAGGCTTAAATAGAACATTTAAGCGTAAACAACGATACCCATACTCTTCCTACTGTGCATCCATGTGTGTCAAATTTTAGATTAGTTATACCACTTTTGCAAGTTTTAATGTTGCTATCCTATGACAAAATTTTAGTAAAAACCTAAGCCATGTTTCTAAGTTATTCCACATCACATTTTAGTTGTACCCTATAGCATGAAAAATACACATTCCAAGGACCTGCAGCCCGCTCTGATACCAACTGTAACACCCCGGCATTTAATATGCCTGAATGCTACCAAACATAAGCTAAACAACATCTAAATACCACAATTAAACATAAATTCCAGCAAAGGCGCACATGCTAAAAACCGAGATTTCGGCAGCATCTCCTTTGTTTTAACATGAATTGAAGCAACAACAATCATAACATGTCAATATAGCATAATGAATGATAGCAATATCATGATCAAACGGAAAAACAGCCACCATACCACTAAGGATAGAAATTCTATCCGTCACACGACAAATATGGACTAATCAATTACTCATAACGACCAACGAATCATCAAAACCATAAGTTAGCTTAATGAATTAACCATAACCATAAGGGAAGGAACATGTCATTGTTTAAATGTGTGATGCTAAGTGATGACGTGTGACTAGCTCCCTTTCCCGCATGCCGGATTCATGGTACCTAAAAGAAAACAACATAAACACAAGCGTGAGTTCATCACTCAGCAAGTATATTGCAATGGTACAGACATAAACAATTACATAGCTGTAGGATCGAAGTATACGAATATAGCAATCAGAGGGGGGTGAATGATTGTGCGGAAGCTAAAACCAAATTCTTGATCTATTAAAAGTTCACCCCAAAACAGAACCAAATAATTGCCTCGTTTTCGACAAAAATAGAATGACATAGGTTTGGTAAAATGCGAATTCCCGGAGATCCAACCGTCGGAATGATCTGAAATTTGGACACAAGAAACTAGATTCCAATACGAATCAAACCCAAAAAGAATCAGCTTGATCGTACTTACGGATCAAAAGTTATGAGCTTCGTAAGCTTGCTGTTCCAAAACTTGACGAAAATCAATCTAATCAAAACTTCAAGATTAAACAAGAACGACAAAAGATTGATCAACTAGACTTTGAGAAACACTAGATCAATACCCTAGAGAGGTTTTCGATGGATCAAATCAAGATAAAACTTAAAGAACAAAAACCAATCTAGAACTAGAACAAGCATGCAAACAAGAACCAAAAAGAGAACGTTGAAGCAATGCGGGAACTAGAAGAATTGATCTTTATTTCTTTTGTCTAAAGTACTCCCATCAAAAGAGTACAAACCCTAAACTTTGAGCCCAAGGCTCTATGCGCCTAGCTCTCCTCAATTCGATGCTCTTCAACAGAGACAACCCTCCTATTTAAAGCACCAACCCACAAGGAGTTCTCGAATACGATTCCTATTCCTAGAAGGAATCAGATTCAACACACCTCTACTTGTCCCAACCTTGCCGAGTACAACTCTTGCACGGGTATGGCAACTCTACCATTCTCACGTGACTAACACTTTGCACGAGTATGTCCACCTGCCATACTCACGTGACTAACTCTTTGCACGCCGAATGACCTCTGTCATTCTCACGTGACTAACCATTCTTCATGTGCACCATTCTCTTAGCCCGAACGTCCCGCATGACATCCTTGACCACCAAGACCTCAGTTCCTCCTGAACCTAGTCCCGAACCTCAGTTCCTCCATGAACCTAGTTCCGGTCCCGTCATCGACCGCATTCGTCTTCGAGCAATACCTGCACATGAACAAACCACAAAACAAATCCGAGCACAAGTCCACGACTTGACTCAATGTCAATCCATGCAACTACTCACATGAGCATTGCATAAAGTCCACTTCAAAAGAAGCATCATGAAATCATCACAAATTTCATAATCTGAAATTCAAATTATTTCAATTCTGCTCAAAACCCTAATTCAGCAAAAACGCATTCACGACGGACAAGGAAATATGGTCCGGCGTACACATGAAAAATCACTCAAAAAACCATTCACAACGGACAGACAAAATCGGTCCGTTGTACAAGTGAAAGTTTCGGTTCCAAGAAGAAATCATTCTGGCGAAAAACACGTTCACGACGGACAAACAAAATCGGTCCGTCGTACATGCGAAATCAAACCTCAAAAAGCCATTCACGACTGACCAAAGAAGTTTGTCCGCCGTACATGCAAAACTTACTGGTTTTTGAGGAAAATTGAGTTTGGCTCAATGAGTTCAAAAGCATGTCCACGACAGACCAACAAAGTTTGTCCGTCGTAGATGGGAAACTTACTGTTTCTTGAGATCTTGGTTCGGCGCAAAAGCAAAACTTACTGCTTCTTGTCAAATTGACAAAACACATGAACAAACATATTTGCAAATTCAATTCTAAGCCAAATTTTCAGCACATGATTTCACAATCTCCCCCTTGATGAAAACATTGGCAACACCACTTAGAATTGAACATTTGGCATTCACTTTACAAAAGATTTTGAAATCCAAAGGATCAAGGACCAAAAAGAAAACACAGAATTCCCCCTTTGACCAAAATGCAAAACAAAATCTCCCCCTGAGAAGGAAAATGTGTGTGAATGTGCAATGTGCCCAAAAATTCCAAAAATCTCCAAACTTCTCCCAAAATTCCAGAAACAAATCCCCCTTTTTCTTAAACTTTTCAACGATTCCCAATTCTCCCCCTTTGACAATGGATTCATCAAGAGTACAAAAGAGAGAACAGGTTCAAAATTTTTCCTGTAGCAAAAATTTCACAAGGAGAAACAAGGGAGTGCCAAGATAAGAAAAGATGAGCTCATTCGATCATATAACCTTATATATCACATAATATGCAAAATACATGATCTTGATGTGATTTTAACAAGTTAGGGAATGACATGCATCTCAACCTCAATTCAATCAACTATAGCCAAGTACTAAGCAAAACCTTTAGTAGAAAAACAAAGGCTCAAAGTTGAAACAAATAACAAATCAGGGCGAGCAAGTAGTTTCAACTCCAATCTAGTGGACCAATTTAATCTTTAAACAGTAAACTGCATGTGGCATGCTTGAAGCATACTTCGTTTATTTCCTTGGAGTGGCATGCTTGAAGCATACATCTTGTCTTTTGAGGGAATGGCATGCTTGAAGCATACATCTTATCTTTTAGGGAAAGCATCCTGAAGCTCATAACTTGAGGCTTTTGCTTTTAACAACCCTTTTTTTATTGATTCCCTTTTCTTTTCATTTTTCTTTGATTGTAAACATGCAAAAGTGATTAAAAGGTCTTATGAAAGAGTAAAGTTGAAACCACACTTGCTTCATAGCCCAAATTTGTCAAGAGGATTCAATATCAAGCCTAGAAGAGTGAGATATCACAGAGTATTTAGCTATAGGCAATCAGTCCATGGAATTCTACAATGTCATTTTTAGTTCAAGTGAGACAATTATATTATCATATATTAGCTCAATTACATAACATATAAAGAAATATGATAAAGTGAGCTTATCAAGTGAAAGAACTTGGCAAGGAAACTCCCCCTCAAAACAAACCCATTGGATGAACAATCCCAAGTTCTCCCCGAATAAAAGCAAAACGAGAAGAAGACAAAGGTTTTGTAAAAATGTCTGTCAATTGATGTTCAGTATCCACATGGTGAAGCACAACATTTTCTTTTTCAACATGATCTCTAAGAAAGTGAAATCCAATATCAATATGCTCAAGAAAGGGGATTATTCAAGAGGTGGCACGAACCAAATCAATTCAACATCCTCCAAAGTCAACATCAGAATAAGCTCTTAAGCTAATGCATAAGGAAGCAGAAAACCAAATGCCAAAATCTTGAGTACCATGGAGATACCTGAAAGTTCACTTGAACGCTTGTCGATGTGAAGCACGTGGGAAGCTTGAAAACAAGCACACACAAGCACGTGGGAAGAGTCTCTCATGTAAACCTCCAATTATCTCATCCTCAACAAAGATCATCATCATCTTTTATGAACAAAGACACTCTCCCCCTGAACATATGCACCTGTACTTGCATCATTTGGACTAGTGCCTTTTGCGAAAACAGAAGTGGAAGAAGCATCTCCAAAGGCAACACTTTCAGCATGAGATGCACGAGTGAAGGAGAACCAAATCTTATCACTGAATATATGAAGTGAGCATCCGAAATTCACTAGCCACATGTTCTCCCTCCTCGCGTGAGAAGCCTACATAGAAGCAGAAAGTGTCGAGGTCTCGTGATCGGGGTTAGAAATAAGATGTTTAGGAATCCAAAGATCGAGACACACGATGCACAATAGTAGGCACAACACGAGTATTCTTATGCACAAAATCAGATTTGCCTTTTCCCGTGTTTTTAGCATCAAAAGGTGTTTGTTTCACCCTAGGCACATAATGAGAAGTAGAATGTGCCTTTCTGAAATTAGACCTAGCATTAAACCTTTCTCTCTTTTGTTGTTTAGCTAGTCTAAAGCAAAAGTCTACTAAATGTCCATCTCTACCACAATGAGTGCAAGTGTACTCAACATTAGGTTTAGCTTTGGAAGTAGAAGCAACATTTGCATTCATCATAGTAGAAGATAAAAGGCCAGCAGATTTGAAGATAATTTTCTTAGGCTCATTTGAAATCTCAAGTTTGTCATTGCAAGGAGCATAAACAAATGTGAGCGAGGTTTAGTTTCATATGAAGCATGAAGATCAAAACCTAAACCTTTCTTGTTTGAGCTAACCTTAGATTGATCCAAAATCATGTTTAGGTTTTTCTTTCCTTTAGTGAAACGTTCTAATGACTTTTCCAAGTAATCAATTTTTCGAGAAAGAGTTAAACAATTATTACAGGAACGCCCACTTTTCCTTTTGCTTATGCGACAAGTTGAGCATGAAAGAATCTCATGTGTAAGCAAATCTTCTGTCATTTGAGAAACCCTAGCATTTGCATCATGCAACTTCAATTCTAGTATGGAGCATATAGAACATGGAGTTGTATCATGTAAATCAATGGTAGAACAACTAGCATGTTTAACAAGTTTCTCATTTTTCTCATTTTCAGCACTGATTTGCTCTAACAAGGTAACATGTTCTTTCCTAAGCAAAGTAAGCTTATTGTAAATTAAGTCACATGATTTGCAAGCATCATCATCAGGAATCAAGGTTTTAAGTCTAGCAATTTCAGCATTCAATGACTCCACAACAAAATCATGTTTCTTAATTTTCTTGTCACGTTTATCAAGCAATTTACCAAGTCTAGCAACAGCAATAGCTAATTCATTGTAAGAAGGATCTACCTCATTGAAGTCGCTGTCATGATCGTCCTCGGTGAAGCTGTTGCTGCTTTTGGCCATGAGACACAACCCCGTCAACTCATGCTTGCTTGGAGTTGCATCATCCTCGCTGCTCTCCGAATCCACATCGCTCAAATTGACTTGTTCAAGAGCGGAAAGAACTCGATGAACCACTTTGCGGTTGATGAAGCTCTTCTTTTTCCTGTCGTTTGAAGGGAACTTCTTCTTCTCTTTTCTTCTGTCGTTGTCCTTCTCCTCCCATGGTGTTTTACCTGCAAGTTTAGGACAATTTGGACGAATATGGTCGAGATCACCACACTCATAGCATCTTGGAGGAACACCACCACCTCTCTTTCTCTTTATCACATTTTGCAAGGCTTTGTTAAAGCGAGAAGAGAGTAGTGATAAGTCTTCTTCTGGGAATTGCTCAATCTGTTCATCGGTTAGTGAAGACAAGAAGGATAGAGCAAAACTTGAAGCAGCACCATTATGAGATATGCTCGATTGAGATGTCAAAGCAATTGATTTATAATCATTCTTTCTAGCAAAAACATCTAATTCATGAGTTTTCAACTTAGAATAAAGAACATCTAAAGTAAGTGTACTCATGACAGTAGATTCTCTAATGGATGTAACTTTCATCTCCCAAATTGACATGTCTAAAGCACCAAGCAATTGTCTAGCATTAGCAGCATCATTAAAGCTAACTCCAACAGCACGAAGATTACTAAGAATTTTATTGAAACGTGCAAAGAAGTCATCTAGCGACTCACCGGGTTTCATCTCAAATCGCATGTATTCTTTTTTGTAAAGATCTTGACGAACCTCTTTAATAGTGTTAGAACCCTCATGGTAATCACAAAGAGATTTCCATACCTCATATGCGGACTTGAGATGGATCACACGGTCAAAGTCGCTGCGTCCCAAACCTTGGATGATCAAGTTGCGTGCCTTACTATTTGCTTCAACATGTGCGCGATTGGTGTCGTTGACGTTGTCGTTTGCAGGGACTTCATATGGCTTGTAGACCTTCTCCCAAATTGCGAATCCCTGAGCTTGGATGAACGCCTCCATCTTGGCCTTCCAAAACTGAAAATCAACACCATCGAACACACATGGTTTTGTCGAATAACGATCCATTGATCTAATCACCGGTTAAGATAGATTAGAGAAACCTTGCTCTGATACCACTTGTAGGATCGAAGTATACGAATATAGCAATCAGAGGGGGGTGAATGATTGTGCGGAAGCTAAAACCAAATTCTTGATCTATTAAAAGTTCACCCCAAAACAGAACCAAATAATTGCCTCGTTTTCGACAAAAATAGAATGACAGAGGTTTGGTAAAATGCGAATTCCCGGAGATCCAACCGTCGGAATGATCTGAAATTTGGACACAAGAAACTAGATTCCAATACGAATCAAACCCAAAAAGAATGAGCTTGATCGTACTTACGGATCAAAAGTTATGAGCTTTGTAAGCTTGCTGTTCCAAAACTTGACGAAAATCAATCTAATCAAAACTTCAAGATTAAACAAGAACGACAAAAGATTGATCAACTAGACTTTGAGAAACACTAGATCAATACCCTAGAGAGGTTTTGGATGGATCAAATCAAGATAAAACTTAAAGAACAAAAACCAATCTAGAACTAGAACAAGCATGCAAACAAGAACCAAAAAGAGAACGTTGAAGCAATGCGGGAACTAGAAGAATTGATCTTTATTTCTTTTGTCTAAAGTACTCCCATCAAAAGAGTACAAACCCTAAACTTTGAGCCCAAGGCTCTATGCGCCTAGCTCTCCTCAATTCGATGCTCTTCAACAGGAGACAACCCCTCCTATTTAAAGCACCAACCCACAAGGAGTTCTGAATACGATTCCTATTCCCTAGAAGGAATCACATCCAACACAACTCTACTTGGCCCAACCTGGCCGAGTACAACTCTTGCACGCGTATGGCAACCCTACCATACTCACGTGACTAACACTTTGCACGCGTATGGCCACCAGCCATACTCACGTGACTAACACTTTGCACGCGAATGACCTCCTGCCATTCTCACGTGACTAACCATTCTTCATGTGCACCATTCTCTTAGCCCGAACGTCCCGCATGACATCCTTGACCACCAAGACCTCAGTTCCTCCTGAACCTAGTCCCGAACCTCAGTTCCTCCATGAACCTAGTTCCGGTCCCGTCATCGACCGCATTCGTCTTCGAGCAATACCTGCACATGAACAAACCACAAAACAAATCCGAGCACAAGTCCACGACTTGACTCAATGTCAATCCATGCAACTACTCACATGAGCATTGCATAAAGTCCACTTCAAAAGAAACATCATGAAATCATCACAAATTTCATAATCTCAAATTCAAATTATTTCAATTTTGCTCAAAACCCTAATTCAGCAAAAACGCATTCACGACGGACAAGGAAATATGGTCCGGCGTACACATGAAAAATCACTCAAAAAACCATTCACAACGGACAGACAAAATCGGTCCGTTGTACAAGTGAAAGTTTCGGTTCCAAGAAGAAATCATTCTGGCGAAAAACACGTTCACGACGGACAAACAAAATCGGTCCGTCGTAGATGCGAAATCAAACCTCAAAAAGCCATTCACGACTGACCAAAGAAGTTTGTCCGCCGTACATGCAAAACTTACTGGTTTTTGAGGAAAATTGAGTTTGGCTCAATGAGTTCAAAAGCATGTCCACGACAGACCAACAAAGTTTGTCCGTCGTAGATGGGAAACTTACTGTTTCTTGAGATCTTGGTTCGGCGCAAAAGCAAAACTTACTGCTTCTTGTCAAATTGACAAAACACATGAACAAACATATTTGCAAATTCAATTCTAAGCCAAATTTTCAGCACATGATTTCACAATAGCAAAAATATCTCACATCATGTAAACCATCGTACTCATGGTCCCATATTATCATCATCATCAATATGTATGAAGTGCAATGCGATGCTATGCTCATGTCTCCTTGGAAACTCATACCGGTATGGTTGAGTACACACCCGTCGGTGTGCACCCTCTCCCCCCTTCCATCCCGAAGATGGAGGGTGCCTACTCCTCGCTTCCGTTCACCGCGGTGAATGGAATCACGATGTAAGAATTACTCATTGGCTCTCCGGATTAGTCATATCTTTCTCACTGACCTTCCGGGATTAGTTATGACTTTCTCACCGCCCGGGCCATGTAACATGTCATGTATGCAATTATGCCAACATCATATTTAACTAACATATTAACACACGGCATCATAACATTATAAACATGCTCATCATATCATTGGCAATCATAAAAGCATGGCAAGTGATCATATATCATGTAGTCAATTTCATCTATTCTCAACAAGCAACCTACAAATCGCTATCCATCACAACACACTTGCCTCAACCACGGGCAACGGATTGGCGGGAAGTAGAGGGCACTCCCGGGGTCACACCACCTGCACATAGGTACCACACGCTCACAATTATGTCCACAAAACAGTACGCATACCCTCATCTACCCCGACATTGCCAACTACTCGCAAAACCTAAAAACAGAGGTTCTGTCCCGTCGGAACAGCAGCTTTGCAAAAGGCATAACTTGAGTTATGGCACTCCGAATCAATTAAACGAGTACATCCTCGCGTAGATTAGGAAATTTCCCAACTTCCTCTAGGTATAGGGAAAGACTGATTCGGACTCTAAAGTCGTTTAATCTACAGATTACCGTGATCTGTTCCAATCACGTCACAGATTTTATCATGATCGGTAAAACAGCCATAACTTTAAAACGGCTGGGCGGAATTTAACGTTATTTATACCCACTGAAAGATAATGAAATTATCTACAACTTCTTCAACATCCGTACGGACAGATTCAGACACTAAATTGACGAAAACGCAAACCCTAGGTCGACTGCTCATGCTGTCCCAAAACAGTAACGTGGCAACATCCAGATCTAATCCAAATTACTCAAATCTAGCACCACCAATTGATCTGAAAACTTGATAAACACCCTAAGAACAGTACCTAGATCAACCTCAAGGATCCCCATGATCATACCTTTGCCCGACGCACGAAAACTCCAATAGATCTCCTCGCTCCTCGCTCCACGGACGGATCCACGAGGATGCTGGGGTGGGGAGGCCACCCAGGGCAGCAAGGGGGGTGGAGGAGAGGTGGAGAGGTGGAGAGCAAGGGGGGCGCACGGCCACCAAGGGGGAGGGAGGCTAGGGCCAAGGGGGGAAAAGTGGGGGCGCCCCAACGGGGAGGGCAGCAAGGGTGTGGGCGCACCAAGGGGCAGGGAACCCCCCTTTTACCAGCCCCAAGCCCCTTTCCTAATCCTAAATGGATTCCTACTCCATCCCACCAAAGCCCACAACCCCCTCTTTAAGGCCCAAAATCCCCCGGAAAGGCCCAAAACCCCGGAAACGGTCCGGAAACGTTAATAACATACTAAACCTATGGTTTTAACCTTATTTCCACATCTCATACTGTTTTTGACCTTATCATGCATGTTAAATAAGGTTACGACACTCCGTGGTGTCACAACACTTCAAAAGGCCCAAAAACGCGAGTAAATCTCAAGCCGAAAGGTTTTATTCTCTGATTTCACATTCTATAATGTCACACCATACCGTAGTGTCACAACTTCAACGAAAATACATGCATCAACTATATGGGGTTCCGCTGCTGCCCCTACTAGAAAAGCATCACATCACCTATGATTTTTATTAATGATATTGTTCCTTTGACGCAGTGTAAAAGAATCTCGAGACTGTTTCTCAGAATCTTTTACAGAGATGTTCAATTCAAGACAACAATAAAGAAAGAAAAAGAGGATAATATGCAATACATTTTTATGCAAGTATTTGTCACACATTTAGCATATCTATTTGTATATCTGGCAGTAGTATTGAGAAATAAAGCAGCGTTCAGGTTTCCGAGTAATTAACTACATCAAATTTAAGTGGAATTAATCAACCCAACATAAAAAGGACGCAATATCTATCTAACACGCAATAATGTTATCATGTTTAATAAAATTTGGTACACATATATGCGTTTAGTAGGATAGTATGTACTCATGCTCTAAAAGCCATAGAGCCTCTAAATTTTTTTTCTGCATCTGTGGTTTATTTTAAAAAAAAATTCTCATTTTTTTAATTAATAGTGATCGTCATACACTGGCTTTTTTTAATTTTTTAAAAATATTTTCAATTCTAGCACTAGCAGTCCACTGATTTTTTTTTTAATTTTTTTTTGTTTTTTATTTTTCAGCAGCCACAAGGTTTGTGATCTCCAACAATTTTTTTATTTTGTTTTCATTTTTTATTTTTGAGCGGTCTCATACCGCTTTTTTCTGTTTTTTATTTCTTTTCTTTTCCTTTTTCTGATTTAATTATTTTGAAAAATTTAAAAAAATCCAAAAATACACTATCTTGATCAATTCGAGCCACTGAGTCCAAAAATGACTTCCACTCCGCCAAACCAAGTCTTCAAAATATCCAAAATGATTAAAATACCCTCCCAACCTCTTCTCCGCAATATTTTCGGATTTTCCCGTTTTCCTTTCTTCTTGCTTTTCTTTTGTTAGTTTTTTTACAAAATTATTTGTTAGTTCATTTTGTTTCACAAAAAATTTAAAATTTGTTATTCCTTGTCCTTTTTCGGTGTGCAACAAATTTGAGGACAAATCAAAGTTTCAATAAAACCTGACATTGATATTACAAAGTGCAGTAAGTACAACTACTGCAATAGCATGGCTTGTGAACAACACCTAATATACAAAAAGAATTCATAAAACTGAGATACAACATAGATACATGACTCTGGTGAAGGACTAAGTTACAAAACCATACATTCTATGACCATGTTTGTCGGGGTAGGCCATGTCAAATGGACAATAGGGGTATATTGTTTCTTGACGGGATACTACGTTTGGATACCTAAGAGGGCTTATTGTAATATCATCATCAGGATTCTGTGAGACCCCAGATCAGCTATCCGAAATCTCATATGTATTTCTGTACTAGTCCCAGATCAGTAGCTAGTACACACAGTCAACAGTGATACGTCATTGCCGAACATAACGAAATTGTTATATAATAATAAAGTATGGGCCACATGGACACTTATTACAATACTCAGTCCCGAGACCGGAGACACGACAGCGGAAGCGAAAACGATAAAAAGCGAAAACCAAAAAACTCCACAGGCGACGACAAGACACGCAACTAGTATCATGGCGATCTTCCTCGAATTCCTCGGAATAGAACTTACCGTCTTCAACGGCGTCCTGGTAGTTCTCTAATGATGACAAGATGTGTAGCATGTGAGTACAAAAGTACTCAGCAAGTCGGGGAAAGTATGCATATGTGGGGCTTGCCAAGGAAGGCTTAATATGGTTCTTTTGCATAAAGCCAAGTTTCATCAAACCATACTGGTTAATAAGTTTCATAAAGCATATTTTAGCAATTCTTTTTAACAATTGAATTATGTAATCTTGCAGTGAAGGTTCTATCCACCATCACCAATATAAGGGCACTATCCGCCACAGTTTAAAAGATCAAGATTATCCACCCATGACTCTCTCTGTCATGGCATAAAATAGGTTCTCTCTACCTGGTTGGCTCAATCCGCCAATTCAACATCCGAGAGTTCTAACCACTCCCGAATCCCAAAACCACATTTTATTTTCAAAACCAAAACCAAAGTCTACCAGTATGAAAGCATTCTTTGCTTTGCCCTTGACCATAGGCATGGCTATTCGAATAGTTTTAACTCTGCAGAGGTGTACAGCTTTACCCACAAGACACGATCAACTCTTAATGCCATGCAATTAACACACTTCCTTTGGTGTGTCGGCAGAGAGATCATAACAACGCCTTTACAATGTATACCCCTAGCCCGACTCACCCGCTGAGGTTTCACCACTGTTAGGGTTCTATCTACCCAGTACAGAAGCCCCCTCTTGCGCCGTGTGGGGAGTACAACTTGCCTCTATCTGGCACCCACATTCCACCAACTAGCAAGTCTAAGTTAGGTTTCTACAAATTATTTAGCCAGGTCGTACCATGTTAGACATGTGGTAGTACGGTTATGCTTAGAATGGACAGTCATAAGCGTCGGTCCTTAACTGACTTGGGGCGGTACTTGCACAATGCAAACTAGTGCTCAATCCGCACCCACCCGACATTCCAATCCGCCCAAGTCCAAATCCTTTTTCTTTTTCTTTTTATTTTGGAAAAACAGTACCAAATACTTTATAATAATTTCCAAATCACACTTTAAACCATAACTCTTGTAGAATCCCACCCATGGATCATTTTTATCAATTCGAGCACTAACCATATCTACCGTTCTAATCAATAAATGTCACATTATAAGATAGTCATGACATAACAAAGAATCCTAGGGTTACCATTAAGCATGGATAACAATAATCAAGGAGGTAATCGCAAGTGGGTTTAACTAATCATTTATATTTGACATACGATGATAAACATAGCAATGTAGGTTTATAAAACATTGTAAATCATTTGCAAACATAGGATCAAGATGCATCAAGGGACTTGC
This sequence comes from Rhipidocladum racemiflorum, assembly GCA_036346355.1. Lineage (NCBI taxonomy): Eukaryota > Viridiplantae > Streptophyta > Magnoliopsida > Poales > Poaceae > Rhipidocladum > Rhipidocladum racemiflorum. Next base: position 56,118,636 of record CM070577.1, on the reverse strand, counting down.
CTTCGGTCGCAGTGAGGGTGTCGAAACCTTGGAGCTCGATGGCGAGGTCGGCGTACTCGGACGGCTCCTCGGCTAGCAAAACGAGACAACAAATAAATAATTCAAAAATAAATAAAATCCAAAAATTATAAAAGTAGTCATGGCAGGAAGGTATTGATTTTAGATGAATTTAGGAATTTGAATGAAGTCAATCGGAGTTCGGACGGAAAAGATATGAGCCTCCGAAGTTGGAAAAATGCTGGAAAATAGAAAACGAGAGAATATTCCCGGAATATTCCTTTTCCAAATTTTTCTGATTTTTGGGTTTGTTTTGTGTGTATGGCAAGTGGGCCCCTTGTCATTGAGAGGGTGGTCATCTTCTTCATTGCTTTTGGCCATGGCCATGGAACCAGAGGAGGAGAGCTTGGAGGGGGCCGGCGAGGGGGGGTGGGCGCGGAAAAATGCTGGAGAATAGAAAACAAGAGAATATTCTCGGAATATTCCTTTTCCAAATTTTTCTAATTTTTGGGTTTGTTTTGTGTGTATGGCAAGTGGGGCCCCTTGTCATTGAGAGGGTGGTCATCTTCTTCATTGCTTTTGGCCATGGCCATGGAAGAAGAGGAGGAGAGCTTGGAGGGGGCCGGCGAGGGGGTGTAACACCCCAGCATCTAGTGTGCCTGAATGTTACCAAACATAGATTAAACAACATCTAAAAACCTCAAATAAAAATAAATTACCGCAAAGGAACGAATGCTAGAACCGATAATTTCGGTAGCATCTCCTTTGTTTATCCATGATTCGGAGCAACAACAAAATATCACATGATATATCATAAATGGAAAAACATCCAAAGCAGCAATAACATGTAATATAGCGGCAATTTAAGTCTAACATAATGAATTTAACCACTTCATGAACCAAATCAAAGTAAAGGATGTAAACAGGCACATGAACAAATCATAATCCTAGTTTCATCACCCTAGATTCATGATCACAAATCCGAAAGGTAAATATTGTATAATTGTGTGGAAATTATGTGATGCTGTGCCGCTAAGCCCCTTCCCACATGTCGGTGTCAAGGTACCTAAGAAAAACAACATAAATACAAGCGTGAGTTCATCACTCAGCAAGCATATTCCAATGGATCATAAAGAATAGATCAACGCCAACAGCAATACATACCATACTTTAAGATCATGATCAAACCATAACCTCATCTACAACATCATAGCCATGACAAAGCACATTGTACACAACTCATAATCATCATCATGTATGCAATGCAATGCACATGTCTCCTGGAAGCATATACCGGTATTGCTGAGTGCACACCCGTCGACGTGCACCCTCTTCCCCCTTCCATCCCGTAGATGGAGGGTGCCTACTCCTCGCTTCCATTCACCACGGTGGATGGAATCACGAGGTAGGACTTACTCATTGGCTCTCCAGATTAGTCATAACTTTCTCAACGACCTTGCCAGACTAGTTATGACTTTCTCACCGACCGGGCCAGATCACATGCCATGTATGCAATTATACCATAAACATAAACAATTTGTACCAAACTGAACTAAACATGGCATAACATCATAATAATCTTTTTTCATCATAACATGGCAAGCACTAATCATGGCAAGATATCACAACATGTAATCATAACAAGATAGCACATCATGTAAACAAAGTTGCACCTAGTCACAATTAACAACATACAACGCTACCCATTACAATACACTTGCCTTAACCTCGGGCGACGGATTGGCGAGAGGATGAGGGCACTCCCAAGGTTACACCACCTGCACATACATACCACACACTCAAAATGTGCCCCCAAAATAGTACGCAAAAGCTCGTCTACCCCGACTTCACAAACTACTCCCAAAATCGAAAAACAGAGAATCTGTCCTCCCGGGACAGCAGACTTCAATCTAGCATAGCTTTAGTTCTAGGACTCCGAATCGATTAAACGAGTACATCCTCGCGTAGCTTAGGAAATTTCCTAACTTTTTTTAAGTATTGGGAAAAGCTGATTCGGCCTCAAAAGTTGTCTAATGTACAAAACACTACGTTCTGTCCCAGCTACGTCACAGATTTGAACACGCTCGGTAAATCGAGCATAAATTTCAAACGGCTGGGCGGAATTGGACGTTCTTTATTTCCACTGAAAGGTATTGAAGTTACCTACAACTTTCTCAACAGGCGGCTGACCAAATTCTGAATATAAGGTCGCGAAAACTCAAACCCTAGGTCGACTGCACAATCTGCCCGAAGCAGAGAACGTGGCAAACTCTAGTTTTCATCTAATCTACCCAATCACAGCACCACCACTTGAACTAAAAGCATCCAAATACCCTCTAGCATAGCACCTAGACCAACCCCAGGGATTCCCCTAGCCATACCTTCGCTCGACGAACGATGAACCGACGAATATCCTTCCGGTTCACGCGATCTCCTTCCTCGCTCCAAATCCACCGGATCTCCTCGTCGCTGGGTTTCCCGGAGGATGGATCAACGGGATGGCGAGGTGGGGATCTCCTCTAGGGCAGCAAGGGGGGTGGAGAGGGGAGGGGAGAGGTGGTGGCGCCATGGGGGAAGATGGAGAGGAAGGGGACGGGTGGAGGCGCATGTGTTGGCTAGGGGGTGGTGGCTAGGATTGGGAAAGGGAGTGGGGGCGCACCAAGGGGTGGGGGTGTCGGGACCCGAATTTGCAAATCCGGACCCTCTGTGTATTCAGCACTAGTCCATGAACGCGCTAGTGCACACAATCTTAACATCGGTAAATATCACAATCATACCACTCGATACTAATAAAGTACTTGAATTAAATAGTCAAACTGGTTGCTCGACCTTATGGTCAAGTTACAAATATACGCCTCGCAGGGCGAAACTTATTAAGAGAGAAATAATAGCAACGGAAAATAAGATAACATCGTGGCGCCATCCAGTATACCACAGGCAACTGACTGGGCTCGCTCCCTAAGTAGACGTTTCCTCTTGGAGCTCCTCCTCCAAAGCTGGTGTAGTATCCTCTTCAACTGGTGTTGGATTGCGGCAAGGGTGAGTACTTGGTACTCAGCAAGTCATGCACAGAATGCAAGCTAATATACTATATGCATGGCTTGATACAAAGGAATAGCTCAAGGTATATTTGCAGTAAACAGCATTTGACAAGCAACATAAGTAGATTCGAAAGCAGTAGAAGCAAGTATAACATCAATAACTTTTTCCAGGAGTTTAATCAACATCTTTCCCATTCCTAATCCACATTTCCATTGACAACATTATTTTAACCAGACCAACCTTTCAAGTCCAAGTTATTTTCAAGAAAAACTAACCCTTGACTGTAATTCCCGAGCGATGTCCAATACCGCAAACACGGCTATTCGAATAGATTTTGCACTCTGCAGAGGTTATGCACTTTACCCACAAGATACAGTCAAACACCACAAAGGCGAGTTCCCGTAACAAAGTCTTTCGGAAACTTCTAACAATACAAGTGAGCCTCCCCGGTTGTTGCACACTAACCCTTCCCTTAGCTAAGGCGAAGTTTAGGCCAACCAACCGTTAGATGGGTACCTGGCCTCAGCCCCGGTACGCTCCCCCGTACAACTTACACAAAGGGTGTAGTTGACCTCCTGAGGTCCCACAGGTACGTTATTAGCAACTTAATCAACTAGGTCCGTCCCATTACAGACATGTGGTTGCACGTTAGACCCAGTTCAAAGGCTTGCAAGGTTAAGTCCTTAGGGTGACCAGGGCAAGACTACCCGAAGAACCAAACCAACGCTCCCAATGCCACAACTGGCCCACCTGATCATTCTTGCCACATGCCCCGGTCGAAAACTATTTATCAAACCCCAGTTGATTACCATGCACCACGTGCCATCAACAGCACATGATACCTTTCCAAAACAGGTTCAACATATCATTAAGTCAATATTAACATTTGATTGTCCAAAATCATGTCATGAGCACGTAGCAGGTCTAAGCAGTAAACTACAACGGTCTAAAATCCCATGTTGGCAATTTATTAATGTCCAACTAGTAAACCACAACTAGGGTGACAAGGGGTCATGGCATACAATTATTTACCCAAGGTGTCATAAGGCAAGTTGGCATTTATCTAATTCCCCAAAAGTAATTAAAGCATTTATTAGTTCAACTAGCATGCAATAGTTTAAATCAAACTAATTTCAAAAATGGGTTCAACATGGTCAAATCATAACTTGCCTTCAAAGAGTACTTGTTCTTGGTCTTGAGTTGGATCCTGAGTCAATACTTCTCCTTCGAATCCTTCCGGCACTTCAACGTCTACTCGTAAAGCGTGCAAATAGCAACCAATGAATAAAACAGTAGACAAAAGTATCCAAACATCCAAATAAAGTCCATAAACAGAGAGAGCATAATTTTATGAATTTTTAGAATCTGGAATCGTCAAATTCGGAGTTAAAATGCAAAAGTTATAGCATTTTGAAGTTTAAATAATCAATTAAATAATATTTCAGAGGAAAACTTTAGTCCAAAAATTAAATAAAATTCATAATTAGGTAGATCTCAATTTTATACAAATTTAGAAATTTGAATCACTCAAATCGGAGTTGAAGCATAAAAGTTATAAGCGTTTGAAGTTTGAATCAAAATCAAATCATTATTTCGAATTAATAAATCATTTTCTTTTTCGAAATTAATTATTGCGTCGGCGAGGACACGTGGCAGCCTCGATTGGATGGTCGACGTCGGTGATTCATGGACTCGGCCACGGTTCGGCTCGGTCCGCGTGGACTCGGTCCACGGCTCACGTGAGGCGGCATGTGGGACCACTCGGGTGACGTCCACCGGCGTCGTGAGGCTCGACCGCAGTCGCGGCAGTGGGTACCATTGTGACGTCATGTGTGGCGTCGGTAGCCTCTTTGGGGCGGCCCGTGACATCGCGAGCCCGCCATGACGTCAGCGCACGTCATGGTGCAGTGTGGCTGGGCCGCTGACATGCGGGCCCCGCGTGTCAGCGTCACACGCACGCGCGCGTGGACGGCGCTAACCGCGGTGGTCAGTCTCCCACACACGTGGCTAGATCTCGGCCGTTGATTTGAAAATCAACGGCCCAGATTGGATCTGGACTCACGCGTTTGGGGTGAACGCGTTTGATCTGGATCGTTGGATCTAGATCGGACGGTTGAGATTGGATCTTGGAGTTTTGGATTGGGATCTCACCGACGGTGACGTGGCGTGATCTGGGATGTTGGATCTGGATCGGACGGTGGAGCGAGCTCGAGGTCCGGCGATGGCTTGCGGTGGCACTGGCTTGCTGGGGTTGGGGACGACGACCACGGCAACGGCGCTTCGGGCGTGCTCCGGTGATGTGAGTGGTCTCCTCCGACGTGGCTTGACCTCCCGGTTCTGGATCTGACCTCAACGGCGGCGGAGGACGACGGAGACGATGGCAATCGGCGAAAAACCACGGCTGCACCTTCTCCTAACTCCGGCGAGCTCTAGCGGCGCAACCACGGCGGCTCAGGCGAGGTGAGTTAGGGCTACGGGTGCGCAATGAAGCAGCGATCCTGACACGGGTGGCGGCGCAATAAATAGGGCCCTCGGCGTCCGTGAAACGCGCGGAAACCGAGGTCCTCTCCGTTGCGGCCGAGTCCGTGGCGTTCGGATTGGGTGGCGTGCACGCAGCGCGGCCGTTGGATCGAGATCCAACTGTGCGTGGGTTTGGGTTCAGGTCGGACTCGGGCGAGCTGGCTGGCTCGGTCGGGCTCGGGTCCGGCGACGTGGCTCAATCGTGGCCGTTGGATCTGAATCCAACGATCACGCGGTTAGGGCTCGGCCGAGTGGGTTCGGTCGTGTCACGTGACTCGGATCGGACTCGAACTCGAGTCTGACTCGGGCTCGGTCGGATGAACAGTAACCGACTCGGTTTGATTTTCCAGCGATTTAATATTTAAAATAATTCCCAGTAATTCATTTAATTCAAGAAAAATAGCAAAATACTCAGAAAAATTCCAGAAAAATTATGGAAAATATTTTAGGGTATTTGGGACTCAAATAAAATATTTCCAACAAAATTTTATTTGCAAAGTTAAATTCTTTAATTATTTCAAAATGGAATAAATTCAAATAAATTCCAAATAAATCCAAATAAATTCCAAAAATTCACCAATGTGCAAAACAATATTTTAATTTCATGAAAAGTAAAAATTGGGGTGGTACAGGGGGCCAGATTTGGCTGCCCAAAAGTCCCCCCTTGAGTCCAAACCATTCTACCGGAGGCCTAACTCAACCCCCAAGGCCCAAAGTCCCTCGGAGAGGCCCAAACACCCGAAAACGGCCCAAAACACGGTATAAAGTCGTACCAAAATGCCGAATTCTAAAATGTCATATTCTGGGGTGTCTCAAGAAATTTGGCGGCGGCAGCGGCGCCGCGCCAGGGGGCTGACAACGGCGTCTTGGGCAGCGTGGGGCGGCGCGAACGCAGCGCGGCGGCGGCGTCTTGGCCAAGCACGAGCAAGCCACCAAAACGAAAAACAGAGAACCCGGTTTCTCCAAAATTTCGAATTTTTGCTAAAATTTTCATGAAACTTTGCAAAATAAAAAGATGGATCACCAATGGGACATCAAGAGGAGCTTATAGAAGCAAGGAATTGAACCAATTCTCACCGGAGAGGACGAATTTGACGAAGAACACGGGTTCGGCCGAGACGACTAAAATGCGAAATTCATCTTCAAATCTAGATGGAACCTAAAATCGATGGATGAATTAGCATCTAGACCTCCACACGATCACAAGGAAACAAATAGAGTGGAGATTGACCCACCAGAGAGGAAGATACGACCAAGAACACGAAAAATGCGAAAATTCGACGTTCCTCGCGGTTTCTTCGATCTAGTGACTGGATGAGTTGGAGATGCAAAGGGTGAGTGCTACCACCGGGAAGAGGGTTCTAATACAGATCAATGAGAGGTGGAAGCACACGAAACGCAGTTGAAATGGCCGATTTATTGCCATAATGGCCATTTTTGGTTTTGGAAAGATTGAACCGTTTCCGGCGAGATCCCGGGCTAATGATGGTGGGGGATGGAAAGAGCTCGTCGCTACGGATTCAACAGACTCGGTCGTTCGCGAATCGAAGCACTAATGGAGGAGTTATGAGCAATTAAGGGAGGAGGTTGCCATGGATGAGCTTGAAGCTCCATTCTGTTGTTTGCTTGCACGATGGGTAGAAGATAATGAACAGTCACTGCCACGTGGCGAGCTCCCATTGGCTGGGGATTACGCGAATGAACCGCCCTAGAGAAAAATTAGCAAAAATGGTCTAAAAATTCCAGAAAAATTCATAGAACCATTTTGGAATATTTGGAACCCAATAAATTTGGTTTCACGGAATTTGGATGAAATTTGTGGATTTGAATATTCTGGGGCGAATAGCGGGCATTAAACGAGAGCCGGGCGGGATAAAATACCAGAGAGCTTCCAAAAATTTTGTGAAAATTCGCTAAATGTTTTTAGAATATTTGGGACCTAATGCACTAGGTTCCATGATTTTTGGAGCATTTTTGGACTCGGGTGAAATTTCGGGTACTGACGGGAACCGGGAAAATTCGATTTTTCGAACGGAAGGGAATTGAATTCTGATATTGGATGGAAAAGGATGCCAGGTTAATTTAAACACCAAGGAAACTCCAATTTTTGAATTTAATTAATTTAAATTAGATTTTTCCAGAACGCGAAACTGAGGATGTTACAGATTCGTAGGACTTCGAGGATGCAAGGTTCATGGCCTAGGTATTTTGATCATTTTGGATATTTTGGACACTTAGTTTGGTGGAGTGGAAGCCATTTTTGGACTAAGTGGCTCGAACTGATTAAGAAAGTGCATTTTTGGATTTTTGAGATTTTCAGAATAATTAAATCCGAAAAAGGAAAAGAAAAGAAATTAAAAAAAAGGAAAAAAGCGGTATGAGACCGCTCAAAAATAAAAAATAAAAAAGCCAAAGGATGACGATCGTTGTTAATTAAAAAAAAGAGATCATTTTTTAAAAAAAATTAAACCGCGGACGTAGTGTGCTAAAAAAATAAAAAAAGCTAGTGGATGACGACCGCTGTTGATTAAAAAAACAAAAAGAAAATTAAAAAAATTAAACCGCGAACGCAGTGCGCTGAAAAATTAAAAATAATAATCAAGCGGATTGGATCCGCGGGAAATTTTAAAAAAAATGCAACAGACTGGATTCGCTGGAATTTACTGTTCACGGGCTATTTTTGCAATTTCATCAGGTTAGCAGCTAGTTACACAAAAAAAATTTCACATGGGGCTAGTTATGTAGAAATTTCTTAAATATCCACGATGATCATGATTATATACAGAAAAGAACCGAAGGAAAATTCTTTGCACCACATCTATCTAGACCCAATATAATGTTTAGCATTTATATATCTGCTAGCACTACTACACAAATGCTTATTACTGACGGCGGTTCTAAAACCTCATCACATACAGTTTTGTGAATCATCTGTAAACATGTGTCTTTGATAACAATGGCACATCACATTCGATTTTCAAACCGTTAGTGAAAATTAACATCAGAGACGGTTCTATCATAGAACCGTCTCTAATAGTATATTATCATAGACGATTCTATCATATAACCGTCTCTGATAGTATATTATCATATACGGTTCTAGGCTAGAATCGTCTGTGATAGCTATATGTACCCCCAAACATCCGTACGAGCAAATGTTGATGGATTCCAAGATAAAATCCAATTCATCCATAGTTCATCCTAAAAGTTTTCATCCTTTTATTTATCCATTCACTCTATCCTCAACCCCGAATAAGAATATCATAGGTAGCCTATTTTCACTTTAGTATTGTGCAGGAACATGATTATTTCTATAGATCTCTATTCCGTCAAATTTAGAGTTATTAAGCTATCGGATATATGATGATTTAATCAACTTCATATTCCATGAAATAGAGAACTATCAAAACAATTCTATTTCTGCACAAAACCAGAGGGAAAATAGATTACCTATGGTATTCTCATTCAGCATTGAGAGGATAAAGTGAAAAGATAAATTAAAATATGGCAACTCTTAGGACGAACTGTGGATAGAATTGGATTTTGCCTTAGAATCTATCAGCATTTGCTCTCACAAATGCAAGGAGGTAATTAGCAAGCAAGACACTATTAAGTTATTGCATTCAAGATGAGCAAATATTAATGATAAAGTCATGTGATAATACATTGACAAAATATGATACGATAATATCACATTATTTCTACTTCTAACATGACAAATGAAAACGGATTAACATCTATAAATCAATTAAACAAGTCTTGGTGTTAAATGGATTTTGGAACTTAAGTTTCACAAAGTTTCAACTGACGAGTTTCAACAAGTTTCAACCAAAAGCTTCAGCAAGTTTCAATAGGTTTCAAACAAGTTTCAAGAAGTTTTGGCTTAGTTTTTGCTGAGCTCACCTCGCTACAATTGTACTACCAAGCTACCTAGAGAAAGACAGCGGCGCTTTTAGATGGGGATAGATCGGATGGTTTCTAAATGATGCATGCAGTTGATTCAACACTACTACAGAATGAGTAATATAAGATGCATATTTTGAGGCGCTTTCAACCTGCATAAATTAAAAAGCGTAGTCAATGGTGGCAGAAGGCTCGATAAGAGGCGGTTCAATTTTAACCATCTTATATGATAGTTGGATTTGATGCGGTTCCATAGTTAGAACCATCGCATATGAGATTATAAACAAAAGAGACAGTTTCATACTAAGAAGTGTCTTTGATGTGTAGATATTATATGACGCTTTGTTGGCTGCAATCGTCTGGTACGATATGCAACGGTTTGTTATTGAAACAAACTCAATTTACTAGTTCATATCCGAGACGGATTAGAGACTTCGAGTCCGTGTTCGTAAAGAAACGTCGCATATATTAAAGAAACGTAGTATATATGTCCTCATGGTATGGTTCAAGCGTGGTCCTGTGTTCTCTTCGCTGTGTTGCTTTTTTTGAGAGAGCAGTGATAGCAGGTGGCTACAATTTAGAGTAGGTTGCACATCCATCAGGGTCTTTGATCTATTTTCTTGATCTATTTATATATCCGAGGTTTTTTTCGGGTATCGAATTCAGATTTGGATAGTTTTTTTCAAATATAAAAATGAATATGAAATAAAAGTATCTGTATATTCAAATCTATCCGAAACCTTAATCGGAATTAGTCGGAACTATCCGGTTCAGCCCATTGCCCATCCCGAATCCCGACTTCCCAGACCAAGAGGCCCAACTTATCGATCCCATTTCTCCTATCTCGCGTCAGGAGATCTCCATGCCCTAGGCCCCTAGCCGGTCGCCGCCGCTTCGGGAGGCCAGCACCGGCAGCTGGGACCCCTTCGCCGCTGCTCCCCCGAGCCGGTGACCTCAGAGATCAGCCATCCTCCCCGCGCCGGTGACCTCCAAAATTCGCTATCCTCCAAGCTCCGCCGTCCTTCCACACGAATGTTCGAGCTCCTCCATCCTCCCCTCCGCCATCTTCTTCATCTGTGCGTCCATCGTCCACGCCAGCCCTGCCTTCTCTCCTCATCAAGCCAACATCGAGGAATGTATGTTCTTGTACGGTTTCTCTAGGAATAGCCGATGGCTCAGGAATTTTGAGCACATTTTACTTGGATCACAGCGATTAAAAGTTACCTAAATTGTTGTTTGATTTTATATCACGCAAGATGTGAAATACAAATTCACTGCAGTTGTTGAATTATTCCAGTATATTTCAAGCTAAGATGCTAAATATAACCTCATGTACATAAGAATAAGATCAGTGACAATTTTAGTAAATTACTCAGCATGGCATAATTGTAGGTATGCAGTTGTTAGTGGATGTTCTTTCTGAATGCTCTATCGAGACGTCCATTTGCTGATGTCGAAAATTTATTCTGAATTTATATTTAGAGTAAGTGGATTAATCATGGGACAGCTCTACACTAACGTCACAGGTTTAGCAAATTGGCGAAAAAAATGATCCTGCAAAAATCGTAACAATGCTGATCCTGCATACCTTACCCTTGGTGATTTCTTTCATGCATTAGTATGTTTAGTGGACCTGACAGTATGTCTCCATAGTACAAACTATACCAAATCTTGACAATATTTGGTCCCTGATAATAGAGGAAAACTAGGAAATTTTACGTGTGACAGATTCTGATAGTATGTCTCCATAGTACCAACTATAACATGTCTTGATAGATTCTGACAGTATGTCTCCATGCCGGTTGATGCAGTTTGGAGCACATAGAAGTCTTGAACAACAATCACTAAGAGGCAGCTGGTTTAGAGTTGCTCCTGGTCCTTGTGGAGATTTGAGTCTCACGTCTCGAATTAGGAATACCAACACTGATATAAGACCTTTCTCTTATACATTTGCATATCACACGTACTTATCTGTCTCTGACATAAGGTATGCACTTCATGTTTTCCCATTCTCTTTGTTCTCCGCTTTATTTTTATGATATTTTGATCTCTGCAATGAAATGCTCCATTTAATAGCCATCAGTATTTGTATTATTCACAATCTAAACCAATGGATCCTTACCAGGTGTTCCTTGCATAAAAACATGCAAGTGGCAATGGAGGGAGAGGTGGTGATGTCATTCTTGAGTGCTCAAGGTCTATTTGGGATTTAAGTAACTTGCAACATCACATGGTATGTTTTCAGAACATCATATTGTGTCATCGTGTGTTTTCCCAGAGATAAATACTGCGCTGATTGCTGTCCCATATGTATGATCCATGTTCATGAAAAAAACAGTGTTATAGTGGAAAAACTGTGACTGAATACTGCTGAATTAGAAGGGGCTAACCCTGACTTCATTAAGGGACCTAAAGTGTCTCATTACAGTCAAGCTTAATATGATATGAAGCATTTCCCTTGAGAAAGAGAAGTCTGGAAAAGTCATGTTTTCCTGACTTTTAGCCTCTGTACTTTACGTTTTTCAGAAAGCAGGCCGAAGAGGGCATGGAGTTTCTAAGAATCAGATACGAACAAAAGGTTCTGACAAGGTCACCGCAAGCATATGAATATAGATGTGCTTCACTAGCTTACTAAATCTATTATTTGAAAGAAAACTGACAAGTGATATATCACCTTCTGTTCTTGTGTGTCACAGATTGCGCATGTACCAGCAGGCACAGTGATTCATCTAGTCCAAGGGGAGCGACCTTCTCTTGCTACAAATAAACCAACCAGAGCTCTAGATCCCTAGGATATCCCAGATTCTGCAGACCACTCGCCAGGCAGTTATAGTCATTTGAACAACAAGATGATCAAAGGTTTGGATGACGTCTTATCCAGTCAGCAGATTGCTCCCAAGGATAGCACGTATGAAAATGAAGCTGAAAGAGGAAATAACAATCAGTGGGGAAAGCAAACTTGCTTCAATACATGCTTAAAGACTGGGTTTTTAATCACTAAAGATTGTGATTTAAGTAGTTATCCGCATCAGGTAGTAGTTATCCTATTGATATTAAATCTATCATGCTATAAATATGTTGTCTTTTGGAACATTTGTTTAATGTTTCCACCAATGTTGGTGGATATTTGTTTTTCCTAAATGAAATATTTGTTCTTTATCAATATGTGTGTACATGATGGTTCTAGAAATTTATTTGGACTAAAAGAAAGTGCTCTATTTGTTCATTTATGCAATATAAAAATGCAAATAATAATGTATATATGTTGATGTGGTGTGTTTTTGGTATTTTTTTACGCAATAAAATCTTTATATACGGTTCTAAGACTAAATCATTCTATATAAACAACACAATTAAGACGGCCTTATGGAACAATTGTTTATAAAGCATCAAACATATAAATCAGTTCAAATTAATACCGTTGTTTTAGACCCCCCCCCCCCATTTGCGATGGTTTGGTTTTAATCGTCTCTTATTACATCATAACAGACGGTTTGTAAAAACGAGAGTGTCTTAGGTAAGACATATAAGATGCATGTATATACAAAGTGTCTTAAAAGCTTACTCATATAAGATGGTTGCAATGCGAGGGAAAGCCGACAGAAGATATATATAAGATGGTTTTATTTAACAAATGTCTTATTTACACCATCATATGACACGGTTGATAACCGTCTTATGTGACATATATCTTTTGCGACACTAGTTATATGAGACATTTCACAACCGTCTCGAATAACTAAATATAACCGTCGCATATATGGTATTCTGTACTAGTGGAAGGTGACAAGATGTCCCATTGAAACAACAACCGAAGCTATACCATTCCATAGTTTTTCTATTCTAGAATATATGTAACAAGGATGAAAGAATACATGAAACCACAATTTCGTACCTGCCTTTGTGAACTAGAACATGTATTTGTCAACACAGTAAACAAAACTTACTTCGTAAGAAACTCAAAGACTAAAGGAACTACTTCGTCTTTAGAAACTACTACAACAAAGCTTTGCTAGCGCATCATAGAAGTTTCCTTTTAACTCAAGTGGATAACTGACATTGACAATCGCTCTAGCTCATATACTACTAGCACATACATCCTTAGCTTCCTATCAATTTCACATTCCCAAGGTATAGTGTACAACCATTGCAATCGCTAACTATGAAGGTTTATAATTTTTAAACATTACAAAAAGTTCATAATTAAGTAATAGATGAAACACCAGTAAATTTCCCATTGCACATAGTATGGAATCAAAACAACCATGATTCATATAGTCAAAGAAAAGAAAAAGAAACATCATCCCATCACACGTGTATTTAGTCCTCTACCAAATCCCTCAAGTCCTCTTTCACATATCTAACAAATCTAGCCAAGTCCCCAACAAGCAATCTCATACAGAGGATGGATCGATTAGTATCAACCCAAAATCTTGCAGCCTTACTTAGGAAATCACACAAATCAGCCGACTAGCGCACTTCCCTCGTATAGATCCAGAAAATCGCAATGAAACATCCTCACCACATGACCTAGAAAATCGAGTAATCAACTTAGAACTAGACATAATCAAACCAATACCACATCACACTGTGAATACTAGTGTAATGTCACAGTTTACTAAACCTTAGTTGTGTGGAGAGTTTCACCTAATATTCTTTTTCCCTCCCACCTACTCCCTCTTTTCTTTTCCCCCCACTCGGTTTTCTCCTCCTAGCCGAATCCTCCTGCCTCCTCCCTCCCCACTCGATGTCTCCCTGGCTCCTCCCTCATCCCAGCCGACCAAGGAGCTCCTCCCTCCTCCCAGCAAAGCAAGGAGCTCCTCCCTCCCTCGCAAGCAGCCGACGCCTCACCCCGAAGCAACCGGCTCCTCCCTCTCCAAGCAGCCGGCGTCCTCCTCCTGCTCCTCCTTGTGGGCAAGTGGAGGTAAGGTTTGAGGGCATGCATGCTGTGTTAATGGAGGTTCTAGCTAGTATATATGGCTCTAGGGTTCCTAATTTTGGAGGTTTTGGAAGGAAAATGGCTCTAGGTTGGAGGGAAATCATGTTTTGTATTGAGCTGTGCAAGGTCTGTTTTTGTAGCTGCGATGTGGGCAAGTTAGATTCATCTCCTGAGTTTTTGGATGTAGAGAAAGTTGTATCTCGTGTTCTTAATTTTAATTAGAGCACAAGAACCCTAAATTCCATTCAGCTAATCAAAAGTTATGATCATTTTAGTGCAGGCTATTCTGAGTATGTTTGTGTTGGTAGCTGAGATATTGAACTGCTGTTTAGAGCTAGATGCAAGTCGATTTAGAATTTCTATTTGCGTATAGAAAGTTAGAAAATTTCCTGTAGATGAATAAAATATCCTTGTTTGCTTGATTTGGATTCAAGAATCAAAAGTTATGCTATTTTGAAGTTGCTGTCCTGAAATGTGAAGCTGCTAGAAGTTCAGAAAGTTAGGCTGAGACTTAGGGTGTGGTTTCAGGACCTTAGAGCTATCTCCTGAATTTTTGGCTGCAGAATAAATTGTTATTTATCCTCTTATGGTCATTTAGAGCACAAGAACTCAAAGTTTGGTTTAGCCATTTGGAGATTGCTCAATTGCGCACTTGTTGTCCAGAATTCCATTTGTTAGAATTTGGGGCTGTTTTGATATAGGATGTAAAAGTGTTGTGTGATGTTGCAATCTATATAGTATTTGAAAATGAGTATGCAAATGTTATTTTCAGGTGGCATAGCTTCAGGAGTGGTTTCCTCCTCGCGCCACCCCACTCCTTGCGGTTAAAGGCAAGTGTATCATGTATATTATTGCTAGAGGGATATTATGTGGTTTGCCTTGCTAGTGATCTTGATTATGTTGATGGTTTCAAATATGATTATGCTTATGATTATGAGAGTGCTTGTGATGATGCAATGTTAAATGCATGAATGTAAAATTTATGTAAATGCTTATGGAAATGTTATGATGATGATAATGTAGTGTGCACTTTAATTCATCTCATTTGCATATGTGCATACATAACAGAAGATGTGTCCCGAGTGGGCCTCTATGTCTCACACGTAGTGAGACATGAAAGTCCTACTACGGTAGGCCCCTCCACGGGCTGGAAGGGAATGAGAAGGTGCTCGCTGATGGGTGAGCACCTAGCAATACCGGTATTAGCGAGAAATGGGCATTATGAGCATGCATATTTCATTCCATGATTAAAAAGAATTCTATGCTATGTATGATGATGTTCTCGTGTGCAAAGGTATTACAATGTGTCAATTGAATTAATCTCTTGTTTTAAAGTCATTGGTATTACCTTGATACACTTTGCTGAGTTATATTGTGAGGAGCCGCCCAGACCGTCCCCGGGTTTAGTCGTCCTAATCGGGTTTGGAGGCTAACAGCGGACCGCCGAAGGCGCTCGCAGAGCTAGCACCCAAGCCCAATCGAGACCACACAAAAACCCTTCGAATAACTCGACAACAATCCCGGTATTCCCCCGGTATACGACCCAAAACTCCCCCAGGATCCCCGCATACCGATTTCCAATGCCATATCAATTCAATTTGCATAAAGGGGCAACGAACTCGGAACCCCACAACCAAGGTACGCAATGCGGAAGCACAACCAACCAAACACTACGGCACAAAGACAGAACCCCTACAACCCCGACCAACGACAAGGCACAAAGGCCAACGAAGGCAGAAATAACATCACAATTACGAGGCGAGTAACAACAAACAGCATGTGTTCATTACAAAAGAAACCAAGTATCCAAAGATAGAAATGACATAGTTTTGAAACTAACTATACAACAAAAGAACATATAGCTATCAACTAAACCCAAAAGCAAAGCATCTCCAGAAGTGTTCTGCATACGAACACCTCCGGGCGTGTACGACGGCGTAGGGAGCTTCTACTCGGTGCCCCGCCCGGTCACCGATAGGCAGTACGGGCAGAACTCACACCCCACTGGATCCTCACCTACAAAACCACAAAAGCAGAAGCCTGAGTATGGAAGGTACTCGCAAGTCTTACCCGTGGTTCATTTATGACCGACTCCAAGGAGTATGCAATTGGATGTAGCAAGGAACAAGCCCAAGGTAAAACTTGCAGAAAGCTAAACTTTGTTTTATGATTTCATTGGTTTAATCAGGTTACAAATTTAAAGCAGTTGTACCAGCACCTACTTCTAGAGTGAAATTCAACATTTAATATCAACAGAGCAAGTGATCTCATGACATTTTCGAGCTCAAGCCCAAAGGCGAACTTCAGTTCAAGTAATTACTACGTGTAGTAACAGATAACCAAGCGTGCTCATATCCGAGAGCGCGACAATTCGAATCGCTTAATTAACCCTGCAGGGAAGCATTGACCGCACGAAATGTGCCACGAAGGAACCTCATGTCAACCCCCTCCCACCCAAACCAATTCGTTGGGGCATCTTCATGTGGTCCGAGCACCTAGCACCCCCTCGAGCGGCCTAAGCCCGGCTTGGCCCTTGAGGGTCAGCCTAAGCCTCGCCCTCAACCACGCCGAACCGCATGAGGTCATGTCCCATCGAACGGCATGCGATGAAAGAGCAGCTTACCGTACCATAATCGGGCATGTGATCAACCAATTTGTGCTCGGCCACAGTTAAACATCGGATCGGTCCTTAGCTGACTCAGGCGGGACTACCACATTTGAGTCTCCTTACCCAAACATCCTTCTCTCTTGCCTGGTCTCCAATTTTACCTTTTTCCATAACACAACCATAACCAAATCATTCCATAGAATGTAAAGTGAAAGTCCTCAAGTAGTAGAACCATACACCACTTGGCCCAAACCCGAACTCTAAGCATACTAAGCATGACACAATTAATACCCATAATCTAGCTCCAACGGAGGTGTTCAGCAAGTAACAAGGATGGTACATGCAACAATTAGGATCTAGCCTGTCCCACATTTCAATTCCTAATGCAACACTTAATCATCCAATAAGCAGTTAATTCACAAAAGTAAATTACGCATATGTTTCAAGATGCTTAGGTGCTTGCCTTGTGCTTCTGCTTGCGGATCGACGACAAGTTGTTCGTCGGCAATCCCTTCAACCACGGTCACGTCAGTCACCGCGGTCTCGTTCTCTACACGGATATAATGCACGAATAAGATGCATGCAATGCAAATGAACTGAAACAAATTTCAAATCCCACCGAACAGACCAGGTAAACCCGGACAGTCCGGGTTTAATATCCGGACAGTCCGGTTAACCCGTACATTCCGGACCTTCTGTCCGGACATTCCGGACCTGGCGCGTTTCACCCTATGACTCAATGGATCGAGGTGCCGCCAAGTCCTACGACCCCGCGAGAACCCGATCTACCACTTTCCTACACACGACTAGGCCGGAGAAGCTCTAAGCTAACCCAAATCACGACGAAACGAGGCACACTTGGGTAGCTCACGGCCCAAACTCAATCTGACGCTTAGAATGGCACCATCCAACCCCGATCTACAACCCTAACACCCAACATTGCCTAAACCACCCCCAAAAACCCAACCACCCACCAAACCCTAACATTCCCCCAAAGTTAACACCAACTCCCAATCTACACCAAACCCCAAATCCAACCCCAAGGACTCCCTAGAACCCAAGAACCTCGAATGGACTCCAAGAAGAGGTCTCACCTTCAATGGGGATGAAGGAGAGAGAGGGGAAGCCGGGTTGAACGAAGAGGACGCCGGCTTGGAGGGGATCTTGAGGACACCGGAGTGGAGGAGTCGCCGGGGAAGAACACGGAAGGACACCGGAGTCACCGGAGACAAGGGCGGGGTGGAGGAGAGACGCACGGGCAGTGGGGAGCAATGGGTGGAAGAGGAAATGAGTGAGGAGCCACGAAATGGAACTTTATACCTAAGTCCCGCAATGTCCGGATACTCCGGACGTTCAACCCGGAGACTCCGGGTTGGGGTCTTCGATAGGACTAACTCGGACACTCCGGACAATTTGTCCGGATACTCCGGGTTAGGGTGTTCGGGCGAGCTAATCCGGATACTCCGGATATTTAATCCGGACATTCCGAGTTATATCCGGATATTCCAGAGGTTTAATTCGGATACTCTGGATGTCCCAGAATTTTTGAAGTTGGGGCCTTGTCATGTATGAACTCACGCTTGTCCATTTGGGAGAAGGGCTAGCATCATTTCACTCACAATGACATCATGTAGTTAGACTAGTTGCAACATCTCTCTTAGAAGTGTTGCTAGATTTAAAGAACTTGCTTTTGAATAGTTAGCTTTGTAAGTAGTTGATGACATGTTGGTTTAAATTCCTGTATCCCTAGTACTGTTATGTCTTTACCTCGCAGTCCGACTCTCTTGTGGCATGGTTGTCATTCATGGTTTTTTTGTCCTTCCATGTTCTGTGCTTATTTGGTTATGCTGACTAGTTAAAAATCATGAATTGTTATATATATGTTGTTCATATTGTTGTGTCTTGTTTGTCTGTTGAGTGGATGTCTGAGTTTTAGGGAAGGTACTACCGAAATTTTTAGTTAGTTCGGCAACCTACTAGTATGTTAGTTTGCATTACTAAAGTTTTCTAGTGTCTTGTCTTAGTTGGTACTTGTGGGTGTAACATTCAGGGCATATGGGGTGCCGGGGTGTTACAACTAGGGTTCCAACCTCTAATCGCAACCAAATCTAATAAGCACATAAACAAACAAACGAATCTAATGAGCACATAAACAGCATGATTCGATTGGACCTGAGCAACTTCTGATCCGCAGGCTATACAGTTCCAAAGGAGCAAGAAAAAGAACAGCACTATAGCGAGATCCAATCGGATCGAGAAGTGTGGATCGGGCTAGGGTTCCTTACCGAGGAGGGGATGAGGCATAGGGGGTGGGGAGCGAGAACTAGAGGCTGCAACTACTACTCCTCCTGCTGCTGCTTCTCTGAGGAGTGGAATCCAAGGAGAGGAGGAGAACGAAGGGGGCTAGGGTTTGGGGAAGGAGTTCGTCCAGGAGGATCTCGCCATGGGGTGGGGTTTTGGGGAGGTGAAACGCGCTGGGAGGTAAGGTCTGCACAACAAACCTCTATTGGTATGTTTATATAGTGGTCTCAGTATATGACATATGGTTCTAATTAGAAATCGTTTGTGATACTAAAACATCATAGATGGTTATATTTAGAAACTATCTGTAATACTAAAATATCATATATGGTTCTAATTAGAAACCATTTGTGATACTAGAATATCACAGATGGTTTCTAACTATAACAGCCTGTGATCCCTTTTTGTCCCTACAATACTACTAAACAGTCCTACACTAACAGTTCCAAACTGGCTTTAGAACCGGTTGTAAGCATCCGGGAGTGTTGCCCAGTAGTATCACTACCGGTTGATCTAACCGGTAGTGCTGGTGAGCTGTACTACCAATTTGTAATAATAACCGGTAGTAAATCTCTCAGCTACACTACCGGTTTGTAATAAGAACCAGTAGTATATCTCTCAACTACACTATAGGTTTGTAATACAAACCGGTAGTAAAGCCCCTGCTGCCCGTCCGACAATAGGGCCTATTTCATCTCCAAATCCTATTTGCAATACAGATTTCAATCACAGAAAATTGCAATACAGATTTCAATCACAGAAATGCTTACCAGATTCTCTCCACAATCAAACAACCAATTCATTAACAACACAATTAATTAATTCAAAGCATTGCATATTCAAATCAAATAATTAGGCACATATTCACATGAAGTACACATGAGCGAACTCAAGTTTGCAATTCAAATACAAAAGAGTTCATTCTTTATGTCCATCACTTTTTGTAACCGAAGTTGAGCCCGTTAATTCACTAGTCCTTATCGTAGGGCACGATTTGAACGCATGTTCATAAAACTCACCATTTGTAGATATGACCTCATCAAGATGGAAGCCGGCGAGTTGTTCTTGGATTGCGTTGACTCGGTGTGGTGGGAGTATGCCTTTCTCACATTTGGCGAGCTGTCATTAGGTGAAGTGAAACAAATTAATCAATCCATGAACTTGTGTAGGAAGTGACAATTAGGAATCGATAAGTATATATGTACACACCTCTTCGGTACTTCTTAGCTGCTTGTGGTTGGTGTTGAAAAGATGCATGAATTCACATACGTAGTATCCGCATAAGTTATTTCCTGACTCCTGCCTCATACACTGCGATGAGAAAAATTGAAAAATATTATTGCCGTGGAAGGGTAAAAGGCCTTATCGGCATGAAAAAATGGTACAACATATGAATATTCGCTTCGTACTGGAAAGTCGGTTATAACAACAAATGCCTCCTTGAATTCACCATGATTCTGTGCCCGGAACCGTGCGAATGCAGTGCGTGTGATTACGGATAGTAATTATTAGAGGTCAACTCACTGCATGGAAATATTACTAGAATAATAATGAAAAGACAATATTACCTGTTAAGCAACCCTATGATGTGTTCCAAATGTTGTATGGGTTTCCTTCGTGAGTCGAAAACAATGATTTTACTAGAGTATAGCCGCCAGATGACAAGAAGGACCCATTGAAACCTGTACATATGTCAACATATCTAATTAGTCCTAACTTCATGTCACGGAAAAAAATTAGAACTAGACAGTATGAAAACACGTACCCAAAGTTGTAGGGCAGAAGTATGAAGTTTTTGTAGTGTTGGGCGTTAAGATCTTTCAAAATATTATTCTCGGTATCTTTTGGATGGACCTTAACAGTACCGTCGTTTACAACTAATGGGTCGATGTAGCCTACATTGTAAATAGACTCCTTTCTACATTTTTGTATCTCCATTCTACATAGGAATAAATTAGTTAGACTTGCAATTTAATTAAGCATGCACACAGTGAATTTTACCAAAAAGACAATTACAAAGTCTAGCAACCCAACATGCTCACGTCGAGGGCATCTCGTTGGTACAGTTGGTAAATTTCCTCAAATTCAATCAACACGAGGCCTGTGGCCGCGAAGGAAATCATCTTGTGTGAACTTGGTGGCAAACATTTTTCTGCCATTCCTTGACTCCTCCATATACCATTCGTGTAATTGGGGCATTTGTGTGACACTACGGTATGGTGTGACATTATAGAATGTGAAATTAGAGAATAAAACCTTTCGGCTTGAGGTTTACTCGCGTTTTTGGGCCGTTTGAAGTGATGTGTCACCACGGAGTGTCGTAACCTTTTAAATGGTGCATGTTAAGGTCAAAAACTTTATGAAATATGGTATGGCAGGTTAAAACCATAAGGTATGGAGGTTAATAACGTTTCCGGCCGTTTCGGGTTTTGGGCCTTCCGGGAGTTTGGGCCTTAAGTGGGCTTTGGTGGGATGGAGTAGGTCTCCGTAACGGACTAGGATTGGGTGTGGGGGCTGGTAAAAGGGCTCCCCACCAGCCCTTGGGCGTTCACCCCTGCCCCTTGTGCGCCCTTCCCCCCACTTGCCCTTGCCCTAGCCGCCTCCCTCCTCCCTTGGCCGTGCGCCTCCCTCTCCTTTGCCCCATTGCTCCCCACCTCTCCACCACCTCTCCTCCACCCCCTTTCTGCCCTAGGGTGGTCTCCACACCTCTGCACCTTGTGGATCCATCCGTTGGAGCGAGGAGCGAGGAGCGATCCGTGAGGAGATCTATTGGAGATTCGTTCGTTGGGCAAAGGTATGATCATGGGGATCCTTGGGTTTGATCTAGGTACTGTTCTTAGGGTGTTTATGAAGTTTTTAGATCAATTGGTGGTGCTGGGTTGGAATTCTTTGGGTTAGATCTAGACGTTGCCACGTTTCTGTTTTCGGGCAGATTGAGCAATCGGGCTAGGGTTCGAGTTTTCGTCGATTTAGAATCCGAATCTGTCCGTACGGACTTAAAATAAGTTGTAGATAATTTAATTATCTTTCCGTGGACATAAAGCACATTAAAATCCGATCAGCCGTTTGAAAGTTATGGCCGTTTTACCGAGCGTGTTAAAATCTGTGACGCGATTGGAACAGATCGTAGTAATCTGTAGATTAAACAATTTTAGAGTCTGAATCAGTCTTTCCGTATAACTAGAAAAATGTAGGAAATTTCCTAAGCTTCGCGATGGTGTACTCGTTTAATCGATTTGGAGTCCCAGAACTCAAGTTATGGCCTTTGCAAGGCTGCTGTCCCGCCGGGACAGAACCTCTGTTTTTAGGTTTGCAAGTAGTGGGCAATGTCGGGTTAGATGGGGATTTGTGTACTGTTTTGTGGGCATGATTGTGAGTGTGTGATGCCTATGTGCAGGTGGTGTGACACCGGGAGTGCCCTCGACTTCCCACAAATCCGTCGCCCGCGGTTAAGGCAAGTGTGTTGTAATGTATAGCGGATTGTAGGTTGCTTGTTGATATTGGATGAAAGATTGAATACTTGCTATGATCACTTGCCTTGCTTGCTGTTTTCCAATGATATATTGAGTATGATTATCATGATATGATGCTATGTGTCTATACTTATCATGATTCGATGCCATGTGTAATATTTGTCATGATGAGATGCCATATGTTTATGTACATGTGAAATATGATAATTGGCATAGTTGCATGCATCACATGAGATAGGGCGAGGGCGGTGAGAAAGTCATAACTAGTCCGGCAAGGTCGGTGAGAAAGTTATGACTAGTCCGGAACGCCATTGAGTAAGACCTACATCGTGATTCCATCCACGTGGTGAATGGAAGCGAGGAGTAGGCACCCTCCATCTTCGGGATGGAAGGGGGGAAAAGGGTGCACACCGACGGGTGTGTACTCAACCATACCGGTATGAGTTTCCAAGGAGATATGAGCATAACATTGCATTGCATTGCATTGCAATACATATTTAATGATGATGATGTTGTTATGTGCTCAAGTATGAGATGTTATATGTGATGTAAGGTATTATTATCTTGTAAATGATCTTGTTGTCCATTACAATATGCTTGCTGAGTTTTCGAACTCACGCTTGTGTTTTATGTTGTTTTTAGGTACTTTGAGATCGGCATGCGGGAAAAAGGGGTCTAGCTACACTTCTACACGTAGCTCCACCATCATAGTCCATAATTAATCACTTGGAGACATGATATTAAGAGTTGTGCCTTAAACTTAATGTATGGTTTAATTTAGCATGCTAGTGATTCCTTATTTGCTTCGTTTTAGTTTATGAAGTGGTTGAGCGTGGTATTATTGGTGTAATTTGATGATATATCCATTTATGTTGATGTTTTAGATGTCGTGTGCTATGATATATCTTGCCATGATATTGATATGGTGTTAATTCATGGAAAAACAAAGGAGATGCTGCCGAAATATCGGTTTTTAGCATATGTACCTTTGCTGGAATTTATGTTTAAATGTGGTATTTAGATGTTGTTTAGCTTATGTTTGGTAGCATTCGGGCATATTAAATGCCGGGGTGTTACAGTTTGGGTTGGTAGCAGGGCCACCTCATCTGGCCTAACTAATGGTTAACCCAACTTAAATGGCCATCTAAGAGGTGCCACTACAACCTCATCTTGTCCATAAACTTGACCGAGCATCAGTCCAGCTTCTGCCATGAATTGCTCAAGCTGCAACTGCTCCGCACTAGCTTGCAACTTCTTCGACTTCTTTGTCGCCTTTATTATTGTGCACTTGTAGCCCGAGGGAAACTTCTTCTTCGGGGAGGTTAGTCTTCTCGAGAAATATTTTTTGACTGCATCATCAATTGGAACCGTCTTCTCGGGCTCCGAACGTTTGAAGTGTGCAGTTGCACTTGCGTTCACTTCCTTTCTGGTCTCCTCGGGAGTTAGGTCATACGGCTTCTTATGTGGAGCTAGGGTGGACCTCTTCTTTTGTGGAGCCAACTTCTTAGATAGAGGATTGCGTGGTCATGGAGTTGGGGTCGACTTCATAGCTGGGGCCGACTTCTTAGGTGAAGCCTGCTTCTGTTTAGGTGTTGGGGGTGGTGGAGGACTCGGGCTTTTTGTGACCGCCAACTTCTTGCATGGGGGTGATGGTGTAGTTGGACTTGGGCCTCTAATAGGAGTGGACACCTCCTCGTTACCTTGAAATATAATGTAGCGTTTGAGCCACAAAATGATACCGTGTACGGCCTGTCCAAGCTTGGTAACCCCGTCACCTCCAGGAATGTCGATGTCAAGCTCTTCATATCCTTCGCATATCTGCTCAACCGCGACCTTAGAGTAGCCCAGCGGTATCTCGTTGCAATGAAAGAGATGGCCCAACTCAACAGGGAATGCCATAGCATAAGCAGCCTTGAGGGAGAGGTTACATGCTTCAATATGCAGCTCACACGAACGGTGCATCGTGATGTCATCCACGAGATAATGGCCCAAATCCACATCTAGGTGCCCAGTGGAAACGCAACTGCTCTGCTTGCCGGAGGGGCTAACGACGACATTAGGATTACTAGGAGGGGCGACCTGCATCTCGCTAATGGCTAGCTGCACTTGTCATCTGACTTCTTCCTCCATGCTTGCCTGACGACATGAAGATACCACGGACCGAGCTCAAGCAAAGTCCGTCACCATTCCATGGAGTGATTCCTGGGACTTCTTCTGTGCCACTCGGGCAGATTGTTTTGTCCATCACATTCGGCACGAAAGATAATTACCGGACGGAGTACACGAACTTTGAAGTAGCCGATTTCGAGACAGCGTACCACACCATCTTGGGAAGACCCAGCCTGGCAAAATTCATGGCAGTTCCACACTACACTTATTCAATGCTCAAGGTACCAGGGCCTAAAGGAGTCATCACGATCCGTGGAGACGTACGACAGTCTTTTCAATGCGACAAGGAAAGTTGCGAGCTGGCTGAGATCCTATGGGCATCAGCCAACTTGCAAAAAATCCGACTGGCAGCATCCGCTTCACAGGACGAAGACGTACCAGCCAAAAAACAAGCAAAGGCAGGGATCCAACCTGGCGAAGAAGTGGCACATCTTCGCCTGGAAGCCTTCAGACATGCCTGGCGTTCCGAGGGAGGTGATCGAGCACGCACTAAATGTAAACCAGAATGCGAAACCAATCAAGCAGCGCCTCTGACATTTCGCTCAAGACCGTCGTGACGCAATTAAAGAAGAGATCACTAAACTCTTAGCCTTGGGCTTTATAAGAGAAGTGTATCATCCCGAGTGGTTAGCGAATCCGGTTATGGTTCTCAAAAAGAACAAAAGCTAGTGTATGTGTGTTGATTATACCGATCTCAACAAGGCATGCCCTAAGGATCTACTCGGGTTACCTCGCATCGACCAGGTTGTGGACTCCACCTTTGGTTGCGAACTCCTGAGCTTTTTGGATGCCTATTCAGGGTACCACCAGATCAGCCTCAAGGAGGAAGATTGCATCAAAACCTTGTTCATCACACCGTTCAGGGCTTTCTGCTATGTCACAATTCCATTCGGGCTGAACAACACCGGCGCAAATTACTAGCGCGCAATACAACGGTGCTTTCATGATCAACTCGGACACAATGTGGAGGCCTACGTGGATGATGTTGTGGTGAAATCTCAGTTGAAAGGAGACCTCATCTCCGATTTGACCGAAACATTCGAAAGCCTGAGGGCTTACCAGATGAAACTCAACCCCGATAAGTGCACTTTTGGAGTCCCTTCGTGAAAGCTTCTCGGATTCATCGTGTCACACCGCGACATCGAAGCAAATTCGGAGAAAGTCAACGCCATCCTAAAGATGAAGCCACCGACGAATCAAAAGGACGTCCAGAAGATTACAGGGTGCATGGTGGCACTTGACAGGTTTGTCTCTCGCTTAGGGATGCGGGGAACACCGTTCTTCAAACTCCTGAAAGAGCAAGACCAGTTTGAATGGACCACCGAAGCACAACAAGCTTTCGATGGCCTCAAGACCTTTTTAACAAAGCCCCCGGTACTGGCATCCCCATTGCCGGAGGAACCACTCATGCTCTATATAGCCGCAACAACCCATGTGGTTAGCGCAGCAATCATCGTTGAGCGCAAAGAAGACGAGCACTAGCAGAAGGTACAACATCCGGTTTACTTCGTTAGCGAAGTATTGGGCGAATCTAAAAATGCGGTACCCGCAAATTCAGAAACTTATGTACGCTATGCTGATCACCTCCCGAAAGCTCAAGCATTACTTCCTGGAACACACGATTTCGGTGGTTACTTCTTTCACGATCGGAGATATACTTCATAACCGGGAAGCCATCGGGAGAATCGCCAAATGGGAAGCTGAGCTGGGAGCCTTTGAAATCACGTTCAAATCGTGCACCACCATAAAATCTCAAGCACTAGCCGACTTCACCACCAAATGGATGGAACTATAGAGTCCATCAACCAGCAAAGAACTCGAGCATTGGACAATGCATCGTGCTCACGCTCCCGAAAGGAGAAAAGCTGAAATACGTCTTGCAGATCCACTTCCCTGCACCAAATAACAGTGCCGAGTACGAAGCACTCATCCACGGGCTCCGTATCACCATATCACTTAGAATCCAACGATTGGCGGTTCGTAGAGATTCTCAGCTCGTAATCAACCAAGTACAAATGGATTGGTCGTGCGTTGACGACGTGATGACCGCATACCACCAAGAAGTGCGTAGGTTGGAAAACAAGTTCGACGGACTGGAGCTATCCCATGTGCTTAGAAGGGATAACGAAGCCGCCGATGAGCTTGCCAAACTGGGTTCCAGTCGGGTAGATGTACCAGCGGGCGTCTTCGTGGAAGAACTTCACAAGCCCTCAACTCAACCACCCTACGCCAAAAAGACGAGGAGGCGTCCCCCCCAGCTAACGTAGAGGTGTTGGTCATCAGCTCCGACTGGACAAGACCTTACCTAGATTACCTAACAAAAGATGAAATCCCAGAAGATCGCACCGAAGCAGAATGCATCGCGCGCAAAAGTAAAAGCTACACAGTCATCAAGGGGGAGCTCTTCCAAAAGTGCGCCTCTGGAATGCTCAGATGTTGCATCTCGGAGCAAGAAGGAAAGGATCTCCTCAAGGAAATCCATGCGGGAATTTGTGGACAACACGCGGCCTCAAGAACCCTAGTCGGAAAAGCTTACCACCAAGGATTGTTCTGGCCAACTGCAGTAACGGATGCAAAGGGCATCGTTTGCACCTATGAAGGCTACCAATTTTTTGCTTGGTAAATCCACATGTCGGCTCAAGAGTTGTAGACCATACCAATCACTTGGCCATTCACAGCTTGGGGGCTTGACATGGTAGGACCACTGAAAAAAGCGCAAGGTGGATTTACACATCTTTTCGTCGTTGTGGACAAGTTCACGAAGTGGATCGAAGCCAAGCCAGTCGCCACCATAAAAGCAACAAAAGCCAATGACTTCTTCCAAGACATTGCGGTTCGCTTCAGCACGCCAAACAGAATTATCACCGAAAACCGCACCCAATTCAGAGGGGAAGAATTCCAGGATTGGTGTGATGAATTGGGAATTAAAATCTGCTTTGCTTCTGTGGCACACCCGCGGAGCAATGGACAGGTTGAACGAGCGAACTGCATGGTGCTTCAAGGACTAAAAGCAAGGATCTTCGGTCGCCTTAATCCCTACGCCACCTGATGGGTAAAGGAATTGCCTTCGGTGCTCCAGGGGCTCAGAACCACTCCCAGTCGGGCAACCGGGCAGTCGCCCTTCTTCTTGGAACATGGGTCTGAGGCGGTCATACCTACCGAGCTGAAATTCAGATCCACAAGGGTTCGGAACTACAGCGAGGCTAAATTAGAAGAAAGCAGACTGGATGACCTCGATCAGTTGAAAGAAGCAAGGGATGTAGCTGCGATTCGATCGGCCAGATATCTTCAAGGCCTGCGCTGCTATCATGACCGCAATGTCAGGGGTCGTGCTTTCTCCAAAGGAGATCTGGTTCTAAGAAAAAATTAGAAAAGTGAGCACAAGCTTTCCCCAAGTTGGGAGGGTCCCTATATTTTCAATGAAGTGGTGCGGCCTGAAACTTATCGACTTAGACGAGAAGACGGTGCAGTCATCAGCAACACCTAGAACATAGAACAGCTACGTCGCTTCTATGCTGAAACCTTGTATTCTCACTGCATCATTTTAAAATAAAATATTTCATAAGTTTCCTGAGCACTCCTTCTTTTCCTTGAGGTGTCAGCAAAGACTTCAAAGCGCGTGTAAATCCTAATTCACAAAAACACAAAACCGTACACGATCAAGCCCAAATCCCTCGCAAGAAGTGTCCAGGAAAAGAAGCAACTAGCAAACTACCAACACTCGGGGGCTGGGTAGTCGGGCGGAACGCGTAAGTGACAAATGGTATGGCGCTTGGACGAATTCAAAAACCACACTAAATTGGAAGAAATGGAAGTACACATGGCAATGCAGAAGAAATATAGCATTTCATTTCTTTTCTTTTCATTACAAAAAAAGGGGCCAGGGGCGCCGCCTACTCAGGCCTCGCCGTGACGCATCCGCCCAACCGCCGCAATGAGGGTGTCACGCGCCCTAAAAAGGCGAGGAATGACCACAAGAAGAGCATCGACGGCCACCACATCATGGTCAACAGATCGCTCCTCCTCAAGATCCTCAATCACAGCATCGAACTGCTACCACAACACCTCCTCCTCTGGCCCCGGCTGCCCGTAATACCTGCGGCCATCGGGCCCTAACCACCAACGACTCACCATCAAAAGGCAAGAGTGGAGAGGAAGCAGGCGCAGAAGGAGAAGGGCGCAAGAAAGAATAGCCACAAGAGGCTCTGCCCGACCCTTCTTATACCAAGAAACGCGAAAGGCGAAGAGCATGAGATTAAAGGAAGGGGCGGGAAGCCAGAGCGACTTAGAAGCAGTCCTGAGGCAAGTTTGAATCAGCCACGCAAGCAATACGACAAAAACAGCCCGGTGACGTCATAATCCCCCTCCACTTTTAATCACTTTAATTTTTGCCTTACGACCTAGTTGTTTCCCAACTAGGCAGTAAGCCGGAACGGTCATAACATTCGCTCGCGCATTAGTCCCCAACTTAAATCACTCAGCCTAATGGTCATAACACTTAATAAGTGAACGCTAAACACTCCCACAAGATGTCTCTCCTTGATTCCAGGGGCCACCGGAAAAGCACTCGGGTGGCAAGGCATTCGAGCAAAGGAACTCGGATAGCGCTCCAGTCGGAAGAAATGTCAGGCTGTCAACCCGTCAAGTACTTGGATGCCTCACCACTTGGACAAGAGGTACCCGGATGACCTTCCAGTCGAACGAAGCAGCAAGCGGCTAACACGCCAGCAGATGGGAGGGCAAAATGTCAAACAAAAATTCATGTTCATTCCCAGCTCACAAAGCCCCGTACATACGCCTATGCAGGATCCAAGTTCAGGTTTTCAGCTAGAGCTTCGGAGACACTCTCAACTTCCCTCAGAAGAACAACGGCCTGCTCATCATCCATGGTGCAAGCAAAACCCTCCTTGACGGCCTCAAGCTCCACTCGGGGATACATCGACTTCACGATCACAAGCGCTTGATTGGAGCTCGTGATCACCCTTTCCCGCACATGGGCCCTAAGCCTCTCAGGGGCTGCTCGCAGACGCTGAAGAGCCTGGTTCCCGCTGCTCGAATCGCAAGTGTGTAGGAAGGCCAGCACTGACTCAGAAGCTTGTTGGAAAGCTAAGCACAACGCATCAGCACGCTGAATCCTTCCTTCAAGGTTGTCAAATTGTGCTCGCACCCTCCTCCGATACTCTGCAAACAGAGTAGGTCAACAGCCCAGAATGCCCCACAACCCGATAAAGCCAGAAGACAAGAACCAGGCGCAAACCTTCGAGCTCCCCCGTCAACCTCCCCTGCTCAGCCTTGGCCTGGCGCTCACGGGCCTCCTCCCCTTGGAATATGTCCTCTGAAACATAGAGTTGCGCCTCCAAGGACTTACACTGTCCCTCCGAGGCCATAAGCTAGCCTTGGAGTCTCGTGTAAGCTGCGTCTAACTGAGAAGGCCAGACAAAGTCAGAGACAAAAGCAAGAAGATGGCAAGAGTCACTCGCCCAGGAAGAGAACTCGCCTCGGAGGGAAGCAGACGCGTCTAGCTTCTCCAGGCGTAGAGACTGGACTTCGTCCCAAAGCTATTACAACTCATGGGGACGCTCGTTTTGAACCTCCACTAGCTCATCCCTATGCTCATTGCTCGTCTTGATGGAAGGAAGGACAAGGCGCAAGAAGTCTGTCTTCTTCCCCAAGTGGCCCCCCAGGGTCTGAGGGTGATGGAAGAAAAATGAACAAGCGTCCCGGGGAAACAAAAACACAAAAGAAAAGCTACGAGTATACCTGGATCAGTCGGGAACACCGAACAGAGGACTCGTGGAGATCCTCTATCTTCTGCTCTTCGGCAGCGTCATCGAAGGTGTCCCACTCTTCCTCCTCACTATCCCAAGTACCCAGCATAAGGGTAAGCTTGGCACGTGTGGTCGGGCGAGGGATTTCTTCCACTGGGAGGGAGGCGCACTTGGCTGGCTCCTACGCCTCTCCATTTGCTGACGGTGGCGGATGGTCTGAGGAGGACGGTCCAGTTGGAGCTACCTCAGTAATGACCTTGGTACACTCCAGGGTGGCCGCACTTGAAGAAGACAGCCTATCCCGACCGAGGACATCCTCAGGGCTAAGACCCTGGGGAGTTTCAGTCGGCATCCCGATAGGAATGTCAGCCGATAGTTTCCTGACATGGAAAAGAAGGAGGGCCAAAGGCCCACGTCAACAAGTCGACAGAAAATGATGGAAGGAGGAAGGTGAGGAAATACCGGGTGGACCGCTTTATCTCAGCCACAGCCCACCCCGGACGAACAAGCCACTGCCAAAGGGAACGAGATGCAAACCTGAATCCTGGATCCGCGGAGCGAGTGATGTTGTGGACTGGTCGGAAGGACCGTGGACGGTCGGACCACCACTCAGAGCTGCAGAAGAGAACAAGGGGCTCGAGGTCTCCTGTGTTGCCAGCCCCTTCCCCTTCTCTACATTCGTCGTGGCGGCTGAGCTGTCATTCGGGACCGCGAGCGGAGGAGACAGACTCAAGAAACCTTGCCCAGATGTCCGCCTTCCCCTCTTAGCACTCGAAGCAGCAGGCGAAGCCGTAGCCGATCTCTTCGAGCCTACCCCCAGGCGAGAAGCATCCTCTGGGGAAGCAGCTGAAGCCAGAGAATCTGGAGCCTCTGGTGTTACCGCTCCCGCGTCTTCGGGGGTCTCCCCGGATGTGGACTAGCCAGGTCTCCTTAGCCCGCATCCCGGATATTCAGGGTACCTAGGGATCGGAGCGTCAGAAAAGAAGGCTTCCCGTCCCTACAAATGGGGAAAGAATAACAATTCAAACGAGAGCAATCGAAGACAGGAGTTTAAAAGCATTTGGGAACTTCGAAGATCACTGGGGGAGGAGGGCAAGCCAAACGAAAGGACTTCGGGCATCCCCCACAATCCAGCACGGCGCCAGGGGCAAAGAAGTCATTCAGTCGCCTATCCAACACCTCTTCCGGAACTCTCGTGGATAGCTCCTGAGTGGGGTTCGACCTCCCCAGATATTCGAACCCCGAGTGAACCGGCTCCTTGTTTGGCTGAACACGACGAATGACGAAGCTAGCGGCAACACCCACTCTGTGCAAACCGGCATTCTTCAATTGATGGATGATGGCCATGAGCTCTCCAACTTGGTCTCTGTCGGAGTCGAGAGGAGGCTTAGTCCAAGAAACTGATACCGCAGGTGTAACACCCCAAAATTTTGCTTTTCTTAAATTCATGTGTGATTTAGCACTTTGGTGAATTTTTGGATTTATTTGGAATTTATTTGAATTTATTTGAATTTATTCCATTTTGAAATAATTAAAGAATTTAACTTTGCAAATAAAATTTTGTTGGAAATATTTTATTTGAGTCCAAAATGATCCAAAATATTTTCCAGAATTTTTTTGGAATTTTTTTGAGTATTTTACTATTTTTCTTGAATTAAATGAATTACTGGAAATTATTTTAAATATTAAATCGCTGAGAAATCCAAACCGGGTCGGTTACTGTTCATCCGACCGAGCCCGAGTCAGACTCGAGTCCGACCCGAGCCATGCGACTCTGTCGAACCCGGTCACCGCGCCGAAACTCAACCGTTGGATGAAGATCCAACGGTTGAGATCAACCGCAATAGCCACCGAACCCTAGCCCGTGACCGTTGGATTGAGATCCAACGGCTCACGTTGATCCACGTCACCCAATCCGAATGGGATTCGGACTCCGCCGCCGCAGCTGTGTCGACCTCGGTCTCCGTGCGATACACGAAAGCCGAGGCCCCTATTTAATCTTGCCGCCGCCATCGCGGAAGCCCGCTTCCCTTGCGCACTGTAGCCCTAACCCACCCCGTCGGAGCCGCCGCTTAGTCGCGCGAGCTCGTGAGTTGGAATCCTCTTCGCCGCGGTTTTGCTTCGTCCCGCCGCTATCCGTCGCCCTTCGCCGCGTTGACCCCAGATCCGACTCCGCGGCGACGAGACGCACTGAGGAGGACTCACTCGGCCGAAGAGCCGCATAACGCCGCCGTTGCGTGTCGCCGTTCAGCTCGGTGAGCCAACTCCGCCCGCGCCGCCATCGCCGACCCGAAGCCGTGGACCGTCGGATCACCATCGCACGCCTAGGATCACGCCACGCCACC
Organism: Rhipidocladum racemiflorum; assembly: GCA_036346355.1. Classification (NCBI taxonomy): domain Eukaryota; kingdom Viridiplantae; phylum Streptophyta; class Magnoliopsida; order Poales; family Poaceae; genus Rhipidocladum; species Rhipidocladum racemiflorum. Next base: position 56,085,571 of record CM070577.1, on the reverse strand, counting down.
GCCGGTGAGATTCCAATCAAAAACCCCAGATTCAATCTCAACCGCTGGATCTAGATCCAACGGTCCAGATCAAACGCGTTAACCCAAACGCGTGAGCCGATTCAATCCGGGGCCGTTGATTTTCAAATCAACGGCCGAGATTGAGCCACGTGTGTGGAAGTTGGACCGGCGCGGTCAGCGCCAGACGCTGCGTCGTGGCGTTGACACGCCGCCCGCGTCGGCCGGCCGGCAAAACCGCACCGTGACGTCAGCACGGGCCCACCCGTCAGCGGCCACCCCAGCCGTGCAGTGACGTCACCCATGACGTCACAGTGGGTCCCACCTGTCAGCGCAGCGGGCTGAGTCCCCGCTGACGTCAGCAATGACGTCACCCCAGTGGGTCCCACCTGTCAGTCTCACGAGGAGCCGTGGACCGGGTCCACGGTAGACCCGAGCCAAACCATGGACCACGTCCATGAACCGGCTAACGTCAGCAGACCAATCAGAGGCTGCCACGTGTCCTCGCTAACGCAATAATTAATTTCCGAAAAAGAAAATGATTTATTAATTCGAAATAATGATTTCAGATTTTGTTTCAAACTTCAAACGCTTATAACTTTTGCGTTTCAACTCCGATTTGAGTGATTCAAATTTCTAAATTTGTATAAAATTGAGATCTACCTAATTATGAATTTTATTTAATTTTTGGACTAAAGTTTTCCTCTGTAATATTATTTAATTGATTATTTAAACTTCAAAATGCTATAACTTTTGCATTTAAACTCCGAATTTGACGATTTCAGTTTCTAAAAATTCATAAAATTATGTTCTCTCTGTTTATGAACTTTATTTGGATGTTTGGATACTTTTTGTCTACTGTTTTATTCATTTATTGCTATTTGCACGCGTTACGAGTAGACGTTGAAGTGCCGGAAGGATTCGAAGGAGAAGTATTGACTCAGGATCCAGCTCAAGACCAAGAGCAAGTACTTTTTGAAGGCAAGTTATGCTTTGACCATATTGATCCTATCTTGGAAACCTATTTTGATTTAACTTATTGCATGCTAGTTCAATTAGAAAATACTTTGTTTAATCCTGGGGAATTAGATAAATGCCAATTTGCTGTATGACACCTTGATTAATTAAATATGAGCCATGACCCTTGTCACCCTAGTTGTGGTTTACTAGTTGGACATTACTAAATTGCCAACATGGGATTTTAGACCGTATAGTATACTGCTTAGACCTGCTACGTGTTCATGACATGATTTTGGACAATCAAACGTTAATATTGACTTAATGATATAATGAACCTGTTTTGGAAAGGTATCATGTGATGTTGATGGCACGTGGTGCATGGTAATCAACTAGGGTTTGATAAATAGTTTTCGACCGGGGCATGTGGCAAGAATGATCAGGTGGGCCAGTTGTGGCATTGGGAATGTTGGTTTGGTTCTTTGGGTAGTCTTGCCCTGGTCACCCTAAGGACTTCACCTTGCAAGCCTTTGAACTGAGTCAAGCGTGCAACCACATGTCCGTAATGGGACGGACCTAGTTGACTAAGTTGCTAATAACGTACCTGTGGGACCTCAGGATGTCAACTACACCCTTTGTGTAAGTTGAACGGGGGCGTCGGTCGCGGCCAGTACCCATCTAACGGTGGATTGACCTAAACTTCGCCTTTGCTAAGGGAAGGGTTAGTGTGCAACACCGAGAGGACTACTTGTGTGTTAAAAGTTTCCAAAGACTTTGTTACGGGAACTTCGCCTTTGTGGTGTTTGATCGTATCTTGTGGGTAAAGTGCATAACCTCTACAGAGTGTAAAATCTATTCGAATAGCCGTGTCCGCGGTATTGGACATCGCTAAAATTACAATCCAACGGTTAGACTTTCTCAAAAATAACTTGAACTTGAAAGGTTGGGTTGGATTAATAATGATGTTGATGGAAATGTGGATTAGGATGGGAAAGATGTTTACTACACTCCTTGAAAAGTTATTTATGCTTTACTTGTTTCTACTGCTTTCGAATCTACTTATGATACTTGTTAAATGCTCTTACTGCAAATATACCTTGAGCCACTCCTTTGTATTAGGCCATGCATGTAGTATATTAGCTGCATTCTGTGCACGACTTGCTTAGTACCAAGTACTCACCCTTGCCGCAATACAACACCAGTTGAGGAGGAGACTACACCAGCTTTGGAAGAGGAGCTCCAAGAGGAACCATCTACTTAGGGAGCGAGCCCAGTCAGTTGCCTGTGGTATACTGGATGGCGCCATGAAGTTATCTTATTTTTTCGCTGCTATTATTTCTCTCTTAATAAGTTTCGCCCTGCGTGGTGTATATTTGTAACTTGACCATAAGGTCGAGCAACCAGTTTGACTATTTAATTAAAGTACTTTATTAGTATCGAGTGGTATGATTGTGATATTTACCAATGTTAAGACTGTGTGCACTAGCGCGTTCCTGGACTAGTGCTGAATACATAGAGGGTCCGGATTTGCAGATTCGGGTCCCGACAGCAGGTCTCCGTCCGGATAAGGCAGGAAGGCATGGCTCGAGGTTAGAACAGTAAAACCACTCCTGGTGCCAGCCCTTCTTAGAAGATCGGAAGGGAATGGTGAAATAAGATTTCCTCAACCCATCCCGCAATTGAAGATCAGCAGCCCCAACCTGATTGGGGGCATTCGTGTTAGAGAAAGGTTAAGGAGAAAGAGATGGCGGAAAAGGATAAAGTGGGGACGGATGCCAATTTAGGCTTCGCAAAGATGCATAAAGACAGCAATTTAAAGAATGGAGTTAGGATTGAGGTGGGTCAGCTCGATCCCATAATAATGAAGAAGGCCATGGAAGAAGGCGCTAGAGGGTAAACTAAACCCGCGCTAGAAAAAAGATTCAAAAATGACAATCTCTTGAGGACGAGGGGTAGGGGAAGACTCACCCACCACCGGGCCAGCCCCAATCAGCACCAAAGGAGGTAGGACCCCGGCAGAAACCATGGCGTCAAGGCGCTCTTCCTTCTAGAGAGTGGCTTTGGTTAAAGGGATCGGGCACTTTAGTGCCAAGGGATGTAACGAAGGAGGAGTGTGAGACCGTTTCCTTTCGTGGTCTGTTTGGGATTTTATCCTATCGCTTGGGTCATACTGAGGCCTTGTATGGGTGCTTTGGGTTTCAATGTTGAGTAAAGTTCTTGCAAGAGGTTGATCGTGGGTTATCGTTAGAACTGTGGGTCTTCGAGCCTAAGCATCTTACCATCGGGTCTCGATCAGTGTAGTTCCAGTGGCTTTAGTCAGAGAGAGAAGCGGTTTGGGAACTGCAGTCTCGCATGCGCGAGAAGTACCCCGAGCTTTTCGCCTCAGGTATGAGATGTGAAACCTAGCTATCTTTTGCTTTGCTGGGTTGTGTATTGGTGTGTCTTGGATTCGAGGTCGAATCCTGTTGAAGGGGGGCAGAATGTGACACCACGGAATGTCGTATCTTATAAAATGTGAATGTTCAGGTCAAAAACTTTATAAAATGTGAAAATGGTGGTTAAAACTTTATAGCGTGTTTATAGCGTGTTTTTGGGCCGTTTTCGGGTGTTTGGGCCTCTCCGGGGGACTTTGGGCCTTGGGGGTTGAGTTGGGCCTCCGGTGGAAGGGTTTGGGCCCAAGAGGGGGACTTTTGGGTAGCCAAATCTGGCCCCCACCCCTTGGTGCGCCCCCCACTCCCTCTCCCAACCCTAGCCGCCACCCCCTAGCCCCCCATGCGCCTCCACCCTTCCACTCCATCTTCCCCCATGGCGCCACCACCCCTATCCTCCCCTCTTGATGGGGTGTAGGGGATACCCGAACTTCCGTCAGGTGGAGGATAAGTCGATTAGGCGGCGTGAGACACACACTATCCGGCTTCTTGATCGACACGATCAAAAACCCCTACAATCGCAGCACCACGCGTCCTCTGGTTATCAACCGTGCGCTGCCCGGTTGACCTCGCCACGAAGGCTAATCCCTGCCAATGAATCGAGAACACAAGCAAGAACAAGAAAGATGCAACTGAATTTGAAATTGAGGATGAAGCTCACGAGTTGGGGTCTCACAAACCGATGAACGGCAACACTGTTCAAAGACAGAATTAATCTAAGAAAAACCCAAATCAAACCATAGCGGCGGCTACTGGATATAAAGGCTAGGGGACGTCCTAGAAACCCTAGACGTGTCCATGATGGACTCCAACATGATACATGGGCCAACGGCCCAAATTGGTGACGCAGCACCCTGGGATAGATTCTGTCCGCCAGCTTGCAACGTAAATTCCTGTCGACTCCAAAGTCCAAATGACCTGAAACCGGTGCCATTGTAAAGTTTATCTCCTTAGCTTTCGATGCATATGTGGATCATCAAAATCGGAGCCCGTTTGTGGCCTGGGCGACGATTTTAGTGAACGCTGCTCCTGGTGGCCGAGGTAGTCGACTCCGAGATGAATTGAACCTCCAACTTGACTTGGACACCCTCCTTGCCTCCCTCCTGGTCCTTGCTGGTTTCCGAGGCCTTCATGGTCCTCTCCAAAGTTCCTAAGTACAAGATAATCAATTGCCGTGCACGGGCAATTAGGAACGAGCTCACCTGTTGATTCAATTGACGTGCTCGTGCTCTTGTGATGGGTCCTTGCATCACAACTGGAGGAGGCTCGGTCGTATGCATAGGAGTGATGTCCTCATCACCTCTCCACCTCCCTTGCTGCCCATAGGGGAGTTCTCCACCTCACCACCCTGCAGATCCGTCCATTGGAGCGCTCCGCGACGAGGAGATCCGGTGGATTTGAAAGCAAGGAAGGAGATCGCGCGAACCGGGAGGAGATCCGTTGGGTTTTCGTTCGTCGGGTGAAGGTATGGCATGGGTGATCTATGGGTTGGGTCTAGGTGCTGCTCTAGAGGTCGATTTCATGTTTTTAGATCAAGTGGTGGTGCTGTCCATGGGTAGATATGGGAGAAAACTAGAGTTGCCACGTTCTCTGTTTCGGGCAGATTGAGCAGTCGACCTAGGGTTTCGGTTTTTGCCATTTTAGAGTCGGAATTTGGTCGGCCGCCTATTGAAGAAGTTGTAGGTAATTTCAATACCTTTCAGTGGGTATAAAGAACGTCCAATTCCGCCCAGCCGTTTGAAAGTTATGCTCGTTTGACCGAATGTGTTAAAAACTGTGACGTGATTGGAACAGATCACGGTATTTTGTAGATTAAACAACTTTAGACTCCGAATAACCTTTTACATATACTTAGAAAAAGTTAGGAAATTTCCTAAGCTACGCGAGGATGTAGTCGTTTAATCGATTCGGAGTCGTAGAACCCGAGTTATGCTCGTTGCAAGTCTGCTGTCCCGACGGGACAGAACCTCTGTTTTTGGGTTGTGCGGGTAGTTTGCGAAGTCGGGGTAGAAGAGTGTTTGTGTATTGTTTTGTGGGCATGATTTTGAGTGTGTGGTGCCTATGTGCAAGTGTTGTGACCCCGGGGGTGCCCTCTATGTCTCGCCAATCCGTCGCCCGTGGTTGAGGCAAGTGTATTGGAATGGGTAGCGGGTTGTAGTTTGCTAGTTTTGTTGAGTTGAAATTGAATATATGATATGTTCACATGCCATGCTTTAATGTTTGCCATTGATATGATGAATATGCTTATTATGTTATGATGCCATGTGTTAATGTACAAAGTTATTTATGATGTTGGCATATTTGCATACATGGCATGATACATGGCCCGGGCGGTGAGAAAGTCATAACTAGTCCGGGGAAGGTCGGTGAGAAGGTTATGACTATTCCGGAGAGCCAATCAGTAAGTCCTACATCGTGATTCCATCCACCGCGGTGTATGGAAGCGAGGAGTAGGCACCCTCCATCTTCGGGATGGAAGGGGGGAGAGGGTGCACACCGACGGGTGTGTACTCAACCATACCGGTATGAGTTTCCAGGATATATGTGCATCGCATTGCATTATATGAGGACGTTAAATGATGATGATATATGATGATGTCAATGATATGCTTACACTTTGAATATGAGATGTGTATGATGTCGTATGTGAAAAGTGGTGATGAAGATATTGGAATGTATTTTCTTGTTCCATTGCAATATACTTGCTGAGTGATGAACTCACGCTTGTGTTTATGTGTTTTTCTTAGGTACCATGAAACCGACATGCGGGAAAGGGAGCTAGTCACACGTCATCACTTAGCATCACACATATAAACAATGACATGTTCTCTCCTTTAGTTGTGATGGTTAATTCACTGAACTAAATTGTGGTTTTGATGCTTCGTTGGTTGTCATGATATTTTCTTGTTCCATTGCAATATACTTGCTGAGTGATGAACTCACGCTTGTGTTTATGTGTTTTTCTTAGGTACCATGAAACCGACATGCGGGAAAGGGAGCTAGTCACACGTCATCACTTAGCATCACACATATAAACAATGACATGTTCTCTCCTTTAGTTGTGATGGTTAATTCACTGAACTAAATTGTGGTTTTGATGCTTCGTTGGTTGTCAGGAGTAAATGATTAGGCCATATTTAACATGTGACGGATAGACTTATATCTTTAGTTGTATGGAGGTTGAATTTCCGATTGGTCATGTTATTGCTATCGTTCATTATGCTATCTTGACATGTTAATATTATTGTTGCTTCAATTCATGGAAAAACAAAGGAGATGCTGCCGAAATTTTCGGTATTAGCATTTGCTCCTTTGCTGTAATTTACTTGTAATTGTGGTATTTAGATGTTGCTTAGTCTATGTTTGGTAGCATTCGGGCATATTAAATGCCGGGGTGTTACACGAAAGTTGTAGATAATTGAAATACCTTTAATTGGGCACTAAAATCACTAAGTTTCGTTCATCCGTTTAACCGAACGCTGTCCAATCTGCGTCACGATTGGAACAGTCTGTGTTCATCTGTAGATTAGAGGAACTTAGAGGCCGAATGAGACTTTTCGAATACTTAGAAAAAGATGGGAAATTTCCTGTAGTTCGAGAAAATGTATTCGTTTACCTAATTTGGAGTTGTTAAACTCATGTTATGGTCATTAGAAGGTTGCTGTCCCGTTTGGACATATTCTATTTTTCGGGTTTTTTAGAAGTGGGTTGCGAAGCCATCATAGTTATTAGTCTTGTGATACATTGTGAGCATGTTTTTGAGTGGATTACATCCATGTGCAGGTGGTGTGACCCCGGGAGTGTCGTCAACATCTCGTCACTCCGTCCCGCGAGGTTGAAGGCAAGTGTATTGTGGTGGTTGTGGCTTGGGTGGCCATATCGTTTCGTAATATTGCAATTTAACCATGTGAAATGTTAAGTTACCATGTCTGATTCTTGCATATGATATGGCGAGTATGATTTGATAAATGGCTATGCAATTGTTAAATCGAGTATATATGCAAGTTTATTCATGTTTATGGCATGTGTGCATTCATAATTGAAGAGGCGACCCATTTTGATGTGGGCCTCTGTGTTCACAAGTAGTGAACACGAAAGACCTACCTCGTAGTCCCATCCACAGTTGTGAATGGGAGCGAGTCAGGAAGAGTAAGCACCCTCCATGGGATGGAAGGGAATGAGTGTGCACACCGACGAGTGTGCACTTGGCAATACCGGTATGTGCTAATGAAAGGAGCATGGCATGAGCATTGCATGATGCATTACATGAATGTAAATGAGAATGACTATATGAGATTGTGATCGAGGAAATTGTATGGGTTGTTCCTCGCATGGTTAAAGTCATGAAGGCTATTTACATGTATGATAAATGTTGTTTTCTTGTCTCGTTGCAATACACTTTGCTGAGTGATGAACTCACGCTTGTTGTTTATGTTTTTTTTAGGTACCACGTGTTTGGTTTTTGGGAAAAGGGATTAGTACCACCATATCACTAGCTTCAGCTCACTAGTTGAAAATACTTAAGAACTCTGTTGGTGTTGATTATTCATATTGAGTTATGTTGGTGAATGTTTCATGATAAACCCCATAATTAATTGTCGTCACGGAGTTTATTTATTCCTTTGCTATGATTTGATGTTGAAAATATTGATTATCTTACGGTTGTTATTATTCATTATACTATTGTGATATGAACTTATTGATGTTGCTTAGAAATCATGATAATAAGAATACATGCTGCCAAAATTTTGTTTAATCAGTTAGTGTACTGGCTGTAACTTATACTTATATTTGTTATTTGGTTGCTCTATTTAGTCTTTATGGTGACATTCCGGGGACATTAGGTGCCGGGGTGTTACACATCTAACCACCAGTAAGTATGTATTATCATCCTAATACCTACCATTTCCACGTTGATCCTTTCGAAAACTACTTCTTTCTCGTTAATTCATCTAGCTAGATGCAGCTTTAGAGACAAGAATATAGGTCCTCCAAATAACACAAAGTAGTTATTGTAAAATAAGGCAATGATGTAAATACTTGCATGCAACACATGCATCAATACCCTCCAAACGTAGTGCAATTACAGACTTGCAAACACAAAGCCTGTTGAGGATCCATGTGAGACCCTCATTTTTATGCCACAGTGTAACATAAAACGAGGTTCTAAAGTGCATACTGTGCCATTCCCATGATCAGTGACTGGCACGCACAAACACAATTCGGAATTACAGCCATACAAAAGTTCAACTTTTATTACATCAGATGTTTGATAGTAATATTACATAACCAAAAGTAGCAATAATAAAAGACCACATCTCATTGTTTGCCGACTAGCCCAAAACACCAAAGGCAACAGACGAGATAAACTTAGAGAGGATAGTCGTCGCCATAAATAACGAGTTCTTCGTTATCGTTATCGTCAACGGGATATTCTTGCTCATCACCTAAAAACCATGTTAACGCAATGTAACACCCCGGCATCTAGTATGCCCGGATGCTACCAAACATAGACTAAGCAACCTCTAAATACCATAAATAAAGATAAATTATAGCAAAGGAGTAAATGCTAAAAAACAAAAATTTCGGCAGCATCTCCTTTGTTTTAACATGAATTGAAGGAAACACAATAGCATAGCAATATAAGGAAATATGAGAGACATCTAAAATAGCAATAATTAAAGGTATGACGACCTTATAAGTCTGATTCCAAACATTTAATGTCTCCATGAGCCAAACGAACAATAAGACTCTCATATCGCAAAGCTAAACCATAAAACAATAGGCATCACACTTAATTTATTATCAAGACCCAACTGAGTGGCTGTGGGAACAATTGAGTGACGCTACGTGTAGAAGTGTGACTAATTCCCTTCCCCGCATGCCGATCTCATGGTACCTAAAACAACAAGAAAGCACAAGCGTGAGTTCAACACTTAGCAAGCATATTGCAATGGTACACAAAAACAATTACATGGCTACAACAACTCATATCATGTCTTTCATCTCATTCATGATCACATATCAATATCATCACCATTATGTATGCAATGCGATGCGATGCTCATGTCTTCTTGGAAACTCATACCGGTATGGTTGAGTACACACCTGTCGGTGTGCACCCTCTCCCCCCTTCCATCCCGAAGATGGAGGGTGCCTACTCCTCACTTCCGTTCACCGCGGTGAATGGAATCACGATGTAGGACTTACTCATTGGCTCTTCGGAATAGTCATAACTTTCTCATCGACCTTCCTCGGACTGGTTATGACTTTCTCACCGCCCGGGCCATGTAACATGCCAAGTATACAAATATGCCAATGTAACACCCTGGCATTTAATATGCTTGAATGCTACCAAACATAAGCTAAACAACATCTAAATACCGCATTTAAACATAAATTCCAGCAAAGGCGCACATGCTAAAAAAAGAGATTTCGGCAGCATCTCCTTTGTTTTAACATGATTCGAAGGAGCAACAACAGTATAGCAATATATGGAATCTGAGAGACAACTAAAAACAACAATAATTAATGACTTAGCAACAATGTAAGTCTAGTTCCAAACATATAATGTCTCCAAGAGTCAAACGAACAAAAAGATTCTCATTTAGCAAAGCTAAGCCTTAAAGCAATGATCATCACACGCAATTTATTATCGACACTAATTGAATGACTTGTGAAATCAAAGAGTGAAGCTACGTGTGGGAGTGTGACTAATTCCCTTCCCCGCATGCCGATCTCATGGTACCTAAAACAACAAGAAAACACAAGCGTGAGTTCGAAACTCAGCAAGCATATTCCAAGAGACAGCAAGAACAATAACATGGCAATAAAATCTCACATCATGTATATCATCTCTTTCATGAACACTTAACATTATCATCATCATTATGTATGCAATGCAATGCTCATGTCTCCTTGGAAACTCATACCAGTATGGTTGAGTACACACCCGTCGGTGTGCACCATCTCCCCCCTTCCATCCCGAAGATGGAGGGTGCCTACTCCCCGCTTTCGTTCACCACGGTGAATAGAATCACGATGTAGGACTTACTCATTGGCTCTCCGGATTAGTCATAACTTTCTCACCGACCTTTCCGGACTAGTTATGACTTTCTCACCGCCCGGGCCATGTAACATGCCATGTATGCAATTATGCCAACATCATATTTAACTCGTACATTAACACATGGCATCATAACATAATAAACATGCTCATCATATCCTTGGCAATCATTAAAACATGGCAAGTGATCATATATCATGTAGTCAATCTCATCTATTCTCAACAAGCAACCTACAAATCGTTATCCATTACAACACACTTGCTTCAACCACGAGCAACGGATTGGCGGGAAGTAGAAAGCACTCCCGGTGTCTCACCACCTGCACATAGGTATCACACATTCACAATCATGTCCAAAAAATAGTACGCAAACCCTCATCTACCCCGACATTGCTAACTACTCGCAAAACCTAAAAACAGAGGTTCTGTCCCGTCGGGACAGCAGCCTTGCAAAAGGCATAATTTGAGTTCTGGGACTCCGAATCAATTAAACAAGTACATCCTCACATAGCTTAGGAAATTTCCCAACTTTTTCTAGGTATAGGGAAAGACTGATTCGGACTCTAAAGTTTTTTAATCTAAAAAATACCGTGATCTGTTCAAATCACGTCACAGATTTTAACACGCTCGGTAAAACAACCATAACGTTCAAACGGCTGGGCGGAATTTAAATTTCTTTATATCCACTGAAATATAATAAAATTATCTACAACTTCTTCAACATCCGTACGACCATATTCCGAATCTAAATTGTCAAAAAACCGAACCCTAGGTCGACTGCTCATGCTGCCCGAAACAGAGAACGTGGCAACTTCTAGATCCAATACAATCGACTCAAATCCAGCACCACAAATTGATCGAAAAACTTGATAAACACCCTTAGAAATGTACCTAGACCAACCCCAAGGATTCCCATGGTCATACCTTTGCCCAACGCACGAAAACCCAATAGATCTCCTCCCGGTTCGCGCGATCTCCTTCCTCGCTCCAATCCCGCCGGATCTCCTCGTCGCGGAGCACTCCAACGGATGGATCTTTGAGGTGTGGAGGTGGAGAACTACCCTAGGGGCAGCAAGAGAGGAGGAGAGGTGGTGGAGAGGTGGTGGAGCAATGGGTAGCAATGGGGGAGGTCGAGGCGCCACAAGGAGGAGGTGGGGAGGTGGGGAGGTGTGGGGGGTGGCTAGGACTTGTGGGGGCGCAAGGGCAGGGGGGTGGACGCCTAAAGGGGCTGGGGGAGGCCCCCAACCAGGTCTCCTACTCCTATTAGGACTCAAACTCCATCCCACCAAAGCCCACGACCCTTTCCTTTAGGCCCAAACTCCCTTGGAAAGTCTCAAAACCCCGGAAACGGCCCGGAAACTCTATTAAGCCTCCTATCATATGGTTTTAACCTCTAATACCATATTTCATAAAGTTTTTGACCTTATCATTCACATTAAATAATGTCACACCATTCCGTAGTGTCACATTCTTCCCCCCTTCAACAGGATTCGACCCCGAATCCGAGACACGCCACTTTGCAAACAACCAAATCAAAGGGAGTTATGGTTCACGCCTCAGAACCTGCTTGGAAGCCCCTACGCTTTGCACCAGCCAGCACTCAGAGGTAAGGAGCTAAGGATCAAAGACTGACAGCTCTAATGATAACTCACAATCAAAAAAAACTTGCGAGAACTTTACTCAACATTGAAACACAAAGCACTCAAACAAGGCATCGGCATGACCCAAGTGATAGGATAAAATCCCAAACAGACCACGCAGGAAAACGGTCTCATACTCCTCGTTCTAAGCATTCCTTGGCACTGAAGTGCCCGATCCCTTTAACTCAGGCTACTCTCCAGAAAAACACGGTACCAACCTCCCTTCTGTGTTTCCTTGTACTCAAGACGACGCGAAGCAGGAGAGACACAACGCTCTAAGATTACCACCAGAACGAACAACCTACTTTAACCAGGATCCGTAAGACTCGCGTAACAAAAACGACCGAACGTTCCTCTGCAGTTGACACAACTCGCTTCTTGCCCAACGACAAAAGCACCAATACACTTCAAAAGGAAAAGCGATCACTAGCAACCACCAAGTGGTCCACTAACAATGTAATCAACCCTACCGAGGAAGACCTCAACGACACAATTCTCCACGAAGGTTTGCATTGAGTCATACACAACCTTCCACTCAAAGGACGACAATAAAGAGCACAATCATTGAGTGAGCTCAACCATAACATGAACCCAAGTGGCCCTCATCCAACACTCAAACCCCAAAGCGTTAAAACCACTTTGGAAAGGATTCAACAACAACCAGAGAGTATTCATTTTAATTTCCTAAGCCAAAACGCAAAGGAAACACAAATCCCTTCACCACAACCAACACCAGAAATTCTTCATTGTTTCTTTTCATACTAGAAAGCAAGGGAAATCTCGTTTCATGACATGAATGCACATTCTTCAAGAGCACTCCGGAATAGTCATATCTCCATATATGACTTTCTCACCGACCCGGCTCAACGACTCTTTTATCATTTAACATCTAAAAATGATGTCCTGTTTACTTTTCATCATTCATTCATCATGGAACAACAATACCGAAAAGTCATTCACCAAAAGACTTCTTCCTTGGTATCACATGATTGAAATACACATAACACTGACGGTTGCGCTAAATCATATAGACTATGACGGCAACATCGTTAATCAACAAAACACCACATCGTGTGAAAACCCAACATCCATTTAAAACTAACCTTGCAAAACCTCGCAAAATCAAACTCAACCCTTTGGAACAGAACATCGACTCCAAAGTCAAATATCTGCACACACAACCGCCATAAATTTTATCAAAAGAGAGGGAAACTCAATCCCAAAAGAAAACTCTTCACTAACCAAATTCACTTATGAAACATTCATAAAGACTAGACTTGTGAAACATCCGCACACCAGACACATTTTCCAAATGACTCCAACTCTACCCAAACAGAGTTACACATCAAGGGCTTAACTCAAAAGTTTCCAACACAACCCTTTATGACCATCTGCTTCCTTTTAAAATTAATTCCAAAGATAATTCGGTCTGACGCGAAAAGGGCGCGATCGACTCAAAAACTTTTGGGGGTAAATCCATACTCATAGCACCAACTAAACAAATTAGCCAAAACTAAATATTTGCACCAATTTCTACGAGTTTTAGGGAAACTCTGAAACACAGCATATGGAACACCTTGACCGAATACCCTTCAACCAAAATGGCAAACAACCAAACCAGTCCAAAAGCTTTTGAACACAAGCTCAGCAAAAAGAACCATCTCTAGTACTCCACTACGCTTTCCATTAAAGACTTCAATAATCACTATTTACTCCCTGAGAAACCCCAACAGAATTAAACCAAAAGCTTCACAACAAATTCTTCCTCTAGTTACCATTCCCAACACTTTTAATTAGGGTTTATGTTGCTTATCAAAAAGGCACCCAACCAAGACTATATTGACATGATCCCCACGGATCACCGAATCATAATACTTCTTATTCTAAATTTGAAACATAGTACTTCAACAAATCTTTCAGCAAGATCAACATATAAATTTCATACCTTCTATATATCCACGTCTCAACAACCGAACCTTATTCAGTTAAACAACGACTTCAACATGTTAAATATTATTTCTATAGGGAAGAATTCATAAGTGAGACTCCAAGTTATACTTTCATTAAGGATAAGATCATTTATCGTATTAATTATCCAAAGCTCACTCCATCGCAACATGTTAAAATTTTCCTCTATTTTAACCATGGTTTTCCAACGAGTAATCTAAACAGTTACCACCACTACTTAGTCATTAATAACAACAAATGGGCATAATCATCAACCAACAACGTTACTTTTAGTTACCCTATACATAAGTGATAACAAATTACCACCACACAACATACTCCCATTATTTAAAATAGATTGAATACTAGCATTAACACAGCCCTTAACAACATCATTAACATCATGTCTTATGTCTTCTCAATTTATATCAATACTAGCATTGAAGGAACAAGACTGCATACTTCCAAATATACTAGTAGTTTGCAATAACGTAAATAACAACTCTAATCAACTTCCAAATTAAAGTCACTAGGCAATACGATTAAATTCCTCTTTTACTCCATTAGATTAGAACATGTTTAAACAACCAACAAAGTTTCTTTAACGGTAACAGCAGTCTACATCATCTTAATGTTTTTAACTAGGCATCAGGGTTTAAAACTTTTATACATTATCGGGGGTCATAAGCACTTTTATAACAAAGCAACATATTCTAAGCATGTACATTAACATATTTAATCATTCTCGCTAAGAGTAAACTACAACACTAGTAGTCTATTTATTCTCAAGCTAGAGATATTAATCACATTGAATTGTTTCAACTCACAAATTAACTTAACAATTCATCATCCCAAAAACCATATTGGTACATGCTACAAAACATGCTAAACAACAATTCTTACTAGGGACAAACGATTTCAGTCAAAAGACTACTTACTTTGTTTGCAGCATTTTAGCTTTAAAACTCATCCCAAATTCATAAGGAAACTTGACTCTCAAAATTGCAATGAGGCAAACCCAAACTTGGTCATGCAAAGGAATTCTCCAAAACACTTTTCAATCTCAAAGACTCCCACCGGAGGGAACCAACCGATCAAATAAACCTTTGCAAATAAAACCTTAACACCAAACCCCAATCTTTCACGAAACAAAAAGGGTTTTTCAAGGATGATTTCTTAAACCAGTAAAATAACAAAATCAAACACCACTTACTCCTACAAAGCCACTGAACTTCAGCCCTGACAGCCAGGTCTGGCACAACTCCGCAATAACTCCTTTAACCTCGGAGAAAGGCAAACCAGAATAAATTGAATGCTTCTTCCCCATAAAGCAATCAACAAAGTAGGCATCAAAACTGGAAAGGCAACCAAAGGAAGCGCAACACTAGACTCTTCTTCTT
This sequence comes from Rhipidocladum racemiflorum, assembly GCA_036346355.1. Lineage (NCBI taxonomy): Eukaryota > Viridiplantae > Streptophyta > Magnoliopsida > Poales > Poaceae > Rhipidocladum > Rhipidocladum racemiflorum. Next base: position 56,070,135 of record CM070577.1, on the reverse strand, counting down.
CGTCTTCACCCAAGGAAGACAAAACCACAAACCGCCTGTGGATCAAACCGCGAAAAAACCAATACTAAACACTTTTCTTTTGGTTTCCATCAACTAAAACCAAGAAAACCAACCAAGACCGACCACAGAACGATAAAGAACATCCGAAGGAAACCACCATCAACTCTTCTATTTGTCTCCAGTCAACTACCCGATCTACGATAGAAAAGGTGAGCACTCTTCTCCTACAGGGGTTAATAGTTCTTCGGTGATGGCGCTAACCGGCCACACCGTCAAACCTCACCCTTACTATGAACGAAAAGAGAGGTGACCGAAACCCTTCGGCACCACAACCCCACTTTTATCACCACAACAGGAACAATTCAATCATTTATCTCATAGACATAGCAACATGATTTATCAAATGAAGCATTCAACATCATAACTTAAATACAACATTTAAGCGTAAAGGAACGATACCCATACCCTTTCCTACTGTGCATCCAGTGTGTGTCAAATTTTAGATTAGTTGTACCACTTTTGCAAGTTTTAATGTTGCTATCCTATGACAAAATTTTAGTTAAGACCTAGGCCATGTTTCTAAGTTATTCCACATCATATTTTAGTTGTACCCTATAGCATGACACTAAAAATACACATTCCAAGGACCTACAGCCCGCTCTGATACCAACTGTAACACCCCGGCATTTAATATGCCTGAATGCTACCAAACATAAGCTAAACAACATCTAAATACCGCATTTAAACATAAATTCCAGCAAAGGCGCACATGCTAAAAACCGAGATTTCGGCAGCATCTCTTTTGTTTTAACATGATTCGAAGGAACAACAACAATATAGCAATATATGGAATATGAGAGACAACTAAAAACAGCAATAATTAACGACTTAGCAACAATGTAAGTCTAGTTTCAAACATATAATGTCTCCAAGAGTCAAACGAACGAAAAGATTCTCATTTAGCAAAGCTAAGCCTTAAAGCAATGATCATCACACGCAATTTATTATCTACACTAATTGAATGACTTGTGAAATCAAAGAGTGAAGCTACGTGTGGGAGTGTGACTAATTCCCTTCCCCGCATGCCGATCTCATGGTACCTAAAACAACAAGAAAACACAAGCGTGAGTTCGAAACTCAGCAAACATATTGCAAGGGACAGCAAGAACAATAACATGGCAATAAAATCTCACATCATGTATATCATCTCATTCATGAACACTTAACATTATCATCATCATTATGTATGCAATTCAATGCTCATGTCTCCTTGGAAACTCATACCGGTATGGTTGAGTACACACCCGTCGGTGTGCACCCTCTCCCCCCTTCCATCCCGAAGATGGAGGGTGCCTACTCCTCGCTTCCGTTCACCACGGTGAATGGAATCACGATGTAGGACTTACTCATTGGCTCTCCAGATTAGTGATAACTTTCTCACCGACCTTTCCGGTCTAGTTATGACTTTCTCACCGCCCGGGCCATGTAACATGCCATGTATGCAATTATGCCAACATCATATTTAACTCGTACATTTACACATGGCATCATAACATAATAAACATGCTCATCATATCCTTGGCAATCATTAAAACATGGCAAGTGATCATATATCATGTAGTCAATCTCATCTATTCTCAACAAGCACCCTACAAATCGCTATCCATTACAACACACTTGCCTCAACCACGAGCAACGGATTGGCGGGAAGTAGAAGGCACTCCCGGTGTCGCACCACCTGCACATAGGTATCACACACTCACAATCATGTCCAAAAAACAGTACACAAACCCTCATCTACCCCGACATTGCCAACTACTCGCAAAACCTAAAAACAGAGGTTGTCCCGTCGGGACAGCAGCCTTGCAAAAGGCATAACTTGAGTTATGGGACTCCGAATCAATTAAACGAGTACATCCTCGCGTAGCTTAGGAAATTTCCCAACTTTTTCTAGGTATAGGGAAAGACTGATTCGGACACTAAAGTTGTTTAATCTACAAAATACCGTGATCTGTTCAAATCACATCACAGATTTTAACACGCTCGGTAAAACAGCCATAACTTTCAAACGGCTGGGCGGAATTTAAAGTTATTTATCTCCACGGAAATATAATGAAATTATCTACAACTTCTTCAACATCCGTACGACCAGATTCCGAATCTAAATTGGCGAAAAACCGAACCCTAGGTCGACTGCTCATGCTGTCCGAAACAGAGAACGTGGCAACTTCTAGATCTAATACAATCTACTCAAATACAGCACCACCAATTGATCTAAAAACTTGATAAACACCCTTAGAACAGTACCTAGACCAACCCCAAGGATTCACATGGTCATACCTTTGCCCAACGCACGAAAACCCAATAGATCTCCTCCCGGTTCGCGCGATCTCCTTCCTCGCTCCAATCCCGCCGGATCTCCTCGTCGCGGAGCGCTCCAACGGATGGATCTTTGAGGTGTGGAGGTGGACAACTACCCTAGGGGCAGCAAGGGAGGAGGAGAGGTGGTGGAGAGGTGGTGGAGCAATGGGGAGCAATGGGGGAGGTGGAGGCGCCACAAGGAGGAGGTGGGGAGGTGTGGGGGGGCGGCTAGGACTTGTGGGGGCGCAAGGGCAGGGGGGTGGACGCCTAAAGGGGCTGTGGGAGGCCCCCAACCAGGTCTCCTACTCCTATTAGGACTCAAACTCCATCCCACCAAAGCCCACGACCCTTTCCTTTAGGCCCAAACTCCCCCGGAAAGGCCCAAAACCCCGGAAACGGCCTGGAAACGCTATTAAGCCTCCTATCATATGGTTTTAACCTCCAATACCATATTTCATAAAGTTTTTGATGGTATCATTCACATTAAATAATGTCACACCATTCCGTAGTGTCACAGCCAACATCATAAATAACTTGTACACTATCCCATGGCATCATAACATAATAAACATATTCATCATATCATTGGCAATCATTAAGGCATGGCATGTGAGCATATCATGTATTCAAATTAAATATCAATCAATCTAGCAACTACAACCCGCTACCCATTCCAATACACTTGCCTCAACCACGGGCGACGGATTGGCGAGAAGTAGAAGGCACTCCCAAGGTCACACCACCTGCACATAGGTACCACACACACACAATCAAGTCCACAGAACAGTAAGCAAACCCTCTTCTACCCCGACATCGCAAACTACTCGCTAACCCAAAAACAGAGGTTATGTCCCTTCGGGACAGCAGCATTCCAAAAGGCATAACTCGGGTTCTAAGACTCCGAATCAATTAAACGAGTACATCCTCGCGTAGCTTAGGAAATTTCCTAACTTTTTCTAAGTATACAGAAAGACTGTTTCGGACTGTAAAGTGGTTTAATATACAGAAAACCGTGATCTGTTCCAATCACTTCACAGATTTTAATACATTCGGTAAAACAATCATAACATTCAAACGGCTAGGCAGAATTGGACGTTATTTATACCCACGGAAAGATATTGAAATTACCTACAACTTCTTCAACACCTGTACGACCAAATTCCGACTCTAAATTGACGAAAACCCAAACCCTAGATCGACTGCTCATGCTGCCCGGAACGGAGAACGTGGCAAACTCAAGATTCCATCTAATCTACTCAATTCCAGCACCACCAATTGATCTAGAAACATGATAATCACCCTTAGAACAGATCCTAGACCAACCCCAAGAATTCCCATGGCCATACATTCGCCCGACGCACGAAAACCCAACAGATCTCCTCCCGGTTTGCGCGATCTCCTTCCTCGCTCCAATCCCGCCGGATCTCCTTGTCGCGAAGCGCTCCAATGGATGGATCTTCGAGGTGGTGAGGTGGGGAACTCCCCTAGGGGCAGAAAGGGAGGTGGAGAGGTGGTGGAGGGGTGGTGGCGCAATGGGGAGCAATGGGGGAGGTGGAGGCGCCACAAGGAGGAGGTGGGGAGGTGTGGGGGCGGCTAGGGCTTGTGGGGGCGCAAGGGCAGGGGTGGGGGCGCAACAAGGGGCAAGGGGAGGCCCCCAACCAGGACTCCTACTCCCAATTGGACTCAAACTCCATCCCACCAAAGCCCACGACCCCTTCCACTACAAGAAACAGGGAAAAATTCGTGGGTTTTTTTAAATTCGTGGGCCAACAAAAAACTCACGAATTTACATATTTAAATTCGTCGGTTTATAAAAAAACCCACGTATTTAATTAAATTTAGGCTAAAAAAACCCACGAATTTATATTTTAAATTAAATCGGTTTTTCTAGCGCATGAATTTAATTAAATTCGTCGGTTGTCTGGCCCACGAATTTAAGTTATGTTCTAACCTAACCCGCGTGTCTCCCTCTCTCTCTCTCTTCGCTCGCCTCTCACCCACCCGCGGGATCCCACGCGCGCCGCCGCCCGCCCTTGCCGTGCCCCGCCTCGCCGCGCCACCCGCTTGCGCCGCCCCCGCTTCGCCCGCCTTGCCCGCCCCGCCTCAGTGCCGCCCGCCACTTGCATCGCCCCCGCCGCGCCCGCCCTCGCCCGCAGTCTCTACTCGAACCTCGTGGCGGCAACCCTCCCCTTCGGTTCGGCGCCCAACCTCGCCGCCTCTCCCCTAGGTGGCTCCCCCTCGACGGCGCCTCCTCCCCCTCAGCGGCGCCTCCTCCCCCTCAGCGGCTCCCCTTCGCGGCTTCATCCCCCATGACGCTCCTCCTCGGTGGCCCCCTCCCCCTCGGCGGTGCCGTCTCCCCCACGGCTCCCCCTCGACGGCTCTTGTAGTACTTGTGAGTGCATTGCTTCCCCTTGTTTATCGTTGGTGTAAACGTGTTCTGTGCCCTTTATTCCATCAGTGATTGCCCTTATGCAGGCACTTGTAGTGCTGTAAATTCAATGATAACTGATATACAAAGGAATTACCTCAACCTTTAAATGCGAGAAAAGGACATTGTGTTGAAATGATATTTTATTTTGCATTGATCCAGGGATCTGAGTTTGAACCAAGCTATGCCTGGCCCAATACCATCTATACTGGGCAACTTGACATACACTGAAAAATTGTAAGATTGCACTTTTTTGTTTATTTGTTTTATAATTGATTGATGCTCTTAGCTTTCATTGACAGAAAACTCCCTCGTGAAATCTCTATGCTTTTCTTTTTATTCACAAGAAGTTACCTGCAAGGCAATAGGCTAACTGGCTCAATACCACATTAAGTCCTATTGAATTTATTTATTGCCATGGCAAATTTATCACTCATTGTCTTGAAATTTTGATTAAGTCAAGATCTAGCTTCAGCCTGTGTGTAAGTAGCGTCAACATGTCACTGCAACATGTACTAGTTGAGTTTCTCTGTTTGGCCTTATCAGTAGATTTAAGGTTAATGTCACTGCTAATGGGGGTTCAATCTGTTGCCTCTTGTTGTGTCTTGTACTGATATTTTGTTGAGATGTTTCCTCACTATAATCTGGCTACCTGTCTACCACTCCTTTGGTTCATCTTACTCATGGGTTTCACTGTTGTTTGCTAAAAATCTTGTTCATTTTGTATTAAATCATACATTATCATCTTTCTTTAGTGACAATCTGAACCGACATCTTTCTTGTTTGCAACATGTACTAGTTGAGTTTCTCTTGTTGAGATGCTAAATTCTTTATTATTAAATCATACATTATCATCTTTCTTTAGTGACAATCTGAACCGACATTGTGTTCTTTGCATTATCATTAGAATAATTGCTTACAATAAATCAAAATTACTAAAAGAATGGAAAATCAACATCCTAGACGGTTCTATATGGTTCCAGACTAGAACCATCTGGGATAACTTTTTTCACACTGTAAGTTGGAGGTTTGCTAATTCTTTTCTTCCAAAATTTCCTATTTTTGCCTATTTGTATTGCCATGTTCCTTATTGTTCACGTATGAATGTTATATCAATAGCTAGTAAATAGCACCCCAACTAGGGATATAGTTGAATTGTTACATTGCTTCTTATTGCATAAGGGCATTCTGTAGTCATGCTTCCTGAAGCTTCAAGTCTAGAGGCATGTTATGGAAAGATTACCAGACCTCCAACTTACAGTGTGGATATCACATATAGTGCGGTCTTAATTTTTTAATCTGATTTGTTGCTATTTTGATGAGGAGAAAAGGCTTAAAATAGCCACTAGTGGACACAATGGGAGTTTCAAAATGAACAGTGGCAATACAGATGTAGCATGTGCGTCTTCTAGTGTAACTATATGTGTTGCACCCTGTCAGCTCGCTTCAGGTACTAGATGCTAGTATTTGGTTGTATTCTGCATATTTTAGATAGCTGTTTTGATACATATTAACTTATTATTTGAACACAAGTTGCGTCTCTCCAGATTAATGTTGTATAACCTATTTCCTTTTATGGCAATAGGGGTCTTTACTGAACCAAATTGAGCTGTTTGATTATTAGATAAAGTTCACTAATTGCACATAGTCTTTACATTTACAAATTTACATTGTACCTTTAAAGACTAATTGAGCTGCATACACAGATATTGGAAGATATCCTTGGGTTTGAGAACTATGAGTTCTACATTAAAAGATGGCCTCAGTTGGATGGAATGCAATTTGAAGATGTGCTGATTAGCTTTCCTGATGCCGTTCCATGTGACATAAAGGTGGCTTCATATGGGGGCAAGATTATTTTAAATCCTGATGATTGTTATATCATGCAAGAGCTTGATGAGGTGTAACACCCCAAAATTTTGCTTTTCTTAAATCCATGTGTGATTTGGTACTTTGGTGAATTTTTGGAATTTTCTGGAATTTATTTGGATTTATTTGGAATTTATTGGAATTTATTCCATTTTAAAATAATTAAAGAATTTAATTTTGCAAATAAAATTTTTTTGGAAATATTTTATTTGAGTCCCAAATACCCTAAAATATTTTCCAGAATTTTTCTGAGTATTTTGCTATTTTTAATGAATTAAATGAATTACTGGGAATTATTTTAAATATTAAATCGCTGGAAAAATGCGATCGGGTTTTACTGTTCATCCGATCGAAAGCCGCACTCAGCCAGACTCGAGTCCGACCCGAGCCAACCGAGTCGGTCGAACCCAACCCTAACCCAAGTTGATCCCGACCGTTGGATCGAGATCCAACGGTCCGGATTGGACCGCACCGGTTCGAGCCGAGACCGGGCCGGATCCGGTTTAGACCGTGCGATCGTGGCCGTTGATCGTGCCACGTGGGCCGATCGGCCGCGTCGTCCCCGCCGGATCCGAGCCGGACTCCGCCGCCGCGCCCGCCGCCGTGTGGGTCTAGGTTTCCGTTTTCCGCGCGGACGCCGAGGTTATTTAATGGCCGGGTTGCGCCTCGAGGACCGCCTTGACCCCGCGCAGCCACTGCCCTAGCTCACCGAGCCCCAGCCGCCGTAGGTTCGCCGGAATCGCTCGTCGAAGTTTGAGGGGAAGCCGCCGCGGTTCTAGCCGTTTTCCGCCGACGCCCGCCGTCCTCGCGCGTCAAGACCGGATCCGAACCCCCGGTCGAGCGCACCCGTAGGGACAACTCACCTCGCCGGAGCGCGCCCGAAACGCCGAGGCCGTGGTCATCGTCTTCATCCCCGGCCAAGCTAGCGCCGCCGCGTGCCATCGCCGTCATCGAGCTCGGACAGCCGTCCGATCAGGATCGCACGGTCGCGGTAAGCCCACGTTCTCCCTCGGACCCTAGAACCCAAATCAGATCTGGACCGTTGGATCAAGATCCAACGGCCCACGATCGGCCACGTCATCCGTAACGTGGATAACGTTACGGGTTAAGGTTGTTTTCAACCGTTGGATCAAGATCCAACGGCCCACGATCACCGTGTAGTTTTCAACGTGCTAACCCCTGGATCTAATTGCGGCCGTTGATTTTCAAATCAACGGACACGATCGTGCCACGTGTCTGGGGAGCCGAAAGCCGGCGTGCTCACGCTGCGGCGTGGGTCATCGACACGCCCGCTGCGTGTCGGCCGATCGCACCATGACGCCACCCATGACGCCGCAAAGGTCCCACTTGTCGCAACGGCCGAGTCCCCGCCGACGCCAAGAATGACGCACCCGAGTGGCCCCACCCGCCGCCTCACGTGAGCCGTGGGATCGAGTGCACGGTGGACCGAGCCGAACCGTGGTGAGCCCATGGACGGTACCGACGCCACCAACCAATCGAGGTGACACGTGTCCAGCCGACGCAATAATTAATTTCCGAAAAAGAAAATGATTTATTAATTCGAAATAATGATTTCAGATTTTGTTTCAAACTTCAAACGCTTATAACTTTTGCGTTTCAACTCCGATTTGAGTGATTCAAATTTCTAAATTTGTATAAAATTGAGATCTATCTAATTATGAATTTTATTTAATTTTTGGACTAAATTTTTTCTCTGTAAAATTATTTAATTGATTATTTAAACTTTAAATAATCATAACTTTTGCATTTTAACTCCGAATTTGACGATTCCAGTTTCTAAAAATTCATAAAATTATGCTCTCTCTGTTTATGGACTTTATTTGGATGTTTGGATGTTTTTGTCTACTATTTTATTCATTGGTTGCTATTTGCACGCTTTACGAGTAGACGTTGAAGTGCCGGAAGGATTTGAAGGAGAAGTATTGACTCAGGATCCAACTCAAGACCAAGAACAAGTACTTTTTGAAGGCAAGTTGTGCTTTGACCATGTTGATCCTATTTTGAAATCTATTTTGATTTAACCTATTGCATGCTAGTTCAATTAGAAAATACTTTATTTAAATATGGGGAAATAGATAAATGCCAAATTGCTGTATGACACCTTGATTTATTAAATATGTGCCATGACCCTTGTCACCCTAGTTGTGGTTTACTAGTTGGACATTATTAAATTGTCAACATGGGAAATTAGATCGTTGTAGTATACTGCTTAGACCTGCTACGTGCTCATGACATGATTTTGGACAATCAAATGTTAATATTGACTTAATGATATATTGAACCTGTTTTGGAAAGGTATCATGTGATGTTGATGGCACGTGGTGCATGGTAATCAACTGGGGTTTGATAAATAGTTTTTCGACCGGGGCATGTGGCAAGAATAATCAGGTGGGCCAGTTGTGGCATTGGGGATATTGATTTGGTTCTTCGGGTAGTCTTGCCCTGGTCACCCTAAGGACTTAACCTTGCAAGCCTTTGAACTGGGTCTAACGTGCAACCACATGTCTCAGAATGGGATGGACCTAGTTGACTAAGTTGCTAATAGCATTACTGTGGGACCTCAGGAGGTCAACTACACCCTTTGTGTAAGTTGTACGGGGGAGCGTACCGGGGCTGAGGCCAGGTACCCATCTAACGGTTGATTGGCCTAAACTTCACCTTAGCTAAGGGAAGGGTTAGTGTGCAATAACCGGGGAGGACCACTTGTATTGTTAGAAGTTTCCGAAAGACTTTGTTACGGGAACTCGCCTTTGTGGTGTTTGACTGTATCTTGTGGGTAAAGTGCATAACCTCTGCAGAGTGTAGAATCTATTCGAATAGCCGTGTCCGCGGTATTGGACATCGCTCGGGAATTACAGTCAAGGGTTAGATTTTCTCAAAAATAACTTGGATTTGAAAGGTTGGGTTGGATTAATAATGATGTTGATGGAAATGTGGATTAGGATGGGAAAGATGTTCATTAAACTCCTTGAAAAGTTAATTATGCTATACTTGTTTCTACTGCTTTCGAATCTACTTATGATACTTGTTAAATGCTGTTTACTGCAAAAATACCTTGAGCCACTCCTTTGTATTAAGCCATGCATGTAGTATATTAGCTGCATTCTGTGCATGACTTGCTGAGTACCAAGTACTCACCCTTGCCACAATACAACACCAGTTGAAGAGGAGACGACACCAGCTTTGGAGGAGGAGCTCCAAGAGGAACCGTCTACTTAGGGAAGCGAGCCCGGCCGGTGCCTGTGGTACCTTTGGATGGCGCCACGAAGTTATTTGATTTTCCGCTGCTACTATTTCTCTCTTAATTAAGTTTCGCCCTGCGAGGCATACATTTGTAACTTGACCATATGGTCGAGTAACCAGTTTGACTATTTAAATAAAGTACTTTATTAGTATCGAGTGGTATGATTGTGATATTTACCGATGTTAAGACTGTGTGCACTAGCGTGTTCCTGGACTAGTGCTGAATACACAGAGGGTCCGGATTTGCAAATTCGGGGTCCCGACAGAGGGTTAACAGCGTGTTCCTGGACTAGTGTTAAGACAGTTGATGGTTAACAGCACCAAGGCAATCAGCATAGAGGATGTCTTAGTAGTGAATGAGTACCCAGATGTTCTTCCCGAAGATCTACCTGGTATGCCGCCAGACAGGGACATAGAGTTTGTGATAGAGCTTGTACTGCACAAATACGATAGCAAAGAGACCTTATCGGATTTACACAGAGGAGATGGTAGAGATTAAGAAACATCTAGAGCAGTTAATGAAGAAATTATTTATCAGACAGAGTTCTTCTCCGAGGGGAGCACCAGTTTTGTTTGTCAAGAAGAAGGACGGGAGTTTCAGGATGTGCATCGACTACCGTGCACTCAATGAAGTCACCGTGAAGAATAAGTATCCGCTACCCAGGATTGATGATTTGTTCGATCAGCTGAGAGGAGCCGGAGTTTTCTCCAAGATTGATCTGAGATCGGGATACCATCAGTTGAAGATCCGATCAGAAGATATCCCGAAGACTGCATTCTCGTCAAGATATGGACATTACGAGTTTACAGTTATGTCCTTTGGACTGACGAATGCACCAGCATATTTCATGAATATGATGAATAAGTTTGTTGTCGTGTTCATAGATGATATCCTAATCTACTCCAAGACAGAGGAAGAACATGCCAAACACTTGAGGCGAGTTTTGGAAAAGCTGAGGGAACAGCAACTCTTCGCCAAGTTCAGCAAGTGTGATTTTTGGAAGGACAAGGTAGAATTCCTCGGACATGTAATGACCGCAGAAGGAGTCGCCGTTGATCCAAGCAAAGTAGAAGCCGTGTTACATTGGGAGCAACCGAAGACCGTGACCCAGATCCGGAGTTTCCTTGGAATGGCAGGGTACTACCGCCGTTTCATTGAAGGCTTTTCGACAATTGCGAAACCTCTTACGCAATTGCTGAAAAAGGAGAAGAAGTTTGCATGGACGTCAGAATGTGAGAAAGGATTTCAGGAGCTGAAAAAGCGATTAACATCAGCACCGGTGTTAGTTCTACCGGATGTTGCTCAAAGCTTTGATATTTATTGTGACGCATCGCGCCAAGGACTTGGATGTGTGCTGATGCAGAATGGAAAGGTCGTCGCTTATGCATCAAGGCAGTTGAGGCCGCATGAGGAGAATTATCCGACGCATGACCTAGAGTTAGCTGCCGTAGTGCATGCCTTGAAGATATGGCGTCACTATCTGATCGGGAACAGATGTGAAGTGTATACGGATCATAAGAGCCTTAAATACATATTCACCCAGTCGGATCTGAATATGAGGCAAAGGAGATAGTTAGAGTTGATCAAGGACTACAATGTTGGAATCCATTACCATCCCGGGAAGGCCAACGTAGTTGCCAATGCCTTGAGTCGGAAAAGCCATACTGTGAGCATGTTGCTAGCCACAAGTCAGGATGAGCTATGTGAGGATTTCCAGAGAATGAAGATTGAGGTGGTACCTAGCGGATCCTTGGCCGCATTGGAAGTGAAGCCTACCCTAGAGGATCGATCAGGGAAGGATGAAGGATGATGACAAGATCCGCAGGATTAAGTCCATCAAGGAGGAAGGCAAGGCAGAGGACTTCAAGTTGGATGAGCAAGGCACGTTATGGATGAAGGATCGCATTTGTGTGCCCAACAAGAAGGAATTAAAGCAACTGATTTTGGAAGAAGCCCATGACTCCAAGTACTCAATTCATCCTGGAAGCACCAAAATGTATCAGGATTTGAAGGAAAGATTCTGGTGGCCGAGCATGAAGCGTGAAGTTGCCGAGCATGTTGCATTGTGCGACGTATGTCAGAGAGTCAAGGCCATGCATCAGAGACCAGCAGGATTACTACAACCGAAAATACTCGAGTGGAAGTGGGAGGAAATCGGAATGGATTTCATTACCGGTTTGCCTAAGACTCAAGGAGGTTATGACTCCATATGGGTTATAGTGGATCGTTTGACCAAAGTAGCCCATTTTATCCCCGTGAAGACCACCTACTCGGGAGATAAGTTAGCAGAGTTGTACATGATCAGGATCGTCTGTTTGCACGGAGTGCCAAGGAGGATTGTATCGGACAAAGGTACCCAATTTACCTCAAGGTTCTGGAATAAGTTGCACGAAGCCATGGGAACCCGTTTAAACTTCAAGATGACCTATCATCCACAGGCGGATGGGACAGGCGAAAGAGTCAACCAGATTCTCGAGGATATGTTAAGAGCATGTGCATTGGCTTATGCTACCTCTTGGGATAAGAGTTTGCCGTATGCCGAGTTCAGTTACAACAATAGTGACCAAGCTAGTTTAACGATGTCACCTTTTGAGGCACTGGATGGTCGACCCTGTCGGACGCCATTGAATTGGAATGAGACCGGCGAGCGCCGTGTCTTCGGGCCTGATATTCTTCAAGAAGTGAAGAAGCGATTGCCGTGATCGTGAAAGGTTGAAGATAGCCCAATCACGACAGAGAGTTATGCGACAACCGTCGCCGAGACTTGAGTTTTGAACCGTAAGACTTTGTATACCTCGAGTTACGCCTCTCAGGAGTTAAGAGGTTCCATGCCAAAGGGAAACTCGCACCCGTTATGTTGGACCATTTAAGATTTTGAGTCGCAGAGGCGAAGTTGCTTATAAGTCGGAGTTGCCACAATCGTTAGCGAGGAGTACATGACGTATTCCATGTGTCCCGATTGAAGAAGTGTCTCCGAGTACTGAGGAATGCATAATCGCTAGAGTCAATTGAGTTGCAAGAAGATTTGACTTACAAGGAGCATCCCGTAAAGATTTTGGACACTATGGATCGAGAGACCAGAAATAAGTCAACCCGCTTCAGAGTTCAAAGGAGCAACCACACGGAGAGTGAAGCAACTTGGGAACGCGAAGAGGATTTGAGGAAAGAGTTTTCAAACCTATTCCTTTAGTAAGCCCCGAATCTCGGGACGAGATTACATTAAGGGGAGGTTTGTAACACCCCAAAATTTTGCTTTTCTTAAATCCATGTGTGATTTGGTACTTTGGTGAATTTTTGGAATTTTCTAGAATTTATTTGGATTTATTTGGAATTTATTGGAATTTATTCCATTTTAAAATAATTAAAGAATTTAATTTTGCAAATAAAATTTTGTTGGAAATATTTTATTTGAGTCCCAAATACCCTAAAATATTTTCCAGAATTTTTCTGAGTATTTTGCTATTTTTAATGAATTAAATGAATTACTGGGAATTATTTTAAATATTAAATCGCTGGAAAAATGCGATCGGGTTTTACTGTTCATCCGACCGAGCCGCACCCGAGTCAGACTCGAGTCCGACCCGAGCCAACCGAGTCGGTCGAACCCAACCCTAACCCAAGTTGATCCCGACCGTTGGATCGAGATCCAACGGTCCGGATTGGACCGCACCGGTTCGAGCCGAGACCGGGCCGGATCCGGTTTAGACCGTGCGATCGTGGCCGTTGATCGCGCCACGTGGACGGACGACCGTCGTCGTCCCCGCCGGATCCGAGCCGGACTCCGCCGCCGTGTGGGTCTAGGTTTCCGTTTTCCGCGCGGACGCCGAGGTTATTTAATGGCCGGGTTGCGCCTCAAGGACCGCCTTGACCCGCGCAGCCACTGCCCTAGCTCACCGAGCCCCAGCCGCCGTAGGTTCGCCGGAATCGCTCGTCGAAGTTTGAGGGGAAGCCGCCGCGGTTCTAGCCGTTTTCCGCCGACGCCCGCCGTCCTCCGCCGCGTCCAAGACCGGATCCGGAACCCCGGTCAGCGCACCGTGGGACAACTCACCTCGCCGGAGCGCTTCAAACGCCGAGGCCGTGGTCATCGTCTTCATCCCGGCCAAGCTAAGCGCCGCCGCGTGCCATCGCCGTCATCGAGCTCAGACAGCCGTCCGTCGGAGATCGCACGGCCGCGGTAAGCCCACGTTCTCTCGGACCTAAAACCCGGATCGGTCTGGGCCGTTGGATCAAGATCCAACGCCCACGATCGACCACGTCATCCGTAACGTGGATAACGTTACGGAGTTAAGGTTGTTTTCAACCGCTGGATCAAGATCCAACGCCCACGATCACCGTGTAGTTTTCAACGTGTTAACCCCTGGATCTAATCGCGGCCGCTGATTTTCAAATCAACGGACACGATCGTGCTGCGATGCGGGAGCCGAGCCGCCGTGCTCCACGCCAGGCGTGTGGGTCATCAGCGACACTGGGCCCGCGTGTCGGCCGACCGCACCATGACGTCACCCATGACGTCCGCAAAGGTCCCACTTGTCGCGAACGGGTGAGTCCTCGTGACGCCGCGAATGACGTCACCCGAGTGGCCCCACCAGTCAGTCTCACGTGAGCCGTGGACCGAGTCCACGGTGGACCGAGCCGAACCGTGGGCTGAGCCCATGGACCGGCTGACGTCAGCCAATCAATCAGAGGCTGACACGTGTCCAGGCTGACGCAATAATTAATTTTCGAAAAAGAAAATGATTTATTAATTCGAAATAATGATTTCAGATTTTGTTTCAAACTTCAAACGCTTATAACTTTTGCGTTTCAACTCCGATTTGAGTGATTCAAATTTCTAAATTTGTATAAAATTGAGATCTATCTAATTATGAATTTTATTTAATTTTTGGACTAAAGTTTTTCTCTGTAAAATTATTTAATTGATTATTTAAATTTTAAATAATCATAACTTTTGCATTTTAACTCCGAATTTGACGATTCCAGTTTCTAAAAATTCATAAAATTATGCTCTCTCTGTTTATGGACTTTATTTGGATGTTTGGATGTTTTTGTATACTGTTTTATTCATTGGTTGCTATTTGCACGCTTTACGAGTAGACGTTGAAGTGCCGGAAGGATTTGAAGGAGAAGTATTGACTCAGGATCCAACTCAAGACCAAGAACAAGTACTTTTTGAAGGCAAGTTGTGCTTTGACCATGTTGATCCTATTTTGAAATCTATTTTGATTTAACCTATTGCATGCTAGTTCAATTAGAAAATACTTTATTTAAATATGGGGAAATAGATAAATGCCAAATTGCTGTATGACACCTTGATTAATTAAATATGTGCCATGACCCTTGTCACCCTAGTTGTGGTTTACTAGTTGGACATTATTAAATTGCCAACATGGGAAATTAGATCGTTGTAGTATGTTTCTTAGACCTGCTACGTGCTCATGACATGATTTTGGACAATCAAATGTTAATATTGACTTAATGATATATTGAACCTGTTTTGGAAAGGTATCATGTGATGTTGATGGCACGTGGTGCATGGTAATCAACTGGGGTTTGATAAATAGTTTTTCGGCCAGGGCATGTGGCAAGAATAATCAGTGGGCCGCTTGTGGCATTGGGGATGTTGATTTGGTTCTTCGGGTAGTCTTGCCCTGGTCACCCTAAGGACTTAACCTTGCAAGCCTTTGAACTGGGTCTAACGTGCAACCACATGTCTCAGTAATGGGATGGACCTAGTTGACTAAGTTGCTAATAACGACTGTGGGACCTCGGAGGTCAACTACACCCTTTGTGTAAGTTGTACGGGGGAGCGTACCGGGGCTGAGGCCAGGTACCCATCTAACGGTTGATTGGCCTAAACTTCGCCTTAGCTAAGAGAAGGGTTAGTGTGCAATAACCTGGAGGACCACTTGTATTGTTAGAAGTTTCCGAAAGACTTTATTCTACGGGAACTTCGCCTTTGTGGTGTTTGACTGTATCTTGTGGGTAAAGTGCATAACCTCTGCAGAGTGTAGAATCTATTCGAATAGCCGTGTCATGGTATTGGACAGCGCTCGGGAATTACAGTCAAGGGTTAGATGTTCTCAAAAATAACTTGGATTTGAAAGGTTGGGTTGGATTAATAATGATGTTGCTGGAAATGTGGATTAGGATGGGAAAGATGTTCATTAAACTCCTTGAAAAGTTAATTATGCTATACTTGTTTCTACCGCTTTGAATCTACTTATGATACTTGTTAAATGTTTGTTTCGCAAAAATACCTTGAGCCACTCCTTTGTATTAAGCCATGCATGTAGTATATTAGCTGCATTACGTGCATGACTTGTGAGTACCAAGTACTCACCCTTGCCACAATACAACACAGTTGAAGAGGAGACGACACCGGCTTTGGAGGAGGAGCTCCAAGAGGAACCGTCTACTTAGGGAAGCGAGCCCGGTCGGTTGCTGTGGTACCTTTGGATGGCACCACGAAGTTATTTGATTTTCCGCTGCTACTATTTCTCTCTTAATTAAGTTTCGCCCTGCGAGGCATACATTTGTAACTTGACCATAAGGTCGAGTAACCAGTTTGACTATTTAAATAAAGTACTTTATTAGTATCGAGTGGTATGATTGTGATATTTACCGATGTTAAGATTGTGTGCACTAGCGTGTTCCTGGACTAGTGCTGAATACACAGAGGGTCCGGATTTGCAAATTCGGGGTCCCGACATGAGGTGATTCATTCATCTCTTAGAATGAAATAATGTGAAGTTTTTTTTTCTTTTGCTACCATCTATCAGTTCAAATATTTTTTCGCTGTCCTGACTACGTTAATTTCAATATTAATGTTGACTCACAACATCTTTACATATTTCATTAGTTCCTGTATAGTATTTGTCATATTTACATCATCTTATTGGTGCTTGTACATTGTTAGTCTACTAATTGGATTTCATAAATTATACTCTTCTTGGGTGGCATTGTTTTACTTTGTCATTGCCTTGAGATTCTGTTACATATCTATCCACTAATCTATCATTTGGCATCTTTTATTGGTTCATTCCTATCCTGACAACATTTGGCATCTTTTATAGATACATTCCTATATTCAGAACTTACCGCATCAATTGAATATTGAGTGCAGAGTTAGCTTCAATTTTTTTGGGTTAAATTTATCAGCAACTGTACAAAGTTGACGATGTTGTTTGTATATTTTTTTGTCGCAAGTGGCACCTAATGGTGTATATATTGCATGTGTGATTGTTGTATCGATCCTTTTATATCAATCTTGGAATTGGAATGAGATTTTTTTTTTGCTAAATATGAGCCGTACACTTGTGCTACTGAATTTCCTATATAACTTCACATGAATTCTTCCTAAACACCTTTCTGGGAATGCTTGCCTCCTTATAAAGGTTTCATTAGTAGGATCGTGCAGTCAAACACACAACAGTCAATAGAATTTTAGCTTCTGCTCAAGTGAAACTTGATTGCTTTGGCATTACGCTTTAAGAAGCACCATTCCCCTCTTTTGTTCATTGAGCACCGAAGTGCAACTGCACGGTGTTGGTGCCGTTTTATGCTTTACAGATGACAGTTACAAAGCTTGCTATCACTTACTGATCCGAACGTGATTTATATGGACTTATTGTGATGGAATGTGGATTGTATCTATTGCGGTTGTAATGTGTTGTACATCTTTGCGTAGTTTACAAATTGCCGTTGGATGTGTGATTGATTATCTAAGGATCTGCTAGAATGTCTCCTTCTGGTTTGAGAGATTGATATATATATTATAACTGCAAATGTTTTTTTGTCTGCTGAGTGGATGCCCTATTTACTAGAGAGGTCATGCTGAAATTTTGTACATTTCGGTGACTTAGTTTTAAGCCAGTTTTAAAGAGTTAAAAGGTTGGTTTCAGTCTTTTAGTAGAGGTAATAGGTTTGGTATCTCGTTTGTTAATTCTTCGTTCGCTTGAACTTTGTTGTGGAGTTTGATTCTTGATTCTTGAATCTTGTTGGTATACTCTTGAATCTTGTGATGGACTTATTGTGATGTGCTTAATAAGATTGAATGTGAAGATGGTTGTGTTGAATGAGATGCATATCGATATATATATGCGTGATCGATATGGTTATATGTATTGAGTGTGATATATATATTTTTTTTTTGTATAAATGTCTGATAAATTCGTGAGCCATTTAAAACCCACGAATTTAATGGTTAAATTCGTGGGTACCCATGAATTTAAGTTAATTTCGTGGGTTTCTTCAGCCCACGAATTTAGCAGTTAAATTCGTGGGTTTCTTCAGCCCACGAATTTAGCAGTTAAATTCGTGGGTTTCTTCAGCCCACGAATTTAGCAGTTAAATTCGTGGGTTTTTTCAGTAACCCATGAATTTAATTTAAATTCGTGGGTACCCACGAATTTAATTGATTAATTTCGTCGAGTTAAATTCGTGAACTAAATTCGACGGTTTGCCCACGAATTTAACTTAAATT
This sequence comes from Rhipidocladum racemiflorum, assembly GCA_036346355.1. Classification (NCBI taxonomy): domain Eukaryota; kingdom Viridiplantae; phylum Streptophyta; class Magnoliopsida; order Poales; family Poaceae; genus Rhipidocladum; species Rhipidocladum racemiflorum. Next base: position 56,051,730 of record CM070577.1, on the reverse strand, counting down.
CGTGGGTTTTTGGCCCACGAATTTTTCCCTGTTTCTTGTAGTGTTCTCTTAGGCCCAAAACTCCCGGGAAAGGCCCAAACTCCCGGAAACGGCCCGAAAATGCTATTAACCTCCATACCTTATGGTTTTAACCTTAATTTCACACTTCATAATGTTTTTGACCTCAACAGTCACATTATATAAGGTTTCGACACTCCGTGGTGTCACACGCAAGTTGAGTACATTGGTACTCGCAAGGCTTGTAGTGTTTGCAAAGCCTGGAATATATGCAAGCTGAATAGAAAGTGGGTTTCTATGGTTGTTTTGCGTAAAGCAAAATTTTGAATCATAAATACTGAATTGTAATGGAAAGCATAAACTGAATTTAAAACAGTTTGATAAGTATATGAAATAACATATATCAAGATGAATAACAGTAAATTACTCATGGCCCTTTTTGAGTGAAGATAACGGAAAAGACCCTCCATGGTCTTACTCGAATATGTAAAACAACAAGTAACAAATGTGAATCATTTTCCAAACCATTTGATAAAAGTTTTTAAAAATATAAAACAACTAACTAGTGCTGGTTAGCCAAGTCGTCCATGACTGTGGACACGGCTAATCGATTAGTTTTAGACTCTACAGAGTTGTACAGCTTTACACACAAGATATGTTCTCCCTTTTTGCAAGCTATAAGACACACTTCGTTTGGTATGTTCGCGGGGAGTTCATAATGAAACCGTTCGATTACCTGAACCTAACTTTGCACCAGCCCGGTGTTTAACCCTAACTATGGTTGGAAGCAGAAGTATATAATATAGTATTAATGATCATCAGGAACCATGGCTCAAAAGAATAATGGAGCCGTAGCTCGGTTAGAATAATATTAACATTAAGAATATTATGCCCCAATTCATAACTAGGCATACACCGTACTTCGGCCTACCGGTGTGCAAAGCTAGTTCCAAATAATTTTAATAGGTTAAGACTGTCCCAATCCAGTACTTGTGAATGTACGGTTATACTTGGATCATGCAACACTACGTTCGATCCTTGAAGTGACATGGGCGATACTCCACCCTATCTACGTACACGTTACAACATGTACATCCGGCTGTTGCCAATAATCACCCACGTCGAAACAATAGTTTTATTTTCATTTTTATCAAACTACAAGTATCTTTTACTGTTTAAATAAACCATAAAAGATTTCATAAAGAAAAGTGTGTGGGTGTAAATGTTGTTGACATTTTTCTAAGCATCACTAAGCAAATGCAATTAATAGTCGTTTATCCCATCAGCATATGATTCTACCCATACCTAGGGTTATCATGGAGCACATGTCAACATAATTGAGGTAATCCATCAATTTGGGTTATAATTGCTAGATAACACAAAATAGTGATTTATAAAAATATAAGCATGCAGGAAGATTCTTAATCACATTTTATCTGGTTATGAAATCTGGGTTCAAGATGTTCAAGGGGGTGCTTGCCTTGCTGTTTAGTGGCGTAAGCTGGGTCGACGTTGTCAACGGTGATGTCGGTAGTATCAACATCTACGCATCATTAGAAGAACATAACAAATAGCAAATAGCAAACTTTCAATAACGGCAAAGAAGCAAATGAAAGAATCAAATAGAATCATCACAAGGACAAACAGAACAACAATCATGCTTCATCATTTCATGTGACCATACTAAGTTTAGGTTACAATGGCTTAATGGTTTTCACAACATGTTACCACCTTCTTTATGTACTATTTCATTTTAATTTACGAATTCAGGAAGCTAAGATTGTAAGATTAAACTTATAAAATTTTATTTTCAGGCTACATTGTTACTTTTACTTATTTCATCTAATATATAAAGCAACCTATTTACTTTTGATACAAAGATGCATGGTATACCCTAATTTGTATTTCATAATCTGGTTCTAAATAACATAACTAGCATAATAAAGCAAGTTTCATTCAATTTCGATGATTTTTGATTAAATTATAGCAATTATATTAATCCTATGCACAGAATTCAATTCTAATAGGAAATTTTCACAAAATAACTTCAAATTCAAATATGATCACATATTTGGACAGTATTTAACACAAGGATTCAAACAAAATTGGTTTCACTCAATTTGGACTTAGTTTGCAAACTTTCCATATAGCACATATTCAAATTTCATTCTTTGAATTCAAATTCAAATTTAAATTGCTAAACAAGTTCCAAATATTTTTGCAGATTATGAAACTAGGTGATTTATCATAAATTTAGAAATTGGTTTCATTCAATTTGGAGCTATAGTCAAAAAGTTAAAAGCATTTCAAGACATTCGATTTTCTGAAATCCCAATAAATAGGAAAATGCGCTTTCCTTAAGGGAAAGCGTATTTCCTTTGTTTTGCGCGGGCTGGCTTTTGAAATGGGTTGCTGCCGCTGACGCTTGGGCCCGCATAGTCAACGACTCGGGCGCAGATGCACGTGCAGCAACCACGGCTGGCAGGTGGGGTCAGCTTGGCAGCGGCTTGCGTTGCGCGCTGCGACGGACAGAGCTGGCCCGCACGGCAGTGAGGCAAGCGGGCGTGTGTGGCTGACTCGTTTGGTCCACACGGCAGTGAGCCTGCACAGGGTGTGACACCTCGGAGTGTCGTATCCTCAATTATTGAACATGATAAGGTTAAATACAGTATGAGATGTGGAAATAAGGTTAAAACCATAGGAATTGGAGGTCAATAGCTTTTCCGGGCCGTTTCTGGGCTGTTTTCGGGGTTTTGGGCCTTCCCGGGGGAGTTTTGGGCCTTGGTGGGCTTTGGAGGGATTGAGGCCCTAGCCGCCACCCCTCTCCCTCTCCCTCTTGTGCGCCCCCCTAGCCTCCCCTTCCTCCACCTCCACACCACCTCCCCTCCACCCCTTGCTGCCCTAGGGTGGCCACCCCACCCCTGCACCTCGTGGATCCATCCCGTGGAGCGAGGAGCGAGGAACGTGGAGCGAGGAGCGATTCGCGAGGAGATCCGCGGAGATTGATTGGAGTTTTGTGCTTCGGGCAAAGGTATGAACTTGGGGATCCTTGGAATTGATCTAGGTACTGTTATTAGGGTGTTTATCAAGTTTTTAGATCAATTGGAGGCGCTGGATTGAAATAATTTGGGTTAGATCTAAACTTGTCCACGTTTCTGTTTTCGGGCAGATTGAGCAGTCAAACTAGGGTTCGAGTTTCCGTCGATTTAGAGTCCGAATCCGACCGTACGGACTTCTAGGAAGTTGTAGATAATTTAATTATCTTTCCGTGGACGTAAAGCACGTTAAATTCCGATCAGCCGTTTGATAGTTATGGCTGTTTTACCGAGCGCCTAAAAATCTGTGACGTAATTGGAACACATCTCGGTAATCTGTAGATTAAACAACTTTAGAGGCCAACTCAGACTTTCCGTATACCTAGAGAAAGTTGGGAAATTTCCTAGGCTACGCGAGGGTGTACTCGTTTAATTCATTCGGAGTCCCAGAACTCAAGTTATGCCTTTTGCAAGGCTGCTGTCCCGCCGGGACAGAACCTCTGTTTTTAGGTTTTGCGAGTAGTTGGCAATGTCGGGTTAGATGGGGGTTGTGTACTGTTTGGAGGCTATGATTGTGAGTGTGTGATGCCTATGTGCAGGTGGTGTGACCCCGGAAGTGCCCTCTTCTTCCCGCCAATCCGTTGCACGTGGTTGAGGCAAGTGTGTTGTGATGGATAGCGAGTTGTAGGTTGCATGTTGAGATTAGATGGAATTGTTTACATGATATATGTCCACTTGCCATGTGTTAATGAATGATATGATATGATGAGCATGTTTAACATATTATGATGCCATGTGTTAATATGTGAATTAAATATGATAATTGGCATGGTTGCATGCATGTCATGAGATAGGGCGAGTCCTGTGAGAAAGTCTTAACTAGTCCGGCAAGGTCGGTGAGAAAGTTATGACTAATCCGAACGCCATTGAGTAAGTCCTATGTCGTGATTCAATCCACGTGGTGTTTGGAAGCGAGTAGGCACCCTCCATCTTCGGGATGGAAGGGAGGAAATGGTGCACACCGACGGGTGTGTACTTCCCATACCGGTATGAGGTTCCAGAGGGTCAGGAGCATTGCATTACTTCGCATACAAATTGATGATGATATTGATAAGTAATCATGAATGAGATGATATACATGATGGAAGATGTTATTGCCATGTTGTTATGCTTGTTGTCCATTGCAGTATGCTTGCTGAGTTTTCGAACTCACCCTTGTGTTGTCTTGTTGTTTTAGGTACCATGAGAACGGCATGCGGGAAAGGGGAATAGTCACACGCTCACAAGTTGCTTCACCTTAATGTTTCCCCAAGTCAATTCATTTAGATTGATAATAAATTGCGTGTGATGGTCTTTAAAATTAAGTCTTAGCTTGGTTAATGAGAGTGCTATTGTTTGTTTGACACTTGGAACCTTAAGAGCTTAATCTTAGTCTCTTATTGTCGTTAAGACTTTATTTATTGCTGTTTTAGATGTTTCTCTTATTGCCATATAATGCTATATTGTTGCTGTTCCTTAAATTCATGATAAAACAAAGGAGGTGCTGCCGAAATCTCGGTTTTTAGCCTATGCACCTTTGCTGGAATTTTATGTTAAATGTGGTATTTAGTTGTTGTTTAGCTTGTGTTTGGTAGCATTCGGGCATATTAAATGCCGGGGTGTTACAGTTGGTATCAGAGCGGGCTGTAGGTCCTCGGAATATGTATTTTTAGTGTCATATCTTAAGTTGCAACTAAAATATGATGTGGAATAACTTAGAAACATGGCTTAGGTTCTAACTAAAACCTTGTTATAGGATAGCAACGTTAAAACTTGTAAAAGTGGTATAACTAATCTAAAATCTGACACACTTGGTTGCACAGTAGGATGGGTTTTGGTTCATCATTGCATCGCGCTTGATTATGTGATAAGGAATATGCTTATAATGATGTTTGATCTATGATCTTGATTGTGTGCTTTCGTGTTTGGGTGGTTGTCTGTCTAAAGCAGCCATGCCGAGGGGTAGAGGCCGTGGACGCCGTGGCCGTGGAGGCCAGGGGCGAGGCTCCCAGGGAGTTGAGGAGTCTGTTGCTGAGGGTAGCGTTTCGCTTAATGCTCGTGGGCCAGCTCAGGAGGAGCTTCCAGCTGCGGTCGGGAAGGGTGCCCGCCGCAAATGAAGATTTAGTTCAGGCCCTGCAGAGGAGATTCAGAGCTGCGCCCGGCCATGCAGCCCTCGCCTGTTGTGCCTCCTCGCAGCGGGCCCCTGTTGTTGCCCCTCGCTGCACCGGAGCCGAGGATGAGTCTCGGGAGTGGATGTCCCTCCGTCTTGACACTTTCGACGGAGCAGCACGCCGATCCAGTCGCAGATTGGCTGCGTTACATGGAAAGGCGCTTGAGGTCCTAGATTTGACCTCGGTTCGGAAGGACTCGCTTGTGGCTTTTCACCGAAGGGCCAAGGCGATATCTGGTGGGAGGGGGTTCTCGCCGCTAGATCCCCGATCTGGGTCCGATGACACAGGAGGACTTTGTGGCTCGCTTCCGAGCCAAGTTCCATCCAGAGTCTTTCCTTGAGAGGATGGAGCTTACTTTGACCACTCTTTCCCAGGAAAGAGGTCGGTGGCAGAGTATGAGAAGGAGTTCAACAGCAGTGCGCTGCAGACTACTGTGGGCAAAACGATCGGGAGAAAGCTAGGAGGTTCCGTAGGGGCCTCAACCAGGAGTTCAGAGTTGTCATGGGGGCGATCACCTCGTGACTTCTCGCTGCGTGGTGGAGCAAGCGAAGGGCATGGAGCTCGAGTTGGAGCTCTCCCGGGACAAGCGTAACCCGGAGGTTCAGGGTTCCTGCGGCCCACGGGGCCGAAGAGAACCTTTGGTGGAGGAGGTGGGTCCTCTCAGACCCACCTTCAAGAAGTTCAAGGGAGGACAGGCTCCTCCTCGTGGGCTAAGATGGGGCCGCCCGGTCATCTTCTTCGCGAGCGATCTGTTCGTCTGTGCCGGGCAGGCATGAAGTGCTTCAAGTGCGGTGGCGAGCACCGTGCTTGAGTGTGGTTGGACCGGAGTTGCAACCACTGCGGGCAAGCCCGGCCATATGGGGCGAAGTCTACCGGATGAACCCCGGTAGCATCATCAAGTGGGAGACGGTGCCTTCTCCTCCCACTCCGTAGCGTCTTCCAAAGGATCGGTGCACATGATGGCTGCCCCTGTTTCTCGGCCACCCTTTGCGTGGCGCCACCCGGCGGCGTCTTGGTGCCCGCAGCCGTCTGCTCCTCCTCGCTTGCCTCCTCCGCCCCAGCCTTGTTGGGGCATCGGCTGAGTTGGGGCTCCTTCGTCCGGCGCCACCAGGAGTGTACGCGCTTTGCCGACCGCCGAGTCACCGGCATCCAGAGGTGGTTTCTGTACTCTGTGGTGGATTCCGTTGATGCCTTTGTTCTATTTGATTCTGAGCATCCTACTCTTTTGTGTCGTCGGAGTTTGCTAGTAGAGCTAAGTTGGGAGTTCAGCAGATTTACGAGTCCGTGTTAGTCGATTCTCCCGGGGTTGATTGCTAGTTCTTTGGTTTGCCCTGGTTGCACCATTGCCATTGATGATGAGGTTTTCTTTGCCAATCTCATGGTGATCCAGTTGGCTCCTTTTGATGTCATTTTGGGCATGGACTGGCTGCATCAGTACCGTGCTAAGATCTGTTGTTTCTGGAAGACAGTTTCCTTGCAGGCCCCGTCCGGGGAAGAGTTGACCTTTCAGGGTGGTATACCCTCCAGTTCCGTCTTTGCTTTGACTAGTTTGTTTTCTGGTCGGCGTTTGAGGCTGTTGGGTTTCCTCATGACCTTGTCTGAGAAACCATCTTCTTCAGTTTCCATTGAGGAGATTCCTGTAGTGAAGGAATTCGTTGATGTGTTCCCTGACGAGTTGCCTGGTCTACCTCCCGTGAGGAATGTGGAATTTCGTATTGATCTTGTTCCGGGTACTAGACCTATTTCTATTTCTCCATACCGCTTGGCTCGTCCTTTTCAAGACGAGTTGAAGAAGCAGTTGGAGGATCTGTTGGCCAAGGGCTTCATTCGGCGTAGCGTTTCGCCATGGGGAGCACCCGTCCTCTTCGTCTCGAAGAAGGATGGAAGTTGGCGTATGTGCATTGATTATCGTGCTCTTAATCAAGTAACAGTCAAAAACAAGTATCCTTTGCCTCGCATCGAGGATCTGTTTGACCAACTGAAGGGAGCAAAGGTGTTCTCCAAGATTGATCTTGATCGGGTACAATCAGATCCGTGTGAGGGAGCAAGACATTGAGAAGACTGCTTTCTCCACTAGGTATGGGCATTATGAATTTAAAGTTATGTCTTTTGGACTAACTAATGCCCCTGCTGTCTTTATGGAGGCGATGAACAGTATGCTACACAAGTACCTTGATGAGTTTGTGGTAGTGTTCATCGATGACATTCTGATTTACTCTAAATCAGAAGAGGAGCATGAGCGGCACTTGAGGCTTGTGCTGAGTACCTTGAGGGAGAATCAATTCTTTGCTAAGCTGAAAAAGTGCGAGTTCTGGATTTCAGAAGTGGGTTTTCTTGGCCACATCATCAATCTAGAGGGCATATCTGTAGATCCTAGCAAAGTCTCAGCAGTTTTGGATTGGAAGAGGCCTTCCAATGTCAAAGAGGTGCGTAGTTTCCTTGGGTTGGCTGGCTACTATCGGCGTTTTGTGCAGGATTTCTCTATCATTGCCAAGCCACTTTCACAGCTGACTCAAAAAGTGATGAAGTTCCAGTGGACTGCAGAGTGTGAGCACAGCTTCTGCACTTTGAAGGAGAAGTTAGTGACTGCTCCTGTTCTTACCCTTCCCGAGCTGGGGAAGCGCTTCACTGTTTATTCTGATGCTTCTCGGTTGGGACTTGGGTGTGTGCTCATGCAAGAGGGCAAGGTGATTGCTTATGCTTCGAGGCAGTTGAAAAAGCATGAGCAGAATTATCCCACGCATGATCTTGAGCTAGCCGCCGTGGTGTTTGCATTGAAGATATGGAGGCATTACTCATGCGGTGAGTCTTGTGATATTTTCATCGATCACAAGAGCCTCAAGTACATCTTTACTCGTAAAGATTTGAACTTGAGGCAGAGGAGGTGGCTAGAGTTGATAAAGGATTATGACCTCACGATCCAAGATCATCCGGGAAAGCAAATGTGGTGGCCGACGCCCTCGATGCAAGACAATGCCCCTGTTGTTGATTGTCTTGTTGCTGATTTTGAGCGTTTGGGAGTCTCCTATTGCTTTATGGGACCGTGCAGGCTGAAACTCAAATGATTCTTGAGTCAGCGATTCTCGAGCGTGTCAGCGAGAGGCATAGCAAAGATGATCGTTTGCTCCAGCAGTGAGGAAACGCCTTGAGGATGGCAAGTCCGAGACTTTACTGTTGATGATGCGGGAGCTTTGAGGTTTCAGGGCCGTGCAGGCGTGCTCCCGTAAATCTCAAGTGAAAGAAGACATCCTGAAAGAAGCTCATCGCACCAGACACGGTCCATCCCGGGAGACCAAGATGTACAGGACTTGAAGAAGAATTTCTGGTGGAAAAGGATGAGAGTGGATATTGCCAAGTATGTGGCGTCTTGTGGGTTTGCCGTAAGATCAAAGCTGAGCATAAGCGTCCTACCGGCCTTGCAGCCCTTGGAGATTCTCGTATGGCCATGGGATGACATCTCCATGGATTTTGTGGTTGGTTTACCTCGTTCTCCACGAGGAAGGATGCTGTTTGGGTTGTGGTGGACCGTCTCGGCAAGTCTGCGCATTTCATTCCTATCCGCACGACCAATTCATGAGCGAGTTGGCTCCCATCTATGTGCGGGAGATTGTGAGACTGCATGGTGTAACTAAGACCATTATTTACGATCGGGATGCGAAGTTCGTCTCCAAGTTCTGGGAGAGTTTGCAGAGTGCTTTGGGTACGCAGCCTTCGCCTTAGTACCGCTTTTCACCCTCAGACGGATGGGCGATGAGCGCGTACCATCCCGACATTGGAAGACATGCTCGTGGCCTGTGTGATGGCTTGGAAAGGTAGCTGGGAGGATCATTTGCCTCTTGCGGAGTTTGCTTACAATAACAGCTATCATTCCAAAGATCCGGGCTGCTCCTTATGAGGTACTATATGGCCGGAAGTGCAGATCGCCACTTTGTTGGGATGCAGTGGGCGAGAGAGCAGTTCTTGGACCGGATTGGGTTCAGCAGACTATTGATCGCGTGGCGGAGGTACGGCAGAACCTTCTCGCAGCGCAGAGCGCATGTAAGAGCTATCTTTGATGTGAGGCGGCGAGACTTGGAGTTTGAGGTGGGTGATAGCGTACTCTTGCGAGTATCTCCCACCAAGGGTGTGGTGCATTTTGGCACCAAAGGAAAGCTCAGTCCAAGGTATGTTGGGCCTTTTCCTATCATCGCCCGAGTTGGTAGGTTGGCCTATCATCTGGGGCTACCGGAAGCTATGCAAGGTGTGCATAATGTGTTCCATGTCTCGATGTTGAGGAAATACTTGCATGATCCGGAGTTGGTGGTTCCATTGGAACCATTGGCGCTTGAGCAGGACCTCACCTTCGAGTCCCGTCCTGTGGATATTCTGGGGACTTCAGAGCGAGTGATGAAGAACAGGACGCTTAAGTTTGTCAAGGTCCTGTGGTCACATCAGACCGAGAGAGAAGCGACTTGGGAGCTAGAATCTCGCATGCGCGAGAAGTATCCCGAACTTTTCGCCTCAGGTGTGTGATGTGAAAACCTAGCTGTCTTTGGTTTTGCTGGGTTTCGTGTTGGTGCGTTTAGATTCGAGGTCGAATCCTGTTGAAGGGGGGAAGAATGTGACACCTCGGAGTGTCGTATCCTTAATTATTGAACATGATAAGGTTAAATACAGTATGAGATGTGGAAATAAGGTTAAAACCATAGGAATTGGAGGTTAATAGCTTTTCCGGGCCGTTTCTGGGCTGTTTTCGGGGTTTTGGGCCTTCCCGGGGGAGTTTTGGGCCTTGGTGGGCTTTGGAGGGATTGAGGAGGACTCTTATTGGACTAGGAGAGGGTGTGGGGGCTGGTAAAAAGGGCTCCTCCTGCCCTCCCTTGCATTCACAACCAGCCAAGGTGCGCCCCTTGCAGCCTTGGGCGCCCCCCCTCCCCCACCTCTCCTCCAAGCCCTAGCCGCCACCCCTCTCCCTCTCCCTCTTGTGCGCCCCCCTAGCCTCCCCTTCCTCCACCTCCACACCACCTCCCCTCCACCCCTTGCTGCCCTAGGGTGGCCACCCCACCCCTGCACCTCGTGGATCCATCCCGTGGAGCGAGGAGCGAGGAGCGAGGAGCGAGGAACGTGGAGCGAGGAGCGATTCGCGAGGAGATCCGCGGAGATTGATTGGAGTTTTGTGCTTCGGGCAAAGGTATGAACTTGGGGATCCTTGGAATTGATCTAGGTACTGTTATTAGGGTGTTTATCAAGTTTTTAGATCAATTTGAGGCGCTGGATTGAAGTAATTTGGGTTAGATCTAAACTTGTCCACGTTTCTGTTTTCGGGCAGATTGAGCAGTCGAAATAGGGTTCGAGTTTCCGTCGATTTAGAATCCGAATCCCACCGTACGGACTTCTAGGAAGTTGTAGATAATTTAATTATCTTTCCGTGGACATAAAGCACGTTAAATTCCGATCAGCCGTTTGAAAGTTATGTCTGTTTTACCGAGCGCCTAAAAATCTGTGATGTAATTGGAACACATCTCGGTAATCTGTAGATTAAACAACTTTAGATGCCGAATCAGACTTTCCGTATATCTAGAGAAAGTTGGGAAATTTCCTAGGCTACGCGAGGATATACTCGTTTAATTCATTCGGAGTCCCAGAACTCAAGTTATGCCTTTTGCAAGGCTGCTGTCCCGCCGGGACAGAACCTCTGTTTTTAGGTTTTGCGAGTAGTTGGCAATGTCGGGTTAGATGGGGGCTGTGTACTGTTTGGAGGCTATGATTGTGAGTGTGTGATGCCTATGTGCAGGTGGTGTGACCCTGGAAGTGCCCTCTTCTTCCCGCCAATCCGTTGCACGTGGTTGAGGCAAGTGTGTTGTGATGGATAGCGAGTTGTAGGTTGCATGTTGAGATTAGATGGAATTGTTTACATGATATATGTCCACTTGCCATGTGTTAATGAATGATATGATATGATGAGCATGTTTAACATATTATGATGCCATGTGTTAATATGTGAATTAAATATGATAATTGGCATGGTTGCATGCATGTCATGAGATAGGGCGAGGGCGGTGAGAAAGTCTTAACTAGTCCAGCAAGGTCGGTGAGAAAGTTATGACTAATCCAGAATGCCATTGAGTAAGTCCTATGTCGTGATTCCATCCACGTGGTGTTTGGAAGCGAGTAGGCACCCTCCATCTTCGGGATGGAAGGGAGGAAAGGGTGCACACCGACGGGTGTGTACTTCCCATACCGGTATGAGGTTCCAGAGGGTCAGGAGCATTGCATTACTTCGCATACAAATTGATGATGATATTGATAAGTAATCATGAATGAGATGATATACATGATGGAAGATGTTATTGCCATGTTGTTATGCTTGTTGTCCATTGCAGTATGCTTGCTGAGTTTTCGAACTCACCCTTGTGTTTTCTTGTTGTTTTAGGTACCATGAGAACGGCATGCGGGAAAGGGGAATAGTCACATGCTCACACGTTGCTTCACCTTAATGTTTCCCCAAGTCAATTCATTTAGATTGATAATAAATTGTTTGTGATGGTCTTTAAAATTAAGTCTTAGCTTGGTTAATGAGAGTGCTATTGTTTGTTTGACACTTGGAACCTTAAGAGCTTAATGTTAGTCTCTTATTGTCGTTAAGACTTTATTTATTGCTGTTTTAGATGTTTCTCTTATTGCCATATAATGCTATATTGTTGTTGTTCCTTAAATTCATGATAAAACAAAGGAGGTGCTGCCGAAATCTCGGTTTTTAGCCTATGCACCTTTGCTGGAATTTTATGTTAAATATGGTATTTAGTTGTTGTTTAGCTTGTGTTTGGTAGCATTCGGGCATATTAAATGCCGGGGTGTTACAGAGGGGAGGCCACGGCCGAGCTCGCCGGCTATCCTCCGGCGGCGTCGAAGGGGATCAACCGGTGCCTACGGCTTCATGGGACCTAAGCGCACCAAGGGAACCTCTTGGTTGTAGGTGTTCGGAGAATTGGTGCGCGCGGTAGTGGCCGGCGGAAGCACACGGTGGAGTTCAGCTCAATGGCACTACAAAGCATTTCGGGTTTAATTATCATGCGTATAAGCTTCAGGAGGTCCTAGGGATTCTATTCGTGCACTTGAACCGAAGAAAAAGTGATCGAGTATGGTTCTCACCGAGCGGCGGCAATGGAGGAAGGGGAAGCTCGGTGCGGGGACTTCTCGGGATACTCTGGGCTGGAAGATGATGCGCAATAGGTTCATTAGTATCCCTAGAAGCCTCAGAAGCAATCAATTTGAACGTCCTCTTACCGTGGTGCGGCAATTTGGGTTTTCCCCAATTCGGGTTTTGCCGAACTTGAGGAAGACGACGGGAATTTCGGTGGTCCTAAGGGCTTAGTGCGAGAATGGGTGTGTTGCTCGGGTCCAGTTAAGTCCAAGTGTGCTATTCGTCCCCCTTAAATAGGCGAAGGTGGGCTCGGTTGATAGGATTAGAGGATGGAGGTCTCGGCGGCTTCCCAAGCGTTCTCTGGATTTTGGTTGAGCCACGAGGGCGTTTGCTTTGCATGGGGACAGGATGAGCTGGGGCAGGTCACTACGGTTTCGAGCAGGTGCGAAGGCGACCGAGAAAGACAAGGAAGTGAGGTGGTATGGGCCTTTCTCCCAGCGCTGTTTGCGTGAGTGAGAGAGAAATGAGAGAGAGCCGAGGGAGAAGAAGGCCCTGACATGTGGGGTCGGGTCCCACATGTCAGTGGTTTAATCGGCATGGGTGAGATGTGGCAGAGGCTGGCACACGGGTCCACTCGGCTCTGGGGTCCACCTGGCAGCGTCTAGAATCCACTGGACTCAACCGGCAGCGCCTGTGCACACGTGGGACCCACGTGTCGGTGAGGAGAGATAGGGGTTAATTTATCTATAATTTTGCTGTGCCTACTTGAGGAAATTATCTGGAGGTCTTAAACTATTGAATATTTTACTAAATTTTTGGTAGGCCTCCTGGACGAGATGTCTACACGTATATAAAATTTGGGACACAAACTTTGTAACATCCTCAAATTTATAAAGTAATAAAAATTAAATATTTAAAAATGTGAAATCAGTTTTGTGTTGCATATTATGATTTTGTGTGCATTTATTGATTTTAGGTCTATTGGTTGAATTATTTGTTGAAATGAAAAATGGAATTGAGAAAGAAAAGAAAGGAAAAGAGAAAATGGTAAAATGGTAAGAAATGAAATTACCATAGTAAAAATTTTGGATAACCTGGCCAAGTCCTAGAAAATATCCTTAGATGGTCAAAAGACCATGTGAATGCAATTGAATGCAAAGAAAACAAATTAAAATGTTAAACTTTATCTCTGGCCAGACCTATGTCAGAATTATGGAGAAAAACGTGGAGCAATCTAGGCCTTGTAATTTTTACCATAAGACCTCAGACATATCACCTTCATCCACAAAAATTTGCAAAAATTATTAAGAAGGTTAGATATTTATTTGCATTTAATTAAAGCAGAATTGGAATTCTGCAGAAATCAGTAAAAGAATTATAGAGAGATAAATAATGCGAGTATGATGTTGAAATTTTTATGGTAGATCCATATTATAAGTCCACATCTTCAATAAAAAATTTCAAGAGCAAATAGGATCATTTGGTACCTTAACCAATTCAAAAACCGAGTTGAACTTGTTGGGTCATCAGCACTGTTAGAATTATTATAATTAAATGGTGAATAATTTTAACTCCAAAATTTTACTGAAGCTACCCAACTTACTCACCAACTTGGACAAAAAGTTTCGAAAGTTTCTGTACTGGTCTGACCCGGGTATTAATTTGGTTAGTGCGCTGTCTGTGGAGGAAGTCCTAGAATGCTCCCCTTTCCTTACGTGTAGGGCCACGCCACCAGTGGCTCTTCAGCCAGCCCAGGCGACATTCTCCACTGCTGATGGGACCCAGAACCCTCCGAGCCCACGCGTCAGCCTTTCTCTTCCTTTCTCCTTTTTCGCTGCCATGTGGACCCCCTTTTGCCAGAAGCATCGTCTCTCTCTACTCTCTCTTCTCCCTCTCTGCTGTCTTCAGCCCGAGCGAAGCCAGCCGACGGAACCGACCCGCACCGCCTCGCTTCTTTGTCCGCTTCTCGCCGCAATGTCGTACACCCCGAGCCAGCTGCTGCCACGGAGGTTCTTGACCCTTGGCCGAGTCGAAAAGGGAGCTTTCCAGAAGCCGCCGCCTTTCTTCCCTTAGATCAACCCGAACCCAAACCGCCTCTTCTATCTATTTAACCGGACGAATGGAGTCTCCAAACCCAGACAAACTCGAAGCAACCAACCGTTCCCCATATCACGCTTAAAACTCCTGCAAACCGGACCTTCTTCCTCGGCTCCGGCGGAAACCAAATTGGGGGAAAAACCGAATTAACGAAGCCCGGTAAGGGAACGTTTAAATTGACCACTCCTAAAGCATCCTTAATTGCTTATCAACCGTTTGCGCATCATCTTGCAGCCCGAAGCAACTCGGAGACATCCCGCACCGTGAGTCGACCTTCCGCCATTGTTGCGCACGGTGAGAGCTTCACCCAACCGTTTGTTCTTTGGTGTAGAGGCATGAATAGGATCCTTAGAACCTGTTGAAGCTCGTGCGCATGACCATTAAGCTAATAATGCCCCGTAGCGCCGCCGAGCCAAACCTCGCCTCGAACATCCGCCGTGCATCGCCGTGAGTCCATTTTCTCCAAACACCACCCATGTCCAAGTAGTCCCCTAGGTTCGCCATGATCCTGTGAAGCTAGTGCTACCGGCCGAAGTCGATCGACGTCGCCGGGAAGTCGCCGGCGAGCTCGGCTAGAGCCTCCCCTGTTTGGAGCCACTGCTATGCGGGCCATTCATGTCAGCCGCGCGTGTACGCGTGCATGGGACGCTGCCCTGCGGGCCTTGGCTGTCAGCGGCAGCCACCGGATTCAAAACCCAGCCCGCGCAAACACCGAAAATACGCTTTCCTTTAAGGAAAACGTATTTCCCATTTTCCCTGTTTTAAAGAAACCGAAGTGATTCAAATGTTTATATCTTTTGAACCATAGCTCCAAATGGAATGAAACAATTTCTAAATTCTTTATAAATCAGGTGGTTTCATAATATCCAAAAATATTTGATACTTGTTTAGTAAATTAAATTTGAATTCAAATTTGAATAACAAAGTTTGGATATGTGGCATATAAGATTTTTGCAAATAAAGTCCAAATTGAGTAAAACAAACTTTGTTGGAATCCTTGGGTCAAATAGTGTCTAAATATGTAATTATATTTGAATTTGGAGTTAGTTTGTGAAAATTTCACATTAGGACTTTATTTAATGCATATATTTGATATAGTTGCAATAACTTAATCAAAAAGCTTCCAAAATGAATGAAACTTGTTTCTTTGTGCTCATTACACTAATTAGGATCAAATGGTAATATGAAAGTTAGGGTGCACCATGAACTTTCATTAAATATGATTAGGATTGCTTTGCATGCTAATTCATATTAGTACAATTAATCATACACCCTGAAAATGAACTTTGTTAAATCTAATTCTACAATCTTAGCTTCCTGAATTCGTAAATTAAAATAAAATAATACACAAAGGAAAGTAGTCATGCTATAAATATCCTTATACTTTTATCCTTACGACCGTAACCATGTGACTTGGTCATACATGAATTGATGAAATGATGAAGTGATTGCCATCATTGATTGATTTGGATTGATTTTATTTGAATCTTTCAATTGCTTTCTTTGTTGTTCATGTATTTGCTTCTTTTATCGATATTGAAGTATTCTATTTGCCATGTTCGTATTCGACGTGTAGACGCTGAGACAATCGACTACGCCATCGACGACACCGATCCAGCTTACACCGCCGAGGAGCAAGGCAAGCACCCCCTTGAGCATTTTGAACCCAGATTTCAGAATCAACTAAAATGTGATTAAGAATCTTCCTGCATGCTCATATTTTGGTAAATCTCTATTTTGTGTTATCTGGTAGCTATAACCCATATTGAAGGACTTCCTGAATATTGTTGACATATGCTCCATAATAACCTTAGGTATGGGGAGATTCATATACTTGATGGGATATAACGATTATTAATTGCATTTGCTTAGTGATGCTTAGAAAATGTCAGCGACATTTACACCCACACACTTTTCCTTATGAAATCTTTTATGGTTTATTTAAGCAGTAAAGGATACTGGTAGTTTGATAAAAATGAAAATAAAACTACTGTTTTGACGTGGGTGATTATTGGCAATAGCCGGATGTACATGTTTTAACGTGTACGTAGATAGGGTGGAGTATCGCCCATGTCACTTTAAGGACCGAACGTAGTGTTGCATGATCCAAGATTACCCGTACAACCACAATGCTGGTATGGTGACGGCTATAACCAATTAAGTTACTAAAAACTGATCTTGCATTATGGAAGGTAGTAGTAGTACGGGCATTCCGAATATAGGTTTGCTCGAGGGAGGTGCCATCACCGAGGTGTTGACACTTGCCGATGCAACAGTATACACCTTACTAATGGGGAGAAATGATCCGTATACACGATGTGCTTCTACCGCCATTTTCTAATGGGGAGGAATGATCTATGCATACGATGTTCTTCGGCCGCCATTAGTAAGTCTGTCATACTGGACTGGTGCAATGTCAGGGTTTAGTAATGTAAAGGTTATATATGGGTTTCCCTGGCGACACACCAAAGGAAGTGTGTTAGTAAGCTTTGCAAAAAGGGAAGTCATTATTTGTGGGTAAAGCTGTACAACTCTGCAGAGATTAAACTAATCGATTAGCCGTGTCCACGATCATGGACGACTTGGCGAACTGACACTAGTTAAATGTTTTCTATTTTCAAAAACTTGTTTAAATGCTTTGGAAATGATTCAAATCTGTATAAATGTCATTTACTGTCATTTTGATTTGTTAAGACCATGGAGGGTCTTGTTCGTTATTTTACTCACAAAAGGGCCGTGAGTAAAATGTTATTATCTTTTTATTTCTTGTTATCTCAATTACTTATCAAATTGTCTTAAAGTTTTATTTATGCTTTCCATTACTATTCAGTATTACTTCATTCAAAATTTTCGCTTTATGCAAAACAACCGTAGAAACCCACTATCTATTTCAGCCTGCATATATTCCAGGAATTGCATACACTACAAAGTCTTGCGAGTACCAATGTACTCAACTTGCTTCAACAATGTTTTTAGGTGAAAAGCAAGATTACGATAATGACGGGAATGATTATGAGGAACCTGCGAGTTTTAGCGACGACTGATCTTTCTAGGTTCATCTCAGCAGTTGCCTGTGGAGTTATAGGGTAGTTGGCACACTATGAGATATGGTTTCAATTTCCTGCTACTTTTGGTATTGTAATAACACTATAAAACCTGTGTTGTAATAAAAATGTGTATCTGTGTGGCTGTAATTTCCAAATTGTGTTTGTGCGTGCCAGCCACTGATCATGGGAATGGCACAGGAAGCACTTAAGAGCCTCATATTTATGTTACTTAGTGACATAAAAATGAGGGTCTCACAAACTTGCAGTCAATATTTTATTAAAAATTTGACATTGCCGACTGCACACAGGAAAAGGCATTTCGGTTTTTGATTTGATTAAAGTTATAAATGAACATATTTATTTTTGAAACTTTTACTAAGAGTGTGGATCCTAAGAAGGGTTCGACCATAAAAGTTTCAGATCCAGTATCTTCATATTTATTTTATAAAAAATATTTCATTGCGTTTTGCAGAATTTCAGTTCTGGAATAATTAAATGAAAAGAAATGGCTAAACAGTTTATTAATTTTTGTAGATTTTTGTAGATGAGGGTAAAGTAGCTAAGATCACATGGTAAAAATTTTAAGGTCTGGAAGGCTCCACGATTTTCTCTAAAAATATGACAATGGCCTGGTCAAGAATGGATTTCGCTATTTTAAATTGTTACATTAACATTTAAATGCTTCCACATGATCTTTTGACCAGCTATAAGACATTTCCAGGGCATAGCAAGGCTATCCAAAATTTAGTATGGTAATTTTCATCCTTTACCATTTTACTATTTTATATTTCCTCTTTTTCCTTTTTTTTCTAAATTCCATAATCATTCTAATCACCCAATAAATCAATAAATGCACACAAAAAATCATGAAATGCAGCATCCAACTGATTTCATATTTTAATATTTGATTTTAGACTTCATATAAATTTGAGGATGTTACAATCCAGCACAGAGCACTGGCTCACAAGAGGAGGAGGTCGCCGAGAGGAGGAGGAAGCTGTCGGCGGGGAGGTCATCGAGAAGATCGCCGAGAGGGTGGTCGCCGAGGAGAAGGACGTCTTTCTATAGTAGTGTAGGTTCCAAACCTCCTCTAAGGAAATGCATTCAGTGGCCTGCACAAAAAGGATATTGATTTCGGGATCTCAAACTTATTAGCTTGGAGCTGGGTAGCTATATAAGGCATATTACTACTCTTACGCCGCGAAGGATTCCAGCCCAACCATAGCGCCACATCTTTGTTTTCACGGAAGGGCCTTCCAAAAAATCTAAAATTACTTCTAGGTCTATCCATCTGTTATTTTGCAAAAAAAAAAGACTCGTAGTTCCGTAGATTTGCAAATAGGTCCTCCGCCAGTTTTTTGATTTTCACATCGTCTGGAAAAACCAAAATTATGTCTAGGTCCTTTCACCGATTATTTGCAGAAAGGACCCTGTAATTCTGTAGATTCACGAACAGGTTCACCACCGGTTTTTTGAAGAAAAAAAATGGTTACACAAATTCACAGATGGCTCCTACCCAATTTATTTTTGAAAAACCATCCTGAGAAAACCTAAATTACATTAAAATCCTCCTATTGTTTTTTTTTTTTTTTGAAAAAAAAACGAACCAAATCTCGCACAGCACGCGCGACTCTACTGGTTTATTTTGCCAAAATTAAAAATTATGGCAATAAGCAAACAACTCTAATATGCATATCGTACGCTACGGGGATATTACTGATAAAATCACCCACCATTTAGGTTATCTTATGCAACAAAACCAACCTGCCCGTACTAATGAGTGCGAAAGCCTGCATTATTATATTCCACAATTGGATACTTCAATGCGAAGCACCTGTATGGCACATTTTCACTGAGACAGCTAGGGCACACTAATGGATAGCGAGGCAGCTGCTACCTGCAGGGCAGCCTGCTAGGCAGTAGGCACCAAGGCCGGCTGAGCAGACACCCTCCAAAAGGACCAAAACTAGCTTGTCAAAACCGTGTACCTGCTTTCATATATTCAGAAAACTGCTGGCAATACCAATGCTAGCCTCTTTGTCCCTGTCCCCGGACTCTTAATTACCTGTTATGCAGCCCCCTGTACACACACTTTGTCATCTCTTCGTCAAACCTTCGTTTACCCAATCAATCCGGCCCCAAACCCTTCAAATCATCAGAGGCCCGTACATCATCGGAGCACATGAAGAGTGGCAGCAACAAGGAATCTAAGGCGGCGTCAAGTGACGAAGCAGTGAGCTTGCCTGGGCTGGAGATGGCAGCGGAGGCTGGGGAAGACGACGCGGCGGCGGCGGCCGTATCGCCACCGGCGCCGGCTGCGAGCACCCAGCCGTACTATGGGTGTGTCTTCTGCAAGCGCGGGTTCACCACAGCGCAGGCACTCGGCGGGCACATGAACATCCACCGCCGCGACCGCGCGAGGCCCGGCAGCGACACGCCCACCGGAATAACATCGGTGTCCCGGAACGTCCAGATCTATAACCAGTACCGCCGCCACTTGGCGTATCCCCCGGCTCCGTCGGCCACGACGGCACCGATGAGCAGCAGCTTCGTCATGTACTACGGCAGCACGGGGGCTGCGCCTGCGACCGGAGTGGACGGGGAGGCCGTGAGCCCTAGTAGCGGTAGCCCGAGGGAGCTGAGCCTGTTCGGTGCGGACGCTCGTGATCATGACTTGCTCCGGGGCCTCGGGTGCCACGGGCCCGGCGGCGCCGGCTCGCGCACGCCGGAAGGGTCAGAGCGGCAGGCAGGTGAGCCAGAGAGGGAGCTGGACTTGGAGCTTAGGCTTGGGCGTCGTCCCAGGCATTGATAGCATGGTAGTGCAATCTCAAACACACGCTGCATATAACGCATTCATGTATATATATGCATGGTTTATGGGATATATATATACATGGTGCTTAATAAATTGTTGTTGTCAGTTTCTTTTAATTGTGTATATGTATGCTTATTAAAATGTCTTTTGTGGTACATTCATGATGTCGCGGTTTGATCTTGTTTGCCATTTTAGGACAGAGTTACAGCGTCTACCCTTCATGAAGTACATACTTTAGTTTTTGTGCTGTTTATATTTATTGTTGCTATTTAATTTTCGTTGTTTGTTGGTCACTAGTGTGTACTACTTCGTTCACGTACTTGCAACAATAAGAGCTGTATTTGATGTAACGAATTCAAGTTGATTGAATTTTAGCTTCTCAAGAAAGACGTGCTCTAGACTTTTGAGTTGGTAGTTGTGAAAGGCTATTTTGCATTCTGAAATTTGTGCTTAAGTTCCAATTTTGGTACCAATGTTATGTACACATTGAATTTTACAAAACAACTAATGTGTATAATGTTTTCCATATATTTTGTGTCTTCAGTGTCTACAGAAACTTGCATTTTCGCATGAGGATTTACAAGCTAGAAACTGAGAGAGAAGTTATTATTGTATGAAATTATGGAGGCACGATTGCTAGATTTGTCTTATTTTGCCGACACACCATTTTTGTTAGTATCGCAAAATTTCTATCACTATATACTCCTTTTTATGTGTGTATATGAAGGTATTTACAAAATACGTTAAAAACTATGTACTTCCTTACAATTTTTTCATGTGGATCTTATTGGAATATCTTATAATTAGTATATGAGTATATCCAAAGTGATAAATGAGTATTTCAAGTTAGTTTCGGTAGTATTTCCGAGATGAGAGTAATTAATACCAAGAGTAGTTCATATATATATACATATATATATATATATACATATATATACATATATATAGAAAGAGAGAGAGAGAGAAAGCCTTTTCCGTATATATATATGAACCCTAGCTGATTATTTGAATATGGAATATATCAAGGGATGACTATTTTGTAATCGATATTGATATATGAAATGCAATGTGTTTTCACTACTACACAATAGGCAATCCTCGCCGCTATATCACTGCCGGTTGGGCTAGAGCCGCCAGTGATAAATTATCACTGCCGGTTCGTAAGATCCGCTGTGTAGGAAACGTATCACTGTCGGTTTGAATAACCAACCGGTAGTAATAACACACTGTCACTACCAGTTTATACCCAAAACCGGTAGTGACATGTCACTGCCGGTTCTACTTAGAACCGACAGTGGTATGTATTTTCTCGTGCATCTGAGTGTAATTTGACCTTATCATTGCTGGTTGTGTGCAGAGCCGGCAGTGATAAGGTATTTATACATTGCCATGACTTGTATGCTCCAAATTTTTGCTAAGTGTTCAATTTAACATGACTTGTATGCTTCAAATTTTTTCTAAGTGTTCAATTTTACCATGACTTGGATGTTTCTAATTTGGAGCATCCGAGTCATGATAAAATTTCTTTTCACTTGGACGTCCAGCTCACAAGGTGTCCGCTGCGTGATGTCGTCTACAGGCCAGTGGCCGAAGTCCTCTTCGCGCAGCCCACCAAAAGCGCAGCTGCTCCGCCACCCTCTGGGGCTAATGACGTCTGCATTAGTAGGAGGTTCCTGGCTCGCATCCATCAGTTGGCTCAAGGCTATCTCCAACTGTCTTTAGACTTCTTCCTTTATGCTTTCTTGTGTTTGCTTCATGTGTTCTTCAAGCATTAGCAGTCACTGTGCCTGTCGGGACTTGCTTCTCGCCCGACTCCTGTAGGTCTCGACGTCCTTAGCAAAACCAATCTTCCACGGAACAACACCAATCTCTCACTTACAATTGGGTCCACTTGTCATTGACTAAGGTGGATGGAGTATGGGTACAAATGGGTAGCAACTTTTAAAAGGGTCATGAACATTACAAAGTTATACTCATTTTACTAAAATGGTGCTAGCATTTATAAAATCTTAATGAAATGTTAATCATGCCTCTAATATGAATGATATGAGCATGCCATGCACAATATGACTCGTAATTAAATTTGGGGCTGTTACAAACCTACTCCCCTTAAAGAGAATCTCGACCTCGAGATTGAGTTAGGTCGGTGAAGAGATGAGGGTACTCAGCTCGAAGGTGATCTTCGCGCTCCCATGTAGCCTCATCGGGAGTATGGTTGCTCCACTGAACCTTGAAGAATTTGATGGTGTGATTCTGAGTGACACGCTCCCGCTCGTCAAGTATGCAAACTGGATACTCCTTGTATGAAAGATCGGGTTGCAACTCGAGAGTGTCTAACCTCGCGACTTCAGTCGGCACACGAAGGCATTTCTTCAATTGGGAGACATGAAAGACATCATGTACCTTGGAGAGGGAAGGTGGAAGTTCCAATTGATATGCCACAGCTCCTCGCCTTGCCACGATTCAGAAAGGTCCGATGTAGCGAGGTGCTAGCTTTCCTTTCACTTGGAAATGATGAATACCTTTCTTTGGAGAAACCTTGAGATAGACGTGATCATTCACCTCAAAGGTTAATGCATGACGACGGCGATCAGCATAGCTCTTTTGACGAGACTGTGCCGTCCGCAATCGTTCTCGGATTATCCGGACTCGCTCTTCCGCCTCGGTGACCAAGTCCGGGCCAAAAATGGTTCTTTCTCCGGATTCAAACCAATTGAGTGGAGTCCTACAAGATCTTCCATAAAGAGCTTCAAATGGCGACATTTGAAGACTAGCTTGAAAGCTATTGTTGTAGGAAAATTCCGTGAATGACAAGCACTTCTCCCAATCCTTGCTGTATGTAAGAGCACAAGCTCTAAGCATGTCCTCAAGGATTTGGTTCAATATCTCAGCTTGTCCATCAGTCTGAGGATGATATGCAGTGCTGAAAGAGAGTCGAGTTCCCATGGCTTGGTGAAGACATGGCCAAAAATGCAAGGTAAACTGGGTACCTCGATCTGAGACAATCCTCTTGGGAACACCATGAAGAGATACAATTTGTCGGTGTTTCGAGCACCGGCCAATGAATTTGTATAGGTAAGAGGGGGGTGCACGCTCCCTCTCCTCGACGGCTTACTCGGGTGAGCACAAGATGTATACTGGTTCGGGCTGAACGTCCCTACTCCAGTTTGTGTGGGTTTGATTGTATTGATTCCTTGGTTGTCCGTCGTCTTACATGCTCGCTCCCTCCCCTTTAAATAGGCGAGGAGGGAGGTTACACTGTAGCTAGAAAAAGAGAAAAAGACTGTGCTCTTAGTCACCCATAGCGGCGGGTGATGGGACCGCCGCCACGGCTCCTTGCCTAGCTGGTCGGCGTAGTTGCTTGTAGTAAATGCGAGAGTTGGGGACTTGTGCCGCTGCGTCACCATTACGTCCAG
Source organism: Rhipidocladum racemiflorum (assembly GCA_036346355.1). Classification (NCBI taxonomy): domain Eukaryota; kingdom Viridiplantae; phylum Streptophyta; class Magnoliopsida; order Poales; family Poaceae; genus Rhipidocladum; species Rhipidocladum racemiflorum. The sequence goes on along the minus strand of CM070577.1, from coordinate 56,027,993 downwards.
CATTTAATGCGCCCGATACGCAATAAATGCTGCTGTTCCTTCGGGGATTTCGGCGGCTGCGGCTTCGGGCCTCGACCGGCCTGGTTCGGCCCACGCGCCCTTCGGGCGGCCCAGGGTACCCATGGCACAGGTACCGTCGATGGCCCCGAGCCCCGTGCAGGTCGGAGAGGTGCCCGGGTCTTGTTTCCGTCTTGGTGATGCCGTGATTCGCTCGGCTTTGATCGGAAGTCTCTTGTCCGGTCTTGAAGCGCACCCGGTGGGTGTAGCCCCCGAGCCCCCGAGCTGGTCGGAGAGCAGGTCGGGGGGTTTTCACCGGGTTTGATCGGGAAGAGTCTTCGACCGGGTGCGCGCGAGCGCACCCGGTGGGTGTAGCCCCCGAGCCCCCGAGCTGGTCGGAGAGCAGGTCGGGGGGTTTCGCCTTGCTTGGTCGTTGCTTTGCGGTATCGGGGAGGTCCGATCGCAGTATATATCTGTGCCCGGGTCGTGCGCGGTACTCGGTGGTGGGCGTCTGGCGAACACATGGCGCCCGGTCGTGCCGCCCGGTAGCGATGGGCCGATCGCTCTGGCGAGCACGCGGCGTGGCGTAGTGGTCGCCTCTGGCGAGCACGCGGCGCCGGGCCTGGTCGCCTGGCGGCACGTGGCGCCCGGTCGTGCCTTCGGCGCGCGCGGTCGACCGCCTGGCGAGCACGTGGCGCGGGTTGGTCGCCTGGCGGGCACGTGGCGCCCGGTCGTGCCTTCGGGCGCTTGATGGGCTGACCGCCTGGCGAGCACGTGGCGCCGGGTCGGGCGCGCGGCTGGTCGCTCTGGCGAACACGTGGCGCCGGTCGAGCAGCCGAACGCAGCCGCTGGTCGCCCTGGCGGACACGTGGCGCCCGGGTCGTGCCTTTGGGCGCGCAGTGGGCTGGTCGCCCTGGCGGACACGCGGCGCCCGGGTCCCGTCCCCTTTTTTACGCCCCGTCCGCTGGTGGGGGACCAGGAGGGGGTGAGAAACGCGCGCTTGCCTTCGTTGGCTCGAGCGCCGCTCTCGTGGGGCTCCAAGCGAGTGATCCGGTGGAACACAGAGGCCCCTTCGCGAGGGGTCCCCTAGCGGACAATCCCGGCGGGCGTCCGACCCCCAGAAGCGATCCATAAAGAATCTTTCCTTACTCGATCCCGTATCGGACCTTGGATCGTTCGTTGATCCGAGGCGCAGCTGGCTGCCACCCGTCGACGGGTTCCGCGGGAGAGCGTGAGGTGTGATCCCGGACGTGAGTTAAGGCGATTGGGTCATCCGCCGACCCAACTAGGGGCCCGCTGGGAGCTCGCCTTGTCCTCACCTCTTGCCCATTTTTTGCTGTGGTGGATATCGTCGCCGTCTCTTGCCTTTAGGGACCACAGGGGTCGGGCATTGGTCGGTGTGTGTATCACAAAAGTTAGAGAGTTGGGAAATCGAGAGAACGCTCAACCGTGGGAGGCTGTTCCTGACCGATCGTGGGTCGACCGGCAGGCACTTCCTTTCTTCGCCAAGCACTACTTCGTAACCGTAGCCGCCGGGGCGTAGGCCGTAGTACTTTTTGGTCGAAAGTTTGGCCGTCTTGGGAGGACCCGACGATTGGTTGTGACAACCCGACCCGCGGGACTCTTGTAGCCCCCGAGTGGGGCGGGGCGGTTTGTTTGTTACCGCCGCGCGCCACTTGAAGGAGTAATAACGAGTGTGCAAGAAGAAGGTACTCACTTATCTTTCTTTATGACTGGCGAGGTTTTTGTTCAACGCGGGGAATTGGCGGTGCTTCGGTTCCCGCGTCGCTTGCTTCGACGCTTCGGCTTCTACGCCATCAGCTTTGAAAAGGCGCGGTCGTCATGAATGCTGGCGGGTATCCCGGCGCGTTGCTTCGTTTGGCTTCGGAGCGCCTATAAATAGGCGGGAGGTGGGCGCTGGGACTTCATTCAGCGACGTTGAGACGAACTGTCGACTTGCTTTTATGGCTGCCTCGCTCTCTCATTCCCGTTCTAAGGATGAGAACCCACCGATCGATGAGATCGATCGACTCCTTCAACGAGAGGCGAGAGGATGAGGAGGAGTTGGGGCGGCAGGCTGGCCGTCTCAGATGGCGGCCCGGCCGTCGGACGACGGGTCGATTGAGCTGCTTGAACGGAGGCGGAGGAGGAGGAGCGAGAGCGGGCGCGACAAGCCGCGATCGTCGGCCGAGGGAACCGCCGCCGAGCGCCGAGCAATTGGGGAGCGGGCGCCGTCCTCCCAGCGCTCCTTCTCCTTCCGGAGCCTGGAGTCGACTCGCGACATCTAGGCTGCTTGGCGACGACCGTCTTTGCCGATCGCCCGATCGTCTTTGCCGTACTCTTCTCCGACGGCGGTCCCCCCTGTGTCGGACTCCGAGCTCCCCCGGGAACCATAGAGGTCACACAGGGGGGGCGCAGGGGCTACCGCTTCTTGAAGGTGCGTCCGGGCGGATCGGGGCTCTCCTGCTGCGGATTTCGGCGACCGGCTATTTTTTGCCGTCTGTATGCGCAAAAATTGTCTTGAAGCTGAAGCTGTGTTTGGAGAGGGACGATAAGTCCGGAGATCAACTGTCGGCGCGGAAGACCCTTAGACGAGGAGAAGTTTTCTAGGTTTTAGATTTTCTTGTTTCCAAAGAACGTAAATGCCGTTGAATTGGAAGAAAATAAAGGTGTTCGAGTTTTATATGTGTTTTTCGCTATTTTTTCGGTTTGTTGCTGGTAAGAAATGCCGGGGTCATGGTTCTTGGATCTGCGGGGACCAACCGACCAGTGATCGACATGTTCCAGCGTTTTCCGAAAAAAGTAGGAAAAAAAAAAAAAAAACAGGTTTTAGCGCGAGCGTTAGTTCCCCCGGGCAACCGTACATCATCCTGTTCTGTCTCTTTTTTCCTTAGCGAGATACCACTTCGCAACCGTAGCCGCTGGGGCGTAGGCCGTGGTGTTCGGGTCGGGAAAAAAAAGAAGACCGAACGATCGGGTGAATGACAGCGGTTGAGTGGGATGTCGACCCGAGTGGAAAAAATGCTACGCGCACGCCCGGTAAAAGGTGAACATGGTAATGAACGAGGTAGAGAAAAGGGCTAAGGGTAGAATCGTCTTAGCTTTTCAATGTTCCAGGCGTTTGACAGGATGTTGCCATCGGGATCCTTGAGCCGGTAAGTGCCAGGTCGAAGGACCTCTACTACAGTGAAAGGGCCCTCCCAAGGAGGGGAGAGCTTGTGCTTGCCTTTGTTGGACTGGACCTGGCGCAGAACCAGGTCGCCTGCGTTGAACGCCGCCCTCTAACCTTCGCGGTCGTGGTAGCGTCGCAGTTGTCTGTTGGTATTTGGGTGGCGAGCAGCGGCGACATCTCGCGCTTCATCGGCCGGTCGGCAGTCTTCTTTGGGACTCGAGCCCCCGGGTCTCGTTGAAGGCCTGAACCTTTGGGGCGCCGTAGTCCAAGTCGGTTGGTAGGATGGCTTCTGCTCCGAATGCCAGGAAGAACGGCGTGAACCCGGTCGACCGGGTCGGGGTGGTCCGCAAGCTCCAAAGTACGGGAGGTACCTCGGCTGCCCAACGTCCCGCGTATTTCTTCAGTCGATCGAAGATTCGTGGCTTGAGCCCTTGGAGGATCATGCCGTTCGCGCGTTCGACTTGGCCGTTGCTCCGTGGGTGGGCGACGGCTGCCCGATCACGCGGATCTTTGAAGCTGTCGCAGAGCTCGAGAAACTCCTTTCCCGTGAACTGCGTCCCGTTGTCGGTGATGATGGAGTTCGGGACTCCAAACCGGTAGACGATGTTGCGGATGAAGTCCGCTGCCTGCGCTGAAGTGATTGTTGTGATCGGCTTGGCTTCTATCCACTTGGTGAACTTGTCGATCGCAACCAACAGGTGGGTGAAGCCCCCGGGCGCTTTCTTGAAGGGCCCGACCAGATCGAGTCCCCAGACGGCGAAGGGCCAGGTGATAGGGATCGTTTGGAGGGCTTGCGCCGGGAGGTGAGTTTGCCGAGCGAAGAATTGGCACCCTTCGCACGTCCGGATGATTTGCTCGGAGTCGGCCACGGCGGTCGGCCAGTAGAAACCCTGTCGGAAGGCTTTCCCGACCAGGCTCCGTGACCCGGCGTGGTGTCCGCAAACCCCGCCGTGGATGTCGCGGAGTAGCTCTCTCCCTTGGTCGGCTGGGACACACTTCTGGAGGATCCCGGAGGGGCTCCTTCTGTAGAGGTCGTTGCCGATCAGTACGAAGGATTTTGCCCGACGAGCGAGGCGGCGGGCCTCGGTCGGGTCGTCGGGGAGGGAACCGTCAGTCAGCCGATCGACGAAGGGATTCCTCCAATCGGTGCTGGTCATCAGGACGTTGCAACCCGGCTCGACCAGCTCAGCCCTTGTCGGGTCGCTTGGCCGATCGTCCGGGCGATCGGTCCGGATGGACGCTTGGTGTAGGTCGAGGACGAAAATTCCCGGCGGGACCGGCCCTCTGCCGGAGGCGAGACCAGCCAGGTGATCGGCCTCTCCGTTGTTCCGCCTGTAGCTATGATGGAGTTCAAATCCTTTGAACTTTTGCTCCAGTTTGCGTACCTCTCGACAGTAGGCTGCCATCCGATCGTCGCGAGGTTCTGCAGCCTTCATGACTTGATCGACGACCAGTTTTGAGTCGCCATGCACGCATAACCGCAGAGCTCCGAGGTCGGCGGCGTCACGGAGGCGATGGCGAGGGCCTCGTGCTCGGCGACGTTGTTGGTTGCGTCGAAAAAGTAGCCGGATGGACGCATCAAGCTTGTTCCCGGCGGTGAAAGAATGACGACCCGGCCCAGCTCCGTTTTGGTGAAGGACCCGTCGAAGTACATCGTCCGATGCTCGGGGTCTTCGAGCGGAGGTGGGGCCTGGCTTCGGTCCACTTTCGGCGACGAAGTCGGCTAGAACTTGAGATTTTATGGCAGTCCGAGGGACATAGGATATGTCATGCCCGTTGAGCTCGAGTGCCCACTTGGCAATTCTTCCGGAGGCGTCGCGGTTGTGGATGACCTCGCCGAGTGGTAGGGAAGTTACCACGGAAACGTGGTGCTGGTTGAAGTAGTGTACCAGCTTCCTTTTCGTGATCAGAACTGCGTAGAGCATCTTCTGAATCTGCGGGTACCGTGCCTTGGACTCGGAGAGTACTTCGCTAATGAAGTAGACCGGCCGCTGGACCTTAAGGACTCGCCCTTCTTCTGCTCGCTCCGCTACAAGTGCCGTGCTGACGACCTGGGTCGTGGCGGCAATGTAGAGTAGCAGAGGCTCTTCTGGCGGCCGGCGACCAAAGCCTTTGGAGGGGTGGTCAGAAAACCTTTAGCGCGTCGAGGGCGTCTGAGCCTCCTTCGTCCGGTGAAGTCGTCGGAGTTCCTCACGAGCTTGTATAGGGGCAAGCCGCGTTCGCCGAGGCGGGACGTGAAGCGACTTAGGGCCGCTAGGCATCCCGTCAGCCTTTGGGCTCCTTTGAGGTTGCCGATCGGCCCCATCCTTAAGATCGCAGAGATCTTATCTCGGTAACTTCGATGCCGCTCGGAGATGATGAAGCCGAGTAGCTTCCTTGGGTACCCAAAACGCACTTCGGGGTTGAGCTTGATGCGGAACCGTCGAAGGTTCGCGAAAGTCTCCTCGGTCGGCGATGATGTCGCTGGTCTTCCTGGTCTTGACAACGATGTCGTCGGCGTATGCCTCGACATTGCGGCCGATCTGGTCGGAAAGCGGTCTGCATGCATCTCTGGTATGTAGCCCCGCGTTCTTCAGGCCAAACGGCATTGTCACGTAGCAGAACGAACCGTACGGAGTGATGAAGGAAGTCGCGAGCTGGTCGTCTTCTTTCATCGCGATCTGGTGGTACCCTGAGTAGGCATCCGAGAAAGGGCGAGGGATTCGCACCTGCGGTGGAGTCTACCATTTGGTCGATGCGGGCGAGGGAATGGATCTTTCGGACATGCCTTGTTGAGGCTTGTGTAGTCGACACACATTCTCCATTTCCCAGTCTTCTTTTTTACAAGCACAGGGTTTGCTAGCCACTCGGGGTGGCGAACCTCTTTGATGAACCCTGCGGCCAAGAGCTTGGCTATTTCCTCCCCTATGGCTACGCGCTTTCCTTCGTCGAAGCAGACGCGGGCGATCGGCGTAGTCTAGACCAGGCCGGACGTTCGAGGAGTGCTCGGCGACTTCCTCGGGATCCCGGCATGTCGGAGGGCTTCCATGCGGCGGCGTCGGTTGGCGCGGAGGAAGTCGGCGAGCGCTTTCCTATTTGGCAGAAGCGTGGTCCCGATCCGAGCGGTTTTAGTCGGGTCCTGCAGGTCGACCGATCGTCTTCGTGTCCTCGGCGGACTTGAAGGAGCCCGGTCGGACTTGCTAGAGTCGGGAAGCGGACTCGGAAAATCTTGCTTTCGGGCCGGTGAGCTCGGTGGATGCGACGACCGCCGAGGCCAACTTCATACTGTCTTTCTCGCGGTAGGCGAGCTGGAAAGACGCGATTCTGATGATCACCCCATGCGGCCCGGGCCTCTTCAGCTTCAGGTAGGTGTAGTTGGGGATCGCCATGAACTTCGCGTAGCACGGTCTCCCCAGGATGGCGTGGTAGGAGCCGGGAAAATCCACGACCTCGAAGGTGAGGGTCTCGGTGCGGACGTTAACCGGGCTCCCGAACGTGACGGGCAGGTCGACTGCCGAGCGGGTGGGCTCGCGGCCAGGAACGACGCTGAAAAGGCGCTCTGCTTGGTCGAAGGCTCGAGCGGGGATCCCCATGGCGTCGAGGGTCTCAACGTAGGATGTTGAGGCTGCTGCCGCCGTCCATGAGCACCTTAGTCGGTAACCGTTCCCACGATGGGATCAATGACGAGCGGATAGCGTCCCGGGTGCGGGATGTGGTCGGGGTGGTCGGCCCGGTCAAAGGTGATCGGGGACTCCGACCACCGAAGGTATTTGGGTACGGCTGGGCTTGCCGCGAACACCTCTCGGCAGGCGAGCTTGAGCTGCCTCCGGTCGGCGTAGCTTGCCGGTCCGCCGAAGATCATGAGGCATCCGTCGGTCTCGGGGAAGCCGGCGTCTGCCTCTCTGATCTCGGTGGTCGGTGCCGAGTCTTGCCTCTTTCCTTTGCCCCGTGGCGTCGTGGGGGTTCCGGAAGAAGCGGCAGGACTTCGCAGATCCGATACTTGTGCCTGACGGGTATCCGTGGTTCTGACACGTACTCTCCATCGATTTCGAAGTGGTCGGGGGTTGCCGGCCTTGCGGCTTTCCCGGTCGTCGGCCGCAACGAGCGGTCCTCGCGGACCTGTTCTTGCCGTGGCGCTTTAAACTTGTCGGGCGGTCGGAGGAGGGCTGGGCTCGGCGCCGATTCCTCGCCCGACCTCCCTTTGTCGAAGATGACATCTACGGCCTCCTCGCCCGAGGCGTGGTTGGTGGCAATGTCCAGGAGTTCTTTGGTGGTCCTGGGCTTCGCGACACCCCGCTTTATGGACCAGGGTCTTGGAAGTGGTGCCGTAGATGAATGCCCCACGACATCGGCGTCGCGGATGTCGAGGAGCTCGTTACCTTTGCTGGGAAAAGCGTCGGATGTAGTCCCGAGGTTTTCCCAGTGTCGCCGCTGCGCTTTTCAGGTCCCAGGAATTCCCTGGTCGCTTGTAGGTGCCCTGAAGTTGCCAACGAAGTGGTGCTTGAGGTCGGCCGATCCGGATGATGTTGGCGGGCAGATATTCGAGCCATGCCGGCCGAGTCCGCCAAGTAGATGGGGAGGTATTGGATGACAAAGAGGTCGTCCGTCGCTCCCCACTTGGCATGCGAGCCGGTAATCTTCGACCACACACCGGGTTTGTAGCCCTGTGTACTTGGCTATGTTGGCCGGCGCCGGAATCTGGCGAGGAACCCGGCTGCGAATTCCTCGACAGAACGCCCGTGGCCCGGCCATCGGGGCTCGGCCGCGATCACGCGCCAGCGGGCTTGTCGGCGGCGTCGCGGCCGGTCGGGTCGTTCCTCGTTCTTCGCGTTTGGAGGGTGGTGCGAGCGTCGCGTTCGTCCCCCAAACGTTGGTGCACCGGGGTGCGCGATGCCTGGGGTTGTCCGGAAGGTGACGCTGCCCTTGTTTCGCTCCGACGGCCTCGGCTGGCGTTGCGGCGCGGGCCATCCGAAGAGGCGTCCGAACGCTGCGATCCGTGGCCATACGCGTCTTCTTGCGGCGCCGCCGCTCCACCAGGCCGGAGGTTCTGGTGGGTAGCCTTGGCTGCAGGATCGTCTGGCTCGGGAATGCCGCGGAGCAGCATTGCTGCTGCGGCGATGTTTTGGCCAGCGTGGGGAAAAAACGATGAATCGTCCGTCCCCCTAGCCAGCTGGTGGTGGACCTGGCGTGCGCGAGCGCGCGCGCCGCCAGGCGCAGGTGGAGCAGCGGGCGAGGATTGCTCCAGGTCGGCCTGGAGCTTGTCGAGCTCGGCCTTTTGAGCCTCCAGCTCGTCGCGTCGCCGCTGAAGGTCGGCGCGGCGAGCACGGTGATCCTCCTCGGTGTGTTGGCGGAGAGTCTTCGGCGTGGCCGGGGTAGCAGCGCCTGCCGCGGTGTCGGGGTCGCGGTAGCGTGGTCTGTTCTTGTCTCTTCCTCCGCTAGAGCCGTGGTCGGAGGAGTTGTCCGAGTGGTGGTCGTCGGTGCGTGGCCGACCATTGCCACGCAGCGAGGTCGCGGCGGGTGCGACCGCCATCGCTCGATGCCTCCGGCGCATCGCTTGGGGTGATGGGGCCTCTGGCGGCGGCGTTAGGGTCCGCGGGGACCTCGAGCCGGAGGTCTCTGAAGGCGCTGGTGAGGGCGTCAGGGTCCTCGGTGGACACTTGGCGCCGGAGTATGGCGGGGACGATCACTATCTGTCCCGCCGTGGTGGTGACGGTCGAGGAGCCGAAGCGGATCGGCCTTCTCGGCATGGCGATGTCGGAGAAAGAAAGGGGACCGTCGAGGAAGCTAAGCGGGAAGATGGCGACAACGTCGTGCACAGGCCCCTACAGCGCGCCAAGCGGCCGGTGTTTGAGCACCGGCCAATGAATTTGTATAGGTAAGAGGGGTGCACGCTCCCTCTCCTCGGCAACTTACTCGGGTGAGCACAAGATGTATCTTGGTTCGGGCCGAACGTCCCTACTCCGGTTGTGTGGGTTTGATTGTATTGATTCCTTGGTTGTCCGTCGTCTTACATGCTCGCTCCTCCCCTTTAAATAGGCGAGGAGGAGGTTACACTTGTAGCTAGAAAAAGAGAAAAAGATCGTGCTCTTAGTCACATGCAAGCGGCGGGGCCGATGGGACGGCCACGGCTCCCCTTGCCCTGCTGCTGGTCGGCGTAGTTGCTTGTAGTAAATGCGAGAGTTGGGGACTTGTGCCGCTGCGTCACCATTACGTCCAGCATTTAATGCGCCCGATACGCAATAAATGCTGCTGTTCCTTCGGGGATTTCGGCGGCTGCGGCTTCGGGCCTCGACCGGCCTGGTTCGGCCCACGCGCCCTTTCGGGCCGCTGGGGGTACCCATGGCCTGGGTACCCGTCACAATTCAAGAGAGATACAGCTCTGCCAACTTGCTTACCGTATCGGTAACCTTGATGGGAAGAAAATGAGCAGTCTTTGTCAACCGGTCAACGATTACCCAAATAGAGTCGAAACCTTTTTGCGTCCTGGGCAATCCGGTGATGAAATCCATCCCGATCTCCTCCCATTTCCACAAGGGAATTGGTAGGGGTTGGAGTGTTCTGGCTGGACGCAAATGGTCATCTTTCACCCTCCAGCATATGTCACACTCGGCGACATACCGTGCGATTTCTCGCTTCATCCGGGTCCACCAATGTCTTGGCTTAAGATCTTGGTACATTTTTGTGCTCCCAGGATGAATAGAGAATGGGGAATTGTGAGCTTCATTGAGAATGGATTGCTTCAACTCCTTGCAATTCGGCACTACCAAGCGGGTGCCAAACCATAAGACACCTTGGGGGGTCTTTAGTGAAGCAATTAGCTTTTCCTTGCGCGATGTTGGCTCGGATAAGTGTCATGCCTTTGTCCTTCTTTTGAGCTTCTTTAATCTGGTCCAAGAGGTCAGATTTGATCTCGAGGACAGCAAGGAATCCCTCATTCACCACTTCTATTCCGAGTCTTCGGAATTCAGCGCACATCGCTTCTGATTCCGACTCTACTGAAATACAATTGCATTGTGATTTTTGGCTCAAAGCATCGACAACGACATTGGCCTTTCCGGGGTGATAATGAAGTCCCATATCGTAGTCTTTGATCAATTCGAGCCACCTTCTTTGTCTCAAGTTCAAATCGGCTTGAGTGAAGACGTACTTCAGGCTCTTGTGATCGGTGTAGATCTTGCAACGATTACCGATGAGGTAATGTCACCAAATTTTTAGAGCATGCACCACAGCTACTAGCTCTAAGTCATGGGTTGGATAATTCATCTCATGTGGCCTTAATTGTATCGATGCATATGCCACCACTCGGCCTCCTTGCATAAGTACACATCCAAGTCCGAGGCATGATGCATCTCAATATATGTCAAAGGCCTGGTGAATATCTGGCAGTTCTAAGATGGGCGCAGTGGTTAAGCGATCTTTCAGCAATTGGAAGCTCGCTTCATGCTCTGCTGAGCATGAAAACTTCTTCTCCTTCTTCAAGAGTTCGGTCAGTGGTTTTGCAATCTTGGAGAAGTTCTCCACGAACCGGCGGTAGTATCCCGCAAGTCCGAGAAAACTTCGAACTTCTGTAATGGTTTTGGGTTGTCCCCAATTAAGTACTGATTGCACTTTGCTTGGATCAACTGCAACACCACCTTCTGATAGCACATGGCCTAAGAAAGTAACCTCCTTTAGCCAAAATTCACATTTGCTGAATTTTGCATAAAATCGGTGTTCTCGCAGTTTTTCCAAGACAGTACAAAGGTGCTTTGTTGTTCCTCTTCATACTTGGAGTAGATGAGTATGTTGTCAATGAAGATGACAACGAATTTGTCAAGGTACTCCATGAAAACCGAATTCATAAGGCTCATGAAGTAGGCTAGTGCATTGGTTAAACCGAAAGACATGATGGTATACTCGTATAGGCCATAACGAGTGGATAATGCTGTCTTTGGAATGTCTCCCGCCCTGATTTTGATTTGATGATAGCCCAAACTCAAATCAATTTTGGAGAATACCCGGGCTCCGGTCATTTGATTGAATAAATCATCAATCCGTGGAAGTGGATACTTGTTCTTGACCGTTACTTCATCCAACGGACGGTAATCAACACACATCCGTAAGCTGTTGTCTTTCTTCTTCACAAACAGCACCGGGCATCCCCAGGGCGAGGAGCTCGGTCGAATGAAGCCCTTCTCTTGCTGCTCCGCGAGTTGCTTCTTCAATTCAATCAACTCATTCGGAGGCATTCGGTACGGACGTTTTGATATCGGGGCTATTCTAGGCAGCAATTCAATGACAAATTCAACTTCCCGGTCTGGCGGCATCCCTAGTAACTCCTTTGGAAAGATTTCGGGTAGTCACGTACCACTGGTACATCACTAATTCCGAGAAATGGCTCATCCCTTAAGGCATAGAGATGAGTGGAATCAGAGCTTGGTGTGAAGACGACTTGCTCGCCGCTTGCATTGGTGAGCGAGATTGATCTTTGTGCACATTTGATGCATCCTTGGTGCTTGGACAGCCAATCCATCCCAAGAATGACTTCAATTCCCTTCGTCTTGATCACGACCAAGTCAGCTAGAAATTCTACCCCATTAATTTCAATGTTAACTCCCCGGTAAATTTGATCGGTTCTCAAGTCCGATCCTGGCGCTCTAATGAGAAGAGGAGGATGCATTGGTTGGATAGAAAACCCATTGTATGCAGCAAACCCCTCTTTGATGAATGAGTGCGATGCTCCAGAATCAAATAATGCAATAACTGGGTAGGAGTTGACAAGAAGCGTACCCAACACCACATCCGGTGCATCCTGAGCTTCTTCAGCGGTGATGTGGTTGATGCGGCCATGTTGTTGTGCCGGCGTGGCTCTTGGTGGAGCTAGCCACGATGGTGGTGGCAGTGGTGCTGCTCCAGCTGCATTTGGCGTTCGAGCCCCTGATGTGCTGGATTCCTTTGCGGACATTGGCGCGCAAAGTGCCTGGGCTTCTTGCATTGGTAGCACACTAGAATTGGGCGGCCTTGAGTGTTACTTCCTCGCTGATTCCCACCGGCACTCGGTGGAAGATTCTGCTGCGGTGGATGCGCAACATGTACCTGAGGTCTCGGGGTGTCGGAGCTTGATAATTAGAAGGTGGGGGACGAGTGGCGCGCGGCTGTTGCGAGCTATTATTTGCTGCAATCTGTGCGGCCCGCTTGTGTTTGCGCGACTCCTCCAACCTTTCCCGCTTCTCATCCACCAATATGGCTTTGTTGACCAAGTGTTGGAAATTACAGAAATCGTGTGCGGCAAGCTCCAGCTGCAATTCCTTGGAAAGCCCTTCCATGAAGCACTCTTGTTTGCGTTCATCGATGGAGATGTCATCTGGAGCATACCGAGCCAAGTAATTGAACTCGTGAAGATACTCCATGACAGATTTGCCACCTTGCTTCAACGCGAGGAATTCGCGCTTCTTGATGGCCATAACACCCGCGGGAACATGAGCTTCGCGGAAGGCCGCGCAAACTCCGCACACATGATAACATGATCAGCAGGCTGCATGGTGGTGAAGCTGTCCCACCATGCGCACGCTGCTCCATTAAGTTGATGAGAAGCATAAAGGACCTTCTCATGATCTGGACACTGAGCAATGGCAAGCTTGTGCTCAATGGTCCGAAGCTAGTCATCTGCTTCAGGTGGATCCTCGGCACGGGAGAATAGCGGTGGCTGCGTGTGAAGGAACTCGCTGAGCCCTCCCGCGGCATGATGTCCTCCCCCACCGGCACCTCGGACAGGGCCCGGGGCAACGGCGGTATTGCGAGCAATCTCCTGCAAGATCAAAGTCTGATCCTGCCGATTCTGCTCAATCATGGCAAGCACCTGAGCCATGATAGGATGTGGTGGAAGTTCCCCCTCCGCACGAAGATGGCGCTGATTTTGACGGTGAGATGACTCTGGGTTGTCATGAGCAACCCCCTGAGCATGCTCCTCAACTGCTCGGGAGCCCGAGGAATTCGGTCTCGCCTCACGCTGAGCTTGCGATCGAGTTGTAGCTCCTGCCATTCTGTTGTCAAACCAAAATTAACAACCTCGGGCAAAAGAGCCACAAGGGTGTGAAAATTGAGATTCTGGACGTAAAGGTACAAGCATGACAAGCTGCGATTATGCAGTAAGAAAGCATACATCACAACCACAAGCATCCAATTACGGGAGTTCATAAGCTCCATTAACATTAACGGTACAATAAGGTTCCGAAACGATAACGAAAGAATAGAGTCTAAGTTACACGACAGAGTCTATTACATGACTTCAAATTGAAATAGTTCTTACCTACATAGGGGTTATGACAAACTTAATCAAGACAACTTAAATGTCCCTAAGGAAGCCTAGGGAAATTCATCCAAAAGATGGTATTCCGGTGATCCCGTATCTTCAGGATCCAACGAGCTAGCGAGACGTTGAGGGGATCCCAAGAAGGATGTATGCGATTCCGTTAACCCTTGCCCACGGAGACGCATTGCGTTCGCCGAGTTGATGCGTGCACGGCTGGGGTTGCAGTGTTGGGCCTCCACCCCCATCACGTGTGGAAATTGGAAAGGGCCTGGAGCTGCATCATGGGGCGAAGTAGAATTGTGCCCATACACCACATTTCGTGGCACGTGATGAGGATATCACTCCTTTGGATACACGCATACATCATAGTCCTATCACACGAGCTCGTGCACGTCAATTAAATCATGAGGAGAGCTCGTTTCTCACTATTCACCATAATAATATTATTGAGGATGGGATGCTACTAAATATCTGTGATGTCTTGCTGATTAGGAACATGGGAGAAGCATGCCAAGTCAATCTGAAGTCGCGACCACCAGTCGGGTGACCAGCCGGTCGGGCGTCCAGTCGGGCCACCAGGTGGCGACCAGTCGGGCGACCAGGCGGACGACCAGGTGGCGACCACCAGTCGGGTGACCAGCCGGTCGGGCGACCAAGCGGCGACAAGTCGGGCGACCAGCCAGTCGGGCAACTAGTCGGGCAACCAACCGCAGGGCTGGTTTTGGGCCTTGTAAGCGTGTGGGGGCCAAGCCCAGGTTGTGTGCGCCCCACCCCACCAGCAGCACATAACTCTAGGGTTTCCCTCTCACGCCCCTCCCTCCTACCATATATATATATCCTGTAGCCGTCGCTTTAGGAGGCGGGTTTTGCTTAGATTTGAACTAGACACATTGTCTATTTATCTCCGATCATCGGTTTGTAGAACCCCAACTTCGTGTGCTTAATTTCAATCCGCAATTTAAGATTGCTCTTCTACGTTCTTGCTTGTGTTCTCGATTAGCTTGCAGGGATAAGCCTTCTTGGCAAGGTCAATCGTGTTCGTGCGTGGTTGATAACCAACGGAGCCGTGGTGTAGCGATTGCAGGGTTCAATCTGTTCGGATCGGAAGCCGGATCGTCAACGTTGAGTCTCCACCAATCGACTTACCTCTACCTATCGGAAGATCGGGCCACCGTGCGCATCAAGTGGTATCAGAGTCACGGTTTACCGATAGGTAACACTAGTTTCCCCATCTTTATCATTGCTGCCATCGTCCTAGTCCAAAAAATTAGCCCTACAAAAAAAGATTGATGATCTGTTCGTACTATCCTACAACCCCTTGTGCCCTTGCAATTTTCGTTTTCAGTTTGCTCTATTGAATTTATGTCCATAGTCATCATCTTGTTGCTGGTTGTAGTCGTGAAACTTAGTTCTGGTTTGACGTCTTTCCGCTGCCCTAGATCAACCCACCACAACCGACGCCCAAAAAAAAAAAACCAAACCGAGTCCTACTCGGTTTGCCCTCGCGAACCGCTTTGCGTAATCTGTCTCGCACCGCAAGCCCTAGATAGGTCGCGAGCTGCCATGTGTCAATTGCCTAGCCACCGCTAGCCTTTATTCTTAAGCCGCAGTCCTATCTTTTGCTTAACCCTAATCGGAACCGCAAAAAAGAAGTGAAGCCCGAGTTAGACCCAATCTGCGCAGCATTCACTAAAACGGCCATAACTTTTGCATACAAACTCCGTTTTGGGTCTACTTTTTTTTTGTTTCGAAGAGGACAACGACGCGCACGTGAAAATATCATAGTCTTTAGACCTGTGCATTTTTAGAGCCTCAAAAAAAGCTTCTAAGACCGAGTTTCGACGCCCGGAAGTTTGTTGTCCCGTTTTTGTCAATTCTTTCGGGCATCTGTTTACTGTCGTCTGTTGCTCCAAATTGTGAGGTTTTTGTTTCTCCTCTGAGTTAAGAGGTATATATTCGTGATAGAAGAAAAAAAAAGTGAAAAAAAAGATTAAAAAAAATATAAGAGGATAGAAGGAGCCAAACCGGTGAAAAAAACAGAGAGAAGAGAAAGAGGAGAAGCAAAAAAGGAAACGAAGAGACGGAGAAAAACAGAATTGCTTACTTTCCTTGAGTCCTTTCTGCTTCAGTTTATCATTAGCTTGGTTGAACTAGTTCTAGGAACACGTTTAGGCCAGCAATTGCGACAAGTACTTTGGACATTTATTCAGCTTTGCTATTCTGTTTTCGATATTGCTTATTCCTTTGCTACCTGATATTGCCTTTCAAGCTCCACATACTTCTTATCAGTTTAGGTCCTACCTTGCAATCGCCTCGCTCACGCTCTACTCACGGTATCACGAACCAGCCACTGGTTGCACCTTCCTGTTGCGTTGGTAAGAACACTTGTAAGAGTGTGGTAAGGCGCTTGAGAGTTAGTAAATCCACCTTCTGCCACCAATGTAGTTGATAGGGATTATACCACTAATTGTCTTTGTTTATTTTGTCTTCCTTTCAACTAACAAAGGCAGGTGTTGAAGAAGATGAGTGTGTTACACGGAACGAGCTTAACAACGCGCTAAATGACATCAATGCAAACATCGCAAGGATCGGTCAAGATAATGAACACAGATTGGAGAGGATAGAGTGAAGCATCGCTAGCCTTCTTACCAGGTTGGAAAATTTTGAGAGACAGCCACCTCTCAACGGAGCTCGCCGAGTGGAAAATCAAGAAGAGTCTGTCATGAGAGATGATGTGGATGGAGAAGACAACGCTCGTGCCGCTGCACAAGATGTACGACAACAACGCGCCTGAATCACAACCGTCAAGGTATGGGAGGTAATAACTTTAATCACCGCAATGATGATCCTTTTTCTAAAGTTAAATTTACCATACCCTCTTTTTCTGGAACATATGATGCTGAAGCTTATTTAAATTGGGAAATAACTGTTGAACCAAAATTTAACTCCCATTTAGTTCCTGAAGTACATAGAGTCAGACAAGCTACTAGTGAGTTCAAAGACTTTGCTATCATTTGGTGGAATGAAGTAGTGAATTCTGGCTTACAACCTGATACATGGGATAGATTAATGCGAGCTATGCGTAGCAGATTTGTTCCTCTTCTTACAAACGTGATTTACGTAAAAAATTGCAACGCTTGCATCAAGGTAATAGATCTGTAGAGGAATACTATCAAGAGCTACAAATAGGCATGTTGAGTTGTGAGGTATTTGAGGATGAAGAAGATAAGATGGCTCGTTTTTATGGGGGTTTACGACGTGAAATCCAGGACATAATTGATTACAAAGAATACAATAACATCAATAGATTGTTCTAGCTTGCTATGTTGGCAGAAAAAGAATTGCAGGGAAGACAACAAAGGACACGGAGCAACTTTGGTGGTGTATCGGCGCCAAGATCGACATCAGCAGCACCTCCACCTTCTTCCACTCAGCCTGCTGCCCCCTCCACAAGTAGGGCATGTTCAGCAGCACCATCACCGTCACGAGCACCTAAGGTGAGTAAATCTAACAATGTGCAGGTGCCCACAAAGAGCTCGTCATCGGTTGCTTCCACAGGTCGTACCACTGGAATTGTATGCCACCGATGCAAGGGAATGGGCCATGTCATGAAGGATTGCCCAAGTCGTCGAGCGTACATTGCAACAGAAGAAGGTGGGTATATTAGTGCTAGTGATGTTGATGATGAAAGACGGTAGTTGGTGTATGTGTGTGGATTGTAGAGCCATTAATAATATTACAATAAGGTATCGTCATCCTATCCCTAGGTTAGACGACATGCTTGATGAATTGAGTGGTTCTAGTATTTTCTCACAAGTTGACTTGCGTAGTGGATACCACCAAATTAGAATGAAATTGGGCGACGAGTGGAAAACAGCATTTAAGACTAAGTTCGGCTTATATGAGTGGTTAGTCATGCCTTTTGGATTAACTAATGCACCTAGCACTTTCATGAGATTGATGAACGAAGTTTTACGTGCTTTCATTGGCAAATTTGTGGTGGTCTACTTTGATGATATCTTGATATATAGCAAGTCTCATGAAGAACATGTGGAACAATTGCGTGCTGTTTTTAATGCTTTGAGAGATGCACGTCTGTTTGGTAACCTTGAGAAGTGCGCCTTTTGCACCGATCGAGTCTCTTTTCTTGGCTATGTTGTTACCCCACAGGGAATTGAAGTGCACGAAGCAAAAATTGAAGCCAGAAAGAGCTTTCATGGTCTTGCCGAATTCTATCGGCGTTTTGTTCGGGATTTCAGCACCATTGCCGCCCCGCTAAATGAGTTGACAAAGAAAGGAGTAGCTTTCACATGGGGACCGACACAACAAAAAGCATTCAAGTTGCTAAAGGAAAAGCTCACCCATGCGCCACTGCTCCAACTCCCCAATTTCAGTAAGACTTTTGAGATAGAATGTGATGCTAGTGGGATTGGAGTAGGAGGCGTGCTAATTCAAGAAGGTAAGCCAGTTGCTTATTTCAGTGAGAAATTGAGTGGTCCACATCTGAATTATTCTACTTATGATAAAGAATTGTATGCCTTAGTGCGTGTGCTTGAAACTTGGCAACATTATCTATGGCCTAAAGAATTTGTTATACATTCTGATCATGAATCATTGAAACGTATTAGAAGTCAAGCTAAATTGAATAAACGACTTGCTAAATGGGTAGAATATATTGAGTCTTTTCCACACATCATAAAACATAAGAAAGGAAAGGACAATGTGATTGCTGATGCACTTTCTAGACATTACACCATGTTATCTCAACTTGTTCACAAGATTTTTGGTTTAGAGACGATTAAAGATTTATATGCTACTGATTTGGACTTTAAGGAAGTGCATGAACATTGTAAAGAAGGGAAAACATGGAACAATTACATTTTGAATGATGGTTTGCTCTATCATGCTAACAAGCTATGCATTCCAACTAGCTCCGTTCGTCTTTTGTTGTTATAGGAGGCGCATGGAGGAGGTTTAATGGCACATTTTGGAGCAAAGAAGACTGAAGATGTGCTGGCCAGCCACTTCTTTGGCCAAAGATGAGACGCGATGTTGAGCGCTATGTATCACGCTGCACTACTTGCAATAAAGCTAAGTCCCGTTTAAATCCACATGGTCTTTATATGCCTCTTCCTATTCCTAGTATACCTTGGGAGGATATTTATAAGGACTTTGTTTTAGGATTACCTAGGACAAAGAGGGGGAGGGATAGCATATTTATAGTTGTGGATCGTTTTTCTAAAATGGCACATTTTATACCTTGTCACAAGAGCGATGATGCTACAAACATAGCTGATTTATTTTTCAGGGAAATCATTCGCCTTCATGGAGTGCCTAATACTATTGTCTCAGATCGTGATGCAAAGTTTTTGAGCCATTTTTGGAGATAACTTTGGAACAAATTGGGGACGAAGTTGCTATTTTCTACTACATGTCATCCCCAAACTGACAGCCAAACAGAGGTCGTTAATCGCACTTTATCCACCATGCTGCGGGCTGTTTTAAAGAAGAATTCGAAGCTGTGGGAAGAGTGTCTACCACACATTGAGTTTGCTTACAATCGATCGGTACACTCCACCACCAAGGTAAGTCCATTCCAGGTAGTGTATAGGTTTAATCCTCGTGCTCCAATTGACCTTTTGCCCTTGCCTACTTCTGAAAAGGTGAATTTTGATGCAAAGAAGCGTGCTGAATTCATTTTGAAAATGCATGAAACAACTGAGGAAAACATAAAAAAAGATAACTGAAAAGTATAGACTTGCTGGTAGCCAGGGTAGGAAACATTTATCCTTTGAACCAGGTGATCTTGTTTGGCTGCATTTGAGAAAAGATAGGTTTCAAGATTTGATAAAGTCCAAATTAATGCCTCCAGCTGATTGTCCTTTTAAAATACTTGAAAAGATTAATGATAATGCCTATAAACTTGAGTTGCCTGCAAACTTTGAGGTTAGTCCCACTTTTAACGTTTCAGATTTAAAGCCGTACATGGGACAAGAGGATGAGCTTGATGCTATTAAATATATGTGATGTCTTACTGCTTAGGAACATGGGAGAAGCATGCCAAGTCAATCTGAAGTCGCGACCACCAGTCGAGTGTCCAGCCGGTCGGGCGACCAGGCGGCGACCAGTCGGGCGACCAGGCGGCGACCACCAGTCGGGTGACCAGCTGGTCGGGCGACCAATCGGGTGACAAGCCCCAGGGCTGGTTTTGGGCCTTGTAAGCGTGTGGGGGCCAAGCCCAGGTTGTGTGCGCCCCACCCCACCAGTAGCACACAACTCTAGAGTTTCCCTCTCACGCCCCTCTGTGAAATCATGTGCTGAAAAATTGGCTTTGAACTGAAAAATTAACTTAGATTTGAATTTGCAAAATGTGTTTGTTCATGTGTTTTGACAATTTGACAAGAAAGCGATAAGTTACGCATTAGCGCCAGGACAAAGTTCTCAAGAAACAAGAAGTTTCCCATCTGCGACAGACGGTGTTTTTGGGTCTCATTGTGAACATGTTTTTGAGCCCATGACCGAAGTCATTTTCACATGTACAACGGACAGTTTTCTTGGTCCGTTGTGAACAAGCTTTTCGGTTTGGATAATTCCTTGGAACCAAGATTTTCACATGTACAACGGACTAATTCTTTTTGTCCGTCGTGAATGGACTTTTTCTAGGGTTTTACTTTTGTGAAACCGAGCGTGGCACGTTTGCGCCGGACAAGCTTCTGGGGTCCGTTGTGAACTTGTTTTGAGCTCATGACCGAAGCCATTTTGCATGTACAACGGACCAACTTTGTTTGTCCGTTGTGAACGTGTTTTTCCGCGTTTGGTTGGCTTCTTGGAACAGAAACTTTTCCTTATACAACGGACCAACTTTGTTTGTCCGTCGTGAATGCGTTTTCGCTCAATTAGGGTTTTGAGCGATTTGGATTTGAATTTTGAATGTGAATTTGAAATTTGTAATGATTTCATGATGCTTCTTTTGAAGTGGACTTTATGCAATACTCATGTGAGTAGTTGCATGGATTGACATTGAGTCAAGTCGTGGACTTGTGCTCGGATTTGTTTTGTGGTTTGTTCATGTGCAGGTATTGCTCGAAGGTGAACGTGGTCGATGACGGGACCGGAACTAGGTTCATGGAGGAACTGAGGTTCGGGACTAGGTTCAGGAGGAACCGAGGTCTTGGTGGTCAAGGATGTCATGCGGGACGTTCGGGCTAAGAGAATGGTGCACATGAAGAATGGTTAGTCACGTGAGAATGGCAGGAGGTCATTCGCGTGCAAAGTGTTAGTCACGTGAGTATGGCAGGTGGCCATACGGCGTGCAAAGTGTTAGTCACGTGAGTATGGTAGGGTTGCCATACGGCGTGCAAGAGTTGTACTCGGCCTGGTTGGGCCAAGTAGAGTTGAGTTGGATACAGATTCCTTCTAGGGAATAGGAATCGTATTCGAACTCCTTGTGGGTTGGTGCTTTAAATAGGTGGGGGTCTCCTGTTGAAAGGCACCAAGTAGAGCTGAGCGCATCAAGCTTTGAGCTTGGTTTTAGGGTTTGTACTCTTTTGATGAGAGTATTTTAGACAAGAAATAAAGATCAATTCTTCCAAGATTTTTGCGTGCTACAGTAACCACGTCGCTACAGTATTTTCTGTTTTGGTTCTTGTTTGCATGCTTGTTCTAGTTCTAGATTGGTTTTTGTTCTTCAAGTTTTATCTTGATTTGATCCATCAAAAACCTCTCTAGGGTATTGGTCTAGTGTTTCTCAAAGTCTAGTTGATCAATCTTTTGTCGTTCTTGTTTAATCTTGAAGTTTTGATTAGATTGATTCTCGTCAAGTTCTGGATCAGCAAGCTTGCGAAGCTCATAACTTTTGATCCGTAAGTCCGATCGAGCTGATTCTTTTTGGGTTCGATTCGTATTGGAATCTAGTTTCTTGTGTCCAAATTTCAGATCGTTTCGACGGTTGGATCTCCGGGAATTCTCGTTTTACCAAACATCTGTCATTCTGTTTTTGTCGAAAACGAGGCAATTATTTGGTTCTGTTTTGGGGTGAACTTTTAATAGGTCAAGAATTTGTTTTTAGCTTCCGCACAATCATTCACCCCCCCTCTGATTGCTATATTCGTATACTTCGATCCTACAAGTGGTATCAGAGCAAGGTTTTTCTAATCTATCTTAATCGGTGATTAGTTCAATGGATCATTATTCGA
Source organism: Rhipidocladum racemiflorum (assembly GCA_036346355.1). Classification (NCBI taxonomy): domain Eukaryota; kingdom Viridiplantae; phylum Streptophyta; class Magnoliopsida; order Poales; family Poaceae; genus Rhipidocladum; species Rhipidocladum racemiflorum. Next base: position 56,006,359 of record CM070577.1, on the reverse strand, counting down.
CAAAACCTTGTGTGTTCAATGGTGTTGATTTTCAGTTTTGGAAGGCCAAGATGGAGGCGTTCATCCAAGCTCAGGGATTCGCAATTTGGGAGAAGGTCTACAAACCATATGATGTCCCTGCAAACGACAACGTCAACGACACCAATCGCACACATGTTGAAGCAAATAGCAAGGCGCGCAACTTGATCATCCAAGGCTTGGGACGCAGCGACTTTGATCGTGTGGTTCATCTTCGATCCGCATATGAGGTATGGAAATCTCTTTGTGATTACCATGAGGGTTCTAACACTGTCAAAGAGGTTCGCCAAGATATTTACAAAAAAGAATACATGCGTTTTGAGATGAAACCTAGTGAATCTGTAGATGACTTCTTTGCACGTTTCAATAAAATTCTTAGCAATCTACGTCTTTGTTGGAGTTAGCTACACTGATGCTGAAAATGCTCGACAATTGCTTAGTGCTTTGGACATGTCGGTGTGGGAGATGAAAGTAACATCTATACAAGAATCTACTACCATGAGTACACTTACTTTAGATGTTCTTTATTCTAAGTTGAAAACTCATGAATTAGATGTTTTTGCTAGAAAGAATGATCATAAATCAATTGCTTTGACATCTCAATCTAGCATATCTCATAATGGTGCTGCTTCAAGTTTTGCTCTATCTTTCTTGTCTTCACTAACCGATGAACAGATTGAGCAATTCCCAGTAGAAGACTTGTCACTACTCTCTTCTCGCTTTAACAAAGCTTTGCAAAATGTGATAAAGAGAAAGAGAGGTGGTGGTGATCCTCCAAGATGCTATGAGTGTGGTGATCTCGACCATATTCGTCCAAACTGTCCAAAACTTGCAAGTAAAGCATCAAGGGAGGAGAAGGACAACGACAGAAGAAATGAGAAGAAAAGGTTCTCGTCAAATGATAGGAAGAAGAAGAGCTTCATCAACCGCAAGGTGGTTCACCGAGTTCTTTCCGCTCTTGAACAAGTCAATTTGAGCGATGTGGACTCGGAGAGTAGCGAAGATGATGCAACTCCAAGCAAGCATGATTTGATAGGACTATGTCTCATGGCAAGCAGCAAGGATAGCCTCACCGAGGACGATCACGACAGCGACTTCAATGAGGTAGATCCTTCTTACGATGAATTAGCTATTGCTGTTGCTCGTCTTGGTAAATTACTTGATAAACGTGACAAGAAAATTAAGAAACATGATTTTGTTGTTGAATCATTGAATGCTGAAATTGCTAGACTTAAAACTTTGATTCCTGATGATGATGCTTGCAAATCATGTGACTTAATTTGGAATGAGCTTACTTCGCTTAGGAAAGAACATGCTTCCTTGATTGAGAAAATTAATGCTGAAAGTGAGAAAAATGAGAAACATATTAAACATGCTAGCTGTTTCACTGATGATTTGCATGGTTTAACTTCTTGTTCTAAATGCTCAACTCTTGAATTAAAATTAAAAGATGCAAATGCTAGGGTTTCTCAATTGATCGATGATCTGCTTACACATGAGGTTCTTTCATGCTCAACTTGTCGTAAGCAAAAAGGAAAAGTGAATGTTCCTTGCAATAATTGTTTAACTCTTTCTCGAAAAGTTGATTACTTGGACAAATCATTAGAACGTTTCACTAAAGGAAAGAAGAACCTAAACATGATTTTGGATCAATCAAAAGTCAGCACTCATAACAAAGGTTTAGGTTTTGATTCTTATGCTCATCATAAATCACATGCTCCCACTGTTGTTAAAACACTTGACGGAGGAAAATTTGAAATTGTCAATGAGCCTAAGAAAACTGTCTTTAAGTCTCTGGAGTGTTATCTTCTACTATGATGAATGCAAATGTTGCTTCTACTTCTAAAGCCAAACATCCTGTTAAATACACTTGCACTCATTGTGGTAGAGATGGACATTTAGTAGATTTTTGCTTTAGACTAGCCAAACAACAAAAGAAAGAAAGAGCTAAGGCTAGGTCTAATTTCAGAAGGCACGCTTTGCTCCTCACTACGTGCCTAGGGTGATGCAAGCACCTTTTGTTGCTAGAAACACGGAACAGGCAAATTTGATTTTGTGCATAAGATCGCTTGTGTTGTGCCTCTGTTGTCCGTCGTGTGTCTCAAGATCTTGGATTCCTAAACATCTTATTTCTAACCCCAGTACCGAGACCTCGACACTTTCTGCTTCTATGTAGGCTTCTCACGCGAGGAGGGAGAACATGTGGCTAGTGAATTTCGGATGCTCACTTCATATGTTCAGTGATAAGATTTGGTTCTCCTTCACTCGTGCATCTCATGCTGAAAGTGTTGCCTTTGGAGATGCTTCTTCCACTTCTGTTTTCGCAAAAGGCACTAGTTCAAATGATGCGTACAAGTGCATATGTTCAGGGGAGAGTGTCTTTGTTCATAAAGATGATGATAATCTTTGTTGAGGACGAGAAATTAGAGGTTTACATGAGAGACTCTTCCCACGTGCTTGTGTGTGCTTGTTTTCAAGCTTCCCACGTGCTTCATATCAACAAGCGTTCAAGTGAACTTTCAGGTATCTCCATGGTACTCAAGATTTTGGCATTTGGCTTTCTGCTTCCTCATGGATTAGTTTAAGAGCTTTTTCTGATGTTGACTTTGGAGGATGTTGATTTGATTTGGTTCGTGCCACCTCTTGAGTAATCCCTTTTCTTGAGCATATTGATATTGGATTTCACTTTCTTAAAGATCATGTTGAAAAAAAATTGTGCTTCACCATGTGGATCTTGAACATCAATTGGCAGACATTCTCACAAAACATTTGTCTTCTTCTCGTTTTGCTTTTATTCGGGGAGAACTTGGAATTGTTCATCCAATGGGATTGTTTTGGGGGGGAGTTTCTTTGCCAAGTTCTTTCACTTGATGAGCTCACTTTATCATATTTCTTTATATGTTATGTAATTGAGCTAATATATGATAATCTAATTGTCTCACTTGAACTAAAAATGACATTGTGGAATTCCCTGGACTGATTACCTATAGCTAAATACTCTGTGATATCTTACTCTTCTAGGCTTGATATTGAATCCTCTTGACAAATTTGGGCTATGAAGCAAGTGTGGTTTCAACTTTACTCTTTCATAAGACCTTTTAATCACTTTTGCATGTTTATAATCAAAGAAAAATGAAAAGAAAAGGGAATCAATAAAAGGGGTTGTTAAAAGCAAAAAACCTCAAGTTATGTGCTTGAGGTGCTTTCCTAAAAAGATAAGATGTATGCTTCAAGCATGCCATTCCTCAAAGATAAGATGTATGCTTCAAGCATGCCACTTCTAGAAAATAAAAGAAGTATGCTTCAAGCATGCCACATGCAACTTATTGTTTAAAGATTAAATTGGTCTACTAGATTGGAGTTGAAACTACTTGCTCGCCCTAAGTTGTTAGTTGCTTCAATTTTTAAAGTCTTGCTTTTACGCTAAGATCTTGCTTAGTACTTGGCTATAGTTGACTAAATTGAGGTTGAGATGCATGTCATTCCCTAACTTGTTAAAATCACATCAAGATCATGTATTTTGCATATTATGTGATATATAAGGTTATATGATCGAATGAGCTCATCTTTTCCTATCTTGGCACTCCCTTGTTTCTCTTGGTGAAATCATTGTTTCAGGAAAAATTTTGAACCTGTTCTCTCTTTTACTCTTGATGAATCCATTGTCAAAGGGGGAGAAATTTGGAAATCTTTCTTTGAAAAGTTTAAAGAAAAAGGAGAGTTGTATTTGGAAATTTGAGAATTTTGGGAGAAGTTTGGAGAATTTTTGAAATTTTTGGGCGCATTGCACATTCACACACATTTTCATTCTCAGGGGGAGATTTTGTTTTGCATTTTGGTCAAAGAGGGATTTCTGTGTTTTCTTACTTTGGTCTTTGATCCTTTGGATTTCAAAATCTTTGGTAAAGTGAATGCCAAATGATCAATTCTAAGTGGTGTTGCCAATGTTTTCATCAAGGGGGAGATTGTGAAATCATGTGCTGAAAAATTGGCTTTGAACTGAAAAATTAACTTAGATTTGAATTTGCAAAATGTGTTTGTTCATGTGTTTTGACAATTTGACAAGAAAGCGATAAGTTACGCATTAGCGCGGACAAAGTTCTCAAGAAGCAAGTAAGTTTCCCATCTGCGACAGACAGTGTTTTTGGGTCTGTTGTGAACATGTTTTGAGCCCATGACCAAAGTCATTTTCACATGTACAACGGACAGTTTTTCTTGGTCCGTTGTGAACAAGCTTTTCGGTTTGGATAATTCCTTGGAACCAAGATTTTCACATGTACAACGGACTAATTCTTTTGTCCGTCGTGAATGGACTTTTTCTAGGGTTTTACTTTTGTGAAACCGGCGTGTATGCGTTCGCGGACAAGCTTCCTGGGGTCCGTTGTGAACTTGTTTTGAGCTCATGACCGAAGCCATTTTGCATGTACAACGGACCAACTTTGTTTGTCCGTTGTGAACGATGTTTTTCCGCGTTTGGTTGGCTTCTTGGAACAGAAACTTTTCCTTATACAACGGACCAACTTTGTTTGTCCGTCGTGAATCGTTTTCGCTCAATTAGGGTTTTGAGCGATTTGGATTTGAATTTTGAATGTGAATTTGAAATTTGTAATGATTTCATGATGCTTCTTTTGAAGTGGACTTTATGCAATACTCATGTGAGTAGTTGCATGGATTGACATTGAGTCAAGTCGTGGACTTGTGCTCGGATTTGTTTTGTGGTTTGTTCATGTGCGGTATTGCTCGAAGACGAATGTGGTCGATGACGGGACCGGAACTAGGTTCATGGAGGAACTGAGGTTCGGGACTAGGTTCAGGAGGAACCGAGGTCTTGGTGGTCAAGGATGTCATGCGGGACGTTCGGGCTAAGAGAATGGTGCACATGAAGAATGGTTAGTCACGTGAGAATGGCAGTGAGGTCATTCGGCGTGCAAAGTGTTAGTCACGTGAGTATGGCAGGTGGCCATACGCGTGCAAAGTGTTAGTCACGTGAGTATGGTAGGGTTGCCATACGCGTGCAAGAGTTGTACTCGGCCTGGTTGGGCCAAGTAGAGTTGAGTTGGATACGGATTCCTTCTAGGGAATAGGAATCGTATTCAGAACTCCTTGTGGGTTGGTGCTTTAAATAGGTGGGGGGTCTCATGTTGAAAGGCACCAAGTAGAGCTGAGCGCATCAAGCTTTGAGCTTGGTTTTAGGGTTTGTACTCTTTTGATGAGAGTATTTTAGACAAGAAATAAAGATCAATTCTTCCAAGATTTTTGCGTGCTACAGTAACCACGTCGCTACAGTATTTTCTGTTTTGGTTCTTGTTTGCATGCTTGTTCTAGTTCTAGATTGGTTTTTGTTCTTCAAGTTTTATCTTGATTTGATCCATCAAAAACCTCTCTAGGGTATTGGTCTAGTGTTTCTCAAAGTCTAGTTGATCAATCTTTTGTCGTTCTTGTTTAATCTTGAAGTTTTGATTAGATTGATTCTCGTCAAGTTCTGGATAAGCAAGCTTGCGAAGCTCATAACTTTTGATCCGTAAGTCCGATCGAGCTGATTCTTTTTGGGTTCGATTCGTATTGGAATCTAGTTTCTTGTGTCCAAATTTCAGATCGTTTCGACGGTTGGATCTCCGGGAATTCTCGTTTTACCAAACATCTATCATTCTGTTTTTGTCGAAAACGAGGCAATTATTTGGTTCTGTTTTGGGGTGAACTTTTAATAGGTCAAGAATTTGTTTTTAGCTTCCGCACAATCATTCACCCCCCCTCTGATTGCTATATTCGTATACTTCGATCCTACACCCTCCCTCCTACCATATATATATATCCTGTAGCCGTCGCTTTAGGAGGCGGGTTTTGCTTAGATTTGAACTAGACACATTGTCTGTTTATCGCCGATCATCAGTTTGTAGAACCCCAACTTCGTGTTCTTAATTTCAATCCGCAATTTAAGATTGCTCTTCTGCGTTCTTGCTTGTGTTCTCGATTCGCTTGTAGGGATAAGCCTTCTTGGCGAGGTCAACCGTGTTCGTGCGTGGTTGATAACCAACGGAGCCGTGGTGTAGCGATTGCAGGGTTTAGTCTATTCGGATCGGAAGCTAGATCGTCAACGTCGAGTCTCCACCAATCGACTTACCTCTACCTATCGGAAGACCAGTCTGCAAAAATTGATGAAGATGCCTCTGGGCGGTGCGAAGACGGGCACGAGTCTCCCATAACTCGTGAACGACACAACGATGAGCCCGATCCAAAGTATTGACCAAGCTCGCCAACTGGCGGACAGATCGATCTTCTCCCAGTTTAACCTCCACGATGTAGTTGTAGGTGCCCGCTTGTCCTCGCTGTGGGAAGTAAAGGAACGGAGGCTCAAGCAGCTCTCGTAGATCATGACGAAGATGGCACATGGCAACATATGCCACCTCTTGGATTGCCATCCCAATGGATGTCCCTTGTGCTTGGAAGTGGTAGGGAACGCTCCCCGGCATCATTCGAGCAATGATGTGGACCGTGGCAATGTATGTCTCCAATCCAGGTCCCAAAGCTTGCCCATGCGTACTCGGGTGCATAGGTGAAGCTAGCCCTCCAGAGCATGTCCCTGAGGAGGGAAGGAAAACCGTCCATGTCCTCTTCGCAGATAACCATGACCAAAGGTCCATAGTTCATCTATCATTTGAAAAGAAAAGATGGGTTAGAAAACTCACTTTGTCAAATCAAATGAACATAGGGATGAGATACATAACTAAGGAGGATAAGAAATAAACGAAGTGCACATTACTATCAGTTTTGAAATTACTTGATAGGTAAAATAATTTTGACTCACAACAAGCTCTAAGATAATTGACCATGCTACGTTCTAACCTGCAGTCAGTATAGAGCTCTGATACCAAACCTGCCGGGACCCATCCCCGGGACTCCACTGATTCACCCCATTGCACCACGCAACTCGAGTGAATCAAGGGAACCTCGGGCGTCCCGAAATTATGCCCGTGTTGGTCATATGAAAGTTCACCAGCACGCGCGACAATGCATAACAGTTTGTATCACAACCTATACACAATTAACGGAAGCATAAGCAAATTTACATACAAAAGCAGGACTGTTGTCCACAACGACATACATAGTAGTATTACATCAAAGTAGCAGCGGAAAACATAAATAAATGACAAAAAGGCCAGCATAGTGTGCCATAGACCCTCAGGCAACCGACTAGAAGTAAGAACGTGCCCCTAAGCGTTAGCATCATCGAAATCTGCCCGATAAAGGTCTCCGGGCAGTGCCTCATCCTCGCCTGCAGTAAGTGGACAATCCGATTGAGTACAAAGAGTGTACTCGCACAGTAATATAAGTTGTATGCTGAGTTCTAGCTACATGTGGCGGCTACATCAAGAGAAGGCACAAGGGTAATTTGAGCATAAAGCCATATTTGGAAAGAAACATAGACATGTATAGATTGGAACTTGCATTTAGCAAACATTTTCAAAGTATAATACATAATATAGCATCATCATAACCATATTCATCTCATGCCTCCAAGCATTCTCCGAACCATGAGTCCAACGCTCATGTTCGCTTGCGCCCACGGATACTCCAATACCCATGAAGCTCCTTCCACGAGTACTCCAATACTCGCGAAGTTCTCCTCATGAGTACTCCAATACTCATGAGACTGAGTTTCTCCCAAACCATTCAATCTTACCCGGTCCTTACTACTCGCCCAGTGACTGACAACTTAAGTGATCGTCCTTAGCCATGGACGCGGCTATTCGAATAGTTTATACTCTGCAGAGGTACGACTACCCACATGACACGCCACACTCGTAAGCCAAGCTATGAGCACAATCCCTTTGATGTGCCGGCCAAGGTAGACGTGACAAAACCATTTTCCAGTATGCATGATAGTGCATTTAAACCACCCGAGTGACTGTGACCCTTGATCCCGCGTGCTCAGTGCTCTATGTGTGGATCAAAGATTACACCCGTTACTGAACATTCCCAACTCCACAAAGTTTGAGGGATTTCGAGGGACATTTCCCCGACACTCCGCAAAGTTCGGGGAACTCCCGCGGACCTTCCTTGACGCTCTACAAAGCTCAAGGAACTCCGAGTGCACATGGTTTAAATACCCCCAGTCATACACAAGTACTTGGCTAAGATGGCCCCATAAACGGCGTGTGGTTCGCACGATAGTTACTTAAAAAGACGTCACCAGGATTTGATCCTTAAGATCCTTAACCAACATTGCTACACAATAACCACAATTGAACCATCATCATCATAATCATCTTTGATCATCACGACCGATGGACTAAGTCCACCTATGACGTTTTCTAACAGTGCTCTATGCTAAGCAATTGTACGAACATGGAAAAAGGATAACATGTCAAGAAGGTAATAACTAAGCATTCTACCCCGAACATATTTGTAATTGAAAGTAAGCATGCAATTGGTAAAATAACTTCAACGTAATTTGCAATTAATGGGATCAAGTATGCTCGAGGGGTAAGTAGTGCCTTGCTGCTCGCTCTTGATGTCGTAGGCGTAGTCGTACTCTGGGTTGTCCCCCGAAGCGTCGACACCTAACGAGAAAATCCAATTCCAAAGGAACACCAATCAAGAAACAAATAATAAACAACACGAGAACATGCACAATCATGCATGAAATGCATCATGATCATACTCCTAATCCTAGCATGCATGTGAGAAGCATTTTATCAACTCAGGTCCAGAGTATTCAGGTTAGGGTCCGGAATGTCCGGGTTGAACCTCTCGGTTATTCAAATGCTGACCAATCCGGAGTATCCGGGTACCACCGGACTATCCGGGTTGAAACCCCGGAGTATCCGGGTTGGGTCTCTCGGTTCCGTGTTTCGATCTGACACATCTGGAGTGTCCGAGCCAAATGTTCGGACTGGCTATTCTGTCCGAAAATGACTATTGCACTAGGGGATCCTATACTCCAAAAAGATGACTTAGGTTGGAACCTTACCACTACTAGGGTATTCTTGCTCTTGGTGGAAAGTTGGTTCGTCGATGGAGTGAAGAATGGCGTCGAGGTGGTGATCTTCGTTGGTTCTCTCGATATCAACTCCTCCTCCTAGCTCTTGGAGATGGCACCTTCTCCTCCTAGTGCTTGCAATGGCCTCTCCTTATCCTCCCTAAGCTAGCAACACGACATGCATGATCCGATCCTCTACTTGGAGATGATTTTCATGGAGAGAAATGGAATGAGCTCAAAGTTACAAAAATTTCAGAAATAGATGGATGAAGAATGGATTGGAACTCACCCAATACTTGGTGCATCAACAATCCATTTAGATGGAAATGAAGCTCTTGATCTTGGCTTTGATATGGTGTAACATGCACAAGCTCAAACTCAAAATGTGGATGGATTTGAGGACATGAAATGGGAAGAGTGTGGAGTATTCTTGCTCTCCTCTCTTGTGCAGAATTTTTAGAGTGGAGGGAGCAAATGAGGCTTGGAGAAGATTCCAAGGTGGGGAAAAAGTTTTTATAGGGCTGCCCCTTCCACCACTTACATGTGGGGCTTGGTCCCACATGTCATAGAGAGGTAAGAAAGTGGGTAAGGAGTAGGTAAAGTGAGAAAAGTGGAGTGGTGTGTGCAGAATTTTTTTTATTCTCTCACTTACAATTGGGTCCACTTGTCATTGACTAAGGTGGATGGAATATGGGTACAAATGGGTAGCAACTTTTAAAAGGGCCATGAACATTACAAAGTTATACTCATTTTTCTAAAATGGTGCTAGCATTTATAAAATCTTAATGAAATGCTAATCATGCCTCTAATATGAATGATATGAGCATGCCATGCACAATATGACTCGTAATTAAATTTGGGGCTGTTACAGTTTCATCCCTCCATTGCTGCCACACCCTCCCTCTCCGTTGATCTCACCATTGGGAAGCTTTGCAACCGAGAATATCCGGCGGATTCGGCGTTTGGAGGGAGATCGAGGCCGGGAAGAGAAGCATTTTGTCATTCGAATGGTTCTTCAAGGGAGGTAAGTGTTTCTAGATTCTTTTGTACGGTTTTGATGCTGGTTAGAAGTGGGAATCCATGCCTAAAATCCATGTATAGGTGCTGTTGTTAGAGGGAATTAGGGTGATTGCAATTCTGTCCCACGTTCTGTCCTTGGGAAGATTTGAATCCCGACATAGGGCTTGCGTTTTTGGAATTTTAGAAGCATTTTCTGATTGGCCAGCTGTTACAAAAGTTGTAGGTAATTCAATTATCTTTAATTGGACACCAAGAACGTTAAATTCTGACGAGCCGTTTAAATGTTATGGCTATTTTACCAAACGTTGTCCATTCTATGACGTAATTGGGACAATCTGTGTTCAACTGTAGATTAGAGGATTTTAGAGGCCGAATCAGTGTTCGCGAATACTTATAAAAAGTTGGAAAATTTCCTAATGTTCAAGTAAATGTACTCGTTTACCTTATTTGGAGTTGTAGAACTCAAGTTATGTCTTTTGGAAGCCCGCTGTCCCGTAGACAGATTCTCTATTTTTCGGGTTTTAGGAGTGGGTTGCGAAGTACTGGTAGTCGATAGTTCTTGTGTTGTTTTGCGGGCATATTTTGAGTGTGTTGTGCTTATGTGCAGGTGGTGTGACCCCGGGAGTGCCATCCACATCTCTCCACTCCGTCCCTCACGGTTGAAGGCAAGTGTATTGGGATGGTTTTGGGCTTGGGTGGCCATTTAGTTTTGTAGAGTTGCAATATGAATTCATGATGTGTTTAATTTCCATGCTTGCTCCTTGATTGTTATATGATGAACATGATTTGATATTCGCTATGCAATTTTTCATATTGAGTACTTATGCAAGTTCATACATGTTTATGACATATGTACATTCATAATGGAAGAGGCGACCCATTCTGATGCGGGCCTCTGTGTTCACATGTAGTGAACACGAAAGACCTACCTTGTAGTCCCATCCACGGTTGTGAATGGGAGCGAGTCAGTAACAGTACGCACCCTCCACGGGATGGAAGGGAAAGAGGGTGCACACCAACGGGTGTGCACTCGGCAATACCGGTATATGCTAAGAAAAGAGACATGTGTATTGCATTGCATGAATGAAGATGTTATGAGATGTTTATGAAGATGAATTATGAGATGCCTCTAATGATGTGATATGAAATGAAATAATGATGTTATTGATTACTGTTGATGCTCTATTCCATTGCAATACACTTTGCTGACTGATGAACTCACGCTTGTTGTTTTATGTTGTTTTAGGTACCATGAACTCGGCATTCGGGAAAGGGAGTTAGCGTCACGTCTACACTTAGATTCATTCATCTAGACAACTACACACTCTCATTCGTAGATGTGATGCTTATTTTAGTGCGCTATGTAGGATCGAAGTATACGAATATAGCAATCAGAGGGGGGTGAATGATTGTGCTGAAGCTAAAACCAAAATTTTGATCTATAAAAAATTTACACCAAAACGGAACCAAATAATTGCCTCGTATTCGACAAAAACAGATTGACATACATTCGGTAAAAAGCGAATTCCCGGAGATCCAACCGTCGGATCGATCTGAAATTTGGACACAAGAAATTAGATGCAATATGAATTTAACCCAAAAAGAATCAGCTCGATCGGACTTACGGATCAAAAGTGATGAACCTCGCAAGCTTGTTGTGACAAAAGATGACGAGAATTAATCTAACCAAAACTTCAAAATTAAACAAGAACGACAAAAAATTAATCAACTAAACTTTGATGAACCCTAAATCAATACCCTAGAAAGTTTTTTGATGAATCAATTAAAGATGAAACTCAAGGAACAAAAACCAATATAGAATTAGAACAAGCATGCAAACAAGAACCAAAATAGGAAACACGGTAGCAACGTGGTTGCTGTTGCATGCAAGGATCTGGAAGAATTGTTCTTTATTTCTTTTGTCTAAAGTAGGCCCAAAAAAGAGTACAAACCCTAAAACAAAGCTCTAAGCTCTCAATGTCTGGATTGCATAAACAGCAGGCGCCTCCCCCTATTTATACAAAGCAAACACATAGAGTCCTAAATACAATTCCTACTCCTAATCCTAGAAGGAGTCCCACTCCTAATCCTAGAAGGAGTATGTATTCAACACAACTCCACTTCGCACAACCTGGCCAAAATACAGCTCTTGCACATGTATGGCAACCCAGTCATACTCACGTGACTAACAACTCTTGCACGCGTACGGCCACCATTCCATACTCATGTGACTAACCATTCTTCATTTGCACCGTCCTCTAGCCCGAATGTCCCACATGACATCCTTGACCACCAAGACCTCGATTCCTCCCTGAATCTAGTCTCGAACCTCAATTCCTCCATGAACCTAGTTCTGGTCCCGTCATCGACCACGTTCACCCGCGAGCAACACCTGCACATGAACAAACCACAAAACGATTCTGAGCACAAGTCCGCGACTTGACTCAACATTAGTCCATGCAAATACTCACACGAGCATTACATAAGTTAAAAACATGCATTATGAAATTCAAACAAATTTCATAACCACAGATCAATCACTAAAAAATTTTCAAAATCACAAAAATCAACCTCGAGCAAAAAACCATTCACGCCGGACCAAACATCGGTCCGGCGCAGCTCACGACGGACCAAATATTTGGTCCGGTGTACATGTGAAAGTCTCGGTTCAATTCAGAGAAAACATGTTCAAAAACACGTTCACGATGGACCAAACTTTTTGGTTCAGATTTGGGGTGAACTTTTAGAAGATTGAAAATTTGGTTTTAGCTTCCGCAAAATCATTCACCCCCCTCTGATTGCTATATCCGTGTATATCGCTCCTACAAGTGGTATCAGAGCAAGGTTTTTTTAATCTACCTTAACCGGTGATTAAACTAATGGATCGCTATTCGACAAAACCGTGTGTTTGATGGTGTTGATTTTCTGTTTTGGAAGGCCACGATGGAGGCGTTCATCCAAGCATAGGGCTTCGCGATTTGGGAGAAGGTTTACAAGCCATATGAAATTCTCGAGAATGATAATGTTAATGACGCCAATCGTGCACATGTTGAAGCAAATAGCAACGCGCACATCTTGATCATCCAAGGCTTGGGACGCAGTGACTTTGACCGTGTGATCCATCTCAAGTCCGCATATGAGGTATGAAAATCTCTTTGTGATTACCATGAGGGTTCTAACACTATCAAAGAGGTTCGTCAAGATGTTTACAAAAAGGAATACATGCGATTTGAGATGAATCCTGGTGAGTCGCTAGATGATTTCTTTGCACGCTTTAATAAAATTCATAGCAATTTGCATGCTGTTGGAGTTAGCTTTGATGATGCTGCTAATGCTAGATAATTGCTTGGTGCTTTAGACATGTCAATTTGGGAGATGAAAGTTACATCCATTAGAGAATCAATTGTTCATGAATACACTCACGTTAGATGTTTTGTATTCTAAACTGAAAACTCATGAATTGGATGTTCTTCCTAGGAAGAATGATCACAAGTCAATTGCTTTGACCTCACAAACTAGTATGTCTCATATTAATGCTTCTTCAAGTTTTACCTTGTCTTTCTTGTCTTCACTAACCAATGAACAGATTGAGGAATTTCCGGAAGAAGACTTGGCATCACTCTCTTCTCGCTTTAACAAAGCTTTGTAGAATGTGAGAATGAGGAAGAGAATTAGTGATGGTCCTCGAAGATGCTATGAGCGTGGTGATCTCGACCATATTCGTATAAATTGTCCTAAACGTGCAGGTAAAGCATCAAGGGAGGAGAAGGACAATGACAAAAGAAAAAAGAAGAAGAACTTCATCAACCGCAAAGTTGTCCACCGAGTTCTTTCCGCTCTTGAGTAAGTCAATTTGAGCGATATGGATTCGGAGAGCAACGAGGATGATGCAACTCCAGGCAAGCATGAGTTGACGGGGTTGTGTCTCATGGCCAAAAGCAGCGATAGCTTCACCGAGGATGATCATGACAACGACTTCAATGAGGTAGATCCTTCATATGATGAATTAGCTATTGTTGTTGCTCGTCTTGGTAAATTGGTTGATAAACGTGACAAGAAAATTAAGATACATGATATTATTGTGGAATCATTAAATGCTGAAATTGTTAGACTTAGATCTTTGATTCCAGATGACGATGCTTGCAAATCATGTGACTTAATTTGGAGTGAGCTTACTTCACTTAGGAAAGAACATGCTTCCTTGTTAGAGCAAATGAATGCTGAATATGAGAAAAATGAGAACTTGTTAAAAATGCTAGCTGTTCTACCATTGATTTGCATGATACAACTTCTTGTTCTAAATGCTCAACTCTTGAATTGAAATTGAAAGATACAAATGCTAGGGTTTCTCAATTGACTGATAATCTGCTTACACATGAGGTTCTTTCATGCTCTACTTGTCGCAAACTGAATGAGAAAGTTGATGTTCTTTGCAATAATTGTCTCATGCATTCTCGTAAAGTTGATTACTTGCAAGATTCCTTAGAACGGTTCACTAAAGGAAAGAAAAATTTGAAGATGATTCTGGACCAATCTAAGGTTAGCTCAAACAATAAAGGTTTAGGTTTTGATCTTCATGCTTCATATGAAACTAAACCTTGCGCTATTGTTCAGGCTCCTTGCAATGACAAAATTGAGATCCTTAATGAGCCTAAAAAGATTGCTTTTAAATCTGCTGGTTTTCTTTCTTCTACCTTGATGAATGAAAAATGTGCTTCTACTATTAAAGCAAAACATCATGTCAATCTGTTTTTGTCGGATACGAACTAACTTTTTGGTTCAGATTTGAGGTGAACTTTTAGTAGATTGAAAATTTGGTTTTAGCTTCTGCACAATCATTCACCCCCCTTTGATTGTTATATCCGTGTATATCGATCCTACACGCTAAATTTGGATTATGCATTAGTGTGTCCTTGGATGTATTGTTCACTTCGTATTTGGTTACTGGAACATTGAATTCGTTATTCTGGGCTTGAAATGATATTATACCTCCTGTTAGTGCTGTCTTAGATGTCATCTATTATGCTATTGTGATATGATAATATTGTTGTTGCTTCAAACCATGGAAAAACAAAGGTTATGTTGCCGAATTTTCGATTAAATAATTAGCGTTGTTGCTGTAATTTTTTGATAATTATGTGTTATTGGTTGTGTTTAGAGCTGTTTGGGTGACATTCGCGGTGTACTAGGTGCCGGGGTGTTACAAGTAGGCTATTCCTTTCGATGGTAATGGCGGGTATTGGTCATTTTGTAAAGGATCAATCATTTGCAAGGGTTAGGAGTCTGTGTTTTGGTTCCTAGGGGTACAAGGTTATAACCTCGATTGTTCAAGCAGATGGTATTGGTGTTTTGGAGATAATTGATTTAGAGACTTTCTTAGAATGATGTGTCTCTCTCGGTTCGCGACGTCTTCAATACGACGAACCACAGTAGAGAGGTTGAGGTGGGAAATCACTTTTACACATGGGAGCTAAAGAGGGATCTAGAGTTGGAGCTAGAGGTTGGTACTGTGCTCTACTGGAGAGTAGCATTGGTAAAGGGATCGGACACTTTAGTGCCAAGGAATGTATAGAATGAGGAGTGTGAGACCGTTTTCTTCCGTGGTCTATTTGGGAATTTATCCTATCGCTTGGGTCGCTTTGAGTCCTTGTGTGAGTGCTTTGTGTTTCAATGTTGAGTAAAGTCCTTGCAAGTTTTGAATGTGAATTTTCGTTAGAGCTATGGATCTTCGAACCTAAGCACCTTGTTTTTGAGTCCTGGCCAGTGAAATTTTTTGGGAATTTGAAGCGAGTGTTGACAAAATAAAACCCTCAAATTTGTTAAAGTCCTATGGTCGCACCAATCAGAGAGAGAAGCGACCTGAGAGCTGGAGTTTATATCGCATTTTTTGGCTTTTTTGAGTGTTTGGGCTTTCCCGGGAGAGTTTGGGCCTTGGGGGATTGAGTTTGGGCCTTTAGTGGGGGATTTTGGCCCATGTGGAGGCAAAAATTCCTGCCAACCCTAGCCCACCCCTCCCTCCATATGCCCCCACCCCTCCCCTTGCCTAGTGGCCCCCTCCCCTCCCCCAAGCCGCCGCACCCCCTCCCTTCCCCTCCTTGCGCCACCCACCTCCACCCTAGCTGGTCCTAGCTAGGATTCCCCCCATAGCTGCCACACCTTCCCCCACTTTCCTCTCCATTGGGAAGCCTTTCAACCGAGAGGATCTGGCGTTTGGAGGGAGTCCGTGACCGGGAAAAAGAGTATTTCATCAGTTTTTCGATTCGTCAATGAGAGGTATGTTTATTGGGAGTTTTTAGGGTGGATTAGGTACTATTCTAGTGGGGAAATCTGGTGCTAATAGCTTCTAATTGCATGCTGCACTTAGTTGGTTTTGAGGAAAACATAGATCTGGATTGTGTTCTGTCTCGGGCAGATTAGACTGCTATTTTAGGGCGCGATTTTGGGAATTTTAGATTCATTTCCTGGGGACCGGCTGTTGCGAAAGTTGTAGATAATCAAATTATCTTTAATTGAAGACCTAAATCACTAAGTTTTGCTCAGCTGTTTAAAAGTTATGGCTTTTTTACTGAGCGCTATCCAATCTGTGTCGCGAATGGTAGTGTCTATGTTCATCTATAGATTAGGGGGACTTCGAGGCCGATTGAGAATTTTTGAATACTTAGTAATAGATGGGAAATTTCCTGTAGTTTGAGAAAATATATTCGTTTACGTGATTTGGAGTTACAGAAGTCAAGTTATGGTCATTAGAAGGTTGCTATCCCGTTTTGACAGATTACTATTTTTTGGGTTTTTAGGAAAGGGTCGCGGAGCCGATGTAGTTATTTGTAACACCCCCATTTTTTTCATGAATTTAAATGAAATTTTACACTTTTGAGAATTTTTGAAATTTTCTGGAATTTATTTGGATTTAATTTGAGTTTATTCTCTTTTGAAATAATTAAATAATTAAAATTTATATATAATATTTTGTTGGAAATATTTTATTTGAGTCCAAAATGTCTCAAAGTATTTTCTCGAATTTTTCTGATTATTTTGCTATTTTTCTCGAATTATTTGAATTACTAGAATTATTTTCAAATATTAAATAACTGGAAAATACCGAGTGGGTTAGTACTGTTCATCCGACCGAGCCCGACCCTAGTCAGACTCGAGTCTGGCTCGAACTGGACTCAAGCACGACCCGAGCCCATCCGAACCCTAACGCGCGTGACCGACAGATCTTGATCCAACGGCCACGATTGCGCTACGTCGCCCAATCCGAATTCCCGTCAGATTCCGCCACCGCAGCCGAGTGGGCCTCGGTTTCTGTGGATTTCACGGACGCCGAGGCCACTATTTATTGCGTCGCCACCCCTACCGTGTAGCCCTCTTCCCTGCACACCCGTAGCCGTAGGTCACCGAGCTCAAGCCGCCGTCGTCCGCCCGCAATCGCTCGCCGTAGTTGGTTGTGCGCGCCGCCGCGGTTTTTCGCCGTTTCTCGCTGTCTCCGCCGTTCTCCGCCGCGAACAAGCCCAGATCCGGAACCGTTGCGACTAGACGCGTCGGATGGTACCATCCACTTCATCGGAGCACGCCTGCAACGCCGTTCCCGTGTTGTCGTCTTCGTCTACGGCGGCCTCTGCTCCGCCGTGCCATCGCCGAACCCGCGAAGCTTCTCTGTCGTTGGATCTTCATCACACAGCTAGGATTCGTCCACGTTTATTCTTTAGAACTAATCCCAACCATTGGATCTAGATCCAATGGCTTAGATTAAACCATGTAGCCGTGAACTGCACCGTGCCTAGATTAGATCTCAACCGTTAGATCTAGATCGTACGGTTAGCGTTAACCCGCGTTGTAGTGTTAGATGTGGTCTCAACCGTTCGATCTAGATCGAACGGTGTATATTGAGCCACACGTCGCCGTGCGGGACATGCCACGTCGCACCTTGACACGGTGAAACCCGATCGGATCTTGACTGTCCGATCTAAATCGAACGGTCAAGATCAGCCACGTTGTCCACAACGTGCGCGACCCAAATCCGATCTGGACCATTGGATTTCAAACCAACGGCCCAGATCGTGCGACGTGCACGGGAGTTGGACCGGCATGGTCCACACGGACGGCCCGATGCGTCGGCCCGACGCCGCAGCGTGGCGTCAGCAGCTGAGCCAGCGTGTCGGGGTCGCCCGCGGCTCCATGACGTCATCCGTGACGTCACGGTGGGGCCCGCGTGTCAGCCGTCCTTCATCCGAGCCGTGCTGACGTCAGCAGCAGTGGGTCCCACATGTCAGCGACACATGCACCCGTGGACCGGGTCCACGGTGGACCGGACCGAAGCCGTGGACCGGCTGACGTCATAATTCGATTTTTCCATAGAAAAATAATTCGGTGCAAATTCAAATTCCACGCTGACGTCATGGTAACGTCAAAAATCGGATTTTTCAATAGAAACATAAATGAATTGATTCGGTTTATTCTTTTATTTGAATTTTCAAACTTCAAACGCTTATAACTTTTGCATTTTAACTCCGATTTGAGCGATTCCAATTTCTAAATTTGTATAAAATTGAGATCTACATAATGGTGAATTTTATTTAATTTTTAGACATGAGTTTTCTCTGTTTATATTTATTTAAATGATTTTTTAAACATTAAACGAGTGTAACTTTTGCATTTTAACTCCGATTTGGACTATTCAAGTTTCCAAAAATTTATAAAAATATGCTCTCTGTTTATGAACTTTATTTGATTCTTTGAACACTTTTTGCATGCTATTTAATTAGAAATTGTTTAAATTATTTCTGGGAATTAGATAAATGCCAAAATGCAGTATGACACCTTGATAAATTAAATTATGTGCCATGAACCCTTGTCACCCTAGTTGTGAATATGTAGTTGGACATTATTAAGTTGCCAACATTGGGTACTTAGACCATCGTAGTATATTGCTTAGACCTGCTACGTGCACATGACATGATTTTGGACTATCAAATGTTAATATTGACTTAATGAGATATTGAACCTGTTTTGAAGAAGTAAAATGTGTTGTGATTGTTGATGGCACGTGGTGCATGGTAATCAACTGGGTTTGATAAATAAATTTAGACCGAGGCAAGTGGCAAGAATGATATGGTGGGCCATGAGTGGCACCGGGGATGTCGTTTTGGTTGTTTGGGTATTCTTGCCCAGGTCATCCTAAGGACTTAAACTTGCAAGCCTTTGATCTGAGTCAAACGTGCAACCACATGTCTGTAATGGGATGGACCTAGTTGAGTAAGTTACTAATAACTTGCATGTGATACCTCGGGGTGTCAACTACACCTTTTGTGTAGCTTCAAAGGGGAGCATACCAGTGCTATGGCATGGTACCCGTCAATGGTATGTCGGTCCCATATTTTGCCTCTGTTAAGGGAAGGGATGGTGTATGACAAAAGCCGGAGAGGTTCACTTGTATAGTTTGCAGTCTCTGAAATACTTTGTTACGATCACTCGCCTTTGTGGTGTTTGACTGTATCTTGTGGGTAAAGTGCATAACCTCTGCAGAGTGAAAAATCTATTCGAATTGCCGTGTCCGCGGCACTGGCCATTGCTCGGGGATTACAGTCAAGGGTTAGACTTTCATGAAAACAACTTGGACTTGGAAAGTTGGTTTGGGTTAAATAATGACGTTGATGGATATGTGGACTAGGAAAGGAAAAGTGTTTACTTAACTCCTGGAAAAGTTACTGATATAACCTTTACTTTTACTGCTTTCGAATCTACTTATGCTACTTGTTAAATGCTGTTTTACTGCAAATGTATCCGTTAGCCTATCCTTTGTATTAAGCCATGCATGTAGAATATTTGTTTGCATTCTGTGCATGACTTGCTGAGTACCAAGTACTCACCCTTGCCACAATACAACATCAGTTGAAGGAGAAGCGACACCAGCTTTGGAGGAAGAACTTCAGGAGGAGCCGTCTAACTAGGGAGCGAGCCCAGTCAGTTGCTTGTGGTATACTGGATGGCGCCACGTTGATGCTTTTATTTCGCTGCAATTTATTCCCTTTAATAAGTTTTCGCCCAGTGTGGCGTACTCTTATAACTTGACCATAAGGTCGAGCAACCAGTTTGGTTATTTTAACTAAAGTACTTTATTATTTCGATGAGTATGATTGTGATATTTACCGACGTTGAGACTGTGTGCACTAGCGTGATCCTGGACTAGTGCTAAATACACAGAGGGTCTGGATTTGCAAATTCGGGTCCCGACAGAGGTGGTATCAGAGCCATACTAACTGTAGGCTCACCCATAGTTAGAATGGTCGTAGTGAGGATAAAACCTATTTTCTAAAGTTAAAATTTGACAAGACAATTAATGAAATCTTGACTCATCCCCTTCTCTCTTCTCATACCCCTTTTGCTGAATTCCTCTTGCTACCCCTTGGTTTTAAAAACTTTTCGAGCTCTTACATGAGTGTCTTTTGGCAGATGTTGATGAAGAACAACTAAGCCGAGCGTGAGGGAGGCTACGCTGCGGAGTTGTGGCGTATGCTGCAGTTGCTTGGAGGCTTTGAGAGACTGCTCTATCGAGGGACCACCATCGTGCAGGCAGGACTGGTCATAGGATGGGACGTTAAGATCACGGTGTATGCTCGAGAGAATACAAAGTTCAGTCATCCTTTTCACTTCACCGCTAGGAGGTCCACATTTGAGATGGGAATCCAAGAGGTGTCTCATCGAGCGATGCAGCAGATTGCTCGCACTTACTCTAGAGAGCTGGAGGGCATAGTATTCCGTCACCACCCATGCTGAGACAACAGAGCTCAGTGAAAGCCGATAGAAGATGAAGATGCTACCGTCACTCACTTGGCCATATTTGTCGTCGCCCAAGAGGAGCTTATCAATGACACAGTCCAGGAGTTGATGAAGGCTCGCGAGCAGGCCGAGGAAGGGAAAAAGCACCTAGAGAATGCTCGTGAGTAAGTTGCCTATGCTGTGAGAGGATCGCAGAGCTGGAGACCGCAATGTATGGGTAGGGCCCGGAGCCGATCTTTGAGTTGGACGCCTGCACCGGAGGAACCAAAGACTTGAGCAGAGCACCGGCCACCACCTGGCCGGAGCTTGAGCCTAAGGATGATGCCGCTTCTTCGACAACTTCCGTTGTGGGGCATGGCGATTGCTTCGCGCCTATGCCGCCGCATCCGCCGCAAGGAGGCAGTGGAGGTTTCCTCGATGAGTGAGCGTAGGTTTTGCAGTTGAGACTCCTTTGTCGAGTCGCGTGATAGAATAAAGAGTCACCCTTAGAGGCATTAGACTCTAGTGTGTTAGTCGATTTGGATTTTCTTTGTTTGCCGAGAGTGCAATATGTGTTGCAGGGCCCTTAGGCATTGTAAGTAACCATACCAAGTTATTATTTTAATAAATAATAAAGTTGAATTTTGAGTTATACCTCTCCCCTCATAAGTTACTCTACTACTTGTCTATGCTTGTTTCCCTCTTATCTCTAAACCTTGGAGCAACCCACAGATGGTGAACACCCGCGGAAACCTTGGAGGGAACGGAAGTGGTTCTCGCCCAGCTGGGAACCCTAATGATGGAGCACATGCACCCCAACCAGCACCGCCAGTAGACATGTAGAACTTTGGAGCTTTCCTTGCTGCACAGACTCAACTGATGCATACTATGATGCAGCAGATGCAGCACGTTACTGCTCAGGCTGCCGCTAATCAAGTCAATCAGGGACAGCGTCAGGGCTCAAGGTTGTCAGAGTTCATGAGGACTCATCCACCCACCTTCTCTGGGAACGCCAACCCACTGGAGGCGGATGATTGACTGAGGTCAATTGAGAGGAAGCTGCATATTTCCCAATGTGTAGGAAATGAGAGGGTGCTCTACGCCTCTCATCAGTTGGAAGGGACCGCAGCAGAGTGGTTGGAGAACTTCTGCGCCACGCGGGAGAACCCATAGGATATTACCTGGGAGGAATTTACTGCTGCATTTCACCAGTATCACGTACAAAAGGAATAATGGACTTAAAGAAGGAAGAATTAAGGGCGCTGAAGCAAGGTAATCAATCGGTGTCTGAGTATCTAAACAAGTTCACACAGCTTGCACGCTACGCACCTAAAGACGTAGCGACGGACAAGGCCAGACAGTCTCGCTTCATGAAGGGACTAAACTCAGGACTGCAGGTGGGACTGATCACCCACACCTTCCCCGACTTTTAAGAGCTGGTAAACAAAGCACTCATCCTTGAGGACAAGCGCAAGGAGCTAGATGAAAATCGAAAGCGTAGGATGCAACAGCAGGGATCATGTCAGGGAGCGCAGCAACGTCTGAGGGTTGCGCTAAATTAGTTTTTCAGGTTTCAGCCGCAGAATGCAGCAAGAACACCGTCGCCAGCACCAAGACCCGTCAATCAGAATTTTCGGACCCCAGCCCTAGCCAGGAACGCCGCTACGGGCAGCCAGCAGGGTACAGTGAGTCGCTGCTATACATGCAATGAGCCAAGGCACTTCTCCAACAACTGCCCCAAGAAGACAGCGGGAGTGACCCCAGTTCGCTTCAACTTGGGATCCACACCAGCAAGAACAACCGCACCAGGAGCAACCCGCGGAGCAGCACAGCCAGGAGCCGCACCCCAGACCATGGTGAGAGGCAGAGTCAATCATGTGACCACAGATGCACGTCAAAATGCCACAGACGTTATATTGGGTAAGATACTTGTCAACTCAGTACCTGCAACAGTTTTGTTTGACTTTGGAGCTTCGCATTCGTTTGTTACCCGAGATTTTGTTTCTAAGAATGATTTGGAGATTGTGAATCTTAAATACATGCTTCTAGTTCAAACCCCTAGGTCAGAACTCCGATCTCAAGTAGGATGTTCTGGGGTGAGAATACTAATAGATGGGGTAGAGTTCTTAGCGAACCTTATTATATTGGGAACCCAGACCTTAGATGTTATGTTGGGGATGGATTGGTTATCCATGCACAAGGCCGTGCTTGACTGTGTGAGAAGGATCATCTCTGTTGAGAGCCCGTGTGGAAGAAAAGTGGAATTTCAAGCGACCGCCGTTTGAGATGGACAGTTGATGGTCAACAGTGTAAAGGTAGTTAGCATAGAAGATGTTCCAGTGGTAAATGAGTATCCTGATGTTTTTCCTGAAGATCTACCGGGAATGCCGCCAGACAGAGATATAAAATTTGTGAGTTAGTACCTGGGACAACGCTGATAGCAAAGAGACCCTATCGGATGTCAACTGAAGAGTTGGTGGAGATGAAGAAACAGCTTGAAGAATTGATGGAGAAAGGATTCATCTGACCGAGTTCGTCGCCATGGGGAGCGCCAGTTCTATTTGTCAAGAAGAAGGACGGGAGTTTAAGGATGTGCATTAACTACCGTGCTCTCAGTGAAGTCACCGTGAAGAACAAGTACCCGCTACCCAGGATCGATGACCTGTTTGACCAGTTGAGAGGAGCCGAAGTTTTCTCCAAGATTGATCTGAGATCAGGATATCACCAGTTGAAGATCCGATCAGAAGATATTCCGAAGAACGCATTCTCGTCAAGATACAAACATTACAAGTTTACAGTTATGTCCTTTGGTCTGATGAATGCGCCAGCTTATTTCATGAATATGATGAATAAAGTATTCATGGAGTATTTGGACAAGTTCGTTGTTGTGTTCATAGACGATATCTTAGTCTACTCCAAGATGAGGGGTGAACATGTAGAACACTTAAGGCTAGTTTTGGAGAAGTTGAGAGAACAGCAACTCTTCGCCAAATTCAGCAAGTGTGATTTTTGGAAAGACAAGGTGGAGTTTCTTGGACATGTGATGACCGCAGAAGGAGTCGCTGTTGATCCAAGCAAAGTTGAAGCTGTGTTACATTGGGATGACCGGTTACTACCGCCGTTTTATTGAATGCTTTTCGACAATTGCGAGACCTCCTACGTAACTGTTGAAAAAGGAGAAGAAGTTTATCTGGACGCCGGAATGTGAGAAAGGTTTTCCGAGAGCTGAAGAAGCGATTGACATCAGCGCCGGTGTTAGTCCTACCTGATGTTAACCAGAGCTTTGATATGTATTGTGATGCATCGCGCCAGGGACTTGGATGCGTGTTGATGCAAAACCGGAAGGTCGTTGCGTATGCATCAAGGCAGCTGAGGCCGCATGAAGAGAATTACCCGACACATGACCTGGAGTTAGCAACCGTAGTGCATGCCTTGAAATTGTGGCACCACTATCTGATTGGGAACAGATGCGAAGTGTATACGGACCATAAGAGTCGTAAATACATCTTCACCCAATCGGATCTGAACATGAGGCAGAGGAGATGGCTAGAGTTGATCAAGGATTACAATGTCAGAATCCACTACCATCCCGGGAAGGCCAATGTGGTGGCCGATGCCTTGAGTCGGAAGAGCCATACCGTAAATATGATGGCCGCAGGAAGTCAAGAAGAGCTGTGTAAGGAATTTTAGAAGATGAAACTGGAGGTTGTACCAGAAGGATTTTTAGCTGCATTGGAAGTAAAGCCTATTCTGGAAGATCAGATCCGAGAAAAATAGAAGGATGACGACAAGATCCAAAGGATCAAGTCCAAGATGGATGAAGGCAAGGCTAAGGATTTCAGACTAGACGAGCAAGGTACATTGTGGATTAAGGACCGCATCTGTGTGCCGAACAAGAAGGAGCTGAAGCAGTTGATTCTGGAAGAAGCCCATGATTCTAAGTATTCCATTCATCTAGGAAGTGCCAAGATGTACCAAGATCTGAAGGAGACATTCTGGTGGCCAAGCATGAAACGTGAGGTTGCCGAGCATGTTGCGTTGTGTGATGTGTGCCAAAGAGTTAAAGCAATGCACCAAAGGCCAGCAGGGTTGCTGCAGCCATTGAAGATTCATAAATTGGAAGTGGGAGGAAATCGGAATGGACTTCATCATCGGGTTGCCGAAGACTCAGGGAGGATATGACTCCATATGGGTTGTAGTGGACCGCTTGACTAAAGTCGCTCATTTTATCCCCGTAAAGACCACCTACTCGGGAGATAAATTAGTGGAATTGTACATGACTATGATCGTCTGTTTGCACGGAGTGCCAAAGAAGATTGTATCAGACAAAAGTACCCAATTTACCTCTAGGTTTTGTAATAAGTTGCATGAAGCCATGGGGACCCGTTTGGACTTCAGTACCGCATATCATCCTCAAACGGATGGACAGACGGAAAGAGTAAATCAGATTATGGAGGATATGTTAAGAGCTTGTGCATTGGCTTATGCTACCTCTTGGGAAAAGAGTCTGCCATATGCTGAGTTTAGCTACAATAATAGCTATCAGGCCAGTCTACAGATGTCACCTTTTGAGGCACTGTATGGTCGACCTTGTCGAACGCCGTTGAACTGGAACGAGACGGGTAAACGCCATGTCTTTGGGCCGGACATTCTTCAAGAAGCCGAAGAACAGATTGACATGATCAGGGAAAGGTTAAAGGTAGCTCAGTCGAGACAAAAGAGTTACGCCGATAACCGTCTCCGAGACTTGAGTTTTGAGTCGGAAGATTTCGTGTACCTTAGGGTTACACCCCTCTAGGGAATTAAAAGATTCCACGCCAAAGGGAAACTCGCGCCATGTTATGTTGGACCATTTAAGATTTTGAGCCGTAGAGGCGAAGTTGCTTACCAATTGGAGTTACCACAGTCGTTGGCAGGTGTGCATGATGTGTTCCATGTGTCACAACTGAAGAAGTGTCTTCGAGTACTAGATGAGCAGACACCGTTAGAGTCAATAGAGTTGCAGGAGCATCTGACCTACATGGAGCATCCTGTGAAGATTCTGGACAACATGGATCGAGAGACGAGAAATAAGTCAACCCGTTTCTCCAGAGTCTAGTGGAGCAACCATGCAGAGAGTGAAGTGACTTGGGAGTGCGAGGAGCATTTGAAGAAAGAGTTTCCAAACCTATTCCTTAGTCAACCCTGAATCTCGGGGACGAGATTCTGTTAAGGGGGGAGGTTTGTAACACCCCAATTTTTGTTTTTCATGAATTTAAATGAAATTTTACACTTTTGAGAATTTTTGGAATTTTATGGAATTTATTTGGATTTCATTTTAATTTATTCCCTTTTGAAATAATTAAATAATTAAAAGTTATAAATAAAATTTTGTTGAAAATATTTTATTTGAGTCCAAAATGTCTCAAAGTATTTTCCAGAATTTTCCAGAATTTTTCTGATTATTTTGCTATTTTTCTCGAATTATTTGAATTACTAGAATTATTTTCAAATATTAAATCACTGAAAAATACCGAGTGGGTTAGTACTGTTCATCCGACCGAGCCCGACCCTAGTCAGACTCGTGTTTGGCTCGAACCGGACTCAAGCCCGACCCGAGCCCATCCGAACCCTAACGCGCGTGACCGACGGATCTTGATCCAAAGGCCATGATCGCGCCAAGTCGCCCAATCCGAATTCCCGTCGGATTCCGCCGCCGCAGCCAAGTGGGCCTCTGTTTCCGTGGATTTCACGGACGCCGAGGCCACTATTTATTGCGCCGCCACCCTCACCGTGTAGCCCTCTTCCGTGCGCACCTGTAGCCCTAGGTCACTGAGCTCAAGCCGCCGCCGTCCGCCCACAATCGCTCGCCATAGTTGGTTGTGCGCGCTGCCACGGTTTTTCGCTGTTTCCCACCGTCTCCACCGTTCTTCGCCGGGAACAAGCCCAGATCCGGAACCGTTGAGACGAGACGCTTCGGAGGGTACCATCCACTTCGCCGGAGCACGCCCGCAACGCCGTTCCCGTGTCGTCGTCTTCATCTTCGGCGGCCTCTGCTCCGCCGTGCCATCGCCGAACCCGCGAAGCTTCTCCGCCGTTGGATATTCATCGCACGGCCAGGATTCGTCCATGTCACCGCGGGTAAGTTCCACGTTTATTCTTTAGATCTAGTCCCAACCGACGGATCTAGATCCAACATCTTAGATTAAGCCACGTAGCCGTGAACTGCACCGTGCCTAGATTAGATCTCAGCCGTTAGATCTAGATCGTACGGTTAGCGTTAACCCGCGTTGTAGCGTTAGATGTGATCTCAACCATTCGATCGAGATCGAACAGTTAGATTGAGCCACGCGTCGCCGCCCGGGACATGCCACGTCGCTCATTGACGCGGTGAAACCCGATTGGATCTTGAAATTCCTACCTAAATCGAACGGTCTAGATCAGCCACGTTGTCCACAACGTGTGCGACCCAGATCTGATCTGGACCGTTGGATTTCGAACCAACGGCCCAGATCGAGCAACGTGCACGGGAGCCGGACCAGCGTGGTCCACGCAGCGGGCGTGCGATCGTCGGCCCGACGCCACGCAGCGTGGCGTCGCGCGAACCAGCGTGTCAGCGGCTTGCCCAACGGCTCCATGACGTCATCCGTGACGTCACGGTGGGGCCCGCGTGTTAGCCATCCTTCGGCCGAGCCGTGTTGACGTCAGCAGTGGGTCCCACGTGTCAGCGACACGTGCACCAGTGGATTGGGTCCACGGTGGACTGGACCCAAGCCGTGGACCAAACCCATGCACCGGCTGACGTCATAATTCGATTTTTCAATCGAAAAATAATTCGGTGGAAATTCAAATTCCACGCTGACGTCATGCTGACGTCATAAATCAGAATTTTCAATAGAAAAATAAATGAATTAATTCGGTTTATTGTTTTGTCTGAATTTTCAAACTTCAAACGCTTATAACTTTTGCATTTTAACTCCGATTTGAGCGATTCCAATTGCTAAATTTGCATAAAATTGAGATCTACATAATGGTGAATTTTATTTAATTTTTGGACATGAGTTTTCTCTGTTTATATATATTTAATTGATTTTTCAAACTTTAAACGAGTGTAACTTTTGTGTTTTAACTCCGATTTGGACGATTCAAATTTTCAAAAATTTATAAGAATATGCTCTCTCTCTCTCTCTGTTTTTGAACTTTATTTGAATCTTTGGACACTTTTTGCCTACTGTTTATTTATGTTATTGCTATTTGCACGCGTTACGAGTAGACGTTGAAGTGCCCGAAGGCTACGAAGGTGAAGTTTTGACCCAGGAGCCAACTCAAGACCAAGAACAAGAACTTTTTGAAGGCAAGTTATGCTTTGACCATTTTCATCCCATTTTTGAAACTAATTTAATTTAAACTATTGCATGCTAATTTAATTTGAAATTGTTTAAATTATTTCTGGGAAGTAGATAAATGCCAAAATGCAGTATGACACCTTGATAAATTAAATTATGTGCCATGAACCCTTGTCACCCTAGTTGTGAATATGTAGTTGGACATTATTAAGTTGCCAACATTGGGTACTTAGACCGTTGTAGTATATTGCTTAGACCTGCTACGTGCACATAACATGATTTTGGACTATCAAATGTTAATATTGACTTAATGAGATATTGAACCTGTTTTGAAGAAGTAAAATGTGTTGTGATTGTTGATGGCACGTGGTGCATGGTAATCAACTGGGTTTGATAAATAGATTTAGACCGGGGCAAGTGGCATGAATGATATGGTGGGCCATGAGTGGCACCGGGGATGTCGTTTTGGTTCTTCGGGTAGTCTTGCCCTGGTCATCCTAAGGACTTAACCTTGCAAGCCTTTGATCTGAGTCAAACATGCAACTACATGTCTGTAATGGGATGGACCTAATTGAGTACGTTACTAATAACTTGCATGTGTTACCTCGGGGTGTCAACTACACCTTTGTGTAGCTTGAAAGGGGAGCGTACAAGTGCTATGGCATGGTACCCGTCCAACGGTATGTCGGTCCCATACTTCGCCTTTGTTAAGGGAAGGGATGGTGTATGACAAAAGCCAAAGAGGTTCACTTGTATTGTTTGCGGTCTCTGAAATGCTTTGGTATGATCACTCTCCTTTGTGGTGTTTGACTGTATCTTGTGGGTAAAGTGCATAACCTCTGCAGAGTGAAAAATCTATGCGAATAGCCGTGTCCACGGCACTGGACATTGCTCGGGGATTACAGTCAAGGGTTATACTTTCATGAAAACAACTTGGACTTGGAAAGTTGGGTTGGGTTAAATAATGACGTTGATGGAAATGTGGATTAGGAAAGGAAAAGTGTTTACTTAACTCCTGGAAAAGTTACTGATATAACCTTTACTTTTACTACTTTCGAATCTACTTTTGCTACTTGTTAAATGTTGTTTTACTGCAAATGTATCCATTAGCCTATCCTTTTTATTAAGCCATGCATGTAGAATATTAGTTTGCTTTCTGTGCATGACTTGCTGAGTACCAAGTACTCACCCTTGCCACAATACACTATCAGTTGAAGGAGAAGCGACGCCAGCTTTGGAGGAAGAACTTTAGCAGGAGCCGTCTACCTAGGGAGCGGGCCCAGTCAGTTGCCTGTGGTATACTGGATGGCGCCACGTTGATGCTTTTATTCTGCTGCAATTTATTCCCTTAAATAAGTGTTCGCCCTGTGTGGTGTACTCTTGTAACTTGACCATAAGGTCGAGCAACCAGTTTGGTTATTTTAACTAAAGTAGTTTATTATTTCGATGAGTAAGATTGTGATATTTACTGACGTTGAGACTGTGTGCACTAGCGTGATCCTAGACTAGTGTTGAATACACAGAGGGTCCGGATTTGCAAATTCGGGTTCCGACATTATTGGACTTGTGATGGTTCGTGCCACACCGTTTTTAGACGTTAAACGCAAGTGTGTTGTGATGCATGATGTGTGAGAATGAGTGAATGCTCATTATTTTGCTTCACCCTCGTGGTAGAAATCCTTTTGTCGGGTTACTACCTCTCTTATTCATGAAATTGATTTGATGAATATGAATGTTAAGTATTGGATGTGAGCATTGTTAAGGATCATGTTTTGAACTTATGGCTATGCAAGTTGTTAGACATGAGTATAGTTGCAATTGACCTAGGTTAATTGAATTGGCGCATTCATAGCATGAGGACAGGTGTAACACCCCAATTTTTGCTTCTCTTGTATTTAAATGGTATTTTGCATTTTTGAGAATTTTTGGAATTTTCTAGAATTTATTTGGATTTATTCGAATTTAATCTAAATTTAATCCCTTTTGAGCTAATTAAATAATTTAAATTTTAAAGAAAATTTTGTTGGAAATATTTTATTTGGGTCCAAAATGTCTCAAAGTATTTTTCTGGAATTTTTCTAAGTATTTTGCTATTTTTCTCGAATTAAATGAATTTCTAAGAATTATTTTAAATATTAAAACATTGAAAAAAACCTAATGGGTTTCACTATTCATTCGACCCGAGTCAGACTCGAATCTGACTCGAGCCCGACCGAACCACGTTCGAGCCAGACTCGAGCCGGACCCAAACCCTAATCGCGTGACCGTTGGATCTTGATCCAACGACCGATATTGCGCCATGTCACCCCGACTGGATCTGGATCGAACACGTTCACGCCTGGGGAAATCCTGGACGTTGATCGTGCACCATAGTGAAGGCAGGACTGGTCCTAGCATGGGACGTCAAGATCACCGTGTATGCTAGAGAGAAGACCAAGGCGAGTCGTCCTATCCACATCACAGTGAGGAGGTCTTCGTTTGAAGCCGGAATCCAAGAGACATCGCGTCGAGCAATGCGGCATATCGCTCGCACTTACTCGTCAGAGTTGGAGGGCACTGTGTTTCGTCACCACCCGCGTAGAGACAACTGCCTTGACTGGGAGGCGATAGAGGATGAGGATGCCATAGTCACCCATCTGGCAAGGTTTGTCGCAGCCCAGGAGGATCTTATCAACGGGACAGTTCAGGAGTTGCTGAAGGCTCGTGAAGAGATTAAGGAAGAGAGGAAGCAACTGCAAGAGACTCGAGGGTACCTAGCTCACTCTATTCAGAGGGTTTGTGAGCTGGAGATGGCGCTGTACGGACCTGAACCCGAGCCAGTGTTGGAGCTGCATGACCCAGATCTGGAGGAGCCAGAGCAGGTACAGGAGCCACCGGCACAGGAGCACCAGTCGGGTCCAAAGCCGGAGGAGGACGTTGCGTCGTCAGCCACCGTTGTTGAGGGGCACAGTGATTGCTTCGCGCCAATGCCATCACACCTGCCAAAGTGTTCCCCAGGTTGTTCCCATGGGGGATGGATCGATGAGTGAGCGTTTAGGTTTGGTAGTTGAGACTCCTTCGTCGAGTCGCGTCTAAGAATAAAGAGTCACCCCTAGAGGCGTTAGACTTCAGTGTGTTAGTTTAATTTGGATTTTCATTGCTTGCTGAGTGTGCAGTATGTGTTGCAAGGCCCTTAGGCATTGTAAGCAACCATACCAAGTTATTATTAAATCATTAATAAAGTTGGATTTTGAGTGACACCTTTCACCCCGCATAAGTTCTCTCCTACTTGCCTATTCTTGTTTCCCTCTCATCTCTAAACCCTGGAACACTCAATAGATGGTGAACACTCGCGGAAACCTTGGAGGCAACGGGAGTAGTTCTCGCTCAGCTGGAAACCTCAATGATGAAGCACCTGCACCCCAACCAGCGCCACCAATTAACATGTAGAATTTTGGAGCCTTCCTTGCTGCAAAGACTCAGTTGATGTATGCTATGATGCAATAGATATAGCAAGTCACTGCTCAGGCCGCTGCCAACCAGGCCAACCAAGGACAGTGACAGAATTCAAGGCTGTCAGAATTCATGAGGACTCATCCACCTACGTACTCCGGGAATGCCAACCGGTTGGAGGCAGATGATTGGCTGAGATCAATTGAAAGGAAGCTGTACATTACCCAGTGTGTGGGGAATGAGAGAGTACTCTATGCCTCTCATCAGCTAGAAGGAACTGCAGCTGAATGGTGGGAGAACTTTTGCGCTTCACATGAGCACCCACAAGAGATCACTTGGGAAGAGTTTATTGTTGCTTTTCGTTAGTACCATGTGCCCGAAGGAATTATGGATTTGAAGAAGGAGGAGTTTCGAGCTCTAAAGCAAGGCAGCTAGTCAGTGACTGACTATCTGAACAAGTTTACTTAGTTGGCTCGCTACGCACCTGAAGATGTGGCGACGGATAAGGCAAGCAGTCACGTTTCATGAAGGGACTGAATTCAGGACTGTAGGTGGGACTGATCACCCACACTTTTTTGGATTTCCAGGAGTTAGTGAACAAGGCTCTCGTCCTGGAGAATAAATGTAAAGAGCTGGATGACAACTGGAAGCTCCGAATGGCACAAAAAGGAGCTCAACCAGGAGCACAGCGTTTGAGGGTTGCACCCAACCAGTTCTGCAGGTTCCAGCCGTAGAATGCTGCGAGGACACCATCGCCAGCACCGAGACCTGCCGGACAGAATTTTCAGACAATAGCACAAGCCAAAATTGCACCAGCAGGAAGCCAGCCAGCAACAGTGAAATGTTGTTACACATGCAATGAGCTAGGGCACTTCTCCAACAATTGCCCTAAGAAGGGAGGAGGTGTGACTCTAGTTCGTCTCAATCTTGGATCTACGCCGGCAAGAACACCTGCACCAGGATCAAGCCACGGAGTTGCACAACCTAGAGCCACAACTCAAACTGTGGTGAGAGGCCGCGTCAACCACGTCACCGCAAATGCACTTCAGAATGCTATGGACGTCGTACTGGGTAAGTTACTTGTTAACTCAGTACCTGCAACAGTTTTGTTTGACTCTGGAGCTTCGCATTCGTTTGTTTTTTGGGATTTTGTTGCCAGAAATGATTTGGAGATTATGGATCTTAAATGCATGCTTATAGTTCAAACCCCTGGGTCAGAACTCTGATCACAAGTAGGATGTTCTGGGGTAAGAATATTAATAGATGGGGTAGAATTCCTAGCGAACCTCATTATGTTGGGAACCCAGACCGTAGATGTTATCTTGGGAATGGATTGGTTGTCCAAGCACAAGGTTGTGTTAGACTGTGGATGAAGAATCGTATCAGTCGAAAGCCCAGATGGTAGAAGAGTTGAGTTTCAAGCAACTGCTGCTCGAGATGGACAACTGATGGTCAACAGTGTGAAGACAGTCAGCATTGAAGATGTATTAGTGGTCAGTGAGTACTCGGATGTTTTTCCTAAAGACTTACCTGGTATGCCACCAGACAAAGACATTGAGTTTGTGATTGAGTTAGTACCTGAAACAGCCCCGATAGCCAAGAAGCCATATCGGATGTCCACCGATGAGTTAGTGGAGATGAAGAAACAGATCGAGGACCTGTTGGAGAAAGGATTTATCAGACCTAGTTCGTCACCATGGGGAGCGCCAGTTCTATCGTCAAGAAGAAGGATTGAAGCTTTTGGATGTGCATTGATTATCGTGCACTCAATGATGTGACGATAAAGAATAAGTATCCGTTACACAGGATTGATGACTTATTCGATCAGTTAAGGGGAGCTAGAGTTTTCTCCAAGATAGACCTGCGATCAGGATATCATCAGCTGAAGATTCGGTCAGAAGATGTGCCGAAGACTACATTTTCATCAAGATATGGGCATTATGAATTTACAGTTATATCCTTTGGTACGACAAATGCACCTGCATACTTCATGAAATTGATGAATAAAGTTTTCATGGAATAACTGGATAAGTTTGTCGTCGTGTTCATTGATGACATCCTTATTTACTCCAAGTCGAGAGAAGAACACGCCGAGCATCTAAGGCTAGTTCTAGAGAGTTGCGAAAGCAGCAGCTATTCGCTAAGTTTTAGTAAATGTGACTTCTGGAATAGTAAAGTGGAATTCCTTGGACATGTGATGATTGCAGAAGGAGTCGCAGTTGATCCGAGTAAAGTGGAAGCAGTATTGCATTAGAAGCAACCAAAGATGGTTACCCAGATCCACAGTTTTCTTGGAATGGCGGGATATTACCATCGATTCATTGAAGGATTCTCGGCGATTGCTAGACCCCTTATGTAGTTGTTGAAGAAAGAGAAGAAGTTTGCGTGTACGCCGGAGTGCGAGAAGAGCTTTCAAGAGTTGAAGAAGCGATTGACAACAGCACCGGTATTGGTATTGCCAGATGTGCACCAGAGTTTTGACATTTACTATGATGCATTGCGCCAAGGACTTGGATGTGTGTTGATGTAGAACCAAAAGGTAGTCGCTTATGCATCAAGGCAGTTGAGGCCGTATGAGGAGAATTACCCGACGCATGACTTGGAGTTAGCTGCCGTAGTGCATGCTCTGAAGTTGTGGTGTCATTACCTTATTGGGAATAGATGTGAAGTTTATATAGACCACAAGAGTCTTAAATATATCTTCACTCAATCGGACCTGAACATGAGGCAGAGGAGATGGTTAGAACTGATCAAGGATTATAATGTCAGCATCCATTACCATCCCGGGAAGGCTAATGTAGTAGCTGATGCCTTAAGTCGGAAAAGCCACACCGTGAATATGCTGATAGAAGAAGGTCAGGCCGAGCGGTGTAAAGAATTTCAGAAGATGAAGCTGGAAGTGGTAACCGAAGGATTTCTGGCGACCTTGGAGGTGAAGCCTACCTTAGAAGACCACATCCGAGAAGGACAGAAGGATGATGACAAGATACGTCGAATTAAGTCCAAGATAGAGGAAGGCAAGGCGAAAGACTTCAAGCTAGATGAGCAAGGCATGTTGTGGATTAAGGATCGCATCTGTGTGCCGAACAACAAAGAGCTGAAGCAGTTGATTCTGGAAGAAGCTCATGACTTTAAGTACTCGATTCATCCAGGGAGTGCCAAGATGTATCAAGACCTGAAAGAGAGATTTTGGTGGCCGAGTATGAAGCGTGAGGTTGCCGAGCATGTTGCTTTATTTGATATATGTCAAAGGGTAAAGGCAATGCATCAGAGGCCGGCTGGATTGCTGCAGCCATTGAAGATACTTGAATGGAAGTAGGAGGAAATCGGTATGGACTTCATTACCGGTTTGCCTAGAACTCAGGGTGGATATGATGCTATATGGGTTATAGTGGATCGTTTGACCAAGGTAGCTCACTTCACCAGTGAAAACCACATATTCTGGAGACCGATTAGCAGAATTGTATATGTCCAGGATTGTCTGTTTGCATGGAGTGCCAAAGAAGATAGTGTCGAACAGAGGTACCCAATTTACCTCAAGATTCTGGAATAAGCTGCATGAAGCCATGGGGACCTGTTTGAACTTCAGCACAGCATACCATCCACAGATGGATGGGCAGACAGAAAGAGTTAATCAAATTCTGGAGGACATGCTGCGAGCTTGTGCTCTAGCATATGCTACCTCGTGGGACAAGAGTTTGCCGTATGCTGAATTCAGCTACAATAATAGTTACCAAGCCAGTCTGTAAATGTTACCATTTGATGCACTATATGGTCGACCCTGTCGAACGCCATTGAATTGGAATGAGACCAGTGAGCGCCATGTCTTTGGACCGGATATTCTTCAAGAAGCCGAAGAGCAGATTGCCATGATCCGGGAGAGATTGAAGATAGCTCAGTCGAGACAGAAGAGTTATGCCGATAACCATCGCCGAGATCTGAGCTTTGAACTGAAAGATTACGTATACCTCAGAGTTACACCTCTCAAGGGAGTTAAAAGGTTCCATGCCAAAGGGAAACTCGCACTGCGCTATGTTGGACCATTCAAGATTTTGGGCTGCAGAGTTGGAGTTGCTTACCAGCTGGAATTGCCGTAGTCATTAGCAGGAGTGCATGATGTGTTCCATGTGTCACAACTAAAGAAGTGTATGCGAGTGCCAGATGAACAAACACCTTTGGAATCAATCGAGTTACAAGAGGATTTGACTTATAAGGAGCACCCAGTGAAGATTTTGGACACAATGGACCAAGAGACATGAAATAAGTTGACCCGTTTCTGCAGAGTCCAGTGGAGCAACCACACAGAAAGCGAAGCAACTTGGGAGCGTGAGGACAATTTGAAAAGGAGTTTCCAAACCTATTCATTAGTTAGCCCTGAATCTCAGGGTCGAGATTCTGTTAAGGGGGGAGGTTTGTAACACCTCAAATTTTTCTTCTCTTGTATTTAAATGGTCTTTTGTATTTTTGAGAATTTTTGAAATTTTCTAGAATTTATTTGGATTTATTCGGATTTAATCTGAATTTAATCCCTTTTGAGCTAATTAAATAATTTAAATTTTAAATAAACTTTTGTTGAAAATATTTTATTTGGGTCCAAAATGTCTCAAAGTATTTTTCAGAATGTTTCTGAATATTTTGTTAATTATTTCGAATTAAATGAATTTCTAAGAATTATTATAAATTTTAAAACATTGAAAAAAACCTAATGGGTTTCTGTGAAATCATGTGCTGAAAAATTGGCTTAGAATTGAATTTGCAAATGTGTTTGTTCATGTGTTTTGTCAATTTGACAAGAAACAGTAAGTTTCGCTTTGGCGCCGGACCAAACTTAAAGAAAACAGTAAGTTTCCCATCTACGACGGACAAACTTTGTTGGTCTGTCGAAAACATGCTTTGGCAACCTCACTTTCCCATGTACGATGGACCGATTTTGTTTGTCTGTCGTGAACGTGTTTTTGAGCTCATGAGTCGAACTTTTTTTTTCCAAGAAACCAGTAAGTTTTCATGTACGACGGACTGATTTCTTTGGTCAGTCGTGAACGTGTTTTGAGGATTGATTTTGCATGTACGACGGACCGATTTTGTTTGTTCGTCGTGAACGTGTTTTCGCTGTAATGATTTCTTCTTGGAACCGAGACTTTCACTTGTACACCGGACCGATTTTGTTTGTCCGCTGTGAATGGTTTTTGAGTGACTTTTTCATGTGTACGCCGGACCATATCTGCTTGTCCGTCGTGAATGCTTTTTGAATTAGGGTTTTGAGCAAAATTGGAATTGTGTTTGATTCATTTTTGGGATTATGAAATTTGCGAGAATTTCATGATGCTTCTTTTGAAGTGGACTTTATGCAATACTCATGTGAGTAGTTGCATGGATCGACATTGAGTCAAGTCATGGACTTGTGCTCGGATTCGTTTTGTGGTTTGTTCATGTGCAGGTATTGCTCGAGGGCTTAACGTGGTCGATGACGGACCTAACTAGGTTCATGGAGGAACTGAGGTTCAGGACTAGGTTCAGGGAGGAACTGAGGTCTTGGTGGTCAAGGATGTCATGCGGGACGTTCGGGCTAAGAGAATGGTGCACATGAAGAATGGTTAGTCACGTGAGAATGGCAGGAGGTCATTCGCGTGCAAAGTGTTAGTCACGTGAGTATGGCAGGTGGCCATACGCGTGCAAAGTGTTAGTCACGTGAGTATGGTAGGGTTGCCATACGCGTGCAAGAGTTGTACTCGGCCAGGTTGGGCCAAGTAGAGTTGTGTTGGATACAGATTCCTTCTAGGGAATAGGAATCGTATTCAGAACTCCTTATGGGTTGGTCCTTTAAATAGGAGGGGTTGTCTCCTGTTGAAGGGCATCAAGCTTTGAGCAAGTTTTAGGGTTTGTACTCTTTTGATGAGAGTACTTTAGACAAAAGAAATAAAGATCAATTCTTCCAAGATTTTTGCGTGCTACAGTAACCACGTTGCTACAGTGTTTTTCTGTCTTGGTTCTTGTTTGCATGCTTGCTCTAAATCTAGATTGGTTTTTGATCCTTGAGTGTCATCTTGATTTGATCCATCAAAAACCTTTCTAGGGTATTGATTTAGAGTTCCTCAAAGTGTAGTTGATTAAACTTTTGTCGGTTCTGTTAAAACTTTCAAGTTTACGTTAGATCAATTATCGTCATCTTCTGTTACAACAAGCTTACGAGGTTCATAACTTTTGCTCCGTAAGTCCGATCGAGCTGATTCTTTTTGGGTTCGATTCGTATTGGAATCTAGTTTCTCGTGTCCAAATTTCAGATCAATCTAACGGTTGGATCTCTGGGAATTCTCGTTTTACCGAACCTCTATCATTCTGTTTTTGTCGAAAACGAGGCAATTATTTGGTTCTGTTTTGGGGTGAACTTTTAATAGATCAAGATTTTGGTTTTAGTTTCTGCACAATCATTCACCCCCCCTCTGATTGCTATATTCGTATACTTCGATCCTACAAGTGGTACCAGAGCAAGGTTTCTCTAATCTATCTTAACCGGTGATTAGATCAATGGATCGTTATTCGACAAAACCATGTGTGTTCGATAGTGTTGATTTTCAGTTTTGGAAGGCCAAGATGGAGGCGTTCATCCAAGCACAAGGCTTCACAATTTGGGAGAAGGTCTACAAGCCATATGAAGTCCCTGCAAACGACAACGTCAACGACACCAATCGCACACACGTTGAAGCAAACAGCAAGGCGCGCAACTTGATCATCCAAGGTTTGGGACGCAGCGACTTTGACCGTGTGATCCATCTCAAATCCGCATATGAGGTATGGAAATCTCTTTGTGATTACCATGAGGGTTCTAACACTATTAAAGAGGTTCGTCAAGATCTTTACAAAAAAGAATACATGCGATTTGAGATGAAACCCGGTGAGTCGCTAGATGACTTCTTTGCACGTTTCAATAAAATTCTTAGTAATCTTCGTGCTGTTGGAGTTAGCTTTGATGATGCTGCTAATGCTAGACAATTGCTTGGTGCTTTAGACATGTCTATTTGGGAGATGAAAGTTACATCCATTAGAGAATCTACTATCATGAGTACACTTACATTAGATGTTTTGTATTCTAAATTGAAAACTCATGAGTTGGATGTTCTTGCAAGGAAAGGTAATATTAAATCAATTGCTTTGATCTCTAACCCTAACATGTCAAATGCAAATTCTTCTTCTAGCTTTGCCTTGTCTTCCATGTCTTCTTTAACAGATGAGCAACTTGAAGAGTTTCTGAAGAAGATCTCGCACTACTCTCTTCTCGCTTTAACAAAGCTTTGCAGAATGTGAGAATGAGAAAGAGAGGTGGTCCTCCAAGATGCTATGAGTGTGGTGACCTCAACCATATTCGCACAAATTGTCCTAAGCTTGCAGGAAAAACATCAAAGGAGGAGAAGGACAACGACGAAGGTCTGAGAAGAAAAGGTTCTCGTCAAATGATAGGAAGAAGAAGAGCTTCATCAACCGCAAGGTGGTTCACTGAGTTCTTTCCGCTCTTGAACAAGTCAATTTGAGCGATGTGGACTCGGAGAACAGCGAAGATGATGCAACTCCAAGCAAGCATGATTTGATGGGATTGTGTCTCATGGCAAGCAGCAAGGATAGCTTCACCGAGGACGGCAATGACAAGCGACTTCAATAAGGTAGATCCTTCTTATGATGAATTAGCCAATGCTGTCTGCCTTGTAAAATTACTTGACAAACGTGATAGAAAAATTAAGAAACATGATATTCTTGTGGAGTCATTGAATGCTGAAATTGCTAGACTTAAGACATTGATTCCTAATGATGATACTTGTAAATCATGTGACTTAATTTACAATGAGCTCACCTTGCTTAGGAAAGAACACGCTCTTCTGTTGCATCTAAATGAGAAAAATGAGAAACATGTTAAACATGTTAGCTGTTCCACTGATGATTTGCATGGTTCAACTTCTTGTTCTAAATGCTCAACTCTTGAATTAAAATTGAAAGATGCAAATGCTAGGGTTTCTCAATTGACTGATAATCTGCTTACTCATGAGGTTCTTTCATGCTCTACTTGTCGTAAACAGAAAGGGAAGGTCAATATTCCTTGCAATAATTGTTTAAACCTTGCTAAGAAAGTTGATTACTTGCAAAATTCTTTGGAACGTTTCACTAATGGCAAGAAAAAGTTGAACATGATTTTGGATCAATCTAAGGTTAGCACAAACAAAAGAGGTTTAGGTTTTGATCCTTATGCCACATACGAAACTAAACCTCGCACTGTTGTTCAGGCTCCTTGCAAAATTGAGTTATCTAATGAGCCTAAGGAAATTGTTTTTCAATCTGCTGGTTTTTTATCTTCTACTATGATGAATGCAAAATGTGCTTTTACTGTTAAAGCTAAACATCATGTCAAGTACACTTGCACTCATTGTGGTAGAGATGGACACTTAGT
Source organism: Rhipidocladum racemiflorum (assembly GCA_036346355.1). NCBI lineage: Eukaryota > Viridiplantae > Streptophyta > Magnoliopsida > Poales > Poaceae > Rhipidocladum > Rhipidocladum racemiflorum. The sequence continues at coordinate 55,966,392 of CM070577.1, read as the reverse complement.
AGATTTTTGCTTTAGACTAGCCAAACAAAGAAAAGAAGGAAAGAACTAAGGCTAGGTCAAATTTCAGCAAAGCACATTTTTATGCGCCTAGAGTGATGAAAACATCTTCTGTTCCTAGAAACATGGGAAAAGGCAAATCTAATTTTGTGCATAAAAATTATCGTGTTGTACCTATCAAGCAGCGTCGTGTGTCTCGATCTTGGATTCCCAAAAATCTCATTCCTAACCCCAAGATCGAGACCTCGACATGTTTTGCTATGTAGGCTTCTCGCGAGGAAGGAGAACATATGGCTAGTGGATTCCGGATGCTCACGCCACATGTCCGTGATAAGAATTGGTTCTCCTCCTCACTCGTGCATCTCGTCTTTGAAAGTGTTACTTTTGGAGATGCTTCTTCCTCTTCTGTTGTGGCAAAAGGTACAATAAAGGTAAGTGACAAGTTTATGTTCAAAGATGTGGCTCTTGTTGAAAATTTGAAATATAACTTGCTTTCTGTCTCACAAATGCTTGATGAAGATCCTGAGATAAGCTTTAAGAAAAATGAATGCAAAGTGCTAGATGCTTCAGGTGATCTTGTGTTCAAAATTTCTCGTTTTGGAAGAGTCTTTAAAGCTGATTTTGATGCATCACCTTCTTCTAAGCATAGGTGTCTAATTGCCAATGTTTCTAAAGATTTATTCTTTTGGCATCGTAGACTTGGTCATGTTGGTTTTGATCATCTTACTCGTGTTAGTGGTTTAGATCTCATACGTGGCTTGCCTAAGCTTAAGGGTGATAGCAATCTAGTATGTTCTTCTTGTAGACATGGTAAGATGATTGCAGGTTCACATCCACCTCTTACCATGGTGATGACAAACGCTCCAGGACAGCTTCTACATCTTGATACAGTTGGACCATCTCGAGTTCAATCCTTTGGAGGCAAATGGTATGTGCTTGTGATTGTTGATGATTTTTCTAGATACTCTTGGGTGTATTTTATGGCATCTAAGGATGAGGTTTTTAGTCATTTTAGAAGTCTTGTTCTTAGGCTTTCTATTGATCATCCAGGAGCTCTCAAAGCTATTAGAAATGATAATGGAACTGAATTCAAAAATGCTTCTTTTGATCTTTTTTGTGCTGAAAAAGGAATTGATCATCAATTTTCATCACCTAGAGTGCCTCAACAGAATGGTATAGTTGAAAGGAAAAACAGAACGTTGGTTGAGATGGCTAGAACCATGCTAGATGAACATCACACTCCTAGAAACTTTTGGGCTGAAGCAATTTCAACTGCATGTTATGTTTCAAACCGTGTGTTTTTTAGATCAAAATTGGGTAAGACTCCATATGAGCTTCGGTTTGGACATAGGCCTACTGTTTCTCACTTTAGGGTTTTTGGATGCAAATGCTTTGTCTTGAAATCTGGAAATCTTGATAAATTTGAAGCTAGATCAATGGATGGCATTTTTCTTGGATATCCTGCTCATACTCGTGGCTATCGTGTGCTTGTTTTGGAGACTAACAAAATTGTGGAAACTTGTGAAGTTACTTTTGATGAGGCTAGTCCAGGCACTAGTCCTAGTGATGCAGGTACAAGCGCATACATTCAGGGGGAGAAAATCTTTGAAGATAATGATGATGTTGAAGATGAGGTCTTGACTCTTCCTAATGCACAACAAGCTGTAGCACCCTTGGCACCTACTACTACATCACCTACAGCTAACCATCCTCAAGCTACGACATCATCTGTACATGCTGAAAATGAAGAAGGAGAAGGAGAAGTCTCAAAAGCCAATGCTCCCTTGCACATTCAAAAAATGCATCCATCTGAACAAATGATTGGAGACCTAAATGAGAGAGTCACTCGATCCAGGTTTATTCATTCTGACACTCATGCTCATTCTGCTTTAGTTGCTTCTTTTGAACCCAAAGATATATCTCATGCATTATCTGACGAATCTTGGATCAATGCCATGCATGAAGAATTAGAGAATTTTGAACGAAATAAAGTTTGGAAACATGTCTCACCACCTCCTGATTTTAATGTTATTGGAACTAGATGGGTTTTCAAAAATAAACAAAGTGAGGATGGTGTTGTTGTTAGAAACAAGGCTAGATTGGTTGCTCAAGGTTACACTCAAATTGAAGGCTTAGATTTTGATGAAACCTTTGCTCCTGTTGCTAGAATTGAAGCCATTAGAATCCTTTTAGCTTTTCTTTGCATCCAAAGGTTTCAAATTGTATCAAATGGATGTGAAAAGTGCTTTTCTTAATGGCTACATAAATGAGGAGGTTTTTGTCAAGCAACCACCTGGTTTTGAAAATCCAAAGTTTCCAAATCATGTGTTCAAACTATCAAAAGCTTTGTATGGTTTGAAACAAGCCCCTAGAGCATGGTATGATAGGCTAAAAACCTTTTTACTTGAAAGGGGGTTTTCAATGGGAAAGGTTGACAAAACTCTCTTTTTACTCAAGCAAGGCAATATCAACTATTCGTTCAGATTTATGTTGATGATATTATCTTTGGTGGTTCCTCTCATGTTTTAGTGTCTGAGTTTTCAGAAACAATGAGGAAGGAGTTTGAGATGAGTATGATGGGTGAGTTGACATACTTGTTGGGATTTCAAATCAAGCAAACGAAGGATGGTACTTTTGTGCATCAAAGCAAATACACAAGAGACTTGCTACATCGTTTTGGGATGGAAAACAGCAAACCAATCATGACACCTATGGAAAGCAATTGCACGCTTGATCCGGATGAAAATGGTGAGCCAGTTGATCAAAAGGAATATAGAAGCATGATAGGTTCATTTTTGTACCTCACTGCATCAAGGCCGGATATACAATTTGTCAGTGTGCTTGTGTGCTCGCTTTCAAGCTTCCCCACGTGCTTCACATCGACAAGTCACAAACGAATTTTCGTGTATCTTCATGGAACTCAAGATTTTGGCATTTGGCTTTCTGCTTCCTCATGCATTAGTTTAAGAGCCTTTTCTAATGCTGATTTTGGAGGATGTAGAATTGATAGAAAAAGTACATCTGGTACATGTCATTTCTTGGGCAATTCTCTTATTGCATGGTCATCTAGAAAACAATCTTCTGTTGCACAATCAACTGCTGAATCTGAATATGTGGTCGCTAGTTGTTGTTCTCAAATTCTTTGGATAGTAGCTACACTTAAAGATTATGGGGTTAATTTGGATAGTGTTCCTCTTTTGTGTGATAACACTAGTGCAATTTGCATTGCTAAGAACCCCGTGCAACACTCTAGAACAAAACACATTGACATCAGATTTCACTTTCTTAGAGATCATGTTGAAAAAGGCAACATTGTGCTTCATCATGTGGATACTGAACATCAATTGGCAGATATTTTCACAAAACCTTTGTCTTCTTCTCGTTTTGCTTTCATTCGGGGAGAACTTGGGATTGTTCATCCCATGGGTTTGTTTTGAGGGGGAGTTTCCTTGCCAAGTTCTTTCACTTAATGAGCTCACTTTATCATATTTCTTTATATATTACGTAATTTTGCTAATATATGATAAATTGTTCCACTTGAACTAAAAATGATATTGCGGAATTCCTTGGTTTGATTGCCTATAGCTAAATACTCTGTGATATCTCACTCTTCTAGGCTTGATATTGAATCCTCTTGACAAATTTGGGCTATGAAGCAAGTGTGGTTTCAACTTTACTCTTTCATAAGACCTTTTAATCATTTTTGCATGTTTACAATCAAAGAAAAAGAAATGAAAAAGGGAATCAATAAAAAAGGGTTGTTAAAAGCAAAAGCTTCAAGTTGTATGCTTCAGGCATGCTTTCCTTAAAAAATAAGATGTATGCTTCAAGCATGCCATTCCCTCAAAGATAAGATGTATGCTTCAAGCATGCCACTCCTAGAAAATAAAAGAAGTATGCTTCAAGCATGCCACATGCGATTTATTGTTTAAAGATTAAATTGGTCTACTAGATTGGAGTTGAAACTACTTGCTCGCCCTAAGTTGTTAGTTGCTTCAATTTTTAAAGCCTTGCTTTTTCTGCTAAGATCTTGCTTAGTACTTGGCTATAGTTGACTAAATTAAGGTTGAGATGCATGTCATTTCCTAACTTGTTAAAATCACATCAAGATCATGTATTTTACATATTATGTGATATATAAGGTTATATGATTGAATGAGCTCATCTTTTCCTATCTTGGCACTCCCTTGTTTCTCATTGTGAAATCATTGCTGCAAGAAAAATTTTTGTACATGTTCTCTCTTTTGTACTCTTGATGAATCCATTGTCAAAGGGGGAGAAATTTTGGGAATATTTGAGAAGTTCAAAGAAAAAAAGGGAATTTTTTTGGAAATTTGAGAATTTTGGGAGAAGTTTGGAGAATTTTGAAATTTTTGGGCACATTGCACATTCACACACATTTTCCTTCTCAGGGGGAGATTTTGTTTTGCTTTTTGGTCAAAGGGGGAATTCTGTGTTTTCTTACTTTGGTCTTTGATCCTTTGGATTTCAAAATCTTTTGTAAAGTGAATGCCAAATGTTCAATTCTAAGTGGTGTTGCCAATGTTTTCATCAAGGGGGAGATTGTGAAATCATGTGCTGAAAAATTGGCTTAGAATTGAATTTGCAAATGTGTTTGTTCATGTGTTTTGTCAATTTGACAAGAAACAGTAAGTTTCGCTTTGGCGTCGGACCAAACTTAAAGAAAACAGTAAGTTTCCCATCTACGACGGACAAACTTTGTTGGTCTGTCGAAAACATGCTTTGGCAACCTCACTTTCCCATGTACGATGGACCGATTTTGTTTGTCTGTCGTGAACGTGTTTTTGAGCTCATGAGTCGAACTTTTTTTTTCCAAGAAACCAGTAAGTTTTCATGTACGACGGACTGATTTCTTTGGTCAGTCGTGAACGTGTTTTGAGGATTGATTTTGCATGTACGACGGACCGATTTTGTTTGTTCGTCGTGAACGTGTTTTCGCCGGAATGATTTCTTCTTGGAACCGAGACTTTCACTTGTACACCGGACCGATTTTGTTTGTCCGTTGTGAATGGTTTTTGAGTGACTTTTTCATGTGTACGCCGGACCATATCTGTTTGTCCGTCGTGAATGCGTTTTTGCTGAATTAGGGTTTTGAGCAAAATTGGAATTGTGTTTGATTCATTTTTGGGATTATGAAATTTGCGAGAATTTCATGATGCTTCTTTTGAAGTGGACTTTATGCAATACTCATGTGAGTAGTTGCATGGATTGACATTGAGTCAAGTCATGGACTTGTGCTCGGATTCGTTTTGTGGTTTGTTCATGTGCAGGTATTGCTCGAGGGCGAACGTGGTCGATGACGGGACCGGAACTAGGTTCATGGAGGAACTGAGGTTCGGGACTAGGTTCAGGAGGAACTGAGGTCTTGGTGGTCAAGGATGTCATGCGGGACGTTCGGGTTAAGAGAATGGTGCACATGAAGAATGGTTAGTCACGTGAGAATGGCAGGAGGTCATTCGCGTGCAAAGTGTTAGTCACGTGAGTATGGCAGGTGGCCATACGCGTGCAAAGTGTTAGTCACGTGAGTATGGTAGGGTTGCCATACGCGTGCAAGAGTTGTACTCGGCCAGGTTGGGCCAAGTAGAGTTGTGTTGGATACAGATTCCTTCTAGGGAATAGGAATCCTATTCAGAACTCCTTGTGGGTTGGTCCTTTAAATAGGAGGGGTTGTCTCCTGTTGAAGGGCATCAAGCTTTGAGCAAGTTTTAGGGTTTGTACTCTTTTGATGAGAGTACTTTAGACAAAAGAAATAAAGATCAATTCTTCCAGGATTTTTGCGTACTCTGATAACCACGTTGCTCTGATGTTTTTCTGTCTTGGTTCTTGTTTGCATGCTTGCTCTAAATCTAGATTGGTTTTTGATCCTTGAGTGTCATCTTGATTTGATCCATCAAAAACCTTTCTAGGGTATTGATTTAGAGTTCCTCAAAGTGTAGTTGATTAAACTTTTGTCGGTTCTGTTAAAACTTTCAAGTTTACGTTAGATCAATTCTCGTCATCTTCTGTTACAGCAAGCTTGCGAGGTTCATAACTTTTGATCCGTAAGTCCGATCGAGCTGATTCTTTTTGGGTTCGATTTGTATTGGAATGTAGTTTCTCGTGTCCAAATTTCAGATCAATCTAACAGTTGGATCTCCAGGAATTCTCGTTTTACCAAACCTCTATCATTCTGTTTTTGTCGAAAACGAGGCAATTATTTGGTTCTGTTTTGGGGTGAACTTTTAATAGATCAAGATTTTGGTTTTAGTTTCCGCACAATCATTCACCCCCCCTCTGATTGCTATATTCGTATACTTCGATCCTACAGTTTCACTATTCATCCGACCCGAGTTAGACTCGAGTATGACTCGAGCCCGACCGAGCCACGTTCGAGCCAGACCCGAGCTGGACCCAAACCCTAATCGGGTGATCATTGGATCTTCCTCCAACGGTCGATATTGTGCCACGTCACCCCAACCGGATCCGAATCAGACCCGTTCACGCCTGGGGCAATCCTGGCCGTTGATCGTGCACACCTGTACGGCTGGGATTGAGCCACATCACCTTCTCGGTGTCGCCGCTGGACTCCGCCGCCGCGCCCGGGTGGATCTCGGTTTCTGCGGATTTCACGGACGCCGAGGGCCCTATTTAAGGCGCCGCCACCCATGCTGTGTTCTCCGTTTCTGAGCGCTCATGTTGCCGTAAGACACCAAGCTCAAGCCACAGCCGTCCACCCCGCGATTGCTTGCCGAAGTTGGAAACGTACGCCGCCACGGTTTCTGCCATTTTTCGCCGATCTCCGACGTCCTCCGCAGCGACAAAGGCCAGATCCGAGACCCCCGTGACTAGACGCGTCAGAGAGGACCATTCACTTCGCCGAAAAACGCCCCAAATGTCGTCAAGGTCGTCATCCCCAGCTCCGGCGTCCCTAGCTCCGCCATGCCATCATCGACCTCGCAAACTCCCGCAGCTGTCCGATCGAGATCCAACGCTCCAGGTTTGTCCACATCACCTCACCATGCGAAACCCTCAGATTAGATCTCATCCGTTAGATCTAGATCGTACGGTAAGATTCAACCCGTGTTGTAGTGCTAGATGTAATCTCGGCCATCCGATCAAGAACGAACAGTGTAGATTGTGCCATGCATCGGCCATTGGGTCATGCCACGTCACCCCTTTGATGCGGCTAAACCCGATCCAATCTTGACCGTCTGATTCAAAACGAACGGTCCAGATTAACCGCGTGAAACCAAAATGTGTGAGATTAGATCTGATCTGGACCATTGGATTTTAAACCAACGACCCAGATCGTGCCACGTGGCTGGGAGCCGAACCGGCATGGTCAGCCGAGCCGTGCCCGGTCGTCGCTGACGTCACATGTGACGTCAGCAACGGGCCCACATGTCAGTGGCTAGGCGCATCGTGCGATGACGTCATCCATGACGTCACGGTGGGGCCCACGTGTCAGCCGTCTCGGTCGAGCCATGCTGACGTCAGCAGCTGATGTCATCCGAGGGGGCCCACATGTCAGCGAGACATGCGCCATGGACCGGGTCCACGGTGGACGAAAACCGAACCGTGGACCAGGCCCATGGGCCGGATGACGCAAGCAAGACGCAATAATTCGATTTTCCTTTAGAAAAATAATTCGGTCGAAATCCAAAATCCACGCTGATGTCATGTTGATGTCATATTTCGGATTTTTCAATAGAAAAATAAATGAATTAATTCGATTTATTCTTTTAATTGATTTTTCAAACTTCAAACGGCTATAACTTTTGCGTTTTAACTCCGATTGAGGCGATTCCAATTTCTAAATTTTTTTAAAATTGAGCTCTATTTAATGGTGAATTTTATTTGAATTTTTGAACCTTGTTTTCTTGCTGTTTATTTATTTATTGCTATTTGTGCACGTTACGAGTAGACGTTGAAGTGCCCGAAGGCTTCGAAGGTGAAGTTTTGACCCAGGAGCCAGCTCAAGACCAAGATCAAGTGCTATTTGAAGGCAAGTTATGCTTTGATCATGTTGATACTACTTTTGAAAATTATTTTGATTCAAATTATTGCATGCTAAATTAATTAGAAAATGCTTTAAATATTTCTAGGAATTAGATAAATGCCTAGTTGCTGTATGCCACCTTGATTATTTAATTATGTGCCATGAACCCTTATCACCCTAGTTTAGTTTAAGAAGTTGGACATTATTAAATTGCCAACATGGGTAATTAGACCGTTGTAGTATAATGCTTACCCTGCCACGTAGCCACAACACGATTTTCGATAATCAAATAACAATATTGACTTAATAAGATATGGAACATATTTTGGAAAGTGTCATGTGTTATTGATGAAGATGTTGATGGCACGTGGTGCATGGTAATCAACTAGGTGTTTAACTGATTTAGACCGGGGCATGTGGCAAGATTGTTCTGGTGGGCCAAGGGTGGCACCGGGAATGTCGATTTGATTTTGTTACTTGGGTAGTCCTGCCTTGGTCAACCTAAGGACTTAACCTTGCAAGCCTTTGAACTGAGTTCATCTTACAACCACATGTTTGAAATGGGACAGACCTAGTTGAGTAGGTTGCTGATAACTTGCATGTGATACCTCGGGGTGTCAACTACACTAGGTGTAGTTGTGCGGGGGAGCGTACCAGGTGCTGCGGTATGGTACCCGTCCAACGGTATGTCGGTCCTATACTTCGCCTTTGCTGAGGGAAGGGATAGTGTATGGCAACCGGGGAGGTTCACCTATTAAGGTAGAAGTTTCCGAAAGGCTTTGTTACGGTCACTCGCCTTTGTGGTGTTTGACTGTATCTTGTGGGTAAAGTGTATAACCTATGCAGAGTGTACAACCCATTCGAATAGCCGAGTCCACGGTATTGGACACTGCTCGGTGATTACAGTTAAGGGTTAGACTTTCATGAAAATAACTTAGACTTTGGAAAATGGTTGGGTTGGAGATGTGAACTGGATGTAGGATGTGAAATGCTTACTTGTTCAATTATTGTGATAGTTATTATTTTTCTTTATTATTAGTTTACCGCTTTGCAATCTATTACTGTATTAACAAATGCTGCCTCACTGCAAATGAATCTGTTAGCCATCCTTTGTAATAAGCCATGCATGTAGAATGTTAGGATTGCATTCTGTGCATGACTTGCTGAGTAACAAGTACTCACCCCTTGCAAACGTGCAACATCAGTTGAAGAAGAAGCAACGCCTGCATTGGAGGAGGATTTCCAGGAGGAGTCGGCTAACTAGGGAGCGAGCCTAGTCAGTTGCCTATGGTATACTGGATGGCGCCACGTTATGGATGTTTATTTTCCGCTGCAGTTATTCCATTCAATAAGTCTTCGCCCTGCGTGGCGTACTCTTGTAACTTGACCATAAGGTCGAGCTACCAGTTTGTTTATTTAAAATAAAGTACTTTACTATTTTTCGTGAGTATGATTGTGATATTACCAATGTTGAGACTGTGTGCACTAGCGAGATCCTGGACTAGTGCTGAATACACAAAGGGTTTGGATTTGCATATTCGGGTCCCGACAACAGGCCAGGTCGGTAAGAAAGTCATAACTAATCCGGTAAGGTCGGTGAGAAAGTTATGACTAATCCAGAGCGCCACTGAGAAAAACCTACCTCGTAGTTCCATCCACAGTTGTGAATGCGAGCGAGTCAGTAAGAGTAGGCACTTCCACAGGATGGAAGGGAAAGAGGGTGCACACCGACGGGTGTGCACTCGGCAATACTGGTATGTGCTAAGAAAAGAGGCATGATGCATTGCATTGCATAAAGGAGAATATGACTGAAGAAGTTTTTATGAATTGTTCCCCATGGTTTGTGACTTGCGTAATGTATGTATGTTAACTGTTATTATTTTGTTCCATTGCAATACACTTTGCTGAGTGATGAACTCACACTTGTTGTTTAATGTTTTCTTAGGTACCATGATCACATAATTTTGGGAAGGGGAGCTAGATTCACATCTTCACTTAGCACCACTTAAATAAACAATTTCATACCCTTTCCATAGTTGTGATGGTTTACTTTATTGAACTAAACGTGGTTTATGTCGTACCAGTTGCTATGATTATTTGTTCACTCCGTGTTGGTTCATGCGACATTTAAATTTATATCCTTGGTATGAATTGCCGTTGAAAACCTTATGTAGCATGTTGTAGTTGTCATCTATTATGCTATTGGGGTATTAATTGATTAATGATGCTTTTAACCATGGAAAAATAGAGGACATGCAGCCGAATTTCCGAGTAACTAACAAGTGTAGTGCTGTAATTTAATTCTTTATGGAATTTCTGGTTGCTAGTGTTGTTCTCGTGGTGACATTCTGGGCACAATAGGTGCTGGGGTGTTACAAGATCGGCCTGTTCCAATGCATATTCAGTGCATTTCCAAGCCTGTTGATGGAAAGACTAAAGTCTTGCATGTACATAAATTGACAAGCACGAAAAAATTATTGCAAGATTAACAAACATGTTGTGACAAATGCAGAATTCACAATGGTTTCGGCCCTTTAGCTGCTGGTGGCATTAATAAAATAGAATTGATTAGTTCCAAAGGTATTATTATGGAGTATGATTTAGGATTACTATGTACTAGTGGATTCCGAAAACTTATAAACGTGCTTTAGCTACGACGAGTACTTGTGTGGTCATCCACGAGCTCTGTACACATTGAATGATGTGATGAGTAATTTTGCAGCAGGCTTCAAGTCATGGGTACCATCATTTGAGAAATCAAGGTACACTACCTAGTTCTGGCTTGGTATAATTATAATTAGAACCTAGTGAAACCTACACAGGTATGTCGTCATGGTCATTCAACCTAACTTCAAGTACATGTAAAGTACAAATCAACAAGTATAGTATCTAACAACTTACTCCGGGTTGTGGGGTAAAAGTATGTATTCTATATCGTGTTAAGCCAGCAATGCATTTTTCACATACTCCTGGATGACTTGTAAATTCTTTTTCATGATTTGCTTGGAAACCATGTGTGGGTCAAGGAAACCCACCGGTTCTTTCTTGTTTTTTGCTTCAAGGATCATGTATCTATATATACAAAAGCAATGAGATACATACATACATACACACACACACACACATACATATATATATATATATGATATTACACGAATGTAGACCGTGATTGCACACACTTACAATGTCTAGCATATCAAGAGTGAGGCGTCAAGGTTGTAGAGATCAAACAAGTCGTTGAACTTATCCCCGAAGAAGCCCCCCGATGACTGGTGGGAGAAATGCTCCTCCTTGAACCTAACCAAGATACTCGATATCCATTCTACCGCTGGCTTGTTGGTTTGTTCCATGTACCAATTTTGCAATCTATAGCATGTGATGGAAAGCATTTTTAGGCAATCTTCTGGTACAAACAGCTCTCCTAGGTTGAACTTTCGGGCCAACAGGGACAAGCAAAAGTCTGGGGCCATCGTGGTCCACTCCAATTTGCCCTTGTCAACTTGCCATCTATTATAGGTCATCTTGATGGGAGACGACTGGCCACAAAGTGAAGTTTCGGCCTATGCTGTAAGGGGCACGGTAGCCAATTTGGTGGCCTGCTTCATTGTAGCACGTGGCTCTAATAGTGCTGGTAGCAACGACGCAGTAGGTGGCTCCGATAGTGCTGGTAGCTTTGGTGCTCGAGGACAATTAGTGTTAAATATTGGAGTACCACCGGTTTGGTTGAGAACTGAAAAGAACAAAAGATTGGAGCTCAGATCCTTTAGAGCACATGGTAGTGCTAGAGTCCAGTGTTATGAGACAAAACTGGTGGAGTTTTGGGCAAACATAGGTGTGATTGAGAGGAAATAGCATCTATGATATGCATAAGGAAGGAAGGAATGAAGCAAGGCTGATGGCAAATCTTGCATTCACATTCAAAATATGCGCTTTGAACTATAGCTAAATCGATCTATTGAAATATGAAATAAGCTCTTTTTGGCTAACAATGTTGGAAGATTTCTTCATGTATTACAAAGGATGCCAAACTTGCAAAAAATTTGGTAACTACATTTAGCTCCCACATCAATCCTACACCCAATTGATAAGCCTTGGCTGTTTAGAGGTTGGGGAAAAGATATAATCGACCAAATATACCCAACATCATCTAAAGGGCATAAATATATTTTGGCTATGATGGATTATTTCTCCAAATGGGTTAAAGCTATACCTTTGAAAAAGGTGACTAGTATTGAGGCAATTGGATTTGTTAAGGAACACATTATTTATCAGTTTAGAATCCCTTAGATCGTTAAAACCGTCCAAGGGACTATGTTCATGTCCGATGAATAGAGGCCTTGAGATTAAATTGTTGAATTCATCGCCTTATTATGCACAAGCCAATGAACAAGTCGAATCATCAAATAAAACAATAATCAAGTTGAAAAAGAGGAAGATTGACAATAAACCAAGGAATTGGCATGTGACGTTAACGGAGTTATTATAGGCCTATCGAATTGCTTACCATGGAGCTACTAAGTTATCACCCTATCAGCTTGTGTATGGGCATGAGGTCGTATTGCCAATAGAAATTAGTATTAGCTCACTAAGGATTTCCAATCAAAACGAGTTGTCAGCTAAAGATTTCAAGGATTTGATTGTCGATAATTTAGATAATTTGGCAGAAATAAGATTGCAAACATTAGAGTGAGTTCAGAAGAACAAATGTAGGGTTGCAAGGGCTTACAACAAGAAAGTTGTGCCTAAATCATTTGATGAAGCCGATTTAGTTTCGAAGATAATACTATCCGTTGGCTCAAGGGATAGCTGAACCTGCAGGTGGTCTCCTACATGAGAATGGCCAAATAAAATTAATCGGCTAGTGCAAGATAATTCCTACATTTTAGAAACTTTGGATGGAGTGGTATTTAATAAGACGATTAATGCGAAATACCAAGAAATATAGCCCAAGAGTTTGGGTTGGATCTTAGTCAGCTATAATTCCAATTGACTCATTGCTGTCAATAGAAATTTTGTCAGCTAACTACAACCCAAAAGCCAAATTAACTCGTTGTAGTTAATTCTGGCTATGAAGACAAACATAGAGTATGGTCGATGAAGTTCATCATCCTTAGAATAAGAAAAATTCAGCATAAATAAAATATAAAAGCATCAATCGATCAAACAGCCGATTTGAAATATTCTTACAAAACATTCAATATTGTTTTATGATGATCGACAATTGCCGAAACGCGAATGTGCAAATCTGGACCCTATATGTATTCAGCACTAGTCCCGGATCATGCTAGTGCATACAGTCTCAACATATATGAAATATCACAATCGTACACAGCGGAATAACAAATAAAAACTTCATCTATTAATATAACATATTTGGTCAACCTTATGGTCAAATTACAATAATATGCCACGCAAGGCAAACACTCAATAATAAAGAAAATTGCAGTAGAAAAGAAGACTCATAACACCCATGTGTGACTATCACCTTCAGGTATCATATTGTAATATTACAGGATTACTCAGGGAGAAAAGCCTGCATCTAGGGGAGGTTTTTAGGGATGGACCCGCGAGCCGTATTTTTTTGAGCTTGTGGGGGGTTCCATTCCCTAAATTTCTTTTATTTTCCCTCCCCACCTCCCCTAGTGAGCTCACTCCTCCTTCCCCTTGCCAACACCCCCTACTAGCTCCTCCATGCCGTAGTCTTCCTCCCCTTACCGAAGCCCCCTACTCCTTCTTCTGCAGTGCGCCCCCCTGTGCCTCCTCCCAACTGGCGCCCCTCCTCCTCCCCTACCGAAGCCTCCGCCCCAACCGCACCCTGCAGCTCCTCTCCTTGCTCCTCTATGTGGGTAAGTGGAGTTAAGGTTTGGGGGTGTGCATGTTGTTCTAAGGGGGAGTCTTGCTGGTTTGAGTGCTCTAGAGTTCTTGGATTTGGGAATTTTGGAGGGAAATGGTGGCTATAGGATTTGGGGAGAAGTTCTAAATTTTCATGCTGTGCAACTACCTAGGCATTTTCTAGGGATTTGGCTGTAGAGGAAGTTGTAGATCGTCACCTCCCCTTTAATCTGAGAGTAAGAACACTCATTTTCATTCAGTCATTAAGGATTTATGCTTGTTTTCCTACCTGCTGCCCTAAATCTACTTGCTTTAGTAGCTGCTGCATTAATATGATGTTTAAGGCTAGATGGAGGTCGAATTAGAAGTTCTCCATAACTAGAAAAAGTTGAGAAATTCCCTGTAGATTATGAAAATATCCTCATTTTCTTAATTTGGATTCGTATATCAATAGTTATACTCTTTTGAAGTGAGTTATCCTGGAATTAGATCCCTGCTGGAAGTTAAGAACTGAGACTGATGTTTAGGTTGCAATTTGGGGTCTCTCTGTTCAGATTCAAAATTGTTGGGTGCTTTGAAAGTTGTACATCTCTGTCTTGTGATTATTTAGAGACCAAGAATGCTATTTTTGGTTAAGCCACTTAGGAGACATGATCTTTTTTGTGCCTGCTATCCAGAGCTGATTCCTGCTAGTAGTGGTCCCAAATTTGTGTTGTTTAGGATTATTTAGAGGCCGAATTAAGTTATTTCCATAACAATAGCAAGTTAGGAAATTTTCTGTAGGTTCCAAAAAAAATATCCGTTTACTAAATTTGAAGTTGTATGTTAGAAGTTATGCTAGTTTGAATGTGGTTGTCACGTGTGGCTAATTTAACAATTACTTCATTCAATGCATTATGCATGCTCATAATGCACATCACATAGCGTATACCGGTGATGAGGACATCGCAAGCATGGATACTTCCATGCCAACACATCAAGTTGAAACCGCTGATGTAATACAAGGACCAATTACTCGAACTCGTGCACGACAATTCAATTACTAGGTGAATGCGTTCCTTGAGTTGCATAGAAATATTTTAAGGAATGCAATACTATTTAATCCTTATGATGATTTTTTCCATAGGAACCAAGGAGAAGAACCTCCAAACGTCAAACATGAAGCCAGTTCATCATGTGCGCAAGATCAACTCGGATTCGGCCTCCCTGATAGCACCAAATTAAAACGGACATAACTTTTGATCCACATGGGTGTTTGGGGTCCATGAGTACTTGTTTGAAATATTTATTTGTCCTCTTTCCAATGGATCTATTCTCATCTTCAAATTCAATTCGAGTTGACGGAAATCTGCCGAACAAGTGACATCACTTTTCCAGTTCAAGTTGACATGGGCCTTGGCCCTTATAAATTAAGTTGTAATTGACCTCCACCTATTTTGGACATGTTTCCCATGCCCCTATCCCTCATAAATAGCTAGCCATCACCTCTTTTAGGGCTCGAGTTTTATTTGATTAGTTTGGCCAAGTCCAAACTTGATCCAGTGAGTTGTGCTGGCAGCCACCTAGTCAAGATCGTCCATAGAACTCCACCTTGCTTTCGCCTTCAACTTTTATTCGCAATTTCAGATTGCTTATACTATTGTTCTTGCTTGTTCTTTGGTTGCTTGCAGGAATTGAACCTCGTGTTCAGGTTGATCGTGCCCTCGGTAAGATCAATAACCCCTCGGAGTTGGTTTAGCGATTGCTAAGGTGCATCATCGTTGTAACATCTCGGGTTTTGTAATTAAGCCTAATCAAGCTAATAAAGTGTTAATTGGTGCTTTGATTTGTTTTTGACTCTTAATTTGGAGTTATTTGCTTTCAAATCTCTTTTGTCGTTTAGTTCGATCATTTTCCCGTTCGTAGCCCCGAGGTTCGATTTTGGTCGAAACTCCAAATCGTTGTAGTTAGAGTTCAACCCTTCGCTCTAAAACCTTCATTAGGATCCCCGAACCTATCCCAAAAAGACCCTAAGTCAATTGGTCAATCGTCGGAGCAAAGCCACAAAGTTCCAGAGCTTTCAGCCCTAGAGCGGCAGTACCGCGGGTGTAAGTCTGGTACTACCGGCCGAGCGGCAGTACCGGCCGTCCTGGGCGGTACTGCTGGGATCCGCTTTTCACAGCACAGGCGATGCGCATGTCACGTGCACGATGGCGTCCGTCCTTCCTCCCTGTTCCCACATCGCCCTACTCCCTCCCTCTTCCACCCAAAACCAGGGGAGAGCCCCTCCCTCTCTCCTTCTCCCTCATTCACTACAACTCCACCTCCTCCATTTCACCCCAAATCGAGTTCCCCCTGCTGCCTCCTCTGTTGCTGGCTAGTTGGAGCTCAAGGAGACCAAGTGTCAAGGCCCCGATTTCAAAGTTCGACTCCAGCAGCGATTGGATCCTGCGCCGAAGTTCTGGGTGATCCGGAGTATCCAGATAAAATTATCCGGAATGTCCGGATAGAACCCGGAGTATCCGGATAAATCATCCGGAGTGTCCGAACTGGGTCTACCCGAAAGCCCTAACTCAGAATGTCCGGATTGAATGTCCGGAGTGTCCGGGTTAATTCTACCGAAGACCCCAACCCAGAGTCTCCGGGTTAAACATCCGGACTATCCGGACTTTGCGCGGGTTGGGTATAAAAACTCCGGTTTTCTTAGCTCCTGACTCATTTCTTCTTCCACTATTTGCTCCACACTACCCGTGCATTTCCTCATCCACCTCAAGCTCGTCTCCGGTGAGCTCCCTACTCCAGAAACCTCATGTGCTCCTCCCCAGTGACTTCCTCACCCCGGCGTCCTCAAGATCCTCTCCAAGCCGACGTCCTCTTTCCCCTACGCGGTTTCCCCTCCTTCCTCTTCATCCTCCTTGAAGGTGAGACCTCTTCTTGGAGCTTGTTTCGTGGGTTCTTGGGTTTTAGGACGTCCATGGGGTGGATTCGGGACTTGGTCTTGTAGATTGATGTTTGGGGGTGACTTTGGGAGTGTTAGGGTTTTGGTGGGTAGTTGGATTTGGGGTGGATTAGGCAATTTAGGGTGTAGGGTGAGAGATCGGGGGTAGATGATGCCATTCTAAGTGTTGGATTAAGTATTGGTTGGGGTTTTTAGAAGTGAGCGTCGTTTCCTCGTGTTTGGGCTAGCTTGGAGCTTCTCCAGCTTGTCCGCATTTAGAAAAGTTATAGATCGGGTCCTCGCGGTGTCGTAGAACTTGACAACACCTCGATCCCTCGTGTCGTTTGGGCGAGTTGCGCGGCGTCCGGAGTGTCCGGACAAATTGCTCGGAATGTCCGGCTTATCCGGATTATCCGGATTAAATATCCGGACTGTCTAGGTTTGCCTGGTCTATTTCGATGGGGAATGCATTGTTTTTTGTTTCTTTTGCATTGCACGCATCTTATTCATGCATGATATTCGTGTAGAGAACGAGACCGCGGTGACCGACGTGACCGTGGTTGAGGGGATTGCCGAAGAGCAACTTGTGGTCGATACTCAAGCAGAGGCATCAGGCAAGCACCTAGGCTTGTTCAACCCTATGTGTAAATTATTTTTGTGAATCAATCGCTTATTGGATGATTAAGTTATGCATTAGGAGTTGGATGGTGGGATTGGTATTAGAACCAAGTTGCTGCACATACACCCTTTGATATTGTTGAACACCTCCCTTGGAGCTAGTATATGGGTAATATAGTGTGTCACTGCTTAGCTTGCTTAGCTGTCGGGTATGGGCCAAGTGGTGGATGGTTCCATCGCTTGAGATTTATTTACTACACAATATTGGGCTTCAACGGATGAGATTATGTTTGGAAATGTGAAATTGGGACCGGGCGAGAGAGTTGGATCAGTTGGGTATGCAGACCCAAGTGTGTAGTCTCGCCTGTTTCGATGGAGGACCGATCCGTTGTTTGCGCTTTGATCGAGCACACTTTGTTAGTCGCATGCCGGAAATGGGACGGTAAGCAATTCTTTCGTCGCATGCTATTCGATGGGGCATGCGCTCATGCGGTTGGGCGTGGTTGAGGGCGAGGCTTAGGCCGACTCTCGAGGGACAAGCCGGGCTTGGGCCGCTCGAGGGGGTGCTAGGTGCTCAGACCGCATGAAGGTGGCCCAACAAGTGTGTATGGATGGGAGGAGGGTTGACATGAGGTTCCTTGTGGCACATGTCGTGCGATTGATGAACCCCTGCAGGGTGAATAAGCGATTTGAATTGCCGCGCTCTCGGATATGAGCACGCTTGATCTTAGCACACTTCAACGTAGTAAGAACTTGAACTAAATGAGAGCTGGTTATGGTGGTGATACTGGTTTATGTTGACTCTTGCTTTGCATTAACTGTAAGTTTCAGATTTCACTCCAGTAATAGGTGTTGTTCATAAGTGCTATAAAAGCTGTGAAATTGAGTAGAGGATTGTAATTAAACAACAAAGTTAAGCTTTTTCGCACTCTGTACCGTAAGCTTGATTCCTTGCTACATCCAAATGCAAACTCTTTCGAGTCGGTCATATATGGACCACGGGTAAGTCTTGCGATTACCTTCTGTACTCATGCTTCTGCTTTGTGGTTTTCAGGTGAGGATCCGGACGGATGTGAGTTCTGTCCGTACTGCCACTGGTGACCGGGCGGGGCACCGAGTAAAGGCTAACGGCGTCGTCGCTTATGCTCGGAAGTGTTCCGGGGCAGGAAACTTTCGGAAGAGTTGTACTTTTGTTTTAGTCTAGTAGTTGTATGCCACTTTTGCTATACAAATTGGTCTTAAACTCTGTCATGTCTTTAATTAAACACTTGGTTACCCCGTTGCAAATCTTTAGTACTGTTGTGCTCTCTTTCTCGTTGATCCTTCATTGCTTGGTGGTTGTTGAGGTGTTGTCTTGGGTGGTTCATGTTCTTGTCGGGTTTTGTCTTCGTGCGTGTGTGTGTTGGTTGTCGTGCTTCCGCGTTGCGTACCTTGGTTGTGGGGTTTCGAGTTTGTTGCCCCCTTATGCAAATTGAGCTGATATGGCATTGGAAACCGGTATGCGGGGATCCTGGGCGAGCTTCGGGTCGCATACTTGGGGATTAGCGGGATCGTTGTCGAGTTATTCGAAGGGTCTCACCGTTGTCTCAATTGGGCTTGGGTGCTAACACTGCGAGTGCCCTCGGCGGTCCGTTGATAGCCTCCAAAACCGATTCGGATGACTGAGCACTCAAATAACCCGAGGACGGTCTGGGCGGCCCCTCTCAGCGCTGGTATCAGAGGAAGGTGCATGAAGACGAACCCAAACTTGACAACCACTAGGGGTTGATTAGGACTTGCATGATGCATTTGGTAGGAGGTAGTACTTATTCCTGCCCTAAGTTATATATGGTGAGTGAGGGATACGTTGGAATCGTGCATTTCATGTCATGTCATGCATGTGCCATGCCATTTGCATCATGAGTTGTGTTTTGGGTGTGTTAGACTTGTTGGACTCCAGTGCGGGGTGCTACAGTCTGACTTGGGTTTAGTTCGCGGGTTTATCAAATTTAAGACCTATCCCCTCCGTGTGGGTCTGACTCTTGTTGTCTGACTTTGGTTGACGACAGAATGAGGACCCGCGGTGGTATGGGAGGTGATGATGGCGCTGGGCGATCGCAGCCTGGCGGTAGCGATCCACCTCCTCCTCCCAACCTGCTGGATGTATTGCTGCGATTAGAGCAGAACCAGCAGACTACCAACAGGATCTTGGAGATGTTGGTCCAGAATCAGGCCGCTCCAGGTGGCCGCGGTGAAGGGTGAGGCCGACCGAATGGCTACTTGGATTTTTTGCATACTCAGCCGCCAACATTTTCCCAGGCCAGCGATCCGTTGGAGGCTGACGACTGGCTGCGTACGATAGAGAAGAAGTTTGCTCTCATCCACTGTGAGGACATTCAGAAGGCACCTTGCGCGGCGCAACAGCTTCAGGGCCCTGCTAGGGCATGGTGGGCCAACTTCATGGTGATGCAGCCCGTCGGTCACCAAGTGACTTGGGCGGAGTTCCATGAGGCTTTCCGGGTGTACCATATCCCAAAGGGGCACATGGATATCAAGAAGCAGCAATTTCTTGCCCTCAAGCAGTTGAGCAAGTCCGTGATGGACTACTCGCGAGAGTTCAACTATTTGGCCCAATATGCGCCGGAGAAAGTCGATACCGATCAGAAGAAGCAGAGTCGGTTCATGAATGGGCTGTCCGCTAAGATGCAAGACAAATTTTTAGTGTGTGACTTCGCCGACTTCAATGCCTTGGTGAGTCAGGCAATCACTGTTGAGCACAAGATGAGGAACAATCAAGAGGAGAAGAAGCGGAAGAGGACAACACAGTTCTCGGCGGGTGGTAGTTCGCAGCGGACCCGGACTGTTCCTCTTCCACCACCGAGGGCCCTATTCTTGGGCCTCCCCTACCGGTTGGGTTGGCCCGACCTCCTATCGCTGCTCCCCGGCCTCCGCCGCCACAGCCGGGAGTGCGTGTGGTGACGAACTCTAGACCGGGCCCATGCTACAACTGTGGAATGCGGGGCATTTCATCCGTGATTATCCCTTTCCAAGGCGGGGCAACAATCTCAATGCCCCAAGACCTCAAGGTGTGACTGCACCACCTCCACTTCCTGCGTCGAACCATGGCCGAGTCAACTACGTTGATGCTAAGTCGATTCCCGAGGGCGCCACCGTGCTGACTGGTACGTTGTGCATTGAGGGACATGCTGCTAGGGCTTTATTCGACTCAGGGGCTTCTCATTCCTTCATCCGCAAGGACTTTGCTGTGCATCGTCAATTGAGGGTGGGTTGTAGCACCACCTCGTTTCTCATTGAAGCGTCGGGTTCAAAGATTGTTGCTAATCATGTGGTCCAAGAGGCAACTTTGCTAATTCAAGGGGTTCCATTCCTTGTCAACCTGCTGCTCCTTGATCTTCGTGGGATGGATGTCATCTTGGGCATGAACTGGCTCACACGGCAGCAGGCCGTTCTAGATTGTTCTCGTCGTTCCATCTCGCTCAAAGGACCGAAGGGCGACGTGCTAGCTCTACTTCTCAATGATGGCGAGGCCGCTCCTTGTTCCTTGAATGGCGCTGAAGTTGGAGAATTGGAGTCCATTCCTATGGTTTCGGAGTACCTAGATGTGTTCCCAGCGGAATTGCCAGGGATGCCGCCCGATCGGGATATTGAGTTCGTAGTCGAGCTTCAGCCTGGGACTGCCCCAGTTTCCAAACGGCCGTATAGAATGCCGCTGAATGAGTTGGCCGAACTGAAGACTCAGCTGAAGGAACTGATGAACAAGGGATTTATTCGCCCGAGCTCCTCACCCTAGGGCTGCTCGACTCTCTTCGTGAACAAGAAGGACGGTTCTCTTCGCTTGTGTGTTGATTATCGTCCCTTGAACGCAATCACTGTCAAAAACAAGTACCCTCTGCCTCGGATCGGTATCCTGTTTGATCAGCTTGCTGGTGCACGGGTATGCTCCAAGATTGACTTGAGGCTCGGATACCATCAGATCAAAATTCAGGCTGAGGATATCCCGAAGACAGCCTTCTCTACCCATTATGGCTTATACGAGTACACCGTTATGTCGTTCGGTCTAACGAATGCACCGGCGTCCTTCATGTACCTCATGAAATCCATCTTTATGGAGGAGCTCGATTCCTTTGTGGTCATCTTCATTGATGACATTCTCGTCTATTCAGCCAATAAGGAAGAGCATGCAAAACACCTTCGCGTCGTTCTTGGGCGACTCCGGGAACATCGCCTTTATGCCAAATTCAGCAAGTGTGCGTTTTGGCTGAAAGAGGTATCTTTCTTGGGACATGTCCTCTCAGAGCAAGGTGTTGTTGTTGATCCCAGTAAGGTACAAGATGTTCTCAAGTGGGAGGAGCCCAACACGGTCACGGAGGTCTACAGTTTTCTTGGGCTTGCCGGTTATTACTGCCGATTCATCCAGGATTTCTCAAAGATCGCCAAGTCCATGACTGAGCTACTGAAAAAGGGCGCCGAGTTCAAATGGTCAGTGGGCTGTGAGCGAGCATTTCAGACTCTGAAACAGCGCCTGACTACAGCTCCTGTCCTCACCCAACCCGATATCCACAAGTCGTTCGATGTGTATTGCGATGCGTCAGGCATCGGCCTTGGCTGCGTGCTTATGCAAGAAAGCCGGGTTGTCGCCTATGCATCTCGGCAATTGAAACGCCATGAAGAGCACTACCTAACTCATGACTTGGATCTTGCTACAGTGGTCCATGCCTTAAAAATTTGGCACCACTATCTCCTTGGGAACAAGTGCAATATCTACACCGATCACAAGAGTCTCAAGTACATCTTCACTCAGGTAGATCTGAATATGAGGCAAAGAAGATGGCTTGAGTTGATCAAAGATTATATCCTGGAAGTACATTACCACCCGGGGAAAACCAATGTGGTGGCTGACGCGTTGAGTCGCAAGGCTCGATGCAATTGCCTCACTCTTCATCCCCAAAGTGCCACTCTCTGTGCCGAATTCCAGAAACTCGGCTTAGAAATGGTCAAAGAAGGGTTCTTAGCTAATCTGGAGTTGAATTCCACACTGTTGGACCAGATTAGGGAAGCTCAAAAGGGGGACAGTGACATTGCCCGAATATGCAACAAACTGAGTTCCGACCAAGCCACTGACTTCCGTCTCGATGACCGTGGAACTTTATGGTTCGATAAGCGCCTGGTCATCCCCGAGAACCAAGAATTGCGAAGAAAAGTTCTCGATGAAGCCCACAACTCTTTGCTCACAATTCATCTAGGCAGCAACAAAATGTATCAAGACTTGAAGCAACGGTTATGGAGGACTCGCATGAAGCGCGAGATTGCTCGCTTTGTGTCTAAATGCGATGTTTGCAAAAAGGTGAAAGCCAAACATCTTAAGCCAGCTGGCACTCTTCAGCCACTGCCCATTCCAAGTTGGAAGTGGAAAGAGATTGGAATGGATTTCATTACCGGCCTACCAACAACCGCTTCGGGCCACGACTCGATATGGGTTATAGTTGACCAGTTAACCAAGTCTACCCATTTCTTAGCTGTTCGCACCACCTATCGAGCCATGAGGTATGCGGAGTTGTACATCTCTCGAATCGTATGCCTTCATGGGGTGCCGAAGCGGATAGTTTCAGATAGAGGCTCTCAGTTCGTCTCCCAATTCTGGAGAAGTTTGCATGCAGCATTGGGCACCAAGCTACTCCACAGCTCAGCCTATCATCCGCAAACTGATGGCCAAACCGAAAGGGTCAATCAGGTCCTTGAGGACATGTTGAGGGCGTGTGTTCTGTCTTATGGGAAGAAATGGGATGAATGTCTTCCATTTGCCGAGTTTTCTTACAACAATAGCTACCAAACCAGCATCAAAATGTCTTCTTTCAAAGCACTTTATGGCCGTAGCTATCGGACACCCCTGAACTGGTCTGAGAGTGGAGAACGTCCCTTCCTTGGACCTGATGTGGTCAAGACGGCAGAAGAAAAGGCGAAGACCATTCAAGAGAATTTGAGGGTAGCGCAATCACGGCAGAAGAGTTATGCTGACCGCCGTAGGAGACCTCTCTCCTTCGACGTTGGTGATTATGTCTACCTGAAGGTGTCTCCTCTCCGAGGCACCCATCGTTTCAGAGTTAAGGGGAAATTGGCACCTCGCTACATAGGACCTTTTCAGATCCTTGCAAGACATGGTCAAGTGGCATATCAGCTAGAGCTTCCTCCCTATCTAGCAATGGTCCACGACGTCTTCCATATATCTCAATTGAAGAAGTGCCTCCGTACTCCTTTCGAATCACTGGAGGTGGACGAACTTGAAGTTCTACCTGAACTTGATCTGTCTTACCAAGAGCGTCCTATTCGGGTTTTGGATGAAGCTGAACGCAAGACCCGTCGATGAACTCAAGATTCAGTGGAGCAATCACACCGAGGACGAAGCCACTTGGGAACCTGAAGATCGTCTGAAGACCGAGTATCCCGAGTATTTCCATACCATGTAAGTTGCTAGTATGCAAATTCTTAGCAATTCCAGGCATGTCGATTAGTGTGTGACTATACTATCTATCTGCGTTCTATTCCGCTTATGCGTTTGTTCTGAATCTCGGGGTGAGATTCCCTTAAGGGGGGAGGGTTTGTCAAGGCCCCGATTTCAAAGTTCGACTCCAGCGGCGATGGGATCCTGCACCGAAGTTCTGGGTGATCCGGAGTATCCAGATAAAATTGTCCGGAATGTCCGGATAGAATCCGGAGTATCCGGATAAATCATCCGGAGTGTCCGAACTGGGTCTACCCGAAAGCCCTGACCCAGAATGTCCGGATTGAATGTTCGGAGTGTCCTGGTTAATTCTACCGAAGACCCCAACCTGGAGTCTCCTGGTTAAACATCCGGAGTATCCGGACTTTGCGCGGGTTGGGTATAAAAACTCCAGTTTTCTTAGCTCCTCACTCATTTATTCTTCCACTATTTGCTCCCCACTACCCGTGCGTTTCCTCCTCCACCTCAAGCTCGTCTCTGGTGAGCTCCCTACTCCGGCAACCTCACGTGCTCCTCCCCGGTGACTTCCTCCCCCAGCATCCTCAAGATCCTCTCCAAGTCGACATCCTCTTTCCCCTATGCGGTTTCCCCTCCTTCCTCTTCATCCTCCTTGAAGGTGAGACCTCTTCTTGGATCTTGATTCATGGGTTCATGGGTTTTAGGGGATCCATGGGGTGGATTTGGGACTTGGTCTTGTAGATTGAGGTTTGGGGGTGACCTTGGGAGTGTTAGGGTTTTGGTGGGTGTTTGGATTTGGGGTGGATTAGGCAATGTAGGGTGTAGGGTGAGAGATCGGGGGTAGATGATACCATTCTAAGTGTTGGATTAAGTATTGGTTGGGGTTTTTAGAAGTGAATGTCGTTTCCTTGTGTTTGGGCTAACTTGGAGCTTCTCCAGCTTGGCCGTGTTTGGAAAAGTTATAGATCGGGTCCTCACGGTGTCATAGAACTTGGCGACACCTCGATCCCTCGTGTCATTTGGGCGAGTTGCGCGGCGTCCGGAGTGTCCGGACAAATTGCCCGGAATGTTCGGCTTATCCGAACTATCCGGATTAAATATCCGGACTGTCCAGGTTTGCCTGGTCTGTTTCGGTGAGGAATGCATTGTTTTTCGTTTCTTTTGCATTGCACGCATCTTATTCATGCATGATATTCGTGTAGAGAACGAGACCGTGGTGACCGACGTGACCGTGGTTGAGGGGATTGCCGAAGAGCAACTTGTGGTCGATACTCAAGCAGAGGCATCAGGTAAGCACCTAGGCTTGTTCAACCCTATGTGTAAATTATTTTTTGTGAATCAATTGCTTATTGGATGATTAAGTTTTGCATTAGGAGTTGGATGGTGGGATTGGTATTAGAACCAAGTTGCTGCACATACACCCTTTGATATTGTTGAACACCTCCCTTGGACCTAGTATATGGGTAATATAGCGTGTCAATGCTTAGCTTGCTTAGCTGTCGAGTATGGGCCAAGTGGTGGATGGTTCCATTGCTTGAGATTTATTTACTACACAATATTGGGCTTCAACAGATGAGATTATGTTTGGAAATGTGAAATTGAGACTGGGCGAGAGAGTTGGATCAGTTGGGTGTGGAGACCCAAGTGTGTAGTCTCACCTGTGTCGATTGAGGACCGAGACGGAAATGGGATGGTAAGCTATTCTTTCGTCGCATGCTATTCGATGGGGCATGCCCTCATGCAGTTGGGCGTGGTTGTGGGCGAGGCTTAGGCTGACTCTCGAGGGCCAAGCCGGTCTTGGGCTGCTTGAGGGGGTGCTAGGTGCTCAGACCGCATGAAGATGGCCCAACGAGTGTGTATGGATGGGAGGAGGGTTGACATGAGGTTCCGTGTGGCACATGTCATGCGATTGATGATCCCCTGCAGTGTGAATAAGCGATTCGAATTGCCGCGCTCTCGGATATGAGCACGCTTGATCTTAGCACACTTCAACGTAGTAAGAACTTGAACTTAATGAGAGCTGGTTATGGTGGTGATTCTGGTTTATGTTGACTCTTGCTTTGCATTAACTGTAAGTTTCAGATTTCACTCTAGTAATAGGTGATGTTCATAAGTGCTATAAAAGCTGTGAAATTGAGTAGTGGATTGTAATTAAACAACAAAGTTAAGCTTTTCCGCACTTTGTACCGTAAGCTTGATTCCTTGCTATATCCAAATGCATACTCTTTCGAGTCGGTCATATATGGACCACGGGTAAGTCTTGCGAGTACCTTCTGTACTCATGCTTCTGCTTTGTGGTTTTCAGGTGAGGATCCGGATGGATGTGAGTTCTGTCTGTACTACCTCTCGGTGACTGGGCGGGGCACCGAGTAGAGGCTACCGGCGTCGTCGCTTACGCCCGGAAGTGTTCCGGGGCAGGATACTTCTGGAGGAGTTGTACTTTTGTTTTAGTCTAGTAGTCGTGTGCCACTTTTGCTGTACAAATTTGTCTTAAACTCTGTCATGTCTTTAATTAAACACTTGGTTACCCCGTTGCAAATCTGTAGTACTGTTGCGCTCTCTTTCTCGTTGATCCTTCGTTGCTTGGTGGTTGTCGAGGTGTTGTCTTGGGTGGTTTGTGTTCTTGTCGGGTTTTGTCTTCGTGCGTGTGTGTGTTGGTTGTCGTGCTTCCGCGTTGCGTACCTTGGTTGTGGGGTTTCGAGTTCGTTGCCCCTTATGCAAATTGAGCTTATATGGCATTGGAAACCGGTATGCGGGTATCCTGGACGAGCTTCGGGTCTCAAACCGGGGGAATACCAAAATCATTGTCAAGTTATTCGAAGGATCTCACCGTTGTCTCAATTGGGCTTGGGTGCTAACACTGTGAGCGCCCTCGGCGGTCCGTTGTTAGCCTCCAAAACCGATTCGGATGACTAAGCGCTCAAATAACCCGAGGACGGTCTGGGCGGCCCCTCTCACCAAGGAGAAGCAAGAGCAAGCCCCTAGGAAGCTTCATCAAGCCCTCAAGAAGCTCCTCAAGTGGTGGATTCAAAGTTGGAGCTCATTCCTTTAGGTTTGGATGAAAATCCTAGCTCCTCCTCATTTCTTCTTTTTCATCCTTTTGATTTAGCCCTAGAAACCCTAGTTCTTGTGGTAGATTATCATTTAACTAGGTTGCTAGACCTAGGTTAAGCTAGTAGGAATTAGTTGGCTCGTTCGATTAAATCCGAAAACCCTAATTGCCCTTTTATCGGATTTAATCACCCAAAAGTCATTGTCTTGTGTTCTTAGAGTTCTCCTTGGAACCCTAGCTTAAATAGCCATGAAAACGATGTTCGATTCTATCCAATGTCGCCCAAGTTTGATTTTTGCGAAAAGAATCGGGTTTGAACTCGATCCGAGTCGGAAATCGAAGTTTGGAGCTAATTAGGATTTTCGAGATTGACAAAGTGGAAACTAGTTTCACCGAGCTCAAAACCTCCATTAGGTAGCGTAGATAAGACCTTAGTGCCGTAGAGTTCCTATTGCCGTGAAGAAAATCGAATTTGGATCCCTTTTGAGTCAAAATTTGATTTTCTGTTGTTTTCGTATTTCATGAGGTCAAAAAGGGTAAATTCAAGCAAACGAGCTCGATACTCGTCGTGGCCGATGTGGATGGGTCCCTAGCAGCACTAGGAACCTAGTCATGTGACCATCTCAAAGTTCCGATCCCGATTGCGCGAAAAACCAATTTTGAAAGCCAGTACTGCCGCCTGAGCGGTGCTACCATGGCTACCGACGTTATAAAGCCAGTACTCTCTGTAGACCAGCACTACCGACGTTATAAAGCCAGTACTGCCGCCTGAGCGGTGCTACCATGGCTATAATGCCAGTAGTTATTTTCCAGAGAGCGCTGCATTTGGCCTCTAAAACCTCGGCACTACCACCATTGTAGGCCGGTACTACCGCCCGAGCGGCACTACTAGGGTTACAACGTTGGTAGCTATTTTCTAGAGCGTGCTAAATTGTGGCCTTTGGAGGCCAGCACTACCGGTGTTTGGGGCCGGTACTACCGTGAGCAACACTCCGATGCCTTTTTCTAGAGAGCACCCTATTTCGGTCCTCGGCCGTTGGCACTACCACCGGTGAAGGTCGGTACTGCCAGAAGGGCGGTACTATCGGGCACTGTGCGTCGGTACTACCGGTGTGAGCTGTTGATTCTGAATCTTTTCATTCTCTTTTAACTTCAACTTTCTGGATTCGAGTTATTCTTATGATTGGTTCTGATTTGCATTGTTTGATTCGTTGTTCTTCATTCTTATCGCCTTCACCAAACGTTAATGGTTCCGTAGACGCCGATCCCGATTACGTCCCGGAGTCAGAATTCGTCGAAGAGCAAATAGGCAAGCACCTCCTTTCACCATCTTGATCCTATAATTGCAAATTCTATTTTGAATTGCCAAAACTATTATGCATATGTGTATGTTCAGTAAAGATGCTAGTTGTGGGAAATCGGTAGTTAAACCCGAATTGGTGGATCTCCTTAATTATACTTGATCTGTGAACCTTGTTCAACCTTAGTCTAATTTTAGGCATAAAAATAAATCTCCCTCGGGTAATAATGAGTAATATCTGCATGTGCTTAGTCTTGCTGTAGAATGTACTGTATGACGTTGCAACTCAATCAAATACAATTCTCCCTGGAAATTTGTCGGTTTGGTTTGGATTTGGTCCATGGTTCGGTGTTGGGTATGGGTTTGGGAAATGGTTGTGTGAGTAAAGGTGGAAAAAGGAAAAGGAGTATTTAGACACGGGCGAGATGTGTGGTGATTGGTGGTTCGGAATCTGGTTTGGAATGGTTTGGTTTGGGATGGTTGGAGTTGGTCGTGGACTACAAGCAGGAGCTTGTACGTTGGTTTGGTCTGGTTGGATTGTACGAGCAGGAGCTTGTTGTAGTTGCCTTGCTATGGGGAGGGCATGGGCTAGTGGGAGCTCCGAGGGGCCGCTAGTGACTAGCCTCTGACCATAGCAAGTAGTTTTGGAAGATCTCGCCCGAGTCACCTTAAGGACTAAACTTGATGTTACCACTGAGTAAAACAGTGCAACCACATGTGCTAGTTATGGGATAGCCTTGACTTAGTAAAGTGGGAGGGATTTAATATTGCACTATTAGGCAGCAGAAGAGTTGGACACACTTGTGGTAGTGGTGTGTTCTAGGGAACTCCCTCATCGGGGCATCGAGTGGGAGTTTGCCCAATACAACGGTGAATGTCTGGCTATGGGGAGGGCGAGGGCGATGTGATGCAACTCCATCGTGAGCACAGTGGGTGCGGTCTAGTGACCGCTATCGCCATAGCAGGAACGCACATTACCGGGCTAGTGCAAGGGGTAAATCCTAACCTTTTGGAAAGTCTCATCACAGTCTAGCAAAATGGATACGATGACTATCACGTGGCATGGTTGACATGATTGCTGGAGTGCGTCATGTGGGTAAAGTGTACAATCTCTGCAGAGAAATAAATAAACTAATCGATTAGCCGGGCTCACGGTCACGAGCAGCTTGGGAAGTACTATGAAGTATAGAATTTTGGGTATTGGTTTTGGTTTTTGTTTGGTTATGGTTTGGTTTCAGAACAACGGAGTGGGTTGGAACTTGGTTTGGTCTTGGTTGGGTTATGGCTTGGTATTGGAAATGGTTGGAAACTTGGTTTAGGAAAATGGTTGGCATGGTAAATGGTTCTTGGAAAATGGGATTGTTGGATAATTGGATTTATGGTTCAAATGTTATATGCTTATTGATTACAATGAAATGTTCTCTTCATACCTGCTTTACAAATTGCGAATGATTTGCACCTATTATGTTATTGCAAATAAATCTGGCTTTGTGCTCAAACAGACTTACTGTAGAACCCTGCATCCTTTGTCATAGCTTGCATCTACATTATATTTCCATACACTAAAGTCTTGTGAGTACACACGTGTACTCACCATTTGCTCTAACAAATTTTGGCTAGAAGAAGAAGGTAATGGAGAAGATCTCGAAGATTCGCAGTACGCGTCCGAGTTTGACGACTTGGCTTAGGATTAACTGGGCTTCCTTCCCAGTCAGTTGCCTTCGGGTGTAGAGGCACACTACGTGGTTTTATTTTGGACTTTCACTGTAATTTCATCTATCTTTTATTTTGGACTTTCACTGTAATTTCATCTATCTTTTGGGTTTGTATTTGGCCGTGTGGCCGTAAACTGTAACTTAATCAGCTGTAACAGCTTTACCTTTCAGATGTAAGTTATTGAGAAGAGCCGCCCAGATTGTCCTCGAGTTGTTGGATGAATAGTTGCTCCCGTCGGATTTGGATCCTAGCAACAAATCACCGGAGGTGATCCCGATGCTAATACCCAAGCCCAATCGAGACAACTCTACAAGCATCCAAACGAAACGACAACAACCCCGGTATTCCCCCGGTATGCGATCCAAAATTCACCCAGGATACCCACACACCGGTTCCCAACACCATATCAAATTCAATTCGCACAAAGGGGCATCGAGCCCAAACTCACTACTAGAGACGCAAAAACGCGGAAGCAACAAACACACACGGCACAAAGAGGCCCACGACGACCAACCAGCGAACCGAAGGAAAACAGACGGGTTCCATTACAGAAATAAAAGTGTAACTGTTAAACAAAAAAAATGCCAACTGCCCTATACAACAAAAGTAAAACACCCTGGAAGTGTCATGCCCCGAACACTTCCGGGCGCACGTGCGAAGGCGGCCTCTACTCGGTGCCCCGCCCGGTCACTGATAGGCAGTAGGGGCAAAACTCGCACCCCGTTGGATCCTCACCTGTAAAACCACAAAGCAGAAGCCTGAGTACGAAAGGTACTCGCAAGTCTTACCCGTGGTCCATATACGACCGACTCCAAAGGATTATGCATTTGGATGTAGCAAGGAATAAGCTGAAGGTAAAACAGTTGCAAAATGCTTAACCTTTGTTGTTTAGTCACTTAAATTACTCAAATCACAATTTCAATGCGGTTGTTACTGCACCTACTTCTAATGCGAAGTTAACATTTAACAATTTCAACAGTTAACCACATTCATTTCGAGCTCAAGCCCAAAGGCGAACTTCTGTTCAAGTTATTACTACGTTGAGTAACATCTGACCAAGCTTGCTCATATCCAAGAGCGCGGCAATTCGAATCACTTAATTAACTCGGCAGGGAAGCATTGATCACACGACATGTGTCACGAAGGAGCCTCAGGTCAACCCCCTCCCATCCATACCGATTCGTTGGGGCATCTTCATGCGGTCCGGAAACCTAGCACCCCCTTGAGCAGCCCCAAGCCCGGCTTGGCGCTCGAGAGCTGGCCTAGGCCCCACCCTCAACCACATCCAACCACATGAGGGCATGGCCCATCGAACGGCATGCGATGAAAGAGCGGCTTACCGTACCATAATCAGGCATGCGATCAACCAAAAAGGTGCTTTAGCCACGTTACACCCGATCGGTCCTTAATCGACACGGACGAGACTACCACACTTGAGTCTCCTTACCCAAGTGATCCAACTCTCTCGCCCGGTCTCATTTCACAATTTTGTTTTCATACAAAAACCCTGTCCAACCCACATATATAAGATAAACGTAGAATCGCAAGCGATGGAACCATCCACCGGTCGACCCAAGCCGACTTCTAAGCAATCTAAGCGTAACTCCATATATTACCCAAATTAGCTCCAAGGAAGATTCAACAATAATCAAGGGGTGTATGTGCAACAATTAGGATCTAGTCCTATCCCAAAATTTTCAACTCCTAATGCAACACTTAATCCAATAAGCAATTGATTCACCAAAGTAAAAGTACATAGGGTTGAATATGCTTAGGTGCTTGCCTTGATCTTCTGCTTGCGGATCGGCGGTTGCCGGCTCTCCGGTAGTACCCTCAGTCGCCACGGCGTCGAGCCCCGCGGGATCGTTCTCTACACAAATACAATGCATAATGAGATGCATGCCATGCGAAAGAAACAACTATAATACAACAAATCGCTAACCCCCCCACCCGAACAGACCAGGTGAACCCGGACAGTCCGGGTATTTCATCCGAACAGTCCGGCTAACCCGGACATTCCAGACCTTGTGTCCGGACATTCCGGATGGCCCAGGGCTTAGGAGAGGGCGCGAAAAGTGGA
Organism: Rhipidocladum racemiflorum; assembly: GCA_036346355.1. Classification (NCBI taxonomy): domain Eukaryota; kingdom Viridiplantae; phylum Streptophyta; class Magnoliopsida; order Poales; family Poaceae; genus Rhipidocladum; species Rhipidocladum racemiflorum. Next base: position 55,934,424 of record CM070577.1, on the reverse strand, counting down.
GGCTTTCCCAAGCCCTACGGCACCGCGGGGACCCGATCTACGACATTCCTACCCGCGGCAAGGCCGGAGAGACTTCAAGCTAGCTCAAACCTCGAGAAAACGACACCCAACCATAACACCACTAGCCAACCCTAATCGACCCTTGGATCGGCATTACCACTACCCGATCTACCTCGCTAGCACCCACATTCATCAACCCAAGCCCCAACCCAACCCTAGAATCACCACACCCAAACCATAGAGCTCAAGATCCAACTCCAACCCCCAAATCCAAACCTAAACCCTAAACCCACCATGGATGGCCCTAGAGATCAAGATCCTACGGATCAAACCCCAAGAAGAGGACCTACCTTCAAGGAAGGCGGAAGAGGGACAAATGCCGGGGCAGAGGAAGGAGGACGCCGGCTTGAAAACGAGCTAGAGGACACCTGGGAGGAGCCACGGAGGTCACCGGCCGGTGGGAGCTCGCCGGAGTGGAGCTAGGGTGGAGGGGGAAGGCACACACGGGTGGGGAACCAAGGTGGGGAAAAGGAAATGAGGTGGGGAAGCCAAGAAACGGGACTTTTATTTCAACCCCCGATGAGTCCGGACATTCCGAACATTTAACCCGGAGATTCCGGGTTGGGGTCTTCGGTAGTCAACCCGGACACTCCGGACATTTAGTCCGGACACTCCGGGTTGGGGTGTTCGGCCACTTCAACTCGGATACTCCGGTCATTTTGTCCGGACAATCCGAGTCTGATCCGGATACTCCGGATGTTTAATCCGGACACTCCGGATGTCCCAGAATTTCAGAGGGTGGGGTCTTGACAAACCCTCCCCCCTTAAGGGAATCTCGCCCCGAGATTCAGAACAAGCACAACGGCGGAATAGGATGAAGGCGGACAGGACAGCCGCACTCCAATTGACATGTCCCTTATCGTGAAACACGGTACACTAGTACTTACAGGGCACTGAAGAACTCAGGATACTGGGTCTTTAGGCGACCTTCGGGTTCCCAGGTAACCTCATCCTCAGTATGATTACTCCACTGAATTTTGAGAATTTGAGTGTTCTCCGCCGAGTCTTGTGCTCCGCTTCTTCTAAAACCCGAATTGGATGCTCTTGATAGGATAGATCCGGTTCAGGCGCAACTCCGAGGTCATCCACTTCAAGTGACTCGAAAGGAGTACGGAGACACTTCTTCAACTGGGAGACATGGAAGACATTGTGGACCATCTCGAGCGAGGGAGGAAGCTCCAGCTGATATGCAACCTGACGACGCCTTTCAAGGACTCAGAATGGCCCTATGTAACGAGGCGCCAGTTTCCCTTTGATTCCAAATCGATGAGTGCCTCGAAGAGGAGATACCTTCAGATAGATGAAGTCGCCAATATCGAAGGAGAGGGGTCTCCTACGGCGATCGGCATAGCTCTTCTATCGCGACTGTGCTACCCTCAGGTTCTCTCGAATGACCCTCACTTTTTCTTCGGCCTCTATGACCAGTTCAGGCCCAAGAAATGAACGCTCTCCACTCTCAGACCAATTCAAAGGTGCCCGACAGCTACGACCATACAGTGCCTCAAAAGGGGACATTTGGATGCTGGTCTGATAGCTATTATTATATGCAAACTCGGCATACGGGAGGCATTCTTCCCATTTCTTCCCATAGGACAGTATACATGCCCGCAGCATATCCTCGAGGATTTGATCGACCCTCTCGGTCTACCATCAGTCTGAGGGTGATATGCTGAGCTGTGGAGTAGTTTTGTGCCCAGTGATTCAATTAGACTTCTCCAGAATCGCGAGACAAATTGAGAGCCTCGATCTGAAACTATCCGCTTGGGCACTCCATGAAGGCATACAATCCTGGTGACATACAACTCCGCATACCTCTTAGCCGAAAGGTGTGGTGCGAACGGCTAGAAAATGTGCAGACTTTGTTAACCGGTCGACAATCACCCATATCGAGTCGTGACTCGAAGAAGTCAGAGGCAGGCCAGTAATGAAGTCCATGCTAATGTCTTCCCATTTCCAACTCGGGATGGGTAGCAGCTAAAGAGTACCAACTGGCTTAAAGTGTTCAGCCTTCACCCGCTTGCAGACATCGCACTCGGCCACATAACGAGCAATCTCGCGCTTCATGCGAGTCCACCAGAATTGCCGCTTCAGGTCTTGGTACATTTTGTTGCTGCCCCGATGGATTGTGAGCAATGGGTTATGGGCTTCATCAAGGATCCCCCTTTTCAACTTTTGATCATCAGGGATGACTACGCGCTCACCGAACCACAAGGTTCCTTGATCATCCAGACAGAAACAAGGAGTTTGGCCAGAATTCACCTTGTCGCGAATCTGGGAGACACCCACATCATTCTTCTGAGCCTCCCGAATCCGATCCATCAGCGTGGATTTAAACACCACATTAGCCAGGAATCCTTCTTCCACCATCTCCAGGTTGAGTTTCTGAAACTCGGCGCAAAGAGTGGCACTCCGAGGTGGAAGAGTGAGGCAATGGCATTGTACCTTGCGGCTCAATGCGTCAGCCACCACATTAGCTTTACCCGAGTGGTAATGCACCTCCAGAGTGTAATCTTTGATCAGCTCAAGCCATCTCCGTTGTCTCATATTCAAGTCTGTAACACCCCAAAAATTTTGCTTTTCTTAAATCCATGTGTGATTTGGTACTTTGGTGAATTTTTTGAATTTTCTGGAATTTATTTGGATTTATTTGGAATTTATTGGAATTTATTCCATTTTAAAATAATTAAAGAATTTAATTTTGCAAATAAAATTTTGTTGGAAATATTTTATTTGAGTCCCAAATACCCTAAAATATTTTCCAGAATTTTTCTGGAATTTTTCTGAGTATTTTGCTATTTTTAATGAATTAAATGAATCACTGGGAATTATTTTAAATATTAAATCGCTGGAAAAATGCGATCGGGTTTTACTGTTCATCCGACCGAGCCGCACCCGAGTCAGACCAGAGTCCGACCCGAGCCAACCGAGTCGGTCGAACCCAACCCTAACCCAAGTTGATCCCGACCGTTGGATCGAGATCCAACGGTCCGGATTGGACCGCACCGGTTCGAGCCGAGACCGGGCCGGATCCGGTTTAGACCGTGCGATCGTGGCCGTTGATCGCGCCACGTGGGCCGATCGGCCGTCGTCGTCCCGCCGGATCGAGCCGGACTCCGCCCGCCGCGCCGCCGTGTGGAGTCTAGGTTTCCGTTTTCGCCGCAGACGAGGTTATTTAATGGCCGGGTTGCACCTCGAGGACCGCCTTGACCCCGCGCAGCCACTGCCCTAGCTCACCGAGCCCCAGCCGCCGTAGGTTCGCCGGAATCGCTCGTCGAAGTTTGAGGGGAAGCCGCCGCGGTTCTAGCCGTTTTCCGCCGACGCCCGCCGTCCTCCGCCGCGTCCAAGACCGGATCCGGAACCCCCGAAGTCAGGCGCACCCGTAGGGACAACTCACCTCGCCGGAGCGCGCCCGAAACGCCGAGGCCGTGGTCATCGTCTTCATCCCCGGCCAAGCTAGCGCCGCCGCGTGCCATCGCCGTCATCGAGCTCGGACAGCCGTCCGATCAGGATCGCACGGTCGCGGTAAGCCCACGTTCTCCCTCGGACCCTAGAACCCAGATCGGTCTGGGCCGCTGATCAAGATCCAACGGCCCACGATCGGCCACGTCATCCGTAACGTGGATAACGTTACGGGTTAAGGTTGTTTTCAACCGTTGGATCAAGATCCAACGGCCCACGATCACCGTGTAGTTTTCAACGTGTTAACCCCTGGATCTAATCGCGGCCGTTGATTTTCAAATCAACGGACACGATCGTGCCACGTGTCTGGGGAGCCGAGCCGCCGTGCCCACGCGCGCGTGTGTGGGTCACTGACACGCTGGGCCCGCGTGTCAGCGACCGCACCATGACGTCACCCATGACGTCACAGTGGGTCCCACTTGTCAGCGCAACGGGCTGAGTCCCCGCTGACGTCAGCAATGACGTCACCCGAGTGGCCCCACCCGCCGGGCCTCACGTGAGCCGTGGACCGAGTCCACGGTGGACCGAGCCGAACCGTGGGCTGAGCCCATGGACCGGCTGACGTCAGCCGCCCAATCAGAGGCTGCCACGTGTCCAGGCTGACGCAATAATTAATTTCCGAAAAAGAAAATGATTTATTAATTCGAAATAATGATTTTAGATTTTGTTTCAAACTTCAAACGCTTATAACTTTTGCGTTTCAACTCCGATTTGAGTGATTCAAATTTCTAAATTTGTATAAAATTGAGATCTATGTAATTATGAATTTTATTTAATTTTTGGACTAAAATTTTTCTCTGTAAAATTATTTAATTGATTATTTAAACTTTAAATAATCATAACTTTTGCATTTTAACTCCGAATTTGACGATTCCAGTTTCTAAAAATTCATAAAATTATGCTCTCTCTGTTTATGGACTTTATTTGGATGTTTGGATGTTTTTATCTACTGTTTTATTCATTGGTTGCTATTTGCACGCTTTACGAGTAGACGTTGAAGTGCCGGAAGGATTCGAAGGAGAAGTATTGACTCAGGATCCAACTCAAGACCAAGAACAAGTACTTTTTGAAGGCAAGTTGTGCTTTGACCATGTTGATCCTATTTTGAAATCTATTTTGATTTAACCTATTGCATGCTAGTTCAATTAGAAAATACTTTATTTAAATATGGGGAAATAGATAAATGCCAAATTGCTGTATGACACCTTGATTAATTAAATATGTGCCATGACCCTTGTCACCCTAGTTGTGGTTTACTAGTTGGACATTATTAAATTGCCAACATGGGAAATTAGATCGTTGTAGTATCTTTGCTTAGACTCGCTCGTGCTCATGACATGATTTTGGACAATCAAATGTTAATATTGACTTAATGATATATTGAACCTGTTTTGGAAAGGTATCATGTGATGTTGATGGCACGTGGTGCATGGTAATCAACTGGGGTTTGATAAATAGTTTTTCGACCGGGGCATGTGGCAAGAATAATCAGGTGGGCCAGTTGTGGCATTGGGGATGTTGATTTGGTTCTTCGGGTAGTCTTGCCCTGGTCACCCTAAGGACTTAACCTTGCAAGCCTTTGAACTGGTCTAACGTGCAACCACATGTCTCAGAATGGGACGGACCTAGTTGACTAAGTTGCTAATAACGTACCTGTGGGACCTCAGGAGGTCAACTACACCCTTTGTGTAAGTTGTACGGGGGAGCGTACCGGGGCTGAGGCCAGGTACCCATCTAACGGTTGATTGGCCTAAACTTTGCCTTAGCTAAGGGAAGGGTTAGTGTGCAATAACCGGGGAGGACCACTTGAATTGTTAGAAGTTTCCGAAAGACTTTGTTACGGGAACTCGCCTTTGTGGTGTTTGACTGTATCTTGTGGGTAAAGTGCATAACCTCTGCAGAGTGTAGAATCTATTCGAATAGCCGTGTCCGCGGTATTGGACATCGCTCGGGAATTACAGTGAAGGGTTAGATTTTCTCAAAAATAACTTGGATTTGAAAGGTTGGGTTGGATTAATAATGATGTTGATGGAAATGTGGATTAGGATGGGAAAGATGTTCATTAAACTCCTTGAAAAGTTAATTATGCTATACTTGTTTCTACTGCTTTGAATCTACTTATGATACTTGTTAAATCTGTTTCTCGCAAAAATACCTTGAGCCACTCCTTTGTATTAAGCCATGCATGTAGTATATTAGTCGTGCATTCTGCATGACTTGCCGAGTACCAAGTACTCACCCTTGCCACAATACAACACCGGTTGAAGAGGAGACGACACCGGCTTTGGAGGAGGAGCTCCAAGAGGAACCGTCTACTTAGGGAAGCAAGCCCGATCGGTTGCCTGTGGTACCTTTGGATGGCGCCAATTGTTATTTGATTTTCCGCTGCTACTATTTCTCTCTTAATTAAGTTTCGCCCTGCGAGGCATACATTTGTAACTTGACCATAAGGTCGAGTAACCAGTTTGACTATTTAAATAAAGTACTTTATTAGTATCGAGTGGTATGATTGTGATATTTACCGATGTTAAGACTGTGTGCACTAGCGTGTTCCTGGACTAGTGCTGAATACACAGAGGGTCCGGATTTGCAGATTCGGGTCCCGACAGAGGTGGTATCAGAGCCATACTGACCGTAGGCTCAACCCTAAGCTAGAATGGTCGTAGTGAGGATAAAACCTATTTTCTAAAGCTAAAAATTTGTCAAGATAAGAATTGACATCTCGACTTACCCCCTTCTCTCTTTCCTTGTCTCTTGCTGAATAGTCCCTTACCTGGTCACGATTTAAAATTTCGAGTTCTTACGTGAGCACTCTTGTGACAGATGGAGGGAGAGTTCAACTACGTCAATCTGGAGGTTGGTCACGCCATGAACTTTGGCATATGCTTCAGACTCGGAGATTTTGAGAAGCCGCAATACCAAGTGGAAGTGATCGGACAAGCGAGGATTGATCAAGGCTTGTGACGTGAAGATTGAGGTACCGCTAGGAAGATGGGCCCAGGCAATCGCCCGATACAACTGCCGCCAGGAGGTCTACAATGCAGATGGGTATCCAAGAAGTATCACGACGAGCAATGCGGCACATTACCCGTATCTACGCCAGAGAGTTGGAGAGCACGGTGTTCCGTTATCACCAGCGCAGCAATAACCTTCTTGACCAAGGCGATTCAGGATGAGGATGCCATGGTTACACAGCTTGGCACGACTTGTTGTCGCCAGGAGGATGTACTCGATGATACAAGCAAGGAGCTACTGAAGGCCCGCAAGGAGATCACGACGAGAGAAGAACAGATGGCGGGAAGCTCAAGAGTATGTGTCACACCTTCTGCGAAGGATTGACGAGTTGGAGATGGCTTTATACGGACTGGAACCAGGCGATTCCGAGCTACCCGAGCCAGATCCGGAGGAGTCGATCTCGATGAGGACATCGCTTCTTCAACTACCACAGATGACACGATTCTTTGGACATGGCAATCGTTTCGCGCCTATGCCGCAAAGATCCGTACCAGGCCGTGGAGGTTTTCTCGATGAGTGAGCATAGGTTCTATAGTGAGACTCCTTCGCCGAGTCGCGTCATAGAATACAGAGTCACCCTTTAGGCGTTAGACTCGGTGTTAGTTCGTTTTGTTTTTTCATTGTTTGCTGTGTGTGCAGTATTTGTTGCTAGGCCCTTAGGCATTTTAAGCAACCATACCAAGTTATTAATATCTATAATAAAGTTGGACCTTAATGTTACACCTTTCGCCCGCATAAGTTCCATATTACTTGTCTATTCTTGATTCCCTCATCTCTAAAACTTAGAGCAAATCGACAGATGGTGAACACCCATGAAACTTTGGAAGCAATGGAAGTGGTTCTCGCCACAGAAACCCCAATGATGGAGCACCGCACCGCCAGTTGATATGCAGAATTTTGGAGCATTTCTTGCTGCTCAGACTCGCTTGATGCATGCTATGATGCAACAAATGCAACACGCCACCGCTCAGGCCACGGCTAATCAAGTCAATCGGGGACAACGCCATAATACAAGACTGCCGAGTTCATGAGGACTCACCCACCCACTTTCTCTCGGGAATGCCAATCCATTGGAGGCCGATGATTGGTTAAGGTCAATTGAGAGGAAGCTACACATAGCTCAATGCATAGGAAAGGAGAAGGTACTCTACGCTTCTCATCGCTTGGAAGGAACAAATTGCCGAATGGTGGGAGAACTTCGTGCCACGCAAGAGAACCCTCAAGATATCACTTGGGAAGAGTTCACAAGCATTCCGTCAAGATCACGTGCCGAAGGAATCATGGACCTTAAGAAGGAGGAGTTCAGAGCATCAAGCAAGGTAATCAGCCGGTGGCCGACTACCCGAACAAGTTCACACAGCCTAGCACGCTACGCACCGAGGATGTAGCGGCTGGATAAAGCCGATACCTCGTTTCATGAAGGGACTTAACTCAGGATTGCAGGTGGGATTGGTCACCCACACCTTTCCAGATTTCCAAGAATTGGTGAATAAGGCGCTTATTCTTGAGGACAAGCGCAAGGAACTGGATGAAAACAGGAAGCGCAGAATGCAACAGCAGGGATCACGCCAGGGAACGCAACAGCGTCTGAGAGTTGCACCAAATCAATTTTTCAGATTCCAGCCACAGAATGCTACAAGGACACCGTCACCAGCACCAAGACCCGTCAATCAGAACTACCAGACCCCAGCCCCCGCTAGAAACGCTGCTCCAGGCAACAAAGAAGGAACGATGAGACGCTGCTACAATCGCAACGAGCCAGGACATTTTGCCAACAGCTTGTCCAAAGAAGACAGCAGGAGTGACCCCGTTCGCTTTAACTTGGGAAGCACCCAGCTAGGGCGCCAGCACCAGGAACCACATCCTGCATCGTGGTGAGAGGCCGAGTCAACCATGTCACCTCAGATGCACTGCAGAATGCTACGGACGTCGTACTGGGTAAGTTACTTGTTAACTCAGTACCTGCAACAGTTTTGTTTGACTCTGGAGCTTCGCATTCGTTTGTTTCGCAAGGCTTTGCTGCTAGAAACGATTTGGGGATTGCAAGACTTAAGTGCATGCTTTTAGTTCAAACCCCTGGTTCCGAACTCCGAATGAAAGTAGGATGTTCCGGCGTGAGAATACTAATAGAAGGAATAGAGTTCCTAGTGAACCTTATAATTTTGGAGACCCAGACCTTAGACGTTATTTTTGGAATGGACTGGTTATCCAAGCACAAGGCCGTATTGGATTGTGGACGAAGGACTATCTCAGTTGAGAGCCCGTGTGGAAAGAAAGTGGAATTTCAAGCTACTGCCGTTAGAGAAGGACAGTTGATGGTTAACAGCACCAAGGCAATCAGCATAGAGGATGTCTCAGTAGTGAATGAGTACCCAGATGTTTTTCCCGAAGATCTACCTGGTATGCCGCCAGACAGGGACATAGAGTTTGTGATAGAGCTTGTACAGTGCAGTACGATATAGCAAAGAGACCTTATCGGATGTCCACCGAGGAGTTGGTAGAGATGAAGAAACAGCTAGAGGAGTTAATGGAGAAAGGATTTATCAGGCCGAGTTCGTCGCCGTGGGAGCACCGCTTTGTTTGTCAAGAAGAAGGACAGAGTTTCAGGATGTGCATCGACTACCGTGCACTCAATGAAGTCACCGTGAAGAATAAGTATCCGCTACCCAGGATTGATGATTTGTTCGATCACCGAGAGGAGCCGGAGTTTTCTCCAAGATTGATCTGAGATCGGGATACCATCGATTGAAGATCCGATCGTAAGATATCCCGAAGATCGCATTCTCGTCAAGATATGGACATTACGAGTTTACGCTATGTCCTTTGGATCGATTTAATGCACCAAAGATATTTCATGAATATGATGAATAAGGTGTTCATGGAATATTTGGACAAGTTTGTTGTCGTGTTCATAGATGATATCCTAATCTACTCCAAGACGAGAGGAAGAACATGCCGAACACTTGAGGCGAGTTTTGGAAAAGGCGAGGAACAAAGCAACTCTTCGCCAAGTTCAGCAAGTGTGATTTTTGGAAGGACAAGGTAGAATTCCTCGGACATGTAATGACCGCAGAAGGAGTCGCCATTGATCCAAGCAAAGTAGAAGCCGTGTTACATTGGGAGCAACCGAAGACCGTGACCCAGATCCGGAGTTTCCTTGGAATGGCAGGGTACTACCGCCGTTTCATTGAAGGCTTTTCGACAATTGCGAAACCTCTTACGCAATTGCTGAAAAAGGAGAAGAAGTTTGCATGGACGTCAGAATGTGAGAAAGGATTTCAGGAGCTGAAAAAGCGATTGACATCAGCACCGGTGTTAGTTCTACCGGATGTTGCTCAAAGCTTTGATATTTATTGTGACGCATCGCGCCAAGGACTTGGATGTGTGCTGATGCAAAATGGAAAGGTCGTCGCTTATGCATCAAGGCAGTTGAGGCCGCATGAGGAGAATTATCCGACGCATGACCTAGAGTTAGCTGCCGTAGTGCATGCCTTGAAGATATGGCGTCACTATCTCGATCGGAGCAGATGTGAAGTGTATACGGATCATAAGAGCCTTAAATACATATTCACCCGATCGGATCTGAATATGAGGCAAAGGAGATGGTTAGAGTTGATCAAGGACTACAATGTTGGAATCCATTACCATCCCGGGAAGGCCAACGTAGTTGCCGATGCCTTGAGTCGGAAAAGCCATACCGTGAGCATGTTGCTAGCCGCAAGTCGAGGATGAGCTATGTGAGGATTTCCAGAGAATGAAGATTGAGGTGGTACCTAGCGGATCCTTGGCCGCATTGGAAGTGAAGCCTACCCTAGAGGATCGGATCCGGGAAGGGCGAAGGATGATGACAAGATCCGCAGGATTAAGTCCATCAAGGAGGAAGGCAAGGCGAGGACTTCAAGTTGGATGAGCAAGGCACGTTATGGATGAAGGATCGCATTTGTGTGCCCAACAAGAAGGAATTAAAGCAACTGATTTTGGAAGAAGCCCATGACTCCAAGTACTCAATTCATCACTGAAGCGCCAAAATGTATCAGATTTGAAGGAAAGATTCTCGTGGCCGAGCATGAAGCGTGAAGTTGCCGAGCATGTTGCATTGTGCGGCGTATGCCGAGAGTCAAGGCCATGCATCGAGAGACCAGCGAGATTACTACATTGAAAATACGAGTGGAAGTGGGAGGAAATCGGAATGGATTTCATTACCGGTTTGCCTAAGACTCAAGGAGGTTATGACTCCATATGGGTTATAGTGGATCGTTTGACCAAAGTAGCCCATTTTATCCCCGTGAAGACCACCTACTCGGGATATAAGTTAGCAGAGTTGTACATGATCAGGATCGTCTGTTTGCACGGAGTGCCAAGGAGGATTGTATCGGACAGAGGTACCCAATTTACCTCAAGGTTAGAATAAGTTGCACGAAGCCATGGGAACCCATTTAAGCTTGATGCGACCTATCATCCACAGACGGATGGATGGACAGACCGAAAAGAGTCAACCAGATTCTGGAGGATATGTTAAGAGCATGTGCATTGGCTTATGCTACCTCTTGGGATAAGAGTTTGCCGTATGCCGAAGTTCGATTACAACAATAGTTACCAAGCTAGTTTACGAGATGTCACCTTTTGAGGCATCAGCATGGTCGACCACTGTCGGACGCCATTGAATTGGAATGAGACCGTGAGTGCCGTGTCTTGAACTGATATTCTTCAAGAAGTGAAGAAGCGATTGCCGTGATCAGGAAAGGTTGAAGATAGCCCAATCACGATAGAAGAGTTATCTTGACAACCGTCGCCGAGACTTGAGTTTTGAACCGAGAAGACTTTGTATACCTCGAGTTATGCCTCTCGGGGAGTTAAGAGGTTCCATGCCAAAGGGAAACTCGCACCCGCTATGTTGGACCATTTAAGATTTTGAGTCGCAGAGGCGGGTTGCTTATCACCGGAGTTGCCCACGATCGTTAGCGAGGAGTACATGACGTATTCCATGTGTCCCAGCTTGAAGAAGTGTCTCCGAGTACACGAGGAAATGTACACCGCTAGAGTCAATTGAGTTGCAAGAAGATTTGACTTACAAGGAGCATCCCGTAAAGATTTTGGACACTATGGATCGAGAGACCAGAAATAAGTCAACCCGTTTCTGTAGAGTTCAGTGGAGCAACCACACGGAGAGTGAAGCAACTTGGGAACGCGAAGAGGATTTGAGGAAAGAGTTTCCAAACCTATTCCTTTAGTAAGCCCTGAATCTCGGGGACGAGATTCTGTTAAGGGGGGAGGTTTGTAACACCCCAAAAATTTTGCTTTTCTTAAATCCATGTGTGATTTGGTACTTTGGTGAATTTTTGGAATTTTCTGGAATTTATTTGGATTTATTTGGAATTTATTGGAATTTATTCCATTTTAAAATAATTAAAGAATTTAATTTTGCAAATAAAATTTTGTTGGAAATATTTTATTTGAGTCCCAAATACCCTAAAATATTTTCGTAATTTTTTCGAGTATTTTGCTATTTTTAATGAATTAAATGAATTACTGGGAATTATTTTAAATATTAAATCGCTGGAAAAATGCGATAAGGTTTTACTGTTCATCCGACCGAGCCGCACCCGAGTCAGACTCGAGTCCGACCCGAGCCAACCGAGTCGGTCGAACCCAACCCTAACCCAAGTTGATCCCGACCGTTGGATCGAGATCCAACGGTCCGGATTGGACCGCACCGGTTCGAGCCGAGACCGGGCCGGATCCGGTTTAGACCGTGCGATCGTGGCCGTTGATCGCGCCACGTGGACGGTCGACCGTCGTCGTCCCCGCCGGATCCGAGCCGGACTTCGCCGCCGCGCCCGCCGCCGTGTGGGTCTAGGTTTCCGTTTTCCGCGCGGACGCCGAGGTTATTTAATGGCCGGGTTGCACCTCGAGGACCGCCTTGACCCCGCGCAGCCACTGCCCTAGCTCACCGAGCCCCAGCCGCCGTAGGTTCGCCGGAATCGCTCGTCGAAGTTTGAGGGGAAGCCGCCGCGGTTCTAGCCGTTTTCCGCCGACGCCCGCCGTCCTCCGCCGCGTCCAAGACCGGATCCGAACCCCGGTCAGCGCACTGCAGGGACAACTCACCTCGGCGCGCCCAAACGCCGAGGCCGTGGTCATCGTCTTCATCCCGGGCAAGCTAAGCGCCGCCGCGTGCCATCGCCGTCATCGAGCTCGGACGGCCGTCCGTCAGATCGCTGCGGTCGCGGTAAGCCCACGTTCTCCCTCGGACCTAGAACCCGGATCGGTCACGGACCGTTGGATCAAGATCCAACGGCCCACGATCGGCCACGTCATCCGTAACGTGGATAACGTTACGGGTTAAGGTTGTTTTCAACCGTTGGATCAAGATCCAACGGCCCACGATCACCGTGTAGTTTTCAACGTGTTAACCCCTGGATCTAATCGCGGCCGTTGATTTTCAAATCAATGGACACGATCGCGTTAATGCGGTCCGGGAGCCGAGCGCGTGCCCACGGCGTGTGTGGAGTCAGCGACACGCCCGGGCTGCGTGTCGGCGGCGACCGCCCCATGACGTCACCCATGACGTCCACAAAGGTCCCACTTGTCGCAAGAACTGCCGAGCCCCTCGCCGACGTCGACAATGACGTCACCCGAGTGGCCCCACCGCCGATCTCCACGTGGCCGTGGACCGAGTCCACGGTGGACCGAGCCGAACCGTGCCGAGCCCATGGACCGGCCGACGCCACCGCCCAATCGAGGCTGCCACGTGTCCAGCCGACGCAATAATTAATTTCCAAAAGAAAATGATTTATTAATTCGAAATAATGATTTTAGATTTTGTTTCAAACTTCAAACGCTTATAACTTTTGCGTTTCAACTCCGATTTGAGTGATTCAAATTTCTAAATTTGTATAAAATTGAGATCTATCTAATTATGAATTTTATTTAATTTTTGGACTAAAGTTTTTCTCTGTAAAATTATTTAATTGATTATTTAAACTTTAAATAAACATAACTTTTGCATTTTAACTCCGAATTTGACGATTCCAGTTTCTAAAAATTCATAAAATTATGCTCTCTCTGTTTATGGACTTTATTTGGATGTTTGGATGTTTTTGTCTACTGTTTTATTCATTGGTTGCTATTTGCACGCTTTACGAGTAGACGTTGAAGTGCCGGAAGGATTCGAAGGAGAAGTATTGACTCAGGATCCAACTCAAGACCAAGAACAAGTACTTTTTGAAGGCAAGTTGTGCTTTGACCATGTTGATCCTATTTTGAAATCTATTTTGATTTAACCTATTGCATGCTAGTTCAATTAGAAAATACTTTATTTAAATATGGGGAAATAGATAAATGCCAAATTGCTGTATGACACCTTGATTAATTAAATATGTGCCATGACCCTTGTCACCCTAGTTGTGGTTTACTAGTTGGACATTATTAAATTGCCAACATGGGAAATTAGATCGTTGTAGTATACTGCTTAGACCTGCTACGTGCTCATGACATGATTTTGGACAATCAAATGTTAATATTGACTTAATGATATATTGAACCTGTTTTGGAAAGGTATCATGTGATGTTGATGGCACGTGGTGCATGGTAATCAAGCGGGAGTTTGATAAACAGTTTTCGACCGGGGCATGTGGCAAGAATAATCAGGTGGGCCAGTTGTGGCATTAGGGATGTTGATTTGGTTCTTCGGGTAGTCTTGCCCTGGTCACCCTAAGGACTTAACCTTGCAAGCCTTTGAACTGGGTCTAACGTGCAACCACATATCTGTAATGGGACGGACCGAGTTGACTAAGTTGCTAATAACGTACCTGTGGGACCTCAGGAGGTCAACTACACCCTTTGTGTAAGTTGTACGGGAGGCGTCTGCCGAGGCCAGGTACCCATCTAACGGTTGATTGGCCTAAACTTCGCCTTAGCTAAGGGAAGGGTTAGTGTGCAATAACCGGGGAGGACCACTTGTATTGTTAGAAGTTTCCGAAAGACTTTGTTACGGGAACTCGCCTTTGTGGTGTTTGACTGTATCTTGTGGGTAAAGTGCATAACCTCTGCAGAGTGTAGAATCTATTCGAATAGCCGTGTCCGCGGTATTGGACATCGCTCGGGAATTACAGTGAAGGGTTAGATTTTCTCAAAAATAACTTGGATTTGAAAGGTTGGGTTGGATTAATAATGATGTTGATGGAAATGTGGATTAGGATGGGAAAGATGTTCATTAAACTCCTTGAAAAGTTAATTATGCTATACTTGTTTCTCTTTGCTTTCGAATCTACTTATGATACTTGTTAAATCTTTATTTCTTGCAAAAATACCTTGAGCCACTCCTTTGTATTAAGCCATGCATGTAGTATATTAGCTGCATTCTGTGCATGACTTGCTGAGTACCAAGTACTCACCCTTGCCACAATACAACACCAGTTGAAGAGGAGACGACACCAGCTTTGGAGGAGGAGCTCCAAGAGGAACCGTCTACTTAGGGAAGCAAGCCCAGTCAGTTGCCTGTGGTACACTGGATGGCGCCACGAAGTTATTTGATTTTCCGCTGCTACTATTTCTCTCTTAATTAAGTTTCGCCCTGCGAGGCATACATTTGTAACTTGACCATAAGGTCGAGTAACCAGTTTGACTATTTAAATAAAGTACTTTATTAGTATCGAGTGGCATGATTGTGATATTTACCGATGTTAAGACTGTGTGCACTAGCGTGTTCCTGGACTAGTGCTGAATACACAGAGGGTCCGGATTTGCAAATTCGGGGTCCCGACAAAGTCTGCCTGAGTGAAGATGTACTTGAGGCTCTTGTGATGGGTATAGATGTTGCACTTGTTCCCCAGAAGATAGTGGCGCCAAATCTTTAAAGCATGGACCACTGCTGCAAGCTCTAGATCATGGGTGTGGTAGTGCTCTTCATGACGTTTCAGCTGCCGAGACGCGTAAGCGACAACTCGGCTATCTTGCATAAGCACACAGCCGAGTCCGATGCCAGATGCATCGCAGTAGACGTCAAACGGCTCGTGAATATTGGGCTGGGTGAGGACTGGAGCTGTAGTGAGGCGTTGCTTTAGAGTTTGAAATGCCTGCTCACAACCCACTAACCACTTGAACTCAGTGCCCTTCTTCAACAACTCTGTCATGGGCTTGGCTATCTTGGAGAAGTTCTGAATG
This sequence comes from Rhipidocladum racemiflorum, assembly GCA_036346355.1. Classification (NCBI taxonomy): domain Eukaryota; kingdom Viridiplantae; phylum Streptophyta; class Magnoliopsida; order Poales; family Poaceae; genus Rhipidocladum; species Rhipidocladum racemiflorum. The sequence continues at coordinate 55,918,728 of CM070577.1, read as the reverse complement.
AAACGGCGATAATAGCCAGCCAGCCCAAGGAAACTGCGGATCTCGGTGACAGACTTGGGCTGTTTCCATTTGAGCACATCCTGTACTTTGGTTGGGTCAACGGCTACGCCTTGCTCAGAAAGGACATGCCCCAAGAAAGATACCTCTTTCAGCCAGAACTCGCACTTGCTGAATTTCGCATACAAGCGATGTTCCCGAAGTCTCCCGAGAATGACATGAACGTGCTTGTCATGATCTTCCTCGTTGGCTGAATAAATGAGGATATCATCGATGAAGATGACAACAAAGGAGTCCAGCTCTTCCATGAAAATGGAGTTCATGAGGTACATGAAGTACGCTGGTGCATTCGTCAGTCCGAACGACATGACGGTGTACTCATACAGCCCATACCGAGTGGAAAAGGCTGTCTTCGGAATATCCTCGGCCCGGATCTTAATCTGATGGTACCCGAGCCTTAGGTCAATCTTGGAGAATACTCGTGCACCAGCTAGCTGAGCTAGCTGATCGAACAGAATATCAATCTGAGGCAGAGGGTATTTGTTCTTGATAGTGACTGCATTCAAGGGGCGGTAATCCACACAGAGGCGCAGAGAACCGTCCTTCTTGGTCACGAAGAGAGCCGAGCAACGCCAAGGTGAGGAGCTCGAGTGAATGAAGCTCTTGTCCATCAATTCCTTCAATTGAGTCTTCAGCTCAGCCAATTCGTTGGGCGGCATTCGATATGGCCGCTTGGAGACTGGAGCAGTTCCAGGCTGCAGTTCCACTACAAATTCGATGTCCCGATCAGGTGGCATCCCTAGCAGTTCCCTGGGAACACATCGGGATACTCTGACACCACGGGGACAGTGTCCAATTTCTCGACTTCGGCGCCATTCAAGGAACAGAGGGTGGCCTTGCCCTCATCAAGAAGTAACGTCATCCAGCCACCTTTCGGTCCCTTAAGCGAGATAGTACGGCGAGAACAATCAAGGATGGCTTGCTGCCGCGTTAGCCAATTCATGCCTAGGATGACATCCATTCCCCAAAGATCAAGGAGCAACAAATTGACAACGAAGAGAAACCCCTGAACTTGCACCAACGCTTTCTTAACCACTTGCTTTACTACAATCTTGGACCCAGGTGCCTCAACAAGAAATGGAGTGGTGCTGTCACTCACTCTCATCTGATTGTGCATGACGAACTCCTTACGGATAAACGAATGAGATGCCCCCGAGTCAAACAATACCCTAGCAGAATGCCCATTAATGCATAACATACCCATCAGCACGGTATGGTCCTCTGGAATCTCCTCGGCACCGACGTAGTTGACTCGGCCACGGGCTGGCGCAGGAAGTGGAGGTGGAGCTGTTGCCACTGGAAGTCGTGGGGCGGTAGGATTGTTGCCCTGCCTTGGAAACGGACAGTCACGAATGAAGTGTCCCGCACGCTCGCAGTTATAGCATGGGCCCGGTCTAGAGCCTGTCACCACTCGCACTCCCGACAGTGGCTGGGGAGGACGAGGAGCCGCAACAGGAGGACGAGCCACTCCAGTCGGCAGGGTAGGTGCAGGGACAGGGGCCCTCAGTGGTGGAGGGACCATGCGGGCCCGCTGCGAACTGCTGCCCGTCGAGAACTGTGCGCCCCACTTCCGCTTCTTCTCCTCTTGGTGGTTCCTCATCTTATGCTCAACGGTGATCGCCCGGCTCACCAAGTCATTGAAGTCGGCGAAACCGCACACCGAGTGCCGGTCTTGCATCTTCGCCGTCAATCCATTCATGAAGCGGCTCTGTTTCTTCCCATCACTATCGACCTCCTCCGGCGCATACTGAGCCAGGTAGTTGAACTCTCATGAGTAGTCCACCACAGTCTTGCTCAATTGCTTGAGGGCCAGAAATTGTTGCTTCTTGATATCCATGAGTCCTTTCGGGATGTGGTACGCCTGAAAGGCCTCACGGAACTCCGCCCAAGTCACCTGATGACCGGCGGGCTGCATCACCAGGAAATTGGCCCACCATGCTCCAGCAGGGCCTTGAAGCTGTTGCACTGCGTAGGGAGCCTTCTGAAGATCCCCGCACTGGATAAGAGCGAACTTCTGCTCCATCGTGCGCAGCCAGTCGTCCGCCTCCAAGGGATCATCGCCCGGAGAACATCGCGGTGAGTGTGGAGGAAGTCCAAATAGCCATTTGGGCGGGCTCGCCCTTCACCGCGGCCACCCGGAGCAGCCTGATTCTGGACCAGCATCTCCAGAATCCGGTTGGTAGTCTCCTGGTTCCTCTCTGACCGCAGCAGGATATCCAGTACATTGGGAGGAGGAGGCGGATCGCCATGGCTAGGCTGTGACCGCCCAGCACCATCATCACCTCCCATGCCTCCACGGGTACTCATTCTGTCGTCAACCAAGGACAGGCGACGAAAGTTAGAACCCCCCCCACAGAAGGGACAAGTACTAAACATAGAAAACCCTGAACTGATCCCCTCTTTAGACTGTAGCACCCCGTACTGGGGTCCCACAAGTCTAACACACCCAAATCAAAACCTCTGATGCAAAGCGGCATGACACATGCATGACATGATATGACATGCACGATTCCAATGCAACTCACACTCACCCCTATGACCTAGAGCGGGGATAAGTATTACTTTCTACCTAATGCATTATGACAATCCTAACAATCCCCTAACTGGTCGTCAAGTTGGGGTCCGTCTTTGTGCGCCTTGCTCTGATACCAGCCCTGAGAGGAGCCGCCCAGATTGTCCTTGAGTTGTTGGATGAACAGTTGCTCCCATCGGATTTGGATCCTAGCAACAAATCACCGGAGGTGATCCCGATGCTAATACCCAAACCCAATCGAGACAACTCTACAAGCATCTAAACGAATCAACAACAACCTCGGTATTCCCCCGGTATGCGATCCAAAACTCGCCTAGGATCCCCACATACCGGTTCCCAACGCCATATCAAATTCAATTCGCACAAAGGGGCATCGAGCCCAAACTCACTACCAGAGACGCAAAAACGCGGAAGCAACAAACACACACGGCACAAAGAGGCCCACGACGACCAACCAGCAAACCGAAGGAAAACAGACGGGTTCCATTACAGAAATAAATGTGTAACTGTTAAACAAAAGAAATGCCAACTGCCCTATACAACAAAAGTAAAACACCCCAGAAGTGTCATGCCCCGAACACTTCCGGGCGCACGTGCGAAGGCAGCCTCTACTCGGTGCCCTTGGTCACCAATAAGCGGCGAGGCAAAACTCGCACCATTTGGATCCTCACCTGCAAAACCACAAAGCAGAAGCCTGAGTACGAAAGGTACTCGCAAGTCTTACCCGTGGTCCATATACGACCGACTCCAAAGGATTATGCATTTGGATGTAGCAAGGAATAAGCTGAAGGTAAAACAGTTGCAAAATGCTTAACCTTTGTTGTTTAGTCACTTAAATTACTCAAATCACAATTTCAATGCGGTTGTTACTGCACCTACTTCTAATGCGAAGTTAACATTTAACAATTTCAACAGTTAACCACATTCATTTTGAGCTCAAGCCCAAAGGCGAACTTCTGTTCAAGTTATTACTACGTTGAGTAACATCTGACCAAGCTTGCTCATATCCGAGAGCGCGGCAATTCGAATTGCTTAATTAACCCTGCAGGGAAGCATTGATCACACGACATGTGTCACGAAGGAGCCTCATGTCAACCCCCTCCCATCCATACCGATTCGTTGGGGCATCTTCATGTGGTTCGGAAACCTAGCACCCCCTCGAGCAGCCCCAAGCCCGGCTTGGCGCTCGAGAGCCGGCCTAGGCCCCGCCCTCAACCACGTCCAACCACATGAGGGCATGGCCCATCGAACGGCATGCGATGAAAGAGCGGCTTACCGTACCATAATCAGGCATGCGATCAACCAAAAAGGTGCTTTAGCCACGTTACACCCGATCGGTCCTTAATCGACACGGACGAGACTACCACACTTGAGTCTTCTTACCCAAGTGATCCAACTCTCTCGCCCGGTCTCATTTCACAATTTCGTTTTCATACAAACACCCAGTCCAACCCACATGTATAAGGTAAACGTAGAATCGCAAGCGATGGAACCATCCACCACTCGGCCCAAGCCAACTTCTAAGCAATCTAAGCGTAACTCCATATATTACCCAAATTAGCTCCAAGGAAGATTCAACAATAATCAAGGGGTGTATGTGCAACAATTAGGATCTAGTCCTATCCCAAAATTTTCAACTCCTAATGCAACACTTAATCCAATAAGCAATTGATTCACCAAAGTAAAAGTACATAGGGTTGAATATGCTTAGGTGCTTGCCTTGATCTTTTACTTGCGTATCGGCGGTAGCCGGCTCTCCGGTAGTACCATCAGTCGCCGCGGCGTCAAGCCCCGCGGGATCGTTCTCTACACGAATACAATGCAACAAATCGCAAACCCCCTCCACCCGAACAGACCAGGTGAACCCGGATAGTCCGGGTACTTCATCCGGACAGTCCGGCTAACCCGGACATTCCGGACCTTGTGTCCGGACATTCCGAATGGCCCAGGGCTTGGGAGAGGGCGCGAAAAGTGGAGGCTTTCCCAAGCCCTACGGCACCGCGAGGACCCGATCTACGACATTCCTACACGCGGCAAGGCCGGAGAGACTTCAAGCTAGCTCAAACCTCGAGAAAACGACACCCAACCATTACACCACTAGCCAACCCTAATCGACCCTTGGATCGGCATTACCACTACCCGATCTACCTCGCTAGCACCCACATTCATCAACCCAAGCCCCAACCCAACCCTAGAATCACCACACCCAAACCCTAGAGCTCAAGATCCAACTCCAACCCCCAAATCCAAACCTAAACCCTAAACCCACCATGGATGGCCCTAGAGATCAAGATCCTACGGATCAAACCCCAAGAAGAGGACCTACCTCCAAGGAAGGCGGAAGAGGGACAAATGTTGGGGCAGAGGAAGGAGGACGTCGGCTTGAGAACGAGCTAGAGGACGCCGGGGAGGAGCCACGGAGGTCACCGGCCGGTGGGAGCTCGCCGGAGTGGAGCTAGGGTGGAGGGGGAAGGCACACACGGGTGGGGAACCAAGGTGGGGAAAAGGAAATGAGGTGGGGAAGCCAAGAAACGGGACTTTTATTTCAACCCCCGATGAGTCCGGACATTCCGGACATTTAACCCGGATACTCCGGGTTGGGGTCTTCGGTAGTCAACCCGGACACTCCGGACATTTAGTCCGGACACTCCGGGTTGGGGTGTTCGGCCACTTCAACTAGGATACTCCGGACATTCCGGGTCTGATCCGGATACTCTGGATGTTTAATCCGGACACTCCGGATGTCCCAGAATTTCAGAGGGTGGGGTCTTGACAAACCCTCCCCCTTAAGGGAATCTCGCCCCGAGATTCAGAACAAGCACAACGGCGGAATAGGATGAAGGCGGACAGGACAACCGCACTCCAATTGACATGTCCCTTATCGTGAAACACGGTACACTAGTACTTACAGGGCACTGAAGAACTCAGGATACTCGGTCTTTAGGTGACCTTCGGGTTCCCAGGTAGCCTCATCCTCAGTATGATTACTCCACTGAATTTTGTAGAATTTGAGTGTTCTCCGCCGAGTCTTGCACTCCGCTTCTTCTAAAACCCGAATTGGATGCTCTTGATAGGATAGATCCGGTTCAGGTGCAACTCCGATTCTCGAGCGAGGGAGGAAGCTCCAGCTGATATGCAACCTGACGACGCCTTTCAAGGACTCGGAATGGCCCTATGTAACGAGGCGCCAGTTTCCCTTTGATTCCAAATCGATGAGTGCCTCGAAGAGGAGATACCTTCAGATAGACGAAGTCGCCAATATCGAAGGAGAGGGGTCTCCTATGGCGATCGGCATAGCTCTTCTGTCGCGACTGTGCTACCCTCAGGTTCTCTCGAATGACCCTCACTTTTTCTTCGGCCTCTATGACCAGTTCAGGCCCAAGAAATGAATGCTCCCCACTCTCAGTCCAATTCAAAGGTGCCCGACAGCTACGACCATACAGTGGCTCAAAAGGGGACATTTGGATGCTGGTCTGATAGCTATTATTATATGCAAACTCAGCATAGAGCGCATGAATGCTAAATATAAACTTGCTGGTAGTAAGGGAAGGAAGCATGTAATTTTTGAACCTGGAGATTTAGTTTGGTTGCATATGCGAAAAGATCAATTCCCTGCATTAAGAAAATCTAAGTTGATGCCTCAAGCTGATGCTCCTTTCAAAGTATTGGAAAAGATTAATGATAATGCATATAAGCTTGAATTGCCTGTAGACTTTGCGGTTAGTCCCACATTCAACATTGCCGATTTAAAGCCATATTTGGGAGAAGATGATGAGCTTGAGTCTAGGAGAACTCAAGTGCAAGAAGGGGAGGATGATGAGGACATCGCAAGCATGGATACTGTCATGCCAACCCATCAAGTTGAAATCGCTGATGTAATATAAGGACTAATTACTCGAGCTCGTGCACGATTAATTCAATTACCAGGTGAATGCGTTCCTCGGGTTCCATACAAATATTTTAAGGAATGGAATACAATTTAATCCTTGTGATGATTTTATTATCCTTAGGAACAAAGCAGAAGAATCTCCAAACATCAAGCATTAAGCCAGTTCGTCATGTGCGCAATATCAACTCGGATTCGGCCTCCCTAATAGCACCAACTTAAAATGACCATAACTTTTGATCCACAAGGGTGTTCGGGGTCAATGAGTACTTGTTTGAAAGATTTCTTTGTCCACTTTCCAATGCATCTAGTGTCATCGTCAAATTCCATCCGAGTCAACGGGAATCTGCGAACAAGTGACATCACTTTCCCAGCCCGAGTTGACATGGGTCTTGGCCCTCGTAAATTAAGTTGTAATTGACCTCCACCTATTTTGGACGTGTTCCCCATGCCCCTATCCCTCATAAATAGCCACCCGTTGCCTCTTTTAGGGCTCAGGTTTTATTTGATTAGTTTAGCCAAGTGCAAACTTGATCCTGCGAGTTGTGCTGGATAGCCACCTTGTCAAGATCATCAATAAAACTCCACCTTGCTTTCACCTTCAACTTTTATTCGTATTTTCAGATTGCTTATACTATTGTTCTTTGTTGTTCTTCGGTTCCTTGCCGGAATTGAACCTCGTGTTCAGGTTGATCATGCCCTCGGAAAGATCAATAACCCTTTGGAGTTGGTTTAGCGATTGCTAACACGCATCGTCGTCATACGGTGTAGTCGGATCATCAAAGTCGTCTCCACCCAAATCGATTGTGTGTTTCTCATCGAAATATCGGGACACCCAAAGTGCTATCAAGTGGTATTAGTGCATCGGTTGATCGGTGAGAATATCAGTAAGTTAGATTAGTTCTTGTTTTATATCCTAATTTGAAAATTACTCCACAAAAATTCAACTTTCAGTTTCAATCTGTTATTTTAATGAGTTTTGTTATGTTTTTATCAATTAGATTCCCTGTTTTAGTTTCTGATCTTTCTTTTCCTTTGCGTTGCTTGAATCCTTCAATTATGTCAAGTTCGGTATTTCATGCATAACTTTCGCATACAAACTCGGATTTTTGCCTTCCTGTACTATCTTGAAAGCTTCAGAAAAGATCATCAAAATCTCTTTTGGGCAACCATGCGAATTCAGAACGGATCAATGAAATCTACCGCAATCAAAGTCGGTGCTCCAATTGATTTGTTACCTCTTCCAACTTCGAAAAAATTGAATCTTGATGCTAAACAACATGATGATTTGATTATGAAAATGCATGAGACAACTAAAGAAAATATGGAGCGCATGAATGCTAAATATAAACTGGCTGGTAGTAAGAGAAGGAAGCATGTAATTTTTGAACTTGGAGATTTAGTTTGGTTGTATCTACGAAAAGATCAATTCCCTGCATTAAGAAAATCGAAGTTGATGCCTCGAGCTGATGGTCCTTTCAAAGTATTGGAAAAGATTAATGATAATGCATATAAGCTTAAATTGCCTGCAGATTTTGCGGTAAGTCCCACATTCAACATTGCCGATTTAAAGCCATATTTGGGAGAAGATGATGAGCTTGACTCAACAACGACTCAAATGCAAGAATGGGAAGATGACAAGGACATCGCAAGCATGGATACTACCACGCCAACACATCAAGTTGAAACCGTTGATGTAATTGTGAATCATGTGATGAAAAATTGGCTTGATCATGTGATGAAAAATTGGCTTGATAATGTGCTGAAAAATTGATTAGGTTTAATCTTGCAAAATTGCTTGCATAAAGGGCCAAACATTCAAACATCCAAAAACAAAGACTTTGCATTTGCGCCAGACCAAACATCCAAAAAACAGTGAGTTTCGCATGTATGACGGACCAAAGTCTTTGGTCTGTCATAAACGTGTTTTTGATGCTTTTACGCTTGTTCAAGAAATCGCGTTTTTCCCATGCATGACGGACCTAATTTTTTGGTCCGCCATACACATGCTTTTTGGCGAACTCGTTTTTCCCATGCATGACGGACCAAATTTTTTGGTCCGCCATACACATGCGTTTTGGCGATCTCGCTTTTCCCATGCATGACGGACCAAATTTTTTGGTCCGCCATACACATGCTTTTGGCGATCTGTCCGGCGTGAATGGTGTTTGCTCAATTAGGGTTTTGAGCGATTTGAAATTGATTTTTGATCTGTTTTTGAGATTATGAAATTTGTGAGAATTTCATGATGCTTGAAGTGGAATTTATGCAATGCTCATGTGAGTAGTTGCATGAATTAATGTTGAGTCAAGTCGCGGACTTGTGCTCGAAATTGTTTTGTGGTTTGTTCATGTGCAGGTATTGCTCGAGGGCGAATGTGGTCGATGTGGGACCGGAACTAGGTTCATGGAGGAATCGAGGTTCGGGACTAAGTTCAGGAGGAACCGAGGTCTTGGTGGTCAAGGATGTCATGCGGGGCGTTCGGGCTAAGAGAATGGTGCACATGAAGAATGGTTAGTCACGTGAGAATGGCGAGGAGGTCATTCGGCGTGCAAAGTGTTAGTCACGTGAGTATGGCGGTGGCCATACGCGTGCAAAGTGTTAGTCACGTGAGTATGGTAGGGTTACCATACGGCGTGCAAAGAGTTGTACTCGGCCAGGTTGGGCCAAGTAGAGTTGTGTTGGATACAGTTCATTCGTGGAATAGGAATCGTATTCGTAACTACTTGTGGGTTGGTGCTTTAAATAGGTGGGGGGTCTCCTGTTGAAAGGCACCAAGCAGAGCTAAGCGCATCAAGCCTTGAGCTTGGTTTTAGGGTTTGTACTCTTTTGATGGGAGTATTTTAGACAAAAGAAATAAAGATCAATTCTTCTAGTTCCCGCATTGCTTCAACGTTCTCTTTTTGGTTTTTGTTTGCATGCTTGTTCTAGTTCTAGATTGGTTTTTGTTCTTTAAGTTTTATCTTGATTTGATCCATCAAAAACTTCTCTAGGGTATTGATCTAGTGTTTCTCAAAGTCTAGTTGATCAATCTTTTGTCGTTCTTGTTTAAACTTGAAGTTTTGATTAGATTGATTCTCGTCAAGTTCTGGATCAGCAAGCTTGCGAAGCTCATAACTTTTGATCCGTAAGTCCGATCGAGCTGATTCTTTTTGGGTTCGATTCGTATTGAAATCTAGTTTCTCGTGTCCAAATTTTAGATCAATCTAATGGTTGGATCTCCGGAAATTTGCGTTTTACCAAACCTCTGTCATTCTGTTTTTGTCGAAAACGAGGCAATTATTTGGTTCTGTTTTGGGGTGAACTTTTAATAGGTCAAGAATTTGGTTTTAGCTTCCGCACAATCATTCACCCCCCTCTGATTGCTATATTCGTATACTTCGATCCTACAAGTGGTATCAGAGCAAGGTTTCTCTAATCTATCTTAACCGTTGATTAGATCAATGGATCGTTATTCGACAAAACCTTGTGTGTTCGATGGTGTTGATTTTCAGTTTTGGAAGGCCAAGATGGAGGCGTTCATCCAAGCACAGGGCTTCACAATTTGGGAGAAGGTCTACAAGCCATATGAAGTCCCTGCAAACGACAACGTCAACGACACCAATCGCACACATGTTGAAGCAAATAGCAAGGCACGCAACTTGATCATCCAAGGCTTGGGACGCAGCGACTTTGATCGTGTGGTTCATTTTCGATCCGCATATGAGGTATGGAAATCTCTTTGTGATTACCATGAGGGTTCTAACACTGGCAAATGGTATGTGCTTGTGATTGTTGATGATTTTTCTAGATACTCTTGGGTATACTTTATGGCATCTAAGGATGAGGCTTTTAGTCATTTTAGAAGTCTTGTTCTTAGGCTTTCTATTGATCATCCAGGAGCTCTCAAAGCTATTAGAAGTGATAATGGAACTGAATTCAAAAATGCTTCTTTTGATCACTTTTGTACTGAAAAAGGAATTGATCATCAATTTTCATCTCCTAGAGTGCCTCAACAAAATGGTGTAGTTGAAAGGAAAAATAGAACGTTGGTTGAGATGGCTAGAACCATGTTAGATGAACATCACACTCCTAAAAACTTTTGGGCTGAAGCGATTTCAACTGCATGTTATGTTTCAAACCGTGTGTTTTTGAGATCAAAATTGGGTAAGACTCCATATGAGCTTCGGTTTGGACACAGGCCTACTGTTTCTCACTTTAGGGTTTTTGGATGCAAATGCTTTGTCTTGAAATATGGAAATCTTGATAAATTTGAAGCTAGATCAATGGATGGCTTTTTTCTTGGATATCCTGCTCATACTCGTGGCTATCGTGTGCTTGTTTTGGAGACTAACAAAATTGTGGAAACTTGTGAAGTTACTTTTGATGAGGCTAGTCCAGGCACTAGTCCAAGTGATGCAGGTGCAGACGCATATGTTCAGGGGGAGAAAATCTTTGAAGATAATGATGATGTTGAAGATGAGGTCTTGACTATTTCTAATGCACAACAAGCTGTAGCACCTTTGGCACCTACTACTACATCACCTACAGCTAACCATCCTCAAGCTACAACATCATCTGTACATGCTGAAAATGAAGAAGGAGAAGGAGAAGTCTCAAAAGCCAATGCTCCCTTGCACATTCAGAAAATGCATCCATCTGAACAAATGATTGGAGACCTAAATGAGAGAGTCACTCGATCCAGGTTTATTCATTCTGACACTCATGCTCATTCTGCTTTAGTTGCTTCTTTTGAACCCAAAGATATATCTCATGCATTATCTGACGAATCTTGGATCAATGCCATGCATGAAGAATTAGAGGATTTTGAACGAAATAAAGTTTGGAAACTTGTCTCACCACCTCCTGATTTTAATGTTATTGGAACTAGATGGGTTTTCAAAAATAAACAAAGTGAGGATGGTGTTGTTGTTAGAAACATGGCTAGATTGGTTGCTCAAGGTTACACTCAAATTGAAGGCTTAGATTTTGATGAAACCTTTGCTCCTGTTGCTAGAATTGAAGCCATTAGAATCCTTTTAGCTTTTGCTGCATCCAAAGGTTTCAAATTGTATCAAATGGATGTGAAAAGTGCTTTTCTGAATGGCTACATAAATGAGGAGGTTTTTGTCAAGCAACCACCTGGTTTTGAAAATTCAAAGTTTCCAAATCATGTGTTCAAACTATCAAAAGCTTTGTATGGTTTGAAACAAGCTCCTAGAGCATGGTATGATAGGCTAAAAACCTTTTTACTTGAAATGGGCTTTTTAATGGGAAAAGTTGACAAAACTCTTTTTCTACTCAAGCAAGGCAATGATCATCTATTCGTTCAGATTTATGTTGATGATATTATCTTTGGTGGTTCATCTCATGTTTTAGTGTCTGAGTTTTCAGAAACAATGAGGAAGGAGTTTGAGATGAGTATGATGGGTGAGTTGACATACTTTTTGGGATTTCAAATCAAGCAAACGAAGGATGGTACTTTTGTGCATCAAAGCAAATATACAAGGGACTTGCTACATCGTTTTGGGATGGAAAACAGCAAGCTGATCATGACACCTATGGAGAGCACTTGCGCACTTGACCCTGATGAAGATGGTGAGCCGGTTGATCAAAAGGAATATAGAAGCATGATAGGTTCACTTTTGTACCTCACTGCATCAAGGCCGGATATACAATTTGCGGTGTGCTTGTGTGCTCGTTTTCAAGCTTCCCCACGTGCTTCACATCGACAAGCTATCAAAAGGATTTTCAGGTATCTTCATGGAACTCAAGATTTTGGCATTTGGCTTTCTGCTTCCTCATGCATTAGTTTGAGATCTTTTTCTGATGCTGATTTTGGAGGATGTAGAATTGATAGGAAGAGCACTTCTGGTTCATGTCACTTCTTGGGAAATTCTCTCATTGCATGGTCATCTAGAAAACAATCTTCTGTTGCACAATCAACTGCTGAATCTGAATATGTGGCTGCTGCTAGTTGTTGTTCTCAAATTCTTTGGATAGTAGCTACACTAAAAGATTATGGGGTTAATTTGGATAGTGTTCCTCTTTTGTGTGATAACACTAGTGCAATTTGCATTGCTAAGAACCCCGTGCAACACTCTAGAACAAAACACATTGACATCAGATTTCACTTTCTTAGAGATCATGTTGAAAAAGGCAACATTGTGCTTCATCATGTGGATACTGAACATCAATTGGCAGACATTTTCACAAAACCTTTGTCTTCTTCTCGTTTTGCTTTTATTCGGGGAGAACTTGGGATTGTTCATCCAATGGGTTTGTTTTGAGAGGGAGTTTCTTTGCCAAGTTCTTTCACTTGATGAGCTCACTTTATCATATTTCTTTATATGTTATGTAATTGAGCTAATATATGATAATCTAATTGTCTCACATGAACTAAAAATGACATTGTGGAATTCCCTGGACTGATTGCCTATAGCTAAATACTCTGTGATATCTTACTCTTCTAGGCTTGTTATTGAATCTTCTTAACAAATTTGGGCTATGAAGCAAGTGTGTTTTCAGCTTTATTCTTTCATAAGACCTCTTAATCACTCTTGCATGTTTTACAATCAAAGAAAAAGAAAAGAAAAGGGAATAAAAAGGGGTAGTTAAAAGCTAAAGCTTCGAGTTATTTGCTTCAAGCATGCTTCCCTTAAAATGGTTAAGATGTATGCTTCAAGCATGCCATTCCCTCAAAAACAAGATGTATGCTTCAAGCATGCCAATCCAAGGAAATAAAAGAAGTATGCTTCAAGCATGCCACATGTAGTTTACTGTTTAAAGATTAATTTGGTGTACTAGATTGGAGTTGAAATCACTTGCTCGCCCAGAGTTGTTAGTTGTTTCAATTTTTGAGCTTTTGTTCTTCTACTGAGATCTTGCTTAGTACTTGGCTATAGTTGACTGAATTGAGGTTGAGATGCATGTCATTCCCTAACTTGTTAAAATCACATCAAGATCATGTATTTTACATATTATGTGATATATAAGGCTATATGATCGAATGAGCTCATCTTTTCTATTTTGGCACTCCTTTGTTTCTCATTGTGAAATCATTCTTTGCAAAAGAAAAATTTTGAACAAATTCTCTCTTTTGTACTCTTGATGAATCCATTGTCAAAGGGGGAGAAATTTGGGAATCGTTGAAAAGTTTAAGAAAAAGGGGGATTTGTTTCTGGCATTTTGTGAGAAGTTTGGAGATTTTTAGGAATTTTGGACACATTGCACATTCACACACATTTTCCTTCTCAGGGGGAGATTTTGTTTTGCATTTTGGTCAAAGGGGAATTCTGTGTTTTTCTCTTGTTGGTCCTTGATCTTTTGGATTTCAAAATCTTTTGTAAAGTGAATGCCAAATGTTCAATTCTATTTGGTGTTGCCAATGTTTTCATCAAGGGGGAGATTGTGAATCATGTGATGAAAAATTGGCTTGATCATGTGATGAAAAATTGGCTTGATAATGTGCTGAAAAATTGATTAGGTTTAATCTTGCAAAATTGCTTGCATAAAGGGCCAAACATTCAAACATCCAAAAACAGAGACTTTGCATTTGCGCCAGACCAAACATCCAAAAAAACAGTGAGTTTCGCATGTATGACGGACCAAAGTCTTTGATGCATCATAAACGTGTTTTTGATGCTTTTACGCTTGTTCAAGAAATCGCGTTTTTCCCATGCATGACGGACCAAATTTTTTGGTCCGCCATACACATGCTTTTTGGCGAACTCGTTTTTCCCATGCATGACGGACCAAATTTTTTGGTCCGCCATACACATGCGTTTTGGCGATCTCGCTTTTCCCATGCATGACGGACCAAATTTTTTGGTCCGCCATACACATGCTTTTGGCGATCTGTCCGGCGTGAATGGTGTTTGCTCAATTAGGGTTTTGAGCGATTTGAAATTGATTTTTGATCTGTTTTTGAGATTATGAAATTTGTGAGAATTTCATGATGCTTGAAGTGGAATTTATGCAATGCTCATGTGAGTAGTTGCATGAATTAATGTTGAGTCAAGTCGCGGACTTGTGCTCGAAATTGTTTTGTGGTTTGTTCATGTGCAGGTATTGCTCGAGGGCGAATGTGGTCGATGACGGGACCGGAACTAGGTTCATGGAGGAACTGAGGTTCGGGACTAGGTTCAGGAGGAACTGAGGTCTTGGTGGTCAAGGATGTCATGCGGGACGTTCGGGCTAAGAGAATGGTGCACATGAAGAATGGTTAGTCACGTGAGAATGGCAGGAGGTCATTCGCGTGCAAAGTGTTAGTCACGTGAGTATGGCAGGTGGCCATACGCGTGCAAAGTGTTAGTCACGTGAGTATGGTAGGGTTACCATACGCGTGCAAGAGTTGTACTCGGCCAGGTTGGGCCAAGTAGAGTTGTGTTGGATACGGATTCCTTCTGTGGAATAGGAATCGTATTCAGAACTCCTTGTGGGTTGGTGCTTTAAATAGGTGGGGGGTCTCCTGTTGAAAGGCACCAAGCAGAGCTAAGCGCATAAAGCCTTGAGCTTGGTTTTAGGGTTTGTACTCTTTTGATGGGAGTATTTTAGACAAAAGAAATAAAGATCAATTCTTCTAGTTCCCGCATTGCTTCAACGTTCTCTTTTTGGTTCTTGTTTGCATGCTTGTTCTAGTTCTAGATTGGTTTTTGTTCTTTAAGTTTTATCTTGATTTGATCCATCAAAGACTTCTCTAGGGTATTGATCTAGTGTTTCTCAAAGTCTAGTTGATCAATCTTTTGTCGTTCTTGTTTAAACTTGAAGTTTTGATTAGATTGATTCTCGTCAAGTTATGGATCAGCAAGCTTGCGAAGCTCATAACTTTTGATCCGTAAGTCCGATCGAGCTGATTCTTTTTGGGTTAGATTCGTATTGAAATCTAGTTTCTCGTGTCCAAATTTCAGATCAATCTAACGGTTGGATCTCCAGGAATTTGCGTTTTACCGAACCTCTGTCATTCCGTTTTTGTCGAAAACGAGGCAATTATTTGGTTCTGTTTTGGGGTGAACTTTTAATAGGTCAAGAATTTGGTTTTAGCTTCCGCACAATCATTCACCCCCCCTCTGATTGCTATATTCGTATACTTCGATCCTACAGTAATACAAGGACCAATTACTCGAGCTAGTGCACGATAATTCAATTACCAGGTGAATGCATTCCTCGGGTTTGTCGGGACCCGAAATTGCAAATCCGGACCCTTTGTGTATTCAGCACTAGTCCAGGATCACGCTAGTGCACACAGTCTTAACATCGGTAAATATCACAATCATACACATCGATAGTAATAATGTACTTTAATTAAGATAACCAAACTGGTTGCTCAACCTTATGGTCAAGTTACAAGAGTACGCCACACAGGGCGAAAATTTATTAAGGAAATAAATTACAGCGGAATAAATGCATCAACATGGCGCCATCCAGTATACCACAGGCAACTGACTGGGCTCGCTCCCTAAGTAGACGTCTCCTCCTGAAGTTCCTCCTCCAAGGCTGGCGTCGCTTCTCCTTCAACTGATGTTGTATTGTGGCAAGGGTGAGTACTTGGTACTCAGCAAGTCATGCACAGAATGCAAACTAATATTCTACATGCATGACTTAGTTCAAGGATAGGCTAACAGGTACATTTGCAGTAAAACCACATTTAATAAGTAGCATAACAATGCATGCCATAGCACTGGTACGCTCCCCTTTCAAGCTACACAAAAGGTGTAGTTGACACCCCGAGGTACCACATGCAAGTTATTAGAACTTACTCAACTAGGTCCATCCCATTGTGGACATGTGGTTGCACATTTGACTCAGATCAAAGGCTTGCAAGGTTAAGTCCTTAGGGTAACCAGGGCAAGACTACCCGAAGAACCAAAACGACATCCCCGGTGCCACTCATGGCCCACCATATCATTCTTGCCACTTGCCCCGGTCCAAATCTATTTATCAAACCCAGTTGATTACCATGCACCACGTACCATCAACAATCACAACACGTGATACTTCTCCAAAACAGGTTCAATCTCATTAAGTCAATATTAACATTTGATTGTCCGAAATCATGTCGTGTGCACGTAGCAGGTCTAAGCAATATACTACAACGATCTAAATACCCAATGTTGGCAATTCACTAATGTCCAACTATATAAATTCCACAACTAGAGTGGCAAGGGTTCATGGCACATAATTAAATATTCAAGGTGTCATACTACAATTAGGCATTTATCTAATTCCCAGAAATAATTTAAACAATTTCTAATTAAATTAGCATGCAATAGTTTAAATTGAATTAATTTCAAAAATGGGATCAAAATGGTCAAAGCATAACTTGCCTTCAAAAAGTACTTGTTCTTGATCTTGAGCTGGCTCCTGGGTCAACACTTGACCTTCGAAGCCCTCGGGTACTTCAACGTCTACTCGTAACGCGTGCAAATAGCAATAAATAAATAAAACAGTACATACACATTGCTCAAAAATTCAAGTAAAGTCCATAAACATGAAGAGCATAATTTTTTAAAAAAAATAGAAATTTGAATCGTCCAAATCGGAGTTAAAATGCAAAAGTTATAACTGTTTAAAGTTTAAAGAATCTATTAGTTAAATAAGAACAGAGAAAATTTTATATTCAAAAATTAATTAAAATTCATATTTAAGTAGATCTTAATTTTATAAAAATTTAGAAATTGGAATCATTCAAATCGGAGTTGAAACGCAAAAGTTATAAGCGTTTGAAGTTTGAAAATTCAAATAAATCAATAAACCGAATTAATTCATTTATCTTTCTATTGAAAAATCCATTTATTGTGTTCGCATGACGTCAGCACGGGATTTGAATTTCCACCGAATTATTTTTCTATTGAAAAATCGAATTTTGACGTCAGCATGTCGTCAGCTGGTCCATGGACTAGGTCCATGGCTCGGGTTCAGCTCACCGTGGACCCGGCCCACGGGCACATGTCTCACTGACATGTGGGACCCCTCAGTGCTGATGTCACCTCACCTCGGCCACACGGTACTGACATGCGGGCCCCACCGTGACGTCAGCGGTGACATCATGGTGCGGTCGGTTGTCCCGCTGACACGCGGGCCCCATGCTGACATCACGCGTGACGTCAGCGGCGACCGCGGCTGACCCGCGTGGACCGCGACGGTCCAGCTCCCGCGCACGTGGCACAATCTGGGCTGTTGATTTGAAAATCGACGGTCCAGATCAGATCTGGATCTCAAACGCTGCGGGCAACGTGGTTAATCTGGGCCGTTCGATTTGGAACAGACGGTCCAGATTCGATCGGGTTTCGCCTCACCGTGGGGTGGCGTGGCATGACCCGAGTGGCGACACGTGGCTCAATATACACCATTCGATCTCGATCGAACGGCAGAGATTGCATCTAAAGCTACAACGCGGCTAACCCTAACCGTACGATCTAGATCTAATGGCTGAGATCTAATATAGGCACGATGCAGTTCACGGCTACGTGGCTTAATCTAAGCCGTTGGATCTAGATCCAACGGTTGGGATTAGATCTAGAAACCGAAATGTGAAATCGCATGGGGTGACATGGACGAACCTGAGCCGTGCGATGAAGATCCAACGGCGGAGAAAGCTCGCGGTTCCGGCGATGGTGCGGCGGAGCAGAGGTTGCCGGAGATGAAGACGATGACGAGCCCGACGGCGTTGCGGGCGCGCTCCGGCGAAGTGGATGGTGCCCTCCGATGCGTCTTGACGCAACAGTTCCGGATCTGGGCTCGGTGACTGCGGAGGACAGCGGACGGCGGCGGAAACAGCGGGAAACCACGGCGGAGCACGAATCCAACTTCGGCGAGCTCTAGCGGGCGAACGGCGGCGGCTCGGGCTCGGTGGGTTAGGGTTACGGGTGCGCACGGAAGAGAGGAACACGATGGCGACGATGGCGTATTAAATAGGGGTCTCGGCTTCCGTGAAAACCGCGGAAACCGAGGCCCCCTCGGCGACGGCGGCGGAGTCCGAACGGAACTCGGATTGGGCGACGTGGCGCAATCGTGGCCATTGGATCGAGATCCGACGGTTTCGACTGGCTCGGTCGGGCTTGAGTCTAGTTCGAGTTAGACTCGAGTCTGACTCGGGTCGGACCCGGTCAGATGAACAGTACTAACCAACTCAGCATTTTCCATCGATTTAATATTCAAATTAATTTCTAGAAATTCAAATAATTCAAGAAAAATAGCAAAATAATCAGAAAAATTCCGAGAAAATTCTAGAAAATATTTTAGGGCATTTGGGATTCAAATAAATTATTTTCAACAAAAGTTTATTTGAAACTTTTAATTATTTAATTATCTCAAAAGGGAATAAATTCAGATTAAATCCAAATAAATTCCAGAAAATTCCAAAAATTCTCAAAAGTGAAAATGACCTTTAAATTCATGGAAAGCAAAAATTGGGGTGTTACAGGTGTCAAGGCCCCAAATTTGAGCTCGACTCATGCGGCTAGCGTTACCACAAACCAATCTTTAGCCGCATTCGAGATTAATCTCTAACTCCCGAGCATATCCTAAACTTCCATTTAAGAAGTATCCCAAACCTAACCAAAAGTTTAGAGCTAGAAAATCTTTAGACTGCAAATGTGAATTTCATCAAAGTTCAGAGCCTCATTGTGGGAGATCTATAATGGTCTAGGATGTGCAGGTTGGTTGGTTACAAACTAGAAACTTTTCTTTACCGCATGGTTGAGTTTTCTTGCCAATCCAACATCAAGCACTAAAATTAATTCATGGCTCAAAGATTGAGTTCATGTGCTAAAAATTAGGGGACTTAGCCATAACACATAGCCTACACTTAGTCACTTGCAAGTGGACCCAAAACACCAAATAGCATCCAAAACAGCAAACACCCACACCAAAAACAGCAGCCACCCATCTCTTTTTCTCCTCCAAAACGTGCAGCCCAAACCTCTCCTGGCCAAGCTCCTCTTGAAGGGGGTGGAGCTCTCCTCCATTGCTACACTTGGGAGCCTCCATCAGCAGCTCCAAGGTTGGCACCCTCCTCCATTGCAGCTCCCCCATCAGCTCCTCCACAAGCAGCAGCCCCAACCAAGCTCCTCCTCCTTCTCCCCATGGCTCCTCCTTGAGGGAGGCAAAGGTGAGTTTCCCCATGGCTAGATCTGGTTCTTGAGGGTCTCCTCCTGCTTATTTGGGCGCCCTAGGGTTGGATTTGGGAAAAGTTTGGAGGGAAACCACAACTCTAGGGTTTGGAGCAAAGTTCTGATTTTCGAGCAGATTTCAGAGCTGCTGTTTTTCGTCTTTTTGAGAAATTTAGAAGCTTCATCTCTCTGGACGGCTGAAGAATTAATTGTAGATAATCAAGTTATATTTCATTTCCAACTAGAATCGATCGATTTCGTTAATCCAGCAGAAAGTTATGATGATTTTTGTGCTGACTGTCCAGAAATTGTGCATTTCGGTAGAGCTGCTGATTTGCTCGGTTTTAAGTGGGTTAAACTAATGGATGTTAAATTAGGGGTTGTGTGAATTGTAGGTAAGGTTATTATCTTTCATTATGAACTGGGAGATCTCAGTTTGGTTGAATGGTTAAAAAGTTATGTATGTTTGAAGTCCCTGCTGTTTGAAACTCTGAAATTGTGGATGCTAAACATTGCTCTCTGTTCCTGGCCGAACTGGGAGTTGTTCATGCAATGGATGGATAATTGGCCAAATCTAAATTGTATATATGCCTCTTAAGTTTCATTAGAAATTGGAATCGCTCAATTTCATCAAACCTTGTAGAAGTTATGGTCATTTTGGTGAAATCTGTCCAGATTTGTGCATTTTGTAAAGAGTGCTGTTCTTTTCGGTTTTTGGGCAAGTTAAACTGATTGTTGGTCAATTAGGGGTAGAGGTATGAGTAGGTATTGTCCTCATGTTCAATTGTAAACTGGAATCGCTCAATTTGATTGAGTAGATAAATAGATATGTTAAATTGAAGTTCGTGCTGTCCTGAAATTCAGAGTTTGGGTTTGAAACCAAAAGAATAGTGTGCTCATTGTTTTCAGATTTCCAAGTATGCTACGAAGGTTAGGATTTTAGGTTGGAGTAGTGTAGAACATTTCAAATATATTGCTTGGCTATTGGTGTGGAGTGTTATCATTGTATTTCATTTTGGAGTTGATGAATACTTGCATTTTTGGATCTTCAATTTGTTATTCCATCTCATATGCATTGCATGCATCTCATTTCATATGCATTTTTCTCGTGTAGAGAACGAACCCGCGGAGATTGACGTGGCCGTGGCCGAGGGTGGGATTGAGGAGCATATTGTGGTTGAAAATCCGGCAGAAGCTCAAGGCAAGCACCTAAGCATATTCAACCTTATATGTAAATGTTATTTTGGTGAATGAATTGCTTATTGGATGACTAAATCATGCATTACGAGTTAAATGGTGGGATGGTATTAGGACCTAATTGCTGCACGTACACCCTTTGATATTTGTTGAACACCTCCTTTGGAGCTAGTCTATGGGTAATTATATTGTGTCCATGCTTAGTTTGCTTAGATGTCAGGTATGGGCCAAGTGGTGGACGGTTCCATCACTTGAGAATATTACTTAACACTATTGGGCTACAATGGATTTGGGTAGGAACTGAAATGGGAAATTGAGACCGGGCGAGAGGGTTGGATCATTTGAGTGTGGAGACTCAAATGGGTAGTCTCGCCTGTGTCGGTTGAGGACTGATCCGTTGTTTGCCCTTTGATCGAGCACACTTTGTTAATCGCATGCCTGATTATGGTACGGTAAGCCACCCTTCCATGGCATACTATTCGATGGATCATGCCCTCATGCGGTTGGACGTGGTTGAGGGTGTCGGGACCCCGAATTTGCAAATCCGGACCCTCTATGTATTCAGCACTAGTCCAGGAACACGCTAGTGCACACAGTCTTAACATCGGTAAATATCACAATCATACCACTCGATACTAATAAAGTACTTTATTTAAATAGTCAAACTGGTTACTCGACCTTATGGTCAAGTTACAAATGTATGCCTCGCAGGGCGAAACTTAGTAAGAGAGAAATAGTAGCAGCGGAAAATCAAATAACTTCGTGGCGCCATCCAGTATACCACAGGCAACTGACTTGGCTCGCTTCCCTAAGTAGACGGTTCCTCTTGGAGCTCCTCCTCCAAAGCTGGTGTAGTCTCCTCTTCAACTGGTGTTGTATTGTGGCAAGGGTGAGTACTTGGTACTCAGCAAGTCATGCTGCAGAATGCGAGCTAATATACTATATGCATGGCTTGGTACAAAGGAATAGCTCAAGGTATATTTGCGATGCTTGACATTTGACAAGTAGCATAAGTAGATTCAGCGGTAGAAACAAGTATAGCATAGATAACTTTTCAAGGAGTTTAATAAACATCTTTCCCATCCTAATCCACATTTCCATCAACATCATTATTAATCCAACCCAACCTTTCAAATCCAAGTTATTTTTGAGAAAATCTAACCCTTGACTGTAATTCGGCGATGTCCAATACCGCGGACACGGCTATTCGAATAGATTCTACACTCTGCAGAGGTTATGCACTTTACCCACAAGATACAGTCAAACACCACAAAGGCGAAGTTCCGTAACAAAGTCTTTGGAAACTTCTAACAATACAAGTGGTCCTCCCGGTTATTGCACACTAACCCTTCCCTTAGCTAAGGCGAAGTTTAGGCCAATCAACCGTTAGATGGGTACTGGCCTCACCCCGATGCGCTCCCCGTACAACTTACACAAAGGGTGTAGTTGACCTCCTGAGGTCCCACAGGTACGTTATTAGCAACTTAGTCAACTAGGTCCGTCCCATTACAGACATGTGGTTGCACGTTAGACCCAGGTCAAAGGCTTGCAAGGTTAAGTCCTTAGGGTGACCAGGGCAAGACTACCCGAAGAACCAAATCAACATCCTCAATGCCACAACTGGCCCACCTGATTATTCTTGCCACATGCCCCGGTCAAAAAACTATTTATCAAACCCCAGTTGATTACGATGCACCACGTGCCATCAACATCACATGATACCTTTCCAAAACATGTTCAATATATCA
Organism: Rhipidocladum racemiflorum; assembly: GCA_036346355.1. Lineage (NCBI taxonomy): Eukaryota > Viridiplantae > Streptophyta > Magnoliopsida > Poales > Poaceae > Rhipidocladum > Rhipidocladum racemiflorum. The sequence goes on along the minus strand of CM070577.1, from coordinate 55,896,216 downwards.
TTAAGTCAATATTAACATTTGATTGTCCAAAATCATGTCATGAGCACGTAGCAGGTCTAAGCAGTTTACTACAACGGTCTAAAACCCATGTTGGCAAGTTAATAATGTCCAACTAGTAAACCACAACTAGGGTGACAAGGGATCATGGCACATATTTAAGTAATCAAGGTGTCATACAGCAATTAGGCATTTATCTAATTTCCCATAATTAAGTAAAGCATTTTCTATTTGAACTAGCATGCAATACATTAAATCAAAATAGGTTTCAAAATAGGATCAATATGGTCAAAGCATAACTTGCCTTCAAAAAGTACTTGTTCTTGGTCTTGAGTTGGATCCTGAGTCAATACTTCTCCTTCGAATTTTTCCGGCACTTCAACGTCTACTCGTAAAGCGTGCAAATAGCAAATACACGAATAAACAATAGGCAAAAAGTATCCAATCATCCAAATAAAATCCATAAACAGAGAGAACATAATTTTATGAATTTTTAGAAACTCGAATCGTCAAATTTGGAGTTAAAACGCAAAAGTTATGATTATTCAAAGTTTAAATAATCAATTAAATAATTTTACAGAGAAAAACTTTAGTCCAAAAATTAAATAAAATTTATATTTAGGTAGGTCTCAATTTTATACAAATTTAGAAATTTGAATCACTCAAATCAGAGTTGAAACACAAAAGTTATAAGCGTTTGAAGTTTGAATCAAAATCTGAAATCATTATTTCGAATTAATAAATCATTTTCTTTTTCGGAAATTAATTATTGCGTCAGCGAGGACACGTGTCATCCTGTGATTGGTCCACAGTGACCTGCTGACGTCAGCACCGAACGGTCTCCACGATGACGTCAGCATGACGTCATCATGCCACGTGGCATGCCCCGGGTGCTGCCACATGTCTCGGTCCATGGGTGGGTCCGCAGTGACGCTGGCCCACGGTGGGCGCGGCCTGCGGCTCTGAAGGCTGACACGCGGGTCCCACCCGTCAGTGGGTCACGTGCACGGTGAGGCTCTCTCGGGCGAGACACTGACATGCGGGCCCCGCATGTCAGTGACACGCAGTGACACGCAGTCACGCCCAGGCTCGGCCGCTGGCACGCGGGCCCGGCCTATCAGTGACTCAACGCACGGTGCGGCGGCGGCTACGTGGCATGATCACGGCCGTTGGATCTAGATCCAACGGTCTAGATCTTTCCTAGGTTAACTCCGTTATAATCTATCCGATGATCATGGGCCGTTCGATCTAGATCGGACGGTCCAGATCTATCCCTACGTTAACGCAGCTACGGCACGTGGTGATCGTGGGCCGTTGGATCTTGATCCAACGATCCGGATCTAGTCTGGGAATCTAGGGTTCGGAGAGAACGTGGGCTCACCTCAGCCGTTCGATCTAGATCCGACGGTTCACCGAGCTCGGGACGGCGATGGCTTCGCGGCGGCGCTGGTTCACCGGTGCCGAGGACGATGACCACGGCAGCGGCGCCGGAGGCTTCTCGGCGAAGTGAAAGGCTCCTCGTGCGCCTTGGTCGGGCGGTTGCAGGCAGGGCTCGGCCAGCGGCGGAGGGCGGCAGCGGTGGCGGCGAGACAAAACCGCGTGGCGGCGCTTCACGCAACTTCGGCGAGTGATTCCGGCGAACCTACAGCGGCTAGAGCTCGGTGGGTTAGGGCAAAAGTGCAGCGGGTTACTGGCGGACCTCGGTACCACCGGTGCTTAAATGCCCTCGGCATGCGGCGCCGCGGACGGAGCCCTAGTCCCACACGGCGGCGGAATCCGGCGGCGATTCGGACGGAGACGACGATGACGCAGGCGCAGCGAGCCGTTGGATCGAGATCCAACGGTCGCGTCTTGAGCTCAGCGCCGCGGCTCGAGTGACGTGGCCGGATCTCGATCGTTGGATCTTGATCCAATGGTCGAGGGGTTAGGACTCGGGCGACTTGGTTCGGCCCGACCGTGGCCCGGGTCGGACTCAAACTCAAGTCTGACTCGGGCTCGGTCGCTTGAACAGTAACCGACCCGGATTGATTTTCCAGCGATTTAATATTCAAATCATGGCAATCTGCTCTTCAGCCTCTTGAAGAATATCAGGCCCGAAGACACGGCGCTCGCCGGTCTCATTCCAATTCAATGGCGTTCGACAGGGTCGACCATACAGTGCCTCAAAAGGTGACATCTGTAAACTAGCTTGGTAACTATTATTGTAACTGAACTCGGCATACGGCAAACTCTTATCCCAAGAGGTAGCATAAGCCAATGCACATGCTCTTAACATATCCTCCAGAATCTGGTTGACTCTTTCGGTCTGTCCATCCGTCTGTGGATGATAAGGCGATCTTGAAGTTTAAACGGGTTCCCATGGCTTCATGCAACTTATTCCAAAACCTTGAGGTAAATTGGGTACCTCTGTCCGATACAATCCTCTTTGGCACTCCGTGCAAACAGACAATCCTGATCATGTATAACTCTGCTAACTTATCTCCCGAGTAGGTGGTCTTCACGGGGATAAAATGGGCTACTTTGGTCAAACGATCCACTATAACCCATATGGAGTCATAACCTCCTTGAGTCTTAGGCAAACCGGTAATGAAATCCATTCCGATTTCCTCCCACTTCCACTCAGGTATTTTCAGCGGCTGTAGTAATCCTGCTGGTCTCTGATGCATGGCCTTGACTCTCTGGCATACGTCGCACAATGCAACATGCTCGGCAACTTCACGCTTCATGCTCGGCCACCAGAATCTTTCCTTCAAATCCTGATACATTTTGGCGCTTCCAGGATGAATTGAGTACTTGGTGTCATGGGCTTCATCCAAAATCAGTTGCCTTAGCTCCTTTTTGTTCGGCACACAAATGCGATCCTTCATCCATAACGTGCCTTGCTCATCCAACCTGGAGTCCTCTGCTTTGCCTTCCTCCTTGATGGACTTAATCCTGCGGATCTTGTCATCATCCTTCTGTCCTTCTCGGATCTGGTCCTCTAGAGTAGGCTTTACTTCCAATGCGGCCAAGAATCCGCTAGGTACCACCTCAATCTTCATTCTCTGGAAATCCTCACATAGCTCATCCTGACTTGTGGCTAGCAACATGCTCACAGTATGGCTTTTCCGACTCAAGGCATCGGCAACTACGTTGGCCTTCCCGGGATGATAATGGATCCCCACATTGTAGTCCTTGATCAACTCTAACCATCTCCTCTGCCTCATGTTCAGATCCGACTGGGTGAATATGTATTTAAGGCTCTTATGATCCGTATACACTTCACATCTGTTCCCGATCAGATAGTGACGCCATATCTTCAAGGCATGCACTACGGCAGCTAACTCTAGGTCATGCGTCGGATAATTCTCCTCATGCGGCCTCAACTGCCTTGATGCATAAGCGACGACCTTTCCATTCTGCATCAGCACACATCCAAGTCCTTGGCGCGATGCGTCACAATAAATATCAAAGCTTTGAGCAACATCCGGTAGAACTAACACCGGTGCTGATGTCAATCGCTTTTTCAGCTCCTGAAATCCTTTCTCACATTCTGACGTCCATGCAAACTTCTTCTCCTTTTTCAGCAATTGCGTAAGAGGTTTCGCAATTGTCGAAAAGCCTTCAATGAAACGGCGGTAGTACCCTGCCATTCCAAGGAAACTCCGGATCTAGGTCACGGTCTTCGGTTGCTCCCAATGTAACACGGCTTCTACTTTGCTTGGATCAACGGCGACTCCTTCTGCGGTCATTACATGTCCAAGAAACTCCACCTTGTCCTTCCAAAAATCACACTTACTGAACTTGGCGAAGAGTTGCTGTTCCCTCAGCTTTTCCAAAACTCGCCTCAAGTGTTCGGCATGTTCATCCTCTGTCTTGGAGTAGATTAGGATATCATCTATGAACACGACAACAAACTTGTCCAAATATTCCATGAATACCTTATTCATCATATTCATGAAATATCTTTGGCGCGTTAAATCGATCCAAAGGACATAATCGTAAACTCGTAATGTCCATATCTTGGCGAGAATGCGATCTTGAATATCCTCTCGATCTGATCTTCAAGCGATGGTATCGATCTTAGATCAATCCTGGAGAAGACTCGGCTCCTCTCGGTGATCGAACAAATCATCAATCCTGGGTAGCGGATACTTATTCTTCACGGTGACTTCATTGAGTGCACGGTAGTCGATGCACATCCTGAAACTCCGTCTTTCTTCTTGACAAACAAAACTGGTGCTCCCACGGCGACGAACTCGGTCTGATAAATCCTTTCTCCATTAACTCCTCTAGCTGTTTCTTCATCTCTACCAACTCCTCGGTGGACATCCGATAAGGTCTCTTTGCTATCGGCTGTGCAGTACAAGCTCTATCACAAACTCTATGTCCCTGTCAAGCGGCATACCGAGGTAGATCTTCGGAAAAACATCTGGGTACTCATTCACTCTTTGAGACATCCTCTATGCCAGATTGCCTTGGTGCGTTAACCATCAACTGTCCTTCTCTAACGGCAGAGCTTAAAATTCCACTTTCTTTCCACACGGGCTCTCAATCGAGATAGTCCTTCGTCCACAATCCAATACGGCCTTGTGCTTGGATAACCAGATCTATTCCCAAAATAACGTCTAAGGTCAGGTCTCCAAAATTATAAGGTTCGCTAGGAACTCTATTCCATCTATTAGTATTCTCACCGGAACATCCTACTTTTGTTCGGAGTTGAACCAGGGGTTTGAACTAAAAGCATGCACTTAAGTCTTGCAATCCCCAAATCGTTTCTAGCAGCAAAGCCTTGCGAAACAAATGAATGCGAAGCTCGAGTCAAACAAAGCTATTGCAGTGCGAGTTAACAAGTAACTTACCCGATCTGACGTCAGTAGCATTCTGCAGTGCATCTGCGGTGACATGGTTGACTCGGCCTCTCACCACGATGGGGTGTGGCTCTGGTCTTTGGCGTCCTAGCTGGGGTGGTTCCTAGATTAAAGCGAATCGGGTCACTCCTGCTGTCTTCTTTGGACAAGCTGTTGGCAAAATGTCCTGGCTCGTTGCGATTGTAGCAGCGTCTCACTGTTCCTTCTTGTTGCACGGAGCGGCGTTTCTAGCGAAGCGGGGTGCAGTAGTTCTGATTGACGGGTCTTGGTGCTGGTGACGGTGTCCGTGTAGCATTCTGTGGCTGGAATCTGAAAAATTGATTTGGTGCAACTCTCAGACGCTGTTGCGTTCCCTAACGTGATCCCTGCTGTTGCATTCTGCGCTTCCTGTTCTCATCCAGTTCCTTGCGCTTGTCCTCAAGAATAAGCGCCTTATTCACCAATTCTTGGAAATCTGGAAAGGTGTGGGTGATCAATCCCTCCTGCAATCCTGAGTTAAGTCCCTTCATGAAACGAGACTGTCTGGCTTTATCTGTCGCTACATCCTAAGGTGCGTAGCGTGCTAGCTGTGTGAACTTGTTCAGGTAGTCGGCCACTGGCTGATTACCTCGCTTCAGTGCTCTGAACTCCTCCTTCTTAAGGTCCATGATTCCTTCTGGCACGTGATACTGACGGAATGCAACTGTGAACTCTCCCCAAGTGATATCTTGAGGGTTCTCTTGCGTGGCACAGAAGTTCTCCCACCATTCGGCGGCTGTTCCTTCCAACTGATGAGAAGCGTAGAGTACCTTCTCATTTCCTATGCATTGAGCTATGTGTAGCTTCCTCTCAATTGACCTTAACCAATCATCGGCCTCCAATGGATTGGCATTCCCGGAGAAAGTGGGCGGGTGAGTCCTCATGAACTCACGGCAGTCTTGTATTACGGCGTTGTCCCTAATTGACTTGATTAGTGTGGCCTGGCGGTGGCGTGTTGCATTTGTTGCATCATAGCATGCATCAACCGAGTCTGAGCAACAAGAAATGCTCCAAAATTCTGCATATCAATGGCGGTCTTTGGTGCTCCATCATTGGGGTTTTCTGTGGGCGAGAACCACTTCCATTGCTTCCAAAGTTTCATGGTGTTCACCATCCGTCGATTTGCTCTAAGTTTTAGAGATGAGGGGGAATCAAGAATAGACAAGTAATATGGAACTTATGCGGGGCGAAAGGTGTAACTTTAAGGTCCAACTTTATTATTGATATTAATAACTTGGTATGGTTGCTTACAATGCCTAAGGGCCTTGCAACACATACTGCACACTCAGCAAACAATGAAAATCCAAATCGAACTAACACTGGAGTCTAAAGCCTAAAGGGTGACTCTTTATTCTATGACGCGACTCGGCGAAGGAGTCTCACTATAGAACCTATGCTCACTCATCAAGAAAACCTCCACGGCCTGGGTACGGATGTTGCGGCATAGGCGCGAAACGATTGCCATGTCCAGCAACTGTGTCATCTGTGGTAGTCGAAGAAGCAGTGTCCTCATCGAGATCTGACTCCTCCGGATCTGGCTCGTGTAGCTCGAGTACTGGCTCTGCTTCTGGTCCGTATAAAGCCATCTCCAACTCATCAATCCTTCGCAGAAGGTGTGACACATACTCTTGACCCCGAATTTGCAAATCCGGACCCTCTGTGTATTCAGCACTAGTCCAGGAACACGCTAGTGCACACAGTCTTAACATCGGTAAATATCACAATCATACCACTCGATACTAATAAAGTACTTTATTTAAATAGTCAAACTGGTTACTCGACCTTATGGTCAAGTTACAAATGTATGCCTCGCAGGGCGAAACTTAGTAAGAGAGAAATAGTAGCAGCGGAAAATCAAATAACTTCGTGGCGCCATCCAGTATACCACAGGCAACTGACTTGGCTCGCTTCCCTAAGTAGACGGTTCCTCTTGGAGCTCCTCCTCCAAAGCGGTGTAGTCTCCTCTTCAACTGGTGTTGTATTGTGGCAAGGGTGAGTACTTGGTACTCGGCAAGTCATGCACGTAATGCAGGCTAATATACTATATGCATGGCTTGGTACAAAGGAATAGCTCAAGGTATATTTGCGAAATGACATTTGACAAGTAGCATAAGTAGATTCGAAAGCAGTAGAAACAAGTATAGCATAGATAACTTTTCAAGGAGTTTAATAAACATCTTTCCCATCCTAATCCACATTTCCATCAACATCATTATTAATCCAACCCAACCTTTCAAATCCAAGTTATTTTTGAGAAAATCTAACCCTTGACTGTAATTCGGCGATGTCCAATACCGCGGACACGGCTATTCGAATAGATTCTACACTCTGCAGAGGTTATGCACTTTACCCACAAGATACAGTCAAACACCACAAAGGCGAGTTCCGTAACAAAGTCTTTCGAAACTTCTAACAATACAAGTGGTCCTCCCGGTTATTGCACACTAACCCTTCCCTTAGCTAAGGCGAAGTTTAGGCCAATCAACCGTTAGATGGGTACCTGGCCTCGGCCCGATGCGCTCCCCGCACAACTTACACAAAGGGTGTAGTTGACCTCCTGAGGTCCCACAGTGCGTTATTAGCAACTTAGTCAACTAGGTCCGTCCCATTACGGACATGTGGTTGCACGTTAGACCCAGTTCAAAGGCTTGCAAGGTTAAGTCCTTAGGGTGACCAGGGCAAGACTACCCGAAGAACCAAATCAACATCCCCAATGCCACAACTGGCCCACCTGATTATTCTTGCCACATGCCCCGGTCAAAAAACTATTTATCAAACCCCAGTTGATTACCATGCACCACGTGCCATCAACATCACATGATACCTTTCCAAAACAGGTTCAATATATCATTAAGTCAATATTAACATTCGATTGTCCAAAATCATGTCATGAGCACGTAGCAGGTCTAAGCAGTTTACTACAACGGTCTAAAACCCATGTTGGCAAGTTAATAATGTCCAACTAGTAAACCACAACTAGGGTGACAAGGGATCATGGCACATATTTAAGTAATCAAGGTGTCATACAGCAATTAGGCATTTATCTAATTTCCCATAATTAAGTAAAGCATTTTCTATTTGAACTAGCATGCAATACATTAAATCAAAATAGGTTTCAAAATAGGATCAATATGGTCAAAGCATAACTTGCCTTCAAAAAGTACTTGTTCTTGGTCTTGAGTTGGATCCTGAGTCAATACTTCTCCTTCGAATTTTTCCGGCACTTCAACGTCTACTCGTAAAGCGTGCAAATAGCAAATACACGAATAAACAATAGGCAAAAAGTATCCAATCATCCAAATAAAATCCATAAACAGAGAGAACATAATTTTATGAATTTTTAGAAACTGGAATCGTCAAATTTGGAGTTAAAACGCAAAAGTTATGATTATTCAAAGTTTAAATAATCAATTAAATAATTTTACAGAGAAAAACTTTAGTCCAAAAATTAAATAAAATTTATATTTAGGTAGGTCTCAATTTTATACAAATTTAGAAATTTGAATCACTCAAATCGGAGTTGAAACGCAAAAGTTATAAGCGTTTGAAGTTTGAATCAAAATCTGAAATCATTATTTTGAATTAATAAATCATTTTCTTTTTCGGAAATTAATTATTGCGTCAGCGAGGACACGTGTCATCCTGTGATTGGTCCACAGTGACCTGCTGGCGTCGGCCGAACGGTCTCCACGATGACGTCAGCATGACGTCATCATGCCACGTGGCATGCCCCGGGTGCTGCCACGTGTCTCGGTCCATGGACTGGGTCCACGGTGACGCCTGGCCCACGGTGGACGCGGCCTACGGCTACAGAGGCTGACACGCGGGTCCCACCCGTCAGTGGGTCACGTGCACGGTGAGGCTCTCGGGCGAGACATCGACATGCGGGCCCGCGTGTCGGTGACTCTGCGATCACGCCAGGCTCGGCGGCCGCACGGGCGGCATCGCTGACTCAACGCCGCAGCGGTGGCGGCTACATGGCATGATCATGGCCGTTGGATCTAGATCCAACGGTCTAGATCTTTCCTAGGTTAACTCCGTTATAATCTATCCGATGATCATGGGCCGTTCGATCTAGATCGGACGGTCCAGATCTATCCCTACGTTAACGCAGCTACGGCACGTGGTGATCGTGGGCCGTTGTATCTTGATCCAACGGTCCGGATCTTAGTCTGGGAATCTAGGGTTCGGAGAGAACGTGGGCTCACCTCAGCCGTTCGATCTAGATCCGACGGTTCACCGAGCTCGGGACGGCGATGGCTTCGCGGCGGCGCTGGTTCACCGGTGCCGAGGACGATGACCACGGCAGCGGCGCTTCGGGGCTTCTCCGGCGAAGTGAAAGGCTCCCTCGGGTGCGCCTTGGTCGGGACGGTTGCAGGCAAGGCTCGACGCAGCGGAGGGCGGCGGGCGGTGGCGGCGAGACAAAAACCGTGGCGGCGCTTCACGCAACTACGGCGAGCGATTCCGGCGAACCTACAGCGGCTAGAGCTCGGTGGGTTAGGGCAAAAAGTGCGAGGGGTTACGGCGGACCTCGGGGTACCACCCGGTACTTAAATGCCCTCGGCATGCGCGCACGGGACGGAGCCCTAGTCCCACACGGCGGCGGAATCCGGCGGCGATTCGGACGGAGACGACGATGACGAGGCGCAACGCGGGCCGTTGGATCGAGATCCAACGGTCGCGTCTTGAGCTTCGAGCGCCGCGGCTCGAGTGACGTGGCCGGATCTCGATCGTTGGATCTTGATCCAATGGTCGAGGGGTTAGGACTCGGGTGACTTGGTTCGGCCCGACCGTGGCCCGGGTCGGACTCAAACTCAAGTCTGACTCGGGCTCGGTCGGCGAACGATGTAATTCGGATTGATTTTCCAGCGATTTAATATTCAAATTAATTTCCAGAAATTCAATTAATTCATTAAAAATAGCAAAAGACTCAGAAAAATTCCAGAAAAATTCTGGAAAATATTTTGAATCATTTTGGACTCAAATAAAATATTTCCAACAAAATTTTATTTGCAAAGTTTAATTCTTTAATTATTTCAAAATGGAATAAATTCCAAATAAATCCAAATAAATTCCAAAAATTCACCAAAGTGCCAAATCACACATGAATTTAAGAAAAGCAAAATTTTGGGGTGTTACAGAGGGCGAGGCTTAGGCCGACCCTCGAGGGCCAAGTGAGGCTTGGGCTGCTCGAGGGGGTGCTAGGTGCTCAGACCGCATGAAGATGGTTCAACGAATAGGTATGGATGGGAGGAGGGTTGACATGAGGTTCCTTCGTGGGATTCATGTCGTGTGATTGATGATCCCCTGCAAGGTGAGTAAACGATTCGAATTGCCGCGCTCTCGGATATGAGCACGCTTGGTCATTGCACATTCAACATAGTAATAACTTAAACTTGATGCTAGTTGGTATGTTTATGATTATACTTATTCATGATGATACTAGCTTGCTTTACTCTTTAATGTTAAGTTTTCAGATTTCACTCTAGTAATAGGTGCTGTCCATAAATGCTATAAAACCTGTGAATTGAGTAGTGGAATGTAACTATGCAACAAAGTTAAGCTTTTTCGCACTTTTTATATTAAGCTTACTCCTTGCTACATCCAAATGCATATTCTTTCGAGTCGGTCATATATGGACCACAGGTAAGTCTTGTGAGTACTTTTTGTACTCATGCTTCTGCTTTGTGGTTTTCAGGTGAGGATCAGGATGGATGCGAGTTCTGTCCTTACTGCCTCTCGGTGTCCGGGCGGGGCACCGAGTAAAGGCTACTTGCGACGGTGCACACGCCCGGAAGTGTTCAGGGGCAGGACACTTCCGGAGATGTCATACTTTTGGTTTACTTTGGTGGTTGTGCTTTCATTTTGTTGTATAGATAGCCTTAGGGTATGTCATGTCTAGGCTTGTATACTTAGCTACTTCTGTTGTTGAACCTCGCTGTATTTTGGTGCTCGTATCATGCTTGTATGTTGCTCGTATCCATGTCAACTATATTGCTATGTTAATTGCTTTTCTGTCTGCTGAGTGGATGTCCTCATTTTATAGAGGCATCATGCCGAAATTTTGTAGAAATCCTGAGTTTAGGTAGGATCTTCTTACTATAGTTGTTTTGCAAGTTAGAGTTTGTTGTAGTGAGTTCTTGCCATGTGTGGTTGTCGGGTTTGTCTTTGTGCTTTGGTTTTTAGTCGTCTTGTTGTGCTTCTACGTTGCGTGTCCGGTTGTGGGGTTTTGAGTTCGCTGCCCCCTTTTTGCAAATTGAGTTGATATGGCATTGGAAACCGGTATGCAGGGTGATCCTGGGCGAGCTTCGGGTCGCATACCGGGATTGTTGTCGAGCTATTCGAATGGTCTCATGGTTGTCTCATTTTGGCTTGGGTGCTAGCATTGCGAGCGCCATCGGTGATCCGTTGCTAGCCTCCAAATCCGATAACGATGAACGAGCATTCAAATAACCCGAGGACGGTCTGGGCTGCTCCTCACAGCGCTGGTATCAGAGCAAGGTGCATAAAGACGAACTCTAAACTTGGCAACCACTTAGGTGATTAATTGTGGTTTACTTAGCCTTCTAGTAGTAATTAACGCTATATTACCCGCCCTATGACTATAATTCGGGTTATGTAGGTTGAATGGTGAGTGTGGGAGAAACGATCACGTTGGAATCGTGCATTGCATGCCATGCATATAATATCCATGTCATACCATGCACGCAATTTGACAAGAAACAGTAAGTTTCGCTTTAGCGCCGGACCAAACTTAAAGAAAACAGTAAGTTTCCTATCTACGACGGACCAAATTTGTTGGTCTGTCGTAAACATGCTTTGGCAACCTCATTTTCCCATGTACGACAAACCAAGTTTTTTGGTCTGTTGTAAACATGAATCTGAGTCCTTTTGCGCCGAACCGATTTTGTGTACGACGGACCAAGTTTTTGGGTCTGTCGTGCACATGTTCTTGAGCTCTTGTGCCAAACTCAATTTTCTAAGAAAATAGCAGTCAGCGCATGTACGACGGACCAAGTTTTTGGGTCTGTCATGGACGTGCTTTTGAGATCATGAGCCGGACTCAATTTTCCAAGAAACCAGTAAGTTTCGCATGTACGACGGACTGATTTCTTTAGTCTGTCGTGAACGTGTTTTCGTCGGAATGATTTCTTCTTGAAACCGAGACTTTCACTTGTACACCGGACCGATTTTGTTGGTCCGTTGTGAATGGTTTTTTGAGTGACTTTTTCATGTGTACGCCGGACCATATTTTTTGGTCCGTTGTAAATGCGTTTTTGCTCGATTAGGGTTTTGAGCAAAATTGGAATTGTGTTTGATTTGTTTTTGAGATTATGAAATTTGTGAGAATTTCATGATGCTTGAAGTGGACTTTATGCAATGCTCGTGTGAGTATTTGCATGGATTGATGTGAGTCAAGTCGTGGACTTGTGCTCGAAATTGTTTTGTGGTTTGTTCATGTGCAGGTATTGCTCGAAGACGAACGTGGTCGATGATGAGACCGGAACTAGGTTCATGGAGGAGCTGAGGTTCGGGACTAGGTTCAGGGAGGAACTGAGGTGTTGGTGGTCAAGGATGTCATGCGGGACGTTCGGGCTAAGAGAATGGTGCACATGAAGAATGGTTAGTCACGTGAGAATGGCAGGAGGTCATTAGCGTGCAAAGTGTTAGTCACGTGAGTATGGCAGGTGGCCATACGCGTGCAAAGTGTTAGTCACGTGAGTATGGTAGGGTTGCCATACGCGTGCAAGAGTTGTACTCGGCCAGGTTGGGCCAAGAGGAGTTGTATACATACTCCTTCTAGATTAGGAATTGTATTCAGAACTCCTTGTGTTTTGCTCCTTTAAATAGGAGGGTGTCTCTGTTGAAGGGCATCAATCGCATCAATTGGAGCCGAGCGCATTGAGAGCCTCAAGCTCGATTTTAGGGTTTGTACTCTTTTATGAGAGTACTTTAGACAAAAGAAATAAAGATCAATTCTTCTAGATCCTTGCGTGCTCTGATGCAGAGTTGCTACAATGTTTCCTGTTTTGGTTCTTGTTTGCATGCTTGTTCTTTTCTAGATTGGTTTTTGTTCTTTTAGTTTTATCTTGATTTTATCCATCAAAACCTTTCTAGAGAATTGATTTAGGGTTTCTCTAAGTTTAGTTGATTAAACTTTTGTCGTTCTTGTTTAATCTTGAAGTTTTGGTTAGATTATTTCTCGTCATCTTCTGTCACAGCAAGCTTGCGAGGTTCATAACTCTTGATCCGTAAGTCCGATCGAGCTGATTCTTTTTGGGTTCGATTCACATTGGAATCTAGTTTCTCGTGTCCAAGTTTCAGTTCAATCTAACTGTTGGATCTCTAGGAATTATCGTTTTACTGAACCTCTGTCATTCTGTTTTTGTCGAATACGAGGCAATTATTTGGTTCTATTTTGGGGTGAACTTTTAGTAGATCAAGAATTTGGTTTTAGCTTCCGCACAATCATTCACCCCCCCTCTGATTGCTATATTCGTATACTTCGATCCTACAAGTGGTATCAGAGCAAGGTTTTTCTAATCTATCTTAACCGGTGATTAGATCAATGGATCGTTATTCGACAAAACCATGTGTGTTCGATGGTGTTGATTTTCAGTTCTGGAAGGCCAAGATGGAGGCGTTCATCCAAGCACAAGGCTTCACAATTTGGTCTACAAGCCATATGAAGTCACATAGCGACAACGTCAACGACACCAATCGCACACATGTTGAAGCAAACAAAGAAGGCGCCGCAACTTGATCATCCAAGGTTTGGGGCGCAGCGACTTTGACCGTGTGATCCATCTCAAATCCGCACATGAGGTATTGAAATCTCTTTGTGATTACCATGAGGGTTCTAACACTATTAAAGAGGTTCGTCAAGATCTTTACAAAAAAGAATACATGCGATTTGAGATGAAACCCGATGAGTCGCTAGATGACTTCTTTGCACGTTTCAATAAAATTCTTAGTAATCTTCGTCTTTGTTGGAGTTAGCTTTGATGATGCCGCTAATGCTAGACAATTGCTTGGTGCTTTAGACATGTCTATTTGGGAGATGAAAGTTACATCCATTAGAGAATCTCTTGTCATGAGTACACTTACATTAGATGTTCGTATTCTAAATTGAAAACTCATGAGTTGGATGTTCTTGCAAGGAAAGGTAATATTAAATCAATTGCTTTGATCTCTAACCCTAACATGTCAAATGCAAATTCTTCTTCTAGCTTTGCCCTGTCCTTCGTGTCTTCTTTAACAGATGAGCAAATTGAAGAATTTCCTGAAGAAGACTTGGCACTACTCTCTTCTCGTTTTAACAAAGCCTTGCAGAATGTGAGAATGAGAAAAAGAGGTGGTCCTCCAAGGTGTTACGAGTGTGGTGATCTCAACCACATGAGATCAAATTGTCCAAAGCTTGTAGGTAAAACATCAAAGGAGGAGAAGGACAACGACAGAAGATATGAGAAGAAAAGGTTCTCTTCAAACGACAGGAAAAAGAAGAGCTTCATCAACCGCAAAGTGGTTCATCGAGTTCTTTCCGCTCTTGAACAAGTCAATTTGAGCGATGTGGACTCGGAGAGCAGCGAGGACGATGCAACTCCAAGCAAACATGACTTGACAGGGTTGTGTCTCATGGCAAGCAGCAAGGATAGCTTCACCGAGGACGGCAATGACAGCGACTTCAATGAGGTAGATCCTTCTTATGATGAATTAGCCAATCTTTGTCTGCCCGTCTTGGAAAATTACTTGACAAACGTGATAGAAAAATTAAGAAACATGATATTCTTGTGGAGTCATTGAATGTTGAAATTGCTAGACTTAAGACATTGATTCCTGATGATGATACTTGTAAATCATGTGACTTAATTTACAATGAGCTCACCTTGCTTAGGAAAGAACACGCTCTTCTGTTGCATCTAAATGAGAAAAATGAGAAACATGTTAAACATGCTAACTGTTCCACTGATGATTTGCATGGTTCAACTTCTTGTTCTAAATGCTCAACTCTTGAATTAAAATTGAAAGATGCAAATGCTAGGGTTTCTCAATTGACTGATAATCTGCTTACTCATGAGGTTCTTTCATGCTCTACTTGTCATAAACAGAAAGGGAAGGTCGATATTCCTTGCAATAATTGTTTAACTCTTGCTAAGAAAGTTGATTACTTGCAAAATTCTTTGGAACGTTTCACTAATGGCAAGAAAAAGTTGAACATGATTTTGGATCAATCTAAGGTTAGCACAAACAAGAGAGGTTTAGGTTTTGATCCTTATGCAACATACGAAACTAAACCTCGCACTGTTGTTTAGGCTCCTTGCAAAATTGAGTTATCTAATGAGCCTAAGAAAATTGCTTTTCAATCTGCTGGTTTTTTATCTTCTACTATGATGAATGCAAAATGTGCCTTTCTTTGTTAAAGCTAAACATCATGTCAAGTACACTTGCACTCATTGTGGTAGAGATGGACACTTAGTAGATTTTTGCTTTAGACTAGCCAAACAACAAAAGAAGGAAAGAACTGAGGCTAGGTCAAATTTCAGCAAAGCACATTTTACTTCTTATGCGCCTAGAGTGATGAAAACACCTTCTGTTCCTAGAAACATGGGAAAAGGCAAATCTGATTTTGTGCATAAAAATTATCGTGTTGTGCCTACTGTTGTGCGTCGTGTGTCTCAGTACTGGATTCCCAAAAATCTCATTCCTAACCCCAGTACTGAGACCTCGACATGTTTTGTTGCTATGTAGGCTTCCCACGCGAGGAAGGAGAACATGTGGCTAGTAAATTTCGGATGCTCACTTCATATGTTCAGTGATAAGTTTTGGTTCTTCTTCACTCGTGCATCTCATGCTGAAAGTGTTGCCTTTGGAGATGCTTCTTCCACTTTTGTTTTCGCAAAAGGCACTAGTCCAAATGGTGCAGGTACAGGTGCATATGTTCAGGGGGAGAGTATCTTTGTTCATGAAGATGATGATGCGGTTGAGGATGAGATAATTGAAATTGTTGTATGCTTGTGTGCTCGTTTTCAAGCTTCCCCACGTGCTTCACATCGACAAGCTGTCAAGCGAATTTTTAGGTATGTTCATGGAACTCAAGAGTTTGGCATTTGGCTTTCTGCTTCCTCATGCATTAGTTTAAGAGCCTTTTCTGATGCTGATTTTGGAGGATGTAGAATTGATAGAAAAAGTACATCTGGTACATGTCATTTCTTGGGCAATTCTCTTATTGCATGGTCATCTAAAAAACAATCTTCTGTTGCACAATCAACTGCTGAATCTGAATATATGGCTACTGCTAGTTGTTGTTCTCAAATTCTTTGGATAGTAGCTACACTTAAGGATTATGGGGTTAATTTGGATAGTGTTCCTCTTTTGTGTGATAACACTAGTGCAATTTGCATTGCTAAAAACCCCGTGCAACACTCTAGAACAAAACACATTGACATCAGATTTCACTTTCTTAGAGATCATGTTGAAAAAGGCAACATTGTGCTTCATCATGTGGATACTGAACATCAATTGGCAGACATTTTCACAAAACCTTTGTCTTCTTCTCGTTTTGCTTTTATTCGGGGAGAACTTGGGATTGTTCATCCAATGGGTTTGTTTTGAGGGGGAGTTTCCTTGCCAAGTTCTTTCACTTGATGAGCTCACTTTATCATATTTCTTTATATGTTATGTAATTGAGCTAATATATGATAATCTAATTGTCTCACTTGAACTAAAAATGACATTGCGAAATTCCCTAGACTGATTGCTTATAGCTAAATACTCTGTGATATCTCACTCTTCTAGGCTTGATATTGAATCCTCTTGACAAATTTGGGCTATGAAGCAAGTGTGGTTTCAACTTTACTCTTTCATAAAACCGTTTAATCACTTTTGCATGTTTACAATCAAAGAAAAAGAAAAGAAAAGGGAATAAAAAAAGGGGTGTTAAAAGCAAAAGCTTCAAGTTGTGTGCTTCAGGCATGATTTCCCTAAAAAGATAAGATGTATGCTTCAAGCATGCCATTCCCTCAAAAACAAGATGTATGCTTCAAGCATGCCACTCCAAGGAAATAAAAGAAGTATGCTTCAAGCATGCCACATGCAGTTTACTATTTAAAGATTAAATTGGTCCACTAGATTGGAGTTGAAACTACTTGCTCGCCCTGATTTGTTATTTGCTTCAACTTTGAGCCTTTGTTTTTCTACTAAAGGTTTTGCTTAGTACTTGGCTATAGTTGACTGAATTGAGGTTGAGATGCATGTCATTCCCTAACTTGTTAAAATCACATCAAGATCATGTATTTTGCATATTATGTGATATATAAGGTTATATGATCGACTGAGCTCATCTTTTCCTATCTTGGCACTCCCTTGTCTCCCTTTGTGAAATCATTGTTTCAGAAAAATTTTGAACATGTTCTCTCTTTTGTACTCTTGATGAATCCATTGTCAAGGGGAGAATTTTTAAGAAGTTTGGGGAGAAGTTGAAAAAAAAAGGGGGAAATTTTTTGGAAATTTAAGAAGTCTGGAGAAATGAATTGTGGGGGGAAAAGTTTAAAAAAAGAGGGAAAAGTTTTTGGAATTTGGCATTTTGAGAACTTTGGAATCTTTTGAATTTGGCATTTTGAGAACTTTGGAATCTTTTGGACACATTGCACATTCACACACATTTTCATTCTTAGGGGGAGATTTTGTTTTGCTTTTTGGTCAAAGGGGGAATTCTGTGTTTTCTTACTTTGGTCTTTGATCCTTTGGATTTCAAAATCTTTTGTAAAGTGAATGCCAAATGTTCAATTCTAAGTGGTGTTGCCAATGTTTTCATCAAGGGGGAGATTGTGAAATCATGTGCTGAAAAATTGGCTTAGAATTGAATTTGCAAAATGTGTTTGTTCATGTGTTTTGACAATTTGACAAGAAACAGTAAGTTTAAGCTTTGTAGCCGGACCAAACTTAAAGAAAATAAGAAGTTTCCATCTACGACGGACCAAATTTGTTGGTATGTCGTAAACATGCTTTGGCAACCTCATTTTCCCATGTACGACAAACCAAGTTTTTTGGTGCATTGTAAACATGAATCTGAGTCCTTTTGCGCCGAATCGATTTTGTGTACGACGGACCAAGTTTTGGGTCTGTCGTGCACATGTTCTTGAGCTCTTGTGCCAAACTCAATTTTCTAAGAAAATAGCGATCGGCGCATGTCTGACGGACCAAGTTTTTGGAGTGCATCGTGGACGTGCTTTTGAGATCATGAGCCGGACTCAATTTTCCAAGAAACTAGTAAGTTTCGCATGTACGACGGACTGATTTCTTTAGTCTGTCGTGAACGTGTTTTCGCCGGAATGATTTCTTCTTGAAACCGAGACTTTCACTTGTACACCGGACCGATTTTGTTGGTCCGTTGTGAATGGTTTTTTGAGTGACTTTTTCATGTGTACGCCGGACCATATTTTTTGGTCCGTCGTAAATGCGTTTTTGCTCGATTAGGGTTTTGAGCAAAATTGGAATTGTGTTTGATTTGTTTTTGAGATTATGAAATTTGTGAGAATTTCATGATGCTTGAAGTGGACTTTATGCAATGCTCGTGTGAGTATTTGCATGGATTGATGTGAGTCAAGTCGTGGACTTGTGCTCGGAATTGTTTTGTGGTTTGTTTATGTGCAGGTATTGCTCGAAGACGAACGTGGTCGATGACGAGACCGGAACTAGGTTCATGGAGGAGCTGAGGTTCGGGACTAGGTTCAGGGAGGAACTGAGGTGTTGGTGGTCAAGGATGTCATGCGGGACGTTCGGGCTAAGAGAATGGTGCACATGAAGAATGGTTAGTCACGTGAGAATGGCAGGAGGTCATTCGCGTGCAAAGTGTTAGTCACATGAGTATGGCAGGTGGCCATACGCGTGCAAAGTGTTAGTCACGTGAGTATGGTAGGGTTGCCATACGCGTGCAAGAGTTGTACTCGGCCAGGTTGGGCCAAGAGGAGTTGTATACATACTCCTTCTAGATTAGGAATTGTATTCAGAACTCCTTGTGTTTTGCTCCTTTAAATAGGAGGGGTGTCTCCTGTTGAAGGGCATCAATCGCATCAATTGGAGCTGAGCGCATTGAGAGCCTCAAGCTCAGTTTTATGGTTTGTACTCTTTTTATGAGAGTACTTTAGACGAAAGAAATAAAGATCAATTCTTCTAGATCCTTGCGTGCTACAGTAACCAAGTTGCTACAGTGTTTCCTGTTTTGGTTCTTGTTTGCATGCTTGTTCTTTTCTAGATTAGTTTTTGTTCTTTTAGTTTTATCTTGATTTGATGCTTCAAAACCTTTCTAGAGAATTGATTTAGGGTTTCTCTAAGTTTAGTTGATTAAACTTTTGTCGTTCTTGTTTAATCTTGAAGTTTTGGTTAGATTATTTCTTGTCATCTTCTGTCACAGCAAGCTTGCGAGGTTCATAACTTTTAATCCGTAAGTCCGATCAAGCTGATTCTTTTTGGGTTCGATTCATATTGGAATCTAGTTTCTCGTGTCCAAATTTCAGATAAATCTAACGGTTGGATCTCCAGGAATTCTCGTTTTACCGAACCTTTGTCATTTTGTTTTTGTCGAATACGAGGCAATTATTTGGTTCTGTTTTGGGGTGAACTTTTAGTAGATCAAGAATTTGGTTTTAGCTTCCGCACAATCATTCACCCCCCCTCTGATTGCTATATTCGTATACTTCGATCCTACAATATGTCTTGCCATGACATTTTGCATCTTGATCTATGCTTTCATGTATGTTGGATTTGTAAAATTCCTTTGTATTGTGCTACCGTCTAGATCAAGTTTTGATTCGAATTTTTGCTAAGTGTAAGAACCTATCCCTTCCTTGTGAAGTCTAACTCTTGTCGTCTGACTTTGGTTGACGACAGAATGAGGACCCGCGGTGGTATGGGAGGTGATGATGGTGCGGGGCGATCGCAGCCCCACGATGGCGATCCGCCTCCTCCTCCCAACCTCTTGGATGTGCTACTGAGTCTGAGAAAAATCAGCAGGCAACCAACCGAATCCTAGAGATGCTTGTTCAGAATTAGGCTCCTCGAGGTGGCCGTGATGGGCGAGACCGCCCCAATGGTTATATGGATTTCTTGCATACACAGCCACCCACCTTCTCTCGTGCTAGCGAGCCACTTGAGGCCGATGATTGGTTGCGCACAATTGAGCAGAAGTTTGCTCTCATTCGCTGCGAAGACCATGAGAAGGCACTCTTTGCTGCTCAACAACTTCAGGGTCCTGCTGGTGCTTGGTGGGCCAATTTCCTTGTCATGCAGCCTGCCGGTCACCAAGTGTCATGGGCTGAGTTCTGTGAGGCCT
The DNA here is from genome assembly GCA_036346355.1 of Rhipidocladum racemiflorum. Taxonomy (NCBI): domain Eukaryota; kingdom Viridiplantae; phylum Streptophyta; class Magnoliopsida; order Poales; family Poaceae; genus Rhipidocladum; species Rhipidocladum racemiflorum. The sequence continues at coordinate 55,876,020 of CM070577.1, read as the reverse complement.
TTCGGGCATATCATATCCCGAAGGGGCTCATGGACATCAAGAGGCAGGAGTTCCTCTCCCTCAGGCAGTTGAACAAGTCTGTGATGGACTACTCTCGTGAGTTCAACTATTTGGCCCAGTATGAGCCAGAAGAGGTGAACACTGATCAGAAGAAGCAAGATCGCTTCATAAATGGGCTATCAGCCAAGATGCAAGACAAGCTCTCTGTGTGCTACTTCACTGATTTCAATGCTTTGGTGAGTCGGGTGATCACAGTGAAGCACAAAATGAAGAGTCACCAGGAAGAAAAGAAGCGGAAGTGGGTTACACAGTTTTCAGCAGGTGGCAGTTCGCAGCGTGCTCGAGCTGTCCTCCTTCCTCCACCTAGGGCACCTGCACCTGCACCTCCCCTCCAGGCTGGGATGGTCCGGCCTCCTGCTGTTGCTCCCCGGCCCCCACAGCCACAGCCGGGAGTGAGAGTGGGGGCGAGTTCAGGTCCAGGCCCGTGCTACAATTGTGGGCACGCGGGACACTTCATCAGGGATTGTCCTTTTCCTAGGCGGGGCAACAACTCTGATGCTCCAAGGCCTAAAGGCGCTACCGCACTGCCTCCACGTCCCCACAGGAAGGCACCTCAAGTGTCGAAGCATGGCCGGGTCAACTACACCGACGCCGAGGCGATTCAAGAGGGCGACCATGTGTTGACGGGTATGTTATGCATTGATGGGCATGCTGCTAGGGTTTTGTTTGATTCAGGGGCTTCTCATTCTTTTATTCGCAAGGATTTTGCTATGCATCATCAAATGAGAGTGAGTAGCAGCAACACATCTTTCCTCATTGAAGCACCGAGTTCAAAGATCATTGCTAATCAAGTAGTCCAAGAAGCAACTATGATAATCCAAGGGGTTCCATTCCTCGTCAACTTGCTGCTCCTCGATCTTCGTGGGATGGATGTTATCTTGGGCATGAATGGGCTAACACGGCAGCAGGCCATTCTATATTGTTCTCATCGTTCCATCTCGCTTAAGGGACCGAAGGGCGGCTGGTTAACTCTACTTCTCGATGATGGCAAGGTCACTCTTTGCTCCTTGAATGGTGCTGAAATTGGGGAGTTAGAGTCCATTCCCTTGGTTTCTGAATACCCGGATGTGTTCCCAGCGGAATTGCCACGGATGCCGCCCGATTGGGATATTGAGTTCGTAGTTGAGCTTCAGCCCGGGACTGCCCCAGTTTCCAAGTGGCCGTATCGAATGCCGCCAAATGAATTGGCCAAATTGAAGAATCAATTTCAGATTGCCTATACTATTGTTCTTGCTTGTTCTTCGGTTGCTTGCAGGACTTGAACCTCGTGTTTAGGTTGATCGTGCCCTCGGTAAGATCAATAACCCTCCAGAGTTGGTTTAGCGATTGCTAAGCGCATCGTAGTCGTATGGTGTGGTCGGATAATCAAAGTCGTCTCCACCCAAATCGATCGTGTGTTTCTCATCGAAAGATTAGGACACCCAAAGTGCAATCAAGTGGTCTTAGAGCCTCGGTTGATCGGTGTGAATATCAGTACTTTAGATTAGTTCTTGTTTTCAATCCTAATTTGAAAATTATTCCACAAAAATTCAACTTTCAGTTTCAATCTGTTATTTTAGTGAGTTTGGTTATGTTTTTATCCATAAGATTCCATGTTTTAGTTTCTGATCTTTCTTTTCCTTTGCGTTGCTTGAATCCTTCAATTCTGTCAAGTTCGGTATTTCATGCATAACTTTCGTATACAAACTCGGATTTTTGCGTTCCTGTACTTTCTTGAAAGCTTCAGAAAAGATCATCAAAATCTCTGTAACACCCTGGCATCTAGTATGCCTGAATGTTACCAAACATAGAATAGACAACATCTAAATACCACAAATAAAGATAAATTACAGCAAAGGTGCAAATGCTAAAACCAAAAATTTCGGCAGCATCTCCTTTGTTTTTCCATGATTGAAGCAACAACAATACTATGACAAGATATAGCAAGATATGAGATATCTAAAACAGCATTAACAATGGATATAGCAACATCTTAAATCAATAATACCAAGTCCAACCACTCCTCAAACTAAAACGAAGCAATTGAGGAAAACAGGCACATAATTTAACCATACACCAAGATTCATGGCACTATTCTTATTATCATGACTTCAAACGATTAAATTGTCTATAAGTGTGGAGCTACGTGTGGAAGTGTAGCTAATGCCCTCTCCCGCATGCCGGTTTCAAGGTACCTAAAAACAATATGAAACACAAGCGTGAGTTCATCACTCAGCAAGCATATTGCAATGATCATAAGAACAAATCAATGCCAACATCGATACATACCATACTTAACATCATGATCAAGTCATAATTTCATACACAACATCGTAACCATGTCCCAATCTCATTGTACACATTTCATTATCATCATCATGTATGCAATGCAATGCAATGCACATGTCTCCTCGAAGCACATACCGGTATTGCCGAGTGCACACCCGTCGGCGTGCACCCTCTTTCCCCTTCCATCCCGTAGATGGAGGGTGCCTACTCCTCTCTTCCACTCACCACGTGGATGGAATCACGAGGTAGGTCTTACTCAATGGCGCTCCGGATTAGTCATAACTTTCTCACCGACCATACCGGACTAGTTATGACGTTCTCACCGACCGGGCCAGTTTTCATGCCATATATGCAACATATGCCATAAACATAAACAATTAATCATTGCATAGCATCATGACATACCATTTTCATCATATCATGGGCAAACACTAATCATGGTAAGATAGCATATCATGAAAACAATTTGCATCTATTCAAGACTAGCAACATACAACACGCTACCCATTCCAATACACTTGCCTTAACCGCGGGCGACGGATTGGCGAGAGGATGAGGGCACTCCTGGGGTCACACCACCTGCACATAGATACCACACACTCAAAACGTGCCAACAAAACAGTACACCATCGCTCATCTACCCCGACTTCGCAAACTACTCCCAAAGCTGAAAAACAGAGAAACTGTCTCCCGGGACAGCAGGCTTCAAACTAGCATAACTTGAGTTCTAGGACTCCAAATCAAGTAAACGAGTACATCATCATGAATCTTAGGAAATTTCTAGCTTTTTCTAAGTATTGGGAAAAGCTCATTCGGCCTCAAAAATTGTCTAATCTACAAAACATTACGTTATGTCCCAATTACGTCACAGATTTGAAAACACTCGGTAAAACGATCATAACTTTCAAACAGCTGGGCGGAATTGGATGTTCTTGTGTCCAATTAAAGGTATTGAAGTTATCTACAACTTTCTCAACAGGCGACCGACCAAAATCCAATTCTAAAATTGCGAAAACTCAAACCCTAGGTCATGTGACCAATTTGCCCGAAGCAGAACGTGGGACAGCAAATGAAATCTCCCTAATCTCATCTAGGAACAGCACCTAAATACCAAATTTAACCATGAAATTACCCATCTAACAGCACCTAGACCACCCCGAACAAGACCCCAAATCCGTACCCCTTCTTGACGGATAACCCGGTCGACGAACGCCTCTTCTTCGCGACCCGATCTCTCCAATCGCCGGGAACGTCGGAATCGCCTGGAACGCCGGATCCTCTTGGACGGAGAGTTCCAAGACAGAGAGATCACACGGAGGGAGAGGCTCTAGGGTCGTCTAGGGGAGGTGGAGGAGCAAGGTGGCGGCTAGGGGAGGCAATGGGGGAGGCGCTGGGGGGAGAGGGGTGGGTGGAGGCTAGGGTTGAGGGAGAGGGGAGTGGGGGTGCACCAAGGGGTGGGGGCTAGGTTTGGCTGCCCAAAAGTCCCCCCCCGGGCCCAAACCCTTGCACCAGAGGCCCAACTCAACCCCCAAGGCCCAAAGTCCCCCGGAAAGGCCCAAACACCCGGAAACGGCCCAAAAACACGCTATAAAGTCGTACCGAAATGCCGAATTCTATAATGTCACATTCTGGGGTGTCACAATCTCTTTTGGGCAACCATGCAAATTCGGAACGGATCAATGAAATCTACCGCAATTAAAGTCGGTGCTCCAATTGATTTGTTACCTCTTTACCTTTGGTGTCATCTTCTGTGCTTGTTAATCAATTTTAGAGCAAACGATGAGTACACTTATGTACTCGCAAGATTTTAGTGTTTGCAAGTATATTAAAATGCAGGCTATGAAATGAAATAGGTTTCTAGACTAAGTTCATCTGCATGAAGTAGGATTTATTTGCAATAGAATAATAATTTCGAAACAATACGGAATTTGCAAGAGCAATTGTAAAGAAATTAGTTACAACATAATTAACATTTTGATCATCAATCTGAATCCATCCAAATCATAATCCAATCAATAAGATCACCATGGCCCAAACGATACTTTGCATTACAAATTTATCAAATCGATCATATTCTATTCATTAGAATTCAACCAACCATTCTAGTAACCATAATTCAAATTCCAATCTAGTACCCAGTTCCCAATTCCAATCCACTTCCAATTCCAACTACAGTCTTTCCTTACTATGGTCCTAGAGGGTGGACACTAGCGGCCCAAAGATCAAACACACTAGTTCACAGCCTCCCCATAGTAAGGTAACCACCGATCCAAACCTGATTAACCACTACGTACTCACACCACCACCCAACCCAAACCATTTTCCTGAAAACACTTTCGAAAACTAGAACCAAAAGTCTATACTTGATGTTACTTTCCGAGCTGCTCTTGATCGTGAGCACGGCTAATCAATTAGATTCATTCTCTGCAGAGATTGTACACTTTACCCACATGACACATTCTACCAATCATGTCAGCCATGTTAGGCGACACTGAACGTATCCGTTTTGCTAGACTGTGACAAAACCTTTCTAATCGTTAGAGTTTAAGAACCTTGCACCAGCACCGGTGAACGCGCATCCCTTGCTATGGTGGTTTTACAGCTCGTCCAGCATAGGACTGCGAGCACGAAGCATCGGCGATGGCCACGAGCATGCAGCTAGGTACTATCGCACTGACCCAGAATGATGGTCCATGCGGGCCCCCATTGTGTCCTTACCAATAGCAAGGCATACACCATTGTATCAGAAAAATTTGACCCTGACACCTCGAAGAGGGAGTTCCTAGAACAGCACCAGAACCGGCGGTGACTGTCCTACTACTTCGGCCTACCAACATGCAAGGCTAAATTCCAACAATTGTACTAGGTTAGGGCTATCCCATACTAGCACATGTGGTTGTACGATTAACTCAGTTAATTGTATCAAGTTCGATCCTTAGGGGGACATAGGCGAGACCTTCCAACATCTGCTCGGTCTAAACCACGCTTTTACCCTTTTTATTTTCCATTTTTTCCAACATAACCACTTATTCAAACCACCATTTTCCAAACCAAATTTTGTATCCAAATGAGATTTTGATTGCATGGAACCACCAAACTGATATTCTCGTTTCTATGGCATAACTAAGCTTATGCAATTACTAATCGATTATACCCTTTTGACATTTATAATAATGTCTAATCCTAACTTAGCATTTAACAAGGTTCACGAATCAATTACGATTAAGGTAATCCACCGAATCTTGGGTCTATCTACCAGATTCGCACAATTTAGCGAATTTACATAATATACATGCATGCATAATGGTTTTAAACAAGTGAAATTAACTTTGTAAATATCGGATCAATATGTTCAAGGAGGTGCTTGCCTGTTTGCGAGAACATCGAACGAATCAAAATAGGCTAAATGAATCAAATAAAAAGGCAAAAGGAAACACGCTCGAGGGGAAACAAAATACCTAGCGATAGTGTCATTGGAACGACACTCGGAAACTAAGTTTACGTGCTTAAACAGTTGACTAATCGAATACGAGAAGCTACGAACAAATGAACTAAACTAGGGCTAAAAGCCACTAAGAATCCTGTAGTATCGACGTACAAACCCCGGTACTACCGGCCTCTCCGGCATTACCTCAAAGAGGTGGTACTGCCGACCTTCGGTAGTACCGGGCCTCAGGTCCGGTAGTGCGGATGACCGGGGACCAAAACGGGAACTCTTTGTAAAATAACTACCGGCATTATACGTGCGGTAGTGCTGCTCGGGCGGTAGTACCGGCAATCAACCCCGGTAGTGCTAGCCTTAAGAGGGACAGAAGAACACCCTCTGGAAAATAGCTACTAGTGTGCTAGATATGGTACTACCACTAGCAGCAGTACCGGTACTACAACGTCGGTAGTGCCAGCCTCAGGAGAAAATTAGGGTTTGCAAAGTTTGGATTTTGCGCAAACAAATTCGAAACTTTGAGACAATTGCATGGCTAGGTTCCTAGCAATGCCAGGGACCCATCCACGCAGGTCTTACCAAGTTTCGAGTCCATTTAACCTAATTTCCACCTTTTCGAACTCAATAACCCTAATTACTACCTAGAATTCGATTTTCAACTCGAATCAAATTCAAACTTGATTTTTTTGAAAAAATCGAACCCTAACGACATCGGATATATTCTAGGGTCATTTCCTTGCTTTTGGAGTGAGGTTTTCAAGCAAAACTCTGAAACTCAAGAAATTGACCTTTCGGAAAAAATAAATCTGACAAAAGTTGAATTAGGTTTCTTAGCCTCATTATTTCCGCGAGAGGGGAACCCCTACGGCAATAAGAATTTAATAGAAGTTTTTCTTGTGATTCTTGGAACCTCAGAACTCGAATTAACCCCAAGAAGCACAAAAATGCACTTTTTGCAAATCGATTTGAAACAATAGGATTTGCAACTAACTATTAATTCTTTGTGTTGCACACCAAGGTTTCACACGGCCTAACTCGCATCTATGGATTTGGTTCAAGATGATTGGAATCTTTTAACATGAAAGCCCTAATTGCTACCAAATTCGATTTCCAACCTGAATCGAGTTCAACCTCGATTCTTTTGTGGGAATCAAACTTCAATGGCGTCGAATTTACTCGAGAGCCATTTTTCCCAATTTTTGGAGTTAAGGTTCCAAAGGGTCCTCCAAAAATTCAAGAAAAATACACTTAGACGATTAAACTCGATAAAGAGCCAATTAAGGTTTTCGGATCGAATCAATCACTCTAGCTAATTCTCTTGAACCCAACCTAGGTCTAGCAACTCAATGAAATGATGATCTACAACTAGAACCATAATTTCTAGGGCTAGAACACAAGAGAGTAGAAAACAAAGAAAGGAAAAACTAGGGTTTTGAGATCAAAACCTAATGGATTGATCCCGGGTTTGATTCCATCGGTCTTAAGGCTTGATTAGAGCTTGGTGAAGCTTTCCACACCTTGACTTGACTTCTCCTTTTGCTCCTTGACCTCAAACTCACCAAATAAGAGGGAGAGAAGAGAGAGCTCAAGAGAGTAAGGGAGAAACGAGAGGCAGAGAGAGCTACAGAGTGAGGGAGGGCATAAGAGAAAGAGGAGGTGAGGGGGAGGTGTATATGAGTGAGGGGAGAAGCTCCTAGAACCGGGACACGGTGGCCATGAAGCACAGTCATCAGTATGGGCGTCGGTGTTCGGCTTTGACCACTCGGCCAGCACTACCACTCCACCTGAGCGGTAGTGCCGCCTGGCCAGTAGTACCGCCCCTCCAGCAGAAAAATTCCGAGTTTCTTTGCAATTTTTTCTTTGGCTCTTGGAATTGACCTCCAGGAACTCAAGGGAGAGGTATTGGCACTCCAAGGAAAGGCTTTAGGATTTGGGTTACTAAGGATTTCAAAAGATTTCAGCCAAACTCGAAACCCAGGGTTTTGCAGCGGAATCGATTGAAACGGCTCGAACAACTAAACCCTAACACGACCAAAACCCAAATTAAGATACAACAGCACTCCAATAACGATTAAGCACTAAATTAACTTATTTACAAAATTAGGGTGTTACATTTAGGCAGCTCCTGCTATTGTGCCTCCACCTACAATGGTTCCCGCAGCTGTCGTAGATGTGCTGGATTCTAGAATGAGTCTGTGGGAGTGGTTGACTGTCCGACTCAACACCTTTGATGGTGCGAGTACGCCAGTTCAATCAGCAGACTGGCTGTATTACATGGAGAGACAATTCGGAGTGTTGGAGATGACCTCTCTCCAAAAGGTTCGATTTGTGGCCTTCCAGAAGAAGGGCCAGGCGGATATCTAGTAGGAGGGGGTACATGCTGTGAGGACCCCTGCATAGGGACCAGTGACCTAGGAGATCTTCACTAAGCACTTTCAAGCTAAGTTTTACCCGAAGTCCTTCCTAGAGAGGATGGAGTCTTCTTTGACTACCCTCTCCCAAGGGAAGAAGTCTGTGACTGAGTACTAGGTGGAGTTCAACAACAATGTGTACTTCGTACCAACTATTGCATCTGCTGACTGTGAAAAGGCTTGAAGGTTCTATCGGGGCCTCAACCAAGAGTTCGAGTTGTCGTGGGGGCCACTATCCCCTGTGACTTCGTCTCTGTGGCTAAGCAGACTAAGGGCATGGAGCTTGAATTGGAACTTTCCAAAGATAAGCTCAACTCTAGAGGTTCGGGAGTTCCTATAGCTTCTGGTGGTGGCTAGAAGAGGAGTTTTGGTGGGGGAGGTGGGTCTCTTCAGTGACCTACATCCAAGAAGTTCAGGGGGATAGAGTTCCTCCTCGGGAGCCAAGGCAAAGCAGCCTCGGTCTTCTTCATTGTCCTCCCCACGGTTGGACTTTCACCCTATCCCGGGGCAAGGCATTATTTGCTTCAAGTGTGGTGGTTAGCATCGCGCTACAGAGTATTCGTGGTCAAGGGAGTGGCATCATTGTAGCCAACCTAGTCATATGGAGTGAGTTTGCTGGTTGAATCCCAGTAGCATCATCAAGTGGGAGCCGGTGCCATCTACATCGACTCTGACTGCCTTGTATAGAGGGTCAGTCCAGATGTTGGCTGCGGCTCCTGTTCCTCTGTAGCCTTTCATGTGGGCGCCACCTACGGCTTTCTGGCATCCTCAACCATCGGCTCCCCCTCAGTTTGTTGCACTACCTATAGTTTTGGTGCTACCCCAGAAGGGTGTCGTGGCTTCTGCCACCCCGGCACCACCAGGAGTTTAGGCTCTGCTGACAACTAAGTCAGCCGGATGTCCAGATGTGGTATCAGGTATCTTACTTGTGGATCATCTGATGCTTATGTTCTCTTTGATTCAGGAGCTTCCTTTTCCTTTGTATCGATTGAGTTTGCTAGAAGGGCTAAGTTGGGGATGTAATGTATTGCTAAGTCTGTGGTAGTTAGTTCTCCGAGTGGACTTATTATGATTTGATAGTATGCCTGAGTTGCATTATTACCATTGATGATGAGGATTTCTTTGCTCACCTGATGGTCATTCAACTGGCTTCGTTTGATATCATCTAGGGTATGGATTGGCTGCATCAGTACCACGCCAAAATATGATGTTACTGGAAGGCATTTACTTTGCAGGCTCCTTCAGGAGTGGATTTGGTCTTCCAGGGTAGTGTACCATCTAGCTCTCTCTTTGTACTAACCAGTTTATTTCCTGGACGTCGTATGCTGAGATCGGGGGCACTTTTGGCCATTTTAGAAAAGCCAAGTATTTCGGTAACCATTGAGGAGATTCATGTGGTGAAGGAATTCGCTGATGTGTTCCCGGATGAGTTGCCCGGTTTGCCACCTAAAAGGGATGTGAAATTTTGGATTGATCTTGTTCTAGGCACCCGGCTCTTTGTCTCCTTACCGCTTAGCTCGTCCTTTCCAAGATGAGTTGAAGAAACAACTGGATGATCTATTATCCAAAGGGTTGATCCAGTGTAGTGTGTCACCTTGGGGAGCACCTGTCCTTTTTGTTGCCAAGAAAGATGGAGTTTAGCGCATGTGCATTGACTATCGTGCTCTTAATTTGGTGACCATCAAGAACAAGTACACTTTACCTCGCATTGAAGGCTAATTTGACCAATTAAAGGGAATAAAGGTTATCTCTAAGATTGATCTTCAATCGGGTTATAATCAAATTCGTGTGAGGGAGCATGATAATGAAAAGATGGCTTTCTCCCCTACTATTTTTATGGAAACGATGAGCAGTTTGCTGCATGGATATCTTGACGATTTCGTGGTAGTGTTCATTGATGATATACTAATTTATTCCAAGTTAGAGGAGGAGCATGCACATCATCTGAGGCCTGTGCTTCATACTTTGAGGGAGAATCAATTCTTTGCCAAGCTAAAGAAGTGTGAGTTTTGGATTTTTGAAGTGAATTTTCTTGGTCATATCATCAACCAAGAAGGCATTTCTGTTGATCCTAGTAAAATCTTTGCAGTTATGGACTAAGAGAGACCTTCTAATGTCAACACTTCTCAATTATTGCCAAACCACTATCTCAGTTGACTCAGAAGGGGGTAAAATTCCAGTGGACTGACGATTGTGAGCGCAGTTTCTGCACCTTGAAGGAGAAGCTAGTGACTGCTCCTGTTCTCACCCTTCTTAAGCCAAGAGGGCACTTCACCATTTATTTTGATGCTTCTCATGTGGGCCTTGGTTGTGTACTTTTGCAAGGGGAAAGTTATTTCTTATGCGTCAAGGTAGTTGAAAAAGCATGAACAAAACTACCCCACTCATGACCTCAATCTAGCTGCAGTGGTTTTTTCCTTGAAGATTTGGAGGCATTACTTATATGGCAAATCTTGTGATATCTTCACTGATCACAAGAGGCTCAAGTACATCTTCACTTAGAAAGATTTGAATTTGAGACAAAGAAGGTGGTTGCAGTTGTAAAAGATTATGATCTTATAATTTAGTATCATCCAAGCAAAGCTAATGTAGTGGCGGATGCTCTAGCCGCAAGGTGCTGCCCCCTGCTCTTGGCTGTCTCATTGCAGATTTTGAGCATATGGGAGTCTTGTATTGTTTTGCAGGCACCATGCAAGCTGAAACTTAGTTGATTCTAGAGTTAACCATTCCCGAGCATGTGCGTGAGGCATAGCAACATGATCGATTACTTCAACAAATGAAAAAGCGCTTTATTGAGGACAAAACTGGGGATTTTAGCATTGATGAAATTGGTGTGTTGTGATTCAAAGGCCACCTTTGTATACCCCAAAAGTCTCAAGCTAAGGATGACATCATAAAGGAGGCTCATCGTACCCCATATACAGTTCATCCAGGTGATACTAAGATGTATCGAGATTTGAAAAAGTGCTTTTGGTGGAAGAGGATGAGGGTTGATATTGCTCAGTATGTAGCATCTTGTGGAATTTGTCAGAAGGTGAAGGCTGAACATAAATGACCCGTTGGGTTGCTTCAACCTTTAGAGGTTCCTTTTTGGCCTTGGATGACATATCCATGGACTTTGTGATTGGCCTACCTCGTACTTTGTGAGGGAAGGATGCTATTTGGGTTATTGTAGACTATCTCAGCAAGTCTGCTCACTTCATTCCCGTTCGCACAACAAACTCAACGAGTGAGTTGGCTCCTCTTTATGTGTGGGAAATCGTAAGATTGCATGGTGTGCAAAAGACGATCATTTCTGACCATGATGCAAAGTTTATCTCCAAGTTTTGGGAGAATTTGCAGAGTGCTTTGAGCACACAACTTTGTCTTAGTACCCCCTTTCCATCCACAAACGGATGGGCAATCTGAGCGTACCATTCAGACATTGGAGCATATGCTTAGATCCTGTGTTTTGGCATGGAAGGGTTGTTGGGAAGACCATTTGGCCCTTGCTAAATTTGCTTATAATAACAGTTATCATGCAAGCATTCGAGCTGCTACTTATGAAGTGCTTTATGGGCGGAAGTGCCGCTCACCCCTATGTTGGGATGTAGTAGGGGAAAGAGCAGTTCTTGGCCTAGATTGGGTTCAGCAAACTATTGATTAAGTGGCAGAGGTGAGGCAGAACCTTCTTGCAGTTCTCTCAGGCTTGACTGGGACTTCTTCGTCTTCTTCGTTGGTTCAAGGGATGTCCTCCATCTCGACTGATTGTTCTCCGACATCTCCACTGATTTGGTAAGAACGGCCTTCTGGGTCTTTCGAGCCGACGAAGACTTAGCCACAAAGTCTTGGGCGTGGGTCATATTTTGGAACAAGCTTGCTTGGAACTTTGAGCCCCTTCATGTTGTTGTCATATTTTGCTTCACGGGCTCTGGCATCGGCCAGCAGGAAATCTAGGCGTGATTTATCCTTGTGTTGTGCCGACCGGTGCTGGGTTCTAGACTTTGCAGCACACACTGAGTCTCTTTTCCCATCGAGAAAGCATACATCGAGCAGCGTGGTAGTGGTTTCAGCTGGGAGGTCGGCTTTCACCGTGTCCATGGCATCACAAATCGGTTGGGGGTTTTCTACTAAAGGAGCCCATGGTCCGTGGAGTAGGTCAAATAAGTCTTCAATTTTTTCCTTCTCTACCCGGTAGTGGAGGAGACTTGAGTAGATGCCCTCTCAAAAGCAGAGATTATTTTATCAATAATAGTTGTCTCCCTTTCTTCTTCTTCTTCTTCATTGTCAAAAAAGGTCGAATACCAGCTGATCAACCACGAATGAAGTCGGCTTGCTAACGGCTGAGGGAGTGACTACTGAGGTCCCGGCTCCTAAAGGCACCTGAGATTACAGCATCGGCTGGGAAGGTGGCAGAGAAAGGTCGCTCATTGTCTCCTAATGTAAGCTAACGTTAACTGGTGGGGAGAAAGGAGGCGGAGAAGACATGCAGTGTGAGTATGAAACTTTGTTAGCTGATTAACTTGGTAAGTTTAAAATCAATTTACAATATTCCTTACATGACCCGTAGTAGAAACCTAGGGTGAACTGTTAGCTGATTCCTCTCAAGCCGATTGTCCATGTCCCTAAGGGATATCCCTTTGGACAACCCTCTCATATGGGCTTCCGTGCTTTTATCAAAAGTAAAATCGACTTTATGTGGTTAACATATGTAACACAAAGAAATTCTAAGATTAGCCAATTAATATGGACTTACTTGGTTGTTGTTTCTCCAAATTAGAGAGAGAAGGAGATTAGATTCCAAAAGTTCCCGATGTATAGTCGATGAGAGCAAATCTAATAGCCAGGCATGGCCATTGCATTCACATGCAAAGCTCCCGATACAGGTTTCTTACCCGCTACATTCACCTGCAAAATGAAAAGAGAGCCAATTAGTAAGGTTCAAAGGATATTTGAAGACTATAGAATGAAAAAATCTACTTTATCCGATACCTTGCCAGTAATATTTACTAAACTTGTGTTTGTATAGCCTGATGAAGTAGCATCTCTGCCAAAACTCGAACTGCTATAAGTGTAGTTAGTACTTGTTGTCAGCTCTGTGGAAAGATTGGGGAAGAATTCAGAAATGACCACCGATATAGTCCGCTATGCCGGAAATAATGCCACAGAAATGGCCAACCACCAAGTCGGAAAGACTCCTACTCTCTGAGCATGCAGGGTGAAATGTGGCAAGTCTTGGAGCTAGAGGTCATCAGCTATATGCAGAGCAATTTCAGCCGATGAATCTGTAATACTACAGGATTACTTAGGGAGAGAAGCCTGTGTCTGGTGAGGTTCTTAGGGATGGACGCGCGAGCTATATTTCTTTGAGCTTGTGGGGGGTTCCTTTCCCTAAATTTATTTTTATTTTCCCTCCCCACCTCCCCTAGTGAACTCATTCCTCCAAGCTCCTACCGAAACCCCCTCCTCCTCCCAGTTCCTGTCGAAGCACTCCCCTGCTCCTTCTTCACCAGCTGGCGGCGCCCCTCCTCCCAACCGGTGGTGCCCCTCCTCCTCCCCTACCAAAGCTTCCTCCCCAACCGCACCCTGTAGCTCCTCTCCTTGCTCCTCCATGTGGGCAAGTGGAGTTAAGGTTTAGGGGTGTGCATGTTGTTCTAATGAGGGATCTTGCTGGTTTGGTGCTCTAGGGTCTTGGATTTGGGGATTTTGGTGGGACATGGTGGCTCTAGGGTTTGAGGAGAAGTTCTGAATTTTCATGTTGTGCAACTACAGATGTTAGAGCTGCGATTTGAGCTATCTAGAGGCATTTCCTGAGGATTTGGCTGTAGAGAAAGTTGTAGATTGTCGCCTCCCCTTTAATCTGAAAGCAAGAACACTCATTTTTGTTTAGCTATTTAGGAGTTATGCTTGTTTTACTACATGCTACCCTAAATCTATTTGCTTTAGTAGCTGCTGCATTAATCTGCTATTTAAGGCTACATGGAGATCGAATTAGAATTTCTCAATACCTACAAAAAGTTGGGAAATTCCCTGTAGATTCTGAAAATATCATTATTTGCTTAATTTGGATTCATATATCAATAGTTATACTCTTTTGAAGTGCGCTGTCCTAGACTTAGATCCCTAGTGGAAGTTGAGAACTGAGATTGATGTTTAGGTTGCGATTTGGGGTTTCTCTATTAAGTATCAAAATTGTTGGGTGCTTTTAAAGTTGTAGATCTCTATCTTGGGATTATTTAGACACCAAGAATGCTATTTTTGGTTCAGCCATTTAGGAGATATGGTTGTTTTAGTGACTTCTGTCCAGAGTTACTGTTGATTAGTAGTAGCTTCGGATTTTTGTTGATTTGAGATATTTAGAGCCATCTCTTGAGAGGTTAGCTGAATAAGAAGTTGTAGATCTCTGTCTTTTGATTATTTAGAGACCAAGAATGAGATTTTTTGTTCAGCCATCTAGGAGATATGATCTTTTTTGTGCCTACTGTCCAGAGCTGATTTCTGCTAGCAGTGGTCTCAAATTTTTGTTGTTTAGGATTATTTTGATGCCGAACTAAATTATTTTTATAACTAGAGAAAGTTAGAAAATTTCATGTAGGTTCTAAAAATATCTTCGTTTACTAAATTTGAAGTTGTATGTCAGAAGTTATACTAGTTTGGAGGTGGTTGTCCTGTGTGGCAGTTTGCTGAAAATATGGGGGCAGCTAGGATAGAAGTTTTGGTTTGGGACGTACGGTGATGTCGTAATGTTGTGAGTGTATGGTATTGAAGTGTAATGCAATTTTTGTTTCAGGCGGAGTAGCTTCGGGAGTTGCCTCATCCTCACGCCACTCCGCTACTCACGACTAGAGGCAAGTGTATCATGTAGATTAAATGCTAGAAGTATTTGTGTGACATTCCGGTATGAGATTAGGTCGCTTTTCTTGTCGTTTCAGAGGGTTTGGGCCATTCCGGGAGGGTTTGGGCCTTTCCGGGAGGATTTGGGCCTAGGGGGTTGAGTTATGGGCTTTTAGTGGGGGGTTTTGACCCCATAAGGGGGGAACCTGCATTTTTCCTGCCCACCCTAGGACTGGGCGCCCCACCCCTTTACCCTAGCCACCCACCTGTAACACCCCAATTTTTGATTTTCATGAATTTGAATGTCATTTTGCACTTTGGTGAATTTTTGAAATTTTTTTGAATTTATTTGCATTTATTTGGATTAAATTAGAATTTATTCCCTTTTGAAATAATTAAAGAATTAAAAAATTTTATATAAAATTTTGTTAGAAATAATTTATTTGAGTCCAAAATGTCTCAAAGTATTTTCCAGAATTTTTCTGGAATTTTTCTTATTATTTTGCTATTTTTCTAAAATTATTTGAATTACTAGAATTATTTTCAAATATTAAATCGCTGGAAATAGCCTAGTGGGTTAGTACTGTTCATCCGACCGAGTCCGACCCGAGTCAGACTCGAGTCTGACTCGAACTGGAATCAAGCCCGACCCGAGCCAGCCGAACCCTAATGCGCGTGACCATCGGTTCTTGATCCAACGGTCATGATTGCGCCATGTCGCCCAGTCCGAAACCCTGTCGGACTCCGCCGCCGCCGCCGAGTGGGCCTCGGTTTTCGCAGATTTCACGGAAGCCGAGACCCCTATTTATTGCGCTGCCGCCGCCAACGTGTTCTCCTCTTCCGTGCGCACCCGTAGCCCGAGGTCACCGTGCTCAAGCCGCCGCCCGCCCGCAATCACTCGCCGGAGTTGGTTGTGCGCGCCGCCGTGGTTTTTCACCGTTTCTCGCCGTCTCCGCCATTCTCCGCCGGGAACAAGCCCAGATCCGGAACCGTTGCGATGAGATGCATCGGAGGGTACCATCCACTTCGCCGGAGCATGCCCGCAACGCCGTCGGGCTCGTCATCGTCTTCGTCTTCGGCCACCAAGCTCCGCCGTGGACATCGCCGAACCCGCGAAGCTTCTCCGCCGTTAAATCTTCATCGCACGGCCCAGGTTCATCCACATCACCCCGTTCGATTTCATGTTTCGGTTTTTAGATCTAATCCCAACTGTTGGATCTAGATCCAACGGCTTAGATTAAGCCATGTAGCCGTAGACTGCACCGTGCTAGATCCAATATCAGCGTTAGATCTAGATCGTACGGTTAGCGTTAACCGCGTTGTAGCGTAAGATGCAATCTCGGCCGCTCGATCGAACGGCGTAGATTGAGCCACGTGTCGTCACCCGGGTCATGCCACGCCACCCCACGGTGAGGCGAAACCCGATCGGATCTCGACCATCCGATCGAAATCGTATGGTCCAGATCAACCGTGTTGCACCGCAACGTGCGGAATTAGATCTGATCTGGACAGTTGGATTTCAAATCAATGGCCCAGATTGCGCCACGTGTCCGGTAGCCGAACTGGCGCGGTCATCGCGGGCGTCGCCCGGTCGCCGCTGACGTCACGCGTGACGTCAGCCAGGGGCCCGCATGTCAGTGGCTTTGCCCACCGTGCGGTGACGTCATCTGTGACGTCACGCTGACATCAAGGTGGGGCCCGCGTGTCAGTACCGTGTGGCCGAGCGCGATGATGTCAGCGCTGATGTCATCCGAGGGGTCCCACATGTCAGTGAGACATGTACCCGTGGATCGGGTCCACGGTGAATCGAACCCGAACCGTGGACCTAGTCCATGGACCCGTTGAAGTCATGCTGACGCATAATTCGATTTTTCAATAGAAAAATAATTTGGTGCAAATTCTAATACCGTGCTGACGTCAGCTGACGTCATAAATCCGGATTTTTCAGTAGAAAAATAAATGAAGTAATTCGGTTTAATGATTTATTTGAATTTTCAAACTTCAAAGGCATAAAACTTTTGCGTTTTAACTGCGATTTGAACGATTCCAATTTCTAAATTTTTATAAAATTGAGATCTACTTAAATATGAATTTTAATTAATTTTTGAATATGAAATTTTCTCTGTTTATATTTAATTAATAGATTCTTTAAACTTTAAATAGTTATAACTTTTACATTTTAACTCCGATTTGGGCGATTCAAATTTCTAAAAATTTGCAAAATTATGCTCTTTCTGTTTATGGACTTTACTTGAATTTTCGAGCAAGGTGCATGTACTGTTTTATCTATTTATTGCTATTTTCACACGTTACGAGTAGACGTTGAAGTACCTGAGGGCTTCGAAGGTGAAGTGTTGACCCAGGAGCCAGCTCAAGACCAAGAACAAGTACTTTTTGAAGGCAAGTTGTGCTTTGACCATATTGATCCTATTTTTGAAATTAATTTAATTTAAATTATTGCATGCTAATTTAATTACAAATTGTTTAAATTATTTCTGGGAATTAGATAAATGCCAAATTGCAGTATGACACCTTGATTATTTAATTATGTGCCATGAACCCTTGCCACCCTAGTTGTGGAATATTTTAGTTGGACATTAGTGAATTGCCAACACTGGGTATTTAGATTGTTGTAGTATATTGCTTAAACCTGCTACTTGCACATGGCATGATTTTGGATAATCAAATGTTAATAATGACTTAATGAAATATTGAACCTGTTTTGAGAAGTATCATGTGTTGTGATTGTTGATGGCACGTGGTGCATGGTAATCAACTGGTTTGATAAATAGATTTGGACCGGGGCAAGTGGCCAGAATGATATGGTGGGCCATGAGTGGCACCGGGGATGTCGTTTTGGTTCTTTGGGTAGTCTTGCCCTGGTCACCCTAAGGACTTAACCTTGCAAGCCTTTGATCTGAGTCAAACGTGCAACCACATGTCTGTAATGGGACGGACCTAGTTGAGTAAGTTACTAATAACTTGCCTGTGATACCTCGGGGTGTCAACTACACCTTTTATGTAGTTTGAAAGGGTAGCGTACCAGTGCTATGGCATGGTACCCGTCCAACGGTATGCCGGTCCCATACTTCACCTCTGTTAAGGGAAGGGATGGTGTATGACAGAAACCGGAGAGGCTCACTTGTTTAGTTTGCGGTCTCTGAAATGCTTTGTTACGATCACTCGCCTTTGTGGTGTTTGACTGTATCTTGTGGGTAAAGTGCATAACCTCTGCAGAGTGTAAAATCTATTCGAATAGCCGTGTCCGCGGCACAGGACATTGCTCGAGGATTACAGTCAAGGGTTAGACTTTCATGAAAACAACTTGGACTTGGAAAGTTTGGTTGGGTTAAATAATGACGTTGATGGAAATGTGGATTAGGAAAGGGAAAAGTGTTTATTTAACTCCTGGAAAAGTTATTGTTGATATCTTTACTTTTACTGCTTTCGAATCTACTTATGCTTCTTGTTAATTGCTGTTTTACTGCAAATGTACCTGTTAGCCTATCCTTTGTAATAAGCCATGCATATAGAATATTAGCTGCATTCTGTGCATGACTTGCTGAGTACCAAGTACTCACCCTTGCCGCAAACAACATCTGTTGAAGGAGAAGCGACGCCAGCCTTGGAGTAAGAACTTCAGGAGGAGCCGTCTACCTAGGGAGCGAGCCCAGTCAGTTGCCTGTGGTATACTGGATGGCGCCACGTTGATGCTTTTATTCCGCTGCAATTTATTTCCTTAATAAGTTTTCGCCCTGTGTGGCGTACTCTTGTAACTCGACCATAAGGTTGAGCAACCAGTTTGGTTGTCTTAATTAAAGTACTTTATTACTATCGATGTGTATGATTGTGATATTTACCGATGTTGAGACTGTGTGCACTAGCGTGATCCTGGACTAGTGCTGAATACACAGAGGGTTCGGATTTGCAAATTCGGGTCCCGACAGAGGTGGTATCAGAGCCATACTGACTCTAGGCTCACCCATAGCTAGAATGGTCGTAGTGAGGATAAAACCTATTTTCTAAAGATAAAATTTGACAAGACAATGAATGAAATCTCGCCTTATCCCCTTCTCTCCTTTCATACCCATTTTGCTGAATTTCTCTTGCTATCTCTTGGTTTCAAACTTTTCAGTTCTTACGTGAGTGTCTTTTGGCAGATGTTAATGAAGAACAACTACGCAGAGCGTGA
The DNA here is from genome assembly GCA_036346355.1 of Rhipidocladum racemiflorum. Classification (NCBI taxonomy): domain Eukaryota; kingdom Viridiplantae; phylum Streptophyta; class Magnoliopsida; order Poales; family Poaceae; genus Rhipidocladum; species Rhipidocladum racemiflorum. The sequence continues at coordinate 55,856,834 of CM070577.1, read as the reverse complement.
GGGAGGCTACGCTGCCGAGTTATGGCGTATGCTGCAGTTGCTTGGAGGTTTTGAGAGACCGCTCTACCGAGGGACCACCATCGTGCAGGCAGGACTAGTCATAGGATGGGACGTTAAGATCATGGTGTATGCTCAAGAGAAGACGAAGTTCAGTCGTCCTTTTCACTTCACCGCTAGGAGGTCAACATTTGAGATGGGAATCCAGGAGGTGTCACGACGGGCGATGCAGCAGATTGCTCGCACCTACTCCAGAGAGCTAGAAGGCATAGTATTCCGTCACCACCCACGCCGAGACAGCAGAGCTCAGCGGAAGCCGATAGAAGACGAGGATGCTACCGTCACTCACTTGGCCAGATTCATCATCGCTCAGGAGGAGCTAATCGATGACACAGTCTAGGAGTTGATGAAGGCTCGCGAGCAGGTCGAGGAAGGGAAAAAGCACCTAGAGAATGCTCGTGAGTACGTCGCCTATGCTGCGGAGAGGATCGCGGAGCTGGAGAACACACTGTATGGGCAGGGCCCGGAGCCAGTGATGGAGTTGGACGCCTGCACCGGAGGAACCAAAGACTGAGCAGAGCACCCGGCCCACCATAGCCTGAGCCTGAGGATGATGCTGCTTCTTCGACTACTACCGTTGTGGGATATGGCGATCACTTCGCGCCTATGCCACCGCACCCACCACGAGGAGGCAGTGGAGGTTTTCTTGATGAGTGAGCGTAGGTTTTGCTGTTGAGACTCCTTCGTCGAGTCGCGTTATAGAATAAAGAGTCACCCATAGAGGCATTAGACTCTAGTGTGTTAGTTTATTTGGATTTTCATTGCTTACTGAGTGTGCAGTATGTGTTGCAGGGCCCTTAGGCATTGTAAGCAACCATATCAAGTTATTATTGATTAATTAATAAAGTTGAATTTTGAGTTACACTTTCCCCCGCATAAGTTTCTCTACTACTTGTCTATTCTTGTTCCCTCTCATCTCTAAAACTTGGAGCAACCCACAGATGGTGAACACCTGCGGAAACCTTGGAGGCAACGGAAGTGGTTCTCGCCCAGCTGGGAACCCTAATGATGGAGCACCTGCACCTCAACCAGCGCCGCTAGTAGACATGCAGAACTTTGGAGCTTTCCTTGCTGCACAGACTCAGCTGATGCATGCCATGATGCAACAGATGCAGCACGTCACTGCTCAGGCAGCCGCTAATCAAGTTAATCAAGGACATCGTCAGGGCTCAAGGTTATCAGAGTTCATGAGGACTCATCCACCCACATTCTTTGGGAACGCCAATCCACTGGAGGCGGATGATTGGCTAAGGTCAATTGAGAGGAAGCTGCACATTACCCAATGTGTAGGAAATGAGAGGGTGCTCTACGCCTCTCATCAATTTGAAGGGACCCAGCAGAGTGGTGGGAGAACTTCTGCACCACACGAGAGAACCCACAGGACATCACATGGAAAGAATTTACTGCTGCATTTCGCCAGTATCATGTACCAGAAGGGATAATGGACTTAAAGAAGGAAGAATTCAAGCCGCTGAAGCAAGGTAATCAACCGGTGTCTGAGTATCTGAACAAGTTCACACAGCTTGCACGCTACGCACCTGAAGATGTAGCGACGGACAAGGACAGATAGTCTCGCTTCATGAAGGGACTGAACTCATGACTGCAGGTGGGACTGATCACCCACACCTTCCCCGACTTTCAAGAGCTGGTAATGTGACACCCCAGAATGTGACATTTTAGAATTCGGCATTTTGGTACGACTTTATAGCATGTTTTTGGGCTTTTTCCGGGTGTTTGGGCCTCTCCGGGGGGACTTTGGGCCTTGGGTGTTGAGTTGGGCCTCCGGTGGAAGGGTTTGGACCCAAGGGGGGGACTTTTGGGCAGCCAAACCTAGCCCCCACCCCTTGGTGCGCCCCCCAACTCTCCTCTCCCTCAACCCTAGCCACCACCCACCCCTCTCCCCCCATGCGACTCCCCCATTGCCTCCCCTAGCCGCCACCTTGCTCCTTCCTCCCCACCACCTCTAGCCGGCCCTAGGTGAGCTCCACCCCCACCCCTTGCTGCCACGCTCTTCCACACCATTTCCCTCGCCATTGGGGAGCTCCACGATGAGAGGATCCGGTGGGATTGGCGCTAGGAGGAAGATCGGGCGATCGGGAGGCGTGTTCGTCTGTTCTTCGTTCGTCGGGCTAAGTTATGGTGATGGGAAACCTTTGGGGTGGATTAGGTGCTATGTTAATAGAGGATTTCATGATATTATATCAAAAGGTTGTGCTTCCATTGGTTAGATTGGATGAAATCTAGAGTTTGCATGGTGTTCTGTTTCGGGCAGATTGGGCCTTCGACCTAGGGCTTAAGATTTCGCACTTTTAGAAGCGTTTTCTGGTCCGCCGTATATTGAGAAAGTTGTAGATAACTTCAATAAATTTAATTGGACACTAAGAACGTCCAATTCCGCCCAGTCATTTGAAAGTTATGATCGTTTTACCGAGCGTGTTCAAATCTGTGACGTGATTGGGCTAGATCGGGTTGATCTGTAGATTAGGCAATTTTAGAGGCCAAATCAGCCTTTCCCAATACTTAGAGAAATCTAGGAAATTTCATAAGCTTCGTGATGATATACTCGTTTACTTAATTTGGATAACTAGAACTCAAGTTATGCTAGTTTTAAGCCTGCTGTCCCGGGGGACAAATTCTCTGTTTTTCGGCTTTGGGAGTAGTTTGCGAAGTCGGGGTAGATGATTAATTGTGTACTGTTTTGTGGGCACGGTTTGAGTGTGTGGTATCTATGTGCAGGTGGTGTGACCCCAGGAGTGCCCTCATCCTCTCACCAATCCGTCACCCGCGGTTAAGGCAAGTGTATTGGAATGGGTATCGTGTTGTATGTTGCTAGTCTGGACTAGATGCAAATGGATTACATGATATGATATTTTGCCATGTTTAGTGTTTGCCCATGATATGATGAAAATGGTATATTATGATGCTATGCAATGATTAATTGTTTATGTTTATGGCATAATTGCATACATGGCATGAGAACTGGCCCAGTCGGTGAGAAAGTCATAACTAGTCCGGTAAGGTCGATGAGAAAGTTATGACTAATCCGGAGCGCCATTGAGTAAGACCTACCTCGTGATTCCATCCACCGTGGTGAATGGAAGCGAGGAGGAGGCACCCTCCATCTTCAGGATGGAAGGGGAAAGAGGGTGCACGCCGACGGGTGTGCACTTGGCAATACTGGTATGTGCTTCGAGGAGACATGTGCATTGCATTGTATACATGATGATGATGATGATGATGAAATGAGTACAAAGAGGATTGAGACATGAATATGATGTTGTATGTGAAATTATGACTTGATCATGATGTTAAGTACGGTATGTAGTTATGTTGGCATTGAACTATCCTTTTCAGTCCATTGCAATATACTTGCTGAGTGATGAACTCACGCTTGTGTTTTTTTGTTGTATTTAGGTACCTTGACACCGGCATGCGGGAAAGGGGCTTAGAGGCACTTCATCACATAATTTCCACACAATTAGACAATGCTTACCTTTCGGAGTTGTGATCATGGTTTAGCGTGATGAAACTAGGATTATGATTTGTTCGTGTGCTTGATTACATCCTTTACTTCGTATTAGTTCATAAAGTGGTTAAATTCATTATGCTAGACTTAAAATTGCCGCTATATTACCCGTTATTGTTGCTTTGGATGTTTCTCATTATGATATATCATGTGTTATTGTGTTGTTGCTCCGAACTATGGAAAAACAAAGGAGATGCTGCCGAAATTTTCGGTTTTAGCATTTGCGTATTTGCTGTAATTTCTTTTAATTTGTGGTATTTAGATGTTGCTTAGTCTATGTTTGGTAACATTCAGGGCAGACTAGATGTCGGGGTGTTACAGTTGGTATCAAAGCGGGCTTTAGGTCCGTGGAATGTGAATGTAGCAAATTACTCTAGAGTAAACTAAAATATTGACTTGGAAAAGTAGAAACATGGCATAGGTTTACTTGTTAAGATGTGGCCTTAGGGCAATAACCTTAAAATCTGAAATAGTTTGGTTAACTAATTTAAAACTTGACACACTCTGATGCACAGTAGGAAAGGTATGGGTATCGATGCTATTCGCTTAAATATTGTATTTGAGCTTTGATGTTAAATGCTGCATTTTGATGATGTATAATGCTATCTTTATGATAGATTTGATTGAATTGCTATATTTGTGATGAAGTGGGGTTGTGGTGCCGAAGGGTTTCGGTCACCTCTTTCTGTTCATAGTAAGGGTGTGGTTTGACGGTGTGGCCGGTTAACGCCATCACCGAAGAATTATTAACCCCTGTAGGAGAAGAGTGCTTATCCTTTCTGTCGTAGACCGAGTAGTTGGTTGGAGTTGATTAGAAAAGTTGATGGTGGATCCTTTTGGATTTCTTTTACCGTTCTGACGATCGGTGAGGTTGGTTTTCTTGGTTTTAGTTGATTGAAATCAAAAGAAAAGTGTGTGGGTATTGGATTCTCGCGGATTGTTTTGTAGGCGGTTTGTAGTTTTGTCTTCCTTGGTTGAAGACGAAGAAGAAGAGTTGTGTGTTGCGCGTCTTTTGGCTGCAATTTTTATTTTGACATCCGGTTTTGTTGGTAATGGTGGACTGTCTTGGGGGAGGAAACATGTGTGGTTGTTGTTCTCCCTATCTAAGAATGTGTTGAAGTTTCTCCTTGTGCAGACCTTAAGTTGGGTGGCGTTAAGTTTGAATCTTTATCGGAAAAGATTTGGTGGAACATTTGTTTTTTTTCCTGGTGCCTCCATCTTCCTTCTTGGAAGTGTAGTTTTGAGGTTTCTTGAAGAGTTTTGGGCTATCAAAGTTGGAAATTTGAGAGTTGAGCTCTCCCGCATTTCTATTGGAGTGTTGTTTTTCTTCCTTGCCTGGAAAGGAGAAATTGTTATACGGTGTTCATTCTTGTTCCTGAGCTGTGGTTATCTTTAAAGTTGGGTTGCATCCTGTTTGTCAAGAGTTCGTTACCCATGAAGGTGTTTAGAAAGTTTTGTGTCCGTGATATGTAGTATGTAATAATGTGGTTTACGGAATGACATATTGCTAAGTTAATCTATGAGTTGAATCAATTCGATGTGATTGTATCTTTAGCTTGAGGATAAATAGACTACTAGTGTTGTAGTTTGCTCTATAGTGAGAATGGTTAAATGTGTTAATGTTCCAGCTCAGAATATGTTGCTTTGCTTTAAAAGTGCCTATGACCCCCGATAATGTTTAAAGTTTTAAACCCTGATGCATAGTTAGAACATTAAGATGATGTAAACTACTGATATTGTTAAAGAAACCTTACTGGTTGTTTAAAGATGTTCCAATTTAACGTGTTAATAGAGAAATTTAATTATGCTGGCTTGTGACCTTAACTTGGAAGTTGATTAGAGTTGTTAACTTGGAAGTATATTTGAATAAGTTTCATTTGTCCAGATGTTGACATATGGATGGTATAAAATTGATAGGTTGATCATGCTTGAGTATCTGTTGAAGTGCTATGTTTGAAATATAAAATACGTTGTTATATGATGTGTTGGTCTGTGGGGATCATGATGAGGTAGTATTGGTTGGATGTCTTTTGATAATCGTCATAAACTTTATTTATAAGTGTTGGGAATGGTAACTAGAGAAAGAATTGGTTAGGTAGCTCTTGGTTGAATTATGATGGGCTTCTTGATGAGTAAATAGTGAATATTGAACATTTAAATGGTAAGTATAGTGGAATACTAGACATGGTGGGTTTCATGTTGAGCTTGTGTCTAAAACCTTTCAGACTGGTTTGGTTGTTTGCCATTTTGGTTGAAGGGTTTCGGTCAAGGTGTTCCTTATGTTGTGTTTCAGGATTTCCCTAAAACTCGTAGAAACTAGTGCCAATCTTTGGTTTTGGCTAATTTGTGTAGTTTGTGTTGTGAGTATGGATTTACATCCAAAAATTTTTGAGTGGATCACGCTCCTTCACGTTCACACTGAGTTATCCTTGGAATAAATTTGAAAGGAAGCAGATGGACATAGAGGGTTGTGTTGGAAAGCTCACGATGTTTAATTTGTAACTCTTTTTGGCTAGAGTTGGAGTTATTTGGAAAATCTATGTGGTGTTTGCAAGTGCTTCAAAAGGTGGTTTTTGTGGATGTTTCATCGGTGATGCTGTTAGTGAAGTGTTCTCTTTTGGAAATGAGTTTCCTTTTCTCTTTGAGAAAATTTATGGCGGTTGTATGTGCAGATGTTTAACTTTGGAGCCGATGTTCTTTTCCAAATGTTGATTGTGGTTAAAGTGCGAGGTTTTGCAAGTTTAGTATTTCAATTGACATGGGTTCTTTTACAACGTGGTGTTTCCCTGTTAATGGTGTTGCCGTCATAGTTTATATGAATTTCACAGCCATCGATGTTAATTGTGTTTCAATCATGTGATACCGAGGAAAAAGTCTTTTTTGTGAATGACTACTTGGTATTGTTGTTACATGAAGAATGAATGGTGAAAAGGAAGCATGACATTGTTTATAGATGTTTAATGATGAAAGAGTCAATGAGCCAGGTCGGTGAGAAAGTCATATATGGATATATAACTAATCCGGAGTGCTCTTGAAAAGTTTGCATTCATGTCATGAATCGATATTTTCATTGCTTTCTAGCATGAAAATAAATAATGAATAAATTATGGTATTTTGGTTGTGGCGTAAGAGATTTGAGTTTTCTTTGCGTTTTGGCTTAGGAAAAAAATAAAATGTGGGATCTTTGGATGTTGTCAAATTCTTTCCAAAGTAAATGTTAGTGCATTGGATTCAAATTGATGCATGGGGATCAATTGGGTTCATGGTTTATGGTTGAGCTCGCTCAATGATTGTACTCTTTGTCTTGATCCTTGAGTGGAAGAATGTGAGGGCGAGGCCTTTTTAGTAAGAGAAATCTGGCGTGGCCAGTAGTTGATCGTAAATAGTTTAAAAGTGAAGAGTAAAGGAAGGTTGTGTATGACTCAATCCAAACCTTCTTGGAGAATTGTGTCGTTGATGTGTTCCTTGGTAGGGTTGATTAAATTATTAGTGGACCACTTGGTGGTTGCTAGTAATTGATTTTCCTTTAGGAAGTGTATTGGATCTTTTTGTCGCCGACCTCTAAGCGAGTTGTTGTGAGGAGCCGCCCAGACCGCCCTCGGGTTATTTGAATGCTCGGTCACCCACATCGGATTTGGAGGTTAGTAGTGGATCGCCGATGGCGCTCACAATGCTAGCACCCAAGCCCAATTGAGGCAACCGTGAGACCATTCGAATAACTCGACAACAATCCCGGTATTCCCCCGGTATGCGACCCGAAGCTCGCCCAGGATAGCCCCGCATACCGGTTTCCAACGCTATATCAATTCAATTTGCATAAAGGGGGCAACGAACTCAAAACCCCCACAACCAGACACGCAACTGCGGAAGCACAACAAACGACTAAAAACCAAAGCACAAAGACAAACCAGACAATCACACAACTAAAATAACTCAACTAGCATACTAGAGAATTATGATGATGCAAAGCAACCATGGCAGCAAAAAAATTCAAAAATTCGGCATGATGCCCCTAGAAGTAAGGACATCCACTCAGCAGACAGAAAAGCAATTAACATAGCATAATAGTTGACATGGATATGAGCAACATACAAGCATGATAAAAGCACCAAAATACATCAACGTTCGACAAAGAAGACAACCAAGTATTCAAGCCTCGTACGACATGGTTTAGAAGGGTAACTATACAGCAAAAGTCATCTCAACCAACACATAAGCAAAATAAAGCATCTCCGGAAGTGTCCTGCCCCTAAACACTTCCGGGCATGTGCAACGTTGCAAGTAGCCTCTACTCGGTGCCCCGCCCGGACACCGAGAGGTAGTAAGGGCAGAACTCGCATCCATCCTGATCCTCACCTGAAAACCACAAAGCAGAAGCATGAGTACAAAAGGTACTCGCAAGACTTACCCGTGGTCCAGATATGATCGACTCGAAAGAATATGCATTTGGATGTAGCAAGGAGTAAGCTTAATGTAAAAAATGCGGAAAAGCTTAACTTTGTTGCATAGTTACATTCCACTACTCAATTCACAGGTTTTATAGCATTTATGGACAGCACCTATTACTAGAGTGAAATCTGAAATTAAACATTTAAAGTAAAGCAAGTATCAACATGAACAAGTATAATCATCAACATACCAACTAGCATCAAGTTTAAGTTATTACTATGTTGAAATGTCGGATGATACAAGTGTGCTCATATCCGAGAGCGCGGCAAATCGAATCGTTTTCTCAACCCTGCAGGGGATCATCAATCGCACGACATGTGCCACAAGGAACCTCATGTCAACCCTCCTCCCATCCATACAAATTCGTTGAGCCATCTTCATGCGGTTCGAGCACCTAGCACCCCCTCGAACGGCCCAAGCCTCGCTTGTCCCTCGAGAGTCGGCCTAAGCCTCGCCCTCAACCACGTCCAACCACATGAGGGCATGACCCATCAAAACAGTATGCGATGAAAGAATGGCTTACCGTACCATTATATCGGTCATGCGATCAACAAGGTGTGCTCGATCAACATGGCAAACAACGGATCGGTCCTTAACCGACACAGGCGAGACTACCACACTTGAGTCTCCACACCCAAGTGATCCAACTCTCTCGCCTGGTCTCAAATTCAACATTTCAATACCTACTCATATCCATTGCAACCCAATAGTGTGAAGTAATTATTCTCAAGTGATGGAGCCATCCACCACTTGGCCCATACCCGACATCTGAGTAAACTAAGCATGGACACATTAGATTTACCCATATACTAGCTCCAAAGGAGGTGTTCAACAAGTATGAAGGATTGTATGTGCAACAAATAGGATCTGGTACCCTTCCCACAATTCAACTCCTAATGCATAACTTAAGCATCCAATAAGCAATTCATTCTCCAAAATACAAATATATATAAGGTTGAGTATGCTTAGGTGCTTGCCTTGAGCTTCTGCCGGAATTTCAATAATAGTTTGCGCCTCTGCTTCCCCCTCGGCCACGGCCACGTCAACCTCCACGTGATCGCTCTCTACATGAGCACAATGCATATGAATGAGATGCATGCTATGCACATGATATGGAATGACAAATGAAAACCCAAAACAACTCCAAAAATATGCAAACATTCATCAAACCAAAGATGAAGGTGAAAGGTTAACACTACACATCAATAGCCAAGTAATACTTAGAAATGCTCAATCTTACTCCAACCTAAATCTTAATCTCTGAATTTTCAGAACGGCATGAATTCAAATGAGCATATCCTTTTATCTACTCAACCAAATTGAACGATTCCAGTTTATAATTGAACATAAGAGTAATACCTACACATAAATATACCCCCAATTGACCACCCATTGCTTTAGCTTGCCCAAAAACCGAAAATAACAGTACTCTGCGCAATTGCGACAATTCTGAACAGATTGTGATACAAATGGCCATAACTTCCTAACCACTTAATAAAATTGAGCAAACTCGGATTCTAAATGACCATAAGACGTAGACCTACGACATAGCATTGGCCAACCATCAAGAAACTGCATGAGGAACTCCCAGCTAGGCCAAGAACAGACAGCAGTTTCAGCATTCATAATTTCAGAGTTTCAGAATAGCATGACATTCAGATATGCATAACTCTTTAATCATTCAATCAAATTGAGCTCTCCCAGTTTCTAATGGAGCATGAGAACCCTACCTACACATCCATCTACCCCCATTTGGACAACAATTAGATTAACCCACCCAAACACGAGCAAAACAGTGGCTCTGTCGAGTTGCTGCAACTTCTGGACAACCGGCAGTAAAAAAATGATAACTTTCAGCTGGATTAACGAAATCGAACGATTCCAGTTTTTAATGAAAGATAACTTGATTACCTACAACTAATTATTCAGCTGGCCAGATAGATAAAGCTTCTAACTTGCTCAAAAACACGAAAAACAGAGGCTATAAAATCTGCTCGAAATTTCAGAAAAAGCCACAAACCCTAATCTGTTGATTCCCTCCAAAAAATTTCCCCATTTCAGATATAGGCGCCCAAAACAGCAGGAAAAGACCCTCAAGAACTAGATCTAGCCATGGGGGAGGGCTTACCTTGGCCTCCCTCAAGGAGGAGCCATGGGGGAGGAGAGGGGAGCTCGGTTGGCTGCTGCAGGGAGGCGCCGGAGTGGAGCTGCTGGAGGAGACGCTTGGAGCAGCTAGGGAAGCTTCAAGTGCAGCAATGGTGGAGGATTCCCCCACAAGAGGAGTCGGCCAGGTGAAGGAGAGCTCGGCCAAGGTGGTCTTGGGGCTACACGAATGAAGGAGAAGGCGAGTTGGGGGCTGCTGCGATTTGGAGGAGCTGGTGGAGTTGCAATGGAGGAGGGCTTGTGTGCTGCTCGAGCTGGGAGAAGAAGGGAAGTGGCGTTGCTTCTATGGGGCTGGTGGCTGCACGGTTTGGAGAAGGAAAGGGAGTGGTGGCTGCTGCTATGTTGCCCAAATGCCACACACACAAGGAGGATAGATAGCATGGTTAAGTCCCCAACACTTTTAGCACTAGATTTAGTTTTTGAGCCATGTTAAGAATTAATGTAATCTTTTGAATTGGGCTCAAAACTCAACCATGCTATAGAGAAAAAATTCTAGTTTGTAACCAAACAACATGCACATTCAAAGTCACTATACATCTCCAACTATGAAGCTCTCAACTTTGATGGAACTCACATTTGCAGCTTAAGAATTTTCTAGCTCTAAAATTTTAGTTAAGCTAGGGATACTCCTAAGGGACAGTTTAGAATAGTTCGGAAGTTAGAGATTGACCTCAAGTGCGACTAAAGATTTGTTTGCGTTAGTGCTAGCCGCGTGAGTCGAGCTCGAATTTGGGGCCTTGACAGTTGTGTCAACCGATGTGGATTGCTCGGTTGATAATGTTTTTGCGGGTTTTAAGGACCCTGGTTATAAAGTAGGTTTTTCCTTCTGTGTTAGTGGTGGGTATTGGTCTTTTGTAAAAGATCAATCTTTGGCAAGGTTTTAACCCCGTTTGTTCAAGCAGTTGGTAGTCTTGGAGTGATGTGCCCCGCTTGGTTCACGTCGTCTTGTTTATGACGAACCACAGTAGAGAGGTTGAGGTGTGTAAGCATTTTTGCATGTGAGAGCTGAAGGTGGATCTAGAGTTGGAGTTAGAGGTTGGTACCGTGTTCTTCTGGAGAGTAGCGTTGGTTAAAGGGATCGGGCACTCTAGTGCCAATGAATGTATGAAATGAGGAGTGTGAGATCGTTTTCTTTTGTGGTCTGTTTGAGGATTTATCCTACCGCTTGGGTCGTGCTGAGGCCGTATGTGAGTGCTTTGTGTTTCAATGTTGAGTAAGATTCTGGCAAGTTTTGATTGTGAGTTATCGTTAGAGCCGTCAATCTTCGAACCTTAGATCCTTTCTTTTGAGTCTGGGCTAGTGCAAATCGTAGGGGTTTCTGAGCGGGTTCTGAGAAGTGAACCTTAGCTCCCTTCGATTTGGTTGGTTGCGAAGTGGTGTGTCTCGGATTCAGGGTCGAATCTTGTTAAGGGGGAGAGAATGTGACACTCCAGAATGTGACATTTTAGAATTCGGCATTTCGGTACGACTTTATAGCGTGTTTTTTGGCCGTTTCCTGGTGTTTGAGCCTCTCTGGGGGACTTTGGGCCTTAGGGGTTGAGTTGGGCCTCCGGTGGAAGGGTTTGGGCCCAAGGGGGGACTTTTGGGCAGCCAAACCTAGCCCCCACCCCTTGGTGCGCCCCCCACTCCCCTCTCCCTCAACCCTAGCCGCCACCGACCCCTCTCCCCCCATGCGCCTCCCGCATTGCCTCCCCTAGCCGCCATCTTGCTCCTTCCTCCCCACCACCTCTAGCCGGCCCTAGGAGAGCTCCACCCCCACCCCTTGCTGCCACGCTCTTCCACGCCGTTGCCCTCGCCATTGAGGAGCTCCACGACGAGAGGATCCGGCGGAATTGGCACGTGGAGGAAGATCAGGCGATCGGGAGGCGTGTTCGTCAGTTCTTCGTTCGTCGGGCTAAGGTATGGTGATGGGAAACCTTTGGGGTGGATTAGGTGATGTGTTAATGGATGATTTCATGCTATTAGATCAAAAGGTTGTGCTTCCATTGGTTAGATTGGATGAAATCTAGAGTTTGCATGGTGTTCTGTTTCGGGCAGTTTGGGTGTCCGACCTAGGGCTTAAGATTTCGCAATTTTAGATGCGTTTTCTCGTCGGCCGTATGTTGAGAAAGTTGTAGATAGCTTCAATAACTTTAATTGGACACCAAGAACGTCCAATTCCGCCCAGCCGTTTGAAAGTTATGATCGTTTTACCGAGCGTGTTCAAATCTGTGACGTGATTGGGACAGATCGGGTTGATCTGTAGATTAGGCAATTTTAGAGGCCGAATCAGCTTTTTCCAATACTTAGATGTCGGTGGTAGCCGTGGATTTTCCGGTTGACGACATGATTGACTTCGTTCTTGTCCCACCGGGTGTGCCAAAATATGTTCGCACTAAAAACGTGAAGTAGGGTTCCTAGCTTCGAACATACGAGACAAACGCCGGTTTGCAAAGCATGCCAGTCAATTTGACCTGCAATTGACAAGGTAAAGTTTTGTAAATCAAGCAAAGCCGATAAATTGACGCTTATCGGCTTAACACTAGTCGGCTAAAAGTCGATCAGGAGATAACTAGATCAACCAATTACGGTTAATCCGAGGATAAGGCAAAATCGGCTTTGAGAGGCGATGCGCAACAACACAAAGCAGATCGAACCTGGCGGTGAAATCGGTCAAGATCAACAATCGGCGATGCGTAACTTTATTGATTTCGTCGACTTACAGAGGGATGTTTGTAAAACTAAAACGATGAAAAAGAACTATAAAAAGTAGATGTATGTGTTGGATTGATTGCCTTTCTGTCTCACGGTCATCCCTTTTTATAATGCTTCAGCCGATCCGAGTCCTGCATGGATACGGCACTATATCCACGGATTCCTTGCTGACAACGGATTCCTTGTCGACGCCGGTTTATCCTTTCCATAGGAAAATCTCCATATATGAATTCGACCGATTTTTCCATGTGTGCTAAATTTTGGTGCCAACACTTTGTCGACCTGGTGGTTGGCTTTGTTCGAGGTGACTTCATCCAGCTCCAACTTCATCCGGTAGCCAAGCGAGGGCTTCGTCTAGCTAGCGAAGGCTTCGAAGGTCTTTGGCATTGAAGGCCGGCCTCCAGCTCCAACTTCGAAGCATCTTCGTATGGGGCATCCACCAAAGTCCTCGCTAAGGCCTTAGGCTCGGAGGTATCCAGCGCCACGTTGAAGGATCTTCACTTGGTTCCGTCAATCCACCAAAGTGCCCAGCTCTAAGGGGGGCTTCAGAGGACTCCGCCCGGCTCCGGTGCCCCTCCGACGGTGTGCTCGGCTGTGGCTGTGGTAGGCTTCGGTCTTCGTGTGGCTGCGTCGGGTATGTCTTCCTCCACGTGGTGGCTTTGTCCGGGCGAAGGGCTCCCGCCTCGTGAAGTCGCTCGTGCAGATATCTAGCTGGGCGACTGGCTCTGAGGCGAGCTCTCCGCTCCTGGCTCCCTCTACGTGACCGTGATGGGGAAAATTTATCATTTGCTCTTTTTACGATGTAATTGATCATTTGTTACATATGTCTCACTGACATGTGGCTTTAGAACTGGTACGTCAGTGAGATATTATAGAGCAAATGATCAACGCATGTAAGTGAAAATAAATCATCAGTTATTCTCTCTGTGATGATGCTTGCGCGGAGGGGCCCGTGCCGTACACAAGAAGCCCACCTCGCGAACAAGGTCCACCGAGTAGGTATGCAATGCGCGACCCGATTAATTCAGCAAAATTTCTTATGCTGACTGCTGGAACTGGGAATCGAACCATGGGTCCTTTGGCTAGGTAAGTTGGCTTCCCTAGCTAGCCAGGCAAGCATTAGTCCAGATGTTGGATACGTGTGGGGTAGGAAATCAGCTCATATCTCTCTTTGGCGTCAAATATCTAGTGACCCTCTGAGTAGGGTAGGGGACAATTATTGCTGCTAAGTTGCATGGCATGATTAAAGTATCTACGGTCAACGAGTAAGTAATACGCACATCTCTCGAATTTTTTTTTGAAAGATCACATCCCTCGAAAATTAATCACTGGGCATATGAGTCGAACATCAGATAAGTAGCCAAGCCTTAGACTCCTCGGTGCTCAAAGCAAATCTCTGCATACCATGGAAGCCTAGGGCTAGCTCCGCGGTAGGCAAATGATGGCATTAGCTGTGTTGTAATTAAAAAAAGTACTAGTAAACCTCCATTTGCTTCAAGATAACAGTATACATGTACTTCATTGAACAGACTTAATCTCCATACCTATTGTACGTACGCATCTCCACTCCTGGTCTATGTATGATAAACAGCTACACAAACTAAATACCGCTATGCATGGCTCCGAGGGTTCAGCCTCGGCGCATGTACCTAGTAGGTCATGTATCTCAATGCGCAAACCCACACCGGTGACATATGTAAGCCCACCTTCATGGCATGCAAAGATGCCTAAAAGGCTCCGACCTCGGCGCACATATCTCGTAGGTCACATGTCTCAGTGTGCAAGCCGACACCAATGGCATGTGTAAACCCACAATCGTGACATTCAAAGACGCCTAGAAGGCTCTGACCTTAGCTTACGCACCTAGTAGTCTACGTGCCTCAGTGCGCAAACCCACACCGATGGTATGTGTAAGCCCACCATCGTGGCATGCAAAAACGCCTAGATGGCTGCGGCTTCGGTACACACAACTCGTAGGCCATGTGTCTCGGTACACAAGCCCACACTGGTGGCTATGTAAGCCCACCATCATGACATGCAAAGACGCCTAAAAGGCTCCGGTGTGGGCCCCCGGATCGGCTATTCGGAATACCCCTGTGTATTTCTGTACTAGTTCTAGATCAGTAGCTAGTACACACAGTCAAACAATGATGAATCAACAACCATATCACGATTACATATAACCAAATAATAATAACACCAAATAAAAGCAAAGTCCTTATGGTCGAGGTTTACCATTACTACCAGACAGCCGAATAAATTTTGAGTAATCAGCGGAAGACGATAACATCAAGTGGTGACCCATCCATATGCCCATAGGCAATCGAGTGGGGTACGCGTCCTAGTCCTTGGAATCTCCATTGACAGCTCCAAACACTTCTGAGATATGTTTATAATGTAGCATGTGAGTACATAAAGTATTCAGTAAGTTTGGGAAAAATGCATAATTGTGAAATCATGTGCTGAAAAATTGGCTTAGAATTGAATTTGCAAATGTGTTTGTTCTTGTGTTTTGACAATTTGACAAGAAACAGTAAGTTTCGCTTTGGCGCCGGACCAAACTTAAAGAAAACAGTAAGTTTCCCATCTACGACGGACAAAGTTTTTGAGTCTGTCGTGAACGTGTTTTTGAGCTCATGAGTCGAACTCAATCTTCCAAGAAACCAGTAAGTTTTGAATGTACGGCGGACAAACTTCTTTGGTCAGTCGTGAATGGCTTTTTGAGGTTTGATTTCGCATGTACGACGGACCGATTTTGTTTGTCCGTCGTGAACGTGTTTTCGCCAGAATGATTTCTTCTTGGAACCGAAACTTTCACTTGTACAACGGACCGATTTTGTTTGTCCGTTGTGAATGTTTTTTTTTGAGTGATTTTTCATGTGTACGCCGGACCATATTTCCTTGTCCGTTGTGAATGCGTTTTTGCTGAATTAGGGTTTTGAGCAGAATTGAAATAATTTGAATTTGAGATTATGAAATTTGTGATGATTTCATGATGCTTCTTTTGAAGTGGACTTTATGCAATGCTCATGTGAGTAGTTGCATGGATTGACATTGAGTCAAGTCGTGGACTTGTGCTCGGATTTGTTTTGTGGTTTGTTCATGTGCAGGTATTGCTCGAAGACGAATGTGGTCGATGACGGGACCGAACTAGGTTCATGGAGGAACTGAGGTTCGGGACTAGGTTCAGGAGGAACCGAGGTCTTGGTGGTCAAGGATGTCATGCGGGACGTTCGCTAAGAGAATGGTGCACATGAAGAATGGTTAGTCACGTGAGAATGGCAGGAGGTCATTCGCGTGCAAAGTGTTAGTCACGTGAGTATGGCGGTGGCCATACGCGTGCAAAGTGTTAGTCACGTGAGTATGGTAGGGTTGCCATACGCGTGCAAGAGTTGTACTCGGCCTGGTTGGGCCAAGTAGAGTTGAGTTGGATACGATTCCTTCTAGGGAATAGGAATCGTATTCGTAACTCTTTGTGGGTTGGTGCTTTAAATAGGTGGGGGTCTCTGTTGAAAGGCACCAAGCGAGCTAAGCGCATCAAGCCTTGAGCTTGGTTTTAGGGTTTGTACTCTTTTGATGAGAGTACTTTAGACAAAAGAAATAAAGATCAATTCTTCTAGTTCCCGCATTGCTTCAACGTTCTCTTTTTGGTTCTTGTTTGCATGCTTGTTCTAGTTCTAGATTGGTTTTTGTTCTTTAAGTTTTATCTTGAATTGATCCATCAAAAACCTCTCTAGGGTATTGATCTAGTGTTTCTCAAAGTCTAGTTGATCAATCTTTTGTCGTTCTTGTTTAATCTTGAAGTTTTGATTAGATTGATTCTCGTCAAGTTCTGGATCAGCAAGCTTGCAAAGCTCATAACTTTTGATCCGTAAGTCCGATCGAGCTGATTCTTTTTGGGTTCGATTCGTATTGGAATCTAGTTTCTCGTGTCCAAATTTTAGATTAATCTAACGGTTGGATCTCTGGGCATTCTCGTTTTACCGAACCTCTATCATTCTGTTTTTGTCGAAAACAAGGCAATTATTTGGTTCTGTTTTGGGGTGAACTTTTAGTAGATCAAGAATTTGGTTTTAGCTTCCGCACAATCATTCACCCCCCCTCTGATTGCTATATTCGTATACTTCGATCCTACAAGTGGTATCAGAGCAAGGTTTTTCTAATCTATCTTAACCGGTGATTAGATTAATGGATCGTTATTCGACAAAACCATGTGTGTTCGATGGTGTTGATTTTCAGTTTTGGAAGGCCAAGATGGAGGCGTTCATCCAAGCACAGGGCTTCACAATTTGGGAGAAGGTCTACAAGCCATATGAAGTCCTGAAACGACAACGCCAACGACACCAATCGCACACATGTTGAAGCAAATAGCAAGGCGCGCAACTTGATCATCCAAGGCTTGGGACGCAGCCGACTTTGATCGTGTGGTTCATCTTCGATCCGCATATGAGGTATGGAAATCTCTTTGTGATTACCATGAGGGTTCTAACACCGCCAAAGAGGTTCGCCAAGATATTTACAAAAAAGAATACATGCTTTGAGATGAAACCTAGTGAATCAGAGATGACTTCTTTGCACGTTTCAATAAAATTCTTAGCAATCTACGTCTTTGTTGGAGTTAGCTACACCGATGCTGAAAATGCTCGACAATTGCTTAGTGCTTTGGACATGTCGGTGTGGGAGATGAAAGTAACATCTATACAAGAATCTACTACCATGAGCACACTCACATTAGATGTTCTTTACTCTAAGTTGAAAACTCATGAGTTGGATGTTCTTGCCAGAAGGGTAACATTAAATCAATTGCTTTGATCTCTAACCCTAACATGTCAAATGCAAATGCTTCTTCTAGCTTTGCCTTGTCTTCCATGTCTTCTTTAACAGATGAGCAACTTGAAGAGTTTCCTGAAGAAGATCTGGCACTACTCTCTTCTCGCTTTAACAAAGCTTTGCAGAATGTGAGAATGAGAAAGAGAGGTGGTCCTCCAAGATGCTATGAGTGTGGTGACCTCAACCATATTCGCACAAATTGTCCTAAGCTTGCAGGAAAAACATCAAAGGAGGAGAAGGACAACGATGTAAGGAATGAGAAGAAAAGGTTCTCGTCAAATGATAGGAAGAAGAAGAGCTTCATCAACCGCAAGGTGGTTCACCGAGTTCTTTCCGCTCTTGAACAAGTCAATTTGAGCGATGTGGACTCGGAGAGCAGCGACGATGATGCAACTCCAAGCAAGCATGAGTTGACGGGGTTATGTCTCATGGCTAAAAGCAAAGAATAAATTTTTATCGAGGACTACCACGACAAATGACTTCAATGAGGTAGATCCTTCTTACGATGAATTAGCTATTGCTGTTGCTCGACTTGGTAAATTGCTTGATAAACGTGACAAGAAAATTAAGAAACATGATTTTGTTGTTGAGTCATTGAATGCTGAAATTGCTAGACTTAAAACCTTGATTCCTGATGATGATGCTTGCAAATCATGTGACTTAATTTACAATGAGCTTACTTTGCTTAGGAAAGAACATGTTACCTTGTTAGAGCAAATCAATGCTGAAAATGAGAAAAATGAGAAACTTGTTAAACATGCTAGTTGTTCTACCATTGATTTACATGATACAACTCCATGTTCTATATGCTCCATACTAGAATTGAAGTTGCATGATGCAAATGCTAGGGTTTCTCAAATGACAGAAGATTTGCTTACACATGAGGTTCTTTCATGCTCAACTTGTCGCATAAGCAAAAGGAAAAGTGGACGTTCCTCGTAATAATTGTTTAACTCTTTCTCGAAAAATTGATTACTTGGAAAAGTCATTAGAACGTTTCACTAAAGGAAAGAAAAACCTAAACATGATCTTGGATCAATCAAAAGTCAGCACTCATAACAAAGGTTTAGGTTTTGATTCTTATGCTCATCATAAATCACATGCTCCCACTCGTTGTCAAAACACTTGAAAGTGGAAAATTTGAAATTGTCAATGAGCCTAAGAAAAGCTGCCTTTAAATCTGCTGGTCTTTTATCTTCTACTATGATGAATGCAAAATGTGCTTCTCTTTGTTAAAGCAAAACATCATGTTAAGTACACTTGCACTCATTGTGGTAGAGATGGACATTTAGTAGACTTTTGCTTTAGACTAGCTAAACAACAAAAGAGAGAAAGGTTTAATGCTAGGTCTAATTTGTAAAGGCACACTCTACTTCTCATTATGTGCCTAAGGTGAAACAAACACCTTTTGTTTCTAAAAACACGGAAAAAGGCAAATCTGCTTTTGTGCATAAGAATACTCGTGTTGTGCCCTCTTGTTGTGTCGTGTGTCTCGATCTTTGGATTCCTAAACATCTTATTTCTAACCCCAAAGATCGAGGCCTCGACAATTTCTCGCTTCTATGTAGGCTTCTCACGAGGAAGGAGAACATGTGGCTAGTGAATTTCGGATGCTCACTTCATATGTTCAAAGGATAAGTTTTGGTTCTTCTTCACTCGTGCATCTCATGCTAAAAGTGTTGCTTTTGAAGATACTTCTTCCACTTCTGCTTTCGCAAAGGCACTAGTCCAAATGATGCAGTGCAGTGCATATGTTCAGGGAGAGTGTCTTTGTTCATAAAGATGATGATAATCTTTGTTGAGGACGAGATATATAATTAGAGGTTTACATGAGAGACTCTTCCCACGTGCTTGTGTGCTTGTTTTCAAGCTTCCCACGTGCTTCACATCGACAAGCTATCAAAAGGATTTTCAGGTATCTTCATAGAACTCAAGATTTTGGCATTTGGCTTTTACGCTTCCTCATGGATTAGTTTAAGAGCTTTTTCTGATGTTGACTTTGGAGGATGTTGATTTGATTTGGTTCGTGCCACCTCTTGAGTAATCCCTTTTCTTGAGCATATTGATACTGGATTTCACTTTCTTAGAGATCATGTTGAAAAAGAAAATATTGTGCTTCATCATGTGGATCTTGAACATCAATTGGCGACATTTTCACAAAACCTTTGTCTTCTTCTCGTTTTGCTTTTATTCGGGAGAACTTGGGATTGTTCATCCAATGGGTTTGTTTTGAGGGGGAGTTTCCTTGCCAAGTTCTTTCACTTAATGAGCTTACTTTATCATATTTCTTTATATGTTATGTAATTGAGCTAATATATGATAATCTAATTGTCTCACTTGAACTAAAAATGACATTGCGGAATTCCCTGGACTGATTGCCTATAGCTAAATACTCTGTGATATCTCACTCTTCTAGGCTTGATATTGAATCTTCTTGACAAATTTGGGCTATGAAGCAAGTGTGGTTTCAACTTTACTCTTTCATAAGACCTTTTAATCACTTTTGCATGTTTATAATCAAAGAAAAATGAAAAGAAAAGGGAATCAATAAAAAAGGGTTGTTAAAAGCAAAAGCCTCAAGTTATGAGCTTCAGGATGCTTTCCCTAAATGCCATTCCCTCAAAAGACAAGATGTATGCTTCAAGCATGCCACTCCAAGGAAATAAAAGAAGTATGCTTCAAGCATGCCACATGCAGTTTACTGTTTAAAGATTAAATTGGTCCACTAGATTGGAGTTGAAACTACTTGCTCGCCCTGATTTGTTATTTGCTTCAACTTTGAGCCTTTGTTTTTCTACTAAAGGTTTTGCTTAGTACTTGGCTATAGTTGACTGAATTGAGGTTGAAATGCATGTCATTCCCTAACTTGCTAAAATCACATCAAGATCATGCATTTTGCATGTTATGTGATATATAAGGTTATATGATCGAATGAGCTCATCTTTTCCTATCTTGGCACTCCCTTGTTTCTCCTTGTGAAATCATTGTTTCAGAAAAATTTTGAACATGTTCTCTCCTTTGTACTCTTGATGAATCCATTGTCAAAGGGGGAGAAATTTGGGAATCGTTGAAAAGTTTAAGAAAAAAGGGGGAGAAGAAAAAGGGGGAGTTGTTTTTGGAAATTTGAGAATTTTGGGAGAAGTTTGGAGAATTTTGAAATTTTTGGGCACATTGCACATTCACACACATTTTCCTTCTCAGGGGGAGATTTTGTTTTGCTTTTTGGTCAAAAGGGGAATTCTGTGTTTTCTTACTTTGGTCCTTGATCCTTTGGATTTCAAAATCTTTTGTAAAATGAATGTCAAATGTTCATTTCTTAGTGGTGTTGCCAATGTTTTCATCAAGGGGGAGATTGTGAAATCATGTGCTGAAAAATTGGCTTAGAATTGAATTTGCAAATGTGTTTGTTCTTGTGTTTTGACAATTTGACAAGAAACAATAAGTTTCGCTTTGGCGCCGGACCAAACTTAAAGAAAAGCAAGAAGTTTCCCATCTCTGACGGACAAAGTTTTGGAGTGCATCGTGAACGTGTTTTTGAGCTCATGAGTCGAACTCAATCTTCCAAGAAACCAAGAAGTTTTGAATGTACGGCGGACAAACTTCTTTGGTCGATCGTGAATGGCTTTTTGAGGTTTGATTTCGCATGTACGACGGACCGATTTTGTTTGTCCGTCGTGAACGTGTTTTCGCCAGAATGATTTCTTCTTGGAACCGAAACTTTCACTTGTACAACGGACCGATTTTGTTTGTCCGTTGTGAATGTTTTTTTTTGAGTGATTTTTCATGTGTACGCCGGACCATATTTCCTTGTCCGTTGTGAATGCGTTTTTGCTGAATTAGGGTTTTGAGCAGAATTGAAATAATTTGAATTTGAGATTATGAAATTTGTGATGATTTCATGATGCTTCTTTTGAAGTGGACTTTATGCAATGCTCATGTGAGTAGTTGCATGGATTGACATTGAGTCAAGTCGTGGACTTGTGCTCGGATTTGTTTTGTGGTTTGTTCATGTGCAGGTATTGCTCGAAGACGAATGTGGTCGATGACGGGACCGGAACTAGGTTCATGGAGGAACTGAGGTTCGGGACTAGGTTCAGGAGGAACCGAGGTCTTGGTGGTCAAGGATGTCATGCGGGACGTTCGGGCTAAGAGAATGGTGCACATGAAGAATGGTTAGTCACGTGAGAATGGCAGGAGGTCATTCGCGTGCAAAGTGTTAGTCACGTGAGTATGGCAGGTGGCCATACGCGTGCAAAGTGTTAGTCACGTGAGTATGGTAGGGTTGCCATACGCGTGCAAGAGTTGTACTCGGCCTGGTTGGGCCAAGTAGAGTTGAGTTGGATACGGATTCCTTCTAGGGAATAGGAATCGTATTCGGAACTCTTTGTGGGTTGGTGCTTTAAATAGGTGGGGGGTCTCCTGTTGAAAGGCACCAAGCAGAGCTAAGCGCATCAAGCCTTGAGCTTGGTTTTAGGGTTTGTACTCTTTTGATGAGAGTACTTTAGACAAAAGAAATAAAGATCAATTCTTCTAGTTCCCGCATTGCTTCAACGTTCTCTTTTTGGTTCTTGTTTGCATGCTTGTTCTAGTTCTAGATTGGTTTTTGTTCTTTAAGTTTTATCTTGAATTGATCCATCAAAAACCTCTCTAGGGTATTGATCTAGTGTTTCTCAAAGTCTAGTTGATCAATCTTTTGTCGTTCTTGTTTAATCTTGAAGTTTTGATTAGATTGATTCTCGTCAAGTTCTGGATCAGCAAGCTTGCAAAGCTCATAACTTTTGATCCGTAAGTCCGATCGAGCTGATTCTTTTTGGGTTCGATTCGTATTGGAATCTAGTTTCTCGTGTCCAAATTTTAGATCAATCTAACGGTTGGATCTCTAGGCATTCTCATTTTACCGAACCTCTATCATTCTGTTTTTGTCGAAAACAAGGCAATTATTTGGTTCTGTTTTGGGGTGAACTTTTAGTAGATCAAGAATTTGGTTTTAGCTTCCGCACAATCATTCACCCCCCCTCTGATTGCTATATTCGTATACTTCGATCCTACAATAATGCAGGGCTATCCAAGGATGGTTTTTTATGGTTCTTATGCGCAAAGCAATACTTTCACAAACTTTACATATAATATTTTTCACAAAGCCATTTTTACAATTATTTGTACATTTGAAATTATTTATAACTTCTAGTGAAGATTCTAGCCACCAATCACTAGTATACAGGCTCTATCTGTCACATCTCAAAAAGATCAGGGTTCAATCCATCTACATGGCTCTGTCTGCCATGGTTCACAAAACAGGTTCAATCCACCTACCTGGCTCTAGCCGCCAGAAACGCACCCGAGAGTTCTAACCACTCCCGGATCCCAAATCATCAGTTTTTAAAACAAATAAATAAAGTATACCAATATGAAAGCATTTTTCGCTTTGCCCTTGACCGTAGGCACATCTATTCGAATAGTTTTAACTCTACAGAGGTGTACAGCTTTACCCACAAGACATGATATTCTCTTGATGCTAAGCTATTAGCACAATTCCTTAGGTGTGCCGGCAGAGATATCATGACAAGGCCTTTACAATGTATACGCCTAACTCCGACTCCACCCCATCGAGGTTTCACCGCTGTTAGGGTTCTATCTATCCAGTACAGAAGCCCCCTCTTGCGCCGTGTGAGAAAAACAATCTTGCCTCTATCTGGCACTCACATTCCACCAACTAGTGAGTCTAAGTTAGGTTTCTACAAATTATTCAGCCAGGTCATACCCATAATGGACATGTGGTTGTACGGTAATGCTTAGAATGGACAATCATAAGCGTCGGTCCTTAATTAACTTGGGGTGGTACTTGCACAATGAAAACTAGTGCTCTATCCGCACCCGGTAGACAAACTATTCAGCCTAAGTCTAAATTATTTTATTTATTTTTATTTTGTAAACCAACGGCAATACTTTTTTCCTATAATTTCCAACACAAGTTTTCAAGAGTTATAAGAAATTCCCACCCATAGGTGCATACTGACCGATTGCGAGTCTAAGCATTTCTACCGAACTATTCTATTCCACCATCAACTTATTTATAATTTTCAATTCGCAGCGTTGATAAAATTATTGTAATTAAATATGTACCCTCCAAAATTCATAAAATCACCAAGATCCCCAGTACTATCATGGCATTATATAATCCAGTCCAATTTAGTACTCCAACAAGTAAAGTCTATATCATGTGCCATCATGACTCCAAAATCATACTAAGCTACTAACATTATTGTATACGAAATAGTCTCCTCAAAATATAAGTCACACTATTATTTATTCATCATCCAAACATTGATTAATCTTCTAATCTACTTAATTCACAAGGGATAATTCATAATCTCATCCCCAAGCATTTTTCAAGAAAGATTCCATAAATCCAACAGTTCATTAATTTATTGACTATAATGATTTCCATAAACAATAATACCACATTGACTGAACAAATCACACATAATCCACATTATTCATAATTCCACATAAATGGATATCGCGAGACTATATTTCAATAATCACCCATTTCTTAATCAAACCGTGAATAAATTTTCCTAACAAGCACTAATAATCCAATTAACTTTACTCATAATATTTTCTTACTTCAAACCATCTTTGATACTACTTTATCAATCCAATGTATCCATCTTATACAATTTCCTCGAGCACTAATGCTCAAAGTAACTCCACTCAAATTTGATTCTATATCAAAATCATCATTCACACGGCGATCAATCTTATCATCTACTAAAGAAGGTTTCACAAAATCATCTACCAAACCACCGAGTATGATTTCTTAGTATTATTTATTTAATGTACCAAATATTATCCTTATTACCATACATCTTCCAATTTTCCTCAATCCATACTAACTTTACTGCGAACTACTATCACTATCCAACTCCTCAATATTTCAATGATCACCATTCATAGATCAATTTCATATTAACAACCCCACATTATCACTAATATTCATCTAACTCCAATTTATATTCCATACTATTTGTTCCATCCAAAATGTCTTCCAAAGTCATTCCCCTAATCAAAGAATGTTTTCCCAAAAATATTTATTATGGTGGATTACAGTACTAGGGCGACAAAGGATCACAACCTAGCGTTAACATCATCCTTTATATAAATAGTAATGTAATTGGTAAAACATTGTAAAACATTTATAAATCATGGGATCAACATGCGTCAAGGAGACTAACCTTCGGTCGCAGCGAGAGTGTCTCAAAATCCTGCGGTTCAGCGACGGCGTCGGTGGTTCCGGTGAACTCTTCGGCTACGCGCAAAACGATACAACCAAATAAATAAAATAAAATAAATAAAATACAAAAATTATAAAAGTTACACTGGCAAGTAGATCTTGAATTTATATGAATTTAGAAATTTGAACGGAGTGAATTAGAGTTCGGATGCATAAGATATGAGCGTTCAAAGTTTGAAAATGATGGAAAAAGGAAAATCGGGAATATTCCAGAGCATTTTCTTTTTGGGCTGAATTTTTGAAATTGCTTGTCTATGGAGGGTGGGACCAAGGTGTCATTGGGTGGAGACCTTCTTCTCCATGGCTTCAAAGAACAGAGGAGCACAGTGGTCCTCATGGCGCCGGCGACCTAGAGCCTTGCGGCCGGCGGCGGCGGACCGGGATGGCGACGCTGGGGCTACAAGAAGGCGCCGCCGACGACAAAGCGTAACGAGCAAGGCGAGGCTGTAACACCCGGCATTTAATATGCCCGAATGCTACCAAACATAAGCTAAACAACATCCAAATATCATATTTAACATAAAATTCCAGCAAAGGCGCATAGGCTAAAAACCGAGATTTCTGCAAAGACTCTCCTTTGTTTTATCATGAATTTAAGGAGCAACAACGATATAGCATTATATGGCAATAAGGGAAACATCTAAAACAGCAATAAATAGAGTCTTAACGACAATAAAAGACTAACATTTAGCACTTAAAGTTCCAAGTGTCAAACGAACAATAAAACTCTCATTAACCAAGCTAAGCCTTAATTTAATGACCATCACACGCAATTTATTATCAATCTAAAAGAATTGACTTGGGGAAACATTAAGGTGAAGCAACGTGTGGGCGTGTGTCTATTCCCTTTTCCCGCATGCCGTTCTCATGGTACCTAAAACAATAAGAAAAACACAAGCGTTAGTTCAAACTCGGCAAGCATATTGCAATGGACAACAAGAACAACAATATGGCAATAGCATCTCCTTCATGTAAATCATCTTATTCATAAACACTTAACATTGTCATCATCAATATGTATGAGATGTAATGCAATGCTCATGTCTCCTTGGAAACTCATACCGGTATGGTTGAGTACACACCCGTCGGTGTGCACCCTTTTCCCCTTCCATCCCGAAGATGGAGGGTGCCTACTCATCGCTTCCATTCACCACGTGGATGGAATCACGATGTAGGTCTTACTCAATGGCGTTAGGACTAGTCATAACTTTCTCACCGACCTTGCCGAACTAGTTATGACTTTCTCACCGCCCTCGCCCTATCTCATGTCATGCATGCAACTATGCCAATTATCATATTTCACATGTACATAAACATATGGCATCTCATCATGACAAATATTAACACATGGCATCGAATCATGATAATCATACTCAATATATCATTGGAAAACAGCAAGCATGGCAAGTGATCATAGCAAGTATTCAATCTTTCATCTAATCTCCACAAGCAACCTACAATTCCGCTATTCATTACAACACACTTGCCTCAACCGTGGGCGACGGGATTGTAGGAAGTAGAGGGCACCCCCGGGGTCACACCACCTGCACAACGGCATCACATACTCTCAATAATGCCCACAAAACAGTACACAAATCCCCATCTCACCCGACATTGCCCGCTACTCGCAAAACCTAAAACAGAGGTTCTGTCCCGGCGGGACAGCAGCCTTGCAAAGGCCATAAGTTGAGTTCTGGGACTCCAAATCGATTAAACGAGTACACCATCGCGAAGCTTAGGAAATTTCCTACCTTTTTCTAGTTATACAGAAAGACTGATTCGGAATCTAAAATTGTTTAATCTAAAGATTACTACGATCTGTTCTAATTGCGTCACAGATTTTAACACGCTCGGTAAAACGGCCATAACTTTCAAACGGATGATCGGATTTTAACGTGCTTTATGTCCACGGTAAGATAATTAAATTATCTACAACTTCTTTTAAGTCCGTACGGACAGATTCGGACTCTAAATCGACGAAAACTCGAACCCTAGCCCGACTGCTCAATCTGCCCGAAAACAGAAACGTGGCAACGTCTAGATCTAACCCAAAGAACTCCAACCCAGCGCCACCAATTGATCTAAAAACTTCATAAACACCCTAAGAACAGTACCTAGATCAAACCCAAGGATCCCCATGATCATACCTTTGCCCAACGAACGAATCTCCAATAGATCTCCTCGCGGATCGCTCCTCGCTCCACGCTCCTCGCTCCAACGGATGGATCCACAAGGTGCAGAGGTGTGGAGACCACCCTAGGGCAGCAAGGGGGTGGAGGAGAGGTGGTGGAGAGGTGGGGCAATGGAGGAGAGCAAGGGGGAGGCGCAAGGCACAAAGGGAAGGGGCGGCTAGGGCTTGGCAAGTGGGGGGAGGTGAGGGGGGCGCACCAAGGCCTCAAGGGGCGCAAAGGCAGCAGGGTGGACGCCCCAAAGGGGCAGGGAAACCCCTTTTACCAGCCCCCACACCCAAATCTAGTCCGTTACGGAGACCTAATCCATCCCACCAAAGCCCACCAAGGCCCAAAACTCCCCCGGGAAGGCCCAAAACCCCGAAAACGGCCCGGAAAAGCTATTAACCTCCATAACCTATAGTTTTAACCTTAATTCCACATCTCATACTATTTTTAACCATATCAAGCACGTAAAATAAAGTTATGACACTCCGTGGTGTGACATTCTTCCCCCCTTCAACAGGATTCGACCTCGAATCTAAACGCACCAACACGCAACCCAGCAAAACCGAAGATAGCTAGGTTTTCACATCACATACCTGAGGTGAAAAGCTCGGGATATTTCTCGCGCATACGAGACTCCAGCTCCCAAGTTGCCTCTCTCTCGGTCTGATGTGACCACAACACTTTAACGAACTTGAGCGTCCGGTTCTTCATCACTCGCTCCGAAGTCCCGAGAATTTCCACAGGACGGGACTCGAAGGTGAGGTCCTGCTCAAGTACTAATGGTTCCAACGGAACCACCAACTCCGGATCATGCAAGTATTTCCTCAACATCGAGACATGGAACACATTATGCACACCTTGCATAGCTTCCAGGTAGCTCCAGACGATAGGCCAACCTACCAACTCGGGCGATGATAGGAAAAGGCCCAACATACCTTGGATCGAAGCTTTCCTTTGGTGCCAAACGCACCACACCCTTGGTGGGAGATACTGCAAGAGTACGCTATCACCCACCTCAAACTCCAAGTCTCGCCGCCTCACATCAAGATAGCTCTTCTCGCTCTGCTTCGGTGCGAGAAGGTTCTGCATACCTCATCCGCCACGCGATCAGCGATCTGCTGAACCCAATCCGGTCCAAGAATTGCTCTCTCGCCCATCGCATCCCAACAAAGTGGCGATCTGCACTTCCGGCCATATAGTACCTCATAAGGAGCAGCCAGGATCTTTGGAATGATAGCCGTTATTGTAAGCAAACTCCGCAAGAGGCAAATGATCCTCCCAGCCTACCTTTCCAAGCCATCACACAGGCCCCGAGCATGTCTTCCAACGCCTGGATGGTACGCTCAGGCCCCATCCGTCTGAGGGTGAAAAGCGGTACTAAGGCGAAGCCGCTGCGTACCCAAAGCACTCTGCAAACTCTCCCTAACTTGGAGACGAACTTCGCATCCCGATCGAAATAATGGTCTTAGGTACACCATGCAGTCTCACAATCTCCCGCACATAGATGGGAGCCAACTCGCTCAGAATTGGTCGTGCGGATAGGAATGAAATGCGCAGACTTGCCGAGACGGTCCACCACAACCCAAACAGATCCTTCCCTCGTGGAGAACGAGGTAGACCAACCACGAAATCCATGGAGATGTCATCCCATGGCCACACAGAATCTCCAATGGTCGCAACAGACGGCGGGACGCTTATGCTCAGCTTTGATCTTCGGCGAGATCCCACAAGACGCCACATACTTGGCAATATCCACTCTCATCCTTTTCCACCGTAAATTCTTCTTCAAGTCCTCAGTACATCTTGGTCTCTCCAGGATGGACCGTGTACGGTGCGATGAGCTTCTTTCGTAATGTCTTCTTTCACTTGAGATTTCGAGGCACGCCTGACGGCCCGAAACCTCGTAACTCCCGCATCATTAATGGTAAAGTCTCCGGACTTGCCATCCTCAAGGCGTTCCTCTTTCTTTGGAGCAAACGGTCATCTTTGTTGTGCCTCCCGCACACGCCGAATCGGCCGACTCAAGAATCAATCGAAGTTTCAGCTTGCACGGTCCCCGCAGCAAGAGGGAGACCCCCAAACGCCAAAATCAGCAACAAGACAATCAACAATAGGGGCATTGTCTTGATCGAGAGCGTCGGCCACAACATTTGCCTTCCCTGATGATACGGATAGTAAGGTCATAATCCTTTATCAATTCTAGCCACCTCCTCTGCCTCAAGTTCAAATCTTTACGAGTAAAGATGTACTTGAGGCTCTTGTGATCGATGAAAATGTCACAAGACTCGCCGTCTGTGTAATGCCTCCATATCTTCAATGCAAACACCACGGCGGCTAGCTCAAGATCATGTGTGGGATAGTTACGCTCGTGCTTTTTCAAGCGCCTCGGACGCATAAGCAATCACCTTGCCCTCTTGCATGAGCACACACCCAAGTCCCAACCGAGAAGCATCGAATACACCGTGATGCGCTTCCCTCGGGAAGGGTAAGAACAGGAGCAGCGATCACTAACTTCTCCTTCATAGTGCGTAAACTGTGCTCACACTCTGCGATCCACTGGAATTTCATCCCCTTCGAGTCACTACGAAAGTGGCTTGGCAATGATAGAGAAATCTGCACGAAACGCCGATAGTAGCCAGCCAACCCAAGGAAACTACGCACCTCTTTGACATTGGAAGGCCTCTTCCAATCCAAAATCACGAGACTTTGCTAGGATCTACAGATATGCCCTCTGGATTGATGATGTGGCCAAGAAAACCCACTTCAAATCCGAACTCGCACTTTTTCAGCTTAGCAAAGAACTGATTTTCCTCAAGGTGCTCGACAAGCCTCGATGTCGCTTCATGCTCCTCTTCCGATTTAGAGTAAACTGAATGTCATCGATGAACACTACCACAAACTCATCAAGATACTTGTGTAGCATAATGCTCATCGCCTCCATAAAGACAAAGAAGAGCATTAGTTAGTCCAAAAGACATAACTTTAAATTCATAATGCCCATACCTAGTGGAGAAAGCGATCTTCTCAATGTCCTCGCTCCCTAACACGGATCGATTGTACCGATCAAGATCAATCTTGGAGAACACCTTTGCTCCCTTCGGTTGGTAAAATAGATCCTCGATGCGAGGCAAAGGATACTTGTTCTTGATCGTCACTTGATTAAGAGCACGATAATCAATGCACATACGCCAACTTCCATCCTTCTTCGAGACGAAGAGGGCGGGTGCTCCCCATGGCGAACGCTACGCCGAATGAAGCCCTTGGCCATGAGATCCTCCAATCGCTTCTTCAACTCGTCTTGAAAAGGATGAGCCAAGCGGTATGGAGAGATAGAAATAGGTTGAGTGCCAGGAACAAGATCAATACGAAACTCCACATTCCTCACAGGAGGTAGACCAGGCAACTCATCAGGGAACACATCAACGAACTCCTTCACTACGTAAATCTCCTCAATGGGAATCGAGGAAGATGGTTTCTCAGACAAAGTCATGAGGAAACCCAACAGCCTCAAACGCCGACGTAAAACAAACTAGTCAAAGCAAAGACGGAATCGAGGGTATACCACCCTGAAAGGTCAACTCTTCCACTGGACGGGGCACGCAAGGCAACTGTCTTCCGTAAACAATAGATCTTAGCACTGCATCGATGCAGCCACCCATGCCCAAAATGACATCAAAAGGAGCCAACTGGATCACCATGAGATTGGCAAAGAAAACCTCATCATCAATGGCAATGGTGCAACCAGGGCAAACCAAAGAACTAGCAATCAACCCCAGGAGAATCGACTAACACGGACTCAAAAATCCATTGAACTCCCAACTTAGCTCTACTAGCAAACTCCGACGACACAAAAGAATAGGATGCTCCTAATCAAACAGAACAAAGGCATCAACGGAATCCACGAGCAGAGTACCGAAACCACCTCTGGATGCCCTACCGACTCGCGGCTCGGCAAAGCGTACACTCTGGTGGCGCCGGGACGTATGAGCCCCGACTCAGGCGATGCCCCATCAAGGCTGGGGCGGAGGAGGCAATCGAGGAGGAGCAGACGGCTGCGGGCACCGATCTGACGCCCGGTGGCACCCACGCAAAGGGCGGCCGAGAAACAGGGGCAGCCATCATGTGCACCGATCCTCTGGAAGACGCTACCGAGTGGGAGGAGAAGGCACCGTCTCCCACTTGATGATGCTATTGGGATTCATCCGTGACTCGTCCCATGTGGCCGGGCTTGCCACGATGGTTGCAACTCCCGGTCCAACCACACTCAAGCACGGTGCTCACCACCGCACTTGAAACACTTTATGCCCTGCCTGCACAGACTAACAACCGCTCGCGAAGAAGACGACGGGTGGCCCCATTTTAGCCCCCGAGGAGGAGCCCTATCCCCTTGAACTTCTTGAAGGTGGGTGTCGAGAAGACCCACCTCCTCCACCAAAGGTCCTCTTCGCCCGCCCGGGGCCGCAGGAACCCTGAACCGCCTCGGGTTTTGCTTATCCCGGAGAGCTCCAACTCGAGCTCCATGCCCTTCGCCCGCTTCCACCACAGAGCGTAAGTCACGAGGACGATCGCCCCCATGACGACTCTGTAGTGCTGGTTGTGGCCCCTACGGAACCTCCTCGCTTTCTCCACTGTCGTACCGCCACGGTAGCCAAGCACCTGCCGTTGAACTCCACCTCATACTCGCCACCGACCTCTTTCCTGGGAAAGAGTCGCCGAGTATGCTCCATCCTCTCAAGGAAAGACTCGGGTAGAACTTGGCTCGAAGCGAGCCACAAAGTCCTCCCAGGTGATCGACCAAGATCGTGGGTTCTAGCGGCCGAACCCCTTCCCACCAGATATCGGCTTGGCCTTTCACCGAAGGCCACAAAGCGAGCCCTCTGGACCGAGGTCAATTCTAGGACCTCAAAGCGCCTCTCCATGTACCGCAGCCAATCTACGGATCGGATCGGCGTGCCCGCTCAGTCAAAAGTGTCAAGACGGAGGGTCATCCACTCTCGGAGACTCATCCTCGGCTCCGGCAATGGGGCAACAATCGGGCCATGCAGGGGAGGCACCACAGGGGCTGCCGCAATCACTAGCGTAGCTCTCTGAATCTCCCTCTGCAGAGCCTCGAACTAAATCATCATTAGTGGCGGGCACCCCGCCCGATCTTGTTTGGAAGCTCCTCCCGAGCCGGGTCCACGAGCATTGAGCGAACGCTACCCCAAAGAATGACTCCTCAACTCCCTGGGAGCCTCGCCCCCTGGCCTCCACGACCTCGGCCCACGGCCTCTACCCTCGGCATGGTTGCTTGAGACATGCACAACCATCCAAACACAAAAACATAAACACAACATCACACAACTAAGAACATAGATCAAACATTATCATAGCATAGTCTTCATCAAATAATTAAGCGCAATGCAATGATGAACCAAGACCCCATCCCATCAGTGCAACCAAGTGTGTCAAATTTTAGATTAGTTATACCACTTTTGCAAGTTTTAATGTTGCTATCCTATAACAAAGTTTTAGTTAGAACCTAAGCCATGTTTCTAAGTTATTCCACATCATATTTTAGTTGCAACTTAAGGTATAACACTAAAATACTGATTCCAAGGACCTACACCCAGCTCGATACTAATCAGAATAACACCCGGCATTTAATATGCCCGAATGCTACCAAACATAAGCTAAACAACATCCAAATATCATATTTAACATAAAATTCCAGCAAAGGCGCATAGGCTAAAACCGAGATTTCGCAAAGACCTCCTTTGTTTTATCATGAATTTAAGGAGCAACAACGATATAGCATTATATGGCAATAAGGGAAACATCTAAAACAGCAATAAATAGAGTCTTAACGACAATAAAAGACTAACATTTAACACTTAAAGTTCCAAGTGTCAAACGAGCAATAAAACTCTCATTAACCAAGCTAAGCCTTAATTTAATGACCATCACACGCAATTTATTATCAATCTAAAAGAATTGACTTGGGGAAACATTAAGGTGAAGCAACGTGTGGGCGTGTGTCTATTCCCTTTTCCCGCATGCCGTTCTCATGGTACCTAAAACAATAAGAAAAAAAAACACAAGCGTGAGTTCGAAACTCAGCAAGCATATTGCAATGGACAACAAGAACAACAATATGGCAATAGCATCTCCCTTCATGTAAATCATCTTATTCATAAACACTTAACATTGTCATCATCAATATGTATGAGATGTAATGCAATGCTCATGTGTCCTTGGAAACTCATACTGGTATGGTTGAGTACACACCCGTCGGTGTGCACCCTTTTCCCCTTCCATCCCGAAGATGGAGGGTGCCTACTCATCGCTTCCATTCACCACGTGGATGGAATCACGATGTAGGTCTTACTCAATGGCGTTAGGACTAGTCATAACTTTCTCACCGACCTTGCCGGACTAGTTATGACTTTCTCACCGCCTCGCCCTATCTCATGTCATGCATGCAACTATGCCAATTATCATATTTCACATGTACATAAACATATGGCATCTCATCATGACAAATATTAACACATGGCATCGAATCATGATAATCATACTCAATATATCATTGGAAAACAGCAAGCATGGCAAGTGATCATAGCAAGTATTCAATCTTTCATCTAATCTCCACAAGCAACCTACAATTCCGCTATTCATTACAACACACTTGCCTCAACCGTGGGCGACGGGATTGTGGGAAGTAGAGGGCACCCCCGGGGTCACACCACCTGCACAACGGCATCACATACTCTCAATAATGCCCACAAAACAGTACACAAATCCCCATCTCACCCGACATTGCCCGCTACTCGCAAAACCTAAAACAGAGGTTCTGTCCCGGCCATAACTTGAGTTCTGGGACTCCAAATCGATTAAACGAGTACACCATCATGAAGCTTAGGAAATTTCCTACCTTTTTTTAGTTATACGGGAAGACTGATTCGGAATCTAAAATTGTTTAATCTACAGATTACTACGATCTGTTCCAATCGCGTCACAGATTTTAACACGCTCGGTAAAACGGCCATAACTTTCAAACGGCTGATCGGATTTTAACGTGCTTTATGTCCACGGAAAGATAATTAAATTATCTACAACTTCTTTTAAGTCCGTACGGACAGATTCGGAATCTAAATTGATGAAAACTCGAGCCATAGCCCGACTGCTCAATCTGCCCGAAAACAGAAACGTGGCAACGTCTAGATCTATCCCAAAGAACTCCAACCCAGCACCACCAATTGATCTAAAAACTTCATAAACACCCTAAGAACAGTACCTAGATCAAACCCAAGGATCCCCATGATCATACCTTTGCCCAACGAACGAATCTCCAATAGATCTCCTCGCGGATCGCTCCTCGCTCCACGCTCCTCGCTCCTCGCTCCAACGGATGGATCCACAAGGTGCAGAGGTGTGGAGACCACCCTAGGGCAGCAAGGGGGTGGAGGAGAGGTGGTGGAGAGGTGGGGCAATGGAGGAGAGCAAGGGGGAGGCGCAAGGCTCAAAGGGAAGGGGCGGCTAGGGCTTGGCAAGTGGGGGGAGGTGAGGGGGGCGCACCAAGGCCTCAAGGGGCGCAAAGGCAGCAGGGTGGACGCCCCAAAGGGGCAGGGAAACCCCTTTTACCAGCCCCCACACCCAAATCTAGTCCGTTACGGAGACCTAATCCATCCCACCAAAGCCCACCAAGGCCCAAAACTCCTGAAGGCCCAAAACCCAAAACGGCCCTAAACGGCCTAAAAGCTATTAACCTCCATAACCTATAGTTTTAACCTTAATTCCACATCTCATACTGTTTTTAACCATATCAAGCACGTAAAATAAAGTTATGACACTCCGTGGTGTCACAGAGGCGGTGGCGCAGGGGGCATGGGTGGCGCGCGGGACCGGGCGGTGGGCTGGCGAGTGGCGACCGGACGCGAGGAAGCCGGTTGGCCGGTCCGAGGAGGGCCCTGAGCTGCGGCGCGGCATGGAGGTCGGCCGGCCGGCCATGGCGCACGGCGGTGGCTTGGCTTGGGCACGGTTGCGGGCGGCCGAGGACGGGGAAAGGAGCGACGTGGCGTGGGGAACATGATGCGCATGCCGGCTGGCGACGGGGAGGCCGGACGCGACGCAGCCATGAACGAGTTCGGCATGGCGGCCATGAATAGTGATCCCAAAATAATAATAAAAAAATTCGGAACACGCAACGATAAAAAGGAAGTGAGCACCGCGTAGGTCTCGACGAGACGAATTCAAAGGTGTGGTCGGATTTGAGAGTAGCTCACCGGATTGAGAGTAATCGATGAAAAACCGAGCTCCCAACAAAGATTTCAACGGCGAAATTCATCGTCGTCCTACAACGAAAAGTGAAATTAGTTGAGGGCTTTTGCTCGGGGGCGACGATGTGAACACGATGACGCGATCGGAATTCCATTTGACTCACCGGAGCAAAAGTTGCCTCGGTGATGTCGACGAGTGACGTCCGGCGATGGTTTCTTCGCGTTCCCGGCCGAATGGAGAGGAGTGGCAGTGGGAGGGTGTGAGCACGGGGTAGAGAGCTCTGAGATGAAGAGTTGAGAGGTGGAAGCTCGAAGTTTCATGGAGAAACGGCCAAGATAATGAGGTTTGAATGAAATTCGGTTTTTGGTCGAGTGTGCCATTTACGGCGTGATTGAAGGCACATAATCATGGGGAATGGAATCTTCTCGTCTCCCTCTTTCAAACGCAACTGGCCGTTCGCGATTTGGAGCCTTAATGAGGAAGTTATGGGTGTTTAAAGAAAGGAGCACCATGAATGGAGAGAGAATTGATCTCTGCATCGTGATGGCCAGAGGAGGAAGACGCGTGAATAGTGCCCTGCCACGTGGCGCTCTCCCACTGGGCGATGAATAGCAAAGATCAATGATGTGTGAGAAAAATTAGCAAAAATGGTCTAAAAATTCCAAAAAAATTCCTACAAAAACTAGGGAATATTTGGAACCTAATAAAATTGGTTTCATGAAATTTGGATGAAATTTGGAATTTAGAAAATTCCGGGATGAATAAAGGGCATTTGATGAAAGGCCGCGAGTGATAAAATACCAGAGGGTTTCAAAAAATCTTGGAAAAATTCCCAAAATGTTTTTGGAATATTTGGAACCTAATGCAATAGGTTTCGGTATTTTTGGAGCATTTTGGAACTCGGGTGAAATTTCAGGTACGAACCGGAATTCAGAAATTCGATTTTTCAGACGGCGAAAGATTGAACTCCAATTTTGGAAGGATAAGGATGCCAGGTTAATTAGAACATCAAGGAAAATCCAAAATTTTAATTTAATTAATTTAAATTAGCTTTTTACAGAAGACCGAAATTGGGGATGTTACATCCGGCCTCGGTGCATGCACCTCGTAGGCCACGTGCCTCGATGCGCAAGTCAACACCGATGGCATGTAAAGACGCTCAGAAGGCTCTGGTCTCGGCTCACGCACCTCATAGGCTACGTGCCTCGGTGCGCAAGCCAACACCAGTGGCATGTGTAAGCTTACCATCGTGGCTTGCAAAGATGCCTAGAAGGTTTTGGCCTCGACACATGCAAAGACACCTCGAAGGGCTGCGTCTCGACGACTAGGGAGTCTTCGGCCTTGAGGGTTTCAACTCGGCAGGGAGACCCCTCATCGCGCAACCTCCTAGCCTCGAAAGGCTACATCTTGGCAACCAGGGAGTCTACGGTCTCGAGGGCTTCACCTCAGTAGGGACACCAATCATCGCGCAACCTCCTCGCCTCGAAAGGCTGCATCTCGGCAACTAGAGAGTCTCTGGAGTCAAGGGTTTCGCCTTGGTAGGGAGACCTTTTATCGCACAATCTCCTCGCCTTGAAGGACTGCATCTAGACTCTCCGGCCTCGAGGGCTTCGCCTCGACATGGAGACCCCTCATCTTGAAACCACCTTCATCTTAAGCGTTGTACTTTAGGCCCTGTTTGGCAGAGCTCCAGCTTCACCAGATTCGTGGATCTAGTGGAGCAGGGTATTCCTAGCACTACCAGATCTGTGGAGTTGGAGCTGTGGGTATATTAAGGTCCTGTTTGGCAGAGCTCCAGATCCCAACTCCACCTCAGAGCTGAAACTTGTAGACCGAAATAAAGTGACTTAAGTTTATAATTTTATTCTAAAATATAAACAAGATGACTCACCTAAACATTCTTAATACACCCACAGCTCCAACTCCACGAATTTGGTGGAGCTAGGAATACCTAGCTCCACCAACTCCAAGAATTTGGTGGAGTTGGAGCTCTGCCAAACACCCCCTAAGAGTGTTTAGATGTGTCATCTTGTTTACATTTTAGAATAAAAATATGAACTTAGTTCACTTTATTTTAGCCTACAAGTTTCGGATATGAGGTGAAGCTAGGATTAGGGCCATAATGGGCCGAGCTCGAGCGAGTGTGGGGCTCCCAAGCTCGAGCTCGGTAAGGCTCAAGCTAAGCTCGAGTTGGGGTCCGAGCCTTGATTCAAGCTTGAGTTCGGCTCGAGTAAGCTCGGTAAGCGTGATAAGCACTCGGTAGGCTCGCGTAAGCCCGGTAACAATCTCGAGTAAGCTCGGCTCAAGTAAGCTCAGTAAAGAGTTCGAGTAAGTTCAGTTTACGGAAGTTCGATCTAAGTTCGAGTAGACTCGCGAACTATTCAAGCTTAGCTCGATGAAGCTCGCGAGCTCGAGCTCGAGCATGTGTTCGACTCGTTTACGGTCTTAGCTAACGAGCTTGAGCTTTTTTTATAGTTCTAGTTGAGATCTGGAGCTGATATACAGGACTTTGATAACTAGATGGTTCAAGAAAAAAATTATCCATACGTTTGGTTGCTTGAATGGAATCATCCCATCCTAGATCAAGTGATACAAATTTAATGAATATTTCTTTTAAAAACTGAACTATCTCATTCACCCAAAATAATGAAATCAAATGGTATAAAACCATCCTATCTCATTTAATCTCGTCCAATAAACCAAACCACCCCGGAGAGTTCACCTCGTGGTCACCGCGAAAAAAAAAGATACCCTTCCTGCACGTGGGCCAGCACTTCTGACACGAAAACAGCTCCCACACGGAGCAGTAGACGACACCTCCCAGACGCCGCCGCCAGATCGGAGCTCGAATCCGAACCCCTTCCGTGATGGCGGTGCCCCCGCGCCGTCTTCTCCTCGTCCTCCTCGCCACCTTCGCCGTCGCCGTGTACGAGGACCAAGTCGGCCTCGCTGACTGGTACAGTACCTCGCTGCGCCTCCCCTAGCCTAGATCCGATCCGCCCCCTCCCGCGCCTAGATCTGATTTGGCCGACGCGATGCAGCAGGGTTTCGAGTTCAGATCGCGTTTCGATTATGGTGTTAGAAGTCGTACGCAGTGTCAGTGTAGGGTTTTCGGGGCTTTTAGGCGACCAACAAAGTGGCTGTTAGCTTTCGAGTGAATTCTTCTGTAGCAATGGAGTTTACGGGTTAGACTTGTGAATTTTAGACTAGGGAAGAAGTGTTTTAGCTATCATGTGAGTACTGTGGCTGTATCCTAGTCCGAACGTTTCTTCCGTTGGGGAGTATGTGTTTGGGCTAGATGATTGGGTTGCATGTGACAAGAGGGCCTGCTGCTTCGGTCTTCAGGTTGGTTTGCACTGTCTGCAGAAGATTAGATCAGATTATTGTGTGTGTTGAATTATACTGGACAATTGTGTTATGCAATTATTAGGTTCGAGGCTTGTTATTGGTATTGCGCCTGTTGCTTAATTATAGGTTTGGTCCGATGAATGTGAATGTTAGGTTTTGAGTGCATTCCTAAAACGCATATTTTGTCTCAGATCCTTGGTTTACTTTGTTGGTTAGGATTTTTGTTTGGATAATGATGGGTTGTTTCTCCTATATTATCTGTGAGTTGTTTCCAATTGTAGCTTCTGATTGGTCCACGGCGAGCGTGACAACACAGTTTTCCCTTTGTGCATATGTATTCAGTGCAGATGATTGGTGAGTATGCAACTTAGGATGTCATCATCAGGGAAACGTAGTTGGTCTTTGCTTTGCTCAATTGCTTCAGTGCACATGATTGCTCCTGTGTTTGCATCAGGTCTATGGGTTTTTTTACTTGTAATTCTCTAGAAAAATTGCTATCATGCCATAATAATCAATTGTGCAATCGTCCATAAGGATGCTGATATAGTACTCTTCAAATGTATTAGGCATTGATTTGCCCCCTTACATGCATGTTGTACAGATACAGCTTTTGAAGGGCGTGCAATATATTAATCCCAGTAGCTGAGGTTTTTAATGGAAACAGATGTTTCACCATGTCTACTGAGGTTGTGTTGATGCTATTTTTAAAATGTACTGTTAGTAACTGCTGTAATTTTCAGTATATTGATATCCAATCATTCATTGCTTGTCCGATGAACCTCTTAACACCACATAGATTTCTTACTAGCAATATGCTGTATTAGGGACTGATCCCAATATTTTACAATATTGATTTTCTTTGCAGGCATCAGAAGTACATTGGCAAAGTAAAGCAGGCAGTTTACCACAGCCAGAAGAGTGGAAGGAGGCGTGTTGTGGTCTTGACAGAGGAAAATGTGATCGCTTCTCTTGATCTGCGTTCAGGAGATATATGTGCGTTTATTATTAACAAACCCAAAGTGCATAGTTGCAGTTGTGCTAAACATTTTGTGTACATGTGTTTCTGTCATTAATTTCTGTTGATTTTGTGTTTTGCAGTTTGGCGACATGTCATTGAGAAGAATGACCCTGTGGATCAGCTTAGTCTATCACTGGGAAAGTGTGAGTCTAATTTTTTGTTTCCATATGGAGATATGTTATTGGGAAGGATGACCCTATTTATGCTGTTTGTTTTTCTTCCATTCTTGATGGGATTCCATATTTGCTTTGCATTTAGTGTTGCTAACCATGTTCTCCAAAAAGCTTGATTTGTGCTTTCCAAACAATGTTTTTAATACCCATACCCTTATCTACAAGTATGCCCACTGACAATGGTGGAGACCTTTGAATCGGTTAGTATTTTATTGGATGTGGTTATGGATCCTGCTTGGATCTATACACTAGTGAGTTCGAATAAATATGTTTTCAGCTGAAAGGTTGATGCTTCCCAACACCAATGTTTAACCTGTTATTTCTTAGCTATTATACCACTATTTAATCATCTCAATGTTACCTCGGGCTGTTGGGAATATCCTCAATTGCTGTAGCACCAGTAGCACTGAAGCTACTAGACATTTCATAAAGAAATCAATAACATCGGATAACCTTCTTAGTGTTGATATTCTAGGTAACAATTCTGTGGACAACCAAAGGACATGCGGCATGCTGATGTGCATGCAAAACCCAATCTCAACATTGCCGGGCTATAACTTGCGTGGGCATGTCACTTGGGTCCCTAAACTTGTTTAAGTGGGTCAACAAAGGTCCAAATCCTACTGTATTTATAATTAGAGATGACATGGAACATTATCCCAATCTAAATCGCAATTTGACCAAACCATTTGAAATCATCAGAGAATTAATATTTTTGGATTTAAAGGATGTTTTCGCATGTTATTGGACAACTTTTACAATCTTTTTGTTGATTTTAGTAAGCAATTGCATGGTCAAACTTTGGCTTAAATAGGGTTAAAGTACCACATGATCATTAGTTGCCAAATAAGTGCTGTTGGTACCCCTAGTGATACACTTACACAAATTTAGGGACCTAAATGTGCAATTCACAAGTTCAGGGACCCAAGTGACATTCCCACACAAGTTTAGGGACCTACGTCGTAACAATTTACTTGATAAATTACAAATTATTGGTAAACATTCATATGTTGCATGTCGAATCAATAGCCTACAGAGCTGATTAGCTTTTCTCTAGCATCAGTTTCTGTTTTGGATTCCTATTCAAGTTATGTAACCTTTTGTGTTACTTAAAAGCATGAACTGATATAGTATCACATTATCACAATAATTTTCATACTTACATACCATATAAGAACATGAAGCAGCAAATATGGCCCAGGTACCGGTTAGCCAATAGGAGATGCATATAGAGATTCGTGGAGGTTCACTTACAAGTTAGATCTGTACCGAGTATCACTCAGGTATCCATGATTATTAGTAAGTAATAGTGTTTTAAGCCTTAACTAAGGGTTGAGCAGCATGGTATGTAGACTTCAGAGGTTCAAGGTCAATACATTTCATTTTGTTCTTGAGAAGATATTAGTGGAAAAGCAACCTGTTTTTATGTTTACACTTTACAAATATTTTATAGATTTAACACTGAGCAATGAACATTAAAACTTTGAGAAGTGCTTCTATGCTTTTCTTTTTAAAAATTGCACAAATATTAAAGCATGAATGAATGGTAGATAGTGATTGCCTACCCCTTCGCTTGCTTCAAGATTTATGCAATTTATATTGGAAGGAAAAGCATAGAAGCACTGCTAAAAGTTTATCTTGTCATCAAACTCACTGGGCACTGGGTCACGACTATTGAATTGCATAGCCAAGAGTTGCCTTTAGTGAACCTAAGCTCAGAAAATTTCATGCATTTTTCCGAAAGGTCAAATAAGTTTTGTCCACCAGGTGGTATGAACAATGCTTATGTCATCAATGTATACTTGCCTGTGATTAATTAACTATGAGAAGTACGAAAGCTATTACTGTGTAAAAGATTTCTTTATGTGAGATAGTGCCACCAGTTTGTTACTATTTTTCTCCATATATTCATTGCATTATTTTATCTTTATTGTGCTGAGCAAAGTGTTTATTGCAATCTGATTTTAAACATGTCCTCTTCAGATGCTATAACTCTTTCTTCAAGAGGTAGTATATTGAGGGCATGGAATCTTCCTGATGGACAGATGATCTGGGAAACTAATATTCAAACTTCCACACCATCAAAACCACTGCTGCATGTTTTGGTCTGTATGGGCAGCATATTCTCCATTTTCTAATAATTGTCATACGTGTATAATACAATAAATGTCTCTATGGCACTTTTTTGTGATGGACCTTAAATTTCTGCAGTCAAACAATAAAGTGGCAAACGATAATTTGGTTTTAGTTTCGGCTGGACGGTGGATTTATGCTGTATCAAGCATCGATGGAGTAATTTCTTGGGGAAATGAGTTTGCACTTGATGAGTACGCATA
This sequence comes from Rhipidocladum racemiflorum, assembly GCA_036346355.1. NCBI lineage: Eukaryota > Viridiplantae > Streptophyta > Magnoliopsida > Poales > Poaceae > Rhipidocladum > Rhipidocladum racemiflorum. Next base: position 55,814,510 of record CM070577.1, on the reverse strand, counting down.
ATTCTGCCCCCATGTTATTTGTTCAGAGCATCAGGAATACAGTACCAACTTGTACTTTAATGTCTGTGTAGAGATCAAGCAGGTTATTCAGTCACCTGATAATGATATTGTATATGCTGTCGGAGTTGCTGGTTCCTCAAAGCTAGCTTTGTATCAATTGAATGCTAAAACTGGAGAGATAGTAAAGGATATCCAAGAGTCACTCCCGGGTCGATTATGTGGTGAAACAGTACTTGGTTATCATAATGTGTTGGTAGTATTGGATGAAACTAGGTCAGCCCTGTTTCTTATTGACTTTAAGGGTGAGAGTATCAGCTACAACAAGTTGCGTATTTCAGATTATGTCCAAGATCTATCTGGAACGGTCAACCTTCTACCTTTGAGGTCTAATGGCATTATAGCTTTGCAAACATCTTCTTCTATTTCCCTCCTGAAACTTCAAGGTATTGATGGGTTGGAAGTAATTCAGAGCATTGACCAACCAGTTGCTGTGAGTGATGCTTTAACAATAACAGAAAAAGATGAAGCTTTTGCCATTGTGCAGCATGTGGATTCCCAAATTGAATTTATTGTCAAATTTACAAGTGATGTAAGCAATGAAGTTATCAGAGAAAAAGTTAATATAGATGAACATAGGGGCAGTGTTGTGAAGGTCTTCTTGAATAATTATGTCCGAACTGATAAATCTTATGGTTTTCGGGCTTTGGTTGTAATGGAAGATCATTCGCTCTTGTTGGTTCAACAAAGTAAGGTTGTTTGGAGCAGAGAGGATGGACTTGCTTCAATTGTTGATGTAATGACTTCAGAATTGCCTGTTGAGAAGGATGGTGTTTCAGTTGCAGATGTGGAACACGATCTCTTTGAATGGCTTAAGGTAATCCTGAATAATTGTTATTTGTTGTTTAAAAAGGCTTTAGAAAAATTTTATTTCAGAAAGTCTGCTAGTGAAGTTTAGTAGGATCCAATTTTATGCTAGATTTACGATCTTTTGTTAATTCTGTAGAAGTGGTATCCAATTTTTTGCTAGATTTACGATCTTTTGTTAATTCTGTAGAATTTATTGACATGCTTGTACTTGTACTGTACAAATATCTTCAGTTGATGTTAGTGCTGTGTCATGTTCTAGTGTGTTCATTTGTAAGTTTTTTTCTTTTCTTTTCATTGTGTGTGTGCATGGTACAATGCCACAGATGCACATGTTTTCGCGTGTGCAATAGTGTGCATTCAGTTGGATGTGCTTCTCAGAATTTGCTTATGGCACTTTTATTGACTGTTGATTTTTATATAGGGGCACATGTTGAAACTCAAAGGAACTCTAATGCTTGCAAGCTCTGATGAACTTGCTGCAATTCAAGTATTGAGACTCAAAAGCTCTGAGAAAAATAAAATGACAAGAGACCATAATGGATTTCGAAAACTTCTTATTGTACTGACAAAGGCTGGCAAAGTGATAGCTCTGCATACTGGAGATGGACGTGTTGTCTGGTCAAACTTTCTGCCGTCCCTTCGTGCCTCCAAATCTGGCAAAATGCCTTCTGCCTTGAGGATATACCAATGGCAGGTTCCCCATCACCGTGTGATGCATGAGAACCCATCTGTACTTGTTGTTGGCAGAGCTGGTGTAGATTTTGTTGCTTCTGGTGTCCTCTCTATTCTTGATTCGTATACCGGAGAGGAACTTAACTCTCTGAGGTTTGACCATTCGGTTGTCCAAATTATCCCATTGACACTGAAGGATTCATCTGAGCAGCGACTTCATCTTATTGTTGATTCCAACTCCTGTGCTTATCTATATCCAAGATCTCTGGATGCCCTTAATTCATTTCTTCTTGAAATGTCAAATTTGTATTTCTACTCAGTACATATTCAGAAAAATGTCATTAGAGGGTATTCACTACAGAAGTCATGTGACCTCAATTTGGATGATGAGTACTGCTTTAGTACAAAGGAATTATGGTCTATCATTTTCCCTTCTGACACAGAAAGGATTGCTATCTCAGAAATGCGCAAAATGAATGAGGTCTGTTCATTTCCTCTGTTTGTTTTTATTCATGGAAAGTAGTGCAACATTTTTGTTTAAAAGTTATAACATAATCTTTACTTGTTTCTTTTGTTCTGAAGGTTGTTCATACTCAAGCAACGATCATAGCTGATCAAGATGTGATGTATAAGTATTTATCAAAGAATTTAGTTTTTGTTGCTACTGTGTCTCCTAAAGCTGCTGGTGAAATTGGATCTGCAGCACCTGAAGAAGCTTGGCTTGTGGCATATCTCATTGATGTTGTCACTGGGCGCATACTGCACCGTGTGACTCATCATGGTGCACAAGGCCCTGTCCATGCAGCAAGTATTATTGTACCTTTTATTCTTTTACCCTTCTCCCTTTCATTCCCCATTTGTGTATGACGGAAAATTACACACGGTTTTCATCATAGTTACCAGAAATACCATTCGTCTTAGTTGCAGTACGGGATTCGGGTTCGCGGTTCGCCACATTTTCTTCTAATTTTCACTGCGAACATGAATCTCGTACCCTAAACCAGTTCGGGTTCGACGAATCCGGTTTGCGATTCGTGGGGGTTTATAGCGAATCCGGTAACTATGGTTTTCACATCTTATAATATATTTTCCATGTTTGAATTTTGAGACATGCACGGTTACACTGTTTTTATCTCTTTGTGCAGAATTTTATCACATCTTTGTTTTTTTAAGTACTCTTCTTAATTAACATGGTTATTGCTTTCGTATTTCAAGGTTGTAAGCGAGAACTGGGTTGTCTATCATTATTTCAATCTCCGAGCTCACAGATTTGAAATGGCAGTGATTGAGATATATGATCAATCTAGAGCGGTATGGCTTATGGCCTTATGCACATTGTTTTGATTTAGCGTTTTTTATGACGGTGGCGGTAGTTGTAACTGCACTAGTTTTCTACAGGACAATAAAGACGTTATGAAGCTCATACTTGGGAAGCATAATTTGTCAGCACCAATTACTTCTTATGCCCGCCCAGAGGTGATGGTGAAATCCCAGTCATACTTTTTTGCCCATTCAGTGAAAGCAATGGCAGTTACACAAACAGCTAAGGGGATAACTTCCAAGCTTCCAAGCAGCTTCTTATTGGCACTATTGGTGATCAGGTCTGTTCTCTTGCATTTGTATTTATTTCCTTTATTATGCACTAGAATGTGGTGCCACCATTTTGGTTGTTACCTATATAAGAAACAAGTCAACGCAATTACCATTTCTATTGTTATTTGCTGGTTTACTCTTTATCATTTGTTGTCTTTATTTGCTGTTTGAAATTTGTGAAAGAAGAAAACCCAAAGTATTTACGTTACCATTGCATCTGAACTCTTTTTTTTTTTTAAAAAAAATGATTCCAATATTTGCTAATTAATTACATATTAGACTTTATTTATGTTTTTTTAAAAAGTAATGTACATTTAGTTGTAGTGTTGTAAAATGCACATATTAGTCCGTCATTTGGTACTTACTCCTATACATGGATATTACAAGTCATTGTACAATTGTTGGATGCAGACATGTTTTTGATGCACCTCCTATATGGGCCTCCTACCATGTAGGGTGAAAATTGATGTTATGATGTACCTCCTATTAGTTGCTTCTAGCATCATGTACATTTCGAATGTAGTCATTTCGGGAAACTGGGTGTGAATCTGCTTCTAATTAGCTATCTCTTATTCATGACAAACAAAAAGTTCAGTTCTCAATTGATTCAATTTCATATTGGGATAGTTCTTGCTAAAACGTGGTTTTGCTTCTTGAAATCTCATATGCATGGCTTTACATGTTCTATTAGCAACTTAGTGTTGTTTTGTTCAATTTTCATCTCCACAGTGATTACATCAGCATCTACTCCACTGTTAGAATGCTGTCACTGGTACATTAGTGAAATGGAGTTGATCTCGTTGAATCATTGTGTTTGATGACTGTGCACTAACTAGTCACTATTTCTCTTGTGTCCAACAGTGAGTAGTTTATTGCCTTACAGAGCTCATTGAAGCACATGACTTCAGCAATTAAAATTTATCCCAACATAACCCCAGTTCTTGGGCCAAGCTTGATTTGCAGTTGACCACTTGACTATAGCTTACGAAGTGGAAGCAAACCTATGCATCACAAATCAAGCCTGTTATGGCATCCATACGCTTGATTCAACAATAGTTTGAAATGAACAGATTTCCAAGTTTTTAGTATAAACAAGATGGCTGGCTATTTGATATGAATTGAGCATACTGATGTTTGATGATATTTTTATGAAACATATGGCAGGTTTTGGCACTTGACAAGCGTTTTCTTGATCCACGCCGTTCGGTGAATCCCACACAGCAAGAGAAAGAAGAGGGCATTATACCATTGACAGATTCTTTGCCTATTATTCCACAGGTATTTTTTTTTTCTTGATGATCAAAAGTTAGTTTTGACTTCACATTTTATTATGAGCATGTTTATAATAATCTCATTGATGTTATATTATAAAAAAATCACTAGTTGGTGTTACTATCCTATCATGATGAAGTTGTGATCTTGTATCAGTCATGGTTGTCATGGCGTCCTTGAACGGACGCCTAAGCGTCGTGGCGGTCCGGAGCGGACGCCTTGCCGAGGTCGCGTATGGCGTCCGAGGAGTCGCTGAGGCGTCGCCGAGGCGTCCGTGGTGTCGCCAAGGTCTATGGCGGCCGCCATAGATGTAACCCTAGCCGGCCAGGTCCAGACAAAGTAGAGAAACGAAGAGGTAACAGAGGAGTTGAGGGACCTCCAGCCGCAGAGGAGTTGAGGAGAAGGGGACCAGCTCCAGCTCGTGCGCCGCCCCGCCGACCTCCGGCTTTGTCTGCCGTCGCCTCCGCCAAACCTCGGCCGTCACGGCGCCGACTCTCCGCCGTGCGCCGTGCGCGCCTCCGCCCGACTCAGCTCCTCAGTGTGCGCTCGCTCGTGCGCCGTGTCGGCGACCTCCGGCCCGTCTTGCGTGCCGCCAACCTCCAGCCCGTGCGCCGCTGACTCTCCGCCCGTGCGCCGCCGACCTCCAAGGTCTTGATCTGCTCGACCTCCAGCTCGACCTTCAGCCCGAGCTCCAGCGCGACCTCCAGGTCGATCTCCTCTCCTCTGCTCTGCTCTCCAGGTCGATCTCCTCTCCTCTGCTTTGCTCTCCAGGTCGATCTCCTTCTCCTCTGCTCTTTTAACTCTCTGCTGAAGGCGTCCGAGCAGCACGAGCAGATTGCTCTTTTAACTCTCTGTCTCTGCTGCTGATTGCTCTTTTAACTCTCTGCTGGCTAGGTGGACATGGCAGACGAGCAGCACGCAACCACCGAAATCAACTCCTCTCGGGCAGATGCATATGACCCATTGACAGATCCAAAACGAAGGCCAAAAAGCAACGATCCGGGTTGGAAGTATGGGTATTGGGACGAGATTGGCAACCGGGATGTTGTGCGATGCTCTTTATGTCAACTTGTCAACTATTTTAATGTCTCATTATGTTGCAATTTGGTTGTTTTTATTCATCTTACATATATGTCTAAAAAGGAGCCTCGCCTCGCGCCTTAACCTCCTAAAAGGTAAAAAGGTCCTGGCACGCCGCGGACGCCTTACCGCCGTGACAACCATGGTATCAGTATCACCAGTTGGTGCTGGCATGAAGATAGTAATGTTCACATTTAGAGTGATTGCATAGAATACAATGAATTGTGCTTTGGTTGCAGGTTTAGGACATTGGTTTATTTCTATTTAGATTTTGATAAAATGAATAATATCTTGTTGCCTTGCTTTCAAGAGTGACAATAATGGGCTGGGTAGGCTATGTTGGTGAGGGCCAATACCCACTATTGCCCAGATGTACCCTTTTTGTAAAAAAAAAAAAGTTATCTTTTTATCTTTTTGATGTAGAATAGGCCAACCCAAATTAGTGGTTCAAGAAAGAAAACTTCAATAGAACGATACCCTTGTGTATCTTGGTGCTAACGGGATTTAGTTCATTATTATTGAGTATAATCAGACTAACAAAATATATTTCAACACACTGGAACATGGACACATTGGTTGCACTTGCACAGCTAACTTATTGTATCTTTCAAGTACAAGAATACATTGACGACACATTCAGAACAATGCAAGGTTAAATCTGTTGCAATTCCATTACTAGCTTGTACACATCATAATGGATTATTACCTGGTCGGTGTATCTGTTAAAGTAGTTTGCCCATTAATTTTTTTGTTTATACTACTCTGTTTATATGTTTTACTGCAAGAGAACGAAGAACAATTTGTTATGAAGTGTGTAAAAGTGTAAAGGGGTGTGCTGAACTGCTCATATCAATTTCATTCATGAAATACGACATAGTTGTGCTTAATTTTTATATACATATACATATACATATACATATACATATACATATACATATACATATACATATACATATACATATACACACACACACACATATAGCATAGTTGTGCTTAATTTTTATACATATATAGCATATACGACATAGTTGTGCTTAATTTTTATACACATATATAATGCTTATAGCATATTATTTTAATTCCACATATATATGCCTAACTTGACATATGACGTTGTGGTAATGGATCTTATGTCATTTTTTTTTCCTGCAGTCGTATGTGACTCACTCTCTTCAAGTGGAAGCCCTGCGTGGAATTGTTGCTATTCCTGCAAAGTTGGAGTCCACTACTCATGTTTTCACGTATGGTGTGGATCTTTTCTACACCCGGCTTGCTCCGTCAAGAACCTATGATTCACTCACCGATGAATTCAGCTATGCACTCCTTCTAATCACAATTGCTGCCTTGGTTGCTGCCATTATCTTTACTTGGATTTGGTCCGAGAAAAAGGAGTTGAGAGACAAGTGGAGGTGAGTGAGGCCTCAACAATCTGATGCGGATGAAATTTTGGGCTCTAGTCAGCATCCTTTTCTTCCTCTTTGTTTCTAGTGCTAGGGTTCGTTTCACTTTTGACTAGGCCTTTGTGTAACTATTTGACAACAAAGCCTATTTGACGGGGCAACACACTGCACAAGTCTTGTAGGAAAGCCACTTGTGCAATTAGAAATTGACATTAAAGAATTGGCAGAGCACAAATGGTGTGCATGAATTGCTTACAGGTCGTAAAGTGTACCACCGCGACCGAACTTTTTAGCGGAATGTTAGTTATTGTTGTCGAGAGAAGTGTGCTATTTCTCTTGTAAAATGTTGATTCTTGTCATGTTCAATCATTGTACCTTTTTTCCATATAGAAATAAAATCGATCTCATTTGGTCTTGTCACTAGTTCTATTGTTAACACGTGATAGGCCGGCCTAGAAGATCCTCGTTGTGGTTTGCGCTACTCCATTTTGTTGGAGAGATACCTAGCTATGTAGTGCTGTGGCAACTATACAAACCAATTATCTTGTGCTACGCCGAGATTGTTAGGATCCGAATATGCGATCTACTATATATTCTGCACTAGTCTAGGATTACACTAGTGCACGCAGTGGTAATATAGATGAAATATTAACTCTATACAGCAGAATAAGATTAAATAAAGTAAAACTGGTAATTAAATAAATCGTGTGATGCTTTATGGTTCACTTTATATTTGTTATGCCTTGCGGGGTGTAAGTTGCAACGAAACAAAAATAAACTTTAATGGAAACCCATCAACTGATAGGCAATCGACTAAAGCTTGAATCCTAGTAATGGATATTTTCACGATACTACTGCAAAGTTGGTGTTGATTCATCCAACTTATCGATGATTATTGCAACAGTGAGTACACGGAGTACTCAACAAGTTGTGTATAAAATACAAGTCTAATAACTACATAAAAGGCTTACTCAAATAATGACTAATATTGTTACTTTTGCATGAAGCAGTTTTTACCATTTGAATACGATAATAGATTTCACCAAAAGTAAAACAATTAAGCAATTAAGATATTTCTCAAGTTTTACGAGCACATTAAGATATTTCTCAAGTTTTACGAGCACATAGGTCGCACCATTTCCTTTTTTTTGGCACTCAGATTCCTTTCCAGTTTTGTTCTGTAAAATCTAACCCTTATGTGAAATTCCTAAGCAATATCCATAATTAGGGACACAGTTATTCGAATAGTTCTATACTATACAGGGTTATACACTTTACTCACAAGATATGATAAATCTCTTAATGTTGGTCATTGCACGTATCTTTTGACATGCAACTAGATCGTAACAAAACTTTTCGGAAACTCGGTTCGAACATTGACCCTCTCGATAAGTTTAAGCTCGCCATTCCTCCCTCACACAGAAGAGAAGAATGGGAGAGACTCTTCATTGGACTAGGAATAATAACTATTCAAGATATCACACCGCTGGAACGGATCAATTGATGATTTGCCCTCACTTACACGTGCCATTGATCATTTATCCTATGATGTCTCACTGACAAGCGGACCCTAGGGACACATGGGGAAAATGATCAATTGTACTATGAAAAAGAGGGCAAATGATCAAATCTCCTGGCTCGGTAACTTTACTGAGTTAGGTCTAGCCTATAACAGATAAATGGTTGTATGATTAGCCCAATTCGATGACTTATAAGGTTAAGTCCTTAATTAACCAAGGCAAAACTTCCAATTTACTACGCTTGTTCACATAAAACCATATTACTTGATTCCCATAGGATTATTCAAACACAATGTCACACAAAACCATCGTCACATAACCTCTTGCGGCTTGCCCTAGTTCAAATCATTTACTACCCCCCATTGATTATAGTGCAACACATACCATCAACAATATCTCGTGAGACAACACATAACACACTATTTTCACAAAAATATTCCATATTCATTTAGTCATGATTGAATTCACGACCTTAAAATGATATTAATAATCCGTTATATGGCTAAGTACACTAATCATGTTCTAGACTAACCCACATTGGTTCTATATCAATGACCAACTAATATTTATCTAACTTAGGGTGATAAAATGATTATATCATAGCAAATGACAAGATTGGCATAATTCAAGTAGGTTGGATAACTAATTGGCCAAATAATTAAACAGTGGGTAATTTGAACTAGATGGCAATAATTTGAAACAAAATAACTTTACTAAAACTGGGTTCAACATGATCAAAACACTATTTACTTTGGAATAGGTCATCGTCTTGATCTTGAGTCAATTCTTCTCCTTCGAAATCTCCCGATAGTTCAAAATCTACAAGAAACGAACGACGAAAAGCAAATAAATATAAAATAGAGAAAAAACTCCAAAAATATAAATAAATATATTGAAGTGTAGGGCTCGATTTTAGATGGATTTAGAAACTTGAACAGACTCAATCGGAGTTTGTATGAATGAGAACAGGCTCTTAGAAGATTTATCAGATAAGAAAATCCTGGAAATTAACAGAGATAGGAGAATAATGCATGAATACTTCTTTTTGTTAGACTGACATGTGGGATCGAGGAATATTCCGAAATCCTTTTATTTTTTTTGGAATTTAGGAAAATACTCCAGGCACTGACATTTGGGACCCACATGTCCACCGAATCGGTCTAGAGTAGGATGATGTGGCATACATGTCGCACTGAAATGGCAAGGCTGGCATGGATGACTCGACACAACTGGCTCCGCGTGGTGCTGACATGGCTACCACGTAGGTAGCTGCGCTCGAGGATCGATGGTCATCGACGAATGGCGGTGCGCAGTGGTGCTACTTCGGCGAGGCTTTTGGGCATGTGCAAGGTTGCATCTGGAAGATATCAATGAGTTGTAGCTGGTGACATGGGTGTCATGGCTGTTGGCGATCCACGGGGAATGGTGGTGCAACAAAAGTGGCGAAGGCGATGACCTTCTTAGCGACGGCGATGCAAGATTCGGTGTGCATCGTGAAGAATGTGTGGCGGTGATGATGATGTTGTGGATGAAGATGATGGAGAACCCTCCTTCCTCGATGGCGGTGCTTGCGGAGATCCTCGAATTACAGGATGACGATGGTGGGATTTTGCGGCTGGGGTTAGGGCTTTGGATGTGGAGAGTATAGGGAGGCGGCGATGCTATTTATAGTGGCCCTAGTGTGCTGAAATCACGGAATTCGGCACGGATAGCGCGCGAAACGTAAGCCCCACCTGTCAACGCCATAACGCGAACGCTGGACTGGCTAGACTGTGTCGTGGAGTTGGGCTGCTGCATGGGATTGGCAAACTAGGCCGAGGGAAAGGGGAAATAGGTTGGCGGGTTGTATTTCAGCACAAGAGTCTTTTCCAGTATTTTTTGTTAGTTTTTTTTTAGAAATTACAGAATATGCAAAAGAGCACAAATAAAATAGCAATTGCACTAAAAAATTCTCAGAAAATCATGGAAAATATTTCCAAGCACAATGAACCCCAAAAAAATAGTTGACAATTTTTCACTTGGGATTTAATCATATTAAATTATTTTTTATTTAGAAAAGTCCCACATTAAGCTTTAATTAGCAAATAAAATGGTGAAATTTTTTTGAGGGCTAAACCGCACAAAAGATTTTTACAAGACAAAAATTGGGATGTTGACGTTTGGCTTCGATATTATATGAATATATGATGGCAGCTACTGAACGAGAAGTCGGCTACTTTCTGAAGATTTTCAGTGTTCAAGCCCTTACCAGGTGTTCTTTTTGGTAATACCGAGGAGCTGTACCGTTGCATATTTGGCTGCCTAGCTCAGGGTCTTTATTCTTTAAAGTGCCTGGCATTGTTGTTCTTGTCCTTGCGTCTTGTCTCCGGATGTCTGTCAAACCTTGCTTGTCCCAGGCCCCTCATTCACACTGCCTTTTGCTACCAACCAGCGTAAAGCTTTAAGTAGGGGTTTCAGGTTTTCTGGGCGATGGTGGTGCTGAACGATCGTCGACGCGGCTCTTCCAATGATGGGGAGACACGCGAGGGGGCGCGCGGGCTCTCACCGTAGGAGCCCTGGCACGTGATGGCAGAAGGTGGATGTGAGATGTCTGCAATGATCGGGAAAGAAGAGCAAGAGGGGAAGCTTTTCTGGCCGAAGGCAATTGCGGGTAGGAGATGGAAGTTGGGTTCTCAGCCCATGCAGGAGAGGAGGGGTCATGTCCATCTTACGGGCCTTTGCTTTTTCTTTGCCTCGTTTCCCTTCAGGTGATGGATTCTTTTCCTTGTGCAGTGCGAGCTTCTGATCGTGGGTTGTGGAGATCACGAAAGATTGGATGGAGCCCACGATAAACCCTCCAACCTCCATCGCTTTCGTCAATAATCGACGGTATTCCGTAGCCTTAGCGATAGATTGACCGTTTTACGCGCATAGCTAGGTAAATCTGCCGAACCCAGATCAAATCCTTGCATCTTTTGCTTTGGCTCAGCTATGCCTTAGGTCCTGAATTTAGCTGCATCAGCTAGTGCCCCCTTTACTGGTCCCCTCCCCTGTCAAGTACCTCATGTGCTGGGTGCACTAGCAAGATGCTGTGTGATGATGTGAAGCCTCCTTTTACTTGAGACTAATTTGGACCACCGCTGTGGAATTCACAAACCGATGGTAGACGCATGCAATTAATGCGATTGCCTTAGCTCGCCTGCCCGAGTTATGTACTCGTGTCAACCATTGCCCATTGGTACTAGGAGACGGTGCATCGCACGATCTGCATCCGGTGTGACGAGAAAGTGATCGACGTCTTTCCCCCTGTGAGCAAAGCCTGAATGGTTGCTTGCGAAATGCGTACGTGTTCATCGCCGCCCTGACACCGAACGCGCGCGAGGCTGGCCGCTGATCGATGAGTCGAAATTGCGGCTTCCATGAGTGAGCCAGGCCCTGGGTGAACCCGTTGTGCAAAATACGTCGTCGTCGCACTGACTGATAGAGGGGGTGGTGATGAAGACGACCATGATGGCCATTGGTCACCTTTGTGTTGGGTCATCTAATCTCTTTGTGGTCGCAGGGTCGAAAGCAAGCAGATTTTCCTCGTAGGGTCCTTGAGTTCGTGACCTCGCTGTCAGTTTGTGTCTGCACACCGCAGATCAGTGCCGTCTGGTAGGATCATTTCAGTGTAGCCCCTCGCATGAGTACATGCGTTTGTTGTGGCTAGTTAGCCGGCCGGCGCACGTCACTGAGGCACAATGCAGATGCTATAACCGTCTCATTGTTTTTTTTTTAATATTGGCTAGAAGCTCTGGCATTTTACTAAGAAAAAAGAACAACAGATGAGCTACATATACATACACACACGCACCTCTCACACACGCACGCACTCACACACGCGCATAAATCCACCTCTACGCACACCTACGCCGAACCAGCGGTCAAACGCGGGCAGATTAGGTGAGCATTGCTCGCTCCTGCCAAACGAGCGAGTGCTCGTCCGCATAACGGTCTCATATATTGTTCGATGACCATTCTTTGTGCCGTACGGGAAATCGTTAACGAGCCCAGCTTAAGCATAAGGTTCTCAGCACCATAAAAAAAGTGAAAATATTTACTTAAAAAAGGACCATCTACATATCTAAACCTAACTGACCTAAGACGCATATGTAAGATTGAACATAGAAGCATAGGGTAGCGGAAAAGTTGTGTAACAGAAGACAGGACACGTTGACTGTCATGGTTGGACTTGGGACTAGAAAATGCTGCACTTGGGCTTTCGATATAATTTGGCATGCTATCATTAACTGAAACTCCCGTATATTTAAATTAAATAAATGAAAAAAATGTAGATTTTTCTAAAAATATTTTTATAATATTATAATTTCATTAGGTGTGATAAATATATTACAATAGTAATTAGTGGTCACGGTTATGTTTTGTCAGGGAGTATTTTTTAGCAGGGATGACCCGAGATTATTGGAACCTAGGGTGGGGGGCACAGCATTGCGGTGAAAAATTAGTTGCTTTTCAATGAGTACATGTACAATCAAATCTTCTGTCCCTTTATTTGAACGTGTGATCTGCTGTTGTTGAGTTGCTTTTTTTCGTTCAGTGCTTTCCTACCACTATCAAGAACTGCTCCACTACCTGTAAAAGACTAGCTAGCTTATCTCCTAGTTGAGATGGTGGCCTATAAATATTTGAGTCCCATCACAATAGTTCACTCCCTGTTTGCGATTGGAATATTAATCATGAGTCACTTACATAGTTGCATTTAGCCACTTCTGGTTACGTTATGAGGGGCTAAAATTTCTCTAAAAGTTTCGTAGATCATGATTCCATAAAAATATAGCCCGGCATTCTCTGCTCAAATGGGCTTTTTTATTGTTTTGAAGGAAGTTATGACTTTACCAGCTCTGCGATGCAGCTTCAACTAACCCTTGCTGCAATATGTGGTCTGTGTGCGCTCACACTGAATTGAAAGGAGTTATCCTATTGCTAGATGCTCTCACCGACATTTGCTGCTGAAGAAGATTAGACATGCCGCAAAGGCCAGGTCTTTTCCTGGCAAATCGAGCATAAAGGCTAAATCTAGCAACTATTAAGTCCCAGCGTTGCTATGCGAATATTTAACAGTAATAGCACTGTCTTATTTATTTGTTTATTTAAAAAAGAACCACTGTCAAGGTTGTGAGGGCTCCGGTCTTTGTAACAGTAATTCGGATACTTACTGTTGCGTCGCACTGGGATTAACGCAACCCGTAGGTAAACCAATCACTAATTACAAATCGTACCCGGATTGAGGCCAATCGATCGGCACGACACACACTGCTCGTGGTCTTATACCAAAGGATTGATTCCAATCCGAGCTTCCCCAAGATATGTGTCCCGTGCTAGTTTCCTGGATCCGTAGCCTAGCACACATATTTTTCACAATAAGTCGCATCAAAACACTCAAGCAAATAAATAATTACAATAATACTGGTTTGATTACATCAAGATAATATTACAAGAAAGAAATTCTGCCAAGTGGCTATAACAGCAAAAGAAAGAACCAAAAACTGCGGCAACGGCAGCAAAGTGCCTTCCCAAACCCAAAGGCAACGGCTGAGGTTGAGCAGTCACTGAAAGAAAAACCTAATCTACGCTTCAAACCCGTCGAACTCCGAGTCGAAGAGATCTTCGTCGAGCTCGCCTTCTTTACCTTCAGCACCGTCTTCTGCGCTTGTTAATCAATTTTAGAGCAACGATGAGTACACGTATGTACTCGCAAGACTTTAGTGTTTGCAAGTGATATTAATAAATGCAGGTTGATTTAAAGATCAGGTTTCTACACTAAGTTTAGTTGCATGAAGCCAGAGTTATTTGCAATAGAATAATAAATATTTTGGGACACTACGGAATTTAAATCAGCAGTTGTAAAGAAAGTAGTTACAGCATAAATAAACATTTGATCATTGTATCCAAATATGTACCATCATAATCCAAACCATAAAGCATTCAAGTCCCATCATGACCTCACTTAGTAAATCCAATCTTATTGCATCCATTCAAAACCCAACAAGTGTATAATATACATATAACCAACTTACCCAACTCTTGTAATCCAAATATCCAAATCCTTTCAATTCCTTTCCATTCCAGAACAGAATCCAAATCCAAAGTCATCACTATGCGTGCGAGACTTTACATCAACCCACTATGGCCAAGAGAGTAGCAAATAGCGGCCCTTAAGAGCAAGCGCACTAGATGCAACCTCCCCATAGCGAGGATAATCACCAAATGCTAGCGACCCCTCAGAGCACACGCTAGAACCGATCCATCTTATCAAACCTCACCAGATTCACACATCTACCCAGAATTCCTTTTCTTTTCCAAACCAGTTGAAAACCCAAAACTGAGAGTCTATACTTGGTATTACTTCCCAAGCTGCTCTTGACCGTGAGCACGGCTAATCGATTAGTTTAATTAATCTCTGCAGAGAACGTACACTTTACCCACACGACACATTCTAGCAATCATGTCAACCATGTCACACGATACTAAACGTATCCGTTTTGCTAGACTGTGACAAAACCTTTCTAATACATAGAGTTCGAAACCTTGCACCAACGCCGTGGTATGCGCATCCCTTGCTATGGTGGCTTTACAACTCGTCCAACTATGACTGCGAGCGCGCGGCTCGGCGATGGCCACAAGCACTCAGCGGGCACTATCGTGCTGACCCAGAACAATGGTCCATTCAGGCCCCCAATTTGTCCTTTCCCAAAGCAAGGCATACCACGTTGTATTGGACAACTCCGACATCGATGCCTTGAAGAGGGAGTACCTTGAATAGCACCTGAGCCGGCGGTGACTGTCCTACTACTTCGGCCTACCAACATGCAAGGCCCAAATTCCACCGATTATACTAAGTTAGGGCTACCCCATAAATAGCACATGTGGTTGCACTTTAGGACTCAGTTGATAGTACCAAGTTAAGTCCTTAGGGCGACACAGGCGAGACCTTTCGACATCCGCCCGGTCCAAAACAAGCTTTATTTCCATTTTCCATTTTTACGAACATACCTCCACTTTCCAAACCAGAATTCATATCCATAGAAGTTATGATTGAATTGTACCACCGAACTGCAATCGATACTCTCAATTCTACAACATGGCTAAGCTTATGTGATTACTAACGATTATATCCATTCAACACTTAATAACATGTCTAATCTATACCTATTGTTCAACAAGGTTCTCACGACAATTTCAATTAAGGAAAACCACCGAAACTAGGTTTATCTACCAATTTCCCACAATATAGCCAATTTACAGAATATACACGCATGCATAATAAGTTTTGGAAATTCAAAGTAAATTTGCAAGTATGGGATCAATATGGTCAAATGAGGTGCTTGCCTGTTTGCTCTTGATTGATTAAGCGCTCGGGGACGTGGTCGGACTCCTCGTCAACGTCCTTTAGCGCAACATCGTATACACACACAAACGGCAAAAGGAAGACAACGAAACGATCAAACACAAATCCAAAAGGGCGATTAAGAAGCAAAAACAAGAACCAAGCGAAACTGAGAAGCAACGGAGAAAAAGGAAATAAAACAACCTAACTTGGTCAGTGAGGTAGGCAGTACTGGTGGCAAGGGTTCGGTAGTACCGCCCCCACATGCCCGACAGTACCGGCCGAAGGGGCCGGTAGTGCCGGCCACAGAGGACCAACTCAGGTGCTTCTCTGGTGTCGGGACTCGAATATGCAAATCTGGACCCTCTGTGTATTCAGCTGTCGGGACCCCGAATTTGCAAATCCGGACCCTCTGTGTATTCAGCACTAGTCCAGGAACGCGCTAGTGCACACAGTCTTAACATCGGTAAATATCACAATCATACCATTCGATATTATCAAAGTACTTTATTTAAATAACCAAACTGGTTACTTGACCTTATGGCCAAGTTACAAATGTATGCCTCGTAAGGCGAAACTTATTCAGAGAAAAATAATAGCAGCGGAAAATCAAATAGCTTCGTGGCGCCATCCAGTATACCACAGGCAACTGACTGGGCTCGCATCCCTAAGTAGACGGATCCTCTTGGAGTTCCTCCTCCAAAGTCGGTGCGATCTCTTCTTCAAGCGATATTGTGTTGAGGCAAGGGTGAGTACTTGGTACTCGACAAGTCATGCATGTAATGCAAGCTAATATACTACATGCATGGCTTGGTACAAAGGAATAGCTCAAGGTATATTTGCAAGAAACAGCATTTGAAAAGTAATATAAGTAGATTCAAAAGCAGTAGAAACAAGTAAAGTATAAATAACTTTTCAAGGAATTTAATAAACACTTTTCCCCATCCTAAACCACATTTCCATCATCTTCATTATTAAACCAACCCAACTTTTCAAACCAAAGTTATTTTTGAGAAAATCTAACCCTTGACTGTAATTCCCGAGCGATGTCCAATACTGCGGACACGGCTATTCGAATAGATTCTAAACTCTGCAGAGGTTATGCACTTTACCCACAAGATACAGTCAAACACCACAAAGGCGAGTTCCCGTAACAAAGCCTTTCGGAAGCCTCAAACAACACAGGTGGTCCTCTCCGGTTCGTGCTCTACACCATCCCTTCCCTTAGCCAAGGCGAAGTATGGGACCAACACACCGTTAGATGGGTATCTGGCCACAGCCACGTTACGCTCCCCCGTACAATCACACAAACGGTGTAATTGACACCCTGAGGCTCCACAAGTGAGTCCTTAGCGACTTAGTCAACTAGGGCCGTCCCATTCCAGCCATGTGGTTGCAAGTATGACCTAGTTCAAAGGCTTGCAAGGTTAAGTCCTTAGAGTGACCAGGGCAAGACTACCCGAAGAACCAAATCAACATCCCCAATGCCACAACTGGCCCACCTGATTACTCTTGCCACATGCGCCAGTCGAAAACTATTTATCAAAACCCCAGTTGATTACCAAGCACCACGTGCTATCAACATCACATGATACCTTTCCAAAACAGGTTCAATATATCATTAAGTCAATATTAACATTTGATTGTCCAAAATCATGTTATGAGCACGTAGCAGGTCTAAGCAGTATACTACAACGGTCTAAAACCCATGTTGGCAATCTAATTATGTCCAACTAGTAAACCACAACTAGGGTGACAAGGGTCATGGCACATACTTAAATAATCAAGGTGTCATACAGCAAATTGGTACTTATTTAACCCCCATGTTTAAACCAAGTATCTTTCTAATTGATCTAGCATGCAATAGTTTAAATCAAAATAGATTTCGAAATAGGATCAACATGGTCAAAGCACAACTTGCCTTCAAAAAGTACTTGTTCTTGGTCTTGAGTTGGATCCTGAGTCAATACTTCTCCTTCGAATCCTTCCGGCACTTCAACGTCTACTCGTAAAGCGTGCAAATAGCAAATACACAAATAAACAATAGGCAAAAACATCCCAAAACTCCAAATAAAATCCATAAACAGAGAGAACATAATTTTCTGGATTTTTAGAAACTGGAATCGTCAAATTTGGAGTTAAGACGCAAAAGTTATGATTATTTAAAGTTTAAATAACCAATTAAATAATATTACAGAGAAAAACTTTAGTCCAAAAATTAAATAAAATTCATATTTAGGTAGATCTCAATTTTATACAAATTTAGAAATTTGAATCACTCAAATCGGAGTTGAAACGCAAAAGTTATAAGCGTTTGAAGTTTGAAACAAAATCTGAAATCATTATTCGAATTAATAAATCATTTTCTTTTTCGGAAATTAATTATTGCGTCAGCCTAGACACGTGGCAGCCTCTGATTGGGCGGCTGACGTCAGCCGGCTCATGGGCTCAGCCCACGGCGCGGTTTGGTCCACGGTGGACCCGGTCCACAGCTCGGGTGAGGCTGACAGGTGGGACCCACCTGTCAGTGCGGGGTCTCACGCAAACGCGGCTGACGTGTGGGCCCTCTGACATGCGGGGCCCGCGTGTCAGGGACACACGCTCACACGCGTACGGCGCTGACCGCGTCGGTCCATCTCCCCGACACGTGGCGCAATCGCGGCCGTTGGTTTGAAAATCAACGGCGCGGATTGGATCCAGGGTTAACACGTTAAAACTACTCGATGATCGTGGGCCGTTCGATCTAGATCGGACGGTCCAGATCTAATCCTATAATAGCACTGCTACGGCACGTGGCGATTGTGAACCGTTGGATCTTGATCCAACGGTCCAGATCTAATCGGGTTTGGAACACGTGAACTCACCTCAACCGTCCGATCTGGATCTGACGGTTCACCGAGCTCGCGAAGTCCGGCGATGGCACGGCGAGGCTTGGGCACCGGAGACGGGGACGATGACCAAGAGCGCGGCGCTACGGGGCTCCTCCGGCGACGTGCGTGGTCACGTTCGAGTCGCCTTGGCTCGAGATCCGATTACGGCCTCCTCTCCTCGACGGCGGACGGCGGCGGAAGGTGAGAAAAACCACCACAATACCCTAAGCCACTACGGCGAGCAATCCCGAGCAAGCGGCGGCTGCTAGGGTTTAGCAAGCTAAGGCAAAAAGTAGCGCAAGGTCACGGCGGTCCTCGGGGTGCGATCCGGGCATTAAATAGCCCCGGGAGGCGTGCTCAGCGAGCCCTAGTTTCTACTGGCGCAAGACTCGGCGGCGGAGTCCGCTTCGGACTCGGCGGGGAAGACGGCACGAGAACCGCCCACGTGTCCAGATCAGCGGCCCCGATCGGACTGGCGCGAACGGTTCGGGTCGGACACGGCTCAACCGTGCAGGCGGATCTCACCGTTGGATCTTGATCCAACGGTTGGGATTGATTAGGTTTAGGAGTGGGTTCGGTCGAGTCACGTGGCTCGGTCGGACTCGAACTCGAGTCTGATTCGGACTCGATCGGATGAAACGATACTTGACCCGAGTTGATTTTCCAGCGATTTAATATTTAAAATAATTCCCGATGAATTCATTTAATTCATTAAAAATAGCAAAAGACTCGAAAAATTCCAGACAAATTCTGGAAAATATTTTGGATCATTTTGGACTCAAATAAAATATTTCCAACAAAATTTTATTTGCAAAATTAAATTCTTTAATTATTTCAAAATGGAATAAATTCAAATAAATTCCAAATAAATCCAAATAAATTCAGAAAATTCCAAAATTCACCAAAGTGCCAAATCACACATGAATTCAAGAAAAGCAAAATTTTGGGGTGTTACAAACCTCCCTTAATAGAATCTCGTCCCGAGATTCAGTGGCTCACTACTGAGAATAGGTTTGGAAACTCTTTCTTCAAATCCTCTTCGCTCCCAAGTCGCTTCGCTTTCTTCATGGTTGCTCCACTTGAACTCTCTGAAGCGGGTTGACTTGTTTCTAGTTTCTCGATCCATTGTGTCGTAATCCTCACACGGGATACTCCTTATAAGTCAAATCCTCTTGCAACTCAATTGACTCTAGCGGTGTCTGTTCCTCGTGAACTCGGAGACACTTCTTTAAGCTGGGACACATGGAATACATCATGCACTCCTCGCCAACGCATGCGGCAACTCCGGTGTGGTAAGCAACTTCGCCTCTGCGACTCAAAATCTTAAATGGTCCAACATAACGGGTGCAAGTTTCCCTTTGGCATGGAACCTCTTAACTCCCCGAGAGGCGTAACTCGAGGTATACAAAGTCTTCGGTTCAAAACTCAAATCTCGGCGACGATTGTCAAGATAACTCTTCTTGCGTGATTGGGCTATCTTCAACCTTTCCCTAATCATAGCGATCTGTTCTTCACCTCTTGAAGAATATCAGTCCAAGACACGCGCCACGGTCTCATTCCAATTCAATGGCGTCCGACAGTCGACCATACAAAGGCCTCAAAAGGTGACATCTCGTAAACTAGCTTGATAACTATTGTTGTAACTAAACTCGGCATACGGCAAACTCTTATCCCAAGAGGTAGCATAAGCCAATGCACAAGCTCTCAACATATCCTCCGAGAATCTGGTTGACTCTTTCTGGTCTGTCCATCCGTCTGTGGATGATAAGTCATCTTGAAGTTCAAACGGGTTCCCATGGCTTCATGCAACTTATTCCGTAACCTTGAGGTAAATTGGGTACCTCTGTCTGATACAATCCTCTTTGGCACTCCGTGCAAACAGACAATCCCGATCATGTACAATTACGCTAATTTATCTCCGAGTAAGTGGTCTTCACGGGGATAAAATGGGCTACTTTAGTCAAGCGATCCACTATAACCCATATGGAGTCATAACCTCCTTGAGTCTTCGGCAAACCGGTAATGAAATCCATTCCGATTTCCTCCCACTTCCACTCAGGTATTTTCAGCGGTTGTAGCAATCCTGCTGGTCTCTGATGCATTGCCTTGACCCTCTGGCATACGTCGCACAATGCAACATGCTCGGCAACTTCACGTTTCATACTCGGCCACCAGAATCTCTCCTTCAGATCCTGATACATTTTGGCACTCCCTGGGTGAATTGAATACTTGGAGTCATGGGCTTCCTCCAGAATCAGTTGCTTTAATTCCTTTTTGTTAGGCACACAAATGCGATCCTTCATCCACAACGTGCCTTGCTCCTCTAGCTTGAAATCCTTTGCCTTGCCTTCCTCCATTTTGGACTTAATCCTACGGATCTTGTCATCATCCTTCTGTCCTTCTCGGATCTGATCCTCTAGGGTAGGCTTTACTTCTAATGCGGCCAAGTATCCCCTAGGTACTACCTCAATCTTCATTTTCTGAAAATCCTCACATAACTCATCCTGACTTGTGGCTAGCAACGTACTCACGGTATGGCTTTTCCGACTCAGAGCATCGGCTACTACGTTGGCCTTCCCGGGGTGGTAATGGATTCCAACATTGTAGTCCTTGATCAACTCTAACCATCTCCTCTGCCTCATATTCAGATCCGACTGGGTGAATATGTACTTAAGGCTCTTATGATCCGTATACACTTCACATCTGTTCCCGATCAGATAGTGACGCCATATCTTCAAGGCATGCACTACGGCAGCTAACTCTAGGTCACGTGTCGGATAATTTTCCTCATGCGGCCTTAATCGCTTTGATGCATAGCGGCGACCTTTCCATTCATCGGCAAGACACATCCAAGTCCTTGGCGCGATGCGTCACAATAAATATCGAAGCTTTGAGCAACATCCGGCAGAACTAACACCGGTGCTGATGTCAATCGCTTTTTCAGTTCCTGAAATCCTTTCTCACATTCTGGCGTCCATGCAAACTTCTTTTCCTTCTTCAGCAGTTGCGTAAGAGGTTTCGCAATTGTCGAGAAGCCTTCGATGAAACGGCGGTAGTATCCTGCCATTCCAAGGAAACTCCGAATCTGGGTCACCGTCTTCGGCTGCTCCCAATGTAACACAGCTTCTACTTTGCTTGGATCTACGGCGACTCCTTCTGCGGTCATTACATGTCCAAGAAACTCCACCTTGTCCTTCCAAAAATCACACTTGCTGAACTTGGCGAAAAGTTGCTGTTCCCTCAGCTTTTCCAAAACTCGCCTTAAGTGTTCGGCATGTTCATCTTCTGTCTTGGAGTAGACTAGGATATCGTCTATGAACACGACGACAAACTTGTCCAAATATTCCATGAACACCTTATTCATCATATTCATGAAATAAGCCGGGCGCATTCGTGCCCAAAGGACATAATCAGAACTCGTAATGTCCATATCTTGACGAGAATGCGATCCTCGGAATATCTTACGATCGGATCTTCAAGCGATGGTATCCGATCTTGAGATCAATCTTGGAGAAAACTCCGCTCCTCTCAACTGATCAAACAAATCATCAATCCTGGGTAGCGGATACTTATTCTTCACGGTGACTTCATTGAGTGCACGGTAGTCAATGCACATCCTGAAACTCCGTCCTTCTTCTTGACAAACAAAAGCGGTGCTCCCCACGGCGAACTTGGTCTCGATAAATCCTTTCTCCATTAACTCTTCTAGCTGTTTCTTCATCTCTACCAACTCCTCGGTAGACATCCGATAGGGTCTCTTTGCTATCGGTGTGCATCTTGCACAAGCTCTATCACAAACTCTATGTCCCTGTCTGGCGGCATACCAGGTAAATCTTCAGGAAAAACATCGGGGTACTCATTCACTACTGAGACATCATCTATGCTGATTGCCTTGGTACTGTTAACCATCAACTGTCCATCTCTAATCAAGTGTGGCTTGAAATTCCACTTTCTTCCCACACGGGCTCTCAATCGAGATAGTCCTTCGTCCGCAATCAAATACGGCCTTTTGCTTGTATAACCAATACATTCCCTATATAACGTCTTGGGTCTGTGTCTCCTAAATTATAAGGTTTGCTATGATCTCTATTCCATCTATTAGTATTCTCAACGAGGAACATCCTACTTTCGTTCGGAGTTCGGAACCAGGGGTTTGAACTAAAAGCATGCACTTAAGTCTTGCAATTCTCAAATCATTTCTAGTAGCAAAGCCTTGCGAAACAAACGAATGCGAAGCTCGAGTCAAACAAAACCGTTGCAGTGCTTGAGTTAACAAGTAACTTACCCAAGACGACGTCCGTAGCATTCTGCGGTGCATCCGCGGTGACATGGTTGACTCGGCCTCTCACCACGGTGCAGGGTGTGGCTCCTGATGCCGGGCGTCCTAGCTGGGGTGGTTCCTAGGTTGAAGCGAACTGGGGTCACTCCTGCTGTCTTCTTGGGACAAGCTGTTGGCAAAGTGTCCTGGCTCGTTGCGATTGTAGCAGCGTCTCACTGTTCCTTCTTTGTTGCACAGAGTAGCGTTTCTAGCGGGCTGGGTCAGTAGTTTTGATTGACAGGTCTTGGTGCCGAGGATGGTGTCCTTGTTGCATTCTCGTGGTTGGAATCAAGAATTGATTTGGTGCAACTTTCAGCGGTATTTGCGTTCCTGGCGTGATCCTTCTTTGTTGCATCCTGCGCTTCTGTTCTCATCCGGCTCCTTGCGCTTGTCCTCAAGAATAAGCGCCTTATTCACCAACTCTTGGAAATCTGGAAAGGTGTGGGTGATCAATCCTACTTGCAATCTGAGTTAAGTCCCTTCATGAAAGCGAGGTATGCGGATTTATCCGTCGCTACATCCTCAAAGCGTAGCGTGCTAGCTGTGTGAACTTGTTCGTAGTCGACCACCGGTGATTACCTTGTTTCAAAGCTCTGAACTCCTCCTTCTTAAGGTCCATGATCCCTTCGAGGCACGTGATATCTTGTCGAATGCAATGAACTCTTCCCAAGTGATATCTTGAGGGTTCTCTGCGTGGCACGAAGTTCTCCCACCATTCGTGCTGTTCCTTCCAGTGATGAGAAGCGTAGAGTACCTTCTCATTTCCTATGCATTGAGCTATGTGTAGCTTCCTCTCGATTGATCTTAACCAATCATCGGCCTCCAATGGATTGGCATTCCCAGAGAAAGTGTGTGGGTGAGTCCTCATGAACTCTGACAGCCTTGTATTCTGGCGTGGCCCCTGATTAACTTGATTAGCAGTGGCCTGAGCGGTGACGTGCTGCATTTGTTGCATCATAGCATGCATCAATCGAGTGCAGGCAGCAAGAAAAGCTCCGAAATTCTGCATATCAATCAAGCGGTCTTTGGTGCGCCATCATTGGGGTTTTCTACTGGGCGAGAACCACTCCCATTGCTTCCAAAGTTTCCACGGGTATTCACCATCTGTCGATTTGCTCTAGGTTTAGAGATGAGAGGGAAACAAGAATAGACAAGTAATATGGAACTTATGCGGGGCGAAAGGTGTAACTTTAAGGTCCAACTTTATTATTTAATAACTTGGTATGGCTGCTTACAATGCCTAAGGGCCTTGCAACACATCTTGCACACTCAAAGAAACAAAACAAATCCAAATCGAACTAACTCTGGAGTCTAACGCCTAAAGGGTGACTCTTTATTCTATGACGCGACTCGGCGAAGGAGCCTCACTATAGAACCTATGCTCACTCATCGAGAAAACCTCCCCGGCACAGTGCGGGTCTTTGCGGCATAGGCGCCGAAACGATCGCCATGTCCAAAGAATCGTGTCCTCTATGGTAGTCGAAGAAGCGGTGTCCTCATCGAGATCGACTCCTCTGGATCGGCTCGTGTAGCTCAAATCTTGGCTGCGGAGTGCAGTCCGTACAAAGTCATCTCCAACTCATCAATCCTTCGCGGAAGGTGTGCCACATACTCTTGAGCTTCCCGCCATCTGTTCTTCTCTGTCGTGATCTCCTTGCGGGCCTTCAGAGCTCCTTGCTTGTATTATCTAGTACATCCTCCTGGCGGCGACAAATCGTGCCAAGCTGTGTAACCGTGGCATCCTCATCCTGAATCGCCTTGGGTCAAGAAGGTTATCGCTGCGCGGTGATAACGGAACACCGTGCTCTCCAACTCTGGCGTGAATACGGGTGATGTGTCGCATTGCGCGTCGTGATACTTCTTGGATACCCATCTGCATTGTAGATGTCCTGGCAAAGGTGTTGTATCGGGCGATTGCCTGGGCCCTTTTTCCTAGCAGGTACCTCAATCCTCACGTCACAAGCCTTGATCAATCCCGCTTGTCTGATCACTTCCACTTGGTATTGGGGCTTCTCAAAATCTCCGAGAGTCTGTAGCATATGCCAAAGTTCCGCGGCGTGACCAACTCCCAGATCAACATAGTTGAACTCTTCCTCCATCTGTCACAAGGGTGCTTTACGTAAGAACTCGGAATTTTTAAATTGTGACAAGGTAAGGGCAAATTTCAGCAAGAGACAAGAATAGAGAGAAGGGGATAAGTCGAGATGTCATTTCTTGTCTTCACAAATTTTTAGCTTTAGAAAATAGGTTTTATCCTCACTACGACCATTCCAGCTAGGGTTGAGCCTACAGTCAAGTATGGCTCTGATACCACATCTGTCGGGACCCCGAATTTGCAAATCCGGACCCTCTGTGTATTCAGCACTAGTCCAGGAACGCGCTAGTGCACACAGTCTTAACATCGGTAAATATCACAATCATACCATTCGATATTATCAAAGTACTTTATTTAAATAACCAAACTGGTTACTTGACCTTATGGCCAAGTTACAAATGTATGCCTCGTAAGGCGAAACTTATTCAGAGAAAAATAATAGCAGCGGAAAATCAAATAGCTTCGTGGCGCCATCCAGTATACCACAGGCAACTGACTGGGCTCGCATCCCTAAGTAGACGGATCCTCTTGGAGTTCCTCCTCCAAAGCTGGTGCAGTCTCTTCTTCAACTGATATTGTGTTGAGGCAAGGGTGAGTACTTGGTACTCAGCAAGTCATGCACAGAATGCAAGCTAATATACTACATGCATGGCTTGGTACAAAGGAATAGCTCAAGGTATATTTGCAGTAAACAGCATTTGAAAAGTAATATAAGTAGATTCAAAAGCAGTAGAAACAAGTAAAGTATAAATAACTTTTCAAGGAATTTAATAAACACTTTTCCCCATCCTAAACCACATTTCCATCATCTTCATTATTAAACCAACCCAACTTTTCAAACCAAAGTTATTTTTGAGAAAATCTAACCCTTGACTGTAATTCCCGAGCGATGTCCAATACCGCGGACACGGCTATTCGAATAGATTCTAAACTCTGCAGAGGTTATGCACTTTACCCACAAGATACAGTCAAACACCACAAAGGCGAGTTCCCATAACAAAGCCTTTCGGAAGCCTCAAACAACACAGGTGGTCCTCTCCGGTTCGTGCTCTACACCATCCCTTCCCTTAGCCAAGGCGAAGTATGGGACCAACACACCGTTAGATGGGTATCTGGCCACAGCCACGATACGCTCCCCGCACACTCACACAAACGGTGTAATTGACACCCTGAGGCTCCACAAGTGAGTCCTTAGCGACTTAGTCAACTAGGGCCGTCCCATTCCAGCCATGTGGTTGCAAGTATGACCCAGTTCAAAGGCTTGCAAGGTTAAGTCCTTAGAGTGACCAGGGCAAGACTACCCGAAGAACCAAATCAACATCCCCAATGCCACAACTGGCCCACCTGATTACTCTTGCCACATGCGCCAGTCGAAAACTATTTATCAAAACCCCAGTTGATTACCAAGCACCACGTGCTATCAACATCACATGATACCTTTCCAAAACAGGTTCAATATATCATTAAGTCAATATTAACATTTGATTGTCCAAATCATGTTATGAGCACGTAGCAGGTCTAAGCAGTATACTACAACGGTCTAAAACCCATGTTGGCAATCTAATTATGTCCAACTAGTAAACCACAACTAGGGTGACAAGGGTCATGGCACATACTTAAATAATCAAGGTGTCATACAGCAAATTGGTACTTATTTAACCCCCATGTTTAAACCAAGTATCTTTCTAATTGATCTAGCATGCAATAGTTTAAATCAAAATAGATTTCGAAATAGGATCAACATGGTCAAAGCACAACTTGCCTTCAAAAAGTACTTGTTCTTGGTCTTGAGTTGGATCCTGAGTCAATACCTCTCCTTCGAATCCTTCCGGCACTTCAACGTCTACTCGTAAAGCGTGCAAATAGCAAATACACAAATAAACAATAGGCAAAAACATCCCAAAACTCCAAATAAAATCCATAAACAGAGAGAACATAATTTTCTGGATTTTTAGAAACTGGAATCGTCAAATTTGGAGTTAAGACGCAAAAGTTATGATTATTTAAAGTTTAAATAACCAATTAAATAATATTACAGAGAAAAACTTTAGTCCAAAAATTAAATAAAATTCATATTTAGGTAGATCTCAATTTTATACAAATTTAGAAATTTGAATCACTCAAATCGGAGTTAAAACGCAAAAGTTATAAGCGTTTGAAGTTTGAAACAAAATCTGAAATCATTATTCGAATTAATAAATCATTTTCTTTTTCGGAAATTAATTATTGCGTCAGCCTAGACACGTGGCAGCCTCTGATTGGGCGGCTGACGTCAGCCGGCTCATGGGCTCAGCCCACGGCGCGGTTTGGTCCACGGTGGACCCAGTCCACGGCTTCGGGTGGCGGCAGGTGGGACCCACTGTCGGTCGTGGTCTCACGCAAACGCGGGCCGACGTGTGGGCCCTCGACATGCGGGGCCCAGCGTGTCGTGACACACGCCACACGCCAGCGTCTGGCGCTGACCGCGTCGGTCCATCTCCCCGACACGTGGCGCAATCGCGACCGTTGGTTTGAAAATCAACGGCGCGGATTGGATCCAGGGTTAACACGTTAAAACTACTCGATGATCGTGGGCCGTTCGATCTAGATCGGACGGTCCAGATCTAATCCTATAATAGCACTGCTACGGCACGTGGCGATTGTGAACCGTTGGATCTTGATCCAACGGTCCAGATCTAATCGGGTTTGGAACACGTGAACTCACCTCAACCGTCCGATCTGGATCTGACGGTTCACCGAGCTCGCGAAGTCCGGCGATGGCACGGCGAGGCTTGGGCACCGGAGACAGGGACGATGACCAAGAGCGCGCGCTACGGGCTCCTCCGCGACGCGTGCGTGGTCACGCTCGAGTCGCCTTGGCTCGAGGATCCGATTACGGCCTCCGTCTCCTCGGGCGACGGCGGACGGCGGCGGAAGGTGAGAAAAACCACCACAATACCCTAAGCCACTACGGCGAGCAATCCCGAGCAAGCGGCGGCTGCTAGGGTTTAGCAAGCTAAGGCAAAAAGTAGCGCAAGGTCACGGCGGTCCTCGGGGTGCGATCCGGGCATTAAATAGCCCCGGGAGGCGTGCTCAGGGCGGAGCCCTAGTCGGTTACGGCGGCGCACTCGGCGGCGGAGTCCGGCTCGGACTCGGCGGGGAAGACGGCACGAGAACCGTCCACGTGTCCAGATCAGCGGCCCCGATCGGACCGGCGCGAACGGGTTCGGGTCGGACACGGCTCAACCGTGCAGGCGGATCTCAGCCGTTGGATCTTGATCCAACGGTTGGGATTGATTAGGTTTAGGAGTGGGTTCGGTCGAGTCACGTGGCTCGGGTCGGACTCGAACTCGAGTCTGACTCGGACTCGGTCGGATGAACAGTACTTGACCCGAGTTGATTTTCCAGCGATTTAATATTTAAAATAATTCCCAGTAATTCATTTAATTCATTAAAAATAGCAAAAGACTCAGAAAAATTCCAGAAAAATTCTGGAAAATATTTTGGATCATTTTGGACTCAAATAAAATATTTCCAACAAAATTTTATTTGCAAAATTAAATTCTTTAATTATTTCAAAATGGAATAAATTCAAATAAATTCCAAATAAATCCAAATAAATTCCAGAAAATTCCAAAAATTCACCAAAGTGCCAAATCACACATGAATTCAAGAAAAGCAAAATTTTGGGGTGTTACATCAGCACTAGTCCAGGATCACGCTAGTGCACACAGTCTCAACATAGATGAATATCACAATCATACACAGTGGAATAATAAAAATAACTCAATTATAAAATATAAACTAGTGTACGACCTTAAGGTCAACCTTACATTTGTGAAGCCTTGATGGCTTCAACTCCAAATAAGCAGCAGCGGAATGAAGAACATCGGTGAATCCCATCAATACGCCACAGGCAATTGACGAGGTTCAACTCCTAGATAATCGCCTTCTCATAGAACTTCTTCTTCTTCGACGATGTAGACTTCTGCTCACTGGTGATTGTTTGTTTGCAAGGGGTCAGTACATAAAACACTCAGCAAGTCATGCACAGAATGCAAGTCTAATAACTATATGCATGGCTTATTCCAAATAACAAGCTGAAGGGGTTATTTTGCAATAAACAGCATTCACAAATACTCATAATAGATTGTAAAGCGGTAAAACAAATAATAATAGTAATAGAATTCACAGTTATTTCACAAGTAAAACAAAACCATATCCTTAACCAATTATCACTTTCCATAGGCAAACTGCCTCCAAGCCTAAGTTCAATTTTATGAAAAGCTAACCCTTGACTGTAATCCCCGAGCATTGTCCAGTACCGCGGACACGGCTATTCGAATAGATTTTACACTCTGCAGAGGTTATACACTTTACCCACAAGATATAATCAACTCACCACGTCAGCCGTGAATCGCCATACAAGAGTATGCGAATGAGCGATCATAACAAAGACTTTTGGAAACTTCTAAGTCCACAAGTGAACCTCCCCGGTTGCCATACACTACCCCTTCCCTCAGTAAAGGCAAAGTATAGGACCGACATACCGTTGGACGGGTACCATACCACAGCACTTGGTACGCTCCCCCTTCAACTACACAGAGGTATAGTTGACACCCCGAGGTACCACATGCAAGTTATTAGCAACCTACTCAACTAGGTCCGTCCCATTACAGACATGTGGTTGTATAGTTGACTCAGTTCAAAGGCTTGCAAGATTAAGTCTTTAGAGTGACCAGGGCAAGACTTACATCAATACTCTCAAAGAAAATCCATCTCACCATCACTCATACATATATCATGTTTCAAACATTCCCAACCGCCAAACTGGCCCACCATAATTCTTGCCATTTGCCCTAGTCTAAATCATTTTATCACCCTAGTTGCTTATTGCGCAACACAATGCCAACAACTCAACATCCTTGAAGAAGTACGAAGACCTCCACATATCAACTTCATCGTGTCGGCAACACGTCACACTGTTCCAAAATACATTGCATATTCCATTAGTCAATATTGAGCTTTTGTATTTCCAAAATGATGTCAATGGTACGTTGCAAGACTAAGCAGCTACTGACGGTCTAACTAACCCATGTCGGCAAAGTATTTAGCTACCAACTATTAATCAACAATCCTAGGGTGACAAATGAATCATGGCATACAATCATTATAGGCAAGGTGGCGATAACAAGTAGGTTGATTATCTAATCCCAAATTAATTGAAATCAGTTTAACTCAAACTAGCATGCAATAATTTGAAACAACATAAGTTTCAAAAATGGGATCAACATGGTCAAAGCACAACTTGCCTGGCCCTTGCAATTTTTACTGTTCTTTACTCTTTATCTTCGATTCTTGATCCTCGATCTTCAATCTTCGCTTCCTTGACCTTCAGCTCCGTAGAACGATTTCCGAACGACGCGTCTAACGATTAAAGAAGAAGCAAATACAAACCCACTCAAAAGACAATCAAGTAAAACTCCAAATTAAGAACAAAGCATTGGGTACAACGGCTTAGATGAAATCGAGAACTCAAACGGATTAGATCGAAGAGTAGACAAAAATGAACGGCTTTCGGAAAACACCGAAAAGGGGAAAGATTAATAATTGGAAAAGAAAGAATAATATTCCAAAAAATATTTCTTCCGAAGTTATTATCTTGATTGGATAGACAGTGACATATGGGCGCTCGATCTGTAGACCGGGTCCATAAAGATATGTTAGTTCGCAATGAACTAAACTGGAGCTCGAAGTTGACTTTTGTTGACCAAAGGGACACAGTCAAACAAAGGAGAGATGGATAGATTAGATCGGGCACAAGGGCATGACACATGGCCAATGGTCTATCAACCAAGTCCACGAACGATTTCTGGATTAATGGCAGATTAGGTTTTCAGGGATAAGATAAGACAGGTGTCTTACCACGATTGAAACAACGGGAAAGATTGCAAAGATAACAACGCGGCTCACGATGAACTTAGTTCATCGAACCGGTCTTAGGTTAGGGTTTTGGTTCGTCTTTGAAGATGATATGATGATGAGGCTAGGCTCACATCATGATGATAGAATAGATGAGGGCATCGCAGTAGGGCTCTTGCATGAATGCACGCATGCGATGACAACGAAGCGATGAGAGCCAAGCGTTAACGATGAAACATTAACGGCGGAACGTTAACGGTGGAACGTCAACAGCGGAAAGTTAACGGCGGAACGTTAACGGCGAAACTTTAACGGCGAAACGTTAACGACGGAGATTTAACGGCGAAACGTTAACGACGGAGCGTTAACGGCGAAACGTTAACGATGGAGCGTTAACGACAAAACGTTAATGGAGTAGCGTTAACGGTGAAATGTTAACGATGAAACATTAATGGCGGAGCGTTAATGACGGAGCGTTAACGGTGAAACGTTAACGGCAAAACATTAACGGCAAAACATTGACGGAGGAACGTTAACGGCGAAACGTTAACGACGAAACGTTAACGGCGGAGCGTTAACGACGAAACGTTAACGGCGGAGCGTTAACTACAGAGCGTTAACGACGGAACGCTAACGTCGAATGCGAAGCGATGGCAAGATGCGTATGAAATAAGGTATCAACCGTCGGTGCAACGACATGGCCGCGACAAAACGCTACCAAGGACGGCTAACCGATACGCGAACCGGCGGCAATGGCTAGGTCAAAGACGACGGTTAAAAACCGAAATTGGACTTTGTCGGTGAAGGGAGACCAAAAGAACCCTAAGGATGGACCAAAACAGTAAGGGATGACCCATCGGACGAGACAACACGGCCGGAGCGAACCAAAATAGCCGGCGTCAAAAGGCAGTGCACGACGACGGCTAAACGGCGGCCTAAATATATAAAAAAAAGTTCCGGTGGATGGGATGGCAAAGGGGGAATATCTATCGCGTAGAAAGCGGCGAGACGAACTCAACGGTATAGGAGGATTTTGCGGCGCCCCTCCGAATTAATCACAAAATGCCGATTAACGGGTTTCAGATTAAAACTTTGGACGACCATAACTTCTAGAATAATGATCGGAACTTAACAAAATTTGACCGAGAGCTAGATGGGACCAATAGGCACACCGTGACACAGGTGGCTCGAAGAATTACCTTCTGGATCAGCGGGGAACGTGCAAGGAAATTTGTCGTTGTTTGAAACGCAGTCTGATCGGAGAAAATATTTTTCTGCGCAAAATCCAGAGAGCAAAACTGTGAGGTAAGATGTGCATCATGTAGAGGACATCCCCAGGAGTCTACAAAAAAAAATTATGGTCAAACTCAAAAACTTGAGGGAGATATGGCCTCGGCAAGATTCGAGATTGAAACGGCCATAACTTTTGATTCCTTGGGCTAAATTGGCTGAAATTTGGAGGGTAAATAGATGGTACCTTGGAGCATACCGTGGCAAAGACGGATCTCAAAAAGAGTCGACGAGCTTCCCGGGACAGGGCTCCAAATTTCGGCCATCGTCGGGCGACGTCCGGAGGTCTCGACGGCGGTTTCGGAGTTTTGGAAAATTGATCTGAGGTTGGGAGGTCGTGGGAGAGGCCATGGGAGGTCTACCATGAGTTGGGGTGGCGGCTAGGGCAAGAAAAACAAGTTTTGGAGGAGTTTGCATCGTTCTGGACCCGGATCGAGCACCTTATGCGCGTGGAACAGCTATTGGGCGACGTGGCGCGCTGCTATGAGTTTGATCGGCTTTGGATGGTGCGGATCGGGGCAGTGACGCGGCTGGTCCGCGCGTGGACGCGTGGCCCAGGCGGGAGGCGCGACCCGGCCACGGCTTGCGGTTGGTGGCCCGGCTCGGTGGCAGTGCGTCTTGTGCGCCCACTAAGCGCGTGGGGCGGCTTTCTTGGCGCCGACTGGCAGACGGCCAGTAGCGCGGGGAGGGAGGCGGCCGAGTGGGCCGGGCGTGGGGCGGGCTGCGGGAGAGAGGGAGCGGATTTCGGCCCAAAGCGATTTCCCAATTTCCAGCTTTTTCCGAATAAAATAATTCCACAAAATCAATTAAATCATTTAGAGCAATAAAAATTCTCAAAAAATTCTAGAAAAATTCCAGAAAATATTTTGAGATATTTAGAACTCAAATAAAATATTTGCAACAAAAATTTATATAAACTTTTCCAATTAATTAATTAATTTTCATAAAAGGGCTTAATCCAAATCGATTCCGAATAATTCCAATAAATAGCAAACGAGCTCCGAAAAATCTCAAAAATCACAGAAGAATTTCTTGAAGCACAAGGAACTCAAATAAAATAAAATTAATGTTATTTGAAGTATAAAATAATCAAATTAAATTGTTTTAGCTTTTAGAACATTCCAAATCAAGTTTTAATAACGCGAGAAAATCAACGGAAATTTTTTTGGAAAGCTAAGCTAAACCAAAAATTTTTGAAAACCTAAATTTTGGGATGTTACATCTGGAAATAAGCTATCGGCGGTTAAACTCCGGTAGTACCGGCCTCTCGGCAGTACTGACCTGGAGGAGCGGTAGTGCCGGCCACAGAGAAACAAGAAGTGTGTTTCTCTGGAAATTAACTACTAGTGTTATAAGTGCGGTAGTGCCGCTCGGGCGGTAGTACCGGACTTATAACGT
Source organism: Rhipidocladum racemiflorum (assembly GCA_036346355.1). Taxonomy (NCBI): domain Eukaryota; kingdom Viridiplantae; phylum Streptophyta; class Magnoliopsida; order Poales; family Poaceae; genus Rhipidocladum; species Rhipidocladum racemiflorum. The sequence continues at coordinate 55,780,868 of CM070577.1, read as the reverse complement.
CGGTAGTGCCGGTCTTAGTGAGAAATTAGGGTTTCGCAAAATGGAATTTTGCGCAAACGAGTTCGAAACTTCGAAGCGATTGCACGGTTGGGTTCTTAGCGACGCCAGGGACTCATCCATGCAGGTCACACCAAGTTTCGAGTTTGTTAACCTAATTTTTACTTTTTCGAACTCGATAGCCCTAATTACCGCTAGGTTTCGATTTTTGACCCGAATCAAATCCAAATTTGATTCTTTTTGCGGGAATCGAACTCCAACGACATCGGATATATCCCAAGGTCAATTCCTTGGCTTTTAGAGATGGAGATGCAAGGAAAACTCCAAAATCTCAGAATTTGACCCTTTTGGCGGATAATTCCGACAAGACTCGAATTAGGACTCTCGACTCGAAACTTTCCACAAAGAATAGAACTTTAGTGGCATGAAGAGTTAATATGGGACATTCAGGTGATTTTTGGAACCTTGGAACTCCAGAAGACTCCAAAAACCACAAAATGCACCTTGTTGCAAATCGAACCGAAACAAAGGATTTGCAATTAGCATATTAATTCTTTTTGCACGAGAGGTTCCACATGACGTAGACTACAACTGAGGATCCAGAACTCAACGACGAAACTCTCCGCACGACGACCGAACTCTTCGAACAAAAAAACCCTAATTAGTGTCAAATTCAATTTCAACTCCGAATTGAACCCAAATTCAATTCTTTCGCGGGAATTGAACTTCGACAGCGTTGGATATACCCGAGAATCATTTTATTTACTTTTCGGAGCTAGGGTTCAAAGGATACTCCGAAATTTCAGAAAAACGACTTGTAAGCGAATAAATCCAACAAGAAACCGATTAAGGTTTTCGGATCGAATCAATCGCGCTAACTAATTCTACTGAATTTAACCTAGGTCTAGCAACTCAGACAGTGAAAGATTAACCTCGCACTAAGGTTTCTAGGGTTAGAATGACTGAGAAGAGAAAATAGAAAAAGGATAACTTATAGTCTTGAGATCAAAACTCGACGGATTGACCTTGGAAATTGGTCCTACTAGTTGAGAGACTTAGCTAGGGTTCCATGAACGCGAGCTACACTTCAGAATCAAACTTCTAGCAATAGAAATTGAAATAGAAGGATGAAATGGAGGGGGAAAAAGCTAGGGTTTGCACCAACCTCAGGGATTGGGATCCAACTTGGAAACCACCACTTGAGGGTTTGCTTGAGGGCTTGAAGAAGCTTCCTAGAACCTCGGCTTGACTCCTTCTTGCTCCACATGAGCTCCTGCCAGCCAAGAATAGAAGAGGAGAGGGAGAGCTCGGTTGGGAGGGAGAGAAACCGAGAGAGAGGGAGAGGAGAGAGCTCCTAGGAGAGGGAGAGCGAGTGAGGGAGTGTGAGGGGGAGTGAGGGGTGTGAGGGGGGTGCTGCTGGGGTTGAGGGAGGAGGGGAAGGATCGAGAAGTGAGCTGAGGTGGCCAGTCAACCGAGAAACAGGGCGTTAGCCCCCTGCATCGATCGCACAGCCGGCAGTACCGTTCCCCTCAAGCGGTAGTGCCGCCCGGCTGGCAGTACTGGCCTCAGACTGGCGGTACTGTCGCCCTTGCAGCAGGACTCCTCATCTCTTCGTGATTTCTTCTCCAATCTTTGGAATTGATCTTTGGGAATTCAAGGAAAAAATTTTGGAACCACAAAGGAAGATTTTTAGGATTAGGTTCACTAACGTTCTCAAGGGATTTTGACTGGACTCAAAAATCAAAATTTTGAGCCACAATCGAATGAAACGGCTCAAACGAAACGACAAATGACTGCGAGAACAAATAACTCCAAATTTAAAATCCAAAAACCAACTCAAAGCATAACTAAACACTCATAAGACTTAATTAAGCCTAATTAATTCTAATTATTCTTAATTACAAATTTCAGGATGTTACAAGGGTTAACCAAACCGTTTTCAAATTGAAAATCGAGATCCTAACGGTACCGGTTTACTACGAAAATCGTCAAAAACCAAAGCGTTTCGAAACCGAGCATTTAAAAAAATTCAAAACAAATTAAAAAACGTAAATCGTTGGTTTTCTCAAAAACCGAACGGCAAGTTGAACATTTTAGGTGGCCGATTTTTGAGTGATTTTAGTCGAAAATTGCTCGATTTTTACCGATTTTGGATTGGTTTACATCGCATCAATTTTTCCAAATTTTTTGAATAATTTTTTAATTGAACAAGTTTACCGACCGGTTTAGGATCTCGAACCGGCTCAATACGGTCGATTTTTGTGAAAATTGACCGATTTTCGTCGGTTTTGCTAACCTTGTCCATTGCAGTAGAAATTACAAAACTAGCCATTTGTCGAAGCACGGATAACCTATCACCTACCGCGGTACGCTAGCTCAGAAGGGAGTGGACAGCGTGGCAACATGGTTGAGCATGGGAGCCAAGCAAATAGCGCACGTTGCAGCACTCCCGCAGTGCCAAAGCACGTTGCATCGGCTTGCTGCACTCCTAGAGTGCTGAAGGCCACTGTCCTGTCACCTTTTTACATGTGGGCGTTGATGAGACCATTCTCATCATGGATAGAACCAACACTGCAAACATATGGTCATCACCAAGTGTTGCTGCAATTATATCTACTATGTCCTCTTATTCCATTACGTTTGTGATAAGTTGGCGACACTTCACGGCATCATATACTTTGTATACATCTACTACGATGGCTCCATCTATATGGTTTCATCGGCCCCCACCTTGGCCATCGTTCTCCATCTTTTTGTATATATCAACTATGATGGCTTCATCTGCATGGCTTCATCGGCCCCCACCTTAGCCATCATTCTCCATCTTCGCCGGTTCAAGGACCATTGACTTGAGCTCGAGCCCGTCAACTCAATTATCAGGTAAAGTCGTTCTTAAGCATATCTAATTGCACTTTTGAGAATAATCCACTACCTGATGTGTGTGATGTGCTTATACTTAGGAATCATGGTTTGGATCAACAAGGATGCACATCTACATCAATGAAAGTTAGAGATCAAGTGTACCGCATTTTTGAAGCCAACTCAGCCTCCGGATAATAGCCTGAAGTAAAAGGAGCATAACTTTTGCATACAGAGTCCAATTGATGTGTTCTTGTACTTGTTGGAAAGATTTCTTTGTCCTCTTTCCAACGGATCCAGTCTCACCTTCAAATTCCTTATGAGTCGATAGGAATCTGCAAAACAAGTTAGGTCAACTTTCCAGTTCGAGTCAAACTTGGATCTTGGGCCTTGTAAGAGTCCTAATCGGTCACTCCTCTTGTTTTGGCCGACCCTAGCACGAATTTTACCTCCTCTTTCTCTTATATATAGCTAGTGAGTCCCCCAAAATAACTTGTGTTTTGTTTTTTTGATAGTTTAGCCATTACTACTATTTTGAGTCTTTTCAGATATGCTCAACAGCCACTTAAGAAGCTCCTTATTTTGGAACCCTAACTTATCAATCCTTCAATTATGTTTGCAATTTTAGACTGCTTTTGCTTTGTTCTTGCTTGTTCTTCGATTGCTTGCAGGAATTGATCTTTGTGATCAAGTTGATCGTGCCCACGGCAAGGTCAGTAACACTCTGGAATTGGTTTAGCGATTGCTAAGGCGCATTGTTGTCGTACGGTGTAGTCGGATTGTCAAAGTCGTCTCCATTCAAATCGATCGTGTGTTTCTCATCGAAAGATCGGAATACCCAAAGTGCTATCAAGCTTGCCGCGCTGCTAGGGTGCTGAAGGCTTGTTCCTGCTGCTAAAGAGGGACGTATCGAAAATTTTACTGAAGTATCCTCGTCTTAATTTTTTTTAAAAAATAGCCCCATTGCGATAGAAATTACAAAACTAGCCCTTTGTTGGAGCATAGAGGACTCGGCAGTTGACGCGTGTCACCTGCCGTAATACACTAACTCGGAAGGGAATGTGCAGCAAGACAACACGACCGAGAGTGGGAACCGGCCAAATCGCACATATTGCTACGCTTTCGGAGCGCCGAAGCACATCACATCGCCTTGCCGTGCTCCCAAAGCGCTGAAGGCCACCATCCCATCACCTTTACGTGCGTGGGCATCCATGTCATGCTGTTAGGGCGTTGAAGGTTTGTTCCTACTGCTAAAGGGAGTTGTCTCGAATATTTTAGTATAGTAGCCCGTCTTTTTTTTATATAAAAAATAGCCCTATTGCGGTAGAAATTATAAAGCTAGCCTCATATGGGAGTACGGAGAACGTGACACGTGTCACCTGCCGTACTACGTTAGCTTAGAAGGGAGTGAGCAGCGCAGAACACGGCCTAGCACAGGAACCAGCCAACTCACACACGTTGCCGTGACACGTCACGTGGGCATGCCGTGCTCTTGGAGTGCGGAAGGACACCATCCCGTTACCTTTTTGCACGTGGACGTTCTTGCCACGCTGCCGGGACGCTGAAAGCTTGTTCCCGCTGCTGAAGGGGATCATTTCCCCTGTTGACTTGGATGAAAATAAAGAGAACAGAAATTAAGCTGGAGTGATTTGTGCTGTTCTGGTCTGCTTAAAAAAAACAGAGGATGCGCTTGTATAACCGCGATTCACGACCACTCTCCAAAACCAGTCTAAGTTTAAATGCTTTTATTTATTTATACTAGTAGTATAATTTTTTATAGCATATAATTAGAAACATTAATAATAAAAGAAATGCACCCGTCCAAACACTCAGTGAAAAAGAAAGAGAAAGTACTAACACGATCAGGGTTTGACTTTTTGATGAAAACCGTTCGGATTTTGTAAATTTCGATCGTATCGCTCCTATTCAAAAAAGAAAACCAGTCGGTTTCCAGCTTAAATTCAAAATTAAATTCAAAAAAGTTGAAACTTTTGACAAAATTTATCCAAATTTTTTCTAAAATTAGTATTAATAGTTTTATAACCTCTGGCATGAATATTTTTTTGAAAAGAGAAGTTTGGAGACATTTTTGAGCTATTCGAAATGTAGAAATTAGAAAATAAAAAAAGAAATTATAAGTATTTTTAGTAGCAATATTTGTTCAAATATATCAAGTAGTAATATTTATTTCACAGTATTTTAGTAACAATATTTATTCAATTATATTTAGCGGCAATATTTGTTGAAGTATATTTAGTAGCAATATTTGTTCAATTATATTTAGTAGCAATACTTATTTCAATATTTGTTCAATTATATTTAGTACCAATACTTGTTGAAGTATATTTAGTAGCAATGGACGACACCCAAAAATAGTACTATTTGTTCAAGTAGCGATATTTGTATATGAATGGTATTGATATGTGAATGATATTGGTATGTCATTATGTAAATGTCTATTTTTGCATTTGTTGGATTGATATGAGAGTAATATTGAAATAAAAGATTATTTGTTGACATATTATTGCTAAAAGCCTAATTTACAACTTGCAATTGTGTAAAATATAGCAAAGGTCATGTCTAAATTACAGCAACTTGGAATTTTTTCGTGTTTCTTCATACTTTTTATATATATATTTCTTACATTTTCCTATTTTTTGGCCTCTAATGGCTATTTACAAATTTTACAATATTTTTTTTGCAATTTTTCTCATTTTTTTAATCCCCCAAAATTTTCAACTATCGGGCGGTTTTAGTGGTTTTTCCCAAAAACTGCTCGAAATTCGAATATTTTAAAATGGTCGTCCAAAAATCACGAAAATTGCTCGACAGTTTGACCAAATTTTAAATTCATTTGACTTTTGAACCACTCGATTTTGAGCTGTTGTCGTTCTGGTTTCTAGAGAATTTTACCAGTTTTCGAATTTTGTTTTTCGTTCGGTTTTCGTTCTTTCGAAAAGTGGAACCTGAACACGATATAGCTATACTATCTCTGTGCATAGAAGTGATAACTTATCAAGCTCTTTTTACTTTTTTTTTTAATTTAACCCACTTTTAAGATGATGTACAAATATAGTTCTCTTGACTGTGCTCCAGCACACCTCTATTGCGAGAGCCGGTTGCTGCACCCTGAGAGTGCGAGCGAGGCACCGGTCATGGTAGGCGCTACCGCGGCAGCAGGTGAGGGAAGTGGCCTGCCACGGCCGTCGAGCGCGAGAGGTTATCTCCCGTGGTAGGAGAGAGCGGGAGCATAGCGAAGAAACTAGATTTGCAAATTATTTCAGGAAGTCGCTAGATTTGTAAAAACGAAGGTAATGGGAGCTAGATAATCATCTCTTCCTGTGCATATTCCTGAAAGCCTAGCTTGATTAGGCTGTCGCCCTATACACGCAAAGCAAAGTCCTATACACGCAACAGAAAGGCATGTCATGCATGCCGCGGCAGGAGCCTGGAGTCCCGCCGGTTGTGTGGTGCCAAAGTCCGGGCCATGTCGCTGTTGCACCTATTTTCCGCGGCCGGTTCTTCCATGTTTAACGAGGAGTCAGATTTGTAAAAAAATATGGTGTACATGGCTATTTCGGTGACAGTTCTTGCTATGCATGCGAACAAAAGTTTCTTATCAAATATGGTGTACTAGTTACATGCCCGTGCGTTGCTACGAAAAACAAAATTGATAACGAAAAATAAAAAAAAATAAAAAAAATTATTTCACAAGATCAAACATCTATCTTTAACGCTTCGTTTCTTGCGAAAGCTGGCTAATTAAAGCAACGCTTCGTTTCTTGCGTAGGGCAATTAAGCAGAGCAATTAAGTAGGGCAATTAAATGGCAATTAATGACGTGAAAAGAACGGACCACTGCTACCAAGTGCTGCTTTAGAATAGTAGAGAAAACTCGTTTACAAGTGGTTTCATATACATTTTTATGTCAATAGATTCAGATCCTCCACCGTTTTATTTGAATGGCATTGGTGCCATTACTTCCCTCAAGAGAGTTTGGGAAACCGGAATCGGTCCCAAAAGCAGAGGAGGCCCGGTTCCTGTTTGTCAGTGACACTGGTTAAAACCTGTCGGTTTTCCTTTTTAAATTTTTTGAAATATTCTGTTTTCCAACATTCGAATTTTGGGATATAAAATGGATGCAATTATAAGGATTTAAAACAGCCATTAGGATGGTGAACCGAAACCTAGGTACCAAAACGGGATCTGAGTATCTGACCGATTTGGCCTGTTCATAGGAAATCGATCGGTTTTTAGACCATCTCCAACCATATTCCCTTCATTTCATTCTATTCCCCGTTCCCTTCCTCATTCCCATTCCCTTTATTTGCCCTCATCTCCAACAGATTCCCTTTAAAGGAAATTGTATAGGGAAAGGAGAGAGAATCCTTTGCTAGAGGGAATGGGAGAGAGAATCCTTTCACGAAGGGAATGCTGAAGGGAATCCGTTAGAACGCTGAAGTGAATGGGAATCCCTTCGCGAAGGGAAAATGAGAGGGGAAGGAACACGGTTGGAGATGGTCTTAGACCATCTCCAACCATATTCCCTTCATTTCATTCCCTTCCATGTTCCCTTCCCCATTCCCATTCCCTTTATTTCCACTCATCTCCAACAGATTCCCTTTAAAGGGAATTGTATAGGGAAAGGAGAGAGAATCCATTCGTGGAGGGAATGGGAGAGAGAATCTCAGGCTGAAGGGAATGCTGAAGGGAACCCGTTGGAACGCTGAAGGGAATGGGAATCCCTTCGCGAAGAGAATGAGGGAGAGGACGAGAATGGGTTGGAGATGGTCTTAGAACCCTACCCTCACCTATTGAATCCCAATGATTGCCGTTGGTCTAATAATATTGGGTCAGTACGTTTTAGGAAAAACTGAAAATACTTCCATAAGTAAAAAGTGCATGATTGCTTGACGTGTCTTCCTCGCGCTCTCTTCCCACTAACTTGGCTATTTCTTGTGTTGATGTACGTAGACTCCATGGCATTGGTCCGAGGTGTTCCAATGTGACCTGTGGGGTTAAGTTGAACATATCATATCAAGATAGGTGAGCAGACAAAGTGTTGATGCTCGTTTGCCTCGAGATGCGGGAAGGCTGCTGATGAGAGCGAAACCGATTGCAGGGATATGGCATGCCGCATGTGTTCAATTAACCACGTTGTAGCCGATGTGACTAAAGTCTCGCCAACTCACTAACGGTTATATTTAGTAACGAAGATTCGTACCCGTGCACACAGCCTTTCTGCTTTAACGTTGGAATTAGTATGTTAGTGAAAAGGCAAAATTGACTGGAAACTAATTTGATAGCATTTTTGTCGTACACCGCTACAGAAATGTATATCACAATCAATTCTTTTTCGTTATCATAGTCAATTTTGATGACGATAAAGTTTTAGACAGTGATGAGGAAGCGCTATTACAGTCGGTTTTTGCCCGATTGTGATAAACGACATCACAATCGGTCCTAGCAAAGAACAGACTGTGACGAGTCTATTTCGCTATTGTTGATTGGTTTACAGTATACATCACTACTACAGATCTGGCCTTCTATACCGGCCCATCAGTACCGGTTATGCATGAACCGGGACTAACATTTACATCAGTCCCGGTTCAACGGTCTACAGGTCTGGGGGGATCATCAGTACCGGTTTTAACTACCAACTGGTGCTAATGCTCTCACATCAGTACCGGTTGGTTACACCAACCCGTACTAAGCAGCACAGGAGCCGTGGAGGGTTCTTAGCACCGGTTGATGTAACCAACCGGTATCGATGTTCAGAAGATCGCGATCGGTTGGTTTAACCAACCGGTACTAAGCAGCCTCCTCGGCTCCTGTGCTGCTTAGTACGGTAACCAACCGGTACTGATGTGAAAGCATCAGCACCGGTTGTTGTGTTTGACCGGTACTAATGCGCTTCGTCTCCCGCGCCCGATCAATCCCGCGCGCCTTTACGATGAAACTCTTAATTCGTGTTCATCCGAATTCTTGTTTTCCGATCCAGCCTCCTATAAAACCATCAGATTGACTGAGGAGGTAGACATACTGATGATCGGTAGTTAGCCCATTTTTTAACTATGGCAGCTTTTCCTTCTTCTCCCTCTGGCGCGCCATCATCACCACCTCGGGAGAAGGACGAGGAGGAGCGGGAGGAGGAGGAGGAGGAGGAGGGTTGGGTCCGCTCGGGGAGCGCGACGTCGTCGGACGAGGATGACGATGATGAAGACGTCATCCACCACGACGACGACGACGACCGCCCCCCGCATGACGACGACTCCGGCGACGACAAATTTCGGCAAATGCATTTACGAGTAGTGGTATGGGTGATCGCGCCACCCACCACTCGTGCGCCGCTATGTATATTATATATATTGTAATTAATTAATATAATATGTAATGTTTTATATTATGAATTATTAATTTGATATGTAATGCTTTATGTAATGAATTATTACTATAATATATAATGTTTTACCTCCCCCTTCTTGAAGCTCCGCCGCCTCTACCGTTAAATTGAAATATTAAAAAAAATTATAAAACATAAAAAAAAACGTTGAAAAAAATTACGGCACAATGAGCAAATCGTTCAAAAAAAAATGGCTTCGAGAAACATTCGATTGGACAGTGAAAATCAGGAGAAAATCGGAAGAAAAATTATGAAAGTATGATTCGAGATGAATGTACACATATAATTTTCACGTATCCAATTTAAATATTTTAAAATGTATCGATAATTAAAGTTTTGAATTTTGGCCATCACTATGTCCAAAAGGTTGGCATTTTTGAAGACCGGAGGGAGTAGTAACTTTGGATTGAATTTTTGAATTTAAAAAAAGTGTAGTAGAAAACAACTTAGATACCTCACTTAACAACATTGAAAGACAAGAGATGATGCTCTCTCCAGCTCGCAAAAACTTGTCGGTTTGAGATATGTGTAGTCAAAATTTTGAAACTGTAGCTATGAATATCTTTATAAATATTTATATTAGATGCATGAAAATCATATGTGTACATTCATCTCGAATCGTACTTTCATAATAGTATAATTTTAAGAAATTTTTTCTGTCAAAATCGGTCAAAATGGGAAGAAAAATTATCACAATGAGAAAATCATTCAAAAATTATGTCAAACGGTTACAACGCACATCAGTACCGGTTGATAAGACCAATCGGTACTGATCTCTACCATCAGTACCGGCTGGTTAAATCAACCGGTACTGAATCATCCACTAAGCAATCTGCTCTGCTCCGTGGCTGCTTAGTACGGGTTGGTGTAACCAACCGGTACTGATCTCACATCAGCACCGGTTGGTATTCAACTGACAAAGTCTCCCGCGCGTCGCCTTGATTCCGCGCGACAGCTCTTCGTGTTCATCTTGTTCTCTTCGTGTTCCGATCCTGGTGATCTATAAAAAGAGATAGGGTGAGATGGAGAAACTGCATTGACAGACACCGGTGAGACTATCTTCGCAATCTCAATCCTTCATGGAAGAGCCTGTGTCTCCCGCCAGCAGATCTGCCGACTCCTCCTCCGACTCTGAACCATTGTCGCCGGTGCCGCTTCAACCCCAGGTGCCTCCCGCCGCCACCAACAAAAGAAAGCGCGCCGCCGCCGCCGCCGACAATAAGGAGGAGGAGGAGGAAGATGACGACGAGCAGGAGGAGGAGGACGACGAGCAGGAGAAGGAGGACGACGGGCAGGAGAAGGAGGAGGAGGAGAATGTCACCGTCATCCGCTGGGGGAGCACATCTTCCTCCTCTGAGGACGACATTCACCCCCCCGCCGCCGCCGCCGATGATGACAGCGGTGACAGCGATGATAGCGGTAGCCCTCCGGATAGCCCCCCGGGGAGTGAAGACGACGAGTACTTTAGGCTATGAACCGCGAAATAAACTTTTTAATTATGTAATGTTATCCATCCACTATGTAATGTCATTATATATTTGAGCATTTTAACGGTGGACAATATTAAATATTAGCTGTTCATTCTATTTGATGAACATACGCATGGCTGTTGTTCTGATTATTTCATTTGATTGATGGGCTCGGGGGTGGTCAGTACCGGTTAAAGGTACCAACCGGTACTGATAGTTTCACATAAGTACCGGTTTGTATGCCAAACCGGTACTATCTAGTAGCACAACGGCTACAGCTGTAGCTGCTGGGCTGTGGGGATATCAGTACCGATTCAAGTAACCAACCGTCACTAATGGTCTAACATCAGTGACGGTTGGTAATTTGAACCGGTACTGATATCAGACCAATTTAAACTTCTTCGTCCTCCCGCTCACTGCCAGAGCAAGAACAGTTCATCGCGCGAGAAGAATAGGAGCTTCGGCCAAGAGCTTCAAGGGAGGGGAGGTGCTGCCAAAATTTTAAATTTTTGGTCATTTTACTCGCAACCAAGGTAACTAAGGTTAGTAACATCATTCCTCACTACATTTGGTCTTAAATGGAGAGCCTCTTCTTTGCTTGAATCATGCATGAAGAAATTTTGATTATTTTTCCCCACAATCGATGAAAGATTATGAATGTAAAGATCAAGCTCGATCTTTTCAAGTAGGATACAAAAACTTATTGTGTAAGCTTAGAATTTGCTTGTATTATAATATAGCTCGCATTTAAGGTGTGGATCTGGCTCAAATTTACGTTTTAGTTTCATCAATCGATGAAGGATGGGGTTTGGTTGCACGTAGTTGGGGAAATTAAGAATGGTGCATGAAAACCATGGAGTTTGGGATCTTCAAATGGCAATAGTTATGTGAAAAAGAAGAAATTTAATTTCATTTGCGAATTAAAATAATATCAAAAATATAACTGGCATTATAGAAAATAACCGCTAAGTCCTACATAATGTAGATGGACCGGTGATGGATGTACATTGACCGACGCTCCCTGGAGTTCTTGCAAGGTTTGCAAGCTTTTCTTCGTGCGGCCGATGCTCACATGAAGTCAGGCTACATATGTTGTCCATGCATAGACTGCAAGAATAAGGAGTGGCCAAAATCCAGCCACCTTCACTTCCATTTGCTCTCAAGAGGTTTCATGCCAAACTATACCTGTTGGACCAAGCACGGTGAAGAAGAGACTATACGGGAAGATGGTGAAGAAGAATAAGAGGGGGACAATAATATACCAGATGCTGTCCAACACCGTTCGTTCGAAGATACATTGGGGGAGTTTGGCGATGATGAACTAGACCAGATGCTGCTTGATGGAGAGGGAGAATACACCGATGAAAGACATTACAAAAAGTTCCAAATACCGCGAGAGGACCACAAAACTCTACTGTACCCAAACTGCCGACAAGGCCACAAAAAATTGCGTACCACACTAGAACTGATGCAATGGAAGGCGACCAATGGATTGTCTGATAAGGGATTCAACGAGTTGTTATGCCTCATAAAGAAGTTGCTTCCAGATGGTAACACGCTGCCTGAAACTACGTACGACGCCAAGCAAGTTGTCTGCCCTTTGGGGTTGGAGGTACAGAAGATACATGAATGCCGTAATGATTGTATCCTTTATCGCAATGAGTATGAGAATTTGGAAGCTTGTCTGGTGTGCAAAGCTTCGCGGTATAAGACCAGGCGTGATGACCCAGGCGAGGAAGATGGGCAGCGTAAGAAGAAGAGACCTCCGGCTAAAGTGGTGTGGTATTTCCCTATAATCCCCCCGGTTGAAGCGTTTATTTGTGAACAAAGCGCATGCTCAGATGATGTGCTGGCACAAAGAAGATCGTAAGGACGATGGAAGGCTAAGGCACCCCGCTGATGGTTCTCAGTGGAGCAAAGTCGATAGAAAGTACCCGGACTTTGCTGAGGATGCGAGGAACATAAAGTTTGGGTTGAGTACGGATGGGATGAACCCGTTCGGCGAGATGAGCAGCAGTCACAGCACTTGGCCCGTGACTCTATGTATCAACAACCTTCCTACTTGGCTGTGTGTGAAGCGAAAGTACGTTATGATGCCGTTGCTTATCCAAGGGCCGAAGCAACCTGGAAATGACATCGACGTGTACCTCAAACCGTTGGTTGAAGATATGCTAACGTTGTGGAACGATGGTGTACGTGTGTGGGATGAGTACAAAAGAGAGTATTTCACCTTACGTGCATTGCTATTCGTAACCATCAACGACTGGCCTGCACTTGGTAACCTGTCTGGCCTATCTATCAAAGGATATAAAGCCTGCATCCAGTGCTTAGAGGATACGGACAGCAAGTATCTGAAAAACTCACGAAAGGTTGTGTACATGGGCCACCGTAGGTTCCTCCATATGAAGCACCCGTTACGAAGGAACGGTGAGAATTTCGATGGGACAGAAGAGAAACGTAAGAAGCCCATGCATCGCAGTGGGACACTTGTATTTTCTATGGTAAAGGATCTGAAAGTAGTATTTGGAAAGGGTCCTGGTAGCAAATCTGTCCCGACTGAACAAGATCATACGAAGCCTATTTGGAAGAAGAAATCAATATTTTGGGACTTACCGTACTGGAAAGACTTAGAGGTCCGCCACTCATTGGACTTCATGCATATCACGAAGAATGTCTGCGTGAACCTGCTAGGCTTTCTAGATATGTACGGCAAAACAAAAGATACACTTCAAGCACGAAAGGACCTGCTTCTACTGGGACTCAGGAACGACCTACATCCGGAAAAGAGAGCGAAAGGACAACATTACCTCCACCCCGCGAGCTACACTCTGAGCAAGGAAGAGAAAAAAAACATGATTAAGTTCTTGAGCAATGTGAAGGTCCCTTCTGGATACTCCTCAAACATAAAGAGACTCATAAACACGAAAGAGAGCAAACTCGTACACCAGAAATCCCATGATTGTCACATGTTGATGACACAGCTGCTCCCAGTGGCGGTGAGAGGTATTTTGCCGGACTGGGTACGAGGGACAATGATAAAGTTGTGCTCGTTCTTCAATGCGGTGTCGCAGAAGGTCATTGAGCCGAATAATGTATCTCAGTTGCAGCATGATGTGGTTGATAGTATGGTCAGCCTTGAGATGATCTTCCCTCCGTCCTTCTTTGATATTATGGTCCATCTCACAGTCCACGTTGTCAAAGAGATAGAAATTCTCGGACCCATTTTCCTGCATAGTATGTTGCCATTCGAGAGGTACATAGGGGTCCTAAAGAAGTATGTTCGCAACTAGTCTCGTCCAGAAGGCTGCATTGCATAGGGTGTTGGCACAGAGGAGGTGATTGAATTTTGTGTCGATTACATTCATGATCTGAATCCGATTGGCGTCCCCGTATCACGCCATGAGGGGAGGCTACGGGGAAAAGGGACTCTAGGGAGAAAAGAATTCTTTAGCGACGATCTACTTTTATTTAAACAAGCACATTTCACAGCCTTGAAACAAGCAACTATAGTGGCTCAGTATATCCATGATCATGAGATGATTCTGCGCGACCAATACCTAGAGAAGTCAGAAAAGTGGATTGCAATAGAGCAAATGGACCGTTTCGGCGGTTGGTTACAAAATCAGCTGATAGGCAACCAGACAGACAATGAACAGTTCAGACTCTTGGCTCGGGGACCATCCACTACAATCATATCATTCCATGGGTATGACATAAATGGGTACACATTTTACACGACTGCCTAGGATAGCAAGAGCACCAACCAAAACAGCGGCGTTCGTATAGATGCCTTCGACAAAAATGGAAAGATGGACACCTACTATGGTTGCATAGAGGAGATCTGGGAGCTCAAGTATGGACCTTTGAAAGTCCCTCTGTTTCGGTGCCAATGGGTCAAATTGACAGCTGTTGAGATCGACGAGTACGGTATGACAACCGTGGACCTGAAGCAAGTGTCCTATAGGGACGAATCGTTCGTACTCGCCAATGATGTGGCACAGGTATTCTATGTGATGGACATGAACAGCAAGCTGAAAAAGCAGAAGGACAAGCATCCTAAAAGCAAGAAGAAGAAGGTGGAGACTATCAGCAGCGAACAACCAAGGCGCCATGTGGTTCTTCCAGGAAAAAGAAGGATTGTCGGAGTTGAGGGCGTCACAGATGAAGAAGAGTACAATCAATTTGATGAGCTACCTCCTTTTATGGTGGACATAGACATAAGTGTCTTGAATGATATAGAAGAATCTCCATATGTACGACGTGATCATGACGAAGGATCACTTGTAAAAACAAAGTATGTTAGCAAATAAGTCCAACCGTGTTGTATAAACCCGTATATGAATTATGAATATGGTTATTACAGTAATATCTCTCTCTCTCTAGCTGATATAAACTCGTGTAGCCCTGATTAATGCAATTTGTAGGGTTTGTCAATAATCTGAAGCTACTAATTACGAAGAAAACAGAAAGCATTCCAAAATTAACATGGTAAGATATGACCCGGTACTAGATAACTTTTACTAGATATAAAAATTTAATTACAAACAAAGAAAATACGCAAAAAGAAGTAAAATAATTATTAAGAATTAAACACGAGGCCAACAAATCTGAAATTTTTACTCAAGGTATAGTATATTTTAAAAAATCCATCATAAATCAAATTATGTCCTCAAATTAATTAATTAGTGTAATGGAAATTATAAAAAATCCCAGTTGTACCGGGTCATAACACCAATCGGTACTGACAGCTCCTAGGGCAACAAGTACAGAGGGGCATCAGTACCGGGTCATAACACTAGCCGGTACTAATAGTATCTGGCAGTACCGGTTGGGAATACGACCCGGTACTAATTCCCCCTAGGGCAACCAGCATTTGGCGGGGTATTTTGGCGGGGAGGGAATCAGTACCGGTTGGTAATATGACCTGGTACTAATTCCCGTCGTATAAAAAGTGGAGAGGTCCAAACTCTTGTCTTTCTCGCCACTGCCGCCTCCAAGTCTCCAACTCCGCCGTCCCTGCCGTCTGCGCCTTCCTCACCCCCGCCGTCCGCGCCTCCGACGACTCCGCCGTCCACGCCGTCTGCACCGTCCTCACCCCCGCCGTCAGCACCGTGCGCACCCCTGGTGTCCGCGCAGTCCTCCGACAACCCACCGACCGTGTCGTCCTCCGACAACCCGCCGACCGTGTCGTCCTCCGACAACCCCGGCCGGCGTCCTTCGACAACCCCGTCAGCGCCGTGCGCACCCCCGCCGTCCGCACCCTCCTCTCCGGCGCCGCATCCTCCTTGGCCAGCTTCCTCCTCTCCGGTGCTGCATCCTCCTCTCCGGTGCCGCATCCTCCTTGGCCAGCTTCCTCCGCACCGGCGCCGCATCCTCCTCTCCGGCGCCACGCGCCCTCGGTGAGCCCTCTCTAGCGTCTACTTACACTTACTGTTTAGTGGATTATGTGGATGCATGTTTACTGTGGATGTTTACTTTGGATTAGGTGAAATGTTGATTACAAATGTTGATTATATATGTAAATTTGAAATGTGTAAGTATATGTGAAATGTGTATAAGTATATGTGAAATGTGGCTTATGAAATGAGTAAGCATATGTAAATTTGAAATGTGTAAGTATATGTGAAATGTGTATAAGTATATGTGAAATGTGGCTTATGAAATGAGTAAGCATATGTGAAATTTGAAATGTGTAAGTATATGTGAAATGTGTATAAGTATATGTGAAATGTGGCTTATGAAATGAGTAAGCATATGTGAAATTTGAAATGTGTAAGTATATGTGAAATGTGTATAAGTATATGTGAAATGTGTATAAGTATATGTGAAATGTGGCTTATGAAATGAGTAAGCATATGTGAAATTTGAAATGTGTAAGTATATGTGAAATGTGTATAAGTATATGTGAAATGTGGCTTATGAAATGAGTAAGCATATGTGAAATTTGAAATGTGTAAGTATATGTAAATTTGAATTGTGTAAATTTGAAATGTGTAAGTATATGTGAAATGTGGCTCATGTAAATTTGAATTCTGAGATATATATGTATATGTGAAATGTGTAAGTATGTTGATAGTATACTCGTTGCCGCTCGTCTTCCTCTATCCACTCTTTCCCACCACCCTCCCAGTCATTGCCACGCGTGACCTGTCCTCCCCTTTCCCCAGCACCCTCTCTTTTTCCCCCTCTCTCGATCCCTCTGTGTCCCCCCTCTCGCTCCCTCTCTGTCTCCCCCTCTCTCCCCCCTCTTTGTGTCCCCTCTCTCGCTCCCTCTCTGTCTCCCCCTCTCGCTCCCTCTGTGTCCCCCCTCTCACTCCCTCTTTGTCCCCCCCTCTCTCTGTCATCTATTAGAATGAATGAACGCTTGTGTGGCTTGTTGCTTGTGGGTTATTGTCCGAGAATTTATGTCTGTCACCAAATTTCGTATGTAAAATCAAAAATTGAATTCTGAAATGTGTAAGTACATGTTATCTATGTAATTATATGTTAAATGTGTAAGTATACTTTTGTTGATATTTTTTCGTTAATTTTTAGTGCACTTTTCTAGCCTAAGAAAAAACGATGGCGGACGAAGGATATGTTGGAGAGGAGGAGTTCATGAGGAATTTGATTGCGGGAGATGATCTTGTAGAGGCGAAGGGTCGTGAACCCGCCGAGGCAGCAAGGCCCTTTGAGTCCGTTGAAGCCACCATGGTAATTAGTACAAATGCGTATATGTGGTTCCACTATCATGCTAAGTCAACATTCTAACTCATTCATCATTGTACCATATTTTCAGACTAGTCAATCAAGTAGGCCATCACGTCACCGAGGTCCAAGCAAGAAGTCGAAGGCCAGACATATTATTACTGTAGTCGGCGATAACAGCCAACCTATTGAACCCGAGGGGGTGATTCCACCGTTCAATTCGGCATGCGGCTTCCACGTCAGGGACCACGTGCCAATTAGTATCACGAAATGGGATAATGTCCCTGAATATACAAAGAATATGATCTGGACCGATTTGAAGGAGACATTCACCTTCCCCGAAGGGACCGAAGAGAAGTTGAAGAGTTACGCGTTCAAGAAGATGGCCATCGCATTCCAGACATATAAAAAGAAATTGACCACAGAATATATTAAGAAGGACCTAACACCCGACTTCAACAAGCACACAAAGTTGCAGGATCACTGGGATGCGTTCGTCAACTATAAGAATTCGGAAGAAGGTCGAAGTTTGACCGAAAAGAACATTCGGAATGCACAGAAGAAGCAATATCACCACCGCCTCGGCCCTGGTGGTTACCGTCGAGCTATGCCCAAATGGGAGCAGAGGGAACAGGGATTGCTTGTGAAGGGTGTCACGCCCGCGACTTTGGAATGGCCAGACAGAGCGAAGAGTTGGTTTTATGCTCACGGCGGTACACTTGACGATGATGGAAACCCGATGCTCGGGAATGTGATGACAGATGTCGCTAGTAGACTTGTACAGTCGATCGAGGACTCTTCCCAGGGCACCTTTGTGCCAAACAGGGAGAACGATGAGCTAACAAGGGCCCTACAAAACCCAGAGCACCCTGGACACACACGAGGCGTTGGCGTTGTTCCGTGGAAGATTGGTTTTGGTAAGGACGCCGAGACCTACAGGAGTCGGGCGAGAAGCAAGTCTCGACAGGCACAACGGATGCAAATGCTGGAAGAACGCATGAATCAAATGGTTCAAGAACATATGAATCAAACACAAGAAAGCATAAGGGAAGAGGTCCAAAGACAGGTGCAGTTTGCCTTGAGCCAACAGGTGGATGTGAGCCAGGAACCTCATACTAATGCAGACATCATTAGCCCCACAGGGCGACGGAGTAGCTGCGCTTCTGTTGGGCTGCCCTAAGAGGACTTGGGCCACTGGCCGGTGGACGACATCACGCAACAGACACCTTCTGAGTTGCACGTCCAAGTGAAGAACATCTCCTTCATGGCGGCTCACGGCATGGCTCACCAAATGGAGCCGGGGCAGGTCATCCATGGCCAACAAATACCGATGGGCTATTCCAAGGTCTCGGTGGAGGAGGTATGCCCAGGGTGCGAGGACCTTGACCTCGACATGCCTGGAGGTGATGGAACTACAACGCTAGGAGAGGCAGTGCACACTTTCATTCTATGGCGTAAGAAGTACATCATTTTTAGAGACACACATAAGCGGTCCTCTCTGACACCTTCGTCACCAATATCGCTGCCCATTAGAAGAAGCCCGTCTCCTACACCAACCCCTGCATGCGAAACTCCAACTCCAACATCGTCGCCCAAGAGAAGCCAACCAGCTCATCCAATAGCTCACAAGAAGACGGGATCCACCCAAAGCAATAAGCTGGCCGCACCTTCGAAGCGGGCGTATGATATGACGAAGGAGGAGACCGCCAAGGTAGTCAGGGCCGAGGTCACTGATTTTTTAAAACCCAGGTCACCAGAGAAGAAGATTCAACCTGGTACAGAGGAATTTCTAAAAGGCCTGAGGACAATAAAAAGTTTGAAAGATTTAAAGGAAAAACCTCATATCTCTGACTACAAGTGCACACTGGTCAAGGCAAGCAAGAAGAAGATGTCATCAGTTGAGCAGAAGGCCAATGAGATGTCCAAATTCCTCGAAGAAACTGGTCTTGCCCCAGATCAAGTATTAGGCAACCAGGAGATTGAATCTGCTCAAGTCAAATGGTCATTTATACCAGGCGCACCATTGGTCAGGCGTGACGAGGTACCCCAGCTGCCAACTAGGATGCGCCAATTCCATGAATGGTACCTGGATGTTCCGGCATGGCATAGAGCTATTCGCCATCAAGTACAAGGACCGAGATTTTTTTCACGGCGATGGAGAGTTTTATATCGAATGGCGCATAATGTACGATCTATACCAGACAGACACTCTTGACGTGGCCATGTTGAGTTGCTGCACTCTGTAAGTTCTTATTTAATTGCAAAAATCTACTGTGTGGGCCCTTTGACTATACTAGCTTGCAATCCTAACTAATTTCTTCTTATGTAGAATGGAGATACAAAGATGCAGAAAGGAGGCCATTTACGACATAGGCTTCCTTGACCCTTCGGTCATTAACAACACATTTGTTACTAGCTGCCCTGTCGATACAGAGGACACCATATTCAATGGGCTAATGGGTCAGAGATATAAAGCTAAGATACTTCTACCCTAAAACTTTGAGTACGCGTTTTCGTGCCGCCTCGTTCTAACCCTTCTCCATATCACGATGTTAGAAATAATCAGTTACCTACATTGACATATGTATGTACAGCTTTCATTGGATTCTTCTCATTATCGAGCTAGATCGTGGCATAATCACAGTTATGGACTCGAGGAGGAAACCAGTTGGATGTTATCAAAACCTGATCGACATGCTCGACCGGTATTCTTGATCCTTTCATTATCGTGCTGATTCTACTTCATTTAAAATAAATTCTAATCATGTTCAATTTGCAATCATATGTGTAGTGCATTCACACGGTTCCGTGCCAAAATCGTCGGTGAATTCATACAAAACTTCGCTGTTATAGTTGCCTCTCGAGTACGTATGCCATCATGCTATCTTTTTAGTCAATTAACTGAATTTCGATGCATCCATTTCACGCTCTCAGCCTTTTCCAACACAGATCTTGATTCAGCAGTCGGGAAACAATTTATGCAGCTACTATGTGTGCCAATTTATGGACATACAGACCGGAGGTCTTTGCTGCTTGCAAGATTGTAATAAATTCACGCTGGCGCATGTGACAGCAATCCAAGAACAACTCGTTGGCTGGATTTACGATGAGGTCGTAAATCCTAAAGGCGAGTTCCATGTTTCGACGAATAGGTGGGGCCCTTCGATAAAGGCTAGTGAACTGTCGGAGTCGACTTCTACGGCTATCGAGAGCGACGCACGTAAACGAAGGGCCCCATAAACATTATGTAATTAAAGCTCTAATGAATGTTAGTGATACATATTGGTTCTAATTGGAGTTGTTAATATAAGTTTTGCGATTTAATTATCATTTAATTGCGCATGATTGATTATATGTGTTTTCAATTAATAGATAGATATATGTAGACTTAACATACATTCTGTAATTAAAGCTCTAATGAATGTTAGTGATACATATTGGTTCTAATTGTAGTTGTTAATATAAGTTTTGCGATTTAATTATCATTTAATTGCGCATGATTGATTATATGTGCTTTCAATTAATAGATAGATATATGTAGACTTAACATATATTACATTGCCTTATTGTAAGATAGCCCTATTTCTGTAGTTTCCCAAAACTATGAACTATTTGTGTAGAATTATCATTATTAGAATACTGATCAACCGTTGGTGTTCTGACCAGGTACAAGTGGGATTTTTTTTAAAATTTTCATTACTGTAATTAATTAATTTGAGGACATAAATTGATTTATAAATTTCTCATAAATTTATAATGGCTTTTATGAAATATACTATACCTTGAATGAAAATTTCAGATTTGTTGGATGAGTATTTAATTCTTAATATTTCTTTTACTTCTTTTTTGCAGATTTTCTTTCTTTGTAATTAAATTTTTATATCAAGTAAATTTAAGTATTATTTTAAATTTTTATGTCAACCAAGAACGGTCATCCTGCATGCTCGAAACTATTGTATCAGTGCAAGTTTACTAAGGACTGCTGCTCTACAAATTTTTATGTGGTTGTAGAGTAGCAGTCCGTAGTAAACTTGCACTGATACAATAGTTTCGAGCATGCAAGATGGCCATTCTTGCTTGATATAAAAATTTAAAATAATACTTACAATTACTTGATATAAAAATTTAATTACAAACAAAGAAAATCTGCAAAAAATAAGTAAAAGAAATATTAAGAATTAAATACTCATCCAACAAATCTAAAATTTTCATTCTAGGTATAGTATATTTCATAAAACCCATTATAAATTTACGAGAAATTTATAAATCAATTTATATCCTCAAATTAATTAATTACACTAATGGAAATTTTCAAAAAAACCAACTTATACCGGGTCATAACACCAAATTGCATCGATGATCTATTATCAAGACGGTTGGACCCTCCAAATTCATTGATGAGCTATTGTCGGATCGCCGAATCCAGCCGGTACTGATGATCTAATATCAGTACCGGTTGGATGCTCCAACCGGTACTAATAATAGATCATCAGTATCGGTTGGATCGTCCAGCCGGTACTAATAACAGATTATCGATCGTTGGAAGTTCCAACCGATCGTTAATAAACCATCGATGCTACCGGATGTTCCAACCGATCTTTGAAGGGCATATCAATACCGGTTCCCCTAACCGGTACTGATGCCCATTGGGCATCAATCCCGGAGGCTGGTACCGGTTCAAAAACCGGTATTGATGGCGCTTATGAACCGGTAGTGACGGCGAGATCTGTAGTAGTGCATATCACATTCACACTATATATAGAACACAAGCACCAATACATATTACATTCGTTTACAATATAGAACATAAACATACATAACAATTAGTACACATATCACATTGAATGACATAATTTTGTTTACATATGGATTGTGCAACATTTATACCAATTTTGGTTGTGTAGAAGAGCTACACGTGTATATATGGTTTTGTAGTATAAATAGTTATCACTCAAAAACTCAAAAATCACATTTTTTGGTGTATTTGTTGTTCACTAATATATATGAAAATAACAATCGGAAGGAGATTACAGTAAACATCAAACAAGGGAAAGCTAGCATCTACTGCAGCACAAATTCACAACATCTGGATTTCACATTTCTTGACTTCTATTTGGATTACCAGACATACATATCAAAATGAAGACATGCTTGACAATGATATCATCTACATAGTTGCAAGGCAAAATTCACTAAAGCCTTAATTAAATGTACCATACCCTTTATCAACAAATAACACATTAGTTATATTTTTTTTGCGAGAGTTTGTACTTGCATATGGACAACACTAACAATGCAGCAGAACAATATATGTGACTTACGGTGGTATTCATGTATCGTATGGACCTATCTAGAATAAAATGGAGCTCAATATGAGAAGTTCTTGGATAGATATCACAAAGGAGATGGTCCCCACCATCTGAACAGATGTTGCACAAGTCATCACTCTGTCTATTCGACATCTTTCGACCTTTTGAAAGTGAAATTGACAGTTCACGTAACGAAACACCATTCGACATATATATGTTGTGGTAACTACAATAGTATTACAGAAAGGGATGAGAGTCTCAATAGTGCTCCAACAAAATACAATTACATAAATAAACTCATGGCTTGCAGGTGTCGGCGTTTTCGGCCGGCAGGATATCTCCTGGGCGGAGAAATTTGGTTCGGTAGGGGGTGCTTTCGCAATGGGACACCCGGCGGTGCTCTCTCGGGGGATCCCGACAGTCGACAGACCAAGGAACACACAACACCAAGAGGGCGAGAAGGCGGAGCACACCGATGTACCCAGGTTCGGGCCCTCGGTGTGGGTAACAACCCTACGTCCTGCTAGATCATTGTTGTATATGTGGAAATGGTTACAATGCTTCTTCCTTAGGAAGAGAACTAGAGCTTCAATCCTAGACCTCTCGAACCCCCGATCCCCGACTCCCTTTCCCCATACACCCGAGCTCCCTTATATAGACGGGGCTGGCTCGGGCAGGTGAGGGGGTGACATCATGCTGAACTATGATTCATTATTACACCCGTCACTTCAGTCTTGTCTCCCAGCCTCACTCTTCGTGTTATCGTACGACTTTGCTCGGTCCGCCCGGGTTAGGTGTTGGCACCAGAGGAACGGGCAGTCGTTGCAATTAATGCCCCTAACATAGCGCGCCAGAGGGAGGAGGCTTCAGGGGTGAAGCCTTCTCCTCATCCTCTTGGTCGCCAAGCGAGAGGGGCCTGGTCGCCCTGCTTGCTAGGCCGCCACGTGGACCGACGCCCAGCGAGAGGGGCCTGGTCACTCGCTTGCTCGCCTGGCCGCCACGTAGGCCAACGCCCGACGAGAGGGGCCTGGTCGCCCGCCTGCTCGCTAGGCCACCACGGATGCCGACGCCCGGCAAGAGGGGCTTGGTCGCCCACCTGCTGCCAGGCCATCTGACTTGTTCGCGGATGAGAGGGTACCCTGGCATAAAGTACGCCGACAGTAGCCCCTGGGTTCATCCCGGAATGCGCGTTGGTTGCTTTTAGGCCTCATTTAATGCCAGTGCGTTCCTGGTATGGACCCATCGCTTCAGAGTACTTGAACCGTCTCGGTCTTCCCGACTTCCGCTGTTTCTTCTCGGGACCCGAAACGTCATGTACTTTCGCCAGCCTTGCGAACCGTCGTTGTGAAGGGTATATATACATACACACACTCACGCCCAGCGGTTCATGCTCTTTCAAACTCCCGTGCACATTGCTTCTTGCTCTTCTAACTTTCCGTCTAGAGACCTCGCTTCTGCTCCAATGGCGCAACCTCTTCCGTCCTCCACCGCCAATAGGAACAAGGCGTGGGCGCTCTCCAAGCTCGCGCCTGAGGATTGCCTACACTTCCGCCACAGAACCCTCGTGCCACGGTGCGAACCAGGGGAGATCATCGTCTTCGCCTGGGGAGTGCTGGCGGGCCTGGTACCTCCTTTTTCCGAATTCTTTCTCACCATTCTCCACTTCTACGAGATCAACCACCTTCATCTCACCCCCAACTCTGTCATCACCCTTGCCATCTTCGCACACTTCTGTGAGATGTTTGTAGGGGGTGATGCCCAATCTTCCTCTCTTTCGACACTTCTACACTCTCCGCGGCCTTGCTGACGGTGGGGCCGAGGGGAATTGCCACTTCCACCTCCGCGACGGGTTGGCCCCCCGCTACATCCCCTTCCAGGCGAAGTCCAACTGGAAGTCGTGGTGGAGTGACTGGCTGTATGCCAGTGACGATAGCGGGGTCGATGCCCTCGCGATGCCATCCGCACTGGCGGAAGCCCACGAGAATTGGGGCTCGCTCGTCGAGTAGATGGCAGAGCTCCAAGTAATGGCGACCTGCATCAACCACCTGCAGGACGCTGGGCTAACTGGGGCGCTGGTCGTTTGGGACTTCGTGGCCCAGAGGATTAGCCCCCTCCGTCGACGTGCTCGCCCGGCGTGGCAGTACACAGGCGACAATGACATAACCCGCACACACCCGGGCCATAAGTTCTTATTCTCCATGAGTTCATACTTTTTTGCATGGTTGCCACCAATCCAATAACCTTGTCTTCCTTTTTTTGCTAGGTGTAGGGAACTTGGACGGCCCCGCCATTTCCAAATGGCTGGTCGTACTGCTCCCGCCAGTGTAAGGTGGCCTGGACTTCCCTGATGGGGCCCTACTGCTCTTCGACCTGGAGTCTGCGGAGCGCCTTCGGATTGGGAGGCTCTTCCCTGCCATGGACTCCACCAGCCCCTCGGCGCTGCCGGCCCATGAACCCTTGGTGATCAAGGACCCAGCCCCAGCCAACGATCGGAGCGCAGGCAAGCAGCCTGTGTCTCCGGACGCCCCGCATGCGGACCCCAAGAGGCCTCGCACCGGGGACCAAACTCCAGCCACCGCCAACTCCTCCACTACTCTAAGCGCGTTTGGAGCAGTGACGTCTTCATCCGGGGTGGCAGTGTCTGCTGTCCTGGATCTGGCACCGGTTCCACTGACACCAACTCCTTTGGTGCTGGCCTCATCAGCGCCATCCTCGTCGGCGCTGACCCCCTTGGCGCCAAGGGTCGCTGCCATCGCCCACTAGGGCGGGCTCGCCCTCCCAGCGGCCTCCTTCGTCTTCCGGTCACCTCCAAGGGTGGCCGCCCCAAGTGCCTTGGCCGAGCGGACACCTGCGACGCCAACAGACGCAGCGTGGACTTCTGCCCAGGGGCCACTCAGCACCTCCGAAGTGGCCCCAACGGACACTGTCATCACCAGCACTGCCATCCACCCTGCTTTGGTCACCGCCACCGCTTCAATGGGTGCCCTGCTCGCCCGGCATGGCAAGGTGCAAGCATCCTCGGGCGCCCTCTTTGTAGCGTCCATCCAGCGCGAAGCGCAGATGTCGCAGCAGATGGCGGCGCTGCGCAAGGAGTTATCGTGGGAGAGGGAGAGGGGGGAGGCACTGCTAGCCCAGGAAAGGGCTGCAGGGGTAGCCCTGCTCACCTAGGCGCAGGAGGTTGAGGCGATGTAGGAGTAGGCATGGGAGGAACTGCGGCACACGCTGCACAACCTCGTCGTCATGCTTCGACTCGCCTTCCAGCACATGGCGAGGTCCCTAGGGCCGCTGGGGGTGGTCCTTCATGACCCGCTCGAGTCCACAGCCCTATAGTACACCCACGGCGTTACTCGAGTCGCCGAGGCCCTCAGCGGCTTATCGGCTGCTTGCTCTGCCCGGGAAGGGCGGGAAGTTGTGGTCGCCATCGCAACGTTCGTGCTAAGCCAGCCGCGATGCCTCCTTCGACCCGATGGCCATCGTAGCCGGCATCGAGGGAGACGAGGCCCAGGCGCAGGCGTGCGTGCGTGAGGCGATGGAGCATGTGGCCGAGCTGATGGAGATAACAGACCCCGACGCTGATGTCGCGCCGTTGGAGAAGGGAGCTGAGGACTCTGCTGAGCAGATCCAAATTGCTGGTGACGAGTGACCGCCCGGGTAGTTGCATTCATTCCCTCCATTTCTTCTTTTATTTAATTTGCTTTTCTGTATGCAATAACTACTTTAGTTATCAAACAAAGTTAGCCTCTTTGGACTTTACATGGATGTTCATTTGATTGTATTTGCTCGTGTTTGCTTGATCCAATCACCGGGCGATCAGCCCCCAGGCTTGCCGTGGGGCGATCCTGATCGTTTACGTTAGGCCAGCGCTTCGGCACTTCACTTGCGGTTCCACATTGCCACTGCAAACACGAGTAGACATTACATGAGGTGCACGGGAAAATAGACTAAGAAAAATGCAAGTCCCCTCGAAGGGTTGTCAAGGTCCCTTTCTTTTTGGAACTAAAGCCCTTGTGATTTTTCTCAAAACCAGCCCATGATGTTGCGTGTCAAGGTAGCGGGTCCCCAGGAGTGGTATTGGGCCTGCGATGTTCGCAGTGACATCCCAAGGTGTGCTAGCCGCATTGAACCACCGTGCCGCACTCGCGCCCCTCGTCGCCCGTCCCTGCCCGACGCGAACGACGGGTGTTATCACATATCAACAAGGAGCTGCCAAACTGGCGATACCAATGACACCCACGCCAGAAAGCTACCCACTAGGGTACAAGAAGGGAACACAAAAAAAGGACAAAGCAAAAGCCCCTAAGGCAAACAACTTCCCTAATCAACAAGAGGGTGCAAAACCCATTAAACCCCAAGAAGCTGCAAGCAGTTGCGTCCGATCAGCTGGAGGAGTGCCCGCCCTTCTGGATGCTCGGAGCAGACTGCCATGTACTTACACTTAGGGGTAGAACCTTCGCAATATTTCCAGGTTCTGGGAGTTTGCCACCTCTTGACCGTCCTTAGTGACCAACCGGACCACCCCGGGTCGCGAGACTGAGACCACCTTAAAGGGGCCCTCCCACTGGGGAGACAGTTTGTTGCGATCGGCATACATCTGAATTCTACGCAAGACCAGGTCGCCCACTGCCAGTGTTCTCGGCTGGACCCGGGTGGCGTGGTGTCATCTGAAACTCTGCTAGTACCGAGCAGCACGCACGGCTGCCCGATCGCGCACCTCCTCTAGAAGGTTGACTTTGTCTCTGCGGTGGTCTTCTTGGCCCTTCTCAGTGAACATCGAAACACGTGGGGAACCGAGCGACAGCTCGGATGGAAGGACAGATTTCGCTCCATAGACTAAGAAGAAGGGAGTTTCTCCAGTCACCGGTTGGGTGTGGTTCGAAGCGACCACAACACCGCCGGGAGTTTTTCTATCCACCGCGCCCCCGCTTATGGAACCGATCAAATGCTCTGGTCTTGGGGCCCCTCAACACCAGCATGTTGGCATGCTCTGCTTGGCCATTGCTCCTTGGATGAGCCACCGAAGCAAAGCATACATTGGTGCCCATCTCATCACAAAACTCCAGGAATGCCGCGCTGGTGAATTGAGTGCTGTTGTCCGTGATGATGCGATTGGCGACTCCAAAGCGGGTGAAGATTCCATGCATGAACTTGACAGCAGCAGCCGACGTGATGGCACGCACTGTGTCGGCTTCAACCCACTTGGAAAACTTGTCGATGGCGATGAACATATGGGTGAAGCCCCTTGTGACCCGCAGGAACAGGCCCAGGATATCCAGTCCCCAGACCGCGAATGGCCAAGAGAGCGGGATGGTTTGCAGGGCCTGGGCCGTCGGTGGATTTGCTTGGCATGAAACTAGCATGCCTCGCATCTCCTCACCAACTCGTAGGCATCTTGGAGGGCAATAGGCCAATAAAATCCTTGGCTGAGGCGTCTGGCAGGACATATGGCTCCCGCACCAACGCTTTGCTGAGGCGTCTGGCAGGACATATGGCTCCCGCACATTCCTTCATGGATATCAGAGAGCAAACTGCTCCCCTCTTCCTGAGTGATGCACTTCAAAAGAATTCTGTTTCTATTCCGGCGATGTAGGTCCCCACATACCAGAGTATAGCACTTGGCCTTTCGTGCAATTTTCTCAACTGAGGCATCATCGTTGGGGATCATTTGGTCCCGTAGGAAGGCTTGGATCGGATCCATCCACAGACCTTCCTGGCCAAGTGCGGCAATCGCGGGGTGATCGCTCGGTACTCCGCTTGGCCAAGCGTTTCCCACGGCGCGGCACAGCGGCGCCAGCATCCCCCCTCCCGAAACTGGGGGCTGAGGCTGGCGTATTGTCCTCCCCTCCAGGATTGGGGGCTGGGACAGTCACGCTGCACTCCTTGCCAGAATCGGAGGCCGAGACGCCCACACCGTCGTCCCCTCCATGTCTGGGGGCTGCGACGGACGGTCGCGATAGCCTTTCTTCAAAGACCCCGACCGGAACTGCAGATCTTGATGACACGAGCTTCGAAAGCTCGTCCTCCATATGGTTGTCGCATCGAGGGATATGGAGATATCCTAGTCCTTCGAAGTGGCACTCCATTCTTCTTACCCCCGCCAGGTAGGCAGCCATGGTGGGGTCAGAACATTGGAATTCCTTTCACGCCTGATTAATGACCAGCAGGGAGTCGCCTTTGACTTGGAGGCACCGAACACCTAACATTGAGGCAGCGCGCAACCCATTCAGCAGACCTTCATATTCGGCAATGTTGTTGGTGGCCCTAAAGTCTAGGGCAACCACGTACTGGAGGATGTCACCGGTCGGGGAGACCAGGACAACTCCAGCTCCCGCGCCATCGAGCCTAAAGGAGCCATCGAAGAACATAGTCCAAGGGGAAGGCACGGGTATCCCTTCAGCTTCAGGGGTGGCGGGAGTCCACTCAGCAATGAACTCTGCCAGCTTCTGGCTTTTAATGGTGGTGCGGGGTACAAACTTGAGGCAGAATTCCCCTAGCTCCACCGACCACTTGGCGACACGGCCTTTAGCTTCCCGATTGTGGAGGATCTCTCACAGAGGGTAGGCCGTGACCACCATGATTTCTCATCCCTAGAAGTAGTGCCGCAGCTTCCTGGATGCCACTAGGACAGTGTGCAGCATCTTCTGTGCATGCGGGTACCTGGTCTCCGCCTCGTGCAGCACCTTGCTTATGTAGTAGGACGGCTTCTAGACGCCCTCCCTCTCCGCCACCAGTACCGTGCTCACCACCGCAGGGGTAGCGGCGATGTATAGGAGCAACGGCTCGCCGGGCCTGGGGGTGACCAGTACTGGTGGGGAGGAAACGTACTGCTTCAAGTCTTCGAATGCTCGCTGGGCCTCTTCAGTCCACTCGAAGTGGTTGGTCTTCTTCAGTAGCTTGAACAGGGGCATGCTTCTTTCTCCCAATCGAGCGATAAATCGCCCAAGGGACACCAGGCGACCAGCGAGGCACTACACCTGCTTGAGTCGACCCGACGACTTCATGTACTTGATGGCTGCTATCTTGTCAGGATTGGCTTCAATGCCCCGACTAGACACAAGGAAATCCCAACAGCTTCCTAGAGGGCACGCCGAACACACACTTCTCGAGGTTGAGCTTCAAATAGACCTTCCAGTGGTTAGCGAAGGTTTCTTCTATGTCTTCGATGATTTCTTCACTCTTCTTGACCTTCACAACCAAGTCGTCGACGTACACCTCCAGATTTCACCCTATCTGTGGACGGAAAGAAATATGCATGGCGCGTTGATAAGTATAACCAACATTCTTTAACCCAAAAGCCATTTTGATATAGCAATATACACCCATGGGGTTACAAAAGCAGTTTTTTCCTCGTCTTCCGCCACCATGCTAATCTGGTGGTGCACGGAGTATGCGTCCAGAAAGCACAGTAGCTCGAATCCCGCCGCCGAGTCGACAATGAGGTTGACGCGTGGCAGGGTGTAAGGATCCTTTGGGCAGGCCTTGTTGAGGTCGGTGAAGTCGACGCACATCTGCCACTTCCCGTTGGATTTCTTGACAAGCACAGGGTTGGCAAGCCACTCAGGGTGAGAGACTTCCCTGATGATCCCTACGCGCAGCAGCTTATCCACCTCCTCCCGAATGGCATCTTGCCGCTCTGGGGCCTATCTTCGGACCTTTTGTCGGACCGGGCGCACTCCTGAGAGTGTTGCGAATTGGTGATTGATCACCTCCCTAGGGACCCCAGTTATATCGGATGGTTGCCAGGTAAACATGTAGGAGTTAGACCAGAGGAAGGTGACGAGTGCATCTTCCTATTTGGTGTTGAGGTTGGCGCCAATGGAGATGGTCTTCTCGGGCTCGCCCTTACTCAGGGAGACCACCTTAACCTCACCGGCCAAGCCGGGCGAGGCACGGGTCTTCGTCAAAGGGGCTCCCAAATAGGCAGCATCAGCCTACCTGTTGAAGGTGGTGCCGGCCAGGTCCAATGCGTGCTTATGGCAACGCAGGGCTTCCGGCTTATCCACCTGGATCACTATGGGGCCACTGGGCCTTGGCATCTATACCACCATGTAGGCATAGTGGGTCACCGCCATTAACTTGGCCAACACCGGTCGGCCAAGCAGGGCATTGTATGGGAGGTCGAAATCAGCGACTTCGAAATCCACCATCTCCGTACGGTAGTTGCTTTCCTCCCCGAAGGTGACGGGGAGGCACACCTGGCCTAGGGGCACCGAGCCAGCCCCCGGGGTGATTCCGTAAAAGGGCAATGCCGGGCGCATCTCCTGCTGTGATATTTGAAGCACCTAGAATGCCTTGGAGGACAGGAGGTTGATGGAGCTCCCTTCGTCCACTAGCACCCGCCCAAGTTTCACATTCCGGATCGTGGGTAAACCACGATCGGAAGGTGACCTAGGCCAGCAGTGCTCTCAGGGTGGTTGGTCCGACTGAAGGTGATCGGCTCCTCTGACCACTTCAGCATCCGACTTGGCCTTGGGCTTGACGCCGTGGCACAGACCCCCTCCTCAGCCGTTGTACGTCGTGTTGGAGGGGTAGGTGGCTGAGCCACCATGGATGTACGCCACGGTATGATCTGACTGCTGGAAGGCCAGCAGGGCAGGGTCTTCGTCTTGGTCGTCGTCGTGGGCTTAAGCCACTGTTCCACCATCTTGCTCACAGCCTGGCAGTTGGCCAGGCCGTGGGTGTTCGTCTTGTGGATCAGGCAGAAGGGTCTGCCCTCCTTCTCCTCGTGGCCATCACTCCTCTGTTCCCAGCGATCATCTCGCCGGTCATGATGGTGACCCCCTCGTGTCCTGGTATCCTTTCGCTTGCATTCAGCGGTCAAGACCCGCCTTGTCTCACCTGCCTCGCGCCTCCTTGCCTTCTTGTTCATAGGGCCGAGACCTCTTGAGGTCCCGGCTTCATCTCCG
Source organism: Rhipidocladum racemiflorum (assembly GCA_036346355.1). Taxonomy (NCBI): domain Eukaryota; kingdom Viridiplantae; phylum Streptophyta; class Magnoliopsida; order Poales; family Poaceae; genus Rhipidocladum; species Rhipidocladum racemiflorum. The sequence goes on along the minus strand of CM070577.1, from coordinate 55,749,242 downwards.
CCGCGACCACCCACGGTTCCTAACGCCGGCCCCTGAGTGGTGAAGTCGCAGGTGGCCATCTTCTCCCGCATCATGTGGTCCCGAACGCCTCTCCGAAAGGCGATCATGAACGACTACTCAGAGATCCGGGGGATCGTATTGCGACAATGGTTGAATCACCTGATGAAGTCGCCCAACGATTCCCCTCTCCCCTGCTCGAGGGCATGGAGATCATCCTCCATGCCCTGCTGCGTGTACGAACCTTGAAAGTTGGCGACTAAGAGGCCGCACAACCCCTCCCACGAGTGCACTGACCCTCGCGGGAGGTTCAACAGCCAGGACCGGGTGGACCCCGTCAAGGCTGTTGGAAAATAGTTGGCCATGGCCTTTTTGGATCCGCCAGTGGCCCGCACCACCATGGTGTAGATGTGTAAGAATTCCTCCGGGTTGGTGGTGCCATCATACTTCTCGATGGATGCTGGGCGAACCTTTCGGGCCACGCCACTTGGCCCAGCCTTCAGGAAAACGCCTGGCACCCGACGCCGTAGGGGGAGTCATGCTGTTGGGACTCGAATTTACAAATTCGGACCCTCTGTGTATTCAGCACTAGTCCAGGATCACGCTAGTGCACACAGTCTCAACATCGGTAAATACCACAATCATACTTAATGAAATAGTAAAGTACTTTATTGAAAGGAAAAATATAACCTGTTGCTCGACCTTATGGTCAATTTACAAAAGTACGCCTCGCAGGGCTTAAGTCTTACTCAAATAAACTTGTAGAGGAAAATAAAGAAACGTGTGGCACCAACCAATATGCCACAGGCTACTGACTGGGCTCTTCCCTTAGTTCGTCGGCTCCTCCCGGAACTCCTCCTCCAGTGCTAGCGTTGATTCTTCTTCAACTGATGTTTTGTTGTTGCAAGGGTGAGTACTTAAAGCACTCAGCAAGTCATGCACAGAATGCGGTCTAATATTCTACATGCATGGCTTATTACAAAGGATAGGCTAAGATGGTTCTTTTGTAGTAAGCACATTCATAAATAACAATAATAGATTGAAAGCGGTAAAACAGTAAAATCAATAATAACTTCATAAACAATTTCATAAGTAAAGCATTTGTCAGCCTAAAGCAAGTTCATCATTTCTAACTCATGTATCCATAAACCAAGTTCATTTTCATAAAGTCTAACCCTTGATTGTAATCCTAGAGCACTGTCCAATACCGCGGACTCGGCTATTCGAATAGATTTTTCACTCTGCAGAGGTTACACACTTTACCCACAAGATACAGTCAAACACCACAAAGGTGAGTGTCCGTAACAAAGTCTTTTGGAAGTTTCTAACTCCACAAGTGAACCTCCCCGGTTGTCGAGAACTAACCCTTCCCTTAGCAAAGGCGAAGTTTAGGACAATGAACCGTTGGATGGGTACCTAGCCGCAGTGTCGGGACCCGAATTTGCAAATCCGGACCCTCTGTGTATTCAGCACTAGTCCAGGAACGCGCTAGTGCACACAGTCTCAACATTGGCAAATATCACAATCATACTCAACGAATAATAGGGTACTTTAATTAGTTAACCAAACTGGTTGCTTGACCTTATGGTCAAGCTACAAATATACGCCTCGCAGGACGAAACTTATTAAAAGAGAAATAACTGCATCGGAAAATAAGATAACTTCGTGGCGCCATCCAGTATACCACAGGCAACTGACAGGGCTCGCTCCCTAGTTAGACGGTTCCTCTGGAAACTCCTCCTCCAAAGCTGGTGTAGATTCTTCTTCAACTGGTGTTGTATTGCGGCAAGGGTGAGTACTTGGTACTCAGCAAGTCATGTACAGAATGCAGCTAATATACTACATGCATGGCTTAATACAAAGGAGTGGCTCAAGGTATATTTGCAGTAAAGAGCATTTAACAAGTATCATAAGAGATTCGAAAGCAGTAGAAACAAGTATATCATCAATAACTTTTCCAGGAGTTAAATAAACATCTTTCCCGATTCTAATCCACATTTCCATCAACATCATTATTAAACCAAACCCAACCTTTTAAGACCAAGTTATTTTCAAGAAAGTCTAACCCTTAACTGTAATTCCCGAGCGATGTCCAATACCGCGGACACGGCTATTCAAATAGATTTTTACACTCTTCTGAGGTTATGCACTTTACCCACAAGATACAGTCAAACACCACAAAGGCGAGTGTCCGTAACAGAGTCTTTCGGAAACTTCTAACAGCACAAGTGGTCCTCCCTAGTGATTGCACACTAACCCTTCCCTTAGCGAAGGCGAAGTTTAGGTCAATCCACCGTTAGATGGGTATCTGGCGCGATCCGATGACGCTCCCCGCATAACTACACAAAGGGTGTAGTTGACATCCTGAGGTCCCACAGGTACGTTATTAGCAACTTAATCAACTAGGTCCGTCCCATTACAGACATGTGGTTGCACGTTTGACTCAGTTCAAAGGCTTGCAAGGTTAAGTCCTTAGGTTGACCAGGGCAAGACTACCCGAAGAACCAAAACAACGTTCCCAGTGCCACAACTGGCCCACCCGATCATTCTTGCCACATGCCCCGGTCGAAAACTATTTATCAAGCCCCAGTTGATTACCATGCACCACGTGCCATCAACATCACATGATACCTTTCCAAAACAGGTTCAATATATCATTAAGTCAATATTAACATATGATTGTCCAAAAATCATGTCATGAGCACGTAGCAGGTCTAAGCAATATACTACAACGATCTAATTTCCTATGTTGGCAATTTAGTAATGTCCAACTAGTAATCCACAACTAGGGTGACAAGGGTCATGGCACATATATAATTAACCAAGGTGTCATACAACAATTTGGCATTTATCTAATTTCCCATATTTAAATAAATTATTTTCTAATTAAACTAGCATGCACTAGTTTTAAATCAAATTAATTTGAAATTGGGATCAACATGGTCAAAGCACAACTTGCCTTCAAAGAGTACTTGTTCTTGGTCCTGAGCTGGCTCCTGGGTCAGCACTTCTCCCTCGAAGCCTTCGGGCACTTCAACGTCTACTCGTAAAGCGTGCAAATAGCAATAAATAAATGAACAGAAGATAAAAAGTGTCTGAACATCCAAATAAATTTCACAAACAGATAGAGCATAATTTTATGAATTTTTAGAAACTGGAATCGTCATATTCGGAGTTTAAATGCAAAAGTTATAATCGTTTAAAGTTTAAAGAAAGCATTAATTAAATAAAAATAGAGAAATATTCATAAACAAAAATTAATTAAAATTCATATTTTAAGGAAATCAACGGCCCAGATTAGATCTCGGCCACGTGGCTAGATCTCGGCCGTTGATTTGAAAATCAACGGCCCAGATTAGATCTGGCTTAATGTAGTAGAAAACTAATCGGTTGATCTGGACCGTTCGATCTTGATCGGACGGTCAAGATCCAATCTAAGGAAAACAACGCGGCTAACCCTAACCGTTTGATCTAGATCTAACGGCTGAGAATGGATCTAGTACTGAGCGATTAAGGCTACTTGGCACAATCTACGCCGTTGGATCTAAATCCAATGGTTGGAAATAGATCTGGGGATTTCAACGTGGAAACTCACCGAGGGGTGACGTGGCGCGATCTGGGCCCTTGGATCTGGATCGGACGGTTGAGGGAGTTCGCGAGGCGGCGATGGCGTGCGGCGGAGCTCTGACGACCGGTGACCAAGACGACGACACACGAACGGCGCTCCAGGCACGCTCCGGCAAGGTGAGAGGTCCGCTCCGACGCGTCTCCTCCTTGCGGTTTCGGATCTGGGCTCAACGGCGGCGGAGGATGACGGACGGCAGCGGAATCGGCAAACAAACGCGGTGGGACGGGTTTCCAACTCCGGCGAGCTCGCGCGGGCGAACGGCGGTGGCTCAGGCAGCGTGACTTAGGGCTACGGGTGCGCACGGGAAAGGGGGTCCCGACACGGGTGGCGGCGCATTAAATAGCCCCTCGACGTCCGTGATATGCGCAGAAAACGAGGACCCACGCACGGGCGGCGGCGGAGTCTGGCGGCAACACGGAGAGGGTGACGTGGCTCAACGAGAGCCGTTGGATCACGATCCAATGGTCGCGTGAGTTGGACTCGGGTCCGACTCGGTGAGCTGGCTGGCTCGGTCGGGTTTGGGTCCGGGCGACGTGGCTCAATCGTGGCCGTTGGATTTCAATCCAACGGTCACGCGGTTAGGGTTCAGCCGAGCGGGTTCGGCTCGAACACGTGGCTCGGGTCGGACTCGAACTCGAGTCTGACTCGGACTCGGTCGGGTGAACAGTACAAACCAACTCGCATTTTCCAGTGATTAAATAATCCAATTAATTTGTCAGAAATTCAATTAATTCATTAAAAATAGCAAAACACTTCGTAAATTCGTAAAAATTCGAAAATATTTTGGAACATTTTGGACTCAAATAAAATATTTCCAACAAAATTTTATTTGCAAAATCAAATTCTTTAATTATTTCAAAAGGGAATAAATTCAAATAAATTCCAAATAAATCCAAATAAATTCCAGAAAATTCCAAAAATTTACCAAAGTGCCAAATCACACATGAATTTAAGAAAAGAAAAATTTTTGGGTGTTACAAACCTCCCCCCTTAACAGAATCTCGTCCCCGAGATTCAGGGCTTTCTAAAGAAATAGGTTCGGAAACTCTTTCTTCAATTCCTCTTCGCGCTCCCAAGTTGCTTCACTCTCCGCGTGGTTGCTCTAATGAACTCTGCAGAAACGGGTTGACTTGTTTCTTGTCTCTCGGTCCATTGTGTCCAAAATCTTGACAGGGTGCTCCTTGTAGTTCAGATCCTCTTGTAACTCGATTGACTCTAGCGGTGTCTGTTCCTCGGGTACTCGGAGACACTTCTTCAGCTGAGACACGTGGAACACGTCATGCACTCCTGCTAGTGATTGCGGTAACTCCAGTTGGTATGCAACTTCACCTCTACGGCTGAGAACCTTAAATGGTCCAACATATCTCGGCGCGAGTTTTCCTTTGGCATGGAATCTCTTAACTCCTCTGAGTGGTGTGACTCTGAGATACACGAAATCTTCTGGTTCAAAACTCAGGTCTCGGCGACGGTTATCAGCGTAGCTCTTCTATCTCGACTGTGCTATCTTTAGTCTTTCTCGGATCATGGCTGTAGGATCGAAAGACACGAATATAGCAATCAGAGGGGGGTGAATGATTGTGCGGAAGCTAAAACCAAATTCTTGATCTACTAAAAGTTCACCCCAAAACAGAACCAAATAATTGCCTCGTACTCGACAAAAACAGAATGACAGAGGTTTGGTAAAAGGTGAATTCCCGGAGATCCAGCCGTTAGATCGATCTGAAATTTGGACACAAGAAACTAAATTCCAATACAAATCGAACACAAAAAGAATTGGCTCGATCGGACTTACGGATCAAAAGTTATGAACCTCGCAAGCTTGCTGTGACAGAAGATGACGAAAACTAATCTAATCAAAACTTCAAGATTAAACAAGATCTTCAAAAGATTAATCAACTAGACTTTGAGGAACTCTAAATCAATACCCTAGAAAGGTTTTTGATGGATCAAATCAAGATGAAACTCAACGATCAAAAACCAATCTAGAATTAGAACAAGCATGCAAACAAGAACCAAAACAGAAAACACTGTAGCAACGCGGTTACTGTAGCAACGCGGTTAATGTAGCACGCAAGAATCTTGGAAGAATTGATCTTTATTTATTTTTGTCTAAAGTACTCTCATCAAAAGAGTACAAACCCTAAAACTTGCTCAAAGCTTGATGCGCTCAGCTCTGCTTGATGCCCTTCAATAGGAGACAACCCCTCCTATTTAAAGGGCCAACCCACAAGTAGTCCTGAATACGATTCCTATTCCCTAGAAGGAATCTGTATCCAACACAACTCTACTTAGCCCAACCTGGCCGAGTACAACTCTTGCACGCGTATAGCAACCCTACCATACTCACGTGACTAACACTTTGCACGCGTATGGCCACCTGCCATACTCACGTGACTAACACTATGCACGCGAATGACCTCCTGCCATTCTCACGTGACTAACCATTCTTCATGTGCACCATTCTCTTAGCCCGAACGTCCCGCATGACATCCTTGACCACCAAGACCTCAGTTCCTCCTGAACCTAGTCCCGAACCTCAGTTCCTCCATGAACCTAGTTCCGGTCCCGTCATCGACCACATTCGTCTTCGAGCAATACCTGCACATGAATAAACCACAGAACAATTCCGAGCACAAGTCCACGACTTGACTCAAAGTCAATCCATGCAACTACTCACACGAGCATTGCATAACGTCCACCTCAAAACAAGCATCATGAAATTCACACTAATTTCATAATCTCAAATTCAAATCAAGATTCAATTTCAAATTTGCTCAAAACCCTAACTGAGCAAAAAGACATTCATCACGGACCAAAATCCAGTCCAGCGCACACATGTCTCAAAACCCAGAAGAATCAGTTCATGGCGGACCAAAAAATTTGGTCCGGCATACATGGCGAAAACAAGCATCAAAAATCCCGTTTGCGACGGACCAAAAAATTTGGTCTGTCGTACATAAAAAAAACGAGGTTGCCAAAAACATGTGTATGACAGACCAAAAAATTTGGTCCGTCATACATGGGAAAAACAAGGTCGCCAAAAGCATGTGTATGACAGACCAAAAAATTTGGTCCGTCATACATGGGAAAAACAAGGTCGCCAAAAGCATGTGTATGACAGACCAAAAAATTTGGTCCGTCATACATGGGAAAAACAAGGTCGCCAAAAGCATGTGTATGACAGACCAAAAAATTTGGTCCATCATACATGGAAAAAACACGATTTCTAGAACAAGCGTAAAAGCATCAAAATCACGTTTATGACAGACCAAAAAGTTTGGTCTGTCATACATGCGAAACTCACTGTTTTTGGATGTTTGGTCTGGCGCAAATGCAAAGTCTCTGTTTTTGGATGTTTGAAAGTTTGGTCCTTCATGCAAGCAATTTTGCAAGATTAATCCTAACCAATTTTTTAGCACAAAATCAAGCCAATTTTTCATCACATGATTTACAATCTCCCCCTTGATGAAAACATTGGCAACACCACTTTAGATTTGAACATTGGCATTCTCTTTTTAAAAGATTTTGACATCCAAAGGATTAACACCAAAACACAGAACCTCCCCCTTTGACAAAAAGGCAAAACAAAATCTCCCCCTGAGAATGAAAATGTGTGTGAATGTGCAATGTGTCCAAGAATTCCAAAATTCTCCAAAAATGCTCAAATTTCCAAAAACAACTCCCCCTTTTTCTTCTCCCCCTTTTTCCTTAAACTTTTCAACGATTCCCAAATTTCTCCCCCTTTGACAATGGATTCATCAAGAGTACAAGAGAGAGAACAGGTTCAAAATTTTTCTTGAAACAATGATTTCACAAAGAGAAACAAGGAAGTGCCAAGATAGGAAAAGATGAGCTCATTCGATCATATAACCTTATATATCACATAATATGCAAAATACATGATCTTGATGTGATTTTAACAAGTTAGAGAATGACATGCATCTCAACTTTAATTGAGTCAACTATAGCCAAGTACTAAGCAAAACCTTTAGTAGAAAAACAAAGGCTCAAAGTTGAAGCAAATAACAAATCAGGTCGAGCAAGTAGTTTCAACTCCAATCTAGTGGACCAATTTAATCTTTAAATAGTGAACTGCATGTGGCATGCTTGAAGCATACTTCTTTTATTTCCTTGGAGTGGCATGCTTGAAGCATACATCTTGTCTTTTGAGGTAATGGCATGCTTGAAGCATACATCTTATCTTTTAGGGAAAGCACCCTGAAGCACATAACTTGAGGTTTTTTGCTTTTAACAACCCTTTTTATTGATTCCCTTTTCTTTTCATTTTTCTTGATTATAAACATGCAAAAGTGATTAAAAGGTCTTATGAAAGAGTAAAGTTGAAACCACACTTGCTTCATAGCCCAAATTTGTCAAGAGGATTCAATATCAAGCCTAGAAGAGTGAGATATCACAGAGTATTTAGCTATAGGCAATCAGTCCAGGGAATTCCACAATGTCATTTTTAGTTCAAGTGAGACAATTATATTATCATATATTAGCACAATTACAAAATATATAAAGAAATATGATAAAGTGAGCTCATTAAGTGAAAGAACTTGGCAAAGAAACTCCCCCTCAAAACAAACCCATTGGATGAACAATCCCAAGTTCTCCCCGAATAAAAGCAAAACGAGAAGAAGACAAAGGTTTTGTAAAAATGTCTACCAATTGATGTTCAGTATCCACATGATGAAGCACAATATTGCCTTTTTCAACATGATCTCTAAGAAAGTGAAATCTGATGTGAATGTGTTTTGTTCTAGAGTGTTGCACGGGGTTCTTAGCAATGCAAATTGCACTAGTGTTATCACACAAAAGAGGAACACTATCCAAATTAACCCCATAATCTTTAAGTGTAGCTACTATCCAAAGAATTTGAGAACAACGACTAGCAGCAGCCACATATTCAGATTCAGCAGTTGATTGTGCAACAGAAGATTGTTTTCTAGATGACCATGCAATAAGAGAATTGCCCAAGAAATGACATGTACCAGATGTACTTTTTCTATCAATTCTACATCCTCCAAAATCAGCATCAGAAAAGGCTCTTAAACTAATGCATGAGGAAGCAGAAAGCCAAATGCCAAAATCTTGAGTTCCATGAAGATACCTGAAAATTCGCTTGACAGCTTGTCGATGTGAAGCACGTGGGGAAGCTTGAAAACGAGCACACAAGCATACAGCAAATTGTATATCCGGCCTTGATGCAGTGAGGTACAAAAGTGAACCTATCATGCTTCTAAATTCCTTTTGATCAACTGGCTCACCATTTTCATCCGGATCAAGCGTGCAATTGCTTTCCATGGGTGTCATGATCGGTTTGCTGTTTTCCATCCCAAATCTATGCAACAAGTCTTTTGTGTATTTGCCTTGATGCACAAAAGTACCATCCTTCGTTTGCTTGATTTGAAATCCCAAAAAGTATGTCAACTCATCCATCATACTCATCTCAAACTCCTTCCTCATTGTTTCTGAAAACTCAGACACTAAAACATGAGAGGAACCACCAAAGATAATATCATCAACATAAATCTGAACGAATAGTTGATCATTGCCTTGCTTGAGTAAAAAGAGAGTTTTGTCAACCTTTCCCATTGAAAACCCCCTTTCAAGTAAAAAGGTTTTTAGCCTATCATACCATGCTCTAGGGGCTTGTTTCAAACCATACAAAGCTTTTGATAGTTTGAACACATGATTTGGAAACTTTGGATTTTCAAAACCAGGTGGTTGCTTGACAAAAACCTCCTCATTTATGTAGCTATTAAGAAAAGCACTTTTCACATCCATTTAATACAATTTGAAACCTTTGGATGCAGCAAAAGCTAAAAGGATTCTAATGGCTTCAATTCTAGCAACAGGAGCAAAGGTTTCATCAAAATCTAAGCCTTCAATTTCAGTGTAACCTTGAGCAACCAATCTAGCCTTGTTTCTAACAACAACACCATCCTCACTTTGTTTATTTTTGAAAACCCATCTAGTTCCAATAACATTAAAATCAGGAGGTGGTGAGACAAGTTTCCAAACTTTATTTCGTTCAAAATTCTCTAATTCTTCATGCATGGCATTGATCCAAGATTCGTTAGATAATGCATGAGATATATCTTTGGGTTCAAAAGAAGCAACTAAAGCAGAATGAGCATGAGTGTCAGAATGAATAAACCTGGATCGAGTGACTCTCTCATTTAGGTCTCCAATCATTTGTTCAGATGGATGCATTTTTTGAATGTGCAAGGGAGCATTGGCTTTTGAGACTTCTCCTTCTCCTTCTTCATTTTCAGCATGTACAGATGATGTTGTAGCTTGAGGATGGTTAGCTGTAGGTGATGTAGTAGTAGGTGCCAAGGGTGCTACAATTGTTGTGCATTAGGAAGAGTCAAGACCTTATCTTCAACATCATCATTATCTTCAAAGATTTTTTCCCCTGAATGTATGCGCTTTGCACTGCATCACTTGGACTAGTGCCTGGACTAGCCTCATCAAAAGTAACTTCACAAGTTTCCACAATTTTGATAGTCTCCAAAACAAGCACACGATAGCCACGAGTATGAGCAGGATATCCAAGAAAAATGCCATCAGTTGATCTAGCTTCAAATTTATCAAGATTTCCAGATTTCAAGACAAAACATTTGCATCCAAAAACTCGAAAGTGAGAAACAGAAGGTCTATGTCCAAACCGAAGCTCATATGGAGTCTTACCGAATTTTGATCTCAAAAACACACGGTTTGAAACATAACAAGCAGTTGAAATAGCTTCAGCCCAAAAATTTCTAGGAGAGTGATGTTCATCTAACATGGTTCTAGCCATCTCAACCAACGTTCTGTTTTTCCTTTCGACTACACCGTTTTGTTGAGGCACTCTAGGTGATGAAAATTGATGATCAATTCCTTTTTCAGCACAAAAGAGATCAAAAGAAGAATTTTTAAACTTCTAATCGCTCTAAGAGCTCCTGGATGATCAATTCCATTATCACTTCTAATCGCTCTAAGAGCTCCTGGATGATCAACAGAAAGCCTAAGAACAAGACTTCTAAAATGACTAAAAGCCTCATCCTTAGATGCCATAAAGTATACCCAAGAGTATCTAGAAAAATCATCAACAATCACAAGCACATACCACTTGCCTCCAAAAGATTGAACTCGAGATGGTCCAACAGTGTCAAGATGTAGTAGCTGTCCTGGAGCGTTTTTCATCACCATGGTAAGAGGTGGATGTGAACCTGCAATCATCTTACCATGTCTACAAGAAGAACATACTAGATTGCTATCACCCTTAAGCTTAGGCAAGCCACGTATGAGATCTAAACCACTTACACGAGTAAGATGATCAAAACCAACATGACCAAGTCTACGATGCCAAAAGAATAAATCTTTAGAAACATTGGCAATTAGACACCTATGCTTAGAAGAAGGTGATGCATCAAAATCAGCTTTAAATACTCTTCCAAAACGAGAAATTTTGAACACAAGATCACCTGAAGCATCTAGCACTTTGCATTCATTTTTCTTAAAGCTTATCTCAAGATCTTCATCAAGCATTTGTGAGACAGAAAGCAAGTTATATTTCAAATTTTCAACAAGAGCCACATCCTTGAACATAAACTTGTCATTTACCTTTATTGTACCTTTTGCCACAACAGAAGAGGAAGAGGCATCTCCAAAAGTAACACTTTTAGCACGAGATGCACGAGTGAGGGAGGAGAACCAATTCTTATCACCGGACATGTGGCGTGAGCATCCGGAATCCACTAGCCATATGTTCTCCTTCCTTGCGCGAGAAGCCTACATAGCAAAACATGTCGAGGTCTCAGTACTAGGGTTAGGAATGAGATTTTTGGGAATCCAGTACTGAGACACACGACGCACAACAGTAGGTACAACACGATAATTTTTATGCACAAAATCAGATTTGCCTTTTCCCATGTTTCTAGGAACAGAAGGTGTTTTCATCACTCTAGGCGCATAAGAAGTAAAATGTGCTTTGCTGAAATGTGACCTAGCCTCAGTTCTTTCCTTGTTTTGTTGTTTGGCTAGTCTAAAGCAAAAATCTACTAAGTGTCCATTTCTACCACAATGAGTGCAAGTGTACTTGACATGATGTTTAGCTTTAACAGTAAAGGCACATTTTGCATTCATCATAGTAGAAGATAAAAAACCAGCAGATTGAAAAGCAATTTTCTTAGGCTCATTAGATAACTCAATTTTGCAAGGAGCCTGAACAACAGTGCGAGGTTTAGTTTCGTAAGTGGCATAAGGATCAAAACCTAAACCTCTCTTGTTTGAGCTAACGTTAGATTGATCCAAAATCATGTTCAACTTTTTCTTGCCATTAGTGAAACGTTCCAAAGAATTTTGCAAGTAATCAACTTTCTTAGCAAGAGTTAAACAATTATTGCAATGAATATCGACCTTCCTTTTTTGTTTACGACAAGTAGAGCATGAAAGAATCTCATGAGTAAGCAGATTATCAGTCAATTGAGAAACCCTAGCATTTGCATCTTTTAATTTTAATTCTAGAGTTGAGCATTTAGAACATGGAGTTGTATCATGCAAATCAATGGTAGAACAACTAGCATGTTTAACAAGTTTCTCATTTTTCTCATTTTCAGCATTGATTTGCTCTAACAAGGTAACATGTTTTTTCCTAAGCAACGTAAGCTCATTGTAAATTAAGTCACATGATTTGCAAGCATCATCATCAGGAATCAAGGTTTTAAGTCTAGAAATTTCAGCATTCAATGACTCCACAACGAAATCATGTTTCTTAATTTTCTTATCACGTTTATCAAGCAATTTTCCAAGACGAGCAACAGCAATAGCTAATTCATCATAAGAAGGATCTACCTCATTGAAGTCGCTGTCGTGGTCGTCCTTGGAGAAGCTATCCTTGCTGCTTGCCATGAGACACAATCCCATCAAATCATGCTTGCTTGGAGTTGCATCATCTTCACTGCTCTCCGAGTCCACATCGCTCAAATTGACTTGTTCAAGAGCGGAAAGAACTCGGTGAACCACCTTGCGGTTGATGAAGCTCTTCTTCTTCCTATCATTTGACGAGAACCTTTTCTTCTCATTCCTTCTGTCGTTGTCCTTCTCCTCCTTTGATGTTTTTTCCTGCAAGCTTAGGACAATTTGTGCGAATATGGTTGAGGTCACCACACTCATAGCATCTTGGAGGACCACCTCTCTTTCTCATTCTCACATTCTGCAAAGCTTTGTTAAAGCGAGAAGAGAGTAGTGCAAGATCTTCTTCAGGAAACTCTTCAAGTTGCTCATCCATAAAGAAGACATGGAAGACAAGGCAAAGCTAGAAGAAGAATTTGCATTTGACATGTTAGGGTTAGAGATCAAAGCAATTGATTTAACATTCCCTTTCCTGGCAAGAACATCTAATTCATGAGTTTTCAGTTTAGAATAAAGAACATCTAATGTAAGTGTGCTCATGACAGTAGATTCCTGTATAGATGTTACTTTCATCTCCCACACCGACATGTCCAAAGCACTAAGCAATTGTCGAGCATTTGCAACATCAGTGTAGCTAACTCCAACAGCACGTAGATTGCTAAGAATTTTATTGAAACGTGCAAAGAAGTCATCTACAGATTCACTAGGTTTCATCTCAAAACGCATGTATTCCTTTTTGTAAATATCTTGGCGAACCTCTTTGACAGTGTTAGAACCCTCATGGTAATCACAAAGAGATTTCCATACCTCATATGCGGATCGAAGATGAACCACGCGGTCGAAGTCACTCCTTCCCAATCCTTGGATGATCAAGTTGCGTGCCTTGCTGTTTGCTTCAACATGTGCGCGATTGGCGTCGTTGACGTTGTCGTTTGCAGGAACTTCGTATGGCTTGTAGACCTTCTCCCAAATTGCGAAGCCCTACGCCTGGATGAACGCCTCCATCTTGGCCTTCCAAAACTGAAAATCAACACCATCGAACACACACGGTTTTGTCGAATAACGATCCATTAATCTAATCACCGGTTAAGATAGATTAGAAAAACCTCGCTCTAATACCACTTGTAGGATCGAAAGACACGAATATAGCAATCAGAGGGGGGGTCAATGATTGTGCGGAAGCTAAAACCAAATTCTTGATCTACTAAAAGTTCACCCCAAAACAGAACCAAATAATTGCCTCGTACTCGACAAAAACAGAATGACAGAGGATTGGTAAAAGGAGAATTCCCGGAGATCCAGCCGTTAGATCGATCTAAAATTTGGACACAAGAAACTAGATTCCAATACGAATTGAACACAAATAGAATCAGCTCGATCGGACTTACGGATCAAAAGTTATGAACCTCGCAAGCTTGCTGAGACAGAAGATGACGAAAACTAATCTAATCAAAACTTCAAGATTAAACAAGATCTTCAAAAGATTAATCAACTAGACTTTGAGGAACTCTAAATCAATACCCTAGAAATGTTTTTGATGGATCAAATCAAGATGAAACTCAACGATCAAAAACCAATCTAGAATTAGAACAAGCATGCAAACAAGAACCAAAACAGAAAACAATGTAGCAACGCGGTTACTGTAGCACGCAAGAATCTTTGAAGAATTGATCTTTATTTCTTTTTGTCTAAAGTACTCTCATCAAAAGAGTACAAACCCTAAAACTTGCTCAAAGCTTGATGCGCTCAGCTCTGCTTGATGCCCTTCAACAGGAGACAACCCCTCCTATTTAAAGGGCCAACCCACAAGTAGTCCTGAATACGATTCCTATTCCCTAGAAGGAATCTGTATCCAACACAACTCTACTTATCCAAACCTTGCCGAGTACAACTCTTGCACGCGTATGGCAACCCTACCATACTCACGTGACTAACACTTTGCACGCGTATGGCCACCTGCCATACTCACGTGACTAACACTTTGCACGCGAATGACCTCCTGCCATTCTCACGTGACTAACCATTCTTCATGTGCACCATTCTCTTAGCCCGAACGTCCCGCATGACATCCTTGACCACCAAGACCTCAGTTCCTCCTGAACCTAGTCCCGAACCTCAGTTCCTCCATGAACCTAGTTCCGGTCCCGTCATCGACCACATTCGTCTTCGAGCAATACCTGCACGTGAATAAACCACAGAGCAATTCCGAGCACAAGTCCACGACTTGACTCAAAGTCAATCCATGCAACTACTCACCCGAGCATTGCATAACGTCCACCTCAAAACAAGCATCATGAAATTCACACTAATTTCATAATCTCAAATTCAAATCAAGATTCAATTTCAAATTTGCTCAAAACCCTAACTGAGAAAAAAGACATTCATCACGGACCAAAATCCAGTCCAGCGCACACATGTCTCAAAACCCAAAAGAATCAGTTCATGGCGGACCAAAAAATTTGGTCCGGCATACATGGAGAAAACAAGCATCAAAAATCCCGTTTGCGACGGACCAAAAAATTTGGTCTGTCGTACATAAAAAAAACGAGGTTGCCAAAAACAAGTGTATGACAAACCAAAAAATTTGGTCCGTCATACGTGGGAAAAACAAGGTCGCCAAAAGCATGTGTATGACAGACTAAAAAATTTGGTCCGTCATACATGGGAAAAACAAGGTCACCAAAAGCATGTATATGACAGACCAAAAAATTTGGTCCGTCATACATGGGAAAAACGCGATTTCTAGAACAAGCGTAAAAGCATCAAAATCACGTTTATGACAGACCAAAAAGTTTGGTCCGTCATACATGCGAAACTCACTGTTTTTGGATGTTTGGTCTGGCGCAAATGCAAAGTCTCTGTTTTTGGATGTTTGAAAGTTTGGTCCTTCATGCAAGCAATTTTGCAAGATTAATCCTAACCAATTTTTCAGCACAAAATCAAGCCAATTTTTCATCACATGATTCACAATGGCAATCTGTTCTTCGGCCTCTTGAAGAATATCTAGTCCAAAGACACGGCGTTCACCTGTCTCATTCCAGTTCAACGGTGTCCGACAGGGTCGACCAAATAGTGCTTCAAATGGCGACATCTGCAAACTTGCTTGATAGCTGTTGTTGTAGCTGAACTCAGCGTACGACAGACTTTTATCCCAATAGGTAGCATAAGCCAATGCACACGCTCTTAACATATCCTCCAGAATCTGATTAACTCTTTCGGTTTGCCCATTCGTCTGCGGATGATATGCTGTACTAAAGTTCAAACGGGTTCCCATGGTTTCATGCAGTTTATTCCAGAACCTCGAGGTAAACTGGGTACCTCTGTCCGATACAATCTTCTTCGGCACTCCATGCAAACAAACGATCCTGGTCATGTACAACTCAGCTAACTTATCTCCCGAATAAGTGGTCTTCACTGGAACAAAATGGGCGACCTTAGTCAAGCGGTCTATTATGACCCATATGGAGTCATATCCACCCTGGGTTTTCGGCAAACCGGTAATGAAATCCATTTCGATTTCTTCCCACTTCCACTTAGGTATCTTAAACGGCTGTAGCAATCCTGCTGGTCTCTGATGCATTGCCTTGACTCTCTGGTATATGTCGCACAACGCAACATGCTCGGCAACCTCACGCTTCATGCTCGGCCACCAGAATCTTTCCTTCAAATCTTGATACATCTTGGCACTTCCAGAATGAATTGAATACTTGGATTCATGGGCTTCTTCTAGAATCAATTGCTTCAGCTCCTTCTGGTTTGGCACACAGATTCGATCCTACATCCATAACGTGCCTTGTTCGTCCAACTTGAAGTCCTTTGCCTTGCCTTCATCCATCTTGGACTTGATCATGCGGATCTTGTCATCATCATCCTATCCTGCTCGGATCTGATCCTCCAGGGTAGGCTTCACTTCTAATGTGGCCAAGAATCCTTCTGGTACGACTTCAATCTGCATTCTCTGGAAATCCTCACATAGCTCATCCTGACTTGTGGCTAACAACATGTTCACAGTATGGCTTTTTCGACTCAAGGCATCGGCCACCACGTTGGCCTTTCCGGGATGGTAATGGATTCCAACATTATAATCCTTGATCAACTCTAACCATCTCCTTTGCCTCATGTTCAGGTCTGATTGGGTGAAGATGTACTTAAGACTCTTATGATCCGTGTATACTTCACATCTGTTTCCAATCAAATAGTGACGCCATAACTTCAAGGCATGCACTACGGCAGCTAGCTCTAGGTCATGCGTTGGATAATTCTCCTCATGTGGCCTTAACTGCCTTGATGCATAAGCGACGACCTTTCCGTTCTGCATCAGCACACAACCAAGTCCTTGGCGCGATGCGTCACAATAAATATCGAAGCTCTGATTAACATCCGGTAGAATCAACACCGGCGCTGATGTCAATCGCTTCTTCAACTCTTGAAAACCTTTTTCGCACTCTGGCATCCATGCAAACTTCTTCTCCTTTTTCAACAATTGCGTAAGAGGTTTCGCAATGGTCGAAAAGCCTTCAATGAAACGGCGGTAGTAACCTGCCATACCAAGAAAACTCCGGATCTGGGTCACGGTCTTCAGCTGTTCCCAATGTAACACAGCTTCTACCTTGCTTGGATCTACGGCAACTCCTTCTTCGGTCATTACATGTCCAAGGAACTCCACTTTGTCCTTCCAAAAGTCACACTTGCTGAACTTGGCGAAAAGTTGCTGTTCCCTCAGCTTTTCCAAATGTCGCCTCAAGTGCTCTGCATGTTCATCCTCTGTCTTGGAGTAGATTAAGATATCATCTATAAACACAACAACAAACTTGTCCAAATATTCCATGAACACTTTATTCATCATATTCATGAAATATGCTGGCGCATTCGTCAGACCAAAGGACATAGCTGTAAACTCGTAATGTCCATATCTTGACGAGAATGCGGTCTTCGGGATATCTTCTGATCGGATCTTCAACTGGTGGTATCCCGATCTCAGATCAATCTTGGAGAAAACTCTGGCTCCTCTCAGCTGATCAAACAGATCATCGATCCTGGGTAGTGGGTACTTGTTCTTCACGGTTACTTCAGTGAGTGCACGGTAGTCAATGCACATCCTGAATCTTCCGTCCTTCTTCTTGACAAACAAAACTGGCGCTCCCCACGGCGACGAACTCGGTCTGATAAATCCTTTCTCCATCAGCTCTTCAAGTTGCTTATTCATCTCTACCAATTCCTCGGTGGACATCCGGTAAGGTCTCTTTGCTATCGGCGCTGTACCAAGTACAAGCTCTATCACAAACTATATGTCTCTGTCTGGCGGCATACCAGGTAGATCTTCAGGAAAAACATCTGGGTACTCATTCACTACTGAGACATCTTCTATGCTGATTGCCTTGTGTCGACGATCTGTTTCGCCGGCAATGAGATTTGTGATTCTAGGGGATTTGTGCGGGATCTGAGCTTGATGGTAACACAGGATGCGAGGGCAATCTGTTTTAGACAGGTTCGGGCTCTCTCGGAGGAGATAATACCCTAGTCCTGTGTTCTTGGATGTATTGTCTCCTTTTCTCTTGTTTCTCCCTCCTCCCCTTATATACTGGGGGGAGAATACATGATAGTTGGGCGCCACCGGGCCCTGAACATGGTGGCCTGAACGACATGTCCCTTGTCCTTATCCGCCTTCACGCTCTACGTCCTGGAGAGGTGGTTATGCTTTCTCCGACTCCACGCCGCCGCCTTGTCAGTTCCAGCTTCCGCAGCTCTGGCGATGTCGCATCAAGCATGCCTCGTCCCTGGCGGGTTGTTAGGGCGGGGGCGGCTTCCGTGAAGGATCGGGAGTTGTCTTGGGGAGCAAGTCGAAGGTCTCCTCTGGGCCGCCGTTGCGCCACGGGCTTTGGGCTTTGCTCCGCTGTCGAGGCCCCGGGTCAGTGTAGGCCCCTCTTGTGGGGCCTGTCTCTGACATCCCACAGCAGCCCCCAAGTGCTTTAGGATCGACTTTCCGTCCCTTGCCCTGTCATGAGGATTATGCGGGAGAGAGATCATAAAGAACTTGTAGTATGAAGCCACCGTGGTTAGTTAGCTCGTGGCCGAGTGGTACCGCGCCCGTTTACGGTCTTGCAACAGCCTGTCACTCGGTTGACCCTCATGGGGCGTACCTTGGTCTTTTGGCTCGTGGTCGAGTGGTACCGCGCTACCACATTTGCGCGCAACCGGCTTGTCGCCCACCGACCCTCATGGGGCATACCTTATTCTTTTTGGCTCGTGGCCGAGTGGTACCAGCGCTTGGATTCACGGTCTTGTGACAACTGCTTGTAGCTCGGTGACCCTCATGGGGCATACCTTGTTCTTTTGGCTCGGGGCGAGTGGTACCAGCGCTACCGTTTACTTGGCGCCGCAACCGGCTTGTAGCTCGGTGACCCTCATGGGGCATACCTTGGTCTTTTGGCTCGTGGCTGAGTGGTACCAGCGCTTGGATTTACGGTCTTGTGACAACCGGCTTGTAGCTCGGCTGACCCTCATGGGGCATACCTTGTTCTTTTTGGCTCGGGGCCGAGTGGTACCCGCGCCCGTTTACGGTGCGCGGCAACCGGCTTGTAGCTCGGCTGACCCTCATGGGGCATACCTTGGTCTTTTTGGCTCGGGGCCGAGTGGTACCCGCGCCCGTTTACGGTGCGCGGCAACCGGCTTGTAGCTCGGCTGACCCTCATGGGGCATACCTTGATCTTTTTGGCTCGGGGCCGGGGCGGTACCCGCGCCCGTTTACGGCGCGCGGCAACCGGCTTGTCGCTCGGTTGACCCTCATGGGGCATACCTTGGTCATACAGAGTAATGCTCGTGCAGCTTGCGGCGCCTTTGCTGAACCCTCATGGGGCGCATTCTCAAGACCGTGTTGGTTGTAGATCCTCCCGCGACACCCAATCGCGTTGTGAGACAGCGACCAGCAATTGACCCCAAATTATGGGGTGTGCCGTCAGAGGATGTTCGGAAAGTGCCCAGCCCCAAGCTTCCGTGGCGGCCGGCGTTCAGGCCCGTCATGGGGTGCACTTTTTCCCAAACTTCGGACCAGATTTGACACCTGGCCGCGTTTTGCGCGACGCAGCTATTGGCCCGTCATGGGGCGTGCCCTGGATCTGGCCCAGAATTAAACAGGAGGGCCCTCGTTTCTTCCCACCGTAGGTGGAAATTGGGGCCCATTTCTTATAAGTCGGAAGGACCCTCGTTGGAGCAACAGCCTCCTCGCACCTTCTCCACCACTATGCGAAACCTTCAAACCTTCCTTGGCGATTTAGGGTTTCTGATTTCGCGCCCTTGGCTTGCGGCGGTTCTTTCCTCTAGGTCTTCTTCTTCGCCATGTCGTCTTCCTCGTCATCGGAGGGTAGCACCGACCCTGCGTCGGTAGGGTGGGAGACTTCCATCACGACGATGTCCCGCTTGGAGGGGATGGTTGCCGCCGGCGTCCTCCCTCCGCTGGAGTTGATCTCCGCCGCCTCGCCGCAGTGACCCTTACCCCACACCTCTAGAGAATGAGATTGTGGTGTTTGAGTCCTTCTTCTCGCGAGGACTTAGCATTCTGGGAGCGCCTTCTTCCGGGGCTCCTCCACTTCTCTGAAATTGAGTTGATCAATTTGAACCCCAACTCGATTCTTCACATCGCCATCTTCGTCGGCTCTGCGAGGCGTATCTTGGGATACGTCCTCATTTGGATTTGTTCCGCTCCTTCTTCCGGGTGAAGCCTCATCCGAACCGGGCCGCTCCCAATGTCGTTGGGGCGCCAGGGCTCAGCTGGGAGGGCTCAAGAAACAGTATTTTGTCGTTCCTCTCAAGACCTCCCTCAAAGGTTGGAGGTGGGAGTGGTTCTATTGTGCCAACGTTGATCCTTTCCTCGCCCCTTTGCCGGTGTGCTCCTAAAGCTTCCCGATCTTTGGAGCGACACCCGGACAGAGGAGGTTTGGCGCAAGTCCCCGAGCTTGGCATTGATTGACGATCTCAAGAATCGAGGGTCGACGGCCCCGGATCGCGGGCCGATTTGTGAAGCGCCGAGTGCAGCCCTTGAAGGAGAGAGTCCATTTGGGGTTCCAATACAACGGGCCTCTGGACCCCACGCGGGAGTCGGATGTGGACCTGTCGATGGAGGCGCTGGCAGCACGGGTAGTTGATTTCTTCGTGCCTGGCACGATAATCACCAACAGGGGCTGCCCTCGTAAATTTTCGATGGCAAGGCCTCCCCCTCCTGTGAGTGCACTATTCTCTCGAAAGGCTGTTCCATGATTTCTTTGACTGATGTGTGATTCAAACAGGGTGCGATCGTTCCTTTTTTCAGGAGCGCGCGACCTTCCTTTCTGACGCTCTAGTTGTCGGCCTCTCTCGGCTGAGACACGCTCAGGCGAAGCGAGCGGCTGACACCTCGGTTGACGAGCTGCACCGGGAGTCGGCGGAGGAGGTCGCCGGTCTTTCGTCAGCCGGACCTTCGACCTCTGGTGCACCGGATCATAAGCGCGGGGCCACGGCCTTCGTCAGTGGCGGCCCAGTGCAGGCGCCAACTTCCCTCCGAGTGGTCTTTGGGCCTCGGATGAAACACAGGATGAAATTCAAGAAATCCAAGAGGTATTCTTTTGGGCGATCCTTGTCTTTGTTATTCTTGCTGTCTTGAGGTGTCTTCCCTTTTCTTTGATTCAGACTCCTGCTGTGGGCGTCCAGTGGAGGGTCTCTGAAAGGAGTCGACAGGGGCTTCCCCAAGGAGCCCCGCCGCTGGCTAGGTCGCTGCCGCCGCTAACCGCCGGGCGTCGCCACCGGGCGCAGGCGGTCCGACAGTCGAACCATCCGGTGGTCCGTCCGCCGACGAGATCGACCCGGCTTCGTCTCCCGGAGTGGAGGAAGTGCCTCGAAAGCCACCGCCGCTCGGTCCTCTGCCAAAGCCCCCGAATCGGACCGTATGGTGGGAAGGGGGTTCCGACTGGAAGGGGATGGAAGAGGACGACGAGATGGAGAGAGCGGCTCGGACGGAGCTTTATGAGCTCACCGTCAAGTGTAGCATGCTCGTCAGGGTGAGCTTCTTGTCTTCAATCTGTCGCCTGCTGATTTCTCCTTGAGATTCTGCCCTGTTACCTAGGACATGGGGGAGCGCTCGGAGCAAAGGTCGCGGTTTTTCCGGAAGGTGCTCCCGAAGCTCAAGGAGCAGAAGCAGTACCAGGACAAGCTCAACGAGATCAGCGCGGACAGGTGGAAGGAAGTTCACGAGCTCCAGGGCGAGTGTATGACGATCCGGGAGGAGAAGACGAAGCTTGAGCATATGCTTGAAGGTGAGATTCTCCCCTGAATACGGTTTGGATGTCTTTTTGGATGGTGGTTGGAGAGGATGATGACACACTCGTGTTTCAGAGCGCGACTCGACCGTTGCTGAGCTGAGGGCCCGGCTGGAGGCTTCAGAGAATTCTGGCCTCGAAGCTCGAGTCAGCCTGGAAAGGATGCAGCGGGAGCTGAAGGGTAAATTTATTTGACTTGGGTTGAACATACTTGGCGTCGGGTGTGCTCTTGATGGCTGTTTGACTTTGTGGCAGAGTGCAAGGAGAAGATGGCGGCCGCCGAACAGGGGCGGACTGAACTTCGCGTCGCCTGCGAGCCAGTCCTGCACCTTCTGCGCATTGAAGGAGCCACGCCGGGCCAGGGGGACGATGCTGTTCCACTTCTCTCGGGAGGAGCCGACAGGATCAGAGCTTACGCCAAAGAGTCCGCAGCGATGAGCGCGAACCAGGCATTGGCGGTGGTCAAGTCTCATTATCCGAGAGTTGACCTCGAAGCTGTGAAAGAAGGCTTTGCCTGTGATGAAGACAAGGCCAACGCGCTCCTCGAAGAGGTGTCCGGTGCATCGCAGGCCCTGTTGGAAAATCTGGAATTCTGACTTTGACGTGGGCCTTGATGCCGAGTGCTCGCCCTCCTTGTCTGAAATATTGTGTCTTCTTACTTCAATATGATTTGCCTGTATTGTCTTCCGCTGAGTGGTCTTCAGACCTCTTCCACTTTCTTCTCTGGCTGAGTTGTTAGAATATATGCCCGCAGCCTTTTGGATCCTGTTGTGCCTTTCCGGATGGGCTTCAGCCGACTGGTATGGCTTCCAAACGCCAGGGCCTTGGCCCGTGGCTTTCTTGCCCCGGACACGCTTTTCCGAGAGGCTGGCGTGCATCTCTCGAGCGTCGGGACTTACGTTGTGGCCACCTGGCTGAGTGGTTTAGCCTCCAGGCTTGCATCACTTGCTAGCTCTCTCGAGCGTCGGGACTTACGTTGTGGCCACCTGGCTGAGTGGTTTAGCCTCCAGGCTTGCATCACTTGCTAGCTCTCCAGCCCCCGGGCTTTTGCGCTTAATTTGGTATAATTAAGCGAGGAAGCCGAATGAGCTTGAACTGCTTACGACACGTGTCTGGTAAAATTCTCCTTGATTTTGTTCAATGCGCCGATCTTCTTCGGTATTTGCACTGTCGCTTCGTTTTTCGCGCTTCATTGATTGTGAGGTGGCGCGTTTTGATTGCCTTTGGAGACGCTTCGATTTCCGGGGCTGGGGTGGCTTATAAATGGGGCGTCACCGCTAATGAGCGATCGCCGCTTCTTCTTGCCTTGTCCTTCGTCTTCCTCTTCCAGCTTCCTTCCATGTCTAACATGAGGAAGTTTGTTGGCCCAGACGCGGCATTCTTTCGCCAATGTTCTTTAGGTTTTTGTACACCGGGAGGAGGCCAAGCATGGGAGGAGCATGATTTTGCCATCCTGGAGGCGGAGGCGGAGGACGGAGCGGCGAGGACGCCGCCGCGGGCCACCTTGTTGGAGATCGCCCCAGGGCTCCACGAGGTGGCGGAGATCATCCTCGAGATGGTTGGTCGCGATCGTCGCGGCGACCTTGCCGTCGGGGCCTCGTCTGTCTTGTACCCCCTTGTGGGTGGTTGACGAGAGATTCTCGCGCTTTTGGTCAGCGTGGAGTCGCGACTAACCTCAGCGATCTCGCCTCGGGTCTCCCAACAAGGCCAAGACCGAAGACTGACTAGAAGCAGCACCAAAGAAAGACAGTAGTTTTTTTTTTTTTTTTTTTTTTTTTTTTTTTTAGCGAGAAAAAGAAAAAGAAAATTAGCGATGTAAATTATTAACATTATGGAATGAAATGCGAAATTTTATCCAGCCGTGCCTATCACATTTAACCGGACTTAGTGGTTCCGCTGATCAACTCATTCTAGTCGATTGCTCCAGCGCCCGACAACGAGAAGTGGGGCTCGAGCTTTTGACGGTTAGAAATTCGCGACTGTGCAAATCTTGGTTAAATTCTCGCTGCGAACTGCAGTCCCGAGTGGTTAGTGCTTTCTACCCGTTCAGTTGTCTTGTATTTGGTATAAACCGCCGAGGCTTTGTGCTCATCGTGGTTTGTTATTTCCGTGCATTCTATATCGGCACGACCAGGGTTAGCGCTCTGGCGATCGGGTAATAACCACTCGGGGCTAGCATTACACGTAACTTCGTAAAATAAGACGAACCACTATTTTATTTAATGTGTAAGAGTGGGATACATAACTCATGCGTAGAAGCGACGGAGTCGTTTCGGCGTTCAAGTATTTGCCGAACCTCGCCGTCTTCTCGTCTGCAGTCGATAAGCACCGGCCGGTTGTCTTACGCACGATGTATGGACCTTCCCAAATTGGAGAGAGCTTGTGCTCGCTTTTAGTTCCTCCTCAGACCAGATCTCCTTCAAAAGGTTCTACTTTTGACGTTGCGAGTGGTAGCGCCAAGTCCCTGGAGGTACTTAGCCGACGGAGGGTGGCAACGTTAGAGCCTCCTCGAGTTGATCAAGCTCCACCATTCGACTTCCCTCGGACTCGGCCGTTGTAGTTCCGAACCCTCGAGGATTCGAATCGGCTCGATCAGCAGAACCGCCTCTGCGCCATAGACCGAGAAAAAAGGGGTTTGGCCGATCGCTCGGTGGGAGTGGTTCTGAGTCCCCAGTCTTGACGGTAGCTCCTTCACCCATCGGGCGGCGTATGGTTTGAGGCGGTCGAAGATCCCGGCCTTGAGGCCTTGAAGGACTGCATCCGTTAGCTCGCTCGACCTGCCCATTGCTTCGTGGGTGAGCCACCGAGGCGGCAGATCTTGATCCCGACGCCTTCGCACCATTCTTGGAATTCTTCACTCCTGAACTGGTGCCGTTGTCCGTGATGATCCGGTTGGGCACTCGAATCGACTACAATATCCTGGAAGAACTCCTTGGCCTTAAGCTGCAGTTGATAGTTACGATCGGGCTTGGCTTCGATCCACTTGGTGAACTTGTCAATGGCCACGAAGAGGTAAGCGAAACCGCCTTGAGCCTTCTTGAGCGGGCCCACTATGTCGAGCCCCAGATCGCGAAAGGCCAAGAAATGGGTATAGTCTGTAGCTCTGTGCCGGCAAGTGTGTCTGTCTTGCATAGAATTGGCAGCCCTCGCAGGTTCGAACTATCTCCTTGGCATCCGTTGGCTGCTGGCCGAAGAAACCCCGCTTCGGTAGGCTTTCCCAACCAAGGCGCTTGATGCCGCGTGATGGCCGCACATCCGGAATGGATTTCTTGGAGCAGCTCTCTTCCCGCTTGTCCCGAAATGCACCGCTGAGGACACCGAGGCACTTTTTCGGAAGAGCTCGTCGCCCACCACCACGTAGGATTTGGCTTGTCGGAGACGCGCTCTGCCAGAGTGGTGGCTTCCTAAGTTTGTCCTTGAGGAGATAATCAAGGTGCAGGTAGTCGATGCGGATCGATGAGCAGGACCGGTTCGGGACCCTCGCTTGGCTTTTGCCGTTTTGTAACGGTTGGCTCGTGAAGATCCTGTCACGAAGATATCACTTGGGACATCTGCCCGAGTGGCTCCCATCTTAGCCAACTCGTCTGCTGCCTCATTATTGCGGCGGAGGACATGAACCAGCTCAGCATCACAAACTTGCCTTCCAATTCGGACTTCTTTGGCGGTATGCCGCCATATTCTCGATCCACGCACAACCAGTCCTTCAGACTTGATTCACCACCAATCGAGAGTCGCCTCGAACCGCCAAATTCGGATTCCGAGTGATGTGGCGATCTGAAGCCCATGGATGAGGGCCTCGTACTCGCGGCATTGTTTGAGGCCGGAAGTGAATCCGAAGGACATACTTCAACCTGTCACCCTTAGGCGAGATAAGGAGGATTCCCGCCGCTGCTCCTCCAAGCATGATAGATCCGTCGAAGTGCATGACCCAATATTCTGGTACTTCTTCCGTGCGAAGTGCAGGATTCGGTCCACTCATAAAGTCAGCCAAAGCCTGGATTTGTGGCGGTCGCGCGGCTTGAATGAGATGTCGAAAGCTCCAAGCTCGGCTGCCCACTTTGAAATTCTTCCGGTAGCTTCCCGATTATGAGGACCTCTCCCACGGGAAAGAAGTGACTACGAAATCGAATGTCCTTGGAAATAATGCTTCACTTCCGTGACGAGATCAAAATGGCGTCTGCCAGCCTTCGGATTGGAGGATATCTTGTCTTGGATTCGCCAAGATTACCGATTTAAATAAATCAAGGCGTTGCTGCCGTAGCGGTGTCAGATTCCTCCCGCTCCACAACTATCACGGCACTTACTACATGAGATGTTGCCGCTATGTAGAGCGTAAGAGGTTCACCTGGCGCCGCGATACTAAGACTGGGAGTGGAGAGAAACACCTTGAGTTCTTCAAGGCCTCTTGTGCCTCTCGGCCCAATCAAAGCGATCTTGCTTCTTAAGGAGCTTGAAGAAAGGCATTCCCGGACCCCGATCGTGAGATAAACACGCCAAGCGCTACCATGCATCCGGTGAGCTTTTGGACCTCCTTTTGGCTGGTAGGCGGGGCCATTTTCATAATGGCTCCAATTTTCTCCGGTTCGGCTCGATCCCACGACGGAGACGATGAACCCGAGTAGTTTCCGGAAGACACTCAAAACGCACTTCTCGGGTTTAGCCTCATCCTAACGCCTTCAGACTTTCATAACGCCTCGGCCAGATCGGAGGTGAGGCTGTCCCTCTGGCCTGCGCTTTAACTACCACATCATCCACATAAGCTTCCACATTGCGCCCGAGCTGATGGTGAAAACACCGCTGCACGGCGCGCTGGTACGTTGCGCCGGCATTCTTGAGCCCGAACGGCATGGTGATATAGCAATATGCTCCGAATGGAGTGATAAACGAAGTCTTCTCGCAGTCTTCCTCTCGCCGAATCGATGATAGCCTGAATAGGCGTCGAAAATCGAGTAACCGAGATCCGGTGGAGTCTACCGGTGATCGATACGAGGAGACCAAAGGGATCTTTCGTACAAGCCTTGTTGAGGTCGGTGTAATCAACACACATGCGCCGGCTTTATTCTTCTTCTCGATTTAGTACAGGGTTCGCCAACGGTCGGGATGATACACTTCTTTGATGAAACTCGCGGCTAGCGACTTTGTGATCTCCTCTCGATGGCTTCTCGGCGATCTTGAGCAAACCGTCGTAGCCTTTGCTTGACGGGCCTGGCGGATTGGTTTACATTTAGTGCGTGCTCGATCACCTCCACAGGAACCCCGGGCATGTCGGACGGCTTCCAGGCAAAGACGTCTTGGTTTGCCCGCAGAAAGGTGACGAGCGCGCCTTCCTATTCATCCCCGAGCCTTGTCCCGATCAAAACGGCTCGAGCCGGATCGGACGGGTCGAGGAGGATCCTTTGGTGCCTTCTTCGGGCTGATCCGAAGTTACGCGCTTGCGGGTAGGGATCGCCTTCCGGCTTGTCGAAATCCGCCTCTTGGCGAATTCTTTCCCGACCCGCCGGCGTCTCCAGAGACTTCGGCCATTTCGCAGCTCTCCTCGCCGCAAGAGAAAGATCGCTTAACGCCGCCACAGAGTGATAATACCACTCGGACCCGGCATTTTCAGCATTAGATACGCGTAGTGGGGCACCGCCATGAACTTGGCCAACGCTGGCCTCCCCAAGATGGCATGATACGCTGTCGCGAAATCTGCCACCTCGAAGCTAAGGCTCTCCGTCCGGTAGTTGTCCCTTGCGCCGAACGTGACTGGTAGAGTGATTTGTCCGAGTGGTATCGCCGACGTTCCGGGTATCACTCCATGAAAAGGTGACGACCGCGCTGAGGTCGACCGCGGGATCCCCATATCATCGAGTGTCTTCACGAAGAGGACGTTGAGCCCGCTCCCACCGTCAATCAACACCCTTTTGAGCTTGATGCCGCGGACAACCGGCGCCAAGACCAACGGGTATCTGCCGGGGAATGGGACGCGATCTGGGTGATCCGTGCGGTCGTAAGTTATTGCGACCTCGGACCACCGGACATATCGGGGTCTCCGGCTCTCGCATAGATGTCCCGAGCGGTGAGCTTTTGCTTCCGCTTGGACTCATATCTTGGTGAACCCGAATATGTAGTTAAGCTCGAGGTCGACTTCCCGATAATCTTCCTCGCCGTGGGGAGGCGGTTTGCCGTGGCATGACCTTTCGGACCTTGTCCCGCCGCCTCTTGCTCTCGCGCGAACCTCTTTAGGGTGAAACAATCCTTGGCGGCATGCCTCCTTTGGATGGAAAGGGCAGAGTGATTTCATGACCTTATCATATCCATCCTCTTTGAGAGCGCGAGGATGAGTTGGCGCAGCGACTGCCACTAGCTCTTCGCCCTTGCGCTTCTTTTCTTTCCGCCGAGGGGGTTCAGACTGATCCTTCCCTTCATCACGTCGTTCCGCCAGAGCCTCAGAGGCTGAAGCGTAACGGTCCGCTAGGGCGAACAGCTCCCGGACCGACGTGGGCGGCTTCCGGGACATCTTCTTGATGAGGTCGGGGTCGACTCTTCTCTCGAAGGCAGCTATCACAACCGCATCTGTGATGTCCCGAACGGTGCTTTTCTTGTTCATGAAGCGCTTGACAAACTCCCGGAGGGACTCGTTCCTCCTTTGGTGTAGCTGGTATAGGTCCCAAGGGGTGCCTGGGCGCTCGTAAGTGCCTTGAAAATTTGAGATGAACTGCTCACACAGATCTCCCAGGAATCTATAGAGTTCATTGGAAGTCCGGTGAGCCATGCTTGGGCTGTGGCGAGAGGGTAACCGGCAAGTTGTTTGCCATTACTTTCTCGATCCTCCTGCCTCGACCGCCAGAGCGTATACTTGTAGCCAAGCCTCTGGGTCTCTCTCACCGTCAAACCTAGTGATGCCTTTAGGATTAAATCCATCGTGCCAAACCACTCGGCGTAGGTGAGGAGTAAACGCCACGGACCCTTCGATGACTCCGTGATACCCGGGAGGTGATCGACGCGAGGGGATCGCGCTTGGCGTATTCGCGGCCTCGCGGAAGGATGCCGGCGCTCATATTCGCTCGGCTTGACGGCGTTGTTCCTCCCTTTCGATCGCGGCGCTGGCGTCGAGGTTCGAACGGAGGTCGCGGTGATGCTATGTCGCAAGTCGTCTCGCGAGGTGGAACATGATGTATTCGACGGGCTTCCCGACTGGCCAGCTTTGGTATGCGGGTCCTCGCCGACCACGCGTGGCGGCTCCTTCGCCGGTTGGTCGGTTTGAGTATCTTTGGATAGCTGCCGCCGTCACCATGGCCTTTACTTGGGCCATGATCGGGCAATCGATCATCTGCCTCAAAGATAGGGTCGGGGTATCCAGGAGTGTCTTGGAGGCGACGATATTCTGCGTGGGTACGAAAAACAGCCTGGTCCCCATCTTGGCTTGCAGAATGTCTTCATTGACAGCCCGGCGCGATCCGGAGTACGCGCCAGCGTCGAGGCTCGATCACTCGGCCTCCTTCCAAATCGGCGGCGATCGAGGTGTCGGCGGCTGGCTCTGCGAATCTGCCATGAGCCTTCGATCACCACAGACTCACGGAAATTCCAGCACTGTCTAGGCTTTCTTCGACTCGGCCACGAGGTGGGTGAGTCCGAGAAGACAAACCTAGGCGCCGGGGTGCCGAGTGGCTTGGCGGTGAGAACTCCCACCCTTCGTGCCTCGGCGTCCTCGAGCCCGACTCATGGCCGAACGGGTCTTGGATCCCCGCTCGGTACTTTAGAGTACGAGGCAGGGGACCTTCCGATCGGCCGGAAGTCGTGACGATGGATCGCCGGAAACCTCACCGCTACCGTAGCGTTCCCTTGGAGAGAGAGAGGCTTCCGAGGTCGTTGGAGATGAAGGTCAGGCTTCCGAAACGGAAGACCTGGCCCGGGGCGAAGATTGTGGAGACTTCGCTCGTCGCAGCCATCAAGCTTGACGAAGATGTTGACACAGGTCCCCTACCTGGCGCGCCAACTGTCGACGATCTGTTTCGCCGGCAATGAGATTTGTGATTCTAGGGGATTTGTGCGGGATCTGAGCTTGATGGTAACACAGGATGCGAGGGCAATCTGTTTTAGACAGGTTCGGGCTCTCTCGGAGGAGATAATACCCTAGTCCTGTGTTCTTGGATGTATTGTCTCCTTTTCTCTTGTTTCTCCCTCCTCCCCTTATATACTGGGGGGAGAATACATGATAGTTGGGCGCCACCGGGCCCTGAACATGGTGGCCTGAACGACATGTCCCTTGTCCTTATCCGCCTTCACGCTCGCCCCGGAGAGGTGGTTATGCTTTCTCCGACCCACGCCGCCGCCTTGTCGTTCCAGCTTCCGCAGCTCGCAAAGGTCGCATCAAGATGCCTCGTCCCTGGCGGGTTGTTAGGGCGGGGGACGAAGCTTCCGTGAAGGATCAGGAGTTGTCTTGGGGAGCAAGTCGAAGGTCTCCTCTGGGCCCGCCGTTGCGCTTCTGGGCTTTGGGCTTTCTGTTCCGCCTGTCAGGCCCAGTCGGGTGTAGGCCCCTCTTGTGGGGCCCCTGTCTCTGACATCCCACACCTTGGTACTGTTAACCATCAACTGTCCATCTCTAACGGCGGTGGCTTGAAATTCCACTTTCCTCCCACACGGGCTTTCAACTTAGATAATCCTTCGTCCACAATCTAGCACAGCCTTGTGCTTGGATAACCAATCCATTCCCAAAATAACATCTAAGGTTTGGGTTTCCAACATAATAAGGTTCGCTAGGAACTCTATCCCATCTATTAATATTCTTACCCCAGAACATCCTACTTTAGTTCGGAGTTCAGACCCAGGGGTTTGAACTAAAAGCATGCATTTAAGTCTTGCAATCTCCAAATCATTTTTAGCAGCAAAGCCTTGAGAAACAAACGAATGCAAAGCTCCAGAATCAAACAAAACTGTTGCAGGTACTGAGTTAACAAACAACTTACAAAATACGACGTCCGTGGCATTCTGCAGTGCATATGCGGTGACATGGTTGACTCAGCCTCTCACCACGGTCTGGGGTGCTGCTCCTGGCTGTGCTGTCCCTCGGTTGGCTCCTGTGCATGCGTCCTGGCTGGTGTGGATCCCAGATTGAAGCGGACTGGGGTCACTCCTGCTGTCTTCTTAGGGCAACTGTTGGCAAAGTGCCCTGGCTCGTTGCAGTTGTAGCAGCGTCTCACTGTCCCCTGTTGACTGCCTGAAGCGGCGTTTCTGGCTGGTGCTGGAGTCTGATAGTTCTGATTGACGGGTCTTGGTGCTGGTGATGGTGTCCTTGTAGCATTCTACGGCTGGAATCTGAAAAACTGATTTGGCGCAACCCTCAAACGTTGCTGGGCTTCCTGACGCGATCCCTGCTATTGCATCCTTCGCTTCCTGTTGTCGTCCAATTCCTTGCGCTTGTCCTCAAGAATAAGCGCTTTGTTCACCAACTCTTGGAAATCTGGAAAGGTGTGGGTGATCAGTCCCACCTGTAGTCCTGACTTAAGTCCCTTCATAAAGCGAGACTATCTGGCTTTATCTTTCGCTACGTCTTCAGGTGCGCAACATGCAAGCTGTGTGAACTTATTCAGGTATTTGGCCATAGGCTGATTACCTTGCTTCATTGCTCTGAACTCCTCCTTCTTGAGGTCCATAATTCCTTCTGGCACGTGATACTGACGAAACACAGCTATAAACTCCTCCCAAGTGATGTCTTGAGGGTTCTCTTGCGTGGCACAGAAGTTCTCCCACCATTCGGCGGCTGTCCCTTCCAACTGATGAGAGGCGTAGAGTACCTTCTCATTTCCTATGCATTGAGCAATGTGTAGCTTCCTCTCAATTGACCTTAACCAATCATCGGCCTCCAATGGATTGGCATTCCCGGAGAAAGTGGGTGGATGAGTCCTCATGAACTCTAACAGTCTTGTATTCTGGCGTTGTCCCTGATTAACTTGATTAGCGGTGGCCTAAGCAGTGACGTGTTGCATCTATTGCATCATAGCATGCATCAACTGAGTCTGAGCAGCAAGAAAAGCTCCAAAATTCTGCATGTCAACTGGCGGTGCTAGGTGGGGTGCATATGCTCCATCATTGGGGTTTCCAGCTGGGCGAGAACCACTGCCGTTGCCTCCAAGGTTTCCGCGGGTGTTCACCATCTATCGATTGCTCCAAGGTTTAGAGATGAGAGGGAACAAGAATAGACAAGTAGTAGGGAAACTATGCGGGGAAAAGTGTAACTCAAAATCCAACTTTATTATTAATAATAATAACTTGGTATGGTTGCTTACAATGCCTAGAGGCCTGCAACACATACTGCACACTCAGCAAACAATGAAAATCCAACGCCTCTAAGGGTGAATCTTATTTTATAACACGACTCGACGAAGGAGTCTCAACCTCAAAACCTCCACTGCCTCCTCGCGGCGGGTGCGGCGGCATAGGCGCGAAACAATCGCCATGCCCCACAACTGCAGCTGTGGTTGACGACGCGGCGTCTTCCTCTGGCTCTGGATCTGGCTGCTGCTGTGGCTGTGGCGCGGGTGCAGGTGGCGCCTCTTCTGGTTCCTCCTCTAGCTCTGGGGCTTCCAACTCCAACATTGGATCGGGACCCTGGCCATACAGTGCAGTCTCCAGCTCTGCGATCCTTTCCGCAGCATAAGCGACGTACTCACGAGCATTCTCTAAGTTCTTCTTCTCCTCCTCGACCTGTTCATGAGCCTTCTTCAACTCCTGAACTGTGTCTTCGATCAGCTCCTCCTGAGCGGCGACGAATCTGGCTAAGTGAGTGGCGGTAGCATCCTCATCTTCTATCGGCTTCCATCGAGCTCTGCTGTCTCGGCGTGGGTGGTGACGGAACACTGTGCCTTCCAGCTCCCTGGAGTAGGTGCGAGCGATCTGCTGCATTGCTCGACACGACACCTCCTGGATTCCAATCTCAAAGGTAGACCTCCTAGCGGTGAAGTGGAAAGGGCGGTTGAACTTTGTCTTCTCTCGGGCATACACCGTGATCCGGACGTCCCATCCTATGACCAGTCCTACCTGCACGAGTGTAGTCCCTCGGTAGAGCGGCCTCTCAAAACCTCCAAGAAACTGAAGCATACGCCAGAACTCGGCAGCATAGCCTCCTTCACGCTCGGCGTAGTTGTTCTTCATCATCATTTGTCAAAGGATACTTGCGTAAGAACGCAAAATTTTAAAATCAATGTGGAAGACGAAAAGAACTCAGCAAGGGGTATGAACAAGAAAGAAAGGGGTAAGTCGAGAATTCATTCATTATCTTGACAAATTTTATCTTTAGAAAATAGGTTTTATCCTCCCTACGACCATTCTAGCTATGGGTGAGCCTACAGTCAGTATGGCTCTGATACCACCTCTGTCGGGACCCGAATTTACAAATCCGGACCCTCTGTGTATTCAGCACTAGTCCAGGAACGCGCTAGTGCACACAGTCTCAACATTCGCAAATATCACAATCATACTCAACGAATAATAGGGTACTTTAATTAGTTAACCAAACTGGTTGCTTGACCTTATGGTCAAGCTACAAATATACGCCTCGCAGGATGAAACTTATTAAAAGAGAAATAACTGCAGCGGAAAATAAGATAACTTCGTGGCGCCATCCAGTATACCACAGGCAACTGACTGGGCTCGCTCCCTAGTTAGACGGTTCATCTGGAAGCTCCTCCTCCAAAGCTGGTGTAGATTCTTCTTCAACTGGTGTTGTATTGCGGTAAGGGTGAGTACTTGGTACTCTCCAAGTCATGCACAGAATGCAGCTAATATACTACATGCATGGCTTAATACAAAGGAGTGGCTCAAGGTATATTTGCAGTAAAGAGCATTTAACAAGTATCATACGTAGATTCGAAAGCAGTAGAAAC
This sequence comes from Rhipidocladum racemiflorum, assembly GCA_036346355.1. NCBI lineage: Eukaryota > Viridiplantae > Streptophyta > Magnoliopsida > Poales > Poaceae > Rhipidocladum > Rhipidocladum racemiflorum. The sequence continues at coordinate 55,715,562 of CM070577.1, read as the reverse complement.
AAGTATATCATCAATAACTTTTCCAGGAGTTAAATTAACATCTTTCCCGATTCTAATCCTCATTTCCATCAACATCATTATTAAACCAAACCCAACCTTTTAAGACCAAGTTATTTTCAAGAAAGTCTAACCCTTAACTGTAATTCCCGAGCGATGTCCAATACCGCGAACACGGCTATTCGAATAGATTTTTACACTCTGCATAGGTTATGCACTTTACCCACAAGATACAGTCAAACACCACAAAGGCGAGTGTCCGTAACAGAGTCTTTCGGAAACTTCTAACAGCACAAGTGGTCCTCCCCAGTGATTGCACACTAACCCTTCCGTTAGCGAAGGCGAAGTTTAGGTCAATCCACCGTTAGATGGGTAACTGGCCGCAGCCCCCGGTACGCTCCCCCGTACAACTACACAAAGGGTGTAGTTGACATCCTAAGGTCCCACAGGTACGTTATTAGCAACTTAATCAACTAGGTCCGTCCCATTACAGACATGTGGTTGCACGTTTGACTCAGTTCAAAGGCTTGCAAGGTTAAGTCCTTAGGGTGACCAGGGCAAGACTACCCGAAGAACCAAAACAACGTTCCCGGTGCCACAACTGGCCCACCCGATCATTCTTGCCAGATGCCCCGGTTGAAAACTATTTATCAAGCCCCAGTTGATTACCATGCACCACGTGCCATCAACATCACATGATACCTTTCCAAAACAGGTTCAATATATTATTAAGTCAATATTAACATTTGATTGTCCAAAAATCATGTCATAAGCACGTAGTAGGTCTAAGCAATATACTAGAACGATCTAATTTCCCATGTTGGCAATTTAGTAATGTCCAACTAGTAATCCACAACTAGGGTGACAAGGGTCATGGCACATATATAATTAACCAAGGTGTCATACAGCAATTTGGCATTTATCTAATTTCCCATATTTAAATAAAGTATTTTCTAATTAAACTAGCATGCAATAGTTTTAAATCAAATTAATTTGAAATTGGGATCAACATGGTCAATGCACAACTTGCCTTCAAAGAGTACTTGTTCTTGGTCCTGAGCTGGCTCCTGGGTCAACACTTCTCCCTCGAAGCCTTCGGGCACTTCAACGTCTACTCGTAAAGCGTGCAAATAGCAATAAATAAATGAACAGAAGATAAAAAGTGTCTGAACATCCAAATAAAGTTCACAAATAGAGAGAGCATAATTTTATGAATTTTTAGAAACTGGAATCGTCATATTCGGAGTTTAAATGCAAAAGTTATAATCGTTTAAAGTTGAAAGAAAGCATTAATTAAATAAAAACAAAGAAATATTCATAAACAAAAATTAATTAAAATTCATATTTGAGTAGGTCTCATTTTTATGAAAATTTAGAAATTTGAATCACTCAAATCGGAGTTAAAATGCAAAAGTTTTAAGCGTTTGAAGTTTGAAACAAATTCTGAAATCAATATTTCGAATTAATAAATCATTTTCTTTTTCGGAAATTAATTATTGCGTCAGCATGACACGTGGACCAATCAGGAGCCGCCACGTCGCCTCGGGTCCATGGACCCGGCGCACGGTTTGGCGCGGTCCACCGTGGACCCAGTCCACGGCTCATGTCCCTTACAAGTGGGCCCTACCGGTGACGTCAGCATGATGTCAGCACATGGCTCAGCCGACTGGGCTGACATGCGGGCCCCACCGTGACGTCAGCGTGACATCATGGTTCGCTTGGCTGAGCCGCTGACGCGTGGGCCCCACTGACACGCGGGCCCCGCGTGTCAGAGACACGCACTCATCGCCATGGCGCCGACCGCCGATCGCGACGGTCGGCCTCCCGGCCACGTGGCTAGATCTCGGCCGTTGATTTGGAAATCAACAGCCCAGATTAGATCTGGCTTAACGCAGTAGAAAACTACTCGACTGATCTGGACCGTTCGATCTTGATCGGACGGTCAAGATCCAATCTAAGGAAAACAACGCGGCTAACCCTAACCGTTTGATCTAGATCTAACGGCTGAGAATGGATCTAGTACTGAGCGATTAAGGCTACGTGGCACAATCTACGCCGTTGGATCTAAATCCAACGGTTGGAAATAGATCTGGGGATTTCAACGTGGAAACTCACCGAGGGGTGACGTGGCGCGATCTGGGCCCTTGGATCTGGATTGAACGGTTGAGGGAGTTCGCGAGGCGGCGATGGCGTGCGGCGGAGCTCCGACGGCCGATGACGAAGACGACGACACACGAACGGCGCTCCAGGCACGCTCCGGCGAGGTGAGAGGTCCCCTCCGACGCGTCTCCTCCTTGCGGTTCCGGATCTGGGCTCAACGGCGGCGTAATCGGCAAACAAACGCGGCGGGACGGGCTTCCAACTCCGGCGAGCTCGCGCGGGCGAACGGCGGCGGTCGACAACGTGACTTAGAAGTGCAGTGCGCCGCGGAAAGGGTCCCGACAGTGGCGGCGCATTAAATAGCCCCTCGGCGTCCGTGATATGCGCGAAAAGCGAGGACCACGCCGCAAGCGGCGGCGGAGTCCGGCGGCAACACGGAGAGGCTGACGTGGCTCAACGAGAGCCGTTGGATCACGATCCAACGGTCGTGTGAGTTGGACTCGGGTCCGACTCGGTGAGCTGGCTGGCTCGGTCGGGCTTGGGTCTGGGCGACGTGGCTCAATGTGGCCGTTGGATTTCGATCCAACGGTCACGTGGTTAGGGTTCAGCCGAGCGGGTTCGGCTCGAACACGTGGCTCGGGTCGGACTCGAACTCGGTCGGGTGAACAGTACAAACCAACTCGCATTTTCCAGCGATTAAATAATCCAATTAATTTCTCAGAAATTCAATTAATTCATTAAAAATAGCAAAACACTCAGAAAAATTCCAGAAAAATTCTGGAAAATATTTTGAAACATTTTGGACTCAAATAAAATATTTCCAACAAAATTTTATTTGTAAAATAAAATTATTTAATTATTTCAAATGGGAAAAAATTCAAATAAATTCCAAATAAATCCAAATAAATTTCAGAAAATTCCAAAAATTTACCAAAGTGCCAAATCACACATGAATTTAAGAAAAGCAAAATTTTGGGGTGTTACACGCAGCCCCGGTACGCTCCCCCATACAACTACATAGAAGTATAGCTGACACCCCGAGGTACCACATGCAAGATATCAGCAACCTACTCAACTAGGTCTGTCCCATTCCAGACATGTGGTTGCATGATGAACTCAGTTCAAAGGCTTGCAAGGTTAAGTCCTTAGGTTCCAGGGCAAGACTACCAAATCAGCAAAACCAAAACGATGTTCCCGATGCCACACCTTGGCCCACCAGAACAATCTTGCCACTTGCCCCAGTTTAAATCATTTTTTCACCCCGGTTGATTACCATGCACCACGTGTCATCAACATCATTAATAACACATGACACTCTTCCAAAACATGTTCCGTATCTCACTAAGTCAACTTTAATAATTGATATCCCAAAATTATGTCATTATCATGTGGTAGGACTAAGCACACTACATCGATCTAAATTAACCCATGTTGGCCAATTAATAATGTCCAACTAGTTAGTCCACAACCTAGGGTGACAAAAGATTCATGGCATACAATTATATATATCAAGGTGGCATAGATCAATTAGGCATTTAACTAATTCCCAGAATTAATTAAAACCTCTTCTAATTAAATTATCATGCAATACTTTGAATCAACATAATTTTCAAAAGGGGGATCAATATGATCAAAGCATAACTTGCCTTCAAAAAGTACTAATTCCTGGTCTTGAGCTTGCTCCTGTGTCAAAACTTCTCCTTTGAAACCTTCGGGCAGTTCAACGTCTACGTGTATTGGATAAATAAAAAATAAATAAATAAAACAGAGGCAAAAATCTTGTCCAATAAATAAATAAAATTCACTATCAAATTGAGCTCAATTTTATAAAAATTTAGAAATTGGAATCACCTCAATCGGAGTTAAAACACAAAAGTTATAGCCGTTTGAAGTTTGAAATATCAATTAAAAGAATAAATCGAATTAATTCATTTATTTTTCTATTAAAAAATCCGATTACGACGTCAGCTGACATCAGCGCACATTTTGATTTTCCACCGAGTTATTTTTCTAAAGGAAAATTGAATTATTGCGCCATGCTTGCGTCATCCGGTCCATGGGCTCGGTCCACGGCTCGGCTCGAGTCCACGGTGGACTTGGTCCACCGGACCACGTGTCGCTGACATGTGGGCCTAGCTCGATGATGTCATTGTTGACGTCAGCATGGCTCAGCCGAGCAGCGCTGATAGCTGGACCGCACCTTGACATGAGCATGATGTCATCGTGCGGGTGGCCGCGCCACTGACACGCGGGCCCCACGCTGATGTCACGTGTGATGTCAGTGATGACTAGGTGCGGCTCGGCTGACCACGCCGGTTCGGCTCCTGGCCACGTGGCGCAATCTGGGCCATTGGTTTGAAATCCAACGGTCCAGATTAGATCTAATCTCGCTACAGTGGATCTACGTGGTTTAATCTGGACCGTACGATTTGGATAAGACGTTTGAGATTGGATCGTGTTTTTGCATGACCGTGAGGGTGACGTGGCGTGACCCGGTAGCTGATGCGTGGCACAATCTACACTGTTCGATCTTGATCGGACGACCGAGATTACATCTAGCGCTACAACGCGGGTTGAATCTAACCGTACGATCTAGATCTAACTAATGAGATCTAATCTAGCATGGTGCGGTTAAGGGGCTATGTCGCTTAATATGGTGTGTTGGATCTAGATCCAACGGTTGCTAATAGATCTAAATGGTAACACTGGATCTAACCCTAACCGTATGATCTAGATCTAACGGTTTAGATTTAATCTGAGTTTTACGCATGGGATGATGACGTGGACAAACCTGGAGCGTTGGATTTTGATCGGACGACTGTCGGAGCTCGCGGGGTCGGCGATAGCACGGTGGTGCTGGGGACGCCGGAGACGAAGACGATGATGAGCCCGATAACGTTTGGCTGCGAGTCCGGCGAAGTGAGTCCTCCCTCCAGGTGCGTCTCATCGCGGGGGTCTCGGATCTAGACTTGGTCGCGGCGGAGGACGACGGAAAACGGCGGAAACCGTGGCGTCGCAATTTTCCAACTTCGGCGAGCAATCGCGGGCGGATGGTGGTGGCTTGAGCTTGGTGACCTAAGGTAGCGTGTGTGCACGGAAGAGGAGAGCACGTTGGTGGCGGCAGCGCATTAAATTGGGCCCTCGACGTCCGTGAATCTCGCGGAAACCAAGGCCCACCCGGGCGCGGCGGTGAAATCCAACGAGGGCTCGGAGGGGTCGACGTGGCATGATCCTGGCCATCCAAATGGCTCGATCCGATGGTCCTCATCACGCGCACACGCGGCCACATGCACAACCATTAGATCTCAATCCAACGGTTCAACGCGCGTGCACACGTGGCTCAATCCTGGCCGTTGGATCTCAATCCAACGGTCGGTGCGATTAAGGTTTGGTCCGACTCGGGCCTGGCTCGGTTGGACTTGAACGTGGCTCAGTCGGACTCGAGTCAGACTCTAGTCTGACTCGGGTCGGTGCTACAGTACAAACCCATTAGGGTTTTCCAGCGAATTAATTTTTTTAGAATAATTTGTAGAAATTCAATTAAATCGAGAAAAATAGCAAAATTCTCAAAAAAAAATTCCAGAAACATTTTGAAAAATACTTTGATACATTTTGGACTTAAATAAATATTTCCAATAAAATTTTATTTGAAACTTTTAAATATTTAAATAACTCAAAAAGGAATAAATTCAAATTAAATCCAAATAAATCCAAATAAATTCTAGAAAATTCCAAAAATTCAAATAACTCAATAAATTAAAGAAAGGCAAAATTTTGGGATGTTACACATGCTGTCCACCTAAACCCTAGTACGGATCTCGACTCCCCAAAGAACCGGAGGTGTGGACCTCCTCACTCCTTCGAAGGTGGGATTCATGGGAGGAGCTCTTGTCCCCAGGAGCCGTCCGCCTATCATGGCCGTGCCCCTGGGTGCGACGGCGCTGCAGATGGTCACGCAAATCACCGCCACGCCGCTGACGGTGCTCCTCCAGATGAACCCTCAGGTCCTCACGGCTCCCCGCGGAGCTGGGACTTGTGTCTTGCATGCCCTCTCCCTTGCTCTGGCCCTCCTGGCCAGAGCGCTTCCCGCTCAGGAGGCTAGAAGCTTGGGTGCGGTTAGCACGCGCCCTTGGTCGAGGGGTACCGACGGTACCCGACTGGGTGGGCGTCCCCACACGGAGCTGGGCCGCGTCTACGAGGGTGGTCCAGGTGGAGATGGACTGCATGCAAGTTCTGGGCCGGAGTGGCCGCCTGTAGGTTCACCCGCCGCCAAACTGGATGTTCCGGTGCTGTGAGACGATCCCCTATCCGGCGAGAGTGACAGGACGTGCCCTGAAAGCAGCTAGCCTTCGCCGCCTCATGGTGCTGTGAGTGCGAACCCGCCATCACCAGATGCGCAATCCTTTCCGACGGGAGACCGGGATCAGCCGAAGAGATGTCCGAGTGAGCCAACCGCTAGCCCCCTACCTGGCGCGCCCCTGTCAGCGTTTTTGGCCAGCAGGATATCTCCTAGGCAAAGAAATTTGGTTCGGTAGGGGGTGCTTTCGCGGCGAGACACCCGGCGATGCTCTCTCGGGGGATCCCGGTGGTCGACAGACCAAGGAACACACAACACCAAGAGGGTGAGAAGGCGGAGCACACTGATGTACCCAGGTTCGGGCCCAAGTGTGGTTAACAGCCTTAGATCCTACTAGATCATTGTTGTATATGTGGAAACGGTTACAATGCTTCTTCCTCAGGAAGAGAACCATAGCTTCGATACTAGACCTCTCGAACCCCCGAACCACGACCCCCTTTCCCCACGCACCCGAGCTCCCTTATAAAGATGGGGCTGGCTCGGGTAGGTGAAGGGGTGACATCATGCTGAACTATGATTCATTATTACACCCATCACTTCAGTCTTGTCTCCAAGCCTCACTCTTTGTGTTGTTGTACGACTTCACCCTGTTCGCCTGGGTTAGGTGTGAGGCGTCAGAGGGACGGGCAGTCGTTGCAATTAATGCCCCTGACACAGCGCATCAGAGGGAGGAGGCTTCGGGGCGAAGCCTTCTCGTCATCCTCTTGGTCGCCCAGCGAGAGGGGCCTGGTCACCTGCCTGGTCGCCAGGCCGCCAAGTGGGCCGACGCCCAGCGAGAGGGCCCTGGTCGTTTGCCTGCTCGCTAGGCCGCCACGTGGGCCGACGCCCGGCGGGAGGGGCCTGGTCGCCCACTTGCTCGCCAGGCCACGATGGATGTCGACGCCCGGCAAGAGGGGCCTGGTCGCCCGCCTGCTCGCTAGGCCGCCACGGATGCCGACGCCCGCGAGTGGGGCCTGGTCGCCCGCCTGGTCGCCAAGCCATCTAACTTGTTGGCAGTGGAGAGGGTACCCTGGCATAAAGTACGCCGACAGCAGGGAGTATGTAACATCCTCATTTTTGTACAATTAAATCTATGCATGCAGCAGTTGAAAAAAAATGAGAATGTTACTTTTCAAATATTTTCCAAAACTTGACTTATAAATTATGTTTCTTGAATTTATATAAAAAAATGCGCACAAGAGTCTGATTTACTAAAGGAATTTTTACAGAAAATCTATAAGTCGAAAAAAAATCCCAAAACCAATTTTATGAAATTCCAAATATTCCCTAGTATTTTAAAGGAATTTTTCAAGATCTTTAGAACCTTTCTGCTATTCTATCTTAAATGCATCTTGTTTTGGCATTATTTAAAGTCTAGCTTTGGAAATACTAATCACCAGGCACTTGAATAGACACGTCATTTCTATTCACGTAATTCCCTTCTTTCATTCATTCCATCAGTTTCTAGCCACATACCTCTTCCCATTGATTTTCTCCAGCCGTCACTAGCTACCTGCATGAATACATGTATGCATTAAGGACGTTGCCGTTTCAAGTGCATGAAGCACTTCTAGCCGATTCTCCATTAAAGCGTTTCCATTTCTCCTGCACGTTTCTCACTCCAGCCGTTACCACCATTCATCACCACCAAGTGCTGGTGATTCAGTTGCTGCTGAGGCGTTCCATGAGGCGATGAATCTCTTCATCATCTCAAACCTTCCAACTCCCTCTTCGTTGCACTATAAAACCCAAACTGAACTCCTTCTTCCTTTGCTTAATTCTTTCGCAGAGAAGACTAGAGAACCTACAACCTCTCCAAAACAGCACGATGCACTAACCAACCTGGCTAGTTGGGCTTCATGCCATGTCCTTGACAATACACTAAATTACTAGTTCATTCCATTTCCTGCGATTTCCTTGCTGTCGTCGTCTACCGCCGTCTACGTCGCCGTTGCCGTTGCCGTCATCGCCGTCTTCACTGTCATCACCGTCTTCGCTATCATCGCCGTCGCCGCCGCCGTCTACACCGCCACCGTCGCTGTCGCTTGTCGACCTGTGCGCTCGCCCGGCCGGACGTCTCCTCTTGCGCGCTAGTCTGGCAGTGCGTTTCTTTCTCTATTGCTTCCTCATGCACAAAGCCAAGCCAGCCGAGGCTCCCTCACGTAGAGAGATTGAATGCACAGTACCATGCAATGGAATGAGACCTTAAGTTGTACGTAATAGTTTCAAGAAAGTGTGAAATTTGTTATTTTCACTACAAATCCATTTTTACTCCGAATTACATGCAACAAATTTTGTTAATTAGTATAAATTAATACCTTTTTACAGTAATTTTTATGAAATTTTATAAATAAATTTATACTGTTAAATTATTCACGGAAAGACTAAACTTACGAATTTTGTAGCTCTCAAAATATACGTCCAAAAATATTGAAATAAATTTTATAAATCTTAGAAAATGCTAAACTATAGATCTGAAAGTTTTCATGTAATTATGAATTAATTTGTTTCTTCGTATTTTCTGAATGGTTGTTTATTCGCTGTTTTTCGTTTAATAGAAACGCTAGACGTTGACTCCGTTGCAGAACCGCAGGAAGACAACCCTCTTCTCATCGACCAAGGCAAGTTCCCGCAAGTTCCCCGCAAGTTTCTGATAAGTTCCCTTGAAGCATGTTGATCCATGTTTTGAAATGTTATATAGATTTACTAACTTGCATGCTATGGTTGTTTATATAAAATGATATGTTATGATAGAGTGTAGTTATATACCTTGTTAATATGTATGTTTGCTACATATTAATCTATCTATCCTTTGGTTGCCCTAGAATGATTAATTGTATGGCTTAACACCCTTGTTTAGTCTACTAGTAGTGCCCAGCTATGCTAAATACTATTCGTATGTTTAATTGAAAGCTTGTTATTTGAAATTCCAAATGATTAAGCAAAAATGTTATTTTAAAAAAAAGGGGCAGTTGGTGCTGCCAATTTGGTAAAACAAAAAAAAGAGAAACTTGGAATTTCAAAAATGGGAATAGGATGGAAGGTTGCAAGGCGGGTGCAGAATGCACGAGACTCGGGTTTGAGTATGTGCCACCCTAGTCACCATAAAGAACGATTCCTTGTGATTGCCAAACAATGTACAACAGTGCGACCGTGGGTTCCGGTATGGGACGAGCCTGGCTGAGTAACTAGTTAAAACTTAATTAAGGCATGCCAGATGGTGGAGTAGGCGTGGTTGTAGCCACAGTAGTCCTACAGGCGCAAGAGGGGGCTTCCAACTTGGTTGTAGCCATTTGGCGGTGAAACCTCAGCGGGCGTGACTTAGTTAAGATGTAGCTAGGGAAATGGCCTTGTGATTTTAACATGGAGTTATATGCCAAAGGAAGCAAATGACCAAAAAGAGTGAAATATCTCTCGCGACTAAAGCGTGCAAGCTCTGCAGAGTGAACAAACTATTCGAATAGCCGTACCCACGGTCAAGGGTGGACAAAGTGCGTTGTCGCCAAGTAGATTTTCTCTATTTGATTCCAAAACCAGATTTTACAAAAGAAAAGCACGGTTGTAGCCGTGAGTGTTATGATTTGAAAAAGTTCGTGGTTGTAGCCACGAGGAAAAGATTTCAAAAGTATTCTTAAAATAAAATCATGGTCGATGCCATGCGGCGTTTTGATTTCCCTGTTGGAGCCGTGTCCCAAAGAGTGTAAACTTTGATTTATCAAAAGAAAACACTTTTGAAAAAAAAAGCTATTAAAAATTCTAGGATAAAATTTTAAAAATTGGCTTTTACAAAATTAACCAATCCCTACCCTTGAATTAAACTGCATAATGCGTTACTTTTCGGACTTGTTGAGTATGTCGCATACTCACCCTCGCTTTTTATTGCGGGGCTGCTTATTCCATGAAGCAGACCAGGAAGATAAAGATAGCTATCCAAGGGCCTGCATTCCACCATTCGATATCTGCAATGAAGACTTTGAAGAGGAAGATTATCAGGCCATCTAGGTGTAAGATCCCAAAATTTGGGTTTTCAAAAAATTTTGGTTTAGTTTAGCTTCCCAAAAATTTTCGTTGATTTTCTCGTGTTTATAAAGCTTGATTTGAATTTTCTAAAAGCGAAAACAATTTAATTTGATTATTCTATACCTCAAATAAAATAAATTTAATTTTATTTGGGTTTCTTGTGCTTCAAGAAATTTTCCTGTAATTTTTGAGATTTTTCGGAGCTCGTTTGCTAATTATTGGATTTATTCGGAATCAATTTGTATTAAGCTCTTTTATTGAAATTAATTAATTATTTGGAAAATTTTATATAAAGTTTTATTGCAAATATTTTATTTGAGTTCATAATGTCTAATAATATTTTCTAGAATTTTTCGGGAATTTTTCTGGTATTTTTGTTGCTCTAAATAAATTGATTTAATTTCTAGATTTTTTTATTGGAAAATCCGGATTTCGCATTTGGGCTTAAATCCTTCTCTCTCCCTCCCGCCACCAGTGCCGGCTGCCCGCCGGCCGCCGCCTCGCCTCCCTCTCGCCTGCGCTGACCTCACGCAGCCGGCCGTACGAGCCGTGCGCTGCCGCCTCGCCCCGCCACTCGCGTGGCGCGCGCCATGTTGGCGTCGCCTCTCATTGGCCGAGCCGTGCTCCACGCGCCCACCTGGGCCGCGCGCACCGGGCCGCTTCCGCGCGTGAGCCTGCTCGCCCGTGGGCCACGCCCGCCCACGCCTAGGCACGCCAGCCCACCCACGCCGTCGCCACGTGTCGCGCCCACGATGGGCCACGTCGCCCGGATCCGATCCATGCACGGAAACTGCTCGTTTAAATGCCTACAAGGCCCGTTTTTGCTCCAAACGCGTCCAAACTTGATTTTCTTGACCTAGCCGCCACCCCAACCCAGTATAGACCTCCCATGGCCTCTCCCACATAGGTGCCACCCCTTGGATCTCCCCCAAACCCGAGAAATCCATCTCATGTCCTCCGGATGTCGCCCAACATCGGCCGAACTTTGGAGCCGTGTCCTGTGCAGCTCATCGACTCCTTTCGAGATCCGTCTTCGCCATGGTGTGCCACAAGGTACCATCTGCTTGCTGTACAAAATTCAGCCAATTTAGCTGACGGGATCAAAAGTTATGGCCGTTTCAATCTCGAATCTTGCCGAGGTCATAACTCCCTCAATTTTTCGAGTTTGACCGTAAAATTTTTTGTGTAGACTCCTGGGGATGTCCTCTACGTGATGCACATCTTGCCTCATGGTTTTTCCCTCTGGATTTGGCGCAGAAAAATAATTTCTCCGACCAGACTACGATCAGACAGCGTTTCAAACAGCGGCAAACTTCCTCGCGCGTTCCCTGCTGTTCCATAAGGTATTTCTTCGAGCCACCTGCGTCACGGTGTGCCTCTTGTTCCCATCTAGCTCTCGGTCAAATTTTCGTTAAGTTCTGATCATTATTCTATAAGTTATGGCCGTCCAAAATTTTGATCCGAAACCCGTTAATCAGCAGTTTGTGATTAATCCGGAGGGGCGCCGCAAAATCCGCCTATACTGTTGAGTTCGTCTCGCCGCGTTCTACGTGCTAGACATTTCCCCTTTGCCATCCCATCCTCCGGAATTTTTTTATATATTTAGGCCGCCGTTTAGCCGTCGTCGCGCGTCGCCTTTTGACGCCGGCTATTTTAGCTCGCTCCGGCCGTGTTGTCACGTCCAGTGGATAATCATGTACTGTTTTGGACAATCCTTAAGGTTCTTTTGGTCTCCGTTTGCGGAGAAGCCCGGTGTCGGCCTTAAATCGTTATCTTTCAACCTAGCCTGTGCCGCCGGTTCGCGCACCGGTTAACCGTCCTTGGTAGCATTCTATTGCGGCCATGTCGTTGCACCGTCGGTCGCTACTTTGTTTCATGAGTATCCTATCATTGTTTCACCTCCACCGTTAACGTTCGCCGTTAACGGTCCACCGTTAACGTCCCATCGCTAACATTTTGCCGTTAACGCTCCGTCGTTAACGTTCCCTCGCTAACGTTCCACCGTTAACGCTCCGCCGTTAATGCTCCATCGTTAATGTTCGTTCGTTAACGTTTTGCCGTTAACGCTTCGCCGTTAACGCTCCATCGTTAACGTTCCACCGTTAGCGTTTCACCGTTAACGCTTCGCTCTCTTCGCTTCGTTGTCATCGCATGCGTGCATTCATGCAAGAGCCCTAGTGCGATGTCCTCATCTCCTCTATCATTATGACGTGAGCCTAGTCTCATCGTCATATCATCTTCAAAGCCAAATCAAAACCCTAACCTAAGACCGGTTCGATGGACTAAGTTCATCGTGAGCCGCGTTGTTATCTTTGCAATCTTTTCAGTTGTTTCAATCGTGGTAAGACACTTGTCTTATCTTATCCCTGAACACCTAATCTGCCATTAATCGAGAATTCCTTCGTGGACTTGGTCGATAGACCATTGGCCATTTGTCATACCCCTGTGCCCGATCTATCCGTCTCCCTTTTGTTTGACTGTGTCCGTTCGGTCAACAAAAGTCAACTTTGAGAATCAGTTTAGTTCACTGTGAACTAACATATCCTTATGGACCCGATCTATAGATCGAGAGCCCATATGTCGCTATCTGTCCAATCAAGATAATAACTTCGGAAGAAATATTCTTCGGAATATTATTCTTTCTTTCCCAGTTATTAATCTTTCCCTTTTCGGTGTTTTTCCGAAAGCCGTTCTCTTTTGTCAACTCTTCGATCTAATCCGTTCAAGTTCCTAAATTCATCCAAGCCGTTGTGCCAATGCTGTGCGTTCTTACTTTGGAGTTTATTTGATTGTCTTTTGAGTTTTGTTGTATTCGTGTTTCTTTATCGTTAGACACGTCGTCCGAAAATCGTTATACGGGCTGAAGATCAAGGAAGTGAAGATCGAAGGTCGAGATCAAGAATCAAGGATAAAGAGTAAAGGACAGTAAAGTTTGCAAGGGCCAGGCAAGTTATGCTTTGACCATGTTGATCCCCTTTTCGAAAATTATGTTGTTTCAAATTATTGCATGCTAGTTGGATACAAACTGATTTCAATTAATTTGGGGTTAGATATTTAACCTACTTGTTATTGCCACCTTGTCTATAATAGCTGTACGCCATGATTCATTTGTCACCCTAGGTTGTTGATTAATAGTTGGTAGCTAAATACTTTGCCGACATGGGTTAGTTAGACCGTCAGTAGCTGCTTAGTCTTGCAACGTACCTTTGACATCATTTTGGAAATACAAAAGCTCAATATTGACTAATAGAATATGCAATGTATTTTGGAACGATGCGACGTGTTGTCGACACGATGAAGTTGATATGTGGAGGTATTTGTACTTCTTCAATGATGTTGAGTTGTTGTTGACATTGTGTTCCGCAATAATCAACTGGGGTGATAAAATGATTTAGACCGGGGCAAGTGGCAAGATTATGATCAGGTGGGCCAGGTGTGGCACCGGAAAGGTTGATTTGGTTCTTCGGGTAGTCTTACCCTGGTCGCCTAAGGACTTAACCTTGCAAGCCTTTGAACTGAGTCAATCATGCAACCACATGTCCGGAATGGGACAGACCTAGTTGATTAAGTCGCTAATAACTTGCTTGTGATACCTCGGGGTGTCAACTACACCATTTGTGTAGCTTGAAGGGGGAGTGTACCAGGGCTGCGGCATGGTACCCATCCAACGGTATGTCGGTCCCATACTTCGCCTTTGCTAACGGAAGGGATGGTGTATGGCAAAAACCGGAGAGGTTCACTTGTGTAGTTAGAGGCTTCAAAAAGACTTTGTTATGATCACTCATTCGCATACCCTTGTATGGCGATTCACGGTTGACGTGGTGAGTTGATTGTATCTTGTGGGTAAAGTGTATAACCTCTGCAGAGTGTAAAACCTATTCAAATAGTCGAGTCCACGGTACTGGACAATGCTCGGGGATTACAGTCAAGGGTTAGCTTTTCATGAAAATGAACTTGGGATTGGAGGCAGTTGCCTGTGGAAAAGTGATAATTGTTTAAGGATGTGGAATAGTTTACTTGTGAAACAACTGTGAAATTATTACTATTGTTATCTGTTTTACCGCTTTACAATCTATTATGAATATTTGTGAATCCTGTTTATTGCAAAATAACCCCTTTAGCCTGTCATTTGGAATAAGCCATGCATATAGTTATTAGACTTGCATTCTGTGCATGACTTGCTGAGTGCTTTATGTACTCACCCCTTGCAAACAAACAATCACCAGTGAGCAAAAGTCTACATCGTCGAAGAAGAAGAAGTTCCGTGAGAAGGCAATTATCTAGGAGTCGAACCCTGTCAGTTGCCTATGGCGTATTGATGGGATTCACCGATGTTCTTTGTTCTGCTGCTGCTTATTTGGAGTTGAAGCCGTCAAGGCTTCGCAAGTGTAAGGTTGACCTTATGGTCGTTCAATAGTTTATATTCTATGTTTGTGTTATTTCTCTTTTCCGCTGTGTATGATTGTGATATTTATCTATGTTGAGACTGTGTGCACTAGCGTGATCCTGGACTAGTGCTGAATACACATTCGGGTCCGAATTTGCACATTCGGGTCCCGACAGAGGTGGTATCAGAGCCATACTGACTGTAGGTCTTGACCTTAGATAGATTGGCCGTCTTTAGGAGCTTCAAAATTATTTTCTAAAGAGAAAATTTAACTTGAAAGAATAATACATTCTTGACTTATCTTATTCTTCCATTCTTTCCTCTTTGCTGAAAATTCTATCCTTCCCTTCGATTTAAATGGAATTCTTACCTGAGTTGTTCCGAATAGTTAACGATGTTTCACACTTAAGGAGAAAGTACTGGATGTCGCCGTCAACCCTGAAGATCGTGAAGTAAGAAATCATCGAGCTCGAAGAGAAGTGGATCGATGAAGTGTTCCAGAAGCTTGAAGAACCAGTGCTTAGTAGTAAGTTGAGACTCATGTGTGAGAGTCGCGTCTCTTAAGATAGGAGTGTTACCCTTTTAGACGCTAGATTATTGTGTGCTTAGGAATTTGGTTCTTCGTTGATTGCTGAGTGTGCAGTATGTGTTGCAAAGCTTTTAGGCTTGGATAAGCAACCATACCAAGTTTTTAATAATGTTTTTATAAGTTCTTGGGTTAAACCTGCTCCCCTGCACTAGGATTCTTGAACTTCATCTATGCTTTTTCCCTCTTACCTAAACCTTGGAGTGATCAACAAATGGAAAGGACCAACTACAGCAGTAACTTTGAGGCAGTTCAAGTCAGTTCAGTTGCTACTACCTGTGTCAGTGTTAAAGCAGACTGTGACCAACAGCTGTCCCCTGCACCAACCGTGACAATTCGACACTTGGATCAGCTTGTAACCACCCACGTTTGATGGATCAGCCACTCTCAAAGACGCAGAAATATGGCTTCGTATCATAGAAGAGAAGCTAGCTTTGGTGTAATGTGAAGATGAAGAGAAAGTCCCCTATGCTACTTGCCAGTTAAAAGGAGATGCATTAGTCTGGAGGAAAGGTTTCTACGCCACCTCGGAAGATGGACATGTTATCACTTGATTGGAATTTGCCATTGCCCTTCGTCAGTTTCTTGCGTCATCAGATGATAGTGCGACTACCGCGAGTTCAGAGAAGAGTACAACCCCTGCACCTAATACCATACATGGACATTGTTCTTTGAAGTGTTGTCAACCAAACAAGTTAGAAGACCACGCATGCATCCGATGTGGAGAAATAGTACACACTGTTGATGAACATGCAATCAATTGTTCCAGCTGTGAAGGAAGCCATTTACCCAGAGAATGTCCTATGTGCAACATCACATGCTATCTGTGGGATGTCCGAGACGGGGGTCCCGCAGGAGAAGTCAATGTCCAACTGGGCCGAGGACGGAGTAGTAGGCCCAGAGCCTAGAAGCATTACAAAGAGCCCATGGCCCTGGCCCGACTTCTTCCCCAAGGCAGCTGGTTGTCACCTCGACGAAGCTTCGCGCCGTGTCAGGACAACCCCGTCGAAAGTAAAGCCTGCGACCTGGCGCCGGCAGAGCCTGTAGGCACCAGAACCTGGCGGATCGGCAGGATAGGTCGGGAAAGGAACGACCAAATCCCCTGGACGTAGTGGGGCTCGGTAGACAGAGACAGACCATATACTCATGAAGCCACCTTGTCTAGGGCCAGGTGGCGCCCATTTGTAACGTATCCTTCCCCCAGTATATAAAGGGGAGGGAACAACCCTAAAAAGGGGGGAGGAGAAAAAACAAGAAGAAAAGGATACCACATCTAGATATCCAAGAACACATGACTAGGGTATTATCTCCTCCGCGAGAGCCCGAACCTGTCTAAAAAGATCGCCCTCGCATCCTGTGTTACCATCTCGCTCTGATCTCTCACGAATCCCCTAGAATCACAAATCTCATTGCCGGCGGAACCGATCGTCGACAGTTGGCGCGCCAGGTAGGGGTCTTGTTTCAAGATCTTCATCGAGCTTGATGGCTGCGACGAGCGGAGTCTCCACAGTTTTCTCCCCGGATCAGGTTTTCCACTTCGGAAGCCTGACCTTCATCTCCAATAGCCTCGGGAACCTTTCCCTCTCTGAGGAGGCCGCGTTCCAGCACGGCGAGGTCTCCGGCGAGCCATCGTCACAACTTCCACGCAGATCGGGAGGTCCCCCTGTCTCGTGCTCTAAAGCACTGAGTAGGGGACTGAAGGCCCGGTCCCGCTAGGGAGTCGGACCCACGGGCGCCGAGACACGAATGGTGGGGGTTCTCACAGCCAAACCACTCGGCACCTTCGAGCACCTAGAGCTATCCCCTTCAGGCTCGCCCAGCTCACCGGCCGAGTCAGAAGAGAGCCTGGAGAGTTGCTGGAATTTCCGTAGAGTCTGCGTGATCGAAGGCTCACGGGCGGATTCGCAGCAATGCCTTGACACATCGGCCGCCGCCGACTTGGAAGGTGGCCGAAGAACAGAGCTGGACGCGCGGGCACGTGCCCTGCGAGACCGCGCCCGCGGCGTCAATGAAGACATTCTGCAAGCCAAGATGGGGGACCAAGCGGTCTTCCATACTCCACAGCAGAATATCGTCGCCTCCAAGACACTCGTGGATACCTTGTGCCCCATGCTGGGGGCTGGCAATCCAGCCGCCCCGATTGTGGCCCAAGTAAAGGCCATGGTGACGACAGTAGCTATCCAGCAGGCCCAGACCGACCAGCCGGTAAAGGTGCAGTCACGCACTCCGGTGAGGACCCAGACGGCCAGCAGTCGACCAGGTCGGGAAGCCCCCCACCAGGGACGTTATGTTCCTCCTCGCGGGGACGACTTGCGACACAGCCTCAACTGCGACCTCCGTTCTGACCTCGACGCCAGGCGCCGCGACCGAGAAAGGGAGGAGCAACACCGCCATGCCGATGAGTATGAACGTTACGGCATCCTTCCACGAGATCGCGAAGCACGCCAAGCGCGATCCCCTCCACGTCGATCACCGCCTGGGGGTTGCCGCGGGGTCATCGAAGGGGTTCGCGCGTTTACCCCTCACCTACGCCGAGTGGTTTGGCCCGATGGGTTTAATCCCAAGGGCATCACTAGGTTTGACGGTGAGAGGGACCCGGAGGCTTGGTTACAGGTGTACGCTCTGGCGGTCAAGGCTGCCGGGGGGGATCAGAAAGTAATGGCAAATTACTTACCGGTTACCCTCTCGCCCCTGGGCCAAGCTTGGCTCACCGGACTCCCAGCGAACTCTATAGATTCCTGGGGAGACCTGTGTGAGCAGTTTATTTCAAACTTCCAAGGCACTTACGAGCGCCCTGGCACCCCTTGGGACCTGTATCAGCTGCACCAAAAGAGGAATGAGTCCCTGCGGGAGTTCGTCAAGCGCTTCATGCAGAGAAAAAGCACTGTTTGGGATGTCACGGATGCGGCCGTGATAGCTACCTTCCAGAAGGGGGTCAGCGACCCTGATCTTATCAAGAAGATGTCCCGGAAGCCGCCAACGTCGGTTCGTGAGCTGTTCGCTCTGGCGGACCGCTACGCTTCCGCCTCCGAGGCCTTGGCGGAACGGCACGACGAGAGGAAGGATCAGGCCGAGCCCTCCAGACGGAAGGAGAAGAAGCACAAAGGTGAAGAGCTAGTGGCGGTCGCTGAGCATACCCACCCTCGTGCCCTCAAAGAGGATCGGTATGACAAGGTGATGAACTCGCTTTGCCCCTTCCATCCGAAGGGGAGACATGCCGCCAAGGACTGCTTCACTTTGAAGAGATTTGCCCAGGAGAGCAAGAAGCAGGCTGGACAAGGTCCGAGTGGACATGCCGCCAAGCCAACTCCTCCCGAAGCTTAGGAAGACTATCAGGAAGTCGATCTCGAGCTCAATTACATATTCGGGGGTTCGGCCGCGTACGAGTCCAAGCGGAAGCAAAAGCTTACCGCCCGAGACATCAACGCAATAGAGCCGGAGACCCCCCAGTATGTACAGTGGTCCGCGGTCGCTATAACTTACGACCGCTCGGATCACCCGGATCGAGTCCCATTCCCCGGTAGATATCCGCTTGTCTTTGCGCCGGTTGTCCGCGGCATCAAGCTCAAGAAGGTATTGATTGATGGTGGAAGTGGGCTCAATGTCCTCTTTGTGAAAACTCTCGACGACATGGGAATTCCACTGTCGGAGATTAAACGCGGGTCGTCACCTTTTCACGGCGTGATACCCGGAACGTCCGCGACACCACTCGGACAAATCACTCTGTCGGTCACTTTCGGCGCAAGAGAAAACTATTGGACAGAGAACCTTAGCTTCGAGGTGGCTGATTTCACGACAGCGTATCATGCCATCTTGGGGAGACCAACGCTAGCCAAGTTCATGGCAGTGCCCCACTATGCGTACTTGACACTGAAATGCCAGGGCCAAGTGGTATTATCGCTTTGCGCGGTGATATTAGGCAGTCTTTTTCTTGCGACAGGGAGAGCTGCGAGATGGTCGAGTCACTGGAGGCGCGAGCGGGTCGGGAGAAGATTCGGCAAGAGGTCGATTCCGACAAGTCGAAAGGAAGCGTCCCTACCCGCAAAGCGCCAAACCCCGGAATTGATCCCGAGGAAGGTACCAAGAGAATTATCCTCGACCCGTCCGATTCGGCTCAAACGGCCTTGATCGGGACAGTGCTCTGGGAGAAATAGGAGGACGCGCTCGTCACCTTTCTGCGGGCAAACAAAGACGTCTTTGCCTGGAAGCCGTCGGACATGCCTGGAGTCCCCAGGGAGGTGATCGAGCATGCACTGAATGTAAATGAATCGGCCAGGCCGGTCAAGCAAAGGTTGCGACGGTTCGCTCAAGACCGCCGAGAAGCCATCAGGGAGGAGATCACAAAGCTGTTAGTCGCAGGTTTTATCAAAGAAGTGTATCATCCCGACTGGTTGGCAAACCCTATAGTTGTCCAAAAGAAGAATAAAAGTTGGCGCATGTGTGTTGACTATACCGACCTCAACAAGGCTTGCCCGAAAGATCCCTTTGGTCTACCCCGCATCGATCAAGTGGTGGACTCCACTGCTGGATGTCAACTCCTAAGTTTTCTGGATGCCTACTCAGGCTATCACCAAATACGGCTTCGAGAGGAGGATTGCGAGAAGACTTCGTTTATCACCCCATTTGGAGCATATTGCTACGTCACGATGCCGTTTGGGCTGAAAAACGCTGGCGCAACTTATCAGCGCGCGATACAGCGGTGCTTTCACCATCAGCTCGGACACAACGTGGAGGCTATGTGGATGATGTGGTGGTTAAGACGCAAGCCAAGGACAGTCTCACCTCCGATCTACCCGAGACGTTCGAAAGTCTAAGGGCGTTCCAGATGAGGTTGAACCCTGAGAAGTGTGTTTTTGGAGTTTCTTCTGGGAAACTACTCGGATTCATTGTCTCTCATCGCGGGATCGAGCCAAATCCAGAGAAGATCGGGGCCATCATGAGGATGGCGCCACCTACCAGCCAGAAAGATGTTCAAAAGCTTACAGGCTGCATGGTAGCGCTTGGCAGGTTTATCTCCCGGTTGGGGATTCGGGGGATGCCTTTCTTCAAGCTCCTCAAAAAGCAGGACCGCTTCGAGTGGACAGCTGAGGCACAGCAAGCCTTCGAAGAACTCAAGGTTTTCCTCTCCACCCCCCCAATCTTAGTCTCGCCGGTGCCAGGTGAACTCCTCCTGCTTTACATAGCGGCAACAACTCATGTAGTCAGTGCCGCAATAGTTGTGGAGCGGGAAGAGTCAGGACACCGCTACGGTGTACAACGCCCGGTCTACTTTGTCAATGAAGTACTGGGCGAATCCAAGGCGCGATATCCTCAAGTTCAGAAGCTGCTGTACGCAATTTTGATCTCGTCACGGAAGCTGAAGCATTATTTCCAAGGACACTCGATTTCAGTAGTGACTTCTTTCCCTGTGGGAGAGATCCTCCATAATCGGGAAGCTACCGGGAGAATCTCAAAATGGGCGGCCGAGCTTGGAGCCTTCGATATCTCGTTCTAGCCGCGCACCGCCATCAAGTCTCAGGCCTTGGCCGACTTCACGGCCGAGTGGACTGAATTCCAAGCCCCCCGCATCGAAGAAGAGCCGGAGTACTGGACCATGCACTTCAATGGATCTCTCATGCTCGGCGGGGCTGGGGCGGGAATTCTCCTCATCTCGCCGAGAGGCGATAGACTAAAATACGTCCTTCGGATTCAGTTTTCGGCCTCGAATAACGCCGCAGAGTATGAGGCACTCATCCACTGGCTTCGCATCGCCATATCGCTCGGGATCCGGCGATTGGCGGTCCGCGGAGATTCGCAGTTGGTGGTGAGCCAGGTACAGAAGGACTGGTTGTGTGTCGATCAGACTATGACGGCGTATTGTCAACAGGTCCGAGAATTGGAGGGCAAGTTCGATGGACTGGAGCTGGTCCATGTCCTGCGCCGCAATAATGAAACAGCAGACGAGCTGGCCAAGATGGGAGCCACTCGGGCAGAGGTCCCGAGTGGAATCTTCGTCTAGGATCTTTACGAGCCAACAGTCGCAAAACGACGAGAGCCAAGTAAGAATCCTGAGACTGAAGTCCTGTCCGTTAACCCCAACTGGACAGCTCCATATCTAGCTTATCTCTTGAAAGACGAACTTCCTGCAACTCCTGCTCTGGCCGAGCACATTTCGCGACAAGCCATGTCCTATGTGGTGATTGGGGGAGAGCTATTTCGAAGAGTGCCTCCGGCATTCTTAGGCGGTGCGTTCTGCAACAAGTGGGAAAGGACCTGCTCAGAGAGATCCACTCGGGAATGTGCGGCCATCACGCTGCATCGAGCGCCTTGGTCGGGAAAGCCTACCGGCAGGGCTTCTTTTGGCCTACAGCGGTGACGGATGCAAAGGAGATCGTTCGAACATGTGAGGGCTGCCAGTTCTACGCGAGGCAGACACATTTGCCAGCGCAGGAGCTGCAGACCATCCCCATCTCTTGGCCCTTTGCGGTCTGGGGGCTCGACCTGGTCGGACCGCTCAAGAAGGCACAAGGTGGTTTCACCTACCTCTTCGTAGCCATTGACAAGTTCACCAAGTGGATCGAAGCTAAACCAGTCACCACGATCACTGCGGTCAAGGCCAAGGAGTTCTTCTAGGATATCGTGGTCAGATTCGGAGTTCCCAACCGGATCATTACAGACAATGGTACCCAATTCAGGAGTGAAGAATTTCAAGAGTGGTGCGAAGGCGTTGGAATCAAGATTTGCTTCGCCTCAGTAGGTCATCCACGGAGCAATGGGCAGGTTGAGCGGGCAAATGGCTTGGTCCTCCAGGGCCTCAAGGCCAGGATTTTCGATCGCCTCAAACCATATGCTGCCCGATGGGTGAAAGAGCTACCGTCAGTACTTTGGGGACTCAGAACCACTCCTAGCCGAGCTACTGGACAAACCCCTTTTTTCCTAGTTTACGATGCAGAGGAGGTTTTACCAACTGAGCAAGAATTTGGATCCTTGAGGGTCCGGAGTTACAAGGAAACCGAGTCCGAGGAAGGCCGAGTGGTAGAACTTGATCAACTCGAGGAGGCTCAAAACGTTGCAGCCATCCAGTCGGCTAAGTACCTCCAGGGACTTCGGCGCTACCATTCTCGCAATGTCAGAAGTAGAGCCTTCTCAAAAGGAGATTTGGTCCTCAGAAGGAATCAGAAAAGTGAGCACAAGCTCTCTCCGATTTGGGAAGGTCCATACATTGTGGAGGAGACGGTCCGACCGGGTGCCTATCGACTCAGACGCGGAGATGGCACGGTTTTGGCGAATACTTGGAACGCCGAACAGCTACGTCGCTTCTACGCATAAGTTATGTACCCGACTCCCGTGCATTAAATAAAGCTATTGATTATCTAGTTTTTTGATCTGTCTTACTATGCTGTGGCCGAGTCGGTCCCGAGTGGTTATCACCCTACTAGCGTAGCGTCTAATCCAAATAGTGCCGATACAAATTAGGCGGAAACGCATGTTCGGGGTGAAGCCGCGACAAGCGGCAAGATCCGGACGTTTGTATCAGCGCACAGAGAAGGAAAGACGAAGCTAGAAGAAGGCACTAACCGCTCGAGAATGGCGTTCTGTGGTTCTTGAACGCTTCTGGACACAGAAGTCGGAGCCACTACTCCCTAATCGGTAGAAATTCAGCCCTCCAGCACCTCGCTGCGGGGGATGGAGCTATCGACTAGGGTAAACAATCGAAAGAAAGATGATTAAACTTAGAAATATATAAACGGCACTGTACTAATACTTTATTTACATTGCTAATCTTTTTTTTCATTTTCTCGCGCCAAAAAAAAAAGAAAAAAAAAGAAAAGAAGAGGGGGACGCTGGTGCTGCTGCTGCTGGTGTCTGCTGCTGCTGGTGCGGCCACTGGGACGGCCAGGGGCAGGATCGCCGAGGTCAGACGCAGCGCGCGTGACCCAGAGCCGCAAGGATCTCGTCCTCAACCACCCAAAGGGGTGGTATAAGGCGGACGAGGGCCGTGACGGCTAGGTTGTCGCGACGTTCGCGCCCTACCATCTCCATAATAACCTCGGCTACCTCAAAGAGCCCCGGCGCCACCTCCAACAAGGCGGTCACGGTGGCGGCGTCTCTGGCGGCCCCAGCCTCTTCCTCCGCCTCCAGTATGGCGAAGTCATGCTCCTCCCAGAACTCCGCCTCCTCCCAGCTGAAGAGCAAGCCGAAGAAGCGCTGGCGAAAAAATGCTGCGTAAGGGCCGACAAATCTCGTCATGTTAAACATGGAGGAAAGCTGGGAGGAAGAAGGAGAAGAAGACAAGAAGAAATGGGCGATCGCTCAAGAGCGGTAACGCCCCATTTATCGGCCATGCATGGCCCCGAAGCCGAGATGACACCATTTAAAGACACAGAAGACGAAGCGACGTTACGATGCTGCTGATATCCTCGAAGCACAAAGAAGATCAACACGTGTCATGCGCAGTTCCGACGTAATCTGAACAGGATGAAGGGATATGTCGCCAAACACGTGTCAGGCGCAGTTCAAATTAATTTGGCCTTCCCGCTAAGTTAGCCCAATTAAGCGGGAGGCAACGACGTAAACTTGGGGGCTGAACCACTCAGCCAGAAGGCCACAACGTAAGTCCTGACGCTCGAGAGCTGCACGCCAGCCACTCGGAAAAGTGTGCCTAGGGCGAGAAGGCCACGAGCCAAGGTCCTGGTGCTTGGGTGCCATACCAGTCAACTGAAAGCCACCCAGAAAGGCGTAACGGGGGCCAAAAGGCCGCGGGCCTATGTGTTAGCAACTCAGACGAGCGGAAAAGAGCGAAAGAAGTTGCGAGCTCGATTACCGGAGAACAAGGCAGATAAATTACATTCAAGTAAGAAATACAATTCTTCAAACAAGGAGGGCCAGCACTCGGCACGAAGATTCATATCAAATTCAGAATTCAAGATTCTCCAACAAGGCCCGTGATGTACCGGAAACCTCTTCAAGAAGTGCATTGGCCTTGTCTTCGTCACAGGCAAAACCCTCTTTAACAGCTTCAAGGTCAACTCTCGGATAGTGAGATTTGACCACTCCCAACGGCTGGTTAGCACTCGTGGTCGCCGACTCCATTGCATAAGCCTTGATCCTGTCAGCTCCTCCCGAGAGAAGCGGAACGGCGTCGTCTCCCTGGCTTAGTTCGGCTCCCTCGATAAGCAGAAGGTGCAGAACTGGCTCGCAGGCGACGCGGAGCTCGGTACGGCTTCGTTCGGCAGCGGTTATCTTCTCCTTGCATTCTGCACCAAAGCCAAGCTGCCATCAGAAAACACACCCAGCGCCAAGCACGTCTAATTCAAATCAAAGAAGCCTACCCTCCAGCTCTCGCTGTGCCTTCTCCAAGCCAGCCCGAGTTTCGAGGTTAGAACTTTCTAAAGCCTCCAGTCGTGCCCTCAGCTCAGCAATGGTTGAGTCGCGTCCTGAAACACGAGGGTGCCATCATTCTTCCCAGTTATTTATGAAAGTGTCCATGCCAAACCCAGGGGAGAATCTTACCTTCGAGCGTATGCTCAAGCTCCGCCTTTTCCTCTCGGAGTGTCATGCACTGGGCCTCCAGCCCATGGACCTCTTTCCACCTTTCGTCGCCGATCTCATTGATCTTGTCTCGATATTTTTGGTGCTCTTTGAGCTTGGGGAGCACCTTCTGAAAAAACTGTGATCTCTTCTCTGAGCGCTCCCCCATATCCTGGGTGACACGGCGAAGTCTCAGGTGGGGGCCAGCATTTCGTGATGTTAGCAGACTAAAGAAAGATAGAAGGCTTACCCTGATAAGCTTGTTGCACCTGACGGTGAGCTCGTAGAGTTCCATCCGAGCCGCAACCTCCGCTTCCTCGTCCTCCTCCATCCCTTTCCAGTCGGAACCCCCCTCACACCACACGGTCCGATTTGGGGGCTTCGGGAGAGGGCCAAGCGGCGGTGGCTCTCGATGGACCTCCTCCACTTCGGGAGACGAAGCCAGGTCAAGTCCATCGACCGCCGGACCACTCGACGGCTCGGCGGTCGAGCCAGCAGCAGGAGGCGGCGCCCCGGCTGCCGAAGGAGACGGTGACCTAGCCGGCGAAGAGGGGGTCCCCCTTGGAGAAGCCAGCTCCGGGGGCTCCTTTTCAGGAGACCCCCCCACTGGGACATCCATAGTAGGAGTCCTGGGTTGTCAAAAAGGAAGTATCTCAGGACAGGTAAGAACAAAAAGACAAGGATTACCCGAAAGAATACCTCCTGGATTTCTTAAACTTCATCCCAGACCTCATCCGAGTCCCGGCACCACTCGAAGGGGAGCCCGACCCGACACCAGCAGTCGGGGCTGCTCCTGAGCCAGAGGGCCGGGGCTCTGCGTCTGGTGCCCCGGGGATGCTGGAGGTTGAAGGCCCGGCCGGTGAGGGATCAGCAGCCTCCTCCGCCGATTGCTGGCGCAGCTCATGGGCCGAAATGTCAACTGCGCGCTTGGCCTGAACATTCCTCAGCCGAGAGAGGCCGACGACCGGAGCGTCAGAAAAGAAGGATTCTCGCTCCTGAAAGGTGAACGATTGCACATTGTCAGAATCACAAATCAGACAAAAACTATGGAACGACTTCTCGAGAAAGATGGACACTCACAGGAGGAGGAGGCCTCGCCGTCGAAAATTTGTGAGGGCAACCTCTGTTGGTGATCTCGGTGCCAGGCACAAAGAAATCATCCACCCGCGCCGCCAATGCAACTCTCGGAAGGGGCGCGCTCGTCTCCCGGGTGGGATCCTGAGTCCCGCTATACTGGAACCCCAAATGGACCTGCTCCTTTAAGGGTTGCACCCGGCGCTTGACAAAGCTGATCGCGATCCCGAGGCCAGTCAGCCCTTGGCTTTTCAGATCATTGATCAATGCCAGAAGCTCGGTGACTTGGTTCAACCCGCCGCCATCTCAGGCATCGCCCCAACATAGAGAGGCTTTAGGGGCGCGGCCAGTGAAAGGGGCGAGAAAAGGATCAGCATTCGCTCAATAGAACAACTCCCGCTTCCAGCCTTTGAGGGAAGTCTTGAGGGGGATGGTGAAGTAATGTTTCTTCAAGCCCTCTCGCAGCTGAAGTCCGACGCCCCCAATGACACTGGGAGCAGCCCGGTTCGGATGAGGCTTGAGCAGGAAGAGGGAACGGAACAAGTCAAAGTGAGGATGAATCCCAAGATACGCCTCGCAAAGTTGAATGAAGAGAGCGATGTGAAGAATGGAATTGGGATTCAAGTTGATCAGCTCGATCTCGTAGAAGTGAAGGAGCCCTCGGAAATAAGCGCTCCTGGGAACACTAAACCCCCGCCAGAAGAAGGACTCGAAGACCACAATCTCATTCTCCAGAGGTATGGGGTAAGGTTCACCCGCGGCGGGTCAGGCGAAGATCAATTCCAGCGGAGGAAGAACGCCGGCAGCGACCAGCTCCTCCAGGCGGGACTTCGTAGTAATGAGGTCTCCCACCCCGCGGTCGCCGGGCCAGCGTTATCCTCCTCCGACGACGAAGAGGCCGAAGAAGAAGACATCTCGAAGGAGTAGACCCTGTGGGAGGAACCGCCGCAAGTCTTGGGCGTGAAACCGGAAACCCTAGGCCACCCAGATCGCCAAAGAAGAATCGAAGATTTCTCAGCTGTGGTGGTGGAGGGGCAAAGATGTCTTTACCCCAACAAGGGTTTCCTCATTTATAAGAAGTGAGTCTCAATTTTCGCCTTACGGCGGGAAAAAGCAAGGGCTTCCGTGCTTAATTCTGAGCCAGATCTAGGGCACGCCCCACGTTGGGCCGAGAGCTGTGTTGCGCAAAACGCGACCAGGTGTCAAGTCTGGTTCGAGGTTTGGGATAAAGTGCGCCCCATGATGGGCCTGAACGCCGGCCGCCACGGAAGATTGGGGCCGGGCACTTTCCGAACATCCTGCAGCGGTACGCTCCATCGGGTATCGTGGGAGGATTTTACCAACACGGTCTTGAGAATGCGCTCCATGAGAGTCTGAAGCTGTGCGCCGTAAACGGGCACAGGCATTACTCTGAATGACCAAGGTATGCCCCATAAGGGTCGATTGAGCTTTGCAAGCCGATCGCCGCACACCGTAAACGGGCGCGGGTACCACCCGGCCACGAGCCACTCGGCCACGAGCCGACCTATTTCAGGTATGCCCCATGAGGGTCAATTGAGCTCGACAAGCCAGTTGACGCACACTATAAATGGGCGCGGGTACCACTCGGCCACGAGCCAACCAATCGCGGTACGCCCCACGAGGGCCAATTGAGCTCGACAAGCCAGTTGCCACACACTGTAAACGGGCGCAGGTAATAATGCCACGAGCCAACCAATCACGGTACGCCCCACGAGGGTCAATTGAGCTCGGTGAGCCGGTTGTCGCACACCGTAAATGGGTGCGAGTACCACTCGGCCACGAGCCAACCACCTATGGTACGCCCCATGAGGGTCAATTGAGCTCGACAAGCCAATTGCCACACACCGTAAACGGGCGCGGGTACCACTCGGCCACGAGCCAACCAATCGCGGTACGCCCCACGAGGGTCAATCGAACTCTGCGAGCCGGTTGTCGCACACCATAAACGGGTGCGAGTACCACTCGGCCACGAGCCGACAAACCACAATGATCCATCCCTCTATACCCTGGAAAGATCGATGATGAGCGTAAGCGCTACTCGGACATCGAGTTAGGGAAAACATTAGTAGTAATCCCGGCAATTAATAAGTCCTTTACGATCTTTTTTCCCATGAAATCTCTCTAACAGGACCAGAGGGGGAAATCCGATCTTAAAGCACTTGGGGGCTGCTGTGGGATGTCTGAGACGGGGGTCTTGCAGGAGAAGTCAATGTCCAACTGGGCCGAGGACGGAGCAGTAGGCCCAGAGCCTAGAAGCATTACGAAGAGCCCATGGCCATGGCCCGACTTCTTCCCCAAGGCAGCTGGTTGTCACCTCGACGAAGCTTCGCGCCGCGTCAGGACAACCCCGTCGAAAGTAAAGCCTGCGACCTGGCGCCGGCAGAGCCTGTAGGCACCAGAACCTGGCGGATCGGCAGGTTAGGTCGGGAAAGGAACGACCAAATCCCCTGGACGTAGTGGGGCTCGGTAGACAGAGACAGACCATATACTCATGAAGCCACCTTGTCCAGGGCCAGGTGGCACCCATTTGTAACGTATCCTTCCCCCAGTATATAAGGGGGAGGGAACAACCTTAAAAAGGGGGAGGAGAAAAAACAAGAAGAAATGGAGACCACATCCAGATATCCAAGAACACAGGACTAGGGTATTATCTCCTCCGCGAGAGCCCGAACCTGTCTAAAAAGATCGCCCTCACATCCTGTGTTACCATCTCGCTCTGATCTCGCACGAATCCCCTAGAATCACAAATCTCATTGCCGGCGGAACCGATCGTCGACACTATCTTTGCGAAGGCCGTGATCACTGCCCATCGCAATGTTCCCTTGATTCAGTAGTGACCGCTGTGACTCGGCATCAGCGAGAGAATTTTCGAGCTGTCATTGCTCAAGAGTTAGCAAAAAAAAGGAGAAGGATTGTCATCTGCATCAACTGTGCCACGTGAAGAAAAGAAGAAGAAGCATGTCAACCCTATCCATCTACCTCAGGAAATCAGTAATACTTGGTCACCATGGAATTGTTTCTTGTGTGATAAATGAGGTCATTGGCCTAGAGAATGCCCCACCAACCCGACATGATGACCCAAACGTTCATGTTACAAATATGGCGAGTCAGGTCATTTGTTAAGGAATGCCACAGAAAGATCAAGCAATTTATGAAGCCATGGTCATTCCAAAAATTACTTCAGTAAAGATTATAACACCGAAAGTAAATGGTAAAACTACGAGAGCAACTTGCTCAAAGAATCAGTTGAAGCAAGAGGAATTGGTTAACAAGACCCCTGATCCAGAAGATGAATGCAAGGAATTGGAAGACCACCGCAAGCGTCAGAAAGTTTATCAAGAAGGACCACCGCAACAGTGAATGAGAAGTGCCCCTCAACAACTCAGTTGCCATACTGCTCAGATTTTGTTCAAGACACTTTCACCTATGCTTCGCCCTGATGGTCAGAGTTTCCATAACACCACCCAGTGAAAAGTCCTCACGGAAGAAGCCAACAGATATCAGTTAAGCGTTGCTTCAGATGTAATGAGCCGGGACACTTTGCTAATAGTTATCCTAGGAGAAAAGATATTTTACCTGCCCACTTCAACCCTAGTCCCTCGCCTACCGAGACACTTGCGTCGGAAAGTGAATTGTGAAGGAGTATTCAGTTGATACAGAGTTTTAGTCAATGTTGAAGAATTAAGCCGACAAAGGTAGTATCAAGATTTTCCGTAGAAGAAGTGCCTTCTTGTGCTAGAGAAGCAAACACAGATGGAGTCAGTGGACTTGTAAGAGGACCTCACCTGCAACGAGCAGCCTACAAATTTTCGGATGTTATCAAGCGCTTGTTCAGGAATGACCCTGTCCAGTGTACAGTTGTTTGGAAGTTGAAGAAGCTCAAGAGTTGAGTCCCCTGAACCTAATTCTATAGTCAGCCCAGAATCTCGGGGACGAGATTCTGTTAAGGTGGGGGGGCGATTTGTAACATCCCAAAATTCGGGTTTTCAAAAATTTTTAGTTTAGTTTAGCTTCCCAAAAATTTTCGTTGATTTTCTCGCGTTTATAAAGCTTGATTTGAATTTTCTAAAACCTAAAACAATTTAATTTGATTATTCTAAACCTCAAATAAAATAAATTTAATTTTATTTGGGTTCCTTGTGCTTCAAGAAATTTTCCTGTAATTTTTTTAGATTTTTCGGAGCTCGTTTGCTATTTATTGGATTTATTCGGAATCAATTTGTATTAAGCTCTTTTATTGAAATTAATTAATTATTTGGAAAGGTTTATATAAAGTTTTGTTGCAAATATTTTATTTGAGTTCAAAATGTCTAATAATATTTTCTACAATTTTTCGGGAATTTTTCTGGTATTTTTGTTGCTCTAAATAAATTGATTTAATTTCTAGATTTTTTTTATTGGAAAATCCGGATTTCGCATTTGGGCTTAAATCCTTCTCTCTCCCTCCCGCCACCACCGCCACCGCTGCCCCGCTTCGCCTCCTCCCGCCTCCTCGTGACGCGTGACTCCCACAGCCGGCCGCCCACGAGCCGTGCTCGCCAGGGCCGCCGCCGCCCACTCACGTGACGCGCGCCAGCGTGCGCTGGGCCGCCGTCGCTGGCCGAAGCCGCGCTTCCACGCGCCGCTGCCGCGCACCGGTCACTTCGCGGCGCTGCCGCTGAGGCCACGCCCGCCCACGCGTAGGCACGCCAGCCCACCCACGCTGCCGCCACGTGTCGCGCCCATGATGGGCCACGTCGCCCGGATCCGATCCATGCACGGAAACTGCTCGTTTAAATGCCTACAAGGCCCGTTTTTGCTCCAAACGCGTCCAAACTTGATTTTTCTTGACCTAGCCGCCACCCCAACCGAGTATAGACCTCCCATGGCCTCTCCCATGCAGGTGCCACCCCTTGGATCTCCCCCAAACCTGAGAAATCCATCCCATGTCCTCCGGATGTCGCCCAACATTGGCCGAAATTTGGAGCCGTGTCCCGGGCAGCTCGTCGACTCTTTTTGAGATCCGTCTTAGCCATGGTGTGACACAAGGTACCATCTGCTTGCTGTCCAAAATTCAGCCAATTTAGCCAACGGGATCAAAAGTTATGACCGTTTCAATCTCGAATCTTGCCGAGGCCATAACTCCCTCAATTTTTTGAGTTTGACCGTGAAATTTTTTGTGTAGACTCCTGGGGATGTTCTATATGTGATGCACATCTTTCATTATGGTTTTTCCCTCTAGATTTGGTGCAGAATAATAATTTCTCCGATTAGACTGCGATCAGACAGCGTTTCAGACAGCAACAAACTTCCTCGCGCGTTCCCCACTGTTCCAGAAGGTATTTCTTCGAGCCACCTGTGTCACGGTGTGCCTCTTGTTCCCATCTAGCTCTCAGTCAAATTTCGTTAAGTTCCGATCATTATTCTAGAAGTTATGACCGTCCAAAGTTTTGATCCGTTAATCAGCAGTTTGTGATTAATCTGAAGGGACGCCACAAAATCTGCCTATTTTAGCTCGCTCCGGCCATGTTGTCGCGTCCGGTGGATCATCATGTACTGTTTTGGACCATCCTTAAGGTTCTTTTTGTCTCCATTTGCCGAGAAGCCCGGTGCCGGCCTTAAATCGTTATCTTTCACCCTATCCCGTGCCACCGGTTCGCTCACCGGTTAACCGTCCTTGGTAGCGTTCTATTGCGGCCATGTCATTGCACCGACGGTCACTACCTTGTTTCATGAGTATCCTATCATTGTTTCACCTCCACCGTTAACGTTCGCCGTTAATGTTCCACCGTTAACGTCCCACCGTTAACGTTTTCCCGACGTTAACATTTTGCCGTTAACGCTCCGTCGTTAACGTTCCCTCGTTAGCGTTCCACCGTTAACGCTCCGCCGTTAACGCTCCGTCGTTAATGTTCCTTCGTTAACGTTTTGCCGTTAACGCTCCGCCGTTAACGTTCCACCGTTAGCATTTCACCGTTAACGTTTCACCGTTAACGGTTGGCTCTCTTCACTTCGATGTCATCGCATGCGTGCATTCATGCAAGAGCCCTAGTGTGATGTCCTCATCTCCTCTATCATCATGACGTGAGCCTAGTCTCATCGTCATATCATCTTCAAAGGCAAATCAAAACCCTAACCTAAGACCGGTTCGATGGACTAAGTTCATCGTGAGCCGCGTTGTTATCTTTGCAATCTTTTCAGTTGTTTCAATCGTGGTAAGACACTTGTCTTATCTTATCCCTGAAAACTTAATCTGCCATTAATCGAGAATTCCTTCGTGGACTTGGTCGATAGACCATTGGCCATTGTCATACCCCTGTGCCCGATCTATCCGTCTCTCTTTTGTTTGACTGTGTCCGTTCGGTCAACAAAAGTCAACTTCGAGAATCAGTTTAGTTCACTGTGAACTAACATATCCTTATGGACCCGATCTATAGATCGAGAGCCCATATGTCGCACTCTGTCCAATCAAGATAATAACTTTGGAAGAAATATTCTTTGGAATATTATTCTTTCTTTCCAAGTTATTAATCTTTCCCTTTTCGGTGCTTTTCCGAAAGCTGTTCTCTTTTGTCAACTCTTCGATCTAATCCGTTCAAGTTCCTAAATTCATCCAAGTCGTTGTGCCAATGCTGTGCGTTCTTAATTTGGAGTTTATTTGAATTGTATTTTGAGTTTTGTTGTATTTGTGTTTCTTTATCGTTAGACGCGTCGTCCGGAAATCGTTCTACGGGCTGAAGATCAAGGAAGTGAAGATCGAAGGTCTAGAATCAAGAATCAAGGATAAAGAGTAAAGGATAGTAAAGTTTGCAAGGGCCAGGCAAGTTATGCTTTGACCACGTTGATCCCCTTTTCGAAAATTATGTTGTTTCAAATTATTGCATGCTAGTTGGATACAAACTGATTTCAATTAATTTGGGGTTAGATATTTAACCTACTTGTTATTGCCACCTTGTCTATAATAGCTGTACGCCATGATTCATTTGTCACCCTAGGTTGTTGATTAATAGTTGGTAGCTAAATACTTTGCCGACATGGGTTAATTAGACCGTCAGTAGCTGCTTAGTCTTGCAACGTACCTTTGACATCATTTTGGAAATACAAAAGCTCAATATTGACTAATAGAATATGCAATGTATTTTGGAACGGTGCGACGTGTTGCCGACACGATGAAGTTGATATGTGGAGGTATTCATACTTCTTCAATGATGTTGAGTTGTTGTTGACATTGTGTTGCGCAATAATCAACTGGCGTAATAAAATGATTTAGACCGGGGCAAGTGGCAAGATTATGATCAGGTGGGCCAGGTGTGGCACCGGAAAGGTTGATTTGGTTCTTCGGGTAGTCTTGCCCTGGTCGCCTAAGGACTTAACCTTGCAAGCCTTTGAACTGAGTCAATCATGCAACCACATGTCCGGAATGGGATGGACCTAGTTGATTAAATCGCTAATAACTTGCTTGTGATACCTCGGGGTGTCAACTACACCGTTTGTGTAGCTTGAAGGGGGAGCGTACCAGGGCTGCGGCATGGTACCCATCCAACAGTATGTCGGTCCCATACTTCGCCTTTGATAAGGGAAGGGATGGTGTATGGCAAAAACCGGAGAGGTTCACTTGTGTAGTTAGAGGCTTCCGAAAGACTTTGTTATGATCACTCATTCGCATACCCTTGTATGGTGATTCACGGCTGACGTGGTGAGTTGATTGTATCTTGTGGGTAAAGTGTATAACCTCTGCAGAGTGTAAAACCTATTCAAATAGCCGAGTCCACGGTACTGGACAATGCTCGGGGATTACAGTCAAGGGTTAGCTTTTCATGAAAATGAACTTGGGATTGGAGGCAGTTGCCTGTGGAAAAGTGATAATTGTTTAAGGATGTGGAATGGTTTACTTGTGAAACAACTGTGAAATTATTACTATTGTTATCTGTTTTACCGCTTTACAATCTATTATGAATATTTGTGAATGCTGTTTATTGCAAAATAACCCCTTCAGCCTGTCATTTGGAATAAGCCATGCATATAGTTATTAGACTTGCATTCTGTGCATGACTTGCTGAGTGCTTTATGTACTCACCCCTTGCAAACAAATAATCACCAGTGAGCAAAAGTCTACATCGTCGAAGAAGAAGAAGTTCCGTGAGAAGGAGATTATCTAGGAGTCTAACCCTGTCAGTTGCCTGTGGCGTATTGATGGGATTCACCGATGTTCTTCATTCCGCTGCTGCTTATTTGGAGTTGAAGCCATCAAGGCTTCGCAAGTGTAAGGTTGACCTTAAGGTCGTTCAATAGTTTATATTCTATATTTGTGTTATTTCTCTTTTCCGCTGTGTATGATTGTGATATTCATCTATGTTGAGACTGTGTGCACTAGCGTGATCCTGGACTAGTGCTGAATACACAGAGGGTCCAGATTTGCACATTCGGGTCCCGACAGAGGTGGTATCAGAGCCATACTGACTGTAGGTCTTGACCTTAGATAGATTGGCCGTCTTTAGGAGCTTCAAAATTATTTTCTAAAGAGAAAATTTAACTTGAAAGAATAATACATTCTTGACTTATCTTGTTCTTCCATTCTTTCCTCTTTGCTGAAAGTTCTATCCTTCCCTTCGATTTAAATGGAATTCTTACCTGAGTTGTTCCGAATAGTTAATGATGTTTCACACTTAAGGAGAAAGTACTGGATGTCGCCGTCAACCCTGAAGATCGTGAAGTAAGAAATCATCGAGCTCGAAGAGAAGTGGATCGATGAAGTGTTCTAGAAGCTTGAAGAACCAGTGCTTAGTAGTAAGTTGAGACTCATGTGTGAGAGTCGCGTCTCTTAAGATAGGAGTGTTACCCTTTTAGACGCTAGATTATTGTATGCTTAGGAATTTGGTTCTTCGTTGATTGCTGAGTGTGCAATATGTGTTGCAAAGCTTTTAGGCTTGGATAAGCAACCATACCAAGTTCTTAATAATGTTTTATAAGCTTTTAGGCTTCGTTGATTATGATCTGTGTGTACTAGCTATTGATCCAGGCACTAGTACAGGTAAACACAGCTGGGCCCGTGTCCTATTGCCGGTTTCGACAGAGTAGGTTGGGCAACATGAGCTTCAAACTGTGATGGGCTAACCTACCCATACACTATAAAGAATTTCATATTAAGTGCAGTGATATGCTACACAAAACCAAAAGGTCTAGGTTGACTTCTTAGTAGATTTGCTTTATCAGTCATTGAATTTCATTAACACATATCCAACGAAAGAGACTAACTTACCACTGTGCTGCATTAGTGAC
The DNA here is from genome assembly GCA_036346355.1 of Rhipidocladum racemiflorum. Lineage (NCBI taxonomy): Eukaryota > Viridiplantae > Streptophyta > Magnoliopsida > Poales > Poaceae > Rhipidocladum > Rhipidocladum racemiflorum. The sequence continues at coordinate 55,680,273 of CM070577.1, read as the reverse complement.
AGTAGATTCCAAATTCATTTATATAGTCATCTGTATGCTATCCTGCAGAACCAAGCAAGCCACTTGTCACTAACAAGAATAAGGTTAGGGCTTTTCGAAATGCAAGAATTTCTAAAGAAACAACATGATTGCTCAAGAAATTCCTCTACTGAAATATTATGTTCTAAACAGGGTCTTAACCTAAGAGCAATGTTGTGGGGGCTCTGGTATTAGATTAGCAATTGGGATCCTTACTGTTGTGTCGGACTGGTAATTAATGCTATCCGTAAGAATTCTGAATGCTTGACTAAAACCATACTCGTATTGAAGTCAATTGATCGGCAAGCACTCGACTTAAGTGCTCATGAGCCAACTGATTGAATCCAACCCAAGCTTCCCGCAAATGTGTGTCTAGTGCTTGTTCCTTAGATCAGTAGCCTAGCACCCACACGTTTCCAATCGAGATGCATCACAACCTCACACACGTAATTAATTTACAACTGAAAGGTAGATTTAACACACCTACCTAATTTACAGTTTAGGGCCAACCAGCCAAATACAACCCAAAAGAGATCCAAATTATAGCAGAAGTTCAAAAGAAACTCTACGGTGTGCCGTCACCACCCATAGGCAACCGACTGGGGAAAGACCCAGTTAACCCTCAGCGAAATCATCGAACTCTGAGGCGAATTGCAACTCGTCGAGCGGTTCTTGTTGGGACCCGAATTTGCAAATCCGGACCCTCTGTGTATTCAGCACTAGTCCAGGAACGCGCTAGTTCACACAGTCTCAACATTGGTAAATATCACAATCATACTCAACGAAATAATAAAGTACCTTAAATAGTTAACCAAACGGGTTGCTCGACCTTATGGTCAAGTTACAAATATACGCCTCGCAGGGCAAAACTTATTAAAAGAGAAATAACTGCAGCAGAAAATAAGATAACTTCGTGGCGCCATCCAGTATACCACAGGCAACTGACTGGGCTCGCTCCCTAGTTAGACGGTTCCTCTGGGAGCTCCTCCAAAGCTGGTGTAGACTCCTCTTCAACTGGTGTTGTATTGTGGCAAGGGTGAGTACTTGGTACTCAGCAAGTCATGCACAGAATGCAACTAATATACTACATGCATGGCTTAATACAAAGGAATAGCTCAAGGTATATTTGCAGTAAACGGCATTTAACAAGTATCATAAGTAGATTCGAAAGCAGTAGAAACGAGTTTAACATCAATAACTTTTCCAAGAGTTACATAAACATCTTTCCCAATTCTAATCCACATTTCCATCAACATCATTATTAAACCAAACCCAACCTTTCAAGACCAATTTATTTTCAAGAAAGTCTAACCCTTAACTGTAATTCCCGAGCGATGTCCAATACCGCGGACACGGCTATTCGAATAGATTTTACACTCTGCAGAGGTTATGCACTTTACCCACAAGATACAGTCAAACAACACAAAGGCGAGTGTCCGTAACAAAGTCTTTCGGAAACATCTGACATCACAAGTGGTCCTCTCCGGTGTTGCACACTAACCCTTCCCTTAGCGAAGGCGAAGTTTAGGCCAATCCACCGTTAGATGGGTACCTGGCCGCAGCCCCGGTACGCTCCCCCGTACAACTGCACAAAGGGTGTAGTTGACATCCTGAGGTCCCACAGGTACGTTATTAGCAACTTAATCAACTAGGTCCGTCCCATTACAGACATGTGGTTGCACGTTTGACTCAGTTCAAAGGCTTGCAAGGTTAAGTCCTTAGGGTGACCAGGGCAAGACTACCCGAAGAACCAAAACATCGTTCCTGGTGCCACAACTGGCCCACCCGATCATTCTTGCCACATGCACCGGTCGAAAACTATTTATCAAACCCCAGTTGATTACCATGCACCACGTGCCATCAACAACACAACACACGATACCTTTCCAAAACAGGTTCAATATATCGTTAAGTCAATATTAACATTTGATTGTCCAAAATCATGTCAAGAGCACGTAGCAGGTCTAAGCAATATACTACAACGATCTAAATTCCCATGTTGGCAATTTAATAATGTCCAACTATTTAAACCTCAACTAGGGTGACAAGGGGTCATGGCACATATTTAATTAACCAAGGTGTCATACAACAATTTGGCATCTATCTAATTCCCTGGAATTTAAATAAAGTATTTTCTAATTAAACTAGCATGCAATAATTTAAACCCAAAGTAATTTGAAAATGGGATCAACATGATCAAAGCACAAATTGCCTTCAAAGAGTACTTGGTCTTGGTCCTGAGCTGGCTCCTGGGTCAACACTTCTCCCTCGAAGCCTTCGGGCACTTCAACGTCTACTTGTAAAGCGTGCAAATAGCAAATAATAAATAAACAGTAGACAAAAAGTGTCCAAACATCCAAATAAAGTTCACAAACAGAGAGAGCATAATTTTATGAATTTTTAGAAACTGGAATCGTCAAATTCGGAGTTTAAATGCAAATATAACCGTTTAAAGTTTAAAGAAAGCATTAATTAAATAAAAACAGAGAAATAATCATGATAAAAAATTAATTAAAATTCATATTTGTGTAGGTCTCATTTTTATGAAGATTTAGAAATTTGAATCACTCAAATCGGAGTTGAAACGCAAAAGTTATAAGCGTTTGAAGTTTGAATCCATTTTTGAAATCAATAATTCGAATTAATAAATCATTTTCTTTTTCGGAAATTAATTATTGCGTCAGCATTGACACGCGTCAGCCCCTGGTTGGTCCACGTCAGTCCTGCTGACGTCAGCACCAGCCAAACCCCACGATGACGTCAGCATGACGTCATCATGCCACGTGGTGCTTTCTGGAGCGGCCACGTCGGCTCCGGTGCATGGACCCGGTCCACGCACGCGTAGCGTGTTGCTGATAGGCGGGCCCGCCCTATTAGCGGCTCGCGTTCACGCCCGCGTGGGCTTGGCTGACGTGTGGGCCCTCTGACACGCGGGTCCCGCGTGTCAGAGACACGTTCCCACGCACGGGCGCTGACCACGCTGACCGCGACGGTCGGCCTCCCGGCCACGTGGCTAGATCTTGGCCGTTGATTTGAAAATCAACGGCCCAGATTGGATCTGGGTTCACGCGTAGGAAAACTACTCGGCTGATCTGGACCGTTCGATCTTGATCGGAAGGTCAAGATCCAATCTAAGGTTTACAACGCAGCTAACCCTAACCGTTCGATCTAGATCTAACGGCTGAGATCTATCCTAGCTTAGTGCGGTTTAGGCTACGTGGCACAATCTAAACCGTTGGATCTAGATCCAACGGTTGGAAATAGATCTGAGGATTTCAACGTGAAAACTCACCGAGGGTGACGTGGCGCGATCTGGGCCAGAGAGTTCGATCGACGGCGATGGCGCGCGACGGAGCAAGGTCACCGGAGACGGGGACGACGACACGCCCGACGGCGTTGCGGGGCCTCTCCGGCGAAGTGAGTGGTACTCACCGACGCGGCGTGACCTCGCGGTTCTGGATCTGGGCTCAACGGCGGTTTCTACACTAAGTCTATTTTGAGCACAAAGCAGAATTTATTTGCAATAACATAATAATTTCGAAACCATTCGCAGTTCACAAGGCAATTGAAAAGAGAGTAACACAATGTAATCCTTGAGTACACTATTCTCATCCAAAGACCTCTATCAAGAGTCTAACTTCAACTAGAAACCGTCCGTGTAATTAATCAAGCTATCTACTCATGTAGTCCTTCACTCCAGATAGGTGGACTCCATACCTTTATAAGATTTGCAGTGTCTTCCACAAGCACCTCTACAAGATGTTCACCGAACCAAACACCTCTAACCTATGTAGGAGTCACCGATCTCTAAGAGTAATAAGCCCAAAACGCTCACTTCTACCTCACAAGGTCTAGCAACTAGGAGTGATGTACATATTAGGCATATCTACTCTCTCAAGCATTCAAAGCATCTTCAGTCCAAGCTTCAAAGTGCACTCAATGTCCTCACTAGGATGAACACTTAGATAGAGTTGTCAACATCTTCAAATGAACTCTCATCGGGTCTAGATATAGATTCACTCCTTAGAAGCAAGCAGGTAGACACAACGTAACACCCCGGCATTTAATATGCCCGAATGCTACCAAACATAGACTAAGCAATCTCTAAATACCACAATTACAAGAAAAATACAGCAAAGGCACAAATGCTAAAAACTAAAATTTCAGCAGCATTTCCTTTGTTTTAACACGAATTGAAGGAACAACAAAAGCATAGCAATATATGACAATATGAGAGGCAACTAAAATAGCAATAGTTAAAGGCATGACAGCAAAATAAGTCTAATTCCAAGCATTCAATGTCTCCATGAGCCAAACGAACAATAAGACTCACAAATCGCAAAGCTAAACCATAAAACAATAGGCATCACACTTAATTTATTATCAAGACCCAATTGAATGACTGTGGGAACAAATGAGTGAAGCTACGTGTAGATGTGTGACTATTCCCTTTTCCCTCATGCCGGTCTCAAGGTACCTAAAAACAACAAGAAAGCACAAGCGTGAGTTCAACACTCAGCAAATATATTGCAATGGTACAAAAGAACAATTACATGGCTACCACAACTCACATCATATCCATCATCTCATTCATGATCACATATCATTATCATCATCATTATGTATACAATGCGATGCGATGCTCATGTCTCCTTGGAAACTCATACCGGTATGGTCGAGTACACACCCGTCGGTATGCACCCTCTCCCCCCTTCCATCCCGAAGATGGAGGGTGCCTACTCCTCGCTTCCGTTCACCGCGGTGAATGGAATCACGATGTAGGACTTACTCATTGGCTCTCCAGAATAGTCATAAATTTCGCACCGACCTTCCCCGGACTAGTTACACTTTCTCACCGCCCGGGTGTCGGGACCCGAATCTGCAAATCCGGACCCTCTGTGTATTCAGCACTAGTCCAGGAACGCGCTAGTGCACACAGTCTCAACATTGGTAAATATCACAATCATACTCAACGAATTAATAAAGTACTTAAATAGCTAACCAAACTGGTTGCTTGACCTTATGGTCAAGTTACAAATATACGCTTCGCAGGGCGAAACTTATTAAAAGAGAAATAATAGCAGCGGAAAAAGTAAGATAACATCGTGGCGCCATCCAGTATACCACAGGCAACTGACTGGGCTCGCTCCCTAGTTAGATAGATCTTCTGGGAGCTCCTCCTCCAAAGCTGGTGTGGACTCCTCTTCAACTGGTGTTGTATTGTGGCAAGGGTGAGTACTTGGTACTCAGCAAGTCATGCACATAATGCAGCTAATATACTACATGCATGGCTTAATACAAAGGAGTGGCTCAAGGTATATTTGCAGTAAAGAGCATTTAACAAGTATCATAAGTAGATTTGAAAGCAGTAGAAACAGTTATAGCATCAATAACTTTTCCAGGAGTTAAATAAACATCTTTCCCAATCCTAATCCACATTTCCATCAACATCATTATTAAACCAAACCCCTTGACTGTAATTCCCGAGCGATGTCCAATACCGCGGACACGGCTATTCGAATAGATTTTACACTCTGCAGAGGTTATGCACTTTACCCATAAGATACAGTCAAACACCACAAAGGCGAGTGTCCGTAACAAAGTCTTTCGGAAACTTCTAACAGCACAAGTGGTCCCCTCCGGTGATTTCACACTAACCCTTCCCTTAGCGAAGGCGAAGTTTAGGCCAATCCACCGTTAGATGGGTACCTGGCCGCAGCCCCGGTACGCTCCCCCGTACAACTACACAAAAGATATAGTTGACACCCAGAGGTCCCACAGGTATGTTATTAGCAACTTAATCAACTAGGTCCGTCTCATTACAGACATGTGGTTGCACGTTTGACCCAGTTCAAAGGCTTGCAAGGTTAAGTCCTTAGGGTGACCAGGGCAAGACTACCCGAAGAACCAAACCAACATTTCCGGTGCCACAACTGGCCCACCCGATCATTCTTGCCACATGCCCCGGTCGAAAACTATTTATCAAACCCCAGTTGATTACCATGCACCACGTGCCATCAACATCACAACACATGATACCTTTCCAAAACAGGTTCAATATATCGTTAAGTCAATATTAACATTTGATTGTCCAAAATCATGTCATGAGCACGTAGCAGGTCTAAGCAATATACTATAACGGTCTAAATTCCCATGTTGGCAATTTAATAATGTCCAACTAGTAAACCACAACTAGGGTGACAAGGGTCATGGCCCATATTTAAATAACCAAGGTGTCATACAACAATTTGGCATTTATCTAATTTCCCATAATTAGGTAAAGCATTTTCTAATTTAAACTAGCATGCAATAATTTAAATCAAATCAGGTTTCAAATTGGGATCAACATGGTCAAAGCACAACTTGCCTTCAAAGAGTACTTGTTCTTGGTCCTGAGCTGGCTCCTGGGTCAACACTTCTCCTTCGAAGCCTTCGGGCACTTCAACGTCTACTCGTAAAGCGTGCAAATAGCAATAAATAAATGAACAGTAGACAAAAAGTGTCCAAACATCCAAATAAAGTTCACAAACAGAGAGTGCATAATTTTATAAATTTTTAGAAACTGAAATCGTCAAATTTGGAGTTGAAACGCAAATGTTATAGCATTTTGAAGTTTAAATAATCAATTAAATAATATTACAGAGAAAAACGTTAGTCTAAAAATTAAATAAAATTCAACATTAGGTAGATCACAATTTTATACAAATTTAGAAATTTGAATGACTCAAATCAGAGTTAAAATGCAAAAGTTATAAGCGTTTGAAGTTTGAATCAAATTCTGAAATCAATAAACCGAATTAAATCTTTATTCTTAAAATAAAAAATCGATTATGACGTCAGCGTGATTTTCCTCTAAATTATTTTTCTACTGAAAAATCAATTTATTGCGTCAGCCGGTCCATAGGCTTAATCCATGGTTCGGTTTGAGTCCACAGTGGACTCGGTCCACGGCTCCACGTGCGGCTGATAAGTGGGACCCCTCGGGTGACGTCAGCGGTGACGTCAGCGGGGCTCGGCCGAGGCGTCTGACAAGTGGGACCTACCGATGACGTCATGGGTGACGTCCGCGGTGCGATCCAGCGACCGCCGGCCGGCGTGTCAGCGCCCCACGCTCACGCCCGCGTGGGCGCGGCGACTCGGCTCCGCGGACACGTGGCTCGATCCGAGCCGTTGGTTTGAAAACCGACGGCTAGGATTGGATCTGGGCTACACACGTTGGAGCGGACGTGGTCAATCTGGGCTGTTGGATCTTGATCCAACGGTCCAGATCCGATCTAGTTCTTACGGGTTTGGAAAACACATGACTCACCGTAACCGTTGGATCTTGATCTAACGGCTGAGATCTAACCTAGCCTGGTGTAGTTCTAGCTACGTGGCACAATCTAAGCCGTTGGATCTAGATCAAACGGTTGGGATTAGATCTGAGGATTAGAACGTGGGTCTCACCGGGGATGACGTGGACGATCCTGGGCTGTCGGATCTGGATCGGACGGTGGAGGGAGTTCGCGAGGCGGCGATGGCGCGCGGCGGAGCAGAGGTCACCGGCGCGGGGGACGATGACCACCCGAACGGCGTCTGGGGCGTTCTCCGGCGAAGTGAGTGGCACTCACCGACGTGGCGCGACCTCGCGGTTCCGAATCTGGGCTCAACGGCGGCGGAGGACGGCGGACGGCGGCGGAATCTGCGATTAACCACGGCGGAACGCACGGCGAACTACGGCGAGCTCGTGCGGGCAAACGGCGGCGGCTCAGGCGAGGTGAGTTAGGGCTACGGGTGCGCGCGGAAGAGGCGATCACGACCGCGGTGGCGGCGCAATAAATAGGGGCCTCGGCTTCTGTGAATCTCGCGGAAACCGAGGTCCACCCGCAGGCGGCGGCGGAGTCCGACGAGGACTCGGAGAGGGCGACGTGGCACGCGCTCAGCCGTTGGATCAAGATCCAACGGTGCGTGGGTTTGGGCTCGCGTCCGGCTCGGGCGACGCGGCTGGCTCGGTCGGAGTCGGGCTCGGGTGACGCGGCGCGATCGTGGCCATTGGATCTCGATCCAACGGTCACGCGCGTTAGGGCTTCGCGAGTGGGTTCAACCGGAACGGTTGGCTCGGGTCGGACTTGAGTCTGACTCGGACTCGGGTCCGGTCGGATGAACAGTAAAACCCACTCGATTAATTAATACAATTAAATTCTCAGAAATTCATTTAATTCATTAAAAATAGCAAAAGACTCAGAAAAAATCCAAAAAAATCTGGAAAATATTTTGGAACATTTTGGGCTCAAATAAAATATTTCCAACAAAATTTTATTTGCAAAGTTAAATTTTTAATTATTTCAAAATGGAATAAATTCAAATAAATTCCATATAAATCCAAATAAATTCCAAAAATTCACCAAAGTGCCAATTCACACATGAATTTAAGAAAAGCAAAATTTTGGGATGTTACAAACCTCCCCCCTTAACAGAATCTCGTCCCCGAGATTCAGGGCTTTCTAAAGAAATAGGTTCGGAAACTCTTTCTTCAAATCCTCTTCGCGCTCCCAAGTTGCTTCACTCTCCGCGTGGTTGCTCCATTGAACTCTGCAGAAACGGGTTGACTTGTTTCTCGTCTCTCAATCCATGGTGTCCAGAATATTCACGGGGTGCTCCTTGTAAGTCAGATCTTCTTGTAGCTCAATTGACTCTAGCGGTGTCTGTTCCTCAGGTACTCGGAGACACTTCTTCAGCTGGGACACATGGAACACGTCATGTACTCCTGCTAGTGATTGCGGTAACTCTAGCTGGTAAGCAACTTCACCTCTGCGGCTGAGAACCTTGAATGGTCCAACATATGTCGGCGCGAGTTTTCCTTTGGCATGGAATCTCTTAACTCCTCTGAGTGGCGTGACTCTGAGATACACGAAATCTTCTGGTTCAATACTCAGGTCTCGGCGACGGTTGTCAGCATAACTCTTCTGTCGTGATTGGGCTATCTTCAATCTCTCCTTGATCATGGCAATCTGTTCTTCGGCTTCTTGGAGAATATCTGGCCCAAAGACACAGCGTTCACCTGTCTCGTTCCAATTGAACGGTGTCCGACAGGGTCGACCGTATAGTGCTTCAAATGGCGACATTTGCAAACTGGCTTGGTAACTATTATTGTAGCTGAACTCAGCGTACGACAGACTTTTATCCCAAGAGGTAGCATAAGCCAATGCACACGCTCTTAACATATCCTCCAAAATCTAATTAACCCTTTCGGTTTGCCCATCTGTCTGTGGATGATAAGCTGTACTGAAGTTCAAATGGGTTCCCATGGCTTCATGCAGTTTATTCCAGAACCTCGAGGTAAACTGGGTACCTCTGTCCGATACAATCTTCTTCGGCATTCCATGCAAACAGACGATCCTGGTCATATACAATTCAGCTAACTTATCTCCCGAATAAGTGGTCTTCACTGGAATAAAATGGGCGACCTTAGTGAAGCGGTCTACTATAACCCATATGGAGTCATATCCTCCTTGAGTCTTCGGCAAACCGGTAATGAAGTCCATTCCGATTTCCTCCCACTTCCACTCAGGTACCTTCAACGGCTATAGCAATCCTGCTGGTCTCTGATGCATTGCCTTGACTTTCTGACATATGTCGCACAGCGCAACATGCTCGGCAACTTCACGCTTCATGTTCGGCCACCAGAATCTTTCCTTCAAATCTTGATACATCTTGGCACTTCCAGGATGAATGGAATACTTTGAGTCATGGGCTTCTTCTAAAATCAACTGCTTCAGCTCCTTCTTGTTCGGCACACAAATGCGACCCTTCATCCATAACGTGCCTTGCTCATCCAACTTGAAGTCCTCTGCCTTGCCTTCATCCATGTTGGACTTAATCTTGCGGATCTTGTCATCATCCTCTTGTCCTCCTAGGATCTGATCCTCCAGGGTAGGCTTCACTTCCAATGCTGCCAAGAATCCTTCTGGTACGACTTCAATCTGCATTCTCTGGAAATCCTCACATAGCTCCTCCTGACTTGTGGCTATCAACAGGTTCACGGTATGGCTTTTCCAACTCAGAGAATCGGCAACTACGTTGGCCTTTCCGGATGGTAATGGATTCCAACATTGTAGTCTGTCGGCGTATTCCACACCAGGGTACTCGCTCCCCCGCAGTAAGTACGGTCGCCAGATGGATAGGGCGCATCTGGGCCCCACCGCCGAGGCAGGGGCGGGGCCACCTGGTGGTAGCCCAGTGGACAAGTGGCGATCAGGCCACACCACTGGGCGACCAGGAAGGTGGTCGCCCAGAGGACAGGTGGCGATCAGGCCACACTGCTGAGTGACCAGGGAGGTGGTCGCCCAGTGGACTGGTGGCGTGCAAACCACTTCACTGGCGCACCGCCCCCAAGGTGGATGCACCCGGGTCAAGGGTATTTAATGCGAATCGTGCGCATTTAATACCAGGCGTGGAGGCCGCAGTTTGGCGGCGCGCCTTCCCCAGGCGCATAATAATTGCGGGGGACGCCACGGTGGCACCTCATCCCCTGACGGAACGGGCGGCGTTGGTGAGCGTGGGACCCGAGGCAGGAGTGCGACGGCTGTGTCAGACATTAATAGGATGTAAGAACAGTGACAGGCGCATTAAATGCACCTGTGGCAGTGTAATGAGGGTGGCTTGCAGTGTAAGCCTCCCATGCGCCCCCGTCAGCCCAAGTATAAAAGGGGGCCAGGGTGCATGGGAGAGGGGGTTGGCTCTTGATGGGTTGGATGGATAGTCAGTAGGTTTCATCCCCTCTAGCTAGAACACAAGCAATAACCAGAGAACCAGGATTAGGGCTGTTACTCTTCGGAGGGCCTGAACCTGGGTAAATGTCTTATGCCTCCTCGTTTCTCCTGAGCTTCCCGGTACTCCGGTCATCTTCTTCCTCCTCTCTCAGGCGATTGCCCCGAAAGCCCCCCGTCTGAACCTCATAAGCACCCGACTCGGAGGTGCCTGTTGGCTAGTATGCCGACATAGTCCTTGATCAACTCTAACCATCTCCTCTGCCTCATGTTCAGGTCTGATTGGGTGAAGATGTACTTAAGACTCTTATGGTCCGTGTATACTTCACATCTGTTTCCAATTAAATAGTGACGCCATAATTTCAAGGCATGCACTACGGCAGCTAGCTCTAGGTCATGTGTCAGATAATTCTCCTCGTGTGGCCTCAACTGCCTTGATGCGTAAGCGACGACCTTTCCGTTCTGCATCAGCACACATCCAAGTCCTTGGCGCGATGCGTCACAATAGATGTCGAAGCTCTGATTGACATCTGGTAGAATCAACACCGGCGCTGATGTCAATCGCTCCTTCAGCTCTTGAAAAACTTTCTCACACTCCGGCGTCCACACAAACTTCTTCTCCTTTTTCAACAATTGCGTAAGAGGTTTCGCAATGGTCGAAAAGCCTTCAATGAAACGGTGGTAGTAACCTGCCATTCCAAGGAAACACCGGATCTAGGTCACGGTCTTCGGCTGTTCCCAATGTAACACAGCTTCTACCTTGCTTGGATCAACGGCGACTCCTTCTGCGGTCATTACATGTCCGAGGAACTCCACCTTGTCCTTCCAGAAGTCACACTTGCTGAACTTAGCGAAAAGTTGTTGTTCCCTTAGTTTTTCCAAAACTCGTCTCAAGTGCTCTGCATGTTCATCCTCTGTCTTGGAGTAGACTAAGATATCATCTATGAACACAACAACAAACTTGTCCAAATATTCCATGAACACCTTATTCATCATATTCATGAAATATGCTGGTGCATTCGTCAGACCAAAGGACATAACAGTAAACTCGTAATGTCCATATCTTGACGAGAATGCGGTCTTTGGGATATCTTCTGATCGGATCTTCAACTGGTGGTATCCCGATCTCAGATCAATCTTGGAGAAAACTCCGGCTCCTCTTACTTGATCAAAAAGATCATCGATCCTGGGTAGCGGATACTTATTCTTCACGGTGACTTCATTGAGTGCACGGTAGTCAATGCACATCCTGAAACTTCCGTCCTTCTTCTTGACAAACAAAACTGGCGCTCCCCATGGCGACGAACTCGGTCTGATGAATCCTTTCTCGATTAACTCTTCAAGCTATTTCTTCATCTCTACTAATTCCTCGGTGGACATCCGGTAAGGTCTCTTCGCTATCGGGGCTGTACCAGGTACAAACTCTATCGCAAACTCTATGTCTCTGTCTGGCGGCATACCAGGTAGATCTTCAGGAAAAACATCTTGGTACTCATTCACCACTGAGACATCTTCTATGCTGATTGCTTTGGTGCTGTTAACCATCAACTGTCCATCTATAACGGCGGTAGCTTGGAATTCTACCTTTCTTCCACACGGGCTCTCAACTGATATAATCCTTCGACCACAATCCAATACGGCCTTGTGCTTGGATAACCAATCCATTCCCAAAATAACATCTAAGGTCTGGGTTTCCAAAATAATAGGGTTCGCTAGGAACTCTATCCCATCTATTAGTATTCTCACCCCAGAACATCCTACTCTAGTTCGGAGTTCGGAACCAGGGGTTTGAACTAAAAGCATGCATTTAAGTCTTGCAATCTCCAAATCATTTTTAGCAGCAAAGCCTTGAGAAACAAACGAATGCGAAGCTCCAGAATCAAACAAAACTGTTGCAGGTGCATCGAAAGTTAACAAGTAACTTACCCAAGACGACGTCCATGGCATTCTCGCAGCGCATCTGCGGTGACATGGTTGACTCGGCCTCTCACCACGGTCCTGGTGCCGCTTCCCGTCAGGCTGTCCCTCGGTTGGCTCCTGGTGCTGGCGTCCTGGCTGGTGTGGATCCCAAATTGAAGCGGACTGGGGTCACTCCTGCTGTCTTCTTAGGGCAACTGTTGGCAAAATGCCCTAGCTCGTTGCAATTGTAGCAGCGTCTCACTGTCCCCTGTTGACTGCCTGAAGCGGTGTTTCTGGCTGGAGCTGGGGTCTGATAGTTCTGATTGACGGGTCTTGGTGCTGGTGACGGTGTCCTTGTTGCATTCTGTGGCTAGAATCTGAAAAACTGATTTGGCGCAACCCTCAAATGTTGCTGTGCTCCCTAACGCGATCCCTGCTACTGCATCCTGCGCTTCCTGTTGTCGTCCAGCTCCTTGCGCTTGTCCTCAAGAATAAGCGCTTTAGTCACCAACTCTTGGAAATCTGGAAAGGTGTGGGTGATCAGTCCCACCTGTAGTCCTGAGTTAAGTCCCTTCATGAAGCGAGACTGTCTGGCTTTATCTGTCGCTACATCCTCAGGTGCGTAGCGAGCAAGCTGTGTGAACTTGTTCAGGTATTCGGCCACTGGCTGGCTGCCTTGCTTCAGTGCTCTGAACTCCTCTTTCTTGAGGTCCATGATTCCTTCCGGCACGTGATACTGACGAAACGCAGCTGTAAACTCCTCCCAAGTGATATCTTGAGGGTTCTCTTGCATGGCACAGAAGTTCTCCCACCATTCGGCGGCTGTCCCTTCCAACTGATGAGAAGCGTAGAGTACCTTCTCATTTCCCGCATTGAGCAATGTGTAGCTTCCTCTCAATCGACCTTAACCAATCATCAGCCTCCAACGGATTGCATTCCCGGAGAAAGTGGGTGGATGAGTCCTCATGAACTCTGACAGTCTTGTATTCTGGCGTTGTCCCTGATTGACTTGATTAGCGGTGGCCTGAGCAGTGACGTGTTGCATCTGTTGCATCATGGCATGCATCAACTGAGTCTGGGCGGCAAGAAAAGCTCCAAAATTCTGCATGTCAACTGGCGGTGCTGGTTGGGGTGCAGGTGCTCCATTGTTGGGGTTTCCAGCTGGGCGAGAACCACTGCCGTTGCCTCCAAGGTTTCCGCGGGTGTTCACCATCTATCGATTGCTCCAAGGTTTCAGAGATGAGAGGGAAGCAAGAATAGACAAGTAGTAGGGAAACTATGCAGGGGAAAAGTGTAACTCAAAATCCAACTTTATTAATAATAATAACTTGGTATGGTTGCTCACAGTGCCTAAGGGCCTGCAACACATACTGCACACTCAGCAAGCAATGAAAATCCAAATCGACTCTAAGAATGACTCTTATTCTATAACGCGACTCGGCGAAGGAGTTTCAACCTCAAAACTTACGCTCACTCGTCAAGAAAACCTCCACTGCCTCCTCGCGGCGGGTGCGGCGGCATCGGCGTGAAACAATCGCCATGCCCCACAACTGCGGCTGTGGTTGACGACGCGGTGTCCTCCTCTGACTCTGGATCTGGTTGCTGCTGTGGCTGTGGCGCGGGTGCAGGTGGCGCCTCTTCTGGTTCCTCCTCTGGGTCTGGAGCGTCCAACTCCAACACTGGATCGGGACCCTGGCCATACAGTGCGGTCTCCAGCTCTGCGATCCTTTCCGCAGCATAGGCGACGTACTCACGGGCATTCTCCAAGTGCTTCTTCTCCTCCTCGACCTGCTCACGAGCCTTCTTCAATTCCTGAACTGTGTCTTCGATCAGCTCCTCCTGAGCGGCGACGAATCTGGCTAAGTGAGTGACGGTGGCATCCTCATCTTCTATCGGCTTCCGTTGAGCTCTGCTGTCTCGGCGTGGGTGGTGATGGAACACTGTGCCTTCCAGCTCCCTGGAGTAGGTGCGAGCGATCTGCTGCATTGCTCGACGCGACACCTCCTGGATTCCCATCTCAAAGGTAGACCTCCTGGCGGTGAAGTGGAAAGGGAGACTGAACTTTGTCTTCTCTCGGGCATACACTGTGATCCGGACATCCCATCCTGTGACCAGTCCTGCTTGCACAAGTGTAGTCCCTCGGTAGAGCGGCCTCTCGAAACCTCCAAGAAACTGAAGCATACGCCACAACTCGGCGGCATAGCCGCCTTCACGCTCGGCATAGTTGTTCTTCATCATCATCTGTCAAAGGATACTTGCGTAAGAACGCAACCTTTTAAAATCACTGTGGAAGACGAAAAGAACTCAGCAAGGAGTATGAACAAGGAAGAAAAGGGGTAAGTCGAGAATTCATTCATTATTTTGACAAATTTTATCTTTAGAAAATAGGTTTTATCCTCACTACGACCATTCTAACTATGGGTGAGCCTACGGTCAGTATGACTCTGATACCACCTCTGTCGGGACCCGAATCTGCAAATCCGGACCCTTTGTGTATTCAGCACTAGTCCAGGAACGCGCTAGTGCACAAAGTCTCAACATTGGTAAATATCACAATTATACTCAACGAATTAATAAAGTACTTAAATAGCTAACCAAACTGGTTGCTTGACCTTATGGTCAAATTACAAATATACGCCTCGCAGGGCGAAACTTATTAAAAGAGAAATAATAGCAGCGGAAAAAGTAAGATAACATCGTGGCGCCATCTAGTATACCACAGGCAACTGACTGGGCTCGCTCCCTAGTTAGACGGATCTTCTGGGAGCTCCTCCTCCAAAGTTGGTGTAGACTCCTCTTCAACTGGTGTTGTATTGTGGCAAGGGTGAGTACTTGGTACTCAACAAGTCATGCACAGAATGCAGCTAATATACTACATGCATGGCTTAATACAAAGGAGTGGCTCAAGGTATATTTGCAGTAAAGAGCATTTAACAAGTATCATAAGTAGATTCAAAAGTAGTAGAAACAGTTATAGCATCAATAACTTTTCCAGGAGTTAAATAAACATCTTTCCCAATCCTAATCCACATTTCCATCAACATCATTATTAAACCAAACCCAACCTTTCAAGACCAAGTTATTTTCAAGAAAGTCTAACCCTTGACTGTAATTCCCGAGCGATGTCCAATACCGCGGACATGGCTATTCGAATAGATTTTACACTTTGCAGAGGTTATGCACTTTACCCATAAGATACAGTCAAACACCACAAAGGCGAGTGTCCGTAACAAAGTCTTTCGGAAACTTCTAACAGCACAAGTGGTCCTCTCCGGTGATTGCACACTAACCCTTCCCTTAGCGAAGGCAAAGTTTAGGCCAATCCACCGTTAGATGGGTACCTGGCCGCAGCCCCGGTACGCTCCCCCGTACAACTACACAAAAGATATAGTTGACACCCAGAGGTCCCATAGGTACGTTATTAGCAACTTAATCAACTAGGTCCGTCCCATTACAGACATGTGGTTGCACGTTTGACCCAGTTAAAAGGCTTGCAAGGTTAAGTCCTTAGGGTGACCAGGGCAAGACTACCCGAAGAACCAAAACAACGTTCCCGGTGCCACAACTGGCCCACCCGATCATTCTTGCCACATGCCCCGGTCGAAAACTATTTATCAAACCCCAGTTGATTACCATGCACCACGTGCCATCAACATCACAACACATGATACCTTTCCAAAACAGGTTCAATATATCGTTAAGTCAATATTAACATTTGATTTCCAAAATCATGTCATGAGCACGTAGCAGGTCTAAGCAATATACTACAACGGTCTAAATTCCCAAGTTGGCAATTTAATAATGTCCAACTAGTAAACCACAACTAGGGTGACAAGGGTCATGGCACATATTTAAATAACCAAGGTGTCATAAAGCAATTTGGCATTTATCTAATTTCCCATAATTAGGTAAAGCATTTTCTAATTTAAACTAGCATGCAATAATTTAAATCAAATCAGGTTTCAAATTGGGATCAATATGGTCAAAGCACAACTTGCCTTCAAAAAGTACTTGTTCTTGGTCCTGAGCTGGCTCCTGGGTCAACACTTCTCCTTCGAAGCCTTCGGGCACTTCAACGTCTACTCGTAAAGCGTGCAAATAGCAATAAATAAATGAACAGTTGACAAAAAGTGTCCAAACATCCAAATAAAGTTCACAAACAGAGAGTGCATAATTTTATAAATTTTTAGAAACTGAAATCGTCAAATTTGGAGTTGAAACGCAAATGTTATAGCATTTTGAAGTTTAAATAATCAATTAAATAATATTACAGAGAAAAACTTTAGTCTAAAAATTAAATAAAATTCAACATTAGGTAGATCACAATTTTATACAAATTTAGAAATTTGAATCACTCAAATCGGAGTTAAAATTCAAAAGTTATAAGCGTTTGAAGTTTGAATCAAATTCTGAAATCAATAAACCGAATTAAATCTTTATTCTTAAAATAAAAAATCGATTATGACGTCAGCGTGATTTTCCTCCGAATTATTTTTCTATTGAAAAATCGATTTATTGCGTCAGCCGGTCCATAGGCTTGGTCCACGGTTCGGTTTGAGTCCACAGTGGACTCGGTCCACGGCTCCACGTGCGGTAGACAAGTGGGACCCCTCGGGTGACGTCAGCGGTGACGTCAGCGGGGCTCGGCCGAGGCGTCTGACAAGTGGGACCTACCGATGATGTCATGGGTGACGTCACGGTGCGGTCGCTGACACGCGGGCCCGGTGTGTCAGCGCCCCACGCTCACGCCCGCGTGGGTGCGGCGACTCGGCTCCCCGGAGACGTGGCTCGATCCGAGCTGTTGGTTTGAAAACCGACGGCTAGGATTGGATCTGGGCTACACACGTTGGAGCGGACGTGGTCAATCTG
Organism: Rhipidocladum racemiflorum; assembly: GCA_036346355.1. Lineage (NCBI taxonomy): Eukaryota > Viridiplantae > Streptophyta > Magnoliopsida > Poales > Poaceae > Rhipidocladum > Rhipidocladum racemiflorum. The sequence continues at coordinate 55,662,739 of CM070577.1, read as the reverse complement.
GGCTGTTGGATCCTGATCCAACGGTCCAGATCCGATCTAGTTCTTACGTGTTTGGAAAACACGTGACTCACCGTAACCGTTGGATCTTGATCTAACGGCTGAGATCTAATCTAGCCGTGTGCAGTTCTAGCTACGTGGCACAATCTAAGCCGTTGGATCTAGATCAAACGGTTGGGATTAGATCTGAGGATTAGAACGTGGGTCTCACCGGGGATGACGTGGACGATCCTGGGCCGTCGGATCTGGATCGGACGGTGGAGGGAGTTCGCGAGGCGGCGATGGCGCGCGGCGGAGCAGAGGTCACCGGCGCGGGGGACGACGACCACCCGAACGGCGTCTGGGGCGTTCTCCGGCGAAGTGAGTGGCACTCACCGACGTGGCGCGACCTCGCGGTTCCGAATCTGGGCTCAACGGCGGCGGAGGACGGCGGACGGCGGCGGAATCTGCGATTAACCACGGCGGAACGCACGGCGAACTACGGCGAGCTCGTACGGGCAAACGGCGGCGGCTCAGGCGAGGTGAGTTAGGGCTACGGGTGCGCGCGGAAGAGGCGATCACGACCGCGGTGGCGGCGCAATAAATAGGGGCCTCGACTTCCGTGAATCTCGCGGAAACCGAGGTCCACCCGCAGGCGGCGGCGGAGTCCGACGAGGACTCGGAGAGGACGACGTGGCACGCGCTCAGCCGTTGGATCAAGATCCAACGGTGCGCGGGTTTGGTCTAGGGTCCGGCTCGGGCGACGCGGCTGGCTCGGTCGGAGTCGGGCTCGGGTGACGCGGCGCGATCGTGGCCGATGGATCTTGATCCAACGGTCACGTGCGTTACGGCTTCGCGAGTGGGTTCAACCGGAACGGTTGGCTCGGGTCGGACTCGAGTCTGACTCGGACTCGGGTCCGGTCGGATGAACAGTAAAACCCACTCGATTAATTAATCCAATTAAATTCTCAGAAATTCATTTAATTCATTAAAAATAGCAAAAGACTTAGAAAAAATACAGAAAAATTCTGAAAAATATTTTGGAACATTTTGGACTCAAAAAAAATATTTCCAACAAAATTTTATTTGCAAAGTTAAAATTTTAATTCTTTCAAAATGGAATAAATTCAAATAAATTCCAGAAAATTCCAAAAATTCACCAAAGTGTCAATTCACATATGAATTTAAGAAAAGCAAAATTTTGGGATGTTACACTGGGCCATGTAACATGCCACGTATGCAAACATGCCAACATCACAACATAATAAACATATTCATCATATCATTGGCAATCATTAAGGCATGGCATGTGAACATATCACGTATTCAAATTTAATCTCAACCAATCTAGCAACTACAACCCGCTACCCATTCCAATACACTTGCCTCAACCACAGGCGTCGGATTGGCGAGAAGTAGAAGGCACTCAGGGGTCACACCACCTGCACATAGGTACCACACACTCACAATCATGTCCACAAAATAGTACGCAAACCCTCTTCTAACCCGACATCGCAAACTTCTCGCAAAACCCAAAAACAGAGGTTCTGTCCCGTCGGGACAGCAGCCTTCCAAAAGGCATAACTTGGGTTCTAAAACTCCGAATCGAATAAACGAGTACATCCTTGCGTAGCTTAGGAAATTTCCTAACTTTTTCTAAGTATATGGAAAAGCTGATTCGGACTCTAAAGTTGTTTAATCTACAAAATTCCGTGATCTGCTCCAATGACGTCACAGATTTTAATACGTTCGGTAAAATGAGCATAACCTTCAAATGGTTGGGCGGAATTGGACGTTCTTTATACCCGCTGAAAGGTACTGAAATTACCTACAACTTCTTCAACAGCCGTACGACCAAATTCCGAATCTAAATTGGCGAAAACATAAACCCTAGGTCGACTGCTCATGCTGCCCGAAACAGAGAACGTGGCAAACTCAAGATTCCATCTAATCTACTCAATTCCAGCACCACCAATTGATCTAAAAACATGATAATACCCCTTAGAACAGATCCTAGACCAACCCCAAGGATCCCCGTGACCATACCTTCGCCCGACGACCGAAAACCCAACGGATCTCCTACCGGTTCACGCGATCTCCTTCCTCGCTCCAATTCCGCCGGATCTCCTCAACGCGGAGCGCTCCAACGGATGGATCTTCGAGGTGTTGAGGTGGAGAACTCCCCTAGGGGCAGCAAGGGAGGTGGATAGGTGGTGGAGGGGTGGTGGTGCAATGGGGAGCAAGGGGGAGGTGGGGCGCAAGTAAGGGAGAGGGGGAGGTGGGGGTGGCGGCTAGGGCAATGAGGGTGGGGGCGCAACCAGCAGGGTGGGGGCGCAATAAGGGCTGGGGAAAGCCCCCCAACCTGGTCTCCTACTCCCAAAAGGACTCAACTCTTCCCCACCAAGGCCCACGACCCTTTCCCCTAGGCCCAAACTCCCCCGGAAAGGCCCAAATCCCCAGAAACGCAAATAAACCTCATACCGTATGGTTTCAACCTCCAATTCCATATTTCATAATGTTTTTGACCTCAACATTCACATTATATAAGGTTACGACACTCCTTGGTGTCACATTCTCCCCCTTCAACAGGATTCGACCTCGAATCCAAGACGCACCAATACGCAACCCAGCAAAGCAAAAGATAGCTAGGTTTCACATCACATACCTGAGGCGAAAAGCTCGGGATACTTCTCGCGCATGCGAGACTCCAGCTCCCAAGTCGCTTCTCTCTCGGTCTGATGTGACCACAGGACATTGACAAACTTGAGCGTCCGGTTCTTCATCACTCGCTCCGAAGTCCCCAGAATTTCCACAGGACGGGACTCGAAGGTGAGGTCCTGCTCAAGCACTAGTGGTTCCAACGGAACCACCAACTCCGGATCATGCAAGTATTTCCTCAACATCGAGACATGGAACACATTATGAACACCTTGCATTGACTCCGGTAGCTACAGACGATAGGCCAGCTTACCAACTCGGGCGATGATAGGAAATGGCCCAACATACCTCGGACTGAGCTTTCCCTTGGAGCCAAAATGAACCACACCCTTAGTGGGAGATACTCACAAGAGTACGCTATCACCCACCTCAAACTCCAAATCTCGCCTCCTCACAGCAGCGTAGCTTTTCTGTCGGCTCTGCGCTGCAAGAAGGTTCTGCCGTACCTCCGCCACGCGATCAACAGTCTGCTGAACCCAATCCGGTCCAAGAACTGCTCTCTCACCCACAGCATCCCAACAAAGCGGCGATCTGCACTTCCGGCCATACAGTCCTCATAAAGAGCAGCCCGGATGCTAGAATGATAGCTGTTATTATAAGCAAACTCTGCCAAAGGCAAATGATCTTCCCAGCTACCTTTCCAAGCCATCACACATGCCCTGAGCATGTCCTCCAAAGTTTGAATGGTACGCTCAGACTGCCCATCCGTCTGAGGGTGGAAAGCGGTACTAAGGCGAAGGTGTGTACCCAAAGCACTCTGCAAACTCTCCCAGAATTTTGAAACAAATTTCGCATCCCGATCAGAGATAATGGTCTTGGGTACACCATACAGTCTCACAATCTCCCGCACATGGATGGGAGCCAACTCGCTCGCTGAATTGGTAGTGCGGATAGGAATGAAATGCACGGACTTGCTGAGACGGTCCACCACAACCCAAATAGCATCCTTCCCTCGTAGAGTACGAGGTAGGCCGACCACGAAATCCATGGATATGTCATCCCATGGCCACACAAGAATCTCCAATGGCTGCAACAAACCAGCAGGATGCTTGTGTTCGGCCTTGATCTTCTGACAAATCCCACAAGACGCCACATACTTGGCAATATCCACTATCATCCTTTTCCACCAGAAATTCTTTTTCAAATCCCTGTACATCTTGGTCTCCCCAGGATGGACCGTGTACGGGGTGGGATGAGCCTCTTTCAGAATATCCTCTTTCACTTGGGATTTCTGAGGCATGCACAGACGACCCTGAAACCTCAAAGCTCCCATATCATCAACGGTAAAGTCTCCAGACTTGCCATCCTCAAGGCGTTTCCTCACCTGCTGGAGCAAACGATCATGCTACTGTGCCTCCCGCACACGCTCGGGAATCGCTGACTCAAGAATCAATTGAGTTTCAGCTTGCACGGTCCCCGCAAAGCAGTAGGAGACTCCCAGTCGCTCAAAATCAGCAACAAGACAATCAACGACAGGGGGCATTGTCTTGCGACTGAGAGCGTCGGCCACCACATTTGCCTTACCCGGATGGTACTGGATAGTGAGGTCATAGTCCTTTATCAATTCCAGCCACCTCCTCTGCCTCAAGTTCAAATCTTTCTGAGTAAAGATGTACTTGAGGCTCTTGTGATTAGTGAAGATATCACAAGACTCACCATACAGATAGTGCCTCCATATCTTCGATGCAAACACCACAGCGGCCAGATCAAGATCATGTATGGGATAGTTTTGCTCATGCTTTTTCAACTGCCTCGATGCATAAGCAATGACCTTGCCATCTTGCATGAGCACACAACCAAGTCCCAAACGAGAAGCATCAGAATAAACAGTGAAGCGCTTCCCAGGCTCGGGAAGGGTAAGAACAGGAGCAGTCACTAACTTCTCCTTCAAAGTGCAGAAACTGTGCTCACACTCTGCAGTCCACTGGAATTTCATCCCCTTCTGAGTCAGCTGCGAAAGTGGCTTTGCAATGATAGAGAAATCCTGCACAAAACACCGATAGTAGCCAGCCAACCCAAGGAAACTACGCACCTATTTGACATTGGAAGGCCTCTTCCAATCCAAAACTGCTGAGACTTTGCTAGGATCTACGGATATGCCCTCTGGATTGATGATGTGGCCAAGAAAACCCACTTCTGAAATCCAGAACTCGCACTTTTTCAGCTTAGCAAAGAATTGATTCTCCCTCAAGGTACTCAGCACAAGCCTCAAATGCTGCTCATGCTCCTCTTCTGATTTAGAGTAAACCAGAATGTCATCGATGAACACTACCACAAACTCATCAAGGTACTTGTGTAGCATATTGTTCATCGCCACCATAAAAATAGCAGGAGCATTAGTTAGTCCGAAGGACATAACTTTAAATTCATAATGCCCATACCTAGTGGAGAAAGCAGTCTTCTCAATGTCCTGCTCCCTCACACGGATCTGATTGTACCCCGATTGAAGATCAATCTTGGAGAACACCTTTGCTCCCTTCAGTTGATCAAACATATCCTCAATGCGAGGCAAAGGGTACTTGTTCTTGACTGTCACTTGATTAAGAGCACGATAATCAATGCACATACGCCAATTTCCATCCTTCTTCAAAACGAAGAGGACGGGTGCTCCCCAAGGTGACACACTGCGCCGAATAAAACCCTTGGCCAACAGATCCTCCAACTGCTTTTTCAACTCGTCTTGAAAAGGACGAGCCAAGCAGTATGGAGAGATAGAAATAGGTCGAGTGCCAGGAACAAGATCGATACGGAACTCCACATTCCTCACAGGAGGTCAACCAGGCAACTCATCAGGGAAGACATTGACAAACTCCTTCACTATAGGAATCTCATAAACCACATTGGTACATGCTACATAACATGCTAAACAACAATTCTTACTAGGGACAAACGATTTCAGTCAAAAGACTACTTACTTTGTTTGCAGCATTTTAGTTTTAAAACTCATCCCAAATTTATAAGGAAACTTGACTCTCAAAATTGCAATGAGACAAACCCAAATTTGGTCATGCAAAAGGAAGTCTCCAAAACACTTTTCAATCTCAAAGACTCCCACAGGAGGGAACCAAGCGATCAAATAAACATTTGCGGACAAAGGCACAAAACATAAATCGACACAACTTAACTTTTTGCACACGCTTCAATAACTTCTTTTAAACTCAGAGTAAGACACACAAGAACCAAAACTATACTTTTCTTTGCAAGGCAACCCACAAAACCGGTGTCCAAGCAAAAAGGCGACTAAAAAAGGCGCAACGCTAAATTCCTCTTCTTCGTCTTCAACCAAGGAGGACAAAACCAAGGAACACCGAAGGGACTCTCCGCGAAAAATCCAAACACTTTTCTTTTGATTTCAATCAACTAATGTCAAGAAAAACAACCAAAACCGACCATCAGAACGGTAAAGAATATACGAAGGAATCCACCACCAAACTCTTCTATTTGACTCCAGTAAACTACTTGATCTACGACAGAAAGGATAAGCACTCTTCTCCTACAGGGGTTAATAGTTCTTCGGTGATGGCGCTAACCGGCCACACCGTCAAACCTCATTCTTACTACGAAATAAGAGAGGTGGCCGAAACACTTCGGCACCAAAACCCCACTTTATCACAACAACAAGAACAATTCAATCATTTATCTCATAGACATAGCAACATGCATTATCAAATGAAGCATTCAACATCATAGCTTAAATACAACATTTAAGCGTAAAGAAACGATACCCATACCCTTTCCTACAATGCATCCATTGTGTGTCAAATTTTAGATTAGTTATACCACTTTTGCAAGTTTTAATGTTGCTATCCTATGACAAAATTTTAGTTGAAACCTAAGCCATGTTTCCAAGTTATTCCACATCACATTTTAGTTGTACCCTATAACATGACACTAAAAATACACATTCCAAGGACCTACAGCCCGCTCTGATACCAACTGTAACACCCCGGCATCTAGCATGCCTGAATGCTACCAAACATAGGCTATACAACATCTAAATACCATAAATTAAGATAAATTACAGCAAAGGAGTAAATGCTAGAACCGAAAATTTCGGCAGCATCTCCTTTGTTTTTCCATGAATTGAAGCAACAACAATATGATCACATGATATAGTATAAAGAATGACATCTAAATCATCAATAATAAGGATTCTAGCAGCAGTTTAAGCCTAGAATAAAGATTCCACCCATCTCATGAGCCAAACGAGGTAAATGAGGAAACCAAGCACACAAATTAACCATCACAATTAATGGAAGGAATATGTCATTGTTTATATGTGTGATGCTAAGTGATGACGTGTGACTAGCTCCCTTTCCCGCATGCCGGTTTCATGGTACCTAAGAAAAACAACATAAACACAAGCGTGAGTTCATCACTCAGCAAATATATTGCAATGGAACAAGAAAATACATTCTAATACCTTCATCACCACTTTTCACATATGACATCATACACATCTCATATTCATAGCGTAAGCATATCATTGACATCATCATATATCATAATCATATAACATCCTCATATAATGCAATGCAATGCAATGCAATGCGATGCACATATCTCCTGGAAACTCATACCGGTATGGTTGAGTACACACCCGTCGGTGTGCAACCTCTCCCCCTTCCATCCCGAAGATGGAGGGTGCCTACTCCTCGCTTCCATACACCGCGGAGGATGGAATCACGATGTAGGACTTACTCATTGGCTCTCCGGAATAGTCATAAATTTCTCACCGACCTTCCCCGGACTAGTTATGACTTTCTCACCGCCCGGGCCATGTATCATGCCATGTATGCAAACATGCCAACATCATAAATAACTTGTACATAAACACATGACATCATAACATAATAAGCATATTCATCATATCAATGGCAATCATTAAAGCATGGCATGTGAACATATCATATATTCAATTTCAATCTTAACCAATCTAGCAAACTACAACCCGCTACCCATTCCAATACACTTGCCTCAACCACGGGCGACGGATTGGCAAGAAGTAGAAGGCACTCCCGGGGTCACACCACCTGCACATAGGTACCACATGCTCACAATCATGTCCACAAAACAGTACGCAAACACTCTTCTACCCCAACATCGCAAACTACTCGCAAAACCCAAAAACAGAGGTTCTGTCCCGTCGGGACAGCAGCCTTCCAAAAGGCATAACTCGGGTTCTAAGACTCCGAATCGATTAAATGAGTATCCTCGCGTAGTTTAGGAAATTTCCTAGCTTTTTCTAAGTATATGGAAAAACTGATTCGGACTCTAAAGTGGTTTAATCTACAGAATACCGTGATCTGTTTCAATCACATTACAGTTTTTAACACATTCGGTAAAACAAGCATAACTTTCAAACGGCTGGGCGGAATTGGACGTTCTTTATACCCGCTGAAAGGTATTGAAGTTACCTATAACTTATTCAACAGGTGGACGACCAAATTCCGAATCTAAATTGGCGAAAACCCAAACCTTTTGTCAACTGCTCATGCTGCCTGAAACAGAGAACGTGGCAAACTCTACATTTCATCTAATCTACCCAATTACAGCACCACCAATTGATCTAAAAACATGATATTAACCCTTAGAACAGATCCTAGACCAACCCCAAGGATCCCCATGGCCATACCTTCGCCCGACGAACGAAAAACCAATAGATCTCCTCCCGATTCGCGCGATCTCCTTCCTCGCTCCAAATCCACCGGATCTCCTCGTCGCGGAGCGCGCCAATGGAAGGATCTTCGAGGTGTTGAGGTGGAGAACTCCCCTAGGGGCCGCAAGGGAGGTGGAGAGGGGAGGAGAGGGGCTCAAGGGCTAGGGAGGTGGCGGCTAGGAGAGGTGGAGGCAAGGGGTGGAGGGGAGAGTGGGGGGCGGCTAGGGCTTCCGTGGGGGCGCAAGGCAGCAGGGTGGGGCGCAATAAGGGCTGGGGGAAGCCCCCAACCAGGTCTCGTACTCCTATTTGGACTCAAACTCCTTCCCACCAAAGCCCACGACCCCTTCCCTTAGGCCCAAATTCCCCCGGAAAGGCCCAAACTCCCGGAATCGGCCCGAAAACGCAAATAAACCTCAAATTCCACATTCCATAATGTTTTTAACCTCAACATTCACATTTTATAATGTCACACCATTCCGTAGTGTCACAGCTACGGGCACCAGTAAGCTGCTGGTGGCGCCCACGCAAAGGGCGGCTGAGGAGCAGGAGCAGCCATCGTGTGCACCGATCCTCTGGAAGACGCCGCTGCAGTGGGAGTAGAAGGCACCGTCTCCCACTTGATGATGCTACCAGGATTCATCCGGCAGACTCGTCCCATGTGGCCAGGCTTGCCACAGTGGTTGAAACTCCCGGTCCAACCACACTTCGAAGCACGGTGCTCACCGCCGCACTTGAAACACATCATGCCCTGCCCGGGCACAGGACGAACAGCCTCTCGCGAGGAAGACAACTGGGGCGGCCTCATCTTAGCCCCTAAGGAGGAGCCCTATCCCCCCTTGAACTTCTTGAAGGTGGGTCGCTAAGAAGACCCACCTCCTCCACCAAAGGTCCTCTTCTGGCCCCCGCCTGGGGCCGCAGGAATCCCTGAACCACCTGGGTTCTGCCTATCCCGGGAGAGCTCCAACTCGAGCTCCATGCCCTTCACCTGCTCCACCACGGAGCAGAAGTCATAAGGGACAGTCGCCCCCATGATAACTCTGAACTCCTGGTTGAGGCCTCTACGGAACCTCCTCGCCTTCTCCTCCCTGTCACGCCACGGTGGCACAAAGCGCACCACGCTGTTGAACTCCATCTCATACTCTGCCACCGACCTCTTTCCCTGGGAAAGAGTCATCAGAGTATGCTCCATCCACTCAAGGAAAGACTCTGGGTAGAACTTGGCTCGGAAGTGAGCCACAAAGTCCTCCCAGGTGACCGGACAAAGCGCGGGGGCTCTAGCAGCCAGAACCCCCTCCCACCAGATATCAGCCTGCCCCTTCAGCTGAAAAGCCACAAAGCGAGCCCTCTGGACTGAGGTCAACTCTAGGACCTCAAACTGCCACTCCATGTACCGTAGCCAATCTGCGGATTGGATCGGCGTGCCCGCTCCGTCAAAAGTGTCAAGACGGAGGGACATCCACTCCCGGAGACTCATTCTCGGCTCCGGCACAGCGGGGGCAGCAACTGGAGCCGCTGTAGGGGGAGTCACTGCAGCAGGGGTTGCCCGCAACTGCTGGCGCAGCTCCTGAACCTCCCTCTGCAGAGCCTGAACTAAATCCTCATTGGCGGCGGGTACCTCCGCCCCTGACTGTGCCGCCGGGAGCTCCTCCTTCGCTAGCCCATGAGCATTGAGCGAAGCGATACCCTTAGCTACAGTCTCCGCAACTCCCTGAGAACCTCGCTCCTGGCCTCCACGGCCACGGCGACCATGGCCTCTACCCCTCGGCATGGCTGCTACAGTCAGACAACCATCCCATCACATAAACATAAGCACAACATCATATAATCAAGAACAGAGATCAAATATCATCATATACATAATCTTCATTAATTAATCAAGCGCAATGCAATGATGAACCAAAACCCCAACCTACTGTGCAACCAAGTGTGTCAAATTTTAAATTACTTATTCCACATTTGCAAGTTTTAATGTTGCTATCCTATGATAAAATTTTAGTTAGAACCTAAGCCATGTTTCTAAGTTATTCCACATCACATTTTAGTTGTAACCTAAGGTATGACACTAAAAATACACATTCCAAGGACCTACAGCCCGCTCTGATACCAACTGTAACACCCCGGCATTTAATATGCCCGAATGCTACCAAACATAGACTAAGCAATCTCTAAATACCACAATTACAAGAAAAATACAGCAAAGGCACAAATGCTAAAAACCGAAATTTCGGCAGCATCTCCTTTGTTTTAACACGAATTGAAGGAACAACAAAAGCATAGCAATATATGGCAATATGAGAGGCATCTAAAATAGCAATAGTTAAAGGCATGACAGCAAAATAAGTCTAATTCCAAGCATTCAATGTCTCCATGAGCCAAACGAATAATAAGACTCTCAAATCGCAAAGCTAAACTATAAAACAATAGGAATCACACTTAATTTATTATCAAGACCCAATTGAACGACTGTGGGAACAAATGAGTGAAGCTACGTGTAGATGTGTGACTATTCCCTTTTCCCTCATGCCGGTCTCAAGGTACCTAAAAACAACAAGAAAGCACAAGCGTGAGTTCAACACTCAGCAAGTATATTGCAATGGTACAAAAGAATAATTACATGGCTACCACAACTCACATCATATCCATCATCTCATTCATGATCACATATCATTATCATCATCATTATGTATGCAATGCGATGCGATGCTCATGTCTCCTTGGAAACTCATACCGGTATCGTTCAGTACACACACGTCGGTATGCACCCTCTCCCCCCTTCCATCCCGAAGATGGAGGGTGCCTACTCCTCGCTTCCGTTCACCGCAGTGAATGGAATCACGATGTAGGACTTACTCATTGGCTCTCCGGAATAGTCATAACTTTCTCACCGACCTTCCTCGGACTAGTTATGACTTTCTCACCGCCCGGGCCATGTAACATGCCATGTATGCAAACATGCCAACATCATAAATAACTTGTACACTAACACATGGCATCATAACATAATAAACATATTCATCATATCATTTGCAATCATTAAGGCATGGCATGTGAACATATCTTGTATTCAAATTCAATCTCAACCAATCTAGCAACTACAACCCGCTACCCATTCCAATACACTTGCCTCAACCACGGGCGTCGGAATGGCGAGAAGTAGAAGTCACTCCCGGGGTCACACTACCTGCACATAGGTAACACACACTCACAATCATATCCACAAAACAGTACGCAAACCCTCTTCTAACCCGACATCGCAAACTACTCGCAAAACCCAAAAACAAAGGTTCTGTCCCGTCGGGACAGCAGCCTACCAAAAGGCATAACTTGGGCTCTAAGACTCCGAATCGAATAAACGAGTACATCCTCGCGTATCTTAGGAAATTTCCTAACTTTTTCTAAGTATATGGAAAAGATGATTCGGACTCTAAAGTTGTTTAATCTATAAAATACCGTGATCTGCTCCAATCACGTCACAGATTTTAATACGTTCGGTAAAACGAGCATAACTTTCAAACGGCTGGGCGGAATTGGACGTTCTTTATATCCACTGAAAGGTATGAAAATTACCTACAACTTCTTCAACAGGAGTACGACCAAATTCCGATTCTAAATTGTAGAAAACCCAAACCCTAGGTCGACTGCTCATGCTGTCCGAATCAGAGAACGTGGCAAACTCAAGATTCCATCTAATCTACTCAATTCCAGCACCACCAATTGATCTAAAAACATGATAATACCCCTTAGAACAGATCCTAGACCAACCCCAAGGATCCCCGTGGCCATACCTTCGCCCGACGACCGAAAACCCAACGGATCTCCTCCTTGTTCGCGCGATCTCCTTCCTCGCTCCAATTCCGCCGAATCTCCTCGTCGCGGAGCGGTCCAACGGATGGATCTTCGAGGTGTTGAGGTGGAGAACTCCCCTAGGGGCAGCAAGGGAGGTGGAGAGGTGGTGGAGGGGTGGTGGTGCAATGGGGAGCAAGGGGGAGGTGGGGCGCAAGCAAGGGAGGGGGGAGGTGGGGGTGGCGGCTAGGGCAATGAGGGTGGGGACGCAACCAGCAGGGTGGGGGCGCAATAAGGGCTGGGGAAAGCCCCCCAACCTGGTCTCCTACTCCCAAAAGGACTCAAACTCTTCCCCACCAAGGCCCACGACCCTTTCCCCTAGGCCCAAACTCCCCCGGAAAGGCCCAAATCCCCGGAAACGCAAATAAACCTCATATCGTATGGTTTCAACCTCCAATTCCATATTTCATAATGTTTTTGACCTCAACATTGACATTATATAAGGTTACGACACTCCGTGGTGTCACACAATTTTTTAAAATCTACTTTTGAGTCAGATTATCCGACCCACTCGACTATCCATCTTTAACACTTCTAATAGTCAAAATATAACCGTTATGTATAGTCAGATTGCCTGGCCTTATCAGATCATCCAACTCACTCGAATCATCTGACTCTATGCAAAAACTCGAGTGCACCTTTTCTATCAAATTTATCTAACCGATGATCCAACCCACTTGGATTATCTGAGTCACAATGAAATTTCTAGAACATGTCGTTTATGAAATTGATATGATTGGTGGTCTGACCCACCCAGATCATCCAACTCCTATTGAAATTTCAAAAACATGCCCTCTAATGAATTGATCTGGCTGGTGGTCCAACCCATCCGAATCATCCATCTCACATTCAGAACTTATCCTATGTCGAATGCTTCTTCGAGTGGAACCCTCGATTGAGGAGTTACTTGGAATGCTGCCAAGATATCAAAATCCTTGGTTTCTAAAGGATCGAAATGGCGAGGGGGGGGAGGTGAACGATCAAAAAACAAAATTTCCCAAAAAAAAAATCAACAAAAGCCTCTATAAATCAAAGAGGAGCTGAAAATCAAATTTTTCGGGAATTTCGCGTGAGGCGAGGTACTACTGCCCAACTAGGATTGGTACTACTGTGCTACAGTAAAATCAGTATGATCTCAAAATCAAAATCGATGAATCTTTTGATTGGCTAATCTAAACTTTATGAAACTTTCTAGAGGTCTTCCTATGGATGTCAAGAACTTATTCCAACCTTCAATCGCAAGGATTGACATAAAGTTCTATCCTTTTTCCAGTTCAAGGAAGAGCGCTCAAGATCGGGAACAAAAACCAAATCTTCACTTCAAGCTTGGTTGTGGGATGTTGATGATCAAAATTATCTTGGATAGCCTCCCACACGTAAAAAAAAAGCAAGAACGCAAGAAAAGAAACCGAAGTCACTATCTAAAAGAATCATTCGTCTTAAGCACAAAATGATTGGTTTCTTGTAAATGATCGGTTTCTTGAATATGATATTTGATTTGAAGACGATTCATCCATCAATCATTCATCCTCCGCAAGAGATCCAAAAGAGATGAGAAGGAGAGGAGGCAAATCTAACTTGCAAGAATTTAAGTGCTAAAAGTAAATGCGATAATTTAAATTAAAGAATATAAATACAATTAAAATCAAATTTCTTGGAGAAGAGGAATTTCAAAGCCACATAACTAGGTGGGCAAAGATTTTATTATGCAACCAAAAAAAATTCCTTCTTAAAAGCTTAGGCGGAGGCATACCCCTCTCCTCTATTTATAGCACTCCGGAGTCAATCTCCACCCTTGGATAAGTTCCTTCAACCATAAGGAACCCCTACAAGGGCTGGGATTGACTCACTCACAAAGTTATTGGGCTAACCCAAAACCCACTAACAAACAGGTTTTGCATACTTCACAAAACAAGCTAACTTAACCTCTACTCTATCATCTAAACGGTGATCCAATGGCTCTCCTTGATTTGAGTAGCTCCAAGTTAGCATCCAAGCCATTTCCTTGTCTTATTGGCTTGCAGCGACTCCATCTCCGGTCATCCTCCGGCGATCCCCGACCGTTTGAACCTTAGCACACCTCGCCTAGTCTCGGTCATCCTTCACCTCACCATGACCTAGCATCGTCATCCTGCACCCATCAAAGACAAGGAAAGCTCGTATAGCAATATCCAATAATTTATGCAATTAATTATCCCAAAGAAAAATCACAAAAATCAAATATCATATTCAAACTTCGTAGTAAAGTCGGCACTAATGCCCATTTGGGGTCGATAGTACTGCACCATCGGTACTACTGCTCCCAGGTAGCCAGTAGTGCCACTGCCTCTAAAATTCTCGAGAGACCCCTCTCTAGAAAAATACTACTGTGTTCATGGCCAATAGCTACAACAAGCCAGCACTACCACCCATCCCATACCAGTAGTGCCGCCTGGATGGCACTATCGTGTCTCCAAGGTCGGTAGCTCCAGCAGGCCGACACTACCACCCATTCCAGGACAGTAGCTCTGCCCTACATAGGTAACACCTCAAATTGCTTCAAATTAAAAATAGAATTCAAATCAAACTCAAACTCGAGCACCACATGCTCAATCCAAGTCAATAACTCACCAATAACAAGGATATACCTCCAAATGGTTTTTCAGTTTCATACTTGAGGTTTGATTCAACTAGTGGTCGAACCCACCTAGATCAACCAACTCAAATTGAAATTTCCTGACCAAGTTTAATAATTTCACACCAATTCTAATTTTGGCATCCTCACTTGGTTTTCTAGCTTTCTCTGACTAGATATGAGCTAAAGAGATATAGTGTGCATCACAACTAGCTACCTAACCTCACAAAGCTCAAGCTACTAGCCTTGAAGGCCCTTAATGGTATGGCCAACACAAAAACAAACCTACCAATAAAATGATCCAAACACAACTACTTGGATCATTTATAGTCTCAAGGTTCTTAAACTTCATGGTTTGCTGTTAATTATACTTTTGGGGATATATGAATACTAAGAACTAATATGCAAATGTTATGCACTAAATTATCTTAAAACCTTAAAATATGGTTAGTCTTGACAAATAAGCGTAACCACTGAAATTAGGAGCATATATGTTTACAGGAGATCTTACTGAGTTTGATAGAATGGAGAGATTGGGTTGTAGCGATGTTGAGCAGCATGTCATTAGGGAAAGGGAAGTAGATGGTGTTCTCGATGACCCTATGGGAGAAAAAGAAGGATGAAGTGAAGAGGGGATTGAGGAGTCCAAGACAAAGATGATGAACATGTGTGCTAAGGCTAAAGCTCATTGGAGTGACTGTGCGAGCTATTTGGATGAAGTTTTCTTACAATAACAGCTATCATTCCAGCATTCGAGTTGCCCCTTATGAAGTGCTGTATGGCCGGAAGTGCAGATCGCCGCTTTGTTGGGATGCAGTGGGAGAGAGAGCGGTCCTTGGACCGGATTGGGTTCAGCAGACTGTTGATCGGGTGACAAAGGTGCGGCAAAACTGTGACACCACGGAGTGTCGTAACCTTATATAATGTGAATGTCGAGGTCAAAAACTTTATAAAATGTGAAATTGGAGGTTGAAACCATGCGGTATGAGGTTTATTTGCGTTTCCGGGCCGATTCCGGGAGTTTGGGCCTTTCCGGGGGAGTTTGGGCCTAAGGGAAGGGGTCGTGGGCTTTGGTGGGAAGGAGTTTGAGTCCAAATGGGAGCAAGACACCTGGTTGGGGGCCTCCCCTAGCCCTTATTGCTTCCCCATGGAAGCCCTGGTCTCTCCCTTTGCTTGCGCCCCATTGCTCTCCATTGCACCACCACCCCTCTCGTCACCTCTCCACCACCCTTGCTGCCCCTAGGGGAGTTCTCCACCTCAACACCTCGAAGATCCGACCATTGGAGCACTCCGCGACGAGGAGATTCGGTGGATTTGGAGCGAGGAAGGAGATCGCGCGAACCGGGAGGAGATCCGTTGGGTTTTCGTGTGTCGGGCGAAGGTATGGCCATGGGGATCCTTGGGGCTGGTCTAGGATCTGTTCTAAGGGTTATTATCATGTTTTTTAAATCAATTGGAGGTGCTGAAATTGAGTAGATTAGATGAAAACTAGAAGTTGCCACGTTCTCCGTTTCGGGCAGCATGAGCAGTCGACCCAGGGTTTGGGTTTTCGCCAATTTAGAGTCGGAATTTGATCGGCTGCCTGTTGAAGAATTTGTAGATAATTTCAATACCTTTCAGTGGGTATAAAGAAAGTCCAATCACGCTCAGCCGTTTGAAAGTTATGCTCGTTTTACCGAACATATTAAAAACTGTGACGTGATTAGAACAGATCACGGTATTCTGTAGATTAAACCACTTTAGAGTCCGAATCAGTCTTTCCATATACTTAGAAAAAGTTAGGAAATTTCCTAAGCTACGCGAGGATGTACTCGTTTAATTGATTCGGAGTCTTAGAACCCGATTTATGCCTTTTGGAAGGCTGCTGTCCCGACGGGACAAAACCTCTGTTTTTGGGATTTGCGAGTAGTTTACGATGTCGGGGTAGAAGAGTGTTTGCGTACTGTTTTGTGGACATGATTGTGAGTGTGTGGTACCTATGTGCAGGTGGTGTGACCCCGGGAGTGCCTTCTACTTCTCGCCATTCCGTCGCCCATGGTTGAGGCAAGTGTATTAGAATGGGTAGCGGGTTGTAGTTGCTAGATTGGTTGAGATTGAACTTTGAATATATGATATGTTCACATGTCATGTCTTAATGATTGCCAATGATATGATGAATATGCTTATTATGTTATGATGCCATGTGTTAATGTACAAATTATTTATGATGTTGGCATGTTTGCATACATGGCATGATACATGGCCCGGGCGGTGAGAAAGTCAAAACTAGTCCGGGGAAGGTCGGTGAGAAAGTTATGACTATTCCAGAGAGCCAATGAGTAAGTCCTACATCGTGATTCCATCCACCGCGGTGTATGGAAGCGAGGAGTAGGCACCCTCCATCTTCGGGATGGAAGGGGGGAGAGGGTGCACACCGACGGGTGTGTACTCAACCATATCGGTATGAGTTTCCAGGAGATATGTGCATCGCATCGCATTGCATTGCATTATATGAGGATGTTATATGATGATGATATATGATGATGTCAATGATATGCTTACGCTATGAATATGAGATGTGTATGATGTCGTATGTGAAAAGTGGTGATGAAGGTATTAGAATGTATTTTCTTGTTCCCTTGCAATATATTTGCTGAGTGATGAACTCACGCTTGTGTTTATGTTGTTTTTCTTAGGTACCATGAAACCGGCATGCGGGAGAGGGAGCTAGTCACACGTCATCACTTAGCATCACACATATAAACAATGACATGTTCCTTCCTTTAAATTGTGATGGTTAATTTGTGTGCTCGGTTTCCTCATTTACTTCGTTTGGCTCATGAGATGCTTGGAATCTTTATTCTAGTCTTATACTGCTGCTATAACCTTTATTATTGATGATTTAGATGTCATTCTTTATACTATATCCTGTGATCATATTGTTGTCGCTTCAATTCATGGAAAAACAAAGGAGATGCTGCTACAATTTTCGGTTATAGCATTTACTCCTTTGCTGTAATTTATCTTAATTTATGGTATTTAGATGTTGTTTAGCCTATGTTTGGTAGCATTCGGGCATATTAAATGCCGGGGTGTTACAGTTTGTATTAGAGCGGGCTCTAGGTCCCTGGAATGTGTATTTTCAGTGTCATGCTATAGGGTACAACTAAAATGTGATGTGGAATTACTTAGAAACATGGTTTAGGTCTTAACTAAAATTTTGTCATAGGATAGCAACATTAAAACTTGCAAAAGTGGTATAACTAATCTAAAAATTTGACACACATGGATGCACAGTAGGAAGGGTATAGGTATCGTTGTTTACGCTTAAATGTTGTATTTAAGCTTTGATGTTGAATGCTTCATTTGATAATGCATGTTGCTATGCCTATGAGATAAAAGATTGAATTGTTCTTGTTGTTGTGATAAAGTGGGGTTTTGGTGCCGAAGGGTTTCGGCCACCTCTCTTTATTCGTAGTAAGGGTGAGGTTTGACAGTGTGGCCAGTTAGCGCCATCACCGAAGAACTATTAACCCCTGTAGGAGAAGAGTGCTCACCCTTTCTGTCGTAGATCGGGTAGTTGACTGGAGTCAAATAGAAGAGTTTGGTGGTGGATTCCTTCGGATGTTCTTTATCGTTCTGTGGTCAGTTTTGGTTGGTCAAAAGAAAAGTGTTTGGTATTTGATTTTGTAACACCCCGGCATTTAATATGCCTGAATGCTACCAAACATAAGCTAAACAACATCTAAATACCACAATTAAACATAAATTCCAGCAAAGGCACACATGCTAAAAACCGAGATTTCGGCAGCATCTCCTTTGTTTTAACATGAATTAACACAATATCAATATCATGGCAAGATATGTCATAGCACACGACAAATAAAACATCAACATAAATGGATATATCATCAAATTACGCCAATAAAAGCATGCTCAACCACTTCATAAGCTATAACCAAGCAAATAAGGAATCACAAGCATGCTAAATTAAACCCTACATTAAGTTTATGGCACAACTCTTAATATCATGTCTCCAAGTGATTAATTATGGACTATGATGGTGGAGCTACGTGTAGAAGTGTAGCTAGACCCCTTTTTCCCGCATGCCGATCTCAAAGTACCTAAAAACAACATAAAACACAAGCGTGAGTTCGAAAAGTCAGCAAGCATATGTAATGGACAACAAGATCATTTACAAGACAATAATACCTCACGTCACATATAACATCTCAAACTTGAACACATAACAACATCCTCATCATTTAATATGTATTGTAATGCAATGCAATGCAATGCTATGCTCATATCTCCTTGGAAACTCATACCGGTATGGTTGAGTACACACCCGTCGGTGTGCACCCTTTTCCCCCTTCCATCCCGAAGATGGAGGGTGCCTACTCCTCGCTTCCATTCACCACGTGGATGGAATCACGATGTAGGTCTTACTCAATGGCGTTCCGGACTAGTCATAACTTTCTTACCGACCTTCCTCGGACTAGTTATGACTTTCTCACCGCCCTCGCCCCATCTCATGACATGCATGCAACTATGCCAATTATCATATCTCATTTGTACATAAACATATGGCATCATGTCATAGTACACATAAACACATGGCATCGAATCATGATAAGTATAGACACATAGCATCATATCATGATAATCATACTCAATATATCATTGGAAAACAGCAAGCATGGCAAGTGATCATAGCAAGTATTCAATCTTTCATCTAATCTCCACAAGCAACCTACGATTCCGCTATACATTACAACACACTTGCCTCAACCGCGGGCGACGGATTTGTGGGAAGTCGAGGGCACTCCCGGTGTCACACCACCTGCACATAGGCATCACACACTCACAATCATACCCACAAAACAGTACGCAAAACCCCATCTAACCCGACATTGCCCACTACTCGCAAAACCTAAAAACAGAGGTTCTGTCCCGACGGGACAGCAGCCTTGCAAAAAGCATAACTTGAGTTTTGGGACTCCGAATCAATTAAACGAGTACATCCTCGCATATCTTAGGAAATTTCCCAACTTTCTCTAGGTATATGGAAAGACTGATTCGGACTCTAAAGTCGTCTAATCTACAGATTACCGAGATCTGTTCCAATCGCGTCACAGATTTTAATACGCTCGGTAAAACAGTCATAACTTTCAAACGGCTGGGCGGAATTTAACGTTCTTTATATGAACGGAAAGATAATAAAATTATCTACAACTTCTTAAAATTCTGTACAGCCATATTCCAACTCTAAATTGGCGAAAACGCGAACCCTAGCTCGACTGCTCAATCTGCCCGAAAACATAAACGTGGCAACATCTAGATCTAACCCAAATTACTCAAATCCAGCGCCTCCAATTGATCAAAAAACTTGATAAACTCCCTAATAATAGTACCTAGCTCATCCCCGAGGATCCCCATGATCATACCTTTGCCCGACGCACGAAAACTCCAATCGATCTCCTCGGTCCTCGGTCCTCGCTCCTCGCACCTCGCACCTCGCACCTCGCACCTCGCTCCTCGGATGGATCCATGAGGATGCAGGGGTGGGGAGGTCACCCTAGGGCAGCAAGGGGGGTGGAGGAGAGGTGGTGTGCAATGGGGAGCAATGGGGGCGCCATGGGGGCAAGAGATGGGGCGGCTAGGAGGTGGAGGGAGGAGGAAGGGTGGCGGCTAGGGTTAGGGGCGCATGGGGCAGGGGTGGACGTACCAAGGGCTGGTGGGGAGCCCTTTTACCAGCCCCCACACCCAAACCTAGTCCGTTACGGAGACCTAATCCATCCCACCAAAGCCCACAAAGGCCCAAAACTCCCTTGGGAAGGCCCAAAACCCCGAAAACGCTATTAACCACCATATCCTATAGTTTTAACCTTAATTCCACATCTCATAATGTTATTAACCTTATCATGCACGTTAAATAAGGTTACGACACTCCGTGGTGTCACAACGCTTCAAAAGGCCCAAAAACGCGAGTAAACCTCAAGCCGTAAGATTTTCTTCTCTAATTTCGCAATTTGTAATGTCACACCAAAACGTAGTGTCACATTCTTCCCCCCTTCAACTGGATTCGACCTCGAATCCGAAGGACACCAAAAACAACTACCAAGTCCCCAAGGGACAAAAGGCTTCTTAGCCGCAAAGGCTCCATCAACCCAAAACACTCGAATCCTCACGACAAACATTTCGCACTTCTATCACAACCAACCTGACTACCACACTCCATCAAACTCAATCATGACACATAATCCCATCTCTTCCAATTATTTGACCCTTTTCACAAAGAATCAAAATTAACTAATGTCAGCTGCGTACATAGACTTCATCGACAAAACTTTTCTTTTCTTCCACAAACCACGCTACACTTTCATTCTACCCCCTCCCAGGCTGTGATGCCTTAGAGCGTCAGAGCGATTCTAGGGTTCCTTTTCCTGGTTTTGTTTCGGGAGAGGAATGAAGGATTTGACGGGGGATGAAATAATTGAAGTTTATCCGGCGTATTAATATTAAATTTGGAGTTGTCGGGCTAGAAACAGTGGGCCGAGGAAAACCTGGGCCTGGGCTGCGAATCCCCTCCCCACCTCTCTCTCTTTTCCCCTAGTGGGCCGGCCCACCATATAAAAGGGGTGTCACCCCCCCAAAAGCCCTAGGGCGCCCCCTCTTCCTCCCCTAGCAGCCACACCACCCCTCCTCTTCCTCCCCTTGCGTGGTGGCTCAAGATCCACCTCGAAACGCGAAGGAGCAAGCGAGAAGAGGATCCGTGGAGGCGTGGAGGACGAGCAGATTTCCATTTCGGGAATCATCGCGCGTTTTTCGTGTGTTCTCAAGGGAGAGCTCAAGGTAAAATTCCCAATCTTTTACCCCTGTTCTACCTAGGGATTAGGAGTGTATTAGATCTGGTGGTGAGTGATTTAGATGGATCTTGATGGGGGAGAAGGGTAGATGTTCACGTGGTGCTGTTTTTGGAAGGGGAGATTGTGCAGCGCGGATTGTTTCGCGTTTTACGTGGCATAGAAGATTTTTCCTGCAAAAACCTATAACTAGAAAGTTGTAGATAACGTCGAGATCTAGCTTCTGTAATGTTTTCAGAATTGTTGGGGCGTGGATCTGAGAGTTATCGCTGTTGCAAGATGACGGACAGAATCTGGAAACAGATTTTGTCCACTGTGTTGGACGTTTGTTTAGGCATATTTAACAGTGGAATTGAAATTTGTGATCTTCATGAAAGTTGTAGATCTAGTCAATATCTAGCTACTGTAATTTTTTTGTATTTTTATGATCTGTATAAAAAAAGATACGAAATTGTGAAGAGAGGGTGATGCTGTTTGACCCGGACAGATTGGGGTTTTTGGCGCTTAAGAAGGGAACGGGGATTAGGAAGCGTGTGTTTGAGTTGTGTGATCATTTGTGATGTCGCTATGTACTGAAATAATACTTGTACAGGTGGTGCCCCTTCTGGGCGCCAACTAGGTTCGCCATCCACGTTGGTAAAGGCAAGTGGAAGTAGCGGTCTTGCTAAACTATAACTCGCTATTTGTTTAGTCTTCAATATAAACCTTAATTGCAGCACACCTACATGGTTTAACTACTTGTTTATGAGATTACAATATCCTATCCTGCATTGTGATGTGGTTGTTTGGCTTTTGAATCATGAGTAAGAATGAAGAAAGATGTTGTTTGCAAGATGAATTGTGGAGATATTCTATCTCAATGATGTTCGCATTCTATCCATGTTATTTGATGGTATGCAAGCATGTGAATTCAGAGTGGGAAGTTATGAATGTATTTATGCATGAAGCATTAACTGCATAATCATGCATTGGAAGTTTGTCGACGCCTTGCGCGATGGCCGATGCAGTACAACACCGTGTGTTCTGAGAAAGGGCACGGTGAGGAGGATCATGGCATAAGCATGTGCACAATCATATGCATTTTACTGAGGTTGTGTGGACTCTATAATGTGGTATTGGACATGAGGAATTTGGTATGCTAGTTTTACTGTGGCTGTGTTATTCGTTAGAAGTTGTTCCGCTTGCCGAGATTACCCAATCTCACCCCTTGTTATTTTGTTGTTTTCGTAGTTCTCATGAGTCGTAAGCTTGAAGGGTGGGCTTAGTAGCACAATCAACCCTCCGGGGTCATCACGAATCACATGGACTAGTGCATTTAATAATTCATTAGCTTGCTGAAATTTTATTAATCATAGACCTGTTGATGTCCTCTTTGGAGCTGTTTTACGTTTATGTTTGTTTTACGGTTGATTTAGACTTGTTATCTCTAGTATTGATGCTTTTATGTTATTCCTGTTTATAATGGTTATTATGAATCTTGTTGTCGCTTCCGTTTTGTCCTAATTTTAGGAGAGATCTTTGTCGAAATTTTCTTGTACGACAGTTTAGATTTGTAGGGTGTTACATTGGTATCGAGCGGCTGTAGGTCCTTGGAATGTCTATTTTTAGTGTCATACTATAGGATACAACTAAAATGTGATGTGGAATAACTTAGAAACATGGCCTAGGTTTTAACTAAAATTTTGTCATAGGATAGCAACATTAAAACTTGTGTAAGTGGAATCACTAATTTAAAATTTGACACACATGGATGCACAGTAGGAAAGGGTATGGGTATCGTTGCCTTATGCTTAAAGGTTGAATTTAAGCTTTGTTGTTGAATGCTACTTTTGATGATGTATAATGCTATATTTATGATAGATTTGATTGAGTTGCTTCATTTGTGATAAAGTGTGGTTGTGGTGCCGAAGGGTTTCGGTCACCTTTTGTTTGTAGTGAGGCTGTTGTTTGTGGTGTGGCGGGTAGAGTCACCACCGAAGAACTATTATACCCTGTAGGGAAAGAGTACTTATCCGTGTCTATCGTAGATCGGGTAGTGACTGGAGTCAAATAGAAGAGGTTGGTGATGGATTCCTTCGGATGTTCTTTACCGTCTTTGGCCGATCGGTTTTGGTTGGTTTTTACGGGTATGTGGTTGGTTGAAACCGAGGAAAATGCTTAGTTTTGAGCACTCGCTGATTTGTCCTTTTGGCGGTTTGTGGTTTTGTCTCCTTTGAGTGAAGACACGAAGGAGTTCTACGTTGCGCGTCTTTTGGTCACAATTTTGCTTTGGCTTTGATTTATTGTGATGGACTGTCGTTGGGAGGAAATTTCTGTGGTTGTTGTTTCCCGATTTTTTTTTAAAAGAAGGGGTTGGAGTTTCTCTGTTGCGAGATCAATTTGGATGGAGCTAAGTTTGAATCTTTATCGGAAAAATTTAGTTGGACATTTGGTCTTCCCTTTTGCCTCCGTCTTCCTTTGTGGAAAGTGTAGGTTTTGGATTTCTTGAAGAGTTTTGGCTACTATGATTGGACATTTGAGGGTCGAGCTCTCTTGCATTTATGTTTGGATTTTGCTTTTCTTCCTTGCACGAAAAGAAGAATTTTTATCGGTGTTTGTTCTTGATCTAGAACTGTGTTTGTTTTTAATGTTTTGGATTGCCTCCTGTTTGTCAAGGGTAGGTGACCCATGACGGTGTTTAGAAATTTTATGTCTGTATTACGTAGTATGTAACAATGTGGTTTATGGAATGATGTACTTCTAAGTTAATTTGTGAGTTGAATCAATTAAAATGTAATTGTTATCTTTAGCTTGAGATTAAATAAACTTCTAGTATTGTAGATTGCTCTATAAGCGATAATGATTGAATGTGTTAATGTGCATGCTTAGGATTTATTGCATTATTTTAATGTGCCCTTGACCATGGACAATGTTTAAAGCTTTAAATCTTGATGCGTAGTTAGAACATTACGATGATGTAAACTCTTTGTGAAGGTAATAGAAAATTAGTGGGTTATTTAGAGACATTTTAATATAAGGTCGGTAGAACAATTTAATTGTAATGGTGGACTACCGATATTGTTAAAGAAACCATGCTGGTTGTTTAAAGATGTTCTAATTTAATCGTGTTGGCCAGTGACTTTAACTTGGAAATTGATTAGAGTTGATATTTATGACGTTGCAAACTATTAGTAGATTCGGAAGTATGCGATTCGTTCCAATAATGCTAGTATCGATATCAATTGGGAAGACATAAGTTTTTGCCATTGCCGTAAGAGCTTTGTGATGATTTCACCTATTCAGTTCACTTTAAAAAAAAGGCTGGAGTATGTCTTGGAGTGGCAATTTTGCTATAACCCGTGTATAGGGTAGCTAAAAAAAAAATTAATTTAATTTAGCGTTGTTGTTATAAGAGCTTTGGATGGCTTAAATTATTCAATCTATTTTACATAGTTGGAGTATGTTGTGTAGTGACAGTTTGTCATAGCCTATGGATAGGGTAACTAAAAGCAATGTTGTTGTTTTACAATTATGCCAATTATTGATATTGATGACTTAGTAGTGGTGGTAACTGATTAGATTAATTGTTGAAAACCTTTGTTAAAATGGTGGAAATTGTAACATGTTGTGATGGAGTGAACCAGGGATAGTTAGCATGACGCGTGATTTTGTCCTTAATAAATGTATGTTTTAAACTTCTATTTATGATTGGTGCCTTGTTGAGATAATATTTACTTGTTGAGTCATCTTTTAGGTGAATAAATTTCCATTGTCGAGATGTTGACGCGTATGTGGTATGGAATTTATAGGTTCATCATGCTGAAAGACTTGTTGAAGCACTGCCTTTCAAATTTAGAATATGATGATATAGGTTAGGCTGCTCCGTGGGGATCTTGATGAGGTAGTGTTGGTTGGATGTGTTTTTATAAGCACTTGTGAACTTTATTTATAATTGTGGAAAAGGTAATAAGAGTAAGAATTTGTTGTGTAGTTGTTGTTAATTCTGATGGGCCTTCTCAATGAGTAAATAGGGAATATTGAAATCTAAATGGTAAGGGTAGTGGAATGCTATAGATGGCGGGAGTTATGCTGAACTTATGTTTAAAAATTCATATGGATTGGTTTGTTTGTTTGATATTTGGGTTGAATACTTTCGGTCAAAGTAATCTTTGTGCTTGTTTGAGTTTCCCTAAACTTAGAATGATTACGCCAAATGTGGGTTAATTTGAGGCTTAAAACAAGGATAAAAGAATGATTAACCTTGAAGTAATTTGTGGAGATTTTGGAATGTTATTCTATTAAATATCGTCATTCATTCATCTTTGATAAGAAAACTAGCTTAAGTTATGAATGCGACATTTATGCTCAAGGATGTATGCTTTGACTGTGTCCGTAGTTTTCAAGGTCGAGTTATCGGTTGCATTGTTGATCAAAAGAAGTAGCTAATCCAATGTAAGATTTGGAACTTCATGATCTGGAAATATTTGTATTTCTATTTTGGGCTAGAGTTGTGTTGTGGTGTGAGGTGTTTGACAGATTTTGTTTAAGAGAAGATTCTTCCGGGTTGTGACATGAATGATATTCGTGGTTGAAACAATTTTTTCTGTTGGGAAGTGAGTTTGGTTCCTTTTTAAGGAAAAAGAGATGGTGGTTGTGTGGAAGCATTTAATTCCTTGATCGGTTTCTTTTTCTGAATGGCTCGGCCTTGGATAAAAGTGAGATGATTTGTTTTGGTAAAAGTGAAATGCATTTGCGAGAAGACTTTTCGCGGTGTTTCTCTTTTGAATAGAGCTTCTCCCCGAAGAAAATTTTTTTGGTGGTTTTGGTTCTATGGAGTTCCTCTTCCAAGTTGAGTTCCCGTGTATGTGAATTTCAGCCCTTTGGTTTAAAGGTGGTGATTGTCGTTCGTTGTGTTAGTGAGAATTAAGATTTCTTTTACGTTCAAGCTTGGGGGTAAGAAAATGAATGTTTATGTTATGGTTGAGTTTATTCAAGGATTGTACTCCTTGCCCTGGTCCTTGGGTGGAAGAATGTGAAGGCGAAACCTTCTTACAAGGGAAAACTAGTGTGGGTCGCTGATTGTAAGTAGTTTAAAAGTGAAGAGTAAAGGAAGGTTGTGTATGACTCAATTCAAACCTTTTTTGGAGAATTGTTTTCATTGATGTGTTCCTCGGTGGGGTTGCTTAATTTAGTAGTGGACAACTTGGAAGTTGTAGGTAATTACATCAATTTTTTGGAACTTTTATCGCTGGGTTCGAGCGAGTTTGTGTCAACCGTAGTGATTGTGTTCGGTTGTTATTGTTTCTGCGGATTTACGGACCCTGGTTGTAAAGTAGGCTATCTCTGTCGTTGGTAAGGGTGGATATTGGTTCTTTTTGTAAAAGATCAATCACTTGTAGGAGATAGGAGTTTGTGTTTGGGTTGATTTAGAGACTTACCTAGGGCGTTGTGTCTCACATGGTTCGCGTCGTCCAAAATGCGACGAACTGTGGTAGAGGAGTTGAGATTGGAATGCGGAGTTTCGCGATCGGGTTGAAGAGAGAAGTGGGAGTTGAGATTCCAGATCGATACCAGATTCACCTAATAGGTGTCCTTTATTTAATAGGGGAATAGTTCGTGTTAGTGTCCAATGAAAGATTTGTGGACCAATTAGTTTGAGCGGGATGCAACTTGGGAACTTGAGGACCAGATGCGGAAGAAGTATCCTACACTCTTTGAGGATGCTGAAGGTAAAGTGTTGATTACCATTTTGCCTTCCTTTTTTTAAGGTTCCGTAGCAAAGAGGAGTAGATTCGGGACTAATCCTTTTAAGGAGGGAGAATGTGATGCCTTAGAGCGTCGAGGCGATTCTAGGTTCCTTTTCTTGGTTTTGTTTGGGAGAGGAATGAAGGATTTGACGGGGATGAAATAATTGAAGTTTATCCGGCGTATTAATATTAAATTTGGAGTTGTCGGGCTAGAAGCAGTGGGCCGAGGAAAACTGGGCCTGGGCTGCGAATCCCTCCCACCTCTCTCTCTTTTCCCCTAGTGGGCGGCCCACCATATAAAAGGGTGTCACCCCCAAAAGCCCGAGGGCGCCCCCCTTCCTCCCCTAGCAGCCACACCACCCCTCCTCTTCCTCCCCTTGCGTGGTGGCTCAAGATCCACCTCGAAACGCGAAGGAGCAAGCGAGAAGAGGATCCGTGGAGGCGTGGAGGACGAGCAGATTTCCGTTTCGGGAATCATCGCGCGTTTTTCGTGTGTTCTCAAGGGAGAGCTCAAGGTAAAATTCCCAATCTTTTACCCCTGTTCTACCTAGGGATTAGGAGTGTATTAGATCTGGTGGTGAGTGATTTAGATGGATCTTGATGGGGGAGAAGGGTAGATGTTCACGTGGTGCTGTTTTTGGAAGGGGAGATTGTGCAGCGCGGATTGTTTCGCGTTTTACGTGGCATAGACGATTTTTCCTGCAAAAACCTATAACTAGAAAGTTGTAGATAACGTCGAGATCTAGCTTCTGTAATGTTTTCAGAATTGTTGGGGCGTGGGTCTGAGAGTTATCGCTGTTGCAAGATGACGGACAGAATCTGGAAACAGATTTTGTCCACTGTGTTGGACGTTTGTTTAGGCATATTTAACAGTGGAATTGAAATTTGTGATCTTCATGAAAGTTGTAGATCTAGTCAATATCTAGCTACTGTAATTTTTTTGTATTTTTATGATCTGTATAAAAAAAGATACGAAATTGTGAAGAGAGGGTGATGCTGTTTGACCCGGACAGATTGGGGTTTTTGGCGCTTAAGAAGGGAACGGGGATTAGGAAGCGTGTGTTCGAGTTGTGTGATCATTTGTGATGTCGCTATGTACTGAAATAATACTTGTACAGGTGGTGCCCCTTCTGGACGCAACTAGGTTCGTCATCCACGTTGGTAAAGGCAAGTGGAAGTAGCGGTCTTGCTAAACTATAACTCGCTATTTGTTTCGTCTTCAATATAAACCTTAATTGCAGCACACCTACATGGTTTAACTACTTGTTTATGAGATTACAATATCCTATCCTGCATTGTGATGTGGTTGTTTGGCTTTTGAATCATGAGTAAGAATGAAGAAAGATGTTGTTTGCAAGATGAATTGTGGAGATATTCTATCTCAATGATGTTCGCATTCTATCCATGTTATTTGATGGTATGCAAGCATGTGAATTCAGAGTGGGAAGTTATGAATGTATTTATGCATGAAGCATTAACTACATAATCATGCATTGGAAGTTTGTCGACGCCTTGTCTTGGCGATCAGAGCAGTACAACACCGTGTGTTCTGAGAAAGGGCACGGTGAGGAGGATCATGGCATAAGCATGTGCACAATCATATGCATTTTACTGAGGTTGTGTGGACTCTATAATGTGGTATTGGACATGAGGAATTTGGTATGCTAGTTTTACTGTGGCTGTGTTATTCGTTAGAAGTTGTTCCGCTTCTTTGAGATTACCCAATCTCACCCCTTGTTATTTTGTTGTTTTCAGGTAGTTCTCGCGAGTCGTAAGCTTGAAGGGTGGGCTTAGTAGCACAATCAACCCTCCGGGGTCATCACGAATCACATGGACTAGTGCATTTAATAATTCATTAGCTTGCTGAAATTTTATTAATCATAGACCTGTTGATGTCCTCTTTGGAGCTGTTTTACGTTTATGTTTGTTTTCTGGTTGATTTAGACTTGTTATCTCTAGTATTGATGCTTTTATGTTATTCCTGTTTATAATGGTTATTATGAATCTTGTTGTCGCTTCCGTTTTGTCCTAATTTTAGGAGAGATGCTGTCGAAATTTTCTTGTACGACAGTTTAGATTTGTAGGGTGTTACACAGGCATAACACACACCCAGGGACAACTAGCTACGACAAAGTTCACGACAGATCACTATATTTCAAATTATCATCACTTTTTAACAATCCAACCATATTCTCAACAAGGTTTGGACCGACATCACCAACTTCCAACATGACCACCCTTCGAACCACAACCAAAGTTCTACGCCTAGCCCAAGGTAGAGCTGTAAATTATTACCAAACCTCAACTCTTTTCTCAGATAGGGAGGACAACAACCACAAATCGCATACGGAATGATCCGCGAAAAAACCAATACCAAACATTTTTCTTTTAGTTTCTATCAACTAAAACCAAGAAAACCAACCAAAACCAACTGTCGGGACCCGAATTTGCAAATCCGGACCCTCTGTGTATTCAGCACTAGTCCAGGATCACGCTAGTGCACACAGTCTCAACTTAGATGAATATCACAATCATACACAGCGGAATAGTAAAAATAACTCAATAATAGAATATAAACTATTGAGCGACCTTAAGGTCAACCTTACATTTGTGAAGCCTTGACGGCTTCGACTCCAAATAAGCAGCAGCGGAACGAAGAACATCGGTGAATCCCATCAATACGCCACAGGCAACTGACAGGGTTCGACTCCTAGATAATCGCCTTCTCACGGAACTTCTTCTTCTTCGACGATGTAGACTTTTGCTCACTAGTGATTGTTTGTTTGCAAGGGTGAGTACATAAAGCACTCAGCAAGTCATGCACAGAATGCAAGTCTAATAGCTATATGCATGGCTTATTCCAAATGACAGGCTGAAGGGGTTATTTTGCAATAAACAGCATTCACAAATATTCATAATAGATTGTAAAGCGGTAAAACAGATAATAATAGTAATACTTTCACAGTTGTTTCAGGAGTAAACCATTCCCCATCCTTAACCAATTATCACTTTTTCACAGGCAAACTGCCTCCAAACCCAAGTTTACTTTTAAGAAAATCTAACCCTTGACTGTAATCCCCAAGCATTGTCCAGTACCGTGGACTCGGCTATTCGAATAGGTTTTACACTCTGCAGAGGATATACACTTTACCCACAAGATACAATCCACTCACCACGTCAGCCGTGAATCGCCATACAAGAGTATGCGAATGAGCGATCATAACAAAGCCTTTCGGAAGCCTCAAACAACACAGGTGGTCCTCTCCGGTTCGTGCTCTACACCATCCCTTCCCTTAGCCAAGGCGAAGTATGGGACCAACACACCGTTAGATGGGTATCTGGCCACAGCCACGATACGCTCCCCCGTACAATCACACAAACGGTGTAACTGACACCCTGAGGCTCCACAAGTGAGTCCTTAGCGACTTAGTCAACTAGGGCCGTCCCATTCCAGCCATGTGGTTGTACGTTTGACTCAGTTCAAAGGCTTGCAAGGTTAAGTCCTTAGAGTGACCAGGGCAAGACTACCCGAAGAACCAAATCAACATCCCCAATGCCACAACTGGCCCACCTGATTACTCTTGCCACATGCCCCAGTCGAAATCTGTTTATCAAACCCCAGTTGATTACCATGCACCACGTGCCATCAACATCACATGATACTCTTCCAAAACAGGTTCAATATATCATTAAGTCAATATTAACATTTGATTGTCCAAAATCATGTTATGAGCACGTAGCAGGTCTAAGCAGTATACTACAACGATCTAAACCCATGTTGACAATTTAATAATGTCCAACTAGTAATCCACAACTAGGGTGACAAGGGATCATGGCACATACTTAGATAATCAAGGTGTCATACAAAGAAATTGGTATTTATCTAACCCCATGTTTAAACAAAGTATCTTTCTAATTGAACTAGCATGCAATAGTTTAAATCAAAATAGATTTCGAAATAGGATCAACATGGTCAAAGCACAACTTGCCTGGCCCTTGCAAACTTTACTGTCTTTTACTCTTTATCCTTGATCCTTGGTCCTCGATCTTCAACTTCCACTTTCTCGATCCTCAGCTCGTTCGAACGATTTCCGGACGACGGCGTCTAACGATTAAAGAAGAAGCAAATACAAACCAATTCAAAAGACAAATCAAGTAAACTCCAAATTAAGAACGAACAAAGATTGGGCACAACGGCTTGGGAGAGATTTGGGAACTCAAGCGGATTAGATCGAAGAGTTGACAAAAGAGAACGGGCTTTCGGCAAAACAATCGAAAGGGAAAGATTAATAATCGAAAGAAAGAATAATATTCCGAAGAATATTTCTTCCGAAGTTATTATCTTGATTGACAGATAGCGACATATGGGCTCTCAATCTATAGATCGGGTCCATAAGGATATGTTAGTTCGCGATGAACTAAAGCGATTCTTGAAGTTGACTTTTGTTGACCAAACGGACACAGTCAAACAAAAGAGAGACGGATAGATCGGCACAGGGGTATGACAGATGGCCAATGGTCTATCGACCAAGTCCACGAAGGAATTCTCGATTAAAGGCAGATTAGGTCTTCAGGGATAAGACAAGACAAGTGTCTTACCACGGTTGAGACAACGGAAAAGATTGCAAAGATAACAACGCGGCTCACGATAAACTTAGTTCATCAAACCGGTCTTCGGTTAGGGTTTTGATTCGGCTTGAAGATGATATGACGATGAGACTAGGCTCACGTCATGATAATAGAACAGATGAAGGCATCGCACTAAGGTTTGTGCATGAATGCATGCATGCGATGACAACGAAGCGAAGAGAGCCAATTGTTAACGATGAAGTGTTAACGGCGGAGCGTTAACGGGAAAACATTAACGGTGGAAGGCTAACGACGGAATGTTAACGGTGGAGCGTTAACGACGGAGCGTGAACGGTGGAACATTAACGGCAAAACGTTAACGGAGGAACGTTAACGACGAAACGTTAACGACGGAGCGTGAACGGTGGAACGTTAATGGAAAAACGTTAACGGAGGAACGTTAACGACGAAACGTTAACGACGAAACGTTAACGACGGAGCGTTAACGGCAAAACGTTAACGGGAAACGTTAACGGCGAACGTTAACGGCCAACGTTAACGGTGGAGCGTTAACGGCAAGACGTTACCGACGGAGCGTTAACGACAGAGTGTTAACGGTGAAACATTGTCGGCAAAACGTTAGCGGAGGAACGTTAACGGAAGAACGTTAACGGGGAAACGTTAACGGCGAACGTTAACGGTGGAGGTCAACAATGATAGGATACTCATGAAACAAGGTAGCGACCGTCGGTGCAACGACATGGCCGCGGTAGAATGCTACCAAGGACGGCTAACCGGTGCGCGAACCGGCGGCACGGGCTAGGTTGAAAGACGACGGGTTTAGGCCGGAATCGGCTTCTCGGCAAACGGAGACCAAAAGAACTCTAAAGATGGACCAAATCAGTACAAGATGATCCACCGGACGCGACAACACGGCCGGAGCGAACCAAAATATGCGGCGTCAAAAGCGGCGGCGGCGGCAACAAGCGGTGGCCTAAATATATAAAAAAAATTCCGGAGGATGGGATGGCAAAGGGAGAATGTCTACTGCGTAGAACGCGGCGAGACGATCTCAACGGTATAGGCGGATTTTGCGGCGCCCTTCCGGATTAATCACAAACTGGCGATTAACGGGTTTCGGATCAAAACTTTGGACGGCCATAACTTCTAGAATAATGATCGGAACTTAACGAAATTTGACCGAGAGCTAGATGGGACCAAGAGGCACACCGTGACGCAGGTGGCTCGAAGAAATACCTTCTGGAACAGCGGGGGACGCGCGAGGAAGTTTGCCACTGTCTGGAACGCAGTCTGAACGGAGAAATTAATTTGCTGCGCCAAATCTAGAGGGCAAAACCTTGGGGCAAGATGTGCATCCTGTAGAGGACATCCCCAGGAGTCTACACAAAAAATTTCACCGTCAAACTCGAAAAATTGAGGGAGTTATGGCCTCGGCAAGATTCGAGATTGAAAGCGGCCGTAACTTTTGATCCCGTGGACCAAATTGGCTGAATTTTGGACAGCAAGTAGATGGTACCTTGTGGCACACCACGGAGAAGACGGATCTCGAAAAGAGTCGACGAGTTGCCCGGGACGCGGCTCCAAAGTTCGGCCGTCGTTGGGCGACGTTAGGCGACATTGGATGGATCTCGGAGTTTTGGAGATGATCCGGAGGTTATATATCCGTGGGAGAGGTCTAGGGGCACTTATATAAGTTTGGGGAAGAGGCTAGATCAAGAAAAATCAAGTTTGGACGCGTTTGGAGGTGTTTGGGTCGGTTTGGGCATTTCTGAAGCGGAGTTCCGTCGTGAAACGGACTCGGGGTGACGTGGCAGCTCGAGGGCCGCTTGATGGGCATCGCGCTGTGGGCACGTGGAGGCGGGCGTGGCCCGGCTGGTTCCCGCGTGGCGCGCCCACGGTGGCTCGGTCCGGCGAGTCAGCACGCGGCCGGAAGTCGGCCGGCGGTTGGCGCGGCTCAGGCGGAGGCCATCGGCCGGCGGCCTGGCGCGCTGGGAGTGGGCTCAGCGGGCGGCGCCTGGGCTGGTCGCCAAGACGCCAAGATCGCGCAGAGGCCGGCCGAGGCGGCTGGCCGGCAGGCGCTGGGCGGCGACTGGCCGGCGAGGCCCAGCAGGCGTCTTGAAGTGAAACTGGCCAAGTGGGTGGGCAGGGAGAGAGGTCAAAGTTGAGGCGCTGGCCCGCCAAGCAGCGGCCGGAAGAGAGAAAAGGAAATGAGGTCCAATGCCATTATTCGATTTTCCAGCGATTTTCGAATTAAAATAAATACCGAAATTCAGATAATTCATTTGAGGCAATAAAAATACCAGAAATATTCTAGAAAAATTCCGGAAAATATTTTGAGACATTTCCAACTCAAATAAAATATTTCTAACAAAACTTTATATAAACTTTTCCAAATAATTAATTAATTTCGAATGAAAGGCTTAGTTTAAATTAATTCCAAATAAATCCGATAAATAGCAAACGTGCTCCGAAAAAACTCAAAAATTACAGAAGAACTTCTTGAAACACAAGGAATCCAAATAAAATAAAATAAACTTTATTTGGGGTTTAGAATAATCAAATTAAATTGTTTTAGCTTTTAGAAAATTCAAATCAAGTTTTATAAACGCGAGAAATTCAACGAAAATTTTCGGGAAGCTAAACTAAACCAAAATTTTTGAAAACCCAAATTTTGGGATGTTACAAATCTCCCCTTAATGAGAATCTCGCCCCAGAGATTGGTGACTATAGAATTAGGTTCAGGGGGACTCAACTCTTGAGCTTCCTCGAACTTCCAAGCAACTACACACTGGACAAGGGTCGCTTCTGAACAAACGCTTGGTAACATCCAAAATTTTGCAGGCTGCTCCTTGCTGATGAGGTCCTCTTACAAGTCCACTGACTCCAACTGTGCCTGCTTTTCGGCCACGAGGCACTTCTTCTACGAAAAATCTTGATACTAACTTTGTCGGGAAATCTTGAACATCTTCTGCACTCATGCTGACGTTTCTGGTAACTCCATTGATAGGCTCCTTGCTTCTGTTCCTATTTGATTTTTCGCTTCTTCTAGAAATTGGACAAGCTGTATTTGACAACGAAGCTTATATGCAATTACGCGGTCTTTAACAGGACTTGGATAGCATTCCGGTTGGTCTGGCACTATCTTTGTCGGTTTGATTCTTTGACTGAAACTCTGTATCAACTGAATACTCCTTCACAATTCACTTTCTGACGCAAGTGTCTCGGTAGGGGTAGGACTAGGATTGAAGTGGGCAGGTATAACACCTTTTCTCCTAGGACAACTATTAGCAAAGTGTCCCGGCTCATTGCATCTGAAGCAACACTTGACTGACATCCGTTGGCTTTCTCCTGACATGGTACTAATCTTCGTAGGGTAGAGCTGAGATCGATGCGATCAGCGGTGATCACTTTCTTTTGAGGGCAGTGATTAGAAAAATATCCTGGCTGACGGCAGGCAAAGCAAATTCTAGAAACCAGGCTTCTTCCTTGAGAACTTTTCACTAGGTTGATGTTGTGGAAACTCTAACCATCGGGGCGAAGCACAGGTGAAAGTGTCTCTAACAAAGTCTGAGCAGTATGGCAACTGAATTATTGAGGGGCACTCCTCATTCGCTGTTGCGGTGGTCCTTCTTGACAAACTTTCTGACGCTTGCGGTGGTCTTCCAATTCCTTGCACTCATCTTTTTAGGTTAAGGCTTTTGTTAACCAACTCCTCTTGCTTCAACTGACTCCTTAAGCAAGTTGCTTCCATAGCCTTACCATTCACTTTCTGTGTTATAATCTTTACTGATGTAATTTTCTGGGATGATCATGGCTTTCGAAATTGCTTGATCTTTCTGTGGGCATTCCTTAACAAATGACCTGACTCGCCACAGTGGTAACATGAACGTTTGGGTCATCGTGCTGGGTTGATGAGGCATTCTCTAGGCCAATGACCTCATTTATCACACAAGAAATAATTCCATGGTGACCAAGTACTACTGATTTCCTGAGGTAGATGGATAGGGTTGACATGCTTCCTCTTCTTTTCTTCACGTGGCACAGCTAGTGCGAATGACAATCATTCTCTTTTTGCTAACTCTTGAGCAATGACGGCTCGAAAATTCTCTCGCTGATGTCGAGTCACAGCGGTCACTATTGGATCTAAGGGACATTGAGCTGGGCAATGATCACGACCTTCGCAAAGATAGCAGGTGATATTGCGCATAGGACATTCTCCGGGTAAATGGCTTCCTTCACAGCTGGAACAATTGATTGCATGTTCATCAGCAGTGTATCCTATTTCTCCACATCGGATGCATGCACGGTCTTCTGACTTGTTTGGCTGACAACACTTCAAAGAACAACATCTCGGTATGGTATTAGGTGCAGGGGTTGTACTCTTCTCTGAACTCGCGGTAGTCACACTATCTTCTGATGACGCAACAAACTGACGAAGGGCGGTGGCAATTTCCAACCAAGTGATAATATGTCCATCTTCCGAGGTGGCGTAGAAACCTCTCTTCCAGGCTAATGCATCTCCTTCTAACTGACAAGTAGCATAGGGGACCTTCTCCTCATCTTCACATTGTACCCAAGCAAGCTTCTCTTCTATGACACGAAGCCATATTTCTGCGTCTTTGAGAGTGGCTAATCCATCAAACGTGGGTGGGTTGGTCTTCATGAACAAGTCAAACTTTATTTGTGAGCAGGAGGTTGCGACTTGGTGGTGGAGGGGTTGATTTTGGCAATCGATAACATTCATCTGTTGCACCATCATCTGTATGAGCTGAGTGCAGGTAGTGACAAACTGATCCAAGTGTTGAATTGTCACGGTTGGTATAGTGGACGACTAGCTGGTCACTATACGCTTTATCAACGACACCGATGGTAGCAATCGAATCGACTTGAACTGCCTCAAAGTC
Organism: Rhipidocladum racemiflorum; assembly: GCA_036346355.1. Lineage (NCBI taxonomy): Eukaryota > Viridiplantae > Streptophyta > Magnoliopsida > Poales > Poaceae > Rhipidocladum > Rhipidocladum racemiflorum. The sequence continues at coordinate 55,625,864 of CM070577.1, read as the reverse complement.
ACTGCTGTAGTTGGTCCTTTCCATCTTTTGTCCACTCCAAGGTTTAGGTAAGAGGGAAAAAGGCATAGATGAGGTTCAAGAATCCTAGTGCAGGGGAGCAGGTTTAACCCAAAAACTTGTACAAACATTATTAAGAACTTGGTATGGTTGCTTATCCAAGCCTAAAAGCTATGCAACGATATCGCACACTCAAAGAATAAAGAAAGATCCAAATTCCTAAGCACACAATAATCTAGCGTCTAAAGGGTAACACTCCTATCTTAAGAGACGTGACTCTCACACATGAGTCTCAACTGACAACTAAGCACTGGTTCTTCAAGCTTCTGGAACACTTCATCGATCCACTTCTCTTCGAGCTCAATGATTTCTTACTTCACGATCTTCAGAGTTGACGGCGACATACAGTACTTTCTCCTTAAGTGTGAAACATCGTTAACTATTCAGAACGACTTAGGTAAGATTTCCATTTAAATCGAAGGGAAGGATAGAACTTTCAGCAAAGAGGAAAGAATAGAAGAATAAGATAAGTCAAGAATGTATTATTCTTTCAAGTTAAATTTTCTCTTTAGAAAATAATTTTGAAGCTCCTAAAGACGGCCAATCTATCTAAGGTCAAGACCTACAGTCAGTATGGCTCTGATACCACCTCTGTCGGGACCCCGAATTTGCAAATCCGGACCCTCTGTGTATTCAGCACTAGTCCAGGATCACGCTAGTGCACACAGTCTCAACATAGATGAATATCACAATCATACACAGCGGAATAGTAAAAATAACTCAATAATAGAATATAAACTATTGAGCGACCTTAAGGTCAACCTTACATTTGTGAAGCCTTGACGGCTTCGACTCCAAATAAGCAGCAGCGGAACGAAGAACATCGGTGAATCCCATCAATACGCCACAGGCAACTGACAGGGTTCGACTCCTAGATAATCGCCTTCTCACGGAACTTCTTCTTCTTCGACGATGTAGACTTTTGCTCACTGGTGATTGTTTGTTTGCAAGGGTGAGTACATAAAGCACTCGACAAGTCATGCCTGAGAATGCAAGTCTAATAGCTATATGCATGGCTTATTCCAAATGACAGGCTGAAGGGGTTATTTTGCAATAAACAGCATTCACAAATATTCATAATAGATTGTAAAGCGGTAAAACAGATAATAATAGTAATACTTTCACAGTTGTTTCAGGAGTAAACCATTCCCCATCCTTAACCAATTATCACTTTTTCACAGGCAAACTGCCTCCAAACCCAAGTTTACTTTTAAGAAAATCTAACCCTTGACTGTAATCCCCAAGCATTGTCCAGTACCGTGGACTCGGCTATTCGAATAGGTTTTACACTCTGCAGAGGATATACACTTTACCCACAAGATACAATCCACTCACCACGTCAGCCGTGAATCGCCATACAAGAGTATGCGAATGAGCGATCATAACAAAGCCGTTCGGAAGCCTCAAACAACACAGGTGGTCCTCTCCGGTTCGTGCTCTACACCATCCCTTCCCTTCGCCAAGGCGAAGTATGGGACCAACACACCGTTAGATGGGTATCTGGCCACGACCACGATCGCTCCCCGCATAATCACACAAGCGGTGTAATCGACACCCTGAGGCTCCACAAGTGAGTCCTTAGCGACTTAGTCAACTAGGGCCGTCCCATTCCGACCATGTGGTTGTACGTTTGACTCGGTTCAAAGGCTTGCAAGGTTAAGTCCTTAGAGTGAGCAGGGCAAGACTACACGTAGAACCAAATCAACATCCCCAGTGCCAAAACTTGGCCCACATGATTACTCTTGCCACATGCCCCGGTCGAAATCTGTTTATCAAACCCGATTGATTACCATGCACCACGTGCCATCAACATCACATGATACTCTTCCAAAACAGGTTCAATATATCATTAAGTCAATATTAACATTTGATTGTCCAAAATCATGTTATGAGCACGTGTGTCTAAGCGATACTACAACGATCTAAACCCATGTTGACAATTTAATAATGTCCAACTAGTAATCCACAACTAGGGTGCACAAGGGATCATGGCACATACTTAGATAATCAAGGTGTCATACAGCAAATTGGTATTTATCTAACCCCATGTTTAAACAAAGTATCTTTCTAATTGAACTAGCATGCAATAGTTTAAATCAAAATAGATTTCAAATAGGATCAACATGGTCAAAGCACAACTTGCCTGGCCCTTGCAAACTTCTTGTCTTTTACTCTTTATCCTTGATCCTTGGTCCTCGATCTTCAACTTCCACTTTCTCGATCCTCATTTCGTTCGAGCGATTTCGGACGGCGCGTCTAACGATTAAAGAAGAAGCAAATACAAACCAATTCAAAAGACAAATCAAGTAAACTCCAAATTAAGAACGAACAGCATTGGGCACAACGGCTTGGGAGAGATTTGGGAACTCAAGCGGATTAGATCGAAGAGTTGACAAAGAAGAGCAGGCTTTCGGCAAAACACCGAAAAGGGAAAGATTAATAAGCGGGAAAGAAAGAATAATATTCGAAGAATATTTCTTCCGGTTATTATCTTGATTGGACAGATAGCGACATATGGGCTCTCAATCTATAGATCGGGTCCATAAGGATATGTTAGTTCGCGATGAACTAAAGCGATTCTTGAAGTTGACTTTTGTTGACCGAGCGGACACAGTCAAACAAAAGAGAGACGGATAGATCGGCACAGGGTATGACAGATGGCCAATGGTCTATCGACCAAGTCCACGAAGGAATTCTCGATTAAAGGCAGATTAGGTCTTGAGGATAAGACAAGACAAGTGTCTTACCACGGTTGAGACAACGGAAAAGATTGCAAAGATAACAACGCGGCTCACGATAAACTTAGTTCATCAAACCGGTCTTGGTTAGGGTTTTGATTCGGCTTGAAGATGATATGACGATGAGACTAGGCTCACGTCATGATAATAGAAACAGATGAAGGCATCGCACTAAGGTTTGTGCATGAATGCATGCATGCGATGACAACGGCGAAGAGAGCCAATTGTTAACGATGAAGTGTTAACGGCGGGCGTTAACGGAAAACATTAACGGTGGAAGGCTAACGGCGGAATGTTGCGGTGGAAGCGTTAACGACGGGCGTGAACGGTGGAACATTAACGGCAAAACGTTAACGGAGGAACGTTAACGGCGAAACGCAACGACGGGCGTGAAGCGGTGGAACGTTAATGGAAAAACGTTAACGGAGAACGTTAACGGCAAGCGTTAACGGCGAAACGTTAACGACGGAGCGTGCGGCAAAACGTTAACGGAAGCGCAGCGGCGAACGCACGCCAACGCACCCGGTGGAAGCGTTAACGGCAAGACGTTACAGCGGAGCGTTAACGGCGAGTGTTAACGGTGAAACATTGTCGGCAAAAGCGTTAGCGGAGGAAGCGTTAGCGGAAGAACGTTAGCGGGAAGCGTTAACGGCGTTAACGGTGGAAGTCAACAATGATAGGATACTCATGAAACAAGGTAGCGACCGTCGGTGCAACGACATGGCCGCGGTAGAATGCTACCAGGGCGGCTAACTTGGTGCGCGAACGGCGGCAGGCTAGGTTGAAAGACGACGGGTTTAGGCCGGAATCGGCTTCTCGGCAAACGGAGACCAAAAGAACTCTAAAGATGGACCAAATCAGTACAAGATGATCCACCGGACGCGACAACACGGCCGGAGCGAACCAAAATATGCGGCGTCAAAAGCGGCGCAGCGGCGGCAACAAGCGGTGGCCTAAATATATAAAAAATTCCGGAGGATGGGATGGCAAAGGAGAATGTCTACTGCGTAGAACGCGGCGAGACGATCTCAGCGGTATAAGCGGATTTTGCGGCGCCCTTCGGATTAATCACAAACTGGCGATTAACGGGTTTGGATCAAAACTTTGGACGGCCATAACTTCTAGAATAATGATCGGAACTTAACGAAATTTGACCGAGAGCTAGATGGGACCAAGAGGCACACCGTGACGCAGGTGGCTCGAAGAAATACCTTCTGGAACAGCGGGGGACGCGCGAGGAAGTTTGCCACTGTCTGGAACGCAGTCTGAACGGAGAAATTAATTTGCTGCGCCAAATCTAGAGGGCAAAACCTTGGGGCAAGATGTGCATACTGTAGAGGACATCCCCAGGAGTCTACACAAAAAATTTCACCGTCAAACTCGAAAAATTGAGGGAGTTATGGCCTCGGCAAGATTCGAGATTGAAACGGCCGTAACTTTTGATCCCGTGGACCAAATTGGCTGAATTTTGGACAGCAAGTAGATGGTACCTTGTGGCACACCACGGAGAAGACGGATCTCGAAAAGAGTCGACGAGTTGCCCGGGACGCGGCTCCAAAGTTCGGCCGTCGTTGGGCGACGTTCGGGCGACATTGGATGGATCTCGGAGTTTTGGAGATGATCCGGAGGTTGTATATCCGTGGGAGAGGTCTAGGGGCACTTATATAAGTTTGGGGAAGAGGCTAGATCAAGAAAAATCAAGTTTGGACGCGTTTGGAGGTGTTTGGGTCGGTTTGGGCATTTTACCGAGCAGGTTCCGTGCGTGAAACGGACTCGGGGTGACGTGGCAGCTCGAGGGCCGTCGGATGGGCATCGCGCGGCTGTGGGCACGTGGAGGCGGGCGTGGCCCGGCTGGTTCCCAGGCGCGTGGCGCGGCCCACGGTGGCTCGGTCCGGCGGGCCGCACGCCTTGAAGCTGGCCGGCGGTTGGCGCGGCCCAGCGGAGGCCATCGGCCGCGCGCGGCGGGGAGTGGGCCAGTAGGGCGGCGACCCAGCTGGCCGGCGCCAAGACGCGCATCGCGCAGAGGCCGGCCGGGAGGCGGCTGGCCCGGCAGTGGCGCTGAAGCGGCGGCGACTGGCCGGGCGAGGCCCAGCGTCTGTAATGAAACTGCCCAAGTGGGTGGGCCGGCGGAGAGAGGTCAAGGTTGAAGTTGAGGCCACCGGGCGAGCGGCCGCGGAAGAGAGAAAAGGAAATGAGGTCCAATGCCATTATTCGATTTTCAATGATTTTGAATTAAAATAAATACCGAAATTCAGATAATTCATTTGAGGCAATAAAAATACCAGAAATATTCTAGAAAAATTCCGGAAAATATTTTGAGACATTTCCAACTCAAATAAAATATTTCTAACAAAACTTTATATAAACTTTTCCAAATAATTAATTAATTTCGAATGAAAGGCTTAGTTTAAATTAATTCCAAATAAATCCGATAAATAGCAAACGTGCTCCGAAAAAACTCAAAAATTACAGAAGAACTTCTTGAAACACAAGGAATCCAAATAAAATAAAATAAACTTTATTTGGGGTTTAGAATAATCAAATTAAATTGTTTTAGCTTTTAGAAAATTCAAATCAAGTTTTATAAACGCGAGAAATTCAACGAAAATTTTCGGGAAGCTAAACTAAACCAAAATTTTTGAAAACCCAAATTTTGGGATGTTACACCAACCGTCAGAAAGGTGAAGAACATACGAAGGAACCCACCACCAAACTCTTCTATTTGACTCCCGTCAACTACCCGATCAACGACAGAAAGGATAAGCACTCTTCTCCTACAGGGGTCAATAGTTCTTCGGTGGTGGCGCTAACCGGCCACACCGTCAAACCTCACCCTTACTATGAAATAAGAGAGGTGGCCGAAACCCTTCAGCACCAAAACCCCACTTTTACCACCACAACAGGAATAATTCAATCATTTATCTCATAGACATAGCAACGTACTATATCAAATATAGCATTTAGCAACAAGGCTTAAATACAACATTTAAGCGTAAACAACGATACCCATACCCTTCCTACTGTGCATCCTTGTGTGTCAAATTTTAGATTAGTTATACCACTTTTGCAAGTTTTAATGTTGCTATCCTATGACAAAATTTTAGTAAAAACCTAAGCCATGTTTCTAAGTTATTCCACATCACATTTTAGTTGTACCCTATAGCATGATACTAAAAATTCACATTCCAAGGACCTACAGCCTGCTCTGATACCAACTGTAACACCCCGGCATTTAATATGCCTGAATGCTACCAAACATAAGCTAAACAACATCTAACTACCACAATTAAACATAAATGCAACATAAAGAACACCTTGACCAAAAAAAATATTTAACCAAGATAGCAAACCACCAACCCAGACCAAAAGGTTTTATACACAAGCTCGGCATGAGACTCACCATAACCAGTGTCCCACTATCCTTAAAATTTAAGCATTCCATAATCACTATTTACTTATCGAGAAAACCCATCTTAAATCAATCCATACTACCTCCTCAAGAACCCCACAAACCAACACATCATAAAACAACGTATTCTATATTTCAAACGTAGTACTTCAACAGATACTTAAGCATGATCATCCTATCAATTTTTATACCATAAATACGTCAACATCTTGACAATCAAAACTTATTCCATTAACAAATGACTTCAACATACAAATAGTATCTCCATAAGACAAAGTCGAAAATTATGATCCTAAGATACACCTTCTTTAGGATACAATTCTATATCATGCTAAAATATCCATGGTTCACTTCATCGCCACATGTTATAATAATCTCTATTTTACAATGGCTTCCAAAAAGTAATCCAAACAATTACCACCACTACTAAATCATCAATATCCATAAATAGGCATAATCATAAAAACAACTACATTGTTTTTAGTTACACTATCCATATACCATAACAAATTGTCACTACACAACATACTCCAACTATAAAAACAAATTTAATAGGTTAGACCATCCCAATGCTTTAGCAATAACATAAACAACAAAGCCTATGTCTTCACAATTGACATCGATACTAGCATCGTAGGAACACAACTGCATACTTCCAATTATACTAATGGTTTGCGACAATATAAAAAGCAACTCTAATCAACTTCCAAATTAAAGTCACTAGTCAACACGATTAAATCTCTCTATTAATCCATTAGATTAGAATATCTTTAGACAACCAGCAAAGTTTCTTTAACAATATCAGTAGTCTACATCATCTTAATGTTTTAACTATGCATTAGGGTTTAAAACTTTAAACATATTCGAGGGTCATAAGCACTTTCAAAGCAAGGCAACAGATTCTAAGCATGTACATTAACATATTTATTCATTCTCATTATAGGGTAATCTGCAACACTAGAAGTTCATTTAATCTTAAGCTAAGCACAAATATTACTTTTAACTGATTCAGCTCACCAATTAACTTAAGAACAAATCATTTCCAATAACCACATTGTTACATACTACATGACATGCTAAACAACCATTTTCACTTTTGACAAACAGGATGCAACTCCACTTTTAAGGACAACCACAACTCAAGAACCAGAACGAACACCGATAGACAATTTCTCCTTTTCCAGGCAAGGAAGAAAACAAAACTCTAACAGAAATGCAGGAGAGTTCCACTCTCAAGTTCCCAAATTTGCCCACAAAACTCTTCCAAAAATCTCAAGATCCATACTTCCAAGAAGGAAGAAGGATGCACTAGGGAAAACAAAATGTTCAACCAAACCTTTTCCGATAAAGTTACAAAACTTAGCTCCACCCAACCTAAGGTCGGCACTAGGATAACTTCAACTCTAAACTCTTCTTCTTCGTTTCCAACCAAGGAAGACCCAAAACCCCGGAAACGGCCCGGAAAAGCTATTAACCTTCATATCCTATAGTTTTAACCTTAATTCCACATCTCATAATGTTATTAACCTTATCATGCACGTTAAATAAGGTTACGACACTCCATGGTGTCACAATGCTTCAAAAGGCCCAAAAACGCGAGTAAACCTCAAGCCGTAAGATTTTCTTCTCTAATTTCGCAATTTGTAATGTCACACCAAAACGTAGTGTCACAGATTTATCACGGATTGTTCCGTAGGCGATTTGTGGTTTTGTCTTCCTTGGTTGAAGACGTAGAAGAAAGGTTTTGTGTTGCGCATCTGTTGGTCGCTATTTTTGCTTTGACACCGGTTTTGTTGGTCATTACGGGCTGTCTTGAGGAGGAAACTTTTGTGGTTGTTGTTCTCCCTATCTAAGAAAAAGTGTTGGAGTTTCCCCTTGTGTAGGCCTTGAGTTGGTGGAGCTAAGTTTGAATCTTTTATCGGAAAAGATTTAATGAACATTTGATTTTCCCTGGTGCATCCTTCTTCCTTCTTGGAAGTTTAGATCTTGAGTTTTCGTGAAGAGTTTTGTGGGCAAATTTGGGAATTTGAGAGTTGAGCTCTCCTGCATTTCTGTTAGAGTTTTGTTTTTCTTCCTTGCCTGGAAAGGAGAAATTTTCTATCGGTGTTCGTTCTGGTTCTTGAGTTGTGGTTATCTTTAAAAGTTGAGTTGCATCCTGTTTGTCAATAGTTCGTGCCCCATGGAGGTGTTTAGAAAAGTTTATGTCCGGGCTATGTAGTAGGTAACAATGTGGTTTATGGAATGACGTGTTGCTAAGTTAAATTTTGAGTTGAATCAATTCAACGTGATTATCATCTCTAGCTGGAGAATAAATAGACTACTATTGTTGTAGTTTACTCTGTAGCGAGAATGATTAAATGGGTTAATGTACATGCTTAGAATCTGTTGTCTTGCTTTAAAAGTGCTTATGATCCTCGTTAATGTTAAAAGTTTAAACCTTGATGCATAGTTAGAACATTAAGATGATGTAAATTAATGATACTGTTAAACAAACCTTGCCGGTTGTTTAAAGATGTTCTAATCTAATGGGTTAATAGAGAAATTTAATCATGTTGACTAATGGCTTTAATTTGGAAGTTGATTAGAGTTGCTATTTATGTTGTTGCAAACTACTAGTACATTTGGAAGTATGCAGTTGTGTCTCTACAATGCTAGTATTGATATCAATTGAGAAGACGTAAGACTTATTGTTAATGATGTTGTTAAGGGCAGTGTTAATGCTAGTACACATAGGTCTGGTTGTTGTTTTCAGAACATTGTGCTGATCTAACTTATTAAATCTAATTTAATAGTTGGAGTGTGTTGTGTAGTGACAACTTTGTTGCAACCTATGTGTAAGGTAGGTAAAAGCAATGTTGTTGATTGATGATTATGCAAAGAATTGATATTGATGCCTTGGTAGTGTTGTTAATTGTTGGAAACCATTGATCCAATAGAAGAAAAGTGTAAAACTGTGGTATTATGTCGAGTACATGTTGTGATGGGATGAACAATGGTTAATAATCGTGATGCAAGATTTTAACCTTAATGAATGCATATCTTAGAATCCTAATTACGAATTTTATCTTGTAGAGATATTACTTATTTGTTGAAGTCATTTTATTGATTGAACAAGTTTCAATTGTCAAGATTTTGACATATGGATAGTATAAAATTGATAGGTTGACCATGCTCAAGTAGCTGTTGAAGTACTACGTTTGAAATATAGAATACGTTGTTATATGATTTGGTGATCCGTGGGGATCATGTCAATGTAGTCTTGGTTGGGTGCCTTTGTGATAAGCATCTTAGACCTTAATTAAAAGTGTTGGGAATGGTAACTAGAGAAAGAAATTGTTATGTAAATCTTGTTAAATCCGGTTAGACTCTCTTGATGAGTAAATAGTGATTATTGAATGCTTAAATGGTAAGTGTAGTGGACTACAAGTTATGGTGGGATTCATGCTGAGCTGGTGTTTAAAACCTTTTGAACTAGTGTGGTTGTTTGCCATTTTGGTTGAATGCCTTCTTGAGCCGTAGCTATTGGTGCCAATCTTTGGTTTTCGCTATTTTGTTTAATTTGTGTTATGAGTATGGATTTACACCCAAAAGTTTTTGAGTGGATCGCGCTCCTTTGCGTTCACCCTGAATTATCTTTGGAATAAATTTTAACGGAAGCAGATGGACATAGTGGGTTGTGTTGGAAACTGTTGAGATTTAATTTGTAACTCTTTTTGACTGGAGTTGGATTTATTTGCATAATGTGTGTGATGGTTGCGAGTGCTTCAAAAAGGTGGATTTTATAAATATTTTATAAAGTAATTTTGTTAGTGAGGTATTCCCTTTTGGAAATGAGTTTCCCTCTCCTTGAGAAAATTTGTGACGGTTGTGGGAGCAGATGCTCGACTTGAAATTTTGATGTTCTCTTCCAAAATGTTGAATTTGGATGAAATGCAATGTTTTGCAAGTTCAGTTTTCAATTGATGTGGGATGTGATGCGACGTGGTGTTTTACTGTCAACTATGCTGCCGTCATAGTCTATATTAATTTTTGCAACCTTCGATGTTAATTGTGTTTCCATTATTTGATACCGAGGAAGAAGTCATTTGGTGAATGACTATTTGGTACCGTTGTTACATGATGAATGAATGGTGAAAAAGGAAAACGAGACATTTTTTATGCATAATTAATCATAAAGGAGTCGATGAGCCAGGTCGTTGAGAAAGTCATATATGGATATATGACTAATCCGGAGTGCTCTTGAAAAGTGTGCATGCATGTCATGTATCGAGATTTCCATTTCTTCCTAGTATGAAAGGAAAGAATGAATAAGTTGTGGTATTTTGGCTGTGGTGTTAGAGGTTTGAGTTTTCTTTGCGATTTGGTTTAGAAAAATAAAATGTGTGCTCTTTGGATGTTGCCGGATCCTTTCCAAAGTGGTTTTAGCATTTTGGGGTTTATGTTGTTGTATGTGGACCAATTGGGTTCATGTTTATGGTTGAGCTCACTCAACGATTGTACTCTTTATCGTAGTCCTTTGAGTGGAAGGTTGTGTATGACTCAATGCAAACCTTCTTGGAGAATTGTGTCGTTGAGGTGTTCCTCGGTAGGGTTGATTAAATTATTAGTGGACCACTTGGTGATTGCTAGTAATCGCTTTTCCTTTTGAAGTGTATTGGATCTTTTTGTCGCCAGGCTATTGAGCGTGTTGTGCCAACCGAAGTGGAATGTTCAGTTGTTATTGATTTTGTGGGTTTTCAGAACCCTGGCCATAAAGTAGGCTTCTCCTTTCGGTGGTAGTGGGGTGGGTATTGGTCTTGTTGTAAAAGATCAGAATGTAACCCCGATGGTTCAAGCAGTCAGTAATCTTAGAGTGTTGTGTCTCACTTGGTTTGCGTCATCTTGAATACGACGAACCACAGTTGAGAGGTTGAGACGTGAATCACTGTTGTGCGTAGGAGCGGAAGATGGATCTAGAAGTTGGTACCATGTCCTTCTGGAGAGTGGCTTTGGTTAAAGGGATCGGGCACTTTAGTGCCAAGGGATGTATCGAAGGAGAAGTGTGAGGCCGTTTCCTTTCGTGGTCTGTTTGTGTTTTTATCCTATCGCTTGGGGTCGTGCTGAGACCATGTATGAGTACTTTGTGTTTCAATGTTGAGTAGTGTTCTCGCAAGTTTTGATTGTGAGCTATCATTAGAGACGTTGGTCTTCGAACCTAGGCGCCCTGTCATCGAGTATCGATCAGTGTAAATTCCAGTGGTTTTTATTTAGAGTAGCGACCTGGGAGTTGAAGTTTCGCGGGGGCGAGCTTTACCCAAATCTCTTTTCTTCAAGTTTGAACCGTGAGGTTTAGATCTCTGTGCGTTGTGGTTTGGCGTAGTGGCATGTCTTCGATTCGGGGTCGAATCCTGTTGAAGGGGGGTAGAATGTGACACCACGGAGTGTCGTAACCTTATATAATGTGAATGTCGAGGTCAAAAACTTTATAAAATGTGAAATTGGAGGTTGAAACCAGGCGGTATGAGGTTTATTTGCGTTTCCGGGCCGATTCCGGGAGTTTGGGCCTTTCCGGGGGAGTTTGGGCCTAAGGGAAGTGGTCGTGGGCTTTAGTGGGAAGGAGTTTGAGTCCAAATAGGAGTAGGATACCTGGTTGGGGGCCTCCCCCAGCCCTTATTGCTTCCCCACCCTGCTGCTTGCGCCCCCATGGAAGCCCTAGCCGCCCCCATCTCCTCTCTCCCTTTGCTTGCGCCCCCTTGCTCCCCATTGCACCACCACCCCTCTCCTCACCTCTCCACCACCCTTGCTGCCCCTAGGGGAGTTCTCCACCTCAACACCTCGATGATCCATCCATTGGAGCACTCCGCGACGAGGAGATCCAGTGGATTTGGAGCGAGGAAGGAGATCGCGCGAAACGGGAGGACATTCGTTGGGTTTTCGTGCGTCGGGCGAAGGTATAGACATGGGGATCCTTGGAGCTGGTCTAGGATCTGTTCTAAAGGTTATTATCATGTTTTTTAGATCAATTGGCGGTGCTGGAATTGAGTAGATTAGATGAAAATTAGAAGTTGCCACGTTCTCTGTTTCGGGCAGCATGAGCAGTCGACCTAGGGTTTGGGTTTTCACCAATTTAGATTCGGAATTTGGTCGGCTGCCTGTTGAAGAAGTTGTAGGTAATTTCAATACCTTTCAGTGGGTATAAAGAACGTCCAATTACGCCTAGCTGTTTGAAAGTTATGCTTATTTTACCGAACGTATTAAAAACTGTGACGTGATTGGAACAGATCACGGTATTCTGTAGATTAGACCACTTTAGATTCCGAATAAGTCTTTCCATATACTTACAAAAAGTTAGGAAATTTCTTGAGCTAAGCTAGGATGTACTCGTTTAATTGATTCGGAGTCTTAGATCCCGAGTTATGCCTTTTGGAAGGCTGCTGTCCCGACGGGACAGAACCTCTGTTTTTGGGTTTTGCGAGTAGTTTACGATGTCGTGGTAGAAGAGTGTTTGCGTACTGTTTTGTGGACATGATTGTGAGTGTGTGGTACCTATGTGTAGGTGGTGTTACCCCGGGAGTGCCTTCTACTTCTCGCCATTCCGTCGCCCGTGGTTGAGGCAAGTGTATTGGAATGGGTAGCGGGTTGTAGTTGCTAGATTGGTTGAGATTGAACTTTGAATATATGATATGTTCACATGCCATGCCTTAATGATTGCCAATGATATGATGAATATGCTTATTATGTTATGATGCCATGTGTTAATGTACAAGTTATTTATGATGTTGGCATGTTTGCATACATGGCATGATACATGGCCCGGGCGGTGAGAAAGTCATAACTAGTCCAGGGAAGGTCGGTGAGAAAGTTATGACTATTCCGGAGAGCCAATGAGTAAGTCCTACATCGTGATTCCATCCACCGCGGTGTATGGAAGCGAGGATTAGGCACCCTCCATCTTCGGGATGGAAGGGGGGAGAGGGTGCACACCGACGGGTGTGTACTCAACCATACCGGTATGAGTTTCCGGGAGATATGTGCATCGCATTGGATTGCATTATATGAGGATGTTATATGATGATGATATATGATGATGTCAATGATATGCTTACGCTATGAATATGAGATGTATATGATGTCGTATGTGAAAAGTGGTGATGAAGGTATTAGAATGTATTTTCTTGTTCCCTTGCAATATACTTGCTGAGTGATGAACTCACGCTTGTGTTTATGTTGTTTTTCTTAGGTACCATGAAACCGGCATGCGGAAAGGGAGCTAGTCACACGTCATCACTTAGCATCACACATATAAACAATGACATGTTCCTTCCTTTAAATTGTGATGGTTAATTTGTGTGCTCGGTATCCTCATTTACTTCGTTTGGCTCATGAGATGGTTGGAATCTTTATTCTAGTCTTATACTGTTGCTATAACCTTTATTATTGATGATTTAGATATCATTCTTTATACTATATCCTGTGATCATATTGTTGTCGCTTCAATTCATGGAAAAACAAAGGAGATGCTGCCGAAATTTTCGGTTATAGCATTTACTCCTTTGCTGTAATTTATCTTAATTTATGGTATTTAGATGTTGTTTAGCCTATGTTTGGTAGCATTCGAGCATATTAAATGCCGGGGTGTTACAAAAACCTTCTTGCAGCTCAGAGTAGACAGAAAAGCTATGCTGATGTGAGAAGGCGAGAGTTAGAGTTTGAGGTGGGTGATAGCGTACTCTTGCGAGTACCTCCCACCAAGGGTGTGGTTCGATTTGGCAGCAAAGGGAAGGTCAGTCCGAGATATGTTGGGCCGTTCCCGATTATAGCTCGAGTTGGTAAGTTGGCTTATCGTTTGGAGCTTCCGAAGTCGATGCAAGGAGTCCACAATGTGTTCCATGTTTCAATGCTGAGAAGGTACTTCCATGACCCGGAGTTAGTGGTTCCGTTGGAGCCATTGGTGCTTGATCAGAACCTCACTTTTGAGTCCCGGCCTGTGAAAATCCTGGGGAATTCGGAGCGAGTGTTGAAGAACAAAACGCTCAAGTTTGTCAAGGTCCTGTAGTCGCACCAGTCTTAGAGAGAGGCGACGTGGGAGTTGGAGTCTCGCATGCGCGAGAAATACCCAGAGCTTTTCTCATCAGGTATGAACCATGAAGGTTAGTTCTCTTTGTGTTGTTGGTTTTGCGTAGTAGCATGTCTTGGATTCGAGGTCGAATCCTATTAAGGGGGAGATAATGTGACATCTCTGAAGATGAAATTATTGAATACGGCATTACGACACGGCTTTATAGTGTGTTTTTGGGCTTTCCTCGAGAGTTTGGGCCTTCCGGGGGAGTTTGGGCGTTGGGGGACCTAATTCGGGCCTTAGGGACCTTCGTGGGCCGAAGGTGGGGGAGAATTGGGCCATATGGTGGTGTTTTTGGGTAGCAAAGTCTTCTGCCCTGCCCCCCCTTGCGCCACCCCTCCCCCACATGCGCCCCCTCCTCCCACCCAAAACCCTAGCCGCCCCCTTCTCCCCTCCCCCCTTTGGCCGACCGCCCCCCTTGTTCCTCCTCCCTAGCCGCGCCTCCTCCCGATGTGTGGGTGCATCCTCCCCTCTCCCAACCTAGCAAATCCAAATCCCCTCCATTAGATTGGTTCCTCCGCTGTTTGGGATCATTCTACCGCGAGGAACGACGCAATCCGGCGAGGATCGGCTTCGTTTCGTCTCCGCGGGGGTGAGGTATGGTATGGTGTCTTTAGATACTATTTTTGGGTGGTTTTGTGAGGGCTTAGGAACCCTTGTTCATGGCATATTCATTGGTAAGAAGAGGCTAGGGCAGATTCCAATCTCGAGGTAAAAATAGGAGTTTGGCCCCGTTCTGGCAGCAGGCTTGCGCGACGTTTTTCAGCAGGTTAGAAATGTTTTCTGTCTTACCACTTTTTTCTAAAGTTGTATATAATTTAATTACCTTTCAGTGGGTACTAAGAACACGAAATTCCGATCAACCTTTTAAAATTTATGGTCATTTTACCGAACATTGTCAAATCTGTGACGCGATTGGGACAAATCGTGTTCATCTGTAGATTAGACAATTTTAGAGGCCGATTCAATCTTCGTGAATACTTAGAAAGAATTAGAAAATTTCCTAATCTTCGAGAAAATGTACTCGTTTACTCGATTTGGAGTTTTAGAACTAAAGCTATGCTATTTGGAAGCCCGCTGTCCCGTCGGGATAGATTCTCTGTTTTCGGGTTTTAGCAGTAATTTGCGAAGTCGGGGTAGATGATCATTCTTCTATGGTTTTGTGGGCAAGTTTTGAGTGTGTTGAACCTTTGTGCAGGTGGTGTGACCCCGGGAGTGCCCTCAACCTCTCGCCACTCCGTTGCTCACGGTTGAAGGCAAGTGTATTGGGATGGGTTTGGTGTTGATGATTATTAGACTTGCATAGGCGTAATATGATTCCATGATATGTTGACTTGCCATGCTTGTTAATTACTTAAGATATGATGATCATGGTTACACATGGGCTATAAAATTGTAGTATTCAATGTTTATGCAAGTTTTCACATGATCATGTCATATGTGAATTTATAATGGAAGAGGCGTACCATTCTGATGTGGGCCTCTGTGTTCACACGTAGTGAACACGAAAGACCTACCTCGTAGTCCTATCCATGGTTGTGTATGGGAGCGAGTCAGTACGAGTAGGCACCCTCCATCTACGGTATGGAAGGGGAAGAGGGTGCACATCGACGGGTGTGCACTCGGCAATACCGGTATGTGCTTCAAGGAGACATGTGCATTGAATTGCATATATGATGATGTTTATGAGATGTATGCCATGTGAATATGAAATGCTTATGATGCCAATTATGAGTTGTATAGATGTTGGTATTGAAATCTGTTTCCTTGTTCCATTGCAATATTCTTGCTGAGTGATGAACTCACGCTTGTGTTTTATGATGTTTTTAGGTACAATGAAACTGGCATGCAGGAAAGGGGCTTAGTGACACATCTTCACAAAGTTTCACTCATTTAGACATCTACAATTTTGCCATTCGTAGTTGTGATAATAAATTAATGCGTTGAAAACTTGGAGTATTCCTTATTGGTGTGCTTGGCCATATTATTTGATTCGTTTAGCTCATGAAGTGGTTGAATTCATTATGCTAGACTTAAATTGTTGCTACATCATCTGTTATTGCTATTTTAGATGTCTTTCATTATGATATATCTTTTGTTATTCCTGTTGTTGCTCCGAATCATGGAAAAACATAGGAGATGTGTCGAAATTTTCAGTTTTAGCATTCGCGTCCTTGCTGTAATATGTCTTTATTTGTGGTATCTAGATGCTTCTTCTACTATGTTTGGTGACATCTAGGGCATACTAGATGCCGGGGTATTACATTAGCATGATTACATATTGGCTATGAAATTGTCGTATTACGTATTTATGCAAGTTCCTACATGTTCATGACATATGTGCATTCATAATGGAAGAGGCGACTCATTCTGATGCGGGCCTCTGTGTTCACATGTTCTGAACACGAAAGACCTACCTCATAGTCCCATCCACGGTTGTGTATGGGAGTGAGTCAGTAAGAATAGACACTCTCCATCTATGGGATGAAAGGGGAAAGAGGGTGCACACCGACGGGTGTGCACTCGGCAATATCGGTATGTGCTTCAAAGAGACATGTGCATTGCATTGCATGTATGATGATGTTAATGAGATGTATATAAGGTGAAATATGAAATGCTTATGATGTTGAATATGAGATGTAGTGATGATGGTATTGAAAACTGTTTTGCGTGTTCCATTGCAACACTTTGTTGAGTGATGAACTGACGCTTGTGTTTTATGTTGTTTTTAGGTACCATGAAACAGGCATGCGGGAAAGGGGATTGGCGGCACATCTTCACGTAGCTTCATACACTTAGACAACTACACTCTTTCATTCGTAGTTGTGTTGATTAATTTTATGGCGTTAGAACTTGGATTATGCCTTAATGTGTGCTTGGTTATATCGTTTGCTTTGTTTTAGCCATGAAACATTTGAATTCATTAATTGGTCTTAAATTGTTGCTACACTTCATTTTATGGTTGTTTTAGATGTTATCCATATTTTTATTGCTTGTGATATTATTACTGTTGCTTCAACCCATGGAATTACAAAGGAGATGCTGCCAAAATTTCGGTTAAACCATTAATGCCCTTGCTGTAATTTGTTCTTAATTTTGGTGTTTAGTTGCTATTTCTACTATGTTTGGTGACATCCAGGGCATACTAGATGCCGAGGTGTTACAGTTGGTATCAGAGCGGGCTTCAAGTCTGTGGTGTATGAACTTAGTGAAATACCATAGGGTTAACTAAAATTTTGATGTGGGATAACCTAGAAATATGGCTTAGGTTGTTCTTAAAATTTTGTCATATGATAGCAACATTAAAACTTGTGTAAGTGGAATAACTAATTTAAAATTTGACACACATGGGTGCACAGTAGGAAAGGGTATGGGTATCGTTGCTTTACGCTTAAATGTTGTATTTAAGCTCTGATGTTGAATGCTACATTAGGTAATGTATGTTGCTATGGTTATGAAATAATTGATTGAGTTGTTCTTCTTATGGTGATTAAGTGAGGCTGTGGTGCCGAAGGGTTTCGTTCACTTTTTGTTCATAGTAAGGTTGTGGTTTGACGGTGTGGCCAGTTAAAGCCATCATCGAAGAACTGTTAACCCCCTGTGGGGGAAGAGTGCTTACCTTTTTTGTCGTAGTTCGGGTAGTTGACTGGAGATAAATAGAAGAGTTGGTGGTGGATTCCTTCGGGTGTTCTTTACCATTCTGACGGTCAGTTTTGGTTGGTTTTCTTGGTTTTAGTTGATTGAGATCAAAAGAAAAGTGTTTGGTATTGGGTTTTCACGGATTGTTCCGTAGGATGTTTGTGGTTTTGTACTCCTTGTTTGAAAACGAAGAAGAAGTGTTTTGTGTTGCGCGTCTTTTGGTCGCAATTTTTTTTTTTTGCTTTGACACCCGGTTTTGTTGGTTATTGTGGACTGTCTTGGGGAGGAAACTTATGTGGTTATTGTTCTCCCTATCTAAGAAAGGTGTTGGAGTTTCTACTAGTGCAGACCTTAAGTTGGGTGGAGCTAAGTTTGAATCTTTATCGGAAAAGATTTAGTTGAACATTTGGTTTTCCCTAGTGCATCCTTCTTCCTTCTTGGAAGAATAGATCTTGAGATTTCTTGAAGAGTTTTGGGCTATCAAAGTTGAAAATTTGGGAGTTGAGCTCTCCTGCATTTCTGTTGGAGTTTTGTTTTTCTTCCTTGCTTGGAAAGGTGGAATTGTTTATCGGTGTTTGTTCTTGTTCCTGAGCTGTGGTTATCTTTAAAGTTGAATTGCATCCTGTTCGTCAAGAGTATTGTGACACTACGGAATGTCGGTATGAGTCATTTTCGATGTTGGCATTAAGGTACGATTTTTGTATGAAGTTTTGGGCCTTACCGTGAGTTTGGGCCTTTTCGGGGGAGAATTTAGGCCTTCCGGGGGAGTTTGGTCCTTGGGGGATCCAACTTGGGCTTGGGGGACCTTCATGGGCCGGAGGTGGGGGATCCTTGGCCCAAGTGGAGAAGGTTTTGGGCCGCAAAATTGCTGCCTATGCGCCACCCCCTGCCCCACTTGCGCCCCACCCTCCCCTCCTCAACACTAGCCACCCATCCCTACTCCCCTTGCTCCTCCACCCCTTCCCCTTCCTCCTCCACCACCACACCTCCCCTAGACGGCCCTAGAGGGGTCCATCCCCACCCCTTGCTGCCACACCTCTCTAATCCATTGCCCTCACCATTGGGAAGCTTCGCGACGAGAGGATCCGGCGTTTTTGGCGCGAGGAAGGAGATCGGGAACCGGAAGGAGGAGATTTCGTCATTCGAATGGATCTTCGAGGGAGGTAAGAATTGGTAGATCATTTGGTAGGGTTTTGATGCTGGTTAGAAGGGGGATTTCAAGCCTAAGATCCATGATTAGGTGCTGTTCCTAGATGAGATTAGGACAATTGCAATGCTGTCCCACGTTCTGTCCTCGGGCAGATTTGCACCCCGACCTAGGGCTTGCGTTTTGGCAATTTTAGAGGTGTTTCCTGATCGGCCGGATGTTACGGAAGTTGTAGATAATTTAATTATATTTCAGTGGACACCAATAATGCGAATTTTCGATCAGCCATTTAAAAGTTAAGGTTGTTTTACCAAACATTGCCAAATCTATGACGTGTTTTGGACTGATCGTGTTCATCTGTAGATTAGACAACTTTAGACGCCGATTCAGTCTTCGCGAATACTTAGAAAAAGCTAGGAAATTTTCTAAGTTTCGAGAAAATGTACTCTTTTGCATGATTTGGAGTGTTAGAACTCAAGTTATGCTAGTTGGAAGCCCGCTGTCCCGACGGGACAAAATCTCTATTTTCGGGTTTTAGGAGTAGTTTGCGAAGTCAGGGTAGATGTTCATTCTTGTACTGTTTGGTGGGCAAGTTTTGAGTGTGTTGAACCTATGTGCAGGTGGTGTGACCCTGGGAGTGCCCTCAACCTCTCGCCACTCCGTCGCTCACGGTTGAAGGCAAGTGTATTGGGATGGTAGTGTCCATGTGCTATGTTGAATTGCCATGTTTGATTCTTGCATGTTATAAGATGGATAGATGTTGCATTGTCATGTTTGACTTGGGCAAGCGATATGATGATTATGAATGATTAAATGGCTATGCAGTTGTTAAATTGAGTATGTATGCAAGCGTATCCACTAGTATGGCTGATAGGATGTCGATTTCTTGTTAACCTTTACAATTATGTTTATGTTAATCGTAATGGTAAATTGTGAGTATGTCGTGACAATGAAAATAATATTGTTAATGTGTTTTATGTTCATGATTGGTGGAGAGGTGCATGTTGGAAAAGAGTGCATTGTGTGATTTATTCATGTTAAATTTGCATATGTGCATTCATAATGGAAGATGCGACCCATTCTGATGTGGGCCTCTGTGTTCACACGTAGTGAACACGAAAGACCTACCTCGTAGTCCCATCCACGGTTGTGTATGGGAGCGAGTCAGTAAGAGTAGGCACCCTCCATCTACGGGATGGAAGGGGAAAGAGGGTGCACGCCGACGGGTGTGCACTCGGAATACTGGTATGTGCTAAACAAAGAGACATGGTGCATTGCATTGCATTGCATTGCATGAATGAGAATGTGAATGAGGAAGCATATGAGAATGTGAATGAGAAATCATATGAAAATGTGAATGAGAAAGTATATGAGATTGTGAACAAAGAAGTCTTCAAGAATTATTTGCCATGATTGGTGATCGGTATGACGTATAAATGTGAATTGTTATTGTTTTGTTCCATTGGAATACACTTTGCTGAGTGATGAACTCATGCTTGTTGTTTAATGTTTTTTTAAGTACATTGAATGCGGCTTATGGGAAAGGTAGTTAGATACACGCCTTCACTTGGCATCACTCGAACAGACAATTCATATCGTTCTTTAGTTGTGATGGTTTACTTTACTAATCTAGACTTGGTATATGTCGTATTGTTGGCTATGATTAATTGTTCACCCCTATTGGTTCAT
The DNA here is from genome assembly GCA_036346355.1 of Rhipidocladum racemiflorum. NCBI lineage: Eukaryota > Viridiplantae > Streptophyta > Magnoliopsida > Poales > Poaceae > Rhipidocladum > Rhipidocladum racemiflorum. The sequence goes on along the minus strand of CM070577.1, from coordinate 55,605,087 downwards.
GAGACGCTTAAGTTTATATTCTTGGCTTGAACTATTGTTGAATACCTGTTTTAGATGCCCTCTATCATGCTATCGTGTTATACTGATATTGTTGTTGCTTCAAATCATGGAAAAACAAAGGTTATGCTGCCGAATTTTTGTTTAAGCAATGAGCGTAGTTGCTATAATTTACTATTAAAATATGTTTATGGATGTTGTGTTTTAGTTGTTGTGGTGAAATTCTGGGCATGCCAGCTCTCGGGGTGTTACAGTTGGTATCAGAGCGGCCTTTAGGTCTATGGAATGTGAATATAGCAAAGTACTCTAGAGTAAACTAAAATGTTGACTTGGAAAAGTAGAAACATGGCATAGGTCTACTCGTTAAAATTTGGCCTTAGGGCAATAACTTTAAAATCTGAAATAGTTTGGTTAACTAATTTAAAACTTAACACACTCTAATGCACAATAGGAAGGGTATGGGTATCGTTGCTATCCACTTAAATATTGTATCTAAGCTTTGATGTTGAATGCTACTTTTGATGATGCATGATGCTATATTTATGAAAGATTTGATTGTGTTGATATATTTATGATAAAGTGAGGATGTGGTGCCTAAGGGTTTCGGTCACCTTCTTTTGTTCGTAGTAAAGTTGTGTGGAGTATCGGTGTGGCTGGTGAGAGCCATCACCGAAGGACTAATAACTTCCCGCGGGGAGAGTGCTTATCCTTTCTGTCGTAGATTGGGTAGTTGGTTGTAGTCAAATAGAAGAGTTGATGGTGGATCCTTCTGGATTTCTTTTACTATTCTGACCGTCGGTTTGGTTGGTTTCCTTGTTCTTAGTTGGTTGGAATCAAAGGAAAAGTGTTTGGTATTGAGTTTTCACTGATTTGTTCTTTTTGCGCTTGTTTGGTTTTTTCTTCTTTGGTTGAAGACAAAGAAGAAGAGTCTAGTGTTGCGCCTCTTTTGGTTGCCTTTCCAGCTTTGATGCCTGGTGTTGTTGGTTGTTTTACGCAGAAAGCTTTCAATTTATTCTTGTGGTTGTCTTTCTCCGAGGTTAAAAGAGTTATTGTGGTGTTGTGCCAGACCTGGTTGCCAGGGCCGAAGTTCTGTGACTTTTTAAGAGTAAGTGGTGTTTGATCTCATCGTTTGACTTGTTTGGGAGATCATCTTTGAAAACCCATTTGTTTCGTGAAAGCTTGGAGTTTGGTGTTCAGGCTTTATTTGAAAAGGATTTGGTTGATCGCTTGGTTTTCCCTCTTGCATCCATCTCCCTTCGTGGAAGCTGTTGATCTCGAGATTTCTGAAGTAGTTGCGTGTCGGCATTTGGAAATTTAAGAGTTGACTTCTCTTGTGTTTTTGATTGGGTTTTCTGGAAGGAAAGCTAATTCTTGGTGTTATTTAAGCTTAAGAGTTGTGGTTTCCTTGAAGGTTGGGTGTGTGACCCACAAGGGTGTTCAAGACGTTAAGTCAGTGATGGGTAGTTGGTACATTGAGATGAAGTAAAATTACTGCTTCAGTTAAAGTGAACTTGTTGGTTGTTTAAAGATAACCTATTTGATTGTGTCGATAGATAAAGATTAATCGAGATGTTAAGTGATCCAAAGTGAAGGACGATTAGTGATTTATCTAAAGTGTTGTGAGTTATGAGAGTTATTGGAAGTTCGGGATTAGTAAGTATTGATTCCGGTTGAGAAGGTCTAGAATTTTTTTCTGAGTGACAAATTAGTATAGCAAGGTTATGGTGTAAAGACTTGAGGATTGTTGGGCTTAGTTGTTTAGGGGTCGATTAAATTGTGAATCGGCAAAATGACTTAATTGATGTGTAAACAAAGAATAGGGATAAGGAATGATTGTAGGAAAGGTTGAAATTATTCTTGACAGATGTCTGTCTGGGATCCGTAGTTATGAAAGATGTCTAGTGGAGATCGTATTGAGTGGTTAGAATTATTTATTGGTTGATGAACTAGGGATATTAAGTAAGTAACTTAGGGGTTGTGCGAAAGGCATTGGTTGTTTTTGCCAAATTAAGAGATGAAGAGATGTGTTTTAAGCTCTGGATAGACAGTTGTATGAATAATGAGTCATATTGGTTGGTAGACCAAAATAAAAGTTGATATGAGTCTTATGTTGAGTTAACTGGTACGTTAATTGTGCCGAAGTTGTGAGAACGTGGTTCTCCTTGTTGATTGTCATAAGATAGACTTGGTTTAGAGTTTATGATAACATGACCGATGGTGATTATGTGAATAGTGTCAATCTTTGTTTTTGGCTAAGCTGCTCAGCTTACGTGTTGATTTTGGGGTTTTATACCCAAGAGTATATGAGTGGATCACGCCCTTTCTCGTGCAACCTGAATTATCTTTGTAATCGGTATTTAAAGGAAGCAACTAAACATAACGGGTTGTGTTGGAAGATCCTGAGTTAAAAAAAATATATACTTGTAACTTTATCTTGACTAGAGTTTGGTTTAATTGAAAAAGTGTGTGGTGTTTGCGAGTGTTTTTTTTAAAAAGAAGGTGAACCTATGATTGTTTCATAAGTGCTCTGTGGTTGTTCAGGAGATGTTTTGCCTCAGTAAGGGCTTTGAGTTTGCCTTTGTGAAAATGAGTTGCCTAAATAAAAGAGTTGTTGAGCCAGGTCGGTGAGAAAGTCATATAGGGATATATGACTAATCCGGAGTGCTCTTGAGAAGTTTGCATTCATGTCTTGAATCGAGATTTCCATTGCTCTCTAGCATGAAAAGAAAGAGTGAATAATTTCTGGCATTTGGCTACGCTGTAAGAGAATTGAGTTTCCTTTTCTCTTTGAGAGTTATTGTGGCGGTTGTGGATTCTTTTGTGTGATTTGAGAATCGTTTTTCTCTTCCAAAATTTTGATTTTTGGTTAAAATGAGAGGTTTGGCTTTGGTGAAAGCGAGTTGAGTTGTTCTCGATTGTTGAGAACTTTTGTCGAAGATTTGTGTGGAGTCTCTGTTTTGTTGGAGTGCTTCCTGATGCGAATTGTATCGTATTGATTTGAGATTTGAGTTTTCCTTTGTGGCTTGACTTAGGAAGAGAAGGAAAGTGATCTTTGGATGTTGTCGAATTCTTTCCAAAGTGGTTTGTGACTTTGGGTTCCAGTGGATGAATGTGGTTCTTCCGGCTAAAGAGATTTGCTAAGTTGTTGGCATTCTAGTTTGAGATAAGTATAGGAATGTTTATGGAATTGTTGAGTATAATAGAGGATTATACTCGTGGGCTTGGATTATGTGAGGGCGAAACCCTCTTAAGAAAAGAACCAGTTGTGGTTTTGGTAAGAAATTCCATCCCTAGCTTATGCTAGATGTAGGACTTTGGTTATGCTTTAAAAAAACAATGGTTATGATGGAGATTATTGATGTCTTGGTTCAAATTGTGTTGAGTATCGGTTGGTGGAAATAAAGGTTATGGAAGTTGTGATGTAAAGTGTTCTGTCATGAACATTGTCTTAGCTAGTTGTCTATGGGTATGAGATGTGCTTGGGAGAGGATGGAATGAAATTATAGCATGGTTGTTGTAACATCCCAAAATTTGGGTTTTCAAAAAATTTTAGCTTAGTTTAGCTTCCCAAAAACTTTCGTTGATTTTCTCGCGTTTATAAAGCTTGATTTGAATTTTCTAAAATCTAAAACAATTTAATTTGATTATTTTATACTTCAAATAAATGAAATTTAATTTTATTTGGGTTCCTTATGCTTCAAGAAATTCTTCTGTAATTTTTGAGATATTTCGGAGCTAGTTTACTATTTACTGGATTTATTCGGGATCGATTTGTATTAAGACCTTTTATTGAAATTAATTCATTACTTGGAAAAGTTTATATAAATTTTTATTGAAAATATTTTATTTGAGTTTAAAATGTCTCAAAATATTTTCTACAATTTTTCTAGAATTTTTCTGGTAATTTTATTGCCTCAATTGATTTATTTGAATTTTGGGAATTGTTTTATTTCGAAAATTGGATGGAAATTCCAGAAAAAGCTTTTGGGCCACCCCGCCAGCCGGCCCGCTCGCCCCCACGCTTGGCCCACCTCCACGCGCGCCCCGCATGGGCCGCTGGCCGTTCTGTGGCATCCAGCCCCCAGTTGGGCGCCACCCGCGTGGGCCGCCCAGCGCCGAGCGCCCCAGGCCAGCCACGTCGCCCCATCACCCGCGCCTGTCCGATCCTGATCGGTCAGTGAGCCACGTCGCCCAGATCAGCTCTTCGCCCACCAAGTGCTCGGTTAAATGCCCAATCCGATCTAAACTACTCCAAACTTGATTTTTCTTGACCTAGCCGCCTCCCCTTACCTTGGTAGATCTCCCATGGCTCTCCCTCACGACCTCAACCACAGATTAATCTCCCGACACCTCCGAGCCGCCCTAAGGAGTCCCGAATGCTGCCCGACGACGCCCGAATTTTGGAGCCGCGTCTCGAGCAGCTTGTCGACTCTTTTCGAGATCCATCTTTGCCACGGTGTGCTCCTAGGTACCATCTGTCTACCCTCCAAATTTTAACCAATTTGGCCCAGGGAATCAAAAGTTATGACCATTTCAATCTCGAATCTTGCCGAGGCCATAACTCCCTCAATTTTTCGAGTTAGGTGCTGAACTTTTTGTGTAGACTCCTGGGGATGTCATATACAGGATGCACATCTTGTCTCATGGTTTTACTCTCTGTATTTTGCGCAAAAACATATTTTCTCCGATCAAAATGCGATTAGACTGCGTTTCAGACAGCGACAATCATCCTCGCGCGTTCCCCGCTGTTCCAGAAGTTAATTCTTTGAGCCACCTGTGTCACAGTGTGCCTCTTGGTCCCATCTAGCTCTCGGTAAAATTTTGTTAAGTTCCAATAATTATTCCAGAAGTTATGGCCGTCCAAAGTTTAGATCCGAAACCCGTTAATCGGCAGTTTGTGTTCAATCCGGAGGGGCGCCGCAAAATCCGCCTATACCGTTGAGTTCATCTCGCCGCGTTCTACATGGTAGACATTCCCCCTATGCCATCCCGTCCTCCGAATTTTTTTATATATATTTAGGCCGCCGTTTAGCCGTCGCCGCGCGCCGCCTTTTGACGCCGGCTATTTTAGTTCGCTCCGGTCGTGTTGTCGCGTCTGGTGGATCATCATGTACTGTTTTGGATCATCCTTAGAATTCTTTTGGTCTCCGTTTGCCGTCGAAGCCCGATTCCGGCCTAAAACCGTCGTCTTTGACCTAGCCGTTGCCGCTGTTTCGCGTATCGGTTAGCCATCCTTGGTAGCGTTTTATCGCGGCCATGTCATTGCACAGACGGTCGCTACCTTGTTTCATGAGTATCCTATCATTTTTTGACCTCCGCCGTTAACGTTCGCCGTTAACGATCCACCGTTAACGTTTTGCTGTTAACGTTCACTATTAACGTTTCACCATTAACGTTTCCCCGTTAACGTTCCGTTAATGGTCATCCATTAACGTTTTGCCATTAATGTTTCCCCGTTAATGCTCCTTCGTTAACGTTCCGCCGTTAACGCTTCATCGTTAACGCTTGGCTCTCATCGCTTCGTTGTCATCGCATGCGTGAATTCATACAAGAGCCCTAGTGCGATGTCCCCATCTTCTCTATCATCATGACGTGAGCCTAGCCTCATCGTCATGTCATCTTCAAAGCCGAATCAAAACCCTAACCTAAGACCGGTTCGATGAACTAAGTTCATCGTGAGCCGCGTTGTTATCTTTGCAATCTTTCCCGTTGTTTCAATCGTGGTAAGACAATTGTCTTGTCTTATCCCTGAAAACATAATATACTATTAACCTAGACTTCATTCGTGGACTTGGTCGATAGACCATTGGCCATGTGTCATACCCTTGTGCCCGATCTAGTCTATCCGTCTCTCTTTTGTTTGATCGTGTTTCGTTCAGTCAACAAAAGTCAACCTTGCGCCTTAGTTTAGTTCATCGTGAACTAACATATCTTTATGGACCCAGTCTATAGATCGAGAGCCCATACGTCACTATCTGTCCAATCAAGATAATAACTTCGGAAGAATTATTCTTCGGAATATTATTCTTTCTTTCCCCAGTTATTCATCTTTCCCCTTTTCGGTGTTTTCCAAAAGCCGTTCCCTTTTGTCTACTCTTCGAGCTAATCCGTTCGAGTTCCCAAATTCTTCCAAGCCATTGTGCCCAAAGCTATTTGTTCTTAATTTGGAGTTTATTTGATTTGTATTTTGAGTTTTGTTGTATTTGTGTTTCTTTATCGTTAGACGCGTCGTCCGGAAGTCGCTCGAAGGAGCCGAAGATCAAGGAAGTGAAGATTGAAGATCGAGGGTAAATAATCGAGGATAAAGAGTAAAGAATAGTAAAAATTGCAAGGGCCAGGCAAGTTGTTCTTTGACCATGTTGATCCCCTTTTCGAAAATTATGTTGTTTCAAATTATTGCATGCTAATTGGATATAAACTGATTTCAATTAATTTTGGATTAGATATTTAACCTACTTGTTATTGCTACCTTGTCTATAATAGCTGTACGCCATGATTCATTTGTCACCCTAGGTTTGTTGATTAATAGTTGGTAGCTAAATACTTTACCAACGTTGGTTATTTAGACCGTCAGTAGTTTGCTTAGCCATGCAACGAACCATTGACATCATTTTGGAAATACAAAAGATCAATATTGACTAATGGAATATGCAATGTATTTTGAAATGGTGTGACGTGTTGCCGACACGATGATGTTGATATGCGGAGGCCTTCGTGCTTCTTCAAGGATGTTGACTTGTTGGCATTGTGTTGCGCAATAATCAACTGGGGTGATAAAATGATTTATACCGGGGCAAGTGGCAAGATTATGATCGGGTGGGCCAGGTGTGGCACCAGGAAGGTTGATTTGGTTCTTCGGGTAGTCTTGCCCTGGTCACTCTAAGGACTTAACCTTGCAAGCCTTTGAACTGAGTCAAACATACAACCACATGTCTGTAGTGGGATGGACCTAGTTGAGTAAGTTACTAATAACTTGCATGTGGTACCTCGAGGTGTCAACTACATCTTTTGTGTAGCTTGAAGGGGGAGCGTACCAGGGCTGCGGCATGGTACCCATCCAACGGTATGTCGGTCCCATACTTCGCCTTTGTTAAGGCAAGGGATGGTGTATGGCAAAAACCGGAGAGGGTCACTTGTGTAGTTAGAAGTTTCCTAAAGGCTTTGTTATGATCACTCATTCGCATACTTTTGTATGGCGATTCACAGCTGACGTGGTGAGTTGATTGTATCTTGTGGGTAAAGTGTATAACCTCTGCAGAGTGTAAAATCTATTCGAATAGCCGTGTTCGCGGTACTGGACAATGCTCGGGGATTACAGTCAAGGGTTAGCTTTTCTTAAAAGTAAACTTGGGTTTGGAGGCAGTTTGCCTGTGGAAAAGAGATATCTGGTTAAGGATGTGGAATGTTTTACTTGTGAAATAACTGTGAAATTTTATTACTATTGTTATTTGTTTTACCGCTTTACAATCTATTATGAATATTTGTGAATGCTGTTTATTGCAAAATAACCCCTTCAGCCTGTCATTTGGAATAAGCCATTCATATAGTTATTAGACTTGCATTCTGTGCATGACTTACTGAGTGCTTTATGTACTCACCACTTGCAAACAAACAATCACCAGTGAGCAGAAGCCTACATCGTCGAAGAAGAAGAAGTTCCGTGAGAAGGCGATTATCTAGGAGTCGAACCCTGTCAGTTGCCTGTGGCGTATTGATGGGATTCACCGATGTTCTTCATTCCGCTTCTGCTTATTTGGAGTTGAAACCGTCAAGGTTTCACAAACGTAAGGTTGAACTTAAGGTCGTACATTAGTTTATATTTTATAATTGGGTTATTTTTATTATTCTGCTGTGTATGATTGTGATATTCATCTATGTTGAGACTGTGTGCACTAGCGTGATCCTGGACTAGTGCTGAATACACAGAGGGTCCGAATTTGCAAATTCTGGTCCCGACAGTTGCGAATCGGAAAGGCAGATGTGCCTTAGTGAGTTTTTCTTTCGGTGGCATTTCTCGGGATTGGTCGCTCGATTTAAAGGGGCGACCAATTGCAAGAGTTGAGAACCAGTGTTGACCCGGAGTTGGTGGTTTCGTTGGAACCATTGGTACTTGATTAGAACCTCACGTTTGAGTCCCGACCGGTGAAAATTCTGGGGAATTCGGAGCGAGTGTTGAAGAACAGAACGCTCAAGTTTGTCAAGGTCCGGTGGTTGCACCAGTCTGAGAGAGAGGCGACCTGGGAGTTGGAGTCTCGTATGCGCGAGAAATACCCCGAGCTCTTCTCATCAGGTATGAACCGTGAAGTTTAGTTCTCTTGGCGTGTATTGGATTCGAGGTCGAATCCTATTGAAGGGGGGAGAATGTGATACTACGGAAAGACGGTATGAGTCATTTTCGATGTCGGCATTAAGGTACGATTTTTGTATCATGTTTTTGGGCCTTGCCGTGAGTTTGGGCCTTTCCGGGGGAGAATTTGGGCCTTCCGGGGGAGTTTGGGCCTTGGGGATCCAACTTGGGCCTTGGGGACCTTCGTGGGCCGGAGGTGGGGGACCCTTGGCCCAAGTGTAGAAAGTTTTGGGCAGCAAAACTGCTGCCCATGCGCCACCCCCTCCCCCACTTGCGCCCCACCCTCCCCTCCTCAACCCTAGTCGCCCCTCCCTACTCCCCTTGCGCCTCCACCCCTTCCCCTTCCTCCTCCACCTCCCCTAGCTGACCCTAGAGGGGTCCATCCCCACCCCTTTCTGCCACACCTCTCCAATCCATTGCCCTCACCGTTGGGAAACTTCGCGACGAGAGGATCCGGCGGTTTTGGCGTGAGGAAAGAGATCGGGAACCGGAAGGAGGAGATTTCGTTGTTTGAACGGATCCTCGAGGGAGGTAAGAATTGGTAGATCTTTTGGTAGGGTTTTGATGCTGGTTAGAAGGGGGATTTCATGCCTAAGATCTATGATTAGGTGCTGTTCCTAGATGAGCTTAGGTCCCACGTTCTGTCCTCGGGCAGATTTGCACCTCAACCTAGGGCATGCTTTTTGGGAATTTTAGATGTGTTTCTTGATCGTCCGGATGTTACGAAAGTTGTAGATAATTTAATTATATTTCAGTGGAAACCAATAACGAGAATTTCTGATCAGCCGTTTAAAAGTTATGGCTGTTTTACCAAGCATTGCCAAATCTATGACGTGTTTGGGACAGATCGTGTTCATATGTAGATTAGACAACTTTAGAGGCCGATTCAGTATTCACGAACAATTAGAAAAAGCTAGGAAATTTCCTATGCTTTGAGAAAATGTACTCGTTTGCCTAATTTAGAGCCTTAGAACTCAAGTTATGCTAGTTGGAAGCCCACTGTCCCGACGGGACAGATTCTCTGTTTTTGGATTTTAGGAGTAGTTTGCGAAGTCAGGGTAGATTTTCATTCTTGTACTGTTTGGTGAGCAAGTTTTGAGTTTGTTGAACCTATGTGCAGGTGGTGTGACCCTGGGAGTGCCCTCGACCTCTTGCCACTCTGTCGCTCACGGTTGAAGGCAAGTGTATTGGGATGGTTGTGTCCATGTGCTATGTTGAATTGCCATGTTTGATTCTTGCATGTTATATGATGGATAGATGTTGAATTGCCATGTTTGATTCTTGCACGTTATAAGATGGATAGATGTTGGCTTATCATGTTTGACTTGGGCAAGCCATATGATGATTATGAATGATTAAATGGCTATGCAATTGTTAAATTGAGTATGTATGCAAGTGTATCCACTAGTATGACCGATAGGATGTCGATTTCTTGTTAACCTTTACAATTATGTTTATGTTAATCGTAATCGTAAATTGTGAGTATGTCATGACGATGAAAATGATATTGTGTGTTTTATGTTCATGATTGGTGGAGAGGTGCATGTTGGAAAAGAGTGCATTGTGTGATTTATTCATGTTAAATTTGCATATGTGCATTCATAATGGAAGAGGCGACCCATTCTGATGCAGGCCTCTGTGTTCACACAGAGTGAACACGAAAGACCTACCTCGTAGTCCCATCCACAGTTGTGTATGGGAGCGAGTCAGTAAGAGTAGTCACCCTCCATCTACGGGATGGAAGGGGAAAGAGGGTGCACACTGACGGGTGTGCACTCGTTAATACCGGTATGTGCTAAACAAAGAGACATGGTGCATTGCATTGCATGAATGAGAATGTGAATGAGGAAGTATATGTGATTGTGAACAAAGAAGTCTTCAAGAATTATTTGCCATGATTGGTGATCAGTATGACGTATAAATGTGAATTGTTATTGTTTTGTTCCATTGCAGTACACTTTACTGAGTGATGAACTCACGCTTGTTGTTTAATGTTTTTTTAGGTACATTGAGTGCGGCTTAGGGGAAAGGTAGTTAGATACACACCTTCGCTTGGCATCACTCGAACAGACAATTCATACCGTTCTTTAGTTGTGATGGTTTACTTTACTAATCTAGACTTGGTATATGTCGTATTGTTGGCTATGATTAATTGTTCACCCCTATTGGTTCATGAGACGCTTAAGTTTATATTCTTGGCTTGAACTATTGTTGAATACCTGTTTTAGATGCCCTCTATCATGCTATCGTGTTATACTGATATTGTTGTTGCTTCAAATCATGGAAAAACAAAGGTTATGCTGCCGAATTTTTGTTCAAGCAATGAGCGTAGTTGCTGTAATTTACCATTAAAATATGTTTATGGATGTTGTGTTTTAGTTGTTGTGGTGACATTCTGGGCATGCCAGGTGCCGGGGTGTTACAAGTATGTTGTGTAGTGGCAATTTTGTTATAACCTATGTATAGGGTAGCTAAAAGTAATGTTGTTGTTTGATGATTATGCCCATTTATTGTTATTGATGACTTAGTGGTGGTGGTAATTGTTTAGATTACTTGTTGAAAACCATGGTTAAATGGAGGAAATTGTAACATGTTGTGAACCTTGGATAATTAACAGGATGTAGAATTTTATCCTTAATGAATGTATATCTTAGAATCATATTTACGAAATTTGTCTTGTGGAGATGATATTTACTTGTTGAAGTCATTGATTAATTGAATAAGTTTCCATTGTCGAAAAGTTGACGTATGGATGGTATAAAAATTGATAGGCTGATCATGCTAAAGTATTTGTTGAAGTATTGTAACACCCCAAAATTTTGCTTTTCTTAAATTCATGTGTAATTTGGCACTTTGGTAAATTTTTGAAATTTATTTGGATTTATTTGGAATTTATTTGAATTTATTCCCTTTTGAAATAATTAAAGAATTTGATTTTGCAAATAAAATTTTGTTGGAAATATTTTATTTGAGTCCAAAATGTTCCAAAATATTTTCCAGAATTTTTCTGGAAATTTTTCTGAGTGTTTTACTATTTTTAATGAATTAATTGAATTTCTGAGAAATTAATTGGATTATTTAATCGCTGGAAAATGCGAGTTGGTTTGTACTGTGTTGGTCACCCTCTCCGTGTTGCCGCCGGACTCCGCCGCCGCCCGTGCGTGGGTCCTCGTTTTCCGCGCATATCACGGACGTCGAGGGGCTATTTAATGCGCCGCCACCCGTGTCGGGACCCCCTTTCCCGTGCGCACCCGAAACCCTAAGTCACGCTGCCTGAGTCGCCGCCGTTCGCCCGCGCGTGCTCTCCGGAGTTGGAAGCCCGTCCCGCCGCGTTTGTTTTCAGGATGTGCATTGACTACCGTGCACTCAATTAAGTAACCGTGAAGAACAAGTACCCGCTACCCAGGATCGATGATCTGTTTGATCAGCTGAGAGGAGCCGGAGTTTTCTCCAAGATTGATCTGAGATCGGGATACCACCAGTTGAAGATCCGATCAGAAGATATCCCGAAGATCGCATTCTCGTCAAGATATGGACATTACGAGTTTACAGTTATGTCCTTTGGTCTGACGAATGCGCCAGCATATTTCATGAATATGATGAATAAGGTGTTCATGGAATATTTGGACAAGTTTGTTGTTGTGTTTATAGAAGATATCTTAATCTACTCCAAGACAGAGGATGAACATGCAGAGCACTTGAGGCGAGTTTTGGAAAAGCTGAGGGAACAGCAACTTTTCACCAAGTTTAGCAAGTGTGACTTTTGGAAGGACAAAGTGGAATTCCTTGGACATGTAATGACCGCAGAAGGAGTTGCCGTAGATCCAAGCAAGGTAGAAGCTGTGTTACATTGGGAACAGCCGAAGACCGTGACCCAGATCTGGAGTTTTCTTGGTATGGCAGGTTACTACCGCTGTTTCATTGAAGGCTTTTCGACCATTGCGAAACCTCTTACGCAATTGTTGAAAAAGGAGAAGAAGTTTGCATGGACGCCAGAGTGCGAAAAAGGTTTTCAAGAGTTGAAGAAGCGATTGACATCAGTGTCGGTGTTGATTCTACCGAATGTTAATCAGAGCTTCGATATTTATTGTGATGCATCGCGCCAAGGACTTGGTTGTGTGCTGATGCAGAATGAAAAGGTCGTCGCTTATACATCAAGGCAGTTAAGGCCACATGAGGAGAATTATCCAATGCATGACCTAGAGCTAGCTGCCGTAGTGCATGCTTTGAAGTTATGGCGTCACTATTTGATTAGAAACAGATGTGAAGTATACACGGATCATAAGAGTCTTAAGTACATCTTCACCCAATCAGACCTGAACATGAGGCAAAGGAGATGGTTAGAGTTGATCAAGGATTATAATGTTGGAATCCATTACCATCCCAGAAAGGCCAACGTGGTGGCTAATGCCTTGAGTCGAAAAAGACATACTGTGAACATGTTGTTAGCCACAAGTCAGGATGAGCTATGTGAGGATTTTCAGAGAATGCAGATTGAAGTCGTACCAGAAGGATTCTTGGCCACATTAGAAGTGAAGCCTATCCTGGAGGATCAGATCAGAGCAGGACAGGAGGATGATGACAAGATCCGCATGATCAAGTCCAAGATGGATGAAGGCAAGGCAAAGGACTTCAAGTTCGACGAACAAGGCACGTTATGGATGCAGGATCGAATCTGTGTGCCAAACCAGAAGGAGCTGAAGCAATTGATTCTAGAAGAAGCCCATGACTCCAAGTATTCAATTCATCTTGGAAGTGCCAAGATGTATCAAGATTTGAAGGAAAGATTCTGGTGGCTGAGCATGAAGCGTGAGGTTGCCGAGCATGTTGCGCTGTGCGACATATACCAGAGAGTCAAGGCAATGCATCAGAGACCAGCAGGATTGCTACAACCGTTGAAGATACCTGAGTGGAAGTGGGAAGAAATTGGAATTGATTTCATTACCGGTTTGCCGAAAACCTAGGGTGGATATGACTCCATATGGGTCATAATAGACTGCTTGACTAAGGTCGCCCATTTTATTCCAGTGAAGACCACTTATTCGGGAGATAAGTTAGCTGAGTTGTACATGACTAGGATCGTCTGTTTGCATGGAGTGCCGAAGAAGATTGTATCGGACAGAGGTACCCAGTTTACCTCGAGGTTCTGGAATAAACTGCATGAAGCCATGGGAACCCGTTTAAACTTCAGTACAGCATATCATCTGCAGACGAATGGGCAAACCGAAAGAGTTAATCAGATTCTGGAGGATATGTTAAGAGCGTGTGCATTGGCTTATGCTACCTCTTGGGATAAAAGTCTGCCGTACGCTGAGTTCAGCTACAACAACAGCTATCAAGCAAGTTTGCAGATGTCGCCATTTGAAGCACTATATGGTCGACCCTGTTGGACACCGTTGAACTGGAATGAGACAGGTGAACGCCGTGTCTTTGGACCAGATATTCTTCAAGAGGCCGAAGAACAGATTGCCATGATCCGAGAAAGACTGAAGATAGCACAGTCGAGACAGAAGAGCTACGCTGATAACCGTCGCCGAGACCTGAGTTTTGAACCAGAAGATTTCGTGTATCTCAGAGTCACACCACTCAGAGGAGTTAAGAGATTCCATGCCAAAGGAAAACTCGTGCCGAGATATGTTGGACCATTTAAGGTTCTCAGCCGTAGAGGTGAAGTTGCATACCAACTGGAGTTACCGCAATCACTAGCAGGAGTGCATGACGTGTTCCACGTGTCTCAGCTGAAGAAGTGTCTCCGAGTACCCGAGGAACAGACACCGCTAGAGTCAATCGAGCTACAAGAGGATCTGACCTACAAGGAGCACCCTGTCAAGATTTTGGACACAATGGACCGAGAGACGAGAAACAAGTCAACCCGTTTCTGCAGAGTTCATTGGAGCAACCACGCGGAGAGTGAAGCAACTTGGGAGCGCAAAGAGGAATTGAAGAAAGAGTTTCCGAACATATTTCTTTAGAAAGCCCTGAATCTCGTGGACGAGATTCTGTTAAGGGGGGAGGTTTGTAACACCCCAAAATTTTGCTTTTCTTAAATTCATGTGTGATTTGGCACTTTGGTAAATTTTGGAATTTTCTGGAATTTATTTGGATTTTATTTGAATTTATTCCCTTTTGAAATAATTAAAGAATTTGATTTTGCAAATAAACTTTTGTTGGAAATATTTTATTTGAGTCCAAAATGTTTCAAAATATTTTCCAGAATTTTTCTGGAATTTTTCTGAGTGTTTTGCTATTTTTAATGAATTAATTGAATTTCTGAGAAATTAATTGGATTATTTAATCGCTAGAAAATGCGAGTTGGTTTGTACTGTTCACCCGACCGAGTCCGAGTCAGACTCGAGTTCGATTCCGACCCGAGCCACGTGTTCGAGCCGAACCCGCTCGGCTGAACCGTAACCGCGTGACCGTTGGATCGAAATCCAATGGCCACGATTGAGCCACGTCGCGCGGACCCAAGCCCGACCGAGCCAGCCAGCTCACTGAGTCGGACCAGAGTCCAACTTACGCGACCGTTGGATCGTGATCCAACGGCTCTCGTTGAGCCACATCACCCTCTCCGTGTTGCCGCCGGACTCCGTCGCCGCCCGTGCGCGGGTCCTCGTTTTCCGCGCATATCACGGACGTCGAGGGGCTATTTAATGCGCCGCCACCCGTGTCGGAACCCCCTTTCCCGTGCACACCCGTAGCCCTAAGTCACGCTACCTGAGACGCCACCGTTCGCCCGCGCGAGCTCGCCGGAGTTGGAAGCCCGTCCCGCCGCGTTTGTTTGCCGATTCCGCTGCCGTCCGTCGTCCTCCGCCACCGTTGAGCCCAGATCCGGAACCGCAAGGAGCAGACGCGTCGGAGGGGACCTCTCACCTCGCCGGAGCATGCCTGGAGCGCCGTTCGTGTGTCATCGTCTTCGTCACCGGCCGTCGGAGCTCCGCCGCACGCCATCGCCGCCTCGCGAACTCCCTCAACCGTCCGATCCAGATCCAAGGGCCCAGATCGCACCACGTCACCCCTCGGTGAGTTTCCACGTTGAAATCCCCAGATCTATTTCCAATCGTTGGATTTAGATCCAACTGCATAGATTGTGCCACGTAGCCTTAATCGCTCAGTACTAGATCCATTCTCAGCCGTTAGATCTAGATTAAACGGTTAGGGTTAGCCACGTTGTTTTCCTTAGATTGGATCTTGACTGTCCGATCAAGATCGAATGGTCCAGATCAGCTGAGTAGTTTTCTACTGCGTTAAGCCAGATCTAATCTGGGCCGTTGATTTTCAAATCAACGGCCGAGATCTAGCCACGTGGCCGGGAGGCCGACCGTCGTGGTCAGCGCGGTCAGCGCCCGCGCGTGGGTGCGTGTCTCTGACACGCGGGGCCCGCGTGTCAGTGGGGCCCACGCGTCAGCGGCTCAGCGAAGCGCACCATGACGTCACGCTGACATCACAGTGGGGCCCACCTGTCAGCCCAATCGGCTGAGCCATGTGCTGACGTCATGCTGATGTCACCGGTAGGGCCCACTTGTCAGGGACATGAGCCGTGGACCGGGTTCACGGTGGACCGAGCCAAACCGTGCACCGGGTCCATTGACCCGAGGCGATGTGGCGGCTCCTGATTGGTCCACGTGTCATGCTGACACACTAATTAATTTCTGAAAAATAAAATGATTTATTAATTCGAAATATTGATTTCAGAATTTCTTTCAAACTTCAAACGCTTATAACTTTTGCATTTTAACTCCGATTTGAGTGATTCAAATTTCTAAATTTTCATAAAAATGAGACCTACTCAAATATGAATTTTAATTAATTTTTGTTTATGAATATTTCTCTGTTTTTATTTAATTAATGCTTTCTTTAAACTTTAAATGCTCGTAACTTTTGCATTTGAACTCTGAATTTGACGATTCCAGTTTCTAAAAATTCATAAAATTATGCTCTATCTGTTTGTGAACTTTATTTGGATGTTTGGACACTTTTTGTCTTCTGTTCATTTATTTATTGCTATTTGCACGCTTTACGAGTAGACGTTGAAGTGCCCGAAGGCTTCGAGGGAGAAGTGTTGACCCAGGAGCCAGCTTAGGACCAAGAACAAGTACTCTTTGAAGGCAAGTTGTGCTTTGACCATGTTGATCCCAATTTCAAATTAATTTGATTTAAAACTATTGCATGCTAGTTTAATTAGAAAATACTTTATTTAAATATGGGAAATTAGATAAATGCCAAATTGCTGTATGACACCATGGTTAATTATATATGTGCCATGATCCCTTGTCACCCTAGTTGTGGATTACTAGCTGGACATTACTAAATTGCCAACATGGGAAATTAGATCGTTGTAGTATATTGCTTAGACCTGCTACGTGCTCATGACATGATTTTTGGACAATCAAATGTTAATATTGACTTAATGATATATTGAACCTGTTTTGGAAAGGTATCATGTGATGTTGATGGCACGTGGTGCATGGTAATCAACTGGGGCTTGATAAATAGTTTTCGACCGGGGCATGTGGCAAGAAAGATCGGGTGGGCCAGTTGTGGCACCGGGAACGTTGTTTTGGTTCTTCGGGTAGTCTTGCCCTGGTCACCCTAAGGACTTAACCTTGCAAGCCTTTGAACTGAGTCAAACGTGCAACCACATGTCTGTAATGGGACGGACCTAGTTGATTAAGTTGCTAATAACGTACCTGTGGGACCTCAGGATGTCAACTACACCGTTTGTGTAGTTGTACGGGGGAGCGTACCGGGGCTGCGGCCAGGTACCCATCTAACGGTGGATTGACCTAAACTTCGCATTCGCTAAGGGAAGGGTTAGTGTGCAATCACTGGGGAGGACCACTTGTGCTGTTAGAAGTTTTCGAAAGACTCTGTTACGGACACTCGCCTTTGTGGTGTTTGACTGTATCTTGTGGGTAAAGTGCATAACCTCTGCAGAGTGTAAAAATCTATTCGAATAGCCGTGTCTGCGGTATTGGACATCGCTCGGGAATTACAATTAAGGGTTAGACTTTCTTGAAAATAACTTGGTCTTAAAAGGTTGGGTTTGGTTTAATAATGATGTTGATGGAAATGTGAATTAGAATCGGGAAAGATGTTTATTTAACTCCTGAAAAAGTTATTGATGATATACTTGTTTCTACTGCTTTCGAATCTACTTATGATACTTGTTAAATGCTCTTTACTGCAAATATACCTTGAGCCACTCCTTTGTATTGAGCCATGCATGTAGTATATTAGCTGCATTCTGTGCATGACTTGCTGAGTACCAAGTACTCACCCTTGCCGCAATACAACACCAGTTGAAGAAGAATCTACACCAGCTTTGGAGGAGGAGCTTCCAGAGGAACCGTCTAACTAGGGAGCGAGCCCAGTCAGTTGCCTGTGGTATACTGGATGGCGCCACGAAGTTATCTTATTTTCCGCTGTAGTTATTTCTCTTTTAATAAGTTTCGTCCTGCGATGCGTATATTTGTAGCTTGACCATAAGGTCAAGCAACCAGTTTTGTTAACTAATTAAAGTACCCTATTATTCGTTGAGTATGATTGTGATATTTGCCAATGTTGAGACTGTGTGCACTAGCGCGTTCCTGGACTAGTGCTGAATACACAGAGGGTCCGGATTTGCAAATTTGGGTCCCGACAAGTATTATGTTTTATATTTAGAATATGATGTGTTTGTCTGTGGGGATTAGGACAAGGTAGTATTGGTTGGATGTCTTTTTGATAAGCATCATAAACTTTATTTATAAATGTTGGGAAAGGTAACTAGAGAAAGAATTTGTTATGTAGTTTTTTGTTGAATTATGATGGGGCTCCTCAAGGAGTAAATTGTGATTATTGAAGTCTTTAATGGAAAGCATAGTGGAACACTAGAGGTGGTTGTATCTATGTTGAGCTTGTGTTTAAAACTTTTGGACTGGTTTGGTTGTTTGCTATTTGGGTTGAATGCTTTCAGTCAAGGTGTTCCTTATGTTGTGTTTCAGAGTTTCCCTAAAACTTGTAGTGATTGGTGCCAATCTTTGGTTTTGGCTAATTTGTCTAGTTTATGCTATGAGTATGGATTTACACCCAAAAGTCTTTGAGTGGATCGCGCTCCTTCTCGTTCACACTGAATTATCTTTGGAATAAATTTTTAAAGGAAGCAGATGGACATAGTGGGTTGTGTTAGCAACTCTTGAGATTTAATTTGTAACTCTTTTTAGCTAGAGTCGGAGTTATTTGGAAACATGTGTGTGGTGTTTGCATGTGCTTCAAAAGGTGGATTTTATGAATGTTTTATAAGTGATTTTGTTAGTGAAGTGTTCCATTTTGGAAATGAGTTTCCCTTTCTCTTTGAGAAAATTTGTGGCGATTGTGTTTGCAGATGTTTGACTTTGGAGTCGATGTTCTTTTCCAAAATGTTGATTTTGGTTAAAATGCGAAGTTTTGCAAGTTTAGCTTTCAATTAATGGTGGGTTTTGATATGACATGGTGTTTTCCTGTTATCGGTGCTGCCATCATAGTTTATATGAATTATCGCAATCATCGATGTTATTTGTGTTTTAATCACGTGATACCGAGGAAGAAGTCTTTTAGTGAATGACTATTCGGTATTGTTGTTACATGATGAATGAATGGTGAAAAGGAAACATGACATCGTTTATGTATAATTTAATCATAAAAGAGTCGATGAGCCAGGTCGGTGAGAAAGTCATATATGGATATATGACTAATCCGGAGTGCTCTTGAAAAGTTTGCATTCATGTCATGAATCGAGATGTCCATTTCTTTCTAGTATGAAAAGAAATAATGAATAAATTATGTTATTTTGGCTGTGGTGAAGAGATTTGAGTTTTCTTTGCATTTTTTTTAGGAAAATAAAATGAGTGCTCTTTGGATGTTGCCGAATTCTTTCCAAAGTGGTTTTTAGCGCTTTGGGGTTCGAGTTGTTGTATGTGGATCAATTGGGTTCATGGTTTATGGTTGAGTATGCGAAATATGTATACACTTGGGCTTGATTACTAAGTGTTAATGTGTGAGGGCGAGAACCTCTTAAGAAAGAAGCCAATTGTGGATTATTATAGTGAAGTATTCCATGTTGTTCGTGTTGTCTTGAGTGATGAACAACAGTAGAGAGGTTGAGATGGAAATCACTTTTGCGCGATGGAGCTGAAGAGGGAACTAGAGATGGAGTTAGAGGTTGGTATTGTGTTCTACTAGAAAGTAGCATTAGTTAAAGGGATCGGACACTTTAGTGCCAATGAATGTGTAGAATGAGGAGCGTGACACCATTTTCGTTCTGCGTATGGTTGGGAATTTATCCTATCGCTTGGTTTGTTCTGAGTCTACATTGTGTTTTGGTGTTGGGTAAAGTTCTTGCAAGATTTTGATCATGAGTTATTGTTAAAGCTGTGGGTCTTTGAGCCAAAGCACCTTGTTTTCCAGTCCCGGCTAGTGCAAATTCTGGGGAATTTGGAGCGAGTGTTGAAGAAAATAAAACCCTCAATTTGTTAAAGTCCTGTGGTTGCACCAGGCAGTGAGAGACGCGACCTGGGAGTTGGAATCTCGCTTGCGCGAGAAGTATCCTGAGTTTTTCTTAGCAGGTATGTTTAGTGAAGTCTATTTTCCCATTGTTTTGTTGTTGCATAATGCCTTGTCGAGGATTTGAGGTCGAATCCTGTTAAGTGGGAGAGATTGTGACAATATGATAAGGATTTAAGCCGTTTTTGTTCAATTATGGGTTTGTGGGCCTTGAGGGATTGTAGTCTGGGCTTCCTATGGGAGGCTTATGGCCCATGTGGGGGGATTATGGCAGCAAACCCTAGCCCTTCCACCTCCCTTCCCCCTTTGTGTGCGCCCCCACCCCCCATTGTGGCTACCGCCCTTGCCCCAACTTGGCCGATGCTCCCTCCCCACTTGCGCCTCCCCTCCCCTCCCCTCCCCTCCCCAACCCTAGCCAGCCCTAATTTCTACCCTTAGCAGCCCTGCTCCTATTTTCCTTCGTGGGGATCTCGTCCAACTGAGAGGATCCGGCGAATCCCAGCGTTTGGAGGGCGATCGAGGCCGGGAGGAGGAGAATTTCTTCGGTTCTCCAAGGAGAGGTAAGCATTGCAGGTTCTTTTGTAGTGATTTGGTGCTGTTTAGATGGGGGAATCCATGCCTAAAACCTTCAATTAGGTGCTATTATTAGATGTGTTTAAGTTGAATCTAGATCTGTCTCGCGTGCTGTTCTCGGCCAGATTAGATCGTCAACTTCGGGCGCGGATTTGAGAATTTTAAATTCGTTTTCTGGAGGACCGGCTGTTGCGAAAGTTGTAGATAATCGAATTATCTTTAAATGAAGACCGAAATCACAAAGTTTCGTTCAGCCGTTAAAAGTTATTGCCATTTTACCGAGAGTTGTCCAATCTGTGTCGTGAATGGTAGTGTTTATGTTCATCTGCAGATGAGAGCACCCTAGAGGCCGAATTAGATTTTTTGAATACTTAGAAAAAGATGGGAAATTTCCTATAGTTTTGGAAAATGTATTCTTTTACTTGATTTGGAGTTGTAGAACTCAAGTTATGATCATTAGAAGGCTGCTCTCCCGTTTGGAAAGATTACTATTTTTTGGGATTTAAAAGTGGGTAGCGAAACCGAAGTAGTTATGTGACACCCCAGAATGTGACATTTTAGAATTCGGCATTTCGGTACGACTTTATAGCCTGTTTTGGGCCATTTCCGGGTGTTTGGGCCTCTCCGGGGTACTTTGGGCCTTGGGGGTTGAGTTGGGCCTCCAGTGGAAGGGTTTGGGCCCAAGGGGGGGACTTTTGGGCAGCCAAACCTAGCCCCCACCCCTTGGTGCGCCCCCCCACTCCCCTCTCCCTCAACCCTAGCCGCCACCCACCCCTCTCTCCCCCATGCGCCTCCACCATTGCCTCCCCTAGCCGCCACCTTGCTCCTTCCTCCCCACCACCTCTAGCCGGCCCTAGGCGAGCTCCACCCCCACCCCTTGCTGCCATGCTCTTCCATGCCATTGCCCTCGCCACTGGGGAGCTCCATGACGAGAGGATCCGGCGGGATTGGCGTGTGGAGAAAGATCGGGTGATTAGGAGGCGTGTTCGTCGGTTCTTCGTTCGTCGGGCTAAGGTATGGTGATGGGAAACCGGGTGGATTAGGTGTTGTGTTAATGGAGGATTTCATGCTATTAGATCAAAAGGTTGTGCTGCCATTGGTTAGATTGGATGAAATCTAGAGTTTGCATGGTGTTCTGTTTCGGGCAGATTGGGCGTCCGACCTAGGGCTTAATATTTCGCAATTTTAGAAGCGTTTTCTGGTCAGCCATATGTTGAGAAAGTTATAGATAATTTCAATACCTTTCAGTGGACACCAAGAACGTGTAATTCTGGCCAGCCGTTACAAAGTTATGACTGTTTTACCGAATATGTTCAAAACTGTGACGTGATTAGGGCAGATCGTGTTGATCTGTAGATTAATAAATTTTAGAGGCCGAATCAGCTTTTACCAATACTTAGAAAAAGCTAGGAAATTTCCTAAGATTCAAGAAAATGTACTCGTTCGTTTGATTTGGAGTTGTTAAGCCCGAGATATGGCCTTCCGAAGGCTGCTGTCCCGTTGGACAGATTCTCTGTTTTTCGGTTTTGGGAGTAGTTTGTGAAGTCGGGGTAGATAAGTGATTGTGTACTATTTTGTGGGCACATTTTGAGTGTGTGGTATCCATGTGCAAGTGGTGTGACCCCGGGAGTGCCCTCATCCTCTTGCCAATCCGTCGCCCACGGTTAAGGCAAGTGTATTGGAATGGGTAGAGTGTTGTATGTTGCTAGTCTTGAATAGATGCAAATTGTTTTCATGATATGCTATCTTGCCATGATTAGTGTTTTCCCATGTTATGATGAAAATGGTATGTTATGATGCTATGCAATGACTAGTTTTCATGTTTATGTCATATGTTGCATACATGGCATGAAAACTGGCCCGGTCGGTGAGAAAGTCATAACTAATCCGGTAAGGTCGGTGAGAAAGTTATAACTAATCCGGAGCGCCGTTAAGTAAGTCCTACCTCGTGATTCCATCCACGGTGGTGAATAGAAGCGAGGAGTAGGCACCCTCCATCTACGGGATGGGAGGGGAAAGAGGGTGCACGCCAACGGGTGTGCACTCGGCAATACCGGTATGTGCTTCAAGGAGACATGGGCATTGCATTATATGATGATGTTATATGATGATGTCAATGAGATGCATACAATGTGAATATGAGATGTTTATGTTGTTGAATATGAAAAGTGGTGATGAAGGTATTGGAATGTGTTTTCTTGTTCCATTGCAATATACATGCTGAGTGATGAACTCACGCTTGTGTTTAATGTTGTTTTTAGGTACCACGAAACCGGCATGCGGGAAAGGGGTTTAGCTACACTTCTTCACGTAGCTCCACACATTAGACAGTTTTTATTGTTTGGAGTTATGATAATAAGTTAATCTGTTGAAAACTTGGAGTATGCCTTATTGATGTGCTTGGCCATATTATTTATTTCGTTTTAGATCATGAAGTGGTTAAATTCATTATGCTAGACTTAAATTGTTGTTATGTCACCTGTTATTGCTGTCTTAGATGCTTTCCATTATGATATATCTTGAGATATTCTTGTTGTTGCTCCGTACCATGGAAAAGCAAAGGAGATGCTGCCGAAATTTTCGGTTTAATATTTGCGCCCTTGCTGCAATTTGGTGACATCTAGGGCATACTAGATGCCGGGGTGTTACAAGTTATGAGTCTTGTGTTACTTTGTTGGCCTGTTTTTCAGTGGAATGTATCTATTTTGCAAGTGGTGTGACCCCATGAGTGGCATCAACTTCTCGCCACACCGTTTCGAGAGGTTAAAGGCAAGTGTATTGTGGTGAATGTGGCTTGATAGCCTTATGATTTCGTATTGTTGCGATTTAACCGTTTGATATGTTGGGTTGCCATGTCTTTTTCTGATGAATATGAATTGTTAGATTATGTATGTGGGAGTTAGTTAATGATCATGTATCTAATTATGGCTCTGCAATTGTTAGAAATGAGTGTATTTGCCAATTTATTCATGTTTATGCCATATGTGCATTCATAATGGAAGAGGCAACCCATTCTGATGTGGGCCTCTGTGCTCACACGTAGTGACCACGAAAGACCTACCTCGTAGTCCCATCCACAGTTGTGAATGGGAGCGAGTCAGTAAGAATAGGCACCCTCCATGGGATGGAAGGGAATGAGGGTGCACACCGACGGGTTTGCACTCGGCAATACCGGTATGTGCTAAGAAAAGGGGCATAACATGAGCATGCATGATGTATTACATGGGAATGTGAATGAAGAAGTTGTATGAATTGATCGTCACATGGTTTAGTTCATGAGGTATATTCGTATGTATGTTACATGTTATTACCTTGTTTTGCATTGCGATACACTTTGCTGAGTGATGAACTCACGCTTGTTGTTTAATATTTTTTATGCACCCTGATCTACTATAGGGTCAACTAAAATTATTATTTGGGATAATCTAGAAACATGGTTTAGGTCCTGTAACACCCCGGCATCTAGTATGCCCTGAATGTCACCAAACATGATGGAACGAGCATCTAAAAATCATAAATAAAGATAAATTACAGCAAGGACGAAAATGCTAAAAACCAAAAGTTTTGGCAGCATGTCCTTTGTTTTGTCATGAATTGAATCAATAGCAATAACATGGCAAGATATATCATAACATAAGACATATAAAACAGCAATAACAATGGATATAGCAACATCTTAAAGCAATAATACTATGTCCAACCACTCCACAAACTATAACGAAGCAAGTGAGGAAATCAAGCCCACAATTTAATCATACACCAAGTTTCATGGCACTATTCTTATTATCATGACTCCAAACAATTAAATTGTCTATAAATGTGGAGCTACGTGTATAAGTGTAGCTAATGCCCTCTCCCGCATGCCAGTTTCATGGTACCTAGAAACAACATAAAACATAAGCATGAGTTCATCACTCAGCAAGTATATTGCAATGGATCATAAAGAACAAATCAATGCCAACATCGGTACATACCATACTTAACATCATGATCAAGTCATAATTTATATACAACATCATAACCATGTCCCTATCTCATTGTACACAATTTTATTATCATCATCATGTATGCAATGCAATGCAACGCACATGTCTCCTCAAAGCACACACCGGTATTGCCGAGTGCACACCTGTCGGCGTGCACCCTCTTTCCCCTTCCATCCTGTAGATGGAGGGTGCCTACTCCTCGCTTCCACTCACCACGGTGGATGGAATCACGAGGTAGGTCTTACTCAATGGCGCTCCGGATTAGTCATAACTTTCTCACTGACCTTACCGGACTAGTTATGACTTTCCTCACCGACCTGGCCAGTTCACATGCCATGTATGCAATTATGCCATAAACATAAACAACTAATCATTGCATAGCATCATAACAAACCATTTTCATCATATCATGGGCAAACACTAACCATGGCAAGATAGCATATCATGTAATCAATTTGCACCAAGTCAAGACTAGCAATCCATACTACACACTACCCATTCCAATATACTTGCCTTAACCACAGGTGACGGATTGGCGAGAGGATGAGGGCACTCCCGGGGTCACACCACCTGCATATAGATACCACACACTCAAAACGTGCCCACAAAACAGTACACAATCGCTCATCTACCCCGACGGGACAGCAGCCTTCGGAAGACCATATCTCAGGCTTAACAACTCCAAATCAAACGAAAGAGTACTTTTTCTTGAAGCTTGGGAAATTTCCTAGCTTTTTTTAAGTATTGGTAAAAACTGATTAAGCTTCTAAAATTTTTTAATCTACAGAACAACGTAATCTGTTCCAATCTAATCACAGTTTTAAACACATTCGGTAAAACGGCCATAACTTTCGAACGACTGATCGGAATTAAGCATTCTTGGTGTCCAATTAAAGGTATTTAAATTATCTACAACTTTCTCAAGAGGCCGGCCGACCAAATTCCGAATCTAAAATTGCGAAAAGTCAAACCCTAGGTCGTGTGCCCAATCTACCCGAAACAGAACACTATGCAATCTCTAGTTTTCACCAATTCCATCTAATTGCAGCACCACTTTTCGATCTAAAAGCACCAAAACATCCTCTATCACAGAACCTAGTCTATCCCCAAGGATTACCCATAGCCATACCTTCGCCCGACGAACAACGAACGTCGAATCTTCTCCGCCCGGTTCCCCGATCTTCTTCCTCGCGCCGAAACCGCCAGATCTCCTCGTCGCGGAGCTTTCTGATGGAGAGAATAGCGGGGTAGCGAGACCAGGAGCTCTCCTAGGCCAGCAAGGAGGGTGGATAGGAGAGAGAGGAGGGGTGGCGCATGGGGGGAGGCGTGTGGGGGAGTAGGGGAGAGGGGGGTGGCTAGGGTTTAGGTCGGGGCGCACATGATGGAGGGGGGCATGGCAGGGTTCATGCTGCCTCCTCCCCCTCATGGGCCGGGAAATCCCCCCTTTGGCCCAAGTGGGGTCCCACCTAAGGCCCAATTCGCCCCGGAAAGGCCCAAACTCCCGAAATCGGCCTGAAAACACGATTAATCCTCATACCGTAAAGTTTTAATTTCCAATTTCACAATTTATAAAGTCACGACATTCCGTAGTGTCACATTCTCCCCCCCTTCAACAGGATTCGCCCTCGAATCCAAGACACGCCACTATGCAATTGAGCAAAACAAAAGGTAGCTAAGCTTCACTTTTCATACTTGAGGTGAAAAACTCGGGGTACTTCTCGTGCATGTGAGACTCCAGCTCCCATGTCGCTTCCCTGTCAGTCTGATGCGACCACAGGACTTTGATAAACTTGAGCGTCCTGTTCTTCAACACTCGCTCTGAATTCTCTAGAATTTTCACAGGACGGGACTCAAAAGTGAGGTCCTGATCAAGCACTAATGGTTCCAACAGAACTACCAACTCCGGATCATGCAAGTACTTTCTCAGCATCGAAACATGGAACACATTATGAACTCCTTGCATTGACCAACATAACTCGGACTGAGCTTCCCTTTTGTGCCAAATCGAGCTGAGCTAAGATAGGAAATGGCTCAACATAACTCGGACTGAGCTTCCCTTTTGTGCCAAATAGAACCACACCCTTAGTGGGGGATACTCACAAAAGTACACTATCACCCACCTCAAACTCCAAATCACGTCTTCTCATATCGGCATAGCTTTTCTGTCTACTCTGCGCTGCGAGAAGGTTCTGCCGTACCTCTGCCACTCGATCAACAGTCTGCTAAACCCAATCCGGTCCAATGACCGCGCTCTCTCCCACTACATCCCAACAAAGCGACGATCTGCACTTCCGGCCATACAACACCTCATAAGGAGCAGCCCGGATGTTGGAATGATAGCTATTGTTATAAACAAATTCTGCCAAAGACAAATGATCTTCCCAGCTACCTTTCCATGCTATCACACAGGCCCTGAGCATGTCCTCCAATGTCTGAATAGTACGCTCAGACTGCCCATCTGTCTGAGGGTGAAAAGCGGTACTAAGGCGAAGTTGTATACCCAAAGCACTCTGCAAGATCTCCCAAAATTTTGAGACAAATTTCGCGTCCCGATCAGAGATAATTGTCTTGGGTACACCATGCAGTTTCACAATCTCCCGCACATAAATGGGAGCCAACTCGCTCGCTGAATTAGTAGTGCGGATAGGAATGAAGTGTGCGGACTTGCTAAGTCGATCCACCACAACCCAAACAGCATCCTTCCCTCGTGGAGTATGAGGTAGGCCAACCACAAAATCCATAGAAATGTCATCCCAAGGCTACACAGGAATCTCCAATGGCTGCAACAAACCAGCAGGATGCTTGTGTTCAGCCTTAATCTTCTGACAAATCCCACAAGATGCCACATACTTGGCAATATTAACTCTCATCCTTTTCCACCAGAAATTCTTTTTCAAGTCCTAGTACATCTTGGTCTCTCTAGGATGAACCGTGTACGGGGTGCGATGAGCCTCTTTCAGAATATCATCTTTAACTTGAGATTTCTGAGGTACACAAAGGCGACCCTGAAACCTCAGAGCTCCCACATCATCAATGGAAAAGTCTCCAGTTTTACCTTCCTCAAGGCGTTTTCTCACCTGCTGGAGCAACCGATCATGCTGTTGTGCTTCCCGCACATGTTCAGGGATCGCTGACTCAAGGATCAATTGAGTTTCAGCTTGCACGGTCCTCGCAAAACAATAAGAGACTCCCAATCGCTCAAAATCAGCAACAAGACAATCAATGACAGGGGCATTGTCTTGCGACTGAGAGCGTCAGCCACCACATTTGCCTTGCCCGGATGGTACTGGATAGTGAGGTCATAATCCTTTATCAATTCTAGCCACCTCCTCTGCCTAAAATTCAAATCTTTCTGAGTAAAGATGTACTTGAGGCTCTTGTGATCAGTGAAGCTATCACAAGACTCACCATACAGATAGTGCCTCCAAATTTTCAATGCAAACACCACAGCGGCTAGCTCAAGATCATGTGTGGGATAGTTCTGCTCATGCTTTTTTAACTGCCTCGATGCATAAGAAATCACCTTGCCATCTTGCATGAGCACACAACCAAGTCCCAAACGAGAAGCATCAGAATAGACAGTGAAACGCTTCCCAGGCTCGGGAAGGGTAAGAACAGGAGCAGTCACTAACTTCTCCTTCAAAGTGCAGAAACTGTGCTCACACTCTGCAGTCCACTGAAATTTCATCCCCTTCCGAGTCAGCTGCGAAATTGGCTTAGCAATGATAGAGAAATCCTGCACAAAACGTCAGTAGTAGCCAGCCAACCCAAAGAAACTACGCACCTCTTTAACATTGGAGGGTCTCTTCCAGTCCAAAACTGCTGAGACTTTGCTAGGATCTACAGAAATGCCCTTTGGATTTATGATGTTGCCAAGAAAACCCACTTCTGAAATCCAGAACTCGCACTTTTTCAACTTAGCAAAGAACTGATTCTCCCTCAATGTACTCAGCACAAGCCTCAAATGCTGCTCATGTTCTTCTTTTGATTTAGAGTAAACCAGAATATCATCGATGAACACTACCACAAACTCATCAAGGTACTTGTGTAGCATACTGTTCATCGCCTCCATAAAGACAGCAGGAGCATTAGTTAGTCCAAACGACATAACTTTAAATTCATAATGCCCATACCTAGTGGAGAAAGCAGTCTTCTCAATGTCCTGTTCCCTCACACGAATCTGATTGTAACCAGACTGAAGATCAATCTTGGAGAACACATTTGCTCCCTTCAGTTGGTCAAACAGATCCTCAATGCGAGGCAAATGATACTTGTTCTTGACAGTCACTTGATTGAGAGCACGATAGTCAATGCACATACGCCAACTACCATCCTTCTTCGAAACGAAGAGGACGGGTGCTCCCCATGGCGACACACTGCGCCGAATAAAACCCTTGGCCAACAAATCCTCCAATTGCTTTTTCAACTCATCTTGAAAAGGACGAGCCAAGCAGTATGGAGAGACAGAAATAGGTCGAGTGCCCGGAACATGATCAATACGAAACTCCACACTCGTCACTTGAGGCAAACCAGGCAACTCATCAGGGAACACATCAGCAAACTCCTTCACCACAGGAATCTCTTCAATTGCTACTGAAGAAGATGGCTTTTCTGAAATAGCCATGAGAAAACCCAACTGCCTCAAACGGCGACTAGAAAACAGACTAGCCAAAAGCGAAGATAGAACTGGAAGGTATATGTCGGGACCCCGAATTTGCAAATCCGGACCCTCTGTGTATTCAGCACTAGTCCAGGAACGCGCTAGTGCACACAGTGTTAACATCGGTAAATATCACAATCATACCACTCGATACTAGTAAAGTACTTTAATTAAATAGTCAAACTGGTTACTCGACCTTATGGTCAAGTTACAAATATACGCCTCGCAGGGCGAAACTTATTTAAGAGAGAAATAATAGCAGCGGAAAATAAGATAACATCGTGGCGCCATCCAGTATATCACAGGCAACTGACTGGGCTCGCTCCCTAAGTAGACGGTTCCTCTTGGAGCTCCTCCTCCAAAGCTGGTGTAGTCTCCTCTTCAACTGGTATTGTATTGTGGCAAGGGTGAGTACTTGGTACTCAGCAAGTCATGCACAGAATGCAGGCTAATAGACTATATGCATGGCTTGATACAAAGGAATAGCTCAAGGTATATTTGCAGATGTGACATTTGACAAGTAGCATAAGTAGATTCAAAGCGAGATAAGCAAGTATAGCATAAATAACTTTTCAAGGATTTTAATAAACATCTTTCCCATCCTAGTCCACATTTCCATCAACATCATTATTAAACCAAACCCAACCTTTCAAGTCCAAGTTATTTTTGAGAAAATCTAACCCTTGACTGTAATTCCGGCGATGTCCAATACCGCGGACACGGCTATTCGAATAGATTGTACACTCTGCAGAGGTTATGCACTTTACCCACAAGATACAGTCAAACACCACAAAGGCGAGTTCCGTAACAAAGTCTTTGGAAACTTCTAACAATACAAGTGGGCCTCCCGGTTATTGCACACTAACCCTTCCCTTAGCTAAGGCGAAGTTTAGGCCAATCAACCGTTAGATGGGTACTGCCTCGGCCCGATGCGCTCCCCGCATAACTTACACAAAGGGTGTAGTTGACCTCCCGAGGTCCCACAGTGCGTTATTAGCAACTTAGTCAACTAGGTCCGTCCCATTACAGACATGTGGTTGCACGTTAGACCCAGTTCAAAGGCTTGCAAGGTGAAGTCCTTAGGGTGACCAGGGCAAGACTACCCGAAGAACCAAATCAACATCCCCAGTGCCACAACTGGCCCACCTGATCATTCTTGCCACATGCCCCGGTAGAAAACTATTTATCAAACCCCAGTTGATTACCATGCACCACGTGCCATCAACATCACATGATACCTTTCCAAAACAGGTTCAATATATCATTAAGTCAATATTAACATTTGATTGTCCAAAATCATGTCATGAGCACGTAGCAGGTCTAAGCAGTATACTACAACGGTCTAAAACCCATGTTGGCAATTTAATAATGTCCAACTAGTAATCCACAACTAGGGTGACAAGGGTCATGGCACATATCTAAATAATCAAGGTGTCATACAGCAAATTGGTATTTATCTAATCCCCCATTTTTAAATAAAGTATTTTCTAATTGAACTAGCATGCAATAGGTTAAATCAAAATAGGTTTCAAAATAGGATCAACATGGTCAAAGCACAACTTGCCTTCAAAAAGTACTTGTTCTTGGTCTTGAGTTGGATCCTGAGTCAATACTTCTCCTTCGAATCCTTCCGGCACTTCAACGTCTACTCGTAAAGCGTGCAAATAGCAACCAATGAATAAAACAGTAGACAAAAACATCCAAACATCCAAATAAAGTCCATAAACAGAGAGAGCATAATTTTATGAATTTTTAGAAACTGGAATCGCTCAAATCGGAGTTTAAATGCAAAAGTTATGATTATTTAAAGTTTAAATAATCAATTAAATAATTTTACAGAGAAAAACTTTAGTCCAAAAATTAAATAAAATTCATAATTAGGTAGATCTCAATTTTATACAAATGTAGAAATTTGAATCACTCAAATCGGAGTTAAAACGCAAAAGTTATAAGCGTTTGAAGTTTGAAACAAAATCTGAAATCATTATTTCGAATTAATAAATCATTTTCTTTTTCGAAAATTAATTATTGCGTCAGCGAAGACACGTGGCAGCCTCTGATTGGTCTGCTGACGTCAGCCGGTCCATGGACTCGGTCCACGCTCGGCTCGGGTCTACCGTGGACTTGGTCCACGACTCCACGTGTCGCTGACAGGTGGGTCCCCTCGGGTGACATCATTCTTGGCGTCGGGCTCACCACAATGGCCCGACAGTGGGACTCCACCGATGACGTCATGGGTGACGCCACGGTCTTTGTCGGCCGACACGGGCCCGGCGTGTCGGTGACTCCACGCCGCGCCGCGCGTGGCGCTGTGGTTCGGCTCCCTGGACACGTGGCGCGATCGTGTCCGTTGATTTGAAAATCAACGGCCGAGATTAGATCCAGGGTTAACACGTTGAAAACCACACGGTGATCATGGGCCGTTCGATCTAGATCGGACGGTCCAGATCTAACCCTCTGGCGGCGCTATCGCGACGTGATGATCGTGGGCGTTGGATCTTGATCCAACGGTCCGGATCTAATCGGGTTGGAAACACGTGAACTCACTCTCAACCGTGCGATCAAGATCGGACGGCGCCTGAGCTTCGCGAGGTCGATGGCGGCAGCGGAGCTGCAGCAGCCGGAGAGCGAGACGACGACCACCCCGTGGCGCTTCGGCTCCTCGGCGAGATGAGTTGGCTCCACGGGTGCGTCTCGATCTGGGATTCGATCAGGCTCAACGGTGGTCGAGACGGCCGGTTGACGGCGGGATGAAGCAAAAACCGTGGCGGCGGCGCGCAACTCTGGCGAGCTATCGCGGCTAAAGCGGCGGCGGCTCTGCCTTGGTGAGTAGGGGCTACGGGTGCGCAAGGTCAGGGCCGACCTCGGGGTGTGACCCGGGCCTTAAATAGCCTCGGCGTTCGTGTGGAATCCGGAAACCTAGAACCACACGGCGGCGGGCGCGGCGGCGGAGTCCGGCTCGGATCCGGCGGGGACGACGACGGTCGACCGTCCACGTGGCGCGATCAACGGCCACGATCGCACGATCGAAACCGGATTCGGTCCGGTTACGACTCGAACCGGTACGGGACGATCTTGACCGTTGGATCCCGATCCAACGGTCGGGATCGATTAGGGTTAGGAGCAGGTTTGGTCGAGTCAACTGGTTCGGGTCGGACTCGAGTCCGACTCGGGTTCCGACTCGGTCGGATGAATAGTGCTTGACCCAACTCGAATTTCCAGCGATTTAATAATTAAAATAATTCCCAGTAATTCATTTAATTCATTAAAAATAGTAAAAGACTCAGAAAAATTCCAGAAAAATTCTGGAAAATATTTTAGGGTATTTGGGACTCAAATAAAATATTTCCAACAAATTTTTATTTGCAAAGTTTAATTCTTTAATTATTTCAAAATGGAATAAATTCAAATAAATTCCAAATAAATCCAAATAAATTCCAGAAAATTCCAAAAATTCACCAAAGTGCCAAATCACACATGAATTTAAGAAAAGCAAAATTTTGGGGTGTTACAGTATACCACCCTGAAAGGTCAACTACACCCCTGACGGGGCCTGCAAGGTAACTGTCTTCCAAAAGCAACAGATCTTTGCACGGTACTGATGCAACCAGTCCATGCCCAAAATGACATCAAAAGGAGCCAAATGAATCACCATAAGATTGGCAAAGAAAACCTCATCATCAATGGCAATGGTGCAACCCGGGCAAACCAAAGAACTAGCAATCAGAACCCCAGGAGAGCTGACTATCACAGACTCAGAAATCCGCTGAACTCCCAACTTAGCTCTACTAGCAAACTCAGACGACACAAAAGAATAGGACGCTCCGGAATCAAACAAAACAAAGGCATAAACTGAATCCACAAGCAGAGTACCTGAAACCACCTCAGGATGCCCGGCTGACTCGGCGGTCGGCAAGGCGTACACTCCTGTTGGTGCCGGGGCAGCAGGAGCCCCGACACTCGGCTGATGCCCCAACAAGGGTGGGTGCGGTGGAGGCAACTGAGGAGCAGCCGACAGCTGTGGGCACTAGTAGGCT
Source organism: Rhipidocladum racemiflorum (assembly GCA_036346355.1). Taxonomy (NCBI): domain Eukaryota; kingdom Viridiplantae; phylum Streptophyta; class Magnoliopsida; order Poales; family Poaceae; genus Rhipidocladum; species Rhipidocladum racemiflorum. Next base: position 55,571,964 of record CM070577.1, on the reverse strand, counting down.
GCTGATGGCGCCCAAACAGAGGGCGACTGAGGAGAAGGGGCCGCTGCCATGTGCACTGACCCTCTGGAAGATGCCGCTAGAGCGGGAGGAGAAGGCACCGTCTCCCACTTGATGATGCTACCGGTATTCATCCTGCAGACTCGTCCCATGTGGCTGGGTTTGCCACAATGATTGCAACTCCCGGACCAAACGCACTTCGCAGCACGGTGTTCACCACCGCACTTAAAACAAATCATGCCCTGCCCTGGCACAGGACGAACAGCCACCCGCGAGGAAGACGACTGGGGCGTCTTCATCTTAGCCCCCGAGGAGGATCCCTGTCCCCCCTTGAACTTCTTGAAGGTGGGTCGCTGAGAAGACCCACCTCCTCCACCAAAAGTCCTCTTCTGGCCCCCGCCCGGGGCCGCTGGAACCCCTGAACCACCAGGGTTTTGCTTATCCCTGGAGAGCTCCAACTCGAGCTCCATGCCCTTCGCCTGCTCCACCACAGAGCAGAAATCACGAGGGACAGTCGCCCCCATGAAAACTCTGAACTCCTGGTTGAGGTCCCTACGGAACCTCCTCGCCTTCTCCTATTATCGGCTGCCACAGCCGGCACGAAGCACACCACATTATTGAACTCTACCTCATACTCTGCCACCGACTTCTTCCACTGGGAAAGAGTCGTCAGAGTATGCTCCATCCTCTCAAGGAAAGACTCTTGGTAGAACTTGGCTTGGAAGCGAGCCACAAAGTCCTCCCAGGTGACCGGTCCAAGAGCAGGGGCCCTAGCAGCAAGAACCCACTCCCACCAGATATCCGCTTGGCCCTTCAGCTGAAAGGCCACAAAGCGAGCTCTCTGAACCGAGGTCAACTCCAGAACCTCAAACAGCCGCTCCATGTACCGCAGCCAATCTGCAGATTGGACCGGCGTGCCCGCTCCATCAAAAGTGTCCAGACGGAGGGACATCCACTCCCAGAGACTCATCCTCGGCTTTGGCACAGCGGGGGCAACAACGGGGGGCCGCTGCAGGGGGAGGCACAACAGCAGGGGCTGCCCACAACTGCTGGCGCAGCTCCTGAACATCCCTCTGCAGAGCCTGAACCAAGTCCGTAGTGGCGGCGGGTACCTCAGCCCCCGACTGTGATGCCGGGACCTCCTCCTGCGCTAGCCCATGAGCATTGAGCGAAGCACTTCCCTCAGCTACAGACTCAGCAACTCCCTGAGAACCTCGCCCCTGGCCTCCACGGCCATGGCGACCACGGCCTCTACCCCTCGGCATGGCTGCTACAGTCATAAAACCATCCAATCACATAATCATAAGCACATCATCACATAAACAAGAGTAAAGCTCAATCATCATCATAAACATAGTCTTCATCAAATAATCAAATGCGATGCAATGATGAACCAAAACCCCATCCTACTGTGCAACCAAGTGTGTCATATTTTAAATTGGTTATTCCACTTTTGCAAGTTTTAATGTTGCTATCCTATAGCAAATTTTAATTATAACCTAAACCATGTTTCTAAGTTATCCCACATCACATTTTAGTTGATCCTAAGGTATGACACTAAAAATACACATTCCAAGGACCTACAGCCCACTCTGATACCAACTGTAACACCCTAGCATCTAGTATGCCTTGAATGTCACCAAACATGATGGAACAAGCATCTAAAAACCATAAATAAAGATAAATTACAGAAAGGACGAAAATACTAAAAACCGAAAGTTTCGGCAGCATCTCCTTTGTTTTGTCATGAATTGAAGCAATAGCAATAACATGGCAAGATATTTCATAACATAAGACATCTAAAACAACAATAACAATGGATATAGCAACATCTTAAAGAAATAATACTATGTCCAACCACTCCACAAACTATAACGAAGCAAGTGAGGAAATTAAGTCCACAATTTAATCATACACCAAGTTTCATGGCACTATTCTTTTTATCATGACTCCAAACGATAAAATTGTCCATAAGTGTGGAGCTACGTGTAGAAGTGTACCTAATGCCCTCTCCCGCATGCCGGTTTCATGGTACCTAGAAACAACATAAAACACAAGCGTGAGTTCATCACTCAACAAGTATATTGCAATGGATCATAAAGAACAAATCAATGCCAACATCGGTACATACCAAACTTAACATCATAATCAAATCATAATTTCATATACAACATCATAACCATGTCCCAATCTCATTGTACATAATTTTATTATCATCATCATGTATGCAATGCAATGCAATGCACATGTCTCCTCGAAGCACATACCGGTATTGCCGAGTGCACATCCGTTGGCGTTCACCTTCTTTCCCCTTCCATCCCGTAGATGGAGGGTGCCTACTCCTTGCTTCCACTCACCACGGTGGATGGAATCACGAGGTAGGTCTTACTCAGTGGTGCTCTGAATTAGTCATAACTTTCTCACAACCTTACCAGACTAGTTATGACTTTTCTCACCGACCTGGCTAGTTCACATGCCATGTATGCAATTATGCCATAAACATAAACAACTAATCATTGCATAGCATCATAACAAACGATTTTCATCATATCATGGGCAAACACTAACCATGGCAAGATAGCATATCATGTAACCAATTTGCACCAAGTCAAGACTAGCAATCCATACTACACACTACCCATTCCAATACACTTGCCTTAACCGCGGGCGACGGATTGGCGAGAGGATGAGGGCACTCCCGGGGTCACACCACCTGCATATAGATACCACACACTCAAAACGTGCCCACAAAACAGTACACAATCGCTCATCTACCCCGACTTCGCAAACTACTCCCAAAACCGAAAAACAGAGAATCTGTCCAACGGGACATCAGCCTTCGGAAGGCCATATCTCGGGCTTAACCACTCGAAATCAAACGAACGAGTAAATTTTCTCAAATCTTAGGAAATTTTCTAGCTTTTTCTAAGTATTTGTAAAAACTGATTCGGCCTCTAAAATTGATTAATCTACCGAACAACATAATATGTTCCAATCTTGTCACAGTTTTGAACATGTTCGGTAAAACATCCATAACTTTCAAACGGCTGATCGGAATTAAGCATTCTTGGTGTCGAATTAAAGGTATTGAAATTATATACAACATTCTCAACAGACGGCCAACCAAATTCCGAATTTAAGATTGAGAAAACTCAAACCCTAGATCGTGTGCCCAATCTGCCCGAAACAGAACACTATGCAATCTCTAGTTTTCACCAATTCCATCTAATTGCAGCACCACTTTTCGATCTAAAAGCACCAAAACATCCTCTAGAGCAGCACCTATTCCATACCCAAGGATTACCCATAGCCATACCTTCGCCCGACGAACAACGAACGTCGAAACTTCTCCGTCTGGTTCCCCCGATCTTCTTCCTCGCACCGAAACCGCCGGATCTCCTCGTCGCGGAGCTTCCCGATGGAGAGAACAGTGGGGTAGAGAGGCGAGGAGCTCTCCTAGGCCAGCAAGGAGGGTGGAGAGGAGAGGGAGGAGGGGTGGCGCATGGGGGGAGAAGGAGAAGGGGAGGCGTGTGCGTGAGGAGGGGAGAGGGGGAGGGGCGGCTAGGGTTTAAGTGTGGGTGCACATGAGGGAGGGGGGCGCATGGCAGGGTTCATGCTGCCCTCCTCCCCCTCATGGGCTGGGAAATCCCCGCTTTGGCCCAAGTGGGGTCCCCCCTAAGGCCCAATTCGCCTCGGAAAGGCCCAAACTCCCGAAATCGGCCCGGAAACGCGATTAATCCTCATACCGTAAAGTTTTAATCTCCAATTTCACAATTTATATAGTCATGACATTCCGTAGTGTCATAGGTCCATACTTTAAAATTTTGCCATTGGATAATAACCATAAAACTGGATATATGTGTGGTAATTAATTTAAAATTTGACACACTTGGAGCACAGTAGGATGGGTAATGGTTCATCGTTGCATTACGCTTTCAAGTTTTATTTGAGCTTTGATTAAGAATGTTATGTTTTCATGATGTTTGATGTTGTGATGAAGCTTATTGCTATGATTACAGAAGAACTAAGTGAATAAAGGTGTCTATGTGAAATAGTTGTGCCAAAAAGTTTCAGTTATGTTCTTTTGGCCGTGGTAAGGGCTTTGGATGGGGGCGTGGCTGCGTAGAGCCACGACCGCAGGTTTAAGAACCTCTCGTAGGGGAGATTTGTTATTTAATACATCATAGATCGGAGGGTTTGTGGAGAAGGTTGTTCGGTTATGTGTTCGATGGTCTGAGACAAGCAAAATGAGAGTTTAGTGTTGCGTCTTTATTGGTTACTTGTGAGAAAAATTTCTGTTTTATTCTTGTGGTTGTCTTTCTCCGAGTTTGAAAGAGGTTATTGAAGTTTTGTGAAAAAACTTCAGTTATATGGATTTATGTTTAGTGACTTTTCAGACAATGATTACATGATCGCTTGGTTGTTCCTTTTGAAAAAAAAATATTTTTAACCATTTTCCTTCGTGGAAGTCTTTAAGCTTGAGATGTGTTTTGGAGAACGTTTGCATTAAGTCTTGTCCTATTGCAACTTTGAGAGTCAAGTTTCTTTGTAAGATTTGGTTGGGTTTTCTGGAAAGAAAAAAATGCTGCAAACAAAGTAAGTAAACTTTTGACTGAAATTATTTGTTAGTAGTGAGAATTGTTGTTTAGCATGTTACTTAGTATGTAACAATGTGTCCTATAGAATGATGTACTTCTAAGTTAATTTGTGAGTTGAATCAATTAAATGTAATTGTTATCTTTAGCTTAAAAATCAATAGACTTCTAGTGTCATAGATAATTCTATAGCGAGAAATAATTAAATGTGTTAATGTACATGCTTAGAATCTGTTGCTTTATTTTTTTTTAAAGTGAGGCAGCACACTCCTTTTACTTATAATGGGTAGATGACCATTGATAGTGTTTTAAACTTTAAACTTTGATGCGTAGTTAGAATATTGAGATGATGTAAACTACTGTTATTGTTATAGTAGGTTGGTTGGTTATTTAAAGACTTTCTAATATAAGTGTAATATCGTGATTGGATATCTGAGTTTGGGGTTTCTGGTCTGGGCGTTTGGTTCTCCTGCTTGTGATCTGTGGGGTAAAGATTAGGCAGAGAGTGAAAGAGAGATCTCTTATTTAGAGTTTTTTTCCCACCTCTCTCTCTCTCTCTCCTTTTTTCCCCACTCGGTTGGGGCTCTCCCCCACGCTTGACGCCCCTGGCTCACTCCTGCTCCTCCTCAGCCGAGCAGCGATGCCGCCCCAGCCTTCTTCCTCCGGTCGGCGCCGGCGTCCCTCCCCCTAGCTTCCCTCCCTCCCAGGCCGGAGCGCCGTACTCCCCTGTAGCCTTGGCCGGCATTGCCCCAGTGGCCTCCTCCCTGCCCTTCTCCTCCGGTCGGAGCGCCCCCTCCCGAGCGATGCTGCCCAGCAACCCAACGCCCCTCCCCAGCTGTTCGGCGTGCCTCCCCTGCTCTTTACCCCTTGCCTTCTTCCTGTGGTAAGCACTCCGGTAAAACAAAATCTAAACCTAGAATTTGGTTCATGTGTGCATGCTACATGTTTGATGAAATGCCTGGAAGATTTCTATTATGGTATCACTTATCAGATGCTTGGGGGTTAGTAGCATTGCGTGTTTGATTTCCAGATCTAAGCCATCCCTCTTTGGATCGATCGGGTTTGAGTTAAGAGTAAATTTCGTTTGATTTGGAATGGCACTTATTTGTTTGGAATATTATCCCTAGATCCAGAATGAACCGATCCCTAGAATCGATTTGAGTAATTTCTGTTATTTTGATATGAGTAATTGTAGCACCCCATTCTAGTGGAATCAACTGATGATCGGGTAGCAACGTTGTTAGTTCTTTTATTTGCGCAACAACTAGCAATTTGATTACTTGTTAAGGTTGATTAATAGATTTTAATGTAAACCGAGGAACCTGTCTCGTAACACCCCGGCATCTAGTATGCCTGAATGCTACCAAACATATACTAGGCAACATTTAAATACCACAAATAAAGATAAATTACAGCAAAGGAGCAAATGCTAAAACCGAAAATTTCGGCAACATCTCCTTTGTTTTGTCATGAATTGAAGCAATAACAATACCATGGCAAGTCATATCATAACATAAGTCATCTAAAGAAGCAATATGAATGGATATAGCATCAACATAAGTCAATAATACCAAGTCCAACCACACCATAAACTATAGCAAAGCAAATAAGGAACATAAGCACACAATTTAATTCATACGCCAAGCTTCATGGCATTATTACTATGATCACGACAAAGTTGATAAATCTGCCTATAGGTGTGGAGCTACGTGAAGATGTGTAACTAATGCCCCTTCCCACATGCCGGTTTCAAGGTACCTAAAACAACATAAAACATAAGCATGAGTTCATCACTCAGCAAGTATATTGCAATGGACCATAAAGAACAATTCAATATTTACATCACTACATACCAAGCTCAATCATCATGATTAAGTCATAATTTCAAACACAACATCATATCCATGTCTCAATCTCATTGTACTCATTTCATCATCATCATGTATGCAATGCGATGCAGTGCACATTTCTCCTCGAAGCATATACCGGTTGTGACACCACGGAATGTCAAAACTTTATAAATTGTGAAATTTGAGGTTAAAACTATACGGTATGAAGTTTAATCACGTTTCCGGGCCGATTTCGGGAGTTTGGGCCTTTCCAGGGAAGTTTGGGCCCAAGGGGGATGAATTGTGGGCTTTTGTGGAGGGGGTATGGGCCCATGAGGGGAGGGACACTTCTCCCCCATGTGGCGCCTCCCCCTCTCCCCAATCTAGCCGCCACCCCTCCATGGCCGTGCGCCCCTCCTCCCTCCTCCCCATTGCACCACCACCCCTCCCCTCCCCTCTCCACCACCCGTGCTGCCCTAGGGAAGCCTCTCCACCTCACCACCCCGCAGATCCGTCCATTGGAGCGCTCCGCGAAGAGGAGATCCGGTGGTTCTTCATTCGTCGGGCGAAGGTATGGCCACGGGAATCTTTGGGGTTGGTCTAGGTACTATTCTAGGAGTTGATATCATGTTTTTAGATCAATTGGTGGTGCTGTAATTGGGTAGATTAGATGAAATCTAGAGTTTGCAATGTTCTCTATTTCGGGCAGATTGCGCAGTCGACCTAGGGTTTTGGTTTTCGCCAATTTAGAGTTGGAATTTGGTCGTCCGCCTGTTGAAGAAGTTGTAGGTAATTTAAATACCTTTAATTGGAAATAAAGAATGCTTAGTTCCGATTAGCCATTTGAAAGTTATGCTCGTTTTACCGAGCGAGTTCAAAACTGTGACGAGATTGGAACAGATCACGGTATTCTGTAGATTAAACCACTTTAGAGGCCGAATCAGTTTTTCCATATACTTAGAAAAAGTTAAGAAATTTCCTAAGATACGCGAGGATGTACTCTTTTAATCAATTTGGATTCTTGGAACTCAAGTTATGCTCGTTGGAAGTCTGCTGTCCCGACGGGACAGAACCTCTGTTTTTGGGTTTTGCGAGTAGTTTGCGAAGTCGGGGTAGAAGAGTCTTTGCGTACTGTTTTGGGGGCACGTTTTGAGTGTGTGGTATGTATGTGCAAGTGGTGTGACCCCGGGAGTGCCCTCATCCTCTCGCCAATCCGTCGCCCGAGGTTAAGGCAAGTGTATTGGAATGGGTATCGTTTAGATTGTTGCTAGACTTCATTGGATACAACTTGCTTTATGATATGATGCTAAGAATGATGTTTGCCTATGACATGATGAACATGATTTCATATTGATTATGATTGTATGGTATTTAATGTTTATGCCAATATTTACATGTTTATGTCATATGTGCATTCATAATGGAAGAGGCGTCCCATGCTGATGCAGGCCTCTGTGTTCACACGTAGTGAACATGAAAGACCTACCTCGTAGTCCCATCCACGTGTGTGGATGGGGGCGAGTCAGTAAGAGTAGGCACCGTCCATCTACGGGATGGAAGGGGAAGGGGTGCACGCCGACGGGTGTGCACTCGGCAATACTGGTATGTGCTTCGAGGAGATATGAGCATTTGCATCGCATTGCATACATGATGATGATGATGATGATTGTAACACCCCGGCATTTACCATGCCTGAATGCTACCAAACAAAAGCTAAACAACATCTAAATACCATAATTAAACATAAATTCCAGCAAAGGCGCACATGCTAAAAACTGAGATTTCGGCAACATCTCCTTTGTTTTAACATAAATTGAAGCAACAACAATATTAACATGTCAATGTGGCATAACAAACGATAGCAATAACATGATCAAACGGAAAAACAGCCACCATACCACTTAGGATATAAATTCTATCCATCACATGACAAATATGGACTAATCAATTACTCATAACGACCAACGAATCATCGAAACCATAGTTTAGTTCAATGAATTAACCATAACCATAAGGGAAGAAACATGTCAATGTTTAAATGTGTGATGCTAAGTGATGACGTGTGACTAGCTCCCTTTCCCGCATGTCGGATTCATGGTACCTAAAAGAAAACAACATAAACACAAGCGTGAGTTCATCACTCAGCAAGTATATTGCAATGGTACAAACATAAACAATTACATAGCAATAATATCTCACATCATGTAAACCATCTCATTCATGGTCACATCTTATCATCATCATCATCAATATGTATGAAGTGCAATGCGATGCTCATGTCTCCATGGAAACTCATACCGGTATGGTTGAGTACACACCCGTCGGTGTGCACCCTCTCCCCCCTTCCATCCCGAAGATGGAGGGTGCCTACTCCTCGCTTCCGTTCACCGCGGTGAATGGAATCACGATGTAGGACTTACACATTGGCTCTCTGGATTAGTCATAACTTTCTCACCTACCTTCCCGGACTAGTTATGACTTTCTCACCGCCCGGGCCATGTAATCATGCCATGTATGCAAATATGCCAGATCATAATAAACTTGTACTTTTAACACATGGCATCATAGCATACTCATCGTATCATAGGAAATCATTAAAGCATGGCAAGTGATCATGTCATATAATCAAGTTCATCTAGTCTCAACTAGCAATCCTACAAACCGCTATCCATTACAATACACTTGCCTCAACCACGGGCAACGGATTGGCGAGACATAGAAGGCACTCCCGGGGTCACACCACCTGCACATGGGTACCACACACTCACAATCATGACCACAAAACAGTACGCAAACCCTCATCTACCCCGACATTGCCAACTACTCGCAAAACCCAAAAATAGAGGTTCTGTCCCGTCGGGACAGCAGCCTTCCAAAAGGCATAACTCGGGTTCTAAGACTCCGAATCGATTAAACGAGTACATCCTCGCGTAGCTTAGGAAATTTCCCAACTTTTTCTAGGTATAAGGAAAAACTGATTCGGAATCTAAAGTTGTTTAATCTACAAAATACCGTGATCTGTTCCAATCACGTCACAGATTTTAGCACACTCGGTAAAACAGTCATAACTTTCAAACGGCTGATCGGATTTGGGCGTTATTTATATCCACGGAAAGATAATGAAATTATCTACAACTTCTTCAACAGGCGGCCAACCAAATTCGGACTTTAAAATTGCGAAAACCCAAACCCTAGGTCGACTGCACAAGTTGCCCGAAACAGAGAACGTGACAACTTCTAGATCTAATCTAATCTACTCAATTCCAGCACCACCAATTGATCTAAAAACATGATAATCACCCTTAGAACATACCCTATACCAACCCCAAGGATCCCCATGGCCATACCTTTGCCCGACGCACGAAAACCCAATAGATCTCCTCCCGGTTCGCGCGATCTCCTTCCTCGCTCCAGTCCCGCCGGATCTCCTCGTCGCGGAGCGCTCCAACGGATGGATCTTCGAGGTGTGGAGGTGGATAACTCCCCTAGGGGCAGCAAGGGAGGTGGAGAGGTGGTGGAGCAATGGGGAACAATGGGGGAGGTGGAGGCGCCACAAGGAGGAGGTGGGGAGGTGTGGGGGGGCGGCTAGGACTTGTGGAGGCGCAAGGGCAGGGAGTGGACACCTAAAGGGGCTGCGGGAGGCCCCCAACCAGGTCTCCTACTCCTATTAGGACTCAAACTCCATCCCACCAAAGCCCACGACCCATTCCTTTAGGCCCAAACTCCCCCGGAAAGGCCCAAACTCCCGAAAACGGCCTAGAAACGCAAATTAACCTCATAACGTATGGTTTCAACCTCCAATTCCATATTTTATAATGTTTTTGACCTTAACATTCACATTTTGTAATGGCACAATCTCTAATTTCACATTTTATAAAGTCTCGGCATTCCGTAGTGTCACATTCTCCCCCCTTAAACAGGATTCGACCTCGAATCTGAAGAACGCCAAAAACAACAACAAAGTCCCCAAGGGACAAAAGACTTCTCTGCAGCACACAACATTCGCACAACGACTCAAACCGGAACAAACGACAAGCGAGCTCCCAAAACCAACCCTTGTGTTGATTTTGCTCAACAGAGTGCAACCTCTCATGAATCCCTCTTCTCCTCAATTCCCAAATAGACCACAAAAGAAGAACGGTCTCACACTCCTCCATCCATCCCTCATTGGCACTAACGTGCCCGATCCCTTTAATCGAAACTACTCTCCAGAAGGGCACGGTACCAACCTCTAGAACCCTCTTCATCTCCCACGCACAAACGTATTTTCACACCTCAACCTCTCTACTGTGGTTCGCCATATTCAAAACGACGACGAACCAAGTGAGACAAATACTCCAAGACCACAAACTATTTGAACAAACGAGGTTAAGACCTTGCAAATGATTGCTCTTTTACAAAAGACCAATACCCAACACTACCGCCTAAAGGAGAAGGCCCACCTTACACTCAGGGTCCTTAAACTCGCAAGAAAAAAAGTAACAACCAAACAAAATCGCTACGGTTGACACAACCTCGTTCAACCTCAAAGAATGTAAAGGTCCAATACACTCTGAAAAGGAAAACAATTACTAGCAACCACCAAGTGGTCCACTAATACTCTAATCAATCCTACCGAGGAACATCTCAATGACACAATTCTCCAAGAAGGTTTGCATTGAGTCAAACACAACCTTCCCCTCAATGGACCACGATAAAGAGCAAAATCATTGAGTGAGCTCAACCATAAACATGAACCCAAGTGGCCCTCATCCCACAACTCAAACCCCAAAGCGCTAAAACCACTTTTGGAAAGGATTCGACAACAACCAAAGAGTATTCATTTTAATTTCCTAAGCCAAAACGCAAAGGAAACACAAATCCCTTCACCACAAACAACACCAGAAATTATTCATTCTTTTCTTTTCATACTAGAAAGCAAGGGAAATCTCGTTTCATGACATGAATGCACATTCTTCAAGAGCACTCCGGATTAGTCATATCTCCATATATGACTTTCTCACCGACCTGGCTCAACGGCTCTTTTATCATTTAACATCTATACACGATGTCTTGTTTACTTTTCACCATTCATTCATCATATAACAACAATACCGAAAAGTCATTCACCAAAAGACTTCTCCCTCGGTATCACAAGATTGAAATACACATAACACTGACGGTTGCGCTAAATCATATAGACTATGACGGCAACATCGTTAACAACAAAACACCACATCGTGTGAAAACCCATCATCCATTTAAAACTAACCTTGCAAAACCTCGCAAAATCAAACTCAACCCTTTGGAACAGAACATCGACTCCAAAGTCAAACCTCTGCACACACAACCGCCATAAATTTTATCAAAAGAGAGGGAAACTAAATCCCAAAAGAAAACTCTTCACCAACTAAATTCACTTATGAAACATTCATAAAAATCCAGACTTGAGTCGGGTGCTTATAAGGTTCAGACGGGGGGCTTTCGGGGTAATTGCCGGTGGAAGGAAGATGAACGGGGTGCCGGTGAAGCTCAGAGGAATGGGGACGCTAGGGTTTACCCAGGTTCAGGCCCCCTGAAGAGTAACAGCCCTAGTCCTGCCTTTCTTGCTATTGCTTGTGTTCTAGCTTGAGAGTATGAAACCAACTAACAATGAGTCGAACCCCCTCTCCCATGCACCCCGGTCCCCTTTTATACTTGGGCTCCCGGGGGCACATGAGAGGCTTACATGGCAAGGCACACTCATTACACTGACACGGGCGCATTTAATGCGCACGTCACTGTTCTTACATCCCATTATTATCTGCCGCAGCCGTCACACCCCCGCCTCGGGCCCCACGTCCGCCAACGCTACCCGTTCCGTCAGGGGGTGAGGTGCTACCGTGATGTCACACGCAATTAATGCACGCCTGGGGAAGACGCGCCGCCATACTGCATTCTCCACGCTTTGTATTTAATGCGCACGATTCGCATTGAATACCCTTGATCTGGGCGCTGCAGCCTCGGGGGTGGACGCCAGGGGAGTGGCCTGCATGCCACCTGTCCGCTGGGCGACCACCTCGCTGGTCGCCCAGGGGCGTGGCCTGTCTGCCACGTGTCCCTTGGGCGACCACCTTCCTGGGCGCCCAGTGGTGTGGCCTGGTCGCCACCTGTCCACTGGGCGACCACCTCGCTGGTCGCCCAGGGGCGTGGCCTGTCTGCCACGTGTCCCTTGGGCGACCACCTTCCTGGGCGCCCAGTGGTGTGGCCTGGTCGCCACCTGTCCACTGGGGCGACCATGCCGGGGAGTTGCGCTTGCTTGCGGCGGTGTGCCCGGACACACCCTGCCCACCCGGCGGTCTCTTTTATTGCAGGGAGTGGGGACCCTGGCGTAAAATACGCCGACAGTAGCCCCCGGGCCCACCCAGGAGCGCTTTTTGGCCTACCATCTTCCTTTTTTCCTTCTTTTAAATGCCCCTCGGGAAACCGCTTAGTCTCCCGGGTGGGGCCATTAATAAGCCGCACGCCCCGCAGCCTTCAAGGGACCTTCTGGCTTCTTCCGGTTCTCAAGGCGGTTTGTGCAGTTATTCCCGCCTTGCAACTGCCACACGACCCTTGGGACGCGCCTTCTTAATGGGGCTTTTGAACTCCCTTTTTTCGAACCGCCGCGCCCTTTCGGTTTTCCCGCCGATCCTTCCCTTGCAGCCTTATAAGAGGTCGACCGAGGGGGAGCGGTTCTTCCTCTTTCTAACTTTCCTTCCCACTCTAGAGCTTCTTTCTCCTTCTTCTTCACCGACGCGCTTCGATACTTTCCTGCGCCCGATGGCTCCTGTTCTCCCCTCGTCGACCGTCGAGGAGGAGGTTGCCGCCAAGCTCTCTTGGAACATAACCGCGGGCGCCCTCCGCGTCCGCGCAGGGACCGTCGAGCCCCACTGCCGGCCCGGGGAAGTGTTTTTCTTCGGGTGGCAGCTTCTTGCCGGCCTGCTACCGCCGGTTTCCGATTTTTATCTTTCCGTTCTTAACTTCTACGCCATTCACCACATCCATCTTCCCCCCAACTCCGTCGTCCTCCTTTCTGCCTTTGCCCACTTCTGCGAAATGTTCATAGGAGTGCTACCCAACCTCCTACTTTTTCGCTTCTTCTATACCCTTCGCGCCGCGGGTGGCAATTCGCCTGTTACCGGGAGCTGCCACCTGCGGCTTCGCGACGGGTCCATGTCGCGCTACATTCCACTGGATTGCCGGTCCAGTTGGAGGAATTGGCGCGAAGATTGGGTGTACATCGAGGATGACAGCGGCATTAAGGTGCTGTAGCTTCCGACTGGTCCGGCGGTCAGCAACCTCAATTGGGGGGCCCAGGTGAGCGAGACGCCCGAGCTCCAGGCGATGCTAGCTCGTGTTGACCAGCTGCAGGCGGCGGGCCTGACAGGGCCCATGGTTATCCGGGACTTCGTCTCCCGGAGGCTGTGCCCTCTGCGCCGTCGCGTCCGCCCGGCCTGGCAGTATATGGGCTTAGGCGACGGGACCCGGAGTATCACTGGAGGTAACCCGCTTCACCTTGGATTATCCCTTGCCCTTCTTCTTTATTGGTTGAATCTGGTGCTGACTGCGTTTCTGTTTCCCGGGGCTTTCCTCTTCTTCTTTTTGGTTGTTAGCCGCCGGGAACCTGGCTCCCGACGTGATCGACAGGTGGATGGCACAGCTGGGTTTTGTCAATCCCGTTCCGCCGTTCCCAGATGGTGCAGTCCCGCTCTGCCGGTTATCACCGGGGGAGCGCGCGGCGATAATCCGCACCATGCCGTCGATGGACGCTATGGGCACGCCCGTCGTGATACGCCAGGTGCCCTTGACAATTCGGGACCCTCCTCCCGCCGGTGGTCAGGGGAGGGGTGACCAGGGGAGACGCAGGCGTCCGGACGACGACGACGCCAACGGGGGTCGTTCCCAAAGGCCCTGCCTCTTGGGTTTGGCCGGGGCGGGTTCTTCTGTTGTGGCCGTGGGGACTTCTTCCACTGCAGCGGCCGGCTCCTTAATGGTGACGGGGGGTTCGTTGACTCGCGGGACTTCGTCCTTCTTCGCCCCTGCTGGGGCGGTGACAACGGACCCTCCGGCGCCGGCTCCTTTTCCGCCTCCGCCGGCTCCGATGGTGGGGCAACAGCTGCCGCCCTCGGCTTTGCCGACAGTGCTACGGCCGCCGCCGCCGCTCGCAGCGGCGATTCTTCCTCCGCCGCTTGCCACGGTAGCGACGATTCCTCCTCGCCGCCGGCCCGGTCCCTAGGCCGCTAGGCGACACCGCAAGACCATGAGGGTCTCACTCCGAGTGTGCCCCGATTCCCGAGGCCGTCGCCTAGGTGCTCATTCAAAAATGCACATGCGATATGAAAATTAAGTTCCTTCGAACAGCATCTCACCGTTACTTACTTCTCTCCCTTTTTCAGGGTTCCTGCTTCGGATATTCCCGCCACCCAAGTCGGGGGCGATCCAGGCGCCGTGGGTCGCAGGGGTGCGCCACCGCATGGCCGCCGACCCCGTGACGAGCAGGTGGAGGGGGCGACCCCCAAGTAGTTGCTGCTACCTGGCTGCTATTCAGACTCCAGTTCGCCGCCCGTGCCTACCCCGGATCCCCCTACCGCCTCCATTCCTTCGGCGGACGCGGATGCTCTACTGGTGGCTCTTAGCGAGCTCTACTCCAGCACGAGCACCCGTTTGGTGACAAGCAGGGAGCGGCTCACGGCGGCGGGAGCTGAAATCAACTGCATCCGCAAGGAGGTGGAAGATTTACGTGAACGGGGAGCGGGGTTGGAGGTGCAGCTGCGGCGGGAGCGAGAGCAGCGGGAGCAAAGCGCCCGCCGCGTCGAAGAGCTCGCCGCGGAGCTGGAGGCGGAAAGGGTCGATCAGGCCCAGTCGGAGGTGGATACCATAGAAATGCTGCACCACGCCTTCGACCGGACGGTGGCCAGCCTTGCTCCATTGGGGCTGGAGCAGTCGGGTCCACGGGAGGAGAGGCTGCGGCATTATGCATTCTGCCTCGGCCGGACTGCGGACTTCCTCACGCACCTGCCCGCCGCCCTTACCGCCCGGTCCGCCCAGGAGGGACGCGCAGCGATTCTGGCGCCACGGGCGGTTCGTGCTGGCTTGCTGCGCCAGCCGCGACCCCAACTTCGATCCTGCGGCCACGGTCCAGGGAATCGAAGGTGACTGGGCGCAGGCGGAGGAGCGGGTCCACGACGCCTCCGAGCAGGTCGCCGCACAGCTGGCGATGTAGAACCCCCAGTTGGAGGCTGCTGCGGAAGACGTGGCGATGAGGCTGGACGTCGGCCCAGTTGATGAGGACGTGGCGGCCGTCGAGGCGGCAGCGGAGGACGAGGAGGATCCCCCAGTAGCGTAGTTTTTTTTTATTTTAGCTTTTGCCTGTAAAGACTTTAGATGCAAAACATTTTACATGAAACGGGAGCACAAGTTCCTGCTATATCACTTAAAGATCGCTTTTACCCTAATCTTTCCTGTTCCGCGCGAGCCAACACACGGCCGCTTAAAGACTTAAGGTCTTGTGCCAGGGAATCACTTCCCTCGAACCCCTTACCTTAGCAAAATTTTGACTCCCAAATAGCCTCTAGGGGACGAACACTTAGTGAGTCCGGGCAGGGCCTTAGGTTCTTGGCACTGGTGCTCAAGTCACCGACCCCAGGGACACCGGAGTGTCATGACCGTCTTTGGGGATCGTCTTTGAACTAGCCATCCAATCACCCACTCCCGCGCGCCGCTCTCACTTAGTGATCCCGCCTTTGCTATTGGGGCTTTGCAGGGTGGCAGGGTACCAGAGGCAAGTGCCCTGGCACTACCCGACCGAAGGCGAAAGACCGAAAAGAGGGCAGGAAGAACAACTATTTTGGATAAGGAAAATGAGTATTTAATTTCAAACAGAAGGCCTCCCCCGACCCGCGGTGGAGAGGAAGACACACTCCGGCCGGTCGGGGAATGGAGCCTGGGACTTACAACCGATCAAGGGTAGAATTTGCGCAGATTTTCTACATTCTGGGAGTTCGCCAGTTCTTCGCCGTCTTCAGTGGCCAGCCTGACCGCCCCGGGACGAGAGACCGAGACCACTTTGAAAGGTCCTTCCCACTGGGGACACAGTTTATGCGACCCGGCATGCGACTGGATTCTTCGCAAGACCAGGTCGCCTACTGCCAGTGTTCTCTCATTGACCCGAGAGGCGTGGTATCGCCTGAGACTTTGCTGGTACTTTGCAGTGCGCAGAGCCGCCCGATCTCGCGCTTCTTCAGGAGGTTGACGTCGTTCCGACGCAGATCTTCCTGGTCTTCTTCCACGAACACAGCGACGTGTGGTGATCCCAGTTCCAGCTCTGAAGGGAGAACAGCTTCCGCGCCGTAGACCAGGAAGAAGGGGGTTTCCCCGGTGGCCCGACTAGGGGTAGTCCGAAGTGACCATAGCACTGCCGGGAGCTCTTCAGTCCACCGGGCCCCGCGCTTGTGGAGTCGATCGAATGCCCGTGTCTTGAGGCCCTTCAGCACCAGCGCATTGGCCCGCTCGACTTGGCCGTTGCTCTTGGGGTGGGCGACCGAGGCAAAGCAGACCTTGGTGCCCATTTCTTCACAGAAATCTAAGAAGGCCGCGCTGGTGAACTGTGTGCCGTTGTCGGTGATGATGCGGTTGGCGACCCCAAAACGGGCGAAAATCCCTTGCATGAACTTGACCGCAGCTGCGGCAGTGATGGACCTTACCGCCTCGGCTTCCATCCACTTAGTAAACTTGTCGATGGCGATGAACAGGTGGGTGTAGCCCCCTGTGGCCCGCGGGAATGGGCCCAGGATATCCAGCCCCCAGACCGCGAAGGGCCAAGAGAGCGGGATAGTTTGCAGGGCACTGGTGGGTTGGTGGATCTGCTTGGCGTGGAACTGGCACGCCTCACATCTCCTCACCAGCTCGCAGGCATCCTGGAGGGCGGTTGGCCAATAGAACCCTTGACGGAAAGCTTTTCCCGCCATCGTTCATCCGGACACATGGCTCCCGCACACGCCTCCATGGATATCCGAGAGCAAACTGCTCCCCTCTTCCCGAGTGATGCACTTCAGAAGAATTCCGTTCTTACCCCGGCGGTACAGGTCCCCGCCCACCAGGGTATAGCACTTGGCCTTTCGTGCTACCTTCTCTGCTGACGCATCATCGTCGGGGCACACTTGATCCCGCAGGTAGGCCAGGATCGGATCCATCCAAGTGCCTTCCCGGTCAAGCACAGTGAGCACGAGGTGGTCGTCCGGGTACTCCGCTTGGCCGGGCGTTTCCGCCGGAACCACTCTCCCTCCAGAGGCGAGGGCTGAAGCGGCATCACCATCGTCCCCGCCAGAAACGGGGGCTGCGATGGACGGTCGCGGAAGCCTTTCTTCGAAGACCCCGACCGGCACAGGAGACCTGGTTGAGGAGAGCTGGGCGAGCTTGTCCGCCAGATGGTTGACGCGCCGGGGGATGTGAGTATACCCCAACCCTTCGAAATGCCTTTCCAATTTCCTGACCTCCGCTAGGTAAGCCGACATAACGGGGTCAGGACAGGAAAAATCTTTCCTGGCCTGATTGACGACCAACAGGGAGTCGCCCTTTACTTGCAGGCGCCGGACACCGATGGCTGCGGCGGCCCGGAGCCCAGCCAGCAAGCCCTCGTACTCGGCGACGTTGTTGGTGGCCTTGAAGTCGAGGACGACCACGTACTTGAGGAGGACTCCGGCCGGAGACACCAGAAGAACCCCAGCCCCCGCGCTTTCAAGCCTGAAGGACCCATCGAAAAAGAGCGTCCAGGGGGAGGGCGCGGGGACCTCATCGGCTCCAGACTCAGATGGAGTCCACTCGATGACAAAGTTCGCCAGCCTTTGGCTCTTTATCGCGGTACGAGGAGCGAACTTGACACCGAACTCCCCCAGCTCGACGGACCACTTGGCGATGCGGCCCTCTGCTTCTCGGTTGTGGAGGATCTCGCGCAGGGGGTATGAGGAGACCACTGTGATCTCTCTCCCTTGGAAATAGTGCCACAACTTTCTTGACGCCACCACCACCGCATAGACCATCTTTTGAGCCTGAGGGTACCTTGTTTCTGCATCGTGAAGCATCTTGCTGACGTAGTAGACCGGCCGTTGGACGCCTTCTCGCTCTGCCACCAGCGCCGCGCTCACAACGGAGGGGCTAGCAGCCACATACAACAGCAATGGCTCACCCGGCTCGGGGGCGACTAGCACCGGGGGAGAGGAGAGGTATTGCTTCATGCCTTCGAACGCCTGCTGGGCTTCTGGGGTGCATTCAAACGAGTTGGTCTTTTTCAACAGCTTGAACAGCGGCAGGCTTTTCTCCCCTAGCCGGGCTATGAACCATCCAAGGGAGGCCAGCCGGCTAGTTAAGCATTGCAGTTGCTTGAGGTGGGTAGGCGGCTGCATCCGCTCAATTGCTTCTATCTTCTCTGGGTTGACCTCAATCCCGCGACTGGAGACCAAGAACCCGAGTAGCTTCCCAGATGAGACACCAAACACGCACTTTTCGGTATTCAATTTTATACAGTATTTTCTGAGGTGGGAGAAGGTCTCATTCAGGTCCTGAACAAGTTCATCGGCCTTTCTTGTCTTTACTACCAGATCATCAACATACACTTCGAGGTTCCTCCCTATTTGGGGCCGAAACACAATGTGCATGGCCCGCTGATAGGTGGCACCAGCGTTCTTCAGCCCGAAGGGCATCCTGACGTAGCAGTATACACCGAGGGGAGTCACAAAGGCGGTTTTCTCTTCGTCTTCCTGCGCCATACTGATCTGATGATACCCGGAGTAGGCGTCGAGGAAACACAGGGCTTCACACCCTGCCGTGGAGTCGACGACGATATCTATCCGCGGCAGGGGGTACGGGTCCTTGGGGCAGGCTTTATTGAGGTCGGTGAAGTCGATGCACATTCGCCACTTCCCGTTGGACTTCTTTACGAGCACGGGGTTGGCCAACCACTCCGGATAGGTGGCTTCCCGCACAATCTTGGCGGACAAAAGCTTCTCCACTTCGTCCCGAATGGCGTCCTGCCGCTCTGGCGCCTGCCGCCGGATCTTTTGTCGAACCGGGTGCGCTTCAGGGAGCGTTGCCAATCGGTGCTCAATCACCTCCCTAGGGACCCCGGTCATTTCTGATGGTTCCCAAGCGAACACATCCAGATTAGACCGGAGGAAGGTGACGAGCGCGCCTTCCTATTTGGCGCTGAGGTCGGTGCCGATCTTGACGACCTTGCCCGAGCCGTCCTCGCCCACGGGGACCGCCTTCGCCTCGCCCGCAGTGCAGGCGGGCGCGAGCCCCGACCGAGAGCTCGGCCGTCGTCCTTATCGCCGAAAGCAGGTGGTGCCGGCCAGGTCCTGCAGCTGCTTGCTTAGACGCAGGGCTTCCAGTCTATCCACCTTCACCGTAATTGGACCCCCAGGCCCTGGAATCTTCACCAGCATGTAGGCATAGTGAGCAACCGCCATGAACTTGACCAAGGCCGGACGGCCAAGCAGGGCGTTGTACGGGAGGTCGAAGTCGGTGACCTCAAAGTCGACCAGCTCCGTCCGGAAGTTCTCCGCACTTCCGAACGTAACAGGCAACCGGACCTGCCCCAGGGGCAAGAGGCCCACCCCGGGGGCGACCCCGTAGAAGAGTGGGGCCGGACGCAGCTCCTCATACGGTATCTGGAGCGCTTGGTACGCCCCAACTGACAGCAGGTTGATGGCGCTACCTCCGTCAACGAGGACCCGCCCGAGCTTCGCGTTGCGAACCGTGGGAGAGACCACGATCGGCAAATGGTTCGGGCCGGAAACGTTCTCCGGGTGGTCGGCCCGGCTGAAAGTGATCGGTTGCTCCGACCACTTCAGCAGCCTACTCGCCCCGGAGGACGATACGGTGGCATAGACCTGCCTCAGATCCCGCTTGTACTGCGAGTTTGATGAGTAGGTGGCTGAGCCCCCGTGGATGAATGCCACCGTGTGCTCCGCCTGTTGGAAGGCCAATGGAGCTGAGTCTTCGTCGTCGTCTTCTCCGTGGTCTTTCTCGCGGCGCTTCTTGAGTCGCCTGTCTACCAGCTTGGACACAACTTGGCAGTCCTCCAAGTCATGTCCGCTTGTTCGATGGATGGGGCAATAGGGCTTGCCTTCATTGTCTTCGCGACGGGGCGAGCGGCGGTTCCTGCGGTCACCGCGCCGGTCCCGACGCTCGTCCCTTCGGTCCTGATCATCGCGACGCCGGGATTTGGTCTCTGGTTCGGCAACCAGGACTTCTCTGGCAGTGGCCTCCCTTCGCTTCTTCTTCTTCTTCTTGCGGTCGGAGGATTTCGAGGTGCCGGCGTCGTCAGTGTCGGTGGGCCTTGTTGCACACTTTCGAGCCTCAGCCGCCCTGGCGCACTTATGCGCCAGGGAGAACAACTCGGAAGTGGTTGAGATGATGCAGGTATCCATCTTCTCCCGCATCTTCTGATCCCGGACCCCCCTCCGGAAAGTGATGATTACCGATTGCTCAGAGATCCGGGGGATCGTATTGCGGCAGTGGCTAAACCGCCGGATAAACTCTCTCAGGGACTCCCCCTCTGTCTGCTCCAGAGCATGGAGGTCGTCCTCCACGCCTGGTTGGGCGTAGGAGCCCTGAAAGTTGGCGACGAAAATGTCGCACAGCTCCTCCCACGAGTGCACGGAGCCTCGCGGGAGGTTAAGTAGCCAAGACTGGGCAGAGCCCGTCAGCGACGTCGGGAGGTAGTTGGCCATAACCTTCTCAGACCCTCCCGCCGCGCGCACCACCGTGGTGTAAATTTGCAGGAACTCCTCCGGGTTGGTGGTGCCGTCGTACTTCTCGATGGAGGCGGGACGGAATCTCTCCGGCCACGCAGCTTGCCGGAGGCGGAGAGAGAACGCCTGGCATCCAACGTTATAGGGGGAGCAGCGTTGTTCGCCAGCCCCTCGATCCTGAGGAGAGGATGAGGAGTGCGACCCTGCGCTCCCCCCGGAGTCCGAGGGGGAAGCCCCCTGGCGTCCGGTGGGTATCTGGGGAGTGGGGCGCCGCTGCGTGCTCTCGCGACACCCCCTGAGAACGTGGCGGAGGTCACCGTCGCGCTGGAGCCGCCTCTCGTCCAAGTGCGATCTGAGATCTTCGCGATTCTCCCTTGACTCGGGGGACCGCGAGAAGAAGCGGAGTCACGTGCACGTCCCCCTATAACGGAGGGGGCTGCAACCAGGACTCCCTTCCCTTTGTCCCGGCCCTTGATACCGGGAGAAGTCGTGCGGCGGCTGGAACCCTGCGCGTCAGTTGCGCGCGCTCCTTGCCGCCACATGCCGGAAGCCCCTGGCTGGGCCGCCGCTTCAACCTGCTGTTGAGCGGCGTCGACCAAGTGGATGATATCTCGCAGCCATGGAGTGGCTGGGGTGTCCCCCCAGCGCTACTAGAGGATGATCGAGAAGCAGTCGGGCCGCATGAAGGCTTCGAGCGGGGGTGTCGTCCCCCAGCGCCAAGCGCCGTTGGACGGGCTGACCCCCGGGCGCAGAAGCCATGCGCGCCCCTCCCGCAGCGGAGGGACCCGGGTGGCCCGGCTCCCCCCCGAACGCCGGGAACGGCTACGGGCGCCGCTTTCCTCGGGCAGATTGCTGCGCTTGGAGTGCGACTCCGCCATACGGACAAGTGCCCCTACTTCTGCTGAGCTTCGAGCTGGAGATGGGGGGAAGAGGGCAATCTAACCACTAATAGCCCCTACCTGGCGCGCCACTGTCGGCGTTCTAGCCAACAGGCACCTCCGAGTTGGGTGCTTATAATGTTCAGACGGGGGGCTTTCGGGGTAATTGCCGGTGGAAGGAAGATGAACGGGGTGCCGGTGAAGCTCAGAGGAATGGGGACGCTAGGGTTTACCCAGGTTCAGGCCCTCCGAAGAGTAACCGCCCTAGTCCTGCCTTTCTTGCTATTGCTTGTGTTCTAGCTTGAGAGTATGAAACCAACTAACAATGAGTCGAACCCCTCTCCCATGCACCCCGGCCCCCTTTTATACTTGGGCTCCCGGGGGCACATGAGAGGCTTACACGGCAAGGCACACTCATTACACTGACACGGGCGCATTTAATGCGCACGTCACTGTTCTTACATCCCATTATTATCTGCCGCAGCCGTCACACCCCCGCCTCGGGCCCCACGTCCGCCAACGCTACCCGTTCCGTCAGGGGGTGAGGTGCTACCGTGATGTCACACGCAATTAATGCACGCCTGGGGAAGACGCGATGCCATACTGCATTCTCCACGCTTTGCATTTAATGCGCACGATTCGCATTGAATACCCTTGATCTGGGCGCTGCAGCCTCGGGGGTGGACGCCAGGGGAGTGGCCTGCATGCCACTGTCCATTGGCGACCACCTCGCTGGTCGCCAGCGTCTTTATGCGCCACGTGTCCCTTGGGCGACCACCTTCCTGGGCGCCCAGTTGTGTGGCCTGGTCGCCACCTGTCCACTGGGCGACCACCTCGCTGGTCGCCCAGGGGCGTGGCCTGTCTGCCACGTGTCCCTTGGGCGACCACCTTCCTGGGCGCCCAGTGGTGTGGCCTGGTCGCCACACACCTTTGGGCGACCATGCCGGAAGTTCTTTGCTTACTGCGGCGGTGTGCCCGGACACACCCTGCCCGCCCGGCGGTCTCTTTTATTGCGGGGGAGTGGGGACCCTGGCGTAAAATACGCCGACAAACATCTATACACGATGTCTTGTTTACTTTTCACCATTCATTCATCATATAACAACAATACCGAAAAGTCATTCACCAAAAGACTTCTCCCTCGGTATCACAAGATTGAAATACACATAACACTGACGGTTGCGCTAAATCATATAGACTATGACGGCAACATCGTTAACAACAAAACACCACATCGTGTGAAAACCCATCATCCATTTAAAACTAACCTTGCAAAACCTCGCAAAATCAAACTCAACCCTTTGGAACAGAACATCGACTCCAAAGTCAAACATCTGCACACACAACCGCCATAAATTTTATCAAAAGAGAGGGAAACTAAATCCCAAAAGAAAACTCTTCACCAACTAAATTCACTTATGAAACATTCATAAAAATCCAGACTTGTGAAACATCCGCACACCAGACCCATTTTCCAAATGACTTCAACTCTAGCCAAACAGAGTTACACATCAAGGGCTTAACTCAAAAGTTTCAACACAACCCTTCATGACCATCTGCTTCCTTTTAAAATTAATTCCAAAGATAATTTAGTGCGAACGCGAAACGGCGCGATCGAGTCAAAAAAAAAACTTTTGGGGTGTAAATCCATACTCATAGCACCAACTAAACACATTAGCCAAAACCAAATATTTGCTCCAATTTCTACGAGTTTTAGGGAAACTCTGAAACACAGCATATGGAACACCTTGACCGAAAACCCTTCAACCAAAAAGGCAAACAACCAAACCAGTCCAAAAGCTTTTGAACACAAGCTCAGCATAAATACAATCATCTCTAGTACTCCACTACGCTTTCCATTAAAGACTTCAATAATCACTATTTACTCCCCGAGAAGCCCCAACACAAATAAACCAAAAGTTTCACAACAAATTCTTCCTCTAGTTACCATTCCTAACACTTTTAATTAGGGTTCATGATGCTTATCAAAAAGGCACCCAACCAATACTATATCGACATGATCCCCACGGATCATCATATCATAATACATCTTATTCTACATTTGAAATATAGTACTTCAACAAATCTTTCAGCAAGATCAACATATAAATTTCATACCTCCTATATACTCACGTCTCGACAACCGAACCTTATTCAGTTAAACAATGGCTTCAACATGTAAATATCTCCATAGGGAAGAATTCGTAAGTGAGACTCTAAGTTATACTTTCATTAAGGATAAGATCATTTATCATGTTAATTATTCAAAGCTCACTCCATCGCAACATGTTAAAATTTTCCTCCATTTTAACCATGGTTTTCCAACGAGTAATCTAAACAGTTACCACCACTACTTAGTCATCAATAACAACAAAAGGGCATAATCATCAACCAACAACATTACTTTTAGCTACCCTATACAAAGGTGATAACAAAATTACCACCACACAACATACTCCCACTATTTAAAAAAGATTGAATACTAACAACATCATTAGCAATAAGTCTTATGTCTTCTCAATTGATATCAATACTAGCATTGTAGAGACACAACTACATACTTCCAAATATACTAGTAGTTTGCAACAACGTAAATAGCAACTCTAATCAACTTCCAAATTAAAGTCACTAGGCAACACGATTAAATTTCTCTATTAATCCATTAGATTAGAGCATCTTTAAACAACCAGCAAAGTTTCTTTAACAATAACAGCAGTCTAAATCATCTTAATGTTTCAACTATGCATCAGGGTTTAAATCTTTAAACATAATCGGGGGTCATAAGCATTTTTTTTATAAGAAAGCAACAGATTCTAAGCATATACATTAACACATTTAATCATTTTCGCTAAGAGCAAACTACAACACTAGTAGTCTATTTAATTTCAAGCTAGAGGTGACAACCGCATTGAATCGTTTCAACTCACAATTTAACTTAACAATAAGTCATCCCATAAACCACATTGGTACATGCTACATAACATGCTAAACAACAATTCTTACTAGGGACAAACGATTTCAGTCAAAAGACTACTTTCTTTGTTTGCAGCATTTTAGTTTTAAAGCTCATCCCAAAATTCGTAAGGAAACTTAACTCTCAAAATTGCAATGAGACAAACCCGCTCTGATACCAACTGTAACACCTCGGCATTTACCATGCCTGAATGCTACCAAACAAAAGCTAAACAACATCTAAATACCATAATTAAACATAAATTCCAGCAAAGGCGCACATGCTAAAAACCGAGATTTCGGCAACATCTCCTTTGTTTTAACATGAATTGAAGCAACAACAATATTAACATGTCAATGTGGCATAACAAACGATAGCAATAACATGATCAAACGGAAAAACAGCCACCATACCACTAAGGATATAAATTCTATCCATCACATGACAAATATGGACTAATCAATTACTCATAACGACCAACGAATCATCGAAACCATAGTTTAGTTCAATGAATTAACCATAACCATAAGGGAAGGAACATGTCAATGTTTAAATGTGTGATGCTAAGTGATGACGTGTGACTAGCTCCCTTTCCCGCATGTCGGATTCATGGTACCTAAAAGAAAACAACATAAACACAAGCATGAGTTCATCACTCAGCAAGTATATTGCAATGGTACAAACATAAACAATTACATAGCAATAATATCTCACATCATGTAAACCATCTCATTCATGGTCACATCTTATCATCATCATCAATATGTATGAAGTGCAATGCGATGCTCATGTCTCCTTGGAAACTCATACCGGTATGGTTGAGTACACACCTGTCGGTGTGCACCCTCCCCCCCCCCTTCCATCCCGAAGATGAAGGGTGCCTACTCCTCGCTTCCGTTCACCGCGGTGAATGGAATCACAATGTAGGACTTACTCATTGGCTCTTCGGATTAGTCATAACTTTCTCACCGACCTTCCCGGACTAGTTATGACTTTCTCACCGCCCGGGCCATGTAATCATGCCATGTATGCAAATATGCCACATCATAATAAACTTGTACTTTTAACACATGGCATCAAAGCATACTTATCATATCATAGGAAATCATTAAAGCATGGCAAGTGATCATGTCATATAATCAAGTTCATCTAGTCTCAACTAGCAATCCTACAAACCACTATCCATTACAATACACTTGCCTCAACCACGGGCAACGGATTGGCGAGACGTAGAAGGCACTCCCAGGGTCGCACCACCTGCACATGGGTACCACACACTCACAATCATGACCACAAAATAGTACGCAAACCCTCATCTACCCCGACATTGCCAACTACTCACAAAACCCAAAAACAGAGGTTCTGTCCCGTCGCGACAGCAGCCTTCCAAAAGGCATAACTCGGGTTCTAAGACTCCGAATCAATTAAACGAGTACATCCTCGCGTAGATTAGGAAATTTCCCAACTTTTTCTAGGTATAAGGAAAAACTGATTCGGAATCTAAAGTTCTTTAATCTACAAAATACTGTGATCTGTTCCAATCACGTCACAGATTTTAACACGCTCATTAAAACAGTCATAACTTTCAAACGGCTGATCGGATTTGGACGTTATTTATATCCACGGAAATATAATGAAATTATCTACAACTTATTCAACAGGCGGCCGACCAAATTCGTAATTTAAAATTGCGAAAACCCAAACCCTAGGTCGACTGCACAAGCTGCCCGAAACAGAGAACGTGACAACTTCTAGATCTAATCTAATATACTCAATTCCAGCACCACCAATTGATCTAAAAACATGATAATCACCCTTAGAACATACCCTAGACCAACCCCAAGGATCCCCATGGCCATACCTTCGCCCGACGCACGAAAACCCAATAGATCTCCTCCCGGTTCGCGCGATCTCCTTCCTCGCTCCAGTCCCGCCGGATCTCCTCGTCGCGGAGCGCTCCAACGGATGGATCTTCGAGGTGTGGAGGTGGAGAACTCCCCTAGGGGCAGCAAGGGAGGTGGAGAGGTGGTAGAGCAATGGGGAACAATGGGGGAGGTGGAGGCGCCACAAGGAGGAGGTGGGGAGGTGTGGGGGGGCGGCTAGGACTTGTGGAGGCGCAAGGGCAGGGGGTGGACACCTAAAGGGGCTGGGGGAGGCCCCCAACCAGGTCTTCTACTCCTATTAGGACTCAAACTCCATCCCACCAAAGCCCACGACCCTTTCCTTTAGGCCCAAACTCCCCCGGAAAGGCCCAAACTCCCGAAAATGGCCCGGAAACGCAAATTAACCTCATAACGTATGGTTTCAACCTCCAATTCCATATTTTATAATGTTTTTGACCTTAACATTCACATTTTGTAATGGCACAATCTATAATTTCACATTTTATAAAGTCTCGGCATTCCGTAGTGTCACAATGATGATGATGAAATGAGTACAATGATATTGAGACATGAGAATGATGTGGTATATGAAATTATGGCTTGTAAGTGATGTTGAGCATGGTAGTGATGTTTACGTTGAATTGTTCTTTATGGTCCATTGCAATATACTTGCTGAGTGATGAACTCACGCTTGTGTTTTATGTTGTTTTAGGTACCATGACACCGGCATGTGGGAAGGGGCATTAGCTACATATCTTCACGTAGCTCCACACCTTTAGGCAGACTTATTGCTAATGATGTTGTTAGTATTCAATCTATTTTAAATAGTTGGAGTATGTTGTGTGGTGGTAATTTTATTATCACCTATGTATAGGGTAGCTAAAAGTAATGTTGTTGGTTGATGATTATGCCCATTTGTTGTTATTGATGATTAAGTAGTGGTGGTAACTATTTAGATTACTCGTTGGAAAACCATGGTTAAAAGAGAGGAAAACTTTAACATGTTGCGATGGAGTGAGCTTTGGATAATTAACATGATGAATGATTTTATCCTTAATGAAAGTATAACTTAGAGTCTCACTTACGAATTCTTCCCTGTGGAGATAATATTTACATGTTGAAGTCGCTTGTTAACTGAATAAGTTTCGATTGTCGAGACGTTTACATATAGGTGGTATGAAATTTATTGGTTGATCATGCTGAAAGATTTGTTGGAGCACTTGTTTCAAATCTAGAATATGATGTTATATGGTATGTTGGTCCGTGGGGATCTTGTTGACGTAATCTTCGTTGGATGTCTTTTGGTAAGCATCATAAACTTTATTTATAAGTATTGGGGAAGATAATAAGGGGAAGAATTTGTTTTGTAGCTCTTGTTGTAACCTGAGGGGTTTCTCGATGAGTAAATAGTGAATATTGAATGTTTAAAAGGTAAGTATAGGGTTTCATGCTGAGCTTGTGTTTAAATCCTTTTGGACTGGTTTGGTTGTTTGCTATCTTGGTCAAATGCTTTCGGTCAAGGCGTTCTTTTTGTTGTGTGTCAGAGTTTCCCTAAACTCGTAGTGATTGGTGTTGA
This sequence comes from Rhipidocladum racemiflorum, assembly GCA_036346355.1. NCBI lineage: Eukaryota > Viridiplantae > Streptophyta > Magnoliopsida > Poales > Poaceae > Rhipidocladum > Rhipidocladum racemiflorum. The sequence continues at coordinate 55,543,503 of CM070577.1, read as the reverse complement.
TCTTTGGGTTTGGCCCATTTGTTTAGTTGTGATATGAGTATGGATTCACCCAAAAGTTTGTGAGTGGATCGCACTCCTCCACGTTCGCCCTGAATTTTCTTTGGGATAAATTATAAAGGAAGCAGATGGACGAGCAGATGGACATAGCGGGTTGTGATGGAGATTCTTGAGATCTAATTTGTAACTCTAATTGGCTAGAGTTGGAGTTATTTTTGAAATTATGTGTGGTGTTTGCAAGTGTTTCAAAAGCTGGATTTTATGAATGTTTCATCAGTGATTTTGTTAGTGAAGCGTTCCCTTTTTAGAAATGAGTTTCCCTTTCTCGTTGAGAAAATTTGTGGTGGTTGTGTGTGCTGATGTTTGACTTTGGAGTCGATGTTCTTTTCCAAAATGCTGATTTTGGTTAAAATGCGAGGTTTTGCAAGGTTAGCTTTCGAGAAATGGTGGGTTCTGACATGACGTGGTGTATTCCTGCTAATGGTGTTGCAGTCATAGTCTATATGGTTTAGCACAACCGTCAGTGTTATGTGTATTTCAATCATGTGATACCGAGGAAGAAGTCTTTTGGTGAATGACTTTTCGGTATTGTTGTTACATGATGAGCGAATGGTGAAAACGAAGCATGGCATCGTTTATAAATGTTCAATGATAAATGTGTCGGTGAGCCAGGTCGGTGAGGAAGTCATATATGGATATATGACTAATCCGGAGTGCTCTTGAAAAGTGTGCATTCTTGTCATGTATCGAGATTTCCATTTCTTCCTAGTATGAAAAGAAAGAATGAATAAATTGTGGTATTTTGGCTGTGGTGTTAGAGGTTTGAGTTTTCTTTGCGATTTGGCTTAGAAAAATAAAATGTGTGCTCTTTGGATGTTGCCGGATCCTTTCCAAAGTGGTTTTTAGCGCTTTGGGGTTTGAGTTGTTGTATGTGGACCAATTGGGTTCATGTTTTACGGTTGAGCTTACTCAATAATGGTACTCTTTGTCCTAGTCCTTTAAGTGGAAGGATGTGAGGGCAAGACTTTCTTAGTAAGAGAAACCTGGTGTGGCTAGTAGTTGATCGTAAATGGTGTAGAAGTGTAGAGCAAAGGAAGGTTGTCTATGTCTCAATTCAAACCTTCTTGGAGAATTGTGTCATCGATGTGTTCCTCGGTGGGGCTGATTAAATCTTGATTGGACCACTTGGTGGTTGCTAGTAATTACTTTTCCTTTTGGAAGTGTATTGGATCTTTTATCGCTGATCTTTGAGCGTGTTGTGCCAACCGAAGTGGAATGTTCGGTTGTTGTTGATTTTGCGGGTTTTCAGAACCCTGATCATAAAGTAGGCTTCTCCTTTCGGTGGTAGTGGGGTGGGTATTGGTCTTGTTGTAAAAGATCAGAATGTAACCCCGATGGTTCAAGCAGTTAGTAATCTTAGAGTATTGTGTCTCACTTGGTTTGCGTCGTCTCGAATACGACGAACCACAGTTGAGAGGGTGAGACGTGAATCACTTTTATGCGTGTGAGCTGAAGAGGGTTCTAGAGGTTGGTGCCGTGTTCTTCTGGGGAGAAACACAGTTAAAGGGATCGGGCACTTTAGTGCCAAGGAATGCATAGAAAGGAGGAGTTTGAGACTGTTTTCCTTCATTGTCAGTTTAGGAAGTTATCCTTTTGCTTGGGAGGTTCTGAGTCCTTATGTTTATATTCTGTGTTTCAAAGTTGAGTAAGATTCTTGCAAGTTCTGAATGTGAAGTTGTCTTTAGAGCCGTCAGTCTTCGAGCCTTAGCTCCTTGTTCTGAGTGCTGGCTGGTGCAAATCGTAGGGGCTTCTAAGCGGGTTCTGAGGTGTGAACCATAGCTCCCTTCGATTTGGTTGATTGCGAAGTGGCGTGTCTCGGATTCGGGGTCGAATCCTATTGAAGGGGGGAAGAATGTGATACTACGGAATGTCAAAACTTTATAAATTGTGAAATTTGAGGTTAAAACTATACGGTATGAAGTTTAATCGCGTTTCCGGGCCGATTCCAGGAGTTTGGGCCTTTCCGGGGAAGTTTGGGCCCAAGGGGGATGAATTGTGGGGCTTTTGTGGAGGGGGTATGGGCCCATGAGGGGAGGGAGACCAGGTTGAGGGGGCTTGCTGCGCCCCCTCCATGCCCTAGCCGCCGCCCCCCCACACACCTCTCCCCCATGTGGCGCCTCCCCCTCTCCCCAATCTAGCCGCCACCCCTCCATGGCCGTGCAGCCCTCCTCTCTCCTCCCCATTGCACCACCACCCCTCCCCTCCCCTCTCCACCACCCTTGCTGCCCTAGGAAAGCCTCTCCACCTCACCACCCCATAGATCCGTCCATTGGAGCGCTCCGCGATGAGGAGATCCGGTGGATTTGGAGCGAGGAAGGAGATCGCGCGAACCGGGAGGAGATCCGTTGGTTCTTCGTTCGTCGGGCGAAGGTATGGCCACGGAAATCTTTGGGGTTGGTCTAGGTACTATTCTAGGGGTTGATATCATGTTTTTTATCAATTAGTGGTGCTGTAATTGGTTAGATTAGATTAAATCTAGAGTTTGCCACGTTCTCTGTTTCGGGCAGATTGCACAGTCGACCTAGGGTTTGGGTTTTCGCCAATTTAGAGTCGGAATTTGGTCGTCCGCCTGTTGAAGAAGTTGTAGGTAATTTAAATACCTTTAACTGGAAATAAAGAATGCTTAGTTCCGATTAGCCGTTTGAAAGTTATGCTCGTTTTACCGAGCGAGTTCAAAACTATGACGAGATTGGAACAGATCACGGTATTCTGTAGATTAAACCACTTTAGGGGCCGAATCAGTTTTTCCATATACTTAGAAAAAGTTAGGAAATTTCCTAAGATACGTGAGGATGTACTCTTTTAATCAATTTGGAGTCATGGAACTCAAGTTATGCTCGTTGGAAGTCTGCTGTCCCGACGGGACAGAACCTCTGTTTTTGGGTTTTGCGAGTAGTTTGCGAAGTCGGGGTAGAAGAGTGTTTGCGTACTGTTTTGGGGCAAGTTTTGAGTGTGTGGTATGTATGTGCAGGTGGTGTGACCCCGGGAGTGCCCTCATCCTCTCGCCAATTCGTCGCCCGAGGTTAAGGCAAGTGTATTGGGATGGGTATCGTTTAGATTGTTGCTAGACTTGATTGGATACAACTTGCTTTATGATATGATGCTAAGAATGATGTTTGCCTATGACATGATGAACATGATTTCATATTGATTATGATTGTGTGGTATTTAATGTTTATGCCAATATTTACATGTTTATGTCATATGTGCATTCATAATGGAAGAGGCGTCCCATGCTGATGTGGGCCTCTGTGTTCACACGTAGTGAACACGAAAGACCTACCTCAAAGTTCCATCCACGTGTGTGCATGGGGGCGAGTCAGTAATAGTAGGCACCCTCCATCTACGGGATGGAAGGGGAAGGGGGTGCATGCCGACGGGTGTGCACTCGGCAATACCGGTATGTGCTTCGAGGAGATATGAGCATTTGCATCGCATTGCATACATGATGATGATGATGATGATGACGATGATGATGATGAAATGAGTACAATGATATTGAGACATGAGAATGATGTGGTATATGAAATTATGGTTTGTACGTGATGTTGAGCATGGTAGTGATGTTTACGTTGAATTGTTCTTTATGGTCCATTGCAATATACTTGCTGAGTGATGAACTCACGCTTGTGTTTTATGTTGTTTTAGGTACCATGACACCGGCATGTGGGAAGGGGCATTAGCTACACATCTTCACGTAGCTCCACACCTTTAGGCAGATTTATCAGCTTGAGTCATGATAATAAGAATAGTGCCATGAAACTTGGTGCATGGTTAAATTGTGTGCTTGTTTCCCTCATTTGCTTCGTTTAGCTCGTGAGATGGTTGAATTCGTTATTCTAGACTTATACTGTTGCTAGAATCCTCGTTATTGATGATTTAGATGTGTTTCTTTATGCTATATCCTGTGATCATATTGTTGTTGCTTCAATTCATGGAAAAACAAAGGAGATGCTGCCGAAATTTTCGGTTTTAGCATTTGCTCCTTTGCTGTAATTTATCTTTATTTGTGGTACTTTGATGCCGTTTAGTCTATGTTTGGTAACATTCAGACGTACTAGATGCCGGGGTGTTACAGTTGGTATCAGAGCCAGGTTGTAGGTCCCTGGAATGTGTATTTTGAGTGTCATGCTATAGGGTACAACTATAATGTGATGTGGAATGACTTAGAAACATGGCTTAGGTTTTAACTAAAATTTTGTCATGGGATAGCAACATTAAAACTTGCAAAAGTGGTATAACTAATCTAAAATTTGACACACATGGATGCACAGTAGGAAAAGGGTATGGGTATCGTTTCTTTACGCTTAAATGTTGTATTTAAGCTTTGATGTTGAATGCTTCATTTGATAATGCATGTTGCTATGTCAATGAGATAAATGATTGAATTGTTCATGTTGTTGTGATAGAGTGGGGTTGTGGTACCGAAGGGTTTCGGTCACCTCTTTTTTGTTCATAGTAAGGGTGTGGTTTGACGGTGTGGCCGGTTAGCGCCATCACCGAAGAACTATTAACCCCTGTGGGGGAAGAGTTCTTATCCTTTCTGTCAAAGATCGGGTAGTTGGCTGGAGTCGAATAGAAGAGTTCGTGGTGGATTCTTTGAATTGCTCTTTACCATTCTAACGGTCGGTCTTGGTTGGTTTTATTGGTTTTAGTTGATTGAAACCAAAAGAAAAAAAAAAGTGTTTGGTATTGGATTTTCGCGGATTGTTCCGTATGTGGTGTGTGGTTTTGTCTTCCTTGGTTGAAGACGAAGAAGAAGAGTCTAGTGTTGCGCTTCTTTTGGTCGCCTTTTCAACTTTGATGCTCAGTTTGTTGATTGCTTTATGGGGAGAAGCATTCAATTTATTCCTATGTTTGTCTTTCTCCAAGGTCAAAAGAGTTATTGCGGCGTTATGCCAGACCTGGTTGTCAGGGCTGAAGTTCTGTGGCTTTGTAGGAGTAAGTGGTGTGTGATTTCATCATTTTACTAGTTTGAGAAATCATCTTTGAAAACCCTTCTTGTTTCGTGAAAGGTTGGGGTTTGGTTTTAAGGTTTTATTTGAAAAGGATTTACATGATGGCTTGGTTCCCTTTCGAGAAAATTGTCTTTCAACCATTTTCCTCTATGGGAGTCCTTGAGATTGAAAAGTGTTTTGGAGAATTCCTTTTGCATGACCAAGTTTGGGTTTGTCTCATTGCAAATTTGAGAGTCAAGTTTCCGTGTGAATTTGGGTTGAGTTTTAAAAAAAATAAAATGCTGCAAACAAAGTAAGTAGTCTTTTGACTGAAATCGTTTGTGAAGGACCATGTGGAGGTCCATCCATATTTGTGATGAATATTTGACTTTATTTGAGCAAGGTGTGCTCAGGTTTGAGTTTGATTTGACTCGGTATTGCATGTTTGAATTAATGATAATTATGGACTAACATGCAGGAAGAAAAAGGTATGTGCATTGTGGTATGTGCAAAATGGTTTGTTCCTTGTGGTACAGGTTCCTGAGGCAGCTATGGTCGTTGGTGAGTACCGGGACTAGGTTGGGAGAACCGAGGTACGAAGCGGTCGAGGATGCCGACGAGATGGTTGGGCTCAAACTAGGATCACTTGGATGTCATGGAAATGGACTTGAGGTGGCTCAAGGTTTCTGGTTCGGGTTGCAGGCTCGAAGAGGAGGAAACTGAGCGGTCAAGTCCAGCGGATGAAGGCCCGTTGCATCAGGTTGATCGGGTTGTGTTTAAAACCCATGTATGGCCAATGTGGCCCATGTAAAGCCCATGTGTGGGGTGAAATGAGAGGGTTAATCCTAGCCCTTGGTGGAGTGCCCTAGGGTGGTAGGTGGCCCTAGAGGAGTATAAATAGAGGGGGAGGGGTGTCCTCCCTCACTTGAATGTTTGAGTTGCTCCTTTGAGCTTTGCCCACATGAAGTGAGGCTTTGTAAACCTTCCAACCAGAAAATACAAAGATTTTCTTTGCATTCTTGTGAATTTAAATTCCGCATTTACATTATGTCTTTACTTTACGCAATTTAAATTCAGCATTTACTTTCCCGCATGTAAATTCTCGCAATTTACTTTCTCGCAATTTGGATTTACTCCTATCCTTCTAAATGCTGTTTATCAAGGATGTCTTGAGGGTGCTCATTTGGTTTTACATCTTTCTTGCACCCTAGGATAGACTAGAGATCAAGTTTCTATCACGATTGCAAATCTGTCCAGAACTTGTTCTTCGCGCAACAGTCAGTATTCGATTTTTATAAAAATCTAGAAAAATCCTTTTTTATTGATTCTTGTTGGATAAGGTGCTTGACTCATATATACATCTGTGGAAAAAGTTTGGAGTCCACTGGGTGCACCATTTGGGAGCTGTGAGGTGAATATCGAGCCACAAATTTCCTGATTGAAGATCCTGACTGTTCGTAGTTCTTGATTTTTCCAGATTTTTGTACGAGTTTGGTGGTGATTTTTGGTGGAGTGCTTCAAGACTCATATGCTCACAGGGTGAAAAATTTCCAAAAATTTTGGAGCAACAGAAGTCCACCATCCACCTGCTCTAAGTGAGGACAATTCCTGAAAAATCTGTTTTTGCTTTTCTAAAAGAGGCTTTTGTGTTTTGGCTTGATCTCTTTTAGAAAAGAAGTATTTGATTTGATCCCTCTTTGCTTTGGACACTTTACAACTAGGATTGTGATTTAAAAATCCCTCACATGATTCATGGTTCTCATCCATGTAAGCTAGGGATACACATAGTTGTCTAGTCGTTCCCGAGTTTGCTGGTTTTGCGATTTTGAGGAGCGCCGAGTTTCTTTGCGGGATTTTTTGGAGTACGTTGAGTAGGGGATAATTTTATTTGGGATCATTCACCTTCCCTCTGATCTCCATCTCGGTCTTTCAATTGGTATCAGAGCCGGTTTTGCTCTTTCATAGATCTTGACCAGTCTCAAGAGCCATGGCGACGGACAAGTACTCAACTAAGCCTCCAATTTTTGCTGGAGTTGATTATCCATTCTGGAAGGTTCGGATGGAGACATACATCACTGCCTAGGGCTTTTCTTTATGGTAGAAGGTGAAGCACCCGTATGACGTTCCAGCCGATGAGAACATCAACAACGCAAATATGGCTGACATTGAGGCAAACGCTAAGGCCAAGAACCTCCTCATACAGGGACTTAGCCGCAGTGAGTATGATCGCATCTCTCACCTACGATCGGCTCACGAGATCTGGGTGACCCTCAATGCTTACCATGAGGGCACCACTCAGATCAAGTCCGTGAGACAGGATCAATTTAAGCGTGACTACAACAAGTTTGAGCAGGACGCTGGTGAGAGCCTTGATGAGTGCTTTGCTCGTTTATGCAAAGATTCTCAGCAATCTTTGGTCAGTGGGTTGTTCATACACTGATTCGGAGAATGCGAGGCATTTTCTTCGAGCACTCGATCTGAGGATTTGGGAGATGAAGGTAACCACCATCACGGACCATACGGACTTCTCGACCTTGACTCTTGACGGGTTGTATTCCCGCCTCAAGACTCATGAGCTCGACATCGTCGCTCGCAGGACGAAGTCCCAAATGATGGCATTAGTTACCGATCCCACTGGGTCTTCCTCTTCTGGACCCCCTCTTAACTTCTCTTCTGGTTTTTCTCTCCCCGCTCTTTGCGACGTAAGCGATGACATTCTGGAACAATTTCCAGAAGACGAGCTTGCTCTTGTCGCTCGAAAATTTTCAAACATTTACAAGAGGGTGAGAGATAGGAAGAGGAGTGGCAAGTTCACTTGCTTTGAGTGTGGTGGCCCCAACCACATTCGGGCAAACTGCCCCAAGCTGGAGAAGGGCAATAATGAACAAGGCGGTGTGGGCAAGAATGACTACATCAACAAGAACCGCAACAAGAAGCCTCCAGCTCGCGAGCCGGCGCAAGAGAAGAAACACCGCAAGTTCGCCAAGGGCAAGAAGCTCTTTCACCACGTCCTCACCACGCTCGACGACCTTGACCTCTCCGACACGGAGACATGGAGCGACAAGGACGAGGATGAACCGCAAGAGAAGGCGAAGGGCGGCGATGACTTCTCCGGCATGTGCTTCATGGCCTCCAATGCCATGGAAGTACCCGACACCGAGCTGTACAGCGACACGGAGGAGGTACCTTCTTATGACCAGCTCCATGATGCTTTTATCAAACTAGGAAAATTTCATTCCAAGTCTAGAGCTAGGTGTTTGGATCTAGAGAAGGAAGTAGGTACCTTATCTCGGGAGTTAGCTTCACTTAGATCTTGTTCCTCCCGAGACTCTGATAGCTGTACTTTGTGTGATGCTTTGCTTGTGGAGTTGGAGAACCTAAGGACTCTACATGATAGTGTGGTTTCTGATCTTGAGTCACTTAGGTCGAAGGATGCTAGTACATGTCCAGTAGATCCTATTCCTGTTGATGCTAGTTTTCTTCACACTCACACAAATGCATCATGTGCTAATTGCCCTAAGCTTCTTGCTGAAATTGATGACATGAGTTGTCACCTTAGGAAGCTATCTGCTAGAAATGATGAACCTGAAAAGCATACTTCTAAGGACCCAATCAGCTCATGTGAGGGCTGTATGCAACTAAAAAATGCTTATGATGACTTGGTGCTTGAAAACTCAAAATTTACTAAGGATCTACTAGCTAAGTCACAAAATGGTTGCATGTTGTGTGTTGGGGTAGCAGAGGACATGAATCAAATTCATGTAGAGCTTAGGAAGAAGCTCAAAGCTCAGGTGGGTAGGATTAGAGACTCTCCCTGTGTTTCTTGCGAGTCCCTCAAGATTGATGCTGCTTTGTATAGGGAGAGATTTGATCATTCAGTTCGCTCTTCTCCATTTGGCTCTTCCCCTGTTACTCCTTCCCCTTGCTCTTCTTGTGCCTCACTTTTTCAAGAGTGTCAGTACCTTATGAGCACTCTCGAGAAGTTTGTTGGAGGTAAGAAGAAGCTCAATCTTATCCTAGATTAGTCCAAGATTAGCAGATTCAATTAAGGTCTAGGGTTTGATGCCTTGGAGCATACACGGGCGCATCCGCCCACTGTTGTGCGTGCCTCCAAGAGCGGAGAGATAGTGGTGGCTCCACAGGTGAGCACCACTGTGTTTAGATCAGCAGGGATTGTCCATGAGATGTCTGACGATAAGGGTGCTTCTCATGCTACTTCAGCCCCCAAGGCGAAGTATACATGCACCTTCTGTCAAAAGGATGGACATATAGCTGATTTCTGCTTCAGACACGCCAAGATCTCTAGGCGTGAGCGTGTCCTTGCCCTTAGGGGTATTCAGGGTCATCCCCAGACTCTGAGTGCGCCTAAGCCACACACGGCTTCTAGACGGGATAGACAAGCTAGAGAGTCTCCTGTTTTTGGACAGCGCATGGGGCTTGGTTTTCAGGCTTCTATTTCTGGTTTTCACCCCAGAGCTGTCCCGAGTCAGTCTTTCTGCCGTCCTCTTGATATTCCTCGTTTTTTCCATCAAGGTAGATATCAGCGGCGTGAGTTTGTTTTCCCAGTAGAGGTGCAGCGGCAGCGATCGGGATGGTCCGGCCTTTGCACCTCGGCGGACCAACCCGACACCTGCTCCCAGACGTCTGACTGGAGCGGAGTCTGAGTTTGTGAGAGTCGAGTCACGGAGAGGCGCCAGATTGCATTCTTCTACCCCGTTGACTGTCTCATCTACTGCACAGTTGACTCAGTATTGGGTTCCTAGATCTGCACTGATCTATCCTGGTACTGAGACATCTGCTTTTCGCTCTCTTTGACTCAGGTCCATAGGACAGGGAAGGGGGAGATTTGGATCGTAGACTCTGGCTGTTCTCGCCACATGACCGGAGACTCCCGTTGGTTTTCTTCCTTGGACCGAGATCCCGGTGATTAGGTGATCACCTTTGGGGATGCTGCGTCGGGTAGAGTCATCGCTAAAGGTACTGTCTGCATTAACGATCATTTCATTCTTAAGGACGTTGCCTTAGTCAGTAAGCTGCATTTCAACTTGCTTTCTGTCTCTCAGCTTCTTGATGACGATTTTGAGGTCAATTTTAAGAGGAGCTCTTGTAGGATCCTCGATTCTTTTGGGGAGTTTGTTTGCGGGATTTCTCATTTTAGGAGTCTTTCGTGCTGATTTTTCTTCTTCCTCTAGAGACTCTCTCCGTTGCCTTATTGCTTCAGAGTCCCGTGATCTCTCCTTTTGGCATAGGGGACTTGGTCACATTGGCTTTGATCATTTGACTCGAGTTAGCGGCCATGATCTCATTTGTGGCCTGCCTAAACTTAAGATGGTCAAAGATGTTGTATGTTCTCCTTGCCGACATGGCAAGATGGTTGCTGCCTCCCATCCTCCAGTCACCCGAGTGATGACTGATGCACCAGGACAGCTGCTACACATGGACACTGTTGGTCGGCTCGAATCTGATCAGCAGTGGGAAGTGGTATATTCTTGTCATTGTCGATGATTTTTCGAGATACTCTTGGGTGTTTTTCATGGCCTCGAAGGATGAGTCTTTTTCACACTTCAGGGGTTTGGTCCGTAGGTTATCCGTTGAGCTCCCAGGTGCCTTACGAGCGATCCGCAGTGACAATGGCACGGAGTTCAAGAAATCCTACTTTAGTAGCTTCTGTGAGGAGTTAGGCTTAGAGCATCAGTTCTCCTCTCCCTACGTCCCTCAGCAAAATGGCATAGTGGAAAGGAAGAACAGGACCCTGGTTGAGATGGCCAGGACGATGCTAGACGAGTACAGTACTCCTAGGAAGTTTTGGGCTGAGGCTGTAGCTACGGCATGCCATGTTGCCATGATTTTTCTTAGGGCACACTTGCACCGCACTTCTTATGAGTTGAGATATGGGCGAAAGCCCAGTGTGTCTCATTTTCGTGTTTTCGGCTGCAAGTGCTTCTTCTTGAAGTCTGGGAACCTAGATAAGTACGAGTCACGCTCAGCTGATGGAATCTTTCTGGGTTACTCAACTTCTGCCCGTAGCTACAGGATTTGGGCTGTAGACTTGGGTAGGATCATAGAGACCTGTGAGGTGACCTTTGATGAGGCTAGTCCCGGTGCTAGACCAGACATTTCAGGCTCTTCTCCTCTTTCTCAATCTATCTTCTTAGAGGAAGTTGATGACGGAGATGAAGGCGCCTTGCCTGATCCAGTCACCATTCCTGCTCCCGAGGTGCCTCCCGTTTCCATATCTGCACCTCAGGGAGATCAGCCCTTACCCTCAGACTCTTCAGCAGCTAGTGGCTCTATTCCTACCTCTCCCACGCGAGGAGTAGAGGTCACTTCTGCTTCTGGACCTCCCCGTCACATTCAGCAGGCTCATCCACCTGACCAGATCATTGGAGATATGTTTGAGCGAGTCACTCGCTCTAAGTCAGGTCTGTCCACATTCTGCCTCCACTCTGCCTTTGTTGCCTCTTTTGAGCCGAAGGATGTTTCTCATGCGTTATCTAGTGAATCTTGGATTAATGCTATGCATGAGGAGCTTGAAAACTTCGAGAGGAACAAAGTTTGGAAGCTTGTCGAGCCCCCTTCTGGTCACAACATCATCGGGACCAAATGGGTGTTCAAAAACAAGCAGATTGAGGATGGGGTTGTAGTTCGAAACAAGGCTAGTTTAGTCGCTTAGGGTTTCTCTCAGGTCTATGGTCTTGACTTCGAGGAGACTTTTGCCCCTGTAGCAAGACTAGAGGCCATCCGGATCCTGCTCGCATTCGCGGCATCCAAGGGCTTCAAGCTTTTTCAAATGGATGTCAAGAGTGCATTCCTCAATGGCTTCATTGAGGAAGAGGTGTATGTCAGACAGTCTCCAGGATTTGAGAACCCCAAGTACCCAAACCATGTCTTCAAGCTTTCCAAAGCTTTGTATGGACTTAAGCAAGCTCCACGAGCTTGGTATGAGAGGCTTAAGTCATACCTCTTGAGTCATGGTTTTCATATGGGTCAAGTGGACAAGACTCTGTTCGTCAGACATTCTGATTCGGACTTTCTCCTAGTCCAAATCTATGTCGACGACATCATTTTCGGTGGTTCCTCGCATTCGCTCGTTACTCAGTTCTCAGATGTGATGAGTACTGAGTTCGAGATGAGCATGACGGGCGAGTTGAGCTACTTGGCTTCCAGATTAAGCAGACTCGGGAGGGTACATTCTTGCATCAAGGTAAGTATACTCGAGACCTCCTGAAGTGCTTTGATATGTCTGATGGAAAGCCAGTCATGACTCTATGGCCACCACTGCTGTCCTCGAGCCTGACGAGGATGGTGAGCCAGTTGATCAGAAGGAGTTTCGGAGCATGATCGTCTCCCTTTTGTACCTCACTGCCTCGAGACCTGACATACATTTTTCTGTATGTCTTTGTGCTCGGTTTCAGGCTTCTCCCCGCGTCTCTCACCGTCAGGCGGTGAAGCGCATCTTCAGGTACCTTCGAGCTACCATTGACTATGGTATCTGGTACTCTTCTTCCTCATGTCTATCTCTAAGAGCCCTCTCCGATGCAGACTTTGTCGGCTGTAGGATAGATAGGAAGAGTACTTCTGGCACTTGCCAATTCATTGGCACTTCTCTTGTTTCTTGGTCGTCTAGGAAGCAGTCCGGTGTTGCCTGATCCACCCGAGGTCGAGTATGTTGTCGCAGCCGATTCTTTGTAGCTGTGTTCTCTAGATGAGATCGACCTTGCGGGACTTTGGGTTAGTAGCAGATTGTGTTCCACTTTTCTGTGATAACACGTCTGCCATTCACATTGCTAAGAACCCAGTGCAGCACTCTCGGACCAAGCACATTGACATTCGCTATCACTTCCTTAGAGACCATGTGGAGAAGGGTGACATAGTGCTCCAGTTTGTGGAGAGTGACCACCAGTTGGCTGACATTTTCACCAAGCCTTTGGATAGCTCCAGGTTTGTTGCCTTGAGAGGAGAGCTTGGGATTATGAGCCCCTATGGCATATCTTGAGGGGGAGCTGGTTTGTATTATTTGTTTATATGTATTTAGCATTTCCTCTTTCTGGGTATCTTTGGTATGGTTTTCATTTGTTTGAGTCCACTTCACCTAGACATCTGGCATGCCTCAGCATGGACCTCTCACCTTATGCTTTAGGGTGCTATTCCTCTCTTCTCGGTTGAGCTCACTCACAGTCTTTTAGGTCTAGCAGGTGTTGGGCCCCCTGGGTAGACAGGGTCTGTGTTTGCTCCTGGGTTGGAGTTGGAGATGTAGCTTTCCTGTATAAGTCATATGGGGAAGGTGAGAGCGAGTCTGAGTGTTAGTGTTTCTCTTCATGTTATCTATGCTCATAGACTACCCATTTGTCAGTTTCTTGATTCCTTCTCATCATTTCTGTCTTTCTGGTTTCAGTTGAGTTCAATTCATCTTTTTGAATCTAAAATTGCTAATAACTCAACTTCAATCAGATTTTGTGCTTAATCGACTCACTTGTTGAGGGGGAGCTTGGAATTGATTCTTTTGCATTGCATATAGACTTGTTTTTCATTTATGAGCTTTGTCTATTATGCAATTGATAAAATTGAGATATGTTGCACCTAGCTACTTTTCTGACGATATTTGCTGATCTAGGTCATATCCAATTTGGTATATCCTGTGAAACTAGCCAACATTTTAAAATTGAGCTTTCCTGAAAACTTGATGAAACTTGGCTTTTACTTGCTATACTTCTTCACTAGATGTTTATGCCATGCTTATTGAAATAGTGGATTTCTACTAGAGTCCCTAGAGCAACTTGGGTTAGCTACATTATTTCATTCTAGAATCATCAACAATGCTTATGAATCTAAGTGCTGAAAATACAAATTGACTCTTTTGTGCTAAAATTGAACTCAACACTCTTCATTCACGAGACTGCTTCCCATTGCACTTGAGATGAACTTGGAATGAAGTGTGTATAACCAAAACCACTCTTTTAAGCTTCTTGCTTGAGATGGTTGCTAATGGCTTGAGTCAATACACCGAAAAATGCAAAAAGAACTAGAGGAAGAGAGTGATGCCTAGGAGACCTATGTTGATGGCTCCTAGTCGAGGTTGTGTTTCTCTAGGATAAACTCTCTAAACCCTGAAAGGTTTGTGGAGGAGAGTGAAGCTTAGGAGGCCTTTGTTGATAGCTCCTAGTCGAGGATGTGCTTCACTAAGCCTAACTCTCTCATACCGCTTTATGAGCTTTAATCTAAAAATTTGCATTTAAAGAGATGATTGAGCAAGAGGCTTCTCTTATGGACTTGTAGTTTCCCAAAGTGTTGACTAGGTTGAACTCTAGTATATCCATTTGCTCGTTTGGTTGGCTTTGCTTCTAGTCTTGAAGTTATGCTAAGTGTTGCTATTGTTGAAATCATGCCAAAGTAATATAACTTCTTTTGAGCTAGTTAGCAAAAATTGAAACATGCCATTGGATATGACTTAGGATGACATAATCTGAACTTGAGTAGCTTGGTGTCATACTTTGTCTAAGTGGTCACTTGCGTAATCCTCAAAGCTCTTCTAGGTTGCATTTCACCCAAAAAATTGTTCTCTTGATGCCTATATTGCCAAAAAGGGGAGAAAACGTAGAAAATGCATCTTAGAGTAAAAAAATGCTTTCTCATGATCATGTTGAACAATTGTCCTTGCATTTGGATCATGAGTAATATTGAGCTTTTTGAGAGATTTCTTGGTTTTTGGAGCTCTTGTTGAAAAATTGTCCTTTCAAGTGTTAAGCTCTAAAAATCTTCTCATCTATTTGGTCATGAGCTTTCATTCTCTTTCAATTGGACCAAATATGATTTTTGCAATCAAATTGCTTTTCTTCCTTCGCTTTCAAACTCAAATTTATGCCTTTTGTGTGGTTTGTCAATATACTCATCAAGGGGGAGATTGAAGGACCATGTGGAGGTCCATCCATATTCGTGATGAGTATTTGACTTTATTTGAGCAAGGTGTGCTCAGGTTTGAGTTTGATTTGACTCGGTATTGCATGTTTGAATTAATGATAATTATGGACTAACATGCAGGAAGAAAAAGGTATGTGCATTGTGGAATGTGCAAAATGGTTTGTTCCTTGTGGTACAGGTTCTTGAGGCAGCTATGGTCGTTGGTGAGTACCGGGACTAGGTTGGGAGAACCGAGGTCCAGAGCGGTCGAGGATGCCGACGAGATGGTTGGGCTCAAACCAGGATCACTTGGATGTCATGGAAATGGACTTGAGGTGTCTCAAGGTTTCCGGTCCGGGTTGGAGGCTCGAAGAGGAGGAAACTGAGCGGTCAAGTCCGGCGGATGAAGGTCCGTTGCATCGTGTTGATCAGGTTGTGTTTAAAACCCATGTATGGCCAATGTGGCCCATGTAAAGCCCATGTGTGGGGTGAAATGAGAGGGTTAATCCTAGCCCTTGGTGGAGTGCCCTAGGGTTTGGGACTCATCCAAGGGTGGTAGGTGGCCCTAGAGTTGTATAAATAGAGGGGGAGGGGTGTCCTCCCTCACTTGAAGGTTTGAGTTGCTCCTTTGAGCTTTGCCCACATGAAATGAGGCTTTGTAAACCTTCCAACTAGAAAATACAAAGATTTTCTTTACATTCTTGTGAATTTAAATTCTGCATTTACATTATGTCTTTACTTTACGCAATTTAAATTCAGTATTTACTTTCGCGCATGTAAATTCTCGCAATTTACTTTCTCGCAATTTGGATTTGCTCCAATCCTTGTAAATGTTGTTTATCAAGGATGTCTTGAGGGTTCTCATTTGGTTTTACATCTTTCTTGCACCCTAGGATAGACTAGAGATCAAGTTTCTATCACGATTGCAAATCTGTCCAGAACTTGTTCTTCGCGCAGCAGTCAGTATTCGATCTTTATAAAAATCTAGAAAAATCCTTTTTTGATTTATTCTTGTTGGATAAGGTGATTGACTCATATATCCATCTGTGGAAAAATTGTGGAGTCCACTGGGTGCACCATTTGGGAGCTGTGAGGTGAAAACCGAGCCCCAAATTTCCTGATTGAAGATCCTGACTGTTCGTAGTTCTTGATTTTTCCTGATTTTTGTATACGGAGTTTGGTCGTGATTTTTGGTGGAGTGCTTGATGACTCATATTCTCATAGGGTAAAAAATTCCTAAAAATTTTGGGGCAACAGAAGTCCACCATCCACCTGCTCTAATTGAGAACAATTCCTGAAAAATCTGTTTTTGCTTTTCTAAAAGGGGCTTTTGTGTTTTGGCTTGATCTGTTTTAGAAAAGAAGTATTTGAATTGATCCCTCTTTGCTTTGGACACTTGACAACCAGGATTGTAATTTAAAAATCCCTCACATGATTCATGGTTCTCATCCATGTAAGCTAGGGATACACATAGTTGTCTAGTCGTTCCCGAGTTTGCGGGTTTTGCGACTTTGAGGAGCACCGAGTTTCTTTGCGGGATTTTTTGGAGTACGTTGAGTAGGGGATAATTTTATTTGGGATCATTCACCCCCCCTCTGATCGCCATCTCGGTCTTTCAGTTTGTCAATAGTGAGAATTGTTGTTTAGCATGTTATGTAGTATGTACCAATGTGGGTTATGGAATGACGTATTGTTAAGTTAATTTGCGAGTTGAATCAATTAAATGTAATTGTTACCTTTAGCTTAAGATTAGGTGAACTTCTAGTGATGTAGAGTACCCCATAGTGGGAATGATTAAATGTGTTAATGTACATGCTTAGAATATGTTGCTTTGCTTTAAAAGTGCTTATGACCCCCGATTATGTTTAAAGTTTTAAACCCTGATGCATAGTAAAAACATTAAGATGATGTAGACTGCTGTTGTTGTTAAAGAAACTTTGCTGGTTGTTTAAAAATGTTCTAATCTAATGCATTAATAGAGAAATTTAATCGTGTTGACTAGTGACTTTAATTTGGAAGTTGATTAGAGTTGCTATTTACGTTGTTGCAAACTACTAGTATATTTGGAAGTATGCAGTTGTGTCTCTACAATACTAGTATTGATATCAATTGAGAAGACATAAGACTTATTGTTAATGATGTTGTTAAGGGCAGTGTTAATGCTAGTATTCAATCTATTTTAAATAGTTGGAGTATGTTGTGTGGTGGTAATTTTGTTATCACCTATGTATAGGGTAGCTAAAAGTAATGTTGTTGGTTGATGATTATGCCCATTTGTTGTTATTGATGACTAAGTAGTGGTGGCAACTGTTTAGATTACTCGTTGGATTTGTTATTGATTTATTTCATCAAATAACGTCATTCAATTGTCTTTGCTAAGAAAATTAGCTCAAGTTATGAATGAGAAATTTATGCTCAACGATGTATGATTGGATTGCGCTCGTTAGTTTTCAAGGATGAGTTACCGGTTGCAATGTTATTTAAGAGAATTAGCTAAATCTAATGTAATGTTTTAGAAGTTCTTGATTTGGAGATATGTATATCACTAGTTTATCTAGAGATAGATTCTATTAAAATGGGTGAAGTTTTGTGAATGCTTTTTAAAGACGATTCTTATGATTGTTTCATAAGTGACTTCTGCCGATAAAGCAGTTTTCTGTCGGGAAATGAGTTTCCCCTTTCTCTTAAAAATAAACAGTTGCTGTGTTGAGGTGTTTGACTTCTTGATCGGTTTCTTCTTTCTGAAATGTTTAGCTTTGGATAAAAGTGAGATGAGTTGTTTTGGAAAAAGTGAGATGCTTCTAGAAAAGAGTTATGTTGTGTTGCTCTATTAAGTTGTGTTATCATCTTTGTGAATTTTAGCGTCTTGGGTTTAAGGTGATGAACGAGGTTCAATGTGTTAAAAAGAATTGAGATTTCTTTTGCGTTCAAGCATGTGATAAGAGAATGAATATTTTTTGTATATGGTTGAGTGTATTAAAGGATTGTACTTTATGTCTTGGTTCCATGAGTGGAAGAATGTCAGGGTGAGACCTTCTTAGAATGAGAAATCTAGTGTGGGTTGTTAACGACATAAGTTCCTAGGTGTTGTTAGTCGTTGATCGTAAATGGTTTAAGAGTGGAGAGTAATGGAGGTTTTTCCATGTCTCAGTCTAAACCTTCTTGGGAGGATAGTTTAGTGTTTATATTCCTTGTAGTTTTTGTTTAAGATATAAAGGTGAAACACTTGGAGTACAGCTAATGTTATGACAAACTGTAACACCCCAATTTTTGCTTTTCATGAATTTAAATGAAATTTTGCACTTTGGTGAATTTTTGGAATTTTCTGGAATTTATTTGGATTTAATTTGAATTTATTCCCTTTTGAAATAATTAAAGAATTAAAATTTATAAATAAAATTTTGTTGGAAATATTTCATTTGAGTCCAAAATGTCTCAAAGTATTTTCCAGAATTTTTCTGGAATTTTTCTGATTATTTTGCTATTTTTCTCGAATTTTTTGAATTTCTAGAAATTATTTTGAATATTAAATCACTGGAAAATGCCGAGTGGGTTTGTACTGTTCCACCGACCGAACCCGAGTCAGATTCGAATCGTATGGCTCGAGATCCGATTCGAAAATGCCGAGTGGGTTTGTACTGTTCCACCGACCGAACCCCATGACGCGGTGAAACCCGATCCAATCGTAGCCGTCCGATTCGAATCGTACGGCTCAGATCGCGCCACGTTACCCCAAATGTGCACGGTCCATATTTGATCTGGGCCATTGATTTTCAAATCAACAGCCGGGATTTAGCCAAGTCTTGAGGAACCGAACCGGCCTTGATCGGCTGATCGCCACGTTGGCGTCCAGCGTGACGTCAGCGTGGGGCCCGCGTGTCAGCGGCTGGCCAACGGCTCCATGACGTCATCTATGATGTCACGCTGATGTCACGGTGGGGCCCGCGTGTGACACTACGGTATGGTGTGACATTATAAAATGTGAAATTAGAGAATAAAACCTTTCGTCTTGAGGTTTACTCGCGTTTTTGGGCCTTTTGAAGTGTTGTGACACCACGGAGCGTCGTAACCTTATAAAAGGTGCATGATGAGGTCAAAAACATATTGAAATATGATATGGGAGGTTAAAACCATAAGGTATGGAGGTTAATAGCGTTGTCGGGCCGTTTCCGGGGTTTTGGGCCTTCCCGGGGGAGTTTGGGCCTTAAAGAGGGGGTTGTGGGCTTTGGTGGGATGGAGTGGGAATCCATTTAGGATTAGGAAAGGGGCTTAGGGCTGGTTAAAGGGGGGTTTCCCTGCCCTTTTGGGCGTCCTCCCCCTGCCCCTTGCGCCCCCAAGTGCCCTAGCCACCTCCCACACCTCCCCACCTCCTCCTTGGGCGCCTCCATCTCCCGCAAGCCTCTCCCCTTGCGCCACCACCCTCTCCACCACCTCTCCACCTCCCTTGCTGCGCCTATGTGAGTTCTTGACCTCACTACCTCGAAGATCCATCCATTGGAGCGCTCCGCGACGAGGAGATCCGGTGGATTTGGAAGCGAGGAAGGGGATCGCGCGAACTGGGAGGAGATATATTGGGTTTTCGTGCGTCGGGCAAAGGTATGTCCATGAAAATCCTTGGGGTTGATCTAGGTACTGTTATAAGGGTGTTTATAAAGTTTTTAGATCAATTGGTGGTGCTGGAATTGAGTAATTTGGATTAGATCTAGATGTTGCCACGTTCTGTTTTTGGGACAGCATGAGCAGTCGACCTAGGGTTTGCGTTTTCGTCAGTTTAGAATCCGAATCTGTCCGTACGGATGCTGAAGAAGTTGTAGATAATTTCATTATCTTTCAGTGGGTATAAAGCACGTTACATTCCTCCCAGCCGTTTGAATGTTATGGCTGTTTTACCGAGCGTGATAAAATCTGTGACGTAATTGGAACAG
This sequence comes from Rhipidocladum racemiflorum, assembly GCA_036346355.1. Taxonomy (NCBI): domain Eukaryota; kingdom Viridiplantae; phylum Streptophyta; class Magnoliopsida; order Poales; family Poaceae; genus Rhipidocladum; species Rhipidocladum racemiflorum. Next base: position 55,523,687 of record CM070577.1, on the reverse strand, counting down.
ATCACGGTAATCTGTAGATTAAACAACTTTAGAATCCGAATCAGTCTTTCCATATACCTAGAGAAAGTTGGGAACTTTCCTAAGCTACGCGAGGATGTACTCGTTTAATTGATTCGGAGTCCCAGAACTCAAGTTATGCCTTTTGCAAGGCTGCTGTCCCGACGGGACAGAACCTCTGTTTTTAGGTTTTGCGAGTAGTTGGCAATGTCGGGGTAGATGAGGGTTTGCGTACTGTTTTGTGGACATGATTGTGAGCGTGTGGTACCTATGTGCAGGTGGTGCGACCCCGGGAGTGCCCTCTACTTCCCGCCAATCCGTTGCCCGTGGTTGAGGCAAGTGTGTTGTGATGGATAGCGATTTGTAGGTTGCTTCTTGAGAATAGATGGAATTGACTACATGATATATGATCACTTGCCATGCGTTTATGATTGCCAATGATATGATGAGCATGTTTAATATGTTATGATGCCATGTGTTAATATGTGAGTTAAATATGATGTTGGCATAAATGCATACATGGCATGTTACATGGCTCGGGCGGTGAGAAAGTCATAACTAGTCCGGGAAGGTCGGTGAGAAAGTTATGACTAATCCGGAAAGCCAATGAGTAAGTCCTACATCGTGATTCCATTCACCGCGATGAACGGAAGCGAGGAGTAGGCACCCTCCATCCTCGGGATGGAAGGGGGGAGAGGGTGCACACCGACGGGTGTGTATTCAACCATACCGGTATGAGTTTCCAAGGAGACATGAGCATTGCATTACATTGCATACATAATGATGATGATATTGTTAAGTGTTCATGAATGAGATGATATATATGATGGGAGATGTTATTGCCATGATATTGTTCTTGTTGTCCTTTGCAATATGCTTGCTGAGTTTTGAACTCACGCTTGTGTTTTCTTGTTCTTTCGGGCGCCTTACCACTTTTAATGCTTAGTTTGTTGATTTCTTAATGGGGAAGAAGCATTCAATTTCATTCCTGTGTTTGTCTTTCTCCAAGGTTAAAGGAGTTATTGCGGAGTTGTGCCAGACCCGACTGTCAGGGCTGAAGATCTGTGGCTTTGTAGGAGTAAGTGGTGTTTGATTTCGATATTTTACTGGTTTAAGAAATCATCGTTGAAAAACCCTTCTTGTTTCGTGAAAGTTTGGGGTTTGGTGTTAAGGTTTTAATTGCAAAGGTTTAATTGAGCGCTTGGTTCCCTTTCGAGAAAATTGTCTTTCAACCATTTTCCTCTATGGGAGTCCTTGAGATTTAAAAGTGTTTTGGAAAATTCCTTTTGCATGACCAAGTTTGGGTTTGTCTCATTGCAATTTTGAGAGTCAAGTTTCCTTATGAATTCGGGATGAGCTTTAAAACTAAAATGTTGCAAACAAAGTAAGTAGTCTTTTGACTGAAATCGTTTGTCCCTAGTAAGAATTGCTGTTTAGCATGTTATGTAGCATGTACCAATGTGATTTATGGGATGATGCATTGTTAAGTTAATTTGTGAGTTGAAACAATTCCATGCGGTTGTTATCTCTAGCTTGAGAATAAATAGACTACTAGTGTTGTAGTTTACTCTTAGCGAGAATGATTGAATGTGCTAAAGTACATGCTTAGAATCTGTTGCTTTGCTTTAAAAGTGCTTATGACCCTTGATAATGTTTAAAATTTTAAACCCTGTTGCGTAGTTAGAACATTAAGATGATGTAAACTGCTGATAGTGTTAAAGAAGCTTTGCTGGTTGTTTAAAGATGTTCTAATTTAAACATGTTAGTAGAGAAATTTGATCATGCTAGCTTGTGACCTTAACTTGGAAGTTGATTAGAGTTGCTATTCATGTTGTTACAAAATATTAGCATGATTGGAAGTATGCAGTCGTGTTCCTAAAATGCTAGTTTTGATATCAATTGAGAAGACATAAGACTATTTGTTAATGATGTTGTTAAAAACATTGTGCTAATCTAACTTATTAAATCCAATTTAATAGTTGGAGTATGTTGTGTGGTGGAAGTTTTGTTATAACCGATGTATAGGGTAGCTAAAAGCAATGTTGTTGATTGATGATTTTGCAAAGAATTGATATTGATGCTTTGGTAGTGTGGTTAATTGTTGGAAACCATTGATCCAATAGAAGAAAAAGTGTAAAACTGTGGTATTATGTCAAGTACATGTTGTGATGGGATGAACAATGGATAATAATCATGATGCAAGATTTTAATCTTAATGATTGCATATCTTAGAATCCTATTTACGAATTTTATCTTGTAGAGATATTACTTATTTGTTGAAGTCATTTTATAGATTGAACAAGTTTCAATTGTCAAGATTTTGACGTATGGATGGTATAAATTGATAGGTTGACCATGCTCAAGTAGCTGTTGAAGTACTATGTTTCAAATTTAGAGTAAGAAGTATTATGATTCGGTGATCCGTGGGGATCATGTCAATATAATCTTGGTTGGGTGCCTTTTTGATAAGCATCATAAACCCTAATTAAAAGTGTTGGGATTGGTAACTAGAGGAAGAATTTGTTGTGAAGCTTTTGGTTGATTTGTGTTGGGGCTCCTTAAGGAGTAAATAGTGATTATTGAAATCTTTAATGGAAAGCGTAGTGGAGTACTAGAAATGGTTCTTTTTATGCTGAGCTTGTGTTCAAAAGCTTTTGGACTGGTTTGGTTGTTTGCCATTTTAGTTGAAGAGTTTTCGGTCAAGGTGTTCCATATCTTTGTGTTTGAGTTTCCTAAAACTCGTATAAATTGGTGCAAATATTTGGTTTTGGCTAATTTGTTTAGTTGGTGCTATGAGTATGGATTTACACCCCAAAAGTTTTTGAGTCGATCGCGCCCTTTCGCGTTCGCACTGAATTATCTTTGAAATTAATTTTAAAAAGGAAGCAGATGGTCATAAAGGGTTGTGTTGGAAACTTTTGAGTTAAGCCCTTGATGTGTAACTCTGTTTGGCTAGAGTTGGAGTCATTTGGAAAATGTGTCTGGTGTGCGGATGTTTCACAAGTTTGGATTTTTATGAATGTTTCATAAGTGAATTTGGTTAGAGAAGAGTTTTCTTTTGGGATTGAGTTTCCCTCTCTTTTGATAAAATTTATGGTAGTTGTTTGTGCAGATGTCTAACTTTGGAGTCAATGTTCTTTTCCAAAACGTTGATTTTGGTTAAAATGCGATGTTTTGCAAAGTTTAGCTATCTATCGTTGGTGGGTTCCGATTTGATGTGGTGCCTTACTGTTAACTATGTTGCCGTCATAGTCTATATGATTTAGCGCAACCGTCAGTGTTATGGGTATTTCAATCATTTGATACCGAGGAAGAAGTTATTTGGTGAATGACTATTCGGTACCGTTGTTCCATGATGAATGAATGGTGAAAAGTAAACATGATATCGTTTTTACATGTTAAATGATAAAAGAGTCGTTGAGCTAGGTCGGTGAGAAAGTCATATATGGACATATGACTAATCCGGAGTGCTCCTGAAGAATGTGCATTTATGTCATGAAAAGAGATTTCCCTTGCTTTCTAGTATGAAAAGAAAGAATGAAGAAATTATGGTATCTTGGTTGTGGTGTAGGGGATTTATGCTTCCTTTGTGTGCTCTTTGGATGTTGCCGAATTCTTTCCAAAATGGTTGTTAACGCTTTGGGTTTGAGTTGTCGTGAGTACACTTGGGCTTGATAGCTAAGTGTTTTTGTGTGAGGGCGAGACCCTCTTAAGAAAGGAACCAATTGTGGTTTGGTAAAGTTTTTACGATCCTAGCTTGGGTCTAGGTGTAGAACCTTAGTGGTATAAGGGTGGTTTGTGATGGAGGTTGATGATGTAAGGATTTAACCTTTATTAAGAGTAGTGATGGGTGGAAGTGAAGTTGACGGTAGTTCGGTGATGTTTGTCCTGCCGTGAGCAATTGTCGTCACTAGTTGTTTTCGATTTGAGTTTTGCTTGGGAGAGGATAGAATGAATGTTAGCATGATCGTGTATCGGAAGGGCAAGTGTGCCTTAATGAGTTATTCCCCTCGAAGGAATTTTTCGGGAATGTAGAGAGGTCATTAAAGGAATTGTGACTTGCTTTGATTATGTCATGTTGAGTTTAATGGAGTATGGTAGTCAGGTTGGTTGTGATAGAAGTATGAAGTGTTGGCCGTGAGGATTCGAGCGTTTTGGGTTGATGGAGCCCTTTGTGGTTGGTACGCAGATTCTGTTTGGGAAAGGAAGTGAAGGTCGACCCGTGAGAGGTTTCCCTTGGTTGAGCTAGATCATTACTTTTCTCGCCAAGTGTTGGTTTTGAGAACTCGTTTGTCGTTTGTTCCGGTTTTAGTCATTGTGCGAATGTTTTGAGCTGCAGAGAAGCCTTTTGTCCGTTGGGGACTTTGTTGTTGATTATGGCGTCCTTCGGATTCGAGGTCGAATCCTGTTGAAGGGGGGAAGAATGTGACACTACGGTATGGTGTGACATTATAAAATGTGAAATTAGAGAATAAAACCTTTCGGCTTGAGGTTTACTCGCGTTTTTGGGCCTTTTGAAGTGTTGTGACACCACGGAGCGTCGTAACCTTATAAAAGGTGCATGATGAGGTCAAAAACATATTGAAATATGATATGGGAGGTTAAAACCATAAGGTATGGAGGTTAATAGCGTTGTCGGGCCGTTTATGGGGTTTTGGGCCTTCCCGGGGGAGTTTGGGCCTTAAAGAGGGGGTTTTGGGCTTTGGTGGGATGAAGTGGGAATCCATTTAGGATTAGGAAAGGGGCTTAGGGCTGGTTAAAGGGGGGTTTGCCTGCCCTTTTGGGCGTCCTCCCCCTGCCCCTTGCGCCCCCAAGTGCCCTAGCCGCCTCCCACACCTCCCCACCTCCTCCTTGGGCGCCTCCACCTCCCCCAAGCCTCTCCCCTTGCGCCACCACCCTCTCCACCACCTCTCCACCTCCCTTGCTGCGCCTAGGTGAGTTCTTGACCTCACTACCTCGAAGATCCATCCATTGGAGCGCTCCGCGACGAGGAGATCCGGTGGATTTGGAAGCGAGGAAGGGGATCGCGCGAACTGGGAGGAGATCTATTGGGTTTTCGTGCGTCGGGCAAAGGTATGTCCATGGAAATCCTTGGGGTTGATCTAGGTACTGTTATAAGGGTGTTTATAAAGTTTTTAGATCAATTGGTGGTGCTGGAATTGAGTAATTTGGATTAGATCTAGATGTTGCCACATTCTGTTTTTGGGACAGCATGAGCAGTCGACCTAGGGTTTGCGTTTTCGTCAGTTTAGAATCTGAATCTGTCCGTACGGACGTTGAAGAAGTTGTAGATAATTTCATTATCTTTCAGTGGGTATAAAGCACGTTACATTCCGCCCAGCCGTTTGAATGTTATGGCTGTTTTACCGAGCGTGATAAAATCTGTGACGTAATTGGAACAGATCACGGTAATCTGTAGATTAAACAACTTTAGTGTCCGAATCAGTCTTTCCATATACCTAGAGAAAGTTGGGAAATTTCCTAAGCTACGTGAGGATGTACTCGTTTAATTGATTCGGAGTTTTAGAACCCGAGTTATGCCTTTTGGAAGGCTGTTGTCCCGACGGGACAGAACCTCTGTTTTTAGGTTTTGCGAGTAGTTGGCAATGTCGGGGTAGATGAGGGTTTGCGTACTATTTTGTGGACATGATTGTGAGTGTGTGGTACCTATGTGCAGGTGGTGCGACCCCGGGAGTGCACTCTACTTCCCGCCAATCCGTTGCCCGTGGTTGAGGCAAGTGTGTTGTGATGGATAGCGATTTGTAGGTTGCTTGTTGAGAATAGATGGAATTGACTACATGATATATGATCATTTGCCATGCTTTTATGATTGCCAATGATATGATGGGCATGTTTAATATGTTATGATGCCATGTGTTAATATGTGAGTTAAATATGATGTTGGCATAAATGCATACATGGCATGTTACATGGCTCGGGCGGTGAGAAAGTCATAACTAGTCCGGGAAGGTCGGTGAGAAAGTTATGACTAATCCGGAAAGCCAATGAGTAAGTCCTACATCGTGATTCCATTCACCGCGGTGAACGGAAGCGAGGAGTAGGCACCCTCCATCTTCGGGATGGAAGGGGGGAGAGGGTGCACACCGACGGGTGTGTACTCAACCATACCGGTATGAGTTTCCAAGGAGACATGACCATTGCATTACATTGCATACATAATGATGATGATATTGTTAAGTGTTCATGAATGAGATGTTATATATGATGGGAGTTGTTATTGCCGTTATATTGTTCTTGTTGTCCATTGCAATATGCTTGCTGAGTTTCGAACTCACGCTTGTGTTTTCTTGTTATTTTAGGTACCATGAGAACGGCATGCGGGGAAGGGAAATAGTCGCACGCCCACACGTAGCTTCACCATATTGATTCCACAAGTCATTCTATTAGTTTGATAATAAATTGCGTGTGATGATTATTGCTTTAAGGTTTAGCTTTGCTATATGAGAGTTTTATTGTTTGTTTGACCCTTGGAGACATTATGTGTTTGAAACTAGACTTATATTGTTGCTAAGTCGTTAATTATTGCTATTTTTAGTTGTCTCTCATAATCCATACATTGCTATACTGTTGTTGCTCCTTTAATTCATGTTAAAACAAAGGAGATGCTGCCGAAATTTCGGTTTTTAGCATATGTACCATTGCTGGAATTTATGGTAACTTGTGGTATTTAGATGTTGTTTAGCTTATGTTTGGTAGCATTCAGGCATAGTAAATGCCGGGGTGTTACACCGCGTGTCAGTACCGTGTGGCCGAGGCGCGATGACGTCAGCGCTGACGTCACCCGAGGGGTCCCACATGTCAATGAGACACGTGCCCGTGGGCTGGGTCCACGGTGAGCCGAACCCGAGCCGTGGACCTAGTCCATGGACCCGCTGACGTCATGCTGATGCAATAATTCAATTTTTCAATATAAAAATATTTCAGTGGAAAATCAAATCCCGTGATGACGTCAGCTGACGTCATAAATCTGGATTTTTCTATAGAAAAATAAATGAATTAATTCGGTTTATTCTTTTATTTGAAATTTCAAACTTCAAACGCTTACAACTTTTGCGTTTTAACTCCAATTTGAACGATTCTAATTTATAAATTTTTATAAAATTGAGATCTACTTAAATATGAATTTTAATTAATTTTTGAATATGAAACTTTCTCTATTTATATTTAATTAGTAGATTCTTAAAACTTTAAATAGTTATAACTTTTGCATTTTAACTCCGATTTGGGCGATTCAAGTTTCTAAAAATTTGTAAAATCTTGCTCTCTCTGTTTATGAACTTTATTTGAATTTTTGGATACTTTTTTCCCACTATTTATTTATTTGTTGTTAATTGCACGCATTATAAGTAGACGTTGAAGTACCCGAGGGCTTTGAAGGTGAAGTGTTGACCTAGGAGCCAGCTCAAGACCAAGATCAAGTACTTTTTGAATGAAAGTTATGCTTTGACCATATTGATCCCATTTTTGAAATTAATTTAATTTAAATTATTGCATGCTAATTTAATTAGAAATTATTTAAATTATTTCTGGGATTTAGATAAATGCCAAATTGCAGTATGACACCTTGACTATTTAATTATGTGCCATGAACCCTTGTCACCTTAGTTGTGGAATAATTAGTTGGGCATTATTAAATTGCCAACATTGGGTACTTAGACCGTCTTAGTATATTGCTTAGACCTGCTATATGCACATGACATGATTTCGGACAATCAAATGTTAATCTTGACTTAATGAGATATTGAACCTGTTTCGGAGAAGTACCATGTGTTGTGATGATGATGGCACGTGGTGCATGGTAATCAACTGGGTTTGATAAATAGATTTAGATAGGGGCAAGTGGCAAGAATGTTATGGTGGGCCATGAGTGGCACCGGGGACTTCGTTTGGTTCTTCGGGTAGTCTTGCCCTGGTCATCCTTAGGATTTAACCTTGCAAGCCTTTGATCTGAGTCAAGCGTGCAACCACATGTCTGCAATGGGACGGACCTAGTTGAGTAAGTTACTAAAAACTTGCCTGTGATACCTCGGGGTGTCAACTACACCTTTTGTGTAGCTTGAAAGGGGAGCGTACCAGTGCTATGGCATGGTACCCGTCCAATAGTATGTCGGTCCCATACTTTGCCTATGTTAATGGAAGGGATGGTGTATGACACAAGCCAGAGGGGTTCACTTGTATAGTTTGCAGTCTCTGAAATGCTTTGTTACGATCACTCGCCTTTGTGGTGTTTCACTCTATCTTGTGGGTAAAGTGCATAACCTCTACAGAGTGTAAAATCTATTCGAATAGCCGTGTCCGCAGCACTGGACATTGCTCGGGGATTACAGTCAAGGGTTAGACTTTCATGAAAACAACTTGGATTTAGAAAGTTTGGTTGGGTTAAATAATGAAGTTGATGGAAATGTGGATTGGGAAAGGAAAATTGTTTACTTAACTCCTGGAAAAGTAATTGATATAATCTTTACCTTTACTGCTTTCGAATCTACTTACTCTACTTGTTAACTGTTGTTTTACTGCAAATGTACCTGTTAGCCTATCCTTTGTAATAAGCCATGCATATAGAATATTAGTTTGCATTCCGTGCATGACTTGCTGAGTACCAAGTACTCACCCTTGCCACAATACAACATGAGTTGAAGGAGAAGCGACGCCAGCTTTGGAGGAAGAACTTCAGGAGGAGCCGTCTACTTAGGGAGTGAGCCCAGTCAGTTGTCTGTGGTATACTGGATGGCGCCACATTGATGCTTTTATTGCGCTGCAATTTATTTTCTTAATAAGTTTTCGCCCTGTGTGGCGTACTCTTGTAACTTGACTATAAGGTCGAGCAACCAGTTTGGTTACCTTAATTAAAGTACTTTATTATTATCGATGTGTATGATTGTGATATTTACCGATGTTGAGACTGTGTGCACTAGCGTGATCCTGGACTAGTGCTGAATACACAGAGGGTCTGGATTTGCAAATTCGGGTCCCGACAGAGGTGGTATCAGAGCCATACTGACCGTAGGCTCACCCATAGTTAGAATGGTCGTAGTGATGATAAAACCTATTTTCTAAAACTAAAATTTGACAAGACAATGAATGAAATCTCGACTTATCCCCTTCTCTCCTTTCATACCCCTTTTGCTAAATTTCTCTTGCTATCCCTTGGTTTTAAACTTTTGAGTTCTTACTTGAGTGTCTTTTCGCAGATGTTGAAGAAGAACAACTACGCCAAGAGTGAGGGAGGCTACGCTGCCGAGTTGTGGCGTATGCTGCAGTTGCTTGGAGGATTTGAGAGACCGCTCTACCGAGGGACCACCCTCGTGCAGGCAGGACTGGTCATAGGATGGGACATTAAGATCACGGTGTATGCTCGAGAGAAGACGAAGTTCAGTCGTCCATTTCACTTCACCACTAGGAGGTCAACATTTGAGATGTGAATCCAAGAGGTGTCTCGTCGAGCGATGCAGCAGATTGCTCGCACTTACTCCAGAGAGCTGGAAGGAACAATATTCCGTCACCACCCACGCCGAGACAACAGAGCTCAGCGGAAGCCAATAGAAGATGAGGATGCTACCGTCACACACTTGGCCAGATTCGTCGTCGCCCAGGAGGAGCTTATCGACGACACAGTCCAGGAGTTGATGAAGGCTCGCGAACAGGTCGAGGAAGGGAAAAAGCACCTGGAGAATGCTCTTGAGTGCGTCGCCTATGCTGCGGAAAGGATCGCAGTGCTGGAGACCGCACTGTATGGGCAGGGCCCGGAGCCAGTGTTAGAGTTGGACGCCCCAGACCCGGAGGGACCAACACCTGACCAGGAGCACCAGCCAGCACCACAGCCGGAGCCTGAACCTGAGGATGATGCCACTTCTTCGACTACTGCCGTTGTGGGGCATGGCGATCGCTTCGCGCCTATGCCGCCGCACCCGCCGCAAGGGGGCATTGGAGGTTTTCTTGATGAGTGAGCATAGGTTTCACAGTTGGGACTCATTTGTCGAGTCGCGTTATAGAATAAGAGTCACCCTTAGAGGTGTTAGACTTCAGTGTGTTAGTCGATTTGGATTTTCATTGCTTGCTGAGTGTGCAGTATGTGTTCCAAGGCCGTTAGGCATTGTAAGCAACCATACCAAGTTATTACTGATAAATAATAAAGTTAGTTTTTGTGTTACACCTTTCCCAGCATAAGTTTCTCTACTACTTGTCTATTCTTGTTCCCTCTCGTCTCTAAACCTTGTAGCAATCGACAGATGGTGAACACCCGCGGAAACCTTGGAGGCAACGGGAGTGGTTCTCGCCCAGCTGGAAACCCTAATGATGGAGCACCTGCACCCCAACCAGCATCGCTAGTAGACATGCAGAACTTTGGAGCTTTCCTTGCTGCACAGACCCAGTTGATTCTTGCCATGATGCAACAGATGCAGCAAGTCACTGTTAGGCCGTCGCTAACCAAGTCAATCAGGGACAATGTCAGGGCTCAAGGTTGTCGGAGTTCATGAGGACTCATCCACCCACATTCTCTGGGAACGCCAATCCACTGGAGGCGGATGATTGGCTTAGGTCAATTGAGAGGAAGTTGCACATTACCCAATGTGTAGGAAATGAGAGGGTACTCTACGCCTCTCATCAGTTGGAAGGGACCGCAGCAGAGTGGTGGGAGAACTTCTGCGCCACGCGGGAGAACCCATAGGATAACACCTGGAAGGAATTTACTGTTGCATTTCGCCAGTATCACGTACTAGAAGGAATAATGGACTTAAAGAAGGAAGAATTCAGGGCGCTGAAGCAAGGTAATCAATCGGTGTCTGAATATCTGAACAAGTTCACACAGCTTGCATGCTACGCACTTAAGACGTAGCGACAAACAAGGCCAGACAGTCCCGCTTCATGAAGGGACTGAACTCAGGACTGCAGGTGGGACTGATCACCCACACCTTCCCCGACATTCAAGAGCTGGTAAACAAAGCACTCATCCTTGAGGACAAACACAAGGAGCTGGATGAAAACCGGAAGCGTAGGATGCAACAGCAGGGATCATGTCAGGGAGCGCAGCAACGTCTGAGGGTTGCGCCGAATCAGTTTTCAGATTCCAGCCGCAGAATGCAGCAAAAACATCATCGCCAGCACCGAGACCCGTCAATAAGAATTTCCAGACCCCAGCTTCAGCCAGGAATGTCGCCACGAGCAGCCAGCAGGGCACAGTGAGACACTGCTATACAAGCAACGAGCCATGGCACTTCTCCAACAACTGCCCCAAGAAGATAGTAGGAGTGACCCCAATTCGTTTCAACTTGGGATCCACACCGGCCAGGACACCTGCACAAGGAGCAAATCATGGAGCAGCACAGCCGGGAGCTGCGCCCCAGATCGTGGTGAGAGGCATAGTCAATCACGTGACCGCAGATGCACTTCAAAATGCCATGGACGTCATACTGGGTAAGATACTTGTCAACTTAGTACCTGCAAAAGTTTTGTTTGACTCTGGAGCTTCGCATTCGTTTGTTTCCCAAGATTTTGTTTCTAAGAATGATTTGGAGATTATGAATCTAAAATGCATGCTTCTAGTTCAAACCTCTGGGTCAGAACTCCGATCTCAAGTAGGATGTTCTGGGGTGAGAATACTAATAGATGGGGTAGAGTTATTAGCGAACCATATTATATTGGGAACCCAGACCCTAGATGTTATCTTGGGAATGGACTGGTTATCCAGGCATAAGGCCCTATTGGACTATGGACGAAGGGTCATATCAATTGAGAGCCCGTGTGGAAGAAAAGTGGAGTTTCAAGCAACCGCCGTTCGAGATGGACAATTGATGGTCAACAGTGTAAAGACAGTCAGCATAGAAGATATTCCAATGGTAAATGAGTATCCTGATGTTTTTCCTGAAGATCTGCCTGGTATGCCGCCAGACAGAGATATAGAATTTGTGATTGAGTTAGTACCAGGAACAGCACCGATAGCAAAGAGACCCTATCGGATGTCAACCGAGGAGTTGGTAGAAATGAAGAAACAGCTTGAAGAGTTGATGGAGAAAGGATTTATTAGACCGATTTCATCGCCTTGGGGAGCGCCAGTTCTATTTGTCAAGAAGAAGGACGGGAGTTTCAGGATGTGCATTGACTACCGTGCACTCAATGAAGTCACCATGAAGAACAAGTATCCGCTACCCAGGATCGATGACCTGTTTGACCAGTTGAGAGGAGCCGGAGTTTTCTCCAAGATTGATTTGATATCGGGGTATCACCAGTTGAAGATCAGATCAGAAGATATTCCGAAGACCGCATTTTCGTCAAGATACAGACATTACGAGTTTACAGTTATGTCCTTTGGTCTGACGAATGCGCCAGCTTATTTCATGAATATGATGAATAAGGTATTCATGGCGTATTTGGACAAGTTCGTTGTTGTGTTCATAGATGATATCTTTGTCTACTCCAAGACAAGGGATGAACATGCAGAACACTTGAGGCTAGTTTTGGAGAAGCTGAGAGAACAGCAGCTCTTCGCCAAATTCAGCAAGTGTGATTTTTGGAAAGACAAGGTGGAGTTTCTTGGACATGTGATGACCGCAGAAGGAGTCGCTGTTGATCCAAGCAAAGTTGAGGCCGTGTTACATTGGGAACCGCCGAGGACAGTGACCCAGATTTGGAGTTTCCTTGGGATGGCCGGTTACTACCGTCGTTTTATCGAAGGCTTTTCGACAATTGCGAGACCTCTTACGCAATTGTTGAAGAACGAAAAGAAGTTTAACTGGACGCCGGAATGTGAGAAAGGTTTCTAGGAGCTAAAAAAGTGATTGACATCAGCGCTGGTGTTAGTTCTACCAGATGTTAATCAAAGCTTTTATATATATTGTGATGCATCACGCTAGGGACTTGGATGCGTGTTGATGCAAAACCGGAAGGTTGTTGCATATGCATCAAGGCAGCTGAGGCCGCATGAAGAGAATTACCCGACGCACGACCTAGAGTTAGCAGCTGTAGTGCATGCCTTGAAGTTGTGGCGACACTATTTGATTGGGAATAGATGCAAAGTGTATACGGGCCATAAGAGTCTTAAATACATCTTCACCTAATCGGATCTGAACATGAGGCAAAGAAGATGGTTGGAGCTGATCAAGGACTACAATGTTGGAATCCATTACCATCCCGGAAAAGCCAATGTGGTGGCCGATGCCCTGAGTCGGAAAAGACATACCGTGAATATGATGATAGCCACAAGTCAGGATGAGCTATCCAAGAAGTTTCAGAAGCTGAAGCTAGAAGTAGTACAGGAAGGATTCTTGGCCGCGTTAGAGGTGAAGCCTACCTTAGAAGACCAGATCCGAGAAGGACAGAAGGATGATGACAAGATCCGCAGAATTAAGTCCAAGATGGATGAGAGCAAGGCTAAGGATTTCAGACTGGATGAGCAAAGCACGTTGTGGATTAAGGATTGCATCTGTGTGTCGAATAAGAAGGAGCTGAAGCAGCTGATTCTAGAAGAAGCCCATGATTCTGAGTACTCCACTCATCCAGGAAGTGCCAAGATGTACCAAGATCTGAAGGAGAGATTCTGGTGGCCAAGCATGAAACATGAGATTGCCGAGCATGTTGCGTTGTGTGATGTGTGCCAAAGAGTTAAAGCAATGCATCAGAGGCTGGCAGGATTACTGCAGTCGCTAAGAATACCTGAGTGGAAGTGGGAGGAAATCGGCATGGACTTTATTACCGGATTGCCGAAGATTCAAGGAGGATATGACTCCATATGGGTTATAGTGGACCGCTTGACCAAGGTCGCCCATTTTATCTCCGTAAAGACCACTTACTCAGGAGATAAACTAGCAGAGTTGTACATGACCAGAATCGTCTGTTTGCACAGAGTGCCGAAGAAGATTGTATCGGACAGAGGTAACCAATTTACCTTAACGTTTTGGAATAAGTTGCATGAAGCCATTGGGACCCGTTTAAACTTCAGTACTGCATATCACCCGCAGACGGACGGGCAAACTGAAAGAGTTAATCAGATTTTGGAGGATATGCTACGAGCTTGTGCTTTGGCTTATGCTACCTCTTGGGATAAAAGTCTGTCGTATGCTGAGTTCAGCTACAATAATAGTTATCAGGCCAGTCTATAGATGTCACCCTTTGAAGCACTGTACGGTCGACCTTGTCGGACACCATTGAACTGGAATGAGACAGGTGAACGCCGTGTCTTTGGGCCAGACATTCTCCAAGAAACCAAAGAGCAGATTGCCATGATCCGGGAAAGACTAAAGATAGCTCAGTCAAGACAGAAAATTTACGCGGATAACCATCGCCGAGACTTGAGCTTTGAACCAGAGGATTTCGTGTACCTTAGGGTTACACCTCTCAAGGGAGTTAAGAGATTCCACGCCAAAGGGAAACTCGCACCACGTTATGTTGGGCCATTTAAGATTTTGAGCCGCAGAGGCAAAGTTGCTTACAATTGGAGTTGCCGCAGTCGTTGGCAGGTGTCCATGATGTGTTCCATGTGTCGCAACTGAAGAATTGTCTTCGGGTACCAGATGAGCAGACATCGTTAGAATCAATAGAGCTACAGGAGGATCTCACTTACAAGGAGCACCCCGTGAAGATTTTGGACACCATGGATCGAGAGACAAGAAACAAATCAACTCATTTCTGCAGAGTCCAGTGGAGCAACCATGCAGAGAGCGAAGCGACTTGGGAGCGCGAGGAGGATTTGAAGAAAGAATTTCCGAACCTATTCCTTAGTTAGCCCTGAATCTCAGGGATGAGATTCTGTTAAGGGGGGAGGTATGTAACATCCCAATTTTTGCTTTTCATGAATTTAAATGAAATTTTGCACTTTGGTGAATTTTTGGAATTTTCTGGAATTTATTTGGATTTATTTTGAATTTATTCCTTTTCGAAATAATTAAAGAATTAAAATTTATAAATAAAATTTTGTTGGAAATATTTTCTTTGAGTCCAAAATATCTCAAAGTATTTTCTAGAATTTTTCTGGAATTTTTCTGATTATTTTGCTATTTTTCTCAAATTATTTGAATTTTTAGAAATTATTTTGAATATTAAATCGCTGGAAAATGCCGAGTGGGTTTGTACTGCTCCACCGATCGAACCCGAGTCAGACTTGAGTTTGAGTTCGACCCGAGCCCGACGAAACCCTAACCCGTGCGACCGTTGGATCGAGATCCAACGGCTGCGATTGTGCCACATCACCCACGTGGGAGCCGAACCTGACCCGTTCGGGCCCGCGCGATCCGAGCCGTTGATCATGCCATGTGGACGGCCCGTGTGCGTCCCCGTCACCCAGTCCAAGTCCCCGCCGGTCTCCGCCGCCGCCCGCATGTGGACCTCGGTTTTCGCGAATTTCACGGAAGCTGAGGCCCCTATTTAATGCGCCGCCACCCCTGCCATGAAGCTCTCTTCCGTGCGCACCCGTAGCCCTAAGCCGTCGAGGTCAAGCCGCCGCCATTAGCCCGCAAGAGCTCGCTGTGTTGGATTCGCCATCCGCCGCGGTTTTCCGCCAATTGCCGCTGCGTCCGCCGTCCTCCGCCGACACCGAGCCCAGATCCGGAACCGTCGCGACGAGCCACACCTGGGGGTACCACTCACCTCGTCGGAGTCGCGCCCAAACGCTATTGGGCGTGTCATCGTCCCCAGCGCCGGTAACCCTGCTCCGCCGCGTCACCATCGTCGACCTCGAGCTCTATCCGCCGTCGGAGCTTCATCGCACGGCTACGGTGGACCCCTTGACCATAGAAAATCAGATTAGATCTAGTCCGTTAGATCTAGATCCAGCGACCCACGTTCGTCCACGTCACCACAACGGAATCCACGTTGCGATATCTAGATCAAATCTCAGCCGTTGGATCTAGATCCAACGCACGAGATTGAGCCAC
The DNA here is from genome assembly GCA_036346355.1 of Rhipidocladum racemiflorum. NCBI lineage: Eukaryota > Viridiplantae > Streptophyta > Magnoliopsida > Poales > Poaceae > Rhipidocladum > Rhipidocladum racemiflorum. The sequence goes on along the minus strand of CM070577.1, from coordinate 55,507,803 downwards.
GTAGCCCGTAACCGCACTGTGCTTGGATAGATCTCAGCCGTTAGATCAAGATCGTATGGTTAGGGTTAACCCGCGTTGAAGCGTTAGATGTAATCTCAGTCGTTCAATCAAAATCGAACAGCGTAGATCGTGCCACGCGTCGCCATCCGGAACAAGCCGCATCGCCCCCATGACACGGTGAAACCTGACCCAATCGTAGCCGTCCGATTCGAATCGTACGGCTCAGATCGCGCCACATTACCCCAAACGTGCACGGTCCAGATCCGATCTGGGCCGTTGATTTTCAAATCAACGGCCGGGATCTAGCCACGCGGCGCTGAAAGCCGAACTCCGGCCAATCGTTGCCGCCACCGACGTCACGCGTGACGTCAGCGTGGGGCCCGCGTGTCAGCGGCTGGCCAATGGCTCCATGACGTCAAGCTGACGTCACGGTGGGGCCCGCGTGTTAGTACCATGTAGCCGAGGTTCAGCGCTGACGTCACCCGAGGGGTCCCGCATGTCAGTGAGACACATGCCCGTGGGCCGGGTTGTAACACCCCCAATTTTTGCTTTTCATGAATTTAAATGAAATTTTGCACTTTGGTCAATTTTTGGAATTTTCTGGAATTTATTTGGATTTAATTTGAATTTATTCCCTTTTGAAATAATTAAAGAATTAAAAGTTCGAAATAAAATTTTATTGGAAATATTTTATTTGAGTCCAAAATGTCTCAAAGTATTTTTCAGAATTTTTTCTGGAATTTTTTTTAGCATTTTGCTATTTTTCTCGATTTATTTGAATTTCTATAAATTATCTTAATTTTTTAAAAGCCGAGTGGGTTAGTATTGTTCATGCGACCGGCTCCGAGTCAGACCCGAGTCCGGGTCCGACCCGAGCCAGCCGCGCCACGCGGTTCGGTCCAACCGCGTCGCCCCCGAGCCCTAGCCCTACGACCGTTGGATCTTGATCTAACGGCCAGCGTTGCGCCACGTCGCCCCTGTCCGAGTCCCTTTCGGACTCCGCCACCGCTGCCGCCGCCGAGTGGGCCTCGGTTTCTGTGGTTTTCACGGAAGCCGAGACCCCTATTTAAAGCGCCGCCGCCGCCATCGTGTTCCCCGTCTCCGTGCGCAATCGCTCGCCATAGTTGTAATAGGGTTCCACCGCAGTTTGTGCCAATTTTCGCCGTTCCCCGCCGTCCCCGAGCCCAGATCCGTGACCCGTGCATACCACTCACCTCGCCGGAGGAGCCCCGAAACGCCGCGGGCTTTGTTATCATCTTCGTCTCCGGCACCCTCTGCTCTGCCGCGCCATCGCCGGAGCCCCGAAGCATCTCCACCATTGGATCTTCATCGCACGGCCAGGATTCGTCCACGTCACCCGCGGGTAAGCCTCACGTGTTACGCTTTAGATCTAATCTCAGCTGTTGGATCTAGATCCAACGCCCTAGATCGTGCCACGTAGCTCATAACCGCACCGTGCTAGGAGTAATGCCAGCCGTTATATCTAGATTGTAAGGTTCGGGTGAGCCGCGTTGTAGCGTTAGATGTAATCTCGGCCGTTCGATCGAAATCGAACGGCGTAGATTGAGCTACGTGTCGCCACCCGGGTCATGCCACGCCACCCTATGGTGAGGCAAAACCCGATCGAATCTGGACCATCCGATCCAAATCGAACGGCCCAGATTAGCCTCGTTGCACCGCAACATGCGGCATTGGATCCAATCTGGACCGTTGATTTTCAAATCAACAGCCCAGATCGTGCCACGTGTGACGCTACGGGATGTCAAAACATTATAAAAATATGAAATCGGAGTTTAAAACTTTACGTTATGAAGTTTAATCGCGTTTCCGGGCCGATTTCGGGAGTTTGGGCTTTTCCGGGGAAGTTTGGGCCAAAGGAAAAGAGTCGTGGGCTTTAGTGGGAAGGTGTCTGGGCCCATGTGGGAGATAGAGTCCAGCTTGGTCTGGTTGGGGGCGCCTCCCCCTGCCCTAGAGGGCGCCCACCCCTGCCCTAGCCGCCCCCACTCCCTCCTCTCCCCCAAAACCAGCCGCCACCTCTCCCCTTGCCCTTGCCGTGCGCCCCCTCCCCTCCATTGCGCCACCACCCCCTCCACCTCCTCCCCAACCTCCTTGCTGCCTTTGGGGAGCCCCTAATACAACTACGAGGAGATCCGGCGGTTCCGGCGCGAGGAAGGCGATCGGGGAGCCCGGGAGGAAGGAACTCGGTGTTCGTCATTCTTCGGGCTGAGGTATGTCATGGGTGAACCTTGGGGATGGTCTAGGTACTATTCTAGAGGTTGAATTGATGTTTTTAGATTAAGTGGTGGTGCTGTGATTGGGTAGATTGGTTGAAAACTAGAGTTTGCCACGTTCTCTGTTTCGGGCAGATTGTGCAGTCGACCTAGCGTTTGAGTTTTCGTGATTTTAGAGTCGGAATTTGGTCTGCCGCCTGTTGAAGAAGTTGTATATAACTTCGATACCTTTCAGTGGACACTAAGAACGTGTACTTCCGATCAGCCGTTTGAAAGTTATGGCTGTTTTACCGAACATGTTCAAAACTGTGACGAGATTGGAACAGATCACGGTATTCTATAGATTAAACCATTTTAGATGCCGAATCAGTTTTTACCAATACTTAGAAAAAGTTAGGAAATTTACTAAGCTTCGCGATGATGTACTCGTTTAATCGATTCGGAGTCCTAGAACTCAAAATATGATAGTTTGAAGTCTGCTGTCCGGGAGGGACAGATTCTCTGTTTTTAGGTTTTGGGAGTAGTTTGTGAAGTCAGGGTAGACGAGCTTTCGCGTACTATTTTGGGGGCAAGTTTTGAGTGTGTGGTATGTTTGTGCAGGTGGTGTGACCCCGGGAGTGCCCTCAACCTCTCACCAATCCGTCGGCCGAGGTTAAGGCAAGTGTATTGTAATGGGTAGTGTAATGTATGTTGCTAATTGTGACTAGATGCAAATTGCTTACATGTTGTGATATCTTGCCATGATTAATGATTGCCAATGTTATGATGAAAATGGACTATTATGATGCTATGCCATGTTTAGTTCAGTTTGATGCAATTTGTTTACGTTTATGGCATATGTTGCATACATGGCATGAAAGCCGGCCCGGTCGGTGAGAACGTCAAAACTAGTCCGGTAAGGTCGGTGAGAAAGTTATGACTAATCCGGAGCGCCATGGTAGTAAGACCTACCTCGTGATTCCACCCACATGGTGAGTGGAAGCGATGCGTAGGCACCCTCCATCTACGGTATGGAAGGGGGAAGAGGGTGCATGCCGACGGGTGTGCACTCAGCAATGCCAGTATATGCTTCCAGGAGACATGTGCATCGCATTGCATTGCATACATGATGATAAAAATGAGTTGTGAACAATGTGCTTTGTCATGGCTATGATGTTGTGGATGAAATTATGATTTGATCATGATGTTAAAGTATGGTATGTATTGTTATTGGCCTTGATTTATTCTTTATGACCTATTGCGATATACTTGCTGAGTGATGAACTCACGCTTGTGTTTTATGTTGTTTTTAGGTACCATGAAACCGACATGTGGGAAAGGGGCTTAGTGGCACATCTTCACAAAGTTTCACTCATTAAGATATATACAATTTTGCAATTCGTAGTTGTGATTATAAGTTAATGCGTTGAGAACTTGGAGTATGACTTATTTGTGTGCTTGGTCATATTATTTACTTCGTTATAGATCATGGAGTGGTTAAATTCATTATGCTAGACTTAAATAGTTGCTATGTCACCTGTTATTGCTGCTTTAGATGCTTCCCATTATGATATAACTTGTGATATTTTTGTTGATGCTCCGTACCATGGAAAAACAAAGGAGATGCTGCCAAAATTTTCGGTTTTTGCATGTACTCCTTTGCTGTAATTTACCTTTAGATGTGGTATTTAGATGTTGTTTAGTCTATGTTTGGTGACATCCAGGGCATACTAGATGCTGGGGTGTTACAGTTGGTATCAGAGCGGGCTTTAGGTCCTTGGAACATGCATTTTTAGTGTTATACCTTACTATTAACTAAAATGTGATGTGGGATAACCTAGAAACATGGCTTAGGTTATAACTAAAATTTTGCTATAGGATAGCAACCTTAAAACTTGTGTATGTGGATTAACTAATTTAAAATTTGACACACATGGATGCACAGTAGGAAAGGGTATGGGTATCGTTGCTTTACGCTTAAATGTTATATTTAAGCCTTGATGTTGAATGTTTATGTGATAAAGTATGCTGCTATGTGATAAAGTGGGGTTGTGGTGCCGAAGGGTTTCAGTCACCTTTTTGTTTATAGTAAGGTTGTGGTTTGACGGTTGTGAGGAGCCGCCCAGACCGTCCTCGGGTTATTGAATGCTCGGTCACCCACATCGGATTTGGAGGCTAGCAACGGATCGCCGATGGTGCTCGCAATGCTAGCACCCAAGCCCAAATGAGACAACCGTGAGACCATTCGAATAACTCGACCACAATCCCGGTATTCCCCCGGTATAAGACCCGAAGCTCGCCCAAGATCGCCCCGCATACCGATTTCCATTGCCATATCAACTCAATTGGCATAAAGGGGGCAACGAACTCACTACAACAGACAAATAAAAACCAAAGCATAAAGACAAACCCGACAACCACACATGGCAAGAACTCACTACAACAGAATCTAACCCACAAAACAGACAAAACTAAGATCCTACCTAAACTCAGGATTCTACAAAATTTCAACATGATGCCTCTAGAAGAGAGGACATCCACTCAGCAGACAGAAAAGCAATTAACATAGCATAATAGTTGACATGGATATGAGCAACATACAAGCATGATGAGAGCGCCAAAATACAGCAAGGTTCAACAACAGAAGTAGCCAAGTATACAAGACATGACATAGCTTAAGGCAATCTATACAACAAAATGAAAGCACAACCACCAAAGTAAACCAAAAGTAAGACATCTCCGGAAGTGTCCTGCCCCTGAACACTTCTGGGCGTGTGCAACGTCGCAAGTAGCCTCTACTCGGTGCCCCGCCCGGTCACCGAGAGGCAGTAAGGACAGAACTCGCATCCATCCTGATCCTCACCTGAAAACCACAAAGCAGAAGCATGAGTACAAAAGGTACTCGCAAGACTTACCTGTGGTCCATATATGACCGACTCGAAAGAATATGCATTTGGATGTAGAAAGGTGTAACCTTAATGTAAAAAGTGCGGAAAAGCTTAACTTTGTTGCATAGTTACATTCCACTACTCAATTCACAGGTTTTATAGCATTTATGGACAGCACCTATTACTAGAGTGAAATCTGAAATTAAACATTTAAAGTAAAGCAAGTATCAACATGAACAAGTATAATCATCAACAAACCAACTAGCATCAAGTTTAAGTTATTACTACGTTGAAATGTCGGATGATACAAGCGTGCTCATATCCGAGAGCGCGGCAAATCGAATCGTTTTCTCAACCCTGCAGGGGATCATCAATCGCACGACATGTGCCACAAGGAACCTCATGTCAACCCTCATCCCATCCATACAAATTCGTTGAGCCATCTTCATGCGGTTCGAGCACCTAGCACCCCCTCGAGCGGCCCAAGCCTCGCTTGGCCCTCGAGAGTCGGCCTAAGCCTCGCCCTCAACCACGTCCAACCGCAGGAGGGCATGACCCATCGAATTAGTATGCGACGGAAGAATAGCTTACCGTACCATCATATCGGGTATGCGATCAACAAGGTGTGCTCGATCAACATGGCAAACAACGGATCGGTCCTTAACCGACACAGGCGAAACTACCACACTTGAGTCTCCACACCCAAGTGATCCAACTCTCTCGCCCGGTCCCAAATTCAACATTTCAATACCTACTCATATCCATTGCAACCCAATAGTGTGAAATAATTATTCTCAAGTGATGGAACCATCCACCACTTGGCCCATACCCGACATCTAAGCAAACTAAGCATGGACACAATATATCTACCCATATACTAGCTCCAAAGGAGGTGTTCAACAAGTATGAAGGATTGTATGTGCAACAAATAAGATCTAGTACCATTCCCACAATTCAACTCCTATTGCATAACTTAAGCATCCAATAAGCAATTCATTCTCCAAAATAAAAATATATTTAAGGTTGAGTATGCTTAGGTGCTTGCCTTGAGCTTCTGCTGCGTTTTCAACCACAACTTTCCCCTCAACTTCCCCCTCGACCACGACCACGTCAATCACCGCGGTTTCGTTCTCTACACGATAACAATGCATGAAATGAGATGAATGCCGTGCATATGAGATGAAATGACAATTGAAGACTCATAAAAGCTTCAAAAATATGCAAGCATTCATCAAACCAAAATGAAAGTGCAATTTAACACTACACACTAATAGACAGCAATGTATTTGAAATGCCCAACACTACTCCAACCCAACTCTAGCCTTCTCTAAAGCAAACTCTGAATTTTCAGGATAGCATGAACTTCAAACAAGCATATCTCCTAATCTACTCAACCAAATTGAGTGATTCCAGTTTACAAATGAACATAAGAACAATACCTACTCATAAATATACCCCCAATTGACTACCCTATGATTTACCTTGCTCAAAAACATAAACAAACAGTGCTCTGCAAAAAAGGGATAATTCTGGACAGATTTCCATACAAATGGCCATAGCTTCCTAACCGCTTAACCAAATTGAGCAAACTCGGATTCTAAATGACCATAAGACATAGACCTACGACATGGCATTGGCCAATCATCAAGCAACTGCACGAGGAACTCCCAGTTTGGCCAGGAAGAGGTGGCAAGTTCAGCATTCACAATTTCAGAGTTTCAGAACAGCATGACATTCACTTGGGCACAACTTTTTAATCCCTCATCGAAATTGAGCTATCCCAGTTTCTAAATGGGAATTAGAACCCTACCTACACATCCATATACCCCCATTTGGACAAAAATTAGTTTAACCCTCCCAAATCCCGAACAAACAGCAGCTCTGCCCAATTTTCCCCAAATCTGGATAGCCAGCAGTAAAACAGCAATATATTTTGATTGGTTTAGCCAAATTTTGATTTCTTGTACTCGAAAAGATCATAAGAGACCCATAGAAAACTTCTTCCATAGGCGGCTGGACATATGACCCTTCTATCTAGCTCAAACATACAGAAAACCGCAGCACTGTTTGCAGCTCAAAAATTCAGAACAGCCACAAACCCTAGATGCAAAGTTTCCCTCCAAACCCTACTTCCAAATCCAACCCTAGGGCACCCAAAATAGCAGGGGGAGACCCTCAAGAACTAGATCTAGCCATGGGGGAGGGCTTACCTTGGCCTCCCTCAAGGAGGAGCCATGGGGGAAGAAGGAGGGGAGCTTGGTTGGGGCTGCTGCAAGTGGAGGGGCTGATGGGGGAACTGCAGCAACTTGGGGGAGCTGGGGAGGAGCTTCAAGGTGCTGCCATGGAGGAGGTTCTCCCCAAGAGGAGCTCGACCAAGGTGAGGTCTTGGGGCTGCACGAGCTTGAGGAGGAACTTGGTGCTGCTGCGATTTGGGGAAGGAAGCGTCATGGTGGCTGCTGGATGTGTGCAGCACGCAATGGAGGAGAGGATGAGTGTTGGCTGCTGTCTTTGGGGTGGGTTTTGGAGATGGACGCTTGGGGAGAAAAAGAGTAGTGGTGCTGATGCTTTGGAGGGGATGGAGGTGCTTTGGTGGGTGCTAGTTGGTTTGGTGGCCTGCTATGTTGTGCTATTTTGTGTTTACTTGCCCACACACAAGGCCACCAAGTGCTATGGTTAAGTCTCCAACTAACTGCAGCACTAGATTCAATTTTGAGGCTATGACTTAGATTAGCAATTGATGTCGGATTGGCAAGAAAACTCGACCATTGTACTGGGGAAAGTTCCTAGTTTAAAACCAACTGACACGCACATTTTAGATCATTATCGATCTCCAATTGCGAGGCTCTAGACTTTGATGAAACTCACCTTTGTCATCTAAAGATTTTCTATCTCTAAACTTTTGATTAGGTTTGGGATACATCTAAATGGAAATTTACGACATGCTCGTGAGCTAACAATCGATCTCGAATGCGGCTAAAGATTTGTTTGTTGTTAGTGCTAGCCGCGTGAGTCGAGCTCGAATTCGGTGCCTTGACAAATCCTCCCCCCATAAAAGAATCTCGTCCCGAGATTCAAAATGAGAGCATAGATGGATGGTATTTACATAGACAATGCAACGACATGCAATTGATATTACTTTAACTGTGAAGGGATTTGTTAGCGGCACTTACATAGTATGGAAGAATTCGGGATACTCGATTTTTAAACGATCCTCCCGCTCCCATGTGGCTTCATCCTCAGTGTGATTGCTCCACACTGAATTTTACAGAACTTGAGATTTCTCCGACGAGTCTTGCGTGTACTCTTGGTAAGACAGATCAGGCAGAAGTTCAAGTTCATCCACCTCAAGAGGTTCGAAGGGAATACAGAGGCACTTCTTCAATTGTGATATATGGAAAATATTATGGACCATTGCTAGAGAGGGAGGAAGCTCTAACTGATATGCCACTTGACCACGTCTGGCAAGGATACGGAAAGGTCCTATGTATCGAGGTGCCAACTTCCCCTTAACGCCGAAACGAGTGGTGCCCCGGAGGGGAGATACCTTCAGATAGACATGATCACCAACGCTGAATGAGAGAGGTCTCCTACGATGATCAGCATAGCTCTTCTGCCGTGATTGTGTTACCCTCAAATTTTCTCGAATGGTCTTCACCTTCTCTTCTGCCGTCATGACCATTTTGGGTCCAAATAAGGAACGTTCTCCACTCTCAGACCAGTTCAGGGGTGTCCGACAGCTACGACCATAGAGTGCTTCAAAAGGAGACATTTTGATGCTGGTTTGGTCGCTGTTGTTGTAAGCAAACTCAACATATGGAAGACATTCATCCCATTTCTTCCCATAAGATAGAACACAAGCCCTCAACATATCCTCAAGGATTTGATTGACCCTCTCAGTTTGGCCACCGGTTTGCGGATGATATGCTGAGCTATGAAGTAGCTTGGTGCCCAATGCCTCATGCAAACTTCTCCAGAATCGAGAGACAAACTGAGAGCCTCGATCTGTAATACCCCGACATTTAATATGCCTGAATGCTACCAAACATAAGCTAAACAACATCTAAATACCACAATTAAACATAAATTCCAGCAAAGGCGCACATGCTAAAAACCGAGATTTCGGCAGCATCTCCTTTGTTTTAACATGAATTGAAGGAGCAACAACAGTAACACAAGTTATATCATAATGGAAAGCATCTAAAACAACAATAATTAACGACTTAGCAACAATGTAAGTCTAGTTCCAAACATATAATGTCTCCAAGAGTCAAACGAATGAAAAGATTCTCATTTAGTAAAGCTAAGCCTTAAAGCAATGATCATCACACGCAATTTATTATCAACACTAATTGAATGACTTGTTAAATCAAAAGAGTGAAGCTACGTGTGGAAGTGTGACTATTTCCCTTCCCCGCATGCCAGATTCATGGTACCTAAAAGAAAACAACATAAACACAAGCGTGAGTTCATCACTCAGCAAGCATATTGCAATGGACAACAAGAACAATAACATGGCAATAATGTCTCACATCATATATATCATCTCATTCAAGAACACATAACATTATCATCATCATTACGTATGCAATGCAATGCAATGCTCATGTCTCCTTGGAAACTCATACCGGTATGGTTGAGTACACACCCGTCGGTGTGCAACCTCTCCCCCCTTCCATCCCGAAGATGGAGGGTGCCTACTCCTCGCTTCCAAACACCACGTGGATGGAATCACGATGTAGGACTTACTCAGTGGCTCTCCGGATTAGTCATAACTTTCTCACCGACCTTCCCCGGACTAGTTATGACTTTCTCACCGCCCGGGCCATGTAACATGCCATGTATGCAATTATGCCAACATCATATTTAACTCGTACATTAACACATGGCATCATAACATAATAAACATGCTCATCATATCATTGGCAATTATTAAAGCATGAAAAGTGATCATATATCATGTAGTCAATTCCATCTATTCTCAACAAGCAACCTACAAATCGGTATCCATTACAACACACTTGCCTCAACCACGGGCAACGGATTGGCAGGAAGTAGAAGGCACTCCCGGGGTCGCACCACCTGCACATAGGTATCACACACTCACAATCATGTCCACAAAACAGTATGCAAACCCTCATCTACCCCGACATTGCCAACTACTTGCAAAACCTAAAACCAGAGGTTCTGTCCCGTCGGGACAACAGCCTTCCAAAAGGCATAACTCGGGTTCTAAGACTCCGAATCAATTAAACGAGTACATCCTCGCATAGCTTAGGAAATTTCCCAACTTTTTCTAGGTATAGGTAAAGACTGATTCGGATTCTAAAGTTGTTTAATCTACAAAATACCATGATCTGTTCCAATCACGTCACAGATTTTAACACGCTCGGTAAAACAGCCATAATTTTCAAACGGGTGGGCAGAATTTAACGTTCTTTATATCCACGGAAATATAACAAAATTATCTACAACTTCTCCAACGTCCGTACGACCAGATTCCGACTCTAATTTGGCGAAAAACCGAACCCTAGCTCGACTGCTCATGCTGCCCGAAACAGAGAACGTGGCAACTTCTAGATCTAATCCAATCTACTCAATTCCAGTACCACCAATTGATCTAAAAACTTGATAAACACCCTTAGAACAGTACCTAGACCAACCTCAAGGATTCCCATGGCCATACATTTGCCCAACGCACGAAAACCCAATAGATCTCCTCCCGGTTCGCGCGATCTCCTTCCTCGCTCCAATCCCGCCGGATCTCCTCGTCGCGGAGCGCTCCAATGGATGGATCTTTGTTTGCAACATTTTAGTTTTAAAGCTCATCCCGAGTTCATAAGGAAACTTGACTCTCAAAATTGCAATGAGACAAACCCAAACTTGGTCATGCAAAAGGAATTCTCCAAAACACTTTTCATTCTCAAAGACTCCCATAAAGGAAAATGGTTGAAAGACAATTTTCTTAACGGAAACCAAGCGACCAAGTAATCCATTTCAAATAAAACCTTAATCTCAAACCCCAAACTTTCACGAAACAAGAAGGATTTTTCAAAGATGATTTCTCAAACCAGTAAAATGACGAAATCAAACACCACTTACTCCTACAAAGCCACAGAACTTCAGCCCACAGCAGCCAGTGCAGCACAAATGCATAAAAACTCTTTTAACCTCGGAGAAAGACAAACACAGGAATAAATTGAATGCTTCTTCCCTATAAAACAATCAACAAACTAGACATTAAAACTGGAAAGGCGCCCAAAAGAAGCGCAACACTAGACTCCTCTTCTTTGTCTTCAACCAAGGAAGACAAACCCACACACCACATACGGAACAATCCGCGAAAATCCAATACCAAACACTTTTCTTTTGGTTTCCATCAACTAAAACCAAGAAAACCAACCAAGAACGACCATAGAACGATAAAGAACATACGAAGGAATCCACCACCAAACTCTTCTATTTGACTCCAGTCAACTACCCGATCTACGACAGAAAGGGTAAGCACTCTTCTCCTACATGGGTTAATAGTTCTTCGGTGATGGCGCTAACCGGCCACACCGTCAAACCTCACCCTTACTATGAACAAAAAGAGGTGACCGAAATCCTTCTGCACCACAACCCACAGTTGGTATCAGAGCGGGCTGTAGGTCCTTGGAATGCGTATTTTTTTTAGTGTCATGCTATAGGGTACAACTAAAATGTGATGTGGAATAACTTAGAAACATGGCTTAGGTCTTAACTAAAATTTTGTCATAGGATAGCAACATTAAAACTTGCAAAAGTGGTATAACTAATCTAAAATTTGACACACACTGAATGCACAGTAGGAAAGGGTATGGGTATCGTTCCTTTACGCTTAAATGTTGTATTTAAGCTATAATGTTGAATGCTTCATTTGATAAAGCATGTTGCTATGTCTATGAGATAAATGATTGAATTGTTCTTGTTATTTGTGATATAGTGGGTTGTGGTGCCGAAGGATTTCGGTCACCTCTTTTGTTCATAGTAAGAGTGAGGTTTGACGGTGTGGCAGTTAGCGCCATCACCGAAGAACTATTAACCCCTGTAGGAGAAGAGTGCTTACCCTTTACATGCGTAGCTCGGGTAGTTGACTGGAGTCAAATAGAAGAGTTTGGTGGTGGATTCCTTCGTATGTTCTTTATCGTTCTATGGTCGTTCTTGGTTGGTTTTCTTGGTTTTAGTTGATGGAAACCAAAAGAAAAGTGTTTGGTATTGGATTTTCGCGGATTGTTCCGTATGTGGTGTGTGGGTTTGTCTTCCTTGGATGAAGACGAAGAAGAGGAATCTAGTGTTGCGCTTCTTTTGGGCGCCTTTCCAGTTTTAATGTCTAGTTTGTTGATTGTTTTATAGGGAAGAAGCATTCCATTTATTCCTGTGTTTGTCTTTCTCCGAGGTTAAAAGAGTTTTTATGAGTTGTGCGGTTGCACTGTCAAGGCTGAAGTTCTGTGGCTTTGTAGGAGTAAGTGGTGTTTGATTTCGTCATTTTACTGGTTTGAGAAATCATCTTTAAAAAATCCTTCTTGTTTCGTGAAAGTTTGGGGTTTGAGATTAAGGTTTTATTTGAAATGGATTACTTGGTCGCTTGGTTTCCGTTAAGAAAATTGTCTTTCAACCATTTTCCTTTATGGGAGTCTTTGAGAATGAAAAGTGTTTTGGAGAATTCCTTTTGCATGACCAAGTTTGGGTTTGTCTCATTGCAATTTTGAGAGTCAAGTTTCCTTATGAACTCAGGATGAGCTTTAAAACTAAAATGTTGCAAACAAAGATCCATCCATTGGAGCGCTCCGCGACGAGGAGATCCGGCGGGATTGGAGCGAGGAAGGAGATCGCGCGAACCGGGAGGAGATCTATTGGGTTTTCGTGCGTTGGGCAAAGGTATGGCCATGGGAATCCTTGGGGTTGGTCTAGGTACTATTCTAAGGGTGTTTATCAAGTTTTTAGATCAATTGGTTGTACTGGAATTGAGTAGATTGGATTAGATCTAGAAGTTGCCACGTTCTCTGTTTCGGGCAGCATGAGCAGTCGAGCTAGGGTTCGGTTTTTCGCCAAATTAGATTTGGAATCTGGTTGTACAAACGTTGGAGAATTTGTAGATAATTTCGTTATCTTTCCGTGGATATAAAGAACGTTAAATTCCGCCTACCCGTTTGAAAGTTATGGCTGTTTTACCGAGCGTGTTAAAATTTGTGACGTGATTGGAACAAATCACGGTATTTTGTAGATTAAACAACTTTAGAGTCCGAATCAGTCTTTACCTATACCTATAAAAAGTTGGGAAATTTCCTAAGATACGCGAGGATGTACTCGTTTAATTGATTCGGAGTCTTAGAACCCGAGTTATGCCTTTTGGAAGGCTGTTGTCCCGACGGGACAGAACCTCTGTTTTTAGGTTTTGCGAGTAGTTGGCAATGTCGGGGTAGATGAGGGTTTGCGTACTGTTTTGTGGACATGATTTTGAGTGTGTGATACCTATGTGCAGGTGGTGCGACCCTGGGAGTGCCTTCTACTTCCCGCCAATCCGTTGCCCGTGGTTGAGGCAAGTGTGTTGTAATGGATACCGATTTGTAGGTTGCTTGTTGAGAATAGATGGAATTGACTACATGATATATGATCACTTGCCATGCTTTAATGATTGCCAATGATGTGATGAGCATGTTTATTATGTTATGATGCCATGTGTTAATGTACGAGTTAAATATGATGTTGGCATAATTGCATACATGGCATGTTACATGGCCCGAGCGGTGAGAAAGTCATAACTAGTCCGGGGAAGGTCGGTGAGAACGTTATGACTAATCCGGAGAGCCATTGAGTAAGTCCTACATCGTGATTCCATCCATGTGGTGTTTGGAAGCGAGGAGTAGGCACCCTCCATCTTCGGGATGGAAGGGGGGAAAGGTTGCACACCGACGGGTGTGTACTCAACCATACCGGTATGAGTTTCCAAGGAGACATGAGCATTGCATTGCATTGCATACGTAATGATGATGATAATGTTATGTGTTCATGAATGAGATGATATACATGATGTGAGACATTATTGCCATGTTATTGTTCTTGTTGTCCATTGCGATATGCTTGCTGAGTGATGAACTCACGCTTGTGTTTATGTTGTTTTCTTTTAGGTACCATGAATCCGGCATGCGGGGAAGGGAAATAGTCACACTTCCACACGTAGCTTCACTCTTTTGATTTCACAAGTCATTCAATTAGTGTTGATAATAAATTTCGTGTGATGATCATTGCTTTAAGGCTTAGCTTTGCTAAATGAGAATCTTTTCGTTCGTTTGACTCTTGGAGACATTATATGTTTGGAACTAGACTTACATTGTTGCTAAGTCGTTAATTATTGTTGTTTTAGATGCTTTCCATTATGATATAACTTGTGTTACTGTTGTTGCTCCTTCAATTCATGTTAAAACAAAGGAGATGCTGCCGAAATCTCGGTTTTTAGCATGTGCGCCTTTGCTGGAATTTATGTTTAATTGTGGTATTTAGATGTTGTTTAGCTTATGTTTGGTAGCATTCAGGCATATTAAATGTCGGGGTGTTACATTAGGTACTCCATGAAGACATACAATCCGAAAGATGTACAACTCCGCATACCTCTTGGCTTGATAGGTGGTGCGAACGGCTAGGAAATGTGCGGACTTCGTCAACCGGTCGACTATAACCCATATCGAGTCATGACCCGAAGAAGTCGTTGACAGGCCGGTGATGAAATCCATGCCAACCTCTTCCCACTTCCAACTTGGAATGGGCAGCGGCTGAAGAGTGCCAGCCAGCTTGAGATGTTCCGCCTTCACCCTTTTGCAAACATCACATTCGGACACATAACGAGCAATCTCACGCTTCATCCGAGTCCACCCAAACCGCTGCTTCAAGTCTTGATACATTTTGTTGCTGCCAGGATGGATTGTGAGTAAAGAGTTGTGGGCTTCATCAAGGATCTTTCTTCTCAACTCTTGGTCTTTAGGGGCGACTAGGCGCTCGCCGAACCATAAAGTTCCACAGTCATCAAGATGAAGTTAGTAGCTTGACCGGAATTCAGCTTGCTACAAATTCGGGCAATGCCCTTGTCCCTCTTTTGAGCCTCTCTAATCTGGTCCAGCAGCGTGGAATTCAACTCTAGATTAGCCAAGAAACCCTCTTCAACCATCTCTATGCTGAGTTTCTGTAATTCTGCACAGATAGTGACACTTCGGGGTTGAAGAGTGAGGCAATTGCATCGGGCCTTGCGACTCAATGCATCAGCCACCACATTGGCTTTTCCCGGGTGGTAATGCACTTCTAAATTGTAGTCTTTGATTAGTTCAAGCCACCTTCTTTGTCTCATGTTCAAATCTGCCTGAGTGAAGATGTACTTGAGACTCTTGTGATCGGTATAGATGTTGCACTTGTTCCCAAGAAGATAGTGGTGCCAAATTTTTAAAGCATGGACCACCGCAGCAAGCTCTAAATCATGAGTTGGGTAGTGCTCTTCATGGCGTTTCAATTGCCGAGATGCATAGGCAACAACCCGGCTTTCTTGCATAAGCACACAGCCAAGGCCGATACCTGATGCATCGCAATATACATCGAAAGGCTTGTCAATATCAGGTTGTGTGAGGACAGGAGCTGTAGTAAGACGCTGTTTCAAGGTCTGAAATGCTTGCTCATAGCCCGCTGACCATTTAAATTCAGCACCCTTCTTCATTAGCTCAATCATGGGTTTGGCAATCTTTGAGAAGTCTTGAATGAATCGGCGATAATAGCCTGCAAGCCCAAGAAAACTACGGATCTCTGTGATAGTTTTGGGTTGTTCCCACTTGAGAACATCCTGTACTTTACTTGGATCGACAGCAACACCTTCCTCGGAGAGGACATGTCCCAAGAAAGATACCTCCTTCAGCCAAAACTCGCACTTGCTGAATTTGGCATAAAGGCGATGTTCCCAGAGTTTCCGAAGAATGATGCGAAGATGCTTTGCATACTCTTCTTCATTTTCTGAGTAGATGAGGATGTCGTCAATGAAGATGACCACAAAGGAGTCAAGTTCTTCCATGAAGATGGAATTCATAAGGTACATGAAGTATGCCGGTGCATTCGTCAATCCGAACGACATGACGGTATACTCATATAAGCCATAACGAGTGGAGAATGCTGTCTTCGGGATATCTTCTGCTCGAATCTTAATCTGACGATACCCGAGCCTCAAATCAATCTTGGAGAACACTCGTGCACCAGTAAGCTGATCAAAGAGGATGTCGATCCGAGGAAGAGGGTACTTGTTCTTGATGGTGACTGCGTTCAAGGGACGATAGTCCACACACAGACAAAGAGAACCACCCTTCTTGGTCACGAAGAGAGCCGAGCAGCCCCAAGGTGAGGAGCTCGGGCGAATGAATCCCTTGTCCATCAGTTCCTTCAATTGATTCTTCAATTTGGCCAATTCATTTGGCGGCATTCGATACGGCCGCTTGGAAACTGGAGCAGTCCCGGGCTGAAGCTCAACTACGAACTCAATATCCCGATCGGGCGGTATCCCCGGCAATTCCGCTGGGAACACATCCGGGTATTCAGAAACCATGGGAATGGACTCTAACTCCCCAATTTCAGCACCATTCAAGGAGCAAAGAGTGGCCTTGCCATCATGGAGAAGTAAAGTTAACCAGTCGCCCTTCAGTCCCTTGAGCGAGATGGAGCGATGAGAACAATACAGAATGGCCTGCTGCCGTGTTAGCCAATTCATGCCCAAGATAACATCCATCCCACAAAGATCAAGGAGTAGCAAGTTGACAAGGAATGGAACCCCTTGGATTAGCATAGTTGCTTCTTGGACTAATTGATTAGCAACAATCTTTGAACCCGGTGCTTCAATGAGGAAGGAGGTGTTGCTGCAACTCACTCTCAGTTGATGATGCATAGCAAAATACTTGCGAATAAACGAATGAGAAGCCCCTGAATCAAACAAAACCCTAGCAGCATGCCCATCAATGCATAACATACCCGTCAACACATGGTCGCCCTCTGGAATCGCCTCGGCGTCGGTGTAGTTGACCCAGCCATGCTACGGCACTTGAGGTGCCTTCCCGTGAGGACGTGGAGGCGGTGCGGTAGCGCCTTGAGGCCTTGGAGCATCAGAGTTGTTGCCCCGCCTTGGAAAAGGACAATCCATGATGAAGTGTCCCGCGCGCCCACAATTGTAGCACGGGCCTGGACCTGAACTCGCCCCCACTCTCACTCCCGGCTGTGGCTGTGGGGGCCGGGGAGCAACAACAGGATGTCGGACCATCCCAGCCTGTAGGGGAGGTGCAGGAGCAGGTGCCCTAGGTGGAGGAAGGAGGACAGCTTGAGCACGCTGCGAACTGCCACCTGCTGAAAACTGTGCAACCCGCTTCCGCTTCTTTTCTTCCTGGTGGCTCTTCATCTTGTGCTCCACTGTGATCACCCGACTCACCAAAGCATTGAAATCAGTGAAGTCACACATGGAGAGCTTGTCTTGCATCTTGGCTGATAGCCCATTCATGAAGCAATCTTGCTTCTTCTGATCAGTGTTCACCTCTTCTGGCGCATACTGGGCCAAATAGTTGAACTCACGAGAGTAGTCCATCACAGACTTGTTCAACTGCCTGAGGGAGAGGAACTCCTGCCTCTTGATGTCCATGAGCCCCTTCGAGATATGATATGCCCGAAAGGCCTCACGGAACTCAGCCCATGACACGTGGTGACCGGCAGGCTGCATGACAAGGAAATTGGCCCACCAAGCACCAGCAGGACCCTGAAGTTGTTGAGCAGCAAAGAGTGCCTTCTCATGGTCTTCGCAGCGAATGAGAGCAAACTTCTGCTCAATTGTGCACAACCAATCATCGGCCTCAAGTGGATCGCTGGCGCGAGAGAAGGTGGGTGGCTGTGTATGCAAGAAATCCAGATAACCATTGGGACGGTCTCACCCATCACGGCCACATCGAGGAGCCTGATTCTGAACAAGCATCTCAAGGATTCGGTTGGTTGCCTGCTGATTTTGCTCAGACCTCAGCAACACATCCAAGAGGTTGGGAGGAGGAGGCGGATCGCCATCATGGGCCTGCGATCGCCCCGCACCATCATCACCTCCCATACCACCGCGGGTCCTCATTCTTGCTCTGATACCAACTTTGTGAGGAGCCGCCCAGACCGTCCTTGGGTTATTGAATGCTCGATCACCCACATCGGATTTGGAGGCTAGCAACGGATCGCCGATGGCACTCGCAATGCTAGCACCCAAGCCCAAATGAGACAACCGTGAGACCATTCGAATAACACGACAACAATCCCGGTATTCCCCCTGTATGCGACCCGAAGCTCGCCCAGGATAGCCCCGCATACCGGTTTCCATTGCCATATCAACTCAATTTGCATAAAGGGGGCAACGAACTCAAAACCCCACAACCGGACACGCAACGCGGAAGAACAATAAGACGACTAAAAACCAAAGCATAAAGACAAACCTGACAACCACACATGGCAAGAACTCACTACAACAGACTCTAACCCACAAAACAGACAAAACTAAGATCCTACCTAAACTCAGGATTCTACAAAATTTCGGCATGATGCCTCTAGAAGTGTAACACCCCGGCATTTAATATGCCCGAATGCTACCAAACATAAGCTAAACAACATCTAAATACCACATTTAAACATAAATTCCAGCAAAGGTACATATGCTAAAAAGCGATATTTCGGCAGCATCTCCTTTGTTTTTCCATGAATTAACACCATATCAATATCATGGCAAGATATAACATAGCACACGACATCTAAAACATCAACATAAATGGATATATCATCAAATTACGCCAATAATACCACGCTCAACCACTTCATAAACTAAAACGAAGCAAATAAGGAATCACTAGCATGCTAAATTAAACCATACATTAAGTTTAAGGCACAACTCTTAATATCATGTCTCCAAGTGATTAATTATGGACTATGATGGTGGAGCTACGTGTAGAAGTGCAGCTAGACCCCTTTTTCCCGCATGCCGATCTCAAAGTACCTAAAAACAACATAAAACACAAGCGTGAGTTCGAAAACTCAGCAAGCATATTGTAATGGACAACAAGATCATTTACAAGACAATAATACCTTACATCACATATAACATCTCATACTTGAGCACATAACAACATCATCATCATTAAATATGTATTGCAATGCAATGCAATGCAATGTTATGCTCATATCTCCTTGGAAACTCATACCGGTATGGTTGAGTACACACCCGTCGGTGTGCACCCTCTCCCCCCTTCCATCCCGAAGATGGAGGGTGCCTACTCCTCGCTTCCGTTCACCACGGTGAATGGAATCACGATGTAGGACTTACTCATTGGCTTTCCGGATTAGTCATAACTTTCTCACCGACCTTCCCGGACTAGTTATGACTTTCTCACCGCCCGAGCCATATCTCATATCATGCATGCAACTATGCCAATTATCATATTTCACATGTACATAAACATATGGCATCTCATCATGACAAATATTACACATGGCATCGAATCATGATAAGTATAGACACATAGCATCATATCATGATAATCATACTCAATATATCATTGGAAAACAGCAAGCAAGGCAAGTGATCATAGCAAGTATTCAATCTTTCATCCAATATCAACAAGCAACCTACAATCCGCTATACATTACAACACACTTGCCTCAACCGCGGGCGACGGATTGTGGGAAGTCGAGGGCACTCCCGGTGTCACACCACCTGCACATAGGCATCACACACTCACAATCATGCCCACAAAACAGTACACAAATCCCCATCTAACCCGACATTGCCCACTACTTGCAAACCTAAAAACAGAGGTTCTGTCCCGGCGGGACAGCAGCCTTGCAAAGGCCATAACTTGAGTTCTGATACTCCAAATTGATTAAACGAGTACACCATCACGAAGCTTAGGAAATTTCCTACATTTTTCTAGTTATACGGAAAGACTGATTCGGACTCTAAAATTGTTTAATCTACATATTACTACGATCTGTTCCAATCGCGTCACAGATTTTTACACGCTCGGTAAAACGGCCATAACTTTCAAAAGGATGATCGGATTTTAACGTGCTTTTTGTCCACGGAAAGATAATTAAATTATCTAGAACTTATTTTAAGTCCGTATGGACAGATTCGGATTCTAAATCGACGAAAACTCGAACCCTAGCCCGATTGCTCAATCTGCCCGAAAACAGAAACGTGGCAACGTCTAGATCTAACCCAAAGAACTCCAACCCAGCACCACCAATTGATCTAAAAACTTTATAAACACCCTAAGAACAGTACCTAGATCAAACCCAAGGATCCCCATGATCATACCTTTGCCCAACGAACGAATCTCCAATAGATCTCCTCGCGGATCGCTCCTCGCTCCACGCTCCTCGCTCCTCGCTCCTCGCTCCTCGCTCCAACGGATGGATCCACAAGGTGCAGAGGTGTGGAGACCACCCTAGGGCAGCAAGGGGGTGGAGGAGAGGTGGTGGAGAGGTGGGGAGCAATGGGGCAAAGGAGGGGGAGGCGCACGGCCACGGGCGGCGGGAGGCGGCTTGGGCAAGGGCATGTGGGGGGAAGGGCGCACAAGGGGCAGGGGTGAACGCCCAAGGGCTGGTGGGGAGCCCTTTTACCAGCCCCCACACCCAATCCTAGTCCGTTACGGAGACCTACTCCATCCCACCAAAGCCCACTTAAGGCCCAAACTCCCCCGGGAAGGCCCAAAACCCCGGAAACGGCCCGGAAACGTTATTAACCTCCATACCTTATGGTTTTAACCTGCCATACCATATTTCATAAAGTTTTTGACCTTAACATGCACCATTTAAAAGGTTACAACACTCCGTGGTGACACATCACTTCAAACGGCCCAAAAACGCGAGTAAACCTCAAGCCGAAAGGTTTTATTCTATAATTTCACATTCTATAATGTCACACCATGCCGTAGTGTCACATTCTCCCCCCCTTCAACAGGATTCGACCTCGAATCCGAAGGACGCCAAAATCAATGACAAAATCCCCAAGGGACAAACGGCTTCTCTGCAGCACAAAACATTCACACAACGACTAAAACCGGAACAAACAACAAACGAGTTCCCAAAACCAACACATAGAGAAAAAGTGTTGATCTAGCTCAACTAAGGGCAACCCCTCACAAATCGACCTTCACTTCAATTCCCCAACAGAATCTGCGTTTCAACCACAAAGGGCTCCATCAACCCAAAACGCTCGAATCCTCACGGCAAACACTTCATACTTCTATCACAACCAACCTGACTACCATACTCCATTAAACTCAACATGACATAATCAAAGGAAGTCACAATTCCTTTAACGACCTTTCTACATTCCGAAAATTTCCACCGAGGGAAAACTCATTAAGTCACACTTGACCTTCCGTTACACCATAATTCTAACTTTTTATTCCATCCTTTCCCGAGACAAGACTCAAATCCAAGAACAACTAGTGACGACAAATGCTCACGGCGGAGACAAATATCACCGAACTACCGTCAACTTCACTTCCACCCATCGCTACACTTAATAATGGTTAGACCCATACATCATCAACCTCCATCACAAACCACCCTTATACCACTAGGGTTCAACACCTAGCCCCAAGCTAGGATCGAAAAACCTTACCAAACCACAATTGGTTCCTTTCTTAAGAGGGTCTCGCCCTCACACAAAAACACTTAGGTATCATCCCCAAGTGTACACACGACAACTCAAACCCAAAGCGTTAACAACCATTTTGGAAAGAATTCGGCAACATCCAAGCCAAATCACAAAGGAAGCATAAATCCTTCATTCTTTCTTTTCATACTAGAAAGAAATGGACATCTCGATTCTTGACATGCATGCACACTTTTCAAGAGCACTTCGGATTAGTCATATATCCTTATATGACTTTCTCACCGACCTGGCTCAAATCGACTCCTTTATGATTAATTATGCATAAACAATGTCTCGTTTTCCTTTTTCACCCTTCATTCATCATGTAACAACGGCACCGAATAGTCATTCACCAAATTACTTCTTCCTCGTTATAAAATGATGGAAACACAATTATCATCGAAGGTTGCGTAAATTCATATAGACTATGACGGCAGCATAGTTGTGATAAAACACCACGTCGTAAAGACCCCACATCAGTTGAAAACTGAACTTGCACAACATTGCATTTCATCCAAATTCAACATTTTGGAAAAGAACATCAAAATTTCAAGTCGAGCATCTGCTCCCACAACCATCACGAACTTCCTCAAGGAGAGGGAAACTCATTCCCAAAGGGAACACCTCACTAACAAAATCACTTTGTAAAACTTTCATAAAGTCCACCTTTTGAAGCACTCGCAACATCACACACATTTTCAAAACAACTCCAACTCTAGCCAAAAAGAGTTACACATTAAGGGCTCATCTCAAAAGTTTCCAACACAACCCTTTAAGACCATCTGCTTCCTTTTAAAATAATTCCAAAGATAATCCAGTCTTGACGCCAAAGGGCGCGATCGACTCAAAACTTTTGGATGTAAATCCAAACTCACAACACGAACTAAACAAATTCGCCAAAACCAAAGGTCGACACCAAACATTACAAGTTTTGGGGAAACTCTGAAACACAGCATAAGGAACACCTTGACCGAAAACCCTTCAACCAAAATGGCAAACAACCAAACCAGTCAAAAGCTTTTAAACACAAGCTCAGCGTAAAAGAACCATCTCTAGAACTCCACTCGCTTTCCATTAAAAGACTTTAATAATCACTTTTTACTCCTGAGGAGCCCCAACTCAATTCAACCAAAAGCTTCACAACAAATTCTTCCTCTAGTTACCATTCCCAAAACTTTTAATAAGGGTTTATGATGCTTATCAAGAAGGCACCCAACCAAGACTATAATGATATGATCCCCACGGATCACCGAATCATAATACTTCTTATTCTAAATTTGAAACATAGTACTTCAACAAATCTTTCAGCAAGATCAACATATAAATTTCATACCTCCTATCTATTCACGTCTCGATAACCGAACCTTATTCAGTTAAACAACGACTTCAACATGTAAATATTATCTCTACAAGACAAAGTTCATAGCTAGGATTCCAAGGCATACATTCATTAAGGATAAAACTCTACATCAGGTTAATTATCCATGGTTCACTCCATCACCACAGGTTACAACACCCTCCATTTAGTCAATGGTTTCCAACAAGTATTCTACACAACTACCACCACTACTAAGTCATCAATAAAAACAAATGGGCATAATCATCAACCGATCAACATTACTTTTAGCTACCGTATACATAGGTGATAACAAAATTACAACATACTCCAACTATTTAAAATAGATTGAAAACTAGCATTGAAGGGTCACAACTGCATACTTCCAAATATACTAATAGTTTGCAACAACATAAATAACCACTCCAATCAACTTCCAAATTAAAGTCACTAGTCTCTACTAATCCGTTAGATTAGCACATCTTTAAACACCAAGCAAAGCTTCTTAACAATATCAGCAGTTTACATCATCTTAATGTTTTAACTATGCATCAAGGTTTAAACTTTTAACATTAACGAGGATCATAAGCACTTTTAAAGCAAGGCAACAGATTCTAAGCATGAACATTAACACTTTCAATCATTCTCGCTAAGAGTGAACTACAACACTAGTAGTCTATTTATTCTCAAACTTAGAGATTTTACTCACATTGAATTGATTCAACTCAAAATTTAACTTATCAACACATCAATCCATAAACCACATTGTTACCTACTGCATAACATGCTAAACATCAATTCTTACTAGGGACAAACGATTTCAGTCAAAAGACTACTTACTTTGTTTACAGCATTTTAGTTTTAAAACTCATCCCAAATTCATAAGGAAACTTGACTCTCAAAATTGCAATGAGACAAACCCAAACTTGGTTATGCAAAGGAATTCTCCAAAACACTTTTCAATCTCAAAGACTTCCATAGAGGAAACTGGTTGGAAGACAACTTTTCTCGAAAGGGAACCAAGTGCTCCATTAACCTTTTCAAATAAAACCTTAACACCAAACCCGTAACTTTCACAACTCAAGAGGGGCTTTCAAAGATGATTTCTCAAACCAGTAAAATGATGAAATCAAACACCAGTTACTACTACGAAGCCACAGAACTTCAGCCCTGACAGCCAGGTCTGGCACAACTCCGAACAAAACTCCTTTAGCCTTGGAGACAGACAACTACAGGAATAAATCGAATGCTTGTTCTTCATAAAGCAATTAACAGACATCAAAAACTGGAAAGGCGCCCAAAAGAAGCGCAACACTAGACTCCTCTTCTACGTCTTCACCCAAGGAAGATAAAACCACACACCGCATACGGAACGATCCGCGAAAGCCCATCACCTTTTCATTTGGTTCAAAACAGCTAAAGCCAAGAAAAGCAACAAACACCGACCGTCAGAACGACAAAGAACATCCGAAGGAAACCACCATTAACTCTT
The DNA here is from genome assembly GCA_036346355.1 of Rhipidocladum racemiflorum. NCBI lineage: Eukaryota > Viridiplantae > Streptophyta > Magnoliopsida > Poales > Poaceae > Rhipidocladum > Rhipidocladum racemiflorum. The sequence goes on along the minus strand of CM070577.1, from coordinate 55,483,166 downwards.
CCTTTTCGTCTCCAATCAACTACCCGATTTACGACAGAAAGGGTAAGCACTTTTCTCCTACAGGGGTTAACAGTTCTTCGGTGATGGCGCTAACCAGCCACACCGTCAAACCTCACCCTAACTATAAACAACAAGAGGTGACCGAAACCCTTCGGTACCACAACCCCACTCTTATCACCACAACATATATCATTGACATAGCAACATGCATTGTCAAAAGAAGCATTCAACATCAAAGCTTAAATACAACATTTAAGCGTAAAGAAACGATACCCATACCCAACTTGCCTCAACCGCGGGCGACGGATTGTGGGAAGTCGAGGGCACTCCCGGTGTCACACCACCTGCACATAGGCATCACACACTCACAATCATGCCCACAAAACAGTACACAAATCCCCATCTAACCCGACATTGCCCACTACTTGCAAACCTAAAAACAGAGGTTCTGTCCCGGCGGGACAGCAGCCTTGCAAAGGCCATAACTTGAGTTCTGGGACTCCAAATCGATTAAACGAGTACACCATCGCGAAGCTTAGGAAATTTCCTACATTTCTCTAGTTATACGGAAAGACTGATTTGGACCCTAAAATTGTTTAATCTACAGATTACTACGATCTGTTCCAATCGCGTCACAGATTTTAACACGCTCGGTAAAACGGCCATAACTTTCAAACGAATGATCGGATTTTAACGTGCTTTATGTCCACGGAAAGATAATTAAATTATATACAACTTATTTTAAGTCCGTATGGACAGATTCAGAATCTAAATCGACGAAAACTCGAACCCTAGCCCGATTGCTCAATCTGCCCGAAAACAGAAACGTGGCAACGTCTAGATCTAACACAAAGAACTCCAACCCAGCACCACCAATTGATCTAAAAACTTTATAAACACCCTAAGAACAGTACCTAGATCAAACCCAAGGATCCCCATGATCATACCTTTGCCCAACGAACGAATCTCCAATAGATCTCCTCGCGGATCGCTCCTCGCTCCACGCTCCTCGCTCCAACGGATGGATCCACAAGGTGCAGAGGTGTGGAGACCACCCTAGGGCAGCAAGGGGGTGGAGGAGAGGTGGTGGAGAGGTGGGGAGCAATGGGGCACAGGAGGGAGGCGCCACGGCCAAGGGAGGAGGGAGGCGGCTAGGGCAAGGGCAGAGTGGGGAAGGGCGCACAAGGGGCAGGGGTGAACGCCCAAGGGCTGGTGGGGAGCCCTTTTACCAGCCCCCACACCCAATCCTAGTCCGTTACGGAGACCTACTCCATCCCACCAAAGCCCACTTAAGGCCCAAACCCCGAAAACGGCCCGGAAACGGCCCGGAAACGTTATTAACCTCCATACCTTATGGTTTTAACCTGCCATACCATATTTCATAAATTTTTTGACCTTAACATGCACCATTTAAAAGGTTACGACACTCCGTGGTGACACATCACTTCAAACGGCCCAAAAACGCGAGTAAACCTCAAGCCGAAAGGTTTTATTCTCTAATTTCACATTCTATAATGTCACACCATACCGTAGTGTCACAAGAAGAGAGGACATCCACTCAGCAGACAGAAAAGCAATTAACATAGCATAATAGTTGACATGGATATGAGCAACATACAAGCATGATGAGAGCGCCAAAATACAGCAAGGTTCAACAACAGAAGTAGCCAAGTATACAAGCCTAGACATGACATAGCTTAAGGCAATCTATACAACAAAATGAAAGCACAACCACCAAAGTAAACCAAAAGTAAGACATCTCCGGAAGTGTCACCTTTGAACATACGGGCGTGTGCTAACGTCATAAGTAGCCTCTACTCGGTGCCCGCCTTGGTCACCGAGGAAAGCGATGACAGAACTCGCATCCATCCTGATCCTCACCTGAAAACCACAAAGCAGAAGCATGAGTACAAAAGGTACTCGCAAGACTTACCTGTGGTCCATATATGACCGACTCGAAAGAATATGCATTTGGATGTAGAAAGGTGTAACCTTAATGTAAAAAGTGCGGAAAAGCTTAACTTTGTTGCATAGTTACATTCCACTACTCAATTCACAGGTTTTATAGCATTTATGGACAGCACCTATTACTAGAGTGAAATCTGAAATTAAACATTTAAAGTAAAGCAAGTATCATCATGAACAAGTATAATCATCAACATACCAACTAGCATCAAGTTTAAGTTATTACTACGTTGAAATGTCGGATAATACAAGCGTGCTCATATCCGAGAGCGCGGCAAATCGAATCGTTTTCTCAACCCTGCAGGGGATCATCAATCGCACGGCATGTGCCACAAGGAACCTCATGTCAACCCTCCTCCCATCCATACACATTCGTTGAGCCATCTTCATGCGGTTCGAGCACCTAGCACCCCCTCGAGCGGCCCAAGCCTCGCTTGGCCCTCGAGAGTCGGCCTAAGCCTTGCCCTCAACCACGTCCAACCGCATGAGGGCATGACCCATCGAATTAGTATGCGACTAAAGAATAGCTTACCGTACCATCACATCGGGCATGCGATCAACAAGGTGTGCTCGATCAACATGGCAAACAACGGATCGGTCCTTAACCGACACAGGCGAGACTACCACACTTGAGTCTCCACACCCAAGTGATCAAACTCTCTCGCCCGGTCTCAAATTCAACATTTCAATACCTACTCATATCCATTGCAACCCAATGGTGTGAAATAATTATTCTCAAGTGAAGGAACCATCCACCACTTGGCCCATACCCGACATCTAAGCAAACTAAGCATGGACACAATATATCTACCCATATACTAGCTCCAAAGGAGGTGTTCAACAAGTATGAAGGATTGTATGTGCAACAAATACGATCTAGTACCATTCCCACAATTCAACTCCTAATGCATAACTTAAGCATCCAATAAGCAATTCATTCTCCAAAATACAAATATATTTAAGGTTGAGTATGCTTAGGTGCTTGCCTTGAGCTTCTGCTGCGTTTTCAACCACAACTTGCCCCTCAACTTCCCCCTCGACCACGGCCACATCAATCACCGCGGTTTCGTTCTCTACACGATAACAATGCATGAAATGAGATGCCTACCGTGCATATGAGATGAAATGACAATTGAAGACTCATAAAAGCTTCAAAAATATGCAAGCATTCATCAAACCAAAATGAAAGTGCAATTTAACACTACACACTAATAGACAACAATGTATTTGAAATGCCCAACACTACTCCAACCTAACTCTAGCCTTCTCTAAAGCAAATTCTGAATTTTCAGGACAGCATGAACTTCAAACAAGCATATCTCCTAATCTACTCAACCAAATTGAGTGATTCCAGTTTAAAAGTGAACATAAGAACAATACCTACTCATACATATACCCCCAATTGACTACCCTATGATTTACCTTGCTCAAAAACATAAACAAACAGTGCTCTGCGAAAAAGGGATAATTCTGGACAGATTTCAATACAAATGGCCATAACTTCCTAACCGCTTAACCAAATTGAGCAAACTCAGATCCTGAACGACCATAATACATAGACCTACGACATGGCATTGGACAATCATCAAGAAACTACACGAGGAACTCCCAGTTTGGCCAGGAACAGGTGGCAAGTTCAGCATTCACAATTTCAGAGTTTCAGAACAGCATGACATTCACTTGGGCATAACTTTTTAATCCCTCATCCAAATTGAGCTATCCCAGTTTCTAAATGGGAATTAGAACCCTACCTACACATCTATATACCCCCATTTTGACAACAATTAGTTTAACCCTCCCAAAACCCGAACAAACAGCAGCTCTGCCCAATTTTCCCCAAATCTGGACAGCCAGCAGTAAAACAGCAATATCTTTTGATTGGTTTAGCCAAATTTTGATTTCTTGTACTCGAAAAGATCATAAGAGACCCAGATACAACTTCTTCCACAGGCGGCTGGACATATGACCCTTCTATCTAGCTCAAACATGCAGAAAACCGCAGCACTGTTTGCAGCTCGAAAATTCAGAACAGCCACAAACCCTAGATGCTAAGTTTCCCTCCAAAACCCTACTTCCAAATCCAACCCTAGGGCACCCAAAACAGCAGGGGGAGACCCTCAAGAACTAGATCTAGCCATGGGGGAGGGCTTACCTTGGCCTCCCTCAAGGAGGAGCCATGGGGGAAGAAGGAGGGGAGCTTGGTTGGGGCTGTTGCAGGTAGTGGAGCTGATGGGGGAGCTGCAGAAACTTGGGGGAGCTAGGGAGGAGCTTCAAGGTGCTGCCATGGAGGAGGTTCTCCCCAAGAGGAGCTTTACCAAGGTGAGGATGAGTGTTGGCTGCTGGATGTGTGCAGCATGCAATGGAGGAGAGGATGAGTGTTGGCTGCTGTCTTTGGGGTGGGTTTTGGAGCTGCACGCTTGGGGAGAAAAAGAGTAGTGGTGCTGCTGCTTTGGAGGGGATGGAGGTGCTTTGGTGGGTGCTAGTTGGTTTGGTGGCCTGCTATGTTGTGCTATTTTGTGTTTACTTGCCCACACACAAGGCCACCAAGTGCTATGGTTAAGTCTCCAACTAACTGTAGCACTAGATTCAATTTTGAGGCTATGACTTAGATTAGCACTTGATGTCGGATTGGCAAGAAAACTCGACCATTGTACTGTGGAAAGTTCCTAGTTTAAAACCAACTTACATGCGCATTTTAGATCATTATTGATCTCCAATTGCGAGGCTCTAGACTTTGATGAAACTCACCTTTGTCATCTAAAGATTTTCTAGCTCTAAACTTTTGATTAGGTTTGGGATACTTCTAAATGGAAATTTACGACATGCTCGTGAGCTAACAATTGATCTCGAATGCGGCTAAAGATTTGTTCTTTGTTAGTGCTAGCCGCGTGAGTCGAGCTCGAATTCAGGGCCTTGACAACGGTATGGCCGATTAAAGCCATCACCGAAGAACTATTAACCCTTGTGGGGAAAGAGTTCTTACCTTTTCTGTCGCAGTTTGGGTAGTTGTTTGGAGTCAAAATAAGAGTTAGTGGTGGATTCCTTCGTATGTTGTTTACCGTTTTGACGGTCGGTTTTGGTTGTTTTTCTTGGCTTTAGTTGATTGAAATCAAATGAAAAGTGTTGGGTTTACGCGGGTTGTTCCGTAGGCGGTTCGTGGTTTTGTCTTCCTTGGTTGAAGACGAAAAAGAAGAGTTTTGTGTTGCGCATCTTTTGGTCGTAATTTTTGCTTTGACACCCAATTTTGCTGGTCATTGTGGACTGTCTTGGGGAGGAAACTTATGTGGTTGTTGTTCTCCCTATCTAAGAAAAAGTGTTGCAGTTTCCCCTTGTGCAGGCCTTGAGTTGGTGGAGCTAAGTTTGAATCTTTTATCGGAAAAGATTTAATGAACATTTGATTTTCCCTGGTGCATCCTTCTTCCTTCTTGGAAGTATAGATCTTGAGATTTCTTGAAGAGTTTTGGGCTATCAAAGTTGGGAATTTGAGAGTTGAGCTCTCCTGCATTTCTGTTGGAGTTTTGTTTTTCTTCCTTGCCTGGAAAGGAGAAATTGTCTATCGGTGTTCGTTCTGGTTATTGAGTTGTGGTTATCTTTAAAAGTTGAGTTGCATCCTGTTTGTCAAAAGTGAAAATGGTTGTTTAGCATGTTATGTAGTATGTAACAATGTGGTTTATGGAAATGATTTACTCCTAAGTTAATTGGTGAGTTGAATTAGTTAAATGTAATATTTATCTTTAGCTTAAGATTAAATAAACTTCTAGTGTTGTAGATTACTCTATAGCGAGAATGATTAAAGGTGTTAATGTACATGCTTAGATTCTCTTGTTTACTTTAAAAGTGCTTATGACCCCCGATAATGTTAAAAGTATTAAACCCTGAAGCATAGTTAGAACATTAAGATGATGTAGACTGCTGATATTGTTAAAGAAACTTTGCTGGTTGTTAAAGATGTTCTAATTTTACATGTTAATACAGAGATTTAATCGTGTTGGTGACCTTAACTTGGAAGTTGATTAGAGTTGTTATTTATGATGTTGCGAACTGTTAGTATATTTGGAAGCTTGCATATGTGTTCCTATAATTCTAGTACCGATGTCAGTTGGGAAGACATAGGTTTAGTGGTTGTGGTAAGAGCTTTGTGATGGTCCAACTCATTAAATTTGTTTTAAATAGTTGGAGCATGTTGAGTAGTGACAATTTGCTATAGCCTTTGGATAGGGTAACTAAAAGTAATGTTGCAATTTTTAAAATTATGCAAATAATTGATGTTGATGACTTGGTAGTGTTGTTAATTGTTGGAAACCATTGATCCAATAGAGAAAAGTGTAAAACTGTGGAATTATGTCGAGTACATGTTGTGATGGGATGAACAATGGATAACAATCATGATGTAAGATTTTAACCTTAATGAATGCATATCTTAGAATCCTATTTACGAATTTTATCTTGTAGTGATAATACTTATTTGTTGAAGTCATTTTATTGATTGAACAAGTTTTAATTGTCAAGATGTTGATGTATGGATGGTATAAAATTGATATGTTGATCATGCTTAAGTATCTGTTGAAGTACTATGTTTGAAATATAGAATACGTTGTTATATGATGTGTTGGTCTGTGGGGATCCTGATGAGGTAGTATAGAATGGAAGACGTTTTGTTAATCATTATAAACTGTATTTATAAATGTTGGGAAAGGTAACTAGAGAAAGAATTGGTTATGTAGCTTTTGGTTGAATTATAATGAGGCTTCTCGATGAGTATATAGTGTATATTGAATGCTTAGATGGTAAGTATAGTGGAATACTAGATATGGTGGGTTTCATCCTGAGCTTGTGTCTAAAACCTTTTGGACTGGTTTGATTAGTTGCTATTTTGGTTGGATACTTTTGGTCGAAGTGTTTCTTCTGTTGTATTTCAGAGTTTCCCTAAAACTCGTAGTGATTAATGCCAATCTTTGGATTTGGCTAACTTGTTTAGTTTGTACTATGAGTATGGAATTACACCCAAAAGTTTTTGAGTGGATCACGCCCCTTCGCGTTCGCATTTAATTATCTTTGGAATTAATTTTAAAGGAAGCAGACGGACATAGTGGGTTGTGTTGGAAACTCTTGAGATTTAATATGTAACTCTTTTTGACTAGAGTTGGATTTATTTGCATAATGTGTGTGATGTTTGCGAGTGCTTCAAAAAGGTGGATTATATGAATGTTTCCTAAGTGAATTTGGTTAGTGAAAAGTTCTCTTTTGGGAATGAGTTTCCCTTTCTTTTGAGAAAATTTGTGGTGGTTGTGTGTGCAGATGTTTGACTTTGGAGTCGATGTTCTTTTCCAAAATGTTGATTTTGGTTAAAATGTGATGTTCTGCAAGTTTAGCTTTCTATCATTGGTGGGTTCTGATACGATGTGGTGCCTTACTGTTAACTATGTTGACGTCATAGTTTATATGAATTAGCGCAATCCTCGATGTTATTCGAGTTTTATTCATGTGATACAGAGGAAGTCGTCTTATGAATGACTATTCGGTAGTGTTGTTACATGATGAATGAATGGTGAAAAGTAAACATGACATCGTTTATAGATGTTAAATGATAAAAGAGTCGTTGAGCCAGGTCAGTGAGAAAGTCATATATGGATATATGACTAATCCGGAGTGCTCTTGGAAAGCTGCATGCATGTCCTGAATCGAGATTTCAATTGCCTTCTAGTACGAGAAGTAAGAATGAATATCTTCTGGTATGTTGGTTGTGGTGTAAGAGATCTGAGCTTTCTTTGCATATTGGCTTAGGAAAAAATAAAATGAGTACTCTTTGGTTGTTGCCGAACTCTTTTCAAAGTGGCTTTTAGCGCTTTGGAGTTCGAGTTGTTAGAGGTGGATCATTTTGGGTTCATGGGTCTTGGTTGAGCTTACTCAATGATTGTACCATTTGTTCTGATTCTTTGAAAGGAAGAATGCGAGGGCGAAACCTTCTTAGAAAGAGGAATCTAGTGCGGGTTGTTAATGACCTAAGCTACTAGATGTTGCTAGTAGTTGATCGTAAATAGTTTAAAAGTGAAGAGTAAAGGAAGGTTGTGTATGACTCAATCCAAACCTTCTTGGAGAATTGTGTCATTGATGTGTTCCTTGGTGGGGTTGATTAAATTATTAGTGGACCACTTGTGGTTGCTAGTAATTTTTTTCCTTTTCAGAGTGTATTGGATCTTTTTGTCGCCGAGGTTGAGCGAGGTTGTGTCAACCGTAGCGATTTTGTTCGGTTGTTACTGTTTCTTGCGGGTTTAAGGACCCTGGTTGTAAAGTAGGCCTTTCCTTTCGGTGGTGTGTTGGGTATTGGTCTTTTGTAGAAGATAAATCTATTGCAAGGTTTTAACCTCGTTTGTTCAAATAGTTGGTGGTCTTGGAGTGTACATCCCACCTGGTTCGTCGTCGTCTTGAATACGGTGAACCATAGTAGAGAGGTTGAGGTGTGAAAACACGTTTGTGCGTGGGAGATGAAGAGGGTTCTAGAGGTTGGTACCGTGTTCTTCTGGAGAGTAGTTTCGATTAAAGGGATCGGGCATGCTAGTGCCAAGGAATGTATGGAATGAGGAGTATGAGACCGTTTTCTTTCGTGGTCTATTTGGGAATTGAAGTGAAGGTGGAACCGTGAGAGGTTACACTCTGTTGAGCTAAATCAACATTTTCTCGCTAGTGTTGGTTTTGAGAACTCACTTGTCGTTTGTTCCGGTGTGAGTCTTTGTGTGAATGTTTTGTGTTGCAAAGAAGTCTTTTGTCTCTTGGGGACTTTGTTGTTGATTTTGGTGTGTGTTGGATTCGAGGTCGAATCTTGTTGAAGGGGGGGGGGAGAATGTGACACTACGGGATGTCAAAACATTATAAAAATATGAAATCGGAGTTTAAAACTTTACGTTATGAAGTTTAATTGCGTTTCCGGGCCGATTTCGGGAGTTTGGGCCTTTCCGGGGAAGTTTGGGCCAAAGGAAAAGGGTCGTGGGCATTAGTGGGAAGGTGTTTGGGCCCATGTGGGAGTTAGAGGCCAGATTGGGCAGGTTGAGGGCACCTCCCCCTGCACTAGAGGGCACCCAGCCCTACCCTAGCCGCCCCACTCCCTCCTCTCCCCAAAAACCAGCCGCCACCTCTCCCCTTGCCCTTGCCGTGCGCCCCCTCCCCACCATTGCGCCACCACCCCCTCCACCTCCTCCCCACCCTCCTTGCTGCCCTTGGGGAGCCCCTCATCTCGTCATCCCACTGATCTCCCCCTCGGAAAGCTCCGCGACGAGGAGATCCGGTGGTTCCGGCGCGAGGAAGGCGATCGGGGAGCCCGGGAGGAAGGAACTCGGCGTTCGTCGTTCTTCAGGCTGAGGTATGGCATGGGTGAACCTTGGGGATGGTCTAGGTACTATTCTAGAGGTTGAATTGATGTTTTAAGATCAAGTGGTGGTGCTTTGATTGGGTATATTGGTTGAAAACTAGAGTTTGCCACGTTCTATGTTTCTGGCAGATTGTGTAGTTGACCTAGGGTTTGAGTTTTCGCGATTTTAGACTCGGAATTTGGTCTGCCGCCTATTGAAGAAGTTGTAGATAACTTCGATACCTTTCAGTGCACACCAAGAACGTGTAATTCCGATCAGCCGTTTGAATGTTATGGCCGTTTTACCGAACGTGTTCAAAACTGTGACGAGATTGGAACAGTTCACGATATTCTGTGGATTAAACCACTTTAGATGCCGAATTAGTTTTTGCCAATACTTAGAAAAAGTTAGGAAATTTCCTAAGCTTCGCGATGAAGTACTCGTTTAATCGATTCGGAGTCCTAGAACTCAAGATATGATAGTTTGAAGTCTGCTGTCCGGGAGGGACAGATTCTCTGTTTTTAGGTTTTGGAAGTAGTTTGTGAAGTCGGGGTAGACGAGCATTTGTGTACTATTTTGGGGGCTCGTTTTGAGTGTGTGGTATGTTTGTGAAGGTGGTGTGACCCCGGTAGTGCCCTCAACCTCTCGCCAATCCGTCGGCCAAGGTTATGGCAAGTGTATTGTAATGGGTAGTGTAATGTATGTTGCTAATTGTGACTAGATGCAAATTGCTTACATGTTGTGATATCTTTTCATGATTAGTGCTTGCCAATGTTATGATGAAAATGGACTATTATGATGCTATGCCATGTTTAGTTCAGTTTGATGCAAGTTGTTTACGTTTATGGCATATGTTGCATACATGGCATGAAAGCTGGCGGGTCGGTGAGAACATCATAACTAGTCCGGTAAGGTCGGTGAGAAAGTTATGACTACTCCGGAGCGCCATGGTTGTAAGACGTACCTCGTGATTCCACCCACGTGGTGAGTGGAAGCGATGCGTAGGCACCCTCCATCTACGGTATGGAAGGGGGAAGAGGGTGCACGCCGACGGGTGTGCACTCAGCAATACCGGTATATGCTCACAGGAGACATGTGCATCGCATTGCATTGCATACATGATGATGAAAATGTGTTGTGAACAATGTGCTTTGTCATGGCTATGATGTTGTGGATGAAATTAAGATTTGATCATGATGTTAAAGTATGGTATGTATTGTTGTTGGCCTTGATTTATTCTTTATGACCTATTGCGATATATTTGCTGAGTGATGAACTCACGCTTGTGTTTTATGTTGTTTTTAGGTACCATGAAACCGACATGCGGGAAAGGGGCTTAGTGGCACATCTTCACAAAGTTTCACTCATTAAGATATATACAATTTTGCCATTCGTAGTTGTGATTATAAGTTAATGCGTTGAGAACTTGGAGTATGACTTATTTGTGTGCTTGGTCATATTATTTACTTCGTTTTAGATCATGGAGTGGTTAAATTCATTATGCTAGACTTAAATAGTTGCTATGTCACCTGTTTTTGCTGCTTTAGATGCTTCCCATTATGATATAACTTGTGACATTATTGTTGATGCTCCGTACCATGGAAAAACAAAGGAGATGCGGCCGAAATTTTCAGTTTTTACATGTACTCCTTTGTTGTAATTTACCTTTAGATGTTGTTTAGTCTATGTTTGGTGACATCCAAGGCATACTAGATGCCAGGGTGTGTCGGGACCCCAAATTTGCAAATCCGGACCCTCTGTGTATTCAACACTAGTCCAGGAACGCGCTAGTGCACACAGTCTTAACATCGGTAAATATCACAATCATACCACTCGATACTAGTAAAGTACTTTAATTAAATAGTCAAACTGGTTACTCGACCTTATGGTCAAGTTACAAATGTATGCCTCGCAGGGCGAAACTTATTAAGAGAGAAATAATAGCAGCGGAAAATCAAACAACTTCGTGGCGCCATCCAGTATACCACAGGCAACTGACTGGGCTCGCTCCCTAAGTAGACGGATCCTCTTGGAGCTCCTCCTCCAAAGCTGGTGTAGTCTCCTCTTCAACTGGTGTTGTATTGTGGCAAGGGTGAGTACTTGGTACTCAGCAAGTCATGCACAGAATGCAGGCTAATATACTATATGCATGGCTTGGTACAAAGGAATAGCTCAAGGTATATTTGCGATGTGACATTTGACAAGTAGCATAAATAGATTCGAAAGCAGTAGAAACAAGTATAGCATAGATAACTTTTCAAGGAGTTTAATGAACATCTTTCCCATCCTAATCCACATTTCCATCAACATCATTATTAATCCAACCCAACCTTTCAAATCCAAGTTATTTTTGAGAAAATCTAACGCTTGACTGTAATTCCCGAGCGATGTCCAATACCGCGGACACGGCTATTCGAATAGATTGTACACTCTGCAGAGGTTATGCACTTTACCCACAAGATACAGTCAAACACCACAAAGGCGAGTTCCCGTAACAAAGTCTTTCGGAAACTTCTAACAATACAAGTGGTCCTCCCCGGTTATTGCACACTAACCCTTCCCTTAGCTAAGGCGAAGTTTAGGCCAATCAACCGTTAGATGGGTACCTGGCCTCACTCCGACGCTCCCCGCACAACTTACACAAAGGGTGTAGTTGACCTCCTGAGGTCCCACAGTGCGTTATTAGCAACTTAGTCAACTAGGTCCGTCCCATTACTGGACATGTGGTTGCACGTTAGACCAGTTCAAAGGCTTGCAAGGTGAAGTCCTTAGGGTGACTAGGGCAAGACTACCCAAGAACCAAATCAACATCCCCAATGCCACAATTGCCCACCTGATCATTCTTGCCACATGCCCTGGTGAAAACTATTTATCAAACCCCAGTTGATTACCATGCACCACGTGCCATCAACATCACATGATACCTTTCCAAAACAGGTTCAATATATCATTAAGTCAATATTAACATTTGATTGTCCAAAATCATGTCATGAGCACATAGCGAGTCTAAGCAGTATACTACAACGGTCTAAAACCCATGTTGGCAATTTAATAATGTCCAACTAGTAATCCACAACTAGGGTGACAAGGGTCATGGCACATATTTAAATAATCAAGGTGTCATACAGCAAATTGGTATTTATCTAACCCCCATATTTAAATAAAGTATTTTCTAATTGAACTAGCATGCAATAGGTTAAATCAAAATAGATTTCGAAATAGGATCAACATGGTCAAAGCACAACTTGCCTTCAAAAAGTACTTGTTCTTGGTCTTGAGTTGGATCCTGAGTCAATACTTCTCCTTCGAATCCTTCCGGCACTTCAACGTCTACTCGTAAAGCGTGCAAATAGCAAATACACGAATAAACAATAGGCAAAAAGTATCCAATCATCCAAATAAAATCCATAAACAGATAGAACATAATTTTATAAATTTTTAGAAACTGGAATCGTCAAATTTGGAGTTAAAATGCAAAAGTTATGATTATTTTAAGTTTAAATAATCAATTAAATAATTTTACAAAGAAAAACTTTAGTCCAAAAATTAAATAAAATTCATATTTAGGTATGTCTCAATTTTATACAAATTTAGAAATTTGAATCACTCAAATCGGAGTTGAAACGCAAAAAGTTATAAGCGTTTGAAGTTTGAAACAAAATCTGAAATCATTATTTCGAATTAATAAATCATTTTCTTTTTCGAAAATTAATTATTGCGTCAGCCTGGACACGTGGCAACCACTGATTGGTTGGCTGACGTCAGCCGGTCCATGGACTTGGTCCACGCTCGGCTCGGGTCTACCGTGGAAACGGTCCACGGCTCACGATGCGGCCGACAAAGGGCCCCACACGTCGATGGCGTGCTCCCACGCCGCGCCTGATCGCGGCGACTGAAACCACGTGGCATGATCAGGCCGTTGGATCTAGATCCGGCGGTCTAGATCCACCCTAGGTTAACGCAGTTTCGGCATGTGGCGATCGTGGGCGTTGGATCTTGATCCAGCGGTCGGATCCGATCTAGTTTAAGGGGTTTGGGTTGCACGTGGGCTCACCGTGGATCGCCGGATCTTGATCGGACGGCTGAGGACCTTCGCGGGTGACGATGGCGTCGCGGCGGGGCTTGGTCAACGGAACCGAGGAAGACGACCCACGGGACGGCGACTCGGGGCAGATCCGGCGAAACGAAGGTGTCCCTCGGGCGCGTCACGCGATGGGGGTTCCAGATATGGGACTCACGCGGCGCGGAACGGGCTACCGGCACCGGAGGAGAGGAAGAAACCACGGTGGTGCTTCACGAACTCCGGCGAAAGTTTGTGGGCAGGCGGCGGTGGCTCGGGCGTTGGAAACTAGGGCAACAGGTGCGCACACAAACGGCGGTCCTCGGGCGATGACCCACGCCTTAAATGGCCTCGGCATGCGCGCACAAAACGGAGACCTAAATCCTCACGGCGGCGGCGCGCGGCCAGTCCGGCTTTCGGACTTCGGCGGAGACGGCGACGGAGGATCCGCGTGGCGCGATCAACGGCCCGCGATCGCGGCGGGTCGGATCGGCCGGACTCGGCCAACCGGTGCAATCCAATCTGGACCGTTGGATCTCGATCCAACGGTCGGGATCGAATAGGGTTCGGTCAATTCACTTGGCTCGGGTCGGACTCGAGTCGGACTCGGACTCGGGTCCGGTCGGATGAACAGTACTTGACCCGACTCGAATTTCCAGCGATTTAATATTTAGAATAATTCCCAGAAATTCATTTAATTCATTAAAAATATCAAAAGACTCAGAAAAATTCCAGAAAAATTCTGGAAAATACTTTGGATCATTTTGGACTCAAATAAAATATTTCCAACAAAATTTTATTTGCAAAGTTTAATTCTTTAATTATTTCCAAATGAAATAAATTCAAATAAATTCCAAATAAATCCAAATAAATTCCAGAAAATTCCAAAAATTCACCAAAGTGCCAATTCACACATGAATTTAAGAAAAGCAAAATTCACCAAAGGGCCCGCGTGTTAGTACCATGTGGCCGAGGTGCGGTGACGTCAGCGCTGACATCACCCGAGGGGTCCCACATGTCAGTGAGACACGTGCCCGTGGGCCGGGTCCACGGTGAGTCGGACCCGAACCGTGGACCTAGTCCATGGACCCACTGACGTCATGCTAACGCAATAATTCGATTTTTCAATAGAAAAATAATTCGGTGGAAAATCAAATCCCGTGCTGACGTCATGCTGACGTCATAAATCCGGATTTTTCAATAGAAAAATAAATGAATTAATTCGGTTTATTGATTTATTTGAATTTTTAAACTTCAAACGCTTATAACTTTTGCATTTTAACTCCGATTTGAACGATTCCAATTTCTAAATTTTTATAAAATTGAGATCTACTTAAATATGAATTTTAATTAATTTTTGAATATGAAATCTTCTCTGTTTATATTTAATTAGTAGATTCTTTAAACTTTAAATGATTATAACTTTTGCATTTTAACTCCGTTTTGGGCGATTCAAATTTCTAAAAATTTGTAAAATTATGCTCTTCCTGTTTATGGATTTACTTCAATTTTTAAGTAATCTGTATGTACTATTTTATTTATTTATTGCTATTTGCACGCGTTACGAGTAGACGTTGAAGTACCCGAGGGCTTTGAAGGTGAAGTGTTGACCCAGGAGCCAGCTCAAGACCAAGATCAAGTACTTTTTGAAGGCAAGTTATGCTTTGACCATATTGATCCTATTTTTGAAATTAATTTAATTTAAATTATTGCATGCTAGTTTAATTATAAATTGTTTTAATTATTTCTGGGAATTAGATAAATGCCAAATTGCTGTACGACACCTTGACTATTAAGTTATGTGCCATGAACCCTTGTCACCCTAGCTGGGGATCATATTAGTTGGTCGTTAGTAAATTGCCAATATTGGGTACTTAGACCGTCGTAGTATATTGCTTAGACCTGCTACGTGCACATGACATGATTTTGGACAATCAAATGTTAATCTTGACTTAATGAGATATTGAACCTTTTTTGGAGAAGTATCATGTGTTGTGATTGATGTTGGCACGTGGTGCATGGTAATCAACTGGGTTTGATAAATAGATTTAGACCAGGGCAAGTGGCAAGAATGATACGGTGGGCCATGAGTGGCACCGGGGATGTCGTTTTGGTTCTTCGGGTAGTCTTGCCCTGGTCATTCTAAGGACTTAACCTTGCAAGCCTTTGATCTGAGTCAAAAGTGCAACCACATGTCCGCAATGGGACGGACCTAGTTGAGTAAGTTACTAAAAACTTACCTGTGATATCTCGGGGTGTCAACTACACCTTTTGTGTAGCTTAAAAGGGGAGCGTACCAGTGCTATGGCATGGTACCTGTCCAACGGTATGTCGATCCCATACTTCGCCTCTGTTAAGGGAAGGGATGGTGTATGACACAAGCCGGAGAGGTTCACTTGTTTTGTTTGCGGTCTCCGAAAGGCTTTGTTGCGATCACTCGCCTTTGTGGTGTTTGACTGTATCTTGTGGGTAAAGTGCATAACCTCTGCAGAGTGTAAAATCTATTTGAATAGCCGTGTGCGCGGCACTGGACATTGCTCGGGGATTACAGTCAAGGGTTAGACTTTCAAGAAAACAACTTGGACTTGGAAAGTTTTGTTGGGTTAAATGATGACGTTGATGGAAATGTGGATTAGGGAAGGAAAAGTGTTTACTTAACTCTACTTATGATACTTGGACTTGGACATTGCTCGGGGATTACATTTACTGCTTTCGAATCTACTTATGCTACTTGTTTACTGCTGTTTTACTGCAAATGTACCTATTAGCCTATCCTTTGTAATAAGCCATGCTTATAGAATAGTAGTTTGCATTCTGCGCATGACTTGCTGAGTACCAAGTACTCACCCTTGCCACAATACAACATCAGTTGAAGGAGAAGCGACGCCAGCTTTAGAGGAAGAACTTCAGGAGGAGCCGTCTACTTAGGGAGCGAGCCCAGTCAATTGCATGTGGTATACTGGATGGCGCCACATTGATGCTTTTATTCCACTGCAATTTATTTCCTTAATAAGTTTCCGCCCTGTGTGGCGTACTCTTGTAACTTGACCATAAGGTCGAGCAACCAGTTTGGTTATCTTAATTAAAGTACTATGTTACTATCGATGTGTATGATTTTGATATTTACCAATGTTGAGATTGTGTGCACTAGCGTGATCCTGGACTAGTGCTGAATACAAAGAGTGTCTGGATTTGCAAATTTGGGTCCCGACAAAGGTGGTATTAGAGCCGTACTGACTATAGACTCACCCATAGTTAGAATGGTCATAGTGAGGATAAAACTTATTTTCTAAAGTTAAAATTTGACAAGGCAATGAATGAAATCTCGACTCATCCCCTTCTCTCTTTTCATACCCCTGTTGCTGAATTTTTCTTGCTATTCCTTGGTTTTAAACTTCAGAGTTCTTATGCGAGTGTCTTTTGCCAGATGTTGATGAAGAACAACTACGCCGAGCGTGAGGGAGGCTACGCTGCTGAGTTGCGGCGTATGCTGTAGTTGCTTGGAGGTTTTGAGAGACCGCTCTACCGAGGGACCACCATCGTGCAGGCAGGATTGGTCATAGGATGGGACGTTAAGATCACAGTGTATGCATGAGAGAAGAAGAAGTTTAGTGGTCCATTTCACTTCACCTCTAGGAGGTCAACATTTGAGATGGGAATCCAGGAGGTGTCTCGTAGAGCGATGCAACAGATTGCTCGCACTTACTCCAGAGAGCTGGAAGGCACAGTATTCCATCACCACCCACGCCGAGACAACAGAGCTCAGCGGAAACCGATAGAAGATGGGAATGCTACCGTCACACACTTGGCCAGATTCATCGTCGCCTAGGAGGAGCTTATCGACGACACAGTCCAGGAGATGATGAAGGCTCGCGAACAGGTCGAGGAAGGGAAAAAGCACCTAGAGAATGCTCGTGTGTACGTCGCCTATGCTGCGGAGAGGATCGCAGAGCTGGAGACCGCACTGTATGGGCAGGGCCCGGAGCCAGTATTAGAGTTGGACGCCATAGAACCGGAGGAACTAGCACCTGAGCAGGAGCACCAGCCAGCACTACAGCCAGAGCCTGAGCCTGAGGATGATGCCGCTTCTTCTACTACTGCTGTTGTGGGGAATGGCGATCGCTTCGTGCCCATGCTGCCGCACCCGCCGCAAGGAGGCAGTGGAGGTTTTCTCGACGAGTGAGCGTAGGTTTTGCAGTTGAGACTCCTTCGTCGAGTCGCGTTTTGGAATAAGAGTCACCCTTAGAGGCGTTAGACTCTAGTGTGTTAGTCGATTTGGATCTTTCTTGCTTGCTGAGTGCGCAGTATGTGTTGCAAGGCCCTTAGGCATTGTAAGCAACCATACCAAGTTATTATTGATTAAATAATAAAGTTGGATTTTGAGTTACACCTTTCCCCGCACTATCGATGTGTATGATTGTGATATTTACCGATGTTGAGACTGTGTGCACTAGCGTGATCCTGGACAAGTCCTGAATACACAGAGGGTCCAGATTTGCAAATTCGGGTCCCAACACAAACTAAAGTGAAATATTCTGTTGTGAATATGTATCTTTGGTAGTTGTCTTTTGGTGAGAGTTGGGCTGGAAAGAAGATAGGGTAAAAGTTATATTGTGGTTTGGTGGTGGAAGAAGAATTGGGCCATAGTGGGTTATTCCTCTCGATGGTAATGGTCTCTTGGTTAAGAGGTCAATAAGTTGTAAGAGATGAAAATCAGTGCCTTTTTTCTTAGGGTACAAGTTCGAACCAGGGATGTTCAAGTGGTTGGTACGAGTGATTTGTTGAATAATGGTTAGGGGATTATTATAGTGAAGTATTCCATGTTGTTCGTGTTGTCTTGAGTGTGATGAACAGCAGTAGAGAGGTTGGGATGGAAATCACTTTTGCGCGATGGAGCTGAAGACGGAACTAGAGATGGAGTTAGAGGTTGGTATCGTGTTCTACTGGAAAGTAGCATTAGTTAAAGGGATCAGACACTTTAATGCCAAGGAATGTTTAGAATGAGGAGCGTGACACCATTTTCGTTCTGGGTATGGTTGGGAATTTATTCTATCGCTTGGTTCATTCTGAGTCTGCATTCTATTTTGGTGTTGGGTAAAGTTCTTGCAAGATTTTGACCGTGGGTTATTGTTAGAGCTGTGGGTCTTCGAGCCAAAGCACCTTGTTTTTGAGTCCCGACTAGAGAAAATTCTGGGGAATTTGGAGCGAGTGTTGAAAAAATAAAACCTTCAATTTGTTAAAGTCCTGTGGTCACACCAGGCAGAGAGAGAAGCGACCTGGGAGTTGGAATCTTGCATGCGCGAGAAGTATCCTGAGTTTTTGTTCAATTATGGGTTTGTGGGCCGTTGTCGGGGAGATTGAACCTTGAGGGAATGTAGTTTGGGCTTCCTGTGGGAGGCTTATGGCCCATGTGGGGGGATTATGGCAGCAAACACTAGCCCTTCCACCACCCTTCCGCCCTTGTGTGCGCCCCACCCCCCATTGTGGCCGCCGCCCTTGCCCCAACTTGGCCGCCGCCCCCTCCACCCTTGCGCCTCCCCTCCCCACCCCTAGCCAACCCTAATTTCTTCCCCTAGCAACCCTTCTCCTATTTTCCTTTGTGGGGATCTCGTCCAACGGAGAGGATCCGGCGAATCCCGACGTTTGGAGGGCGATCGAGGCCGGGAGGAAGAGAATTTCGTCGGTTCGTTGATTCTCCAAGGAGAGGTAAGTATTGCAGATTCTTTTGTAGTGATTTGGTGCTGTTTAGATGGGGGAATCCATGCCTAAAACCTTCAATTAGGTGTTGTTATTAGATGTGTTTAAGTTGAATCTAGATCTGTCTCGCATGCTGTTCTCGGCCAGATTAGATCGTCACCTTCGGGCGTGGATTTGAGAATTTGTTATTCATTTTCTGGGGGACCGGCTGTTACGAAAGTTGTAGATAATCGAATTATCTTTAAATGTAGACCGAAATCACTATGTTTCGTTCATCCGTTAAAAGTTATGGCCATTTTACCGAGCGTTGTCCAATCTGTGTCGTGAATGGTAGTGTCTATGTTCATCTGTAGATTAGAGAATCCTAGAGGCCTAATTAGATTTTCTGAATACTTAGAAAAAGATGGGAAATTTCCTGTAGTTTTGGAAAATGTATTCGTTTACTTGATTTGGAGTTGTAGAACTAAAGTTATGATCGTTAGAAGGCTGCTATCACGTTTGGGCAGATTACTATTTTTCGTGATTTAGGATTAGGTCGCGAAACCGATGTAGTTATGAGTCTTGTGTTACTTTGTTAGCATGTTTTTGAGTGGAATGTATCTATTTGCAGGTGGTGTGACCCCGTGAGTGGCATCAACTTCTCGTCACACCGTTTTGAGATGTTAAAGGCAAGTGTATTGTGGTGATTGTGGCTTGATGGCCTTATGATTTCGTATTGTTGCGATTTAACCGTTTGATATGTTGGGTTGCCATGTCATTTTTTGATGAATATGAATTGTTAGGTTATGTATGTGGGAGTTAGTTAATGATCATGTATCTAATTATGGCTATGCAATTGTTATAAATATGTGTATTTGCAAATCTATTCATGTTTATGGCATATGTGCATTCATAATGGAAGAGGCGACCCCTTCTGATGCGGGCCTCTGTGCTCACACGTAGTGAACACGAAAGACCTACCTCGTAGTCCCATCCACAGTCGTGAATGGGAGCGAGTCAGTAAGAGTAGGCACCCTCCATGGGATGGAAGGGAATGAGGGTGCACACCGACGGGTGTGCACTCGGCAATACCGGTATGTGCTAAGAAAAGGGGCATAACATGAGCATGCATGATGTGTTACATGAGAATGTGAATGAAGAAGTTGTATGAATTGATCCTCACATGATTTAGTTTATGAGGTATATTCATATGTATGTTACATGTTATTACCTTGTTTCGCATTGCGATACACTTTGCTGAGTGATGAACTCACGCTTGTTGTTTAATGTTTTTTTTAGGCACCATGATCACGGCATTTCGGAAGGGGAACTAGATTCACCATTGCACTTAACATCACTTCAATAGACAATTTTATACCCATACCTCCTTTGTGATGGCTTTCTTTATTGAACCATTTTGTGGTTAATGTCACCAAGTTAAACTATCATACATCTAATTTAATTACATTACTTCTATTGGCAAACAATCTCCCTTCTAACTTTAGTTTTATAAAATCTAATCTTTGTGTGAAATTCCTAAGCATTGTCCATAGCTAGGGACACGACTATTCAAATATGTTGTACACTCTACAAATGTTATACATTTTACCCACAAAATATGATCAATATTATAATATCAGCCATAACACATACCCATCGAGGTGCAACTAAGAATATCATAACAAAACCTTTCAGAAACTACTAGCCCAAGATGTGCTGCGACGTCGAACAATTTGTTCAGCATTGTGTGGTTTGTCACAAGGCTAAATCTAAATTGAGTCCAAACAGTTTATGCACTCCTCTTCCGGTTCCCAATTCTCCGTGGGAAGACATCAGTATGAATTTTATTTTGGGACTACCAAGAACTAAGGGGGAGGGATTATGTTTTTGTAGTGGTGGATCGATTTAGCAAGATGAAACATTTCATTCGCTATCACAAGAGCGATGATGCATCGCATGTGGCTGATCTGTTTTTAGGGAAATTGTACGCTTGCATGGAGTGCTAGGATGACCGTCTCCGACCATGATGTCAATTTTATGAGTTACTTCTGGATGACGTTGTGGGCCAAGCTTAAGACGAAGTTGTTCTTAATGACTTGTGACCCCAGATGGACGGTCAAATGGAGGTCGTCAACCATACACTTTCAGCTCTACTTTAGATGATCATTAGGAAGAACTTGAAGGACTGGGAGGACTGCCTTTCGCATGTGGAGTTTGTCTACAATCACACGGTGCACTCAACTACTTCATTTTGCCTGTTCGAGGTCATGTATGGTTTCAAACCTATCACGCCACTCGATTTACTACCACTTCCGAGCCAGGATCGCATCAACATGGAGGCCTCATGACATGCTGAGTTTATGAAGAAGATACACACAGACGAAGGAGGAGATCAAGAAGAAAGCACGCTACTTTGTTGACAAGGCGATCAAAAAGTGCAAGAAGATAGTGTTCCAAGCAGGTGATCTGGGTTGGGTGCACCTACGCAAGTATCACTTTCTGGAGAAGCACAAATCCAGGCTTATGCTACGAGGCGATGGTCCATTCAGGTTGCTCAAATGCATCAACAACAATGCTTACAAGTTAGAGCTTTCGAGCGATGACTGTGCTGTGAGTTCTACTTTTAATGTTGCTAATCTTTCACCCTTCTTCGATGGCCGCGATGACGGTTTAGAGTCGAGGATAACTCCTTTCCAAGAGGGGGAGGATGATGAGGACCCCATCAAACCATGCTGATCCAGTTCCTCAAAGTGACCAAGCCAAACCCAAAGATCAATATGTTGGTCCTATGACAAGAGCTAGGGCAAAGGCTATTCAAGATCAGGTGCATGTTTTACTTTTTGAATATCTATTAGTTCAAAATGATTTTCTTTTTAATTTTCGCAACTACACTTGTGTTACGTTTGAAGTCTTTGGGGATCTGCATAGAGCTACTGGAAAGGATAACATGACTAGAAAGATGAGTTTGATGAACTATACCAAGACAAGGCTTCACTTATATCCAGAAATAATGGTGAGTGTGCAAGCAAAAGTGGAGGCATGGGAGGAGAGACTTGCGTCAAGAAGCATGCCACATGGAAAAGAGCAACTCGGCACCCCAAGCACAATAATGGAAGTTTTGCTAAATTTGGAAAGTTCATATTTGGAAGGTAACTATTTAGAAAGTGCATACTTGGAAAGTCCATATTTGGAAAATGCATCTTTGGAAAGTGCATATTTAGAAAGTGCATATTTTTAAAGAGAATATTTGGAAAGTGCATATTTGGAAGCTGCACTTTCGGAAAAGCAAAATTCAAATTCAACTTGTCAGTAAGACCCAATTTGGAATGGCCATAACTTTCACATACGGAATGCACTTTCGGAAAACCAAGAAGAAAAAAACTCACTAACAGTGGCAGAATCTAGAGAAAACCTCTTCGGCGGTGCTCATGAAAAAAATTGAATTCCAGTGAATTCAAAGCAAATCCTCGAACAAGGGCTTATGGCTTTGGACGAGTAAACCTAGGTGATTTTGTTGCTCCCTTTATATCGACCTCGGCATGCGAGTAGAGCTAGATTTGCTTCAACGTCCATGACGTGCATGACACGAATATAGTGTCCTCGTCAGAGATGATGAACAGTGTTTCTAACATGTTGGCCCCATTTGTTAGCGACACATAGCTCACGGACTGGCGGGCTAGCTGCGATGTGGAATTGGGTTAACTAGGCTTGCTTCCTAAGGCGGTTAAGCTGGGTTTTGGCCCAAACACATTTCTACTATTGTTTTATTTTTCTTTTTAGAAAATATAGAAAACATAATTTAGCTCCAAATAAATAGCAAGTGCATTAAAAAATTCCCAAAAAATTCTGAAAAATACTTCTGAGGATAAGGAACCCAAATAAAATAGTTGTGATAATTGTTCACTTGATAATTAATCATTTTATATTTATGAAAATTCTAAATTAAGCTTTAATTATCAAATAAAATTGCGAAACTTTTTGAAGAGCTAAATCTCGCAAAAACATTTTTTAAAAGGCAAAAGGGATGTTACACTATTCCAACCGTGATCCACATGGATGGGATAGCGATTTTAGTTCAGTTGCTAATCCTCCACGCAGAGGATATTTTAGCTTATAAGAATAGTACCCTATAGCAAGGTTCAAAATACCAACAAAATTTTGAAAATTTCGGTCAAGATTTCGGATTTTGGCCAGGGATGAGATTACAAATCCCGGTGGAATAAAAAATTTCAAATTACAATAGTAATTTCAGTAAATTTCACCAAAATTTTGGGTATTTTGATCAGATTTCAAGTATTTTAGACCAAATTTGATCGGATTTGGGACAATACCTCTTAAGAATGCCATCTTCCATGAAAATCTTTTGAAAAACCAAATTTTTTTAAACATTTTATAAAAACAACAAAACACTATCAGATTTTTATAAAAATTTACAAGCTTGATCATGCTCTTAAAAATTTATGGTACCATGTTTAGCTGTCTAGAATCATACATAAAAATTTTCAAAAGAATTGAACTTTATTTGTTATCTTTGAAAAAACAAAAATAGAAGGAACAAAAATGAGATAGTAATATTGTTACAATTTTATCAATTTTTTTTGAGTGTGATCATGATCCAAAAATTTTAGGAGAGCTTAAACATTTCCACAGAACCCTATAATAAAAGTTCAAAAATTCTAACCCTATTTTGGTTGCTCAATCAAATCATGATTCAAAACTATATATGGAAGCTTTTATCAAGAATAGTAGCACTACTAGAGTTTTTAAACATTTCTAAGGCTAGATCATCATCTAAAGATATTATGGAAACATTAGTGACGTGTTAGGACCATCCACCAAAATTGACTAACATGGTTTAAAAAAATAAATTTGCAAGAAGCACTTTAGCTCAGTTGGTACTCGGCTCAGCAGAAGACTGTGAGGTCCTTAGTTTGAATTCTGGTTCCTCACCGTTTTTTTTGCCGTGCTTGGTTCGAATTCTAGTTTGGTGAGGAGTAGGATAGATCATTAGATTCAAAAAATAAAGTGAAATTTTTTTGTTGAGTGCCCTTTCAGACCGAACCATCATCTCACACCTTACATCAACTCGACCGAAGCAACTTCATGTCATGCATAATGGTTAAAAAATTTATAGCCTCAGAAGACCATTTGACAAGGATTGATCTCAGTGATTTTGACCAAAATTTTGAGTCTTTCGATCATATTTCAAATTTTTTGGACTAGATTTGTGACAATACCTCTTAAGAAAGACATCTTCCATGAAAAGTTTTTGAAAAATCAAAATTTTGAGATGTTTTATAAAAATAACTCAAGCACTATAAGATTTTTATAAAAATGTACAAACTTGATCATGCTCTAAAAAATTTATGGTACCATCTTTAGTAGTATAAGATCATACAAAAAAATTTCCAAAGGAATTAAACTTCATTTGTTGTCTTTGAAAAATAAAAAATAGTAGGAACATAAATGAGACAGTAACATTATCAGAATTTTATAAATCCCCTCAAGTGTGAGCATGATCCAAAATTTTTAGGAGTGTAATCAGTGCTTTTGAAACATTCTTTAAAATTTTGAAAAATTTTGAGCTTGTTTGGTTGCATAATAAAATATATGGAAGCAATACATGTACTCAACCATTATACCAGGAATTCAGGAAGTAGGACTGTCAGAATTTTTGAAATTTCCTCAGGACGATCGACAAAAAGTTTCAAAATATTTTATGGTAACATTAGTGAATTGTCAGGACCATCGACAAAAAGTTTCAAAAAATTTCTAATATGGTTTGAACTATTTTTCATTCGGTTGAAAGCTGTCGAGATTTCGGCAAATTTGGCCAAAATTTTGACAATTTTGGTCAAAAACCTAGTTCAGAAAATTTTGGATTTGAATTTTGATTTTTAAATTTCGTCCAAAATTACAAAATCTTGCCAAAATTTTGGATTTCGATCGCCTCTGAGATATAATCTGAAAACGAAATTTGAAACCTTGCCCCGTAGATGGTTGTGGTTTGGGTCTGCATAACTGTCGGGACCTGAATGTGCAAATCCGGACCCTCTGTGTTTTCTGCACTAGTTAAGGATCGCACTAGTACTCATAGTCTCAACATCGATGAATATCACAATCGTACACAGCAGAATAGTAATTAAGTATTTATTATAACAAAAGCGGTTGAGTAAACCTTATGGTTAACTTACAAAAGTACGCCTCGCAGAGCAAAGTCTTTATTAAATAAACTGCGGCGCAAATAAAACAAACTCATGGCGTCAACCAATATGCCATAGGCAACTGACTAGCTGGCCCCTAGTTCGTCGGCTCCTCCAGGAACTCCTCCAATGCTGGCGTTGATTCCTCCTCAACTAGTGTTTGTGTGGTGGCAAGGGTGAGTACTTAAGCACTGTCGGGACGCGAATTGGCAAATCCGGACCCTCTGTGTATTCAGCACTAGTACAGGATCACGCTAGTGCACACAGTCTCAACATCGGTAAATATCACAATCATACTCAACAGAATAGTAGTGTACTTTCCTTAATTAACCACACCGGTTGCTCGACCTTATGGCCAAGTTACAAAGATACGCCTCACAGGGCGAAGACTTATTAAAAGAGAAATAACTGCAATGGAATAAAATAGATTTCATGGTGCCATCCAGTATACCACAGGCAACTGACTGGGCCCACTCCCTAGTTAGACAGCTCCTCCTGGTACTCTTCCTCCAAAGCTGGCGTCGACTCTTCTTCAACTGATGTTGTATTATGGCAAGGGTGAGTACTTGGTACCCAGCAAGTCATGCACAGAATGCAAGCTATTATTCTACATGCATGGCTTATTACAAAGGATAGGCTAACAGGTTCATTTGTAGTAAAGTAGCATGAGTAAATACAATAATAGATTGTAAGCGGTAAACAATAATGAATAGAGTACTTTTCACAATGATCTCACAAATACAACATTTTTCAATCCTAGGCCCAATTCATCATTCCAAACCAACCATCTTTCCAGAGTCAAGTCATTTTTGTGAAAGTCTAACCCTTAACTGTAATTCCTGAGCAATGTCCAATGCCACGGACTTGGCTATTCGAATAAATTTTTCACTCTGCAGAGGTTATGCACTTGACCCACAAGACACAGCCAAACACCACAAAGGCGAGTGTCCATAACAAAGTCTTACGGAAACTTCTAACAGCACAAGTTGGCCTCCCCGATTATTGCACACTAACCCTTCCCTTAGCAAAGGCGAAGTCTAGGCCAATCAACCGTTAGATGGGTACCTGGCCGCAGCCCCGGTACGCTCCCCTGTACAACTACACAAATGGTGTAGTTGACACCCCGAGGTCCCACAGGTACGTTATTAGCACTTAATCAACTAGGTCCGTCCCATTACAGACATGTGGTTGCACGTTTGACTCAGTTCAAAGGCTTGCATGGTTAAGTCCTTAGGATGACCAGGGCAAGACTACCCGAAGAACCAAATCAACTTCCCCGGTGCCACAACTGGCCCACCCGATCATTCTTGTCACATGCCCCGGTCTAAATCTATTTATCAAACCCCAGTTGATTACCATGCACCACGTGCCATCAATAACAACATCAATAACACAAGACACTTCTCAAAAACATGTTCCATATGCCATTAAGTCAATGTTAACTTGTAATTATCCAAAATCATGTTGTGACTACGTGGCAGGTCTAAGCAATATACTACAACGGTCTAATTACCCATGTTGGCAATTTAATAATGTCCAACTAAATAATCCACAACTAGGGCGACAAGGGTTTATGGCACATAAGTAATTAATCAAGGTGTCATACTGCAATTTGGCATTTATCTAATTTCCCAGAATTATTTAAAGCATTTTCTAATTGAATTCGCATGCAATAATTTAAATCAGATAGATTTCAAAAATGGGATCAATATGGTCAAAGCATAACTTGCCTTCAAAGAGTACTTGTTCTTGGTCTTGAGCTAGCTCCTGGGTCAATACTTCTCCTTCGAAGCATTCGGGTACTTCAACGTCTACTCGTAATGCGTGCAAATTGCAATAAATAAATAAAATAGTACATGCACATTTCTCAAAACATCAAATAAAGTCGATAAACAGAAAGGGCATAATTTTACAAATTTTTAGAAATTTGAATCGCTCAAATCGGAGTTAAAATGCAAAAGTTATAATTGTTTAAAGTTTAAAGAATCTATTAATTAAATCTAAACAGAGAAAAAATCATGTCCAAAAATTAATTAAAATTCATATTTGAGTAGATCTCAATTTTATAAAAATTTAGAAATTGGAATCACTCAAATCGGAGTTGAAATGCAAAAGTTATAAGCGTTTGAAGTTTGAAAATTCAAATAAATCAATAAACCGAATTAATTCATTTATTTTTCTATCGAAAAATCTGAAAACTGACGTCAGCATGACTTCAACACGGTATTTGAATTTCCACCGAATTATTTTTCTAAAGAAAAATCGATTTATTGCGTAATCATGACGTCAGCCGGTCCATGGACTCAGTCCACGGCTCGGGTTCGGCTCACCGTGGACCCGGCCCACGGGCACGTGTCTCACTGACATGTGGGACCCCTCGGGTGACGTCAGCACTGACGTTACCGCGCCTCAGCCATATGGTAATGACACGCGGGCCCCACCGTGACGTCAGCGTGACGTCACAGATGACGTCACCGCACGGTGTGCAAGGCCACTAACATGCGGGCCCCCGACTGACGTCACACGTGACGTCAGCGGTGACCGGGCGACGCCCGCGCTGACCGCACCGGTCCAACTTTCGGACACATGGCTTGATCTGGGCCGTTGATTTGAAAATCAACGGTCCAGATTGGATCTAGTTCCGCACGTTGCGGTGCAACGCGGTTAATCTGTGCCGTTCAATTTGGATCGGACGGTCCAGATTCGATCGGGTTTCGCCTCACTGTGGGGTGGCGTGGCTTGACCGGATGGCGACACGTGGGACGTTGTACGCCATTCGATTTCGATCGAACGGTTGGGATTGCATCTAACGCCTCAACATGGGTTAACCCTAACCGTACGATCTAGACCTAACGGCTGGGATCTATCCAATCACGGTGTGGTTACGGGCGACGTGGCTTGATCTAAACCGTTGGATCTAGATCCAACGGTTGAAAACAAATCTAAAACCGAAACGTGGAGATTACCTTTCGGACGATGTGGACAAATCTGGGCCCTCGGATCTTGATCAGATGGTGCACGAAGCTCGCGAGGTCAACGATGTCCCCGACGGAGCAGGCTAGCCGGAGCTGGGGATGACGACACGGACAATGGCGTTTGAGCGTGACTCCGGCAAGGTGAGTAGTCACTTCGGGTGCGTCCCAACGCGATGGTCCCAGATCTGGGCTCGGTGACGGCGGAAGACGTCGGACGACGGCGGAAACAGCGACGGCGCACGTCTCCAACTACGGCAAGCAATTGTGGCGGCTAGGGCGCGATTCGAGCAACGAGGAGCATGGCAGCAGGTGCCCACGCAAACGAAGAAAACGGCGTCGGGGTCAAGGTCTTAAATACCACCTTGGAGTGCGTGAAATCCGCGAAACCCTAACCGAACTCGGTTGCGGCGCGGCGGCGCAGTCCAACCCGGACTCGGGCGGAGACGAAGGCGGACAGCCGTCCACGTGGCGTGATCAACGGCTGAGATTGCCCCGGGCGCGATCGGGTTCGCACGGGAAACGGGCTCGGTGATGTGGCGCTGTCACGGCCGTTGGATCTTGATCCAACAGTTGTGGGATTAGGGTTGGATCTGGCTCGGGTCCGGTTCGAGTCGGACTCGGACTCGAATCTAACTCGGGTTCGGTCGGATGAACAGTAAAGTCAACTCAGCGATTAAGTAATTAAAATAATTCCTAGAAATTCAAATAATTCAAGAAAATTAGCAAAATAATCAGAAAAATTCCAGAAAATTTTTGGAAAATACTTTGAGACATTTTGGACTCAAATAAAATATTTCCAACAAAATTTTATTTACAACTTTTAATTCTTTAATTATTTCAAAAGGGAATAAATTCAAATTAAATCCAAATAAATTCCAGAAAATTCCAAAAATTCACCAAAGTGCTAAATTTCATTTAAATTCATGAAAAGCAAAAATTGGAGTGTTACAAACCTCCCCCTTAACAGAATCTCGTCCCTGAGATTCGAGGCTTACTAAGGAATAGGTTCGGAAACTCTTTCTTCAAATCCTCCTCGCGCTCCCAAGTTGCTTCACTCTCTGCATGGTTGCTCCACTGAACTCTGCAGAAACGTGTCGATTTATTTCTTGTCTCTCGATCCATGGTGTCCAGGATCTTCACGGGGAGCTCCTTGTAAGTTAGATCCTCCTGTAGCTCTATTGACTCTAACGGTGTCTGCTCATCTGGTACCCGAAGACACTTCTTTAGTTGCGACACATGGAACACATCATGGACACCTGCCAACGACTGCGGCAACTCCAATTGGTAAGCAACTTCGCCTCTATGGCTCAAAATCTTAAATGGCCCAACATAATGGGGTGCGAGTTTCCCTTTGGCGTGGAATCTCTTAACTCCCTTGAGAGGTGTAACCCTAAGGTACACGAAATCCTCTGGTTCAAAGCTCAAGTCTCGGCGACGGTTGTCCGCGTAACTCTTCTGTCTTGACTGAGCTATCTTCAGTCTTTCCCGGATCATGGCAATCTGCTCTTCGGCTTCTTGAAGAATGTCCGACCCAAAGACACGGCGTTCACCTGTCCCATTCTAGTTCAATGGCGTCCGACATGGGCGACCATACAATGCCTCAAAAGGTGACATCTGTAGACTGGCCTGATAACTGTTATTGTAGCTGAACTCAGCATACAGCAGACTCTTATCCCAAGAGGTAGCATACGCCAATGCACAATTTCTTAGCATATCCTCCAGAATCTGATTAACTCTTTCAGTCTGTCCATCTGTCTACGGATGATATGCTGTACTGAAGTTTAAACGGGTCCACATGGCTTCATGCAGCTTATTCCAGAATCTCGAGGTAAATTGGGTACCTCTATCCGATACAATCTTCTTTGGCACTCCGTGCAAACAGACGAACCTGGTCATATACAACTCCGCTAATTTATCTCCCGAGTAAGTGGTCTTTACAGGGATAAAATGGGCGACCTTAGTCAAGCGATCCTGCTGGCCTCTGATGCATTGCCTTGACTCTTTGACATATGTCGCACAATGCAGCATGTTCGGCAACTTCACGTTTCGTACTCGGCCACTAGAATCTTTCCTTCAGGTCTTGATACATCTTGGCACTTCCCGGGTGAATGGAATAATTGGAGTCATGGGCTTCCTCCAGAATCAACTGCTTCATCTCCTTTTGTTCGGCACACAGATGCGGTCCTTCATCCATAATGTGCCTTGCTCGTCCAGCTTGAAGCCTTTCGCCTTGCCTTCCTATATCTTGGACTTGATTCGCTGGACCTTGTCATCGTCCTTCTGTCCATCTCGGATCTGGTCTTCTAAGGTAGGCTTCACCTCCAATGCGGCCAAGAATCCTTCCAGTATCACTTCAATCTGCATCCTCTGAAACTCCTTGCATAACTCATCCGGACTTGCGGCTATCAACATATTCACGGTATGGCTTTTCCGACTCAGGGCATCAGCCACCACATTGGCCTTCCCGGGGTGATAATGGATCCCAACATTGTAGTCCTTGATTAATTCCAACCATCTCCTTTGCCTCATATTCAGATCTGATTGGGTGAAGATGTACTTAAGACTCTTATGGTCCGTATACACTTCACATCTGTTCCCAATCAGGTAATGACGCCATAACTTCAAGGCGTGCACTACGGCTGCTAACTCTAGGTCATGTATCGGATAGTTCTCTTCATGCGGCCTCAGCTGCCTTGATGCGTACGCAACAACCTTTCTGTTCTGCATCAGCACACATCCAAGTCCTTGGCGCGATGCATCACAGTATATATCAAAGCTTTGATTAACACCCGGAAAAACCAACACTGGCGCTGATGTCAATCGCTTCTTTAGCTCTTGGAAACCTTTATCACATTCCAGCATCCAGTTAAACTTCTTCTCATTTTTCAACAATTGCGTAAGAGGTCTCGCAATCGTTGAAAAGCCTTCAATAAAGCAGCGGTAGTAACCTGCCATCCCTAGAAAACTACAGATCTGGGTCACTGTCTTCGGTTGCTCTCAATGTAACACAGCTTCCACTTTGCTTAGATTTACAGCGACTCCTTCCGCGGTCATTACATGTCCAAGGAATTCCACCTTGTCTTTCCAGAAATCACACTTGCTGAACTTGGTGAAGAGTTGTTGTTCCCTCAACTTCTCCAGAACTAGCCTCAGATATTCTGCGTGTTCTTCTATTGACTTGGAATAGATGAGAATGTCATCGATGAACACGACGACAAACTTGTCCAAGTACTCCATGAAAACCTTGTTCATCATATTCATGAAATAAGCTGGCACGTTCATCAGACCAAAGGATATAACTGTAAACTCATAATGTCTGTATCTTGACGAGAATGCGGTCTTCGGTATATCCTCTGATCGGATCTTCAACTGGTGGTATCCAGATCTCAGATCAATCTTGGAGAAAACTCCGGCTCCTCTCAACTGGTCAAACAGGTCATCGATCCTGGGTAGCGGATACTTGTTCTTCACGGTGACTTCATTGAGTGCACGGTAGTCAATGCACAACCTAAAACTCCCGTCCTTATTTTTGATAAAGAAAACTGGTGCCCCCCATGGCGACGAACTAGGTCTGATGAATCCTTTTTCCATCAACTCCTCGAGCTGCTTCTTCATCTCTACCAACTCTTCGGTTGACATCCGGTAGGGTCTCTTCGCTATCGGTGCTGTAGCAGGTACTAACTCAATCACAAATTCTATGTCTCTGTCTGGCGGCATTCTAGGCAAATCTTCAAGAAAAACGTCAGGATACTCATTCACCACTGAGACATCTTCTATGCTGATTGCCTTCGTGCTGTTGACCATCAGCTGTCCATCTCGAACGGTGGTTGCTTGAAATTCCACTTTTCTTCCGCATGGGCCCTAAACTGAGATAATCCTTCGCCCACAATCCAGCACGGCCTTTTGCTTGGATAACCAATCAATTCCCAAGATAACATCTAAGGTCTGGGTTTCCAGTATAATAAGGTTCGCTAGGAACTCTACCCCATATATTAATGTTCTTACGCCGGAACATCCTACTTTAGTTCGAAGTTCGGAACCAGGGGTTTGAACTAGAAGCATGCATTTAAGTCTTGCAATCTCCAAATCATTTTTAGCAGCAAAGCCTTGAGAAACAAATGAATGCGAAGCTCTAAAGTCAAACAAAACTGTTGCTCGTACTGAGTTGACAAATAACTTACCCAGTATGACGTACGTGGCATTCTGAAGTGCATCTGCGGTCATGTGATTGACTCAGCCTCTCACTACAGTCTGGGGCGCGGCTCCTGGCTATGCTGTCCCGCGGTTTACTCCTGGTGTAGGTGTCCTGGTTGGTGTGGAGCCCAAGATGAAGTGGACTGGGGTCACTGCTGCTGTCTTCTTGGGGTAGCTATTGGAGAAGTGCCCTGGCTCATTGCATGTATAGCAGCGTCTCACTGTTCACTGTTGACTGCCTGAAGCGGCGTTTCTGGCTGGAGCTGGGGTCTGATAATTCTGGTCGACGGGTCTCGGTGCTGGCGACGGTGTCCTCGTTGCATTCTGCGGCTGGAATCTGAAAAACTGATTTAGCGCAACCCTCAAATGCTACTGCACTCCCTGGCGTGATCCCTGCTATTGCATTCTGCGCTTCCGATTCTCATTCAGTTTCTTGCGATTGTCCTCAAGAATGAGCACCTTGTTTACAAGCTCCTGAAAATCTGGGAAGGTGTGGGTGATCAGTCCCACCTGCAATCCAGAGTTCAGTCCCTTCAGGAAGCGAGATTTTCTGGCCTTGTCTGTCGCTACGTCTTCCGGCATGTAGTGTGCAAGCTGTGTGAACTTGTTCAGGTATTCAGCCACCGGTTGACTACCTTGCTTCAATGCCCTGAATTCTTCCTTCTTTAAGTCCATTATTCCTTCTGGCACATGACACTGGCGAAACGCAGTTGTGAATTCCTCCCATGTGATGTCCTATGGGTTCTCCCGCATGGTGCATAAGTTCTCCCACCATTCTGTTGTGGTTCCTTCCAATTGATGAGAGGCGTAGAGTACCCTCTCATTTCCCACACATTGGGTAATGTGCAACTTCCTCTCAATTGACCTTAACCAATCATCCGCCTCCAGTGGATTGGCGTTTCCAGAGAAGGTGGGTGAATGAGTCCTCATGAATTCTGACAACCTTGAGCCCTGACACTGTCCTTGATTGATTTGATTAGCGGCGGCCTGAGCAGTGACTTGCTGCATCATGGCATGCATCAGCTGGGTCTGTGCAGCAAGAATGGCTCCAAAGTTCTGCATGTCAACTGGCGGTGCTGGTTGGGGTGCAGGTGCTCCATCATTGGGGTTTACTGCGGGGCGAGAACCACTCCCGTTGCCTCCAAGGTTTAGAGATGAGAGGGAACAAGAATAGACAAGTAGTAGAGAAACTTATGCGGGGAAAAGGTGTAACTCAAAATTCAACTTTATTAACTAATCAATAATAACTAGGTATGGTTGCTTACAATGCCTAGGGGCCTTGCAACACATACAACACACTCAACAAGCAATGAAAATCCAAATCGACTAACACTGGAGTCGAACGCCTCTAAGGGTGACTCTTTATTCTAATACGCGACTCGGCGAAGGAGTCTCAACTGCAAAACCTATGCTCACTCGTCGAGAAAACTTCCACTGCCTCCTTGCGGCGAATGCGGCGGCATAGGCGTGAAGCGATAGCCAATCTGGTCCGTTCAATTCGGATCGGACGGTTGGGATTCAATTGGGTTCTACCACAGCGAAGAGCTACGTGGATAGACCCGGTGCTTCCCACGTGGCTCAAACTACACCGCCCGATCTTAAATGAACGGCTAAGATCTAGCTTAGTGCCCGACGTGGCGCAATTACAACTGTCTGCGCGTCCCGGATCCAGCGGCTTAACGCGCACGCACACGTGGACGCACCACGGCCATCGGATCGAGATCCTTCGGTCGATGGAGTTAGGGTTTGGTCCGGGTCCAGTGCGGTTAACTGGTACGATCCAACAGTGTGACCCATTAGGGTCGAACTCGTTATGGTTTCCGATTTTCTTTTTCATTTTATTATTTAAAATACTCCCAAAAATTCATTTAATTTGGGAAAGATAGCAAAATGCTCAGAAAAATTCTGAAAAATACTTTGAGACTTTTTGGACTCAAATAAAATATTTCCAATAAAACCTTGCCTAGAACTTTTAAATGTTTAAATAATTCAATAAAGGACTTAATTCAAATCAAATCCAAATAAATCCAAATAAATTCCCGAAAATTCCAAAAATTCAAACAACTCAATAATTTGAATAAAATAAAAATTTGGGGTGTTACAAACCTCACCCTTAATAGAATCTCGAACCTGAGATTCAGGGCTAACTAAGGAATAGGTTTGGGAACTCCTTCCTCAGGTCCTCTTCGCGCTCCTAACTCGTTTCACTTTTTGAGGGTTGCTCCACTAGACTCTACAGAAGCGGGTCGACTTGTTCCTGGTCTCTCGATCCATAGTGTCCAAAATCCTCACATGGTGCTCTTTATAAGTCAAGTCTTCCTGCAGTTTGATCGACTCTAAAGGTGTTTGCTCATCCGACACTCGCAGACACTTCTTCAGTTGTGACACATGGAACACATTATGCACTCCCGCTAATGATTGCGGCAACTCCAACTGATAAGCGAATTCACCTCTGTGGCTCAAGATCTTGAATGGACCAACATATCGTGGTGCGATTTCCCTTTTGTGTGAAATATCTTGACTCCCTTTAGAGGTGTAACTCTGAGGTATACGAAATCCTATGGTTCAAAACTCGGCTCTCGGCGATGGTTATCAGCGTAACTTTTCTGTCTTGATTGGGATATCTTCAATCTTTGCCTGATCATGGCAATCTGCTCTTCAGCTTCTTGGAGAATGTCCGGTCCAAAGACATGGTGCTATCTTGTCTCATTCCAATTCAACGGCGTTCGACAGGGTCGACCATACAAAGCTTTAAATGGTGACATTTGCAAATTGGCTTGATAACTATTATTGTAAATGAACTCAGCATACGGCAAACACTTGTCCCATGAGGTAGCCTATACTAGAGCACAGGCTCGCCGCATATCCTCCTAAATCTAATTGAATCTTTCTGTCTGACCATCAGTCTGTAACATCCCAAAATTTGGGTTTTCAAAAATTTTGGTTTAGTTTAGCTTCCCAAAAATTTCTGTCAATTTTCTCGCGTTTATAAAAGCTTGATTTGAATTTTCTAAAAGCTAAAACAACTTAATTTGATTATTCTAAATCTCAAATAAAATAAATTTAATTTTATTTGGATTCCTTGTGCTTCAAGAAGTTCTTCTGTAATTTTTGAGATTTTTCGGAGCTCGTTTGCTGTTTATCGGATATATTTGGAATTAATTTAAACTAAGCTCTTTTATTGAAATTAATTAATTATTTAGAAAAGTTTATGTAAAGTTTTGTTGAAAATATTTTATTTGAGTTGGAAATGTCTCAAAATATTTTCTGGAATTTTTCTAGAATTTTTCTGGTATTTTTATTGCCTCAAATGATTTAATTGATTTATTGGAATTGTTTTAATTAGAAAATGTTTGGAAATTCGGATTTTTGAACCTGGGCCGAATTCTCTCTCTCTCTCCCTCCCGCCGGCCCACTCGGCCGCCCGTGCGCCCACGCCCCACCTGGCGTGGCTGCAGCTTCCACGGCCCACCTCGCCCCTCCCACCGCTGGCCGCACGCCAGCCGCCGGCCAGCGCCAGCGCCAGCCCAGCAGCGCCCACCCCCGCCACGTGTCGCCTCCAGGCGAGGCCACGTCGCCCGGATCCGATTCCAGCACGGAGAGTGTTCGGTTTAATGCCCAAACCGACCCAAACACCTCCAAACGCGTCCAAACTTGATTTTTCTTGATCTAGCCTCTTCCCCAAACTTATATAAGTGCTCCTAGACCTCTCTCACGGATATACAACCTCCGGATCATCTCCAAAACTCCGAGATCCATCCAATGTCGCCCGAGCGTCGCCCAACGTCGGCCGAACTTTGGAGCCGCGTCCCGGGCAACTCGTCGACTCTTTTCGAGATCCGTCTTCTCTGTGGTGTGCCACCAGGTACCATCTACTTGCTGTCCAAAATTCAGCCAATTTGGTCCACGGGATCAAAAGTTACGGCCGTTTCAATCTCGAATCTTGCCGAGGCCATAACTCCCTCAATTTTTCGAGTTTGACGGTGAAATTTTTTGTGTAGACTCCTGGGGATGTCCTCTACAGGATGCACATCTTGCTCCAAGGTTTTGCCCTCTGGATTTGGCGCAGCAAATTAATTTCTCCGTTCAGACTGCGTTCGGACAGCGGCAAACTTCCTCGCTGCGTTCCCGCTGTTCCAGAAGGTATTTCTTCGAGCCACCTGCGTCACGGTGTGCCTCTTGGTCCCATCTAGCTCTCGGTCAAATTTTGTTAAGTTCCGATCATTATTCTAGAAGTTATGGCCGTCCAAAGTTTTGATCCGAAACCCGTTAATCGCCAGTTTGTGATTAATCCGGAAGGGCGCCGCAAAATCCGCCTATACCGTTGAGATCGTCTCGCCGCGTCCTACGCAGTAGACATTCTCCCTTTGCCATCTCATCCTCCGGAATTTTTTTTTATATATTTAGGCCACCGCTTTGCCGCCGCCGCCTTTTGACGCCGGTTATTTTGGATCGCTCCGGCCGTGTTGTCGCGTCCGGTGGATCATATTGTACTGTTTTGGTCCATCTTTAGAGTTCTTTTGGTCTCCGTTTGCCGAGAAGCCCGATTCCGGCCTAAACCCGTCGTCTTTCAACCTAGCCCGTGCCGCCGGTTCGCGCACCGGTTAGCCGTCCTTGGTAGCGTTCTACCGCGGCCATGTCGTTGCACCGACGGTCGCTACTTCGCTTCATGAAGTCTCCTATCATTGTTAACGATCCACCGTTAACGTTCTGCCGTTAACGTTCGCCGTTAACGTTTCCCCGTTAACGTTTCCCCGTTAACGTTCTTCCGTTAACGTTCCGTTAACGTTCCTCCGCTAACGTTTTGCCGTCAATGTTTCACCGTTAACGCTTTGTCGTTAACGCTCCGTCGGTAACGTCTTGCCGTTAACGTTTTGTCATTAACGCTCCGTTAATGTTCCTCCGTAACGTTTAAACGTTAGCGGCCGTCGTGCGGCTCCTCGTTAATGTTTCCCGTTAACGCTCGTCGTTAGCGTTTACGTCGATGCGTTCCTCCGTTAACGTTTTGCCGTTAACGCTCTGTCGTTAACGTTCCACCGTTAACGTTTCGTCGTTA
Source organism: Rhipidocladum racemiflorum (assembly GCA_036346355.1). Taxonomy (NCBI): domain Eukaryota; kingdom Viridiplantae; phylum Streptophyta; class Magnoliopsida; order Poales; family Poaceae; genus Rhipidocladum; species Rhipidocladum racemiflorum. Next base: position 55,445,691 of record CM070577.1, on the reverse strand, counting down.
ACGTTCCATCGTTAACGTTTCATCGTTAACGATTGGCTCTCTTCGCTTCGTTGTCATCGCATGCGTGCATTCATGCACAAACCCTAGTGCGATGCCTTCACCTGTTCTATCATCATGACGTGAGCCTAGTCTCATCGTCATATCATCTTCAAGTCGAATCAAAACCCTAACCTAAGACCGGTTCGATGAACTAAGTTTATCGTGAGCCGCGTTGTTATCTTTGCAATCTTTCCCGTTGTTTCAACCGTGGTAAGACACTTGTCTTGTCTTATCCCTGAAGACCTAATCTGCCTTTAATCGAGAATTCCTTCGTGAACTTGGTCGATAGACCATTGGCCATCTGTCATACCCCTGTGCCCGATCTATCCGTCTCTCTTTTGTTTGACTGTGTCCGTTCGGTCAACAAAAGTCAACTTCAAGAATCAGTTTAGTTCACTGTGAACTAACATATCCTTATGGACCCGATCTATAGATCGAGAGCCCATATGTCGCTATCTGTTCAATCAAGATAATAACTTTGGAAGAAATATTCTTCGGAATATTATTCTTTCTTTCCTAGTTATTAGTCTTTCCCTTTTCGGTGTTTTGCCGAAAGCCCGTTCTCTTTTGTCAACTCTTCGATCTAATCCGTTTGAGTTCCCAAATCTCTCCCAAGCCGTTGTGCCCAATGCTGTTCGTTCTTAATTTGGAGTTTACTTGATTTGTCTTTTGAATTGGTTTGTATTTGCTTCTTCTTTATCGTTAGACGTGTTGTCCGGAAGTCGTTCGAGCGAGCTGAGGATCGAGAAAGTGGAAGTTGAAGATCGAGGACCAAGGATCAAGGATAAAGAGTAAAAGACAGTAAAGTTTGCAAGGGCCAGGCAAGTTGTGCTTTGACCATGTTGATCCTATTTCGAAATCTATTTTGATTTAAACTATTGCATGCTAGATCAATTAGAAAGATACTTTGTTTAAACATGGGGGTTAGATAAATACCAATTTGCTGTATGACACCTTGATTATCTAAGTATGTGCCATGATCCCTTGTCACCCTAGTTGTGGATTACTAGTTGGACATTATTAGATTGCCAACATGGGTTTAGATCGTTGTAGTATACTGCTTAGACCTGCTACGTGCTCATAACATGATTTTGGACAATCAAATGTTAATATTGACTTAATGATATATTGAACCTGTTTTGGAAAAGTATCATGTGATGTTGATGGCACGTGGTGCATGGTAATCAAGCGGGGTTTGATAAATGATTTCGATGTGGCATGTGGCAAGAGTAATCAGGTGGGCCAGCTTGTGGCATTGGGGATGTTGATTTGGTTCTTCTGTAGTCTTGCCCTGGTCACCCTAAGGACTTAACCTTGCAAGCCTTTGAACTGAGTCAATCGTGACAACCACATGGTCGAATGGGACGGCCCTAGTTGACTAAGTCGCTAAGGACTCACTTGTGGAGCCTCAGTGGTGTCGATTACACCGTTTGTGTGATTGTGCGGGGAGCGTATCGTGGCTGTGGCCAGATACCCATCTAACGGTGTGTTGGTCCCATACTTCGCCTTGGCTAAGGGAAGGGATGGTGTAGAGCACGAACCTGAGAGGACCACCTGTGTTGTTTGAGGCTTCCAAAGGCTTTGTTATGATCGCTCATTCGCATACTCTTGTATGGCGATTCACTACCGACGTGGTGAGTGGATTGTATCTTGTGGGTAAAGTGTATAACCTCTGCAGAGTGTAAAACCTATTCGAATAGCCGAGTCCACTGTGATCTTTGGACAATGCTCGGGATTACAATAAGGGTTAGATTTTCTCAAAAATTGAACTTGGGTTTGGAGGCGCTTTGCCTATGGAAAAGTGATAATTGGTTAAGGATGTGGAATGGTTTACTTTTGAAACAACTGTGAAATTATTACTATTATTATCTGTTTTTACCGCTTTACAATCTATTATGAATATTTGTGAAATCTTTGTTTATTGCAAAATAACCCCTTCACTGTCATTTGGAATAAGCCATGCATATAGTTATTAGACTTGCATTCTGTGCATGACTTGTCGAGTGCTTTATGTACTCACCCCTTGCAAACAAACAATCACCCGGTGAGCAAAAGTCTACATCGTCGAAGAAGAAGAAGTTCCGTGAGAAGGCGATTATCTAGGAGTCGAACCTGTCGCTTGCCTGTGGCGTATTGATGGGATTCACCGATGTTCTTCGTTCATTCTTTGCTTATTTGGAGTTGAAGCCGTCAGGGTTTCACAAATGTAAGGTTGACCTTAAGGTCGCTCAATAGTTTATATTCTATTATTGAGTTATTTTTACTATTCCGCTGCGTATGATTGTGATATTCATCTATGTTGAGACTGTGTGCACTAGCGTGATCCTGGACTAGTGCTGAATACACAGAGGGTCCGGATTTGCAAATTCGGGTCCCGACACAGTCTGCGGATGATAAGCTATACTAAAATTCAGACGGGTTCCCATGAACTCATGCAACTTATTCCAGAATCTTGAGGTAAATTGGGTACCTCTATCCGACACTATCTTCTTCGGTACTCCATGCAAACAGACAATCCTTGACACATATAACTCCGCTAGGCGGTCTCCTGAATAAGTGGTCTTCACGGGTATAAAATGCGCTACTTTGGTCAAACGATCCACTATGACCCATATGTAATCTGTAACACCCCGACATTTAATATGCCTGAATGCTACCAAACATAAGCTAAACAACATCTAAATACCACAATTAAACATAAATTCCAGCAAAGGCGCACATGCTAAAAACCGAGATTTCGGCAGCATCCCCTTGTTTTAACATGAATTGAAGGAGCAACAACAGTATAGCAATATAAGGCAATATGAGAGACAGCTAAGACAGCAATAATTAAAGACTTAATGACAATATAAGTCTATTATCAAGCACTTAATGTTCTCAAGACTAATAGAATGACTTGTGGGATCAAAACTAAAACTCTCATACAGCAAAGCTAAACCTTAAAGCAATAATCATCACACGCAATTTATTATCAAAACTAATAAAATGACTTGTGGGATCAAAATGGGTGAAGCTACGTGCGGACGTGTGACTATTTCCCTTCCCCGCATGCCGTTCTCATGGTACCTAAAACAACAAGAAAACACAAGCGTGAGTTCAAAACTCAGCAAGCATATTGCAATGGTACAACAAGAACAATTACATAGCAATAATATCTCACATCATGTAAACCATCTCATTCATGGTCACATATTATCATCATCATCAATATGTATGAAGTGCAATGCGATGCTCATGTCTCCTTGGAAACTCATACCGGTATGGTTGAGTACACACCCGTCGGTGTGCACCCTCTCCCCCCTTCCATCCCGAAGATGGAGGGTGCCTACTCCTCGCTTCCGTTCGCCGCGGTGAATGGAATCACGATGTAGGACTTACTCATTGGATCTCCGGATTAGTCATAACTTTCTCACTGACCTTCCCGGACTAGTTATGACTTTCTCAATGCCCGGGCCATGTAATCATGCCATGTATGCAAATATGCCAACATCATAATTAACTTGTACATTAGCACATGGCATCATAACATGATAAACATACTCATCATATCATTGGCAATCATTAAAGCATGGAAAGTGATCATCTCATATAATCAATCTCATCTAGTCTCAACTAGCAACCTACAAACCGCTATCCATTACAATACACTTGCCTCAACCACGGGCGACGGATTGGCGAGAAGTAGTAGGCCCTCCCGGGGTCACACCACCTGCACATAGGTACCACACACTCACAATCAAGCCCACAAAATAGTACGCAAACCCTCATCTACCCCGACATTGCCAACTACTCGCAAAACCCGAAAACAGCGGTTCTGTCCCGTCGGGACAGCAGCCTTCCAAAAGGCATAACTTGAGTTCTGGGACTCCAAATCAATTAAACGAGTACATCCTCGTGTAGCTTAGGAAATTTACCAACTTTTTCTATGTATAGGGAAAGACTGATTCGGACTCTAAAGTTGTTTAATCTACAAAATACCGTGATCTGTTCCAATCACGTCACAGATTTTAACACGCTCGGTAAAACAGCCATAACTTTCAAACGGCTGGGCAGAATTTAACATTCTTTATATCCACTGAAAGATAATGAAATTATCTAGAACTTCTTCAACGTCCGTACGACCAAATTCGGACTCTAAATTGGCAAAAAACCGAACCCTAGGTTGACTGCTCATGCTGTCCGAAACAGAGAACGTGACCAACTCAAGAATCCATCTAATCTAATCAAATCCAGCACCACCAATTGATGTAAAAACTTTATAATCATCCTTAGAATAGTACCTAGATCAACCCCAAGGTTTCCCATGGTCATACCTTTGCCCGACGCACGAAAACTGAAAGGATCTCCTCCCGGTTCGCTCCTCGCTCCTCGCTCTAAAGGATGGATCCTCGAGGTGCAGGGGTAGGGAGGCTACCCTAGGGCAGCAAGGGGTGGAGGAGAGGAGGTGGAGTGGAGGGGAACAAAGGGCAAAGGAGGTGGGGGCGCACGGCCAAAGGGGGAGAAGAGGGAGGGGGCAGCTAGGGCAAGGGGAAGTGGGGTGGGGCGCACAATGGGAGGGGGGTGGGCGCACAAAGGGGCAAGGAAGCCCCCTTTTACCAGCCCCAAGCCTATTTCCTAATCCTAAATGGATTCCTACTCCATCCCACCAAAGCCCACAACCCCCTCTTTTAGGCCCAAACTCCCCCGGAAAGGCCCAAAACCCCGGAAACGGCCCGAAAACGCTATTAACCTCCATACCCTAAGGTTTTAATCTTAATTCCACATCTCATAATGTTTTTGAGCTCAACATTCACATTTTATAAGGTTACGACACTCTGTGGTGTCACATAATCATACCCACTCTAAGTCCTTATCAAACTGGTAATGAAGTCCATACCAATTTCTTCCCACTTCCATTCGGGTATCTTCAGTGGTTGTAGCAATCCCATTAGCCTCTGGTGCATTGCCTTGACTCTCTGGCGTATGTCACACAGTGCAACATGCTCGGCAACTTTACACTTCATGCTCGGCCACCAAAATCTCTTTTTTCAAGTCTTGATACATCTTGGCACTTCGTGGATGAATTGAGTACTTGGAATCATGAGCTTCTTCTAGAATTAACTGCTTCAGCTCCTTCTTGTTCGGCACACAGATGCGATCTTTAATCCAGAACGTACCCTGCTCATCCAGCTTGAAGTCCTTTGCCTTGCCTTCATCCATCTTGGACTTAATTCTCTTTATCTTGTCGTCCTCCATCTGAACTTCCCTGATCTGATCTTCTAAGGTAGGCTTCACTTCCAAGGCTGCCAAAAATCCTTCATGTACCATTTCCAGCTTCATTTTCTGAAAATCCTTGCATAGCTCGACTTGACTCTCCTCTGTTAGCATGTTCACGGTGTGGCTCTTCCGACTCAAAGCATCGGCCACCACGTTGGCCTTGCCGGGATGGTAATGAATCCCCACATTATAGTCCTTGATTAATTCCAACCATCTCCTCTGCCTCATATTCAGATCCGACTGAGTGAAGATGTATTTAAGACTCTTATGGTCCGTATATACTTCACATCTATTTCCAAAAAGGTAATGATGCCACAACTTCAGAGCATGCACTATGGCAGCTAGCTCTATGTCATGCGCTGGGTAATTCTCCTCATGTGTCCTTAATTGCCTCGATGCATAAGCAACTACCTTTCAGTTTTGCATCAACAAGCATCCAAGTCCTTGGCGCTATGTATCACAGCAAATATCAAAACTCTGGTGCGCATCCGGTAAAACCAACAGTAGCGTTGTTGTCAATCGCTTCTTCAATTCTTGAAAGCTCTTCTCGCACTCTAGCGTCCATGCGAACTTCTTCTCCTTCTTCAACAATTGCGTAAGGGGTCTAGCAATCGTTGAAAATCCTTCGATGAATCGACGGTAATATCCCAACATTCCAAGGAAACTGTGAATTTGAGTAACCATCTTCGGTTGTTCCCAATGCAATACTGCTTCTACTTTACTCGGGTCAATTGCGACTCCCTCGGCGGTCATAACATGTCCAAGAAATTCCACCTTACTCTTCCAAAAATCACATTTGCTAAACTTAGCAAACAGCTACTGCTCTCACAACTAGCCTCAGATGCTCTGCAAGTGCTTCTTTTGTCTTGGAGTAGACCACAATGTCATCAATGAACACAACAACAAACTTATCCAAGTACTCCATGAAAACTTTATTCATCATATTCATGAAGTATGCTGGCGCATTTGTCAGACCAAAGGACAAACTGTAAACTCATAATGTCCATATCTTGACAAAAATGCAGTCTTCAGTACATCTTCTGATCGAATCTTCAACTAATGATACCCTAATCGCAGGTCAATCTTGGAGAAAACTCCAGCTTCTCTTAACTGATCAAACAAGTCATCAATCCTAGGTAGCGGATACTTATTCTTTATCGTCACATCATTGAGTGCACGATAATCAATGCACATCCGAAAACTTCCATCCTTCTTCTTGACGAACAGAACTGGTGCTCCCCACAACGATGAACTAGGTCTTATGAATCCTTTCTCCAACAGCTCCTCGATCTGCTTCTTCATATCCACTAACTCATCGGTAGACATCCGATAAGGTCTCTTGGCTATTGGGGCTGTACCAGGTACTAACTCGATTAGGAACTCAATGTATCGGTCTGGCGGCATACCGGGTAAATCTTCAGGAAAGACGTTCGGATACTCACTGACCATTAGTACATCTTCAATGATGACTGCCTTCACGTTGTTGACCATAATTGTCCATCACGAACGGTGGTTGCTTGAAACTCCACCTTTCTGCCATCCGGGCTCTCGACTGATATGACTCTCCGTCCACAGTCTAACATAGCCTTGTGCTTGGCCAACCAATCCATTCCCAGTATAACATCTAGGGTCCGGGTATCCAATATAATAAGGTTCACTAGGAACTCAACCCCATTTATTAGTAACTTTACCCCCAGAACATCCTACATTAGATCAGAGTTCTGATCCAAGGGATTGGACTAGCAACACATGCATAAGTTTCACCATTCTTAACCCATTTTCAACAGAAAAATTCCGAGATATGTCAGATTCGAAATCTAAATTGGCGAAAACAGGAACCCTAGGTCGACTGCTCATGCTGTCCCAAAACAGAAACGTGGCAACATCCAGATCTAACCCAAACTACTCAAATCCAGCACCACCAATTGATCTAAAAACTTGATAATCACCCTAAGAACAGTACCTAGATCAACCCCAGGGAACCCCATGATCAAACCTTTGCCCGACGAACGAAAACTCCAATCGATCTCCTCTCCAATCGATCTCCTCGCTCCTTGCTCCTCGCTCCTTGGATGGATCCACGAGGATGCAGGGATGGGGAGGCCACCCTAGGGCAACAAGGGGGTGGAGGAGAGGTGGTGGGGAGGTGGAGTGGTGGAGAGGGCAAGGGCAAGGGGGCGCACGGCTAGAGGGGTGAGGGGGGAGGAGGCTAGGGCTAGGGGGATTGGTAGGGGCGCACCAATGGGGCTATGGGGCGCAAGGGGGCAGGGAGGGAGCCCTTTTACCAGCCCCCACTCTGAATCCTAGTCCTACAAGGAGTCCTAATCCATCCCACCAAAGCCCACAACCCCCCCCCATTTAAGGCCCAAAATCCCCCGGGAAGGCCCAAAATCCCGGAAACGGTCCGGAAACGTTATAAACCTCCAAATCCTATGGTTTTAACCTTATTTCCACATCTCATACTGTTTTTGACCAAATCATGCACATTAAATCAGGTTACGACACTCCGTGGTGTCACATTCTTCCCCCCTTCAACAGGATTCGACCTCGAATCCAAACGCACCAACACGCAAACCCAGCAAAACCGGAGATAGCTAGGTTTTCACATCACATACCTGAGGCGAAAAGCTCGGGATACTTCTCGCGCATGCGAGACTCCAGCTCCCAAGTCGCTTCTCTCTCGGTCTGATGTGACCACAATACTTTAACAAACTTGAGCGTCCGGTTCTTCATCACTCGCTCCGAAGTCCCCAGAATTTCCACAGGACGGGACTCGAAGGTGAGGTCCTGCTCAAGCACTAATGGTTCCAACAGAACCACCAACTCCGGATCATGCAAGTATTTACTCAACATCGAGACATGGAACACATTATGCACACCTTGCATGGATTCCGGTAGGTCCAGACGATAGGCCAGCCTACCAACTCGGGCGATGATAGGAAAAGGCCCAACATACCTCGGACAGAGCTTTCCTTTGGTGCCAAAACGCACAACACCCTTGGTGGGAGATACTCGCAAGAGTACGCTATCACCCACCTCAAATTCCAAGTCTCGCCGCCTCACATCAGCATAGCTCTTCTGTCTGCTCTGCGCTGCGAGAAGGTTCTGCCGTACCTCCGCCACGCGATCAACAGTCTGCTGAACCCAATCCGGTCAAAGAACTGCTCTCTCGCCCACTGCATCCCAACAAAGTGGCGATCTGCACTTCCGGCCATACAGTACCTCATAAGGAGCAGCCCGGATGCTGGAATGATAGTTGTTATTGTAAGCAAACTCCGCAAGAGGCAAATGATCCTCCCAGCTACCTTTCCAAGCCATCACACAGGCCCTGAGCATGTCTTCCAAAGTCTGGATGGTACGCCAGATCGCCCATCCGTCTGAGGGTGAAAGGCGGTACTAAGGCGAAGCCGCTGCACCCAAAGCACTCGCAAACTCTCCCGTAACTTGGAGACGAACTTCGCATCCCGATCGTAAATAATGGTCTTGGGCACACCATGCGCCTCACAATCTCCCGCACATAGATAGGAGCCAACTCGCTCATTTGTATTGGTAGTGCGGATAGGAATGAAATGCGCAGACTTGCTGAGACGATCCACCACAACCTAAACAAGATCCTTCCTCGTGGAGAACGAGGTAGACCAACCACGAAATCCATGGAGATGTCATCCCATGGCCACACAGAATCTCCAATGGTCGCAACAGGCCGTGGGACGCTTATGCTCAGCTTTGATCTTCTAACAGATCCCACAAGACGCCACATACTTGGCAATATCCACTCTCATCCTTTTCCACCGTAAATTCTTCTTCAAGTCCCTGTACATATTGGTCTCCCAGGATGGACCGTGTACGGGTGCGATGAGCTTCTTTCGAATGTCTTCTTTCACTTGAGATTTCGAGGCACGCATGCACGGCCCCTGAAACGCCAAAGCTCCCGCATCATCAACGGTAAAGTCTCCAGACTTGCCATCCTCAAGACGCTTCCTCGCCGGAGCAAACGGTCATGCTTTTGTGCCTCCCGCGACACGCCAGGAATCGACTCAAGAATCAATCGAAGTTTCAGCTTGCACGGTCCCCGCAGCGTAGGAGACCCCAAACGCTCAAAATCAGCAACAAGACAAACAACAACAGGGGCATTGTCTTGCGATCGAGAGCGTCGGCCACCACATTTGCCTTCCCGGATGATACTGGATTGTGAGGTCATAATCCTTTATCAATTCTAGCCACCTCCTCTGCCTCAAGTTCAAATCTTTCTGGGTAAAGATGTACTTGAGGCTCTTGTGATCAGTGAAAATGTCACAAGACTCGCCGTACAGGTAATGCCTCCATATCTTCAATGCAAACACCACGGCGGCTAGCTCAAGATCATGCGTGGGATAGTTCTGCTCATGCTTTTTCAACTGCCTCGATGCATAAGCAATCACCTTGCCCTCTTGCATTAGCACACAACCAAGTCCCAAACGAGAAGCGTCAGAGTAAACAGTGAAGCGCTTCCCCGGCTCGGGAAGGGTAAGAACAGGAGCAGTCACTAACTTCTCCTCAAAGTGCAGAAACTGTGCTCACACTCTGCAGTCCACTGGAATTTCATCCCCTTCTGAGTCAGCTGCGAAAGTGGCTTGGCAATGATAGAGAAATCCTGCACGAAACGCCGATAGTAGCCAGCCAACCCAAGGAAACTACGCACCTCTTTGACATTGGAAGGCCTCTTCCAATCCAAAACCGCTGAGACTTTGCTAGGATCTACAGATATGCCCTCTGGATTGATGATGTGGCCAAGAAAACCCACTTCTAAAATCCAGAACTCGCACTTTTTCAGCTTAGCAAAGAACTGGTTCTCCCTCAAGGTGCTCAGCACAAGCCTCAAATGTCCCTCGTGCTCCTCTTCTGATTTAGAGTAAACCAGAATGTCATCGATGAACACTACCACAATCTCATCCAAATACTTGTGTAGCATACTGTTCATCACCTCCATAAAGACAGCAGGAGCATTAGTTAGTCCAAAAGACATAACTTTAAATTCATAATGCCCATACCTAGTGGAGAAAGCAGTCTTCTCAATGTCCTGCTCCCTCACACGGATCTGATTGTACCCCGACTGAAGATCAATCTTGGAGAACACCTTTGCTCCCTTCAGTTGGTTAAACAGATCCTCGATGCAAGGCAAAGGATACTTGTTCTTGACTGTCACTTGATTAAGAGCACGATAATCAATGCACATACGCCAACTCCCATCCTTCTTCGAGACGAAGAGGACGGGTTCTCCCCATGGCGAAACGCTACGCCGAATAAAGCCCTTGGCCAACAGATCCTCCAACTGCTTCTTCAACTCGTCTTGGAAAGGACGAGCCAAACGGTATGGAGAGATAGAAATAGGTCGAGTGCCAGGAACAAGATCAATACGAAACTCCATATTCCTCACGGGAGGTAAACCAGGCAACTCATCAGGGAACACATCAACGAACTCCTTCACTACAGGAATCTCCTCAATGGAAACTAAAGAAGATGGCTTTTCTGACAAAGCCATGAGGAGACCCAAATGCCTCAAACGGCGACAAGAAAACAGACTAGTCAAAGCAAAGACGGAGCTGGAAGGTACACCACCCTGAAAGGTTAACTCTACCCCTGACGGGGCCTGCAAGGCAACCGTCTTCCAGAAACAACAGATCTTGGCATGGTACTGATGCAGCCAGTCCATGCCCAAAATGACATCAAAAGGAGCCAACTGGATCACCATAAGATTGGCAAAGAAAACCTCATCATCAATTGTCACACCCCGGCATTTAATATGCCCGAATGCTACCAAACATAAGCTAAACAACATCTAAATACCACAAGTTACCATAAATTCCAGCAAAGGTACATATGCTAAAAAAACCGAAATTTCGGCAGCATCTCCTTTGTTTTAACATGAATTAAAGGAGCAACAATAGTATAGCAATGTATGGATTATGAGAGACAACTAAAAACAGCAATAATTAACGACTTAGCAACAATATAAGTCTAGTTTCAAACACATAATGTCTCCAAGGGTCAAACGAACAATAAAACTCTCATATAGCAAAGCTAAACCTTAAAGCAATAATCATCACACGCAATTTATTATCAAACTAATAGAATGACTTGTGGAATCAATATGGTGAAGCTACGTGTGGGCGTGTGACTATTTCCCTTCCCCGCATGCCGTTCTCATGGTAGCTAAAATAACAAGAAAACACAAGCGTGAGTTCGAAACTCAGCAAGCATATTGCAATGGACAACAAGAACAATATCATGGCAATAACATCTCCCATCATATATATCATCTCATTCATGAACACTTAACAATATCATCATCATTATGTATGCAATGTAATGCAATGCTCATGTCTCCTTGGAAACTCATACCGGTATGGTTGAGTACACACCCGTCGGTGTGCACCCTCTCCCCCTTCCATCCTGAAGATGGAGGGTGCCTATTCCTCGCTTCCAAACACCACGTGGATGGAATCACGATGTAGGACTTACTCAATGGCTCTTCGGATTGGTCATAACTTTCACACCGACCTTCCCCGGACTAGTTATGACTTTCTCACCGCCCGGGCCATGTAACATGCCATGTATGCAATTATGCCAACATCATATTTAACTCGTACATTAACACATGGCATCATAACATAATAAACATGCTCATCATATCATTGGCAATCATTAAAGCATGGCAAGTGATCATATATCATGTAGTCGATTCCATCTATTCTCAACAAGCAACCTACAAATCGGTATCCATTACAACACACTTGCCTCAACCACGGGCAACGGATTGGCGGGAAGTAGAGGGCACTCCCGGGGTCACACCACCTGCACATAGGTACCACACGCTCACAATCATGTCCACAAAACAGTACGCAAACCCTCATCTACCCCGACATTGCCAACTACTCGTAAAACCTAAAAACAGAGGTTCTGTCCCGTCGGGACAGCAGCCTTGCAAAAGGCATAACTTGAGTTCTGGGACTCCGAATCAATTAAACGAGTACATCCTCGTGTAGCTTAGGAAATTTCCCAACTTTCTCTAGGTATATGGAAAGACTGATTCGGACTCTAAAGTTGTTTAATCTACAGATTACCGTGATCTGTTCCAATTTCATCACAGATTTTATCACGCTCGGTAAAACAGCCATAACTTTCAAACGGCTGGGAGGAATTTAATGTGCTTTATATCCACTGAAATATAATGAAATTATCTACAACTTCTTCAACATCCGTACGGACAGATTCGGATTCTAAATTGACGAAAACGCAAACCCTAGGTCGACTGCTCATGTTGTCCCAAAAACAGAACGTGGCAACATCTAGATCTAATCCAAATTACTCAATTCCAGCACCACCAATTGATCTAAAAACTTGATAAACACCCTTAGAACAGTACCTAGATCAACCCCAAGGATTTCCATGGACATACCTTTGCCCAACGCACGAAAACCCAATAGATCTCCTCCCGGTTCGCTCGATCCCCTTCCTCGCTTCCAAATCCACCGGATTTCCTCGTCGCGGAGCACTCCAATGGATGGATCTTCGAGGTGGTGAGGTCAAGAACTCACCTAGGCGCAGCAAGGGAGGTGGAGAGGTGGTGGAGAGGGTGGTGGCGCAAGGGGAGAGGCTTGTGGGAGGTGGAGGCGCCCAAGGAGGAGGTGGGGAGGTGTGGGAGGCGGCTAGGGCACTTGGGGGCGCAAGGGGTAGGGGGAGGACGCCCAAAAGGGTAGGGAAACCCCCCCTTTAACCAGCCCTAAGTCCCTTTCCTAATCCTAAATGGATTCCCACTCCATCCCACCAAAGCCCACAACCCCCTCTTTAAGGCCCAAACTCCCCCGGGAAGGCCCAAAACCCCGGAAACGGCCCGACAACGCTATTAACCTCCATACCTTATGGTTTTAACCTCCCATATCATATTTCAATATGTTTTTGACCTCATCATGCACCTTTTATAAGGTTACGACGCTCCGTGGTGTCACAATACTTCAAAAGGCCCAAAAACGCGAGTAAACCTCAAGCCGAAAGGTTTTATTCTCTAATTTCACATTTTATAATGTCACACCATACCGTAGTGTCACATTCTTCCCCCCTTCAGTAGGATTCGACCTCCAATCCGAAGGACACCATAATGTAACACCCCGGCATTTAATATGCCCGAATGCTACCAAACATAAGCTAAACAACATCTAAATGCCACATTTAAACATAAATTCCAGCAAAGGGATATATGCTAAAAACCGATATTTCGGCAGCATCTCCTTTGTTTTTCCATGAATTAACACAATATCGAAATGATGGCAAGATATATCATAGCACACGACATATAGAACATCAACATAAATGGACATATCATCGAATTACGCCATTAATACCACGCTCAACCACTTCATAATCTATAACGAAGCAAATAAGGAATCACAAGCATGCTAAATTAAACCATACATTAAGTTTAAAGCACAACTCTTAATATCATGTCTCCAAGTGTGTATTTATGGATTATGATGGTGGAGCTACGTGTAGAAGTGTAGCTAAACCCCTTTTTCCCGCATGCCGATCTCAAGTACCTAAAAAACAACATAAAACACAAGCGTGAGTTCGAAAACTCAGCAAGCATATCGCAATGGACAACAAGATCATTTACAAGACAATAATACCTCACGTCACATATAACATTTCATACTTGAACACATAACAACATCCTCATCATTTAATATGTATTGTAATGCAATGCAATGCAATGCTATGCTCATATCTCCTTGGAAACTCATACCGGTATGGTTGAGTACACACCCGTCGGTGTGCACCCTCCCCCCCCTTCCATCCCGAAGATGGAGGGTGCCTACTCCTCGCTTCCAAACACCACGTGGATGGAATCACGATGTAGGACTTACTCAATGGCTTTCCGGATTAGTCATAACTTTCTCACCGACCTTCCCGGACTAGTTATGACTTTCTCACCGCCCGAGCCATGTAACATGCCATGTATGCATTTATGCCAACATCATATTTAACTCACATATTAACACATGGCATCATAACATATTAAACATGCTCATCATATCATTGGCAATCATAAAAGCATGGCAAGTGATCATATATCATGTAGTCAATTCCATCTATTCTCAACAAGCAACCTACAAATCGCTATCCATCACAACACACTTGCCTCAACCACGTGCAACGGATTGGCGGGAAGTAGAGGGCACTCCCGGGGTCGCACCACCTTGACATAGGTACCACACGCTCACAATCATGTCCACAAAACAGTACGCAAACCCTCATCTACCCCGACATTGCCAACTACTCGCAAAACCTAAAAACAGAGGTTCTGTCCCGTTGGGACAGCAGCCTTGCAAAAGGCATAACTTGAGTTCTGGGACTCCGAATCAATTAAACGAGTACATCCTCGTGTATCTTAGGAAATTTCCCAACTTTCTCTAGGTATATGGAAAGACTGATTCGGAATCTAAAGTTGTTTAATCTACAGATTACCGTGATCTGTTCCAATTACGTCATAGATTTTATCATGCTCGGTAAAATAGCCATAACTTTCAAACGGCTGGGCGGAATTTAACGTGCTTTATACCCACTGAAAGATAATGAAATTATATACAACTTCTTCAACATCCGTATGGACAGATTCGGGTTCTAAATTGACGAAAACACAAACCCTAGGTTGACTTCTCATGCTGTCCCAAAATCAGAACGTGGCAACATCTAGATCTAATCCAAATTACTCAATTCCAGCACCACCAATTGATCTAAAAACTTGATAAACACCCTTATAACAGTACCTATATCAACCCCAAGGATTTCCATGGACATACCTTTGCCCGACGCATGAAAACCCAATAGATCTCCTCCCGGTTCGCTCGATCCCCTTCCTCGCTTCCAAATCCACCGGATTTCCTCGTCGCGGAGCACTCCAATGGATGGATCTTCGAGGTGGTGAGGTCAAGAACTCACCTAGGAGCAGCAAGGGAGGTGGAGAGGTGGTGGAGAGGGTGGTGGCGCAAGGGGAGAGGCTTGTGGGAGGTGGAGGCGCCCAAGGAGGAGGTGGGGAGGTGTAGGAGGCGGCTAGGGCACTTGGGGGCGCAAGGGGCAGGGGGAGGACGCCCAAAAGGGCAGGGAAACCCCCCTTTAACCAGCCCTAAGCCTCTTTCCTAATCCTAAATGGATTCCCACTCCATCCCACCAAAGCCCACAACCCCCTCTTTAAGGCCCAAACTCCCCCGGGAAGGCCCAAAACCCCGGAAACGGCCCAGAAACGGACCGACAACGCTATTAACCTCCATACCTTATGGTTTTAACCTCCCATATCATATTTCAATATGTTTTTGACCTCATCATGCACCTTTTATAAGGTTACGACGCTCCGTGGTGTCACAACACTTCAAAAGGCCAAAAAACGCGAGTAAACCTCAAGCCGAAAGGTTTTATTCTCTAATTTCATATTTTATAATGTCACACCATACCGTAGTGTCACATCAATGGCAATGGTGCAACCTGGGCAAACCAAAGAGTTAGCAATCAAACCCCCAGGAGAACTGACTAACACGGACTCAGAAATCCGCTGAACTCCCAACTTAGCTCTACTAGCAAACTCCGTCGACACAAAGGAATAGGATGCTCCGGAATCAAACAGAACAAAGGCATCAACGGAATCCACGAGCAGAGTACCTGAAACCACCTCTGGATGCCCAGCTGACTCGGCGGTCGGCAAGGCGTACACTCCTGGTGGCGCCGGGACAGTAGGAGCCCCGACTCCCGGCTGATGCCCCAACAAGGCTGGGGGCGGAGGAGGCAACTGAGGAGGAGCAGACGGCCAAGGCACCAAGACGCCGCTGGTGGCGCCACGCAAAGGGCGGCCGAGAAACAGAGCAGCCATCATGTGCACCGATCCTCTCGAAGACGCCACTGGAGTGGGAGGAGAAGGCACCGTCTCCCACTTGATGATGCTACCGGGATTCATCCGGCAGACTAGTCCCATGTGGCCGGGCTTGCCACAGTGGTTGCAACTCCCGGTCCAACCACACTCTGAAGCACGGTGCTCACCACCGCACTTGAAACACTTCATGCCCTGCCCGGCACAGACGAACAACCGCCGCGAAGAAGACGATCGGGCGGCCCCATCTTGGCCCCCGAGGAGGAGCCCTGTCCTCCCTTGAACTTCTTGAAGGTGGGTCGAGAAGACCCACCTCCTCCACCAAAGGTCCTCTTCGGCCCCTCGGGGCCGTAGGGAACTCTGAACCACCCGGTTTTGCTTATCCCGGAGAGCTCCAACTCGAGCTCCATGCCCTTCGCCGCTCCACCACGGAGCAGAAATCACGAGGCACGCCCCCATGACAACTCAACTCCTGGTTGAGGCCCCTACGGAACCTCCTCGCCTTCTCCTCGCCGTCACCGCCACGGCGGGCATGAAGCGCACCACACTGTTGAACTCCACCTCATACTCTACCACCGACCTCTTTCCTCGAAAGAGTCGCCGAGTATGCTCCATCCTCTCAAGAAAAGACTTGGGTAGAACTTGGCTCGAAGAGAGCCACAAAGTCCTCCTGTGTGATCGACCAAGATCGTGGGCTCTAGCAAAACCCTCCCACCAGATATCGGCTTGGCCTTTCAAATTAAAGGCCACAAAGCGAGCCCTCTGGCCGAGGTCAACTCTAGGACCCCAAACCGCTTCTCCATGTACCGCAGCCAATCAAGGATCGATCGACGCGTGCCCGCCTGGCCGAAAGTGTCAAGACGGAGGGACATCCACTCCCGAGACTCATCCTCGATTCCGCCAAGTGGGCCAACAAGCTGGGCCATCTTTGGGAGGCACAACAAAGGGGCTGCCCGCACCGCCGGGCGCAGCTCTGAATCTCCCTGCAGAGCCTCGAACTAAATCTTCATTGGCGGCGGTACCCCGCCTCGATCAGGTAAATGAAAGCTCCTCCCGAGCTGGCCCGCGAGCATTGAGCGAAACGCTACCCTCAAAGAATGACTCCTCAACTCCCTAGGAGCCTCGCCTGCCTCCACGGCCACTGGCCCACGGCCTCTACCCCTCGGCATGGTCGCCTGCATGCACAACCATCCAAATACAAAAACATAAACACAACATCACACAACCAAGAACATAGATCAAACATCATCATAGACATATTCTTTATCACATAATCAAGCGCGAAGAAATGATGAACCAAAACCCCATCCTACTGTGCAACCAAGTGTGTCAAATTTTAGATTAGTTATACCACTTTTGCAAGTTTTAATGTTGCTATCCTATAAAAAAGTTTTAGTTAGAACCTAAGCCATGTTTCTAAGTTATTCCACGTCATATTTTAGTTGCAACTTAAGGTATGACACTAAAAATACATATTCCAAGGACCTACAATTTACTCGATACCAATCAGAATAACACCCGGCATTTATTATGCCCGAATGCTACCAAACATAAGCTAAACAACATCTAAATACCACATTTAACATGAAATTCCAGCAAAGGCGCATATGCTAAAAACCGAGATTTCGGCAGCATCTCCTTTGTTTTAACATGCTACGATGAATCAACAATATTATAGCAATGTAAGGCAATATGAGAGACATCTAAAACAGCAATTATTAAAGACTTAATGGCAATATAAGTCTAACATCAAATACTTAATGTCTCCAAGTGTCAAATGAACAAATAAACTCTCAAATAGTAAAGCTAAACATTAAAGCAATGATCATCACACGCAATTTATTATCAAACTAATAGAATGACTTGTGGAATCATTATGGGGAAGCTACGTGTGGGCGTGTGACTATTTCCCTTCCCCGCATGCCGATCTCATGGTACCTAAAACAACAAGAAAACACAAGCGTGAGTTCGAAACTCAGCAAGCATATTGCAATGGACAGCAAGAACATCAACATGGCAATAACATCTCCCATCATGTAAATCATCTTATTCATAAACACTTAACATTGTCATCATCAATATGTATGTGATGTAATGCAATGCTCATGTCTCCTTGGAAACTCATACCGGTATGGTTGAGTACACACCCGTCGGTGTGCACCCTCTCCCCCCTTCCATCCCGAAGATGGAGGGTGCCTACTCCTCGCTTCCGTTCATCGCGGTGAATGGAATCACGATGTAGGGCTTACTCATTGGCTCTCCGGATTAGTCATATCTTTCTCACCGACCTTTCCGGATTAGATATTGACTTTCTCACCGCCTCGCCATGTAACATGTCATGTATGCAAGCATGCCAACATCATATATAACTCATATATTACCACATGGCATCATAACATTTTAAACATGCTCATCATATCATAGCAATCTTTAAAACATGGCAAGTGATCATATAACATGTAGACAATTCCATCTAATCTCAACATGCAACCTACAACTCGCTATCCATCACAACACACTTGCCTCAACCACGTGCAACGGATTGGCGGGAAGTAGAAGGCACTCCCAGGGTCGCACCACCTGCACATAGGTATCACACACTCACAATCATAACCACAGAACAGTACGCAAACCCTCATCTACCCCGACATTGCCAACGACTCGCAAAACCTAAAAACAGAGGTTCTGTCCCGGCGGGATAGCAGCCTTGCAAAAGGCATAACTTGGGCTCTGGGACTCCGAATCAATTAAACGAGTATATCCTCGCGTAGCTTAGGAAATTTCCCAACTTTCTCTAGGTATAAGGAAAGACTGATTCGGCCTCTAAAGTTGTTTAATCTACATATTACCGAGATCTGTTCCAATCGCGTCACAGATTTTAATATGCTCGGTAAAACAGTCATAACTTTCAAACGGCTCGGCAGAATTTAACGTTCTTTATATGCACGGAAATATAATGAAATTATCTACAACTTCTTAAAAGTCCGTACAGTCAGATTAGAAATCTAAATTGGCGAAAATAGGAACCCTAGGTCGACTGCTCATGCTGTCCCAAAACAGAAACGTGGCAACATCCAGATCTAACCCAAACTACTCAAATCCAGCACCACCAATTGATCTAAAAACTTGATAATCACCCTAAGAACAGTACCTAGATCAACCCCAGGGAACTCCATGATCAAACCTTTGCCCGACGAACGAAAACTCCAATCGATCTCCTCGCTCCTCGCTTCTCGCTCCTCGCTCCTCTCTCCTCGCTCCTTGGATGGATCCACGAAGATGCAGGGGTGGGGAGGCCACCCTAGGGCAGCAAGGGGGTAGAGGAGAGGTGGTGGGGAGGTGGAGAGGTGGAGAGGGCAAGGGCAAGGGGGCGCACGGCTAGAGGGGTGAGGGGGGAGGAGGCTAGGGCTAGGGGGATTGGTAGGGGCGCACCAATGGGGCTATGGGGCGCAAGGGGGCAGGGAGGGAGCCCTTTTACCAGCCCCCACTCTGAATCCTAGTCCTACAAGGAGTCCTAATCCATCCCACCAAAACCCACAACCCCCCCCCTTTAAGGCCCAAAATCCCCCGGGAAGGCCCAAAATCCCGGAAACGGCCCGGAAACGTTATAAACCTCCAAATCCTATGGTTTTAACCTTATTTCCACATCTCATACTGTTTTTGACCAAATCATGCACATTAAATCAGGTTACGACACTCCGTGGTGTCACATTTCCGTTCATGATCCAAGTGCTGGCTCTGTAGATCTGTCGCTCAAAGCCTCCCAAGACCTAAAGCATCCTCCATAGCTCTACGGCGTAGCTTCCCTCACGCTCACCATAAGTGTAAATCCTCTTCATCTGCCAAAAGACACTCTATTGTAAGAACACAACATTTTAAAACAAAGTGAGAACAAAAAGAATTCAGCAAGGGGTATGAACAAGAGAGAGGGGATAAGTCGAGAGTTCATTCATTATATTGGCAACTTTTAACTTTAGAAGATAGTTTTATCCTCACTACGACCATTCTGACTATGGGTAAGTCCTAGAGTTAGTATGGCTCTGATACCACCTCTGTCGGGACCCGAATGTGCAAATCCGGACCCTCTGTGTTTTCTGCACTAGTCCAAGATCACTCTAGTGCTCACAGTCTCAACATCGATGAATATCACAATCATACACAGTGGAATAGTAAATAAATATTTATTATAACAAAAGCGGTTGAGTCAACCTTATGGTTAACTTACAAAAGTACGCCTCGCAGGGCAAAGTCTTTATTAAATAAACTGCGGCGGAAATAAAATAAACTTTTGGCGTCAACCCATATGCCACAGGCAACTGACTGGGCTCGCCCCTAGTTCGTTGGCTCCTCCTGGAACCCCTCCAATGCTGGCGTTGATTCCTCCTCAACTGTTGTTTGTGTGGTGGCAAGGGTGAGTACTTAAAGCACTCAGCAAGTCATGCACAGAATGCAGGTCTAATAGCTACATGCATGGCTTATTCCAAGTAACAGGCTAAGTGGTTCATTTGCAGTTAAGCAACATTTACAAATATAGTAGTAGAATGAAAACAGTAAAATAGTAATAACAATAATAACTTTCATAATCATTTTCTCAAGTAAAGAATTTAACATCCTTAACCAGTTTCATCGTTTCCAAACTAAGTAACTAGAGTTATTTTTCTGAAAGTCTAACCCTTGATTGTAATCCTTGTGCAATGTCCAATACCATGGACTCGGCTATTCGAATAGGTTGTACACTCCACAGAGGTTATACACTTTACCCGCAAGATACAATCAAACACCGCCAAGGTGAGTGATCGTAACAAAGCCTTTACAATGTTCCTTCTAGACCCAATACTCTCCGCTAAGGTTTCAACACTGAAGAGACTGGTTACCACAATCAAGGCCCACCTCTTGCACCATGTGAGTTTTCATCCATACACCCGGAACCCACACCACCACGACAGTACCGAAATCTAGACATCACAAATTAATCAGCTTGGTCTGTCCCATTCCAGACTTGTGGCTATACGTCAGACTCAGTTCAAATTCTTGCAAGGTTAAGTCTTTAAAGTGACCAAGGCAAGACTACCCAAGAATTCACAAGTGTCCAAATCAGCAAAAACCAAATACGACCTCCCAAATGCCACTTCTGGCTCACCAGAAACAATCTTGCCACTTGCCTCAATCTAAATCATTTTATCACCCAGTTGATTACCATGCACCACGTGCCATTAACATCATCAATAACACATGTCGCAATTCCAAAAACATGTTCCATCCCTCATTAAGTCAAGATTAATTTCATGCATTCAAAATTATATAAATAACACGATTGCATGGCTAAACAGGCTAATCTCGATCTAATTAAACCATGTTGACAAGTATTAATGTCCATCTCATACTCCACAATCTAGGGTGATAAATGATTCATGGCATACAATTACTTAAGCATGGTGGCATACGCCAAATTGGTCATATCACTATTTCCCGAATTATTTATAAGCATTTTTAATTAAACTAGCATGCAATAATTCATATCAACATAATTTCCAAAAGTGGGATCAATATGGTCAAAGCATAACTTGCCTTCGAAAAGGTCCTGTTCCTGGTCTTACTTGTTCCTGGGTCAAAACCTCTCCCTCGAAGCCTTTGGGCAATTCAACGTCTACGCGAATCGGAAAAATAAACAACAAATAAATAAAAATAGAGAAAAAATCATGTCTAAAAATTAAATAAATTTCACAATTAAATAGAGCTCAATTTTATAAAAATTTAGAACCTGGAATCGCCTCAATCGGTGTTAAAACGCAAAAGTTATAACCGTTCGAAATTTGAAAATCATTTAAAAAGAATAAACTGTATTAATTCATTTATTTTTCTATTGAAAAATTGGAATTATGACGCCATGCTTGCGTCAACACCGAAATTCATTTTCGGCCAAATTATTTTTCTAAAGGAAAATCGATTTATTACATCATGCTGACGTCAACCGGTCTATGGGCTCGGTCCAAGCCCGGTTCTGGTCCACGGTGGACCCGATCCACCGGACTGTGTGACACTAACAGGTGGGTCCCACCCGAGATGATGTCATGCTGATGTCAGCATGGCTCGGCTCGCACGGCTGACACATGGGCCCCACCGGTGACATCACCGTTGACATCACCGTGCGCGCCGTCGGCCGACATGTCGCCCCACGCCGACGCCGGCCGACGACCAGATGTTGACTGCGCCGTTCGGCTCACAGACGCGTGGCGAGATCTCGACCGTTGACTTGAAGATCGATGGCTGTGATTGAATCTCACCTCCCGTATAAGGATCTATACAATCCAATCCGGTCCATTCAATTCGGATCGGACGATTGGGATTCAATCGAGTTCTACCGCAGCGAAGAGCTACGTGGATAGACCCGACGCTCACCACGTGGGTCAAACTACACCTCCTGATCTCAAATGAACAGCTAAGATCTAGCTTAGAGCAAACAAGCGAATCAAATCCAACCGTACAATCTAAATCGGACGGCTAAGATCTAATCTAGTATGCAATCGTATGGGACTACATGGATTAATCTGATACGTCCATTGTAGATCTAACGGATGAAAACAGATCTTAAACGGCATTACTCGATCTAACCTCCACCGCACGATCTAGATCCAACGGTTCAAATCTAATCTAATGAAATCACAGAGGCGGCTACGTGGACACACCTGGGTCGTGCGATCTGGATCCAACGGCTAACGAAGTTCACAGTGATGGTGATGTCACAGTGGCGCTGGATTGCCAGAGCTGGGGATGATGACCACTGCGATGGCGTTCAAGGGCAGCCCAGCGAGGTGATAACTCCCCCCCGACACGTCTTGTCACGGTGAATCCGGATTCGTGCCCAATGGCGGTCGAGACGGCTCTGAAGGGAATATGCCCTAGATCAATCATGGTGATGATTGTAATACGTCTTTGTTCATGTAATTATGATAACTTTGTTTATCGGTTCCCTGAATAAATGTTACGACTTTGTTCATTGGATACGATTTTATTGTGAAACACATTGTCAAAGTGATATTATTCTAAACGGGTCCCTGATCCATATTATTACGAGGAGCGGTGATGATTTGATTAGCACATGTATTGGTTGATGGTAATGTTTCACATACCATAGATATGGAAATATCGAACCAATAATGTGGACACATGTTGGAGAACATGGGTAGTCGGACAAGACCCACTCCAAGACGCTGTGAGTTGTTATCTATTATAGTTCCATCAGCATATAGTCTCAAGTGGTACGCCTATATGGTCCTTAGACCTGAGATTGTCATGGATACCTAGCATGTAGACTTGTATGCTTTGGTATCATCAAACGCTACACCGTAACAGGGTAGTTATAAAGATGACTACTGGGTATGCCACAATACATCGCCAAGGGTGTGATGATCAAGATGGGATTTGCCCCTCCTAGATAATGGGAGAGATACCTCTGGGCCCCTCGTGTGGATGGATAGGGAAAGCGCACGGCCGTGCTAATATGACTAAGTGGTTAGTCATGGTTTGTATCCATCACACTGTCGAGTGAAGTGGTTGAGCTATCAACAAGGGTGGCGCGCATCTCGCCTTGAGCTTGACTGTTATCGTGAGGCAAAGGGATCGGTATGTGAGTGTATCAAGGTTCAGCCGAATACTGATTCTATGCATTCGGGGATCAATACGTACTACTAGGTGCCACTGTTGATCAATGAATTGGAAACGGGTTTCCATATTCATGTCTGACTTGTACTGAACCTAACGGGTCACACACTTAACGAGTTGGAATAGTTTAATGGGTTTGTACGTGGATGAGATCCGCGTTAGAGATGGAAACCTAGTGGACTTCGGCCCACTAGCGTGTCTATAAAAGGTGAGGCCAGGAACAATGCATGACACGGAATAGAACCCTCACCATGTTTAGCCGTCGTGCACCCCTCCTGCCCCTCCCGAGAAACCCTAGTCGTGTGGCGAGGTGCTAGGACACCCCGCACAGCGTTCCTGCTCGGTACATGTGGATACCGTTAGAGGCGCTGCCATCCGTGGATGTGCTATTTTGGTTGGATCTCCAGCGACCACCCAACGACCACTCGGCACTGGTCGGCGACCACCCGTCGACCACTCGGCAAAGGTCGGCGACAACTCGGTGGAGGTCGGTGACCACTCGGGGTAGATCGGGACATGAACGACTACTTCCTCCATGCGCATATATCTGCTTCCGCTGGATCGGCGCGTCAAGGGTAATGATCCATGATCCCCTACTTGCATGTGATCTTGGGTGTTTGCAGTAGAAAATTTTAGAATTGTTGCTAGCGTAGCCTGCCCGTATCCCAACAGTGGTATCAGAGCCGATCATGTGTAGTTTAGGATCTGGTTTGCACGCACATGTTGATGTGCTGTTGTGTTTATCACAGGTTGATTGGATCAATCGGTATCGGGGAAGTGTGAGGTATGAGTTGTTAGCTCTGCATGATCAAAAAGATTAGTTTGTGCTCATTTCAGATTCATGCCATGCATTACCCCTACCGGCTGGTAACACCATCGGGGTAGTAGCAAGCGCCGAATAGATCGAGGTCGTTGTGGTCGCCACCCTCTCAAGGGGACCTCGCGCGTTGGATCGATGAGATAGATCCTATGGAAACTGAGTCATTCTGATGACTCAGAATCGGCTTGATTTGATCAATCCAAATGAATTTCCATAGCGGGACCACTGTGATAGTCAGCATAGCGCCCATAAACTAAAACTTGTTCACTTCCCGCGCGCTAGAATCGATCTAGCGCCTAACTTGTTTTTGCAGGGTATGATGTGAACAGTATGGACCCTTTGTGTATGTGATACATGATTGTATATTTCATGGCCTGCGTGTCATGGTTAATTGCGGCTGTGAGCTGTCATGTCATTATATAACGGCCTGCGTGCCAACATGTGATGCCTTGAATCTTCATGCAATTTTGTTACTAGCTGCTAGATGTAGTAGTTTAGTACATGTTCTTGAAGGCTTCAATCCTGATGGCCAAGTATGCAAGGATGGTCGTGGAAGATGGAGATCGCCACGTCATGGACCATACTAGTTCACAGTCTATCTGATTGCCTATGATGATTTACCTTGCATTGCTATTCTTTCACGTCATATGTGGTGAATATGTTAACCTGATTGAATAGTTTTCCTCAAAAATTAAGAGTAAGATGCCCTTTTTCAATAGTTGCATCTATTGTCTTGTACGTTGGTGGATAAGGTCTTGACAAGTCAGGAACGCTACCCTCTTACTTGTACAATAGAGTGAGTGTAGCCTAACCTGTGCACTCACAAGCATAGTATTGGTTTGCTTAACGGAGTCATCCAAATAGGATTTCGGACTTCGAGGCATCAGTGTTGGGCACCGGGGCATATGATGCCACCCCAACAAGCAAGAGTCACGTACGATGTGATTGGCAAGGTGTTGCCTACCTATGTCGCGGGTTCAAGTGGTATTGACAAGTCCTTACCCGAACCGTAGCGACCATGGATCTTGTTCCATGGAGATTGCCAGAGGGAAAGTGATTTTAATGGAAACATCTTTTATTGAAATTGTTTAATAAGAGATTAACATGAACATAGTGCTAAAACTTTGCTTATTTATGTTGTAGATGGCACCAAACACTGTTAATGCAAACACTGGTTTTAACTTGCGGTCGATTCTGGAGAGGGAAAAACTCTCTGGGACGAATTTTATGGATTGGTATCGTAACTTGAGAATTGTTCTCAAGTCTGAAAAGAAGGAATATGTTCTAGACGGTCCATATCCTGATGAATTGCCTGAAACTGCATCCACTGCTGATAAGCATGTTTATGAGAAGCACACTAATGACGCCCTAAACGTCAGATGTCTCATGCTTGCCACAATGAACTCTGAGCTCCAAAAGCAATATGAGGACGCCGATGCCTACACTATGATTGTGGGTCTCAAGGGCATGTTTGAGAACTAAGCAAGGGCTGAAATATATTCGATATCTAAACATTGTTTGCATGCAAGCTGGCTGAGGGTGCTTCTGTCAGTCCTCATGTAATTAAGTTGATTGGTTACATTGAGAGCTTGGAGAAGCTCGGTTTTCCACTGCAGAATGAATTGGCCAAAGATGTGATTCTCTAGTCACTCCCTGCCAGCTTTGAGCCGTTCATTTTGAATTTTCATATGAACAGCCTGGAGAAGAATTTGACCGAACTGCATGGGATGCTGAAAACTACGGAAGAGAGCATAAAGAAAGGCACAAATCATGTGATGATGATTCAAAAGGATAAGAAAAGGAAGCGCAAGGCTACAAGTAATGGTGAGGATAAGATCCAAGACACAAAACCAAAGCCTAAAGAAAGGCCAAAAGGTTGGCCCTAATGCTTCTGATAAATGTCACTATTGCAAGGGCAATGGGCACTGGAAGAGAAACTGTCCGAAGTACCTGGAAGACAAAAGGAAAGGAAAAGTTCCTTCTACTTCAGGTATTAATGTTATAGAAGTAAATCTTGCAACTTGTCCTACCAAGTCTTGGGTATTTAATACTGGATCAATGATTCATACTTGCAAATCGTTGTAGGGGTTAAGAAGGACTAGAGATTGCAAGATTGGCGAGTTTGAAATTCGCGTCGGCAATGGAGCAATGGTTGCTGCGAAGGCTGTTGGCGTCTATCCCTTGTCATTACCTTCTGGCTTAGTCATGGAATTGAATAATTGTTATTACATTCCTGCCTTGAGTAAGAACATTATCTCTTCTTCTTGTTTAGAGGAAGATGGTTATGATTTTGTAATAAAGAACAGGAATTGTTCAATTTATTTCAAAGGCTTGCTCTATGGTAACTGCCCATTGGTGAATGGACTGTATGTGCTGGATCTTGGTAATGCTTCTATAAATAATGTTAATACTAAAAGACTCAAAACAAATGATACTGATTCCACTTATTTATGGCATTATCGCTTGAGCCATATAAATAAAAGACGCATGGAGAAGCTCCATAAAGATGGTGTTTTTGGTTCATTAGATTTGGAATCTTTTGAAACATGCGAGTCTTGTTTACTTGGCAAGATGACAAAGGCACCCTTCACTGGTTCGAGTGAGAGAATGTGCGAGTTATTGGCTCTTGTGCATACTGATGTATGTGGACCCATGAGCTCCATGGCCAGAGGTGGTTATCAGTACATCATTACTTTCACCGATGACTTTAGTAGATATGGCTATATCTATCTAATGAGGCATAAGTCTGAATCTTTTGAAAAGTTCAAAGAGTTTCAGAATGAAGTACAAAATCATTTGGGTAAGAAAATTAAATTTCTACGGTCCGACCGTGGAGGTGAATATTTGAGCCAAGAGTTTAGTGATCATCTAAAGAGTTATGGAATTGTTCCGTAATTAACTCCGCCAGGTACGCCTCAATGGAATGGGGTATCCGAACGAAGGAACCAGACTTTGTTGGACATGGTACAGTCTATGATGAATCAAGTCGATCTTCCATTGTCATTTTGGGGACACGCTCTAGAAACAGCTGCGTTCATGTTAAAAAGGGTTCCATCTAAATCCGTTGATAAGACACCGTATGAGATATAGAAAGGGAAACATCCCGACTTGTCTTTTCTTAAAATTTGGGGCTTTGAGGCTTATGTAAAACGTATGACGTCTGATAAGATTCACGCCAAGTCGGATAAGTGCTTCTTTGTGGGGTACCCAAGGGAAACCAAAGGGTATTATTTTTATAACCGGGAAGAAGGCAAAGTGTTTGTCGCCCGGACTGGTGTCTTTTTGGAGAATGAGTTTTACAAAAGAGCTAGTGGGAGCAAGGTGCAACTCGAAGAAGTTCAAGAAATGCCTAAAAATGTTTCAGCTCCAACTAGTCCTGGTGATAGTCACTGGGTGGCTGTAAAGAACATCCTTAAATACTTACGAAGGACTAAGGAGATGTTCTTGGTCTTTGGAGGAGAGGAGGAGCTCGTCGTAAAGGGTTACATCGATGCTAGCTTCCAAACCAACAAAGATGATTTGCGATCGCAATTCAGGTTTCTATTCTGTCTCAATAGTGGGGCAGTGAGCTGGAAAAGTTCCAAGCAAGAGACAGTAGCTGATTCCACAATTGAGGCCGAGTACATTGCAGCTTCTGAAGCAGCAAAGGAAGCAGTTTGGATCAGGAAATTTGTTTCTGAATTGAGCGTGGTGGCTAGTGCATCCTGTCCAGTGGACCTCTATTGTGACAATAGTGGTGCTATTGCACAAGCAAAGGAGCCTAGGTGTCACCAAAAATCTGTGGGGGCTCCGGTCTTTGTAATGATGATTCGGTACTCACCGCTAAGGCCGGATCGAATTAACGCAACCCGTCAGTAAACCAATCACTAATTACAAACCGTACCCGGATTGAGGCCAATCAATCGGCACGACACACTCGTCGCGTGGTCATATGCCAAATGATTGATTTCACCCCGAGCTTCCCCGAGATATGTGCCCAGTGCTAGTTCCCTGGATCAGTAGCCTAGCACCCACATATTTCCACGGTAAGTCGCATCAAAACATTTACATTAACTAAATGGTTACAGTAGTACAGGTCTGATTACATCGAGATAGTAATACAAGAAAGAAATTCTGCCAAAAGGCTATAAGAGCTAAAGAGAGACTTAGAGTACAGCAACGGCAGCAGAGTGCTTTCCCAAACCCAAAGGCAATAGCTGAGTTGCGACCGAGAGAAAACCTAAACTACAGCTGCAAAACCCGACGATCTCTGAATCGAAGCGATCCTCGCCTAGCTCGCCTTCTTCTCACTTGACTCCGTCTTCTGAGCTTGGTAATCAGTTTTAAAGCAAACGGTGAGTACACGTATGTACTCGCAAGACTTTAGTGTTTGCAAGTATAATAAGTATGCAGGTTAATTAATGAAAAAAGCTGCTAATCCAGCTCAGAGTTGCATAAAGCTAAATTTATTTGAAATAGAATAATAGATTTCAGAAGATGCTCAACTTACAAAAACAATTGATAAAGAACGTAATTCAAAACATAATTGTATAATTCATTCAATATCCACATTCATCACCTTCCGATTTCAACCAACAATCAATCCGAGAAACATCTCGCAGATAATATTCAAACCACCATCCAGCAATTCCTCAAGTCACATTGAGTCAATCAATTCACCACCAAAACTTCATCCAACTCAGCCCAAAAAGGATTTCCGGTTTCAAAACTGTCGGCGTACTAGCCAACAGGCACCTCCGAGACGGGTGCTTATGAGGTTTCGACGGGGGGCTTTCGGGGCAATCGCCTCGGAATGGAAGATGGTGACGATCGGGGCACCGGGAGGCTCAGGCTAACGGGGGGACGCAAAGAGTTTTTACCCAGGTTCAGGCCCTCCGAAGAGTAATAGCCCTAGTCCTGCCTTTCTTAGTATTGCCTGCGTTCTTGCCGGAGAGGATGAAAACCTACTAACAATGAGTCGAACCCCCTCTCCCATGCACCCCGGCTCCCTTTTATACTCGGGCTGACGGGGGCGCATGGGAGGCTTGCACTGCCAGCCCCCCATCATTACACTGCTACGCGCGTATTTAATGCGCCCGTCACTATTCTTATGTCACATTAATGTCTGCCGCATCTGTCACAATCCTGCCTTGGGCCCCATGTCCACCAACGCCGCCCGTTCCGTCACGGGGTGAGGTGTAGTCGTGACGTCTCCCAAAGCCATGATGCGCCTGGGGAAGGTGCGCCGCCACGCTGCAGCTTCCATGCTTCCACATTCAATGCGCACGATTCGCATTTAATGTCCCTGATCTCGACAGGACTATCCTGGGGATGGTGCGCCAGTGGCCAGGACTGTACGCCACATGCCCACTGGGCGACCACCGCGCTGGGCGTCCTGCGGCCTGGCCTGTACGCCACGAGTCCGCTGGGGCGATCTCCTTGCTGGTCGCCCAGCGGCCTGGCCCGTGCGCCACGTGTCCGCTGGGGCGACCACCTTACTGATCGCCCAACGGCCTGGCCTATACGCCACGTGTCCGCTGGGCTATCACCTTGCCGTCGCCAATGCCTGGCTCAGACGCCACGTGTCTGCTGGGCGACCATCAGATCGACGCCCGGCCTGGCCTATACGCCACGCGGTCCGGCTGGCTATCACCTTGCCGTCGCCAGCCGCCTGGCTCAGACGCCACGTGTCACGGGCGACCACCGTATGGGTTTTTTCTTGCCGTGGCAAGGCCCAAGCACGCCCTGGCTGCCACTTGATTCCTTTTTTAGGGCGGGGGAGCGGGTACCTTGGTGTAGAATACGCCGACAGTAGCCCCCGGGCCCACCTAGGAGCGCTTTTTGGTCTTCTGCCCTTCTTCTTCTTTAATTGGCGGCTTGAGAACTGCTCCGGCTCCTGGGTGGGACCCTTCAAAGGTCCGCGTGCCTCGCAAAAAAAGATCTTCCGGCTTCCCCGATTCCCAAGCGGTTTGCGCGGTTACTTCCTCCTTGTAACCGCCGCACGTTCCTTGGGATGCGCCCCATTTACGAGGCTCTTAAACTTCCTTTTTTTCGAATCGCCGCGCCTTTTCGGTTTTCCCGCCGGTTCGCCTCCCGCGGCCTTATAAAAGGCCGACCGAAGAGGGAGTAGTTCTTCCCCCTTTCAACTCTCTGCGCTCCACCTCTTTCCGACGTTTCAGGCTTTCTTGCTTCATCCCCTTTGCGGTTGCGCTTCGAAATCCCTACCTTCCCGATGGCTCCGATGCTTCCTTCTTCGATCATTGAGGAGGAGAGGGCCGCTAGGTTCTCCTGCACATCACCGGGGGCGCCCTTCGCCTCCGCGCCGGGACTGTCGAGCCCCACTGTCGGCCTGGAGAAGTGGTTTTCTTCGGGTGGCAGCTCCTTGCCGGCCTACTACCGTCGGTCTCTGACTTTTATCTTTCTGTTCTCAACTTCTACGCCATTCACCACATTCACCTTCCTCCTAACTCTGTTATCCTCCTTTCTGCCTTTGCTCACTTCTGCGAGATGTTCGTGGGAGTGCTGCCCAACCTTCTTCTTTTTCGCTTCTTCTACACCCTTCGCGCCATGCAAGCGGTACTCGCCGGCTTCCTAAGTCGCCACCGCGGCTCGTGGACGGAGCGTTATGCCGCTATATCCCATTGGACTGCCGGTCCAATCGAGGGATTGGCACGCAGAGTGGTCAGACGTCGAGGACGACAATGCATTGAAGTGTTGGATCTTCCGCCGCCCCGGCGGTCAAGAACCCCAACCTGGGGCTCCGATGAGCGATGCGCCCGAGCTCGAGCGATGCTGGCCGCGTCGACCGATTCGCCATGACGGCGACTGGCACGGGGCCATGGTAATCCGGGATTTTATTACCCGGAGGCTGTGCCCCCTGCGCCGCCGCGTCCGCCCAGCCTGGCAGTACATGGGCGTGGGCGATGGGACCCGGAGTATCCCCGGAGGTAACCTGCTCCGCTCTGCGTCATTCCTTGTTACTTCTATTTCTCTTCTGGCAAAACCTGATTCTTACAGCGTTTCTTTGCTCCTGCGATTTCTTTTCCTTCTCGTGCCGACAGCCGCCGGGAATTTGGCTGATGACGTGATCGACCGATGGATGCTGCAACTGGGCCTATCCGGCCCCGTCCCGCCGTTTCCGGCGCGATCTCGCTTTTGCCGGCTGTCCCGGAGCGCGCGCAATAATCCGCGCCGCCTCGATGGACGCCATGGGCTCGCCCGTCGTGACACGCCAGCGCCTTAACGATCCGGGATCCTCCTCCGCACGGTCGTGAGGGGCGACGAGCGAGGCGCAGCGCCAGGCGATGACGACGGCTCCGCCCATCCTTCCCAGAAGGCCCGCCTCTGAGCCCGGCCGGCGGACTTCCACGTCGGCCGCGAGGGGCTTCCACATCGGCGCGAGGCTGCCGGTTGCGACAGCGGGTTCCTTCGTGGTGGCGGGGGCTCGTCGGCCAAGCGAAGTCGTCCACCCTACGCCCCTGCCGAGAACACGGCGTTGGACCCTCGCCGCCAATACCTTTGTGCCGCCACCGCCACCAGCGGCGGTGGTCCTTCCTCGACCTCCGTCTTCGCCCGCCCGGCGGTGGCGGGTCTAGCTCGCCTCGCCTTCGCCGCCCGGCGATGGCGGGTCTACCTCGCCTCCGTTGGCTGCGGCGGATCCGCCCGCCTCCCGCGGCCGGGTCCTCGTTCGGCGTGCCCGCTTCCCAAGGCCAGCGCCAGGTACTCACTGGAGATGCAACTACAATAAAAATTTTCGTTAAGACTAATCCTTACCGTTATTTCCTTCTTTGTCCAGGGTTCCTGCTCGGATATCCTCGCCGCCAGACGGGCGCTGGCAAGGTGCCACGGCCGCCGTGGCTGCATCGCCAGTCGCCGAGCCTCAGAGACGGCCGGCGGACGATTCTCGTAGCCGCCGCGTGCCGTTGCTCAGACTAAGGCCCGTTCGGCCCGTTCCTACCCTGAACTTCCCACCGCCTCCGTTCCTCTGGCGACGCCGATGCCTCTTGGCGGCCCTCGAGCTCTACTCAAAGACGAGCAATCGCCTGGTGTGACGAGCAGGGAGCGGTTGACGGAGGCGGGAACCGAAATCAACCGCCTCCGTAAGGAGAGGTGGCGGACCGGCACGATCGGGGGGCGGGGCTGGAGCTGCAGCTGCGGAGGGAGCGGGAGCGGCAGGAGCAAAGCACCAGCCGCGCCGAGCGTCTCTCCCGCGAGCCGAGGCGGAGAGAGCTAACCGGCTCGGTCGGAGGTGGAGACATCGCGGATGCCGCGCCACGCCGATCGGACGGTGGCGCCGCCTCTTGGGGCCGAGCAGCCGGTCCGCAGGAGAGGCCACGGCATTACGCCTTCTGCCTCTGCCAGATCGCGGACTTCCTCACGCGCCTGCCCGCCGCCCTTTCCGCTCGGTCCGCCCAGGAGGGGCGCGATTCTGCAGCGGCTACGCTGGCACGTGCTAGCTTGTCGCCGTACCATGACGCCAACTTCAATCTAGCGGTTGTCGCCCAAGGGCTAGAGGGCGATCGGGCGCAGCGGAGGAGCGAGTTCACGAAGCCTCCGAGCGAGTTGCCGCCAGCTAGCGATGGAGAACCCCGATGGAGGCGGTGGCGGAGGACGTGGCGATGGTGCCGGGCGTGGCCCCTCTTCTTGAAGATGCGGCGTGAGGAGGCGCAGATGACCGGAGGACCCTCGGCGCCCCTCGATAGTTTTTCTTCTTTTCTTTTTGGTGGTGACTTTGTCTGCAAAACTTTAGGCATTTACCATTTCGAATGAAATAGTAGTGTAAAATTCTCGCCAAGTTGCTTAAGAACTCGCTTGCCGTAATTTTTTCTCGTTCCACACGAGCGAGCACATAATCGCTTAAAGACTTCAAGTCTTGCGCCATGACCTCGGCCCTCAAACCCTTCGCCTTAGCAAAATTTACCTCCTGTAGCCTCTAGGAACGAACACTTAGTGAGTCGTGACAGACCTTGGGCTTTTGGCAATCGGTGCTCGAGGCGCCGACTTCACCTGGGACACCCGAGTGTCATGGCCGTGGCTGGGGTTGTCTTTGAACCAGCCGCCCAACCACCTGGGCTTCGCACGCCGCTCACTTAGCGATTCCGTCTTTGCCACTGGTGTTTGCAAGCGGCGAGCACCTGGCCGCGCGTCGGCCGCTCGACCGGCCCGTTACTCTTGGGGTGGGCGGCAAGGCAAAGCAGACTTTGGTGCCCATCTCCTCACGTAAATCCAAGAAGGTCGCACAGAATCAGCGCGCCGTTGTCGGTGATAATGCGGTTGGCGACCCCAAAGCGGCGAAAATCCCTTGTATGAACTTGACTGCAGCCGCGGCGGTGATGGATCTCACTGCCTCGGCTTCCACCCACTTGGTGAACTTGTCGATGGCGACGAACAGGTGGGTGTAGCCCCCTGTGGCCCGCGGGAACGGGCCCAGGATATCCAGCCCTGCACCGCCGAAGGGCCAAGAGAGCGGGATAGTTTGCGAGGCCTGGCTGGTTGGTGGATCTGCTTGGCGTGGAATCGCACGCCGCATCTCCTCACCCGGCTACGCAAGCATCTTGGAGGGCGGTTGGCCAATAGAACCCTTGACGGAAAGCCTTTCCCGTCATCGTTCGTCCGGACATATGGCTCCCGCACACGCCTCCGTGGATATCAGAGAGCAAACTGCTCCCCTCTTCCCGAGTGATGCACTTCAGAAGAATTCCGTTCTTACCCCGGCGGTATAGATCCCCGCCCACCAGGGTATAGCACTTGGCCTTTCGTGCTACCTTCTCTGCTGACGCATCATCGTCGGGGCATTCTTGATCCCGCAGGTAGGCCAGGATCGGATCCATCCATGTGCCTTCCCGGTCAAGCACGGCAACCACGAGGTGGTCGTCCGGGTACTCCGCCTGGCCAAGCGTTTCCGTCGGAACCACTTTCCCTCCAAGGGCGAGGGTCAAGCGCGCCACCACCGCCCCTGTCGTAAATGGGGTTGCGATGGACAGTCGCGGAAGCCTTTCTTCAAAGACCCCGACCGGCACAGGAGATCTGGTTGAGGCGAGCTGGGCGAGTTCATCTGCCAGATGGTTGTCGCGTCGGGGGATATGAGTATACCCCAACCCTTCGAAATGCCTTTCCAACTTCCCCTCGACTCCGCCAGTACGCCGCCATGACGGGTCAGACAGAGAAATCTTTCCTGCCTCGATTGATTTACCAGCAGGAGTCGCCCTTTACTTGCAAAGCGCCGACGCCGACGGGCCGCGGGCGACCCGCAGCCACCAAGCCCTCGTGCTCGGCGACGTTGTTAGTGGCCTTGAAGTCGAGGGCGACCACGCACTTGAGGAGGTCCCGGTCGGAGAGACCGAAGAACTCCACTTCGCGCTTCAAGCCTGAAGGACCCGTCGAAGAAGAGCGTCCAGGGAGGACACTGACCTCATCGGCCGGGCTCCTACTGAGTCCACTCGGCGACTAAGTCCGCCACTTTGACTCTTTATCGCAAAGACGAGGAGCGAACTTGACACCGAACTCCCACTCGACGGACCACTTTGCGATGCCCTCTCGCTTCCGGTTGTGGAGGATTTCACGTAAAGGATATGAGGAGACCACCGTGATCTCCCTCCCTTGAAAATAGTGCCGCAACTTTCTCGATGCTACCACCACAAAGATAGACCATCTTCCGAGCCTGAGGGTACCTTGTTTCTGCGTCGTGTAGCATTTTGTCGATGTAGTAGACTGCCGTTGGACACCTTCCTGTTTCCGCCACCACAAGCGCCACTCTGAAGGGCTAGCCGCCACATACAGCAGTAACGGCTCGCCCGGCTCAGGGGCGACTAGCACTGGGGGGGAAGAGAGGTACTTCTTCAGATCTTCAAATGCTCGCTGGGCTTCTGTGGTCCATTCAAATGAGTTGGTCTTCTTCAATAGCTTGAATAAATGGCAGACTTTTTCCTCGAGCCGGGATATGAACTGCCCAGTGGAGGCTAACCGGCCAGTCAAGCATTGCAGTTGCTTGAGCCGGGTAGGCGGCTGCATCCGCTCGATCGCTTCTATCTTTTCCGGATTGACCTCGATTCCACGGCTGGAGACCAGGAAACCGAGCAGCTTTCCAGATGAGACACCAAACACACACTTCTCGGGATTCAACTTCAGACAGTAGTTTCTGAGGCGAGAGAAGGTCTCTTCTAGATCCTGAACGAGCTCATTGGCCTTTTTTGTTTTTACCACCAGATCATCGACATATACTTCCAGATTCTTCCCTATTTGGGGCCGAAACAGTATATGCATGGCCCGCTGATAGGTGGCGCCTGCATTCTTCAGCCCGAAAGGCATCCTGACATAACAGTATACACCGAGGGTAGTCACAAAAGCAGTCTTTTCTTCATCTTCTTGCGCCATGCTGATCTGGTGGTAGCCGGAGTAGGCGTCGAGGAAGCATAGAGCTTCGCACCCCGCCGTGGAGTCGACGACGATGTCTATCCGCGGCAAGGGGTACGGGTCCTTGGGGCAGGCTTTGTTGAGGTCAGTAAAGTCGATGCACATTCGCCACCTCCCGTTGGACTTCTTTACAAGCACGGGGTTGGCCAGCCACTCCGGGTAAGTGGCCTCCCGCACGATCTTAGCAGACAAAAGTTTTTCCACTTCATCCCGAATGGCATCCTGTCGCTCAGGCGCCGCCACGGATCTTTGCCGAACCGGTGCGCTCAGGGAGCGTTGTTAATCGGTGCTAGATCACCTCCCTGGGGACCCCGGTCATTTCTGAATGTTCCCAGGTGAACACATCCAGGTTAGACCGGAGGAAGGTGACGAGCGCGTCTTCCTATTTGGCATCGAGGTCGCGCCGATCTTGACGACCTTGCCCGAGCCATCCTCGCCCACGGGACCGCTTTGCCTCGCCAAGTGTCTCAGGCGGAGCGGGTCTTGGCCGAGGGGAGGCTGGGTTGTCGCCCTTGTCGCGTCGAGCAGTGGTGCCGGCCAGATCCTGCAATGCTTGTCGAGGCGCAGGCCTCCGATCTATCCACCTTACCGTAATTGGACCCTGTGCCCCGGATTTTCACCAAAGATGTAGGCGTAATGGGCCACTGCCATGAACTTGACCAGGGCAGGGTGGCCGAGCAAGGCCTTATAGGGGACGTCGAAATCAGCGACCTCAAAATCCACTAGCTCCGTCCGGAAGTTCTCCGAACTCCCGAACGTGACCGGCAACCGAACTTGTCCCAGGGGTAAGAGGCCACCCCGGGGGCAACTCCGTAGAATAGCGGGGCCGGACGCAGTTCTCAGACGATTTGGAGCGCTGATGCGCTTCCAACGGATAGCAGGTTGATGGCACTGCCTCCATCAACTAGGACCCGCCCCAGCTTTGCGTTGCGGACCGTGGGAGACACCACGATCGGGAGATGGCCAGGGCCGGAGGTGTTCTCCGGGTGGTCGGCCCGGCTGAAAGTGATCGACTGCTCCGACCACTTCAACGGCCGGCTCGCCCCGGAGGATGACGTTGTGGCGCACACCTGCCTCAGATCTCGCTTGTACTGCGAGTTCGATGAGTAGGTGGCGGAGCCACCGTGTATGAACGCCACTGTGCGCTCCGTCTGCTGGAAGGCTAGCGGAGCCGCGTCTTCGTCTTCGTGGTCTTTCTCACGGCGCTTCTTGAGCCGCCTGTCGACCAACTTGGACACAACCTGGCAGTCCTCCAAGTCGTGTCCGCTTGTTCAATGGATGGGGCAATAGGGCTTGCCACCATCGTTCTCGCGGCGGGCGAAGCGGCGGTCCGCGGCCGCCACGCCCGCTTCGGCCGTCCCCGTCGGTCCTGATCGTCATGACGCTGGGATTTGGGCTCCGGCTCAGCGACCAAGACCTCCCTAGCGGTTGCCTCCCTTCGCTTTTTCTTTTTCTTCTTGCGGTCGGAGGACTTCGAGGCGCCAGCGTCGCCGGAGTCAGAAGGCCTTGTCGCGCACTTCCGGGCTTCGGCCGCCCTGGCGCACTTGTGCGCCAGGGAGAACAGCTCAGAGGTGGTTGAGAGGACGCGTGTGGCCATCTTTTCCCGCATCTTCTGGTCTCGGACCCCCCTCCGGAAAGCAATAATCACCGACTGCTCAGAAATCCGGGGGATCGTATTGCGGCAGTGGCTGAACCGCCGGATGAACTCTCTCAGGGACTCCCCCTCTTTCTGCTCCAGAGCGTGGAGATCGTCCTCCACGCCTGGTTGAGCGTAAGAGCCCTGAAAGTTGGCGACAAAAATGTCGCACAGCTCCTCCCACGAGTGTACAGAGCCTCGCGGGAGGTTAAGCAACCAAGACGCGAGAGCCCGTCGGCCGATGTCGGGAGGTAGTTGGCCATTACTTTCTGATCCTCCTCCCGCCACGCACCACCGTGGTGTAGATCTGCAGGAACTCCTCCGGTTGGTGGTACCATCATACTTCTCGAAGGAGGCGGGCGGAACCTCTCCGGCCATGCACTTGCCGAAGGCGGAGAGAGAACGCCTGCATCCGACGTTGTAGGGGAGCGTCGTTGCTCGCCACCCTCGATCCTGAGGAGAGGATGAGGAGTGCGACCTGCGCTCGCCAGAGTCCGAGGGAGGAGCCCCCATCTTGCACCTCGCGGGCGCCATGGAGGACACGACGCAGGTCACCGTCGCGCTGACGTTGCCTCTCGTCAAGGCGTGATCGAAGGTCTTCGCGGTTCCCCCTGGACTCGGGGGGACCGCGGGAAGAAGCGGAGTCACGTGCCCATCCCCCCATTACAGAGGGGGTTGCAACCAGGACTCCCTTCCCCCTGTCCCGGCCCGTGGTGCCGGGAGAAATTGTCGTGTGGCGGTGAAACCGGCGCATCGGCTTGCGCTGAGCTCTCGTCGCCTCATGCCGAAGCTCTACCGGGTCGCCGCTTCAACTTGTTGCTGAGCGGCATCCACCAGGTGGATGATATCCCGCAGCCAAGGAGTGGCCGGGGTATCGTCCCCCAGGGTCACCGGAGGATGATCGAGGAGGAGCCGGGCCGCCTGAAGG
This sequence comes from Rhipidocladum racemiflorum, assembly GCA_036346355.1. Lineage (NCBI taxonomy): Eukaryota > Viridiplantae > Streptophyta > Magnoliopsida > Poales > Poaceae > Rhipidocladum > Rhipidocladum racemiflorum. The sequence continues at coordinate 55,407,065 of CM070577.1, read as the reverse complement.
CTTCGCGCGGGGGTGTCGTCCCCCAGCGCCAAGCGCCGTTGGACAGGCTGACCCCTGGGCACGGGAGCCAAGTGCACCGCTCCCGCGGCGGAGGGGCCCGGGTGGCCCGGCCCCCTCTCCGAACATCGGAACCGGCTATGGGCGCCCCTTTCCTCGGGCGGATTGCTGCGCTTGGAATGCGATTCCGCCATGCAGACAAGCGCTCCTACTCTCGCCGAGCCCGAATCAAGTGAAAAAGAGTAGGCAATCTGACCACCAATAGCCCCTACCTGGCGCGCCACTGTCGGCGTACTAGCCAACAGGCACCTCCGAGACGGGTGCTTATGAGGTTTCGACGGGGGGCTTTCGGGGCAATCGCCTCGGAATGGAAGACGGTGACGATCGGGGCACCGGGAGGCTCAGCCTAACGGGGGGACGCAAAGAGTTTTTACCCAGGTTCAGGCCCTCCGAAGAGTAATAGCCCTAGTCCTGCCTTTCTTAGTATTGCTGCGTTCTTCTTTGGAGAGGATGAAAACCTACTAACAATGAGTCGAACCCTCTCCCATGCACCCCTGGCTCCCTTTATACTCGGGCCGACGGGCGCATGGGAGGCTTGCACCAGCCCCATCATTACATCGCTACGTGCGTATTTAATGCGCCGTCACTATTCTTATGTCACATTAATGTCTGCGCCATCTGTCACAATCTCGCCTTGGGCCCTATGTCCACTAACGCCGCCTGCTCCGTCACGGGGTGAGGTGTAGTCGTGGCGTCTCCCAAAGCCATGATGCGCTCGGGAAGGTGCGCCGCCACGCTGCAGCTTCCATGCTTTCCACATTCAATGCGCACGATTCGCATTTAATGTCCCCGATCTCGACAGACTATCTCGGGGATGGTGCGCCGATGGCTGTGGATCAGACGCCACATGCCCATCGGGCGACCACCGCTGGGCGCCCCGCGCCTGGCTCAGTATGCCATGAGTCCGCTGGGCGATCTCCTTGCCGTCGCCAGCCGCCTGGCCTGGCGCCACGTGTCACGGGCGACCACCTTACTGATCGCCCAGCGGCCTGGCCTATACGCCACGTGTCCGCTGGGCTATCACCTTGCTTTGGTCGCCACGGCCGCTCAGACGCTCGTGTCGCTGGGCGACCACGTCTTGATCGCCCGGCCTGGCCTATACGCCACGTGTCCTGGCTATCACCTTCTTTGGATCGCCCGCCTGGCTGTATGCCACGCGGTCCATTGAGGCGACCACCGTATGGGTTTTTTCTTCTTGCCGCGGGCGATGGGCCCAAGCACGCCTTGGCTGCCACTTGATTCCTTTTTTAGGGCGGGGGAGCGGGTACCTTGGTGTAGAATACGCCGACAAAAACCATTTTCAAAAGCAAACCAAAAATACTATACTTGACAATAATTATCCAAGCTGCTCGTGATCGTGAGCACGGCTAATCGATTAGATTTATTCTATGCAGAGATTGTACACTTTACCCATATGACACACTATAGCAATCATGTCAACCATGCCACGCGATACGAACGCACTGCTTTGCTAGACTATGACCAGTGCTGTTCCACTTGCGAGTTTCTAGTCTTGCGTCAGCCCCGGTGAAGTGCACCCCTTGATATGGCGGGTGATCATCCCCACACACAAAACAATTACAACTTTGCGATGGTTTACGATTACCGTCCATCGCCTCACAACCCATAGCAAGGCCCTCACCGTTGTAACGGTACCGTATTGGGACGGTATACTCCAACACCTGTGTGAGGTGAGGGAGACCCTTAGACAAAGACCAAAGACGCTTGATCGCCCAACTACTTCGACCTACCACGACGCAAGACTAGTCACTCACTCCTGTACTACATTCAGGTCATCCCATACTAACACATGTGGTTGTACGATTTGACTCAGTTAACAACATCAAGTTCGGTCATTAGGGTTGCATAGACGAGACCTCCACCTGTCCGTCCGGCATAAAACCACCTTTCACCTTTTTCCTTTTTCTCTTTTTACCAACATAGCTTTTTCCACCAAAACCACCATTTCAAAATCCTAATTAAGTTTCCAAAAGAATTTGATTGACTGGGTCCACCGATCAACAATCAATTGTACTAACGTTGGGCTAAGTGTATGCAATTATTAGACATATAACCCAATTGACACTTAATACGGTGTCTACCATTATCCTAGGGATTAACAAGGATCACAGTGTAACTGATAATCGTGGAAAACCATTCATTCCAGGTTTAACTACCAATGCCCACAATTTATCGTTTGTACCAATTCTTAAGCATGCATAATAGTTTTGGCAATTCAAAATAAATTTACAATTATGGGATCAATATGGTCAAAGGAGGTGCTTGCCTGTTTGCTTTGTACTGATTACACTTCCGGGAACGCGATCGAGATCCGCGCAGGCGCCCACCACCGCGTCAACGTCTACGCGAACGAACGACAACAAAACGATCAAACTCGGAACAAACAGGGCGAACAAGAATCAAATAAGACAATTAAGAAGCAAGGACAACAACTAAACCAATCGGAGAAACAATGGAGAAAAGGGACTAAAGGAGACCTAATTTGGCCAGTGAAGTCGGCAGTACCAGCGGTACAACCCCGGTAGTGCCGCCCTCAAGCCCGGCAGTACCGGCTACGGGGCCCGGTAGTGCCGGCGGCCAACGACCCAAAAGGGCGCTCTCTGGAAAAAAGGTACCGGCGATAAACACGCGGCAGTACCAACTACCCCGCAGTACCGGCCAGGGAGGGCGGTGTGCCGGATTCCCAGAGACCAAAGGAGGAGCTCACTGGAAATTAGCTGCCGGCGTTGTGGTTATGGTAGTGCCGCTCGGGCGGCAGTACCGGCCCCATAACGTCGGTAGTGCCGGCCTCAGGAAGAAATTAGGATTTTGCAAAATGGGATTTTACGCAAACGGATTCAAAACTTCGCGACGATCGCATGGTTAGGTTCCTAGTGATGCCAGGGACCCATCCATGCAGGTCTCACCAAGTTTCGAGTTCGTTTAACCTAATTTCCACTTTTTCAAACTTGATAACCCTAATTACCGTAAGAATTCGACTTTCGATCCAAATCAAGTTCAAACTTGATTCTTTTCATGAGGGTCGACTTCTAACGACATCAGATATATTCTAGAGTTATATCCTCAGCTTTTGGAGCTAGGGTTCAAGGAAAACTCCAAAACTCGAGAATTTGACTCGGCTAGCGAACCAATCCGATAAACTCCGAATCAGGGTTTTCGACTCGATCTTTTTCCAGAACTAGAACCATTAGGGCACTAAGAACCAATACGAGTTACTCTCGGAATTTTTGGAGCTTCAGAACTCGAAGATTCTCCAAAAAGCTCGATAGTGCACTTTTCGCAAATCGAATCAAAATGAAGGATTTGCGTCTAACGTATTAATTCTTTTTGCACGTAAGGGTTCCACAGGGCCTAACTCGCACTCAAAAAATCTTCGGACGACGATCGAACCATTCGAACTCAAAACCCTCAATTGGAACTAAATTCGATTCCAGATCCGGATTGAGTTCAAACTCAAATCTTTTCGTAGGAATCGAACTCAGACAACGTCAGATATACTCGAAGGTCAATTTCTGGACTTTCTGGAGTTAGGGTTCAAAGGAACACCAAAAATTCGGGAAAATGACTTTTGGGCGAATAAATCCAATAGAGAACCAATTAGGGTTTTCAGATCGAATCGTCCGCGCTAACTTATTCTACTGAGCTAACCTAGGTCTAGCAACAAACAAACACGTCGATGGACTTCTAGGGTTAGGGTTTCAAGACTAAACCAAAAGAGAAACTAATAGAGAAGAGAGGGGGACTTAGGGTTTAGCTCAAAACTTCGGGGATCGAACTGGAACTCGATTCCTCCGGTCTTGAGGCTGCTCTAGGGCTTGAGGAAGATCCTCCATGTCTCGCGGCTTGTCCTCTTGCTGCTCCGTGAGCTCAACATGCAGCAGAGAGGAAGAGAGAGAAAGAAAACCGAAGGGAGAGAGAGAAACCGAGAGAGAGAGAGGGAAATGGAGAGGGAGAGGGAGGGAGAGAGCTTCTGAGGGGGAGAGAATGAGTGAGGGAGTGAGGAGAGTGAGGGGTGAGCCGGCTGGGGCTTTAGAAGAGAGGAAGGATCGAGAAGAGAGCTGAGGTGGCCGGGCAACGGGCAGCGACGGCCGCTCCAACCCCTGCCCGCACGACTCGGCCGGCAGTACCGCTCCTACCGAGCGGTAGTGCCGCCCGACCGGCAGTACCGGCCCTGACCGGCGGTACTGCCGCTCCTGCAGCAAAACTCCGAGTTACTTCGCAAACTTCTCTCCAATCTTTGGGTTTAACCTCGGGAAACTTAAGGGAAGAATTTTGGGACCTCAATGGAAGGTTTTAGGACTTAGGCTCCTACGGATTTCGGAAAATTTCGACCGGCTTCGAAACTCAAAGTTTTGAAACAAAATAAGTCGAAACTACTCGAACGACAAAACACCGACGCAACCAAAACCAACTAAGGGCCAAATTAAGATCCAATAGCACTCAACACACAAACAAGCACACAATTAGCTTATTTAAGTTTAGTTAATCCTAATTAATCTTAATTACAAATTCCAGGATATTACAAAATCCAAACATATACTCAGGTGGTACCACCTGATCCGGGAGATCATTGAGAGAGGTGATGTGAAGATAAGCAAAGTGCACACGGATCTAAATGCGGCTGATCCGTTGACAAAGCCCCTTCCACAACCAAAGCATGAGGCGCACTCGAGAGCAGTGAGTATTCGGTACCTATATGATTGACACTAGCGCAAGTGGGAGATTGAAGGGAATATGCCTTAGATCCATCATGGTGATGATTGTAATACGTCTTTGTTTATGTAATTATGATAACTTTGTTTATCGGTTCCCTGAATAAATGTTACGACTTTGTTCATTGGATACGATCTGATTGTGAAACACATTGTCAAAGTGATATTATTCTAAACGGGTCCCTTATCCATATCATTATGAGGAGCGGTGATGATTTGATCAGCACATGTATTGGTTGATGGTAATATTTCACATACCATAGATATGGAGATATCAAACCAATAATGTGGACACATGTTGGAGAACATGGGTAGTCGGACAAGACCCACTTCGAGACGCTATGAGTTGTTATCTATTATAGTGCCATCATCGTATAGTCTCGAGTGGTACGCCTATATGGTCCTTAGACCTGAGATTGTCATGGATACCTAGCATGTAGACTTATATGCTTTGGTATCATCAAATGCTACACTGTAACAGGGTAGTTATAAAGATGACTACTAGGTATGCCATGATACATCACCAAGGGTGTGATGATCAAGATGGGATTTGTCCCTCATAGATAACGGGAGAGATACCTCTGGGCCCCTCATGTGGATGGATAGGGAAAGCGCACGGCCGTGCTAATATGACTAAGGGGTTAGTCATGGTTTGTATCCATCACATTGTCGAGTGAAGTGGTCAAGCTATCAACAAGGGTGGCGCGCATCTCGCCTTGAGCTTGACTGGTATCGTGAGGCAAAGGGATCGTTATGTGAGTTTATCAAGGTTCAGCCGAATAATGATTCTGTGCATTCGGGGATCAATACGTACTGCTAGGTGCCGCTGTTGATCAATGAATTGGAAATGGGTTTCCAGATTCATGTCCGACTTGTACTGAACCTAACGGGTCACACACTTAACGAGTTGGAATAGTTTAATGGGTTTGTGCATGGATGAGATCCGCATTGGAGATGGAAACCTAGCGGGCTTCGGCCCACTAGCGTGTCTATAAAAGGCGAGGCCAGGAACAATGCACGACACGGAATAGAACCCTCACCACGTTCAGCCGTCACGCACCCCTCCTGCCCCTCCGAGAAACCCTAGTCGTGTGGGGAGGTGCTAGCACACCCCGCACGGCGTTCCTGCTCGGTACGTGTGGATACCGTTAGAGGCGCTGCCATCCGTGGACGCGCTATTTCGGTTGGATCTCCGGCGACCACTCGGCAGAGGTCGGCGACCACCCGGCGACCACTCGATGGAGATCGGCGACCACTCGATGGAGGTCGGTGACCACTCGGGGTAGATCGGGACGTGAACGACTACTTCCTCCACGCGCGTATATATGCTTCCGCTGCATCGGCGCATCAAGGGTAACGATCGATGATCCCCTACTTGCATGTGATCTTAGTTGTTCGCAGTAGAAAATTTTAGAATTGTTGCTAGCGTAGCCTACCCGTATCCCAACAGGCTTGACAGCGTTGAAATCGCAGCGAAACCCTCAGCGGCTTCCTCTCCAACTCCGACGAGCAATCGGGCGCGAAGAACAGCGGCTCGACCGATGAGAGTTGGGGCAAACGATGTGCACGGGAAAGAGCATTGCGGCGACGGTGTCAGTGCAATAAATAGGGTCTCGGCGTCCATGTCAGGTGCGAAAAACGTGGCGGCTACGCGGAGCGACGGTGGAATCCGGCGGCCACACGAATAGCCGACGTGGCGCAATCGCGCCCGTCCGCGCATCCCGGATCCTGCGGCTTAACGCGCACTTACACGTGGACGCACCACGGCTGTCGGATCGAGATCCTTCGGTCGATGGAGTTAGGGTTTGGTCCGGGTCCGGCGTGGTTAATGGGTCCAATCCAATAGTGCGACCCATTAGGGTCGAACCCGTTAGGGTTTTTGATTTTTCTTTTTCATTTTATTATTTAAAATACTCACAAAAATTCATTTAATTCGGGGAAAATAGCAAAATGGTTAGAAAAATTCCAGAAAAATTCTGAAAAATACATTGAGAATTTTTGGACGCAAATAAAATATTTCCAACAAAATCTTTTCTAGAACTTTTAAATATTTAAATAATTCAATAAAGCTCTTAATTCAATCAAATCCAAATAAATTTTAGAAAATTCCAGAAATTCAAATAACTCAATAAATTGAATAAAAACAAAATTTGGGGTGTTACAATAACGACGAAAAGGTTAGGCTAGATGTTGGCAGTTTATTAGCCAAGGTTCACAATAGTTAATAGATAGATTAAAATTGCTTAAGAGTAGTATCAGGTCTTGCTCGAACCCTCTAAAAATATATTATCTACATTTAGGTTCATGGTAGGTTTTCCACCTCTCACTCCATTTTGGTCCCTAGCAGTTCGATAAATACTAACAGACTGTTCTTTGCAGATTCAATAACCCTATAATACTCTTGGCAAAATACTAGGATTAACCTAATTCCTCCTCCCCCCCTCTCTCCCTAGCGGTCGACACCACCCCTAACCCTTCGCGTGCTACCACCCTCTTCCTCGCCAGCGACACCACCTCCATCTCCTACGCGGCCACTGGCGCTGAGGACGGTGCCCGCACCACCCATCCCCTCCTCTATAGCCCTAACTCCCCATTAACCATATGGCTCTCTCCCTTCCCTACTCTAGCGATGGTGGAGCCACCGGATTTGCCACCGACGTCCAACTCCCTTGATTCCTAATCACTCGCTGGATCTCATCACCATAGCCTGCAGCCACCACCCTCCTCCTTGCCTACATCCAACGGTGCACCGCTGCCTCGACAGATTGCCTACACCACTGCCCACCGTCAGTCTGCCACCATCCCAGACTCCCTCTAAGCCCAGTACCGATCGTGAACCCAACCCTAATCAGTGAACCATAATCCTAAATATGTGTCTCGTTGAAGACGTCGGCGGCGGCAGTAGCCAGACAAGAAGACAATGTGGAGCCTCTTAGGAGATGAAGGAGGAGGTGGTAGGGAGCAAAAATCTTAGCGTGAATGGTATCTTTTAATAAGATTAAAGGTTTAATTTTCTTTCGCGACCCTACCCAGCAATCGTTGCCAAAAGTAAAATGAGCCGGTAAATTCGGAGCCTAACACAAATTCTTACTCCAAGTACTCCCTCCGGTTTACAAAAACTTGTTGGTTTGGGATACGTGTAGTCAAACTTTTGAAACTTTAGTTATCAATATCTTTTAAAATAATTAGATTGGATGTATGAAAATCATATTTGTAGATTCGTCTCGAAACATACTTTCATAATATTATAATTTTATTGAATTTCTTAAATATATTATAATAAAAATTAGTAGTTAAAGTGAAATTTTAAATTCCGTATCTATATCTAAAATGACTGCTATTAGTAATCAGAGGAAGTACTACATTTTTTCACCCCCCAGATGAATGCATTACCGTACCCTTGCACTGTCATCTCAGCTCACTCTTTCCGCATTGACACACTGACATTGCGACAATCGAACCAAATCCAACCAAGGCTGTGTACTTGTCTTGTGGCTGACTAATGGGCCTACGTTAGCTCTGACCCACTTGCCATATCCTATAAGGTAGAAACACGTAGAATGGAACTAGCCAATGTGCCATGCGGTAGGGCCTGTCTCCTAACCGCCTGGAACGCGTGCCTGCCGCAAGAGCGAATCACGGCCGTCGATTAGTTCGTACGCACGTACTTCGTATCACATCTCTCGAATCACGGCCGTCGATTAGTTCGTACGCACGTACTTCGTATCACATCTCTCTCTCTCTCTCTCTCTCTCTCTCTCTCTCTCTCTCTGGAAGTCATGCATGCTTGCTGCTAGGCGAGTTGGCGTTGCACGTACAGAACACTCAGTGCTCAGCGTTACTCCTACTAGGTACTACTCCCTCCTTTTATTTTTTTTACTTACGTTTTTTCTCTCTCCATGCTATAACGTCGATAATTATTTTTATAACTTGGCATTAGAATGTACCGGTGGAATTATAATATTATAAAATTATTTTTAACTACCTACTCCCTCTGTCCCACAAAGAGTGCATTTCTAGGATTTTTAAGACAGATTAGTGTGCAAGGTAAATGACTAATGTGCCCCTTATTACTCCATACACAAGCATGGTGGTGCTTCGGTTTCCACAAGCACTTAAATGAGCATGCATACACTTACAGCTGGGCCCTACAGACTAAAGATGCATTCTTTGTGGGACAAAATTTGAACACTAGAAATGCACTCTTTGTGGGACAGAGGGAGTATCTAATATTATAATTCTTGTAAAGACAATCTAAATAGTCCAAAATATGTTGATGATTAAACTTTTAATGGCATCGGATCTAACATTGTGAAGTAAGAGAGAGAGAGAGAGAGAGAGCAGAGGGAGCACGAGTGCTTTGCGTATTCGTGGGAACTGGGAAGCGGCAAAAGTGGGGTAAACTCGAGTAAGAGTGGAGCTGGTACAAGTCCACTGAGTGTGGCTGCCGTGTGTCGCGGTCGGGTGGATCCCGCGGTCGGGGCCGTGTCGCCGGCGCGGCCTACACCCACGCACTCTTTAATACCGCACGTACCTATCCTACCCGTCGCCCTCTCCATTCTCCTTTTCCTCTAGCAAGTACTAGCACCAACTGTAGCGGAGTGCAGCTGTATCTCTACTATTACACTACTATAGAACTGGGCATCACAAGCGGTATATTCTGGCAGGTGCGAATGTTCGACCCACGCACTGTAAGCGGTTCGTGAGCAACGGGAGGGGTCTAGAAGCGGTTGGTCATACGAACCGCTTGTGTTGACAACCATCACAAGCGGTTCGTTTACCAAACCGCTTATGAATTATCACAAGCGGTTTGAGACCTCAGCCGCTTGTAGAGATTTATATTTAGAAGCGGTTCGTGTATCAAACCGCTACTGAAGTCTTAGTTTTAGAAGCGGTTTGTTTGTCAAACCGCTTCCTAAATCAGCGGTTTGACATACAAACCGCTTCTAGAACTCAACCTTCAGAAGCGGTTTGTATATGAAACCGCTTCTAGAATCCCTCCCGCCCAGCGCTTTAAACTTCTTCTTCCTCCCCGAGCCAACAGTCTGATGAACAGAGAAGGGCCGAGCACTGTTCTTCCGGGGAGGTGCTGCCCAAATTTTTTGTTTTGAAATTGCTGGTGATTTAGCTTCAAATTAAGTGTTTTAAGGTTAGTAAGAGCATGTTAGCATATTTCTCACCTACATATTACTGTTTTTTATGCATTGGATGTGGAGAAATCATGATTTATTCATGTTAAAATGTGTTGCTTTGCTAGGTAGAACAAGTTGAAATGTGTATGGCATGAAGTTGTTCCCCAAAATTTATTTTGTATGCTTGTTTTTTTTTTATGGTATGAAGATGTATGGTAATCTAGTTCAAAATATGACATTGCAATGAAGTAATTAGTAGTGTATAAAATAAAATAGGAAAACATGTTAAGGATAAAAAAATAATTAGAAAGGTAGAAAGGGATAAAAAAATAATTAGAAAGGTAGATCTTTAATTGCATGAAGGTGTAGGTGGGGTTGTTTTTCTTGGAGAAGAAAAAAATATATGAAATTATTACTTGTTGTAGATGAACCGGCAATGGATGTACAATGCGGACCGTCGATCGAGAGAGTTCATTGATGGCGTCAGTGTGCTTTTCTCGATGCGCCATTGCATTCTCGCCTCGAGGCAGCTTCATATGTTGTCCGTGGTAGATTGCAAGAACGAGAAGGAGCACTCACAATGATGGCAGGTTATGAACCATTTGATGATGAGAGGTTTCATGCCAAACTATACCAGTTGGACCAACCATGGCGAAGACAAGGAAGACGATAAAGAAGACGAGGAAGACGATAAAGAAGACGAGGAAGAAGAAGAGGGATTCAAAAATATCTCGGACGCCACGCAATGCTATTCCGTGGGAGGTACACTCAGTGACTTTGGTGATGATGAGCTGGACCAGATGTTGCGTGGCGGTGAGGAGACTACACAGATGAAAGACAGCCGAGAAAGTCCAGCGCATGTTAGAGGACCACAGAACTCCTTTATACCCAAATTGTGGGCAGGACCACAAGAAGTTGCGTACCACACTTGAACTTATGCAATGGAAGGCCACAAATAGTGTGTCAGATAAGGGATTCGATGAGTTGTTGACACTCATAAAGAAGTTGCTTCCAGAAGATAACACTCTGCCTGAATCTACATATGAAGCAAAGGAAGTCGTCATCCTTTGGGACTGAAAGTACGTAAGATACACGCATGTCGTAACGATTGCATCCTGTATCGCAATGCGTATGCCAATTTGGATGTTTGTCCGATTGTGCAAAGAATCACGGTATAAGGTGAAGAGAGATGATCCAGTGAAATAGATGGGGAGCGTAAGAAGAAGAGACCTCCACTAAAGTGTTGTGGTATTTCCTGTGATTCCCCGATTGAAGCGTATGTTTGCTAACAAAGCGCATGCCCGGATGATGCGTTGGCACAAAGAAGAGCGTAAAGATGACGGTATGCTTAGACACCTGCAGATGGATCACAAGTGGAGGAAAGTCGATCGGACGTGCCGGACTTCGCACAAGAGGTGAGAAACATAAGGTTTGGGTTAAGTACCGATGGGATGAATCCTTTCGGAGAGTTGAGCAGCAACCATAGCACCTGGCCTGTTACACTATGTATGTATAACATTCCTCCATGGCTGTGCATGAAGCGAAAGTACATCATGATGCCGTTGTTGATCCAAGGCCCCAAGCAACCTGGAAATGACATCGATGTCTACCTGAAACCATTGGTTGCAGATCTTGTGACGTTGTGGGAGGATGGTGCACGGGTATGGGATGAGTACAAAAGGGAGTATTTCACCTTACGTGCATTGTTATTTGTAACAATCAACGACTGGCCTGCTCTCGGTAACCTGTCTGGCCAAACTATCAAAGGATATAGAGCTTGTGTCCAATGCTTAGATGAAACGGACAGCATGTACCTGAAAAACTCTCGAAAGGTTGTCTACATGGGCCACCGTAGGTTTCTTCCTACGAGTCACCCATGGCGGAAGAAGTGCAGGAAATTTAACGGGCAAGTAGACCTTCGTGCTAGGCCTCAGCATCGTACTGGGCCACATGTACTTGCTATGGTAAAGAATCTGAAAGTAGTATTCGGAAAGGGTCCTGGAAGCAAACCTGTGCAGAATGAGGATGGTCAGGCGCCAATGTGGAAGAAGTCAGTATTTTGGGACTTGCCTTATTAGGAAGTCTTGGAGGTTCGTCACTCACTTGACTTCATGCACATCACGAAGAATGTTTGCTTGAACCTGCTAGGCTACATAGATATGTATGGCCAATCAAAAGATACACTGCAAGGTCGGAAGGACCTTAAACTCTTGGAACTGAGGAATGACCTACATCCGGAAAAGAGAGAAAAAGGACAACATTACCTACATCCTGCGAGCTACACTCTAAGCAAAGAAGAGAAAAAAAGCATGATAGAGTGCCTGAATAGTGTGAAGGTCCCTTCCGGAAACTCATCAAATGTAAAGAGACTCATAAACACGAAAGAGAATAAAATCGTACACCTGAAATCCCATGACTGTCTTGTGTTGATGACACAAAGCTCCCAAGGCTATAAGAGGTATACTTCCCGAGTGGAGTGCGGGGATAATCACAAAGCTGTGTTCTTTTTCAATGCGATTTGGCATAAGGTCATCGACCCAGATAAACTAAGTAAGCTGCAGGATGACGTGGTACAAAGTGTGGTTTGTCTTGAGATGATATTTCCTCCTGCGTTCTTTGATATTATGGTTCATCTCACTGTTCACCTTGTCAAAGAGATAGGTATTCTCGGACCCGTGTATCTGCACAACATGTTCCCTTTCGAGAGGTACATGAGTGTGCTAAAGAAGTATGTTCGTAATCGTTCTCGTCCGGAAGGATGCATTGCCGAGGTTATGGGACGAGAGGAGGTGATTGAATTTTGTGTGGATTACATTAATGATCTAAATCCGATCGGCGTCCTATATCACGCCATGAGGGCAAAGCTACGAGGAAAAGGGACAGTAGGAAGGAAAGCAATTGCATGCAATGATCTTCTTACATTTAAGCAAGCACATTTCACGGTTTTGAAACAATCAACTGTGGTGGCCCCGTATGTTGTTGAGCACAAGAGTATTCTACGCCGTGAATTCCCTGGGAGGTCTGAGGATTGGATAACACTGAAGCACATGGATTCTTTCGGCGCTTGGTTACAAAATTATATCCTTTTCAAAGGGTCAGACAATGAACAATTGCAACGATTGGCACGGGGACCTTCTAGTGAAATCGTGACATTCAAGGGGTACGAGATAAATGGTTACACATTTTACACCAGATCCCAGGATGACAAGAGCACTAATCAGAACAGCGGTGTCCGTATAGATGCCGAAGACAACAAAGGAAAGGTGGACACATATTATGGTTTCATAGAAGAGATATGAGAGCTTGACTATGGACCTTTAAAGGTCCCTCTATTTAAGTGCCAATGGGTCAAACTGACTTCAGGCGGCGTAAAGGTCGACAAATACGGCATGACAACCGTTGACCTCACGCAAGTCGGCTATAGGCGTGAACCGTTCATCCTTGCAAATGAGTGAGACAGGTCTTCTATGTAATAGACATGTCAAGCAAGCCTAAGAAGCAGAAAGATAATAATAATAATAAGCCAAGGAGACACGTGGTTCTCCAAGGCAAACGAAGGATTGTCGGAGTTGAGGACGTCACAGATGAGGAAGACTATAGTCAGTTCGATGAGCTCCCTCCTTTTGCGGTGGATGTTGACATAAGCCTCCTGAATGACACAGACCTGGATGCTCCTTACATACGTCACGATCATAACGAAGGAAGACTTGTAAAGACATAGTTTGGTACTACTTAAAATGCAGTATTACTGTATGAACTTATTTATTTGAACTTGTGTGATCATTTTTAGACGTGTCTTCTACTGTACGTGTTTATTTGAAATAAACCTCATGAAATAAACCCCAAGAAATAAACCTTATGGAATAAACAATAAATAAATAAAAAATATAAACCTACTGGAATAAACAACTCATGAAATAAACCCCAAGAAATAAACCTCAAGAAGTAAACAAGGAATAAAGAATAAAGAAAGTAAAAAAAAAGAGAAAGGTTTAACAAATGAAGAATATAAACAAAAAACAATAAAGAAATAAACCGTATGGAATAAAGAATAAAGAAAGTAAAAAAAAAAGGTTTAAAAGAAAAAAAAGAAAGGTTTAACAAATGAAGAATATAAACAAAAAACAATAAAGAAATAAAGAAATAAAGAAAGTAAAAAAAGAAAGGTAAAGAAAGTAAAAAAAAAAGAGAAAGGTTTAACAAATGAAGAATATAAACAAAAAACAATAAAGAAATAAACCGTATGGAATAAAGAATAAAGAAAGTAAAAAAAAAAGAGAAAGGTTTAAAAGAAAAAAAAGAAAGGTTTAACAAATGAAGAATATGAACAAAAAACAATAAAGAAATAAAGAAATAAAGAAAGTAAAAAAAATGAAAGGTAAAGAAAGTAAAAAAAAGAAAGGTTTAAAAGAAAAAAAAAGAATGGCCAGCGGGGCGCGAGTGGGGCTCGAACGGGCGACCTCGAGCCCGCACTCAAGCGCCCGCGCTAGCCAGGGGGGAGAGGGGAGTTCTTGTCAACCGTAATAGGCAACACACTCTTTTAAGTAGTATGTATCGGTTCCAATTATAACCGCTGAGATGGCTTCTACAAGCGGTTCCAATTAATAACCGCTTGTAGAGATATCTCTACAAGCGGTTCCAATTAATAACCGCTTGTAGAGAGAGCTTCTACAAGTGGTTATTAATTGGAACCGCTTGTAGAGATCTCTCTCTACAAGCGGTTATTAATTGGAACCGCTTATAGAACATTTTACAAGCGGTTTGTATTAAGAACCGCTTGTAGATCTCATCTCACGTTTACAAGCGGTTTGTATTAAGAACCGCTTGTAGAGGTGGCTACCTTTATACACGCTCGCACTCTCTCCCTTCGTCACACCTCCAAATTTTCCTAAGTTCCGCGCGCCCTGCAGCTCACGCCATGCTCGCCTGCTCTGTGCAGGCAGCCGACGCCGCTTCTCCGCCATCATAGCCGGACGCCGCCTCCGCCATCACCGACGCGCTGCGCCACCCCACCCCGGAGGAGGTAGGTATAGCTGTGTGTACCCCCCACCTCCTCCTGTTACAGTTGCCCATAAGGTGTTCGATGAAATGTCCACAAGGCATTTTCATATATGTATTTGGTATGTTGGTATGTATGTTGTTAATTATGTTCATATATGTATTTGGTATGTTGGTATTTGGTATTGTTGGTATTTGGTATGTTGGTATTTGGTATGTTGGTATTTGGTATTGTGTATATATATTGAGAGACATTGTATTTGGTATTTGGTATTGTGTATATATATTGCGAGACATTGTATTTGGTATGTTGGTATTTGGTATGTTGGTATTTGGTATGTATGGTATTTGGTATGTTGGTATTTGGTATTGTGTATATATATTGAGAGACATTGTATATATATATGTATGTTGTTGGTGATGGTGTATGGTATTTGGTATGTTGGTATTTGGTATTGTGTATATATATTGAGAGACATTGTATATATATATATATATGTATATGTTGTTGGTGATGGTGTATGGTATTTGGTATTGTGTATATATATTGAGAGACATTGTATATATATATGTGTATGTTGTTGGTGATGGTGTATGGTATTTGGTATTGTGTATATATATTGAGAGACATTGTATATATATATATATATGTGTATGTTGTTGGTGATGGTGTATGGATCGGCTCAGCTCGTTAGGTCAATTCCAAAAATAAATTGAATTTTGCGGTAGATCGCCTCGTTAGCTCAATACCATATATATATTGAAATTGAATTTTGCGCTAGATCGGCTCGGCTCGTTAGCTCAATTCCAAAAATAAAATGATATTAAATTAAACTATGTTAATTTTAAAAATGACCGAAAAAATGTGAACTTGACTCATTTCCACCCCTACCTCCACCTCACACAACAACTCCTGTGAGATCTGTTCTTTCACCGACGTCCCCTTTCCTCCTCATGTTGGTATATGTATACCTATATATATATATGTTGTTATAGATGTTTTCGAATTTAAGGTTACATTATATCAACATTTATAGATGGCACAACCAACACGTGGTGACCCTAATTTCGACGAGGAAGAACAGTTCCTGTTAGACTCCATCGCCGACTATGAAGGTTATCCTGCAGCCGCTGTGGCCGGTAACACTGGTTCTGGCGAGAATGTGGACGCCGTTAACACCGAGGTATGGTCAGAAGAAAATAATTCCTGTAGGCATGTTAATTAATCGCAATTCATTATTAGAATACACTCTGACATGTTATATATATGTTTGTTTATTTAAAGCCTGGTACATCGAGCAACCAATCCAAGAATCAGGGACCTAACAAGAAGCCGTCCACAAAGCATGTGTTTACCGATATTGACAACGATGGGAAGCCGATTGCCCCTCTTTCAGCAGTTGGGCCGTTCAACAACGCCTACGGTTACCACGTAAGAGATCACGTCCCAATTAGCATCAAGAAATGGGCTGAAGTTCCTCAAGCTACCAAGGACCTCCTCTGGCAAGATATTCTGGAAAATTTCACATTTCCTCAAGGGTTTGGAGACAAGGCCAAGAATTATACGTTGAAGAAGATGGCACTCTCATTTCAGTCATGGAAGTCGGCTCAAAGAAAAAGTACGTGCGTATGGGAGAAAGACTGACTTCAACCAATTTCCTAATCCGCCGATCACCAGGAAGCATTCGAGGAGTACAAGATGTCACCAAGGCCAGCCGCAAGTCGAGAAGAATAAGACCAATGCCTGAGATGAAGAAGTACCACCACCATCTCGGCACCGGTGGTTACCTCAAGGCTGCAGAAATGGGACAAGAAAGAAGAAGAATTATTGGCCAAGGACGTCACACCTGCATCGCTTTGTGGGAAGAGCGCTGCGCAATTGGTTCATGGAGTCACGGGGAGCCTTGCAGATGATGGCGCTTTGGTGATGCTACCAAATGTACAAGATGTTGGCCGAGAATTGTACAAGCCGTCGGCGCCTCGGTCGAGGCTCTTTTGTGGTAGACAGGGAGAACGATGAGCTAACACATGCCCTCCAAACCCCTGAGCACCCGGGACGGACATGAGGTTTTGGCAAGACGCCATGGAAGTACGGTTTCGTGAAGGATACGCTTTAAATGCAGAGCCGCCAGAGAACCAAAACAAGAGAAGCAAATAAAATGCGCCAATTGGAACGGAGCTTAGAGCAACCCAGGCTAGCATTGGAGATCTAGTGGCGCAACAAGTTGCGCAACAAGTGCGGATAGCTCTCAGTAACCTTCAGGGATCAGCAGGTCTAATCAATCACCGGGCGCCATGATCAGCCGTCGTGGCCGGAGCAGGCTGGCGTCCACCGGCCCCTCAAGGGGACGAAGACTTGCAAGCCCATTATCCCGTTGATGACATGAGGGTTCGCCGCCAAGGTGAGCTACACATCGATGCGCCGCAACCTCTCCATCGGGGTGGCTTACGGCATGGCATTGCCGGTGTCACCGGGCGGACCTTCCACTGCAACACAATACCCATGGGTTACTCGAAGGTCGCAGTGGAGGAGGTGCTGAGCGGATTTGAAGAACTAGTACTCGATATTGCTGGAGGCGACGACGTTACCAAGCTTGGACAGGCCCTCCACAATATCATCCTTTGGCGAAAAAGGTTGATCATATTTCCAGATGGCGTGGAGGCGTCATCTCCGGAGCCGCCGGCTGGAGGAAGCTCGTCTCCTCCACAACGACAACCGACACCTCCTCCACAACGACAACCCACACCTCCTCGACAACCGACACCTCCTTCAGCGTCGCCTCCTCCACAACGACAATCGACTCCTCCTCCACAACAACAACAGACGCCTCCTCCACAACGACAACAGACGTCTCCTCCACAACGACAACCGACACCTCCACCATCTCCTCCGAGGAAGAAGCTTAAGAGCCATACTACTCCACCTGCTCCCACGAAGGCACAGTCCAGCCGGTCAAAAAGGGTAAAGGAACCTCCAAAGAGGGCATATGATAGGACCGACGAGGAGAATTACGCGATCGTCACCAAAGAAGTGGCTGCACACTTCGCACCAAAGAAGTCAGCTGACCCAAACGTTGAAGTTGATCCAAAAGTGATGGAACACTTCTTGACCTGTCGTGCAATGCCACTCCCTGTGCCGTCCAACTATGAACGTACAATAATAAAGGCTACACGGAAGAGTAAACGAGGTCAAGCGGCGGCGGCAAAGCAGAAGAGAGATCAAGATCAGCTGCGGCAAGATCAGGAGAACCTTGAGAGATTTATGAAGGATGCAAGACTCACTTCCGTAGCTGGTGCTCTAGGATCAGATGTTCTCCCAATGGCAGAAGTCAGATGGCAATATAAGCTTGGCCGGGAGTTAATTGATCCAAATAAGATAAAGTACCTGCCAACCAAGATGCGACAATTTCATGAATGGTACATGATAGAGTCTGCTCAACAAAGAAAAATGTTCCCCCTCCGGGTCAGACAAGAAGATTTCTATCGTGGGGACAACACCATATGGCTCGAATTCGAAGACATATACAATATCTACCATAGCGACTCTATGAACGTGTCTCTCATGAAATTTCTTGGTGCCTGTAAGTATCAAGCTCATAACTTTACCATTTACTTCCTTGTACCATAGAAGTGCAACTCTAATAACTTATCCATTTCTACGTAGAATGGAGATACAACGATGTAGAAAACAGCACATATTCAACGTGGGCTTCCTCGACCCGGAAATTGTCAATGAGATCGTATTTCGATACAGCGCTAAAGCTCTTGAGGATTACGTTCTAGATGCATTCATGGGACAACACTACAAACCATACATACTTCTGCCCTTCAACTTCATGTACGTATATTTACGTGTTCTCATAACGCATTAATAAACTTTTCTTTTCCAAGGCATTGATAATACTGCTAGCTAGTTATATATATGTCGCAATATATGACCAGGTATCACTGGATCCTTTTGGTCATCAAGCTTGAAAGTAGCAAGATCATTGTTCAAGACTCAAAAAGGGGACCGGTGGAACAATATCAGTATATCATTGATGTCCTAAACAGGTTTACAGCAAATATATATACAATTGTTTCCTTATTATATTGAAATACCTTGCTAATTCCAAGTCTGATAATTGCTATTCATAATAACGCGTCACACAGGGCATTCGCAATGTTTCGCAAGAAGCAACAAGGACAATTCGAGAATGAATTCACTGTCCAAATAAGCACTCGAGTATTAAAACAGACAGCTGGAAACAACTTATGTGGCTATTATGTGTGCCACTACATGCAAAATATTACCCACGGCGATGTGCCCATAAGCGACAACGAGGTGAGTGCACATATCAATTAATACTTACACTTTAATTACATGCTCAGAGATTTATTAATTTCGTTCTTTATCAGCCCAACATCGATGTGCAAGATGTGATCCCGCCAAGACCGGTTGAAGCACTCCAAGAACAACTCGTTGGCTTTATTGTTGACGAGATTGTATCCTCGACGGCGAGTTCCACACACCGGGTTGGAGAGCTTGTCCTTCTATAAGGACAGTGATCGACATCAACGTCGACCAAGGGCGTAACAAATGATGCACGCAAGAATTAAATCAGCTTGAGATTCACCCTTTTATTCTTTCAAACTTGTAAAAGTTGCTTATGTGTAAATCAAACTTGTAAAAGTGCTCATTATTTCATGTGTCCATCAAACCTATCCATCTTTTAGTCTATTAAGTTCGTACTTTTACGTAAATGATCTGTGATTATTTCAATGAGTACGTATGAGTAATATATATTTAATTGTATACAAAAACCAAATATTTCTATGTATTTTTAATGTCAAATTCCATACATATTGATACCCTACTCAAAAACATATTATATATTGAATATATAATATACAATGCCTCTCCACAAGCGGTTATTATCTCCAACCGCTTGTGGAGAGAGCACCTCCAAAGCGGTTTGTATGTCTGAACCGCTTGTGGAGAGAGCACCTCCACAAAGCGGTTTGTAATACGAACCGCTTGTGGAGAGGAAATCTTCACAAGCGGTTTATAACACAAACCGCTTGTGAAGATCTCCACGTGGCGCTCCCCGAGCCTTCACGGGCGCCTTCGAACCGCTTGTGGTGTCTCACCACAAGCGGTTGTCCGAACCGCTTGTGATACCCCGAAGGGTATCACTCCCGGTTGCTTACCAGCGGTTCTAAAACCGCTTCTGAAAGCGGTTACGAACCGCTTGTGATGACCGGTTCTGTAGTAGTGTTATAAAGCAACAGTTGGTGGCAGTGGTGAGTTCTACCCACGTCATTAATTGCCCTGCTTAATTGCCCTACGCAAGAAACGAAGCGTTAAAGATAGATGTTTGATCTTGTGAAATATTTTTTTTAATCTTTATTTTTCGTTATCAATTTTGTTTTTCGTAGCAACGCACGGGCATGTAACTATACATATATAATCCTATATAGCTTTCGCGCGTGTATGTATGACTAACGCAGGTGCGTACGTAAGTACATGCCTAAGTGCACTGCAAGATAAACATCTTGTAGACACGTTTTCATTGTCGAATTTTTTAAAAAAATAATACTTTTTTAAAAAGAATTGCAGTTTTAATACTCGAAAAATTAAAATTGCAAAATTAATATGTAATCGCCAGACCGTACGACGAATACCCTATTTTCGTCATATGGTATGGCGAAAATACCCTAATTACCCGATTAAAGTCGATTAACCATCGGCTGTTTGGTTAAGGCTATTTTCGTCTTACCATATGGTGAAAATAGTATTTTCGCCGTACCATATGGCAAAAGTACCCTATTTTCGCCAAACCGTACGGCGAAAATAGCTTTGATTCCCGTGTAGCAGATTAACTGCGGATTTAGTGTATCGTCACCACACGGTTCGGCGAAAATAGGGTATTCGCCGTACGGTCTGGTGATTACATATTAATTTTGCAATTTTGATTTTTCGAGTATTAAAAACGCAATTCTTTTTTAAAAAAGTATTATTTAAAAAAAATTCTTTCATTGTCTATACCATCCTCTGAGAATGAAAATATATGCTAAAAATATGTTATAGCCAATCATCAAACTTTTTTTTGCACGCTATACATAAAAAATACATATTTTGGATATCCCATTTAATTATACTACTACATATATGTATATGGTGTCCAACTTAGTTGTACTCTATATGTATACATGTACATATACACACACATATAGTATAATTAATTAGAACACCATGGTGACTAAACACCACGATCTAAAACAACTATCCCCTATAATACCCGTTTTAAATCATGCTGCCTAGGCATTATGTGTCACAGGTAACATTACTACAGATCTGGCCATCAGTACTGGTTCACAACTGCCATCAGTACCGATTTTTGAACCGGTACAGGCCATCCGGGACTGATTCCCATTAGACATCAGTACCAGTTCTACCAACCGGTATGGATGAGGTGATGTTCAATACCGGTTGGAGGAACCAACAGGTACTAATGAGGTGATGATCAGTACCGGTTGGAGGAACCAACCGGTATTGATCATCACCTCATCAGTACCGGTTGGTGCTTCCAACCGGTACAAATGAGAATCATGAGTATCATCACGACACCGCCAAACCCTAAGCAATCAACTCATAATCATCATCAACCAATGAACTATAGCATAAAATTAATTACACACAGCATTAGTAGCTTGAATCCATAACCACATGGATTAATCAGCTGCTTGCTTCAGTAGAGAAACGTAAGCAGTGCAATTTAGACGAGTCATAAATCCGCACAAGATGCGTGAAGAAGACAAAGCAAAAGTGTAGCCATAAGATGATACCGGCCAGCACACCAAAACATAACACAAATAGAAAAGCTAAACGCAACTAGTTTAGTAGTCTATTACACCCAAAAGAAAGCTAGTTTGGTTGCTTTCATAGGCGTACTCGTCGTCTTCTTCGGCATGCCGCTATCCATGGACTTTTTCGCACTCCTTTTCTTCATCGATCCCTAATTGAATCATCGCTGTTGGGATCGATGAAGAAAAGGAGTGCGAAAAAGTCCATGGATAGCGGCACGCCAAAGAAGACGACGAGTACGCCTATGAAAGAAACCAAACTACCGATCTTTTGGGTGTAATAGACTACTAAACTAGTTGCGTTTAGCTTTTTTATTTGTGTTATGTTTTGGTGTGCTGGCCGGGATCATCTTATGGCTACACTATTGCTATGTCTTCTTCACGCATCTTGTGCAGATTCATGACTCATCTAAATTGCACCGCTTACATTTCTCTACTGAAGCAAGCAGCTGATTAATCCATGTGGTTATGGATTCGAGCTACTAATATTGTGAGTAATTAATTTTATGCTATAGTTCGTTGGTTGATGATGATTATGGGTTGATTGCTTGGGGTTTGGCGGTGCCGCGACAATACTCATGACCTTCTGTAAGCTGGGGATTATGAAGGGGTTATCGGCACAGATAGTATCAACAACTCATATCATATAATTTTTTTGGTGAACCTTGTTTCGCTATAATAAAGTAAATTGTGTCTAATGCAATAGTAAATACAAAGTAAATTGTGTCTATTTTCTTTTTGCTATGATTAACATCCTTTTACATGTAATTTCAGCAGCGAGGGGGGACAGCAAGGGGGGAGGGCACGAACCGAGGGGGAGACAGTAAGGGGGGCTACCGTGGGGGGTGCAGGCAAGGAGGACGGCAGGGTCGTCGGAGGCGAAGCCGGATGGTGGCGCGCGGGTGGAGTTGGAGGCGAGGAGGACAGCAGCGCGCACGTGGTCTTCGACATCGTAAAAATTTCGGCAGCACCTCTCCTAAAAATAGTGGACATCCACTCAGCAGACAAAAGACAACATTCATCTAATATCAATAACAGCAAAAAGCCATGGTATCCACTAACCATCATTGCCAACTAAGCACATACACGGGGTCATGGTATCAGCTAACCATCATGACCCACTAACGCATAACTAAACATAAAAATAAGGAAGAGCAACAAATAAAAGGAGATTCATGATCCAAATTACACAACTAATTAACAAGATAGGAACTTATTACGAAACCACTAAATAACCAATTACAAAGAGTTTCATGAGCTAAAGAGGACCGAAGCTATAGGTCAACATGAAGGAGAAAGTGATTGAAGTCGTGATTGCGCTACTATCCCATCCATGCATGCCAGCTTCATTGTACCTACAGTCATTAAACAACAAGCGTGAGTTCAAAGACTCAGCAAAGTGCATCCAACAAGCATATCATAAACAACTAATGCATTTAAAACAATAACACACTTATAATTCTATATGAAAAATAGAAAGTGCATTAAACATTTGAATTAATACCATTTACCTCCTTTACCTCATTACTTATATATATTAATTAAAAGCACATATAATCAATCATGCACAATTAAATGATAATTAAATCACAAAACTAGTATTAACAACTCTAATTAGAACAAATATGTATCATAATTCATCAATCATGCCCACATATAGTTCACATAACATTCATTACAACTTTAATTACAGAACGTTCATGGGGCTCTTCTTTTACGTGCGTCGCTCTTGGTAGCCATAGACGTCGACTCCGACAGTTCACCAGTCTTTATCGAACGGTCGTACCTATTTATCGCTGAAATGTGGAACTCGCCTTTTGGATTTACGACCTCATCGTAAATCTAGCCGACGAGTTGTTCTTCGATTGCTGTCACATGTGCCGATGTGAAATCCTTACAATCTTGCAAGCGGCAAACACCTCCGGCCTGGATGTCCATAAATTGGCACACATAGTAGCCGCATAAATTGTTTCTCGGCTGTTGAAGCAAGATCTGTGTTGGAAAAAGCTAAGAGCGTGAAATGGATGCATGAAAATTAAGTTAACTAACTAAAAGCTAGCATGATTGCATACTTACTCGAGAGGCAAGTGTAATATCGAATTTATGTTTGAATTCGCCGACGTTTTCAGCACAGAACCGTGCAAATGCACTACACATATGATTTCGAATTGAACATGATTAGAGTTTGTTTTAAATGAAGTAGAACTAGCACAATAATGAAAGGAACAAGAATACCGGTTGAGGATGTCGATCACATTTTGAAAACATTCAACTGGTTTCCTCCTCGAGTCCATAACTGTGATCATGCTATGATCTAGCTCGATAATAAGAAAAGTCCAGTGAAAGCTGTACATATATATGTCATGTAGGTAACTGATTAGTTCTAACATCATGTTATGGAAAAGGATTAAAATGAGGCGGTACGAAAACACGTACTCGAAGGTGTAGGGTAGAAGTATCCTTGACTTATATCTATGACCCATTAGCCCATTGTATATGATGTTCTCTGTATCGACAGAGCAGCTAGTAACGGTCATGTTGTTGATAACCGAAGGGTCAAGGAAGGCGCGAGCCTCAGATGCTGCTCATGTTCTTCTTCTGATTTAGAATAAATCAGAATATCATCAATGAACACTACAACAAAATCATCAAGATACTTTTGTAGCATACTGTTCATCACCTCCATAAAAACAACAGGAGCATTAGTTAGTCCAAAAGAAATAACTTTAAATTCATAGTGCCCATACCTAGTGGAGAAAGTAGTCTTCTCAATATCCTATTCCCTCACACGAATTTGATTGTAGCTAGACTGAAGATCAATTTTTGAGAACACCTTTGCCCCCTTCGGTTGATCAAAGAGATCCTCAATACGAGGCAATGGATACTTGTTTTTAATAGTCACTTGATTGAGAGCACGATAGTAATGCCCATGTGCCAACTACCATCCTTCTTGGACACAAAAAGGACGGGTGCTCCCCATGGCGACACACAGTGCCGAATAAAGCCTTTGTCCAACAAATCCTCCAACTGTTTTTTCAACTCGTGTTAAAAAGGACGAGCCAAGTGGTATGGGGACATGGAGATAGGTCGAGTGCCAGGAAGAAGATCAATTCTGAATTCCACACTCCTCCTAGGAGGCAAGCCAGGCAGCTCATCCAGGAAGACATCAACAAATTCCTTGACCACAGGAATCTCCTCAATCGAGATTGAAATACTTGGCTTATCAAACAAAGCCATGAGAATGCCCAAATGCCGCAGACGACGTCCAGTATATAAGGTAGCCAAAAGAAAGATAGAACTGGTTGGCACACCACCCTGGAAAACAAACTCTACTCCTGACGGAGCGTACAAAGTAACTGTCTTCCAGTGGCAACAAATCTTAGCATGATACTGATGCAACCAGTCCATGCCCAAAATGACATCAAAAGGGGCCAACTCAATCACCATGAGGTTAGCAAAGAAATCCTCATTGTCAATAGTAATAGTGCAATCAAGGCACACCAAAGAACTAGCAATAAGACCCCCCGGAGAACTGACTATCACAGAAGTTGCAATCCTCTGCATTCCCAACTTAGCCCTTCTAGCAAACTCGACAGATACGAAAGAATAGGATGCTCCGGTATCAAAAAGAACAAAGGCATCAACTGAATCCACAAGTAAGGTACCTGATACCACCTCTGGATGTCCGGCTGACTCCGTAGTCGGTAAAGCGTACACTCCCGGTGGCGGCGGGGCAGCTGGAGCCCCGACGATCTACTGGTACCTCAATCCGTCGGGAGGCGATGGGGCGAGCTAAGGAGGAGCCGAAGGCTGCGGGCACCAGAAGGCCGCAGGAGGCACCAAAGTAGAAGGCTGAGGGGGAGCGGTAGCTGCCAGCATATGCACCGATCCCCTGGAAGAAATAGCTGTGGTGGGAGCAGGAGGCACTATCTCCCACTTGATGATGCTGCCGGGATTCATCCGGCACACTCGCCCCATGTGACCAGGTCAGCCATAGTGGTTGCACTCCCCTAACCACGCACACTCCGCAGCATGGTGTCTGTGACACTACGGTATGGTGTGACATTATAAAATGTGAAATTAGAGAATAAAACCTTTCGGCTTGAGGTTTACTCGCGTTTTTGGGCCTTTTGAAGTGTTGTGACACCACAGAGCATCGTAACCTTATAAAAGGTGCATGATGAGGTCAAAAACATATTTAAATATGATATGGGAGGTTAAAACCATAAGGTATGAAGGTTAATAGCGTTGTCGGGCCGTTTCCGGGGTTTTGGGCCTTCCCGAGGGAGTTTGGGCCTTAAAGAGGGGGTTGTGGGCTTTGGTGGGATGGAGTGGGAATCCATTTAGGATTAGGAAAGGGGCTTAGGGCTGGTCAAAGGGGGGTTTCCCTACCCTTTTGGGCGTCCTCCCCCTGCCCTTTGCGCCCCCAAGTGCCCTAGCCGCCTCCCACACCTCCCCACCTCCTCCTTGGGCGCCTCCACCTCCCCCAAGCCTCTCCCCTTGCGCCACCACCCTCTCCACCACCTCTCCACCTCCCTTGCTGTGCCTAGGTGAGTTATTGACCTCACCACCTCAAAGATCCATCCGTTGGAGCACTCCACGACGAGGAGATCCGGCGGGATTGGAGCGAGGAAGGAGATCGCGCGAACCGGGAGGAGATCTATTGGGTTTTCGTGCGTTGGGCAAAGGTATGGCCATGGGAATCCTTGGGGTTGGTCTATGTACTGTTATAAGGGTGTTTATAAAGTTTTTAGATCAATTGGTGGTGCTGGAATTGAGTAATTTGGATTAGATCTAGATGTTGCCACGTTCTGTTTTTGGGACAGCATGAGCAGTCGACATAGGGTTTGCGTTTTCGTCAGTTTAGAATCCGAATCTGTCCGTACGGATGTTGAATAAGTTGTAGATAATTTCATTATATTTCAGTGGGTATAAAGAACGTTAAATTCCGCCAAGCCGTTTGAAAGTTATGGCTGTTTTACCGAGCGTGATAAAATCTGTGACGTAATTGGAACAGATCACGGTAATCTGTAGATTAAACAACTTTAGAGTCCGAATCAGTCTTTCCATATACCTAGAGAATGTTGGGAAATTTCCTAAGCTACGCGAGGATGTACTCGTTTAATTGATTCGGAGTCCCAGAACTCAAGTTATGCCTTTTGCAAGGCTGCGGTCCCGACGGGACAGAACCTCTGTTTTTAGGTTTTGCGAGTAGTTGGTAATGTCGAGGTAGATGAGGGTTTGCGTACTGTTTTGTGGACATGATTGTGAGCGTGTGGTACCTATGTGCAGGTGGTGCGACCCCGGGAGTGCCCTCTACTTCCCGCCAATCCGTTGCCCGTGGTTGAGGCAAGTGTGTTGTGATGGATAGCGATTTGTAAGTTGCTTGTTGAGAATAGATGGAATTGACTACATGATATATGATCACTTGCCATGCTTTTATGATTGCCAATGATATGATGAGCATGTTTAATATGTTATGATGACATGTGTTAATATTTGAGTTAAATATGATGTTGGCATAAATGCATACATGGCATGTTACATGGCTCGGGCGGTGAGAAAGTTATAACTAGTCCGGGAAGGTCGGTGAGAAAGTTATGACTAATCCGGAAAGCCAATGAGTAAGTCCTACATCGTGATTCCATTCACCGCGGTGAACGGAAGCGAGGAGTAGGCACTCTCCATCTTCGGGATGGAAGGGGGGAGAGG
Organism: Rhipidocladum racemiflorum; assembly: GCA_036346355.1. Taxonomy (NCBI): domain Eukaryota; kingdom Viridiplantae; phylum Streptophyta; class Magnoliopsida; order Poales; family Poaceae; genus Rhipidocladum; species Rhipidocladum racemiflorum. The sequence continues at coordinate 55,379,587 of CM070577.1, read as the reverse complement.
GTGCACACCTACGGGTGTGTACTCAACCATACCGGTATGAGTTTCCAAGGAGACATGAGCATTGCATTACATCGCATACATATTGATGATGACAATGTTAAGTGTTTATGAATAAGATGATTTACATGATGGGAGATGTTATTGCCATGTTGTTGTTCTTGTTGTCCATTGCAATATGCTTGCTGAGTTTCGAACTCACGCTTGTGTTTTTTTGTTGTTTTAGGTACCATGAGATCGGCATGCGGGGAAGGGAAATAGTCACATGCCCACACGTAGCTTCACCATAATGATTCCACAAGTCATTCTATTAGTTTGATAATAAATTGCGTGTGATGATCATTGCTTTAGTGTTTAGCTTTACTATTTGAGAGTTTATTTGTTCATTTGACACTTGGAGACATTAAGTGCTTGATGTTAGACTTATATTGCCGTTAAGTCTTTAATAATTGCTGTTTTAGATGTCTCTCATATTGCCTTACATTGCTATAATATTGTTGATTCTTCGTAGCATGTTAAAACAAAGGAGATGCTGCCGAAATCTCGGTTTTTAGCATATGTATCCTTGCTGGAATTTATGGTAACTTGTGGTATTTAGATGTTGTTTAGCTTATGTTTGGTAGCATTCAGGCATATTAAATGCCGGGGTGTTACAGTGTCGACCACCGCAATTGAAACAAAGCATGCCCTGCCCTGGCACAGGATGAACAGCCAACCGTGAAGAAGATGGCTGAGGCTGTTTCACCTTAGCCCCTGAAGGGGAATTCTACCCCCCCTTGAACTTCTTGAAGGTAGGTAGCTGAAAAGACCCACCCCCTCCACCAGAAGTCCTCTTCTGGCCACCGCCAGAAGCAACTGAAATCCCTGAACTGCCAGGGTTTTGCTTATCCCTGGAGAGCTCCAACTCGAGCTCCATGCCCTTCGCTTGCTCCACCACAGAGCAGAAATCATGAGGGACAGTCGCCCCCATGACAACTCTGAACTCCTGATTGAGGCCCCTATAGAACCTCTATGCCTTCTCCCTATCATCAGCTGCCACCGCCGGCACAAAGCGCACCACATTGTTGAACTCCACTTCATAATCTGCCACCGACTTCTTCCCTTGAGTGAGGGTGGACAAAGTATGTTCCATCCTCTCAAGGAAAGACTTTGGGTAGAACTTGGCTCGGAAGTGAGCCACAAAGTCCTCCCACGTGACCGGTCCAAGAGCAGGGGCTCTCGCAACAAGTACCCCCTCCCACCAGATAGCCGCTTGGCCCTTCAGCTGAAAGGCCACAAAGCGAGCTCTCTAGACCGAAGTCATCTCTAGAACCTCAAACTGCCACTCCATGTACCGCAGCCAATCTGCGGACTGGACCGGCGTGCCCGCTCCATCAAAAGTGTCCAGACGAAGGGACATCCACTCCCGGAGGCTCATCCTAGCCTCCGGCACCAACGGGGCAGCTGCGGGGGCTGCTACAGGGGGAGGAATAACAGCAGGGGCTGCCTGAACCTACTGGCACAACTCATGTACCTCCCTCTGCATTGCCTGCAGTAGAGCCAACATGGCGGCCTACACTTCAGCCCCAGACTGCGCTACCGGGACACCCTCCTGATTTGGCTCAGGAGCATTAAGCGAGGCACTTCCCTCAGTGACCAACTCAGCAATTCTCTGAGATGGGTGACTCCCACCTTGACTCTAGCCTCCATGGCCACGGCGACCACGACCTCTACCCCTCGGCATAGCTTCTACAATCACACAACCATACAATCATCATAGTCATAAGCACGACATCATTGAATTTAGGATCAAAGTTCAGCAGAAACAATCTCCATCAAGTAAATATAACGCAATGCAATGATGAACCAAAACCCATCCTACTGTGCTCCAGGTGTGTCAAATTTTAAATTAATTAATCCACCTACACAAGTTTTATTGTTGCTATCCTATGGCAAAAATTGAAGTATAACCTAAGCCATGTTTCTAGGTTATCCCACATCTCATTTTAGTTAAACCTATGGTATGACACTAAATACATGTTCCACGGACTTAATGCCTGCTCTGATACAACTGTAACACCCCGGCCCTATTGCGCCCACGATGTCACCAACAAAGACCATACTAACATCCAAATAACCAAATTATAATAAAATCTCAGCACCTACACTAACCATTAAAACAAAATTTCGGCAGCATGTATTCACTTCAATAATGTTTTCAAGCATCAATAATAAGTTCACATCATAATAGCATGATAACAGATACTGATAGCATGACAACCTGTAACATCCTCAGTTTCGCCTTCTGGAGAAAAAGCTAATTTAAACTAATTAAATTCAAAATTTGGAGTTTTGATGGTGTTGATATTAACCTGGCATCCATTCTCAAAAAAAATCGGGATTCAATTCCCTTCCGGTCGAAAAATTGAATTTCCAGATTCCCGCCGGTACCCGAAATTTCACCCGAGTCCAAAAATGCTCCAAAAATCCCAAGATCACTTCTATTGTGTCCCAAATATTCCTAAATGATTTTAGGAACCATTCCCCGGATTTTTGGAACTTCGCTCCTATTTTATCTCGCGCGGCTTTTGTTTAATGCCTACGAATTTTATTGGGTCCCAAATATTTTAAAATGGCTCTAGGAATTTTTTCGGAATTTTTAGACCATTTTTCCTAATTTTTCTCTAGGGCGGTTCATTTACGTAACTCTCGGCCAATCACAAGTCGCCACGTGGCATGAACAGTGCTTCATCTTCTACCTCTAGCCATGGCATGTACAGAGAAGCTCAAGCAAGCTTTTCCATGGCTAGGGTTTACTTTAAATGCCCATATCTCCCTCCACGTAACTCCAAATTGATCACGGCCGGTTCCGTTGGATCTGTATCGACGCCCTCTTGCCATTCCCCACCTTGATGAGCCGCTAATCTCGTCGAAAACCGTCGCATTAAAGAAAAACCAAAATGCACTCAAACGCTCATAACTCGGCCGTTTAAACTCCATTCTGCGTGATTCCACTTCCATTCTCTCCGTATAAGAATCCCCGTCCCAGTGGTATGAGTCTCCTTTAGCCTCTTCCACTCGTTCATCCACTAGAGCAAGAAAACCAACACCGGGTTAGAGTTTCGGTGTTCTTCGTGTTCTTGGCTGTAGATCTCTCTCCGGTGGGTTATTCTTCTTGCCTCTTGGTTCCTTGAGACCGTGAGGGAGTCTAGAATCTAACTCAATAATCAATTTTAGGGTCCCTCAAGTTTGGAAGGCGAATTTTGTGTTTTTGTCGGTTCGGCCGGAGTTCCGTTCGTCGCCAAATTCGTCGTCTCCGGTGAGAATCGATCCAATTCCTTGCTCCTCTAGATCCCTAAGGAGGTTATCTATTGATTCCATGCTTTTGCTTGATCAAATTCCATGCTAATTTTGGCAAAAATCGGATTTTTGAGAAAAAAGTTTGCTCTCTGTTTTTTATTGGGCTTTGCCCCCGTGCCCTGCCAAGACGCGCGTGCGTCTTCTTGCGCCGCCGCCAGCCGCGGCCGCCTCACCGCGAGCCCCCCTCCACGCGCCGGTGAGCCCCCACCTCCATCCTTGCCTCCATGGCAATGGCCATGGCTCAAGCTTGAAGACAACCCCCATGTGTATGACATGTGGGGCCCACCTTCCATAGAGACTAAATAAGTCCCAAAAATCAGAAAAATGGAAATGGAATATTCCAGAGAATATTCCTCGTTTTCCAATTTTTCGAATTTCAAACTTCGGACGCTCATAACTTCTCCGTCCGAACTCCGATTGACTCCGTTCAAATTTCTAAATTCATCTAAAATCAATATCTACCTGCCAGAACTAATTTTGTAATTTGTGTATTTTATTTATTTTCTGGTATTTATTTATTGCCTCGATTTGCGCGTAGCCAAGGACCCCGACGCGACCGCTGACCCCGCCGCCGGACTTTCCACGTTCGACGACCTTCCCACGATCGAAGGAAAGTCTCTTTGACACATATTGATCCTACTTTTATAAACATGTTTTAAACGTGTTATAACCTGCATGATATGTCTTATCGTATGTCAAATATAAGGGTATAGTGTAACACCCCAAAATTTTGCTTTTCTTAAATTCATGTGTGATTTGGCACTTTGGTGAATTTTTGGAATTTTCTGGAATTTATTTTGATTTATTTGGAATTTATTCCATTTTGAAATAATTAAAAAATTTAACTTTGCGAATAAAATTTTGTTGGAAATATTTTATTTGAGTCCAAAATGTTCCAGAATTTTTCTGGATTTTTTTCTGAGTCTTTTGCTATTTTTAATGAATTAAATGAATTTATGAGAATTTAATTGGATTAATTAATCGAGTGGGTTTTACTGTTCATCCGACCGGACCCGAGTCCGACCCGAGCCAATCGCTCGGCCGAACCCGCTCGTAGAACCTAATCAAGTGACCGTTGGATCTTGATCCAACGGCCACGATTGAGCCACGTCACCCGAGCCCGAGTCCGACCGAGCCAGCCAGCTAGCCCGAGCCAGACCCGAGCCCAAACCCTCGCACCGTTGGATCTTGATCCAACGGCTGACGTTGAGCCACGTCACCCAATCCGAATCCAACTCGGATTCCGCCGCCGCAACGGAGTGGGCCTCGGTTTTCGCGTGTTTCACGGACGCCGAGGGCCCTATTTAATGCGCCGCCACCGCTGCCGTGACGCCGACTTCCGTGCGCACCCGTAGCCCTAGCTCACGCCGCCAGAGCCGCCGTGGTTGCGCCGCAATCGCTCGCCGGAGTTGGAGGAGCGTTCCACCGCGTTCAATTGCAGTTTTCGCTGCTGTCCGCCGTCCTCCGCCGCCGTTGAGCCCAGATCCGGAACCGCGAGGTCAAGCCGCGCCAGAGGAGACCACTCACTTCGCCGGAGGAGCCCCGCAGCGCCATCGCCGTGGTCGCCGTCTTCATCTCCGGTGAACAAGCCCCGCCGCAAGCCATCGCCGGACCTCGAGCTCCACCAGCCGTCTGATCCAGATCCAAGGGTCCAGATCGCGCCACGTCACACCCCAGTGAGATCCCACGTGCTTTCCTCAGATCTATTTCCAACCATTGGATCTAGATCCAACGGTTTAGATCGTGCCACGTAGCCTAAACTGCACCAAGCTAGAATAGATCTCAGCCGTTAGATCTAGATCAAACGGTTAGCGTTAACCCACGTTGTATTCGTTAGATTGAATCTTGACCGTCCGATCAAGATCGAACGGTCCAGATCAGCGGAGTAGTTTCTTAACGCATTAAGCCAGATCCAATCTGGGCCGTTGATTTTCAAATCAACGGCCGAGATCACGCCACGTGGCCGGGAGGCCGACCGTCGCGGTCAGCGCGGTCAGCACCCGCGCGTGGAGCGTGTCTCTAACACGTGGGGCCCGCGTGTCAGTGGGGCCCAGCTGTCAGCGGCCCAGCCAGCTGCACCATAACATCACGCTGATGTCACGGTGGGGCCTAGCTGCCAGCCGTCCTCAGCCGTGCGTGATGACGTCACTGCTGACGTCATCCGAGGGGCCCACCTGTCAATGTGACGCGTGAGCCGTGGACCGAGCTGCGCCCGTGCGCCGGGTCCATGGACCCGAGGCGACGTGGCAGCACCCGATTGGTCCACGTGTCACGCTGACGCAATAAGAGAATTTCCGAAAAAGAAAATGATTTATTAATTCGAAATATTGATTTCAGAATTTGTTTCAAACTTCAAACGCTTATAACTTTTGCATTTTAACTCCGATTTGAGTGATTCAAATTTCTAAATTTGTATAAAATTGAGATCTACCTAATGATGAATTTTATTTAATTTTTGGACCAAAGTTTTTCTCTGTAATATTATTTAATTGATTATTTAAATTTCAAAATGCTATAACTTTTGTGTTTCAACTCCAAATTTGACGATTTCAGTTTCTTAAAATTTATAAAATTATGTTCTCTCTGTTTATGAACTTTATTTGGTTGTTTGGACACTTTTGTCTACTGTCTTATTTATTTATTGCTATTTGCACGCTTTACGAGTAGACGTTGAAGTGCCCGAAAGCTTCGAAGGAGAAGTGTTGACCCAGGAGCCAGCTCAGGACCAAGAACAAGTACTCTTTGAAGGCAAGTTGTGCTTTGACCATGTTGATCCCAATTTCAAATTAATTCGATTGAAACTATTGCATGCTAGTTTAACTAGAAAAATACTTTATTTAAATTTGGGAAAACTAGTTAAATGCCAAATTGCTGTATAACACCTTGGTTAATTATATATGTGCCATGACCCTTGTCACCCTAGTTGTGGTTTACTAGTTGGACATTATTAAATTGCCAACATGGGAATTTAGACCGTTGTAGTATCTTTGCTTAGACACCTTTCGTGCTCATGACATGATTTGAACAATCAAATGTTAATATTGACTTAATGATATACTGAACCTGTTTTGGAAAGGCATCATGTGATGTTGATGGCACGTGGTGCATGGTAATCAACTGGAGTTTGATAAATAGCTTTCGACCGGGGCATGTGGCAAGAATGATCGGGTGGGCCAGTTGTGGCACTGGGAATGTTGGTTTGGTTCTTCGGGTAGTCTTGCCCTGATCACCCTAAGGACTCAACCTTGCAAGCCTTTGAACTAGGTCAAACATGCAACCACATGTCTGTAATGGGACGGACCTAGTTGAATAAGTTGCTAATAATGTACCTATGGGACCTCAGGTTGTCAACTACACCCTTTGTGTAGTTGTACGGGGGAGCGTACCGGGGCTGCGGCCAGGTACCCATCTAACGGTGGCTTGACCTAAACTTCACCTTCGCTAAGGGAAGGGTTAGTGTGCAACACCGGGGAGGACCACTTGTGCTGTTAGAAGTTTCCGAAAGACTTTGTTACGGACACTCGCCTTTGTGGTGTTTGACTGTATCTTGTGGGTAAAGTGCATAACCTCTGCAGAGTGTAAAATCTATTCGAATAGCCGTGTCCGCGGTATTGAACATCGCTCGGGAATTACAGTCAAGGGTTAGTCTTTCTTGAAAATAACTTGGTCTTGAAAGGTTGGGTTTGGTTTAATAATGATGTTGATGGAAATGTGGATTAGGATTGGGAAAGATGTTTATTTAACTCCTAGAAAAGTTATTGATGCTATAACTGTTTCTACTGCTTTCAAATCTACTTATGATACTTGTTAAATGCTCTTTACTGCAAATAAACCTTGAGCCACTCCTTTGTATTAAGCCATGCATATAGTATATTAGCTTGCATTCTGTGCATGACTTGCTGAGCACCAAGTACTCACCCTTGCCACAATACAACACCAGTTGAAGAGGAGTCTACACCAGCTTTGGAGGAGGAGCTCCCGGAAGATCCGTCTAACTAGGGAGCGAGCCCAGTCAGTTGCCTGTGGTATACTGGATGGCGCCACGATGTTATCTTATTTTCCGCTGCTATTATTTCTCTTTTAATAGGTTTCGCCCAGCGAGGCGTATATTTGTAACTTGACCATAAGGTCAAGCAACCAGTTTGATTATTTGATTAAAGTACTTTATTAGTATCGAGTGGTATGATTGTGATATTTAACGATGTTAAGACTGTGTGCACTAGCGCGTTCCTGGACTAGTGCTGAATACACAGAGGGTCTGGATTTGCAAATTCGGGTCCCGACATATAGTTAATCCGAATTGTAAATTTCTCCTTTGTTATCGACATCCGTGTTACTTGTAACCCTAGGACATTTTTTATACCATGCTTATGCTTATATGGTATCCTTTGTGACATAGTACAGTAGAATTGCTTAGGACCCTTTATCGATGAAAACAACCCATGGGTGGGATTTCTCAAAAAGTATGATTTCAAGTATGATTTGGAACTTATTATTATGATTTTGGTACTGTTTTCTTAAAATAAAAAGAAAAGGAAAAATGGTTTGGACTTGGGCGGATTGGATTGTCGGGTGGGTGCGGATGGAGCACTAGTTGTCTTGTGCAAGTACCGCCCCAAGTCGATTAAGGACCGACGCTTGTGATTGTCCATTCTAAGCATAACCGTACTACCACATGTCTATAATGGTACGACCTGGCCAACTAATTTGTAGAAACCTAATTTAGACTCACCACTCGGTGGAATGTGAGTGCTGGATAGAGGCAATGTCGTTTTTCTCACACTGCAGCGCAAGAGGGGCTTCAGATCTTTGGCGGATGGAACCCTAACAGCGGTGAAACCTCAGCGGGTGGGTCGAGTTAGGTGGATACATTGTAACAGCCTTGTTAGGATATCCCTGCCGACACACCCAAGGAAGTGTGTTAATTGCATGGCATCAAGGGAATATCTTGTCTTGTGGGTAAAGTTGTACACCTCTGCAGAGTTAAAACTATTAGAATAGCCGTGCCTACGGTCAAGGGCACAGCGAAGAATGCTTTCATATTGGTAGACTTTGGTTTTGGTTTTCAAAACTAAAAGGGTGTTTTGTTTTGGGATTCGGGAGTGGTTAGAACTCTCGGATGTTGAATGGCGGATAGAGCCAACCAGGTGGAAAGAACCTGTTTTATACTTGACGGATGGAGTCATATGATTAACCTTGATCTTTGAAAAGTTGGCGGATAGAGCCCTTATATTAGTGATGGTGGATAGAACCTCATTGCAATTTTACATAATTCAATTATTAAAAAGAATTGTAAAAAGATGCTTTGTGAAATTTATTACTTAAGTATGGTTTAATAAAATTTGGCTTTATGCAAATGAACCCTGTTAAGCTTCCTTTGGAAAGCCCGACATAATCATACTTTCCCCGACTTGCTGAGTACGTTTGTACTCACGTGCTACATCAACTTGGCATCATCAGAGAATTATCAAGACGCAGCTGAAGATGGTGAGTTCTACTCCGAGGAGTTCGAGGAGGATTGCCAGGATAACTAGCCGCGCTCCTAGTCGTCGCCTATGGCGTTTTGGTGTTCGCTTGTTTTTGCTGTCGTTTTCTGCTGCCGTGTCTCCGGTCTTTTGACCGAGTATTGTAATAAGTGGCCATGTGGTCCATACTTTAATATTTGTGTTACAATTTTCGTTATGTTCGGCAAAGAAGTATCAATGTTGACTGTGTGTACTAGCTACTGATTTGGGACTAGTACGGAAATACACAGGAGATTTTGGATAGCCGATCCGGGGTCTCACAGCGGTGGTATCAGAGCCTGGATGACCATAGGACATGACCTAGTTAGCATGGCAAAGCCTTAAGGACTTATATTTTTATAAAAACATACTTACAAAAGTTTAAGTTCCTTTGCTCCTATCTCTCCTATCTTAGTGTCTTGTGCTTATCCTATCCTTTATTTAAAATTTGGTTACTAATCCCATCTTATTTCAAAATTTGTAGATGCCGGTTTTTACCACTTTTGCCGCTCAGACTGGAGGCTTCTGCGAGGAGCTGTCGCTGATGCTGCAGGAGTTGGGGTTTCCCCATCGCCCTGAGTATCGCTACCAGTCGGTTTCTGGTCTTGGCCAGGACTTGTGGCAGGTTCGCTTGCTGGTTTTTGCGAGGAGCCGAGTCCGCGATGAGGACCGACCGTTCTACTTCACGGCCGAGAGGTCGATTCTGGCGTACGCATTTCAGGACGCTGCCAGAAAGGCTATCCTCATGTTGGGGCATACCTATCGCGATCGGCTGGAGGACTCCCCGTACTGCCTGTTTCCCCGCTTCCAGGTCGGGAGGATGTACAACCAGATCAGGACTTTGGAGCAGGAGGCTGACCCGACAGTGGTGCACATGGGGTCTCTCATCCAGGCTCAGGATGAGGCCTATGTGCGGATCATCGACGAGATGCAGGATCTGCGTCGGGCTCTGACTGCAGCTAGAGAGGAGAAGCTCCAGCTCCTGGAGGAGAGGAGGGACGCCCGTTCGCTGCCACCGCCGGCGCCTGTGCAGGAGGCACAGCCCGTGGCACCACCACCACTAGTCCCGGTTCTGGAGGACCCGCCTATCCGCGACGTGCCGATCGACGCCCCGCCAGCCAAGCGTCATCAGGGCCTAAAGCTTCGGACCACCGCTCGCAAGTCAGTCCGGCCACAGTCGCCGTTGGGAGTGTCCTTGGGCTTCTTGGCCGCCCCTGGAGGTGCAGGACCGTCTTCTTCAGCTACGCCTTCCCGCAGCAGGAGCGAGGAGGAGGAGGAGGATCCGTCCCCGCGTGTTTATGCGAGTGACGCGAGCGTCTAGTGTTCTGGCCCGGAGAACCTTTATTTTGTTTTGTTTCAATTAGAACGTTGAATAAGTGCTTGTTGGATTGTATCGTGCCCTTAGGCATGTGTCATACAACCATCCCCAAAACTATTTTGTTTTAATTGGAGTTCAGTTGGTTTTCCCTTCTGTTGTGTGCTTTTATGGTTGTGCTCTTGTTGTGGATGTGGTTTAGTCCCCTAGCTCTTACCTGTGCTTTTCCCCCTTTCCTTGTGCTTGACCGCCCTTGTTGCAGATGGAGAACCTGGGTCGTGGTCGTGGCCGTGGGAGACCCGAAGGCCGCGGTAGAGGCCGTGGACGTGCCCGTGGACCAGTGCACTTTCAGGATGAAGAATTTGTGGAGCCGCAGGAGCAGTAGGGTGCTGCTGGACAGTTGCCGCCAGCCCCTCAGCATGATCCGCCGTCGCCCCCACCTCCAGTTCAACCGCCTAATCTTGAACAGATGATGGCGATGCAAATCCAGCTTCTTTAAGCATTGGCCCAGAATGTGTTGAATCAGCCTCACGCTGCACCGGCTCAGGCCGCAGAGCCACCCCAATCCAAGTTATCCCCAAGGGCATCATGGAGATGAAGTGAAGGGAGTTTCATAAGCTTCAACAGGGGAACTTGTCGGTGTCAGAGTATCTGAACCGGTTTACCCAGTTGTCTCGCTACGCGGCCGCAGATGTCGCAACGGACGAGGCCAAGATTTGGCGCTTTATGGAGGGCCTTGACCCTAACCTGAAGGTTCAGCTAGTCTCAAGCAACTTTCCGTCGTTCCAGCACATGGTGAACAAGGCGCTGATCCAGGAGGATGCTCAGCGTTAGCTGTTTGAGTCCAGAAAGCGCAAGATGATGTTCCAGAACCAGCGCAGCGCCAGCAGCTCTAGGCCCCGCACGTTTCAGCAGCAGCAGCCCAACAGGCTAGCCGCCTCCAATGCACCAAGGACCCCACTGTCCACTCCGCGCCCAATTGGACAAGCCCCTGCCGGCAATGCAGGAGCTCAAGCTCAGAAGAGTGGAACCGCTATGGCGGGAGTGCAGTGCTTCAACTGCAGGGAGATGGGGCACTACGCCAATAACTGCCCTCAGAAGCGGCAGCCCGTCACCCCAGTGAGGTTCAACCTCGGATCAACGCCAGCCCGCGTTCCAGCACCAGCTCAAGGGAGAGGAACCCCGCAGACCCCGCGCACGCCAAGGACGGCTGGGAGAGGGCGTGTGAACCATATCACTGCTAAGGAGGCCCAAGATGCACCAGACGTGGTCTATGGTAAGTTCCATGTGAACTCAGTACCTGCTTCAGTATTGTTCGATTCCGGTGCAACACATTCTTTTATATCAGAATACTTGGTTAAAAAGCATAACTGGGATACAATACAGTTAAGAAATCCTTTGTTGGTGCAATCCCCTGGTAAAGAACTAAGAACAACTGCTGTTTGTCCGAAAATGGATATAGTAATAAAAGGGGTAAAGTTCCTAGCGAACTTAATACTATTGGATACTAAGGGTATAGAAGTAATCATTGGAATGGATTGGTTAACCAAGTATAAGGGTCAGATAGACTGTGCTAGTAGAACTGTCTCTCTTACCAGCCCTGAGGGGATTACAGTGGAGTTCTTATCTAATCTTTCCTCTAAGGGGGGTAGTACCCTGAACCGTCTGAAAGGTACATCGTTGGAAAATGTACCGATAGTCAATGAGTACCCGGATGTATTCCCCGAAGAGTTGCCCGGTATGCCACCGGATCGAGATGTTGAGTTTGTGATTGAGCTTGTACCTGGTATGGCTCCCATCTCAAAGAGACCGTACAGGTTGCCTTCCAATGAGTTGGTCGAGATGAAGAAACAGATTGAAGAATTGCAAGAAAAAGGATTCATCAGGCCCAGTTCGTCGCCTTGGGGATCGCCAGTGATCTTCGTCACGAAGAAGGATGGTAGTCTGAGGATGTGCATAGACTATAGGTCTTTGAATGAGGTCACAATCAAGAACAAGTACCCGTTGCCTCGGATTGATGATCTGTTTGATCAGTTGAAGGGAGCTCAAGTCTTCTCCAAGATAAATTTGAGATCGGGATATCATCAGCTGAAGATAAGGAAAGAAGATATTCCGAAGACAGCCTTCACTACCAGATATGGACTGTATGAGTTCACAGTGATGTCTTTTGGATTAACCAATGCTCCTTCTTATTTCATGAACCTGATGAATAAGGTGTTTATGGAGTATTTAGACAAGTTCGTCGTAGTCTTCATTGACGACATTCTTGTTTATTCCAAGAGCAGAAAAGAGCATGAAGACCATCTGAGGATAGTCTTGGAGACGTTAAGAGAGCATCAGCTGTATGCTAAGTTCAGCAAGTGTGACTTTTGGTTGAAGGAAGTTTCGTTCCTGGGTCATATCATTTCTGCTACAGGAGTAGCAGTGGATCCAACGAAAGTAAGAGATGTTTTGGATTGGACGCAGCCCAAGTCGGTCCCGAACATCAGAAGTTTCTTGGATTAGCTGGTTATTATCGGAGATTCGTTAAAGGTTTCTCGAAGATAGCCAGACCTCTCACTCAGCTTCTGAAGAAGGAGAAGAAGTTTGAATGGACGAAAGCTTGTGAGCAGAGTTTTTAGGAGTTAAAGAAAAGATTAACCTCAGCCCCAGTGCTTGTTCTGCCTGATATTCATAAGGATTTTGAAGTGTACTGTGATGCTTCAAAACAAGGAATTGGATGTGTTTTGATGCAAGAAGGAAAGGTTATAGCCTATGCTTCAAGACAATTGCGACCTCATGAAGAAAACTACCCCATTCATGACTTGGAGTTAGCCGCGATTGTGCATGCGCTCAAGATATGGAGGCATTATTTGATCGGCAATAGATGTGAGATCTATACGGATCATAAGAGTTTGAAGTATATCTTCACTCAATCCGATCTCAACCTGAGGCAAAGAAGATGGTTGGAATTGGTGAAAGATTATAATGTTGGAATCCATTACCACCCTGGGAAAACGAATGTTGTTGCAGATGCATTCAGCAGGAAAGCTCACTGCAACAATGTTATGGTACAAGAAAGCCAGCCAACGCTTCATGAAGAATTCCGGCGTCTTAACCTGGAATTGGTGAATGAAGATCGCATTTACAATGTTGAGGTAAAATCGACCTTAGAAGACCAGGTCAGAGAGGCTCAGAAGGGAGATAAAGGTATTGCAGACCTGAAAGAGGGCCTGAAGAAAGGGAAACACCCTGGATTTTCGGAGGATGACCAAGGTACAGTTTGGTTCGGAAAAAGAATAGTAGTCCCCAACCAAGAAGAAATCAAGAATGTGGTCTTGAAAGAAGCTCATGATTCTGTGTATTCCATTCATCTGGGAGGCACCAAGATGTATGCGGATTTGAAGGAGAAATATTTGTGGTCCAATATGAAGAAACCAAACTATTAGGTTGGTTATTGATATTTAGAACCAACCTTCACTAATCTGATTTTGTATGGGAGTTTATCCTTAATTCCTGCATATCATTTTGTTGGGTTTAGGACAATCAGTGACTGGGAATCAAGGGAGCAGCGAAAGCAACTAGCTATTCAGAGCTTCTAATCAAGGCAAGCTTGCATTTATCAAGGTGAGCTATTTATCCTCTGAAATGTGGTACATGGTAACCACCAAGTGTGTGGATCAGTATTCGCCTATTCGGTACACTGCCAAATAATTTATTTAGTTAGCTGCCTTGTCAATGCAAGTTTTCCCAATTTAGCCTTTTAAATGTCAGTATATATGTCAGCGGTTATCTAGCTTGCCTTCTTAACACTAGTTAGGTTGCTTTTTTATATATGCAGCCAAGAAAATTTGAGTCATGTCGTATTTGGGATGTTAACAAACCTAATTACATCCGCAAGTGAACCTGAATTCTGAACTGGTCCTGATTGCTGAAGAATTAATTGCTGAAGAATTGGATGTTCTACTGTTTGTAGTTGGTAATTTGGATATGTGTACCAGAGTATGTAGGTTCAGTATTGTTGCTTTACAAATGGCCAATGGATGTTCCACAAGTCGCTTAAAAGCGGTGTGCACTCATGATCTGGACAATTTTGCAAACCAAGTCTATGTCTTTCGTAGCAGATCAATTGGTGTGGGAGCAATTTATACTTTTCAATCTAATATTTACTCATTATTCTTTTCAATCTAATGACTTAAATTAATTAGTATTTATTTCTTCTATAAGATTGTGTCTTTGTTGATTATGTGTGTATCTTTCTATGATGTAATCATAGTATTGTTATTTAGTCTTATTGTCTATTTCATGGAGACATGTACTCATGGTCATGTTACTGAGATATTATTTGCATATTGTTCTATGTTCTATAACTTTTCACTATGTGTACCGTTAAAATTAAATGTTCTTTTGCAACTTTGTCAAACTACTTTATAAAATGGCTAGTTAAATTTTGATAGTTCTGTTTCATTCGAGCTCATATGGTTGTGTGCTTTATGCGGTATATATTTTCGCGCGATATCTGACAAAAATTATCCGGTACCGTATCGATTCTGCTCCGTATTTGATTCGAATCCACGACCGATATTATCCGTGCCGTATTCGTATCCGGGACTATCCGAATCCGACTCCGAATCCGACAAAAAATATGATTTAGGATACGGAAAGAGCGATATCCGACCGAATCCGATCCGATTGCACCCCTACTCCTGGAGGGAAAGAGGCTCCGGTGGAAACGCCCGGCCAGGCGAAGTACCCGGGCAACCACCTTGTGGTCGCCGCACTTGACCGGGAAGGCACATGGATGGATCCGATCCTGGCCTACCTGCGGGATCAAGTGTGCCCCGACGATGATGCGTCAGCAGAGAAGGTAGCACGAAAGGCCAAGTGCTATACCCTGGTGGGCGGGGACCTGTACCGCCGGGGTAGAAACGGAATTCTTCTGAAGTGCATCACTCGGGAAGAGGGGAGCGTTTTGCTCTTTGATATCCATGGAGGCGTGTGCGGGAGCCATGTGTCCGGTCGAACGATGGCGGGAAAGGCTTTCCGCCAAGGGTTCTATTGGCCAACCGCCCTCCAGGATGCTTGCGAGCTGGTGAGGAGGTGCGAGGCGTGCCAGTTCCACGCCAAGCAAATCCACCAACCAGCCCAGGCCCTGCAAACTATCCCGCTCTCATGGCCCTTCGCGGTCTGGGGGCTGGATATCCTAGGCCCGTTCCCGCGGGCCACAGGGGGCTACACCCATCTGTTTGTCGCCATTGACAAATTCACTAAGTGGGTGGAAGCCGAGGCGGTGAGATCCATTACCGCCGCAGCCGCAGTCAAGTTTATGCAAGGGATCTTCGCCCGCTTCGGGGTCGCCAACCGCATCATCACTGACAACGGCACACAGTTCACCAGTGCGGCCTTCCTGGACTTCTGCGAAGAGATGGGCACCAAGGTCTGTTTTGGTCTGTTTTGCCTCGGTTGCCCATCCGAGGAGCAACGGGCAAGTCGAGCGGGCCAACGCGCTGGTGCTGAAGGGCCTCAAGACCCGGGCATTCGATCGGCTCCACAAGCGTGGGACCCGGTGGACCAAAGAGCTCCCAGCGGTGTTGTGGTCGCTTCGCACCACCCCTAGCCGGGCCACCGGGGAAACCCCTATCTTCCTGGTCTACGGCGCGAAAGCTGTTCTCCCTTCGGAGCTAGAGCTGGGATCACCACGCGTCGTGGCATTCGCAGAGGAGGATCAGGAGGATATGCACCGGGATGACGTCAATCTCCTGGAAGAGGTGCGGGACCGGGCGGCCCTATGCGCCGCGCGATACCAGCAGAGTCTCAGGCGGTACCACACCTCCCGGGTCAGCGAGAGGACACTGGCGGTGGGCGACCTGGTCTTGCGAAGAATCCAGTCGCATGCCGGGTCACATAAACTGTCTCCCCAGTGGGAGGGCCCCTTCAAGGTGGTCTTAGTCTCTCGTCCCGGGGCGGTCAGGCTGGCCACTAAGGACGGCGAAGAATTGGCGAACTCGCAGAACATAGAGAATCTGCGCAAGTTCTACCCCTGATCGGTTGTAAGTTTCAGGCTCTGCTCCCCGACCAGCCGGAGTGTGCTTTCCTCTCCACTACCGGTCGGGAAAGTCCTTCTTAATCGAAATTAAGTATTCAATTTCTTTATCCGAAGCAATTGTTCTCCCTACTCTCTTTTCGGTTTTTTCGCCCACTGTTGGGCCGTGCCAGGGCGCTTGCCCTAGGTACCCTATGGCCTTGCAAACGTCCCATGGAAAAAGCGGAATCGCTGAGTGAGAGCGGTGTGCAGGGGTGGGCGATCGGACAGCTAGTTCAGCACGACCCCCGGCACGGTCATGACACTTCGGGTGTCCCCGTGGGGATCGGCGACTTGAACACCGTTGTCGAGAACCTAAGGCCCTGCCACGACTCACTAAGTGTTCATTCCCTAAAGATCACCCGGGGGGCAAAATTTTGCTAAGTCAAAGGGTTCAAGGGAAGTGACTCCCTGGCGTGAGGCCTTAAATCATGCTCCCCTTCCGAGTCCTTAAGAGGTCATGTGCTTGTTCATGCGGAACTAGTGGAGCCGAAGTAAAAACAGACGTTGGGTGATATAATGGCAAGCTTGTGCTTCCGTTTCATTTAAGTTAATCTGCATTAAAGATCTTTACAGGTGGAAACAAAAAGAAGAGAGAGCTACGCTAGGGGAGCCTCCTCCTCATCCTCCGCTGCTGCTTCCGCAGCTGCCACATCTTCTTCTGCCGGGCCGAGGTCCAGCCCCAGTGCCACGTCTTCCGCTGCTGCCTCTAGCTGGGGGTTCTCCATCTCCAGTTGTGCGGCAACTCGCTCGGAGGCATCGTGGACTCGACCCTCTGCCTGCACCCAGTCACCTTCAATCCCTTGGACGGTGGCCATGGGATCGAAGTTGGCATCACGGTTGGCGCAACAAGCCAGCATGTACTTCGCCGTGGCTTCCGCGACTGCACGCCCCTCCTGGGCGGACCGGGTGGCCAGGGCGGCGGGCTGGTGCGTGAGGAAGTCCGCGATCCGGCAGAGGCAGAACGCGTAGTGCTGTAGCTTCTGCTCCTGCGGAAGTGGCTGCACCAGTCCCAGGGGGGTAAGGCTGGCCTCCATCTGATTGAAGGCATGACGCAACATCCCCAGGGTGTCCGCCTCCGACTGGAGCCGATCGCCCTTCTCCGCATCTAGCTCCGTGGAGAGCTCCTCGGCGCGGCGGGCGCTCTGCTCCCGCTGCTCTCGCTCCCTCAGCAGCTATAGCTCCAGCCTCGCCTCCCGTGCGCGCAAGTCCTCCACCTCCTTGCGAAGGCGGCTGATCTGGATTCCCGCCTCCGTCAGCCGCTCCTTGCTCGTCGCCAGACGGCTGTTCGTGCTGGAGTACAGCTCGCTGAGAGATGCTAGCAGAGCATCCGCGTCTGTCGAAGGAATGGAGGCGGCGAGGGGCTCCGGAGTGGGCACCGGGCCCAGCGTGCCTGGGGCCTGAGCGACGGCGACTGGCGGAATCACCACTTGGGGGTCGACCCCCTCAACCTGCCCACCGTGAGGCTCGGCTACCCCAGGTAATGCGGCCCCTACAGCCACGGCGCCCTGATTGCCCCCGGCCTGGGCGGCAAGGACATCCGGAGCAGGCACCCTGAGCAAAAGAAAAAACGATGGTAAGACGCAGTTTGAAGGGACTTAACTGTTTTTTGTGTGTGTTTTTGAATAAGTACCTAGGTGGCGGCCTCTGGAAGCGGGGCACACCTGGGGCAAGGACCAGCCCCCCGCGCGGTGCTGGCGGTGCCGGTCCTGGCGGCCTAAGGGCCGGCACCGGCGGCGGAGGGGGAAGAAATGCCGCCGCAGGCGGTGGCGGCGATCCAAGGAGCGTCGGCGCCGGAGGGTCTAACATCACCACGTCAACGGGGGCGGGGGAGGACGAAGTCCCACCGGCCGTCGAACTCCCCGCTGCCGTTGAGGAGCCCGCCGCGACGGCAGAGGAGCTCCCCGCGCCCGTTGTGGAGGACCCCGCCCCGGCCGAGAGGCGGAGTCTTTGGGGAGCCCCGCCGGCGGTGTCGTCATCGGCTGAGCGCCTGCGCCTCCCCTGGTCGCCCCTCCCCTGATCACTGGCGGGAGGGGGGTCTCGGATCGTCAGGGGCGCCTGGTGTGTTGTTGTATCAGGCGTCCCCATGGCGTCCATCTTCGGCATTGCCCGGACAATCGCCGCGCGCTCCCTGGGCTCTAGCCAGCATAGTGGGAGCGCGCCCTCCGGGAATGGCGGGACGGAGCTGGACACGCCCAGCTGCCCCATCCACGTGTCGATCAGGGCGGAAGACAAGTTCCCGGCAGCTGGCAAAAACAGAAGAAGGAAAGCGCCGTCAGAACCTGTGAAGGCCAAAAGCAAAAAAAAAACGAAGGGGAGGGCGATCCGGGAGTGGCAGCCTACCTCCAGGGATCATCCGGATCCCATCATCCTGGCCCATGTACTGCCAGGCCGGGCGGACACGGCGGCGCAGGGGGCTAATCCTCCGGGAGATGAAATCCCGGATAACCATGACCCCCGTTAGACCCGCCGTCCGCAGCTGGTCGACGCAGGCTAGCATCGTCTGAAGCTTGGGCGTCTCGCTGATGTGAGCCCCCCAGTTGGGGTTGCTGACCGTGGGCCCGGTTGGAAGCTCTAGCACTTCAATGCCATTGTCGTCCTCAACGTACACCCACTCATCGCGCCACGCCCTCCAGTTGGACCGACAGTCCAGTGGGATGTAGCGCGACACAGTCCCGTCTCGGAGCCGCAGGTGGCAGCTCCCGGAGACAGGAGTGGTGGCGCTGGCGGGGCGAAGGGGGTAAAAGAAGCGGAAAAGGAGGAGATTTGGAAGTACTCCTACGAACATTTCGCAGAAGTGGGCGAAGACAGTAAGAAGAATGACGGAGTTGGGAGGAAGATAGATGTGGTGAATGGCGTAGAAGTTGAGGATGGAGAGGTAGAAGTCAAACACCAGTGGCAGTAGGCCAGCTACTAGCTGCCACCTAAAGAATACCACCTCCCCTGGGTGGCAGCGGGGCACGACGGTCCCAGGGCGAACGCGGAGGGTGTCCGCAGAGATGTGCCTGGAAAGCTGGGTGGCGCCCTCCTCCTCGACGGTCGAAGGGGGCAGAACTGGGGCAGAGGGAGTCGGAGGAGCCATCGGATGTAGAAAAGCGCGGAAGCACGTCGGGAAGGAAGGAGCAAGAGGCTCTAAGATGGCGAGAAAAGACAGGGTAAAGGGAGTTTGAAGGGAAAACAACCGCTCTCCCTCATTGCCGGCCTCTTTATAAGGAGGCGAGGGAAAGCTTAGCGGGAAAACCGAAAAGACGCGGCGGCTCGCGAGTGGGAAGTTCGAAAACCCCATAAAGGTGGGGCATCCCAAGGGTCGTGCGACGGTTACGAGGTAGGAATAACTGCGCACCCCGCCTCGGGAACCAGAGAAACCGGAAGATCTTTAAAAGCTGCGGGGCGCGTGGGCATTTAAGAGGCCCTACCCGGGAGACTGAACAGTCCCCCGAGGGCATTTAAAGAGGAGAGAGAAGAAGAAAAAAGGAAAATGAAAGACCAGAAGGCGCTCCAGGGTGGGCCCGGGGGCTACTGTTGGCGTATTCTATACCAGGGTACCCACTCCCCCGCAGTTAACACGGTCGCCGGGCGGGCAGGGCGCGTCCGAGCCCCACTAGCGCGGCGAGCAGTAGGGTCGCAAGGTGGTCGCCCGCGATGTGTGGCGATCAAAGCACGCCACCGGGCGCCAGAAGGTGGTCACCCAGTGGACAGGTGGCGATCAGGCCACGCCACTGGGTGCCCAGTAAGGCGGTCGCCCGGTGGACAGGTGGCGAACAGGCCACGCCACTGGGCGCCCAGTAAGGCGGTCGCCCGATGGACAAGCGGCGAGCAGGCCATGCACTGGGCGCTCAGTGAGGTGGTCGCCCGGTGGACAGGTGGCGTACGGGCCACGCCACTGGCGCACCACCCCCAAGGCGGCGTTGCCAGGATCAAGGGCATTTAATGCGAATCGTGCGCATTAAATGCCAAGCGTGGAGGCTACAGTATGGCGGTGCGCCTTCCCCAGCGCCAGACACTACGGATGACGTCACGGCAGCACTTCTCCCCCTGACGGAACGGGCGGCGTTGGTGGGCGTGGGGCCCCAGGCAGTGGTGTGACGGCTGCGGTAGGCATTAAATGGGATGTAAGGACAGTGACGGGCACATTAAATGCGCCCGTGGCAGTGTAATGAGTATAGCTTGTTGTGTAAGCCTCACATGCGCCCTCGGCCAGCCCAAGTATAAAAGGGAGCCGGGGTGCATGGGAGAAGGGGTTCAGTTCTTTCATGTTAGGTTCCATTCTCTCAAGTTAGGATTCCAGTTCATACCACGCAACACCAGCAATCACAAAAAAAGAGGCAGGACTAGGGCTGTTACTCTTCGGAGGGCCCGAACCTGGGTAAACCCTAGCGTCACCGTTCTTCCAAGCTTCCCTGGCGCTCCGGTCTTTCTTCCTCCGGCGATTGCCCCGAAAGCCCCCCCCCCCCCCCCGTCTGTACCTCATAAGCACCCGATTCGGAGGTGCCTGTTGGCTAGAACGCCGACAGCGCCTTTGCTGGAATTTATGTTTAATTGTGGTATTTAGATGTTGTTTAGCTTATGTTTGGTAGCATTCAGGCATATTAGATGCCGGGGTGTTACAGAACTCTCCTCTGTTGGTGTTCTAGAGCAAAAAAAAAAAACGCCGCCACCCAGAAAAACAAAACATACTCTTGTTGAAACTTAGACTTGGGGGAGAAAATCTGAAATCCTTGAGGATGTGTGTTAAGAGGGTAAGTTGAAGCCCCAACCTGAGGAAATTTCTCCTCTATTTTCCCTCATTTGAGGTTTTCAGCATATTTATAAGCAAGCACTTAGTGGTGACGACGACACACATGGAATAAATTACATGCGTGTAGATCATCAAGAATGGTTGTATTGTAAATAAAGTTGTAAGATTGCCAGGTAAAGTACAAGCAAAGTAAAAGTACAAACTTGCCAACTTGTTCTCTATAACTTGTTGTTGAACCTGTTTTAGTTAAAATATACAGGACCATACTTCCATAAGGAAGGAAAGGAAATAATTTTTTCACACAATGCAAAATTATTAGTAATTACTTGCACATTCTTTTCACTCCATCCAAGCACAGCATATAATCCCAAACAATTATTAAAACAATACTGACACTACTGTCCTTTCATATTGCAGTCGATTTTAGTTAAAATCGACACTACTAATCAAACCTATTGCTTTTTGTGAAGGCAATCAAAGGAATGCAGTTCAATAGCATATATACAGAAGTTCAGTAAAGTGGAGACCGACTCGGCTTGAACTTAAATTAAATGGCAAATAGAATTAAAGGTGTGATGGACACCACATCACAATCGGTTCTAGCTTAGAACCGATTGTGATGAGGGTGTTCATCATAATCAGTTCTTAATCAGAACCAATTGTGATGAGGGTGGTCATCACAATCGGTTCCTACTCAGAACCGATTGTGATAAGGGGCCCCTCATCACAATCGGTTATGAGCTAGAACCGATTTTGATGAGTGGTGTCATCACAATCGGTTCTAGCTTAGAACCGATTGTGCTGCGTTCGGGATAGTCCCGCCAAAGTGAAAATTGGGCGCCAAAGTGAAATTTGGGTGTCGAGCGGGTTCCAATTTCAAAATAATTTTGTTGGGAGAACCACTGGCCTATATATTTATAAACACCCTTGTGCTCACCACTCATCTCCTCCACTTGCTCCTCTCCCTCTCCTGCTCTCCCTCTCACTTGCTTTGTAGATAGATGCATAGACAGATAGAGAGAGAGAGAGAGAGTGAGAGAGAGAGATAGGAGCCAAGGTGAAATGCGACTGCATTAGGATGTGGACCTTGGTTTTGCATTTCTTGGTTTTGGAAGAAATCACTGCATAGAGCACTTCGGTAATGGTAAGGAACTAAATTTTGATTTATTGTGATTCGTTCTTGTCCAAATTAAATATATTTCTTTATTTGCCCATTATATCATGTACAAGTTTTTCAGTCATTTTCATATTCATAGTAATGGCAAATGGGCATGGCTACAAAGATGAGGAGGTGGTGTAGACCAAGTACAATGCGAACATGGAGTATCACTAGCTCTTTAAACTGTTGTCATGTATATTCCATAAACACGTGCATAATATTTTGTCAAGTGTATCACCGTCTTTTAATTGGATGAACGGGTAGATGATGCATGTATACTGACTGTTAAGTATGTTTAAGCTCTATATTCATGTAAACGAATGTGATATGTGTACTGTAAAATGTTTGTGTTCAATATATATTATGAATGATATTCATACCGTAAAACAATCAAAAATAGTGAAATGGGCACATCACAATCGGTTCTAAGAAAGAACCGATTGTGATGAGGGGGTCATCACAATCGGTTCTTTGCTAGAACCGATTGTAATGACCGTTTATCACAATCGGGGAAAAACTGACTATGATAGCGCTTCCTCATTACAATCGTTGGACTTTCTATCGCCACCAAAACCGATTGTGATGATGAAAAAGAACCGATTCTAATGTACATTCTTTTAGTAGTGGGTTATCATCTTTTCAGGATATCTCACTTCAAGGATGTGGGTACCATCTTTAAGATGGCTCACTGTAGGGATTTTTTTAACATCAGGCTAAACTTCTACCACTATCTTGGGTAGTGTTCTCACTTGTTCAACTCTCTGTTTCTGCAGATGTCTACATGGAATTGAGTCTTGTGCAACTGGAGGGCCCTACCCCTCTTCTTATCATGAGGGTTAAGAATGGGTATTTCTACTCCTTTGGGTGAGTCTATGAGATCTTGTCACACCCGTATGATCAATGAAGATATCTGGTAGATTATTATATATTTGTTCCAGATTTATTATCCTTTGAACTTCAAATTTGGATTATTTAGTGCGTAGGTCTAAGGAATGAATGCTAGTGATATTCTAATCTATTTTTCGACAATCTTTAGTATGGCACTTTTCTCCCCCTATTTCGAGAAAATTGTCCTTAGCAAAAATACAATCAGCATACTGAGCCATATACAGATCCCATGTCATAGGCTCTAGGTATTTAATAATTGATAGATATTCATAACTTTCATAGATCCCAAACTTCTGGTAAGGGCCCATGGGAATACTTGGTTCTTTTCCATGACCTATCTGTAAGGAGAAAATTTAAAGACATGCAGTTGGTCTAAGTTGAATTAATATAGCAGCGTGCAGCATTGTGTGGCTCCAACAACCAATGGGTAACCTACAATTCTACAAAAGTGACTGAGCAGTAAGTTTTATTTTTTTAATTAATGACTCTACAAGTCCATTTTGTGTGTAAACATGAGGTACTAAATACTCTACATTAATGCCCAAATACATACAATAATCATGAAATGCCTTTGAGGTGAACTCCACAATTGTCCATTTGAATATAATTGATCCTTTCTTCCAGAAAAGAAGCTCCAAATTTAATAATTTGGGCAATTAATTTAGCAAAAGTAGTATTTCGAGTAGAGAAAAGACATACGTGGGATCATCTAGTAGAAGCATCTATCAGTACCATAAAGTATATGATGGGGCCCGGGCTGGATAGGTCCACAAATATAACCTTGAATTCCTTCTAAAAAAATTCAGTGATTCTTTGCTAACTTTTAGATAAGAGGGTCTAATTATGAGCTTTCCTTTAGCACAAGCAGATCATAAGAAGTCCTTAGTTCCTAGGAAGTAAGTATTTTTTATGCTATGGCCAACAGAATTATTGATTATTATTCTCATTATATTTTTGGATTTTTAAGTATAGTTTTCATCGCAACATAAACTTTATGTTTTATATGTATAATATAACCCATAGGAGAAGGAAAGAAGTTTTTTAATCACACATTTATTACACCCGTCAAACTTAGTCATGAGCAGGTATTCTTTACTATCCTCATTTTCTTTCTCTGTATGGAAACCATTCAGATGGATGTCTTTAAAACTTAATAGAGTACGACTGGACTTAGAGTATAATAGGGTATTCTCTATTATTATACGAGTACCCATAGGGAATACTATGATTTCTCTTCCAGTGCCAACTATGAGTGCATCACTTCCGATAATGGTCATAATATTCCTAGTTTTTTTAGCCAAAGTCTGAAAATATTTAGTCTCCCTAATAATTGAATTTCTAGTGCAACTAACTACAAGATAGATTTTCTCCATCGCCATAGATTATAGATGTTCTATATTAAAGGAATGGTATCAATCAAACAGTTTTTGCATTTGGAACATATTGTAAAAATAAAGAACAAGCATAGCACAACTAAACAAATATCCTAGGAAATAACACTTTATTTAACTTTAACTGATAATTGCTCAATATGAGCATAGACCAATGTCCATTTAGGTATTTAAACACCAAACTGACAAAGGAGACTCAAAAGAAAAATGTAACATCAACTATCAAAAGTAGTAACTAAGAGACTAATGTAAGTCTTCATATAAATGTACTCCTGGGAACCATCGGTATTCTTCCAGAACTCCTTGAGCTTAGGCCCAAGATGGTCATTTTCGACCATGGGAGAGTCTCCATATCTGAGAAGGCCCTCTTTGAACTCTGTTGTACGATCATAGTCTATCATCATCCTTCTCGATTTCCTTCTCAACAAAAGTTGAGCATTGAAGTGTGTCTCAGCCTTATTTCCTTGGTTCTTTTGGATTTTTCCTATGGATTGCATGTAAAGGTCCACCAAATACTTCGAGATGCAGCAGGTACGTGACCACTAGCCAATGTATCCACACCTAAAGCAGGGTTGTGCATGGTTTGTAGACTTGTTGGCTAAGTCTTTCTTCATGAATCTCCCTCATCCCTTACCTTTACATTTCCCCTCTTCCCTTTTGTGTTCTGGCATTCTTCCATCCCCCCTTTATACCTTTGGCCCTTTCTGTGACTATGGCTATTACTAGCCTATTGAGTGTTTATATGTACTTCAGGCATAACATATGTCTTATTAGGGAGGGTGTGATGATTGTTCAATAGTAGTTCATTATGCTTTTCTATTTCTAGTAAAATACATATAAGCTTAGAGTACTTCTAATACTTGGCATGACGGCACTGTTGCAGCAATATCCTCATATTGAGATGAAATATGTACAATATATTGTCTATCATTATAAAACGAACAATCATTTTAACTCATTTCATCTTCTTTCAACTCAACACTCACTCTACTTCTCTAAACTATATCGCAAAAGATGACGACTCACCGACGAGAGATTCCCAAACCTTAGGTGGTGGCTCTATCCGACCACACCCACAACCAAGGCCCTTAACATGGCTGTAACACCCTGGCACCTAGTGTGCCCAGATTATCACCACAAAGGACAATAATAGCAACCATAACACAACATTAGAATTAAATTACAGCAACTACGCTAATGGATTTTTTAACAAATTTCGGCAACATGCACTATGTTTTTCCATGATTTGAAGCATCAATAATAAACTCATAACACAATAACATAATAGAGGACATCTATAACATAATAAATAGGGATTTCAGCAACAATTCAAGCCAAGAATATAAATTTAAACGTCTCATGAACCAATACGGAGTGAACAATTAAACATATCAAATGATATAACATAAACTACGTTTAGTTCAATAAGATAAACCATCACAACTATGAAAAAGGGGTATGTAATTGTCTAATTGATTGAAGCTAAGTGGAGACATGAAGCTAGCTCCCTTTCCCACATGCCGAATTCAAGGTACCTAAAAAAACATTTCAACAACAAGCGTGAGTTCATCACTCAGCAAAGTGTATTGCAATGAAAATAAACTGATAACAGTTAACATAGACAATGAGGAACAATTCATAAGACTTCTTCATCATATTCTCATTTATGCAATGCAATGCATCATGCCTCTTTGCTTAGCACATACCGGTATTGCCGAGTGCACACCCATCGGTATGCACCCTCTTTCCCTTCAATCACGTGGAGGGTGCCTAATCTTACTGACTCGCTCCCATTCACAACCGTGGATGGGACTACGAGGTAGGTCTTTTGTGTTTACTACGTGTGAACACAGAGGCCCGCATCAGAATGGGTCACCTCTTCCATTACGAATGCACATATGCCATAACATGAATGAACTTGCATAAATACTCAATTTAGCAATTGCATAGACATTTAACCATTCATATTCATCATATCACATGCAAGGATCAAACATGGCAACTTAACATACCATATGGTTATATTGCAACACTACAAATCTATATGGCTACCCAAGCCACAACCATCCCAATACACTTGCCTTCAACCTCTCGAGACGGCGTCGTGAGACGTTGATGCCACTCCCTGGGTCACACCACCTGCACATAGGTATAATCCACTCAAAAACTTACCCACAACGCAACATAAGATCAACAACTACATTGGCTTCGCAACCCTATCCTAAAACCCAAAAAACAGCAATCTGTCCAAACGAGACAACAGACTTCGAATGACCATAACTAGAGTTTAACAACTCCAAATCAAGTAAACGAGTACATTTTATCAAACTAAAGGAAATTTCCCATCTTTTTATAAGTATTCAAAAATTCCCATTCGGCCTCTAGGTCCCTCTAATCTGAAGATGAACACAAATTGTACCAATCGCGACACAGATTGGACAGCGTTCGGTAAAAAGGCCATAACTTTTAAAAGGCTGAACGAAACTTAGTGATTTTAGTTCCCAATTAAAGGTAGTTCGATTACCTACAACTTTCTCAACAGCCAGGCCCCCAAGAAATGAATATAAAATTCTCTAAATCGCGCCCGAAGTCAGACCTCTAATCTGCCCGAGAACAGAACGCCAAAACATATCTAGTTTTCTTTGAATCTAACTAGTTACAGCACACCATTTGTAACACCCCGGCATCTAGCATGCCCGAATGCTAACAAACATAGACTAAACAACATCTAAATACCACAAATTAAAGTAAATTACAGCAAAGGCACAAATGCTAAAACCGAAAATTTCGGCAGCATCTCCTTTGTTTAACCATGATTTGAAGTAACAACAATAGCATAGCAAAATATGGCATAATACGAGACATTTTAAACAACAATAATAAGTGGCATGACAGCAATATAAGTCCAATTTAAGCATTCAAACTCTTCATGCGCCAAACGAAACGATTAAGGCACTTATAGCTCACAACTAAACCATAAGTCAAATTGCAACACACTAAATTTATTATCAAAACACCAAATGAATAACTGTGGGAACAATTGTGTGAAGCTACGTGTAGGAGTGTCACTAGTTCCCTTCCCCGCATGCCGGTCTCATGGTACCTACAACAACAAGAAAGCACAAGCGTGAGTTCAACACTCAGCAAGTATATTGCAAGGGTACAAAAGGATTATTACATGGCTACAACACCTCACATCATGCATATCATCAAAATCATGCTCACATATCATTATTCACACATCATCATCATCATGTATGCAATGCGATGCGATGCACATGTCTCCTGGAAGCACATACTGGTATTGCTGAGTGCACACCCGTCGGCGTGCACCCTCTTCCCCTTTCCATCCCGTAGATGGAGGGTGCCTACTCCTCGCTTCCATTCACCGCGGTGGATGGAATCACGATGTAGGTCTTACTCAATGGCGCCCCGGACTAGTCATAACTTTCTCACCGACCTCACCAGACTAGTTATGACTTTCTCACCGACCCGGCCATGTACCATGCCATGTATGCAAATATGCCAACATCATAAATAACTTGTACATTAACACATGGCATCACAATATAATAATCCGTATTCATCATATCAATGGCAAACATTAAAGCATGGCATGTGAACACATTATAAATTCAATTGCAACTCATCAAAACTAACAACCTACAACCCGCTACCCATTCCAATACACTTGCCTCAACCACGGGCGACGGATTGACGAGAAGTAGAGGGCACTCCCGGGGTTACACCACCTACACATATGTACCACACACTCAAAATCATGCCCACAAAACAATACGCAAACACTCTTCTACCCCGACTTCGCAAACTACTCGCAAAACAGAAAAACAGAGGTTCTGTCCCGTCAGGACAGCAGACTTCCAACGAGCATAACTTGAGTTCTAATACTCCAAATCAATTAAACGAGTACATCCTCGCATAGCTTAGGAAATTTCCTAACTTTTTCTAAGTATATGGAAAAACTGATTCGGCTTCTAAAGTGGTTTAATCTACAGAATACCGTGATCTATTCCAATCTCGTCACAGTTTTGAACACGTTCGGTAAAACGAGCATAACTTTCAAACGGCTGATTGATATTAAGCATTCTTTACGTCCAATTAAAGGTATTTCAATTACCTACAACTTCTTCAACAGGCGGACGACCAAATTCCGACTCTAAATTAGCGAAAACCCAAACCCTAGGTCTACTGCACAATCTGCCCGAAACAGAGAACGTGGCAAACTCTAGATTTTATCTAATCTACCCAATTACAGCACCACCAATTGATCTAAAAACATGATATCAACCCATAGAATAGTACCTAGACCAACCCCAAGGATTCCCGTGGCTATACCTTCGCCCGACGAACGAAGAACCAACGGATCTCCCGGTTCACGCGATCTCCTTCCTCGCTCCAAATCCACCGGATCTCCTTGTCGCGGAGAGCTCCAATGGACGGATCTATGGGGTGGTGAGGTGGAGAGGCTTCCCTAGGGCATCAAGGGTGGTGGAGAGGGGAGGGGAGGGGTGGTGGTGCAATGGGGAGGAGGGAGGAGGGGTGCACGGCCATGGAGGGGTGGCAGCTAGATTGGGGAGAGGGGGAGGCGCCACATGGGGGAGAGGTGTGTGGGGGGGCGGCTAGGGCAGGGAGGGGGCGCACCAAGCCCCCTCAACCTGGTTTCCCTCCCCTCATGGGCCCATACCACCTCCAGAAAAGCCCACAATTCATCCCCCTTAGGCCCAAACTTCCACGGAAAGGCCCAAACTCCCGAAATCGGCCCGGAAACGCGATTAAACTTCATACCGTATAGTTTTAACCTCAAATTTCACAATTTATAAAGTTTTGACATTCCGTAGTGTCACACCATTTGGGGTTCTTAGCACTAGATTCCACCATTAGAACAGTACCTAATTCACCCCAAAAACTCCCAGTAATCATACCTCTTCTTGACGAAACAAAGAACCGACGAAAGATCCTTACTCCCGCCTACGATTCTCCTCCAAACGCTGGATCCTCTCGGTTGCAAGGCTCCCCAACAGAGAGATCAACGGAGGGGGAGGTGTGGCAGCAATGGGAGGGGAAGAACCCTCGCTAGGGCCGGCTAGGGTGGAGAGGGAGGGGCGCATGAGTGGGAGGGCAATGGAGGAGAGGGGTGGCGGCTAGAGAGGAGGGGGACGCATTGCAAGGGGTGGGCGCATGGAGGGGTGGGAACTAGGGTTAGGCAGGATTTCTCCCCCCCCCCTCACATGGGCCAAAACCCCCGGCACCAAAGGGCCAACTCTCCTGGGAAGCCCAAAACACAATCCCCCAAGGCCCAAACTCAACCCCTTAAGACCCAAACTCTCCCGAAAAAAGCCCAAACACCCTAGAAGGCCCAAAACACACCATAAACTCTTACCGTAATGTCACATTCTCTCCCCTTTAATAGGATTCGACCCCGAATCTTAGACACGCCACTACGCAACAACCAAAACAAAAAAGAACTAAGTTTCACTTTTCATACCTGATAAGAATAGCTCTAGGTATTGCTCGCGCATGCGTGACTCCAACGCCCAGGTTTCTTCTCTCTCAAACTGGTGCGACCACAAGACTTTGACAAACTTGAGCATTCTATTCTTCAACACTCGCTTCGAATTCCCCAGAATTTTCACTGGCCGAGACTCAAAAGTGAGGTTCTAATCAAGCGCCAATGGCTCCAAAGGAACCACCAACTCCGGGTCGTGCAAGTGTAACACCCCGGCATCTGGTATGCCTGAATGTTACCAAACATAGACTAGACAACATCTAAATACCACAAATAAAGATAAATTACAGCAAAGGTGCAAATGCTAAAACCGAAAATTTCGGCAGCATCTCCTTTGTTTTTCCATGATTGAAGCAACAACAATACTATGACAAGATATAGCAAGATATGAGACATCTAAAACAGCATTAACAATGGATATAGCAACATCTTAAATCAATAATACCAAGTCCAACCACTCCTCAAACTAAAACGAAGCAATTGAGGAAAACAGGCACATAATTTAACCATACACCAAGATTCATCGCACTATTCTTATTATCATGACTTCAAACAATTAAATTGTCTATAAGTGTGGAGCTACGTGTGGAAGTGTAGCTAATGCCCTCTTCCGCATGCCGGTTTCAAGGTACCTAAAAATAACATGAAACACAAGCGTGAGTTCATCACTCAACAAGCATATTACAATGGATCATAAGATCAAATCAATGCCAACATCGATACATACCATACTTAACATCATGATCAAGTCATAATTTCATATACAACATCATAACCATGTCCCAATCTCATTGTACACATTTCATTATCATCATCATGTATGCAATGCAATGCACATGTCACCTCGAAGCACATACCGGTATTGCCGAGTGCACACCTGTCGGCGTGCACCCTGTTTCCCCTTCCATCCCGTAGATGGAGGGTGCCTACTCCTCGCTTCCACTCACCACGTGGATGGAATCACGAGGTAGGTCTTACTCAATGGCGCTCCAGATTAGTCATAACTTTCTCACCGACCTTACCGAACAAGTTATGACGTTCTCACCGACCGGGCCAGTTTTCATGCCATGTATGCAACATATGCCAAAAACATAAACAATTAATCATTACATAGCATCATGACATACCATTTTCATCATATCATGGGCAAACACTAGTCATGGCAAGATAGCATATCATGAAAACAATCTGCATCTAATCAAGACAACCTACGACACACTACCCATTCCAATACACTTGCCTTAACCGCGGGCGACGGATTGGCGAGAGGATGAGGGCACTCCTGGGGTCACACCACTTGCACATATATACCACACACTCAAAATGTGCCCACAAAATAGTACACCATCGCTCATCTACCCCAACTTCCCAAACTACTCCCAAAGCCAAAAAAACAGAGAATCTGTCCCCCAGGACAGCAGGCTTCAAACTAGCATAACTTGAGTTCTAGGATGCCAAATCAAGTAAACGAGTACATCATCGTGAAGCTTAGGAAATTTTCCAGCTTTTTCTAAGTATTGGAAAAATCTGATTCGGCTTCTAAAATTGCCCAATCTACAGATCAACACGATCTATCCCAATCACGTCACAGTTTTGAACAAGTTCGGTAAAATGACCATAACTTTCAAATGGATGGGTGGAATTGGATGTTCTTGGTGTCTAATTAAATATATTGAAGTTATCTACAACTTTCCCAACAGGCGGCCGACCAAAATCTGAGTCTAAAATTACGAAAACTCAAACCCTAGGTCGTGTGCCCAATTTGCCCGAAGCAGAACGTGGGACAGCAAATGAAATCTCCCTAATCTCATCTAGGAACAGCACCTAAACACCAAATTTAACCATGAAATTACCCATATAACAACACCTAGACCACCCCGAACAAGACCCCAAATCCGTACCTCTTCTTGACGGATCACCCGGTAGACGAACGCCTCTTCCTCGCGACCCGATCTCTCCTCCAATCACCGGGAACGTCGGAATCGCCCGGAACGCCGGATCCTCTTGGACGGAGAGTTCCCAAACAGCGAGATCGCACGGAGGGAGAGGCTCTAGGGCCGTCTAGGGATGGTGGGGAGGTGGAGGAGCAAAGTGGCGGCTAGGGGAGGCAATGGGGGAGGCGCATGGGGGGAGAGGGGTGGGTGGCAGCTAGGGTTGAGGGAGAGGGGAGTGGGGGGCGCACCAAGGGGTGGGGGCTAGGTTTGGCTGCCCAAAAGTCCCCCCCTCTTGAGCCCAAACCCTTCCACCGGAGGCCCTACTCAACCCCCAAGGCCCAAAGTCCCCTGGAAAGGCCCAAACACCCGGAAATGGCCCAAAAACACGCTATAAAGTCGTACCGAAATGCCGAATTCTATAATGTCACATTCTGGGGTGTCACAACAAGTACTTCCTCAGCATAAAAACATGGAACACATTGTGGACCCCTTGCATCGACTCAGGAAGCTTCAAGCAGTAAGCCAATTTACCAACTCAAACAGTAATAGGGAATGGGCCGACATACCTCGGGCTAAGCTTCCCTTTGGTGCCAAAGCAAACCACACCTTTGGTGGGAGATACTCGCAAGAGTACGTTGTCACCCACTTCAAACTCTAAATCTCGCCTTCTCACATCAGCATAAC
The DNA here is from genome assembly GCA_036346355.1 of Rhipidocladum racemiflorum. Taxonomy (NCBI): domain Eukaryota; kingdom Viridiplantae; phylum Streptophyta; class Magnoliopsida; order Poales; family Poaceae; genus Rhipidocladum; species Rhipidocladum racemiflorum. Next base: position 55,347,050 of record CM070577.1, on the reverse strand, counting down.
TTTTCTGTCTACTCTGAGCTGTAAGAAGGTTCTATCGCACCTCTGCCACCCGATCAACCGTTTGCTGAACCCAATCCGGTCCAAGGACCACTCTCTCTCCCACTACATCCTAGCAAAGCGGTGATCTACACTTCCAGCCATACAACACTTCCACTACTACAAAAATGATTTTCCTAAACACCAAGGATTTCTTCCCATAGGCAGATTAAAAGGAGAGCCGCCGCAAATGACTGCGGGCGGTCCTTGGGGTTAAGAACCTCATGTGTAAAGGCATCTTCGCAGGCGGCTCTCTTAAGAAACTGCCTGTGAAAATATTTATCTTTTCACAGGCGATGCCCTTTAGATGCTGCCAGTGGAAACTATGCTCTTCGCAGGCGGCTCTCTTAAGGAATCGGCTGGGGAAATTGTGATCTTTTACACAGGCGGCTCTCTTATGAAGCCGCATTCGGAAATCGCAGTTTCCACAGGCGGTACGTTAAGCAAGCCGCCTTAGTTAATTATATTGACGGCCTAATTAATTAACAAACCCCCTGTGGTGATGTTCAAGTCTTTAAAGGAGTAGTTCTTAAACAAACAACCTGTCCAAATTTTTTAAATGCTTGTATGCAAATTTTGTGATGAAGGAGATTCCAGTATGCGTTTTCGTGTACTCACCGGATCATCCTTTGTTCTACAATATCTGCACAACACTGAAATCCAACGTCCAGACAATACTCTGGTATGAGTTTTTATTGACGTACCGGATCATCCTTTATGTTGCAACAGCTGCACTACACAGAGAAATCCAACGTCCAGATAATACTCCGGTATGGTTCTTTTGTCCGTTGACGGATCATCCGGTAGTGTTGTTTTGCTTGATCATTATTATTTTCTACGGGCCATTGTCTTAGGGCGCCGCCCGTGGAAACTTCGCTTTAAAGCTCCGAACAGATCGTTCTTTGCGGTAGTTCTAGGCGGCCCCAAAAATGTGAATACAAGGGGGGAGGTTTTGAACTTCAAATCCTTGGAATATAGTTAACTCTCTAAGGTAAGAGCATCTCATTTCTGACATTTGTAGAGGTTTCATACATGTTTAAATTGTGTAATTTCGGTTTATATCTAGTGGAGAGGAAGATGTAGTGTAGAGAGAATGTGCATGGGAGAGGGGTTGAAGCCCTCACCTTCTAAATCTATAGACAGATCTTGTATCCCTCCCTCTCTCTAGATCTAGAGGGAGAGAATAGTCCCCCTCTCTAGATCTAGAGGGACAGAACCCGGCCTCCCTTCTCTAGAGGGAGAGGACCTTACATTCTTTTGTGATTTTAATAAAACCATTTTACAGTATTTAACATAGGGTTCTCTTGTTACAGTTCTATCTAAATAATTGACATTTCGATCTGATTTTCTGTTTCAGGTTCAAGATGGAAAGGGCATGGATGTATAATGCCCCAAGAAATAAGGGTGTATTCCTCAAAGAGCTCGAAATTTTTATTAAAACTGCTGGAAGGACGCCTTGTAGCACCCCGGCACCTAGTATCCCACGAATGTCACCACAACCAATACTAGAAGCAACCAAAATACATATTTAACAATAAATTTCAGCAGCTACGCTAAAAGCGTTAAATGAAATTTCGGCAGCATATCCTTTGTTTTTCCATGGTTTCAAGCATCAACAATATGAACATATCAAGATAGCATAATGAACGACAGCAATAACATGATAATCAGGGATTTCAGCAACAATTCAACTAAGGATATAAATCTATCCGTCACATGACAATATGGACTAATCATTTACTCATGACGACCAACGAGGCATAAAAACCACAATTTAGTTCAATGAGGTAACCATCACAACTAAAGGAAAGTTTGACATTGATTAAATGGGTGATGGTAAGTGATGACGTGTGACTAGCTCCCTTTCCCACATGTCGGATCAAAGATACCTAAAAAAAACATAAACAACAAGCGTGAGTTCATCACTCAGCAAAGTGTATTGCAATGGTACATAAACAATAACAGTTCACATACATACTCTATGCCATTCACACATCATGAGAATCAACTCATAAACTTCTTCATTTATGCTCTGATATAACATCGTCATAAACATTTTCAAATGCATCTCATAAAACATCATAAGCATCTCATATAACAACTTCATTCATGCAATGCAAGCACATGTCTCTTTGCTTAGCACATACCGGTATTGCCGAGTGCACACTCGTCGGTGTGCACCCTCTTTCCCCTTACACCCCATAGATGGAGGGTGCCTACTCTTACTGACTCGCTCCCATACACAACCGTGGATGGAACTACGAGGTAGGTCTTTCTCAAAGGCGCTCCGGATTAGTCATAACTTTCTCTCCGACCTTACCGGATTAGTTATGACATCCTCACCGTCCTGGCCTGTCCTCATGCCATGAATGCACACATGCCATAAACATGAATAAACTTTCATATGCACTCAATTCAACAATTGCATAGCCATTTAACATCTATAATCATCATAACACAAGCAAATATCAAACATAGCAACTTAGCCCTTCACATGAGTTTGCATAAATACTCAGATTAACCATTGCATAGCCATTTAACAACTATAATCATCATAACACAAGCAAGTTTCAAACATAGCAAAGCATTATAGCCAACCAAACCACAACCACCACAACACAATTGCCTTCAACCATGCGAGACGGAGTGGTGAGATGATGAGGGCACTCCCGGGCCAAACCACCTGCACATAGGTACAATACACTCAAAACATGCCCACAAAGCAATACAAAAACTATCATCTACATCGATTCACAACCCACACCCAAAACCCGAAAAAACAGCTCTCTGTCCAACCAGGACAGCAGCTCTCCAAAGACCATAACTTGAGATCTACAACTCCAAATCAAGCAAACGAATACATTTGTCGAAGCTTAGGAAATTTTCCAACTTTTCCTAAGTATTTGCAAAGACTGAATCGGCCTCTAAAATTGTCTAATCTATAACTGAGCATGATCTGTCCCAATCACGTCAGAGATTGGACAACACTCGGTAAAACAGCCATAACTTTTAAACAGCTTAACAGAATTTAACGTTCTTGGTGTCCACTTAAATATAATTTAATTACCTACAACTTTCATAACAGCCGGCTGATCAGAAAACGCCTCTAAAATTGCCAAATACACATTCCAACACCGACTATCAAACATGGCCGAGAGCCACTTGCGAGACAGATCTAGAATCCAATTCAATCCCTCTAATCACAGCACCTAAACAAGAGTTATAGGCATGGATTCCCACATCTAGAAGCACCTAGAACACCATAAAATAACCGTGAATCCTTACCTCATCTTAGAGAATCAAACGGACGACGAACGTCTCCTCCTCGCGGTCCGATCTCCCATCCAATCGCCGGGAACGCCGGAATCGCCGGATCTTCTTGGTCGCAATGCTCCTCAACGGAAGGATCAACGGAGGGGGTGGTGTGGCAGCCATGGGAGGGGAGGGACCTTGCTAGGGCCGTCTAGGGAGGAGAGGGAGGGGCGCATGGGAGGAGGGAGGGTGGAGGCGCAAGGGGCAAAGGTGGTGGTGGCTATGGGCGGTGGGAGAGGCACAATGGGGGGTGTGGGGCGCATGGGTGGGGGAGGCTAGGATTTGCTGCCTCCCCTCCCCACATGAGCCAAAACCCTCCCATTAAATGCCCATGATGCGGTCCCCCAAGGCCCAAACTCCCCCGGAAAGGCCAAAACACCCGGAAAATGGCCCAAAACGCGATATAAAGTCGTACCGAAAAGCCGTAATCTATAAAGTCACATTCCATAATGTCACTTTCCATAACGTCACATCCTGTGATGTCACACGCCTAGAGTAAGAAGGAAATAGAAATACTTTGTCCATGCAATGACTGTAAGAACAATGTAGGGTGAGGCGATTTAAGTGTAATCAGAACACACCTGATCATGAGAGGTTTTATAGAGGATTACACATGTTGGTCCAAACATGGAGAGCAACGTACATCGCAAACAACTGGTGACGTTGATCCTGATCTCATGGATGATCGAAGTGTCGGAGGTGACACTGATGGTTTGGGAGATGACGCTCACGTGCATGCTCGTTTGCTAGATGATGGTCACATCGCTGATGTAGAGGAAATGTTGTGCCATGCCGAACCGCAGGTTTTAAAGGAGATGACAGGTTTAGATAATGTCGATGTGTTACACAAAGCAGCGAATGATCTGTTATATGAGGAATCCAAGGGTTATCCTCCAGAGTTTACGGTGTTACATACGGTGCTGATGCTTCTAAGGTTGAAGGCTAGCAATGGATGGTCGGACAAGAATTTCACCGATCTTTGAGGCTCTTGGTAGAAATACTTCCGAAGGCTAATGGATTGCCCACCTGGCTGACGTGCACTTATTTCGCGAAGAAGCTTATCACTCTGATGTTGTTGGATGTGCAAAAGATACACGCGTGTTCGAACCACTCTATCCTCTTCCGTAAAGATTACGCGGACTTGAATCAATGCCTGGTGTGCAAGGCGAGTCGGTATCAGAAGAATGATGACTCCCACGATGATGATGATTCTTCAGCCAGCACCACGAAGAATAAGAAGAACAAGAATAGTATTACTGGTAATGACGAAGAAGACACTTCTTCAGGCATGAACAAGAAGAAAAGAATCCTTGCATTGGTGATGTGGTACTTGCCAGTTATTGGCCACCTGAAACGTTTGTACTCGAATGAGAGGGACTCTGAACTAATGGGTTGGCATTCCGACAAGTGCAGAAAAGATGGAAAGATTCAACACCCCGCCGATGGTAGGCAATGGAGAAATTTTGATCGCATGTATCCAGATTTTGACAACGAACCCAGGAATCTATGGTTCGCGTTGAGTACTGATGGTATGAATCCTTTCGGTGAATGGAACACCACACATAGCACTTGGCTAGTAGTCTTGTCCATCTACAACCTTCCTCCATGGCTATGTATGAATAGAAGGTACCTAATGTTGTCCATTCTTTTCCAAGGTCCGAGACAGCCTGGAGTAGATATTGATGTGTTTCTTGAACCACTGATGGAAGATATGGCCATGTTGTGGCACGATGGGGTCCAGGTGTGGGATCAGTTCCAACGACAGTACTTTACACTAAAAGCCATTATTTTTGTTACCATTAGTTATTACCCTACCCTGCTGGCCCTATCGGGTCAGATTAAAGGGAAGACAGCTTGTGTAGTATGCATGAATGAAACTGTGTCGACGTTCCTTCCAAGCTCACAGAAGTTAGTGTACATGCGGCACCATCGTTTCTTACTGAAAACTCATAAATACCGCAAGATGGGCAAGTATTTTAACAATACGGTTGAGGAAGGTGTGGCTCCAAAGCGCCATAGCGGGAAAAAAGTGTTTGAAATGGTCCAGAACATCAAGGTGGTTTTCGGGAAGAAGCCGGTGAAGGGCCAAAAGAGGGGTCGAAAGAGGAAGAATACCGATGAGGAGGTTCCTCCGCCTGTTGTCCTGTTCAAAAAGATGTCAATTTTCTACAAGTATTTGCCCTACTGGAAGGACTTGGAAATTCACCATAGCATCGATGCCATGCATGTCATAAAGAATGTTTGTGAAAGTGTTCTAGGTCTCTTGTTGGACATTCAGTACAAGACAAAGGATGGTCTTAAAGCTCGTAAAGACTTCGTAGTACTTAAAATCAGGAAAGAACTACACCCTGAAGAAAGAACACATGGAAAGTATTACCTTCCCCTAGCAAGCTACTCTCTGACAGCTGAGGAGAAAAGTTCAGTGTGCAAGTGCTTACGTGGGGTCAGAGTCCCGTCTTGTTATTCATCAAACATCAAAAACCTAGTTTCGATGAAAGATTTAAAGATAAGTGGTATGAAGTCTCACGACTGCCACGTCATGATGACACAAATGCTCCCAATTGCAATCAGGGGTATCAACTCAACATTTGTAAAGGTGGCCATCACACGGCTATGTCATTTCTGCAGTGCGATTTCACAGAAGGTAATCAATGATGAACAGCTGAGCTATCTGCAAAACTACATAGTGGAGATTATAAACCAACTTGAGACGTGCTTCCCTCCATCCTTTTTTGATATCATGCCGCACCTCTTGGTTCACCTTGTTGAGGAGGTAAAGGTACTGGGACCAGTATTCTTACACTGGATGTTTCCATTTGAGATGTGGATGGGCTTGCTTAAGAGCTTACAACGGAATCGTGCTTACCCAAAGGGTTCCATTATTGAGGGCTACAATACTAAGGAAGTCATTTAGTGTTGCACGGATTACTTCATGCCCACGGAAAGGCCGATTGGTGTGCCTGTCCCTCGACATGAGGGGAGGTTGACTGGTAAAGGGACTAAGGGACAGAAAAGATGCATCGACCATGAGTACAAGAATGTGGACCAAGCACATTTCACCGTCTTGCAACAGCTAAAGATAGTGGAGACGTACGTGGAGCAACACCTGGAAGAGCTTGAAAGAGAAAATCCAGGACGCCAAGTTGATTGGATCCTGAAAGAGAATAAGCGCATATTTACCACATGGTTGAAGAACCAAAACGTACCAGATGGTGAGGACGAAGATACAGAAACATTGAAAATGTTGGCTCATGGCCCATCAAGTCTGGTAACATCATGGCTAGCGTATGACATCAATGGGTACACGTTTTATACCATTCGAAAGGACAAGAAGACGTTGCCCAAAACAATGGTGTTCCTGTAGAAGCCATAGATGCGACAGGGGAGAAGGACACCAACTATGGAATCATTGAAGAAATTTGGGAACTCGACTATGGAAGGGATATGCAGATCCCCGTATTTCGCTTCAACTGTGTCAAACATCCTAATGGTGTGGAGGTGGACAACTATGGGTTCACAATTGTCGACCTCAACAATCTAGGCCACAAAACTGACCCCTGGATACTAGCTTCTGAAGCCTCGCAAGTTTTCTACATAGCTGACCCTAGTAATAAGAAAAGGAACATAGTTGTTCCCGGAAAACAAAGGATCATTGGAGTTGACAATGTGCACGATGAGGCAAAATACAATCAGTTTGACGACCTGCCGCCTTTCGGAGATCCGGAGAGGATCAAACTTGTAGAAGAAACCCTCAATATTTTAATGATGCCCTATATGCGTGATGATTGCGTCAGAAAAGTTGTGAAAGGCAAATAGGGACACGTTGTGTAAAAACTTAATATGTAATAGAACTTATATTTTTTATTGGACTTCAGTAAAACTGTTGTGCGAAAGTGTAGGATAGTACGGCAGGTAATTCGCTAATAGGTTGGATCATCCTGTAAACTGAAGCCAGCAGAGGCCCAAGGAAGCTAAGCACTATTTGTCCGGACAATAATCCGATACGGTCTTTTCTCGATTTAACGGAACATCCGGTATGTGAATCTTTAGCTTCGAGGCCTCCTTCGTCCGCATTCGAGAGTGTCTTTATCTTTTCCTATACGGAACGTCCAGTATGTGAATCTTAGCTTCGAGGTCTGCTAGCACACCGCTACACAAGATGATCCGATTATTTTTTCCTCACGTGTCCGGACCATCCTGCCACCTAATCGAAAAGAGGCATCGATCGTGTCAGCACCAATCGTCCTCCAATAATCTGGTCAGGTGATGTTTCCAATAATGGATCATCCGATATGTTGATCTTAACCTTCGCCAAAAACAAGCTTCAACATTCAGAGAACCGCCTGTGGAGCTTTAATATCGATCGCACCTAACCGCTCCTCTCTCCACGCCCCACGCCTCCACGTCACCTTGAGCCGCAGCCCACTTCCGTGCCTTGCAATGCCATACTCCAATCCTCCACCTGCCTCAGCACCGCCACATGCCAGTTTGCCCCACCCGTTTTGTCACCGCTGACAAATCCGAGCCCTCGGCTGGCGATCGACTCCTTCACTTTGTAAGCGGTACGATCCAGATCCCTCTGGTTTCTTTGGATTCCATTCAAATGCATATGAATATGACGCAAGTTCTTGACATTCAACCGTGTAACTTGCAGATGGCAGGAAAAAGGAAGGGAAAAGAAGTTGTTGTGCCTCAAGCTAAGAAGTCCAAGGCACAGAAGGCGGTTGAGATGGCTGCAGATGCGAATTTGGCTCAGGCACTCGAGTGTGGCCGCCAATTGCAAATTAGAGACACATAGAGTCAGCAGTAGAGGGGTCAGAGAGGGAGGGGGCACTCAATTCACAGAGGGTGGTGCGGCACCTCCTCGTCGTTCTAGCCGCGTTCGCACTCGTAGTGGTTCGACATCTTCCGAGCACACTGCTAGGCAGGTGCGTGCTCGTCCCAACATAGTTCTGCATGAGGAGGAGACCGGCGATGAAAAGGAAGACGACGAGGAGTACCATGTGCCACATCCTCACCCTGAGATAAGACTTAGAGACCTTCGGAACCTCTCATCCCGAAGGGTAAAGAGCCTTCATTTCTCTGATGTCAATGTCTGGTTTCTGCAAGCCAAAGAATTTGTAGTTCATAGGAGGTTCTGGATGGTTCTTCAACAGAGCTTCTATGCTACGTACAGAGAGCTCAGGGTCCAGTTGAGCATGCACAGGACGCTCAACTTCGCCTCTTTGCAGAGGGCCACCATTTCGAAGGTCTTACCAGGCTGTTGACAGAGTTCAACACGGTTGTGGAAAAGTGGGTCAGAGACTTCTACACCACAGTTTGGATCGACCCAGAGCACAGATACATTCAGTTCATGCACGACGGAGAACCCCAGAGGGTGTACAGGTCCACTTTGCTTGAGATGTTTGGTTTTGAGGAGGAGCCCCGATCTTTGCATCAGGTGGTGTATGCAGATAGCACATTGCCTTGTTGTGCTAAGGCCAGAGGGTGTTTCCCGACAGATGACCAGATTCACTTTCTATTCCAGCAGTTGTTCCCCGTTGGATCCCTTCGCCATCCAGACCGTCTCACTCCTAAGGCAAAGGCGGTCCACATGGCTTTAAGGAAGTCACTATTGCTGAGGATTGGGAATGCCGAGACGATCACTAGTTTGCAGCAGTGGCTACTTTATTTGATCCTATCTCATGAGCCGTTCGACATTCTTGACTTTATCATTTGTGAGATTGAAGATTCTATTGCAAATGCTATGAGTTTGGCCAGACAACAACCATTTGCACATATAATTTCTTACATATGCAGTAACATCGCTCCCGACGAGCATCGTGAGGAGTACCTGGAACCACGAGTTCATCTTCGTTAGTACATGCCTCCATCTCTTGACGACAAACGCAGAGGCTAGCGTTCCATGAGGAGGGCTCAGGAGTAGATACCTGAGGAACTGAGAGAGACCGATCAAGGGGAGGACCAAGCACTAGCAGAGGTTGAGGAGAATGCTGGGTTGGCGCAGATCATTGATATTGACTGGGATGACGACGAGGAGCAGGACGAAGACCCCAAGTACTTTCCACCAATCCAAGCCCACGACCACGAGGTAGGTGGATCAGGCTTTGTACTTGAGGACCGAGACGACTCAGCTGCACCGTTAGTAGCTCCTGATGTGACACCGATGATTGCGGCTTCTATTTCTCAGCCCTCTAAGCTTACTCATGTACTTGCTTCGATTGTTGAGTTGCAAAAGTCTCACGCAGCTTCAATTGCCCAACAGCGGGAGACACAGACCCAATTACTAGAGGAGATGACGTTGCATCAGCAGACGACCCAGGCAGTTTTGCTACACAGTCAGACGCAAATGGCTCAGATGTTCACTTTCTTCTTAGGCTGCTTTGGTCAGTTGTACAATGCAGTTAGTCTGGCGCAGCCTGTGCTGTTAGCTCTAGTTCCACCTCCCGCTACCAGCATTGCTGCCCCACTTTCTTCTGTTGGGGGCTTCCTGCCCACTCCCATGTCCATGTTCCACCAGCACCTACGGTCTTGATAGGGATGTTCTCGAGACCAGCCGGTGATAAGGCATCCGCTCCGTTGTCCACTACTCCACCTACTTTAGCGGATGCACCCACACCGACCATGCTTGCCCCGTGCTCGACTGAGACCAAACAAATTCTGTGCATGCTAACATGACTAACGAGATGGTCACTTAGAGTGTAGTATCATTGAGTTCTGTACCTATCGATGAGGTGCCGACTCCTCAAGTTGACGATGATCCAGTCATTGCTTCCGAGTGTGCTACTGTGAATTCACCTACAGCCCCTGAGGCCCCTAATGAGGATAACACTGTGCCAACATGTACAGAACATCAGTCTCCAGACTCAACACACACTGCTGTGATTACTCAAATCATAGAGAATATTGCTAATACAGGTTTTGTGGGTCTGAGCTCCGAACCTAACAGTACGGCACAGACAGATCCATCAGACCCCTTGCCCGTGACCACGCGATTGCTCTGACCCCTTCACCAACAGGTTTACAGGCCCCTGATCAGGAGACTAAAGCTACAAAGTCCCAGGAGGAGAACCTCAATGAGCTTGACGCCAACGTGTTTAGCGTGAGGCTGATAGGGAAGACTCCAGCTCTGGCTCCGATCTTTTTGGTACCAGTCCGAGCATGGATGAGTAGTTCTTTGCTTATTGCGCCACTTGTCTTTTTGGTTGTTATGTACTCTAACTTGCTTAATATGTCATCCGTGCGGGTGATTAATTACTTCAACACTAAATTTGTACGTCGAACGGTATGGCCATTTTACGTTGCACTCTTTCGCTTGTGGAGTTCGGGCACGCAAGATAACTTCGAGGGCTTTTTGTCGGTCCGATGGTCCAGTATAAATATATGTTTGAAGATCGGATCATCCTGATTTGCAGTTCTATTGTAGCCCACGCCGAAAGTTCCACGCATAGAGGATGATCCGGTATGTTGTCCTAACCACTGTCGAATCGTCATGTGAGTTGTATCAGCTCCCCTTCTGAGGAGAGCACCTAGCTAGACAACATGTGTAGAGATTTGGACTCCCGGCCAATCACTTACTGCTGTGATTGTTATGATCAAAGAGAATAAGGGTGCTATGGGTTTTTAGGGTCCGAGGGTGGACCCTGTTAGTGCGGCAGAGACAACTCCCGGAGACCCCCAAGCCCATAACCCATAGCCTGCTCCTACAACATCACCACTAGCCCATTTGTCCGATGGTGACGAGAGTAGACCATTTCAATATGATGACCTCCACGAGCCTGCCGACGACTCTGTTGCAGAGCGTAAGGTTGATCCAGCTCCAGCTCCGATCTTTAGGCATTCCCAACCCGAGAACGTACGGACACGTAGTGTTGAGTTGATTTTAGTGTTATTAGCTCTTGTCGGAACTTCATGTAAGGATTAGTTATCTGAATGTTGCGCCACTCATAGTTGTTCGTTTCAGTGTAATCGATCAATCCATGTGAAATGTAGCATCCCACGCGAACGATGTGAACATTTAGGACCGTGCGGGTGATTAATTACTTCAACGCCAAATCTGTACATCGAATGGTATGGCCATTTTACATTGCACTCTTTCGCTTGTGGAGTTCGGGCACGCAAGATAACTTCGAGGGCTTTTTGTCAGTCCAATGGTCCGGTATAAATATATTTTCGCAGACCGTATCATCCTGATTTGTAGTTCTATTGTAGCCCACGGCGAAAGTTCCAAGCATAGAGGTTGATCCAGTATGTTGTCCTAACCACTGCCGGATTGTCATGTGAGTTGAATCGGCTCCCCTTCTGAGGAGAGCACCTAGCTTGTAACACCCCGGCATCTAGTTTGCCCGAATGCTACCAAACATAGACTAAACAACATCTAAATACCACAATTAAACATAAATTACAGCAAAGGCGCACATGCTAAAAACCAAAATTTCGGCAGCATCTCCTTTGTTTTAACATGAATTGAAGCGATAGCAATAACAAGGCAGTTCATAGCAAAACATAAGGTGTCTAAAACAGCAATATAAACGAATATAGCATCAACATAAGACAATAATACTAAAGCCAACCACTCCAGAAACTATGGCTAGGCAAATAAGGATCACAAGCACACAAAAGTTATTCCAAACACCTAGTTCATGGCACTTATTATGAACTTGACTAAACAATAGTAAATGTGGCTGGACTATGTGAAGACGTGTAGCTATTTCCCATTCCCACATGCCGGTGTCATGGTACCTAAAATAAACAACATAAACACAAGCGTGAGTTCATCACTTAGCAAGTATATTGCAATGGTACAAACATAAACAATTACATGGCTACAACAACTCACACCATGTATATCATCTCATTCATGATCACAAATCATTATCATCATCATTATGTATGCAATGCGATGCGATGCTCATATCTCCTTGGAAACTCATACCGGTATGGTTGAGTACACACCCGTCGGTGTGCACCCTCTCCCCCCTTCCATCCCGAAGATGGAGGGTGCCTACTCCTCGCTTCCGTTCACCGCGGTGAATGGAATCACGATGTAGGACTTACTCATTGGCTCTCCGAAATAGTCATAACTTTCTCACCGACCTTCCCCGGACTAGTTATGACTTTCTCACCGCCCGGGCCATGTAACATGCCATGTATGCAAATATGCCAACATCATAATTAACTTGTACATTAACACATGACATCATAACATAATAAGCATACTCATCATATCATTGGCAATCATTAAAGCATGGCAAGTGATCATATCATATAATCAATTTCATCTAGTCTCAACAAGCAACCTACAAACCGCTATCCATTACAATACACTTGCCTCAACCACGGGCAACGAATTGGCGGGAAGTAGAAGGCACTCCCGGGGTCACACCACCTGCACAAAGGTACCACACACTCACAATCATGTCCACAAAACAGTACGCAAACCCTCATCTACCCCGACATTGCCAACTACTCGCAACACCCAAAAACAGAGGTTATGTCCCGTCGGGACAGCAGCCTTCCAAAAGGCATAACTTGAGTTCTGGGACTCCGAATCAATTAAACAAGTACATGCTCGTGTATCTTAGAAAATTTCCCAACTTTTTCTAAGTATACGGAAAGACTGATTCGGACTCTAAAGTTGTTTAATCTACAAAATACCGAAGTCTGTTCCAATCAAGTCACAGATTTTAACATGCTCGGTAAAACAGTCATAACTTTCAAACGGCTGACCGGAATTGGACGTTTTTTATACCCACGGAAAGATATTGAAATTATCTACAATTTCTTCAACAGGCGGACGTCCAAATTCGGACTCTAAATTGGCGAAAAACCGAACCCTAGGTCAACTGCTCATGCTGTCCGAAACAGAGAATGTGACCACTTCTAGATTTCATCTAATCTACTCAATTCCAGCACCACCAATTGATCTAAAAAAATGATAATGATCCTTAGAAAAGTACCTAGACCAACCCCGTGGAGTCCCATGGCCATACCTTCGCCCGACGCACGAAAACCCAATAAATCTCCTCCCGGATCGCTCCTCGCTCCAATGGACGGATCTTCGAGGTGCAGGGGTGGGGAGGCTACCCTAGGGCAGCAAGGGGGTGGAGGAGAGGTGGAGGAGAGGTGGTGGAGAGGTGGTGGAGAGGGGGCGCACGGCCACAAGGGGGAGGGGAGGGGGAGTGCGGCTAGGGCACAAGGGGAAGGTGGGGGGCGCACAAGACTGGTGGGGCGCATTAAGGGCAGGGGGAGGCCCTTTTACCAGCCCACACAAGACTCCTAGTCCTAAATAGACTCATACTCCATCCCACCAAAGCCCAGAACCCCTTCTTTTAGGCCCAAACTCCCCCGGAAAGGCCCAAACTCCCGGAAACGGCCCGGAAACGCTATTAACCTCCATACCCTATGGTTTTAACCTTAATTCCATACTTCATAATGTTTTTTGACCTCAACATTCACATTATATAAGGTTTCGGCACTCCGTGGTGTCACATAGCTAGACAACATGTGTAGAGCTTTGGTCTCCTGGCCAATCACTTACTGCTGTGATTGTTATGATCACAGAGAATAAGGGTGCTATGGGTTTTTACGGTCCGAGAGTGGACCCTGTTAAGACATTTTGGACTCAATTAAAATATTTCCAACAAAATTTTATCTAAAACGTTTAATTATTTAATTATCTCAAAAAGGAATAAATTCAAATTAAATCCAAATAAATCCCAAAAATTCTCAAAAATGCCAAATATCATTTAAATTCATGAAAAGCAAAAATTGGGGTGTCACAAACCTCCCCCCTTAACAGAATCTCGACCCCGAGATTCAGGGCTGACTAAGGAATAGGTTTGGAAACTCCTTCTTCAATTCCTCTTCGCGCTCCCAAGTTGCTTCACTCTCGGAGTGGTTACTCCACTGGACTCTGCAGAAACGGGTTGACTTATTTCTTGTCTCTCGATCTATGGTGTCCAGAATCTTTACAGGGTGCTCCTTGTATGTCAGGTCTTCCTGCAGCTCGATCGACTCTAAAGGAGTCTGCTCATCTGGCACTCTGAGACACTTCTTCAGTTGTGACACATGGAATATATCATGCACTCCTGCCAACGACTGCGGCAATTCCAACTGGTAAGCAACTTCACCTTTACGGCTCAAAATCTTAAATGGTCCAACATAGCATGGTGTGAGTTTCCCTTTGGCCTGGAACCTTTTAACTCCCTTGAGAGGTGTAACTCTAAGATATACAAAATCTTCTGGCTCAAAGCTCAAATCTCTACGACGATTATCGACGTAACTCTTCTGTCTTGACTGAGCTATCTTCAGCCTTTCCCGGATCATGGCAATCTGTTTTTCGGCTTCTTGAAGAATATCCAGCCCAAAGACATGACGGTCTCCAATCTCATTCCAGTTCAACGGTGTTCGACACGGTCTACCATACAATGCTTCAAATGGTGACATCTGTAGACTGGCCTGATAACTATTGTTATAACTGAACTCGGCATACGACAAACTGTTATCCCAAGATGTAGCATAAGCTAAGGCACAAGCTCTCAACATGTCCTCCAAAATCTGATTAACTCTCTCCGTCTATCCACCCGTCTGCGGATGATAAGCTGTGCTAAAATTCAGACGAGTTCCCATAGCTTCATGTAGCTTATTCCAAAATCTTGAGGATAACTGAGTACCTCTGTCCGATACAATCCTCTTCAGCACTCCATGGAAGCAGACAATCCTTGACAGGTACAACGTTGCTAGTTTATCTCCTGAGTAGGTGGTCTTCACAGGAATAAAGTGGGCGACCTTTGTCAATCAGTCTACTATAACCCATATGGAGTCATATCCAGCCTGGGTTCTCGGCAAACCAGTAAAAAAGTCCATACCAATTTCCTACCACTTCCACTCAGTATCTTCAACGGCTGTAGCAATCCTGCCAGCCTCTGGTGCATTGCCTTGACTCGCTGGCATATATCACACAGTGCAACATGCTCGGCAACTTCACGCTTCATACTTGGCCACCAGAATCTTTCCTTTAGATCTTGGTACATCTTAGCGCTTCCTGGATGAATCGAGTACTTGGAGTCATGGGCTTCTTCTAAAATCAGCTGTTTCAACTTCTTCTTGTTCGACACGCAGATACGACCCTTCATCCACAGCGTACCTTGCTCATCCAACTTGCAGTCCCTCGCCTTGCCTTCCTCCATCTTGGCCTTGATCCTCAGAATCTTGTCATCATCCTTTTGTCCTTCCCGAATCTGGTCCTCAAGAGTAGGCTTCACTTCCAAAGCAGCTAAAAATCCTTCCGGTACCACCTCAATCTGCATCTTCTGAAATTCCTTGCATAACTGGACTTGACTTTCATTCATCAACATATTGACAGTGTGGCTCTTCCGGCTCAAAGCATCGGCCACCACATTGGCCTTCACATCTGTTTCCAATCAGGTAATGACGACTTATCTTCAAAGCGTGCAATATGGTAGCTAATTCAGGTCATGCGTCGGGTAATTCTCCTCATGCGGCCTCATCTGCCTTGACGCATACGCCACGACCTTTCTATTCTGCATTAACACGCATCCAAGTCCCACGATGCATCGCAATAAATATCAAAACTCTGGTTGACATCCGGTAAAACTAACACCGGTGCTGACGTCAACCGCTTTTTCAGCTCTTGAAAACCTTTCTCGCATTCAGGCGTCCATGTAAGCTTCTTTTCTTTCCTCAGCAACTGCGTGAGAGGTCTCGCAATCATCGAAAATCCCTCAATAAAGCGGTGGTAATAACCTGCCATTCCAAGAAAGCTACGAATCTGGGTCACTGTCTTCGGCTGCTCCCAATGTAGCACAGCTTCCACCTTGCTTGGGTCAACATCAACTCCTGTAGCGGTCATTACATGTCCAAGGAACTCCACCTTGTCCTTCCAAAATTACACTTACTGAACTTGGCAAATAGTTACTGTTCTCTCAGCTTCTCCAAAACTAGCCTCAGGTGTTCTGTGTGCTCTTCTCGGGTTTTGGGAGAGGGTTGCGAAGAAGATGTAGTGGGTTGTCCTTGTGTTGTTTTGTGGACATGTTGTTGAGTGTATTATACCCATGTACAGGTGGTGTGACCCCGGGAGTGCCTTCAACGTCTCGCCAATCCATCCCGCGTGGGTGAAGGCAAGTGTATTGTAATGTTTGTGACTTGAATGGTGTTATGCTTTCGTTATGATGCGAGATAATCGTTGATATGTTTGCTTGCCATGTTTGATTCTTGAATGAGATAAGTGAATATGAATTATTATGGTTATGCATTTGCTGAATTATGAATGTTTGCAATGTTTATTCATGCTTATGGTATATTAGTGAGTATGTAGTGATGATGAGAATGATAAAATGATGATGGTGAGTAAAAGGATATTGTGCTTGACACCGGAACGATGAAAGGTAAATAGTGTATTCCTTGCATTCATGGTATGAGGACTGGCCAGGACGGTGAGAAAGTCATAACTAATCCGGTAAGGTCGGTGAGAAAGTTATGACTAATCCAAAGCTCCACTGAGAAAGACATACCTCGTAGTTCCATCCACAGTTGTGAATGGGAGCGAGTCAGTAAGAGTAGGCACCTTCCACGGGATGGAAGGGGAAGAGGTTGCACACCGACAGGTGTGCACTCGGCAATACCGGTATGTGGTAAGTAAAGAGACATGTGCATTGCATTGCATGAATGAAATTGTTTAATGAGATGCTTATGTTGTTCTATGAGATGTTTATGAAGATGTTTATGAAATGTTTATGATGATGATGTATGAAAGGTTAATGAAGATGTTTATGGATGATGTTATTGTTTACTCCATTGCAATACACTTTGCTGAGTGATGAATTCAAGCTTGTTGTTTTATGTTGTTTTTTAGGTACCATGAACTCGGCTTTCGGGGAAGGGAGTTAGCGTCACATCTCCACATAGTTTCATTCACCTAGACAACTACATACTCTCATTTGTAGTTGTAATGATTATTTTATTGTGATAAACTTAGATTATGCTATCTTGGGTGCTTGGTTTTATTGTTCCCTTCATATTTGTTCATAAAACGTTGGAGTTTAAATTATGGGCTTGAAATGATGCTATAACTCCTATTAGTGCTGTTTTAGATGTCATCTATTATGCTATTATGATGTGCTATTAATATTGATGCTTAAAACTATGGAAAAACAAAGGAGATGCTGCCGAATTTTCGATTAAACAATTAGCGTAGTTGCTGTAATTTATTGACAATTATGTGTTATTGGTTGTGTCTAGAGCTGTTTGGGTGACATTCGCAGCATACTAGGTGCCGGGGTGTTACAGTTGGTATCACAGACGGTTCTAGATAAAAATCGTCTGTGATTATGGCAATGCACATCACAGACGGTTTTTGGATAAATCCATTTGTGATGAGGAGTCTAATATAGTTCTTTATGTAGTAGTGGTGACCACACCCTTGTGCCAAAGCCCAGTGGGGGACGGCCTCCTCCCACACCTGCACCCATGGGCCTCGGCAACACTGTAGTACTCTCTCTCTCTCTCTCTCTCTCTCTCTCTCTCTCTCTCTCTCTCTCTCTCTCCAAACATTGTTGTACATTTTGGCTGATTTAATCTACAGATCCATTTGGCTCTTCTCGGTTCCATGAAACATTCCCCTCTCATCGATTCCATGATCGGATGCTCTTCACGAAATTGTTTTCCTCTCTCATCGATTCCATAACAGGCTCCTCTTCACCAAATTGTGGCCGATCTAATATTTTGCTCATGTACATATATTTTGTTCTAATATGGAGGTCCCATTCTCCTTCCAGTTATGCATTGTGGATGGTTAATTTTTAACACAATTCTTGCATACATTGCGGATCCAATTATTTATGTTGGACCCTTTTAAAATGTATCTTCCGCCTGCTAATAGAACTTTGTGATGCATGGTAACACGTTACACATGACCTCCGAGTGCCATGATGTTTATTTTCTGTGATATATATAACTGGCTAAGTTTTGCACCCTTTATCTTAAATCTGATAGGTCTATACCTACTATTATAATACAATTTTTTATATGTTATAATCTATTTAATTTCAAAAGAGAACGGAGGTTGAATTGTTAATTATATACTAATTTCAAACATGTACTGCTTGCCTCTTGCAGCTACAGACCATGAACTCATTGTAAGTGCATTGTGTACTTCTATTTGATGCTGGAATAATTTAAGCAATGCTAATTAGAGGTACCTTCTCATGCAGTTGAATTTTCACTATTCTATGAAGTGGACTAATGTTATCCTATTGGCATTTACCAAATAAAATTTTGCAATTCAGGTTGTGAAATAAGAAAATTTCCAATTGCAATGTTTATCCGATTAATATCACTACGTGCAACTTCCTGTGCCACGTGATTAGTTCGATGGTTAAATTTTTTTTTAATGCTTATATATTGCAGTCATGGCAATGCTTTTAGGTAACAAAGATATTACTTCACTAAGGATGATTTTTCTATAGCTAATCGCATGTCCAAGTCTCCAAGATATGATAAAAAGTGTAGTATACGGATTATCCATATAAAAACTATATCACACTTAGATATGTTGAAAAGAATGGAGGGAGTGTGCTAGATATCTTATGCTTTATCTCTACTAACACTACAGGATGACACGTCCTTGCAAGCTGTAGGACCGCTTGCAATAAGGGTATTCCAAGCAGTAGGACCGCTTGGAATTTTAATATCTACTGCTTTCCGTTCGGCTGCTTCTAAAAGTATTCCAAGCTGTATATACATTAAAAGCAGTCACACCGCTTGTAAAACCGTTTTTAAAAGCAGTACTACTGCTTGGGGTATTGAAATTTTAAAAGCGGTAGGACAGCTTTAACAAAAATTCCAAGCTGTACAAGTGCTTGCATTTAGCATTTCAAGCAACTCAAAAATTGATTACTAAATAATAGAAATACCGCTTGGAAAAATAATTGCATCAGTTTAATATATATCCATTTAATAAATATTCGCCAAATTTATAATAATATCAAGCACCCATAACATACAATCCAAGCACCATAACATATAATTCCTCAAGAAAGTAACGTACCAAACTTTCATTATCACAAATCTCCACAGGTACAACATGTGAACATCACCAAAATATATAAAAGGTAGAAGTACAAAGTTAACTCCCTTCGCATGCATGTCACATAGATGGACATATACCAAAATATAATTAGAGTGCAAAATATACCCTTCCCACAGACATGGACATATCTATTCGCATGTCCTATATATTTACCCCAAAAATATACCTATTAACTAAACCACTGAACAATCCTCCTTTCTAAGGGCTGAATGTTCTTTCCCAATCTTTAACTCTCTCTCCTTCCCCCTTTCACCTGTAAAAAAGAAGAAGCATTTTCTTCTTAGAATGTGAAAGATGCCATCAAAGCAATTGTATATAGTGTACAGTTTGCTAGTCCACATGTCTGATTGTAAATAGAAAAGTTTGAACATTGCACTTCTATTACAAATAAAGACAGTTTGCACTAGGCACTTCTATTACAAATAAAGACAGTTCGCAGTAGGCAATAAAGACAGTTACGGAGAGGGATAGATGCAATATCAACAACCGATTGTGATACTCAACCATACAGTATTAAGTACATGCTTTACATTGATGTATACAAGAACAAGAGTCACCATAAGCTCAGATATATAAGCCACATGATTTATTAAGAGTGATATTACTATTTCTTTATTACAAGATTCATTCATGCTTGGGATATTCCTCTTCCCAAAACTTATTTGAACAGTTAATGTTCTATCGGTTACAATATAATCATGGCACAAGCACAAAAAGCTAAGACATGTATATGGAGCGAAGATATGCAGCAATAGGAACACATAAAGATATGGTACAAAATATTTAGTTCCTATCATCTTTTGTTCAAAAGATATTTTTGATTCAATATTTATACTAAGACAGGCCGACTTCCAAAACTAATCTTTCCTCTAGTTGCTAACCAAAGATATTGTTAATTGTAGCAGCGCAGGTGCACATACCCTAGAATGAACATTATAATTATCCTATGACTACTGTTTTTCAAGTAGATGCTTTAGTAGTCATTTAAGTAGATGCTACCAATCACATTATTGGAAACTTGACTTCCTTAATTCGTACTGCCGAGTTGGTTGAGAGAAACTTTTCTGTTATTTTTCACTGCTAGCAATATTAACGCTAATACAATAATCACTTTAGAAATAACATTTACATTTTCAAAAAAAAAAACTTGATATGAATCAACATAGAATATATAGACCTCTAGAAATAAAAAAATGACAGATAATCACCTCTTTCCAATTTGGAATCCCACCGTTTGGAACCCATTGTGGATGGTCAAATTTGCAGGCATGCATCTCCATACTTACAGGTTCTGGTCATCACATAGAAGGCACAGTCCTTTTCCCCCGGTCGCTGTGGATATATGGGAAGGCTGCTTTCAAGCCTAGGGCGTTTAACCATAGTATCTGAAGAATATAAAGCTTCACTCTGCCCAACAATACTATGACTTCCCACAATAGACTGATGATAGAGAACTATAGTAGATATAAAAAAGAACTTTATAAGCTAGCTGTATTAGACAACCATATGATGAAATAATAATAATATACTGAAATGAATGGTAGTAAAACTATAACCAAACTAAAAATAATAGTACTATAAGTATAGTTACAAAGCCAAAATATATCAAGCAGTCTGAGCACCCCTTCATGCTCATCATTTTAGCACTAATTTAAACTATATGTTTCATCATAGGAATATGGAGAAAATTAAGTGCATCTACCGAACATAATGGAGGAGCTATCTCTTAACACTTCAAAAAAATAGATTTGCATAAGCGCATCGACAGAATATCATGGGAGCTATCTCTAAACACTTAAAAAAAGACTTGCATTTTGTTTTGTACCAAAAATATAGACAAAACTGCTTCACATTCTACAACACACTACATAAGGAAAAAAGACATGTCTGGTCATCGAAGGCTCAAGCACAAATTTGCTAATATGAGAAGAAAATCAATAAATTCATTTATGTGATAGCAATAACAACTTTATCAGAAAACCATTAGAAGGTATGTTCAATCCTCGTTTCAATATGTAAATTTTGTAAGATCCAAACTTTCAGCTTTCATGTACAGTTGCTAAGGTTTTTCCCCTTTCAAAACTCTAACAAGTCAACAACCGAGACAGGCATAAGTACAAGCTAGGGGCACTATCGATACTAAATCATGCAATGCTTTCTCCTTATCCATCCTCTACTGTGTTTTAATTTATGTAACACCCTAGTTTTGGCTTTCTGGAGAAAAACCTAATTTAAATAAGTTAAATTCAAAACTTGGAGTTTCTTTGGTGTTTATATTAACCTGGCATCCATTCCTATCCAAAATCGGGATTTAATTCCCCTCCGATCGAAAAATCGGTTTTCCAGTTTCCGCCGGTACCCGAAAATTCACCCGAGTCCAAAAATGCTCCAAAAATCTCCAAACCACTTCTAAAATGTTCCAAATATTCCAAAATGATTTTAGGAAGTATTCCCCGGATTTTTGGACCTCCGTTCCTATTTTATCTCGCGCGGCTTTTGTTTAATGCCTACGATCCGCGCCCGAATATCCAATTCCACAAAAATCATCCAAATTCAACCAAACCAATTTTATTGGGTCCTAAATATTCTAAAATGGTTCTAGGAATTTTTCCGGAATTTTTAGACCATTTTTCCTAATTTTTCTTTAGGGCGACTTGTTTGCGTAAAGGCGGACCAATGAGACGTTGCCACGTGTCAAGGGAATAGTGGTCATCTTCAACCTCCAGCCAAGCCAAAGAACAGAGAAGCTTGCAAGTGCAACAATGGCTAGGGCTTGATTCCAACACCCTTAACTCCTTCATTTCAACTCCAAATCGCGAAGCGCCGGTTCCGTTGAATTCGTAGCGGCGTCCTCTTCCAATTCCCCACCATCTTTAATCCCAACGCTCGCCGAAAGTTGAACAACCGAGCAAAAACGGAAATCCACTTACTTGCCATTAACTCGTCCGTTTCTCGTCCAAACGCCGCACCACCACCTCCATCCACTCCGTATAAGTATCCCCTTTCCGGGAGTGTGCTCCTCTTTCCCTCTACTCCACGCATTTGCCCGTGAGATCAAGAAAACCGACGGTGTGTCACACTTTTTCGGTGTTCTTCAAGTTCATGCTTGTAGCTCCTTCTTCGGTGAGCCATTCTTCATGCCACTTGGTTCCTTGTGACCGTGGATGAGTCTAGAGTCTAACCCAATCATCAATTTTAGGTTTGATCAAGAGTTGGCGGCAATTTCGAAGTTTTGTTCATCCGGCCGGAGCTCCGTTCATCGCGAAATTCATCATCTCCGGTGAGAACCAACTCAATTCCTTCCTCCTATGAGTCCCTAAGGATGTTATCTAGAGAATCCATGATTTTATTTGGTCCAAATCCATGCAAAAATGGGGCAAAAATCCGGTTTTTGGAAGCAAAAGGGGCTCTGTCTGTTCTGGAACCAAATTTCTCGCAAGTACTGTAGCAAATAGTAACTTTTCTCTTTTTCTTGATTTTCCATCATTTTCCAACTTCGAACGCTTATAACTTTTGCGTCCGAACTCCGTTTGACTCCATTCAAATTTCTAAATTCATCTAAAATCAAGATCTACCTGCCAGTACTAATTTTGTAATTTTTGGATTTTATTTATTTCCTTTTATTTATTTGTTGTCTCGTTTTGCGCGTAGTCGACGATTCCGCTGAGTCCGCCGACCCCGCCGACGGGCTTCAAAGAGTTCAACCTTCTCGCTGTGACCTAGGCAAGTCTCCTTGACGCATTTTGCTCCTATGTTTACGAAATGATTTAAATGATTTATAAAGTGCATGGCTATGTTTAATGAAATATGTCAAATATAAGTGTTAGTTATACCGAACTTGTTGATTCCTCCTTGACATTGTTAATCATATCCATTGTAACCCTAGAACCTTGTTTATACCATGCTTAGGCTTATATGGTATCCGTTGCTATGTAGTACGGTAGAATTGCTTAGGATCTTTTCCGATGAAAACAACCTATGGGTGGGATTATTCAAAAAGAATGTTATTAAATGTGATTTGAAGTTTATTACTATGAGTTTAGTACTGTTTTCTAAAATAAAAAGAAAAGGAAAATGATTTCGACTTGGGTGGCATGGAATGTCGGGTGGGAGCGGATCAAGCCTTGATCCTTTTGTGCAAGTACCGCCCCAAGTCAATTAAGGACCGACGCTTATGATTGTCTCCATTCTAAGAATTACCGTACAACCACATGTCAAAGTGGGCACGACCTGGCTGAATAATTTGTAGAAACCTAACTTAGACTCACCACTCGGTTGTTGTGTGAGAGCCGGAAAGAGGCATTGTTGTTGTTGTTGTTGTTGTTGTTGTTTTTCTCACACGGCGCAAGAGGGGGCTTCTGTACTGGGTGGAAATAACCCTAACAGCGGTGAAACCTCAGCGGGTGGGTCAAGTTAGGCGTATACATTGTAAAGGCCTTGTCATGATATCCCTGCCGGCACACCTAAGGAAGTGTGCTAATAGCTTGGCATCAAGGGAATATCATGTCTTGTGGGTAAAGTTGTACACCTCTGCAGAGTTAAAACTATTCGAATAGCCGTGCCTACGGTCAAGGGCGAAGCTTGCTGAATGCTTTCATACTGGTAGACTTTGGGTTTTGATTTCAAACTAAACAATGTTTTGTTTTGGGATCCGGGAGCGGTTAGAACTCTCGGGTGTGCTTCTGGCGGCCAAAGCCAGGTAGGTGGAAAGAACCTGATTTTGTGAACCATGGCGGACATAGCCATGTGATTGGATTGAACCCTGATTTTGTTGAGATGTGGCGGATAGAGCCTGTATATTTGTGAGTGGTGGTTAGAACCTTCACTACAATATTACATAATTCAATTATTAAAAAGAATTGCTCAAAAATGCTTTGTGAAAACTATTAACAAGTATGATTTGATGAAACTTGGCTTTATGCAAAAGAACCATATTAAGCCATCTTTGGATAGCCTACATTGTGCATAATCTCCCAGACTTGCTGAGTACTTTATGTACTCACGTGCTACATTCTAATCCTCTCTCAGAAGTGAAAGAAGCTGTCAAGGAATTCCAACGACTAGGGTGCGTTCTCCACTCGATTGCCTGTGGGCATTTGGATGGGTCGCATTGGCGTTTTCGTCTTCATTGCAGCTTGTTCAAGTTGTTCAGCCTGTTCAGGCCGTAATGGTAAACCTTGACCATAAGGTCTTTGCTTTTATTTGGTATTATTCTTATTTAGTTATTTGTACTCGTGATATGGTTGTTGATTCATCACTTTTGACTGTGTGTACTAGCTACTGATCTGGGACTAGTACAGAAATACATAGAGGACTCCGGATAGCCGATCCGGGGGCCCACAAAGGTGGTATCAGAGCCATATCGACTGTAGGACGTGCCCTTAGTTAGAATGGTCGTTGTTAGGAAGCTTCAAAACTTATATTTCTAAAAAGAAAAATCAAATAAAGTGCTAGTCTCGTCTTTTCTCTCTCGTTCTATTCCTATTTTCCTCGAATCAATTGCTTCTTCACCTTTTTGGGAATGAAAATTGGACTATCCCTCCCTTAACACCTTCTATTTTAGGGTAATCGAGTTGCCCCTTTCGACTTCGAGGCTAGAGGACTCAAGAGGTGCAATTCTGCAAGAGTGCTACTGAAGTGTGTATCTTCCTGGTGAGGATCCAACCGTTGAACGTCGAAGACCAAAGAAGCGAGATTGATCTTCGGCTAACCTTATAGGTTAAGTGGTCCAAATCTGTCTGTGTTGAAGTCGCCTTGTTCTGTTAGAGTGCGTAGTTTGATCGAGTAGACGAGTTGATTTGCTTGGTGTAAAAACGTTTTGATTTTCGTGTGTGGGGTTGTCCTTTGCCGGGGTAGTTTGTTTCTGGTGTTGTTAGAACCTCCCCTTTCTCGCTCGTCTGTGCTGTTCCCTCTCATCTAGAAGCCTTGTTCTGCCGTCAGATGGAGAAAGAAGCTGCTGCATCAAGTTCCAATCCTTCGGTCAACGTCAATGGCAACCCCAGTGAAGTTCCGGTTATCAACGTCAGTGCTACTACCGAGCTCAACCAGCAACCTTCCGAGGTGATAACAGCTTTTCTTCAGAATATGAATCAGTTTCTGATGACTCAGACTCAGCTCATGCAAGTGATGATACAACATATGAACAACCAAGCCTCCATGGTCACTACACCTATAACTCCTCAGCAGTACCCGTTGGATGAGCTACTAAAGACCAAGACTCCTGAAGTACTAGGTGATGGTGGCGCTAGCAATACCCCTCCTGTAAACCTTCACCCGTGGAGATATGTCGTCTGCTATCGATGTGGTGAAAAAGGACATGTTGCTTATAGTTGTCCCCAACAGGGCAAGGCCAAAGAAGATACCTATTGTAGGCACTGCAACAGAAATGGACACCAATTCCGCAAGTGCCCTCGCAGAAAGGAGATTCAGTACCGGGTTTGCAACCTTTGTGGCAAGGAAGGGCATTATGTGAAACAATGTCCCTTGGGAAAACAAAAAGCCTTATTACCACAACCAGTTCCAGCATCAGAAGTCAGTGCGGAAGTACCTTCTAAGCTGCCCCAAGTATCGAAGATTCCTCCAGCTGGCAAAGGCAAAGCAGTCTCCCTGGAAGACAACTGTCATCAACCGGATTCTCGCAAAAGGAAGGGAGTAAGTCAGGAGCAGTATGTTGCCAGTAATTCTGCGTGTGGACCAATTTCAACTTAACCAAGCCCAAGAAGCAACCTTAATCAAGACCCCAGGACCAGAAGTGCAACCAGTGATGCAAGGACGCCAAGCATCTTCTTCCAATTCCAACCTTCCAGATGTTGTTCTTCTTCGGACTATAACCCCGGCAGCAGGTGGGAGGCGCAATCGGCAACTTCTGTCACAGGTTCTGCGATATAGGACATCAGGTCTGCTCATGATCCCTGAAGTTGAAGAAGAAGCAGCTGAAACTTGATGTTAGCAATGAATGTTAGTAGATGGTACCTTCAGTAGTACCCTACCTCTTTTAAAGAATAAATAAAAGAGTTGTGTAATGATCAGTCTGTAAGATGTAAGCGTCAGTATTGTTATCAATAAAGAGTTGGAAGAATTATAATTGTGGAAGTGGATTTTTGTTGATAGTTCTTGAAACATAATTATGTGTGGACACCAGTACTAGGGTACTTAAAGGATTGCTGAAGAGCCATAGTTCTCGTCCGAAACATGGAGAGGAATAAAAATGAATTTCACCATTGAACCCCTTGGAACTAAGTCCGGATAGGATTCTTTCTAAGGGGGGTAGTGTGGACAGATCGACAAAAGTTGCACACTTTGTTTCGTGCAAGATAACCCTATTTGGTGATGGACTTGTGGAACTTTGCGTGGCTAAAGCAGTGCATTTTCAGTATGCGCCCAAGGAGATCGTGTCAGATCGAGGTTTTCAGTTTCCCTCGAGGTTTTGATGTATGGTATAAAGTTTTGGGGTACGAATGGGAATTCCAGCGTTGCTTACCATTCCCCGACCGATGGCCAGACGGAAAGAGTCAATCAGATTGTAGAAGAGGTTGAGAGCGTGTGCGGTGACATGTCAAGGGTCGTGGGATCGAGAATAACAACAGCCTCCGATTTAAATCGAAGACGACACCTTGTGAAGCTCAGTATGCAAGACAAGACAGAATACCCTTGTATTGGAAAAAGAGACCGATAATGGACAAATCGATGACCGGATAGTCTAAAAGAAGCCGAAGAGTAAGTCGAGGCCAGATCCATGTAAATCAAGACCGCCGTCAAGATAAACGAGCTATCTTGATAATCGCCGTCGAGAATCAAGTGTAGCGCAGTGCACGAGCATAAGAGGCTGTTTAAAAGTATGGAACGAGAAGGGACTGTCATGTCCAGGGTATCCCGTCAAGATTTTGGATGAAGCCGAAGGCTTGGACGCGGGCCGAGTGATCAAATTCTGCAAGGTTCGATGAAGTAACCATTCGAGAAGGAAGCTACCTGGAGCGTGAAGATCTTCGGCAGAGTTTCCTAACCTCTTTCTCTTTCTCCGTCCGAATCTCGGGGACGAGATTCTTTCTAAGGGGGGTAGGTTTGTAACACCCTAGTTTTGGCTTTCTGGAGAAAAACCTAATTTAAATAAGTTAAATTCAAAACTTGGAGTTTCTTTGGTGTTTATATTAACCTGGCATCCATTCCTATCCAAAATCGGGATTTAATTCCCCTCCGATCGAAAAATCGGTTTTCCAGTTTCCGCCGGTACCCGAAAATTCACCCGAGTCCAAAAATGCTCCAAAAATCTCCAAACCACTTCTAAAATGTTCCAAATATTCCAAAATGATTTTAGGAAGTATTCCCCGGATTTTTGGACCTCCGTTCCTATTTTATCTCGCGCGGCTTTTGTTTAATGCCTACGATCCGCGCCCGAATATCCAATTCCACAAAAATCATCCAAATTCAACCAAACCAATTTTATTGGGTCCTAAATATTCTAAAATGGTTCTAGGAATTTTTCCGGAATTTTTAGACCATTTTTCCTAATTTTTCTTTAGGGCGACTTGTTTGCGTAAAGGCGGACCAATGAGACGTTGCCACGTGGCAAGGGAATAGTGGTCATCTTCAACCTCCAGCCAAGCCAAAGAACAGAGAAGCTTGCAAGTGCAACAATGGCTAGGGCTTGATTCCAACACCCTTAACTCCTTCATTTCAACTCCAAATCGCGGCGCGGTTCCGTTGAATTCGTAGCGGCGTCCTCTTCCAATTCCCCACCATCTTTAATCCCAACGCTCGCCGGAAGTTGAACAACCGAGCAAAAACGGAAATCCACTTACTTGCCATTAACTCGTCCGTTTCTTCAAGTTCGTCTCTCGTCCAAACGCCGCACCACCACCTCCATCCACTCCGTATAAGTATCCCCTTTCCGGGAGTGTGCTCCTCTTTCCCTCTACTCCACGCATTTGCCCGTGAGATCAAGAAAACCGACGGTGTGTCACACTTTTTCGGTGTTCTTCAAGTTCATGCTTGTAGCTCCTTCTCCGGTGAGCCATTCTTCATGCCACTTGGTTCCTTGTGACCGTGGATGAGTCTAGAGTCTAACCCAATCATCAATTTTAGGTTTGATCAAGAGTTGGCGACGAATTTCGAGTTTTTGTTCATCCGGCCGGAGCTCCGTTCATCGCGAAATTCATCATCTCCGGTGAGAACCAACTCAATTCCTTCCTCCTATGAGTCCCTAAGGATGTTATCTAGAGAATCCATGATTTTATTTGGTCCAAATCCATGCAAAAATGGGGCAAAAATCCGGTTTTTGGAAGCAAAAGGGGCTCTGTCTGTTCTGGAACCAAATTTCTCGCAAGTACTGTAGCAAATAGTAACTTTTCTCTTTTTCTTGATTTTCCATCATTTTCCAACTTCGAACGCTTATAACTTTTGCGTCCGAACTCCGTTTGACTCCATTCAAATTTCTAAATTCATCTAAAATCAAGATCTACCTGCCAGTACTAATTTTGTAATTTTTGGATTTTATTTATTTCCTTTTATTTATTTGTTGTCTCGTTTTGCGCGTAGTCGACGATTCCGCTGAGTCCGCCGACCCCGCCGACGGGCTTCAAAGAGTTCAACCTTCTCGCTGTGACCTAGGCAAGTCTCCTTGACGCATTTTGCTCCTATGTTTGCGAAATGATTTAAATGATTTATAAAGTGCATGGCTATGTTTAATGAAATATGTCAAATATAAGTGTTAGTTATACCGAACTTGTTGATTCCTCCTTGACATTGTTAATCATATCCATTGTAACCCTAGAACCTTGTTTATACCATGCTTAGGCTTATATGGTATCCGTTGCTATGTAGTACGGTAGAATTGCTTAGGATCTTTTCCGATGAAAACAACCTATGGGTGGGATTATTCAAAAAGAATGTTATTAAATGTGATTTGAAGTTTATTACTATGAGTTTAGTACTGTTTTCTAAAATAAAAAGAAAAGGAAAATGATTTCGACTTGGGCGGCATGGAATGTCGGGTGGGAGCGGATCAAGCCTTGATCCCTTTGTGCAAGTACCGCCCCAAGTCAATTAAGGACCGACGCTTATGATTGTCTCCATTCTAAGAATTACCGTACAACCACATGTCAAAGTGGGCACGACCTGGCTGAATAATTTGTAGAAACCTAACTTAGACTCACCACTCGGTTGTTGTGTGAGAGCCGGAAAGAGGCATTGTTGTTGTTGTTGTTGTTGTTTTTCTCACACGGCGCAAGAGGGGGCTTCTGTACTGGGTGGAAATAACCCTAACAGCGGTGAAACCTCGTGGGTGGGTCGTTAGGCAGATACATTGTAAAGGCCTTGTCATGATATCCCTGCCGGCACACCTAAGGAAGTGTGCTAATAGCTTGGCATCAAGGGAATATCATGTCTTGTGGGTAAAGTTGTACACCTCTGCAGAGTTAAAACTATTCGAATAGCCGTGCCTACGGTCAAGGGCGAAGCTTGCTGAATGCTTTCATCTTTGGTAGACTTTGGGTTTTGATTTCAAACTAAACAATGTTTTGTTTTGGGATCCGGGAGCGGTTAGAACTCTCGGGTGTGCTTCTGGCGGCCAAAGCCAGGTAGGTGGAAAGAACCTGATTTTGTGAACCATGGCGGACATAGCCGTGTGATTGGATTGAACCACGATTTTGTTGAGATGTGGCGGATAGAGCACAGTATATTTGTGAGTGGTGGTTAGAACCTTCACTACAATATTACATAATTCAATTATTAAAAAGAATTGCTCAAAAATGCTTTGTGAAAACTATTAACAAGTATGATTTGATGAAACTTGGCTTTATGCAAAAGAACCATATTAAGCCATCTTTGGATAGCCTACATTGTGCATAATCTCCCAGACTTGCTGAGTACTTTATGTACTCACGTGCTACATTCTAATCCTCTCTCGTATGAAAGAAGCTGTCAAGGAATTCCAACGACTAGGGTGCGTTCTCCACTCGATTGCCTGTGGGCATTTGGATGGGTCGCATTGGCGTTTTCGTCTTCCGCTGCAGTTGTTCAAGTTGTTCAGCCTGTTCAGGCCGTAATGGTAAACCTTGACCATAAGGTCTTTGCTTTTATTTGGTATTATTCTTATTTAGTTATTTGTACTCGTGATATGGTTGTTGATTCATCACTTTTGACTGTGTGTACTAGCTACTGATGTGGGACTAGTACAGAAATACACAGAGGACTCCGGATAGCCGATCCGGGGGCCCACAATTTAAAATATGCGCAGCTGCATGATCCACATAATACCATTAATGTGTTCATAAATCTTATATATTGGAATATAATACAAGCTGGGGTAACAGTAACAGCAGCCAACCACAATTTATGCCCTCTATCAACACATGCTGATAGGTGCTAAATGCCACAGCCAATTGCTACTTTGTTACCAATCTCATACCAACAAGCAGTCCGATAAACGCAGGAGAATCCCACCAATAAACCGAACAGGGCACGGATTGCTCTCACCTTCCGCGGATTGCCTCGCGCCCACCTGCACGTCGAAGGCGCTGGCGGCGGAGGGGTAGGGGAGCGCGTCGCCGGCGTAGCTGGCCGCGATGAGGTTCATCTCGCGGGGACGGCAGGGGACTGGGGGCGGGGGACTGCGAGATCTGTAGCAGGCGGGAGCTACTGGTGGCGGCGACTGGAGCTGCGGCGGGGGCCGGGAGCTGCGGCGGCTGGGTTAGTCGGGTGGCGCTGGCACCATGGCGGCGGTGGGGAGTGGGGAGGGGATCGAGTGAATGACCGAGGAGAGGAGAGAGAACAAATGGTTTAGGGTCTTTAGGTCTAGGGTTTCTAATTTCCCCCAGCAGAGAGCGGGCTGGGCGCGTTTATGCCTACCAAGATTTTATTGGAAGCACCGTAAATGTTTTCAAAGCGGTACGGCAGCTTTTAATTAAAAATCTTTTTCCAAGCGGTCCGACAGCTTAGATAGCATACTTTTCAAAACGGCACTACAGCTTTTAGTTAAAATTCTTTTTACAAGCGGTATGGCAGCTTTTAATTATTATTTTTCGAAGCAGTAATACCGCTTGCGCCAATGGGTCATCCTGTAGTGTAATAATTAATAAGAATCTTCGATATTCAGCCACACAAATATGATGACTTGCATGCATGCAAGCATGTAGATCACTTTATTAGCAATGATCTCGGAAAGAATTTTTATCAATGATTAATATGGCATAACTTCTGGAGATTAGTTTGTCAGCTGAACTAAAATCATATTTACTAGATATAGTAATACAATTTTTTGTGTTGAATATTACCATGTGTGAGATCTGCATTACATTGATTCTTAGGTGAGTTCTTACTTATGTAGACTGTCCATATGTACTGATCAGGCAACAAATATTAGTTATTTTAAGAGCCAAATATACCATGTACTGATCATGTGGTGTAATTGTTAGGATTGATCTTAATATGTTAAATACCAATAATATTATTGTTGCACATATAGAAGGATCAAGATTATTTGAGTAAACTATCTCTAAGCTACATTTATGTGTGTGGTTACTAGTTTTTCCACATAGGACTTTGGAGAAATTGTAACACCCCGGCATCTAATGTGCCCAGGATGTCACCTCACCATGCACTATCAACAACTAAATGGTGATTTAAATAATAAATTCCAGCAATGACAATATTAAATTAAACAAAATTTCGGCAGCATGTAACCCCTTTTGCTAAGTTCTATGCATCAGCAAAAGATTAGCAGCATAAGGAATAAAGCAGGATTATATCAATGACTCAATTTGAGAAATTAAAACATTCACATAGTAGGAAATATAGGTCTTAACCACATATGAGCAATTACGAAATAAACACTTAAACAACCTAACATCAACACAACATATTCGATGACAAAATTCACTAAGCAAAACATCTATTACAATGAAGCTCGGTTATGCACTTTATTTAATGGTGTGATGCTAGGTGTAGTGATGGTGCTAACTCCCCTTTCCCGAATGTTGGTCTCAAGGTACCTAAAAATAACATTAAACAACAAGCGTGAGTTCAATACTCAGAATGAATAACATACAAGCAAATAACCATGCAAAAGTTTATTTGATAACATAACACAAGTTTAATCATGAACTTGCAAGTAGTTAACATCCATGCATTGCCTCATGCCTTTATGCTCAATAATGCAACCTTGAAAAGTTTATACCAGTATAACTTGAGTACACACCTGTCGCTTCCATTCCAGTGGAAGGGCCTACTCTTAAAATTTCGCTCCCATCCAATCCTATGGATGGGACTACGAGGTAGGATTTCCATGAGCTCTCCGGATTAGTCATATGCCACATATGACTTTCTCACCGACCTGGCTCGTATCACTTTTCATGGCATGGATGCAAAAGAGCAACTGAAATTTCATTTTTTCTTGCTACTACTCCTCTTTATGAACATGGGCATAAGATATAGCAACGAATGCAATACACTCACAATTCATTCATCCATATACAAATATAATAATATTCACTAGGGCTCGACGCAAGCCATCCTCAAGTTGTACATTATACATGCCTCTTTACCACGCAATGAAGTGGGCAGGAGCTTCAGGCGTCTCCTGGAGTCACACCACCTGCAACAACACATGCACACACTCAAAAACAAACCACCACAGCAAGTGCAAAATGTAAAACAGCAATGAACCTATGATCAACTCCGAAACCCTTAAATCCGATTTCTGCCCAAATAAGGCAGCAGACTTCAAATGATCATAACTTGAGTTCTAAAACTCCAAATCCAATAAACGAGTATATTTTCGTGATCTATAGGAAATTTCCCAACTTTTTATAAGTATTGCAAAAATCTAATTCGGCAACTAAATTGTTCTAATCTGCAAATTGCTACGGGTGTTGTCAGCCGCGATAGGTTCTGGATAGACTTCGGTAAAACAATCATAACTTTTAATTGGCTAAACGAAACTACATGATTTCGGTCTCTATTGAAAGGTAATTCAATTATCTACAACTTTGCAATAGCCGTCCCCCAGGAAACAACTCCAAGATTTTATAAATCGCGTTCTAACATAGGGGACTAATATGTCCCAATGCGCAGAAAATAGCACGCGCCTCAAATCACCTAATCGACATTTTCCCCCAACTCTACCACTATTAAACCTCACCTAAACACTCCTAATCACATCCTACCAACCCCCCATGGAGCCCTAGATCAAACAAAATAAACAACAAAACAGTACCTTCCTGAGGACGAGAGATCGACGACGATCCGCCTCGCTGACACCCTCTAACCGCGATCCGCACCGGCAGTGATCCTAGGGCACACCAAGGTAGTGAAAGAGGGAGATCTTTTGACACTACGGAATGACGGAGTGCGACAGTATAGATTTCGGCATTGAGGTACGACTTTGGTATCATGTTTTTGGGCCTTTGCCATGAGTTTGGGCTTTTTCGGGGGAGTGTGGGCCTTGAGGGACCTAACTCGGGCCTCGGAGGACCTAACTCGGGCCTCGGAGGATCTTCGTGGGCCGAAGTGGGGGAAGTTTGGGCCATGTGGGGGAGAGTTTTGGGCAGCAAACCTGCTGCCCATGCGCCACCCCCCACCACTTGCGCCCCACCCTCCCCTCCACAACCCCAGCCGCCCCTCCCTTCTCCCCTTGCGCCTCCACCCTTTCACCCCTTCCTCCGTACCTCCTCTAGCCGGCCCTAGGCGTGTTCCACCTCCACCCCTTGCTGCCACGCCATTCCTCTCCGTTGTCCTCGCCGTTGGGGAGCTCCGCGACGAGAGGATCTAGCGGGATTGGCGCGTGGAAGGAGATAGGGCGACCGGGAGGAGTTTTCGTCGGTTCGTCGTTCGTCAGGCTAAGATATGGTGTTGGGAAATCCTTGGGGTGGATTAGGTGTTGTGTTAGAGGTGTTTTTGATGCTTAAAGTTCATGTTTAGGTGTTGCCTCTAGATGAGATTAGGGAGTTTGCTATGATTGTCCCACATTTTGTCTCGGGCAGATTGGGCGGCCGACCTAAGGTTTGAGTTTTTGCAATTTTAGAGTCAGAATTTGGTCATCCGGCTGTTGAGAAAGTTGTAGGTAATTGAATTAACTTTATTGGATACCAAGAACGTTAAATTCCGTCCGGTCGTTTGAAAGTTATTGTTGTTTTACCGAACATATTCAAAACTGTGACGTGATTGGGACAGATCGTGTTGATCTGTAGAGTAGACCATTTTACAGGCCGAATAAGTTTTTCCCAATACTTAGAAAAAGCTATAAAATTTCCTAAGCTTCAAGAAAATGTACTCATTTACTTAATTTGGAGTCTTAGAACTCAAGTTATGCTTGTTGGAAGCCCGATGTTCCCTTGGGACAGATTCTCTATTTTCGGGTTTTAGGGGTAGTTTGCGGAGTCGGGTTAGAGGTTCGATCTTGTACTATTTTGTGGGCACGTTTTGAGTATGTGGTACCTATGTGCAGGTGGTGTGACCCCGGGAGTGCCTTCAACCTCTCGCCAATCCGTCGCCCGCGGTTGAAGGCAAGTGTATTGGGATGGTTGTGTCCATGTGCTATGTTGAATTGCCATGTTGGATTCTCGCATGTTATATGATGGATAGATGTTGAGTTGCCATGTTTGATTATTGCATGTTATAAGATGATAGACGTTGGATTATCATGTTTGACTTGGGCAAGTGCATCGATTATTGTGTTTCGGAATGATAATTGGGTGCCATGTTAACTTACTCTATAAATTGCTATTGCATGATTTGTTTTGTTGGCATCACTAGTATGTGTAGGATATTGTGAGTATCCATGAAAGAAGGAATAAAAAAAAGGCATGTGAATGGGTTTATTGTTATGAATGTGACCATGATATTGCATAAGATGAATATGATGAGTTTATATGCAAGTTATTCATGTTTATGGCATTTATGCATTCATGGCATGAGGACTGGCCAGGACGGTGAGAAAGTCATAACTAGTCCGGTGAGGTCAGTGAGAAAGTTATGACTAATCCGGAGCGCCATTGAGAAAGACCTACCTCGTGATTCCATCCATATTTGTGAATGGAAGCGATGAGTAGGCACCTTCCACGGGATGGAAGGGAAAAGGGGGTGCACACCGACGGGTGTGCACTCGGCAATACCGGTATGTGCTAAACAAAGAGACATGGTGCATTGCATTGCATTGCATGAATGAGAATGTGAATGAGGAAGCATATATATGAGAATGTGAATGAGATGGTATATGAGATTGTGAACCAAGCAGTCTTCAAGAATTATTTTCCATGATTGGTGATCGGTATGGTGTATATATGTGAATTGTTATTGTTTGTTCCATTGCAATACACTTTGCTGAGTGATGAACTCACGCTTGTTGTTTTATGTTTTTTTAGGTACATTGAATGCGGCTTATGGGAAAGGGAGCTAGATAAACGCCTTCACTTGGCATCACTTGAATAGACAACTTATATCATTCTATAGTTGTGATGCTTTACTTTACTAATCTAGACTTGGTATATGTCGTATTGTTGGCTATGATTAATTGTTCACCCTATTGGTTCATGGGATGCTTAAGCTTATTTTTTCTTGGCATGAACTGTTGTTGAATACCTGTTTTAGATGTTGTCTATCATGCTATTGTGTCATGCTATTATTGTTATTGCTTCAAACAATGGAAAAACAAAGGATATGCTGCCGAATGTTCATTTAAGTTACTAGCATAGTTGCTATAATTTAATGTTAAATATGGGATTTGGTTGTTGCTAGTATCGTTTGTGGTGACATTCGCGGCATACTAGGTGCCGGGTGTTACAGTTGGTATCAGAGTGGCCTTCAGGTCCGTGGTGCTTGAACTTCGTGATATACCATAGGTTTAACTAAAAAGTGATGTGGGATAGCCTAGAAACATGGCTTAGGTTATACTTAAAATTTTGCCATAGGATAACAACATTAAAATTTGTATAAGTGGAATAATCAATTTAAAAATTTGACACACTCTGATGCACAGTAGGTAAAGGGTATGGGTATCGATGCTTTATGCTTAAATGTTGTATTTAAGCCTTGATGTTGAATGCTATATTGGATAATGTATGTTGCTATGTTTATGAAAGAATTGAATTGAATTGTTCATGTTATTGTGATAAAGTGGGGTTGTGGTGCCGAAGGGTTTCGGTCACCTTCTTGTGTTCGTAGTAAGGTTGGGGTTTGACGGTGTGGCCGGTTAGAGCCATCACCGAAGGACTAGTAACCTTCCATGGGGGAGAGTGCTTGTCTTTCCTGTCGTAGATCGGGAAGTTAGGTGGAGTTAAATCGAGGAGTTAGGGGTAGACCCTTTCGGATTTTCTTTACCGTTTCGACGGTCGGTTTTGGTTGGTTAGGAACCAAGGAAAAGTGTTTGGTTTTGAGTACTCACTGATTGTTCTTTTGGCAATCTGTGGTTTTGTCTTCTTTAGGTGAAGACAAAGAAGAAGAGTTTGGTGTTGCGCCTCTTTTGATCGCTATTTCGGCTTTGATGCCCGATTTTGTTGGTTGTTTTGTGGAGGAAGTTATCGATTTGTTCTTGTGTTTGTCCTCCTCCGAGGTTAAAAAGAGTTATTGTGGTGTTGTGCCAAACTGGGTTGTGAGGGCTGAGGTTCTGTGTCTTTGTAAGAGTAAGGGGTATTTGATCTCGTCATTTTACTTGCTTGGGAAATCATCCTTGAAAACCCTCTTCTTTTGTGGAAGTTTGGAGTTTGGTGTTTAATTGGAAAAGTTTTTGCTACCAGAGTTTGGGAATTTGAGAGTTGATCTCTCTTGAAATTCTGTTTGGGTTTTGCTTTTCTTTCTTTCCTTGAAAGGATAAACTATTTATCGGTGTTCGTTCTTGATCAAGAGCTGTTGTTATCTTTAAAGATTGGGGTGCATCCCGTTTATCAAGGGTAGGTGACCCATGAAGGTGTTTAGAAATTTTATG
Source organism: Rhipidocladum racemiflorum (assembly GCA_036346355.1). Lineage (NCBI taxonomy): Eukaryota > Viridiplantae > Streptophyta > Magnoliopsida > Poales > Poaceae > Rhipidocladum > Rhipidocladum racemiflorum. Next base: position 55,309,677 of record CM070577.1, on the reverse strand, counting down.
TCTGTGTTATGTAGTAGGTAACAATGTTGTTTATGGAAATGATGTACTTCTAAGTTAACTTGTGAGTTGAAGAAATTAAATGTAATTGTTATCTTTATCTTAAGATTAGACAGACTTCTAGTATTGTAGATTACTTTACAGCAAGAATGGTTAAATGTATTAATGTACATGCTTAGAATCTGTTGTTTTGTTTTAAATGGTCCATGAACATTGACAATGTTTAAAGCTTAAAATCTTGATGCGTAGTGAGAACATTAAGATGATGTAAACTACCGTTAAAGTAATAGTACATTGGTTGGTTATTTAAAGACATGTTAATATAAGGTAATTTAATTGCAATGGTGATTGGCCCTAGCGCATGATAGTTGACTAGAATTATTATGTTTGCTATTATGAACCTAATGAAATAATTGGAAGGATATAACTATGTTCCTGAAATGCTAGTATCGATGTCAATTGGAAAGATATAGGTTTTGTTGTTTGATGATGTTTTAAGAGCATTGTGATGGTCTAACTTATTGAATTTATTTTAATAGTTGGAGTTTGCTGTGTAGTGGCAATTTTGTCATAACCTATGTATAGGGTAGCTAAAAGCAATGTTGTTATTTTATGATTATGCCCATTTATTAATGTTGATGACTTAGTAGTGGTGGTAATTGTTTAGATTACTTGTTGAAAACTATGGTTAAAATGGAGGAAATTGCAATATGTTGCGATGGAGTGAACCTTGGATAATTAACATGATGTAGAATTTTATCCTTAATGAATGTATATCTTAGAATCATATTTACGAACTTTGTCTTGCCAAGATGATATTTACTTGTTGAAGTCATTGATTAATTGAATAAGTTTGATTGTCGAAAAGTTGATGTATGGATGGTATAACATTGATAGGTTGATCATGCTAAAGTATTTGTCGAAGTAGTATGTTTTAAATTTAGGATATGATGTTATATGATATGATGGTCTGTGGGGATCATGTTGAGTTAGTCTTGGTTGGATGCCTTTCGGTTAAGATATTCTGTATGTTGTGTTTCAGGGCTTCCCTAAACTTAGAGTGATTATTGCCAAATATGGTTTAAATTTGAGGTTGAAAATGAGGATAAAAGAATGTTTACCTTGAAGTAATTTATGGAGTTTTGGAATGATTTATTCCATTAAATAAAATCATTCGTTTGTATTTGCTAAGAAAATTTGCTTAAGTTATTAATGCGAAACTTACGCTCAAGGATGCATGATTGGATTGCGTCTGTTAGTTTTCAAGGATGAGTTATCGGTTGCATTGTTGGTTAAAAGAAGTTCTTGATTTGGAGATTTATATATCACCAGTTTGTCTGGAGATAGATTTGATTAAACTGGGTGAGGTGTTGTGGATGTTTCTTAAAGACGATTCTTATGATTGTTTCATACGTGACTCTTGCCGGTAAGCAGTTTCTGTCGGGAAATGAGTTTTCCATTCCTCTTGAGAGTAAAAAGTTGTTGTGTGGAGGTGATTGACTCCTTGGTCGGTTTCATCTTTCCGGAATGCTTGGCTTGGATAAAGTGAGATGATCTGTTTGGTAAAAGTGAAATGCATTTGTAGAAGGCTTATGCGGTGTTTCTCTTTTAAAATGGAGTTTCTCCTCGAGGTAAATTTTGGTGCCTTTGTTTATGGAGTTCTTGTTCCAAGTTGAGTTCTTATGTTTATGACTTTTGGCACCTGGGTTTAAAGGTGATGATTGTCGTTCGTTGTGTTAAAGAGAATTGAGATTTCTTTTGCGTTCAAGCTGGTGATAAGAAAATGAATGTTGGAGAATTATTTCGTTGTTGTGTCCCTCAGTAGGGTTGATTAAATTATTAGTGGACCACTTGGTGGTTGCTAGTAATTGATTTTCCTTTTCGAAGTGTATTGGATCTTTCTGTCGCTGGGTTATGAGCGAGTTTGTGTCAACAGAAGTGGATTGTTCGGTTGTTAATGTTTTTGCGGGTTGAAAGACCCTGGTTATAAAGTAGGCTTTTCCTTTCGGTGGTAGTGGTGGGTGTTGGTCTTGTTGTAAAATATCAATCTTTTGCTAGGTTGTAACCCCGAGGGTTCAAGCGGTTGGTAGTCTTAGAGTGTTGTGTCTCACTTGGTTTACGTCGTCTTGAATACGACGAACCACAGTTGAGAGGTTGAGACGTGAAATCACTTTTGTGCGTGGGAGCTAAAGAGGGATCTAGAATTTGGTACCATGTCCTTCTGGAGAGTGGCTTGGGATAAGGGATCGGGCACTTTAGTTCCAAGGAATGTATGGAATGAGGAGTGTGAGATCGCTTCCTTTCGTGGTCTGTTTGGGAGCTTATTCTATCATTTGGGACGTTCTGAGGCCTTGTGTGAGTGCTTTGTGTACCAATGTTGAGTAAAAGTTCTGGCAAGTTTTGAATGTGAGTTATCGATAGAGCCGTTAGTCTTCGAGTCTTAGCTCCTTGCTTGTGAGTTCTGGCTAGTGCAATCCGTAGGGGTTTCTGAGCAGGTTCTGAGAAGTGAACCTTAGCTCCCCTTGATTTGTATGTTTTGCGTAGTGGTGTGTTTCGGATTTGGGGGTGAATCCTGTTGAAGGGGGGGAGAATGTGACACTACGGAATGATGGAGTGCGATAGTATAGATTTTGTCGGGACCCGAATTTGCAAATCTGGACCCTCTGTGTATTCAGCACTAGTCCAGGATCACATTAGTGCACACAGTCTCAACATCGGTACATATCACAATCATACTCAACGAATAATAAAGTACTTTATAGAAAGGAAATATAACGGGTTGCTTAACCTTATGGTCAAGTTACAAAAGTACGCCTTGCAGGGCTAGAGTCTTATTCAAATAGAATCTGCAGCGGAAAATAAAGAAATCACGTGGCGCCAACCAATATGCCACAGGCAACTGACTAGGCTCTCCCCCTAGCTTGTCGGCTCTTCCTGGAGCTCCTCCTCTAGTGCTGGTGTCGACTCTTCTTCAACTGATGTTGTATTGTGGCAAGGGTGAGTACTTGGTACTCAGCAAATTAGTGCAACTAATATTCTATATGCATGGCTTAATACAAAAGATAGGCTAACAGGTTTATTTGCAGTAAGGCAGCAATTAGCAAGTAACATAAGTAGATTCGAAAGCAGTAGAAGCAATGTAGTAACAATAACTTTTCCAGGAGTTAAGTAAACACTTTCCCTTTCCTAATCCACATTTCCATCAACGTCATCGTTAAACCCAACCAAACTTTTCAAGTTCAAGTTGTTTTCATGAAAGTCTAACCCTTGACTGTAATTCCCGAGCAATGTCCAATGCCGCGGACACAGCTATTCGAATAGATTTTACACTCTGCAGAGGTTATGCACTTTACCCACAAGATACAGCCAAACACCACAAAGGCGAGTGTCCGTAACAAAGTCTTTCAGAAACTTCTAACAGCACAAATGGGCCTCCCCGGTTATTGCACTCTAGCCCTTCCCTTAGCAAAGGCGAAGTCTAGGCCAATCAACCGTTATATGGGTACCTGGCCGCAGCCCCGGTACGCTCCCCCGTACAACTACACAAAAGGTATAGTTGACACCCCAAGGTCCCACAGGTACATTATTAGCAACTTAATCAACTAGGTCCGTCCCATTACAGACATGTGGTTGCACGTTTGACTCAGTTCAAAGGCTTGCAAGGTTAAGTCCTTAGGTTGACCAGGGCAAGACTACCCGAAGAACCAAATCAACTTCCCCGGTGCCAATCATGGCCCACCATATCATTCTTGCCACATGCCCCGGTCTAAATCTATTTATTAAACCCCAGTTGATTATCATGCACCACGTGCCATCGATAACAACATCAATAACACATGACACTTCTCAAAACATGTTCCATATGTCATTAAGTCAATGTTAACATGTAATTATCCAAAATCATGTTGTGACAACGTGGCAGGTTTAAGCAATATACTACAACGGTCTAATCACCCATGTTGGCAATTTAATAATGTCGAACTAAATAATCCACAACTAGGGTGTCAAGGGGTTCATGGCATACAATTATATACGACAAGGTGTCATACAGCAACTAGGTATTTAACTAATCCTAGAATTTAATCAACATAAATTCTAGTTAAATTAGCATGCAATACTTTGAAACAACATAATTTCAAAAAAATGGGCTCAACATGGTCAAAGCACAACTTGCCTTCAAAGAGCACTTGTTCCTGGTCTTGAGCTGGCTCCTGGAGCAACACTTCTCCTTCGAAGCCCTCGGGTACTTCAACGTCTACTCGTAATGCGTGCAAATAGCAATAAATAATTAAAACAGTACATGCACATTGCTCAAAACATCAAATAAAGTCCATAAATAGAAGGGGCATAATTTTACGAATTTTTAGAAATTGGAATCGCCCAAATCAGAGTTAAAATGCAAAAGTTATAATTGTTTAAAGTTTAAAGAATCTATTAATTAAATAATAACAGAGAAAATTTCGTATTAAAAAATTAATTAAAATTCATATTTAAGTAGATCTAAATTTTATAAAAATTTAGAAACTGGAATCGTTCAAATCGGAGTTAAGATGCAAAAGTTATAAGCGTTTGAAGTTTGAAAATTCAAATAAATCATTAAACCGAATTAATTCATTTATTTTTCTATTGAAAATTCCGATTAATGATGTTAGCACGGGATTTGATTTTCCACCGAATTATTTTTCTATAGAAAAATTGAATTATTGCGTTAGCCGGTCCACGGCCCGGGCCTGGTCCACCGTGGACTGGGTTCACGTGTCACTAACATGTGGGACCCACTGCTGACGTCAGCAACTGATGTCGGCATGGCTCGGCCGAGGACGGCTGACACGAGGGCCCCACGTGACGTCAACATGACGTCACGGGTGACGTTATGGAGATGTTGGGCCAGCCGCTGACATGCAGGCACCTCGCTGACGTCACACGCTGACGTCATCGATGACCGGGCGCGACCGCGCTGACCGCGCCGGTTCGGCTCCCGCGTACGTGGCACAATCTGGGCCATTGATTTGAAAATCAATGGTCCAGATCAGATCTAACCTCACGCGTTTGGAAAATAACGCGGTTGATCTGGACCGTTCGATCTTGATCGGACGATCAAGATCCGATCGGGTTTCACCGCGTCTCTGGGGGTGACGTGGCTTGACCCGGCACGTGACACGTGCCTCAATCTACGCCGTTCGATCTCGATCGAACAGCTGAGGTTACCTCTAACGCTACAATTCGGTTAACGCTAACCGTACGATCTAGATTTAACGGCTGAGATCTAATCTAGGCACGGCGCAGTTTACGATCACGTGGCTTAAACTAAGCCGTTGGATCTAAATCCAACGGTTGAGATTAGATCTAAAAACCGAAATGTGAAATCTAACGGGGCGACGTGGACTCACCGTAGCTGTCCGATGAAGATCCAACGGCTGAGAGGCTTCGGGATTCCGGCGAAGGCGCGGCGGGGCTGAGGTTGCCGGCGCTGGGGACGACGACACGCCAAACGGCGTTTGGGCGCGACTCCGGCGAGGTGAGTGGTAACCCCAGGCGCGGCTCGTCGCGATGGTTCCGGATCTGGGCTCAATCACGGCGGAGTCGGCGGCAAACGACGGAAAACCGCGACGGAACCCTAATCCAACTACGGCGAGCTCTAGCAGGCGAACGGCGGCGGCTCAGGCGTGAAGATCTAGGGCTACGAGTGCGCACGGAAAAGGGCTACATGATGGTGGTGGCGCTTTCAATAGGGGCCTTGGCTTCCGTGAAAATCGCAAAAACCGAGGTCCACCCGGCTGCGGTGGTGGAATTCGAATTGGATTCGGATTGGGCGACGTGGCGCAACGGTGGCCTGTAACACCCCGGCATTTAATATGCCCGAATGCTACCAAACATAAGCTACACAACGTCTAAAGACCACATTTAAACATAAATTCCAGCAAAGGTACGTATGCTAAAAACCGATATTTCGGCAGCATCTCCTTTGTTTTTCCATGAATTAATACAATATCAAAAACATGGCAACACGACATCTAAAACATCAACATAAATGGACATATCATCAAATTACGCCAATACTACCACGCTCAACCACTTCATAAGCTATAACGAAGCAAATAAGGGATCACGAGCATGTTAAATTAAACCATACATTAAGTTTATGGCACAACTCTTAATATCATGTCTCCAATTGATTAAGTATAGACTATGATGGTGGAGCTACGTGTAGAAGTGTAGTTAAACCCCTTTGTCCTGCATGCCGATCTCAAAGTACCTAAAAACAACATAAAACACAAGCGTGAGTTCGAAACTCAGCAAGCATATTGTAATGGACAACAAGAACAATAACATGGCAAAAACATCTCCCATCATGTATATCATCTCAATCATGAACACTTAATAATATCATCATCAATATGCATGTAATGCAATGCAATGCTCATATGCTCATATCTCCTTGGAAACTCATACCGGTATGGTTGAGTACACACCCGTCGTGTAACACCCTACAAATGTAAACTGTCGTACAAGAAAAATTCGACAGCATCTCTCCTAAAATTAGGACAAAACGGAAGCGACAACAAGATTCATAATAACCATTATAAACAGGAATAACATAAAAGCATCAATACTAGAGATAACAAGTCTAAATCAACCAAAAAACAAACATAAACGTAAAACAGCTCCAAAGAGGACATCAACAGGTCTATGATTAATAAAATTTCAGCAAGCTAATGAATTATTAAATGCACTAGTCCATGTGATTCGTGATGACCCCGGAGGGTTGATTGTGCTACTAAGCCCACCCTTCAAGCTTACGACTCGCGAGAACTACCTGAAAACAACAAAATAACAAGGGGTGAGATTGGGTAATCTCAGCAAGCGGAACAACTTCTAACGAATAACACAAAGCCACAAAGAAAACTAGCATACCAAATTCCTCATGTCCAATACCACATTATAGAGTCCACACAACCTCAGTAAAATGCATATGATTGTGCACATGCTTATGCCATGATCCTCCTCACCGTGCCCTTTCTCAGGAACACACGGTGTTGTACGGCACTTGCCGCGCCGCTGGCGTCGACAAACTTCCAATGCATGATTATGCAGTTAATGCTTCATGCATAAATACATTCATAACTTCCCACTCTGAATTCACATGCTTGCATACCATCAAATAACATGGATAGAATGCGAACATCATTGAGATAGAATATCTCCACAATTCATCTTGCAAACAACATCTTTCTTCATTCTTACTCATGATTCAAAAGCCAAACAACCACATCACAATGCAGGATAGGATATTGTAATCTCATAAACAAGTAGTTAAACCATGTAGGTGTGCTTCAATTAAGGTTTATATTGAAGACGAAACAAATAGCGAGTTATAGTTTAGCAAGACCGCTACTTCCACTTGCCTTTACCAACGTGGATGACGAACCTAGTTGCGTCCAGAAGGGGCACCACCTGTACAAGTATTATTTCAGTACATAGCGACATCACAAATGATCACACAACTCGAACACACGCTTCCTAATCCCCGTTCCCTTCTTAAGCGCCAAAAACCCCAATCTGCCCGGGTCAAACAGCAGCACCCTCTATTCACAATTTCGTATCTTTTTTTATACAGATCATAAAAATACAAAAAAAATTACAGTAGCTAGATATTGACGAGATCTACAACTTTCATGAAGATCACAAATTTCAATTCCACTGTTAAATATGCCTAAACAAACGTCCAACACAGTGGACAAAATCTGTTTCCAGATTCTGTTCATCATCTTGAAACAGCTATAACTCTCATACCGACGCCCCAAAAATTCTGAAAAAATTACAGAAGCTAGATCTCGACGTTATCTACAACTTTCTAGTTATAGGTTTTTGCAGGAAAAATCGTCTATGCCACGTAAAACGCGAAACAATTCGCGCTGCACAATCTCCCCTTCCAAAAACAGCACCACGTGAACATCTACCCTTCTCCCCCATCAAGATCCATATAAATCACTCACCACCAGATCTAATACACTCCTAATCCCTAGGTAGAACAAGGGTAAAATATTGGGAATTTTACCTTGAGTTCTCCCTTGAGAACCCATGAAAAACGCGCGACGATTCCCGAAACGGAAATCTGCTCGTCCACCACGCCTCCACGGATCCTCTTTTCGCTTGCTCCTTCGCGTTTCGCGGTGGATCTTGAGCCACCACGCAAGGGGAGGAAGAGGAGGGGTGGTGTGGCTTCTAGGGGAGGAAGGGGGGTGCCCTAGGGCTTTTGGGGGGGTGACACCCCTTTTATATGGTGGGCCGGCCCACTAGGGGAAAAGAGAGAGAGGTGGGGAGGGGATTCGCAGCCCAGGCCCAGGTTTTCCTCGGCCCACTGTTTCTAGCCCGACAACTCCAAATTTAATATTAATATGCCGGATAAGCTTCAATTATTTCATCCCCCGACAAATCCTTCATTCCTCTCCCGAAACAAAACCAGGAAAAGGAACCCTAGAATCGCTCTGATGCTCTAAGGCATCACATTCTCCCCTCCTTAAAAGGATTCGTCCCCGAATCTACTCCTCTTTGCTACGGAACCTTAAAAAAGGAAGGCAAAATGGTAATCAACACTTTACCTTCAGCATCCTCAAAGAGTGTAGGATACTTCTTCCGCATCTGGTCCTCAAGTTCCCAAGTTGCATCCCGCTCGAGACTAATTGGTCCACAAATCTTTCATTGGACACTAACACGAACTATTCCCCTATTAAATAAAGGACACCTATTAGGTGAATCTGGTATCGATCTGGAATCTCAACTCCCACTTCTCTCTTCAACCCGATCGCGAAACTCCGCATTCCAATCTCAACTCCTCTACCACGCTCGTCATTACGGACGACGCGAACCATGTGAGACACAACGCTCTAGGTAAGTCTCTAAATCAACCCAAACACAAACTCCTATCTCCTACAAGTGATTGATCTTTTACAAAAAGAACCAATATCCACCCTTACCAACGACAGAGATAGCCTACTTTACAACCAGGGTCCGAAAATCCGCAGAAACAATAACAACCGAACACAATCACTACGGTTGACACAAACTCGCTCGAACCCAGCGACAAAAGTTCCAAAAAATTAATGTAATTACCTGCAACTTCCAAGTTGTCCACTACTAAAATAAGCAACCCCACCGAGGAACACATCAATGAAAACAATTCTCCAAAAAAGGTTTGAATTGAGTCATACACAACCTTCCTTTACTCTTCACTTTTAAACTACTTACGATCAGCGACCCACACTAGTTTTCCCTTGTAAGAAGGTTTCGCCTTCACATTCTTCCACCCAAGGACCAGGGCAAGGAGTACAATCCTTGAATATACTCAACCATAACATAAACATTCATTTTCTTACCCCCAAGCTTGAACGTAAAAGAAATCTTAATTCTCACTAACACAACGAACGACAATCACCACCTTTAAACCAAAGGGCTGAAATTCACATACACGGGAACTCAACTTGGAAGAGGAACTCCATAACCAAAACCACCAAAAAAAAATTTTCTTCGGGGAGAAGCTCTATTCAAAAGAGAAACACCGCGGAAGTCTTCTGCAAATGCATTTCACTTTTACCAAAACAAATCATCTCACTTTTATCCAAGGCCAAGCCATTCAGAAAAAAAAGAAACCGATTAAGGAATTAAATGCTTCCACACAACCACCATCTCTTTTTCCTTAAAAAGGAACCAAACTCACTTCCCAATAGAAAAATTGTTTCAACCACGAATATCATTCATGTCACAACCAGAAGAATCGTCTCTTAAACAAAAACTGTCAAACACCTCACACCACAACACAACTCTAGCCCAAAATAGAAATACAAATATTTCCAGATCATGAAGTTCCAAATCTTACATTGGATTAGCTACTTCTTTTGATCAACAATGCAACCGATAACTCGACCTTGAAAACTACGGACACAGTCAAAGCATACATCCTTGAGCATAAATGTCGCATTCATAACTTAAGCTAGTTTTCTTATCAAAGATGAATGAATGACGATATTTAATAGAATAACATTCCAAAATCTCCACAAATTACTTCAAGGTTAATCATTCTTTTATCCTTGTTTTAAGCCTTGAAATTAACCCACATTTGGCGTAATCATTCTAAGTTTAGGAAACTCAAACACAGCACAAAGAATACTTTGACCGAAAGTATTCAACCCAAATATCAAACAAACAAACCAATCCATATGAATTTTTAAACATAAGTTCAACATAACTCCCGCCATCTATAGCATTCCACTACCCTTACCATTTAGATTTCAATATTCCCTATTTATTCATTGAGAAGGCCCATCAGGATTTAACAACAACTACACAACAAATTCTTACTCTTATTACCTTTTCCACAATTATAAATAAAGTTCACAGTGCTTATCAAAAACACATCCAACCAACACTACCTCATCAAGATCCCCACGGAGCAGCCTAACCTATATCATCATATTCTAAATTTGAAAGGCAGTGCTTCAACAAGTCTTTCAGCATGATGAACCTATAAATTCCATACCACATACGCGTCAACATCTCGACAATGGAAATTTATTCACCTAAAAGATGACTCAACAAGTAAATATTATCTCAACAAGGCACCAATCGTAAATAGAAGTTTAAAACATACATTTATTAAGGACAAAATCACGCGTCATGCTAACTATCCCTGGTTCACTCCATCACAACATGTTACAATTTCCACCATTTTAACAAAGGTCCATGTTAAATATGCCTAAACAAACGTCCAACACAGTGGACAAAATCTGTTTCCAGATTCTGTTCATCATCTTGAAACAGCTATAACTCTCATACCGACGCCCCAAAAATTCTGAAAAAATTACAGAATCTAGATCTCGACGTTATCTACAACTTTCTAGTTATAGGTTTTTGCAGGAAAAATCGTCTATGCCACGTAAAACGCGAAACAATTCGCGCTGCACAATCTCCCCTTCCAAAAACAGCACCACGTGAACATCTACCCTTCTCCCCCATCAAGATCCATATAAATCACTCACCACCAGATCTAATACACTCCTAATCCCTAGGTAGAACAAGGGTAAAAGATTGGGAATTTTACCTTGAGTTCTCCCTTGAGAACCCATGAAAAACGCGCGACGATTCCCGAAACGGAAATCTGCTCGTCCTCCACGCCTCCACGGATCCTCTTTTCGCTTGCTCCTTCGCGTTTCGCGGTGGATCTTGAGCCACCACGCAAGGGGAGGAAGAGGAGGGGTGGTGTGGCTGCTAGGGGAGGAAGGGGGGTGCCCTAGGGCTTTTGGGGGGGTGACACCCTTTTTATATGGTGGGCCGGCCCACTAGGGGAAAAGAGAGAGAGGTGGGGAGGGGATTCGCAGCCCAGGCCCAGGTTTTCCTCGGCCCACTGTTTCTAGCCCGACAACTCCAAATTTAATATTAATATGCCGGATAAACTTCAATTATTTCATCCCCCGACAAATCCTTCATTCCTCTCCCGAAACAAAACCAGGAAAAGGAACCCTAGAATCGCTCTGATGCTCTAAGGCATCACACGTCGGTGTGCACCCTTTTCCCCATTCCATCCCGAAGATGGAGGGTGCCTACTCCTCGCTTCCATTCACCACGTGGATGGAATCACGATGTAGGTATTACTCAATGGCGTTCCGGACTAGTCATAACTTTCTCACCGACCTTCCCCGGACTAGTTATGACTTTCTCACCGCCCTCGCCCCATCTCATGACATGCATGCAACTATGCCAATTATCATATCTCATTTGTACATAAACATTTGGCATCATGTCATAGTACACATAAACACATGGCATCGAATCATGATAAATAAAGACACATAGCATCATATCATGATATTCACGCTCATTATATCATTGGAAAACAGCAAGCATGGCAAGTGATCATAGCAAGTATTCAATCTTTCATCTAATCTCCACAAGCAACCTACAATTCCGCTATTCATTACAACACACTTGCCTCAACCGCGGCGACGGATTGGCGGGAAGTCGAGGGCACTCCCGGTGTCACACCACCTGCACAAAGGCACCACACACTCACAATCATGCACACAAAACAGTACGCAAAACCCCATCTAACCCGACATTGCCCACTACTCGCAAAACCTAAAAACAGAGGTTCTTGACAGCAGCCTTGCAAAAAGCATAACTTGAGTTCTGGGACTCCGAATCAACTAAACGAGTATATCCTCGCGTAGCTTAGGAAATTTCCCAACTTTCTCTAGGTATAAGGAAAGACTGATTCGGAATCTAAAGTCGTCTAATCTACAGATTACCGTGATCTGTTCCAATTACGTCACAGATTTTAACTCGCTCGGTAAAACAGCCATAACTTTCAAACAGCTGATCGGAATTTAACGTGCTTTATGTCCACGGAAAGATAATTAAATTATCTACAACTTCTTCAACATCCGTATGGACAGATTCGGATTCTAAATTGGCGAAAACAGGAACCCTAGGTCGACTACTCATGCTGTCCCAAAACAGAGACGTGGCAACGTCTAGATCTAACCCAAATTACTCCAATCCAGCACCTCCAATTGATCTAAAAACTTGATAAACACCCTAATAACAGTACCTAGATCAATTCCAAGGATCCCCATGATCATACCTTTGCCCGACGAACGAAAACTCCAATCGATCTCCACGCTCCTCGCTCCTCGCTCCTCGCTCCTCGCTCCTCGCTCCTCGTTCCTCGCTCCACGCTCCTCGGATGGATCCATGAGGATGCAGGGGTGGGGAGGCCACCCTAGGGCAGCAAGGGGGTGGAGGAGAGGTGGTGTGCAATAGGGAGCAATGGGGGAGGTGGAGGCGCAAGGAAGGGAGAGGGGAAGGTGGGGGTGGCGGCTAGGGCTTGGAGGGAGAGGTGGGGGCGCCCAAGGGCACGGGGAGCACGCCCAAAAGGCTGGTGGGGAGCCCTTTTACCAGCCCCCACACCCAATCCTAGTCCGTTACGGAGACCTACTCCATCCCACCAAAGCCCACCAAGGCCCAAACTCCCCCGGGAAGGCCCAAAACCCCGGAAACGACCCGGAAACGCCCCGGAAAAGCTATTAACCTCCATATCCTATAGTTTTAACCTTAATTCCACATCTCATAATGTTATTAACCTTATCATGCACGTTAAATAAGGTTACGACACTCCGTGGTGTCACAACGCTTCAAAAGGCCCAAAAACGCGAGTAAACCTCAAGCCGAAAGGTTTTATTCTCTAATTTCACCTTCTATAACGTCACACCAAACCGTAGTGTCACATGGCCGTTGGATCAAGATCCAATGATTGAGCGGTTAGGGCTAGGTCGGTCTTGAGTCCAATTCGGGTCAAACTCAGACTCGAGTCTGACTCGGGTCAGACTCGGTCGGACTCGGTCGGATGAAAAGTACAAACCCACTCGGCTAATTTCCAGCGATTTAATATTCAAATTAATTTCCAGAAATTCATTTAATTCGAGAAAAATAGAAAATTAATCAGAAAAATTTCAGAAAAATTCTGGAAAATACTTTGAGACATTTTGGACTCGAATAAATTATTTCCAACAAAATTATATATATAAATTTAAAATCTTTAATTATTTCAAAAGGGAATAAATTGAAATTAAATCCAGATAAATCCAAATAAATTCCAGAAAAATCCACAAATTTACAAAAGTGCAAAATAACATTCAAACTTATGAAAAGCAAAAATTGGGGTGTTACAGATTTCGGCATTGAGGTACGACTTTGGTATCATGTTTTTTAGCCTTTGCCATGAGTTTGGGCTTTTCCAGGGGAGGATTTGGGCCTTCCGGGGGAGTGTGGTGATGTAACATTGGGTGTCCCGATCTTTCGATGAGAATGATAACCTTCGATTTGGGTGGAGATGACTTTGACGATCCGACTATAATGTACAACGACGATGCGCCTTAGCAATCGCTAAACCAACTCCAGATGGTTATTGACCTTGCCGTGGGCATGATCAATATAACACCCCGGCATTTAATATGCCCGAATGCTACCAAACATAAGCTAAACAACAACTAAATATCACATTTAAACATAAATTCCAGCAAAGGTACATATGCTAAAAACCGATATTTCGGCAGCATCTCCTTTGTTTTTCCATGAATTAACACAGTATCAATATCATGGCAAGATATATCATAGCACACGACATCTAAAACATCAACATAAATGGATGTATCATCAAACTACGCCAATAATACCACGCTCAACCACTTCATAAACTATAACGAAGCAAATAAGGGATCACAAGCATGCTAGATTAAACCATACATTAACTTTATGGCACAACTCTTAAAATCATGTCTCCAAGTGATTAATCATAGACTATGATGGTGGAGCTACGGGTAGAAGTGTAGCTAAACCCCTTTTTCCCGCATGCCGATCTCAAAGTACATAAAAACAACATAAAACACAAGCGTGAGTTCGAAACTCAGCAAGCATATTGTAATGGACAACAATAACAATATCATAGAAAATAACATCTCACATCATGTATATCATCTCAATCATGAACACTTTAACAAAAGCATCATCATTGTGTATGCAATGCAATGCTCATATCTCCTTGGAAACTCATACCGGTATGGTTGAGTACACACCCGTCGGTGTGCACCCTTTTCCCCCCTTCCATCCCGAAGATGGAGGGTGCCTACTCATCGCTTCCATTCACCACGTGGATGGAATCACGATGTAGGTCTTACTCAATGGCGTTCCGGACTAGTCATAACTTTCTCACCGACCTTGCCGGACTAGTTATGACTTTCTCACCGCCCTCGCCCTATCTCATGTCATGCATGCAACTATGCCAATTATCATATTTTACATGTACATAAACATATGGCATCTCATCAAGACAAATATCAACACATGGCATCGAATCATGATAATCATACTCAATATATCATTGGAAAACAGCAAGCATGGCAAGTGATCATAGCAAGTATTCAATCTTTCATCTAATCTCCACAAGCAACCTACAATTCCGCTATTCATTACAACACACTTGCCTCAACCGTGGGCGACGGGATTGTGGGAAGTAGAGGGCACCCCCGGGGTCACACCACCTGCACAACGGCATCACATACTCTCAATAATGCCCACAAAACAGTACACAAATCCCCATCTCACCCGACATTGCCCGCTACTCGCAAAACCTAAAACAGAGGTTCTGTCCCGGCGGGACAGCAGCCTTGCAAAGGCCATAACTTGAGTTCTGGGACTCCAAATCGATTAAACGAGTACACCATCGCGAAGCTTAGGAAATTTCCTACCTTTTTCTAGTTATACGGAAAGACTGATTCGGACTCTAAAATTGTTTAATCTACAGATTACTACGATCTGTTCTAATTGCGTCACAGATTTTAAAACGCTCGGTAAAACGGCCATAACATTCAAACGGCTGATCGAATTTTAACGTGCTTTATGTCCACGGAAAGATAATTAAATTATCTACAACTTCTTCTAAGTCCGTACGGACATATTCGGATTCTAAATCGACGAAAACTCGAACCCTAGCCCGACTGCTCAATCTGCCCGAAAACAGAAACGTGGCAACGTCTAGATCTAACCCAAAGAACTCCAACCCAGCACCACCAATTGATCTAAAAACTTCATAAACACCCTAAGAACAGTACCTAGATCAAACCCAAGGATCCCCATGATCATACCTTTGCCCAACGAACGAATCTCCAATAGATCTCCTCGCGGATCGCTCCTCGCTCCACGCTCCTCGCTCCAACGGATCGATCCACAAGGTGCAGAGGTGTGGAGACCACCCTAGGGCAGCAAGGGGGTGGAGGAGAGGTGGTGGAGAGGTGGGGCAATAGAGGAGAGCAAGGGGGAGGCGCAAGGCTCAAAGGGAAGGGGCGGCTAGGGCTTGGCAAGTGGGGGGAGGTGAGGGGGGGCGCACCAAGGCCTCAAGGGGCGCAAAGGCAGCAGGGTGGACGCCCCAAAGGGGCAGGGAAACCCCTTTTACCAGCCCCCACACCCAATTCTAGTCCGTTACGGAGACCTAATCCATCCCACCAAAGCCCACCAAGGCCCAAAACTCCCCCGGGAAGGCCCAAAACCCCGAAAACGGCCCGGAAACGGCCCAGAAAAGCTATTAACCTCCATAACCTATAGTTTTAACCTTAATTCCACATCTCATAATGTTATTAACCATATCATGCATGTTAAATAAGGTTACGACACTCCGTGGCGACATAACACTTCAACCGGCCCAAAAACGCGAGAAAACCCTAAGCCGAAAGGTTTTATTCTCTAGTTTCACCTTCTATAACATCACACCAAACCATAGTGTCACATTCTTCCCCCCTTCAACAGGATTCGACCTCGAATCCGAAGGACGCCAAAAACAGCCACAAAGTCCCCAAGGGACAAAAGGCTTCTCTGCAGCACAAAACATTCGCACAACGACTAGAACCGGAAACAAACGACAAACGAGTTCCCAAAACCAACACTTAAAGAAAAAGTGTTGATCTAGCTCAACTAAGGGCAACCGCTCACAGTTCAACTTTCAATTCAAATCCCAAACAGAATCTGCGTTTCAACCTCGAAGGGCTTCAACAACCCAAAACGCTCGAATCCTCACGACAAACACCTCACCCTTCTATCACAACCTACCTGACTACACCTTTGCAATAAACTCAACATGACAAAGTCAAAGGAAGTCACAATTCCTTTAACGACCTCTCTTCATTCCCGAAAGTTTCCATCGAGGGGAATAACTCATTAAGGCACACTAGCCCTTCCGATACATGATCATACTAACATGTTATTCCATCCTTTCCCAGGCAAGACTCAAACCCAAAAACAACTAGTGAAGACAACTACTCACGGCAGCGCAATTATCACCGATCTACCGTCAACTTCACTTCCACCCATCGCTACTCTTAGTAAAGGCTAAACCCATACATCATCAACCTCCATCACAAACCACCCTTATACCACTAAGGTTCGACACCTAGCCCAAGCTAGGATCGAAAACCTTACCAAACCACAATTGGTTCCTTTCTTAAGAGGGTCTCTCCCTCACACAAAAACACTTAGCTATCAAGCCCAAGTGTACACACAACAACTCAAACCCAAAGCGTTAACAACCATTTTGGAAAGAATTCGGCAACATCCAAGCCAAAACACAAAGGAAGCATAAATCCCTTACATCACAACCAACATACCAGAAATTGTTCATTGCTTCTTTTCATACTAGAAAGCAAGGGAAATCTCGTTTCATGACATAAATGCACACTCTTCAGGATCACTCCGGATTAGTCATATCTCCATATATGACTTTCTCACCGACACAGCTCAACGACTCTTTTATCTTTTAACATGTAAAAACGATGTCATGTTTACTTTTCACCATTCCCTCATCATGTAACCACACTACCGAATAGTCATTCACATGATGACTTTTGCCTCGGTATCATATGAATAAATCTCGAATAACATCGAGAGTTGCGCTAATTCATATAAACTATGACGGCAACATCGTTAATCAACAAAACACCACATCGTGTGAAAACCCATCTTCGATTTAACACTAGCTTTGCAACACCTCGCAAAATCAAACTCAACCCTTTGGAACAGAACATCGACTCCAAAATCAAACATCTGCAGACACAAGCACCATAAATTTTTATCAAAAGAGAGGGAAACTCAATCCAAAAAGAAAACTCTTCACTAACCAAATTCACTTATGAAACATTCATAAAAATCCAGACTTGTAAAACACCCACACACCAGACACATTTTCCAAATGACTCCAACTCTAGTCAAATAGAGTTACACATCAAGGGCTTAACTCAAAAGTTTCCAACACAACCCTTTATGACCATCTGCTTCCTTTTAAAATTAATTCCAAAGATAAATCAGTGCGAACGCGAAAGGGCGCGATCCACTCAAAAACTTTTAGATGTAAACTCAAACTCACAACACGAACTAAACAAATTCGCCAAAATCAAAGGTCGACACCAACCACTACGAATTTTGGGGAAACTCTGAAACTCAACATAAGGAACACCTCAACCGAAAGCATTCAACCGAGATGGCAAACAACCAAACCAGTTTCAAAGGTTTTTAGACAACAGCTCAGCATGAAAGGAACTATCTCTAGTACTCCACTACGCTTTCCATTAAAGACTTCAATAATCACTATTTACTATCTGAGGAGCCCCAACACAATTCAACCGAAAGTTTCACAACAAATTCTTCCTCTAGTTACCATTCCCAACATTTTTTAATAAGGGTTTATGATGCTTATCAAAAAGGCACCCAACCAAGACTATAATGACATGATCCCCACGGCTCACCGAATCATAATACATCTTATTCTAAATTTGAAACATAGTACTTCTACAAATATTTCAGCAAGATCAACATATAAATTTCATACCACCTATATATTCACGTCTCGACAACCGAACCTTATTCAGTTAAACAACGACTTCAACATGTAAATATTATCTCTACAAGACAAAGTTCATAACTAGGATTCCAAGGCATACATTCATTAAGGATGAAATTGTACATCATGTTAATTATCCAAAGCTCACTCCATCGCAACATGTTAAAATTTTCCTCTATTTTAACAATGGTTTTCCAACGAATAATCAAAACAGTTACCACAACTACTTAGTCATCAATAACAACAAATGGGCATAATCATCAACCAACAACATTACTTTTAGCTACCCTATACATAGGTGATAACAAAATTACCACCACACAACATACCCCCACTATTTAAAATAGACTGAATACTAGCATTAACACTACCATTAACAACATCATTAAAAATAAGTCTTATGTCTTCTCCATTGATATCAATACTAGCATTGTAGCGACACAACTGCATACTTCCAAAGATACTAGTAGTTTGCAACAACATAAATAGCAACTCTAATCAACATCCAAATTAAAGTCACTAGTCAACACGATTAAATTTCTCTATTAATCCATTAGATTAGAACATCTTTAACAACCAAAGAAAGTTTCTTTTACAATAACAAAGATCTGCATCATCTTAATGTTTTAACTATGCATCAAAGTTTAAACTTTTAACATTAACAAGGATCATAAGCACTTTTAAAGCAAGGCAACAGATTCTAAGCATGTACATTAACACATTTAATCATTCTCGCTAAGAGTAAACTGCAACACTAGTAGTCTATTTATTCTCAAGCTAGAGATATTAATCACATTGAATTGATTCAACTCAAAATTTAACTTGCAACACATCAATCCATAAACCACATTGTTACCTACTACATAACATGCTAAACATCAATTCTTACTAGGGACAAACGATTTCAGTCAAAAGACTACTTTGTTTACAGCATTTTAGTTTTAAAACTCATCCCAAGTTCATAAGGAAAATTTGACTCTCAAAATTGCGATGAGACAAACCCAAACTTGGTCATGCAAAGGAATTCTCCAAAACACTTTTTAAATCTCAAAGACTCCTCTTTGGAGGGAACCAATCGATCAAATATACCTTTGCAAATAAACCCTAACTCCAAACTTTCACAAAATAGGAAGGGTTCTTCAAAGATGATTTTCTTAAACCAAAGCAAAATAACGAATCAAACACCACTTACTTCTACAAAGACACGTAACTTCAGCCACGACAGCCAGTGCGGCATAACTCATAATAACTCCGTTAACCTCGGAGAAAGACAAACACAGGGATAAATTTGAATGCTTCTTCCCCATAAAGCCATCAACAAACTAATCATTAAAAGCTGGAAAGGCGCCCAAAAGAAGCGCAACACTAGACTCCTCTTCTTCGTCTTCAACCAAGGAAGACAAAACCACACACCGCATACGGAACGATCCACAAAAACCCAACATTTTTCATTTGATTCAAATCAACTAAAGCCAAGAAAAGCAACGAAAATCGACCGTCGAGCGGCAAAGAACGTCTGAAGGAATCCACCACCAAACTCTTCTATTTGACTCAGTCAACTACCCGATCTACAACAGAGAGGGTAAGCACTCTTCTCCTACAGGAGTTAATAGTTCTTCGGTGATGGCGCTAACCGCCATACCGTCAAACCTCGCCCTTACTATGAACAAAAAGAGGTGACCGAAACCCTTCGGTACCACAATTCCACTCTATCACAACAACAAGAGCAATTCAGTCATTTATCTCATAGACATAGCAACATGCTTTATCAAAGGAAGCATTCAACATCATAGCTTAAATACAACATTTAAGCATAAAGAAACGATACCCATACCCTTTCCTACTGTGCATCCATTGTGTGTCAAATTTTAGATTAGTCATACCACTTTTGCAAGTTTTAATGTTGCTATCCTATAACAAAATTTTAGTTAAGACCTAAGCCATGTTTCTAAGTTATTCCACATCATATTTTAGTTTTTCCCTATAGCATGACACTAAAAATTCACATTCCAAGGACCTACAGCCCGCTCTGATACCAACTGTAACACCCCGGCATTTAATATGCCCGAATGCTACCAAACATAAGCTAAACAACAACTAAATATCACATTTAAACATAAATTCCAGCAAAGGTACATATGCTAAAAACTGATATTTCGGCAGCATCTCCTTTGTTTTTCCATGAATTAACACAATATCAATATCATGGCAAGATATATCATAGCACACGACATCTAAAACATCAACATAAATGGATGTATCATCAAACTACGCCAATAATACCACGCTCAACCACTTCATAAACTATAACGAAGCAAATAAGGGATCACAAGCATGCTAGATTAAACCATACATTAACTTTATGGCACAACTCTTAAAATCATGTCTCCAAGTGATTAATCATAGACTATGATGGTGGAGCTACGTGTAGAAGTGTAGCTAAACCCCTTTTTCCCGCATGCCGATCACAAAGTACCTAAAAATAACATAAAACACAAGCGTGAGTTCGAAACTTAGCAAGCATATTGTAATGGACAACAATAACAATATCATAGAAAATAACATCTCACATCATGTATATCATCTCAATCATGAACACTTTAACAAAATCATCATCATTGTGTATGCAATGCAATGCAATGCAATGCTCATATCTCCTTGGAAACTCATACCGGTATGGTTGAGTACACACCCGTCGGTGTGCACCCTTTTCCCCCCTTCCATCCCGAAGATGGAGGGTGCCTACTCATCGCTTCCATTCACCACGTGGATGGAATCACGATGTAGGTCTTACTCAATGGCGTTCCGGACTAGTCATAACTTTCTCACCGACCTTGCCGGACTAGTTATGACTTTCTCACCGCCCTCGCCCTATCTCATGTCATGCATGCAACTATGCCAATTATCATATTTCACATGTACATAAACATATGGCATCTCATCATGACAAATATCAACACATGGCATCGAATCATGATAATCATACTCAATATATCATTGGAAAACAGCAAGCATGGCAAGTGATCATAGCAAGTATTCAATCTTTCATCTAATCTCCACAAGCAACCTACAATTCCGCTATTCATTACAACACACTTGCCTCAACCGTGGGCGACGGGATTGTGGGAAGTAGAGGGCACCCCCGGGGTCACACCACCTGCACAATGGCATCACATACTCTCAATAATGCCCACAAAACAGTACACAAATCCCCATCTCACCCGACATTGCCCGCTACTCGCAAAACCTAAAACAGAGGTTATGTCCCGGCGGGACAGCAGCCTTGCAAATGCCATAACTTGAGTTCTGGGACTCCAAATCGATTAAACGAGTAACCATCGCGAAGCTTAGGAAATTTCCTACCTTTTTCTAGTTATACGGAAAGACCGATTCGGACTCTAAAATTGTTTAATCTACAGATTACTACGATCTGTTCTAATTGCGTCACAGATTTTAACATGCTCGTTAAAACGGATGATCGGATTTTAACGTGCTTTATGTCCACGGAAACATAATTAAATTATCTACAACTTCTTCTAAGTCCGTTCGGACAGATTCGGATTCTAAATCGACGAAAACTCGAACCCTAGCCCGACTGCTCAATGCCTAAACAAAACGTGGCAACGTCTAGATCTAACCCAAAGAACTCCAACCCAGCACCACCAATTGATCTAAAAACTTCATAAATACCCTAAGAACAATACCTAGATCAAACCCAAGGATCCCCATGATCATACCTTTGCCCAACGAACGAATCTCCAATAGATCTCCTCGCGGATCGCTCCTCGCTCTCCTCCATTGCCCCACCTCTACACCACCTCTCCTCCACCCCCTTGCTGCCCTAGGGTGGTCTCCACACCTCTGCACCTTGTGGATCCATCCGTTGGAGCGAGGAGCGAGGAGCGAGGCTCAAAGGGAAGGGGCGGCTAGGGCTTGGCAAGTGGGGGGAGGTGAGGGGGGCGCACCAAGGCCTCAAGGGGCGCAAAGGCAGCAGGGTGGACGCCCCAAAGGGGCAGGGAAACCCCTTTTACCAGCCCCCACACCCAATTCTAGTCCGTTACGGAGACCTAATCCATCCCACCAAAGCCCACCAAGGCCCAAAACTCCCCCGGGAAATCCCAAAACCCCGAAAACGGCCCGGAAACGGCCCGGAAAAGCTATTAACCTCCATAACCTATAGTTTTAACCTTAATTCCACATCTCATAATGTTATTAACCATATCATGCACGTTAAATAAGGTTACGACACTCCGTGGCGATATAACACTTCAACCGGCCCAAAAATGCGAGAAAACCCTAAGCCGAAAGGTTTTATTCTCTAGTTTCACCTTCTATAACGTCACACCAAACCATAGTGTCACAATCAACTTGATCACGAAGATCAATTCCTGCAAGCAATCGAAGAACAAGCAAGAACAAGGCAAAAGCAATCTAAAATTGCAAATATGGATGAAGTATTTGAAAAGTTGGGGTTCCGATATAAGGGTCTTGTTAGGCGGCCGTTGAGCACGTCTAAAAGACTCAAAATAGTAGCGAAAGGCTAAACTATCAAATAACCAAAACCCAAGTTATTTTGGGGGACTCCCTAGCTATATATAGGAGAAATAGGAGGCCAAAACCATGCTTGGGGCGTCCAAAAGACATCCATGGCCGAGTAGGACTCCTATTCCTAGTTTGACTCGGATTTGAAAAGATGACCGAACTTGTTTTGCAGATTCCCGTTGACTCGTAAGGAATTTGGAGGTGGGGCCAGATCCGTTGGAAAGAGGACGTCGAAACCTTTGAAACCAGTACTCATAGACCTCAAACAACCTTGTGGATCAAAAGTTATCGTCATTTTAAGTTAGTGCTGTCCCGGAGGCCGAATCCGAGTTGAACTTGTGCACCGGACGAATTGGCTTCATGCTTGATGTTTGGGAGTCCTTCTCCTTGGTTCCTAAGGACAATAAAATCATCACAAGGATTAAATAGCATTCCATTCATTAAATTATTTCTATGCAACCCGAGGAATGCATTCACCTGGCAATTGAATTGACGTGCGCGAGCTCGAGTAATTGGCCCTTGTATTACATTGTTGGCTTCAATTGGGTTTGTAGGCATGGCCGTATCCATGGTAGTGATGTCCTCATCATCCTCCCCTTCTTGCATTTGAGTCGTCCTCGACTCAAGTTCATCATCTTCTCCCAAGTATGGCTGTAGATCTGATAATTGAGTTGACGGGCTTGAGCTCAAGTCAATGGTCCTTGAACCGACGAAGATGTAGAAGAATGGCCAAGGTGGGGGTCGATAAAGCCATGCAGATGGAGCCATCGTAGTAGATGTATACGAAGTAGGGGATGCCGTGAAGTGTCGCCAACTTAATGGTTCTGGCCAAGGTGGGGGTCGATGAAGCCATGCAATTGATATAATTGCAGCAACACTTGGTTGTGACCATCTTGGTGATGACCATATGTTTGCATCGTTAGTTTTGTCCATGATGAGCATGGTCTCATCATCCTCCCTTTCTTGAAGTGGAGTCGTCCTCGACTCCATCATATTATCCTGAAAAATGTTAGGAACGACAGGAAACAAAGTAGCATGCACATTTGCAATCAAATCAATGGATCGAGAATCTCTATCAACCATATACTCCCTTTCTTGAAAACTATCATGTGACTTGTAAGTTGAATCAAAAGTACTTGATATGACATGATTAGTGATATGGCACTTGTCAAATTGATGACATTGTTGCACGGCAAGCAGAGGTTCAAAATCTGAATAAATGTAAACTCGATCGGCTTTATACTCTCCTTTCTCACTATTTTTGCAAATAACATGGAAAATATTTCACGATAACTGGACAAATCAGAATGTACAAAAAGTCTCTCCTCTAAATAATTCAGAACACATGGAACATCAAATTCAATGTAGCCTAATGTATCTAAAGAAGACATCAATTTCAACTCATCATTTTCGCTTGCAATGTGAATGACTTGTTTATTTTCAGCACAAGTGTCTAGTGTGTTAACAAAAGTAACATGTCCACTCACTAGTTGTGTCATGGATATAAGTGAAGTATTATCACACAACTCTTCTTTATCACAAGAAATAGCAAGCAAATTGTAACACCTCAAAATTTTGCTTTTCCTAAATCTATGTGTGATTTGGCATTTTGGTGAATTTTTGGAATTTTCTGGAATTTATTTGGATTTATTTGGAATTTATTTGAATTTATTCCACTTTGAAATAATTAAAGAATTAAACTTTGCAAATAAAATTTTGTTGGAAATATTTTATTTGAGTCCCAAATAGGGGTGGATAACGAGCCAGTTGAACTTTTTTTCGAGCTTTCTTCGACACTGATTTATTCTTATTTATTATAGTCTCCTGTATTGTTTGAGACCCAACTTCGAACCGAGCTTAACGAGCCGAGCCTAACGAGCCGAGCCGAAGTTGACTCTGGTTCCAAATCAACTAATTTTTATTTTAAAAGAAAAATGAATGTAATTAGAGCAATTTTAAAACGAGCCACCGAGCCAGCTCAACGAGCTTTTTTTCCAGCCCTAGTCCCAAATACCCTAAAATATTTTCCAGAATTTTTCTGGAATTTTTCTGAGTCTTTTGCTATTTTTAATGAATTAAATGAATTTCTGGAAATTATTTTAATTATTAAATCGCTGGAAAACCAAGTTGGGTCAAGTACTATTCATCCGACCGAGTCGAAACCCGAGTCGGACTCAAGCCCGACCCGAGCCACGTGACTCGACCGAACCAGCTCTAAACCTAATCGATCCCAACCGTTGGATCGAGATCCAACGGTCAGGATTGGGCCGCACTGTTTCGACCGGGTCCGGCTCGGACCCGTGCGCGCCTGGCAATCGTGACCGTTGAACGGACACGTGTACGGCCGCGGGTCGTCGTCTCCGCCGAGTCCAATCCGGACTGCGTCGCCGCGCCCTCCGCCGGGTTCGTTAGGGTTTCGGGTTCTGCGCGCATGCCTAGGCTATTTAAGGCCCGGACCGGCCCCCGAGGTTGCCCTCTTCCATGCGCCCCGTTTGCCCTAGCTAATAGAGCTCAAGCCGCCGCCAGACCGTGCCGATTGCTCGCCGAAGTTGGGCGGAGCCGCTACGGTTTCCTCGTCTTCTCCGGCACCGATAGCCCTTGTTCGCCGTGTTGGAGCCCAGGTTTGGAACCCCCAAGACAAGGCGCACCTGCGGGACATCTCGATCACGCCGGAGAACGCCCGTAGTGCCGCGCCCGTGGTCATCTTCCCTAGCGCCGGCAACCCAGCCCTGCCGTGTTGCCATCTTCGTCCACGAGCTCCATGCACCGTTGGATCTTCATCGGACGATCACGGTGAGTCCACGTTTACCCGAAACTTTGGAAAACCAGATCGGATCTGGACCGTTGGATCAAGATCCAACGGCCCACGATCGCCATGTGCTGGAAACTGCGTTAACTTAGGGTAGATCTAGACCGTTGGATCTAGATCCAACGGCCGTGATCATGCCACGTAGCCGCCGCCGCGCCGTGCGTTGAGTCAGCGGACGGTGGGCCGCGTGCGGCCGCCGAGCCTGGCGTGATCGGCGTCAGCGACATCGCGGGGCCCGCATGTCGATGTCTCGCCCGAAAGTCGCCGCAGTGCACATGACCCACTGACGGGTGGGACCCACATGTCAGTCTCACGAGGAGCCGTGGACCGAGTCCACGGTAGACCCGAGCCGAGCGTGGACCAAGTCCATGGACCGGCTGACGTCAGCCAACTAATCAGAGGCTGCCACGTGTCCAGGCTGACGCAATAATTAATTTCCGAAAAAGAAAATGATTTATTAATTCGAAATAATGATTTCAGATTTTGATTCAAACTTCAAACGCTTATAACTTTTGCGTTTCAACTCCGATTTGAGTGATTCAAATTTCTAAATTTGTATAAAATTGAGATCTACCTAAATATGAATTTTATTTAATTTTTGTACTAAAGTTTTTCTCTGTAAAATTATTTAATTGATTATTTAAACTTCAAAATGTCATAACTTTTGCATTTTAACTCCGAATTTGACGATTCCCGTTTCTAAAAATTCATAAAATTATGTTCTCTCTGTTTATGGATTTTATTTGGATGTTTGGACACTTTTTGCCTATTGTTTATTCGTGTATTGCTATTTGCACGCTTTACGAGTAGACGTTGAAGTGCCGGAAGGATTCGAAGGAGAAGTATTGACTCAGGATCCAACTCAAGACCAAGAACAAGTACTTTTTGAAGGCAAGTTGTGCTTTGACCATGTTGATCCTATTTTGAAACCTATTTTGATTTAACTTATTGCATGCTAGTTCAAATAGAAAATACTTTATTTAAATATGGGGGATTAGATAAATACCAATTTGCTGTATGACACCTTGATTATTTAAATATGTGCCATGACCCTTGTCACCCTAGTTGTGGTTACTAGTTGGACATTATTAAATTGCCAACATGGGTTTTAGACCGTTGTAGTATACTGCTTAGACACCTTTCGTGCTCATGACATGATTTTGGACAATCAAATGTTAATATTGACTTAATGATATATTGAACCTGTTTTGGAAAGGTATCATGTGATGTTGATGGCACGTGGTGCATGGTAATCAACTGGGGTTTGATAAATAGTTTTTCGACCGGGGCATGTGGCAAGAATGATCAGTGGGCGGTTGTGGCACTGGGGATGTTGATTTGGTTCTTCGGGTAGTCTTGCCCTGGTCACCCTAAGGACTTAACCTTGCAAGCCTTTGAACTGGGTCTAACGTGCAGCCACATGTCTGTAATGGGACGAACCTAGTTGATTAAGTTGCTAATAACGTACCTGTGGGACCTCAGGAGGTCAACTACACCCTTTGTGTAAGTTGTACGGGGGAGCGTACCGGGGCTGAGGCCGGGTACCCATCTAACGGTTGATTGGCCTAAACTTCGCCTTAGCTAAGGGAAGGGTTAGTGTGCAATAACCGGGGAGGACCACTTGTATTGTTAGAAGTTTCCGAAAGACTTTGTTACGGGAACTCGCCTTTGTGGTGTTTGACTGTATCTTGTGGGTAAAGTGCATAACCTCTGCAGAGTGTAGAATCTATTCGAATAGCCGTGTCCGCGGTATTGGACATCGCTCGGGAATTACAGTCAAGGGTTAGATTTTCTCAAAAATAACTTGGATCTGAAAGGTTGGGTTTGATTAATAATGATGTTGATGGAAACATGGATTAGGATGGGAAAGTTGTTTATTAAACTCCTTGAAAAGTTAATTATACTATACTTGTTACTACTGCTTTCGAATCTACTCATGCTATTTGTCAAATGCTGTTTTACTGCAAATATACCTTGAGCTATTCCTTTGTATTAAGCCATGCATATAGTATATTAGCTTGCATTCTGTGCATGACTTGCTGAGTACCAAGTACTCACTCTTGCCACAATAAAACACCAGTTGAAGAGGAGACTACACCAGCTCTGGAGGAGGAGCTCCAAGAGGAACCGTCTACTTAGGGAGCGAGCCCAGTCAGTTGCCTGTGGTATACTGGATGGCGCCACGATGTTATCTTATTTTTCTGCTGCTATTATTTCTCTCTTAATAAGTTTCGCCTTGCGAGGCGTATATTTGTAACTTGGCCATAAGGTCAAGCGACCAGTTTGGTTATTTAAATAAAGTACTTTATTGGTATCGAATGGTATGATTGTGATATTTACCGATGTTAAGACTGTGTGCACTAGCGCGTTCCTGGACTAGTGCTGAATACACAGATTGTCCGGATTTGCAAATTCGGGGTCCCGACACAAATCATCTTGTAACAAAGCAAAATCAGCAATCGGTTCCACTAAGAGTTGCTCAACGATAGCATGATTTGTGGACAGTTTTAGCTCTTCAAAATTATTTTCTCCATGTGTAGAGTCCATACCTGTTACATTACCTTGTAAGTTCTCATCAGCTGTTGTAGGCGTTTCTTCAACTATTATCTCTTCACTTACACATGGGGTAGTACTGATCGTTTCTTTCTCCATATGCTCTTCTACACCATTCTCTCGATGGTGCTCACTTTTCTGCAAAATGTTAGCTACAAAAGAAGGTGCAACAATGGGCGCCTCAAATGAAGCTAATGATTCTTTCATGGATTCAGCAAGCATTTTTTCAACTCTACAAGCACATACAACCAATTCCGAAAGAGAACTATATGTTTCATCAACAAGAGCATCCTGAATTTCTTGATTAAGTCCACGTATGAACCTAAGCTCTGTTGCTTCTTCACCTTCAACTAAACCACAACGCAACAAATGATTTTGCAATCGTTCATAGTATTCCTTAACGCACTTATTTCCTTGTTTCAAGCATTGGAGTCTAGTATACAAAAATTCAGTATGATATTCAGGAACATAATCAATTCTCATAAGTCTTTTCATGGCCTTCCAATTTTCAGGTTTTCTCTCTTTTCTACAAATATGTTTCCACTAGGTTAATGCATATTCATTTAGCACACTAGCAGCAATCCTAATCTTTTCATTTTCAGACAAATCATACTTGCCAAATTCTTTGTCTACTGCTATCTCCCAATTAATATAGGCATCAGGATCATATTGACCATAAAAAGGTGGAATGGCGAATTTAACCTTACCTAGGGGATCATCATCAACATGTACCTGAGCATGTAGTACGCCATTTTTGTTGCTTGGAAGATGAGGCGGAGGACTGGAAGTTCCTGGGGAAGTTCCTGCAAGCGTATCAAGTCTAGACAAAATAGTAACAAGAGTAGTTTTGGCAATCCCCTGTGCGACCTCGATGGATCTAAGAAGGTTCTCTTGCGATGACATACGCTTAAAGTGAGCAACAATTCCCTTGGTGAGAGGGGAGTGATGCAGGGAATCCTCGTCACCTGATATGGTTAGTAGAAGACAAGAAAACAAAATCACAAGTATAATGTTTCTATCAACTACCAGGAGGTGGTGGCAAGTCTCTCAACACTCAAGCCTATGACCAAAGCTCTTACAAGTTCTTACCATGCAGCAGGTGTTGCCGGCCGTTGGTGTGGTCAAAAGTTCTCCGAAGCTTGGATAAAGCGATTGCCAAGGGACCGAACAAAAGTACGAGGCTGGATGTGGAGCTTGGATAGGCAATATTTATTTCCTATGCAATCTGATAATTCTAGTTATTGTAATGATAAGTAATGATCCAAACTAGAATTCACAAGCCCAAGTTGCCGATCTCAAAGATATAAGTGAATTTGAAGGCAACACACACGCAAAGAAATGGCACTTATGCAATCAAGGAATGAGCTATAAAATATAAGTGATGCACCAAAAGCTCTATTGCACAAGTCGTAGAGAGACGCTAACTTATTTCTTTGAGAATGTAAAAAGGGCACAAGATTGCTCACTAATTAATAAATTGTACAATATAAAAAGTAACGAACACAAATTAGGGTTTTGCTCAATGTAGTGCGACCGGCCACAATTTTCTTTTTCTTTTCCTTTTTTTTGGCCTTTTGGCTCTCTCTTTTATTTCTTTTGGTGACTTTCGGTCAACACTAGTATGAACAAAGTTTTGGAATCCCTAACTCGGTGTCACAAAATAATATGATTATGCAATGTATCAAGTAGAGCAGCCCTAAGCAATATCAACAAGCTAGTCTCAAATAGGATCAAAGTGTTCACAAAGGATGAATTGGTTCCCAAAGGTAGGTGTACTGATGTTTTTCTAAGGCAGGGACTTGTCGCCTAGATTAATGTTTGAAGATCACCGAATTTGATTGGTTGACTGTGGAAGGAATTGAAGCTTATATCCTCAGCTTTCAATAGAGTGCAAGAACACAAAAATCCAAGTTCGTATGTGAAAGTTATGCTCGAAATACCAAACCGGACAGAATTGAAGGATTAAAGCTACGCGAAGGAAAAGTAAGATCAGCAACTAAAACATGGACTCTAATGGATCAAAACCTAACAAAACTCACTAAAATAATAGATTGAAACTAAAGGTTGAATTTTTGTGGAGTAGTTTTCAATTTAGGACAGAAATCAAAAACTAACCTAAGGCACTGATATTCTCACCGATCAACCTGGCTCTGATACCAACTGATGCATCCCTCCTGGGTGCGCACCGTGCCCTTCACGGCCCAGCCGTATGGCGCACGTGCCTTGCCCAGCGAGCGGACTGCCCAACTGGCCCAGGGGTGTGGGCCTTGGACCACGAGAGAAATACACACATTGGCTGCCATAGCCAGGCCATAAGAGTCCCATGTGGCCCCCAAAAGACTAGCCTGATGGGGGGAGGGTTGCTCTCCCTTTTAAGGTGGTATTCTCTCCCCTCCACAAGCAAGGTGGTACTATCATTCTCACCCTCTTGTTTCGGGACCTAGCTCTGATACCAACTGATATTCTCACCGATCAACTGAAGCTCTGATACAACTTGATGTAACATTTGGTGTCCCGATCTTTCGATGAGAATGATAACCTTCGATTTGGGTGGAGACGACTTTGACGATCCGACTACAACGTACAACGACGATGCGCCTTAGCAATCGCTAAACCAACTCCAGATGGTTATTGACCTTGCTGTGGGCACGATCAACCTTATCACGAAGATTAATTCCTGCAAGCAATCGAAGAACAAGCAAGAACAAGGCAAAAGCAATCTAAAATTGCAAATATGGATGAAGTATTTGAAAAGTTGGGGTTCCGATATAAGGGTCTTGTTAGGCGGCCGTTGAGCACGTCTAAAAGACTCAAAATAGTAGCAAAAGGCTAAACTATCAAATAACCAAAACCCAAGTTATTTTGGCGGACTCCCTAGCTATATATAGGAGAAATAGGAGGCCAAAACCATGCTTGGGGCGTACAAAAGACATCCATGGCCGAGTAGGACTCATATTCCTAGTTTGACTCGGATTTGGAAATATGACTGAACTTGTTTTGCAGATTCCCATTGACTCGTAAGGAATTAGGAGGTGGGGCCAGATCCGTTGGAAAGAGGACGTCGAAACCTTTCAAACCAGTACTCATAGACCTCAAACAACCTTGTGGATCAAAAGTTATCGTCGTTTTAAGTTAGTGCTGTCCCGGAGGCTGAATCCGAGTTGAACTTGTGCACCGGACGAATTGGCTTCATGCTTGATGTTTGGGAGTCCTTCTCCTTGGTTCCTAAGGACAATAAAATCATCACAAGGATTAAATAGCATTCCATTCATTAAATTATTTGTATGCAACCCGAGGAACGCATTCACCTGGCAATTGAATTGACGTGCGCGAGCTCGAGTAATTGGCCCTTGTATTACATTGTTGGCTTCAATTGGGTTTGTAGGCATGGCCGTATCCATGGTAGTGATGTCCTCATCATCCTCCCCTTCTTGCATTTGAGTCGTCCTCGACTCAAGTTCATCATCTTCTCCCAAGTATGGCTGTAGATTTGATAATTGAGTTGACAGGCTTGAGCTCAAGTCAATGGTCCTTGAACCGACGAACATGTAGAAGGATGGCCAAGGTGGGGGTCGATAAAGCCATGCAGATGGAGCCATCGTAGTAGATGTATACGAAGTAGGGGATGCCGTGAAGTGTTGCCAACTTAATGGTTCTGGCCAAGGTGGGGGTCGATGAAGCCATGCAATTGATATAATTGCAGCAACACTTGGTTGTGACCATATTGGTGATGACCATATGTTTGCAATGTTAGTTCTATCCATGATGAGCATGGTCTCATCATGTGGTCCTTGGGGGACCTAACTCGGGCCTCAGGGGATCTTCGTGGGCCGAAGTGGGGGAAGTTTGGGCCATGTGGGGGAGGGTTTTGGGCAGCAAACCTGCTGCAAATGCGTGAAGGACCATGTGGAGGTCCATCCATATTTGTGATGAGTATTTGACTTTATTTGAGAAAGGTGTGCTCAGGTTTGAGTTTGATTTGACTCGGTATTGCATATTTGAATTAATGATAATCGTGGACTAACATGAAGGAAGAAAAAGGTATGTGCATTGTGGTATGTGCAAAATGGTTTGTTCCTTGTGGTACAGGTTTTTGAGGTAGCTATGGTCGTTGGTGAGTACCGGGACTAGGTTGGGAGAACCGAGGTCTGGAGCGGTCGAGGATGCCGACAAGATGGTTGGGCTCAAACCAGGATCACTTAGATGTTATGGAAATGGACTTGAGGTGGCTCAAGGTTTCTGATTCGGGTTGGAGGCTCGAAGAGGAGGAAACTGAGCGGTCATGTCCGGCGGATGAAGGCCCGTTGCATCGGGTTGATCGGGTTGTGTTTAAAACCCATGTATGGCCAATGTGGCCCATGTAAAGCCCATGTGTGGGGTGAAATGAGAGGGTTAATCCTAGCCATTGGTGGAGTGCCCTAGGGTTTGGGACTCATCCAAGGGTGGTAGGTGGCCCTAGAGTAGTATAATAGAGGGGGAGGGATGTCCTCCCTCACTTGAAGGTTTGAGTTGCTCCTTTGAGCTTTGCCCACATGAAGTGAGGCTTTGTAAACCTTCCAACCAGAAAATACAAAGATTTTCTTTACATTTTTGTGAATTTAAATTCCGCATTTACATTATGTCTTTACTTTACGCAATTTAAATTCAGCATTTACTTTCCCGCATGTAAATTCTACTTAATTTACTTTCTATAATTTGCATTTGCTCCTCTCCTTCTAAATGCTGTTTATCAAGGATTTCTTGAGGGTGCTCATTTGGTTTTACATCTTTCTTGCACCTTAGGATAGACTAGAGATCAAGTTTCTATCACGATTGCAAATATGTCCTGAACTTGTTCTTCGCGCAGCAGTCAGTCTTCGATTTTTATAAAAATCTAGAAAAATCCTTTTAGATTGATTCTTGTTGGAGAAGGTGATTGAGTCATATATCCATCTGTGGAAAAATTTTGGGGTCCACTGGTTGCACCATTTGGGAGCTATGAGGTGAAAACCGAGCCCCAAAATTCCTGATTGAAGATCCTGACTGTTCGTAGTCCTTGATTTTTCCTGGTTTTTGTAGAAGGCTTTTGGTGGTGATTTTTGGTGGAGTGCTTCACGACTAATATGATCATAGGTTTAAAAATTCCCAAAAATGTTGGAGCAACATTAGTCCACCATCCATCTGCTCTAAGTGAGTATAATTCCTAAAAAATCTGCTTTTGCTTTTGTAAAAGAGGCTTTTGTGTTTTGGCTTGATCTCTTTTAGAAAAGAAGTATTTGAATTGACCCCTCTTTGATTTGGACACTTGACAACCAGGATTGTGATTTGAAAATCCCTCACATGATTCATGGTTCTCATCCATGTAAGCTAGGGATACACATAGTTGTCTAGTCGTTCCCGATTTTGCGGGTTTTGCGATTTTGAGGAGCACCGAGTTTCTTTGCGGGATTGTTTGGAGTACATTGAGTAGGGGATAATTTTATTTGGGATCATTCATCCCCCCCCCCTCCGATCGCCATCTCGGTCTTTCAATTGGTATCAGAGCCGGTTTTGCTCTTTCATAGATCTTGACCGGTCTCAAGAGCCATGGCGACGGACAAGTACTCAACTAAGCCTCCAATTTTTGCTGGAGTTGATTATCCATTCTGGAAGGTTCGGATGGAGACATACATCACTGCCCAGGGCTTTTCTTTATGGCAGAAGGTGAAGCACCTGTATGAGGTTCCGGCCGATGAGAACGTAAACGCCGCAAACATGGCTGACGTTGAGGCAAACGCTAAGGCCAAGAATCTCCTCATACAGGGACTTAGCCGCAGTGAGTATGATCGCGTCTCTCACCTACGATCGACTCACGAGATCTGGGTGACCCTCAATACTTACCATGAGGGCACCACTCAGATCAAGTCCGTGAGACAGGATCAATTTAAGCGTGACTACAACAAGTTTGAGCAGCACGCTGGTGAGAGCCTTGATGAGTGCTTTGCTCGTTTTGCAAAGATTCTCAGGAATCTTCGGTCAGTGGGTTGTTCATACACTGATTCAGAGAATGCGAGGAATTTTCTTCGAGCACTCGATCTGAGAATTTGGGAGATGAAGGTAACCACCATCACGGACCATACGGACTTGTTGACCTTGACTCTTGATGGGTTGTATTCCCGCCTCAAGACTCATGAGCTCGACATCGTCGCTCGCAGGACGAAGTCCCAAATGATGGCATTGGTTACCGATCCCACTGGGTCTTCCTCTTCTGGACCCCCTCTTGACTTCTCTTCTGGTTTTTCTCTGCCCGCTCTTTGCGACGTCGCAGGACGAAGTCCCAAACGATGGCATTGGTTACCGATCCCACTGGGTCTTCCTCTTATGGACCCCCTCTTGACTTCTCTTTTGGTTTTTCTCTCCCCGCTCTTTGCGACGTAAGCGATGACGTTCTAGAACAATTTCCAGAAGACGAGCTTGCTCTTGTCGCTCGAAAATTTTCGAACATTTACAAGAGGGTGAGAGATAGGAAGAGGAGTGGCAAGTTCACTTGCTTTGAGTGTGGTGGCCCCAACCACATTCGGGCAAACTGCCCCAAGCTAGAGAAGGGCAATAATGAACAAGGCGGTGGGGGCAAGAACGACTACATCAACAAGTACCGCAACAAGAAGCCTCCAGCTCGCGAGCAGGCGCAAGAGAAGAAACACCGCAAGTTCGCCAAAGGCAAGAAGCTCTTTCACCACATCCTCGCCGTGCTCGACGACCTTGACCTCTCCGACACGGAGACATGGAGCGACGAGGATGAACCGCAAGAGAAGGCGAAGGGCGGCAATGACTTCTTCGGCATGTGCTTCATGGCCTCCAATGCCATGGAAGTACCCGATCTGCAAAGTCTGACAAATGACACGGAGGAGGTACCTTCTTATGACCAGCTCCATGATGCTTTTATCAAACTAGAAAAATTTCATTCCAAGTCTAGAGCTAGGTGTTTGGATCTAGAGAAGGAAGTAGGTACCTTATCTCGGGAGTTAGCTTCACTTAGATCTTGTTCCTCCCGAGACTCTGATAGCTGTACTTTGTGTGATGCTTTGCTTGTGGAGTTGGAGAACCTAAGGACTCTACATGATAGTGTGGTTTCTGATCTTGAGTCACTTAGGTCGAAGGATGCTAGTACATGTCCAGTAGATCCTATTCCTGTTGATGCTAGTTTTCTTCACACTCACACAAATGCATCATGTGCTAATTGCCCTAAGCTTCTCGCTGAAATTGATGCCATGAGTTGTCACCTTAGGAAGCTATCTGCTAGAAATGATGAACTTGAAAAGCATACTTCTAAGGACCCAATCAGCTCTTGTGAGGGTTGTATGCAACTAAAAAATGCTTATGATGACTTGGTGCTTGAAAACTCAAAATTTGCTAAGGATCTACTAGCTAAGTCACAAAATGGTTGCATGCTGTGTGTTGGGGTAGCAGAGGACATGAATCAAATTCATGTAGAGCTTAGGAAGAAGCTCAAAGCTCAGGTGGGTAGGATTAGAGACTCTCCCTGTGTTTCTTGCGAGTCCCTCAAGATTGAGGCTGCTTTGTATAGGGAGAGATTTGATCGTTCAGTTCGCTCTTCTCCATCTGGCTCTTCCCCTGTTACTCTTTCCCCTTACTCTTCTTGTGCCTCACTTTTTCGAGAGTGTTAGTACCTTATGATCACTCTCGAGAAGTTTGTTGGAAGTAAGAAGAAGCTCAATCTTATCCTAGATCAGTCCAAGATTAGCAGATTCAATCAAGGTCTAGGGTTTGATGCCTTGGAGCATACACGGGCGCATCCGCCCATTGTTGTGCGTGCTTCCAAGAGCGGAGAGATAGTGGTGGCTCCACAGGTGAGCACCACTATGTTTAGATCAGCAGGGATTGTCCACGGGATGTCTGACGATAAGGGTGCTTCTCATGCTACTTCAGCCCCCAAGGCGAAGTATACATGCACCTTCTGTCAGAATTTGGTCGTACGGCTGTTGAAGAAGTTGTAGGTAATTTCAATATCTTTCCGTGCGTATAAAGAAGGTCCAATTCCGCCTAGCCGTTTGAAAGTTATGATCGTTTTACCGAGCGTATTAAAATCTGTGACGTGATTGGAACAGATCACGGTATTTTGTAGATTAAACAACTTTAGAGTCCGAATCAGTTTTTCCATATACTTAGAAAAAGTTGGGAAGTTTCCTAAGCTACGCGAGGATGTACTTGTTTAATTGATTCGGAGTCTTAGAACCCGAGTTATGCCTTTTGGAAGGCTGCTGTCCCGACGGGACAGAACCTCTGTTTTTGGGTTTAGCGAGTAGTTTGCGATGTCGGGGTAGAAGAGGGTTTGCTTACTGTTTTGTAGACATTATTGTGAGTGTGTGATACCCATGTGCAGGTGGTGTGACCCCGGGAGTGCCTTCTACTTCTCGCCAATCCGTTGCCCGTGGTTGAGGCAAGTGTATTGTAATGGATAGCGGTTTGTAGGTTGCTAGTTGAGACTAGATGAAATTGATTATATGATATGATCACTTGCCATGCTTTAATGATTGCCATTGATATGATGAGTATGCTTATTATGTTATGATGCCATATGTTAATGTACAAGTTAATTATGATGTTGGCATGTTTGCATACATGGCATGATACATGGCCCGGGCGGTGAGAAAGTCATAACTAGTCCGGGGAAGGTCGGTGAGAAAGTTATGACTATTCCGGAGAGCCAATGAGTAAGTCCTACATCATGATTCCATCCACCGCAGTGTTTGGAAGCGAGGAGTAGGCACCCTCCATCTTCGAGATGGAAGGGGGGAGAGGGTGCACACTGACGGGTGTGTACTCAACCATACCGGTATGAGTTTCCAAGGAGCATCGCATTGCATACATAATGGTGATGATATTGACATGTGATCATGAATGAGATGAAAGACATGATATGAGTTGTTATAGCCACGTAATTGTTTTTGTGTACCATTGCAATATGCTTGCTGAGTGTTGAACTCACGCTTGTGCTTTCTTGTTATTTTAGGTACCGTGAGATTAGCATGCGGGGAAGGGAATTAGTCACACTTCTACACGTAGCGTCACTCAATTGTTCCCACAGTCACTCAATTGGGTCTTGATAATACATTAAGTGTGATGCATATTGATTTATGGTTTAGTTTTGCGATATGAGAGTCTTATTGTTCGTTTGGCTCATGGAGACATTGAATGCTTGGGATTAGACTTATATTGTTGTCATGCCTTTAATTATTGCTGTTTTAGATGCCTCTTATATTGCCATATATTGCTATGCTGTTGATGTTCCTTCAATTCATGTTAAAACAAAGGAGATGCTGCCGAAATTTTGGTTTTTAGCATTTGCTCCTTTGCTGTAATTTACCTTAATTTATGGTATTTAGATGTTGTTTAGCCTATGTTTGGTAGCATTCAGGCATGCTAGATGCCAGGGTATTACAATGGACCTCTCACCTTATGCTTTAGGGTGCTATTCCTCTCTTCTTCTCGGTTGAGCTCACTCACAGTCTTTTAGGTCTAGCAGGTGTTGGGCCCCCTGGGTAGACAGGGTCTGTGTTTGCTCTTGGGTTGGAGTTGGAGATGTAGCTTTCCTATATAAGTCATATGGGGAAGGTGAGAGCGAGTCTGAGTGTTAGTGTTTCTCTTCATGTTATCTATGCTCTTAGACTACCCATTTGTCAGTTTCTTGATTCCTTCTCATCATTTCTGTCTTTCTGGTTTCAGTTGAGTTCAATTCATCTTTTTGAATCTAAAATTGCTAATAACTCAACTTCAATCAGATTTTGTGCTTAATCGACTCACTTGTTGCGGGGGAGCTTGGAATTGATTCTTTTGCATTGCATATAGACTTGTTTTTCATTTACGAGCTTTGTCTATTATGCAATTGATAAAATTGAGATATGTTGCACCTAGCTACTTTTCTGAAGATATTTGCTGATCTAGGTCATATCCAATTTGGTATATCCTGTGAAACTAGCCAACCTTTTAAAATTGAGCTTTCCTAAAGACTTGATGAAACTTGGCTTTTACTTGCTATACTTCTTCACTAGATGTTTATGCCATGCTTATTGAAATAGTGGGTTTCTACTATAGTCCCTAGAGCAACTTGGGTTAGCTACATTGTTTCATTCTAGAATCCTCAACAATTAATGCTCATGAATCTAAGTGCTGAAAATACAAATTGACTCTTTTGTGCTAAAATTGAACTCAACACTCTTCATTCACGAGACTGCTTCCCATTGCACTTGGGATGGACTTGGAATGAAGTGTGTATGACCAAAACCACTCTTTTAAGCTTCTTGCTTGAGATGGTTGCTAATGGCTTGAGTCAATACACCGAAAAATGCAAAAAGAACTAAAGGAAGAGAGTGATGCCTAGGAGACCTATGTCGATGGCTCCTAGTCGAGGTTGTGTTTCTCTAGGATAAACTCTCTAAACCCTGAAAGGTTTGTGGAGGAGAGTGAAACTTAGGAGGACTTTATCGATGGCTCCTAGTCGAGGATGTGCTTCACTAAGCCTAACTCTCTCATACCGCTTTATGAGCTTTAATCTAAAAATTTGCATTTAAAGAGATGATTGAGCATGAGGCTTCTCTTATGGACTTGTAGTTTCCCAAAGTGTTGACTAGGTTGAACTCTAGCATATCTATTTGCTCGTTTGGTTGGCTTTGCTTCTAGTCTTGAAGTTATGCTAAGTGTTACTATTGTTGAAATCATGCCAAAGTAATATAACTTCTTTTGAGCTAGTTAGCAAAAATTGAAACATGCCATTGGATATGACTTAGGATGACATAATCTGAACTTGAGTAGCTTGGTATCATACTTTGTCTAAGTGGTCACTTGCATAATCCTCAAAGCTCTTCTAGGTTGCATTTCATCCAAAAAATTGTTCTCTTGATGCCTATATTGCCAAAAGGGGGAGAAAACGTAGAAAAGGCATCTTAGAGTTAAAAAAAATGCTTTCTCATGATCATGTTGAACAATTGTCCTTGCATTTGGATCATGAGTAATATTGAGCTTTTTGAGAGATTTCTTGGTTTTTGGAGCTTGTAACACCCCGGCATCTAGTATGCCCGAATGCTACCAAACATAGGCTAAACAACACCTAAATACCACTAATAAAGACAAATTACAGCAAAAGAGCAAATGCTAAAACCGAAAATTTCGGCAGCATCTCCTTTGTTTTAACATGATTTAAGACAATAGCAATAACATGCAAGTAATATCATATCATAAGACATCTAAAGAAGCAATGTAAATGGATATAGCATCAACAAAAGGCAATAATATCAAGTTCAACCACTCCATAAACTATAACGAAGCAAATAAGGGACTCGACCACAATTTAATCCATACACCAAGATTCATGGCACTATTATTAAGGTCATGACTCAAAATTTCGTAAATGTGACTAGAACTACGTGAAGATGTGCAGCTAATGCCTTTTCCCACATGTCGGTGTCATGGTACCCAAAAAAAAAACATAAACACAAGCGTGAGTTCATCACTCAGCAAGTATATTGCAATGGTACAAAAGAAACAATTTCATGGCTACAACAACTCACATCATGTCTATCATCTCATTCATGATCACATATCATTTTCATCATCATTATGTATGTAATGCGATGCGATGCTCATGTCTCCTTGGAAACTCATACCTGTATGGTTGAGTACACACCCGTCGGTGTGCACCCTCTCCCCCCTTCCATCCCGAAGATGGAGGGTGTCTACTCCTCGCTTCCATACACCGCGGTGGATGGAATCACGATGTAGGACTTACTCATTGGCTCTCCGGAATAGTCATAACTTTCTCACCGACCTTCCCCGGACTAGTTATGACTTTCTCACCGCCCGGGCCATGTACCATGCCATGTATGCAAACATGCCAACATCATAATTAACTTTGTACATTAACACATGGCATCATAACATAATAAGCATATTCATCATATCAATGGCAAACATTTAAGCATGGCATGTGAACATATCATATATTCAACTTCAATCTCAACCAATCTAGAAAACTACAACCCGCTACCCATTCCAATACACTTGCCTCAACCACGAGCGACGGATTGGCGAGACGTAGAGGGCACCCCCAGGGTCACTACACCTGCACATAGGCACCACACACTCAAAACCAAACCCACAAAACAATACGCAAACACTCTTCTACCCTGACTTCGCAAACTACCCGCACAACCCAAAAACAGAGGTTCTGTCCCGTCGGGACAGCAGACTTGCAACGAGCATAACTCGGGTTCTACGACTCCGAATCGATTAAACGAGTACATCCTCGCGTAGCTTAGGAAATTTCCTAACTTTTTCTAAGTATATGGAAAAACTGATTCCGATTCTAAAGTGGTTTAATCTACATAATACCTTGATCTGTTCCAATCACGTCACAGATTTTAATATGTTCGGTAAAACTAGCATAACTTTCAAACGGCTGGGCGGAATTGGACGTTCTTTATACCCACAGAAAGTTATTGAAATTACCTACAACTTCTTCAACAGCCAGCCGACCAAATTCCGAATCTAAATTGGCGAAAACCCAAACCCTAGGTCGACTGCTCATGCTGCCCGAAATAGAGAACGTGGCAACTTCTAGATTTCATCTAATCTACTCAATTCCAGCACCACCAATTGATCTAAAAACATGATATTAACCCTTAGAACAGAACCTAGACCAACCCCAAGGATCCCTGTGGCCATACCTTCGCCCCACGAACGAAAACCCAACAGATCTCCTCCCGCTTCGCGCGATCTCCTTCCTTGCTCCAAATCCACTGGATCTCCTCGTCGCGGAGCGCTCCAATGGACGGATCTGCAGGGTGGTGAGGTGGAGAACTCCCCTAGGGGCAGCAAGGGAGGTGGAGAGGGGAGGAGAGGGGTGGTGGCGCCATGGGGGAAGATGGAGAGGAAGGGGAAGGGTGGAGGCGCATGGGGGGCTAGGGGGTGGCGACTAGGGTTGGGAGAGGGAGTGGGGGCGCACCAAGGGGTGGGGGCCAGATTTGGCTGCCCAAACCCCCCCCCTTGGGCACAAACCCTTCCACTGGAGGCCCAACTCAACCCCCAAGGCCCAAAGTCCCCCGGAAACAGCCCAAAAACACGCTATAAACGGCATAACGTAAAGTTTTCACATTCATTTTCACATTTTATAAAGTTTTTGACCTCAACATTCACATTTTATAAGATACGACACTCCATGGTGTCACATTCTCCCCCCCCCCTTCAACAGGATTCGACCTCGAATCCAAAACACTCCAATACGCAACTCAGCAAAGCAAAAGATAGCTAGGTTTCACATCTCATACCTGAGACGAAAAGCTCGGGGTTCTTCTTGCGCATGCGAGACTCCAGTTCCCAAACCGCTTCTCTCTCTGACTAAAGCCACTTGAACAACACCGATCGAGACCCGATGGTAAGATCCTTAGGCTCGAAGACCCACAGTTCTAACGATAACCCACGATCAACCTCTTGCAAGAACTTTACTCAACATTGAAACCCAAAGCACCCATACAAGGCCTCGGCATGACCCAAGCGATAGGATAAAATCCCAAACAGACCACGAAAGGAAACGGTCTCACACTCCTCCTTCGATACATCCCTTGGCACTAAAGTGCCCAATCCCTTTAACCAAAGCCACTCTCCAGAAGGACATGGTACCAACTTCTAGATCCATCATCCGCTCCCACGCACAGCAGTGATTCACGTCTCAACCTCTCAACTGTGGTTCGTTGTATTTGCGACGACGCAAACCAAGTGAGACACAACACTCTAAGATTACTAACTGCTTGAACCATCAGGGTTACAATCTGATCTTTTACAACAAGACCAACAACCACCCCACTACCACCGAAAGGAGAAGCCTACTTTATGGCCAGGGTTCTGAAAACCCGCAAAATCAATAACAACCAAACATTCCACTTTGGTTGGCACAACACGCTCAATAGCCCGGCGACAAAAAGATCCAATACTCTTCAAAAATTGAAAGCAATTACTAGCAACCACCAAGTGGTCCACTAATAATTTGATCAACCCTACCGAGGGACACATAAACGGAAACAATTCTCCAAGAAGGTTTGAATTGGGACATAGACAACCTTCCTTTACTCTTCACTTCTACACCATTTACTATCAACTACTAGCCACACCAAATTTCTCTTACTAAGAAAGCCTCGCACTCACATCCTTCCACTTAAAGGACCAGGACAAACAGTATCATTGATGAGTCAGCCCAACTGTAACATGAACCCAATTGGTCCACATACAACAACTCGAACTCCAAAGCGCTAAAAGCCACATTGGAAAGAGTTCGACAACAACCAAAGAGTACTCATTTTATTTTTCCTAAGCCAAGATGCAAAGAAAGCTCAGATCTCTTACACCACAACCAACATACCAGAAGATATTCATTCTTACTTCTCGTACTAGAAGGCAATTGAAATCTCGATTCAGGACATGCATGCAGCTTTCCAAGAGCACTCCGGATTAGTCATATATCCATATATGACTTTCTCACCGACCTGGCTCAACGACTCTTTTATCATTTAACATCTATAAACGATGTCATGATTACTTTTCACCATTCATTCATTATGTAACAACACTACCGAATAGTCATTCACAAGACGACTTCTTCCTCTGTATCACATGAATAAAATTCGAATAGCATCGAGGATTGCGCTAATTCATATGACGGCAGCATAGTTAACAGCAAAACACCACGTCGTGTCAAAACCCACCATCCATTTAAAGCTAACCTTGCAAAACCTCGCATTGTAACCAAAATCAACATTTTGGAACAGAACATCAACTCCAAAGTCAAACGTCTGCACACACAACCACCGCAAATTTTTTTTTCAAAGAGAAAGAGAAATTCATTTCAAAAGGGAACTCTTTACTAACAAAATCACTTATGAACCATTCATAAAATCCACCTTGTGAAGCATTTTCAAACACCGCACACATTTTCAAATAACTTAAACTCTAGCCAAATGGAGTTACAAATTGAATCTCAAGAATCTCCAACACAACCCACTAAGACCTTCTGCTTCCTTTAAAATTTACTCCAAATATGATGCAGCGCGAACGCGAAGGAGCGTGATCTGCTCAAAGACTTTTGGGTGTAAAACCATACTCATAGCATAAACTGAACAAATTAGCCAAATCCAAAAATAGTCACCAATTTCTACGAGTTTTAGGGAAACTCTGAAACACAGCATAAGGAATACTTTGACCAAAAGCATTCAACCAAGATAGCAAACAACCAAACCAGTCCAGAAGGTTTTAAACACCGCAGCATAAATACAATCATCTCTAGTGTTCCACTACGCTTTCCATTAAAGACTTCAAAATTCACTACTTACTCATTGAGGAAGTCCAACCGGATTTAACAAAATTTACATAACAATTTCTTTCTCTAGTTACCATTCCCAACACTTATAAATAAAGTTTACGATGCTTATAAAAAAAACATCTAACCAATACTACTTCATCTTGTTCCCCAAAGACAAACACATCATACAACATCCTATTCTCATTCTAAAACATAATACTTCAACAAATACTTTAGCATGATCAACCTATCAATTTTATACCATCCATAAGTCAACATCTTGACAATTGGAACCTATTCAATCAATAAATGACTTCAACAAGTAAATATTATCTCCACACGGCAAAGCTCGTAACTATGATTCTAAGACATAAATTCATTAAGGATAAAATTCTACATCATATTAATTATCCATGGTCCACTCCATCACATCATGTTACAGTAACCTCCATTTTTAACCAGGATTTTCAACCATTAATCTAAGCAATTACCACCACTACTAAGCCATCAATATCAACAAACGGCATAATCATCAACCAACAACATTACGTTTAGCTACCCTATACATAGGTTATAACAAAATTACCACCACACAACATACTCCAACTATTGAGAATAGATTGAATACTAGCATTAACACTGCCCTTAACAACATCATTAACAATAAGTCTTATGTCTTCTCAATTGATATCAATACTAGCATTGTAGAGACACAACTGCATACATCCAAATATACTAGTAGTTTGCAACAACAAAAAATAACAACTCTAATCAACTTCCAAGTTAAAACCACTAGCCAACACGATTAAATTTCTCTATTAACCCGTTAGATTAGAACTTCTTTAAACAACCAGCAAAGTTTCTTTAACAATAACAGCAGTCTACATCATCTTAATGTTCTAACTATGCATCAGGGTTTAAAACTTTAAACATAATCGGGGGTCATAAGCACTTTTAAAGCAAAGCAACAGATTCTAAACATGTACATTAACACCT
This sequence comes from Rhipidocladum racemiflorum, assembly GCA_036346355.1. Lineage (NCBI taxonomy): Eukaryota > Viridiplantae > Streptophyta > Magnoliopsida > Poales > Poaceae > Rhipidocladum > Rhipidocladum racemiflorum. The sequence continues at coordinate 55,265,019 of CM070577.1, read as the reverse complement.
TTAATCATTCTTGCTATAGAGTAATCTACAACACTAGAAGTTCATTTAATCTTAAGCTAAAGATAACAATTACATTTAATTGATTCAACTCGCAATTTAACTAAGGAGCACATCATTTACATAAACCACATTGTTAAATATTACATAACATGCTAAACAACAATTTTCACTTTTGACAAGTAATTTCAGTCAAACGAATACTTACTTTATTTGCAGCATTATTCTTTTAATACTCAACCAAAGCTCACAAAGAAGCTTGACTCTAAAAGTTGCAATGGGACATAACTCCAAAGCACATTTAAATCTTAAAGACTCCCACAGGAGGGAACCAAGCGACCAAGTAAACCTTTACAGACAAAGGCACAAAACATAAATCGACACAACTTACCCTTTTTTTTGCACATGCTTCAATAACTTCTTTTAAACTCAGAGTAAGACACAGAAGAACCAAAACTATACTTTTCTTTGCAAGGCAACCAACAGAACTGGTGTCAAAGCAAAAAGGCGACCAAAAGACGCGCAACACAAAACTCTTCTTCTTTATCTTCACCCAAAGAAGACAAAACCAAGAAACACCGAAGGGACACTCCGCGAAAAACCAATTCCAAACACTTTTCATTTGATTTCAATCAACTAAAACCAAGAAAACCAACCGAAACCGACCCTTAGAACGGTAAAGAGCATCCGAAGGAATCTACCACCAATCTCTTCTATTTGACTCCAGTCAACTACCCGATCTACGACAGAAAGGGTAAGCACTCCTCCTACAAGGGTTAATAATTCTTCGGTGATGGCGCTAACCGGCCACACCGTCAAACCACACCCTTACTATGAACAAAAAGAAGTGACTGAAACCCTTCAGCATCACAACCCCACTTTATCACAATACCAAGAACAATACAATCAAATCTCTCAGTAACACAACATACATTACCAACTTTAGCATTCAACATCAAAGCTTAAATACAACATTTAAGCGTAAGCAGCGATACCCATACCCTTTTCCTACTATGCATCCACGTGTGTCAAATTTTAGATTAGTTATACCACTTTTGCAAGTTTTAATGTTGCTATCCTATGACAAAATTTTAGTTAAAACCTAAGCCATGTTTCTAAGTTATTCCACATCACATTTTAGTTGTATCCTATAGCATGATACTAAAAATACACATTCCAAGGACCTACAGCCCACTCTGATACCAACTGTAACACCCCGGCATCTAGTATGCCTTAATGCTACCAAACATAGGCTAAACAACACCTAAATACCACTAATAAAGACAAATTACAGCAAAGGAGCAAATGGTAAAACCGAAAATTTTGGCACCATCTCCTTTGTTTTAACATGATTTGAGACAATAGCAATAACAGGCAAGTAATATCATATCATAAGACATCTAAAGAAGCAATGTAAATGAATATAGCATCAACATAAGGCAATAATATCAAGTTCAACCACTCCATAAACTATAACGAAGCAAATAAGGGACCCGACCACAATTTAATCCATACACCAAGATTCATGGCACTATTATTAAGGTCATGAGTCAAAATTTGGTAAATGTGATTGGAACTACGTGAAGATGTGTAGCTAATGCACTTTCCCACATGCCGGTGTCATGGTACCTAAAAAAATATAAACACAAGCGTGAGTTCATCACTCAGCAAGTATATTGCAATGGTACAAAAGAAACAATTTCATGACTACAACAACTGACATCATGTCTATCATCTCATTCATGATCACATATTATTTTCATCATCATTATGTATGCAATGCGATGCGATGCTCATGTCTCCTTGGAAACTCATACTGGTATGGTTGAGTACACACCCGTCGGTGTGCACCCTCTCCCCCCTTCCATCCCGAAGATGGAGGGTGCCTACTCCTCGCTTCCATACACCGCGGTGGATGGAATCACGATGTAGGACTTACTCATTGGCTCTCCGGAATAGTCATAACTTTCTCACCGACCTTCCCCGGACTAGTTATGACTTTCTCACCGCCCGGGCCATGTATCATGCCATGTATGCAAACATGCCAACATCATAAATAACTTTGTACATTAACACATGGCATCATAACATAATAAGCATATTCATCATATCAATGGCAAACATTTAAGCATGGCATGTGAACATATCATATATTCAACTTCAATCTCAACCAATCTAGAAAACTACAACCTGCTACCCATTCCAATACACTTGCCTCAACCACGGGCGACGGATTGGCGAGACGTATAGGGCACCCCCGGGATCACAACACCTGCACACAGGCACCACACACTCAAAATCATGCCCACAAAACAATACGCAAACACTCTTCTACCCTGACTTCGCAAACTACCCGCACAACCCAAAAACAGAGGTTCTGTCCCGTCGGGACAGCAGACTTGCAACGAGCATAACTCGGGTTCTACGACTCCGAATCGATTAAACGAGTACATCCTCGCGTAGCTTAGGAAATTTCCTAACTTTTTCTAAGTATATGGAAAAACTGATTCAGATTCTAAAGTGGTTTAATCTACAGAATACCGTGATCTGTTCCAATCACGTCACAGATTTTAATACGTTTGGTAAAACTAGCATAACTTTCAAACGGTTGGGCGGAATTGGACGTTCTTTACACCCACTGAAAGGTATTGAAATTACCTACAACTTCTTCAACAGCCGGCCGACCAAATTCCGAATCTAAATTGGCGAAAACACAAACCCTATGTCGACTGCTCATGCTGCCCGAAACAGAGAACGTGGCAACTTCTAGATTTCGTCTAATATACTCAATTCCAGCACCACCAATTGATCTAAAAACATGATATTAACTCTTAGAACAGAACCTAGACCAACCTCAAGGAACCCCGTGGCCATACCTTCGCCCGACGAACGAAAATCCAACGGATCTCCTCTAGGTTCGCGCGATCTCCTTCCTTGCTCCAAATCCACCGGATCTCCTCGTCGTGGAGCGCTCCAATGGACGGATCTACGGGGTGGTGAGGTGGAGAACTCCCCTAGGGGCAGCAAGGGAGGTGGAGAGGGGAGGAGAGGGGTGGCGGCGCCATGGGGGAAGATGGAGAGGAAGGGGAAGGGTGGAGGCGCATGGGGGGGCTAGGGGGTGGCAGCTAGGTTTGGGAGAGGGAGTGGGGGCGCACCAAGGGGTGGGGGGCAGATTTGGCTGCCCAAAAGTCCCCCCCTTGGGCCCAAACCCTTCCACCGGAGGCTCAACTCAACCCCCAAGGCCCAAAGTCCCCCGGAGAGGCCCAAACACCCGAAAACGGCCCAAAAACATGCTATAAACGGCATAACGTAAAGTTTTAACCTTTATTTTCACATTTTATAAATTTTTTGACCTCAACATTCACATTTTATAAGATACTACACTCTGTGGTGTCACAGAGCTCTTGTTGAAAAATTGTCCTTACAAGTGTTGAGCTCTAAAAATCTTCTCATCTATTTGGTCATGAGCTTTCTTTCTCTTCCAATTGGACCAAATATGATTTTTGCAATCAAATTGCTTTTCTTCCTTCGCTTTCAAACTCAAATTTATGCCTTTTGTGTGGTTTGTCAATATACTCATCAAGGGGGGGATTGAAGGACCATGTGGAGGTCCATCCATATTTGTGATGAGTATTTGACTTTATTTGAGCAAGGTGTGCTCAGGTTTGAGTTTGATTTGAATCGGTATTGCATGTTTGAATTAATGATAATTGTGGACTAACATGCAGGAAGAAAAGGGTACGTGCATTGTGGTATGTGCAAAATGGTTTGTTCCTTGTGGTACAGATTCTTGAGGCAGCTATGGTCGTTGGTGAGTACCGGGACTAGGTTGGGAGAACCGAGGTCCGGAACGGTCGAGGATGCCGACGAGATGGTTGGGCTCAAACCAGGATAACTTGGATGTCATGGAAATGGAATTGAGGTGGCTCAAGGTTTTCGGTTCGGGTTGGAGGCTCGAAAAGGAGGAAACTGAGCGATCAAGTCCGGCGGATGAAGGCCCGTTGCATCGGGTTGATCGGGTTGTGTTTAAAACCCATGTATGGCCAATGTGGCCCATGTAAAGCCCATGTGTGGGGTGAAATGAGAGGGTTAATCCTAGCCCTTGGTGGAGTGCCCTAGGGTTTGGGACTCATCCAAGGGTGGTAGGTGGCCCTAGAGTAGTATAAATAGAGGGGGAGGGGTGTCCTCCCTCACTTGAAGGTTTGAGTTGCTCCATTGAGCTTTGCCCACATGAAGTGAGGCTTTGTAAACCTTCCAACCAGAAAATACAAAGATTTTATTTACATTTTTGTGAATTTAAATTCCGCATTTACATTATGTCTTTACTTTACGCAATTTAAATTCAGCATTTACTTTCCCGCATGTAAATTCTCGCAGTTTGGATTTGCTCCTCTCCTTCTAAATGCTGTTTATCAAGGATGTCTTAAGGGTGCTCATTTGGTTTTACATCATTCTTGCACCCTAGGATAGACTAGAGATCAAGTTTCTATCACGATTGCAAATATGTCCTGAACTTGTTCTTCGCGCAGCAGTCAGTCTTTGATTTTTAGAAACATCTAAAAAAATCCTTTTTGATTGATTCTTGTTGGAGAAGGTGCTTGACTCATATATCCATCTGTGGAAAAATTTTGGAGTCCACTGGTTGCATCATTTGGGAGCTATGAGGTGAAAGCCGAGCCCCAAAATTCCTGATTGAAGATCCTAACTATTCGTAGTCCTTGATTTTTCCTGATTTTTGTAGAAGGCTTTTGGTGGTGATTTTTGGTGGAGTGCTTCATGACTCATATGCTCACAGGGTGAAAAATTCCCAAAATTTTGGAGCAACATAAGTCCACCATCCATCTGCTCTAAGTGAGGACAATTCCTGAAAAATCTGCTTTTGCTTTTGTAAAAGAGGCTTTTGTGTTTTGGCTTGATCTCTTTTAGAAAAGAAGTATTTGAATTGATCCCTCTTTGCTTTGGACACTTGACAACCAGGATTGTGATTTGAAAATCCCTCACATGATTCATAGTTCTCATCCATGTAAGATAGGGATACACATAGTTGTCTAGTCGTTCCCGATTTTGCGGGTTTTGCGATTTTTAGGAGCACCGAGTTTCTTTGCGAGATTTTTTAGAGTACGTTGAGTAGGGGATAATTTTATTTGGGATCATTCACCCCCCCCTCTGATCTCCACCCCCCCACCACTTGCGCCCCACCCTCCCCTCCACAACCCTAGCCGCCCCTCCCTTCTCCCCTTGCGCCTCCACCCTTTCACCCCTTCCTCCCTACCTCCTCTAGACGTCCCTAGGCGTGTTCCACCTCCACCCCTTGCTGCCACGCCATTCCTATCCATTTTCCTCGCCGTTGGGGAGCTCCGTGACGAGAGGATCCGGCGGGATTGGCGCGTGGAAGGAGATCGGGCGACCGGGATGAGTTTTCTTTTGTTCGTTGTTCGTCGGGCTAAGTTATGGTGTTGGGAAATTCTTGGGGTAGATTAGGTGCTATGTTAGAGGTGTTTTTGATGCTTAAAGTTCTTGTTTAGGTGCTGCCTCTAGATGAGATTAGGGAGTTTGCTATGATTGTCCCACGTCTGTCTCGGGCAGATTGGGCGACTGACCTAGGGTTTGAGTTTTCGCAATTTTAGACTCCAAATTTGGTTGTACTCCTTTTGAGAAAGTTGTAGGTAATTGAATTACGTTTAATTGGACACTAAGAACGTTAAATTCCGTCCAGCCATTTGACAGTTATGGCTGTTTTACCGAACATGTTCAAAACTGTGACGTGATTGGGATAGATAGTGTTGATCTGTAGATTAGGCCATTTTAGAGGCCTAATAAGTTTTTTTCCAATACTTAGAAAAAGCTAGGAAATTTCCTAAGCTTCGAGAAAATGTACTCGTTTACTTAATTTGGAGTATTAGAACTCAAGTTATGCTAGTTGGAAGCCCGCTGTTCCGTTGGGACAGATTCTCTATTTTTGGGTTTTAGAGGTAGTTTGCGGAGTCAGGTTAAAGGTTCGATCTAGTACTCTTTTGTGGGCACGTTTTGAGTATGTGGTACCTATGTGCAGGTCGTGTGACCCCGGGAGTGCCCTCAACCTCTCGCCAATTCGTCGCCCGCGGTTGAAGGCAAGTGTATTGGGATGGTTGTGTCCATGTGCTGTGTTGAATTGCCATGTTGGATTCTCACATGTTATATGATGGATAGATGTTGAGTTGCCATGTTTGATTCTTACATGTTATAAGATGATAGACGTTGGATTGTCATGTTTGACTTGGGCAAGTGCATCGATTGTTGTGTTTCGGAATGATAATTGGGTGCCATGTTAACTTACTCTATAAATTGCTATTGCATGATCTGTTATGTTGGCATCACTAGTATGTGTAGGATATGGCGAGTATCCATGAAAGAAGGAATAAAAAAAAGGCATGTGAATGGGTTTATTGTTATGAATGTGACCATATGTAACACCCCGGCATCTAGTCTACCGCGAATGTCACCCAAATAGCTCTAGACACAACCAATATCACATATTTATCAATAAATTTCAGCAACAACGCTATTAGTTTAATTGAAAATTCGGCAGCATTCCCCTTGTTTTCCATGGTTTTTAAGCAACAATAATATTATCACATCGTTATAGCATAATAGATAACATCTAAACGGCACTAACAGGAGTTAAAGCATCATCTCAAGTCCATAACATAAACTCCACCGTTTCATGAACAAATACGAAGGGAACAATAAAACCAAGCACATAAGCTAGCATAATCCAAGTTTTTAATGCAATAAGATAATCATTACAACTACAAGTGGGAGTGTGTAGTTGTCTAGGTGAGCAACACTATGTGGAGATGTGATGCTAATCTCCCTTCCCCGACTGCCGAGTTCATGGTACCTAAAAACAACATAACACAACAAGCGTGAGTTCATCACTCAGCAAAGTGTATTGCAATGATACAATAACAATAATCAACTCACATCCATACTTAGTGCCATTCACATATCCTGAGAGTCAACTCATGAACTTCATTTATGCTCTCATATAACATCATCATAAACATCTCAAAAACACATCTTCATATGCATCTCATAGAGCATCATTATCATCTCATAAACCCCTTCATTCATGCAATGCAATGCAATGCACATGTCTCTTTGAAGCACATATCGGTATTGCTGAGTGCACCCCATCGGCGTGCACCCTCTTTCCCCCTTCCATTCAGTAGATGGAGGGTGCCTACTCCTCGCTTCCATTCCCAACTGTGGATGGAAACACGAGGTAGGTCTTACTCAACGGCGCTCTGGATTAGTCATAACTTCCTCACCGACCTTACCGGACTAGTTATGACTTTCTCACCGACCTGGCCAGTTCTCATGCCATGTTTGCAAATATGTCATAAACATAAACAACTTGCACATAAACTCAACTAATCATTGCATAGCCTCATAATAAACCATTTTCAGCATGTCACAAGCAAGAGTCAATCATGGCATCATATCATAAAACATGTGTAAACCATTTCATTTTCAAATATTACGGCTCCCTAAGCCGCAACCACTACAATACACTTGCCTTAACCGCGGGCAACGGATTGGCGAGAGGATGAGGGCACTCCCGGGGTCACACCGCCTGCACATACATGTTTTCCACTCAATATCATACCACCCAAGCAATTACAAAACTCAGAACACAACGATTCTACCCGAAACCCCGAAAACCTGAAAAACAGACCAATCTGTCCGTCGGGACAGCAGGCTTCCAACAATCATAACTTGAGTTCTAAGACTCCAAATTGAGTAAACGAGTACATCATCGCGAAGCTTAGGAAATTTCTCAGCTTTTTCTAATTATTGGGAAAAGCTGATTCGGCTTCTAAAATTGCCCAATCTATAGATCAACATGATCTGTCCCAATCACGTCACAGTTTTGAACACGTTCGGTAAAACAACCGTAACTTTCAAACGGTTGGGAGGAATTGGACGTTCTTGGTGTCCAATTAAAGGTATTGAAGTTATCTACAACTTTCTCAACAGGCGTCCGACCAAATTCCAACTCTAAAATTGCGAAAACTCACATCCTATGTCGGCCTCCCAATCTGCCCGAGACAGAACGTGGGACAACTTAGCAAACCCTAATCTCATCTAGAGGTAGCACCTAAACATGGATCTAAGACATCAAAAACACCACTAATAAAACACCTAATCCACCCCAAGAAAACGACGATTCGTTACCTCTTCTTGAAGAATCGACGACGACGAAAAACTTCTCCTCCCGGACCCTATCTCCCTCCAAACGCCGGATCCACCAGTAACTCCGAATACTCGCAGATGAGCACTCCCGAACAGCACTATGGGGGCTACGAGAGTTGGAGATTGAGGTGGGGAGATGTGGGAGGGGTGCAAAGGGAGAGGGAGAGGTGTGGCTAGGGGAGGCAAGGGGGCGCAAGGGGGGAGGCAATGGGGACGCAAGGGGGAAGCCCTAGGGTTTTATTGCAGAAATTTCCCCACATGGTCCAAGAAAACCCCCTCACCTACGGCCCAATAAAGTCCCCCCAAGGCCCGAACCCCCGAAAACGGCCCAAAACGCGATAAAACACCATACCGTAATGCCGTATTCCCTAAAGTCACATTCTGAGATGCCACATTCTCTCCCCCTTAACAGGATTCGACCTCGAATCCGAAGAACACCAGCTCGGAACACCAAGTCCACAAGGAATCCAAACTCAACTCCAAACTCCCTTTTCTAGTTCATTCACAAAACCTTAATTTCATTTCTCAACCTGTCTACCACATCTCATTAATCTCAAGATGACACAATCAAAGCGAATCACATCTCTTTTAACAACCTCTCTACCAATAAATCACTAATGGTATCTTATTAATGACTGGGGTTCTAAACATGACCCCCTAAGAATCGATTACACAAAATCCCATCTCTTCCAATTATTTGACCCTTTTCACAAAGAATCAAAATTAACCAATGTCATCTACATATAAAGCCCACAAAGGCAATAATCTCTTTTTTTTCATTTCAACTACAAACCACATTATTGACATTCTATCATCTCACGGGCATATCTCATACCCAAGGACAACAGCTAGGACAACTTTTCGCGACAGAACATTTTACATCATAATTTCTATAACCTTCACTACCCTCGAACGGTACTCTCAACAAGATTTAAACCGCGACATCAAACAACCTCCATCATAATCCACCTTTATACCACTAATGTACAACACCTAGCCCAAGCTAGGGCCGTTAATTATTACCAAACCACAACTGGTTCTTTTCCTAAGAGGGTCTTACCGTCACATTTTCTTACTCAAATACATCCAAGCCCATGAGTGTAATCTCCCATTATACTTAACAATTTCATAAGCATTTCTGTTCATGTCTCAAACGAGAATGCCAACAAAGAGTAACTCCCTTTGGCCGGATGAACCACATTCATCAACTTGAACCCAAAGCGCTACAAATCACTTTGGAACAAAGATTCGACAACATCCAAAGACCACTCTTTTTTTTTCTTTTCCTAAGTCAAGCCGCAAAGGAAAAACTCAAATCTCAAATCAATGCGATACATTTCGCATCGGGGAGCACTCAAACAAAAGAGAGACTCCACACAATTCTTTGACAGAAGTTCTCGACATCCAAAATATCTCAACTCGCTTTTACCAAAGCCAAACCTCTCCTTTTCACCAAAATCAACATTTTCGAAAGAAACCGTTTCTCAAATCACACAAAAGGGTCCACAACTGCAGCAAAAACTCTCAAAGAGAAAGGGAAACAAATCCCTAACATAACATAACCAAAATACCAGCATTTATCCATTCTTTCTTTTCATGCTAGAGAGCAATGGAAATCTCGATTCATGACATGGATGCAAACTTTTCAAGAGCACTCTGGATTAGTCATATATTCATATATGACTTTCTCACCGACCTGGCTCATCATCTCTTTTATGATCAACATCGCATTTTAGCCAAAGTCAAATTTTTTTCCTTTTCAGAAGAGAACATCAATTCTCAAATCAAACAACTACACCCACAACCGCTACAAATTCTCTCAAAAGAAAGGGAGGCTCATTCCCAAAAGAAAACACTTCACCAGCAAAATCACTCTTGGAACATTCATAAGATCCACTTTTTTTTAAGCACTTGCAAACACTGCACACATTTTCCAAATAAAATCAACTCTAACATAATAGAGTTACAAGTTAAGTGCTTAACTCCAGGGTTTCCAACACAACCCACCATGTCCATTTACTTCCTTTACGTATGGTTTCCAAAGATAATTCAGTTGAACGCGAAAGAGCGCAATCCACTCTAAACTTTTGGGTGAAAATGCATACTCATAGCCTAAGCTAAACAAATTTGCCAAACCAAAGATTGGCATGATTCAATAACATACAATATTACAGAATCCATCAGCTGGTTACTTCCAAAACTACTCTTTCATCCATATTTCCAATCGTCAAAGTCAAATTCGTAACTTGACAAGATGCCACTTACTCAGGGGAGATCTATTGCACACTAATCAAGACGCCTTAACAAAAGGGCAGGCACTCCCATAAAGTTTATACATTCATTTAAATCCGTAAACCTTTAAAAGAAGGTTCGACTCGAATCCCACCATTTTTTTTTCACATTCCAATACTTTTAGCCATTAAGGATTTCATAATCACCAAATCCTGAGAAGTCCAACACTGTTGAACACAAGTTACAACATCTAATCTTTAATAAAAACACTTCCTACTAATCATGTACCCACCACCGGTCATAAGATCATCCAACTCTATCCATGTCTATCTTATAGCAATCAACAAGGAGAACCACGTTCTCACAACTTCGGCACAACGAACCTACTAGTTACCTCAACATAAGACTCACGTCAACTTCTCCTTTTGGTCTACCAACCACTATGACTCATCATTCATATAACTGTTTATCCCAAGCTTAAAACACATCTCTTCATCACTTATTTTGGCATAAACAACAAATGCCTCTCACACAAACCATAAGGTACTTACTCAATATCCCTAATTCATTCAACCAATGAATAATTCTAACCACTCAATACAACCTCCATTAGACATCTTTCATAACTACGGACCCCAAACAGACATCTATCAAGGACAATTTCAACCTTTCCTACAATCATTCCATATCCCTATCCTTTGATTATCTATTAATTAAGTCATTTTGCCGATTCACCGCTTACTCGACCCCGAAACAACAAACCCGACAATCCTCAAGTCTTTACACCATAACCCCACTATACTAATTTGTCACCTAGAAAAATTCTAGACCTTCTCAACCGCAAACAACACTTACTAATCTCTAACTTTTGATAACTCCATAACTCACAACACTCTGCATAAAACACTAATCAACTTTCAATTTGGGTCACCTAGCATCTCGGTTCATCATCTCTATCAACACAATAGTTTAGGTTGTCTTTAACAACCAACACCATCACTTCAACAGAATCAATAACCCACATCATCTGAAAACTCTAACTCCTCGACATACACTTAACTTCTTGAACATCTACGTGCGTCACGCACTCCACTATTAAGAAAACCATAGTTTCTCAAGAAAAGAACACCCAAAAACACCTTTCTTTCCAAAAAAACTCAACCATAAAACACAAGAAAAGTCAACTCTTTAAATTCCCAAATGCTGACATGCAGCTACTCGACAAATCTTGAGATCAACAACTTCCACAAAAGAAGATGGATGCACGAGGGAGAACCAAACGATCAACCAAATCCTTTTCAGATAAAGCCTTAACACCAAACTCTAAACTTCCACGAAACAAATGGGTTTTCAAGGATGATCTCCCAACCAAGTCAAATGATGAGATCAAACATCCCCCTTACTCTTACAAAGGCTCATACTTCAGCCCTGACCACCAGGTCTGGCACAACACCACAAACTCTGCAAATCCCAGAGAAAGGCAAACACAAGAATAAATCGAGAGCTTTCTCTGTAAAGCATTCAACAAAACCGGACGCCAAAACTAACATGGCAATCCGAAAAAGGCATAGCACTAAACTCTTCTTCTTTGTCTTCAACCAAAGAAGGCAAAACCAAACAAAACCCGTCGAAATACCATCAGCGAAAACTCAACACCAAGCATCTTTCCTTGATTTCCAATCACTAAAAAACCACAGAAACCAACCCAAACCGATCGTTAGAACGGTAAAAGAAATCCAAAAGGATCCACCATCAACTCTTCCATTTGACTCCAACCAACTACCCGAACTACAACAGAAAGGATAAGCACTCTCCCTACAGGAGGTTTAGTAGTCTTTTGGTGATGGCTCTCACCGGCCACACCGAAACTCCACACAACTTTACTACGAACTAAAGAAGGTGACCGAAACCCTTCGGCACCACAACCTCACTTTATCAAACATATAGCATCTCAATCAATACTTTCATAAGTATAACATCATACATCATCAAAAATGCAACATTTAATATCAAAGCTTAAATACAACATTTAAGCGGATAGCATCGATACCCATACCCTTCCTACTGTGCATCAGAGTGTGTCAAGTTTTAAATTAGTTAACCAAACTATTTCAGATTTTAAGGTTATTGCCCTAAGGCCAAATTTTAACAAGTAAACCTATGCCATGTTTCTACTTTTTCAAGTCAATATTTTAGTTTACTCTAAAGTAAATTACTACATTAACATTCCACGGACCTGAAGCCCGCTCTAATACCAACTGTAACACCCCGGCATCTAGTCTGCCGCGAATGTCACCCAAACAGCTCTAGACAAAACCAATATCACATATTTATCAATAAATTTCAGCAACAATGCTATTAGTTTAATTGAAAATTCGGCAGCATTTCCTTTGTTTTTCCATGGTTTTTAAGCAACAATAATATTATCACATCGTTATAGCATAATAGATGACATCTAAACGGCACTAACAAGAGTTAAAGCATCATCTCAAGTCCATAACATAAACTCCATCGTTTCATGAACAAATACGAAGGGAACAATAAAACCAAGCACATAAGCTAGCATAATCCAAGTTTTTAACGCAATAAGATAATCATTACAACTACAAGTGGGAGTGTGTAGTTGTCTAGGTGAGCAACACTATGTGGAGATGTGATGCTAATCTCCCTTCCCCGACTGCCGAGTTCATGGTACCTAAAAACAACATAACACAACAAGCGTGAGTTCATCACTCAGCAAAGTGTATTGCAATGATACAATAACAATAATCAACTCACATCCATACTTAGTGCCATTCACATATCCTGAGAGTCAACTCATGAACTTCATTTATGCTCTCATATAACATCATCATAAACATCTCAAAAACACATCTTCATATGCATCTCATAGAGCATCATTATCATCTCATAAACCCCTTCATTCATGCAATGCAATGCAATGCACATGTCTCTTTGAAGCACATACCGGTATTGCCGAGTGCACCCCATCGGCGTGCACCCTCTTTCCCCCTTCCATCCAGTAGATGGAGGGTGCCTACTCCTCGCTTCCATTCCCAACTGTGGATGGAAACACGAGGTAGGTCTTACTCAACGGCGCTCTGGATTACTCATAACTTCCTCACCGACCTTACCGGACTAGTTATGACTTTCTCACCGACCTGGCCAGTTCTCATGCCATGTTTGCAAATATGTCATAAACATAAACAACTTGCACATAAACTCAACTAATCATTGCATAGCCTCATAATAAACCATTTTCAGCATGTCACAAGCAAGAGTCAATCATGGCATCATATCATAAAACATGTGTAAACCATTTCATTTTCAAATATTACGGCTCCCTAAGCCGCAACCACTACAATACACTTGCCTTAACCGCGGGCAACGGATTGGCGAGAGGATGAGGGCACTCCCGGGGTCACACCGCCTGCACATACATGTTTTCCACTCAATATCATACCACCCAAGCAATTACAAAACTCAGAACACAAAGATTCTACCCGAAACCCCAAAAACCTGAAAAACAGACCAATCTGTCCGTCGGGACAGCAGGCTTCCAACAATCATAACTTGAGTTCTAAGACTCCAAATTGAGTAAACGAGTACATCGTCGCGAAGGTTAGGAAATTTTCCAGCTTTTTCTAAGTATTGGGGAAAGCTGATTCGGCTTCTAAAATTGCCCAATCTACAGATCAACATGATCTGTCCCAATCACGTCACAGTTTTGAACACGTTCGGTAAAATGACGATAACTTTCAAACGGCTGGGCGGAATTGGACGTTCTTGGTGTCCAATTAAAGGTATTGAAGTTATCTACAACTTTCTCAAAAGGCGGCCGACCAAATTCCAACTCTAAAATTGCGAAAACTCACATCCTAGGTCGGCCTCCCAATCTGCCCGAGACAGAACGTGGGACAACTTAGCAAACCCCCTAATCTCATCTAGAGGCAGCACCTAAACATGGATCTAAGACATCAAAAACACTACTAATAAAGCACCTAATCCACCCCAAGAAAACCACGTTTCGTTACCTCTTCTTGAAGAATCGACGACGATGAAAAACTTCTCCTCCCGAACCCGATCTCCCTCCAAACGCCGGATCCGCCGGTAACACCGAATACCCGCGGATGGAGCACTCCCGAACAGCACTATGGAGGCTACGAGAGGTGGAGATTGAGGTGGGGAGGTGTGGGAGGGGTGCAAAGGGAGAGGGAGAGGTGTGGCTAGGGGAGACAAGGTGGCGCATGGGAGAGGCAAGGGGGCGCAAGGGGGGAGGCAATGGGGACGCAAGGGGGAAGCCCTAGGGTTTTATTGCAGAAATTTCCCCACATGGGCCAAGAAAAGCCCCTCACCTATGGCCCAATAAAGTCCCCCCAAGGCCCGAACCCTCGAAAACGATCCAAAACGCGATAAAACACCATACCGTAATGCCGTATTCCCTAAAGTCACATTCTGAGATGCCACACCATGATATTGCATAAGATGAATATGATGAGTTTATATGCAAGTTATTCATGTTTATGGCATTTATGCATTCATGTCATGAGGATTGGTTAGGACGGTCAGAAAGTCATAACTAGTCTGGTGAGGTCGGTGAGAAAGTTATGACTAATCCAGAGCGCCTTTGAGAAAGACCTACCTCGTGATTCCATCCATAGTTGTGAATGGAAGCGATGAGTAGGCACCCTCCACGGGATGGAAGGGAAAAGGGGGTGCACACCGATGGGTGTGCACTCGGCAATACAGGTATGTGCTAAACAAAGAGACATGGTGCATTGTATTGCATTGCATGAATGAGAATGTGAATGAGGAAGCATATGAGAATGTGAATGAGAAGGTATATGAGATTGTGAACCAAGAAATCTTCAAGAATTATTTTCCATGATTGGTGATTGGTATGATGTATATATGTGAATTGTTATTGTTTGTTCCATTGCAATACACTTTGCTGAGTGATGAACTCACGCTTGTTGTTTAATCTTTTTTTTAGGTACATTGAATGCGGCTTATGGGAAAGGGAGCTAGATACACGCGTTCACTTGGCATCACTTGAACAGACAACTTATACGATTCTATAGTTGTGATGGTTTACTTTACTAATCTAGACTTGGTATATGTCGTATTGTTGGCTATGATTAATTGTTCACCCTATTGGTTCATGGGACGCTTAAGCTTATTTTTTCTTGGCATGAACTATTGTTGAATACCTGTTTTAGATGTTGTCTATCATGCTATCGTGTCATGCTGTTATTGTTGTTGCTTCAAACCATGGAAAAACAAAGGATATGCTGCCGAATTTTCATTTAAGTTACTAGCGTAGTTGCTGTAATTTAATATTAAATATGGGATTTGGTTGTTGCTAGTATCGTTTGTGGTGACATTCGCGGCATACTAGGTGCCAGGTGTTACAATCTTGCAGGGTGGAGGCACCTAGGAGGGGCAAGAGAGGGTGTGGGAGGGAGAGGAACTTGGAGGAGGGGAGGGGGTGTGAGAGAGAGAGGCGTGCGGGAGGGGAGGACACTACAAGAAAAGTGATTTTAATGACGGTCTAAACTCATCATAATTAGTCCCGAGATCGTCATTGTAGGTTTTTTATGACGACTTTGTGACAAAATTCTACTTGTCATAGAAAGTGCGTCATAGAAAGTTTTCAATGACGAATTGTTTATTTTCGTCATAATAAATCAACTTTTCTGTGACGAATTACATTTTCGTCAGCGAAGACTTCAATTTTATGACGAATATAGCCGTCATTAATTGTACACAAAACGTCATATATTTTTGTCATGGATCACCCTAGTGCCACGTAATCAGCCAAGGTGTGTGGTGACGTGGCATGTCTTGTGACGCAAATGTTTCGTCACAGATGAGTGCCACGTGGACATGCATTTTTGTCATGGAACAGTCCAATGCCACGTCAGCAGCCAGGGTGGGGTGACGTGGCATGTCTTGTGACGCACATGTTTCGTCACTGAAGATTGTCACGTGGACATGAATTTTCGTCATGGAAGTAATGATCTGTCATTTTCTATGATGAATAATTTCGTCATAGATAGATGTAGCATCCCTATGAAGTTTCGTCATTAACACCTCTGTCAGCTCATATATGATTCATTTTTATAACCACAACACAAATTTCAACCACAACACACAATATTTTGAGGAGACCAATTAATACATTTCACAAAGCAGCACGAAATATCCGTAGATACATTAAGAGTCACAAAATGTGTTCACAGTACTGAAACCACCACTTCAAGCTAGTACCATTGAACCAGGTAACCAGTCATGCAAAAATAAGTATCCTTGTCTAAACAGATCCACATGTTATTAGTGAACAGATTCATAAACTCACAAGTTGGCTTGACCAGCCATTCGCATGAGACGACAAATAATTGCATCATTCTCCTCTTGCCTCTTCTTTATATCCTCCATTTCCTTTTGGGTTCTGATCAATGCATCATCTGATGCTTGATCTTTTTTCTTCAAGTCTTCTACTTCTTGTTGTTATTGCTCAATGGTCTTTCGAAGTTCAGCAGCTCCTCGTCTCTCCTCGTCAAGCTATTCCTCAAGAGCTTGTTCTTTGGAGTCCTTTGTAGAGTTTGTAGTGGTTCAATGTAATCCAACATTCTTCAGGAATTTGCTTGTGGTTGAATGTAATCCAGCATTCTTTGGAGCCCTTTTTAGAGCTTTGAGATAGAACCTTGTCAACAATCTCGGTATTAGACATTGTTACCTGACCCTCTGCATCAGGCTCCATCATAGCTTCCATCTCAGCCTAAGATATAGAACATAACACAATCAATACTGATATGGGGAACATAAGGCTTATACAAATGAAATTTTCATCCTAATGGAGCAGGACACAACAAAGGTACACATCTGTCGGTTGAGTTATGACAGAATTGTATGTATTCAAGAAAGCAATTTTGTAATCAACATGCATGTATTCAATACTAATATGGGGAACATAAGGCTTTCTTACACAACAAAGGACACTGCAATTTTGTAATCAATACTGATATGGAGAACATAAGGCTTTCTTACACAACAAAGGACACTGCAAGAAACCTGAAGCATACACATTTAGTTATAACAGAATTGTAATCAACATGCATGTATTCAAGAAAGCAATTTTGTAAGCACAATGTAAGGTACTCAAAGGACAAACACTAAAGAAAGAAAAAACTTTGGAGCATATCAAAAACTTCAACATGACAATAATAATAACAGAATGTCAAAAAATTAACATACCTATGCTTAGCTGTGGACTTTTAGAAGTACTAATTAATATCACACACTAAACTCCACAAGTTTACAAAATTTACAACCTATTTCACATGGATAACTGAACACAACTGTAGCATGGTCCAATATGTTGTGTCTAAGCAAGCACAACAGAGTACTTTTATTTGTTTGAATAACTATCAGCCAACTCTTTCAAAGTATGTAAAAGGAACAAAAATAATCATAGTATTAACACATTCATGTGTTTGCCCAAATTTGCTATGCTTCTCCGGATTGCAAGGCAAGGAGGCCTATTACTATCTCAACCAGATTTTTCTTCACATAACTAGATACAGTATATGAATCTAAATGATGGAAAAATAATTGATCATCTGCAGGATACAATGGCAGAAGAACAAGGAGGAAATGTAGGGTCTTACAACTGCATGTTGCATAGGTTCAGTGAGTCCCTTCTTCTTTCTGTTGTGGCACTCCTTGAACATGTCCACAGCAGTGAACTGTTGATCTTTGTTTTTCTCCTTCTACAATTGGAAGAAGAAACATAATAAAATGTATCAAGTAGAAAAGTTCTTCCTAGCTACATATGGCTTTATTATAGGCAGGGCTTCAACTCAATAAGAGCATATAATTTACTCTCTTTCATTATCAAGTAACAAGTGATGTATGTGTAATTGCTATCAAGTTTTGTGGATCGAAAATGAATCATGAGACAACAAAGCAAGATTTACGAGCATGGCGGTGTGCAATGTAGCTGCGAGACCCTTGAAGTTTTGTTAAGTGAGTCGTCTTCTTCGTTCGCTTCATCGACCCTTGAAGGGTCTGCTCGAGGAAGCATCATGAATCAGATGAGAGTGTATCCAAATTCTTCTTTGGAGTCTATATAAAGAAATTTAGGTACAGAAATTGGCCATAACAGTTGCACCTTCCGAACATCAATAAAAACAAGTTAAAATAGTCCAAAGATAAGATGCATCAAAGTTGTTGCCAGCAGGAACAGAGCATCTCAACAAGAAAAAGGTGTCTGCTCAACTTCATTGATGAGCAAATTTAGAGGAGCTTGTAATATATAGTTTTGGAGCGGTATTATTTTGTCATTTTTACAAGGACGTAGCAGATTTCACTAGCATAACTAATTATCAACCAAGTGCCAAGCTACAGCGAATTGAAACTAGGGAAAGTTCAGAATAAAATTTAAATATGTACTGGGCGTCTAGGGGGTTTATCTTGTTTTTCTTCCACTGATGGTCCCTCATCTTTGCCAAAAGCCCCTAAAAGTGACCATGTGAAGAAAAAACATGATCAAAAGGATAATGCAAATGAATCACTAACATGGAAGTTTATTATACTAAATAGATAAACAGATTAGTTGTACCTTTTTACCAGTAATGATTGTTTTCCTAGTAGCTGCAATGTTTGCCCTTATTTTGTGCAAGCGAGATCTCTGTACTACCTGCACAATCTGAAGTGGCCTTCTTTTCTCCTTTGCCGTCTCTAGATGGAGCAGTTCTTGTAGGACTGTTTTCATGAGAAGAATCGGAACCAGATGAAAGCATCACCAGTGTTGTACTTGGTGCCTATACCAAAAAATAAGTGACATCCAAATCCATGTAGTAGTAACCAATTAATTGTCAAATAATAGCTATCCACTTATACAAAACAAGGATCTTGGCAAGAATGTGTCACAATTATGGAAAGCCGAAGTTATTGCAAAGAGAAATGAATGGGTAGCCCATAAGTAGATCATGGACAACATGCTAACTTCTGCCCTAGCCCGTTGGCACCAAATAAGAAGCTATAGTTCAGGATATGAATCGGTGATAGCACAAGTAGACAACACTGTTTAACCAAAAACGTGAGTATAAACAAGTTCTGATACAAATGCACAAATTCTACATCAGACTTATGAAGGCTATAAAGAGCAAGAGATTATTAAGAACATCGCGAAGCACTTGAGAGTAGGGGTGCAATCGGCTCAGATTCGGTCGGATACACTTGAAGCCTAGGCAAACCTCTATTTCCATACATTACCAACAAGGGTTTGTAATAAAATTCTCTAAACCAAAAATCAGCATAATCAATTTTTTCAGAAAAAAGGTCCTCTAACTATTTAATCCCTCTCTTTTATTGATTGGTACATAGAGCTTGTGAGGAAGAAACACAGTTGGTGCGGTGTTTTGAGTTTTACCTGTTATTTAGCATCTGCGCTTCATCGAATTTAAGGGCGAAGTTAGATAGAACATTGTTGTCATCGCAAGTGTCCCTCATGGATAACCATCTGTCGTCAAGCTGAACATTTACACCCCTGTGCCAGGAGAAAGTAATAAGTTCAGTTGTTCTTAGGCTACCTAAAATTCAATGCAACATCACTATAACGTATCTTTAATCATACTTGCAGTATACTACTACATTTATACACTCCTGCTTGATTAAAAAATATCGTAAGTTCCGCATTTCAGTGGTACACTAAACTATCTGCATTGGCTCACGATGAAGAGTTTACGTATTTACGATCGATGGAATCATGGAAGTGAGAACTTCATAATTTTTTGCAAGTAATCTGCATTCTTAACGAGAGCATCCTGGCATAATCCTTGCCGGCGCTCTAATTGAAGTCGTATTAAGCAAGTTTTCTAAGGAACCATGTTTCTTCAAGAGTTTCACTGCAGCCTTGCGACCAAAACCAGGAGCTACATCTTTGGATTCGGGAACACCATCCTCTTCATCACCTATGAAGCACCCTGTGCAAAGATAACTTCAGATTCATCAGTTGGGTAGACAAACCAAACTCTGAATGATAAAAAAATTGCATGACGGCATATTAATACACAAGATATGTACTTACTAAGGCTCAAATCTGCGGTTGGATCACACTTGTACTGTGCAACATATTGCCTCTGTATAAAAGGACCAACGCCCCATCTCGAGAATCGGCATAACCAAGAATGCCATCAGATATCACCGCTTGAAGTTCTTATCTGGTGAGCCAATGACAACTCTAAAACCTTTCTTTAATACTTGTTACATAAGGTAGCTACTACATCATCGCCTCATACCCATCGACTTTGACAACCTGAGTTTGTCGTTTGCAAATCATTAAGCATTATAATCATTAAGCACTTGCTGTAGGGTTGAATTCCCAATTTAAATCCGCAGAACAGCAAAAGGATACATACAACACAGAATTAACCAAGAACCTAGCATCCGGAAGAGGGAAATTTTGCCATCCATCGATTCAATGGCGCAAACCGCATCTGCACCTACCAATCCAAGACCAATTTTGCAAGAAATCTGCGTGCGAGTTTATCCGATAAAAACGTCTCCTTTGCACCCATAATACGGGAAGAGAAACTTATTATGCCGGCACTTTCCACGATTTAGGCAGAGGTTGAGTAGCGCAGACGAGATGGGGTACACTGAATGCGCGAGCCGTCGGGACCATCTTCCTCCTCTCCCACGCCGCTTCCCCTCGCCTCTGCTGCTACGGTCTCGATTAGGGCAACAACCGTGTATGCAGTCTGCGATCGGGTGGCGGCGCCTGAAGCTGATTAAGACAGGCGGCGGGACAGAGAACAGAGTTACCGGAGAGCAAGGGCTAGAGCGCGGTGGTTAGGAGGATTTTCGGGTGGCTGCAGTCCCCGGTGGTGAGCCCGACAACCGGCTTGCTCGGATGTGGAGGGAGTTAGAGAGAGGGATCCAGGAAGAAGGGCCTTGGGGATAGTTTTTCTTTACCAGATTAGGGATAGCGATGGAACTAGTAATTTTTTTAACGGTGTATTTGTATCGCGTCTTTATACTCTTGGATTAATTTTTTATTTTTGTTGTTGAATTCTAAAAGAGAGAGAATTATTAGAAATTTAATTTCCTCATTTAATACTTTGAGAAAATTGCCAAAAAAGAAAAGAAAATTTACAAATACCTATTTTTCTTATTTGAAATGTTGATTTAAAGAGGGAAATTTTCTGAAATGATTTGAGAGTTTAAAATGGTATAAGAACTTGGATTTATTGGTTAAGGGGGGATTTCTTTTTAATGCAAAAGGGGTTGCAAAATTTAAAATTTTATTGTGTTATTTGAAATTTTGATCTTTAAAACCCCTTCATGCATCGTTTTTTTCATCCAAATAGTGAATTAATATAGAATTTGTCATCAATCATAAAAAAGGGGAGATTGTAAGTTCAAACTCCATTGATTTTAGGGATTGATTGTAATTTAATGTGTTAATTATTATTTAATGATAAATCTAATCATTCTGAGACAAACATATTTATTGAGCTTTATTCCTATTAGTCTCAAATTTGGATGAAAAATAGAAAACACAAGGCATACACTGCCCATTTGTTCTAGCAAATATCCGAATGGGTTAGATTCCGAATATCTGGTTCCCAACGAGAAAAAAAAACACCATTCATTTTCTATGATGATTTGTATTATGGTTTCATGACGAAATTTTATGTTTCGTCACAATAGTACATGGGGCGACGACACATGATGCAATTAATGACAAACATAAAAAAGTCGTCACAGAAAATAGATTTTCCATGACAAAAGTTGACAACGTCACGACGTTTTCGTCACAGATAATCACTTTTCTTGTAGTGGGAGTTCGGCCAGGGGGCGCAAAGGGGGAGGGAGAGGGGCGCATGGAGGGGTAGGGGAGAGTGTGGGCTACAGTTAGGGTGAATCTCTCCCCCCAAAAAGCCCAAAAGGACACCACTTAAGGCCCAAACTGACTCCCTCTGGCCCAAATCCCTCCATCGAAGCCTCCTAAAGCCCAATAGATGAACTGCGACATTAAATTTCCCCTAAAGTTCTCCTAGAATGTTACAGAAATGAGTCGATGGTAGCTGTTACTGTACTATTGTATCAATGAACCAATATCTTGTGTTAGCATTAATAGGATGCTAATTTTACATTTTGAAGATGGGTAGTGACAAAGTCATTGGGCAAAATTTGAACATTTTGAAATTTGTGTTTCAGTTGCAATGCGCATGTACTTGAAGCTAATGAGTTGGTCATAACTGTGTCATAGTCTCAAATGTAAGCATTAACAAAAAAAAATCTACACAAACAAAAGAGCCCAAAAATATCTTGTTACTTACTATGTAGATCAAAGATTTTCACAAAGCCACAGTGCAAAGTGTAATCCAAATAGAAACTCTTAAGTTTAGAGTTGCACTAAAAAATAAATCTCGATCAACTTAAGTTAGACTGCATTCACTGCACTGAACAAATAATTATATCAATTCATGGTTCTAAATATATATCATCACACAATTGGATTAATTTAATTTTTCATTTCTCACCACAGGGATGTAGATCAATTTAACATAGTCGCATTTCTTATTGGCTAGCAGATGCAACCTTTGCCAGAATAACTAATGATTAGACCAGACAAGAAAATCTACATGTGAAATAGCCACTAGCTAGCAAATTTTCAAATTTGGTGGCCCGAACCCTCATTGCTTTTGCTATATTATACTTGCATTTTCTAAAAGTAAGAATGGAGGATAATGATACTTAGTAGCTATTATTGTCTATATGGCTTTTTTTTTTGCTATTTACTATATAGGGATGATTTTTTTTTTTTGTTATTTGCTATATGTGTTTCTCCTAGCTTCAGACATCTTCAGTCATTTTAGATGTGGCACATGGCAAAATTTTGTTCGCACTTTGGTTAGTTTGCCTCTAATTCTCCATACTTTGTGTGCTTTCAGCTGAGAATATTTATTTGGGAACTTTGAATTCATACTTTTATCTTGCACAACTAGTGCTTAAATATATTTTGCTACTAGATTTGGACTCTAAAGAATTTGAGTAGCCACACTAGTGCTTAAATATATTATGATGAGGCCTACAAAAATGTGAGATGAACATATCCATTAACATTTGGATGTCATACATGGTTTTGATCCTTCATGAAAAACATATATGTAACTAATGCAATAGATAAGTAGTGCCAACTCTTAGCTTTACACCGATTGTCAATTTTTTTCAATGAAATGATACATGGATAGGATGAGGCATCGGGGATGGAAAGCGACAGCATGGGGGATGGGAGGAGGAAGCAAAGAGGTTTCTCTTGTATTTTGACTTGTATCTTTGTTAAGAATATTTTGTTAATAAGGATTACACTTTTATGTTTGTGTAATAATTTTATTGTAATAAATAATAACAAAAGACCCTATTTCAGCCTAGCATGCCAACATTATTGGTATGTAATGTAGTGTTATCGTGCCATCCGTAGATGATCTATTTGCTTGGTGATGCTCATCACTCTTGTTGCATGGACTTTGTAGTGTTTCTATTATGAAAGGAGTTATCTTGCAGATCTCTATTTTGCAGTACACAATGAGTTCTTCGCTTGCATTTTTAAATTGCAACATTTCTGATTTTTGGATTAACTTTTTTGACGTTAAACTTCCATAGTGAGTTTCTTATATGTTGATTTGAAGCTAAATGAACACCAGCGATGATGTTTTAACAAGCACACTAAGGGTTATGATGGAGCAATTCCAATTTGATAATAAAATTTGCCAGGCTATCTTCTTTGCCGAATTTACTATTGTAATAAGTGCTTATTGTTTTTACAATGTCTTTGTTGCTCTTCTTCAATGTAGGATATTGAGCTGAACAAGGCTGATTGGTTTGCCCTTTTTGAAACTTTCCAATTTTTTGAAGTATACAATAATTATTTACAATTGACATCATCGTCCAGGATGATGAAGATCTTAGACTTTGGAAGGGATGGGTTGAATCTCGATTGAGACAATTGATATTAAAGGTAATTTGTTGGTTAAGTTTTATGTTTTTGTGTGTAACACAACTTGTAATCATGTTATTGTATTTTGGGGCTATACCCATATGGGAATAGTGGTGGGAATTGTTCATTGTGGAATGGAGAGTCATTGATGCAATGTTCTAAATATGGGAGCTGTATACTTGTCATGTGTATTATTCATTCATAACAATTGATTATTCCTTTGATTGCCTAAAGAACCAACAACAAACCTTGTATGAAGACATAAAAAGACATGCTTTAAGATATAATCAATTTTCACCATCTTTTAGTTTGTTGATCCTTTTTGTGTCAAAGGGAGTATTGTTATTTGTGTAAGGTTTGGGGTTCTGTTGCAACGCATGGGCACCTTACTAGTAAATTACTAATTGGCAGTAATGTTTGATAAATGTGTATACAATCAAATATATCTGAATTTGGAGATAAAGTATAAGCTCCATTCTTGTATTATGTGCGCAAAGCTAAAATGAAAGTAATTCAAACTAGAGGGGATATGTTTTTAAAGAAGATAATATTTTAGAACTCATTAATTTTATTGAAAATGCTATACAACACTTAAATGACAATTTTTTGTGGTTTTAGTCAAATTTCTAACTTTGGATGTGCTTAAAAATTTGTGTGGCATTCATCTCCAGCTTTGTGTCCAGCAAGGTTGCGAGTGCTGCCGCCTAAAGTAAATATATGGACCTTTGATATGACCAGCTAGAACCTCATGTCACGCATCTGGTGAAGTTGGCTCTTGCTCATCGCCACTACCATCTATTTAGTACACCCTTTGTCCTCAATAGATTAAAAAATTATAGTAAATTTACTTAGCACGACTTTTTATTACCAAAGTTTCAATTTGCACCACCCTTAGCAATTCTTTTCACTTTGCACAAACTCTTCTTACTATATCTTGCAGTTTGCACTAGGGTAAGGATTTGGCTGATCCAAGCATGCAAGATGGTGAGAGCCGGAGTTGAGGTGGTGGAGGTCAAAGCTGGAGTCAAGGTACCGGCTAGAGTCGAGGAAGAAGCATGCTGTGGCTAGAGGTGAGGCAAGTTTGGCCATGCCACCTGTCTTCCAAACTCCAATGAGAGAATCCCTGTGGTAAGTCTCCACCTTCATTGTCTTCACCATTGCACTCCTCTTGATTTGCTAATGCTCATGCGCCCCTTTCCCCTCCAAAAATGTCGCCATTTTGCTATCGCTGCCGACGTTGTCTTCATTTTCGGTGATGTCCCGGCTATTCTTCTCTGCTTTGGACCCATTTATTGGCTTCATCTACCCCCCCCCCTCCATTCAGTGCCTTGCCGCAGCCTCCTACATCGTGGTTCACCATCGATGACCGCCAAAGAATGCGGCCAAATCCTTCTTATGGTGCAAAGTGAAAATATTTCCTAAGAGTGGTGCAAAGTGAAATTTACCGAAAAATTTATTTGTCACAAATAATGGATGTGGTCATCATCTTTGTCACTAGGATCGAAGGTATGGACGCAGTGGGAGTTGAGAAGGTAGAGATGGATAAAAAGGATGACACAACATATATCTAGATCCAACGGCCCAAGAAATGAACTAATTTTATAAAAAGATCTGATTGTTTAATAAAAGAGCTTGACTACCCAACAGTATACCGTTGGAACGGTATACCTGGGTTTTCCTGAGTTTCATTAGTTTCAGTCATTTGTTTCATTAATTCCAATGTTTAGTTTTATGAGTTTCATGTTTCATCAGTTTTTAGTGGTAAGCTTCACGAGTTTTAGTATAAAATTTCACAAGTTTCATGAGTTTCAGTGGTATACCGTTGGAACAGTATACCGTAGAATAGTTTTCTGTTAATAAAAATATGGTCCAGTTTTACAATCACTATATATAGAAACAAACTTGTTATATGTACCTGTTTGCCTATTTTTGAAAAAAAAATATTTTGTGCACTATTTGTTTAGAAATATTTTTCTTCACTATTATACTGTAACCAAAGTGGAGCAACCCAACCCGACTCATCTCGGCTTAAGACCATCTCCAAGGGCTTCCCGTGCGTCGTCCCGTTCCCTTCCCCATGGGAAAGCGTCCGCGTTCGTGCTTTCCCAGCGACTCCAACGGCGTCCCCTCCGCGCGGGACTCGGCTCGGGATAGGAGAGAGGATCCCTCGGTGGAGGGATCCGCGTCGCTGTCCCCTCCCGCTGTCTCCGTTGCGTTGGCGTCAACGACCTCTCCTTCGCGCGGCGGCTCGGACAGGGCGGAACTCGCGAAGGGCATCCGGCGCGACGTGGGGAGGCCGTCCGGCTCACCGGCCGGCGAGGAGAAGCAGCAGGGGGAGCTCGCGTGCTTCAGGTACGCCCTACTAGCTCGAAACGTAGCATCGGATTTGGGCAAACCTTGGACTGGATTGGCCATTGGGGATTTGCCGATTGGGGTCAAATCCGAGGTGCATACTGATGAAATGAAGTAACCTTGTAGTGAATGCATGCGCCGATTTGGCAGTGTTCCGATTCATTGCCGCAAACAGCCCACGATTGAACGAAATCCCCTTAGTTCATTCTAGCAAATCCCCCTAGTTCATATAGTTCACTGATTGGAAATGTACCGATTCTTATTGCGTAAAAACTGCCGACGAGAGCATCATCCCTATTGATTGCCTCACCTAGTTTGCTCTGAGATTTTTCAGTTCAAGGCTGAGAGTACTAGGGCCAACCGTTTGTCATTTTCATTGTGCAATTAATCAGATCCAGAATGTTCAGTGAGGATGTTGTCAACGAAAATCTCATCTTTGAAGTGCAAAATCTCAGGATCTGACTTTGTAATTAAGTATAGGTGATGCTCTCGTGCATTTTCTGGAGTTAGATTAATTCATCAGTTTGTCCTGTCTATAGCTCTCGTGCAATGGATGTCTCACAAATTATGTAGCTTCGGTTTTTTGGGCTGTACTTAATATCTGCTTTGAAGTGCAAAATCTCAGAGCATCTCTGTGCTGGATAATCATGGGCTGCAGTGCTACTTTGCCGGAATTGTAGAAGCTGCATGATCATTTAGCATCGTAATTATAGCTCTTGGATTTGTAAGCTTCAAAGTGAAAAATCTGACTATGGGTGTGGTGTTTACTAATGTCTTCTTCGGTGGCGTGTACTAATTTGTACTAATTCAAAGTGAAAAATCTGACTATGGGTGCAGTGCTACTTTGCCGGAATTGTAGAAGCTAGAATTGTAAGGTTGATAGTTCGCAAAACAAATTTGTGATCTAAACATTGCATGATCATTACAAAAAGTCTCACGGGCAAACCACGTTATTTTTTTCAATAGCTGTAATGTTGAGATTGTACCAATTCCATAGTTTCGAGATCTGTATGGAGTTAGTAGATTGAAGCATCTGGTTTTCGAACTAATTGACGAACTGCACGAAGGGTAGAAATATGTATGTTGCTTAGAACTACTTGCAAAATGTGTTAATGTGTTGTTATAGATGGAAGCCGAGATCCTCCGAGAGGTTATCTCCAAGATGCGAGCTATGCTGGACGACAAGGCTGAGCAGCTGAGGAACCTGGCTAGGGACAACTTCAGTCCAAGTGACCACATTTGGGCAATTGAGTTGAACACCAGTCTTCTTCAGGTCGAGTCCATAGCCGAGAGCTTGGAGCAAATGTCATTGGACACAATAGAATTTGGGACTTCAACCCCTGCCACTGTGATGGAAGATAGTGCATATGAGGAGGGGTTTCCTGACGACTACGCAAGCAGTCCTGGATCTATTTTGAGTGACTGCTCCGGGGATACCGATTGGTCCATCGAGACTGATCGTTCGGGCCACCTTCTTTAGAGCTTGTCGGTTGAATGATGTTTAACTATTCTGTGATAATATGTGTACTTAAGTGATGTTCAAAACGATTTCAAGTGTTGTTTTGCTCTATGTGTACTGAAGTATTTACCCTTAGGGAATGGAACCTTGTATTGCTATATGATCCATCGAGTTTGATTGTGGTAGCTGCCTGTGATGCAAATATACATTGTGTACTGTTATGTTTGCATTAGAATATGAAGGTCCTAGTTGTTCTGCTATGGAACCTAGGTCGAATACTGCCATGCAATGAGGTTGTTGAAAGCATGATCATTGAGATCGGGGAGTAGCATGCATTGAGATTCTGTGTGTAAACCGAGCCCATCATGACTTCTAGGAACTATAATCATGCTTATTAGTATGTTATTAATTTATGCCATGTAAGTTGCAAGTCTAGTAATATTGTTATGTTTTGCAAAGAATTAACGTGTTGTCAATGTTCAGGGAGGACGACATGGACCCTTTTTTTGCCAACTACCTGGAAGATGACTTCGATGCAGTGGTACACGGCTTATCCCCCCCGCCAGCACCGGCGATGATGGAAACTAGCGGTGCTGCCCCAACTCGGGGGACACGTGCGAATAAGGCCAAACCGAACACCAACAGGACAGAGAGGACAAAATGGAGTGCAGAAGAGGATGAGGTTTTAGTCTCTGCTTGGTTGAATGTGAGCCAAGACCCCATTGTTGGGAAAGATCAATCCTCGGAGACATATTGGAGTAGGATTGCAGAATTTTACAAAAGCAATAGCAAGGAACACATGAATGCAAGATCAAAGAAAGGATTGGTTAACCACTGGTCATTGATAAATGAGTGTGTTAGCAAATATGCAGGGTATCTCAATCAGACAGACGGTTTACATCAGAGTGGGACGACGGAGCGTGACAGGGTAAGCTCAATTGTAATCTTCTGAATTTAGCATTTCAAATAACTTCTCGTCCTGTCTTGTTTCCCCGGACTGTTTGAAATGTTAGCTCAATGTGCAGATGGCCCATGCTGGTAGGATGTACCAGGATATTGAGGGCAAGCCTTTCGCCTTCCACCATTGTTGGGTACTACTATCTGATCATCCAAAGTGGTCTTCGCACTTGTCCCAGAAGAAGCAAAAGACAGGACGATGTGCAGCAACGCACGAAGGGTCCAATGGCATTCCTATCGACCTAGGCTCCCAAGCATCCTCAGAGGAGGGGGAAAGGCCACCAGGCAGGGAGGCGGCAAAGGCCGCGAGGAAGCGTCGCGGTTCTTCGAGTACGTCATCTGTGGGAGTGTACTCCGAGCATTTCGAAAAGATGAATGAATCGAGGACTGCAATGGTAGATATTAAACGTGAAAAGTTGGAAATGGCGAAGGAAGCGGAGAATGAAAGGATTATGAAGGTGGACTTGGACTCTTGTACCGGAAAGCTTCGTGAGTACTACGAGAGTCGACAGAACAAGATTCTGAGAGCTTGTCGGGATATGAATAAATAAATTTGAAGACTATTCGCAACGAACTGTAATAGTTCTGATGAACTTTAATATTTGTCGTGGACTTTACTTGTTGTGCTGAATTTTAATATTTGTGGTGAACTTTACTAGTTGTGCTGAACTTTAATATTTGTGGTGAACTTTAATATTTGGCAAGAACTTTAATATTACTGTTGAACTTTAATATATGTTATGCATAACTGTATTTGTGAGTGCATTAACCAACATACCGGGGATAACACAGTACGAAACATATTTATTGCACACATATTAACTTGTACAACACCCCATACAATACACTGCCATTAACCCCCATGCCGTGCCCAAAGGTGTTCCATTAGATCTGCCTGCAACCGATGGTGAACTTGCCGATCCCTCCGTCGTTGAGTTGCTTCTATGCAATGCAATACGGACCCGTTGGGTGTCGTGGTCATCCACGACGGGAGTACCCATATAGTCGAAGTTAATTTGCGGCGGTGGACCATTCCTCTCGTCCTCCACGATCATGTTATGCAAAATGATGCATGCGGTCATTATATGCCTTAAAGTACTCTGCTGCCAACAGCGGGCGGGGCCCTAACAATGGCAAACCTAGCTTGCAACACTCCAAACGCCCTCTCGACATCCTTCCTTGCAGCGGACTGCATCTGTGAGAAGTAGACCCTTTTGTTCCCCATCGGCGCTGAAATCGCCTTAACAAAGGTAGCCCACTCTGGGTAAATGCCATCCGCCAGGTAGTAGCCCATGTCGTATTGATTGCCATTGACGATGTAGTTTACCTCCGGAGATGTACCATCGTTATCCCTAGAAAAAATGTTAGAACGGTGCAACACATTTATATCGTTCAAGCTTCCGGGCATCCCGAAAAAAGCATGCCAAATCCACAGGTCATACGAAGCAACCGCCTCGAGAACTATGGAAGGTTTGCGAGTATGCCCTGTGAAAGCCCCTTGCCATGCTTTCGGGCAATTTTTCCAAGTCCAATGCATGCAATCGATGCTGCCAAGCATTCCAGGGAAACCCCTTTGCTCACCAACAGCTAGGAGTCTAGCAATGTCTTCTGCATTAGGAGATCGGAGATATTCGTCACCCAAAACCTCCACAACCGCCTTCACAAACTTCTTTAGAGCTACAATGGCCGTACTTTCCCCAATACGAAGGTACTCGTCCACAGCGTCAGCTGGAACACCGTAAGCTAGTTGACGGAGAGCGGCTGTTACCTTCTGAAGAGGTGACAAACCAAGCTTCCCGGTTGCATCCCTACTTTGCCGGAACCAAACGTCGTGTCCTTCGACAAGATTCGTTATGCGCAAAAATAGGGAGCGGCTCATCCGAAACCTGCGTATGCGGAACGACTTAGACATAAGTAAACCGTACAAGTACATCTTAAGTATTTCTTAGGACTACTAGTTTCTTACCTTCGCCTGAAGAAAGCGTCACCATACACGGGGGAGGAAGAGAAGTAATCACCATAAAGCCGAGCCGCACCTTCAACGTGGCCATGATCGGCAGCCCGCATGGCCTAGAACCGATCCCCGTCGACGGTTGTTACCGCGCGCTTGCATCTCCTCCTCCTCTGCTATTGCTAACAGAAGAGAGTCCTCATCATCAGTATAGGATTGTTCATCACTAGAGGAATCAATGAAGTGACTCATTGTGAGGTTGCCAATGGCTTGTGGGTGAGTAACCTCATCAGTGCAACGGGAGAATTGTCATTCCGCCACTCTCAACAAGTGGCCTCGCTAAAATGCCACTCTGGCCCACTGTCATAGACACAGATGGACCCACATGTCAGTGAGAGAGGAGTGGCATTTTAGCAAAGCCACTTGTTGAGAGTGGCATTGTGGCAATTTTCTGCAGTGGCAACACCCCAATATATAGAATTGGAGGGTAGTATGGGAGGGGATGAGGGAAAGTTAGGTATTTCTGGGAAGGGAAGAGAATGGGGAAGGGGATCTGTTGGAGTGCATTGCTGGGAAGGGAATGGAATCTGGGAAGAGATTCCCTTCAGGGGGTGGGAAGGGAATGGAACCCTGGGAAGCCCTTGGAGATGGTCTAAGGAAGCTTCACATCAAACCACCCCTTTCGCTCCAACTCTATTCCCCCCACACGCACCCGCACCCGCGCACGCACACACCCACTCCTCAACACCTCCTCCCGTCCCCTACCCTCCGGTTCATGTCCTGCTGCTCCCCATGTCGCCCCCACTCGAGCTCGACTACATAGGCCTCTCACCACCGGCAGCTGCAACGGCCGCCGATGCCGTCGTCGCGGCCGACGACCTGAAGGGCACTGAGCTCCGCCTCGGCCTGCCGGGCTCCGAGTCGCTGGACCGCCCCGTTGCGGCCGCGGCCGCGGACGCCGCCACCACCCTGGAGCTGCTCCCCACCAAGGGTGCCAAGCGCGGGTTCTCCGAGGAGGCGCCTCCCCCGCCGTCCGCCGCTGCTGCCGGGAAGGGCAAGAAGGTGGCGGAAGAGGAGGACAAAAAGGTTGCCGCGACGCCGCAGCCGGCCGCGAAGTAGGTGGAACTGTTTATCGTGGGAGGAAATCTTGGGGGGTTTGCGACGGTGTTCTTCTTGGGATGTTATCGTTGTTCTTCGAACTGTGAGTTGATAAAAGGGAGTTTTTGCAAATTGTAGAATTTTCGGGTGCTAGGGATAATTTTGTCAGTTCTTGGGGAAATCTTGTTGGGTTTGAGGGTATGGAACATTTGCAAGTTTTGTAGCAAATTTGTTTTGTTAGGGTGTTATTTTTGTTGTGAGTTTTTACGAATTTTATGGAAGCAAAAGTAGGAATCATGGAAACAAAGGTAGAATTCCGTGTCAAGAGGCTCTTTCCCGGCTTCTTGTTTCCGATTTAATTTTGCTTTTTTTTTTTGTGGGAATTCGGCTTGTCTGGGGTATGGAGGGGAAACAAAGGTTTAACTTTGAGCAAGTAGTTTTCTTTTTTAAAAAATTCCACTGTTCTCTTTGCACAATTTTTTCGGTTTTACAAAAATTCCCCTTTTTCTTTTAATTTTGAGCTTTCTTGCGTTCTTTTTTGTTTGCTTAAATCCTTCTATCGCCAACCTTTATCAACTTTTTTTTGTGCCTTTGTTTCTACTGCTTTTTGTCCGCAAACTTTTGATCTGGCATTGCCTTGTTTCGAATTCTTTTGCTGATGTTAAAATTTCCTTATTTATTCCCACATCAGTAGAGCACCTAGTGATCTATCACTTCCTTGTGGTGTGGTTGTAAAATCGACAATCATGTGGTGTGTTTTGCAGGGCTCAGGTGGTGGGATGGCCACCCATCCGCAGCTACCGCAAGAACACGATGGCGACCAATCAGCTGAAGAGCAGCAAGGAGGACGCCGAGGCCAAACAGGGCCAGGGGTTCCTCTACGTCAAGGTTAGGATGGATGGCGCGCCGTACCTCAGGAAGGTCGACCTCAAGACTTACAAGAACTACAAGGACCTGTCGACCGCGCTCGAGAAGATGTTTATCGGCTTTACCACTGGTGAGATGTCCCGGGTTACTCTCTGATTTTGTCAATTCGCTTTTAATTAGCTGTGTAATTGCATTTCCAGTTGATGTGCATGGTGTTACAAGTGCATCACGTATACCTGTAGAAAGCAACATGTTTGGTCTGGAGGAAGATCCGTTACTCGTGTTGTTTAGCTTTGTTGCCAGTAATTTTAGGATCACTAAAAACTAAAAATTGAGCGCACATCTTTTGTTTTGCATACTTTGTTGACTTATCTAGTCCTTACAAGAGGTTTTCGACTCCTTTTTTCCCAATTGATTATCTCCTGTTTAGATTTGTATTCTGTCTCTTCCAAAACAATAATATTTCTTGTAAAATAAATATTTTGCTCTGCATCTTTAGTATATCTTCTAGCTCTGAATATTGTTCAACGAAGCTACTAATCCTACAAGATGGATATCTCTGAATATTGGTCAACTTAGATGTCATGATATGTTAATTCTCATGTGCCAATTTATTAATTGAATTATTTCTTACTGTTTCTTATCTTTTTATTATTTTATTTCAATTCTTTGTAGGAATAGTGCTTACAATATAGTAGATATTCCCCCTTAATATTCATCAATTTTGTAGAATCATTTGAGAATAAGGTACATGGTTTTCAATAGAAATTTTAGTACGAGGAGAGGTTCTCTTCTGTTTGTTTTATTTGGCCTTACAGGTTAGTCTGGATGTGCCATATCAGGCAAGGGCGGTTTATCTGAGGGTCACAAGGATGGCGAATATGTGCTGACTTATGAAGACAAGGATGGTGACTGGATGCTCGTTGGCGATGTTCCATGGGAGTAAGTGTGCTGATCTTAATTCTTATCTAGTTAGTATAATAGCAATGCAAATATCGCTAGGTTGTGTTCTTGGTAGTAGGGCCTTCATAGTTCCAAGTGCTTGCCTGGGCTCAAAACCTGCGTCTAACATTGGTGAAGAAACCCTCTTCCGCAAAACAGTAATGCAAATGTGTGGGTGGGTTGTGGGGGGGGGGGGGGGGCAAAGACGCTGATTAGATCTTGTGACTCCCAAATAAACGAAAATTTAGTTACAACATTTTCTTTCACTGCAATTGCAGGATGTTTGCCAACTCCTGTCGTAGGCTCAGGATCATGAAGGGTTCAGATGCAATTGGACTTGGTAAGTTGTACTTCTATTTTGTTAGCGTACTTGTCGGCTAATCTCACATTCTCTTACTCTGTTAGACAGAAGCCAATTTTCCATTTTTACCATTTGTCTGTTTGAGCTATTTCACTCTGGTACTGCTTGCTTGTAATAGCTGTTTCCCTTTGTAGGCATATTTCATTTTTGTAAAATTAGTAAGTTCGATGGTCAATTTACCCCCATAAAATTCCTCTAAATCGCACTTGTAGAATAAGGTTTGTATGTGTCAACACTTAAATTTGTCATATGACATAATTAGTTCAAGAGTACTGGTTTTCCTGAGTTTCTTCCGAAGAAAAAAATAACAAAATGATGTATTCATGCTACCTGCAACAGATTTTCTGATGAATTTCTTGTGTTATCCATATGTGATTTTCATATGCATAGTACTACTATTTGGGTTCAAAAAAACGACAACAGCATGGTTATGAACCAGAGTTTAAGACATTCAAATATTTTAAAACCAAGTAAATCAGACAGGAGGATTGTTTTCATCGCTCATTATGCATTTATGCTATCCTGATGTGTTGAATTTCAGAGGAAGAATATACATTTACAACTGAAGGTCACATGTACGTATTTAATCATTACAAACAATTAAAATTCTGAAATAAAAGTTTTGAAAGATGCCCCTGCAACATTGAAAGATTAATAGCTCCCCAATAAGTGCTGTATCAGCTTTGCACCCAGTATATGTCATTGTAAGTGTGGAGTGCACACGATCGTTGGAAAGAACACACAATGTGAATGAATTGTTGAATTTTAAACTTAGAATGCTTTTGATGGCATTTCGTAGTTGTTAGATGTTACTTGCTGTCCTAATTTAATGTCTTCTTGTTCTTTTTCCTCACAAAAAGTCGATCTAGTTAACTTTGGCTTGCATTTTTGCCCCGACTTATTCAGCTATTTGTGTCTCTTATTTATTTAATTATCGTTTTTTTGCAGCTCCGAGGGCAGTGGATAAGTCCAAGAACCGCTACTAGAATGGTTGCTCCCTACAGTCAGAAGCAAGATGGAGACTGTAGGGTTCCTTCTGAATACCGAAAAGTAACAGTTTTAAGATGGATTCTGCGTTATGGTCTGTACTACGTGATTTGCTGTCCTACAAGTAAAAAACTGTCTTATTATGTTAGCTTCGCAAAATCTCCTAGGGACATAAGCTCAATTTGATTGTGCACAAGTCCTTGTATGTGTGTTGTTCCTATTCGTGTAAATGGTTTGGTACACCATGTTCTGCTACTATGATTGAGCACTCCTACGTACTTTGCAAAATGTTGTCCATGAACCGTTTGTTCGCTACGTAAATGTTCAATGAGGCTTGCAAATGTATTGTCCGTCAAGGCATCAACCGATCATGCTCTGTTTTGGGCACAATCGTGTGTCCCGTCTCCAATGCTATTCTAGAAATGGAAAAAAACCCTATAATAATAGATGAATTAGAAAACTCAACTGTTATTTGTGATTCGGTACCGCTTGAACTAACTGGCCCAATTTATCTTAATTGTTTTGGTGTCTGATGAAGCAACTTCCTCTGAAGCAGTGATCCTTTACAGTAGTTTCTTTCGGTTCCATGTCCATGCTTTTCATGGCGAAACTGTGCTTCCTAGCCAGCTTTAGTGCGTAGTTGCTGGGTGGGGACATGCAGTGTATGTAGTTATTATCTTCTGAAGGTCATGATGGTTGTCTATACTCCATTCTATCATTTAAAAAGGCTTCCGTCTCAACCATCATTCAGGTAGGATATAATATTATCATTTCTAGAGAGATGGCAATAGCCTATGTTCTCTTACAATCAGGCTTTCTTTGCCTTGTATGCATCTTCCTCCTTAGAAATGATGCTCCACTCTGCTCCTTTTTTGTGCCACCTTTTTCAGCTTACTGGTGTCTGTTAGTTGGTGCGCGTGTGGAGCAGTGTCTATTTGTTCCAATTTACACATTAAAATTCTGATTCTGTTCTTTTTTTCAACTCAAAAGGCATTTTCACTAAACCGAATGAGCCTTCATCTGCATTTGTTTATCCCTTGTAGCTCGCAGGCTGTCTCGTCTTGGGTGCTGAATTTATTCGACAATGCTGGGGGGACGCATCGGCTGAAAGTGACTTACAGGGTTCACCATTCTTGCTGATTGGCAGCGTATGAGCCAGTTCTGGATCATATGGTTTAGTTGTCTTAACACTTGATCCTTTGTTATCTCCTGTTGTTTTCTAACTCTGAACTTGCTCATATAATTAATACCAGCAGCATCCAGTACCTAGTAAAGTCTGTATTCCTTTGTTCCCTGGTGGTCCTGCCATGCCACCATGTTGGTATTATTATTATAACCCTTTGGTTGATCCTGTTCTTAACCGATAAAGCCGCACATTAGGGTGTAGTTTAATGCCTTGCCATTCTTTTCTGCTCCTGTATGCGGCGGTTTGCTCCATTTCACTATGTTTCGTCACCTGCAGATCACTGCTGCAATGGTGAAAGTTTGGGCTACCGCATTGCTTCACTTCCATCTTTTGGAAAACATAGATATGCATATGTTTATCTCCCAAATGCTGTTATTACTGTTTTTTGTTCGTTACTGTAGCCCAGTTAGTCGATATAAACCTAGGCAAATGCCTCCGGAGGTTGTGTTCCCTGTAGGTTACTAGATAGAGCATACACTGTCAATTCTACTTTAAGTACCTTGCATGTCAGATAAAGTGAGCATCTCTCCACAGAAGCTTCGTCTGTGAATGAAATCAAGATTCTGTTTTTATCACTACCTTTCAATCCTTCAATTCAGGTCCTGTGGATTTTGATGGTTGCCAAGCGTACGAATGGAATTTTGACAAATTGTCACAAATATTGATTCATGGGTGGGCACACGCATGATTGCTCCTCTTCTTTTCGTTGTCGGTGGTTTGAGGTCTCCTCTCATCATCTGGCAACAATTTCAATTCTATAAAATTTGATTGTCCTCACTTGCTTAATTCTGCATTTCTCCATTGAAATGTTAGTATTTTGTTGATATGGTTTACCAAGGCTGACGGAAGTTTTGAGACAATGCCAAGTGTCAACTTCTGCTTGTCAGCTGCAAAGCAGCATTTTGTGCGGCCAATGCTGAGCACAGCTTGACTCTCTCAGTGAAGCGTTCATCCCCAAACTTGTTGAAATATTAGGCATAGCAATAATGAATTTATTCCAAAAATAAACTATGACAATAATTAAAGACATAACAGTGAGAATAAATAGATTGGACACTAGCAATATTCCAACTATAATGTCTATCTCATGCATATTATTAGATGAATACCACAGCATTCTTAATCTATGAAAATAGATGCAGTTCGTGTGTGTTACCGAGTTGACGCGAAGGCGTAGCTGAACTGGTAGTAGATATCGATGAAGATCAGCAGGCATAGTCGAAGCCGATCGTTGGTAAAGAAACCACTGAGCAGTCGCATGAAGATGCTTCCCAAAAACGTGATTCGCCCTCTCTCGGTGCAGGACCTTAAGGACGGACATTTCGGAGACCTACTCTCTCAACAATCAATGCACGCCGGCAAGGAGATGGCCCTCTCAACAATCGATGCACGCCGGCGAAGAGACGGGGAAAAAGAAGACAACTCGAGACATTGAGATTTGATCTCTGTTTAAGTATAGAGCACGATACGAGTCAGTTACGGATTTGTACGCATATTTAACTCCGTGCTGCACCTGCGCAAGTCGTTGTACTCAATTTCGCTACACCATTCACCTGCATGTCACGTACACGCCGCCTAGCACGGTGAGGCGAGCGAGCGGGTGTTCTATTATTCTCTCTCTTCATCTCATACTCTAGCATGGTCAAAAGAACCTTCTTTTATAAGTTGATCTTCATCAATCTCCATTAGCAATATGGTACTATTCTTTTTTATCTCTTTTTCACCTAATGAGTTTAAAATTTTCACGAATTATTTGTGAATTAATAGGCCTGCCTCCGGCAGCTGCAAATGGATAGCACTGATTCGTCCAATTACATTTTCTAGCCAAATTCGAACGTCGCATGATCTCCGTCTCTTGCATCATTTTTAATTGATCTGTTTCTCTCCACAAAATTAATGGCTAGATTTGATATTTACTATACATTATATACTATCAGTATAATGCACCACAAAATTTCTCTTTTTTTAACCCCACCGCGGAACTGGTACTATCTTTTAAAACGGTAAAACCGATGGATTTTATTTGTTATGAAGGTGGATTTTGGAAAAACCTAGTTTCTGATGAAATAGTAGTCTGCAAATTAATTTGTCCAATTACAATAAACAAAATTTTCACTGCCAAGAAATAACCATCTCATATATTTATGGAATTGCATCCAAAGTATGTCAGATACGGATTAGACAAAAGATAAGAGATCACCATAACCTACACATAACTGAATAAAAATCTTAACCGCCGTTCTAAGTCTTACTTACATTCACCGATCACAAGATAACTTCAGCACACTACTATATAACACTAGAACTGCAGCACCGCACATATACTACCTGTGCCTCGCTTCCATGCCTGGGTTTCTTTTCTCCCTCGCGAAACGAAACAAATCATGGGGCAGCACAAGAAAACACCAGTGGCAGGGAGCTGCT
The DNA here is from genome assembly GCA_036346355.1 of Rhipidocladum racemiflorum. Lineage (NCBI taxonomy): Eukaryota > Viridiplantae > Streptophyta > Magnoliopsida > Poales > Poaceae > Rhipidocladum > Rhipidocladum racemiflorum. The sequence continues at coordinate 55,225,960 of CM070577.1, read as the reverse complement.
GGCCCCCATTCATTGGACAATTGGATTGGGATCCCCATTCTCAAGGCTGGGGGACCATGCTTAGCTTCCCAACAGCGTTGTACAGTGCCCAACCACACACAAATTTCAGCAACCAAATTAACTCATGATTTTTTTTTGGATTTGATAAACATCGTCCGGATGTCTTATTTGCTGAAATCATCCAAATCTGCGATCATTGGATCATTGTTTAGATTCGAAAGTATCGATTACATCCGATCTTATGATTTGATCTAACAGTTGGATTTTTAATCCTACGATCTAAAATTTGGATGTTATTTAAGACAAAAATATGTAGGAGATGCTTATAACACTCTTTTTTTTCTCTCTGCCAAAAAGAAAGAAGGAATGGAAAAGAAAAAGGAAACGTGGGCAGAAATTATAGGGCGGGCCCACCAAAGGCTTAAGACACAATTATAAAAGCATGGATGATGCAATGCATCCCCCACATCCAGAGAGTGCCCCAACACCGGGTGCCCCATGCGAAAGGAACCCCGTATGTTAAAATGCTACGCGGCACGGACAGAGCTCAGGAATGTTACACTGACATTGGGTCAAGTTGAAACTCTAGACCCATATGTCAGTTTCGTAGGATGGTCGTCTTGCAAGTGCGATGGGCCTCGCTGGGGTCAGAGCCCACCGTGAAGTGGAGAGTGGCTGCGGGTAGGGAGACAACCCCCATCCCCGTCCCAAACTCCGCGGGGCCCACCGACTAAAAAAAATGAACCGTGTCTTTCCAGATGCACCTACCCCTAAGCTAACCACCCGTCGTTTCAGTCTCAATGGCAGGTGGGAACACGCGTGAGGTGGGACCGCAATGTCATGGAGTCTGATGACGCAAAGGGCAATTTCTGGGCGGAAAGCGAGTGGCCAGTTGGCCAACATGCCTGGCTGTACGGATGGCGACGCGGTTGCAGTGCGGCCGATGGCAATGGGGGAACTCCCCCGGGAGACCAACTCTCGCAGTCAGTGGGCTGTGGGCCCTGCACCAACCCACCTCTCCTTCCTCCACATCACAGCATGGCTGCACAGTTGGCGCTGGACCGGAGCTTGACTACCAGAAGGTTGCTACTCATGGCGGGCGGTGCTGACCCTAGACGTACGATCCATGTATATGTACTCATCCTTAGCTGTCGGCGATTGGCCCCTGCACTCGCCCCTCGCTTGCCTCATGAGCTCTCCCTAGCCATCGGCGGCTAACCGCGGTGTAGAGGTGGGCGTCGTGCCATGCCGTGCCGGTCCGGTCTGGGCCCATCGCGCTTCGGGCCCGAACCGTGCCGTGCCACGACGGCCCACCGTGCCCACCGTGTCGGCCCAACTCGCATTTGGTGAGTAAAGGCCCAGCCTATTTGCGCTTCGTGCCGTGCCGACGCAGGCTCGACCCATTTTCACTATTGTGATGAGCAAAGAAATAAAACACATCACTACTACTAAACTACCTATTTTAATTACATAAGAGACTAATCACATCAACAAAATGTCAAACATAAATGCAATGCTTAAAGATGGTCTGAATCAACAATATTTGTCAACTTTTAGATCTTAATTCGTGATTTTGTGCCCGTACGTGCCATGCCAGCACGGACCCGGCCCAAACGATCGTGCCGGGTCGTGCCACCCATCGTGTCCGGTTCTCAGGCTCGACACGGCCGTGCTCTGATTGCGTCTTGCGACCCGGCCGAAGACGAATAAATCGTCTTAGGGCTTTGCATCGAGCCATCCCGTCGTGCTTTGGGCCGGCCCAAAAGAGCCCGGCCCAAGTGCCTACCTCTACCGCTGCGCCCGCGCCCTACACCGGCGGCGGCCCCTGTGCTCGCCGCCTCGCCCCCGGTGAGTTCCTCTCCACGTGTCAGAGCCGCCGGCCTTCTGCGTCCTCCACAACCCTTCTGCCCCACCGTCTCGTCGACCTTGAACCCGCGAATCTGACAACCTTGCCTTGTCGAGACCCGAATATGCAAAGCCGGACCCTCTGTGTATTCAGCACTAGTCCAGGATCACGCTAGTGCACACAGTCTCAACATAGATGAATACCATAATCATACACAATGGAAATATAAAAATAACACAATTATAGAATATAAATTATTGAACGATCTTAAGGTCAACCTTACATTTGTAAAGCCTTGACGGCTTCAACTCCAAATAAGCAGCAACGAAACGAAGAATGTCAGTGAATCCCACAAATATGCCAGCATCTGACAAGGTTCGACTTCTAGATAATCACCTCTTCGCGTTACTCCATCTTAGAAGTGGTAGACTTCTGCTCACTGGTGATTTGTTAGTTGTAAGGGGTGAGTACATAAAACACTCAGCAAGTCATGTACAAAATGCAAGTCTAATAACTATATGCATGGCTTACTCCAAGTGAGAGGCTGAATGGTTATTTTGCGATAAAGCAACAATCACAAATAAACATAATAGATTATAAAGTAGTAAAATAAATAATAACAGTAATAGATTTCACAGTTATTTCACAAGTAAAACATCCCACATTCTTAACCAGTTATCACTTTCCACAAGCAACATTCCTCCAATCCCAAGTTCATTTTATGAAAATCTAACCCTTCACTGTAATCCCCGAGCATTGTCTAATACCGCGGACACAATGTAACACTCCAATTTTTTTGCTTTTCATGAATTTAATTAAAAATTTACACTTTTGAGAATTTTTGGAATTTTCTGGAATTTATTTGGATATAATTTGAATTTATTCTCTTTTGAGACAATTAAATAATTAAAAGTTTTAAATAAAATTTTGTTGGAAATATTTTATTTGAGTTCAAAATGTCTCAAAGTATTTTTCAGAATTTTTCTAGGATTTTGCTGATCATTTTGCTATTTTTCTTGAATTATTTGAATTTCTAGGAATTATTTTAAAATTTTAATCGCTGGAAAAACCAACCGGGTTTTACTGTTCAACCGACCTGAGTCAGATTCGAGTCTGACTCGAGTCCGACCGAACTACGTTCAAGCCAGACCCGAGCCGGACCTAAACCCTAACCCGTGCGATTGTTGGATCTTGACCCAACAGCCAGCGTTGCGCCACGTCACCTGAGCCCGAGTCCCGTTCGAACCCGTTCACGCCGGTCGAATCGTGGTCGTCGATCGTGGACACGTGGCAGGCCAGGATGCAGCCACGTCACCCAGTCTGAGTGCTCGCCGGATTCCACCGTCGTGTGTGGGTGGACCTCGGTTTCCGCGAATTTCACGGACGTCGAGGGCACTATTTAATGCGCCGCCACCTCCCCCGTGTTGCCCTCTTCTGCACGCACATTTTGTCCCAACTCACGCTGACCAAGCCGCCGCCGCCAGCCCACAATCACTCGCCGTAGTTGGATTTGCGCCCCGCCACGGTTTTCCGCTGTTTCCCGCCGCGTCAGCCGTCCCCCGTCGCAACCAAGCCTAGATCTGGAACCGTCATAACGAGGCGCGCCTGGAGGTACCATGCACTTCACCGGAGATGCACGGAAACGCCATCGGCTAGGTCGTCTTCCTCGGTTCTGGCAAGCCAGCGCCGCCACGTCGACATTAGGGTTCGCGAAGCTTCTCCATCGTTCGATCAAGATCCAACGGCCCAGGTTCGTCCACGTCACCCCCGTTCGATTTCCACGTTACAGTTTTAGATCTATTTTCAACCGTTGGATCTAGATCTAACGCTAAGGATTAAGCCACGTAGCCTTTGACCGCACCGTGCTAGATCCAACCACAGCCGTTAGATCTAGATCGTACAGTTAGATTCGTTCCGCGTTGTAGCGTTAGATGCGATCTCAACCGTTCGATCGAGATCGAACGGTTTAGATGCAGCCACGTGTAGCACGCCGGGTCATGCCACGTCACCCCCACGACATTAGGGTTAAACCCGATCGGATCTCGACCATCCGATTCGAATCGAATGGTCCAGATCAACCGCGTAGATCCAAAACGCGTGAGGTTAGATCTGATCTGGACCGTTGGATTTCAAACCAATAGCCCAGATCGTGCCACGTGGCCGGGAGCTAAAGCGACGCGGTCCACGCGGGCGCGCCCGGTCATCGCTGACGTCAGCGTGGGGCCCGCGTGTCAGCGGGTCAGCCAACCGCACCATGACGTCATCTAGTGGGTCCCACATGTCAGTGAGACATGTACGTGTGGACCGGGTCCATAGTGGACCTGAGCTGAGCCGTGCGTCGGGTCCATGGACCCGAGGCGACGTAGCGGCTTCTAAATGGTCCACGTGTCATGATGACGCAATAAATCGATTTTTCAATAGAAAAATAAATGAATTAATTCGGTTTATTCTTTTATTTGATTTTTCAAACTTCAAACGCTTATAACTTTTGCGTTTTAACTCCGATTTGAGTGATTCCAATTTCTAAATTTTTATAAAATTGAGCTCTACTTAATTGTGAATGTTATTTAATTTTTGGACATAATTTTCCTCTGTTTATATTTATTTAATTGATTTTTCAAACTTTAAATGGGTATAACTTTTGCGTTTTAACTCCGATTTGGACGATTCAAATTTCTAAAAATTTGTAAAAATGTGATCTCTCTGTTTATGAATTTTATTTGAATTTTTGGATACTTTTTGTCTACTGTTTAATTATTTATTGCTATTTACACACGTTACGAGTAGACGTTGAAGTGTCCGAAGGCTACGAAGGTGAATTTTTGACCCAAGAGCCAGCTCAAGACCAAGAACAAGTGCTTTTTGAAGGCAAGTTATGCTTTGACCATATTGCTCCTATTTTTGAAAATTAGTTTGATTTATATTATTGCATGCTAGTTTAATTAGAAATTGTTTTAATTATTTCTGGGAATTAGATAAATGCCAAATTGCAGTATGACACCTTGGTTATTTAATTATGTGCCATGAACCCTTGTCACCTAGTGTCGGGACCCGAATTTGCAAATCCGAACCCTCTATGTATTCAGCACTAGTCCAGGACCACGCTAGTGCACACAGTCTCAACATTGGTAAATATCACAATCATACTCAACGAAATAGTAAAGTACTTTATTGAAAGGGAATATAGCTGGTTGCTCGACCTTATGGTCGAGTTACAAAAGTACGCCTCGCAGGGCTAAGGACTTATTCAAATAAAGTCTGCAGTGGAAAAATATAAAGAAAACATGTGGCGCCAACCAATATGCCACAGGCAACTGACTGGGCTTGCTCCCTAGTTAGACAGTTCCTCATGGATCTCCTCCTCCAAAGCTGGTGTAGACTCTTCTTCAACTGATGTTGTATTGTGGCAAGGGTGAGTACTTGGTACTCAGCAAGTCATGCACAGAATGCAAACTAATATACTACATGCATGGCTTAGTACAAAGGAATAGCTCATGGTATAATTGCAGTAAAACAGCATTTGACAAGTAACATAAGTAGATTCGAAAGCAGTAAAAACAAGTATAATATCAATAACTTTTCCAGGAGTTAAATAAACATCTTCCCCATTCCTAATCCACATTTCCATCAACGTCATTATTAAACCAAACCAAACCTTTCAAGTCCAAGTTATTTTCAAGAAAGTCTAGCCCTTGATTGTAATTCCCGAGCAATGTCCAATGCCGCAGACATGGCTATTCGAATAGATTTTACACTCTGCAGAGGTTATGCACTTTACCCACAAGATACAGCCAAATACCACGAAGGTGAGTGATCGTAACAAAGCCTTTCGGATACGGCTAACTACACAAGTGAACCCTTCCGGTTTTTGCCATACACCATCCCTTCCTTTAACAAAGGCGAAGTATGGGACCGACATACCGTTGGACGGGTACCATGCAAAAGCACTGGTATGCTCCCCTTTCAAGCTACACAAAGGCGTAGTTGACCCCCGAGGTATCACATGTAAGTTATTAGTAACTTACTCAACTAGGATCGTCCCACTCCGGTCATGTGGTTGCACGTTTGATTCAGGTCAAAGGCTTGCAAGGTTAAGTCCTTATGCTGACCAGGGTAAGACTATCCGAAGAACCAAAACATCATCCCCGGTGCCACAACTGGCCCACCCGATCATTTCTTGCCACATGCCCCGCTCGAAAACTATTTATCAAACCCCAGTTGATTTCCATGCACCACGTGCCATCAACATCATCATCATTAACACATGTCACTTTCCAAAACACGTTCCATATCTCATTAAGTCAAAGTTAACAGGTAATTGTCCAAAATCATGTCACGTGGCAAGGCTAAGCATACTACATCGGTCTAACTACCCATGTTGGCAATTTAATAATGTCCAACTAATAATCCACAACTAGGGTGACAAGGGGTCATGGCACACAATTATTTCTGTCAAGGTGGCATACAGCAACTAGGCAATTAACTAATCTCCCAAAATTAATTAAAGCATTTTCTAATTGAACTAGCATGCAATAATTTAAATCAAAATAATTCCAAAATGGGATCAACATGGTCAAAGCACAACTTGCCTTCAAAGAGTACTTGATCTTGGTCCTGAGATGGCTCCTGGGTCAAAACTTCACCTTCGAAGCCTTCGGGCACTTCAACGTCTACTCATAATGCGTGCAAATAGCAATAAATAAATAAAACAGTACACAAAAGTGTTCAAAAGTTCAAATAAAATCCACGAACAGAGATAGCACAATTTTACAAATTGGAATCGCAAAATTCGAAGTTGAAATGCAAAAGTTATAATTGTTTAAAGTTTAAAGAAACTATTAATTAATTATAAACAGAGAAAATTTCATAATAAAAAATTAATTAAAATTTATATTTGAGTAGATCTCAATTTTATAAAAATTTAGAAACTGGAATCGTTCAAATTGGAGTTAAAATCCAAAAGTTATAAGCGTTTGAAGTTTCAAAATTCAAATAAATCAATAAACCGAATTAAATAATCAAATAATTTCTTTTTCGGAAAATAATTTATTGCGTCAGCACCGACACGTGTCAGCACCTCATTGATCCTCGCGGACCTGCTGACGTCAGCACCGGCCGAACCCCACGATGATGTCTGCATGACTTCATCATGCCACGTGGCGCTCTCTGGAGCGGCCACGTCGACGCCGGTGCACAGACCCAGTCCACGCGCACGGCCTGGTCCACGATGGCCCTGGTCCACCGGACCGGTGCCACAGACAGGCGGGCCCACCCTGTCAGCGACCCACGCTTACGCCCACGCGGATGCGCCGGTTCGGCTCCCGCACATGTGGCTAGATCTCAGCCTTTGATTTGAAAATCAACGGCCCAGATTGAATCTGGATCTCACGCGTTGTGAATAACGCGGTTGATCCGGGACGTTCGATTTAGATCGGGCGGTCCAGATCCAATCGGGCTCTGGCCTCACCATGGGGTGACGTGGCATGACCCGGCGCGCGACACGTGGCTCGATCTCCACCGTTCGATTTCAATTGAACGGCTTGGATCTAACCAAGCACGGTGCAGTTATGGCTACGTGGCTCCATCCGAGCCGTTGGATCTAGATCCAACGGTTAGGATCTAATCTAGTTCATCACCGTTATGGCTACGTGGCGAGATCTAAACCGTTAGATCTAGATCTAACGGCGGAGATTAGATCTTAAAAACCGAAACGTGAAAAATACCTCCGGGCGACGTGGACGAATCTGGGCCTTTGGGTGGAGATCGGACGGTTCAACGAGCTTGCAGACGGCGATGGCGACGCGGCGGGGCTGGCTCACCAAGGCTGGGGAAGACGACCAACGCAATGGCGTTCCGGGGCTGTTCCGGCGAAGTGCGTGCACCCTACAGGTGCGCCTTGACGCAAGGGTTCCAGATCCGGGCTTGAATGCGGCGGAGGACGACGAACGGTGCCGGAAACGAAGGAAAACCGCGACGGACACTCTGCGAACTACGACGAGCGATTGCGGCTACGCGGCGGCGGCTAGGGCTCGGAGAGCTAGGGCATCCGATGCGCAAGGAAGAGAGAAACACGGTGGTGGGGTCAAAGCATTAAATAGCCTTGGCGTCCGCGCTTAAAACGGAAACCTAGGCCCACACAGCGGCGGCACGGCGACGCTGTCCGTCTCAGAGACAGAGACGACATGGTACAATCGTGGCCCTCCGTGCAGAGCCGATCCAACGATCGTGCGTGCGCGCACACGCGGCGGGATCGTGGCCTTTGGATCTCGATCCAACAGTTCGCGTAGAATAGGGTTTGGTCCGGCTAGGGCTCGGGTGCGGTCCGGTCCGAATCAAACTCGAGTGTGGTTCGGTTCCGGCTCGGTCGGATGAATAGTAAATCCAACTCGATTTTCCAGCGATTAAATACTCCAATTAATTTATAGAAATTCATTTAATTCAAGAAAATAGCAAAATACTCAGAAAAATTCCACAAAAATTCTAGAAAATATTTTAGGGCATTTGGGATTCAAATAAAATATTACCAACAAAAATTTATTTGCAACTTGTAATTCTTTAATTATTTTAAAAGAAATAAATTCAAATTACTTCCAAATAAATTCCAGAAAATTCCAAAAATTCACAAAAGTGCAAAATAACATTTAAATTCATGAAAAGCTAAAATTGGGGTGTTACACCTAGTGGTCGATATTAGTTGGACATTATTAAATTGCCAACATTGGGTATTTAGATCGTTGTAGTATATTGCTTAGACCTGCTACGTGTACATGACATGATTTTGAACAATCAAAGGTTAATATTGACTTAATGAGATGTTGAACCTGTTTTGGAGAAGTATCATGTGTTGTGATGACGATGATGGCACGTGGTGCATGGTAATCAACTGGGTTTGATAAATGGATTTAGACATGGGCAAGTGGCAAGAATTATGCGGTGGGCCATGAGTGGCACCGGGGATGTCGTTTTGGTTTTTCGGGTAGTCTTGCCCTGGTCATCCTAAGGACTTAACCTTGCAAGCCTTTGATCTGAGTCAAATGTGCAACCATATGTCTGTAATGTGACGGACCTAGTTGAGTAAGTTACTAATAACTTGCCTGTGGTACCTCAGGGTGTCAACTACACCTTTTGTGTAGCTTTGAAGGGGGAGCATACCTGGGCCATGGCATGGTACCCGTCCAACGGTATGTCGGGCCCATACTTCGCCTCCGTTGAGGGAAGGGATGGTGTATGGTAAAAACCGGAGAGGTTCACTTGTAAAGTTTGCGGTTTCCGAAAGGCTTTGTTATGATCACTCGCCTTTGTGGTGTTTGACTGTATCTTGTTGGTAAAGTGCATAACCTCTGCAGAGTGTACAACCTATTCGAATAGCCGAGTCCACGACAATGGACATTGCTCGGGGATTACAGTCAAGGGTTAGTGTAGGATCGAAGTATACAAATATAGCAATCAGAGGGGGGTGAATGATTGTGCGGAAGCTAAAACCAAATCTTGATCTATTAAAAGTTCACCCCAAAACAGAACAAAAAAATTGCCTCGTTTTTGACAAAAACAGAATGACAGAGGTTCGGTAAAACACGAATTCCCAGAGATCCAACCGTCGGAACGATCTGAAATTTGGACACAAGAAACTATATTCCAATACAAATCTAACTCAAAAATAATCAGCTCGATCGGACTTATGGATCAAAAGTTATTAACCTCGCAAGCTTGCTGTGACAGAAGATGACGAGAATTAATCTAACCAAAACTTCAAGATTAAACAAGAACGACAAAAGTTTAATCAACTAAACTTAGAGAAACCCTAAATCAATTCTCTAGAAAGGTTTTGATGGATCAAATTAAGATAAAACTAAAAGAACAAAAACCAATCTAGAAAAGAACAAGCATGCAAACAAGAACCAAAACAGGAAACATCAGAGCAACGCGATTCTTTAGCACGCAAGGATCTAGAAGAATTGATCTTTATTTCTTTTGTCTAAAGTACTCTCATCAAAAGAGTACAAACCCTAAAACTGAGCTTGAGGCTCTCAATGCGCTCAGCTCTGCTTGATGCGATTGATGCCCTTCAACAGGAGACACCCCTCCTATTTAAAGGAGCAAAACACAAGGAGTTCTGAATACAATTCCTAATCTAGAAGGAGTATGTATACAACTCCTCTTGGCCCAACCTGGTCGAGTACAACTCTTGCACGCGTATGGCAACCCTACCATACTCACGTGACTAACACTTTGCATGCGTATGGCCACCTGCCATACTCACGTGACTAACACTTTGCACGCGAATGACCTCCTGCCATTCTCACGTGACTAACCATTCTTCATGTGCACCATTCTCTTAGCCCGAACGTCCCGCATGACATCCTTGACCACCAAGACTTCAGTTCCTCCCTGAACCTAGTCCCGAACCTCAGTTCCTCCATGAACCTACTTCTGGTCCCGCCATCGACCACATTCGCCCTCGAGCAATACCTGCACATGAACAAACCACAAAACAATTTCGAGCACAAGTCCGCGACTTGACTCAATATTAGTCCATGCAAATACTCACACGAGCATTGCATAAATTCCACTTCAAAACAAGCATCATGAAATTCTCACCAATTTCATAATCTCAAGGTCAAACCAAAAACAATTCCAATTTTGCTCAAAACCCTAATCGAGAAAAAACGCATTCACGACGGACCAAAAAATTTGGTCCGGCATACATGTAAAACTTACTGTTTTTAAGAACTTGGTCCCGCGCAAAAACCTTCAGAAGCACATTTACGACATACCAAAAAATTTGGTCTGTCGTACATGGGAAAACGAGGTTGCCAAAAACATGTTTATGACAAACCAAAAAATTTGGTTTGTCATACATGGGAGAAACGAGGTCGCCAAAAACATGTGTATGACAGACCAAAAAATTTGGTTTGTCATACAAGGGAAAAAGGAGGTCGCCAAAAGCATGTGTATGACAGACCAAAAAATTTGGTTTGTCATACAAGGGAAAAACGAGGTCGCCAAAAGCATGTGTATGACAGACCAAAAAATTTGGTTTGTCATACATGGGAAAAATGAGGTCGCCAAAAAACATGTGTATGACAGACCAAAAAATTTGGTTTGTCATACATGGGAAAAACGAGTTCGCCAAAAGCATGTGTATGACGGACCAAAAAATTTGGTTTGTCATAAATGGGAAAAAACGCGATTTCTTGAACAAGCGTAAAAACATCAAAATCATGTTTATGACAGACCAAAAAATTTGGTCCGTCATACATGCGAAACTCACTGTTTTTGGATGTTTGGTCCTTCATACATGCAATTTTGCAAGATTAATCCTAACCAATTTTTCAGCACATGATCAAGCCAATTTTTCATCACATGATTCACAATCTCCCCCTTGATGAAAACATTGGCAACACCACTTTAGATTTGAACATTGGCATTCTCCTTTTAAAAGATTTTAAGATCCAAAGGATTAACACCAAAACACAGAACCTCTCCCTTTGACAAAAAGGCAAAACAAAATCTCCCCCTGAGAATGAAAATGTGTGTGAATGTGCAATGTGTCCAAGAATTCCAAAATTCTCCAAACTTCTCCCAAAAAGCTCAAATTTCAAAAAAAAACTTTTTCCCTTTTTTCTTTGAACTTCTCAAATATTCCCAAAATTTCTCCCCCTTTGACAATGGATTCATCAAGAGTACAAAAGAGAGAATTTGTTCAAAAATTTTCTTGCAGCAATGATTTCACAATGAGAAACAAGGGAGTGCCAAGATAGGAAAAGATGAGCTCATTCGATCATATAACCTTATATATCTCATAATATGCAAAATACATGATCTTAATGTGATTTTAACAAGTTAGGGAATGACATGCATCTCAACCTCAATTCAGTCAACTATAGGCAAGTACTAAGCAAAACCTTTAGTAGAAAAACAAAGGTTCAAAGTTGAAGCAAATAACAAATCAGGTCGAGCAAGTAGTTTCAACTCCAATCTAGTGGACCAATTTAATCTTTAAACAATAAACTGCATGTGGCATGCTTGAAGCATACTTCTTTTATTTCCTTGGAGTGGCATGCTTGAAGCATACATCTTGTCTTTTGAGGGAATGGCATGCTTGAAGCATACATCTTATCTTCTAGGGAAAGCACCCTGAAGCACATAACTTGAGGTTTTTTTTTCTTTTAACAACCCTTTTTTAAACTGATTCCCTTTTCCTTTACTTTTTCTTTGATTGTAAACATGCAAAAGTGATTAAACGGTCTTATGAAAGAGTAAAGTTGAAACCACACTTGCTTCATAGCCCAAATTTGTCAAGAGGATTCAATATCAAGCCTAGAAGAGTGAGATATCACAGAGTATTTAGCTATAGGCAATCAATCCATGGAATTCCACAATGTCATTTTTAGTTCAAGTGAGACAATTATATTATCATATATTAGCTCAATTACATAACATATAAAGAAATATGATAAAGTGAGCTTATCAAGTGAAAGAACTTGGCAAGGAAACTCCCCCTCAAAACAAACCCATTGGATGAACAATCCCAAGTTCTCCCCGAATAAAAGCAAAACGAGAAGAAGACAAAGGTTTTGTGAAAATGTCTGCCAATTGATGTTCAGTATCCACATGATGAAGCACAATGTTGCCTTTTTCAACATGATCTCTAAGAAAGTGAAATCTGATGTCAATGTGTTTTGTTCTAGAGTGTTGCACGGGGTTCTTAGCAATGCAAATTGCACTAGTGTTATCACACAAAAGAGGAACACTATCCAAATTAACCCCATAATCTCTAAGTGTAGCTACTATCCAAAGAATTTGAGAACAACAACTAGCAGCAGCCACATATTCAAATTCAAAAGTTGATTGTGCAACAGAAGATTGTTTTCTAGATGACCATGCAATAAGAGAATTGCCCAAGAAATGACATGTACCAGATGTACTTTTTCTATCAATTCTACATCCTCCAAAAACAGCATCAGAAAAAGCTCTTAAACTAATGAATGAGGAAGAAGAAAGCCAAAATACCAAAAATCTTGAGTACCATGGAGATACCTGAAAATTCGCTTGATAGCTTGTCGATGTGAAGCACGTGGGGAAGCTTGAAAACAAGCACACAAGCACACACAAGCACGTGGGAAGAGTCTCTCATGTAAACCTCTAATTATCTCATCCTCAACAGCATCATCATCATCTTTATGAACAAAGACACTCTCCCCTTGAACATATGCACCTGTACCTGCATCATTTGAACTAGTGCCTTTTGCGAAAACAGAAGTGGAAGAAGCATCTCCAAAGGCAACACTTTCAGCATGAGATGCACGAGTGAAGGAGAGCCAAATCTTATCACTGAACATATGAAGTGAGCATCCAAATTCACTAGCCACATGTTCTCCTCCTCGTGAGAAGCCTACATAGAAGCGGAAAGTGTCGAGGTCTCGATCTTGGGGTTAGAAATAAGATGTTTAAGAATCGATCTTGAGACACACGACGCACAATAGTAGGCACAACACGAGTATTCTTATGCACAAAATCAGATTTGCCTTTTCCCGTGTTTTTAGCATCAAAAGGTGTTTGTTTCACCCTAGGCACATAATGAGAAACAAAGCGTGCCTGTCTGAAATTAGACCTAGCCTTAGTTTTTTCTTTCTTTTGTTGTTTAGCTAGTCTAAAGCAAAAATCTACTAAATGTCCATCTCTACCACAATGAGTGCAAGTGTACTTAACAGGATGTTTGGCTTTAGAAGTAGAAGCATCATTTGCATTCATCATAGTAGAAGATAACACTCCAATGACTTAAAGACAATTTTCTTAGGCTCATTGACAATTTCAAATTTTCCTCCTTCAAATGATTTAACAACAGTGGGAGCATGTGATTTATGATGAGCATAAGAATCAAAACCTAAACCTTTGTTATGAGTGCTGACTTTTGATTGATCCAAGATCATGTTTAGGTTTTTCTTTCCTTTAGTGAAACGTTCTAATGACTTTTCCAAGTAATCAATTTTTCGAGCAAGAGTTAAACAATTATTACAGGGAACGTTCACTTTTCCTTTTTGCTTGCAACAAGTTGAGCATGAAAGAACCTCATGTGTAAGCAGATTATCAGTTATTTGAGAAACCCTAGCATTTGCATCATGCAACTTCAATTCTAGTATGGAGCATTTAGAACATGGAGTTGTATCATGCAAATCAATGGTAGAACAACTAGCGTGTTTAATAAGTTTCTCATTTTTCTCATTTTCAGCATTGATTTGCTCTAACAAGGTAACATGTTCTTTCCTAAGCAACATAAGCTCATTGTAAATTAAGTCACATGATTTACAAGTATCATCATTAGGAATCAATGTCTTAAGTCTAGCAATTTCAGCATTCAATGACTCCACAAGAATATCATGTTTCTTAATTTTTCTATCACGTTTGTCAAGTAATTTTCCAAGACGGGCAACAGCATTGGCTAATTCATCATAAGAAGGATCTACCTCATTGAAGTCGCTGTCATTGCCGTCCTCGGTGAAGCTATCCTTGCTGCTTGCCATGAGACACAATCCTATCAAATCATGCTTGCTTGGAGTTGCATCATCTTCGCTGCTCTCCGAGTCCACATCGCTCAAATTGACTTGTTCAAGAGCGGAAAGAACTCGGTGAACCACCTTGCGGTTGATGAAGCTCTTCTTCTTCCTATCATTTGACAAGAACCTTTTCTTCTCATTCCTTCCGCCGTTGTCCTTCTCCTCCTTTGATGTTTTTCCTGCAAGCTTAGGACAATTTGTGCGAATATGGTTGAGGTCACCACACTCATAGCATCATGGAGGACCACCTCTCTTTCTCATTCTCACATTCTCGCAAAGCTTTGTTAAAGCGAGAAGAGAGTAGTGCGAGATCTTCTTCAGAAACTCTTCAAGTTGCTCATCTGTTAAAGAAGACATGGAAGACAAGGCAAAGCTAGAAGAAGAATTTGCATTTGACATGTTAGGGTTAGAGATCAAAGCAATTGATTTAATATTACCTTTCCTTGCAAGAACATCCAACTCATGAGTTTTCAATTTAGAATACAGAACATCTATTGTAAGTGTACTCATGACAGTAGATTCTCTAATGGATGTAACTTTCATCTCCCAAATAGACATGTCTAAAGCACCAAGCAATTGTCTAGCATTAGCAGCATCATCAAAGCTAACTCCAACAGCACGAAGATTACTAAGAATTTTATTGAAACATGCAAAGAAGTCATCTAGCGACTCACTGGGTTTCATCTCAAATCGCATGTATTCTTTTTTGTAAAGATCTTGACGAACCTCTTTAATAGTGTTAGAACCCTCATGGTAATCACAAAGAGATTTCCATACCTCATATGTGGATTTGAGGTGGATCACACGGTCAAAGTCGCTGCGTCCCAAACCTTGGATGATCAAGTTGCGCGCCTTGCTGTTTGCTTCAACATGTGTGCGATTGGTGTCGTTGTCGTTGTCGTTTGCAGGGACTTCATATGGCTTGTAGACCTTCTCCCAAATTGTGAAGCCTTGTGCTTGGATGAACGCCTCCATCTTGACCTTCCAAAACTGAAAATCAACACCATCGAACATGTGAGGACCCCCTCTTCCTATACCGTGCTGTACGCCGTCTACTGTAGCGTATAGCACCGTATAGCAACAGGAAGCCTCGACACCGAAGATCTGAACCTAAAAATTCGATCGACGGGATCGAACCCTTAGCTTCGGACCCGGTGCCTGTACGCATCTGATACTGGATCCCTGGATCAGTAGCCCAGTATCGCGTACCCACAACCCGAGTATCAATGCACGAAAAGATAAACTAAGGTAATTACATAACTGGGTGTAAACCTTACACGAGTACATTACAGAAACCAAAAGAAGTAAAGCGACAGCGGAAACAAAAGAAAGACAACCAGCGCAGCTGGCCTGACCACCCCACAAAGCTCTTGGATGGAGGGAGGGACTACGAAGCCGCAACACTCGCAGAAAAGGGGCTCGCCATCATCCGGGACATCATCATTACCTTCCTCTGTGGAAAAAGGGTTAGCAGCAACGGTGAGTACACGTATGTACTCGCAAGACTTTAGTGTATGCGAATATAATTAAATGCAGGCTGATTCAACGGGTAAAGCTTTTA
This sequence comes from Rhipidocladum racemiflorum, assembly GCA_036346355.1. NCBI lineage: Eukaryota > Viridiplantae > Streptophyta > Magnoliopsida > Poales > Poaceae > Rhipidocladum > Rhipidocladum racemiflorum. Next base: position 55,209,996 of record CM070577.1, on the reverse strand, counting down.
CACTGGGTTAGTTGCGTAAATTTGGATTTAAAAGCAGTTCATCGAAAAGTAATACATAATTTGAAAGACAAGCGCTTGAATAAAACATATTTACAAGTGTATGTAACAATCGAGCTCCACAATGCCACCATCCATGGTCGCAATCGATACGAATCGACATCCATACATACTCATAATCCCATCGAGAATCATATACACATATCCACAATTCCATCAAGTACCATTCCACCACATACTTTATACCGACTCCGAAATAGATTTTCATTTTCAAAACCAAACCAAATCTCTATACTTGATATGATTAGAGAAGATTGCTCATAACCGTGAGCACGGCTAATCGATTAGAATTATTTGATACTCTGCAGAGTTTGCGCACTTTACCCAAACACAACTCAGACTTGCATCCCTGTCATCTAGGGTACACGCGATACACGAGGTATCCGATATACAAGAATGATCTATTCTTTCCCATCGTTGAGGTTATAGCCACACCCCGGCACGGTGACGACAAATCCACTACTATGGCGATAAGAGGCCAACCACCACTCGGCGCTACGGAATACTCATCGTGACGACGGCGAATTGTTGGCCGCGGCATTACCCCATAGCAAGGCGTACACCGTTGTATCAACAAACATGAACTGGAGCGATTCCCTGCTGCAAAAGTACAAGCGCACACACGAAGGCGCATACGGCGGGTCGTGAGGACACACACACCGCGCTTGATCGCTTCAACACAGGAAAAGGTCCACTCTTGACCTACCAACAGGCATGGCTATCCCCTCACACTTCAAGTACTAGAATAGGCCGCCCCATCCCAGCATTGCGCGGTTGCACGGTGTTCAATTCAAAAACCGTCACAAGTTCGGTCCTTATATTTTTGCCTAGTGACTCAAGCGGGGAACTCCACTTAACTCGCCAACCAATCACCACCATGTTTAACTAGCACATATTATACCTCCCGCCAAGTCTAATTACCAACTAGACACTTCACATTTTTACCAATATACCTTTACGATTCACATTTCCAAAACTTTTCCAAAACCAATTACATTTATCATAATTTTGAGCATTTGGTAAGGACTGACTTTGCTCACCTCTATTGCAGTGTCTAAGCGTATGCAATTACTAAATCGTTTATACCCAAGTGACATTTTATTAAATTGTCTAACCCTACTAAGGTTATCAATGATCTCGGGGAATTAAATTGAGGGAAACCACCAAATCAGGGTATATCTACCATTCCCACAAACTAGCAATTTCATTGAATATAAACAATGCATATAGTTTGAGAAATCAAAGTAGACATCGTGAAATATAGGTTTCAAGATGGTCAAAGGAGGTGCTTGCCTTGTTGTTGCACTTCGGTGATGTCCGGATGATGCTCGGGTTGTTCGAGGCGGCCCGACTCGCTAAGCCTCTAATCGGTCAAAGCAACAAAGCAGCGAAAGAAATACAACTTAGCAAAAGAAAGTTTTAAATGCACCATGAAGTGCATGCAATACACAAGAATGAAGTACAACCAAGAAACCCTGAAGAAACAACGCACTCGGACAACACAACACGACCGGACAACGGCCTAACCCGGATAGTCCGGTTTTGCATCCGGACAGTCCGGATAGGCCGGACACTCCGGACCGTTTCGTCCGGATACTCCGGACAATCCGACACTCGGACCATATGCCGGATACTCGGTCCTAGGGCATTTGGTCCAACTCGACGAGGAGACGGAGACCTTACCACTCCTACAACTTCACCGCGACCCGATCTACGACTTTCGTACACCTAGCGAACCGGAAGGAGTTCGAACTAGCCGATTCTACGAAAACGTCGCTAACCCGCCAAACCTCTAACTCACACCAACAACTTCTTAAATCGACATTACTACTACCCGATCTACCACTCTAGCATACCACATTCACTAATCCAAATCCCATTTTCAACCCTAGAACCACTACACCCAAAACCCTAGAATCCAAGTTCAACCCTAGCCTCCCAAATCCAAACCTAAGTCCTAATCCCACCATGAACGACTCTAGAACCCAAGAATCCCAGAATCAAACCCTAAGAGAAAAGCTTACCTCCAAGGAAGATGGAGGAGGAGCAACGCCGGGTGGAGGATGGGGAATGACGGCTTGGGGAGGAGCACACCGAGATGGAGGAGTCACCGGGAGGGTTACCGGCCGGTGGCTCGCCGGAGAGGAGCTCGGGGTGGTGGAGAGAACACCAAGGAAGTGGGGAAACCAAAGTAGAAGAAGAAAGAATGGAAGGGAGCCACGAAATGGGACTTTTATACAAAACCCCACGCCAATACGGACTCTCAGGACTCAACCCGAGACTCGGGTTGGGGTCTTGGTAACACTAACCCGGACACTCCGGACATTGGTCCGACACTCCGGGTTGGACCGCTCGGCCAGCCCAATCCGGACACTCGGACTTTGTCCGGACATTCCGGTTGGATCCGATATCTCGAGTGTGGATCCGGATACTCGGACATTCCGTAACTTTTGAACTTGGGCCTTGACGGCTAAAGCTTCCAGGTTGATTACTAATTGTCCCAAAGTATTTTGGAAGTTAATAGGGTCACAGGCACTTGCCCAACCTAATTCGAATTTACTTATGAGCGAAATTACTTAAGTTGAAGGGTTCTTTCTGATCCCAAGCAAGTATGTTCACTCAAGATACGGAAATACACAAGCACAATGTATTATTGAACAGCGTTTGAGTACAAATGTACAGTGGCTTGAGTATAGAAATACTTGGGATATTACAGTCTACCCCCCTTACAAAAATCTCGTCCTCGAGATTGCTAATCCTCTCGAAGAAAGTCGGGTATTCTGCTGAATATGGTCTTCACGCTCCCACGTGGCTTCATCTTCTGAATGGTTGCTCCATCGACCTTGAGCATCTTGATAACCTGATCGCGAGTGTGACGCCAAATTGTCTCGAGAATACGGACGGATACTCTCGATACGAAAGATCAGCCGCAAATCAAGATGGTCCAATTGGGTAACTTCCGATGGAACCCGAAGACTCTTCTTCAATTGGGACACGTGGAACACATCGTGAATGTCCGAAAGATGTGGCGGTAGCTCAAGCCGATAAGCCACAACACCAACCTTCTCAAAAATCCGAACGGACCGATGTATCGCGGGGCTAGCTTCCGCGGACTTGAAATCATGCGAGTACCGCGGAGTGGTGAGACCTTGAGATAAACAAAGTCACCCACCTCAAAACTCAACTCGCGGCGTCGACGATCAGCATAGCTCTTCGACGAGACCGAGCTTCTCTCGGCGGTCTCGAATCAAGCTAACTTGCCTTTCAGCCTCTTCAATCATGGTGGCCGAAGAATTGCCTCTCACCAACCTCGGACCAAAGCAGGTGGTGTTCTCACTTCTTGCCATAAAGAGCCTCGAAGGCGACATCTCAAGACCGACTTGATGACTGTTGTTGTAGGAGAACTCAAAGCAAATGGCAAGCATTTCTCCCACGACTTGTCAGAGCACACACAAGCCCTTAGCATGTCTTCAAGAATTTGGTTTGCCCTTTCCGTCTGTCGTCGGTTTGGGGATGGTAAGGTATCTTGAAGGATAGCTTAGTGCCAAGAATGGACTGCAAACTCTCCCAAAATCTGAGGTGAATCATGAACCACGGTCGAGATTATGACTTTTGGAACTCCATGGAGCCGAACAATATTCTCGCAAATAGAGTTCCGCTTAGCTTGGCTCGAATAGGTGGTATGAATCGATGAAATGAGCTACCTTGGTCAGACGGTCAATGATCACCAAAATAGAGTCGTGAAAGGTTGATGACCTCGTTAGAAAGTTAATAAAATACATCCCAATCTCTTCCCACTTTCCACTCAGGGATCTGCAATGGCTGAAGTAATCCGGTGGCCTTTGATGTTCAGCCTTGACACGCCGGGGCACACATCACAATGCGCCACATGAGCCGCGATCTCCTTCTTCATACCTGGCCACCAGAATTGCCTGCGAAGGTCCTGGTACATCTTGGTGCTGCCAGGATGGACAGAGAGAGGAGTATCATGAGCTTCTGACAGGATCAACCCCTTGATCTCAACATTATCAGGGACATACACCTGCTGCCCATGCAAGATCAGCCCATTGGACTTCACCGAAAAACACGGAGATGCGCCATTTTCACCAATCAAGCGTCTAATCTCAATCACAAGATCATCTTGTAGTTGATCTGCCTTAATCTGAGTCTCTAGAGTGGGTTTTACGGCTAAAGCAGAAAATTAACCTTAATCAACAACTTCTAGATTGAGCTTCAAACTCTTCAACCACCGAGGCGGCCAATGACACCCAAGGCATTCACCGTGTGCGGCTTGCGGCGAGGGCATCTGCAACCACATTTGCCTTGCCAGGATGGTAATGAATACCCAGATCATAGTCTTTGATCAGCTCTAGCCATCGACGCTGTCTCAAATTTAGATCTGGCTGCGAAAAGAAGTACTTTAAGCTTTTGTGGTCGGTGTAGATCTCGCAGCTGGGTCGTATGAGATAATGTCGCCCACGGCTTGAGAGCATGAACAACAGCTGCAGCTCCAAATCATGCGTCGGGTAATTGGCTTCATGAGGCTTTAGCTGTCGAGAAGCATAAGCAACCACTTTGCCCTCCTGCATCAACACACAACCAAGTCCAAGACGGGATGCATCACAATAGACATCGAAGTTCTTGTGAATGTCAGGAAGGACCAACACTGGTGCAGTGGTGAGTCTATTCTTCAGCTCCTGAAAACTGGACTCACAACCAGGTGACCACTCATATTTCTTCTCCTTCTTGAGTAGCGCTGACAATGGTTTAGCAATTTTGGAGAAATTCTCGATAAACCGGCGATAGTATCCGGCAAGACCGAGAAAACTCCGAATCTCAGGGACATTGCGGGGCTGCTCCCAATTGAGTACGTCTTGTACCTTGCGTGGATCAACTGCTACCCCACCTTCTGACAGGACATGCCCCAGAAACTCCACTTGCTTGAGCCAGAACTCGCACTTACTGAACTTGGCATACAACTGATGCTCGCGAAGCTTGCTAAGCACCATATGCAAGTGAAGTGCGTGCTCATCATCATCCTTAGAGTATATGAGGATGTCATCAATGAACACCACCACAAATCTATCAAGGAACTCCATGAAGACTTTGTTCATCAGATTCATGAAGGTGGCTGGTGCATTGGTGAGGCCAAACGAAACAACTGTGTACTCGCAGCAGGCAGTAGCGAGTGGTGAATGCGGTCTTCACGATATCCTCCGGCGGATCTTGAGCTGAAAATAGCCGGATCTCGTGTCTATCTTGGAGAAGAGTCGTGCTGGGCCTAATTGGTCAAACAAATCATCGATCCGAGGGAGAGGATACTTGTTCTTGACAAAGGACCTCATTCAAAGACCGGTAATCAACGCACATGCGAAGAGTGCCGTCTTTCTTCTTCACAAACAAAGCTGGATCGCCCAGGAGAAGAACTGGGACGAATGAACCCCTTCTCTAACTGCTCCTTGAGCTGAATCTTCAACTCGATCAGCTCATCAGCAGGCATCCTGTACGGACGCTTAGAAATGGGAGAAGTGCCAGGCAAGAGATCGATGATGAACTCCAAGTCACGATCAGGTGGCAGACCTGGCAACTCATCAGGGAACACATCGGGGTACTCACATACCACCGGTACCTGACTGGTCCCCGGAACAGAAAGAGCACTGAGCGTAGGTCACGCTGCTGAACAGAAGAAAAGGTAACAAAGAATGCCATCGTGGTTGACTAATGAAACGGATCTCCTGGCACAATCAATATGCCCCTGATGCTTGGACAACCAGTCCATACCCAGAATCACATCAAGACCTGATGTCTCAATGTTGATAAGATCACCCCGAAATTCTACCCCATTGATCTCAATTCTAACCCCTGGACTCACAAGCTCGGCAGTCAAAACGGATCCAGGCGAACGGATCAACAAGTACTTCTCGAGGTACAAAGAACAGACCTCATGCTGAACAACAAACTGTGAAGAAATAAAGGAATGCGACGCTCCAGAGTCAAATAATACTAAGGCGGGTACGGAATGAACAGATAACGTACCCAACACCACATCTGGAGCTGCTGCTGCCTCCTCTGCGGTGGCTACATTCAGGCGGCCATGGCCCGGAGCTGAAGCTGCACGGGAACCGGGCGCCCTGATCGCTTCACTCCCACGCCCACCAGATCGACTCGGGACGGGCTGGTGCACCTGAGCCGTGTCGGCCGCCGCCGCTCGCCGACAGCATCGCGGCGGCCCTTCGCCGCAGCGGCAAGTGATATGGTCAAATGGGTTCTGGGACCCCAACTGCTGCACTGGGCGGCTTGGTGACTGCACCGAACTCTGGGCAGGGCGAGGAGGTAAGCCCTGGGACCTCTGAACTGGCGGCGCTGAAGGCTGGAGGCCAGACTGAGTGAAGGTGCGAGTCCTGGAAGGTCCGCCACGATCGCCGGCCGAGCTGCCCACTTGCGCTATGCGGCTCTCCATAAGCGCCTTGGCGCCATCCTCAATGCTAATGGCCTTGCCCACCAAGACCTGCAGGCTAGGAATGTCATGACCGGCGAGCCGAAACGGATCTCCTCGGTGAGGTGCTCCTTGAACAATGTCACTCTCCTAGCCTCGGTGGTCACCTCATCAAGAACATAGCGTGACAAATGGTTGAAGCGGTGGAGATAGTCCATCAACGCCATAGACCTGGCGAAGGTCGTAGAACTCCCGCTTCTTGATCTCGATCAAGCCCATTTGGAACATGGAAGGAGCGAAGGCGCCTTGAACTCTGCCCATGTGGTGACTGATCTGCAGGCGAACAGCCTCAAGCCGCTCCACCACGGCTGCCGGTCCCTGGAGGTAGTAGGCGGTGTCTTGAACCTTCTCCGCATCGGTGCAACCGACTAACTCCAACTTCCCCTCCATGTCGCTAAGCCAATCCTCCGCCTCCATCGGATCTCAGAGTGAAGAAAAGCTCGGCGGTCGAGTTATGGAACTCCGACAACCGAGGCTGCCGTCTTGCCGTTGTTGCCCTCGACAGCTGGACCATCAGCTCCATGAGCTGAGTCTGCCGCAACATGAGTGCAGTCATATCGGGAGCAGGAGGAGGTGGAGGGAGCTCCTCACTCTGGGCATGTAGCTGAGACTGAACCCCAGCTGACCCACCAGTAGGGACCCGCGACTGTTGGGCCCCGCTCCCATCAGATCGCCACGCTCCCAAGATCATCACCGGGCCGGAAGCGCACGAACTGCTCTCTCTTCGGGAGGCATCTGAAATGCACAGCTTGAGTCAACTAATCAGGCAAATCATGCGTAATGATTGATCCCAAAGGATGCACTCATAAACACAAACACACTACAAGCATTCATTCAAAGAAGCATAAGAACCAATTCAAAAACCAACTCAGGGAAACGACAAATAACCCCTAATTACAACCACAAACATCTATCCTTAACCCATTCTTAGCTAAAACCGCATTCCTCTTAATCCTTTTGAACAAGATAGAAGAAGGAAACAAATTTTGAAATTTGGATTAAGATCAGATTCATTTTGAAGAGTAGATAAGCGAAAAGCTATAGAATGGACAAGAATGGCATTCTACACTTTGAAAATAGAGTTTTGTACTTCAAAGTAAATTTTGAGAAGAAAAATCTGTCCCTAAGTCTAACGTCCAGGCTAACTAAGTCCTCCTGCAAATAACCTGGCTCGATACCAACGCCGTGAGGACCCTCTTCCTATACCGTCTCAGACGCCGTCTCATCAGAGCGTATAGCACCGTATAGCAACAGGAAGCCTCGACATCAAGATCTGAACCTAAAAATTCGATCGACGGATCGAACCCTTAGCTTCGGACCGGTGCTCAGACGCATCTCGACATCGATCCCTGGATCAAGAGCCCAAGATCGCGTACTCCACAACCCGAGTATCAATGCACGAAAAGATAAACTAAAGTAATTACATAACTGGGTGTAAACCTTACACGAGTACATTACGTAAAACCGAAAGAAGTAAAGCGGCAAATGAAACAAAAGAAAGACAACCAAAGAAATGGCCTCGACTCACCCCACAAAGCATCGATCGAGGGAGGGACTACGGCCGCAACACTCGCAGAAAAGGGGCTCGCCATCATCCGACATCATCATTACCTTCCTCTGTGGAAAAAGGGTTAGCGACAGAACGGTGAGTACATCGTATGTACTCGCAAGACTTTAGTGTATGCGAATATAATTAAATGCAGGCTGATTCAACGGGTAAAGCTTTTACACCGGGTTAGTTGCGTAAAGTCGATTTAAAACAGTTCATCGAAAAGTAATACATAATTTGAAAGACAAAGTAGCTTGAATAAAACATATTTACAAAGGTATGTAACAATCGAGCTCCACACCGCCACCATCCATGGTCGCAATCGATACGAATCGACATCCATACATACTCATAATCCCATCGAGAATCATATACACATATCCACAATTCCATCAAGTACCATTCCACCACATACTTTATACCGACTCAAAATAGATTTTCATTTTCAAAACCAAACCAAATCTCTATACTTGATATGATTAGAGAAGATTGCTCATAACCGTGAGCACGGCTAATCGATTAGAATTATTTGATACTCTGCAGAGTTTGGCGCACTTTACCCAAACACAACTCAGACTTGCATCCTCGCTATCCAGGTACACGCGATACACGAGGTATCCGATATACAAGAATGATCTATTCTTTCCCATCGTTGAGGTTATAGCCACACCCCAAAGACCGGTGACGACAAATCCACTACTATGGCGATAAGAGGCCAACCACCACTCAGGCGCCACGGAATACTCATCGTGACGACGGCGAATTGTTGGCCGCGCATTACCCCATAGCAAGGCGTACACCGTTGTATCAACAAACATGAATCGGAGCGATTCCTCGCCGCAAAAGTACAAGCGCACACACGAAGGCGCATACGCGGGTCGTGAGGACACACACACCGCGCTTGATCGCTCAACACAGGAAAAGGTCCACTCTTCTACTACCAACAGGCATGGCTATCCTCACACTTCAAGTACTAGAATAGGCCGCCCCATCCCAAAGCATTGCGCTGTTGCACGGTGTTCAATTCAAAACCGTCACAAGTTCGGTCCTTATATTTTTGCCTAGTGACTCAAGCGGGAACTCCACTTAACTCGCCAACCAATCACCACCATGTTTAACTAGCACATATTATACCTCCCGCCAAGTCTAATTACCAACTAGACACTTCACATTTTTACCAATATACCTTTACGATTCACATTTCCAAAACTTTTCCAAAACCAATTACATTTATCATAATTTTGAGCATTTGGTAAGGACTGACTTTGCTCACCTCTATTGCAGTGTCTAGCGTATGCAATTACTAAATCGTTTATACCCAAGTGACATTTTATTAAATTGTCTAACCCTACTAAGGTTATCAATGATCTCAGTGGAATTAAATTGAGGGAAACCACCAAATCAGGGTATATCTACCATTCCCACAAACTAGCAATTTCTGAATATAAACAATGCATATAGTTTGAGAAATCAAAGTAGACATCGTGAAATATAGGTTTCAAGATGGTCAAAGGAGGTGCTTGCCTTGTTGTTGCACTTCGGTGATGTCCGGATGATGCTCGGGTTGTTCGAGGCTTAAGCCCGACTCGCTAGCCTCTAATCGGTCAAAGCAACAAAAGCGATGTAAAGAAATACAACTTAGCAAAAGAAAGTTTTAAATGCACCATGAAGTGCATGCAATACACAAGAATGAAGTACAACCAAGAAACCTCAAGAAACAACGCACTCGGACAACACAACACGACCGGACGGACAAATTAACCCGGATAGTCCGGTTTTGCATCCGGACAACCGGATAGGCCGGACACTCCGGACTGCTTTCGTCCGGATACTCCGGACAATCCGGACACTCCGGACCATATGCCCGGATACTCCGGTCCTAGGGCATTTGGTCCAACTCGACGAGGAGACGGAGACCTTACCACTCCCTACAACTTCACCGCGACCCGATCTACGACTTTCAGACACCTAGCGAACCGGAAGGAGTTCCGAACTAGCCGATTCTACGAGAAAACGTCGCTAACCCGCCAAACCTCTAACTCACACCAACAACTTCTTAAATCGACATTACTACTACCCGATCTACCACTCTAGCATACCACATTCACTAATCCAAATCCCATTTTCAACCCTAGAACCACTACACCCAAAACCCTAGAATCCAAGTTCAACCCTAGCCTCCCAAATCCAAACCTAAGTCCTAATCCCACCATGAACGACTCTAGAACCCAAGAATCCCGCGAATCAAACCCTAAGAGAAAAGCTTACCTCCAAGGAAGATGGAGGAGGAGCAACGCCGGGTGGAGGATGGGGAATGACGGCTTGGGGAGGAGCACACCGAGATGGAGGAGTCACGGGAGGGTCACCGGCCGGTGGCTCACGGAGAGGAGCTCGGGGTGGTGGAGAGAACACCAAGGAAGTGGGGAAACCAAAGTAGAAGAAGAAAGAATGGAAGGGAGCCACGAAATGGGACTTTTATACAAAACCCCACGCCAATACGGACTCTCGGACTCAACCCGAGACTCGGGTTGGGGTCTTCAGAACACTAACCCGGACACTCCGACATTGGTCCGGACACTCCGGGTTGGACCGCTCGGCCAGCCCAATCCGGACACTCCGGACTTTGTCCGGACATTCCGGGTTGGATCCGGATACTCCGAGTGTGGATCCGGATACTCCGGACATTCCAGAACTTTTGAACTTGGGCCTTGACGGCTAAAGCTTCCAGGGTTGATTACTAATTGTCCCAAAGTATTTTGGAAGTTAATAGGGTCACAGGCACTTGCCCAACCTAATTCGAATTTACTTATGAGCGAAATTACTTAAGTTGAAGGGTTCTTTCTGATCCCAAGCAAGTATGTTCACTCAAGATACGGAAATACACAAGCACAGTGTATTATTGAACAGCGTTTGAGTACAAATGTACAGTGGCTTGAGTATAGAAATACTCGGGATATTACAGAACACACATGGTTTTGTCGAATAAAGATCCATTAATCTAATCACCGGTTAAGATAGATTAGAAAAACCTCGCTCTGATACCACTTGTAGGATCGAAGTATACGAATATAGCAATCAGAGGGGGGGTGAATTATTGTGCGGAAGCTAAAACCAAATTCTTGATCTATTAAAAGTTCACCCCAAAACAGAACCAAAAAATTGCCTCGTTTTTGACAAAAATAGAATGATAGAGGTTCGGTAAAACACGAGTTCCTGGAGATCCAACCGTCAGAATGATCTGAAATTTGGACACAAGAAACTAGATTCCAATACGAATCTAACTCAAAAAGAATCAGCTCGATCGGACTTACGGATCAAAAGTTATGAACCTCGCAAGCTTGCTGTAACAGAAGATGACGAGAATTAATCTAACCAAAACTTCAAGATTAAACAAGAACGACAAAAGTTTAATCAACTAAACTTAGAGAAACCCTAAATCAATTCTCTAGAAAGGTTTTGATGGATCAAATCAAGATAAAACTAAAAGAACAAAAACCAATCTAGAAAAGAACAAGCATGCAAAAAAGAACCAAAACAGGAAACACTATAGCAACGCGGTTACTGTAGCACCCAAGGATCTAGAAGAATTGATATTTATTTCTTTTATCTAAAGTACTCTCATCAAAAGAGTACAAACCCTAAAACTGAGATTGAGGCTCTCAATGCGCTCAGCTCTGCTTGATGCGATTGATGCCCTTCAACAGGAGACACCCCTTCTATTTAAAGGAGCAAAACACAAGGAGTTCTGAATACAATTCCTAATCTAGAAGGAGTATGTATACAACTCCTCTTGGCCCAACCTAGCTGAGTACAACTCTTGCACGCGTATGGCAACCCTACCATACTCACGTGACTAACACTTTGCATGCGTATGGCCACATGCCATACTCACGTGACTAACACTTTGCACGCGAATGACCTCCTGCCATTCTCACGTGACTAACCATTCTTCATGTGCACCATTCTCTTAGCCCGAACGTCCCACATGCCATCCTTGACCACCAAGACCTTAGTTCCTCCCTGAACCTAGTCCCGAACCTCAGTTCCTCCATGAACCTAGTTCCGGTCCCGTCATCGACCACATTCGCCCTCGAGCAATACCTGCACATGAACAAACCACAAAACAATTTCGAGCACAAGTCCGCGACTTGACTCAATATTATTCCATGCAAATACTCACACGAGCATTGCATAAATTCCACTTCAAAACAAGCATCATGAAATTCTCACCAATTTCATAATCTCAAGGTCAAACCAAAAACAATTTCAATTTTGCTCAAAACCCTAATCGAGCAAAAACGCATTCACGAAGGACCAAAAAATTTGGTCCGGCATACATGTAAAACTTACTGTTTTTAAGAACTTGGTCCCGCGCAAAAACCTTCAGAAGCACATTTACGACATACCAAAAAATTTGGTCTGTCGTACATGGGAAAACGAGGTTGCTAAAAACATGTTTATGACAAACCAATAAATTTGGTTTGTCATACATGGGAAAAACGAGGTCGCCAAAAACATGTGTATGACAGACCAAAAAATTTGGTTTGTCATATAAGGGAAAAAGGAGGTCGTCAAAAGCATGTGTATGACAGACCAAAAAATTTGGTTTGTCATACAAGGGAAAAACGAGGTCGCCAAAAGCATGTGTATGACAGACCAAAAAATTTGGTTTGTCATACATGGGAAAAATGAGGTCGCCAAAAAACATGTGTATGACAGACCAAAAAATTTGGTTTGTCATACATGGGAAAAACGAGTTCGCCAAAAGCATGTGTATGACAGACCAAAAAATTTGGTTTGTCATACATTGGAAAAAACGCGATTTCTTGAACAAGCGTAAAAACATCAAAATCACGTTTATGACAGACCGAAAAATTTGGTCCGTCATACATGCGAAACTCACTGTTTTTGGATGTTTGGTCCTTCATACAAGCAATTTTGCAGGATTAATCCTAACCAATTTTTCAGCACATGATCAAGCCAATTTTTCATCACATGATTCACAGTTAGACTTTCATGAAAACAACTTGGACTTGAAAAGTTTGGTTGGGTTTATTGATGACGTTGATGGAAATGTGGATTGGGAAAGGGAAAGTGGTTACTTAACTCCTGGAAAAGTTATTGATATTATAATTGCTTTTACCGCTTTCGAATCTACTTATGCTACTTGTTAATTATTGTTTTACTGCAAATGAACCATGAAACATTCCTTGTACTAAGCCATGCATTTAGAATATTAGTTTGCATTCTGTGCATGACTTGCTGAGTACCAAGTACTCACCCCTTGCAACATTACAACATAAGTTGAAGAAGAAGCGACGCCAGGTTTGGAGGAAGAACTTCTGGAGGAACCGTCTATCTAGAGAGCGAGCCCAGTCACTTGTCAGTACGTAGTCATCACGTCGTCAACAAATGACCAATCCTTTTATACTTGGTTGATTACGAGCTGGGAATCCCCGCGAACCGCCAATCGTCGTATTCCGAGTGATATGGCGATACGGAGTCTGTGGATGAGTGCTTCGTACTCGGCGGTGTTGTTTGATGCTGGGAAATGGATCTGCAAGACATATTTCAGCTTTTCTCCCTTCGGGGACGTGAGCACAACGCCAGCCCCCGCACCACTGAGCATGAGAGAACCATCAAAGTGCATTGTCCATTACTCGAGTTCTTTGTTGGTCGATGGACTCTGTAGTTCTGTCCATTCGGCGGTGAAGTCGACGAGTGCTTGTGATTTTATGGCGGTACGTGACTTGAACACAATTTCGAAGGCTCCAAGCTTACCTGCCCACTTGGCGATTCTCCCGGTTGCGGAGTATATCTCCGATCGGGAAGGAAGTAACCACCGAAATCGCGTGTTCATGGAAGTAATGCTTGAGCTTTCGGGAGGTGATTAGCACAGCACATATAAGCTTCCGAATTTGTGGGTATCGCGCTTTAGATTCGCCCAATACTTCATTGATGAAGTAAATTGGATGTTGTACCTTCTACTGGTGCCCGTCTTCTTTACACTCAACAACAATCGCTGCACTAACCACATGGGTTGTCGCGGCAATGTAGAGCATGAGTGGTTCCTCTGGCAATGGGGATGCCAGTATCGAGGGTTTTGTTAAAAAGGTTTTGAGATTCTCGAAGGCTTGTTGTGCTTCGGTCGTCCATTCGAACTGGTCTTGCTTTTTTAGGAGTTTGAAGAACGGTGTTCCTCGCATCCCTAAGCGATTGACGAATCTGCCGAGTGCCACCATGCACCCTGTAAGCTTCTGGACGTCCTTTTGATTTGCCAGTGGCTTCATCTTCAGGATGGCGTTGACTTTCTCCTGGTTTGCTTCGATGCCGCGGTGTGACACGATGAACCCGAGAAGCTTTCCCGAAGGGACTCCAAAAGTGCACTTCTTGGGGTTGGGTTTCATCCGGTAAGCCCTCAGGCTTTCAAATGTTTCGGTTAAATCAGAGATGAGGTCTCCTTTCAACCGAGATTTCACCACAACATCATCCACGTAGGCCTCCACGTTGCGTCCGAGTTGATTGTGAAAGCACCGCTGTATTGCGCGCTAGTAAATTTCGCCAGCGTTCTTCAACCCGAATGGCATTGTGACGTAGCAGAAAGCTCCAAACGGCGTGATAAATGAAGTTTTGATGCAATCTTCCTCCTTGAGGCTGATCTGGTGGTACCCTGAATTGGTATCCAAAAAGCTCAAGAGCTCGCAACCAGCGGTGGAATCCATAACCTGGTCGATGCAAGGTAACCCGAAAGGATCCTTAGGACATGCTTTGTTGAGATCGGTATAATCAACACACATGCACCACCTTTTATTCTTTTTGCGAACTAGAACCGGATTCACTAACCAGTCGAGATGATACACTTCTCTTATAAAGCCTACGGCTAAGAGTTTAGTGATCTCTTCTTTAATCGTGTCACGACGGTCTTGAGCGAAATGCCAAAGGTGCTGCTTGATTGGTTTTGCATTCTGGTTTACATTTAGTGCGTGCTCGATCACCTCCCTCGGAACACCAGGCATATCTGACGAGTTCCAAGCGAAGATGTCCTTGTTTGCCCGGAGAAAGGTGACGAGTGCGCTTTTCTATTCCTGATCGAGCCCTGTCCCGATCAAAGCTGTTTTAGCTGGATTGGACGTGTCGAGTGCTATTTTCTTGACCTCCTCGCCAGGTTGGATCCCTGCCTTTGCTTGTTTCTTGGCTGGTACATCCTCGTATTATGAAGCGGATGCCGCCAGCCGGATCTTTTGCAAATCGACTGATGCCCACACGATCTCAACCAGCTCGTAACTCTCCTTGTTGCATTGGAAAGACTGCCATACGTATCCACGGATAGTGATACGTCCCTTGGGTCCTGGCATCTTAAGCATCGAATAAGTGTAATGTGGAACCGCCATGAATTTTGCTAGGCTGGGTCTTCCCAAGATGGTGTGGTACGCTATATCGAAATCGGCTACTTCAAAGTTCATGTACTCCATCCTGTAATTATCTTTCATGCCAAACATGACGGGCAAAACAATCTGCCCGAGTGGCACAGAAGAAATCCCAGGAATCATTCCATGGAAAGGTGATGGACTCTACTTGAGCTCGGTCCGTGATATCTTCATGTCGTCAAGGGTTTTGGCAAATAGAATATTGAGCCCACTACCTCCATCGATCAGCACCCTCTTGAGTTTCACGCTGCGAATGACTGGATCGAGCACCAAGGGATATCTACCGGGAAAAGGTATGTGATCGGGGTGATCTGAACGATCAAAGGTGATGGAAGCTTCTGACCACTTCAGATATTGGGGGGCCGCCGGTGTGATTGCATTGATGTCCCGAGCGGTAAGCTTTTGTTTCCGCTTGGACTCATATGCGCCCGAGCCCCTGAATATGAAGTTGAGCTCTTGTTCGATCTCTGGGAACTCGCCCTCCACTGAGGGGTCGTATTTCTTCCCAGCTTCCTTCTTATCTTTGGATTCTGACTGGTTCCGATTTTCTCGTGCGAACCTTTTCAAAGTGAAGTAATCTTTTGCCGTTTTCCCTTTGGGTGGAAAGGGCATTGGGCATTCATTACTTCATTGTATTCTTTGCTCTAGGGAGCTCTCATCCTTTCGCACTCGGCTGTTGCGACCAAATCCTCACCCTTTCATTTTTTCTCCTTTTGCTCCGGGGGTTCGGTGTGATCTTTTTTGTCTTTTTGTGGGGGTTGATCCTCTCGGCATTCCGCTAATGTGTCCGACGCAGCCGCATAGCGATCGGCCAAGGCGAACATCTCCTGAGCCGTGGTTGGGGGTTTCTGGGACATCTTTTTGATGAGATCGGGGTCGCTGACGCCTTTCTGGAAGGCCGCGGTGACGACTGCATCTGAGACGTCTCGAGTAGTATTCTTTTTCTGAGTGAATCACCGGATGAACTTCCTTAGGGATTCATTCTTCTTTTGATGGAGCTGGTAGAGGTCCCAGGGGGTTCTAGGCTTCTCGAAAGTGCCCTGAAAATTCATGATGAATTGGTGACAAAGGTCTCCTCAAGAGTCGATGGAATCCCTTGGAAGCCCTGTAAGCCATCCTTGGGCCGAAGGAGCCAACATGACTGGTAGATAGTTCGCCATCACGTTGTGGTTGACTCCGGGCGCTTTGACTGCAAGGGAATAGACCTGTAGCCAGGCTTTTGGGTCTCTTTCTCCATCAAACTTGGTAATGCCTTTCGGATTAAAACCGTCTGGCCACTGTACTCAGCGGAGGCAACTAGTGAATGCTTTGATCCCGTCAATAGGCCCCTCGTCGCGTCAAGCGCGATGGTGGCGTGGTGAAGAATCCACTCAGCGGTTGTCATCCCGGTGCGGGCTGTGTCGGCTTTTGTGATTGCCGTAGTCGGAGGCCCGATTGCGGAGATGTCGGTTGTCCTGGTCATGATCAATGCCAAAACGTTCGCGGTCGTTGTTCCGGTGGCGCCACTTGTCATCATCCCGTTCCCACCTTCTAGCATCAAGGTCTTGGCGAAGGTCGCGGTGGATGACGGAGCGAATGTCCCTATCGCAGGGGGACTTGCGCCGACTGCTTTTCATCCGACTGCGATTGGTCCGACTGCTAGCTATGTGGGTTTCTTCTCCTGTACGTGGGGGCTTCATCCTCTTTCCCCGCTGGTTGTGCTGAATTGCTGCAGCTGTCACCATGGCTTTGACTTGTGCCATGATCGGTGCAACTGGGCTATTGGATTCGATCATAGGACCCAAGGTGTCGAGGAGTGTCTTGGTGGCCATGATATTTTGCTGCGGAGTTTGGAAAATCTACTGGCTCCCCATTCTAGCGTGCAAGATATCTTCGTTGACATTCCGTGCCCGATTTTAAAGTGATCGGGCGCGGTCATTTTGGTCTTCATGCCGAGCAAGTTCCGTCTCGGTTTCTTCGGGTCCCCGCCGATTCTGAGATTCGGGAAGACTGCTTCCGATCATAAATACCGAACGGAAACTGGGAAAGCTCTCGAACAAAACTTGACCTGAGTCTGAAGAGTTGAGGGTGCCATACTCGTCGACGATGAAGTGTAGACTTCCGAAGCAAAAAACCTGGCCTAGAGCGAAGGTGATGCCGTTTTCGAAAGCCATCGAGATCGCTCGAATTGATCTTCGCGCCCCCCCTACCTGGCGCGCCAACTGTCGATGTTTGGTGTCAGCAATAATCTTAGGGGGTGTGAATTTGTGGGGAAAGGCACTAGATCAGGATCTCGATGGTAACACAAGACAAGGAATTATACAGGTTCAGGCCCTCGACGGTGGAGGTAATACCCTAGTCCTGTGTTCTGGGATTATGTCTCTCTTCTTGGGGTCCTCCCGCTCCTCTTATATACAGGGAGGGGGAGGAGTCCAACTCGGTTACTAGAGCATGAGTCCGAGTTGATTACAAGTAAAGGAATCGTATCCTTCCTTATCTAGGATAGCTTCCCTTACGATTACAATCTCTTCTTTAAGTTATAACGAGGTTGAATCTACGAGATGTTCATTCCTTTCTCGCATGGTCTTCTTAGACCTTCATGTGTGCATCCAGTCCTTATATCCTCCACAGTATGCATGTGTGCAAGATTTCAAGCCGAGCTGAAGGAGTGTCACTTAGTAGCCGTCAAGAGAATTCTTAGATATCTAGTCTAAACACCAAGTCTAGGGCTTTGGTATCCTAAAGGATCAAAATTCTATTTGATTGGCTATTCGGATGCCGACTATGCGGGTTGCAAAGTGGATAGAAAAAGCACTTCGGGGACATGTCAATTCTTAGGTAGATCATTAGTATTTTGGTCCTCAAAGAAACAAAACTCGGTAGCTCTATCCACCGCGGAAGCCGAATACATTGCCGCGGGAAGTTGTTGTGCACAATTATTATGGATGAGGCCAACTTTGAGGTATTTTGGACTTAATATGAACGAAGTTCCACTCTTGTGTGACAATGAGAGTGCCATTAAAATAGCCAACAAGCCCGTCCAACACTCCCATACCAAACACATTGATATCCGTCATCACTTTCTTAGAGATCATTCACTTAAGGGGGATATCGATATTACCTATGTGAGAACTGAAAAACAATTAGTCGATACTTCACCAAACCTCTAGATGAGAGTCGCTTTTGCGAACTAAGAAGTGACCTAAATATCCTAGATTATCGTAACTTGACTTGATGTCTTGCATGCATTAAGTTGTTATTTCTTTTGTTGATTTCGAAATGAAATATTCAAAAAATTGCTTATGTGATCTTTGAGAATGTTTACTTTGGATCTTTATTTGGAGTCAATCTGCTTGTGATCATGGTTTTAGTTGCTTGAGTGTTTGCTGATCACAAGTAAGGCGACATCTAAGTGTTCTCATGACATCTAGATCAAAGTTTCTCTCACAGACTAAATCTTTTCTCTTCTTTCAGCTGGTATTTTCAATGTATCGGAACATCCGATGATAACATCGAAACATCTTATTCTTATGCCTGTCTGTGATTTTCTGGAATCCTTAACTCATCGGAATATCCGATCATAACATCGGAACTTCCGACATTCTAGAAAAACCTTTTGTTCGGAATATCTTGATTTGGCCAACAACTCAATTAACTTGCTAAAGAGCTCAGATCTAACCTCACGCGTTTTGGATCTACGCGGTTGATCTGGACCGTTCGATTCGAATCGGACGGTCGAGATCCGATCGGGTTTAACCGTGTCGTGGGGGTGACATGGCATGACCCGGCGTGCGACACGTGGCTGCATCTAAACCGTTCGATCTCGATCGAACGGTTCAGATCGCATCTAACGCTACAACGCGAAATGAATATAACTATACGATCTAGATCTAATGGCTGTGATTGGATCTAGCACGGTGCGGTCAAAGGCTACGTGGCTTAATCCTAAGCGTTGGATCTAGATCCAACGGTTGAAAATAGATCTAAAACCGTAACGTGGGAATCGAACGGTGGTGACGTGGACGAACCTGGGCCGTTGGATCTTGATCGAACGGTGGAGAAGCTTCGCGAACCCTAATGTCGACGCGGCGGCACTGGCTTGCCAGAACCGAGGAAGATGACCTAGCCGATGGCGTTTTCATGCATCTCTGGCGAAATGCATGGTACCTACAGGCACGCCTCGTCGTGACGGTTCCGGATCTGGGCTTGGTTGCGACGGGGGATGGCGGACGCGGCGGAAAACAGCAGAAAACCGCGGCGGGGTACAAATCCAACTACGGCGAGCGATTGCTAGCTGGCGGCGGCGGCTTGGTCGGCGTGAGTTGGGGTAAAATGTGCGTGCGGAAGAGGGCAACACGAGGGAGGTGGCGGCGCATTAAATAGTGCCATCGGCGTCCGTGAAATCCACGGAAACCGAGGTCCACCCACGCGCGACGGCGGAGTCCGGCGCCCACACGAAGAAGGTGACGTGGCTGCATCCTGGCCGTCCACGTGTCTACGGTCAACAGCTGGGACACGCGGTTTTGTTGGTTATTGGGGACTGTCTTGGGGAGGAAACTTGATAGTACCACCTTGCTTGTGGAGGGGAGAGAATACCACCTTAAAAGGAAGAGCAACCCTCCCCCCATCAGGCTAGTCTTTTGGGGGCCACATGGGACTCTTATGTCCTGGGTATGGCAGCCAAGGTGTGTATTTCTCTCGTGGTCCAAGGCCCACACCCCTGGGCCAGTTGGGCAATCCACTCGCCGGGCGAGGCACGTGCGCCATACGGCTGGGACGCGAAGGGCACGGTGCGTACCCGGGAGGGATGCATCAGTTGGTATCAGAGCTAGGTCCCGAAACAAGAGGGTGAGAATGATAGTACCACCTTGCTTGTGGAGGGGAGAGAATACCACCTTAAAAGGGAGATCAACCCTCCCCCCATCAGACTAGTCTTTTGGGGGCCACATGGGACTCTTATGGCCTGGCTATGGTAGCCAATGTGTGTATTTCCCTCGTTGGGCCAAGGCTAACGCCCCTGGGCCAGTTGGGCAGTCCGCTCATCGGGCGAGGCATGTGCGCCATACGGCTGGGCCGCGAAGGGCACGGTGCGCACCTGGGAGGGATGCATCAAAACTTATGTGGTTGTTGTTGTTGTTCTCCCTATCTAAGAAAAGTGTTGGAGCTTCTCCTGGTGCAGACCTTACGTTGGGTGGAGCTAAGCTTTGAATCTTTATCGGAAAAGCTTTGGTTGAACATTTGGTTTTCCCTGGTGCATCCATCTTCCTTCTTGGAAGTTGTAGGTCTTGAGAGTTATTGAAGAGTTTTGGCTATCAGAGTTTGAAATTTGAGAGTTGAGCTCTCCTGCATTTCTGTTGGAGTTTTGTTTTCTTCCTTGCCTGGAAAGGAGAAATTGTTTATTGGTGTTCGTTCATGTTCTTGAGCTGTGGATATCTTTAAAGTTGGGATGCATCCTGTTTGTCAAGAGTGGGTGACCCATGAAGGTGTTTAGAAAGTTTTGTGCCTGTGCTATGTAGTATGTACCAATGTGGTTTATGGAATGACGTATTGCTAAGTTAATTTGTGAGTTAAAGCACTTCAGTGTGATTGTTACCTTTAGCTTGAGAATAAATAGACTACTAGTGTTGTAGAGCACTCTATAGCGATAATGATTAAATGTGTTAATGTTCATGCTTAGAATCTGTTGCTTTGCTTTAAAAGTGCTTATGACCCTCAATAATGTTTAAAGTTTTAAACCCTGATGCATAGTTAGAACATTGAGATGATGTAAACTACTGATATTGTTAAAGATGTTCTAATTTAATAGTGTTGGCTAGTGACTTTAACTTGGAAGTTGATTAGAGTTGTTATTTATGTTGTTGCAAACTGTTAGTATATTTGGAAGTATGCAGTTGTGTCTCTTCAATGCTTGTATTGATGTCAAATGAGAAGACGTAGGACTTGTTGTTAATGGTGTTGTTAAGGTCATTGGAATGGTCTAACTTATTAAATTTATTTTAATAGTTGGAGTATGTGGTGTAGTGGCAATTTCGTTATAACCTATGTATAGGTTAGCTAAAAGCAATGTTGTTGTTTTATGATTATGCCCATTTGTTGATATTGATGACTTAGTAGTGGTGGTAATTGTTTAGATTACTTGCTGAAAACCATGGTTAAAAAGGAGGAAATTGTAACATGTTGTGATGGAGCGAACCATTGATAATTATCATGATGTAGGATTTTATCATTGATGAATGTATATCCTAGTATCATACTCACGAATTTTGTTGAGGTAGTCTTGGTTGGATGTCTTTTTTATAAGCATCATAAGCCTTATTTATAAGTGTTGGGAAAGGTAACTAGGGAAAGAATTTGTTATGTAGTTTTTGGTTGATTCATGATGGGGCTTCTCAAGGAGTAAATAGTGAATATTGAAGTCTTTAATGGAAAGCGTAGTGGAATACTAGAGATGGTTGTATTTATGTTGAGCTTGTGTTTAGAATCTTTTAAACGGGTTGGGTTGTTTGCTATCCTGACTGAATGCTTTCGGTCAAGGTTTTCTTTATGTTGTGTTTCAGAGTTTTCCCTAAAACTCGTAGTGATTGGTGCCAATCTTTGGTTTTGGCTAGTTTTTTTAGGTTGTGCTATGGGTATGGATTTACACCCAAAAGTTTTTGAGTGGATCGCGCTCCTTCGCGTTCACACTGAATTATCCTTGGAATGAATTTTAAAGGGGGCAGATGGACATAGTGGGTTGTGTTGGAAACTCTTGAGATTTAATTTGTAACTCTATTTGGCTAGAGTTGGAGTTAGTTGGAAATTGTGTCTGGTGTTTGCGTGTGCTTCAAAAGGGGAAATTCAGGGATGTTTCATCAGTGATTTTGTTGGTAAAGTGTTCTTTTTGGGAGTGATCTTCGCTTTCTCTTTGAGATAGATTGTGGTGGTTGTAGGTGCAGATGCTTGACTGGAGATTCTGATGTTCCCTTCCAAATTGTTGATTTTGGTTGAAATGCGTTGTTTTGCAAGTTTAGCTTCAACTAATGTTGGGTTGTGTTGCGACGTGGTGTTTTAATGTTAACTGTGCCGTCGTCATAGTTTATATGATTTGTCACCACCATCGATGTTATGTGTGTATTCAATCATGTGATACCGAGGAAGAAGTCTCTTGGTGCATGACTATTCGGTAATGTTGTTACCTGATGAATGAAT
The DNA here is from genome assembly GCA_036346355.1 of Rhipidocladum racemiflorum. Taxonomy (NCBI): domain Eukaryota; kingdom Viridiplantae; phylum Streptophyta; class Magnoliopsida; order Poales; family Poaceae; genus Rhipidocladum; species Rhipidocladum racemiflorum. The sequence goes on along the minus strand of CM070577.1, from coordinate 55,187,300 downwards.
GGTGAAAAGGAAACATGACATCGTTTATGTATAATTAATCATAAAAGAGTCGTTGAGCCAGGTCGGTGAGAAAGTCATATATGGATATATGACTAATCCGGAGTGCTCTTGAAAAGTTTGCATTCATGTCATGAATCGAGATGTCCATTTCTTTTTAGTATGAAAAGAAAGAATGAAGGATTTCTGGTACTTTGGTTGTGGTGTAGGAGGTTTGTGTCTCCTTTGCATCTTGGTTTAGGAAAAATTAAATGAGTGTTCTTTGGGTGTTGTTGAATTCTCTCCAAAGTGTATGTTAGCGCATTGGATTCGAATCGATGCAAGTGGAACAATTGGGTTCAAAGGAATTATACTTCTTTGCATTTCTAGAGGACGACAAGAATAAGAATGTTCATGGTTTATGGCTGAGTATAATAAAGATTTAAACTCTTGGGCTTGGTTGTTTGCGTGAAAAGATTGTGAGGGCGACACCCTCTTGGGAAAAACATCAATTGTGTTTCGGTAGTGAGCTGCGGACCTAGCTTGGGCCAGGTGTAACACTTTGATTGTAAGTTGAAAGGTGGACCATGATGGAAGTGGTGATGTTGGCTCAAATCTTTTGAGAGTATCATTGGATTGGGAAGAAGGGGATGGTTATTGATGTAAGGTGTCCGGTCGTGAACATCTATTTTTTTTAGCTAAATGTCCGTGGGGATGAGATATGGTTGGGAGAGGATGGAGTAAAATGTATCATGGTTTGTGACTTGGAAAGGAAGTTGTTCCTTAATGAGTTAAAGCTTTGATGACATTTCTTAGTAATTGTCCTTTCGATTTAAAGGTCAATCAATTGGAAGAGTTGGGAGTCAATGTTTTTCTGGGTTCTTGGGGGTTCACATTGCGGACCCTAGTCATTCAATCAGATACCATGAGTGATTTGGTGGTCGAGTGGTGGTTAAAGAGTTACGACTCGCTTTGATTGTGTCTTGTTGAGTTTAATGAAATGTGGTAGTCAGGTCGTTTGCGAGAGTAATATGAAATGTTTGTTGTGAGGTTTGGGTGAATTTAGTATTTTTGATTGAGCCCTTTAGTGGGTGAAATCAAGGTTTTCGGATGGGAACTTGGAAGGAAAGGTGGAACCATGAGAGGCAGCACTTCGTTGAGCTAAGTCAGCCCTTTCTCGCTAAGTGATGGATTTGGGGAGTTTGGTTGTCGATGATTCAAATTGAGTTTTGTGTGGTTGCCGTTTGTTGCATAGAAGTTTTTGCTCTGTAGGGGCTTTATTTGTGGTTCTTGGAGTTCGTTCGGATTCGAGGTCGAATCCTGTTAAGGGGGACAGAATGTAACACTACGGAATGACGATATGAATCATTTTCGATTTCGGCACTTCGGTATGTCTTTTGTAGCGTGTTTTTTGGGTCCTTCCGGAGGGGAATTGGGCCTTCCGGGACAGTTTGGGCCTTGGGGGATCTAACTTGGGCCTTGCGTGACTAATGTGGGCCGAAGGTGGGGGGAGATTAAGCCCATGTGGAGGGAGTTCAGGGAAGCAACCCTGCTGCCCTTACCTCCCATGCGCCCCACACCCCCTCCCCACAACCCTAGCCGCCCCCTCAATCCCCCATGCGCCTCCCCCATAACCTTCCCTAGCCGCCACCTTGCTCCTCCGCCTCCCCACCTCCCCTAGCCGGCCCTAGGAGAGATCCACCCCATCCCTTGCTGCCACACCCCTCCCTTCCGCTGTCCTCACCGTTGGGAAGCTCCGCGACGAGAGGATCCGGTGGAATCGACGCGTGGAAGGAGATCAGGGGACCGGAAGGAGGAGGCTTCGTCGATCGAGCGATTCTTCGAAGGAGGTAAGAATTGGTAGATCCTTTGGTAGGGTTATGTTGCTGGTTAGAAGGAGGATTTCATGCTTTAGATCCATGTTTAGGTGACGTTCCTAGATGATACTAGGGAAATTGCTATGCTGTCCCACGTTCTGTCCTCGGGCAGATTTGCACCCCGACCTACGGCTTACGCTTTCGCAATTTTAGATGTGTTTTATGATCGGCCGGCTGTTACGAAAGTTGTAGGTAATTCAATGACCTTTAATTGGACACCAAGAACGTTAAATTCTGTCCAGCCGTTTAAAAGTTATGGCTATTTAACCGAACGTTGTCAAAACTATGATGTGATTGGGACAAGTCGTGTTGATATGTAGATTAGACAATTTTACAGGCCGATTCAGTCTTCGCGAATACTTAGAAAAAGCTAAGAAATTTCCTAAGCTTAGAAAAACTGTACTCTTTTACTTGATTTGGGGTCTTAGAACTCAAGTTATGCTAGTTGGAAGCCCGCTGTCCCGCCGGGACAGATTCCCTGTTTTCATGTTTTGGGAGAAGTTTGCGAAGTCGGGGTAGATGAGCGTTCGTGTACTGTTTTGTCAGAAAGTTTTGAGCGTGTTGTACCTATGTGCAGGTGGTGTGACCCCGGGAGTGCCCTCAACCTCTCGCCACTCCATCGCTCACGGTTGAAGTCAAGTGTATTGGGATGGGTTTGGGTGTTGGATGATTATTAGACTTGCATAGGTGCAATATGGTTACATGAGGTGTTAACTTGCCATGCTTGATATTTGCTTATGATATGATGAATATGGTTACATATTGGCTATGAGATTGTTGTATTAAATGTTTAAGCAAGTTTATACATGTTCATGTCATATGTGCATTCATAATGGAAGAGGCGTCCCATTCTGATGCGGGCCTCTGTGTTCACACGTAGTGAACATGAAAGACCTACCTCGTAGTCCCATCCACGGTTGTGTATGGGAGAGAGTCAGTAAGAGTAGGCACCCTCCATCTACGGGATGGAAGGGGAAAGAGGGTGCACGCCGACGGGTGTGCACTCGGCAATACCGGTATGTGCTTCGAGGAGACATGTGCATTGCATTGCATATATGCTGATGTTAATGAGATGTATACAATGTGAATATGAATTGGGTATGATGTTGAGTATGAGATGTAGTGATGATGGTAATGAAAACTGTTTCCTTGTTCCATTGAAATATACTTGCTGAGTGATGAACTCACGCTTGTGTTTTATGATGTTTTTTAGGTACCATGAAACCGGCACGCGGGAAAGGGGCTTAGTGGCACACCTTCACGAAGTTTCACTCATTTAGACATCTACAATATTGCCATTCGTAGTTGTGATAATAAGTTAATGCGCTGAAAAACTTGGAGTTTGCATTATTTGTGTGCTTGGCCTTATTATTTGATTTGTTTAGTTCATGAAGTGGTTGAATGCATTATTCTGGACTTAAATTGTTGCTATGTCACCTGTTATTGCTGTTTTAGATGTCTTTCATTATGATATATCTTGTGGTATTCTTGTTGCTTCGAACCATGGAAAAACAAAGGAGATGCTGCCGAAATTTTTTTCCGTTTAGTATTTGCGCCCTTGCTGTAATTTATCTTTATTTGTGGTATTTAGATACTGCTTCTACCATGTTTGGTGACATCCAGGGCATACTTGATGCCAGGGTGTTACATTCGGTTTCGGATAGAGATTGAATATCACCTACTTACATCAACAAAAGATAGCGGAAGAATGTCAGATATGTAATTATGGCCAATTTAAATGATATTAAAAGAACAGTGTAGGCCACCGGCGTAAAATTTGAATTACGAACCATCAATCGAAAATAAAACCCATAGGAAAGGACCAAGTGCAGCCATGACCCTATACGCCACCACTGCTGTAAACCAGGGTATCCAAGCGACGGTCTTTTTTCTCATTCTCTAAATAAATGACAACAAGCAACGTTTACGGAGGACTTTAGTGTATGGAAGTAAATATACATGCATGGCTCTTTCAATGGGAGAAAGCTTCTACACTAGGTTCAATTTCAGCATGAAGCAGATTTTATTTGTAATAGAATAGTACTTAAAGCAGTATTGAAATTTGTAAAGAGCACTTTAATAAGAAAGTAGTAACAGTATATAAGGTGTTTGTACTACAATTCACAACCAATCCAAAGAGTATACTACAACCAACTCATCACCATACCATTAATCCAACTTTTCATACCAATGATCCAACTCGTCGTACCAACATTTTTCAAAGTGTTTGCAAAACCAAAACCAAAAAGCTATACTTGACAATATGTCCCAAGCTGCTCTTGACCGTGAGCACGACTAATTGATTAGGTTTAATCTCTGCAGAGAGTGCACACTTTACCCACACGACATATTCTAGCAATCATATCAACCATGCCACGCGATACACAAGTACCCGTTTTGCTAGACTATAGCGAAACTTTTCAACTAGCTAGAGCCCAATCTTGCTTCAGCACGGTGTATGTCCACCCTTGCTATGGCGGCAGAAGTCACTAGCCGTACATTTTATTACTCATGATGGTCCCGCAACCCATCATCCTTGTTCTCCCCATAGCAAGGCATACTAGTTGTATTGGAATGCTTTGGTCCCAATGCCTCGGTGAAGGGAACACCTAGAACGACACCAGTCTGTCGATTCATCCATACTACTTCGGCCTACCAACATGCAAGGTTAAACTCCAACTAATTTACTAAGTTAAGGCTATCCCATAACTAGCACATGTGGTTGCACAATTTGACTCAATTGATAGCATCAAGTTCGGTCCTTAGGTTGACTCAGGTGAGATCTCCCCCTAACTACATACAAGTCCATCCCTTGCACCATACAAGTCCATCTCTTGTACTGTACAAGTACATCCCTTGTACGGTACAAGTCAATCCCTTGTACAAACAGTTATAATATATCTCGTCCATGTCTAAATCAATAGTTTTATTTTCATTTTTACTAGAATATCAACAACCTTTAATCATGTCCAACATAAACCAAAATTTGATCAAGTTGCATTCCCATCCATTTGACTTATCAACTTCTACAACATGACTAAGCAAATGCAATTATTACTCGTTTATACCCATTTAACATTTCATAGAATGTTTAAGCCCAAACTAGGGTTCAATAAGATTCTAATGTCAATATAATTAAGGAAATCCCACAATTTAGGAATACAACTACCATTTTCCACAATATAGTAACTTTACGAAAATTACACATATGCATAATAGTTTGACAAAACAAAATAGACAACGTAAAGTATGGGATCAATATGATCAAAGGAGGGTGCTTGCCTTGCTTGTTGAACAATTGGTCTTATCGTGGTTGATCGGTGTGACATTAAAATGTGACATTATAGATTGTGGCATTACGGTACGAGTTTATATTGCGCTTTTTGGGCTTTTCCGGGTGTTTGGGCTTGTCTAGGGGAGTTTGGGCCTTGGGGGGACTAGTTTGAGCCTTGGGGGAATTAGATGGGCCATTGGTGGGGGTATTTGGCCCATGTGGAGGGGGTTTTCTGCCAACCCTAGGGCTTCCCATCCCCCCATGCGCCCCCATGCCCTTGGTGCGCCCCTCCCCATCCCCTAGCTACAGCCCACCCTTCCCTCTCCTAGCCACCACCCCTCACCCCCATTGCGCCTCCACCTCCTTGCTAGCCTCCCCTAGCCACCTCTCCCTCCTCCACTTCATACCCTACTGTTCTTTCCATTGGAGCCCATCCAACCGAGGAGAAACCGGCGAATCGCTACAGATCCGAAGGAAGGAGCGGCCGGAAGAAGGAAGGTGTTTGTCGTCCATTCGATTCTCCAAGAAGAGGTAACGAATTATGGTGATTTTGTGGTGATCTATGTGCTGTTAGATAGGAGAATCCATGCCTAGAACTCTCTATTAGGTGCTGCTATTAGATGGATTAAGATGATTGTTAGATCTATCTCATGTGATGCTCTCGGTCAGTTTAGACAGTCGACTTTGGGTGCAGATTTGAGGACTTTAGGCTCGTTTCCTAGGGGACCAGCTGTTATGAAAGTTGTAGGTAATTTAATTACCTTTAATTGGGTATCAAAATCACTAAATTTTGTTCAACTGTTTAAAAGGTATGGTCGTTTGACCGAACACTATCCAATCTGTGATGTGAATGGTACAGTCTATGTTCAACTGTAGATTAGAGGATTTTAGAGGCCGAATCCGTTTTCGCGAATACTTAGAAAAAGATGAGAAATTTCCTGTAGTTCAAGAAAATGTATTCTTTTACCTAATTTGGGGTTGTTAAACTCAAGTTATGACCGTTAGAAGTCTGCTGTCCCGTTGGGACAGATTACTGTTTTTCAGGTTTAGGAGTGAGTTGCGAAGTTGTTGTAGTTGATTGGTCTTGTGTTGTTTTGTGAGCATGTTTTTGAGTGTATTGTACCTATGTGCAGGTGGTGTGACCCCGGGAGTGCCATCAATATCTCGCCACTCCGTCTCGCGAGGTTGAAGGCAAGTGTGTTGCAGTGGTTGTGGCTTGGGTGACCATATTACTTTGTTATGTGAAGTTTATCCATGTGTTAGGTTGATTTGCCATATTTGATACTTGCATGTGTTATGATGAATATAGTTTGTTAAATGGCTATGCAATGGTTAAATTGAGTATTTATGCAAGTTCATTCATGTTTATGGCATATGTGCATTCATAATGGAAGAGGCGTCCCATTCTGATGCGGGCCTCTGTCTTGACATGTAGTGAACACGAAAGACCTACCTCGTAGTCCCATCCACAGTGGTGAATGGGAGTGAGTCAGTAAGAGTAGGCACCCTTCACGGGATGGAAGGGAAAGAGGGTGCACGCCGACGGGTGTGCACTCGGCAATACCGGTATGTGCTAAGCAAAGAGACATATTGCATTACATTGCATAAATGAAGAAGTTTATGAGTTGTTTCTCATGATGTGTGAATGGCATAAAGTATGTATGTGAATTGTTATTATTTTGTTCCGTTGCAATACACTTTGCTGAGTGATGAACTCACGCTTGTTGTTTATGTTTTTTTTAGGTATCTTGAATCCGGCATGTGGGAAAGGGAGCTAGACACACGACATCACTCATTTAATCAATGGCATACTCCTTCCATAGTCGTGATGTTTATCTTATCTAGCTAAACCTTAGGATAATTGCCCGTTGGTTGTCATGATTAATCGTTTACTTCTTATTGGTTTATGTGATGATTAATTTTATGTGTTGGGCTTGAATTGATGTTGAAATCCTAGATTGTCATGTTTTTGTTGTCTCCCATTATGCTATCTTGTTATGCTATTATTGTTGATGCTTAAAACCATGGAAAAACAGAGAACATGCTGTCGAAATTTCGTATGAAAAGTTAGCATAGTTGCTGTAATTTGTCTTTAATTATGTTATTTGGTTGTTGTTTCTATCCTTTGTGTTGACATTCTGGGCATACTAGGTGCCAGGGTGTTACAGTTAGAGTATCAATCACGTCACCTAGACTCGGACCTCTCATATAGTCCCACGATTCGCGTGTATGCTCCAACGTCAACACATATACAAGCAAACAAATTCGAAGTTATTATCCTTTGGTGCAAACAACATTCATACAATCATTATAAAAGGTTATTATCGGGGGTTGGATAATCCCTCTAATTATCGTGGATGCCACAACGGCCGAGCTCGTCCCGACCCCGCGCTCCTCGGAGGTCGTTCCCAAGGACGACGTAGGAGGGGTCCGACGATGCTGCCTAGCTTGCTCGTTCGGCACGAGCTCCCTGCCCGACCAAGCGTGAGCTCATCGCTCGGTTAGCGACTGAGCTCGCTGGCCTAAGGCAGGGAACTCATAATGGTGCTGATCTGGCTTGGTTTGAGCTCGGTCTCCGATTACGAGGTCGGCGGAAGCTAACAGTTACAGCGATGACCACATCAGGCCGTTGTGCCCGCAGCAGGGACATGGCGAGATTGTAGGATCCGGTTGTTACCATGTTGGACATGGTCAGACGTGTAGGACATGGGCCGTAACCGGTGCTATGCCCTTGTAAATTATAAATACCCCTCGCCGTTGGAGGAGCGGGGAGAGATTGACATCATACACATAATACACATCACCCTGGAGTAGGGTTATTATCTCCTGCACGGAGAGGCCCGAGCCAGGATAAATCCCGTGTCATTTTCTGAGATCTAGCGGAGTGAGACATTCCTCAGAGTAACCCTTCGTGTGAGAAGGGGTTACGGTTGGTCCCTCGGTCAACTAAGTAAGCTCGGCGGGGGCCTGCTCCCCAATCGTCGACAGGTGGCGCCGTCCGTGGGGACCAACTTTTCCTTTCACGAAGAATCCCTGAGGATGCCGAACTCTCAGGACCGCCAGGATCTCTGCACCTTCAGCGATGTCGGGGATGAAGACCTGTATTACGCTAATGGCAAGGTCACTGGCATCGCTGATCCCGAAGGTCACACCGGACCCGGGAGTTTTTCCCCAGGAGCTGCCGTGTAGGAGCAGTTCTTCCGCTCCCAGCTCGACGCCCTTTCGGATGACGAATATGATGGACTATATGACAGTCTGGACATCCCTGACCATCTCGAGCCCGACCAAGAGACCGCGTCATGGGGAGACACCATGATGTCACCTTCGCGGTCCGCCCAATCTCGCAATGTCAATGTGGAGGGGAAGGACAGGGATCCCGAGGGCAAATCCCTGGGGGAGTCCCGCCTCCCGCATTATGAAGTGGCCAAGGATCACTTGGAGGCGTCCTTAAACCGGACATTGGCGAGCATACGCCGCCAGGTTCAAGGTGACGCGAGCGTTAGGGCTAGGGTCGGGGCCGGAGCTCATGAGAATTTCCACGGGTACAGGACCCCGAAACCCATGCGCCAATGCACTAGCTTGTCACCCCTCATTCCCCCGAGCAGAGAACACCTTCAAGCCTTGGCCACGGTCGTGCGCAACCTCAGAGAGTTCCCTGAGCAAGTCGATCTGGAGGCCATGGGAGCCGCTGTGGACGAAGATCTTGAAAAGATTGCCGCCGACATAAAGGCGATAGAAGCATCCCTGGGAAAGGAAGCCTGGAGCACTTCTCGGGAGCACCACCGCCAAATTCCCATCCGTTCCCATCCTGGCGATTCCCGCCGCCATGCTCGGGACGATCGACGGGAACGTGGTCGGTACCGAGAGGACGCTCAGAGCGATTCCCGAATGCCTCCCGGGATCGTGGGGATGCTAACCGCGGTCGGAGCCAGAATGAATTTTCCTCTTCAGGCCACTCCCCCTCATACCGACCTCGGGGAGGTGTTCTCCCGCCTAGGCCCGCGGGTCAGGGGCTCGAACAGTGGAGATCATTTCGACTGTCACGGCCGGGGCAACCGCCACGACAACCCCATCTTCGGGTGTCGGGCGTTCACAGCACCCCTGCGACGTGTGACGTGGCCGAGCAAGTTCAAGCTGGGCCACATTGAAAGGTTCAACGGGACGCAGAACCCGGACGAGTTCCTCTTGATCTACACCACTGCCATCCTAGCCGCCGGTGGGGATGAGGGAGTCATGGCTAACTTCTTACCCACGGTACTAGATGGCCCAGCCCGGACATGGCTTTTCAACTAGAAAGAAGGCTCGATCCGGTCTTGGGGGCAATTGAGCAACGCCCTTCGGGCGAACTTCCAAAGTTGCTACGTTCGCCCGGGCAAGGAGCATGACCTCGAGCGCCTGATCCAGACGGAGGGCGAGACCTTGCGCCAATTCATCCAGCGGTTCATGCATGTGCGGAACTCTATCCCGAGTATCTCGGATGAGGCGGTCGTTCGGGCCTTTAAATTCGGGGTCTGAGATGTTCGTTTCACGCAAGACCTTGAGATCCACCCGGACATTACGTCCAACGAGCTGTTCCGCATGGCCGACCGGTACGCCAATGCCGATAAGGCGGTCCAATGGAACAAGATGCTGGACGAGGGGAAGCTGCTGCCTCAGCTCAGTCTCGAAGGATCCACCAGCAGGAAGAGCGTGAGTACGGTCGAAAAGAAAATAAAAAAGAAGAAAAAGCCCTCCGCTCCAAACATGGTAGCAGCCGTTGAGCAACGACAGCGGTCAGCCTCTCTGGCACATAAAAGTTTAGGCGCAAGGGGAAAAGGGTGGCCGGCTCAACGCCGCAACGACCAAGGCTGGGACGACAATGATCGAGGTGACCAACGTGGCCGGGCGAGCACCCATTTCTGTCCGCTCCACCAAGCGTACGGACACGACCTACGCAATTGCCGAACGTGGACCTCCCGTTTTGGAGCAATTCTACAACGGCAAGGGTCCCATGCCCACGCTCCCGGAGCAGGGTGAAAATAGCAAGGGCAAACAGCCCGCCGACAGGGATGAGGATATGGAGTATCAGGAACCCAAGAACCACATCGTCGTAATATTCGAGGGCTCCGCCGCTTACAAGTCTCGCCGAGAGCTAAAGGAAGCCGCACATGAGGTGCACCACATTACCCAGGGGAAGCCTCCCATTCAGCAGCTCAAGTGGTCCGAGCTGCCCCTCACATTTTCTAAGGACGACTGCCCCCTGGGGATGACGAAACCCTAGAGGCTTCCGAGGGTCGTGAGCCCCACGATCAGCAACACCGTGGTGGGGCGGGTGCTCATCGACTGCGGAAGTTTCCTGGACCTGATATTCGCTAGGGTCCTGGACGAGATGCAAATCCCTCGATCCAAGGTCAAAAGCATCGTAGTCCCTTTTTACGGGATAGTTCCGGGTACCTCGGTCAGACCGCTTGGTCAGATCGTCTTACCCGTAACGTTTGGCAGCCCGAGCAACTTCCGAATGGAATTGATCACGTTCGAGGTAGTCGACTTCGAATCAGCCTACAATGCCATCCTTGGCCGACCGGCGCTCGCCAAGTTCATGGCCGCCAAAAACCACAGCTACCAGTGCTTAAAAGTACCTGGGCCCGGGGGCGTGATCAAGGTGAAAGGAAGTCAGAAAGCGGCCCTGAACTGCGACGAGAGGGCGCTAGACATGGTCGGGCAACTACCCAAGCGCGGGCCCGAACAAGAGCCGAGGAGTTCCTAGCCCAAAACTACCCTCCAGGCCGGAGGAGAAACCAAGGCCGTCCCACTGTGCGACGCGGAACCAAATAAGGTCGTGCATGTGGGGGGCTCTCTGGACCCTAAATAGGAACTCGAGCTCATGACCTTCCTCCGGAAGAACGTGGATATGTTCGCCTGGGAACCGTCCGACATGCCCGGAGTCCCAAGGGAGGTCATCGAGCACAGGCTAGCGGTTCAGCCTGACAAGAAGCCTGTACGGCAGAAGCTCAGGCGCTTCTCCCCGGAGAAGCAGGCTATCATACGAGAGGAGTTGGACAAGCTCCTCAAGGACGGCTTCATACGAGAAGTCGACCATTCCGATTGGCTAGCTAATCCAGTCATCGTGAAGAAGAAGGGGGGCAAATGGCGCATGTGCGTCGATCTCACAGGACTAAACGTCGCGTGCCCTACGGACAACTTCCCGCTACCTCGAATAGACCAGTTGGTCGACGCGACAGCGGAATCTCAGGTGATGAGCTTCTTGGATGCCTATTCAGGTTACCATCAGACCGGAATATCACCTGAAGATGAGGAGAAAACCTCCTTCATCACGCCATTTGGTACCTTCTGCTATACGACCATGTCTTTCAGTCTCAGGAACGCTGGAGCAACTTTCCAGTGCCTTATGCAGAAGACTTTTTCGGACCAGATAGGTCAGAACTTGGAGGTCTATGTAGACGACATAGTGGTCAAGAGCAAGTCTGCCTTGGGTCACGTTTCCGACCTAGAGGAGACCTTCTGTAACCTCAATAAGCACCGAATAAAGTTAAACCCGAAAAAATGCGTGTTTGGTGTCAAGGCCGGAAAAGTGCTCGGCTACATGATTGGACCACAAGGAATCGGAGCAAACCCCGAGAAAATCGAGGCCATTGAGAACATGCGACCACCCACCTGTGTACGGGAGGTCCAGTCTCTGACCGGGAGAATGGCGGCTCTAAGTCGTTTCATCTCACAGCTCGGTGAACGTGGCTTACCTTTCTTCAAGGCACTCCGTAAACATGACGGGTTCGCCTTGACAGAAGAAGCAAACAACTCGTTCGAAGAGCTAAAGCGATACTTGTCGAAACCCCCGGTCTTGACCACACCGAGACCAGGGGAAGTCCTGCTGCTGTACTTAGCCGCCACGCCCCAGGCGGTAAGCACTGTGATAACAGTGGAAAGGGACGGAGTGCAACGTCCGATCTATTACATCAGCGAGGTTTTGCATGGGCCCAAAGACGTTACCCAGAGGTACAGAAACTCCTGTACTCACTACTTGTGGCCTCCAGGAAGTTGCGACACTACTTTCAAGCTCACAAAATCCGAGTCCCGACCAACTTTCCGCTTAGGGAAATCCTAGGGAATCAGGACGCTAGCGGTCGAATCGCAAAATGGGACATGGAGCTCGCTGAGTTCGAGATCGAATTCTCGGCTCGAACCGTGATCAAATCTCAGGTCTTGGCGGACTTCCTAGCCGAGTGGACGAATCCTGCTTCGCCCTGGGCAGATCTCGACCGGTCCGAGCAAGATCGTTGGACTATGTACTTTGACGGGTCCCGAGCTTACGATTGCTCGGGGGCTGGAGTGGTCCTGGAATCCCCCTGGGGGGAGCAATTCCAGTATGCCCTCCAGTTGCATTTCGGCGCAACAAACAACGCGGCAGAATATGAAGGCCTACTAGCTGGGCTTCGGGCATGCAAAGCGCTCGGGGTCCAATGGCTCACTGCGAAGGGCGACTCGCAGCTGGTTGTTAACCAGGTTAACAAGGAGTATCAGTGTTCCGATGACTCGATGGCGCTTTACCTGGCTGAAGTCAGGAAGATGGAAAAGTACTTCAGAAACTTCGAGGTACTATACATCGCCAGGAAGGATAATTCCCTGGCCGACCATTTATCGAAGGTCGGTTCCGCACGACTTCCCGCCCCGGCGGGGGTGCTCGTCGAGCATGCTTACAAGCCCTCCATTCCCTCCGAAGGGGAGGCACCTGAGACGCATGGTAACGTCTCCTTCCTCGAGCATGGTGCAAGTTGGATGACGCCATTCATCCAGTACCTAGCACACGGGACACTGCCCGAGGAAGAAGCCGAGCGTTCCCAGCTCGTAAGGCGATCCTCCCCATATAAAATGGTCGAAGGCATCTTATACCGCAAAGGTGCGCTTGGAGTCCTCTCCAAATGCATCACTCAGGAGGAAGGCAAATACCTCCTCAACAACATCCATGAAGGAATGTGCGGAGCTCACTCGTCCTTCAGGACGTTGGTGAGCAAAGCCTTTTGGTTGGGTTACTACTGGCCGATGGCATTAACCGACGCCCGCTCGATAGTGGCCTCCTGCCGGGCCTGTCAGTTCCATGCTCGCAAGATCCATCAGCCGGCATATGCACTACAGACCATCCCTCTAACTTGGTCGTTCTCGGTTTGGGGCATCGACATACTCGGGCCTTTTCCTCTTGGAAGGAAGGGCTACAGGTACTTGTTTGTCGCAATCGACACCTTCACCAAGTGGATCGAGGCAGAACCCGTATCGACCATCTCGGCCCAAGCGGCCAAGAGGTTTTTTCGCAATAACGTGGTGACGCGTTTCGGCATACTAAATCGCCTCATCATGGACAATGGCACCCAGTTCACAAGTGAACAGTTTCAGGCCTATTGCGAGGAAGTCGGGACCAAGCTATGTTTCGCGTCTGTAGCTCACCTGCAGAGCAATGGAGCGGCCGAGCGAGCGAACGGGCAAATTGTCCAAGGGATCAAAAAGAGGGTCTTCAAAAACCTTGGCCGGCAAGGACAGGTTTGGGTGGACGAGCTACCCCCCGTCCTGTGGTCGGTTCGCACCACAACAAGCCGAACCACGGGGGAAACCCCTTTCCAGCTCGTCTACGGTGCACAGGCCGTCTTGCCCGCCGAGATCGCGCTGGGATCTCCGAGGGTGCACCTAATAGACGACATCGACCAGGAAGGTGAGCGCCTACTCGACCTCAACCTCATGGAAGCGACATGCGAACGGGCATTGCTGCGGTCTGCGGTTTACCTGCAAGCCCTTCGCAGGCACACCGCCAAATCGATACGACCAAGGACCTTACAGGTCGGCGATCTCGTCCTACGCCGAGTCCAAGACCTATCAAAAGCTAATAAGCTAACGCCAAGATGGGAAGGTCCTTACACGGTCGTCTCAACAGCACGCCCGAGGGCTATCCGCCTCGCGATGGAAGATGGTCGAGAGCTTGCCAGCAACTGGAACATCGACCAACTGCGTAAGTTCCACGTCTAGTTCTCATTCATGGTACCTTCCTTTTTCTACGACCTCCACTGTCTCCCTCACTCTTCTTTTAATAAAATCCGGTTCCTTTGCCCACCCTCATGCTTACACCCTTTCCTGAGATCTCGCGGTTCAATACCAAGTCCCTGCTCTTTTCCAGTAAGCCGACTAAACCGCACTCGAGGGCATACTTCCCTGTGATCTCGGCAATAAAAGGGAAGCAAACGGATTATGTGGCAAGGATGTTCGCTACAATTCATCTCCTAAAGTCCAACTATCGTGTGTGCATCAGCGATCAGAAGCGCAATCAACTGGTACCAGACCACCCAGCTCGACCCCAGGGGGCTCTTGTCCACATAAGCCGATTACCTTTCGTGGCAAACTTTTGCTGCAAGTTACAAATCGCACGGACACCCTCTCGGACGGCTCAGAGTTCTGGTCGACCTGTGTATAGTGATTGTGCTTCACATCGGGTGTCCACACGATCTCCCTCCGCGTTCGTTGCAGTCGTGCTCGCAACTCAGGGGCACGGGTCACGACGCCCGGGGGATAGGACTGCGCGCTCTACTCTTTTACGACCCGACCCATGCCCGCAGCTCGGTGAAGGTCGTATTACACTGCGTTATTATTCCTACTCTCCTGTCAACAAGGTCGTGCTCGCAACCTAGGTGCATGACCCTCGTTAACAGCGTGGGCTTAATAGATGCCATACCGTCGTACTACTCCTACAACGTACTTTACTCTCTTGTTTAAATACTTTCTGCCCGGTTGCTCGTTGTTGCTTCTCCATTTTTTAGGATGACCATCGGCCACGACATAAGAAGGGCGATGAAGACAAAGCACACATACACAGCAAGAAGGAAACAACCTTTTTTTTAACTGTTGATTTACACAATGCTAAGTATGCAGGTTAAGAGCGGCCGGCGCGCATCTCGTCCTAGAGCACAGTGAGCTCCTCTCTTATGGTGTCGAGCTCAGACTCGAGGTCGAGCACTTTCCACCGAGCTTCGCGCCCCTCGCTCGCCACCTGGCGGAGCCGCTTCACCTCCTCCTTCTGCTAATCGACCGATCTCTCGGCGCTGTGCACGGAGCAGCGTAGCTCTTCCGCCGTTGCTTCCAGGCCCGACTTCGCCTGCTCGCTCCGTTCAAGGAGCTCCTTAAGGGCCAGCACGGACTCTTCGGTCTTGCGCCAGATCTCCACCTCCGAAGCCTTCAGCTCGCGCACCGCGCGCTCGAGCTCCGCGATCCTCGCGTCCTGCTCGGCGTTGTGCTTGGCAAAGACTTCGAGCAGAACGGTCGCGGCCCGAAAGTCCGTCATGGTGACCTCGAGCACCTGCGCGATGAAACACCCCGGGTTACCCCCACAGGCTCGCAAGAACAACATCAAAACGGAAAGGCACTTACCATCGAAGGTGCACCTCCAGGCCTTCTCGGAAGAGCTCGGCGGGGTCATCCACACGAGCACCCTCCCCTCGGGCAGGCGTTGCACCCGGAGACTCTTCCTCCTCCTCCCGGACCTGGGCTTCTTCGGTGCCCGGGAGGATCAGGGCCCGACCCTCGGGGTCGACCACCGTTGCTTTGGGGACAACCTCCGCGAGGGCAAGGCGGTATGCTACACTAACACAAATTAAAATTTCTACCGCAAACCAGAAAAGCTACTCACAAGAAGGGGATCATAGATCTATTACCACTAGACGCGCAGTTGCGGAATCCTTCGCACGTCGTTGTAGTGGATCTTTCTCGGCGTGGATCGTCCTCACCGCGGATCGTCCTCACCACAGATCGTCCTCGCCGCGGATCGTCCTCGCCGCGGATCATCCTCGCCACGGATCGTCCTCGCAGCGGATCGTCCTCTCCACGCCGCAATAGCAGCAGCGTCACCACAGCAGTCCACACGTCCGGGGATGGAACGCCGTGCCTCGGTGTGCAAGCACCGGGTTGCTCGGCAGGGGCAACGAGAGGAGGTGGCTAGGGTTTCTTGTGAAACACCTCTAAACCGCACGAAAGTGTATTCTGCGTCTAGCCTCCTCCCCTCCTTATATAGCCACGAGGTGAAACCCTAGGCAGTCAGGGCCCATCTACGCGCTAAGCCCACGAGGTCCATTAATTGCGGATCCAAACAGAATTAATGCGTCTCAGCCCGTTAAGTGTGTGACCCTGTAGGTTCATGCGCATTTAGACATGGATCCGGAAAACCCTTTTTCTAATCCAATAGTCGGTAGCAGCTCCTTGCAGAGCATGCCAACTCCCAAACGCATATGATTAAAGTACTGATGTAATAATCCCTTTGCCAAACTATATGAAGATCGAACTCAAGGCGAGAAGCATGTCATCCTTTGACAGTTCAATCCATCTCTCGTATCCGTGATATATTAATAAGTTGTGATTGACTTCTCAATCACGGCATGGCCATGCACTTCCTTAATCATATCACACGAGTGGCCTAGACATATATCTCCGTTACATTGGAGTGGCAAATTCCATCTTGACTGCTCACTTCCCTCTGCATGTTTCAAAGTAAACATGAAAGCTACCTTTATAACTATCCAGTTAGGAAATAGTGTTTGGTAACCCCAAGGTAAACTATTACACATGTAGGGAATATGACAATCTCAGGTCTAAGGATCATTCATCTACTATGTATGAGATACACTGATGACACATAAGAATGTAACATTCTCGCAATGTCCCATTGTGGGTCTATCTAACACATGTTCTTCAACATGCGTCCACAATGTATTGATGATATCTCCATATCCCATGATCTATGAAACATGATCATCGAACAATACATGTGCTGATCTATTCATCGTTGTCCTATACGATGATATCCGATCAGAGATATTTATCCAATTATATCAATAAGTAAAGAGTTTCATAAACAAGTCACACACTTGTTGATCAAAAAAATGATATACATTCATTGGACCAATAATCATATTATTATTCATAAACATAGTCATGTTACAATCATCCATATGATTGCCTCAAGGGCATAACACTAACACGTCGCTCGGTTAGCGACCGAGCTCGCTGGCCTAAGGCAGGGAACTCATAATGGTGTCGATCTGGCTTGGTTCGAGCTTGGTCTCCGATTACGAGGTCGGCGGAAGCTAACGGTTCCAGCGATGACCACGTCAGGCCGTTGCGCCCGTAGTAGGGACGTGGCGGGATTGTAGGATCCGGTTGTTACCATGTTGGACATGGTCAGACGTGTAGGACGTGGGCCGTAACCGGCGCTATGCCCTTGTAAATTATAAGGGCCTATTTGGCAGAGCTCCAGCTCTATATTTTCAGCTCTGCTCCACAACTCCACTATAGAGCAACTCCATTGCAGAAATAGAGCTGGAGTTGTGGTGTTTGGCCATGAGGTTAGCTCCAGATCCTAAAATGATGGTGAATGGTCAAAATTACCCTTTTACTTAATCCTTTCATTAATTTAGCTAACTTTGGAATGGTCACGTCTCTGCCTTTGGCACGGATTTGGAGGGCTACGTATGTGGCCGCAAGATGAAATGCATTATTCTAACCAGATTCATAGCAAATCTACAAGTCCGCGTATCAAGTCCACTCACGAGATTCGAAGATATGTATGTATCAAGTCCACTCATGAGATTCGAAGATGTGTGTGTGGGCAAGCATGCGCGCGGGTGTGTGTGTGTCTATATGCTCTCTGGAATTTGTTTTTATTATTTTTGCAACACTTCTATATTTTTGAAATGATTCCATCAAAGAACATATAGGGAAAAAATAAGATTAATTCCATGAAAGCGCAATAGCAGTTGCCAATTCATCTCGAAATACATCCATAGTAACAATATTTGGTTGAATAGTTGTCCCATCTGACGCTTGATGAGGAATTGCATGTTTGTTGTATCTTTCTGGGATGGTAGGTATGTAGTTCGGATCTCAATCATATTTTTCAAAGTCCCAGTCTTCACTAGCATGCTCACGTATGAAGTTATGAAGCACCATAGTAGCAGCAACAATCATTTTTTGTTAGTCCCAATCTCCACTAGTTATGCTCACGTATGATGGATTTAGGGATTTAGAGAATGGTTGCAGAGGCAGTTCGATCAGCCGGGTGAGTATCTTGGTGCAATTTGTGCCATCATTTAGCAAGTACTATAGAATACTCTACCTCAAAACCTCAATAATTCTCTTTCAGGCCAGAATTTGCTGGTGATCTCCAGTCATTATCTTAGTCGTCAATGGTCTAACCAACAAATTATCTTTCTAGAACTGGACACCTAACAGTAATCGAATTGAAAAGGCTATGAATATGGTGATTGTAATGTGTGGCATGTCGATCCATACATCAATTCAACCATTCAAAACATAAATATTCATTAGCCAAGTAGACATTACACAACTTGCAATAACTTTAAAACAGTACCAGAAACAACTAGCCAAGCAGACATTTGTGATGCCCTAGAACTTTAGAGCGATCCTAGGGTTTTTCTTTCTCTGTTGTTTCGGAAAGAATGAGGGAAATTGTTGGGGAATTAATTAATTGAAGTTTATGCGGCGTATTAATATTATATTTGGAGTTTACGGGCTAGAAACAGTGGGCCGAGGAAAACTTGGGCCTGGGCCAGGAATTCTTCTCCCACCTCCCCCTCCCCACGCCCTAAGTGGGCCGGCCCACCTCCCCCACCCCAAGCCCTAGGGCGCCTCCCCCTCTCCCCCTAGCAGCCCCCACTCCACCTCTTCCTCCTCTTGCGTGGTGGCTCAAGATCCACCGCGAAACGCGAAGGAGAAAACGAGAAGAGGATCCGTGGAGGCGAGGAGGACGAACAGATTTCCGTTACGGAGATCGTTGCGCGTTCTTCGTGGGTTCATGAGGGGAACTCAAGGTAAAATTCCCAATCTTTTACCCCTATTCTACCTAGGGATTAGGAGTGTATTAGATCTGGTGGTGAGTGGTTTGGTTGGATCTTGATGGGGGGGAAGGGTAGATGTTCACGTGGTGCTGTTTTTGGAAGGGAAGATTGTGCAGCGCGGATTGTTTCACGGTTTAAGTGGCATAGATGATTTTTCCTGCAAAAACCTATAACTAGAAAGTTGTAGATAATGTCGAGACCTAGCTTCTGTATTTTTTTCAGAATTTTTGGGCCGTCGGACTGATATTTATATCTGTTGGAAGATGACGAACAGAATCTGGAAACAGATTTCGTCCACTGTGTTGGGAGGTTGTTTAGGCATATTTAACAGTGGAATTGAAATTTTTGATCTTCATGAAAGTTGTAGATCTCGTCAATATCTAGCTACTGTAATTTTTATGTATTTTTATGAACAATAGAAAAAAGATACGAAATTGGGAAGAGAGGTTGCTGCTGTTCGATCCGGACAGATCGGGGTTTTCGGTGTTTAAAAGGGGAACGGGTTGTAGGAAACGCGTGTTTGAATTGTGTGATCAATTGTGGTGTTATTATATACTGAAAGTATGCTTGTTCAGGTGGTGCCCCTTCTGGACGCAACTAGATTCGTCATCCACGTCGGTAAAGGCAAGTGGAAGTAGCGGTCTTGCTAAACTATAACCCGCTATTTGTTTCGTCTTCAATATAAACCTTAATTGCAACACACCTACATGGTTTAACTACTTGTTTATGAGATTGCAATATCCTATCCTGCATTGTGATGTGGTTGTTTGGCTTTTGAATCATGAGTTAGAATGAAGAAAGATGTTGTTTGCAAGATGAATTGTTGAGGTATTCTATCTCAATGATGTTCGCATTTTATCCATGTTATTTGATGGTATGCAAGCATGTGGATTCAGAGTGGGAAGTTATGAATGTATTTATGCATGAAGCATTAACTGCATAATCATGCATTGGAAGTTTGTCGGCCTTGGCGTCTTGTGGCCGTGCAGTACAACACCGTGTGTTCCTGAGAAAGGGCACGGTGAGGAGGATCATGGTATAAGCATGTGCACAATCATATGCATTCTACTGAGGTTGTGTGGACTCTGTAATGTGGTATTGGACATGAGGAATTTGGTATGCTAGTTTTACTGTGGCTGTGTTATTTGTTAGAAGTTGTTCCGCTTGCTGAGATTACCCAATCTCACCCCTTGTTATTTTGTTGTTTTCAGGTAGTTCTCGCGAGTCGTAAGTTTGAAGGGTGGGCTTAGTAGCACAATCAACCCTCCGGGGTCATCAGGAATCACATGGACTAGTGCATTTAATAATTCATTAGCTTGCTGAAATTTTATTAATTATAGACCTGTTGATGTCCTCTTTGGAGCTGTTTTACGTTTATGTTTGTTTCCTGCTTGATTTAGACTTGTTATCTCTAGTATTGATGCTTTTATGTTATTCCTGTTTGTAATGTTTATTATGAATCTTGTTGTCGCTTCCGTTTTGTCCTAATTTTAGGGGAGATGCTGTCGAAATTTTCTTGTATGACAGTTTAGATTTGTAGGGTGTTACAGTTGGTATTAGAGCGGGCTTCAGGTCCGTGGTGTATGAACTTAGTGAAATACCATAGGTTCAACTAAAATGTGATTTGGGATAACTTAGAAACATGGCTTAGGTTATACTTAAAAAAAAATTTGCCATAGGATAGCAACATTAAAATTTGTGTTAGTGGAATAACTAATTTAAAATTTGACACACATGGATGCACTGATAGGAAAGGGTATGGGTATCGTTGCCTCATGCTTAAAGGTTGAATTTAAGCTTTGTTGTTGAATGCTACGTTTGATAATGTATGTTACTATGATTTTGAGATGATTGATTGAGTTGTTCTTGTTATCGTGATAAGGGAGGTTGTGGTGCTTAGAAGGGTTTCGGTCACCTTTTGTTTGTAGTGAGGCTGTGGTTTGACGGTGTGGCGGGTAGAGTCACCACCGAAGAACTATTAAACCCTGTAGGGAAAGAGTACTTATCCGTGTGCATGTCGTAGATCGGGTAGTGACCGAGTCAAATAGAAGAGGTTGGTGATGGATTCCTTCGGATGTTCTTTACCGTCTTGTGACGGTCGGTTTTGGTTGGTTTTCTGGGTATGTGGTTGGTTCGAAACCGAGGAAAATGCTTAGTTTTGAGCACTCGCTGATTGTCCTTTTGGCGGTTTGTGGTTTTGTCTCCTTTGAGTGAAGACACAGAAGAAGAGTTCTACGTTGCGCGTCTTTTGGTCACAATTTTGCTTTGGCTTTGATTTATTGTTATGGACTGTCGTTGGGAGGAAATTTCTGTGGTTGTTGTTTCCCCGATTTTTTTTAAAAGAAGGGGGTTGGAGTTTCTCCTGTTGCAGATCAAGCTGGAT
Organism: Rhipidocladum racemiflorum; assembly: GCA_036346355.1. Lineage (NCBI taxonomy): Eukaryota > Viridiplantae > Streptophyta > Magnoliopsida > Poales > Poaceae > Rhipidocladum > Rhipidocladum racemiflorum. The sequence continues at coordinate 55,165,910 of CM070577.1, read as the reverse complement.
GGAGCTAAGTTTGAATCTTTATCGGAAAATTTTGGTTGGACATTTGGTCTTCCCTTATGCATCTCTTCCTTTGTGGAAAGTGTAGGTTTTGGATTTCTTGAAGAGTTTTGGCTACTAGGATTGAACATTTGAGGGTCGAACTCTCTTGCATTTATGTTTGGATTTTGCTTTTCTTCCTTGCCTGAGAAGAAGAAATTTTTTATCGGTGTTTGTTCTTGATCTAGAACTGTGTTTGTTTTTTTTAATGTTTGGGATTGCCTCCTGTTTGTCAAGGGTAGGTGACCCATGACGGTGTTTAGAAATTTTATACGTATTACGTAGTATGTAACAATGTGGTTTATGGAATGATGTACTTCTAAGCTAATTTGTGAGTTGAATCAATTAAGATGTAATTGTTATCTTTAGCTTGAGATTAAATAAACTTCTAGTATTGTAGATTGCTCTATAGCGATAATGATTGAATGTGTTAATGTGCATGCTTAGGATTTATTGCATCATTTTAATGTGCCCTTGACCATGGACAATGTTTAAAGCTTTAAATCTTGATGCGTAGTTAGAACATTAAGATGATGTAAACTACTGTGAAGGTAATAGAAAATTGGTGGGTTATTTAGAGACATTTTAATATAAGGTCGGTAGAACAATTTAATTGTAATGGTGGACTACCGATATTGTTAAAGAAACCATGCTGGTTGTTTAAAGATGTTCTAATTTAATCGTGTTGGCTAGTGACTTTAACTTGGAAATTGATTAGAGTTGATATTTATGACGTTGCAAGCTATTAGTAGATTCGGAAGTATGCAGTTGTGTTCCAATAATGCTAGTATCGATATCAATTGGGAAGACATAAGTTTTTGCCTTTGTCGTAAGAGCTTTGTGATGATTTAACCTATTCAGTTCACTTTTAAAAAAAAAAAGCTGGAGTATGTCTTGGAGTGGCAATTTTGCTATAACCCGTGTATAGGGTAGCTAAAAAAAATTAAATTTAATTCAATGTTGTTGTTTTACAATTATGTCAATTATTGATATTGATGACTTAGTAGTGGTGGTAACTGTTTAGATTAATTGTTGAAAACCTTTGTTAAAATGGGGGGAAATTGTAACATGTGATGGAGTGAACCATGGATAGTTAGCATGACGCGTGATTTTGTCCTTAATAAATGTATGTTTTAAAGTTCTATTTACGATTTGTGCCTTGTTGAGATAATATTTACTTGTTGAGTCATCTTTTAGGTGAATAAATTTCCATTGTCGAGATGTTGACGCGTATGTGGTATGGAATTTATAGGTTCATCATGCTGAAAGACTTGTTGAAGCACTGCCTTTCAAATTTAGAATATGATGTTATAGGTTAGGCTGCTCCGTGGGGATCTTGATGAGGTAGTGTTGGTTGGATGTGTTTTTGATAAGCACCGTGAACTTTATTTATAATTGTGGATAAGGTAATAAGAGTAAGAATTTGTTGTGTAGTTGTTGTTAAATCCTGATGGGCCTTCTCAATGAGTAAATAGGGAATATTGAAATCTAAATGGTAAGGGTAGTGGAATACTGTAGATGGCGGGAGTTATGCTGAACTTATGATTAAAAAAAATCATATGGATTGGTCTGTCTGTTTGATATTTGGGTTGAATACTTTTGGTCAAAGTATTCTTTGTGTTGTGTTTCAGAGTTTCCCTAAACTTAGAATGATTCTGACAAATGTGGGTTAATTTCGAGGCTTAAAACAAGGACAAAAGAATGATTAACCTTGAAGTAATTTGTGGAGATTTTGGAATTTTATTCTATTAAATATCGTCATTCATTCGTCTTTTATAAGAAAACTAGCTTAAGTTATGAATGCGAAATTTATGCTCAAGGATGTATGCTTTGACTGTGTCCGTAGTTTTCAAGGTCGAGTTATCGGTTGCATTGTTGATTAAAAGAAGTAGCTAATCCAATGTAAGTTTTGGAACTTCATGATCTGGAAATATTTGCATTTCTATTTTGGGCTAGAGTTGTGTTGTGGTGTGAGGTGTTTGACAGTTTTCGTTTAAGAGACGATTCTTCCGTTGTGACATGAATGATATTTGTGGTTAAAACATTTTTTCTGTTGGGAAGTGAGTTTGGTTCCTTTTAAGGAAAAAGAGATGGTGGTTGTGTGGAAGCATTTAATTCCTTGATCGGTTTCTTTTTTCTGAATTGCTTGGCCGTGGATAAAAGTGAGATGATTTGTTTTGGTAAAAGTGAAATGCATTTGCAGAAGACTTTCGCGATGTTTCTCTTTTGAATAGAGCTTCTCCCCGAAGAAATTTTTTTTTGGTGTTTTTGGTTCTATGGAGTTCCTCTTCCAAGTTGAGTTCCCGTGTATGTGAATTTCAGCCTTTTGGTTTAAAGGTGGTGATTGTCGTTCGTGGTGTTAGTGAGAATTAAGATTTCTTTTACGTTCAAGCTTGGGGGTAAGAAAATGAATGTTTATGTTATGGTTGAGTATATTCAAGGATTGTACTCCTTGCCCTGGTCCTTGGGTGGAAGAATGTGTAGGTGAAACCTTCTTACAAGGGAAAACTAGAGTGGGTCGCTGATCGTAAGTAGTTTAAAAGTGAAGAGTAAAGGAAGGTTGTGTATGACTCAATTCAAACCTTTTTGGAGAATTGTTTTCATTGATGTGTTCCTCGGTGGGGTTGCTTAATTTAGTAGTAGACAACTTGGAAGTTGCAGGTAATTACATTAATTTTTGGAACTTTTTGTCATTTGGGTTCGGCGAGTTTGTGTCAACCGTAGTGATTGTGTTCGGTTGTTATTGTTTCTCATGGATTTACGGACCACTGGTTGTAAAGTAGGCTATCTCTGTCGTTGGTAAGAGTGGATATTGGTTCTTTTGTAAAGATCAATCACTTGTAGGAGACAGGAGTTTGTGTTTGGGTTGATTTAGAGACTTACCTAGGCGTTGTGTCTCACATGGCTCGCGTCGTCGAATCGACGAATTGTGGTAGAGGAGTTGAGATTGGAATGCGGAGTTTCGCGATCGGGTTGAAGAGAGAAGTGGGAGTTGAGATTCCAGATCGATACCAGATTCACCTAATAGGTGTCCTTTATTTAATAGGGGAATAGTTCGTGTTCGAGTCCAATGAAAGATTTGTGGACCAATCGATCGAGCGGGAGGCAACTTGGGAACCTGAAGACCAGATGCGGAAGAAGTACCCTACGCTATTTGATGACGCTGGGGGTAAGTCGTGGTTTACCTTTTGCCTTCCATTTCCTTTTAGGTCTGTAGCTAAAAGAAGAAGATTCGGGGACGAATCCTTTTAAGGAGGGGAGAATGTGATGCCCTAGAACTTTAGAGCGATCCTAGGGTTTTTCTTTCTCTGTTGTTTCGGAAAGAATGAGGGAAATTGTTGGGGAATTAATTAATTGAAGTTTATGCGGCGTATTAATATTATATTTGGAGTTTACGGGCTAGAAACAGTGGGCCGAGGAAAACTTGGGCCTGGGCTGAATTCTTCTCCCACCTCCCTCCCCACGCCCTAAGTGGGCGGCCCACCTCCCCACCCCCAGCCCTAGGGCGCCTCCCCCTCTCCCCCTAGCAGCCCCCACTCCACCTCTTCCTCCTCTTGCGTGGTTGCTCAAGATCCACTGACGCTTGAAGGAGAAAACGAGAAGAGGATCCGTGGAGGCGAGGAGGACGAACAGATTTCCGTTACGGAGATCGTTGCGCGTTCTTCGTGGGTTCGCAAGGGGGAACTCAAGGTAAAATTCCCAATCTTTTACCCCTATTCTACCTAGGGATTAGGAGTGTATTAGATCTGGTGGTGAGTGGTTTGGTTGGATCTTGATGGGGGGGAAGGGTAGATGTTCACGTGGTGCTGTTTTTGGAAGGGAAGATTGTGTAGCGCGGATTGTTTCGCGGTTTAAGTGGAATAGATGATTTTTCCTGCAAAAACCTATAACTAGAAAGTTGTAGATAACGTCGAGACCTAGCTTCTGCATTTTTTTCAGAATTTTTGGGCTGTCGGACTGAGATTTATATCTGTTGGAAGATGACGAACAGAATCTGGAAACAGATTTCGTCCACTGTGTTGGGAGGTTGTTTAGGCATATTTAACAGTGGAATTGAAATTTTTGATCTTCATGAAAGTTGTAGATCTCGTCAATATCTAGCTACTGTAATTTTTATGTATTTTTATGAACAGTAGAAAAAAGATACGAAATTGTGAAGAGAGGTTGCTGCTGTTCGATCCGGACAGATCGGGGTTTTCGGTGTTTAAAAGGGGAACGGGTTGTAGGAAACGCGTGTTTGAATTGTGTGATCAATTGTGGTGTTATTATATACTGAAAGTATGCTTGTTCAGGTGGTGCCCCATCTGGACGCAACTAGATTCGTCATCCACGTCGGTAAAGGCAAGTGGAAGTAGCGGTCTTGCTAAACTATAACCCGCTATTTGTTTCGTCTTCAATATAAACCTTAATTGCAACACACCTACATGGTTTAACTACTTGTTTATGAGATTGCAATATCCTATCCTGCATTGTGATGTGGTTGTTTGGCTTTTGAATCATGAGTAAGAATGAAGAAAGATGTTGTTTGCAAGATGAATTGTTGAGGTATTCTATCTCAATGATGTTCGCATTTTATCCATGTTATTTGATGGTATGCAAGCATGTGGATTCAGAGTGGGAAGTTATGAATGTATTTATGCATGAAGCATTAACTGCATAATCATGCATTGGAAGTTTGTCGACGCCTTGCGTCTTGCGACCGTGCAGTACAACACCGTGTGTTCCTGAGAAAGGGCACGGTGAGGAGGATCATGGCATAAGCATGTGCACAATCATATGCATTCTACTGAGGTTGTGTGGACTCTGTAATGTGGTATTGGACATGAGGAATTTGGTATGCTAGTTTTACTATGGCTGTGTTATTTGTTAGAAGTTGTTCCGCTTCTTTGAGATTACCCAATCTCACCCCTTGTTATTTTGTTGTTTTCAGGTAGTTCTCGCGAGTCGTAAGTTTGAAGGGTGGGCTTAGTAGCACAATCAACCCTCCGGGGTCATCACGAATCACATGGACTAGTGCATTTAATAATTCATTAGCTTGCTGAAATTTTATTAATTATAGACCTGTTGATGTCCTCTTTGGAGCTGTTTTACGTTTATGTTTGTTTCCTGGTTGATTTAGACTTGTTATCTCTAGTATTGATGCTTTTATGTTATTCCTGTTTGTAATGTTTATTATGAATCTTGTTGTCGCTTCCGTTTTGTCCTAATTTTAGGGGAGATGCTGTCGAAATTTTCTTGTATGACAGTTTAGATTTGTAGGGTGTTACAACATTACACACAAGTAACAGTCTAGCATATACTAGGCTGCTTGTTGACTACAACAAAAACAATAACTAGATTTTTCGCTGGATAGTTCACTGTTTTATAACACTAAATTTTGAGATGGTAGCTATGTCTAAACAAATGACATTCATCTCAACTTCAGTAGAATTACCAAACTGGCTCAGGGACCTCACCTTTTGAGATGGTCGGATTTGTGTATTGAATGAAAAGGAATCTAAAGAAAAAATCGGTGAAGTGGTAGTATGATAGAATGATCAAACTTAGACTAACAAGCACTGATTGGTCTTCTGCATTAAGATGGTATTAGCATAGAAGCTGCAAATCTTGTGCCACCTCTATTCGGAGTTTGCATCGAAACTCTACATGGAGCTTGGTTCAGGTGCAAATATGTGTCATACCAGTTGAACAACCAATCCAAGAAAAGAGAGGATCATACAAAGCAGAAAGATGGCATGTTAGCTAAACCAGATCGAATTGACGTAAACAAACGACATTCATCTCAACTTCAGTGGAATTACCAAACTGGCTCAGGTGCCTCACCTTGGCACAGGGAGGGGTGGCGGTGGTTGAGCACAGGGATGGTCGCCGGCGGTTGAGCACAGGCACAGGGAGGGGCGGCGGCCGAGCGCAGGCGCAGGGGCGCCGGTGGCCTCGCTGGGAGGAGGGGCGGCGGCTGAGCGGTGCAGGGAGCTGCCGCCAGGCGCAAGGAGGAGAGCGTCGCTAGGGCACGCGAGGGGAGGACCGGCTCGTGTGGATCGGGAATCGGGTGTGGGGGCTAGGAATTGGAAGGGGTAATACCCCGTGGCAAAGGTGGGTAATTTCTCTCTAACTCCACGTCTGCTCTGATAAAATTCATCCATGGAGCACCTTTTTCCTTGCTCCAAAAAAATGTATTAGAACTCCGCCTGCTCCACGGAGTTGCCTGCTCCATGCTTTTGTGGAGTTGGGTTGTTTGGCAGGGCTCCACCCAGATCTAGGGTGGAGTTGGGAGCTGGAGCTTTGCCAAACAGGCCCTAAATACCCCCCATCGTTGGAGGAGCGGGGAGAGATTGACATCATACACATAATACACATCACGCTGGAGTAGGGTTATTATCTCCTGCACGGAGAGGCCCGAACCAGGATAAATCCCGTGTCATTTTTTCATTGATCTAGCGGAATGAGACGTTCCTCAGAGTAACCCTTCATGTGAGAAGGGGTTACGGTTGGTCCCTCAGTCAACTAAGTAAGCTCGGCGGGGGCCTGCTCCCCAATCGTCGACAGTTATGCATATGAGAATGATGCTTATGAGAGCTACATAATGCACATGATGGTTATGCGTGTGAGATAGATGCAAGACCTAGCTCCTAATTCTAATTCCATTTTTATTAAACATTATAGGAAATGTGGGCTAGGAGAGAGCCTTACTACAGCAAGGAGAACACTTGCTCATGGTGGTAGCTCGATTCGATGAAAGACTCAAGAATAATGCTGTGAAGATGATCTTCGGTTCTTCTCCCGATATCGACTTCACCTCTCCCCCTAACGTGTGGAGGTGATGCCTTGCTTCCCTCGAGCTTGCAATAGTTTGGCCTCCTCCTCCTCAAGCTAGAAACATGACATGCATGACCCAAACCAACACTTGCAAGTGAAGGTAATGCAAAAGATTGGATGAGCTCCAAAAGCAAAAATTTCAGAACAAGGGGGGATGAAGAATGGATTAGAACTTATCCAAGACTTGGTGTATGAAAATTCCACTCGGATAGAAATGAAGCCCTTGATCTAAGGGTCAAAATGGTGGGATATGCACAAGCTAAAACTTGATTTTTGGATGGATTTTGTGGAGAAGAATGGAGAGGTACAGTGGAATGTTCTTGCTCTCTTCTTACTAAAAATTCTGGTTGGGGAGGAGCAAATGAGAGAGTGTGGGGAGGAGAAACTAAGGTGGGATGGTTTATATAGTTGTCACCTTTCTCCCTTATATGTGGGGTAAGGTCCCACGTGTCATAGAGTAGGTGGGGGAGTGGGTAGAGGTGAGTAAAGTGAGAAAAGACAAGGTTGGTATGTGCAGCCCACTCCTCTCTCTTGCAAGCATGGCCCACATGTCATTGACTATGGGTAAGAGAAAGGTTGGTGTAGTTGGAGAATGATTTTTAAGGTTTCATGAAATTGATTTCCTTTCAAGTTAAATGGTTCATCACTTATGAAATTTTTAAACAAGTGAAGATTTTATCGCAAATATGAATGACATGAATATGATATGCATGACTTAATATCTTAAGGAATTTTGAGGCTGTGACATGTGCTGATCTCACAACATCAATATGGAGCTGTACAGATTAAAATCCCACCAGTCTAGGTGCATTTAATTATCTAACTATTAATGAGCTTCACGATTTATTCCCGTAATCATCAGTTAATAACTCATATCAACCACACCAGTCTTCATTCCTTATCAATCATCTATGTTATCCGCCAATATAGTCATATGTGCACCAACTTTTTCATCTGCTATCTACATCTTTATTAATCCAATTTGAGAGTACCACATTCCACAATTTGGCACATAATATTCATCCTCTAGCATGCCATTGCATTGTGTGCTAAGAAATCAATTGCTAAGCCTTCAATCACTTAACTTAGGTGATTATCTAACTCTTATTAAGACACTCAATCCAAGTGCGTATGTGCAACTTAAATAGCTCACAACCATCAGTTAATCATGAGATTAATCCATCATCACATAAATACAACTCAATCTAAGTAGGGGAACTCCATCGATGTGACACAATTATATAGATCAACCACTGACCCCCCATGACTAGTAAATCATGCAATTCTATCTCGTTGATCTCCAACCGATTAATCACATATCTGTCCCCAATATTAGAATATCTCAATTGACCACCGACATATTATCTTATTTTCATGTGGTACTAATGATATGTGCATGCGATCCACAATTCATCCAATTAAATATCTTGTCATCCACAAATCAATTTAGCATGTTGTTCCTCATTGTTTGAAACCTTTGTATGAACAGGCTATTATCCATTTATTTACATCCTTCCACACAATTAAGATATAACAGATGGTTATTTTCGATCATGAAGCATCAACTAAATTTACAACACATACATCCATATGAGATGATCATGGAAATGAGATGACATGCATGACAATTAATTCGTATATATGAAAATGCAACTCACACTAATATTTTACCATAGCGTCAAACATGTGCCACCGAATATGAAGAACAATCGAAAATCTATGATCTCGCAACACCTAAAATCCGGGTCTACCGCCGCCATCTTCTTCCTCTTCTTTTCTTTCTTTCCTTCTTTTCTTTTTTCCCTTTCCTTTTTCCTTCTTTTCTTTTTCCTTCTTCCCCCCTTTCCTTTTTCCTTTTTCCTTCTTTTCTTTCTTCTAGCCGCACTCTTCTTCGCCATCTTCTTTCTTTTCCCATTTCTTCTTCTCCCCTTCCTTTTTCCTTCTTTTCTTTTTCCTTCTTTCCCCCTTCCTTTTTCCTTTTTCCTTCTTTTCTTTCTTCCAGCCGCACTCCTCTTGGCCATCTTCTTTCTTTTCCCCTTTCTTCTTCTCCCTTCCTCCTTCTTTCTCCAATCCATCTCCTGATCCCCTCCAATCTGGTCCGTCAACCCATCCTCTCCTCCATCACTAGCCTCAGCTCCCTACACAGCCGCTCGGTCATCCACTCTGTCGCCTTAGGCCGGTCGGCCACGCCTTGGTGCCAGCCGAGCCCCCGGGGTCCCGAGCAACTCGCGCCTGCACGCCGCTACGCGCCTCCTCGGCTAGCCACACCGGGCTACCGGTACCTACGCCGCCTGTAGTCATCGCGTGTGCTGGAGTGGCTGCCACACCGTGCTCATCCCCGCCGCACGCCGCGACGGCCTGGTCACCACTACGCCGTGCTGGATCGGGTCCAAGCCGCCTGCCGCGTCGCGCGCTGGCCCACGGGCGAGCCAAGCCGGCTCAGCCCCAGCCACACTGCACCTCAACTTCCCGACCGTACCGAGGGCCGCGTTGCGCCATGTCCATGCTCCGGCTGCTGCGCTGCCATAGGTGCCATGCCGCTGTGCTTCAAGTCACCGGGCCTGGCCGCCATGACGCTGCACCTCTCCTCTTCCCCTATGTACTGGCCCCTGGGCTTCCCTGCTGCCGAGCAAGCGTAGGGCTCTGAGCTACTGCTACTCCCTCCTCTTCCCTCCAAATTTACCAAACAACTCTGCATGTGGAATTTTTTTGCGGCAATGGGATGCTTGAGTGCTGTGGACCGCCATGGAAAAACATGCATAAGTCGAATCTTGATTTACGTTGGTGATTGGGAGGAGGGAAGGTTGGGGAAGCTTGTGGTGCTTCTGGTTTTTTTTGTGTGCACGCTAGGAAGAAGAAGAAGCATGGGAGAGGGGAAGGAAAGGAAAAGAAAATGGCATGGGGGTGTCAGGATGGATGGGGGAGAAGGCATTGGAAGTGGCTGCATTTATGCCCAGCCTCCCTAGCTCACACCCTACTGCCAGGAGAGATGTCAATGATGGTCTCATTTGGCTACCGCGAGACAGGAAGGGATGGGTGATGTCCGGATACGAAATGGCAGACAGGGGAGTACTAATGACACTGAGAGGTAGTGCAGGTCAATGGTAGAAGTGAGTGTCATTTAATGTTTGAGTCCTATCTTATTTTTGTTTGTTAATATTTTAGGTTGATTTTGTACAGTTAGCGTACAAATTAACAAAATAACAACCCTCTTCTTTTTTTCGTTGGTTTCAGAAGCGAAATTTTATATCTAAACTAAATAAAATTTGCATCTTGTGAGACCCCGGATCGGCTATCCGAAATCTCCTGTGTATTTCTGTACTAGTCCCAGATCAGTAGCTAGTACACACAGTCAACAGTGAAGTATCATTGCCGAACATAACGAAACTGTAACATAAACATAAAGTATTAGCCACATGGCTACTTATTACATCAAATGGTCACACGACCAAAGTCACAGCAGCGGAATAAAAACGACAAGAAGCGAAACCCAAATAACACCACAGGCAACAACTAGGAACGCGATTAGATGTCCTGGCGATCCTCCTCGAACTCTTCAGTGTAGTACTCACCGTCTTCAACGGCGTCCTGATAGTTCTCTGATGACAACAAGTTGTGTAGCACGTGAGTACAAAAGTACTCAGCAAGTCTGGGAAGGCATGCGCATGTAGGGCTTTCCAAGGTAGGCTTAATATGGTTCATTTGCATAAAGCCAAGTTTCATCAAACCATACTTAATATAGTTTTCACAAAGCACATTTTAACAATTATTTTAACAATTGAATTATTTAATAGTCTAGTGAAGGTTCCTTCCACCAACACAAGTAATAGGGCTTTATTCGCCATTTTTTAAAAGATCAAGATTATCCACACATGACATTATCTGTTATCAAATAAAAACAGGTTCCATCTACCTGGTTGGCTCAAACTGCCAACTAAACATTCGAGAGTTCTAACCACTCCCGAATCCCAAAACATTATTTATTTTTGAAACCAAAACCAAAGTCTACCAATATGAAAGCATTCTTTGCTTTGCCCTTGACCGTAGGCACGGCTATTCGAATAGTTTTAACTCTGCAGAGGTGTACAACTTTACCCACAAGACATGATCATCTCTTAATGCCTCCGGGTTAACACACTTCCTTTGGTGTGCCGGCAGAGAGATCATGACAAGGCCTTTACAATGTATACGCCTAACCCGACCCACCCGCTGAGGTTTCACCGCTGTTAGGGTTCTATCCACCCAGTACAGAAGCCCCCTCTTGTGCCGTGTGGGAAAATACAACTCGCCTCCAACTGGCGCCCACATTCCACCAACTGGCGAGTCTAAGTTAGGTTTCTACAAATTATTCAGCGAGGTCGTACCAATATAGACATGTGGTAGTACGGTTATGCTCAGAATGAGCAATCATAAGCGTCGGTCCTTAATTGACTCGGGGCGGTAATTGCACATTGGAAACTAGTGCTCACTCCGCACGCACCCGACATTCCACTTCGCTCAAGTCCAAATCCTTTTTCTTTTTGTTTTTATTTTAGAAAAACAGTACCAAATATTTTACCATAATTCTTAAATCACATCTTAAATCACAATTTTCATATGGTCCCACCCATGGGTCATTTTCATCAATTCGCATACTAAGCATTTCTACCGTTCTATTTAACGGATGTCACAAAAATAAATATGACATAACAAAGAGTCCTAGGGTTACAACTAAGCATGGATAACAATAATCAAGGAGGTGATCACAATTTGGAATAACTAGTAATCTATATTTAACATATGATGATAGAAATAGCGATGCATACGATAAAACATTGTAAATCATTTACAAACATAGGATCAAGATGCGTCAAGGGACTTGCCTTCAGTCGTAGCGAGGGCGTCGAAGTCTTGCGGGCCAGCGACGACGTCAATGGCTCCAACGAACTCTTCTTCTACGCGCAAAACGGAACAACCAAATAAATAAATAAAATAAAATAAAATCTAAAAATTATAAAAGTTATACTGGCAGAAAGGTCTTGATTTTAGATGAATTTAGAAATTTGAACGGAGTGATTCGGAGTTACGACGAAAGAGAACGAGTATTTCAAACCTCCGCCGTATTAGGAGAAGAAATTGCTGCCGGCGGAGCTTCGGCAATCAAATTAAAATCTGATTTCACTGGAGGTAGAGGACACCAAGAGGGAACTCCAGTAAAACTTTGGGGCCGAACGGAGGTCGGGAGTGACCGGGAGAGCTCACCGAAGTTTCGGAAAGAACGGCTTCTACAGGGAGATCCGTATGTCGGATTGGAGAAATTCCAATTGAGTTGTGTAGGGAATGATGGGAGTGTTATGGGGTTCAATTTATAGGATGATCGGACTAGCGGATCGTCGGAAAAAGCTCGTCGAAGTTATGATCAGAGGCGCGCGTAGCAGCGCGCAGGGCGGCATGTGACGCCAGCGATGGGAGGGGCGGCGCACAGCCGGGGAAGGGGTGGGGAAGGCGCGGCTAGGCATGGGGAACGCAACGCTCGCGCCGGTTCGGCCGGAGGATCGCCAAAACGGCGGCGGCCACGGTCATGTCGATGGCGAGGACACCCAAAATATTAAAAAAAATCGGAGAATGTATTTGCGAAAAGGAGATGAGCACCGTGTAGGGCTCGACGAGACGAATCCAACGGTGTTGTCGAATTCGCGAGGAACTCACCGGATCAAGAGTAGTCGACGAAAAATCGAGCTCCAAACAAGAACTTCGACGACGAAATTCGTCACGACCCTACAACAAAACATGAAATTGACTGAGGGGTTTTGATCTAGACGACGATGCAAACACAATGACGCGATCGGAATCGAGTTTGGCTTACCGGATTGAAAGATGACACGGGGATGTCAATGGAGGACGAACGGTGACAGTTCATGCGAAATTGCGGCCAAATGAGGAGGAGTGGCTTTGGGAGAGTGAGAGCACGGGGTAGAGGGTTCCAAGACGGAGATTTGAGAGGTGGAAGCACGTCGTTTGGAGTACAAACGGCCGAGTAATCTCCATTTAACCTAATTTCGGTTTCGGGTTGATTGCGCCATTTCTGGTGGAATTTGGAACGAATGATCCTGGGGGATGAGATCTCCTCGTCGATACCTTTCCAACGCAACTGGCCGTTCGCATTTTGGAGCTTGGATGAGGAAGTTATGGTAGTGGAAAGATTCAATGTTATGAACGATTTCTTGCTGCTTCTTCCTCTGGAAACTGATCGATCACCTGGGAAGATCAACAGTGCCACGATGCTACAGTAGCACCACGTGTCACTCCCCGATTGGCCGGAAATTACGTAAAAGCAACGCCCTAAAGAAAAAAATAGCAAAAAGGGTCTAAAAATTCCGGAAAAATTCCTAAAAATACTAGAGAATATTTGGAACCCAATAAAATTGGTTTTATGATATTTGGATGAAATTTGGAATTTACAATATTCCGGGACGATAAAAGGGTATTTGATGATAAGTCGCGAGAGATAAAATACAAGAGAGTTTCCAAAAATCATGGGAAAATTTCCAAAATGTTTTTGGAATATTTGGAACCTAATGCAATAGGTTTTGGGATTTTTGGAGCATTATGGAACTCCGGTGAAATTTCAGGTACGGACCGAAATTCGGAAATTCGATTTTTCGAACGAGGAAGGATTGAACTCCAATTTCGTAAGGGTAAGGATGCCAGGTTAATTTTAACACCGAGAAAAAAAACAAATTTTGAATTTAGTTTAATTTAAATTAGATTTTAACAGAATGCCGAAATTGGGGATGTTACAAACCTACCCCCGTTAGAGAGAATCTCGTCCCCGAGATTCGGACGGAGAAAGAAAAAGATCGGGGAACTCTGCTCGAAGATCCTCTTCTCGCTCCCAGGTGGCTTCCTTCTCAGAATGGTTACTCCACTGTACCTTGCAAAACTTGATCACACAGCTTCGGGTCCGACGCTCGGTTTCATCCAAGATTTTGACGGGATACTCCAGATACGACAGATCTTGTTTCAATTCCATCTCTTCGTATGGCATCTGATGCTCGGGTATTCTGATACATTTCTTTAGCTGAGAGACGTGAAAAACATCATGCACATCTGACAGTTGTGGAGGTAACTCCAATTTATAGGCAACTTCTCCCCTTCTAGCAATTACTGGAAATGGTCCGATGTAGCGGGGCGCTAACTGCCCACTAACTCTGAATTGACGCATTCCCTTGAGAGGCAAAACTTTCAGGTACACATGATCACCAGGTGCAAAGCTTAATTCCCGGCGACGGTTGTCAGCATAACTTTTCTGCCACGACAAGGCTGTCTTCAGATTCTCGTGGATCATTCTGACTTGCTCTTCGGCTTCCTTCAGAATATCAGGTCCAATGATTTGTCCACCTTCTGTCTCTTTTCAATACAACGGTGTTCTGCATTTTCTCCCGTAAAGAGCTTCAAAGGGTGCAATCTTCAAACTTGATTGATAACTGTTGTTGTATGAGAATTCTGCATAGGGCAAATTCTGATCCCACGATCCTCTATATGTCAAAGCACAAGCTCTCAACATATCTTCCAATATTTGATTTATCCATTCCGTCTGACCATCGATCTGGGGATGGTAAGCAGTACTGAAGTTCAAATTCGTGCCCAAAATGATGTAACATTGGGTGTCGTGATCTTTCGATGAGAATGATAACCTTCGATTTGGGTGGAGACGACTTTGACGATCCGACTACAACGTACAATGACGATGCGCCTTAACAATCGCTAAACCAACTCCAGATGGTTATTGACCTTGCCGTGGGCATGATCATCCTGATCACGAAGATCAATTCCTACAAGCAATCGAAGAACAAGCAAGAACAAGGCAAAGGCAATCTAAAATTGCAAATATAGATGAAGTATTGAAAGGTTGGGGTTCCGATACAAGGAGCTTGTTAGGCGGCCGTTGAACACGTCTAAAAGACACAAAATAGTAGCAAAAGGCTAAACTATCAAATAACCAAAACTCAAGTTATTTTGGGGGACTCCCTAGCTATATATAGGAGAAAAAGGAGGCCAAAATCGTGCTAGGGGCGTCCAAACCACAGCCATGGCCGAGTAGGACTCCTATTCCTAGTTTGACTCGGATTTGGAAAGATGACCGAACTTGTTTTGCAGATTCCCGTTGTCTCGTAAGGAATTTGGACATGAGGCCAGATCCATTGGAAAGAGGACGACGAAACATTTCTAACCAGTACTCATAGTCCCCAAACACCCTTGTGGATCAAAAGTTATGGTTGTTTTAATTTGGTGATGTCCCGAAGGCCAAATCCGAGTTGAAGTTGTGCACCGAAAGAATTGGCTTCATGCTTGACTTTTGGGAGTCCTTCTCCTTGGTTCCTAAGGACAATAAAATCATCACAATGATTAAATAGCATTTCATTCATTAAATTATTTGTATGCAACCTGAGAAACACATTCACCTGGCAATTGAATTGACGTGCGCGAGCTCGAGTAATTGGCCCTTGTATTACATTGTTGGTTTCAATTGGGTTTGTAGGCATGGCCATATCCATAGTAGTGATGTCCTCATCATCCTCCCCTTCTTGCATTTGAGTCATCCTCAACTCAAGTTCATCATCTTCTCCCAAGTATGGCTTTAGATCTGATAATTGAGTTGACGGGCTTGAGCTCAAGTCAATGGTCCTTGAACCGACGAAGATGTAGAAGGATGGCCAAGGTGGGGGCCGATGAAGCCATGCAGATGGAGTAGAGGATGCCATAAAGTGTCGCCAACTTAATGGTCCTGGCCAAGGTGGGGGCCGATGAAGCCATGCAGTTGATATAATTACGGCAACACTTGGTGATGACCATATGTATGCATTGTTAGTTCTGTCCATGATGAGCATGGTCTCATCATCCTCCCTTTCTTGAAGTGGAGTCATCCTCGACTCCATCATGTTGTCCTGCAAAATGTTAGTAATGACAGGAAACAAAGCAATATGCACATTTGCAATCAAATCAAAGGATCGAGAATTTCCATCAACCATATCCTCCCTTTCTTGAAAACTATCATGTGACTTGTGAATGGAACCAAATGTACTTGGTATGATATGATTAGTGATATGGCAATTATTAAATTGATGACATTATTGCATTGCAAACGGAGGTTTAAAATCTAAACAAATGTAAACTCAATGTGCTTTATACTCTCCTTTTTCACTATTTTTGCCAATAACATAAAAAATATTCCGCGATAACCATGACAAATCAAAATGTACAAAAAGTCTCTCCTCTAAATAATTCGGATCACACGGAATATCAAATTCAATGTAGCCTAATGTATATAAAGAAGACATCAATTTCAACTCATCATTTTCGCTTGCAATGTGAATGACATGTTTATTTTCAGCATAAGTGTTTAGTTTGTTAACGAAAGTAACATGTCGATTCGCTAGTTGTGTCATGGATATAAGTGAAGTATTATCACACAACTCTTCTTTATCATAAGAAATAGCAAGCAAATCATCTTCTAACAAAGCAAAATCAGCAATTGGTTCCGCTAATAGTTGCTCTACGATAGCATGATTTGTGGACAGTTTTAGCTCTTCAAAATTATTTTCTCCATGTGTAAAGTCCATACCTGTTACATTACCTTGTAACTTCTCATGAGCTGTTGTAGGCATTTCTTCAGCTATTATCTCTTCACTTACATATGGGGTAGTACTGATCGTTTCTTTCTCCATATGCTCTTCTACATCATTCTCTCGATGGTGCTCACTTTTCTGCAAAATGTTAGCTACAAAAGAAGGTGCAACAATGGGCGCCTCAAATGAAGCTAATGATTCTTTCACGGATTCAGCAAGCATTTTTTCAAGTCTACAAGCACATACAACCAATTCTGAAAGAGAACTATATGTTTCATCAACAAGAGCATCCTAAATTTCTTGATTGAGTCCACGTATGAACCTAAGCTCTGTTGCTTCTTCACCTTCAACTGAACCACAACGCAACAAAAGATTTTGCAATCATTCATAGTATTCCTTAACGCACTTATTTCCTTGTTTCAAGCATTGGAGTCTAATATACAAAAATTCAGTATGATATTCAGGAACATAGTCAATTCTCATAAGTCTTTTCATGGCCTTCCAATTTTCATTTTTTCTCTCTTTTCTAGAAATATGTTTCCACCATGTTAATGCATATTCATTTAGCACACTAGCAGCAATCCTAATCTTTTCATTTTCAGACAAATCATACTTGGCAAATTCTTTCTCTATTGCTATCTCCCAATTAATATAGGCATTAGGATCATATTGTCCATCAAAAGGTGGAATGCCGAATTTAACCACACCTAGGAGATCGTCATCAACACGTACCTGAGCATTTAGTACGCCATTTTTGTTACTTGGAAGATGAGGCGGAGGATTGGAAGTTCCTGGGGAAGTTCCTGCAAGTGTATCAAGTCTAGACAAAATAGTAGCAAGAGTAGTTTTAGCAATCCCCTGTGTGACCTCGATGGATCTGAGAAGGTTCTCTTGCACTGACATACGCTCAGAGTGAGCAACAATTCCCTTGGTGCGAGGGGAGTGATGCAGGGTGCCCTCGTCACCTGACATGGGTTAGTAGAAGATAAGAAAGAAAAATCACAAGTACAATGTTTCTATCATCTAATATGAGGTGGTGACAAGTCTCTCAACACTCAAGCCTATCACCAAAGCTCTTACAAGTTCTTACGTTGCAGTAGGTGTTGTCGGCCATTGGCGTTGTCAAAGTTTCTCCGAAGTTTGTGTAGCGCCAAGTGATCGAACGCTTCTACGGGTAGAGAGTGGAGCTTGGACGGGCTTAATTTACTAGCAAGGAGAATCAATCAATTAATCTCATAAATTGCATAGAATTGAATTATAGTTCATAATTAGCACTTAGCCTAAGATGCTGATCAACCAAGGATAGATAAAAGGCTAAGGCTGATACACGGGAAACACACGCGCAAAGATGTTGGAACTTGATGCAATCAAAGGAACGAGCTAAAAAAATATAAGTGAGGCATCAAAAAGCTCATATTACATAAGTTATGGAGAGACGCTAGCTAATTGCTCAAACAAAGAACACGGGCAATAGATGTTAGTGTTATGCCCTTGAGGCAATATATGGATGATTGTAACATGACTATGTTTATGAATAATAATATGATTATTGGTCTAATGAATGTATATCATTGTTTTGATCAACAAGTGTGTGACTTGTTTATGAAGCTTTTTACTTATTGATATAATTCGATAAATATCTTTGATCGAATATCATCGTATAGGACAACGATGAATAGATCAGCACATGTATTGTTCGATGATCATGTTTCATAGATCATGGGATGTGGAGATATCATCAATACATTGTGGACGCATGTTGAAGAACATGGGTTAGATAGACCCACAATGGGACACTGCGAGAATGTTACATTCTTATGTGTCATCAGTGTATCTCATACATAGTAGATGTATGATCCTTAGACCTGAGATTGTCATATTCCCTACATGTGTAATAGTTTACCTTGGGGTCACCAAACACTATTTCCTAACCGAATAGTTATAAAGGTAGCTTTCATGTTTACTATGAAACATGCAGAGGGAAGTGAGCAGTCGAGATGGAATTTGCCACTCCAATGTAACGGAGATATATGTCTAGGCTACTCGTGTGATATGATTAAGGAAGTGCATGGCCATGCCGTGATTGAGAAGTCAATCACAACTTATTAATATATCACGGATACGAGAGATGGATTGAACTGTCAAAGGATGACATGCTTCTCGCCTTGAGTTCGATCTTCATATAGTTTGGCAAAAGGATTATTACATCAGTACTTTAATCATATGCGTTTGGGAGTTGGCATGCTCTGCAAGGACCCGCTACCGACTATTGGATTAGAAAAGGGTTTTCCGAATCCATGTCCAAATGTGCATGAACCTACAGGGTCACACACTTAACGGGCTGGGACGCATTAATTCGGATTGGATCCGTAATTAATTGACCTCGTGGGCTTAGCGCGTAGATGGGCCCTGACTGCCTAGGGTTTCACCTCGTGGCTATATAAGGAGGGGAGGAGGCTGGACGCAGTACAGACTTTCGTGTGGTTTAGAGGTGTTTTGCCAGAAACCCTAGCCACCTCCTCTCGTTGCCCCTGCCGAGCGACCCGGTGCTTGCACACCGACGCACGACGTTCCATCCCCGGACGTGTGGACTGCTGTGGTGATGCTGCTGCTACTGCGGCGTGGAGAGAACGATCCGTGGCGAGGACGATCCACGCCGAGGACGATCCACGCCGAGAACGATCCACTACAACGAAGTGCGAAGGATTCCGCAACTGCGCGTCTAGTGGTAATAGATCTATGATCCCCTTCTTGCAAGTAGCTTTTCTGGTTTGCAGTAGAAATTTTAATTTGTGCTAGAGTAGCATACCGCGTTCCCCAACAATAGATTGCTTTAAATCACAAATTAGCACAATATGAAAAATGCACAAATGCTAGGATGTACTCTCAATCAAATTCCACTTTTTTTGCACTCTTTGCTTTTGCCCGCACTTTTCTTTTCTTTTCTTTTTCTTTTTCTTTTTGATGTGCGGCGGTTTTCTTTCCTTTTTTTGTGGCCAAACAAATATGAGAGTAGCACAATATATAAGACTAGGTGCAATACAAGTGAAATCCAAATTATGCAATAGAATGTAACAAGACCAACCCTAGAGCAATATCAAATAGCTAGTCTCGATTAGGTTCAAAGTGTTCACAAAGGATGAATTGGTTCCCAAAGGTAGGTGTACTGATCGGTAATGGATGGTTTTTTTTGATGTGGGGACTATGATCAACATCTAGACAATGCTAAAACAAACACAAATTCAATTTAGCAAACCGAAATTAATAGATCGAAAAGGTGCAAACATGGTTTGGATAGGAGGAACAAATCTTTTTGCGGCAAATTTTCTGGACTATAGGGATTAAATCAATCTACTAAACTAGGGTAAAGAAATTTCTCACCGAGCAACCTGGTTTGCTCTGATACCACTTGATGTAACATTGGGTGTCCCGATCTTTCGATGAGAATGATAACCTTCGATTTGGGTGAAGACGACTTTGACGATCCGACTACAACGTACAACGACGATGCGCCTTAACAATCGCTAAACCAACTCCAGATGGTTATTGACCTTGCCGTGGGCATGATCAACCTGATCACGAAGATCAATTCCTGCAAGCAATCGAAGAACAAGCAAGAACAAGGCAAAGGCAATCTAAAATTGCAAATATAGATGAAGTATTGAAAGGTTGGGGTTCCGATACAAGGAGCTTGTTAGGCGGTCGTTGAACATGTCTAAAAGACTCAAAATAGTAGCAAAAGGCTAAACTATCAAATAACCAAAACTCAAGTTATTTTGGGGGACTCCCTAGCTATATATAAGAGAAAAAGGAGGCCAAAATCATGCTAGGGGCGTCCAAAGCACAGCCATGGCCGAGTAGGACTCCTATTCCTAGTTTGACTCGGATTTGGAAAGATGATCGAACTTGTTTTCAAGATTCTCGTTGTCTCGTAAGGAATTTGGACATGAGGCTGGATCCGTTGGAAAGAGGACGACGAAACATTTCTAACCAATACTCATAGACCCCAAACACCCTTGTGGATCAAAAGTTATGGTCGTTTTAACTTGGTGCTGTCTCGGAGGCCAAATCCGAGTTGAAGTTGTGCATCGGAAGAATTGGCTTCATGCTTGACTTTTGGGAGTCCTTCTCCTTTGTTCCTAAGGACAATAAAAGCATCACAAGGATTAATTAGCATTCCATTCATTAAATTATTTGTATGCAACCCGAGGAACGCATTCACCTAGCAATTGAATTGACGTGCACGAGCTCGAGTAATTGGCAATTGTATTACATTGTTGGTTTTAATTGGGTTTATAGGCATGGCCATATCCATGGTAGTGATGTCCTCATCACAAAACCTCATGCAACTTCTGCCAAAATCTCGAGGTAAACTGAGAACCTCAATCGGACACAATCTTCTTTGGCACACCATGCAAACACACGATTTTGGCCATATATAACTCTGCGAGCTTATCACCAGAATATGTTGTCTTCACAGGAATGAAATGTGCCACTTTTGTTATTCTGTCCACTACGACCCAAATCGAATCATATCCAGACTTTGTTCTAGGAAGCCCAATGATGAAATCCATTCCTATTTCTTCCCATTTCCACACAGGGACTGGCAAAGGTTGCAATAGACCGGCTGGTCTTTGATGCTCCGCTTTTACAAACTGACAAACATCGCAACGAGCTACAAAATCAGCAGCTTCTCTTTTCATATTGGACCACCAATATTTTTCCTTCAAATCTGCATACATCTTGGTACCTTCTGGATGAATAGAATATACTGAATCATGAGCCTCTTTCAAAATTATATCCTTGATTTCTTTTTGGTTAGGGACTACTATTCTCTTCCCGAACCAAACAGTACCTTTCTCATCTTTCGAAAATTCATAGAATCTTCCTTTCTTCATGCCATCTCTTAGGTCTGCAATACCCTTATCATTCTTTTGAGCCTCTCTGATCTGATCTTCCAGAGTTGATTGCACTTCAACATTGAAAATGCAGCCTTCATTCACCAATTCCAAGTTGAGGCTTTCTTGGACCATGACATTGTTGCAGTAGCTCTTCCTGCTCAAAGCATCCGCAACAACATTAGCTTTTCCAGGATGGTAATGAATTCCAATATTATAATCCTTTACTAATTCCAACCATCTTCTTTGCCTCAAGTTGAGATCCGACTGAGTGAAGATGTACTTCAGACTCTTGTGATCCGTATAGATTTCACATCTATTTCCAATTAAATAATGCCTCCAAATCTTGAGGGCATGCACAACTGCGGCTAACTCCAAATCATGAGTTGGATAGTTTTTCTCATGGGGTCGCAGTTGTCTCGAAGCGTAAGCTATAACTTTCCCTTCTTGCATCAAAACACAGCCAAGTCCTTATTTTGAGGCATCACAGTAAACTTCAAAATCCTTATGGATATCCGGCAGAACAAGCACTGGTGCTGAAGTTAACCTCTTCTTCAACTCTTGAAAACTCTGTTCACAGGACTTCGTCCATTCAAACTTCTTCTCTTTCTTCAGCAGCTGGGTGAGAGGTCTTGCTATCTTTGAGAAGCCTTCAATAAATCACCGATAGTAGCCTACTAATCCAAGAAAACTTTTGATGTCCGGGACTGACTTGGGTTGCTTCCAATCCAGAACATCTTTCACTTTAGCAGGATCCACTACTACTCCTCTAGCAGAAATGACATGACCCAGGAAAGAAACTTCTTTCAACCAAAAGTCACACTTACTGAACTTAGCATACAGCTGATGCTCTCTTAACCTTTCCAGAACTATCCTCAAATGATCTTCATGTTCTTTTCTGCTCTTGGAATAGACAAGAATGTCGTCGATAAAGACTACCACAAACTTGTCCAGATATTCCGTGAACACCTTATTCATCAGATTCATGAAATAGGAAGGAGCATTTGTTAATCCGAATGACATCACTGTAAACTCGTACAGTCCATATCGGGTAGTGAAGGCTGTCTTCGGAATATCTTCTCTTCTGATCTTGAGCTGATGATATCCTAATCTCAAATCAATTTTGGAAAAGACTTGAGCTCCCTTCAATTGATCAAACAGATCATCTATCCGAGGTAAAGGATACTTGTTCTTTATCGTAACCTCATTCAGAGATCTGTAGTCCATGTACATCCTCAGACTACCATCCTTCTTCTTGACGAAGATTACTGGTGATCCCCAAGGCGATGAACTAGGCCTGATGAATCCTTTTTCCTGAAGTTCTTCAATCTGTTTCTTCATTTCTACCAATTCATTGGCAGGTAGCCGGTAAGGCCTCTTTGAGATCGGAGCGGTACCAGGTACAAGCTCGATCACGAACTCAATATCCCGGTCTGGTGGCATACCAAGCAAATCTTCTGGAAACACATCCGGGTATTCATTCACTATAGGCACACTTTCCAACGATGCACCTTTCAGACGGTTCAGGGTACTACCCCCCTTAGAGGAAAGATTAGACAAGAATTCCACTCTAATTCCCTCAGGGCTGGTAAGCGAGATAGCTCTACTAGCACAGTCTATCTGACCCTTGTACTTGCTTAACCAATCCATTCCAAGGATTACTTCTATACCCTTAGTATCCAATAGTATTAAGTTCGCTAGGAACTTTACCCCTTTTATAATTATATCCATTTTTAGGCAAACAGCGGTTGTTCTTAATTCTTTACCAGGGGATTGCACTAATAAAGGATTTCTTAACTGAACTGTATCCCAATCATGCTTTTTAACCAAGTATTCTGATATGAAGGAATGTGTTGCACCAGAATCAAACAGAACTGAAGCGGGTACTGAGTTGACGAAGAACTTACCATAGACCACGTCGGGTGCGTCCTGGGCTTCTTCTGCTGTGACGTGGTTCACACATCCTCTTCCAACGGTCTGAGGGGTACGCGGAGTCTGCGGTGTACCTCTCCCTTGAGCTGGTGCTGGGGCATGGGCTGTTGTAGATCCCAGATTAAACCGCATTGGATTACCGGATGACGCTTTTGTGGACAACTGTTGGCATAGTGTCCCATTTCTCAGCAATTGAAGCATTGTACTCCTGCAGTTGCGGTATTGCTCTTCTGGGCTTGGTTGCCTGTATTACCAACAGGAGCTTGACCCAACGGACGAGGAGTGGACATTGGGGTCCTAGACGGGTTGGGAACTGCTGGCCTGCTGATCAGCTGCTGGAAAGTGCGAGGCTTAGAACTGCTAGCACCTCGCTGACTCTGAAACATCATCTTCCTTTTCCACGACACAAAAAGCTGACATTGAGCATCCTCCTGAATCAAAGCTTTATTCACCATATGCTGGAAAGAATGGAGGTCGTTCGATACTAGTTGCACCTTGAGATTGGGGTCAAGACCCTCCATGAAACGCCATATCTTAGCCTCATCCGTGGCCACATCTGCAGTAGCGTAGCGTGACAGCTGAGTGAATCGGTTCAAGTATTCTAACACCGATAAGTTTCCTTGCTGCAGCTTGTGGAATTCTCTCCTCTTCATCTCCATAATCCCTTTAGGAATATAGGTAGCCCTGAAAGCTTCAGTAAATTCATCTCAAGCAATGATATGGGCATCTTCATGGGCAGCACAGTAATTTTCCCACCAACTGGCTGCTGTTCCTTTGAGTTGGTGCGAAGCAAACCGCACACTCTCTACCTAATCGCACTGGGCCAAGTAGAGCTTCCTTTCGACTTCTTTGAGCCAGCCATCAGCCTCCAATGGATCCACAGATCCCGCAAAAGTTGGGGGCCTAGTCCTCATGAACTCCCCGAACTTGGACTGGGTGGCTCAACTGCAGCCTGAGCTGGGCAGCTTGGGGCGGATTGAGAGCGTTCTGTGCCAACGCCTGTAAGAGTTGAAGCTGCATTGCCATCATCTGCTCCAGATTCGGCGGCTGATTCAGGGGTGGGGGTGGCACTGGCTCTTGCTGAGCTGGGGGTGGCTGCACATTCTCTTGTTCTTGATGATGCTGGTGCTCAACATGACCTTCTTCCTGGAATTGAATATGACCACGACCGCGTCCACGGCCTCTACCGCGGCCTCTTCCTCTGTCACGACCTCTGCCTGGGTTCTCCATCTGAAACCATGGACGGGGTAAGCACAAGGAAAGAGGGAAAAGCAAAGATAAGGAACAGGGGACTAAACAACATCCACACAGACAAAAGCACACATCTGAAAGAAAATCCAACTGAACTCCAATAATTCAAATCAAAATATTTTCATAGAGATGGTTGTATCACAAACGCCTAAAAGCACGATACAGCCCATCACCAGCAATTATTCCACAAGCTAACGAAACACAATTAAGGCCCTCCAGACTGAAACATCTAAGTACTCATGTCACTCTCGAAGACATGCGGGGACGGGTCCTCCTCCTCCTCGCTCCTGCTGCGGGAAGGGCTAGCATCCTGGGAAGGTCTTGCTCCTCTAGGTCCAGCCAAAAAGCTTAGGGAGATCCCCAGAGTTGACTGGCGACGCATAGACTTGCGCGCGGTGACACGAAGCTTCGGGCCCTGATGACGCTTGGCTAGCGGGGCGCCGGGAGTCAACCCTCTCGTGGGCAGATCCTCTGGAACTGGAGCAGGCGGCGGTGGTGCTACCGGCTGTGCCACCTGCACAGGGTTTGGTGGAGGAAGAACAGCGGCCTGTTGAGCCTCCTTCAGTTGACGGACCTCCTCTCGAGCTGCAGGCAAACTCTGGTATGCATCCTGGAGCTTGTGCGCGGTGCTGACATAGGCCTCATCCTGCGCTCGGATGAGCGAACCCATGTGCACTATCGTCGGATCCGCCTCTCGATCCAGGCTCCGGAACCTGCTGTGGTATAACACCCCGGCATCTAGTATGCCCGAATGCTACCAAACATAGACTAAACAACACTTAAAAACAATAAATAAAGATAAATTACAGCAAAGGTACAAATACTAAAAACCAAAATTTCTGCAACATCTCCTTTGTTTTAACATGAATTGAAGCAACAACTATATCATAGCAGTGTATGGCAATAAATGAAACATCTAAAACAGCAATAAATAGTGGTATGACAGCAATATAAGTCCAACTTTAAGCATTTAAAGTCTCCATAAGCCAAACAAACAGTAAGGTTCTCATAACACAAAACTAAACCATAAACCAGTTTGCATCACACTAAACTTATTATCAAAACACCAACTGAATAGCTATGGAAACAAATGTGTGACGCTACGTGTAGGAGTGTGACTAGTTCCCTTCCCCGCATGCCGGTCTCATGGTACCTAAAACAACAAGAAAGCACAAGCGTGAGTTCAACACTCAGCAAGTATATTTTAATGGACCAACAAGAACAATTCAACGTTTTCATCACTACATACCATGATCAATATCATGAACAAGTCATAGTTGCATATACCATATCATACTCATGTCTCAACATCATTGTATTCATTTCATCATCATCATGTATGCAATGCAAATGCTCATATCTCCACGAAGCACATACCGGTATTGTCGAGTGCACACCCGTCGGCGTGCACCCCCTTCCCCTTCCATCCCGTAGATGGAGGGTGCCTACTCTTACTGACTCGCTCCCATGCACACATGTGGATGGGACTACGAGGTAGGTCTTTCGTGTTCACTACATGTGAACACAGAGGCCCGCATCAGTATGGGACGCATCTTCCATTATGAATGCACATATAACATAAACATGTAAATATTAGCATAAACATTAAATACCACACAATCATAATCAATATGAAATCATGTTCATCATGTCATAGGCAAACATCATTCTTAGCATCATATCATAAAGCAAGTTGTATTCAATCAAGTCTAGCAATGATCTAAACGATACCCATTCCAATACACTTGCCTTAAATAAATCTTATTAGAATAAAAGAAGTTATCTCAGTGCAATATCCAACACAAATTCCAAAAGCACAAAACAATGAGATAACAGATTAACCAAGTCAAATAAGTCCAAAAACAGCAAAATACTGTACAGTAGACTTAGTAGATATTAGATTTTTGACCCAGACACCAGACTAAGAGAACTAAAAGAACTCCAACTAATTTTTCCTCCTTTGACATCAATTGTCAAAAAAAGATATCATTTCTTACGCCTGGAGAAGGTCATTTTGATATGGAACTCCTACTTGATGTTACCAGCTTTCATATGGAACTTATACGTTCCAAATTAACCCTAATTTCCTGTAAATTTCTCGTGCTTGCAAAAGTCTATTTGAAGCCAAACTTTGTTTAGAGTATCAAGTGCTTCTAACCAACGCATTTTGATTTAAACGCTGCAACACGCATGTGTCATAAAATTCTCATTTTTAGAACATGCTCTTTCCATTTGATGTTTTACGATTATTGCGGTCAGACTTAAATTTGGCTATTGATATGTTTAGAACTATCATGACTGGACATATGAAGACTAAATCACTAGTTTAATTGTTAAAATTACTTTTATAATATTATATAATCTTATTAATTTCTAGTATATAAATTTGTAAAGATGACAAAGATCACATCGCAGAGATCTTATAATGTCAATTACATCAAATAAAGAAAAAAAAACGAAGGCAGGAAACTTTGTGAAATTTTGGAATGGTACATTTCTATTTTTAATTTATAATTTAATTAAATGTCCAGGACTTCTTTGAAACTTGTTGAGTTTCGTATAATTTAAAAGAAAAGTTAATTTGTCTATATTTTTAATATGGCAAGGAAAACACACAAGCACTCGTATACAGGTGTGCCCCAGGAGATCACCTGATTTGCAAAGGAGGGCAGGTGATAGAGTTGTAATTTATATTTCACGATCTATATCATTAGGGAACTCACAATGGTTCGTTACCGTACCTTGTTACTACAGAAGAGGCAGTAGTAAATTCGTATTTTAGCTTGTTAATAAAACTTGTACGTAGAGAAGACAAATTGACTAGGTTTGAGAGAGATGGGCACACTAATTCCTTCAGGAAGCGACTAGCGCACCTACGATGGGGTGTTCCCATGAATTTTTTTTTTTTAAATAATCATATTTTAATTCAAAAATTCAAAAATATACTGCCAAAAAAATTACAAAAGTAGCATCCTGTCGCGCCACATGGCAGCGACTGAACGGGCAATGTGACCAGGTGGCGCGACTAGGCTCAATCGCGCCACGTGGCAGCGAGTGAGGCGCCAGTCGCGTCACGTGGCAGCGAGTGAAGGGGGCAAGGTCACGTGGCGCGTGGGCATTGGCCGGCGCGGATCGGCGTGGGGGAAAAGGGGGGATCGGGGGAGCGTTCGGGCGGCCAGAAAACAGAAGGGAAGAAAGAAAGAAGAAGAGAAAGGAAGAAAAGAAAGAAAGAAGAAGAGAAAGGAAGAGAGAAGAAGAAGAAGAAGAAGAAGAAGAAGAAGAAGAAAAGAAGAGGAGGAGGAGAGAGAAAAAGAAAAGGAGAGGAA
The DNA here is from genome assembly GCA_036346355.1 of Rhipidocladum racemiflorum. Classification (NCBI taxonomy): domain Eukaryota; kingdom Viridiplantae; phylum Streptophyta; class Magnoliopsida; order Poales; family Poaceae; genus Rhipidocladum; species Rhipidocladum racemiflorum. The sequence goes on along the minus strand of CM070577.1, from coordinate 55,138,043 downwards.
AAAGAGAGAGAGTTCATCAGCCGATCGTTGTTCATCGTTCTTCATTCATCGTTTGTCGTTTGTTCGTCGTTCATCGGTTAGTAATTTATATAAATAATTTTTTCTCGGCATAATTGATATGTAGTTAGTACAAATATACTTAGTGTCGAAAAAATATTAAGTTAGTCCAAAAAATGTAACAATCGATTAATTTTGTTTTATGTATTTATATAATTATTTTTTGTTAGTATAATTGATTTGTAGTTAGAAAAAACATAGATAGTCTCAGAAAATATTAGGGTAGTACAAAAAAACATAGATGTTCATTCGTCGTTCATCGGTTAGTAATTTCTATAATTATTTTTTCGTCAATATAATTGGTATGTAGTTAGAAAAAATATAACTAGTCTTAGAAAAATACTAAGGTAGCTCAAAAAATGTAGAAACTGGGTAATTTTGTTTTGCGTATTTATAGAATTCCTTGCGCATGTTATACAATATTGTTTTCGTATTATAGTAGGCTTGCCGGGCCGTACACTCCCCTGCAAGCCGTTTCTATAATTATTTTTTCATCAATATAATTGGTATGTAGTTAGAAAAAATATAACTAGTCGAAAAATACTAGGGTAGCTCAAAAAATGTAGAAACTGAGTGCATTATATAATTCCTTGCGTATGTTATACAATATTTTTTTCGTATTCTAGAAGGTATGCCTGCTATGGATGCATTCAGAGTGCATTACGGTGAAGGAGAAGTTCGGGAGGGCCCATATGGGGTTGATTTGAATCATTTTTAGCACCGTGTTTTATACCATCAGAATCCGGAGGACATGAATTTTGAAAATCTGTGCAGGTGGCTTTGTGACGGCCTTTCATTGAATCCTGCGGAGTTTGATGTCAGCGTCAAATGCTTGTGGCCAAGAGGTACACAGGACTCGGTATGGGTACTTAGACCGTTGGAGCGGTCTTAGTCTTGGAGGAACTACATCAATGCATCAAGGTGGCGTGGTTGGGGTTTCATCTTCTTTGTGCAGGCGACAATCAAAACAAACCTGCCTAATGATGAAACCCCTATCACGATGCAGGCAGAAACTGTGGCGGAAGTTCATGAGAATGTTCGTTCATGTGCTGCACCGATGGGACAAGCAAATGAAGGGGAGGAGTTGAAGGGGTTAGTTGATGTGATGAAGTAGGACGATCAGCGAGCGGCGGAGGAAGAAGAGGCACTGGCCATGGAGGAACATGATGAATCTTTGTCCAACGATGATGGAAATACGTCCGCAGAGGTGCCCGATGCTTGGAATAGGGGCGAAGCGGGAGCCCTAGCAGTGAACGATGCCCATGACTCGACATGTGAGTACCAACCAAATGAAGTACGCGTGCACACAATGTACGCAGAGAAGTCCGTTTTGCAGGATGCTATAAGTGTATGGGCGATGAGCTTGCAGCGGCCGGTAAGAGTGGTCAAATCCAGTAAAGACTGTTACACGGTGAAGTGTGAAAATGCCGAATGTGGTTGGCGGGTTCATGCCCACAACCCCAAGTACGAGACAAAATGGGTTGTCACGAAGGTGGTGCAGCACAGTTGTGTTCTTAGCAATGTAACATCGAGACATCATAACCTCACATCCTCTTTCATCGCGAACGTGTCACCATATTCCGTGCCGCCACACCTGAACTTCGTGTATGGGTCCCAGCCAAGCACCCCCACGCCTACACACCCGACGGACCCGAGTTCTTCATGCCATACCCCTGCAGCAGCCGAGACCCTCGGACCCCGGATCGGCCACGCACCAAACCGGTGGACCCCTTCAGGTCCCAGATGTCGCCCTGCCGCTGCACGTCGACCAGCGAGGCGGACCAGACCTCGTGCACAGGGCGGTGGAGGTCAGCAGGGAGAGGGGGGTTAGCAGGGAGAGTAGGCGTTGGAGTGTGTCGATTGAGCATTGTATTCCTATGTTGTTTTTTTCTACGCGAGAGGAAGTGCGAGAGGGCGGCTAGGGCCAGGACGGCAGGCACCGATGGGTTGCGCAAGGGGAATTATCCCCGGTGCACTCAGTAGTGTAGCAGAAGGGCCGTTGTTGTTTCGTGGTACCGCTTTTAGTTTTAAGCCGTAATAAAGAGTGTGGGCTACCTTATTTTCGTCACTAACATCTTATTTGTGAATCGACCTCTCTCGTATCTTCCTCTCCCACCCTCGTTAGGGTTATTGCACTAGTACATTTTAGATGCAAAGAAAAATGTAAATTAAATATTTTTCCACAATATGGTAGTCCATATATCAAATGGCAAATCTCATCTATTCTTACAAAAAAATACCTTCCAACACGATATGTTACAGGCTGCCGAAAAGGCTTGTGTTATGGTTTATTTCCGACTATAATATTTAGGGTTATTGCGCTAATACATTTTACAATGCAAAGAAAGGTGTAAATAAAATATTTTTTCGGAATATGGTAGTCCATACATCAAACATCAAATCTGTCATATTCTTTTAAAAAATTACATTCAAACATGATATTTTACAGGCTGCCGAAAAGGCTTACGCGTTATCGTTTTTCGTCGACTATAATAGTTAGGGTTATTGCGCTACTAGAATTTAGCTCTAGAGTAAGGTGTAAATAAATTATTTTTTCAGAACATGGTAGTCCATATATCAAAGAGCTGCCCTATTCTTCCAAATAAATACATTCAAACAAGATATCTTAAGGACTGCGAAAAAAGCTTCGGCGTTTCATGAAAGTGAGGCTTCTTATAGCCATTTGGTTTTGTCAACTGAGTTAATTCCTATATATTTTTGCAAAAATAGGACATTTAAGACCCTAAGAACAAGTGATATTTATTTCATGATTTCTGAAGGCATGGTTTATATAGTTTCTTCATAATACATAAAAGGGTCTTCACCTAAACTTGATTTCAACTATTTATATTTGCATGGAATATAGTACTTGTTTGAGATATTCTGAATCCTTATGCCTTAATAAAAATTTACAATTTTTTTCATAATTTTTAGAGCCATAGTTTACATAGTTTATTAATAATCCATAAAATGATCTTTTACTAAACTTGATTTTAACATTTTAAATTTGCATGGAACATGCTACTTTTTGTCTTATATTATGAATGCTTACAGCGTAATAAAGATTTACACATTTTTTTCATTCCATTTGGAGGTCCCTAGCATTCGATATGAATTATTACAATTAAATGGAATGAATTAAATAGAAAATATAATGTGCTACCACGTGTCCCTGCCAGTCACTGCCACGTGGCGCGACTGACGTGTGCTTCGCTGCCACGTGGCACGACTGACCCAGTCGATGTAGTATATTATTTTTTTCGATAGTATATTTCTGAATTTTCCGATTAAAAAATGATTATTTAAAAAAATTCGTGTTCCCATCGTAAGCTCTTTTTTACCATCTCAGGCCATGACGCATGGCTTTCCTCGAATGCAAAGCTGGGGGCGGGGGCGCTCTGGTGTTGGGCTTCAACCATAGACAAGGTGTCAAAAGTAGGTATGAGGTGAACACTACTGTACTGCGTAGGTAGGCATAGGAAGACGCTGTGTAGAGAACAGAGAAGGAAATGGATGGTGTGTACCGATGAGCAAAGTGAAAAGAATTGGACGACGTCTGATTTTTTTTTTACCATCCATCGTACGTACGCAACATAACAATACTGATTTGTTGGTCCTCTAAAATAGTTTGATACTTGCATGATTAACAAGGCCCGTTCCCTCTTTTTTCTCTTATCAAAAAAACTGACACGGCATAGCTATAGTAACACACAACTAACCATTGGGAGTGCCCTCAGTACAGCTTTTTTGTGGTGAGAACGTAGGCTACATTAGTGAAGAGGTTATGCCAAATTAAATCAACAAATTTTGATGGATTCCAAAAATCCCAAGAGCTAACAAAGAACAGAAAGTAGTTGTTTTGCACACTTGGTGCCAAAATAGATAGGTGCACTTATCGTCTTTTCTCAACCGAGTGTAAGAAGTAGCGGCCCAACTCAGCTTCTTGAAGCCTAGTCCATGAATAGAGTATGGACCCCTTTGCGAAGGTTGCAGGGGTTTTGTTCAAGCAAAATGTGCCAAAATTTAGTGATATACTAAAATTGCGTCATCCAAGAATTGCCAAACATTTCAAAATAGAACAAATTAGGACGTAAATATGAACAAAATATTGCCAAAACATTAGCAACAGACATTGCATGCAGAATTTTGTCAATAGAGAGACCGAACTTTGACGAAATTTTGCAAACACTGATTTCAAACCATACAGCCATAGTTACCTCCAATCTATTGAAAGCTTCATTCCTCAGGTTTACACAGTAGACTTTTCGCAGATGTTAGCAGGAACTAGGGTTCAAAATCTCGCCGAAATTCGGCGAAATTTCGGCGAAATTTCGGATTTCGGACCCCTCCGAGTTTCATAATCCCGGCGAAATGAAAAAACCCTAGAATTTTTTTGAAGTGCTACAGTACATTAAAATCTCGCCGAAATTTCGGTGATTTGGACCGAAATTTCGGTTAAACGGACCGAAATTTGTATAAAAGTCGACCGGATTTGACCGTAATGGCCCGGATTTGACCGGATTTTGACCGGATTGGGTTCTCCACGTCATTTCCCATGTGGAACAGTCGGTAGATTATAATTTCCGCGAAGTTGAAAAAAACCCTAAAAATTTGAAAGTTGGAAAACCCTAAAAAATTTCGCCGAGATTTCGGTTTTTTGGACGAAATTTCGTCATTTTTTACCGAAATTTCGGATTTCTCGGTTTAAAAAAAACCGGATTTGAATTTTGGTTTTTGAATTTCGTCCGGATTTTGTCCGAAATTTCCGAATCTCGTCGAAATTTCGGATTTCGGCCAGGCCCGAGATGGAGTCCGAAAACGAAAATTGAATCCTTGGCAGGAACAACCAATCAGCGTAAGCCTGTTAATGGTTATGGTCTTCACTCAGGTTATCACGGTGCACGCACCTGAGCACCAGCAGAGGAGCATACGTATAACAAGAGTTGGAAGATTACCGACTGATTCCGAATGCAAGAACAAGTACAATGATAGGACGAGGCGCCGGTACGTTCTTTTCTTCGGTGAGAAATTACGTGTACACCCTTAAAAAACAGATACATGTGTACACCTTTAGCTAGCTGGCGTCAGCAATCCCGCGTGGCAAGCATAAACGACCACGTCAGCATGGCATTAGTCAAAGTGTCAAACCTATGGAAGAGTGTGATTACACCAAGTTGGACAGTTTGGGGCTTTAATCAAGAAAATAATAGTCAAGCGGCTCGATTAACGAAACAGAGTAGTTCAAGGGCTTATGATGCAATTTTGCAAAAAAGAGAATAATTAATTACAATATTTCTGGCTTTTCTGAAAAATTGTACATATGATTTAACTTTGCTAACAAAATGGATTGCGCATCTACATCGCTCTGGAAGGTAGTAAATCTAATTCTCTATTAACTACCAGTGATGACACGGTAGATTGGATGACCTATCTACAGACCTCAGTTTGAGGTAGTGGCTTTTACAAGATTTCAAGGGGCATGCTTGGAACTCAAGAAAAAGAACCTTTCAATCCTGTATCAAGATGAGATCTTCGGCAAAACTCATTCTTCCAACTCCTTGAGAAAATCCACATTATCGACAAACACCTTCAAGACCAAAATAAATGTATAAGTGAGCATTAAACACAGGTCCTCTATGAAAATAAAGAGAAGTGGCAGAAACAACATATTTCTAGTATTCATTCATATACATTGTAGCAGACATCCATTTAAAATTTTCAAGTTGAAATTCAAGTTGTATTGGGAGAAAAGAAAAATGAAAGGCAAAATTGCAGTATAGACCCCTGAACTATCCCGCTTTGTTCAATCAGGACCATGTACTATTATTTCATTGATTTGAGCCCCCCCCCCCCCCCCCCGCGCACTTTCCAATGCTGTCTAATCAGACCCTTCCGTTAGTTTGATCAAGGGTGCTATACAGGACCGCCAACTGGAGGTTTTAAGACGGCAGCAACGATGCGCTGAGACAGGCAATTGGATCTAGCTGGGATTTTTTTTTTTTTTGGAGGATTTCAGTCTATGCCACTGGTTCTTTCACACTTTTGAAATGCTGTTGCTTTTTGACTAATAATTAGTTCATGCCACTGGATTCACAAACTTGTTCGAAAAATGCCGTTGTTGGTAGTTTTTCTTAAAATTCCATAATTGCACTTCCCTTCTCCCTATTTTGTGATCAAACAATGGGACAGGGCAACCACGGCTGGACTTCGCCTTTGACCACAACGTGTATGTCGAAATATTCAGCACAAGTGAAAAACAAATTGGCATTGGATGTAAATTTTGCAGATTAAGAAGGGCATAAGGGTCATTTTTACTTGGTCAAAGGGCTTTAATGCTGTTAGAGAGGCATTTTCCAAACAATTTTTCAAATCTAGTGGCATGAAGCTAATTAGTCAAAAAGCAATGGCATAATTCGAAAGTGCAAAAATAAAAATACTAGTGGCATGGAAAGAAATTTTTCTTTTTTTACTTCAGAGCAACTTCACATGACTTGGCACCCAGTTGGTGATCCTACATGGTAATATCTAATCGGCACATGATCCAGCTGTAAAACAAACTAAGGAAGGGCCTGATTAGACAAAAATGGATGGTTGTGGGCTCATCAACAAAATAGAAGTACAGGGGCCTGATTGAACAAAACAAGATAGTTCAGGGACTTACAGTGCTATTTTGCCAAAAGAAAAGGGCAGAAAATTTCTCTTTTTCATTTCCCCTAACTCATTTTGAGTTAGAACATGAAATTTTAAATGGGTGATGCAGTATTCCATAGACTACCTCCTCAATTTTGTTTTCGAAATTTTTAATGTTGATTGGGTGCCCAAAACAAAATGGATTTCGAGTTTTCACCAAGATATGCCTGCATTCTATATTATGAGCAACACCAAAAATTTGTACATCACAAAATATATTTGTAGTACTCAATAGACTTGTGTGAAAAGCAAAGAAATCCTTAGTGGGCCATCAATAAAGAGACTCAGCACCATATCATATAAATGTTTTTTTCTAGATGTGACGGGGCAAGACTTATTCCCCCCACACTTCAAATCTAAGGTAGAAGTGAGACACGATCTTGGGTGGTGAATTCACAATCTTTTGTGCCCAACATTGCACCCCAAGAGAGTTCCCGATCATATAAATGTTACATAATTTAACAATCTACTTCAATCAATAACATGGAAATACAGTGGATGTTGTCATAGTGCTGTGTACATAGTTGACTAGTTGATATAAATACAATCCCTAAACACTTCAATTTTGAATACCCACTCTAGTGTCCACAACAAGGAACATGAACACATTTTACATGCAACTATATGACAGAAACATACTTAGTTGGTTCATCTGTAGTGCAAAAAGAAATTAAGATGCCGAACTTCATATTAAGCAATTTACATTGCAACAGACATGCAACTCTGCACCTTAAATAAACCATATCCAAAATATCACAATAGTAAAGAATCATTGATAGTGAATATAGTCGAGAAAACCTGTGGTAAGGCGGAATACTTCTTGTTAAAGCCAACAGGGCATCCTAGGATACTATCTGGGGTTGCATTTTGAACCCAAGGTAGTTCAGAATCAACGAAAGGAGTCAGTCCAAGTTATGGCAAATTTCACATGATTTTAAGAGCCTTTCATGCTTTTCTTTGACACTAATACAATATTATGTAATAAATATGTTCTCGAGTGACATGAAGAATAGGTGCTCATTCAGTTTTCTTTATCCTGTTTTTACCATAAGCAGGACCAAAATTAGTATTATTTGGTACTGGTTATTACTGGGAAAAGATCAGAAACAAGCACCTATGGCACAGTTGAAAAAAGCCAGGAACAAAACAAGTACAAATCCATCACATGAAAAAATACAGAGAGAATTGTGGCACTAAAACTAGAAGAAATAACACATACTGTTTTCCAGCCATCTGGATCTGTGCAAGCAGTTATCTTGGTATTAATGCCAGGTAATGGGCCAGGTTCACGAGTTATTTGTCCACCATTCAGTCTAACAACTTTCGCAGTCTTGTAGACATCATCTGTACTAATAGCAATCTGGAAGTATAAAAATAATCAACCTCCAGAAGTGTAACTGTGTAAGTGTGTAACATAAATAAGAGACATGAGCTAGCAATGGAACATCACATGTATTATTGACCATTGTACAGAATAGCAGTAAAATATACCTGTGCATAAGCGTTTCCTTTGTCATATTCATTGATCCCATAATTGTAGGTCAACTCCAATACAGCATTTTTGTCTTCAGGACCGTATCCCATCATGGCAATGGTATACTAAAGAGAAAAGGTACAATTAGAGAATTTAATAATGCCACGAATTTCACATGGATACCATGAAATGACCAAAGGGTGAGGAATATGCAAATTTGGCTGCAAAATATTAAGGGACATAGCTGGAAACTTGTAACTATAACATGATGCATATTTTGATAAATTGAAACAAATGAAAATGTCATAGTGAAACCAGCAACAGGTAGTACCAAAAGTTCATAAGTTATTGTTTATAGGTTGTACTTTGTAGTCTCAACTTTGGTCATAAAGGGACCAATTTTAATATGAATAAAACCTAGCAGCTATGGCACACAGTTGAAGATTACAACACTGAGGCAGTACTTCCGTGATTGCCGACTGTAGATTATACAACCCCAGGTATCCTTACGCCAAGGCCCGAAGGCCCACGAAGGTAGGACAGGCCAGGCCGACTGGGGCAATTGCCAGAAGATGCATAGACAGCCACCAGCTTGAGCGCCAAGAAAGCATCGAGAGAAAAGCAATGAATCCTGGTTCGGTGAGATATGGCAGGGCTGATCTGCTGCTTTAGACAACACGCACAAGAAGGACAGAGTCCTAGCCTGTAACCTACTGTAGCATGCTTTTGTAACTGCTTCCCTGGGCTTCCTAGAACAGGAGAGGATCCCTGGGAGGCTCGAGAACCATCGCCTAGCAGCGGGATCCCCTCCTTCCACCAGCATACACACATAATCCCAGAACACAGGACTAGGGTATTATCTCCTTCGCAAGAGCCCGAACCTGTCTAAGATCTCACGTCTTGTGTTACCATCGAGTTCGGATCTCACACTTAGCCCCGTTCTCTTTATTGTCGGCAACAAACGTCGACAGTTGGCGCGCCAAATAGGGGACCTGAGTGTGAAGATCACCTTCATCAAGCTCGATGGCCGTCGTCAATGGAGCCGCCGTGTCCTTTGCTCCCAGGCTAGCCCTCCGTTTCGGAAGCCTGGACCTTGTAGCTGATGATCTTGGCGTGTTGGCTCTCTCAGACGGGCACCAGATCCGGTCTGAGGACGAGCACGACATCGCCTCGATCACACTCCCGTTCGGATCGGGAAAAGCTGTGGCTACCTGCTCTCAAGCAGAACGCCGCAAGCCTGCTTCCCTGCCCGGAGACAACGAGAAAACGGTCGGAGACGAGTTCCGAGTGGTGGGCGTCATAAGCCAAGAACCACTCGGATTCGAAGATCCCTCCTACGCTTCGGAGGCCGAGTCCGGGGGCAGCGCGGGGGGCCCTCTCGACCTTCGCGGAGTCTGCGTGATTGAAGACCCGCGGACTGAAGCCCCACACCCGCAGGAGGATGAGGAGACCACAGGGGAGGACCGCCGTCGTCACGGGGTCCAGGAAGGCAGGAAGCACGGGCACGGACCCTTCAAAATCGCGCTCGCAACGTTAACCGCGACATTCTGCAAACCAAGATAGGGGATCAAGCGATCTTCCACACGCCCCTACAAAACATCGTCGCCTCCAAGACCCTCCTCGACACACTGGGCCCAATGCTCGGTACCGAGAGCCCTGCAGCCCCGATCGTGGCCCAAGTCCAGGCCATGGTGACGGCAGCGGCAATCCAGCAAAACCAAGAGGACCCGGCGGGGAGGCTACCCTCCCGAACTTGGTCAGTCACACAGACTGCAAGCAATCTGACCAACCGTAGTCGGGCGGTGCACAGTCGCCACAAGCCCCATCATGACAACGACACCCGTCGGTACCTCACCCGCGACCTCCGCTCGAGCCTTGACGCCAAGCAACGAGCGCGCGAGGATGACGAGCGGCGCCAGCGCCAAGATGAGTTCGAGCGTTACGGCATCGGCTACGACGATCGATACAATCGTGTCGAGCGCGATGGCCGCGACCGCTGCACCCGACAAGATGACGCCGACGATCGAGATAGCGCTCCACTGCATCGGACCTAGCCCCGACACCATGGCAGACCCATCGAAGGGATACGCGTGGCTTCGCTGAGTGGCATGGCCCGAAGGGTTCAACCCCAAGGGCATCGTCAAGTTTGACGGGGAAAGACCCGAAGGCCTGGCTGCAAGTTTACGCCCTGGCAATCAAGGCCACGAGGGGAGATCACAACGTGATGGCTAACTATCTGCCAGTCACGCTGGCTCCATCAGCCCAAACCTGGTTGATGGGACTTTCAGGGAATTCCATAGATTCATGGGGAGATCTCTGCGATCAGTTCATCGCCAACTTCCAAGGCACCTATGAGAGACCTGGAACCCCGTGGGACTTATATCAACTTCATCAAAAGGAAGAATGAGTCCCTTCGGGAGTTCATCCGGCGGTTCATCCAGAAGAAAAACACCATTCAGGATGTCTCAGAGGCAGTCGTCATAGCGGCCTTCCAGAAGGGAGTCTGCGACCCCAACCTGATCAAGAAGATGTCCTGGAAGCCACCAACCACGGTGAAGGAAATGTTCGCTCTAGCGGATCGCTACGCCACATCCTCGGACGCTTTGGCCGAGCGGCAAGATGATCGTCCCCGCCCGAAGGACAAGGAAGGTAACCCCGAATCCGCTAAGCCGAAGGACAAGAAGCGAAGGGGCGAGGAGCTGGTCGCGGTAGCAGAGGGCAGCTGCGCCCAGCCACCTCAGTCGGCGGACTATGACAAGATGATGGACGCCCAATGTCCTTTTCATCCAAAGGGGAGGCATGCCGCCAAAGATTGCTTTACCTTGAAAAGGTTCGCCCGTGAGAGCAATAAGCAAGTGAGCAAGGACCAAGGAAAAGCAGTCGGGAAGCAGGACATCCCCGACGATGAGGATTACCAGGCAGTTGAGCACGAGCTCAACTACATCTACGGGGGCTCGGCTGCGTATGAGTCCAAGCGGAAGTAGAAGCTCGCCGCTCGAGAGGTCAACGCAGTCATGCCTGCGACCCCACAGTTCTTGAGGTGGTCCGAGGTTCCGATCACGTTTGATCACTCGGATCACCCTGACTACGTCCCGTACCCTTCCCTTGGTATTGGACCCAGTCATCCGTGGCGCAAAGCTCAAGAGGGTGTTGGTCGACGGAGAGAGCGGACTTAACATCTTCTTCTCCAAGACGTTCGACGACATGGGGATCCCTCGCTCTGAGCTTAAGTGTGGATCGTCCCCGTTCCATGGTGTAATCCCCGGAACCTCGACGGTACCACTCGGGCAGATCACCTTGCCGATGACGTTCGGGACCAGGGAGAACTATCGGACCGAGTGCCTCAACTTTGAGGTGGCCGATTTCGAGATGGCATATCATGCCATCTTGGGAAGGCTGGGTCTAGCCACCTTCATGGCTGTCCCCCATTATACTTATCTGGTGTTGAAGATGCCAGGCCCAAGAGGCGTCATCACGCTCCGTGGTGATGTCAAAAAGTCCTTCGCATGCAATAGGGAAAGCTGTGAGATGGCCGAAGCACGGGAAGCCGCCACCGACAGGGAAAAGATTCAGATAGCGGCTATCCAGCAGGGCGAGTGCGACGTCCCGACCAAGAAGCAGGACAAGTTGGGCATGCGACCTAATTCGGACATCAAAAAGGTGGTTCTCGACCCGTCCGACTCAGCCAAGACGGCTTTAGTCGGGACAGGGCTTGACGCCGAATAGGAAGACGCATGTCGAAGATTATGAAATCGACTGTAAATTTGTAAACGGGCACTTTCAAGGATCTCTAAACAGGTACCTTCGGGGATCTTAGGATCAAAAGAATAGGCAATGCGCAACTTAGACAGGTTTGGGCCTCGGGTTCGAGTAATACCCTACTCCTGTGGTTTCTCACTATCAGGTCGATGAACGTGGAGTACAAACAAGGGGGATCTGGTGCTAGTTACAATTGAGATAGGGGGCTAAAGCTAATCCTATTCGCTCGTCTACGGTCTTGAAGATGCTGTCTTCAGGCTTCGCCTCCCTTGCTTCAATTGCCTCCTTCTCGGTCCCCTTTCTCCGTGCGCCTCCACCTGCTTTTATAGCTGGGTACACCATCTTCTCGAGACATCGTCGGATGAGGACTCCGAGTCGTACCCAACCAGGGAATCCCTGAACCCAAATCCTCGTAAGGTAACTAACTTTCCTTATTACCTGGCGTACTCAAGCCAATCTCCTCGTTCTGGGAGCATGATCGAGTCCTTCCAGATATGGGGATACTCCTTCCGTTACTATCTTGCCCTATGGAAATAGGGCTCTAGACATACAGAATATGTGGCATGATCTGTCATTCTGTTGCGCGTACATATCCCACATTTAGATATTCGACAGTAGCCCCCGAACTCTGTTCAGCGATGGGTCCATGCCGAGTGCTTGATTGATTACTGCCAAGTTTCGACATGATCGAATAACGCCACGCATGCTCACGGTCGAACGCTTCGAGTAGGCTTAGACTGCTAAGGATCGAGCGGGAGGATGCTGGGTCGATGGCCCAATCGTAGCCCTTCTCGAGTTCTTAGTACGTTAGTCCACAGCTCGACATTGACTTTGAAAACTCGATGCTGGACAGAGTTAAGACATGGTTCAAAATATCGACGTTGGGGAAAAATGCGGCATTAAATGCTGCGGCCTGCAAAAGCTGCGACGCTTTGCTTGTATGACCATCTTTCCAACTGCCCATCCGATCGTTGCGCCGCGCAAAGAGGAAGGATTGGTTCGCAGGGAGTAGGTGGTCTGTATATATTCCCGTTTTCGAGAGAACGTCAGTACCTGCATTCACGAAAACTCCGCCACTTCTTTGCCTTTTTCCGCCGAGAACTCTTCACCTTCCTTCAATGGCGTCTGGTTCCCACGCGTCGGTCACCGGAAACGACGTCCCGCCTGAGGAGACGAAGACGACCGGGGCGACATTCGAGGATGAGGGCCTCAGGAAGTGCTGGCAACCCTCGATCGTTACTGAGGAGATACTAGCCAAGATGGAGGAAGGAGGAGCCCTTCCCCCTCGCGAGTTGGTCCGCTGGTGCCCATCCGTGGGCGAACCATACCCCACCCCGAAGGATGAGGACGAGATGGTGGTATTCACATCCTTTTTTCTATGCGGTTTGAATTTTCCACCGTCCACTTTTCTCCGCTCCGTTCTGGACTTCTATTCCATTCAGCCTTTTAATTTGACACCTAACTCGATCACCATGCTGAGCGTGTGTCCATCTTTGTGAGGCATTCTTGGGTACTAGGCCCAACCTCAATCTCTTCCGCCATTTTTACATCTTGATAAGGGTCAAACAGGAAGTGGTAGGAAGTGCTGGATTTCGCCTGAGGTCCGGGAAATCCACACCCTACATCTTTGTCCCTGTCACCTCTTCTTGGTAGGCAGATTGGAAGAAGAAATGGTTTTACATCACTTCCTCGGACACCGTCAACTGTCCACTGGCTTTCCGCAATCTCCTGATTTACCCCACCGACCTCTGGTCCCAAGCTCCTCCAATGCCATGGGTTGCTCAGGTTAACACATTGCTATTTTTGCTACAGTCGAGCGACCTTCAAGCATTGCCGCTCACTTGAACCGGCTGTTTCAAGGCGAAGACCTTGGCAGGAGCTACATTGTCGGATACTCGAGAAGCTACCCTCGACCAAAGGTGAGCACAGTGTTTGGGAAATACAACGCATCGTTCGTCCATATGTCATACGTTCCTGACCGATGTCACCTCCAGGAGCCTGTCTTCGAGGAGGGCGAGGCATCGAGGGGAGCCATCAACCTGGAGGACGATGGTCCGCCTCCTGAGGCCATCGCTCCCGGAGAGGACGAAATTTTCTCCGAGCTTCCAACAGTCATGCCTTCGCCCGAGCGAGAACAAACTTCACCCGCCCCTGTTGAGGATGAGGCTGCTGGCGATCAGGCCAAAACCGTCCCTCTTCGAGGCGAGGGGTCTGTCTCCGAGAACTTCTCGACCGCTCAAACGGATACGGACGCAATCACTAGAGCCGTCCGACCAGGTGAATTTTAACCCTTCGCTTGATTGTTACGAGTTTTCTTCTAGATTTATCTGACAACTGGTGGATGAACAGCGGGATGCTTTGAGGATCAGGCTCCAGGGGTCGACAACGCCCCCACGGGCTTCTCAAGCCACATCCCCTCCGACCAGTGACCAGGTACTCGTCTTTTTCAGGTGACTGCTGATGCCCGACCATTGTCGAATTAATGTGTTTGAACTTTCAGGCTGATCCGACGGCGATCGATTCGTCGCCCGTCGTGACCACTCTCCAGGCCCAACAGCCGACGCGAGGCCTGTCCGAGGAATGATACGAATCAAGGCTCCCACGACCACGTGAGCTTATCTTCACCTTTTTTGTCTGTTCTGGTACTTTATCAGCAATCTGACGAGGCACATCTTACAGGAGGACACCGTACAGGGGCTCCGTAGGGAGGGCCGCCGCTCCTGCTACTACCTCCGCTGGCACCGTAGCACCTACACTCCCCTCCTCGCCCGTCCTGGTGTTCCCCCGAGACTAGCCCGCGATGAAGGATGGTTTGCGCGGCCTTGAGACGTTCTACGGGCAGCAACAGGAGCAGCTCGCGGTCGCCCATCAAGAGGCCTCCTCGGCAAAAAATGAATTGGCGAGTCTCAAGGTTCAGTTGGAGGCGGCTCGAGCGAAGGTAGAGCAAGCCAGGGCGGAGAGGGGCCAAGCCGAAGCGCAGGCGAACGCCGAGCTCGCTCGGTTCCGATCGGACATCAGCCACTATGTGAAGGAGTCGGTTCGCTTGGCTACTGTTCACGCGCTGGGCGCGATAAGGAGTCTCCGGCTGGATTTCAATTTCCGTCTTTTGGAGGCGTGTAGCCTAAGTGAGGTCGCTGACCATGTACCAGATCTTGAGGATTATGCTGCGACGTTCGTGTACAAGCTGGGGATGTTATTCGATGATGAGGATGACACGAACCAGAGTCCTTGATGTTTGTTTCGTCTTTCTTCACGCTTAATGATGCCAGCGGTTTTTCTTTCCTAATGTGTTTTTCGCCTTCTCCTTATCGATGAGAAAGAGTAACACAACGTAGGGGCAGGTCCGCCCTAGCGTCGATATAGGGCTTCGGATTGTCGAACAGCGACTTCGCCTGCACACTTTTTCTCAAAAGCTGTGTTAGGTTTGGTGCGCCCTCAAGTATTGACTTGGGCCCGCGGTTTAGTAAAATATAAAGAACTTCTACACATCTAGTTGAAACACATGGTTTTTGCGATCTTTTACCGATGCAATTTGCTTGCGTGGCGCGGCAAATATGAACGTTTCAAATCTTGCGTGCAAAACCGACTAGAGACCTCGTCTCCTGCTGGCCGCTGAGCTTTAGATGTCTGACGATTCGAGTAGCCTCCTGGCTCTCGACTTCGACGATCTTCGTCGAGTAGAGGGTCGGGCCTTGGTCAAACATTAATTTCTGCGCAGCATGCTGATCGCCGAATTGCTTTAATGTGGCGTCCCCTTGTTTTTCCTGCTGACGCGGAATGCGAGCAAACGCTTTGGCGACCCAACCGTCGCGCTTTATCCGTTCCTGACACTATAAATAGGCAGGACTTGTGGCGATGTTTTCCACTTCACTCTCCCTTCTTACTTTTTCGATGCCAACGGCACAGAGACCTCTGCTTGAGGCTTTTATGGCTTCCGACGCGTCCTTTCTTCTGACATTTACGATTTTGTCCGAACCCCTGCACCCCTGGCCGTGGATTTTTCTATTCGGATCGCCATTTCCTAGGGGCTGGAAGATGGGATCGACAAAGCTGTCCTTTGTAACACCCCAAATTTTTGCTTTTCATGAATTTAAATGTTATTTTGCATTTTTGAGAATTTTTGGAATTTTCTGGAATTTATTTGGATTTAATTTGAATTTATTCCCTTTTGAAATAATTAAAGAATTAGAAGTTTTAAATAAAACTTTGTTGGAAATATTTTATTTGAATCCAAAATGTCTCAAAGTATTTTCCAAAAATTCTGGAATTTTTCTGATTATTTTGCTATTTTTCTTGAATTATTTGAATTTCTAGAAATTATTTTAATTATTTAATCGCTGGAAAATGCCGAGTGGGTTTTACTGTTCAAGCGATCGAGCCCGAGTCCGACTCGAGTCCGACCTGAGCCCAACCAAACCCTAATCGCGTGACCGCTGGATCAAGATCCAACGGCTAGCATCAAGCCACGTCGCCCACGTGGGGATCGGGCCGAACCCGTTCGCGCCCGTGCGATCTCGGCCATTGATCGTGCCGCGTGGACGGCTAGGATTGCGCCACGTCGCCTCTCCGTGTCGCCGCCGGACTCCGCCATTGCGCACGGGTGGACCTCGGTCTCCGCAAGATTCACAGAAGCGGAGGCCCCTATTTAATGCGCCGCCACCCGTGTCGTGACCTCCTTTTCCGTGCGCACCCGTAGCCCTAGGTAGCCGAGATCATGTCGCCGCCGTTCGCCCGCAAGAGCTCGCCGAAGTTGGAGAAGCCCGCTGCGGTTTTCCGCCGTTTCCGCCGTCCTCCACCGTGATTAAGGCCAGATCCGGAACCGTCGCGACGAGCCGCACCTGGAAGTCCCACTCACCTCACCGGAGCACGCCCAAACACCATTCGGGTGGTCGTCGTCCTCAGCGCCAGCAGCCGCAAGCCACCGCGTTGCCATCGCCGTCCTTGAGCTCTATCAGCCGTCCGGTCCGGATCCAACGGCCACGGTGAGTCCACGTCACCCCCGTTCGATTTCACGTTTCGGTTTTTAGATCTAATCTCAACCGTTGGATCTAGATCCAACGGCTTAGATTAAGCCACGTAGCCGTAGACTGCACCGTGCTAGATCCAATATCAACCGTTAGATCTAAATCGTACGGTTAGGGTTAACCGCGTTGTAGCGTTAGATGCAGTCTCAGCCGTTCGATGCGTAGATTGAGCCACGTGTCGTCACCCGGGTCATGCCACGCCACCCCACGGTGAGGCGAAACCCGATTGGATCTGGACCGTCCGATCTAAATCGTACGGCCCAGATTAACCACGTTGCCCACAGCGTACGAGATCCAGATCTGATCTGGACCGTTGATTTTCAAATCAACGGCCCGGATCGTGCCACGTGCACAGGAGTAGAACCGGCGCGGTCCACGAGGACGCGCCCGGTCGTCGCTAACGTCACGCGTGACATCAGCGAGAGGCCCGCGTCAGCGGCTGGCCCAACGTCACCGTGACATCATCCGTGACGTCAGCGTGACGTCATCCGTGAATCAAAATCTACTTCGCTTCCGTGGCGCACCCACGGAGCAATGGACAGGTTGAACGAGCAAACGGCATGGTGCTTCAAGGACTAAAACCAAGGATCTTCGATCGCCTCAATCCTTACGCCACCCGATGGGTAAAGGAATTGCCTTCTTCCTGGTGTATGGGTCTGAGGCAGTCTTACCTACCGAGCTGAAATTCGGATCCCCAAGGGTTCGGAACCACAACGAGGATAAATCAGAAGAAAGCAGACTGGACTACCTCGATCAGTTGGAAGAAGCAAGGGATGTAGCTGCGATCCAGTCGGCCAGATACCTCCAAGGCTTACGCCGCTATCATGACCGCAATGTTAAGGGGCACGCTTTCTCCAAAGGAGATCTGGTTCCAAGAAGAAATCAGAAGAGCGAGCACAAGCTTTCCCCAAGTTGGGAGGGTCCCTATATTGTCAATGAAGTGGTACGGTCTGGGACTTATCGACTTAAAAGAGAAGACGGTGCAGTCATCAGCAACACCTGGAACATAGAACAGCTACGTCGCTTCTATGCTTAAATCTTGTATTCTCATTGCATCATTTTAAACAAAACATTTCGTGAGTTTCCTGAGCACTCCTTTTTTCCTTAAGGCGACGACAAAGACTTCCTAGCACGTGTAAATCCTAATTCATGAAAACGCAAAACCGAACACGATAAAGCCCGAATCCCTCGCAAAAAGTGTCCAGAAAGAGTAGCACCTACCGGCACTCGGGGGCTGGGTTTAGTCGGGCGGAACACATAAGTGACAAAGGATACGGCGCTTGGACGAATTCAGAAACCGCGCTAAGTTGAAAAAAGAGAAGTGTACAGAGCAATGCAGAAGGAAGATAGCATTTCATTCATTTTCATTATATATTACACAAAAAAAAGAGGGCAGGGGCGCCGCTGCTCAGGCCTCGCCGCGGCGCACCCGTCCAACCGCCGCAATGAGGGCATCCCGCGCCCTAAAAAAGGCGAGGAACGGCCTCAAGCAGGGCGTCGACGACCGCCACGTCGCGGTCGACGGTTCGCTCCTCCTCAAGCTCCTCCATCGTGGCAGCAAGCTGCCGCCACAACGCCTCCTCCGGCCTCGGCTGCCTGTAGTACTTGTGGCCGTCGGGCCCCGACCACCAGCGGCTCGCCATAGAAGAGAAGAAATAGACGAAGGAGAAGGGCGTGAGAAAGAGCAGCCACAGAGGCTCTGCCCGCCCCCTCTTATACCAAGAGGCGCGGAAGACGATGAGCACGAGATTAAAGGCAGGGCGGGAAGCCCAAGCGACTCAACAGCAGTCCCGAGGCAAGTTTGAACTGGCCACGCAAGCAGCACGACAAAAACAGCCCGGTGACATCATAATTCCCTTTCTACTTTTAATTACTTTCTTTTGCCTTACGACCTAGTTGCTTCTCAACTAGGCAGTAAGCCAGAGGCTACACTTAATAAGTGCACGTTCGCACGTGCATGAGTCACCAACTTAAACCGCTCCGCCTAACGGTCGCAACACTTAATAAGTGAACGCTAAACACTCCCGCAAGGTGTCTCTCCTTGATTTCAGCGCCGACCGGAAAAGCACTCGGGTGGCAAAGCAGTCGGGCAAAGGAACTCGGACAGCGCTCCAGTCGGAAGAAACGCCAGGCTGTCAACCCGTCAAGCACTCGGGAACCTCACCACTCGGACAAAGGAACTCAGACGACCTTCCAGTCGGATGAGACAGCAAGCTGACTAACGCGCCAAGAGACGAGGGCAAAACGTCAAGCAAAAATTCACGTTCATTCCCAGCTCACGAAGCTTGTACACACGTTTATGCAGGATTCAAGTCCAGGTTATCAGCTAAAGCTTCTGAGACATTCTCAACTTCCTTCAGAAGAACAACGGCCTGCTCGTCATCCACGGTGCAGGCAAAACCCTCCTTGACGACCTCAAGCTCCACTCGGGGATACAACGACTTCACAATCGCCAGCGCTTGATTGGAGCTCGTGATTGCTCTTTCCCGCACGTGGGCCCTAAGCCTCTCAGGGGCTGCTCGCAGACGCTGAAGAGCCTGGTTCCCGCTGCTCGGATTGCAAGGGTGCAGAAAGGCCAGCACCGGCTTCTGGGAAGGCTAAACGCAGTGCATCAGCACGTTGAATCCTTCCTTCAAGGTCGTCAAATTGTGCCCGTGCCCTTCTCCGATGCTCTGCAAATAGAGCGGGTCAACGGTTCGGGACACCCAGCAAACCAACAAAGCAAGAAGACAAGGACTAGACGCAAACCTTCGAGCTCCCCCGACAACTTCTCCTGCTCAGCATTGGCCTGGCACTCACGGGCCTCCGCTCCTTGGAGCCTCTCCTTCGAAGCACGAAACTGCGTCTCCAGGGCCTTACACTGTTTCTCCGAGGCAATAAGCTGGCCCTGGAGTCTCGCGTAAGCTGCGTCCCTAACTGAGAAGACCAGACAGAGTCAGAGAGAAGACAGTGGGCTGCGGGAGTCAGCCGCCCGGAAAGAGAACTTGCCTCGAAGGGAACCCGACGCGTCCAGCTTCTCCAGCACGTAGATCAGATTGGCCGTCCGGCCGCAGCGTCACGGGAACGCTCATTCGGAACCTCCGCCAACTCATCCCTATGCTCTTTGCTCGTCTTGATGGAAGGAAGGACACGACGCAAGAAGTCTGCTTTCTTCCTCAAGCGGCCCCCTAGGGTCTAAGGGCGACGAAAGGAAGGTGAAAAAGCGTCCCGGAGAAACAAAAGCACAGAAGAAAGCTACGGGTCTACCTGGATCAGTCGGGAACACCGAACAGAGTACTTGCAGAGATCCTCTATCTCCTGCTCTTCGGCAGCATCGTCAAAGGTGTCCCACTCTTCCTCCTCACTGTCCCAAGTACCCAGCATAAGGGCAGGCTCGGCACGTGTGGTCAGGCGCGGGATCTCTTCCACTGGGAGGGAGGCGCTCTTAGCCGATCCCTGCGCCTCTCCGCTTACCGACGGCGGCAGACATTCGGAGGACGGTCGATCGAACTACCCGAGAACGACCTCAGCGCACCCAGGGCAAAGACTTAAAAAGGCGACTGTCCGATCGAGACATCCCCAGGGCTAGGACCCTGAGGAGTTTCAGTCGGCATCCCGACAGGGACGTCAGCCGACGACTTCCTGACACGAAAAAGAAGGGGGGCCAAAGGCTCACGTCAACAAGCCGACAGAAAACAATGGAAGAAGTAAGAGGAATTACCTGGTGGACCTCTTTATCTTCAGCCCCGGTTCGCCCTGGATGAACGAGCCACTACCAGAAGGAACGGGCTGCGGGCCCGGCTCTTGGATCCGCGGGGCAAGTGGCGCTAGACTGGTCGGAAGGCCTTCGGATGGTCGGGCCGCCACTCGGAGCTGCAGAGGGGAACGGGGGGCTTAAAGTCTCCTATACTGCCACCCCCTTTCCCTTCTCCGCACTCGGCACGGCGGCCGAGTCGTCATCCAGGACTGTAGGGGAAGAGGATGGGCTCAGAAAACCTTGCCCAGTCGCCCGCCTTCACCTCTTGGCACTCGGAGCAGCAGGAGAAGTCGGGGCCGACCGTTTCGAACCCGCCCCCAGGCGAGAGGCATCCTCCGGGGAAGCGGCTAAAATCGAAGAATCGGGAGCCCCTGGTGTCACCGCTCCCGCGTCTTCGAGGGTCTCCCCGGACACGGGCTGACCGGGCCTCCTTAGCCCACACCCCAGATAGTCAGGGTACCGGGGATCGGAGCGTCAGAAAAGAAAGCTTCTCGTCCCTACAACAGGAAAAGAATAACAATTCAAACGAGAACAGCTGAAGACAGGAGCTTAAAGGCGTTCCACCGGGGTAGGAGGGCGAGCCACACGAAAAGACTTCGGGCATCCCCACAATCCAGCATGGTGCCAGGGGCAAAGAAGGCATTCAGTCGTCTGTCCAATACCTCCTCCAGAACCCTCGCAGGCAACTCCCGAGTAGGGTCCGACCTCCCCAAATATTCGAACCCTGGCTGGACCCGTTCCTTGATTGGTTGAACACAGCGAATGACAAAGCTAGCAGCAACACCCACCCCGTGCAAACCAGCATTCTTCAATTGATGGATGATGTCCATAAGCTCCCCGATTTGGTCCCCGTCGGAGTCGGGATGAGGCTTAGTCCAAGAAACCGATACCACGGGTCTCCGTCCGGAAAAGGCAGGAAGGCACGGCTCGAGGTTAGAGCAGTAAAACCACTCCTGATGCCACCCCTTGTTAGAGGATCGGAAGGGAATGGCAAAATAGGATTTCCTCAACCCATCCCGCAACTGAAGGCCAGCACCCCCAACCAGTTTGGGAGCATTCTTGTTCGGGAAAGGCTTGATGAGAAAAACATGGCGGAAAAGGCTAAAGTGGGGATGGATGCCAATGTAGGCTTCGCAAAGATGCATAAAAACAGCAATCTGAAGAATCGAGTTAGGATTGAGGTGGGTCAGCTCAATCCCATAATAACGGAGAAGGCCACGGAAGAAGGCACAAGAGGGTAAACCAAACCGGCGCCAGAAAAAAGATTCGAAAACGACGTCCTCGGGACGAGTAGGGGAAGACTCACCCGCCGCTGGGTGAGCCCCAATCAGTACCAAGGGAGGAAGGACCCTCGTAGAAACCATGGCGTCCAGACGTTCCTCTGTCACAACCGAGATAGCCCAATCTTGTGGCGTGGGCGATTCGTCGGGCGCGGTGGCGGTGGAGGACGCCATTCCGAAGAATGGAGAAAAGAGATGGCAGACGTTGGGCTAAGCTGAAAACCCTAAGAAACGCAGCACAAAAAGCAACCGCAGAGAGACGGAGAATGAGGAAAAGGAAAGACCGCCCCTTCCCCTAAAACCGCACTAAATGTGTCGTGCGGCGCTGAGGAACCGCCTCCGGGCGGGGAAAGCGAAACCATTTCTCCCGCAAAAGGAACAGTGCGGATCTAAATGCGCGTTCCCGATTCGGATCCAACTGAAAATTGTGGGTCGGGACCAAGTCAAAGCTTCTCGCGTACGCCTCCGAAGGCGCCGAAAAGGCAGCGAAGGTGGGACCGGGCGCGATTACCACTCGGCCAGCATCCTATCGGATGCAATGCAAGTGCGCCCCAAGTCGGGCTGATCACCAGCGTCCTATAGGATGCGACACAGGTGCGCCCCAAGCCGGGCTGATCACCAGCGTGCGCCCCAAGTCGGGTTGATCACCAGTGTCCTATAGGATGCGACACAGGTGCGCCCCAATAATCACCAGCGTCCTATTGGATGCGACACAGGTGCGCCCCAAGCCTGGCCGATCACCAGCGTCCTATTGGATGCACTCTCCGGTGCGCCCCAAGTCGGGCTGATCACCAGCGTCCTATTGGATGCCCTCTCAGGTGCGCCCCAAGTCGGGCTCATCACCAGCGTCCTATTGGATGCAATCTCAGGTGCGCCCCAAGCAGGGCTGATCACCAGCGCCTTATGGGATGCGGACCAAGTGTATGTTCGGGGTACGCCGAGTCAGGTCTGTCCCCGGCATTCCAGCTAGCGCATCCCAATGAAGGTCAAACGCAGGTGCCCCGTCACAAGGGAGGTACCCTAAGAAATCTGAGCAGTAAGTCAAGTCCTTTGCAAACTCCTTGCCTGCCACCAAGCACTCGGATGAAGTAAGCTAAGGACCAACGGGCCGCATCCTTCGCGCAAGAACAAAAAAAATCAAGGGCAACTCGATTGCAAAGCACTCGGGGGCTACTGTGGAGTACATAAGGACCGGGTACACACGTGAAGGTCTAAAAAGACCGTGCGAGAAAGGAATGTACGTCTCGTAGATTCAACCTCGTTGTAACTGAAAGGAGATTGTAACCGTAAGGGAAGCTATCCTAGACTGAGGGCTGCGATGCATCCCGTGAGCTTCTGTACTTCTCTCAGGGTCCGCGGTGAGTGCATTTTGTCGATGGCTTCAATTTTACGCGGGTTCACCTCAATGCCTCGACTGGATACCAGGAAACCGAGGAGTTTTCCGGACGGGATGCCAAACGTGCACTTCTCGGGGTTTAGCATCATTCGATACTTCCTGAGATTGTTGAATGTTTCCTTGAGGTCGTTTATCAATGAGTTTCTGGTTTTCGACTTAACTACGATATCATCGACATATGCTTCAACATTGCACCCAATTTGGGTTTTCAAGCAATTTTGTATACATCGTTGATATGTAGTTCCTGCACATTTTAGCCCAAAGAGCATCTTTACATAACAAAACACACCCAACGGGGTGATGAAAGATGTTTTTTCCTCATCTTCTGCGGACATGCTAATTTGGTGATACCCCGAGTAGGCATCTAGGAAACTTAGCAGTTCGCATCCCGCTGTCGAGTCTATAATTTGATCGATGTGGGGGAGGAGAAAAGGATCTTTTGGGCATGCCTTGTTAAGGTCGGTGTAGTCTACGCACATTCTCCACTTGCCGTTGGCTTTTTTGACGAGTACTGGATTCACCAATCACGTGGGGTGTCGAACTTATCGAAAGAAGCCGGCTTTTAGGAGTTTGCCGATTTCCTCTTGGATGGCCTGCTTGCGGTCTTCCGCGAACCTGTGCTGCTTCTGCACCACCGGTTTGAAGCATGAGTCCACGGCCAATCGATGCTCAATCACTTCCCTGGAACCCCAGGCATATCGGACGATTGCCAGGCGAAAACATCGCGATTTGCCCAAAGTAAAGTAACAAGCTCGAGTTCCTATTTGGGATCGAGGCTGGCGCCTACCTTGATCGTCTTGGACGGTTCTAATGCTTCCAAGGGTATGGTCCTGACTTCGCTATCAGCCTTCCTACTTGGCTGGTCGCTGGCGGTTGAATTAACGGCGAATCCATCTGTCGTCGTGATGTCTTCGGGGCTCTAGGGCTTCTGACGCTTGCCCTGGCTAGCGGAGCCGTCGGTACGAATTTCTTCGACCATCTCCAAGCTTTTCTTGTCACATCTGACCGCCGAACGTGGATCACCTTTCACCGTCAAAATTCCCTTGGGTGCTGGCATCTTGATGGTTTGGTAGGCGTAGTGTACCACAGCCATGAATTTCGCTAGTATCAGTCACCCTAGGATCACATTGTACGCGGTCTCGAAGTCCGCCACGTCGAAAAGGATCTTTTCGGTGTGGAAATTCTCGAGCGTGCCTAACGTGACGGGCAACTCGATCTGTCCGAGTAGCATTGAGGAGGAATGCGGAGTTATGCTGTGAAAAGGTTCTGCTCCGGCTTTTGTTTCTGTTCGGGAAACACCCATCTTGTCCAAGGTCTTGGCAAAGATGAGATTTAACGAACTGCCCCGTCGACTAGGGCTCTCGCCACTCGGATGTTGAGTATGGTTGGCTCGACCACTACAGGGTATCTGCCAGGTTTTGGGATCACGGCTGGATGATCTCGTTGGTCGAAGGTGACCGGCACCTCTGACCATTTAAGATAATGGGGAAGTGATAGGGTGACTAGGCCCACCTCCCTTTCCACTGCCTTGTACTGCCGTTTGGATTCGTACGTGGCAGATCCCCCGAAAATATGTGCCAACATGTGCTCAAACCCGTGGTACTCGGGTTCGTCATCGCCAGAATTCTCCTTGGCTTGCTCAATGCCGCGTTCGGCGAGGGCAGCCTTGAGTTTTTTTTCGACCTTTTTACCGATCACTTGGCACTCGTCGAAATCGTGCTTGTCCGTGTGGTGGACAGGGCAATACTTCTTACCTCCACGACTTCGACCTTTGTTCTCGCCCGTGTTCCGCGCTTTGCTCCTTTCGACCGCGGCGACGGTAGAATCACCTTTCCGTTTCTCGCCATGGTTTTTGTTCTTCTTGGCCCCTTGCTTGGACGATTCGGATTTATCGTTCTCCGATTTGGGGTTGTTGATGAAGTCCCAAGCCTCTGCGCGGACAGCGTATTTGTCTGCCAATTCGAATAATTCTCGAGTGGTTCAGATCTTTCAAGTAGCGAGCTTCCCTTTAAGCTCGCGGTCCTTGACTCTGTTCTCGAAGGCCATTATCACAGATTCGTCGGAGATGTCAGGGATCAGGTTGCGCTTGTTGTTGAAGCGCCTGATGAAGTCACGCAACGACTCGGCGGGTTCCTGGATTACTCGATGTAAATCGCTACGAGTCCCAGGTCATTCATATGTGCCTTGGAAATTGGCGATGAACTGAGCTCGCAGCTTGGCCCAAGAGGATATGTAGTGAGTAGATAGTTGGCCATCACCTTCTCATTCCCGCCAGCTGCCCTCATGACCGTGGTGCAAATCTGCAACCATTCAACAGGGTTGATCTTACCCGAATACTTCTCGACAGGGCCTGGTTTGAACTTGCCGGGCCATCTCACGGACCGCAGTTCAGCGGTGAAGGCTTGACATCCTTCATCGATGTCATCGGGCACCATCTGTCGTGGGTAATACCTTTCCTCTGGTTGGTATACTCGTCGGGGAGATCTACGCGCGAAGACTCGTCCTTCGGGCGAAGGGCTTCTCCTTTCCTGCTGCTCTCGGGCTCGCTCTTCCCGTTGGTCACGCAGTACAAAGCGTAGATCTCTCCTGTTGTGGGGAATGAGTTCTCGGAGGTCTTCTGGGCACCTCTGGTAGCCATTGGATCGGGACGTCCGGGACGTGTGGTGACGACGCGGCCACCGCTAATCTCGACGCTGGTCGTCCGTGGCGTGAAGGTCGTGGCGTTCGGCTTGATGCGCCTTGCTGATATGAGCGACCAGGCCTTGAGTTGGTTGCTCGAGTGGTATGGGCTTGTGCTGCATCAAGCAGGGCTCTCATTTGGTCGAGCACAGGAGTCATCGGGTTATCTGGACCCGATGGGAGCGACTTCAGTAGCATGTGAGCGCACTGGATGTTTGCTTCAGGAGTACTGAGGATATCATCGCTGCGGTGCTGCTGAGAAGCTGACCCAGCCACACAATCGGACAAACCGGAAGGTCACGTTCTTGGAGGTCCTGTGCCTTTCCGGGGGCCGCCGCCTTTGGGTGAGGCGTCGTCAGGTTGACTTGATCGAAACGCTTTGCCAGATTTACCGTGGTCCTGGCCGTAATCATGGCAGTGGCATCTCGTCGATGATCCATCGTTCCTGGGGCAACGACGTTGGCTGTAAAGGCCGCTGGTGGTTCCACGGGCGTCCCCAAGGGGACTTTGAGTCCTAGGTTGCTCAAGGCCTCTGCTTGAGCGGTTTTCTCTTGAGAATTTTCCGCAGAGGTGGTATTGTTGTTCCTAGCCACATACACGTAGCGATCGGCTTGATTGCTACTGTCGTGGCTGCTTGAATCCTCGCTGCTGCTAGAGCTATCGGTCCTCCTTCTCTGTCCCCTTTCTCCGTGCGCCTCCACCTGCTTTTATAGCTAGGTACACCATCTTCTGGAGACATCGCCGGATGAGGACTCCGAGTCGTACCCGACCAGGGGATCCTTGAACCCAGATCCTCGTAAGGTAAACCAACTTTCCTTATTACCTAGCGTACTCAAGCCAATCTCCTCGTTCTGGGAGCATGATCGAGTCCTTCCAGATATGGGGATACTCCTTCCGTTACTATCTTGCCCCATGGAAATAGGGCTCTAAACATACGGAATATGCGGCATGATCTTCATCATTCCGTTGCGTGTACATATCCCATATTTAGATATTCGACAACGCGCTCGTCACTTTCCTCCGGGCTAACCGGGACATCTTCGCTTGGAAACCATCCGATATGCCTGGAGTTCCAAGGGAGGTGATCGAGCATTGCCTGAATGTTGACGCGAAGGTGAAGCCCATCAAGCAGCGGCTCCGGCGGTTCGCACAAGATCGTCGCGACGCCATCAAGGAAGAAATTACTAAGCTCCTAGCTGCGGGTTTTATCAAAGAAGTGTATCACCCGGACTGGTTGGCGAACCCAGTTCTTGTTCGCAAGAAGAACAAAAGTTGGCGCATGTGCGTTGATTACACTGATCTCAACAAAGCATGCCTCAAAGATCCATTCGGGTTGCCTCGTATCGATCAGGTGGACACTACCGCCGGTTGCGAGCTCGAGTTTCCTGGACGCCTACTCGGGTTATCACCAGATTAGGCTTAGGGAGGAGGATTGTATTAAAACCTCATTTATCACCCCCTTTGGGGCTTACTGCTATGTCATAATGCCATTCGGGCTGAAAAACGTTGGCACGACATACCAGCGCGCAATTCAACGATGTTTTCACTCAGCTCGGACGCAACGTGGAAGCTTATGTAGGTGATGTGGTGGTCAAGACCCGGAAAAAGGAAGACCTCATATCCGATCTGGCTGAAACATTCAAGAGTCTGCGGGGATACAAGATGAAGCTCAACCCCGAGAAGTGTGTTTTTGGGGTCCCTTCGGGAAAGCTGCTCTGGTTTATCGCGTCTCACCGCGGTATTGAGGCTAATCCGGAGAAGGTCAGTGCCATCCTGAAGATGAAGCCACCGACATGCCAAAAAGGTGTCCAGAAGCTGACCGGGTGCATGGTGGCACTCAGCAGATTCATTTCTCGTCTGGGCACTCGGGGGATGCCATTCTTCAAGCTCCTCAGGAAGCAGGGTTGATTCCAATGGGCGCCTGAGGCGCAACAAGCATTCGAAGACCTTAAGGCATTCCTAACCGCCCCGCCGGTGCTGGCTTCACCAATGCTTGAAGAACCCCACTTGCTCTACCGCGCGGCAACAACTCATGTAGTCAGCACCACAATAGTCGTTGAGCGAGAAGAGGTGGGGCACTCGCAGAAGGTTCAACGCCTAGTCTACTTTGTCAGCGAGGTATTGGGAGAATCCAAGGTGCGCTATCCTCAAGTGCAAAAGCTATTGTACGGCGTACTACTTACCTCCCGTAAGTTGAAGCATTACTTCCGCCATTTCAATGGTTACTTCCTTTCCGATTGGCGATATACTTCACAATCAGGAAGCCACCGGGAGGTTTGCGAAATGGGCTGTCGAGCTCGGAGCATTCGAGATCACTTTCAGGCCCCGAACTGCGATTAAGTCCCAAGCTCGTCGATTTTACTGCCGAGTGGGCGAAAGTGCAAAACCGTGCGACCGCGGAGGATCTCGAGTACTGGACGATGTACTTCGATGGTTCCCTCATGCTCAAAGGCGCAGGAGCAGGAGTCATACTCATCTCTCCAACAAAGGAGAGGTTAAGATATGTCCTTCAGATTCACTTCCCAGCATCTAACAATGCCGTCGAATATGAAGCACTCATCCACGGACTCCGTATCGCCATCTCTCGGCGTCCGACGGATGGTGGTGCACAGAGACTCGCAGCTGGTCGTCAATTAGGTGCGAAAAGAGTGGTCGTGCCTCGGTGATAATATGGCGGCATATTGTTAGGAGGTGCGTAAGTTGGGAGGACAAATTCGATGGATTGGAGCTCGCCCATGTGCTTCAGCGAGACAACGAGGCGGCAGATGAGCTCACAAGGCTGGGCTCCAGTCGGGCGCAAGTGCCGACTGGACTATTCGTCCAAGAGCTACACAAGCCCACAATAAGACAACAGCAAGAGATAGGAAAGTTAGAAGGGAAGCTAGTCGAGGCTGAAGTCTTGACCATCAATCCCGACTGGACAATTCCTTACCTGGACTATCTCCTGAAGGACAAGCTCCCCGACGATCGTGCGCAGGCAGAGTGCGTCATGCGCGAAGCAAAAGCTACGCGGTGGTCGGAGAACTCTTTCGTAAGAGTGCCTCTGGCGTGCTAAGACGGTGCATATCGGAGTCGGAGGGGAAGGACTTTCTCAAGGACATCCACTCGGGCGTTTGCGGACATCATGCGGCGTCAAGCACCCTGGTCGGGAAGGCCTACCGGCAGGGTTTCTTCTGGCCGACTGCCGTGATGGATGCCCAAGACATCGTCCGCACATGCGAGGAATGCTAGTTTTTCGCTCGGCAGATTCATGTGCCAACGCAGGAACTGCAAACCATACCGATCACCTGGCCGTTCGCAGTATGGGGACTTGACATGGTCGGACCCCTGAAGAAGGCTCAAGGTGGTTATACTCATCTCTTCGTCGCCATTGATAAATTCACCAAATGGATTGAAGCAAAGCCGGTTGCCACGATCACTGCGACCAAAGCCAGGGAATTCTTTCGGGAAATTGTGGTCAGATTCGGCGTGCCAAATAGAATCATCACTGACAATGGCACTTAATTCAAAGGTGGAGAATTTCAAGACTGGTGCAACGAACTCGGCATTAAGATCTGCTTTGCTTCCATGGGACACTCACGGAGTAATGGGCAAGTCGAGCGAGCCAATGGCATGGTGCTGCAAGGCTTGAAAGCCAGGATATTCGATCGTCTCAAACCGTATGCCGCTCGATGGGTAAAAGAATTGCCTCCAGTGCTCTGGGGGTTGCGAACAACCCCGAGTAGAACCACTGGGCAGTCACCTTTTTTCCTGGCATACGGGTCAGAGGCGGTCCTCCCCACTGAGTTGAAATTCGGATCCCCCCGGGTTCGGAACTACAAGGAAGCCGAGTCTGAAGAGAGCCGACTGGAAGATCTCGACCGACTGGAAGATAGAGAAGTCGCAGCAATCCAGTCGGCTAAGTACCTCCAAGGGCTGTGTCGCTATCATGACCAAAATATTCGGGGTCGTGCTTTCTCTAAAGGAGATCTGGTTCTAAGAAAGAATCAGAAAGGCGAGCACAAGCTTTCCCCAAGCTGGGAAGGCCCCTATATCGTCGATGAAGTGACGCGCCCAGGGGCTTACAGACTCAGGCGAGAGGACGGCGTAGTCCTTGCCAACACATGGAACATAGAACAGCTACGTCGCTTCTACACTTAAGCCTTGTACATTGATCGTTTCATTTTAAATAAAAGCTTCCTTTTTCTTGACTTTCTACCTAGTTGGGATCCAACTAAGCAACAAGTCGGGGGCTAGACGTTACGATTACCCTCTGACCAAAAATGCCCCGATTGCTCTTCTCCCTTATCAAAGGCAAGAAAACTCGAGCACGCTGAAACCCCGAGTCATGAAGCTCCGACCCCATGTACGGCGAACTCTAGTCACTCGGAAAAAAGTGTCTGGGAAAAAGGGCCATGAGCCGATTCCGGCGCTCGGGGGCTAGACTAGTCGGGCGGAGTGCTTAAATGTAAGGGGATAGGCCGCTTGGGCGAATTCAAAAACCCAAACAAACAGGGGAAGAGCAAGCAAATAAGGGAGTTCGAATAGGAATATAATATCATTTCCTTCATGCCAACATTACTTAGCATAAATTTTACATGAAGGTAAGAACTCTAGGCGCAGCGCACGGGGCCTACGGCCTCGACGAGGAAGTCCCTCACTTCGGCGAGCTTCGGGACAGCCTTGAGCAGCACGTCGACGTCGGCGGCATCACGCGCTGCGGCCTCCTCCGCAAGCTCGGCCATCGCAAGGTCGAAATCAGCCCAGAACTCCGCGAGGAAATCCTCCTCGTTAACGAGTGCGGCGTCGGCCATCGAGGACTCACGGCGGAGGCCAGGGGCTGCAGGGCAGACTGAGGTTGGGAAAGGGGGTGATCGCACTTGCAGCGATGACACCCCCTTATATACCCAAAGCGAGGAAACCAAAGACTCCAAATAAATGCCGACGCAAGAAGACGAGGCGATTCCGGGTTAGTACGAGAAGACCGGACCAGATGAAGATTATCACATCATCATTAAACTAAAGATGCCTCGGGAAACGACGAAGCCAGTACAATTAAGTTCATCCCAGGAAGACGGGGTAGGGTGATTACAGCCAAAATCCCGCGTGCAAATAAAGACAGGCTCAAGTCTATGTCTTCCACCAAGGAGAGCGATGCTTCCTTAACCTCGTCCAAGAGGGCCGCGACTTCAATAGTGTCAACAGTGCTGGCGAAGCCCTCCTTGACGGCTCCAAGGTCCACTCAGGGATAGAGCGATTTCACGACTTGAACAGTGTCAACAGTGCTGGCGAAGCCCTCATTGCCTGGCTAGAGCTTGTGATCGCCGTCTCCCAGATATGGGTCCTGAGCCTCTCGGGCCCCTCTGACAGCCGCGCCACGACCTCTTCGGCGCCCTCGGACCGGCTTCCCCGGGGTTCAAGAACGCCAACATCGCCTCTAAAGCTCCTTGGTGTCGGGCGCATAACGTCTCCGCAGACTTGATCCTTTCATTCAAGACGCCGAATTGCGCCTACGCCTTCCTCCTATACTCTGCAAGCAAGTCGGGTCGTCAACAGGGACTCGGCCGACATAAGGAAAGAAAAACCAGACCAAGTTCACCTTCAAGTTCCCGCTCCAGCTTGTCCAAGTTCGTGCAGGCTTGGAACTTGGAGCCCTTCGACTCTCTCAGCTGCTCACGGGCCACTCGGAGCTCCTCCTGAAGCCCTGTGGCGGCCGAGTCCAGAGTCAGAGCTGGCATACACGCAGTCAGGAAGTGAACAACTCAACCCAGGGGCAAGGACGAGCAAGTGTACCTCCCAGCTCTCGCTCCAACCGTTCCAAGTTGGTGCGAGCTTGGGACCCGAAGCTCTTCGACTCCTTTAGCCGCTCCTGGGCCGTCTGAAGTTCCTCCCGGAGGCTGGCAATGGACGAGTCCCGGGCTGGAGAAGAGGCGGTGTCAGGAGAAGCAATTTGACTTAGAAGCAAAAGGACCAAGAAAATACCCACCACGGAGGGAGCCGATCAACCCCAACTTCTCCTCTTGCAAGGACCGGACCAAGACATGTTGCTTCCGTAGCTCGGCCTCGTGTTCGGTCCGGGACCGCTCGAGGTTGGCCTCGTACTCCTTATGCTCTTTGATCTTCGAGAGCAACTCCCAGAGGAGGGCGTCCCTCTTTTCAGAACGATCGCCCAACCGCTGAAGACAACCAAAGGAAGGCCATGAGGACGGGATCCGAGTCAAGAACCGAAGAATGACGCCGAATGCCTCACCCTAACCAGCTGAGCACACCCGACGGCGTGCTCATAAAGTTGCGCCCTCTCCTTCGCCGCCTCCTCCAAGTGGTCGAGCTCCTCCCACTCGTCCTGCGCGTTGCGCCATCTAATGCGCATCGGCGACCTTGGTCGGTGTGGCGGATCCCGCAACACCTCTACCAGAGGGGAGACGACGACGGCGGAGTCTAGGGCCGCGACAGGCTCCGAGGTGGTCTTGGGCGCAGTCCGAGGGGGAGTGGCGCCGCCCGAAAGGACCTCCCCGCCTTCTCGACCTCAAGATCAGCCGGGACCAAGCGGCCGTCTGGCTTGTGGCGTCGCTTCCGGCGTAAACCGTCAGCGAAATTGCCCTTTGCCGGTCGAGGCGCCCTTAGCCACTAGCATCGGCAAGACACCCTGAACGTCCGCAGGGATTTCAATTGATGGTACCCTACAAAAAAGGACTCAAGACATAGCATGACGAATCAACAGCGGAGTTGACAGAGAAGCCAACCTGTCGGACATCCTTATCTTCATTTTGGAAACCCTCCGAGCGGTGAGACCACTCGAAGAAGGGCCAGAGCCCGCGTCGTGGCCAGGACGAGGAGTCGATTGCACCGGGAGCTAGGACGCGAGTTCCTCGACGGTGGAACTCCCGAACGTGCCGGGGGGCCCCTGGGCCCCGTCAATCGCCAGATCCTCCCCCTTCTCAACATCCATTCCCGCATTAGGCCTTGAAGGCACCACAAGAGATGCTGGGGCCGTCACTTGCGATGCCGGGGGCTCCTCGATCGCAGGCCCCCTGGTCGAGCGCAGGGGTGCCGGAACCTCCTCGGTTCTTGGCTTCTTCCCCCCTTCGGCACCCAACCCTTCGGCAGAAGGGCTGGCAAGGCGTTTTCTCCCAGCGCCCATACGCCGGGGAACGGGCAGAATAAGCGCATCCGAGAAGAAGGCAATTCGGTCCTGAAAAAGGAGGCAAGGGGCAAAACCAATCAGCATCCAGACAAAGGCTAGCGATTGGAAGCTAACAAATACAAAAATGCTCATCGCGGGGCGAGGGTGCGAAGCACAGAAAGGCCTCAAGCGAATCTTGATTTGGATAGGAGTGTCTAGGGGAAAGAAATCGCTCATCCAGTCCATCAGCACCGCCTTGGGGATGATCTCGAGCACCTCGCGGGCAGGATCGTCCAATCCTGTGTGCTCAAAAGCCAGGTGGATCCTTTCCTTGAGGGGCTGGACTCGGCGGAGGGCGAAGTTGACAGCAACATCAACCCCAAGCAGCCCTCCATCCTTCAAGTCGGCAATAAGCTTCAAGAGCTCTGTAACCTGGTCCATGTCGCAGCTCGGCGGGGGTGTCACCCAGGAAGCAGAGAAGGTGGGCGCGAGTCCAGTGCAAGGAAGAAGAAAAGGACTGGGATTGGAGTAGTAGAACCACTCCTCCTTCCTTTGGAGTCCCGAGAAACTGAATGCCGGCACCCCCGACTACCTTTGGAGCACTGTTATTAAGTCGCCGACTAATCCACGATTAGTCATCCAGTCGGTGCATAGAGCACGACTAGGACGCTCGACTCGACTGTAGCGACTAGTCGGGCGACTGGAGCAACTAGTCGGGCGACTGGGCGATTGGACGACTGGAATAGAGGGGCCGAACCCTAGACGCCTCCGGTCCATATCATCATCATGCTTATGTTGTTCTTCTCTTCATTTTATGCTTTACAATATGTATATGTGCTTAATTATTGCTACAACTTAGTATGTGACATGTCCTACTAACAAATTTCCTAGTCTAGAGGCTAAGTTGAGACTAGTCGCGACTAGTCGGTCAACTAGTCGCCCAAGTCGACAAGTCGCCCCTCTAGCGACTCGACTCGACTTTATGACTTAATAACGATGCTTTGGAGCATTCTTGCTCGGGCAAGGCTTGAGAAGGAAAAGGTGACGGAAAAGGCTAAAATGAGGGCGAATTCCGAGAAATGTCTCGCACAAATGAACAAAGATGGAAATCTGGAGAACGAAGTTGGGGTTCAAGTTAACCAACTCGATGTTGTAAAAGCTGAGCAAACCGCGGAAGAAAGCGCTGCTGGGGGGACCAAACCTTCGTTGGAAAAAAGATTCGAAAACCACGATCTCATCGGATTGAGTGGGGAAAGATTCACCCGCGGCTGAACGCGCGCAGATCAACTCCAAAGGGGGGAGAACTCCCGAGGCGACCAATCCATTCAAGTGCTGCTCCGTCGTCACCGAGGCAACCCAATCCTCGAGCGAGGGTTGCACGAGAGTGCTGTGGGAAGAAGAAGAGGAAGACATTGCTGGAGAAATTCAGCTGCTGACCCGAAATCGTGGGATGCGGCGGCGATTAAACCTAGCAGCGGAAATCGTCTCGGAAATGTCTCAATAGGCGAAGGCAAAGAGGCAAATGGGAGCAATGCGCAACGGGAGGCCTCTGTCTGCACTGAGCCTTGTATTTATCGGGACCAACGCCGATTCCCGCTCAGAGGTGGGAGTCGCCTACGGCCTTCCGCGCTTTGACCGGACCTAACTAAGGGTATGCCCCACGATGGGCCGTCAGTCGTGCTTCAAAATCATCGAGCATTGGTGCCCTCAAGCCCGGCCAAGTTCGGGATATGGTACGCCCCATGCCGGGCCAAGCTGCCAGGAACCGTAAGAAACTGATATGGGTACCTTCTGAATCAAACCAAGATTCCCCAACCATGGGTCCGAGTTCCACTCGGAAAGCCCTCTCGTAATATGCCCCATGCTGGGTCGACCGCTGGCCAACGCGCAAAGCGTAGCCAGATATTACTGAGAATGATGGTCATAAGGTGCGCCCCACGATGGGTCAACAGCCACGCTCCGCAAGTCGGGCATGGGCACCGAACAGTCAACCTCTGGTACGTCCCACGCTGGACCTCACGCCGTACATCGCACCAGTCGAGAACGGGTACCACTTGGCCAAGAGCCGCCCTAAGCAGAAGTAAGCCCAAAAGGGGCTGACTGCCGAGATCACCGAACTGTGGGGCCGAGTACCACTAGGAAAATCTGATGCGTGGAGCTCTATTGAGTCCTTCATGATCTCTTTCTCCTGCAGGTACACCACTCGGCTCTGGAGGAAGAACCGGGTGGGAAGGCTACGTCGAAGCTCGTAAGCATTCGATACAAAGCACGACTCGACCGAAGAGCCATCGGGAAGGCAGCGACTCGATCGTAAAGCACTCGGAGGCTACTGTAGATTATACAACCCCAGGTATCCTTACGCCAAGGCCAGAAGGCCCACGAAGGCAGGACGGGCCAGGCCGACTGGGGCAATTGCCAGAAGATGCATAGCAGCCACAAGCTTGAGCGCCAAGAAAGCATCGAGAGAAAAGCAATGAATCTTAGTTCGGTGAGATATGGCAGGGCTGGTCTGCTGCTTTAGACAACACGCATAGCAGGGACAGAGTCCTAGCCTGTAACCTACTGTAGCATGCTTTTATAACTGCTCCCCTGGGCTATATGGGGGGGAGCAGATAGAACAGAAAGAGGATCCCTGGGAGGCTCGAGAACCATCGCCTAGCAACGGGATCCCCCTCCCTCCACTAGCATAGACACATAATCCCATAACATAGGACTAGGGTATTATCTCCTCCGCGAGAGCCCGAACCTGTCTAAGATCTCGCGTCCTATGTTACCATCGAGTTCGGATCTCACACTTAGCCCCGTTCTCTTTATTGTCGGCAACAAACGTTGACACCGACTGTTGGACTTGACATCGTAAATCATTTCACAGTTATCAAAATAACCATTATAAACTAGAAAGAAGGAAATCTGAAACATTCTTCCCTAATAAGTGGTGTCACTCAGCAAAACAAGCACACACCAGGGGACACATAAGAAAGTCAGTATTGGAAAACTAAAAATAACATATCACAGGGTTCTCGTTTTGCCAAAGCTGGATTTATTAGTTCTTTTGGGAAAGACCCCTTATTATAACATATATCAATTGTGCCAAATTAAATATTTTGTTTCTAGATTTAAGAACTTGAAAGTCATATAATCAACGCAATCACTGAGACAAACACAGCACAAGACAATCCTGATCGCAGATACAACCCAAAGCTCAAGATACTAAATAACCTATTGTATGCACAAGTACAACAAAAATCAGATAGTACATGCTTAAAAGTAGAATATTACTAAAACAATAAAATATTTGTTCCATTTTCTAAAAATATAAGACACAAGTAGTACAACTGCCCATGTATCAAACATCTTTCACGATAGTATCAGTCACTATCAACCATTCCATGCACAATGAAATAGTCAGAGAATACACATGTGGAACTTTTATATCATCTCAAATTTATCAATAACTCTGAACCAAGTGCAACAAAGGAAAGTAGCAAAACAAGTAAATTAGCTCAGTACCATCACAAAATGTATAAATTGGAAAACACAATCGCACGTGAGGCTGACAAGTGGGCCCAAGGACCACATGTCAGTGATGCCGATGATATTTTCCAATTAGAATGATATTTGCGATGGTGCAGAGCAATTCACCCAACTTTTTTAAATGTTCTAAATTATACAGCCAGGGTACAGGATATGGGACTAAGCCAAATTAACAAAAAAAATTATCTACATTGAAGATGTTTTTTTTACTTTTGATGTAGTGAATGTTGTGTATTCCTATCTCATGATAGTGAGCATCAGATGAAAACCTTAGCAAAAGGAAGTTATGAGGAGCATCAATGGGATGGTTTTGAAAAGTACCAACCTTGTACTGAGGATTGTCTCTCTTGCGGAGAAGTTCCATGCCAAATGCCTTGTTATAAAAATTATGTTGCAAATTAGTAACTCATTAGAAAATTACAAAAGGTGAAAAATTTAATCTTTAATCAATCCCAGTTCAAACCAAAAGGTTACCTTCTCATAGAAATTTATAGCACGATCAAGATCTCCCACTCGAAGCATTACCTGGCATAAAGGCTCAGGTGTAGGACCTCTTTCTATAAGCTCAAATTTGTAACCATCAGGATCTTCAATAAAGGCAATTACTGATTTCCCACCTTTTACTGGACCTGGTTCCCTTGTTACTATTCCACCCTTGGCTTTAACAAGATCCACTGTTTTTGCAACCTACAATTTTCTCAGGATGAAACTTAATATGCCAGCCAGCACCCTTTTCCAGAAAAATATTTCAGCCAGCTCATATTCATGTATTCAAAGGTCAAATACTAAAATTAAATCATCAAACATATTGCTATGTTCAAAATTTTAGTCATATCATAATACAGTGCATACAGATAGACTTGATTTGAATAATTGGAAACAACGGGTAGCTTTAAGTATCCAAGTGTAACATTATGCTTTATTGCTATGGATGTTTTGTAAATGTCTTATAAGCCGTGTGGATGAGATTTTGCATCTAGACATGTGTACTTCGCGTACTACATGAACATCCGCCACCATTACCAATAAAGAAGGGAAGATTATACTCCCACTATGATTTGACTGAAAATAAAACTACCATCTAATAAATCTCAACTTGTCATAGATATGACTGAAAATAAGACTAAACCATCTAAGAGTTTCACAAATTTATTGGTACCTTACAATGACTTTTATGTCATCCTATAGGAAGAAATTGAAGGTATGCAAATGTATTCTATGGGGCTTGCGGTAATCCTGCCAAAGTCCAGTATCCTAAAAAAATTTGGACTGTTCCCTTGTACAAGGTTCAAACCAACCCAAAATCAGCAAGACACGCATCCTGATGCATGGCTTTTGTGTAATTTTCTTTTCTCAAAGTAATGTAATTTAAAAGGATGTTGTACTATTTCATATATTAATATGCCAGGGGTAATGCTTATCCTTAAAAAAAAGCCATTTGGACAAAAAAGTTCAAGACACATTCCCTGGCTTAAGGTCGTATGGGGCTTACAAGAATCTCTCCAATGAAGTTTATGTTAGTTGTGGGTATCAAATCATATGGGGGACAAGATGGCTTGTTAAGTAACAATCCCTGAGAGAATTTCTATATATTATGTCCTGATGGGTTTGAGTCTACACTTAAGCCTCAAACCAATGGGAGGTAGCTAGATATTCCTTAG
Organism: Rhipidocladum racemiflorum; assembly: GCA_036346355.1. NCBI lineage: Eukaryota > Viridiplantae > Streptophyta > Magnoliopsida > Poales > Poaceae > Rhipidocladum > Rhipidocladum racemiflorum. Next base: position 55,099,651 of record CM070577.1, on the reverse strand, counting down.
ACAAATGGGGCTTAAACTTTTTTGAATAGCCAACACAAAAACAACTCGCATTTGGTGCTTGAGCTTGTGATGGCTTTAAACTTAAGCAAGCTCTAAATGAAATATTCATACGAAATTACCACATGCCCAACTTAAGTAAGACGCAACTATTGAGTATTGACACGGTACTGAATCTCTACAACAGAAGAAAAAAAGTCGAGATAAGAGAGAAAATCTTACATCCTCAACAGCAATCCCAAAATGACCGAAACCAGTCCCGATATCATAACTTTCCACACCGTAGTCTGCCAATAAATGTTCAGAAGGGGTTCACGTGTTAGTACGATAGACGAAGTACATTATCTGAGTGATAAAGATATGGCAAAGGCATTTTAATCCAAGAAGCTTACTATAAGTGAGCTCCACAACAAAATGCGAGTCCTCCGGCCCATACCCCAGAAAAGCATTGGTATACCTCTCCTCCGGGATGTCCCGCTTCCGCAACAGCTTCATCCCCAAGCACTCCGTGTAAAACCTACAGGAAAGCAATCCCGTCCAAGATTGACAACACGGTAGCGGCCAAAAGCAAATTCACAACAAATGCGGGGGTGTTGCTCTACTTGATCGTCTTGTCGAGATCGCCAACGCGGTAGACAACGTGGAGGAGGCGCCTCCGGTCCCTCTTGACCCACTCCATCGCCTCCTCCTGGCCGATCACCGTGCCCGCCTGCGCCGCCGAACCGCCCGCCTCCGCGGCTGCGCTCACCCCCCTCCTCGCCAGCCTCGGCGGTGCCCTGACCTCTGCTCTTTCCCCGAACAGCGCCTCACGCCGCGCAACTACCACAAACGAAAACAGCAAGAAACCCGAACCCAAGAAACATCACGAGAAGGCCCTACCAAATATCTACAGCCGGCGAGGGAGACAAAGAGGAGGGGTGAGTTCCGTACCGGAAACGACAGGGAGGCGGAGGCGTGAGGCGGCGAGGTGGAGGGAGGATGCGGCGACGGCCATGGGGAGGGGGAGGAGGAGGCGAGCCATCGATAGGGGGGAGGAGGGATTGGCGAGGCGAGGCGAGGCGAGGCGAGAGGCCGTCCACTTTATCCGCTGCGCTGCCGTCCGTGTCGCGCTTTGGATCCGTCCGGGCTGTCAGTGAGTCTGGTGGGTGGGGTCGATCACGTGGGGGAGCCGTGGTCGGGCCAGCGTGGTGAAAGGATAGAGCATCTCCAGCATAGCCCCTAAACCTTAAAATAGGGAGTGTAGTAAAAAAACAGATCCAGTAGGGTTCCAACTCAAACCCCTAAAATTTAAGAGGCCCCTAAATTTGCCTCCTCAGCTCCAATTCGCAGGGGGCCCCAACTCAAGCCCCTAAAATTAGGAGACCTCTAAATTTGCCTCCTCAGCTATAATTCCCAGGGACACAAGTACAACTCCTATTATTGAAGATAGGGAAATACATAAGAGGCTTCAAAAATTTTATCATGTTTTGAAAATTTTAAATTTAAATTTGAAATATCATGTTTTTAAATTGTAAATGTTAATATGCTTATGTTTTATGTATTACAAATATTTTTGATTGAATTTTAGTGGTATCAAATGAAGATTATACATAGCGGATATGTCAAAATAGGAGAAAAAGTAAAATAGGGGCTGAGATTTAGGGGTTGTTGCTGGACTTGTGCTCTGAAAACAGGACCCCAAAAAATAGAGGGAGCCCCTAAATCCAAAATAGGGACCCTGTTTTAGGGGCCCTTGCTGGAGATGCTCTTAGGCTGTTGCGTTTGGTTTTTGGACGCCTGCTGTTTGGTTTTCTGCGGTTGTTTTTGCGATGGCCTGACTTTTATTAGATTAATTCTATTTGCAAAAAGATATTATATTTATAGTGAAAATCTTATTATTAATATATTCGAATTCCTATACAAAGAGGTAGAGGTCAATTATATCTCAACAATCAGGACTAAGAGTTCTATTATATCTCAACACTCTCTATTAGACGAATACCACGTAATGCTTATACCTCGACAAAAACTCCTCCTAAGAAACAAGTGGGAAAAAAGATGAAGAAAAGAGAACATTACATTCGTACATTGTATTACACTTATTACCTCATTAAAAACCTTTATGTGAAAAAATTTTGGAGGAAAAGGAATGTAATCTTAAAATCTTCTAGATTAAAGTGGTATCTTCATAATCATACTAAGGGTCATGATTCAGGAATTTAATCCCCTTGAACAATGCATATCTTTATGTCGTCTCATTCCAATGCCATAAGCACTATTTGAAAATTGGATGTTGGCAAAGACTTAGTAAATAAATCTACTAGATTTTCACATAACTTAATTTAGAAGATCTTTATGTCATCATTCTTCTGGAGTTCATGAGGATAGAAAAGTTTAGGGGCAATATGTTTCGTGGTATTGCTCTTAACATAACCTAATCACATTTTGCAACACAAGCAGCATTATCTTCATAGATAATTGTGGGGGTATCGATAGTATTAATATCACATGACTTCTGAATATGGATAATTACACATATCAGCCAAACACATTCATGTGAGACTTCATATATGCTATAATCTCTAAGTGGTTGGTAGAAATAGCTACCAAGGTCTACTAAAAAGACTACCAAAAAACGGCTGTATCACCACAAAGACGCACAAACTCAATATGAGATTTGGTATTATGGGGATCAAACAAATAGTCAGCATCCATGTATCCCACCATGGTTAAATCATGGTCCTTTTGGTAAAATAAGCCAAGGTATTGTGTACCTCGAAGATATCTGAGTAAAGTCTTGACACCATCCCAATGTCGTCTGGTTGGAACTGCATTATGTCTAGCTAGCAAATTTACTACAAATGCAATATCAGGTATTATACGATTCACAAGATACATAAGTACTCCAATGACCCTTGAGTATGGGACTTCAGGTCACAAAACTCTCATTTTCCATCCTTGGTCTGAAAGTGTCGTTATTGACTTCAAGTGATCTTACTACCATCAGGTCTTCAAAGGATAATATTTAACCATATTAAAAATTTTCAATACCTTCTTGGTATAGGTAGACAATAATACAACAATTCTTTCTAGGAAATACTCTAGCTGTAGGCCTAAGCAATACTTGGTTTTACCCAAATCTTTAATCTCAAATTAAGAACTTGCTTCCTTTATCTCCACTATAGTTCCGATGATATTCAGATCATCAACATAGACCGGCATGATACAGAATCTATTATGGGACTACAACATCCCCAATTTCGGTCTTCTGCCAAAAGCTAATTTAAATTAATTAAATTCAAAATTTGGATTTTCTTCGGTGTTCTATTTAACCTGGCATCATTATCCTTTCGAAATTGGAGTTCAATCCTTCATTGTCCGAAAAGTGGAATTTCCAAATTTCGGTCCTTATTCGAAATTCCACCCGAGTTCGAAAATGCTCCAAAAATCCCAAAACCTATTGCATTAGGTTCGAAATATTCTAAAATGATTTTGGGAATTTTTCCAAGATTTTTAGAATCTCTCTGGTATTTTATCTCTCGCGGCCTTTCGTCCAATGCCATTTATTCGTCCCAGAATTGTCTAAATTCCAAATTTCATCCAAATTTCGTGAAACCAATTTTATTGGGTTTAAAATATTCTCTAATATTTTTAGGAATTTTTTTTGGGATTTTTAGACCCTTTTGGCTATTTATCTCACACGTTGTTGTTTCTTTAAAATCCGGCCAATAGGGAGGCGACACGTGGCGATACTGTTCACTTCCAGCTCCATACGATGGAATGTCAAGAGAAGCACTATTCTCTCTCATTCATAGTGCTTCCTCTTTAAACACCCATAACTCTCCAATCACTCCACCAAAATGCGAACGGTCGGATCCGTTGCGAAGAGAGAGACGAGGAGAACCCATTCCCTATGACCATTCGTCTTCAATCACGCCGGATTGGTATTAAATGAGCAAAAACCGAAATGCACTATTATGGTCATAACTTGGCTGTTTCTCCACGAAACGGAGCACCACCACCTCTCAAATCTTCGCCCCGGAGCCCTCTACCCCGTGCTCACCTCCTCCCGTAGCCATCCCTCTCCATTTCGCCGGAATCAAGCAAGAGCCGACGCCGGTTGTCCTTCGTTGACACCACCGCGTCATATTTTGTTCCGGTGAGCCAAACTCAATTCCGATTGCATCGTCGTGTTCGCGTCATCGCCACGAGTAAAAGCCCTCAACCAATTTCTCTTTTCATTGCAGGACGACGAATTTCGCCGTTGAAATCTTCGTTTGGAGCTCGATTTTTCGTTGATTACTTTCAATCCGGTGAGCTTCTCTCGAATCCGACCACACCGTTGGACTCGTCTCGTCGAGCCCTAAGCGGTGCTCCTTTTAATTTCATGAAATTTCTTTGTTTTGGTCAAGTTCCCAATTTCTATGTCCATGGTTACCGTCGGGCTCTTCGTGGGTGCACTGTTCCGGCCATCTATGTCGCCGGCCATGGCCGCCGCTACCCCTCCATCGTGCGCACGGGCATGCCCAGCCCCGGCCGCACCTTCCCCGGTTCTTGCCCGCCGCTAGCGCTGCCCCTTGTGGCCTCCGCCGTCTTGCGCTCGCGCCGCCAGTGGCTTCCACCTTGCCGCTTCCGACCCTCGACTGACAGCCAAGCCCAACCAGCTTCCATGGCGCGCACCAGTGCACTCCTCGCCCGCCGCGCCGTCCGTCCGTCGCCTGCCACGCACCGCCGTGCCTGCTGCAGCCCTACCAGCGCCGCCACAGCCATCGCCGGGCCGTGCGCCACCTCCAGCGTCGCCGGACCGCCGCCGTGCCACACCGCCGCCCATCGTGGCCCACCTCGCCGGCGCTAGGAGCTCCTCCACCTTCCTCTGTTTCTTTGCCATGGAGAAGAAGCCCCTAGCCTATGACAGTGGTGGCCCACTTGCCATATACACTAGAAAATCAGAAATTCCAAGAAACGAAGATGCTTTGGAATATTCCTCGTTTTCCTATTTTCCAACATTTTCAGATTTCGAACGCTTATAACTTCTTCATCTGAACTCCAAATTGACCCGTTCAAGTTCCTAAATTCATCGTAATTCAAGATCTACTTGCTAGTATAAATTTTATAATTTTTTAGTTTTATTTTATTTTATTTTATTTATTTAGTTGTATCGTTTTGCGCGTAGCCGAAGAAATCGCCAGATCCACCGACGCCGTCGCTGAACCGCAAGACTTTGAGACTTTCGCTGCGACTGAAGGCAAGTCCCTTGGCGCATGCTGAACCTATGCTTTACAAATGTGTCGGGGGTTGGGTAATTCCCATAAATTACCATGGGTGCCACTATGACCGAGCTCGCTTCCACCCGAGCCCCTGGGAGGTCGTTCCCGAGAACGACCTGGTCGGGGTCTAGGGAGGTCGCATAGTTTGCCCGTTTGGCACGAGCTCTCGGCCTGGCCGATTGTGAGCTCGTGCTCGGGTGAGGCAGCCAAGCTCGGAGTTAGTGATATTGGCCGACCCGTCTTGGTCGTCGCGAGGTCGGTAGGAAATAACTGCCGACGACGGAACCCACGTCAGTTTGTTGCGCCCTCAACGGGAACGTGGCGGGATTGTAGGATCTGATCGTTACCACATTGGACGTGGTCAGACGTGCTGGGAGTGGGCGGTAACAGAGTTGTGGCCCTTTGTAAGCTATAAAGTGTCCCCGCCATGAGGGGGGACGCCGGGTGAATCTGAATATACACCGAGCTGGAGTAGGGCTATTATCTCCCCCTGAGAGGCTCGAACCAGGATAAAACCTTGTGTCATCGTCTGATTTAGCCAAGCGAGTCGTTCCTCTGAGAAACTTTACACATGAGAAGGGGTCGTTGTTGGTCCCTCCATCAACCAAGTAAGCTCGACGGGGGCCTACTCCCCAATCGTCGACGGGAGCATGTCCACGACGGAATGTGCAGAGCTCACTCGTCCTTTAGGACCTTGGTAAGCAAAGCCTTCCGATCGGGGTACTATTGGCCAACAGCCTTGGCCGACGTACGCTCGATAGTGGCCTCCTGCCGGGCCTGCCAGTTCCATGCTCGCAAAACCCATCAGCCGGCATATGCGCTACAGACCATGCATGCCCCTGACTTGGCCGTTCTCGGTTTGGGGCATCGACATACTCGGACCATTTCCCCGAGGAAGGAAGGGTTGCAAACACCTGTTTGTCGCAATCGACACCTTTACCAAGTGGATAGAGGCCGAGCCTGTGTCGACCATCTCGGCCCAAGCGGCTAAAAGGTTCTTTCGCAATAACGTGGTGACGTGTTTTGGCATACCAAATCGCCTCATCACGGACAATGGCACTCAGTTCACAAGCGAACTTTTTCAGGCCTATTGTGAGGAGGTCGGGACCAAGATATGCTTCGCGTCTGTGGCTCACCCGCAAAGCAACAGGGCGGCCGAGCGTGCAAACGGGCAGATTATCCAAGGAATCAAAAAGCGGGTCTTTAGGAATCTCGACCAGCACGGACAGGCTTGGGTGGACGAACTACCTCCCGTCCTCTGGTCGATTCGCACCACGACGAGCCGAGCTACCGGGGAGACCCCTTTCTAGCTCGTCTATGGCGCAGAAGCCATCTTGCCCGCTGAGGTCGTGCTGGGATCCCCCAGGGTGCACCTAGCCAACGACGTCGACCAGGAGGACGAACGCCTTCTCGACCTCGACCTCGCGGAAGCGACACGCGAACGGGTTTTGCTGCGATCCGCGGTCTACCTGTAGGCTCTTCGCAGGCACGTCGCCAAATCGATACGACCAAGGACCTTACATGTTGGCGATCTCGTTCTACGACGAGTTCAAGACTTATCAAAAGCCAACAAGTTAACACCAAGATGGGAGGGTCCTTACACGGTCGTCTCAACAGCACGCCCGGGGGCTGTCCGCCTCGCGATGGAAGATGGTCGAGAGCTTGCCAGCACCTGGAACATCGACCAATTGCGTAAGTTCCATATTTAATTCACTGTACTTTTACTTTTTTCTGCGACCTCCATTTTCTCCCTCGCCTTTCTTTTTAATAAAATTTGGTACCTTGGACCACCCTCGTTTTTTCACCTTTTCCCTGATCTCGGCAATAAGAGGACATCAAAAGCGAGGTTGTGTGGCATGGACGTCTTTTACAGAATCCGGCTATCGTGTGCACCAACGATCGGAGGCACGACCAGCTGACGCCGGGTGTCGGGACCCGGATCTGCAAATCCGGACCCTCTGTGTATTCTGTACTAGTCCAGGATCACACTAGTACACACAGTCATACAGGGTTGAATATCACATCCATACACAGGGGAAATATAAATAAAGTACTTCAGCATTAATATAAACTGATTACAAGACCCTGAGGTCACCTTACCAAAAGTTTGCCTCGCAGGGCTTACAATAACAAAAGTGAATAATCGGCAGCGGAATGAAGAACGTCGGTGACTCCCATCAGTATGCCACAGGCAACTGACAAGGTTCAACTCCTAGATAATCGCCTCCTCATGGAACTTCACCTTCTTTGAAGTTGTAGTCTTCTCCTCAACTGATGATTGTGTTGAAAGCAAGGGTGAGTATACAACATACTCAGCAAATCATGCACAGAGGTGCAATCCTATTACTATATGCATGGCTTCTTCCAAAGGAATGGCTTAAGTGGTTAATTTGCATCAAGCAGCATTTTGCTTTGATTAAATACTCTTAATAGATTCAAAAGCAGTAAAACCATATTATATAATAAGCTATCAATCTCTTTTTAAACAATTCGGCTCAAAGCACTAATTTACTTTAGCAATTGTCTCTGGCACTCGGCCACCCATTCCCACATTTCATTTTAGAAAAATCTAACCCTTGACTGTAATCCCCGAGCGTTGTCCAGTACCGTGGACTCGGCTATTCGAATAGATTTTTACACTCTGCAGAGGTTATGCACTTTACCCACACGATACAGTGAAACACCACGAAGGCGAGTGATAGTAACAAAGCCTTTCGGAAACTGCTAACTATACAAGTGGACCTCTCTGGTTTTTGCCATACACCATCCCTTCCCTTAGCAGAGGCGAAGTATGGGACCGACATACCGTTGGATAGGGTACCTAGTCGTAGCACCGATACGCTCCCCCGTACAACTACACAAAAGGTGTAGTTGACACCCTGAGGTACCAAATGCAAGTTATTAGCAACCTACTCAACAAGGTCCGCCCCATTACAGACATGTGGTTGCATGATTGGCCCAGTTCAAAGGCTTGCAAGGTTAAGTCCTTAGGGCGACCAGGGCAAGACTACCCGAAGAACCAAAACGACTTTCCCAGTGCCACTCATGGCCCACCCTATCATTCTTGCCACTTGCCCCGGTCTAAATCTATTTATCACCCCAGTTTGATTATTGTGCAACGCATGCCAACAATAATATCAATTACCATGTAGAACCACAAGGGTACCTACACTTCACATCATCACGTGGCAAGATTACGCTGATTCCAAAACTCATTCCATATAACATTAGTCAATATTATTTTGCCATTTGAAGCACATTTCACGTAAGCATAGCTGAGCAACTAATCACGGTCTAGCCTCCCGTGTTGGCACAATATAACATCCAACTATTTAAACCCAACTTATGGTGACAATGGATACATGGCATACAAATATTAATCATCAAAGGTGGATTTAACAAATAGGTTGATTAGCTAATTTACCCAAATTAAATTATTCACTTTAATCAATATAGCATGCATAATTTAAACCAAAATACATTTCAAAAACTAGGAGCAATATGGTCAAAGCACAACTTGCCTTCAAAAAGCTGATCATCTTGATCTAAGGCTTGAGCTTGGTCTTCAGCTTCCGCACTCTCGCACAGTTCAACGCCTACGCGTAACAGATATACAAATAAACAAACAAAAACAACGAATAAACACACATTCGGGAAAATACCGTGAATCAAACTAATGCGTAATTTGATGAAAACTTCCAAATAATTAGTTTAGCACATTCTAAGATTTATAAAATTTATTTCGACATTTTTGGACGTATAGTTTAAGAGAAACAAAATTCGCAAGTTTGGACTTTCCGCGAATAATTTAACAGTATAAATTTAATTATAAAATTTCATAAAAATTACTGTAGAAAGGTATTAATTTGTACTAATTAACAAAATTTGTCGCATACTATTCGGACTTAGAACGAATTTGTAGCGAAAAAGACAAAATTCGCAATTTTAGGAAATTAACATGTACAATTGATCTTCTCCTTTCTACTTTATGCATGGCACTGTTTTGGAGTGTATACGCGTATACTTCTTGCCTTTTTTCTTTGGCTGGGTATTCACGCATGCATACTGGGACGACTGGATAGACATTCGAATATAGGTATACACATATACACGCATATACTTATATGCTTCCAAATTTTATACACGCGGATCATCCGACTAATACACGTATACCTACATATGTAAGGTTATACTAGCGAATCGGTCGAATAAATACACATGTATATCAACCAAATATAACCGCAGGTATACATATATATGTACAACACAGTGTGTATATATATACATATACATGCTACGACTAATATAGAAATATGAATGCGCCTAGCGAGTATTTATATACGTATGTATACTAACTACGACTATTATAATTACGTACACGTTCTAACATACGCGCACATCTTAAAATATAAATATACGTATAAAGACTAACATATATATATATATTCATGATTTGGCCTAATACATGCGTAGGGAGGCATTCGTACTAACATGTATATCTAAACATGCATAAATACATGTGACGAGGTTAACCGATCGAGATAGACAGAGCGCGCGCAAGAAAGAAAAAAAAAGTACCGATCGGCGGCGGCTGCAATGTAGATGACGGCGTCGACGGCGGCGGCGGCAGCGGCTACGGTGACGGCGATGAGACGGTAGCGGCGGCGACGACGTAGACCACGACGACGGCTACGACAACGGCGGCCGCAATGTAGACGGCAGCGGCGACGATGACAGCGACAACGGTGACCAACGTAGATGACGGCGGCAACGTAGACGGCGGCAGTGCACGATCGATGGTTGAAGAGAATAGAAATGGCTGGAAGAAATGGTTGGGAAGAGAAGCTTTGGTGTATGCATTGTTAGTAAACGAAAGGTTACTGACTCATGCTTGTGGAGCAATCGGCTGGAAAGGCAAAGCCTCATTCATTGCTTGTAGTTGAGAAACGTTGCTACTTCAAGTTGGCAGGAAATGTGAACTCCTTTGGCATTCATGCGTTGCAAGAAAATGGAGGATGTGGGTGCGTTGCTAGTAAATGAATGACATGCATGCGGAGGAAACGGCTAGCAATGAAGGGCACCTAGTGACGGCTGGAAAGATGGCTTCATGCGCATGGAAAAGAAACGACATGGAAACTGATGATGTGTTTATGCATTCAAGGAATAGGAACGGCTGAACTTTACTCACGTCCACTACACCAGCATACACATAAACACATATATGTTCTCAAAACATGGTGGGGAAAAAAAATGGAGAGGTTCTAAAAATATGAAAAATTCCTCTAAAATACTAGGAACTATTTGGAACTTAACAAAGTTGGTTTCGTGATTTTTCGACGTATAGATTTTTCGTAAAAAATCTTTTAGTGAATCAAACACCTGTACAGATTTTCGTAAAATCAACGACTCAAGTTATAAAACATGTTTTTCAAAAATATTTGAAGCGAACACTCTCGTCTGCCAACTATCTTAATTATCAACAAAATTTTAATTTTTATGCTTATTCGAAAATGCCTGATCTTTATTTAACGTGATTAGTTCAATATACTCGAACCTGAATTACTCGCGAGGGTTCCAATTTAATTCGAAAAATTCCAAATATTCCAGAAACACACTAAATATATTAAAAGCAAATTTTGGGATGTTACACTGGGCCACCCAGCTCGACCCCAGGGGCTCCCGTCCCTATAAGACGATCACCATTCGTGGCGAATCTCCGCCGTAGGTAACGGATCGCGTGGACACCCCCTTGGATGGTTCCGAGTCCAGGCTGGCCTGCGTACAGTAGAAGTGTTCCGTATCTGGAGTCCACACGATCTCTCCTCCACGGTCATTCCAGTCGTGCATGTAACATAGGGGCACGGATTGAGACAGGGGGGACGGGATCACGCGCGCTACTCCTTTTCTTGCGACCCAACCCGTGCCTATAGCTCGGTGAAGACCGCGTGGCACTATTCCACTTTAGTCTCCCGGGTCTCTCCCGTCAACGAGGTCGCGTTCGCAACCTAGGTCCACGACCTTCATTGACGGCAGGGGCTTCACAGGGACAATACGACTATGCGACTCCTAGAACGACTTAGGCTCGAGGTAGGCTTCCCTGCTCTATTGTTCGTCGACAACGGTATAAAAGGAGCAACGAGATAAAGCACACAAGTATAGCAAGGAAGGAAAACATCCTTAAGCATTCTCTAATCGTTGCTATTTACAAAATGAAGTGGAGTTTTGCAGGTAATCAGCGCGGAGTGTTAAGGCTAGAAGCGGCCGACGCGCTTCTCGTCTTGGAAAACAGCGAGCTCCTCCCGCACGCTGTCGAGCTCGGACTCGAGGTCGAGCACCTACCGTCGAGCTTCGCGACCCTCGCTCACCGCCTGGCGTAGTCGCTTCGACTCCTCCCGGTGCTGGTCGATCGACCTCTCAAAGCTCTGCACAGAGTCGCGTAGCGTCACCACTGTTGCCTCAAGGCCCGACCTCGCCTGCTCGCTCCGTTCAAGGCACTCCTTGAGGACCAGCACGGATTCCTCCATCTTGTGCCGGATCTCCGCCTCTGATGTCCTCAGCTCGCGCACCACACGCTCGAGCTCTGCGATCCTCGCATCTTGCTCAGCGTGGTGCCTGGCGAGTACCTCTGGCGGGACGGTTGCCACCCGGAAGTCCTGCATGGTGACCTCGAGCACCTGTGCAGAGGAGCATCTCGGGTTACTTTCAGTCTTGCAGGAGAAGAATAGGAGTACCAAGAAACTTACCCAGCGGAGGCGGGCCTCCAGCCCTTCTCAGAACAGCTCGGCGGGGTCTTCCGCGAGGCGGACATCTTCTCCTTGGGCGGACGTGGAGCCTGGCAGACTCTCCCCCTCCCCCTGGGCCTGAACTCCTTCGTCGTCTGGGAGGGCGAGACCCTGATTCTGAGGTTCGACCTCCATTACTGGGGAAGCGATGGCCGCAAGGGCGGGACCCTCCGCCTGAGCTTCCTCTCCCCGAGCAGGCGCTTCGCTCGGGGCTCCACCTCCTCCTGGGCTTGAGCCCCGTCGGCGTCTAAGGGTACGGGGTCTTCGGCCGAGGGTGCGGCGTTCGCAGCTGGGGGATCGGCATCCACCGAGAAGACCTCGATGCTCGCGGATCCCCCCCACTTGGGAGTAGGTCCGGTCCGCCGGTCGCGTTCGGGCTCGGTTCCACGACCGGCGGAACTACCGGCTCGTCCTCGCCCGGACGTCCTCCCTCCAGGATGGGGTCCCCTAATGCCGAGCCGGTGCTGGTGTCCGGCGGAGCGTCGCAAGCTCGGGGAGGATCCTCCGCGATTGCCTGGAGTGTCTCGGTGATGATGTCGCTAGCGCCGGCGGAGTCTTCGTGGAGATCCTCGGCAGCGCGCGCGTCACCACCGAGCTCCGCGGTGTCGTCGCCGAGCTCGATTATGATGTGGGGGATGCCATCCCTTGCAGCCCGGGCGTTAGCGGCTGCAATCTTCCTTCGTGCTTCCTCTTCAGGAGACACGACCTCGGGGACTTGGACTTCCACGGCCGCAACCTCCCCCTCATCGACCTCGTCGCCCACCGCAGCTTCGGCAGCTCGGGCGAGCTCCCTCTCTAGCGCGAGGTTAAGAATGTCGTCAGCCATGGCCTCGAAATTCCATACCTCTGTATCGGCTGTCACACCCACTATAGACAATGTGGGGTCAGTGTGGCGCCAGGAGAGGACGGAGACGAACTAGATGGAAATAAGAGGCTAACCTCGCGCGGCTTCCGCCACTTGGGTACGGGCGCGGACGAGGAGGGCGGCCATGTCCTCGCGTGCCTTGTCGACCCTTGCGACTGCGGGGTCAACCTCCTCCAAGCCGACCTCGGAGACAGTCGGCGTCGGGCGCGATTGACGCGCAGCAGGCGACCTGCAGCGCCTCGGGGCTAGTGGTGCCGGGTCCAGCTCGTCCTCCTCCTCAGCCTGGGGCGCCAAGTTCAAGCTCACCTGCGCGAGCTCTGCCTGGAGGGCCGCGATCTGGCCCTCTAGCTCCTTTTTCCGCGTAGGGCTGGCCGCGGCTGCGGCCTCCTTCTTCGCCCACTCGGCAAGCTGGCGCAAATGGGCCATCAGCTCAGAATTTCTTCTGGTATACTCATCCATCCACAACTTTAACTCGCTCACCTCCAGTCGGTCGGCGTACTCCAGATGGCGGCGGGGGAACGATCGCCCGAGCCGGAGCGCCTGCTCGAGCCCCTAGGCGGGGACGGCGTAGCCGAGGGGGATCGGTCGCGGCGCTTGCGACCTGCCAGCTTCTTGGTCTTGCGACCTTGTCCTCCGGCGCCCACGCCCCCCAGCTGCGACTTCAGCTGGGCCACGGCGACCTTGAGGGCAACCTTCTCCTGCCAAGAAAGACTCGAACGAGTCAGAAATTCCCGGGGAGACCCAGCCCCGAAAGGACCTCTAAAGGAAGTCCGGGTCGAAGACTTACCGCCTCGGTACGATTGAAGACGTTATTCGGGATCTGGCGGCCCTCTGAGATCTCCTTGCCCTTAGGGGTGCTGAACATCTCGGACACCCTCACATCCACCCAATCCTCCGGGGCTGCGCATCAACCAAAAGAAGTCGGTGAGGACGGTTATCTTCTGTCTAGTAGGAGAGGTCGAGGCGAAGGGACGTACCTGAATGAGACTCCCGCGTGAGGTCCTACCACCCCTCGACCTTGAAGAAGGGATGTACCCTCCTCCTGAGGGGCGACATCCGGTTCCTGACGAAGTCCCAGGCGATGTCTCGTCCCGTTAGCCCCGAGCAGGTGAGCTCGTTGATCAACATTAGCACCCTTTCCTCCTCAGGTTGCACGGACGGTCGGGGTGTCTCGACGACGCGGGCCCTGGCGCCAGTATAGCAGAGCGAGCTCCCCTCTACCTTCCTCAGGTAGAACCAGGAGTCGGCCCACTCCGACACCGAGTCCTTGAGCGTGAAGCTCGGGTACTCGTACGGACGAGTAGGCCAGAGACAGAAGTAGAGGCAACCGGCCGTGGAAGACGTGCCAGTGCGAGAGAGACAATAAAAATGGAAGAAGAGGCTGGGGGTGGGCTCGACGCCCACAAAACCTTCGCAGAGATGGGCAAAGATAGCAAGAATAAGGACGGAATTGGGATGGAGGTGGGTGATCTCGCACTCACAGTAGGCAAATACAGACTCGACGAACTCGCTCTCGGGCGTTCGGAGTCCGTTTATGGAGTAAAGCTCGCAGGAGATGATCTCTCCCTCCTGCGGCTGCGGGCTCTCCTTGGCACTAGGGGCCCTCCATGAGCCAGTGTCGAGATACTTCGATCTCTGAAGGATCTCTAGCTTGTGCCTATCGAGCTTGCTGGCACCGAACTTTGCCATTGGGACAAGGAAGGCGATCGGAAGGAGAGATGAATGCGCAAGACAGATGAAGCGAGCGCTGGAGCAAAAGTGTTGGTGGTGCTTCTGCTGGAAGAACGTACGAAGCGGTGTTTTTTTTCGGGAGTTTAAATCCAGCCGTGAACAGGAAAGTGAAAGGACTTCCCACCGCTATGTTCAAAGAAGCCCTAGGGGCACAGAGGGCAGTTGAGGCGTCCGCCATCCAGGGAAGGACATGTGGACACGCAAATCGAAGTTGTCCAGTTGGTAGGCAGTTCCCTAGGCAACGGTTCGTACCATCCCGGTCAAGCTTCTTGGAGAAGGAACCGCTGGGAGGGGGCCCACATTCAACTACCCAAGCATGTCAGGCTGGGCTATTAGCTCGTTCCTGGAGATTTTTAGCTCGGAGGTCGCGACAGCCATTCGTTGCGATGAATCCGACATGCATGGAAAGTCAGTAGGCCCAAGGGGAAATGACTCTAAGTCTTTCCCCGCTTGAGCCTCGGGGGCTAGCTGTCGGGGGTTGGGTAATTCCCATAAATTACCACGGGTGCCACTACGACCGAGCTCGCTTCCACCTGAGCCCCTAGGAGGTCGTTCCCGAGAACGACCTGGTCGGGGTCTAGGGAGGTCGCATAGTTTGCCCGTTTGGCACGAGCTCTCAGCCTGGCCGATTGTGAGCTCGTGCTCGGGTGAGGCAGCCGAGCTCGGAGCTAGTGATATTGGCCGACCCATCTTGGTCGTCGTGAGGTCGGTAGGAAATAACTGCCGACGATGGAACCCACGTCAGTTTGTTGCGCCCTCAACGGGAACGTGGCGGGATTGTAGGATCTGATCGTTACCACGTTGGACGTGGTCAGACATGCTGGGAGTGGGCGGTAACAGAGTTGCGGCCCTTTGTAAGCTATAAAGCGTCCCCGCCATGAGGGGGGACGCCGGGTGAATCTGAATATACACCGAGCTGGAGTAGGGCTATTATCTCCCCCCTGAGAGGCCCGAACCAGGATAAAACCTTGTGTCATCGTCTGATTTAGCCAAGCGAGTCATTCCTATGAGAAACTTTACACGTGAGAAGGGGTCGCGGTTGGTCCCTCCATCAACCAAGTAAGCTCGACGAGGGCCTGCTCCCCAATCGTCGACAAAATGTTTTACAGTGATTTAAACTTGCATTGCTATGTTTATAATCGTACGTCAAATATAGATGGTTAGTTATTTCCGAATTGCTGTCAACCCCTTGCTTATTGTTATCCATGTTTATTTGTAACCCTAGGATACTTTGCTATGTCATGCTTAAATAATATATATTGTGACACCTGTTGATTAGTACGGTAGTATGCTTAGTTACATCGAAATTATGATTTGAAATATGTTTGAGAAATATTAGCATGGAATTTGCTATTGTTTTTGTAAAAATAAAATAAAATGAAAATGGTTTGGACTTGGGCAGAATGGAATGTCGGGCGGATGCGGATAGAGCACTAGTTTTCATTGTGCAAGTACCGTCCTAAGTCAATTAAAGATCGACGCTTATGACTGTCCATTCTAAGCATTACCGTACAACCATATGTCAAAGTGGGCACGACCTGGCTGAATAATTTGTAGAAACCTAACTTAGACTCACCAGTTGGTGGAATGTGAGTGCCAGATAGAGGCAAGACTGTTTTCTCACACGGCGCAAGAGGGGGCTTCTGTACTGGGTGGATAGACCCCTAACAACGGTGAAACCTCAGCGGGTGGGTCGGGTTAGGCGTATACATTGTAAAGGCCTTGTCATGATATCTCTGCCGGCACACCAAAGGAAGTGTGTTAATAGTACTTGGCACTAAGAGACGATCATGTCTTGTGGGTAAAGCTGTACACCTCTGCAGAGTTAAAACTATTTGAATAGCCGTGCCTACGGTCAAGGGCAAAGCGAAGAATGCTTTCATACTGGTAGACTTAGTTTTGGTTTTAAAAATAACTGATGTTTTGTTCTGGGATTCGGGAGTGGTTAGAACTCTCGGATGTTTAATTGTTAGATTGAGCCAAGCAGGTAGATAGAACCTGTTTTGATCATGGCGGATAGAGTCATGAGTTGGTTTACCTTAATCTTTTAAATGTGGCGGATAAAGCCTTTATACTAGTGATGGTGGATAGAACCTTCACTAGAATATTAAATAATTCAATTGTTAAAATAATTGTTAAAAATGTACTTTGTGAAAATTATTATTACGTATGGTTTGATGAAACTTAGCTTTATGCAAAAGAACCATAATAAGCCTCCCTTGGAAAGCCATACATGTTGCATAATTTCCCAGACTTGCTGAGTACTTTTGTACTCACATGCTACACAAATGTTGTCATCAGAAAACTATCAGGATGCAGTCAAAGAAGAAGAATTCTACTCCGAGGAGTTTGATGAGGGTCGCCAAGACAACTAAGCGCGCGCCCCTGGTCGTCGCATGTGGAGTTATTTGGGTTTTATCTCTTGTTGTTTTTATTCCGCTGCCGTGAACTCTGGTCATGCGACCGAGAGATGTAATAAATAGCCATGTGGCTGGTACTTTATGTTTATTATAATATTTCGTTCTGTTCAGTAATGATTCATCATTGTTTAACTATGTGTACTAGCTACTGATCTGGGACTAGTATGAAAATACACAGGAGATTCCGGGTAGCCGATCCGGGGTCTCACAACGGTAGTATCAGAGCCTGGACGACTATAGGATGTGACTTAGTTAGAATGGCAAAGCCTTAAGGATGATTATTTTTATAAAAACATATTTATAAAATTATAAGTTCCTTTGCTTCTATCCTCCCTATCTTAGCATCTTGCTCTTGTCTCGTCTTCTATTTAAAAAAATAGTTTGCCGACCTTGTCTCGTCTCAAAATTTGTTGATGCTTTTCTTTACTTCGTTTGCCGAGAAGGAGGATGACTCTACATCAGCAGCAATGAACCCGGTGAGGAGGATCCGTTCTCTCGTGTCCCTGAGGAGGGTGAAGGGAATAGTTAGTTTTAGTCTTTGCTTATAGCACCTATCTTTCTTTCACGCTAGAACGGTTAATAATTGTGCGTGATGGTCTGTATCGTGCTTTCAAGCATTTGTGATACAACCATCTTAATAAAACTATTTTGTTTTAATTGGAGAGTTCAGTTGGTGTTTCCTTTCGTTTGTGTGCTTTTGTTTTGGTGGATGTTATTTAGTTCCCTATTTTCTTATCTTTGCTTTTCCCTCTTTCCCTGTGCTTTTTCCCGTCCTTGGTTTCAGATGGAGAACCCTGGTAGAGGTCGTGGCAAAGGAGGAAGAGGAGGCCGTGATAGAGGTCGTGGTCGTGGTCGTGGACAAGTGCAATTTCAGGATGAAGTGCATTTGGAACAGCAGCAGTTTCATGAGAATGAGCAGGTGCCGCCACCCCCAACACAGCAAGAGCCAGTGCCACCCCCACCCCCGGATCAGCCGCCTAACCTGGAACAAATGATGGCTATGCAGCTGCAAATTCTTCAAACTTTGGCACAGAGCGCCCTTAACCAACCCCAAGCCGTCCCAGCTCAGGCCGCAGCTCAGCCACCCCAGTCTAAGTTTGGAGAATTCATGAGGACTAGACCCCCAACATTTGCTGGATCTGTTGATCTGTTGGCAGCGCGGGGAATCAAGTTCAAAAGAGCAACACGGCTACAGCGGGAGTTCAGTGCTTTAACTGCAGAGAGATGGGACATTACGCTAGTAACTGTCCCCAAAAGCGTCAAGCTGTGACCTCAGTTCAGTTCAACTTGGGGACCACGCTAGCTCGCGCCCCAACACCAGCTCAAGGAAGAGGAACGCCGCAGACTCCGCGTTCTCCTCGCACTATTGGAAGAGGATGTGTTAATCACGTCACTGCTGAAGAAATCCAGGACGCACCGGATGTGGTCTATGGTAAGTTCTTTGTCAACTCGGTGCATGCTTCAGTTTTATTTGATTCGGGTGCAACTCATTCCTTCGTATCGGAGTACCTGGTTAAAAAGCATGGTTGGGATACAGTTCAGTTAAGAAGTCCCTTACTAGTTCAATCCTCTGGTAAAGAATTAAAAACAACTGTTGTTTGCCCAAAAATGGATATAATTATAAAAGGGGTAAAGTTCCTAGCGAACTTAATCTTGTTGGATACTAAGGGTATAGAAGTAATCCTTGGAATGGACTGGTTAACCAAGTACAAGGGTCAGATAGAGTTTAAGCAATTTTTGAGGCAAAATATATATCCATAATTATAGTCTTTCCTTTATACAACTCTCCTAAATCCACATAATTATCGAAAATCTCTTCATTAATTTCTTCCAGCTCCTTATGATTTCCCATGACGATGGAGTTTGGGTGTTCCGACTTTTCAACATTAGATTGTGTGCGTAAATATTTGCCAAGATTACTACCTTTAGGATGGTTCATTTCAGGGATTTTCTCATCATCACATTGAGCTTCTTCCACTATATTGGATAGTGTTCTCACTTGTTTAGTCTCGTGCGGCTAGCATTCCCCCTCTTATCATAAGGGCTAAGAGTGGATTCAATATCTTTCTAAGGTATTTTCACTCTTTTCGGTGGGTTTGCTATAGGTATATGAGATCTTATCACTCTCTTATGACCAGTGAAGACATCTAGCAGATAATTTGATATTTATTGCAGATTTATATTATTATCCTTCTAACTTAAAGTTCATATTTTTTAGTGCGTGGGTCTAAGGACTGAATACTAGTGACATTCCAATCTATTTCCAAGCATTCTTTATTGTGGTACTTTTCTCCCCTTAATACCGAAAAATTATTTTCATAAAAATACAATCGACGTTATAATATTTCCAGTTCTCTAAGTCAAAGTATGGAAATATTTAGATTCTCTAAAAATTGAATTTGTGGCGCAACTGTCTACTAGACAAATTTTCTCCTTCACCATTAGATTATACAATGTTCTATATTAAAGAAATAATTTAATAATTAAATAGTTGTTGCATTAGGACTATATTGTAAAAATATAGAACAAGCATAGCACAATAAATTAATCAAATATCCTGGACAACAATAATGTATTTAACTTTCAATGATAATCACTCAATAGGAGCGTAGATCGATATTCGTTTAGGAAATAAAACTAAACTGATAAAGAGACTCTTAAGAAGACTCATTTGGAAAATATGACATCAACTACATCAACTAGCAAAGAAATGAGTAACTAGGAGACTAATGTAGATCAACATATAAATCATTTAAGTCCTCCTGGAAACCATGGGCATTCTTTCGGAACTCATTGAGTTGAGTCCTAAGAAGATTATCTTCATCTATGAGAGAGTTTCCATACTTGAGAAGGCCCTCTTTGAACTCCGCTATAAGATCAGGGACTATGTCATCATCCTTCTCAATTTCCTTCTCAACAATAGGTTGACTGATGAAGTGTGTCTCAGTCTTGTTCCCCTGGTTCTTCTGGATTTTCCTAGTAGATCTTATGTAAAGGTTCACCAAATGCTTCGGCGTACTGTAGGTGTGCTATCAATGGCCAGTACATCCACACCTAAAGTAGGGTTTACAACCATGTGGGTTGAGTCTTGTTTCTGGAAGCTCCCTAGTTATGTACCTTTCCTTTTACACTATGATTTGCCTCTTTCATTATGTATTATGTTATTCTTTTATTCTCCCTTTTATGCCATTGGCCTTTTCCGCGGTTGTGGCTATAGCTAACCGATTGAGCATTTGCATGTGTCCCATTTGAGAGAATGTGATGATTCTTCATTGAGAGTTCATCATGCTTTTATGCTTCTAGAAAAATGCAGATAAGCTCTATCGTACCAAGGAGTAACACTCCGAACCCTTTGTGTATACTGTATTAGTCTAGGGAAAACTAGTACACATAGTAAATAAAGCTGATACCACAACATATCATACGAATCTTTATTCATTTAGTTATCAGAGTTTACAACATAAATAGTGCAAGCCAACATAAAATAATACAGCGAAAAGCAAAAGCTGTAGTAGAACCCAACAAGTTTGCTACAAGCAATCAATTGGGGCAGCGACCTAGCCATCGAGATCCTCATTGATGATTAGGGTTGAAAATGGAATGGAAAATTTCCGAATGTTCTATAGAAAAACAGAAACAAAAGCCCTTTTCCAGAAACAAAAACAGAAAATATCGGTACGAAAACGGAAACGAAAATTTTTTGTCGGAAACGGAAACGGAATTGGGAGAGTCAATTCTGACGGAAACGGAAATTACGTATAAGTGTAACCGGTAATTAAAAACAAAATTGGTCCGGAAAGGGAAATGGACTTGGTCCAAAAAGGAGAAGGGAGAGTTCACATTTATTTTTGAATTAAAATAATTTCATAAATACAAATGGCTTTATATAAAATATCAAATAGAGTTCACAAATTCCGAATAAATTCTCAAAAATACTTTGAAACATTTTGAACCTAGAAAAATTATTTTTAGCATAATTTTATTTTTGTTTTTTATGAATAAATTAATTTTATAAATCTAAAAATAGCAAGATGGTATCTATAAACTCCTAAAAATGCAAGATAAATCTCAAAAAATCATAAATGAGCATCAAACAATAATATACAATTTTAGAGCATTACACCTTTGTAGTTGGTGGAGCAAGAGGGTGTCGATGATAATGATATGAAGGAGGACATGATGGTTTGATATGGAGGACAAATAACGAGCCTTCAGCTGACAAACTTGAGAAAAAAACTTTCTAGTGATACCAGTTAACATAACACTATTCTTGTGTCCACCTTAGAGGTGGAATGAGTTACATTGTTCTTGCGGTCATGTATATTATGATTCTATATTATGTTCTTGTGGAATTTTTCGCTTTCGTTTCCGTATCCGCTCCGTTCCGTTCCACATTTGTTTTTGTCACTATTTGTTTCCGTATCCGTTATTGTGGTTTTTGATTTTGTTTCCATTGCTGGTAAAAAAATGTGTAAACGGAAATGGAACAACCATTTACCGACCGTTTTCATCCCTATTGTTGATGATGTGCTCCTCCTCTAAAAAATAATAGATAATCCAAGGTGAGTATAAAGTACTTACAAGCTACAAATGAAATGCAAAATTAATGTAACGATAACAAAGAAAGACATATTATAGTTATTTTGAGCAATAACCTCTGCAGAGTGTCAAAACTATTTGAATAGCCGTGTCCGCTAGGGGTGAAAATGGTACGGGTTAATCCCGACCGATCCGGTACCGAATCCGTTAAAAACCGTATTCGGGAAAAAAAATCCGTATCCGGCCGGATTCGGATACGGTACCGGATACTTGCTACCGGATCTGATAACGGATACTGATGACGAGATATCCGACCGAATAGTCATGCGGTATATGGTAGCGGATATTATCCGACCAGGATATCAGAATCAACAAAACAAGGGTACTCCGTACGACCGTACTCAAGTCAAGGGTTTCCCATTCGATTCCCGCAAGCCTCAGTCTTTGCCTCCCTATTCGATTCCCCAACCCGAAAACTAACCCTAGTGCTTGAGCCGCCGCCACCGCCGCATGAATTCAGTGTGTTGGCCTGTTGGGCGAGCGGGACTTAGTTGTTCAAGTTATGTATGAATTTGATACCTTGTTATACTTGTGTTGTGTGAGTTGTCAAATTTATGTAATATATATGAATTTATTGCTTGTCAAATGTTTCAACAAGTATGTATCCGTTTGTATTATCCGTTTCCGAACCGAATCCGGTATGTATCCGCTCCAACATTACCATATCAAAACTCAAATATCCATATTCGTATCCGTATTCGGTCTTACCGTATCCGATTCCGAATCCGGAAAAAAAATATGGGTTAGGATACGGGAACAGCAATATCCGACCGTATCCGATCCGTTTTCACCCCTAGTGTCCGCGGTATTGGACAATGCTCGGGGATTACAACGAAGGGTTAGACTTTCTTAAAATGAACTTGGATGGTGGGCATTGTGGTATGCAAATGTGGAAATTGATTAAGAATGATAAATTCTTTATTTGGGAAATGGTTGTGAAAGCTATTATTGTTATTATTGTTTTACTACTTTTCAATCTATTATGATTACTTGTGAATGCTGCTTTACTGCAAAACATCCATTCAGCCTGTCAATTGGAATAAGCCATGCATGTAGTAATAGAATTGCATTCTGTGCACGACTTGTTGAGTGTTTTATGTACTCACCCTTTGCAACAATACAACACCAGTTGAGGAGGAATCAACGCTAGCTTTGGAGGAGTACCAGGAGGAGACGTCGAGTTAGGGTGAGAGCAGTCAGTTGCCTATGGCATATTGATTGGTCACCACGAGTCTTATTTATTTTTTCTGTGCAGTTTTCTTTATTTGAGGCTTTGCCCTGCGAAGCGCATTATTGTAAGTTAACCATAAGGTTGACTCAACAGGTTATATTAATAGATGGAGTTTTATTTATTATTTCGTTGTGTATGATTGTGATATTCATCTATGTTGAGACTGTGTGTACTAGCGTGATTCTGGACTAGTGCGGAATACACAGACGGTCCGGATTTGCACATTCGGGTCCCGACAGAGGTGGTATCAGAGCTATACTGACTATAGAACTTGTCCTAGTTAGAATAGCCGTTAGAGAGGATAACATGATTTTCTAAAGTTAAAATTTGCCAAGATAATGACTGAATTTTTGACTTATCCCCTCCTTCTTGTTTCATATCTCTTGCTGAATTTTTCGTGTTATTACTTTGTTTTTCAAAATTGCGATCTCACGTGAGTGTCTTTTGGCAGATGAGGATGACCCACACCTACGGGGAGCGTGAGGGAGGCTACACCGCGGAGCTTTGGAGGGTGCTCCAAGTGTTGGGAGGCTTCGACAGACCAATCTACAAGGCCAACACTTGGGTTATGAACGTGAAGGCCCGGGGCATGATCACCAAGATCACCATTTATGCCCGGGAGTACGTGAAGGCAAACCGCCCCATTAACATCACCGTGAGGAGAGCCACCTTTGAGGCCGGTATCCAGGAGACCGCCTGCCTTGCACTGCGAAGGATCAGCCATGACTACTCAGAGGAGCTACGACAGTCGGTGTTCCGTCTCCATCCCTAGGAGGGAGGTGTCACTGGTGCACCAATTGACCTGGAGAGCGACGCTGCCGTCGTACACTTTGCCAGGTTTGTTACTGCACATGACACGGTGATGGACTGCATAGTTCAGGAGCTGGAGGAGGTGTATAGCGCTTTGGAGGCTGCAGAGTTGAGGTTGCAGGAGACCAGAGCCTTAGCATCACAGAGGATTGGGGAGATCGAGGAGGCCATGTACATCAAGGAGCAGGAGGCCGAGCTGGAGCTGGACGAGGAAGACCCCGAGGAGATACAGCCTGAGCCAGAGCACGAGCCTGCACTAGAGCCGTAGCCAGAGCAGGAGGCAGAGGACATGGCTTCGTCTACCACAGCAGTCAGAGGCCATGGAGATCAGTTCGCACCGATGCCGCTGCACCCACCAGTGTACCCGCCAAGAGGACCCCAGCCGGGTTGGCTAAACGAGTGATAGAGTTAGGTCTAGTAGTTGAGACTCAAGTGTTCGAGTCGCGTCTTTAAGTTAATAAGAGCCGCCCTTTAGGCGTTAGCTTTTGGTGTGTTAGTTTAATTTGGATTTTCATGATTTCTAAGTGTGCAGTATGAATTGCAAAGCCCTTAGGCATTGTGAGCAACCATACCAAGTTATTAATAAAGAAATAATAAGATTTGGATTTCGAGTTACAGACATTACCCCCGCATAAGTTCCTTTAATACATTACCCCCGAATAAGCCATGCATGTAGTAATAGAATCGCATTCTGTGCACAACTTGTTGAGTGCTACATGTACTCACCACTTGCAATGATACAACACCAGTTGAGGAGGAATCAATGCCAGCTTTGGAGGAGTACCAGGAGGAGCCGTCAAGTTAGGGTGCGAGCCCAATCAGTTGCCTGTGGCATATTGATTGGTCACAATGAGTCTTATTTATTTTTTCGCTGCAATTTTCGTTATTTGAGACTTTGCCCTGCGAGGCGCATTATTGTAAGTTAACCATAAGGTTGACTCGATAGGTTATATTTGTTGGGGAACGCGGTATGCTACACTAGCACAAATTAAAATTTCTATCGCAAACCAGAAAAGCTACTCGCAAGAAGGGGATCATAGATCTATTACCACTAGACGCGCAGTTGCGAAATCCTTCGCACGTTGTTGTAGTGGATCGTTCTCAGCGTGGATCGTCCTCGCCGCGGATCGTCCACGCGGCGGATCGTCCTCTCCACGCCGCAAGATGGCAGCGTCACCACAAAGATCCACATGTCCGGATGGAGCGCCGTGCGTCGTGTGCAAGCACCGGTCGCTCGGCGAGGGCAACGAGAGGAGGTGGCTAGGGTTTACGGCGAAACACCTCTAAACCGCACGAAAGTGTATTCTCGCGTCTAGCCTCCTCCTCCTTATATAGCCACGAGGTGAAACCCTAGGCGATCGAGGGCCCATCTACGCGCTTAAGCCCACGAGGTCCATTAATTACGGATCCAATCCGAATTAATGCATCCCAGATTAAGTGTGTGACCACAGAGGTTCATGCGCATTTGGACATGGATTCTAAAACCCTTTTTCTAATCCAATAGTCGAGCGGCTCCTTGCGAGCATGCCAACTCCTAAACGCATATGATTAAAGTAATCGATGTAATAATCCCTTTGCCAAACTATATGAAGATCGAACTCAAGGCGAGAAGCATGTTATCCTTTGTGATTCAATCCATCTCTCGTATCCGTGATATATTAATAAGTTGTGATTGACTTCTCAATCACGGCATGGCCATGCACTTCCTTAATCATATCACACGAGTGGCCTAGACATATATCTCCGTTACATTGGAGTGGCAAATTCTATCTTGACTGCTCACTTCCCTCTGCATGTTTCATAGTAAACATGAAAGCTACCTTTATAACTATCCGGTTAGGAAATAGTGTTTGGTAACCCCAAGGTAAACTATTACACATGTAGGGAATATGACAATCTCAGGTCTAAGGATCATACATCTACTATGTATGAGATACACTGATGACACATAAGAATGTAACATTCTCACAGTGTCCCATTGTGGGTCTATCTAACACATGTTCTTCAACATGCATCACAATGTATTGATGATATCTCCATATCCTATGATCTATGAAACATGATCATCGAACAATACATGTGCTGATTTATTCATCGTTGTCCTATATGATGATATCCGATCAGAGATATTTATCGAATTATATTAATAAGTAAAGAGCTTCATAAACAAGTCACACACTTGTTGATCAAAACAATGATATACATTCATTGGACCAATAATCATATTATTATTCATAAACATAGTCATGTTACAATCATCCATATGATTGCCTCAAGGGCATAACACTAACAATATTAATAGATGGAGTTTCATTTATTATTTTCGCTGTGTATGATTGTGATATTCATCTATGTTGAGATTGTGTGCACTAGCGTGATCCTGGACTAGTGTGGAATACACAGAGGGTCCGGATTTGCACATTCGGATCTCGACAGACTGGTATTACATTAAAGATCATATGGAAAATACCAGCGGAAGTTTTGGTATCACGTGCCATCTTCGCAGCTAGTGCACCCCCGAACGTTCCAACCTTCCTTCTGTAAACATCAACATTATGAAGAGCTTGAACGATGCTATCAATATCTTCAGCCAGCACTTGACACACATCAAGGATATCTGGCAAAAAGGTGTTGGTCGTGTTGTACGTGTAGTGCGTCCAGGGGTTCAAGGCGGCCACTGCATTAAGTTCAACGAACATGTCAGTAGAAGTATGTAACCTATGTGCAACTACAAGATATTTTATTCTAGAGAAGAATGTATTATCGGTATTCGTATAATTATCTAACGTTAGGTTGTCCATTCTTCAGTCCACGACGTTCATGTACTGGTTGAATGTAGATGGAGTGTCATGGAACATTCTACTGTATTCCTATCGCATGATGTTGTACCGTAGTAGCATGTCGCTCAACGTAGGCACCCTGTCTTGATCGGTGAAGCGCAGGAAGGCATACAACGGTTCCACGAAGTTAACAACCGATCAAAGTTTGTCCCACCAGTCCAAGCTCGAGAAGCAGGAGTACACAAACCTAAAAATTCCTCTAAAGCCATCCATTCTGAGAACTTGTCCTTACGACAAAGGAAACTCTCCAAAAACATGTAACTCTCCAAAAACTCTCCAAGAAATCGAGAGATTTTCCTTGTACTCTCAATCACAGAGGCATGGTCAAGGAACTTTCCAATCTGGTTAAGCATCCAATTAATTGTGTAGGCCACACAAGGCGGCCACACGATGCTGCAGTGTTCCTGTGTGATGAGCCTACATGCCTTCTTGTAGTTGGCACCGTTGTTCGTGATAATCTACAGAACATTCGTCATACCCACCTCGTCAACCACTGAGACAAAATGAAAACCTCCATTACATGATGTGTATATCAAATAGATTTCAGAAGAGGAGCAATGAAAGCAAGTACCTTGCACAAGTACGAGGCATCCTGAGTTAGGCCTGACACATCGACGGACTTGTGGAAGATATGGTGCCATTACAATATATCAAAAAGTTGATGATTCTCATGCGTGTCAGCTAGTCCAAGAATCGCACATGATTGTTACGCCATACGTAAGCCAATCCTGCTTGAACTTTGCCATCTTATCCCATATGTCCTTTTTGTTGGCGTCTAAATATTACCCGTCTATGTCTCACCCATTCGGAGACGGGACACCCCCGCCTGCAAATAAAACATTGGATGGGAATGTGATATATTAATCGGCATAAAACTGGACGAAAATTAGAAAGCTCACTTCCCCTATTTTTGAGTTTCCCGTACGATGCTAACAAAGTAGGGATTGTGTGCTTTCCTCCAAATGATACCAACCGTGTGGAAAAATTTGGCCCAAGACGAGCGAATCGCTTGCTTCGCATTCCTCCCTTTCTGTGTCTATTGCCTAGTGTTAATCCCTATTTGCCCAGGGCATGGGCCGTACCAAGGTTGTAATCCCCACGGCCGGTCTTTCTCATTGTGATGAACTTTGAAACATCCTCGACAACACACCGCTGCCCCCTCCTCTAGCCCCCTAGAGGTGCCACTATCACCACCGTGCTCATACCTGCCACCTGATCGACTGATAAATTATGCCTCCTCCATGGAGGCAACCATGGCATGCTGGAGTTGGTCCTCATCATCAGCATTACCCGTGTACTCTGAATATGCTCTTCTCTGCGAGGAATCTCCAGCTGCTGCTTCCGTTCTGAGACGTGGGCTAAAAGGTATGTGATTCTTACGTGGGTTGGACCGGGCTATTGGGCCAAATGGATGTGGGTTGAGCCTGCTACTGTTTTTTTTTCCTTTTTTTGTTCCCTTTCAATTATCCAAATTCAGTTTTGGCTCAAAAATGTTTCACAAATTTGGTTTTTTTCAAAAAAAAAAAAATTGATGTCAGATGTCACAAAGCTATTAACACTAATTTTGCAAAACTTTAGAATAAATTTTCTGAATTTTTTGAATTTGAATCTGAATTGGATCGATTTACCAATTGGTTTCAAAAATCGAACTGGCTCAATAGTTTGATTTTCACGAATATCTCTCAATTTACCGGACTCAACAGTCGTGCATAGACTTGATGCCGCCACGTCCCTCGCGCCTGGCCCCACTGTATGTTGGCCCATCAATCTCTCTATCCTCCCTCCCTCGCATGTGTTTCCACCATAGTTATCAATACCGGTACATACTAGCAGATATGGCTAGTATGTACCATTTCATCACTTAATCCGGTACGAAGTGGCCCTATGTATTGTACCGGCCTCGATACTGATTAATATCAGTCCAATACAGGTCAATACCAGTCATACCGGTCTGATACCGGTCAATACCAACTCAATACCGGTCAATACCAATCATGAAGGTGAAATTAATAATATGATCTATTGAACTATATGTTATATTTGATAGTACCACTATGTGTTTGAAGTAATATTATAAGTTAACTTTAGTGTACATATAATTAAATATACGTATACTTATAAATATATAATATTATATCAAATTCGAAACGATACACGATATAGCTCGATGCTAAGGCGTCCCATTCGAAAAGTAAAATCGGTCTAACATTGGATACAGAAGTGACAAATTTGGCTTGCACTTGTTACAGATGAGCAGCGTCCATGCCTTACCACCCGGTCGTGGGTCCCACGGAGGGCTGGCTGGCCCACGAGCTCTTTTCGTGGTGTGGACCCTACCCCAGATCCATCCCAATGGTTCGCCACGGCGGATTGCCTTCGGGCCTTCGGCCTTTCCCTGGACGACTCACCCGCTCCAGTCACGAGAAGAGGCGCAGAAGACGCTTGCGAGCACAATCTGGAAGGGCGCGTGGCACTGCGTCCACGAACTAGCGGTGGACTAAAATAAACTTTCAATGGAGGACTGTGCGATAGATGAGTGGTGAGGCGCGAAGCTGCTGGACTCATCAATTCGATTCTCAAATTTAAAGTCTCTCGTTCAATAAATTTCGGATACATACTTATCCACGCATTCAGTGAAATAGCGTGTGCTTCAAAGATCCTGATGTCTGCAAACAATTTTCTTGGCATGTGTAACAGATATGCAGGTGTGTGTACGTGTGGAGTGTGTGGGGGTGTGAGTGTGTCTCCCTCTTTGTACCTTTCAAAAAAAAACTTTTAATGACATGTACACTTTACATGTATAACTCTATAAATTTAAATAATAATTTCATTTCATCGTAATTCTAATATATATATATATACATATATATATATATAATTAGCTAAAAATATAAATATATCCATATGTAATATATCATTTAAATGATATTGTTATATCTCTTTATTTTTTTAATATACTACTAATATTGATTATAAAATACTTGAAAGTGATTTCCATGAAAATTTCATCAAAATCCACTATTTATAGCATAATTTTTGTGCATCGTCTTTTTTATATGAAAAATGTTATATAGAAAAAAAATAAAGGCTTTCAATTAATTTTTTTTCAACCATGTCGTATAGAAGTATCTTAAAATTAGTATTGAACTATATTGAAAGTGATAAAAGATTACAACACATATGTATGTGTGCGTGTGTGTATATATACATATATATATGTTAGATTGATCTTTCAGTCGTGTTCGGTCAAAGACCGTTACAGATCATGCCCGCACCCTGATCGGGGGCGCAGTCAACACCTTGGTTGTGGCCCCCTGTCACACGCGCTATAAAACAGAGGGTTGAGGGCCGGCTCGGTAACCGACGTTCACCGGCTTTGCCTCACCCCAACAAACTCGATCAAATCTCTAGCGTGAAAGTGATGGAAAACGCCACCGCCGTGTCCCTGCGTCGATCTCCCTACCGTGATGGCATCCTCAAGCACAAACCCTCAAGGTAATCATTAAGCCCTCATCTAGGTGTTAACCTAAGGCACTAAGATCCTAGAATTTCAACAATGGTATCATAGCACGGTTCAGTGTCTAGATCAAACCCTAGTTGTAGATCCCTTCGGGTAGATGTGCATAGCAATTAGAAGAAGAGGAATTCCCCAAATTGATAGAACCCTAGCCCGAAATCACAAAAAACCGGATCAAGAAGAGTAAGATGAGATCCTTACCGTGCTCATCGTCTTGGACGAAATCACGGGAAGAAAAGCCGGCGCCGCCGCCGGGCGTCCGCACCGTCTTCTCGCGCGCGTCGCGACCTCCTCTGCGTGCGCTACGCGCTGCCGCAAGCCACCGCGACCTTGCGTCGCGAGTCGCCGATGCGCCTCCGCATCGCTGGCCATAAGGAGCGCCGCCACCATCGAGCCAAATTGCCGTCGCCCGAAATGCGCCCGACCGATCTGATTTACACGGGAGTGGTTAGGGTTTTGGGGAGCCAGCGATTTTTTCGGCTTTTGTTGCTTCCCGAAGAGATCCCGGTCGTCCATTTCGATCGGACGGCGCAGATGGATCACGCCTTTTGCTGCTTGGGCCAGCCTAGTGGCAATGAAGGGGGCACTGGAATTTTGTTTGGGCCAAAACTGTCTAAACAGTACATAATCTTTTTTTTTTATGTTTCAGAATTTTCCAAAGGGCTAATTTCAAGTTTAAGTTTATTTTGCTATGCATAATTAGTTTAAGCACTAAGTTAAGTTATTTTCTTCCGCTGCTAAGATTAAGTTTAATTTTCTGATT
Source organism: Rhipidocladum racemiflorum (assembly GCA_036346355.1). Classification (NCBI taxonomy): domain Eukaryota; kingdom Viridiplantae; phylum Streptophyta; class Magnoliopsida; order Poales; family Poaceae; genus Rhipidocladum; species Rhipidocladum racemiflorum. The sequence continues at coordinate 55,068,850 of CM070577.1, read as the reverse complement.
AAATTAGATCCAACGTGAAAATTTAATTAGAAAATTGTATTAAGTCTATTTCATTAGTATGAAATTTTATCTCCTGACCAAAGTTGTTGATAAAATTTGCCATAATTATTAACTTTAAATTTTGTTCTATTCTAATTCTGCCCAACGGTGATTTAGAAGTAGAACAATTTGTTAAGAGCATGTTTTAATTGAACCAACGTTAAATTAATTCATGCTTTTAATTCAGTATTTTGATTAAATTGCTTACTTTTGAAGGTTCAAATACTTCGAACATACTGAGTTTGAACTCTGCTATTGAGCCCCTAAATGGGGGGAATTATCCCTCTTGGAGGGAGAAGGTTGAGATGGCACTTGCTCTCTCAGATATTGATTATGCAATTACGCATGATCGTCCCACTAAGCCCCAACCAATCCCTGATGGTCAAGCGGGTGCTGAGAATAATGCAACCATAAGAATGGAATACGACCTTGAGCGTGTGAAGTGGGAAAATTCTAACCGCAAATGCATGATGGTGATTAAAAACTCCATTGTGGAAGGAATAAGAGGTGCCATCCCAGAATGTGCAAATGCTAAGGAATACCTTAGCAAAGTTCAGAACCAGTTCACTGGCTTTACTAAGATGTACGCAAGCTCTCTCATGCAGAAACTTTCGAATGAGAAGTTTGATGGACAAAGTAATATCAAAGAGCACATTTTGAGAATGAGTAACATAGCTGCTAGATTTAATACCATGGAAATGGAAATATCAGAAGTGTATTTGGTGCAATTTATCATGAATTTCTTACCCCAAGGAATATGAGACTTTTTGCAGTCAATTACAACTCCATGAATGAAAAGTGGAGTATAGAAAAATTGATGGCTATGTGTGCTCAAGAACAAGAAAGGCTTAGAGCTCAAAGGATTGACTCAATCAATCATCTAAAATCATCACTAAAGAAAAAGGGCAATTTTCAAAGCAAGTCTAAGCCTTCCTTTAAGAATAAGGGCAAACCTGAGAATAAGAAATTTTCCCTTGGTCAGAAACCTTAAGAAGGCAAAGGCAAGGCTCCAGCAGAGGTGGACAAGGATACATGTAGGCATTGCAATCAGAAAGGACACTACATGAAGGACTGTGTTCAGTTTCTCAAATGGCTGAATAAGAATAGTAAGGATAAGATTACATTCATAGATGAATCCCTGTACTTAGATTTTCCCACTCATACATGGTGGATTGACTTAGGTGCAACTGTTCATGTTGCAAATTCCTTGCAGGGATTCCATACAAAAAGGATCCTGAAAAGAGGAGAAAGAAGCATTAGAGTCGCCAATGACGTCGAGGTTGAAGTTGAAGCTATCGGAGAATTCCCCTTAGAATTACATAGTGGCTTCATTCTTCATTTACATAATGTTTTAGTTGTACCCTCCATTAGGAGGAATTTAATTTTAGTATCCTGTTTAGATGATGATGGCTATGCATGTCATTTTGGGAATAAGAAATGTTTGATTCAATTCAATAATATTGATGTTGGTCTTGCCTTCCTACAAGACAAACTTTATTTAGTTTCCCAAAGTAATGATGTGAATGTAGTGAATGCTTTTTCATCTATGAATGAATGTAATAAGCGTAAGAGAATAGCAAACGAGACATCTTTGAAATTATGGCATTGTCATTTAGGCCATATTTCGAGGGGGAGGATTGAGAGATTAATCAAAGAAGAAATTCTCTACCCATTAGACTTCTCAGATTTAAAACATTGCATTGATTGCATTAAGGGCAAATATGCTAAGCAAATTAAGAAGAATGCCAAACGAAGCACATGAATTTTAGAGATAATTCACACAGACATCTGTGGTCCTTTTCCTGTGAAGTCAGTGGATGGTTTTGATTCATTTATAACATTCACTGATGATTTTTCGCGTTATGGCTATATCTATCCAATCAAAGAACGATCGGAAGCACTAGATAAGTTTAAGGTATTTAAAGCTGAAGTAGAAAATCAGCATGATCTAAAGATTAAAGTAGTGAGATCAGACCGTGGAGGGGAGTACTACGGTACACAGACCCCTTATGGCCAAGTTCTTAGACCTTTTGCAAGGTATTTATAGGAAAATGGCATAGTGGCCCAATATTCAACACCGGGCGAACCTTAGCAAAATGGAGTAGCTGAAAGGCGTAATCGCACCTTAATGGATATGGTACGAAGTATGATAAGCTACTCCACTTTACCGGTTAGCTTATGGATGGAGGCATTAAAAACCGCTACCCATATTTTTAATCGGGTCCCTAGTAAGTCGGTGCCTAAAACACCATATGAGTTATGGACTGAGAGGACGCCCACTTTAAATTATTTACATGTATGGGGCTATCCAGCTGCGGCTAAAGTATTTAATCCAAATATTGGAAAGCTAGATGCTAAGACAGTCAGTTGCCATTTTATTGGCTATCCTAAAAGATCAAAAGGATACCGTTTCTACTGTCCTGATAGACAAACTAAGTTTGTAGAAACAAGACACGCTGTGTTCTTAGAAGAAGATATGATCAGGGGGAGCATGGTATTCCGAGAAATAAGCCTTGAGGAGAAGCGGGTCTTTGCCCCAACTCCGATGATTCAAGAGCCTATTTTCTCGATACCTGTTGTTGTTGCACCTCCAGTTGTTGCAACACCTGCTGTTAGTTCTCCTAGTGTAGCTATTAATGTAACTGAGGTTCCTGTTGTTTTGGAAGCCCAAGATCCTATTACAGCTGCACCTGAAGAGCCACAGCAGCCTCCTGTAGTAAGTAACGTACATGCTTAGGAACCTCTTAGGGGGTCATAGCGGAACAGGAAGTCAGCTATTTCTGCTGATTATGAAGTTTATGTAAGTGAAGAATTAGAAATAGAGGGTGATCCCACCTCATTTGAAGAAGCCATGAGAAGTCTCCATTCATCTAAATGATTCACAGCCATGGAAGATGAAATGAAGTCCATGAACACGAATAAGGTATGGGACTTAGAAGAAATTCCTAAAGGAGCCAAAACGGTAGGGTGCAAGTGGGTCTACAAAACTAAGCGTGACTCCAGAGGGAATCTTGAAAGGTTCAAGGCAAGACTCGTGGCAAAAGGATTCACTCAGAGAGAAGGAATCGATTATAATGAGACCTTCTCACCTGTTTCGACAAAGGATTCTTTTAGAATCATCACGATGCTTGTAGCACATTATGATTTAGAATTGCATCAGATGGATGTTAAGACGACATTCCTTAATGGGGATCTGTATGAAAATGTATACATGGCTCAACCCAAAGGTTTTGTTGTGGAAGGGAAAGAAAACATGGGATGTCGACTGAAGAAATCCATTTATGGACTAAAGCAAGCGTCTAGACAGTGATACTTTAAATTTGATGAGACTGTGAGAAAGTTTGAATTTAAGGAAAATGAGGAGGACAATTGCATTTATGCTAAGTTTAAGAATAGAAAATTTATTTTCCTGGTCTTGTATGTAAATGATATCCTGCTGGCAAGCAGCGATAAAAATCTACTTCTGGAAACTAAGAGTTTCTTGTCCTCAAATTTTGATATGAAAGATCTCGGTGAGGCATCTTATGTCTTAGGAATTGAGATTTACCGAGATAGAACAAAAAGGGTATTAGGCCTATCGCAGAAGGCATACTTAGAAAAGGTTCTAAAGAAGTACAGTATGCATGCGTGTAAGGCTTCGCCTGCTCCAATAGTCAAGGGTGATAAGTTTGGGAATTTTCAATGTCCCAGGAACCAATATGAGATCGATCAAATGAAGTCGGTTCCATACACTTCAGCTGTTGGAAGTATAATGTATGCTCAAGTATGCACTCGCCCCTGACTTAGCATTTGTAACCGGAATGCTTGGTAGATATCAGTCAAATCCAGGAATAGATCACTGGAAAGGAGTTAAGAAAGCCTTGCGGTATTTGCAAGGAACTAAAAGCCTCATGTTAACGTATAGAAAGTCGAGTACCCTCGAGATTGTGGGTTACTCTGACGCAGATTTTGCGGGGTGTGTAGACACTAAGAAATCCACATCAGGTTATGTATTCACCCTCGCAGGGGGAGCTATTTCGTGGAAAAGCTCCAAACAAATAGTCACTGCATCATCGACAATGCATGCTGAGTTTGTAGCTTGTTATGAGGCAACCAGGCAGGCACTATGGCTTAAGAAAATCGTACCGGGATTAAGAGTGGTGGACAACATTGAAAGGCCACTCACATTATACTGTGACAATGAACCAGCAGTATTTTACTCCTATAAAAACAAGTCAAGTGGTGTTGCCAAACACATTGATATTAAGTTTTATGTTGAGAAGGAGAAAATCCAGGGTCAAACTATAAAGATTGAGCATATAAGTACCAAGCGAATGCTTGCGGATCCGTTGACTAAGGGCTTACCACCACATGTGTTCAGAGAACACGTAGCCGGCATGGGATTATTGGAAAGCCTATGATTCTGAATATAAGGGGTCAAATAAGCAACCATCTCCCATAAGACTAAGTTTCCGTTTTGAAATAGAAAGATGTATTATAGTCATTGAGTTCAATAGCGCGTAACTGGCTGTTGCAACGCCTTGATCTTGGTACACTAATCTATTGAGAAGCGAGATTAATGTTAAGTTAAGTTATTTAACCTCAAGATCAAGGGGGAGAATGTTAGATTGATCTTTCGGTCGTGTTCGGTCAAAGACCGTTATAGATCATGCCCGCGCCCTGATCGGGGGCACAGTCAACACCTTGGTTGTGGCCCCCTGTCACACGCGCTATAAAACAGAGGGTTGAGGGCCAGCTTGGTAACCGACGTTCATCGGCTTTGCCTCACCCCAACAAACCCGATCAAATCTCTAGCGTGAAAGTGACGGGAAACGCCACCGCCGTGTCCCTGCGTCGATCTCCTGCGTCGATCTCCCTATCGTGATGGCATCCTCAAGCACAAACCCCGAAGGTAATCATTAAGCCCTCATCTAGGTGTTAACCTAAGGCACTAAGATCCTAGAATTTCAACAATATATGCCAACCAATTTTCTAGCAAATCGGCAAATTGACACTAAAAGTAAACCAAAGTTGATCTTCGACGAATCATCGATGCAAAACAATATTGATCAAAATCAAATTACAAACGTAAGATTCTACTAGTTATGGTCTACTCCTAATTAATGTACATGAAAAATTAGATGAAAAATGGTTGATTCGTGTATGTAGGTGTGTTTTTCATCAAGTGGCACAAGGTATTTATAACCTAAAACTCTCAACCTAATTTTGAATTGTGCTTCAAATCTCCTCTTCGTGTAGGCTCACTATAGAATCGCGGTTCGTCTCCAAATCTTCACTGCCATCGACGTTTTTCGATTTGCACCAAACTTCTTTAGTCGGCCCTTTCCAAATGTTTCCAATTGGGGATGATCCTGACTTTCCGATTTTAGCTTTGTCCAAATTGTTTCAAACACGCCTAGTTCTATATTATTTAGCCGATTATTTTGCCTCTCAGAATCTGGAGGCAACAATTTGGTAAAAAGAACGCTTAGTGATTTAGGCCCTATTTGTTTGCTCTATGGATTATATAATCCAGCTTATGTAAGTTAATGTGGGAAACAAATAGCCTAGATTACAATGTAGATTATATAATCCAAAGCAGCAGATTATAATAATCTATAAGTAGCCATTAGGGTGCTTATATATTCATAATCCAACTTATTTTATAACTACAATCTAAAATACCCTGTAAACTTCAGTATATTTACCCACCACTGCCATTACATGCCTCTCCACCCTTATATCGCGAATCATTTTTCCCCTCTCGTCGCAGCGCCGCCATTGACCTGCACTCCACCAGCCACCACATGGATCCTTGGGACCTCAACTTGGGTCTAGGCGAAGGCGTTGGAGCGGATGTGGCGGACGAAGCTATCGGTGTGGATCCGGAGATGGGAAGCGACGTCAGCGCGGCGGAGATGGGAGGCCGCGGACTCGGCACGGCGGAGATGGGATGCGGCGGCCTCGGCGTCCTCGGCGCGGCGGAGATGGGAGGCGGCGTCCTCGGCGTGGCGGCGCAAGGCGGTGTCCTCGGGGCGACGGTGTAAGGCATCGGCAATGGGGCGACGGCGCGGGGAGACAGCCGCCCGGGCCATGGAGTCGGGAGGGGGGGCGCCATGGGAGCAGCAGCGCTTGGATGCGGCATGGGAGCGGTGGCGCAGGGCGGCGGAATCGGGGCCACAGCGCGGCGGGTCGGCATTGGCACGGCGGCACTGGGAGGTGGGCGGGGCGACGGCATGGGAGCGGCCTCGCTCGGGCGCGGCCTGGAAGGACCTCCTGGTGGCGGCGGCCTGAGCGATGAACTAGCGGCCCTTGGAGGAGTCCATGGTGCGGCGGCCGCCAACCCCCCGGCCAACAAATCAATTAGCGTGCGGGGACGTGGTCGCGGCACAGGCAGAGGTGCGGGCGCGTCCCAGGCCTCCTCCGGCGGGTCACTTGCCTCTGCAAGCGCCACAGCGTCGCAGGCACCAAAGGGCAGGGGACGAAAGCGAGGTCCTGCTCAGGTTCCATACAAGCCCCCATGATCTAATCCAACAATTGACATAGTTGATGTTGATGCTGTGGATGTTGGTGTCGATGCGGAGTCTGATGACGTGTCGGAGCCTACTGGAGTTCTTGGAGGAAACTTGGTGAGTTATATTCATCTCATATAACATTTACATTGTGCTAATTGACTGGTATGAATTGTTTTATATCTGGATAGTAGCTGTCAAGATAGGGATTAGAGTGCTCATTGTGCATATCTATCTGTCCATTCTGCTCCCTGATCATTGGAACGATCATGCATCATCTTATTTGCAAACCTTTATAGGTCATACTAATGCACAGATAGATTATAATGGAGTGTGGATCATGATACTGTATACTAGCATTGTTCAGTACTGCTTTTTGGAAAAAGTTGACATTTGCTTGTCAAGTTTGATTAATGTCTTCCGAAACTGATGTTGGCAAGTAATGTTGGCCGCCCATTTTTGTATAAATTATTATTATATTAACTATCTTACAGGCCGTGGAATTCGCAGGCCCCTCGCTATGCCACGTCGTCGTCCTACGCAAAAGAAACCTGCTATTCGTCGTATTTGCGTCCCAGTCCTCAGTGTTGTTAAGTTCCGGAGGTTTCAGCCCTCCGGAGCCTGTCCACGTCATGTTTTCTCGGAGAGGCCCTCGGCGAGTTGGCGTTTTGCGTTCGCCTCCGCACGCGTTCCCCCTCATCAACGCGTGCGCTCGTTGCTCCGCTTTCGCCACCTCGCTTCCTTCTGGATCCTTCCGTACCCCTCCCCCGACGATCGCCCTCCTCTCAACCCACGCCGCACCGTCGTCCGCTCCCTCCCATCTCGTCCTTCCTGCGGCTCCGCATCTGCCGAAGCGAGGCCCGTCCACTCCCTCCCATCTCGCTCTTCTGCCCGTGCCGCAACTTCCGCTCTTCCGCTCTTCCGCAACCGCGCCATCCTCGTCCTCACCCCCCTCCCAGCGCCCACACCGCCCTCGCCCTCGCCCCTGTTCCTGTGGTCGCCCTGCCTTCACCGCCGTCCCGCGTGTATTACTACAGCTCCGCGTCCGTCAAGGTGACCGCCGTCAGCTCCCTCCCGTCACACCCGTCTTGCCCCGCCTTGATCTCCGCTCTTCCGTCCTCCAGATCAGCGCCCACACCGGCCTTGCCCTCGTTCATCTGATTCGTCTCGTGATCTCTGGATTCGCACCAATAGCCGACAAGGACAAGGCGGAGACTGAGGAGTACGAGGGTGACCTCGACGATGCGTCCCTCCCGCCTGTGAGACGTCGCGCAATGGAGCGCGGCCCCCGCCGTGAGCAGAAGCCGCGCTTGGATTTTCATGCACTTGAGCTTTTTGCTGTTTGGTGTATATTGATTTCTTTGCTCCCTTCTTTCTTCTGAAATTTTGTTTGTGTGTAATGCGATTATTTATCCAAGCTTTGTATCTACTTGGCTGTAGTTTGCTATCAATCCCGAGTCAAAATCAAGATCAACAAATAGTGAAGTAGTTAATGAGCTCATCAAGTTGCACGGGAGGAAATCTCTGGAAGCCTATTCTTTGTTTTCTTCGGTGGAACTTTGATTCTTCATCGGCTCCGTTCAAGGAATTGATGTATTTTATTCTCTTTTATATCCTATTTCCTTGATTCACTTTCTTCTCATTCCATGTATTTAATCACGTCATGATATTAAATAAATGATCATTTGCTTTTACAGGTTTGTACTGGATGGCACCGATTTCACATAGATTTCTTCGGTTACTTGTGTTTAGGACAGGAGAATCATTTGTATTTCCAAGTATTTGTTTTGGCTACAACAGAGTCAATGTTGCTTTCTCAAGGTCCCGCACAAGCCCAGAACCTGAGAGATTCACTGGCTGAAGCGAACTCAGACATCATTGTTAAGGTTTGCTCTTCTTATGTATTTACCAGATTTCATACATGGGTCTGAGTTTCCTACATGAAAACCACGTATAAAATGAGGCTCTGAACCTTGAGCCTGAAGCCTTGAATGAACTCTCTTATATTTATTCTCTTAGTGATTAGGCTCTAGGAAATTCCTTTTGCTTTTATCTATTGTCCTAAGCTATATATTGCTAGCTTTCTAATTACTACAGAATACTGTTGGCTCAAATATGGAGTTAGCTAAGTGCAGTTCTTTGAGTTAATTTACACATGTTCTTAGTACACAGCTTTTGAATTATTTATTTCAGTACATTAATGTAGTATTGGATACATTTATGTTTCTCCATCTATGACAACATGGCTTAGTTCTCCTGGGATTCTGGCATCTTGTGGGTGTTCTCAGAATTATTGTGATGTTTCTGTGTCTATGATAGCATGGCTTAGTTCTCCTGGGATTCTAGCATCTTGTGGGTGTTCTCAGAATTATTGTGGCTATGCTCCTAGAAGCCTACAGCTTTATATTACTTTCAAATTATTTCTACTGTCCAAATCAACTTCCTCATGGAAACAATTACAATTTGCTTGTGTGTACAGCTCTTGCTGATAGGCTAGAAACAAGCTGAACCAATCTTCCCTCTCCATGTTACGCTACCATGCTATAGATCATTCAATGTATGTATCAAAAAGTACATTAGTCTCACTTTTCTTTTGGTACAAGCATCTGCCAAATGCACATGAGTTAACATCACAGTTCTAGAACACATGATTTATTGTGTTAATTTGTGCTTACGAGCTTCTTCATACTTACACAATTAATGACGCACATATACGAATTTCATTGTTTTCTAATGATAAAGTTTGCTAGATGGACATGAGCTTCAGCCAATACTTTTAGTGTGCACAAATACTGCAAGCAGTATAGGTTTTTACGAAGAATATTTGCATTATAGTTTATCAGAAAATTATTTACAGAAAATTATCAGGTTATGCATCTTAGTTTATCGATACTGCAAGCAGTACACCAACCTTCCTTCCCAGGAAATTGTCAGGTTGTTCATCTTAGTTTATCAAATTATTACATTATTCCTTATACTCGATAGATTTGGTTGAAAAATGTTTTCCCAGAGGTTGTTGACATGCTGTTGCATTAGGTTACTCATCAAGTAATCACCACTAGGTGCCGAATTTTCTTCTACCATAAAAAGAAATAACCACATGGAAAGCTGGCGGACGAGAGATGGCATCCTGAGCCAAAAGATCAGGATGCCCGGTTTCGGTGTCTCCATACCATATATTGCAGATAGGCTAGAAACAAGTCGACTTTTTCTCGGTTTCTATTTAATTGTTTGTGTTTTGATGAGATCTCCATTTTAAGAATTACAAACATTTTGTAAAAGAAAGTTATGGACTAGAAATGCTCTCACAATTATTTCTTGTTCATTGATACAGACTAATTTTATCATGTCTATCTAGAATTTCAAACTTTGGTTATGATGCGCAGGTTCTTCAGTTTATCTCTTCTTGCATTTTTTCTTCTTTCGTTTGCCTCTGCCCCTGGCCATTGCCCATCTATCTCCCAGGTAATAAGCATTGATAACATCACATTTCATTGGAATCTTGAGAAAAAAATCCTTAACTGCATCTTTCCTCTTCCACTCCAACCACTTTCTATGTCCTCCTGCATTTCCTAATCGAAGAGCAATTGTTTCTGACATTAAAAAAACTTATTCTTTTGTTTTCTTGATGTAACAATCAAATCAGCTGAAGATGGTTTAAATGAACCTACTAAGTGGGTGCAACACAGTTGGTTCTACATATTACGGTGAATAAACTTGTCTCTTTGGATTCTGCTTTTCGTATTACATGGCCCTGTTCATGTTTTCTTAGTCTCAACCTAATTGTTCATTTCGTAGCTCTCTTCGTCCGAAGGCTACTTCCTCAATCTCATTACAATATTATCGACTTGGGATAGAGTAATTGATGTCATGGATAGTGAAGTATTATTCGCAGCAGCACCAAAAGTTATAATTGATCCTTGACACTTTTTGCCCTTGATTCCCGAATTCTTATATCTCTTTTGATTCAGTCAGGTTCAAGACTATTTGGTTAGGAGACAGGAAATTGTATTCCGTGAAATATTACACAGGAAGATTTTATCTTATTGAGGAAATCATCGTAGAGAAATATACAATCTCAGTTCTGCTCCTGCTTTCCTCCCTATTGTTGGAGCTCATTGCGGTATCATCGAAAGGAATTTGCGTTAATGCTAACCATGCCTCAACAGAATGGGGTCTTCTACAGGGTATGTATCCTTCTTGGCATGATTTATAACTTGTTGGCTTATTTTCTGTTCTTTTTTTCATGGTCATTCTACACCTTTTGTATAGACAAAAATTGCAGACTTCATTGTCATTATTAAACCTTGAGCCACAATTACATTCTTGTGAATCCTCCTCTTTATGATCAGCTTCAAAACTCTACAATGGATTTTATTAATGTCGATGATTCACACTAAAAAAGGTAGTTGTTGATGCTTATTTTAATTGACATTTCAGTGCTTCCTTGTTTAGATGTTATTTCTTTTAAATTGGGTTTGGTGATAATTTTTTTTTGCATAGTCTTAAGGCTTTATGACCATTAAGATTGCTATCTGGAACAATAAGCTTTCTAAATGAGGCTACCGCTTGCCAGGGAAACTTACCTATTGCTTTAAGAAAGGCTGTAAGAAAAACTTACCTACCTTCGTATTGCTCTTACCCTTCCCTTAATAAAAATATAGCATAGTTACTATACATATCGTTTTGCCCTAAAAATACATAAAAAAAATAGCTATCACTACATTTCAGCAATAGTGGATTACAAAACCCTAAAAAAACTAATTTAGTATTCTATTTAATATTACTCGCATACGCTAGCTTACGCGGCGTGCCGCCGCGTACAAGTTCCTAGTGATACTTACTAGTTAACTGATGTCACCTCTCCCATTTTTGTATAAATGATACTAAGCAGTAAGATGCGTGCAAGGTAGACTGCTAAACTTTAGTTTCGCCTTCTTTGATACCGCATACCAGTGAAGACCAATGCTTATAAACATAGATTATACAACAATATTATTGTTTCTCCATAAAATCTGTAGAAAAGTATTCAGCTTGTGGTTATTGGAAAACTGTAGTCGCAGGCTCGCAGCACTTCTCGCGGAGTAATTTGCTGAAACTGAAACAAGTTGATAAATTGAGGCCAATATTTCCAAGGTCAGGAGGTGCCAAAAAGCATCACTGTGATTATATTTATTGACCTGGAAGGGATTCCGATTGACATTCTAGGCCTGCTGCCAACAACCTGTGCTAACCTGTAATCTTGCTTGTGAAATAGTACCTTCGCGGTTTCAACCTTTTCTGAACCTGCGCTTCAGCTTAGTACGTAAATTCCCAGAACCAAAATCCGAAAGCATGAAATGGAACGGCTACTAGCTATTAGGCCTTTTCATGTGCCGTATTTATATTGTTCTTTATATGTTTCAAAACTTGTTAGAACAAGCTATTCAGCCTTTTCAGTTATATATGTTTAAAGGGCAAACTGCTTGTTTAATTTATCATGCATTTATTATATCATATACATCAGTTTAAATATGTGTATATATGTCTATATATCTGCCAAATAGTAGGAGAGTTTTGCCAAGGCAAAATGGTCGTCTTCGAACACCACAATATTTTGTGAGATTTGTGTTGAAGAGGTTTGTGCTGGGAATAGGCCTAATGGAGTTATGAGCATCCAAGGATACAAAAACATAGCTGCTAAGTATTTACTTAGGACAAGTCTTCGTCACTCAAAAACACAATTGAAGAACAAGTGGGATTTGCTGAAGGGGTTGTACAGCTTCTGGCTAAGCATTAACAAAGATTTAACTGGTCTTGGATGGAATCCAACTTTAGGAACTGTGGATGCAAGTGATGAGCAATGGAAACGTATGACCAAGGTATCATACAGTTTGTGTACTTTGTATTCCGAATGTTGTGTATGTGCTGTATGTAAGACTTACTGTTTTTTAATTTTTTTCAGGGACACCCTGAATGGAAGAAGTTAAGGACAGGGCCACCAGAGAATGAAGATTTGATGCAGCAGATGTTTGAAAATATTGCAGTGGATGGCTCTTCTTCTTGTGTTCCAGGTGAAATGCATGGTGATCCTGGTGGAATAGGGGGCGGTGATGATGATGCTTTTGTGGATGGGTTCGAGGCCGCTTTTGGAGAAGATCTTGGTGATCCAAAAGAATCACCTGCTTTTAGTGGTACCAATTTGAAGGGATCCTCTTCATTGAAGAGAGGAAGTCCTGTTGCAATTTCTAGCCCAATGAAGAAAACAAAAAATCCCATGGTTAAGGTTATGAAAAATATACATGCCAACTTGGACTTGAACTGTAACATTGCTAATCAGGTGATGAGAGGTGACATGATGTTCAGCTCGATTAAGGAATGCATGGACATGACAGTCGAATGTGGAGTGGCAGAAGGATCAGCTGAACATTTCATGGCAGGACAACTATTTGTCAAAGCTAAACAATGTGGTGTATTCAAGACAATTTCTTCCAAGGAAGGAAGGCTTCTTTGGCTGAAGAGGTGGTGCGCCAAGAGTTGATGTAGAAGTCATATTTTGCATTGTTGCATGAATCGTTGTCTTTGTAATGTTGGCACAAAACTATTTTGTGTCGTTAAGTTTGCATGAACTATGTTACAATGATGGTTACATTATATATGGATTAGTTTGCATGAATTTGTATCTACGGAACATTTTGCCTGATTGTATATGTTGTATGTTTGTAGATGGATATCAATGGGAATGAGGAGGATGAGGACGAAGCTTTTGTTCTTGCACGCAATCGAGTCCACATAATGAGAAATTTTGGAGCTGCGATATCTGCTTGTGGTATGTATTATGCTGAAACTTATTTGAACAAGTCAAAGAGAATACAACATATTTTATCAGGATATGAATGGGTTATGAGAACACTTAGTGTTCCGCAAGATTGTTATGACATGTTCAGGATGTGTAGACCGCTGATTGAGAGGTTACATGATTTGTTGGTCGTATACTATGGGTTGAAGTCAAGTTGTAATATGGACTCTATGGAAGCATTGTGTATGTTTCTATGGACGATCGGTTCGCCCCAATCTTTTATTCAAGTGAAGAACCGATTTGGGAGGTCAAAAGAAACAATTAGTAGGAAATTCAGTGAAGTGTTGCATAGTGTATACCTCCTATCAGAAGGTTTTGTGAAACCTAGAGATCCACAATTCTCAACAATCCACCCAAGACTTCTAGGGGCACGGTTCGAGCCTCATTTCAACAATTGCATAGGTGCAATAGATGGTACTCATATATCGGTAGTTGTGCCATCCACAAAAATAGTCCAACATGTGGGTCGTCATGGATTTCCAACTCAGAATGTGTTAGCCATATGTGACTTTGATATGAGATTCACTTTTGTTGTTGCTGGATGGCCTGGATCGGTACATAACATGAGGGTTTTCCATGCTACTTTATTGAAATACGATGATAAATTCCCTCATCCTCCACCAGGTAGAATCAGATTTGCATTGTCATCAAATTTTTAAAAATAATGAAGCTGTCGTATGTTTTATACTTAATGTGTAGGGAAGTTTTATCTTGTTGACTCGGGTTATTCGAACCGACCGGGATGTCTAGCACCATACAAAGGGACCAAGTACCATTTACCGTAGTTTCGAGTGGGTCCTCGTCCAAGGGGCAAGAAGGAGGTATTCAACCACTTACATTCATCTCTTTGAAATGTGATCGAGCACTCTTTTGGTGTTTTAAAGATGAAGTAGAGAATTTTGTTGCATCTGCCAAGCTATCCAATGCTTAAACAATCTAAAATAATACATGCATGCATGGCTCTTCATAACTTTATTAGAGATAGTAAGTTGGTAGATGAGGAGTTTGATCGGTGTGATGAAGATGAAAACTATATGCCTATACTTGCATCACAAGGGAGTGCAAGTCAATTGGGAGACGAGGAAGGTGCCATGAATGACTTCCATGATAATATTGCTACTGCTTTATTTGCTAGAAATTTATAATTTTATTATGAGACTGTGTTTATATGGATCAAATATTGTCCATTTATTTTTAGTCATGGGAACAGATTCTATTTTGCTCGTTACCTGTGTATGGTCAAGTTGATTAATGAGCACTTTGAAAAAATACGTATTGCTAAATTTATTTTGTGCATGTCCGGATGATGAAAAAAAAATGATGAAAAAAAAGAACGACGAGAAAAAATACGATGCAAAAAAAGAACGACAGGACAAAATTGATGAAAAAAACGACGGAAAAAGAACGATGAAAAAAAAACAACGGGCTGCACATATCCCAGACGACTGTGGAGGATGTGTGCAAGGCCCATGGCATCCTCTCAAAAATGGCCCAAAACAGTCAAGGGTACTAATGTCTTTTACCATCTCGAACTAATAATCCAGGAAAACAAACAACCCACCAGCTTATTTGAAGGTAGCTTATATAATCCAGCACCAAAAAGCTGGATTATATAAGCTGGAGAGGGAAACAAACAGGGCCTTAATCGGGGCTAATGTTTCCTTTTCCTAGTCTGGAATAGGTGGCCGCCACTCAGCT
The DNA here is from genome assembly GCA_036346355.1 of Rhipidocladum racemiflorum. Classification (NCBI taxonomy): domain Eukaryota; kingdom Viridiplantae; phylum Streptophyta; class Magnoliopsida; order Poales; family Poaceae; genus Rhipidocladum; species Rhipidocladum racemiflorum. The sequence goes on along the minus strand of CM070577.1, from coordinate 55,053,784 downwards.
GGCTTGTCGCCGCTGGAACTAGAGTGGAGCCATCTTCCTTCGGTCCTTTTCTAATATTTCAAAGAGGGATATAGGATAAATTTTTACTGTATTAACTTTACATAATTTTTTTATAAAAATAGTCTCAGTCCATTACAATTTTCAAAAATAGTCCTTGACGCACAATAGAGATGTTGCATACGCAGTATAGCACAGGAGACGCGCGGTAGCATCACTTGTAGCGCCCCCAGGGCGCGGCTGTGCCGTTTTTTTGGTGAATTTTCGGCCAGTGTTTTTTATTTCGTTGATTTTTTAAAAATAAGTAGAATGAAAAATATGCCACGGAAATTTTTTTTGGTACTAACTCGAATGTTATTTTTATAATTGAATTTTGTTTTTCACAACCAATGAATAGAATGGAAAATAGTTCGGAGAGAAATGGAACAACGTGGCGCGGGAAGTTTTTTAACTTGTTTATTTTATTTGCTTCATCAGTGTACCAATTAATTAATCATTTTAAAATTAATTTGATTCGGTGATGAATAGCAAAGTATTGAATTTTAGTGGGCATTTTAAGAATTTTTTTGGTCAGTGATGAATAGCAAAAAATAAAAATAAAAATGAATCAACAGTTACTAACTTTTTGTTGACCGATGTACTGCAAATTTGTGGAATTTGAAGTGACAATAATTGAATTTTTTTGTTTAGAAAAAAGTGAAAGTTGAATTGATAGTTTACAAAATGAGAGAAGATAGGTGGCGCATATAGAACTGTTGTACTGCATGACATGGAAAACAAGTAAACATATGTGGCACATACAGTTTGGTTCATTGCCTATATTAGCCAACGTACTTGTACGGTATAAATGGCGACACGGACAAACAATGAATAGAAAGTACAACTACGATACATTTGCGTCTTTTCGAATTGTAAAGAAGTCATAATGCCCATTGTAGATCTTACACGGAAGGATCTATCGGTGACTTTCCCTTTGATCTGGCGAGGGTGTTGGCCTTGGCTTTCTTCCAATTATGCCCGTACAAATACACCCAATAATAGTCTTCCTCGACGATCTTTGGCTCCTCTTGGAAACGAGCTGCATCGGTGTCGGGACCCAAATCTGCAAATCCGGACCCTCTGTGTATTCTGTACTAGTCCAGGATCACGCTAGTACACACAGTTAAACAGGGATGAAATACAACAATCATACACAGCGGAATTAATACTATATGCATGGCTTCTTCCAAAGGAAGGGCTTCAGTGGTTAATTTGCCTCAAACAACATTTTGCTTTGATTAAATAATCTTAATAGATTCAAAAGAAGTAAAACCATATTATCTAATAAGTTATCAATCTCTTTTTCAAACAGTTTGGCACGAAGCCCTAAATTACTTTAGCATTTGTCTTTGGCACTCGGCCACCCATTCCCACATTTGTATTCTAGAAAATCTAACCCTTGACTGTAATCCCTGAGCTTTGTCCAGTACCGTGGACTCGGCTATTCGAATAGTTTTGACACACTCTGCAGAGGTTATGCACTTTACCCATAAGATACAGTCAAACACCACAAAGGCGAATGATTGTAACAAAGCCTTTCGGAAACTTCTACCTTAACAAGTGGACCTTCACGGTTGCCATACACTATCCCTTCTCTCAGCAGAGACAAAGTATAGTACCGACATACTGTTGGATGGGTACCTAGCCGTAGCCTCGGTACGCTCCCCCGTACAACTACACAAAGGGTGTAGTTGTCACCCCAGGTACCACATGCAAGTTATCAGTAACTTAATCAACTAGGACCGTCCCACTCCAGTCATGTGGTTGCACGATTGACTCAGTTCAAAGGCTTGCAAGGTTATGTCCTTAGGGTGACCAGAGCAAGACTTCCCAAAGAACCAAAACAACTTTCTCGGTACCAATCATGGCCCACCAGATCAACCTTGCCACTTGCCCCAGACTAAATATTTTCCCACCCAGTTTGATTATTGTGCAACACATGCCAACAATAATATCAGTTACCATGTAGAACCACAAAGGTACCTACACTTCACGTCATCATGTGGCAAGATTACACAATTTCCAAACTTCATTTCGTATATCATTAGTCAATATTATTTTGCCATTTGAAACACATTTCACGCAAGCATGGCTAAGCAACTATTCACGGTCTAGCCTCCCGTGTTGGCACAATCATATCAACCAACTATTTTAAAACCCAACTTAAGGTGACAATGGTTGTATGGCATAGAAATATTAACATCAAGGGTGTAATTAACAATTAGGTGAATTAGCTACTTTATCCAAACCAATTTAATTTATTTTAACAACATAGCATGCATAATTCAATTCAAAATATACTTCAAAAATTAGGAGCAATATGGTCAAAGCACAACTTGCCTTCGTAAATTAGCGAGTCTTGGTCTGAAGTTTGATCCTCGAAATCCGCGTCCTCACACAGCTCGACGTCTACGCGTAACAGATAAAGAACCAAATAAACAAGCAAAACAACGTACAAACACACATTCAGAGAAATGCTGCAAATTAAACTAATTCATAATTTCACGAAAACTTCCAGATAATTAGTCTAGCATTTTCTAAGATTTCTAAAGTTTATTTTAGAATTTTTGGACGTATAGTTTAAGAACTACAAAATTCATAATTTTAGATTTTCCGCAAATAATTTAACAATATATATTTAATTATAAAATTTCATTAAAATTACTGTAGAAAGGTATTAATTTCTACTAATTAACAAAATTTGTTGCAAGCGATTCGGACTTAGAACAAATTTGTAGCGAAAAAGACAAAATTCGCAAAATCTGGAAATTAGCACATATAACTAGCTACCTAGTTTTTCTAGTGCATGCTACTGTTCACGTGCATAGCACTGTACGGCGTGGGAGGTCTGCACGTAGTACTGGTTCGGCTGATACACACTAACAAATAAAATATATACTCACGTATATATATACACCTATACATACATATGGAAAGTGATACTAACGAATCTGTCGAACATATCTACATGCAGATAAACCAAATATAACCGCAGATACACACAGACATATATATACACGGGTATAACAACCGACTATAACCGCAGGTACACATATATATGTACAACACAGTGTGTATATATATATGTATACATGCTACGACTAATATAGAAATATGCGTGCACCTAGCGAGTATTTTATATACATGTATATATGCGTCTGTTCAACTATATACCTATGTATATATATACCTATGCGAATATATAAACGAGATAAAAATAGGAACAGAGCGCGCGCAAGAGAGATGAGGGACTACCGGTCGGTGGCAGCAGTAGTGCAGACCGTCGACGCAGGAGAAGGCGTCCAAGAAAGTGTACCGGCGACGGCGGCGACCAACGGCGACAGCGAGACGGCGGCAGCGACGACGGCGAGACTGCAGCGACGGCAGCGTCAACGACGGTAGCGACGTAGACAGCGGCAAGGACGGTGACCGCAACGGCGGCGGCTTCAACGGCGACGAGGAAACAATGGAAATGGCTGGAACAAGCTTTGCAAGAAATGGAGAGTTCCTGCGTGGCTTAAGACTGAAGGACGTGCGTGCTACTGGTAAATGAAGAGATGGCTGGGAATGCAAAGTGCTTAGTGACACACAACCGCACACCCCACTAGTGGCTGGAGTGATTAGAGGAAGTGCAAAGAGTCTAGCAACGGCTGGAAGAGGAAAAGGCTGTACTAATAAATCGTGCATGCATTCAAGAAGAACTGGAACGACTTGTTCGCTGGTAGGAAAAAGTGCAAGTGCTCTCACGCATGCATGCCTTTCCAAAGGCCATGACGTGCATGCATTTCCACATGCATGAATGCAATGCTATAAAATAGGAATGGTTGCGTTACTCGTGCCTGCATGTAACGGCTGGAAGGAACGCTCCCACGAGAGTACATGCTGAGCAATTAACAACCAATGTCTTGCTTTGGAAATGAACCAACTAGCAACCGTGCAAGACTCAAGCCTCATATATGTTAGGAAACTCTGTTTCCTATCTCTTATGGACTCTTCCTTATCTCTAGCAGAATCGCTATATATAGGAGGCAGGGGCTACCCCTTTGTACACACAAGCAATGAGAATAATAAAGTAGAGCAGTTCCTCCTCATATTGTGTCTCTCTCCCTCTCTCTCTATTCTCCAGTTTAGATCTATTAGGCAACCCCAGACTATTCGATAGCGAGGTTGTCTAACACGTTATCAGCACGAAGCTCTACCGGAGAAAGTTGAAAGGTGAGAAAAAGACAAGAAGTGAAGGATCGTCGACAACGACGAACGACTACTACCGGCGATTGATCGCCCGATCCGATCTGCAATCAACTCGCCATCAAGCCGGCATCCACTCGGATTGCCGAAAGAAAAAGTCCTACGCGACTCTATCCTACGCGATAGCCTACCGAAGAATAGATTGGAAAGGTGAGAAACAGAAGATTGAATCTAATAGCTCGTTCAATTCTTTACGCGCATCTATGTGGCACGAAGCTACGAGTTCGCGGTGTTTCTCTAGTACATAGTATGAATGCATCTAATCGTGGCATGAAGCTACGAGTATGCATCTAATCTACGCATCTAAGTACCGTGTTCTTCAACGTGGCACGAAGCTACAAGTTCACAACAACTTTCACAGATCGTAGCATGAAGCTATAGATTGCTATAGTACATCGGCACGAAGCCCTATCACGAAGCAACAGTACGTGTGCACGAAGCCATCACATACCCCGGATGCCCAGAAGGCACCTCACCGGATCTGGCCAGAACCGCCCGTCGCCACGCCCGTAGGCGTCACCGCGCCTGGAGCCGCCCGTCGAAGCTCCAAACCTTGGGTTTTATTTTCTAGATGTTGGCCATGTTTAATATGTGGTAAATTATTTTCTATTACACAAGCAATTCTGAAAATTGCTTGGAAATTAGCAGAAATTATGAAAAGTGCTAGGAAAATTCCAGAATATTTCATACAACATTTTATGAGAACCTGAGTGGTTGGGATTTGATTTTGGTAATGAATAAACAGACATGAGACAATTGATGTCTAGGAAAACACACATGAGGCTTGGTTCTTTAATTGGCACCCGGAAACGGGAAGTGCTCCCTCCCTCATGTGAGCCCTAGGGGCAAGTTGACCTGGCCAAGAGTCGAATTGACGGAGATATTCGTTACCTGTTTTCGCTCCCAACCAATGAGAGTTACATAAGTTGTAATTAACATTACACCGTATTTAATTTATGTTGGAATTTATTTTCTGTTATCAAGTAATGATGAAAAATTACCTTAATATAATTCATTGGAAATTCAAGCATGCCGCACGAAGCGGCCACCGTCGCGCCAAGAAGGCCGACGTGCATGGAACTGACAGCGCCGCACGCATGAAGCCGCGCTATGCCGATCGCACGAAGCCGATCGTGCACACAAAGCCGATCGCACGTATGAATCCGATCGCCTGCACGAAGCCGATCACGCACATGAAACAGATCGCATGAAGTCGATCATGCATATGAATCCGATCGCATGCACGAAGCCGATCGTGCACATGAAACAGATCGCACGAAGTCGATCATGCACATGAATCCGATGGCATACATGAAGTCGATCGCGCGCATAAATCTGATCGCATGCACGAAGCCGATCACATACATGCACGAAGCTGTATTTATGAATCTTTATGAATATTTATGAATTTGTGTATATATGAATCTTGCATTTATGAATCCCGTAATTATGAATCTTGTATTTATGAATCTTGTAATTATTGTTTTCTTTTAGTTTACTGGAAATTCATGAGAATTTGTTTTATGCATTTATGAATTTTTGCAACCACTATCTATTAGATTGCACGAAGTAATCTAAAGAAAGAATCTTGTGAATATGCAAATACCTGGCATTGTCAAACGTGAGTTTGAAGAACTGACCCCGAATGGACAGAACTATCTCACATGGGCATCAAATTTGAAGATCATGCTTGCGAGCAAGAAGCTCCAAATGTGGCTTAGGGTCCTCGTAGGACGCACAACCTAATGCGGAGCAAAATGATCAAACTTTGCCCTTTCTCAGACATCACCTTTCAGCCACTCTGAAGAATGAATACATGGCTGAGGTGAGTGTACTTGAGTTATAAACTGCACTTCAGAAGCGGTCCTGATCATCGCGTGAAGTCCATTCGAATGGACAATGCCGGCGAATTTACTTCCAAGGCATTTGATGATTATTGCACAGCAACTGGAATAACTGTTGAGCACTCTGTACCGCATGTCCATACGCAAAATGGACTAGCTGAAGCACTAATAAAGAGGATTAAGTTCATAGCCCGACCGCTCTTACAGAGTTGTAACTTGCCCAACACTTGTTGGGGACACGCAGTCCTGCACGCAGCAGCACTCATCAACTATAGACCATCGGCCTACAACATCCATTCACCAATGCAATTAGTGCAAGGGGTCATCCCGAAGATTTCCCATCTTAGAAAATTTGGTTGTATGGTATATGTACCTATACCACCCCCACAGCGAACTGCAATGGGCCCTCTCCGTAAGTCTGGGATATACGTTGGTTATGAGAGTGCATCCATAATCAGGTATTTTGAACCCATGACAGGAGATTTGCATACAGCCCGATTCGCTAATTGCATATTTGACAAGGATCGTTTTCCCGTCATTAGGGGGAGGAAATGAACCATTGGATGAAAAATGCCGGGAAATCATATGGCATTCCTTTGGGATCCCCGCGTATGACTCTCGCACTAATGAAGCAAATCAAGAAGATTTGCAGTGTTTAGCAAATGAACTGCCTGATCATTTTTGTGATCTGAAGAGCGTGGTTAAGACGCATGAACCAGCAAGAAATGCACCAGAGAGGGCTGAAATACCAAAGAAAGTAGAAGGTATCCCTCATCCTGTTCAGAGGCCTCAAAGAAAAAGAACAGGAAATCTGGCTTCTCAAACCCAAAGTACCCGGAGACGTCTGGGGAAAACTGGGCAAGAGGACTTACCAACAGCCAATCACGAAAATGCCCCAAAGCAAGAAGGGGAGCCAGTTGAGACCTGGCACTGGAAAGAAGCCTGTGATTAAGGCAATTCCAGATCTGAACCTTCCATTGGAAGAAGCCGCCGGAAATAATGTGTGCGCACACATTGGCGGAGAAAAACTAAAGGAACTTGCTCCTGGAATGGGAAATAGCAGTGAAGAGCAAGTAGAAGTGCATGAAGCACCCCATGACGAAATGGCCATAAATTTTGTAATAATTGGAGAATCTATGAATAAAGCAACAACCATTGCAAGGCTTGTTGTTCAAGGTTTCACTCAACGTCCTAGGGTTGATTATGAAGAAACCTATTCTCCGGTCATGGGAGGAATTACCTTTAGATACTTAATCTCAAATGGCAGTCAACTTGAAGTTGAGAATGAAGCTAATGGATGTTGCACAGCATATTTGTATGGAAACTTGGATTCGGAGATATACATGAAAATACCGGAAGGTATCCTTATCCTGAACCAAGACAGAGCAAACAGAAACCTATACAGTGTGAAATTGGAGAAATCACTGTATGGACTGAAGCAGTCAGGAAGAATGTGGTACAATCGCTTGAGTGACTTTCTTTGCAAGAAAGGCTACACAAACAACGAAGATTGTCCATGTGTGTTTATACAACGATCCCCGAATGGATTTTGTATAATCTCCGTCTATGTAGATGACTTGAACATCATTGAGACGGATGAAGAAATTGAAGAAGCATGCACATACTTGAAATCTGAGTTTGAAATGAAAGACTTGGGTAAAACCAAGTTCTGTTTAGGCTTGCAGCTTGAACATGTCCAAGGCGGAATCTTGGTACACCAATCATCCTACACGCAGAAAGTGTTGGAGAAATTTGGTTTTGAGAAAGCATACCCCGCAAAGACCCCAATGGTCGGAAGGTCACTCCAAGCAGCACTGGACCCGCAGAGCCTAGAGAAGAGGGGGAGGAAGTCCTGAGAGCAGAATTCCCATATTTGAGTGCAATTGGAGCACTTATGTACCTTGCGAATAGCACTAGGCCGGACATTGCGTTCGCTGTGAATTTGCTAGCACGGTGCAGTGCAGAACCCACCAAAAGGCATTGGAAAGGGTGAAGGACATCTTCCGTTACCTCCAAGGAAGCAAAGATCTTGGCTTGTTTCTACGTAAGAAGCAATGAATTGAATTTGGTTGGCTATGCCGATCTTTGGATACTGTCAGATCCGCATACCGCAAGTCACAAACCGGGTATGTTTTTGTTTGTGGTTGAACTGCATTATCTTGGAAGTAGTGTATGTAGACTCTTGTCTCGACGTCGACAAACCACTCAGAAATCATTGCATTATATGAAGCTTTCCGAGAATGTGCATGGCTTCGAAGAATGGTTCACCACATCCAGAAGTCATGTGGTTTGAACATGGAACAAACCCCCATCATTATCTATGAAGATAATGCAACTTGTGTTGCTCAAGTGCAAATGGGGTATGTGAAGAGTAATCTTACAAAGCATATCAACCCCAAGTTCTTTTATGCTCATGAAATGCATAAGATGAACGAGATAAAAATACTGCATACTAAGTCATGTGAAAATCTCAGATTTGTTCACTAAGTCACTCCCGGCATCTTCCTTTGAAAGATGCATTAGAGAATCGGGATGATGAGACTTAGAGAAGTGCAGATTTCAGGGGGAGAATTTTCACATACTCCTACATAAATCTCAAACATGAAGTTTGAGTACCCAACGTGAATCTAGAAGATTAACATTGAAGTTTGGGTGGATTGTACTCTTTTCCTTAAGTAAGTTTTTCATTGAAGTTTTCTTAAAAAAGGTTTTTGATGAGGTAATCCTTGCAACACAACAGCGTATGCTATGTACTCTTTCTCCAAGTATTTTTCCCACTGGGTTTTTCTGGAGTTTTGATGAGGCATATGCATTTCGCTGGAAAGAGTCCAAGGGGGAGTGTTAGGAAACTCTGTTTCCTATCTCTTATGGACTCTTCCTTATCTCTAGCAGAACCGCTATATATAGGAGGCAGGGGCTACCCCTTTGTACACACAAGCAATGAGAATAATAAAGCAGAGCAGTTCCTCCTCATATTGTGTCTCTCTCCCTCTCTCTCTATTCTCCAGTTTAGATCTATTAGGCAACCCCGGACTATTCGATAGCGTGGTTGTCTAACAATATACACGTATACTTAGGTACATGCACACATGTTCTCCAAACATGCTGCGGACAAAAAATAACTGGGAGGTTCTAAAAATCCGGAAAAATACTCTAAAATATTAGGAACTATTTAAAACTTAACAAAGTTGGTTTCGCGATTTTTCGACGTGTAGATTTTTCGCGAAAATTCTTTTCGTAAATCAGACACCTGTAGCTATTTTTATAAAATCAACGACTTAAGCTATATAACAGTTTTTTCGAAAATATTTGAAAGAAACACGCTCGTCTACCAATTATCTTAATTATCAACAAAATTTTAAATCTTATGCTTATTCGAAAATACCTGATCTTTATTTAATACGATTAGTTTAATAAACGTGAATCCGACTTACTCGCGAGGCTTCCAAGTACACTCCGAAAAATTACAAATAATCCCAGAACCACGCTAAAAATATTAAAAGCAATTTTTGGGATGTTACAAACCTCCCCCCTTTAACAGAATCTCATCTCCGAGATTCGAGGCTAACTAGAGAATAGGTTCGGAATCTCCTTGTTCAAATCTTCTTCGCGTTCCCAGGTTGCTTCACTTTCTGAGTGGTTACTCCACTGAACTCTGCAGAAGCGAGTTGACCTGTTCCTGGTCTCACGATCCATGGTATCTAGATTCTTCACTGGATGTTCTTTATATGTCAAATCTTCTTGCAAATCGATTGCTTCCAGTGGTGCTTGTTCTTCAGGTACTCGCAGACATTTTTTTTCAACTATGAAACCTGGAATACATCATGTACTCCTGCTAGTGATTGAGGCAACTCCAGCTGATAAGCTACGTCACCTCTTCGTCTCAGGATCTTGAACGGTCCAACATATCTTGGTGCGAGCTTTCCTTTGGCATGAAATCTTCTGACTCCTTTGAGGGGTGTAACTCTGAGGTATACGTAATCCTGTGGCTCGAAACTCAAATCTTTGCGACAGTTATCCGCATAAATCTTTTTGCCTTGACCAAGAAATTTTCAATCTTTCCCGAATCATCGTGACTCGTTCCTTAGGTCCTTGAAGAATATCCGGTCCAAAGATGTGACTCTCATCTGTCTCATTCCAATTTTATGGCGTTCAACAAGTTCGTCCGTACAAAGCTTCAAATGGTGACATCTGCAGACTTGTCCGGTAACTGTTTTTATAACTGAACTCTGCGTACGGTAGACACTTTTCCCATGAAGTGTTATATGCTAGTGCACAAGCTCTAAGCATGTCTTCCAAAACCTGGTTAAAAGTTTCAGTCTGACCATCTGTTTGAGGATGATAGGCCGTGCTGAAGTTTATTCGATTTTCCATGGCCTCGTACAGCTTGTTCTAGAACCCTGAGGTAAATTGAGTACCTTTGTCCGATATACCTTCTTGGGCACTCCATGTAAGAAGACAATCCTTGACACCACTTTGGCTTCATCTCCTAACAACCTTTGCTTATCTCGTTCTGATTCTCCTTGATCTGTTCCTTCATCTCTATCCACTTATCGATAACTCTCTGATAGGGTTTCTTACCTACTGGGAAGATATCGGCACCCATTTGATCACAAATTTGTTATCCCCGTTCGGTGGCATACCAAGTAAGTCTTAGGGATGCACTTCTGAGTATTTGCTGATCACTTGTACTTCTTCTCGATTAACAGCTTCACACTATTGACCATCACTGGCCATCCCGAACCGCGGTTACTTGAGATTCCTTACACTGAAGATTTGTCCCAAAACAACAACCTTCAGGCTCCCTTTCATTTTACCTTTACTGCGACAAATGATGGCTTATACGATGCAACCACACTATGCTCATATCCTCAAGTTCTAGCTCTATGGCTATCATTCCACACAACTCATTATTAGCTGCTCTATGAAGACATCTGATCTTTATTAATACTCTTGCATCAAAACTTTACATATCAGCATGCTCACATACCAGCTATATATATTTTTTTTAACGAGAGAATTCTTACAAAGGCTTCTCAATTATTCACTCTCTCATAAGCATGAAACATTACACTGTTTAAAGAAATCTTATGCCTTGGACTTCCTCAGTAGGGTCTGCATTCACATACTTCTTCTTCATCTGAACCTTTGGCACGGGTTGCGTATCTCCAGCGCGACTTGTTCCGCAATTTGCTCCTGGGACTGATATTCTGGTAGGCGTAGGACTAGAATTGAAACAGGCAAGTGTAACACAACTTCTCTTAGGACAACTTTTAGCATAGTGTCCTGGCTTATTGCAACAATAGCAACGCCTGGATGATGTCTGCGGGTTTCCTCCTGACATATCCCTATTTTTGGTAGAGATAAAACTGAGATTGATGCGATCTGCAGTGAACACTTTCTTCTGAGGGCATTGATTAGCAATATGTCATGGCTGGCGACAAGCAAAGCAATTTCTAGACAATAAACTTCGTCCTTGCGAATTTTTCTCCGGGGTGGTGTTATGAAAACTCCGACCTTTAGGGTGAAGCACGGGTGAAAGTGTCTCGAACAAGGTCTGAGCAGCATGATCATTGAGTTGCCGTTGCAGTGATCCTTCTTGACAAGTTTTCTGGCGCTTGCAGTTGTCCTCAAATTCCTTGTGTTCACCTCCGAGAATAAGAGTTTTGTTAACCAACCCTTCTCGCTTCAACCGACTCCTTGAGCGAGTTGCTTCCATGGGATTACCACTCACTCTTGGTGCTATAAACCTAACTGATCCAATTTTCGGAATGATCCTGACTTCAGAAATTGCTTGATCTTTCTAGGGACATTCCTTAACAAAATGACCTAACTCACCACAGTTGTGGCAGGAATGTTTGGGTCATCTTGCTAGATTGAGGGGACATTCTCTATCCCAATGGCCTTTTTCACCACATAGAAAATAATTCCATGGTGACCAAGTATCACTGGCTTCTTGAGGTAGACTGATAAGGTTGGCATGTTGCTTCTTCTTTTCTTCATGCGGCACCATAAGTGCGGATGACAGTCCTTTTCTCCTTGCTAACTCTTGAGCAATGACGGCTCAAAAATCCTCTCGCTGACGCCGAGTCACAGTGGTCACTAATGAATCCAGGGGGCATTGAGCTGGGCAATAATCCCTACCTTCACACAGATAGCATGTGACGTTGCTCATAGGACATTCTCCAGGTAGATGGCTTCCTTCACAGCTGGAACAATTGATTGCGTGTTCATCAGCAATGTGTCCTATTCCTCCACAACGGATACATGCACGGTCTTTTGATTTGTTTGGTTGGCAACACTTCAAAGAACAACGCCCAGGTATAGTATCAGGTGCGGAGGTACCATTCTTCCTTTGTCTTACTATGGTTCCACTGTCTTCTGACGATAGGAAGTGCTGACGAAAGACGGTGGCAAACTTCATCCAAGTGATGGTATGTCCATCCTTAAAAGTGGCATAGAAATCTTTCCACCAGGCTAATGCATTTGCTTCTAATTGGCACGTCGCATAGGGAACTTTTTCTTTATCCTCACATTGCACCAAGGCCAGCTTCTCTTCTATGATGCGAAGCCAAATTTCTGCATCTCTGGGAGTGGCTGATCCATCAAACGTGGGTGGTTTAGCCTTCATGAACAAAGGGAACTTTGGTTGCGGGCACGCTGTTGTGTCTGCCGTTGCAGGGGTATTGATTTTAGCACCATTAGCTTCCATCTGTTGCATCACCATATGCATAAGCTGAGTTTGAGCGGTGAGAAACTGATGCAAGTACTGATTAGTCACTGCCAGTATGGTAGATATGTAACACCCCGGCATTTAATATGCCTGAATGCTACCAAACATAAGCTAAACATCATCTAAATACCAAGAATTAAGGTAAATTACAGCAAAGGAGTAAATGCTAAAACTCGAGATTTCGACAGCATCTCCTTTGTTTTAACATGATTTGAAGGAGCAACAACAGGATAGCAATATACGGCAATATGAGAGACCATTAAAACAACAATAAATAACGACTTAACAACCATGTAAGTCTAGTTTCAAGCATTTAATGTCTCCAAGAGTCAAACGAACAATAAGACCCTCATATAGCAAAGCTAAACCTTAAAGCAATAATCATCACACGCAATTTATTATCAAAAACTAGTTGAATGACTTGTGGAATCAAATGAGTGAAGCTACGTGCGGAAGTGTGACTATTTCCCTTCCCCGCATGCCGGTCTCATGGTACTTAAAACAACAGGAAAACACAAGCGTGAGTTCGAAACTCAGCAAGCATATTGCAATGGTACAACAAGAGCAATTATATGGCAATAATATCTCACATCATGTAAACCATCTCATTCATGATCACATATCATTATCATCGTCATTATGTATGCAATGCAATGCTATGCTCATGTCTCCTTGGAAACTCATACCGGTATGGTTGAGTACACACCCGTCGGTGTGCACCCTCTCCCCTTCCATCCCGAAGATGGAGGGTGCCTACTCCTCGCCTTCCGTTCACCGCGGTGAATGGAATCACGATGTAGGACTTACTCATTGGCTCTCCGGATTAGTCATAACTTTCTCACCGACCTTCCCGGACTAGTTATGACTTTCTCACCGCCCGGGCCATGTAATCATGCCATGTATGCAAATATGCCACATCATAATCAACTTGTACATTAACACATGGCATCATAACATGATAAACATACTCATCATATCAATGGCAATCATTAAAGCATGGCAAGTGATCATCACATATAATCAATCTCATCTAGTCTCAACTAGCAACCTACAAATCGCTATCCATTACAATACACTTGCCTCAACCACGGGCAACGGATTTGCGGGAAGTAGAAGGAACTCCTGGGGTCACACCACCTGCACATAAGTACCACACACTCACAATCATGTCCACAAAATAGTAGCAAACCCTCATCTACCCCGACATTGCCAACTACTCGCAATACCCAAAAACAGAGGTTCTGTCCCGCCGGGACAGCAGCCTTCCAAAAGGCACAACTTGAGTTCTGGGACTCCGAATCAATTAAACGAGTACATCCTCGCGTAGCTTAGGAAATTTCCCAACTTTTTCTAAGTATAGGGAAAGACTGATTCGGACTCTAAAGTTATTTAATCTACAAAATACCGTGATCTGTTCCAATCACGTCACAGATTTTAATACGTTCGGTAAAACGATCATAACTTTCAAATGGCTGGGCGGAATTTAAAGTTCTTTATACCCACTGAAAGGTATTGAAATTCCCTACAACTTCTTCAACATCCGTATGACCAAATTCCGAATCTAAATTGGCGAAAAACCAAACCCTAAGTCGACTGCTCATGCTGCCCGAAACAGAGAACGTGACCAACTCAAGAATCCATCTAATCTAATCAAATCCAGCACCACCAATTGATCTAAAAACCTGATAAAGACCCTTAGAACAGTACCTAGCCCAACCCCAAGGAGTCCCATGGCCATACCTTTGCCCGACGCACGAAAATCCAATAGATCTCCTCCCGGATCGCTCCTCGCTCCAACGGATGGATTTTCGAGGTGCAGGGGTGGGGAGGCTACCCTAGGGCAGCAAGGGGTGGAGGAGAGGTGGTGGAGTGGTGGGGAGCAAAGGGGGCAAAGGGGAGGGGCGCACGGCCACAAGGGGGAGGGGGGCGGCTAGGGCAAGGGGGGGGGACTTGTGGGCGCACAAAAGGGGGGGGGGGTGGGCGCACAAGGGGCAGGGGAGCCCCTTTTTACCAGCCCCAATCTGGTTTCCTAGTTCTAAATGGACTCATACTCCTTCCCACCAAAGCCCACAACCCCTTCTCTTGGGCCCAAACTCCCCCGGAAAGGCCCAAAACCCCGGAAACGGCCCGGAAACGCGATTAAACCTCATAGCGTATGGTTTTTAACCTCCAATACCATATTTCATAATGTTTTTGACCTTATCAAGCACATTAAATAAGGTTACGACACTCCGTGGTGTCACAAGATAGCTGCTTGTTTGTCTTTGCTTTATCAACGGTAGCAGCAACTGTATTGACTTGAACTGCTTTAGGAACACTGGTGTGATCGGTCGCTTCCATCTGTTGACACACCAAGGTTTAGTTGGGAGAGGAGAGCAGAGCAGAGGTAAGATTTAAGAATCCTAGTGCAGGGAAGCAGGTTTAACCCAAAAACACATAAACACATAACATAATAACTTGGTATGGTTGCTTATCCAAGCCTAAAGGCTATGCAACACATACTGCACACCGAGCAACAAGGAAGATCCAAATTCCTAAGCACACAATGATCTAACGTCTAAAAGGGTAACTCTTCTATCTTAAGAGACGCGACTCTCACACATGAGTCTCAATTGACTACTAAAGTACTGGTTCTTCAAGCCTAAGAAACACTGCATCGATCTACTTCTCTTTGAGCTCGATGATTCCTTACTTCCCAATCTTCAGGGTTGACAGCGGCATCCAGTACTTTCTCCTTATGTGTGAAACATCGTTGACTATTCAGGATGACTCAGGTAAGATTTCCTTTTAAACCGAAGGAAAGGATAGAAGTTTCAGCAAAGAGGAGAGAATAGAAGATTAAGATGAGTCAAGAGCATATTATTCTTTCAAGTTAAATTTTCTCTTTAGAAAATAATATTGAAGCTCCTAAAGTCGGCCAATCTATCTAGGGTCAAGACCTACAGTCAGTATGGCTCTGATACCACCACTGTCGGGACCCGAATATGCAAATCTGGACCATCTCAAACTAATAATCCAGGAAAACAAACAACCCACCAGCTTATTTGAAGGTAGCTTATATAATCCAGCTTATATAATCCAGCACCAAAAAGCTGGATTATATAAGCTGGAGAGGGAAACAAACAGGGCCTTAATCGGGGCTAATGTTTCCTTTTCCTAGTCTGGAATAGGTGGCCGCCACTCAGCTGGCTTGTCGCCGTCGGAATTAGAGTGGAGCCATCTTCCTTCGGTCCTTTTCTGATATTTCAAAGAGGGATCTAGGATAAATTTTTACTGTATTAATTTTACATAATTTTTTTTATAAAAATAGTCTCAGTCCATTACAATTTTCAAAAATAGTCCTTGACGCGCAATAGAGATGTTGCATACGCAGTATAGCGCAGGAGACGCGCGGCAGCACCACTTGTAGCGCCCCCAGGGCGCGGCTGTGCCGTTTTTTTGGTAATTTTCGGCCACTGTTTTTTATTTCGTTGATTTTTTAAAAATAAGTAGAATGAAAAATATGCCACGGAAATTTTTTTTTGGTACGAACTCGAATGTTATTTTTATAATTGAATTTTGTTTTTCACAACCAATGAATAGAATGGAAAATAGTTCGGAGAGAAATGGAACAACGTGGCGCGGGAAGTTTTTTAACTTGTTTATTTTATTTGCTTCATCAGTGTACCAATTAATTAATCATTTTAAAATTAATTTGATTCGGTGATGAATAGCAAAGTATTGAATTTTAGTGGGCATTTTAAGAATTTTTGTGGTCAGTGATGAATAGCAAAAAAAAAAAGAATCAACAGTTACTAACTTTTTGTTGACCGATGTACTGCAAATTTGTGGAATTTGAAGTGACAATAATTGAATTTTTTTGTTTAGAAAAAAGTGAAAGTTGAATTGATAGTTTACAAAATGAGAGAAGATAGGTGGCGCATATAAAACTATTGCATTGCATGACATGGAAAACAAGTAAACATATGTGGCACATACAGTTTGGTTCATTGCCTATATTAGCCAACGAACTTGTACGGTATAAATGGTGACACGGATAAACAACTAATAGAAAGTACAACTACGATACATTTGCGTCTTTTCAAATTGTAAAGAAGTCATAATGCCCATTGTAGATCTTACACGGAAGGATCTATCGGTGACTTTCCCTTTGATCTGGCGAGGGTGTTGGCCTTGGCTTTCTTCCAATTATGCCCATACAAATACACCCAATAATAGTCTTCCTCGACGATCTTTGGCTCCTCTTGGAAACGAGCTGTATCGGTGTCGGGACCCGAATCTGCAAATCCGGACCCTCTATGTATTCTGTACTAGTCCAGGATCACGCTAGTACACACAGTTAAACAGGGATGAAGTACAACAATCATACACAGCGGAATTAATAATAAAGTATTTCAAACATCAAATAAACTGGTTACAAGACCTTAAGGTCACCTTACAAATAGTCTGCCACGCAGGGCTTACAATAACAAAAGTAAATAATCAGCAGCGGAACGAAGAACGTCAGTGACCATGTGACCCCCATCAACCTGCCACAGGCAACTGACAAGGTTCAACTCCTAGATAACTGCCTCCTCGTGGAACTTCTCCTTCGAAGTTGAAGTCCTCTCCTCAACTGATGATTGTGTCGAAAGCAAGGGTGAGTATACAACATACTCAGCAAGTCATGCACAGAAATGCAGTTCTAATACTATATGCATGGCTTCTTCCAAAGGAAGGGCTTCAGTGGTTAATTTGCCTCAAACATCATTTTTCTTTGATTAAATAATCTTAATAGATTCAAAAGAAGTAAAACCATATTATCTAATAAGTTATCAATCTCTTTTTCAAACAGTTTGGCACGAAGCCCTAAATTACTTTAGCATTTGTCTCTGGCACTCGGCCACCCATTCCCACATTTTTATTCTAGAAAATCTAACCCTTGACTGTAATCCCCGAGCTTTGTCCAGTACCGTCGACTCGGCTATTCGAATAGTTTTGACACACTCTGCAGAGGTTATGCACTTTACCCATAAGATACAGTCAAACACCACAAAGGCGAATGATTGTAACAAAGCCTTTCGGAAACTTCTACCTTAACAAGTGGACCTTCACGGTTGCCATACACTATCCCTTCTCTCAGCAGAGACAAAGTATAGTACCGACATACCGTTGGATGGGTACCTAGCCGTAGCCTCGATACGCTCCCCCGTACAACTACACAAAGGGTGTAGTTGTCACCCCCAGGTACCACATGCAAGTTATCAGTAACTTAATCAACTAGGACCGTCCCACTCCAGTCATGTGGTTGCACGATTGACTCAGTTCAAAGGCTTGCAAGGTTAAGTCCTTAGGGTGACCAAGGCAAGACTTCCCAAAGAACCAAAACGACTTTCTCGGTACCAATCATGGCCCACCAGATCAACCTTGCCACTTGCCCCAGACTAAATATTTTCCCACCCAGTTTGATTATTGTGCAACACATGCCAACAATAATATCAGTTACCATGTAGAACCACAAAGGTACCTACACTTCACGTCATCACGTGGCAAGATTACACTATTTCCAAACTTCATTCCGTATATCATTAGTCAATATTATTTTGCCATTTGAAACACATTTCACGCAAGCATGGCTAAACAACTATTCACGGTCTAGCCTCCCGTGTTGGCACAATCATATCAACCAACTATTTTAAAACCCAACTTAAGGTGACAATGGTTGTATGGCATACAAATATTAACATCAAGGGTGGAATTAACAATTAGGTGAATTAGCTACTTTATCCAAACCAATTTAATTTATTTTAACAACATAGCATGCATAATCCAACTCAAAATATACTTCAAAAATTAGGAGCAATATGGTCAAAGCACAATGTAACACCCTAGTTTTCGCTTTTTGAAGAAAAACCTAATTTAAATTAATTAAATTCAAAACTTGGAGTTTATTTGGTGTTTATATTAACCTGCCATCCTTTCCCATCCAAAATCGGGATTTAAATCCCTTCCGTTCGAAAATCAATTTTTCCAGTTCCCGCCGGTACCCGAAATTTCACCCGAGTCCCAAAATGCTCCAAAAATCCCCAAACCACTTCTAAAGTGTTCCAAATATTCCAAAATGATTTTAGAAATTATTCCCCGGATTTTTGGACCTCCGTTCCTATTTTATCGCGTGCGGCTTTTGTTTAATGCCCGCAATTCGCTCCAGAATATTTAATTCCACAAATTTCATCCAAATTCAACCAAACCAATTTCATCGCGTCCCAAATAATCTAAAATGGCTCTAGGAATTTTTTCGGAATTTTTAGGCCATTTTTCCTAATTTTTCTCTAGGGTGGTTTATTCGCGTAAAAGAGAACCAACCGGTGCTTGCCACGTGTCACTGCTACAGTAGTCGTCTTCAACCTCCAGCTCAAGCAAAGAACAGAGAGCTTGCAATGGCTTCCAATGGCTAGGGCACTCTTCAAATCCTTGTAACTCCCTCAATTCAACTCCAAAACGCGAACGGCCGGTTCCGTTGGAATCGTAGCGTCGGTCTCTTGCCATTCCCTACCCTCACTCGCCGTCAAGTTCGCCGGAAACGGCCTCATTCAAGAAAAACTGAAATCCACTTAGTTGCATTTATCTCGGCCGTTTCTCGTCCAAACGCCGCACCACCACCTCCATCCACTCCGTATAAGTATCCCCTTTCCGGGAGTGTGCTCCCCTTTCCCTCTACTCCACGCATTTGCTCGTGAGATCAAGAAAACCGACGGTGTGTCACACTTTTCCGGTGTTCTTCGTGTTCTTGCTCATAGATCCTTCTCCGGTGAGCCATTCTTCATGCCACTTGGTTCTTTGTGACCGTGGATGAGTCTAGCTTCTAACCCAACCATCAATTTTAGGATTTCTCAATCGTGGGCGACGAATTTGGAGCTTTTGTGCATTCGTCCGAACCTCCGTTCTTCGTCGATTTGTCCGATTCCGGTGAGTTTTGGTTCAATTCCTTCCTCCTAGATGTCGCTAAGGATGTCATCTATTGATTCTAGGCTTTTGTTTGGATCAAATCCGTGCGAAAATGGGGCAAAAATCCGGTTTTTGGAAGCAAAAGAGGGCTCTGTTGGTTTTGCCAGGTTCTGTACCAAAAATTCTCGCAAGTTACTGTAGCAAATAGTAACTTTTTCTTTTTCTTGATTTTCCATCATTTTCCAACTTCGAACGCTTATAACTTTTGCGTCCGAACTCCGATTCACTCCGTTCAAATTCCTAAATTCATCTAAATTCAAGATCTACCTACCAGTATAATTTTTATAATTTTTAGATTTTATTTTATTTTTGGTTATTTATTGGTGTCTCGTTTTGCGCGTAGCCGAAGAATCCATCGAAGCCGCCGACGCCGTCGCTGAGCATCAAGTCTTCGATATCTTAGCTGCTGGTGAAGGCAAGTCGTAGTCCTTGACCATGTTGGACCTATGTTTGCAAAAGTATTTTTGTTTCATACAAATGCATGCTATTTATTTACAAGTAGTATTTACGGGAATAGTTAAATACCTGATTGCCATAATGACACCTTGAATCATTGAAATGCCATGTATCCATTGTCACCCTAGGTTGGGTCATTTACTAGTTGGAAATGATTATAGTACCAACATTGGGTTATCGTAACTATGCTTAGACCTGCTTAGTTATACGATGGGTTCATGTCACATGATGAATTAATAATATTGACTTAATGAGATATGAAATCGTGGCGGGTAGCCACTGTTGTAAAAATTGTTGTACCCTGGCAGGTTGTGTCATTGGTCTTAGTTATACAAAATTGTTTTCACTCGGGCAAGTGATCGTGTAGTAAAGGGGGTGCTTTTAGCACATTTGGGATGTGGTTGTCTTGCCTGAGTATACTTAAGGACTTAATCTTGTGCGCCATTGAACTGGGTCTAACCGTACAACCACATGTCCGTGACAGACACTGGTGATTAATTTGCAATGTCTAAATTTAAGAAATCTTTGTTGTGGTTGTGTGGGTTCGGGACAGACGGGTAGACTCACAAGGCGCAAGAGGGGCCCGAGGGTGAAACCTTAGCGGGCGATCTTGAGTTTATACAGAGCATTGTAAAGGCCTTGTTATGACCTCTCTGCCGACACACCATAGGAAGTGTGTTAATTACGTATGGCAATAAGAGTTGATCATATCTTGTGGGTAAAGCTGTACAACCTCTGCAGAGTGTGTGTTAAACTATTCGAATAGCCGTGTCCGCGGTCATGGACGTGCCTGGGAATTTCACACGAGGTATATTGTTTTTTTTTTTTTAGAAAATGTTGAAGGTTGGGTTTGTTGGGAGTGAACAGGGAGGTCACTATTGTTTTCGATGTCAAATTATTAACACTGTTGAGTTTAGTGGTTAATAATGATCTAGTTGGTGATGGGTGATGCCTCACCAATCTTGTGTTGTTGTTTACCATTGATTTACCAGTTGTTATTATCTTTGTCAATTATGCTTTGAATATATACATTGTATTTACATTCAAGTTATCGCTTTCTGCAAAATAACCCTATGGTTATCCTTTGTCAAGCCGAACATTATTTGCATCATTCCCTGCGGCTTGTTGAGTACTTTTTGTACTCACGGCGTTATGCCTTTGTTGATCAGTTGCTGAGGGAGAACAGGGAAATACTGAATTCTACGAGGAGGAGTATTATGAAGACTACGTGAACTAGGATGGCGTTTCCCCAGACGATTGCCTGTGGCATGTCGTATGGTCCCAGTTATTTTATTTTCCGCTGCAAGAATTTTATTTGTTTCTTAAGCCTTTACGGCACAGTTATGTAAACTTGACCATAAGGTCCGTTGTTACTATTTGCTACTTTCATAGTTAATTCGATAATGGATTGATATGTCAATTTTGTTGCCACTGTGTGCACTAGCGTGATCCTGGACTAGTGCAGTAAACACAGAGGGTTTCGGATTTGCAAATCCGGGTCCCGACACACAACTTGCCTTCGTAAAGCTGCGAGTCTTGGTCTGAAGTTTGATCCTCGAAATCCGCGTCCTCACACAGCTCGACGTCTACGCGTAACAGATAAAGAACCAAATAAACAAGCAAAACAACGTACAAACACACATTCAGAGAAATGCTGCAAATTAAACTAATTCATAATTTCACGAAAACTTCCAGATAATTAGTCTAGCATTTTCTAAGATTTCTAAAGTTTATTTTAGAATTTTTGGACGTATAGTTTAAGAACTACAAAATTCATAATTTTAGATTTTCCGCAAATAATTTAACAATATATATTTAATTATAAAATTTCATTAAAATTACTGTAGAAAGGTATTAATTTCTACTAATTAACAAAATTTGTTGCAAGCGATTCGGACTTAGAACAAATTTGTAGCGAAAAAGACAAAATTCGCAAAATCTGGAAATTAGCACATATAACTAGCTACCTAGTTTTTCTAGTGCATGCTACTGTTCACGTGCATAGCACTGTACGGCGTGGGAGGTCTGCACGTAGTACTGGTTCGGCTGATACACACTAACAAATAAAATATATACTCACGTATATATATACACCTATACATACATATGGAAAGTGATACTAACGAATCTGTCGAACATATCTACATGCAGATAAACCAAATATAACCGCAGATACACACAGACATATATATACACGGGTATAACAACCGACTATAACCGCAGGTACACATATATATGTACAACACAGTGTGTATATATATATGTATAGATGCTATGACTAATATAGAAATATGCGTGCGCCTAGCGAGTGTTAGACCCCGGATCAGCTATCCGAAATCTCCTGCGTATTTCTGTACTAGTCCCATATCAGTAGCTAGTACACACAGTGAACAGGGATACGTCATTGCCGAACATAACGAAATTGTAACATAAGTAATAAAGTATGGGCCACATGGCCACTTATTACAATACTCGGTCACGAGACCGGAGACACGACAGCAGAAGCAAAAGCGACAAAGAGCGAACACCAAAAACACCACAGGCGACGACAAGATACGCGACTAGCTATCTTGGCAATCTTCCTCGAATTCCTCGGTGTAGAACTCACCGTCTTCAGCTACGTCCTAGTAGATCTCTGATGATGACAAGATGTGTAGCACGTGAGTACAAAAGTACTCAGCAAGTCGGGGAAAATATGCATATGTAGGGCTTTCCAAAGGAAGGCTTAATACGATTCATTTGCATAAAGCCAAGTTTCATCAAATCATTCTTGCTAATAAGTTTCATAAGGCATGTTTTAGCAATTCGTTTTAACAATTGAATTATTTAATATTTCAGTGAAGGTTCTATCCACCATCACTAGTATAAGGCTCTAACCGCCACAATTAAAAGATTAGGTTTAATCACATATGACTCTTTCCGTCAAGGCATAAAACAGGTTCTTTCCACCTTGTTGGCTCAATCCGCCATTAAACATCCGAGAGTTCTAACCACTCCCGAATCCCAAAACAAAGCACCGTTTAATTTTAAAACCAAAACCAAAGTCTACCAATATGAAAGCATTCTTTGCTTTGCCCTTGACTGTAGGCACGGCTATTCGAATAGTTTTAACTCTGCAGAGGTGTACAACTTTACCCACAAGACATGATCGTCCCTTGATGCCATGCAATTAACACACTTCCTTTGGTGTGTCGGCAGAGAGATCATGACAAGGCTTTTACAATGTGTACGCCTAACCCGACCCACCGGCTGAGGTTTCACCGCTGTGAGGGTTCTAGCCACCCAGTACAGAAGCCCCCTCTTGCGCCGTGTGAGAAAAACAATCTTGCCTCTATCCGGCACTCACATTCCACCATTTGGTGAGTCTAAGTTAGGTTTCTACAAATTATTTAGCCAGGTCGTACCATTATAGACATGTGGTAGTACGGTTATGCTTAGAATGGACAATCATAAGCGTCGGTCCTTATTTGACTTGGGGCGGCACTTGCACAATGCAACTAGTGCTCAATCTGCACCCACCCGACATTCCATCCCGCCCAAGTCCAAACCATTTTTCCTTTTCTTTTTATTTTAGAAAAACAGTACCGAAATCTTTATAACAATTCCACATCACCCTTTAAATCATCATTTTTGCATAATCCCACCCATGGGTCATTTTCATCAATATTGGTCCTAAGCAAATCTACCGTACTATTCAACTAAGGTCACTATATAAGGTAAACATGGCATAGTAAAAGTCCTAGGGTTACAAGTAAACATGGATGTCAATAACAAAGGAGGTATTCGCAAATTGGATTAACTATTCACTTATATTTGACATACGATTATAAACATAGCATGCAAGTTTATAAAACCTTGTAAACACATTTGTAAACATAGGGTCAACATGTGTCAAGGAGACTTGCCTTCAATCGCAGTGAGGTCGTCAAACGCTTGAAGTCCGGCGGCGGGGTCGACGGACTCGGACGGCTCCTCGGCTACGCGCAAAACGAGACAACAAATAAATACAAGAAAATAAATAAAATCCAAAAATTACCAAAGTAGTACTGGCAGGTAGGTATTGATTTTAGATGAATTTAGGAATTTTAACGGAGTCAATCGGAGTTCGGACGGCAAAGATATGAGCTTCCGAAGTTCGAAAACCCTGAAAAATCGAAAACGAGAAAATATTCCCGGAATATTCCATTTCTGATTTTTCTTGAATTTTTGATGGGCTTGGGTCTATGCCATGTGGGGCCATGGTGTCAGAGGGGAGGGGGCTTCTTCTCCAAGCTTCATGGCCATGGCCATGGCCATGGGAGCAAAGGGGGAGCTTGGAGGGAGGGCCGGCGAGGGGGGGCGACGGCGGCGTCTGCGACCGAACGCTGGTGAGCCAGCGTCTTGGCGCGTCTTGAGCGCAGGGCAGCCGAGCGGCGGTCGGCCAGAACGCACGGGCACGCCCAAAAAAACAGAGAACTCAAAAAAAATTCCAAAATCCGAAATTTTGCACAAAATTTCCATGAAACTTGGCAAAATAAAATGATGGATCATGGAGGGAACATCTAGAGGAGCTTACACTTGCAAGGAATTGATCAATTGCTCGCTGGAGAAGACGAATTTGGCGAAAAATGGAGTTCCGGCCAAAGTGACAAAAACTTGAAATTCGTCTTCAATTCGTGATGGAACCTAAAATTGATGGATGAATTAGAAACTAGACTCCCACATGATCACAAGGAAACAACCGGAATGAGGATTGACCCACCGGAGAGGGAGGAGCGAGGATGAACACGAAGAACACATGAAAACGGTGACCCGGCGCCGGTTTTCTTGATCTAGCGGATGAACGAGGTGGAGAGGCCAAGAGTGAGTGCTACCACCGGGAAGAGGGTCCTTAAACGAAGCAATAAGAGGTGGAAGCACGCCGTTTGGAGAAGAAACGGCCGAGTTAATGCCAATAATGTGCATTTCGGTTTTTGGCCGATTGTTCAAATTCCGGCGAGATTGGCGACTAATGATGGAGGGGGATGGAAGGGATTCGTCGCTACGGATTCAACGGACTCGACCGTTCGTGATTTGGAGGTGTGTGGAAGAAGTTATGGGCATTTGAATCATGAAGCCCTAGTATGGAAGCTTGAAAGCGATTGCTCTGTAGTTCCAGCTCAAGGTTTAAAAAGCTGAATAGTAACCGCCACGTGGCACTCCGCGATTGGCCGATGATTACGCGAAAGTGACGCACTAGAGAAAAATTAGGAAAAATGGTCTAAAAATTACGGAAAAATTCGTAGAACCATTTTGGAATATTTGGAACCCAATAAAATTGGTTTCGCGGAATTTGGATGAAATTTGTGGATTTGAATATTCTGCAGCGAATAGCGGGCATTAAACAAAAGCCGTGCGAGATAAAATACCAGAGTGCTTCCAAAAATCTTGGGAATCATTCCAAAAATCATTTTGGAATATTTGGAACCTAATTGAAGTGATTCCGGGATTTTTTTGGGGCATTTTTGGACTCGGGTGAAATTTCGGGTACCAACGGGAACCGAAAAATTCGATTTTTCAAACGGAAGGGAATTGAATCCCGATTTTGGATGGGAAGGGATGCTAGGTTAACATAAACACCAATGAAACTCCAATTTTTGAATTTAATTAATTTAAATTAGACTTTTCCCAGAAAGCGAAACTGAGGATGTTACAACGAGTATTTTATATACAAGTATATATGCGTCTGTTCAACTATATACCTATGTATATATATATATCTACGCGAATATATAAACGAGATAAAAATAGGAACAGGCGCAAGAAGAGAGATGAGGACTACCTGGCCGGCGGCGACAAGAGTGCACTGGCCGACGGCGGCGACCAACGGCGACAGCGAGACGGCGGCAGCGACGACGGTGAGACTGCGGCGACGGCGGCGTCAACGGCGGTAGCGTCGGCGATGACGATGTAGACAGCGGCAAGGACGGTGACCGCAACGGCGGCGGCTTCAACGGCGACGAGGAAACAATGGAAATGGCTGGAACAAGCTTTGCAAGAAATGGAGAGTTCCTGCGTGGCTTAAGACTGAAGGATGTGCATGCTGTTGGTAATTGAAGAGATGGATGGGAATGCAAAGTGCTTAGTGACACACAACCGCACAGCCCACTAGTGGCTAGAGTGATTAGAGGAAGTGCAGAGAGTCTAGCAACGGTTGGAAGAGGAAAAGGTTGTACTAATAAATCGTGCATGCATTCAAGAAGAACTGGAACGACTTGTTCGCTGGTAGGAAAAAGTGCAAGTGCTCTCACGCATGCATGCCTTTCCAAAGGCCATGACGTGCATGCATTTCCACATGCATGAATGCAATGCTATAAAATGGGAATAGCTGCGTTACTCGTGCCTGCATGTAACGGCTGGAAGGAACGCTCCCACGAGAGTACATGCTGAGCAATTAACAACCAATGTCTTGCTTTGGAAATGAACCGACTAGCAACCGTGCAAGACTCAAGCCTCATATACACGTATACTTAGGTACATGCACACATGTTCTCCAAACATGCTGCGGACAAAAAATAACCGGGAGGTTCTAAAAATCTGGAAAAATACTCTAAAATATTAGGAACTATTTAAAACTTAACAAAGTTGGTTTCGCGATTTTTCGACGTGTAGATTTTCCGCGAAAATTCTTTTCGTAAATCAGACACCTGTAGCGATTTTTATAAAATCAACGACTTAAGCTATATAATAGGTTTTTCGAAAATATTTGAAAGAAACACGCTCGTCTACCAATTATCTTAATTATCAACAAAATTTTAAATCTTATGCTTATTCGAAAATGCCTGATCTTTATTTAATACGATTAGTTTAATAAACGTGAATCCGACTTATTCGCGAGGCTTCCAAGTAGACTCCAGAAAATTACAAATAATCCCAGAACCACACTAAAAATATTAAAAGCAATTTTTGGGACGTTACAATCGGCTTGCTCCTTTAGCTTCTTTTCTTGTTCCTGACGCTCACACAGGAGCTTTCAGAGGTATGCATCTTATGGGCGGTATGGCGGATGTTTTGGTTACTCTTTCGTAGTCTTAGGAGAAGGTTTTCACCGGGTGTAGCGCTCGGGCGCAACTATATAGTGTAAGTACAGTTTGTGCTTGAAGTACTCCCTATCGTACTTGTCGAGGCCATCGATCCATTGGACGAAGTAGCAACTATCGTCTTGTTGGTGTCATTCGTGGATGAAGTTAGAAGTATGAAAAACGCATTACAGAATGTACGTGCATGCCATTAATCACATACCCCTTAGTTGTTGCACGTGTAGTGTGCCCGACCAGCGGTGTTGGGATGTCTAAACTATATTATCCACGCCGGAGCACTGCATTCGCAGTTTGGGCGGGAAAACTCTTGTGGCACAGGTGCATTCTTACAAGAAACATCCTGGTAGTTTTTCACGTTCTTCGCAAGCCACTTTCGCTTATGAAGAATCGCTCCATAGTTGGTCATCATGAACCCACGGGTGAAGGGGTCTATGATGGTGTTCTTTCGAAAGTGGTGTTCGGTGTGGGGGTTGACTTGGTCTAGTGTGGAATGTATATGCTGGGTATGGCTATATATTTATAACAAGTTTTCAATGGCAGTGTGTTATCCAAGTGGCCTGAGAAAGTTACTGCCCACGAGTTGTTAAATCGGTTTGAAAAAGTCTATGGTAGTGTATTGTTAATTTGGACTAAAAAAATAGCTGCCAGTGTGTTGTCAAATCGAGCTGATAAAGGAGTAGTTAGTGTGTTATCACTTTACTATGAGAAAGTTGTTGGTGCTTGTTGTCCAATCGGTAGGACACAGCTGTTGTCTGCGTGTTGTCAAATCACACTAAAAAAGCTGATATATCATAGTTAAGAAAGTAGCTGGCAATGTGTTATCAAATTGGACTGACAAACTTGCTGGCAGCGTGTTGTCAAATCGCACTGAAAAACCTGATATGTCATACTTACAAAAATATAGAAATAATGTATGCGTTAACAAAAGTTGATAGAAATTCGGGAGGGAGGTTTTGTAAGTAGGAAATAACAAGGCAGTGAGAAATTAATAAGGAAAAATTCATAGAAGTGACATTTAATGTCGGTAGAAATGGAATGAAGGCAAGAAGTACATGGCTCATACGAAACCATATGGCATAGCATGATAGACATCAACTGGATACATTATTTCTTACACCACTATAAATGGCGTAGATAAACATCCACTGGATACATAATTCTTACACCACTAGAAATGGTATCCATGAGCAGCTTAGTCTCCTTTGTAAGAAACGAACTACTTTGCAATTATAGCATAAAGTACAACAAGGATACCCCCCGACACAATCTTCTCTAACCACTTGATATGATCTAAAATGCGCTCCATCTTAAACATTAGCATGTTAAGTCTCTGCTCGAGCATAGGGTCCTGTAAGTACAACCTCCATTAGGTTGATCCATTAAGTTGGTTTTGGTGATTAATGACAAATCCTAATATGAGACTAATGTTTTGGTAATTACTATTTTCGTCTCATCAAGGATGATTGGTGATCATTGACAAATCTAATTTTTAATGAGACTGACATATTTATTGAGCTTATGTTTAGTAGCCTCACATTTGATGGAAAATGGAAAACTCAAGGTATGCATTGTATCAATGTTCATTATTTTATTGCATACTTAGGATTTAAGTTGAAGTATGAATTTTTCCACTGCTTTAACCAAAAACTGTGTATCATGTTTCCCAATCCATATATTACATGGATGCACACATTTAGGGGGAGTTCACACTCTAACTTAATGTTTCATTGCATTGATCTATATCTCATTACCACATATAAAGGATCAAGACATTGAAACTAAATACTTGAGTATATATTTAACACGCCTAGTTGTAGTATACTTATGGTATCATAGGATATGCTTCAAATCAATAAAATTGAATATGTGCATATTGATTCAAGGTCAATTATATGTATGCACATATACTTGTAGAGTTTATTCTATAGTTGATGGTTTAGAGTAACTAGTTACATGCCCGTGCATTGCTACGAAAAACAAAATTGATAACGAAAAATAAAGATTAAAAAATAAAAAAATTATTTCACAAGATCAAACATCTATCTTTAACGCTTTGTTTCTTGTAAAGTCGGCTAATTAAAGCAACGCTTCGTTTTTTGCGTAGGGCAATTAAGTAGGGCAATTAAGCAGGGCAATTAATGACGTGGGTAGAACTCACCACTGCCACCAACTGTTGCTTTATAATAGTAGAGATGATCATTTCCATACATTCCACATATTATGGATCATTACTTTCCATCAACATGAGTATATGAAAACTCGTGTAGTTGTTACATACTCATATCAATTTAAATGAACATTTAAATTGAGGTCGTTTATCTCTTAATCATCAAAGAATGCTCATCATGTGTTGATGCTGTTCTTGTGGTCGATTAAGGATAATCGATAGTTCTTGAGTATAACGAAGCATTAGTTGCATCAATATACTTAAGACACAAATATTATTCATTAAATTGATTTAGGTTGTGCTCAATCATTATGGAGGCATTCATTATGTGTTAATGGAGTGCAAGGGTGATTGAGACAAACATGCATCTTGGACTAACTATTTTCATAAGTGATGATTGAGCCAGGTTAGGTCCAATGATGGTTAAGATGAAAAAACAGAACAAGGACGACATCATGAAGTGACGAACGTAAAGAGGAGATTCCGATAAGAAGAAAAGAAGGTTCATCAAGTGGAGATGAACAAGATGTTGTGAGAGCCGGGTAATGATCCGGTAAACGAGAAGTAGAGCTGGGTGACGATCTTGAAGAGAAGATGATCGTAAATCATGAGGACTTCAAGAGAGAGCAAAGTGACAATCCCGGGGAAATGAGGTATGATTGAAGATCATAAGACCCTAAAGGGGATTGATCGCGTGCGGCGTCAAAGGTAACTAGATAGAGTGTCTTGTTATAGGCGTGACGTACTATTAAGAGGGATGCAACGTGGATGATTTAGAAATGTCTTTGTGATCAAGTGTTATCTATCCTTAAATAGATGAGAGACACAAATCGCATCACGTACACCGGAAAGGTCTATCTTTCTGTCTGGATCGGATGTTTCGATCAGTGGATCGGATGTTCCGATCCATCGATAAGTCCAGTGGTTTGTTTGTGAGAGTCTAGGACCTCTCTGTGTTGATCAGAAGTTCCGATCAGGGGATCGAAAGCTCCGATCCATTGGAAAGTCCGAGGGTAAGTTGTCTAAGTCTCAGGTGCTCCTCTGTGAGGATCGAAAGTTCCGATCGGTGTGATCAGATAGTCTGATTAAGACTTAGAAACTTTTCGAGTTGGATTCGTTACTCTTGGAGTTTGAAGACTCCTAGACGGTTAAGCGTCGCTCACGAGCAACCAAAGTGTGTGGTGTGCCGTGAGAAGTTTGTTGAAGGTCCGATTTCACCTCCGAAAGGGAAGAAATCAAGAAGTGGAGCCATATCTCAAGTGTGACCGAGATTGGCGAGGAATAGGGTTGGAAAAGACTCGGCTCAAGTGTGACCAAGCCTCCACAACGAAGACGTAGGAACCTCCGTGGAGGAAGTCCGAACTTCGGTAAACAAATCATCGTATCAATCCTTTACTTTTGCTTATTGCTTTACTTTGCTATCCTGTATTGGATTGATCTATCTAGGGTTGATTATTTCTCTAGCTAGCTTTACGTCATGTTGTTGATACTTGCTTGTGCTAGCTTTGAGTAGAAATCATCTTGTGTTTAGGCGTAATTCATTTTGCAATTCTCTAGCCTCTGAACTAATCGGACATTCCGATAGTCAACCGGAAGTTTCGATTAGTATTGAAAGTTTCAATCCCTAATCGGAAATTCCAACCTATTTTCCGCTGCGTTGAACTAGAGAATTTTAAATCACCTATTCACCCCCCTCTAGGCGTCCATCCTCGATCCTTTCAGGTCCATCCTTTGCTCTAGCCCAAGCTGCATCGTTATTGTGCTACCAGGATGCTCCATTGATGTATCCATGGTGTCTGTCCATTGGAAATATTGGCATCCTGCATCCTACGTGACGATGTGAATATATGCTTTTAGGCCGTGGAAAGAAAGAAGATCTCTCCAAAAATAGACAACTCGAACAGGAAATAGTCACCAAAACTACAAGAAATCAAACTACATTTTCACTTACAGAGAAAAATGGTATTTGTAAAACATCCGACCGTTGTTCTTATACTAACATGTTGGTATTGTGAACAAAAACCACGTTGCACCATTCTTTCAAAATTAGAACTCTCATCCATTCTAAGTGGAAGATCCTCTGTAACTATGTACGATGCAATTTCGTCTCTAGCTACATCGGCGTTGTATATCCACGTACTTACCAATCCGTCAGTGTTGAAGTTGAGTTGCGTCTGGACGCCTTCGCCCGGCCTCCGTCCTGCCAATATCTTCTTCAAGCATGTCTCCGCGTGTCTCTTCAGATGACCTATTCCACCACATGCACGTGCAGATAATTTAGTTTCACAGTATTTGCAAATAGCATACACTTGTCAGCATACTTTACGCTAGGGTATCCTCTCCGCCGTAATCAAGACAGATGGCCTGGCGAGCAGACGGGCGACCAGGCCCCTCTCGCCGGGCGCCGGCCCACGTGGCAGCCAGGCGAGCAGACGGGCGACCAGTCCTCTCTCGCCGGGCGCCGACCCACATGGCGGCGGGGCGAGCAGGCGGGCAACCAGAAGGCGGAGAAGGAGGCTTTGCCTCGAAGCCTCCTCCCTCTGACACGCTATGTCAGGGCCATTAATTGCAAAGACGGCCTCGTCTCTCTGACCACATGAGCAAAATTACCCAACTCATGACCTGGAATTAGCTACTGTAGTGCACGCCCTTATAATATGGCGCCACTATTTCATCAGAAACCGATGTGAAATTTATACTGATCACAAAAGTTTAAAGTATATATTCACCCAATCGGATCTTAACATGAGGCAAAGGAGATGGTTGGAGTTGATTAAGGATTGTATGTCTGCATGGGGTGCCGAAGAAGAT
This sequence comes from Rhipidocladum racemiflorum, assembly GCA_036346355.1. NCBI lineage: Eukaryota > Viridiplantae > Streptophyta > Magnoliopsida > Poales > Poaceae > Rhipidocladum > Rhipidocladum racemiflorum. Next base: position 55,021,444 of record CM070577.1, on the reverse strand, counting down.
TGTGTCAGATCGGGGTACCCAATTTACCTCAAGATTCTGGAATAAGTTGCATGAAGCCATGGGAACCCGTCTGAACTTCAGTACAACTTATCATCCACAAACCGATGGACAGATGGAAAGGGTAAACCAGATTCTAGAGGACATGTTGAGAGCGTGTGCATTGTCTTATGCTACATCTTGGGACAAATGTTTGCCGTATACCGAGTTCTGCTACAATAACATATATCAGGCAAGCTTGCAGATGTCACCATTTGAAGCACCGTATGGTAGACCTTGTCAGACACCGTTGAACTGGAATGAAACCGGAGAGCATCATGTCCTTGGACCAGACATTCTACGAGAAGCTGAAGAGTAGATTGCCAAGATCAGGGAGAGGCTGAAGATTGCATAGTCAAGTTAGAAGAGTTATGTTGATAATCGCGGCAGAGAATTGAGCTTCGAGCCTGGAGATTTTGTGTATCTCAAGGTTACGCCTCTCAAAGGAGTTAAGAGGTTCCATGCCAAAGGGAAGCTTGCGCCAAGATATGTTGGTCCATTCAAGATCCTAAGTCGCGGAGATGAAGTGCATATCAACTGGAATTACCGCAGTCTTTGGCTGGAGTGCATGATGTGTTTCATGTGTCACAACTGAAGAAGTGCCTTCGAGTGCCAACAGAACAGACACCTCTGGAGGAGATTGAACTGCAAGAGGATCTGACTTATAAGGAATATCCTATCAGGATTTTGGACACAGTTGATCGAGAGACAAGAAATAAATCAATCTGCTTCTGCAGAGTTCAATGGAGCAACCACTCAGAGAGTGAAGCAACCTGGTAGCATGAAGAAGATTTGAAGCAGGAATTACCTAACCTATTCCCTAGTTAACCCTGAATCTCGGGGACGAGATTCTGTTAAGGGGGGAGGTTTGTAACATCCCAAAATTTGATATTAATATATTTAATGTGTTTTGGGATTATTTGGAATTCATTTGGAATCTTTGAGGTTAATTTGAATTCAAGCCTTATTGATCTAATTGCGTTAAATAACAATCATGCATTTTTGCTAAAATCTAAAATTTTGTTTTATAATAAAGATAATTGGAAGATGAGAGTGTTTCTCTCAAATATTTTCAAAAACATGTTATATAACTTAAGTAGTTGATTTCATACAAATCTGTACAGGTGTCTGATTCACTAAAAGAATTTTGCGAAAAATCTACACAAAAAAATTACGAAACCAACTTCGTTAGGTTCCAAATAATTCCTAGTATTTTAGAGGAATTTTCTAAGATTTTCAAACCCCTTTTGCTATTTTATCCCCAACACGTTTTGAGAACATGTATGCATATATATGTATATGTACAACATGTACCCACGTGTATGCATATATACATGTATGCATGAATCCTGGACGTTCTCATTTCCCTCCAGTCGTTTCCCTGAACGCATTTCCCTAAACGCATGATGTATTCTCATTTTTTTCCCAGCCGTTTCTTCTTCTAGCCTTTCCATTTTCCATGCCTTTTCATTTTCCATGTGCATGGATTCTTTATTTCTTCCATCCATTTCTTCTCATTACGTGTGAATTACTCCATCAGTTTCTAATAACGTGAATTACTCCATCAATTTCTAGTAACGTGAATTACTCCATTGAAGCAAGTGTATTGCTATTCCATTTCTATACGCATCAGTTTCTAGCAACGCATGTCCTTCGTTTCCTAAGCAATGCATGAATGCTTCTCTTTCCCATCTATTTCCATTCTCTAGCAACACTTCCCCATTTTTCTAGCAACATTTCTCCATTTCCTGCACTCGCATGAACTAGCAACGCCGTTGTACCTTCCAGCCACGCCTCCTTCCGCGTCGATGGTCTGCGCTACTGCCTGCGTCGACAGTCCGTGCCGCTGCCTGGATGAATGCCACTTGGTCGCCTCCTCCCACGCTCGTCGACCTGCGCTGCTGTCGCCGACTGTACTCTGGCGTTTGATTGACCGACCGCCGCCGCAGTTGCCGTCGTGCGTCGCCTACCGTCACCGTCACCTGGCCTCTTCCGGTACTTCTTCTTCTCTTTTGCGTGCGCTCTATCTCTACTGATCGGACGATCTCGTCGTGTGTATTACGCATGAATAGTAGGCTGCACGTGTATACATAGATATGTATTAAGATGTGCGCATGTATATACATAAGTATATGTTAGGACGTGCGTGTGTTTACATATATATGTGTCGGGACCCGAATTTGCAAATCCGGACCCTCTGTGTACTCAGCACTAGTCCAGGAATGCGCTAGTGCACACAGTCTCAACATTGGTAAATATCACAATCATACTCAAAGAAATAATAAGGTACCTAAAATAGTTAACCAAGCTGGTTGCTCGACCTTAAGGTCAAGTTACAAATATACGCCACACAGGGCGAGAACTTAAATAAAGAGAAATAACAGCAGCGGAAAATAAGATAACTTCGTGGCGCCATCCAGTATACCACAGGCAATTGACTGGGCTCACTCCCTAGTTAGACGGTTCCTCTTGGAGCTCCTCCTCCAAAGCTGGTATAGACTCTTCTTCAACTGGTGTTGTATTGTGGCAAGGGTGAGTACTTGGTACTCAGCAAGTCATGCACAGAATGCAAACTAATATACTACATGCATGGCTTAGTACAAAGGAATAGCTCAGGGCATAATTGCAGTAAAACAGCATTTGACAAGTAGCATAAGTAGATTCGAAGGCAGTAGAAACAAGTATGAGATCAATAACTTTTCCGGGAATTAAATAAACTTCTTTTCCATTCCTAATCCACATTTCCATCAACATCATTATTAAACCAAACCAAACTTTTCAAGTTCAAGTCATTTTCAAGAAAGTCTAACACTTGACTGTAATTCCCGAGCAATGTCCAATACCGCGGACACGGCTATTCGAATAGATTTTACACTCTGCAGAGGTTATGCACTTTACCCACAAGATACAGCCAAACACCACAAAGGCGAGTGTCCGTAACAAAGTCTTTCGGAAACTTCTAACAGCACAAGTGGTCCTCCCCGGTGATTGCACACTAACCCTTCCCTTAGCGAAGGCGAAGTTTAGGCCAATCCACCGTTAGATGGGTACCTGGCCGCAGCCCCGGTACGCTCTCCCGTACAACTACACAAAAGGTATAGTTGACACCCCGAGGTCCCACAGGTACGTTATTAGTAACTTAATCAACTAGGTCCGTCCCATTACAGACATGTGGTTGCACGTTTGACTCAGTTTAAAGGCTTGCAAGGTTAAGTCCTTAGGGTGACCAGGGCAAGACTACCCGAAGAACCAAAACAACGTTCCCGGTGCCACAACTGGCCCACCCGATCATTCTTGCCACATGCCCCGGTCGAAAACTATTTATCAGACCCCTAGTTGATTATTATGCACCACGTGCCATCGACAATCATAAAACATGATACTTCTTTCAAAGCAGGTTCAATATCTCATTAAGTCAATATTAGCTTTTGATTGTCCAAAGTATTTCACGTGGCAAGGCTAAGCATACTACATCGGTCTAACTACCCATGTTGGCAATTTAATAATGTCCAACTAATACTCCACAACTAGGGTGACAAGGGGTCATGGCACATATTTAATTAACCAAGGTGTCATACAACAAGTTGGCATGTATCTAATTTCCCAAAATTAAGTAAAGCATTTTCTAATTAAACTAGCATGCAATAAATTAAATCTGTAACACCCCGGCATTTACTATGCCTGAATGCTACCAAACAAAAGCTAAACAACATCTAAATACCATAATTAAACATAAATTCCAGCAAAGGCGCACATGCTAAAAACCGAGATTTCGGCAGCATCTCCTTTGTTTTAACTTGAATTGAAGCAACAAGAATATTAACATGTCAATGTGGCATAACGAACGATAGCAATAACATGATCAAACGGAAAAACAGCCACCATACCACTAAGGATATAAATTCTATCCATCACATGACAAATATGGACTAATCAATTACTCATAACGACCAACGAATCATCGAAACCATAGTTTAGTTCAATGAATTAACCAAAACCATAAGGGAAGGAACATGTCAATGTTTAAATGTGTGATGCTAAGTGATGACGTGTGACTAGCTCCCTTTCCCGCATGTCGGATTCATGGTACCTAAAAGAAAACAACATAAACACAAGCGTGAGTTCATCACTCAGCAAGTATATTGCAATGGTACAAACATAAACAATTACATAGCAATAATATCTCACATCATGTAAACCATCTCATTCATGGTCACATCTTATCATCATCATCAATATGTATGAAGTGCAATGCGATGCTCATGTTTCCTTGGAAACTCATACCGGTAAGGTTGAGTACACACCCGTCGGTGTGCACCCTCTCCCCCCTTCCATCCCGAAGATGGAGGGTGCCTACTCCTCGCTTCCGTTCACCGCGGTGAATGGAATCACGATGTAGGACTTACTCATTGGCTCTCCGGATTAGTCATAACTTTCACCGACCTTCCGGACTAGTTATGACTTTCTCACCGCCTCGCCATGTAATCATGCCATGTATGCAAATATGCCACATCATAATAAACTTGTACTTTTAACACATGGCATCATAGCATACTCATCATATCATAGGAAATCATTAAAGCATGGCAAGTGATCATGTCATATAATCAAGTTCATCTAGTCTCAACTAGCAATCCTACAAACCGCTATCCATTACAATACACTTGCCTCAACCACGGGCAACGGATTGGCGAGACGTAGAAGGCACTCCCGGGGTCACACCACCTGCACATGGGTACCACACACTCACAATCATGACCACAAAACAGTACACAAACCTTCAACTACCCCGACATTGCGAACTACTCGCAAAACCCAAAAACAGAGGTTCTGTCCCGTCGGGACAGCAGCCTTCCAAAAGGCATAACTCGCGTTCTAAGACTCCGAATCGATTAAACGAGTACATCCTCGCGTAGATTAGGAAATTTCCCAACTTTTTCTAGGTATAAGGAAAAACTGATTCGGACTCTAAAGTTGTTTAATCTACAAAATGTCGTGATCTGTCCCAATCACATCACAGATTTTAACACGCTCGGTAAAAAAGTCATAACTTTCAAACGGCTGATTGGATTTTGACGTTCTTTATATCCACGGAAAGATAATGAAATTATCTACAACTTATTCAACAGGCGGTCGACCAAATTCGGAATCTAAAATTGCGAAAACCAAAACCCTAGGTCGACTGCACAAGCTGCCCGAAACAGAGAACGTGATAACTTCTAGATCTAATCTAATCTACTCAATTCCAGCACCACCAATTGATCTAAAAACATGATAATCACCCTTATAACATACCCTAGCCCAACCCCAAGGATCCCCATGGCCATACCTTCGCCCGACGCACGAAAACCCAATAGATCTCCTCCCGGTTCGCGCGATCTCCTTCCTCGCTCCAATCCCACCAGATCTGCTCGTCGCGGAGCACTCCAACGGATGGATCTTCGAGGTGTGGAGGTGGATAACTCCCCTAGGGGCAGCAAGGGAGGTGGAGAGGTGGTGGAGCAATGGGGAACAATGGGGGAGGTGGAGGCGCCACAAGGAGGAGGTGGGGAGGTGTGGGGGGGCGGCTAGGACTTGTGGGGGTGCAAGGGCAGGGGGTGGACGCCTAAAGGGGCTGGGGGAGGCCCCCAACCAGGTCTCCTACTCCTATTAGGACTCAAACTCCATCCCACCAAAGCCCACGACCCTTTCCTTTAGGCCCAAACTCCCCTGGAAAGGCCCAAACTCCTGAAAACGGCCCGGAAACGCAAATTAACCTCATAACGTATGGTTTCAACCTCCAATTCCATATTTTATAAAGTTTTTGACCTTAACATTCACATTAAATAATCTCACACCATTCCGTAGTGTCACAAAATCAAAATAGGATTCAAAATGGGATCAACATGGTCAAAGCATAACTTGCCTTCAAAGAGTACTTGTTCTTGGTCCTGAGCTGGCTCCTGGGTCAACACTTCACCTTCGAAGCCTTCGGGCACTTCAACGTCTACTCGTAAAGCGTGCAAATAGCAATAAATAAATAAACAGTAGACAAAAAGTGTCCAAACATCCAAATAAAGTTCATAAACAGAGAGAGCATAATTTTATGAATTTTTAGAAATTGGAATCGTCAAATTCGGAGTTTAAATGCAAAAGTTATAACCGTTTAAAGTTTAAAGAAAACATTAATTAAATAAAAATAGAGAAATATTCATAATCAAAAATTAATTAAAATTCATATTTAAGTAGGTCTCATTTTTATGAAAATTTAGAAATTTGAATCACTCAAATCGGAGTTGAAACGCAAAAGTTATAAGCGTTTGAAGTTTGAATCCATTTTTGAAATCAATAATTCGAATTAATAAATCATTTTCTTTTCGAAAATTAATTTATTGCATCAGAATGACACGTGGACCAATCAGAGGCCGCCACGTCGCCTCGGGTCCATGGACCCGGCGCACGGTTTGGCTCGGTCCACCGTGGACCCGGTCCACGGCTCGTGTCTCTGACAAGTGGGCCCCTCTAGTGACGTCAGCATGACGTCATGGTGCGGTTTGGCTCGGTCGCTGACACGCGGGCCCGCGTGACGTCACGGCTGACGTCAGCGGCGACCGGCGTGGCCACGCTGACCGCGACGGTCAGTCTCCCAGCCACGTGGCTGGATCTCGGGCGTTGATTTGAAAATCAACGGCCCAGATCAGATCTGGCTTAACGCAATAGGAAAACTACTTGGCTGATCTGGACCGTTCGATCTTGATCGGACGGTCAAGATCTAATCTAACGCTAAAACGTGGGTTACTGCTAGCCATACGATCTAGATCTAACGGCTGAGATTGGATCTAGCATGGTGCGGTTAAGGCTACGTGGCGCGATCTAAACCGTTGGATCTAAATCCAACGGTTGGAAATAGATCTGGAGATTAGCATGTGAGATCTCACCGGGGATGACGTGGACGAATCTGGGCCCTCGGATCTGGATCGGACGGTGGAGGGAGCTCGAGCGACGGCGATGGCTCGTGGCGGAGTTGGTTCACTGGAGACGGGGACGGCGACACGCCCGACAGCGTTTGGGTGCGATTCCGACGAAGTGAAAGGTCCCCTCCGACGCGGCTGGTCCTTGCGGTTCCGGATCTGAGCTCAACGGCGGCGGAGGACGGCGGACGGCGGCGGAAACGGTGATTAACCGCGGTGGAACGCCAAACCAACTACGGCGAGCTCGTGCGGGCAAACGGCGGCGGCTCAAGCGACGTTGTCTAGGGCTATGGGTGCGTACGGAAGTCGGCAACACGAATGCGGCGGCGGCGCATTAAATAGGCCCCTCGGCATCCGTGAAAACTGCGGAAACCGAGGCCCACACGGCTGTGGCGGCGGAATCCGAAATGGATTCGGATTGGGTGACGTGGCTCAACGTGAGCCGTTGGATCAAGATCCAACGGTACGGGGGTTTGGGCTCAAGTCTGGCTCGGGTGACCTGGCTAGGGCTGGAAAATAAGCTCGTGGCTCGTGGCTCGGCTCGGGCTCGCCCGAGCCTGGCTCGGCTCGCACAGGCTCGGCTCGCACAGGCTCGTGGCTCGGATCGAGCTCGAGCCGAGCCTGTTTTTCAGGCTCGCAAAAACACCGAGCCGGCTCGCGAGCCAAATTGGCTTGGCGGCCCAGCCCATGCAGGGAATTTAGTATGACTAATGATTTATATTTTTAGGAAAAAGATGATGAAGATGATGTTGAGACAATTCCATTTCCTAAAAGTGTGATAGAGAGCAACTAAGCAACTACTATTATTTAGTAGTAATTAGTAAGTTAATATTATTCACTGCAAATACATGAATTATTGTATAAATATTTAATTTTCTGATAAAATGTTCTAGCTCGGCGAGCCAACGAGCCAGCTCGCGAGCCGACCTCGAGCCGAGCCGAGCCGGTTTTTTGGGCTCGCCTCAGGGCCGAGCCTGGCTCGGCTCGCCACTACACCGAGCCGCACCGAGCCGAGCTGAGCCGGGCTCGGCTCGGCTCATTTCCAGCCCTAGACCTGGCTGGCTCGGTCGGGCTCGGGTTCGACGATGTGGCGCGATCGTGGCCGTTGGATCTCGATCCAACGGTCACGCGCGTTAGGGCTTGGTGACTTGGTTCGACCGGAACGGCTGGCTCGGTCGGCTCCGGGTCGGACTCGAGTCTGACTCGGACTCGGTCGATCGGATGATGAACAAAGGAAACCGATTAGGTTTTTCCAGCGATTAAAATAATCTAATTAATTCCCAGAAATTCATTTAATTCATTAAAAATAGCAAAACATTCAGAAAAATTCCAGAAAAATTCTAGAAAATATTTTGGAACATTTTGGACTCAAATAAAATATTTACAAAAAAAATTTATTTGCAAAATTAAATTCTTTAATTATTTCAAAAGGGAATAAATTCAAATAAATTCCAAATAAATTCCAAAAAATTCTAAAAATTCACCAAAGTGCCAAATCTTATTTAAATTCATGAAAAGAAAAAATTGGGGTGTTACAATATGTTAGTGTGTATACGTATATATTAGGTGAGCGCATGTATATATATATTAGGCTATACACGTGAACACACACACACACACACACACACATATATATATATATATATTAGGATTGTACGCAAGTATATGTGCACATATATATATACTTGAACGTGCCGTACGCATGCATGTATAGACATATATATGTGAGACCGAATGCATGTACCCATACTAGTCGTAGCATGCATCCATATATATATACACTATGATGTTTCTTTCACGTAGCATGCATGTATTTATAACAGCCGTAGTTAGTATACATATGTATATAAATACTCGCTAGGTGTATGCATGTTTCTATATTAGTCGTAGCATGTATACATATATACACACACACTGCGTTGTACATATATATATACTAGTTACATGCCCGTGCGTTGCTACGAAAAACAAAATTGATAACGAAAAATACCATCTTTGATGTTAGTAGTGAATAACAGAGCCGCAAGAGCACACAGAAAACGATCATAAATCTTCTCAATCTCATTGTCAGAGAGATTCCAAGCATTGAACAATACCCACTGAATATCCGCATGCACAAGGGCACCTTCTATTTCTCCCGATTGCAAAAGTTTCTATGGTTTCTCCCGATTACAACATACTTAGAGATGATATTCTTGGTATACGTCTCGGAAGATCTTAAAATAAACAGTTACATTGTAACACGACTTGAATATGATTTCAATCAAAACCTTGTCTATGATGTGAGTACTTCTCTGTAGACAATGTTTTTTGTGAGGTTTCCATTAGTATTTTTAGACTTTCGACCCTTATCCTTCTCCTTGTCAGCGACGGCAAGTATCTTGATATTGCTTCTAGCGGTGGCTCTAGATAGCGCAACATACAATTGCCCATGAGAGAAAACCGGTTCAGGGAGGTAGACACCGACATTCGGGATGGTCTGTCCTTGTGCCTTGTTGATTGTCATTGCGAAACTAAGCCTGATAGGGAACTGCTTCCTCTTGAATCTAAATGGGAACATCTCGTCATCAGAGGGACATAGAGGTATTCGAGGTAGAAACACCCTCTTCCCGGCGTGCTGGCCAAGCACAATCTCGGCATCTATAGTATTCTTTTGGAATGCCCGGACTACAAGTCTCGTCCCGTTGCATAGTCCATTTGCAGGGTCAATGTTCTGCAACAGTATCACGGGACAGTTAATCTTCAGCTTGAGTATATGTGGAGGTAGACCGTTAGGGGTCAGGGTGTTTAGGAATTCAGGAGGGTAGTAGCTATGGGGATCATCCTCTGCAGAATCGAAGCTGTGGTACACCATCTCCTCACCACGAAACATGTCAATCATCTTCATATTGATCCTATCAATGGACTCGTTCCGGGTCGACAGGATGGCTCGAGATGTGATATAGTTGGCATCTGATAGGTTGTCATTCAGCATAGGAAATACACTCTGTATGAGTTTATCGATGTCTGTGCCATTTCCTGTAAATGGAATACAGATCTGCTCGGGAAGCCGCACGCAGCCATCCTCATTAGTCTCCTCGATACCATTCCCGATCCGCAATAGGAACTCTGCGTACTCAGGATCACCCTGGGCCCTCATGTTACGTACGAGCCTTAGCTGCCGCATGCAATCCCATAGGTATGACCTACGCAACGTCGCGTCAATTATTTCTGGCCTCGTCCCCTTACGAACAACCGGTAGAACCTGCCGGAAGTCTCCACCAAACACGATCGTTTTCCCACCGAACGGCAGGTCACGTCGGCCCATGATGTCCCGCATGCTACTGTCCAGGGCCTCCATCGCCTGTCGCCTCGTCATGGAGGCTTCATCCCATATTATCAATGACGCCTGCTGAAGAAGCTTAGCGGTCCCACTTTGCTTTGTGAAGCTACATACCGCCCCATTTGTAACGTTGAGTGGGATCTTAAACCTCGAGTGCGCTGTCCTACCTCCAGGCATGATGGATGCGGCTACGCCCGACGTCGCGGTTGCCACTGCTATCTTGCCATCACCTCGGATCTTCGCGAGCAAAGCTTTATATAGGAATGTCTTTCCGGTGCCTCCCGGGCCATCTACGAAGAAGACTCCTCCATTGCCACTGTCAACCGCAGATAATATATCGACGTACGCTGCCATTTGCTCAGGGTTGAGGGAGGACGATAGGGATATATGATCATCGTCGACCTGGATTGTTGACACCTCGTATATCTCTCTGACATCTATATCGGCGTTGTCGTGAGACTCATCTATAACAGGAAGAGGAAATGATGTTATGTCCTTCCCCATCGATCGCAGCATATTTCTGATGTCCAATAGCACCATCTGCTCAACCGTCTGTTGGCATGCATAGGAACGGCGGTAGTCATCTGACATTCCCTCGAGATGCCTTTCCCATAGCCCACACACGTCGTTTGGCTCGCAGAACACCAGTATAGTTGCAAATAGCCTCCTGAGCGATGATGGCATCTGGAATAGCTCAGCCTCACTAAGGCACTCCTCTAGGGTGTTGTCAGCCTCGATTAGTCCCCTATTCTCAGCGGCTTCACGGAAGAACGGGTAGACTACACCATTCACCATCCTAAGTTCTTCAAAGGAGGTGGCACCAGGTACGTGGTTTAGGAGAACCCTTAGATAGTAACGCTCCCCCTCGTTCGGACGAGCCGACACGATTCTGCCAACTTGTGTTCGTTCTACCCTCTTCTTCCACTGCTTCAGTCCTGGCTGCCAAATAAATGCCGCTGGAAAATTCCTGTACAAGATCCCTCGAGCCTCCTCGCATGTTCGGTTCATGTTGAAATACTCTGTCAACATGGTCCTCTCGACGCCACGCTGGGCAACAACATCATGAAGATCTTGACCCGCTGAGCGAGACCATGTGCATGTTCGGTAGATGTAGCCGCATTTGCAACACGGGTGGGGAGATCTTGCTAAGGTCGGTCAGTAGATCCTCCATAGAGCTTCTGGTGGGGTAACCCACCTAGCGTCCCTAAACTGATTGATCTCGTCAATATTTCCGTTGCTATCGGGTTCATTGAGAGCTACAGAAGCACGGTCGTGGCCTTTGTAAATATACTTGAATAGGTATTTTACAGCTTTTATGCTTGAGCAAACCTCCACATTTATATGGCAGTTGTACTTTCTTAGAAGGTAAGGGTTGTATGGCACTACCCACCTATTGTCAAGCATTCGCCCTCGAACCTTTGCATGGCGGCCATTATCCCTTCTCCTGTATAAGGGATACGACTTGTGGAGAGGTTCTTGTCATTGCCTTGTGTTGTAGATGCATTGAAATGACGTGGGTAGTAGTTCTTGCATCTACCCTCCCGCATGCACACATTCTTCGGATTTAGGACTCCGCATGGGCCATGCATCATATGCTTAATGACCATCTCGTACAACTCTGGATACTTGTTCCTGTCTGGGAGCTCAGCGGAGATGAGACAATCAAACTACTCCGGACAAGTGAGCTTGTACCCTCCCTTCATGATAAGAAGGAAGTGAACATGCGGAAGACCCCTCTTCTGGAACTCGATGACGTACACATAAGCAACTATTGTGCCAAGGATATGCCTCTTGAATAGTTGTTCCTTGATGCTCTCAAGCTTGGCTCTGAATACCCAAACGATGAGATCAGGTCGATCCTGTGGGGTCTGTCCAGGCTCTAGCTCTCGTATTATCTCTTCCCAATTAGGGTTGCAAGTCATAATTAAGAAGATGTCCGGCTTCCCGTAATTCTGCACCAAGGCCATAGCATCCAGGTACCTTCGTTGCATATCTCTATCACCCCCAATGAATGAAGCTGGGAGCACGATCCTTTTGCCCACAGCTTGCGCACGACTCTCTCCAGACTCTATGCTATCAACCAAGCCCTGATACAGATCGGCTCGTATCTCCTTTTGGTGGTGCCTGATGTAGTCCAGCCTTGTACCCTCCACCTTGATGTACATGTCAACTACGTACTGCTGGAATAGGCGCTTGCCGTATAACAAGGCGTTGAATATCCCACGACGCATCTGGAATTTGTAGCAATAGTAGTCCCTTACGATGCTTATAAAGCCAGGTTATTCGAATCTATGCAAAAGAGGGACATATAGTCAGATGATGTGTAAATAATATGGACATCAATAATGATGAGATTCAAGGTTAATAGCAATACTCACCTTGATCCTCGTAGTGACTATTGTTATTGTTATTTTCTGATGCCCAGATTACAGCTTCAACGGGCACACCATGCTTGGGGATTTGTGGATGCCATCCTAGTTCTCCTCTTGGGAAGAAGAGTGGATACGACAGGGGGTCGTAGCATCCATAGTGCGACTTTATACTGAACTTCTCATTGTTGTTGCCATATAGGATTACACTGCGATTGAATTCTCTGCGTCGCTCATTGCCCTCAACCCACACGCCACTTCCGACAAGCATCGCCTGTTGTACACTCGTTGATCCATCTGTAAGTCGGTGTTAAGTGATACACGATATTCCTGGAGGTTTTCGGCTTGGCCTAGGCTCCTAAAAGTTTGAGAGTAGGGGTTGTCCCGAATGATGTTGACCAACCTCCTAAGGACTTCCTGGTCGAGGCTAGGTGAGTAACGAAACCGGTGATTCAGACTGGGGTCGTCGTCATAGAAATAGAGTTCCAAATGATTTGGATCGGATTCGCTCGGGCCAAAAGAATGGACATTGTGGTAAATTTGTCCGTGGGCTCGAAATGTGTACACTCCAGATCTCATGTTAGTATAGTTCTCATCAAGACTGACGCCTAGGCTGGTGAAGGAGAAGTGACCGTTGAAGAATCTTATGTTTTCGCGAAAATGCCTAGCATCAGCATCTGCACTCGACCAAAGCCTGAGGAGTTCGAGAATTGGCTCTGGATCTGATAGCCTGATTTTACCGTTGCAACAACAAAACCCATTCGTCTCATACTGAAACCTCTTTGCACCGCAATGCTTGCAGTCTGGCTCAGTCTTCAGCATATGTGTGCTATCGGGAATGTTGCTATACACATGATCGTAGGGATCTTGGACATCCGAGGCAGCCAAGAGTCCCTATCCTCCATTTCGTCATCATCTGGATGGATTTAAGTTGAGGGGATTATGATAGTTGTTGAATTCCATATAAAGAAGAGAGAAATGTCATCTAAACTACCTCCATCGGCGAACATGTAGTACTCATCATCCATATCCTCCTCTACGATTGTTTCTATACCACCTGTCATTTTCCATGAGTACATGTTAATAACGGTTACATAGTTACAAAGGTAAATCTAGTTATAGATATTACCATTGTCTCAGAATGAATGATCACGTCGAGGGACCTGCAATAGCGAAGCCATGCGATGATGGATTGGCCGCCAATGAAGCATCTGACTGTGGGCATTTCATTGCAATTGACTCAGAGCTTGGGGTGTCTCTCCTACCCGCATAGATTGCATTACGTTCATGTAACAATGCTTGTCTATCATGTGGTGTAATTATTTGCCTGGCTGATCTTCTACGGGCGTTAATGTCATCCCTCTCCACTCTTCTACACGCTCTTCGATGAGCATTTGACTCATGCCTTTCTTTAGGAGCCAAACTTTGCCTACGCGCTCTTCGACGGGCATTAATCTCTTCCCTTTGTTCAGGTGTTAAACTTTGACGACGTGCTCTCTCACGTTCTCGTCTCGCTAGCCTTTGCTCTGGTGTAAGAGCTGCATTCCACGCATTTTGTCGTTGACGCCTTGATTGTATTTGCTCCTCTCTGAGGTTTGCATTTCTTACAAACTGTCCACTATAACTTGGTACACTTTGTTGAGGTGTAATGTGAGCCACTACTTGATCAAAATTCAGTTGTGTTTGGACCTCTGTCATGGCAGCGGAACTTTCAGCAACATCACGGTAATTCATCCTACCTGAAGTGTACAACGCATATAATATAATGAGCTATTTTGAGTAGGAATGTTTGTGATTAGAACACACATCATAGGAAAAAAGCAATTTGTACCATTTGAGCAATCGTCTTGTAACGATACACCCATTGTGAGGGTATTTTGAGGTGTAATTGTGTATAGCATAGGTGTTTGATTGTGATCATCTTCTTCGTCCGAAGACGAAAATATTTGACTTTGAATATTGTCTCCATCACGTATAAATAAGCTAGCATATGCTTGCGGCAAAAGAGCAGTGCGAACTCTCTTTGGAGCATGAGGTGCATCCATCACTGCCAAAATGATATTTCCAGAAATAATATCACACAGTTGCGATTAATATCATGCAGTTACGACAATCTCTACTATAAGCCAAAATTTAATAGGATGGCAATATAGCAACCTATTTAATAGTGCAAAAAATAATAAGCATCACAATGAAACAGTGCAAGATACGAGCTATTCAAAAGTGTACACTCCATTTCTTGAACTTGCGAGGTCATGGTCAAGTTGGACACAGAGCGTGGTGAAAGAAAAATGACCATTGAAGTATCTAATATTTTCCTGAAAATGCTGTGATTCAGGTCACACAATCATGTATAGCAGTCGAAGCTATTCACGTGGACCACCTGGCTTCTCTAATTTGACTTTCCCATTATTGCAACAAAATCCCAATGATTCATATTCAAACCTTTTTGCACCACAATGGCGGCAATCTGGTTGAGGCTTCAATATATGAGTGCTTCATATTCAAACCTAACCAAACCCTTGCCCCCTCCCCTCATTCGGCCGACAGCCCCCGCTCCCCCACTCCCCCACTCCCCCAGCCCCCGGAACCTTCCCCACTCCCCCAGCATCGCGTGCCCCCGGAACCTTCCCCATTCTAGGGTTTCGGCATCGCGTGCCCCCCGGAACCTTCCCCACTCCCATCATTACTCTTAAAATCATATTGGTAAAAAATTTAAACTTAATTATGGCAAATTTTATCAACAACGTTGGTCAGAAGATAAAATTTACATGCTAACTCCCATCTTCGTACAATTTTCCGATTAAATAAACTTAAACTTAGCAGCGGAAGAAAATAAACTAATTAACTCAGTGTTTAAACTAATTGAATAAACATGCTTATTTCTCTAGTGCTAGCATTAAATATATAATGGAAATTGAATTAATTTAGAGAAAAGAAAAGAGAAAAAACAAGAAAGAAAGAAATATATATAATCTAGATCTGTTTTCTACAGCTCTCTCGACCTATATCCTTTTTCTTTACAGAAAGAAAGAAATCTCTACTATTCTAAAGCCAGCTTAATTGTCCTGCTTAATTGCCCTACGCAAGAAACGAAGCGTTGCTTTAATTAGCCAGCTTTCGCAAGAAACGAAGCGTTAAAGATAGATGTTTGATCTTGTGAAATAATTTTTTTTTATTTTTTAATCATTATTTTTCGTTATCAATTTTGTTTTTCGTAGCAACGCCCTGGCATGTAGCTATTATACATATATATTTTTTCTGTTCAAATGATTTTGGTAGTTAATATTTTATTAATATTTCTACTAATTTGTATACACCTTGCACCAACATGATTTTATTTATTTATTTGTTCAATTGACAACCCAGTTCATTTTCTGGCCCAGCTTACCCTCAGCCCACCTGGCCTGACCACTTCCCCCAAAACCTAACCCTAACCAAACCCTTGCCCCTCCCCTCATTCGGCCGACAGGGCCCTCCCTGCCGCAGCCCTCTCCCTCGTCTCTTTCCCCATCTCTCTCTCTCTCTTTCTCTGATGTGTTTCCCCTCCTGCGCCGACCGCATCGCCTCCCCCTCTGAGCTCTAGCGCCGGCGCCCTCTCCGGCTCCCCTATCTCTCGCTCACCTCCGCCGGCGCCCTCTCCGGCTCCCCTATCTCCCACTCCCCCCCGCTCTCCCTCTTCTCCAGCACCGACGCCCCTCCTCCTCCTCACAGCGCCAAACTCCCCAGCGCCACCCCTCCTCCTTACAGCGCAGGGACGCGGAAGGCGCACTGTTCGCGGTGCGGGCGCTGGCACACGCAGGCGCAGACGCAAGGAGGCGCGCTCGGACGACCACGCGCACACGCGCGTGAAGGCGCGACGGCGCAGCGCGCACGGGGAGACACCGGCGCCCGAGCCACGGTTCGAGACACCGGCACAGCGTGCACGGAGGCGAGAACCGCATGGACTGGAGGTAAAATTTCCCCCAAATGCTCCCCCGAAAGTTCCGCTAATTTCTAGCTGAATTTGTAGATGGTTGTGCGATGGCCACCGTATTTTCGAGTGGATGGTGTAGATGTGCTGATTTAGGGTTTACCCTAATTTTCCCCATTTTTCTTTCCGATTTTTTATCGATTTGTTGCGTGCTCTGATGGTTTGTCGATTTACCCTAAGGGAATGATGAGTGCTCCGATCTGTTAAGATTTGAGCTAAATATCTTATATTTACTTGGTGCTTCATTCAGTATTATTTGGGAATAGATGCAAGTTTCAGTTAAGATTTGACCTATTCTGGCTGTTTTGTTTGGAAACATAGAATATTTAGCTGTTCTGGTATGATCTGGAGTTGCTTTTGGGTTTTATTTAAGTTAGAGGACTTAGTGATTCCTAGGAAAATCTTGGGCTCAGGGTGTGATTTGTACTCTGAGGATAGATTTTCAGTTTGCTTAGCTATGATGGATGCTCGTGTCTTCTCCAAAACTTGATCCTTCTTAGCTGTGATTTGTTAGTTAGCTATCATCTTGTTCTTGGGAAGCTTTGCCTTAGGTTTCTACTGTGATTTCGAGTGATTAGTTTGTGAGGGTGTGATCTCTCTTGCACTGGTCTGTGGGATTGGCAGAATAAATATTTCTATTTGTGTAGCAATGATGGATCCATACCTTTATATCTTTTTAGCAGAAGGATAGGACTATTTCAAGTTTAGTTAGAACCAACTGGATTCACCTTTACATAAAAAAATTGTATTTTCGCCACATCATTACACACTGGATCTCACAAACTGTTTCCCTTTTCATTTTTTGCTTGACATTCAAGTGTATGTGTGGAGTTCCCATCCTGATTTGAGCTTCTAGATTCTAAGGCCCTGTTTGGCAGAGCTCCAGATCCCAGCTCCACCTCAGAGCTGAAACTTGTAGACTGAAATAAAGTGACTTAAGTTTATAATTTTATTCTAAAATATAAACCAGATGACTTACCTAAACATTCTTAATATACACAGCTCCAGCTCCACGAATTTGGTGGAGCTAGGAATACCTAGCTCCACCAACTCCAAGAATCAGGTCTTTTAGCATGTTTTTGACATGTAGGTTCCCATTATATGCCCCCCGGTTTTTTTGTTTCTCAAGATTCTTCTAACTATTTTCTTGCTTTTGGTGGGAAAATGTGATGTTTGCTCCAAATGTTGATAATGTTTGCATGTATGTATGTACTGTTGAAACAAGCAAATTTGCTCTAGAAGTGTGATTAGTTCATTGTTATTTAGTATACGAGAAGATTTACTTAGAAGGAACTTGTTGGGCACACACTGAAAAGAATTAGGAATTTATGAGATCCATAGCTTTCAGAAAAGAGAACTCGAAGGAATTTTGACATGGATTCATTTGTTTATTACTTTAATGTGTCTAAGCTGTATCATTTGAATCGTTTTGAGTGATATTGAGTTGTGAGGAAAGCTAGGAGGTTTCCCTGGATCTCTGATGCTGTGATATTCTGTGCGGACTTAGAAGAGATTCTGAGATAGCTGGATGTGCTTTGGTGATTGTGTAAGGCCATATTCAATTAGAGATGTGAGGATGGATTGAACCTGGGTAGTACAAATTGTCATAATTATTACTGTGTATACTTGCTGATGGTTACTGTGTATACTGTGTACAAATTGAGTATAGGTACACCCTTTTGATACCAGAGTCCAGAAACAAGTGGTATATTCACTTACTTGGAATTTTGAATCCTTAAGTTGATTTCTGGACCTAGATTTCAGTTGCCCTTCAACTTTTCTCTCATGTTCTGCTCTATGATGTGTTGGATTGTTGTCCTTGAAAGGGCAGGGGTTCATGTATGTTGTAACTCAAAAGGTTTTGGCTGTATAGGCTGGAGCATGCTCATTTTTAATCGTTTGGATGAGATGTGTGACACTACGGTATGGTGTGACATTAGAGAATGTGAAATTAGAGAATAAAACCTTTCGGCTTGAGGTTTACTCGCGTTTTTGGGCCGTTTGAAGTGATGTGTCACCACGGAGTGTCGTAACATTTTAAATGGTGCATGTTAAGGTCAAAAACTTTATGAAATATGGTATGGCAGGTTAAAACCATAAGGTATGGAGGTTAATAACGTTTCTGGGCCGTTTCCGGGCCGTTTTCGGGGTTTTGGGCCTTCCCGGGGGAGTCTGGGCCTTAAGTGGGCTTTGGTGGGACGGAGTAGGTCTCCGTAACGGACTAGGATTGGGTGTGGGGGCTGGTAAAAGGGCTCCCCACCAGCCCTTGGGCGTTCACCCCTGCCCCTTGTGCGCCCTTCCCCCCACTTGCCCTTGCCCTAGCCGCCTCCCTCCTCCCTTGGCCGTGCGCCTCCCCCTCCCTTGCCCCATTGCTCCCCACCTATCCACCACCTCTCCTCCACCCCTTGCTGCCCTAGGGTGGCCTCCCCACCCCTGCATCCTCATGGATCCATCCGAGGAGCGAGGAGCGAGGAGCGAGGAGCGAGGAGCGAGGAGCGAGGAGCGAGGTGCGAGGAGCGAGGAGCGAAGAGCGAGGAGATCTATTGGAGTTTTCGTGCGTCGGGCAAAGGTATGACCATGGGAACCCTGGGGATTGATCTAGGTACTGTTATTAAGGTGTTTATCAAGTTTTTAGATCAATTGGAGGTGCTGGATTGGAGTAATTTGGGTTAGATCTAGATGTTGCCACGTTTCTGTTTTGGGACAGCATGAGCAGTCGGGCTAGGGTTTGAGTTTTCGTCGATTTAGAATCCGAGTCTGTCCGTACGGATGTTGAAGCAGTTGTAGATAATTAATTATATTTCCGTGTACATAAAGCACGTTAAATTCCGATCAGCCGTTTGAAAGTTATGGCTGTTTTACCGAGCGTGTTAAAATCTGTGACGTAATTGGAACAGATCACGATAATTTGTAGATTAGACAACTTTAGAGTCCGAATCAGTCTTTCCATATACCTAGAGAAAGTTGGGAAATTTCCTAAGCTACGCGAGGATGTACTCGTTTAATTGATTCGGAGTCCCAGAACTCAAGTTATGCCTTTTGCAATGCTGCTGTCCCGACGGGACAGAACCTCTGTTTTTAGGTTTTGCGAGTAGTTGGCAATGTCGGGGTAGATGAGGGTTTGCGTACTGTTTTGTGGACATTATTGTGAGCGTGTGGTACCTATGTGCAGGTGGTGCAACCCCGGGAGTGCCCTCTACTTCCCACCAATCCGTTGCCCGTGGTTGAGGCAAGTGTGTTGTGATGGATAGCGATTTGTAGGTTACTTGTTGAGAATAGATGGAATTGACTACATGATATATGATCACTTGCCATGCTTTTATGATTGCTAATGATATGATGAGCATGTTTAATATGTTATGATGCCATGTGTTAATATGTAACACCCCGGCACCCCTCGTGCCCTGGATGCTACACGCTCAAACAACAACTAGCACAAGATACTAGGTTAATTGACAAAGCAAGTTAACAAAAATAGCAAGCTACCGAATTTATTAGAAATTTCGGCAGCACCTCCCCTAAACTTAAAGGACATCCACTCAGCAGACAAAGAGATTTCAATTAGCAATCTGAAACAACGAATAACGTCTAACCATCATGACCCGCTAAGCACATACAAAGGGTCATGGTCTTCGAACAACTATCAATCCTTCACATCAAGAGACCATAACAACCACGACAAAGTTATTACAATACATGAATTCAATAAATCCAGAAGCAATAAGTTAAGGTGAATTTGAGGTGAAGTGAAATGTGTTCGTGCCACTACTCCCACCCAAGCATGATCAGCTTCAAGGTACCTACAAACAATGAACAACAAGTGTGAGTCGATGACTCAGCAAGTACTACAAGTAGCAATGACAACTATAAATTAACGCATTTAAATCAATAACTTGCTCATATCTTCTTAAACCAAATTAACAATTACATAACACATCAAATCCACCATCAGTTACTTCCTCAACTCCATTGCTTAATTATTTCACATACCTCATTGTATAACATTGGATGAGTCCATGAATCGACCCATTCGTAACCTAAAAAAATTTCCCTCAACTCAAGGATCATCCGTTACCATGCATTATTACTATTATCAGGCAATGCGACAGGCATACCCGATATTGGACAACTCAGAGCATAAGTATATAATTTGTTAAAATCAACACATTGACCAACACTCGTCTTTTCCATGCTATGCAATGCAATTATGATTTCATGCTCAACATGCACCTTCCATTGCTCATACCGGTATGGCTGAGGGAACACCCGTCGATGTTCACCCTCTACCTCCATCCCTTGGAGGTGCCTACTCTTACTGTCTCGCTCCCATCCACCTCGATAGATGGGACTACGAGGTAGGACTTACTCTGAGGCACTCCGGATTAGTCATAACTTTCTCACCGGCCTCACCGGACTAGTTATGACTTTCTCACCGACCTGGCCCATGCAATTTCTTTGATATGAATGAGAATGATGCAATGTTTCTCATGCTATAGTTTACACATTCATTTAACCATATAGCAATACTTTTCATCTCATAAACATTTCATATTCACCGTATAAGCAAGCATGATAAATCAATAA
This sequence comes from Rhipidocladum racemiflorum, assembly GCA_036346355.1. Classification (NCBI taxonomy): domain Eukaryota; kingdom Viridiplantae; phylum Streptophyta; class Magnoliopsida; order Poales; family Poaceae; genus Rhipidocladum; species Rhipidocladum racemiflorum. The sequence continues at coordinate 55,000,210 of CM070577.1, read as the reverse complement.
TAGTAAGAGAAAGGAACAGGATATTATGTTTTAACATTAAATAGCACCAAATCATCCTACTATTCTACACGGCCTTGCCAAAAGCCCACTCTCAACCATAATTCATCTAAATTTGCAGGGCGGTAAACAAAACAGGAAGTATCACATATTAACTCACGATCATATTCAACATCACGATGTACTTGCCTTAACCGTGGGAAGCAAAGGGACGCGCGAAGAGGGGCCACTCCCCTAAAAAAAAGGAATCATAACAACACAACATAAGGACCAAACAATCAATCACAACTTTATTTATACATTTTAATCCATGGATACCTAATGTGGGAACAATGGAACAATATATATTACTACAATAGTATCACTACTATCCTTGCTATAATATATGACCATGAAGTCCTACTAGTAACAGCCTAACAGGTCAAGATAATTAGCATCATAGGTTTCCCTGGAGGCTTGCAAGGCAACATAGCAGTACTCTGGTGCACGACACTAATAGAGCATGGCCACGATATATACAAGAAAGCATTTTCTCTTCACAACATCCATCAATCATAGTTTGTTTTTACTAGTACAACGACGTACTCCCTCAATTCATAAATGTACAGCAATTTAGAAATGCATTGTATACCAGCAATAGCTTATAAAAATTATAATATTTTGGAAGAATGGTCACCATGATGTTATTGGTAACATTTTCATATGGCCACTCTAGATAGTCCTAGCAAGAACTCTAACTAACAAGCAGAACCAATCCCCCTTAAAATCGAAGTTACCTTCTCCCAATCCGCAAGGAGGAACCACGTGGATGAGGTGCTGCTGCAGGAGGTGCCGGCTTGAGGAGGATCGGCAGCAGGGGATGGTGGCGTCGGCTTCAGGGGCTGCAGGGCGCCGGCTACAGGGGCTGCAGGGCACCAGCTGCAGGGGCTGCAGGGCACCGACCTGGGTGAAGAAGAGGGGCGGCGCTCGGCCTGAGGAGGCGCTAGGGGAGGCGCCGATCGAAGGAGAACAGGGGGACAGCCAGGGGTGGCGCCAGCGGTTGGGGGAAGGAGCAGGAGACTCGGCCAAGGGGGAGGTGCAGGGGAACTCGACCGGCCGGGGGGGGAAGCAACGGCAGGGTTGGGCGTCACCAGGGGGAGGCCGGCCGGAGGAGGAGGTGGCGCCGGCCGGTTGCTCCAAGAGCAGCAGCAGCGCACGGGATTCTTCTGGGAGGAGGCGGCTGGGTGCTTGGGAAAAAGATGGTTGGGTGGGTGGAGCTATGAGATGGGCTTCAGGGTTAGGGTTTACTCCCCCAAAAGCCCAAGAACATTTCCTAAGGCCCAAACCAGCCCCCAATGGCCCAAACCCTGTTTCGGGTCCTCCTGAAACCCAAAGGATGACCCGCGACAAACACACACTCCAGTAGAAAATAAAAAGTTCATCTGGGATACTACATAATATGTGAGTTAAATATGATGTTGGCATAAATGCATACATGGCATGTTACATGGCTCGGGCGGTGAGAAAGTCATAACTAGTCCGGGAAGGTCGGTGAGAAAGTTATGACTAATCCGGAAAGCCAATGAGTAAGTCCTACATCGTGATTCCATTCACCGCGGTGAACGGAAGCGAGGAGTAGGCACCCTCCATCTTCGGGATGGAAGGGGGGAGAGGGTGCATGTAACACCCCGGCATTTAATATGCCCGAATGCTACCAAACATAAGCTAAACAACATCTAAGTACCACAATTAAACATAAATTCCAGCAAAGGTTCATATGCTAAAAACCGATATTTCGGCAGCATCTCCTTTGTTTTTCCATGAATTAACACAATCTCAATATCATGGCAAGATATATATCATAGCACACGACATCTAAAACAACAACATAAATGGACATAACATCAAGTTACGCCAATAATACCACGCTTAACCACTTCATAAACTATAACGAAGCAAATAAGGATTCACAAGCATGCTAGATTAAACCATACATTAAGTTTAGGGCACAACTCTTAATATCATGTCTCCAAGTGGTTAATTATGGACTATGATGGTGGAGCTACGTGTAGAAGTGTAGCTAGATCCCTTTTTCCCGCATGCCGATCTCAAAGTACCTAAAAACAACATAAAACACAAGCGTGAGTTCGAAAACTTAGCAAGCATATTGTAATGGACAACAAGATCATTTACAAGACAATAATACCTCACATCACATATAACATCTCATACTTGAGCACATAACAACATCATCATCATTAAAAAAAAATGTATTGCAATGCAATGCAATGCAATGTTATGCTCATATCTCCATGGAAACTCATATCGGTATGGTTGAGTACACACCCGTCGGTGTGCACCCTCTCCCCCCTTCCATCCCGAAGATGGAGGGTGCCTACTCCTCGCTTCCACAACCCACGGTAGATGGAATCACGATGTAGGACTTACTCTAATGGCTCTCCGGATTAGTCATAACTTTCTCACCGACCTTCCCGGATTAGTTAATGACTTTCTCACCGCCTGGGCCATGTAACATGTCATGCATGCAACTATGCCAATTATCATATTTCACATGTACATAAACATATGGCAACTCATCATGACAAATATAAACACATGGCATCGAACCATGATAATCATACTCAATATTTCATTGGAAAATAGCAAGCATGGCAAGTGAGCATAGCAAGTGTTCAATCTTTCACCCAATATCAACAAACAACCTACAATCCGCTATACATTACAACACACTTGCCTCAACCGCGGGCGACGGATTTGTGGGACGTATAGGGCACTCCCGGTGTCACACCACCTGCACATAGGCATCACACACTCACAATAATGCCCGCAAAACAGTACACAAATCCCCATCTAACCCGACATTGCCCACTACTTGCAAACCTAAAAACAGAGGTTCTGTCCCGGCGGGACAGCAGCCTTGCAAAGGCCATAACTTGAGTTCTAGGACTTCAAATCGATTAAACGAGTACACCATCGCGAAGCTTAGGAAATTTCCTACCTTTTTCTAGTTATACGGAAAGACTGATTCGGACTCTAAAATTGTTTAATCTACAGATTACTACGATCTGTTCCAATCGCGTCACAGATTTTAACACGCTCGGTAAAACGGCCATAACTTTCAAACGGCTGATCGGATTTTAACGTGCTTTATGTCCACGGAAATATAATTAAATTATCTACAACTTCTTTTAAGTCCGTACGGACAGATTCGGATTCTAAATCGACGAAAACTCGAACCCTATCCCGACTGCTCAATCTGCCCGAAAACAGAAACGTGGCAACGTCTAGATCTAACCCAAAGAACTCCAATCCAGCACCACCAATTGATCTAAAAACTTGATAATCACCCTAAGAACAGTACCTAGATCAATTCCAAGGATCCCCATGATCATACCTTTGCCCAACGAACGAATCTCCAATAGATCTCCTCGCGGATCGCTCCTCGCTCCACGCTTCTCGCTCCTCGCTCCTCGCTCCTCGCTCCTCGCTCCTCGCTCCAACGGATGGATCCACAAGGTGCAGAGGTGTGGAGACCACCCTAGGGCAGCAAGGGGGTGGAGGAGAGGTGGTGGAGAGGTGGGGAGCAATGGGGCAAAGGGGGAGGTGGAGGCGCACAAGAGGGAGAAGGAGAGGGGGTGGCGGCTAGGGCTTAGGAGGGGAGGTGGGGCGCCAAGGGCAGGGGACAACGCCCAAACGGCTGGTGGGGAGCCCTTTTACCAGCCCCCACACCCAATCCTAGTCCGTTACGGAGACCTACTCCATCCCACCAAAGCCCACCAAAGCCCAAACTCCCCCGGGAAGGCCCAAAACCCTAAACGGCCCTAAACGCCGGAAAAGCTATTAACCTCCATATCCTATAGTTTTAACCTTAATTCCACATCTCATAATGTTATTAACCTTATCATGCACGTTAAATAAGGTTACGACACTCCGTGGCGACATAACACTTCAACCGGCCCAAAAACGCGAGAAAACCCTAAGCCGAAAGGTTTTATTCTCTAGTTTCACCTTCTATAACGTCACACCAAACCATAGCGTCACAGTGCACACCGACGGGTGTGTACTCAACCATACCGGTATGAGTTTCCAAGGAGACATGAGCATTGCATTACATTGCATACATAATGATGATGATATTGTTAAGTGTTCATGAATGAGATGATATATATGATGGGAGATGTTATTGCCATGATATTGTTCTTGTTGTCCATTGCAATATGCTTGCTGAGTTTCGAACTCACGCTTGTGTTTTCTTGTTATTTTAGGTACCATGAGAACGGCATGCGGGGAAGGGAAATAGTCACACGCCCACACGTAGCTTCACCATATTGATTCCACATGTCATTCTATTAGTTTGATAATAAATTGCGTGTGATGATTATTGCTTTAAGGTTTAGCTTTGTTTATGAGAGATTTATTGTTCGTTTGACACTTGGAGACTTTAAGTGCTTGATGTTAGTCTTATATTGTCGTTAAGACTCCATTTATTGCTGTTTTAGATGTCTCTCATATTGCCTTATAATGCTATACTGTTGTTGCTCCTTAAATCCATGTTAAAACAAAGGAGGTGCTGCCGAAATCTTGGTTTTTAGCCTATGCACATTTGCTGGAATTTTATGTTAAATGTGGTATTTAGATGTTGTTTAGCTTATGTTTGGTAGCATTCAGGCATATTAAATGCCGGGGTGTTACAAGATGACAGTAATGAAATTAAGTTTTAGTTATGTATTGTCGAGTCAGAAGCTGTGCTTTTTTACGTTGGCTCGCCAAGCCTATCACAACTCTCCTTCCGGTTTTTGTTGTTCTTTTGAGATTTGATTCATCACCCAATTTCTTAAACTTATAATTTCTGTGTACTATCCCTGTTGCAGGAATCTACGAGAACTTGACCTGCAAGAGAACGAGATTGAGGATTGTTCTATTCATTGGCTCATCCTCTTTCCAGAATCCTTTACTCCTCTGGTAACTCTAAATTTGCTTTATTTTACTAAAGTTCTGCTCCTACCTTGTAGACTGCATGCATTATGCTTTTGAAGATGGCTTTTATTTTTAACTTTTTGATGGTCTAATGCTTCTTCAGTCTGTAATACTGATATAAAACAAGCAAAATTTAGGGTCTTGTATATTGCATTATAGTGAACAGTAGTGACCATATAGTTTGTGTGAAAGCACAGTAAAAGTTATCTGCTCATTTATGATGATAACAAATAATAAAAGGAGGAAGCTTCACATTTGTATCAGTTCTTTATATTTGTTTTACGTAATCACATGTTCATGTTAAGCATTTCTTGTTCATTTATTCTTGTACTCTTATTTGGTTCTATATTGAATTATTGATACCTCCTACTCTCCTAGTTATTATTGTACTCTTATTTGTGCAGACATCAGGTTATTTTTACTTGGAAATTTGTGCTTCTTGTGCCATATCATCATACATGCACGCATATGCATTCATACAGTGGATCACTCTCCATGCATTTGTTTTAATTGCCTTTTTCTTCTTCTTTAAAGGCTGGGGTATCATTTACTGATATTGAATGGTAAAAAGAAAAAGGGCACTCAAACTAAAGCTTGGTACCTTTTTTCTGTAGGAGATTGAGGTGTGGATGTGTGGTACGAGAAGAAATGGTGATTGACCCCTTTTCTGGCCGGCTCCTTCTTTTGCACCCACAAGCTAAGCTCTCTCCTCATGTTCCTCTTAATCGCTTGTTCTGTTACTATCTTGTGTGTCTTTTAGCCATGGCTTTTGATTATCACACATGCATGCTGAACACACTATGGATCTAGCCATGGTTTAGCTCCTTCTTTGAGCTAAATATCTTATATTTCTTTGGTGCTTCATTCAGTATTATTTGGGAATAGATGCAAGTTTCAGTTAAGATTTGACCTATTCTGGCTGTTTTGTTTGGAAATATAGAATATTTAGCTGTTCTGGTATGATCTGGAGTTGCTTTTGGGTTTTATTTAAGTTAGAGGACTTAGTGATTCCTAGGAAAATCTTGGGCTCAGGGTGTGATTTGTACTCTGAGGATAGATTTTCAGTTTGCTTAGCTAGGATGGATGCTCGTGTCTTCTCCAAAACTTGATCCTTCTTAGCTGTGATTTGTTAGTTAGCTATCATCTTGTTCTTGGGAAGCTTTGCCTTAGGTTTCTACTGTGATTTCGAGTGATTAGTTTGTGAGGGTGTGATCTCTCTTGCACTGGTCTGTGGGATTGGCAGAATAAATATTTCTATTTGTGTAGCAATGATGGATCCATACCTTTATATCTTTTTAGCAGAAGGATAGGACTATTTCAAGTTTAGTTAGAACCAACTGGATTCACCTTTACATAAAAAAATTGTATTTTCGCCACATCATTACACACTGGATCTCACAAACTGTTTCCCTTTTCATTTTTTGCTTGACATTCAAGTGTATTTGTGGAGTTCCCATCCTGATTTGTGCTTCTAGATTCTAATTGCCTATTGTACTCTTATTTGTGCAAACATCAGGTTATTTTTACTTGGAAATTTGTGCTTCTTGTGCCATATCATCATACATGCACGCATATGCATTCATACAGTGGATCACTATCCATGCATTTGTTTTAATTGCCTTTTTCTTCTTCTTTAAAGGCTGGGGTATCATTTACTGATATTGAATGGTAAAAAGAAAAAGGGCACTCAAACTAAAGCTTGGTACCTTTTTTTCTGTAGGAGATTGAGGTGTGGATGTGTGGTACGAGAAGAAATGGTGATTGACCCCTTTTCTGGCCGGCTCCTTCTTTTGCACCCACAAGCTAAGCTCTCTCCTCATGTTCCTCTTAATCGCTTATTCTGTTACTATCTTGTGTGTCTTTTAGCCATGGTTTTTGATTATCACACATGCATGCTGAACACACTATGGATCTAGAGTAATACATATATGACTATGTGAATGATGCAATGCACAAGTATTAATTTGAGTTTTGTACAATCATGCTTAAGGCATAACAAAAAGAAAAGTTTTTGCCCTTGTGTATGGTGGTTACTGGAAATGTTTGGCTGTGTGTGCTTTATACTAAGCATGACTAAAGGCAGCTAGTGAGTATATACATACACGTTGCTTTTAGAAAAGAGTATATATGCAGCTAGGGTACGCCGGCGCCCGAGCCACGGTTCGATCCCCTTTCTTTGTTCTAGTTCTTCACGATTTGGGGCTAGGGTTCTACTGGGTTTGGGAAATTCCTTATCTTCTAATTGCTATACTCATATACCCGAAGGGATCTAATCTAGGGTTTAGATCTAGGCATTCAACCGAGTGCTCTGATACCTTCGGGGTTAGAGGAAGGTGTTGTGTGGTCTGAAGTCTAGGGATCTACTTGCTGAGGCTGCCTCAAAGGGAAATGGTGCCTTAATTCGTTCTCTCTTAGAAGCACAAAATGCAGATGGACACACTGCCTTACATTTAGCATGCCGCAGAGGCTCGGCAGAGCTTGTTGAAATATATATCCAAGAGGTAAATTTGTCAAACACACATAAACGTGTCCATAGAGACAAACATACAGGTGATCATAGTAATAAAACCTATCTAGCATCACCTATCATATTAGCCTAATCTCTAACGATCCAAATGGCGTCGAAGTATACGAATATAGCAATCAGAGGGGGGGTGAATGATTGTGCGGAAGCTAAAACCAAATTCTTGACCTATTAAAAGTTCACCCCAAAACAGAACCAAATAATTGCCTCGTTTTCGACAAAAACAGAATGACAGAGGTTTGGTAAAACTAGAATTCCCGGAGATCCAACCGTCTAAACGATCTGAAATTTGGACACAAGAAACTAGATTCCAATACTAATCGAACCCAAAAAGAATCAGCTCGATCGGACTTACGGATCAAAAGTTATGAGCTTCGCAAGCTTGCTGATCCAGAACTTGACGAGAATCAATCTAATCAAAACTTCAAGATTAAACAAGAACGACAAAAGATTGATCAACTAGACTTTGAGAAACACTAGATCAATACCCTAGAGAGGTTTTTGATGGATCAAATCAAGATAAAACTTGAAGAACAAAAAACAATCTAGAACTAGAACAAGCATGCAAACAAGAACCAAAACAGAAAATACTGTAGCGACGTGGTTACTGTAGCACGCAAAAATATTGGAAGAATTGATCTTTATTTCTTGTCTAAAATACTCTCATCAAAAGAGTACAAACCCTAAAACCAAGCTCAAAGCTTGATGCGCTCAGCTCTACTTCGTGCCTTTCAACAGGAGACCCCCCACCTATTTAAAGCACCAACCCACAAGGAGTTCTGAATACGATTCCTATTCCCTAGAAGGAATCCGTATCCAACTCAACTCTACTTGGCCCAACCAGGCCGAGTACAACTCTTGCACGCGTATGGCAACCCTACCATACTCACGTGACTAACACTTTGCACGCGTATGGCCACCTGCCATACTCACGTGACTAACACTTTGCACGCGAATGACCTCCTGCCATTCTCACGTGACTAACCATTCTTCATGTGCACCATTCTCTTAGCCCGAACGTCCCGCATGACATCCTTGACCACCAAGACCTCGGTTCCTCCTGAACCTAGTCCCGAACCTCAGTTCCTCCATGAACCTAGTTCCGGTCCCGTCATCGACCACATTCGTCTTCGAGCAATACCTGCACATGAACAAACCACAAAACAAATCCGAGCACAAGTCCACGACTTGACTCAATGTCAATCCATGCAACTACTCACATGAGTATTGCATAAAGTCCACTTCAAAAGAAGCATCATGAAATCATTACAAATTTCAAATTCACATTCAAAATTCAAATCCAAATCGCTCAAAACCCTAATTGAGCAAAACACGTTTACGACGGACAAACAAATGTTGTCCGGCGTACAAGGGAAAAAGTTACTCAAAAATCATTCACGACGGACAAACAAAGTCTGTCCGTTGTACAAGGAAAAATCTCTGTTCCAAGAAGCCAACCAAACGCGGAAAAACACGTTCACAACGGACAAACAAAGTTGGTCCGTTGTACATGCAAAAATGACTTCGGTTCATGATCTCAAAACATGTTCACAACGGACAAACAAAGTTGGTCCGTTGCAAACATGCCACGCTCGGTTTCACAAAAGTAAAAACCATAGAAAAATCCATTCACGACGGACAAACAAAATCGGTCCGTTGTACATGTGAAAATCTCGGTTCCAAGAAGCTATCTAAACCGAAAAAAAAACGTTCACAACGGACGAAGAAAATCAGTCCGTTGTACATGCAAAAATGGTTTCGGTTCAGAGCTTAAAAACATGTTCACAACAGACCCAAAAACATTGTCCGTCGCAGATGGGAAACTTACTGTTTCTTGAGAACTTTGTCCGGCGCTAAAGTGAAACTTACTGTTTCTTGAGAAACTGTCAAACACATGCACAAGCACATTTTGCAAATCCAATTCTAAGTTAATTTTTCAGTTCAAAGCCAATTTTTCAGCACATGATTTCACAATCTCCCCCTTGATGAAAACATTGGCAACACCACTTAGAATTGAACATTTGGCATTCACTTTACAAAAGATTTTGAAATCGAAAGGATCAAAGACCGAAGGAAGAAAACACAGAATTCCCTTTTGACCAAAATGCAAAACAAAATCTCCCCCTGAGAATGAAAATGTATGTGAGTGTGCAATGCGCCCAAAAATTTCAAAAATTCTCCAAACTTCTCCCAAAATTCTCAAATTTAACAACTCTCCCTTTTTCTTTAAACTTTTCAACAATTCCCAATTTTCTCCCCCTTTGACAATGGATTCATCAAGAGTAAAAGAGAGAACAGGTTCAAAATTTTTCCTGAAACAATGATTTCACAAAGAGAAACAAGGGAGTGCCAAGATAGGAAAAGATGAGCTCATTCGATCATATAACCTTATATATCACATAATATGCAAAATACATGATCTTGATGTGATTTTAACAAGTTAGGGAATGACATGCATCTCAACCTCAATTTAGTCAACTATAGCCAAGTACTAAGCAAGATCTTAGCAGAAAAAGCAAGACTTTAAAAATTGAAGCAACTAACAACTTAGGGCGAGCAAGTAGTTTCAACTCCAATCTAGTAGACCAATTTAATCTTTAATCAATAAGTTGCATGTGGCATGCTTGAAGCATACTTCTTTTATTTTCTAGGAGTGGCATGCTTGAAGCATACATCTTATCTTTGAGGGAATGGCATGCTTGAAGCATACATCTTATCTTTTTAGGGAAAGCACCTTGAAGCACATAACTTGAGGTTTTTTGCTTTTAACAACCCCTTTTTATTGATTCCCTTTTCTTTTCATTTTTCTTTGATTATAAACATGCAAAAATGATTAAAAGGTCTTATGAAAGAGTAAAGCTGAAAACACACTTGCTTCATAGCCCAAATTTGTCAAGAAGATTCAATAACAAGCCTAGAAGAGTAAGATATCACAGAGTATTTAGCTATAGGCAATCAAACCAAGGAATTCCGCAATATCATTTTTAGTTCAAGTGGAACAATTTAGATTATCATATATTAGCAAAATTACATAATATATAAAGAAATATGATAAAGTGAGCTCATTAAGTGAAAGAACTTGGCAAAGAAACTCCCCCTCAAAACAATCCCATTGGATGAACAATTCCAAGTTCTCCCCGAATAAAAGCAAAACGAGAAGAAGACAAAGGTTTTGTGAAAATGTCTGCCAATTGATGTTCAGGATCCACATGATGAAGCACAATGTTGCCTTTTTCAACATGATCTCTAAGAAAGTGAAATCCAATATCAATATGCTCAAGAAAAGGGATTACTCAAGAGGTGGCACGAACCAAATCAAATCAACATCCTCGAAAGTCAACATCGAATAGCTCTTAAACTAATCCATGAGGAAGCGTAAAGCCAAATGCCAAAATCTTGAGTTCTATGAAGATACCTGAAAATCCTTTTGATAGCTTGTCGATGTGAAGCACGTGGGAAGCTTGAAAACAAGCACACACAAGCACGTGGGAAGAGTCTCTCATGTAAACCTCTAATTATCTCGTCCTCAACAAAGATTATCATCATCTTTATGAACAAAGACACTCTCCCCCTGAACATATGCACGTGTACCGCATCATTTGAACTAGTGCCTTTTGCGAAAAACAGTGGAAGAAGCATCTCCAAAGGCAACACTTTCAACATGAGATGCACGAGTGAAGGAGAACCAAATCTTATCACCGAACATATGAAGTGAGCATCCGAAATTCACTAGCCACATGTTCTCCTCCTCGTGAGAAGCCTACATAGAAGCGAGAAAGTGTCGAGGTCTCGATGCATGGGGTTAGAAATAAGATGTTTAGGAATCCAAGATCTTGAGACACACGACGGACAACAGAGAGGCACAACACGAGCAGTCTTATGCACAAAATCAATTTTGCCTGCTCCTGTTTCTAGCAACAAAAGGTGCTTGCATCACCCTAGGCACGTAGTGAGAAGCAAAGCGTGCCTTTCTCAAATTAGACCTAGCCTTAGCTCTTTCTTTCTTTTGTTGTTTGGCTAGTCTAAAGCAAAAATCTACTAAATGTCCATCTCTACCACAATGAGTGCAAGTGTATTTAACAGGATGTTTGGCTTTAGAAGTAGAAGCAACATTTGCATTCATCATAGTAGAAGATAACACTCCAAAGCAGACTTAAAGACGCTTTTCTTAGGCTCATTGACAATTTCAAATTTTCCTCCGTCAAGTGTTTTAACAACAAGTGGGAGCATGTGATTTATGATGAGCATAAGAATCAAAACCTAAACCTTTGTTATGAGTGCTGACTTTTGATTGATCCAAAATCATGTTTAGGTTCTTCTTTCCTTTAGTGAAACGTTCTAATGATTTTTCCAAGTAATCAACTTTTCGAGAAAGAGTTAAACAATTATTGCAAGGAACATTCACTTTTCCTTTTGCTTACGACAAGTTGAGCATGAAAGAACCTCATGTGTAAGCAGATCATCACCAATTGAGAAACCCTAGCATTTGCATCTTTTAATTTTAATTCAAGAGTTGAGCATTTAGAACAAGAAGTTAAACCATGCAAATCATCGGTGAAACAAATTTAGCATGTTTAACATGTTTCTCATTTTTCTCACTTTCAGCATTAATTTTCTCAATCAAGGAAGCATGTTCTTTCCTAAGCGAAGTAAGCTCATTCCAAATTAAGTCACATGATTTGCAAGCATCATCATCAGGAATCAAAGTTTTAAGTCTAGCAATTTCAGCATTCAATGATTCAACAACAAAATCATGTTTCTTAATTTTCTTGTCACGTTTATCAAGCAATTTACCAAGACGAGCAACAGCAATAGCTAATTCATCGTAAGAAGGATCTACCTCATTGAAGTCGCTGTCATGATCGCCCTCGGTGAAGCTGCTGCTTTTGGCCATGAGACACAACCCCGCCAACTCATGCTTGCTTGGAGTTGCATCATCTTCGCCGCTCTCCGAGTCCACATCGCTCAAATTGACTTGTTCAAGAGCGAAAGAACTCGTGAACCACCTTGCGGTTGATGAAGCTCTTCTTCTTCCTATCATTTGACGAGAACCTTTTCTTCTCATTCCTTCAGCCGTTGTCTTTCTCCTCCTTTGATGTTTTTCCTGCAAGCTTAGGACAATTTGTGCGAATATGGTTGAGGTCACCACACTCATAGCATCTTGGAGGACCAACTCTCTTTCTCATTCTCACATTCTCGCAAAGCTTTGTTAAAGCGAGAAGAGAGTAGTGCCAGATCTTCTTCAGAAACTCTTCAAGTTGCTCATCTGTTAAAGAAGACATGGAAGACAAGGCAAAGCTAGAAGAAGAATTTGCATTTGACATGTTAGGGTTAGAGATCAAAGCAATTGATTTAATGTTACCCTTCCTGGCAAGAACATCCAACTCATGAGTTTTCAACTTAGAGTAAAGAACATCTAATGTGAGTGTGCTCATGGTAGTAGATTCTTGTATAGATGTTACTTTCATCTCCCACACCGACATGTCCAAAGCACTAAGCAATTGTCGAGCATTTTCAGCATCGGTGTAGCTAACTCCAACAAAGACGTAGATTGCTAAGAATTTTATTGAAACGTGCAAAGAAGTCATCTACAGATTCACTAGGTTTCATCTCAAAACGCATGTATTCTTTTTTGTAAATATCTTGGCGAACCTCTTTGACAGTGTTAGAACCCTCATGGTAATCACAAAGAGATTTCCATACCTCATATGCGGATCGAAGATGAACCACACGATCAAAGTCGCTGCGTCCCAAGCCTTGAATGATCAAGTTGCGCGCTTTGCTATTTGCTTCAACGTGTGTGCGATTGGTGTCGTTGACGTTGTCGTTCAGTGACTTCATATGGCTTGTAGACCTTCTCCCAAATTGTGAAGCCCTGTGCTTGGATGAACGCCTCCATCTTGGCCTTCCAAAACTGAAAATCAACACCATCGAACACACATGGTTTTGTCGAATAACGATCCATTGATCTAATCACCGGTTAAGATAGATTAAAGAAACCTTGCTCTGATACCACTTGTAGGATCGAAGTATACGAATATAGCAATCAGAGGGGGGGTGAATGATTGTGCGGAAGCTAAAACCAAATTCTTGACCTATTAAAAGTTCACCCCAAAACAGAACCAAATAATTGCCTCGTTTTCGACAAAAACAGAATGACAGAGGTTTGGTAAAACGAGAATTCCCGGAGATCCGACCGTTGAAACGATCTGAAATTTGGACACAAGAAACTAGATTCCAATACGAATCGAACCCAAAAAGAATCAGCTCGATCGGACTTACGGATCAAAAGTTATGAGCTTCGCAAGCTTGCTGATCCAGAACTTGACGAGAATCAATCTAATCAAAACTTCAAGATTAAACAAGAACGACAAAAGATTGATCAACTAGACTTTGAGAAACACTAGATCAATACCCTAGAGAGGTTTTTGATGGATTAAATCAAGATAAAACTTGAAGAACAAAAAACAATCTAGAACTAGAACAAGCATGCAAACAAGAACCAAAACAGAAAATCCGGTAGCGACGTGGTTCTTGTAGCACGCAAAAATATTGGAAGAATTGATCTTTATTTCTTGTCTAAAATACTCTCATCAAAAGAGTACAAACCCTAAAACCAAGCTCAAAGCTTGATGCGCTCAGCTCTACTTCGTGCCTTTCAACAGAGACCCCCACCTATTTAAAGCACCAACCCACAAGGAGTTCGAATACGATTCCTATTCCTAGAAGGAATCCGTATCCAACTCAACTCTACTTGGCCCAACCAGGCCGAGTACAACTCTTGCACGCTGTATGGCAACCCTACCATACTCACGTGACTAACACTTTGCACGCGTATGGCCACCGCCATACTCACGTGACTAACACTTTGCACGCGAATGACCTCCCGCCATTCTCACGTGACTAACCATTCTTCATGTGCACCATTCTCTTAGCCCGAACGTCCCGCATGACATCCTTGACCACCAAGACCTCGGTTCCTCCTGAACCTAGTCCCGAACCTCAGTTCCTCCATGAACCTAGTTCCGGTCCCGTCATCGACCACATTCGTCTTCGAGCAATACCTGCACATGAACAAACCACAAAACAAATCCGAGCACAAGTCCACGACTTGACTCAATGTCAATCCATGCAACTACTCACATGAGTATTGCATAAAGTCCACTTCAAAAGAAGCATCATGAAATCATTACAAATTTCAAATTCACATTCAAAATTCAAATCCAAATCGCTCAAAACCCTAATTGAGCAAAACACGTTCACGACGGACAAACAAATGTTGTCCAGCGTACAAGGGAAAAAAGTCACTCAAAAACCATTCACGACGGACAAATAAAGTCTGTCCGTTGTACAAGGAAAAATCTCTGTTCCAAGAAGCCAACCAAACGCGGAAAAACACGTTCACAACGGACAAACAAAGTTGGTCCGTTGTACATGCAAAAATGACTTCGGTTCATGATCTCAAAACATGTTCACAACGGACAAACAAAGTTGGTCCGTTGCAAACGTGCCACGCTCGGTTTCACAAAAGTAAAAACCCTAGAAAAATCCATTCACGACGGACAAACAAAATCGGTCCGTTGTACATGTGAAAATCTCGGTTCCAAGAAGCTATCTAAACCGAAAAAAAATGTTCACAACGGACGAAGAAAATCAGTCCGTTGTACATGCAAAAATGGTTTCGGTTCAGAGCTTAAAAACATGTTCACAACAGACCCAAAAACATTGTCCGTCGCAGATGGGAAACTTACTGTTTCTTGAGAACTTTGTCCGGCGCTAAAGTGAAACTTACTGTTTCTTGAGAAACTGTCAAACACATGCACAAGCACATTTTGCAAATCCAATTCTAAGTTAATTTTTCAGTTCAAAGCCAATTTTTCAGCACATGATTTCACAAATACTAATACAACAGAAATCAGTATTGTGTTTCTTTGGTGTTGAATAAGAAACTTTAGGTCTGCATAACAACAGTGCTCATGGATTCATTTAAGCATGAGAAAAATGCTTGGAAGGTAGTTTAGTGACAAAAATTCAGTGACAACAATGTGTTGCCAAATGAGTAACTTATTTTGAAAACCGTGCTGTCAAAATGCATGACCGATCTGTTATCTATTTCCATGCAGGAAAAAGGCGATGTTGATCTCGCAATTCGTTACTATCTTACTGCCATCCAGGTTTGCTTCTGATTTTATTTTCTTTTTGTTACTTATCTGTTTTTTTATTTCATTTGTTTCCGAAATTTCCTTCTTTGAGTTTGGGTCAAGTGAATTGTATGAATTGCTTTTGGGCTCCTCCAATGCTTGGTATAGGACTATGAAATTGCAGGGCATGGTATTTGTGAAATCATGTGCTGAAAAAATGGCTTTGAACTGAAAAATTAACTTAGATTTGAATTTGTAAAATGTGTTTGTTCATGTGTTTTGACAATTTGACAAGAAACAGTAAGTTACGCATTAGCGCCGGACAAAATTCTCAAGAAACAGTAAGTTTCCCATCTGCGATGGACAGTGTTTTTGGGTCTGTTGTGAACATGTTTTTGAGCCCATGACCGAAGTCATTTTCACATGTACAACGGACTAATTCTTTTTGTCCGTCGTGAATGGACTTTTTCTAGGGTTTTACTTTTGTGAAACCGAAGGCAGCACGCTTATACGCCGACAAGCTTCGGGGTCCGTAATGAACTTGTTTTGAGCTCATGACCAAGCCATTTTTGCATGTACAACGGACCAACTTTGTTTGTCCGCTGTGAACGTGTTTTTCCGCTTGGTTGGCTTCTTGGAACAGAAACTTTTCTATACAACGGACCAACTTTGTTTGTCCGTCGTGAATGCGTTTTCGCTCAATTAGGGTTTTGAGCGATTTGGATTTGAATTTTGAATGTGAATTTGAAATTTGTAATGATTTCATGATGCTTCTTTTGAAGTGGACTTTATGCAATACTCATGTGAGTAGTTGCATGGATTGACATTGAGTCAAGTCGTGGACTTGTGCTCGGAATTGTTTTGTGGTTTGTTCATGTGCGGTATTGCTCGAAGACGAATGTGGTCGATGACGGACCGAACTAGGTTCATGGAGGAACCGAGGTTCGGGACTAGGTTCAGGAGGAACCGAGGTCTTGGTGGTCAAGGATGTCATGCGGGACGCTCGGGCTAAGAGAATGGTGCACATGAAGAATGGTTAGTCACGTTAGAATGGCAGGAGGTCATTCGCGTGCAAAGTGTTAGTCACGTGAGTATGGCAGGTGGCCATACGCGTGCAAAGTGTTAGTCACGTGAGTATGGTAGGGTTGCCATACGCGTGCAAGAGTTGTACTCGGCCTGGTTGGGCCAAGTAGAGTTGAGTTGGATACTGATTCCTTCTAGTGAATAGGAATCGTATTCATAACTCTTTTTGGGTTGGTTCTTTAAATAGGTTTGGTGTCTCCTGTTGAAAGGCATCTAGTAGTTCTGAGGGCATCTAGCTTTGAGCTTGGTTTTAGGGTTTGTACTCTTTTTATGAGAGTATTTTAGACAAGAAATAAAGATCAATTCTTCCAAGATTTTTGCGTACACAAGAACCACGTCGCTACAAGATTTTCTGTTTTGGTTCTTGTTTGCATGCTTGTTCTAGTTCTAGATTGGTTTTGTTCTTCAAGTTTTATCTTGATTTGATCCATCAAAAACCTCTCTAGGATATTGATCTAGTGTTTCTCAAAGTCTAGTTGATCAATCTTTTGTCGTTCTTGTTTAATCTTGAAGTTTTGATTAGATTGATTCTCGTCAAGTTCTGGATCAGCAAGCTTGCGAAGCTCATAACTTTTGATCCGTAAGTCCGATCGAGCTGATTCTTTTTGGGTTCGATTCGTATTGGAATCTAGTTTCTTGTGTCCAAATTTCAGATCGTTTCGACGGTTGGATCTCCGGGAATTCTCGTTTTACCAAACCTCTGTCATTCTGTTTTTGTCGAAAACGAGGCAATTATTTGGTTCTATTTTGGGGTGAACTTTTAATAGGTCAAGAATTTGGTTTTAGCTTCCGCACAATCATTCACCCCCCCCTCTGATTGCTATATTCGTATACTTCGATCCTACAGTATTTAAGATGTCATACATGGTGGAAAGATGATAGTTTTGACAATTCCTGATAATATGGTTCTAGCATCTTCATTACAACCATAGAACTCATGTGGTCGAAATAATCTGTATCAGTTTTGGTTTGATCAACTCCTTTGAACTCTATTTATCTTCTAATACAATTTTAGAACTGGGGATTTCTTATTCTTTTTTTGTAAATGTTTCCATTTGCTAAGGCAGTTTTCATATTCTTTTGTGATATCTAGGACTGCCTAGTCTAGCCTTGGGTATACATCTCTGCTCTATCGAGCCAAATTATTCAAATGTGATATCTAAGACTGCCTAGTCTAGAACCTGAATCTTCTAGCCATCTTCATGTCACAAGGTTCTGTGTTAATATCAAATTATAGAAACTTAAGAAATAAGAACTTTCAGAGACACTATTTAACTTGCATAAATCAGTTTAACATAGAGCAAACAAAAGATGATGCAACTATTTGCACCCAGTAATGATTGAATTCACGTGGCAGAAGGTTCTTTAGGATAATATATGTGTTTCAGAGTAAAAGCCCTATAAATATGCATTCATAAAGCACTACTTTTTGATGTATCTAAATAGGATAAGTTGAGCGATCTGCTTGGGGATTTCTTATTCTTTTTTTGTAAATGTTTCCATTTGCTAAGGCAGTTTTCATATTCTTATGTGATATCTAGGACTGCCTAGTCTAGCCTTGGGTATACATCTCTGCTCTATCGAGCCAAATTATTCAAATGTGATATCTAGGACTGCCTAGTCTAGAACCTGAATCTTCTAGCCATCTTCATGTCACAAGGTTCTGTGTTAATATCAAATTATAGAAACTTAACAAATAAGAACTTTCAGAGACACTATTTAACTTGCATAAATCAGTTTAACATAGAGCAAACAAAAGATGATGCAACTATTTGCACCTAGTAATGATTGAATTCACGTGGCAGAAGGTTCTTTAGGATAATATATGTGTTTTAGAGTAAAAGCCCTATAAATATGCATTCATAAAGCACTACTTTTTGATGTATCTAAATAGGATAAGTTGAGCGATCTGCTTGGGGATTTCTTATTCTTTTTTTTGTAAATGTTTCCATTTGCTAAGGCAGTTTTCATATTCTTATGTGATATCTAGGACTGCCTAGTCTAGCCTTGGGTATACATCTCTGCTCTATCGAGCCAAATTATTCAAATGTGATATCTAGGACTGCCTAGTCTAGAACCTGAATCTTCTAGCCATCTTCATGTCACAAGGTTCTGTGTTAATATCAAATTATAGAAACTTAACAAATAAGAACTTTCAGAGACACTATTTAACTTGCATAAATCAGTTTAACATTGAGCAAACAAAAGATGATGCATCTATTTGCACCCAGTAATGATTGAATTCACGTGGCATTCATAAAGCACTACTTTCAGTCCATCTTTGTATCTGGTTCATGTGTATGACAGCTGTATGATTAACCATAATAATTTCAAGCAAGTGAAAGATTGCATGATAAGATGACCCATTTTGTCTCGATAAGATCATATCATGATAAGATTGCATGAATAATTTCAGGCAAGTGAAAGTTCCATTCTGATTGCCAAATATTTCAAATAGAGCTACTCTTGTGGTGGCTAGCAACTACTTTCGCATAGCTATACAGTGTAAACAGTACTCACGAACTATTCATGGATAATGAGTATAAAATTGTAAAAAGAAAAAACTCAAGTGGTCATTTCCCGCTTTTGAGCATCACAATTATGAATTGTTCTTTATGATTATGCTCTTTGTTTCCAACCATAAGCATCCGTTTGTATGTACTATGATTAAATTCATTCACTGATGCAAGGATCAATTTGAGATTATAAACATAAACTATGTTAACCTCATTTTTGTTTTTGTTCTAACCACTATCTGTTCTAGTGACAAATAATACCACATAAGTGATCTCAATCTTGTCTGAGCATTTTGTCATTATTAAATTCTGTTTATTGCAGGTTGATAAATCCAGTTGTCGTCTCACCAACGATTGCAGCTGTTGGACTTTCGTCATATGTTTATGTTATACTTTATAGCATACCGAGACTTGTAATGTTTTTTATATGACTTGTAATTGTCATATGTTATACTTTATAGCATGCTGATAAATGTTTGCTGAGGTGCAGACAAGCAAAGGATGCACTCAAGCTCCTAAAGAAACGCCTTGGAAACAAGAATTCAAAAGTGCAAATTCTAACACTTTACGTGAGTATTGCAGGACCTCTTCTATATTTAATTATTGCAATTCAGTGTGTCATATTCTGAGTTCTGTTAGCAATGCTTGGGTGTTGGTGCGGTACAGGTTTTAGCTACATTCAATTGCAAATAGTGCATAGCAAAATTTCAAAAATCACTTTTCTCCATTGGTCACTTAAGGTTCAGAAATATGGTGTTTGCTTGTCTAGGTTTTACATTTTCTCCCGCATCTTTCAGTTTTTTTTTTAAAATCCAAGCAGTGTACATATTTCGTCTGACATTTATGTGTATTTTTATGTGTTGGTTTGATGTGCGTGGCTGTCTTCTTTTCTCAGGTGCTAGAGACCCTAAGCAAAAATTGTGGGGATGTTGTTGACCAACAGATCATTGAGCGTGACATATTAAGTGAAATGGTCAAGATAGTAACGAAAAAGGTGATGAGAATACTCATTCAGTGGTTTTCCTACATGCATATCATATGACTATGGCTCTATATTTGATTTTCAATTTGTCTTTGCAGCCAGACTTAAATGTTCGGGAGAAAATATTGAGTTTGATTGACACATGGCAAGTAGCTTTTGAAGGTCCATCTAGAAGATATCCACAGTATCATGCCGCTTACCAAGATCTCAGGGTACCCTAACCTTGTGTCTTTCTATTTTTTTCTCTGTTGTTGTTTATCATGTGCAATCGCAGAGTTCTCAGCTGTCTACTTAGCTACTGTTTCCGGTTTCCCTTAACTTATATCTGTTCTACTTGATGTTTTCAATTGAACTTAGATCTGCTATAATTTTCTGAGTTAGCTGAACCAGTTGCTTCCGTCCAAACCATTACCATGATAGCTTGCTGCCCTTGTTTGCAGATCATTGGTATTGATTTTCCACCTCGTGAGGAAAATACAGTTCCAATGTTTACACCACCTCAAACTCAACCATTAAGGCATCCACATCTATATCCCCCACCAGGTCAAAGCTATGAAGATGCGGCTATACAAGCTTCTCTTCAATCTAGTGCCCCTTCTGCACTTGCCTTGAGGTATTCTTTTGTTTGCTTCTTAATTTGATTTCTGATTTGCTACCTTTAACCTATTCAGTTCTTGTTTATTTTTCCTGTCAGTGTATTGCAAGCATTACTTGTATCATTCATCTTCTCTTAATGCCATTTATTGTTGCATTTTGTTTGTGTCTTGTTTTGTTGCCTTTTTTCCCTTATATTTGTTACAGTCCCTCCTTTCTAAAGTCTGAAAAGTAGTTTTGAGATCTAAAGCCTTATTCACATTTATATTTTTCATTTATGTAACTTTGTATCGAGAAGATAAAAATACCAGAGAGGCCCCTATTTTGTTTGAAACAAGCATGACCTATGTTTTGCAAAACTTTAGTCCCAGAAAACATCGACCTCACAGCATCTATCAAATACGCCACACCTCTCACAACCATGTTATAGTTTTAGACATTTTTTAACAGTGGAAGCCTATTCACAATCTGTTCTAGGTAGATGTGTAGATGAAGAGTGTCATCTCCAACTCCAAGGAATCAAATATTAAAGCTTCCACTTCTACTGAAAATTATCTCGTACTTTTTGGGTGAGTATCTATTATATGATCTGTAGTCACTGTCAACTAATCAACGTTATTGCTGTTGAGAAAGATGGTTTTAAGGTAACATTCTTTCAATGCACACTTCATTTTCATATTCTTGTTTTGGCCTAAGAAGAAGTGATTTTCTCAATAAGCAGTGTACTGGCGAAGTGGACTTCATTTCCACACTGTCAACTAATAAGGTAACATGACGTTGAAGGATGGAAGACGGGCACTAACCTGACAGCAGAGTGGAAGGATGGAAGACGAAGACGTTGCAATTGCACTAACCTGTGTACCTGACAGAGTAGTATGTAAATGAGTAGAAACTGTCAGAGTGGAAGGATGGAAGACGGGCACTAATCTGAAACTGTCAGAGTGGAAGGATGGAAGACAGGCACTAACCTGACAGCAGAGTGGAAGGATGGAAGACGAAGACGTTGCAATTGCAGTAACCTGTGTACCTGACAGCAGAGTAGAAACTGTCAGTGGAAGGATGGAAGACGTTGAAGGATGGAAGACGGGCGTTGAAGGATGGAACCTGTGTACCTGACAGCAGAGTAGAACCTGTGTACCAACTCGTTGAAGGATGGAAGACGGGCACTAACCTGACAGCAGAGTGGAAGGAAGGATAGAAACTGTTAGAGTAGTGTATCTCTATTAGTATGTAAATGAGTAGAATAGTAGAGATTATATAGCCGGCCAGATTTTCGATTTGAAAATGACTATAACTGGCGCCTGGCGGGAAGTGGCTAATGAAAATTGCCAACGCTTCGTTTCTTGCGTGTAATTAAGTAGGCCATTTACCACTGTGATTCTTTCATTTGAAAATGACTGGCTTCTGGCTTGCGTTGGTTTTAGTGTGAAGGCAATTAAGCTCAAGGCAATTAAGCTGAATACGTACACGATACCAAGGCTAATTACTGTGTTTGTTACATTTCAAAATAACTGGAAGCGAGAAACAATAGAACGGACCGCTGCCACCAACTCGTGCTTAAGAATAGTAGAGATGTATACCTGCGGTTATATTCGGTTGATCTGCATGTATATATATTCGACCGATTCGCTAGTACAACCTTCCATATGTATGTATACGTATATTACTAGGATGATTTGCAAATATATACATAAATACCGGCCACGATGTTTGGTTCCCGGTTTCCTGCTGTTAACGGGCAACTACAACCATGTCTTGGCGCCGTTGCCGCCGCCGTTGACACCGTCGCCGACGCCGACCCCCGGCCAACCTGCGCTCGTCGTTCTGGTCGTCGCTGGCTGTTCTTTCTCTGTCTCTCTCGCGAAGCCAAAACAACAAGCTGAACACATGAAGAATACGCATATACGGGATGAATAGCACCATGCATGCATTCTACGCAACGTTGATTTGTTATGTTCACCAAAATTGCGAATTTTTTCTTTTCCCCTACAAATTCGTTCTAGCTCCAAATAGTATGTGACAAATTTTGTTAAGTAGTAGAAATTAATACATTTCCATATTAATTTTTATGAAATTTTATAAATAAATTTATACTGATAAATTATTCGCGAAAAGTCCAGACTTATGAATTTTGTATATCTTAAACTATACGTCCAAAAACGTCAAAATAAATTTTATAAATCTTAGAAAATACTAAACTAATTATCTGGAAGTTTTCATGAAATTACGAATTAGTTTGATCTGCGACATTTTTCGAATGTGTGTATATTCGTTGTTTTTGAATGTTTATTTGGTTCTTTATCTGCTATGCGTAGACGTTGAACTGTGCGAAGGTGCGGAAGTTGAAGATCAAGCTCACGATCAAGACCTATACCAAGACCAATTGATATTTGAAGGCAAGTTATGCTTTAATCATATTGATCCAAATTATTGCATGCTAATGTAATTAGAATTGTTTTGAATAATTTTGGAAATTAGTTAAATGCCTAATTGTTGTATGCCACCTTGTCGTATATAATTGTATGTCATGAATCCTTTGTCACCCTAGATTGTGGATTAATAGTTGGACATTAATAATTTGCCAACATGGGTTAATTAGCTCGTAGGTAGTATGTGTAACACCCCGGCATCTAGCATGCCTGAATGCTACCAAACATAGGCTAAACAACATTTAAATACCATAAAGTAAGATAAATTACAACAAAGGAGTAAATGCTAAAACCGAAAGTTTCGGCAGCATCTCCTTTGTTTTTCCTTGAATTGAAGCAACAACAATATGATCACAGGATATAGTATAAAGAATGACATCTAAATAATCAATAACAAGGGTTCTAGCAGCAGAATAAGCCTAGAATAAAGATTCCAACCATCTCATGAGCCAAACGAAGTAAATGAGGAAACCAAGCACACAAATTAACCATTGCACCAAACTGTATGGCACTACTCTTATTATCATGACCAAGATGAATAAATTGTCTATAAGTGTGGAGCTACATGTAGATGTGTAGCTAATGCCCTTCCCCGTATGCCGGTTTCATGGTACCTAAGAAAAACAACATAAACACAAGCGTGAGTTCATCACTCAGCAAGTATATTGCAATGGAACAAGAAAATACATTCCAATACCTTCATCACCACTTTTCACATACGACATCATACACATCTCATATTCATAGTGTAAGCATATCATTGACATCATCATATATCATCATCATATAACATCCTCATATAATGCAATGCGATGCACATATCTCCTGGAAACTCATACCGGTATGGTTGAGTACACACCCGTCGGTGTGCACCCTCCCCCACTTCCATCCCGAAGATGGAGGGTGCCTACTCCTCGCTTCCATACACCGCGGTGGATGGAATCACGATGTAGGACTTACTCATTGGCTCTCCGGAATAGTCATAACTTTCTCACCGACCTTCCCCAGACTAGTTATGACTTTCTCACCGCCCGGGCCATGTATCATGCCATGTATGCAATCATGCCAACATCATAAATAACTTGTACATTAACACATGGCATCATAACATAATAAGAATATTCATCATATCAATGGCAAACATTAAAGCATGGCATGTGAACATATCATATATTCAATTTCAATCTCAACCAATCTAGCAAACTACAATCCGCTACCCATTCCTCAACCACGAGCGACGGATTGGCGAGAAGTAGAAGGCACTACCGGGGTCACACCACCTGCACATAGGTACCACACACTCACAATCATGTCCACAAAACAGTACGCAAACACTCTTCTACCCCGACATCGCAAACTACTCGCAAAACCCAAAAACAGAGGGCCTGTCCCGTCGGGACAGCAGCCTTCCAAAAGGCATAACTCAGGTTCTAAGACTCCGAATCGAATAAATGAGTACATCCTCGCATAGCTTAGGAAATTTCCCAACTTTTTCTAAGTATATGGAAAGACTGATTCGGACTCTAAAGTGGTTTAATCTACAGAATACCGTGATCTGTTCCAATCACGTCACAGTTTTTAACACGTTCGGTAAAACGAGCATAACTTTCAAACGGCTAGGCGGAATTGGCCGACGCACGAAAACCCAACGGATCTCCTCCCGGTTCGCACGATCTCCTTCCTCGCTCCAAATCCACCGGATCTCCTCGTCGCGGAGCGCTCCAATGGACGGATCTTCGAGGTGTTGAGGTGGAGAACTCCCCTAGGGGCAGCAAGGGAGGTGGAGAGGTGGTGGAGGGGTGGTGGCGCAATGGGGAGGAAGGAGGAGGGGGTGGCGCACCAAGGGAGGGGGAGGCGCCAAAAGGGAGGGGTGGGGGAGGAGAGGGGCGGCTAGGGCATGAGGGGGGGCGCAATAGGCAAGGTGGAGGCTCCCAAGCCCTTAAATCTGGTCCCCCTCTTCCCACATGGGCCAAAACTCCATCCCACTAAAGCCCACGACTCATCCCCTTGGGCCCAAACTCCCCCGGAAAGGCCCAAACTCCCGAAATCGACCCGGAAACGCGATTAAACCTCAAGCCGTAAGGTTTTGTTCCCTAATTTCACATTCCATAATGTTTTTGCCCTCAACATTCACATTTTATAAGGCTACGACACTCCGTGGTGTCACAGTATGCTTAGCCATGCCACGTAGATTTGCCATGATTTTGGATGTTAAAGTTAATATTGACTTAATGAGATATGAAATATGTTTTCGAGAATGTGACATGCGTTGAGTTTGATGATGGCACGTGGTGCATGGTAAAGAAATGGGGTGATAAAATGCTTTAGACTGGGGCAAGTGGCAAGATTGATCTGGTGGGCCATGATTGGTACCGGGAAAGTCGTTTTGGTTTTTGGGTAGTCTTGCCTTGGTCAACCCAAGGACTTAACCTTGCAAGCCTTTGAACTGGGTCATTCATACGACCACAAGTCTGGAATGGGACAGCCCTAGCTGATTAATTTGTTGATTCTAAACTTTAGTACTATTATGGTGGTGTGAGGCCCGGGTAGTGGTAACCAGTCCTCGCACGGGTTGGTCACATGGCGCAAGAGGGGGGCCCTGGATGTGGTAACCAGTCCCACCAGTGTTGAAACCTCAGCGAGTAGTATTGGGTTTAGATCGGCATTGGAAAGGCTTTGATATGGACACTCGCCTTTGTGGTGTTTGACTGTATCTTGTGGGTAAAGTGTATAACCTCTGCAGAGTGTAAAACCTATTCAAATAGCCGTGTCTGCGGCATTGGACATTACTCGGGGATTACAGTCAAGGGTTAGACTTTTATGAAAATAACTTGATTGGTGGAAAATACTTGGGTTGGAATTGGTGAACTTGACTTAGGTTGAGAAATACTTTACTTGTGAAATATTGTGAAAGTTATTATTCTTATTATTGTTTTACTGCTTTGGCAATCTATTATTGTAATTGTCAATGCTGCTTTACTGCAAATGAACCATAGCCTATCCTTTGTAATAAGACATGCATGTAGAATATTAGAACTGCATTCTGTGCATGACTTGCTGAGTGCTCAAAGTACTCACCCTTGCAACAATACAACATCAATTGAAGAAGAAGCGATGCCAGCCTTGGAGGAGGAACTCAGGAGGAGCCGTCTACCTAGGGAGCAGCCTAGTTAGTTGCCTGAGGCAAATTGAGGGCGCCACGAGTCTATTTTTATTCCGCTGCAATTGTCCACTTTAATAAGTCTTCGCCCTGCGAGGCGTACTTTTGTAACTTGACTATAAGGTCGAGCAACCAGTTTGATTATTTAATTAAAATACTTTATTATTTCGCAGGGTATGATTGTGATATGTACCGATGTTGAGACTATGTGCACTAACGTGTTCTTGGACTAGTGTTGGATACACAGAGGGTCCGGATTTGCACATTCGGGTCCCGACAGAGGTGGTATCAGAGCCATACTGACTGTAGGTCTTGACCTTAGATAGATAGATTGGGCGTCTTTAGGAGCTTCAAAATTATTTTCTAAAAAGAGAAATTTAACTTGAAAGAATAATAAGTTCTTGACTTATCTTATTCTTCTATTCTTTTCCCTTTGATGAAACTCCTATCTTTCCCCACTAGTTTAAATGGAAATCTAACCTAAGTCGTTCTCAATAGTTAACGATGTTTCACACTTAAGGAGAAAGTACTAGGTGTCGCTGTTACCCCTGAAAATCGTGAAGCAAGGAATCATCGGGCTCAAAGAGAAGTGGATCGATGAAGTGTTCTAGAGGCTTGAAGAACCAGTGCTTTAGTATTCAGTTGAGACTCGTGAGTGAGAGTCGCGTCAGTTGAGACTCGTGAGTGAGAGTCGCGTCCTTTAAGATAGGAGTGTTACCCTTTCAGATGCTAGATTATTGTGTGCTTAGGAAATTTGGTTCTTCTTTGATTGTTGATTGTGCATAATGCGTTGCATTGCTTTTAGGCTTGGATAAGCAACCATACCAAGTTAATAATAGTTGCTTGTATAAGTTTTTGGGTTAAACCTATTTCCCCGCACTAGGATTCTTGAACCTTATTTTTGCTTTTTCCTCTTAACTAAACCCTGGTTTGGTCAGCAGATGGAAAGGACCGACCACAGCAATGACTTAGAGGTAGTTCAAGTCCATTCAATTGCTACTGTTAGTGTCAGTGATAAAGCAGATAGTAACCAACAGCCGTCCACTGTATCAACCGTGGCAAATTAGAACTTGGGTCAGTTTCTCACCGCCCAAACCCAGCTCATGCAAATGGTGATGCAACAGGTGAATGTTATTAGTACCAAACTCAATTCCTCCCCAACTGAAGTCACAACCACCTGTTCACAGTCAAAGTTTGCCTTTTTTATGAAGACCAAGCCGCCCATGTTTGATGGATCAGCCACTCTCAAGGATGTAGAAATCTGGCTATGACTCATAGAAGAGAAGCTAGCTTTGGTACAATGTGAGGATGAAGAGAAGGTTCCCTATGCTACTTGTCAGTTAGAAGGGGATGCCTTAACCTGGTGGAAAGGTTTCTATGCCACCTCTAAGGATGGACATACCATCACTTGGATGGAGTTTGCCACCGCCTTTCGTCAGCACTTCATGTCATCAGAAGACAGTGGAACCACAGTAAGACCGAGGAAGAATGGTATCTCTGCACTCGATACCATACCTGGGCGTTGTTCTTTGAAGAGTTGTCAACCAAACAAATCAGGAGACCATGCATGCATCCGTTGTGGAGAAATAGGACACACTGCTGATGAACATGCAATCAATTGTTCCAGCTGCAAAGGAAGTCATTTGCCTGGAGACTGTCCTATGAACATCACCTGCTATCTTTGTGAAGGTCGGGATCACTACCCTGTGCAATGTCCCCTGGATTCAATAGTGACCGCTGCGACTCAGCGTCAGCGAGAGGATTTCCGAGCCATCATTGCTCAAAAGTTAGCGAATAGAGAAAGACTGTCATCTGCACTTGCTGTGCCACATGAAGAAATGAAGGAGAAACATGTCGACCCTATCCATTTACCTCAGGAAATCAGTGAAACTTGGTCACCATGGAACTATTTCTTGTGTGATAAACAAGTACACTGGGCTAGAGAATGTCCCATCAATCCAGCACGACGACCCAAATATTCCTACCACAACTGTGGTGAGTTAGGTCATTTTGTTAAGGAATGTCCACAGAAAAATCAAGCAATTTCTGAAGCCATGATCATTCCAGAAATTACTTCAGTAAAGATTATAACACCGAAAGTGAGCGGTAAGACTATGGGAGCAACTTGCTCAAGGGGTCAGTTGAAGCAAGAGGAATTGGTTAACGAGACCCTTGATCCAGAAGATGAGCGCATGGAATTGGAGGACAATCACAAGCGTCAGAAAGCTTGTCAGGAAGGACCACCGCAACAGCGACGGAAGAGTGCCCCTCAACAATTCAGTTGCCATACTGCTCAGACTTTGTTCGAGACACTTTCACCCGTGCTTCGCCCTGAAGGTCGGAGTTTTCATAACACCACCTCAAAGAAAAGTCCTCAAGGAGGAAGCTTATTGTCTAGAATTTGCTTTGCTTGTCGCCAGCCAGGACATTTTGCCAATCACTGCCCGCAGAAGAAAGTGATCACTTTGGATTGCGCGAATTCCCGCTCTACCCCTACAAAGATTAGTGCCATGTCAAGAGGAAGCCAACAGACGTCAGTCAAGCGTTGCTTCAGATGCAATGAGCCGGGGCACTTTGCCAATAGTTGTCATAGGAGGAAAGGTGTTGTACTTGTCCATTTCAATCCTAGTCCTTCACCTACCGAGACACCTACGCCAAAAAGTGAATGGTGAAGCAGTTCAAGATGAAGCCATGCCGTAAGCGCTAGAGAAAGATCATGTCAACCACATTAAGACTAGTGAAGCTTAGAAGCATCAGATGTTGTACTGATCAAAAGTTATATGTAATAAAGGATGTTGATAGTTAATTTGTCTCTTGTTAAAATTAAGTTTTTAATAAAGTTGATCATATTGGAAACCCATGCTTGACAGGTTATCCCTGGAATTAAATTGGTGACTCGTGCGCGAGCGAAGGGATACCCGGCCATGAGGGCGCGACCACCGTGACCAGCGAGGCGGTCAGCGTGGACGGAGAGACGACGACTGCGAGGAAAAGGAGGGCAGGCTCTTTTGCCCGCTCCATAGGACTAACGACTACGACCTGGCAAACTGCTAGGTTGTGAGTGATATGGTGGAGCGATGGCTCAAGGAGTGCCGCCCTCGCGACGACGACCAAGATGAAGACCCCACCCCGCTGGCCTTCTAGCAGGCGGACCACACCGTGGCATACATTCATGGTGGCTCGGCCACCTACCCCTCCAACACGGCGTACAAACGTCTGAGGAAGGAGGTCTGTGCCACGGTGCCAAGCACGGGGACGGGTCGGATGCTGAAGTGGTCGGAGGAGCCGATCACCTTCAGTCAGGCCGACCACCCTGAGAGCACTACCGGCCTAGGCCACCTTTCGATCGTGGTTTCGCCCATGATTTGGAATGTGAAGCTTGGGCGGGTGCTAGTGGATGGAGAGAGCACCATCAACCTCCTGTCCTCCGAGGCGCTCCGCGCTCTTCAGATATCTCGATGGGAATTGCGCCCGGCGTTGCCCTTCTATGGGATTGCCCCGGGGGCTAGCTTGCTGCCCCTGGGTCAGATACGCCTCCTTGTCACCTTTGGGGAAGAGAGCAACTATCGGACGAAGATGGTGGACTTTGAGGATGCTGACTTCGACCTCCCGTTCAACGCCCTGCTTGGCCGACCGACATTGGCCAAGTTCATGGCGGCGACCCACTATGCCTACATGGTGGTGAAGGTACTAGGGCCCAGTGGCCCCATAGTGATCCAGGTGGACCGGCCGGAGGCATTGCGTTGCCACAAGCGTGCACAGGACCTGGTCGGCGCCACCTACAGCAAGCAGGCCGATGCCGCCTGTCCGAAAGCCCCTCAGGCCAAGACCCGCGCCTTGCCTGGCTCGACCGGTGAGGTTAAGGTGGCCTCCCTGAGTGAGGCCGAGCCCGGGAAGACTGTCTTCCATTGGCGCTAGCCTCAGCGTCAAATAGGAAGACACGCTCGTCACATTCCTCCGGTCTAATTTCAACGTGTCTGCCTGGCAACTGTCCGATATGACTGGGGTCCCCAAGGAGGTGATCGAGCACAAATTGGCAATGCTCTCAGAAGTGCGCCCGGTCCGACAAAAGGTCCGAAGGCAGGCACCTGAGCGGCAAGATGCCATTCGGCAGGAGGTAGAGAAGCTGCTGCGCGCAGGGATCGTCAGGGAGGTCTCTCACCCCGAGTGGCTTACCAACCCTGTGCTCGTTAAGAAATCCAACAAGAAGTGGAGGATGTGCGTCGACTTCACCAACCTCAACAAGGCCTGCCCGAAGGATCCTTACCCCCTGCCGCGCGTCGATCTCATCATCGACTCGACGGCAGGGTCGGAGTTGCTATGCTTTCTGGATGCATACTCTGGGTACCATCAGATCAGCATGGCAGCGGAAGACGAAGAGAAGACCGCTTTTGTAACCTCCATGGGCATCTACTGCTACATCAAGATGGCTTTTGGGTTAAAGAATGTCGGTTCTACTTACCAACGTGCCATGCATATTTCTTTTTGCCCGCAGATAGGGCGAAACCTTGAAGTGTATGTTGATGATTTGGTCATGAAAGTCAAGAAGAGTGAAGGGGTGATCAAAGACCTGGAGGAAACCTTCGCCAACCTCTGGAAGATCTGCTTGAAACTCAACCCCGAGAAATGCGTGTTCGTTGTCCCTTCTAGAAAGTTGTTAGTGTTCCTCGTGTCCAGTCGAGGCATTGAGGCTAATCCTGACAAGATATTGTCCATCGAGAGCATGAAGCCGCCGGTTAGACTCAAGCAGGTGCAGTGTCTTATGGGTCACCTAGCTTCCCTCGGGCGATTTATCGCCCGGCTAGGAGAAAGGAGCCTGCCCCTATTCAAGCTGTTGAAGAAGACCAACCACTTCGAGTGGACCAAAGAAGCCCAGCGAGCATTCGAAGACTTGAAGCAATACCTCTCCTCCCCGCCACCAGTACTGGTCGCCCCCAGGTAGGATGAACCGTTGCTCCTGTACATCGCCGCTACCCCTGCTGTGGTGAGCGCAGTGCTAGTGGCGAGAGGGAAGGTGTCCAGAAGCCAGTCTACTACATAAGCAAGGTGCTACACGAAGCAGAAACTAGATACACGCAAGCACAGAAGATGCTGTACGCTGTCCTGGTGGCGTCCAGGAAGCTGCGGCACTAATTCCAGGGGCGAGAAGTCACGGTGGTCACTGCCTACCCTCTACGAGAGATCCTCCACAACCGAGAGGTTGAAGGCTGTGTCGCCAAGTGGTCGGTGAAGCTGGGGGAGTTTTGTCTCAAGTTCGTACCCCGCACCGCCATCAAGAGTCAGAAGCTGGCAGAGTTCATTGCCGAATGGACTCCCGTCGCTCCAGAAACTGAAGAAACGCCCGCGCCTTCTCCATGGACTCTATTCTTCGATGGCTCCTTTAGGCTTAAAGGCGCGGGGGCTGGAGTTGTCCTGGTCTCTCTGACTAGCGACATCCTCCAGTACGTGGTTGCCCTAGACTTTAGGGCACCAACAACATTGCCGAATACGAAGGACTGCTAGCAGGGTTGCGCGCCACCTCGGTGTTAGGCGTTCAGCGCCTCCAAGTCAAAGGCGACTCCCTGTTGGTCATCAACCAAGCACGAAAGGAGTGCCCTGACCCCACCATGGCTGCCTACCTGGCGGAGGTCAGAAAAATGGAGCACCACTTCGAAGGATTGGGATACACCCATATCCCTCAACGCGACAACCATTTGGTGGACGAACTTTCGTAGCTCGCTTAATCAAGATCTTCTGTGCCGGTCAGGGTCTTTGAAGAAATACTATCGTGACCGTCCGTCGCAACCCCCGAACAGGGAGAGGACGACGGTGTGGGCGTCGAGGCTTCCGATTTAGGCGGTGGGGGCAGCATGCCCGTCCCATCTCCCGATCCTAGAGGGAAGGACGACGCGTCAGCCTCAGCCCCCTACTATAGGAGGGTAGGCGCCGGCGCCGCTAAGGCCGCGCCAGGGGAAACACTCGGCCAAGCGAAGTACCCGGGCTATCACCACGTGATCGCCACCCTTGGCCGGGAAGGTTAGTGGATGGATCCGATCCACGCGTTCCTGCGAGACCAAGTGATCCTCGACGATGATGCCTCAGTCGAGAAAATTGCACGAAAGGCCAAGTAGAAACAGAATTCTCCTTAAGTGCATCACTCGGGAAGAGGGGAGCAACCTGCTCTCTGATACCCATGGAGGCATGTGCGGGAGCCATATGTCACGCTGGACGCTCGTCGGCAAAGCGTTCTGCCAAGGATTTTATTGGCCTACTGCCCTCCAGGATGCCTGCGAACTAGTGAAGCGATGCGAGGCTTGCCAATTTCACGCTAAGCAGATCCACCGACCTGCCCAGGCTCTACAAACCATCCCGCTCTCTTGGCCATTCGCGGTCTGGGGGCTGGATATCCTGGGCCCATTCCCGTGGGCCACAGGGGGGCTTCACCCATTTATTTGTCGCCATTGACAAGTTTACTAAGTGGGTTCAAGCCGACGTAGTGCGCGCCATCACGGCATCCACCGTTGTCTAGTTCATGCATAGAATCTTCACCCGCTTTGGAGTTGCCAATCGCATCATCACCGACAACGACACTCAGTTCACCAGCGCGGCTTTCCTTGAGTTTTGCAATGAAATGGGGACCAAGGTGTGCTTCACTTCGGTGCCCCATCCGAGGAGCAACGGCCAAGCCGAGTGCGCCAACATGCTGGTGCTGAGGGGCCTAAAGACCAGAGCATTTGATCGGCTCCATAAGCGGGGGGCGCGATGGACGGAAGAACTCCCGGTGGTGTTGTGGTCGCTTCGAACCACACCCAACCGGGCGACTGGAGAGACGCCTTTCTTCCTGGTCTACGGAGCGAAAGTTGTTGTCGGGACCCGAATCTACAAATCCGGACCCTCTGTGTATTCTGCACTAGTCCAGGATCACGCTAGTGCACACAGTAATAACAGGGATGAAGTACCACAATCATACACAGCGGAAATAATTAATAAAGTATTTCAAACATTAAATAAACTGGTTACAAGACCTTAAGGTCACCTTACAAATAGTCTGTCGCGCAGGGCGCACAATAACAAAAGTAAATAATCAGCAGCGAAATGAAGAACGTCGGTGACTCCCATCAGTATGCCACAGGCAACTGACAAGGTTCAACTCCTAGATAATCGCCTCCTCGTGGAACTTCACCTTCTTTGAAGTTGTAGTCTTCTCCTCAACTGATGATTTTGTTTGAAAGCCAGGGTGAGTATACAACATACTCAACAAGTCATGCGCAGAAGTGCATGTCTAATAACTATATGCAGGTTTATTCCAAAGGATAGGCTCATTTGGTTCTTTTGCATAAAACAGCATTTTACTTTCAAATACTCATACTATATTCAAATTGATAAAACCATACTATAATATGAATTTCAAAGTCTTTCATCAGTGGTTTGGCACAAAGCCCTAGTCAAATTCTTCATCGGCACGAAGCCACCCAATTCCACATTTTATTTTCAGAAGATCTAACCCTTGACTGTAATCCCCGAGCTTTGTCCAGTACCGTGGACTCGGCTATTCGAATAGATTGATACACTCTGCAGAGGTTGTACACTTTCCCCACATGATACAGTCTCACACCACAAAGGCGATCAACCGTAACGAAGCTTTTCGGAAACTTCCATCTACACCGATGACCCTCGCCGGTTTTGCCTTCACTACTACTTTCCCCACGAAGGACAAAGTGTAGGACCGACAAACACCGTTGGACAGGGTACCTAGCCGTAGCACCCGATGCGCTCCCCATCTGATTACCCCGACGTAATCGTCACCCGAGGTATCAAAGGTAAGACTTTGGAAACTTACTAGACTAAGACTGCCCCACCTCGACCATGTGGTTGTACGAATACTCGGTTCAAAGGCTTGCAAGGTTAAGTCCTTAATCGTCGAGGGCAAGACATTCATCACTCATCCACGACCCAAACAACTCACAACACTCATCCCACGGACACGAAGGCCGTTTATTAATTATCGGTGCCACGAAGGCCCACGGCATAAAGCCTCTTACCACTTGCCCCAGTAAATCAATCCCACCCTTGTTCATCTCTTGTACGCATGCCAACAAGATTTTCAGTTACCGTGTAGAACCACGAAAGTACCTACACTTCACGTCAATCCGTGACAAGCTCACACTTAGCATTCCAAAATCAGTTCATTTGTCATTAGTCAAGATTATTTTGCTGTTTTGGAAATATCATCAGCGCAAACATTTCTAAGCAACTAGTCACGGTCTAGCCTCCCGTGTTGGCACATACATAGCATCCAACATATTAAATTTCCCAAACTTAGGGTGACAAAGGTGATACATGGCATACAATTCATAATACAAGGTTGGAATTAACAATTATGGCATTTAACTAGTTTTCCCAAAATTAAATTAATTATTTAGTCACATAATCATGCATACTTTGAATCAAAATACTATTTAAAATGCTAGGGGCAAAATGGTCAAAGCATGACTTGCCTTCAAACAGTTGATGTTCTTGGTCCAACACTTGAGATTAGTCTTCTTCAACACCCTCGCACAGCTCAACATCTACGTGTAGCAGAAAAACATCCAAAAACAACGAATAAACACACATTCAGGAAATACCGCAAATCAAACTAATGCGTAATTTCGTGAAAACTTCCAAATAATTACGTTGGCATTTTCTAAGATTTATAAAATTTATTTTGACAGTTTCGGATGTATAGTTTAAGAGAGACAAAATTCGTAAGTTTGGACTTTCCGCAAATAATTTAATAGTATAAATTTATTTATAAAATTTCATAAAAATTACTATAGAAAGGTATTAATTTTTACTAATTAACAAAATTTGTGGCAAACGATTTGGACTGAAAATGAATTTGTAGCGAAAAAGACAAAATTCACAAATTCTGGAAATCAACAAGTACAACAAATTTTTATTTGCTTTCCTTGCATGCTACTGTACACGGCGGGACCACTTTCACGCAGTGCACTGCTCGACGATTCACACTAATGGATATATATATATATATATATATATATATATATATATATATATATATACGCGTATACATACATATATTATTACACAGTGTGTATATACATACCTGCTGCGATTAGTAACAGAGAGTACCGAATCGAAGCTCCGATATATATATTCACACGTACTGCCTAACATCTTTTCGTATCCAAGCAACCTATCCTAGTATAAATAAATATACATGCGGCCTAATGCCTACGAACACAGGCTAACTCATATATATATACGTGTACGTACATGCATTAGGGTCTAATATTTATCTACACACATATAAAAGAGTATACAACCTACGTACTAACAATTATTCATGTATACATGACCTAACATACGTAAATACATACGACGAGATCAGATGATCGACAGAGATAGAGCGCGTGCGAGAGGAAAAAGAGAAAGAATACCGTTCGGCGCGAGCAGTAGCGAGGACCGTCGGCGCAGGCGGTGGCGACGGCGACGATGATGACAACGGTGGCGGCAACGACGGCGGCGGCGACAATCGGTTAGATGAACGTCGGAGTACAGTCGACGACAGCAGCGCGGGTCGACGGGCGCGGGAAGAGGCGTGGTCGAAGAGTGCGCCGATGGCGAAGTAAACCACCGCGGCGGCGATGGCAACGTAGGCCACAACGTCAACGATGGCGACGACGAGATGGCAACAAAGATGGTGACGGCTCCAATGGCGGCGGCGATGGTGACGGCGTACACGACGTCGACAACAGCGGCGGCGAAGACCAAGTCGGGAAAATGGGAGAGCACGACGGCTGAAGAAATCGGCTGGAGATGAAATCTTTCGCGTGGAGTGAGTCACGGTGTTTTCCAAGGGAGCCTGGACGTTGCTTGTCCATGCATGAGGAAAATCAGACGGCTGGAGATGGAAACAACAGGACATGTCTTGCTAAATGGAGAACGTATAGAAAGATCAGAGGAACCGGCTGAAGGAAATTAGTACATGCATTCAATAAGGAGCTAGAAACGGTAGGCAAGGAGCGTGCATGTGGGGCTTCATGCATGCGTGCACAAAACGCACGAAGGAGGAATGAAACAACTAGTCTGCTCATATGCAAGGAAATGGAATAGCCAAGTGGTTCACTAAGGAATGGAAGAGGCCATTACGTGACAGTAGAAGTGGGTGGAGGAGTTTAGTGGGACAAGTAACTGATGGATTGATGGAGAGCAAGGAACGGCTGGAATGAATGGATCGGCTGGAAACTGAGCATTCATGTGTGGCAAAAAGATTGGAAACGGCCAGGAGTAGAAGCACTTGGCTGTGGTCCTCCTGTTGTTTATTCGCGCGTGAAACGGCTAGCAATGAGAAGACACGAATAGCTGGGAACTCCAACGTCCAATTACTCAAGCCTTTACGTATATACACATACACATTCTCAAAACGGTTTAGAAAAAAAAATACAGAGAGATTCTAAAAATCTGAAAAATTCCTCTAAAATACTAGGAACTATTTGGAACTTAACAAAGTTGGTTTCGTGATTTTTCAACGTGTAGATTTTCCACGGAAATTCTTTTCGTGACTCAGACACTTGTACCGATTTTTATAAAATCAACGACTTACGTTATATAACAGATTTTTCAAAAATATTTGAAGTGAACACTCTCGTCTACCAACTATCTTAATTATCAACAAAATTTTAATTTTTATGCTTATTCAAAAATGCCTGATCTTTATTTAACGTGATTATTTCAATAAACGTGAATTCAAATTAATTCCGAAAAATTCCAACTAACCCCAAAAACACACTAAATATATTAGAGGCAAATTTTGGGATGTTACAGTTGTCCTCCTGTCCGAGCTGTCGCTCGGCTCCCCGCGCGTTTTGACGTTCGCTAAGGAGGGCCAGGAAGACCGTCGCAGGGACGACGTCAACCTTCTGGAGGAGGTATGCGATCGGGCGGCCTTGCGTGCTGCTCGGTACCAGCAGAGCCTCAGGCGGTATCATGCTGCCTGGGTCCAGCAGAGAACACTGGCAGTGGGTGACCTGGTCTTGCGCAGAGTCCAGACTCATGTCGGTCGTAACAAACTCTCCCCGATGGGAGGGCCCCTTCAAGGTGGTCTCAGTCTTGCGACCCAGGGCGGTCTGGTTGGTCACTGAGGATGGTCAAGAGGTGCCAAACTCCCAGAACCTGGAGCTGTTGCGAAGGTTCTACCCCTAAGTCTTCTTGGGGTTTGATGGGTTCCACACCCTCTTGTTGATCAGGGAAGTTGTTTGCCTTAGAGGCTTTTACTTGTCCTTTTTGGTGTCCCTTTCTTGCGCCCCGGTGGGCAGCATTCTAAAGTGCTTCTCATTAGTACCGCCAGTGTGGCAGCTTCTTGTCGATGTGCGGTAACACCCGGCGTTCGCGTCGGGTAGGGACGGGCGACCAGGGGCGCGAGTGTGGTACGGTGGTTCAAATACGGTGAGCACGCTACGAGTCATCCCCGCGAACATTGCTGACCCAATACCCCTCCTGGAGCCCTCTACCTTGACACGCAACGCCGCTGGCTGGTTCTGAATCACAAGGGCCTATGTCCCCAAAAAGAAAAGGACCATGACAACCCCTCGCGGAGACTTGCTTCTTGTTGATGTGCGGTAACACCCGGCGTTCGCGTCGGGCAGGGACTGACGACCAGGGGCGCGAGTGTGGCACAGTGGTTCAAATGCAGCGAGCATGCTATGAGTCGTCCCCGCGAACACCACTGACCCAATACCCCTCCTGGAGCCCGCTACTTTGACACGCAACGCCGCCGACTGGTTCCGAATCACAAGGGCCTAAGTCCCAAAAGGAAGGGAACAATGGCAACCCCCGCAGGAACTTATATTCTTTCGACCTTTTTTCCCTCGCGTATCGCGTAACGACTAATTGTGTTTACAGTGGCTACCTGCAGGTGCCGATGGAATGCTGAAGCACTGGCCTAACTTTTCATTTCAGATCGCATCGCGGCAAGCCTGGGGGTTGGACACCCGACGATCGGATTAAATGAACACAAGTGAACGCGGTCAAGCAAGCATCCAGGTAAAGTGCAAAAGTGCCAGCTTCATTGGGCTTAGTGAGATAGTCTTTTACATGCAGAAAAGAAAACAAGTAAAAAGAAATGAACAAGGTAAAGGAGGCGGCTCGGGCAGTCATTCATCGCTGGCAACTTGGATGTGCCCGGCAGGGGCCTGGGCCTCCTCCTCTAGCGCGGCGTCAAGCCCCGGGTCTACCACCTCCATCAGCCCGGCCATGTGCTCTACCGCCTCGCGCATGCACGTCTGCGCCTGGGCTTCGTCTCCTTCGATGCCGGCTATGACGGCCATCAGGTCGAAGGAGGCGTCGCGGCTGGTAGCACGCCAGCACGAACATGGTGGTGGCAACTGCGACCTCCCGCCCTTCTCGGGCGGAGCGAGCGGCCAAGGCGGCTGGCAAGTTGCTGAGGGCCTCGGCAACCCAGGTAACGTCGTGGGTGTACTGCAAGGCCGTGGACTCGAGTGGGTCACGAAGGACCACCCCCAGTGGCTCCAGGCATCTCACCATGCGCTCGAATGCTGAGCGGAGCATGACCGTGAGGTTGTGCAGTGAGTGGCACAGTTCTGTTCGCGCCTGCCCCTGCACCGCCTCGGCCTCCTACGCTCGGGCGAGTAGGGCCGCTCCGGTCGCCCTCTCCTGGGCAAGCAACTCTGCCCCCCGCTCCCTCTCCCGCGTCAGCTCCTCGTGCAGCGCTGCCGTCTGCTGCGACGTATGCGCTTCGTGCTGGATAGCTGCTGTGAGGAGGGCGCTTGAGGATGCTTGTGCCTCGCTAAGTTCAGCGAGTAGTGCAGCCAGGCTGGAGGAGGGAGGGGCGAGGATGACCGCGGTAGGGTGGATGATGGCACCAGCACCGGTGACGTCTGTTGAGGCCACAGCGGCAGCGCCTAGCGGACCCTGGGCGGAAGTCCCCGCCATATCTGTTGACGCCGCGGGCACCCGTCCGGCCGGAACGCCTTGAGTGGCCACCCTTGGAGACGACCGAAAGGCGAAAGAAGCCGCTGGGAGAGCGAGCCTACCCTAGTGGACAGCGGCAGCGACCCTCAGTGCCGAGGGGGTCAGCACCGAGGGGAGGGCACCGACGAGGTCGGCACCAAAAGAGTTGGCGCCGGCAGAACCGGCGCGGGGTCCACCCGCTGCCTTGGACACACTTGTGGTCACGGCGGGGTCGACGACGATAGAAGTTTGGCCCCCGGTGCGAGGCCTCTTGGGGTCTGCAAGCGGGGCGTCCAGA
The DNA here is from genome assembly GCA_036346355.1 of Rhipidocladum racemiflorum. NCBI lineage: Eukaryota > Viridiplantae > Streptophyta > Magnoliopsida > Poales > Poaceae > Rhipidocladum > Rhipidocladum racemiflorum. The sequence goes on along the minus strand of CM070577.1, from coordinate 54,960,555 downwards.
GACACAAGTCGCTTGCTTGCACTCCGGTCATCCGCCGGAGCCGGGTCCCTAATCACCAAGGGACCACGGGCCGGCAGCATCAATGGGCCGGTGGAGTCCATGGCGGGGAAGAGCCTCATGATTCGGAGGTGCTCCGCGGACTCCAGATCGCAGAGCGGCCTGGCCCCGTCGGTGAAATCCAGGCTGCCCTTCACCGGTGGGAGCAGGACGGTCAACCATTAGGACATGGCGGAACCGTCCAAGTTCCCTGCACCTAGCGAGAAAGACAAAGGAGGAAAGCAACAGTTATTGAAGCAGCGGCGACCGCATAAGAGAATACGAGTGTATGAGGAATGAAGACTTACTGCTCGGGTGCGTGCGGGTCATATCATCATCACCTGTGTACTGCCACGCCGGGCGAGCACAGCTACGGAGGGGGCTGATCCTCCGGGTCACGAAGTCCCGGACTATCATCGCCCCGGTTAGCCTGGCGTCCCGCAGATGGTGAATGCGGGTCGCCATTGCTTGGAGCTCCGCCGTCTCCTCGACGAGCGAGCCCCAATTCTCGCCGGCTCTTGCTGGAGCGGACGGCATCGCAAGGGTATCGACCTCACTATCGTCGCTGGTGTACAGCCAGTCACTCCGCTACAACTTCCAGTTGGACTTTGCTTGGAAGGGGATGTAGCGGGGGACCAACCCATCGTGGAGGCGGAAATGACAACTCCCCACGATCTTGCTGTCGACGAGGCCACGGAGAGTGTAGAAGTGCCGAAAGAGAGGAAGGTTCGACATCACCCCCACGAACATCTCACAAAGATGCGCGAAGATGACGAGGGTGATGATAGAGTTGGGGGTGAGATGAAGGTGGTGGATCTCGTAGAAGTGAAGGACAGTGAGGAAGAACTCGGAGAAGGGTGGCACCAGGCCCGCGAGCACTCCCCAGGCGAAGACGACGATCTCCCCGGGTTCGCACCGCGGTACGAGGGTCCTATGGCGGAAGTGCAGGGCACCCTCGGGCGCGAGCTGGGAGAGTGCCCACACCTTGTCCTGGTCAGCGTTGGAAGACAGGAGAAGTTGCGCCATTGGAGCGGAGGAAGAGATCTCTAGACGAAGGGCTAGAAGAGCAAGCGGCAAATGTGTGTGGGAGTTCGAAGAAGCTTGAATCGCTAAGCATGAATATGTGTATGTATATATACCCTTCGCGCCGATGGTTCACGAGGATGATGAAAGGACACGCCATTTCAGGTCCCGAGAAGAAACGGCGGAAGTTGGGAAGACCGAGGCGGTTGGGGTACCCTGAAGATATGGCTCCATCCGGGAATGTGGCGACATTAAATGAGGTTTGAAAAGCAACTGGCGTGCATTCCGAGATGGACCCGGGGGCTACTGTTGGCGTACTTTACGCCAGGGTACCCTCTCCGTCGTAATCAAGACAGATGGCCCGGCGAGCAGACGGGAGACCAGGTCCCTCTCGCCGGGCGCTGGTCCACGTGGCGGCCGGATGAACAGACAGGCGACCAGGCCCCTCTCGCCGGGCGCCGACCCACGTGGCAGCGGGGTGAGCAGGCCGGCGACCAGAAGGCAGAGAAGGAGTCGCCCCAAAGCCTCCTCCCCCCTGACACGTTATGTCAGGGCCATTAATTGCAAAGATGGCCTCGTCTCTCTGACGCCTTATACCTAACCCGGGCGGACCGAGCAGAGACGCGTGGCAGCACAAAGAATGAGGCTAGAGGACAAGATTGAAATGACGGGTGTAATAATGAATTGTATTTCAGCATGACGTTACCCTCTCACCTTCCCGGACCAGCCCCGTCTATATAAGGGAGCTCGGGTTCATGGAGAGGGGGGATGATGAATGGCTTCTTCTTGTTAGAGACTGGACTGAGCACAAAGCTTGCTCGGTAAGGGAGAAGCCTTGTAACCACCTCTACACATATCAACAATGACCTAGCAGGACGTAGGGCTATTACCCACACCGGGGGCCTGAACCTGGGTACATCGGGGTGCTGTTTGTTCTTCCTCTGGCCCGCGTTGCTCCTTCTTCCTCTTGCCCGTGCTGCTCACTTTTTCTTCTTCTCGCCCTCCGGTGCGACGAGCGCGTTCCTCGGTCTGTCGACCACTGGGATCCCCAAAGAGAGTCCCCCTGGGTGTTCCACTCGCAAAAGCACCCCCTATCGAACTAACTTTCTCCCTCCTCCTCCAGGAGATATCCTGCTGGCTGAAAACGCTGACAACACCACACCAGTCGAGTGCCGAATATGGATGCCCGTCCCGGTTGCGTTGATGTTGCGACATCCGAGCTCAGTGCCGATGCCGACGACCATCCTGGATACACCGATGCAGCGGCATCAGAGATAGGTGCATCCAAAATGTACAAGGCATTATCGATGCCATGCATACCATCCAAATGATGGTCATCCATGCCATAATCTTCCATGCTGGGGAGAGTTCGCACGGATCGATCTGTTCATCCCGGTGAGAGGGACTTGGAGAGCGAGGGCGTACTCTCCTGCTCTTGATTTTGCGAAACATTTTGTTTTGGGCAGGAAGAACAAAAAAATAGAACGAGCGGGATGTCACAGAATATGCTAAAAAATGATAGCGCGAGTGGGATGTTTTGAGCAAACCGTTGAAATAAACGTTCAAAATTTGAAATGCAAGCGCTGCACGGGAATCGCGTCTCTTTACGTCGTGTCCAATCGTTTTATGTCAAATCGTGTCACTTTACATCGCGTCCAGTCATTTTATGTCAAATCATATTGCTTTATGTCACTTTACATTGCGCTATAGCGCTACTGCATGAGCGGGAGAACAAAATCTAAAATTTACTCGCGCGTTCTTACCTCTCCCTCTCTTTTTCTGTTTTTGCCCACGCCCCCAGGCCCCAGCCCCCCTCGACTACCGCGCCGAGAGCGCCCCCTGACCCCCTCGGCCTTGACTCCCGTGCCCCCCCTCGACACACCTGGGCAGTGGGCACTGCCGCACCTCGTGCCCCCCCTCCCTCGAGGCCCCGACCCTCTCCCTCCCTCTCCCTCTCCTAGTCTCCCTTCTCCTTGGACCCCGGCTCAACGGCTCCTCCCCCCGCGTGCGCTGCCTCCTCCCCTCCGGTCTCTTCACCGTGCGGCCTCCTCCACTCCGGCCTCCCCCCCCCGCGCGCCACCTCCACCTCTTGTCCTCCTTTAGTCGGCTCCTCCTCCTTGGGCGGGGCATGGCTGCGAAGCGGTCAAGGCGCGGGCTGCTCAGGCGAGGCGCGGAACGACGTAGCGGTCGAGGCGGCGAGCAGTGGCCTAGGCACGACCGCACGAGTGAGGTGCGAGCAGCCGAGGCGCTGTCGTGCGGCCGAGCGAGGCTCGGCGCGGCAACCGAGGCACGACCGGCGAGCGAGGCGAGGCAGCAGCTACAGCTGCTGCTGTGGGCTAGTGGGCTAGCGTGCCACCATGTGCCGATGGGCTAGCGTGGGCCTGTGTGCCGACTGCGTGCCGCGCTGGCACGAATCCGGCCCAAACGACCGTGCCAGGCCGTGCCGCCCATCATGCCCGGTTGCCGAGCCTGGCACGGCCCAAGCTATAGTACCAGGCTAGCACAACACAACCCTCTCACATGCCAGGTTGGGCTTAGACCGGGCTAGGCACTTCGTGCCTCGGACCGACCCAATAAAGCACAGTCCAGTGCCCACCACTATTCGAAGGCAAGTGATCACCCATCCGTCAAGAAGTTTCAATTGAATTTGCCCTCCTCCATACTCCGTAGCTTGGCAAACAAAACACACCCTCTTTTGGTTAGGTCAAGTATTACATTTTTTATCATTTCAGATGTCCTACTATCTATGATCAGAAGAAACTAAAACATCATTGTAGTAAATACGAATCCCCTTAACTAACCAAGGAAATTGTTAGAAATAAAGGCACATTTAGGTTTAATTTAATCCAAAAGTAAATCATGAACAACATGTGATTGACTATCGGTAACGAATAACAGGAGCATACCATAGATGCATATGCTAGAAGACTACACATATATCCATCTAATGTGCTCACAATCAATAGGTTGAAAATAAACAGTAGAAACATTGTAACGCATCGCTCGTTAGGTGCAGATGGAGCGAGAGTTGTTGTAGCGCCGTCTGATGCCGAGGACGGAAGCGCGTCGCAGTCGAGCGCGATGCCGAGCAGCAGCTCTTAAACGTCGAGGAAGACGAGCCGTGACGGTGACGTGGAAGCAGTCGCGCCGAGCGCTTCCCAAAAACCTGATTCGTCCTCTCCCGGTGCAAGAACGCGAGGACGGACGATTTCGGAGACCTGCTTTCCCGTTCGCTGGTGCACGCCGGCGTACGGGACGGGGAAGACTTGATGGCGGTGCAGCGAGAGGAATAGCAAAAACCTAGACGTGGTGTGTACCGTGCTCTTCCGGACGGCAGCGGCGCAGTATATAAAGGAATAGCCTGGTAACAGTCCGTAACCGAACACGACTCGAAGACGTGCCATGATCGGAGTCTATTACGGAGTCGGTTACGGTTTCCTTATCCCTTCTGCAACCGTGACGATCCCGAGTAGCAAAAGAATAAATTGCAAAAGGAGGCTGCGCCTACGCAAAGCCCTGGACCGGATTTCGGCGGACCATTCACGCAGGTGCCGCACGCCCGCGCCCCCCGCCCCGCCCCGCCCGGCCGTGCCCGTGCCCGAGCCGAGCGAGCGAGCAGGCCCGGCGAGCGGCGAGGCGGCGGCAGCGGCGTGTGTATTCTTTCTCCCTTTCTCCACATGGTTCTACCATGGTGGAGCACACTCCACTATTTAAACTAGTGTTCACCACTTTAGGCTAGCAATGTGGTACTATTGCTAGTGCACATGCCTCTTCATGAGGTGGGCCTTTGAGATTTTCTAGGATTTATTGTCTCGCTTAAATGGGCTTGGCCCAAATAATCCAACAATCCCCACCAGATCTCAAAGTCCCACTAACAGTTTTGCCTATTCCAAAGCTGTTGATATACCAGCGTTTCGGTGACAATGGACTATGCCTTGAATTGCACCTAGAACTCCAAATTACACTCAGCCACAACTTGAACAATGGACTAAGCCTTGAATTGCAAGTTTTGTGCGATCGAGTTTCATTTAGAGCCTTAGGCGATACTAGGTCGCCAATAGGCTACCCCTCGGGTGGAGCATATAAGTCGTACTCCATGGTCTCTTCATGAGATTATTAGAGATTACCAAAGTCTCATAGATCGCGACTTTCAACAAATCAATCTCATATAGGTGTGTTCTTTCAAGATGCTCTGTAGGATGACATCTTCGCTAAATAAAGCCAACAGAACACATTAAGGCAAAAGCCAACCTGCCATACAGATTTCGAGAGTATTGCATCTTCACTTGGAACTAGTTAGAAAATTACTCTCCTCCAGTTAACCAGTAGCTTGTTTTTCCCAAGTCCTAATTCACGGGATCTCCGATCACATAGGTTGGGTTACCGCTACGGTATAACTCACATGGGTCTCATGCCTAGTTCCTTTGATGCGTTATCTATCACATTCCGTGATAGCCCTTTAGTGAAGGGATCTGCCAGGTTTTAGCCGCCTGGATATAATCCAATGCTATCACTCCGAGTTTTTCAATTTCTGACAGACTTCAAACGTCTTTTCACATGTCTTGAGGATTTCAAGTTATCTTTAGAATCGCTCACTTTAACAATAAGCTGTTTGATTGTCACAGTTCATAAGAATGGCCGGTATTGGTTTTTCAACCACCTAAGATCCATCAAGAGTTCACGTAGCCATTCTCGCCTCAACAGTTGGTCGTATCCAATGCAGTCAATTCTGCCTCCATAGTTGACCGTGTCAAAATAGTCTGTTTGCAAGACCTCCACGACACAGCGCCCCCACCAAGTGTAAACACATATCCACTGGTGGCCTTAATCTCATCAGCATCAGAGATCCAATTTGAATCACTATAACCCTCTTGTACTGAAGGGTACCCGGTATAGTGTATTCCATAATTTACTGTACCCACCAAGTAATGCATAACTCTTTCGAGTGCACGCCAATGATCATCTCCCGGGTTAGAAGTAAACCGGCCCAATTTGCTTACAGCAAATGAGATATCAGGCCTTGTTGCGCTAGCCAAGTACATGAGAGATCCAATGATCTGAGAGTATTTCATTTGATCTCTAGCAATTCTCTTGTTTTTCCGAAGAATCACACTTGGATCATAAGGTGTTGGAGAAGGCTTGCTATCCGAATAGCCAAACCGACTCAAAACCTTTTCCACATAATGGGATTGAGAAAGACTAATCCCATCCTCACCTTTGACTAACTTGATGTTCAAGATCACGTCAGCCTCTCCGAGATCTTTCATATCAAAATTTCCAGACAGGAAAGACTTGACCTCATTGATCACATCAAGGTTTGTTCCAAAGATCAAAATGTCATCCACATATAGGCACAGAATAACTCCCTCACCCCCACCATGGCGATAATACACACACTTGTCGGCTTCGTTTACAGCGAAGCCAGCTTGTGTCAATGTTCTATCGAACTTCTCATGCCATTGTTTAGGTGCTTGTTTAAGGCCATAAAGAGATTTGATAACTTACACACCTTGCTCTCATGTCCGGTAGCACAAATCCATCCGCTAATCCATGTAGATCTCCTCATCTATCTCTCCATTAAGAAAAGTCATCTTCACGTCCATTTGATGGACAATGAGACCATGAGAGGCAGCCAAGGATAAAAGTACCCGGATGGTTGTGATACTAGCAACAGTTGAATAAGTATCAAAGTAATCATCTCCTTCTTTTTGTGTATAACCCTTAGCTACAAGTCTAGCCTTATACTTTTCAATAGTACCATCAGGCCTGAGTTTCTTTCTGAACACCCACTTACAGCCCATAGGTTTGCAACCATAAGGTCGTTCTGTGAGCTCCCAAGTTCCGTTAGACAGAATAGAATCCATCTCACTACGGACTGCCTCCTTCCAGTAGTCTGCATCAGAAGATGCATAAGCTTCTGAAATAGAGGTGGGAGTATCATCCACAAGGTACACAGTGAAATCATTACCAAAGGATTTAACCATCCTTTGTCTCTTGCTCCTCCTAGGAGCCTCACTGTCATCCTCCTCAGGATTTTGCTCGGGTATCTGTTCAGAATCCTCAGTTTGTGCAATAGGTTCGGGAATTATCTCAGGGTTTTGACTAGAAACGCTATGCAAATCTTTCATGGGAAATATGCCCTCAAAGAAGGTGGCATCTCTGGATTCCATGATTGTACCGACGATCATGTCAGATACCTCAGACTTTACTACTAAAAATCTATAGGCAATGCTCCGATGAGCGTATCCCCTAAAGACACAATCCACTGTCTTAGGTCCAAGTTTGCGCTTTTTAGTTATGGGCACATTGACTTTCGCCAAGCAACACCACGTGCGAAATTATGAAAGTGATGGTTTTCTCCCTTCCCATTCTTCATATGGGGTTTTCTACTTATTCTTAAAAGGAACTTTATTCAAAAGCGTGACAAGAAGTCAACAGGGCCTCCCCACCATTCCTTAGATAGACCCGCAGGTCCAACATGGCATTTACCAAATCGCTTAGAGTGCGGTTCTTTCTTTCGGCAACCCCATTAGACTGGGCGAATAGGGAGGTGTCCTCTCATGAATAATTCCATGTTCCTTACAGAATAAGTCGAACTCAAGAGAGAAGTACTCACCGCCACGATCTGACCTAAGCCTTTTGATTTTTCTTTCTAATTGATTTTCAACTTCAGCCTTATAGACTTTGAAGTAGTCTAAAGCCTCATCTTTAGTTTTCAATGAGATAAACATAGCAAAGATCTAGATGCATCATCAATCAGAGTCATGAAATATCTTTTTCCTCCTTTAGTCAACACACCATTCATCTCACAAAGATCTGAATGTATGAGTTCTAATGGTGCCAAGTTTCTCTCCTCCGCTTCCTTGTGAGGTTTGCGAGGTTGCTTTGATTGCACACAACTTTGGCACTTAGAACCTTTGACAGTAGGAATTTTTGGAATTAAATTCATACTAGCGAGCCGAGTCATACAACCAAAATTTAAATGACATAACCGTGAGTGCCAAACATCGGTTTTCACCTCCATTGGAAATATCACAAATATGGTTCACAACTTTATTGCAGAAATCAGAAAGGGAAAAACGGAACAAGCCTCCGCATTCATAGCCTTTACCAATAAAAAGTCCATGCTTAGACACGACTACTTTATTAGACTCAAACACCACTTTGAACCCTTCTTTACATAGAAGGGAGCCGCTGACCAGGTTTTTATTTATTGAGGGGACATGCTGCACGTTCTTTAGCTGCACGATCTTTCCCGAAGTAAACTTCAGATCTACCGTGCCAACACCAAGAACGAAGCATTCGAGCCGTTTCCCATCAACACGAGCAATCCCATACGACCTGGTAAGAAGAGAACAAAGAGAGATCAAGACACACATGAACATTAGCTCCAGTATCAATCCACCAATCGGTGGTCTGATTTCTTGAAAGAACAATAGGTGCGTTACCATACCCGAAGTTCCTCCTCCAAAGCATTGCCAATGGTCACGTTGACAGACTTTGAGTTCTCCTTGCTCACCCTTTTCGCCCTTGCGATTTGGACACTTTGCTTGGCCCAAAGGTCCAATCTCACCGCAAACAAAGCAGGCTTCTCATCTTTGTTCATTGACTTCTTCTTCTTGAAATTAGTGGTTTGTTTGGCTTTATTTTTCCCTTTGTTCTTGCCATGTGAGAATCTGTTGCACCACATTGGCGCTAGATCGCCCCTCAGTTCCTTTCACAGTGCATCCTTAGCTCGAGCTTTCTCCTCAACATCTAGAGACGCAATCGATTCTCAACAGAAATCTCTTGTCTCTTATGTTTCGTAGATGTGGCAAAATTCCTCCATGAAGGAGGTAATTTGGCAATAATGCCCTGACCACAAACATCGCTGTAATCGATTTTGAGAAGTTCGAGTTCCCTAGCGAGAACCTGTATCTCATGAGCCTGCTCAACTACAGAACGGTTATCCACCATCTTGTAGTCATGATATTGCTCCATGATATACAGTTCACCGCCAGCATCGGAAGCACCGAACTTAGCATTCAAAGCATCCCAAAGTTCCTTCGTCTCTTTAATGTGCATATACACATCGCACAGACGATCGGCAAGAACACTAAGAACGGCTCCCACAAAGAGTGTGTTGGCATCCCGATATGCCTTCTCCTTTTCAGGAGTTGGTTCCATATCCTCTGGTTTGCCGTTCGACACCCAGAACACGTTCATAGCTGTAAGCCACAAGGTGACCCTTGTCTGCCATCTTTTGAAGTGCACACCGGTGAATTTTTCCAGCCTCAGTGCCTCGGCAAAGCCAGCCATTGATAAACCTAAGCGCCTATAATCAGGTTTTTGGATTGTTAGAAATAAAGGCACATTTAGGTTTAATTTAATCCAAAAGTAAATCATGAACAACATGTGATTGACTATCGGTAACGAATAACAGGAGCATACCATAGATGCATATGCTAGAAGACTACACATATATCCATCTAATGTGCTCACAATCAATAGGTTGAAAATAAACAAGAGAAACATTGTAACGCATCTTGTTAGGTAATGCAGATGGAAGCGATAGTTGTTGTAAGCGGCGTCTGATCAGGGGGAAGCGCGTCGCGATCAGCCGCGATCGAGCAGCAGCTCTTAAACGTCGAGGAAGACGAGCCGTGACGGTGACGTGGAAGCAGTCGCGCCGAGCGCTTCCCAAAAACCTAATTCGTCCTCTCCCGGTGCAAGAACGCGAGGGCCAGGGCGGTTTCGGAGACACTGCTTTCCGTTCATTTGGTGCACGCGGCGTCGGGACGAGCGAACTTGATGGCAGCGCAGCGAGAGGAATAGCAAAAACCTAGACGTGGTGTGTATCGTGCTCTTCCGGACGGCAGCGGCGCAGTATATAAAGGAATAGCCTAGTAACAGTCCGTAACCGAACACGACTCGAAGACGTGCCACGATCGGAGTCTATTACGGTTTCCTTATCCCTTCTGCAACCGTGACGATCCCGAGTAGCAAAAGAATAAACTGCAAAAGGAGGCTGCGCCTACGCAAAGCCCTGGACCGGATTTCGGCGGACCATTCACGCAGGTGCCGCCCGCCCGCCCGCCCCGTGCCCGGCGAGGCGAGGCGAGCGCGCGTGTGTATTCTTTCTCCCTTTCTCCACATGGTTCTACCATGGTGGAGCACACTCCACTATTTAAACTAGTGTTCACCACTTTAGGCTAGCAATGTGGTACTATTGCTAGTGCACATGCCTCTTCATGAGGTGGGCCTTTGAGATTTTCTAGGATTTATTGTCTCAGTTAAATGGGCTTGGCCCAAATAATCCAACAGAAATGACACTCCACGATTACGGATATATCTTGCTTCTGCCAGTTGAGGTTGAGCAGATCTATCAACCTGTACGCATAGAATGGCACACTCGACTTGTGGTTTTTCGAGGGCAAATAATACTGCTTTGGCACAAGATATTTTCTGAAAAAGCTATGCTATATGCACCAAAATAGCTACGGACTTATATTACCCGTACAAAATAGACGCTGACACATATGCCCTTTCCAGAAAACAGGCATAGTTCAGGCTGTAGCTCTAGACCTGGTCATCGTGTAGTGCCGCACGGGAACGATGGACTCTGGGCATAGATCATGCTGGATGTCATGGTCTAATCGACATATGTGCTGTGCTGTACCAGTTCTTCGGCTAGTCTAGACATGGCTCATTGGCATATCGTGTCACCTTCGTGCCATGTTGACTTAGATCTGGTCTCTTTACACTGTTGGGAGGAGAGGAAATGAGCTAAAGACGCACGAGACCAATACAGTGGACATAAATATGGAGAAAAAATAACTAAATTTTATTCATTCTCCGTAAAAGTCGTGTCGATATAGTGGTTGATATCTATTCGTGGATTTCATTACGACCTGCTCAACGGTTCGAAAGACGAACTAAACACCTTGCATTTTAGCCTCTTTCACATGTTTGAAGCGCTTGAACCATCTCGTACTTGTTGCATTGTTGAAGCAGTTTTTCATATTTCACTTCTACTGTCAAACTTTTCATAATATATTATCGAAAACTGTAAAAAAAATCAGTATCAAAACCGTGTTAAGTCTGAATCGTGTTTGTCGGCACTAACGTGTCGTGCCAATCTAAACACGGTCCTTTGAGGAGTGTCGTGCCATGCCGTACCGTCTATCGTACCCAGTCAACAGGCCTGGTACAATCCTGACAATACCGTGCCGCCTATTGTGCCATAGACTAGTCAAAAAAAAGTCTGATCCGATACCAGGTAAGGATTTTTTTTTTTTCTTTCGGGAGAAAGAAGATCGTTTATACATAGACTACTTTCCATTTGTTAACACATGGCTGCTGCAAACATTAGTGGTGATCCATCCAAGTAATCCAACAGTGTGACAACAAAAACATTATCGTGAGAACCTTGACTAAACCCTAGCATTCGGCACAGCGATCATCTCAACGAGGCCGGCAAAAGGTGGAGAGATGTAGATTTTGGATTATCCCTCATGCGAAAGCGACTACAAAATTAAGAACCGTCCTGTTGCGTTTTGTGACAAAGCCCATCACTCATCGGCGTGTTTCTTTTTCTTAAAAGAAAAACCGTGGGTAGTGATCCACCGAAAACGATGTGTACCAATGGTTGCTCAACGTGTAGGCCATCTGGAATGATGTGCAGCTGGGAGAAGTTTGGTTGGGCAAGGAGTTGCCGCTAAGTAATGGAGGGTGTTTAAGTAATTTTGCAGGGGCTTAGGACAAATAGGATTGGACACATGGCGCGTCATGTCTCATGCGGGGTCGGAGACCGGACTCGTTTATTTTGTTTATCTACTACTTGTAGTGAACTTCAATCTCTCGAAGAAAAGTTCATCTCACTAAGCGTGTTCCCTGTTTCAGAGACTGTAAAGTTTTTAATCAATTTTTTTAATATATATAAAAAAATGTACATGTATGTGTGTGTGCTGTGTGTATATGGTGTGAGTGAGTTGTGCGTCCAATAATTTGGAGTGTAACTATTTTCTTTAGGAATGTTTAGACAGTATTGTGTACTGCTTAAAGAATGCAATGCGAGACCAAGCACTTAGCAAATACCTCCTTCCGGTCACAAATAGATGATCTAGATATAGTCAAATTTTTGAAACTTTGTTTTGTCAATATCTTTTAAATATTTAAATTGGATATATGAAAATCATATATGTAGATTTGTCTCGAAAAATACTTTTGTAATATTATAATTTTATTGGGTTTTATAGATATTATATGTAGATTTGTCTCGAAAAATACTTTCATAATATTATAATTTTATTGGGTCTTTTCTATAATTTTATTGGATTTTATAGATATTAGATATTATAATTTTATAATTTTATTGGGTTTTATAGATATTATAATTTTATTGGGTCTATTGATGTGTACCTACAAGATATGAACTGAAAACGAAATTTGGAACCCTAAGCTATTTTCTTTGGAATGTTTAGACGGTATTGTGTACTGCATTTGTTAAAGAATGCAATGCGAGACCAAGCACTTAGCTACTCCTTTCCGTCACAAATAGTTGACCTAGATATAGTCAAACTTTTAAAACTTTGATTTGTCAATATTTTTTTAAATATTTAAATTGAATATATGAAAATTATATACATAGATTTGTCTCAAAAAATACTTCCATAATATTATAATTTATTGGGTTTTATAGATATTATAATAGAAATTAGTGATTAAAATTGTATTTTGAAGATCGTGTTGATGTCTAAACAACAACTATTTGTGATCGGAGGGAGTACATTGTTACATAGCAATAGCTCGAATTAAGTCAGTTTCTGCATTCCAAGAAAATAGGAAAGACCATTATCAAGAAATTCATGGTTCAGTTAAAATGGCCAAATTTTAACCACTGAATTATCTATGATGATTTTCCACTTCCTACTTTTGGAATGGGCGCGGCTAAACTCTGTTTAAATATATTTACCATCCAAATCAATACATAATAAGCTTCAGTATACCTTCTGAAGTTCTGATAACAAGACCGCACTCTGTACACAAAATTGAAGTACAATGCTTACCTTTTATCGTAAACTTGAGTTTTTTTTTTGTGTGTGAATTGCTTGGTACATTAACTGAATATGGTATCGACCTCATATCCTTAATTCAAGACCTATGACTAACACAGTATATTTAAAAATAATTATAGATTACTTCGAGTCTATGTCTCAAGTGGAATTTAAACACGAAGAGGAGCGTTAAAGTATATCACCCATATTTCTTTATAAACTTAAGTTTTTAAGTAAACTCGTTAGATCATGCAACTCAATACACAACAATTATACCATTAATTTTCTTTTCTTTCCGTTCATATCAGAGGCATACGTTTTTCTTTGTTAGACGGAGACACCCACAGCCACGTACGTAGCCTAGTGGCCTAAGTGCTTGCATTGTTCTCTCTAATCTCTACTATTCTAAATCACCAGTTGGTGGCAGTGGTGCATTCTACCTTTCCGCTCTCCAGTCATTTTGAAATGAAACAAACACACTTAATTGCCTTGGTAATTGACGCAAGAAACAAAGCTTAGCGTGCATTCTACCTTCCACCTCTCCAGTCATTTTGAAATGAAAGAAACACACTTAATTGTATATGGTGTGAGTGAGTTGCGTGTCCAATAATTTGGAGTGTAGCTATTTTCTTTAGGAATGTTTAGACAGTATTGTGTACTTCTTAAAGAATGCAATGCGAGACCAAGCACTTAGCAAATACCTCCTTCCGGTCACAAATAGATGATCTAGATATAGTCAAATTTTTGAAACTTTGATTTGTCAATATCTTTTTAAATATTTAAATTGGATATATGAAAATCATATATATAGATTTGTCTCGAAAAATACTTTCGTAATATTATAATTTTATTGGGTTTTATAGATATTATATGTAGATTTGTCTCAAAAAATACTTTCATAATATTATAATTTTATTGGGTCTTTTCTATAATTTTATTGGGTTTTATAGATATTAGATATTATAATATTATAATTTTATTGGGTTTTATATATATTATAATTTTATTGGGTTTATTGATGTGTACCTATATTTCGGAGGGTTACAAGATATGAACTGAAAATGAAATTTGGAAGCTTTATTTTCTTTAGAATGTTTAGACGGTATTGTGTACTGCATTTGTTAAATAATGCAATGCGAGACCAAGCACTTAGCAATACTCCTTTCCATCACAAATAGTTGACCTAGATATAGTCAAACTTTTAAAACTTTGATTTGTCTATATTTTTTTAAATATTTAAATTGAATATATGAAAATTATATACATAGATTTGTCTCGAAAAATACTTCCATAATATTATAATTTATTGGGTTTTATAGATATTATAATAGAAATTAGTGATTAAAATTGTATTTTGAAGATCGTGTTGATGTCTAAACAACAACTATTTGTGATCGGAGGGAGTACATTGTTACATAGCAATAGCTCGAATTAAGTCAGTTTCTGCATTCCAAGAAAATAGGAAAGACCATTATCAAGAAATTCATGGTTCAGTTAAAATGGCCAAATTTTAACCACTGAATTATCTATGATGATTTTCCACTTCCTACTTTTGGAATGGGCGCGGCTAAACTCTGTTTAAATATATTTACCATCCAAATCAATACATAATAAGCTTCAGTATACCTTCTGAAGTTCTGATAACAAGACCGCACTCTGTACACAAAATTGAAGTACAATGCTTACCTTTTATGGTAAACTTGAGTTTTTTTTTTTGTGTGTGAATTGCTTGGTACATTAACTGAATATGGTATCGACCTCATATCCTTAATTCAAGACCTATGACTAACACAGTATATTTAAAAATAATTATAGATTACTTCGAGTCTATGTCTCAAGTGGAATTTAAACACGAAGAGGAGAGTTAAAGTATATCACCCATATTTCTTTATAAACTTAAGTTTTTAAGTAAACTCGTTAGATCATGCAACTCAATACACAACAATTATACCATTAATTTTCTTTTCTTTCCGTTCATATCAGAGGCATACGTTTTTCTTTGTTAGACGAAGACACCCACAGCTACGTACGTAGCCTAGTGGCCTAAGTGCTTGCATTGTTCTCTCTAATCTCTACTATTCTAAATCACCAGTTGGTGACAGTGGTGCATTCTACCTTCCCGCTCTCCAGTCATTTTGAAATGAAACAAACACACTTAATTGCCTTGGTAATTGACGCAAGAAACAAAGCTTAGCGTGCATTCTACCTTCCACCTCTCCAGTCATTTTGAAATGAAAGAAACACACTTAATTGTATATGGTGTGAGTGAGTTGCGTGTCCAATAATTTGGAGTGTAGCTATTTTCTTTAGGAATGTTTAGACAGTATTGTGTACTGCTTAAAGAATGCAATGCGAGACCAAGCACTTAGCAAATACCTCCTTCCGGTCACAAGTAGATGATCTAGATATAGTCAAATTTTTGAAACTTTGATTTGTCAATATCTTTTTAAATATTTAAATTGGATATATGAAAATCATATATATAGATTTGTCTCGAAAAATACTTTCGTAATATTATAATTTTATTGGGTTTTATAGATATTATATGTAGATTTGTCTCAAAAAATACTTTCATAATATTATAATTTTATTGGGTCTTTTCTATAATTTTATTGGGTTTTATAGATATTAGATATTATAATATTATAATTTTATTGGGTTTATTGATGTGTACCTATATTTCGGAGGGTTACAATATATGAACTGAAAATGAAATTTGGAAGCTTTATTTTCTTTAGAATGTTTAGACGGTATTGTGTACTGCATTTGTTAAATAATGCAATGCGAGACCAAGCACTTAGCAATACTCCTTTCCGTCACAAATAGTTGACCTAGATATAGTCAAACTTTTAAAACTTTGATTTATCAATATTTTTTTAAATATTTAAATTGAATATATGAAAATTATATACATAGATTTGTCTCAAAAAATACTTCCATAATATTATAATTTATTGGGTTTTATAGATATTATAATAGAAATTAGTGATTAAAATTGTATTTTGAAGATCGTGTTGATGTCTAAACAACAACTATTTGTGATCGGAGGGAGTACATTGTTACATAGCAATAGCTCGAATTAAGTCAGTTTCTGCATTCCAAGAAAATAGGAAAGACCATTATCAAGAAATTCATGGTTCAGTTAAAATGGCCAAATTTTAACCACTGAATTATCTATGATGATTTTCCACTTCCTACTTTTGGAATGGGCGCGGCTAAACTCTATTTAAATATATTTACCATCCAAATCAATACATAATAAGCTTCAGTATACCTTCTGAAGTTCTGATAACAAGACCGCACTCTGTACACAAAATTGAAGTACAATGCTTACCTTTTATCGTAAACTTGAGTTTTTTTTTGTGTGTGAATTGCTTGGTACATTAACTGAATACGGTATCGACCTCATATCCTTAATTCAAGACCTGACTAACACAGTATATTTAAAAATAATTATAGATTACTTCGAGTCTATGTCTCAAGTGGAATTTAAACACGAAGAGGAGCGTTAAAGTATATCACCCATATTTCTTTATAAACTTAAGTTTTTAAGTAAACTCGTTAGATCATGCAACTCAATACACAACAATTATACCATTAATTTTCTTTTCTTTCCGGTCATATCAGAGGCATACGTTTTTCTTTGTTAGACGGAGACACCCACAGCCACGTACGTAGCCTAGTGGCCTAAGTGCTTGCATTGTTCTCTCTAATGATCTAATCCTGTATAAAACACACCGGGCACCAACCAGGCCTCAGTCAGTGTCCCCACCCATCTCCGCACAAAAATATCTCCCCACACTTTTTCGTGCGTTTCTCTCTCAAAACCAGCTCTTTTTACCTCTCCTCTTCCAAAGACAAGAACATGAAAACCTTGGAGAGATTTAATCTGGGATCCATGGCCAAGCTGGTGGACTCTTGCGACCACGGCGACGTCGCTGACGCCGGGTGCGTGCGCGCCGCGCTGGCGGAGCTGGTCCTCACCTTCCTCTTCGTCTTCACCGGAGTCGCCGCCGCCATGGCCGCCGGTACGTGCTGCTGTCTGTACTCCGGGATCGCTTCTTTGCGGCTGCCCTTTCGATGTGTACATATATACGCGGCGTGGGACTGATGCACGGGAGATGTGGATGGATGGTTTGGTTTGGTTTGGTTTGCAGGGTCGCCGGAGTTGCCCGGGGCGACGATGCCGATGGCGGCGCTGGCGGGGGTAGCGATCGCGCAGGCGCTGGCCGCGGGGGTGCTGGTGACTGCGGGGTTCCACGTGTCGGGCGGGCACCTGAACCCGGCGGTGACAGTAGCGCTGCTGGCGCGCGGGCACATCTCGGCGCTCAGGTCGGTGCTGTACGTCGCCGCGCAGCTGCTGGCCTCCTCCCTCGCCTGCATCCTCCTCCGGTTCCTCACCGGCGGCATGGTACGCGCCTATCGCCCTATCTCTAGCTCCTTTTTACCAACGCTGCTAGTTGCTACGCATCCTAAGATCCGAGAAAAGGGGGAAAGGCCGAATTTTTCGTTGCTTCGTGTGGCTCTGTCGTCCTGTCACGGCAGTTTGCCGGCTGGGCTGTGCTTGGGCTGGGCCTAAAGAAATCTCCACGTGCTGTTTTGGTCAGCTCGGCCGGGCAGGGCCGGGCCTTGTTTGGGCTTGAATGGGAGTATCGATAATTCCACGGTTCAGTTTTTTGTTGGGCCTAAGGAAACTGATTTTCATAAGACGTTGGCACCAAACTTTAACAGAACTAGTTGAATGAATATGCTTTGCTACGGCTAAAAGAATATGATATTATCTCTAGCACGTTGAGTCATCTCATGATCGGTTTGCTTCGTCCATACCTCGGCTCCGCCTTCACATCGAGCTACAACAAAAGCTGTTTTGCACTTTATGAATTCGTCATTTTTTCAAAAATACCGATACAACTACACGGCTATATATATATAGTAATAATAATATACATATATATATATTATTTTTTATTTTTCTGCAACTAGGAATATGTACCTTAGTCTTTACAACTTAACTAAGCTGTGAAAAAATAAGTACTGTCAGCTTAGGACACATCGTTCAATCATTATTAGTGCCTTTTAGCAAGTGCGTTTTGACTTCAGGGTATCTACTAATACCAACATATTTGTAATATTTGCATCTCCATTTCACGGTTCCTCTAGAAGGACCACCCTTATCTAGAATGTTAACATGGTTCTACAATGGAGCCTTCATGATGGTGTTTTGCTCCTCTTGAGTGGCTAGGGTTACCTAAAAGACCGAGGTGGGTTGGGTTGTATCATCATATATGTCGGATAAGTGTCAATGAAGTATCGAAATCATGTCGAATATTAAAATTATTTATTTTGGCTATCTAATTGTCAATACGTAACCGATACGTGTTAAGCGATGTGTCGGTGTCCGATACGGCACCAAATCAGCGTGTCCGTGCTACAGAGGTTACACCTCTGCGCCCTCTGCTTAGCCGGGCATCTAGTAGAGCTTCTTAGTTTTTTTTTAGGTTAGAGAATATTTAGGGGAGTGAAGTTTGTTTTTCCTTTTAGAGAATATTAGGGGGTGGAAGGGGTGAGGGTGGGGTTGGGCTGAATGAATCACCATTTTTAAGTAGTAAGGATCTGCGCCTTACACGATGCGGAATTGCCTTAAATCTCTGTTATTGTAAAATGGGTTTTTAAATCTGGAGCTCTTCTTTTTATTTCTTTCCTGAGAGGAAAAGCGGAGCTTAACTTATTATTATTCAATAAAGTGAGTTATAATCGTCCTGTATACATCTTAAAACATCTCAATGCCGCGTGCACATATAGGTTGGCTCGGCGAAGCATGTTAAGCACAACAGCTAGGATAACCTATATATGTAGTTGAGTAAATTACGCAAAATTAAATATTATGTTTGAATGGTGAAGTGTATATATGATGGGTGCAACCGAGTTATGTTAAATTGTGCGGATCGTTCTCTTTATATGTTTGGATTTTTGCATTTGTTTGATGACTTATTAGTTTCTTATCGTTTCGCCTTAGTTGTCTGCTGCACGAGCTTCTATTTTCCTTTAGCGCTTGAAGACCCGAACTCTATAGTTAAAAGAAGCATTACATTCATAAAAGAAGTCGTCCAATTGAGCCTTTCAATTTCGATGACGAAGGGTTTGATTTGTAGTTGCTCGCAAAGATAACAAGCTGATAATAAAATTGACCTCTGAAAAGTTGAAGAGCTAATATGTATAGGAGAGCCAAAGTCAAGAGACCAAAACACTAAATAATACTTTTCCATTTAGTTAATACAGATATATAGCCCCACCCCCACTCCTAAGTCCAAGCACTAGACTTGTGCTAAATATAAAAGACCACCTCATCTTCTGCCAATTGAATTCATCAAGCTGACCGAGTACCAAAATGGCGCGTTTTGCTCTTCACAAAACCACATGGTCTGTGTCAAGCTGCAGAACAAAATCAAATGGCATGAGAAGTGCATTTAATAATTGCTATTTTGCATTCATGATCTTTTCAACATGTGTAACCTGAACAGGATAAGTACCATTTCCAAATCTAAGCATTTCTCCAATGTGCAATGCAGGCCACTCCGGTGCACGCCCTGGGCGCAGGCATAGGGCCCATCCAGGGCCTGCTGATGGAGGTCATCTTCACCTTCTCCCTCCTCTTCGTTGTCTACGCGACGATCCTTGACCCGCGGACCTCGGTGCCGGGCTTCGGTCCGCTGCTCACCGGTCTCATCGTCGGCGCCAACACCCTCGCTGGAGGCAACTTCTCTGGCGCATCCATGAACCCGGCCCGGTCATTTGGGCCGGCGCTGGCCACTGGTGTGTGGACCCACCACTGGGTCTACTGGCTCGGGCCGCTGGTCGGTGGTCCCCTCGCCGGCCTGGTCTATGAGTCACTGTTCATGGTCAGCAAGGAGCATGAGCCTTTGCGCGATGAGACCTGTTAGCAATCAGGCCCCTCACATGGTTGCATATATAAACTACATATACAAATGCATATATTGGTCCTGGTAATTAAGGTTGCTGTAAAATTGTTCCGGCGCGTGATTATACCATGCAGCAATGTTTGTAACCTGCAAGTGCTGTTTTTTTTCCGTCAAGGCTAGTAATCAGCCATATAAAAAGATTGTTTCTAAGATGTAATTGTTGTTAGTTCAGTTGTACTACGGTAATAGTATAGTGGTCTATTGTAAAATAGCCAGTCATCTGGTCATGTTATTACTTGCTAGAAGATCTCATTTCCATCCTGCTTAGAGTAACCAGATCAAATTGGGGCAAGTCATATTATTGAACTGCTCATAAAATGGTTTTCAAGTGAGGTACGTCCAAGTTTGTTCATATATAAAAAAATGTACATTTTCTTAATTCTAAGGTCTGGTGTATGTTTCACTGATGTTACAGTTTGTGACAGATTGCATGAATGTTGTAGAATTCATACAAACATATACTAACTCCAGCTCAACCTATTTCCCTTCAAATACTTATCACTTATCTTTTTCTAAGCAACATTTCCCTTCAAATGCTCATATTGAACGGCTTCCTTCCCATTCGCTTAGTGATGACTCACTTGTTTTCAATGCCTTCATAATAAGAATAAACATGTAAATAACTAGCTTTAATAATTTCATTATTATTTGAAACTAATCTAAAAGGTACACACACTAGCTGTCACATTTCATCCACTCATGAACGAGGTAGCACAGTACTGCCCTGTTAACGTTTTTTTTACTTCTTACGGTTTGCATTATTTTTTTTTTATAATTTTACATTAAGATATACTAATAAAATTATAATGTTATGAAAGTATTTCGATGACAAATCTAATGATATAGTTATCATATAATCAATCGAGATAGTTTTAAACATACTGGATTTCTGGTGCTTGATTTGGATTTCTAGTGTTCGATTTGGATTTCTCTCAATTTGATTTCTGTACAGCGTGGACGTGTTCTTTTTTGGCAGTGGCATGATCCGGAGAGATGGCCAAACGGGCGTTCAAGACGGTACGTTCGCTTAACGGCCGGCAAGACGGCCGTTAACGGCCGCAAGACGCCCGTTTAGGCCCGGCTAATAAACGGGCCGGGCCGGGCCGTGCCGGGTACCGGCCCAAGCACGGCCCGGTTGCCAAACGGGCCGTGCCGTGCCGTGCCGGCCCGTTAGTGCATAAAAATTGAAATTTTAAAGAAAAAAAAACAGAAAAAATTGAAAAATATCCCAAAAAAATTGGAAAAATTCCAAAAAAAATCAGAATAAATGATAAAAGTTAGAATAATTAGAAAAACTCAAGAATGTACGAAAACTTTTAAAAATATATATAAATTAAGGAAAAGCTAAAAATATAAAATAAATTCTAAAATGAGCTAAATAATTAGAATTAAATAATTTGCTTTATTGATGTTTGGCTGCCTCGTTAAAAACTTTGCCAAGTAAAAACTCAACACGAGAAAACCTTGGCAAAGAAAAAAGAGTACAACCTAGCTCAGTGGTACAGGGAAAAAGTGAAGATTACAATTATTCTTCCTGATCAAGGTAAAGGTTTTGAAACGTTGCCGCCAAATTTCAACATTTTCTCAGAGTGTGTTGAGCTCGTTGTTCAGCTAGTTCCCAATCTTTCACAGTGAGAAGTATTTCCACCATCTCACTTGTCAGATTTGTTCTTCTCTCCTCGATTATTCTTCCAAATAGACTAAAAGCAGACTCCGAAGAAATTGTAGAGACAGGAACTGTTAACACATCCCGTGCTAATATGGAAAGCACTGGATATGTTATCTTGTGCTCATGCCACCACTGTAAAATGCTGAAATCCTCCTCTTGCTGTTCTTGGTAGTTAACAGTGTCGCTATTGAGATAGGCTGCCAGCTCCCCACCACCTGTTATTATGTCTGAACTTGACGTTGTTGTACTCGAACTTCTTGAGGTAGAGCCACCTGCACCCCATATCTTTCCCCACGCAGTTTTCTTCTTACCTGTTGTGGGTGGTGGTGGAGGTCGCTGTAGGCAAACTCCACTAAACTTCTGATCGTACTTAGCATAAACTTCAGATAAGTTAGCACGAACATGTGAAAAATAACTAGAATAATCAGTGCCTATCGCATCACTTAGAAGTGAGAGAACATTACCAAATCCTCGAATTTTAGCTCTAGGATCTAAAATAAATGCGAATGCATATAACATAGGAATTTCTTTCCAATATTTCAAAATTTTAGTTTTCATATGAAAAACAATTTCACGTAAAAGACTATCATTTTCATAGTTCTTTAAGTGAGTAGCAATTTCTAGAATATTATGTACAATTAAAGGAGATGTTGAGTAATAAACTCCAGATAAAGAATTAGTCGCATCAAAATTTTTTTCCAAAAATGACAACAAGTAATTAGCAACATACCAATGTTGCTCTGTGAGTAGCGGTTGACCATCCCGGGTACGATAGTTCGTATTAATAAAAACAGAAAATGTGTCCTTATAGGGTACGAGTTCCTTAAGCATCAAGAAAGTAGAGTTCCATCTAATTGGCATATCTGGACCAAATTTACGTGGACGTACACCCATTGCAAGACAATAGTTCTTATATGATGCTATTCGTACATTAGAATTATTAATGAAAGATATTGCAACACGAAAAGGTTCAAGGTACGTGTTTAACCTCTTTAAACCAGACTTAACTATAAGATTAATAATATGACAAGCACAACGCTGATGTAACAAGAAAGATTGGGCGTACGTACTAAAAAGTGGAGTAAGAATATTCATTGCAGAAGTGTTTGCTGCAGCATTATCTAATGTTATTGCAAAAATTTTATCTGTGAGGCTAAAGTCTTCCACAACTTTTATAATACAATCAGCAATATTTTTGCTAGTGTGTGCTACGTCAATTAATTTGAATCCTATAATTCTCTTCTCTAGCTGCCAGTCATTGTTTACGAAATGAGCAACTACACTAAGGTAATCTTCTTTAGCCCTACCACTCCATATATCTGATGTCAAAGACACAGAAAAAGTGCAAGTACTAAAGAGCTCTTTTAGCTTATCACGACAATTATTATAGTACTTAATCAGATCTCTAGTTGTTGTCTGTCTAGAAATTGAAGAAAACCTAGGATTATGAGCGGTCTTAATATATTTTTCAAATGCTGATGACTCACCAAAGTTTAAAGGTAGATCTTAGGAAGCAATTAAACGACAAAGAGCTTCACGAGCTACCTCAGGATTATAGTCCCAGTTACGTACCGTACCATCGGGGTTGTATTGCAGTTGCGTCTGTCTCATAGCCAATCCCTCTTTTTTTCTACAACTCTCAGCATGCCTCTTCAAGTGTCCTGTTCCACCTGAAGATTTTGCAGTTAGTTTGTGCTTACAATATTTACAAACAGCATACCTGTTTTGAACGCCGTCTGATGTCTCAAAGATCTGGTCGAACTCTTCCCAAACTCCGGATGTACTACGTCTTGTTCTTTTTGCCCCAGTGCTTGCCGACGCAGTAGCACTTGTAGAGCCTGAGGATGGTACATGTGCTGCAGCTTGTTCAGACTGATAGGATGCAAGAAGCTCTTCGGGTGAAATCCCGAAATCAGAAGCTGGGAAGGACGGAAAATCCTGATTCTCCATTAAGAAAACTGCAAGAAATAATTGCAATATTATTAATTTTATATCATTGAAAATAAAAAATTACAAAATTAAATCAATATTCTTACCTTCTTTTCTTGACAGAAACCGTAATCCGAATTTCGGATTTTTGGCAAAACAATTATGAATTTTGCCAAATTATCACTAATAGCACAAGAATTTTGACAAGATAATGAAGAGAAGAAATTGCAAGTGTGCTGGTGGGGAAATGAGGGGGAGGTGCTACCCTATTTATAGGAAAAAATTTGGGATTTTTCGGAATTGTTTTGAATTTTTTTTTATTTTTTAAGCATCCAACGGCTAAAAACGGCTATATTTCAAATTAACGGGCTAAACGGGCCGTGCCGTGCCTAATCGTGCCGGGCCGTGCCTAATCGCGTGCCGTCGCGTGCGTCGCGTCACGTGCGTCGCCCGATCGTAAACGCAGTAGTGCCATGCCGGCCGCCGTCTTGGCGCCACAAGCACGGCTAATCGTCGCCGTCTTGCCCGGCCCGTTTAGTTCCGTGCCGTGCCGTTAACGGGCCGTGCTAACAGTGTCGTGCCTCGGGCCGGCCCGTTTGGCACGGCCCATTTGGCCATCTCTAATCCGGAGACTTCCCCCTTTCTAACGTAGTTGTTGTCCTTTCTGACGTAGTAGTTGTTGGATTTGCGGGATGCCGTTTGGTTTTTTGGAGAGTTAGAATGCTGATCTGAAGTGATGTAATATTGGGTGTCCCGATCTTTCGATGAGAGTGATAATCTTCGATTTGGGTGGAATTGATTTTGACGATCCGACTACAACGTACAATGACGATGCGCCTTAGCAATCGCTAAACCAACTCCAGATGGTTATTGACCTTGCCGTGGGCACGATCAACCTGATCACGAAGATCAATTCTTGCAAGCAATCAAAGAACAAGCAAGACAAGGCAAAAGCAATCTAAAATTGCAAATATAGATGAAGTATTGAAAAGTTGGGGTTCCGATACAAGGAGCTTGTTAGGCGGCCGTTGAGCACATCTAAAAGACTCAAAATAGTAGCAAAATGCTAAACTATTAAATAATCAAAATTCAAGTTATTTTGGGGGACTCCCTAGCTATATATAGGAGAAATAAGAGGCCAAACCGTGCTAAGGGCGTCCAAAACACATTCATGGCCGAGTAGGACTCGTATTCCTAGTTTGATTCGGATTTGGAAAGATGACCGAACTTGTTTTGCAGATTCCCATTGACTCGTAAGGAATTTGGACATGAGGCCGGATCCGTTGGAAAGTGGATGACGAAACCTTTCAAACCAGTACTCAGAGACCCCCAAAACCCTTGTGGATCAAAAGTTATGGTCGTTTTAAGTTGGTGCTGTCCCGGAGGCCGAATCCGAGTTGAACTTGTGCACCGGAAGAATTGGCTTCATGCTTGACATTTGGGAGTCCTTCTCATTGGTTCCTAAGGACAATAAAATCATCACAAGGATTAAATAGTATTTCATTCATTAAATTATTTGTATGCAACCCGAAGAATGCATTCACCTAGCAATTGAATTAACGTGCGTGAGCTCGAGTAATTGGCCCTTGTATTACATTGTTGGTTTCAATTGGGTTTGTAGGCATGGCCGTATCCATGGTAGTGATGTCTTCATTATCCTCCCCTTCTTGCATTTGAGTCGTCCTCGACTCAAGTTCATCATCTTCTCCTAAGTATGGCTTTAGATCTGATAATTGAGTTGACGGGCTCGAGCTCGAGTCAATGGTCCTTGAACCAACGAAGATATTGAAGGATGGCCAAGGTGGGGGCCGATGAAGCCATGCAGATGAAGTAGAGGATGCCATAAAGTGTCGCCAACTTAATGGTCCTGGCCAAGGTGGGGTCTGATAAAGCCATGCAGTTGATATAATTGCGGCAACACTTGGTGATGACCATATGTATGCATTGTTAGTTCTGTCCGTGATGAGCATGGTCTCATCATCCTCCCTTTCTTGAAGTGGAGTCATCTTCGACTCCATCATATTGTCCTGCAAAATGTTAGTAATGACAGGAAACAAAACAATATGCACATTTTTGCAATCAAATCAATGGATCGAGAATTTCTATCAACCATATCCTCCCTTTCTCGAAAATTATCATGTGACTTGTGAGTGGAACCAAATATACGTGGTATGACATGATTAGTGATATGGCAATTATTAAATTTATGACATTGTTGAATTGCAAACGAAGGTTTAAAATCTGAACAAATGTAAACTCGATGTGCTTTATACTCTCCTTTCTCACTATTTTTGCCAATAACATAAAAAATATTTCGCGATAACCATGATAAATTAGAATGTACAAAAAGTCTCTCCTCTAAATAATTCAGATCACACGGAACACCAAATTCAATGTAGCCTAATGTATATAAAGGAGACATCAATTTCAACTCATCATTTTTGCTTGTGATGTGAATGACATGTTTATTTTCAGCATAAGTGTCTAGTGTGTTAACAAAAGTGACATGTCCATTCGCTAGTTGTGTCATGGATATAAGTGAAGTATTATCACACAACTCTTCTTTATCGCAAGCAAGCAAATCATCTTGTAACAAAGCAAAATCAACAATTGGTTCCACTAATAGTTGCTCTACGATAGCATGATTTGTGGATAGTTTTAGCTCTTCAAAATTATTTTCTCCATGTGTAAAGTCCATATCTATTACATTACCTTGTAAGTTCTCATCAGCTGTTGTAGGCGTTTCTTCAACTATTATCTCTTCACTTACACATGGGGTAGTACTGATCCTTTCTTTCTCCATATGCTCTTCTACATCATTCTCTTGATGGTGCTCACTTTTCTGCAAAATGTTAGCTACAAAAGAAGGTGCAACAATGGGCGCCTCAAATGAAGCTAATAATTCCTTTAAGGATTCAGCAAGCATATTTTCAACTCTACAAGCACATACAACCAATTCTGAAAGAGAACTATATGTTTCATCAATAAGAGCATCCTGAATTTCTTGATTAAGTCCACGTATGAACCTAAGCTCTGTTGCTTCTTCACATTCAACTAAACCACAACGCAACAAATGATTTTGCAATCGTTCATAGTATTCCTTAACGCACTTATTTCCTTGTTTCAAGCATTGGAGTCTAGTATAAAAAAATTCAGTATGATATTCAGGAACATAATCAATTCTCATAAGTATTTTCATGGCCTTTCAATTTTCAGGTTTTCTCTCTTTTCTACAAATATGTTTCCACCATGTTAATGCATATTCATTTAGCACACTAGCAGCAATCCTAATCTTTTCATTTTCAGACAAATCATACTTGTCAAATTCTTTGTCTATTGCTATCTCTCAATTAATATAGGCATCAGGATCATATTGACCATCAAAAGGTGGAATGGCGAATTTAACCTAACCTAGGGAATCATCAAAAGCATTGGCTTGTGCACCGGAGGCCGAATCCGAGTTGAACTTGTGCATCGGAAGAATTGGCTTCATGCTTGACGTTTGGGAGTCCTTCTCATTGGTTCCTAAGGACAATAAAATCATCACAAGGATTAAATACCATTCCATTCATTAAATTATTGGTATGCAACCCAAGGAACGCATTCACCTGGCAATTGAATTGACGTGCGCAAGCTCGAGTAATTGGCCCTCGTATTACATTGTTGGTTTCAATTGGGTTTGTAGGCATGGCCGTATCCATGGTAGTGTTGTCCTCATCATGAAGAGAGTAAATATGAAGCTTGATAGCAGTTTGACCGATGCTAAATGGGAAGTCGATGAAATGAGCGCAAGGAACAATGCAGAGGTTGTTGCACTGAAGAAGATGCTAAAGGAGAAGGATGTTGCATTTGCAAGCTCTTGCTGTTAGACTCCACAGGAATGAGAGGAATAAGATGTGGATGTATGTTGTACTTGTTTTTTCCCTTGTTTGTTGTGTTTGGTCAGATGGTGTTGTAAGAAGCTTGTATGGTCATGGTTTATGAATGAAATTCCGTGCATTTTATGATCCTTTTGACCAATGCGTACAATGCACAAAAATTTTGAGAGAATTTTAAGTGACAACTTGCATGAACAGACATCTAATTGCGGTAAATAACTCCATCAGGATTTGTGCAGGACATGGACAACTAAAGTACATGACATAGTTAACAAATTCCAGGCTTCTAACTTCATGAACAAAATTACTGCAGACTAACAAACTCCAGGTTTCTAAAACCAGGTTTCCATCACATTTTCATGTTTAAAGCACCATCCATCATTCACAATTGTCAGCAAAAATAGCAGCATGTACAAGTTTCAAATGTACCATCACATCTACAAGTTTCTTCCACCATCAGTTGTCACAAAAAAACACCAGATTGCCATCATATTTACAAGTGTCAGGCTACACCCATCATTGACAGTCGACACTAGAAAAAACACCATCCTGCCATAAAATGTTCATTTTGCTGTTGCTACCTCTTTGCCCTTCCTCTTCTTTAGGGCCTTCTGTTTGTTGTTGTCATCCGTAGTCTTCATGATCCTCTGACTTGGCATACTGCCATTACAACATAATAGTCAGATTGAAATACTAGCAAGTACTAACTTAATACTATTGTTGTCACTTACATACATAATATTTCCTATCTGCTCTGAATATAGCAATCCAGACCCCTTGCAATTTTTGCCACTTCTCTTGTTAGCTACAAGTACATCCTGAGAGCCAAGGTTAGAAGGAATAAGAGGAAGGAATACCTTTGGTTCCGAGTATAAGGCATTTACCTCATTTGTGGAACTAGTGCCCTCTGTCTGCTCTCTCTCTTTCTAGCTCTTTTCAAGTGAGCATTCTTTTTCTTTCCCCTCTCTAGGTTCAATGGACAACCCCAAGTATTGTGCTTTGTGTTGCCATGGATATGACCTTGGACATGGAAGAGTTGGAGCTCGACTATACTGAATTTTAAAGCAATGAATACAGATCATCATCGTTATGGATATGACCTTGAATTTGGCGGAGTTCAGCACAAATGCATGCTTCGCTAAGTCCCCACAGCACAACGGTCAAGCCCATCCATATGCCCATAGGCAACCGACTGGGGTGGTGCGACCTAGTTCTCCATAATCCTTGAAGTGGTCTTCATTGACCAACGATGTGTTGATGTCGTCTATAGCAATTGAGAAATATTGCTTATAGAAAGAGTGGTACATGAAGTACTTAATAAGTTGTGCACATAGAATATAAGTCTATTTAACTATATGCAAGGCTTATCCCAAAGATATATTTGATTTGTTTATTTTGCATAAAGCAACATTTGCGATTGAATAGAATAAATAGACTGAAAGCGAAAGTAAAACAATAATAGTAACAAGTAAAGAAGAGTTTAAAAGTTTGAACAAAGCTTAATCCAATTTAATACTTACATGCACAACCTCTACCCAGTTTTGTTTCATAATATCTAATCCTCATGTGAAATCCCTGAGCATGTCCATAACCATAGACGTGGCTATTCGAATAGTTTTACACTCTACAAATGTTGTATACTTTACTCTTGAAATGCAATCAACTTGATCAAGGAAGATCGCAACAAAGCCTTTTTGAAACTTCATCCCGACAGTTGGCCTCCCGATGAGCTCAAAGCTGGTAACCTAACCACACAAAGGTGTTGGCCCAGAGCACACCATCGGATATGTAAATGGTAAACTGTCCTTAAATGTGGCCCAACAGCTGAGTCTAGACCTCCACCCTGACACCAAGGCTACCTACTTCTTGAGGCAACCAATGTCAATACTCCGAAACTTACTAAGCTAGGCATGTCACATTCCACGCATATGGTTGTACAATGTGGCTTAGTTCAACGGCGCAAAAATTTGGGTCCTTAATTGACCAAGATGAGACTTCTATTTCATAATGGTCAACACACTTGTCAATTCACTAAGTGTTTCCACTTGCCTAATCTAAATCATTTCCCCATCCTAATTGATTTAGGCGCAACACATGCCATAAGCCAATTTATAACATATGGAACAAGAGATTCACAAAGACATTCCATAATTTGTTAATTGGATGTAGAGTTTTATTTCAAAATGATATCAATAGCCTGGCATGGCTAAGCATACTAATTGCATCTAAACCAACCCATGTTGGTTCCACATTATTGACCAATTAATAGTTAACCAGCCTAGGGTGACAAATGGCCATAGCATGCAAGTGTCAACCCATTTTTTAGTCCCCTAAATAATTACTTGCTACTATGTTTATTTTGTCCAACCAACAACACTTTTTTTGTCTCCGATAAATTATTAGCCCCAGAAATATATTATGTACCAACATTATTTGCGCATATAAAAATTATCCATACCTACTTTCATAAATTATGCGTAAAACAAAATTAATTAGGTACTACATTTTTTGGGCTACCCTAACAATTTTCTAAGACTACCTATATTTTTTCTAACTACATATTGTGGGGGCTTCGGTATTAGATTAGCGATCTGATTCCTTACTGTTGCGTCACACTGGCATTAAACGCAACACGCAAGAAAACTGATTGCTTAACTAAAACCGTACCCAGATTGAGGCTAATTGATCGGCAGGCACTCGACTCAGGTGCTCGGGAGTCAATCGATTGAATCCAATCTGAGCTTCCCGCATATGTGTTTAATGCTAGTTCACTGGATCAGTAGTCTAGCATCTACACATTTCCAACCGAGATGCATCACAGCCACACACATACTTATAACTAACTGATTCAAAAGAAGTTCAACAGCTGCGGAAATTCAACAAAAGTGACAAAAGAACTTCGCGATGTCCCGTCACCACCCATAGGCAACCGACTGGGGAAGGACCCAGTTAACCATCGGTGGAACCGTCGAACTCTGACGCGAACTAAGAATCGTCGATCGGATCTGCAATACCTTCTTCTAGCCAAAATTTGTGAGAGCAAACGGTGAGTACATGTATGTACTCACAAGACTTTAGTGTATGGGAACATTAATATAAGATGCAAGGCTATAACAATGGATGCAGGTTTCTACACTAAGTCTGTTTGAGCACAAAGCAAGTTTTATTTGCAATAGAGTAATACTTTGGAAATCATTGGCAATTTACAATAGCAATTTCAGAAAAGTAACACAATGTAATAATTTGATATACTTCCTTTAAACCATAAACAGTTCATCCAACCATTTCCAAAGCACTGGACCCTTTTTCCAACCCACGAACCACCATGTCCATCCATCACCATACCACCCTTTTCAACCTAATCCATTTTCCAAACTCTTTCCAAAACCAACCCATGTTCTAAACACTTTTTCCCAAAACCGAAAACGAAACCAGAACCAAAACCAATACCAAAACTAAAGTCTATACTTGACAGTACTTTCTGAGCTACTCTTGACCGTGAGCACGGCTAATCGATTAGGTTTATTTCTCTGCAGAGATTGCACACTTTACCCACATGACACTTTCTAGCAATCATGTCATCCATGCCACGCGATACTCATCATATCTGTTTTGCTAGACTGTGACGAGACATTCCAAAAGGTTGGGATTTACCCTTTGCACCAGCCCGGTAATGTGCGTTCCTTGCTATGGCGGCAGGGGTCACTAGTCCGCACCTACTGTGCTCACGATGGACTCGCGCCACATCGCCCTCGCCCTCCCCATAGCTAGGCATTCACCGTTGTATTGGGTAAACTCCCACTTCGCTGCCTCGACGAGGGAGTCCCTAGAACACACTGCTACCACAAGTGTGTCCAACTCTTCTGCCTCCTAATGGTGCAAGGTTAAACCCTTTCCAATTTACTAAGTCAAGGCTATCCCATACTAGCATATGTGGTTCACTGTTTGACTCAGTGATAGCATCAAGTTCAGTCCTTAAGGTGACTCAGGCGAGATCTTCCAAAACCACTTGCTATGGCCTTAGAGAATGGTCACTAGCGGCCCCACAGAGCTCCCACTAGCCCATACCTCCCCATAGCAAGGCAACCACCGTACAGCTCCTGCATGTACGTTCTAAACTAAACACAAAACCAAACCACCACTATACGAGTCCACATCTCGCACAGTCCAACTTCACACATCTCGCCCGTGTCTAAACCACACCTTTGTTTCTAGTACACCAACACAACCATTTTCCAGCCTTTCCAAACTGTAACCCGACACCAACCGTAAACCAAATCCAAACCATTGATGAATTCCAAGAGGGATCATATTATTTGAGTTACGATCTCTTGCAATCATTACTACTGCGCTACTAAGCATATGCAATTACTATTCATTATTACCCAATTGACATTGATTTTTATGTTTAGATTTAATCTAGGGATCAGCAAGGTTGTCATGTCAAATTGCGATTAAGGGAAACCACCAAATTCAGGTTTAACTACCAAGTTCCCACAACTTTGCACTTTTACTGAATATACGCGCATGCGTAATAGTTTTGACAATTCAAAATAGAACCTTACAACTATAGGATCAAAATGGTCAAAGGAGGTGCTTGCCTGTTGCTCTTCAGCGAATTCTGACTCCGGGTTGTAATCGGGGTCGTCAGCGGAATCCGACACGTCAACGTCTAAGGAAAGAGCAATAAGAACCAATAACATCGAATTAAAACAAGGCAATTAAGAATTAAACAACAAGGTGAATTAAATCCGAAAAGTTGAGATCAAAAGAGATTAAAAGGATCAAAGTTTTCAGCTCACACCGGCATTACCGACACACAAAACCCGGTAGTACCGGCCTACAATGGCAGTACTGCCGACCTCCGATAGTACCGTGCCATCGGGACGGTAGTGCCGACGGCCGGGGACAAAAACGGGGTGCTCTCTGAAAAATAACTACCGGGGTGTTGCCCACGGTATACCGCTTTTGCGGCAGTACCAGTAGGGCTGGAAAAAAAGCTCATTTGTGAGGCTCGTTGGCTCGGTTCAAAATTGCTCCAATTACACTCGTTTTTTGATTAATCATTGAATGAGTTAATTTTGAATAAAATTGGTTTTTACTCTGGCTCGGCTCGGCTCAGCTCGTTGGCTCGACTCTAAAAATACTTCCAAATTGTAAATAAAATCATATTAAATCAAACTGTGTCAATTTCAAAAAAGCTCGAAAAAACAATGATTTGGCTCGATTTCCACCCCTAAGTACCAGCCCCAAACACATGTAGTGCCGGAGTTCCAAAGGCGGCAAGCAGCTCGCTCTGGAATTTAACTACTGGCGTTGTATCCCCGGTACTACCGCACGGGCGGCAGTACCGGCCGTATAACGTCGGTACCGTTGGTTTTCCACGTATTTAGGGTTTTGGATATTGGGTTTTCACGCAAATGAGTTCGGAACTTTGACATGAATACTTATTTACGACCTAAGCAATGCTAATGTCCGGACCCGAATATGCAAATCTAGACCCTCTGTGTATTCAGCACTAGTCCAGGATCACGCTAGTGCACACAGCCTCAACATAGATGGAATATCACAATCATACACCGCGGAATAATAAAAGTAACTCAATTATAGAATATAAAACTGTTGAGCGACCTTAAGGTCAACCTTACACTTGTGAGGCCTTGATGGCTTCAACTCCAAATAAGCAGCAGCGGAACGAAGAACGTCGGCGAATCCCATCAATATGCCACAGGCAACTGACAAGGTTCAACTCCTTGATATTCACCTCTTCACAGAACTCCTTCCTCTTCAAAGTTGTAGACTTCTCTTCAACTGGTGATTGTTTGTTGCAAGGGATGAGTACATAAAACACTTAGCAAGTTATGCACAGAATGCAAGTCTAATAACTATATGCATGGCTTATTCCAAATGAATGGCTAAGTGGTTATTTTGCAATAAACAACATTCACAAATATTCATAATAGATTGTAAAGCAGTAAAGCAAATAACAATAGTAATAAATTTCACAGTTGTTTCACAAGTAAACCATTCCACATCCTTAACCAATTATCACTTTTCCACAGGCAACCTGCCTCCAAGCCCAAGTTCAATTTTATGAAAAGCTAACCCTTGACTGTAATCCCGAGAATTGTCCAATACCGCGGACACGGCTATTCGAATAGGTTTGACACTCTGCAGAAGTTATACACTTTACCCACAAGATATAATCAACTCACCATGTCAGCCGTGAATCACCATACAAGAGTATGCGAATGAGCGATCATAACAAAGCCTTTACAATGATCCTTCTAGACCCAGTACTGCCCGCTGAGGTTTCAACACTGAAGGGACTGGTTACCACACTCAGGGCCCCTCTCTTGCGCCATGTGAGTCTACCCGCAAACCCGAAACCCACACCACCGCGATAGTACCGAAATCTAGACATCACAAATTAATCAGCTAGGTCTGTCCCATTCCAGACTTGTGGTTGTATGTTAGACTCAGTTCAAATTCTTGCAAGGTTAAGTCCTTAAAGTGACTAGGGCAAGACTTCCATCAATACTCTCATAGAAAACCATCTCACTATCACTCATGAATATATCATGTTTCATACAATCCCAACCGTCAATCTGGCCAACCATAATTCTTGCCACTTGCCCCAGTCCAAAACATTTTATCACCCTAGTTGATTATTGCGCAACACAATGCCAACAACAACTCAACATCCTCGAAGAAGCACGAAGGCCTCCACATATCAACATCATCGTGTTGGCAACACGTCACACCATTTCAAAATACATTGCATATTCCATTAATCAATATTGACCTTTGTATTTCCAAAATGATATCATTGACACGCTGCAAGTCTAAGCAAACTAATACATTCTATCTAACCCATGTTGGCAATTTATTAGCTACCAACTATTAATCAACAAACCTAGGGTGACAAATGATTCATGGCATACAATTATTGTAGACAAGGTGGTATAATCAGATAGGTCACATAAATATTCCCGGAATTATTCAAAAGCATTTTAATTAAACTAGCATGCAATAATTTGAAACAACATAATTTCGAAACATGGGATCAATATGGTCAAAGCACAACTTGCCTGGCCCTTGCAATTTTTACTGTTCTTTACTCTTTATCCTTGATTCTTGATCCTCGATCTTCAATCTTCACTTCTTTGATCTTCATCTCCGTAGAATGACTTCCGGATGACGCATCTAACGATAAAGAAACACAAATACAACAAAACTCAAAAGACAAATCAAATAAGCTTCCAACGGATCCAGCCTCATCTCCAAATTCCTTATGAGTCAACGGGAATATGCAAAACAAGTCGGGTAAACTTTCCAGTCCGTGTCAAACTTGGGCTTTGGGCCTTGTAGGAGTCCTACTCGGCCACTCCTCTTGTTGTGGCTGACCCTAGCACGAATTTCCCCCCTATTTATTCTATATATAGCTAGGGAGTCCCCCAAAATTACTTCGGTTTTGTTTATTTGATAGTTTAGCCATTGCAACTATTTTGAGTCTTTTCAAACATGCTAGACAACCGCCTAAAAAGCTGTGACACCACGGAGTGTCGTAACCTTATAAAATGTGAATGTTGAGGTCAAAAACATTATGGGATGTGGAATTGGAGGTTGAAACCATACGGCATGAGGTTTATTTGCGTTTCCGGGCCGATTCCGGGAGTTTGGGCCTTTCCAGGGGACTTTGGGCCTAAGGGAAAGGGTCGTGGGCTTTGGTGGGAAGGAGTTTGAGTCCAAATAGGAGTAGGAGACCTGGTTGGGGGCCTCCCCCAGCCCTTATTGCGCCCCACCCCCTGCCCATGTGCGCCCCCATGCCCTAGCCGCCCCTCACCTCCCCCTTGTGGCGCCTCCACCTCCCCAAGCCGCCCCCTTGCGCCCCTCTCCTCCCCATCCCTCTCCACCACCCCTTGCTGCCTTAGGGAAGCTTCTCCACCTCACCACCCCGAAGATCCGTCCATTAGAGCGCTCCGCGACGAGGAGATCCGGTGGGTTTTCGTTCGTCGGGCGAAGGTATGGCCACGGGGATCCTTGGGGTTGGTCTAGGATCTGTTCTAAGGGTTAATATCATGTTTTTAGATCATTTGGTGGTGCTGTAGTTGGGTAGATGAGATGGAATCTAGAGTTTGCCACGTTCTCTGTTTCGGGCAGCATGAGCAGTCGACCTAGGGTTTGGATTTTCGCCAATTTAGAGTCGGAATTTGGTCGGCCGCCCGTTGAAGAAGTTGTAGGTACTTTCAATACCTTTCAGTGGGTATAAAGAACGTCAAATTCCGCCTAGCCGTTTGAAAGTTATGCTCGTTTTACCGAACGTATTAAAAACTGTGACGTGATTGGAACAGATCACGGTATTCTGTAGATTAAACCACTTTAGATTCCGAATCAGTCTTTCCATATACTTAGAAAAAGTTAGGAAATTTCCTAAGCTACGCGAGGATGTGCTCGTTTATTCCATTTGGAGTATTAGAACCCGAGTTATGCCTTTAGGAAGGCTACTGTCCCGACGGGACAGAACTTCTGTTTTTGGGTTTTGCGAGTAGTTTGCGATGTCGGGGTAGAAGAGTGTTTGCGTACTGTTTTGTGGACATGATTGTGAGTGTGTGGTACCTTTGTGCAGGTGGTGTGACCCCGGGAGTGCCTTCTACTTCTCGCCAATCCATCGCCCGTGGTTGAGGCAAGTGTATTGGAATGGGTAGCGGGTTGTAGTTTGCTAGATTGGTTGAGATTGAAATTGAATATATGATATATTAAAATGCAATGCTTTAATGATTGCCATTGATATAATGAATATGCTTATTATGTTATGATGCCATGTGTTAATGTACAAGTTATTTATGATGTTGGCATGTTTGCATACATGGCATGATACATGGCCCGGGCGGTGAGAAAGTCATAACTAGTCCAGGGAAGATCGGTGAGAAAGTTATAACTATTCCGGAGAGCCAATGAGTAAGTCCTACATCGTGATTTCATCCACCGCGGTGTATGGAAGCGAGGAGTAGGCACCCTCCATCTTCGGGATGGAAGGGGGGAGAGGGTGCACACCGACGGGTGTGTACTCAACCATACCGGTATGAGTTTCCAGGAGATATGTGCATCGCATTGCAATGCATTGCATTATATGAGGATGTTATATGATGATGATATATGATGATGTCAATGATATGCTTACGCTATGAATATGAGATGTGTATGATGTCGTATGTGAAAAGTGGTGATGAAGGTATTAGAATGTATTTTCTTTTTCCATTGCAATATACTTGCTGAGTGATGAACTCACGCTTGTGTTTATGTTGTTTTTCTTAGGTACCATGAAACCGGCATGCGGGAAAGGGAGCTAATCACACGTCATCACTTAGCATCACATATATAAACAATGACATGTTCCTTCCTTTAATTGTGATGGTTAATTTGTGTGCTTGGTTTCCTCATTTACTTCGTTTGGCTCATGAGATGGTTGGAATCTTTATTCTAGGCTTATACTGCTGCTAGAACCCTTATTATTGATGATTTAGATGTCATTCTTTATACTATATCATGTGATCATATTGTTGTTGCTTCAATTCATGGAAAAACAAAGGAGATGTTACCGAAATTTTCGGTTCTAGCATTTACTCCTTTGCAATAATTTATCTTAATTTATGGTATTTAGATGTTGGTTAGCCTATGGTTGGTAGCATTCAGGCATGCTTGATGCCGGGGTGTTACAGTTGGTATCAGAGCGGGCTGTAGGTCCTTGGAATGTGTATTTTTTTTAGTGTCATGCTATAGGGTACAACTAAAATGTGATGTGAAATAACTTAGAAACATGGCTTAGGTTTTAACTAAAATTTTGTCATAGGATAGCAACATTAAAACTTGCAAAAGTGGAATAACTAATCTAAAATTTGACACACATGGATGCACAGTAGGAAAGGGTATGTGTATCGTTTCTTTACACTTAAATGTTGTATTTAAGCTTTGATGTTGAATGCTTCTTTTGATAATGCATGTTGCTATGTCTATGAGATAAATGATTGAATTGTGCTTGTTGTGGTGATAAAGTGGGGTTGTGGTGCCGAAGGGTTTCGGTCACCACTTTTGTTCATAGTAAGGGTGTGGTTTGACGGTATGGCCGGTTAAAGCCATCACCGAAGAACTATTAACCCCTGTAGGAGAAGAGTGCTTACCCTTTCTGTCGTAAATCGGGTAGTTTACTGGAGTCAAATAGAAGAGTTTGGTGGTGGATTCCTTTGTATGTTCTTTACTGTTCTGACGGTCGGTTTTAGTTGTTTTTCTTGATTTTAGTTGATTGAAATTAAAAGAAAAGTGTTTGGAATTGGATTTTTGCGGAGAGTCCGTTCGGTGTTCCTTGGTTTTATCTTCCTTGGTTGAAGACGAAGAAGAGGAATTTAGCATTGCGCCTTTTTAGTCGCCTTTTGGCTTTGACACCGGTTTTGTTGGTTGCCTTGCAAAGAAAAGTATAGTTTTGGTTCTTGTGTGTCTTACTCTGAGTTTAAAAGAAGTTATTGAAGCGTGTGCAAAAAGTTAAGTTGTGTCGATTTATGTTTTGTGCCTTTGTCCGTAAAGGTTTATTTGATCGCTTGGTTACCTCCTGTGGGAGTCTTTGGGATTGAAAAGTGTTTTGGAGAATTCCTTTGCATGACCAAGTTTGGGTTTGTCTTATTGCAATTTTGAGAGTCAAGTTTCCTTATGAATTTGGGATGAGTTTTAAAACTAAAATGCTGCAAACAAAGTAAGTAGTCTTTTGACTGAAATCGTTTGTCCCTAGTAAGAATTGTTGTTTAGCATGTTATGTAGCATGTACCAATGTGGTTTTTGGGATGACGTATTGTTAAGTTAATTTGTGAATTGGAACAATTCAATGCGGTTGTTATCTCTAGCTTGAGAATAAATAGACTACTAGTGTTGTAGTTTACTCTTAGCGAGAATGATTGAATGCGTTAATGTACATGCTTAGAATCTGTTGCTTTGTTATAAAAGTTCTTATGACTCCCGATAATGTTTAAAGTTTAAACCCTGATGCATAGTTAGAACATTAAGATGATGTAAATTACTGATATTGTTAAAAAAACTTTGCTGGTTGTTAAAGATGCTCTAATTTTACATGTTAATAGAGAAATTTAATCGTGTTGACTAGTGACTTTAACTCGGAAGTTGATTAGAGTTGCCATTTATGTTGTTGCAAACTACTAGTATATTTGGAAGTATGCAGTTGTATCTATACAATGCTAGTATTGATATCAATTGAGAAGACATAAGACTTATTGTTAATGATGTTGTTAAGGGCAGTGTTAATGCTAGTATTCAATCTATTTTTAAATAGTTGGAGTATGTTGTGTGGTGGTAATTTTGTTATAACCGATGTATAGGGTAGCTAAAGGTAATGTTGTTGATTGATGATTATGCAAATTATTGATATTGACGACTTAGTAGTGGTGGTAATTGCTTAGATTAATTGTTGAAAATCCTTGTTAAAAATGGAGGTTATTGTAACATGTTGTGATGGAGTGGACCATGGATAGTTAACATGATGTAGGATTTTATTCTTGATGAATGTATATCCTAGAATCATACTCACGAATTTTGTCTTGTAGAGATAACATTTATGTGTTTAAGTCATTTATTGATTGAGTAAGTTTTGTTGTCGAGAAATTGACGTATGGATTGTATAAAATTGGTAGGTTGATCATGCTCAAGTATCTGTTGAAGTACTATGTTTGAAATAGAGAATACGTTGTTATATGATGTGTTGGTCTGTGGGGATCTTTATGAGGTAGTATTGGTTAGTTGCCTTTTTGATAAGCATCGTAAACTTTATTTATAAGTGTTGGGAATGGTAACTAGAGAAAGAAACGGTTATGTAAATTTTGTTAAGTCCGGTTGGACTTCCTCAATGAGTAAATAGTGATTATTGAATGCTTAAATGGTAAGTGTAGTGGAATACAAGTTATGGTGGGATTCATGCTGAGCTGGTGTTTAAAACCTTTTGAACTGGTGTGGTTGTTTACCATTTTGGTTGAATACCTTCGGTCAAGGTATTCCTTGTGTTGTGTTTCCGAGTTTCCCTAAAACCCGTAGCTATTGGTGCCAATCTTTGGTTTTGGCTATTTTGTTTAATTTGTGCTATGAGTATGGATTTACACCCAAAAGATTTTGAGTGGATCACGCTCCTTCGCATTCACCCTGAATTATCTTTGGAATAAATTTTAACGGAAGCGGATGGACATAGTGGGTTGTGTTGGAAACTCTTGAGATTTAATTTGTAACTCTTTTTGACTGGAGATGGATTTATTTGCATAATGTGGTGATGTTTGCGAGTGCATCAAAAAGGTGGATTTTATGAATGTTTTATAAAGTGATTTTGTTAGTGAGGTGTTCCCTTTTGGAAATGAGTTTCCCTCTCCTTGAGAAAATTTGTGACGGTTGTGGGAGCAGATGCTCGACTTGAAATTTTGATGTTCTCTTCCAAAATGTTGAATTTGGATGAAATGCAATGTTTTGCAAGTTCAATTTTCAATTGATGTGGGTTCGTTTATGACGTGGTGTTTTGCTGTTATCGGTGTTGACGTCATAGTTATAAGATTTAGCGCAACCGTCAATGTTATGTATGTTTCAAACATGTGATACGGAGGAAGTAATCGGTTGGTGAATGATTATTCGATATTGTTGTTACATGAAGAATAAATGGTGAAGAGGAAGCATGACATTGTTTATAGATGTTTAATGATGAAAAAGTCGGTGAGCCAGGTCGGTGAGAAAGTCATACATGGATATATGACAAATCGGAGTGCTCTTGAAAAGTGTGTATGCATGTCATAAATCGAGATTTCTATTTCTTTCTGGTATGAAAAGAAAACAATGAAGAATTTCTGGTATGTTTGTTGTGGTGTAGGACATTTGTGTTTCCTTCGCGTCTTGACGTAGGAAATTAAAATGAGTACTCCTTGGTTGTTGCCAAATTCTTTCCAAAGTGGTTTTTAGCGCTTTTGGGGTTCGAGTTGTTGTGTGTGGATCAATTTGGGGTTCATGGTTTATGGTTGAGTGCACCCAATGCAAACCTTCTTGGAGAATCGGGTCGTTGATACATTCCACGGTAGGGTTGATTAAACTATTAGTGGACCACTTGGTGGTTGCAAGTAATTGCTTTATCCTTTCGAAGTGTATTGGATCTTTTGTCGCCGATCTCTGAGCGAGTTGTGTCGACCGATGTGGATTGCTCGGTTGGCGGTGTTTCTTGGGTTTTAAGGACCCTGGTTATAAAGTAGGTTTTTTCCTTCAGTGGTAACGGTGGGTGTTGGCCTAGTTGTAAAAGATCAATCTTTTGCAAGGTTTTAACCTCGTTTGTTCAAGCAGTTGGTAGTCTTGGAGTGATGTGTCCCGCTTGGTTCGCGTCGTCTTGCCTATGACGAACCACAGTAGGGAGATCGAGGTGTGAAAACACTTTTGCTCGCGAGAGCTGAAGGAGGATCAAGAGTCGGAGTTAGAGGTTGGTACCGTGTTTCTTCTGGAGAGTAGCATTGCGTTGGTCAAAGGGATCGGGCACTCTAGTGCCAAGGAATGTATGAAATGGGGAGTGTGAGACCGTTTCTTTTGTGGTCTGTTTGAGGATTTATCCTATCGCTTGGGTCGTGCTGAGACCATGTGTGAGTACTTTGTGTTTCGATGTTGAGTAAAGTTCTCGCAAGTTTTGATTGCGAGTTATCGTTAGAGCTGTTGGTCTTCGAACCTAGGCGTCCTGTCATCGAGTCTCGATCAGTGTAAATTCCACTGGTTATATTTAGAGAAGCGACCTGGGAGTTCAAGTCTCGCGGAGGCGAGCTTTACC
The DNA here is from genome assembly GCA_036346355.1 of Rhipidocladum racemiflorum. Taxonomy (NCBI): domain Eukaryota; kingdom Viridiplantae; phylum Streptophyta; class Magnoliopsida; order Poales; family Poaceae; genus Rhipidocladum; species Rhipidocladum racemiflorum. The sequence goes on along the minus strand of CM070577.1, from coordinate 54,919,165 downwards.
CAAAGCTCTTTTCTTCAGGTTTGAACCGCGAAGATTAGATCTCTGTGTGTTGTTGGTTTGGCGTAGTGGCATGTCTTGGATTCGAGGTCGAATCCTGTTGAAGGGGGGGAGAATGTGACACCACGGAGTGTCGTAACTTTATAAAATGTGAATGTTGAGGTCAAAAACATTATGGGATGTGGAATTGGAGGTTGAAACCATACGGCATGAGGTTTATTTGCGTTTCCGAGCCGATTCCGGGAGTTTGGGTCTTTCCAGGGGAGTTTGAGCCTAAGGGAAAGGGTCGTGGGCTTTGGTGGGAAGGAGTTTGAGTCCAAATAGGAGTAGGAGACCTGGTTGGGGGCCTCCCCATCCCTTATTTCGCCCCACCCCCTGCCCATGTGCGCCCCCCATGCCCTAGCCGCCCTTCACCTCCCCCTTGTGGCGCCTCCACCTCCCCAAGCCGCCCCCTTGCGCCCCTCTCCTCCCCATCCCTCTCCACCACCCCTTGCTGCCCTAGGGAAGCTTCTCCACCTCACCACCCCGAAGATCCGTCCATTGGAGCGATCCGCGACGAGGAGATCCGGTGGATTCGGAGCGAGGAGGGAGATCGCGCGAACCGGGAGGAGATCCGGTGGGTTTTCGTTCGTCGGGCGAAGGTATGGCCACAGGGATCCTTGGTGTTGGTCTAGGATCTGTTCTAAGGGTTAATATCATGTTTTTAGATCATTTGGTGAAGCTGTAGTTGGGTAGATTAGATGGAATCTAGAGTTTGCCACGTTCTCTGTTTCGGGCAGCATGAGCAGTCAACCTAGGGTTTGGATTTTTGCCAATTTAAAGTCGGAATTTGGTCGGCCGCCTGTTGAAGAAGTTGTAGGTAATTTCAATACCTTTCAGTGGGTATAAAGAACGTCCAATTCTGCCCATCCGTTTGAAAGTTATGCTCGTTTTACCGAACGTAATAAAAACTGTGACGTGATTGGAACAGATCACGATATTCTGTAGATTAAACCACTTTAGAGTCTGAATCAGTCTTTCCATATACTTAGAAAAAGTTAGGAAATTTCCTAAGCTACGCGAGGATGTATTCGTTTATTCGATTCGGAGTCTTAGAACCCGATTTATTCCTTTTGGAGGGTTGCTGTCCCGACGTGACAGAACCTCTGTTTTTGGGTTTTGCGAGTAGTTTGCGATGTCGAGGTAGAAGAGTGTTTGCGTACTGTTTTGTGGACATGATTGTGAGTGTGTGGTACCTTTGTGCAGGTGGTGTGACCCCGGGAGTGCCTTCTACTTCTCGTCAATCCGTCGCCCGTGGTTGAGGCAAGTGTATTGGAATGGGTAGCGGGTTGTAGTTTGCTAGATTGGTTGAGATTGAAATTGAATATATGATATGTTCACATGCCATGCTTTAATGATTGCCATTGATATGATGAATATGCTTATTATGTTATGATGCCATGTGTTAATGTACAAGTTATTTATGATGTTGGCATGTTTGCATACATGGCATGATACATGGCCCGGGCGGTGAGAAAGTCATAACTAGTCTGGGGAAGGTTGGTGAGAAAGTTATGACTATTCCGGAGAGCCAATGAGTAAGTCCTACATCGTGATTCCATCCACCGCGGTGTATGGAAGCGAGGAGTAGGCACCCTCCATCTTCGGGATGGAAGGGGGGAGAGGGTGCACACCGACGGGTGTGTACTCAACCATACCGGTATGAGTTTCCAGGAGATATGTGAATCGCATTGCATTGCAATATATGAGGATGTTATATGATGATGATATATGATGATGTCAATGATATGCTTACGCTATGAATATGAGATGTGTATGATGTCGTATGTGAAAAGTGGTGATGAAGGTATTAGAATGTATTTTCTTTTTTCCATTGCAATATACTTGCTGAGTGATGAACTCACGCTTGTGTTTATGTTGTTTTTCTTAGGTACCATGAAACCGGCATGTGGGAAAGAGAGCTAGTCACACGTCATCACTTAGCATCACACATATAAAGAATGACATGTTCCTTCCTTTAATTGTGATGGTTAATTTGTGTGCTTGGTTTCCTCATTTACTTCGTTTGGCTCATGAGATGGTTGGAATTTTTATTCTAGACTATACTACTGCTAGAACCCTTATTATTGATGATTTAGATATCATTCTTTATACTATATCCTGTGATCATATTGTTGTTGCTTCAATTCATGGAAAAACAAAGGAGATGCTGCCGAAATTTTCGGTTCTAGCATTTACTCCTTTGCTGTAATTTATCTTAATTTATGGTATTTAGGTGTTGGTTAGCCTATGGTTGGTAGCATTCAGGCATGCTAGATGCCGGGGTGTTACAAAAGCTCTCTGTATCGGAACCCCAACTTATCAATCCTTCATCTATATTTGCAATTTTAGATTGCCCATACTATCGTTCTTGCTTGTTCTTCAGTTGCTTGCAGGAATTGAACCTCGTGTTCAGGTTGATGATGCTCATGACAAGGTCTATAACCCTCCGAAGTTGGTTTAGCGATTGCTAAGGCGCATCGTCGTCGTACGATGTAGTCGGATCGTCAAAGTCGTCTCCATCCAAATCGATCATGTGTTTCTCATCGAAAGATTGGGACACCCAAAGTTGCTATCAAGTGGTATCGGAGCAAACCAGGTTGCTCAGTGAGAAATTTCTGTATCCTAGTTTAGTAGATTGATTTCATCCCTTTAGTCCAGAAAATTTGCCACAAAAAGATTTGTTCCTCCTGTCCAAACCAAATTTGTGCCTTTCGATCTGTTAATTTCGGTTTGCTAAATTGATTTTGTGTTCGTTTAAGCATTGTCTAGTTGCTGATCAAAGTCCCCATGTCAAAAAACCATCCATAACCGATCAAACCAAATTTCCAATCTCGGGCCGAGTTTGAGTCAAACACGTTTCATCTCGGTGTTTTGATCATAACTTCCACGTTCGAGATCGGATTGAGGTGAAACTTTTTTGGTTGTAATCCTTGAGGAGTTCTCTACAGAAACCTTTTTGTCCGCACGGCCTGATTCGGAATTTAAAATTACGAATTCAACTCGGTTTTAATTTTGGCCAAAACCCTAGTTTTTGGGACACATTATGCACCTACGGTATTTTGATCATGTAATAATTGAGGAGTCCTCTACAAAAACCTTTATGTTCGTACAGTCCAATTCAGAATTTAAAAATACGAATTAAATTCGGTTTCAATTTCGGCAGAAACCATTGGGACAGTTGTGCACCTTTCGGTATTTTTGCCATAACTTCTACATCCGAGCTCCAATTTGGGTGTTCTTGTACTTGATTTAAAGCTTACAAGATTATCTTCATATAACAAGTGGAGTTAGGTCTTGATTTGGTCGGTAGGACACTGATTTTGGTCGTGCAATCAGTCGGTTCTAGTCTGCCAATTCCAGAATAGTGTGTTGATCTCTAGTTCGTTGTTTCTACATGTTCTTTTATTGTGTTGTCTCATTTCTTGTTTTTTCCAGTACTTTTTTGAGTCCATAAAGTCAAAAATACCAAAGATATTGACCTTATTCCTTTGTGAGCCAATCATCCTTTTGCGAACACTTTGAACCTAATCGAGTCTAGCTATTTGATATTGCTCTTGCGCTGCTCATGTTACATTCTATTGCATAATTTGGATTTCTCTTGTATTGCACCTAGTCATATATATTGTGCTACTCTCATTTTTGTTTGGCCACACAAAAAAAAGAAAGAAAACCGCCGCACATCAAAAAAGAAAAAGAAAAGAAAAGTGCAGGCAAAAGCAAAGAAGGAATTTGATTGAGAGTACATCCTAGCATTTGTGCATTTTTCAGAGTGTGCTAGTTTGTGATTTTGAGCAATCTATTGCCCGTGTTCTTTGTTTGAGCAATTAGCTACCATCTCTCCATAACTTGTGCAATACGAGCTTTTTGATGCCTCACTTATATAGTTTTTTAAGCTCGTTCTTTTGATTGCATCAAGTTCCAACATCTTTGCGTGTGTGTTTCCTGTGTATCAGCCTAAGCCTTTTATCTATCCTTGGTTGATCAGCATCTTAGGCTAAGTGCTAATTATGAACTATAATTCAATTTTGTGCAATTTCTGAGATTAATTGATTGATTCTCTTTGCTACCATACTGAGCATGTCCAAGCTCCACTTTCTACCCCGTGCAGGCATTTGATCACTTGGCAATCGCTCTACCCAATGTTCGGGGAACTTTTGACACTGCCGATTGCCGATCAATAACTGTTGCTTGGTAAGAACGAGTAAGAACTAGATATGGGCTTGAGTGTTGAGAGGCTTGTCACCACCTCCTAGTAGTTGATAGGAACATTATACTTGTGATATTGTTTTCTTGTCTTCTACTAACCATGTCAGGTGATGAGGGTTCGCTGCATCACTCTCCACGCACGAAGGGAATTGTTGCTCGAATGTCGCTGCAAGAAGACCGCCTCCGGTCTATCGAGACTACTCAGGGAGTTACTAACACTACCCTTGCTACTATTTTGTCTAGACTTGATACGCTTGTAGGTACTGCCCAGGAACTTCCAGTCCTCTGCCTCGTCTTCTAAGCAACAAAAATGGCATACAACATGCTCAGGTACATGTTGATGATGATTCCCTAGGTAAGGTTAAATTCGCCATTCCACCTTTTGATGGTCAATATGATCCTGATGCCTATATTAATTGGGAGATAGCAGTAGACAAAGAATTTGTCAAGTATGATTTGTCTAAAAATGAAAAGATTAGGATTGCTGCTAGTGTGCTAAATGGATTTGAATTAACATGGTGGACACACTTCGCTGGATCAACCCCTTAGACAACAGATTATCTAGTTGCTTCTTTAATTCATCTTGGAAAGGATGAGCCAAGTGATAGGGAGACAAAGAGATGTGTTGAGTGCCCAGAACAAGATCAATTCGAAACTCCACATCCCTCTTTGGTGGCAAATCGGGCAACTCATCCTGGAACACATCAGCAAATTCCCTCACCACAGGAATCTCCTCAATGATTATCATAGTACTTGGCTTTGCTAAGAGTGCCCAAAGTACTCCCGACTTCAACATACGATGGCCAGGAAACAAACTAGTCAATACAAAGAGAGAGATTGATGGAACACCACACTGGATGACCAATTCCACTCCCGAGGGAGCCTACAAGGTGACTGTCTTCCAGTAGCAACAAATTTTGGCGCGGTATTGATGTAGCCAATCCATACCTAGGATAACATCAAACGGGGCCATTTGAATAACCATCAGGTTAGCATAGAAGTCCTTTTCGTCAATGGTGATAACGCAACCCGGGCATACCATCGAACTCGAAATAAGCCCACCCGGAGAAGTAACCACCACAGACCTAGCAATACACTGCATCCCCAATTTAGCCCTTCTAGCAAACTCGATCGACACAAGAATAGGATGCTCCTGAATCAAAGAGAACAAAAACATCTGCTGAATCCATAAGTAAGGTACATGTGACCACATCTGGACATTCGGTTGACTCGGCGGTCCCGCACCATCGAGGTGTCGAGTCGGAGAGTCATCCACTCCCGCAGGCTCATCCTAGCATCCGGCACAACCGGAGCCACGGCGGGAACCGCTGCAGGTGGAGGCACCATCGCATGAGCTACCTGAACCTGCTGGCGTAGCTCTTGGACCTCCCTCTGCAGTGCTTGCAACAAAGACGCAGTTGCAGCATCAACCCCTTCTCCAGCCTGCCCAACTGGAGCACTAAGATGGATTGACTGATGGGCATTGAGTGAGCCGCTTCCCTCGGCGACCGACTCAATGTCTGCATGAGATGGGTGACTCCCACCTTGGCTGCGGCCACCACGGCCACCGCGGCCACCACCTCTACCCCTCGGCACCACCTCTACCCCTCGGCATAACTACAACAACCACACACAACACAACATTACCTCAAGCCTCTAAACAGTAATAACAACAAGCTAGCAACTTCATATAACAATATCAAAAGCAAGTAGAACATTTAAGCGCGATAAAATGAATTACCATACCCTTCCTACTGTGCTCCAATGTGTGTCAAAATTTTAATTACTTAATCAACGTATGTCAAGTTTTAAAGTTGTTTACCCAAGACAAAATTTTAGTAAGTACTTGTACCTAGGCCAAGTTTCTAGATTACCCCAAGTCAAAGTTTTAATTTACTCTAGAGTAATTTACTAGTTTCATAGACCACGGACCTAATGCCCGCTCTAATACCAACTGTAACACCCCAGCACGCCCCGTGCCCCAAATGTTACACCCACAAGCACAACCATCACACGACACGAGAGAGTAAAAGCAAAACAACCTAAAACATGCTAGTAGGTTACCGAGTTCACTAAAAATTTCGGCAGCACCTTTTTTAATTCTAGGACATCCACACAGCAGACAAAAGACAATATTAAAGCTATAACAATGACATTAATAGGTCATGTTATCTGCTAACCATCATGACCGACTAAGCACAAACAAAAGGGGTCATGGTATCAACTAACCATCATGACCCAGCTAAGTACGAACAAATAGGGTCATGGTATCAACTAACCATCATGACCCTAAAACATAATCAACTACGCAGAGTGTCCAAAAAATGACCACAACGCACAATAAGGGAAGCTACAAATATAAACATCACAACCAGGGATTTAGAAAGTTAGGACAACATGCCATCAACTACTTACATTCTAACTACCCAAAAGCAACTTTCTACCACTAACACCATAACCAAAAGTGGAGATACTGCACTATTCTAACTATGTTAAGTTTTTGGTGAGTGAAGTGCTATCCCATCTCCCAAAATGCCGCTCAGGAGGTACCTAAAATAAAAACAACAAAGCACAAGCGTGAGTTCATCACTCAGCCAAGTGTAAAGCGTCAGTTAAACAAGATGTAATAAGAATATGCATATTTACACCAAGACTTGTAATAATACAAGGAAAAGAACACAATTACTCATCATTGTAACTCATCAACTGCATTTCTTTCTTGATATGATGCAACATGTACGCTTGTGAATGCAACTTTCTTTAGCTCATACCGGTATTGCCGAGCGCACACCCGTTAGTGTGCACCCTCATTCCCTTCCATCCTGTGGAGGGTGCCTACCCTTACTGACTCGCTCCCGTACAACCGCGTGTATGGGACTACGAGGTAGGACTTTCATGTTCACTACGTGTGAACACAGAGGCCCGAATCAAAATGGGTCACTCTTCCATTATGAATGCAATTATGTAATTGACATGAATACATTGGTAAATTTCATTCATTCTTTACCACTTGCATAGCCATAACCAAACATATTAACCATATATGATCCTTCATTCTAGCCTAAACAAAACCACGGATAAAATCGTGGTAAGACATCACATAATGTCCATGAAACAGTTTAATTCACAACAAAAGCAATTCATTTGACACACTACACTTACCTCAACCGCGAGGCGTGGGGTGGCTTGAGGAGGAAGCCACACCTGAAGCTGCTCCACCTGAAAATGACAACATTTGCTTATACACACTCAAAAACTACACAAGTTACAACATTACAATGCGCATTTACACTCTAACTCGAAACAGCCCCAAAACCACCCCTAATTTGCAACCCGGGACATCAAGCATTAAAAAACGCGTAACTTCTAATTGGCTTAACAAAAAATCACGTTCTTGTACTCTAAACGACCACAAGAGGATAACCTAGAGTTACTCCATGGCCATTTGTTCATCAACTGAATTTAAAGTCCTCAAACTGCAATCTGAAATTCAGACCAAACTCTGAACTTTCAGCATAATTTCAGTTCTGGACAGCAACTTCAACTCAACATAACTTTTGATTCCCAACACCAAATAAGGAAAATAAATACATTTTAAAAATCTACAGTAAATTACCTACATTTATCTAGGCAACCAAATGCCCTAATTCGGCCGTAGCTATGTCTAATCTTCAGTTGAACATTTTAGGTACAATCCACAACCTAATCTGGACAGTTAACACCAAAAATAGCATAACTTTCAATTGGCTGATCGGATTTTAGTGTTCTTGTGCTTCAATTAAAGAAGAAAGGATAATCTACAACTTAATATACAACCAAATAACCATGAAACCAATCTAACTACCTCAAAACTGAGATGTAAAAACAGATAGAAATCTGTTCGAAAATAGGAAATGGTTCCCGCCAAAACTAGAGCTAGTTCCCTCCAAAAATTTCAATCCTAACATCCATGGGACCCACACCAACCAGGAAAGACCTCCAAAACTGAGCTCTAACACCAACATCCATGGGGGAAGGTTCACTCACCAAGAGGAAACAAGGGAGAAGGGGGAGTCCTGGCTGGACAGCGGCTGGAAGGATAGGGAGGGGTGCCACCAGCCTGCACGGAGGAGGAGGGGCTGGTCGTCGGCCAGAGTAGGGGCAGGGGCACCTCCTCCTACTGCTTCTTGAGTGGAGGAAGAGCTCTTTGCTTGCTTGGGGGTTGGAGAAATCAAAGTTGAAGGCTGTATGCTGCCGTGCCAAAGAAAAGGAGAGGGATGGCTGTCGGGTTGGGGAAGAAAAGTTGAGTGAGTTGGTTAGGTGGAGGAGTCGAGGGGACAGATGATTCTCTCCCACACAGGTGAAATTGCTAATCCTCCAGATCACCAGTGGTCCACCACTCAAACCTAGACAGTAACTCCCAAAACTAGGAACAAAATTAACTGATGTTACATTCTACTCCCCTAAAAGGAATTCAACCCCGAATTCCCGGTCACGACTGCTAAATGAAAAGATAGATCACAGAAATTAATTCACATCACACACCTGATGGAAACAAATCTAGATACTCTCACGCATGTGAGACTCCAGTTCCCAAGTTGCTTCCCGCTTGGATTGATGCAACCACAAGACTTTGACAAACTTTAGTGTCTTATTTTTCAATACCCGTTTTGATTCTCCCATAATCTGCACCGGTCAAGACTCGAAGGTGAGATCCTGATCAATCACTAATGGCTCAAGCAAAACATCCAGATCTGGGTCATACAGGTACTTCCTCAACATGAAGACATGGAAGACATTATGGACTCCTTACATTGATTCCGGAAGATTCAACCGATAGGCTACCTTTCCAACTCGGGCAATTATAGGGAATGGCCCAACAAACCTTGGGCTAAGCTTCCCTTTTGGACCAAATCGAACAACGCCCTTACTGGGAGACACCCTCAACAGTACGTTGTCCCCCACCTCAAACTCCAAATCTCGCCTCCTCACATCAGCATAGCTTTTCTGCCTACTCTGAGCTGCAAGAAGATTTTGCCTCACCTCTACTACTCGATCAATAGTTTGCTGAACCCAATCTGGGCTAAGGATCGATCTTTCCCCGACTGCATCCTAACATAGGGGTGAGCGGCACTTACACCCATAGAGCACTTCATAAGGAGCCGCTCGAAGGCTTGCATGAAAGCTGTTGTTATAAGCAAATTCAGCAAGGGCCAAATGATCTTCCCAACTACCCTTCCATGCCAAAACACAAGATCTAAGCATATCCTCCAGTGTCTGAATGGTACGCTCAGATTGCCCATCTATTTGTGGATGGAAAGCGGTGCTAAGGCGAAGTTGTGTGCCCAAAGCACTCTGCAAACTCTTCCAAAACTTGGAGACAAACTTGGCATCACGATCGGAAATGATTGTCTTGGGTACACCGTGAAGTCTCACTATTTCCCGCACATAAATAGGAGCCAACTCGCTCGCTAAGTTTGTTGTTTGAATGGGAATGAAGTGAGCAGACTTACTGAAATGGTCCACGATAACCCAGATAGCATCCTTCCCTGGTCGAGTACGAGGTTGTCGGCGTACTAGCCAACAGGCACCTCCGAATCGGGTGCTTATGAGGTTCAGACGGGGGGCTTTCGGGGCAATTGCCGGAGGAAGAGAGAAGATCGGAGTGCCGGTGAAGCTTAGAAGGATGGGGACGCTAGGATTTACCCAGGTTCGGGCCCTCCGAAGAGTAACAGCCCTAGTCCTGCTTCTCTTGCTATTGCTTGTCTGGTGGAATATGAACTGGAATCCTAACTTGAGAGAATGGAACCTATCACCAATGGATCCAACCTACCAACCAACGAACCCTTTCTCCCGTGCACCCCGGCTCCCTTTTATACTTGGGCTGGCGGGGGCGCATGGGAGGCTTACACCGCAAGCCATACTCATTACAACGCCACAGGCGCATTAAATGCGCCCGTCACTGTCCTTACACCTCATTTAATGCCTGCCGCAGCCGTCACACCCCTGCCTCGGGCCCCACGCCCACCAACACCGCTCGTTTCGTCAGAGGGTGAAGTGCTACCGTGACGTCACCCGTAATTATTACGCGCCTGGGGAAGGCGCACCGCCATACTGTAGCCTCCACGCTTGGCATTAAATGCGCACGATTCGCATTAAATGCCCTTGACCCTGGCAACGCCGCCTCGGGGGTTGTGCGCCAGTGGCGTAGCCCGTACGCCACCTGTCCACCGGCGACCACCTCGTTGGACGCCTAGTGCGTGGCCTGCTCGCCACCTGTCCACCGGGCGACCACCTCACTGGGCGCCCAGTGGCGTGGCCTGCTCGCCACCTGTCCACCGGGCGACCACCTCACTGGGCGCCCAGTGGCGTGGCCTGCTCGCCACCTGTCCACGGGGCGACCACCTCACTGGGCGCCCAGTGGCGTGGCCTGATCGCCACCTGTCCACTGGGCGACCACCTTACTGGTCGCCTAGTGGCGTGGCCTGATCGCCACACATCGCAGGCGACCACCTCATTGGGCGCCCGGTCGTGGCCTGCTCGCCACATCCCGCGGCGACCACCTCGCTGGCGCCCGGTGGCGTGGCTCGCCGCCACACATCACCGGCGACCACCTCATCGGCGCCCGGTGGCGTGGCTTTGCTCGCCACTGTCCGCAGGCGACCACCTCACTGGCGCCCATGGCGTGGCTCGATCGCCACACATCGCTTTGGCGACCACCTTACTGGTCGCCTAGTGGCGTGGCCTGATCGCCACCTGTCCACTAGGCGACCACCTTGCGGCCCTTCTGCTCGCCGCGGCGGGGGGGCTTCGGACGCGCCCTGCCCGCCCGGCGACCGCGTTAACTGCGGGGGAGCGGGTACCCTGGTGTAGAATATGCCGACAGTAGCCCCCGGGCCCACCCTGGAGCGCCTTCTGGTCTTTGACCTTCCTTTTTCCTTTTTTCTTTTTCTCCCTCCTCCTTTAAATGACCTTCGGGGAACTGCTCAGTCTCCCGTGTGGGGCCCCTTAAATGCCCACGCGCCCCGCAGCTTTAAAGATCTTCCGGCTTCTCCGGTTCCCGAGGCGGGGTGCGCAGTTATTCCCGCCTCGTAACCGTCGCACGACCCTTGGGATCCCCCACCTTTATGGGGTTTTCAAACTTCCCCCTTTCGAACCGCCGCGTCTTTTCAGTTTTCCCGCTACGCTTTCCCTCGCCTCCTTATAAAGAGATCGGCCATGAGGGGGGAATGGTTATTGTCCTTTCAAACTCCTTTCGCTCTGTCTTTTCTTGCCACCTTAGAGCCCCTTGCTTCTTCTTTTCCGACGTGCTTCTGTGCTTTTCTACACCCGATGGCCCCTCCGACTCCTGCCCCGGTTCTGCCTCCTTCGACCGTCGAAGAGGAGGGCGCCGCCCAGCTTTCCAGGCACATCTCCGGGGGCACCCTCCGCGTCCGTCCCGGCACCGTCGTGCCCCGCTGCCAGCCCGGGGAGGTGGTTTTCTTCAGGTGGCAGCTGGTAGCCGGCCTGGTGCCACCAGTGTCCGACTTCTACCTCTCCGTCCTCAACTTCTACGCCATTCATCACATCCATCTTCCTCCCAACTCCATCATTCTTCTTGCTGTCTTCGCTCACTTCTGCGAAATGTTGGTGGGAGTGCTTCCCAACCTCCTTCTTTTTCGCTTCTTTTACGCCCTTCGCCCTGCCAAGGCCCCCATTCCTGTCTCTGGGGGCTGCCACCTGCGGCTCAGAGATAGGGTCGCATCACGTTACATCCCGTTGGACAGCCGGTCCAACTGGAGGGCGTGGGGCGATGAGTGGGTGTACGTCGCAGACGACAGCGGCATCGAGGTGCTGGAGCTTCCAACCGGGCCGTCGGTCAGCAACCCCAACTGGGGGGCTCACGTCAGCGAGACGCCCGAGCTTGACGATCTTTGGCCGCGCGACCGACCACCGGCGGCGGGTCTAACGGGGAGCATGGTCGTCCAGGACTTCATTTCCCGGAGGATTATCCCTCTGCGCCGTCGCGTCCGCCCGGCTTGGCAGTACCTGGGCCAGGATGACGGGACCCGGACGATCCCCGGAGGTAGGCGGCTACATTTGAATTGCCCCTTTTCCTCGTTCTTTTTCCTTCTAGTTCCCATGGATTCTGACGACACTTTTTTCTTCTTTCTTTTGTTAGCCGCTGGGAACCTGACCCCGAACCTGATTGACGCGTGGATGGGACAGCTGGGCTTGGCCAGCGCCGTCCCGCCATTCCTGGAGGGCGCGCTCCCGCTATGCCGTTTAGAGCCCAGGGAGCGCGCGATGATCGTCCGGGCAATGCCGAAGATGGACGCCATGGGGACGCCTGACACTACCGCACACCAGGTGCCCCTGACGATCCGAGACCCCCCTCCCGCCGGCGATCAGGGGAGGGGCGACCAGGGTAGGCGCCGACGTCCTGCCGATGACGACACCATCGGCGGGCCTTCCCAAAGACCCCGCCTCTCGGCGGGCAGCACTGCGCCTTCGCCTGTGCTGCTGGGCTCGACCGGGGCGGGGTCCTCCACCGCCGCCGCGGGGAGTTCTTCTGCTGCCGCGGGGGTCTGCCGGCCGGCGCGGCCTCGTCCTCCCTCGCCTCCGCTGAGGTGGTGATACTGGACCCTCCGGCGCCGATTCTGGGAACGACGCTGCCGCCGCCACCGCCGCCGCCGGTTCCGACAATGCTACGGCCGTCGCCGGCGTCGCCGCCACCGCCACCACTAGTGGCGGCGTTTCTTCCTCCTCCGCCGCCGGTTCCGGTCCTCAGGCCGCCGAGACCGATGCCGCTAGCAGCGCGCGGAGGACTGTTCCTTGCCCCGGGTGTGCCCCGCTTCCGGGGGCCGCCACCTAGGTAATTATTCAAAAACGCAAACGCAAAAATATAGTCAAAAATCTCCAAATGGCATCTTACCGTCATTTTTTCCTTCTCTCAGGGTGCCTACTCCATGCGTCCTTGCCGCGTAGGCCGGGAATGATCAGGGCGCTGGGGCTGCTGTGCCTCAGGGCGGGCAGCTTGAGGAGGGCGACCCCCACGTTGTCATCCCGCCAGTCGCCGCTGCTCAGGCCCCGGGCCCGGTGGACCCTTTGCCCACCCCGGAGCCCCCCGTCGCCTCCATTCCTTCGGCAGACGCGGATGCTCTGCTGGCAGCTCTTAGCGAGCTCTACTCCAGCACGAGCAACCGTCTGGCGACAAGCAAGGAATGGCTGACGGAGGCGGGGATCCAGATTAACCGCCTTCGCAAGGAGGTCGAGGACTCCCGCAGACGGGAGTCGGGGCTGGAGCTGCAGCTGCTGAGGGAGCGGGAGCAGAGCGCCCGCCGCGTCGAGGAGCTCTCCGCGGAGTTGGATGCGGAGAAGGTCGACCGGATTCGATCGAAGGCGGACACGCTGGAGATGCTGCGTCACGCCTTTGACCGAATGGTGGCCAGCCTAGCCCCCCTGGGGCTGGTGCAATCGCCTCCGTGGTAGCAGAAGCCGCCGCACTACGCATTCTGCCTCGGCCGGATCGCGGACTTCCTCACGCACCTGCCCGCCGCCCTGACCGCCCGCCTCGCCAGAGGGGCGCGCGATTGCGGCAGCCTGGCGAGATTCGTGGCTGTGCCAGCCGTGGACGCTAACCGACCCCATGGCCACCGCCCAGGGATCGGCGGCATCAAGCGCAGCGGAGGAGCGGGTCCAAGATGCCGCCGAACAGGTTGCCGCATAGCTGGAGATGGAGAACCCCCAGCTGGAGGTAGCCGTGGAAGACGTGGCGATGAGGCTGGACGTTGGCCCGGTTGCCGAAGATGTGGCGGCTGCAGAGACGGTAGCGGAGGACGAGGAGGAGCTGCCAGTAGCGTAGTCCCCCTTTTTTTGTTTCCGCTTGTAAGATACTTGACGCAAATTTAAAATGAAACCGAAGCACAGGCTCGTCATTATGTCACCCAGTGTTTGTTTTTTACTTTTACTCCACTGGTTCCGAACGAACAAGCGCATGACCGCTTAATGACTTAAGGACTTGCGCCAGGGAGTCACTTCCTTCGAACCCCTTGACTTAGCAAAATTTGGCCTCCCAGGTAGCCCATAGGGAACGAACACTTAGTGAGTCGTGACAGGGCCTTAGGTTTTCGGCAACGGTGTTCAAATCGCCGACCCCCACGGGGACACCCGGAGTGTCATGACCGTGCCGGGGATCGTGCTGAACTAGCCGTCCGATCGCCTACCCCTGCACGCCGTTCTCACTTAGTGGTTCCGCCTTTGCTACTGGGTTTTTACAAGGCCGCAGGGTACCAAGGGGGAGTGCCCTGGCACTGCCCAACAGTGGGCAAGAGACCGAAAAGAGGGTAGGGAGAACAATTACTTTGGATAAAGAAAGTGAATATTCAATTTCAAACATAAGGCCTTCCCCGACCAGCTGTGGAGAGGAAGACACCCACCGGCTGGTCGGGGAACAGAGCCTGGGACTTACAACCGGTCAAGGGTAGAACTTGCGTAGGTTTTCTATGTTCTGGGAGTTCGCCAGCTCTTCGCCGTCTTCAGTGGCCAGCCTGATCGCCCCGGGACGAGAGATTGAGACCACTTTGAAGGGTCCCTCCCACTGGGGAGACAGCTTATGCGACCCGGCATGCGACTGGACCCTTCGCAAGACCAGGTCGCCCACTGCCAGTGTTCTCTCGTTGACCCGGGAGGCGTGGTACCGCCTAAGACTTTGCTGGTATCGCGCGGCGCGCAGGGCCGCCCGGTCCCACGCCTCTTCCAGGAGATTGACGTCGTCCAGGCGCAGATCCTCCTGATCCTCCTCCGCGAACGCCGCGACGCGTGGTGATCCCAGCTCTAGCTCTGAAGGGAGAACGGCTTCCGCGCCGTAGACCAGGAAGAAAGGGGTTTCCCCGGTGGCCCGGCTAGGAGTGGTGCGGAGCGACCACAACACCGCCGGGAGCTCTTCGGTCCACCGGGTCTCACGCTTGTGGAGTCGATCGAACGCCCGGGTCTTGAGGCCCTTCAGTACCAGCGCGTTGGCTCACTCGACTTGCCCGTTGCTCCTCGGATGGGCAACCGAGGCAAAACAGACCTTGGTGCCCATCTCTTCGCAGAAGTCCAGGAAGGCCGCGCTGGTGAACTGTGTGCCGTTGTCAATGATGATACGGTTGGCGACTACGAAGCGGGCGAAGATTCCTTGCATGAATTTGACTGCAGCCGCGGCGGTAATGGTTCTCACCGCCTCGGCTTCCACCCACTTAGTGAATTTGTCGATAGCGACGAACAGGTGGGTGTAGCCCCCTGTGGCCTGCGGGAACGGGCCCAGGATATCCAGCCCCCAAACCGCGAAGGGCCATGAGAGCGGGATGGTTTGCAGGGCTTGGGCTGGTTGGTGGATTTGCTTGGCGTGGAATTGGCACGCCTCGCACCTCCTCACCAGCTCGCAAGCATCCTGGAGGGCGGTTGGCCAATAGAACCCTTGGCGGAAAGCCTTTCCCGCCATCGTTCGACTGGACACATGGCTCCCGCATACGCCTCCATTGATATCAGAGAGCAAAGTGCTCCCCTCTTCCCGAGTGATGCACTTCAGAAGAATCCCGTTTCTACCCCGGCGGTACAGGTCCCCGCCCACCAGGGTATAGCACTTGGCCTTTCGTGCTACCTTCTCTGATGACGCATCATCGTCGGGGGACACTTGATCCCGCAGGTAGGCCAGGATCGGATCCATCCATGTGCCTTCCCGGTCAAGTGCAGCGACCACGAGGTGGTTGTCCGGGTACTCCGCCTGGCCGGGCGTTTCCGCCGGAACCACTTTCCCTCCAGGAGTGAGGGCTGGAGCGGTATCACCATTGTCCCCACCGGAGACGGGGGCTGCGATGGACGGTCGCGGAAGCCTTTCTTCAAAGACCCCGACCGAAACAGGAGATCTTGTTGAAGCGAGCTGAGCAAGCTCATCCGCCAAGTAGTTGTCACGCTGGGGGATATGAGTATACCCCAACCCTTCGAAGTGCCGCTCCAATTTCCTGACCTCCGCCAGGTATGCTGCCATGACGGGGTCAGGGCAGGAAAAGTCCTTCCTTGCTTGGTTGACGACCAGCAGGGAGTCGCCCTTCACTAGCAGGCGCCGAACACCGATGGCCGCGGTGGCCCGAAGCCCAGCCAGCAAGCCCTCGTACTCGGCGACGTTGTTAGTGGCCTTGAAGTCGAGGATGATCACGTACTTGAGAAGGTCCCCGGTCGGAGAGACCAAGAGGACGCCAGCCCCCGCGCCTTCGAGCTTGAAGGATCCGTCGAAGAAAAGTGTCCAGGGGGAGGGCGCGGGGACCTCATCTGCTTCGAGCTCAGCTGGGGTCCACTCGACGATGAAGTCTGCCAGCCTTTGACTCTTTATTGTTGTACAAGGAGCAAACTTGACACCGAACTCCCCCAGCTCGATGGACCACTTTGCGATGCGGCCCTCCGCTTCACGGTTGTGGAGGATCTCGCGCAGGGGGTACGAGGAGACCACTGTGATCTCCCTCCCTTGGAAATAGTGCTGCAACTTTCTTGACGCCACTATCACGGCGTAAACCATCTTCTGAGCCTGAGGGTACCTTGTTTCCGCGTCGTGTAGCACCTTGTTGATGTAATAGACCGGCCGTTGGACACCTTCTCGCTCCGCCACCAGCGCCGCGCTCACTACGGAGGGGCTAGCCGCCACGTACAGCAACAGTGGCTCACCCGGCTCGGGGGCGACCAGCACCGGGGGAGAGGAGAGGTACTTCTTTAAGTCTTCGAACGCCTGCTGGGCTTTTGGGGTCCACTCAAACGAGTTGGTCTTCTTCAACATCTTGAACAAAGGCAGACTTTTCTCCCCTAGCCGGGCTATGAACCGGCCAAGGGAGGCCAGACGGCTTGATTAAGCACTAGCTTGCTTGAGCCGAGTAGGCGGCCGCATCCGCTCAATCGCTTCTATCTTCTGCAGGTTGACCTCGATCCCGCGATCGAGACCAGAATCCGAGTAACTTCCCTGATGAGACGCCGAACACGCACTTCTCGGGATTCAACTTTAGACAAGATTTTCTCGAGGCGGAGAAGGTCTCTTCCAGGTCCTGGACAAGCTCATCGGCCTTCTTTGTCTTTACTACCAGATCGTCAACATACACTTCAAGGTTCTTCCCAACTTGGGGCCCGAACACAATGTGCATGGCCCGCTGGTAAGTGGAACCAGCGTTCTTTAGCCCGAAGGGCATCCGGACATAACAATACACACCGAGAGGAGTCACAAAAGCAGTCTTCTCTTCATCTTCCCGCGCCATATTGATCTGATGATAACCGGAGTAGGCGTCAAGGAAGCACAGAGCTTCGCACCCCGCCGTGGAGTCGACAACGATGTCTATCCGCGGCAGGGGGTATGGGTCCTTGGGGCAGGCCTTGTTGAGGTCGGTGAAGTCGATGCACATTCGCCACTTCCCGTTGGACTTCCTTACAAGCACGGGGTTGGCCAACCACTTCGGGTAGGTGGCCTCCTGCACAATCTTAGCAGACAAAAGTTTCTCCACTTCATCCCGAATGGCATCCTGCCGCTCTAGCACCTGCCGCCGGATCTTTTGTCGAACCGGGTGCGCTCCCGGGAGCGTTGCCAATCGATGCTCGATCACCTCCCTAGGGACCCCGGTCATTTCTGAAGGTTCCCAACCGAACACGTCCAGGTTAGACCGGAGGAAGGTGACGAGCGCGCCTTCCTATTTGGCGCTGAGGTCGGTGCCGATCTTCACGACCTTGCCGGAGCCGTCCTCGCCCACGGAGACCACCTTCGTTTCGCCCGAAGGTCCGGGCGAAGCGCGGGCCCTGACCGAGGGGGCGCCTAGGCTGTCGCCTTTGTCATGCGCCGAGCAGGTGGTGCCGGCCAGATCCTGTATCTGTTTCCTGAGACGCAGGGCTTCCAGCCTGTCCACCTTCACCGTGATTGGACCCCTAGGCCCAGGGATCTTCACCAACATGTAGGCGTAGTGGGCAACCGCCATAATTTTGACCACGGCTGGAGGGCCAAGCAGGGCGTTGTAGGGGAGGTCAAAGTCGACAAGCTCCGTCCGGAAGTTTTTCGCACCCCCGAAGGTAACAGGCAGCCGGACCTGCCCCAGGGGCAAGAGGCCCACCCTGGGGGCAACTCCGTAGAAAAGTGGGGCCGAGCGCAGGTCCTCATACGGTATCTGGAGCGCCTGGTACGCCCCGACAGATAGCAAGTTGATGGCGCTGCCTCCATCAACAAGAACCCGCCCGAGTTTCGCGTTGCGAACCGTGGGGGAGACCACGATCGGGGGATGGCTAGGGCCGGAAACGTTCTCCGGGTGGTCGGCCCGGCTGAAAGTGATCGGCTGCTCCGACCACTTCAGCGGCCTACCCGCCCCGGAGGCCGATACAGTGGCACAGACTTGTTTCAGATCCCGCTTGAACTGCGAGTTCGATGAGTAGGTGGCTGACCCCCGTGGGTGAACGCCATCGTATGCTCCGCCTGTTGGAAGGCCAGCGGAGCTGGGTCTTCGTCGTCGTCTCCAGGGTCTTTCTCGCGGCGCTTCTTGAGCCGCCTGTCCACCAGTTTGGACACAACTTGGCAGTCCTCCAAGTCATGCCCGCTTGTTCGATGGATGGGGCAATAAGGTTTGCCCCCATCCTCTTCGCGACGGGGCGAGCGGCGGTCCCTGCGGTCGCCGCGTCGGTCCCGGCGCTCACCCCTTTGGTCCTGGTTGTCGCGGCACTGGGGCTTGGGTTTCGGCTAGGCAACCAGGAGTTCCCTGGCAGCAGTCTCCTTCCGCTTCTTCTTCTTCTTGCGGTCGGAGGACTTCGAGGTGCCGGCGTCGCTGGGGCCGGAAGGCCTCGTCGTGCACTCCCGGGCCTCCGCCGCCCTGGCGCACTTATGCGCCAGGGAGAACAGCTCGGAGGTGGTTGTGATGGTGCGGGTAGCCATCTTCTCCCGCATCTTCTGGTCCCGAACCCCCCTCCGGAACGCAATGATAACTGATGGCTCGGAGATCCGGGGGATCGTGTTGCGGCAGTGGCTAAACCGCCGGATGAACTCTCTCAGGGACTCCCCCTCCGTCTGCTCCAGAGCGTGGAGGTCGTCCTCCACGCCTGGTTGAGCGTAGGAGCCCTGGAAGTTGGCGACGAAAATGTCGCATAGCTCTTCCCACGAGTGCACAGAGCCTCGCGGGAGATTAAGCAGCCAAGACCGGGCGGAGCCCGTCAGCGATGTCGGGAGGTAGTTGGCCATAATCTTCTCGGACCTCTCAGTCAGCTGCACCACCGTGGTGTAGATTTGCAGGAACTCCTCCGGGTTGGTGGTGCCGTCGTACTTCTCAATGGAGGTGGGGCGGAATCTCTCCTGCCACGCAGCTTGCCGTAGACAGAGGGAGAACGCCTGGCATCCAACGTTGTAGGGGGAGGAGCGTCGCTCGCCAGCCCCTCGACCCTGAGACGGGGTCGAAGGGTGCGAGTCTACGCTCTCCCGAGAATCAGAGGGGGAAGCCCCCTGTTGATCAGTAGGTCCCCGGGGGTTGGCGCGCCACTGTGAGCGCTCGCGGCGCCCCCTGAGGACGTGGCGTAGGTCGCCGTCGCGCTGGAACCGCCTCTCGTCCAGGCTAGCTCTCAGATCCTCGCGATCTCCCCTTGACACGACGGGACCGCGAGACAAAGTGGAAGCGTGTGCATGTCCCCCTGTACCGGAGGGGGCTGCAACCAGGGCTCCCTTCCCCTTGTCCTGGCCCTTGACGCCGGGAGAAGCTGTTGTGCGGCGGCTGGAAACCTGCGCGTCAACCGTGCGCGCTCCTTGCTGCCATGCGCCGGAAGCCCCCGGCTGGGTCGCCGCCTCAACCTGTTGTTGAGCGGCGTCGACTAGGCGGGCGATATCCCGCAGCCACGGAGCGGCCGGGTATCGCTTCGCCGAACCGAGGATGATCGAGGAGCGTAAGAGCCGCATGAAGGCTCACGCGGAGTATCGCCCCAAAGACCAAACGCCGTTGGACGGCTGGCCTCAGCGCGGGAGCCACGCGTGTCCCTCCCACAGCAAAGGGACCCGGCCGGACCGACTCCTTCCCCGGGCGTCGGGATCGGCTACGGGCGCTGCTTTCCTCGGGTAGATTGCTGCGCTTGGAGTGCGATTCCGCCATGCAGACAATCGCCCCTACTTCTTCTAAGCTTCGAACCGAAAACGGAAGGAAGAGGGCAATCTAACCACCAATAGCCCCTACCTGGCGCGCCACTATCGGCGTACTAGCCAACAGGCACCTCTGAATCGGGTGCTTATGAGGTTCAGACGGGGGGCTTTCGGGGCAATCGCCGGAGGAAGAGAGAAGATCGGAGTGCCGGTGAAGCTCAGAAGGATGGGGACGCTAGGATTTACCCAGGTTCGAGCCCTCCGAAGAGTAACAGCCCTAGTCCTGCTTCTCTTGCTATTGCTTGTCTGGTGGAATATGAACTGGAATCCGAACTTGAGAGAATGGAACCTATCACCAATGGATCCAACCTACCAACCAACGAACCCTTTCTCCCGTGCACCCCGACTCCCTTTTATACTTGGGCTGGCGGGGGCGCATGGGAGGCTTACACCGCAAGCCATACTCATTACACCGCCACGGGCGCATTAAATGTGCCCGTCACTGTCCTTACACCTCATTTAATGCCTGCCGCAGCCGTCACACCCCTGCCTCAGGCCCAACGCCCACCAACGCCGCTCATTTCGTCAGAGGGTGAAGTGCTGCCGTGACGTCACCCGTAATTATTACGCTCCTGGGGAAGGCGCGCCACCATACTGTAGCCTCCACGCTTGGCATTAAATGCGCACGATTCGCATTAAATGCCCTTGACCCTGGCAACGCCGCCTCGGGGGTTGTGTGCCAGTGGCGTAGCCCGTACGCCACCTGTCCACCGGCGACCACCTCGCTAGACGCCCAGTGCGTGGCTCGCCGCCACTGCCCACCGGCGACCACCTCCTGGCGCCCGATGGCGTGGCTCGCCGCCACCTGTCCACGGGGCAACCACCTCACTGGACGCCCATTGGCGTGGCCTGATCGCCACCTGTCCACTGGGCGATCACCTTACTGGTCGCCTAGTGGCGTGGCCTGATCGCCACCTGTCCACTGGGCGACCACCTTGCGACCCTTCTGCTCGCCGCGGCGGGGGGGGCTTTGGACGCGCCCTGCCCGCCCGGCGATCGCGTTAACTGCGTTGGAGCGGGTACCATGGTGTAGAATACGCCGATAGAGGTAGGCCAACCACGAAATCCATGGATATGTCATCCCAAGGCCAAACAGGAATCTCCAAAGGTTGAAGCATTCCAGCGAGTCGCTTATGTTCAGCCTTCACCTTCTAACAAATCCCACAAGCTGCTACATATTGAGCAATGTCCAAGTTGTTTTCATCAACGTCATCAATAAACCCAACCAAACCTTCCAAGTCCAAGTTGTTTTCATGAAAGTCTAACCCTTGACTGTAATCCCCGAGTAGTGTCCGGTGCCGCGGACTCGGCTATTCGAATAGGTTGTACGCTCTGCAGAGGTTATGCACTTTACCCGCAAGATACAGTCAAACACCACAAAGGCGAGGGATCGTAACAAAGCCTTTCAGAGACCGCAAACTTTATAAGTGAACCTCTCTGGTTTTTGCCATACACCATCCCTTCCCTTAACAGAGGTAAAGTATGGGACCGACATACCGTTGGACGGATACCATGCCATAGCCCTGGTACGCTCCCCTTTCAAGCTACACAAAAGGTGTAGTTGACACCCCGAGGTATCACATGCAAGTTATTAGTAACTTACCCAACTATGTCCATCCCATTACAGACATGTGGTTGCACGCTTGACTCAGATCAAAGTCTTGCAAGGTTAAGTCCTTAGGGTGACCAGGGCAAGACTACCCGAAGAACCAAAACGACATCCACGGTGCCACTCATGGCCCACCATATCATTCTTGCCACTTGTCCCGGTCTAAATCTATATCAAACCCAGTTGGTTACCATGCACCACGTGCCATCATCAACATCACAACACATGATACTTCTCAAAAACAGGTTCAATATCTCATTAAGTCAATATTATCATTTGATTGTCCAAAATCATGTCATGTGTACGTAGCAGGTCTAAGCAATATACTACAACGGTCAAAATACCCAATGTTGGCAATTTAATAGTGTCCAACTAAATATCCACAACTAGGGTGATAAGGGTTCATGGCACATAACTTAATAGTCAAGGTGTCATACTGCAATTTGGCATTTATCTAATTCTCAGAAATAATTAAAACAATTTCTAATTAAACTAGCATGCAATAATTTAAATCAAACTATTTTTCAAAAATAGGAGCAATATGATCAAAGCATAACTTTCCTTCAAAAAGTACTTGTTCTTGGTCCTGAGCTGGCTCCTGGGTCAAAATTTCACCTTCGTAGCCTTCGGGTACTTCCACATCTACTCGTAACGCGTGCAAATAGCAATAAATAATCAAATAGTAGACAAAAAATGTTCAAAAATTCAAATAACATTCATAAACAGAGAGATCACATTTTTTATAAATTTTTAGAAATTTGAATCGCCCAAATTGGAGTTAAAACGCAAAAGTTATACCCGTTTAAAGTTTGGAAAATCAATTAAATAAATATAAATAGATAAAAATTATGTCCAAAAATTAAATAAAATTCACCAATATGTAGAGCTCAATTTTATAAAAATTTAGAAATTGGAATCGCCCAAATCGGAGTTAAAATGCAAAAGTTATAAGCGTGTGAAGTTTAGAAAATCAAATAAAAGAATAAACCAAATTAATTCATTTATTTTTCTATTGAAAAATCGATTTATTGCGTCAGCTGACGTCAGCATGGAAATCGAATTTCCATCGAATTATTTTTCTATTGAAAAATCAAATTAGGACGTCATGCTTGCGTCATCCGGTCCATGGGCTCGATCCACGGTTCGGGTCTGGTCCACCGTGGACCCAGTCCATGGTTCCACGTGTCGCTGACACGCGGGACCCACTGGATGACATCATTGCTGACGTCATCACAGCTCGGCTCTGACAGCTGGACCCCATCGTGACGTCACCGCACGGTGGGCTGAGCCGCTAACATGCGGGCCCCACGCTGACGTCACGCCTGACGTCAGCGGCGACCGGGCGCGCCCGCGTGGACCGCGTCGGCTCGGCTTCCGGATACGTGGCGCAATCTGGACCGTCGCTTTGAAATCCGACGGTCGGGATTGGATCTGGATCTCGCACGTTTGTGTTAACGTGGCTTGATCAGGACCGCACGATTCGAATCGAACGATTAGGATTAGATCGGGTTTCACCGCGTCATGGGGGCGATGTGGCATGTCCCGGCGTGCGACACGTGGCTCGATCTACACCGTTCGATCTCGATCGAACGGTGGAGAACGCATCTAACGCTACAACGCAGATTAACCCTAACCGTACGATCTTGATCTAACGGCTGTGATTGGATCTAGCACGGTGCAGTCAAAGGCTACGTGGCTTAATCCTGAGCGTTGGATCTAGGTCCGCGGCGTGGGTTTACATAGGGGGTGACGTGGACTTACCGTTGCCGTTGGATCTTGATCGGACGGTGGAGAAGCTTCGCGAAGTCAACGATGTCCGCGGCGGAGCTGGGGACGATGACCTAGCCAACGGTGTTTCCGTGCATCTCCAATGAGGTGGATGGTCCCTTCGGGCGCAGCTCGACGCGAGGAACACGGATCTGTGCACCACGACGGCGGAGATGGCTCGACGACGGCGAAAAACGGCGGAAACCGCGACTGAACCCTAGCGCAACTTCGGGGAGCGATTGCGGCGAGGCTACGGCGGCTCGAGCTCGGCTACCTAGGGCTACGTGTGCGCACGGAAGAGGAGAACACGACACGGGTGGCGGCGCATTAAATAGTGCCCTCGGCGTCCGTGAAAACTGTGGAAAACGAGGCCCACACGCGCACGGCGGCGGAATCCGCGCTCGATCGGTGACGTGGCGCAACGCCGTCGGCTTGATCAGTGACGTGGGCGCAACTGGCCGCGCGTGGGTTAGGGTTTGGCCCGCTCGAGTCGCTTGGGTCCGTTCGGTCGACTGGTTCGACTTTGGCCGATGAACAAGAAACTGATTGGATTTTCCAGCGATTTAATAATCAAAATAATTTCTAGAAATTCAAATAATTCAAGAAAAATAGCAAAAAAATCAAAAAAATCTAGAAAATACTTTAAGACATTTTGGACTTAAATAAAATATTTTCAACAAAATATTATTTAAAACTTTTAATTATGTAATTATCTCAAAAGGGAATAAATTCAAATTAAATCCAAATAAATCCCAAAAAATTCCAAAAATTCTCAAAAATGTAAAATTTCAATTAAATTCATGAAAAACAAAGATTGGGGTGTTACATAATCCTTTTGTTCAAACACAGAAATTATTACTAGACATAAGTAGCATAGCATCGTTAGATGATTAGCAACTTATGAACCAATTTGAGCACAAGTCTGCCAACTAGTCAACATAAACTTCATATTGACACCCATTGACATTAAACCATGTAGAACCCCAGATATCCATGAACAATCACCCCAATTACATGTGAAATGCAGTCAGAAATATCTTGTTGGACATACTGATCATGTGAAATGAGTCCAATCTGGAAGCACTACTACCAGTACAATCATGCATTTCAGAAAATAAGTTTACTGCCAACATGACATTCATAATTTGCAATCCACTATCCATAAGCAAATACTATCCAATCTTAGGCTTTCCCTCCTATCCTAAACGAGATTCTAGCCTTATTTCACCCTGTGTATCAAGAAATGGAAAAACACCACATCAGAATTAGCTCAAGCATAGATGTGGTATTTTAAATGCTCAGCAAAACAACACAATTCAAGAACATCAGCAACCTCCTTTCAACCATTCGAATTTCCCACAATTTGCCATTTTGATGCAAACCGACAATCAAAGCATAGACAACCAACCTCCACTTCCTTCCCATCAAATCTTGCCATTTTTTACTAATCCCAAATACTACATTTCTATACTTTCAGTTCAATTGACATTCCATAAATGCAACCCATAGAGATCATGCAGCATGGCGACACTAAACAGTATGCAACGGAATAGAAGTAGATGGCTGCATAGGAAAGGAAATGACAATTACCACGTCTATTTAGTAAAGAGGGCCACAGAACACAGGACAAAAGCATTCAAACATTCTTTTGAGGTTTTAGCTAACCAGTCAAAATAGTTTATTAATACAAAAGGATCATATAGAAGCATGCTAGCTCCAAAGAAAAACCATTCACCATATAATGAATTATTTTAAGTGAATTAATCAAATGGTGGTAAAGCGTGAGGTAACTAAGCATGCTAGCTGGTAGAAGATACCTCTTTTGTTCTTGGCTTTAGTGAACCCCTTGGCCTTCTCAACCTCCATATTTGCCCTTTTCACCAACAAATTTTCCTTCTTTTCTAACATTTCAAGCATCTGAAGCATATTCTTTACTATTCTAAAGCACGAGTTGGTGGCAGTGGTCCATTCTACATTTTCCCGCTTAATTTTGAATTTTGAAATGGAACAAAATACCAATTAAGCCATACACAAGAAACGATACTGCTTTCATTAGCCAGCTTTCACATCTCTATCTCTACTATTCTAAAGCAGCACTTGGTGGCAGTGGTCCGTTCTTCCCACGTCATTAATTGCCGCTTACTTGCCCTGCTTAATTGCCCTACGCAAGAAACAAAGCGTTGCTTTAATTAGCCAGCTTTCGCAAGAAACGAAGCGTTAAAGATAGATGTTTGATCTTGTAAAATATTTTTTTTTATTTTTTAATCTTTATTTTTCGTTATCAATTTTGTTTTTCGTAGCAACGCACGGGCATGTAACTAGTAAAGCCCTGTTTGGCAGAACTCCAGATCCCAGCTCCACCTCAGAGCTGAAACTTGTAGACTGAAATAAAGTGACTTAAGTTTATAATTTTATTCTAAAATGTAAACAAGATGACCCACCTAAACACTTTAAATATACCTACAGCTCCAGCTCCACAGATTTGGTGGAGCTATAAATACCCAGCTTCACTAGATTCATGAATCTGGTGGAGCGGGAGCTCTGCCAAACAACCCCTAACAAAGTTAGTTTGCATATGCAAACTACAATAAATCAATAAGTAAGAACACTATAACCACACAACCAGATTTAGATTGCAAAAGCACCTGTAGCTTCCACTTACAGAAAAGAAACAACTAAACCGATCTACATCCATAGTCACAGACATTAAACATTAACTTCTTAAACTCTAAGCTTAATTACCATACTACAGCAACAGCAAATAAATTCCCCATAAAAGGATATAGTCTGATCAGGGCGAGAGGAATAATTTAATTGATCGGTTCATTCACCTCGCTGAGCTTGTCGATGGAGGCGAGCGTGGCGGCCTGGCTCTGTTCCTTGTATTTCTCGAACACCCTGCCGAACACGCCCGGCATGGCTGGTTGCCTATCTACCAAATCGAATCAAATTTGCGAGAAGAAGCAGAAGCAAGGATCAAAATCGAGCGGCTTCTAGGTCGGACTCGATCGGTGGATCGAGTAGGTAAACATGCTCCAGAATCAGAGCAGTCCTCTCGTGCTCGCGACTCCTCGTTAGGTACTCGGGCTCGTGATCTCTTGGAAGTTGGAAGTGGGATCTGATCTTCTTAGCCCGGAAAGAAAGGGGCAAAGCGGGACACGGAGCGCCACCCTCTTTGCGGACGGAGCGCCACCTCCTCGCGTTCCTCGCAGATGGAGCTTCATGGGCTGTTTGGTTGCTTTCTCAGTTCAGCTCAATTGCATGAGCTCAGCCAGGCTGGTGGGAGTCAGGCTGAGTGAATGCAAGGAGATGTTGTTTTGTTGATCGTATGAGGTTGGACAGGCTGCACAGAGATGTTGTTTGGTTGGCTGTACTAGAATAGAAGTGTGATAGGCAAATTCAAGAAAGGGATGAAACAAATTTTAAAAATACTAGAAAATCAATAATTTCACAAACGAAAATAAAAAGTTTAAAATATATTCTAGAAAATCAATAAATTGAAAAACTAAAATTTTAATCTTTTGAAATTTATATAGCAAGTATGGTCTAGTTTTGTTCGAAAAAAATATCAGAAACACATCGGTGAAATCGGTTCGTTGATCGAAGATGTTAATCAAAAGATATAGCAAACAAAAGAAAAAAAACTAGATAGTAAATGCTGATGTCAGCATGCATGCATGGCTCAGCAGAGCCTGGCTGGCTGGCTCTGGGGAAACGGTGCATTTTCTCGTTTCCCTAGAGCCAGACTGAAAGGGGTGTTTTGCATCTGTAGAGCCAGGCTAAGTTGAATGAGAGACAATCAAACACTCAACTTTTGCATCTACACATGCAAATCTCTTTAGATGCAGCCAACCAACATCCCAAATTTAGAGAATCCCTCCTCGACGGTCCTCGTGGGCGCGAGAGGAATCGTCCGTTGCCTCCGAGCGATCGGGGATGGGGATGGAGATGGGAGAGAGAATTTCGGGATTCTCTTGTCTTTACCTAAATTTAGGGAATACATTGAGGAAGCTTTTGAGCTACGTTTTCACTCAAAATTTCAGATCGGGAAAATAGACCTAGCCCCGTAGACCCTTCAACTGACACCCGGTCCCCACCTGGATTCCGACCTTGACTTGCCCGCGTGTGGGCCGTTAGAGCATCTCCAGCAAGGGCCCCTAAAACAGAGCCCCTATTTTGGATTTAGGGGCTCCCCCTATTTTTTGGGGCCCTGTTTTCAGAACACAAGTCCAGCAACAACCCCTAAATCTCAGCCCCTATTTTTCTTTTTCTCCTATTTTGACATATCCGCTATGTATAATCTTCATTTGACATCACTAAAATTCAATCACAAATATTTGTAATACATAAAACATAAGCATATTAACATTTACAATTTAAAAACATGATATTTAAAATTTAAATTTAAAATTTTGAAAACATGATAAATTTTTTGAAGCCTCTCATGTATTTCCCTATCTTCAATAATAGGGGTTGTACTCGTGTCCCTGGAAATTAGGGCTGAGGAGGCAAATTTAGATGCCTCCTAATTTTAGGGGCTTGAGTAGGGGGCCCCTGGGAATTGGGGCTGAGGAGGCAAATTTAGGGGGCCCCTAATTTTAGGGGCTTGAGTTGGGGCTCTGCTGGATCTGTTTTTTTTACTACACTCCCTATTTTAAGGTTTAGGGGCTGGTTTAGGGGCTCTGCTGGAGATGCTCTTAGCCCGCCTCCTGATCCTGGTAGGACACCAAGTCATCCGTCGTCGCGCGGGTGTGAGGCTTCAAGCCTTTCCACTTTTTAGGTTTGGTGCTTATCTGACCTGTCCGCAACGCGAACCCACCTTCCTCCTCCTCCCCTGGTTTCCGCCTGCCCGCCGCCACTGGCCGTCGCCATGGACGCAGCCGGGTTCGTGCTCCTCACCTCTCCCCGTTGAGCAATTACGTTGCGATTTTGTGTTTGCCCCTTTTTTGGCGTTTTTTTTACTGGCCTCTTGATCTTGTCGCAGGTACCCGCGCTTGCAAGTGCCTTCGTCTTCCTCGTCGCCGTCCTGCCGCGGCGCCGACGCCACCGCGTGGGATGATGTGCAGCAGCAGAAGCGGCAGCGCTGCCAGGTACCCGTCGCGTCCTTGGTGCGCGCGAAAGCTCCGTTCTTTGTGTGCTAAAGATTCGTTCTTTCGGTTGGTTTCGGTGTTATCTAAGAGATTTCTTGTGCAATTCCGTGTGCGATCGTTGTGTTTGGTCGAGTTCATAAGGTATCGATGCGGAGCATGGTATGAGGGTTTTGGCTTCTCTTGGTTCTTGCCACTTTGGAAAGATTCGTTCTCTGTGAGAATTTGGTTAAATTAGAAAGTTATGTTCGGTTTTTAGGTTTGGTTTTTCTAGAATTGGTGGTTTTGGGGTTGTTGTGTTTTGATTTTGAGGTGGAAGCATCATCATGGTATTAGGGCTTTGGGTTTTGGGGCAATTTGGTTTTGGATTGGGGTTTCCTGAGGTTGATTGTGCTAGAATTGGGGTTTATTTAGGTTGATTGTGCTATTTCTTGAGGTTGATTGTGCTAGAATTGTGGTTTCTTTAGGTTATTGTGCTATTTCTTGAGGTTGATTGTGCTAGAATTGGGTTTTCTTTTAGGTTGTTCCGGGCACCTAGCTCAACCGTTGCTTGGGGTACACTGTAATAAAATGTGTTAGTTGACTGCATTCGGAATGTCTGATACTGCCTGCGTGTGGAACTTTTGAGTGTAATCTTCGAGTGTATTGTCTTTCCATGTGGTGTTTGCAGAATTTGATCTGTGACTCCGTGTACGGTGTTACTCGGTAGATGTTGAGACATAGTATGCTGTTTGCAATGAGAAGGTTTTTATCTTTCTCCAGCTTGTTGAATTAAGTTTGAGTACATTTATATAGAAGGAGATTATGATATATAAAAACTGCAAGGAAGATATTCTTTTTCAACATCTAGCAAGGGAGATGTTCTTTTTGAATGTCTATCAAGGAATATGTCTTACATATTTTTATCTATGGTGTATGTTATGGAAATTACAGGCTCTACAGTATATTGCTAATGCAGTGATATTCGAACCTGTGGTTTCGGTATGTGGTGCCTATGTAGTTAATCTTTCTACTTGAGCAGCTGATGGTTGAAAATCTAAATCGTAGATCATTCAGAAAGTTGCCTATGTAGTTAACATTTGTTGGTTCTTTAGATTGGGAAGTTGTCTGTAATATATCCATAACTCTATCATTCTGAAAAATCTCTCTCAAATTTAGGCTTGACTATAAGAGAAGGTAAATGATTTGGCCTTGGTGCTATGTATTTGGAACTAGGATAGGTTAAGTAATGCTGGTAGTCAACAGCACTG
Source organism: Rhipidocladum racemiflorum (assembly GCA_036346355.1). Classification (NCBI taxonomy): domain Eukaryota; kingdom Viridiplantae; phylum Streptophyta; class Magnoliopsida; order Poales; family Poaceae; genus Rhipidocladum; species Rhipidocladum racemiflorum. The sequence continues at coordinate 54,889,075 of CM070577.1, read as the reverse complement.
TAATCACGGCATCGCCGCCTAGGTGGCCGGGGGGGGGGGGGGTTCGCCAGGCGATCGCCTAGTCTTCTCAGGCGTCACGGAGGAGGCAGTCGGGCGCTCGCTGAGTTAACATGAGGCCATGCCTCCGTCCAGACTCCAGCCCGTCGCCTCCAGCACTCTACCTCTGTCGACGGCGTTGATTCACTGAGTGAAGGAGAGCAATGAGGAGTGAAGAACAGAGAGTTTATGGTTGCTTGCTGCATTGCTTGGAATGGGTTTGTATTGCCATGGAGATGAGCAGGGGCGCAGGGCTCTATTTCTGGGAGATGGAGTGTTGCCAGTCTATTAGAGCTGGCTGTAAGCATGGAAACTTGCACCAGAGCAAGTGGGATCTTTTGTGAATGGATGTATATCTTTTGTGTATGCAATTTTGAGATACTCTGTGTGGTTGTAGATGGCAACTCAGGTGTTCTGTTGTATTTTGTTTGGTCGCCTAATTGGTGCCTAGGCGTCCAGGCGCCCCGGAGGCAACTAGCCTCGCCGGGGCGCCGTGATAACCATGGTCAACAGCCTATTGACCAATTTACCCTTGATGAAGTAGCCACAAAAAAGTATTTTGATGGTCCAGAAGTTAGAGTGATGGTACCGAGGACTTGTTAGTAGAGCATGCAGGAGTGTGTGTGAGCTACATAAGTTAGCATGTTAAGGGTCGGTATTGTGGGGTGATTTAGCAATAGGAATGTGGCAGGCCACAAGGAGTCATGTTGATTGTGCAGAAAACAACAAAAACAACCAAGCCTTTTATCCCAAACAAGTTGGGGTAGGCTAGGAAAGAAACTCAATCAAAGTCAATAGAACCCTTAAACCTTCGATATTGAGATATAGAGGCACAGCTAAATTTTGTACTACTGTTCTGAAATTGAGGTGAGGCGCTTGTGTTTAATTGCTCCTTACCTCTTGTTTGGTTCTCCAGGGTAAGGATACTAAGTAGTTTTGTGTTCTGATGCTAAAACTTTTGCACTTGTTTATTTATCGGGTGAAGATGCAATGCACTGATTTCTGTCTTGGGAGGATTTAGAATCCTCCATAATCTAGCTTCTCTGAGAATATGCCAGATAGGAGCTTCAGCTTCTAAATCCTAGAAGCTGGCAAGCTGCATCCTTTTTGGGAGAGCTTAAGCTTCCAGTGGCTTTAAGTTGAAACTTAAGCCTTCTCAGACAGCGACATTTTAATTTGTCTTGCAATTATTGTTGTTTCATGGATATATTATAACCAACTTTTAATTTATTAGACATGCGATGCATGTGCTAACTTGCTTTTATTGTTTTTCTAAGTAAAACTACAACGAATCCTATGTTGCGAGCGTTCCCGCTGGTAAGCCCTCGTGCCAGGACGACGTCCCGCACGAGAAGGAGGCAGGGTAGGCGCCAGGAAGCACCAAGCCTGGGTAGATAGCAGTACGACGCCACCGGCCGGTTATCGACGGCAGCGCTTGGGGTTAGGTTTGTTGGCAATCCAAAACGTGCCCCTTTTCTGTGTCTATTCCCCTTAATATAGATTGTTCCGACTTACAAGGAAATAAAGTCCTAATGATAGCTTTCCTAAATAAAGTAGCATAATAAGGAAGGTAATAATAAATTGGCCTTAACAGGCCCAAGATTAGGCCACAGCCGGCCTTCTTGCGCCTTTCCTATAGTAGACCCGATCAGGACCCACAACAGTACTCCCCCCCTCGAGCACCAGCTTGTCCTCAAGCTGGAATTCGGGGTAAGAACGTCGGAGAACAATGGCGTCCGTCCACGTTGCGTCATTTGCTGATTCGCCAGCCCAATGAACAAGGAACTGGCGATGTCCCTTCACGACCCGTTGAGCTAGTAGTCGGTGAGGAACTGGCCTGGCTTGATCAACTGAAGGAGAAACATCAACCGGTAGTGGCGGAATGGAAGCTGGTGGAGTACCCTTGAAAGCTTTGAGAAGGGAGACATGAAAAACGTCGTGAATGCGGGTTTCTTTGGCGATGTCGAGCGATATGCCACCTTGCCCACCCGGCCCGCCACCTGAAAGGGGCCAAAGTACCGTGGAGATAACTTGGTTTGTGCGGCCGGCCTAAGTGAAATCCGTCGATGATGCTGGAGACGAAGCCACACCCAATCACCAACAGTGAACTCCACCTCACGATGACGCCGATCATAATATTGCTTCATCCGGTTCTGGGCGTTGAGAAGGTGACGACGCGCCTGCTCCAGGAGGGCATCCCGGTCGATAAGTTGACAATCGACCCTGTCAATAACGGACGCTCCTTGTGTGTACGGAAGCAAGCTAGGAGCTGCCCGACCATAGACCAATTCAAATGGCGTCATGCGAAGGGCTGAATGAAAAGAGGTGTTATAATAGAATTCTGTCCAAGGAAGCCATTTCACCCAAGTGGAAGGGTTGTCTGCTACCAAACAACGAAGGTACATCTCCACCGTACGATTGACCACCTCTGTTTGTCCAACCGTCTGCGGGTGGTAGTCTAACGAAGAGAGAAGGTGAGTACCGTACCGTTTAAAAAGGTCTTGCCAAAAAGCACTAGTGAAAATAGGATCACAATCCGACACTATGGACTCTGGTATACCGTGTAACCTCACCACATGATCAAAAAAGAGGTTGGTGACCATGGGTGCGGCAGATGGGTGCTTCAAGGCAATGAAGTGGCATACTTGGAAAGGCGATCGACCACGACCAATATTGCAGTCATAGATTGAGATTTTGGAAGGCCCACGATAAAATCCATAGAAATATGTGCCCAAATTTGCTGTGGAATTGGCAATGGTTGGAGAAGACCCGCCGACGATAAAGAGCTTGTCTTGTTTTGCTAACATACGGAGCAGCTGGAAATATATTCTTCAACTGCTTGCCATTGGCCCTCCCAAAAGAAAAGGCCTCGAAGGCGATGGAGAGTTTTATGAACACCCTCGTGAGTGAGATCATGAAAAGCCGCCACAATCTGAGGTCGGAGGGGCGATGTAGCTGGAATAAACAGCCTGCCATGCCGAAAAAGAAGTCCGTCTTGGGCCTGCCACACGGCTGGAGGTGGCGCTGCTGCAACCTGTGTGCTGATGGAATCGCTGGTTGGCTCGGCCGGAGAGTCACTAATGTCGGCCGACCCCAAGGAGGCTGTGGCTACTTGGCTGCAGCGCATTTGGATTTCCGGATCGCGACGGAGAGCCGCATGCCACCTCTGAGTTAATGATTCAGCCGGCCAAGAAATAGCAGCGCAGACCGGAGTAGGATCAAAGGCTCGAGATAATGCATCAGCTGCACCATTAGTCTTCTCGGGCTTATACTCAATTGAGAAGTCATACCCCATGAGCTTACTGAGCCAATGTTGTTGGGGAGGTGTGACTAGAGCATGTTCCAGAAGGAATTTGAGACTAGCATGATCGGTACGCACCACAAAAGGTCGACCCCATAGGTACGGGCGCCAGTGACGAATGGCCTTAGAAAGACCTATAAGTTCCCGTTCATAAGCTACAAGCTTCCGATGGCGCTCGGCTAGCTGCTGGCTATAATAGGCAATTGGGTGTCCTTCTTATTGAAGCACAACCCCAATACCATAGCCTGAAGCATCGCACTCCACCGCGAATGGAGCATCAAAGTTTGGCAGGCGAAGAACAGGGGCCGACTGTAGAGCTTCTTTTAAGTGCCAAAAAGCCGCCTCGGCCTCCGAAGTCCAATGAAACCCTTGTCGGTGCAGCAAAGAGGTTAAAGGACCGGCAATGGTGGCATATTGTTGTATGAACCGACGATAATATCCGGCGAGACCCAAAAAACTGCGCAGGGCCGAGACGGACTTTGGCGCTGCCCACTCCGCTATGACTTGAAGCTTGTGAGGATTTGCAGCCACCCCTTGTGCCGAGATAATATGCCCCAAGTAGAGAACCTCCCGCTGGGCCAAAGAACACTTGGATTGTTTGAGAAAAAGGTCATGGGAGCGCAATCGCTCTAAGACCGTCCGCAAGTGTTCCATGTGTTCATCCAATGACTGACTATAAATCAAAATATCATCGAAGAAGACAAGAACAAATTTGCGAAGAAATTCAGCCAATACTGTATTCATCAATGCTTGAAAAGTGGAGGGTGCGTTACATAGTCCGAAAGCCATGACCAAAAACTCATAGTGGCCCTGATGAGTGCGAAATGCTGTCTTCGCGATGTCCTCCTCATACATCCAGATCTGATGATAACTCGAGCGTAAGTCCAATTTGGAGAAAATTTTGGCGCCGTGAAATTCATCAAAGAGTTCTTCTGCCACTGGAATCGGGAATTTGTCCTTGACTGTCTTGGCATTAAGTTCCCGATAGTCGACACAAAAGCGCCACGAGCCATCCCCCTTTTCACTAAAAGAACTGGTGAAGAGAAAGGAGATCGACTAGGCCTGATGATGCCCTGGGCCAACATCTCCGCACATTGTTTCTCTATTTCATCCTTCTGCAGAAAGGGATACCGATAAGGTCGGACAACCACCAGGTCGGTGCCCTCCTGAAGACAAATACGATGGTCACACGATCGCGGCGGAGGTAGCCCTTGAGGATCCCGGAAGACATCCTCAAACGAGGCCAGAAGGGCCTGCAGCCTTGCCTGCTGTTCCCCCTGAAGAAGGAAATTGATGGTGCTCTTCTCCCTGAGAATGCCCTTTATTGTAACCTGTTTGTTCCCATCCGCAAAGGATAAACAGCGGGAATCAAAATTCCAGTGGATATCGCCCAGTGTGCGTAACCATTGTACACCAAGAATAACATCAAACCCTTGTAATGGAATCACCAGGAAGGGAGCACAGAAAACATGTTGTCCAATGCAGAACTGACCAGCCTCAATCCTACCTAGGCAGGGCAATTGTTCCCCATTGGCAACTCTGACCTGTTGCTCCAAACCTGGTTCCAAAGGTACTGCCATCACTTTGGCAGCATATGCACTAATGAAATTGTGAGTACTACCGCTGTCCACCAAACTGAGAAGGCGACACCCGTGCATTTCCAATTCGACTTGCATGGTGCTGCACACCTGGGGCCCTCTCAACGCCATGGCTGATAGGGAGGGCTCTTCTTCTTGCTGACCGACGCCCTCGGTATCATCCTCGCCCTCATCTACCACCTCCAAATAAAACCAGCGCTTACAGCGGTGGCCGCGAGTATAAATGTCATCGCAATTGTAACATAAACCTTTGGCACGGCGTTCCGCCAGTTGATCGGGACCCAACCGGAGCCTGTATGGCGAAGATGCAATTGAGGACGCGATCGACGACGTTGGGGCTGCCACTAGAGATGTGCGATTGGTTCCGGAGCTAGCCACCGGCCTTGCTGGTTGCGATGGTGTGATCGTAGGGGGAGCGACTGGAGCTGCAACCCACGGAGGAGAACACGCCGGGCCTGAAGCCACCGTGGCTGCTACGCCCCGGCTGAAAGGAGGTTTATGTCGACCTGGTTGAGACAGCTCCTGTGCAGCCTTTGCGATCCACGCATCTTCCCTTCGTTCCGCCTCCCGAGCCAGCCCCATAGCTTCGGCGAGGTCGCGTGGTCTGTCCCGTCGGACGTCCGCGGCCAGGGTAATGGATAACCCAGCCGTATACGTCTCAATCTGGTCATCCTTCTGCATGCGCGATACTCAAGCCAGCAACCGCTGGAATTCCCGACTGTAGTCATCCACTCGGCGATCTCCCTGTTTCAGATTGACTAGATCACCCAACGGGCCAGCGCTGGGATGGCGAGTAAACCGGAGCAAAAAAGTGTTATAGAATTCCTCCTAGGAGATGGGACCTCCCTCCTGCTCCCAATTATCCAAAACTTCTTGTGCTTCGCCTCTCAGATGTAGACCCGCCATATCCACATATTCATGTGGTGAAACATGATGCACTCGCGCGAATCTTTCACATTGACGTAACCCGAGTAGGGGATCATCAGTGCCATCGTACACCGGAAGCTCATATCGAGGTGCACGTGGAGCCCACCGGCGGTCCCCATGATCTCCGTCCGGACCCCTGTCCCTGTTAGCGTGGTGAAAATCGTGGCCGTATGGTCTGGGTTGAAATGGCGCTGGATGACCTGGGGCGACACCATGTGCTTCGCTGTCCAGCGTCTCATCCTGGCGTCCCAAATCTGCTGCCAAGGCCTTGCCCCTATCCGCGCGAAGGACGTCGGCCATCATGGTGTGCATATCAGCCAGGGACTTCTGAATTCCCTCGATGGCAGATTCCACCAACGTCAGCTGCTCTTCGGAAGACGCCATTGCTGTCGGAGGATCGTTGGAATCTGATACCAATTGTTGCGAGTGTTCCCGCTGGTAAGCCCTCGTGCCAGGACGACGTCCCACACGAGAAGGAGGAGGCAGGGTAGGCGCCAGGCAACAGGGTAGATAGCGGTACGACGCCACCGGCTGGTTATCGACGGCAGCGCCTGGGGTTAGGTTTGTTGGCAATCCAAAACGTGCCCCTTTTCTGTGTCTATTCCCCTTAATATAGATTGTTCCGACTTACAAGGAAATAAAGTCCTAATGATAGCCTTCCTAAATAAAGTAGCATAATAAGGAAGGTAATAATAAATTGGCCTTAACAGGCCCAAGATTAGGCCACAGCCGGCCTTCTTGCGCCTTTCCTATAGTAGACCCGATCAGGAACCACAACATCCTACATGTCAATTTTTTTTATTTCAGAGATCATTGACTTAATTTGAGCCCACTGAAATCATTAATTTAATTTTAGCAAATACTATAATGTTGATCTTTTTATATTATAGAAATTATATTTACAAAATGCCTAACCCAATTGTACATGGTAATTTCTATCTGTAATAGACATTATACATGATTCTTCTCCCCCATCATAGCTTTTTCCAACTAGACTGTAGTGCCAGAATTTTTTTTTTTGGGATTAGTTGCAATGTTTGTGTTAGTATTTTTTTGAAAATATGTTGTGGAGATTTTATTAGAAAAACATTGTGGAATTATTTTTTTCCGTCCTTCATTCCTGTAAAATGTCAGCCATAAAATCATGAAAACTTCAGAAGTTCCTATTTGTCTTGAATGGTAGAGATGACAAGGCAAGTGGCTGGTTTCTCAGTCCTGCACTCCTGTAAATTTACAGATGATGAACCCTTTTGCAATTGTGCTCGTTTTTCAGTTGTTGGGAAACATATAAATTATTTTTACAGGCTTTAATAGAGGATGGTGGCTGATTGAGGCTTGTCTATACCCTTTTATATTACTGCAGACCAATTTCGCAAATTTGTTGTCTGCTGTTGTGTGACCTATATTAAACTTTAATTTTTTCTGTGCTTTGTTCAAAGCATTTAGTTAGTGGATTGGCAGCTTCTGAGAGAGTTCTTAGAGTTTGTTTCCTTGTTCAGTATGAAGTGTTGAATCTGTATCCTGGGTGTTTGTAACAGTTGCACACACAGAGAGAGATAAGCAATATTCATGTCTTTTGTATGTCATATGACATGCCTCAGATTATGTGCAGCCCTCTGAGAACTGACAACTATCAGCATTTTAAAAATAAAAGATGGTTATACACAGTGGCGAAGCCAGGATCGAAATAGAGAGTAGGCTCAAAGAACTAAGCTAAATGAAAACAAATATATCAAATATAATCTTATGCAATTCAAAGCCATATAATTAAAGAGATATAGCAAGAAAGAAAAATACAATAAAGGAAGGTACCTGGTTAATAGAAATGCATCCAAAAAATACATGAATATACGTCCAAAGTGATCTGTATATCAAAAATTTGTAAATCAGTGCTACAATCGTAAACTCTAAATGATTATGAATATTCATTTCTATTTGCAAATTCCAGTCGAAGTTTCTTTGGTTGAGTTGTATAATAATTATGTATAATTCTATTTGTATTGCTTGTGAAATAATTATGTAATGTTCGTTTCTCCATTAATGCAAATCTACAAACAAATACAAGTGTAAAGTATAAACTATGTTAATAACTAAATAATATTTAATTATCTACAACATACTAAAGAGTAATAAAATTAAATGGTAAATAATAAAATTAATCAACAAAGCTATTATCTATAAGAAAGCACAAAAGCCATTACCTGCTCTCGCTCTGCACAGTGTTTCTAAATCCTAATTGCAGCACAGTAAAAACCCAGACAAAAAACTGCCACTCCTTGGACTTGGACACTTGATGGCGCAATGGAAGCCAGCTGCCGGTGCCCTGGTAGTAATACTTTAATCCAGTGGCTGTGGCTCAATGATTCAATTCACATGACCAAGGGTCAAACGAACAGAAAGGCAGAAAGCAATACTTTAATGCACATTGCACAAGACAGCCACAGTCACAATTCACAAACCATTCGGCTCTTCTACTAGTCTTCTTGTCTTTGGCAGTTCGGCTCCCTTAGTCTTCTTGTCTCCCTCGAAGCGATCGGCCTGATTCCGGCTGCCTCGCCCGACGTCTGGCCGACTGGCCGTCCTGCCTCGCCAGCTGACGCCGCGTCCACCTCCCCTCCTCGTCGCTGCGACGCTGCCCGACCCGCCCCAACGGCCGATCGACGCCCGCACCTACACAGCTACGCTGGACGCCGAACGCATGGAGCCCTCGAAGCCCGCTTCCCGCCGCCTAGGGCTTCTACAGTTCTTGTCCCTATCGAAATCCCCTATTCTTTGTGTTTTGATTCTTTTGATTCGGTGGGAATATCTGCTACGGGTGAGATAAGACCGAGCTTTGGCAGTTGGGCCTATTAGATAAGAAAAAGGGCCAAAATTTTTTTTCTTGTTAGTTCTTCAGGCACTGCAGTTGGCCCCCCCCCCCCCCCCCGCGGGGTGGATTCGCCACTGGTTATACATTACATAACTTATGGAATGTTTGGTTTGGACCACCTCAACCTTGGATAAGTTGGTCTATCATGGGTTCATCACATGAGATGAATTTCGTTAGATGACCTCATCCCTCATTTTGTACTAGCCTTGTGCTTACGAGGGATGAGGTGGTGAACTAGTGATGGACCAACCGATTCCATTCATCGTTCGGTCCCTCAAACCAAACACCCTGCTAGTTGACAATAATCTCTTTTAAAATTTAAATATGTTGCTTTTACAATATTATACTTTATTTTATTTTGTTTTTGTATTTTATTCTTGAAGGATCGTTATTTTTGATCCAGTTGATTTTGATGATGAGTATTTGAAAAAGATTTAAAACCAGTTTGATATTTCGACAAGATTTATTTTTTGGTTTTTTTATTTGAAAAGATCTGAAATCAGTTTGATTATTTGAAAAGCTTTTTGATTTTTGCAAAGGTTTTTGTTCGTGTTTTGAAATCGTGTTCTTAGAATATTTAATGCAATGCACTCCTGTGAGTGGTTGCATGGTTTAATGTGAGTCAAGTCGCGGACTTGTGCTCGGAATCGTTTTGTGGTTTGTTCATGTGCAGGTATTGCTCGAGGGCGAATGTGGTCGATGGCGGATGGAACTAGGTTCATGGAGGAACCGAGGTTCGGGACTAGGTTCGAGAGGAACTGAGGTCTTGATGGTCAAGGATGTCATGCGGGACGTTCGGGCTAAGAGAATGGTGCACATGAAGAATGGTTAGTCACGTGAGAATGGCATGAGGTCATTCGCGTGCAAAGTGTTAGTCACGTGAGTATGGTAGGGTTGCCATACGCGTGCAAGAGTTGTACTCGGCCAGGTTGGGCCAAGTGGAGTTGTGTTGAATACATGCTCTTTCTAGGATTAGGAGTGGGAATCCTTTTAGGATTAGGAATCCTTCTAGGATTAGGACTCCTTCTAGGATTAGGTGTGTTTGCCTTCTTTAAATAGAGGGGTTGCCTCCTGTTGAAGGCAATCAAGCTTTGAGCAAGCTTTAGGGTTGTACTCTTTTGTTTGGAGTACTTTAGACAAAAGAAAGGAGAAATAAAGATCAAGTTCATCAAATCTTTCGGCGAGCTACAATTCTAGTTAGATTTATTCTCGCCATCTTATGGAACAGTAAGCTTACAAAGGTCATAACTTTTGATCCGTAAGTCCGATTGAGCTGATTCTTTTTGGGTTTGATTCGTATTGGAATCTAGTTTCTTGTGTCCAAATTTCAGATCGATCGGACAGTTGGATCTCCGGGAATTCGCGTTTTACCAAACCTCTATCATTCTGTTTTTTTTCGAAAACGAGGCAATTATTTGGTTCTATTTTGGGGTAAACTTTTAATAGATCAAGAATTTGGTTTTAGCTTCCGCACAATCATTCACCCCCCCCTCTGATTGCTATATTCGGTCCTACAAGTGGTATCAGAGCTTGGCTCTACTAATCCATCTTAACAGTGATTAGTAAACGGTAAGTTATGGCAACAGAGATATACTCGAACAAGCCGCCAATCTTCAATGGCACGATTTCCCCCATTTGGCGGATTCGGATGACTGCATACCTTCAAGCTCAAGGTAACGCTATTTGGCGCAAGGTAAAGATTCCATACGAGCTTCCTTCAAATGATGATATTGATAAAATCGAGTTTGAAAAAGATGTTGAAAACAATAATAGAGCTAGAAACATATTGCTTCAAGGACTTGCTAGAAAAGAATTCGATAGAGTCATCATTTACTCACTGCTCATGAAATTTGGAAATCTCTTCAAGATTATCATGAGGGCATTGACTCTGTAAAAGAAGCTAGGCAAGATCAATTTAAAAAGGAATACACTAGATTTGAAATGAACTCTGGAGAATCTCTAGATGATTGTTTTGCTCGCTTTAATGTAATCTTAAACAATCTTAGAAATTTGTAGATGTAAAGTACAGACTCTGAAAATGCTAGACATTTCCTATCATCTCTTGATCTTAAAATCGGCAAATGAAAGTGATCGCTTTTAGGGAAGCTCACAAGATGAGTGAAATGACTTTGGATAAACTATATTCTAGTCTCAAGACTTTTGAGATAGACATTGTTTCAAGAACATCCAATGATAACTCTATGGCTCTTAATGCTAATTCCTCTTCATATGATAATGCTACTAGTTCTTCATCATCATATTCCATTCTTGCTTTGAGTGCTCTTAGTGATGAACAGCTAGATCAAATACCTGAAGATACACTTGCTCTTCTTTCCAAGCGTGTCAATGCAGCTTACATGAGATCAAGGGAAAGAAAAGGAGCCTCCATCCATCGCTACAATCAAAGTAAGGCAGGCACATCCGTGCTAAATGTTTCAAGAACAAAGATAGAGAGGAGAAGGAGCAAAGCAACTCCTCCAAGTCCTTCCAGCCAAGAGAGAGCAAGGATAAAAATAAGCAACGGACGAAGAAGATGCTCAACAAAGTCTTCGCGGCAATTGGTCGCTTAGACTTAGCGACATTGATGACTCAATCGAAGATGAGAAGGAAGCGAAGCAAACGGTTTGAAGAGAAGGATTTCACCGGATCGTGCTTCATGGCAAAAGGGAACACTAGTGATTCTAGTGACAACGACAAAGACCTCCAAATGACGGTGATGAGGTAATGCCTTCGTATGATGAGCTTTGTGAAGTTTTAGTCATATTGAGAAAATCTTTAAGAAAATCTTCACTCAAAAATAAAAACTTAGAAAAAGATCTATCCATGCTAAAATCTGAAAACTTTGATCTTAGAAATTCAAATTCTAAAAATATTTGTGATACTTGCTTAGATCTCAAATTTGAAATTAAGTCTCTAAAAGAGGAACATGTTATTAAACTAGAACAAGTTTATACCGAACAATTGAAAAATGAAAAACTTGTGAAAAATATTGGTTGTTCTACTGATAGTTTACATGATCAAATTGCTTGCTCTAAATGTTCAATTCTTGAGTTGAAATTAAAAGATGCAAATTGTAGAGTTACACAATTAACAAATGACATGTTCACTCATGAAATTAACTCGTGTTCAAATTGCCAGAAACAGAAAGCTAAAATTGACACTCCTTGTGATAATTGTTTAACTCTTGCTAAGAAAGTTGATTACTTGCAAAATTCTTTGGAACGTTTCACTGATGGCAAGAAAAACCTAAACATGATTTTGGATCAATCAAAAGTCAAGACTCGTAACAAAGGTTTAGGTTTTGATTCTTATGCTCATCATAAATCACATGCTCCCACTGTTGTCAAAACACTTGGAAGTAGAAAATTTGAAATTGTCAATGAGCCTAAGAAAAATGTCTTTAAATCTGGTGGTCTTTTATCTTCTACTATGATGAATGCAAAATGTGCTTCTCTTTGTTAAAGCAAAACATCATGTTAAGTACACTTGCACTCATTGTGGTAGAGATGGACATCTAGTAGACTTTTGCTTTAGACTAGCTAAACAACAAAAGAGAGAAAGGTTTAATGCTAGGTCTAATTTACAGTGCACGTTTCATTTCTCATTATGTGCCTAGGGTGATGCAAATACCTCTTGTTGCTAAGAACACGAGAAAAGACAAATCTTCTTTTATGCATAAGAATGCTCGTGTTGTGCCAATCGTTGTTAAATCGTGTGTCTCAAGATCTTTGGATTCCTAAACATCTTATTTCTAACCCCAAGATCTGAGACATCGACACTTTCGCTTCTTCACGCATTAGTTTAAGACCTTTCTCGATCTTTGAATTTGAAGGATGTGGAATTGATAGAAAAAGTACATCCGGTTCATGCCACTTCTTGAGTAATTCTCTTTCTTGGACACATTGACATCAGATTTCATTTTCTTAGAGATCATGTTGAAAAAGAGCTATTGAACTGAAATTTGTTGATTCGGGTGCTCACTTTGTCGATATTTTCACTAAACCGCTTGATTTTTCTCGTTTTGCTTTCTTACGCGGTGAACTTGGGATCATTCATCCCCATGGGTTGATTTGAGGAGTCTTGAGTTTATCTCTTTTGGGTTACTTGACTTTGGTTCCTAGAAGTGATTTTTTTATAAATGGTATTTTGACTTTACACCTCAAGTAAAAACCCTGTTTACATTGCATCATGTAGTACAAAGCTTTGGTGATTATTCTTGTGTATATAGCCAAGTTAATGCTCAATGCTTTACTTATCACTAAAAGGCTAAAATAATTCAATTTGAGATGCTTTTCGAGAATATTTTGGCTCTTGCTCATTATGGTATTGCATTTGTGAAATAGGCTTAAAAGTTTCTTGTCATCTGTTGAAAGGCTAGAGCTGATTAGAAACTATGTGTGAGTTTTGTTGGACTTCAAATGATCATTATGAGTCTCAAGCAAAATCAGTGTTTTAATGTTAAAAGCAAGTTGAAAAAGATGCAAGCAAAGCTACTTGGCTAAACACAAGTTTAGTACAATGTGCACTTCCTTGCCAGGGATTTAAATGCAAAAGATGCAAGAAAAGGCTACTTGTCTAAACAAAAGTTTAGAACAATGTGAAGCCACTTGCCAATTTAAACTGAGAAAGATACAAGAAAGAACTACCTACTCATACACAAGTATGGGCTAGTGTGCAGTTACTTGTCATTCCTGTTGATCACAAAGCAAAATTGTCAAACTTGCTAAAAGAGAAAAAGGAAATTCAAATGGTTGAAAAAGGCTTGAGACAAATATTAGTGAATTTGAAAGTCTCTCTATGCTCATGATAGATTTCTTTTTCGCTTTGGCAAAATCTGTTTATGACATTTTACTTGTTTGCTCTAATTTGCTTATGCAATAACTATTCTATGTGTTAGAGCCTCCATATTCTCACAATTTGCTTTCTCATTGGATAATTTGATACAAAATGAGAAAGTTCTCCTAAAAACTCTTCAAATGCTTTACTTTGATTATATACCTTGAATATACTTCAAAGCTTGAGATACTGCATTCATTAAGGGGGAGTTTTGAGATCTTGATGACTATTTTGTCAAAAAGGGGGAGAACAAGTCAAGGAGGTTTTTGAATTGGGATTATTTGGTCTTTTGGTTCTTGCTCAATCTCTTGTCAAATCTTATATTGTGTTTTGTCAAATTACTCATCAAGGGGGAGATTGAAGGATCGTTATTTTTGATCCAGTTGATTTTGATGATGAGTATTTGAAAAAGATTTGAAACCAGTTTGATATTTCGACAAGATTTTTTTTTGGTTTCTTTATTTGAAAAGATCTGAAATCAGTTTGATTATTTGAAAAGCTTTTTGATTTTTGCAAAGGTTTTTGTTCGTGTTTTGAAATCGTGTTCTTAGAATATTTAATGCAATGCACTCCTGTGAGTGGTTGCATGGTTTAATGTGAGTCAAGTCGCGGACTTGTGCTCGGAATCGTTTTGTGGTTTGTTCATGTGCGGTATTGCTCGAGGGCGAATGTGGTCGATGACGGACTGGAACTAGGTTCATGGAGGAACCGAGGTTCGGGACTAGGTTCAGAGGAACCGAGGTCTTGGTGGTCAAGGATGTCATGCGGGACGTTCGGGCTAAGAGAATGGTGCACATGAAGAATGGTTAGTCACGTGAGAATGGCATGAGGTCATTCGCGTGCAAAGTGTTAGTCACGTGAGTATGGTAGGGTTGCCATACGCGTGCAAGAGTTGTACTCGGCCAGGTTGGGCCAAGTGGAGTTGTGTTGAATACATGCTCTTTCTAGGATTAGGAGTGGGAATCCTTTTAGGATTAGGAATCCTTCTAGGATTAGGACTCCTTCTAGGATTAGGTGTGTTTGCCTTCTTTAAATAGAGGGGTTGCCTCCTGTTGAAGGCAATCAAGCTTTGAGCAAGCTTTAGGGTTGTACTCTTTTGTTTGGAGTACTTTAGACAAAAGAAAGGAGAAATAAAGATCAAGTTCATCAAATCTTTCGGCGAGCTACAATTCTAGTTAGATTTATTCTCGCCATCTTATGGAACAGTAAGCTTACAAAGGTCATAACTTTTGATCCGTAAGTCCGATTGAGCTGATTCTTTTTGGGTTTGATTCGTATTGGAATCTAGTTTCTTGTGTCCAAATTTCAGATCGATCGGACAGTTGGATCTCCGGGAATGCGCGTTTTACCAAACCTCTATCATTCTGTTTTTTTTCGAAAACGAGGCAATTATTTGGTTCTATTTTGGGGTAAACTTTTAATAGATCAAGAATTTGGTTTTAGCTTCCGCACAATCATTCACCCCCCCTCTGATTGCTATATTCGGTCCTACAATTCTCAGGCTATATACTTAGTGCTTATTAGTTGAAGCACAAAATCCACTCCCACATGTTGGCAATGAAGAGCAATGGATTGTGATTTCTGAGAGAAAATAATGGTGGACTTGAGTCCCGTATTTACTGTGGAAAAGCTTGTATTTCTTTAATATATATGCCTTTTTCTTATAATTACATTGACATATTTTACAGGGTTCATCATCCAATGATCAAGTTGGATCCAGTACAGAAAATAATTCCTTAGAAGCATCTGAACCTGAGCTACAGAATTTTGACTACGGTGAAAATGAGGAAGAAGATTACTATTTATATGATCAAGATGAAGTCTGCTATGATGATGAAGATGAAGGATCTGACTATGAATTTGATGACACTGATTTCAATCAACGGCTGGCTGATAAATTTGATGATTTAGATCTGCCTACAGGTGTGGAGGCTACTTTACCATGGTTGCAGAAAGTTGTAACTGATGATGGGCCTGGCAATTTTAAGTCAATGTCAGAAATAGAGGATGAAATTACTAAGAAATATAAGTCTTTTAAGCAGTTCGACACTGTTGAGGATTTTTCTGATCATCATTATGCTAGTAAATCTGTTGGAAAGGTAACTTCTTACGCATATTGATTTTATATTTTTATACTTTTTTCTCCACCGGATACTTACTACATTCTTTGACTTTACTACAGACAGGAAGAGAGTGGACAAAAAGAATTCAGCATGACTGGAAACTACTGGAGAAGGATTTACCAGGTCAGCTATCTGCTAGAACATATGTTAAGAGGTGCTTAAATGCTCTCCCTAAAAGCTAAAAGCACAAATTTTAAAGCACATTAAGATTATGATTATTTTGTCGGAGAGCATAGAAGCACCTCTCACAATTGTTTCATCCTTGCTACAGATGTTGCATTTGCCTATTCATTGACTGTACTTATTCCTCTGGCATTTTTGAAGATTGCTTTTAGTTGATCGTCTTCTCTCTTTTTTTAAGAAAGTTCTTGTTATTCTTGTGATTACACAAAGTTGTAGAACACATGTGGCTCACTGCTGCTTGCCTGCTAAAGCTAAAAAATGCAGTTCTGTACTATGTAGAAATTGTAGATGAATCTGGAAATATCTTATTTCATTGGTGTACTATCTCTGGGTATGTTTTCAATTCTAGAAATTCATATCCTGAATATCATTCTGTTGTGCAGGGTCCATATTTGTTCGTGTCTCAGAAAATCGAATGGACCTTCTCAGGGCTGTAATTATTGGGCCTGAGGGAACGCCCTACCATGATGGCCTTTTCTTCTTTGATGCTCAATTTCCTGCTAGTTATCCAGCAACTCCTCCTGTATGTAATCAAAATTTTGGTCAATTTGTATGTAATTTATTTTCATATTTCGATTGAAACATCCGTGATGATGCTTTTGCAGGTGGTGTACTATTATTCAGGAGGGCTTCGGCTTAATCCAAATTTATATGATTGTGGAAAAGTCTGTCTTAGCCTCCTAGGCACCTGGGATGGTCAGGGTTGTGAGAGTTGGAACCCAGTTCGCTCAACCATGCTACAGGTGCTAATCTCCATTCAAGCTCTCGTATTAAATGAGAAGCCATACTTCAATGAGCCAGGATACGAAACCTATGCCAATAGTGCTAATGGACAGAGGAGTGCTTTGAGCTATAATGATACCACATTTCAGCACTCATGTAGGACTATGTTGTACTCACTTCGTAGGCCTCCTCAGGTAACATATTTGCTAATTCTTAAGTTCTTACAGTTTCCCAACACAGGCACACGCCCGCATAACACCATTTAGTGGTTTAACATGTCATCAATTGTAGACAACCTTAAACATATCTGAACCCTGATAGATACATATGTGGTTAGTTCTGTTGTCCAGTAGGGTGGGAGATTGAAGTATGGGCCCCATCTCTCAGTGTAAGAAATGGTATATCATCTTAATGGGTGGTAGTAGCGTAATCATCATTCCCAGTCGATGTTATGGCGTAGTGCACTGAGAACCTTACAGAGAGTTTACATACAAAATAATCTAATAACTTTTGTTGTCGGCTATTCCTCGTTTCAGCACTTTGAAGACCTTGTCGCCGGCCACTTCCGTGATCGTGGCTGTGCCATTCTGGCTGCATGCCAATACTACATGGAGGGTCATAAGGTTGGGTCCCCAGTCCCTGACGAGTATGATGAAAGCAAGGAACAGGAAAGCACTGACGCGCAAGGATCCAGCAGCAGCAGTGTAGCGAAGCCACAGCTGCATACTGGTCGCGACGCATCCTTCAAGACCAACATGGAGGTTCTATTTGAGGAGCTCCTGATGGAATTCAATGTGAAGGGTGCTGACACCAAGAGGTTCCGTGCTGAGAAAGTGAAGAAGAGCCAGCCTGCTGCTGCCTGAAAGGGTTCAGCCGCAGCTACAGCAGTAGAATTCCTCTAATTCCGAGGTTCCATAATGAAGTGAAAACCATGAAAGATGTTGGTTTTGCTCGCCTAACTGTAGAAATTCTATGTAGATAGCTCTTTTTTTCCCGCCTTTTACCATACAGATCCTCTAACTGAAGTATCCACCCCTTATTGTGGTGTGATCTTAATTGACATCTACATAAGTGGCGTGCTGCTTAGTTCCAATATATATTATATGTTGTTGCTCATGAGGGTTGTGTAAATTGGTTTGGTTTTCTCCTTGCTTTGCAGCTTCCTTTTATAAGCTAATTAATCTGCTAAGCATATGTAGCCAAGATAGACCTACCACCGCGTTTTGTTTCATATATTGCCTGACTAGTAGATGATACACCAACATATGTAACCTTGAGTCTTTAAAAGTAATTTAATTAACTATTTTACGCGAAACATTGATGAGTGTAACTGTGTAAGCGTTGTCGTTGCGTATGTGTAGTTTATCCAGTCTAGGGCCGGTTGTAATCTTTTCTGGACCTGACAAAAACGATGATTAGTGGCCTAGTCATTTTCATCTTCAACACCTATATTCACAATGTCTTGGTCGGTTATGACGGTTAATAGTACTCTATTCCACAGACCGGTGATTGCCCTCGGAACGGAACAAAATTACATTATCTTACCGTAGGATTACCAATTTTTTCACAACGCCACATGCTCAAATGTGCGGACTTCAATTCAACGGATAACCGATGATTTGCCACTCTGCAGTGTAGCACTTGATGATTTGTCACTCTTTGGAATATAATTAATCATTTTCCACTATATAGAGGGTGCAGTTCATCTTATGCCATTTTGAACTATTTAAGTGGTTGGAAGGTTGAAATTTGGGTTGAAAGCTTTGAGATTAGGGGGAGGGGAGGGTTGAACGTTTGCGATTCAGATTGGAAGCTTGAGATTAGAGTTGGAAGTGTGGGGACTTTGAATTTGACTTTGACTCGAAAGCTTGGGATTTAGAGTTGAAACGGGGGGATTTCGAGTTGAAAGCTTGATTTTAGAGTTGAAAGTTCGTTTTTACCGTTAAGACGCCATTTTTTCGAGCTTTTTGTTAGACAACCTCGCTATCGAATAGTCCGGGGTTGCCTAATAGATCTAAAGTGGAGAACAGAGAGACATAATATGAGGAGGAACGGGTCTGCTTTATTATTCTGTATGCTTGTGTACAATGGGGTGACCCCCTGCCTCCTATATATAGCGGTTCTGCTTAGAGATAAGGAAGAGTCCATATAGGATACGACAACCGGTTTCCTAACACTCCCCCTTGGACTCTTCACTGCGAGATGCATATGCCTCATTAAAACTTCATAAAAACCCAGTGGGAAAAATAATTGGAGAAAGAGTACATAGCACACGCTTATTGTGTTGCACGGATTGCCTCATCAAAAACCTTATGTAAGAAAACTTCAATGAAAAACTTACTTAAGGAAAAGAGTACAATCCACCCAAACTTCAATGTTAATCTTCAAGATTCACGTTGGGTACTCAAACTACATGTTCGAGATTTATGTAGGAGTATGTGAAAATTCTCCCCCTGAAATCTGCACTTCTCTAAGCCTCATCATTCCAATTCCTTTAACACATCTTTCAAAGGAAGATGCTCGGAGTGACTTAGTGAATAGATCTCCGAGATTTTCACACGACTTAGTATGCAGTATCTTTATCTCGTTCATCTTATGCATTTCATGTGCATAAAAGAACTTGGGGTTGATATGCTTTGTGAGGTTACTCTTCACATATCCCATTTGCATTTGAGCAACACAAGCTGCATTATCTTCATAGATAATAGTGGGGGTTTGTTCCATGTTCAAACCACATGACTTCTGGATGTGGTGAACCATTCTTCGAAGCCATGCACATTCCCGAGAGGCTTCATACAATGCAATGATTTCTGAGTGGTTAGTCGACGTCGAGACAAGAGTCTGCTTAGACGACTTCCAAGAAATTGCTATTCCACCGCAAAGGAAAACATACCCAGTTTGTGACTTGCCAAGATATGGTCCGATAGGTACTCAAAGATCGGCATAGCCAACTAAATTCAATTCATTGTTTCTTCTGTAAAACAAGCCGAGGTCTTTGCTTCCTTGAAGGTAACGGAAGATGTCCTTCACCCCTTTCCAATGCCTTTTGGTGGGTTCTGCACTGTACCGTGCTAGCAAATTCACGGCGAACGCAATGTCCGGCCTAGTGCTATTTGCAAGGTACATGAGCGCTCCAATTGCACTCAAATATGGGAATTCCGCTCCCAGGACTTCCTCCCCCTCTTCTCTAGGCATGTATAGATCTAGGTCTGCTTGGAGTGACCTTCCGACCATTGGTGTCTTTGCGGGGTATGCTTTCTCAAAACCAAATCTCTCCAACATTTTCTGCGTGTAGGATGATTGGTGTACCAAGATTTCGCCTTGGACATGTTCAAGCTGCAAGCCTAAACAAAACTTGGTTTTACCCAAGTCTTTCATTTCAAACTCAGATTTCAAGTATGTGCTTGCTTCTTCAATTTCTTCATCCGTCCCAATGATGTTCAGGTCATCTACATAAACGGAGATTATACAAAATCCATCCATGGATCGTTGTATAAATACACATGGACAATCTTCGCTGTTCGTGTAGCCTTTCTTGCAGAGAAAGTCACTCAAGCGATTGTACCACATTCTTCCTAACTGCTTCAGTCCATACAGTGATTTCTCCAATTTCACATTGTATAGGTTTCTGTTTGCTCTGTCTTGGTTCGGGATAGGGGTACCTTCCGGTACTTTCATGTATATCTCCGAATCTAAGTTTCCATACAAATATGCTATGACAACATCCATTAGCTTCATTCTCAACTTCAAGTTGATTGCCATTGAGATCAAATATCTAAAGGTAATTCCACCCATGACCGCATAATAGGTTTCTTCATAATCAACCCCAGGACATTGAGTGAAACCTTGAACAACAAACCTTGCAATGGTTGTTGCTCTAATAATAGATTCTCCAATTATTGCAAAGTTTATGGCCATTTCATCATGGGTGCTTCATGCACTTCTACTTGCTCTTCTCTGCTATTTCCCATTCCAGGAGCAAGTTCCTTTAGTTTTTCTCCGCCAATGTGTGCGCACACATTATTTCCGGCGGCTTCTTTCAATGGAAGGTTCAGATCTGGAATTACCTTTTCCACAGGCTTCTTTCCAGTGCCAGGTTTCAACTGGCTCCCCTTCTTGTTTTGGGGCACTTTTGTGATTGGCTGTGGTAAGTTCTCTTACCCAGTTTTCTCCAGACGTCTCCGGGTACTTTGGGTTTGAGAAGCCAGATTTCATGTTCTTCTATGAGGCCTCTTGTCGGGACCCGAATCTGCAAATCCGAACCCTCTGTGTATTTAGCACTAGTCCAGGAACGCGCTAGTGCACACAGTCTTAACATCGGTAATTATCACAATCATACCACTCGATACTAATAAAGTACTTTGATTAAATAGTCAAACTGGTTGCTCGACCTTATGGTCAAGTTACAAATATACGCCACGCAGGGCGAAACTTATTAAGAGAGAAATAATAGCAGCGGAAAATAAGATAACTTCGTGGCGCCATCCAGTATACCACAGGCAACTGACTGGGCTCGCTCCCTAGTTAGACGGTTCCTCTAGAAGCTCCTCCTCCAAGATTGGTGTAGACTCCTCTTCAACTAGTGTTGTATTGTGGCAAGGGTGAGTACTTGGTACTCAGCAAGTCATGCACAGAATGCAGCTAATATACTACATGCAAGGCTTGATACAAAGGAATAGCTCAATGCATAATTGCAGTAAACAGCATTTGACAAATATCATAAGTAGATTCGAAAGCAGTAGAAACAAGTATAATATCAATAACTTTATCAAGAGTTAAATAAACATCTTTCCCAATCCTAATCCACATTTCCATCAACATCATTAATAAACCAAACCCAACCTTTCAAGTCCAAGTTATTTTCAAGAAAGTCTAACCCTTGACTGTAATCCCCGAGCGATGTCCAATACCGCGGACACGGCTATTCGAATAGATTTTCCACTCTGCAGAGGTTATGCACTTTACCCACAAGATACAGTCAAACACCACAAAGGCGAGTTCCCGTAACAAAGTCTTTCGGAAACTTCTAACAATACAAGTGGTCATCCCCGGTTGTTGCACACTAACCCTTCCCTTAGCTAAGGCGAAGTTTAGGCCAACCAGCCGTTAGATGGGTACCTGGCCGCAGCCCCGGTACGCTCCCCCGTACAACATACACAAAGGGTGTAGTTGACACCCAGAGGTCCCACAGGTACGTTATTAGCAACTTAATCAACTAGGTCCGTCCCATTACGGACATGTGGTTGCACGTTTGACTCAGTTCAAAGGCTTGCAAGGTTAAGTCCTTAGGGTGACCAGGGCAAGACTACCCGAAGAACCAAACCAACATTCCCAATGCCACCTGGCCCACCTGATCATTCTTGCCACATGCCCCGGTCAAAATCTATTTATCAAACCCCAGTTGATT
Source organism: Rhipidocladum racemiflorum (assembly GCA_036346355.1). Taxonomy (NCBI): domain Eukaryota; kingdom Viridiplantae; phylum Streptophyta; class Magnoliopsida; order Poales; family Poaceae; genus Rhipidocladum; species Rhipidocladum racemiflorum. Next base: position 54,867,072 of record CM070577.1, on the reverse strand, counting down.
ACCATGCACCACGTGCCATCAACATCACATGATACTTTTTCGAAACAGGTTCAATATATCATTAAGTCAATATTAACATTTGATTGTCCAAAATCATGTCACGTGGCAAGGCTAAGCATACTACATCGGTCTAACTACCCATGTTGGCAAATTAATAATGTCCAACTAGTAATCCACACTAGGGTGACAAGGGGTCATGGCACATACTTAATTAATCAAGGTGTCATACAGCAATTTGGCATTTATCTAATTTCCCCATAATTAAGTAAAGCATTTTCTATTTAAACTAGCATGCAATACAATAAATCGAAATAGGTTTCAAAATAGGATCAACATGGTCAAAGCATAACTTGCCTTCAAAAAGTACTTGCTCTTGGTCCTGAGCTGGCTCTTGGGTCAATACTTCTCCTTCGAATCCTTCCGGCACTTCAACGTCTACTCGTAACGCGTGCAAATAGCAACCAATGAATAAAACAGTAGACAAAAAGTATCCAAACATCCAAATAAAGTTCATAAACAGAGAGAACATAATTTTATGAATTTTTAGAAACTAGAATCGTCAAATTCGGAGTTTAAACGCGAAAGTTATAGCATTTTGGAGTTTAAATAATCAATTAAATAATATTACAGAGAAAAACTTTAGTCCAAAAATTAAATAAAATTCATAATTAGGTAGATCTCAATTTTATACAAATTTAGAAATTTGAATCACTCAAATCGGAGTTAAAACGCAAAAGTTATACGCGTTTGAAGTTTGAAACAAAATCTGAAATCATTATTTCGAATTAATAAATCATTTTCTTTTTTTCGGAGATTAATTATTGCGTCAGCGAGGACACGTGGCATCTTCTGATTGGTCTGCTGACGTCAGCCGGTTCATGGACGTGGTCCATGGTTTGGCTCGGGTCTACCGTGGACTCGGTCCACGGCTCACGTGCGACTGACAGGTGGGACCACTCGGGTGACGTCATTGCTGACGTCAGCAGGGACTCAGCCCGCTGCGCTGACAGGTGTGACCCACTTTGATGTCATGGGTGACGTCATGGTGCGGTTGATGACACGCGGGCCCAGCGTGTCAGTGACCCACACACGCGCGCGTGGGCGCGGCGGCTCGGCTCCCCGGACATGTGGCACGATCGTGTCCGTTGATTTGAAAATCAACGGCCGCGATTAGATCTAGGGTTAACACGTTGAAAACTACACGGTGATCGTGGGCCGTTCGATCTAGATCGGACGGTCCAGATCTAACCCTACGTTAACACTGCTACGGCACGTGGTGATCGTGGGCCATTGGATCTTGATCCAACGGTCCAGATCTGATCTGGATTCCAGGGTTTGGGGGAGAACGTGGGCTCACCGTGTGCGTTCGATCTTGATCGGACGGCTGTCCGAGCTCACTAGGTTGATGGCGACGCGGCGGCGCTGGCCTGGCCGGAGACGAAGACGGCAACCTCCCGAACGGCGTTCGGACGCGATTCCGGCGAGGTGAGTTGGCCTCCCGGGTGCGTCTTGGCCTGGGCTTCTCGGATCTGGACTCAACAGTGACAGGAGACGGCGGATGACGACAAAGAGGACGGAAAACCGCGGCGGAGGAGTGCTACAACTCCGGCGAGCAATTACGGTTGCAGCAGGGCGTTCCAAGCGGCGGCGGCTAGGGCAAAAGGTGCGGGAAGTCAAGGCGATCCTCGGGACATGTCCCGGTCCTTAAATATCCTCGGCGTGCGTGCGCAAAACGGAAACCTAACCGGACGCGGCGGCTACGCGGCGGCGGAGTCCGGCTCGGATTCGGCGGAGACGACGACGCACGGCCGTCCACGTGGCACGATCGACGGTCACGATCGCGCGGCCTTGATCGGATCCGGCCGGACTCACCAAACCGGTGCGGTCCAATCTGGATCGTTGGATTCTGATCCAACGGTTCGGATCGAATGGGGTTCGGTCAAGTCATGTGGCACGGGTCGGACTCGGACTCGGGTCCGGTCGGATGAACAGTGCTTAACCCGACTCGATTTCCTAGCGATTTAATATTTAAAATAATTCCCAGTAATTCATTTAATTCAAGAAAAATAGCAAAATACTTAGAAAAATTCCAGAAAAATTCTGAAAAATATTTTAGGGCATTTTGGACTCAAATAAAATATTTCCAACAAATTTTTGTTTGCAAAGTTTAATTCTTTAATTATTTCAAAATGGAATAAAATTCAAATAAATTCCAAATAAATCAAAATAAATTTCAGAAAATTCCAAAAATTCACCAAAGTGCCAAATCACACATGAGTTTAAGAAAAGCAAAATTATGGGGTGTTACAAACCTCCTTAATGTAATCTCGTCCCGAGATTCAGGCCTACTACGTAAATAGGTTCTAAACTCTTTCTTCAAATCCTCCTCGCGCTCCCAAGTGGCTTCGCTCTCTGCATGGTTGCTCCATTGAACTCTGCAGAAACGGGTTGACTTGTTTCTCGTTTCTCGGTCCATGGTGTCCAGAATCTTCACGGGGTGCTCCTTGTAAGTCAGATCTTCTTGTAGCTCAATTGAGTCTAGCGGTGTCTGTTCCTCAGGTACTCTGAGACACTTCTTCAGCTGGGACACGTGGAACACGTCATGTACTCCTGCTAATGATTGCGGTAGCTCCAGTTGGTACGCGACTTCACCTCTGCGGCTGAGAATCTTGAATGGTCCAACATATCTTGGTGCGAGTTTTCCTTTGGCATGGAATCTCTTAACTCCTCTGAGTGGTGTGACTCTGAGATACACGAAATCTTCGGGCTCAAAGCTCAAGTCTCGGTGATGGTTATCGGCATAACTCTTCTGTCGTGATTGGGCAATCTTTAATCTCTCCCTGATCATGGCAATCTGTTCTTCAGCTTCTTGAAGAATATCTGGTCCAAAGACACGGCGTTCACCTGTCTCATTCCAGTTCAACGGTGTCCGACAAGATCGACCGTACAACGCCTCAAAAGGTGACATTTGCAGACTAGCTTGGTAACTGTTATTGTAGCTGAACTCGGCGTACGGCAGACTTTTGTCCCAAGAGGTAGCATAAGCCAATGCACACGCTCTTAACATATCCTCCAAAATCTGATTGACTCTTTCGGTCTGTCCATCCGTCTGTGGGTGATAAGCTGTGCTGAAGTTCAAACGGGTCCCCATGGCTTCATGTAGCTTGTTCCAGAACCTCGAGGTAAACTGGGTACCTCTATCCGATACGATCTTCTTTGGCACTCCGTGCAAACAGACGATCCTGTTCATATACAACTCTGCTAACTTATCTCCTGAGTAAGTGGTCTTCAAAGGGATAAAATGGGCGACCTTGGTCAAGCAATCCACTATAACCCATATGGAGTCATATCCACCTTGAGTCTTGGGCAAACCGGTAATGAAGTCCATTCCGATCTCCTCCCATTTCCACTCAGGTATCTTTAATGGCTGTAGCAATCCTGCTGGCCTCTGATGCATTGCCTTTACTCTCTGGCATACGTCGCACAACGCAACATGCTCGGCAACTTCACGCTTCATGCTCGGCCACCAGAATCTTTCCTTTAAATCCTGATACATCTTGGCGCTCCCCGGATGAATTGAATACTTGGAGTCATGGGCCTCTTCTAGAATCAGCTGCTTCAGCTCCTTCTTGTCCGGTACACAAATGCGATCCTTCATCCACAACGTGCCTTGCTTATCCAGCCTGAAGTTCTCCGCCTTGCCTTCATCCATGTTGGACTTAATCTTGCGGATCTTGTCATCATCCTCTTGTCCTTCTCGGATCTGATCCTCCAGGGTAGGCTTCAATTCTAATGTGGCCAAGAATCCTTCTGGTACGACTTCAATCTGCATTCTCTGGAAATCCTCACATAGCTCATCCTGACTTGTGGCTAGCAACATACTCACGGTATGGCTTTTCCGACTCAAAGCATCGGCAACCACGTTGGCCTTTCCGGGATGGTAATGGATTCCCACATTATAATCCTTGATCAACTCTAACCATCTTCTCTGCCTCATATTTAAGTCTGACTGGGTGAAGATGTTCTTAAGACTCTTATGGTCCGTGTATACTTCACATCGGTTTCCAATCAAATAGTGACGCCATAACTTCAAAGCATGCACTACGGCAGCTAATTCCAGGTCATGCGTCGGATAGTTCTCCTCATGCGGCCTCAACTGTCTTGATGCATAAGCGACGACCTTTCCATTCTGCATCAGTACACATCCAAGTCCTTGGCGCGATGCATCATAATAGATGTCAAAGCTTTGATTGACGTCCGGTAGAACCAACACCGGTGCTGATGTCAATCGCTTCTTCAGCTCTTGAAAACCTTTCTAGCACTCCGGCGTCCATGCAAACTTCTTCTCCTTTTTCAGCAATTGCGTAAGAGGTTTCGCAATCGTCGAAAAGCCTTCAATGAAACGGCGGTAGTAACCTGCCATTCCAAGAAAACTCCGGATTTGGGTCACGGTCTTCGGCTGTTCCCAATGTAACACAGCTTCTACCTTGCTTGGATCAACGGCGACTCCTTCTGCGGTCATTACATGTCTAAGAAACTCCACCTTGTCCTTCCAAAAATCACACTTGCTGAACTTGGCGAAAAGTTGCTGCTCTCTCAGCTTTTCCAACACTCGCCTCAAGTGCTCTGCATGTTCATCCTCTGTCTTGGAGTAGACTAAGATATCATCTATGAACACAACAACAAACTTGTCCAAATACTCCATGAATACCTTATTCATCATATTCATGAAATATGCTGGTGCATTCGTCAAACCAAAAGACATAACTGTAAACTCGTAATGTCCGTATCTTGACGAGAATGCGGTCTTCGGAATATCTTCCGATCGGATCTTCAACTGATGGTATCCCGATCTCAGATCAATCTTGGAGAAAACTCCGGCTCCTCTCAGTTGATCAAACAAATCATCAATTCTGGGTAGCGGGTACTTATTCTTCATGGTGACTTCATTAAGTGCACGGTAGTCAATGCACATCCTGAAACTTCCGTCCTTCTTCTTGACAAACAAAACTGGCGCTCCCCACGGCGACGAACTCGGTTTGATAAATCCTTTCTCCATCAGCTCTTCAAGCTGTTTCTTCATTTCTACCAATTCCTCGGTGGACATCCGATAAGGTCTCTTTGCTATCGGGCTGTACTGTACAAGCTCTATCACAAACTCTATATCTCTGTCAGCGGCATGCCCTAGATCTTCAGGAAAAACATCTGGGTACTCATTTACCACTGGAACATCTTCTATGCTGATTGCCTTGGTACTGTTAACCATCAACTGTCCATCTCTGACGGCAGTAGCTTGAAATTCCACTTTCTTTCCACAAAGGCTCTCGACTGAGATAGTCCTTCGTCCACAATCCAATACGGCCTTGTGCTTGGATAACCAATCCATTCCCAAGATAACATCTAAGGTCTGAGTCTCCAAAATAATAAGGTTCGCTAGGAATTCTATCCCATCTATTAGTATTCTCACCCCAGAACATCCTACTTTCGTTCGGAGTTCGGAACCAGGGGTTTGAACTACAAGCATGCATTTAAGTCTTGCAATCTCCAAATCATTTTTAGCAGCAAAGCCTTGTGAAACAAACGAATGCGAAGCTCCAGAATCGAACAAAAAATCACAGTGCGAGTTAACAAGTAACTTACCCAGTACGACGTCCGTGGCATTCTGCAGTGCATCTGCGGTGACATGGTTGACTCGGCCTCTCACCACGGTCTGGGGTGCTGCTCCTAGCTGTGCTGTCCCTCGGTTCGCTCCTGGTGCTGGCGTCCTGGCTGGTGTGGATCCCAGATTGAAGCGGACTGGGGTCACTCCTGTTGTCTTCTTAGGGCAACTGTTGGCGAAGTGTCCTGGTTCGTTGCAGTTGTAGCAGCGTCTCACTGTTCCTTGTTGACTGCCTGAAGCGGCGTTCCTGGCTGGGGCTGGGGTCTGATAATTCTGATTGGCGGGTCTTGGTGCCGGTGGCGGTGTCCTTGTAGCACTCTGTGGCTGGAATATGAAAAACTGATTTGGTGCAACCCTCAAACGTTGCGGTGCTCCCTGACGCGATCCCTGCTGCTGCATCCTGCACTTCCTGTTCTCATCCAGTTCCTTGCGCTTATCTTCAAGAATGAGCGCCTTATTCACAAGCTCCTGGAAATCTGGAAAGGTGTGGGTGATCAGTCCCACCTGCAATCCTGAGTTAAGTCCCTTCATAAAGCGAGACTGTCTGGCTTTATCTATCGCTACATCCTCAGGTGCGTAGCGTGCAAGCTGTGTGAACTTGTTCAGGTATTCGGCCACTGGCTGATTACCTTGCTTCAGTGCTCTGAACTCCTCCTTCTTGAGATCCATGATTCCTTCAGGCACGTGATAATCGATTTAAACGCACCGTGAACTCCTCCCAAGTGATGTCCTGAGGATTCTCTCAGAGCACGTAAGTTCTCCCACCATTCGGCGGCTGTTCCTTCCAACTGATGAGAAGCGTAGAGAACCTTCTCATTTCCCATGCATTGAGCAATGTGTAGCTTCCTCTCAATTGACCTTAACCAATCATCGACCGCCAACGGGTTAGCATTCCCGGAGAAAGTGGGTGGATGAGTCCTCATGAACTCTGACAGTCTTGTATTCTGGCGTTGTCCCTGATTAACTTGATTAGCTGTGGCCTGAGCGGTGACGTGCTGCATCTGTTGCATCATGGCATGCATCAACTGAGTCTGAGCAGCAAGAAAAGCTCCGAAATTCTGCATATCAACTAGCGGTGCTGGTGCTCCTTCATTGGGGTTTTCTGCTGGGCAAGAACCACTTCCACTGCCTCCAAGGTTTCCACGAGTGTTCACCATCTGTGGTTTGCTCTAGGTTTTAGAGATGAGAGGGAAACAAGAATAGACAAGTAGTATGGAACTTATGCGGGGCGAAGGGTGTAACTCAAAATCCAACTTTATTATTAATAATAGTAATAACTTGGTATGGCTGCTTACAATGCCTAAGGGCCTGCAACACATACTGCACACTCAGCAAACAATGAAAAACCAACACCTCTAAAGGGTGACTCTTATTCTATGACGCGACTCGGCGAAGGAGTCTCACAACAACACCTACGTTCACTCATCGAGAAAACCTCCATGGCCTGGGTACGGACACTGCGGCATAGGCGCGAAACGATCGCCTTGTCCAGCAACTGTGTCAGCTGTGGTAGTCGAAGAAGCAGTGTACTCCTCAAGCTCTGGCTCCTCCGGGTCTGGCTCGTGTAGCTCGAGTACTGGCTCCGGCTTTGGTGCGTACAATGCCGTTTCTAACTCTCCAATCCTCTGCAGAAGGTGAGACATATACTCTTGAGGTTCCCGCCATCTGTTCTTCTCTGTCGTGATTTCTTTGCGGGCCTTCTGCAGCTCCTTGCTCGTATCATCAAGTACATCTTCCTGGGCGACAACAAGTCGTGCCAACTGTGTAACCATGGCATTCTCATCCTGAATCGCCTTCGGGTCAAGAAGGTTATTGCTGCGCGGATGATATCGGAACACCGTGCTCTCCAATTCTCTGGCGTAAATACGGGTAATGTGCCGCATTGCTCGGCTTTCCTGGGCCCTTCTTCCTGGCATGTACCACAATCTTCACGTCACAAGCTTTGATCAATCCTGCTTGTCTGATTACGTCCACTTGGTATTTCGGCTTCTCAAAACCTCCGAGAGTCTGCAGCATACACCAAAGTTCTGCGGCGTGACCAACCTCCAAATCGACGTAGTTGATCTCCCCCTCCATCTGTCACCAAAGTGCTCACGTAAGAACTTGATACCACCTTTGTCGGGACCTGAATCTGCAAATCCAGACCCTCGTGTATTCAGCACTAGTCCAGGAACGCGCTAGTGCACACAGTCTTAACATCGGTAATTATCACAATCATACCACTCGATACTAATAAAGTACTTTGATTAAATAGTCAAACTGGTTGCTCGACCTTATGGTCAAGTTACAAATATACGCCACGCAGGGCGAAACTTATTAAGAGAGAAATAATAGCAGCGGAAAATAAGATAACTTCGTGGCGCCATCCAGTATACCACAGGCAACTGACTGGGCTCGCTCCCTAGTTAGACGGTTCCTCTAGAAGCTCCTCCTCCAAGACTGGTGTAGACTCCTCTTCAACTGGTGTTGTATTGTGGCAAGGGTGAGTACTTGGTACTCAGCAAGTCATGCACAGAATGCAGCTAATATACTACATGCAAGGCTTGATACAAAGGAATAGCTCAATGCATAATTGCAGTAAACAGCATTTGACAAATATCATAAGTAGATTCGAAAGAAGTAGAAACAAGTATAATATCAATAACTTTACCAAGAGTTAAATAAACATCTTTCCCAATCCTAATCCACATTTCCATCAACATCATTAATAAACCAAACCCAACCTTTCAAGTCCAAGTTATTTTCAAGAAAGTCTAACCCTTGACTGTAATCCCCGAGCGATGTCCAATACCGCGGACACGGCTATTCGAATAGATTTTCCACTCTGCAGAGGTTATGCACTTTACCCACAAGATACAGTCAAACACCACAAAGGCGAGTTCCCGTAACAAAGTCTTTCGGAAACTTCTAACAATACAAGTGGTCCTCCCCAGTTGTTGCACACTAACCCTTCCCTTAGCTAAGGCGAAGTTTAGGCCAACCAGCCGTTAGATGGGTACCTGGCCGCAGCCGAGACGCTCCCCCGTACAACATACACAAAGGGTGTAGTTGACACCCAGAGGTCCCACAGGTACGTTATTAGCAACTTAATCAACTAGGTCCGTCCCATTACGGACATGTGGTTGCACGTTTGACTCAGTTCAAAGGCTTGCAAGGTTAAGTCCTTAGGGTGACCAGGGCAAGACTACCCGAAGAACCAAACCAACATTCCCAATGCCACCTGGCCCACCTGATCATTCTTGCCACATGACCCGGTCAAAATCTATTTATCAAACCCCAGTTGATTACCATGCACCACGTGCCATCAACATCACATGATACTTTTCCGAAACAGGTTCAATATATCATTAAGTCAATATTAACATTTGATTGTCCAAAATCATGTCACGTGGCAAGGCTAAGCATACTACATCGGTCTAACTACCCATGTTGGCAAATTAATAATGTCCAACTAGTAATCCACACTAGGGTGACAAGGGGTCATGGCACATACTTAATTAATCAAGGTGTCATACAACAATTTGGCATTTATCTAATTTCCCCATAATTAAGTAAAGCATTTTCTATTTAAACTAGCATGCAATACATTAAATCGAAATAGGTTTCAAAATGGGATCAACATGGTCAAAGCATAACTTGCCTTCAAAAAGTACTTGCTCTTGGTCCTGAGCTGGCTCCTGGGTCAATACTTCTCCTTCGAATCCTTCCGGCACTTCAACGTCTACTCGTAATGCGTGCAAATAGCAACCAATGAATAAAACAGTAGATAAAAAGTATCCAAACATCCCAATAAAGTTCATAAACAGAGAGAACATAATTTTATGAATTTTTAGAAACTAGAATCGTCAAATTCGGAGTTTAAACGCGAAAGTTATAGCATTTTGGAGTTTAAATAATCAATTAAATAATATTACAGAGAAAAACTTTAGTCCAAAAATTAAATAAAATTCATAATTAGGTAGATCTCAATTTTATACAAATTTAGAAATTTGAATCACTCAAATCGGAGTTGAAACGCAGAAGTTATAAGCGTTTGAAGTTTGAAACAAAATCTGAAATCATTATTTCGAATTAATAAATCATTTTCTTTTTTTCGGAGATTAATTATTGCGCCAGCGAGGACACGTGGCAGCCTCTGATTGGTCTGCTGACGTCAGCCGGTTCATGGACGTGGTCCATGGTTTGGCTCGGGTCTACCGTGGACTCGGTCCACGGCTCACGTGCGGCGATCGACAGGACCACTCGGGTGACGTCATTCTTTGGCGTCGGCGAGGACTCGGCCATACCGGGTGGGACCCACCGTGATGTCATGGGTGACGTCATGGTGTCGTTTCTGACGCTGGCCCAGCGTGTCAGTGACCCACACACGCCGCTGCGCGGCGGATCGGCTCCCCGGACACGTGGCACGATCGTGTCCGTTGATTTGAAAATCAACGGCCGCGATTAGATCCAGGGTTAACACGTTGAAAACTACACGGTGATCGTGGGTCGTTCGATCTAGATCGGACGGTCCAGATCTAACCCTATGTTAACACTGCTACGGCACGTGGTGATCGTGGGCCGCTGGATCTTGATCCAACGGTCCAGATCTGATCTGGATTCCAGGGTTTGGGGGAGAACGTGGGCTCACCGTGTGCGTTCGATCTTGATCGGACGGCTGTCCGAGCTCGCGAGGTTGATGGCGACGCGGCGGCGCTGGCCTGGCCGGAGACGAAGACGGCAACCTCCCGAACGGCGTTCGGACGCGATTCCGGCGAGGTGAGTTGGCCTCCCGGGTGCGTCTTGGCCTGGCTTCGGATCTGGACTCAACGGTGACAGGAGATCGCGGATGACGACGAGAGGACGGAAAACCGCGGAGGAGTGCTACAACTCCGGCGAGCAATTACAAACCGCAGCGTATGCTCTGGCAATGCGGCTAGGGCAAAAGGTGCGGGAAGTCAAAGCGATCCTCGACATGTCCCGCCCTTAAATACCCTCGGCGTGCGGCGCCAACGGAAACCTAACCGGACGCGGCGGCTACGCGGCGGCGGAGTCCGGCTCTGATTCGGCGGAGACGACGACGCACGGCCGTCCACGTGGCACGATCGATGGTCACGATCGCGCTGAAGCGGGCCGGATCCGCCCGGACTCACCAAACCGGCGGTCCAATTGCATCAGTTGGATTCTGATCCAACGGTTCGGATCGAATGGGGTTCGGTCAAGTCACGTGGCACGGGTCGGACTCGAGTCGGACTCGGACTCGGGTCCGGTCGGATGAACAGTGCTTAACCCGACTCGATTTCCCAGCGATTTAATATTTAAAATAATTCCCAGTAATTCATTTAATTAAAGAAAAATAGCAAAATACTCAGAAAAATTCCAGAAAAATTCTGGAAAATATTTTAGGGCATTTTGGACTCAAATAAAATATTTCCAACAAATTTTTGTTTGCAAAGTTTAATTCTTTAATTATTTCAAAATGGAATAAAATTCAAATAAATTCCAAATAAATCCAAATAAATTCCAGAAAATTCCAAAAATTCACCAAAGTGCCAAATCACACATGAGTTTAAGAAAAGCAAAATTTTGGGGTGTTACACCTCTGAACAGGACGAGGGATACCTTCTGCTTTCTGTGGTATTTCCACCCTCTTTGGTGCATTTCTTGCTGGTATATGCGACTTAACCACGCTCTTTAGATCACAAAAATGATCAGGCAGTTCATTTGCTAAATTATGCAAATCAATTGTCTTCGTGACTTCTCGGTTTGCTTCATTAGTGCGTGGGTCATGCGCGGGGATCCCAACAGAATGCCATATGGTTTTTCGGCATTTTTCATCCAATGGTTCATTTCCTCCCCCCTAATGACGGGAAAACGATCCTCGTCAATGATGCAATCAGCGAATCGGGCTATATGCAAATCTCCAGTCATGGGTTCCAAATACCTGGTTATGGATACACTTTCATAACAAATGTATATTCCAAACTTGCGGAGAGAGCCCATTGCAGTTCGCTGTGGGGGTGGTATAGGTACATATACCATATAACCAAATTTTCTAAGATGGGAAATCTTCGGGATGACCCCTTGCACTAATTGCATTGGTGAATGGATGTTGTAGGCCGATGGTCTATAATTGATGAGTGCTGCTGCGTGCAGGACTGCGTGTCCCCAACAAGTGTTGGGCAAGTTACAACTCTGCAAGAGCGGTCTGGCAATAAACTTAATCCTCTTTATTAGTGCTTCAGCTAGCCCATTTTGCGTATGGACGTGCGGTACAGAGTGCTCAACAGTTATTCCAGTTGCTGTGCAATAATCATCAAATGCCTTGGAAGTAAATTCGCCGGCATTGTCCATTCCAATGGACTTCATGCGATGATTAGGAAAAACATTCTTAATTCTGATGATCTGCGAGATCAGCTTTGCGAATGCATGATTCCTTGTTGACAGCAAACATACATGCGACCATTTCGAGGAAGCATCAATGAGCACCATGAAGTACCGAAACGGCCCCGACAAGGGCTGAATCGGTCCGCAAATATCCCCCTGAATGCGTTCTAGGAATACGGGGATTTCATATTGCACTTTCATAACAGAAGGTCTTGTTATTAATTTCCCGGTGGCACATGCATGGCACACAAAATCTTCATGATTCAGGAAATTTTTAACATTAATGCCATGACCTTGTGAGTTGTTAACTATATTTCTCATCAATCTAAGACCAGGATGACCTAATCTACAATGCCATAAAGAAAAAAATTCAAAGCTTCTAAAGACAGTCTTCAAAGAAGTATACACTGCGTGTGCATTGATTCTCGTGTAGTACAACCCAGATTCATATGAGGGACATTTTTCTAGTACCATTTTCCCATATTCCGCGTGCTTCACAATGCACAAATGCTTTTTGCCATTTTCTACATTGGTTTCTACGTGAAACACATTGGCGCGGATATCTTTGAAACTTAAGAGAGTACGAGTTGATTCAGGGTACAAGAGGGCTTCTTCAATTACCAAAGTTGTACCCATTGGCAATATAATTGTGGCTCTTCCTGAGCCTATTATATGCGTATCGCTTCCTGCGATTGTCGTAATTCTTCCAGCGTTCTTCGTGATCGTCTGGAAGTATTTCGACTCTCTTAAGATGGTATTTGTTGTGCCACTACCAACAATGCATATCTCCCCCTTATGGGCGCTATACAATTTCTCAATGAAAAGAAATATAATTCTAATCATACAGTGGCAAAGTAATTCAAACATTGCTTGCAAATATAGAATACTGGAATAAAGAATAAATTGCAATTTCTATTCATGAGAAAAGAAAATATATGCTCTTCGAGAGCTTACAATTCATTATTCAAAATTCATTAACAACCACTGTTTTGTAGTTTGCAAGCTTCAGGCGAATTCAATCTTGCTGTGCTTGGAGCAAGATGGTAGACTTGAGCTTCTCGAACCGCTTCTGAAGTGCAGTCCATAACTCAAGCGCACTCACCTCAGCCATGTATTCATTCTTCAGAGTGGCTGAAAGGTGATGCCTGAGAAAGGGCAAAGTTTGATCGTTTTGCTCGGCAATAGGTTGCGTGTCCTTCGAGGCCCTGAGCCAGTGGTAGCTTGGAGCTTCTTGCTCGCAAGTATGATCTTCAAACCTGATGCCCATGTGAGATAGTTCTGACCATTCGGGGTCAGTTCTTCAAACTCACATTTGATAATGCCAGTTATTTGCATATTCAAAAGATTCTTTCATTAGATTACTTCGTGTAATGTAATAGAGAGTGGTTGCAAGATTCATAATTGCATAATTAAATTCTCATGAATTTCCGGTAAACTAATAGAAAGTAATGACTGCAAGATTCATAAATACAAAATTCACATATACAAAGATTCATAACTACAAGATTCATAAATGCAGGATTCATAAATACATAATTTATAAATGCAAGATTCACAAATATTCATAAAGATTTGTAAATACAGCTTCGTGCATGTATGTCATCGGCTTCGTGCATGCGATCAAAATCATGTGCGCGATCGGCTTTATGCGATCGGCTTCGTGCATGCGATCCAATTCATGTGCTCGATCGACTTCATGCGATCTTCATATGCGTGATCGATTTCATGCGCGCGATCAGCTTCATGTGTGCCGTATGGCACTGCTTCGTGTGTGCGATCGGCTTCGTGCGATCGAATTTATGCGCGCGATCGGCTTCGTGCGATCGGTTTAGTGCGGCTTCATGCTCGCGGCACATTCAGTTACATGCGCGTCGGCCTTCTTGGCGCGACGGTGGGCGCGTCGTGCGGCGTGCTTCAATTTCCAATGAACTATATTAAAGCAATAAATACAATGCATGGAACAGAACAATAATTGCACAATTCATGAATTCATAAATGCGGAAAAATAAATTTTCATGAATTTCCGGTATTCTAAACAGGGCAATTATTGCAAAAATACATGCAAATATTCATAAATACAGAAAATAAGGCTAAATACAAATTAAAACAGAGCCAAATAATTTTCTGAATTTTTCTAGAAATTTTCATATTTTTCTAGCAATTTCTAATCAAATTTCTGAATTTCTAATCAATTTTCCGAATTAACTAATGGTTTTTCGGAAAAGAAAATAAACAGAAAAGGAATGAAGAATCGGAGGAGGGCAAAGGGGTAATTTCCCCTGCCCTCCCCGTGCATGATGATTTCCAAAACCGGTTTGGAAGATCTGGACTCCAAGTCCACCTTCATCCTTGGAGAATTTTGGACTTCATGTCCTGTGATTTGGACTTCATGTTACCATGTCCAACCGATTGGAGCTTGAGGGCACGCGGGGCCGGCGGGCACACGGCAAAGCAGTTGGCTCTGCAGGGCGGCGACGGCCACGTTGCAGCTGGTACGGGCAAGGATTTTAAGCGTCGCCTGGCCGGCGACACACAGCGCGCAGTACCAGCGGCGCGCGGCAGTCGGCAAGGCGAGGCTTGCGGCCGCGGTTCGGCGGGTGGTGGCGGCAATGAGCATCGCGACGCTGGCGCAGCGCGGCAGCGACTGCGTGGTTGGTGCACGCTCCGCTACGGCAGCGACCGCTTCAGCGACAAAGCTGGTGGCAGCCGACGCGCAACAGCCCGGGCGCCCGACGTGGCGGCCGCAACCCGGCATCGCGGACGCTTCGCGCGGCGGTGACTGTGGTGTTCGGCGCGACGCCTCCTCCGCATAGCACGTGGTGGTGGTTGCACCAGCAACAGAGGGCCTGGCTCGACGCGGCCCGACCACGGGCTTCGAGCACGATCGGGCGGAGTGCCGGCAAGAACGCTGGCGACGGGCGCGAATCGGCGCCGCTTCAGGCGCTGCTTGAGCCGGAGCCAGGGCGACACTTCGTGGTCGGTTCACGCGTCTTCTACAAGGTTGGTGCAGCGACGGACTTCGAGGCCGGCTGCGCCCGAGGCACGTTGCGACAACCTCGCTATCGAATAGTCCGGGGTTGCCTAACAGATCTAAAGTGGAGAACAGAGAGAGGGCGAGAGACACAATATGAGGAGGAACGGGTCTGCTTTATTATTCTGTATGCTTATGTACAATAGGGTGACCCTCTGCCTCCTATATATAGCGGTTCTGCTTAGAGATAAGGAAGAGTCCATATAGAATACGACAACCGGTTAACAACCGGTTTCCTAACACTTATGTTTGGTTAATTGAGGAAGGATAAACCCTTAAAATAAGATCATTTTATATCTATGATTCCAACTATCTGATCGACAATGCTAGTTAACCATATGTATCAGGCCAACACTACACGACGCTAACAACGCTAGCTCCCCTGCGGATACTACCGACGTTAGCTTTCTACGATGGAATAAAAAAAAAACATCTATATACGTTGGATTACACGATTTCTACTGGAATTCCCATTATCTTGTTCGTGACAGTAAAATTTCTATGCTATTCTGGTCCGTGACATAAAAAACGCAATAGTAGTATTATAATGAAACGTCGCTGTGTTGGTAAACAACAACGCTTCTATGTTTTTCCTCCCAATATAAGTTACACAAATCTTAAAGCAAACGAATGGGTAAGTAATCACCATCTACTCTTTATTCATACTTTAATATTTATGCAATTTTTTTAAAAGAAAAGTATAGAAGCACTTCTCGGCAAACAAATATGTTCGTTTTTCATGTAGTCCCTGTTTATTTAGATTTAGACTTTTTGCTTTATAACATAAAGCAAATCTTTTGGTTTAATTAGCTAAAAATCAGTTTGTTTTTATACATGGTAGAGATGTGTAATTTTAAATTAACTTTAGCGACATTAGTTTAAAACTAACCTGTAATAAAAAACACTTCTCCCATAGCTCTTACTTTTTACTTATACGAAGTCTTATAATTTTTAAAAAATCTAATTTAAAAGCAACTCTTTATTTAGATTTTTAGCTTTTTTTACCTTTAAATCAGAAAACAACAACAACAAACAAACAGACCATAAAAGCCGCGGAATGGCTTGCTGCTGTCAACGCTTGAGATTTCATCCCCCCGAACGGTTGTCGTAGCACGGACGCCGAACGACATGCTCCGGCGCGCGGCCTCCTTGCTAGGTCGGCGCGCGGCCTGGCTCCGTCGCCACCCGGAGGCCCGCCCTGGCCACCGCCCGCCGGCACCGCTTCGGTACCTCGACGACGTCCGCGGGCGCGGCTACGCGCGCATGGCGCGGCGGATCCCGCCCGCGAGACCCCACGGGTACTCCACCTCCGACGACGAGACCGACGCTTACGGGGACGAGGAGGACCTGGAGCTGGGCGCTGCCAGCGCGGACGGGGAGGAGGGTGCCGCACCGTGGAAGAAGTGGGAGGGGTACATGCTGTACTGCAGCTCCGGCACCGACGAGGAGGAGGAAGAGGAGGACTCCACGGAGGTGGAAGAGGCGGACGCCACGGATGAGGAGAGGGACGCCACGGAGGAGAAGAAGTAGCGGCGCGGGAACGACGATCCTACTCTTCTTTTGAAGTGCACGTCAGTTGTTTGCGGAAATGCCTGTAAGACGTCGCGCGTTCTTTAAGCCTGTGTTCAGCTGCTCTGGGATGTTTCATGCATATTACCATAAACGAGCAGCTGTACGGGATTCGAATCTATAGTTCGTCACTTTTTTAAAAAAAAATTCACACAAATCCTATATCTTAAACTGGTTGAAGTTGGATAAATGTGATTCACGAACTATAGCTTCATGTTTTGTCCATTAGAATGGCACTTAAACTATATCAATCCTTGTAACTGCACAAGAAGATGTTGGTGTGTTCTTAACTTTTTAAGCTAGTTTCATAATTGTAATGTCTAACTGGTGTGAACGGCTGAGGCCATGAATGCAACCAAGGCATCTTCCAGCTCCTTCTGGCTTGTTTCCTCCGAATTGGCAGGTAAAATGAATTAAAATCCCGCCAACCCGAAGTGTAAGAGAGAAAGGATTGGGAAAATCCACACAGATAAGGGCCTGTGCGTGCCTCATATTTATACAATGTATATGCACTATACATGGGAACACATCTCTAAGGATGGAAAAGATAAACAGGATAGGAAACCTATATCAACCATATATGAGGCGCTAACTATGCACAGATATGGGCCATAAATAGAGGATTGCAATCCTATCTTAATAAAGAGGGTTATATTGTTAACACCCCCGCAGTCACAGCGGGAGGCTCTCGAACGCCAAGACTGGAACGAAAGTCAAAGAACAGCTTGGATGGCAATCCTTTTGTCATGATGTCGACGAATTGGGAGCTTGATGGCACATGCAGTACCCGGATATGACCAAGGGAAACTTTTTCCCGAACAAAATGAATATCAATTTCAATGTGCTTGGTACATTTGTGTTGAACAGGATTAGCTGCCATGTAGACTGCACTGATATTGTCACAGAAAACCACCGTAGCCTGCTGCAAGGGAAGGTATAATTCCTGGAGTAGCTAGCGAACCCAACAACATTCAGCCACGGCATTAGCAACAGCCCGATATTCTGCCTCAGCACTAGAGCGAGAGACTATAGGTTGCCTCTTTGACGACCAAGAAATTAAATTGTCCCCTAGATAGATACAATAGCCTGAAGTGGAGAGTCTAGAGTCGGGACAACCAGCCCAATCAGCACCCGAATAAGCAGTTAAGGTAGAAGGCGAACAGACTGAGAAATGCAGGCCGAAATGGAGTGTACCCTTGACATATCGAAGGATGCGTTTGACAAGAGCTAAATGAGACTCCCGGGGGTCATGCATAAACAGACAGGCTTGCTGAACCGCATAACTAATATCTGGTCGTGTCAAGGTAAGATATTGCAAAGCACCGGTGAGGCTTCTGTACTCAGAAGGATCAGCAACAGGTGGACTATCAAGTGCTGAAAGCTTGGACTGAGTGTCAACTGGAGTAGTGGTGGGGTGACAGTCACTCATGCCTGCTCGCCGAAGAAGGTCAATAGCATACTGATGCTGAGAGAGTTCCATGCCAGAGGCAGACCGCTGAACCGAAATCCCAAGAAAGTAATGAAGATCACCAAGGTCTGTCATGAAGAACTCGCGGTGCAAGGCAGAAATCAGGCGTGTCTGGAGAGCAGTAGAGGAAGCAGTGATGATGATATCGTCCACATAGAGTAGAATATATGCAGTCTCGTCTCCAGAGCGAAAGACAAATAAGGATGTATCAGAGATAGCAGCGAAAAATCCCAGAGAGGTGATATAAGAAGCAAAACGCTGGTACCAAGCACGAGGTGCCTGTTTGAGACCGTAAAGGGATTTGAGCAGACGACACACATGATGAGGATGTGCGGTATCAAGGAAACCCGATGGCTGCTCACAGTACACAGTCTCAGTGAGGGTGCCATTGAGAAAGGCATTTTTAACATCCATCTGGCGAACAGGCCAGCCACGGGAGACTGCAATGCTGAGAATAATCCGAATGGTCGCTGGTTTGACAACAGGGCTGAAGGTTTCATCATAGTCAATGCCCGGTTGTTGAGAAAAACCATGAACAACCCAGCGTGCCTTATAGCGAGCCAACGATCCATCAGAGTTAAATTTGTGGCGGAACACCCACTTGCCGGTGACAATATTTGCTCCAGGAGGTCGAGGAACAAGAGACCAGGTGCCATTGTCTACAAGAGTCTTTAATTCGTCAGTCATGGCTGCTCTCCAATGAGGATCTTTAAGAGCAGCAGCGTAAGTTTTCGGAATTGGAGAGAGGCCCAATGTAGTAGTTGTAAATCCATAGCGCTGGAGCGGAGTGAAAATGCCGTTCTTGGCCCTGGTGCGCATGGCGTGAGGACCAGTGCCTGGTCGAGCAACAGCCGTAGAGGACCGGATGGTAGAGGGGATGAGCTGACCGACAGGGACTGATGGTAAGACGGCAGCCGTCTGTGGAACAGCAGACTGCAGATGGTCTGCAGAAGCGGTTGGAGGTGGTGAAGACGCCGGTGATGAGGCAGCCGGCGAGGCTGCTGCTGGCTGCTGCAAGTCAACAGCAGGCGGCGTCAGTGAAGAAGCGCCAGGCTGCTGCACAATAGCCGGCGCCGGGCGGGGCCGATGTGTATAAACCAGTCGGACCGGCGGCTTAGGGAAAGCAGCTGGTGCTTGTTCAGAGACTGTTGCTGGACAGCGGCAAGGAAGATCTGCAAAGTCCTGCAAAAAATCCAAGTCTCGTGCCAACGGAGTTGGGGACGAGGTGAGTGAAGCGTATGGGAAAGACGATTCATCGAAGGTAACGTGGCGAGAAATAATGATGCGGCGACTATGTGGATCAAAGCAGCGATAGCCGCGATGATTTGGAGGATAACCGAGGAAGATACATGGGAGAGAACGTGGCTGTAATTTATGCGTAGCCGTAGCACTTGTGTTAGGATAGCAAAGGCAGCCAAAAACTCTCAAATGATCATAGGAGGGATGAATTTTGTGGAGCTGGTAGTAAGGCGTGGCAAATGACAAGGCTTTGGAAGGATGCCTATTTAGCAAATGTGTAGTAATGGCAAGCGCTTCGGCCCAAAAGCACGAGGGAAGTTGTGCTTGAAACAAAAGAGTGCGCATAATGTCATTAATTGTACGAATAGCACGCTCGGCCTTGCCGTTTTGTTGAGATGTATAGGGGCAGGAACGGCGAAAGAAGACACCAAGGTGATTGAAGAAAGAGGTTGAGGTATGGTTGACAAACTCTTTGCCGTTGTCGGTCTGTATAGAGCGAATGCGAGTGCCAAATTGGGTGTGAACAAATGAGAAAAATTGTTCTAGTTTAGAGAAAACTTCAGACTTAGTGTGAAGAGGAAAGGTCCAGTAAAAGTGGGAGAAATCATCAATAATGACAAGGTAATATTGATAACCAAAGATACTAAGAACTGGAGATGTCCATACATCACAATGAACTAAATCAAAAGGAGCACTCGACGATGAACTAGATTGACTAAAGGGCAACCGGACTTGCTTGCCAAGCTGACAAGCATGACACACTGAACTGCAAGGCTTGATGGCGGAAGTAGAGAGACGCTGAAGCAGCAACGTGGTGTCCCGACCAGGGTGACCGAGACGACGATGCCAAACATCGGGGGATGCGGAGGTGGACATGAAGGCAGACGGTGGCGGATGACTGGTGGAGGCGAAGGTGTACAGGTCACCTGTACTATTGCAGCGATGGAGAATAGCCTTCGTGCGGAGATCCTTTACAGAAAAACCAATTAGGTCAAATTCAATAGAGCATGAATTATCGCGTGTGAACTGTCGAACAGATAAAAGGTTACGAACAAGAGAAGGGACATGGAGAATGGTGTTCATCCGGAAAGAAGAACCAGAGGGAGAAACGAGAGTGGCATGACCAGAGCGAACAATGGGAATTGAATTGCCATTGCCGACCGTGACAGAAGCGGAGTAAGGGGTGGAGTTGTGGAGTATACCGTCATCGGGAGTCATATGGGCAGATGCGCCTGAGTCAACAACCCAGTTCCCTTGTCCCATCTGGAGGTTGTTCATGGCAGAGATGAGGCTGGTGCTGTCCTAAGCAGGTTGAGCGCCAGATTGATGTTGCGGGGTGGTGACGAAGGCTTGAGGGCGAGCGCCAAGGATGCCGGGGCCACCACGACCCATTTGCTGAGGAAGGGATGGCATGGACCACTGCCCCTGGCCAGGATTGAAGCAGAACCAGGGGCCTGGAGGAAGAGAGCCACGGGGAGGAGTGGTGAAGCTGGCCGGAGTAGCAGCAGATTTGCCGCCCTTCTTCTTCCACTTGTTTTTGGGCTTGGTGGAGACAGGAGGGGCAGAGGAGGAGCCCCCATTGCGGCAGGAATCACCAGAGCATGGAGTCGGCTTGGTGGTGTTGATGAAGAGGGCATTTGCAGCTTCCATTTGGGCAGCAAGACCGAGGCGCATCTCTTCTTTGAGAAGGGCCTCACGGGTGGTGATGAAGTTTGGGAACGGCGACGTCATGGCGATGACGGTGGCAGCAGGCGCCATGGTCTTGTTCATGCCTCGCAGGACATTGAGGACTAGAGTACGATCCTCAATCGGAGAGTCGGCGTCGCGAAGGGCATTGGCCAGACGCTTCTGCTCTTTGCAATACGCAGTGATGGAGAGATCACCTTGCTGGAGGCTGTGGAAATTAGCAAAAAGTGTGATTGCACGGCTCTCCTTGTTGCCACAAAGAAGGTCTTCAGCAGCAAGCCAGAGGGCCCTGGCGGTCTGCCCTTTGTCGAGGATGATGTCCAAGACTTCCTGGGTCATAGAACCGTACATGACAGATGAGACGGCATAGTCATCAGAGACCCAGGTGGCATCCGTAGGGCAAGCAGGGGCAGAGCCATCAACGTGATGGAGAAGACCATGGCGACCAATCAGGGCCTTGAAGAAGATGTCCCACTTGGTGAAGTTGCTGGCTGCAAGATCCAGTAGGACTGGAAGAGGAGCGCGCGAGGCAGAGGAGAGAGCAGCTCCTCCGGTGGGAGGAGGGACACCGGCGACAGCCCCTGGAGGAGAATCAGCAGCAGGCGCAGCTGGATCAGAGGAGAGGGTGGACATGGCGACTTGATTCAAAGGTAGAGAACCTAGTCTTCTGATACCATGTAAGAGAGAAAGGATTGGGAAAATCCACACAGGTAAGGGCCTGTGCGTGCCTCCTATTTATACAATGTATATGCACTATACATGGGAACACATCTCTAAGGATGGAAAAGATAAACAGGATAGGAAACCTATATCAACCATATATGAGGCGCTAACTATGCACAGATATGGGCCATAAATAGAGGATTGCAATCCTATCTTAATAAAGAGGGTTAGATTGTTAACACGAAGGAAAAGCCTAACCACACAAGCCCGAAGAGTTAAAACTAGGCATGTTTGGCTCATAGTGAATGGTTTATGACAGAGATTCATAGCCAATTTTTACTCTCGAGTGTGGCAAAGTTAGTCGTTTTTTTCAGGATATGTCGGAGGAAGGGAGAGAGGGCGATATAGAAACTATTTTTATCATGTAAACTCTGTAAAAATTATATGTATAAGTTTTCAAAAATTCTTAAATAAATTAACATAGGTAGAGGAGGTAAGCTTCTATAATCCATTTGAAAGATATGAAAATGACAAATTCAGTATAAATAGTTATTTTCACTATTTATCTTGTTGCTTGTTAATTTTATATCTTTTAAATGCAATTGAGTTTGATCTTCTAATTTCACGTGATAATAAAAGCTTATCTTCTCTATGTATGGTAAATTTTTTTTAAGAATTTTTGAAAATTTATACATATGATTTCTACCAAGTTTACACAAAAAAAATAGTTTCCACTTGATATGTCACCGACAGGGAGACCTCAGTTCAGTTACACAATAGCGTTATAGTCCGCCAAAAGGCTGTGACAACTAACTGCCACTAAAAAAGCATGTACTGGGTAATACAAGTAAACTAGCAAACTTAGCTGAAATTCAGGAGCTTAGCAGGAATTTTTTAAGTTTATCGATCTCCTTTGTTAGGACTTAGGAGTGCAAACTTAGTGGCGTAATTATATGCCAAGATGCTTCTCCGAGTAGACAGGTGTTTATGGCTTAGCCACTAACCAGATACCAGATTTTCTTTTCCTTTCCTTTGTCTACAATCAAGATGTACTCCTGATAATGAGTAATTAAGTTGAGTTCCTTGGTCTTAAAAAAAGTATGCTAGCAAGCTCACAAGAACTTTTTCTGAAATAAGTTATCAATACATGAATGCAATACAAGTAGCTCCGGCTGACCGCCACCTTTGTTAGGATGGGCTCAAGCCCAAAGCTAAAACATAGCTGAATAAAAGCTCTCCCAAACATCCTCTTTGACGTTCACCCTTGATTCCTCCGGTGAGCAGCATGTGATTCTTCTGCACTTCGTTGGAAATTCTAGCGTTACACCCTAGCAATAGCATCCACAATACCGTTCACGTAGCCTCCTACTTTTTTAGTGTTTCCCGTCAAATCGTGCATCTAAATTGAAATCTGTTCGTATCACTTTGTGCATAAGATGATGAGGATCTTGAAGGATATAGTGTGGAAGTTTTGGGAAGCATGAATAACCAAGGAACAACAAAGGAGAAACTATCCGATGAGAGAGAAAGTTAAGTCTGTGGATATGCGTAGGAGTGATATTGCTATGTTTAATGTTTGTAGTATTATGATATGTTTTTGAGATGTGTTTATCTACTGCAAGAGGTATGACTATGAGTTTGATTTCAACCTCACGCCATTTCATCCCTTGTGGGTAAAAAGGCAAGTGCATGGTAGAATAATGGCATGGATAGTTAATTCTTATTATTCTTATTGGAAACTTGTTATCATGATGTTTTACATGATTCTTTTTGTTTACTATGAAAAATGATATGTTATGATGATGAGAATAATGAAGATGATGAAACATGTTAATTACTCATGTTATTTGCATATGTGCATCTATGATGGAAAGAGGTGAATATGTGGCCTTCTATGACCCACTTGGTGTAGGCATGAAAGACATACTTTGGTAATCGCCTGTAACATCCCCAATTTTGGTCTTTTGCCAAAAGCTAATTTAAACTAATTAAACTCAAAACTTGGATTTTTTTTGGCGTTCTAATTAACCTAGCATCCTTAACCTTCCGAAATTAGAGTTTAATCCTTCATTGTCCGCAAAGTCGAAATTCTAAATTCCGGTCCTTATTCGAAATTTCACCCAAGTCCCAAAATCATCCAAAAATCCTGAAACCTGTTGCATTGGGTTCCAAATATTCTATAATATTTTTGGGAATTTTTCCAAGATTTATATAATTCCTTTGGTATTTTCTCTCGCGCGCTCATTCTTCGAATGCTCTATATTCGTCTCGGAATTATCTAAATTCCAAAATTCATCCAAAATTAGCGAAACCAATTTTATTGGGCTCCAAATATTCCCTAGTATTTTTAGGAATTTTTTCGGGATTTTTAGATTCGTTTTTCTATTTTATCTCACACGCTTTTGTTGCAACGCTATTCATCAACCAATGGGAGAGCGCCACGTGGCGTGGCACTTTACATGCTTCTTCTCCAATCGATCAGTTACAGAGAGGATAGCTCAAACTCCCGTTCATGGCGCCTAGCATTCCAATCACCATAACTTTCTTATTCCTCCACCAAATCACTAACGGTTTGAAGCATTGCAAAGGTCTCGGCGAGGAGAATCCATTCCCCACCATTAATCATCCTTAATCTCACCGGAAACGGTTTAATCAAGTGGAAACTGAAATGCAATCAATTGACCATAACTCGGCCGTTACTCCATGAAATTGCGAGCTACCACTTCCTACAACTTCGTCTTGGCGTCCCCTACCCGGTGCTCACTCCTTTCCACTGCCTTTCCACTCCATTTCTCCGGAATCGTGCAAAAACCGACGCTGGTCGTCGGTCGTGGACATCACCGCGTCATCTTTTGATCCAGTGAGTCATTTGTGAATCCGTTCGTGTCATCGTGTGTGTCTCATCGTAGAGACTTGAGTTTTGAACCAGAAGACTTCGTATACCTCAGAGTTACACCTCTCAAGGGAGTTAAGAGATTCCACGCCAAAGGGAAGCTTGCGCCAAGATATGTTGGTCCGTTCAAGATCTTGAGCCGTAGAGGTGAAGTTGCTTATCAGTTGGAGTTGCCATAGTCTTTAGCGGGAGTGCATGATGTGTTCCATGTGTCCCAACTGAAGAAGTGTCTCCGAGTGCCGGATGAGCAGACGCCGCTAGAGTCAATAGAGCTGCAAGAAGATATAACTTACAAGGAGCACCCGATGAAGATTCTGGACACGATGGATCGAGAGATCCGAAACAAGTCGACCCGCTTCTGTAGAGTCCAATGGAGCAACCATTCGGAAAGTAAAGCAACTTGGGAGCGCGAGGAGGATCTGAAGAAAGAATTCCCTAACCTATTCCTTAGTTAACCTGAATCTCGGGGGTGAGATTCTGTTAAGGGGGGAGGTTTGTAACACCCCAATTTTTTATTTTCTTGTATTTAAAGTGTATTTGTGAATTTTGTGAATTTTTTTGGATTTTTTTTGGAATTAATTAAAATTGAGCTTTTACTTGATTATTTAAATATTTGACAGTTTCGAATAAAGTTTTGATGAAAATATTTTATTTGAGTTCCAAATGCTCTAAAATATTTTATAGAATTTTTCTGAAATTTTTCTTGTATTTTTAATGCCTCAAATGAATTATTTTAATTCCTCCAATTGTTTTTATTCAAAAATTCGGTGAAAACCCTAGAACAATGCTTTGGCTTTTGAAACTTCTTGTTCTTCTTCTTCATTTTTCTGAATGTGCAAGGGAGCTTTGGCTTTTGAATCCTTTTAGCATTTGCTGCATCTAAAGGTTTTAGATTGTACCAAATGGATGCGAAAAGTGTTTTTCTTAATGGCTACATAAATGAGGAGGTTTATGTTAAGCAACCACCCGGTTTTGAAAATCCAAAGTTTCCAAATCATGTTTTCAAATTGTCAAAAGCTTTGTATAGTTTGAAACAAGCCCCTAAGCATAGTATGATAAGCTAAAAACCTTTTTACTTGAAAAGGGGTTTTCAATGGGAAAAATTGACAAAAGTCTGTTTTTACTCAAGCTAAGCAATGATCAACTGTTCATTCAGATTTATGTTGATGATATTATCTTTGGTGGTTCTTCTCATGTTTTAGTGACCAAGTTTTCAGAAACCATGAAAAAGGAATTTGAGATGAGTATGATGGGTGAGTTGACATACTTTTTGGGACTACAAATCAAGCAATCTGAAAGTGCATCTAGGCCCCTCAATTTATTTTGGTGATTAATGATGACACAATTAAAGAGATCTAATGGTTTAACTAAGAATAATGCAGATCTCGAGAACTCTTCAAGCTTGGAATGAGATTGGACGCTCCTACGTACATTAAAATTCAAGAAAACGGCATCAAGACGAGATTTGTAATTTCTATTTCTTTTTTAGCCTTAAGGATAGCCGTACCATTAAGAGGATACGACGGAAAATTGGTTTTAAGATGTGCATGTGCTCAAGGTCAAAACTTGCATACAAACTAGCACTCATATACTTGCATTTCCCAAAAACAACCATTTCCAACCGAGCCACATAACTCGGAGTATCTGGACATTTAGTCCGGAGTATCCGGACAATTTGTCCGGACTCTCCGAGTTAACCCACTCGGTCACTTCGTCATTCCAGTCTATCCGGACGGACATTTTGTTCGGATCATCCGGAGTGTCCGGGTTAAATTGTCCGGAGTGCCCGGACAGTTCGAAATGGGGAATAACGACTAGTTTTCTAAAAGAGTATTTAAAGCCTCCACTCCCCTCCAACGGCTAGGATCTCTATTGAGCTCATTCATAGCAGCATTCAAGCCATTCCTAACCATCTCTAAGCATTCAATAGAGCTCATACTTTCCCCCACCTCTTGATTTGTTGATTGATCTCATTTGGTGTGGTGGGGAAGAAGAAAAGTGCTAGGTGCATTCAATTCAAGTCCTTGAGCACTAGTTCATCCTCCAAGCGAGTTCCCGTGGTGTTATTACTCTTGGAGGTTGAAGGTCTCCTAGACGGCTAGGAGTTACCGGGAGCTACCGACGCGTGTGGTGCGCCCCGGTCGTTTGTGAAGGCGAGTCTCGCCTCCGAAAGGGAAGAGACAAGAAGTGAAGTCGGCGAGTGCATTTGTGCAACACCGGGAGGAAAGCGGGTTGAAAGAGACCCCGGCTCAAGTGCGACCGAGCCACCTCAACGGAGACGTAGGATTCCCTTCAAGAATCCGAACTTCAGTGAAAAATCGCGTCTCCCACTTTCTCTTTTACTTCCCAGCTTTGCTTGTGTGGATTTGTCCTTGTAGAGCTTAGATCTAGCTTGTTGCATCTCTTTAATTTAAATCCGCACTATCCTTTGATCTAGGTTGTTCCTGCTTTCACTTTGTTGAAGTATCTTGTGCTAGTTAGAGTAGTCTTAGTTTCGTTCCCGAGCAGACTAACCCGGAGTATCCGGATAAAATACCGGACACTCCGGACAAGCCGGAGTATCCGGATAAAATCCCCGGAGACTCCGGATTGACCTGCTCGGCCCAGTTTAAATCCACTGCAATTTTTTAATCCGCCTATTCACCCCCCTCTAGGCGACATCTCCGGTCCTTTCAATTGGTATCAGAGCCAAATCTCCTTTATTTTAGCTTAACCGCTTGGAGAATCTGAGATGTCAGAAATAGAAAAGACTACTGAAACCCATGCCCAAGAGAAGGCCACGGGTTCTGGTATTGGGGTTGCAATTCCTTTAGATTATTCCTCTTTTGGAGTCTCAAACTCCTCATCTTATGTCTCCGTTTTCTCTGGACGAGCGCCTCATTTCGATGGCACTCGCTATGCGGCATGGAAACATAAGATGAAGATGTATTTGAGATCACTTCATCCTTGCATTTGGAAGATTGTTGAAACAGGTTTCAAGCCCATCAATCCCAACAACCTTACTTCCGAAGAAGACAAAGCTCAACACTTCAACGACTTGGCCGTCAATGCCTTGTTTAATGCCTTGAGTGATTCGGAGTTCAACCGAGTCGATGGTCTTGACAACGCCAAGGAAATTTGGGAAAGGCTAATGGTTACTCATGAAGGTGTGTCAAGTGTCCGTGAATCCAAGATCGAGTTTATCATTGGAGAACTAAGCCAATTCACATTGGAAGAAGGAGAATCTTACACAAAGATGTTTGACCGCTTAATGGTGTTGGTGAATCAAGCTAAGGGATTTGGAAGCACCGAGCTCACCGACAAAACCATTGTCAAGATCATCCTCCGAGTGATCACCCCCACCAACCGCAATCTCGTTCAACTCATTTGCGACCGGCCAAACTTCGACGCACTCACTCCTCATGACGTGATTGGCCGGTTGATGATGGATGAGATGATGGTCAAAGAAGCGGAGGTAGTAGAGGAGCTCAAGTCCGGCAAGAAGAAGGGCATTGCTTTGAAGGCCGTCAAAGTAGCTCAAGAAGTGGAAGAAAGTTTAAGTGATGAAGAAGAGTCAAATGTGCCACTCACAAATGAAGATATGGCCCTACTAGTGAGAAGATTCAATAAGTTCTTAAAGAAGAAAGGCTACAAGCCGGGGAGTCATTCCAAGAGCTTCGGCAGCAAGGCAAGAAGTGAACCCGGCCATTTCATTGCCGAGTGTCTGCACAAAGAGAAGAAGGAAGAAAAGCCGTACAAGAAAGATAAGTACCAAAGAAGGACAAAGACAAGAGCAAGAAGTACAAGGGCAAGGGTCACGCTTACATCGGCAAGGAAAGGAACTCCGACTTCGACTTCGACTCCGAGTCCGAGTTCAACTCCGACAATGAAGGAGGACTTGCCACCGTCGCCATTGCCACTCCACCGACAAAGTCGAAGAGCCTCTTCGACAACTTAAGCAACGGAGATGAAGATGCTCCTATGTGCCTTATGGCAAAGGGGCACAAGGTATCATCCAAGAGTCCCATCCATTCTATTGTCGATTATGGTTTAGATGATTGCGATGATGCTAGTGATGATGAGGAAGTAGCATTTAAGTCTATAAATGATTTTGATATTAAGAAATTAGACTTGCTACTTAAAGATATTGAAAGATTGGAGGAGGTTGTCGAACAAAAGGAAGCTATTCTTGAAGGTCAAGAGGATCTCCTCATTTTTGAAAAGGAGAAGAACCTTGAGCTAGAGAAAAGCTTAGCTTTTTAAAGAAAGAAGAATGAGGACTTGGTCAAAAGCTCAAACTTGACCAAGAATGAAGGAATTAGTCTTGAGATCACCAATGCTTCACTCTTAGAGCAACTTGCTCAAGCGAAGGATGCTTGCAAGGCTCTTGAAGTGAAGCTTGTTGATCTCTCGAATAAAGCTTCTACCTCAATTAACAACTCCAATATTTCAATACCTTCAACAAGCAACGGTTGCGCTAGATGCTATAATATTGATGTTGCTACTTGTGCTACTAACCGTGAGACCTTGAAAGTCTTGGCTCATGAAAATGAGAAGCTTAAGGTGATGCTTGAAGATGGACTTCAAAAGTCCTACAAGGCTAGCAAGGGTTTAGAGGAGTTTCTCGGTAAGCGCCAAGGTAATCCTAAGAAGCATGGGCTTCGGTATGTTCCGCCAAAGGGCAAAAAGAGCAACATCATGGTTGCTCCTTTAAGCAAGCCAATTCACTTTGTAAAAGGCGAAGGAACATCCAAGCACAAAGCTCACTCCGAGTTTTTTGCTTCTTATATTCTCAAAAAGACTAACCTTGGTTGTGTAGTTGCTTGTCATATTGGGCGTAAGCCAAGAAATGCTCCTATTGTTCGCTCTATTTGGGTTCCAAAGTCTCTAGTTGCTAACGTGCGTGGACCTAACCAAGTTTGGGTACCAAAGAGCAAAAACTAAATGTCTTTTTGTAGGCCTATATCTCTGGTGGAACAAGTTGGATTTTGGATAGCGGATGCATGCATCACATGACCGGACAAAAGGCAATGTTCGCACATTTAGATGTGAATGGGTCAAATAGCGAAAGCATTGTCTTTGGAGACAATGGAAAAGGAGAAGTAATTGGTTTGGGTAAAATCTCTATCTCAAATGATTTCCATTTAAGTAATGTTTTACTCGTTGAATCATTAAGCTACAATTTGTTATCCGTTGCACAATTATGTGAAGCGGGGTACAATTGTTTGTTTAATCAAAAGGGTGTGGAAGTCATTAAGAGGCTTGATGGTTCAATAGCCTTTAAAGGGCGTTTGAAGGGTAAGCTCTATCTCGTAGACTTCAATACGGATAGACTTAATCTTGAAACGTTAATGGCTAAATCTAGCATGGGTTGGCTATGGCATCGCCGACTAGCCCATGTCGGTATGAGGAACCTTCACAAACTCATTAAAGGCAACCACATCCTTGGACTAACAAATGTTGTCTTTGAGAAAGATAGAGTTTGTAGCGCTTGTCAAGCGGGAAAGCAAGTCGGTGCCTCTCATCCCGCCAAGAACGTGATGACAACCTCAAGACCGTTGGAGATGCTTCATATGGATCTTTTCGATCCGGTTGCCTACATAAGCATCGGGGGAAGTAAGTATGGTTTAGTCATTGTCGATGATTTTTCTCGCTTCACTTGGGTGTTTTTCTTGCATGATAAGGGAGAAGTCCAAGTGACTCTAAAGAAGTTCATGAGAAGAGCTCAAAACGAGTTTGAAGTGAAGATCAAGAGAATCCGAAGCGACAACGGCACCGAGTTCAAGAATATTGGTGTTGAAGAGTATCTCGATGAAGAAGGAATCAAGCATGAGTTCTCGCCCCCCTACTCCACTCAACAGAATGGGGTGGCCGAAAGGAAGAATCGAACCCTCATCGAGATGGCGCGGACAATGCTTGACGAGTACAAGGTTTCCGACAGCTTTTGGGCGGAAGCCATCAACACCGCATGCCACAGCACCAACCGCCTCTATCTCCACAAGATCTTAAAGAAGATTGCGTACGAGTTGCTCACCGGAAATAAACCCAACGTATCCTACTTTCGAGTCTTTGGGAGTAAATGCTACATTCTCAACAAAAGAGCTAAGTCTTCTAAATTTGCTCCTAAAGTAGATGAAGGTTTCTTACTTGGTTATGTGACTAATGCTTACGCGTACCAAGTTTTCAACAACACCACCGGTGTGGTCGAAATCTCGCGTGACGTAACTTTTGATGAGACTAACGGTTCTCAAGTAGAACAAGTTGATCCTGCCATTTTTGACAGGGAAGAACCACCATGTGAAGCTATCAAGAAATTGGCGATTGGGGAAGTGAGACCTCAAAATTTGGAATCTCACCCGAGCACCCCAAACCGGAGTCTCCAGACTGAACCCCGGAGTATCCGGACTGGTCCGGAGTCTCCGGATGGGAATGGCTCAGGTGAAGTTCCCTCTTCGTCCAAGCAAGCTCAAGATGGTTCGAATGCGTCTCAAGATGAAGAACCCATCCAAGCTCCAAATTCAACTATACCTCACCCAAGTTCATCAAAGTATTCAACGAGATCATCCGGTCGACAACATACTTGGAGATATTCACAAGGGAGTATCTACTAGATCTCGAGTTGCAAATTTTTGTGAATTTTACTCGTTTGTGTCTTCTCTTGAACCTCTTAAGGTTGATGAAGCACTTGAAGATCCAGATTGGGTGATGGCTATGCAAGAAGAGCTAAACACTTCAAGAGAAATCAAGTCTTGGAGCTTGTCGAAAGATCCAAGCAAAACGTGATCGGTACAAAATGGGTCTTCCAGAACAAGCAAGATGAGAATGGTGTCGGCGTAGTAGCCAACAGGCACCTCTGAGACGGGTGCTTATGAGGTTCCGACGGGGGGCTTTCGGGGCAATTGCCTCGGAAGGGAAGACGATGACGATCGGGACACCGGGAGGCTCAGGCTAACGGGAGGACGCAAAGAAATTTTACCCAGGTTCAGGCCCTCCGGAGAGTAATAGCCCTAGTCCTGCCTTTCTTGGTATTGCTTGCGCTCTTGCTAGAGAGGATGAAAATCTTACAGTCTTTCGAACCCCCTCTCCCATGCACCCCGGCTCCCTTTTATACTCGGGCCGACGGGGGAGCATGGGAGGCTTACACTGCCAGCCATCATCATTACACTGCTACGGGCGTATTTAATGCGCCCGTCACTATTCTTATGTCACATTAATGTCTGCCGCATCCGTCACAATCCTCCCTCGGGCCCCATGTCCACCAACGCTGCCTGTTCCGTCACGGGGTGAGGTGTAGTCGTGACGTCTTCCATAGCCATGATGCGCCTGGGGAAGGCGCGCCGCCACGCTGCAGCTTCCATGCTTCCACATTTAATGCGCACGATTCGCATTTAATGTCCCTGATCTCGACAGGGTTATCCCGGGGATGGTGCGCCAGTGGCCAGGACTGTACGTCACGTGCCCACTGGGCGACCACCGCGCTGGACATCCTGTGGCCTGGCTCAGACGCCACGTGTCCGGCTGGGGCGATCTCGCTGTCGCCAGCCGCCTGGCTCAGACGCCACGTGTCGGCTGGGCGACCACCTTATCGTCGCCAGCCGCCTGGCTCAGACGCTTATGCGTCCGCTGGCGACGCTTCTTTGGTCGCCAGCCGCCTGGCTCAGACGCCACGTGGTCCATTGGCGATCGCTTTGCTGGTCGCCCGGCTGCCGCTCAGACGCCACGTGTCCGCTGGGCGATCACCTTGCTGGTCGCCCAGCGGCCTGGCCTGTACGCCACGTGTCCGCTGGGGCGACCACCGTAGGGGTTTTTCTCTTGCCGTGGTAGTGGGCCCAAGCACGCCCTGGCTGCCACTTGATTCCTTTTTTAGCGCGGGGGAGCGGGTACCTTGGTGTAGAATACGCCGACAGTAGCCCCCGGGCCCACCTAGGAGCGCTTTTCGGCCTTCTGCTTTTCTTCTTCTTTAATTGGCGGCTTGAGAACTGCTCCGGCTCCTGGGTGGGACCCTTCAAAGGTCCGCGCGCCTTGCAAAAAAGACCTTCCGGCTTCTCCGATTCCCGAGCGGTTTGTGCGGTTACTTCCTCCTTGTAACCGCCGCACGTTCCTTGGGATACGCCCCACTTATGAGGCTCTTAAACTTCCTCTTTTTCGAATCGCCGCGCCTTTTCGGTTTTCCCGCCGGTTCGCCTTCCGCGGCCTTTTAAAAGGTCGATCAAAGGGGGAGTAGTTCTTCCCCCTTTCAACTCTCCGCATTCCACTCCTTTCTGACATTTCAGGCTTCCTTGCTTCATCCCCTTTGCGGTTGCGCTTCGAAATCCCTATTCTCCTGATGGCTCCGGTGCTTCCTTCTTCGATCATTGAGGAGGAGAGGGCCACTAGGTTCTCCCAGAACATCACCGGGGGCGCCCTTCGCCTCCGCGCCGGGACTGTCGAGCCCCACTGTCGGCCTGGGGAAGTGGTTTTCTTCGGGTGGCAGCTCCTTGCTGGCCTACTACCGCCGGTCTCTGACTTTTATCTTTCTGTTCTCAACTTCTACGCCATTCACCACATTCACCTTCCTCCCAACTCTGTTATCCTCCTTTCTGCCTTTGCTCACTTCTGCGAGATGTTCGTGGGAGTGCTGCCCAACCTTCTTCTTTTTCGCTTCTTCTACACCCTTCGCGCCGCGGGCGGTACTCCGCCGGTTTCCGGGAGCTGTCACCTGCGGCTCCGCGACGGGAGCGTTGCGCGCTATATCCCATTGGACTGCCGGTCCAACTGGAGGGATTGGCGCGCAGAGTGGCTGTACGTCGAGGACGACAGCGGCATTGAAGTGCTGGATCTTCCGCCCGGCCCGGCGGTCAGCAACCCCAACTGGGGGGCTCCAGTGAGCGATGCGCCCGAGCTCCAGGCGATGCTGGCCCGCGTCGACCAGTTGCGGACGGCGGGCCTGACGGGGGCCATGGTAATCCGGGATTTTATTACCCGGAGGCTGTGCCTCGCGCCACGCCCGCCACCGGCAAGATATGGGCGTGGGCGATGGGACCCGGAGTATCCCCGGAGGTAACCTGCTCCGCTCTGCGTCATTCCTTGCTACTTCTGTTTCTCTTCTGGCAAAACCTGATTCTTACAGCGTTTCTTTCCTCCTGCGATTTCTTTTCCTTCTCGTGCCGACAGCCGCCGGGAATTTGGCTGATGACGTGATCGACCGGTGGATGCTGCAACTGGGCCTATCCGGCCCCGTCCCGCTGTTTCCGGCGGGCGCGGTCCCACTTTGTCGGCTGTCCCCCGGGGAGCGCGCGGCAATCATTCGCGCCCTGCCTTCGATGGACGCCATGGGCTCGCCCGTCGTGACACGCCAGGCGCCCTTAACGATCCAGGATCCTCCTCCCGCAGGCGGTCAGGGGAGGGGCGACCGAGTGAGGCGCAAGCGCCCGGACGATGACAACGGCTCCGCCCATCCTTCCCAGGCCCGCCCACAGGCCGGGCGAGGCTTCCACGCCGATCGCGGGGCTTCCACGTCGGCGCGGGGCTTCTTGATTCGCGGCACCGGGTTCCTCCGTGGTGGCGGGGGGCTCGTCGACCGGCGGGGGGTCGTCCACCTTTGCCCCTGTCGGGGGCGCGACGCTGGACCCTCCGCTGCCGATCCCTTTTGTGCCGCCGCCACCGCCACCAGCAGCGGTGGTCCTTCCTCCGCCTCCGCCTTCGCCGCCAGTAGTGGCGGATCCGCCCCCGTCTCCGCCTTTGCCGCCAGTAGTGGCGGATCCGCCCCCGCCCCCGCGCGGGGGGCTGGTCCTCGTTCCGAGCGTGCCCCGCTTCCCAAGGTCAGCGCCCAGGTGCTCTCCTGGAAATGCAAATACAATAAAAACTTTCGTTAAGATTAATCCTTACCGCTATTTCCTCTTCTGTCCAGGGTTCCTGCTCCGGGTACCCCCGCTGCTTGCGCCAGGGACGGCCAAGGTGCCGCGGTATCGGTCGCATAGCCGGTCGCCGAGCCCCAGGACGGTCAGGGGCCGGCGGACGAATCTCAGGTAGCCGCTGCTGCGGCCGTCGGTCAGGATCAAGGCCCGTTCGGCCCCGCCCCTACTCCTGAACTTCCCACCGCCTCCGTTCCTTCGGCGGACGCTGATGCCCTGCTGGCGGCCCTCGGCGAGCTCTACTCCAGCACGAGCAATCGTTTGGTGACGAGCAGGGAGCGGTTGATGGAGGCGGGAACCGAAATCAACCGCCTTCGCAAGGAGGTGGCGGACCTGCACGATCGGGGCGCGGGGCTGGAGCTGCAGCTGCGGAGGGAACGGGAGCGGTGGGAGCAAAGCGCCAGCCGCGCCGAGCGTCTTTCCGCGTAGCTGGAGGCGGAGAGAGCTGACCGGGCTCAGTCGGAGGTGGAGACTCTGCGGATGCTGCGCCACGCCGACGGACGGTGTGGCACCTTACTCCCTTGGGGCTGGAGCAACCGGGTCCGCGGGAGGAGAGGCCACGGCATTACGCCTTCTGCCTCTGCCAGACCGCGGACTTCCTCACGCGCCTGCCTGCTGCCCTTTCCGCTCGGTCCGCCCAGGAGGGGCACGCAATTGCAGCGGCTACGGCGAAATGCGTCGCTTGCTGCGCCCGGATCGTGGACGCCAACTTCAATCCAATGTTGCTGTCCAAGGGCCGAGGGCGATCAAGCGCAGTGAGGAGCGTGTTCACGAAGCCTCCGAGCAGGTTGCCGCCCAGCTAGCGATGGAGAACCCCCAAATGGAGGCGGTGGCGGAGGACGTGGCGATGGTGCTGGACGTGGCCCCTCATGCTGAAGATGTGGCGGCAGATGACCCGGAGGACCCTCCGGCGCCCCCTCAGTAGCTTTTCTTCTCTTTTTTTTTTGGTGGTGACTCTGCCTGCAAAACTTTAGGCATTTATCGTTTCGAATGAAATAGAAGCGTAAGCTCCCTGCTAAGTTGCCTAAAAACACGCTCTTGCCGTAACTTTTTTCTGGTTCCATACGAATGAGCACATAATTGCTTAAAGACTTAAAGTCTTGCGCCGCGGGACCTCGGCCCTCAAACCTCTCGCCTTAGCAAAATTTTGCCTCCCAGGTAGCCTCTAGGGAACAAGCACTTAGTGAGTCGTGGCAGGACCTTGGGCTTTTGGCAACGGTGTTCGAGGCGCCGACCCCCACGGGGACACCCGGAGTGTCATGGCCGTGCCGGGGGTCGTGCTGAACCAGCCGCCCAACCGCCCAGTTCTGCACGCCGCTCTCACTTAGCGATTCCGTCTTTACTACTGGGTATTTGCAAGGCGGCAGGGCACCAGGGGCGAGTGCCTTGGCGCTGCCCAGCAGTGGGCAAAAGACCGAAGAGAGGGCAGAAAGAACAAAAGCTTCAGATAAAGAAAGTGAATATTTAATTTTAAACACAAGGTCTCCCCCGACCCACGGCGGAGAGGAAAACATTCTCCGGCCGGTCGGGGGACAGACCCTAGGACTTACAACCGATCAGGGGTAGAACTTGCGCAGATTTTCTATGTTCTGGGAGTTTGTTAGCTCTTCACCGTCTTCAGTGGCCAGCCTGACCGCCCCGGGACGAGAGACTGAGACCACTTTGAAGGGTCCCTCCCACTGGGGAGACAGTTTATGCGACCCGGCATGCGACTGGATTCTTCGCAAGACCAGGTCGCCCACTGCCAGCGTTCTCTCACTGACCCGGGAGGCGTGGTACCGCCTGAGACTTTGTTGGTATCTTGCGGCGCGCAAAGCCGCTCGATCTCGCGCCTCTTCCAGGAGGTTGACGTCGTCCTGGCGCAGACCCTCCTGCTCCTCTTCTGTGAATGTTGCGACGCGGGGTGATCCCAGCTCCAATTCAGAAGGGAGAACAGCTTCTGCGCCGTAGACCAGAAAGAAAGGAGTTTCCCCGGTAGCCCGGTTAGGAGTGGTCCGAAGTGACCACAACACAGCCGGGAGTTCTTCGGTCCACCGGGCGCCACGCTTGTGGAGTCGGTCGAACGCCCGGGTCTTAAGGCCCTTCAACACCAGCGCGTTGGCCCGCTCGACCTGGCCGTTACTCTTGGGGTGGGCGACCGAGGCAAAGCAGACTTTTGTGCCCATCTCCTCACAGAAATCCAAGAAGGTTGCTGGTGAATCAGGCGCCGTTGTCGGTGATAATGCGGTTGGCGACCCCAAAGCGCGAAAATCCCTTGTATGAACTTGATCGCAGTGCGCGCGGTGATGGATCTCACCGCCTCGGCTTCCACCCACTTGGTGAACTTGTCGATGGCGACGAGCAGTGGGTGTAGCCCCTGTGGCCCGCGAACGGGCTCAGATATCCAGCCCTGCACCGCGAAGGGCCAAGAGAGCGGGATAGTTTGCAGGGCCTGGGCTGGTTGGTGGATCTGCTTGGCGTGGAACTAGCACGCTTCGCATTTCCTCACCAGCTCGCAAGCATCCTGGAGGGCGGTTGGCCAATAGAACCCTTGACGGAAAGCCTTTCCCGCCATCGCTCGTCCGGACATATGGCTCCCGCACACGCCTCCGTGGATATCAGAGAGCAAACTGCTCCCCTCTTCCCGAGTGATGCACTTCAGAAGAAGTCCGTTCTTACCCCGGCGGTATAGATCCCCGCCCACCAGGGTATAGCACTTGGCCTTTCGTGCTACCTTCTCTGCTGACGCATCATCGTCGGGGCACTCTTGATCCCTCAGGTAGGCCAGGATCGGATCCATCCATGTGCCTTCCCGGTCAAGCACAGCGACCACGAGGTGGCCGTCCGGGTACTCCGCCTGGCCAAGCGTTTCCGTCGGAACCACTTTCCCTCCAAGGGCGAGGGCTGAAGCGGCATCACCATCGTCCCCGCCAGAAACGGGGGCTGCGATGGACGGTCGCGGAAGCCTTTCTTCAAAGACCCCGACCGGCACAGGAGATCTGGTTGAGGCGAGCTGGGCGAGCTCGTCTGCCAGGTGGTTGTCGCGTCGGGGGATGTGAGTATACCCCAACCCTTCGAAATGCCTTTCCAACTTCCTGACCTCCGCCAGGTACGCCGCCATGACGGGGTCAGGACAGGAGAAATCTTTCCTTGCCTGATTGACGACTGTCGGGACCCCGAATTTGCAAATCCGGACCCTCTGTGTATTCAGCACTAGTCCAGGAACGCGCTAGTGCACACAGTCTTAACATCGGTAAATATCACAATCATACCGATCGATTTTATCAAAGTACTTTATTTAAATAACCAAACTGGTTACTCGACCTTATGGTCAAGTTACAAATATATGCCTCGCAAGGCGAAACTTATTAAAAGAGAAATAACAGCAGCGGAAAATCAAATAACTTCGTGGCGCCATCAAGTATACCACAGGCAACTGACTGGGCTCGCATCCCTAAGTAGGCGGATCCTCTTGGAATTCCTCCTCCGAAGCTGGCGTAGTCTCTTCTTCAACTGATATTGTGTTGAGGCAAGGGTGAGTACTTGGTACTCAGCAAGTCATGCACAGAATGCAAGCTAATATACTATATGCATGGCTTGGTACAAAGGAATAGCTTAAGGTATATTTGCAAAGAAATGACTTTTGACAAGTAATATAAGTAGATTCGAAAGCAGTAGAAATAAGTAAAGCATAAATAACTTCTCAAGAAATTTAATAAACATTTTCCCCATCCTAAACCACATTTCCATCATCTTCATTGTTAAACCAAACCAACCTTTCAAACCAAAGTTATTTTTGAGAAAATCTAACCCTTGATCAGTAATTCCGAGCATTGTCCAAGATCAGTGGACTCGGCTATTTAAATAGATTCTACACTCTGCAGAGGTTATGCACTTTACCCACAAGATACAATCAAACACCACAAAGGCGAAGTTCCTCAGAACAAAGCCTTTCTAAGCCTCAAACAACACAGGTGGCCCTCCCTGTCGTGCTCTACACCATCCCTTCCCTTAGCCAAGGCGAAGTATGGGACCAACACACCGTTAGATGGGTATCTCGCCACGCCCACGATACGCCCCCCGCACAATCACACAAACGGTGTAATTGACACCCGAGGCTCCACAAGTGAGTCCTTAGCGACTTAGTCAACTAGGGCCGTCCCATTCCAGCCATGTGGTTGCAAGTATGACCCAGTTCAAAGGCTTGCAAGGTTAAGTCCTTAGAGTGACCAGGCAAGACTACCCAAGAACCAAATCAACACTCCCAATGCCACAACTGGCCCACCTGATTACTCTTTGCCACATGCCCCTGGCCGAAATCATTTATCAAACCCCGCTTGATTACCATGCACCACGTGCCATCAACATCACATGATACTTTTCCAAAACAGGTTCAATATATCATTAAGTCAATATTAACATTTGATTGTCCAAAACCATGTCATGAGCACGTAGCAGGTCTAAGCAGTATACTACAACGATCTAAAACCCATGTTGGCAATTTGATTATGTCCAACTAGTAAACCACAACTAGGGTGACAAGGGTCATGGCACATACTTAAATAATCAAGGTGTCATACAAAGAAATTGGTACTTATCTAACCCCCATGTTTAAAGTATTTTTCTAATTGAACTAGCATGCAATAGTTTAAATCAAAATAGATTTCGAAATAGGATCAACATGGTCAAAGCACAACTTGCCTTCAAAAAGTACTTGCTCTTGGTCTTGAGTTGGATCCTGAGTCAATACTTCTCCTTCGAATCCTTCCAGACTTCAACGCTCTACTCGTAAAAGCGTGCAAATAGCAAATACACAAATAAACAATAGGCAAAAACATCCCAAAACTCCAAATAAAATCCATAAACAGAGAGAACATAATTTTCTGGATTTTTAGAAACTGAATCACAAATTTGGAGTTAAAACGCATAAAAGTTATGATTATTTAAAGTTTAAATAATCAATTAAATAATTTTACAGAGAAAAACTTTAGTCCAAAAATTAAATAAAATTCATATTTAGGTAGATCTTAATTTTATACAAATTTAGAAATTTGAATCACTCAAATCGGAGTTGAAACGCATAAAAGTTATAAGCGTTTGAAGTTTGAAACAAAATCAAATCTTTAATTCGAATTAATAAATCATTTTCTTTTTCGAAATTAATTATTGCGCCAAAGATGGACACGTGTCGCTCCTCGATTGGTGGCGACGCCACCGCTCATGGGCTCACCACGGCGCGGTTCGGTCCACGGTGGACACAGTCCACGGCTTCGGGTGAGGTCGACAGTGGG
Organism: Rhipidocladum racemiflorum; assembly: GCA_036346355.1. NCBI lineage: Eukaryota > Viridiplantae > Streptophyta > Magnoliopsida > Poales > Poaceae > Rhipidocladum > Rhipidocladum racemiflorum. The sequence goes on along the minus strand of CM070577.1, from coordinate 54,827,356 downwards.
ACCCACCCGTCGGTGGTCTCACGCAAACGCGGTGGCGTGTGGGCCCTCGACATGCGAGGCCAGCGTGTCGTGACACACGCCACACGCCAGACGTCGCCGACCGCGTCGGTCCATCTCCCGACACGTGGCGCAATCGCGCCGTTGGTTTGAAAATCAACGCGCGATTGGATCCAGGGTTAACACGTTAAAACCACTCGATGATCGTGGGCCGCTCGATCTAGATCGACGGTCCAGATCTAATCCTATAATAGCACCGCTACGGCATCGGGCGATTGTGAACCGCTGGATCTTGATCCAACGGTCCAGATCTAATCGGGTTTGGAACACGTGAACTCACCTCAACCGTCCGATTCGATCTCGACGGTCCACCGAGCTCGCGAAGTCCGGCGATGGCACGCGAGGCTTGGGCACCGAGACGGAACGATGACCAAGAGCGCGGCGCTGAGGCTCCTCCGCGACGCGTCGTGGTCACGCTCGAGTCGCCTTGGCTCGAGATCCTGCTCGGCCTCCTTCTCCTCGACGGCGACGGCGCGGAAGGTGAGAAAAACCACCACAATACCCTAAGCCACTACGGCGAGCAATCCCGAGCAAGCGGCGGCCGCTAGGGTTTAGCAAGCTAAGGCAAAAAGTAGCGCAAGGTCACGGCGGTCCTCGGGGTGCGATCCGGGCATTAAATAGCCCTGGGAGGCGTGCTCGCATGAGCCCTAGTTTGCCTTACACAAGATTTCGGGGCGGAGTCCGGCTCGGACTCGGCGGGGAAGACGGCACGAGAACCGCCCACGTGTCCAGATCAGCGGCCCCGATCGGACCGGGCGCGAACGGTTCGGGCCTGACACGGCTCAACCGGTGACGGCGGATCTCACCGTTGGATCTTGATCCAACGGTTGGGATTGATTAGGTTTAGGAGTGGGTTCGGTCGAGTCACGTGGCTCGGTCGGACTCGAACTCGAGTCCGACTCGGGCTCGATCGGATGAACAAGATTTTGACCCGAGTTGATTTTCCAGCGATTTAATATTTAAAATAATTCCCAGTAATTCATTTAATTCATTAAAAATAGCAAAAGACTCAGAAAAATTCCAGAAAAATTCTGGGAAATATTTTGGATCATTTTGGACTCACATAAAATATTTCCAACAAAATTTTATTTGCAAAATTAAATTCTTTAATTATTTCAAAATGGAATAAATTCAAATAAATTCCAAATAAATCCAAATAAATTCCAGAAAATTCCAAAAATTCACCAAAGTGCCAAATCACACATGAATTCAAGAAAAGCAAAATTTTGGGGTGTTACAAACCTCCCCCCCTTAATAGAATCTCGTCCCCGAGATTCAGGGCTCACTACAGAATAGGTTTGGAAACTCTTTCTTCAAATCCTCTTCGACTTCCCAAGTCGCTTCGCTTTCTTCATGGTTGCTCCACCGAACTCTCAGAAACGGGTTGACTTGTTTCTAGTTTCTCGATCCATTGTGTCCGTAATCCTCACGGGATACTCCTTATAAGTCAAATCCTCTTGCAACTCAATTGACTCTAGCGGTGTCTGCTCCTCAGAACTCTGAGACACTTCTTTAATCGGGACACATGGAATACATCATGTACTCCTCGCTTAACGATCGTGGCAACTCCAGCTGATAAGCAACTTCGCCTCTGCGACTCAAAATCTTAAATGGTCCAACATAATGGGGTGCAAGTTTCCCTTTGGCATGGAACCTCTTAACTCCCCTGAGAGGCGTAACTCTGAGGTAAACAAAGTCTTCTGGTTCAAAACTCAAATCTCGCGACGATTGTCAAGATAACTCTTCGGCCGAGATTGGGCTATCTTCAACCTTTCTCTAATCATAGCGACCGTTTCTTCTTGACCTCTTGAAGAATATCAGGCCCAAAGACACGGCGCCACGGTCTCATTCCAATTCAATGGCGTCCGACAGGTCGACCATACAAAGGCCTCAAAAGGTGACATCTCAGAACTAGCCTCGATAACTATTGTTGTAATCGAACTCGGCATACGGTAAACTCTTATCCCAAGAAGTAGCATAAGCCAATGCACAAGCTCTCAACATATCCTCCGAATCTGGTTGACTCTTTCGGTCTGTCCATCCGTCTGTGGATGATAAGCGTGCTTGAAGTTCAAACGGGTTCCCATGGCTTCATGCATCTTATTCCGTAACCTTGAGGTAAATTGGGTACCTCTGTCTGATACAATCCTCTTTGGCACTCCGTGCAAACAGACAATCGATCATGTACAATTCTGCTAACTTATCTCCGAGTAAGTGGTCTTCACGAGGATAAAATGGGCTACTTTAGTCAAGCGATCCACTATAACCCATATGGAGTCATAACCTCCTTGAGTCTTGACAAACCGGTAATGAAATCCATTCCGATTTCCTCCCACTTCCACTCGTATTTTCAGCGGCGTAGCAATCCTGCTGGTCTCCGATGCATTGCCTTGACTCTCTGGCATACGTCGCACAATGCAACATGCTCGGCAACTTCACGTTTCATACTCGGCCACCAGAATCTCTCCTTCAGATCCTGATACATCTTGGCGCTTCCAGGATGAATTGAGTACTTAGAGTTATGGGCTTCTTCCAAAATCAGTTGCTTTAACTCCTTTTTGTTAGGCACACAAATGCGATCCTTCATCCACAACGTGCCTTGCTCATCCAACTTGAAGTCCTCTGCCTTGCCTTCCTCCTTGATGGACTTAATCCTGCGGATCTTGTCATCATCCTTCTGTCCTTCTCGGATCTGATCCTCTAGGGTAGGCTTTACTTCTAATGTGGCCAAGAATCCGCTAGGTACTACCTCAATCTTCATTTTCTGAAAATCCTCACATAACTCATCCTGACTTGTGGCTAGCAACGTACTCACGGTATGGCTTTTCCGACTCAGGGCATCGGCTACCACGTTGGCCTTCCCGGGATGGTAATGGATTCCAACATTATAGTCCTTGATCAACTCTAACCATCTCCTCTGCCTCATATTCAGATCCGACTGGGTGAATATGTACTTAAGGCTCTTATGATCCGTATATACTTCACATCTGCTTCCAATCGATAGTGACGCCATATCTTCAAAGCATGCACTACGGCAGCCTAACTCTAGGTCATGTGTCGGATAATTTTCCTCATGCGGCCTCAATCGCGCTTTGATGCATAAGCGACGACCTTTCCATTCTCGTGACAAAGACACATCCAAGTCCTTGGCGCGATGCGTCACAATAAATATCGAAGCTTTGAGCAACATCCTAGAGAACTAACACCGTGCCGACGCCAATCGCTTCTTCAGCTCCTGAAATCCTTTCTCACATTCTGGCGCCCATGCAAACTTCTTTTCCTTCTTCAAATTGCGTAAGAGGTTTTGCAATTGTCGAAAAGCCTTCGATGAAACGGCGGTAGTATCCTGCCATTCCAAGGAAACTCCGAATCTGGTCACGCCTTCTACGCTCCCAATGCAATACAGCTTCTACTTTGCTTGGATCTACGGCGACTCCTTCTCAAGCGGTCATTACATGTCCAAGAAACTCCACCTTGTCCTTCCAAAATCACACTTGCTGAACTTGGCGAAAAGTTGCTGTTCCTCGCCTTTTCCAAAACTCGCCTTAAGTGTTCGGCATGTTCATCCTCTGTCTTGGAGTAGACTAGGATATCGTCTATGAACACGACGACAAACTTGTCCAAATATTCCATGAACACCTTATTCATCATATTCATGAAATACGCTGGCGCATTCGTCAGCCCAAAGGACATAATCAGAACTCGTAATGTCCATATCTTGGACGAATGCGCCTTTCTAATATCTTCTCGATCGGATCTTCAATCGATGGTATCCCGATCTCGTGATCAATCTTGGAGAAAACTCCGGCTCCTCTTAACTGATCAAACAAATCATCGATCCGGGGTAGCGGATACTTATTCTTCACGGTGACTTCATTGAGTGCACGGTAGTCAATGCACATCCTGAAACTCCCGTCCTTCTTCTTGACAAACAAAATCGTGCTCCCACGGCGACTAACTTGGTCTCGATAAATCCTTTCTCTATTAACTCTTCTAGCTGTTTCTTCATCTCTACCAACTCCTCGGTGGACATCCGATAGGGTCTCTTTGCTATCGGTCTTTGTACCAGTACAAGCTCTATCACAAACTCTATGTCCTCGCCTGGCGGCATACTGTAGATCTTCGGGAAAACATCGGGTACTCATTCACTATCGACATCCTCTATGCTGATTGCCTTGGTACTGTTAACCATCAATCGTCCATCTCTAATCGCAGTGGCTTGAAATTCCACTTTCTTCCCACACGGGCTCTCAATCGAGATAGTCCTCCGTCCACAATCCAATACGGCCTTGTGCTTGGATAACCAATCCATTCCCAATATGACGTCTAAGGTCCGGGTCTCCAAAATTATAAGGTTTGCTAGGAACTCTATTCCGCCTATCAAGATTCTCACCGGAACATCCTACTTTCGCTCGGAGTTCTGAACCGTGGGTTTGAACTAAAAGCATGCACTTAAGTCTTGCAATTCTCAAATCATTTCTAGTAGCAAAGCCTTGCGAAACAAACGAATGCGAAGCTCGAGTCAAACAAAGCATTGCAGTGTATCGAGTTAACAAGTAACTTACCCAAGACGACGTCCGTAGCATTCTGCAGTGCATCTGCGGTGACATGGTTGACTCGGCCTCTCACCACGGTGCAGGGTGTGGCTCCTGGTCTTTGGCGTCCTAGCTGGGTGGTTCCTAGGTTGAAGCGAATCGGGTCGCTCTGCTGTCTTCTTTGGACAATCATGGCAAAGTGTCCTGCTCGTTGTAGTTGTAACGGCGTCTCACTGCTCCTTCTTGTTGCACGGAGTAGCGTTTCTAGCGGGGCCGGGTCCGTAGTTTTGATTGACAGTGTCTTGGTGCCGAGGATGGTGTCCTTGTTGCATTCTCGTGGTTGGAATCAAGAATTGATTCGGTGCAACCCTCAAGCGCCGCTATGCGTTTCTGGCGTGATCCTTGCCGTTGCATCCTGCGCTCTCTGTTCTCATCCGGTTCCTTGCGCTTGTCCTCAAGAATAAGCGCCTTATTCACCAACTCTTGGAAATCTGGAAAGGTGTGGGTGATCAATCCTACTTGCAATCCTGAGTTAAGTCCCTTCATAAACGACTGCCTGGATTTATCTGTCGCTACATCCTCAAAGTGCGTAGCGTGCTAATCGTGTGAACTTGTTCAGGTAGTCGCCACCGGTGATTACCTTGTTTCGATGCTCAACTCCTCCTTCTTAAGGTCCATGATTCCTTCAGCACGTGATACTGTCGGAATGCAATGTGAACTCTTCCCAAGTGATATCTTGAGGGTTCTCTGCGTGGCACAGTTCTCCCACCATTCGGCCATGTTTTTCCACTGATGAGAAGCGTAGAGTACCTTCTCATTTCCTATGCATTTGAGCTATGTGTAGCTTCCTCTCGATTGATCTTAACCAATCATCGGCCTCCAATGGATTGGCATTCCCAGAGAAAGTGGGTGGGTGAGTCCTCATGAACTCTGACAGCCTTGTATTCTGGCGTGGCCCCTGATTAACTTGATTAGCAGTGGCCTGAGCAGTGACGTGCTGCATTTGTTGCATCATAGCATGCATCAACTGGGTCTGGGCGGCAAGAAAAGCTCCGAAATTCTGCATATCCAGTGGCGGTGCTGGTGCTCCATCATTGGGGTTTTCTGCTGGGCGAGAACCACTCCCATTGCTTCCAAAGTTTCCACGGGTGTTCACCATCTGTCGATTTGCTCTAGGTTTAGAGATGAGAGGGAAGCAAGAATAGACAAGTAATATGGAACTTGTGCGGGGCGAAAAGGTGTAGCCTTAAGGTCCAACTTTATTATTAATAACTTGGTATGGCTGCTTACAATGCCTAAGGGCCTTGCAACACATACTGCACACTCAGCAAACAAAGCAAATCCAAATCGAACTAACTCTGGAGTCTAACGCCTAAAGGTGACTCTTTATTCTATGACTCGACTCGGCGAAGGAGTCTCACTATAGAACCTATGCTCACTCATCGAGAAAACCTCCACCTGTCACAGGAGTGCTTTACGTAAGAACTCGGAATTTTTAAATTGTGACAAGGTAAGGGAGAATTTCAGCAAGAGACAAGAAAAGAGAGAAGGGGATAAGTCGAGATGTCATTTCTTGTCTTCACAAATTTTTAGCTTTTAGAAAATAGGTTTTATCCTTACTACGACCATTCTAGCTAGGGTTGAGCCTACAGTCAACCTGGCTCTGATACCACCTCTGTCGGGACCCCGAATTTGCAAATCCGGACCCTCTGTGTATTCAGCACTAGTCCAGGAACGCGCTAGTGCACACAGTCTTAACATCGGTAAATATCACAATCATACCGATCGATTTTATCAAAGTACTTTATTTAAATAACCAAACTGGTTACTCGACCTTATGGTCAAGTTACAAATATATGCCTCGCAAGGCGAAACTTATTAAAAGAGAAATAACAGCAGCGGAAAATCAAATAACTTCGTGGCGCCATCCAGTATACCACAGGCAGCGATCGGGCTCGCATCCCTAAGTAGGCGGATCCTCTTGGAATTCCTCCTCCGAAGCTGGCGTAGTCTCTTCTTCAACTGATATTGTGTTGAGGCAAGGGTGAGTACTTGGTACTCAGCAAGTCATGCACAGAATGCAAGCTAATATACTATATGCATGGCTTGGTACAAAGGAATAGCTTAAGGTATATTTGCAGTAAACAGCTTTTGACAAGTAATATAAGTAGATTCGAAAGCAGTAGAAATAAGTAAAGCATAAATAACTTCTCAAGAAATTTAATAAACATTTTCCCCATCCTAAACCACATTTCCATCATCTTCATTGTTAAACCAAACCAACCTTTCAAACCAAAGTTATTTTTGAGAAAATCTAACCCTTGACTGTAATTCCCGAGCATTGTCCAGTACCATGGACTCGGCTATTTAAATAGATTCTACACTCTGCAGAGGTTATGCACTTTACCCACAAGATACAGTCAAACACCACAAAGGCGAGTTCCCGTAACAAAGCCTTTCGGAAGCCTCAAACAACACAGGTGGCCCTCCCCGGTTCGTGCTCTACACCATCCCTTCCCTTAGCCAAGGCGAAGTATGGGACCAACACACCGTTAGATGGGTATCTGGCCACAGCCACGATACGCTCCCCCGTACAATCACACAAACGGTGTAATTGACACCCTGAGGCTCCACAAGTGAGTCCTTAGCGACTTAGTCAACTAGGGCCGTCCCATTCCAGCCATGTGGTTGCAAGTATGACCCAGTTCAAAGGCTTGCAAGGTTAAGTCCTTAGAGTGACCAGGGCAAGACTACCCGAAGAACCAAATCAACACTCCCAATGCCACAACTGCCCACTGATTACTCTTTGCCACATGCCCTGGCCGAAAATCGCTTATCAAACCCCAGTTGATTACCATGCACCACGTGCCATCAACATCACATGATACTTTTCCAAAACAGGTTCAATATATCATTAAGTCAATATTAACATTTGATTGTCAAAAACCATGTCATGAGCACGTAGCAGGTCTAAGCAGTATACTACAACGATCTAAAACCCATGTTGGCAATTTGATTATGTCCAACTAGTAAACCACAACTAGGGTGACAAGGGTCATGGCACATACTTAAATAATCAAGGTGTCATACAGCAAATTGGTACTTATCTAACCCCCATGTTTAAAGTATTTTTCTAATTGAACTAGCATGCAATAGTTTAAATCAAAATAGATTTCGAAATAGGATCAACATGGTCAAAGCACAACTTGCCTTCAAAAAGTACTTGCTCTTGGTCTTGAGTTGGATCCTGAGTCAATACTTCTCCTTCGAATCCTTCCCAGACTTCAGCGTCTACTCAGTAAAAGCGTGCAAATAGCAAATACACAAATAAACAATAGGCAAAAACATCCCAAAACTCCAAATAAAATCCATAAACAGAGAGAACATAATTTTCTGGATTTTTAGAAACTGGAATCGTCAAATTTGGAGTTAAAACGCAAAAGTTATGATTATTTAAAGTTTAAATAATCAATTAAATAATTTTACAGAGAAAAACTTTAGTCCAAGAATTAAATAAAATTCATATTTAGGTAGATCTTAATTTTATACAAATTTAGAAATTTGAATCACTCAAATCGGAGTTGAAACGCAAAAGTTATAAGCGTTTGAAGTTTGAAACAAAATCTGAAATCTTTAATTCGAATTAATAAATCATTTTCTTTTTTCGGAAATTAATTATTGCGCCAGCATGGACACGTGTCAGCTCCTGATTGGCTGGCTGACGCCACCGCTCATGGGCTCACTCACGGCGCCTCGGTCCACGCAGTGGACCCGGCCCACGGCTTCGGGTGAGGTCGACAGTGGGACCCACCCGTCGCTAAGTGGTCTCACGCAAACGAGGCTGAGTTGTGGGCCGTCTGACATGCGGGGCCCGCGTGTCGTGACACACGCCACACGCCAGATGGCGCTGACCGCGTCGGTCCATCTCCCGACACGTGGCGCCAATCGCGGCCGTTGGTTTGAAAATCAACGGCGCGGATTGGATCCGGGGTTAACACGTTAAAACCACTTTCGATGATCGTGGGCCGCTCGATCTAGATCAGACGGTCCAGATCTAATCCTATAATAGCACCGCTTTCTGACGCGAGGCGATTGTGAACCGCTGGATCTTGATCCAACGGTCCGGATCTAATCGGGTTTGGAACACGTGAACTCACCTCAACCGTCCGATCCGATCTCGACGGTCCACCGAGCTCGCGGTCCGCGATGGCACGGCGAGGCTTGGGCACCGGAGACGGAACGATGACCAAGAGCGCGGCGCTACGGGGCTCCTCCGGCGACGCGTGGTCACGCTCGAGTCGCCTTGGCTCGAGATCCTGCTCGCCTCCTTCTCCTCGAGCGACGGACGGCGGCGTGAAGGTGAGAAAAACCACCACAATACCCTAAGCCACTACGGCGAGCAATCCCGAGCAAGCGGCGGTTGCTAGGGTTTAGCAAGCTAAGGCAAAAAGTAGCGCAAGGTCACGGCGGTCCTCGGTGCGATCCGGCATTAAATAGCCCTGGAGGCGTGCTCAGCATGAGCCCTAGTCGATTCTGGCAAGACTGGCGGGGCGGAGTCCGGCTCGGACTCGGCGGGGAAGACGGCACGAGAACCGTCCACGTGTCCAGATCAGCGGCCCCGATCGGACCGGCGCGAACGGGTTCGGGTCGGACACGGCTCAACCGGTACGGGCGGATCTCAGCCGTTGGATCTTGATCCAACGGTTGGGATTGATTAGGTTTAGGAGTGGGTTCGGTCGAGTCACGTGGCTCGGGTCGGACTCGAACTCGAGTCTGACTCGGGCTCGGTCGGATGAACAGTACTTGACCCGAGTTGATTTTCCAGCGATTTAATATTTAAAATAATTCCCAGTAATTCATTTAATTCATTAAAAATAGCAAATGACTCAAAAAAATTCCAGAAAAATTCTGGGAAATATTTTGGATCATTTTGGACTCACATAAAATATTTCCAACAAAATTTTATTTGCAAAATTAAATTCTTTAATTATTTCAAAATGGAATAAATTCAAATAAATTCCAAATAAATCCAAATAAATTCCAGAAAATTCCAAAAATTCACCAAAGTGCCAAATCACACATGAATTCAAGAAAAGCAAAATTTTGGGGTGTTACAACGACCAGCAGGGAGTCGCCCTTTACTTGCAGGCGCCGGACGCCGACGGCTGCGGCGGCCAATTTCACCCAGAAGCCCTCATACTCGGCGGCGTTGTTAGTGGCCTTGAAGTCGAGGACGACCACGCATTTGAGGAGGTCCCCTGGTCGGAGAGACCAGAGAACTCACCCCGCGCCTTCAAGCCTGAAGGACCGTCGAAGAAGAGCGTCCAGGGAGGACGCGGGGACCTCATCGGCCGGGCTCTACCGAGTCCACTCGACAACGAAGTCCGCCAGCCTTTGACTCTTTATCGCAGTACGAGGAGCGAACTTGACACCGAACTCCCCCAGCTCGACGGACCACTTTGCGATGCGGCCCTCTGCTTCTCGGTTGTGGAGGATTTCACGCAAAGGATATGAGGAGACCACTGTGATCTCCCTCCCTTGAAAATAGTGCCGCAACTTTCTCGATGCTACCACCACAAAGATAGACCATCTTCTCGAGCCTGAGGGTACCTTGTTTCAAGGCCGTGTAGCATTTTGCTGATGTAGTAGACCGGCCGTTGGACACCTTCCTGCTCCGCCACCGGGCCAGCTCACTACGTAAGGGCTAGCCGCCACATACAAGAAGAACGGCTCGCCCGGGATCGAGGCGACCGACTGGGGAAGAGAGGTACTTCTTCAGACCTTCAAAGGCTCGCTGGGCTTCTGGGGTCCATTCAAATGAGTTGGTCTTCTTCAATAGCTTGAACAATGCAGACTTTTTCCGAGCCGATATGAACTGCCCAAGGAGGCTAGCCCGGCCACCAAGCATTGCGATTGCTTGAGCGGGTAGGTGGCTGCATCCGCTCGATCGCCTCTATCTTTCCGGATTGACTTCGATTCCACTACCGAGACCAGAAACCGAGCGACTTTCCAGATGAAACACCAAACACACACTTCTCGGGATTCAACTTCAGACAGTAGTTTCTAAGGCGAGAGAAGGTCTCTTCTAGATCCTGAACGAGCTCATCGGCCTTTTTTGTTTTTACCACCAGATCATCGACATACACTTCCAGATTCTTCCCTATTTGGGGTCGAAACACTATGTGCATGGCCCGCTGATAGGTGGCGCCAGGGTTCTTCAGCCCGAAAGGCATCCTGACATAACAGTACACACCGAGGGGAGTCACAAAAGCAGTCTTTTCTTCATCTTCCTGCACCATGCTGATCTGGTGGTAGCCGGAGTAGGCGTCGAGGAAGCATAGAGCTCGCACCTGCCGTGGAATCGACGGCGATGTCTATCCGCTGCAAGGGGCACGGTCCTTGGGGCAGGCTTTGTTGAGGTCGATAAAGTCGATGCACATTCGCCACCTCCCGTTAGACTTCTTTACAAGCACGGGTTGGCCACCACTCGGGTAGGTGGCCTCGACACGATCTTAGCAGACAAAGCTTTTCCACTTCATCCCGAATGGCATCCTGTCGCTCGGCGCCGCCGGATCTTTTGCCGAACCGGGTGCGCTCCAGGGAGCGTTGCCAATCGGTGCTCGATCACCTCCCTGGGGACCCCGGTCATTTCTGAAGGTTCCCAGGCGAACACATCCAGGTTAGACCGGAGGAAGGTGACGAGCGCGTCTTCCTATTTGGCACTGAGGTCAGTGCCAATCTTGACGACCTTGCCCGAGCCATCCTCGCCCACGGGGACCGCCTTTGCCTCGCCCAAGGGTCTGGGCGGAGCACGGGTCTTGGCCGAGGGGGAGGCCGGGTTGTCGTCCTTGTCGCGTGCCGAGCAGGTGGTGCCGGCCAGATCCTGCAGCTGCTTGCTGAGGCGCAGGGCTTCCAGTCTATCCACCTTCACCGTAATTGGACCTCCAGGCCCTGGGATTTTCACTAGCATGTAGGCGTAATGGGCCACTGCCATGAACTTGACCAGGGCCGGGCGGCCGAGCAAGGCATTGTAGGGGAGGTCGAAATCAGCGACCTCAAAATCCACCACTGTCAGGAAGTTCTCCGAACTTCCGAACGTAACAAACAACCGGACTTGCCCAGGGTAAGAGGCCCACCCCGGGCAACTCCGTAAGCAATGGGCCGGACGCAGTTCCTCGTACGGGATTTGGAGCGCCTGGTACGCTCCAACGGATAGCAGGTTGATAGCACTGCCTCCATCAACCAGGACCCGCCCCAGCTTCGCATTGCGGACCGTGGGGGACACCACGATCGGGAGATGGCCAGGGCCGGAGGTGTTCTCCGGGTGGTCAGCCCGGCTGAAAGTGATCGGCTGCTCCGACCACTTCAACGGCCGGCTCGCCCCGGAGGATGACGTTGTGGCGCACACCTGCCTCAGATCTCGCTTGTACTGCGAGTTCGATGAGTAGGTGGCGGAGCCACCGTGTATGAACGCCACCGTGCGCTCACTTTCTTTGGAAGGCTAGCGGAGCCGCATCTTCGTCGTCTTCGTCTTCGTGGTCTTTCTCACGGCGCTTCTTGAGCCGCCTGTCGACCAACTTGGACACAACCTGGCAGTCCTCCAAGTCGTGTCCGCTTGTCCGATGGATGGGGCAATAGGGCTTGCCACCATCGTTTTCGCGGCGAGCGGCGGCAGTCCCTGCGGATGCGCCCGCCGACCCGGCGCCGTCCCGTTGGTCCTGATCATCATGACGCCGGGACTTGGGCTCCGGCTCAGCGACCAAGACCTCCCTAACGGTTGCCTCCCGCCGCTTTTTATTTTTATTATTGCGGTCGGAGGACATCGAGGTGCCAGCGTCGCCGGAGTCAGAAGGTCTTGTCGCGCACATCCGAGCGTCGGCCGCCCAGGCGCCCATGTGCGCCACGGGGAACAACTCCGACGTGGTTGAGATGACGCGAGTGGCCATCTTTTCCCGCATCTTACGGTCTCGGACCCCCCCTCGGAAGGCGATAATCACCGGCGCTCGTAAATCAGAGGATCGTATTGCGGCGATGGCTGAACCGCCGGATGAACTCTCTCGGGGACTCCCCTCTTCCTGCTCCAGGCGTGGAGATCGTCCTCCACGCTGGTTGGCGTAAGAGCCTGAAAGTTGGCGACAAAAATGTCGCCTGACTCCTCCCACGAGTGTACAGAGCCTCGCGGGAGGTTAAGCAGCCAAGACCGGGCAGAGCCCGTCAGCGATGTCGGGAGGTAGTTGGCCATTACTTTCTCGGATCCTCCCGCCGCACGCACCACCGTGGTGTAGATCTGCAGGAACTCCTCCGGGTTGGTGGTACCATCATACTTCTCGAAGGAGGCGGGGCGGAACCTCTCCGGCCATGCAATTGCCGGCGGCGGAGAGAACGCCTGGCATCCGACGTTATAGGGGGAGCAGCGTCGTTCGCCAGCCCCTCGATCCTGAGGAGAGGATGAGGAGTGCGACCCTGCGCTCTCGCCAGAGTCCGAGGGAGGAGCCCCCCGTCTTGCACCCCCGCGGCGCTCGCGGAGGACACGACGCAGGTCACCGTCGCGCTGACGTTGCCTCTCGTCAAGGCGCGATCGAAGGTCTTCGCGGTTCCCCCTGGACTCGGGGGGACCGCGGGAAGAAGCGGAGTCACGTGCCCATCCCCCCGTTACAGAGGGGGTTGCAACCAGGACTCCCTTCCCCCTGTCCCGGCCCTTGGTGCCGGGAGAAATTGTCGTGTGGCGGCTGGAAACCGGCGCGTCGGTTGCGCGGGCTCCCTGTCGCCTCATGCCGGAAGCCCCCGGCTGGGTCGCCGCTTCAACTTGTTGCTGAGCGGCATCCACCAGGTGGACGATATCCCGCAGCCAAGGAGTGGCCGGGGTATCGTCCCCCAGGGTCACCGGAGGATGATCGAGGAGGAGGGCCGCTGAAGGCTTCATGGCGAAGTGTCGTCCCCCAGCGCCAAGCGCCGTTGGACAGGCTGACCCCTGGGCGCGGGAGCCAAGTGCACCGCTCCCGCGGCGGAGGGGCCCGGGTGGCCCGGCCCCCTCTCCGAACATCGGGACCGGCTACGGGCGCCCCTTACCTCGGGCGGATTGCTGCGCTTGGAATGCGATTCCGCCATGCAGACAAGCGCCCCTACTCCTGCTGAGCCCCGAACTGAGAGTGAAAAAGAGTAGGCAATCTAACCACCAATAGCCCCTACCTGGCGCGCCACTGTCGGCGTAGTAGCCAACAGGCACCTCCGAGACGGGTGCTTATGAGGTTCCGACGGGGCTTCGGGCAATTGCCTCGGAAGGGAAGACGATGACGATCGGGACACCGGGAGGCTCAGGCTAACGGGAGGACGCAAAGAAATTTTACCCAGGTTCAGGCCCTCAGGAGAGTAATAGCCCTAGTCCTGCCTTTCTTGGTATTGCTTGCGCTCTTGCTAGAGAGGATGAAAATCTTACAGTCTTTCGAACCCCCTCTCCCATGCACCCCGGCTCCCTTTTATACTCGGGCTGACGGGGGAGCATGGGAGGCTTACACTGCCAGCCATCATCATTACACTGCTACGGGCGTATTTAATGCGCCCGTCACTATTCTTATGTCACATTAATGTCTGCCGCATCCGTCACAATCCTCCCTCGGGCCCCATGTCCACCAACGCTGCCTGTTCCGTCACGGGGTGAGGTGTAGTCGTGACGTCTTCCATAGCCATGATGCGCCTGGGGAAGGCGCGCCACCACGCTGCAGCTTCCATGCTTCCACATTTAATGCGCACGATTCGCATTTAATGTCCCTGGTCTCGACAGGGTTATCCCGGGGATGGTGCGCCAGTGGCCAGGACTGTACGTCACATGCCCACTGGGCGACCACCGCGCTGGACATCCTGCGGCCTGGCCTCAGACGCCACGCGGTCCGGGGCGATCTCTCGCTGGTCGCCAATGCCTGGCTCAGACGCTTACGTGTCCGCTGGGCGACCATTTATCGTCGCCCAGGCTCGCTCAGACGCCATGCGTCGCTGGCGATCGCCTTGCTGTCGCCGCCGGCCTGGCTCAGACGCTTACGTGTCCGCTGGCGACGCTTTGCTGGTCGCCCGCCTGGCTCAGACGCTTACGTGTCTGGCTGGCGACGCTTTGCTGGTCGCCACCGCTCGCTCAGACGCTTACGTGTCCGCTGGCGATCGCCTTCTTGCTGGTCGCCAGCCGGCCTGGCTCAGACGCCACCCGTCATGGGCGACCACCGTAGGGGTTTTTCTCTTGCCGTGGTAGTGGGCCCAAGCACGCCCTGGCTGCCACTTGATTCCTTTTTTAGCGCGGGGGAGCGGGTACCTTGGTGTAGAATACGCCGACAAATGGGATCGTGACAAGGAATAAAGCCCGATTAGTTGCTCAAGGGTACACTCAAATCGAAGGTTTGGATTTCGATGAAATATATGCTCCAGTAGCTAGGCTTGATTCTATTAGAATATTACTTGCCTTTGCTACTCACCATGATTTTAAGTTGTACCAAATGGACGTGAAAAGCGCCTTCCTAAATGGACCACTCTCCGAGATGGTCTACGTTGAGCAACCACCCGGGTTTGAAGATCCAAGACATCCAGACCATGTCTACTACCTTCATAAAGCGCTTTAAGGACTTAAGAAAGCACCAAGAGCATGGTTTGAGTGTCTACGAGATTTTCTTCTAGAACAAGGTTTTGTAGTCGGAAAGGCCGACCCTACTCTCTTTACTAAACATATTGATAATGATTTATTTGTATGCCAAATATATGTCGATGACATTATATTTGGATCTACTAATGAACATCTGTGTAAAGAGTTTAGCAAAATAATGACTAAAAGATTCGAGATGTCCATGATGGGAGAGTTGAAGTTCTTCCTCGGATTTCAAGTCAAACAACTCAAGGAAGGAACCTTAATTTGCCAAACCAAGTACATCAAGGACATGCTCAAGAAGTTCGGAATGGAGGACGCCAAGCCAATAAAGACGCCCATGCAGGCCAACGGGCATCTAGACCTCGACAAAGAAGGTAAACCGGTCATCCAAAAGGTATATCGTTCGATGATCGGTTCTCTCCTTTATCTTTGTGCATCTAGGCCCAATATCATGCTTAGCGTTTGTATGTGTGCACATTTTCAAGCCGCTCCTAAAGAGTGCCACTTGGTGGCCGTTAAGAGAATCTTAAGATACTTAGTGCACACTCCTCATTTTGGACTTTGGTATCCGAAAGGATCTTCCTTTGAATTAGTTGGCTATTCCGATGCGGATTATGCCGGTTGCAAAGTGGATAGAAAGAGTACCTCGGGGACTTGCCAATTCTTGGGTAGGTCTCTAGTCTCATGGTCTTCCAAGAAATAAAATTTAGTAGCCCTATCCACTGCCGAAGCCGAATATATAGCCGCCAGGAGTTGTTATGCCCAATTACTTTGGATGAGACAAACCTTGAGTGATTATGGCCTATCCTACAAAAGTGTTCCACTATTGTGTGACAATGAGAGTGCCATAAAAATTGCCAATAATCCTGTCCAACACTCCCGTACAAAGCATATCGATATTCGCCATCATTTCCTAAGAGATCACGCAACCAAAGGCGAAATTGATATCCAACATATGAGCACAAATGATCAATTAGCCGATATATTTACCAAGCCCCTTGACGAGAAAAGGTTCTATGAATAGAGAAGTGGTCTAAATATTTTAGATTCTCGTAACATGGCTTGATGAGTGCTCGCATATTGTTTGTTGAATGAAAAATGCATTTCAAAATCTTATTCATCTTTTTCTTTGAATTTATCTTGTGTTTTTGGCTCTTGATCCTCTGATCCGTCTTTACTATGTGACCATGGCTTGTTTGTTTATTTGTTCGCTAGTCACACAGTAATTGGACATCTTAGGGTCCCTTTCATCATCTCGCTCCGCCAAATTCCAAGAGTCCTCGTGAAAATTCTTTCATTTCATACCGTGCTGGGGAACCCGGAGTCTCCGGTGTTTTATCCGGAGTCTCCGGATCACCCGGAGTATCCGGACTATTTGTCCGGACTCTCCGGGTTGGACCGGAGTATCCAGACTAATTGTCCGGACTCTCCGGGTTGTGGCGGGCGGTTAAGCCCCCTAATCCCGAGCAGTTTCCTTTCTCTCTTCATTCTCACCGTGCACCTCTCCCTCTCCCGTGCTCTCCTCTTGGCTAGGGCGGTTCTCCACCTTCCTCTTCCTCCCCAAAGGTGCTTGGATCCCCTCCTCTTCCTCGGATTGGGAGATCAAGGTAAGAATCGTGGTGCCCTAACCCTTCATTTCCGGGATTGGGATCTATTTCTCCTCATCTTAGGGCTTCTTCCCGTGATTCATCTCTTCTAGGGTGCGGCTCGTCACGTCGTGGCCTTCAAGATCGGAGGAATCTCTCCCTCACTCACCCGTGCTCTTCACGATTCAATTTCCTTGAGGTGAGTCCCTTGTGTGCCCTATCCCCGCGAAATCTCTTGCTAGATTGTGCCCTAAGTCTTTACTCTTTCATTTTTGAGTCAATCTAGATTCAATGCGTATCACTTTGCGGGTTGGAACCCTAGATCTCACTCGCCCCATGCGCAATTTCTGGCGCATCCGGAGTATCCGGACTTTTGGTCCGGAGTCTCCGGGTTGGTCCGGAGTATCCGGACAATTTGTCCGGACTCTCCGGGTTGAGTGCCTCGGCCAGACTTCAATTTGTGTTGTAATTCAAGTCGCTTCGCGGCTAATCTTCTTCTCTCACGTTGTTTGGCCAGATGGATCCTTCCTAGGGGACGTCGGGTGGTGGTAGTCCTCCTCGGGGATCTCCTCCTCCGGATACCCCTCCTGACTCCCCGTCTGTTGCTCCGGCGCCCAAAAGGCAGAGACGAGCTGTGATGAAGCGGCCTACTTCAAAAGGTCCGCCAAGGATTGGTCTCCCTTCAGGCTCCTAGTCTTAGCCGCAGCCGTAGCCTCAGGCTCAATCTCAGTCGCCTCCTCAGCCTCAGCCACAGCCTGATCCAGATGAGCATCCCGCAGATACTCATGCCACTCTGAGAGATCAAAATAGGAGAGACTACTGTGCTTCAGGTTACTTCATTGGACCTCTAGCCAAGGCTAGGCCCGTGTGGAACTATCCTATGGCAGTCAACCCGATGAGAGTGGTTGACTACCGGACAGGCTCTGGCAAGGGCAAGTCCATTGTTGAGCACAGGAAGAAGGATCCCCTTCAGTTCCATCAGGATGAGTATTTGGACCGACGCTTCTGGAACAGGTTCCAGTCTGACTATTATGAGACGGTCCTCTACCCTCTTGAGCATCCAATGGTCAGGATGAAGACCATTGACTGGGACTACATGGTAGCTGTTGAGAGTCCTATTTTTGACCAGATCATCCAGATTTGTGAGCTGCACCAAATCAAGAACATAATGTCGTTCAAGTTTGACTGGAACAATGAAGTGATCATGCAGTTCTATGCACCCTCTACTTTGACAAGAACGAGGAAGCTATCTGGTGGATGACTGACAGAGTCTGGTATGTGGCCAACAAGAAGAGGTTTGCTAGAGTGCTTGGCCTCCGATATGATGGCAGTCCTAAGCTTCATGAGAAGAAGGTCATGACTCCTGAGCAGATTGAGGTGCTGTATGACACTTCTCAGCGTTTCACCGTGGGGACCATCAAGGGTCTGAAGGATGTGCCTGTGGTGCTCTACAGGATGCTCAGGGTCACTCTTTGGCCCAAGGAGGGAGATGCGTCTGCCATCAGTTCCTATGGAAGGAACTTACTATATCATCTTGTTGAGCGCACCCGCACCTTTGATATTGTTGACTTCATGTGGGAGACAATGAGGCAGAATGCGCAGAGCAACATGAGCAGTTGCAGCTATGCCCCCTTTGTGATGGCTGTGATTACTCATGTCAGTGGGCTAAAGTTTGTTAGGGATGTGGAGCACTTGTCCTACAAGGTTCGACCTCCTACAGCTCCTCCTGCTCCAGCAGCCCCTGGTCCTGCTACTAGGGTTCGCAGAGGTCGCCCTTCCAGTTCTTCTTCTGCTCCTGTTGTGCCTCCTGCAGTTCCCTCTGAGCAGACGGAGATCCCGAGCAGCATGCTCCAGAAGATGTTGAAGCACATCTTCGGCCTTTGTCGCGACATCTCCACTCTGCAGAAGGAGATGCTCAAGGAGATCAAGAAGAATGGCAAGGGCATTCGAGATATCCGCCGCCACTTGGGTGAGGCGCTCTCTCCTAGTGATTCCTCTGGATCCTCTGAGGAGAGTAGTGATGCGACTTCTGCCGATCAGCTCTTTGGCATCACTTCCTCTGCACCGCCTGCTCCTGGAGATGACACTGGCAGTGAGGGCTCGCAGTACTCAGCGTCTGGCGATGACGAAGGCGACGACGAGTGATTTCCTGTCTCCTCCTCCTTTTGGTGTCTTGATGCCAAAGGGGGAGTGATGTTCTTTAGTTGTCGTGTCGTCTAGTTGTCATGTCTTGTGGTTGTGGACTCCGTTATCTTTTGTTTGTCGCTAGTGTGTCATTCGTGGACTTGTTATTTGTTGCTTATTATATTGCCGCGAACTTGGTTATCCATGTTATGTCATTATGTTTATCTTATGCATCGTTTACTTTCTATTGTTCATGCTCTGTGATGCCTCGGAAGCAAAGTTTTAGGGGGAGCTCTTGAAAATTACTCGTTAAATATGTGCATTTGATTCCACTAAATTTCTCTAATGCACACATTTAGGGGGAGCTCCACCTTATTGTTGATGTTCAATTATGCCAAGTCGATTTCATATCATATCCTATTTGCTTTTAATTGTGTTGTCATCAATTCACCAAAAAGGGGGAGATTGAAAGTGCATCTAGGCCCCTCAATTTATTTTGGTGATTAATGATGACACAATTAAAGAGATCTAATGGTTTAACTAAGAATAATGCAGATCTCGAGAACTCTTCAAGCTTGGAATGAGATTGGACGCTCCTACGTACATTAAAATTCAAGAAAATGGCATCAAGACGAGATTTGTAATTTCTATTTCTTTTTGAGTCTTAAGGATAGCCGTACTATTAAGAGGATACGACGAAAAATCGGTTTTAGGATGTGCATGTGTTCAAGGTCAAAACTTGCATACAAACTAGCACTCATATACTTGCATTTCCCAAAAACAACCATTTCCAACCGAGCCACATAACTCGGAGTATCCGGACATTTAGTCCGGAGTATCCGGACAATTTGTCCGGACTCTCTGGGTTAACCCACTCGGTCACTTCATCATTCCAGTCTATCCGGATATTTTGTCCGGATAGTCTGGATCATCTGGAGTGTCCGGGTTGAATTGTCCGGAGTGTTTTCTAAAAGAGTATTTAAAGCCTCCACTCCCCTCGAACGGCTAGGATCTCTATTGAGCTCATTCATAGAAGCATTCAATCCATTCCTAACCATCTCTAAGCATTCAATAGAGCTCATACTTCCCCCCACCTCTTGATTTGTTGATTGATCTCATTTGGTGTGGTGGGGAAGAAGAAAAGTGCTAGGTGCATTCAATTCAAGTCCTTGAGCACTAGTTCATCCTCCAAGCGAGTTCCCGTGGTGTTATTACTCTTGGAGGTTGAAGGTATCCTAGACGGCTAGGAGTCACCGGGAGCTACCGACGCGTGTGGTTCGCCCCGGTCGTTTGTGAAGGCGAGTCTCGCCTCCGAAAGGGAAGAGACAAGAAGTGAAGTCGGCGAGTGCATTTGTGCAACACCGGGAGGAAAGCGGGTTGAAAGAGACCCCGACTCAAGTGCGACCGAGCCACCTCAACGGAGACATAGGATTTCCTTCAAGAATCCGAACTTCGGTGAAAAATCGCGTCTCCCACTTTCTCTTTTACTTCCTAGCTTTGCTTGTGTGGATTTGTCCTTGTAGAGCTTAGATCTAGCTTGTTGCATCTCTTTAATTTAAATCCGCACTAGCCTTTGATCTAGGTTGTTCCTGCTTTCACTTTGTTGAAGTATCTTGTGCTAGTTAGAGTAGTCTTAGTTTCGTTCCCGAGCAAACTAACCCGGAGTATCCGGATAAAATACCGGACACTCCGGACAAGCCGGAGTATCCGGATAAAATCCCCGGAGACTCTGGATTGACCTGCTCGGCCCAGTTTAAATCCGCTGCAATTTTTTAATCCGCCTATTCACCCCCCCTCTAGGCGACATCTCCGGTCCTTTCACAAACAAAGGATGGTACTTTTATACATCAAAGCAAATACACAAAAGACTTGCTACATCGTTTTGGGATGGAAAACAGCAAGTCAATCATGACAACCATGGAAAGCACTTTCACACTTGATCCGGATGAAGATGGTGAGCCGGTTGATCAAAAGGAATACATAAGCATGATAAGTTCACTTTTATACCTCACTGCATCAAGGCCGGATATACAATGTGATGTGTGCCTGTGTGCTCGTTTTCAAGCTTCCCCACGTGCTTCACATCAACAAGCTGTCAAACGAATTTTCAGGTATCTCCATGGTACTTAAGATTTTGGCATTTGGCTTTTTGCTTCCTCATGCATTAGTTTAAGAGCTTTCTCTGATGTTGATTTTGGAGGATGTAGAATTGATAGAAAAAGTACATCTAGTACATGTTATTTCTTGGGCAATTCTCTTATTGCATGCTCATCTAGAAAATAATCTTCTGTTGCACAATCAACTGCTGAATCTGAATATGTGGCTGCTGCTAGTTGTTGCTCTCAAATTCTTTGGATAGTAGCTACACTTAAAGATTATGGGGTTAATTTGGATAGTGTTCCTCTTTTTTGTGATAACACTAGTGCAATTTGCATTGCTAAGAACCCTGTGCAACATTCAATGACAAAACATATTGACATCAGATTTCACTTTCTTAGAGATCAAGTAGAAAAAGGAATTATTGTGCTTCACCATGTGAATACTGAACATCAATTGGCAGACATTTTCACAGAACCTTTGACTTCTTCTCGTTTTGCTTTTATTCGGGGAGAACTTGGGATTGTTCATCCAATGGGTTTGTTTTGAGGAGGAGTTTCCCTGCCAAGGTTTTACTTGATGAGCTTACTTTATCATATTTCTTTATATACTATGTAATATATGATAATCTAAATTGTCTCACTAGAACTAAAAATGATACTGCGGAATTCCTTGGACTGATTGCCTATAGCTAAATACTCTGTGATATCTTACGCTTCTAGGCTTGATATTGAATCTTCTTGACAAATTTGGGCTATGGAGCAAGTGTGTTTTCAGCTTTACTCTTTTGTAAGACCTTTTAATCTCTCTTGCATGTTTACAATCAAAGAAAAGAAAAAGGAAAGAGAATCAGTAAAAAAAGGTTGTTAAAAGCAAAAGTTTCAAGTTATGTGCTTCAGGCATGCTTTCCCTAAAAAGATAAGATGTATGCTACAAGTATGCCATTCCCTCAAAGATAAGATGTATGCTTCAAGCATGCCACTCCAAATAAATAAAAGAAGTATGTTTCAAGCATGCCACATGCAGTTTATTGTTTAAAGATTATATTGGTTTACTAGATTAGAGTTGAAACTATTTGCCCGCCCTAAATCATTGCTACAGGGAAAATTTTGGAACAGTTTTTCTCTCTTTTGTACTCTTGATGAATCCATTGTCAAAGGGGGAGAAGTTTTTGGAATTTTTAGAAGTTTCGAGAATTTTGGAATTTTTGGACACATTGCACATTCACATACATTTTCCTTCTTAGGGGGAGATTTTTCGTATTTTCACCCAGAGAGAGTTTGTTACTTTGCATTTTGGTCAAAGGGGGAGTTTCTGTGTTTTCCCTCTTTGATTTTTGATTTTAATCCTTTGGATTTCAAAATCTTTTGTGAAGTAAATGCCAAATGTTCAATTCTAAGTGGTGTTGCTAATGTTTTCATCAAGGGGGAGATTGTGAAATCATGTGCTAAAAAATTGGCTTAGAATTGAATTTGTAAATGTGTTTGTACTTGTGCATGCGCCGGACCAAATTCTCAAAAATAGTAAGTTTTGCATTAGCGTCGGACCAAACCTGGAAAGACAGTAAGTTTCTCATCTACACCGGACCATTTTTCGTGTTTACGCTGGACCAAATTTGTGGTGCACCGTGAACGTGCGTTTGGACATTTTTGCGCTGGACCAAATTTCCCTTTTGGCGCCGGACCAAAGTTTCAAAGCAATTGCGCCGGACCATCTTGTTGCATTAGCGCCGAACCAATTCCTTAGTCCGCCGTGAACGCATTTTGAAGGCCTGTTTTTACATGCACGCCATACCAAATTTTTGGTCCGTCGTGAACAGGTTTTTGAGGTCTGTTTTTGTTTATGCGCTGCACTAAAAACAGTAAGTTTTCTATTTACGCTGAACCAAATTTCTTTTGGTCCGCCGTGAACGTGTTTTCGAACGTTTTTGTGCCGGACTCAATTTTCCAAAACCAGTAAGTTTCGCATGTACACCGGACCAAAATTTTGGTTCATCGTGAATTGGTTTTTGACGGCTGTTTTCACGTGTACGCCGGACCGGAGTTTAGTCCAGCGTGAATGGATTTTTCTAGGGTTTTTCCCTGTGTACGCCAGACCTATGTTTGGTCCGTCGTGAACGTGATATGCTCAGGTTGAGTTGTTTTGTATGCAATGCTCGTGTGAGTGATTGCATGGATTGAGTTTGAGTCAAGTCATGGACTTGTGCTCGGATTTGTTTCTTGTTTGTTCATGTGCAGGTATTGCTCGAAGGTGAACATGGTCGATGACGGGACCAGAACTAGGTTCATAGAGGAACTGAGGTTCGGGACTAGGTTCAAGGAGGAACTAAGGTCTTGGTGGTCAAGGATGTCATGCGGGACGTTCAGGCTAAGAGAATGGTGCACATGAAGAATGGTTAGTCATGTGAGTATGGCATGGTGGTCATACGCGTGCAAGAGTTGTTAGTCACGTGAGTATGGCTGGGTTGCCATACGTGTGCAAGAGCTGTATTTGGCCAGGTTGGGCCAAGTGGAGTTGTGTTGAATACATACTCTTTCTAGGATTAGGAGTGGGACTCCTTCTAGGATTAGGAGTAGGAATTGTATTCAAGACTCCTTGTGTTTTGCTCCTTTAAATAGGAGGGGTTGTCTCCTGCTGAAGGGCATCAGTTAGAGCTTTAGGGTTTGTATTCTTTTGTTTGGAGTACTTTAGACAAAAAGAAATAAAGATCAATTCTTCCAGATCCTTTGCGTGCTACAGTAATCGCGAAGCTACAGTGCACACGTTGCTACAGTGTTTCCTGTTTTGGTTCTTGTTTGCATGCTTGTTCTAGTTCTAGATTGGTTTTTGTTCTTTGAGTTTCATCTTGATTTGATCCATCAAAAACCTTTCTAGGGTATTGATTTAGGGTTCCTCAAAGTTTAGTTGATTAATCTTTTGTCGTTCTTGATTAATCTACAAGTTTTGATTACATCAGTTTTCGTCAAGTTCTATCACAGCAAGCTTGCGAGGTTCATAACTTTTGATCCATAAGTCCTATCGAGCTGATTCTTTTTGGATTTGATTCGTACTAGAATCTAGTTTCTTGTGTCCAAATTTCAGATTGATCTGACTGTTGGATCTCTGGGAATTCGCTTTTTACTAAACATCTGTCAATCTGTTTTTGTCAAATATGAGACAATTATTTGGTTCCGTTTTGGGGTGAATTTTTAATAGATTAAAATTTTGGTTTTAGCTTCCGCACAATCATTCACCCCCTCTGATTGCTATATTCTTTTTAAACGATTCTGTGAACTTTGCATGAGATGGTTATTTTGCTATTTTTTTGTTCTATGCACTTTCTGCCTTTGGAAATGGAGCAATTGTTTATTTCCTTCTTTTTGTGTGGAGCACACTTGCCTTCAACCGCGGGCGACGGATTGGCGAGAGGATGAGGGCACTTTCGGGGTCACACCACCTGCACATAGGTACCACACACTCAAAATGTGCCCTCAAAACAGTATAAGAAAGATCCCCTACGCCGACTTCGCAAACAACCCCTAAAACCCGAAAACAGAGAATCCGTCCCTACGGGACAGCGGGCTTCCAACTAGCATAACTTGAGTTCTAGGACTCCAAATTAAGTAAACGGGCACATTTTCTCATAGCTTAGGAAATTTCCTAGCTTTTTACAAGTATTGGGAAAAACTAATTCGGCCTCTAAAATTGACTAATCTACATATCAACATGATCTGTCCCAATCACGTCACAGTTTTGAACACGTTCGGTAAAACAGCCATAACTTTCAAACGGCTGATCGGAATTTCACGTTCTTGGTGTCCACTGAAAGGTATTGAAATTACCTACATCTTTCTCAACAGGCGGACGACCAAATTCCGAATCTGAAATTGCGAAAACTCAAACCCTAGGTCGGATGTCCAATCTGCCCGAAGCAGAACACCATGACAACTCTAGATTTCATCAATTCTAACTAGTTGCAGCACAACCTTTTGATCTAATAGCACCAAAACCTCCTCTAGCACAGGACCTAATCCACCCCAAAGACCCATCACCATACCTAAGCCCGACGAACGAAGAACTGACGAACACTCCTCCCGGTCGCCGGATCCTCTCGTCGCGGAGCTCCCCAACGGCAAGGACAATGGAGTGGAAGAGCGTGGAAGCAAGGGGTGGGGGTGGAACTCGCCTAGGGCCGGCTAGGGGTGGTGGGGAAGGGGAGGGAGGAAGGGAAGGGGAGGCGCAAGTGGAGGGGAAGAAAGGGGGTGGCGCAAGGGAGAGTTGGGGCGGCGGCTAGGGTTTAGGATGGGGGGCGCACCAAGCATGGGCAGCAGGTTTGCTGCCCAAATCCACCTCCTCATGGGCCTAAACTCCCCCCACCTTCGGCCCACATTAGTCCCCCAAGGCCCAAACTCCCCTGGAAGGCCCAATTCCCTCCCGGAAGGGCCCAAACACCCGAAAAGGCCCAAACACCCGAAAAGGCCCAAAAACAAGGTACAAAAATCATATCGTCATGCCAACATCGAAAAAATGACTCATTTCGTCATTTGTAGTGTTACATTCTCCCCTCCTTAACAGGATTTGACCTCGAATCCGTGACACACCACTACGCAACCAAGCAAAACAAAAGATAGCTAGGCTTCCCATTTCATACCTGAGGTGAAAAACTCGGGGTACTTCTCGCGCATGCGAGACTCCAACTCCCAGGTCACTTCCCTCTCAGTTTGATGCAACCACAGGACTTTGACAAACTTGAGCATCCTGTTCTTCAACACTCGCTCCGAATTCCCAGAATTTTCACAGGTCGAGACTCAAATGTGAGGTCCTGATCAAGCACTAATGGTTCCAATGGAACCACCAACTCCGGGTAATGCAAGTACTTTCTCAGCATCGAAACATGGAACACATTGTGGACTCCCTGCATCGACACTGGTAGCTCCAAGCGATAAGCCAACTTACCAACTCGAGCGATGATCGGGAACGGCTCAACATACCTCGGACTGAGCTTCCCTTTGGTGCCAAATCGAACCACACCCTTGGTGGGAGATACTCACAACAGTACGCTATCACCCACCGCAAACTCTAGATCTCGCCTTCTGTCGGGACCCGAATTTGCAAATCCGGACCCTCTGTGTATTCAGCACTAGTCTAGGAACACGCTAGTGCACACAGTCTCAACATTGGTAAATATCACAATCATACTCAACGAAATAATAAGGTACTTTAATTAGTTAACCAAGCTGGTTGCTCGACCTTAAGGTCAAGTTACAAATATACGCCACGCAGGGCGAAAACTTATTAAAAGAGAAATAACTGCAGCAGAAAATAAGATAACTTCGTGGCGCCATCCAGTATACCACAGGCAACTGACTGGGCTCGCTCCCTAGATAGACGGTTCCTCTTGGAGCTCCTTGACGAGTACCCATACCATGGGTACCCCCATCAGCCCGGAACCACGAGCGGGCTGACCTACCTCTACAAAGGCCCGGCACTGGCAAAAGGTATGCGGGCCGCGAGAAGTGCGCCACGCCCTATTCGGAGCCGACCTCAGATGGTCGGCAGACTCCAACCTCTTAGGTCGGAGCGTACGGTCGGACAACTCCACCAGCGCTCAAGCCAACGTGGGCCCCGCTGACATCAGGCAGCTGCCTTGTGCACGCGACGTCCCCTGGCTTCCGTACCAGGGTAGGTGTCTCCTTCCCGAGACTATCAGAAGAACCACCGAAGAAGTCAAGCCCCTGTCCCGTCGCCTGACACGCCGCAGAGGGAGGCGCCCTCTCCTGAGGCCAAGGCAAGGTCAAGCGCCATTAAAACCGCCGAAACCGACGAGTGCACAGAGCAGTGCGTCGTCTTTTCAGCCCTGTAGAAGACCGCTCACCGCAGGACTACCAACCCGGCGTGGGGCGGACAGAGGTCGGTCGGACAAGACGGAAACCAGACTCCAAGGCGTACAGTACCCCCTCCTTTTTTCTTCCAAACTCCCATGTAACCTACTGCCTCCGGTTGTATAAGGAGAGGAAGGGCCCGAGGGAGCGGGGAGGAGGAGCGATTCTTAGACAAAAAACCCGAACAAGCAAGCAGCCGAGCACAAGGGCATCGGCCGGCCGAATCCTAGTCTCGCTTGTAACCCCTTGTTCGTCCCGCAAAATCAATACACCCCCACCGAATGAACAGGAGTAGGGACGTTCAGCCCGAACCAGTATAAACTCCTGGCTTCTTGAGTCAACCATTCGGGGAGAGGGAGCGCGCGACCCCCACTAACCAAAAATTTGTATTGCTGGTGCACGAAACACCGACAGTTGGCGCGCCAGGTAGGGGCGCTCGCGCGTCATCATCGTCATCTTCGTCTTCGGATTCCCATCTTCCTCCCCGGTGGCTTCTTTCTCTCGTGACGATTCGCCGGCGTCGAGGGGCTGGATCCGCTTCGGCACCCTCGATTTCGTCGTCACTGCGGCGGGAGAGCTCATCCTCATCCCCGCCGCCATCCGAGACCAGGCGCCCTCCACAAGCTTGGACGCGGTCGCCGACTTTCTCGGCAATCTCCGCCTCGAGGCCCCCGCATAGGCATCGCGGGCGGGCCCGTCGCGCGCCAGCGTTGCCTCTGGTGACACCACGCGCAGTTTACAGCGGACGACGGTCCCGTACTCCACGGGCTCTCAGCTCGTGGCCATGGCCGGGTACGCGCCGGCTTCCCTCCACGACCTGCTGGGGGACTCCTCCAGCCGCAGTTCTAGCTCCGGTAGGGAGCACCCTCCGCGCAGGACGTACTCTCTTGAGTGCAACATGGCGGGCGCGGCGGAGCCGTCCTCCACCCCCACGACCCTCGGGACCCTCCTCCCGCGCGACGAAGCGTGGCAGGAAGAATCCCTGCGGGAAGACGACGCACATTACCAACACCGCATCGCCGACCTCCAGCAGCAGCGCGAGGAGCTGGAGGCCCGTAAGGCCGAGCTTGACAAACTCCAAGCCGAACTGGAGCGACGTCAGCCCAAGCCGCCACTTGTCTCTGGCGCGCGCGCCCGCGCGCGTCAGGTGCACCAACAGCTGGCTGAGGGAGCAAACGATCTTCCGTTCTTTCCTCATGCCAACCAGAACATTGCCGCGGCAGCCATGCTGCTCCGCGGACTTCCTGAGCCGGCGGAGCCAGAAACCAAGGCCACCTACCAGAACCTCCGGGGACTGGTAGAACGTGCTGTCATTCAGCACGCCCGGGGTTCCGGCTCCCGACACTCAGGCGCGACTTTGGGCCTTCTGGGCCACTCCCCCTCGCGGGGTCGTCAGAGCCCAGCCAAGGCGGCCCCGCTCCACGAGATCCCCCAGACATTGCGTACCCCGGTACGCCACTGCCTGGGGGACAACTACGACCTTCGCGCCACCCTCGAAGCGTGAAGGAGAGCCACCGACGCAGCGGCGCCGTCACAGGTCACCGACAGCGGACAGCGCGAGCGCCATGACCCGGGTCCCGATGGCCCCGGGCCGCGGGCGTTCACA
Organism: Rhipidocladum racemiflorum; assembly: GCA_036346355.1. NCBI lineage: Eukaryota > Viridiplantae > Streptophyta > Magnoliopsida > Poales > Poaceae > Rhipidocladum > Rhipidocladum racemiflorum. The sequence goes on along the minus strand of CM070577.1, from coordinate 54,798,863 downwards.
CGCGCCATCCGCAACGCTGGTTTCCCGGCCAGGTTCCGAGCCCCGACCAACATAGCCAAGTACACAGGGGCTACAAACCCCAGTGTTTGGCTAGAAGACTACCGGCTCGCCTGCCTGGCGGGGGGGAGCGACTGACGACTCCTTCGTCATCCAGTACCTCCCCATCTACCTCGCGGACTCTGCTCGAGCCTGGCTCGAGTACCTGCCCGCGGACACCATCGGCAGCTGGGCCGACCTGACGAACCTCTTCGTCGGGAACTTCCAGGGCACGTACAAGCGCCCTGGCAACTCCTAGGACCTGAAGAGCTGCAAGCAGCGACCGGGCGAGACCCTCCGGGACTACATCCGCCGCTTCTCCCAGCAGTGCAATGAGCTCCCCGAGATTCGAGACGCCGACGTCGTTGCGGCGTTCATCTATGGCACCACCTGCGAGGCTCTGGTCCACAAGTTGGGCTGCGCGAAGCCCCGGACAACCAAGGAGCTCCTCGACATCGCCACCAACCACGCCTTCGGCGAGGAGGCTATGGGGGCTATCTTCGAAAGGAAGGTAGCCCGCAAAGCGTCCGGCTCCGAGGCCGGCACCCCTTCCGACCGCTCCGACAAAAAGAAATGGAAGGGGAAGAAGGACCGTGAAGGCCGCATGGTCGCCGCTGCCGACCGCCCGGCCAAGCAGCAGGCTCGGCAGACGCCCGACCGATTCGAGAAGTTGATGGATAGTCCGTGCCCGAACCACGACTATCCGGTCAAACACAAGTACCAGGACTGCGAAGTCCTGAAGTGCTTCCTCTCCGGGAACCCCACAAGTACCATTAAAACCGCAGAAACCGACGAGTGCACAGAGCAGTGCGTCGTCTATTCAGCCCTGCAGAAGACCGCTCACCGCAGGACTACCAACCCGGCGTGGGGCGGACAGAGGTCGGTCGGACAAGACGGAAACCAGACTCCAAGGCGTACAGTACCCCCTCCTTTTTTCTTCCAAACTCCCATGTAACCTGCTGCCTCTAGTTGTATAAGGAGAGGCAGGGCCCGAGGGAGCGGGGAGGAGGAGCGATTCTTAGACAAAAAACCCGAACAAGCAAGCAGCCGAGCACAAGGGCATCGGCCGGCCGAATCCTAGTCTCGCTTGAAACCCCTTGTTCGTCCCGCAAAATCATTACACCCCCACCGAACGAACTGGAGTAGGGACGTTCAGCCCGAACCAGTATAAACTCCTGGCTTCTTGAGTCAACCATTCGGGGAGAGTGAGCGCGCGACCCCCACTAACCAAAAATTCGTATTGTCGGTGCACGAAATACCGACACTCCTCCTCCAAAGCTGGTGTAGACTCTTCTTCAACTGATGTTGTATTGTGGAAAGGGTGAGTACTTGGTACTCAGCAAGTCATGCACAGAATGCAAACTAATATACTACATGCATGGCTTGGTACAAAGGAGTAGCTCATGGTATAATTGCAGTAAAACAACATTTGACAAGTAACATAGGTAGATTCGAAAGCAATAAAGAAAAACAAGTGTAAGATCAATAACTTTTCCAGGAGTTAAATAAACATCTTTCCCATTCCTAATCCACATTTCCATCAACATCATTATTAAACCAAACCAATCCTTTCAAGTCCAAGTTATTTTCAAGAAAGTCTAACCCTTGACTGTAATTCCCGAGCAATGTCCAATACCGCGGACACGGCTATTCGAATAGATTTTACACTCTACAGAGGTTATGCACTTTACCCACAAGATACAACCAAACACCACAAGGGCGAGTGTCCGTAACAAAGTCTTTCGGAAACTTCTAACAGCACAAGTGGGCCTCCCCGGTTATTGCACACTAACCCTTCCCTTAGTGAAGGCGAAGTTTAGGCCAATCAACTGTTAGATGGGTACCTGGCCGCAGCCCCGGTACGCTCCCCCGTACAACTACACAAAAGGTATAGTTGACACCCCAAGGTCCCACATGTACGTTATTAGCAACTTAATCAACTAGGTCCGTCCCATTACAGACATGTGGTTGCACGTTTGACTCAGTTCAAAGGCTTGCAAGGTTAAGTCCTTAGGATGACCAGGGCAAGACTACCCGAAGAACCAAATCAACGTTCCTGGTGCCACAACTGGTCCACCCGATCATTCTTGCCACATGCCCCGGTCGAAAACTATTTATCAAACCCCAGTTGATTACCATGCACCATGTGCCATTAACATCATCGCCAATAACACATGACACTTCTCAAAAACATGTTCCATATCTCATTAAGTCAATGTTAACAAGTAATTGTCAAAATCATGTTAGGTATACGTGGCAAGTCTAAGCATTATACTACAACGGTCTAAATACCCAGGTTGGCAATTCAATAATGTCCAACTATTTAATCCTCAACTAGGGTGACAAGGGGTTCATGGCATACAATTATTTATGTCAAGGTGGCATACAGCAGCTGGGCAATTAACTAATCTCCCAAAATTAATTAAAGAATTTTCTAATTGAACTAGCATGCAATAATTTAAATCAAATTAATTTCAAAATGGGATCAACATGGTCAAAGCATAACTTGCCTTCAAAGAGTACTTGTTCTTGGTCTTGGGCTGGCTCCTGGGTCAATACTTCTCCTTCGAAGCCCTCGGGTACTTCAACATCTACTCGTAACGTGTGCAAATAGCAACCAATAAATAAAACAGTACACAAAAAGTATCCGAACATACAAATAAAGTCCATAAACAGAGAGAGCATAATTTTATGAATTTTTAGGAATTTGAATCGGCAAAATCGGAGTTAAAACGCAAAAGTTACAAGCGTTTAAAGTTTTAAATAATCAATTAAATAATATTACAGAGAAAAACTTTGGTCAGAAAATTAAATAAAATTCACCCTCAGGTAGATCTCAATTTTATAAAAAATTAAAAATTTGAACCATTCAAATCGGACTTAAAATGCCAAAGTTATAAGCATTTGAAGTTTCAAAATTCAAATAAATCAATAATCCGAATTAATCCATTTATTTTTATACTGAAAAACCCGATTATGACATCAGCGTTGGATTTGATTTTCCACCGAATTATTTTTCTATTGAAAAATCGATTTATTGCGTCAGCCGGTCCATGGGCGTGGTCCACGGTTCGGTTTGGGTCCACCGTGAACCCGGTCCACGAGTACATGTCTCACTGACATGTGGGCCCCATCGGATGACGTCAGCGGTGACGTCATCACGCTCGACTGAGAACGGCCGATACCGGGTTTCACCGTGACGCCGCGATGACGTCATGGTGCGGTTCGGCTGGGCCGCTGACACGCGGGTCCCATGCTGACGTCACGCGTGACGTCAGCGGCGACCGGCGTGACCGCGCTGACCGCAACGGTCAATCTTCCAGCCACGTGGCTAGATCTCGGCCGTTGATTTGAAAATCAACGGCCCAGATCGGATCTGGGTTTCACGCGTTAGGAAACTACACGGTCGATCTGGACCGTTCGATCTTGATCGGACGGTCAAGATCCAATCTAAAGCTACAACGCGGTTTAACCCTAGCCATTCGATCTAGATCTAACGGCTGAGATATATCCAAGCACGGTGCAGTTACGGCTACGTGGCGCGATCTAAACCGTTGGATCTAGATCCAACGGTTGGAAAAAGATCTAAAAACTAAAACGTGAAACTTTACCCAGGGATGACATGGACGAATCCTGGCCGCTGGATCTTGATCGGACGGCTGGTGGAGCTCGCGAGACGGCGATGGCGTGCGGCGGCGCTAGCAGACCGGAGTTGGGGACGCCGACCAAGTGAACGGCGCTGCGGGGCTCCTCCGGCGAGGTGAGTGGTAGTCTCCGACGCGTCTCGTCCTTGCGATTTCGGATCTAGGCTCGGTGGCGGCGGAGGACGGCGGACGGCGGCGGAAACAACGAAGAACCGCGGCGGAAGCCTAACCCAACTACGGCGAGCGATTGCGGCGCAACCACGGCAGCTCAAGCATGAAGGTCTAGGGCTACGGGTGCGCACAGAAACGGGCTACAAGCTGGCTGCGGCGGCGCAATAAATACCCCCTCGACGTTCGTGTTATGCGCGGAAAACGAGGGCCCACGCATGGGCGGCGGCGGAATCCGAAACCATTTCGGATTGGGTGACATGGCTCAACGTGGACTGTTGGATCTTGATCCAACGGGCACGGGGTTTGGGCTCGGGTCCGGCTTGGCGACCTGGCTGGCTCGGTCGGGCTCGGGTTCGGGTGACGTGGCACAATCGTGGCCGTTGGATCTCAATCGAACGGTCACGCGGTTAGGTTAGGTTAGGTTGGGCTCGGGTCCATCTCAAACGCGGCTCGGGTCGGGCTCGAGTCCGACTCAGGTTCCGACTCGGTCGGATGAACAGTGAAACGAACTCGATTTTCCAGTGATTAAAATAATCCGATTAACTTCTAGAAATTCATTTAATTCAAGAAAAATAGCAAAATACTCAGAAAAATTCCAGAAAATATTTTAGGACATTTGGGACTCAAATAAAATATTTCCAGCAAGGTCTGAATGGTACGCTCAGACTGCCCCTCCGTCTGAGGGTGAAAAGCGGTACTAAGGTGAAGCTGTGTGCCCAAAGCACTGTGCAAACTCTCCCAGAATTTTGAGACAAACTTCGCATCCCGATCGAAGATAATCTTCTTGGGCACGTCATGCAGTCGCACAATTTCCCGCATATAGATGGGAGCCAACTCGCTCACGGAATTGGTAGTGCGGATAGGAATGAAGTGTGCGGACTTGCTAAGACAATCCACCACAACCCAAACATCATCCTTCCCTCGTGGAGTACGAGGTAGGCCAGCCACAAAGTCCATAGAGATGTCATCCCAAGGCCACACAGGAATCTCCAATGGCTGCAACAGACCAGCGGGGCGCTTGTGTTCAGCCTTAATCTTCTGACAAATCCCACAAGACGCCACATACTTGGCAATATCAACTCTCATCCTTTTCCACCAGAAGTTCTTCTTCAAATCCCTGTACATCTTGGTCTCCCTAGGATGGACCGTGTACAGGGTCCGATGAGCCTCTTTCAGGATATCATCTTTTACTTGGGATTTCTGAGGTACACAAAGGCGACCCTTAAACCTCAGAGTTCCAACATCATCAATGGAAAAGTTTCCAGTCTTACCATCCTCAAGGCGTTTCCTCACCTGCTGGAGCAAACGATCATGCTATTGTGCTTCCCGCACACGCTCGGGAATCGCTGACTCAAGAATCAATTGAGTTTCATCTTGCACGGTCCCCGCAAAGCAGTAGGAGACTCCCAATCGCTCAAAATCAGCAACAAGACAATCAATGACAGGGGGCATTGTCTTGCGACTAAGAGCGTCAGCCACCACATTCGCCTTGCCCGGATGATACTGAATTGTGAGGTCATAGTCCTTTATCAGCTCTAGCCACCTCCTCTGCCTCAAATTCAAATCTTTCTGGGTGAAAATGTACTTGAGGCTCTTGTGATTAGTGAAGATACCACAAGATTCGCCATACAAGTAGTGCCTCCAAATTTTCAATGCGAACACCACAGCAGCTAGTTCAAGATCATGAGTGGGATAGTTCTGCTCATGCTTTTTCAATTGCCTCGATGCATAGGCAATCACTTTTCCATCTTGCATGAGCACACAACCAAGTCCCAAATGTGAAGCATCAGAATAGACTGTAAAGCACCTCCCAGGATCGGGGAGGGTAAGAACAGGAGCAGTCACCAATTTCTCCTTCAAAGTGTAGAAACTGTGCTCACACTCTGCACTCCACTGAAATTTCATCCCCTTTTGAGTCAACTGCGAAAGTGGCTTAGCAATGATAGAGAAATCCTGCACAAAACGCCGATAGTAGCCAGCCAACCCAAGGAAACTACGCACCTCTTTAACATTGGAAGGTCTCTTCCAGTCCAAAACTGCTGAGACTTTGCTAGGATCTACAGTATGCCCTCTGGATTGATGATGTGGCCAAGAAAACTCACTTCTGAAATCCAGAACACGCACTCTTTCAACTTAGCAAAGAACTGATTCTCCCTCAATGTACTCAGCATAAGCCTCAAATGCTGCTCATGTTCTTCTGATTTAGAGTAAACCAGAATGTCATCGATGAACACTACCACAAACTCATCAAGGTACTTGTGTAGCATACTGTTCATTGCCTCCATAAAGACAGCAAGAGCATTAGTTAGTCCAAAAGACATAACTTTAAATTCATAATGCCCATACCTAGTGGAGAAAGCAGTCTTCTTAATGTCCTGTTCCCTCACACGAATCTGATTGTAACCAGACTGAAGATCAATCTTGTAGAACACCTTTGCTCCCTTCAGTTGGTCAAACAGATCCTCAATGCGAGGCAATGGATACTTATTCTTGACGGTCACTTGATTGAGAGCACGATAGTCAATGCACATATGCCAACTACCATCCTTCTCCGAAACGAAGAGGATGGGTGCTCCCCATGGCGACACACTATGTCGAATAAAACCCTTGGCTAACAAATCCTCCAATTGCTTTTTCAACTCATCTTGAAAAGGACGAGCCAAGCGATATGGGGAGATAGAAATAGGTCGAGTGCCAGGAACAAGATCAATTCGAAACTCCACACTCCTCACTGGAGGCAAAACCAGGCAACTCATAAGGGAACACATCAACAAACTCCTTCACCACAGGAATCTCTTCAATTGCTACTAAAGAAGATGGCTTTTCTAAAATAGTCATGAGAAAACCCAACTGCCTCAAACGGCAACCAGAAAACAGACTAGCTAAAGTAAAGATGGAACTGAAAGGTATACTACCCTGAAATGTCAACTCCACCCCTAACGGGGCCTGCAAGGTAATTGTCTTCCAAAAGCAGCAGATCCTGGCACGGTACTGATGCAACCAGTCCATGCCCAGAATGACATCAAAAGGAGCCAACTGAATCACCATAAGATTGGCAAAGAAAACCTCATCATCAATGGCAATAGTACAACCCGGGCAAACCAAAGAACTAGCAATCAGACCCCTCGGAGAACTGACTATCACAGACTCAGAAATCCGCTGAACTCCCAACTTAGCTCTACTAGCAAACTCCGACGACACGAAAGAATAGGATGCTCCGGAATCAAACAAAACAAAGGCATCAACTGAATCCACAAGCAGAGTACCTGAAACCACCTCTGGATGCCCGGCTGACTCGGCGGTCGGCAAGGCGTACACTCCCGGTGGCGCTGGGGCAGCGGGAGCCCCGACACCCGGCTGATGCCCCAACAAGGATGGGGGAGGTGGAGGTAACTTAGGAGGAGCCGATGGCTGCGAGCACCAGTAGATCACCGGTGGCACCCAAACAGAGGGCGACTGGGGACAGGGGCCGCCATCATGTGCACAGACCCTTTGGAAGACACCGCTAGAGTGGGAGGAGAAGGCACCGTCTCTCACTTGATGATGCTACCGGGATTCATCCGGCAGACTCGTACCATATGGCCAGGTTTTCCACAGTGGTTGCAAACCCCGGACCAAACACACTCTGCAGCACGGTGTTCACCACCGCACTTGAAATAAATCATACCTTGCCCGGGCACAGGACGAACAGCCACCTGCGAGGAAGTCGACTGGGGCGGCTTCATCTTAGCCCCTGAGGAGGAGCCCTGTCCCCCCTTGAACTTCTTAAAGGTGGGTTGCTGAGAAGACCCACCTCCTCCACCAAAGGTCCTCTTCTGGCCCCCGCTTGGGACCGTGTGAACCCTAGAACCACTAGGGTTTTGCTTATCCCTGGAGAGCTCCAACTCGAGCTCCATACCCTTCGCCTGCTCCACCACCAAGAGGAGAAGAAGCGGAAGCGGGGCGCGCAGTTCTCGACGGGCAGCAGTTCGCAGCGGGCCCGCATTATCCCTCCACCACCGAGGGCGACTGCTCCTACACCTCCCCTGCCGACCGGGATGGTCCGACCTCCGGTGGTTGCTCCTCAGCCTCCACCACCACAGTCGGGGACACGGGCGGTAACGATCGCTGGACCGGGCCCATGCGACAACTGCGGGCTTGCGGGTCACTTCATCCGCGACTGTCCGTTCCCAAGGCGGGGCAACAACACCACCGCCCCGCAACTTCCAGTTGCGACGGCACCACCGCCACTTCCTGCGCCAGCCCGCGGCCGAGTCAACTACGTCGGTGCCGAGGAGATTCCAGAGGACCACGCCTTGCTAACGGGTATGTTATGCATTAATGGACATTCCGCTAGAGTATTGTTTGACTCGGGGGCATCTCATTCCTTCATTCGAAAAGAGTTCACCATGCATCATCAGATGAGAGTGAGTAGCAGCGCCACTCCATTTCTTATCGAGGCACCGGGGTCAAAGTTTGTAGTAGATCAAGTAGTTCAGAAGGCGTCGGTGCTAGTTCAAGGGGTTTCTTCCGTTGTCAGTTTGTTGCTCCTGTACCTTCAGGGAATGGATGTCATACTAGGCATGAATTGGCTGACGCGATAGCAGGCCATCCTTGATTGTTCTCGCTGCACTATCTCTCTGAAGGGACCAAAGGGCGGCTGGCTGACGTTGCTTCTTGACGAGGGCAAGGCCACCCTTTGCTCCTTGAATGGTGCAGAAGTTGAGGAGATAGAGTCAGTTCCCGTGGTGTCAGAGTACCCGGATGTGTTCCTAGCGGAATTACCGGGGATGCCACCTGATCGGGACATCGAGTTTGTAGTGGAGCTTCAGCCTGGGACCGCTCCAGTCTCCAAACGGCCATATCGAATGCCGCCCAACGAATTGGCTGAGCTAAAGACTCAATTGAAGGAGTTGATGGACAAGGGTTTCATTCATCCGAGCTCCTCGCCTTGGGGCTGCTCGGCTCTTTTCGTGACCGAAAAGGACGGTTCGCTTCGCCTCTGCGTGGATTACCGTCCCTTGAATGATGTCACTGTCAAGAACAAGTACCCTCTGCCTCGGATTGATATCCTGTTTGATCAGCTTGCTGGTGCACGGGTATTCTCCAAGATTGACCTGAGGCTCGGGTACCATCAGATTAAGATCCGGGCCGAAGATATCCCAAAGACTGCCTTCTCCACTAGCTATGGGCTGTATGAGTACACCGTCATGTCGTTCAGACTGACGAATGCGCCGGCGTACTTCATGTATCTCATGAACTCCATATTCATGGAGGAGCTGGATTCCTTTGTCGTCATCTTCATCGACGACATCCTCATCTATTCAGCTAACGAGGAAGATCATGCCAAGCACCTTCACGTTGTTCTCGGAAGGCTTCGGGAACACCGCTTGTATGCGAAGTTCAGCAAGTGTGAGTTCTGGCTAAAGGAGGTGTCTTTCTTGGGGCATGTTCTCTCTGAACGAGGCGTCGCTGTCGACCCAAGCAAAGTACAGGATGTGCTCAAGTGGGAACAGCCCAAGTCTGTCACCGAGATCCGCAGTTTCCTTGGGCTAGCTGGCTATTACCGCCGTTTCATTCAGGACTTCTCTAAGATAGCCAAGCCCATGACTGAGTTGCTGAAGAAGGGCACGGAATTCAAGTGGTCAGTGAGCTGTGAACAGGCATTCCAACCTTGAAGCAGCGCCTCACCACGGCTCCAGTCCTCACCCAGCCCAATGTTCACGAGCCGTTTGACGTGTATTGCGATGCATCAGGCATCGGACTTGGCTGTGTGCTTATGCAGGACAGCCGAGTTGTCGCTTAAGCGTCTCGGCAATTAAAGCACCATGAAGAGCACTACCCGACCCATGATTTGGAGCTTGCAGTAGTGGTCCATGCTCTGAAGATTTGGCGCCACTACCTCCTGGGGAACAAGTGCAACATCTACACCGATCACAAGAGCCTCAAGTACATCTTCACGCAGGCAGACTTGAATATGAGGCAGAGACGGTGGCTTGAGTTGATTAAGGACTACAATTTGGAAGTCCATTACCACCCTGGGAAGGCCAATGTGGTGGCTGACGCATTGAGTCGCAAGGCCCAATGCCACTGCCTTGCTCTTCCACCTCGAAGTGCCACCCTTTGTACTGAATTCCAGAAGCTCAACTTGGAAATGGTAGAAGAAGGTTTCCAGACTAATGTGGAGTTGAAGTCCACATTGCTTAATCAGATTCGGGAGGCTCAGAAGGATGATGTGGGTGTCTCCCAAATTAACGACAAGGTGAATTCTGGCCAAGCTCCTGGTTTCCGTCTGGATGATCAAGGAACCTTGTGGTTCGGTGGGCGTGTAGTCATCCCTGATGATCAAGAGTTGAAAAGGGTGATTCTCGATGAAGCCCATAACTCGTTGCTCACAATCCATCCGGGCAGCAACAAAATGTACCAAGACCTGAAGCGGCAATTCTGGTGGACTCGCATGAAGCGCGAAATTGCTCGCTATGTGTCTGAGTGCGATGTCTGCAGGCGGGTAAAGGCCGAACATTTTAAACCAGCTGGTACTCTTCAGCCTCTACCCATACCAAGCTGGAAGTGGGAAGACATCAGTACGGACTTCATCACCGGCTTGCCTCTGACTTCTTTGAGTCACGACTCGATATGGGTGATTGTCGACCGGTTGACAAAGTCTGCACATTTCCTAGCCGTTCGCACCACCTACTCAGCTAAGAGGTATGCAGAGTTGTATGTCACCAGGATTGTATGCCTTCAAGGAGTACCTAAGCGGATAGTTTTGGATCGAGGCTCTAAATTTGTCTCGCGATTCTGGAGAAGTCTGCATGAAGTACTGGGCACGAAGCTACTCCACAGTTCGGCATATCACCCTCAAACTGATGGCCAGACCGAGAGGGTCAATCAGATACTCGAGGATATGTTGCGGGCGTGTGTCCTGTCCTATGGGAAGAAATGGGAAGAATGTCTCCCGTATGCCGAGTTTGCGTATAACAACAGCTACCAAACCAGCATCAAAATGTCCCCTTTTGAAGCACTTTATGGTCGTAGCTGTCGGGCACCTCTAAATTGGTCTGAGAGTGGGGAGCGTTCATTCCTTGGACCTGAACTGGTCATGGAGGCAGAAGAAAAAGTGAGGACTATTCGGGAAAACTTGAGGATAGCGCAATCACGACAGAAAAGTTATGCCGATCGCCGTAGGAGACCTCTCTCCTTCGACGTTGGCGACTTCGTCTATCTGAAGGTCTCCCCTCTTTGAGGCACTCGTCGGTTTGGAATGAAAGGGAAACTGGCGCCTCGTTACATAGGGCCATTTCGAGTCCTTGAGAAGCGTGGTCAGGTTGCATATCAGCTAGAGCTTCCTCCCACACTCGAGATGGTCCATAATGTCTTCCATGTCTCCCAATTGAAGAAGTGTCTCCGCACTCCTTTCGAGTCACTTGAAGTGGATGATCTAGGAGTCACTCCTGAACCGGATTTGTCCTATCAAGAATATCCGATTCGGGTTTTAGAAAAAGCGGAACGCAAGACTCGACGGAGAACACTAAAGTTTTACAAGATTCAATGGAGCAATCATACTGAGGATGAGGCTACTTGGGAACCCGAAGATCGCCTAAAGGCCAAGTACCCTGAATTCTTCGATGCCATGTACGTGCGGGCGTGCAGTCCTAAAGGATAAAGCATGTCTATTGGGATCCTAATCCGCGTGTACGTTTATTCTGAATCTCGGGGCGAGATTCCCTTAAGGGGGGAGGGTTTGTCAAGACCAACTTTCAAAAATTCTGAAACAACCAGAGTATCCGGATCAGCATCCGGAGTGTCCGGATTCAACCCGGAATGTCCGAATAAAATGTCCGGAGTATCCGGATTGGGCTGACCGAACACCCCATCCCGGAGTGTCCGGGTTATTGCTACTGAAGACCCCAACCCGGAGTCTCCGGGTTGAGCGTCCGGAGAGTCCGGATTGTGCGGGGTTTTTTTTATAAAAGTTTGATTTTCGTGGTCCCCTCTTCATTTCTTTCTTCCACCTTGCTCCCTACTCCCGTGCTCTCCACCCTAGCTCCTCTCCGGCGAGCTCCCACCGGCCGGCGTCGTCCTTAGCTCCTCCTGGGGTGACTTCCCCACCGTGGTGTCCTCGAGCTCCTCCCTAAGCCGGTGTTCCTCGCCCCCACGTGGTTTCCCCTCTTTCCTTCCTTGAAGGTGAGGCTTCCCTTGGGGTTGATTTATGGGATTCTTGGGTTCTAGGGTCATCCATGGTGGATTTAGGGCCTAGGTTTAGATTTGGGGGTTTTGGGGTGGATTTGAGTTCTAGGGTTTTGGGGGTGTGTTGGTCCTAGGGTTGGATTTGGGGGTTGATTTGCCAAGTGTGGGTACTAGTAAGGTAGATCGGGTAGTAGTGATGCCGATCCAAGGGCTAGTTGGGATTAGTTAGGGGTTCTTGGGTTTAGCATCGTTTTCTCGCGAGTTTGGGCTAGCTCGGAGCTTCTTCGGTTTAGCCACGTGTAGGAAAGTCATAGATCGGGCCCTCGTGGTGCCGTAAAGCTCGGTGTCGCTTCGATCCCTCATGTTAGTTGGGCAAGATGCGCCAGGACCGGAGTGTACGGACCCCAGTGCGGAGTGTCCACCCTAGGCCAGAGTATCCGGACGCATATGGCCGGAATGTTCGGATTGTCCGGACTGTCCGGATGAAATACCTGGACTGTCCGGATGAAATACCTGGACTGTCCGGGTTCACCTGGTCTGTCCGGTTGCGTTGTAGCATCGGGGTTTTTGTTCTAATTGTTTCTTTTGCATGGCATGCATCTCATTATGCATTGTACTCGTGTAGAGAGCGATCCCGCGGGACTTAACGCCGCGGTGACCGAGGGTGTTGCCGGAGAGCCGGCTACCGCCGATCCGCAAGCAGAAGAACAAGGCAAGCACCTAAGCATCCTGAACCCTGAATAATTATGTAATTTGGTGAATAAATTGCTAAATTGTGGTTTAAGTATTGCATTAGGAGTCGAATGTGGGACAGGCTAGATCCAAATTGCTGCATGTACCACCCTTGTTACTTGTCGAACCCCATCTTTGGAACTAGATTATGGGTATTAATCACGTCATGCTTAGTATGCTTAGAGGTCGGGTTTCGGGCCAAGTGGTGGATGGTTCCACTGCTTGAGGACTTTTTACTCGATATGGTGGAGCGGTTTGGGTATGGTTGAATGTGGAAAAGAGAAATGTGAAATGAGACCGGGCGAGAGAGTTGGATCACTTGGGTAAGGAGACTCAAGTGTGGTAGTCTCGTCCGTGTCGATTAAGGACCGATCGGGTGTAACGTGGCAAAAGCACCTTTTTGGTTGATCGCAAGCCTGATTATGGTACGGTAAGCCACTCTTTCATCGCATGCCGTTCGATGGACCGTAACCTCATGCGGCTGGACGTGGTTGAGGGCGGGGCTTAGGCCGGCTCTTGAGCGCCAAGCTGGGCTTGGGGCTGCTCGAGGGGGTGCTAGGTTTCCGGACCGCATGAAGACGCTCCAACGGATTGGTATGGATGGGAGGGGGTTGACATGAGGTTCCTTCGTGGCACATGTCGTGTGATCAATGCTTCCCTGCAGGGTTAATTAAGCGATTCAAATTGCCGCGCTCTCGGATATGAGCAAGCTTGGTCAGATGTTACTCAACATAGTAATAACTTGAACAGAAGTTCGCCTTTGGGCTTGAGCTCCCAATGAATGTGGTTAATGGTTGAACTTGATACATGTTAACCTCACATTAGAAGTAGGTGCAGTGATAACCGCGTCAATGAACTGATGAATTGAGTAGTTAGGTAACTAAGGAACAAACATAAGCATTTCTGCAAATTTACCTTCGGCCGTTCCTTGCTACATCCAAATGCATATCCTTTTGGAGTCAGTCATATATGGACCACGGGTAAGACTTGCGAGTACCTTTTGTACTCAGGCTTCTGCTTTTGTGGTTTTGCAGGTGAGGATCCAGCGGGGTGTGAGTTTTGCCCCTACTGCCTATCGGTGACCGGGCGGGGCACCGAGTAGAGGCCGCAGTCGACGCGCGTGCGCCCGGAAGTGTTCAGGGCATGACGCTTCCGGGGTGTTTTACTTTTGTTGTATAGGATACTTGATGATGCTTTTGTGGTACAAGTTACGCTTTTATTTCTGTAATGGAACTATCTACCTTTCGCTTGTTCGTTTGGTCGTCCTTTGGGCTTCCGTGTGCCGTGTTGTGTGTTTGTTTGCTTCCGCATTTCTTTGCGCCTCTGGTAGGGTGGTTTGGGGTTCGATGCCCCTTTATGCGAATTGGATTTTGATATGGCATTGGGAACCGGTATGTGGGGATCCTGGGCGAGTTTTGGATCGCATACCGGGGGAATACCGGGGTTGTTGTCGAGTTAATCGAAGGGTTCCATTGTCGTCTCGATTGGGCTTGGGTGCTAACCCTGTGAGCGCCCTCGGCGGACCGTGGTTAGCCTCCAAACCCCATCAGGATGACTAAGCCTTCAATTAACCCGAGGACGATCTGGGCGGCTCCTCTCAGGGCTGGTTGACAACAGCATGAGAACCCGCGGAGGCATGGGCGATGATGATGGTGCTGGGTGATCACAGCCTGGCCGTGGCGATCCGCTTCCTCCTCCCAATGTGCTGGATATCATGATGCGGTCTGAGCAGAACCAGGAGACCACCAATCGGATCCTTGAGATACTGGTCCAGAACCAAGCTGCTCAAGGTGGCCGCGGCGACGGTCGGGGCTGACCAAACGGCTACCTGGACTTCTTGCACACTCAGCCGCCGGTCTTCTCCAGAGCTAGCGACCCCTTGGAGGCTGATGACTGGCTGCGTACCATGGAGCAGAAATTTGCTCTTATCCAGTGCGGGGACCTTCAGAAGGCTCCCTTCGCAGCGCAGCAGCTTCAAGGCCCTACTGGAGCATGGTGGGCCAATTTCTTGGTGATGCAGCCCGCCGGTCACCAGGTGACTTGGGCGGAGTTCCGTGAGGCTTTTCGGGCGTACCTCATCCCGAAGGGACTCATGGATATCAAGAAGCAACAGTTCCTCGCCCTCAAGCAATTGGGCAAGTCAATGGTGGATTACTCAAGGGAATTCAATTACCTGGCTCAGTATGCACCTGAGAAGGTCGATACTGATGAGAAGAAGCAGAGCCGCTTCATGAGTGGGATGTCCGCCAAGATGCAGGACAAGCTGTCGGTGTGCGACTTCGCCGACTTCAATGACTTGGTGAGTCGGGCGATTACAATTGAGCATAAGATGAGGAACCACCAAGAGGAGAAGAAGCGGAAGTGGGGCGCGCAGTTCTCGACGGGCAGCAGTTCGCAGCGGGCCCGCATTATCCCTCCACCACTGAGGGTGACTGCTCCTACACCTCCCCTGCCGACCGGGATGGTCCGACCTCCGGTGGTTGCTCCTCGGCCTCCACCACCACAGTCGGGGACACGGGCGGTAACGACTGCTGGACCAGGCCCATGCTACAACTGCGGGCGTGCGGGGCACTTCATCCGCGACTGTCCGTTCCCAAGGCGGGGCAACAACACCACCGCCCCGCAACTTCCAGTTGAGACGGCACCACCGCCACTTCCTGCGCCAGCCCGCGGCCGAGTCAACTACGTCGGTGCCGAGGAGATTTCAGAGGACCACGCCTTGCTGACGGGTATGTTATGCATTAATGGACATTCCGCTAGAGTATTGTTTAACTCGGGGGCATCTCATTCCTTCATTCGAAAAGAGTTCGCCATGCATCATCAGATGAGAGTGAGTAGCAGCGCCACTCCATTTCTTATCGAGGCACCGGGGTCAAAGCTTGTAGTAGATCAAGTAGTTCAGAAGGCGTCGATGCTAGTTCAAGGGGTTTCTTCCATTGTCAGTTTGTTGCTCCTGTACCTTCAGGGAATGGATGTCATACTAGGCATGAATTGGCTGACGCGACAGCAGGCCATCCTTGATTGTTCTCGCCGCACTATCTCTTTGAAGGGACCAAAGGGCGGCTGGCTGACGTTGCTTCTTGACGAGGGCAAGGCCACCCTTTGCTCCTTGAATGGTGCTGAAGTTGAGGAGATAGAGTCAGTTCCCGTGGTGTCAAAGTTCCCGGATGTGTTCCCAGCGGAATTACCGGGGATGCCACCTGATCGGGACATCGAGTTTGTAGTGGAGCTTCAGCCTGGGACCGCTCCAGTCTCCAAACGGCCATATCGAATGCCACCCAACGAATTGGCTGAGCTGAAGACTTAATTGAAGGAGTTTATGGACAAGGGTTTCATTCGTCCGAGCTCCTCGCCTTGGGGCTGCTCGGCTATTTTCGTGACCGAAAAGGACGGTTCGCTTCGCCTCTGCGTGGATTACCGTCCCTTGAATGATGTCACTGTCAAGAACAAGTACCCTCTGCCTCGGATTGATATCCTGTTTGATCAGCTTGCTGGTGCACGGGTATTCTCCAAGATTGACCTGAGGCTCGGGTACCATCAGATTAAGATCCGGGCCGAAGATATCCCAAAGACAGCCTTCTCCACTAGCTATGGGCTGTATGAGTACACCGTCATGTCGTTCGGACTGACGAATGCGCCGGCGTACTTCATGTATCTCATGAACTCCATATTCATGGAGGAGCTGGATTCCTTTGTCGTCATCTTCATCGACGACATCCTCATCTATTCAGCTAATGAGGAAGATCATGCCAAGCACCTTCACGTTGTTCTCGGAAGGCTTCGGGAACACCGCTTGTATGCGAAGTTCAGCAAGTGTGAGTTCTGGCTAAAGGAGGTGTCTTTCTTGGGGCATGTTCTCTCTGAACGAGGCATCGCTGTCGACCCAAGCAAAGTACAGGATGTGCTCAAGTGGGAACAGCCCAAGTCTGTCACCGAGATCCGCAGTTTCCTTGGGCTAGCTGGCTATTACCGCCGTTTCATTCAGGACTTCTCTAAGATAGCCAAGCCCATGACTGAGTTGCTGAAGAAGGGCACGGAATTCAAGTGGTCAGTGAGCTATGAGCAGGCA
The DNA here is from genome assembly GCA_036346355.1 of Rhipidocladum racemiflorum. NCBI lineage: Eukaryota > Viridiplantae > Streptophyta > Magnoliopsida > Poales > Poaceae > Rhipidocladum > Rhipidocladum racemiflorum. The sequence continues at coordinate 54,782,042 of CM070577.1, read as the reverse complement.
TTCCAAACCTTGAAGCAGCGCCTCACCACGGCTCCAGTCCTCACCCAGCCCAATGTTCACGAGCCGTTTGACGTGTGTTGCGATGCATCAGGCATCGGACTTGGCTGTGTGCTTATGCAGGACAGCCGAGTTGTCGCTTAAGCGTCTCGGCAATTAAAGCGCCATGAAGAGCACTACCCGACCCATGATTTGGAGCTTGCAGCAGTGGTCCATGCTCTGAAGATTTGGCGCCACTACCTCCTGGGGAACAAGTGCAACATCTACACCGATCACAAGAGCCTCAAGTACATCTTCACGCAGGCAGACTTGAATATGAGGCAGAGACGGTGGCTTGAGTTGATTAAGGACTACAATTTGGAAGTTCATTACCACCCTGGGAAGGCCAATGTGGTGGCTGACGCATTGAGTCGCAAGGCCCAATGCCACTGCCTTGCTCTTCCACCTCGAAGTGCCACCCTTTGTACTGAATTCCAGAAGCTCAACTTGGAAATGGTAGAAGAAGGATTCCTGACTAATGTGGAGTTGAAGTCCACATTGCTTCATCAGATTCGGGAGGCTCAGAAGGATGATGTGGGTGTCTCCCAAATTAGCGACAAGGTGAATTCTGGCCAAGCTCCTGGTTTTCGTCTGGATGATCAAGGAACCTTGTGGTTCGGTGGGCGTGTAGTCATCCCTGATGATCAAGAGTTGAAAAGGGTGATTCTCGATGAAGCCCATAACTCGTTGCTCACAATCCATCCGGGCCGCAACAAAATGTACCAAGACTTGAAGCGGCAATTCTGGTGGACTCGCATGAAACGCGAAATTGCTCGCTATGTGTCTGAGTGCGATGTCTGCAGGCGGGTAAAGGCCGAACATTTTAAACCAGCTGGTACTCTTCATCCTCTACCCATACCAAGCTGGAAGTGGGAAGACATTAGTATGGACTTCATCACCGGCTTGCCTCTGACTTCTTCGAGTCACGACTCGATATGGGTGATTGTCGACCGGTTGACAAAGTCTGCACATTTCCTAGCCGTTCGCACCACCTACTCAGCTAAGAGGTATGCAGAGTTGTATGTCACCAGGATTGTATGCCTTCATGGAGTTCCTAAGCGGATAGTTTTGGATCGAGGCTCTCAATTTGTCTCGCGATTCTGGAGAAGTCTGCATGAAGTACTGGGCACGAAGCTACTCCACAGCTCGGCATATCACCCTCAAACTGGTGGCCAGACCGAGAGGGTCAATCAGATACTCGAGGATATGTTGCGGGCGTGTGTCCTGTCCTATGGGAAGAAATGGAAAGAATGTCTCCCGTATGCCGAGTTTGCGTATAACAACAGCTACCAAACCAGCATCAAAATGTCCCCTTTTGAGGCACTTTATGGTCGTAGCTGTCGGGCACCTCTAAATTGGTCTGAGAGTGGGGAGCGTTCATTCCTTGGAACTGAACTGGTCATGGAGGCAGAAGAAAAAGTGAGGACTATTCGGGAAAACTTGAGGATAGCGCAATCACGACAGAAAAGTTATGCCGATCGCCGTAGGAGACCTCTCTCCTTCGACGTTGGCGACTTCGTCTATCTGAAGGTCTCCCCTCTTCGAGGCACTCGTCGGTTTGGAATGAAAGGGAAACTGGCGCCTCGTTACATAGGGCCATTTCGAGTCCTTGAGAAGCGTGGTTAGGTTGCATATCAGCTAGAGCTTCGTCCCACACTCGAGATGGTCCATAATGTCTTCCATGTCTCCCAATTGAAGAAGTGTCTCCGCACTCCTTTCGAGTCACTTGAAGTGGATGATCTAGGAGTCACTCCTGAACCGGATTTGTCCTATCAAGAATATCCGATTCGGGTTTTAGAAAAAGCGGAATGCAATACTCGACGGAGAACACTAAAGTTTTACAAGATTCAATGGAGCAATCATACTGAGGATGAGGCAACTTGGGAACCCGAAGATCGCCTAAAGGCCGAGTACCCTGAATTCTTCGATGCCATGTAAGTGCGGGCGTGCAGTCCTAAAGGTTAAAGCACGTCTATTAGGATCCTAATCCGCGTGTACGTTTGTTCTGAATCTCGGGGTGAGATTCCCTTAAGGGGGGAGGGTTTGTCAAGACCCACTTTCAAAAATTCTGGAACATCCGGAGTGTCCGGATTCAACCCGGAATGTCCGGAGTATCCGGATTGGGTGACCGAACACCCCAACCCGGAGTGCCCGGACGAAAGGTCCGGAGTGTCCGGGTTATTGCTACTGAAGACCCCAACCCGGAGTCTCCGGGTTGAGCGTCCGGAGAGTCCGGATTGTGCGGGGTTTTTTTATAAAAGTCCGATTTTCGTGGTCCCCTCTTCATTTCTTTCTTCCACCTTGCTCCCTACTCCCGTGCTCTCCACCCTAGCTCCTCTCCGGCGAGCTCCCACCGGCCGGCGTCGTCCTTAGCTCCTCCCGGGGTGACTTCCCCACCGTGGTGTCCTCGAGCTCCTCCCCAAGCCGGTGTTCCTCGCCCCCACGTGGTTTCCCCTCTTTCCTTCCTTGAAGGTGAGGCTTCCCTTGGGGTTGATTTATGGGATTCTTGGGTTCTGGGGTCATCCATGGTGGATTTAGGGCCTAGGTTTAGATTTGGGGGTTTTGGGGTGGATTTGAGTTCTAGGGTTTTGGGGGTGTGTTGGTCCTAGGGTTGGATTTGGGGGTTGATTTGCCAAGTGTGGGTACTAGTAAGGTAGATTGGGTAGTAGTGATGCCGATCCAAGGGCTAGTTGGGATTAGTTAGGGGTTCTTGGGTTTAGCATCGTTTTCTCGCGAGTTTGGGCTAGCTCGAAGCTTCTCCGGCTTAGCCACCTGTAGGAAAGTCATAGATCGGGCCCTCGTGGTGCCGTAAAGCTCGGTGTCGCTTCGATCCCTCATGTTAGTTGGGCAAGATGCGCTAGGACCGGAGTGTCCAGACCCCAGTGCGGAGTGTCCGCCCTAGGCCGGAGTATCCGGACGCATATGGCCGGAATGTCCGGATTGTTTGGACTGTCCGGATGAAATACCCGGACTCTCCGGGTTCACCTGGTCTGTCCGGTTGCGTTGTAGCGTCGGGGTTTTTGTTCTAATTGTTTCTTTTGCATGGCATGCATCTCATTATGCATTGTACTCGTGTAGAGAGCGATCCCGCGGGACTTGAAGCCGCGGTGACCGAGGGTGTTACCGGAGAGCCGGCTACCGCCGATCCGCAAGCAGAAGAACAAGGCAAGCACCTAAGCATCCTGAACCCTGAATAATTATGTAATTTGGTGAATAAATTGCTAAATTGTGGTTTAAGTATTGCATTAGGAGTCGAATGTGGGATAGGCTAGATCCAAATTGCTGGATGTACCACCTTTGTTACTTGTCGAACCCCATCTTTGGAACTAGATTATGGGTATTAATCACGTCATGCTTAGTATGCTTAGAGGTCGGGTTTCGGGCCAAGTGGTGGATGGTTCCACTGCTTGAGGACTTTTTACTCGATATGGTGGAGCGGTTTGGGTATGGTTGAATGTGGAAAAGAGAAATGTGAAATGAGACCGGGCGAGAGAGTTGGATCACTTGGGTAAGGAGACTCAAGTGTGGTAGTCTCGTCCGTGTCGATTAAGGACCGATCGGGTGTAACGTGGCAAAAGCACCTTTTTGGTTGATCGCATGCCTGATTATCGTACGGTAAGCCACTCTTTCATCGCATGCCGTTCGATGGACCGTAACCTCATGCGGCTGGACGTGGTTGAGGGCGGGGCTTAGGCCGGCTCTTGAGCGCCAAGCTGGGCTTGGGGCTGCTCGAGGGGGTGCTAGGTTTCCGGACCGCATGAAGACGCTCCAACGGATTGGTATGGATGGGAGGGGGTTGACATGAGGTTCCTTCGTGGCACATGTCGTGTGATCAATGCTTCCCTACAGGGTTAATTAAGCGATTCAAATTGCCGCGCTCTCGGATATGAGCAAGCTTGGTCAGATGTTACTCAACGTAGTAATAACTTGAACAGAAGTTCGCCTTTGGGCTTGAGCTCCCAATGAATGTGGTTAATGGTTGAACTTGTTACATGTTAACCTCACATTAGAAGTAGGTGCAGTGATAACCGCGTCAATGAACTGATGAATTGAGTAGTTAGGTAACTAAGCAACAAACATAAGCATTTCTGCAAATTTACCTTCGACCGTTCCTTTCTACATCCAAATGCATATCATTTTGGAGTCAGTCATATATGGACCACGGGTAAGACTTGCGAGTACCTTTTATACTCAGGCTTCTGCTTTTATGGTTTTGCAGGTGAGGATCCAGCGGGGTGTGAATTTTGCCCCTACTGCCTATCGGTGACCGGGCGGGGCACCGAGTAGAGGCCGCGATGACGGCAGCGTCGCCGGAAGTGTTCAGGGCATGACGCTTCCGGGGTGTTTTACTTTTGTTGTATAGGATACTTGATGATGCTTTTGTGGTACAAGTTACGCTTTTATTTCTGTAATGGAACTGTCTACCTTTCGCTTGTTCGTTTGGTCATCCTTTGGGCTTCCGTGTGCCGTGTTGTGTGTTTGTTTGCTTCCGCATTTCTTTGCGCCTCTGGTAAGGTGGTTTGGGGTTCGATGCCCCTTTATGCGAATTGGATTTTGATATGGCATTGGGAACCGGTATGTGGGGATCCTGGGCGAGTTTTGGATCGCATACCGGGGGAATACCGGGGTTGTTGTCGAGTTAATCGAAGGGTTCCATTGTCGTCTCGATTGGGTTTGGGTGCTTTATTAGTTGACACCCCGAGGTCCCACAGGTACGTTATTAGCAACTTAATCAACTAGGTCTGTCCCATTATAGACATGTGGTTGCACGTTTAACTCAGTTCAAAGGCTTGCAAGGTTAAGTCCTTAGGTTGACCAGGGCAAGACTAACCGAAGAACCAAATCAACTTCCCCGGTGCCATTCATGGCCCACCATATCATTCTTGGCACATGCCCTGGTCTAAATCTATTTATTAAAAAATCCCAGTTGATTACCATGCACCATGTGCCATCGATAACAACATCAATAACACATGACACTTTCTCAAAAAACATGTTCCATATGCCATTAAGTCAATGTTAACATGTAATTATCCAAAATCATGTTGTGACTACGTGGCAGGTCTAAGCAATATACTACAACGGTCTAATTACCCATGTTGGCAATTTAATAATGTCTAACTAAATAATCCACAAGTAGGGTGACAAGGGGTTCATGGCATACAATTATATTTATCAAGGTGTCATACAGCAACTAGGTATTTAACTAATCCCAGAATTAATCAACATAAATTCTAATTAAATTAGTATGCAATACTTTGAAACAACATAATTTCAAAAGGATGGGCTCAACATGGTCAAAGCACAACTTGCCTTCAAAGAGTACTTGATCTTGGTCTTGAGCTGGTTCCTGGGTCAACACTTCACCTTCGAAGCCTTCGGGCACTTCAACGTCTACTCGTAATGTGTGCAAATAGCAATAAATAAATAAACAGTAGACAAAAAATGTCCAAAAATCCAAATAAAGTTCACAAACAGAAAGAACACAATTTTACAAATTTTTAGGAATTGAATCGCCAAAAACGGAGTTAGAACGCAAAAATTATCGTCGATTAAAGTTTAAAGAATCTATTAAATAAATATAAACAGAAATAAAATCATGTCCAAAAATTTATTAAAAATTATATTTAGGTAGATCTCAATTTTATGAAAATTTAGAAATTGGAATCGTCCAAATCGGAGTTAAGATGCAAAAGTTATAAGCGTTTGAAGTTTAAAAATTAAAATAAAAGAATAAACTGAATTAATCCATTTATTTTTCTATTGAAAAATTGATTAATGACGTCAGCATGACATCGGCGCGGAATTTGATTTTCCACCGAATTATTTTTCTATTGAAAAATCGGATTATGACGTCAGCATGACGTCAGCCGGCGGATAGACTCGGTCCACGGTTCGGGTCTGGTCCACCGTGGACCCGGTCCACTGGCGCACGTGTCTTAGACATGCGGGACCCATCGGATGACGTCAGCGCTGACGTCATCGCGCTCGGGCGAACGGGCTGACACGCGGCCCCCCACCGTGACGTTAGTGGTGATGTCATGGTGCGGTTCGGCTGACCCGTTGACACGCGGGCCCGGCATGTCAGCAACACGGACGTACGTGCGCGCGCACCGCACGGTGCGGCTAAGTCACACGTGGCTCGATCCCGGCCGTTGATTTGAAAATCGACGGCTTGGATCAGATCTAATCCCGCGCGTTATGGAGTTAACGCGGTTACTCTAGGCCGTTCGATTTGAATCGGACGGTCCAGATCTGATCGGGATCTTGCCTCACCGTGGGTGGCGTGGCATGTCCCGGTGGACGACGCGTGGCACTATTTGCGCCGTTCGATCTCGATCGAACAGCCTAGATTACCTCTAATGCTACAACGCGGTTAATCCTAACCGTACGATCTAGATCTAACAGCTGAGATCTAACCTGGGTCATCTCTACCGTTCGCTACGTGGCCTAATCTACGCCGTTGGATCTAGATCCAACGGTCAGAAATGGATCTGGGTTCTACGGGGTTAGGGTGCACGTGAACTCACCGTGACGGTCGGATCTTGATCGGACGGTGGAGAAGCTTCACGGCTGCGATGGCGTTGCGGTGGCGTTGCTCTGCCGGAGTTGGGGAAGACAACCAAGCCCACGGCGCCCCCGTGAGTTTCTGGCGAGGTGGATGGTGCGGTCCGGTGCGCCTTGTCCTTGCGGTTCCAGATCCGGGCTACAAGACGGTGGAGGCGGCTTGACGGCGGCGGCACGCGCAAGAAACCGAAGCGGAGCCCTAATCCAACTACGGCGAGCAATTGAGCCGGCGCGGCGGCGGCTCAAGCTAAAAGGATTGGGGCAAACGGTGCGCAAGGGAAAGAATATCACGGCAGTAGGGTCGCTTCCTTAAATAGGGCCTTGACGTCCGCGATAAACGCGAAACCCTAACGAACTCGGTGGCGGCGCGGCAGAGGAGTCCGACCCGGACTCGGGCGGAGACGAAGGCGGACAGCCGTCCACGTGTCCAGATCCGACGGCTCGGACGCGCGTGTCACGCGGACAAGGGCGCACCGTTGGATCCCGATCCAACGGTGCAACGTGCGCACGCATGTGGCCTGCTCCTGGTCGTTGGATCTCAATCCGACGGCTCGCACGCACGTGGCTCGGTGCGGCTCGGTCGGGCTCGGGTCAGACTTGGACTCGAGTCAAACTCGGGTCCGGTCGCATGAACAGTAAAACCCACTCAGCGATTAAATATTCAAAATAATTTCTAGAAATTCAAATAATTCGAGAAAAATAGCAAAATAATCGGAGAAATTCCAGAAAAATTCTGGAAAATACTTTGAGACATTTTGGACTCAAATAAAATATTTCTAACAAAATTTTATTTATAAATTTTAATTCTTTAATTATTTCAAATGGAATAAATTCAAATTAAATCCAAATAAATCCAAATAAATTCCAGAAAATTCCAGAAATTCACCAAAATGCAAAATAACATTTAAATTCATGAAAAGCAAAAATTTGGGATGTTACACAGGTAATTAATCTTACCAATTAATATCTGCAACTCTTTTTTATTTGTCGGTGGTTTAGTATCGGCTATGGCTTTGACTTTTGCTTGATTCACTTCTATTCCTTTTGCATGCACTGTGAACCCGAGGAATTGTCCAGCCGATACTCCAAAAGCGCATTTGAGCGGATTCATCTTTAGCCCATGTGCTCTTGTGCTTTCAAACATTTTTTCCAAATCGGCTAAATGTTGCCGGTCCTCTTTTGATTTTACTACGACATCATCGATGTAGATTTCTACAGTATGGTCGATTAAGTTGTGGAAAATATGGTTCATAGCACGTTGGTATGTGGCCCCAGTGTTTTTCAAGCCGAATGTCATGACGGTCCATTCGTAGAGCCCTAAAGCCCATGGGCATCGAAAGGCCATTTTGGGTATATCGGCTTCAGCCATAAATATTTGGTTATACCCGGCATTCCCATCAAGGAAGCTTATGGTTTTATTCCCGGACGCAGCATCGATAAGCATATATTGTCATCGGGTACTCATCTTTTGGTGTGGCTTTATTCAAATCCCTAAAATCTATGTACAACCGTAGCTTACCGTTTTTCTTTTTTACGGAAACAATGTTTGAGACCCATTCAGCATATCGGCAAGGCCTGATAAACTTGGCCTCTAGTAATCGTTCTACTTCTTCTTTTATGGCATCGTATAGTGTATGATTAAATCGCCTCGGATATTGTTTAAATGGCTGATACCCAACTTTTATAGGTAGCCGATGCTCGACAAGCTGTCGGCTTAAACCTGGCATTTCAAAGTATTCCCATGCAAAACAATCCTTATACTTTCTGAGTATGTCGACCAACTTTGCTTTATATTCTGGATCTAGTTTAGCACTTACATAAGTTGGCCTTTTCCTATCGCCTTGTCCAATGTCAACTTCTTCGAGCGGATCGGCAGAGGTAAATCCTTATCCTCATCTTTCTTCTTCGAAGTCTTCGATAGCTTCTTCGTAATCTATTTCTCGCCGATAGCTCCTCATCTTCTTCTGTAACTCTGTCACTGTCTTGGACTCCATCTTCTCACAACTTCATCCGCCCGATCAAACGTATTGGGTTTGACACTGATCGGCTTTAAACCTGATTTCCCAATGCAGATGAAATCACAATCGTCCAAAAACTTTCCTGATAAGCATTCAGCTTCTTCGTGTTGCCAGTTAGCATCAGGGCTGGCCATGGCGATGTGAGCCGATGTATCGGCCGATACAACTTCAACTTCGTCATTATTCCATTGCACAAGCTTCTTATGCATAGTTGACGGAATACAGCAATTAGCGTGGATCCAATCTTGCCCAAGGAGCACACTGTAACTGCCTTTAGCCTCAATCACAAAGAACCCAGTCGGAAGTGTTTTATTTCCGACAGTTAATTCTGTCATCATCACCCCTTTTGCTTCAGTGGATCTCCTGTGAAGTCGTTCAGCACCATGTTAGTTTTGATCAGGTCTTCGTCGGCTTTACCCAACTTTCTGAACTTGCTTAAGGGCATCAGGTTCACTGTGGCTCCGCCGTCGACTAACATCCTTGATATCGGTCGGCCATTGATGTACCCTTTGAGATACAACGGCTTCAAATGCCGATGCATGTACTGAGGTTTCTCGAATACAGCATCCTGTGCACCAAGGCACAACTGGGCGAACACCCCCTCAGCCGATTCCACCTCAGTCCTAAATTCTGCGGGTAATGTGAATACCATGTTGATATCCATCGGTGGTGTATCGTCTCTAATCATCGGAGATCCGGAATCGACCGATTGGTCTGAATCACTATCGGCTTGGTCTTTTTTCTTCCATTCTTGTCTTATGGCGGGCATTGGCCGAAGCTTATTGAAAATCTGATCCCGTTTTGTTTCTGCTTTGGCCTCTCTTTCTTCCTGTGTCTTTAGTCGTTGGAGACGTCTGCACTGTGATTTGCTAAGGCCCGAGGGACACCACCTTGGTTTGGGTTCAATCGGCTTTCTGATTTTTCCAGCCAGATTACTCACTTTGCTGCCGGATTCTAACTCGGCAGTAGTGTCAGAAATTGGTGCTTGAATGCCTTTGGAGGGTTCGCCCTTCACTGGCATTGACAATCTCTCATGGACTGGCCTCCTGTCTTTCGGCCCTAGCCGGTCATGTACCGGTTTGGACAACCTATCCTCGACCGACCGTGTTGACCGATCTCTGAATGGGTGTTGCATGGGGCATGACTGTACTGTGGGTAGGGTCATCCCCTTCTCCCAGCAAAACTGCCAGAAAGGACATTGCCAGTGAGCTTCTTCTTCGCCGCTTGGTCGATAATAACCATCCGGCTGATAACGCTCTCTTGATCGGTAAGTTTTTGGCCGATGGAAATAGCTCGGTCGATGGTAACTTTGCCGTCGATAGCTTATCTTTTCATATTTTTCCAAGAGTTGGGAGAAGGTTGGTTTTTGTTTGAGATTGGGTCTTCTCGGCGAAGTTCTCCTCGCCTTGTACCATCTCCCAATTTCCAACTCTCCCTTTGGCTTCACGGTCCTTGAGCTTCGATGTAACACCCCAATTTTTTTTGCTTTTCATGAGTTTCAGTGAAATTTGACACTTTTGTGAATTTTTGGAATTTTCTGGAATTTATTCGGATTTATTTCGAATTTATTCCCTTTTGAAATAATTAAAGAATTTAATTTTGCAAATAAAATTTTGTTGGAAATATTTTATTTGAGTCCAAAATGTTCCAAAATATTTTCTGGAATTTTTCTGAATATTTTGCTATTTTTAATGAATTAAATGAATTTCTGGGGATTATTTGGAATATTTAATCGCTGGAAAAACCCAAACCGGGTTTCACTGTTCATCTGGCCGAACCCGAGTCCGAGTTAAACTCGAGTCCGACCCGGACCCAACCGCGCCAGCCGTCTCGGTCGAACCAAGTCACCGAACCCTAACGCGCGCGACCGTTGGATCGTAATCCAACGGCCACGAATCGAGCCACGTCGCCGAACCCGAGCCCGACCGAGCTAACCAGGTCGCCCGAGCCGGACCCGAGCCCAAACTCCGTGCCTGTTGGATCTAGATCCAACGGCTCACGTTGAGCCACGTCACCCAATCCGAATCCATTTCAGATTCCGCCGCCGCAACCGTGTGGGCCTCGGTTTCTGCGATTTTCACGGACGCCGAGGGACCTATTTAAGGCACCACCGGGTAGCCGACTCCCGTGCGCACCCGTAGCCCTAGACCACGTCGCCTGAGCCACCGCCATTTGCCCGCGCTAGCTCGCCGTAGTTGCGTTAGGTTTCCACCGCGGTTATTCGTCGTTTCCGCCGCCGTTGAGCCCAGATCCGGAACCACAAGGACGAGACGCGTCGGAGAGCACCTTTCACTTCGCCGGAAAGGCCCCGCAACGCTGTTGCCGTGGTCGTCGTCCTCATCTCCGGTGAGCCAGCTTCGTCGCACGCCATCGCCGTCGCTCGAGCTCTCTCCACCGTCCGATCCAGATCCGAGGGCCAGGATTCGTCCACGTCATCCCCGGTGAGATCTCACGTGTTAATCTCTAGATCTATTTCCAACCGTTGGATCTAGATCCAACGGTTCAGATCGTGCCACGTAGCCGTAACTGCACCGTGCTAGGATAGATCTCAGCCGTTAGATCTAGATCGTACGGCTAGCGTTAACCCACGTATAGCGTTAGATTGGATCTTGACCGTCCGATCCAAATCGAACGGCCCAGATCCAATCTGGACCGTTGATTTTCAAATCAACGGTCCGGATCAAGCCACGTGGCCGGGAGCCAAACCGACGCGGTCAGTAGCGTTCGCCGCTGACGTCAGCACGTGACGTCAGCGTGGGACCCACACGTCAGCGGCTCAGCCGAACCGCACCATGACGTCACCGCTGACGTCACGGTGGGGCCCGCGTGTTAGCCCACTCGGCTGAACCGTGCGCTGACGTCATGCTGACGTCACGTGGGGCCCACTTGTCAGAGACACGAGTCGTGGACTGGGTCCGCGATGGACCGAGCCAAACCGTGCGCCGGGTCCATGAACCCGAGGCGACGTGGCGGCCTCTGATTTGTCCATGTGTCATGCTGACGCAATAAATCATTTTCCGAAAAAGAAATTGTTTATTTAATTCATTTTATTGATTTAAATTTAGATTCAAACTTCAAATGCTTATAACTTTTGTATTTTAACTCCGATTTGGGTGATTCAAATTTCTAAATTTTTATAAAATTGAGATCTACCTAATGGTGAATTTTATTTAATTTTTGGACCAAAGTTTTTCTCTGTAATATTATTTAATTGATTATTTAAACTTTAAACGCTTGTAACTTTTGCGTTTTAACTCCGATTTTGACGATTCCAGTTTTTAAAAATTCATAAAAATGTATGCTCTCTGTTTATGGACTTTATTTGGATGTTTGGACACTTGTTGTGTACTGTTTTATTCATTTATTGCTATTTGCACGCGTTACGAGTAGACGTTGAGGTGCCCGAAGGCTTCGAAGGTGAAGTGTTGACCCAAGAGCAAGCTCAGGACCAATAGCAAGTACTTTTTTAAGGCAAGTTATGCTTTGACCATGTTGATCCCATTTTCAAATTAATTTGATTTGAAATTACTGCATGCTATTTAAATTAGAAAATGCTTTACTTGAGTTTGGGAAATTAGATAAATGCCAAATTGCTGTATGACACTTGGTTAATTAAATATGTGCCATGACCCCCTTGTCACCCTAGTTGTGGATTATTAGTTGGACATTAATAAATTACCAACATGGGTAGTTAGACCGATGTAGTATGCTTAGCCTTGCCACGTGAAATGATTTGGACAATCAAATGCTAATATTGATTTAACGAGATATTGAACTTGTTTTGAAGAAGTATCATGTGTTATGATTATTGATGGCACGTGGTGTATGGTAATCAACTAGGGTTTGATAAATAGTTTTCGACCGGGGCATGTGACAAGAATGATCGGGTGGGCCAGTTGTGGCACCGGGAGCGTTGTTTTGGTTCTTCGGGTAGTCTTGCCCTGGTCACCCTAAGGACTTAACCTTGCAAGCCTTTGAACTGAGTCAAACGTGCAACCACATGTCTGTAATGGGACGGACCTAGTTAATTAAGTTGCTAATAACGTACCTGTGGGACCTCGGGGTGTCAACTATACATTTTGTGCAGTTGTACGGGGGAGCGTACCGGGGCTGCGGCCAAGTACCCATCTAACGGTGGATTGGCCTAAACTTCGCCTTCGCTAAGGGAAGGGTTAGTGTGCAATCACCGGAGAGGACCACTTGTGCTGTTAGAAGTTTCAGAAAGACTTTGTGGTGTTTGGCTGTATCTTGTGGGTAAAGTGCATAACCTCTGCAGAGTGAAAAATATATTCGAATAGCCGTGTCCGCGGCATTGGACATTGCTCGGGAATTACAGTCAAGGGTTAGACTTTCTTGAAAATAACTTGGACTTGGAAAAAGGGTTTGGTTTAAAGGATGACGTTGATGGAAATGTGGACTAGGAATGGGAAAGATGTTTATTTAACTCCTGGAAAAGTTATTGATCTTATACCTGTTTTTACTGCTTTCGAATCTACTTACGCTACTCATCAAATGCTGTTTTACTGCAACTATACCTTGAGCTATTCCTTTGTATTAAGCCATGCATGTAGTATATTAGCTTGCATTCTGTGCATGACTTGCTGAGTATCAAGTACTCACCCTTGCCGCAATACAACACTGTAACACCCCAAAATTTTGCTTTTCTTAAATTCATGTGTGATTTGGCACTTTGGTGAAATTTTGGAATTTTCTGGAATTTATTTGGATTTATTTGGAATTTATTTGAATTTATTCCATTTTGAAATAATTAAAGAATTTAATTTTGCAAATAAAATTTTGTTGGAAATATTTTATTTCAGTCCAAAATGTTCCAAAATATTTTCCAGAATTTTTCTGGAATTTTTCTGAGTATTTTGCTATTTTTAATGAATTAAATGAATTTCTGGGAATTATTTTAATTATTAAATCGCTGGAAAATGCGAATGGGTTTGCACTGTTCATCCGACCGAGCCGCACCCGAGTCAGACTCGAGTCCGACCGAGCCAGCCGAGTCGGTCGAACCCAACCCTAACCCAAGTTGATCCCGACCGTCGGATCGAGATCCAACGGTCCGGATTGGATCGCATCGGTTCGAGCCGAGACCGGACCGGACCCGGTCGCGCCCGTGCGATCGTGGCCGTTGATCGCGCCACGTGGACGGTCGACCGTCGTCGTCTCCGCCCGAGTCCGAGCCGGACTCCGCCGCCGCGCCCGCCGCCGTGGAGAATTAGGTTTCCGTCTCGGGCACGAACGCCGAGGCTATTTAAAGCCCGGGTCACGCCCCGAGGTTGCCCTCCTCCGTGCGCGTGTCCCGAGCCATCTCGCTGGCCGTCGCCATTTGCCCGTCTGAGCTCGCCAGTAGTTGGAGGAGGTGTCCGCCGCGGTTTCTTGCCGCTTTTCCGCCGTCCGTCGTCTTCCGCCGAGAAGGAGCCCAGATCCGGAGTCCCCGCTTCGAGACGCACCCGAAGAGACCACCCACTTCGCCGGAGCGTGCCCGAAACGCCGTCGGTGTGGTCTTCGTTCTCAACGCCGGCCGCCGGAGCTCCGCCGTGGACATCGCGGGCCGAAGCTTCTCCACCGTCGGATCTTCATCGCACGGTCCAGGTCGTCCACGTCACCCACGGTAAAGAATCACGTGTTAATCTCGAGATCTAATCTCAACCGTTAGATCTAGATCCAACGGCTTAGATTGAACCACGTTCATAGCGATAGATTGGATCTTGACCGTCCGATCAAGATCGAGCGGTCGGTCGATGGAGTTGTTTTCCAAAGCGCGTTAGCCGATCTAATCTAGGCCGTTGATTTTCAAATCAACGGCGAGATTGGCGCCACGTGTCGGGAAGCTCGACCGTCGCGGTCGGCGCCGTCCCACGCGTGGCAGTAGACGCCGACACGCGGCCAGCGTGTCGAGGACCCACCGCTGGCCGACCGTGAGCCGTGGGCCGAGCCCACGGTGGACCGAGCCGAGACCGTGCGCCGGGTCCATGGACCCGAGGCCACGCGTCGTCACCCGATTGGTCCACGTGTCCCTGCTGACGCAATAAATGATTTTCCGAAAAGGAAAATGATTTAATAATTCGGTTTAATAATTGATTTGAATTTCAAAACATCAAACGCTTATAACTTTTGCGTTTCAACTCCGATTTGAGTGATTCAAATTTTTAAATTCGTATAAAATTGAGATCTATTTAAATATGAATTTTATTTAATTTTTGGACTAAAGTTTTTCTCTTTAAAATTATTTAATTGATTATTTAAACTTCAAATAATCATAACTTTTGCGTTTTAACTCCGAATTTGACGATTTCAGTTTCTAAAAATTCATAAAATTATGTTCTCTCTGTTTGTGGATTTTATTTGGATGTTTGGACACTTTTTGCCTATTGTTTATTCGTGTATTTGCTATTTGCACGCTTTACGAGTAGACGTTGAAGTGCCGGAAGGATTCGAAGGAGAAGTATTGACTCAGGATCCAACTCAAGACCAAGAGCAAGTACTTTTTGAAGGCAAGTTGTGCTTTGACCATGTTGATCCTATTTCGAAATCTATTTTGATTTAAACTATTGCATGCTAGTTCAATTAGAAAAATACTTTATTTAAACATGGGGGTTAGATAAATACCAATTTGCTGTATGACACCTTGATTACTTAAGTATGTGCCATGACCCTTGTCACCCTAGTTGTGGATTACTAGTTGGACATTATTAGATTGCCAACATGGGTTTTAGACCGTTGTAGTAAACTGCTTAGACACACTTTCGTGCTCATGACATGATTTTGGACAAACAAATGCTAATGTTGACTTAATGATATATTGAACCTGTTTTGAAAAGGTATCATGTGATGTTGATGGCACGTGGTGCATGGTAATCAACTGGGGATTGATAAATAGTTTTCGACCAGGGCATGTGGCAAGAGTAATCAGGTGGGCCAGTTGTGGCACTGGGGATGTTGATTTGGTTCTTCGGGTAGTCTTGCCCTGGTCACCCTAAGGACTTAACCTTGCAAGCCTTTGAACTGGGTCTAACGTGCAACCACATGTCTGTAATGGGACGGACCTAGTTGACTAAGCTGCTGATAACGCATTACTGTGGGACCTCGGGAGGTCAACTACACCCTTTGTGTAAGTTGTGCGGGGAGCGTCTGGCCGAGGCCAGTACCCATCTAACGGTTGATTGGCCTAGACTTCGCCTTAGCTAAGGGAAGGGTTAGTGCGCAATAACCGGGGAGGACCACTTGTATTGTTAGAGGTTTCCGAAAGACTTTGTTACGGGAACTCGCCTTTGTGGTGTTTGACTGTATCTTGTGGGTAAAGTGCATAACCTCTGCAGAGTGTAGAATCTATTCGAATAGCCGTGTCCGCGGTATTGGACATCGCTCAGAATTACAAATCAAGGGTTAGATTTTCTCAAAAATAACTTGGTTTTGAAAGGTTGGGTTGGATTAATAATGATGTTGATGGAGATGTGGTTTAGGATGGGAAGATGGTTGTTAAACTTCTTGAAAAGTTATTTATGCTTTACTTGTTTCTACTGCTTTCGAATCTACTTATATTACTTGTCAAATGCTGTTTACTGCAAATATACCTTGAGCCACTCCTTTGTACCAAGCCATGCATATAGTATATTAGCTTGCATTCTGTGCATGACTTGCTGAGTACCAAGTACTCACCCTTGCCACAATACAACACCAGTTGAAGAGGAGACTACACCAGCTTTGGAGGAGGAGCTCCAAGAGGATCCGTCTACTTAGGGAAGCGAGCCCACCGATTGCCTGTGGTATCTTTGGATGGCGCCACGGTTATTTGATTTTCATTGCTACTATTTTCTCTCTTAATAAGTTTTGCCTGCGGCGTACATTTGTGACTTGACCATAAGGTCGAGTAACTTGATTAGTTATTTAAATAAAGTACTTTATTAGTATCGAATGGTATGATTGTGATATTTACCGATGTTAAGACTGTGTGCACTAGCGCGTTCCTGGACTAGTGTTGAATACACAGAGGGTCCGGATTTGCAAATTCGGGGTCCCGACAGAGGTGGTATCAGAGCCAGGTTGACCGTAGGCTCAACCCTAAGCTAGAGTGGTCGTAATGAGGATAAAACTTATTTTCTAAAGCTAAAAATTTGTCAAGACAAGAAATGACATCTCGACTTATCCCCTTCTCTCTTTTCTTGTCTCTTGCTGAATTTTTCCTTACCTTGTCACGATTTGAAAATTTCGAGTTCTTACGTAAGCACTCTTGTGACAGATGGAGGAAGAGTTCAACTACGTTGATCTGGGAGTTGGTCACGCTGCAGAACTTTGGCATATGCTACAAACTCTCGGAGATTTTGAGAAGCCCCAATACCAAGTGGAAGTGATCAGACAAGCGGGATTGATCAAGGCTTGTGATGTAAAGATTGAGGTACCTGCTAGGAAGAAGGGCCCAGGCAATCGCCCGATACACTGCACTGCCAGGAGATCTACAATGCAGATGGGTATCCAAGAAGTATCACGACGAGCAATGCGGCACATTACCCGTATCTACGCCAGAGAGTTGGAGAGCACGGTGTTCCGTTATCACCCGCGCAGCGATAACCTTCTTGACCCGAAGGCGATTCAGGATGAGGATGCCATGGTTACACAGTTGGCACGATTTGTTGTCGCCCAGGAGGATGTACTCGATGATACAAGCAAAGAGCTACAGAAGGCCCGCAAGGAGATCACGACAGAGAAGAATAGATGGCGGGAAGCTCAAGAGTATGTGTCCCACCTTCTGCAAAGGATTGGAGAGTTAGAGACGGCATTGTACGGACCAGAACCAGAGCCAGTACTCGAGCTACACGAGCCAGATCCGGAGGAGTCAGATCTCGATGAGGACACTGCTTCTTCGACTACCACAGATGACACAGTTGCTGGACATGGCAATCGTTTCGCGCCTATGCCGCAGCATCCGTACCCAGGTCGTGGAGGTTTTCTCGATGAGTGAGCGTAGGTTCTATAGTGAGACTCCTTCGCCGAGTCGCGTCATAGAGTAAAGAGTCACCCTTTAGGCGTTAGACTCCAGTGTTAGTTCGATTTGGATTTTCATTGTTTGCTGAGTGTGCAGTATGTGTTGCAAGGCCCTTAGGCATTGTAAGCAACCATACCAAGTTATTAATATCAATAATAAAGTTGGACCTTAAAGTTACACCTTTCGCCCCGCATAAGTTCCATATTACTTGTCTATTCTTGATTCCTCCTCATCTCTAAAACTTAGAGCAAATCGACAGATGGTGAACACCCGCGGAAACTTTGGAAGCAATGGAAGTGGTTCTCGCCCAGCAGAAAACCCCAATGATGGAGCACCAGCACCGCTAGTTGATATGCAGAATTTTGGAGCATTTCTTGCTGCTCAGACTCAGCTGATGCATGCTATGATGCAACAAATGCAACACGTCACTGCTCAGGCCACAGCAAATCAAGTCGATCAAGGACAACGCCAGAATACAAGACTGTCAGAGTTCATGAGGACTCACCCACCCACTTTCTCCGGGAATGCCAATCCATTAGAGGCCGATGATTGGTTAAGGTCAATTGAGAGGAAGCTACACATAGCTCAATGCATAGGAAATGAGAAGGTACTCTACGCTTCTCATCAGTTGGAAGGGACAGCCGCCGAATGGTGGGAGAACTTCTGTGCCACGCAAGAGAACCCTCAAGATATCACTTGGGAAGAGTTCACAGCTGCATTCCGCCAGTATCACGTGCCTGAAGGAATCATGGACCTTAAGAAAGAGGAGTTCAGAGCACTGAAGCAAGGTAATCACCGGTGGTCGACTACGAACAAGTTCACCACAGCCTAGCACGCTACGCTTTGAGGATGTAGCGACGGATAAAGCCAGGCAGTCGTTTTATGAAGGGACTTAACTCAGGACTACAAGTAGGATTGATCACCCACACCTTCCCAGATTTCCAAGAATTGGTGAATAAGGCGCTTATTCTTGAGGACAAGCGCAAGGAACTGGATGAGAACAGGAAGCGCAGGGTGCAACAAAGATGGATCGCGCCGAGAACGCATAGCAGCGTTTGAGAGTTGCACCAAATCAATTTTTCAGATTCCAGCCACAGAATGCCACAAGGACACCGTCACCAGCACCAAGACCCGTCAATCAGAACTACCAGACCCCAGCCCCCGTTAGAAACGCCGCTCGAGCGATCGGCAAGGAACAAAGTGAGACGCCGCTACAATCGCAACGAGCCAGACACTTTGCCATGATTGTCCGAAGAAGACAGCAGGAGTGACCCCAGTTCGCTTCAATCTAGGAACCACCCAGCTAGGACGCCCGGCACCGAGCCACACCCCAGACCGTGGTGAGAGGCCGAGTCAACCATGTCACCGCAGATGCACTGCAGAATGCTACGGACGTCGTACTGGGTAAGTTACTTGTTAACTCAGTACCTGCAACAGTTTTGTTTGATTCTGGAGCTTCGCATTCGTTTGCTTCGCAAGGCTTTGCTACTAGAAATGATTTGAGGATTGCAAGACTTAAGTGCATGCTTTTAGTTCAAACCCCTAGTCCCGAACTCCGAACGAAAGTAGGATGTTCCGGGGTGAGAATACTAATAGATGGAATAGAGTTCCTAGCAAACCTTATAATTTTGGAGACCTAGACCTTAGACGTTATTTTGGGAATGGATTGGTTATCCAAGCACAAGGCCGTATTGGATTGTGGACGAAGGACTATCTCAGTTGAGAGCCCGTGTGGAAAGAAAGTGGAATTTCAAGCTACTGCAGTTAGAGATGGACAGTTGATGGTTAACAGTACCAAGGCAATCTGCATAGAGGATGTCTCAGTAGTGAATGAGTACCCAGATGTTTTTCCTGAAGATCTACAGTATGCCTTGAGACGAGGACATAGAGTTTGTGATAGAACTTGTACTGCACAAAGACCGATAGCAAAGAGACCCTATCGGATGTCCACCGAGGAGTTGGTAGAGATGAAGAAACAGCTAGAGGAGTTAATGGAGAAAGGATTTATCAGACCGAGTTCGTCGCCGTGGGGAGCACCAGTTTTGTTTGTCAAGAAAAAGGACGGGAGTTTCAGGATGTGCATTGACTACCGTGCACTCAATGAAGTCACCGTGAAGAATAAGTATCCGCTACCCAGGATTGATGATTTGTTTGATCACCGAGAGGAGCCGGAGTTTTCTCCAAGATTGATCTAAGATCGGGATACCATCGATTGAAGATCCGATCAGAAGATATCCCAAGACTGCATTCTCGTCAAGATATGGACATTACGAGTTCTGATTATGTCCTTTGGGTGACGAATGCGCCAAAGATATTTCATGAATATGATGAATAAGGTGTTCATGGAGTATTTGGACAAGTTTGTCGTCGTGTTCATAGATGACATCCTAATCTACTCCAAGACGGAGGATGAACATGCCGAACACTTAAGGCGAGTTTTAGAAAAGGCGAGGAACAGCAACTTTTCGCCAAGTTCAGCAAGTGTGATTTTTGGAAGGATAAGGTAGAATTCCTCGGACATGTAATGACCGCAGAAGGAGTCGCCGTAGATCCAAGCAAAGTAGAAGCTGTGTTACATTGGGAGCAGCCGAAGACTGTGACCCAGATTCGGAGTTTCCTTGGAATGGCAGGATACTACCGCCGTTTCATTGAAGGCTTTTCGACAATTGCGAAACCTCTTACGCAATTGCTGAAAAAGGAGAAGAAGTTTGCATGGACGCCAGAATGTGAGAAAGGATTTCAGGAGCTGAAAAAGCGGTTGACATCAGCACCGGTGTTAGTTCTACCGGATGTTGCTCAAAGCTTTGATATTTATTGTGACGCATCGCGCCAAGGACTCGGATGTGTGCTGATGCAGAACGGAAAGGTCGTCGCTTATGCATCAAGGCAGTTGAGGCCGCATGAGGAAAATTATCCGACACATGTGCGGGGCCTGATGTCTAGGCATAGTCCTTTGGAATGGAGGGACCCTGCCTACTTCAATTGCCCTAGAAGCCGATTGACCGAATCCGCTGGCCGAGGGCATGTTGGGTAGGTTCGTGTTTAGCTTAGCCCCATCAGTGTGCCCGTGGTAATGTGCAACTCCATCTACATGGGTGTTGGGTTTTAACACAGTAGGTTGGGTCGGCATCATTAGGGGTATTGGAGCCGACGCATTTACCGTGTCTGTTTTCAGTGGTATTGAGTACACTGGGTAAGTTGGTAGGGACTGTAACGGATCTAACAGACTCCCAGATACGACCAACTCCTAGGCAATTGTTTTGATGCTATTCTCGATCATCGGCTTTAGCGTGGAGACTAGAGCCAATGATTGATTTATCAATGCATGATGTACTGATTGCTCAATCATATAGGATAAATCAGCTTGGCCAGGTATATATCGGCTTACCGGGTCAGTAGGGGAATCGCCGATAGAATTGATAGTTGGGAGTGCAACCTTTTGCGTGACCCCTCGCCGTGTTTTTTGGAAGCACTTCAACATCATCTCTTCCATTGCTGCCTTCCAATCTTCAATTTTTTTTTGCTGTTCAGGAGTTAAATTGGCTAGTGTAAGCGTGATTATTGCATCTGCATTGATATCGGTGGTAGCTGTGGATTTCCGAGTTGACAACATGATTGACTTCCTTTGTCCCACTGGGCGTGCCAAAATATGTTCGCGCTAAAAACGTGATGCAGGGTTCCTAGCCTCGAACACACAAGACAAACGCTGGGTTTGCAGAGCGAGCTAGTCAATTTGACCTGGAATTGAGAAGGGAAAAGTCGTGGAATCAATCAGAGCCAATAAATGGATGATTATCGGCTTAACACCGATCGGCTAATAGCCGATCAGGAGATAACTAGATCAACCAGTTACGGTTAATCCGGGGGTAAAGGTAGATCGACTTTGAAAAGCGTTGCGCAACAAACAAAGCAGATCAAACCTAAAAAACAAGTCGACGAGAACAACAAATCGGCGATGCGCAACTCTTATTGATCTCAATGACTTACAGAGGAAAGATTGCTACGAACTAGAAACTGAAAAATTGTAAATAAGGTTATGTTGATTGATTGGCTGATTGTCCTCTTCGCCTCATGGCCCGTCCCCTTTTATACTGCTTCGGCCGATCCGAGTCATGCATGGACACGACAACTATATCCGTATCGGCTCTTCATCCGATTTCCTTTCTTTTATTGGCGACGGATTCTTTGTTGGCACCGGTTTATCTTCTCCATAAACTCTCCATATTTGAATTGGACCGATTTTACCACATAGGCCGAATTTTAGTGCAAACAATGTGCTACTACATTTTCCATCCATTTGTTTTCGGAATGTTGTTTTTCATCTAAACGTGAATCTTGAGTCAAAAAGAAAATTTCTAAATCACCGTGAGTGCATGGGTAGTTGTCATTTGTCGAACCTTTAAACAAAAAAATATTGCTTTAAACCAAACCACGCCCGTTTTCGGTTGTTTGCCTTATCTTATTCCTCCTCTTTCTTCTTCACCGCTAATATGTAATTAATCTTTTGAAGAAACATCTCCTACAGTATATAGTGCCGACAATTCAATGCAATAGTTACGGCCCCATCAATTGACCCACCCGAGAAGGACAGATAAATAATCAGTTCTCGAGAGACCATAAATTTCTCTGTACGAACATACTCCAGCAGCAACTTGGAAGACTGGCAAAGCACGCTAGCTGCTACTGTGATTATTAGTGCATGGACCGCGGCATGCAAGTGTGCAGTGCGCTCTTCCTGTATAGAACGATGGGACGTCGACTTTAATAGGCTGTTTCGCTTGACCTGGTGAAGTCGTCGGCCACTGTAGGCCTGTACGCGGGTGTCCAGTTAACGTGATACCAGCATGGTGGTGTCACACTCACGGAATTTGTTAAAAAATAATACATATTTTAACAAATTGTACTAAAATAACACAAAAAAAATAATTTCAAAATATATCCCCGCCACCATTTTAAATGGCGATAAAAGCATTGTCATCAAATGAATTAGCGATAAGTTTTTTTATCATCAAATGAATTGGTGATATGATTATTTGGCGACAGAAGTCTTAGCCTTGGTGTCTAGATAAATCTGAGACAAAACAATATGTCGGCAAATTCAATTGGCGACATAAACTCTGTCGCCAAATGAAATAGAAGCAGATCTTCTGTCATCAAATGAATTGGCAAGAGATCTATTGTCGTCAGTTGAATTGGCGATAGTGGCTAGTCACCAAATGGAATTGCGACGGAGGTATATTTTTGTAATTATTTTTTATGATATTATTTTTGTAAAGTAATTTAAAAGTTGTATTATTTTGAAATTTTCCAAACTCATGTGTATACCTGAAGAATCTCTTTCCTGCAAAAATTAAAGAACAATAATAAGATGCACAGCAAGGAACAGACACAAGGACCTCCCCAGTAGCACGGATGTTAAGCCATTTTCATTTGGCTATGTTGTGCACCGGTTCCACATTTTCATTTATAGTTTACTAACCGGTTCTGTGACGGCCCGCCTTTTTAGGGGCAGATCCGTACGCCTCGACAGCTACCCAGGATGATTAGCTGCCAGGAACCAAGTGTAACACCCCTTAAAACTAAACTATAGAACAAGAAAATTTCTACAGCATCTCCCCTATAAACAGGACATTACGGAAGCATTTCATGATAAGCAATTCAAACAGGAATATAAGCAATTCAACAATACTAGCGACAACAAGTCTAAACCAACCATAAGCAAGAATAAGTTTAGTCATAGCAACAAATAGTCTAAGTGTAAATAAAATTCAGCAAGCTAATGTATTAAATAAACACTAGTTCATGGGAGTTGTGAAGACATTCGAAGGTTTATTGTGTTGCTAGCCCACCCCTCATGCTTATGTCTCTTGCACGCTACCTGAAAACAACAAAACACAAGCAGTGAGATTGGGTAATCTCAGCAAGCGGAACAATTAACACATAATCACATCCATCAAGAATTTAACACACCACATGCTTTACATGCAACACCACAACATCGACTACCACAACCTCAGTAAAATGCTCATGCTTGTGCATATGCTTATGCCATGATCCTCTTCACCGTGCCCTTTCTCAGGAACACACGGTCTTTGTCTGACGGTCTGATCGCGCACGCTGGCGTCGACAAACTTCCAATGCATGATTATGCAGTTAATGCTTCATGCATGAATTCATTCATAATTTTCCACATTGAGTCCACATATTTGCATGCCATCATATAACATGGATAGAAAACAAATAACATTGAGATGAACTATTTAGACAATTCAACCAATAGGCAACATCATTCTTCTCTTTACTCATGGTTCAAAGCCAAAGCACATCATCACATTGCTAATCTAATTATTGCAATCTTCCTAGCAAATGATCAAACCATGTATGATTAATGTCATCGGAAAATATAACGAAGGCAATGCAAACAACGATGTATAGCTCAACCATAACACTACTTCCACTTGCCTTTACCGACGTAGACGACGGATCTAGTTGCGTCCAGAAGGGGCACCACCTGTACAAGCATATTTTCAGTATGCAATAACACCACAATTGATCACACAACTCAAACACGCAATTCCTACAACCCGTTCTCCTTTTCCAACACCGAAACCCCGATCTGTCCGGATCGAACAGCAGCAACCCCCATTCTCTTTTTCGTATCTTTTTTTCTACAGAACATAAAAATATGAAAAAATTACAGGAGCTAGATATTGACGAGATCTACAACTTTTCAGAAGATCATAAATTCTAATTCCTCTGTTAAATATGCCTAAATAGTCGTCCAACACAGTGGATGAAATCTGTTCCCAGATTCTGTTCGTCGGTTTGCAACAGCGATAACTCTCAGGAACCTTCTCCAAAAATTCTGAAAAAATTACATAAGCTAGGTATCGACGTTATCTACAACTTTATAGTTATAGGTTTTGGCAGGAAAAATCATCTATGCCACGTAAAACGCGAAACAATCCGCGCTGCACAATCCCCCTTCCAGAAACAGCACCACGTGAACATCTACCCTTCTCCCCCAACAAGATCCATCCAAAACCCTCACCACCAGATCTAATACACTCCTAATCCCTAGGTAAAACAGAGGTAAAAGTTTGGGAATTTTACCTAGTGTTCTCCCTTGCGAACCCATGAAGAACACGCGATGAACCCCGAATCGGCGATCTGCTCGTCCTCCACGCCTCCACGGAGTCGCTCCTCGCCTTCTCCTTCGCGATTCGCTGGCGGATCTTGTGCCACCACGTAGGGGAAGGAAGGGGAGGGAGAGGTGGCTGCTAGGGGAGGGAGAGGGAGAGGGAGAGGGAGGAGGCGCCTAGGGTTAGGGGGAAAAGGGGTGGCGCCCCCCTTGGCTAGTGGGCCAGCCCACTTAGGGGAAGGGGGAGGGAGAGGTGGGGAGGGAAATCTCGGCCTCGGCCCAGGTTGTCCTCGGCCCACTGATTCTAGCCCGACGCCTCCAAAAATATATTAAAACGTCGCATGAACTTTAGTTAATCAATTCCCGACCAAACTTCTCTCTTTTCGAAACAACCACGACGGAAAAGAACTAGGATCGCTCTCAGACCTAGGGCATCACATTCTCCCCTCCTTAAAAGGATTCGTCCCCGAATCTACTCCTTTTAGCTCTGGCGCTAAAAGAAAAAAAGGCAAAAAAGTAAACAACATTTTACCTTGATTATTCTCAAAAAGCGCAGGATACTTCTTCCGTATCTGGTCCTCCAATTCCCAAGTTGCCTCCCGCTCGGGTCGATTTGTCCACAGAACTTTCACATACCGATGGTTCTCCTCCTCATGACCCGCTCCGAGGAGTCTAGTATCTGAAGTGGGCGACACTCCAACGTCGAGGTCTTGCTCAATCAGAATCGGCTCGAGTCAATCTTGTGCTGCGGGTCATGAAGATACTTCCATAACATAGAGACATGGAAGACATCATGTACTCCCCTCAAAGAGTCCGCAACTCTCCAGACGGTAGGCCAAACTGCCCACCCGTGCCACCACCGGGAACGGACCAATGTACCTCGGGCTAAGCTTGCCGGTGGTACCAAAACGGACGACACCCTTTGTTGGAGATACCTTGAGAAGGACTTGATCACCCACTAAAAATTCCAAATCCCGCCTCCTGTTATTGGCATAACTCTTCTGACGGCTCTGGGCGGCCAAGAGATTCTGCCGTATCTCCTGCACTTTCTCAAAGGTCCCCTGAACCCAATCCGGACCCTGCAAAGAATTTCCACCAACTGCATCCCAGCAAAGTGGGGAGACACACTCTCGCCCATAAAGCGCCTCGAATGGGGCCATTCGAATGCTAGCCTTTAATCGGTTATTATAAGCAAACTCTACCAAGGCCAAGTGATCCTCCCAACTTCCTTTCCAAGAAAGAACACACGCTCGAAGCATGTCCTCTAGAGTCTGGATGGTCCGCTCAGATGGCCATCCTGTTTGGGGATGAAAAGATGTCTTTGAGAGAGAGTTTTGTTCCCAGAGCACTATGCAAACTCTACCAAAACAGGGACACAAATCTAGTGTCACGATCGGAGACAATCGATTTAGGCACGCCATGGAGCCTAAGCACTTCCTTCATGTATAAGGGAACTAGATCTGGTGCCGAATTGGTTGTCTTCATTGGAATGAAATGTGCGGACTTAGTGAGTCTATCCACCACCACCCAAATGGCATCTCTACCTCGCGGCGAGCGAGGTAACCCAATCACAAAGTCCATAGTGATGTGCTCCCACTTCCATTCCGAATTTCCAATGGTCAGAATGCATCGGCAGGCCTCTTATGCTCGGCTTTTACTGTTGGCACACTCCACAAGAAGCCACATACTTGGTGATATCCACCTTCATCCTCTTCCACCGTAAACTCTTTTCAGATCCCGATACATCTTGGTCTCGCCAGGGTGAACGGAATACGGAGTCCTATGGGCTTCCCTTAGAATGTCCATCTTCACATCCGATTTCTGAGGCACACAAAGACGCCCTCTAAACCGGATGGAACCATGCTCATCTATGCTGAAATCCCGATGTTTCCCCTCTGAAATCCTCCGCCGAACCTCCTGAAGCAAACGATCCTGCAGCTGAGCCTCATACAACCGCTCGGGTATGCAAGACTGAATGATCATCCGAGTCTCCTCTTGCGCAACCCGACAAAGCATGAAGTGACTCTGTCCTCTTTCCAACTCCGCAACCAAGGGCATAGCGGTCTTGGGGACACCTGTTCTACTCAAGGCATCCGCCACGACATTAGCCTTGCCGGGATGATCTGGATCGACACATCAAAGTCCTTTATCAATTCCAACCATCTCTGTTGTCGCAGTTCAGCTCTCATTTGGTGAATATATATTTAAGGCTCTTATGATCGGTGAAAATATCACAAGATTCCCCATAAAGATAGTGCCTCCACAATTTCAAGGCAAAAACCACACGCTAACTCGAGATCATGGGTGGGATAATTCTGTTCATGAGTCTTCAATTGTCTTGAAGCATAAGCAATGACACACCTTCTTGCATGAGCACACAACCCAAACCAATCCTCGAGGCATCTGCATACACAGTATATCGCTTGCCACTCACAGGTAAAGATAGAATAGGTGCATTGACCAGTTTGTTCTTTAGCGTCGGGAAACTAGTCTCACACTCCTCTGTCGGATAGAAAGGAACCCCTTTACGAGTGAGCCTTGTCATCGGCTTAGCTATGATAGAGAAATTATGCACGGCGCGGTAATAACACTGCCAACCCAAGAAAACTCCCGATTTTCGTCACACTAAACGGTCTTCGCCATCCAACCACAAAGCGAGAACATTCTTTGGGTCAACTGTGATACCACTTTGGTTGATGACATGCCCAAGGAAACTCACCTCCGACAACCGGAAGGCGCACTTCTTGAGTTTGGCATAGAATTGATTTCTACGAAGAGCCTCCAAAACTAGACCGAGATGCACGGCGTGCTCCTCCTCGGACTTCGAGTAGACAAGAATGTCGTCAATGAAGACGACAATAAAGACATCAAGATATTCATGGAGCATCCTGTTCATGGCTTCCATAAAGACGGCAGGAGCATTCGTTAGTCCAAAAGACATGACTACAAACTCAAAATGCCCATACCTCGTGTTGAAAGCCGTCTTTTCAATATCCTCCTCCTTAATCCGCAGAATCGATGATACCCAGTTGCAAATCGATCTTGGAGAATACTTTGGCACCCCTCAATTGATCAAAAGGTCATCAATGCGAGGCAATGGATACTTGTTCTTAATGGTAACTTGATTAAGCGCCCGTAGTCCACACATAGCCGCTTGGTGCCATCTTTCTTCCCCACAAACAAGACCGAGCCGCCCAAGGAGATGAGCTCACTCTAATAAACCCCTTAGCTAGGAGTTCGTCAATTGCCTCTTCAACTCAACTTGCTCTATCGGAGCCATCCGGTCTGAGGTTTTATAAATCGGCCTCGTGCAGGAACAAGATCAATGCGGAAGATAGTCTCCCGCTCGGAGGCAATCCGGAAGCTCACCGGGAAACACATCCGGATATCGGCAAACTACAAGCAATGCCCTCCAAACTCTTCTCCTCCTCTCGACCCTCAACCATGGACTGCAGGACCCTGATTTCAACATCCGGGAGTTTGGGAACAGCTTACACAAAAGGAGAGGGAGTACCGCATAGCACTCCCTGGAAAGTTATTTCTTGCCCAGGCCGGAGCATGCAAGGTGATCGTCCTCCAAGCGCGATCAATCACCGCCTAGTGCTGGGATAGCCATCCATGCCAAGGATAACATCAAATGGCTCCAAGGAAATCACCACCAGATTCGCCATGAACTCCTCATCGCCTAACGAAAGTGACACAGCGGACTCTCGAACTAGAAATCAAGCCTTGCGGTGCACTAACCACCACGGCATCACCCAAACTCTGCACGCAGACAGACCAGCCCGAACAACAAAATCCACGAGAGACAAGCGAGTAGCTAGCGGAGTCGAACAACACACCGCAACCACAGAATTAACAAATAGCACTGTCACCACATTGCCACGATCCGCATCCCCGAAGAGGGCAAAGCGTGGACTCCGGTAGACTGAGATGGTGCAGCCCTCGCATCTGGATATGTCACAGGACCCACGGCGAAGTCCGGAGGAAGGTGGCGGTGGAAGGCTGGGGCATCCAAAGTAAGTCCTGAGAGTGGCACCGGGTAGAACGAGGGAGTCGGAGTAGGCGCCGGAGGTGCTGCGCAGAGTAGGAGCTGATGGCAACATATGCATCACGCCCCCACAGCCGTCCACCTGGAGAGGATGTCACCGGCTCCCACGCAGCTTGCCGTTGGGGTTCTTCTGACACACCACATCCTTGTGATCCTCCCGACCACGAGATGGTGCACCTTCCCTTCCACGAGCACTCGGCTGCGGCGATGGGAATCGCCACAACGGAAACATACCATCCCCATGCCAGGAGTGACTATGGCACGCAGATCGGGCGCACCTCCCCCGAGGTGTGCTTCTTTGAGTAGGACGGCCACCATAGGGTGGTGACGAAAATTCTTCCCCTTCTTATTCCAAGTACTAGAGGATTGGCCCTTCTTCTCTGGAGGGCCCTTAACCTGCTCTCCCGTGGCAGGTTTGCGATGCTCTTCGGTGTAGTTCAGCTGCAGCTCTACACCCAGAGCTTGCTCCACCATTGTCCGGAAATCGACAATGGGGAAAGCGCCAAGCATATGGCGAATGGCAGGACGGAGTCCCTGCCGGAACCGCCTTGCCTTCTCCACCTCGTCACGTGCCACATGGGGCACAAAACGTACGATCTGGTTGAAGCCAACCTCGTACTCCGCCACAGTCTTCTTGTCTTGGGCATACTGTCCCAAGTCAATTTGCATCTTGTCGAGGAAGGTGGCGGGGTAGAACCTCCTCTCACCCGGCGCGCCCCTCGAGGTCAGCGCACCCCTCCACCAGATCTGGGCTTCCCCCTTCAAGAGCTGCGCCACGAAGCGGACACGCTCCTGCGTCGCCACCTCAAAAGCGTCCATTGCATCTCCACATAGGACAACCAATCCATTTGCTGGATCGGATTGCCCACTCCCATCAAAGCTATCGGCGATCCAACCCACTCCCTCGGCTTGATGCCACCGCTGCCGCGCCCGGCCAGCGCTCAGCCCGCGCCACGGCGAGGCGGCTGTCGCGCCTCCTCGGCACCGCAACTCCTCTGCATCGCCCTCATGGCGGCCACTATCTCTGCCGAAACCCCACCCTCGGCTGGGTAGGTTCAGCCGCCTCCGACGGCTCGGGGCGAGGCCCCGAACGGCCTACCGCACGCGTCTTTGGTGGCATATTGCACCCAACAAGCCGCAAGCAAACAATCACAACAACAACAAAAGCATAACAAAATCACCCACAATCAAACAATAAATATAGTCGAACATACGCATGCCATGCAATGCAGCCCATCCCATCCTAATAGTGCAAGTGTGTCAATTTTAAAGTTGATTAACAATCCTATTCAGTATTAAAAGTTTATTACCCTAAGGCAATTTTAAGAGTTATACCTAAGCAATGTTACTAATTTCACACAGCAAAGTTTTAGTTCATGTTAGAGTATCTCTCCTAAATTCATACACCAAGGACCTAAAGCCCGCTCGATACCAATCAGTAACACCCCTTAAAACTAAACTATAGAACAAGAAAATTTCTACACATCTCCCTATAAACAGGACATTACGGAAGCATTTCATGATAAGCAATTCAAACAGGAATATAAGCAATTCAACAATACTAAGCGACAACAAGTCTAAACCAACCATAAGCAAGAATAAGTTTAGTCATAGCAACAAATAGTCTAAGTGTAAATAAAATTCAGCAAGCTAATGTATTAAATAAACACTAGTTCATGGGAGTTGTGAAGACATTCGAAGGTTTATTGTGTTGCTAGCCCACCCCTCATGCTTATGTCTCTTGCACGCTACCTGAAAACAACAAAACACAAGCAGTGAGATTGGGTAATCTCAGCAAGCGGAACAATTAACACATAATCACATCCATCAAGAATTTAACACACCACATGCTTTACATGCAACACCACAACATCGACTACCACAACCTCAGTAAAATGCTCATGCTTGTGCATATGCTTATGCCATGATCCTCTTCACCGTGCCCTTTCTCAGGAACACACGGTCTTTGTCAGACTCTTGATCGCGCCTGTTGGCGTCGACAAACTTCAATGCATGATTATGCAGTTAATGCTTCATGCATGAATTCATTCATAATTTTCCACATTGAGTCCACATATTTGCATGCCATCATATAACATGGATAGAAAACAAATAACATTGAGATGAACTATTTAGACAATTCAACC
The DNA here is from genome assembly GCA_036346355.1 of Rhipidocladum racemiflorum. Taxonomy (NCBI): domain Eukaryota; kingdom Viridiplantae; phylum Streptophyta; class Magnoliopsida; order Poales; family Poaceae; genus Rhipidocladum; species Rhipidocladum racemiflorum. The sequence continues at coordinate 54,751,087 of CM070577.1, read as the reverse complement.
AATAGGCAACATCATTCTTCTCTTTACTCATGGTTCAAAGCCAAAGCACATCATCACATTGCTAATCTAATTATTGCAATCTTCCTAGCAAATGATCAAACCATGTATGATTAATGTCATCGGAAAATATAACGAAGGCAATGCAAACAACGATGTATAGCTCAACCATAACACTACTTCCACTTGCCTTTACCGACGTAGACGACGGATCTAGTTGCGTCCAGAAGGGGCACCACCTGTACAAGCATATTTTCAGTATGCAATAACACCACAATTGATCACACAACTCAAACACGCAATTCCTACAACCCGTTCTCCTTTTCCAACACCGAAACCCCGATCTGTCCGGATCGAACAGCAGCAACCCCCATTCTCTTTTTCGTATCTTTTTTTCTACAGAACATAAAAATATGAAAAAATTACAGGAGCTAGATATTGACGAGATCTACAACTTTCCAGAAGATCATAAATTCTAATTCCTCTGTTAAATATGCCTAAATAGTCGTCCAACACAGTGGATGAAATCTGTTCCCAGATTCTGTTCGTCGGTTTGCAACAGCGATAACTCTCAGAAACCTTCTCCAAAAATTCTGAAAAAATTACATCAGCTAGGTATCGACGTTATCTACAACTTTATAGTTATAGGTTTTGGCAGGAAAAATCATCTATGCCACGTAAAACGCGAAACAATCCGCGCTGCACAATCCCCCTTCCAGAAACAGCACCACGTGAACATCTACCCTTCTCCCCCAACAAGATCCATCCAAAACCCTCACCACCAGATCTAATACACTCCTAATCCCTAGGTAAAACAGAGGTAAAAGTTTGGGAATTTTACCTAGTGTTCTCCCTTGCGAACCCATGAAGAACACGCGATGAACCCCGAATCGGCGATCTGCTCGTCCTCCACGCCTCCACGGAGTCGCTCCTCGCCTTCTCCTTCGCGATTCGCGGCGGATCTTGTGCCACCACGTAGGGGAAGGAAGGGGAGGGAGAGGTGGCTGCTAGGGGAGGGAGAGGGAGAGGGAGAGGGAGGAGGCGCCTAGGGTTAGGGGGAAAAGGGGTGGCGCCCCCCTTGGCTAGTGGGCCAGCCCACTTAGGGGAAGGGGGAGGGAGAGGTGGGGAGGGAAATCTCGGCCTCGGCCCAGGTTGTCCTCGGCCCACTGATTCTAGCCCGACGCTCCAAAAAAATATATTAAAACGTCGCATGAACTTTAGTTAATCAATTCCCGACCAAACTTCTCTCTTTTCGAAACAACCACGACGGAAAAGAACTAGGATCGCTCTCAGACCTAGGGCATCACATTCTCCCCTCCTTAAAAGGATTCGTCCCCGAATCTACTCCTTTTAGCTACAGCGCTAAAAGAAAAAAAAGGCAAAAAAGTAAACAACAGAAGAGGGCGCAGCAGGGCCCGAATAACTTACAAGCAAAACACCGCACAGGCAGGCCTGAGCAAAAGACTAAGACCTCAAAACCAAGTTGCCATCTACGCATTCCTGGAACGCTCCAGCTTCTTCGAACTCTGAGAGGGGGGTCGGGGTTGCAAGGGTGAGTACGGGAGTACTCAACAAGTCGTACGGAAAACACTGAATATTACATGCAAGGATGTAGCACAATATTGGTACAAGGTTAAAGTATTTGTGGATGCAGTTTTATTTGTAACATCATTTTACATTTAAAACACAATCCATAATAATAGTAATCCAGGGGGGGTTCCATTCACAAAGTCATCACCATTAAACCACATTCTCAAAACATGCACCAAGATCTACTTGAGCTAGGTTACGGGATTCACCCCAATTAAACTTAGCTTCATTTACCGGAAGCACGGCGTATTCGAATACCATTTATTCACTCTGCAGAGGTGTTCAGCTTTACCCACAAGATTCCACGATCGTTAATGCCAACTCGAGTTTAACACGCAACTTAAATGCGTGCGGCCGGATCGAGGTTATCATAGCTTTTCGTTGGACATTTCCCTCTTCAGTCCCTATCCGGTAGAGTTTTGCTCCACATTATCCCGGGGTCCCCACTTGGCCAGTGTGGAGTGCTTGGTCCCGCTTCATCGTGGCACCTACCGTTGTGAACCCGAAATGCCACAGTTTCCTCGTGCACACTTTCGTTTCACTCCCATAATCATTGGACCATCTCCCACACCTGGGAAGGTAACCCTGCTCCTATAGGTATTCCGAGGGAAAGTACAATGTACCGAGCTATGTTGAGTCAAGCCAACGAAGTTGACCGGCCCAACCTGTGGTTGAACGAGTTCTTAAGTTATTTACTTTGCTCAAGGGGATTATGATCCTTACATTGCCAAAGACCAAGCCTTTTCCGATCCACAAACCAATCCAGTACCAACTGTACCAGCCACCACAACCAACCATGGCATTAATCATCAGCCGGGGATTGGAACTCATCCTCTCCGGGATTTATCCAATTCTGTCCTCCAAACCGTAGCACTTTTCCAAACATAACCGAACCAACGGTTCGGCAACCTTTTATTTCCATTCTCAAAAGCATTTAACTAAACTAACAGGATAATAATAATTAATACCGGAATATTAATTAACCTAAGGTTACAAGGATATAATTAGGTTCAATAATTTTCAAGGGAGTCTCATGAGCAAATTGGCATTAACTAAGTATCATGTCATTCTAAACTAAACAGATTTGCAATATTTCAACATACAGTAAAGTAATGCGGTAGAAAATAGTAATTAACTATAATAAGGCATGAATAGGTTCAACATGATCAATGGTGTACGGCTTGCCTTCTTTGGCGATTGGATCAGACGAAGTGTCGTTGACGCGGTCGAAATCGGCTCTTTGTCGGATCCGGGTCCTGCTCTGGGAACTGCGGCGGCTCCTGGAATCGTCCAACGTCCGGATCTAACGCGAAAAGGACGAACGACAATAAAGAAACGAAAAACGAAAAGAAACTGAAACGAAAACGGAAACGGAAATCGGAACCGGGCCGAGAGAGAGAAAGGAAGGGCGTTTTGGGCATTTGGGAATTTTCGGAGTCTCGGATTGAGGAACGGAGGGCATTTTTGGACTCAGTGGCTCGAAACGGTTCGGAAAAGTATTTTTGGGGCATTTTTGGACTCTCGGATAATTTTGGGCATTTTTGGATATTAAAATGAATTAAAAAGGATTTTTGGAAAATAAAATCCGAATAGGAAAATTGAAAATGGCTACTGTTCATTTGGGCTGTCTTTGGACCGAATTCGGCACTGGTTTCGCTACGGAATGGCCATCGGCCGCCAAACTCAGCGCTGTCGCCGACAAAGGCCGGCGGCGGCAAGAGAGAGGAGAGGGTCAAGAGTGGGCCGGGCGCAGAGAGAGGGAGGGGTGATCGCGTGGGCCATGGGGCTGAGGCGGCGTGGCAGTGGGGCCTGGTCGTCGGCCGAGTGGAGGTGTTGGCCGGAGCGGGCGGCGTCTTCGCCGAGCCGAGGAGACGGGGCGTTCCGCGATTTAGAACGCAGGAGGGTGTAGGGCTTGGGGAAAAGGAGAGGAGCTTGCCACGGACCTTATGCGCGGCAGGAGGAGGCGGCGGCGGCGAGCGGCCTTAGCGGCGGCACGCCGGCGAGACGAGGAAGACTCCGTGGAGGGCACGAGAGAGCACGAGAGTGCGAGTGAGAGAGGGGATTAGAGAGAGGAGGAGGAGGCGAGCTTGGGAAGCCATTAATGGGGCCGAGGAGGCTTATATAGCCGGCGAGCTCGGGGATGTCAATGGCTTCATCATTGCGCTGAGGCTGGTGCGGCGATGGGGATCGGCACGGCGGCGTGGGGCTCGGAGCGGGGACGGCGGGATCAGCGGCGGCGTTGAGTGCCCTAAGGGCTAGGGCGGCGACGTGACGGCGGAGCGGCGCAGAGTCACGGGCGGAGCGGCAGCTCTGCCATGGCGCGTGCTCACGGAGGAAGAGCTACAGCAAGACGCGCACTCGCTGTGGCGCAGCGCAGCGCGAGGCGGCCACGCGCGGGCGCGGCGAGGAGGGAGGCGGCCAGCGAGCGGCGCAAGGAGAGGAGGAAAGCGCATTGGCCGAAAGGGAAAGCGCCAGCGCCAAACTTTCCAAAAACGGCAAGAAATCGTAATTTAACCAAATAAATTCAAATAAAATCCAAAAAAATTCAGAAAAATTACAAAATGCAAATAGAGTCTAATTCAAACTTGATTTGGAAATTTTGGGTTATTTCAACCTACCCCCCTTAAAATAAATCTCGTCCCCGAGATTCATTTCGCCTGAGGAAAGAGGTTGGGAAAATTCTGCTGCAATTCCGACTCCTTTTCCCATGTGGTTTCTGTAAGAGTGTGATTCTTCCACAATACTCAGCAAATTCTGATAGTCTTAAAATCCAAATCTGCTTTCCATGATTTCCAAGATCCTGACCGGTCTTTTATGGAGAATCGTACTGGGAATTCAAATCCTTTGGGTAGCACTTGTCTTGACTGCTGATGGAAATGTCCTCTCTGAGGCATACTGTGAATTTCCAGACAAATCCTGAACCAACTGTAACTTGCATGCCATTCCTCTTATTTTGTCAGAATCTTCGTACAGTCCAGTCTATCCGGTCTTAACTCCTCATCTTTTATCCAAAATGGCGCGGGGTTTGATGATTGATATTTTTCTGACAAAATTCCCTTTCGGAGCCAGTGTAACCTTCCTGTTACATTGGAGCTTGCACTCAACTTATTGGTGGTGATTCTTTCACGGACTTCTGTATCCTGAATGAGCTGGGTCCCACTGCTGTTTAATCTTAGTCTTTTATTCTGTCCCAAGGGTTCGGTATTTCCTTCCGTGATGTCTGGCTGTCTTGGTAAGTGAGGTGGTGTGGAGGCTTTTGTGGACAGCAATAGGTGGCCTGATTGGGTCCCAAGTGTTTAGAGCGTAGGTTCTCGACTTTTTCTTCAGACTTTGGTCGTTTCTTCTCTGCTTGTCTACTTGGCGGAGGGTGGGGTACTATGTCAGAGTTCAAATATGTCCTTTGTAGTCTTATTCAGACTTTCCCTGAACATTGAGCTAAACTAGCTCACAATCTGACTCAGAGGATTCTTTGGGGTCCGTCAATCTGGGTTGAATCTAAGTGTACTAACTGGTTCTTTCCAAAAGATCTCCCTGGTAGGTCAATCCATTAGTGATGTTCCATCTCTCGTCAATCCTTGCTGATTCTTTAGGTAATCTGGCGGCAAAGTCTTTTATTTTCTCTCCCATTTCTATACGGGCACTGTAAGTGGTGGTGGCAGTCTGGCTATTATTTTGGTGGTCCATCTTATACTTTACATCCCAATCCAACCACGTGTTTATTCATTACTTTCTGTCAGTATTCCTTTCTTCAACACTGGTAGATTCTTGCGTTTTGTAGAGCGTCGACCATTTGGGTGGGTGAATTTTGTCAAAATCAATCCTCTTATATCCTTGTCTCAATAAACCAGTCTGTCTTTCAAGGAAGCCTTCTGGCCTTTCTGACACTGTCTGGCGGTCTAACTGTCGCAACTCAGATTCTAGCTGGGAACGTGTCCTTGTCCTCAAATCATTTAATGGCGCTCTTTCTTGTGCAAACCTTAACCATCAGGTTTACTTTTCCTCTGGGTGATTCCGATTTTTGAGGTTGAAACTCAAGTCCAATTATTTTCCTTTATTGCCCATTCGGACTCTGTTGTGTTCATCTGTAGGGCTGCCATTCTAGGGGTGCTGAGCTAAAGGTTGGTTATTTCTGGAATAATTCTTTGGCTAATTCCTTGTCCTATTATTCTCAGAAAACTTCTGACTCCTGTCACTGACATGGGTTGCTTTCATTCCATCATTACTTGGTTGTTGAGATCCATTTCTATTCCACCTCTCAGTGGTGATGTGTCATGGGAAGAAATCTTATTTAACTCAATAGTCACTATTTTGTTCATCATTCGCACAGTTCATGTATCAAAAACAACTGTTTTATTTCCAATATATTGTTCAGACCTTACATTCTTGATAGTACAAGTTGATCCTAATCTTTATCCCTTGGATCTCCATATCCAAGTTGCCACTTTCAAATCTAGCTATTAGTCTACCTCCGGTTGCTTGGAATTTCCAGCAATTCCTTATTAACGGTACTGGTTGCGATTGTTGTTCCTTTGGACGTGACATGATTGGATATCTTCGGCTGGTGTCTTTCCTTTGTCCCATCTTGTATCTTATTCCTTGGGTATCTCTGCTTCTGCTGTTGCGGTGGACGGGTCACTAGCTGTCGGTTGGTGGAGGTGAGGGTCTATCACTCGCGTCTTGGCTACCAGGGTCGGTAGACTTTTCTTTGGGCAATTGCGTCTGAAATGTCCCTTCTGTCTGCAATGATAGCATTTATCCCACCTCGTGGGACAATTGCGGACGAAGTGGTCTCCATTGCAGTTGTAGCACTTAACTGATTTAGGTTGAGGTTTCGCAGGTGTTGGTTGCTCTTTTTCTTTTGAATGCTTTTTGTTAGGGAATCCTTGGGTGAGGACTGGGGTCTTTCCTCCGATCTGGGTGGGAGTCGGTTTCCATGTCTGTTGAATTTCTTTCTTTCTCTTTTTCATCATTTTTAATTCATTCCGGGCTTCTTCCATTGCTATCCGTTTGTCCATTTCTGACGACATGTCTTTTATAACCGAGGTGTGGAACTTCAAGCTTCTCTGTAATCCTTCCAAAAATTCTTTCATCCTACTAGCTTGAGGGTCCATCTCCTTGGGAATATCACTGGTAAAGTAGTCGGATTCGTTCGTATATCCCATCGCTGTACTTTCCTCTTGTCTGTCCAGATTTCCTTGGGTGTGTCCTTGAGGTTTTTCAACTAGCCGTTCGAAAATTCTTTCCAATAGCTGCGTATGGTGCCTTTCCGTTTGTTGTCTGTTTCTTTCCATTATGGTCAGTAATTGAGCTACGTTGACTGGGTGATTTACTGACTCTTCATTTCTGCTCGAGCTGTCATGCAGGAATTTTGATCCAAAATCTGCCATGGTCTCAATCTGACTTTCTTTTCGGTCTGCAGCAGGGTTTTGAGGAAAGCGAAAAAGACGAGTAAGAATTTAGGGCATGGGGTGAGAATAGCAAGAATAGATGGGGCTCAGATGAATTGAGGGAACCTTTGAATTAGACGGGGATATATAGATAGTTTAAGCAATCAAAATCACAGAGAATAGAGAACTTAGCAATTTTTATAAGACATGGATCATGCACAAAACCATTTTAAGGTTCGGCATAACCCATTTTACATTACAAAAGCCTAAAACAAAGAAGGGTACAACTTCTACGACTAACGGTCTAACTATCATGAAGGCATCATCCCCAAGTCTTTGGCGAAGATCGTGAGGATTTTGAAATTTAGAAGGGCAGCAAAACTTTAAAACAAGACCGGGAGGGATAAGAAGCTTTAAAGAAGACAAGATAGCAGGGGAAGAAGGAGACAGCAATAATACTTATATTTTCGAAATTCATTTTGTTTGTATATCAAAATAAGTTTTGAAAGGTTTCCTAATCCAACTTAAGGTCTTAATCTATGGTCAAGCCAAAGCTCTGATACCACTTGTGACGGCCCGCCTTTTTAGGGGCAGATCCGTACGCCTCGACAGCTACCCAGGATGATTAGCTGCCAGGAACCAAGCATATTATTGCCAGGCAAAAGTCAAATTCCGACATTTTTATTCAATATAAGGCCTAACGGCCAGGGTTTTTCTGAGAAGAGGCGCAGCAGGGCCCGAATAACTTACAAGCAAAACACCGCACAGGCAGGCCTGAGCAAAAGACTAAGACCTCAAAACCAAGTTGCCATCTACGCATTCCTGGAACGCTCCAGCTTCTTCGAACTCTGAGAGGGGGGTCGGGGTTGCAAGGGTGAGTACGGGAGTACTCAACAAGTCGTACGGAAAACACTGAATATTACATGCAAGGATGTAGCACAATATTGGTACAAGGTTAAAGTATTTGTGGATGCAGTTTTATTTGTAACATCATTTTACATTTAAAACACAATCCATAATAATAGTAATCCAGGGGGGGTTCCATTCACAAAGTCATCACCATTAAACCACATTCTCAAAACATGCACCAAGATCTACTTGAGCTAGGTTACGGGATTCACCCCAATTAAACTTAGCTTCATTTACCGGAAGCACGGCGTATTCGAATACCATTTATTCACTCTGCAGAGGTGTTCAGCTTTACCCACAAGATTCCACGATCGTTAATGCCAACTCGAGTTTAACACGCAACTTAAATGCGTGCGGCCGGATCGAGGTTATCATAGCTTTTCGTTGGACATTTCCCTCTTCAGTCCCTATCCGGTAGAGTTTTGCTCCACATTATCCCGGGGTCCCCACTTGGCCAGTGTGGAGTGCTTGGTCCCGCTTACTGTGGCACCTACCGTTGTGAACCCGAAATGCCACAGTTTCCTCGTGCACACTTTCGTTTCACTCCCATAATCATTGGACCATCTCCCACACCTGGGAAGGTAACCCTGCTCCTATAGGTATTCCGAGGGAAAGTACAATGTACCGAGCTATGTTGAGTCAAGCCAACGAAGTTGACCGGCCCAACCTGTGGTTGAACGAGTTCTTAAGTTATTTACTTTGCTCAAGGGGATTATGATCCTTACATTGCCAAAGACCAAGCCTTTTCCGATCCACAAACCAATCCGGTACCAACTGTACCAGCCACCACAACCAACCATGGCATTAATCATCAGCCGGGGATTGGAACTCATCCTCTCCGGGATTTATCCAATTCTGTCCTCCAAACCGTAGCACTTTTCCAAACATAACCGAACCAACGGTTCGGCAACCTTTTATTTCCATTCTCAAAAGCATTTAACTAAACTAACAGGATAATAATAATTAATACCGGAATATTAATTAACCTAAGGTTACAAGGATATAATTAGGTTCAATAATTTTCAAGGGAGTCTCATGAGCAAATTGGCATTAACTAAGTATCATGTCATTCTAAACTAAACAGATTTGCAATATTTCAACATACAGTAAAGTAATGCGGTAGAAAATAGTAATTAACTATAATAAGGCATGAATAGGTTCAACATGATCAATGGTGTACGGCTTGCCTTGCTGGCGATTGGATCGGACGAAGTGTCGTTGACGCGGTCGAAATCGGCTCTTTGTCGGATCCGGGTCCTGCTCTGGGAACTGCGGCGGCTCCTGGAATCGTCCAACGTCCGGATCTAACGCGAAAAGGACGAACGACAATAAAGAAACGAAAAACGAAAAGAAACTAAAAACGAAAACGGAAACGGAAATCGGAACCGGGCCGAGAGAGAGAAAGGAAGGGCGTTTTGGGCATTTGGGAATTTTCGGAGTCTCGGATTGAGGAACGGAGGGCATTTTTGGACTCAGTGGCTCGAAACGGTTCGGAAAAGTATTTTTGGGGCATTTTTGGACTCTCGGATAATTTTGGGCATTTTTGGATATTAAAATGAATTAAAAAGGATTTTTGGAAAATAAAATCCGAATAGGAAAATTGAAAATGGCTACTGTTCATTTGGGTCTTTGGACCGAATTCGGCCTGGTTTCGCTGGGAATGGCCACTGGCCGCCCAAACTTCGCCAGGCCGCTTAACAAAGTGGCCCGGCGGCGGCGTGAGAGAGGAGAGGGTCAAGCGAGTGGGGCCGGGCGCAGAGAGAGGAGGGGTGATCGGGCGTGGGCCATGGGGCTGAGAGGCGGCGGGGTGGCAGTGGGGCCTGGTCGTCGTGGCAGTGGAGGTGTTGGCCGGGCCAGGCGGCGTCTTCGCCGGAGGCCGAGAGGCAGGCGTTCAGCGATTTAGGCACGGGAGGGTGTAGGGCTTGGGGAAAAAGGGAGAGGAGCTTGCCACGGACCTTATGCGCGGCACGGAGGAGGCGGCGGCGGCGAGCGGCTTAGCGGCACGCGGCCGAGACGAGGAAGACTCCGTGGAGGGGGCACAGGAGAGCACGAGTGCGAGTGAGAGAGGGATTAGAGAGAGGAGGAGGAGGCGAGCTTGGGAAGCCATTAATGGGGGCCGGAGGAGGCTTATATAGCCGGCGCGCTCGGGGATGTCAATGGCTTCATCATTGCGCGGGGAGGCTGGTGCGGCGATGGGACGGCACGGGCGGCGTGGGGCTCGGAGCGGGGACGGCGGGATCAGCGGCGGCGTTGAGTGCCCTAAGGGCTAGGCGGCGACGTGGCGGCGAGCGGCCAGAGTCACGGCGGAGCGGCGGCTCTGCCATGGCGAGCTCACGCGCGAGGAAGAGCTATGATCGCCGCACGCACTTGGCCTTGAAGCGCGAGGCGACCACGCGGCGGCGCGGGCGAAGCGAGGAGGCGGGCGAGGCGCAAGGAGAGGAGGAAAGCGCATTGGCCGAAAGGGGAAAGCGCAAAAGCGCCGAAACTTTCCAAAAACGGCAAGAAATCGTAATTTAACCAAATAAATTCAAATAAAATCCAAAAAAATTCAGAAAAATTACAAAATGCAAATAGAGTCTAATTCAAACTTGATTTGGAAATTTTGGGTTATTTCAGGTTCTTTGTCTATATACAATGGATTTTTGATTTCAGGAGAAAATAGTTCACCAATTGCATGTACAGACCATATATGTATATATTGCATATAAAAAATTGATTCCATCGCCCACTGATTTGGACCCACAGTGCATGCCAAGATAGCCCCGTGACGACCCACCTTCCAAGCCGAGCTCGGCGTCCGTGGGAAATCATCCTTATCGATAATCGCTCCGTATGGCTCGATAATCTTGATATTTAGCTCGATAATCATTATATTTACCTTGAATATTAGCCGACCAAACAAATTTTCTCGTCGGTCGAGTTTTGAGCGATTTTCGCTCGATATGGCTTGATAATCACGATATTTGCGTCACATAAATTTTTCCAAATATTTGAATTTTTTTATTTTTTTTTATTTAACCGATTTATCGACCGGTATATAATATCGTACCGACTCAATAAAATCGATAATTGCAATTTTTGATCAATTTTTAACGATATTATATACCTGATCTTATTCCTCCACTTTCTTCTTCATCAGATAATATGTAATTAATCTTTTGGAGAAACATATAGTACAGATAATTGAATGCAATAGTACAAAAGTGACACAGCACCATCAACTAACCAATAGTACAAAAGTGACACAGCACCCTCAACCAACCGACTCGACAAGGACCAACTTTCGAGAGACCATACGTTTCTCTGTATGAACTATAGAGTAAATAAATTTTGAACCGTCTGAGTTCACCTTTTCACCGCCAGTTGGAAAAGTGCACGCTCTGATACCAATTGTAACATCCTGGCATCTAGTATGTCCTGGATGTCACTAAACATAGGAGATACAACAACTAAATACCACAATTAAAGATAAATTATAGCAACGGTGCAAATACTAAAACCGAAAATTTCGGCAGCATCCCTTTGTTTTTCCATGATTTGAAGCAACAGCAATATTATGGCAAGATATATCATAATAAAAGACATCTAACACAGCAATAGCAGATGATATAGCAACATCTTAAGTCTAAAATAATGAATCCAATCACTCCATAAACTATAACGAAGTAATTGATAAAATCAAGCACACAATCAAACCATTCTCCAAGTTTCATCGCAACAATCTTATTATCATAACTCCAATTGATAAAATTGTCTTAATGTGTGGAGCGACGTGAAGAAGTATAGCTAAACCTCTTTCCCGCATGCCGATTTCATGGTACCTAAAACATCATAAAACACAAGCGTGAGTTCATCACTCAGCAAGTATATTGCAATGGAACAAAGAGAATAGTTTTCAATGATAACATCACTATATCTCATACTTAACATCATATTCATGGCATAATCTCATATTCAACATCATTACCATGTCATAGTCTCATTGTACACATGTCATTAACATCACCATATATGCAATGCAATGCACATGTCTCCTCGAAGCACATACCGGTATTGCCGAGCGCACACCCGTCGGCGTGCACCCTCTTTCCCCTTCCATCCCGTAGATGGAGGGTGCCTACTCTTACTGACTCACACCCATACACAACCGTGGATGGGACTACGAGGTAGGTCTTTCGTGTTCACTACGTGTGAACACAGAGACCCGCATCAGAATGGGACGCCTCTTCCATTATGAATGCACATATGACATGAACATGTATAAACTTGCATAAACATTTAATACAACGAATTCATAACCAATATGTAACCATGTTCATCATATCATAGGCAAATATAAATCATAACAAGTTAGCATATTATGTAATCATATTGCACTTAAGCAAGTCTAGCAATCATACAACACCCAAACCCATTCCAATACACTTGTCTTCAATCGTGGGCAACGGATTGGCGAGAGGTTGAGGGCACTCCCGGGGTCACACCACCTGCACATACGTACCACACACTCAAAACGTGCCCTCAAAACAGTACATGAACGATCATCTACCCCGACTTCGCAAACTACCCCTAAAATCCGAAAATAGAGAATCTGTCCCGACGGGACAGCGGGCTTCCAACTAGCATAACTTGAGTTCTAAAACTCTAAATCAAGCAAACGAGTACATTTTCTCGAAGCTTAGGAAATTTTCTAACTTTTTCTAAGTATTGGCGAAGACTGAATCGGCCTCTAAAATTGTCTAATCTACATATCAACACGATCTGTCCTAATCACGCCATAGTTTTGATAACGTTCGGTAAAACAACCATAAATTTTAAACAGCCATAATGGGTACGACCTGGCTTAATAATTTATAGAAACCTAACTTGGACTAACCAGTTGGTGGAATGTGGGCGCTAGATGGAGGCAAGTCGTATTTTTTTCTCACACGGCGCAAGAGGGGGCTTATGTATTGGGTAGATGGAACCCTAACAGCAGTGAAACCTTAGCGGGTGTAGTCAGGTTAGGCGTATACATTGTAAAGGTCTTGTCATGGTCTCTCTGCCGACACACCAAAGGAAGTGTGTTAATTGCATGGCAACAAGAGATGATCATGTCTTGTGGGTAAAGTTGTACACCTCTACAGAGTTAAAACTATTCGAATAGCCGTGCCTACGGTCAAGGGCAAAGCGAAGAATGCTTTCATACTAGTAGACCTTGGTTTTGGTTTTAGAAAAAAAAAATGCTGTTTTGGGATTCAGGAGTGGTTAGAAATCTCGGATGTTTAATTGGCGGATTGAGCCAACTAGGTAGATGGAACCTGTTTTCAACTCATGACGGATGGAGTCATGTGTGGATTACCTTGATCTTTTAAAATGCGACGGATAGAGCCTTTATACTTGTGTTGGTGGAAAAAAACCTTCACTAGACTATTAAATACTTCACTTGTTAAAATAATTATTAAAGGTGCTTTGTGAAAAATTATTATTATGTATGGTTTGATGAAACTCAGCATTGTGCAAAAGAACCAAAACAAGCCTTCCTTGGAAAGCCCTACATGTGCATACTTTCCCAAACTTGTTGAGTACCTTTGTACTCACATGCTACACAATTGTTGTCATCAGAAAACTATCAGGACGCAAATGAAGACGACAAGTTCTACGCCGAGGAGTTTGAGGAAGATCGCCAGGACAACTAAGCGCGTTCCTATTCGTCTCCTGTGGAGTTACTTGGGTTTTATTTACTTGTCATTTTTATTCCGCTGCCGTGAACTTTGGTCATGTGACCATATGATGTAATAAATAGCCAGGTGGCTGACACTTTATATTTATGTTATTAATTCGCTCTATTCGGTAATGATTCATCACTATCTAACTGTGTGTACTAGCTACTGATCTGGGACTAGTACAGAAATACACAAGAGATTCCGGGTAGCCGATCCGGGGTCTCACATTTGCCAAAGCCAACCAAGAGAGGCTTTTGCTAACAGACAAGTCGAGATGCATGAGGAGTTTGACTTGAAATCAACTAGATAAAGATTTTGAAATCTGAAACCTTTGAAAATAAGTTTTTTATTTTTGTCAACAACAGTTACTCCATAAGAGAAAAAGTACAATGGAATCCGAGATCACATAATTGTGCAACTAACAGTAGGTTAAAATTCAGAGAATCGACGAGCAGTACATTATCAATGGAATGATCATTGGAAATTGCAATCTTACCATTACCCTTTACCTTTCTTCTGCTGTTATCTCCAAAAGTGATTTTGTGACTAGGATTTTCTTCCTTTTCAACTGAGGTGAACATCCTTGATGAGCCGGTCATGTGTTGAGTACATCCACTATCAATTACCCAATGCCGACCACCACTCTTGTAGTTCACCTAAACAAACAGATTTATTTCTTGATCTTAGGTACCCAAATGCTTTTGGGTCCATGGACGTTAGTTTCAACAATTTTTGGGCCAAAATGATTAACAAGCAAAGACTTAGGCACCCAAATAGCTTTAAGCTTCCTATCTAGATTTGAGGGACCAACAAACTTCACATTCATTTTACCCCTGAAATCTTTGAATAACATATAGTGTGCATCAACCATGCAGTTTCTCTTTACCTTTGCTTCGGATGTGCTAGCAAACATGCATTCATTTGAACCATGGTCAAATCTATGACAGTAGTAACACTGAGTGCCTTTCTTGACAAAATTTGTCTTGGATCTTAGCAGTTGTCGGCGTATAAGCCAACAGACCCCTTCCGGCGAGGGGTATACTAAGTTCTAACCGGGGCTTTCGTGGTCTCAAGAAGGAAAGAATCGGGGGCGAAGTATGCAAAAAGAGACTGGGGTTTTGTCAGGTTCGGGCCCTCCTGAGAGTAATAACCCTACTCCTGTGTTCTCGTATTTTGGTGAGCTTGGTGGGAGTTGGAAGATGAACAGCGACCCAAGGAAACTCAAAACCAGCCCACCCAGATTGGAGAGTCTAGTCTGAAATGAGAATGATCGAACCCCTTCTCCCATGCACCCCGGCTCCCTTTTATACTCGGGCCGGCGGGGACGCATGGGAGGCTTACACAACAAGCCATACTCATTACACTGCCATGTCGCATTAAATGCGCCTGTCACTGTTCTTGCAGCCCATTTAATGCCCTGGCGCAGCCGTCCTCTCCCCCGCCTCAGGCCCCGCGCCTGCCCGCTCCGCCCGCTCTGCCGGGGTGGGAAATTGCGTAGTGGCGTCACCCGCCATTATGGCGCGCGCGTTGGGAACACACGCCACCGCACTGTGGCCTTCATTACCCACATTTAATGCGCACATCACGCATTAAATGTCTGTGACCTCCTGAACAGCTGTGCAAGCCACTAAGTGGCCTCAGGAACTCGGTGCCAGCAGCGTGGCCTGACTGCCACCTGTCCGCTGGGCGACCACGAAGCTGGTCGCCAGGGGCGTGGCCTGGTCGCCACCTTCCCGTTGGCGACCACTCAGCTGACCGCCAGAGGCGTGGCCTGATCGCCACCTTCCTGCTGGCGATCACTCAGCTGACCGCCAAAGGCGTGGCCAGGTCGCCACCTGCCTATTGGCGATCACCGCTATCCGCCAGCGACGTGGCCTGACCGCCACCTGTTCGCTGGACGGCGACTTCTCCGACCGCTAGCAGCGTGACCTAGAAGCCACATGTCTGCTAGCGGCGGCTTTTACTAGAGTGTCGTGGGCACCTTGGTGTAGAATACGCCGACAGCAGTCCATCTTTCTTGGGCACATTGTCTGTTTTGTATCCAATACCTCTTTTGCCCAAGGTGACTTTTTTCTCTCCAAGAATTTTATCAAGAATGACACTACCAAGAAAGCACTTTTCTAGTCCTTTGTCAAACTTAGCAATTTTTGTCTTTAATTCATAGTTTTCCAACATAAGCTCTTTACCACGCAAAGCATTATTACAAGCATCATCAGGAGTGCAAGAAGAGCTAGAGATAGAAACTTCATTACTAAGCAAATCGCAAGTAATAGAAGCATCACAAGTAAAAACAATCTTTGATTTGCTAGCAATTAACTCCTCACTTATTTCTAACTCACAGTGTCTATCAAGCAAATCATCATGATTCTTAACAAATAAAGTATGAGTTGCATTCAAGGAATCATGAGCATTTGTAAGTAAATCATGATTGATGACTAGAGCAAGTATACGAATATAGCAATCAGAGGGGGGTGAATGATTGTGTGGAAGCTAAAACCAAATCTTTGATCTAATAAAATTTCACCCCAAAACGGAACAAATAATTGCCTCGTATTCGACAAAAATAGAATGACAGAGGTTCGGTAAAACGCGAATTCCCGGAGATCCAACCGTCGTAACGAACTGAAATTTGGACACAATAAACTAGATTCTAATACGAATCAAACCCAAAAAGAATCAGCTCGATTGGACGTACGGATATAATGTTATGAGCTTCCCAAGCTTGATGTTTCAGAACTTGACGAGAATCAATCTAATCAAAACTTCGAGATTAAACAAGATCTTCAAAAGATTAATCAACTAGACTTTGAGGAACTCTAAATCAATACCTAGAAAGGTTTTTGATGGATCAAATCAAGATGAAACTCAAAGATCAAAAACCAATCTACAATTAGAACAAGCATGCAAACAAGAACCAAAACAGAAAACACTGTAGCAACGTGGTTACTGTAGCACGCAAGAATCTTGGAAGAATTGATCTTTATTTCTTTTGTCTAAAGTACTCTCATCAAAAGAGTACAAACCCTAAAACTGAGCTTGAGGCTCTCAATGTGCTCAGCTCAAATTGATGCCCTTCAACAGGAGACACCCCTCCTATTTAAAGGAGCAAAACACAAGAAGTTCTGAATACAAATCCTAATCTAGGAGGAGTATGTATTCAACACAACTCCTCTTGGCCCAACCTGGCCGAGTACAACTCTTGCACGCGTATGGCAACCCTACCATACTCACGTGACTAACACTTTGCACGCGTATGGCCACCTGCCATACTCACGTGACTAATACTTTGCACGCGAATGACCTCCTGCCATTCTCACGTGACTAACCATTCTTCATGTGCACCATTCTCTTAGCCCGAACGTCCCGCATGACATCCTTGACCACCAAGACCTCAGTTCCTCCCTGAACCTAGTCCTGAACCTCAGCTCCTCCATGAACCTAGTTCCGGTCCCATCATCGACCACGTTCGTCTTCGAGCAATACCTGCACATAAACAAACCACAGAACAAATCCGAGCACAAGTCCACGACTTGACTCAAAGTCAATCCATGCAACTACTCACACGAGCATTGCATAACGTCCACTTCAAAATAAGCATCATGAAATTCTCACCAATTTCATTATCTCAAATTCAAACCAAGATTCAATTCCAAATTTGCTCAAAACCCTAATTAAGCAAAAAGACATTCATCACGGACCAAAATCCAGTCCAACACACACATGTCTCAAAACCCTAGAAGAAACAGTTCATGGCGGACCAAAAAATTGGTCCAGCATACATGGCGAAAACAAGCATCAACCAAAAGCATGTGTATGACAGACCAAAAAATTTGGTCTGTCATACATGGGAAAAACGAGGTCGCCAAAAGCATGTGTATGACAGACCAAAAAATTTGGTCCGTCATACAAGGGAAAAACGAGGTCGCCAAAAGCATGTGTATGACAGACCAAAAAATTTGGTCCGTCATACATGGGAAAAACGAAGTCGCCAAAAGCATGTGTATGACAGACCAAAAAATTTGGTCCGTCGTACATGGGAAAAACGAGGTCGTCAAAAGCATGTGTATGACAGACCAAAAAATTTGGTCCGTCATACATGGGAAAAACGCGATTTCTTGAACAAGCGTAAAAGCATCAAAATCACGTTTATGACGGACCAAAAAGTTTGGTCCGTCATACATGCGAAACTCACTGTTTTTGGATGTTTGGTCTGGCGCAAATGCAAAGTCTCTGTTTTTGGATGTTTGAATGTTTGGTCCTTCATGCAAGCAATTTTGCAAGATTAATCCTAACCAATTTTTCAGCACAAAATTAAGCCAATTTTTCATCACATGATTCACAATCTCCCCCTTGATGAAAACATTGGCAACACCAAATAGAATTGAACATTTGGCATTCACTTCACAAAAGATTTTGAAATCCAAAGGATCAAGAACCAAAAAAGAGAAAACACAGAATTCCCCCTTTGACCAAAATTCAAAACAAAATCTCCCCCTGAGAAGGAAAATGTGTGTGAATGTGCAATGTGCCCAAAAATTCCAAAAATTCTCCAAACTTCTCCCAAAATTCTCAAATTTCCAAAAATAGCTCCCCCTTTTTCTTCTCCCCCTTTTTCCTTAAACTTTTCAACGATTATCAAATTTCTCCCCCTTTGACAATGTATTCATCAAGAGTACAAAAGAGAGAACATGTTCAAAATTTTTCTAAAACAATGATTTCACAAGGAGAAACAAGGGAGTGCCAAGATAGGAAAAGATGAGCTCATTCGATCATATAACCTTATATATCACATAATATGTAAAATACATGACCTTGATGTGATTTTAACAAGTTAGGGAATGACATGCATCTCAACCTCAATTTAGTCAACTATAGCCAAGTACTAAGCAAGATTTTAGCAGAAAAAACAAGGCTTTAAAAATTGAAGCAACTAACAACTTAGGGCGAGCAAGTAGTTTCAACTCCAATCTTAGTAGACCAATTTAATCTTTAAACAAAAAATTGCATGTGGCATGCTTGAAGCATACTTCTTTTATTTCCTTGAAGTGGCATGCTTGAAGCATACATCTTGTCTTTGAGGGAATGGCATGCTTGGAGCATACATCTTATCTTTTTAGGGAAAGCATTCCTGAAGCTCATAACTTGAGGCTTTTGCTTTTAACAACCTTTTTTTTACTGATTCCCTTTTCTTTTCATTTTTCTTTGATTATAAACATGCAAAAGTGATTAAAAGGTCTTATGAAAGAGTAAAGCTAAAACACACTTGCTTCATAGCCCAAATTTGTCAAGAAGATTCAATATCAAGCCTAGAAGAGTAAGATATCACAGAGTATTTAGCTATAGGCAATCAGACCAAGGAATTTCGCAATGTCATTTTTAGTTCAAGTGGAACAATTTAGATTATCATATATTAGCACAATTACACAATATATAAAGAAATATGATAAAGTGAGCTCATAGAGTGAAAGAACTTGGCAAAGAAACTCCCCCTCAAAACAAACCCATTGGATGAACAATCCCAAGTTCTCCCCGAATAAAAGCAAAACGAGAAGAAGACAAAGGTTTTGTGAAAATGTCTCCCAATTGATGTTCAGTATCCACATGGTGAAGCACAATATTTCCTTTTTCAACATGATCTTTAAGAAAGTGAAATCTAATGTCAATGTGTTTTGTTTTAGAGTGTTGCACGGAGTTCTTAGCAATGCAAATTGCACTAGTGTTATCACACAAAAGAGGAACACTATCCAAATTAACCCCATAATCTTTAAGTGTAGCTACTATCCAAAGAATTTGAGAACAACAACTAGCAGCAGCCACATATTCAGATTCAGCAGTTGATTGTGCAACAGAAGATTGTTTTCTAGATGACCATGCAATAAGAGAATTGCCCAAGAAATGACATGTACCAGATGTACTTTTTCTATCAATTCTACATCCTCCAAAATCAGCATCAGAAAAGGCTCTTAAACTAATGCATGAGGAAGCAGAAAGCCAAATGCCAAAATCTTGAGTTCCATGAAGATACCTGAAAATTCGCTTGACAGCTTGTCGATGTGAAGCACGTGGGGAAGCTTGAAAACGAGCACACATGCACACAGCAAATTGTATATCCGGCCTTGATGCAGTGAGGTACAAAAGTGAACCTATCATGCTTCTATATTCCTTTTGATCAACCGTCTCACCATCTTCATCCGGATCAAGTGTGCAAGCGCTCTCCATGGGTGTCATGATCGGTTTGCTGTTTTCCATCCCAAATCTATGCAACAAGTCTTTTGTGTATTTGCTTTGATGCACAAAAGTACCATCCTTTGTTTGCTTGATTTGAAATCCCAAAAAGTATGTCAACTCACCCATCATACTCATCTCAAACTCCTTCCTCATTGTTTCTGAAAACTCAGACACTAAAACATGAGAGGAACCACCAAAGATAATATCATCAACATAAATTTGAACGAATAGTTGATCATTGCCTTGCTTGAGTAAAAAGAGAGTTTTGTCAACCTTTCCCATTGAAAACCCCCTTTCAAGTAAAAAGGTTTTTAGCCTATCATACCATGCTCTAGGGGCTTGTTTCAAACCATACAAAAGCTTTTGATAGTTTGAACACATGATTTGGAAACTTTGGATTTTCAAAACCAGGTGGTTGCTTGACATAAACCTCCTCATTTATGTAGCCATTAAGAAAAGCACTTTTCACATCCATTTGATACAATTTGAAACCTTTGGATGCAGCAAAAGCTAAAAGGATTCTAATGGCTTCAATTCTAGCAACAGGAGCAAAGGTTTCATCAAAATCTAAGCCTTCAATTTGAGTGTAACCTTGAGCAACCAATCTAGCCTTGTTTCTAACAACAACACCATCCTCACTTTGTTTATTTTTAAAAACCCATCTAGTTCCAATAACATTAAAATCTGAAGGAGGTGAGACAAGTTTCCAAACTTTATTTCATTCAAAATTCTCTAATTCTTCATGCATGGCATTGATCCAAGATTCGTCAGATAATGCATGAGATATATCTTTGGGTTCAAAAGAAGCAACTAAAGCAGAATGAGCATGAGTGTCAGAATGAATAAACCTGGATCGAGTGACTCTCTTATTTAGGTCTCCAATCATTTGTTCAGATGGATGCATTTTCTGAATGTGCAAGGGAGCATTGGCTTTTGAGACTTCTCCTTCTTCTTCATTTTCAGCATGTACAGATGATGTTGTAGCTTGAGGATGGTTAGCTGTAGGTGATGTAGTAGTAGGTGCCAAAGGTGCTACAGCTTGTTGTGCATTAGGAAGAGTCAAGACCTCATCTTCAACATCATCATCATCTTCAAAGATTTTCTCCCCCTGAACATATGCGCCTGTACCTGCATCACTTAGACTAGTACCTGGACTAGACTCATCAAAAGTAACTTCACAAGTTTTCACAATTTTGTTATTCTCCAAAACAAGCACACGATAGCCTCGAGTATGAGCAGGATATCCAAGAAAAATGCCATCAGTTGATCTAGCTTCAAATTTATCAAGATTTCCAGATTTCAAGACAAAACATTTGCATCCAAAAACTCGAAAGTGAGAAACAGAAGGTCTATGTCCAAACCGAAGCTCATATGGAGTCTTACCCAATTTTGATCTCAAAAACACACGGTTTGAAACATAACAAGCAGTTGAGATCGCTTCAGCCCAAAAATTTCTAGGAGTGAGATGTTCATCTAACATGGTTCTAGCCATCTCAACCAACGTTCTGTTTTTCCTTTCGACTACACCGTTTTGTTGAGGCACTCTAGGTGATGAAAATTGATGATCAATTCCTTTTTCAGCACAAAAGAGATCAAAAGAAGAATTTTTAAATTCAGTTCCATTATCACTTCTAATCGCTCTAAGAGCTCCTGGATGATCAACAGAAAGCCTAAGAACAAGACTTCTAAAATGACTAAAAGCCTCATCCTTAGATGCCATAAAGAATACCCAAGAGTATCTAGAAAAATCATCAACAATCACAAGCACATACCACTTGCCTCCAAAAGATTGAACTTGAGATGGTCCAACAGTGTCAAGATGTAGTAGCTGTCCTGGAGCGTTTGTCATCACCATGGTAAGAGGTGGATGTGAACCTGCAATCATCTTTCCATGTCTACAAGAAGAACATACTAGATTGCTGTCACCCTTAAGCTTAGGCAAGCCACGTATGAGATCTAAACTACTTACACGAGTAAGGTGATCAAAACCAATATGACCAAGTCTACGATGCCAAAAGAATAAATCTTTAGAAACATTGGCAATTAGACACCTATGCTTAGAAGAAGGTGATGCATCAAAATCAGCTTTAAATACTCTTCCAAAACGAGAAATTTTGAACACAAGATCACCTGAAGCATCTAGCACTTTGCATTCATTTTTCTTAAAGCTTATCTCAAGATCTTCATCAAGCATTTGTGAGACAGAAAGCAAGTTATATTTCAAATTTTCAACAAGAGCCACATCTTTGAACATAAACTTGTCACTTACCTTTATTGTACCTTTTGCCACAACAGAAGAGGAAGAAGCATCTCCAAAAGTAACACTTTCAGCACGAGATGCACGAGTGAGGGAGGAGAACCAATTCTTATCACCGGACATGTGGCGTGAGCATCCGGAATCCACTAGCCATATGTTCTCATTCCTCGCGCGAGAGGCCTACATAGCAAAACATGTCGAGGTCTCAGCACTGGGGTTAGAAATGAGACTTTTGGGAATCCAGTACTGAGACACACGACGCACAACAGTAGGCACAACACAAGAATTTTTATGCACAAAATCAGATTTTCCTTTTCCCGTATTTTTAGCAACAAAAGGTGTTAGTTTCACCCTAGGCACATAATGAGAACTAGAGTGTGCCTTTCTGAAATTAGACCTAGCATTAAACCTTTCTCTCTTTTGTTGTTTAGCTAGTCTAAAGCAAAAATCTACTAGATGTCCATCTCTACCACAATGAGTGCAAGTGTACTTAGCATGAGTTTTTGCTTTAACAGTAGAAACATATTTTGCATTCATCATAGTAGAAGAAAGAAAACCAGCAGATTTAAAGGCAATCTTTTTAGGCTCATTAAGAATTTCAATTTTGTCATTGCAAGGAGCATGAACAACAGTGCAAGGTTTAGTTTCAAATGAAGCATGATGATCAAATCCTAAACCCTTCTTATTTGAGCTAACCTTTGATTTATCCAAAATCATGTTCAAATTTTTCTTGCCATTAGTGAACCGTTCCAAAGAATTTTGCAAGTAATCAACTTTCTTAGCAAGAGTTAAACAATTATTGCAGGAAGCATCCACTTTTACTTTTTGCTTGCGACAAGTTGAGCATGAAAGAACCTCATGTGTAAGCAGATTATCAGTCAATTGAGAAACCCTAGTATTTGCATCTTTCAATTTTAATTCAAGAGTTGAGCATTTAGAACAAGAATCTGAACTATGCAAATCATCAGTGGAACAACTAGCATTTTTAACGTGTTTCTCATTTTTCTCATTTAGATGCAACAGAAGAGCATGTTCTTTCCTAAGCAATGTGAGCTCATTGTAAATTAAGTCACATGATTTGCAAGTATCATCACTAGGGATCAAAGTCTTAAGTCTAGCAATTTCAGCTTTCAATGATTCAATAATGAAATCATGTTTCTTAATTTTCTTGTCATGTTTGTCAAGCAATTTTCCAAGACGAGCAACAGCAATAGCTAATTCATCATAAGAAGGATCTACCTCATTGAAGTCGTTGTCGTGATCGTCCTCGGTGAAGCTATCCTTGCTGCTTGCCATGAGACACAATCCCATCCAATCATGCTTGCTTGGAGTTGCATCATCTTCGCTGCTCTCCGAGTCCACATCGCTCAAATTGACTTGTTCAAGAGCGGAAAGAACTCGGTGAACCACCTTGCGGTTGATGAAGCTGTTCTTCTTCCTATCATTTGAAGAGAACCTTTTCTTCTCATTCCTTTTGTCGTTGTCCTTCTCCTCCTTTGATGTTTTTCCTGCAAGCTTAGGACAATTTGTGCGAATATGGTTGAGGTCACCACACTCATAGCATCTTGGAGGACCACCTCTCTTTCTCATTCTCACGTTCTGCAAGGCTTTGTTAAAGCGAGAAGAGAGTAGTGCCAGATCTTCTTCAGGAAACTCTTCAAGTTGTTCATCTGTTAAAGAAGACATGGAAGACAAGGCAAAGCTAGAAGAAGAATTTGCATTTGACATGTTAGGGTTAGAGATCAAAGCAATTGATTTAACATTCCCTTTCCTGGCAAGAACATCTAATTCATGAGTTTTTAGTTTAGAATAAAGAACATCTAATGTAAGTGTGCTCATGACAGTAGATTCCTGTATAGATGTTACTTTCATCTCCCACACCAACATGTCCAAAGCACTAAGCAATTGTCGAGCATTTGCAGCATCAGTGTAGCTAACTCTAACAGCACGTAGATTGCTAAGAATTTTATTGAAACGTGCAAAGAAGTCATCTACAGATTCACTAGGTTTCATCTCAAAACGCATGTATTCCTTTTTGTACATATCTTGGCGAACCTCTTTAACAGTGTTAGAATCCTCATGGTAATCACAGAGAGATTTCCATACCTCATATGCGGATCGAAGATGAATCACACGATCGAAGTCGCTACGTCCCAAGCCTTGGATGATCAAGTTGCGCGCCTTGCTATTTGCTTCAACATGTGCGCGATTGGTGTCGTTGACGTTGTCGTTTGCAGGGACTTCATATGGTTTGTAGACTTTCTCCCAAATTGTGAATCCCTGCGCCTGGATGAACGCCTCCATCTTGGCCTTCCAAAACTGAAAATCAACACCATCGAACACACAAGGTTTTGTCGAATAACGATCCATTGATCTAATCACCGATTAAGATAGATTAGAAAAACCTTGCTCTGATACCACTTGTAGGATCGAAGTATACGAATATAGCAATCAGAGGGGGGTGAATGATTGTGCGAAATCTAAAACCAAATCTTTGATCTAATAAAATTTCACACCAAAACGGAACAAATAATTGCCTCGTATTCGACAAAAATAGAATGACAGAGGTTCGGTAAAACGCGAATTACCGGAGATCCAACCGTCGTAACGAACTGAAACTTGGACATAATAAACTAGATTCCAATACAAATCAAACTCAAAAAGAATCAGATCGATCGGACTTACGGATATAATGTTATGAGCTTCCCAAGCTTGCTGTTCCAGAACTTGACGAGAATCAATCTAATCAAAACTTCGAGATTAAACAAGATCTTCAAAAGATTAATCAACTAGACTTTGAGGAACTCTAAATCAATACCCTAGAAAGGTTTTTGATGGATCAAATCAAGATGAAACTCAAAGATCAAAAACCAATCTACAATTAGAACAAGCATGCAAACAAGAATCAAAACAGAAAACACTGTAGCAACGTGGTTACTGTAGCACGCAAAAATCTTGGAAGAATTGATCTTTATTTGTTTTGTCTAAAGTACTCTCATCAAAAGAGTACAAACCCTAAAACTGAGCTTGAGGCTCTCAATGTGCTTAGCTCAAATTGATGCCCTTCAACAGGAGACACCCCTCCTATTTAAAGGAGCAAAACACAAGGAGTTCTGAATACAAATCCTAATCTAGGTGGAGTATGTATTCAACACAACTCCTCTTGGCCCAACCTGGCCGAGTACAACTCTTGCACGCGTATGGCAACCCTACCATACTCACGTGACTAACACTTTGCACGCGTATGGCCACCTGCCATACTCACGTGACTAACACTTTGCACGCGTATGGCCACCTGCCATACTCACGTGACTAACACTTTGCATGCGAATGACCTCCTGCCATTCTCACGTGACTAACCATTCTTCATGTGCACCATTCTCTTAGCCCGAACGTCCCGCATGACATCCTTGACCACCAAGACCTCAGTTCCTCCCTGAACCTAGTCCTGAACCTCAGCTCCTCCATGAACCTAGTTCCGGTCCCGTCATCGACCACATTCGTCTTCGAGCAATACCTGCACATAAACAAACCACAGAACAAATCCGAGCACAAGTCCACGACTTGTCTCAAAGTCAATCCATGCAACTACTCACACGAGCATTGCATAACGTCCACTTCAAAACAAGCATCATGAAATTCTCACCAATTTCATTATCTCAAATTCAAATCAAGATTCAATTCCAAATTTGCTCAAAACCCTAATTGAGCAAAAAGACATTAATCACGGACCAAAATCCAGTCCAACACACACATGTCTCAAAACCCTAGAAGAAACAGTTCATGGCGGACCAAAAAATTGGTCCGGCATACATGGCGAAAACAAGCATCAACCAAAAGCATGTGTATGATAGACCAAAAAATTTGGTCCGTCATACAAGGGAAAAACGAGGTCGCCAAAAGCATGTGTATGACAGACCAAAAAATTTGGTCCGTCATACATGGGAAAAACGAGGTCGTCAAAAGCATGTGTATGACAGACCAAAAAATTTGGTCCGTCATACATGGGAAAAACGAGGTCGTCAAAAGCATGTGTATGACAGACCAAAAATTTGGTCCGTCATACATGGGAAAAACGCGATTTCTTGAACAAGCGTAAAAGCATCAAAATCACATTTATGACGGACCAAAAAGTTTGGTCCGTCATACATGCGAAACTCACTGTTTTTGGATGTTTGGTCTAGCGCAAATGCAAAGTCTCTGTTTTTGGATGTTTGAATGTTTGGTCCTTCATGCAAGCAATTTTGCAAGATTAATCCTAACCAATTTTTCAGCACAAAATCAAGCCAATTTTTCATCACATGATTCACAGTAAGACTATCATGAACAGCAATAAGCTCATTATGGCTAGTTTTCAAACAGTGAAACTTGTCTTGCACTTCTTCATAGCTAGATTCAAGAACTTTAAGCTTAGAGACAAGCAAGTCATTACTATCATTTAGACTAGCAATGGTTTTCTTAAGAGCTTTATCCTTAGAAGTTTTAGCACATAAGGCATCATTAAGATCTTTAATGATCTCTACTAGCTCATCATAAGAAGGAGAGTCATTTACCTTGCCCTCATCACCTCTAGCCATAAGGCAAAGTGACAGAGAGGGTGAAGGTAGAGTAGACTCATCCAATGCCAGTCCAGCCAGTCCTTTAGACCTTGAGATTTCTTCATCATCATCATCGGAGGAGGAGGATTCATTACTTGAGCTCTCCTCATCAGTGACCCATTCACCAACGTGTGCCTCCTTCTTTCCTTTTCTCCAAAGTTTCTTGGAGTATTTCTTCTTATGATGACTCTTCTTATGACGACTGTGGGTATTTTCTTCATCATCTTCATTTCTGCTCTTTTTCTTGCTCCTGTTGGGACACCTAGAAGCAATATGTCCTTTTTTCATTGCAGTCAAAACATGTGATGTTCGAGAAAGGATTCTTTTTGGAAAACTGATTAAATGTTTCCCCTCTGTCTCTAGTATTGACTCTTCTCAAGATTTTATTTGCTGATCTCATGAGCAAAGCCAATTTCTTGACATCTTCATCCTCTTCACAGCTTGAATCATCATCTTCTTCACCAGAGGACTCTTGTACTTTTTCCTTAGCCTTGAGAGCAATAGATTTCTTCTTTGGTGCATCTTCTTCGGCCAAGGTGAGCTCATGAGCAGAAATCTTCCCCAATAACTCAGTGGGTGTTAGTTTTTTGAGATCCCCACTGTTTGATAGATATGTAATCAAACTTGTAGGGTCGAGGATGCGCCTAGAGGGGGGTGAATAGGCGTTTATAAAAATTCTACTCACTAATCGAGGATCGCCTCTAATTACCCCTATGTCAAAACCTACACAATTAAATTGCGCAAGCGGAAGAATAAGGTTTTGACAATTAAAGCCTAAATCAACTAGACTCACTAGTGCACTAACTAAATAAGTCTCTAACTAGAATTGCTAGGTTGATCAACCAAGCTACACTAAGCAATTCTATTCACAATCAAGCAATTGATAATATTGCAATAAAGTAAATGCTTGAAAGCAAAAGAGACAAAGGACACGTTACTTTTTACCGTGGTTCGGAGATAACCCTCCTACTCCACGTTGAGTAAGTCCAACTCATTTTGGACCGGCCCACTCACTTGAGCCTTCACCTCGAATCCACTATGGTTGCTTTTCACCCCGCCGGGTAGGCTAAGCACCAACCTTCACAAACTTTCGCCGGGGCTTCTCACAAACCTCGAGAGCTCCCGCGCACGACGCACCTACGCCGTCTAGGAGGTCACCACCTCCAAGAGCAATAGGTTGAGCACTCCGCTCAAGCTTCACCAAGCGCACCTCCGCGTCTCCGGTGATCACCTAGTGCAACTCATGCAACTAGGGTCCTCTCAATCTCCCTCTAATTGCCACTCATGCAATTAGGGTCACTCTTGAGCTCAAAACCGAATCGGAAGAGGCAAAACCATGCAAACCCTCCCACAAACTCAAACAAAGCTCAAGAGCACTCAAAACACCAGCAACAACATACCCTTGCCCCCCAAGGGGGTCTTATATAGCCTGCCAAGCCAAAACTAGCCTGTGACACTACGGTATGGTGTGACATTATAAAATGAGAATTTAGAAAATAAAATCTTACGGCTTGAGGTTTACTCGCGTTTTTGGGCCTTTTGAAGTGTTGTGACACCATGGAGTGTCGTAACCTTATTTAACGTGCATGATAAGGTCAAAAACATTATGAAGTGTGGTATTAAGGTTAAAACCATGGGGTATGGAGGTTAATAGCGTTTCCGGGCCGTTTCCGGGGTTTTGGGCCTTCCCGGGGGAGTTTGGGCCTTAAAGAGGGGGTTGTGGGCTTTGGTGGGATGGAGTGGGAATCCATTTAGGATTAGGAAAGGGGCTTAGGGCTGGTAAAAGGGGGGTTTCCCTGCCCCTTGGGACGTCCACCCCTTGCTGCCCCTTGTGCGCCCCCTCCCCACTAGCCGCCACCCCTCCCTTCCTCCTCCCATGGCCGTGCGCCTCCCCCTCCCTTGCCCCTTTGCTCTCCACCTCCCCACCACCTCTCCTCCACCCCTTGCTGCCCTAGGGTGGCCTCCCCACCCCTGCACCTCGTGAATCCATCCATTGGAGCGAGGAGCGAGGAGCGAGGCGCGTGGAGCGAGGAGCGATCCGCGAGGAGATCTATTGGAGTTTTCGTCTGTCGGGCAAAGGTATGATCATGGGGTTCCTTGGGGTTGATCTAGGTACTGTTATTAGGGTGTTTATCAAGTTTTTAGATCAATTGGAGGTACTGGATTGGAGTAATTTGGATTAGATCTAGATGTTGCCACGTTACTGTTTTGGGACAGCATGAGCAGTCGGGCTAGGGTTCGCGTTTTCGTCGATTTAGAATCCGAGTCTGTCCGTACGGATGTTGAAGAAGTTGTAGATAATTTAATTATCTTTCCGTGGACATAAAGAAAGTTAAATTCCTCCCAGCCGTTTGAAAGTTATGGCTGTTTTACCGAGCTTGTTAAAATCTGTGACGTAATTGGAATAGATCACGGTAATCTGTAGATTAGACGACTTTAGAGTCCGAATCAGTCTTTCCATATACCTAGAGAAAGTTGGGAAATTTCCTAAGCTACGCGAGGATGTACTCGTTTAATTGATTCGGAGTCCCAGAACTCAAGTTATGTCTTTTGCAAGGCTTCTATCCCGACGGGACAGAACCTTTGTTTTTAGGTTTTGCGAGTAGTTGGCAATGTCGGGTTAGATGGGGGTTTGCGTACTGTTTTGTGGCCATGATTGTGAGTGTGTGATAATTATGTGCAGGTGGTGCGACCCCGGGAGTGCCTTCTACTTCCCGCCAATCCGTTGCACGTGGTTGAGGCAAGTGTGTTGTGATGGATAGCGATTTGTAGGTTGCTTGTTGAGAATAGATGGAATTGACTACATGATATATGATCACTTGCCATGCTTTTATGATTGCCAATGATATGATGAGCATGTTTATTATGTTATGATGTCATGTGTTAATATGTGAGTTAAATATGATGTTGGCATAAAGCATACATGGCATGTTACATGGCTCGGGCGGTGAGAAAGTCATAACTAGTCCGGGGAAGGTCGGTGAGAAAGTTATGACTAATCCGGAAAGTCAATGAGTAAGTCCTACATCGTGATTCCATCCACGTGGTGTTTGGAAGCGAGGAGTAGGCACCCTCCATCTTCGGGATGGAAGGGGGGAGAGGGTGCACACCGACGGGTGTGTACTCAACCATACCGGTATGAGTTTCCAAGGAGATATGAGCATTGCATTACATTGCATACATAATGATGATGATATTGTTAAAGTGTTCATGAATGAGATGATATACATGATGGAAGATGTTATTTTGAATGAGTTGATATACATGATGGAAGATGTTATTGTCATGATATTGTTCTTGTTATCCATTGCAATATGCTTGCTGAGTTTCGAACTCACGCTTGTGTTTTCTTGTTGTTTTAGGTACCATAAGAACGGCATGCGAGAAAGGGGAGTAGTCACACGCCCACACGTAGCTTCACCATATTGATTCCCCAAGTCATTCTATTAGTTTGATAATAAATTGCGTGTGATGATCTTTGATTTAAGGTTTAGCTTTGTTTATGAGAGATTTATTGTTCGTTTGACACTTAGAGACTTTAAGTTCTTGATGATAGTCTTATATTGTCGTTAAGACTCTATTTATTGTTGTTTTAGATGTCTCTCATATTGCCTTATAATGCTATACTGTTGTTGCTCCTTAAATCCATGTCAAAACAAAGGAGGTGCTGCCGAAATCTCGGTTTTTAGCCTATGCGCCTTTGCTGGAATTTTATGTTAAATGTGGTATTTAGATGTTGTTTAGCTTATGTTTGGTAACTGTAACACCCCGGCATTTAATATGCCCGAATGCTACCAAACATAAGCTAAACAACATCTAAATACCACATTTAAACATAAATTCCAGCAAAGGTACATATGCTAAAAACCGATATTTCGGCAGCATCTCCTTTGTTTTTCCATGAATTAACACAGTATCAATATCATGGCAAGATATAACATAGCACACGACATCTAAAACATCAACATAAATGGATATATCATCAAATTACGCCAACAATACCACGCTCAACCACTTCATAAACTAAAACGAAGCAAATAAGGAATCACAAGCATGCTAAATTAAAACATACATTAAGGTTATGGCACAACTCTTAATATCATGCCTCCAAGTAATTAATAATAGACTATGATGGTGGAGCTACGTGTAGAAGTGTAGCTAAACCCCTTTTTCCCGCATGCCAATCTCAAAGTACCTAAAAACAACATAAAACACAAGCGTGAGTTCGAAATTCAGCAAGCATATTGTAATGGACAACAATAACAATATCATAGAAAATAACATCTCACATCATGTATATCATCTCAATCATGAACACTTTAACAAAATCATCGTCATTGTGTATGCAATGCAATGCAATGCTCATATCTCCTTGGAAACTCATACCGGTATGGTTGAGTACACACCCGTCGGTGTGCACCCTCTCCCCCCTTCCATCCCGAAGATGGAGGGTGCCTACTCCTCGCTTCCACAACCCACGGTAGATGGAATCACGATGTAGGACTTACTCTAATGGCTCTCCGGATTAGTCATAACTTTCTCACCGACCTTCCCGGATTAGTTAATGACTTTCTCACCGCCCGGGCCATGTAACATGTCATGTATGCAAGCATGCCAACAATATATAAAACTCATAGATTAACACATGGCATCATAACATCTTAAACATGCTCATCATAACATAGCAATCATTAAAACATGGCAAGTGGGCATATATCATGTAGACAATTCCATCTAATTTCAACATGCAACCTACAACTTGCTATCCATCACAACACACTTGCCTCAACGTCGTGCAACGGATTGGCGGGAAGAAGAGGGCACTCCCGGGGTCACACCTCCTGCACATGGGTATCATACAATCACAATCATAACCACAAAACAGTACGCAAACCCCCATCTAACCCGACATTGCTCCCTACTCGCAAAACCTAAAACAGAGGTTCTGTCCCGTCGGGGCAGCAGCCTTGCAAAAGGCATAACTTGAGTTCTGGGACTCCGAATGAATTAAACGAGTACACCCTCGTGTATCTTAGGAAATTTCCCAACTTTCTCCAGGTATATGGAAAGTCTGATTCGGCTTCTAAAGTTGTTTAATCTACAGATTACCGAGATCTGTTCCAATCGCGTCACAGATTTTAACACGCTCGGTAAAACATTCATAACTTTCAAACGGATGGGCGGAATTTCAATTTCTTTATATGCACTGAAAGGTAATGAAATTATCTACAACTTCCTAGAAGTCCGTACGGTCAGATTCGAAATCTAAATTGG
The DNA here is from genome assembly GCA_036346355.1 of Rhipidocladum racemiflorum. Classification (NCBI taxonomy): domain Eukaryota; kingdom Viridiplantae; phylum Streptophyta; class Magnoliopsida; order Poales; family Poaceae; genus Rhipidocladum; species Rhipidocladum racemiflorum. The sequence continues at coordinate 54,719,142 of CM070577.1, read as the reverse complement.
CGAAAACTGGAACCCTAGGTCGACTACTCATGCTGTCCCAAAACAGAAACGTGGACACGTCTAGATCTAACCCAAATTACTTCAATCTAGCACCACCAATTGATCTAAAAACTTGAAAATCACCTTAAGAACAGTACCAAGAGCAATCCCCAGGAACCCCATGTTCAAACCTTTGCCCGACGAACGAAAACCCCAATCAATCTCCTCGCGGATCGCTCCTCCCTCCACGCTCCTCGCTCCTCGCTCCACGGGATGAATCCACGAGGTGCAGGGGTGGGGTGGCCACCCTAGGGCAGCAAGGGGTGGAGGAGAGGTAGTGGGGAGGTGGAGAGCAAAGGGGCAAGGGGAGGGGAGGCGCACGGCCAAGTGGGGGAGGGAGAGAGACGTGGCGGCTAGGGCACTTGGGGGTGGGGAGGGGGCGCACAAGGGGCAGCAAGGGTGGACGTCCCAAGGCTGGTGGGGAGCCCTTTTACCAGCCCCCACACCCAATCCTAGTCCTAAATGGATTCCCACACCATCCCACCAAAGCCCACTTAAGGCCCAAACTCCCCGGGAAGGCCCAAAACCCCGAAAACGGCCCGGAAACGGCCCGGAAACGTTATTAACCTCCAATTCCTATGGTTTTAACCTTATTTCCACATCTCATACTGTCTTTGACCTTATCATGCACGTTAAATAAGGTTACGACACTCCGTGGTGACATAACACTTCAAACGGCCCAAAAACGCGAGTAAACCTCAAACCGAAAGGTTTTATTCTCTAATTTCACATTTTATAATGTCACACCATTCCGTAGTGTCACATTATGGTATTTTGGTTGTGGTGTAGGAGGTTTATGCTCCGTTTGTGATTTGGCTTGGATGTTACCGAATTCTTTCCAAATTGGTTGTTAACGCCTTGGGTTTGAGTTGTCGTGTGTACACTTGGGCTTGATAGCTAAGTGTTTTTGTGTGAGGGCGAGACCCTCTTAAGAGAGGAACCAATTGTGGTTTGGTAAAGTTTTTACGATCCTAGCTTGGGGCTAGGCGTAGAACCTTAGTGGTATAAGGGTGGTTTGTGATGGAGGTTGATGATGTATGGGTTTAACCATTATTAAGAGTAGCGATGGGTGGAAGTGAAGTTGACGGTAGTTCGGTGATATTTGTCTTACCGTGAGCAATTGTCTTCGCTAGTTGTCCTTGGATTTGAGTCTTGCTTGGGAGAAGATAGAATGAAATGTTAACATGATCGTGTACCGGAAGGGCAATTGTGCCTTAATGAGTTTTTTTCCCTCGATGGAAATTTTCGGGATTGTAGAAAGGTCGTTAAAGGAATTGTAACTTCCTTTGATTATGTCATGTTGAGTTTAATGGAGTATGGTAGTCAGGTTGGTTGTGATAGAAGTATGAAGTGTTCGCCGTGAGGATTCGAGCGTTTTGGGTTGATGGAGCCCTTTGTGGTTGAAACGCAGATTCTGTTTGGGATTTGAAGTGAAGGTCGAACTGTGAGCGGTTGCCCTTAGTTGAGCTAGATCAACACTTTTTCGTTAAGTGTTGGTTTTGGGAACTCGCTTGTCGTTTGTTCCGGTTTGAGGTTTCGTGCGGTTGTTTGGTGCTGCAGAGAAGTCTGTTGTCCCTTGGGGGACTTTGTTGTTGATTTTGGCGTCCTTCGGATTCGAGGTTGAATCCTGTTGAAGGGGGGAGAATGTGACACTACGGAATGGTGTGACATTATAAAATGTGAAATTAGAGAATAAAAACCTTTCGGTTTGAGGTTTACTCGCGTTTTTGGGCCGTTTGAAGTGTTATGTCAGCACGGAGTGTCGTAACCTTATTTAACGTGCATGATAAGGTCAAAGATAGTATGAGATGTGGAAATAAGGTTAAAACCATAGGAATTGGAGGTTAATAACGTTTCCGGGCCGTTTTCGGGGTTTTGGGCCTTCCCAGGGAGTTTGGGCCTTAAGTGGGCTTTGGTGGGATGGTGTGGGAATCCATTTAGGACTAGGATTGGGTGTGGGGGCTGGTAAAAGGGCTCCCCACCAGCCTTGGGACATCCACCCTTGCTGCCCCTTGTGCGCCCCCTCCCCACCCCCAAGTGCCCTAGCCGCCACCCCTCTCTCCCTCCCCCACTTGGCCGTGCGCCTCCCCTCCCCTTGCCCCTTTGCTCTCCACCTCCCCACCACCTCTCCTCCACCCCTTGCTGCCCTAGGGTGGCCACCCCACCCCTGCACCTCATGGATTCATCCCGTGGAGCGAGGAGCGAGGAGCGAGGAGATTGATTGGGGTTTTCGTTCGTCGGGCAAAGGTTTGAACATGGGGTTCCCGGGGATTGCTCTTGGTACTGTTCTTAAGGTGATTTTCAAGTTTTTAGATCAATTGGTGGTGCTGGATTGAAGTAATTTGGGTTAGATCTAGACGTGTCCACGTTTCTGTTTTGGGACAGCATGAGCAGTCGACCTAGGGTTCCAGTTTTCGCCAATTTAGAGTTCGAATCTGACCGTACGGACTTCTAGGAAGTTGTAGATAATTTCATTACCTTTCAGTGCATATAAATAAATTGAAATTCCGCCCAGCCGTTTGAAAGTTATGACTGTTTTACCGAGCGTGTTAAAATCTGTGACGCGATTGGAACAGATCTCGGTAATCTGTAGATTAAACAACTTTAGAAGCCGAATCAGACTTTCCATATACCTAGAGAAAGTTGGGAAATTTCCTAAGATACGCGAGGGTGTACTCGTTTAATTCATTCGGAGTCCCAGAACTCAAGTTATGCCTTTTGCAAGGCTGCTGCCCCGACGGGACAGAACCTCTGTTTTAGGTTTTGCGAGTAGGGAGCAATGTCGGGTTAGATGGGGGTTTGCGTACTGTTTTGTGGTTATGATTGTGATTGTATGATACCCATGTGCAGGAGGTGTGACCCCGGGAGTGCCCTCTTCTTCCCGCCAATCCGTTGCACGACGTTGAGGCAAGTGTGTTGTGATGGATAGCAAGTTGTAGGTTGCATGTTGAAATTAGATGGAATTGTCTACATGATATATGCCCACTTGCCATGTTTTAATGATTGCTATGTTATGATGAGCATGTTTAAGATGTTATGATGCCATGTGTTAATCTATGAGTTTTATATATTGTTGGCATGCTTGCATACATGACATGTTACATGGCCCGGTGTCATTAACTAATCCGGGAAGGTCGGTGAGAAAGTTATGACTAATCCGGAGAGCCATTAGAGTAAGTCCTACATCGTGATTCCATCTACCGTGGGTTGTGGAAGCGAGGAGTAGGCACCCTCCATCTTCGGGATGGAAGGGGGGAGAGGGTGCACACCGACGGGTGTGTACTCAACCATACCGGTATGAGTTTCCAAGGAGATATGAGCATTGCATTGCATTGCATACACAATGACGATGATTTTGTTAAAGTGTTCATGATTGAGATGATATACATGATGTGAGATGTTATTTTCTATGATATTGTTATTGTTGTCCATTACAATATGCTTGCTGAGTTTCGAACTCACGCTTGTGTTTTTTGTTGTTTTTAGGTACTTTGAGATCGGCATGCGGGAAAAAGGGGTTTAGCTACACTTCTACACGTAGCTCCACCATCATAGTCTATTATTAATTACTTGGAGGCATGATATTAAGAGTTGTGCCGTAACCTTAATGTATGTTTTAATTTAGCATGCTTGTGATTCCTTATTTGCTTCGTTTTAGTTTATGAAGTGGTTGAGCATGGTATTGTTGGCGTAATTTGATGATATATCCATTTATGTTGATGTTTTAGATGTCGTGTGCTATGTTATATCTTGCCATGATATTGATATTGTGTTAATTCATGGAAAAACAAAGGAGATGCTGCCGAAATATCGGTTTTTAGCATATGTACCTTTGCTGGAATTTATGTTTAAATGTGGTATTTAGATGTTGTTTAGCTTATGTTTGGTAGCATTCGGGCATATTAAATGCCGGGGTGTTACAGTAACATTCAGGCATATTAAATGCCGGGGTGTTACATAGCCGTTGGGGACAAAATCTCAGAAAAATCGGCAAAACCAGCACTACCGCACTCATAGGGCCGGTAGTGCCGGCCTCAGCCCCAACGGTCGGCTAACGGCTATAAAACCGGAACTACCGCAGGCAAACTCGCGGTAGTGCCGCTCGGGCGGCACTACCGGCCTCTACGGGCGGTAGTGCCGACCTCAGGGCAAACTCCAGAAAACACCCCCTCTGAAAAATAACTACCGCAGTTAAAATGGCGGTAGTGCCGGCCTTGAGCGGCAGTACCGCAGTTATATGGGCGGTAGTGCCGCAGTTATATGGGCGGCACTACCTCTCTTCAGGGGCGGTAGTGCCACTCTTTTCAGATTTCAAACGGCAATAACTTTTTATTCCGAACTCCGATTTTGGTGAACTTGGACTCTATGAAAGCTTATCAAGAGGGCTATATTTTCCACCCTTTTTCAAGATTTAAGCAATCATAGATATTTCCAAAAATCACAAAAAATCCGAAGTGGCCACTCAAGTCTAAAACCGATTTTCTCAAAATCCTCAAATAGACTTGATTAAAACCATGCCCACAAGCTAGCAAGAGTCAACAAGATTAAATCTTGAGCAATGAGATGATCAACTCATGCTCAAAATAATTTGCAAATCACATTTGCAACAACTCAACTCATGCTTAAAGAATTTCAGTCAAACTCCAAATACTTTGCGAAACACCTTTCGCAAACTTTTCAAAGATTATATTTGCAAGAACATATTAAGCAAATAAATCCCGGAGTCTATAAGGTTTATCCTCTTAGCCATGTGATGGTCAAACCACGACCCAAACTGACTTGCAAAAACCACGGTGCAAGTATCACATGCTTTCAGGACCGGAACCCATAGACATCCCATTTATTCGCACAACGAATATGCAAATAACAATTAAACCTCAAGGAATGAGCTATCTCTATTTTGCAACACTTGCAAATCATAGCCTCATCCCAACTCCAAATCAATTTAATTTGCTTGAGCATCCTCGTTTTGCATCTCATGCAAAACCTAGCTCCAAGCAAGCAATAAATCCAAATCAGAGTGCATGAGCTCTCTAATTGTAACTCCTGCAATTCTCTAGCTCCATGCAACTAAACACTTGCTTGAGCTCTCTTCTTTTGCAACCCGTGCAAACAATAGCTCCAAGCAATACCAAATAAACACAATAAGGATTTTGTTTGAAAAACAAAAACAAAACATGAAGCTTCATCTATTGCAACGCATGCAAACAAATGAACTTCATGCAAAAGCCAACGCATTAGCTTATCCTATTTGCAACTAATGCAAATCAAAGCTCAATGCGAAAACTCCAAGCACAAGCTTGACCTATTTGCAACGAATGCTAAATAGAACTTATGCAAAATCCAAGCATGAGCTTCACCCATTCGCAACACATGCCAAATGGTTAGCTCCATGCAAAAACCGAATCCAAGTAAGAATTGAGCTCGAGTGACTATGGGATTGAGATCACCAACACATGATGAAGCTCGAAGCAAAGACTCAAACCCTCTTAATAGTACGGGCGCTAAATCTAGACTCAAAGCTAGGAAAAGTCCTTAGCCTCTCTAGTTATACCTTGGCAGCCGCAAGCAATCCCTTTGGGGTCTTTATGATCTTCAATCAACTTGTTCCCACAGGATCGCCACTTTGGCTCTCTCATCTCTTTTCCGGATCTTGATTGACGTCCATCACCTCATGATGTCGTCCTTGTCCCGTTTTCATCATCTCAATCATCTTTTGACTTAACCTGGCTCAACCATCACTTACGAAAATGGTTAGTCCAAGATGCATGGTTGTCTCAATCATCTAAGCACTCCATTAACGCATAATGGATACCACTTATATCGATTGAGTGCAACCTAAATCATTTAAATGAATTTAGATGTGTCTTGAGCACATGATGCAACTAATGCTTCATGCTACTCAAGAACTCTCCATTTGTCCTTAATCAATCACAAGAACACTATCAACACATGATGAAATGTTCTTTGATGATTAGAAGACAAATGAACTCAATTTAAACATTCATTTAAATTGATATGTTCCAATGTATTGATCCTTTATATATATGGAGTGAAGAATAGATCAATACATCGATACATCAAGTTCAAGTGTGAACTCCCCCTAGATATGTGCATCCATGTAATATATGGATTGGGAAACATAATGCACATTTTGTGGTTAATGTAATAGAGAATTCATACTTAAACTTGATTCCAAAGTATGCAATTTATACTAGAATGGATATGCATACATACCTTGGTTTTCCATTTTCCATCAAAATATGAGACTATTGAATGTAACTCAATAAACATGTCAGTCTCAATAAGATTAGATTTGTCATTAAACAAAGATTAATCATTAATCTAAACCAATCACCAAAACCAAATGGAGCTTGAACTTACAATCTCCCCCTTTTTGGTGATTGATGACAAATCCACTATTAATTCACTATTTGGATGAAACATGATGCAAAAGGTTTTTGAAGATCAAAATGAATAGGCGATTTTAATATGAAGGTAACATAAATTTCCCTTTTGCAATATACACTCCTTCTTCTTGGCAAATAAAACAATTTAAACACAAAAGAAGAAGGTGTCTCTTATACCAAAGAAAACCAAAGAATGCGGCTCTTATACGACTTAAAACTTTTACCACTTGCAAAGCCAAGGAGTGTGGCTCTCATACCACACTTTTGAAGATAAAGCAAATTTGCAAATAAAGCTATTTTAAACACAACGGAAGTGGCTTTCATACCACTAACATAGGGAGGTGGTTCTCATACCACTTAAATCAAAATTAAGAACTTTTGCACAAGAAGCATAAGTTCTCCCCTTTTAGCAACTCCCCTTACTCCCCCTTTTAACACATTCTCCTCTTTTGGCAAAGAGGCAAAGAACTCAATTCATCCAAAAGAATTAATAGTCTCAAATTCTCCCCCTTTTGGCATTAAACACCAAAAATGGAAAACCAATCCAAAAAGGAGATACTTTGAGAATTGAGAGAGAGAAACAATTTCGAATGAACAAAGAGATTCAATTTTCCCCATTTTTCAAATGAAGGTCATAAAAGGATTATTGAGAAATCACATGACCTTGGCAATGAATTGAAGGAACAACTTGAATCAAAGATTTTTTTTTTTGCAAACAATTGAGATTGATACCAATTTTAAAAGTTGATACCAATGCACGAAGTCAAAAAGGGTTTGTAATTTTGAAATATGACCTTAAAGAGCAAAACCAAATTAATGAAGGCCATATTTAGAGTTTTGGATACCACTTTGTAAAATTAAGCACAAAGAGACAAGTAAGGGTATCACACGGATTATTTGAAACTAATTCAAATAACAAACCTCATTTTATTAGGCTTTACAATGAACAACATGATTCTCTTGAAGAATCCATAATTTTGCCTAATAGGGTCATATGAGAAACTCAATACACATATCACTTGAGAAAAAGATATCACTTTTAATCTATCTCAAGTGTTGTGCTAGAAAATCTTCTTTCAAGAATGAGCATTCAAGAAATTGTCAAGAAGAACAATGCTCAAAAGGAAATCTCCTTTACATGCATTTCAATTCATAAAGATTCTCACACGGAGAATTCTTAAGCGATTGAACTTACAATGGAAGCTTAAGGAGAATCCAACCAAAAAGGATGTGGGTATCAAAGAAATGCTACAAAGAGGCAATAGATACCACTTGTAGGAAACAATTAAAATAGATTGATACCACTTGTGAAATGAATTTCAAATAAATAAGGATATCACTTGCAGGAATAAACATTATCCTCAATGATACCACTTGTTGGCTTGATACCTTTTGTAGACATCAATCAAGAATGATGCCACTTGATGAGATCAAATAGCCAATGATACCACTTGAAAGAGAAACGATAAGCTTGAAGGGTATCAGAGCAATAAACGCTGACAGGTATCAAAGCAAATGCAAATACAAAAGAAATCTAAATCACAAAGATTTAGAAAGGTATCAGAGCTGAAAAACTTTGAGAACAAGCAAAGGGGTGCAAAGAAATCACTTGTAAAGATCAACCCTTTTGCAATCAAATTTAGCTCAAAACTGATACCACTAGAAAACTCTTCAAATAATTACAAAAACATTTGAATTTTTTTTTTTGCAAAAAGATGCTTTGGGATAGCAAGAATCTTTTACAAAAAGAATTCTTGAAAAAGGAAGTACCAAATAAAAGATATTCCAAAACAAAATTTGAAAACCTGAAATTTTCAGACTTTTCAGACTTTTGTCTGCCAGACCGGCACTACCGCGCACATAGCGTCGGTAGTGCCGTGGTCCGGTACTACCACCGTTCAGGTGCGGTAGTGCCGACCTCCGGTATTACCGCCAGTCAGTTGCGGTAGTGCCGACTTTGGCACGACTGAATCTGAAACTTTTGCAATTTTTGTCAAATTTTGATCAAATGAAGTCCAAATGATTTGAGATTCTCAGGAAACCAACTTTGGACTATTTTGAAGGTTTTCAAACAACTTTTGCTTTAAAATAAATTTTCTTTTAGCTCAATTTTGGCGAAATGCGCTTTGAGGCATAAAAATGAATACAAAACTTGAAAAGTCCTCAAAGTGCAATTTCAACTCGGATTTCATTTTCAATTGAACCCTCATGGCTTGAAGGATTTGAAATACATTTTTGAAGCCATGACCACTTATAAAAACAATGGAATCCGATTTGAAAGCCAAAATCCTATATTAGGCTCTTTTTGTTGAAAACAAGAATTTTTTAGTCGAAATAGTTTTCAACACAGGATTTTCAATTTGGAAGCTTGTAAAACATTTGAAATACATAATATAATGTTTTTACAAAGCTTTTCACAAAGTTGGGCATTTTAAACATGATTTTTGACTTTTGTCCAAAGAAGGTCCTTGAGAAGAACCAAATGAAATCCAATAGTCAAATTGCAATCAACATAAAGAATCAAATCCAAATCAAGAGAATGAGATAAGAATAGAGATTTGAAACTTTATGTATGAGTTTGAAATATCATTTTGGACTAAGATATGGCACATGATCTAGTCGAAATGGTGAAACTCACTAAGTGCAATAATGTGACCAATATAGGTCAAACTAATTTTTCGGACGAGTTTCAAAATCAAATAATTTTTGTTTGGTTGGTCTTTTGAAAATCTTTTGAACACAAAAAATGTTAAGAATGACCAACTCTAGGATTTTTGCATTTCAATTATTTTCAAAATCTTTTTGCTTTTAATTCTATGAAAATAATAAGTTTAAATCCAAAACAAGATACTTCTATCTAGATTTTGGGTATAAAACTCATTTTCTTTATAAAATAGATTTTGTGAAGCCAAAACCATTGAAAAACATTTTGAAAGCATTTTTACACATTTTTCAACTAGTTTTTCAAAAGATTACTAAAAGATTAGTAAATTTTGAGTTTTGGCTAAAAGGTTTGATTTTGAAAATTTATATATGCACTTATATAAATATGGGCACACGTCGGGATGTGATACACATGATTATGAATTAGCACTCCCCCTAAATGTGCCACTTCTAAACTTGCTCAAGATTTGCAATAAAGAACAATCATAACAAGCAAGAGCAAGAACTATCAACAAGCAATTAAATTGATTTCCATGAATTTAATGCATTCTTAACCTACACAAGGCTAGAAGCAAATAAAGTACTCAATTTAAATACTTGTTACCGAGATGGCATTGGCTCATGATTGGCTTGATTATCTTTATGCTTGACACCATTTGTAGGAGATGATATTCCTTCTCTTCTTGTGGAGATCAAGCGTCCAATCCATCTCGTACCACCTAAAATCTTTTAGGCAGTTTTTGGTACCCAATCCTTGTTGGGTCCAACAATGTTAGTCACAATAGTTTTAGGAATCCAAATGGCCCTAACTTTAGCATTATTGAATTGACTAACACAACTAGAATTAGGTTTGCGAATATTATTCCTCCTAGGCAACATGTTTGGAGTGAAGTGAGATGGCTTTGGAGGATAAGCATGATTAGCAAACCTATTTCTAGTTTGATCCATTCTAAGCATATGATAATTGAAATTATGCATTGGCTTAGTGGATCTAGCAAATCTAGCAAATTGTTTGCTATTGTTATTTCTCCTAAGCAATTTATTGGAATTGCTTTGAGTGGGCTTAGGAGTCCTAACAATTTTAGCAAATTCATTTCTAGATCTACTTTTCCTAAGCAAATGAATATTATCATATTGATCAATCTTAGGGGATCTTGTATATCCAGCAAATGGTTTGCGATACATATTTTTCCTAAACACATGTTTTTCATTGTGTTGCATAGGTTTAGGAAATCTAGCATTTTTAGCAAAGCCATTTCTAGATATATTTCTCCTAGGCATATGATTATCATTATTTTTCAAGCACTTAGGAGAATTAGCAAACTTGGCAAATACATTGCCATTTTTGTCTCTCCTAAGCAAATATTGATTTTCAATAATTATGGGCTTAGGAGTTATACCTATGGGACAATCCTTACCAATATGTCCCTTTTCCCGGCAATTGAAGCACGTTTGGCGATATGGGCTTTTCTTCATCTTTTTGTTGTGCTTCTTGCCAGTTTTCCTCACGGTTGGTGGTGTGGCCTTGTTATCCACTTTGTTTGGGCACTTAGAGGCGAAGTGGCCCATCTTGTTGCAACCGAAGCACCTGACCTTGTTGGAGTGTCTTGCGTTGTGCCTCGTCTTGCTATTCTCCCTCTTGGAGTTGTAGCCGAGTCCTCGTCCATCTTGAGGATAATCTTGTGTGCTCAAGATCTCGTCGAGGACGGCTTTTCCCTTGACGTACCTTTTCAAATCATCCTCCAACTTGATGACTCTAGCCTTGATCTTTTCATTTTCCTCTACAAGATTAACATCTAAACACATAGAGGAACTAGAAGCAATATTAGAGCAACAAGGCAAATCCTCGCAAGGTGTGGACATATCAATTTTAGATGAAATGCAAGAATTGACATTTAAACATGGCATTTCAATAATTGAGTTGCTAGGCATTTCTATGTCCACATTAGGCTTAGTGAATTCTTTGAGAAGGACTTTTTCATGATTTTCTTTTAGGAAATCATAATCCTTTTGAAGTGAGTCATGCTCCAACTTCAAAAACTTATATTTTTGTTTCTCCTTCCCAAGAAATTCATTGAGCTCCTCTAGCATATTGAAAAGTTCATCATAAGAGGGTTCACCTTCCTCATCATCACTATCACTTACCTCATTCTTACCTTTCGCCATAAAGCAACGAATTTTTGATATGAGTGAGTGTTCATCGTCGCTTGAGGCATCGGTTGAGGTAGACGAGGTGGACGGTGATGTCGGTTCTTCATCGAATGATGTAGTCGTAGAAGAATTATCAACCGACATCCGTTCTTCTATGCAATCCTCGAATGAGGATGTGGATACTTCATATAAATCTTGTAGCTTGGTCCACATTTCATGAGCGCTCTTGAGATTGCATATTTGATTGAAAACATCTACGCTCACAAAGCTAAATAAAGCATTAGTAGCTTGAGCGTCGAGATGTAAGCATTTCTCTTCTCCTTTTGTTGGAGCAACTTCGTTTAGACGAAGAGAAAAGCCTACATCTACGATCCACCATATTTGGGGGCTCATGAATTTAAAATGCGAAATCATAAAGCATTTCCATGAGTCATAATTTGAACCTATGAGCATGGGTGAATCGTGAGAGTGCACTAGACCTCTAGTTGCCATCCTTTTTACTCTCTAAGCGGTAAAGCCTAAAATGAGAGTGACCGTGGCTCTGATACTACTTGTAGGGTCGAGGATGCGCCTAGAGGGGGGGTGAATAGGCGTTTATAAAAATTCTACTCACTAATCGAGGATCGCCTCTAATTACCCCTATGTCAAAACCTACACAATTAAATTACATGGCGGAAGAATAAGGTTTTGACAATTAAAGCCTAAATCAACTAGGCTCACTAGTGCACTAACTAAATAAGTCTCTAACTAGAATTGCTAGGTTGATCAACCAAGCTACACTAAGCAATTCTATTCACAATCAAGCAATTGATAATATTGCAATAAAGTAAATGCTTGAAAGCAAAAGAGACAAAGGACACGTTACTTTTTACCGTGGTTCGGAGATAACCCTCCTACTCCACGTTGAGTAAGTCCAACTCACTTTGGACCGGCCCACTCACTTGAGCCTTCACCTCGAATCCACTATGGTTGCTTTTCACCCCGCCGGGTAGGCTAAGCACCAACCTTCACAAACTTTCGCCGGGGCTTCTCACAAACCTCGAGAGCTCCCGCGCACGACGCACCTACGCCGTCTAGGAGGTCACCACCTCCAAGAGCAATAGGTTGAGCACTCCGCTCAAGCTTCACCAAGCGCACCTCCGCGTCTCCGGTGATCACCTAGTGCAACTCATGCAACTAGGGTCCTCTCAATCTCCCTCTAATTGCCACTCATGCAATTAGGGTCACCCTTGAGCTCAAAACAGAATCGGAATAGGCAAAACCATGCAAACCCTCCCACAAACTCAAACAAAGCTCAAGAGCACTCATGTAACACCTCGGCATTTAATATGCCTGAATGCTACCAAACATAAGCTAAACAACATCTAAATACCACAAATAAGCATAAATTCCAGCAAAGGCGCACAAGCTAAAAACCGATATTTCGGCAGCATCTCCTTTGTTTTAACATGATTTGAAGGAGCAACAACGGTATAGCATTATATGGAATATGAAAGACAACTAAAAACAGCAATAATTAATGTCTTAGCAACCATATAAGTCTAGTTCCAAACATTTAATGTCTCCAAGAGACAAACGAACGAAAAGAACTCTCATTTAGCGAAGCTAAGCTTTAGAGCAATAAACATCACACACAGTTTATTATCAAAGCTAATTGAACGACTTGTGGATTCAAAATGAGTGAAGCTACGTGTAGATGTGTGACTATTTCCCTTCCCCGCATGCCGATCTCATGGTACCTAAAACAACAAGAAAACACAAGCGTGAGTTCGAAACTCAGCAAGCATATTGTAATGGACAACAAGATCAATTACAGAGCAATAATATCCCACATCACATATAACATCTCATTCTTGAACACATAACAATATCATCATCATCATGAATGCAATGTAATGCAATGCTATGCTCATGTCTCCTTGGAAACTCATACCGGTATGGTTGAGTACACACCCGTCGGTGTGCACCCTCTCCCCCCTTCCATCCCGAAGATGGAGGGTGCCTACTCCTCGCTTCCACCACCCACGGTAGATGAAATCACGATGTAGGACTTACTCTAATGGCTCTCCGGATTAGTCATAACTTTCTCACCGACCTTCCCGGATTAGTTAATGACTTTCTCACCGCCCGGGCCATGTAACATGTCATGTATGCAAGTATGCCAACAATGTATAAAACTCATATATTAACGAATGGCATCATAACATCTTAAACATGCTCATCATATCATAGCAAACATTAAAACATGGCAAGTGGACATATATCATATAGACAATTCCACCTAATCTCAACATGCAACCTACAACTCGCTATCCATCACAACACACTTGCCTTTAACCTCGGGCGACGAATTGGCGAGAGAATGAGGGTACTCCCGGGGTCACACCACCTGCACATAGGTATCGCACACTCACAATAATGCCCACAAAACAGTACACAAACCCCCATCTCAACCGACATTGCCCACTGCTCGCAAAACCTAAAAACAGAGGTTCTGTCCCGGCGGGAAAGCAGCCTTGCAAAGGCCATAACTTGAGTTCTGGGACCCCAAATCGAATAAACGAGTACACCGTCGCGAAGCTTAGGAAATTTCCCACCTTTTTCTAGTTATACGGAAAGACTAATTCGGACTCTAAAATTATTTAATCTACAGATTACCACAATCTGTTCCAATCGCGTCACAGATTTGACAGCGCTCGGTAAAACAGCCATAACTTTCAAACGGCTGGGTGGAATTTCAATTTCTTTACGTCCACTGAAATATAATGAAATTATCTACAACTTCCTAGAAGTCCGTACGGCCAGATTCCAACTCTAAATTGGAGAAAACGCAAACCCTAGCTCGACTACTCAATCTGCCCGAAAACAGAAACGTGGCAATGTTTAGATCTATTCAATTCTACTCCAATCCAGCACCACCAATTGATCTAAAAACTTCATAAACTCCCTAATAACAGTACCTAGCACAACCCCGAGGAGCCCCATGATCGTACCTTTGCCCGACGCACGAAAGCTCCAATCGATCTCCTTGCTCCTCGCACCTCGCTCCTCGCTCCTCGCTCCTCGCATGGATCCACGAGGATGCAGGGGTGGGAAGACCACCCTAGGGCAGCAAGGGGATGGAGGAGAGGTGGAGTGGTGGAGGGGCCATGGGGGCAAGGGAGGGGAGGCGCACAAGAGGGAGAAGGGAAGGTGGGGGCGGCTAGGGCTTGGAGGGGTGGAGAGGGGAGAGCAAGGGGCGCACCATGTGCTGTTTGGGCGCACAAAGGGGGCAGGGGAGCCCCTTTTACCAGCCCCCACACCCTCTCCTAGTCCAAAAAGAGTCCTTCTCAATTCCCACCAAAGCCCACCAAGGCCCAAAACTCCCCCCGGAAGGCCCAAAACCCCGAAAACGGCCCGGAAAAGCTATTAACCTCCAATTCCTATGGTTTTAACCTTATTTCCACACCTCATACTGTATTTAACCTTATCATGCTCAATAATTAAGGATACGACAAACGGCCCTAAAACGCGAGTAAATCTCAAGCCGAGAGGTTTTAACCTAACTTCCACATTCCATAAGGTCTTGTCCTCATCATTCACATTATATAAGTCTCCGACACTCCGAGGTGTCACAACTCAAAACACCAGCAACAACATACCCTTGCCCCCCAAGGGGGTCTTATATAGCCTCCCAAGCCAAAACTAGCCGTTGGGGACAAAATCTCAGAAAAATCGGCAAAACCGGCACTACCGCACTCATAGGGCCGGTAGTGCCGCCCTCAGCCCCAACGGTCGGCTAACGGCTATAAAACCGGTACTACCGCAAGCAAACTCGCGGTAGTGCCGCTCGGGCGGCACTACCGGCCTCTACGGGCAGTAGTGCCGACCTCAGGGCAAACTCCAGAAAACACCCCCTCTGAAAAATAACTACCGCAGTTAAAATGGCGGTAGTGCCGGCCTCGAGCGGCACTACCGCAGTTATATGGGCGGTAGTGCCGCAGTTATATGGGCGGCACTACCTCTCTTCAGGGGCGGTAGTGCCACTCTTTTCAGATTTCAAACGGCAATAACTTTTTATTCCGAACTCCGATTTCGGTGGACTTGGACTCTATGAAAAGCTTATCAAGAGGGCTACATTTTCCACCCTTTTTCAAGATTTAAGCAATCATAGATATTTTCCAAAATCACAAAAAATCCGATGTGGCCACTCAAGTCTAAAACCGATTTTCTCAAAATCCTCAAATAGACTTGATTAAAACCATGCCCACAAGCTAGCAAGAGTCAACAAGATTAAATCTTGAGCAATGAGATGATCAACTCATGCTCAAAATAATTTGCAAATCACATTTACAACAACTCAACTCATGCTTAAAGAATTTCAGTCAAACTCCAAATACTTTGCGAAACACCTTTCGCAAACTTTTCAAAGATTATATTTGCAAGAACATATTAAGCAAATAAATCCCGGAGTCTATAAGGTTTATCCTCTTAGCCATGTGATGGTCAAACCACGACCCAAACTGACTTGCAAAAACCACGGTGCAAGTATCACATGCTTTCAGGACCGGAAACCATAGAAATCCCATTTATTCGCACAACGAATATGCAAATAACAATTAAACCTCAAGGAATGAGCTATCTCTATTTTGCAACACTTGCAAATCATAGCCTCATCCCAACTCCAAATCAACTTAATTTGCTTGAGCATCCTCGTTTTGCATCTCATGCAAAACCTAGCTCCAAGCAAGCAATAAATCCAAATCAGAGTGCATGAGCTCTCTAATTGTAACTCCTGCAATTCTCTAGCTCCAAGCAACTAAACACTTGCTTGAGCTCTCTTCTTTTGCAACCCGTGCAAACAATAGCTCCAAGCAATACCAAATAAACACAATAAGGATTTTGTTTGAAAAACAAAAACAAAACATGAAGCTTCATCTATTGCAACGCATGCAAACAAATGAACTTCATGCAAAAGCCAACGCATTAGCTTATCCTATTTGCAACTAATGCAAATCAAAGCTCAATGCGAAAACTCCAAGCACAAGCTTGACCTATTTGCAACGAATGCTAAATAGAACTTATGCAAAATCCAAGCATGAGCTTCACCCATTCGCAACACATGCCAAATGGTTAGCTCCATGCAAAAACCGAATCCAAGTAAGAATTGAGCTCGAGTGACTATGGGATTGAGATCACCAACACATGATGAAGCTCGAAGCAAAGACTCAAACCCTCTTAATAGTACGGCGCTAAATCTAGACTCAAAGCTAGGAAAAGTCCTTAGCCTCTCTAGTTATACCTTGGCCGCTGCAAGCAATCCCCTTTGGGGTCTTTATGATCTTCAATCAACTTGTTCCCCTGGGATCGTCACTTTGGCTCTCTCATCTCTTTTCCGGGATCTTCAGTTGACGTCCATCACCTCATGATGTCGTCCTTGTCCCGTTTTCATCATCTCAATCATCTTTTGACTTAACCTGGCTCAACCATCACTTACGAAAATGGTTAGTCCAAGATGCATGGTTGTCTCAATCATCTAAGCACTCCATTAACGCATAATGGATACCACTTATATCGATTGAGTGCAACCTAAATCATTTAAATGAATTTAGATGTGTCTTGAGCACATGATGCAACTAATGCTTCATGCTACTCAAGAACTCTCCATTTGTCCTTAATCAATCACAAGAACACTATCAACACATGATGAAATGTTCTTTGATGATTAGAAGACAAATGAACTCAATTTAAACATTCATTTAAATTGATATGTTCCAATGTATTGATCCTTTATATATATGGAGTGAAGAATAGATCAATACATCGATACATCAAGTTCAAGTGTGAACTCCCCCTAGATATGTGCATCCATGTAATATATGGATTGGGAAACATAATGCACATTTTGTGGTTAATGTAATAGAGAATTCATACTTAAACTTGATTCCAAAGTATGCAATTTATACTAGAATGGATATGCATACATACCTTGGTTTTCCATTTTCCATCAAAATATGAGACTATTGAATGTAACTCAATAAACATGTCAGTCTCAATAAGATTAGATTTGTCATTAAACAAAGATTAATCATTAATCTAAACCAATCACCAAAACCAAATGGAGCTTGAACTTACAATCTCCCCCTTTTTGGTGATTGATGACAAATCCACTATTAATTCACTATTTGGATGAAACATGATGCAAAAGGTTTTTGAAGATCAAAATGAATAGGCGATTTTAATATGAAGGTAACATAAATTTCCCTTTTGCAATATACACTCCTTCTTCTTGGCAAATAAAACAATTTAAACACAAAAGAAGAAGGTGTCTCTTATACCAAAGAAAACCAAAGAATGCGGCTCTTATACGACTTAAAACTTTTACCACTTGCAAAGCCAAGGAGTGTGGCTCTCATACCACACTTTTGAAGATAAAGCAAATTTGCAAATAAAGCTATTTTAAACACAACGGAGGTGGCTTTCATACCACTAACATAGGGAGGTGGTTCTCATACCACTTAAATCAAAATTAAGAACTTTTGCACAAGAAGCATAAGTTCTCCCCTTTTAGCAACTCCCCTTACTCCCCCTTTTAACACATTCTCCTCTTTTGGCAAAGAGGCAAAGAACTCAATTCATCAAAAAGAATTAATAGTCTCAAATTCTCCCCCTTTTGGCATTAAACACCAAAAATGGAAAACCAATCCAAAAAGGAGATACTTTGAGAATTGAGAGAGAGAAACAATTTCGAATGAACAAAGAGATTCAATTTTCCCCATTTTTCAAATGAAGGTCATAAAAGGATTATTGAGAAATCACATGACCTTGGCAATGAATTGAAGGAACAACTTGAATCAAAGATTTTTTTTTTTGCAAACAATTGAGATTGATACCAATTTTAAAAGTTGATACCAATGCACGAAGTCAAAAAGGGTTTGTAATTTTTGAAATATGACCTTAAAGAGCAAAACCAAATTAATGAAGGCCATATTTAGAGTTTTGGATACCACTTTGTAAAATTAAGCACAAAGAGACAAGTAAGGGTATCACACGGATTATTTGAAACTAATTCAAATAACAAACCTCATTTTATTAGGCTTTACAATGAACAACATGATTCTCTTGAAGAATCCATAATTTTGCCTAATAGGGTCATATGAGAAACCCAATACACATATCACTTGAGAAAAAGATATCACTTTTAATCTATCTCAAGTGTTGTGCTAGAAAATCTTCTTTCAAGAATGAGCATTCAAGAAATTGTCAAGAAGAACAATGCTCAAAAGGAAATCTCCTTTACATGCATTTCAATTCATAAAGATTCTCACACGGAGAATTCTTAAGCGATTGAACTTACAATGGAAGCTTAAGGAGAATCCAACCAAAAAGGATGTGGGTATCAAAGAAATGCTACAAAGAGGCAATAGATACCACTTGTAGGAAACAATTAAAATAGATTGATACCACTTGTGAAATGAATTTCAAATAAATAAGGATATCACTTGCAGGAATAAACATTATCCTCAATGATACCACTTGTTGGTTGATACCTTTTGTAGACATCAATCAAGAATGATGCCACTTGATGAGATCAAATAGCCAATGATACCACTTGAAAGAGAAACGATAAGCTTGAAGGGTATCAGAGCAATAAACGCTGACAGGTATCAAAGCAAATGCAAATACAAAAGAAATCTAAATCACAAAGATTTAGAAAGGTATCAGAGCTGAAAAACTTTGAGAACAAGCAAAGGGGTGCAAAGAAATCACTTGTAAAGATCAACTCTTTTGCAATCAAATTTAGCTCAAAACTGATACCACTAGAAAACTCTTCAAATAATTACAAAAACATTTGAATTTTTTTTTTTGCAAAAAGATGCTTTGGGATAGCAAGAATCTTTTACAAAAAGAATTCTTGAAAAAGGAAGTACCAAATAAAAGATATTCCAAAACAAAATTTGAAAACCTGAAATTTTCAGACTTTTCAAACTTTTGTCTGCCAGACCGGCACTACCGCGCACATAGCGTCGGTAGTGCCGTGGTCCGTTACTACCGCCGTTCAGGTGCGGTAGTGCCGACCTCCGGTATTACCGCCAGTCAGTTGCGGTAGTGCCGACTTTGGCACGACTGAATCTGAAACTTTTGCAATTTTTGTCAAATTTTGATCAAATGAAGTCCAAATGATTTGGGATTCTCAGGAAACCAACTTTGGACTATTTTGAAGGTTTTCAAACAACTTTTTCTTTAAAATAAATTTTCTTTTAGCTCAATTTTGGCGAAATGCGCTTTGAGGCATAAAAATGAATACAAAACTTGAAAAGTCCTCAAAGTGCAATTTCAACTCGGATTTCATTTTCAATTGAACCCTCATGGCTTGAAGGATTTGAAATACATTTTTGAAGCCATGACCACTTATAAAAACAATGGAATCCGATTTGAAAGCCAAAATCCTATATTAGGCTCTTTTTGTTTAAAACAAGAATTTTTTAGTCGAAATAGTTTTCAACACAGGATTTTCAATTTGGAAGCTTGTAAAACATTTGAAATACATAATATAATGTTTTTACAAAGCTTTTCACAAAGTTGGGCATTTTAAACATGATTTTTGACTTTTGTCCAAAGAAGGTCCTTGAGAAGAACCAAATGAAATCCAATAGTCAAATTGCAATCAACATAAAGAATCAAATCCAAATCAAGAGAATGAGATAAGAATAGAGATTTGAAACTTTATGTATGAGTTTGAAATATCATTTTGGACAAAGATATGGCACATGATCTAGTCGAAATGGTGAAACTCACTAAGTGCAATAATGTGACCAATATAGGTCAAACTAATTTTTCGGACGAGTTTCAAAATCAAATAATTTTTGTTTGGTTGGTCTTTTGAAAATCTTTTGAACACAAAAAATGTTAAGAATGACCAACTCTAGGATTTTTGCATTTCAATTATTTTCAAAATCTTTTTGCTTTTAATTCTATGAAAATAATAATTTTAAATCCAAAACAAGATACTTCTATCTAGATTTTGGGTATAAAACTCATTTTCTTTATAAAATAGATTTTGTGAAGCCAAAACCTTTGAAAAACATTTTGAAAGCATTTTTACACATTTTTCAACTAGTTTTTCAAAAGATTACTGAAAGATTAGTAAATTTTGAGTTTTGGCTAAAAGGTTTGATTTTGAAAATTTATATATGCACTTATATAAATATGGGCACACGTCGGGATGTGATACACATGATTATGAATTAGCACTTGTAACACCCCAAAATTTTACTTTTCTTAAATTCATGTGTGATTTGGCACTTTGGTGAATTTTTGGAATTTTCTGGAATTTATTTGGATTTATTTGGAATTTATTTGAATTTGTTCCATTTTGAAATAATTAAAGAATTTAATTTTGCAAATAAAATTTTGTTAGAAATATTTTATTTGAGTCCCAAATACCCTAAAATATTTTCCAGAATTTTTCTGGAATTTTTCTGAGTCATTTGCTATTTTTAATGAATTAAATGAATTACTGGGAATTATTTTAAATATTAAATCGCTGGAAATCCAAACCGAGTCGGTTACTGTTCATCCGACCGAGCCCGAGTCAGACTCGAGTTCGAGTCCGACCCGAGCCACGTGACTCGACCGAACCCACTCGGCCGAGCCCTAACCGTGTGACCGTTGGATCTTGATCCAACGGCCACGATTGAGCCACGTCACCGAGCCGAGCCCGACCGAGCGGCCGGCTACCGCCGAGTCCGACCGGACCCAAACTCGCGCACCGTTGGATCGAGATCCAACGGCGTCGCGTGCCACGCCACCCTCTCGTGCCGCCGGACTCGCCGTCGGCAGTGTCGACCTCGGTCTCCGTGCGTTCACCAGCCGAGGTCGCTATTTAATGCGCCGCCACCACGGTCGTGACCTAGACTTCAGCGCGCATCCGTAGACCTGAACAACGTCGCCGAGCCGCCGTTCACCGCAATCGCCGCCGGAGTTGCCGTAACGCTCATTGCGGTTTTTTGCGTTAAAATGCCGCCGTCTGTCGTCCTCTGCCGCCGTTGACCCCGGTCCGGACTCACCGCGACGAGACGCACTGAAGGATCTCTCACTTCGCCGGAAGCGCGCCGAAACGCCGTCGGCAAGGTCGTCGTCCTCCGCCGGTGAGCAGCGCCGCCATAAGCCATCGCCGGACGCGAGCTCTCTCGGCCGTCCGATCAAGATCCAACGCCGAGATCACGCCACGTCATCGCACGCGGTGAGATCCGTTCCAAATCCTAGATCCAATCTCCACCGTCGGATCTAGATCCAACGGTCCGAAATCAATGCGTTAACCCAAACGCGTCAACACCGATCTAATCCGCCGTTGATTTTCAAATCAACGGCGAGATCGAGCCACGCGTCCGTGAAGTTGGGCCGACGCGGTCGGCGCATGCAGACGCGTGGCGCCGACATCGCAGGCCAGCGTGTCGGCGGCTCGGCTGAACCACACCATGACGTCACGCCGACGTCATGGCGGGCTCAAGATGTCGCCGCCGTCCCAGCCGAGCGCCGACGCCAAGAATGACGCTACAGCGGTCCCACATGTCGGCCTCACGTGGAGTCGTGGACCGAGTCCACGGTGGACCCGAGCCGAAGCGTGGACCACGCCCATGGACCGGTGACGTCACCGACCAATCGAAGGCTGCCACGTGTCCATGCCGACGCAATAATTAATTTCGAAAAAAGAAAATGATTTATTAATTCGAATAATGATTTCAAATTTAGATTCAAACTTCAAACGCTTATAACTTTTTGCGTTTCAACTCCGATTTGAGTGATTCAAATTTCTAAATTTGTATAAAATTGAGATCTACCTAAATATGAATTTTATTTAATTTTTAGACTAAAGTTTTTCTCTGTAATATTATTTGATTGATTATTTAAACTTTAAATAATCATAACTTTTGCGTTTTAACTCCAAATTTGACGATTCCAGTTTCTAAAAATCCAGAAAATTATGTTCTCTCTGTTTATGGATTTTATTTGGAGTTTTGGGATGTTTTTGCCTATTGTTTATTTGGGTATTTGCTATTTGCACGCTTTACGAGTAGACGTTGAAGTGCCTAGGATTCGAAGGAGAAGTGTTGACTCGGGATCCAACTCAAGACCAAGAGCAAGTGCTTTTGAAGGCAAGTTGTGCTTTGACCATGTTGATCCTATTTGAAATCTATTTTGATTTAAACTATTGCATGCTAGATCAATTAGAAAGATACTTTGTTTAAACATGGGGTTAGATAAATACCAATTTCTTTGTATGACACCTTGATTATCTAAGTATGTGCCATGATCCCTTGTCACCCTAGTTGTGGATTACTAGTTGGACATTATTAAATTGCCAACATGGGTTTAGATCGTTGTAGTATCTTTGCTTAGACACACTACGTGCTCATAACATGATTTTGGACAATCAAATGTTAATATTGACTTAATGATATATTGAACCTGTTTTGGAAAAGTATCATGTGATGTTGATGGCACGTGGTGCATGGTAATCAAGCGGGGTTTGATAAAATGTATTTCGATCGGGGCATGTGGCAAGAGTAATCAGGTGGGCCAGTGGCATTGGGGATGTTGATTTGGTTTTGGGTAGTCTTGCCCTGGTCACTCTAAGGACTTAACCTTGCAAGCCTTTGAACTGGGTCATACTTGCAACCACATGGCTGGAATGGGACGGCCCTAGTTGACTAAGTCGCTAAGGACTCACTTGTGGAGCCTCAGGGTGTCGATTACACCGTTTGTGTGATTATGCGGGGAGCGTATCGTGGTCGTGGCGAGATACCCATCTAACGGTGTGTTGGTCCCATACTTCGCCTTGGCTAAGGGAAGGGATGGTGTAGAGCACGAACCTGAGAGGACCACTGTGTTGTTTGAGGCTTCCAAAGGCTTTATTCACGGGAACTCGCCTTTGTGGTGTTTGACTGTATCTTGTGGGTAAAGTGCATAACCTCTGCAGAGTGTAGAATCTATTTAAATAGCCGAGTCCACGATCTTGGACAATGCTCGGAATTACAATCAAGGGTTAGATTTTCTCAAAAATAACTTTGGTTTGAAAGGTGGGTTGGTTTAACAATGAAGATGATGGAAATGTGGTTTAGGATGGGAAAAATGTTTGTTAAACTTCTTGAAAAGTTATTTATGCTTTACTTATTTCTCTTTGCTTTGAATCTACTTTTATTACTTGTCAAAAGTCATTTCTTTGCAAATATACCTAGAGCTATTCCTTTGTACCAAGCCATGCATATAGTATATTAGCTTGCATTCTGTGCATGACTTGCTGAGTACCAAGTACTCACCCTTGCCTCAACACAATACCAGTTGAAGAGGAGACTACGCCAGTTTCGGAGGAGGAATTCCAAGAGGACCCGTCTACTTAGAGATGCGAGCCCGATCGGTTGCCTGTGGTATCTTTGGATGGCGCCACGAAGTTTATTTGATTTTCATTTGCTATTATTTTTCTCTGAATAAGTTTCGCCTTGCAAGGCATATATTTGTACCTTGGCCATAAGGTCAAGTAACCCTTTGGTTATTTAAATAAAGTACTTTGATAATATCGATTGGTATGATTGTGATATTTACCGATGTTAAGACTGTGAGCACTAGCGCGTTCCTGGACTAGTGCTGAATACACAGAGGGTCCGGATTTGCAAATTCGGGGTCCCGACAGAGGTGGTATCAGAGCCAGGTTGACTGTAGGCTCAACCCTAAGCTAGAATGGTCGTAGTGAGGATAAAACCTATTTTCTAAAGCTAAAAATTTGTGAAGACAAGAAATGACATCTCGACTTATCCCCTTCTCTCTTTTCTTGTCTCTTGCTGAAATTTCCCCTTACCTTGTCACAATTTAAAAATTCCGAGTTCTTACGTAAAGCACTCTTGTGACAGATGGAGGAAGAGTTCAACTACGTTGATCTGGGAGTTAGTCACGCCCTTGAGAACTTTGGCATATGCTCTGAGACTCTCGGAGATTTTGAGAAGCCCCAATACCAAGTGGAAGTGATCAGGCAAGCGAGGATTGATCAAGGCTTGTGATGTGAAGATTGAGGTACCGCTAGGAAGAAGGGCCAGGCAATCGCCCGATACACTTTGACCGCCAGAGATCTACAATGCTATGGGTATCCAAGAAGTATCACGACGGCGCAATGCGGCACATTACCCGTATCTACGCCAGAGAATTGAGAGCACGGTGTTCCGTTATCACCAGCGCAGCGATAACCTTCTTGACCGAAGGAGATTCAGGATGAGGATGCCACGGTTACACGGTTGGCACGATTTGTTGTCGCCAGGAGGATGTACTAGATAATACAAGCAAGGAGCTACTGAAGGCCCGCAAGGAGATCACGGCAGAGAAGAACAGATGGCGGGAAGCTCAAGAGTATGTGGCACACCTTCTACGAAGGATTGACGAGTTGGAGATGACTTTGTACGGACTGCACCGAGCCAAGATTTGAGCTACACGAGCCCGATCCAGAGGAGTCGATCTCGATGAGGACACCGCTTCTTCGACTACCATAGAGGACACGATTCTTTGGACATGGCGATCAAGTTTACGCCTATGCCACAAAGACCGTACCCAGGCCGTGGAGGTTTTCTCGATGAGTGGCGTAGGATCTATAGTGAGACTCCTTCGCCGAGTCAAGTCATAGAATAAAGAGTCACCCTTTAGGCGTTAGACTCGAGTTAGTTCAATTTGGAT
The DNA here is from genome assembly GCA_036346355.1 of Rhipidocladum racemiflorum. Classification (NCBI taxonomy): domain Eukaryota; kingdom Viridiplantae; phylum Streptophyta; class Magnoliopsida; order Poales; family Poaceae; genus Rhipidocladum; species Rhipidocladum racemiflorum. The sequence continues at coordinate 54,694,177 of CM070577.1, read as the reverse complement.
TTGTTTTGTTTCTTTGAGTGTGCATTATGTGTTGCAAGGCCCTTAGGCATTGTAAGCGACCATACCAAGTTATTAATAATAAAATTGGACCTTAAGGCTACACCTTTCGCCCCGCATAAGTTCCATATTACTTGTCTATTCTGGTTTCCCTCTCATCTCTAAACCTAGAGCAAATCGGCAGATGGTGAACACCCGTGGAAACTTTGGAGGCAATGGGAGTGGTTCTCGCCAAAGAAAACCCCAATGATGGAGCACCAAAGACCGCCGATTGATATGCAGAATTTTGGAGCCTTTCTTGCTGCTCAGACTCGATTGATGCATGCTATGATGCAACAAATGCAGCACGTCCTTTGCTCAGGCCACGCTAATCAAGTTAATCGTGACCACGCCGTAATACAAGGCCGTCGAGTTCATGAGGACTCACCCACCCACTTTCTCTGGGAATGCCAATCCATTGGAGGCCGATGATTGGTTAAGATCAATCGAGAGGAAGCTACACATAGCTCAATGCATAGGGAATGAGAAGGTACTCTACGCTTCTCATCGCTTGGAAGGAACAAATTACGAATGGTGGGAGAACTTCGTGCCACGCAAGAGAACCCTCAAGATATCACTTGGGAAGAGTTCACAAAGCATTCCGACAAGTATCACGTGCCTGAAGGAATCATGGACCTTAAGAAGGAGGAGTTCAGAGCATCAAGCAAGGTAATCAGCCGATGGCCGACTACGAACAAATTCACACAGCTAGCACGCTACGCACTGAGGATGTAGCGACAGATAAATCCAGGCATACGTTTCATGAAGGGACTTAACTCAGATTGCAAGTAGGATTGATCACCCACACCTTTCCAGATTTCCAAGAGTTGGTGAATAAGGCGCTTATTCTTGAGGACAAGCGCAAGGAACTGGATGAGAACAGAAGCGCAGGATGCAACAAAGAAGGATCACGCCAGGAACGCAATGGCGCCGAGAGTTGCACCAAATCAATTCTTCGATTCCAACCACGAGAATGCAACAAGGACACCATCCTCAAGCACCAAGACCTGTCAATCAAAACTATCGAGACCCGATCCCCGCTAGAAACGCTACCCCAGGCAACAAGAAGGAACAGTGAGACGCTACAATCGCAACGAGCCAGGACACTTTGCCAACAGCTTGTCCAAAGAAGACAGCAGAGCGACCCGATTCGCTTCAACCTAGGAACCACCCAGCTAGGACGCCAAAGACCAAGAGCCACACCCTGCATCGCGTGGTGAGAGGCCGAGTCAACCATGTCACCGCAGATGCACTGCGAATGCTACGGACGTCGTCTTGGGTAAGTTACTTGTTAACTCAAGACTGCAATGCTTTGTTTGACTCGAGCTTCAGATTCGCTTGTTTCGCAAGGCTTTGCTAGTCGAAATGATTTGATAATTGCAAGACTCAAGTGCATGCTTTTAGTTCAAACCCCTGGTTCCGAACTCCGAACGGAAGTAGGATGTTCCGGTGAGAATACTAATAGATGGAATAGAGTTCCTAGCAAACCTTATAATTTTGGAGACCCGGACCTTAGATGTTATATTGGGAATGGATTGGTTATCCAAGCACAAGGTCAGTATTGGATTGTGGACGAAGGACTATCTCGATTGAGAGCCCGTGTGGGAAGAAAGTGGAATTTCAAGCCACTGCAGCTTAGAGATGGACAGTTGATGGTTAACAGTACCAAGGCAATCAGCATAGAGGATGTCCCAGTAGTGAATGAGTACCCAGATGTTTTTCCCGAAGATCTACCTGGGTATGCGCCGGACAGGGACATAGAGTTTGTGATAGAGCTTGTACCGGGTACATCACCGATAGCAAAGAGACCCTATCGGATGTCTACCGAGGAGTTGGTGGAGATGAAGAAAGCTTGACTAGAAGAGTTAATGGAGAAAGGATTTATCGTACCAAGTTAGTCGCCGTGGGGAGCACCGCTTTGTTTGTCAAGAAGAAGGACGGAGTTTCAGGATGTGCATTGACTATCGTGCGCTCAATGAAGTCACCGTGAAGAATAAGTATCCGCTACCCAGGATTGATGATTTGTTTGATCAGTTGAGAGGAGCCGGAGTTTTCTCCAAGATTGATCTCGAGATCGATACCATCGATTGAAGATCCGATCGTAGGATATTCAAGATCGCATTCTCGTCAAGATATGGACATTACGAGTTTACAGTTATGTCCTTTGGATTGACAAATGCGCCAGCTTATTTCATGAATATGATGAATAAGGTGTTCATGGAATATTTGGACAAGTTTGTTGTCGTGTTCATAGATGATATCCTAATCTACTCCAAGACAGAGGATGAACATGCCGAACACTTAAGGCGAGTTTTGGAAAAGCTGAGGGAACAGCAACTTTTCGCCAAGTTCAGCAAGTGTGATTTTTGGAAGGACAAGGTGGAGTTTCTTGGACATGTAATGACTGCAGAAGGAGTCGCCGTAGATCCAAGCAAAGTAGAAGCTGTGTTACATTGGGAGCAGCCGAAGACTGTGACCCAGATTCGGAGTTTCCTTGGAATGGCAGGATACTACCGCCGGTTCATTGAAGGCTTCTCGACAATTGCGAAACCTCTTACGCAATTGCTGAAGAAGGAGAAGAAGTTTGCATGGACGCCGGAATGTGAGAAAGGATTTCAGGAGCTGAAGAAGCGATTGACATCAGCACCGGTGTTAGTTCTACCGGATGTTGCTCAAAGCTTCGATATTTATTGTGACGCATCGCGCCAAGGACTTGGATGTGTGCTGATGCAGAATGGAAAGGCCGTCGCTTATGCATCAAGGCAGTTGAGGCCGCATGAGGAAAATTATCCGACACATGACTTAGAGTTAGCTGCCGTAGTGCATGCTTTGAAGATATGGCGTCACTATCTGATCGGAAACAGATGTGAAGTATATACGGATCATAAGAGCCTTAAGTACATATTCACCCAGTCGGATCTGAATATGAGGCAGAGGAGATGGTTAGAGTTAATCAAGGACTACAATGTTGGAATCCATTACCATCCCTGAAGGCCAACGTAGTAGCCGATGCTCTGAGTCGGAAAAGCCATACCGTGAGTGCGTTGCTAGCCACAAGTCAGGATGAGTTATGTGAGGATTTTCAAAAGATGAAGATTGAGGTAGTACCTAGCGGATTCTTGGCCGCATTAGAGGTAAAGCCTACCCTAGAGGATCAGATCCGAGAAGGACAGAAGGATGATGACAAGATCCGCAGGATTAAGTTTATCAAGGAGGAAGGCAAGGCAGAGGACTTCAAGTTGGATGAGCAAGGCACGTTGTGGATGAAGGATCGCATTTGTGTGCCTAACAACAAGGAGTTAAAGCAACTGATTCTAGAAGAAGCCCATGACTCCAAGTACTCGATTCATCCTGGAAGCACCAAGATGTATCAGGATCTGAAGGAGAGATTCTGGTGGCCGAGTATGAAACGTGAAGTTGCCGAGCATGTTGCCTTGTGCGATGTATGCCAGAGAGTCAAGGCAATGCATCAGAGACCAGCAGGATTGCTACAGCCGCTAAAAATACCTGAGTGGAAGTGGGAGGAAATCGGAATGGATTTCATTACCGGTTTGTCAAGACTCAAGGAGGTTATGACTCCATATGGGTTATAGTGGATCGCTTGACTAAAGTAGCCCATTTTATCCCCTGTGAAGACCACTTACTCGGAGATAAATTAGCGTAATTGTACATGATCAGATTGTCTGCTTGCACGGAGTGCCAAAGAGGATTGTATCGGACAGAGGTACCCAATTTACCTCAAGGTTCGGAATAAGTTGCATGAAGCCATGGGAACCCGCTTGAACTTCAAGATGACTTATCATCCACAGACGGATGGACAGACCAGAAAGAGTCAACCAGATTCTAGAGGATATGTTGAGAGCTTGTGCATTAGCTTATGCTACCTCTTGGGATAAAAGTTTGCCGTATGCCGAGTTCGATTACAACAATAGTTATCAGGCTAGTTTCTGAGATGTCACCTTTTGAGGCACTTTGTATGGTCGACCACTGTCGGACGCCTTTGAATTGGAATGAGACCGTGCAGCGCCGTGTCTTTGGGCCTGATATTCTTCAAGAGGTCAAGAAGCGGTCGCTATGATTAGGGAAAGGTTGAAGATAGCCCAATCTCGACAGAAGAGTTATGCCGACAATCGTCGCCGAGATTTGAGTTTTGAACCGTAAGACTTTGTATACCTCGAGTTACGCCTCTCGGGGAGTTAAGAGGTTCCATGCCAAAGGGAAACTTGCACCCTGCTATGTTGGACCATTTAAGATTTTGAGTCGCAGAGGCGAAGTTGCTTATCACCGGAGTTGCCACAATCGTTAGCGAGGAGTACATGATGTATTCCATGTGTCCCAGTTGAAGAAGTGTCTCCGAGTTCCGGAGGAACAGACACCGCTAGGGTCAATTGAGTTGCAAGGGGATTTGACCTATAAGGAGTATCCCGTGAGGATTCTAGACACAATGGATCGAGAAACTAGAAACAAGTCAACCCGTTTCAGAGAGTTCAAAGGAGCAACCATGAAGAAAGTGAAGCGACTTGGGAGCGCGAAGAGGATTTGAAGAAAGAGTTTCCAAACCTATTCCTTTAGTAAGCCCTGAATCTCGGGGACGAGATTCTATTAAGGGGGGGAGGTTTGTAACACCCCAAAATTTTACTTTTCTTAAATTCATGTGTGATTTGGAACTTTGGTGAATTTTTGGAATTTTCTGGAATTTATTTGGATTTATTTGGAATTTATTTGAATTTGTTCCATTTTGAAATAATTAAAGAATTTAATTTTGCAAATAAAATTTTGTTGGAAATATTTTATTTGAGTCCCAAATACCCTAAAATATTTTCCAGAATTTTCTGGAATTTTTCTGAGTCATTTGCTATTTTTAATGAATTAAATGAATTACTGGGAATTATTTTAAATATTAAATCATTGAAATCCAAACCGAAGTCTACATCGTTTCATCCGATCGAAGCCCGAGTCAGACTCGAAGTTCGAGTCCGACCGAGCCACGTGACTCGATCGAACCCACTCGCCGAAGCCTTAATCAAGGCGTGCGGTTGGATCTTGATCCAACGGCCACGATTGAGCCACGCCACCGAGCCGAGCCCGACCGAGCCACCGCTCGCCGAAGTCCGACCGGACCCAGATTCGCACCGCTGGATCGAGATCCAACGGCCGCGGCGCGTGCCACGCCACCCTCTCTCGCGCCGCCGGACTCCGCCGAAATCGTGTCGACCTCGGTCTCCGTGCGTTTACCGACGCCGAGGTCGCTATTTAATGCGCCGCCACCACGGCCGTGACCTAGACTTCAGCGCGCACCCGTAGACCTAGACAACGTCGCCGGAGCCGCCGCCGTTCAGCCGCAATCGCTCGCCGGAGTTGCCGTAACGCTCCGCTGCGGTTTTCGCTGCGTTCCGTCGCCGTCCGTCGTCCTCTGCCGCCGTTGACCCCAGATCCGGACTCACCGCGACGAGACGCACCCGAAGGGATCTCTCACTTCGCCGGAGCGCGCCAGAAACGCCGTCGGCAAGGTCGTCGTCCTCCGCGCCGGTGAGCCAGCGCCGCCGCAAGCCATCGCCGGACCGCGAGCTCTCTCAGCCGTCCGATCAAGATCCAACGCTCGAGATCACGCCACGTCATCGCACGGTGAGATCCCGTTCCAAATCCTAGATCCAATCTCCACCGTCGGATCTAGATCCAACGGTCCGAAATCAATGCGTTAACCCAAACGCGTCAACACTGGATCTAATCCGCGCCGTTGATTTTCAAATCAACGGCCGAGATCGAGCCACGCGTCCGTGAAGTTGGACCGACGCGTCGGGCCGGGCCAGACGCCGTGACGCCGACACGCCCGGGCGTGTCGGGCCGGCTCGGCTGAACCACACCATGACGCCACGCCGACGCCATGGCGGGCTCAAGATGTCGGGCCGTCGTCCCAGCCGAGCGCCGACGCCAAGAATGACGCCACTGGGTCCCACATGTCGGGCCTCACGTGGAGTCGTGGACCGAGTCCACGGTGGACCCGAGCCGAAGCGTGGACCACGCCCATGGATCACCGACGCCACCACCAATCGAGGCTGCCACGTGTCCATGCCGACGCAATAATTAATTTCCAAAAAAGAAAATGATTTATTAATTCGAATAATGATTTCAAATTTAGATTCAAACTTCAAACGCTTATAACTTTTATGCGTTTCAACTCCGATTTGAGTGATTCAAATTTCTAAATTTGTATAAAATTGAGATCTACCTAAAGATGAATTTTATTTAATTTTTAGACTAAAGTTTTTCTCTGTAATATTATTTGATTGATTATTTAAACTTTAAATAATCATAACTTTTATGCGTTTAACTCCAAATTTGATTTATTCCAGCTTTCTAAAAATCCAGAAAATTATGTTCTCTCTGTTTATGGATTTTATTTGGAGTTTTGGGATGTTTTTGCCTATTGTTTATTTGGGTATTTGCTATTTGCACGCTTTTACGAGTAGACGTTGAAGTGCCAAGGATTCGAAGGAGAAGTGTTGACTCAGGATCCAACTCAAGACCAAGAGCAAGTGCTTTTTGAAGGCAAGTTGTGCTTTGACCATGTTGATCCTATTTCAAATCTATTTTGATTTAAACTATTGCATGCTAGATCAATTAGAAAGATACTTTGTTTAAACATGGGGGTTAGATAAATACCAATTTGTCAGTATGACACCTTGATTATCTAAGTATGTGCCATGATCCCTTGTCACCCTAGTTGTGGATTACTAGTTGGACATTATTAAATTGCCAACATGGGTTTAGATCGTTGTAGTATACCTGCTTAGACTCACACGTGCTCATAACATGATTTTGGACAATCAAATGTTAATATTGACTTAATGATATATTGAACCTGTTTTGGAAAAGTATCATGTGATGTTGATGGCACGTGGTGCATGGTAATCAATCGGGGTTTGATAAACAGATTTCGATCGGGGCATGTGGCAAGAGTAATCAGGTGGGCCAGTTGTGGCATTGGGGATGTTGATTTGGTTTTTCGTAGTCTTGCCCTGGTCACTCTAAGGACTTAACCTTGCAAGCCTTTGAACTGGTCATACTTGCAACCACATGGGTGGAATGGGACGGCCCTAGTTGACTAAGTCGCTAAGGACTCACTTGTGGAGCCTCAGGGTGTCGATTACACCGTTTGTGTGATTGTGCGGGGAGCGTATCGTGGCTGTGGCCAGATACCCATCTAACGGTGTGTTGGTCCCATACTTCGCCTTGGCTAAGGGAAGGGATGGTGTAGAGCACGAACCGGAGAGGACCACCTGTGTTGTTTGAGGCTTCCGAAAGGCTTTGTTACGGGAACTCGCCTTTGTGGTGTTTGACTGTATCTTGTGGGTAAAGTGCATAACCTCTGCAGAGTGTAGAATCTATTTAAATAGCCGAGTCCACTGTGATCGACAATGCTCTGAATTACAGTCAAGGGTTAGATTTTCTCAAAAATAACTTTGGTTTGAAAGGTGGGTTGGTTTAACAATGAAGATGATGGAAATGTGGTTTAGGATGGGAAAAATGTTTGTTAAACTTCTTGAAAAGTTATTTATGCTTTACTTATTTCTACTACATTAGAATCTAATTTTATTACTTATCAAAAGCTGTTTCGCAAATATACCTTGAGCTATTCCTTTGTACCAAGCCGTGCATATAGTATATTAGCTTGCATTCTCAGGCATGACTTGCTGAGTACCAAGTACTCACCCTTGCCTCAACACAATACCAGTTGAAGAGGAGACTACGCCAGCTTCGGAGGAGGAATTCCAAGAGGACCCGTCTACTTAGAGATGCGAGCCCCGGTCATTGCCTGTGGTATCTGGATGGCGCCACTAAGTTTATTTGATTTTCCGCCGCTATTATTTTTCTCTGAATAAGTTTCGCCTTGCAAGGCATATATTTGTACCTTGGCCATAAGGTCAAGTAACCCTTTGGTTATTTAAATAAAGTACTTTGATAATATCGATTGGTATGATTGTGATATTTACCGATGTTAAGACTGTGTGCACTAGCGCGTTCCTGGACTAGTGTCAATACACAGAGGGTCCGGATTTGCAAATTCGGGTCCCGACAAAGACTTCTAAATGTGCCACTTCTAAACTTGCTCAAGATTTGCAATAAAGAACAATCATAACAAGCAAGAGCAAGAACTATCAACAAGCAATTAAATTGATTTCCATGAATTTAATGCATTCTTAACCTACACAAGGCTAGAAGCAAATAAAGTACTCAATTTAAATACTTGTTACCGAGATGGCATTGGCTCATGATTGGCTTGATTATCTTTATGCTTGACACCATTTGTAGGAGATGATATTCCTTCTCTTCTTGTGGAGATCAAGCGTCCAATCCATCTCGTACCACCTAAAATCTTTTAGGCAGTTTTTGGTACCCAATCCTTGTTGGGTCCAACAATGTTAGTCACAATAGTTTTAGGAATCCAAATGGCCCTAACTTTAGCATTATTGAATTGACTAACACAACTAGAATTAGGTTTGCGAATATTATTCCTCCTAGGCAACATGTTTGGAGTGAAGTGAGATGGCTTTGGAGGATAAGCATGATTAGCAAACCTATTTCTAGTTTGATCCATTCTAAGCATATGATAATTGAAATTATGCATTGGCTTAGTGGATCTAGCAAATCTAGCAAATTGTTTGCTATTGTTATTTCTCCTAAGCAATTTATTGGAATTGCTTTGAGTGGGCTTAGGAGTCCTAACAATTTTAGCAAATTCATTTCTAGATCTACTTTTCCTAAGCAAATGAATATTATCATATTGATCAATCTTAGGGGATCTTGTATATCCAAAGAAATGGTTTGCGATACATATTTTTCCTAAACACATGTTTTTCATTGTGTTGCATAGGTTTAGGAAATCTAGCATTTTTAGCAAAGCCATTTCTAGATATATTTCTCCTAGGCATATGATTATCATTATTTTTCAAGCACTTAGGAGAATTAGCAAACTTGGCAAATACATTGCCATTTTTGTCTCTCCTAAGCAAATATTGATTTTCAATAATTATGGGCTTAGGAGTTATACCTATGGGACAATCCTTACCAATATGTCCCTTTTCCCGGCAATTGAAGCACGTTTGGCGATATGGGCTTTTCTTCATCTTTTTGTTGTGCTCCTTGCCAGTTTTCCTCACGGTTGGTGGTGTGGCCTTGTTATCCACTTTGTTTGGGCACTTAGAGGCGAAGTGGCCCATCTTGTTGCAACCGAAGCACCTGACCTTGTTGGAGTGTCTTGCGTTGTGCCTCGTCTTGCTATTCTCCCTCTTGGAGTTGTAGCCGAGTCCTCGTCCATCTTGAGGATAATCTTGTGTGCTCAAGATCTCGTCGAGGACGGCTTTTCCCTTGACGTACCTTTTCAAATCATCCTCCAACTTGATGACTCTAGCCTTGATCTTTTCATTTTCCTCTACAAGATTAACATCTAAACACATAGAGGAACTAGAAGCAATATTAGAGCAACAAGGCAAATCCTCGCAAGGTGTGGACATATCAATTTTAGATGAAATGCAAGAATTGACATTTAAACATGGCATTTCAATAATTGAGTTGCTAGGCATTTCTATGTCCACATTAGGCTTAGTGAATTCTTTGAGAAGGACTTTTTCATGATTTTCTTTTAGGAAATCATAATCCTTTTGAAGTGAGTCATGCTCCAACTTCAAAAACTTATATTTTTGTTTCTCCTTCCCAAGAAATTCATTGAGCTCCTCTAGCATATTGAAAAGTTCATCATAAGAGGGTTCACCTTCCTCATCATCACTATCACTTACCTCATTCTTACCTTTCGCCATAAAGCAACGAATTTTTGATATGAGTGAGTGTTCATCGTCGCTTGAGGCATCGGTTGAGGTAGACGAGGTGGACGGTGATGTCGGTTCTTCATCGAATGATGTAGTCGTAGAAGAATTATCAACCGACATCCGTTCTTCTATGCAATCCTCGAATGAGGATGTGGATACTTCATATAAATCTTGTAGCTTGGTCCACATTTCATGAGCGCTCTTGAGATTGCATATTTGATTGAAAACATCTACGCTCACAAAGCTAAATAAAGCATTAGTAGCTTGAGCGTCGAGATGTAAGCATTTCTCTTCTCCTTTTGTTGGAGCAACTTCGTTTAGACGAAGAGAAAAGCCTACATCTACGATCCACCATATTTGGGGGCTCATGAATTTAAAATGCGAAATCATAAAGCATTTCCATGAGTCATAATTTGAACCTATGAGCATGGGTGAATCGTGAGAGTGCACTAGACCTCTAGTTGCCATCCTTTTTACTCTCTAAGCGGTAAAGCCTAAAATGAGAGTGACCGTGGCTCTGATACTACTTGTAGGGTCGAGGATGCGCCTAGAGGGGGGGTGAATAGGCGTTTATAAAAATTCTACTCACTAATCGAGGATCGCCTCTAATTACCCCTATGTCAAAACCTACACAATTAAATTGCGCAAGCGGAAGAATAAGGTTTTGACAATTAAAGCCTAAATCAACTAGGCTCACTAGTGCACTAACTAAATAAGTCTCTAACTAGAATTGCTAGGTTGATCAACCAAGCTACACTAAGCAATTCTATTCACAATCAAGCAATTGATAATATTGCAATAAAGTAAATGCTTGAAAGCAAAAGAGACAAAGGACACGTTACTTTTTACCGTGGTTCGGAGATAACCCTCCTACTCCACGTTGAGTAAGTCCAACTCACTTTGGACCGGCCCACTCACTTGAGCCTTCACCTCGAATCCACTATGGTTGCTTTTCACCCCGCCGGGTAAGCTAAGCACCAACCTTCACAAACTTTCGCCGGGGCTTCTCACAAACCTCGAGAGCTCCCGCCAAGACGACGCACCTACGCCGTCTAGGAGGTCACCACCTCCAAGAGCAATAGGTTGAGCACTCCGCTCAAGCTTCACCAAGCGCACCTCCGCGTCTCCGGTGATCACCTAGTGCAACTCATGCAACTAGGGTCCTCTCAATCTCCCTCTAATTGCCACTCATGCAATTAGGGTCACCTTTGAGCTCAAAACAGAATCGGAATAGGCAAAACCATGCAAACCCTCCCACAAACTCAAACAAAGCTCAAGAGCACTCATGTAACACCTCGGCATTTAATATGCCTGAATGCTACCAAACATAAGCTAAACAACATCTAAATACCACAAATAAGCATAAATTCCAGCAAAGGCGCACAAGCTAAAAACCGATATTTCGGCAGCATCTCCTTTGTTTTAACATGATTTGAAGGAGCAACAACGGTATAGCATTATATGGAATATGAAAGACAACTAAAAACAGCAATAATTAATGTCTTAGCAACCATATAAGTCTAGTTCCAAACATTTAATGTCTCCAAGAGACAAACGAGCTAAAAGAACTCTCATTTAAGCGAAGCTAAGCTTTAGAGCAATAAACATCACACACAGTTTATTATCAAAGCTAATTGAACGACTTGTGGATTCAAAATGAGTGAAGCTACGTGTAGATGTGTGACTATTTCCCTTCCCCGCATGCCGATCTCATGGTACCTAAAACAACAAGAAAACACAAGCGTGAGTTCGAAACTCAGCAAGCATATTGTAATGGACAACAAGATCAATTACAGAGCAATAATATCCCACATCACATATAACATCTCATTCTTGAACACATAACAATATCATCATCATCATGAATGCAATGTAATGCAATGCTATGCTCATGTCTCCTTGGAAACTCATACCGGTATGGTTGAGTACACACCCGTCGGTGTGCACCCTCTCCCCCCTTCCATCCCGAAGATGGAGGGTGCCTACTCCTCGCTTCCACCACCCACGGTAGATGAAATCACGATGTAGGACTTACTCTAATGGCTCTCCGGATTAGTCATAACTTTCTCACCGACCTTCCCGGATTAGTTAATGACTTTCTCACCGCCCGGGCCATGTAACATGTCATGTATGCAAGCATGCCAACAATGTATAAAACTCATATATTAACACATGGCATCATAACATCTTAAACATGCTCATCATATCATAGCAAACATTAAAACATGGCAAGTGGACATATATCATATAGACAATTCCACCTAATCTCAACATGCAACCTACAACTCGCTATCCATCACAACACACTTGCCTTTAACCTCGGGCGACGAATTGGCGAGAGAATGAGGGTACTCCCGGGGTCACACCACCTGCACATAGGTATCGCACACTCACAATAATGCCCACAAAACAGTACACAAACCCCCATCTCAACCGACATTGCCCACTACTCGCAAAACCTAAAAACAGAGGTTCTGTCCCGGCGGGACAGCAGCCTTGCAAAGGCCATAACTTGAGTTCTGGGACCCCAAATCGAATAAACGAGTCACCGTCGCGAATCTTAGGAAATTTCCCACCTTTTTCTAGTTATACGGAAAGACTAATTCGGACTCTAAAATTATTTAATCTACAGATTACCACAATCTGTTCCAATCGCGTCACAGATTTGACAGCGCTCGGTAAAACAGCCATAACTTTCAAACGGCTGGGTGGAATTTCAATTTCTTTACGTCCACTGAAATATAATGAAATTATCTACAACTTCCTAGAAGTCCGTACGGCCAGATTCCAACTCTAAATTGGAGAAAACGCAAACCCTAGCTCGACTACTCAATCTGCCCGAAAACAGAAACGTGGCAATGTTTAGATCTATTCAATTCTACTCCAATCCAGCACCACCAATTGATCTAAAAACTTCATAAACTCCCTAATAACAGTACCTAGCACAACCCCGAGGAGCCCCATGATCGTACCTTTGCCCGACGCCTTGAAAGCTCCAATCGATCTCCTTGCTCCTCGCACCTCGCTCCTCGCATGGATCCACGAGGATGCAGGGGTGGGAAGACCACCCTAGGGCAGCAAGGGGATGGAGGAGAGGTGGAGTGGTGGAGGGGCCATGGGGGCAAGGGAGGGGAGGCGCACAAGAGGGAGAAGGGAAGGTGGGGGCGGCTAGGGCTTGGAGGGGTGGAGAGGGGAGAGCAAGGGGCGCACCATGTGCTGTTTGGGCGCACAAAGGGGGCAGGGGAGCCCCTTTTACCAGCCCCCACACCCTCTCCTAGTCCAAAAAGAGTCCTTCTCAATTCCCACCAAAGCCCACCAAGGCCCAAAACTCCCCCCGGAAGGCCCAAAACCCCGAAAACGGCCCGGAAAAGCTATTAACCTCCAATTCCTATGGTTTTAACCTTATTTCCACACCTCATACTGTATTTAACCTTATCATGCTCAATAATTAAGGATACGACAAACGGCCCTAAAACGCGGGTAAATCTCAAGCCGAGAGGTTTTAACCTAACTTCCACATTCCATAAGGTCTTGTCCTCATCATTCACATTATATAAGTCTCCGACACTCCGAGGTGTCACAACTCAAAACACCAGCAACAACATACCCTTGCCCCCCAAGGGGGTCTTATATAGCCTCCCAAGCCAAAACTAGCCGTTGGGGACAAAATCTCAGAAAAATCGGCAAAACCGGCACTACCGCACTCATAGGGCCGGTAGTGCCGCCCTCAGCCCCAACGGTCACCCTTTAGGCGTTAGACTCCAGAGTTAGTTCAATTTGGATTTGTTTTGTTTGCTGAGTGTGCAGTATGTGTTGCAAGGCCCTTAGGCATTGTAAGCAGCCATACCAAGTTATTAATAATAAAATTGGACCTTAAGGCTACACCTTTCGCCCCGCATAAGTTCCATATTACTTGTCTATTCTGGTTTCCCTCTCATCTCTAAACCTAGAGCAAATCGACAGATGGTGAACACCCGTGGAAACTTTGGAGGCAATGGGAGTGGTTCTCGCCCAGCAGAAAACCCCAATGATGGAGCACCAGCACCGCCAGTTGATATGCAGAATTTTGGAGCCTTTCTTGCTGCTCAGACTCAGTTGATGCATGCTATGATGCAACAAATGCAGCACGTCACTGCTCAGGCCACTGCTAATCAAGTTAATCAGGGACCACGCCAGAATACAAGGCTGTCAGAGTTCATGAGGACTCACCCACCCACTTTCTCTGGGAATGCCAATCCATTGGAGGCCGATGATTGGTTAAGATCAATCGAGAGGAAGCTACACATAGCTCAATGCATAGGGAATGAGAAGGTACTCTACGCTTCTCATCAGTTGGAAGGAACATTGCCGAATGGTGGGAGAACTTCTGTGCCACGCAAGAGAACCCTCAAGATATCACTTGGGAAGAGTTCACAGCTGCATTCCGACAGTATCACGTGCCTGAAGGAATCATGGACCTTAAGAAGGAGGAGTTCAGAGCACTGAAGCAAGGTAATCAGCCAGTGGCCGACTACCTGAACAAATTCACACAGCTAGCACGCTACGCACCTGAGGATGTAGCGACAGATAAATCCAGACAGTCTCGTTTCATGAAGGGACTTAACTCAGGATTGCAAGTAGGATTGATCACCCACACCTTTCCAGATTTCCAAGAGTTGGTGAATAAGGCGCTTATTCTTGAGGACAAGCGCAAGGAACTGGATGAGAACAGGAAGCGCAGGATGCAACAAAGAAGGATCACGCCAGGAACGCAATACCGAGAGTTGCACCAAATCAATTCTTCGATTCCAACCACGAATGCAACAAGGACACCATCCCGGCACCAAGACCTGTCAATCAAAACTATCGGACCCAGTCCCGCTAGAAACGCTACCCTGGCAAACAAGAAGGAACAGTGAGACGTCACATACAATCGCAACGAGCCAGGACACTTTGCCAACAGATTGTCCAAAGAAGACAGCGAGAGCGACCCGATTCGCTTCAACCTAGGAACCACCCCAGCTAGGACGCCAAAGACCAAGAGCCACACCCAGGCATCGTGGTGAGATGCCGAGACAACCAAGTCACCGCAGATGCACTGCAGAATGCTACGGACGTCGTACTGGGTAAGTTACTTGTTAACTCGACTGCAACAGTTTTGTTTGACTCTGAGCTTCGCATTCGTTTGTTTCGCAAGGCTTTGCTACTAGAAATGATTTGAGAATTGCAAGACTTAAGTGCATGCTTTTAGTTCTATCCCCTGGTTCCGAACTCCGAACGGAAGTAGGATTTTCGGTGGTGAGAATACTAATAGATGGAATAGAGTTCCTAGCAAACCTTATAATTTTGGAGACCCAGACCTTAGATGTTATATTGGGAATGGATTGGTTATCCAAGCACAAGGCTGTATTGGATTGTGGACGAAGGACTATCTCAGTTGAGAGCCCGTGTGGGAAGAAAGTGGAATTTCAAGCCACTGCAGTTAGAGATGGACAGTTGATGGTTAACAGTACCAAGGCAATCAGCATAGAGGATGTCCCAGTAGTGAATGAGTACCCAGATGTTTTTCCCGAAGATCTACCTGGTATGCCGCCGGACAGGGACATAGAGTTTGTGATAGAGCTTGTACCGGGTACAGCACCGATAGCAAAGAGACCCTATCGGATGTCTACCGAGGAGTTGGTGGAGATGAAGAAACAGCTAGAAGAGTTAATGGAGAAAGGATTTATCAGACCAAGTTCGTCGCCGTGGGGAGCACCAGTTTTGTTTGTCAAGAAGAAGGACGGGAGTTTCAGGATGTGCATTGACTATCGTGCGCTCAATGAAGTCACCGTGAAGAATAAGTATCCGCTACCCAGGATTGATGATTTGTTTGATCAGTTGAGAGGAGCCGGAGTTTTCTCCAAGATTGATCTGAGATCGGGATACCATCAGTTGAAGATCCGATCAGAGGATATTCCGAAGACTGCATTCTCGTCAAGATATGGACATTACGAGTTTACAGTTATGTCCTTTGGATTGACAAATGCGCCAGCTTATTTCATGAATATGATGAATAAGGTGTTCATGGAATATTTGGACAAGTTTGTTGTCGTGTTCATAGATGATATCCTAATCTACTCCAAGACAGAGGATGAACATGCCGAACACTTAAGGCGAGTTTTGGAAAAGCTGAGGGAACAGCAACTTTTCGCCAAGTTCAGCAAGTGTGATTTTTGGAAGGACAAGGTGGAGTTTCTTGGACATGTAATGACTGCAGAAGGAGTCGCCGTAGATCCAAGCAAAGTAGAAGCTGTGTTACATTGGGAGTACCAAGATCGTGACCAGGTCGGAGTTTCCTTGGAATGGCAGGATACTACCGCCCGGTTCATTGAAGGCTTCTCGACAATTGCGAAACCTCTTACGCAATTGCGAAGAAGGAGAAGAAGTTTGCATGGACGCTAATGTGAGAAAGGATTTCAGGAGCTGATGATTCAATTGACATCAGGTCCGGTGTTTGTTCTTCCGGATGTTGCTCTCAGCTTCGACATTTTTTGTGACGCATCGCGCCAAGGACTTGGATGTGTGCTGATGCAGAATGGAAAGGCCGTCGCTTATGCATCAAGGCAGTTGAGGCCGCATGAGGAAAATTATCCGACACATGACTTAGAGTTAGCTGCCGTAGTGCATGCTTTGAAGATATGGCGTCACTATCTGATCGGAAACAGATGTGAAGTATATACGGATCATAAGAGCCTTAAGTACATATTCACCCAGTCGGATCTGAATATGAGGCAGAGGAGATGGTTAGAGTTAATCAAGGACTACAATGTTGGAATCCATTACCATCCCGGGAAGGCCAACGTAGTAGCCGATGCTCTGAGTCGGAAAAGCCATACCGTGAGTGCGTTGCTAGCCACAAGTCAGGATGAGTTATGTGAGGATTTTCAAAAGATGAAGATTGAGGTAGTACCTAGCGGATTCTTGGCCGCATTAGAGGTAAAGCCTACCCTAGAGGATCAGATCCGAGAAGGACAGAAGGATGATGACAAGATCCGCAGGATTAAGTTTATCAAGGAGGAAGGCAAGGCAGAGGACTTCAAGTTGGATGAGCAAGGCACGTTGTGGATGAAGGATCGCATTTGTGTGCCTAACAACAAGGAGTTAAAGCAACTGATTCTAGAAGAAGCCCATGACTCCAAGTACTCGATTCATCCTGGAAGCACCAAGATGTATCAGGATCTGAAGGAGAGATTCTGGTGGCCGAGTATGAAACGTGAAGTTGCCGAGCATGTTGCCTTGTGCGATGTATGCCAGAGAGTCAAGGCAATGCATCAGAGACCAGCAGGATTGCTACAGCCGCTAAAAATACCTGAGTGGAAGTGGGAGGAAATCGGAATGGATTTCATTACCGGTTTGCCGAAGACTCAAGGAGGTTATGACTCCATATGGGTTATAGTGGATCGCTTGACTAAAGTAGCCCATTTTATCCCTGTGAAGACCACTTACTCGGGAGATAAATTAGCAGAATTGTACATGATCAGGATTGTCTGTTTGCACGGAGTGCCAAAGAGGATTGTATCGGACAGAGGTACCCAATTTACCTCAAGGTTCTGGAATAAGTTGCATGAAGCCATGGGAACCCGTTTGAACTTCAGTACAGCTTATCATCCACAGACGGATGGACAGACCGAAAGAGTCAACCAGATTCTAGAGGATATGTTGAGAGCTTGTGCATTAGCTTATGCTACCTCTTGGGATAAAAGTTTGCCGTATGCCGAGTTCAGTTACAACAATAGTTATCAGGCTAGTTTACAGATGTCACCTTTTGAGGCACTGTATGGTCGACCCTGTCGGACGCCTTTGAATTGGAATGAGACCGGCGAGCGCCGTGTCTTTGGGCCTGATATTCTTCAAGAGGTCAAGAGCGGTCGCTATGATTAGGGAAAGGTTGAAGATAGCCCAATCTCGGCAGAAGAGTTATGCCGACAATCGTCGCGAGATTTGAGTTTTGAACCAGAAGACTTTGTATACCTCAGAGTTACGCCTCTCAGGGGAGTTAAGAGGTTCCATGCCAAAGGGAAACTTGCACCCCGTTATGTTGGACCATTTAAGATTTTGAGTCGCAGAGGCGAAGTTGCTTATCAGCTGGAGTTGCCACAGTCGTTAGCAGGAGTACATGATGTATTCCATGTGTCCCAGTTAAAGAAGTGTCTCCGAGTTCCCGAGAGCAGACACCGCTAGGGTCAATTGAGTTGCAAGAGGATTTGACCTATAAGGAGTATCCCGTGAGGATTCTAGACACAATGGATCGAGAAACTAGAAACAAGTCAACCCGTTTCTGTAGAGTTCAGTGGAGCAACCATGAAGAAAGTGAAGCGACTTGGGAGCGCGAAGAGGATTTGAAGAAAGAGTTTCCAAACCTATTCCTTTAGTAAGCCCTGAATCTCGGGGACGAGATTCTATTAAGGGGGGGAGGTTTGTAACACCCCAAAATTTTACTTTTCTTAAATTCATGTGTGATTTGGCACTTTGGTGAATTTTTGGAATTTTCTGGAATTTATTTGGATTTATTTGGAATTTATTTGAATTTGTTCCATTTTGAAATAATTAAAGAATTTAATTTTGCAAATAAAATTTTGTTGGAAATATTTTATTTGAGTCCCAAATACCCTAAAATATTTTCCGTAATTTTCGAATTTTTCTCGAGTCATTTGCTATTTTTAATGAATTAAATGAATTATCGAATTATTTTAAATATTAAATCGCTGGAAATCCAAACCGAAGTCGGTTCTTGTTCATCCGATCGAGGCCGAGTCAGACTCGAGTTCGAGTCCGACTGAAACCACGTGACTCGACCGAACCCACTCGGCCGAAAGCCCTAATCAGCGTGGCTGGATCTTGATCCAACGGCCACGATTGAGCCACGCCACCGAAGCCGAGCCCGAGCGGCCCGGCTCGCGAGTCCGACCGGACCCAGACTTCGCGCGACCGTTGGATCGAGATCCAACGGTGTCTTGCGCGTGCCACGCCACCCTCTCTCTGCGGCCGCCGGACTCCGTCGAAACCGTGTCGACCTCGGTCTCCGTGCGTTTCCTGACGCCGAGGTCGCTATTTAATGCGCCGCCACCACGGTCGTGACCTAGACTTCAGCGCATCCGTAGACCTGAACAACGTCGCCGAGCCGCCGCCGTTCAGCCGCAATCGCTCGCCGGAGTTGCCGTAACGCTCATTGCGGTTTTTTTGCGTTCGCCGTCCGTCGTCCTCTGCGCCGTTGACCCCAGATCCGGACTCACCGCGACGAGACGCACCGAAGGATCTCTCACTACGGAGCGCGCCCGAACGCGCCGTCGGCAAGGTCGCGTCCTCGCGCCGGTGAGCAGCGCCGCCCGCAAGCCATCGCCGGACCGCGAGCTCTCTCAGCCGTCCGATCAAGATCCAACGCTCGAGATCACGCCACGTCATCGCACGGTGAGATCCCGTTCCAAATCCTAGATCCAATCTCCACCGTCGGATCTAGATCCAACGGTCCGGAATCAATGCGTTAACCCAAACGCGTCAACACTGGATCTAATCCGCGCCGTTGATTTTCAAATCAACGGCCGAGATCGAGCCACGCGTCCGGGAAGTTGGACCGACGCGGTCAGCGCCGTACGCGCGTGACGCTGACACGCTGGGCCCGCGTGTCAGCGGCTCGGCCGAACCACACCATGACGTCACGCTGACGTCATGGCGGGCTCAGCATGTCGGCCGTCGTCCCAGCCGAGCGCCGACGCCAAGAATGACGCTGCAAAGGTCCCACATGTCGGGCCTTCACGTGGAGTCGTGGACCGAGTCCACGGTGGACCCGAGCCGGCGTGGACCACGCCCATGGATCGGTGGCGTCGGCCGACCAATCGAGGCTGCCACGTGTCCATCTTGACGCAATAATTAATGTCCGAAAAAGACAATGATTTATTAATTCGAATAATGATTTCAAATTTAGATTCAACCTTCAAACGCTTATAACTTTTGCGTTTGAACTCCGATTTGAGTGATTCAAATTTCTAAATTTGTATAAAATTGAGATCTACCTAAATATGAATTTTATTTAATTTTTAGACTAAAGTTTTTCTCTGTAATATTATTTGATTGATTATTTAAACTTTAAATAATCATAACTTTTAAGTGCTTTTAACTCCAAATTTGATTTATTCCAGTTTCTAAAAATCCAGAAAATTATGTTCTCTCTGTTTATGGATTTTATTTGGAGTTTTGGGATGTTTTTGCCTATTGTTTATTTGGGTATTTGCTATTTGCACGCTTTACGAGTAGACGTTGAAGTGCCTGGAAGGATTCGAAGGAGAAGTGTTGACTCGGGATCCAACTCAAGACCAAGAGCAAGTGCTTTTTGAAGGCAAGTTGTGCTTTGACCATGTTGATCCTATTTCAAATCTATTTTGATTTAAACTATTGCATGCTAGATCAATTAGAAAGATACTT
Source organism: Rhipidocladum racemiflorum (assembly GCA_036346355.1). NCBI lineage: Eukaryota > Viridiplantae > Streptophyta > Magnoliopsida > Poales > Poaceae > Rhipidocladum > Rhipidocladum racemiflorum. The sequence continues at coordinate 54,673,874 of CM070577.1, read as the reverse complement.
TGTTTAAACATGGGGTTAGATAAATACCAATTTCTTTGTATGACACCTTGATTATCTAAGTATGTGCCATGATCCCTTGTCACCCTAGTTGTGGATTACTAGTTGGACATTATTAAATTGCCAACATGGGTTTAGATCGTTGTAGTATGCTTAGACACACTCGTGCTCATAACATGATTTTGGACAATCAAATGTTAATATTGACTTAATGATATATTGAACCTGTTTTGGAAAAGTATCATGTGATGTTGATGGCACGTGGTGCATGGTAATCAATCGGGTTTGATAAACAGATTTCGATCGGGGCATGTGGCAAGAGTAATCAGGTGGGCCGGTTGTGGCATTGGGGATGTTGATTTGGTTTTTCTGTAGTCTTGCCCTGGTCACTCTAAGGACTTAACCTTGCAAGCCTTTGAACTGGGTCATACTTGCAACCACATGGTCGGAATGGGACGGCCCTAGTTGACTAAGTCGCTAAGGACTCACTTGTGGAGCCTCGGGGTGTCGATTACACCGTTTGTGTGATTGTACGGGGAGCGTATCGTGGTCGTGGGCCGATACCCATCTAACGGTGTGTTGGTCCCATACTTCGCCTTGGCTAAGGGAAGGGATGGTGTAGAGCACGAACCTGAGAGGACCACCTGTGTTGTTTGAGGCTTCCGAAGGCTTTGTTACTGAACTCGCCTTTGTGGTGTTTGACTGTATCTTGTGGGTAAAGTGCATAACCTCTGCAGAGTGTAGAATCTATTTAAATAGCCGAGTCCACGGCATCGACAATGCTCGAATTACAAATCAAGGGTTAGATTTTCTCAAAAATAACTTTGGTTTGAAAGGTGGGTTGGTTTAACAATGAAGATGATGGAAATGTGGTTTAGGATGGGAAAAATGTTTGTTAAACTTCTTGAAAAGTTATTTATGCTTTACTTATTTCTACCGCTTTGAATCTACTTTTATTACTTGTCAAAAGTCATTTCGCAAATATACCTTGAGCTATTCCTTTGTACCAAGCCGTGCATATAGTATATTAGCTTGCATTCTCATGCATGACTTGTCGAGTACCAAGAACTCACCATAGCCTCAACACAATACCAGTTGAAGAGGAGACTAAGCCAGCTTAGGAGGAGGAATTACAAGAGGATCCGTATACTTATAGAAGCGAGCCCGATCGATTGCACGTGGTATACTGGATGGCGCCACGAAGTTTATTTGATTTTCCGCTGCTATTATTTTTCTCTGAATAAGTTTCGCCTTGCAAGGCATATATTTGTACCTTGGCCATAAGGTCAAGTAACCCTTTGGTTATTTAAATAAAGTACTTTGATAATATCGATTGGTATGATTGTGATATTTACCGATGTTAAGACTGTGTGCACTAGCGCGTTCCTGGACTAGTGCTGAATACACAGAGGGTCCGGATTTGCAAATTCGGGGTCCCGACAGCACTCCCCCTAAATGTGCCACTTCTAAACTTGCTCAAGATTTGCAATAAAGAACAATCATAACAAGCAAGAGCAAGAACTATCAACAAGCAATTAAATTGATTTCCATGAATTTAATGCATTCTTAACCTACACAAGGCTAGAAGCAAATAAAGTACTCAATTTAAATACTTGTTACCGAGATGGCATTGGCTCATGATTGGCTTGATTATCTTTATGCTTGACACCATTTGTAGGAGATGATATTCCTTCTCTTCTTGTGGAGATCAAGCGTCCAATCCATCTCGTACCACCTAAAATCTTTTAGGCAGTTTTTGGTACCCAATCCTTGTTGGGTCCAACAATGTTAGTCACAATAGTTTTAGGAATCCAAATGGCCCTAACTTTAGCATTATTGAATTGACTAACACAACTAGAATTAGGTTTGCGAATATTATTCCTCCTAGGCAACATGTTTGGAGTGAAGTGAGATGGCTTTGGAGGATAAGCATGATTAGCAAACCTATTTCTAGTTTGATCCATTCTAAGCATATGATAATTGAAATTATGCATTGGCTTAGTGGATCTAGCAAATCTAGCAAATTGTTTGCTATTGTTATTTCTCCTAAGCAATTTATTGGAATTGCTTTGAGTGGGCTTAGGAGTCCTAACAATTTTAGCAAATTCATTTCTAGATCTACTTTTCCTAAGCAAATGAATATTATCATATTGATCAATCTTAGGGGATCTTGTATATCCAGCAAATGGTTTGCGATACATATTTTTCCTAAACACATGTTTTTCATTGTGTTGCATAGGTTTAGGAAATCTAGCATTTTTAGCAAAGCCATTTCTAGATATATTTCTCCTAGGCATATGATTATCATTATTTTTCAAGCACTTAGGAGAATTAGCAAACTTGGCAAATACATTGCCATTTTTGTCTCTCCTAAGCAAATATTGATTTTCAATAATTATGGGCTTAGGAGTTATACCTATGGGACAATCCTTACCAATATGTCCCTTTTCCCGGCAATTGAAGCACGTTTGGCGATATGGGCTTTTCTTCATCTTTTTGTTGTGCTCCTTGCCAGTTTTCCTCACGGTTGGTGGTGTGGCCTTGTTATCCACTTTGTTTGGGCACTTAGAGGCGAAGTGGCCCATCTTGTTGCAACCGAAGCACCTGACCTTGTTGGAGTGTCTTGCGTTGTGCCTCGTCTTGCTATTCTCCCTCTTGGAGTTGTAGCCGAGTCCTCGTCCATCTTGAGGATAATCTTGTGTGCTCAAGATCTCGTCGAGGACGGCTTTTCCCTTGACGTACCTTTTCAAATCATCCTCCAACTTGATGACTCTAGCCTTGATCTTTTCATTTTCCTCTACAAGATTAACATCTAAACACATAGAGGAACTAGAAGCAATATTAGAGCAACAAGGCAAATCCTCGCAAGGTGTGGACATATCAATTTTAGATGAAATGCAAGAATTGACATTTAAACATGGCATTTCAATAATTGAGTTGCTAGGCATTTCTATGTCCACATTAGGCTTAGTGAATTCTTTGAGAAGGACTTTTTCATGATTTTCTTTTAGGAAATCATAATCCTTTTGAAGTGAGTCATGCTCCAACTTCAAAAACTTATATTTTTGTTTCTCCTTCCCAAGAAATTCATTGAGCTCCTCTAGCATATTGAAAAGTTCATCATAAGAGGGTTCACCTTCCTCATCATCACTATCACTTACCTCATTCTTACCTTTCGCCATAAAGCAACGAATTTTTGATATGAGTGAGTGTTCATCGTCGCTTGAGGCATCGGTTGAGGTAGACGAGGTGGACGGTGATGCTCGGTTCTTCATCGAATGATGTAGTCGTAGAAGAATTATCAACCGACATCCGTTCTTCTATGCAATCCTCGAATGAGGATGTGGATACTTCATATAAATCTTGTAGCTTGGTCCACATTTCATGAGCGCTCTTGAGATTGCATATTTGATTGAAAACATCTACGCTCACAAAGCTAAATAAAGCATTAGTAGCTTGAGCGTCGAGATGTAAGCATTTCTCTTCTCCTTTTGTTGGAGCAACTTCGTTTAGACGAAGAGAAAAGCCTACATCTACGATCCACCATATTTGGGGGCTCATGAATTTAAAATGCGAAATCATAAAGCATTTCCATGAGTCATAATTTGAACCTATGAGCATGGGTGAATCGTGAGAGTGCACTAGACCTCTAGTTGCCATCCTTTTTACTCTCTAAGCGGTAAAGCCTAAAATGAGAGTGACCGTGGCTCTGATACTACTTGTAGGGTCGAGGATGCGCCTAGAGGGGGGGTGAATAGGCGTTTATAAAAATTCTACTCACTAATCGAGGATCGCCTCTAATTACCCCTATGTCAAAACCTACACAATTAAATTACGCAAGCGGAAGAATAAGGTTTTGACAATTAAAGCCTAAATCAACTAGGCTCACTAGTGCACTAACTAAATAAGTCTCTAACTAGAATTGCTAGGTTGATCAACCAAGCTACACTAAGCAATTCTATTCACAATCAAGCAATTGATAATATTGCAATAAAGTAAATGCTTGAAAGCAAAAGAGACAAAGGACACGTTACTTTTTACCGTGGTTCGGAGATAACCCTCCTACTCCACGTTGAGTAAGTCCAACTCACTTTGGACCGGCCCACTCACTTGAGCCTTCACCTCGAATCCACTATGGTTGCTTTTCACCCCGCCGGGTAAGCTAAGCACCAACCTTCACAAACTTTCGCCGGGGCTTCTCACAAACCTCGAGAGCTCCCGCGCACGACGCACCTACGCCGTCTAGGAGGTCACCACCTCCAAGAGCAATAGGTTGAGCACTCCGCTCAAGCTTCACCAAGCGCACCTCCGCGTCTCCGGTGATCACCTAGTGCAACTCATGCAACTAGGGTCCTCTCAATCTCCCTCTAATTGCCACTCATGCAATTAGGGTCACCCTTGAGCTCAAAACAGAATCGGAATAGGCAAAACCATGCAAACCCTCCCACAAACTCAAACAAAGCTCAAGAGCACTCATGTAACACCTCGGCATTTAATATGCCTGAATGCTACCAAACATAAGCTAAACAACATCTAAATACCACAAATAAGCATAAATTCCAGCAAAGGCGCACAAGCTAAAAACCGATATTTCGGCAGCATCTCCTTTGTTTTAACATGATTTGAAGGAGCAACAACGGTATAGCATTATATGGAATATGAAAGACAACTAAAAACAGCAATAATTAATGTCTTAGCAACCATATAAGTCTAGTTCCAAACATTTAATGTCTCCAAGAGACAAACGAACGAAAAGAACTCTCATTTAGCGAAGCTAAGCTTTAGAGCAATAAACATCACACACAGTTTATTATCAAAGCTAATTGAACGACTTGTGGATTCAAAATGAGTGAAGCTACGTGTAGATGTGTGACTATTTCCCTTCCCCGCATGCCGATCTCATGGTACCTAAAACAACAAGAAAACACAAGCGTGAGTTCGAAACTCAGCAAGCATATTGTAATGGACAACAAGATCAATTACAGAGCAATAATATCCCACATCACATATAACATCTCATTCTTGAACACATAACAATATCATCATCATCATGAATGCAATGTAATGCAATGCTATGCTCATGTCTCCTTGGAAACTCATACCGGTATGGTTGAGTACACACCCGTCGGTGTGCACCCTCTCCCCCCTTCCATCCCGAAGATGGAGGGTGCCTACTCCTCGCTTCCACCACCCACGGTAGATGAAATCACGATGTAGGACTTACTCTAATGGCTCTCCGGATTAGTCATAACTTTCTCACCGACCTTCCCGGATTAGTTAATGACTTTCACCGCCTCGCCATGTAACATGTCATGTATGCAAGCATGCCAACAATGTATAAAACTCATATATTAACACATGGCATCATAACATCTTAAACATGCTCATCATATCATAGCAAACATTAAAACATGGCAAGTGGACATATATCATATAGACAATTCCACCTAATCTCAACATGCAACCTACAACTCGCTATCCATCACAACACACTTGCCTTTAACCTCGGGCGACGAATTGGCGAGAGAATGAGGGTACTCCCGGGGTCACACCACCTGCACATAGGTATCGCACACTCACAATAATGCCCACAAAACAGTACACAAACCCCCATCTCAACCGACATTGCCCACTACTCGCAAAACCTAAAAACAGAGGTTCTGTCCCGGCGGGACAGCAGCCTTGCAAAGGCCATAACTTGAGTTCTGGGACCCCAAATCGAATAAACGAGTCACCGTCGCGAATCTTAGGAAATTTCCCACCTTTTTCTAGTTATACGGAAAGACTAATTCGGACTCTAAAATTATTTAATCTACAGATTACCACAATCTGTTCCAATCGCGTCACAGATTTGACAGCGCTCGGTAAAACAGCCATAACTTTCAAACGGCTGGGTGGAATTTCAATTTCTTTACGTCCACTGAAATATAATGAAATTATCTACAACTTCCTAGAAGTCCGTACGGCCAGATTCCAACTCTAAATTGGAGAAAACGCAAACCCTAGCTCGACTACTCAATCTGCCCGAAAACAGAAACGTGGCAATGTTTAGATCTATTCAATTCTACTCCAATCCAGCACCACCAATTGATCTAAAAACTTCATAAACTCCCTAATAACAGTACCTAGCACAACCCCGAGGAGCCCCATGATCGTACCTTTGCCCGACGCACGAAAGCTCCAATCGATCTCCTTGCTCCTCGCACCTCGCTCCTCGCATGGATCCACGAGGATGCAGGGGTGGGAAGACCACCCTAGGGCAGCAAGGGGATGGAGGAGAGGTGGAGTGGTGGAGGGGCCATGGGGGCAAGGGAGGGGAGGCGCACAAGAGGGAGAAGGGAAGGTGGGGGCGGCTAGGGCTTGGAGGGGTGGAGAGGGGAGAGCAAGGGGCGCACCATGTGCTGTTTGGGCGCACAAAGGGGGCAGGGGAGCCCCTTTTACCAGCCCCCACACCCTCTCCTAGTCCAAAAAGAGTCCTTCTCAATTCCCACCAAAGCCCACCAAGGCCCAAAACTCCCCCCGGAAGGCCCAAAACCCCGAAAACGGCCCGGAAAAGCTATTAACCTCCAATTCCTATGGTTTTAACCTTATTTCCACACCTCATACTGTATTTAACCTTATCATGCTCAATAATTAAGGATACGACAAACGGCCCTAAAACGCGGGTAAATCTCAAGCCGAGAGGTTTTAACCTAACTTCCACATTCCATAAGGTCTTGTCCTCATCATTCACATTATATAAGTCTCCGACACTCCGAGGTGTCACAACTCAAAACACCAGCAACAACATACCCTTGCCCCCCAAGGGGGTCTTATATAGCCTCCCAAGCCAAAACTAGCCGTTGGGGACAAAATCTCAGAAAAATCGGCAAAACCGGCACTACCGCACTCATAGGGCCGGTAGTGCCGCCCTCAGCCCCAACGGTCGGCTAACGGCTATAAAACCGGTACTACCGCAAGCAAACTCGCGGTAGTGCCGCTCGGGCGGCACTACCGGCCTCTACGGGCGGTAGTGCCGACCTCAGGGCAAACTCCAGAAAACACCCCCTCTGAAAAATAACTACCGCAGTTAAAATGGCGGTAGTGCCGGCCTCGAGCGGCACTACCGCAGTTATATGGGTGGTAGTGCCGCAGTTATATGGGCGGCACTACCTCTCTTCAGGGGCGGTAGTGCCACTCTTTTCAGATTTCAAACGGCAATAACTTTTTATTCCGAACTCCGATTTCGATGGACTTGGACTCTATGAAAAGCTTATCAAGAGGGCTACATTTTCCACCCTTTTTCAAGATTTAAGCAATCATAGATATTTTCCAAAATCACAAAAAATCCGATGTGGCCACTCAAGTCTAAAACCGATTTTCTCAAAATCCTCAAATAGACTTGATTAAAACCATGCCCACAAGCTAGCAAGAGTCAACAAGATTAAATCTTGAGCAATGAGATGATCAACTCATGCTCAAAATAATTTGCAAATCACATTTGCAACAACTCAACTCATGCTTAAAGAATTTCAGTCAAACTCCAAATACTTTGCGAAACACCTTTCGCAAACTTTTCAAAGATTATATTTGCAAGAACATATTAAGCAAATAAATCCCGGAGTCTATAAGGTTTATCCTCTTAGCCATGTGATGGTCAAACCACGACCCAAACTGACTTGCAAAAACCACGGTGCAAGTATCACATGCTTTCAGGACCGGAACCCATAGACATCCCGTTTATTCGCACAACGAATATGCAAATAACAATTAAACCTCAAGGAATGAGCTATCTCTATTTTGCAACACTTGCAAATCATAGCCTCATCCCAACTCCAAATCAACTTAATTTGCTTGAGCATCCTCGTTTTGCATCTCATGCAAAACCTAGCTCCAAGCAAGCAATAAATCCAAATCAGAGTGCATGAGCTCTCTAATTGTAACTCCTGCAATTCTCTAGCTCCATGCAACTAAACACTTGCTTGAGCTCTCTTCTTTTGCAACCCGTGCTAACAATAGCTCCAAGCAATACCAAATAAACACAATAAGGATTTTGTTTGAAAAACAAAAACAAAACATGAAGCTTCATCTATTGCAACGCATGCAAACAAATGAACTTCATGCAAAAGCCAACGCATTAGCTTATCCTATTTGCAACTAATGCAAATCAAAGCTCAATGCGAAAACTCCAAGCACAAGCTTGACCTATTTGCAACGAATGCTAAATAGAACTTATGTAAAATCCAAGCATGAGCTTCACCCATTCGCAACACATGCCAAATGGTTAGCTCCATGCAAAAACCGAATCCAAGTAAGAATTGAGCTCGAGTGACTATGGGATTGAGATCACCAACACATGATGAAGCTCGAAGCAAAGACTCAAACCCTCTTAATAGTACGGCGCTAAATCTAGACTCAAAGCTAGGAAAAGTCCTTAGCCTCTCTAGTTATACCTTGGCCGCTGCAAGCAATCCCCTTTGGGGTCTTTATGATCTTCAATCAACTTGTTCCCCTGGGATCGTCACTTTGGCTCTCTCATCTCTTTTCCGGGATCTTCAGTTGACGTCCATCACCTCATGATGTCGTCCTTGTCCCGTTTTCATCATCTCAATCATCTTTTGACTTAACCTGGCTCAACCATCACTTACGAAAATGGTTAGTCCAAGATGCATGGTTGTCTCAATCATCTAAGCACTCCATTAACGCATAATGGATACCACTTATATCGATTGAGCGCAACCTAAATCATTTAAATGAATTTAGATGTGTCTTGAGCACATGATGCAACTAATGCTTCATGCTACTCAAGAACTCTCCATTTGTCCTTAATCAATCACAAGAACACTATCAACACATGATGAAATGTTCTTTGATGATTAGAAGACAAATGAACTCAATTTAAACATTCATTTAAATTGATATGTTCCAATGTATTGATCCTTTATATATATGGAGTGAAGAATAGATCAATACATCGATACATCAAGTTCAAGTGTGAACTCCCCCTAGATATGTGCATCCATGTAATATATGGATTGGGAAACATAATGCACATTTTGTGGTTAATGTAATAGAGAATTCATACTTAAACTTGATTCCAAAGTATGCAATTTATACTAGAATGGATATGCATACATACCTTGGTTTTCCATTTTCCATCAAAATATGAGACTATTGAATGTAACTCAATAAACATGTCAGTCTCAATAAGATTAGATTTGTCATTAAACAAAGATTAATCATTAATCTAAACCAATCACCAAAACCAAATGGAGCTTGAACTTACAATCTCCCCCTTTTTGGTGATTGATGACAAATCCACTATTAATTCACTATTTGGATGAAACATGATGCAAAAGGTTTTGAAGATCAAAATGAATAGGCGATTTTAATATGAAGGTAACATAAATTTCCCTTTTGCAATATACACTCCTTCTTCTTGGCAAATAAAACAATTTAAACACAAAAGAAGAAGGTGTCTCTTATACCAAAGAAAACCAAAGAATGCGGCTCTTATACGACTTAAAACTTTTACCACTTGCAAAGCCAAGGAGTGTGGCTCTCATACCACACTTTTGAAGATAAAGCAAATTTGCAAATAAAGCTATTTTAAACACAACGGAGGTGGCTTTCATACCACTAACATAGGGAGGTGGTTCTCATACCACTTAAATCAAAATTAAGAACTTTTGCACAAGAAGCATAAGTTCTCCCCTTTTAGCAACTCCCCTTACTCCCCCTTTTAACACATTCTCCTCTTTTGGCAAAGAGGCAAAGAACTCAATTCATCCAAAAGAATTAATAGTCTCAAATTCTCCCCCTTTTGGCATTAAACACCAAAAATGGAAAACCAATCCAAAAAGGAGATACTTTGAGAATTGAGAGAGAGAAACAATTTCGAATGAACAAAGAGATTCAATTTTCCCCATTTTTCAAATGAAGGTCATAAAAGGATTATTGAGAAATCACATGACCTTGGCAATGAATTGAAGGAACAACTTGAATCAAAGATTTTTTTTTTTGCAAACAATTGAGATTGATACCAATTTTAAAAGTTGATACCAATGCACGAAGTCAAAAAGGGTTTGTAATTTTTGAAATATGACCTTAAAGAGCAAAACCAAATTAATGAAGGCCATATTTAGAGTTTTGGATACCACTTTGTAAAATTAAGCACAAAGAGACAAGTAAGGGTATCACACGGATTATTTGAAACTAATTCAAATAACAAACCTCATTTTATTAGGCTTTACAATGAACAACATGATTCTCTTGAAGAATCCATAATTTTGCCTAATAGGGTCATATGAGAAACCCAATACACATATCACTTGAGAAAAAGATATCACTTTTAATCTATCTCAAGTGTTGTGCTAGAAAATCTTCTTTCAAGAATGAGCATTCAAGAAATTGTCAAGAAGAACAATGCTCAAAAGGAAATCTCCTTTACATGCATTTCAATTCATAAAGATTCTCACACGGAGAATTCTTAAGCGATTGAACTTACAATGGAAGCTTAAGGAGAATCCAACCAAAAAGGATGTGGGTATCAAAGAAATGCTACAAAGAGGCAATAGATACCACTTGTAGGAAACAATTAAAATAGATTGATACCACTTGTGAAATGAATTTCAAATAAATAAGGATATCACTTGCAGGAATAAACATTATCCTCAATGATACCACTTGTTGGCTTGATACCTTTTGTAGACATCAATCAAGAATGATGCCACTTGATGAGATCAAATAGCCAATGATACCACTTGAAAGAGAAACGATAAGCTTGAAGGGTATCAGAGCAATAAACGCTGACAGGTATCAAAGCAAATGCAAATACAAAAGAAATCTAAATCACAAAGATTTAGAAAGGTATCAGAGCTGAAAAACTTTGAGAACAAGCAAAGGGGTGCAAAGAAATCACTTGTAAAGATCAACCCTTTTGCAATCAAATTTAGCTCAAAACTGATACCACTAGAAAACTCTTCAAATAATTACAAAAACATTTGAATTTTTTTTTTTTGCAAAAAGATGCTTTGGGATAGCAAGAATCTTTTACAAAAAGAATTCTTGAAAAAGGAAGTACCAAATAAAAGATATTCCAAAACAAAATTTGAAAACCTGAAATTTTCAGACTTTTCAGACTTTTGTCTGCCAGACCGGCACTACCGCGCACATAGCATTTTGGCTGGTAAAATGGGGGTTTCCCTGCCCCTTGGGACGTCCACCCCCTTGCTGCCCCTTGTGCGCCCCCTCCCCACTAGCCGCCACCCCTCCCTCCCTCCACCCTTGGCTGTGCGCCTCCCCCTCCCTTGCCCCTTTGCTCTCCACCTCCCCACCACCTCTCCTCCACCCCTTGCTGCCCTAGGGTGGCCTCCCCACCCCTGCACCTCGTGGATCCATCCATTGGAGCGAGGAGCGTGGAGCGAGGAGCGAGGAGCGTGGAGCGAGGAGCGATCCGCGAGGAGATCTATTGGAGTTTTCGTGCGTCGGGCAAAGGTATGATAATGGGGTTCCTTGGGGTTGATCTAGGTACTGTTATTAGGGTGTTTATCAATTTTTTAGATCAATTGGAGGTACTGGATTGGAGTAATTTGGATTAGATCTAGATGTTGCCACGTTACTATTTTGGGACAGCATGAGCAGTCGGGCTAGGGTTCGAGTTTTCGTCGATTTAGAATCGGAGTATGTCCGTACGGATGTTGAAGAAGTTGTAGATAATTTAATTATCTTTCCGTGGACATAAATAAAGTTAAATTCCGCCCAGCCGTTTGAAAGTTATGGCTGTTTTACCGAGCGTATTAAAATCTTTGACGTAATTGGAACAGATCACGGTATTCTGTAGATTAGATGATTTTAGAGTCCGAATCAGTCTTTCCATATACCTAGAGAAAGTTGGTAAATTTCCTAAGCTACGCGAGGATGTACTCGTTTAATTGATTCGGAGTCCCAGAACTCAAGTTATGCCTTTTGCAAGGCTGCTGTCCCGACGGGACAGAACCTCTGTTTTTAAGTTTTGCGAGTAGTTGGCAATGTCGGGTTAGATGGGGGTTTGCGTACTGTTTTGTGGCCATGATTGTGAGTGTGTGATACCTATGTGCAGGTGGTGCGACCCCGGGAGTGTCTTCTACTTCCCGCCAATCCGTTGCACGTGGTTGAGGCAAGTGTGTTGTGATGGATAGCGATTTGTAGGTTGCTTGTTGAGAATAGATGGAATTGACTACATGATATATGATCACTTGCCATGCTTTTATGATTGCCAATGATATGATGAGCATGTTTATTATGTTATGATGCCATGTGTTAATATGTGAGTTAAATATGATGTTGGCATAAATGCATACATGGCATGTTACATGGCTCGGGCGGTGAGAAAGTCATAACTAGTCCGGGGAAGGTCGGTGAGAAAGTTATGAATAATCCGGAAAGCCAATGAGTAAGTCCTACATCGTGATTCCATCCACGTGGTGTTTGGAAGCGAGGAGTAGGCACCCTCCATCTTCGGGATGGAAGGGGGGAGAGGGTGCACACCGACGGGTGTGTACTCAACCATACCGGTATGAGTTTCCAAGGAGATATGAGCATTGCATTACATTGCATACATAATGATGATGATATTGTTAAAGTGTTCATGAATGAGATGATATACATGATGGAAGATGTTATTATGAATGAGTTGATATACATGATGGAAGATGTTATTGTCGTGATATTGTTCTTGTTATCCATTGCAATATGCTTGCTGAGTTTCGAACTCACGCTTGTGTTTTCTTGTTGTTTTAGGTACCATGAGAACGGCATGCGGGAAAGGGGAGTAGTCACACGCCCACACGTAGCTTCACCATATTGATTCCCCAAGTCATTCTATTAGTTTGATAATAAATTGCGTGTGATGATCTTTTGATTTAAGGTTTAGCTTTGTTTATGAGAGATTTATTGTTCGTTTGACACTTGGAGACTTTAAGTGCTTGATGATAGTCTTATATTGTCGTTAAGACTCTATTTATTGCTGTTTTAGATGTCACTCATATTGCCTTATAATGTTATACTGTTGTTGCTCCTTAAATCCATGTTAAAACAAAGGAGGTGGAACCGAAATCTCGGTTTTTAGCCTATGCGCCTTTGCTGGAATTTTATGTTAAATGTGGTATTTAGATGTTGTTTAGCTTATGTTTGGTAGCATTCAGGCATATTAAATGCCGGGGTGTTACAAAACACTCTTATCATTTTCCTGCATACTTCACCATCATCAATTTTAGTTCCTAGACCTTTAAGTTCATTAACAATAGGATTGTCTAGAGAACATATCATTTGCATTTTCATGAGGAAGCATTTTGAATTGATCAAACTTTTCCCTAACAACAAAATACTTCTCTTCTTTCACATCAGAGGTGCCCTCATGAATTTCTTGTAGAGTAGTCCAAATATCATAAGCAACAGAGAGATTACTCACTCTATCAAAAACTTCTATACTAAGACAGGAAAATATAGCATTTCTAGCCTGAGCATCATATTGCAAATTTTTAATTTCCCCAGGTATAGGTTCAGAGGATGTGGGCTGTCCTTCGGGTATGACACGTGGAGGCAAAGGTTTCTTAGTAACCCTCCAAACATCATATCCCACAGCCTCAAGATAACACCTCATACGAATTTTCCAGTAAGCATAGTTGGTGCTATCAAAAACAGGAACCCTTCCTACACTAACAATAGCAGACTTGTTTCCCTCGGGCATTACCCAAGCTGATTAAGCTTGAACAGGGTAAAAACCTGCTTTGATACCACTTGAAAGGATTAGGTTGGCCTAGAGGGGGGATGAATAGGCAACTTTACAAACTTAAAACTAAACTAAGCAATTAATTGACAGATAAGAACAGATAAAACTGATTGAGCATCAAATTGCAGAGAACAAGTATCAAGATGCAAAAATAAATGCATAAACAGGTAAACCATAGGGACAAGATAATTTTTCACCGAGGTTCAGAGATAAATCTCCTACGTCCCTGTTAGAGCACTTCCTCAGAAGTATTGCTCCACCAGCAACTGACAGCTGCAGTTCTGGTTTTGTCACTACCGTGACTCTTTTACCACTCCGGTGAGGTGAGTCCCAACCTCTCACAAAGATAGTGGCCTTCCACACCCAGCCATCTAGGAACAGCTAGTTTTAAGAGTAATAGACCATCCACAAGCCCTGTCTCTTGGTTCACTAGACACTCTGAAACTAGACAACACTTGGAGCAATGAAGAGTGTTGGATTTTTTATTGAACAGAGTTTAAGCTTGATCTCTTTGAAGGCTTTGGAGCTTTTTGGGATGTTATGAAGTCAAAGAGATGTTCAACTCCCAGTTCTGGTAAGCCTTTGAACTGCTTTTATAGGCTACAGGAAGTAAATAGCCGTTACTGGCAAAAAATGTAGCCGTTTGCCAATGTCAGAGTGAAATAACAAGTCAAAATGATTGCATCTGACAAGGATTGACATAGTTTACAATAGTCTCAATGTACGCCAGACCGAATTCAGTGAAAATTGCATTTGCTCCGGACCAAAAAGAGTTGGTCCGTCGTGCACATGATTCGAGCAAAATACTGGTCCGTTGTGAAACAATTAAAGGCACATTTGCGACGGATCGAAAATCTTGGTCCGTCGTAAACAGATAAACTTGGTCCGTTGTGAACTGCATGCGCTCGGTTAGGTTTCAAGGAAACATTGCTTACTGCGCCGGACCAAAAAAGTTGGTCCGTCGTGAACGGTGAGCGCTCTGTTCAGTTCAGATGAAAAGATAATAGTGCTAGACTAAAAAGACTTGGTCCGGCATGAAAGGGAATTTACTAAACTCACAAAGGGACTGAATTTCTTGAACTTTTGATGGAAAAGACGTGAACTTTGCTCCAAGTATGTAATATCCCGAGTATTTCTATACTCGAGTCACTGTACATTTGTACTCAAACAATGTTCAATAATACACTGTCCTTGTGTACTTCTGCAATTTGAGCTGTATATACTTAAATGGGATCAAAAAGAACCCTTCAACTTAAGTAACCTAACTCAAAAATAATTGCAAATTTATTTGGATAAGTGTTAAAGTGACCTAAGAACCTTCCAGAATATATTAGAATCGATAAAAATCAGTTTTGGAAGTTCAATCTTCAAAAGCTGCCACTTGACCAAAATGCCCTCCATAAGTGCATAGTGCCCACATGTGTTTTAAGCCATCTCCAAGCCTCCAACCAGCCACTTCCTCATTTCCCCACCTCCCACACGTCTTGAGCAAGGAGAAGGAGAAAGAGAAGAAGAAGAACACCCAAATCCGCGGATTGGAGGCGATCCGACTGACGGAAACTGATCCGGAGGCAGGAATCGGCGTCCTCATCGCGTTCCCCATCTTCTCAACCCCTTCAAGTGAGTATTCCATCGAGATTCATCGATGTCTCTTGGAGTTCCCGTGGTGCTTTTGCGATCTGACTTGATTTCTCGGCTCCCGGGACTTCCCTCTTGCCGTAGCTACGACTTCCCCCTTCGTAGCTTCGCATTTCGTTAAGTTATCTCAAACCCTAGCCTAGGTCAAAACTAGGTTCCATGTGTTAGACACGTCGCATGGCAATTGTGCTTTAGAATCTAGACTCAGATCATCGTTAGGCTCATTTAATCCTATAGCCGACCTAGCTTTTAGTCACCCTCGTATTCGCTCAAGTCCATCGCTAGGTCTTCGATTTATCGGAGGTCTAGTGGTGCATAGCATGTATAGATTTTTCCCATAGCAGTTCTGGTGGCTAGAGTCGCTACCGGAGGAATCGGAATTCAATTTCGCTAAGCCGAAATTTATTTTATTCATTTAGGTGTTAACTATTTTTACAATGGACCGAAGGTCCATAGCGTATAACGATAGCTCCATTAGCTCTTCTGATAGCCCTGGTTGCGATCAGAAGAGTCGAAATTAAGTTTCGGCAAAACCTGCTAGCACTTGTCAGCTCTAGGTCACTAGTATTTTTGCAAAATGCTAGACCTCCAGGGCATGTAATAAGTATACCGTTAGTCTTCTTAGATGCTAAAAGGATTATCAGAATCGTTGGATTTGCGTTTTGCTAGCCCGCATTTTATTTTATTACTCTAGGTCCCAATTATTTTTATAAGATACCTAGGACCTGTAGCATGCATGGACAGCGCTACTAGCCCTCCTGGTGCTTGCAGATGAGCTCAGAAGAGCTAGATTTGCATTTTCCTAGCTTCCATTTTATTTTAATCGTCATAGTGATCAAAGCCAATTAGAGCGTTTTCGCTTCCTTTAACTTCGTTTAAGGTCACTAAGGTCGATAGCATGCTTTCCGCGTGTTTTGGATCGCATTCAAGTCACTTTTCGGACTTTTGCCGTTTCTCGGGTAATTACCGGAGTTAAGCGGGCAATTGATCAAAAGTCAGAGAAGATTAAATCATCCATGCTGGGGAATAGCTCCGATAGGTCGTAAGTATCCCTAAGCAACTAGCCGAGGGCTTAAAACAAGTCTCGCGGCATTTCAGCTCAAAACGGCCCTTTTGGGCGAGATTGCTCGTTTTCGAGCAAAATAGCTATTTTGGCCATATTCCACATTTAGGGGTTTCTTCGCCAGTTAGCTGTCGGAATGAATCATTTAGGGTCATTTAGACTTAGTAGAGTCGAAAACGTGCTCCTCGCGCAAGTGGAATCGAGTTTGAGCCGTTTTCGGACCCTGTGCGAATCGAGGCGTAAACCTCGGCTTAATTTGCGCTTTCGATCGGATTTCGATGCAAATTAAGTGAATTTTCATGGAGCAAGGTCCAGATAGGTCCTAGACATCCTAAAGTACCTAGTGGAGTCGCTGGAATCGGTCGCAAGTCGTTTGAATGGATTCTGGACAGAAATGGCTCTTGCGTTACGGTGAATAGTGCCGTTTTTCTTTTTTCTGATTTTTCAGCATTTTGTGTATTGATTTTCACTGTTTTGGCTTCCGTTTGTTCGTTTTAAATCCAAACGAGTTCCCGTAAGTTCCATTAGGTGTATTATACCTAATTCTAGGTGTTTAACAAAATTTAGTTGAATTTTAAATTATTTTGCGCATTTTGTTCAAGTTGGCGAGAAATTCGCCGAAATCGTCGTTTCGAATCGCGATTTCGCCATTTTTCTCGCTTGTTTCGTTTCTTTGCTTTCTTAGTGTCTAGATGAGTTCTATTTGATGTTAAGTTGGTGTTTATGCTTCTAAAGTCACTTTTGCTAATTTATTTCTCTGTTATTTGCTTTTGATGTTTTTATTCGATTAGAGGCGAGTGAGTCCTGAGTCGCCTCGAACAATCCTGAGTTCGTCCGGATCCATCAGAGCAGCAGCAGACAGCAAGCACTTCCTTTGATCATCTTGATCCAATATTTTACGATGTTTACTTTGATTTATCAAACTATATGCATGCGTTTAATTTGATAAATGTGCTAGTTTGTGGGAATGGTAGATATAACCCAAATTGGTGGTTTTCCTTAATCTATTTCCCATGGTCACATTGATAGCCCTAGTAGAGGTTAGGCAACTTAATAAATGTCACTTGGGTCTAAAATGTTAATAAATGCATCTGCTTAGTCAATGCACTAGATTTGAGTCTAGTCCTTGGCAGTTACACTCATCAATCAAAATATGATTTCAAAATGAATTGAGTCAAAATGGTTAATGGTTAATTGATAAAAATGAGTGGTGTAAATGACTCGGGGAGGAGGTATAGAATGTGAAGATGATGGTGTGGTTAGGATTGGAGTCCTTGCCCGAGTCAACAAAAATATAAGGACCGAACTCAAAGTTAATCTTTGGGTGAGTCTCGCAACCACATGAATCGAATCAAGCGTAATGCCTATGTACCTGACTTCGGGGGATAGCCATATTTGTTGGTAGGCCGAAGAGCAAGATGAGAACTTGCGCAGTTGACAGGTCTGCAACTGGCGGGGTTCTCGGAAGGGACTTCTGTCATCCATTGGACAGAAGAAGGGGGTGTTGTGGGTTCCCGCTGCAACAATAGTGCCACTCGTGGGGTAATGGGGCCCGGGGCAAGGGATACCCCGTGTTGCGCTGCAGCGTACGGCCGCCTAAATCCGCTAGGGTGGGATCACGCTATTGTGCTGACACCGATGATGGGAACGGCATGGTCAATCTGCAAGAGTCGGGTACTGAAAAGTATCGCGCGTCGTGGCAACACGCTTGCTAGATAGACCCATGTGGGGAATGTGTGCAACTTCTGCAGAAGTGTTAAGTAAAACTAATCGATTAGCCGTGCTCACGGTTAAGAGCATCTAGCCCAGATAAGTATGGAGAGTATAGAAGTTTGGTTTTGTGTCTTCTTCTGAAAAAGTGTGAGTCTCGAACGGAAAGGAAGTGTTTGATGGATAGAGTCGACAATCTAGCCCATCGGTTGCATTCGAGCGGGAATGGCGAACCGGTTGGGATAATATACATTATACATATCTTTGTGAAATATGTTTTATGTCAAATGCTCTTTCAATTACTAATGCTATCGGTTGTTAAATGTTGTTTACAAATAAATGTTGCTTTATGCAATCAACCTAGTATAGAAGCTTATTCCTGTTGAAATAGCCTGCATTTAACTATATTTCCATACACTAAAGACTTGCGAGTACATACGTGTACTCACCGTTGCTTTGCTGTTGTTTACTAACCTTGTCTCAGAGGATGGTTCCGATGGTGATCCGGATGGCTCAGGTGGTCCTCTGTTCTGCGAGCTGTGCGGCGGTTGTGGTCCTTCCTCCAGTCAGTAGCCTGTGGGGTTGTCAGGCCAGCTGCGCTGGTTTAGTGTTTCTTTTGCTTCCGCTATTATTCTACTTTTGGATTTTGTAATGGGTATGTACAAGATTTACACCCAGTTATGTATTTTAACTTTAGTTCATTACTTTGTGCATTGATACTCGTGTTGTTGGTACGGGATACTGGGCTACTGATCCAGGGAACCGGTATCGGATGCGTACAGGCACCGGGTCTGAAGCTAAGGGTTCGATCCCGTCGATCGAATTTTTTTTAGATTCAGATTTTCGGTGTCGAGGCTTCTGTTGCTATACGGTGCTATACGCCACAGTAGACGGCGTACAGTACGGTATAGGAAGAGGGGTCCTCACAAAGTAGTCTTAAGAATTTAACCTATGAACCAAGATACTGAACTTATGTATGATCCCTCTTTATAGTACGGCAAAAAACAGAATAAACCTAGCTACAAGACTTGAATCAACTCCCAAGTCAAAACTAGGAACAATTAATCCTTAGCCTTTGTCCTTCTTTCAGAATTTTTACTTTAACAGGGATATAAGAGTTGATCATCAAACACCAAAACCTATTATCAATTTAAATAAGCAACTAGGGGGCCTAGATGCTTTCAGCGGGCTTGGTCCTGGCCGAGCATGTATGCTCGGGCCTCGAGCACAGATGCTCGAGACCGAGCGATGAGCCTGGTCCGACCGGGCGGACTAGCCAGCCAGATCACGTGCGGGTCATCGTAGGGAACATCATCGGAGTGTACGCATGGTCGGCCAAAAATCGGCTGCCGGGGTAGTATGGTACTTATTATCCAATCTCCAACAACATCAAACTATCCATCGCTCAATGCAATGACTGAGAGAAGGTGTTGTATGCATCTTGCTAACTGTAAGGAGTTGTAGTGGCTTGGTGGAAAAGCTACCAAGCAATGCTTCCCGAGGTCCAAGTTGTTATTTGGACTGCCTTCAAGGAAGCATTCCATAGGGCTCACATTCCAGCAAGCTTTGCGGAGATTAAGAACCTAGAGTTCCATGAGCTGAGACAGGCTAGGCAGCATATGATAGTGGAGTATGTCCATTGCCTCAACTACCTGTCCTGGTATGCCCGCTCGGAGCTACCAAACGTGGTGAGGTAAATCGGTGCTTTTGTGAGTGCTTGAATGATGAGTTAAGGTGGGCCCTCACTGCCCATGACATTCTTGACTTCTAGTCCCAAGTGGACATCTCTATCTGGGTGGAGCATAGCATCGGCACGGTCGTGGAGAGCCACATGTGCAAGTGGATGGCTTAAAAATCAGTAAGCACCAGTCCTTCGAGGCCACGCACTTAGCAACCATCCAACAAATGTCGACTTGCTCCATAATCCCCAAGGTGCCTAGGGCAAACCTCTCACCCTCATCCGCCTCCGATTTAGCCACCTAACCATGGAGGGCAGTCGTCTAGGCATCAAAACCGGGCAACTGCCGTCACTTGCTTCATCTATGGTGAGTGCGGGCATATGCTAGCACTTGTCCAAAGATGAATCCAACGGTGCCTCCTCTGTAGCCCCAAGGAGTCCAAAAGTGACTCGATCCATGGCCATCCTCAGGGCCTTGGAGGTCAGCAAGCCCCTTGGCCAGCTTGGCCCTACTATGACTCATGGCTTTGGTTGCGGTCGCCTTCATCACATTACCGCTGAGGAAGCTCATGATGCACCCAATGTGGTGTTGTATACATTCCTTGTGCACTCAACACCTACATTGATATTATTTGATTCTAGAGCTTCTCATTTCTTCATATCCAAGAATTTGCTGAGCAACAAAAGATCAAAATGGATCTCCTACCTAGCAGAATGATAAGCTATTCACCCAGAACAACCACGATGGCAACCGATACATGTTCAAGAGTGAGCATAGAGATTAATACGGTAGTTTTCTATGCCAACCTTATCATGATAGATACACCAAATCTGGATGAGATTCTTAGAATGGATTGGTTATCTAAGCACAAGGGTTGCATAGATTGTGCCAATTAGTCCATATCTCTTGTTAATTCTGATGGGCCTCAAATTCAATTCTTATCCATCAATACCACCTCAAATGCAACAACCATCTCTGAACTCCATCTTAGTTTCATGGCTTAGTCAAGTTCCTATGGAATGTGAATATTCCGATGTGTTTCCAGATGAACTACCAGGAATGCCACCAAATCGTGACAAGGAGTTTGTCATGGATTTACTACCTAGGACAACACCTATATTCAAGCGACCATATCGCATGCCCCTAGATGAGTTTGTTAAATTGAAGAAACAACTCAAGAATAGTTGGACAAGGGACTTATCCATCCTAGCTCATCATCATGGCGAAGTGTTGTGCTATTTGTCAAAAAGAAGGACGGTAGTCTAAGAATGTGTGTGAACTATCGGTCTTTGGCAATTTAAAACCTTGTGTTGTATAAATCTTGCTTTATGCAAAAATTCGAGAACATGGTAGGATAGCCATTCTTTTGATATAGTCATGCATATATTTATAATTGTAATACACTACAAATTTTACTGAGTAAAAATGTGCACACTCTTGCTTATTGATATTAAGAGGATATAGTCATGCATATATTTATAATTGTAATACACTACAAATTTTACTGAGTAAAACTGTACACACTCTTGCTTATTGATATTAAGAGGATGAAGAAACCACGTCCCCGACAACTTATATTCTACCGCAAGTTTCAAGGAATATGACGATGACCTTTTCGAGGGCTTAATCTAGTTGGTTGCATGTGGATATTGTTGAATATCTAAATATGGGATATGCACGCGCATTGGATAGATAGAAATCATATCATATACCCCGGACGCCGAGAGCCCTATCTATGTGGGAGTAAAGGCCAATGGAAAGGGTATCTTCACGTTAGGAAGGACTTGATCTTGCTCCCGTAACGAGGAGACCAAATCAAGTACGTTAAACAGATAAGGGAAATCAGTTACCTACGAGTAGGGATGAAAACGGATCGGATACGGACGGATAATGGCTCTACCATATTTGTTTTCATATTTTTTCTCGGATTCGGATACGAATACGGATAGTCCGGATACGAATACGAATACGGATAATGTCGAATACAGATACGGATCGAATACGAATCGAATCGGATACGGTTACGAATATTTATCGGAACATGATAATCCCTTAGATTGTACATAAAAAATCAATGAAAACACATAACTAGTTGATTTGATGAAAACATTATTGAAAATTGAATAAATATAAGCATTTTCATTCACTTAGACAATAGTTAGATACTATGTTGCAAACAAAATTATGTAAGACTTAGTTCATCACGTACATATGATTAATCCATCATACATGTAGATCAAAACACAAAATAAAGGTGATCCTTGCTCAGAGATACAAATGAAAATAAATATAGAGTACACAAAAAGTTTGATAATACTTAATTAACATATCTCTAGAAAACATATATAACACTTACATTTAATGACCCCAAGATTTGTATTATTTATTAAATTATGTTTAAAATAATAAATTATGTATTTTATGAGTTTTTATGCATTTTAGCTACTTATTTAAAATATTTTTCTATTAAAGACAACATTTTTTTAATTTTTAGAAAATTTAAAATACAATAAATTTTAAAAATAATTTTTGTAAAAATTATAGACTATGTTAGGAATTTTATCAAAAAATTTCATAATTTTTGGAGCTAGTTTGCTAATTTTAATAATTAAAACTTGATTTATGGATTAATTAAATTAGAAAACAAGTTAAAATTTAGTAACCTTTTTGGGCCAAAAGAGTAGCTTGGCCCAGCCCACTATCCGGATATCCGATCCATCACTATCCGGATTATCCGAATCCGTATCCGTATCCGACGGATAGTGAGTTACCGAATCCGTATCCGTATCCGACAAAAAATATCCGTATCCGATCCGATACTATCCGACAAATATCCGATCCGACAGAATCCGTATCCGAAAATTATCCGGATCGGTCGGAAACTATCCGATCCGTTTTCATCCCTACCTACGAGGATCTCGGAATGAAGACCCCCGATCGGGAATGACACAGAGTCCTCATCCGACGATATCTTCAGAAGATGGTGTACCCAGCTATAAATACAGAGGGAGATGCACGGAGGAGGGGGACGGGAAAAAAAGTACAATCGGAGTACACACGCAAGGAGAAGCCCGAGGAGAGTTCCTACTAGACCCTAGTAGCCAGATTAGATCTAGCCACAGCCTTCCTGTCTTCATTGTAACCAGAGATTAGACACACCCTCCAGATTTGTACTCCACATTCAACGATCCAATACTGCAAAGTAACAGGAGTAGGGTATTACTCTTCCAAGAGGCCCGAACATGTCTAAATCTTGCCTTGTCTATGTCCGTTGATCATGCGAACCCTGAAGGTACCTGTTACAAATTTACCATCGATTTCTTAGCCTTCGACAGATATTTTGGGTTACGGCATACTGTTGAATTTTAATATTTTATTACTCTTTTCTGATGTATTTTATTCTGCCAATGGCCCTTTTATTGTAAGAAGAAAATACCGTTTGTACAAATATGACATGTGTTTTTATATGTATGCCATGTTGAGTATGGATTTAGGGGCTGTTTGGTTTGTGTCCATTAGTTACCAATGCTTGCCATGCCAAATTTTGGTAGTGTTGACCAAATTTGGTAAGCATTTGGTTTGCAATCAAATTTTGGCTAGATTCTCTTCTCCATTGCCATGCCAAATTTTCTTAGTTTATTTTTTTGCCAATGGATAGCCAAATTTTGGCCACCAATTTGGGCACCAAATTTTGGCCACCAATTTTTGGCAAGGTTTAGCTTGGTAAATTTGGCCTCAAACCAAACAGCCCCTTAATAACGATGTTAAATGTGTGTGCTAGCTACTGATTGGGACTAGTACAGTATTCACATAAGGTCTTTGGATATTCCACGTCAGGGTGAAGGTCAGGGCATATAAAAATAGAAACAATATGATATGTTCAAAACAAGACAAATGTATATGTTGAAAAGCCACTCTCATACTCCACAGTAAAAAACACCCGGTAAAACCCAAAACTACCTTCCTCGTACAAAAGCCGACCTACCAACAAGTAGGGGTGGATAACGAGCCAGTTGAACTTTTTTTCGAGCTTTCTTCGACACTGATTTATTCTTATTTATTATAGTCTCCTGTATTGTTTGAGACCCAACTTCGAACCGAGCTTAACGAGCCGAGCCTAACGAGCCGAGCCGAAGTTGACTCTGGTTCCAAATCAACTAATTTTTATTTTAAAAGAAAAATGAATGTAATTAGAGCAATTTTAAAACGAGCCACCGAGCCAGCTCAACGAGCTTTTTTTCCAGCCCTACCAACAAGCCACCCCCCATAAATATTGCCAGTGAGGATGACGACCAAGCCGGCGTGAGGAGAGAGAGGGTGGAGGATCAATCGGCACAACGAGGATGCGGGCACTTGGGCGCGGCGAAACCACAACTAAAGGTGCACCTCATGTCTTCTCAGTTCTCATCCTCTCTTTTTGTCCAAAGCATTTAGAGTTCAGGAGTATATATACATGGACCAGGAGTATATATATATATGCATGGACAAGATCTGGCAAGAACCTTCTTTTATAATGAAAAGTCTTTTACAACAACGAGATTGCCTTGATCTATTTACTACTCAGGACTAAATAGTTCTGTAATGGTTCAAAAAATGACGAAAATCGTTTGTTTTTTTCGATTTTTGCACGTATCGACACGGTCCGACTTCTAAAACCGGTCGATAAACCAGTCTAATTAAAAAAATTCAAAAACAAATTTACGTGTTATAAACCCGTCGAAAATCGGTGAAAATCGCTCGATTTTTATCAAAAATCAATGAAAATCGCGAAAACGATCAGTGAGCTGAATGTTTATATAAACTTAGGCCGGTGAGCTGAATGTTTCTATAAACAGTGAAACAAACAAACGAACACTACAAATCTGTTTATAGTCAGTGCTTACTTTTCATAAGGTATAGTTACTGGTTAGATGAAAATGTCGCTAATATAACAAAAACACAAGAAAAATATTAGGGTAATTTTCTTTTCTATTATTCTTATTTTTTATTTTTCTCTTTTTTTTATAAAACTCAAGATTATCCCTATATTTAAACCACCTAAGAAACAGAATAGAATTCTACTTCCTTGTCTTAATTAGACTCCTCATCCTTGAACTCTACTATATTCACAAGATTAACTCTAACATCCACCTCCTTGATCTTGTGACTCTAACACTCACCCATGATCTTGGCACACCTCTTCGCAAGTCGACATTCGATCTCTTGACGCATCTCCAAATAATTTTGTCTTCTTCTTTCTAGCTATACTACCAGTGACGCACCTCGCCAGCGATCATAAACTTTTGCCTTCACTTCAACTGTCTTTTCACCGATAACACAATGATGATGACACGCAGACTCGCATTAGAGTTTACTAGCTCCAATTGTCTTTTCAACGGTAACCCAACTTAACGGTAATACACAGACTCGCATTAGAGCTTACCTACTAGAAAACTTGGATGCATCTATAAGAACTCTCGTGCACAAACACAACAAGAAACGACGACAATAACTCCTGAACATCCCTCGACGAGACACGCAGATAACCACTAATACCATCGTATTATACTGATGATCGACGATACTGCTAATAGCGGGTATCAGATAGATATCTCTTCTTACCTTTTTTTTTCCCCTTTTTTCTCATCTCTCCTTTTTTTCGCTGTGGATACTGATCCCGTAGCAATCCTGCCCTCGTACCTGTTAGGAAACCGGATTCGTATCCGATATGGACTCTTCCTTATCTCTAAGCAGAACCGCTATATATAGGAGGCAGGGGGTCACCCCATTGTACACAAGGATACAGAATAATAAAGCAGGCCCGTTCCTCCTCATATTGTGTCTCTCTTTCTCTCTGTCTATTCTCCACTTGAGATCTATTAGGCAACCCCGGACTATTCGATAGCGAGGTTGTCTAACACGTTATCAGCACGAAGCTCTACCGGAGAAAGATTGAAAGGTGAGAACGGTAAGAATCGAGGGATTGAATCTAATCGCTCGTTTGTATTTTGTATCTAATCTATATTGGGTGGCATGAAGCTACATAATGAATTTACGGCACATAGCATGAAGCTACAGTGCCCCATCGGCTCGAAGCTGAAACTGCCGGCCGGCCATAGCCGCGCTGCCCGAAGCAGCCGCACTGTCGCGCACAAAGCGCGTTGCCAGCTCGCTACCGCGACGATCCGGCCGCACTGCCGCACATGAAGCGCACCGCCGGCCCGCCGCTGCTCGGCGTCACCGCGTCCGTATTGAAGTCGGCCGCGGTCGCTACGTGCGTATTGAAGCCGCCGCCTGCTCGCTAGCTTCGCATGGAAAAGCACCGAGCCATGCATGCATGGGAAAATGATAGCTTCGCATACCCATGCACACAGAAAGCAAGTTTGCTTTGCATATGAACTGGATCCACAGCACGCAAGCTTGCATGGTTTGCATGCATGCATATACACGGGTGGACATGAATTTGCTTGCTTGCTTTGCATATACATCACTGGCATGCGCACGAAGCGCTGCCAGATCCACTGGCACGAGCGCACGAAGCCGTCCCTGAAAGTTGCCGATCCGGCCGCCGCTCCTCAGCCCAGCACCGTACTGACCGCGCACGAAGCGCAGTAGAGCCACGCGCTGCCGTGAGCTCCCTCCAACCACGGCTCGAAACCGATTTGGCGCCGCCGCGTTGAAGGCCACCTGCCGCGCCAGGGGCGGTGCCACGTCGGGGCAGCTACCGCGTCAAGAACGCTACCGTGCCACGCGCGGCTCCGGCCGCCAAAGCCGCCGGTTCTGCTGCGTCGGCCTCAGCCTCGAAGGCCTGCTGCTACCGCGCCACCGCAACCTGCCGCGCCGGCGGTCAGCCACTCGGATGGCTCCGCCCGCAGCGACTGGTTGAAGCAGCCTTGCGCCGCACAAAGCTGTTGTGACGCCGCCTGGCAGCGCCGCGTCGCATCGCGCACATCCTGCTGCGCATCACCGCCGCTGGCATGCGGCCGTCGCGCCCGCGGCACAGCCGGCCGCCAGACCGCTCGCTCGAAGCGAACCCGCCGTCGCACTTGAAGATGCACTCGCCAGCCGCTGCTGACCGACCCGGCTTGAAGCCATCCCGTCGGGCTCGCCGCACCCTGGCATGCTGCTGCCGACCGGCGCCCGACGGCCCCCACCCAGCACGCGACCGCACCAAACAGCTTGTCGCTCGGCGGTTCTCGACCTTGGTCGCTCGACGCGCCGCTCGGCCTCGCCGCTTGGCTCTGATAGCCGCTTCGCCGTCATGGCGCACTGCGGCCTGCTCGCTTGAAGACGACGGCCGCCAGAACTGCCGGCCGTAGCGCCAAACGCATGAAGCGATTTGAGCTCGCCGCCGACGCGTGCCTACGTGCCCGCCGCTCGGCCGCAGTGCTGACGCCGTGCCAATGAGCCACTGAGACTCGCCGCCGCCATGGCTCTTCCCCCCTGTTCCGGTTGGACATGAAGTCCATGGGCATAAAACCGATTTGAAGAAGTGGACATGAAGTCCTAGGAGTACAGGACTTGGAGTCCTCTTTCCAACCGGGCCCGACGGAAATTAAACCGGATTGAATCCGGATGAGGCAACCGGGAGGAGGAAATGTCCCTTTTGCCCTCCAGGTTTTTATTTCCTTTATTTTATTCCTCTTAATTGTTTTCTTTTCCGAAAATCAATTAAAGAATTCAGAAAATTGAATAGTAATCCAGAAAATTATGAGAAAATTCTGAAAAATAGCTAGAAAAATTTCAGAATTTATTGCCTTGTTTAGAATATCAGAAATTCCTGAGAATTTATTTTCCGTATTTATGAATTTATGAATTGTGCAATTATTGTTTATTCTGAATTTATGAATTAGTCATGTTGATATTTGCTAAAATTAAAAGTTTCTGTTGAACAGTAATTCTGAAAATTGCTTGGAAATTAGCAGAAATTATGAAAAGTGCTAGGAAAATTCCAGAATATTTCATACGGCATTTTATGAGAAACTGAGTAGTTGGGATTTGATTTTGGTAATGAATAAACAGACATGAGACAATTGGTGTCTAGGAAAACACACATGAGGCTTGGTTCTTTAATTGGCACCCGGAAACGGGAAGTGCTCCCTCCCTCATGTGAGCCCTAGGGGCAGGTTGACCTGGCCAAGAGTCGAATTGACAGAGATATTCGTTACCTATTTTCGCTCCCAACCAACGAGAGTTACATAAGTTGTAATTAGCATTGCACCGCATTTAATTTATGTGGGATTTTTTTTTCCGTATTTATGAATATTTATGAATCTGTGTATATATGAATTTTGCAGTTATGAATACTGTATTGATGAATCCTGCATTTATGAATCTCGCACTTATGAATTTTGCATTTATGAATTCCGTACTTATGAATCTTGTACTTATGAATTTTGCATTTATCTTTGTATATATGAATCTTGATATTATTGCTTTCTTTTAGTTTGCTGGAAACTCATGAGAATTCAATTATGCATTTTATTGAATCTAGCAGCCATTTCCTATTAGATTGCACGTAGTAATCTAATGGAAGAACCTTATGAATGTGCAAAGGTGTGGCATTATCTAACGTGAGTTTTTGAAGAATTGACATGAATTGTCAGAATTACCTCACATAGACATCAGATTGCATAATGAATAGTAAGCTCTCGAAGAGCATACTTTTTCTCATGAATAGAATTGCAATTTATTCTTTATTCCAGTATTCTATATTTTTTAAAGCAATATTTGAATTACTTTGCCACTATATGATTAGAATTATATTTCTTTTCATTTAGAAATTGTGTAGCGCCCAAATAGAGGAGATATGCGTTGTTGATAGTGGCACAACAAATACCATCTTAAGAAAGTCGAAATACGTCCAGACGATCACGAAGAACGCTGGAAGGATTACGACAATCGTAGGAAGCGATACGCATATAATAGGCTCAGGAAGAGCCACAATTATATTGCCAATGGGTACAACTTTGGTAATTGAAGAAGCCCTCTTGTACCCTGAATCAACTCGCACTCTCTTAAGTTTCAAGGATATCCGCGCCAATGGGTTTCACGTAGAAACCAATGAAGAAAATGGCAAAGAACACTTGTGCATTGTGAAGCACGCGGAATATGGAAAGATGGTACTAGAAAAATGTCCCTCATATGAATCTGGGTTGTACTACACGAAAATCAATGCACACGCAAAGGTATACTTCTTTGAAGACTGTCTTTAGAAGCTCGACATTATTTGCTTTATGGCATTGTAGATTAGGTTATCCTGGTCTTAGATTGATGAGAAATATAGTTAACAACTCACAAGGTCATGGCATTAATGTTAAGAATTTCTCGAATCACGAAGATTTTGTGTGCCATGCATGTGCCACCGGGAAAGTAATAACTAGACCCTCTGTTATGAAAGTGCAACATGAAATCCCTGCATTCCTGGAACGCATTCAGGGGGATATTTGCGGACCGATTCAGCCATTGTTAGGGCCGTTTTCGATCCTTTATGGTGCTCATTGATGCTTCCTGGAAATGGTCGCATACATGTTTGCTGTCAACAAGGAATCATGCATTCGCAAAAGCTGATCTCGCAGATCATCAGAATTAAGAATGTTTTTCCTGATCATCGCGTGAAGTCCATTCAAATGGACAATGCCGGTAATTTACTTCAAGGCATTTGATGATTATTGCACAAAGAATCGAATAACTATTGAGCACTGCACCGCATGTCCATACGCCAAAATGGACTAGTCAAGCACTCATAAAGAGGATTAAGTTTATTGCCGGACCGCTCTTGCAGAGTTGTAACTTGTCCAACAATTGTTGGGGACACGCAAATCTGTATGCAGCAAAGACTCATCAATTATAGACAATCGGCCTACAACATCCATTCAACCATGCAAACTAGTGCATTGGGTCAACCTGAAGAATTGAATGTATGGTATATGTACCTATACCACCCCCACAGCAAACTGAAAGGGTCCTCTCCGCAAGTCTGGGATATACATTGGTTATGAAAGTGCATCCATAACCAGGTATTTGGAACCCATGACTGGGGATTTGAATACTGCCCGATTCGCTGATTGCATCTTTGACGAGGATCGTTTTCCCGTCATTAGGGGGAGGAAATGAACCATTGAATGAAAAATGCCGGGAAATCATATGGCATTCCATTGGGATCCCCGTGCATGACCCTCGCACTAATGAAGCAAATCATGAAGTCAAGAAGACAATCGATTTGCAGAATTTAGCAAATGAACTGCCTGATCATTTTTGTGATCTGAAGAGCGTGGTTAAGTCGCATGTACCAGCAAGAAATGCACCAGAGAGGGTGGAAATACCAAAGAAAGCAGAAGGTATCCCTCATCCTGTTCAGAGGCCTCAAAGAAAAAGAACAGGAAATCTGGCTTCTCAAACCCAAAGTACCCGGAGACGTCTGGGAAAACTGGGCAAGAGGACTTACCACAGCCAATCACGAAAATGCCCCAAAGCAAGAAGGGGAGCCAGTTGAGACCTGGCACTGGAAAGAAGCCTGTGGAAAAGGCAATTCCAGATCTGAACCTTCCATTGGAAGAAGCCGCCGGAAATAATGTGTGCGCACACATTGGCGGAGAAAAACTAAAGGAACTTGCTCCTGGAATGGGAAATAGCAATGAAGAGCAAGTAGAAGTGCACGAAGCACCCCATGATGAAATGGCCATAAACTTTGTAATAACGGGAGAATCGATGAATAGAGCAACAGCCAATGTCGATGCATACTTTGCAAAGAAGATTGCCACGATCATTAATCATGATCCCGAGCCCGCATCTCTCGCAGAGTGCAAGAAAAGGCTCGATTGGGAAGATTGGAAGAAGGCAATCACTGCAAAGTTAGTTTCTCTAAACAAAAGAGAGGCGTTTGGGCCTGTGTGCCGCACGCCTCCCCATATAAACCCCGTGGGGCACAAATGGGTTTTTGTTCGAAAGAGGAATGAAAACAATGAAGTTATAAGGTACAAGGCAAGGCTTGTCGCTCAAGGTTTCACTCAACGTCCTGGGGTTGATTATGAAGAAACTTATTCCCCGGTCATGGGTGGAATTACCTTTAGATACTTGATCTCAATGGCAGTCAACTTGAAGTTGAAAATGAAGCTAATGGATGTTGTCACAGCATATTTGTATGGAAACTTGGATTCGGAGATTTATATGAAAGTACCGGAAGGTATCCCTATCCCGAACCAAGACAGAGCAAACAGAAACCTATACAGTGTGAAATTGGAGAAATCACTGTATGGGCTAAAACAGTCAGGAAGAATGTGGTACAATCGTTTGAGTGACTTTCTCTGCAAGAAAGGCTACACGAACAGCGAAGATTGTCCATGTGTATTTATACAACGATCCACGAATGGAATTTGTATAATCTCCGTCTATGTAGATGACTTGAACATCATTGGGACGGATGAGGAAATTGAAGAAGCATGCACATACTTGAAATCTGAGTTTGAAATGAAAGACTTGGGTAAAACCAAGTTCTGTTTAGGCTTGCAGCTTGAACATGTCCAAGGCGGAATCTTGGTACACCAAACATCCTACACGCAGAAAGTGTTGGAGAGATTTGGCTTTGAAAAGGCATACCCCGCAAAGACCCCAATGGTCGGAAGGTCACTCCAAGCAGACCTAGACCCGCAGTGCCTAAAGAAGAGGGGAGGAAGTCCTGGGAGCGGAATTCCCATACTTGAGTGCAATTGGAGCGCTCATGTACCTTGCGAATAGCACTAGGCCGGACATTGCGTTCGCCGTGAATTTGCTAGCGCAGACAAAGGCGTAACCCACCAAAAGGCATTGGAAAGGGGTGAAGGACATCTTCCGTTACCTTCAAGGAAGCAAAGACCTCGGCTTGTTTTACGTAAGAAACAATGAATTGAATTTAGTTGGCTACGCCGATGTCGGGTACCTATCGGACCCAGATACCGGCAAGTCACAAAGCTGGGTATGTTTTCCTTTGCGGTGGAACGGCAATTTCTTGGAAGTCGTCTAAGCGGACTCTTGTCTCGACGCCGACTAACCACTCGTAAATCATTGCATTGTATGAAGCCTCTCGGGAATGTGCATGGCTTCGAAGAATGGTTCACCACATCCAGAAGTCATGTGGTCTGAACATGGAACAAACCCCACTATTATCTATGAAGATAATGCAGCTTGTGTTGCACAAGTACAAATGGGATATGTGAAGAGTAACCTTACAAAGCATATCAACCCCAAGTTCTTTTATGCTCATGAAATGCATAAGATGAACGAGATAAAGATATCATATACTAAGTCGTGTGAAAATCTCGCAGATTTATTCACTAAGTCACTCCCGTAATCTTCCTTTGAAAGATGTATTAGAGGAATCGGGATGATGAGGCTTAGAGAAGTGCAGATTTCAGGGGGAGATTTTTCACATACTCCTACATAAATCTCAACCATGAAGTTTGAGTACCCAACGTAAATCTTGAAGATTAACATTGAAGTTTGGGTGGATTGTACTCTTTTCCTTAAGTAAGTTTTTCATTGAAGTTTTCTTACATAAGGTTTTGATGAGGCAATCCGTGCAACACAGCAAGCGTGTGCTATGTACTCTTTCTCCAATTATTTTTCCCACTGGGTTTTTATGGAGTTTTAATGAGGCATATGCATCTCGCAGTGAAGAGTCCAAGGGGGAGTGTTAGGAAACCGGATTCGTATCCGATATGGACTCTTCCTTATCTCTAAGCAGAACCGCTATATATAGGAGGCAGGGGGTCACCCCATTGTACACAAGCATACAGAATAATAAAGCAGGCCCGTTCCTCCTCATATTGTGTCTCTCTTTCTCTCTGTCTATTCTCCACTTGAGATCTATTAGGCAACCCCGGACTATTCGATAGCGAGGTTGTCTAACAGTACCCACCTCGTACCTCCCGGGAAAAGACTATACTCCATTGATTGCAGATCCGACAAGACATTTTTTTTCCGCTGTCGCTGACTTGATGCCGGTGAGAGGCTCATGATGGCGCTAACACCGCATCGCTTGCGAACGATAATCTGCTACGAAGCAGGAGCGAATGTAGAGAAAAAATCAAAATCTTTGGGGTTTATCATTTTAATTATTCTTATTATTGACTTGGTATTTGTCTCCTGGTGTCACAAATTTAGATCAAGGAGGTTCATATATATTATATATGAACTAACATATACTAAATTTTTTATTTTGACCTGGTGTCCTGTGACACCGGGTACCTAAACCTACTTCCGCCCCTGCTCTGAAGTACAGTAATAGTGGTCGCTTCAGGGCAAACATGAACACTACCGCTGGAATCTCGCTCTAAAATCAATTATTCAAACAGAATATCAAAAATCTTTCGAACAATTTTCTCTTTTATTATTTTTACTTTTCTTGCTTTTCTCTTCTTTTTTACAAAACTCAAAAGTACCTATATATTTAGAGCATCTCCAAGAGGGACCCTAAATATGGTCCTAACTTGAATTATAGGGCTTTTAGGGGAAAAGATCAACTCCAACAAGGACCCTAAATTGTTAAAATTTATCAAATTGTTTTAGGGCCCTTAGGAGAGTAGCTATATTTAGCAACTCTGTGATTGAGCCCTATCTTCATTGAGTTTTAGGGCCTAATTGCTGGCGTGAATATTTCATTGCAGCCCTAAATCTAATTAGTTGGGGTCCTAAATTAAAATTTAAGGTTTATTTTTAGGGCCCTCTCTTGGAGATGCTCTTATACCCAATCTATGGGCCTAAGAAACAGAATAAGATTCTACTTCCTTGTCTTAATTGAACTTATCATCCTAATCAAATATAACTAAAACTTTTAAAACTCTTAACATCCATCACACGAGCACAAGATCGGAACGCAATACAACCGGTAGAAGTAGAAGCATGTAGAGTACAGGTGTATAATTAGCTACTCGGTAGAGTTGACGGTATTGTATTGTGCGGTACCTAGAATACACATACGACTGAGTACACGGTAAAGCAGGAGAGTAGAGACGAGTAAAGTAGGTGGACGGAAACGGAAAAGATTTATTTATCTGACCGGAGTTGGCGCTGGAGCGGTATCGTTGAAACTAATCTTGTAATTAAACAGAGTCCAAGCAGTGTAAAGACTAGAAAACTGAGTAGAATGCGAAGTTCTTTAGGCCCTGTTTGTTTGCCCTATGGATTATATAATCCAGCTTATATAAGTTAATGGGGAAACAAACAGCCTAGATTATAATCTAGATTATATAATCTAAAGCATGAGATTATAATAATCTATAAGCAGCCATTAGGGTGCTTATATAATCTCAAACTAATAATCCAACACAGTAATAATCCAGGAAAACAAACAACCCACCGGCTTATTTAAAGGTAGCTTATATAATCCAGCTTATATAATCCAACACCAAAAAGCTGGATTATATAAGCTGGAGAAGGAAACAAACAGAGCCTTAGTCGAGTCTGTTGAGGAGAAACAGCATTTATAAAGCGCAGTCATGTAATCTGTTAATATAAGCAGAGAAGAAGGGAGAAATAACAAACACCAGAGAGCCAAGCTAAGGCCATGTTTGGATGCCTGGACTAATTATTAGCTGGCTAAAAATTAGCTCTAGTCTATCCAAACAGGAAGACTAATAGGTGGGCTAATTTTTAGCCAACCCCTTAGCTAACAATTAGTCCATTAGTTGGTGGAGAGGAGCTAATTTGGGCTAATAGCATGTAACACGCTAGGAAAAGTCTGAAATACCCTCACGCTGACCTTATCCTCATTTCCTCACCTATTATGAGGGGGCAGACATGACTTTTCTAAGAAATTAGCCCAACCATTAGTCATGTATCCAAACAGCCCTAGGCTAATTTTAGATGGACTAATTATTAGCTGGCTAACAATTAGCTCTAGCTATTAGCCAGCTAACAATTAGTTTTAGCCCATCCAAACATGGCCTAAGTTGGTTTGTGCGCATTGCTGTTAATCAACGATCGTGAGTTTAAGTCTCGACAATGTTTTATTTGAGATGTTTGCTTTCGGTTGAACTTCTTCCAGCGGAAGGTGCGGCCGGCCAAGTACTTGCGTATATGTAGAGGAAGACGTGTACGTGAGCTATTCTCATGTATGGTAGATGGCGGGTGAATATTAAGATCTTCTGTAAAGCTGTTTGTAGCATACAGCTAGTTAAATACATAGAATCATCATATTTTTATAAACTGAAGTAAATTTTCATCAGTGGTTTGATGGAGATGATTCAAATCATCCTCTTTTCTAGGTTTTGCTTAATAACTTTTAAAATTATTTACAATGGCATGACATAAATTTTTTCAATTATATATGGATCCTTCTGGTTGATTAAATAACCAGGTTCTTGTAGACTCTTTAAGAGCAGTAGGGAGATAAATCACCATTACCTTCTCATCGCCGCCAAAAGCTTGGATAGCGGTGGTATAAATTTGAAGGAACTCTAATGGATTCTGAGTTCCATCGTAGCTTTTCAACGGACCTGGTTTGAACTTTTTAGGATAAGTGATATTTTTTAGCCCTGATGAAAAGGCTTTGCATCCTGTATATAGTCCCAAACGTGTGCACATATTAGGTACTTGATCTGTACAATTAGGAAAACGAAGTCATTTCCGACCACAATTAGTATTTTCACCTAGGCCAAGCCTGTTGAAAGCGCTTATTCATTGTGGGTTGTTCCTCTATTGGCGGTTAGTGCTCTGTTAACACCGACAAGATGAGGATTGACCCATACGGTAATTAGTCAACGATCTTGTGGAGGGAGACCTGTGTGGGGACCCGTCCCCTGGACTCCATTGATTCACTCAGTTGCATCTTACAGCTCAAGTAAATCAAGAGAACTTCGGGCGTTCCGCATATATGCCTGTGTTGGTCCCAGGAAAGTTCACCAACACGTGTGACAATGCTTCACAATTTGGATCACATCTTGTACACATTAATGGAACATAAGTGCGGATATACATACCCAAAAGTAGTACCATTGTTCACAACGACATAAGTAGAGTATTACATTAATAAGCAACGGAAATATAACGTAAACGACAAAAGATATCCAGCGTAGTATGCCCCAGACCCTCAGGCAACCGACTGGAAGTAAGAACGTGCATCTAGACGTTATTGTCGCCGAAATCTGCCTGGTAAAAATCTCCGGGCAGCACCTCACCCTCCTGCAGCAGCAAGTGGACAATCCGATTGAGTACAAAAAGTGTACTCGCACAATAATATGTATGTAAATGTGAATTTCTAACTACATGTGGTTGATACAACAAAGGAAGGTAAAATGGTAATTTTAGCATAAAGCAACATTTGGAATAAAAACATATACATGTATAGTTTGAAACTTGCATTTAGTAAATCTTTTCAAAGTCTAATACATAATATATCATCATCTTAAACATAACCATCTCATGTCTCCAAGCAATCTCCGAACCACGAGTCCAGCGCTCGTGTTCGCCTACACACACGAGTACTCCACTACTCATGTCATTTTCCACACCCATCCCATTCTTACCTGGTCCTTAAGACTCGCCTGGCGGCTAACACAATCAAGCAATCATCCTTGACCATGGACGCGGCTATTTGAATAGTTTAAACTATGCAGAGGTACGACTTTACCCACACGACATGCCACACTCGTAAGCCAAGCTATTAGCACATTTCCTTTGATGTGCTGGCCGAGCTAAACGTGACAAAACCATTTTCCAGTATGCATGGTAGTGCATTTAAACCACCCGGGTGACTGTGACCCTTGATCCCGCGTGCCCAGTGCTCTGTGTGTGTGGATCAAGGAGTACACCCGTTGTTGGACATCCCTAACACTCCGACGAGCTCGAGGGATTCTAAGGACGTTCCTTGACACTCTAACGGGCTCAAGGAACTCCGGCGGACATTCCTTGACACTCCAACAAGCTCAAGGAATTCTGAGGTGCATATGGTTTAAACACCCCAAGTCATACACAAGTACTTGGTTAAACTGGTCCCATAAACAGCGTGTGGCTCGCACGATAGTTACTTGATGAGACGGTACCAGGATTTAATCCTTAAGGTCCTTAACCAACATTACTACACATTAACCACAATTGAACCATCATCATCGTACTCATTTTGATCATTGCGACCGAGGGACTAAGTCCATCTATCGCGGTTTCTAACGATGTTCTAAGCATGACTAAGTAATTGTACGAACCCATACATAATAATATACCAACCACCTAGGGCGCCAATGGATCACAAAGGAAACATGGCAAAAGGATAACATGTCAACATGTCATTAGCTAAGCATCCTACCCAAAACATAGTTGTAATTGAAAGTAAGCATGCAATTGATAAAATAACGTCAAACATTATTTGAAATTAATGGAATCCAAGATGTTCAAGGTATAAGTAGTGCCTTGCTGCTCGTTCTTGAGGTTGTACGCGTAGTCGTACTCGGGAGTAGCCTCCGAAGTGTCAACACCTAACAAGAAGATCCAACTCAAATAAACATCAAAAGAGTTCAAATGAATAATGTTAAGGGAGAATGCTCAAATATGCATGAAATGCTCATGATTTGGATTAATAGTCATAATATGAACATACAATTTGAGTTTGTGAAGTTTGGACTTGTGTGTCAAAAGTTATCGCTAAAACAATATCGTTTGGGTGAGGGTCAACAATACTACAACTTGTTAAAGATCCTATGATAGATCCTCATATATGTAATCCAAGTCTTGTTTTTCTATTGGATATGAAAGAGGATGTTCCTATGAACGCATAGGAATTGGTTTCACCCAATTTTGACTTACGTGCAAAAGTTATGGTCATTTGAAGTTGGTTAGGTCAGAAGTTCCGATTTTGGATCGGATGTTCCGACCCCAGACTTAGAAAATTTTCAGTTGGAATTTACAAGGGTGCTCCTCTGGACACATCGGAAGTTTCGATCTGAACATCGGATGTTCTGATCCAGACTTGGAAAATTTCTCCGTTGGAATCCAAAAAGGTACTTCTCTGGACACATCGGAAGTTCCGATCCTAAAAATCAGATGTTCCGATATGTGAAATTTTCCAGCGTGGTATAGTATTAGGTTGAGATGTTTTCTGGTGTTTTAACCACATCGGATGTTCCGATTTGGGGTTGGAAGTTCCGATGTGTGCCGAACTGTGTACCACAACACGATTTTCATGTAGGTCTTTGAATTGCTATTGCACATTGTGCTCCTACACTTCAAGAAAATGAAGTAGGGTAGAATTTTACCACTACAAGGATGTCCTTGCACTCGGTGGAAAGTCGGTTCGATGAAGAGATCAAGAATGATGCCGTGAAGGTGATCTTTGGAACTCTTCTTGGTATCAACTTCTCCTTACTTGTAGAAGCAATGCCTTCTCCTCTTGAGCTTGTAATGGCTTCAACTCCTCTTCAAGCTACTAACGTAACATGCACGAACCGATCTTCAACTTGGAGGTGGGTGTTGTGGAGAATAATGGAATGAGCTCCATGCTACCAAAATTTTAGAAAATGGATGGGGAAGAAAGGATTAGAACTCACCCAATACTTGGTATCTCAAAAATCCAATTGGATGGACTTGAAGCTTGGAAGGAGAGGATTCCAACGGTATAACATGCACAAGCTCAATCTTGATTTTTGGGAAAGATTTGAGGAGAAGAATGGAGGAGGGTGGGAAGGACCTTGCTCTCCTCTATGCTGTTTTTCAGGTTGGGGACTAAACAAATGAGGCTTGGAGGAGACTCCAAGGTGGGGAAAAAGCTTATATAGGGCTGCCCCTTCCTCACTTACATGTGGGGCTTGGTCCCACATGACATAGAGATGTAAGAAAGTGGGTATGGAGTGGGTAAAGTGAGAAGAGTGGAGTAGGTATGTGCAGAATTCTTTCTCACTTACAAGTGGGGTCCTTATATCATTAACTAATGGTGAATAAAGCATGGGTATAAATAAGTAGCAGTTTTAAGGTGTCATGAACATCATAATTTCCTACTCATGAATGCATAAAACCACATTAGCACTAATGGAGTTCTAAATGAGTTTGATTGATACCACTACATGTATGATATGAGCATGCCATTCACAACTTAATAACCAAAATAAATTTGGGCTGTCACAACCTGCTTGGTATTTTTGCAGCACTTCTTGTAGATCAGCAGTTAAGGATCTTATGATTGGTACATTACCTCCATCCACGGGCTAACTTAAAATCGCATTAGTTATAATGCGAATTTTTTCCACGGGAGTTTCCCCCAGTAGGGTGTTTCCCTTTCTTCATGCCCTCCTTTAGGTCTACTATGCCTTTATCCTTCTTTTGAGCTTCTCGGATCTGTTCCTCTAGGGTTGATCGTACTTCTATGTTGAAAATGCAACCTTCATTCACCAATTCCAAATTAAGTCATTGGAATTCTTCGTGAAGTACTGGTTGGCTTTCCTGTACCATAATATTGTTGCAGTAGCTCTTTTTGCTCAATGCATCCGCAACAACATTAGCTTTTTCGAGATGGTAGTGGATCCCGATATTATAATCTTTCACCAATTCTAACCACCTTCTCTGCCTCAAGTTGAGATTGGACTGGGTAAAAATGTACTTCAAGCTCTTATGATCAGTATAGATTTCACATCTATTGCCGATCAAATAATGCCTCCATATTTTGAGGGCGTGTACAACTGCGGCTAATTCCAAATCATGAGTTGGGTAGTTTTCTTCATGGGGTCGCAGTTGTCTGGAAGAGTAAGCTATTACCTTCCCTTCTTGCATCAAAACACAACCAAGACCTTGCTTTGAAGCATCGCAGTAAACTTCAAAATCCTTATGAATATCTGGTAAGACCAGAACTGGGGCCAACATTACCCTTTTCTTCAGTTCTTGAAAACTCTGTTCACAATATTTTGTCCATTCAAATTTCTTCTCTTTCTTCAAAAGCTGGGTGAGAGGTCTCGCTATCTTGGAAAAACCTTCAATGAATCGCCGATAATAACCAGCTAATCCAAGAAAACTTCTGATGTTCGGGACAGACTTCGGTTGCTTCCAATCCAGCACATCCCTTACTTTCGCCGGATCCACTGCTATTCCTCCAGCAGAAATGATATGGCCCAGGAAAGAAACTTCATTTAACCAAAAATCGCATTTGCTAAACTTGGCATAAAGCTGATGTTCTCTTAACCTTTCCAAAACTATCCTCAAATGCTCTTCATGTTCTTTTCTGCTCTTGGAATAGACAAGAATGTCGTCAATGAAGACTACAACGAACTTGTCCAAATATTCCATGAATACCTTATTCATCAAATTCATGAAATAAGAAGGGGCATTTGTTAATCCAAATGACATTACTGTAAACTCATACAGTCCATAACGGGTAGTGAAGGCTGTTTTCGGAATATCTTCTTTCCTTATCTTAAGCTGATGATATTCGGACCTCAAATCTATTTTTGAGAAAACTTGGGCTCCTTTCAACTGGTCAAACAAATCATCTATCCGAGGCAACGGATACTTATTCTTGATTGTCACCTCATTTAAGGAGCGGTAATCTATGCACATTCTCAGACTACCATCCTTTTTTGTGACAAAGATTACGGGTGATCCCCAAGGCGAAGAACTCGGTCGAATAAACCCTTTCTCCTGCAATTCCGCAATCTGTTTCTTCATTTCTACCAGCTCATTGGCAGGTAGCCTGTAAGTCCTTTTCGAAATCAGAGCTGTACCAGGTACAAGCTCGATGACGAACTCAATGTCCCGATTTGGTGGCATACCAGGCAGATCTTCTGGAAACACGTTCGGGTATTCATTCACTATAGGTACATTTTCCAAGGATGTACTTTTCAGACGATTCAGGGTACTACCCCCCTTAGAGGAAAGATTAGACAAGAATTCCACTCGAATGGTAAGAGAGATGGCTCTACTAGCACAATCTATCTGACCTTTGTACTTGGTTAACCAATCCATTCCAAGGATTACTTCTATACCTTTAGTATCCAATAATATTAAGTTCGCTAGGAACTTTACTCCTTTTATAATTATATCCATTTTCGGGCAAATAGCAGTGGTTCTTAATTCTTTACCAAGGGATTGAACTAACAACGGGTTTCTTAACTGAACTGTATCCCAACCATGCTTTCTAACCAAACATTCTGATATGAAAGAATGCGTTGCACCAGAATCAAACAGATCTGAAGTATGCACTGAGTTGACGAAGAACTTACCATAGACCACGTCCGGTGCGTCCTGAACTTCCTCAGCTGTGACGTGATTCACACGTCCTCTTTCAACGGTCCGAGGGGTACGCGGAGTCTGCGGTGTACCTCTCCCTTGGGCTGGGGCTGGGGCACAGGCTGGTGTAGATCCCAGGTTGAACTGGACTGGGGTGACCGGTTGACACTTCTGAGAACAGTTGTTGGCATAGTGTCCCATTTCTCTGCAATTGAAGCACTGAACTCCTGTAGTTGCGGTGTTGCTCCTCTAAGCTTGACTTCCTGCATTGTCGGTAGGGGCTTGACCAATCGGATGAGGGGTGGACATTGAGGTCCTAGACGGGTTGGGAACCGCTGGCCTGCTAGGCTGCTGCTGAAAAGTGCGGGGCCTAGAGCTGCTAGCCCCACGCTGACTCTAGAACATCATCTTCCTTTTCCTTGACTCGAACAGCTGACGCTGAGAATCTTCCTGAATTAAAGCCTTATTGACCATATGCTGGAAAGAAGGGAAGTCATTTGATACTAGCTAAACCTTAAGATTGGGGTCAAGACCCTCCATGAATCGCCAGATCTTTGCATCATCAGTAGCGACATCTGCAGCCGCATAGCGTGAGAGTTGGGTGAAGCGATTCAGGTATTCTGACATAGATAAGTTTCCCTTCTGCAGCTTGTGGAACTCACGCCTTTTCATCTCCATAATCCCCTTAGGGATGTGAGTAGCCCGAAAAGCTTCAACAAACTCATTCCAAATGATGTTCTGGGCATCCACATAAGCAGCACAATAATTTTTCCACCAACTAGCTGCTGTACCATTCAGTTGGTGCGAAGCAAACTGCACACTTTCCACTTCATCACACTGGGCCAAGTATAACTTCCTTTCAACTTCCTTTAGCCAATCGTCAGCTTCCAATGGATCCACAGATCCAGCAAAGGTTGGAGGCCTAGTCCTCATGAACTACCCAAACTTGGACTGGGGCGGCTCAGCTGCGGCTTGGGCTGGTGCAGCTTGAGGCGGGTTGAGAGCATTTTGCGCCAATGCTTGCAAAAGCTGAAGCTGCATCGCCATCATTTGTTCCAGATTCGGCGGTTGATTCGGGGGTGGAGGTGGTATCTGCTCTTGCTGGGCTGCAGGTGGTTGCACATTCTCTGATTCAGGTTGCTGCTGTTCCACAGGTTCTTCTTCCTGAAATTGCACTTGTCCACGACCGTGTCCACGGCCTCTACCGCGGCCTCTTCCACGACCACGGCCTCTGCCTGGGTTCTCCATCTGCAACAAGGACGGCCAAGGCACAAAGAAAGAGGGAAAAGCAAAGATAAGAAACGGGGAACTAACAACATCCACAGAGACAAGGGCACACAACAGAAAGAAAACCAACAAACTCTTTATTCAAATTCAAAATAGTTTGATAACGAAGGCTGCATCACAAATGCACAAGGCACGATACAGACCAACACAAGCAATTATTAACCGATCTAGCGAACAAAAGGGCTCTCCAGACTAAAACATCTAAGTACTCACGTCACTCTCGAAGACACGCGAGGACGGGTCCTCCTCCTCCTCGTTCCTGCTGCGTGATGGGGTAGCTGCTGACGAAGGTCCTGCTCCTCCAGGGGCAGCTAAGAAACTCAAAGAAACCCCCAGAGGCAACTGGCGATGTAACACCCCGGCATCTAGTGTGCCCGAATGCTACCAAACATAGACTAAACAACATCTAAATACCACAATTAAACATAAATTACAGCAAAGGCGCACATGCTAAAAAACCAAAATTTCGGCAGCATCTCCTTTGTTTTAACATGAATTGAAGCGATAGCAATAACAAGGTAGTTCATAGCAAAACATAAGGCATCTAAAACAGCAATATAAACGAATATAGCATCAACATAAGACAATAATACTAAAACCAACCACTCCATAAACTATGGCTAAGCAAATAAGGATCACAAGCACACAAAAGTTATTCCAAACACCTAGTTCATGG
Organism: Rhipidocladum racemiflorum; assembly: GCA_036346355.1. Lineage (NCBI taxonomy): Eukaryota > Viridiplantae > Streptophyta > Magnoliopsida > Poales > Poaceae > Rhipidocladum > Rhipidocladum racemiflorum. The sequence continues at coordinate 54,630,915 of CM070577.1, read as the reverse complement.
CACTTATTATGAACTTGACTAAAAAATAGTGTGGCTGGACTACGTGAAGATGTGTAGCTATTTCCCCTTCCCACATGCCGGTGTCATGGTACCTAAAATAAACAACATAAACACAAGCGTGAGTTCATCACTCAGCAAGTATATTGCAATGGTACAAACATAAACAATTACATGGCTACAACAACTCACATCATGTATATCATCTCATTCATGATCACAAATCATTATCATCATCATTATGTATGCGATGCGATGCGATGCTCATATCTCCTTGGAAACTCATACCGGTATGGTTGAGTACACACCCGTCGGTGTGCACCCTCTCCCCCCTTCCATCCCGAAGATGGAGAGTGCCTACTCCTCGCTTCCGTTCACCGCGGTGAATGGAATCACGATGTAGGACTTACTCATTGGCTCTCCAGAATAGTCATAACTATCTCACCGACCTTCCCCGGACTAGTTATGACTTTCTCACCGCCCGGGCCATGTAACATGCCATGTATGCAAATATGCCAACATCATAATTAACTTGTACATTAACACATGGCATCATAACATAATAAGCATACTCATCATATCGTTGGCAATCATTAAATCATGGCAAGTGATCATATCATATAATCAATTTCATCTAGTCTCAACAAGCAACCTACAAACCGCTATCCATTACAATACACTTGCCTCAACCACGGGCAACGGATTGGCGAGAAGTAGAAGGCACTCCCGGGGTCACACCACCTGCACATAGGTACCACACACTCACAATCATGTTCACAAAACAGTACGCAAACCCTCATCTACACCGACATTGCCAACTACTCGCAATACCCAAAAACAGAGGTTCTGTTCCGTCGGACAGCAGCCTTCCAAAAGGCATAACTTGGGTTCTGGGACTCCGAATCAATTAAACGAGTACATCTTCGCGTAGCTTAGGAAATTTCCTAACTTTTTCTAAGTATATGGAAAGACTGATTCGGACTCTAAAGTGGTTTAATCTACAGAATACCGTGATCCGTTCCAATCACGTCACAGATTTTAACACGCTCGGTAAAACAGCCATAACTTTCAAACGGTTTTTCGGAATTGGACGTTCTTTATATCCACGGAAATATATTGAAATTACCTACAATTTCTTCAACAGGCGGACGTCCAAATTCAGACACTAAATTGGCGAAAAACCAAACCCTATGTCGACTGCTCATGCTGTCCAAAACAGAGAACGTGGCAACTTCTAGATCTAATCTAATCTACTCAATTTCAGCACCACCAATTGATCTAAAAACATGATAATGACCCTAAGAACAGTACCTATACCAACCCCAAGGATTCCCATGGCCATACCTTCGCCCGACGCACGAAAACCCAATAGATCTCCTCCCGGTTCGCGCGATCTCCTTCCTCGCTCCAAATCCACCGGATCTCCTCGTCGCGGAGCGCTCCAATGGATGGATCTTCAAGGTGTTGAGGTGGGGATCTCCCCTAGGGGCAGCAAGGGAGGTGGAGAGGTGGTGGAGAGGTGGAGGAGCAATGGGGAGCAATGGGGAGCAATGGGAGAGGGGAGGCGCAAGCAAGGGAGAGGGGAGGTGGGAGGTGGCGGCTAGGGCATGGAGTGGGGGCGCAAAAGGCAGGGTGGAGGCGCCCCAACCCCCCTAGATCTGGTTTCCTCCCCCCACATGGGCCCAAAATCCTTCCCACTAAAGCCCACGACTCATCCCCTTCGGCCCAAACTACCCTGGAGAGGCCCAAACTCCCGTAATCGGCCCGGAAACACGATTAAACTTCATACCGTAAAGTTTTAACATTCATTTTCACATTTTATAAAGTCACATTCTCTAATTTCACCTTTTACGGCGTCTCGACATCCCGTAGTGTCACAGGCGACGAACAGACTTGCACGCGGTCTCCCGAGTCTTTGGGCCTTGATGACGCTTGGCTGGCGGGGTGTCAGGAGTCAACCCTCTCCTGGGCAGATCCTCAGGGACTGGCGCTGGTGCTAATGGCTGTGTCGCCTGCACAGGGGCTGGTGGAGGAAGAACGGCTGCCTACTGAGTCTCCTTCAGCTGGCGAATCTCCTCTCGAGCTGCTGCCGACCTCCGGTACACGTCTTGGAGCTCGTGGGTGGTGCTGACATAAGCCTCATCCTGGGCTCGGATGAGCGATCCCATATGCACAATCGTCGGATCCGCCTCATGATCCAAACTCCAAAACCTGTTGTGGTACCTTCCTTCCACATAGCACGGAAAAAGGCGATACGGTGAATCCTCCAGTCTGTCACTGTAGCTACTGCCCAAATGGATAAGGGCTTGTCTCGCCGCATCTTGCAGCGCATCCCCCATCTTCAGTCTCTCCGAAGTGAAGCAAAACGGACGATCCTCTGCCAGACTCCGACTCTTGGCGTGTACCAACAGCCTGACCCTCCACGTGCTGTAGCCAACGCTAGGCACGGAGGTACAGCGGTACTCAGGGCGATGGGGAAACTCCAGCTCCTGGAGCATCAAGGACAGCTCCGCACAAAAGCCTCCAGCCAACGACGCAAAGGTGGTGTAAGTCGACATCTACAAATTTTGAAACAAGTTGAGATTAGTAACCAGTTTTAAATAACAGCTAAGGTAAGCTCAAGACACTAAGATAGGAGAGATAGAAGCCAAGGAATTTAAAATTGTATAAGTAAGTTTTTATGAAAATATTAGTCTTTAAGGTTTGCCATTCTAACTAGGTCACGGCCTACAGTCGTCCAGGCTCTGATACCACCGCTGTGAGACCACAAATCAGCTATCCGAAATCTCCTGTTTATTTCTATACTAGTCCCAGATTAGTAGCTAGTACACACAGTAAACAGTGATACATCATTGCCGAACATAACGAAATTGTAACATAACTATAAAGTATTAGCCACATGGCTACTTATTACAATAAAGGGTCACACGACCAAAGTCACGGCAGCGGAAACAACACGAAAAGAAGCGGAACCCAAAGAACACCACAGGCGACGACTAGGAACATGCTTAGATGTCCTGGCAATCCTCCTTGAACTCTTCAGCGTAGAACTCACCGTCTTCGTTGGCGTCCTGATAGTGTTCTGATGACAACAATTATGTAGTATGTGAGTACAAAAGTATTCAGCAAGTCTGGGAAGTTATGCATATGTGGGGCTTTCCAAGGAAGGCTTAATATGGTTTATTTGCATAAAGCCAACTTTCATCAAACCATACTTAATATTAATTTCCACAAAGCATATTTGAGCAATTCTTTTTAACAATTGAATTATGTAATATTTCAGTGAGGGTTCTAACCACCATCACTAGTATAAGGGCTCTATCCGCTACATTTGTAAAAGATCAAGATTATTCACACATGACTCTATTCGTCATGAAAAAAAAACAGGTTCCATCTACCTGGTTGGCTCAACCCGCCAATTAGACATCCGAGAGTTCTAACCACTCCCGAATCCCAAAATAACAAAAAATTTTAAAACCAAAACCAAAGTCTACCAGTATGAAAGCATTCTTTGCTTTGCCCTTGACCGTAGGCACGGCTATTCGAATAGTTTTAACTCTGCAAAGGTGTACAGCTTTACCCACAAGACATGATCATCTCTTAATGCCTCCGGATTAACACACTTCCTTTGGTGTGCTAGCAGAGAGATCATGACAAGGCCTTTAGAATGTATACGCCTAACCCGACCCACCTGCTAAGGTTTCACCACTGTTAGGGTTCAATTCACCCAGTACAGAAGCCTCCTCTTGCGCCGTGTGAGAAAAACAATCTTGCCTCTATCTGGCACTCACATTCCACCATTTGGCGAGTCTAAGTTAGGTTTCTACATATTATTTAGCCAGGTCGTACCATTATAGACATGTGGTAGTACGGTAATGCTTAGAATAGATAGTCATAAGCGTCGGTCCTTAATTGACTTGGGGCGGTACATGCATATTGGAAACTAGTGCTTAATCCGCACCCACCCGAATTCCAATCCGCCCAAGTCCAAATCCTTTTTCATTTTCTTTTTATTTTGGAAAAACAGTATCAAATACTTTGTAATAATTTCCAAATCACACTTTAAATCATAACTTTTGTATAATCCCACCCATGGGTCATTTTCATCACTTTCGACCCTAAGCAATTCTACCGTTCTAACCAACAAAAGTCAAAATATAAAATATACATGACATAGCAAAGGGTCCTAGGGTGACAATTAATCATGGATAACAATAATCAAGGAGGTAAGCGCAATTGGGATTAACTAATCATTTATATTTGACATACGGTGATAAAGATAGCGATGCATGTTTATAAAGCATTGTAAACACATTAGCAAACATGGGATCAAAATGCATCAAGGGACTTGCCTTCAGTCACAGCGAGGAGGTCCTACTCTTGAAGTCCGGCGACGGGGTCGGCGGACCTGGCGGGATCCTCGGCTACGCGCAAAACGGTACACAAATAAATAACGATAAATAAAATAAAATCCAAAAATTATAAAAGTTATACTGGCAAGTAGGTATTGAATTTAGATGAATTTAGGAATTTGAACGGAGTCAATCGGAGTTTGGACGGAAAAGTTACGAGCCTCCGAAGTTTGAACAATCTGGAAAATAGAAAATCGAGGAATATTCTCTGGCATCTTCTTTTTCCATGGATTTCTGAATTTCTAGTGTCTCTTGCATGTGGGGCCAAGCTGTCATAGAGAGGTGGGGCTCTTCCCCATGGCTTCATTGCCAAAACAGAGGAGCCATGCTCCTCATGGAGCCGTGCGGACGGGGGTTCTTGGCGGCCCGGCGGCGGCTTCGGGGCCGGAGGGGCAACGTGGCGGGCCGGAGCGGTAGCGACGGTCTGCGGCGCTGGCCTTGGCGCGGCGCATGGGGCGGCGGCGACGGCGTGGCGGGCGCCGGCCGGCGGGCGAAAGGCGGCGGGGAGGTGACCGGCCGGCCGGAGGGGCGGTGACGGCGGCCGGCGGCACGCACGGGCAAGGCAAAAAAAAACAGAGAGCCCCAAATTTTCCAAAAATTTTGAAATTTCGCGGGAATTTGAACATGGCCTCACAAATTGATTGATGGATCATCTAGAGCACATCTAGAAAGACTTTGGATAGCAAGGAATCTAAGAACAACCCAGCGGAGGCAATGAATTTGACGACGAATAGATGTTCGGCCAACACGACTCAACCACGAAATTTGTCGCAAAAACTTGATGAAACTTAAAATTGATTGATGAGTTAGAATCTAGACATCCATATGAACACACGGGAACGAACGGAATTAGATTTGGCTCACCGGAGAGGAATATATAAGGATGAACACGAAAAACGGCGTTCTTCGTCGGTTTTCTCGATCTCGCGGACGAACGGCGAGGAGAGGCTAAAGAAGAATGAGACCACCGGGAAGATGACTCCAACACGAAGTAATGAGAGGTGGAAGTGCGCGATTTGATGAAGAAACGGCCGAGTTATGAGCAATTAAAGAGATTTTGGTTTTTGGTCCAATGCGCCGTCTCCAGCTAGATCCCGGGTTGAAGATCATGGGGGATGGAAAGGTTTCATCGCTACGAATCTGGCCGTTCGCGATTTGGAGCATTGATTGGAAAGTTATGGTGGTTTGAATCATAGAGCCAAGTATGGAAGCTTGAAGTTCATGTTCTCTGGTTCTTCCACGGGAGGTTGAAGATGATGAATAGTGTCTACCACGTGTCACCTTCCGGTTGACCGAGAGTTACGCAAACGCAACACCCTAGAGAAAAATTAGCAAAAATGGTCTAAAAATTCCGGAAAAATTCCCAGAACCATTAGGGAATATTTGGAACCCAATATAATTGGTTTCGCGGAATTTAGATGAAATTTGGAGTTTGAATATTCTGGAGCGAATAGTGGGCATTAAACGAAAGCCGCGCGAGCTAAAATACCAGAGAGCTTCCAAAAATCTTGGGAAATTCCCAAAATGTTTCTAGAATATTTGGAGCCTAATGCAATAGGTTCCGAGATTTTTGGAGCATTTTTGAACTCGGACGGAATTTCGGGTACTGACGGAAATCTGGAAATTCGATTTTTCGAACAGAGGGGAATTGAATTCCGATTTTGGAAGGGAAAGGATGCCAGGTTAAATTAAACACCAAGGGAAATCCAAATTTTGAATTTACTTAATTTAAATTAAATTTTGGCAGCAGACCGAAATTGAGGATGTTACATTGTGCCTATGTCTCTTTCGGGACTGCACAGATGCGAAATTCAAAGTTCACAGAGGGGTGAGTGCTCCCTCATTAGAAGATGACGATGAGGTATAGTCGAGTGCAAGACATCGGAGAAGATCTTCTAAAGATAAACTCTCATTGAAGTTATCATTGTTCGAGTGAACTCGTGCATTGTCAACTTCCATAGGGCTTGCGTCCTGATCCTCTGCTCCTAAGACAAGAGCAGGTATGGAGTCGCTAGCCTTCCTGGATTCATCATCCGGAAGTAGAACTCCCAACACAGCCTCAACTGGCTTGCGAGGAGTTGCCAATTGGGACGACTCCGCCTCAGTAATGTACTCAAGGTAGAAGTGACACTTACAGTCTTCTTCTTCAAGCTAGTCATCGGAAGTGAGATGCGCGTAGTCAGCTAGATCAAACGAGTTTCCTTCATCCATGCTTGCAGCGACTGCACATTTTACCTTTTTCAACCTTGAGATATGACGGAGGCTCTCCTTCTAGTGCCAACTATCGATGTTCAAGACTCAGGGGTCCCTAGATCGATCTTATGAATATGTGTTTTTGTTGCCTTTGTCTATAACACAATGTTGAAAGGAACAAGAAAATGGATGGGGCTTGTATTGCGGGTGCTTCTTTTTAGAGTGTAGACATTTTATGCTATTACACTTTGCTATGTCCTTGTTCAGACTCGTGAACTCCTATTCCTCCTCTCTTTAATCCTTGCGGGAGTAACCTATTTATAGCATCGAAGGAATGGCAGTTATCATCATCGAAGAGGTGTCTTCCCACCAAAATGTGTCTTTTCACTAAAGATGTGTCTTCCTACCAAAAGTTGTCTTCTCACCGAAGAGGTGTCTTTTCGTTAGAGGGTGCCTCTTCATAGGAGGTAACTTCCAAGCTATTGTATATACCTGTCAGAGAAACCTTCTTCTGCATGTAGTCCATGCGCAGAGATTCCTTGCCGACCTAATTTAGGTCAGGGCAAAGTTTCACTCAATATTTGCTTAGGTTGGTGTGATATAGGACACTTTATCTGACATGTAAGGGTTTCCAGGTCAGCTCATTCTCGACCTGAACGTTTCCTAACCTGGTAGAGGCTCAGGCCTCGTCCGACCTATATTCTGGTTGGGTATTTAATTTCGTGATCAATAGTAACTTTAACTTAGATATTTAATGTCTCTTTGATACATGGGCCGTATTTAATAAGGATGTGACGGGCCTCTCTCAAAAGTCGTAGCCATTAATGGGCTTCACACAATCGTCGTCATCTCCATCATTTAACAATTCAATGACCTTAAGGTGATGAAAATCGAGAAGGTGATCGATCACTTAAAGGCATATAAGGAACGGATTAGGGGATATGATGGCGGTGAAAAAGAGCACCGACTCCTGACGCGCGCCGAGTGGGAGGCCCGATCATTGAGGCGCAGCGGCGAGGGCTCTTTTGGTGGCTTGAAGATGAAGGTCGACAAGGCCACAAGAATCGGAAAATTGACGACAAAATTGAGATACTATAATTGTAATGATTATGGGCATTTTGCTTCAGAGTGCCACAAGCTAAAGGAGGAGAAAAAAGCACTTCTTGTCAAAGCTCGAAGTGACAATGAACCGGCGTCGCTTTGACGCTATGTTAAGTAAGAGAGTTGAGTTTGGGATGTTGAAGAGGTGTGTTCACCGTCTAAAGTCAAGTCCGTCAAAGGCGACTTCGGGGCATTGAAGAGCTGCGTTTGCCGTCTGAACTCATGTCTGTTGAAGATGAGTCCAAGATGTTGAGGAGGCGTATTCGCCGTCTTGAATTAAGTAAGTTGAGTACGGAGGTGTTGAGGAGATATGTTCTCTATCCTGTATCTAATAATTGAGTTGGGCAAAATCGTAGATGAGACCGATTGTCTCAACAAGTTAGAGTTGTATTAGAAATTAGGTGTTAGAAGATTAAGGAGGTAAATGTTAGAACTAATCTTGTAAATGGAGTCCGAGTAGTGCAAGGACTAGAAAACTGAGTAGAATAAGAAGTCCTTTAGCCGAGTTGGTTGAGGAGAAAGTCTTTATAAGGCACAGTCTTTAATTTGTTGAGATAAGTAGAGAAGAAGAGAGCAACAACAAACACCAGAGAGCTTAGCTGGGTTGGTTCGTGCGCATTGCTGTGAATCACGGATCGTAAGTTCAAGTCTAGTCGAAGTTTTATTTGAGATGTTTGTTTTCAGTTGAAGTTCTTCCGGGGGAGGTGAAGCGGGCCAAGTTCTTGCGTATACGTAATACTATGAAGATAAGCGCGGTGTCCGCCGCACGCGTGAACGAAAAACGAATTTCATTTTTTTCGGAGAAAAAAAATGGATCGAGATGTATTTTCTAAATTTTTGTATATATTTTCTGCGGAAAAATGGAGACAGGATCTTCTTTTGCCGAGTTTAATAATCTATACGTTCACCGGTCAATAATACATGCTTCGAAAAATACTATAGATCGAGTTACAAAAAAAACTATAGAGATATAACTGTATACATATTTCTTATTCCGAAAAATATTAGAAATCGAGTTACAAAAAAAATAGAGAGATAGAGTTGTACACATATTTCTTTTGATGATATTTCTTCTAACGAATTTGGTTAACACTCTATTATTACTCGGTCAAATTTTTTTTTGTTGAACTTAACACTGTATGCGTTTACCAAGTAATAATACATGTTTAGAAAAAAATTAGAGATCATGTTTTGGAAAATATTAGAGACCGAGTTGGAGAAAAAAGTCTAAAGATTAGAGATTGAGTTAGGAAAAAAGTCAAGAGATAGAGTTGTACACATATTTCTGTATGGAGAAAAAAGTCTAAAGATTAGAGATCGAGTTAGGAAAAAAGTCAAAAGATAGAGTTGTACATATATTTCTGTCAACGAAAATATTTTTTTTTAGGAAAAACGGAGAAAGGACCTGACGTAAGGGGCGGGGACCTATTTGTTACATTTTTTGACCTGATCGCTATCCTGAAAAATTAAAAAATGTCTCGCTCGAGATTTGCATTTAGTGAGGGGTTTTTCTGTAAAGTAACGAACCAGGGACCTAAATGCAATTTGGAAAAAAATTTACCCTCACAAAAAATCACGGAGGACCTGTCTATAATTTACATGAATCTATCCGTAATTTAGAAGAAATATAGGGGCATTTCATAAAATGAAGGGGGGCTGACATGGCACCCACGGTTGGCCTCCAATTCTAGACCTTGTAAGGCTAGTTATTAATATTAATATGTAAAGAAGGATGTGTATGTGAGCTGAGCTCTACCCACCGTCCGTCTATGCTGCCACACGCATACATAAAGATCTCTTGCTATTGTTGCTAGTACAAGTACATCATCATATTGCTAGAATTTTTTAATTATTTATTTGATTCTTGAGCCGATCCAACAAGCATCACGCTCGTGAGACGCTGCAATGCCCAGCTTGATGGCAGGCACAGCCCAATCATGGACTGGGGTGTGGTGACCTCTCAATCAGAGAATTTTTTTTATTTAATATTTATTTTAATTTTTTTTTTCAAAAATAATTGACGGAAACAAAAAATTGCAAAAGTAGGCTCCCGTCGCCCGGATATGGAGCGATCGCCCCATATTCAGGCGATAGGGGGGGTAATAACGGTTAGAAGTAACAGTCGGGTAAAAGTTTTTTTGCATGGAGGTACCTATCGCCCCAATATCGAGCGATAGGGATCTAAATGTAAAAAACAATTTTCATTCAGGTACCTATCGCCCGATACTGGGGCGATAGGTACTGTGGTGGACCAGCCATGCTCATCCCTCCCCTCGGCTAGCTAAACGAAGCCCCCGTATCTACTGGCCCACGTGAACGGATTTATAAACGTCAACCTCTCCTTTCGATAAAGCCATAAGTCCTTACCTTAGGAGATCATCCCCCGGTAAAAGGCAAAAAAGAATAAAGACCGCCCCCTCCGCGACGAGGGGAAGTTCCCCTCCGTAGCGAGGGAGGAAAACGGAGGAAACTCCCCTCGGCTATGTCTCCTTCCGGCGCAAACATAGCATGAACTACCAAGATCTGACACCCCCCAACAACCCCTCCCTAGTACGCCAGGACGTGTCAGGCTAACCTGAGACCCTAATATAAGCGAAATCCCCGTTGAACCCCTACAAAGGGTATATAAATAGAGGGCAAAAAAACCCAATACAGAGGGGGGAGTGACTCAAGGAAAAGTCAAGTTAGTCCTTGGCAAGAACCAGGAAGGAAGAAGAAGGCCGACCAGTATGTGCATATCCTCAGGCCTGCCCTATAAAAAGAAAAAGAAGAAAGAGGAGAGGGAGGTTCCCCGAAAAACAAGAAACAATCCCACAAAGAAACAGAGAGAGAGACCCGATGGTTCAACACTACCACACTGGCGCCGTCCGTGGGGAACCCAACCGCAAGGTGAAACCACCACTTGCCGATCAAGCCCAAGGGTAAGTCTCCTGCAACCATGCCACCAAAGAAAGGAAATGAGGCAATATCCAAGGGGGCGGCAACGACGGCAGGAGCAGAAGAACCAAGACGGCGTGCGAGAAGCCAATCTGGAGATCCCCCTCGACTTCTGCATGATGAGACGCGAATGCCAGCCGCAACAGAAACTCGAAACATGGCGGGAACTTTACCTCCACAGACTCCGTGGCCGTGCGCAAGCGAGCCCCCAAACGACGGCCTCCGACGACAGGTCGAACGGTTTCGACACCAGGAGGAGATGTGGCGGAAGTGTCGACGCATCCAGCTCATCGCCAAAAGACCCATGGAAACGAAGAAATCCATGGAGAAGGAACCGGAGCTCAGGAGGAGATTGACCCCAACGTGCGGGCTCTGATGGAAGCCAACGAGCAACTCATGGCAGAGTTGAAGCGTTTGCAAGGACTATCGGCGGGGTCAATACGAATCACAAGATGAAAGCCCGAGCCGTGAGGTGCTATCTCCAGCGGTTGCGACGGCACACAGGGAAGACCACGATCCAAACCCCCTCAGCACCCGCCTACGGACCAAAAAATGGCCCTCCCCGGGAAGCTTCAAATTTCCCACCGTTAAGCCATATGACGGTCGGACGGACCCAAGGGAGTTCCTTCGCGTTTATGATACGGCGATTGAAGCCGCGGGAGGAGATGATGATATCAAGGCGAAGGGGCTCCTTCTAGCCCTCGAAGGCATAGCCTTGTCCTGGTACTCTTCGCTGGAGCCCCGGTCAATCACCTGTTGGCCGCAACTCCGTTGCAAGCTTGAAGGCAACTTCCAGGGTAATTTCGACGGAATGAAAGAGGAAAGCGACCTATTTGCGGTCAGACAACGCGAAGGGGAAACCCTTAAAAGTTACTTCCAGCGTTTCTCCCGGATTAAGTGCCAAGTACGAGGAGTAAGCGACACCACTATCATCAACGCGGCACGTTGCGGCCTGCGCAGGGGACCGTTGGCGGAAAGGCTCGCTCGTAAAGAGGTACGTACGGTGGAAGAACTCTTTGCGAAGATGAGGGAGTACGCGCGGGCGGAGGAAGACAACTTCCGAAGGGAAGACGGACCCCAACAGGAGAATCAAGAATTCGCCCCGCGCAAGAGAGGGCGAGGGAAGGACCTCCCTCCCAACCCAAAAATGAGGGAACGATACCAAGAGCCTGGAAGAAGAGATGAAAGGAGGAGAATCCACCACATTGAAAAACCAAGAAATCGGCAAGCCACGGGCGACAGGCTAGCGGAGCAGCAGAGACGAGGACCACCCCCGAGCCGAGGAAAGCAAGACGAGGGAAGCCGAGTTAACAAGAAGGAAGGGACAGAGCCCCGGCAGTACTTCTGTGAATATCACGGGGAAAATATCACTCATGACACCATCCAATGCAAAGTGATCAACGGATATCGGCGGTTCGAGGCGAAACAGAAAGAAGTCAAGACGCATCCTGCGCCGCCGAAGCGCCTCCTGTTGGACGACAACACCCCTTTCCTCGAGTAGGAATGAATCATCTTCGTCGCATTATCAACGTCATTGCGGGGGGCTCCTCATCACATCTCTCGTCAAAAAGACAGAGGAAGGCTTACGCCCGGCAAATTAACCACATTGCGATTACCCCGCCACCCTTCCTCAGGTAAAATGCGAGCCAATCACATTCACACAGGAGGACGCCACGGGGTACACTTCCCGCACCAAGATTCCTTGGTAATAACCGCCATTATCGCCCGATTGCGAAATCGTCGAATATTGGTAGATGGAGGGAGCGCCATGACATACTATCCATGAAGGCTTTCCAACAAATGATGATTCCACAAGATCGGTTGAAAAAATCGGAAGTGCCGTTGATGGGTTTTGGAGGAAGCACGGTCGGCACCACAGGGCAATCGAGCTTGAAGTCACATTCGCGACGCCACAAGCCAGCGTCACGAGCCGTGTCACATTCGATGTGGTAGACATGCCATTCCAATACAATGCGATCCTAGGCAGGGGCTCGTTGACAACCATGGGGGCCATAATTCATCACGGTTTCCTATGCATGAAAATTCCCTCCGAAGATGGTGTCATCACGGTGCGAGGAGACCAAGCCTTGGCGAGGAAGATAGATATGGAGAACCCACCTCAAGTCAAACATGTCCGCATTACTGAGCTAGATCCCGTCGTGCCTGCAAGTCGCAGCCAGTGGCTCCCTAAACCACAACCCCAGGGAGAAACCCAACGGATACCGCTCAGGCCAGAAGCGACAAGGCAGTAAGCCTCGGCGCCATGTTGTCTCCAGAGGAGGAAAAACACTTGATCTTTGCTTCTCCAGGAATATGAAACCGTGTTCGCATGGGGGCCTGAAGACCTTCCGGGCGTCCCGAGAGAAACTATCGAACATGCTCTCGCTATTAATCCAAGCGTGAAGCCTAGGAAGCAGAAATTGAGAAAACTTGCAGCAGAAAGACAAGAAGCTACGAAGGTGGAAGTGACTAAACTGCTCCAGGCGGGAATCATCCGTGAAACCCGATACCCGGAGTGGCTGGCCAACATCGTCCTAGTCAAGAAGGCTAGCGGGGCATGGAGGATGTGCATCGACTTCACTGACTTAAACAAAGCATGCCCAAAAGATGACTTCCCCCTGCCCCGCATCGACCAGCTGGTTGATTCAACCTCCGGGTCAGAAAGGATGAGCTTCCTTGACGCGTACTCCGGTTATCACCAAATCTGTATGCAAGAAGGAGACGAAGACAAGACAGCATTCGTTACTCCCTTCGGTACCTATTGCTTCGTCGCGGATGCCTTTCCGGGCTCAAAAGCGAGTGCTACCTTCGCTCGACTCATCACGAAGATCTTCGCCGATCAGTTGGGAAGAAATGTGGAAGCCTACGTTGACGATATCATCGTCAAAAGTGAGAAGAAAGAAGATCACATCGGGGATCTCCGGGAAACTTTCAGAAATTTGATAAAAGGAAAGGTAAAGCTTAACCCGTCAAAATGTGTTTTTGGCGTGGACGCAGGAAAGTTGCTAGGTTTCCTGGTCTCCCAACGGGGCATAGAAGCGAATCCAGAAAAGATAAGAGCTATCCAAGACATGGCCCCACCAAGAAACCTGAAAGAAGTACAGCGGTTGGCAGGGCGGATAGCAGCGCTCAGTCGGTTCTTGCCAAAATCCGCGGAGCGAAGTTTGCCGGTCTTTAAAGCCTTGCGCACAAACGATAGTTTCGTCTGGACAGGGGAATGCCAACGCGCCTTCGACGATTTGAAGCAGAGTCTCGTGGAAATCCCTGTCCTACAAAGTCCGAAGCAAGGTGAGGAGCTTCTGTTATATCTAGCAGCTAGCCCCTCGGCCGTAAGCGCTGTGTTAGTGCGGCCCCTAGGCGCCAAACAACAGCCGATCTACTTCGTCTCTGAAGCCCTCCAAGGAGCGAAGCTACGATACTCGGAAATGGAAAAACTGGCATACGCTCTGTTAATGGCATCTCGAAAGCTCCGGCATTATTTTCAGGCCAACCGCATCAAGGTGCCAACTACCTATCCTCTAGGGTCTATGCTCTTCAACAGGGAAAGCACTGGGCGCATCAGCAAGTGGGCGGTCGAGCTAGCTCCCTTTGAATTAACCATAATTCCTCGCACGGCAATCAAAAGCCAAGCTCTCGTCGATTTCATGGTAGAATGGACTTCCCCAGCCCCGGAGAACAACCAAACTCCAACAATGTGGTCCATCAACTCCGACGGGTCTTGGGGGGCGAGTGGAGCGGGAATAGCGGCGGTGATACACACACCCAGCGGAGAAAAAGTGGAGTTCGCAGCAAGGCTGGAATTTCCTTCAACCAACAATATAGCCGAGTATGAAGCGCTATTATTGGGTATCAGAAAAGCAAAGATCATGGGAGCGAGAAAGGCGATAATATACACCGACTCGAAACTCATTCAGGGGCACATCACCAAAGAATATCAAGTGAAGGATGAACAGCTCCAGAAGTACGTCGAGATGGTCCGAACCATGGAGAAGGGTTTCACTGGGTTCACCGTTAATGCAATTCCCAGGTCCCAAAATGAACGCGCCGACGAGCTAGCCAAGATCGCAGCCACCGGAGGAAGTCTACCTTTGACAATCTTCTTCGAGATACTTCGCACCCCCTCCATTCCTTCCCAGATAAATGTCATCGTTCGAGCAGCCGGTGAAGACTGGAGGAATGAGATATACAACTACCTCCTGGAGGGAGTTTTGCCAGACGAGGAGGCACGAGCGAGGCGCGTCGAAAGGCGAGCAAAGAAGTACGCCATCATCAACGGCCTCCTATTCCGTAGCAGCCTCTGCGCTCCATGGCTACGCTGTATTTCGCGAGAAGAAGGAGTTCAAGCTTTACTTGAAGCGCACGAGGGAGATTGCGGGGCACACCAGGCCCCTAGGAATCTCGTGAGAAAGTTATTCCGGATGGGGCTCTACTGGCCTTCAGCGTTGCAAGATGCGGAGCACATGGTCCGACACTGTCATGCGTGCCAATGGATGACCAAGCAAACGAGGGCCTCGCCCAATGAACTGCATCACGGTACCCCGGTCTGGCCCTTCGCCAAGTGGGGAATAGATATTGTTAGGCGCTTCCTAAAGCTCGAGCAAACCTTCAGTTCGTAATCGCCGCCATCGATTACTTCTCCCGCCGGATCGAGGCGAGCCGGTTGCGAAGATAACCGCAGAGGCGCCGTCAAATTTCTATGGAAAACGATTATCTGCCGATCTGAGGTCCCTTACCAGATCGTGACCGACAATGGGACTCAATTCGACTCCTGGAAATTCGCGATTCATTGTGACAATCTCGGATAAAGATGCGCCGCCTCGGTGGGTCATCCTCGATCGAGCAGGCGGTGGAACGGGCGAACGGGTTACTTCTTGATGGCATAAAAAAAAGGCTTTATGGCTCTAAGAAGGGGCTTTGGCCCGACGAGCTGGATCACGTCTTATGGGCAACCCGCACTTCGGCCTCAAGAGCGACCGGCTTCTCCCCCTTCCGCCTCCTTTTCGGGGAGGAAGCCGTTTCACCCGCGGAGATCTGTGCAAAATCCTTACGAGTAATTAAAGCCCCGACCCATGAAGCAATCGACATCACGTGTGATCTAGAGGAAGAACACAAGCTTCAAGCCTTGAAGACCATGAAAGCCTACGCGGAGGCATCCACTCGAAGCTTCAACAAGAAGGTGAAGAAACATGAAATACACCCTGGGGACATGGTGCTCAAGCGGGCCGCCCCGGCCTTCGCGAAGCTGGAAACGACGTGGGAGGGACCATACATCATCCAAGAGTCAACAGCGAAGGGTGCGCACAAGCTCATTACCCCCAACGGAGAAGAGATACCACGGACATGGAATACCGACGCACTCAAAAAATTTTACCCGTAGGTGATGGAATCCGAAGGAAAGAAATGTACCGATCCTTATCAATAAAATAATGGAGAAACATTGCGAGTTCGAGCCATCTTCATATTCTCCAGGATTCAAATCAAGATACCTGTTGCGAGTTCGCGGATGCTTGGTCGGGCAAAAGTCCCACCCATCCCTCGCTCCGAAGACCCGTTGCCTCGCGCCGGGTAGGAGTTCGCGGATGCTTGGTCGGGCAAAAGTCCCACCCATCCCTCGCTCCGGAGACCCGTTGCCTCGCGCCGGGTAGGAGTTCGCGGATGCTTGGTCGGGCAAAAGTCCCACCCATCCCTCGCTCCAGAGACCCGTTGCCTCGCGCCGGGTAGGAGTTCCACGGATGCTTGGTCGGGCAAAGTCCCACCCATCCTCGCTCAGGAGACCCGTTGCCTCGCGCCAGGGTAGGGGTTCGCGGATGCTTGGTCGGGCAAAGTCCCACCCATCCTCGCTCAGGAGACCCGCTGCCTCGCCGGGTAGGGGTTCGCGGATGCTTGGTCGGGCAAAAGTCCCACCCATCCTCGCTACGGAGACCCGTTGCCTCGTCTTAGGGTAAGAATTCGTGGATAGTTAGTCACACCGACACTACAATTCGTTCATTTGCCAGGTTCATCTATTCCACGAAATAAACGTACGGGTGAAAGTGCCGACCTCACCTTCGCTCCGAAGGACCGGAGAACACACCGTATTACACTAGCCAAGTCATTAAGAAAATACGCCCAAGCCGGCATCCCGTCGTTCCCTCGGCAAGGAAAGAGAGGGTGCTTACGCGTTATGCGACTATACGAGGCCATTTCACGACTACTAATCAAGGCACGATAGGAAGCTAAGAATGCAAGATCAGAAGGAATTCAAGCAGGAGGACAAAGAAACGATTTACAAGTAAAAATCCCCTGTTGGGAGTTACATAATAACACCCCAATCATACACGATATGGAAATCCAACAGAAACTCCTATATGAGACAAGGCGGACTTAGACGTGGTGAGCACGCGTCACGGCTTCCGTGAGGGCATCCTTGGCTTCCAGCAGCCGCGGCACCATCCCGATCAGTATGTCGAGGTTGGCGAGGTCTCTGGCAAGGGCCTCCTCTGCAGCCATTATCATGTCGAAATCCGCCCATATACCTTCAATGAAGGCCTCGAGATCGTTGGCGACTGGAAGACCCCCGGGAGCGAGAGCGCCATCCGGAAGATCAAGAACCATGTTAGGGGCTCCCTCCTCCCCCAGCAGAGGTGGGATCTCTGCAACAGGCGGCCCCTCATCCAGGTCGGCAAAAATAAGGTCTTCTTCCATGGCTTCCTCGGGGATGTCGGCCATCGAAAAAGCAAAGGAGAACAAGGATAGAGAGTGATCGTCTACTAACAAGGTGGGCGAGGGAGGAGAAAAAAGCCAGAGTTAAATAGGAACACGGGAAGCCCAGGCGTCCACACGTCCCCCGAGGAGTTCACTGAATCATTAAGTCCCGCTAATACTCGTCACTGACGTTTGGTCTCCGTCGGGAGAAGCTAAACGCTTTTCGGACGAAGGGACCCGTGGAGCGAACAAACATGCATGATCATTTGATGAAATGGGTAATTTAACTCGAGTGTCTACAAAAATTCCCTCACACAAAGATACACAAACTAAGAAGGAGGCGGCTTCTCTTTGCCTTTCCCTGAGTCGCGCATTACAGCACGAGCTCGGCCTTGCAAACTCCTTGCCGTGGGCTCCGTCTTTGCTTCAAATCTGACATAAAGCTTGACGATAGCCGAGGCGGCGGAGGAAGGCTTCCCAGGCGGGGAATATCTCCGAACCACAGTAACGACGGGCGGCAAGAAAAACCGAAGTGCTCACGTATATGAGTACACCCTTTTGCCTCCAATAAGCGAGCCGTTTGACGGAGCCAGGTCTCGCGCGATGTCGCCAAAGGTCGTGGCCTGAATCCCCAAAAATCTTAGTAGATTTCTCAAGGAAGGAGACAGCTTCCAGGCTGGAGGAGGGAATACGACTCGGAGCTGCATCAATACCGAACCGAGGGAGCTGCTGAAGGAAGGCCTCTGTAGCCCCGTGAATCCCCGAGACAACGGATTCCAATTCCTTCTGAACCACGTCGTGACGCTCCTCCGCTCGTTGTGCGTTACGAAGATGAGCTTGAACCTCGCTTCGCGCCGTTGCGAGTTGAGAGGGGAATTCCTCCATTTGCTTCTTCAACATGTTCTTGCCCTCTTCCGCAACCACCAATAGGTTTTTCAACTCCTCTATTCGATCATCTTTCTTCTTCTCGTTTCGCTCCGCCGCCATGCGGGCTCGCTCCTCCTCGGCGAGACAGTCCCTCATCAGGGAAATTACCCCCTCGAGCTCTGCATTTTTCGCAGCCAAATCCCGACTTTGGGATGCTTCAGCCTGCACCTTGGCCAACGAGTCCTCAGAGTCCTGAAGTGCCCTTGAAAGATTAGCCTTCTCCGCCTCTAGTTCCACTACCCGTTCTTTCGCGGCATCGCAATCCTGGACCCCCTTGTTAAAGCGGCCCAAATGCGTCCGAAATCGACGCGATATTTACGGCGAGTACAAATTTCCTAAAGATGGAGAAGATATGAAGAAGGGCGTTGAAAGACACTGATACCAGTAGGATAAGCTCAAAAGGAAGGGTACCTTTAAATGATGGTCCATTGAGATCTCGCAGAGAGAAAGGTCATTAACTTCCTTAAATAAGGCCACAGATTTATTGTAAGGAGAAAAGGCCGCGCGCATCTTTCTTAAGGACGGAGATACAGCCGTCCCCCTTTCAAAATCTGAGGCTAAAAAATCCGACAAATCAAAGCGGACAAAAGAAGAGCCCACACCACCGCGAAGCTGGTTGGCTCGAAGGTAAAATCCCTTCATCCGGAGGGGGGACGCCTTGAGTACTAGGAATCGGAGGTTCTGGATCCTCCTCCTCCGCGGCAGGCAAAGGACTGGCAAGCGCCCCAGTTGGGGCCTGCTCCAACGGTGTTAAAGCCTCCGCCTCCTCCGCATTATTACCTCCTGCATCAACCTCATCAAAACCTGAAAGGACATCGCACCCTAACGAGCTGGCGGGAAAAGTATCAGAGTAAGACCTTCTCCCCGGTGGTGTCGAGAGTGGAAATGTTTAACCGCAAACCCGAGTCTCCCACAGCCGCGGGCGGCCCCACCTTCAAGTTGCCCTCGTCGCACTCATGATAGGAGAATCACCATCATCCTCGTCATATACGTCGATAGTCTCCACTCCGGGAATCCCTAGAAATGAATACCCGGGGGATTGACCCCCGTCAACATGCACATCAACGGAAGGGTCAAGTGGGAGGGCCGAGGGGACCTCCCCCATAGCAGCCGGACTTGATGTTGTCCCGGGAAAGCTCGTATCTGGGACAGATGGCATATGTGAGGGTTCGCCCGCAACAGCCAAGGGAATCGTTTCGGAGAGGCCCCCCGCATCCACAAAACCCGAAGGGGGCGGAGGCAGGAGAGACGTAACCGCCACAGAGCCGGAGGAATCACCCTCGTCGCTGGATTCCTCCGCATCCCAATCCGCATCCTCGTCGTCATCATCCCCCAAATCTTCGCTCCCACCCGAAGTGGCAGCAGCTTGGGGCAGCGCAGCACGAGTTAACCTTGCTCGTTTGGCAGGACGGGGAGAACCAGCTGACCCTCGGGGATGAGGGGGCGCGCGGCGTCCCCAGTCAGTAAAACGAGAGCATCGGGTGACCCCTATGGCGCCCATAGTGGCCTCATACTCCATTGCTTGGCAAGGGCCTAGAAGCTTGCGAGCCAATCTCTCGGCCGCCCCGCGCCCCAGGTCTTGTACCCCTTCAGGTCGAATCACAGACACCGTACCTCCCAGCGACCGCTCCAGAGTAACGGGGGAACTCCTGGCCAAAGGGTCGATACGACATAGGCAGTATTCCTCCACCAAATCTCGCATTGTACTCTGGGCACGAAGAGCCTTCAGATAATCAAGATGTCCAATTTCTTCCGCGGTCGCGCTCCAATTAGGGGATCGAATCGCGCGGACTGGACCCATCGAAGTATGGAGAGGAGAGTCCGTGCCCACGAGAATTTGATAATACCACCGTGACATCCATCCTGAGTCCCATTTCCCCTTGGCGGCCGCTACTGGGATTTCCTTTATAAGGGATCTCTTCGTCTGAAAATTCGAAGAACCAAACATGACTTGCGGCCTTCGTTCCTGTTTTCGCTGCTTGGTTGCCAAACGCATCTTCTATGAGAGAAAACAAGCGCCCTGTCAAGCAGATCCCAGCCGGACGAAACGCCCATTCCAGCACTGCCAATCGCACAATGGCGTTAGGGGTAAGCTGTGAAAGCTCTGCATGGAAAACCCGAATCTGGCGCGATGAGAGGCAGACGGAAAGCGAAGCCTGCCGAGAAATGTCGCGAACACCACCGCTTCATTCGCTTGAGGCTGAGGGGTTTCTTCATCACCCGGGAGGCGCATGGAAGGGCGTATTACCCCGAAATCAGCCGCTAATGCATCGAGGTCGGCAGAGCTCAGCGCCGACCGCCCCAAAATGGGGGATAATCCCGCGGCATCCTCCTTGCTCAGAACCGGCTTTATCTTAGGAGGGCGCCTAGGACCCATGGAGATCTAGGTATGTAGGAGATCAAGAAGACAGATACCAAAGGAGAACACGAACGAGAAAAGAAAACGGACGAAATGCGGAGCAAAAGAAAATGAACCTTGCCACCGTCGGAAAACCCTATCTTTACAGGATATGCCAAAAAAAAAACTCTCGGACGTTTACTGTTACATCCCAGCGAGCAGAACGACTTCTACCCGCTGACATGAGGGGCTAGTGTGGTGGACCAGCCATGCTCATCCCTCCCCTCGGCTAGCTAAACGAAGCCCCCGTATCTACTGGCCCACGTGAACGGGTTTATAAACGGCAACCTCTCCCTTCGATAAAGCCATAAGTCCTTGCCTTAGGAGATCATCCCCCGGTAAAAGGCTAAAAAGAATAAAGACCGCCCCCTCCGCGACGAGGAAGTTCCCCTCCGTAGCGAGGAGGAAAACGGAGGAAACTCCTCGGCTATGTCTCCTTCCAGCGCAAACATAGCATGAACTACCAAGATCGACACCCCAACAACCCCTCCCTAGTACGCCAGGACGTGTCAGGCTAACCTGAGACCCTAATATAAGCGAAATCCCCGTTGAACCCCTACAAAGGGTATATAAATAGAGGGCAAAAAAACCCAATACAGAGGGGGGAGTGACTCAAGGAAAAGTCAAGTTAGTCCTTGGCAAGAACCAGGAAGGAAGAAGAAGGCCGACCAGTATGTGCATATCCTCAGGCCTGCCCTATAAAAAGAAAAAGAAGAAAGAGGAGAGGGAGGTTCCCCGAAAAACAAGAAACAATCCCACAAAGAAACAGAGAGAGAGACCCGGTGGTTCAACACTACCACAGGTACCTGGATGCAATTTTTTTTTTTACATTTAGGTCCCTATCGCCCCATATTGGGGCGATATGTCCCCTGATAGCCATTAATGGCTATGGACGTCTAGTGACGGTATTTTTTTTCATTCAGGTCCCTATCGTCCCGTATTCGGGCGATCGCCCTATGTTCGGGCGACGGGAGCCTATTTTCGCAATTTCTTGTTTTCGTCGATTATTTTTGAAAAAAGATTTAAAATAAATATTAAATAAAAAAAATTCTCAATCAGATGCGTGAAGGTGATGGATGGAACCGGCCCGGGAGCTCATCAGTGGCTCCGCCGACGAGTCGGGCGTCCCGGAAGTGCCAGGGCAGTGTGCTTGTTCTGGATTCTGGGGTGCATTTTACAGTCGGTCCTTTTATTGTTCCCTCTTTTTCTCTTGTCCCATTTTGTTTCATGGTAAAACGAGGATGATCACTATAGATCAATCATAATATATCGATCGAATTATTAGAATAATTATGAGAAGTATCGTTTTTATAATAGGGTGTCATATTTATAGGAAAAAACTCATTAAAAATATATTCGAATTTATACGTATAGAGATAGACTCTCTCATCATATTTGAACAACCAAGTCCTCCTATATCTTAACCATTTCTTTATTTTTAATGTTTCACATGGGCACTATTTTCGAGATAGCTTCAAAGAAACAACACCAGTTACCTATACATTAAAATGGCTATTACGTTCGATAATACAAGTCATGATTTATTATTGGAGTAAATTTTGTAAAACTATAGGTTTATTATCAAAACATCACGTACAAAACTAATGATTTAACTGATAATTTCGTGGAACTACATATTTCGAGTGAAAGAGTATTTCATAACTACAAATTTAAGAGTTACTATGAAGTGCTAATAGCTCAAGGCGCTTGGACCCACGCGTCAGCATCACAAAGGAGCATCGCACGTCCGGTTCGTTGCAAGGGCAGCCGCTATGCTAGATAGTGGCTTGACTTTCACCGTCACTGGGTCCGCCATTATGTAACCATGGCGTTGAATGGAAGTATATATTAAAACATGCATTTATAGTTTTTATATAAAGTTAAAGTACATTTGTGTAAGATAGAAGTTATTAAAAATAAAAAGTATTAATTAAATTATAAATCAAAATACTGCAACAGTTATCCCAATATATATAGATGTTAGTGATATCACTGCTGATTCTTCCACCCAACAAAAGTATCACCGAAGGTTCATTTAAGGATGTATAAGTATGACTTTTTCCAATTTTCTAATAACATAGTTTCAAAATACACAATAATATTTATGCATATTGTTTCTGAAAATTTTCAGGGGGCTTTTGTTAATGTTCGTTATAAATTTTTTATTCAAGTCAAAGTACTTGGGTTATATATATTCACTAATTAGTTTTATAGTTCCCTGATATTTTGAACTGTCTAGCTTTGATATGCTCTTTGGTGGATTGTAAATAGTGAGTGTAATGTTTTACTTCAATCTAATTTGAAGCAGAGGGTGTCCTCACTCCTTATTGAAAAAAAAAGAGGAATATGAAGCAACTGGCAAATTATTGGAACCATACAGATGGAAATTGAGATGGAGGGCCTTGTGTGTGGGATGCCAAACAAAAAAAATATATGATGTAGTGGTAAAAAAAATTCCCTACTAGTAGGAAAAATACATATAATGCAACAATTATAATATAGATAATTAATCCCTCAGGTATCTCTAGAAACTAAAATAGCAAACGTTCACTGAAAATAATGGAAAACTAGGAGCATGTACAGTATATCATGTAAATTTCAAGAAAAATAATGTCGTTCTAAAGGTTTATATGGTTATTAAAATTTTGTGACAAATACTATGGTAAAACGCCATAGATTATTAATTTCACAATGTACCATTGGCACACAATGGTGGAAACACTATACATTGGTAACGCTTTTAATAAATAATACTATAAATGTCATAGGTATTAATTGGAGAATTCAACAACATACACAAAAAGAGAGAAAAAATCTCATTATGTTTATTTCTGCTTCGTGGATTTGGTAATCATCATACATGCTTAGAAATAATCAATTACAGGACAGAAAAAGGTACGGCAAAATGCCCAAACAAGATATACTATATATATATATATATATATATATATATATATATATATATATATATATACACACGTGTATATACACGTGTATACACGTGTACACGTGTATATACGTATATATACGTGTATATACACGTATATATAGATATATATATATGTATGTATGTACTATGCTTATGTAGAAATAATCGATTACATGATACACAACTATAGAAATGGTCATTTGGGTCGGTTTTGGTGGTGATACAAAGTCCTTAGACAGTGATGAGGGGAGGCTATCACAGTTGGTTTTCGCCCGATAGAGATATATAACATCATCTGGATCGGTTCTGAGCTCGAAACCGACCTTGAAAAACAATTATCTCTATCGATTCTGATATACAAACAGATAGAGAAGTCCTACAGTCTATCGGTTTTGAGCATCAAACCAATAGAGACAAAACATGAATCTCTACCGGTTTATGCTCGGAACCGATAGAGATAATTTGTACATATCTGTAGGTTCTTTTAGAGAATCTCTATCGGTTCGACACGCATAATCAATAGTTATAAATAATACTATAAATGTCATAGGTATTAATTGGAGAATTCAACAACATACACAAAAAGAGAGAGGAAAAATCTCTCATTATGTTTATTTCTGCTTCGTGGATTTGGTAATCATCATACATGCTTAGAAATAATCAATTACAGGACAGAAAAAGGTACGGCAAAATGCCCAAACAAGATATACTATATGTATATATATATGTATATATATGTATATGTATATATGTATATATATATATATGTATATATGTATGTATGTATGTATGTATGTACTATGCTTATGTAGAAATAATCGATTACATGATACACAACTATAGAAATGGTCATTTGAGTCGGTTTTGGTGGCGATACAAAGTCCTTAGACAGTGATGAGGAGAGGCTATCACAGTTGGTTTTCGCCCGATAGAGATATAACATCATCTGGATCGGTTCTGAGCTCGAAACCGACCTTGAAAAACAATTATCTCTATCGATTCTGATATACAAACAGATAGAGAAGTCCTACAGTCTAACGGTTTTGAGCATCAAACCGATAGAGATAAAACATGAATCTCTACCGGTTTATGCTCGGAACCGATAGAGATAATTCGTACATATCTGTAGGTTCTTTTAGAGAATCTCTATCGGTTCGACACGCATAATCAATAGAGAGATCCTCCTATTCTCTATCGATTTGAAGTGTCAAAACAATAGTCTCCTGAATTATCTGTATCGGTTCCACATTCAGAACCGATATAGATAACCCGTGTATATCGGTTCTGAGCGTGGAACCAATATAGTAGTAAATCAACCCTGGAGCCAGCACCGGATCACATATCACCACATCACAGTACACACATCACATTCACAGTATCACATAGTAACACATATTGATCACAGTATATAGAAAACATACTTAACATGAGGAGTATACATATCACATTCACAGTATATAATATTGTTTACATGGACTAATAGGAGTACATTCACAGCATAAAGCATTGTTTACATAGACTAGTAGGAGCCTGTAGGGTCTCTATACCTACCGTTCTCCGTTACAACATCTGACCAGTACCATGTGCACATGTTGTGTGCTATTCTGTTGAAATCTATTTTTTGTATGCTCTTGCGGGGGATATCCATGTCCTGCAAAGTAGAAAATATTACACTAATTAATTAAGTTTGAAAACTTGTACATAAAATGATGAGTGTATTATGCATGTACATACCTTAGGGAAAATGTTTGTGCTACCGACTAGGACCATCATGTGATGCATGACGTAGAAGCCACATAGTTCGTCGCATCCCTATTTATAACACTGTGAACAAATAAAATCAAATTAGAAGACGTAAAATAGATGTCAAGAATAATCTTATGATAGGCACTTGTACCCTCGCAGCAAGAACCCCCTCCCACTAGATATCCGCTTGGCCCTTCAGCTAAAAGACCACGAAGCGAGCTCTCTGGACCGAGGTCAACTCCAGAACCTCAAATTGCCGCTCCATGTACCACAGCCAATCTGCGGTCTGGACCGGCGTGCCCGCTCCATCGAAAGTGTCCAAGCGGAGGGACATCCACTCATGAAGACTCACCCTCGGCTCCGGCATAATGGGGGCAACAACTAGGGCCGCTGCAGGGGGAGGCACAACAGCAGGGGCTACCTGAACCTGCTGGCGTAGCTCCTGGACCTCCCTCTGCAGTGCCTGCAATAGGGCCGCAGTGGTGGCTCACACCTTAGCCCCCGACTGTGCCGCCGGGATCTCCTCCTGCGCTAGCCCATGAGCATGGGGTGAAGCGCTTCCTTCAGCAACCGACTTAGCTATTCCCTGAGATGGGTGACTCCCACCTTGACCCTGGCCTCCACGGCCACGGCGACCACAACCTCTACCCCTCGGCATAGCTGCTACAGTCACAATCATACAATCAACATGTTTATAAGCACATCATCAATATAAGCAAGATCAAATATCAAATATCAACATATACACAGTCTCCATCAAAAAGACAAAACATGATGCAATGAAAAAACCATAAACCCATCCTACGTGCATCCAAGTGTGTGTCAAATTTTAAATTAATTATTCCACTTATGTAAGTTTTAATGTTGCTATCCTATAACAAAATTTTAAGTATAACCTAAGCCATGTTTCTAAGTTATCCCACTTCATATTTTAGTTAAACCTATAGTATGACACCAAATACATGTTCCAAGGACCTAATACCTGCACTGATACCAACTGTAACACCCCGGGACCTAGTATGCCCAGGAGGTCATCAAACAGAGTAGAAACAGCAACCAAATAGCATAATTAAGGAGAAATTATAGCAAGGGCACAATTGCTTTAAAAGAAATTTCGGCAGCATCTCCTTTGTTTTTCCATGGTTTGAAGCAACAGTAATAATATCACACGCAATAACAAAATGGATGACATCTAAAACAGCAATAACAGGAGGTATAGCAACAATTTAAGTCCAGAATAATGAATTCAAACGTTGCATGAACCAAAACGAAGTGAACAATAAATCCAAGTGCAAGTTATAGCATGAACCAAATTTAGCACATTAAAATAAACATCACAACAACGAATGAGAATGTATAGTTGTCTAAATGAATGAATCTGTGTAGACGTGGTGCTAACTCCTTTTCCCGCATGCCGAGTTCATAGTACCTAAAAACAACATAAACAACAAGCGTGAGTTCATCACTCAACAAAGTGTATTGCAATGGAATAGAGCAACAACATTATTCAATAGCATCATTATTACATATTATAACACATCATCATAGGCATCTCATAGTTCATCTTCATAAAAATCTCATAATCATCCTCATTCATGCAATGCAATGCAATGCACATGTCTCTTTTCTTAGCACATACCGGTATTGTCGAGTGCACACCCGTCGGTGTGCACCCTCTTTCCCTTCCATCCCGTGGAGGGTGCCTACTCTTACTAACTCACTCCCAATCACAACCGTGGATGAGACTACGAGGTATGTCTTTCGTGTTCACTACATGTGAACACAGAAGCCCGTATCAGAATGGGTCGCCTCTTCCATTATGAATGCCCATATGTCATTAACATGTAAGAACTTGTACAAATACTCAATATGACAATTGCATAGCCAATATGTAATCATGTTCATCATATCACAAGCAAGAAGAAGCATGGCAAGTTAACCCATCATGTACTCATATTGCAACTATACAAGTCTAAATAGCCACCCAAATCCAAACCATCCCAATACACTTGCCTTCAACCGTGGGGGACGGAGTACCGAGATGAGGAAAGCACTCCCGGGGTCACACCACCTACACATAGGTACAATACAATCAAAACAAGCCCACAAAACAGCACAAGAACTATCGGCTACATCGACTTCGCAACCCACTCCTAAAACCCGAAAAACAGAGAATCTGTCTAACGGGACAATGGGCTTCCAACGAGTATAACTTGAGTTCTAAAACTCCAAATCAAGTAAACGAGTACATTTTCTCGAACCTTAGGAAATTTCTCACCTTTTTCTAAGTATTCGCGAAGACTGATTCGGTAAAATAGCCATAACTTTTAAACGGCTAAACGGAATTTAACGTTCTTGGTGTCCAATTAAAGATAATTGATTTACCTACAACTTTCGTAACAGCCGGCCGATCAGAAAATGCATCTAAAATCCTCAGAAACGCGGACAGATTTAGAATCCACTTGAGCCCCTCTAATCACAACACCTAAACAAGAGTTCTAGGCATGAATTCTCCCATCTAACCAGCATCACAACCCTACCAAATAATCTACAAACACTTACCTCCCTCGAAGAACCACTCAAACGACGAAATCCTTCTCCTCCCGGCCCCCGATCTCCTTCCACACGCCAAATCCGCCGGATCCTCTCGGTTGCGAAGCTTCCCAGTGGCTAAATCAACAGAGGGGAAGTGTGTGGCAGCAAGGGAGGGGATGAAACCCTGCTAGGGCCGGCTAGGGGGTGGAGGGGTGGAGGCGCAAGGTGTGGGAGAGGTGGAGGCGCAAGGAGGGGGGCAAGGGGGCGGCTAGGGTTAGAGAGGGGATTGGGGGGGCGCATGGGCAGCAGGGCTGCTGCCCAAATTCCTCCTCCACATGGGCCAAGGATCCCCCATCTTCGGCCCACAAAGATCCCCCAAAGCCCGAACTTACTCCCCCAAGGCCTAAACTCCCCCGGAAAGGCTCAAACACCCGGAAACGGCCCAAAAACACGACATAAAGTCGCACCGAAATGCCGTAATCTATAAAGTCACATTCTCTGGTGTCACACGCTCACACGGCTTTTTTAATACATCCATTCTTCACGGTCCATCTGCAATTAAACTACGCACACAATTAAGAAAAATTGGAGCTACAGCTATCTAATATTGAGACATTATTTAACTAATTACTTTTGCAAGCTAGATGACGGGATCCAAGATATAGAATTTATCCCCTGTACCTTCTTCCCTATTTATGAGCTTTCAGTTCACTATAGTTAGGAAACATACATTCACAACATCAGCAATGGTATCCACTTACCTAGTGCAAATTAAATTAAGGGGAATTGAAGGAATTCTCACCATCTGAAGGAAAATTAAGGGGAAATCGTTTTCCTCGAGCTAGAGCTTCAATTTTACCCCCTTATCACCCATCTCAAAGGATATCATAAATTCTCACCCCAATTAATGCTTCCAACTGTATATATGTTCTGATTTTTTGCCGGTGATGATTTTTTTGCACCACTGGACCAAGTGCAGAGGAGGGTTCAATCTGAAGGTTATAATCTACTGGACAGACACATCACGGTCAATTCGAAGATCAAAATTGACACTAATAAGACTACAGAGAACCTCATTTGTGTCGGTTCGAAAACCGACATTAGTGTCGATTTTCAAACCAACACATATATACCGACAGTAATAATCGGAGATTATCGGTGTTAGTTTTCAAACCGACACTAATAAGACTATTTGTGTCGGTTTTTGGCTAGAACCAACATAGATAATATTATCTGTGTCGGTTTTTGGCTAGAACCAACACAAATAATATGATTATTTGTGTCGGTTTTTGGCTACAACCGATATAGATAGTATTATCTGTGTCGGTTTTTAGCTAGAACCGACACAAATAATATGATAAAAAATATATATGTTATTATTTGCAGTTGTGTTAGATTTGGCAACTCCATGCCACACATCAACCTCAACATAGCCCAGCACACTTAATTTCAAAGTTCTAACAAGGATCGAGCTTAACTTCTTGAGATGTCACCCATCCTAGAACTACTCTCACCCAAGCACGCTTAACTTCACACTTAATTTCAAAGTTTTAACAATCGAGCTTAACTTCTTGAGAGGTCACCCATCCTAGAACTACTCTCACCCAAGCACGTTTAACTTCAGAATTCTTACATGATCCAGTGCTTTATTGCTGGTGTGATCGCATGTGACATATAACGCGTTCTTCTCCTCTTAATCCTGCAGAGCACCTGGAAACCAATTTTAATGTTCTCATATTCCAAAAAAGGTTTGAGATATATTTTAGTGTTGTCGTACTCCAAAACTGGTACAAAACTTCGGAGGCTGTTTTGAAGTCTTAAATGATGTTTTTGTTTGAATTCTTTTGCCGCGCTCGAACTCACACAAATAAATAATTGAAAGACCTACTGATTTTCGGATAGAGCTTCTCGTTATCTTTCTAACAAGCGAAAGAACGCCTCGATCGGAGTTACGAGTCAAAAGTTATGGCCGTTTTACTATCACACAGAGACGCTGACTTTTGTGTCGGTTTTTGGCTAAATCCGACACAAATAATATTATTTGTGTCAATTTTTTGCTAGAACCGACAAAAATACTAGTATTTGTGTTGGGTTTTTTCCTAGAACCGACACAAATAATAGGAAGACTATTTGTGTCGGTTTTTAGTTAGAACCGACACATAAAATTCGACTATTTGTGTCGGTTTTTGTCTAGAACCGACACAAATAATCGGACTACTATTAGTGTCGATTTTTGGCTAGAACCGACACAAATAGTCTTCCTGCCATTTTGAGTTTTAGAACCGACACAAAAACTTTATTTGTGCCGGTTCCAAAAAAACCGACACAAATAGACCGACACCTATTAAGTGTTTTGTAGTAGTAGACCGTGATATATGCACTATCACAATCGGTTTTAACATTATAAACAGATTGTGATGATCATACTAATTACTATTGATTCATATGTTAGAACCGATAGTAATACGTAAAACATCTCTATCGGTTCTGAAATCAGACCGATAATGCTGTTTCGCACCATATTTCTCAACTACGCCTAATCATCTATCAATATCAGTTTTTTCTCAAAAGTTAGGAACCGATCCTGAAGAAGAGATAGCATTTTATCATTCTGTAATAGTGAGAGAAAAAGGTACGGCAAAATGCCCAAACAGGGTACACTATATATCAATATGTACTATGCTGTAGCGATTTTGTTCCAGAACATCACATACAAACTGTTGTGGTTTATATTCATTTGTCGATGACAACCTATATATGTAATTTTACCGTATGCCATTATAATGAAGATAAATTATTTCTGGAACTAGCAGGTATAAGAGATACACAGATAAATGTCAGCCACAGCATGGAACTAACAATGGCAAGCTTGGTGCAAGTATGGAATGAGCGGGAAATTCAACTGATGGTACTCCTTAGCTTTGTGCTACAACTCTTCCTGTTATTTACTGGAAGGCTCCGGTGGCGCAACACCAATGTATTGCTTAGAGTTACAGTATGGTTGGCTTATGTGGGGGCAGATTCAGTTGCTATTTATGCCATGGGCCTCTTCTCTCAATACGAGAACAAATACCAATCAGGACAGCAGTCATTTGGGGACACATTGCCCTTCCTTTGGGTACCCTTTCTCCTTGTTCATCTCGGTGGACAAGATACTATCACTGCCTTTTCTATTGAGGATAACAATTTATGGCTGAGACACTTGCTAAACCTCGTGATCCAAGTCACTTTAGCCTTGTATGTCTTCTGGAAGTCAAAATACAGAATCAATTCACAGTTAATGGTTATTGCAATATTCATATTTGCTGCTGGAATAATCAAGTATGGGGAGAGGACATGGGCGCTCCGGAGTGGGAGCCGAGACGGCCTTGAGAACTCAAGTAAGTACTACAAGGAGAAGGAGGAGCAACAGAATGGGAATGCTAATCCTAGCGAGGCTCCTCTTCCAATACCATCCTATGCTCTTCAAACGGTGCTTTGTGCTCAAGGATTGTTTGTAGGACGAACCGTGCTCCAACTGGGAGACAAAATTGAACAGAGATTAACAGATGATTTTCTAACATATGAAGAAAGAAAAGCGAAGCTCGAGATC
Organism: Rhipidocladum racemiflorum; assembly: GCA_036346355.1. Taxonomy (NCBI): domain Eukaryota; kingdom Viridiplantae; phylum Streptophyta; class Magnoliopsida; order Poales; family Poaceae; genus Rhipidocladum; species Rhipidocladum racemiflorum. Next base: position 54,599,464 of record CM070577.1, on the reverse strand, counting down.
ATAGTGGTGGAGCTTCGCATGATGTACGATCTCCTATACACTAAGGCCATGGTGCTCCAAAGATGGACCGGTGTCATATTCCGGTTTGTTGCCCAGATATCCATGGTGGTTGCTTTTGTGCTCTTCCTCAAAACCGAAAAGCATGCCAACCATAGAGCTAATGTTGCAACCACCTATACATTATTCGTTGGGGCCATCTTTATGGAAGCCTGTTCCATTTCTATGGTGATAGTATCACCGTGGATAGAGGCGTGCTCGAAAGAGGGCGACTTTCTTTATTCGTTTTCCAGCAATGCTCGCTCTCTTTTCAAGTACATTCAATGTAACAAGATGCAGTGTTTGTCAAGTTCCATGGGGCAATTTAACTTTATAGACTACTCCATCTCTCATATCTCCACACCCACACTGTTCTCAAAGGTCTGCGGTGCAATTGGTTTGGAGCAGCACTGGAGAAACCTATGGTACATCAAGCGCATCGAAACCAAGGAGATTACCGAGTATATTATGCAATGGTTTGACAGGCCGCCCGATCAGCGATTCGGACGGCTAGAGCTTGGCCGGAAATTGAACTATACACTGAGTCTACCTTTTGAGCATGCCCTTTTCCGTCTACATATATACACAGACTTGCATATAACTAGATACAGTTCACGCTCTGGGAGTCTTGCAGCTGGTGTGAAGGAAGAATGTGAGAAGCTTAAGGTAGAATGTGAGAAGCTATCGAACTACGTGATCTACCTAATGACTTTGCATCCTTCCATGTTGCCGGTCAGCAGTGCTGCACAAGATATTGGACCGGATCTTCTGAACCGGGTTAGGGATTTTGGCAAGAGTCTACTTTTTGACAAGCCAAAAATTCTGGAAAAGTATGCTGCCGCAGTGCTGTCCAAAAATCCGAACTCGGCCTCCCCCTTTGAACCTTTGGAAAACGAGTCAGATTGGAAGCGACCATTTGAGGAGATCAAGGAAATGTGGGTGAGGCTGCTAGTCTACGCGGCTGGTAAATGCCGCGGGGAGCTACACGCGCGGCAGCTTGGCAACGGTGGGGAGCTTCTCACCTTTGTCTGGTTACTCATGGTGCATCATGGTCTTGGGGATGTGGCAACAGAGCTCAACCTTTTGACATCTGATGATCCTGAAGTCGACGAACTAGGGTCGGTGGTGCCAGTTGATAATAGTGATTGGATGCCACGGCTACAAGGGCCTAGTCACGCCTTCGACTTCCGTGGGCATTCCACGACAGGAATGTCACGCGAGGTAGTACGCCTCAAACGGCTCGCACTCATGATTCAAGGATTTAACGAACAGGTAACCGAACAGATGATGACTGCGGCTGTCAGCACACATGGTTTTATTAGTTCCATTGAACAGGATGTGTTGCGCGCGATGGAGCAAATTGAAGCGGGGACATGGCGCGAGACAGAGCAAGATGAAGGTGGGACATCGCGCGGGACAGAGCAAGATGAAGGTGGGGCATCGCGCGCGACTGAAGAAATTGTTGCGACATCGGAGATACAGCCAAAGGACAACGCGGGAGATGGTGCAAATTGAAGGGCTTGCGTGTGGGAGCGATCGGTACAACAACTTGAAGGGCTTGCGCAGCACTTTCTGCCACTCGGCTGATTCCATCAAAAACCGTATGCATTCTGTTGATTCCGCGTGTCTAGGGCCATTATATTTGCCTGTAATAATGAACTGACGTTTCTCTCGTGTCAGCTGCAGTAGTATTTATCTCTAAGGAACACTATTTCTGCTTTAAGTTCGTCAGTTAGCTAAGTGCATGCGCGTTTGGAGATGCAGATCTGATATGTACCTGCCTATATATATATATATACGTAATTGATGTAATCTATATGTTCCCCTATTTTAGCGGTGCTTTATGTAATAATCGGACCCTTTTTATATGGTACTGCCTACTTGTTGATGTCTGCTTTTCCCCTATGTAAGACCATCTCCAACCATATTCCCTTCATTTCATTCCCTTCCCTATTCCCTTCCCTATTCTTATTCCCTTTATTTTCCCTCATCTCCAACAGATTCTCTTTAAAGGGAATTGTATAGGGAAAGGAGAGAGAATCCCTTCCCAGAGGGAATGGGAGAGAGAATCCCAGAAGGAAGGGAATGCTGAAGGGAATCCGTCGGAGGGAATGGAAATCCCTTCGCGGAGGAAATGGGAAGGCACTTTATAGGCCGGTCTTTACTTACTAAGCTATTATGCGTGCTAATGAGCAGTCTCCGCAATATATGCAGAATGTTGAGGCCAAGTAACTGACAAGGTGAATTTCTGCTACATATATTACTCGGTCCAAACACTGACGAGCAGGTCAGGGAAGATTCGGGAATGAATGTTGTGTAGATTTAAGAACAGATATGCATTTCAACCCTTGGTGGATTGGGCTTGCGGCTGGAACGAAAAGTAAATCTATACTTCTAGGAAAGAGATACTGTATATCAAGTCAGTCGCACTAGCAAAGACATCATGGCATATCATATGCCATGCAATGGTTCCAGGCCTCCGGCTAATGACCTAACATAACCAACCAAGGTTCGGACAATGGTGAGAAGCGCATTGCCAATCGATCTTTGCAAATCTGGCTTAAAAGCACATCAGGAAAACTTCTCAGTGCATGCTGTTCGAGAATACTCATAGGATGGCGATGCGTGAAGTCTAGCTGAAACTGCGCACCAAACATGTGGGAGTGAGATTTTCTGCCCGCAGGGGCACATGCCCTGCGGGTTCCACCGTCCATTGGCGCTTTTAGATGCGTGCCCGTATTTAGCCATATGAAGCAAATGCCAACCGTATTTTGTACACAACCGTATACATACCTCGCCGGATACTTCGCTCGAAACGTCACAGCCGGCTGGAACCATGCCCGCCTCGCCGGAAATCTCGTTGCCTCGCAAGGAAACCCCGCTGGAAACCTCACCGTTGCCGAGGACCTCGCTGGAAACCTTGCCGCTGCCAGAATTAACCCTTGACGAATGTAACGTCCCAAAATTCCAAAAATCTAGTACTTTCGAATGTGCATTTCTGATTTTTTTAAGCTATTTTCAAGATTTTTGTATTAAATAAAATTTTTTCCTAAATTGCCGTAGATGTTTAATGTTTTTTATTTTTAAAAATTAATTAAAACTTGAACAGAACCTAGAAATAATTAATTTGAGATTCTAAATAATCAAAAGTACTTCTCCAAATATTTTCATAATTTTTGAAGTTGATTTGCTAATTTCAAACTTCTTTTCTGTGTTTAAATCAATTAAGATAGCAATTTAAAATCAGTTTTGCTTTGGTGGGCCGAATTGTCTTCGGTCAGCCTGCCCCATCTGTGTTCCGGCCCATATTCAGCCCATGTGCAGTGCTCTCGCAAGCTGTCTTCCCCTCTCCGTCTTCTCCGTGTAAAAGTGTCTTCTCGCTGACCATCTTCTCTCCTACCTTCTTCCTGCGTCGCTGACACACTTGGCTCACGGGCTAGCCTTCTGCTACCACGCACTTGCCTCTACCATGGGAGAGCCCCAAAGCACACTGTAGCACCCTGGTATCCGACCACGCGCTTTTGTGCTCTTCCTCAAAAACGAAAAGCATGCCTACGATAGAGCTAATGTTGCAATCACCTATACATTACTCGCCGGGGCCATCTTCATGGAAGCCTGTTCCGTTTGTACGGTGATACTATCACCGTACTAGACAAAGGCGTAGTTGAATAGGGCAACTTTCTTTATTGGCTTTCGGCAATGCTTGGTCACTTTTCGAAGGATGGTAATACAATTATATGGGAATCAGAGAGGGTGAATGATTATAAAGATAAAATCAAATTTTAATGATTAATAAATCATCTTAACTAAAAACCTAATTTAATCTCAGTAATCTATTCGAGACATACTACAGACACATTTTTTAAAGTAATTAATTCTCAATCTGTAGCTCCGATAGACCTAAAATTTTAATAGGAGAAACTAGACAGAATCGTGCAACTAACACAACAAGAATAACCTCAATCGGATATATGGATCAAAAGTTATAAAACCTGGAAACAGATTGAGTTAGATTGTGATGAATTATCATCAAACCCTAACTTCGCGATTAATCAATACCTACATTGAATTAAAAAATGAAACTTTTTAGAACACTTAATTGATGTCCTAGAAAGGTTTTGGATGGATCAAACCAAGACTAAACTTGTTAGATAAAAAAACTCAACTGAAAAACGAAGATCAAGCAGGCAACATGAAGAACTAGATTACCAACACATCAACTTACAAAACTCGATCTTATTGCTTAGATGTGTTCATAGGATACCTTCAAAGCATCCTACAAGCATTCTCCATGAAATTCCAAAACACTAGATGAGTTCTTTTTTCTCTTCTATTTTCTCTCACGCGCGCTGCTCTCGCACCTTCCTACGCAATGCCCTGTAGCGCAGTCACTGTAGCACGAGCACGGTACTGATCCACTGTAGCGCCGAGCACTGTAGCGCCAAGGATGCTTTTCTTCGCTACTACGCTACCTCCGCAAGGCACTTTTTTATTTTTGACTCCATGTGCACCGTTCTTTAGTTCGAATGTTCCGCATAGCATCCTTGATCATCTAAATCTTGATTCATCCCAGAAACTAGTTTTGATCACCGTCATCGACCACATTCACTCTCAAGACGCACATGCACTTGAACAAACCAAACAATAATTTTTCGAGCGTAACATGGTTAATATAACGTGTATGAACCATAGAACCAATCCATGCCATAAAGTCCACACATATGCCAATTTTCATCATAACATCTCATAACATCCCAATTCTTCATTACACTTGCCAATTTTTCATCACAAGATATCTCACAATCTCTGAAACATACCAAGAATTTTAGAAATGAAATAAAGTCACCATGTGTGTGTTTAATGCCATTTTGAAACTTTGTTAAATTGATTTGAAGAAAAATCAAAATTCTTTACATTAACAAAAATTCATTTAGACTAGCCTGTACTAAGGGAACTCATAAAAATCCCAAACAACCTGATATAAAAAATAATTCTATAAAATACTAGAACTCAAGAGATGAATAAATAGGAATTTTATTGAATTTTTGCACAGCAAGCGAAAGTTCTAAAAATTCAATTGAAAATTTAAAAGAAGCAAAATTTAAAGAATTTTAATTATAATTATACAAATCCAAATTGAGTGAGACCAAGTGCAAATGAAACTTCATACTTTGCTCTAGCTGCACGAAAATTTCTGTTCGCGCAAAAAACGTGAAGGAGGGTTTTCGGCCTCGAACACACAAGACAAACGCCGGGTTTGCAGAGCGTGCTAGTCAATTTGACCTGAAATCGACAAGGTAGAGTTTGTAATTTGATCGAAGCCGATAAACAAGGATCTATCGGCTTTTCGCTAGTCGGTAAGAACCGATTAGGGGATAACTAAATGAACCGGTTACAATTGATCCGGATACAAGGTAAAATCGGCTTCGAGAAGGCGATGCGCAACAAATCGAAGCAGATCAAACCTGGGTGAAATCGGCAAAAATCAACAATCGGCGATGCGCAACTATGTTGATTCCGTCGACTTGCAGAGAGATCTATGAGGCTAAAACAATGTAAAAGAAAAGCTTGTAAAAAGTAGGTATGTGTGTTGTTGGATTGATTGATTTTCGCTTGACGTCTTCCCCCTTTTATAACACACCTGGCCGATCCGAGTCGTACATGGATACAGTCCGTATCGGCCTCTAATCTGATTTCCTTTCCTTTTTAGAAACGGATTCCTTTTCCGATTCGTTTACCGATTTCTTTCCATACGAATACCCTTCCGTTTCCGTTTCAGACCGATTTTAATACATGCCGAATTTTGGTGCAAACATATGCCCCCCTGTTTTTGGAAGATAATTTGTTATCTTTCAAAAAGAATATATCGGCTTTTTTCATTTGTATCGGCTTTACAGAAGAATCTTTTTCGGGAACCACCCAGTAACCGCGCCGTAAAAATCTCGGTGCGTTTTTAATGCTCAACTGCTCCCGCCTGCTCGCCTTCTTTCATCGCGGTATAAATATGGGGGTCCCCCACGGTCATTTTCACGCTTTCAAGCTCTCGGATCTCGCACCATCGGCTCTTCGTCATCTTTCTCTTGCTTTTTCAAAATCGGCTGAAATGGACCCTTCGCAGGTATTCATTCCGATTCCTCAAAGTTCAAATCAATTCTACTTAGGACCGATAGGTAGCATGTCGGTAGACACAGTTATCAATACCGAGATCCCTAGACTCACCTTGTCGGCTGCTGGGTATAATATCTCTGAGTGGGGGAAAAGTTTTAGGGCCTGGCCCACCAGCCTGAAGGGATGGAGATCTTGGTTTATTAGGGTATCGGCTCAGAAGAGGGTAGAATGGGAGAGGATGGGTATAGCCGAGTCTCTATCTTTGAGTCTAGCCGACCCTGAAGCCAATGAACCCCTGGTAGCTGCGGCATGTTATTTTTGGTCGGATTCTTTGAATGCCTTTTTATTCCCGTCTGGCCCAATCGGCCCTACTTTGCTTGACGTGGCCCAATTGTGCTGCCTTAGGCCAGATGGGGACCAGCTATCGGCTTTCAGCGGAAAACCTTCTTTCAAATTAATTCGCAAGAAAGGCGAGGGCTGGCACAAATATATCCAGAATAACAATAAGGTCAATGGTCCGGTATCGGCCGAAGAGCATGTCGCTTTTCTTAATCTTTGGCTAGACCGATACTTGTTCTGTGGTGCCTCCCTTGGTCCCACCCAATCTTTTCAGTTAGTGGCGGAACGTTTGGTGGAGGGGCGTCGGCTCTCTCTTGGCAAGATGTTCCTCGGGGCGGTATATCAAATGATGTATGTAATTCGTAGTCGGCTTTTTTCTGGTTTTGCAAAACATATCGTCGGCAACATAGGAGGCCCTTTGTGGTTTATCCAGACGTGGCTCCATTGCATGTTTAGCCGATCCATCTTATCTGAGCCTTCGGGGAGTTCAACTTTCCCTCGGGAAGATTATCTAGAACACGTAGTCCCCCAGTATAGAGTTAGCCGATCTTATGGTGAGAGATTCATCATGTCTTCAGCTGGTGAACTAAAAATAGATCCTGTCGGCTTGCACAAATACCTCAACTTTTTTCTTACCCTAGACAGGACTTCTTTTGGTCAACAAGATTTCTTTCGATACACCGATGTAGCCGATGGTCCATACCCATCATTCCTCCACTTAGATGCCGACAGCTCTTTGATGCCCCAGTATACTTTAGACTTGTACAAAATCTTCCTCTCTCCTTGTATTATTCATGCTGGCTTAAATACACGCAATCGGACATTCCAGCCATCCTATGAATTTTATCATCCTTCGATCTACGCCCGTCAATTGGGTTTTGGCAAACCATCCCCTCCTTTCCTCTACTATGTTGTGTCGAACCTCGCGCTCGAGTATCTAACAAATACGCCATGAAATTATCCTTGAAGTAGCCGATGGGTTGCAAGTTCTATCGACACCGCATTTTGTCCTTAATTCCCGTCGGTCAGCTGCATTTTTGCAGTGGTGGGCTAGAATATCAGAGGCCTTATTGATGGATAGAACTCCGTCGGCTATAATTCTTACCTTTTTGCCTGACTTCCGTGAGCCGACGGTGGCTTCTGGCCCCAGTGAGAGTTCCGGTTATACTGACTCCTCAGTAGCTGTAGAGGTACCAGTCCTTTTTTATCTATTTCCATGTTGGCTATCGGCTTTCGGTAAGTATGTTTTTGATCTTTCCAGGGTGGCACGGATGCTGGCGAACGAACAGCCGATCCCCCTGTTTCTGCCAGTAGCGGCCGACAGAGACGTCCGGGTCAATCTGTCGGCACTACGGGATATACCTCAGGTACTTTGGGTATCCAAGGTCCATCCCTATCGGACTTGGCTCGCCAACGCGCTCCAAGTAAGTCACTTTTTGTGTCGACTATTATGTTATTCGCGTTATTAAGGTTTAACCGAGTCTACTACAGAGAGGAGGAAGAAATCTGCCAGACGTTCGCCAAGACCTGTAAGGCATCCATCTGGTGGTTCTCCGGAGCATTCGGCTACTGATGTGAGTATCTTTGTGTAGCCATATTGCTTTACGTTTCTTGTGTTGCTGACTTGCTTTTTGTTCTCTAGCAATCTCCATCAGTACAGATAGCGGGGGTTATAGCCGATCCCCAAGGTGCTACATCGGCTATCCCTCCATCGCTCTCTCCACCGCCACTGGCCGTACCGCCCCCGACGATTAACATTTCCGATCCTGACCTTAAAGCGTTATCAACTGATCTAGCCGATCTGCTGGGCTTCACTTTGGACGAGCTTGATGACCCGGAGGTTATGGCCACTGATGACTATCCAGCCGATATTCAACGTATAATAGCTGCTTCTGCGCCAGCATCAGCTGCCGTTACTGCTGAGCCGGGCATGCAAGAGCGACTCAACCGTCTTTTGGACGAAGTGATGCAACCGGAAGCGGCTCTTCTGGCCAACACTCAACCTCTGAGGAATGCAATGGCGGCCATGCAAGCCGATCTTCCTCCCGTGGCTATGAACGCATTGCTAGAGGTATGTCATTTGGACGCACGCCGGCTGGATGTGGAGTCGGCCAAACTAAGGGTTGATCGGAGGAAGGCCCAGCAAGCCGATCAACAGCTCTTGGACAAGCTTATAGCAGATGCTAAACATCGGAAGAGCATATTTGATCAAGGTGCTGCTACACTTAAATCGGCTAAAAGCAGAGCTCAAGAGCTGGAGTCGACCAAGATTAAACTTGAAGAACAGTTGGCCTCGGTCATAAAAGAACTTGCAGACTGCCAGATTGGCATCACAGACTCTACATCCTCACTGGCCGTTCAGAGGCGGGAGATTGGCGAGGTTTTTGCACAAGTCAAGACTCAATCGGCCAAAATAGTTCCAGTTCCGGGTGATGCAGTGGCCGACCAACAACTTGTAGATAGTGTCCAAGCTACTATTGGCAAAGCAGCAGCGGCACTATCAGCTTTGGGAGCCCATTTGCCCGGATCAGGACTACACTAGACTTTGATTTATCGGTATCAGTTGTGTGGCCAATCTTTTGTAATATTGCTTTAACCTTGGGATGACGTTCTTGGAGAACTTGCTTGATCGGCTCTGTAACCGACTTTTGCAAACTGTTTAATCCGTGGATGGATGTTCAACTGACTCGGTCGGCTGTATGACCGATTTTATATGCATGTGCTTTTGTAATTGATCCTGTTTTTCTTCCTGTAGTTAGGACCTGACCCATATGCTTGGGTGATATGCCTTCAGATATTTTCCATTGATCGCTTTAGGTAGGACGAACCCGTCTAAGGACTCCAGTATATACGAATTCCCGTCAATCGGCCGGTTGATCTTATAAGGCCCTTCCCATGTTGGTGACCATTTGCCAAATCGATTATCCTTAGACCCGATTGGCAACACGGTTTTCCATACCAAATCGGCTTGACTGAACGATTTTAAAATTACCTTTTTATTATACGACCTGGCAACCCTTTCTTTATTCCTTTTAAGCCGATCTAGCGTGATCAGCCTTAGTTCAGCCAAATCATCTAGATTGTCAATCATCGCCTGTTTGTATTCATCGGCTGATACCTTATCTTGCTCGCATAGCCTTACTGAGCCGATGTTGATTTCCACGGGCAAAACGGCTTCTTGTCCGTATACCAACTGAAAAGGTGACAATTTAGTTGATCCGTGATGAGATAGCCGATAAGCCCATAAAGCCTCTGATAGCGTTGAATGCCATTTCCTCGGCTCTTCCTCAATTTTTCTTTTTATCAGCTTTATCAATGTTTTGTTTGACGACTCGGCCTGTCCATTGGCCTGAGCGTAGTAAGGGGAAGAGTTGAGTAATTTTATCCCAAGACTTTTCGCGAAACCTTTGAACTCGTTGGACATGAACACAGTCCCTTGATCAGTAGTAATTGTCTGTGGAATTCCAAACCGATGGATTATGTGTTCATTTACAAAGTCGATCAGCTCTTTGCTAGTAACCTTCTTGAGTGGTATAGCCTCAACCCATTTTGAGAAATAATCTGTGGCTGCAAGGATGAATTTATGTCCTTTGCTGGATGACGGAAATATTTGGCCGATTATGTCTATACCCCATCCTCTAAATGGCCATGGCTTGATGATCGGATGCAAAGCCGATGCTGGTGCTGACTGTATGTTACCAAACTTTTGGCACGTTTGGCATCCTTTATAATATTTGAAACAGGCTTCTAACATTGTCGGCCAAAAATATCCTGTTCGTCTCAGTATCCACTTCATCTTATGGGCCGATTGATGTGATCCACATATGCCTTCATGGACTTCACCCATCGCTACTTTTGCTTCCTCGGTTCCCAGGCATCTTAACAACAAACCTTCCATAGTCCGAAAGTATAATACATCCTCTAGTAGAACATATTTGAGTGCTTTGCGTCTGACCTTCTGCTCGGTTGGCTTGGATGGATCTGACAAATAATCCCTTATCTCTGTTCTCCAGTCGACAGGGTGAACACATAAGATCGGCCAAACGTTTAGCCCGATTGGTCCCTGTCGGCTTTCAATCTTGTACCCTGATGCACATTGTGCCAATCGGTTTGCTTTATCATTAGCTTCTCTGGGGATATGTTTTATAGAAAATGTAGTGAACATCTCGATGATCTGGAGGCATTGATGTAAATCTTGAGTTAAGCGCCGTCGTTGCATCGGTATTCTCCTTTGACTTGCTGTACAATTAACATCGAGTCTCCAAAAGCTTCGACGTCTTTTACCCCGATGCTATCTAGCAATTGTAGACCTCTTAGCAATGCTTCGTATTCTGCTTGATTATTTGAACATCGGCTATTTAGCCGATACATGAAGTCATACTCCTGTTTTCTAGGTGAAATCAATATCACGCCGATGCCTTCGCCTTCCTGGCAAACGGATCCATCAAAATACAGCTGCCAAGGAGTTACATCACTGTTCTGTTAATGTTTCACTTCCTGTGATAAAATCGGCCACAGCTTGTCCTTTCACAGATTTAGCCGACTCATAGGTTAACTCGAACTCTGTTAAGGCGTATGCCCATTTACCAAGCCGACCCCGCAGAATCGGCGCCGATAATATGTATTTGATAACATCGGTTTTGCATATTATAACGCATTTGGAAGCCAGCATATAATGTCTTAATTTGGTGCAAGCAAAATACAACGATAAGCATAATTTTTCTACTAGGGGATACCTGGTTTCTGCATCTAACAGACGTCGGCTTAAGTAAAATATTGCTCGTTCCTTCCTATCGGCTTCTTGTGTTAAAACTGCCCCAATCGAATCACCTTCAGCCGATATATATAGTCTAAAAGGTATACCATGTTTTGGTGCGGTCAATACTGGTGGACTCATCAGATAACCCTTTATGTCGTCGAAGGCTTTTTGTTGATCGGTTTCCCATTTGAACTCTTGGTTGTCTTTAATTTTCAGCAGCGGCGTGAAGGCCCGAATACGCCCTGACAAGTTTGAGATAAAACGTCGCAAGTAGTTGATTTTCCCAATCAATACTTGCAACTCCTTTTTGCTTGTCGGCGGTCTAGTATCGGCTATGGCTTTTACTTTGGCTTGGTTTACTTCAATTCCTCCTTCGTGCACTGTAAACCCAAGAAATTGTCCAAATTGATACTCCGAAAGCACATTTGAGAGGGTTCATTTTTAACCCATGTAACCTCGTGCTTTCGAACATCTTTTCCAGATCGGCTAAATGTTGCCAGTCTTCTTTGGATTTTACCACCACGTCGTCAATGTATATTTCCACGGTATCGCCGATCAAATTATGGAAAATATGGTTCATAGCACGCTGATAAGTAGCACCGGCATTTTTCAAACCGAAGGTCATAACTTTCCACTCATACAGCCCTAAAGCCCCCGGACATCTGAAAGCTGTTTTGGGTATATCGGCTTCGGCCATGAATATCTGATTGTATCCGGCGTTTCCGTCCAAAAAACTTATGATTTTATTTCCGGAAGCAGCGTCAATAAGCCTATCGGCTATAGGCATCGGGTATTCATCTTTTGGTGTGGCTTTGTTCAAATCTCTAAAATCGACACATACCCTAAGTTTGCCATTTTTCTTTACAGGGACGATGTTTGAGACCCATTCAGCGTATCGGCAGGGCCGGATAAACTTTGCCTCTAGCAATCGTCCCACTTCTTCCTTTATAGCGTCATATAATGTAGGATTAAATCGCTTAGGGTACTGTTTGAATGGCCGATACCCAGGTTTTATTGGTAGCCGATGCTCAACTAGCTGTCGGCTTAAGCCTGGCATCTCGTAATACTCCCACGCGAAGCAATCTCTATATTTTTTGAGTATTTCGACCAACTTTGCTTTATAAGTGGGTTCTAATTTAGCACTTACAAACGTTGGTCTTTTGCTATCACCTTCCCCAATATCGATTTCTTCGAGTAAATCGGCAGAAGTAAATCCTAACCCTTTTCTTTCTTCTTCAAAATCTTCAACAGCTTCTTCGTATTCTTCTTGCCGATAGCTCCTTGCCTTTTCCTGCAGCTTTGCTAGTGCCTTGTGCTCCATCTTCTTATCACTTCGTCTGTCCGATCAAACGTGTTGGGTTTAACGCTGATCGGCTTGAATCCTGATTTCTCAACGCAGATAAAATCGCAATTGTCCAAGGCTTTTCCTGATATACATTCGGCTTCTTCGTGTGGCCAATTGGTGTCAGGGCTAGCCATGGCGATATGAGCCGATGTGTCGGCCGGTACGACTTCTACTGTATCATCGTTCCACTGCACCAATTTTTGGTGCATAGTTGATGGTATACAGCAATTGGCATGGATCCGATCCGCCAAGGAGCACGCTGTAATTGCCTTTGGCTTCAATCACAAAAAATGCGATCGGCAAAGTTTTATTACCGATCGCCGCTTCGACACCATTACGCCTTTAGCCTCAGTTGGGTCTCCTGTGAAGTCATTTAGCACCATATTGGTCTTGATCAAGTCTTCATCGGCTTTACCCAATTTTCTGAAAGTACTTAACGGCATCAGATTAACCGTCGCCCCGCCATCGACCAACATACGAGATATCGGTCGGCCATTAATATACCCTTTTAGATATAATGGTTTTAGATGCCGATGCATGTCTTGCGGCTTTTCGAACACAGCGTCTGGTGCTCCGAGGCACAATTGGGCGAACACTTCTTCAGCCGATTCTTCGGTTTTGAACTCGGCAGGTAGAGTGAATACCATGTTTATATCCATTGGTGGCGTATCATCTCGGATCATCGGAGAACCGGATTCGACCGATTGATCTGAATCACTATCGATCTGTTCCTTCTTTCTCCACTCCTTTTTCAAAACCGGTACTGGTCTTAACTTATTAAACATCCGATCCCTCTCGCTCTCCTTTTCAGCTTCCCTTTCTTCTTGTGTCTTCAATCGCTGAAGCCTCCTGCGTTGTGACTTGCTGAGACCTGAGGGGCACCACCTAGGTTTAGGCTCTATCGGCTTTCTTATCTTTCCAGCTAAATTGCTCATTTCGCTGTCAGATTCCATTCTACTTGTGTTATGCGAAGCCGATATTTCCTGATTTCGGGAGGACTCGCCTTGCTCTGTCGACAACCTTTCACAGATCGGCCTCCTGCTTCTTACTTCTAGTTGATCGTGTATCGGTCTAGACAACTTGTCCTTTACAGATTGGTTTGGCCGATATGCAGACGAGTGTTGCATAGGACAAGATACAACCGTTGGTAAGGTCATCCCTCTCTCCCAGCAAAACTGCCAAAAGGGACATTGCCGATGTTTCTCTTCTTCAGTAGTTGGCCGACATGGCATATCTGGCCGCCAACGTTCGTCCCTCTTTTGCTCTGGTCGATGAAATCCTCGGGTTTGTCTAACATTGTATCTCTGGCCTATTCTTTCATATTTTCCAAGAAGTTGTGAGAAGGTCGGCTTTGGTTTGAAATCAATTTTTCTTGGAGCCCTCTCAGCCCGATACCATTTTCCAATTTCGAAGTCTCCTCTTGGTTTTACCGTCCTTGAGTTCTGTCCATTTTTATCGGCTTCTATTTGTATGGAGCCGATAGTAATCTGTACCGTTTCATCTTTTGATCGTGCTTCAAATCTTTTAGTCGGCTTAACATCTTTCATAGGTCCCTTCCCTTTCTGTGAGCACTGCACCATGTTGACCTGGAAAGGATTCATATCTATTTGCATAGCCGATTCTTCCGCAAACTTTAACCTGCCATCGACGATGGCCGATTGAATCTGTTGTCGAAAAATATTGCAATCGTTAGTGTTATGTGAAAATGAATGGTGCCATTTGCAGTACCTTCGCTTTTTAATTTCTTCGGCTGATGGGATGACGTGCCCTTCTGGTAACCTTATGAGTTTTTCTTGTAACAATAAATCAAATATTTTGTCACATTTTGAAACATCATATGAATACTTGACTTCCGCCCTATTTTTCGTCGGCTTGAGCAGAGAGCATACGAGCGGCTTTTTAGAACCCTTGGTCCACTCGGCTATGTTCACCTCTGCTTCGTCCTCAGAGGTGTCGCCCGAATTGTAATCTACCATGTTTACTTTGGCCTTTTCATTGCCGTTTGGCTTAAATCTATCTTTAAACCCTTTGCTCTCTGCATATCGGCTTTCATGTGCCGATACGCGATGGAGTAGGTGGCCCAAGTCGGGGAACTCCTGGCCTGATAATTTCTCTTTTAATGGCGGGATTAACCCTTGGAACGCTAGATCGGCCAATTGATCGTCGGGTAATGTTACACTGAAGCATCTATTCCGTACGCCCCTAAATCTCTTGATATAATCGGAAACCGATTCGCCGTACTTCTGTCGGACTGAACTTAGATCAGAAATCCTAAGCTCCATAGTCCCCGAAAAGAAGTATTCATGGAATCGGCTTTCTAAATCGTTCCATATATGAACTGAATTTGGGGGTAGACTAGTGAACCAAGTGAATGCAAAGACTGCATAATGATAAAGGAAACAATCTAATTTTTAATCCATCGGATTGTGCAGCCTCCCCACATTGAGCCATAAACCGTCCGATATGCTCAATTGTGGTAACAGAATCATCACCTGAGAATTTGGCAAAGTCTGGTATCCTAAAGTTGTGGGGGTATGGCATTCGGTCTATGTAATCGGGATACGGCTTCCTGTAGCCGATCACTCTTCCTCCGGGCCGTAGTTTAACTGTTCTCTCAAAACATTGGCAATTTGTTCAAATTAATTAACATTGTCGGCTTGTGGTGCAAATTAACATTGCCAATTCTCGTTGTTCGTGCCACTGCCCCGAGTGCAAACTCGGGTCTTTGTCCAAATCGCACCTCAGGAGGTCTTGGCACTTGGTCATAATCATGATTAAAACCCAATGCATCGGGTATGGGCGCGAAAGGTTCGACGTACGGCACCACCCTATATGGCGCTTGTTTCATGGTTGTGGCTCCCCGTGACTGCGGAACCTGACCCGTTTCGATCGGCTGATAAGCCGATAACCCGATGCTATTGGAGGGCCCATTTGATTGATTTGATGCGCTTATCTTGGCCCCATCCGTGTGCCCATGGTAGTGTGTGAATCCATCTCTCTGTATGCTTGGTTTCAAAACAGTAGGTTGAGTTGGCATCATAATAGGTGTTTGAGCCGACACGCCATCGTATTGGTGTTAGGTGTTATGGAATATACCGGCAATGCGTAGGGATGGTTTGTGGTGGATCTAGCAGGCTTCCAGACGCAGCTAATTCCTGAGCAATTGTTTTCACACTATTTTCTATCATCGGCTTTAATGTGGATACTAGAGCCGATGACTGATTAATTAATGCGTGATGAACAGATTGCTCGATCATACTTGATAAATCGGCTTGAGCGGGTGCGTATCGGCTTACCGATTCAGATGACGAATCTCCGATAGGATTGATGCTTGGGAGTGCAGTCTTTTGAGTAACACCACGGCGTGTTTTCTGGAAGCACCGTAGCATCATTTCCTCCAGAGCCGCCTTTCGGTCTTCGATTTCTTTTCGCTGCTCAGGGGTTAAATCGGCCATTTGAGGTGCGATTATAGCATCAGTGTTGATATCGGCGGTGACCGCAGGCTTGTCGGTTGACGACATTCTTTTTGTTGGTCCCACCGGGCGTGCCAAAATATGTTCGCGCAAAAAACGTGAAGGAGGGTTTTCGGCCTCGAACACACAAGACAAATGCCGGGTTTGCAGAGCGTGCCAGTCAATTTGACCTGAAATTGACAAGGTAGAGTTTGTAATTTGATCGAAGCCGATAAACAAGGATCTATCGGCTTTTCGCTAGTCGGTAAGAACCGATTAGGGGATAACTAAATCAACCGGTTACAATTGATCCGGATACAAGGTAAAATCGGCTTCGAGAAGGCGATGCGCAACAAATCGAAGCAGATCAAACCTGGGTGAAATCGGCAAAAATCAACAATCGGCGATGCGCAACTATGTTGATTCCGTCGACTTGCAGAGAGATCTATGAGGCTAAAACAATGTAAAAGAAAAGCTTGTAAAAAGTAGGTATGTGTGTTGTTGGATTGATTGATTTTCGCTTGACGTCTTCCCCCTTTTATAACACACCACCGATCCGAAGTCGTACATGGATACAAATCAGATCGGCCTCTAATCTGATTTCCTTTCCTTTTTAGAAACGGATTCCTTTTCCGATTCGTTTACCGATTTCTTTCCATACGAATACCCTTCCGTTTCCGTTTCAGACCGATTTTAATACATGCCGAATTTTGGTGCAAACAATTTCCATAATCTATTAAGACATTTATGGATATGAAATGATAGCTCAAACATGTCAGCCTGTTTCACTAATTTGAACATGTAGCTACATTGTGCATGCCAGCTACTCATTGAAATGACTGGACTAGGTCACGCTGTACGTCGTCATCTCACCTCGTCGACTCCACATTACGCCAGTCGCTTCACTCCGTTTTAGCTCCCCTCACACCATCACCTCTCTCCTCCTCCCCCCACATCCTGGCCACGCTGCCCCGTTGAGCTCCTGCCACGCGTGTGCATGTTCAGACCCCGTCCGCCATGCAGCTCAGCTCTGACCACCTCGCCCTCTTCGCGGCAGAGCCTTAATTCTTTCTCCTGAGCTCCATAGCTCACCTTTTTCCCCCTCTTCTCCATTGCTGATCTGCCAAGAACTCGGAGAGAGAGAGAGAGAGAGAGAGAGAGAAAAGGAGGAGTGTGAGTGTGAGTGTGAGAGGAGGCAAAGAGTTAGAGAGCTAGCTCGACTCTGATGAACTTCCACCTCCATTCTTCCTTGGCTGCGGAATCACTCCAAACTCCTAACCTTGCTTTTCCCCTTCCCCATTGCTGTTGGGAGCTCCTTGCGCCACCATCTTCTCACTGCTGAGCTTCAGGCTGTGATCCAAGTGAGGACACCTCAAGTCTACTTTCTAGCTACCATGACACAAGAAACATTGTAGCACAATGGAAGAGCTCAGTCACTTGATTCAAGAGGTCTGGGTTCAAATCCCACCCCACCCCTTTTATTTTCATTTTTTCTCTATTTACTCTTTCCTTTATATCTTTTGCTAGGAAGGTTCAAATGAAGTAAAATAATCCCACTTGTTCCTGGGTCTTATATGTCCCATTGTTGCAAGAAAAAAAGGAATGAACTCAATTTGAATCAAGAAAATGATTGTATGAAGTATCTCTTGCATGCAAAATCAACTAGATAAACTATGGATCAAATGAACATGAAATTTGGTAAAACTAGTTTAGTTGTGTTCCTGAGGTCACAAGGACCCCAAATAAACAAAAAATATTTAAGTTTTGCCATGGTATGCGTTATTTGTTCGATAACCAAAGTTTCAATACTAGAATAGTTCAAATAGACGTAACTTTCGCAAACAAACTCAAAATTTGATGAAACTAAATACTAGGACCCTTAAAAATGATATCCTTCCTGATTATGCAAAAATAACTCATATGACTGCAATGTAGAATTAAATCTATATAAGGCCTTAATGCTCATTTATATGAAAAATATTGCGAATAAAAATGAAATGTTGTGAAACCAACTTTAAAACACTCTTAGAGGCATCTCATAACAGTACTTAAAGAATGATTAATTAATATCTTAAGGTGCAGCCGCAAACGTAAAATGAAAATTGAACCGTTATCGCGTAAATATCAGAAACGCTTAAGCCTTTTCGGCGGCCCGTAAAATATCTCATCTAAATGCAAATGTTAGGAAGATTGGCCCAGAAATACCCTATGATATATGTACTATCATGTTCTAGAAAAAATATTTAATTTACATCTTGTTTTGCATCTAAATCCTGCTAGTGCAATTACCCTAAGTATTATAGTTGCTAACGACCCATTATATGAATAGTTAAGCTCAAGAAATCTTTAGCTAAAGTGTTTGTGTCGCTAGAATCATCCTGAAATCATGTAGATACTTTTTCGACGTCACCCCATCTTTTCATTTTCATGATTTTTCAGTCGATTTAACTTCAAATGCTCATAACTTTTGCTAATAAACTCCCAATTGAGTGAAACTAGTTTCTAAACTTCTGTAAAATCATGCTCTTTCTAATCATGCAAATACATTTGAATTTAGTCTCCATTTGTATTCATTTAGTTATTATTGTTGTCTTACAATATACTACGTGTAGATACCAACCCAAAATTCAACGAGCAAGGCGAGCACCCCCCTTTTATCATATCGTTTTTATTATTTTATTTAATTTATGTTGTCTTACAATTTTATGTATGCATACATGTACTTTCAGTAAATTGGCTATATTGTGGGTATTAGTAGATATTCCTACTTGTTGCATGGAACTCCCTTGATAAATACGCAAAATTTAGCATTGAAATACATAAGGTAAGAGTTAGGCAATAAATAATCCTAACTTTGGGTATATTTGATTACATGTACCATTGCTTATCCATGCCTTAGAATTGTGGAGAATAAATGGTCGGTTGCAACATTTGTTTTACGAGTGAAAACTCAATAAATAATCCTAACTTTGGGTATATTCGATTACATGTACCATTGCTTAGCCATGCCTTAGAATTGTGGAGAATAAATGGTCGGTTGCAACATTTGTTTTATGAGTGAAAACTTTAACATATTGAGTTACCTATGTTATATTAGTATAAAATCCAAAATAAAAAACTAGGTTTTGATGTGGAAGAGTTATTTATATAACCTGTGAAGTGCATGGAATTGCACACAGATCGATTAAGGATCAAATGTAATGTTGTAAAATCTAAGACATTCTGTGCAACCACAAGTACTATTTATGAGGTGGTTCTAACATATTAAATTATCTGGAACTATCTTTGCACATTGAAAAGGTCAAACTAGTACGAGCAATCTGGTTAGGTTTGCTCGAAGAGATGCTCTCACCGAGTTGTTGGG
Source organism: Rhipidocladum racemiflorum (assembly GCA_036346355.1). Taxonomy (NCBI): domain Eukaryota; kingdom Viridiplantae; phylum Streptophyta; class Magnoliopsida; order Poales; family Poaceae; genus Rhipidocladum; species Rhipidocladum racemiflorum. The sequence continues at coordinate 54,580,061 of CM070577.1, read as the reverse complement.
AATAATGCTTGCCGATACAACAGTGCATGCTTTGCTGTGGGGAGAAATGGTTACAACAGGGTATAAACTATCGTTTGTACTATGTGTACGAGTTTTATTTTCCACCGCCATAGTATTAATGAGTTGGTGCAAAGTTAGATCTATGTGATGTAACTGTTTTATTACGATCTCTTTGTCGCGCACAAAAGGAAATGTGAGCTTGGCAACCAGAGTTGATCATGACTTATGGGTAAAGCTATACGCCTTTGTTGAGTGTAAATCTTTTTAAATAGTCGTACTCGCGGTCATGAGAGATTGGTGCATTGATACTAGTTAGTTTTGCATTTCAATCAAAAAGTTTAAATTGGAAAATGGTGGGTAGTCATGTTTTGGATATTATGCCACGAATGGTAGGGAATGGATGGTTGATTACAATAATGGAGGATTGTGAATTGCACATATTTATGCTATATGCTTGTTATTTACATATTTGTCAACGATTCTTTATAAATTCCGTTTACAATCTATTATTTTATATTGTTGAATAAACCTTGCTTTGTGTTTTGTGATTGACATTGTTGAATAAAGTGACTTAGTAATTCTTTCTAGTTTATTAAGATATTAAACCAGAAAAGTCTGGATGTATGCATATCCGCATCATCCTCATGTTCTTCAAGAAAAGCCATCCTCACATTTTGCCTAAACTTCTGATAATCTGAAAAATGTACAAACAAAGAGGACAATGTGTGTGCATGGTATATGTACATATAATCTATTTTGACATTTCCTTTCAACATATGATGATATGTATTGTTAAAATAACCATATATATCAAATTAGCAGCAATATCAATCATAAGAAACAACTATAGGCATAATATATATAATTATCAATTATGTTATTATTTTCCATATTTCATACATAACAACCACATGTAGATAGATGTACCATATCCACATCATTCCCTCTCATCTCGAGAAAAGTCACCCACAACTACTAAAAACATGTGGGCAAATGATTATCAAATAGTCCCAAAGATTGGTGCAAATAGCTCATATTAGTTATATGTGAATATCTCATGTTCGTAACATCAAACTCAGGTAATGTAGTAAAAAAATTTAGATGCCTTCCATGCTTCAATTGCGCTACTATGATTATGTATATATGATTGCATAAACAAAGTTGAACAAGTAAGCAATATAGATCTTTCCGAACAATAAGCATTAGCATTTAAACTCATCTTACAGTGTTCATGACATGACTTAAAAGACAGCTTGTTCACAACATGCAACTTCAATTCAGCAAATTTATCACATGTGATGCATATTCGATAAATATGAAACTTATTATGTACACCATAATATTCAATCAAATTGAATATATAAGTGTATGCGTAGGTACTAACTAGTGATTTCAGACATACAATTTTAGAAACTTTCTCAATCATACTAGATAACTCTATAGGTTCATTGAACACGATATAGCATAAAGAATCATTAGAGGATATTCTAATAAGAACTTCTTTATTAGTAATGAATTCCATAGTACGTAAATTAAGTGTATCAAATTCAGAATGTGAGATCTTTGGTTGAGTACAAGGATTCTCACTTTCACTCACCTTTTCTTGATGTACTACCAATTCAACACCATTATGGTTACCTTTAATGTCCTCCGCAGTTGATGTAGATGATGTGTGTAGTGTAGCTTCATGATCTAACCACAGGACACAAGTACTTCATCTACACACATGGTTCACTCCTCATCCTTAATCTCTAATGTTGCGGGTTGTTTAGCATCCAACTTCTCATCTCCTTGGTCAACATTCACAAGGTGGGAAATAACACTAGAAGTAGGAAGTGAATCATTAGTTTCACAATTATGCTCACTTGGCCTAGATCTATTTCTTTATTTCTTTTTTGTTATATGTCTCATATTCTCAATTTGAATACTCTCAGTCTCTCCCACGGTGGAATCACATAGCTCCCTTTTTTATACTCACTCATTAGGCTATATGACTCGTGAATTGGTACAATAAGATTAAACCTAAATATATGACACTTCTTAAGTTTTCTTTTCTCCTCAATAGCACAATCCACAAACTCAAATACGCTACTAAAATACTTATATTAAAGAACAATAATGATATTAAAATTCAGATCTCTTTAAAAGTACACCTTTTTTAATGCACTAGTGATACCAATACATCATCACACGATTTGACGGAGCATGATCCCATGTATCTTCACCAGCACAACAAAAACTCCCCAGTCGGAGACATGTTCTGGTCAGGTTGGTTCACCGAAGCCCAGCCCATTTCTTAAAGCACAAAACCATCACGGCCCAAGCATGGAGCTCCAGGCCACGACACCTGTCCGACCCACGTGAACGCTCCCCTTCTTTCCCGCTCACGTAGCCCCACATGCCAGAGACCCCAAACGGCCACCGGTCCACGCAGCACCCCCTCCAGCCGCAGTTTTGGCGCGAAGAATAGGCGCCAACCCGCCGCCACATTCCCGCCAAGAAACACCCCACCCGCCTCCCCCTTCTTCTCCCCCAACCCAAAACCCTTGCGCTCCACCTCGCGCGCGCACGCACTCGCAGACGCAAGAACCAACCCCCAAGGCCTCGGCGAGATCCAGAAGACCCTTCTGCAATGGAGGCGTTCGGCGGGTTCTTCGTGGACGAGAAGGCGGCACGGGTGGAGAACATCTTCCTCGAGTTCCTGAAGCGGTGAGATCACTGCCGCCACAACAGCAGCGGCCGCCGCCCCCCTCCCTCCATTTCTAGGGTTTCCTCGGGGTCCGGTCTGTTTGATGCGTGTGGGGTTGTTTCTTGGATCTTCAGGTTCAGGGAGGCGGATGCGGCGGAGCCGTTCTACGAGGCGGAGATGGAGGGGATGCGGTCGCGAGAGTCGACCACCATGTACGTCGACTTCGCGCACGTCATGCGCTTCAACGACGTCCTCCAGAAGGCCATCTCCGAGGAGTACCTCAGGTGAGGTTGGGAATCTTTTGGGTTTAATTGGAAATTTGGGTATTTGTGGCCGAATTTGGGGACGGAAAGGCGACGGGTTTTGGTTTGTTTACTTGAATTCCATTCAGAAATTGGGTCAGATTTTGTTTTTTTTTGGGCTGGATCTGAGAGGGGGGGCATGAGGCTTTTGGGGGTTTCTTGGTTGGATTTTTTTTCTTTCTGTAAAACAGGCTGGTTAGGATTGTGTAGGAAGAGGTGCTCAATGTGTTGTTAATTCCAGTATGCTTTGCCGTTTCCAACAGTTGAAGTGTCTTGGTTTGTTGGATAAGTTTTTCTTTTTTCTTTTTGCTTTACTACTTTGGTTATGATTTCAACATAGTAGCAACATTGTTTTTTTGCTTCTTAGGCAAATTTGACTAGTATTTGAGTTACCAGACATTAGCTTGTTCGTATGTCACATGGAGGAATGGATGCTCATATGCCGCATTTGATTCCATCAGGTTTGAGCCGTACCTCCGGAATGCGTGCAAGAGGTTTGTGACGGAGCATAGGGCCGGGGAGAACCGTGCGCCAATCATCTCTGATGATAGCCCCAACAAGGACATTAACATAGCCTTCTACAACATCCCGATGCTAAAGAGGTCTGCACTTGCTCCTCCACAAGTACCTGTTATTTGTTGGGCAACCGAACTATTCGTGCGAATGGCCTGTGGTTCTCTACAAATGTGTGAAACTTTCCAAAGAGATGCAGTTGTTGGTTTACATGTTTATCAGTACTACAGACTCCAGACTGCCGTGTTAGAATTGAAAGACTACCTTGTGTGCAGGATTTGACTTTAGTGTCATCTGCTTCTCCACTGGATAGATACTGCAGTCTAAATTAATTTTGCATTTCTCTGGTAGATCATAGGAGTAAGCTAATATATTGTTGTATGGTTGCAAGAAAACATTTACTGAAACTGCTGTTGTGGTAGGTTGAGAGAGCTTGGGACAGCGGAGATTGGTAAGCTCACGGCTGTAATGGGGGTTGTGACACGGACGAGCGAGGTCCGGCCTGAGTTATTGCAAGGCACCTTCAAGTGTCTTGAATGTGGGAATGTTGTAAAGAATGTAGAGCAGCAGTTCAAGTATTCTGAGGTTGATATTCTGAACATGTTCCATTTGTTCTTGTTTCTCGTGCAATGTATCTAATGATGGGTTCCTGTACCTTACGTTCAGCCAATAATATGCGTCAATGCAACATGCCAAAACCGATCAAAATGGGCCCTTCTTCGGCAAGAGAGCAAATTCACAGATTGGCAGCGAGTCAGGATGCAGGAGACATCAAAGGAGATACCTGCTGGATCACTACCTCGTTCCCTGGATGTCATTCTGCGGCATGAGATAGTTGAGAAGGCTAGAGCTGGGGACACGTAAGGAAACCATTTCTTCTGCTTCACTTTGTGATCGTTGGATTGCCTTTGCTTTATTGAAATGATCTGTTTTGGGCATTTTCAGGGTAATATTTACTGGAACTGTTGTTGCAGTTCCAGATGTTATGGCACTAACTTCACCTGGTGAGAGAGCAGAGTGTCGCCGGGAAGGTCCTCAGCGGAAGAACGGGTCAGGTGTCCAAGAAGGTGTCAAGGGCTTGAAGTCCCTTGGTGTAAGAGATCTTTCGTATCGCCTTGCTTTTGTGGCAAACTCAGTGCAGGTATGAACTCTTTCCAGCAATAAAGTTCCATCTGACTAGTGTAATTTTAATCTCTCTTACAAGGTTCTCATCTCTCTTCAACATTCTTAGGTGGCAGATGGCAGGAGAGAAGTTGACATCAGGGACCGGGACACAGATGGTGATGACAGTGAGAGACAGAAGTTCACTGTAAGTTCAATTTACGCTGAACTTATTCTTTTTTCTTTATTACATGCATACCAAGCAAGCACCTATTATTCTTTTTAGATCCTGAACTGGTGTATTATCCTATTACAATGTGTTAATTTGGTGTGCTTGTGCATGTAGTGGATGCTAGATTACGAAATGAATCTTACTAAACAGCTATGCAAGCTTCTGTTTTTACTTCTATATGGTATCCTAAATCATTTTCTTTCTAACCTTTCATATGTTAGTTGTTAATATTACTGATATTTCTTAACTGTAACTGTCTCTCTTCAACAGGAAGAAGAGGAGGATGAGGTTGTTAGGATGAGGAACACTCCTGATTTTTTCAATAAGATAGTTGATAGCATCTGTCCTACTGTCTTCGGTCATCAAGAAATAAAGAGGGCAATACTTCTTATGCTTTTGGGTGGTGTTCACAAGATAACACATGAAGGAATAAACCTTAGAGGTGACGTAAATGTCTGTATTGTTGGAGATCCAAGTTGCGCAAAGTCTCAGTTCTTAAAGTATGCTTTCTTCTCTTGTATTCTCATTGCCATATTTTAGAATGTTTTATGATGCTGTGATGAACAAATTGAAGGTCTCATCATGAAACGTTGTCTTTCTGGATACATAAATTTTGTGCTGCTGCTTCACAAGATAACATGTTAGTATTTGCATATAAGAAGGATTGCTCAGTACAGTACCATGTGATGAACGAAGGTTTCATCATGAAATGTTATCTTTCTGGATACATAAATTTTGTACTGCTGCTTCACAAGATAACATGTTAGTATTTGCATATAAGAAGGATGACTCAGTACAGAACGATGTGACTTCTTTAAGTGTGATAATTGATGTTCTATTGGTATAAACTGCTTCAACATGTTTTGTTAAATAACTATATGTTTTGTGTGTGTTGGAATATCAGATATCCAGATTTCTAGCAGCTCATGCAATTTTTTCCTTGCATTGGACCATCTATCTTGTTACTTTGTTGAGTTCATCGCTTCTAAAATGGGTGTTCAATCCAATTCTCAGATATACTGCTGGTATTGTTCCACGATCTGTTTACACATCAGGGAAGTCCTCATCTGCTGCTGGTTTGACAGCTACTGTTGCTAAAGAACCAGAGACCGGTGAATTTTGTATTGAGGTAATATCAAATTTTAGCAACTTAATCCATTTCTATTGTTAATATAAACATTTGTGGATGCAGGTAAGACATTGAGAAGTCTGCATTTGCTTTGAGTTGCGTAGTTCTAGCAAGAATGGTAGTTGTTTTCAGACCTGTTTATAGGCAGCCCGGCCCTTTTTTCGGGCGAGGCCAGGCTAGGATTGTCTCTCGGGTCAGGCTTGGGCCTAGATTTTGAGCATGGAATGATTTTCCGGACAAACTTGGCTGGAATTTTTGGCCCGAAAGAAAAGCCCGGTCCGACCCGAACTTAGCCACCCGTCACCTTAGGGTGCGTTTGGTTGCCTGTACCAAGTGGTACATGTATGAGATGGTTAAAGAAAAAAACCATCTATGCGTTTGATTGCTTGAATGAAACCATCCCATCATGGATCAAGTGATACAAATTTGAGGAATATTCCCTCTAGATGTTGAACCATCTTATTTACCCAAAATAATGGAACCAAATAGTACAGGACCATTCCATCCCATTCAACCTCATACCATGAACCAAACACACCCTTAAGTTGTAACTAGGGGTGAAAATGAATCAAATACGGATGGATAATGGCTTTGATTTTCATATTTTTCCCCAATGCGAATACGAATATGAATATGATTAATGTTGAATACAAATACGGAACGAATACGAATCGAAACGAATATAATCATGAATATTCTCGAAATATGAAACCCCTGTACACAAAATGAATAGAAACACATAACTAGTTTATTTAATCCACACATTCATGAATTCTTCATATTTTTAGCTAAGTTTCCTTACCTAACTCTATGTATTGGTATATATGTTAATGTATAATGGGCTACTAAAGTATCATGCAAATGGGATGGGCTGAATAAGAGATATATTCTTTAGATATTCGACCCCTCAATATCCGGATGATCTAGATTTGTATTTTTATTCGATGGATAGTGAACTATCGAATTCATATCCGACAAAAAAAATCAGTATTCTTTTCCAATCCAATACTATCCAAGTCGATAGAATCCGTATTCAAAAATAGTCTGGATCGGTCCGAAATTATTCGATCCGTTTTCACCCTACTCATAACCGTAGCCGTTGCCGCAATATGAAAAACAGAACCCCCCTCTCCAATACATATCTGGGACTCTAATAAGTCCACCTTCAGCTCCTGGCATCCTCCCTAGTTCAGCAGGGCTCCTCCCAAGATGCGGCACTCCCTGCTCGGCATCTCACTCATTGCATTGGTGCTCCTAGGTGGCGGCGGCTGTGCTTCTTTGCATGTCCTTGCCACGGTGCCCACGTGTGATTCGAGCGAACGGCCAGTGATGCCTTGGTCTGTCAGTTGCGAGACAGCACGACAAGACTATTTCGCCCGAGCTCTTGAACTTTCTTCTTTTTTTTCATTTTACTGGGATCTCGATTTGTGTATGGATGTGTTTGGAGCCTTCTCGGCTGCCTTTTTTGTATTAATTTGTGCTTCTATGTGTGTAGTGGGCTGGTTCTTGTTGTGCTGTTGGCAAGAGGGAATTTAGTAGTGTTTCAAGTTGTGGATGTCTCTGTTTCTCTACTAAATAAGTTATGCATGTCTCCCTCTAACTTATTTGTTTCATGATTTTGAAATTCTTCTGTTGATGTTTATGTTAAATTCTCCTCTGTATGTAATTTTGGGCTTTTAGCCGGGTCAGGCTCGGGCTTTGGAAAATGCGCAGCTGTTGGACCTGAGGCCAAGCTTGGGCTTGGCACTTGTTTTGAGCTCACAATCTTGGTGGAAATCATTAAATTGTTCAAATCCATGCTCATATGGAAGTCATAGAAGCATGTATACAGAAAATAATTAGCTTCCATTGAAGCATTTTAACAACATACAGGCTTTATATGCTAAATGCTAAATTGAGCCCCAATGAACTAGAAAGTGTGTTTTACCTGCTGGCTAGTAGTCACTTAGTTTATGCACAATCTTGCTAGTTCTGATGTCTTTCCTTTTTTCCTGCTACCATTTTGTTTCTTGCAGGCAGGTGCACTCATGTTGGCTGATAACGGCGTCTGTTGCATCGATGAATTTGATAAGATGGACATTAAGGATCAGGTAGGCGTACCATTTTTAGTTATTATTCCCATAACCCCATAGCCTTTTTGGCTTACTGTGATGTGAAAACTTTGATGAGTATCAATTTTGTTTTTCCACTATAGGTCGCTATACACGAAGCAATGGAGCAGCAAACCATTAGCATAACAAAAGCAGGAATACAAGCAACTTTGAATGCACGAACTTCAATTTTGGCAGCAGCAAATCCCACAGGAGGGCGTTATGACAAGTCAAAACCACTTAAGGTAATTCAAACAAATTTCAATTTATAATCCATCTTGTGCTCTTTCAAAACTTTACATAACTTTGTCAAAACCACTTAAGTTAATTCAAACAAATTTCAATTTATAATCCATCTTGTGCTCTTTCAAAATTTTACTCAACTTTTTTTTTGATCTTATGAGGTGTAAATTGAAGTTGAAATCTAATATTTCATTTGCTGCAATCCCTACCAGTACAATGTGGCATTGCCTCCAGCTATTCTTTCAAGATTTGATCTGGTATACATCATGATAGATGAACCTGACGAAAACACTGACTACCACATTGCTCATCACATTGTGAGAGTCCATCAAAAACGTGAAGAAGCACTTGCACCTGCATTTAGCACTGCAGAGTTGAAGCGATACATTGCTTTCGCAAAGTCTCTGAAACCTCAGGTTTGCCTCCTCGTGCTTTTGGAAAATAGAATTTAACTTGCCATAAACTTATAGCTATTACTTTATGTCATTGCAGCTGAGTTCAGAAGCAAAGAAAGTTCTGGTTGAATCGTATGTTGCCCTTCGTAGGGGTGACAGTACTCCTGGTACTAGGGTCGCTTACAGGATGACAGTTAGGCAACTAGAGGCATTAATAAGGCTGTCGGAGGCTGTTGCCCGAAGCCATTTAGAAAGAGTTGTAAGTACTACCTTCATGCATGTATTGGATGATGACAATCTGCAACTTTTTCTTGAAGCCCCACTTTTGCTATTTGTACTGCTTAAATCTATTTAACTCTAGTGGACTAAAATAAATTAATGTCACTAAATTCACTTGCACTGTCATGGATAGTATCTCAACTTATAATCTGTTATGCTCCTTGTATTGAGTTATTATCCTCTCTCCATAATTTTTCTGCTAACTTCAATTGATATTAAAATCTTTTAGGTTCTCCCAGCTCATGTCCGCATGGCAGTTCGATTGCTCAAGACATCCATTATCAGGCGAGTTTCCTGACTACTAACCTTTACAAGCACTGATATTTTCATGATATTGCTAATACAGAAGGTTGTTAAATGTGCAGTGTGGAATCAAGTGAAGTTGATCTCTCTGATTTCCAAGATGCCGAGGATGGCACAAATGTACCTGCTGATAATGATGCTGGACAGCCAGCAGAAACAGATGCCGCTCCTCAACCTGATGGTGCAGGTAGGTTTCCAACTATTATTAAGATGCCTCTTTTTTTCGTTCTTGATATGGTCTAATCATTTTTTGTCCCTTATTTTTAATGTGAAAACACTAGAAAATGAGCAAGCAACAGATGCTGGTAAGAAGAAATTGGTTATAACTGAAGAACATTTCCAGAGAGTTACGCAAGCTTTGGTTATGAGGCTACGGCAGCAAGAAGAGTCAGTCATGAAAGATGGTACTTGTCTTCTTGATTTTACATGACTGTTCTCTTCTTGATTTTACATTCACGTTGTCTTGCTTTATTTTGACCTCCTCCCTTCCCTTGTAAAGATCCTAGCAATAGTGTTCAACTCAGCATTTCCAACTTCACATGAAGAATGGAAGTTTCTCCTTAGTATCAAATAAGAATAACAATTCTAACTGCTTGTTTGTCATCCAAAGTTCCTTAGTTGAGATCTAGTGTTATGGAATAGGGTTCTACGGTTGTGAGGTGGGTATGAGTGGAAGGTGGGAGGTCGTTTGACAAGCAGCTGCCGGCGAGGTGCAGCTGTCTGCTTGTGGCGCAGTAGGAATAGGGGGAAGGACTTGATTGTTTATTTTGTGATGATTAAAAATAAGGATATCCTTTTTATAGGAGGCCACCTAAGAAATATAATTGATACATTCCAATTAATAGATAAATTAGTAAGAAAGACCTTCTAATCCAATCATGTGGATTAGGGATGGTAATTTTACTCACGGGTTTGGGTACCCGCGGGTACCCGACCGATAAGAGTGGATACTGGTAGCAATTTAGACCCATGGGTTTTAGGGTTTGGGGACCCGATAAGGTTGTAGGATGGGTATGGGTATCAATTTGTACCCATGGGTATCCTATGATATGTGGGCCTCACTTAAAATATGCATTAAAAAACAAAATATTACTTCTCCAATCCACTACTTGGGTTCGGGTACCCATCGGCAGACACATGATGCATCGATTTCTAGAGATTAGGGTTTGGGTGTGGGTACACATCTGTGGGTTTCGGGTTCGGATAGGTACCATGATTTCGGGTTTCGGGTTCGGTCGGGTTTCGGGTTCGGTGGGCGGTAGTTGTACCCAGAGGTACCCGCCTGATTGCCATCCCTAATGTGGATCCTTCGCTGGCTTGAGCTGCATGTCAGGGCTAGCCCCGCCAATGGTACTGAATGCTGGCCACAACATTTAGCTTCATAAACATTAGGAGCATGTCATCTTTTTTACTGAATGCAGACCACAACATGTAGCTTCATAAACATTAGGAGCATGACATCTTTTTTGGGTAGAATTTCCAGATGCATGCTTTCTCTTCCCGGAAAGTGCAAACGCAGTCTCCGCCGGGTTCTAGGTTGGAGAACAAGTGTTTCTGAATGATACACATAAGAAATTCTTTGTTAATATTGTGAAATGATATAATCTGCAGTTCAGCATGGCCTAATACTGTTACATTGTTATAATTTTTCCACTTTTCATAGATAGTAGAATGTTATATGCATCTTATGTTTCCAGGGATCAACTTTCTATATTATACACATGTATAATATCGTTAAGTTTTTTTAACAAGGATGTTTTTTTTTTTCACAAACCCAGCTGATCCAGGAATCAATCTGAAATGTTTCCATGTTGTCTATATGACTTTGCCGATGCAGGAAATGGTATGGCTGGCATGAAGCAAGGGGATCTAATCATTTGGTATGTTGAGCAGCAGAACGCCCAAGGTGCATATAGCTCTACAGCAGAGGTGAAGGAAGAAGTGAAGTGCATCAAGGCAATTATAGAGGTAAAACCTTGTGCGTTAATCTATGTACAGAGTATGGTATTTCCATCCTAAGTGCATTATAAAAAGGTACATCAAAATTGCCTCCACTGCAAGCTCTGAATTTGACCCTTGTACCTCGACAAAATAAACTCCAATCAGCATGTAGGGATGTAGCATCACCGAGTCTATGCATATATTATTAAAACCTGTCGATCAATTTGCGTATGCAGAGGTTGATACAGAGGGAAGGCCATCTTTTAGTCATAGATGAAGGAGCAGCCCCAGCAGCAGATGACGGCGGTGCGCGAAGAACATCGGAGAGCAGAATCCTGGCAGTTAATCCGAACTATGTTATTGATTAACCATCTGAAGACACCGCTAACTCGATCCAGTTGATGTTGTTAACCAATAGAACCGTGATTCTAGTGAGCACCATGTGCTATGCTCTAGAAATGTTGTACCATCTCCATCTCTTACATGCTCTCCGCAATGGAGCACATGATCTCCAAAATTGTGTTATATATTCTTGCTCCGGAGGTATAGTAAGCAATGATAACTAGCATCGGTAGTCTGCCTGTGTATTTTTTTTACCGCGTCGCGGTTATGTAAACTGTTCGAGCAGAGCAGCTTAATTTATGATTATGAGTTACTGAATCGATGTTTCTACCTTCTAAAATAGCAGGGGAAGACCTGATACGGTCACATAAGTTCAGATTGGCAAGGCCAGTAAATCGAATGAAATCCTGGTTATGAAAATTAGATGAGAGGTGCTTCTACGTCATAAACAATAGGATGCGGCACCAGGTGCTTAAACAAGGCAAACACATGTAGCCAGAGAATAGTACATTGTACATATGAAACCTGCATTCTCATACATACACGCATAAACAATCAGTAAAAGCCAACTCAAACCTGAAGTAGTGGTGCTTCTAAGGCATTACAGAACAGAACACGAACAGCAGCCGACACAGTGAGAAGGGAGAAATACTGCGGACACGCGGAAACACGGTTTGAAACACGGGATTTTTTTTCTTAAATCTTGCAGAAATTAAGGTCCCGTTTGGTACGGTTCCAGATTCTTAGTGAAACGTTTCAGGTAGAATCAAAAACACTTTCTGCAAACCGTTTGGTACGGTTCCAGATTCTAGTAAAAACTAGTAGAAACGGGGTTCAAGGTGCCACGGCGTGGAAAAAGAAGAAACGTTCCGAGAAGAATCGTTCCGAGTTTTAGTCCGTTTGGCTGGGTTTCTCCCGGATTCTAGTAGAAACAGCTCGGTTCCAAGTTGCCAAACGGGGCCTAAAACTTGGAACCGAGCTGTTTCTACTAGAATCTGGGAGAAACCCAGCCAAACGGACTAAAACTCGGAACGATTCTCCTCGGAACGTTTCTCCTTTTTCCACACCGTGGTTGAATCACTCTTAACCCCGTTTCACTAGTTCTACTATAATCTGGAACCGTACCAAACGGTTTACAGAAAGTGATTCTGTTTCTATATGAAACGTTTCTACCGAGAATCTGAAACCGTTTCTGTTTCTACTAGAATCTGGAACCGTACCAATCGGGGCCTTAGGCATTACAGAACAGAGCACGAACAGCAGCCAACACAGCGAGAGGGAGAAATACTGCGGACACGCGGAAACACGGTTTGAAACACGGGATTTTTTTTTCTTAAATCCTGCAGAAATTAAACTATTTACTATAAAATTTCTATATTCCAAGTGACCCTCGAATCAAAAATAGGGCTAACAAACGGATATTATTATCCTTTTAATTGGGCTACCGTATTTGATAGGAGACAAATATGGTTTAGATTTTTCCATCCGATTAACAATCTCTTCATTCGTATAAAAATATAGATAAGAATATGGTTGTGACTTGTGCCGTCCAAAATGCCATTTTATCTTAACTATTCGCATTCGATTTGGATAAAGCAACATGCATATTTTTTTTATCCAAGTACGCCTAATTAGTTGGACAAGTTTTTTTTGTTTAATCCGAATTCACGATCCTTTACATAAAATAAATAAATAAACTGATGAGTGATAAAGTGTGCTAGTATGATGAAAAAGTGTCATAAATATCTTGCCATAGTTTTGAGGATATCCAAATTCGACTGAATTGAGTAGATATACAACTCGAATTCGCATTCGATATAACATTCAATTTGCATTCAAGGATATTCGAATTCATATTTGTATGTTTAAAAAATTCAAATACCAATATGAAAAGACCACTATTCGATTCCATTCGTACTTGATCCGTTGACAGGCCAAGTTAAAACTCAAACCACAATAAATTTGGAGACGAATGCCAAAAATGTGAATGTAGCGAAGAAACCTAAGAAATCAAAGCGCCTTCCATAAATTAGCGAACCTCCTCTCCCCCCTCGTCCTCCCCGAACCGCCTTGCAGTCGGAAGCCAGGCGAAAACCCTAATCCTAGCGTCTCCTCGTCATCGGAGGAGGAGCGTTCAGGGCTTCCCCATCGACGCTGCCTCGTCCGCCGTAATGTCGAGCTGGGCCGCTGGGCTCCGCTCGTCGGCATCGGCCATGGCGGAGAACGCCGATGCGGGGGGCGCCAAGGCGGCGGCACAGGCCAAAAAGCGCGTCGCCCTTGGGAACCTTACCAACGTCGTCGGCGGGACGGCTGGCTCGGCGAAGGGCGCGGCCAACGTGGTATGGTTCGTGGCTAGACCGGGGCCTTCCTCGATCGATTTGTTCCTGGGGGCGATGCTTGGGCTCTCGTTAGGTAGAAGGGGATGATGCGTACAAATGTCTCCCCAATTTGATGCATACGGCATTTGTTGAGCAATTTGATTGGATCAATTTGATTAGGCATTTCCTGGGTTTCTGTATTCTTGCCCTCTTATTGATCAATTTGTTGCAGCATTTACTCGATTTCTCCGTGTTTTCTACCCCGCATATTATAATTTCTCCATTTCCGTGGGATTTTTTTTTTTTTTTGCTGTTTTCTTCGATCAATTCGTTTTGCTCGATCCATTGGTCTTGACGGAGCGTCTCATGGAATTTGTTGGTTTCGTCTCATACTCTATTGTGGTGCATCTGGAATCTTGCAAGTTGCAAGGTTAGGTTTTCGAAATGTTTTGGCGGGTCAATTGTCTTCAATTCTAGTAGATCACCCCATGAGGCTATGTTCTTCGTTTTTCTTTAAAAAAAAATTATTGATCTGTTTTGAATCTTATATTGGAAATATATAACTTGTCTCTCGTTCCTCTCATTGTCTCTTGATTTTTTTTACTGCGAATTAGTAGCGCTGTTTCAATCAAAGAAATTTGATTAAAATTCAAGTCTGTTTGTATTCTAGAAATTGAGTTCAACCAAATCAGATGCCCATTTGAAGAAGGGGTCTTCTGCAAGTCTTGGCAACATGGACACAGAGCGGTCCTCTGTCACAAAACCAACATCCAGACAGTTTGATCAAGCAATATCACACCATGACAGTGCCCTTCGGAAGGAGAATGTTTGTTGCCCTTCTGTGCTGAATGTTGTGCCGACAGTGGCACCCCGTGGCATATCACCTGGCCTGTCTGACGATTGTGTGCCTATGGAAGATGCTATGTCAGCATGTAATTCAATGGAAAGCCCTGATCTTGAATGCCTTGACGATGGGGACTCCCCAGTAGCATCTTCCTTGCACCGCTTGGCGATTGATAAACTTGATGTCCCTGACAATAGGGATGTTGCAGGTTTGTTTGCTTATCAAAATGGGTAATCCTAGTTAGGCTCCTTAGTGCATCGTGCTAAATATTTGCTGATTTGTGATTTGTTTACTGTTGCAGTATCCAACTGGAGGAAGCGCGGTCCAACCCCCATGGACATTGACAATATTTTGGACATTGACAACAACCATGAGGATCCACAACTGTGTGCAACTCTTGCTTGTGACATTTACAAGCACTTGCGTGAGGCTGAGGTGATAGATTCTTGTTCATGTCACAGCTCTTCTAATATATGCATATTTTGTACAACAAGTAATATCTCCAGTTTGAATGTGTATTGTTGTGTACCACAAGATTTTACTGGTTGTGACTTGTGAATGCATGCATAATTTAGGAAAAAGAATTTAGCGTCAATTGCACCTAACATCCAAACCAATAGCACACAGCTCCTTTTAATTTAGTTGTCTTTGAACAAAACATTATTATTCCTTAATACATGTCTGATTCACTCGCATATATATAGAGCAATGCGCTGCCTCATCATTATATGTTTTGCAATTTAGCTTCTCGTTTAGCAGATTCATGTTGTAAAAATATGATGTGTTTGGTTGCTCCTGGTATGAAGTATAACAGTATAATGCATGTCACTATTATGAAGCTTCTGTTCCGTTTCTCCTAGTTACCCTTGTGTTTGCTTTCTTACCGAAGAAGCTGCTGTCTATATTTATTGCTTTTGTAAACATGTAATGTGATGTTTGCTTTCTAGCAGATAAAGAAAAGGCCTTCAACAGATTTTGTGGAAACCACCCAAAGAGATATTAGCAGAAGCATGAGGGCAATATTAATAGACTGGCTTGTGGAAGTAAGCATTTCTACTTCTGGGGAAAAAAACAAGTTTGAGATTCTAAAGTTACACAAAATGATCCTTTAATTTTTGTTACATTTTTGCCTTTTTCTCATTTCAGGTCTCTGAAGAATATCATCTTGATCCTGAAACCTTATACCTCACTGTCAATTACATCGATCGGTATCTTTCTGGCAAGGAGATCAGTCGGCATAGGCTGCAATTACTTGGTGTCGCTTGCTTGCTTATAGCTGCGTAAGATGCAATGCGTTCATCATTGTCTCTACTGTTTATTTGATTTGTGCTCTCTTCTGTTATTTTTATGTCATTTTATGATACGCTATTGTTAAATCTTGTTATATGATCAAATTTCAGTAAGTATGAAGAGATATGTCCACCCCAGGTGGAAGAACTCTGCTACATTACTGACAATACGTACATCAAGGATGAGGTCTGTGGCCCAGTAAGCCAATACTGATTTGTTTTCCTTTTTTATATTTCTTCTTCTCACTCTCATATTTTTTTTAAGAACAACTATTCTCATCTTCTAAGACATACTTGAACAGGTTTTGCAAATGGAAGCTTCCGTCCTGAATTACTTGAAGTTCGAGATGACTGCACCTACAGTAAAATGTTTTTTGAGGTAGTATTCTCTGTTGCAATGATGTTATTATCATGCCTATACTTACGGATACTAAATCTTTCTTTCTTTTCCAATAGGAGATTTATATGTGCTGCTCAAGTATGTCATGAGGTACTTGCCTCTATTCAATGGCTTACAGTCACTGCCAGTTCTCTGTGCTCTTCCAGCTTACTCAACCTTTCTCTTTCTGCAGGGCCCAGCTTTGCATCTTGAGTTCCTAGCTAACTACATTGCTGAGCTATCGCTTCTGGAGTACAGCTTACTTTGCTACACACCTTCACTGATAGCTGCCTCTTCTATTTTCTTGGCAAAGTTTATCCTTAAGCCAACAAAGAATCCTTGGGTATGTGCTTTCAACCTTCTAGAATTTTATGAATCTTCTTTGGAGTCAAGTGTCCTCGTTAGCTAACATTTATATCTCTTTTAAATTGAAAGCAGAACTCCACTCTTTCTTATTACACACAATACAATCCATCCGAGTTACGAGATTGCATAAAAGTTCTACACCGGCTTTTCTGTGTTGGCCCTGGAAGCAACCTTCCAGCAATTAGAGAAAAGTACAGTCAACACAAGGTGAGTGTTGTCAACACAAGGTGATTGGAATTTGGAAGCATTTACTTCGCCTTTTATTTTATGCTAAGTTGCTATTGCTCCCTCTCTATCTGTTCGTAGTACAAATTCGTAGCGAAGAAGTACTGCCCAACATCAATTCCAATTGAGTTCTTCCAAGATGTGAGCAGTTAGAAGCACAGATTAGTTCCAGTTACTCACTGAAGTCTTCATGTGGCTCGAAGTGCTAGGCTGATTTGTACAGATTGCTGTGCATGCAAGACATGCGCACGGCCTTGTTGTTAGCTGATTGGTAGTTTGCACATTGTAGATGGAACCGGTGCAGCTGCGTTCATTTGCTTGTGGCGATGTTCGAGATGGTGTTTGTGCATTCTTCCCACATATAATGCTTAGCTGCTGTAGTCTTTTCCTACTCTGTATTCACATTGTATGTTCATCACAGTTCAGTCATAGTTCATAACTCCGTCCTTGTTTCATATGATTCTGGAATGTTACTTCAAAACAAAGATGGATAGGTCGGTTCAGATTAAAAAAAATGCCTAAGAATCGTATTTTTGACGGTGGTTATTCTGAACATTTTCTCCTGTAACCTGCAAAGTGCAGCGTTCCGTTTAACAAGGTAGTGTATTCTGAATCAAATTTTGTAATTGTTCCGAACCGGACAGCGGTTAATAACGGATGTCACTATTTGTTATAGGCCGCTAATGCTTGAATGTTAAACGGAGCACCAAGGTAGCCAAAGAATGAATTTTTTAAATAATATTTTTTAATGAAAAATTATAGAAATAATATACTGATTTAAAAAATAATAAATATATCTCTCTATAGCCATTTCAAAAATGGACGAAGAGGAAGAAGAAAATGGACAAAGAGGAAAAAGAAGAGGTGGAGGAAGAAGAAAGGCGTTACGATTTTGTTAATATTTGAATTACAATTTCAAAATACGATTTAGTGACATTAATTAGGTTGTAAGTAATTAGTTATGTAGAGTAGTAATAATTATTTAAATAAACAACTTAGTGATCAGCTTAAAAAGGTTTTTAAGTAATTAGCTATGTAGAGTAGCAATCGTTATTTAGATAGATGATTTAGCGATCAGATTAAATAGGCTTGTAAGTAATTAGCTGTGTAAAGTAGTAATCATATTTAGATAGACGACTTAGCGACCAGATTAATTACGTTTGTAAGTAATTAGCTGCGTAGAGTAGTAATGGTTATTTATATATAGGACTTAGTGACCAGATTAATTAGATTTGTAAGTAATTAACTGTGTAGAATGCTAATAATTTTTTAGATACACGACTTGCCACCAGATTAACTACGTGTGTACGTAATTAGCTGTATAGAGTAGTAATAGTTTTATATATATATATGATTTAGCGACCAGATTAATTAGGTTCGTAAGTAATTAAATATATAGAGTGACAATAGTTATGGACATACAAAACAGTGAAAAGTATGCGGGATGGGATAGTACGTAATTGAAAAAAAATAAATTTATATATATGTCGAGAGGAGTTTGAAGTAGTGTAGAGTAGAGTAGATTGTCATGATACATAGGTGAATTAAGAATTTTTTGAAATGTTTGACGAGTATGAATGAATGAGTGAAATTTAAAATACACTACAGAGAAATGGTTCCACACATGGGTGCTCAAGGAGTGGAACTAAGTTATTTTTCAAGTATCGTGGCTAGCCTATCACTTACAGGGGAGTGTTCATGGGGCATTGTTACAAGATTGTTGTACCACATGTTTATGTTCTCGTTGGACCGTGAATTGCATGATTTGATACATCATATCACAACTCAGTCCATCATCAACTACCATACTCCAGCGTTACAGACCATCATCAAATACCACTTCTCCCATGTGCCTCCTATGACCCATTCGACGCAGTCGACATCTCCTTGTGCCTCCATCGTCTCTCTCTCTCTACCCCACCCCCCGCGCCCTCCTTCATCCTTGTTTCCTCCCCGCTGACCTAGATCACATCAACAATCTGGACACTGGGAGTAGTTAGTTTGTACATATATTGTTAATATACTCTTTTCCATATAAGGGGAACCCCATTCTGGGGCGTAAGGTTTTTAACAAGGTAATAACTTTTTATATGTACTAAATGAATAAATAAAATTTTATTTCTTTTTCTAAATAATTATGTGTATCGAATCCTCATTGACGGTTAACGCTCGCTCGTCGTTCTTGATGCCGTCCACACGACGGATGGATAGCAGGGCGTCCACAACTCCATACACCCTACAAAGAAACATTCTTCCCCTAAATATTCTGTTCATCTTAGGACCATTTCCTATGCGGCCGACTGTAAATTACATCCTGTTGCGTGAGAAAATCGCCCAAAGTTGGCCCAATTTAATCGCCCGACCGCGAAAGTACTGTCGTATTTCAGCCATAAGATTTGCGCGTGGCAAATAGCTGCGTGCGCTTACGCTAAGAATGCACTTGCTTTCGCCGATATTCCCTCCGGCATGGAATTTAATTGTGATCGGAGGAATTAGATTTGTTTGGTGAGCTAGGGGAATTATAGATCCCACCAATACCTTGTTGTTCGTGTTCTTCTTTTCGCATCATGTGGTCTTTTGAGGATGGGAAATCAGCAGCGAAACTAGAAAAATTTCGATAGAATGTATAATTTACATGTATAACTTTATAGTTTTGTATAATAATTTTATAACATCATAAATCTAATCCCTATGTCGTATCTCACAACGTAGGGAGTATCTCATGTAACGAAGGGTATGTACATGTAGTATACAAGTATATAAGACCATCTAGGTGGTATTTACATTGTTTTGGAGGTGGTATGTACGCTTTTTAGAGATACTCCTTTTTATGTGCGTATATGAAGGTATTTGCAAAATAAGCTAAAACCTATGTACTCCCTTGCAATTTTTTCATGTAGATCTCATTAGAATATCTTATAATTAGTATATAAGTGTATCCAAAGTGATAAAGGAGTATTTCAAGTACGTTTGGGTGGTATTTCAGATATGGGAGTAATTACTCCCGGGATTAGAAACTATTTTTCCTATACACACACACACATGAAATTAGCTAAAAATACAATATAAATTGTTCTAAGATCTTAAAAATCACAAACCACTAAAATCGGAACCCCCTTACGAAGATATGAGGCTGCCTTGTTAAATTTGTATGGATTTTGGGTAAGAATTTAGCATCTGTTTGACTACCGATGCGGTGATGCCAATAATTGTAAACAGAGATTTTGATTGCGTGCTGCCAATGCTCATTGATATTGTTAAATTATTTTAACATAATGTGGCCCATGTAAATTACAGAATGGTTTTTATAATAAAATGTCTAAGTGTGATGGTTGCTGTCAAGGCCCCAAAATTCCAAAAATTCTGGGACATCCGGAGTATCCAGATTAAACATCCGGAATGTCCGGACATAACCCGGAATGTCCGGATTAAATGTCCGGAGTATCCGGATTAGCTCGACCGAACACCTCAACCCAGAGTATCCGGACTAATTGTCCGGAGTGTCCGGGTTGACTACCGAAGACCCTAACCCGAAGTCTCCGGGTTAAAGATCCGAAGTGTCCGGACTTGTCGGGGGGTTGAGTACAAGACTCATTTCCTTTGGCCTCCACCTCATTCCTCCTCCCCTTTTGCTCCCCACTCCTTGGTGCATCTCCCCTCCACCCAAGCTCATCTCCGGTGAGCTCCTCACCCCGGCGTCCTCCTGTGCTCCTCCCTGGCGACTCCTCCACTCTAGTGTCCTCAAGCTCCTCCCCAAGCCAACGTCCCCTTCCCTCTACCCGGCCTCCCCTTCCTCTCCTTCGCCCTCCTTGAAGGTGAGTGAAAGGACCAACGATGTCGCCTAGAGGGGGGGTGAATAGGCGGATTAAAATTTACGCAGCGGAATAAAACAGGCCGAGCTGGTCAACCCGGAGTCTCCGGGTTTTGGTCCGGATACTCCGGCTTGTCCGGAGTGTCCGGTATTGAGTCCGGACTCTCCGGGTTAGCTGGCTCGGGAGCGAAATAAAAACTACTCTAGCAAGCACAAGGAACTACTAGAAGTAGCAAGCAAGAACAACCTAGAACAATTGCTAGACAAGATTTGAATTAAAGCTAAGCAAAGAGCTAGATCTAACTACACAAGTTCGAATCCACGTAAGCAAGACTAGGAAGTAAAAGAGAGAGCGAGAGACGCGATTTTTCACCGAAGTTCGGATTCTTGAAGGGAATCCTACGTCTCCGTTGAGGTGGCTCGGTCACACTTGAGCCGGGGTCTTTTTCAACCCGCTTTCCTCCCAGTGTTGCACAAATGCACTCGCCGGCTTCACTTCTTGTCTCTTTCCTTCCGGAGGCGAGACTAGCCTTCACAAACTACCGGGGCTCACCACACAAGTTGGTAGCTCCCGGTGACTCCTAGCCGTCTAGGAGACCTTCAACCTCCAAGAGAAATAGCACCACGAAGAATCGTTTGGAGGATGAACTAGTGCTCAACAAGATGAAATGAATGCACTTAGCACTTTTGCTTCTTCCTCTCCTCACCAAAAGGATCAACAACCAAATTAATTGGTGGGAGGAAGATGGGGCTCTATTGAATGCTTAGAAAAGTTAGGAATGGCTTGAATGCTGCTATGAATGAGCTCAATAGAGATTCTAGCCGTTGGGGAAGAAGGGGTGGCTTTAAATACGTTTTTGAAAACTAGCCGTTATCCCCTTTTTCGAACAGACCGGAGACTCCGGACAATTGACCCGGAGACTCCGGGTTGTCCGGACTCTCCGGACCACATGTCCGGATACTCCGGACTCTCCGGAATTCACAAAAAGGGCCGAGAGGGTTAACCCGGAGACTCCGGATAACATGTTCGGAGACTCCGGACTAAATCCGGATACTCCGGACTGTATGTCCGGATACTCCGAGTTGACTGGCTCGGTTGGAATTCTGGTTTTTGGAAAATGCAAGTTTTTGAGTGCTAATTAGAGATGCAGAAATTGATTGTTGAGCACTTGCACATCCTAAAGTCGATTTCTCGTCATACCCTCTTAATAGTACGGCTATCCTTAAGACACAAATAAATACAAGATTACAATTATGGTCTTGATGCCGTCCTTTTGATTTTAAGTAGTCGTAGGGGCGTCCAATGTCATTCCAAGCTCGATATGATCTCGATATCTGCAGTATTCTTGGATAATACATTAGGTCTCTTTAATTGTGTCATCATTAATCACCAAAATAAATTGAGGGGCCTAGATGCACTTTCAATCTCCCCCTTTTTGGTGTATTGATGACAACACAATTAACAGCAAATAAATGATATGAAAACGACTTTAGTAAATCAAATAAAAAGAGAAGCTCCCCCTAAATGTGTGCATTAGAAGAATTGAGTGGAATCAAATGCACATATTTAACGAGAAATAACCGAGAGCTCCCCCTCAAATGCACAAGCATCTCATCACAAATAACTGAAAGTAAACCATGCATAAAGTAAGCATTAAAGTCATTACATGGAATAACAGAGTTCACGACACGAAATGAACCAAAGATAAAAAAGCAACACAAGTCCACAAGCGAATAAATAAGCACAAGAACTCAAACGCCTCTCCAACGCGACTAAAGAGGGCTAACGACAACGCGGCTAAAGAAATCACTCCCCCTTTGGCATCAAGACACCAAAAGAGGGAGGAACACGAAAGATCACTCGTCGTCGCCTTCGTCGTCGGACGCGGAGTACTCGCTGCCGGGGTCATCTCCAGCAGCAGGCGGAGTGGAGGAGGTGATGCCGAAAAGCTGATCTGCTGAGGTGGCATCACTACTCTCCTCGGAAGACCCGGAAGAGTCGCTGGGACTGACTGCTTCGCCATTGTGGCGGCGGATGCTGCGAATGTCTTGACCATTCTTCTTGATCTGCCGACTCATCACCTTCTGCCTGGTGGAGATGTCGCGGCAAAGAAGAAAGACATGCTTGAGCATCCTCTGAAGAGTGCTGCTCGGGACCTCGGACTGCTCAGAAGGAGTGACTGGAGGCACAGCAGGAGCAGGAGCAGAGGTGGAGGCCGAAGCGCGACCTCGGCGAAGCCTAGCAGCAGGACCGGGAGCAGCTGGAGGGGCTGGAGTAGACTGAGGACGGACCTTGTAAGCAAGATGGTCCTCATCTCTGACAAACTTTAGCCCACTCACTGAAGAGATCAAAGTCATCACGAAGGGTGCATAGCTGCAACTGGCCATGTTGCTCTGAGCATTCTGTCTCATCGACTCCCACATGAAATCGACAACATCAAACGGGTGGGTGCGCTCGACGAGATGAAACAGCAAGTTCCTCCCATAGGAACTGATGGTAGAAGCATCTCCCTCCTTGGGCGAAAGAGTGACTCTCAACATCCTGTT
The DNA here is from genome assembly GCA_036346355.1 of Rhipidocladum racemiflorum. NCBI lineage: Eukaryota > Viridiplantae > Streptophyta > Magnoliopsida > Poales > Poaceae > Rhipidocladum > Rhipidocladum racemiflorum. The sequence goes on along the minus strand of CM070577.1, from coordinate 54,556,723 downwards.
GAGTACAGCGGGAACAGCCTTCAATCCCTTGATGGTACCCACTGTGAAACTCCTCGAAGTGTCATACAAAGCCTCAATCTGCTCAGGAGTCATCACTTTCTTTGCATGAAGCTTTGGACTGTCATTGTATCTGAGATTGAGAACTCTGGCAAACCTCTTCTTGCTGGCCACATACCAAATCTTATCAGTCATCCACCATATGGCCTCATCATTCTTGTCAAAGTATAAGGTGGCATAGAACTGCATTATGATCTCAGTGTTCCAGTCATACTTGTATGCCATGATGTTCTTGATCTGATGCAGCTCGCAAATCTGAATGATCTCTGTGAAGACTGGATTGCCTGCAGCAGCCATGTATTCCCAGTCAATGGTCTTCATGCGAACCACTGGGTGCTCAAGTGGGTATAGGACCGTCTCATAGAAATCAGACTGAAACCGGTTCCAAAACCGGCGGTCCACATACTCATCCTGATGGAGCTCTAGAGGATCTTTCTTCCTGTGCTCGACAATGGCTTTCCCCTTTCCAGATCCTGTCCGGTAATCGATTATTCTCATTGGGTTCACGGACATTGGATAGTTCCACACAGGCTTGGCCTTGATCAGAGGACCAATGAAGTGCCCAGAAGCACGAAACTGGCTTCTCTTCTGATCACGAAGCCTGGCATGAGTATCTGCTGGATGCTCATCTGGATCAGGAGCTTGCTGAGGAGGAGGAGACAGGACAGGTGCTGACCCTGGAGCTGGCTGGCCTCGAGGTCTGGAAACGAGTCTTTTGACCACTCCAATTCTCTGCCTTTTCTGCGGAGGCTGCGGAGGCGACTGGTGGAGACGCCACTGGCGGAGCACTGCCACTAGCTGCCTGCTGTGGGAGATCGCTGCCACTAGCTGCCTGCTGAGGAGGATCGCTGCCACCAGCTGCCTGCGGAGGAGGATTGCTGCCTCCGGAAGTTCCCTGGGAAGGGTCCATCTGACCAGACAAAGCGAACGATAGGAATTAGCCGTGAGGCGACGCGAAAACCAGCGAAGAACTGAATCTGGCCGAGGCACCCAACCCGGAGAGTCCGGACAAAAGGTCCGGATACTCCGGATTGCATCCGGAGACTCCGGACAAAATGTCCGGATACTCCGGATAGACCCGGAGACTCCGGACTCAGTGTCCGGACACTCCGGATGTGCCAGAGGGAGCGCCGCAGGCGGCCAAGGAAGGGACAACCCAACCCGCACAAACCAACAAATTGAATCTAGATTGCCACAAGAATAAAGGAATGAGGTCTAGGGCACAATCTAGAACAAGATTTCTCAAAATTAGGGCACGGATTGGAACTCACCTCAACGAGATTGAAACCGAGAAGAAACGGGCTTAAAGAGAGATCGACTCTTCGATCTTGAGAGCCTCCACGAGACGAGCCACACCCTAGAAGAGATGAAGCACGAGGGAGACCCTAAGAATCCGCAAGAAAACGATCCAAACCCGGAAGAATTGAGATTAGGGCAAGAAGAACCTTACCACGATCTCCAAACCAAGGATGAGGAGGAGTCCAAAGCCCTAGGAGAGAGAGAGGAGCACGGGAGAGGGAGAGGGAGAGGCGCCCGGTGCAAAAGGAATGAAAACAAACCGCGCGGGATTGGGGTTAACTTAAACCGTCCGCCCCAACCCGGAGACTCCGGGTTTTCAGACCGGAGGCTCCGGCCCAACCCGGATAGTCCAAACAAACAGTCCGGAGACTCCGAATTATCCGGAGACTCCGGATTGAATACCGGACAGTCCGGGTTGCCCAGTTCGGTTAGGAATTTGACACGATGAAGGATAGTTCAAGGAATTCGGCGGAGCGAGAGGGAGAAAGATTCCTAAGATGTCAACTTGATACATGACTAGCGAACAATAAAGCGAACAAACTATGGTCACATATCAAATGACAAGATCAGAGGATCAAGAGCCAACAACATTGAATAATTTCAAAGAAAAAGAATGAATAAAGTTTTGAAATTCATTTTTCATTCACCAAACAATATGTGAGCACATGTCAAGCCACGTTACGAGAGTCTAAGATATTTAGTCCACTTCTCAATTCACAGAACCTTTTCTCGTCAAGGGGCTTGGTAAAGATATCGGCTAATTGATCATTTGTACTCACATGTTGGATATCAATTTCGCCTTTGGTTGCGTGGTCTCTTAGGAAATGATGGCGAATATCAATGTGTTTTGTTCGGGAGTGTTGGACAGGATTGTTGGCAATTTTTATGGCACTCTCATTGTCACACAAAAGTGGAACGCTTTTGTAGGAAAGGCCATAATCATTCAAGGTTTGTCTCATCCAAAGTAGTTGGGTACAACAACTCCCGGCGGCTATGTATTCGGCTTCGGCAGTGGATAGGGCCACGGAATTTTGTTTCTTGGAAGACCACGAGACTAGGGACCTACCCAAGAATTGGCAGGTTCCCGAGGTACTCTTCCTATCCACTTTACAACCGGCATAATCCGCATCGGAATAGCCAAGAAGTTCAAAGGAGGATCCTTTCGGATACCAAAGTCCGAAATGAGGAGTGTGCACTAAGTATCTCAAGATTCTCTTAACGGCCACCATGTGGCACTCTTTTGGAGCGGCTTGAAAACGTGCACACATACAAACGCTAAGCATGATATCGGGCCTAGATGCACAAAGATAAAGGAGAGAACCGATCATCGAACGATATACCTTTTGGATGACCGGTTTACCTTCTTTGTCGAGGTCTAGATGCCCGTTTGCCTGCATAGGCGTCCTTATAGGCTTGGCGTCCTCCATTCCGAACTTCTTGAGCATGTCCTTGATGTACTTGGTTTGACAAATGAAAGTTCCTTCCTTGAGTTGTTTGACTTGAAATCCGAGGAAGAACTTCAACTCTCCCATCATGGACATCTCAAATCTTTTGGTCATTATCTTGCTAAACTCTTTACACAAATGTTCATTAGTAGATCCAAATATAATGTCATCGACATATATTTGGCACACAAACAAATCATCATTAATGTGCTTAGTAAAGAGAGTAGGGTCGGCCTTTCCGACTACAAAACCTTGTTCGAGAAGAAAGTCTCGTAAACACTCGAACCAAGCCCTCGGTGCTTGCTTAAGTCCATAAAGGGCTTTGTGAAGATAGTAGACGTGGTCCGGGTGTTTTGGATCTTCAAAGCCGGGTGGTTGCTCGACGTAGACCATCTCGGAGAGTGGTCCATTTAAGAAGGCGCTTTTCACGTCCATTTGATACAGCTTGAAATCATGGTGAGTAGCAAAGGCAAGTAATATTCTAATAGATTCAAGCCTAGCTACTGGAGCATATGTTTCATCGAAATCCAAACCTTCGATTTGAGTGTACCCTTGAGCAACCAGACGAGCTTTGTTCCTTGTCACGATTCCATTCTCATCTTGCTTGTTCCGGAAGACCCATTTTGTGCCGATCACGTTTTGCTTTGGTCTTTGAACAAGCTCCCAAACTTGATTTCTCTTGAAATTGTTAAGCTCCTCTTGCATGGCCATCACCCAATCCGGATCATCAAGCGCTTCATCTACCTTGAGAGGTTCAAGAGACGACACAAACGAGTAAAATTCACAAAAATTTGCAACTCGAGATCTAGTAGATACTCCCTTGTGAATGTCTCTAAGTATATTGTCGACTGGATGATCTCGTTGAATACTTTGATGAACTCTAGGGTGAGGAACGGTTGAATTTGGAGCTTGGATAGGTTCTTCGTCTTGGGATGCGTTCGAACCATCTTGGGCTTGCTTGGACGAGGAGGGAACGTCACCTGAGCCATTCCCATCCGGAGACTCCGGTAAAGGACCCGGAGACTCCGGACCAGTCCGGACACTCCGGGTTTCAGTCCGGAGACTCCGGGTTGGGGAGCTCGGGTGAGTTTCCAAATTTTGAGGTCTTACCTCCCCGATTGCCATTTTCTTGATAGCTTCACAAGGAGGTTCTTCCCTGTCAATCACAACACGATCAACTTGTTCTACTTGAGAACCATTAGTTTCATCAAAAGTCACGTCACGCGAGATTTCAACGACACCGGTGGTATTGTTGAAAACTCGGTACGCGTAAGCATTAGTTCCATAACCAAGTAAGAAACCTTCATCTACTTTAGGAGCGAATTTAGAAGACTTAGCCTTTTTGTTAAGGATATAGCATTTGCTCCCAAAGACTCGAAAGTAGGAGACATTTGGTTTCTTCCCGGTGAGCAACTCGTACGCCGTGTTCTTCAAGATCTTGTGGAGGTAGAGGCGGTTGGTGCTGTGGCATGCGGTATTGATGGCTTCCGCCCAAAAACTATCGGAAACCTTGTACTCGTCAAGCATCGTCCGCGCCATCTCGATGAGTGTTCGATTCTTCCTCTCGGCCACCCCATTTTGTTGAGGAGAATAGGGAGCCGAGAATTCGTGCTTGATTCCCTCTTCATCGAGAAACTCCTCCACACCAATGTTCTTGAACTCGGTGCCGTTGTCGCTTCGAATTCTTTTAATCTTCACTTCAAATTCGTTTTGAGCTCTTCTCATGAATTTCTTCAAGGTCACTTGGACTTCACCTTTGTCATGCAAAAAGAACACCCAAGTGAATCGAGAAAAATCATCAACAATGACTAAACCATACTTACTTCCCCCGATGCTTATGTAAGCTACGGGACCGAATAGATCCATGTGGAGCATTTCCAACGTTCTTGAGGTCGTCATTACATTCTTGGCGGGATGGGAGGCACCAACTTGCTTGCCGGCTTGACAAGCGCTACAAATCCTATCTTTCTCAAAGACAACATTTGTTAGTCCAAGAATGTGGTTGCCTTTAATGAGTTTGTGAAGATTCCTCATACCAACATGGGCTAGTCGGCGATGCCATAGCCAACCCATGCTTGATTTAGCCATTAAGCACGTTTCAAGATTAAGTCTATCCGTATTGAAGTCTACGAGATAGAGCTTACCCTTCAAACGTCCTTTAAAGGCTATTGAACCATCAAGCCTCTTAATGACTTCCACACTCTTTTCATTAAACAAACAATTGTAACCCGCTTCACACAATTGTGCAACGGACAACAAATTGTAGCTTAATGATTCAACAAGTAAGACATTACTTAAATGGAAATCATTTGAGATAGAGATTTTACCCAAACCAATTACTTCTCCTTTTCCATTATCTCCAAATATGATACTTTCGCTATTTGATCCATTCACATCCAAGTGTGCGAACATTGCCTTTTCTCCGGTCATGTGATGCGTGCATCCGCTATCCAAAATCCAACTCGTTCCACCGGAGATATAGGCCTACAAAAACATATTTAGTTTTTGCTCTTTGGTACCCAAACTTGGTTAGGTCCACGCACGTTAGTAACAAGCGATTTAGGGACCCAAATAGAACGAACACAAGGAGCATTCTTCGGCTTACGCCCAACATGATAAGCAACTACACGACCGAGGTTAGTCCTTTTAAGCACATAAGAAGCAAAGAACTCGGAGTGAGCTTTGTGCTTGGATGTTCCTTCGCCTTTTACAAAGTGAATGGGCTTGCTTAAAGGAGCAACAACAATGTTGCTCTTTTTGCCCTTTGGCGGAACATACCCAAGCCCTTGCCTCTTAGGATTACCTTGGCGTTTACCGAGATACTCCTCTAAACCCTTGCTTGCCTTGTAGGACTTTTGAAGTCCATCTTCAAGCATCACCTTAAGCTTCTCATTTTCATGAGCTAAGACTTTCAAAGTCTCACGGTTAGTAGCACAAGTAGCAACATCAACATTAAAGCATCTAGCACAACCGTTGTTCGTTGAAGGTAATGAAATATTGGAGTTGTTGATTGAGGTAGAAGCTTTATTCGAGAGATCAACAAGCTTCACTTCAAGAGCCTTGCAAGCATCCTTTGCTTTTGCAAGTTGCTCTAAAAGTGAAGCATTGGTGATCTCAAGACTAATTGCTTCATTTTTGGTCAAACTTGAACTTTTGACCAAATCCTCATTTCTCTTTCTTTCAAAAGCTAGGCTCTTCTCTAGCTCAATGTTCTTCTCCTTTTCAAAAATAAGGAGATCCTCTTGAGCCTCAAGAATAGCCTCCTTTTGTTCAACTACTTCCTCCAATTTTTCAATATCTTTAAGTAGCAAGTCTAATTTTTCAATATCAAAATCATTCATAGACTTAAATGCTACTTCCTCATCATCACTAGCATCATCACAATCATCTATGCCATAATCAACAATAGAGAGAGTGGAGCTTTTAGATGATACCTTGTGCCCCTTTGCCATAAGGCACATTGGAGCATCTTCATCTCCGTCGCTCAAGTTGTCGAAGAGGCTCTTCGACTTTGTCGGTGGAGTAGCGATGGCGACGGTGGCAAGTCCTCCCTCATTGTCGGAGTTGGACTCGGACTCGGACTCGGAGTCGGAGTCGGAGTTCCACTCCTTGCCAATGTATGCATGACCCTTGCCTTTGTACTTCTTGTTCTTGTCCTTGTCCTTCTTGCGGTACTTGTCTTTCTTGTACGGCTTCTCTTCCTTCTTTTCTTTGTGTGGGCACTCGGCAATGAAGTGGCCAGGTTCCCCACACTCATAGCACTTTCTTGAGGAGTGACGCCCTCTTGACTTGTTGCCATAGCTCTTGGAGTGATTACCCGGTTTGTAGCCCTTCTTCTTCAAGAATTTGTTGAATCTTCTGACGAGCAAGGCCATATCTTCATTTGTCAAGGGGCCGCTCGACTCTTCTTCATCGCTTGTGCTTTCTTCGGCCTCTTGCACCACCTTGACGGCCTTCAAAGCGATGCCTTTCTTCTTGCCGGACTTGAGCTCCTCCACCACCTCCGCTTCCTTCACCATCATCTCATCCGTCATCAACCGGCCAATCACATCATGAGGAGTGAGGGTGTCGAAGTTTGGCCGGTCGCGGATGAGTTGCACAAGATTGCGGTTGGTGGGGGTGATCACTCGGAGGATGATCTTGACAATGGCTTTGTCGGTGAGCTCGGTGCTTCCAAGTCCTTTTGCTTGATTTACTAGCAACATCAAGCGATCAAACATCTTTGTGTAAGTTTCTCCTTCTTCTAGAGTGAATCGGCTCAATTCTCCAATGATGAGCTCTATCTTTGATTCACGGACACTTGACACTCCTTCATGAGTGACCATTAGCCTTTCCCAAATGTCCTTGGCATTATCAAGGCCATCGACCCGGTTGAACTCGGAGTCGCTCAAAGCATTGAACAAGGCATTGACGGCCAAGTCGTTGAAGTGTTGAGCTTTGTCTTCTTCGGAGGTGAGATTGTTGGGGTTTGCGGGCTTGAAACCTGTTTCAACAATCTTTCAAATACACGGATGAAGTGATCTCAAATGCATCTTCATCTTATGTTTCCATGCCGCATATCGAGTGCCATCGAAGTGAGGCGCTCGACCGGACGAGACGGAAACATAGGATGAGGAGTTTGAGACTCCAAAGGAGGAATAATCTAATGGAATTGCAACCCCTATACCGGAACCCGAGGCTTTCTCTTGACCATGGGTTTCGGTAACCTTCTCTATGTCAGACATCTTTGATTCTCCAAGCGGTTAAGCCAAAGTAAAGGAGATTTGGCTCTGATACCAATTGAAAGGACCAACGATGTCGCCTAGAGGGGGGGGTGAATAGGCGGATTAAAATTTACGCAGCGGAATAAAACAGGCCGAGCTGGTCAACCCGGAGTCTCCGGGTTTTGGTCCGGATACTCCGGCTTGTCCGGAGTGTCCGGTATTGAGTCCGGACTCTCCGGGTTAGCTGGCTCGGGAGCGAAATAAAAACTACTCTAGCAAGCACAAGAAACTACTAGAAGTAGCAAGCAAGAACAACCTAGAACAATTGCTAGACAAGATTTGAATTAAAGCTAAGCAAAGAGCTAGATCTAACTACACAAGTTCGAATCCACGTAAGCAAGACTAGGAAGTAAAAGAGAGAGCGAGAGACGCGATTTTTCACCGAAGTTCGGATTCTTGAAGGGAATCCTAGGTCTCCGTTGAGGTGGCTCGGTCACACTTGAGCCGGGGTCTTTTCAACCCGCTTTCCTCCGGTGTTGCACAAATGCACTCGCGGCTTCACTTCTTGTCTCTTTCCTTCCTGAGGCGAGACTAGCCTTCACAAACTACCTGGCTCACCACACAAGTTGGTAGCTCCCGGTGACTCCTAGCCGTCTAGGAGACCTTCAACCTCCAAGAGAAATAGCACCACGAAGAATCGTTTGGAGGATGAACTAGTGCTCAACAAGATGAAATGAATGCACTTAGCACTTTTGCTTCTTCCTCTCCTCACCAAAAGGATCAACAACCAAATTAATTGGTGGGAGGAAGATGGGGCTCTATTGAATGCTTAGAAAAGTTAGGAATGGCTTGAATGCTGCTATGAATGAGCTCAATAGAGATTCTAGCCGTTGGGGAAGAAGGGGTGGCTTTAAATACGTTTTTGAAAACTAGCCGTTATCCCCTTTTTCGAACAGACCGGAGACTCCGGACAATTGACCCGGAGACTCCGGGTTGTCCGGACTCTCCGGACCACATGTCCGGATACTCGGACTCTCGGAATTCACAAAAGGGCCGAGAGGGTTAACCCTGAGACTCCGGATAACATGTTCGGAGACTCGACTAAATCGGATACTCCGGATCAGTATGTCCGGATACTCCGAGTTGACTGGCTCGGTTGGAATTCTGGTTTTTGGAAAATGCAAGTTTTTGAGTGCTAATTAGAGATGCAGAAATTGATTGTTGAGCACTTGCACATCCTAAAGTCGATTTCTCGTCATACCCTCTTAATAGTACGGCTATCCTTAAGACACAAATAAATACAAGATTACAATTATGGTCTTGATGCCGTCCTTTTGATTTTAAGTAGTCGTAGGGGCGTCCAATGTCATTCCAAGCTCGATATGATCTCGATATCTGCAGTATTCTTGGATAATACATTAGGTCTCTTTAATTGTGTCATCATTAATCACCAAAATAAATTGAGGGGCCTAGATGCACTTTTAGTGAGACCAAGCCGGGCTTGGGGCCGCTTGAGGGGGTGCTAGGTTTCCGGACTGCATAAGGATGCCCCAACGAATTGGTATGGATGCGAGGGGGTTGACATGAGGTTTCTTTGTGGCACATGTCGTGCGGTCAATGCTTCCCTGCAGGGTTAATTAAGCGATTCGAATTGCCGCGCTCTCGGATATGAGCACGCTTGGTTATCTATTATTCAACGTAGTAATAACTTGAACTGAAGTTCACCTTGGGCTTGAGCTCGAAAGTGTTATGAGATCATTTGCTCTGTTGATATTAAATATTGAGCTTCACTCTAGAAGTAGGTGCCGGTACAACTGCTTAGAATTGTAACCTGAGTAAACGAATGAAACTATAAAACAAAGTTTAGCTTTCCGCAAGTTTCACCTTGGGCTTGTTCCTTGCTACATCCAATTGCATAGTCCTTGGAGTCGGTCATATATGGACCACGGGTAAGACTTGCGAGTACCTTCCGTACTCAGGCTTCTGCTTTTGTGGTTTTGCAGGTGAGGACCCAGTGGGGTGTGAGTTCTGCCCTTACTGCTTATCGGTGACCGGGTGGGGCACCGAGTAGAGGCTCCCTACACCGTCGTACATGCCCGGGGGTGTTCAGAGGCAGAACACTTCCGGAGATGCTTTGCTTTTGGGTTTAGTTGATAGTTGTATATTCTTTTGTTGTATCGTTAGTTTCAAGACTACGTCATTTCTATCTTTGGATACTTAGTTTCTTCTATAGTAAGCACTTGATGTATGTTGTTACCCGCCTCGTACTTGCGTTCCCGTTTCTGCCCTTGGTTGGCCTTCGTGCCTTGTGTTGGTAGTTGTGGTCGTAGGGTTTTGTCTTTGTGCCGAAGTTTGTTTGGTTGGTTTTGCTTCCGCGTTGCGTGCTTTGGTTGTGGGGTTCCGAGTTCGCTGCCCCCTTTATGCAAATTGAATTGATATGGCATTGGAAACCGGTATGCGGGGATCCTGGGCGAGTTTTGGGTCCCATACCGGGGGAATACCGGGATTGTTGTCGAGTTATTTGAAGGGACTCACTGTCGGCTCGGTTGGGCTTGGGTGCTAACACTGGGAGCGCCCTCGGCGGTCCGTTGTTAGCCTCCAAACCCGATAGGGTTGACCGAGTCTTCAAATAACCCGAAGACGGTCTGGGCGGCTCCCCACAGTTACTAGACTAAAAGATTAAGAATCATGGGGTTTAAAATCCCTCTCATCTCTCTTCCAAATATTTAGTTATGTACTAAAGTGCTGAGTTACGATCAGTTCCATTAAGTTTTTAAGTGCTGAATTAAAAGTGCCAGTTTCGTTGTATTTAGTGAACAGAAACTAACGTATTTAATTAATGGAAACTGACGTATTTAGTGCAAACAAACTGATTCTTTAATGGCTAGAAACTTACGCTCTGGCTTTCTCCTTGGCTAGAGCTTTTCTTGGCTATAAAAGGACCTTCTCCTGTACATCAAAGATGTGTGAAGCAAGAGAAGAGCACAAAAAGAGTAGTACACAAATAAGAGAAAAGAACAGAAAGTTCTCTGACCATTGAGAGAACTATAAAAGTTAGAAGAAAGAGAGGAGAGAAAAATAAAACTCAATATGCAAGGCAATATGTCTCAAGGTGGGTTTGTACTTTTGCACATATAAAGGATGATTTGTGCTTTTTTGCACATATAAAAGTTGTTTTTCGGTTGAATCAAAATTGCTAAATAATCTAGTAATATTGTCTTAACAGGTAATATTGTCTTTTCAACACCAACCACAAGCAGCTAAGAAGTACCGAAGAGGTGTGTACATATATACTTATCGATTCCTAATTGTCACTTCCTACATATGTTCATGGATTGATTAATTTCTTTCACTTCACCTAACGACAGCTCGCCAAATGTGAGAAAGGCATACTCCCACCGCACCGAGTCAACGTAATCCAAGAACAACTCGCCGGCTTCCTTCTTGATGAGGTCATATCTACAAATGGCGAATTTTATGAACGTGCATTCAAAGCGTGCCCTACGATAAGGACTAGTGAATTAACGGGCTCAACTTTGGCTATAAAGAGCGATGGACATAAAGAATGAACTCTTTTGTATTTGAATTGCAAACTTGAGTCCGCTCATGTGTACTTCATGTGAATATGTGCCTAATTATTTGAATTGAATATGCAATGCTTTGAATTAATTAATTGTGTTGTTAATGAATTGGTTGTTTGATTGTGGAGAGAATCTGGTAAGCATTTCTATGATTGAAATCTGTATTGCAATTTTCTATCATTGAAATCTGTATTGCAAATAGGATTTAAAGATTAAATAGGCCTTGTTGTCGGACGGGCAGCAGGGGCTTTACTACCGGTTTGTATTACAAACCTGTAGTGCAGCTGAGAGATATACTACCGGTTCTTATTACAAACCGGTAGTGTAGCTAAGAGATTTACTACCGGCCGGTAGTGTATCTAGAGATATACTACCGGTTATTATTACAAACCGGTAGTACATCTCACTAGCACTACCGGTTAGATCAACCGGTAGTGGTACTACTGGGCATCACTCCCGGATGCTTACAACCGGTTCCAAAACCGGTTCTAAAGCCAGTTTGGAACCGGTAGTGTAGGACTGTTCAGTAGTAGTGTAAGCTTAGCACTTCTCTCTGCGGTATGTACTATTTCAACTAGCCTCTAAGTTAGCATCCACAACAAAATAAATTATTTCTTCCCATGCCTATCCCCATTTCTCCACCCATTATTCACCAGCATACCAAAATATAATTTTTTTTATTCTCTAGAGGCAGCCTATTCTTGGAGGCAATTCCAACCCAGAAATGCTTGAAGGCTATGGTTTGCTGTATTTACTGGATGAGAGCGTGTACCGAGAGACGGACATGAGTTTGGGGGCTTAGGGCGTTTAGGGCCAAGTGTTGAACGTGCACTTGGAGGGAAGTGAGAAGATGAGCAGAGGTTGCGCCAATACGACCTTCCCTATACTTTCTTCATTTTTTATGACTTCATTCCATTTAACTAGGCAAATACCCTCACGCACAGGTCACACACTGAAACAACCATCTTAATTAGTATATTATTAGCCTACAATATTTGTTTTCAAATGTTCCAAACTATAAAAAAAGGAAGACCGAGAGAAGTAGAGAGGGACCATGGCCATGAATGTCCCAAAGCATCTCTCTCCTCTTTGTTAAATTTAGCCATGCCATCTTCATCCATCTACTTGCCGTCCACCCCACGGGTTACCCTCACAACCCCACAAATCCATCTCCAGTTTGCATGGATTTCTACTCTTTTGTCCCCCCTCCCAACAAAGCAGTCCTTTCTATTTGCTTCAAACTGCAGTTTTTCCGTCATGCCAAGACGAATAGGACCTTTTTTTTTTTTTCTGAAATTGTTTCATTGATCTTTCCTGCTGTATCAGATGAAGCATTGCTTGAATTGTTTGCCATTTGAAGCACTCAGCAAGATTTGACTCACCAGGTTCGCAATTCCTTCTTGATCATTAAGGTTTTTTTTTTCCTTCTCCCGCGACAGAGGAAATTATTCATGTCTGCTGGGTAAAGACCAGTAATAACCTTGAATAACGGTGTAATGATAGTCTAATTAGTTTTCTCTAGGTTCCTTTGAATGCCGTCTAATGGTAGTCTAAATTGTGTGCTAGAACGCTCCTGAGGAAAGGAAATTCTCTCTCTTTTTGGCCAATTTTGTTGACTATAATCTGCCATGATATTATTTCCTACGTGATGTTAATTACGTGCCTTTTTTTTTCGAGAACATGGATATTATGTGCTTTTTGAGCCAGGATAAGGGCATGTATTTACTGTATAGACGGCAGCTATCTATAATATATATCTATATCTCTACTATTATAAAGCAGCAGTTGGTGGCAGTGGTGAGTTCTACCCACGTCATTAATTGCCCTGTTTAATTGCTCTACTTAATTGCCCTACTCAAAAAACGAAGCGTTGCTTTAATTAGCCAGCTTTCGCAAGAAACGAAGCGTTAAAGATAGATGTTTGATCTTGTGAAATATTTTTTTTTATTTTTTAATCTTTATTTTTCGTTATCAATTTTGTTTTTCGTAGCAACGCACGGGCATGTAACTAGTCATCTACATATAACACTAAAAATAACTCATATAATGGATCGCCTATATAGTTGTCTGTAATGATCTGTCATCTAATTAACAGACTGTCTATACAATGGTACATAAAATAGAAAGTTGTTTAGACATCAGCTTTCTATGTCCTTCTTGTCTCTCCTCCACATCATCTAAAATCCTACCTGGTATAGTCTTACAGACACCTGATATGTGCTTATTGTACATGCCCTAACAGAGGTAATTAATTCAGATTTTACATTCTAAAATCACAAGGAAAAAACTGCTTGTGTAATTTCCAGTTGAAAAAAACTGCTTCATGGTGGGCTCCCTGCCTCCCGTTGTTCCTTCAAAACACACACACACACTGATGTCTAGCTGTTGTAATACTCATTAAATTTCAATATTGTCAGTCGTAAGGATGAACAAAGGAATCTCCTGCGTACAATGTAATTTTGTTTTGCAGGTTTGTTATGTCGACTTACCAATTAGCTGTTGATATTCTCTGCCTTGTGAAGTTTCAGATAACTCGTCGTCCTACGACAAGCTTTACATCATGGAAGACGGCATGGATTTCAGCCCTCATAGAAGTAGCACTGAACACAATCGCAGCAGCTTTGAACACGATGAATTCATCACCATTCAATCCACAACCTCCAAACCATCTGCACATTCACAGATCTCTTCGGACAAGAAACCAAACCCCCAGAACGAACCAGATGAGACCGCGAAAACTAGCCCGGCTGGTGCAACAAACCCAAACCATGCCTCAAACGCTACGGCAAGCCCCGCACCGCCACAGAGCTCTGAACTGGCAGGAACGAGGACGACGGCGGCGATGGCCACAGCAACAACGAGCGCGAACAATGCTGAAACCGTCAGCAATGGCAGCTTGGACAGCAGCGGCAGCACCCGGAGCAACAGCTTGGAGAGCAGCAGCAGCGCGTCGGCGTCGGCGGCGCACGTGAAGCGGCACACCGGCGGGGACAGCCGTTGGGAGGCCATCCAGCTGGCCACGGCCCGGGACGCCCTGCTCAACCTCGGTCACTTCCGGTTGCTCAAGCGGCTCGGCTACGGCGACATCGGGAGCGTCTACCTCGTCGAGCTCCGCGGCACGTCGGCCTTCTTCGCGATGAAGGTGATGGACAAGGCGTCGCTGATCAGCCGGAACAAGATGCCCCGGGCGGAGATGGAGCGCGAGATCCTCGGCCTCCTCGACCACCCCTTCCTGCCGACGCTGTACACGCACTTCGAGACCGACAAGTTCTACTGCCTCGTCATGGACTACTGCAGCGGCGGCAACCTCCACTCGCACCGGCAGAAGCAGCCCGGCAAGCATTTCACCGAGACCGCCGCCAGGTCCGTCCATGTTACTACGACCAATTAGCAGATCTGTTGCAACTTGTAACGACAAAAGGCGATGCTAGCTGCTGCTGATCAACTTTCACATTGTCACAAACGATCGATCTTGTCGCGTCTGACAATGTGACAATCGAGTTTGAACTTGTGCTGTGTGTTGTCCAGGTTTTACACTGCCGAGGTGCTGCTTGCGCTGGAGTACCTGCATATGCTGGGAATCGTGTACAGGGACTTGAAGCCGGAGAACGTGCTGGTCAGGGACGACGGCCACATCATGCTGTCGGACTTCGACTTGTCACTGCGGTGCTCGGTATGCCCGACGCTGGTCAAGTCGTCGTCGGTGCACACAAACGGGAGTGGCAGCAACTGCGGGATTGGCAGGGGAGGAGACGTCGCGGACGGCGACGGCGTGGGAGCCACGCAGGGGTGCATCCAGCCGTCGTCGTTCTTCCCCCGAATCCTGCCGCGGCGTAGCCGGAAAGCGTCGACCAAGAGCGACATAGGGCTCAACGGGGCGGCGGCGGTGGAGTTCAACGCGGAGCCGACGGACGCGAGGTCGATGTCGTTCGTCGGCACGCACGAGTACCTGGCCCCGGAGATCATCCGCGGCGAGGGCCACGGCAGCGCGGTGGACTGGTGGACGCTGGGCATCTTCCTCTACGAGCTTCTGCACGGCGCCACGCCGTTCAAGGGCGCCGGCAACCGCGCCACGCTCTGCAATGTCATCGAGCAGCCGCTGCGGTTCCCCTCCGACGGCGGCGGCCCGACGGCCGCCGCCAGCAACCTCGCGCGGGACCTCATCCGCGGGCTGCTCGTCAAGCAGCCCCAGAAACGGATCGCGTTCACGAGGGGCGCCACGGAGATCAAGCAGCACCCCTTCTTCGAGGGCGTGAACTGGGCGCTGGTGAGGACCATGGCCCCGCCGTCGGTGCCAGAGCCGGTGGACTTCCGGCAGTACGGAGCCGCCACTGCCAAGGACAAGAAGGCGCCAGAGAACGCCACGGCGGCGGGTGATGGCGCGGCCAAGCCGAACACCGGCGAGCTCTATACCGATTTTGAGTATTTCTAAGATTGTTGAGAATGTTTTTGTGTAAGGAATTAGATTGTTTTGAGAGAGATGCTTACATGCATCTCCTTTTAATATAAATTACATAAATTTTAATAAAGTAAAATGATAAATGATTATTATCTATTTTTATTAATACTTTAATATTTATGTAACTAATAAAAAAAATACATACTTCACGCACTGATGTACCATAACACAGTAAGTTTATAGCAAGTGATTTTGATGGCTCGTGAGCTCGCTGTAATCTTCAGCTTCCTTGCACCGCGTGGTTAATTACCAAGCAATTTTGTTGGTGTGAGTGTGATTAGGATATTTTCCCGTACGTTCGAATGTAACAGTTAATTCCACAGTTTGGGGAAAAAATTACTGAAAAATACATGAATACCATTAGAGCCAAAGCTAATAGGATAGCCTCCTAGCTAGTGTTGAATCCTATCCGTTTGACGCACCATATAGTACTAGGTAGATATTGCGCGCTACGCTGCGCCGGTTAAATTTTGATAGAGTGCTCACATCCTAAAATACAACATATTTGAATAGAAAGAAACAACAAATATACATGCCATAACAGTATACTCAACATATTATTGAGAATATGTACACACCAGCCTAAAATGTTGGCAAAATGCCATTATGGGGTGTGTTCAAATTATGGAGCTCTCTACTATTCATGTTATGATTGAAGAAGTTCAATTTTTTAGCACAGATGACACATGTAATGTGTTTCTTTATTTCCGAACTGCAATTCTAGGATTTTAATATCTTAGGTTTTAATCTGGTAATACATAAAAGTAAAAGCGCAACATTCTCAGATACATGATTTGAGATCCAGATCAATAGTAGAAACAAGTACATCAGTATAGACTTGACAAACAGAAGCAACTAACACCATGGTAAGCAAGATGGTTTAGAGAAAATGTATCTCTCATAGTAAGGCGGCAAAGAGCTGGAGCAACAAGAAGCGAACCAAATGGCTAAATGCTAGCCAAACCTGGAAAACAAAAGCAAATATTGTAATTTTGACAATATGTGAAAAATAGCAAGTAAAAAAGATGACGCTGGAAGATGCAATAGAACCACTCTAGGCAAAGTGATAAAGAGAAAAAAGCATAATCATTATCAGTTAGCGCATGCACAGGAGAGTATTCACCAGAGTAAGGTGGTAAGCTAAATGATTAGCGCCCTCATAAAGGCCACTAACCAGTATATGACAGGAAATGGCATATAACATGATTATATAACTTATAAACAAGAGATATAGTAGAACGATAAAACAACTTACATGGGATATGGGTAACACAGTCAAATCGTTAATTCTGCGGTTGTCAGCTATATTCTCTTCAATTTCCTTGTCATCATAACCAGAGGTTGTAATATCCACTCCAAGTGCTTTTCTCAAGAAAATAGCCAAAGCTCCAGTCCCATTATACAGGGTAAGAAAAACCAATAAGCAACACACAAACAAGATGTAGAACGCTTATCATATGGCAATTGTGGTCACATTAGATAAAGACAAACAACATAAAGTTTTTATTCAAGATATTATACAATCATTATTATGACAGACATATTAACACCTGACAGGTGGCACAAGAAGGTACTTTACTCTTACAAATACCATGTACCTTTGAATCCAACAGAGCACTTAGAAATATTAATTTTCGGATGCTTGAATTGATAAACAGTTAACATACTTGCATAAGCCACACTACTGTATAATGGGACTGGAGTTTTGGCCAAGTCAACATACCTGCATAAGTCTCACAGTATGATAGAAACTTAAAATATGCCTCACCAGTCAATGCCGACAAAGAAACAAGAAAGCTACTAAACATAAATATACTGATTTTCTGAATCTGCTTGGAGCTAAATAACAGGATGCATTACATAAACAGTCCTTGATCATCAGTCCTACGTATAGTAACCAAAATCTATGGGTTAATCAGAACAACAGGAGAAGGGACACATTTTTCACAATGTAAATATAGCCTCCATCCCTTCCTAATTCCAGGATATGTTGTCCATCCAAAATTGATTGATTCTGAATCAGCTACTTAGCAAATAAAAATGTTCCAGGCAACAGCATGTTAGTATTTAGCAGAGGACTTGATGATTCTCTTATTCTTAGTACTTCCGTATTATTTATGGAAAGGTAAATAATGTATTTTTATTTTACTAACACAAAAATATCAAAGGAAACACAAAAAATTTACTAACCAAACAATTAAGAGAAAAAACATATAAGCATCGTGGGAATTAAAGTGAGATGGGCTCTCAGATGGGGAAGTACGTGTACTTGTTCTGGGTAGATGGTTCAGCGACAACAGAAGTAGCAACATCGTCGACGACAGGAGGTTGATGTTCGTTGGATGAAGTTGTTGACATCGAAATTGTACATAGTAATCACTTAAAATTTCTGAAGCCTGGGAGAGATTAAAAAGTAAGATCATCTAAATGCTCTTGCAGATAGTATTACAGGATTGGTGTAAAGAATATCAGTGGGGAAAGCAACAGGAAAGTTTGTACCAGGATGGAACAAATGTACCACAAATTCCTTAAATAATAAAATAAGATCTAAAAAAGTTAGAGGGGGCATTCATGCAACCATGAGCAAGAAACTGGGAACACGTGCAGGGAGAGAGAGAGAGAGAGAGAGAGAGAGGACAATGGGTTGTTTGACCTGAACGGATTGAAGCTGCTAGAGTTGGAATCGACCGACGCCGTAGCTCAGCGCGCCTAATTGTGGTGGAGGTTGACGGGCGGATCGAAGAAAAGAAGTTATTGGGGTCATCATAGGCACTAAATTCCAAATGACACCAACCAAACAAATCAGATTTGGTGCATTAGACCAGATCGAATCAGTACTTTCATGAAGGCAAGTAAACTTACATAATTAGTGACAACAAAAAACCTGAAGTGTTAAGTTGGTGCTTGACAGACTAAATAAATAGGTCCTTTCATTCCATGTTTACTGTTTATACATAAGGGTTAATTCCTTATATGCCACTGGAAATTTCTAAAATCCCTTATCATGTCACTGACAAGTGGGGTATGGGCCTACATGTTAGTGACATGAGTGGCATATAAGGGATGATGCAAACTTTCAATGGCAAATAAGGAATTGCCCCAGTAGATCTGAAGGTATATGTCTTAAGTCGCATGAACAACTTTTCTCAATCAAATCAGGTCATACAGTTTGTACAAGCAGATTTTGTGAGCTATCCTGGAAACCATATTTTGTGAGCTACAACCCTCTGAGTGATATTTTTAGGATGAAAGGCAGGAATTTGTTAACTTTTATCTCATGGTTAACTAATGCTAAGAATGAAGTGAAATGAACAATGATAATCAGATGTCCTAGGAAGATCGCTCAGCCAGAACAAGCATCAAATTTAATTGCCTTCAAAGAGAGCACACTTGGTTAAGTTCAGTTTGATTAAACTAAAATTCAAGTAGTTATATAACAGGGCTTACTTTCATGCAGTGCATTAGTGGAGTAACACAATTGTTTATATATCTCTAAGATAAAGCCAATTAAAACAAAATTTAGCCTTCACACTCTAATGCATAAGCATAAGCATCAACTTTCACGTCACATATTACCTCGAAGTTGTATATGCTGATTTTCACATCAAATGAGGATGTTGCTGTGACACCTGGAGTTTTTCGGTACCAGTGAATGTCAAAGTTCCCATTAGAGCTTGCCAGTAGTTCACTGATAATCTGCAGCAAATAATGCGAGGGACGGCATATTAGCAAAAACAATATATCTCCCTATTTTAGCTTTCGGATGTTAAAAGTCACAATATACCTCTCCACTAACAGTATCCCAACATATTGTTCTATTGTCTTTAGAACAAGTAAGCAAGAATGAACTATCATAGGGGCACCATGACATAGCAATTACACCTGATCAACAGAACAATAGCAAATATAATATTATAATATAAGAACGTAAATTACCACTAAGTTCAATTTAAGTATGTCATCATTTACTTTACGAAACACAATGGGAGAACAGCAAGAGAAACGAAACCTTTTGAATGCCCCACAAATTCTCGTACTGGTGAAATCGTTTTCCTCACATCCCAAACCTAAGAAAGGGCGTATGAGCAAAGTTATTGATATAAATAGAAAATCTCCACATAAAAAAGTTCCTGATGTAGATTAAAATGAAGGACCAGCGGCTGTACTGCTCTACCCTTTTGTTCAAAAGCAGTAGCATAATTAGAAACTACAAAAATACTTTGAGTAAGAGACAAATTCGTTTAATCTATTCTAGCTATGTTCTGCATACGGAGAAGGCAAGTAAACTAAAAAAAATTGAAAAGAAGAAAATGAAAAAGTAGAGAAAAATGGTCATTACTCTCAAAGAAGGAGAGCTATCATCATCTAATGCAATAATTAGCTGGGTAGACATGTGTGGATTCCATTGGAGAACAGAACATTTCCTTCTGTTTGAATCTGCAAAGCTATTTGAACCAGACTGGAGAGATCGGCAAGTTCTGTCACCGGGTGGCATACCTCGATGGTTGGGCTGTGGCGGCTGCTAAAGATCTGTAACTTTCTAATAGTTGTGTCGATCAACAATACTCTTGTATGCAAGAACTAATCACCAAGCCTAGAACCTAGTCTACTGACAGAACTTGCCGGATCCTTGATATTCTGAGCATCTTTAGTCTTGGTTGCTTAAGGCAATTAATCAGCCAACTCGTTTCGTGCATTGAGTGATTTCTCCATCCAATAGCTATCTTGGACGCCTAAGCATCCCTGCACAAAGGAAAACGGCGGGGCGAGCAAAATAATCAGAAAAGGCGACAACACTAAAAACGATTTATCACCGAATCGTGGGATGAGGGGAGAACCAATGAGGGAACGAACCGAGGAAGAGGAGCACCGACAGAGCGCGCGATGCAGGCTGGCGGGGCAAGCAAAATAATCCGAAAAGGCGACAACACTAAAAATGATGATCATCTGAACTGTGGAACGAAGGAGAGAATCAGTTGAGGGAACGAACCGAGGAATAGGAGCACCGGCGGAGCGCGCGTTTCAGCAAGCACGGCACCCCCAAGCTACCACCGGTAGGAAGACTGAAATATCCCCTTTCTTCCAAATCGTCGAAGACCGATACGGCGCACGACAAACAAAAAAGAGGAAAATGTGTGAACGAAATGCACACATACGGCATAGCACGCATGCACAACCATTGCACAAGGCATGGAACACAACATCATCAATGCAAACGAAGGAGATGGCAGGATAATCTAGATAAGATGGTGATAAGCATATAGAGTAAGATAGCACAAAAATCTGTATAATACACGCGGACGGGGTCGGGGAGGACGCGGGGGCAGCGGGGAATGTTGGTGTTTGCGGCGGCGAGGTCATGGGAGAAATAGGGTTTGGTGGTGAGGAAGGAGGAGAGCGAACAAAGCAAGGGGTCAACCAACATCAAAAACGGCAAGAAGCCAAGAACCACCTAGCCACAAAGGAATAACCGACGGCAGCACCTGAGAGACCAAAAGGGGGGAGACGATGGCGACGCAGCGGCGATGGCGGAGATAGCGATGGGGGGGAAGAAACGCAGCCGTAGGAACCTGCCCAAAGCCGCTCTTACGAACAGGACCGTAAACCACGGGCCTTTATCGGCCAGCCTCACACCGGCATAGATAACAGCGGGCACCCTACACGCGCCCGACGCCAATTCGCCCGAGCGAGGCGGAGGCCTCGAGAAAAGGACGGCGAGGCGAACGACGTTAGCGAGCGGACGGAACGACACAGGAAGAACGGTAGCCGAATAGCGATGATGAGCAGCTGGCCGGCGCACACAAAACGTAAGGGCAGAGGCAGGGAAGCGCACTGACACCCACCAAGCGCTAACGAGGCCGGCGAGCGTAAACGGGCCACGTGGATCACCCAAAGGCCCGAGAATACCATCCCTTGTAAGATAGTAAATATTTCTTGTGAAGCATCCCCACACGATTGTATCTATGATTTGCAGAAGTTGTCTCTCTCACTACTACAAAATGGTACTACATTATCACTTTATCTAGATCGATTCTTTACTTTTCATGAAAAAAATCGATTGTGATAGATAATTCGACGAGAGTGTAATAATTGGCAGGAAATCATCACAATCGGTTTTCAGGTTAGAACCGAGCATATCACAATCCATTTCCATTTGAAAACTGATTGTGATGTGCATGTATATCACAATCGGTTCTATATTAGAACCGATTGTGATGTGCATTGTGATACCATCTCTCCCCAATACTCTATCACTGAGACACCCGAGCCAAGCCAACCCTAGCCAGTTTTTCTCCAATCTTCCCAATCCCGCAGCCGCCAACGGACCACTAGCCACGGTGCCCTGTGCTCACGCTCTCCCCGCTCCTTCTCCACTGGATCTCCTGGCGTGGCAGCCGCAGACTTGTCGCCGCGCGAGGGAAGGTTGGGCAGCGGCCGTCTGCGCGCCAGCGGGGCACATGGCCACACACAGGCTCACTGTAACACCCTAAGAAATGCAAGAAATAAAGTGACTTGTAATGTCTTCTTCTGTATTTTGGAGTTTTTTCTGGAGTTATTCGAATAAGATTTAATTTCCTCTAATAAATTCATTTTCACCCAAATTGAACCATTCAAAAGAAACTTATAAAAATCCTAAACAACTCAACATAGAAAATAATTTTATAAAATACTAGAACATATGAAAGAAATAAATATGAATTTCATTAAATCTTTGGACAAAATGCAAATGCTCTAAAAATTCAATTACTCAATGAAAATAGCAAATTTCAAAGAATTTTCATTTGAAATCTACTCAAGAAAATTAAGTGAAACCAAGTGCACTTGAAACCTTATTCAAATATCTCTCTACACTAAATTTTCCAAAATTTTTTGGATCATGTAATGCCATGAATAACAATAGCAAGAAGACAAGCCGAATTAATAGAGGTTGAGTGCTGGCAGTGCTACAGTGCACACATAAGTCGTTCATTGAAATGCCAGACATAGCCATTTGCTCACCGTCACCGTCGTGCCTCACCGCCTCTGCTGTGCGAACCAAATGCCCCGTTGCTTCCGACCTTGATGTTGTCACACCGCTCCCTCTCTGCTCCTGACGCGGCCGCGCCGCGCCATGCCATGCACGCGCCCATACCACGCATCGCCTGCTCGACCACGCCATGCATTTAAGCCACCCCGAGCATCACCTACCATCCCTGATGGCCCTACCTTGCCCCATCATTGAAGAGGCTTCAAGCTCGGGGACGAGGCCGTGAGCCCTCTCTTAAATTCCGCTCGTCGTGATGCTCATCTCGATCCCCTAACTCCTCTCCCTACCTTAATTGCAACTCCAATCGATCGAATTCACTACTACAGGAATATACATCATTGTCGGTTCTTTTTTGTCATCACTGTCGGTTTTAGTGGTGATACAAAGTGTAACATCCCAAAAATTGCTTTTAATATATTTAGTGTGTTTTTGGGATTATTTGGAATTTATTTGAAATCCTCGTGGTTAATTTGAATTCAAGCTTATTGAACTATTCGCATTAAATAAAGATCACACATTTTTGCATAAGCATAAAATCTAAAATTTCGTTTATAATAAATATAATTGGAAGGCGAGAGTGTTTCTTCCAAGTTATTTTCGAAAAACACGTTATATACCTTAATGTAACACCCCAAAATTTTGCTTTTCTTAAATCTATGTGTGATTTGGCACTTTGGTGAATTTTTGGAATTTTCTGGAATTTATTTGGATTTATTTGGAATTTATTTGAATTTATTCCATTTTGAAATAATTAAAGAATTAAACTTTGCAAATAAAATTTTGTTGGAAATATTTTATTTGAGTCCAAAATGATCCAAAATATTTTCCAGAATTTTTCTAGAATTTTTCTGAGTCTTTTGCTATTTTTAATGAATTAAATGAATTACTGGGAATTATTTTATTTATTAAATCGCTGGAAATTCGAGTTGGGTCAAGTACTATTCATCCGACCGAGTCGGAACCCGAGTCAGACTCGAGTCCGACCCGAGCCAGTTGACTCAAGCAAACCCGTTCTTAACCCCAATCGATCCCGACCGTTGGATCGGGATCCAACGGTCCGGATTGGACCGTACCGGTTCGAGCCCGAGTCCGGTCGGACCCGTTCGCGCGTGAGCAATCGCAGCCGCTCATCGCGACACGTGGACGGTTCCCAGCCATCGTCTCCGCTCCGACTCCGAGCCGGAAAGCTCCGCCGTGACCGAGGGGGACACGGCTAGGGTTCCGATTTGCGCGCACGTCGAGGCCGTATTTAAGGCCCGGACCGGCCCCCGAGGTTGCCCTCTCCCATGCGCCCCGTTTGCCCTAGCTAATAGAGCTCAAGCCGCCACCGTCGGCCCGCGCGAGCTCGCCGTAGTTGGAGGAGGTGTCCGCCGCGGTTTGCGCCGTTTTCCGCCGCCGTCCGTTGTCTTCCGCCGAGAAGGAGCCTAGATCCGGAATCCCCGCTTCGAGACGCACCCGAAGAGACCACCCACTTCGCCGGAGCGTGCCCGAAACGCCGTCGGTGTGGTCTTCGTTCTCAACGCCGGCCGCCGGAGCTCCGCCGTGGACATCGCAGACCCGCGAAGCTTTTCCACCGTCGGATCTTCATCGCACGGTCCAGATTCGTCCACGTCACCCACGGTAAAGAATCACGTGTTGATCTCCAGGTTTAATCTCAACCGTTAGATCTAGATCCAACGGCTTAGATTGAACCACGTTCATAGCGGTAGATTGGATCTTGACCGTCCGATCAAGATCGAACGGTCCAGATCAATGGAGTTGTTTTCCAAGCGCGTTAGCCAGATCTAATCTGGGCCGTTGATTTCCAAATCAACGGCCGAGATTGAGCCACGCGTGTCGGGAAGGCTGGCCGTCGCGCGGTCAGCGCCGCCCATGCGCTGGCGTGTAGACGCCGACACGCAGCCCGCGTGTCAGAGGGCCCGCCTGTCAGCGACCGTGAGCCGTGGGCCGAGCCCACGGTGGACCGAGCCGAGACCGTGCGCCGGGTCCGTGGACCCGAGGCCACGCGTCGTCACCCAATTGGTCCACGTGTCCTTGCTGACGTAATAAATGATTTTCCGAAAAAGAAAATGATTTAATAATTCGGTTTAATAATTGATTTGAATTTCAAAACTTCAAACGCTTATAACTTTTGCGTTTCAACTCCGATTTGAGTGATTCAAATTTCTAAATTTGTATAAAATTGAGATCTACCTAAATATGAATTTTATTTAATTTTTGGACTAAAGTTTTTCTCTGTAAAATTATTTAATTGATTATTTAAACTTAAATAATCATAACTTTTGCATTTTAACTCCAAATTTGACGATTCCAGTTTCTAAAAATTCATAAAATTATGTTCTCTCTGTTTATGGATTTTATTTGGATGTTTGGACACTTTTTGCCTATTGTTTATTCGTGTATTTGCTATTTGCACGCTTTACGAGTAGACGTTGAAGTGCCGGAAGGATTCGAAGGAGAAGTACTAACTCAGGATCCAACTCAAGACCAAGAACAAGTACTTTTTGAAGGCAAGTTGTGCTTTGACCATGTTGATCCTATTTCGAAATCTATTTTGATTTAACCTATTGCATGCTAGTTCAATTAGAAAATACTTTATTTAAATATGGGGAATTAGATAAATACCAATTTGCTGTATGACACCTTGATTATTTAAGTATGTGCCATGACCCCTTGTCACCCTAGTTGTGGATTACTAGTTGGACATTATTAAATTGCCAACATGGGTTTTAGACCGTTGTAGTATACTGCTTAGACCTGCTACGTGCTCATGACATGATTTTGGACAATCAAATGCTAATATTGACTTAATGATATATTGAACCTGTTTTGGAAAGGTATCATGTGATGTTGATGGCACGTGGTGCATGGTAATCAACTGGGGTTTGATAAATAGTTTTCGACCGGGGCATGTGGCAAGAGTAATCAGGTGGGCCAGTGGCATTGGGGATGTTGATTTGGTTCTTGGGTAGTCTTGCCCTGGTCACCCTAAGGACTTAACCTTGCAAGCCTTTGAACTGGGTCTAACGTGCAACCACATGTCCAGAATGGGACGGACCTAGTTGACTAAGTTGCTAATAACGCATTACTGTGGGACCTCGAGGAGGTCAACTACACCCTTTGTGTAAGTTGTACGGGGAGCGCATCGGGCCGAGGCCAGGTACCCATCTAACGGTTGATTGGCCTAGACTTCGCCTTAGCTAAGGGAAGGGTTAGTGCGCAATAACCGGGGAGGACCACTTGTATTGTTAGAGGTTTCCGAAAGACTTTGTTACGGGAACTCGCCTTTGTAGTGTTTGACTGTATCTTGTGGGTAAAGTGCATAACCTCTGCAGAGTGTAGAATCTATTCGAATAGCCGTGTCCGCGGTATTGGACATCACTCGGGAATTACAGTCAAGGGTTAGATTTTCTCAAAAATAACTTGGGTTTGAAAGGTTGGGTTGGATTGACAATGATGTTGGAAATGTGGATTAGGATGGGAAAGATGTTTACTAAACTTCTTGAAAAGTTATCTACGCTTTACTTGTTTCTACTGCTTTCGAATCTACTTATATTACTTGTCAAATGCTGTTTACTGCAAATATACCTTGAGCTATTCCTTTGTACCAAGCCATGCATATAGTATATTAGCCTGCATTCTGTGCATGACTTGCTGAGTACCAAGTACTCACCCTTGCCACCCTACAACTCTAGTTGAAGAGGAGACTATACCAGCTTTGGAGGAGGAGCTCCAAGAGGATCCGTCTACTTAGGGAGCGAGCCCAGTCAGTTGCCTGTGGTATACTGGATGGCGCCACGAAGTTATCTTATTTTCCGCTGCTACTATTTCTCTCTTAATAAGTTTCGCCCTTCGAGGCGTACATTTGTGACTTGACCATAAGGTCGAGTAACCAGTTTGATTATTTAAATAAAAGTACTTTATTAGTATCGAATGGTATGATTGTGATATTTACCGATGTTAAGACTGTGTGCACTAGCGCGTTCCTGGACTAGTGCTGAATACACAGAGGGTCCGGATTTGCAAATTCGGGGTCCCGACACTTAAGTCGTTGATTTTACAAAATTTTATACAGGTGTCTGATTCACTAAAAGAATTTTTGCGAAAAATCTATACATCGAAAAATTGCGAAACCAACTTTGTTAAGTTCCAAATAGTTCATAGTATTTTAGATGAATTTTTCAGATTTTTAGAACCTCTCTGCTATTTTTTCCCTTTCTAAACACGTTTTTGAGAACGTATATGCACATACGAGTATGCATGTACACATGGGCATTTGATTCTCTCAGCCGTTTCCAACGCGTGCGCGCATGAATCCTTTCCTCTCCCAGCTGTTTCATTTTCTAAGGATGAAATAGTATGCGTTGCTTAAGTCCAAAACTTAAGTCGTTCCAAAACCTCCCAGCCGTTTTCTTAGGATGAAAACATCCAAAACCTTCCGGCCGTTCCAAGTAATGCATGTCTTGCGTTTCAATTCCTAAAGCAATGCATGTCCTGCCGTTTCCATTTCCCACGCCCGAAGCACTTCATCTTCTAGCCATTTCCTTCCTTCACTCACGTCTAACACCACCAGCCACTTCCATTTTTCTAGCAACACATGTTCCTCTATTTTTAACAACGCTTGAATTAGCCACGTTTCTTCATTTCCTGCATGTTCCACCATTTCAAGCCATTCTCCTATCGATCTTCCGCCTCCGCCGTCGTCGCCGCCCCCGTTAACGCCGTCGTTGTTGCCACCGTTGCCGTTTACGTCACCGCCGGTGCACTCTCCGGCCACGTCTCTCCTTGCGATGCTCACTGACCGGCTGTCTGTTCGGTCGAGGTGAGATATGTGCTCTTTCTGTTGAAAGCTTAGAGCTTTGTTTTAGGGTTTGTACTCTTTTGATGGGAGTACTTTAGACAAAAGAAATAAAGATCAATTCTTCCTGATCCTTGCGTGCTACAGTAACCACGTTGCTACAGTTTTTCCTGTTTTGGTTCTTGTTTGCATGCTTATTCTAATTATAGATTGGTTTTTGTTCTTTGAGTTTCATCTTGATTTGATCCATCAAAAACCTTTCTATGGTATTGGTTTAGAGTTTCTCAAAGTTTTGTTGATTAATCTTTTGTCGTTCTTGATTAATCTACAAGTTTTGATTAGATTGATTCTCGTCATATTCTGTCATAGCAATATTGCGAGGTTCATAACTTTTGATCTGTAAGTCCGATCGAGTTGATTCTTTTTGGGTTCGATTCGTATTGGAATCTAGTTTATTATGTCCAAATTTCAGATCAATCCGACAGTTGGATATCCGACAATTCGCGTTTTACCAAACCTTTGTCAATCTGTTTTTGTCGAATACGAGGCAATTATTTTGTTTCGTTTTGGGGTGAACTTTTACTACATCAAAGATTTGGTTTTAGCTTCCGCACAATTATTCACCCCCCTCTGATTGCTATATTCGTGTACTTCGATCCTACAAGTGGTATCAGAGCAAGGTTTTTCTAATCTACCTTAACCGGTGATTAGACTAATGGATCGCTATTCGACAAACCGTGTGTGTTTGATGGTGTTGATTTTAAGTTTTGGAAGGCCAAGATGGAGGCATTCATCCAAGCGCAGGGCTTCGCAATTTGGTAGAAGGTTTACAAGCCATATGAAGTTCCCGAGAACGACAACGTCAACGGCACCAATCGCGCACATGTTGAAGCAAATAACAATGCGCGCAACTTGATCATCCAAGGCTTGGGACGTAGTGACTTTCACTGTGTGATCCATCTCAAATCCGCGTATGAGGTATGAAAATCTCTTTGTGATTACCATGAGGGTTCTAACACTATCAAAGAGGTTCATCAAGATCTTTACAAAAAAGAATACATGCGATTTGAGATGAAACCCGGTGAGTCGCTAGATGACTTCTTTGCACGCTTTAATAAAATTCTTAGCAATTTGCGTGCTGTTGAAGTTAGCTTTGATGATGCTGCTAATGCTAGACAATTGCTTGGTGCATTAGACATGTCTATTTTGGAGATGAAAGTTACATCCATTAGAGAATCTACTGTCATGAGTACACTTACATTAGATGTTCTTTATTCTAAGTTGAAAACTCATGAGTTGGATGTTCTTGCTAGGAAGAATGATCATAAATCAATTGCTCTGTCATCTCAATCTAGCATGTCTCTTAATAATACTTCTTCAAGCTGTGCTTTGTCTTCCTTGTCTTCATTAACCGATGAACGGATTGAAGAATTTCCTGAAGAAGACTTGGCACTACTCTATTCTTGCTTTAACAAAGCTTTGCAGAATGTGAGAATGAGAAAGGGAGGTGGTCCTCCAAGGTGCTATGAGTGTGGAGATCTCAACCACATGAGATCAAATTATCCTAAACTTGCAGGGAAAGCATCAATGGAGGAGAAGGACAACGACAGAAGAAAAGAGAAGAAGTTCTCTTCAAGTGATAAAAGGAAGAAGAACTTTATCAACCGTAAGGTTGTCCACCGAGTTCTTTCCGCTCTTGAACAAATCAATTTGAGCAATGTGGACTCGGAAAGCAGCGAGGATGATGCAACTCCAAGCAAGCATGATTTGATGGGGTTGTGTCTCATGGCAAGCAGCAAAGATAACTTCACCGAAGACGACCACGACAGCAACTTCAATGAAGTAGATCCTTCTTATGATGAATTAGCTATTGATGTTGCTCGTCTTGGAAAATTGCTTGATAAACGTGATAAGAAAATTAAGAAACATGATTTTCTTGTTGAATCATTGAATGCTGAAATTGCTAGACTTAAAACTTTAATTCCTAATGATGATGCTTGCAAATCATGTGACTTAATTTACAATGAGCTCACCTTACTTAGGAAAGAACATGCTCTTTTGCTACATCAAAATGAAGAAAATGAGAAACATATCAAACATGCTAGCTGTTCTACTATTGATTTGCATGATACAACTCCATGTTCTAAATGCTCCATATTGGAATTGAAAGTGAATGATGCAAATGCTAGGGTTTCTCAAATAACAGATGCTTTGCTTACACATGAGGTTCTTTCATGCTCAACTTGTCGCAAGCAAAAAGGAAAAGTGGATGTTCCTTGCAATAATTGTTTAACTCTTGCTAAGAAAGTTGATTATTTGCAAAACTCCTTGGAACGTTTCACTAATGGCAAGAAAAAGTTGAACATGATTTTGGATCAATCTAAGGTTAGCACAAACAAGAAAGGTTTAGGTTTTGATCAAAGATTTGGTTTTAGCTTTTGCACAATCATTCACCCCCACTCTGATTGCTATATTCGTATACTTCGATCCTACAATTTCATGAACACAATTCCACACCTCCAATTATTTCAATAGTTCACAATAACCACCATAATATTTCTAGCCAACAGTCACAAATAATTTGCTCTATTAACCTTATATCGAAAGGTCTATAAACAACCAACAATCTTACTTCGTTTGTCGCTTCTTTTTCTTCCCAGGAAACCGATCCAAAGAAACTCAACTCTCAAATTTTATGAAATAGCAAAACTCAATCCTTGTCATGCAAAAGTTCACCGAATTAAAAGTCAAACTCCAAACTTCCACGAAGGAAGTGGGTTACAAAGGAAAACCAAACGATCAACCAAATCTTTTCTGATAAAGACTTAAAACCTAACTCCACATGACTTAAGTTTTACATCAAAACTTCAGTAAATTCTTTTGAACTCAAAGAATGACAAACACGAGAACAACATTACTTTTCACCACAAAGGAACCAACCAAACCGAACGCCTGAACGGTAATAGCATGCTGGAAGGATTCATCACTAAACGTTTCTCTGTGTCTCCAACCAATGAAGCCAAAAGAAACCAATATTCTCCACCCACTCTTTTAACTATAACTCAAAAGAGGACAACTCTCACCTACAAGAGGCTCCCAAACCTCAAGGGGTGGCTCTAACCAACCACACCCACCACAAAGGCCCTCAACACGGCCAAAAGAACAAGGCCGAAACCTTTCGGCTTAACCAAATCACATGAACACAATGATTGAAACAATTCCTTTCATAACCAAAACAATATGCATCATCAATTTAGCATTCAACATCAAAGCTTAAATACGACATTTAAGCATAATGCAATGATGCCCATACCTCTTTCTACTGTGCAACAGAGTGTGTCAAATTTTAAATTAATTAACCAATCTATCTCCAATTTTAAAGTTATTAACCTAAAGCCAACTTTTAATGGTTAATTTTAAACCATGTTTCTAATTTCACATAGCAAAATTTTAGTTTACTCTAGAGTAATTTGCTAATTCCAAATACCACGGACCTGAAGCTTGCTCTGATACCAACTGTAACACCCCAGCACCAACCGTGCCCAGAGTATCACCAAAACAGATAATAAAAACTAGACGAGGAAGATCAATTCTAATAACACTCCAAAATCCACTAAAAATTTTGGTAGCACCTTCTCTAAAAAGTGGCCATCCACTTAGCAGACAAGGTAGAAAATAAACGTAACAATCACAAGCAGAACTAATATCAACATTTAGCAACAAATAAACTTAACTACACGACGAAGCTTATAATAACCACAACCACAAACACACATTGCCATAATGATCCCACACTAGCTATCATTGTGAAACATTAATCCAAACTATTCCTTTATCAAGGCATGGAAGTGAGTGTAGGTGATGCTATTTCCCATCCTGGCTTGAAGTCCTCAGAGTACGTAAAACAACACAAACAACAAGCATGAGTTGAAGACTCAGTAAAGCACACCAAAGAATAAAATCATAGTCAAACAACATTTCTTAAAGCAATAGCATAACAACAATTCTTATTTAAATTTAGCAAGTAGATAAAACGGTAAAATGACAGTCATTACTCACCTTTCAACTCATTACTCATCTTTGATTGAGTCCACGACTCAACATCTTAACTCTTCTTCACATTATTTATCAACCATCATTAGCAATGCCATGCAATGATGTATGCTTTCATGCTCATGCACCTTTTTCATCAATTATACCGGTATAATGAGTGCACGTCCGTCGGCGTGCACCCTCTCATTCCATCCACCCTGTGGTGGGGCCTACTCTTACTGACTCGCTCCCATCCATCCCTACGGGTGGGACTACGAGATAGGACTTTCGTACTCACTACATGTGAGCACAGAGGCCCACATCAGCATGGATCGCCTCTTCCATTATGAATGCACAAATGCAAATGATATGAATGAACTACAAGTTTTCTTCTATTTCAACTCCACATTGGTCTTAGACATGTTTATAAGCATAAACATGAATATAAATCTAAGCGTGCACATTATCATTTACTCACATTCGTCACTTTATCATTTTTCATCATCACAACATACTCATCTATAACAATTCATAATGAAATGCATCAATTGCAATTAAATAACTCACTTCCCATTTGTTACCATTCATCCATCCTTAACATGTCAGGATTGGAACACATTCTCTACCTGCATAATTCACGAAAGACCACACATGACAAATCCAGGACCTCCAGATATACTCAAGTCAAATCGGAAGTTCTCCTAAACATAATCTCTAGAAACTATATTCATTCATCTAACCTACACATCAAAACACTCACAACATTTGCAAACATCACCCTATGTACTTGCCTTTAGCCACGGGGAGTGGAGTGGCGCGTGAAGAAGAAGCCACTCCTCCTGAAATCAGAAATCAAATACAAACACAAATTACTGACAAATCAATTAATCACAATATTGCTTAAAACATTGACGATCCATCCCTGAAACGGCTCTACTTTTCAACTAAAGCAACTCCAGATGGCAATCGCAAAAACGATCATAACTTTTGATCCTCATATTCAAATTGAGTGAACTCAGTTTTATATGACTACAAGAGGATAATCTACAAATATTCCATAGCCATTCATGTAGAAGATGTGACATTACGGAATGTGACAATATAGAATACGGCTTTCGGTACGACTTTATAGCGTGTTTTTGGGCCATTTTCGGGTGTTTGGGCCTTTCCGAGGGACTTTGGGCCTTGGGGGTTGAGTTCGGCCTCCGGTGGAAGGGTTTGGGCCCAACGGGGGAACTTTTGGGCAGCCAACCCTAGCCCCCACCCCTTGGTGCGCCCCCTCCCCCTCCACTCCCTAGCTGCCACCCCAAACCCCCCATGCGCCTCCCCCTTCCCCTGTCTAACCCTAGCCGCCCCTTGCCCCCACCTTGCACCTCCACCTCTCCATCCCCTCCCTAGCCACCATCCTCCCCTCTCCCAACCTATCAAATCCAAATCCCCTCCATTAGATTGGTTCCTCCGCTGTCCGGGATCGATTCTACCGCGAGGAACGACGCAATCCGGCGAAGATCGGCTTCGTTTCGTCTCTGCGAGGGTGAGGTATGGTATGGTGTCTTTAGATCCTGTTTTTGGGTGGTCTTGTGAGGGCTTAGGAACCCTTGTTCATGGCAGATTTGTTAGGAAGAAGAGGCTAGGGCAGATTCCAATCTCGAGGCGAAAACAAGAGTTCGGCCCCGTTCTGGCAGCAGGATTGCGCGGCGTTTTTCAGCAGGTTAGATACATTTTATGTCTTTCCGCCTTTTGCGAAAGTTGTAGGTAATTTAATTACCTTTCAGTGGGTACCAAGAACATGAAATTCCAATCAACCGTTTAAAAGGTATGGCCGTTTTACCGAACGTTGTCAAATCTGTGACGCGATTGGGACAGATCGTGTTCATCTGTAGATTAGACAATTTTAGAGGCCGATTCAGTCTTCGTGAATACTTAGAAAAAGCTAGGAAATTTCCTAAGCTTTGAGAAAATGTACTCTTTTACTTGATTTGGAGTTTTAGAACTCAAGCTATGCTAGTTGGAAGCCCGCTGTCCCGACGGGACATATTCTCTGTTTTCGGGTTTTTGGAGTGGGTTGCGAGGTCGGTGTTGAAGATCGTTCTTGTTCTATTTTTGGGGGCTTGTTTTGAGTGTAATGTACCTTTTGTGCAGGTGGTGTGCCCCCGGGAGTGCCCTCAACCTCTCGCCACTCCGTCACCCACGGTTGAAGGCAAGTGTATTGGGATGGATTTGGGGTTTTGGGCGGTCAACTAGATGTGTAGTTGTGCCATGTTGCTATGTGATGTGCTTATTTGCCATGTTGATCCTTGCATGAGTTATGATATTCATGTTTCGTTTAAGGATATGCCGTTGTTATATGGAGTTTCCTTTATGCAAGTTATATCATGTTGTTATATTGAATTTTCCTTTATGCAAGTTATAACATGATGTAGCATATGTGCATTCATGATGGAAGAGGCGACCCATTCTAATGCGGGCCTCTGTGTTCACATGTAGTGAACACGAAAGACCTACCTCGTAGTCCCATCCACGGTTGTGTATGGGAGCGAGTCAGTAAGAGTAGGCACCCTCCATCTACGGGATGGAAGGGGAAAAAGGGTGCACACCGATAGGTGTGCGAGTAGCAATACCGGTATGTGCTTCAAGGAGACATGTGCATTGCATTGCATGAATGAGGATGATTATGAGATGTTTATGAAGATGAACTATGATATGCTTATGATGATGTGTTATGGTATGTGATATTGATGCTATTGAATAATGTTGTTGTTCTATTCCATTGCAATACACTTTGCTGAGTGATGAACTCACGCTTGTTGTTTCATGTTGTTTTTAGGTACTATGAACTCAGCATGCGGGAAAGGGAGATAGTGTCACGACTACACTTTGATACAATCATATTGACAACTACACACTTCCTTTCGTAGTTGTGTTGTTTATGTTAAATGTGCTAGGTTTGGTTCATGCTATATCCTGTGCTTGGATTTAGTATTCACTTTGTATTAGTCTTGAAACGTTTAAATCCATTAATTGGTCTTAAATGGTTGCTATAGTTCAAGGTTTATTTGCAGTAACAGCATTTGACAAGTATCATAAGTAGATTCGAAAGCAGTAGAAACAAGTATAGCATAAATAACTTTTCAAGGAGTTTAATAAACATCTTTCCCATCCTAATCCACATTTCCATCAACATCATTATTAATCCAACCCAACCTTTCAGATCCAAGTTATTTTTGAGAAAGTCTAACCCTTGACTGTAATTCCCGAGCGATGTCCAATACCGCGGACACGGCTATTCGAATAGATTCTACACTCTGCAGAGGTTATGCACTTTACCCACAAGATACAGTCAAACACCACAAAGGCGAGTTCCCGTAACAAAGTCTTTCGGAAACTTCTAACAATACAAGTGGTCCTCCCCGGTTATTGCACACTAACCCTTCCCTTAGCTAAGGCGAAGTTTAGGCCAATCAACAGTTAGATGGGTACCTGGCCTCAGCCCCGGTACGCTCCCCTGTACAACTTACACAAAGGGTGTAGTTGACCTCCTGAGGTCCCACAGGTTCGTTATTAGCAACTTAATCAACTAGGTCCGTCCCATTACAAACATGTGGTTGCACGTTAGACCCAGTTCAAAGGCTTGCAAGGTGAAGTCCTTAGGGTGACCAGGGCAAGACTACCCGAAGAACCAAATCATCATCCCCAGTGCCACAACTGGCCCACCTGATCATTCTTGCCACATGCCCCAGTCAAAAACTATTTATCAAACCCCAGTTGATTACCATGCACCACGTGCCATCAACATCACATGATACCTTTCCAAACAGGTTCAATATATCATTAAGTCAATATTAACATTTGATTGTCCAAAATCATGTCATGAGCACGTAGCAGGTCTAAGCAGTATACTACAACGATCTAATTTCCCATGTTGGCAATTTAATAATGTCCAACTAGTAAACCACAACTAGGGTGACAAGGGTCATGGCACATATTTAAATAATCAAGGTGTCATACAGCAAATTGGTATTTATCTAATCCCCCATATTTAAATAAAGTATTTTCTAATTGAACTAGCATGCAAATAGGTTAAATCAAAATAGGTTTCAAAATAGGATCAACATGGTCAAAGCACAACTTGCCTTCAAAAAGTACTTGTTCTTGGTCTTGAGTTGGATCCTAAGTCAATACTTCTCCTTCGAATCCTTCCGGCACTTCAACGTCTACTCGTAAAGCGTGCAAATAGCAATACACGAATAAACAATAGGCAAAAAGATCCAAACATCCAAATAAAGTCCATAAACAGAGAGAACATAATTTTATGAATTTTTAGAAACTGGAATCGTCAAATTTGGAGTTAAAATGCAAAAGTTATAGCATTTTGAAGTTTAAATAATCAGTTAAATAATTTTACAGAGAAAAACTTTGGTCCAAAAAATTAAATAAAATTCATATTTAGGTAGACCTCAATTTTATACAAATTTAGAAATTTGAATCACTCAAATCGGAGTTGAAACGCAAAAGTTATAAGCGTTTGAAGTTTGAAACAAAATCTGAAATCATTATTTCGAATTAATAAATCTTTTTCTTTTTCGGAAATTAATTATTGCGTCAGCCTGGACACGTGGCAGCCTCTGATTGGTCTGCTGACGTTAGCCGGTCCATGGACCTGGTCCACGCTCGGCTCGGGTCTACCGTGGACTCGGTCCACGACTCCACATGTCGCTGACAGGTGGGTCCCCTCGGGTGACGCCATCGCCGACGTCGGCGGCTCACCGCAGTCTTGGCAGTGGGACTCCATCAGACGTCATTGTCGACTGGCGTCGGCTGGGGCCGGCCGACATCTTGAGCCCGCCATGACGCCGTCGGTGTGGCGTCATGGTGCAGGTGGTCGGGCGGCCGACATGCGGGCCCGCTGCGTGTCGGCGTCTACGCACGCTGCTGACGGCATCGACCACGCGGTCGGCCTTCCCGACGCTGCGTGGCGCAATCTCTACCGTTGATTTGAAAATCAACGGCCCGGTTAGATTCGCTCTCACGCGTTTGGGTTAACGCGTTTGATCTCGACCGTTGGATTTAGATCCAACGGTTGAGATTGATGCTCGATTTGGAACGAGATCTCACCGGCGGGTGACGTGGCGAGATCTGGGGCGTCGGATGTTGATCGGACGGCCGGGCGGTGCTCAGCGAGGGCGGTGATGGCGTCTTGGCGGCGCGGTGGCCCGATCTTTGGGGGCAACGACCTAGGGCAGCGTTGCGGGGCTCCTCCGGCGAGTGAGAGGTCCTTCCGATGCGGCTTGACCTCCTGCTCCGGATCGACCTCAACGGCGGCGAGGACGACGGAGACGGCGGCAATCGGCGAAAAACTACGGCGAACGCTTCGCAATCTCGCGAGCGATTGCGGCTAGACGGCGGCGGCTCCGGCGACGTTGTCTAGGGCTACAGGCGCGCAATGAAGTGGCGGTCACGATGGCGGTGACGGCGCAATAAATAGAGTCCTCGGCGTCCGTGAAACGCTCGAAAACCGAGACCTGCTCCGATGCGGCGGCGGAGTCCGGCGGCGACTCGGATTGGATGACGTGGCGCGCGCACAGCCGTTGGATCGAGATCCAACGGTGCGTGGGTTTGGGTTCGGGTCGGACTCGGGTGAGCTGGCTGGCTCGGTCGGGCTCGGGTCCGGTGACGTGGCTCAATTGTGGCCGTTGGATCTTGATCCAACGGTCACACGCGTAGGGTTCGGCCGAGTGGGTTCGGCTCAACCACGGGCTCGGGTCGGGTTCGGGTCAGACTCGAACTCGAGTCTGACTCGGGCTCGGTCGGATGAACAGTACTTGACCCAACTCGAATTTCCAGCGATTTAATATTTAAAATAATTTCCAGTAATTCATTTAATTCATTAAAAATAGCAAAATACTCAGAAAAATTCCAGAAAAATTCTGGAAAATATTTTAGGGTATTTGGGACTTAAATAAAATATTTCCAACAAAATTTTATTTGCAAAGTTTAATTCTTTAATTATTTCAATATGGAATAAATTCAAATAAATTCCAAATAAATCCAAATCAATTCCAGAAAATTCCAAAAATTCACCAAAGTGCAAAATCACACATGAAACTTAAGAAAGCAAAATTTTGGGGTGTTACAAACCTCCCCCCTTAATAGAATCTCGTCCCCGAGATTTAAGGCTAACTAAGGAATAGGTTCGGAAACTCTTTTCTCAAATCCTCTTCGCGCTCCCAAGTTGCTTCACTCTCCGCGTGGTTGCTCCATTGAACTCTGCAAAAACGGGTTGACTTGTTCCTCGTCTCTCGATCCATGGTGTCCAAAATCTTTACGGGATGCTCCTTGTAAGTCAAATCTTCTTGCAACTCAATTGACTCTAGCGGTGTCTGTTCCTCAGGTACTCGTAGACACTTCTTCAACTGGGACACGTGGAACACGTCATGTACTCCTGCTAACGACTGCGGTAGCTCTAGCTGGTAAGCAACTTCGCCTCTGCGGCTCAAAATCTTAAATGGTCCAACATAACGGGGTGCGAGTTTCCCTTTAGCATGGAACCTCTTAACTCCCCTGAGAGGCGTAACTCTGAGGTATACAAAGTCTTCTGGTTCAAAACTCAAGTCCCGGCGACGATTGTCAGCATAACTCTTTTGTCGTGATTGGGCTATCTTCAACCTTTCCCTAATCATGGCAATCTGCTCTTCAGCCTCTTGAAGAATATCAGGCCCGAAGACACGGCGCTCGCCGGTCTCATTCCAATTCAATGGCGTCCGACAGGGTCGACCATACAAAGGCCTCAAAAGGTGACATCTCAGAAACTAGCCTGGTAACTATTGTTGTAGCCGAACTCGGCATACGGCAAACTCTTATCCCAAGAGGTAGCATAAGCCAATGCACATGCTCTTAACATATCCTCCGAATCTGGTTGACTCTTTCTGGCCTGTCCATCCGTCTGTGGATGATAGGTCATCTTGAAGTTCAAACGGGTTCCCATGGCTTCATGCAACTTATTCCAGAACCTTGAGGTAAATTGGGTACCTCTGTCCGATACAATCCTCTTTGGCACTCCGTGCAAACAGACGATCCTGATCATGTACAACTCTGCTAACTTATCTCCCGAGTAAGTGGTCTTCACGGGGATAAAATGGGCTACTTTGGTCAAGCGATCCACTATAACCCATATGGAGTCATAACCTCCTTGAGTCTTAGGCAAACCGGTAATGAAATCCATTCTGATTTCCTCCCACTTTCACTCAGGTATTTTCAGCGGCTGTAGCAATCCTGCTGGTCTCTGATGCATTGCCTTGACTCTCTGGCATACGTCGCACAATGCAACATGCTCGGCGACTTCACGCTTCATGCTCGGCCACCAGAATCTTTCCTTCAAATCCTGATACATTTTGGCGCTTCCAGGATGAATTGAATACTTGGAGTCATGGGCTTCTTCTAGAATCAACTGCTTCAGCTCCTTTTTGTTCGGCACACAAATGCGATCCTTCATCCATAACGTGCCTTGCTCATTGTAACACCCCAAAATTTTGCTTC
Organism: Rhipidocladum racemiflorum; assembly: GCA_036346355.1. Taxonomy (NCBI): domain Eukaryota; kingdom Viridiplantae; phylum Streptophyta; class Magnoliopsida; order Poales; family Poaceae; genus Rhipidocladum; species Rhipidocladum racemiflorum. The sequence continues at coordinate 54,517,786 of CM070577.1, read as the reverse complement.
TCTTAAATTCATGTGTGATTTGGCACTTTGGTGAATTTTTGGAATTTTCTGGAATTTATTTGGATTTATTGGAATTTATTTGAATTTATTCCATTTTGAAATAATTAAAGAATTTAATTTTGCAAATAAAATTTTGTTGGAAATATTTTATTTGAGTCCAAAATGATCCAAAATATTTTCCAGAATTTTTCTGGAATTTTTCTGAGTCATTTGCTATTTTTAATGAATTAAATGATTTACTGGGAATTATTTTAAATATTAAATCGCTGGAAATCCAACTCGGGTGGAGTACTGTTCATCCGACCGAGTCGGAACCCGAGTCGGACTCGAGTCCGACCCGAGCCAGTTGACTCGATCAAACCAGCTCAAAACCCTAATCAATCCCAACCGTTGGATCAAGATCCAACGGCTGAGATCCGCCGTCTGCGGTTCGAGCCGTATCCGGCCCGGATCCGATCGCGCCCGTGCGATCGTGGCCGTTGATCGTGCCACGTGGACGGCTGAGCGTCATCGTCTCCGCCGAGTCCGAGCCGGACTCCGCCGCCGCGCCCGCCGCCGTGTAGAATTAGGTTTCCGTCTCGGGCACGAACGCCAAGGCTATTTAAAGCCCTGGTCACGCCCCGAGGTTGCCCTCACCCTTGCGCACCCGTTCCCCCGAGCCATCTCGCCTGAGCTGCCGTCGTTTGCCCGTGCGAGCTCGCCGTAGTTGAGCGCCACCCCGCCGCGGTTTTTGCTCGATTCCGCCGCCGTCCGTCGTCTTCCACCGAGAAGGAGCCCAGATCCGGAATCCCCGTGACGAGACGCACCCGAAGGGAGGACTCATCTCGCCGGAGCAACCCCGAAACGCCATCGGGCTCGTCGTCGTTCTCGTCTCCGGTGGCTGCAGCTCCGCCGCGTCGCCATCGACCTCGCGAGCTCTGTGGACCGTCCGATCTTGATCGTGCGGTTGAGGTGAGTTCACGTGTTCCAAACCCGATTAGATCTGGACCGTTGGATCAAGATCCAACGGTTCACAATCGCCACGTGCCGTAGTAGTGGTTATTATAGGATTAGATCTGGACCGTCCGATCTAGATCGAACGGCCCACGATCATCGAGTAGATTCAACGCGTTAACCCTGGATCTAATCGCGACCGTTGAATTTCAAATCAACGGCCGGGATTGCGCCACGTGTCGGGAAGCCTGACCGTCGCGGCCGGGCCGCCCAGCGCGCTGGCAGGCAGACGCCGACACGCCGACCCGTGTCGAGGGGCCGCATGTCGCTGGCTAATCCAGCCAAGCGCCGACGTCACCCATGACGTCAGTGGAGTCCCACTCGCCGACCGTGGCCGAAGTCCCCGCCGACGCCGGCCGATGACGCTACCCGAGTGGGCCCACATGTCGGCCGACACGTGAGTAGTGGACCGAGTCCACTGTGGACCCGAGCCGAGCGTGGACCAAGTCCATGGACCGGCTGACGTCAGCCAACCAATCCGAGGCTGCCACGTGTCCATGCTGACGCAATAATTAATTTCCGAAAAAGAAAATGATTTATTAATTCGAAATAATGATTTCAGATTTTGTTTCAAACTTCAAACGCTTATAACTTTTGCGTTTCAACTCCGATTTGAGTGATTCAAATTTCTAAATTTGTATAAAATTAAGATCTACTTAAATATAAATTTTATTTAATTTTTGGACTAAAGTTTTTCTCTATAAAATTATTTAATTGATTATTTAAACTTTAAATAATCATAACTTTTGCGTTTTAACTCTGAATTTGACGATTCCAGTTTCTAAAAATCCATAAAATTATGTTCTTTCTGTTTGTGGATTTTATTTGGATGTTTGGACACTTTTTGCCTATTGTTTATTCGTGTATTTGCTATTTGCACGCTTTACGAGTAGACGTTGAAGTGCCGGAAGGATTCGAAGGAGAAGTATTGACTCAGGATCCAACTCAAGACCAAGAGCAAGTACTTTTTGAAGGCAAGTTGTGCTTTGACCATGTTGATCCTATTTCGAAATCTATTTTGATTTAAACTATTGCATGCTAGTTCAATTAGAATACTTTGTTTAAACATGGGGGTTAGATAAGTACCAATTTGCTGTATGACACCTTGATTATTTAAGTATGTGCCATGACCCTTGTCACCCTAGTTGTGGATTACTAGTTGGACATTATTAGATTGCCAACATGGGTTTTAGACCGTTGTAGTATACTGCTTAGACCTGCTACGTGCTCATGACATGGTTTTGGACAATCAAATGTTAATATTGACTTAATGATATATTGAACCTGTTTTGGAAAAGTATCATGTGATGTTGATGGCACGTGGTGCATGGTAATCAACTGGGGTTTGATAAACGGTTTTCGACCGGGGCATGTGGCAAGAGTAATCAGGTGGGCCAGTTGTGGCATTGGGGATGTTGATTTGGTTCTTCGGGTAGTCTTGCCCTGGTCACCCTAAGGACTTAACCTTGCAAGCCTTTGAACTGGGTCTAACGTGCAACCACATGTCTGTAATGGGACGGACCTAGTTGACTAAGTTGCTAATAACGTACCTGTGGGACCTCAGGAGGTCAACTACACCCTTTGTGTAAGTTGTACGGGGAGCGTCTGGCCGAGGCCAGTACCCATCTAACGGTTGATTGGCCTAGACTTCGCCTTAGCGAAGGGAAGGGTTAGTGCGCAATAACCGGGGAGGACCACTTGTATTGTTAGAGGTTTCCGAAAGACTTTGTTACGGGAACTCGCCTTTGTGGTGTTTGACTGTATCTTGTGGGTAAAGTGCATAACCTCTGCAGAGTGTAGAATCTATTTAAATAGCCGAGTCCACTGCATGGACAATGCTCGGGATTACAACAAGGGTTAGACTTTCTGAAAATAACTTGGATTTGAAAGGTTGGTTTGGTTTAATAGTGAAGATGATGGAAATGTGGTTTAGGATGGGGAAAAATGTTTATTAAACTTCTTGAAAAGTTATTTACGCTTTACTTATTTCTACTGCTTTCGAATCTACTTATATTACTTTTCAAATGCCGTTTGCTGCAAATATACCTTGAGCCATTCCTTTGTACCAAGCCATGCATATAGTATATTAGCTTGCATTCTGTGCATGACTTGCTGAGTACCAAGTACTCACCCTTGCCTCAACACAACACCAGTTGAAGAGGAGACTACGCCAGCTTCGGAGGAGGAATTCCAAGAGGATCCGTCTACTTAGGGATGCGAGCCCGGTCAGTTACTGTGGTATCTTTGGATGGCGCCACGGTTATTTGATTTTCCGCCGCTATTATCTCTCTTTTAATAAGTTTTGCCTTGCGAGGCATATATTTGTAACTTGGCCATAAGGTCGAGTAACCGCTTAGTTATTTAAATAAAGTACTTGATAACATCGAATGGTATGATTGTGATATTTACCGATGTTAAGACTGTGTGCACTAGCGCGTTCCTGGACTAGTGCTGAATACACAGAGGGTCCGGATTTGCAAATTCGGGGTCCCGACAGAGGTGGTATCAGAGCCATACTTGACTGTAGGCTCAACCCTAGCTAGAATGGTCGTAGTGAGGATAAAACCTATTTTCTAAAGCTAAAAAGTTGTCAAGATAAGAAATGACCTCTCAACTTATCCCCTTCTCTCTTTTCTTGTCTCTTGCTGAAATTTTTCTTACCTTGTCACAATTCAAAAATTCCGAGTTCTTACGTAAAGCACTCTTGTGACAGATGGAGGAAGAGTTCAACTATGTTGATCTGGGAGTTGGTCACGCCGCGGAACTTTGGCATATGCTACAGACTCTCGGAGATTTTGAGAAGCCCCAATACCAAGTGGAAGTGATCAGACAAGCAGGATTGATCAAGGCTTGTGACGTGAGGATTGAGGTACCTGCTAGGAAAAAGGGCCCAGGCAATCGCCCGATACACTGCACTGCCAGGAGATCTACGATGCAGATGGGTATCCAAGAAGTATCACGACGAGCAATGCGGCACATTACCCGTATCTACGCCAGAGAATTGGAGAGCACGGTGTTCCGTTATCATCCGCGCAGCGATAACCTTCTTGACCCGGCGATTCAGGATAAGGATGCCACGGTTACACGGTTGGCACGATTTGTCGTCGCCAGGAGGATGTACTAGATAATACAAGCAAGGAGCTACGAAGGCCCGCAAGGAGATCACGGCAGAGAAAAGCAGATGGTGGGAAGCTCAAGAGTATGTGGCACACCTTCTACGAAGGATTGACGAGTTGGAGATGACTTTGTACGGACGCACCCGAGCCAAGATTGAGCTACACGAGCCGATCCGGAGGAGTCGATCTCGATGAGGACACCGCTTCTTCGACTACCACAGAGGACACAGCTTGTCGGACATGGCAATCGTTTCGGCGCCTATGCCACAAAGACCTGCACTCGTGCCGTGGAGGTTTTCTCGATGAGTGAGCATAGGTTCTATAGTGAGACTCCTTCGCCGAGTCGCGCCATAGAATAAAGAGTCACCCTTTAGGCGTTAGACTCCAGAGTTAGTTCGATTTGGATTTGCTTTGTTTGCTGGGTGTGCAGTATGTGTTGCAAGGCCCTTAGGCATTGTAAGCAGCCATACCAAGTTACTAATAATAAAGTTGGACCTTAAGGCTACACCTTTCGCCCCGCATAAGTTCCATATTACTTGTCTATTCTTGTTTCCCTCTCATCTCTAAACCTAGAGCAAACCTTATAATTTTGGAAACCCAGACCTTAGACGTTATATTGGGAATGGATTGGTTATCCAAGCACAAGGCCGTATTGGATTGTGGACGAAGGACTATCTCAGTTGAGAGCCCGTGTGGGAAGAAAGTGGAATTTCAAGCCACTGCAGTTAGAGATGGACAGTTGATGGTTAACAGTACCAAGGCAATCAGCATAGAGGATGTCTCAGTAGTGAATGAGTACCCCGATGTTTTTCCCGAAGATCTACCTGGTATGCCGCCAGACAGGGACATAGAGTTGTGATAGAGCTTGTACTGCACAAGACCGATAGCAAAGAGACCCTATCGGATGTCCACCGAGGAGTTGGTAGAGATGAAGAAACAGCTAGAAGAGTTAATGGAGAAAGGATTTATCGACCGAGTTAGTCGCCGTGGGGAGCACCGGTTTTATTTGTCGGGAAGAAGGACGGGAGTTTCAGGATGTGCATTGACTACCGTGCACTCAACGAAGTCACCGTGAAGAATAAGTATCCGCTACCCAGGATTGATGATTTGTTTGATCGATTAAGAGGAGCCGGAGTTTTCTCCAAGATTGATCTCGAGATCGGGATACCATCGATTGAAGATCCGATCGTAAGATATTCAAGACCGCATTCTCGCCAAGATATGGACATTACGAAGTTCTGATTATGTCCTTTGATCGATTTAATGCGCCAAATTTTATTTCATGAATATGATGAATAAGGTGTTCATGGAATATTTGGACAAGTTTGTCATCGTGTTCATAGACGATATCCTAATCTACTCCAAGACAGAGTGAACATGCCGAACACTTAAGGCGAGTTTTGGAAAAGGCGAGGAACAAAGAACTTTTCGCCAAGTTCAGCAAGTGTGATTTTTGGAAGGACAAGGTGGAGTTTCTTGGACATGTAATGACCGCAGAAGGAGTCGCCAGTAGATCCAAGCAAAGTAGAAGGCGTGTTACATTGGGAGCGGCCAAGACTGTGACCCAGTTCGGAGTTTCCTTGGAATGGCAGGATACTACCGCCCGTTTCATCGAAGGCTTTTCGACAATTGCGAAACCTCTTCTACGCAATCGAAGAAGGAAAAGAAGTTTGCATGGACGCCTTAATGTGAGAAAGGATTTCAGGAGCTGAAGAAGCGATTGACGCCAAGACCGGTGTTAGTTCTACCGGATGTTGCTCAAAGCTTCGATATTTATTGTGACGCATCGCGCCAAGGACTTGGATGTGTCGATGCAGAATGGAAAGGTCGTCGCGTATGCATCAAGGCGATTGAGGCCGCATGAGGAAAATTATCCGACACATGACCTAGAGTTAGGCTGCCGTAGTGCATGCCTTGAAGATATGGCGTCACTATCGATTGGAAACAGATGTGAAGTGTATACGGATCATAAGAGCCTTAAGTACATATTCACCCAGTCGGATCTGAATATGAGGCAGAGGAGATGGTTAGAGTTAATCAAGGACTACAATGTTGGAATCCATTACCATCCCGGGAAGGCCAACGTAGTAGCCGATGCTCTGAGTCGGAAAAGCCATACCGTGAGTACGTTGCTAGCCACAAGTCAGGATGAGTTATGTGAGGATTTTCAGAAAATGAACATTGAGGTTGTACCTAGCGGATTCTTGGCCGCATTAGAAGTAAAGCCTACCCTAGAGGATCAGATCCGAGAAGGACAGAAGGATGATGACAAGATCCGCAGGATTAAGTCCAGGTACCCATCTAACGGTTGATTGGCCTAGACTTCGCCTTAGCGAAGGGAAGGGTTAGTGCGCAATAACCGGGGAGGACCACTTGTATTGTTAGAGGTTTCCGAAAGACTTTGTTACGGGAACTCGCCTTTGTGGTGTTTGACTGTATCTTGTGGGTAAAGTGCATAACCTCTGCAGAGTTTAGAATCTATTTAAATAGCCGAGTCCACGGTACTGGACAATGCTCGGGGATTACAGTCAAGGGTTAGACTTTCTGAAAATAACTTGGATTTGAAAGGTTGGTTTGGTTTAATAGTGAAGATGATGGAAATGTGGTTTAGGATGGGGAAAAATGTTTATTAAACTTCTTGAAAAGTTATTTACGCTTTACTTATTTCTACTGCTTTCGAATCTACTTATATTACTTTTCAAATGCCGTTTGCTGCAAATATACCTTGAGCCATTCCTTTGTACCAAGCCATGCATATAGTATATTAGCTTGCATTCTGTGCATGACTTGCTGAGTACCAAGTACTCACCCTTGCCTCAACACAACACCAGTTGAAGAGGAGACTACGCCAGCTTCGGAGGAGGAATTCCAAGAGGATCCGTCTACTTAGGGATGCGAGCCCAGTCAGTTGCCTGTGGTATACTGGATGGCGCCACGAAGTTATTTGATTTTCCGCTGCTATTATCTCTCTTTTAATAAGTTTTGCCTTGCGAGGCATATATTTGTAACTTGGCCATAAGGTCGAGTAACCAGTTTGGTTATTTAAATAAAGTACTTGATAACATCGAATGGTATGATTGTGATATTTACCGATGTTAAGACTGTGTGCACTAGCGCGTTCCTGGACTAGTGCTGAATACACAGAGGGTCCGGATTTGCAAATTCGGGGTCCCGACACTCATCCAACTTGAAGTCCTCTGCCTTGCCTTCCTCCTTAATGGACTTAATCCTGCGGATCTTGTCATCATCCTTCTGTCCTTCCCGGATCTGGTCCTCTTGGGTAGGCTTCACTTCCAGTGCAGCCAAGAATCCGCTAGGTACCACTTCAATCTTCATTCTCTGAAATTCCTAGCATAGCTCATCCTGATTAGTGGCTATCAACATATTCACGGTATGGCTTTTCCGACTCAAGGCATCGGCAACTACGTTGGCCTTCCCGGGATGGTAATGGATTCCAACATTGTAGTCCTTGATCAACTCTAACCATCTCCTCTGCCTCATATTCAGATCCGACTGGGTGAATATGTATTTAAGGCTCTTATGATCCGTATACACTTCACATATGTTCCCGATCAGATAGTGACGCCATATCTTCAAGGCATGCACTAGGCAGCTAGCTCTAGGTCATGCGTCGGATAATTTTCCTCATGCGGCCTCAACTGCCTTGATGTATAAGCGACGACCTTTCCATTCTGCATCAGCACACATCCAAGTCCTTGGCGCGATGCGTCACAATAAATATCAAAGCTTTGATTAACATCCGGTAGAACTAACACTGGCGCTGATGTCAATCGTTTCTTCAGTTCTTGAAAACCTTTCTCGCACTCTGGCGTCCATGCAAACTTCTTCTCCTTTTTCAGCAATTGCGTGAGAGGTTTCTCAATTGTCGAAAAGCCTTCAATGAAACGGCGATAGTATCCTGCCATTTCAAGGAAACTCCGGATCTGGGTCACAGTCTTCGGCTGCTCCTAATGTAACACAACTTCTACCTTGCTTGGATCCACGGCGACTCCTTCTGCGGTCATTACATGTCCGAGGAACTCCACCCTGTCCTTCCAAAAATCACACTTACTGAACTTGGCGAAGAGTTGCTGTTCCCTCAGCTTTTCCAATACTCGCCTCAAGTGTTCGGCATGTTCATCCTCTGTCTTGGAGTAGATTAGGATATCATCTATGAACACAACAACAAACTTGTCCAAATATTCCATGAACACCTTATTCATCATATTCATGAAATATGCTGGCGCATTCGTCAGACCAAAGGACATAATCAGAACTCGTAATGTCCATATCTTGACGAGAATGCGGTCTTCTGATATCTTCTCGATCGGATCTTCAATCGATGGTATCCCGATCTCGAGATCAATCTTGGAGAAAACTCCGGCTCCTCTCACCGATCAAACAAATCATCAATCCTGGGTAGCGGATACTTATTCTTCACGGTGACTTCATTGAGTGCACGGTAGTCAATGCACATCCTGAAACTCCCGCCCTTCTTCTTGACAAACAATACCGTGCTCCCCACGGTGACGAACTCGGTCTCGATAAATCCTTTCTCCATTAACTCTTCAAGTTGTTTCTTCATCTCTACCAACTCCTCGGTGGACATCCGATAAGGTCTCTTTGCTATCGGTCTTTGTGCACTGTACAAGCTCTATCACAAACTCTATGTCCCTGTCCAGTGGCATACCAGGTAGATCTTCAGAAAAAACATCTGGGTACTCATTCACTACTGAGACATTCTCTATGCTGATTGCCTTGGTACTGTTTGCCATCAACTGTCCATCTCTAACGGCAGTAGCTTGAAATTCCACTTTCTTTCCACACGGGCTCTCAACTGAGATAGTTCTTCGTCCACAATCCAATACGGCCTTGTGCTTGGATAACCAATCCATTCCCAAAATGACGTCTAAGGTCTGGGTCTCCAAAATAATAAGGTTCGCTAGGAACTCTATCCCATCTATTAGTATTCTCACCCCAGAACATCCTACTTTCGTTCGGAGTTCGGAACCAGGGGTTTGAACTAAAAGCATGCATTTAAGTCTTGCAATCCCCAAATCATTTCTAGCAGCAAAGCCTTGGGAAACAAACGAATGCGAAGCTCCGGAATCAAACAAAATCACAGGTGTATCTGAGTTAACAAGTAACTTACCCAAGACGACGTCCGTAGCATTCTCTGATTGCTTCATGGTGACATGGTTGACTCGGCCTCTCACCACGATGCAGGGTGTGGCTCCTAGTCTTTGGCGTCCTAGCTGGGGTGGATCCTAGATTGAAGCGGACTGGGGTCACTCCTGCTGTCTTCTTTGGGTAACTGTTGGCAAAGTGTCCTGGCTCGTTGCAGTTGTAGCAGCGTCTCACTGTTCCTTGCTGACTTCCTGAAGCGGCGTTTCTAGCGGGGGTCGGGGTCTGGTAGTTCTGATTGATGGGTCTTGGTGCTGGTGACGGTGTCTTTGTAGCATTCTGTGGCTGGAATTTGAAAAATTGATTTGGTGCAACTCTAAGACGCTGTTGCGTTCCCTGGCGTGATCCCTGCTGTTGCATCCTGCGCTTCCTGTTCTCATCCAGTTCCTTGTGCTTGTCCTCAAGAATAAGCGCCTTATTCACCAACTCTTGGAAATCTGGAAAGGTGTGGGTGATCAATCCCACCTGCAATCCTGAGTTAAGTCCCTTCATGAAACGAGACTGTCTGGCTTTATCTGTCGCTACATCCTCAGGTGCGTAGCGTGCAAGCTGTGTGAACTTGTTCAGGTATTCGGCCACAGGCTGATTACCTTGCTTCAGTGCTCTGAACTCCTCCTTCTTGAGATCCATGATTCCTTCAGGCACGTGATACTGACGAAACGCAGCTGTGAACTCCTCCCAAGTGATATCTTGAGGGTTCTCTTGCATGGCACAGAAGTTCTCCCACCATTCGGCGGCTGTTCCTTCCAACTGATGAGAAGCGTAGAGTACCTTCTCATTTCCCATGCATTGAGCAATGTGTAGCTTCCTCTCAATTGACCTTAACCAATCATCAGCCTCCAATGGATTGGCATTCCCAGAAAAAGTGGGTGAATGAGTCCTCATGAACTCTGACAGTCTTGTATTCTGGCGTTGTCCCTGATTAACTTGATTAGCAGTGGCCTGAGCAGTGACGTGTTGCATCTGTTGCATCATAGCATGCATCAACTGAGTCTGAGCAGCAAGAAATGCTCCAAAATTCTGCATGTCTAGTGGCGGTGCTGGTGCTCCATCATTGGGGTTTTCTGTTGGGTGAGAACCACTTCCATTGCCTCCAAGGTTTCCGCGGGTGTTCACCATCTGTCGATTTGCTCTAGGTTTTAGAGATGAGAGGGAAACAAGAATAGACAAGTAATATGGAACTTATGCGGGGCGAAAGGTGTAACTTTAAGGTCTAACTTTATTAACTAATGATATCAATAACTTGGTATGGTTGCTTACAATGCCTAAGGGCCTTGCAACACATACTGCACACTCAGCAAACAATGAAAATCCAAATCGAACTAACACTGGAGTCTAACGCCTAAAGGGTGACTCTTTATTCTAAGACGCGACTCGGCGAAGGAGTCTCTCTATAAAACCTACGCTCACTCATCGAGAAAACCTCCACGGCCTGGGTACGGATGCTGCGGCATAGGCGCGAAACGATTGCCATGTCCAAAGAATCGTGTGTCATCTGTGGTAGTCGAAGAAGCGATGTCCTCATCGAGATCCGACTCCTCCAGATCTGGCTCGTAGCTCGAGTAATCGCTCGTTCTGGTCCGTACAAAGCCATCTCCAACTCGTCAATCCTTCGCAGAAGGTGAGACACATACTCTTGAGCTTCCCGCCATCTGTTCTTCTCTGTCGTGATCTCCTTGCGGGCCTTCTGTAGCTCTTTGCTTGTATCATCGAGTACATCCTCCTGGGCGACAACAAGTCGTGCCAACTGTGTGACCATGGCATCCTCATCATGAATCGCCTTCGGGTCAAGAAGGTTATTGCTGCGCGGATGATAACGGAACACCGTGCTCTCCAACTCTCCGGCGTAGATGCGGGTAATGTGCCGCATTGCTCGTCATGATACTTCTTGGATACCCATCTGCATTGTAGACCTCCTGGCAGTGCAGTGTATCGGGCGATTGCCTGGGCCCTTCTTCCTAGCAGGTACCACAATCTTCATGTCACAAGCCTTGATCAATCCTGCCTGTCTGATTACTTCCACTTGGTATTGCGGCTTCTCAAAATCTCTGAGAGTCTGTAGCATACGCCAAAGTTCTGCGGTGTGACCAACCTCCAGGTCGACGTAGTTGAACTCTCCCTCCATCTGTCACAAGAGTGCTCACGTAAGAACTCCAATTTTTTAGATCGTGACAAGGTAAGGAAAAATTCAGCAAGAGACAAGAAAAGAAAGAATGGGATAAGTCGAGATGTCATTTCTTGTCTTGACAAATTTTTAGCTTTAGAAAATAGTTTTTAACCTCTCTACGACCATTCTAGCTAGGGTTGAGCCTACGGTCAGTACGGCTCTGATACCACCTCTGTCGGGACCCCGAATTTGCAAATCCGGACCCTCTGTGTATTCAGCACTAGTCCAGGAACGCGCTAGTGCACACAGTCTTAACATCGGTAAATATCACAATCATACCACTCGATACTAATAAAGTACTTTAATTAAATAGTCAAACTGGTTACTCGACCTTATGGTCAAGTTACAAATGTACGCCTCGCAGGGCGAAACTTATTTAAGAGAGAAATAATAGCAGCGGAAAATAAGATAACATCGTGGCGCCATCCAGTATACCACAGGCAACTGACTGGGCTCGCTCCCTAAGTAGACGGTTCCTCTTGGAGCTCCTCCTCCAAAGCTGGTGTAGTCTCCTCTTCAACTGGTGTTGTATTGTGGCAAGGGTGAGTACTTGTTACTCAGCAAGTCATGCACAGAATGCAGCTAATATACTACATGCATGGCTTCGTACAATGGCATAGTTCAAGGTTTATTTGCAGTAACAGCATTTGACAAGTATCATAAGTAGATTCGAAAGCAGTAGAAACAAGTATAGCATAAATAACTTTTCAAGGAGTTTAATAAACATCTTTCCCATCCTAATCCACATTTCCATCAACATCATTATTAATCCAACCCAACCTTTCAGATCCAAGTTATTTTTGAGAAAGTCTAACCCTTGACTGTAATTCCCGAGCGATGTCCAATACCGCGGACACGGCTATTCGAATAGATTCTACACTCTGCAGAGGTTATGCACTTTACCCACAAGATACAGTCAAACACCACAAAGGCGAGTTCCCGTAACAAAGTCTTTCGGAAACTTCTAACAATATAAGTGGTCCTCCCCGGTTATTGCACACTAACCCTTCCCTTTGCTAAGGCGAAGTTTAGGCCAATCAATAGTTAGATGGGTACCTGGCCTCAGCCCCGGTACGCTCCCCCGTACAACTTACACAAAGGGTGTAGTTGACCTCCTGAGGTCCCACAGTAATGCATTAGCAACTTAATCAACTAGGTCCGTCCCATTACGACATGTGGTTGCACGTTAGACCCAGTTCAAAGGCTTGCAAGGTGAAGTCCTTAGGGTGACCAGGCAAGACTACCCGAAGAACCAAATCATCATCCCCAAGTGCCAACCGCCCACCTGATCATTCTTGCCACATGCCCCGCCAAAAACTATTTATCAAACCCCGCTTGATTACCATGCACCACGTGCCATCAACATCACATGATACCTTTCCAAACAGGTTCAATATATCATTAAGTCAATATTAACATTTGATTGTCCAAAATCATGTCATGAGCACGTGGTGTCTAAGCAAAGGTACTACAACGATCTAATTTCCCATGTTGGCAATTTAATAATGTCCAACTAGTAAACCACAACTAGGGTGACAAGGGTCATGGCACATATTTAAATAATCAAGGTGTCATACAGCAAATTGGTATTTATCTAATCCCCCATATTTAAATAAAGTATTTTCTAATTGAACTAGCATGCAAATAGGTTAAATCAAAATAGGTTTCAAAATAGGATCAACATGGTCAAAGCACAACTTGCCTTCAAAAAGTACTTATTCTTGGTCTTGAGTTGGATCCTGAGTCAATACTTCTCCTTCGAATCCTTTCGGCACTTCAACGTCTACTCGTAAAGCGTGCAAATAGCAATACACGAATAAACAATAGGCAAAAAGATCCAAACATCCAAATAAAGTCCATAAATAGAGAGAACATAATTTTATGAATTTTTAGAAACTGGAATCGTCAAATTCGGAGTTAAAATGCAAAAGTTATAGCATTTTGAAGTTTAAATAATCAGTTAAATAATTTTACAGAGAAAAACTTTGGTCCAAAAAATTAAATAAAATTCATATTTAGGTAGATCTCAATTTTATACAAATTTAGAAATTTGAATCACTCAAATCGGAGTTGAAACGCAAAAGTTATAAGCGTTTGAAGTTTGAAACAAAATCTGAAATCATTATTTCGAATTAATAAATCTTTTTCTTTTTCGAAAATTAATTATTGCGTCAGCCTGGACACGTGGCAGCCTCTGATTGGTCTGCTGACGTTAGCCGGTCCATGGACCTGGTCCACGCTCGGCTCGGGTCTACCGTGGACTCGGTCCACGACTCCACATGTCGCTGACAGGTGGGTCCCCTCGGGTGACGTCACTGGCGGCGTCGGCGAGGCTCGACCACGATCTTGGCGGGTGGGACTCCACTGTGGACGTCATTGCCGACGTCGGCGCTCGGCCGGGACGGCCGTGACATCGCGAGCGGCCATGACGTCGGTGTGACGTCATGGTGCGGTAGGCTGGGCGTGACATGCGGGCCCAGCGTGTCGGCGTCCTGCCACGCTGCGTGGGCCGGCAGACCGCGGCGGTCAGCCTTCCCGGACGCGTGGCGCAATCTCGGCCGTTGATTTGAAAATCAACGGCCCAGATTAGATCTGGCTCTCACGCGTTTGGGTTAACGCGTTTGATCTGGACCGTTGGATTTAGATCCAACGGTTGAGATTGGATCTGGGATTTGGAACGAGATCTCACCGGCGGGTGACGTGGCGAGATCTGGGGCGTCAGATGTTGATCGGACGGCTGGCATTGCTCGCGGGGACGGTGATGGCGTGCGGCGGCGCAGCTGACTGGTGCTGGGGACGACGACCTAGGGCACAGCGTTGCGGGGCTCCTCCGGCGAGGTGAGAGGTCCCTTCCGATGCGGCTTGACCTCCCGGTTCCGGATCTGACCTCAACGGCGGCGGAGGACGACGGAGACGGCGGCAATCGGCGAAAAACTACGGCGGAACGCTTCGGCAACTTCGGCGAGCGATTGCGGCTAGACGGCGGCGGCTCCGGCGACGTTGTCTAGGGCTACAGGCGCGCAATGAAGTGGCGGTCACGATGGCGGCGACGGCGCAATAAATAGAGTCCTCGGCGTCCGTGAAACGCACGGAAACCGAGACCTGCTCCGATGTGGCGGCGGAGTCCGGCGGCGACTCGGATTGGATGACGTGGCGCGCGCACAGCCGTTGGATCGAGATCCAACGGTGCGTGGGTTTGGGTTCGGGTCGGACTCGGGTGAGCTGGCTGGCTCGGTCGGGCTCGGGTCCGGTGACGTGGCTCAATCGTGGCCGTTGGATCTTGATCCAACGGTCACACGCGTAGGGTTCGGCCGAGTGGGTTCGGCTCAACCACGCGCTCGGGTCGGGTTCGGGTCAGACTCGAACTCGAGTCTGACTCGGGCTCGGTCGGATGAACAGTACTTGATCCAACTCGAATTTCCAGCGATTTAATATTTAAAATAATTTCCAGTAATTCATTAATTCATTAAAAATAGCAAAATACTCAGAAAAATTCCAGAAAAATTCTGGAAAATATTTTAGGGTATTTGGGGCTTAAATAAAATATTTCCAACAAAATTTTATTTGCAAAGTTTAATTCTTTAATTATTTCAATATGGAATAAATTCAAATAAATTCCAAATAAATCCAAATCAATTCTAGAAAATTCCAAAAATTCACCAAAGTGCAAAATCACACATGAAACTTAAGAAAGCAAAATTTTGGGGTGTTACATATTTAGTTGTTGTTATTGCTATGTTTGGTTACATCCAGGGCATACTAGATGCCGGGGTGTTACAGAAGATGCATCAATCAATCCCTGATTTGCAATGAACAGAGATCATCGATTACTCGGGTAAATCTGGACAGCCTGCACTAAATCTAGCATAAATTTTGATTGGCTGAATGGATTTTAATGTTCTTATTATCTAAATGACCACAAAAGGATAATCTATCTTTTATTCTACAGCCAAAAATTCACTAGATGTCTCAATAATTCCCAGATTTGCGCCGAACAGAGATCATTGACTACTCAGGTAAATCTGGATAGCCTGCAGTTAAATCTAGCATAACTTTTGATTGGCAGAATGGATTTAATTGTTCTTGTGCTCTAAATGATCAAAAGAGGATAATATATCTTTTATTATACAGCCAAAAATTCACTAGATACATCAATAATTCCCAGATTTGCAATGAACAGAGATCATCGACTACTCGGGTAAATCTAGGCAGTCCGCACTAAATCTAGCATAACTTTTGATTGGATGAGTAGATTTTATTGTTCTTATACTCTAAATAACCATAAGAGAAGAATATATCTTTTATTATACAACCAAAAATTTACTAGATGCATCAATAATTCCCAGATTTGCGATGAACAGAGATCATCGACTACTCGGGTAAATTTGGACAGCCCGCACTAAATCTAGCATAACTTTTGATTGGCTAAATGGGTTTTACTGTTCTTATGCTCTAAATGACCACAAGAGGATAACCTATCTTTTATTATATAGCCAAAAATTCTCTAGATGCCTCAATAATTCCCAGATTTACGATGAAAAGGGATGTACATGCATCAACACGAAAATCAGAACTAGCTCAACCCTAGCTCCTCCATTTCCCCTCAGAAAACCCCACATCCTGTAACACCCCAAAATTTTGCTTTTCTTAAATTCATGTGTGGTTTGGCACTTTGGTGAATTTTTGGAATTTTCTGGAATTTATTTGGATTTATTTGGAATTTATTTGAATTTATTCCATTTTGAAATAATTGAAGAAATTAATTTTGCAAATAAAATTTTGTTGGAAATATTTTATTTGAGTCCAAAATGATCCAAAGTATTTTCCAGAATTTTTCTGGAATTTTTCTGAGTCATTTGCTATTTTTAATGAATTAAATGAATTATCGAATTATTTTAAATATTAAATCGCTGGAAATTCAACTCGGTCAAGTATCGTTTCAGCCGATCGAAAGTCGAACCCGAAGTCGGACTCGAGTCCGACCGAGCCACGTGACTCGATCAAACCAGCTCAAAACCCTAATCAATCCCAACCGTTGGATCAAGATCCAACGGCCGAGATCCGCCTGACGGCTCGAGCCGTAATCGCCCGGATCCGATCGCGCCGCGGCGATCGTGGCCGTTGATCGTGCCACGTGGACGGCCAGGCGCGCGTCGTCGTCTCCGCCGAGACCGAAGCCGACTCCGCCGCCGCGTCTGGCCGCTGGGAAACTAGGTTTCCGTGTCCCGCGAACGCCGAGGCTATTTAAAGCGTGAGACGCCCCCGAGGTTGCCCTCATCCTTGTGCACCCGTTTCCCGAGCCATCTCGCCGAGCCGCCGCTGATTGCCGTGCGAGCTCGCCAGAAGTTGGAGGAAGTGACCGCCGCGGTCTTTGCTCGATTCCGCCCGTCCGTCGTCTTCCGCCGAGAAGGAGCCCAGATCCGGAACCACCGTGACGAGACGCACCGAAGGAAGGATTCATCTCGCCGAGCAACCCCTAACGCCGCCGTCGGGCTCGTCATCGCTTCGCCTCCGGTGCCCAAGCCTCGCCGCACTATCGCCGGACTTCGCGAGCTCGGTGAACCGCCGATCCAGACGGACGGTTGAGGTGAGTTCACGTGTCCCCAACCCGATTGGATTCGACCGCTGGATCAAGATCCAACGGTTCACAATTGCCACGCGTCGAGTAGTGTTATTATAGGATTAGATCTCGACCGTCCGATCTAAATCGAACGCCCACGATCAACGAGTAGTTTCAACGTGTTAACCCTGGATCTAATCCGCGCCGCTGATTTTCAAACCAACGGCCGTGATTGGCGCCACGTGTCGGGAAGTTGGACCGACGCGGTCAACGCCGCCCACGCGACGCTGGCAGGTAGACGCCGACACGCGGCCCGCGTGTCGAGGGCCCGCGATGTCGCCACTGCCCCAGCCGAGCGCCGACGTCACCCATGACGCTACCCGTGGTCCCACATGTCGCCACTGCGGCCGAGTCCCCGCCGACGCCGGCGATGACGTCACCCGAGTGGGCCCACATGTCAGTCTCACGTGGAGTCGTGGACCGAGTCCACGGTGGACCCGAGCCGAGCGTGGACCGAGTCTATGGACCGGCTGACGTCAGCCGCCCAATCAGAGGCTGCCACGTGTCCTTGCTGACGCAATAATTAATTTCCGAAAAAGAAAATGATTTAATAAATCGGTTTAATAATTGATTTGAATTTCAAAACTTCAAACGCTTTATAACTTTTATGCTTCAACTCCGATTTGAGTGATTCAAATTTCTAAATTTGTATAAAATTGAGATCTACCTAAATATGAATTTTATTTAATTTTTGGACTAAAGTTTTTCTCTGTAATATTATTTAATTGGTTATTTAAACTTTAATAAATCATAACTTTTGCGTCTTAACTCCAAATTTGACGATTCCAGTTTCTAAAAATCTATAAAATTATGTTCTTTCTGTTTATGGATTTTATTTGGATATTTGGACACTTTTTGCCTAGTGTTTATTTGTGTATTTGCTATTTGCACGCTTTACGAGTAGACGTTGAAGTGCCGGAAGGATTCGAAGGAGAAGTATTGACTCAGGATCCAACTCAAGACCAAGAGCGAGTACTTTTTGAAGGCAAGTTGTGCTTTGACCATGTTGATCCTATTTCGAAATCTATTTTGATTTAAACTATTGCATGCTAGTTCAATTAGAAAGATATTTTGTTTAAACATGGGGGTTAGATAAATACCAATTTGCTATATGACACCTTGATTACTTAAGTATGTGCCATGACCCTTTGTCACCCTAGTTGTGGTTTACTAGTTGGACATTATTAAATTGCCAACATGGGTTTAGACCGTTGTAGTATCGCTTAGACACACTACGTGCTCATGACATGATTTTGGATAATCAAATGTTAACATTGACTTAATGATATATTGAACCTGTTTTGGAAAAGTATCATGTGATGTTGATGGCACGTGGTGCATGGTAATCAACTGGGGTTTGATAAACAGTTTTCGACCGGGGCATGTGGCAAGAGTAATCAGGTGGGCCAGTTGTGGCATTGGGGATGTTGATTTGGTTTTTCGGGTAGACTTGCCCTGGTCACTCTAAGGACTTAACCTTGCAAGCCTTTGAACTGGGTCATACTTGCAACCACATGGCTGGAATGGGACGGCCCTAGTTGACTAAGTCGCTAAGGACTCACTTGTGGAGCCTCAGGGTGTCGCTACACCGTTTGTGTGATTGTGCGGGGAGCGTATCGTGGTCGTGGCCAGATACCCATCTAACGGTGTGTTGGTCCCATACTTCGCCTTGGCTAAGGGAAGGGATGGTGTAGAGCACGAACCTGAGAGGACCACCTGTGTTGTTTGAGGCTTCCAAAGGCTTTGTTACTGAACTCGCCTTTGTGGTGTTTGACTCAGATCTTGTGGGTAAAGTGCATAACCTCTGCAGAGTGTAGAATCTATTTAAATAGCCGAGTCCACTGTGATCGACAATGCTCGGGAATTACAAATAAGGGTTAGATTTTTCTCAAAAATAACTTTGGTTTGAAAAGTGGGTTTGGTTTAATAATGAAGATGATGGAAATGTGGTTTAGGATGGGGAAAAATGTTTGTTAAACTTCTTGAAAAGTTATTTATGCTTTACTTATTTCTACCGCTTTGAATCTACTTTTATTACTTGTCAAAAAGTCAAGCATCGCAAATATACCTTGAGCTATTCCTTTGTACCAAGCCATGCATATAGTATATTAGCTTGCATTCTCGTGCATGACTTGTCGAGTACCAAGTACTCACCCTTGCCTCAACACAATACCGCTTGAAGAGGAGACTACGCCAGCCAGAGGAGGAATTCCAAGAGGACCCGTCTACTTAGGGATGCGAGCCCGGTCGATTGCTGTGGTATACTGGATGGCGCCACGAAGTTTATTTGATTTTCCGCTGCTATTATTTTTCTCTGAATAAGTTTCGCCTTGCAAGGCATATATTTGTACCTTGGCCATAAGGTCAAGTAACCCTTTGGTTATTTAAATAAAGTACTTTGATAATATCGATGGGTATGATTGTGATATTTACCGATGTTAAGACTGTGTGCACTAGCGCGTTCCTGGACTAGTGCTGAATACATAGAGGGTCCGGATTTGCAAATTCGGGGTCCCGACAGAGGTGGTATCAGAGCCAGGTTGACTGTAGGCTCAACCCTAAGCTAGAATGGTCGTAGTGAGGATAAAATCTATTTTCTAAAGCTAAAAATTTGTGAAGACAAGAAATGACATCTCGACTTATCCCCTTCTCTCTTTTCTTGTCTCTTGCTGAAATTTTCCCTTACCTTGTCACAATTTAAAAATTCCGAGTTCTTACGTAAAGCACTCTTGTGACAGATGGCGGGAAGCTCAAGAGTATGTGGCACACCTTCTACGAAGGATTGACGAGTTGGAGATGACTTTGTACGGACCAGACCCAGAGCCAGTACTCGAGCTACACGAGCCAGATCCAGAGGAGTCAGATCTCGATGAGGACACTGCTTCTTCACAGAGGACACAGTTGCTGGACATGGCGATCGTTTCGCGCCTATGCCGCAGCATCCGTACCCAGGCCGTGGAGGTTTTCTCGATGAGTGAGCATAGGTTCTATAGTGAGACTCCTTCGCCGAGTCGCGTCATAGAATAAAGAGTCACCCTTTAGACGTTAGACTCCAGAGTTAGTTCGATTTGGATTTGCTTTGTTTGCTGAGTGTGCAGTATGTGTTGCAAGGCCCTTAGGCATTGTAAGCAGCCATACCAAGTTATTAATAATAAAGTTGGACCTTAAGGCTACACCTTTCGCCCCGCATAAGTTCCATATTACTTGTCTATTCTTGTTTCCCTCTCATCTCTAAACCTAGAGCAAATCGACAGATGGTGAACACCCGTGGAAACTTTGGGGGCAATGGGAGTGGTTCTCGCCCAGCAGAAAACCCCAATGATGGAGCACCAGCACCGCCAGTTGATATGCAGAATTTTGGAGCCTTTCTTGCTGCTCAGACTCAGTTGATGCATGCTATGATGCAACAAATGCAGCACGTCACTGCTCAGGCCACTGCTAATCAAGTTAATCAGGGACCACGCCAGAATACAAGGCTGTCAGAGTTCATGAGAACTCACCCACCCACTTTCTCTGGGAATGCCAATCCATTAGAGGCCGATGATTGGTTAAGATCAATTGAGAGGAAGCTACACATAGCTCAATGCATAGGAGATGAGAAGGTACTCTACGCTTCTCATCAGTTGGAAGGGATAGCCGCCGAATGGTGGGAGAACTTCTGTGCCACGCAGGAGAACCCTCAAGATATCACTTGGGAAGAATTCACAATGCATTCGACAAGATCACGTGCCTGAAGGAATCATGGACCTTAAGAAGGAGGAGTTCAGAGCATCAAGCAAGGTAATCAGCCGGTGGGTCGACTACCCGAACAAGTTCACACAAACTAGCACGCTACGCACCGAGGATGTAGCGACAGATAAATCCAGATACCTCGCTTATGAAGGGACTTAACTCAGATTGCAAGTAGGGTTGATCACCCACACCTTCCCAGATTTCCAAGAGTTGGTGAATAAGGCGCTTATTCTTGAGGACAAGCGCAAGGAACCGGATGAGAACAGAAGCGCAGGATGCAACAAAGAAGGATCACGCCAGGAACGCATAGCAGCGCTTGAGGGTTGCACCAAATCAATTCTTCGATTCCAACCACGAATGCAACAAGGACACCATCCTCAAAGCACCAAGACCTGTCAATCAAAACTATCGCACCCGGTCCCGCTAGAAACGCTACCCCGTGCAAAGAAGGAACAAAGTGAGACGCTGTTACAAGCAACGAGCCAGGACACTTTGCCAACAGCTTGTCCAAAGAAGACAGCAGGAGCGACCCCGGCCGCTTCAACCTAGGAACCACCCCAGCTAGGACGCCACGCCAGAGCCACACCCTGCATCGTGGTGAGAGGCCGAGTCAACCATGTCACCGCAGATGCACCGCAGAATGCTACTGACGTCGTCTTGGGTAAGTTACTTGTTAACTCGATACACCTGTGATTTTGTTTGACTCGAGCTTCAGATTCGCTTGTTTCGCAAGGCTTTGCTACTAGAAATGATTTGAGAATTGCAAGACTTAAGTGCATGCTTTTAGTTCAAACCCTGGTTCCGAACTCCGAACGGAAGTAGGATGTTCCGGGTGAGAATACTAATAGATGGAATAGAGTTCCTAGCAAACCTTATAATTTTGGAGACCCGGACCTTAGATGTTATATTGGGAATGGATTGGTTATCCAAGCACAAGGTCAGTATTGGATTGTGGACGAAGGACTATCTCGATTGAGAGCCCGTGTGGGAAGAAAGTGGAATTTCGAGCCACTGCAGCTAGAGATGGACAGTTGATGGTTAACAGCACCAAGGCAATCAGCATAGAGGATGTCCCAAAGAGTGAATGAGTACCCAGATGTTTTTCCCGAAGACCTACCTGGTATGCCGCAGACAGGACATAGAGTTTGTGATAGAGCTTGTACTGCACAAAGACCGATAGCAAAGAGACCCTATCGGATGTCTACCGAGGAGTTGGTAGAGATGAAGAAACAAATAGAAGAGTTAATGGAGAAAGGATTTATCGTACCAAGTTAGTCGCCGTGGGGAGCACCAGTTTTATTTGTCAAGAAGAAGGACGGAGTTTCAGGATGTGCATTGACTACCGTGCACTCAATGAAGTCACCGTGAAGAATAAGTATCCGCTACCCAGGATTGATGATTTGTTTGATCGATTAAGAGGAGCCGAGTTTTCTCCAAGATTGATCTCGAGATCGGGATACCATCGCTTGAAGATCCGATCGAGGATATTCAAGACTGCATTCTCGTCAAGATATGGACATTACGAGTTTACGCTATGTCCTTTGGGCCGATTTAATGCGCCAGCTTATTTCATGAATATGATGAATAAGGTGTTCATGGAATATTTGGACAAGTTTGTCGTCGTGTTTATAGACGATATCCTAATCTACTCCAAGACAGAGGATGAACATGCCGAACACTTAAGGCGAGTTTTGGAAAAGGCGAGGAACAAAGAACTTTTCGCCAAGTTCAGCAAGTGTGATTTTTGGAAGGACAAGGTGGAGTTTCTTGGACATGTAATGACTGCAGAAGGAGTCACCGTAGATCCAAGCAAAGTAGAAGCTGTGTTACATTGGGAGCAGCCGAAGACTGTGACCCAGATTCGGAGTTTCCTTGGAATGGCAGGATACTACCGCCGTTTCATCGAAGGCTTTTCGACAATTGCGAAACCTCTTACGCAACTGCTGAAGAAGGAGAAGAAGTTTGCATGGACGCCAGAATGTGAGAAAGGATTTCAGGAGCTGAAGAAGCGATTGACATCAGCACCGGTGTTAGTTCTACCGGATGTTGCTCAAGGCTTCGATATTTATTGTGACGCATCGCGCCAAGGACTTGGATGTGTGTTGATGCAGAACGGAAAGGTTGTTGCTTATGCATCAAGGCAGTTGAGGCCGCATGAGGAGAATTACCCGACACATGACCTAGAGTTAGCTGCCGTAGTGCATGCCTTGAAGATATGGCGTCACTATCTGATCGGAAACAGATGTGAAGTATATACGGATCATAAGAGCCTTAAGTACATATTCACCCAGTCGGATCTGAATATGAGGCAGAGGAGATGGTTAGAGTTGATCAAAGACTATAATGTTGGAATCCATTACCATCCCGGGAAGGCCAACGTAGTAGCCGATGCTCTGAGTCGGAAAAGCCATACCGTGAGTGCGTTGCTAGCCACAAGTCAGGATGAGTTATGTGAGGATTTTCAGAAAATGAAGATTGAGGTAGTACCTAGCGGATTCTTGGCCGCATTAGAAGTAAAGCCTACCTTAGAGGACCAGATCCGAGAAGGACAGAAGGATGATGACAAGATCCGCAGGATTAAGTCCATCAAGGAGGAAGGCAAGGCAGAGGACTTCAAGTTGGATGAGCAAGGCACGTTGTGGATGAAGGATCGCATTTGTGTGCCTAACAAAAAGGAGTTAAAGCAACTGATTCTGGAAGAAGCCCATGACTCTAAGTACTCAATTCATCCTGGAAGCGCCAAGATGTATCAGGATCTGAAGGAGAGATTCTGGTGGCCGAGTATGAAACGTGAGGTTGCCGAGCATGTTGCCTTGTGCGATGTATGCCAGAGAGTCAAGGCAATGCATCAGAGACCAGCAGGATTGCTACAACCGCTGAAAATACCTGAGTGGAAGTGGGAGGAAATCGGAATGGATTTCATTACCGGTTTGCCGA
Organism: Rhipidocladum racemiflorum; assembly: GCA_036346355.1. Taxonomy (NCBI): domain Eukaryota; kingdom Viridiplantae; phylum Streptophyta; class Magnoliopsida; order Poales; family Poaceae; genus Rhipidocladum; species Rhipidocladum racemiflorum. The sequence goes on along the minus strand of CM070577.1, from coordinate 54,494,037 downwards.
AGACTCAAGGAGGTTATGACTCCATATGGGTTATAGTGGATCGCTTGACTAAAGTAGCCCATTTTATCCCCGTGAAGACCACTTACTCGGGAGATAAATTAGCAGAATTGTACATGATCAGGATTGTCTGTTTGCACGGAGTGCCAAAGAGGATTGTATCGGACAGAGGTACCCAATTTACCTCAAGGTTCTGGAATAAGTTGCATGAAGCCATGGGAACCCGTTTGAACTTCAAGATACCTTATCATCCACGCACGGATGGACAAACCGAAAGAGTCAACCAGATTCTCGAGGATATGTTGAGAGCTTGTGCATTAGCTTATGCTACCTCTTGGGATAAAAAGTTTGCCGTATGCCGAGTTTAGTTACAACAATAGTTATCAAGCTAGTTTCTGAGATGTCACCTTTTGAGGCCTTTGTATGGTCGACTCGCCGGACGCCATTGAATTGGAATGAGACCGGCGAGCGCCGTGTCTTTGGGCCTGATATTCTTCAAGAGGTCAAGAGCGGTCGCTATGATTAGGGAAAGGTTGAAGATAGCTCAATCTCGACAGAAGAGTTATGCCGACAATCGTCGCGAGATTTGAGTTTTGAACCGTAAGACTTTGTATACCTCGAGTTACGCCTCAAGGGAGTTAAGAGGTTCCATGCCAAAGGGAAACTCGCACTCTGCTATGTTGGACCATTTAAGATTTTGAGTCACAGAGGCGAAGTTGCCTATCACCGGAGTTGCCACGATCGTTGGCGAGGAGTGCATGACGTATTCCATGTATCCTATTGAAGAAGTGTCTCCGAGTTCCCGAGGAAATGCAGACCGTTAGAATCAATTGAGTTGCAAGAGGATTTGACTTATAAGGAGTATCCCGTGAGGATTACGGACACAATGGATCGAGAAACTAGAAACAAGTCAACCCGCTTTTGTAGAGTTCGAAGGAGCAACCATGAAGAAAGCGAAGCGACTTTGGGAGCCAAGAGGATTTGAAGAAAGAATTTCCAAACCTATTCTCAGAGTGAGCCCTGAATCTCGGGGACGAGATTCTATTAAGGGGGGGAGGTTTGTAACACCCCAAAATTTTGCTTTTCTTAAATTCATGTGTGGTTTGGCACTTTGGTGAATTTTTGGAATTTTCTGGAATTTATTTGGATTTATTTGGAATTTATTTGAATTTATTCCATTTTGAAATAATTGAAGAAATTAATTTTGCAAATAAAATTTTGTTGGAAATATTTTATTTGAGTCCAAAATGATCCAAAGTATTTTCCAGAATTTTTCTGGAATTTTTCTCGAGTCATTTGCTATTTTTAATGAATTAAATGAATTATCGGAATTATTTTAAATATTAAATCGCTGGAAATTCAACTCGGTCAAGTATCGTTCAGCCGATCGAAGTCGGAACCCGAAGTCGGACTCGAGTCCGACCCGAGCCACGTGACTCGATCAAACCAAATCAAAACCCTAATCAATCCCAACCGTTGGATCAAGATCCAACGGCCGAGATCCGCCTGCACGATTCGAGCCGTAATCGCCCGGATCCGATCGCGCCGCGGCGATCGTGGCCGCTGATCGTGCACGTGGACGGCCAGGCGTCGCCGTCTCCGCCGAGACCGAAGCCGACTCCGCCGCCGCTGGCTCACGCCGTGGGAAACTAGGTTTCGTGTCCCGCGCTAACGCCGAGGCTATTTAAAGCGTGAGACGCCCCCGAGGTTGCCCTCATCCTTGTGCACCCGCTTTCCTCGAGCCATCTCGCCGAGCCGCCGCCAGCTTGCCGTCGCGAGCTCGCCAGAAGTTGGAGGAAGTGACCGCCGCGGTCTTTGCTCGATTCCGCCGCCGTCCGTTGTCTTCCGCCGAGAAGGAGCCCAGAACCGGAACCACCGTGACGAGACGCACCCAGGAAGGATTCATCTCACGAGCAACCCCTAAACGCCGTCGGGCTCGCCATCGCTTCGCCTCCGGTGCCCAAGCCTCGCCGCACCATCGCCGGACTTCGCGAGCTCGGTGGAACCGCCGATCCAGACGGACGGTTGAGGTGAGTTCACGTGTCCCCAACCCGATTGGATCTGGACCGCTGGATCAAGATCCAACGGTTCACAATTGCCACGCGTCGAGTAGTGTTATTATAGGATTAGATCTCGACCGTCCGATCTAAATCGAACGGCCCACGATCAACGAGTAGTTTCAACGTGTTAACCCTGGATCTAATCCGCCGCTGATTTTCAAACCAACGGCCGTGATTGCGCCACGTGTCGGGAAGTTGGACCGACGCGGTCGGCCTGGCCCACGCGACGCTGGCAGGCAGGACGCCGACACGCCTGGGCCCGCGTGTCGAGGGCCCGCGATGTCGCCACTGTCCCAGCCGGCGCCGACGTCACCCATGACGTCACCCGTGGGTCCCACATGTCGCACCGCGGGCCGAAGTCCCCGCCGACGCCGGGCCGATGACGTCACCCGAGTGGGCCCACATGTCAGTCTCACGTGGAGTCGTGGACCGAGTCCACGGTGGACCCGAGCCGAGCGTGGACCGAGTCTATGGACCGGCTGACGTCAGCCGACCAATCAGAGGCTGCCACGTGTCCTTGCTGACGCAATAATTAATTTCCGAAAAAGAAAATGATTTAATAAATCGGTTTGATAATTGATTTGAATTTCAAAACTTCAAACGCTTATAACTTTTGCGTTTCAACTCCGATTTGAGTGATTCAAATTTCTAAATTTGTATAAAATTGAGATCTACCTAAATATGAATTTTATTTAATTTTTGGACTAAAGTTTTTCTCTGTAATATTATTTAATTGGTTATTTAAACTTTAATAAATCATAACTTTTGCGTCTTAACTCCAAATTTGACGATTCCAGTTTCTAAAAATCTATAAAATTATGTTCTTTCTGTTTATGGATTTTATTTGGATATTTGGACACTTTTTGCCTAGTGTTTATTTGTGTATTTGCTATTTGCACGCTTTACGAGTAGACGTTGAAGTGCCGGAAGGATTCGAAGGAGAAGTATTGACTCAGGATCCAACTCAAGACCAAGAGCGAGTACTTTTTGAAGGCAAGTTGTGCTTTGACCATGTTGATCCTATTTCGAAATCTATTTTGATTTAAACTATTGCATGCTAGTTCAATTAGAAAGATATTTTGTTTAAACATGGGGGTTAGATAAATACCAATTTGCTATATGACACCTTGATTACTTAAGTATGTGCCATGACCCTTTGTCACCCTAGTTGTGGTTTACTAGTTGGACATTATTAAATTGCCAACATGGGTTTAGACCGTTGTAGTATACTGCTTAGACCTGCTACGTGCTCATGACATGATTTTGGATAATCAAATGTTAACATTGACTTAATGATATATTGAACCTGTTTTGGAAAAGTATCATGTGATGTTGATGGCACGTGGTGCATGGTAATCAACTGGGGTTTGATAAACGATTTTCGGCCGGCATGTGGCAAGAGTAATCAGTGGGCGGTTGTGGCATTGGGGATGTTGATTTGGTTTTTCTGTAGACTTGCCCTGGTCACTCTAAGGACTTAACCTTGCAAGCCTTTGAACTGGGTCATACTTGCAACCACATGGTCGGAATGGGACGGCCCTAGTTGACTAAGTCGCTAAGGACTCACTTGTGGAGCCTCGTGGTGTCGATTACACCGTTTGTGTGATTGTACGGGGGAGCGTATCGTGGCTGTGGCCAGATACCCATCTAACGGTGTGTTGGTCCCATACTTCGCCTTGGCTAAGGGAAGGGATGGTGTAGAGCACGAACCGGAGAGGACCACCTGTGTTGTTTGAGGCTTCCGAAAGGCTTTGTTACGGGAACTCGCCTTTGTGGTGTTTGACTGTATCTTGTGGGTAAAGTGCATAACCTCTGCAGAGTGTAGAATCTATTTAAATAGCCGAGTCCACGGTACTGGACAATGCTCGGGAATTACAGTCAAGGGTTAGATTTTTCTCAAAAATAACTTTGGTTTGAAAAGTGGGTTTGGTTTAATAATGAAGATGATGGAAATGTGGTTTAGGATGGGGAAAAATGTTTGTTAAACTTCTTGAAAAGTTATTTATGCTTTACTTATTTCTACTGCTTTCGAATCTACTTTTATTACTTGTCAAAAAGCTGTTTACTACAAATATACCTTGAGCTATTCCTTTGTACCAAGCCATGCATATAGTATATTAGCTTGCATTCTGTGCATGACTTGCTGAGTACCAAGTACTCACCCTTGCCTCAACACAATACCAGTTGAAGAGGAGACTACGCCAGTTTCAGAGGAGGAATTCCAAGAGGACCCGTCTACTTAGGGATGCGAGCCGATCGATTGCACGTGGTATCGGATGGCGCCACGAAGTTTATTTGATTTTCCGCTGCTATTATTTTTCTCTGAATAAGTTTCGCCTTGCAAGGCATATATTTGTACCTTGGCCATAAGGTCAAGTAACCCTTTGGTTATTTAAATAAAGTACTTTGATAATATCGATGGGTATGATTGTGATATTTACCGATGTTAAGACTGTGTGCACTAGCGCGTTCCTGGACTAGTGCTGAATACACAGAGGGTCCGGATTTGCAAATTCGGGGTCCCGACACATCCAAACCCTAGAACACCCAAATTAGTGAGATAACTTGCCCTAGAACAACAAGAACACCTCCAAACCCTAAGAAACCTCACCTCCAAAGCCCATAAGGAGGAAGAAGAAGTGTTGCTGCTCGGCTGGGAGGGGAAGGAAGAGGGCGCCGGCGTGGGGGAGACATCGCCGAAGCTGAAGGAGGAGGAGAAGCTACTACTGGTTGGGCTACACAGGAGAGGAGGAGGAGACACACGGGTTGGGGAGGAGGCAAATCGGTTTGGTCAGCTGGGAGCTGCCAGGCTTCGGTTTGGGGGAAATAAAAGATTGAGCTAGTGTTCGACTATTGTTTGATCTACCAAAACGACTCCCCAAACTGATCTATGTGCTGTAAAAGACTAACTCATGAGGAAGTTGTTCGGCTATAAATGGGAGCTTCCTGTAATATTACAGTCAGACAGGTCAATATCATCGAGTGCGGCGAGGACGTGGTGGAAGAGCTTCTTGTTCTTTGAGAAGTTGTTGTACTTATTCTTGCGCACCGGCTCACAGACTTCTTTTTGTGGTTCTTGTCGGTGTAGTCATTCTTGCTCGAACCGCCTTTCTCGTTCTTGCCCTTTTCCAGCTTGGGGTAGTTTCCTGAATGTGGTTGGAGCCACCACACTCGAAGTAGGTGATCATGCCATCTCTCTTCCCTCTCCCTCACCCTCTTGTATGCATGGAAAAACTTGCAAGCCAAAAGAGCAAGCTCATTTTTTGGAAACTTGTCCAATTGTTCATCGCTTAGCTTGCAAAGGGCGGAAAGGAAAAACTGGAAGAGAACTCAAAAATGGATCCTATGGGATCAGTGACCAATGCCATCGATTGAGACTTCATCTTACGAGAGACGATGTTGATCTCAGGAGTCTTGAGTTGGGAATTAAGCCTATCAAGAGTCAAGGTCGAAAGGTCTGTGGTGTCCTTAATGGTGGTCACCTTCATCTCCCAAACCCAAAGATCAAGTGTAGTCAGAAAATGATGAGCGTTCTCTAAGTCAGAGTAAGTGCATCCTACTGCATGGAGATCACTCAAAATCTTGGTAAAATAACCAAAGCACTCATCTAGGGTCTCATCAGCGTGCTGCTCAAACTTGTTGTAGTTATGTTTGTATTGATCTTGCCTCACCATCTTGATCTGGGTAGTGTCCTCATGGTAAGCATCGAGGGTCACCCAGATCTTGTTAGCAGATCGTAGGTGAGAGTTCATGTCGTACTCACTACGGCTAAGACCCTGTATGAAAATGTTCCTTGCCTTAGCATTTGCCTCCACGTCAGCCATATTTTTGGCATTAATGTTATCATCGACAGGAACCTCATACGCGGGTTTCACTTTCTGCCATATCAGGAAGCCATAGACAGTGATGTACGACTCCATCCGTAACTTCCAAAAAGGAAAATCAATTCTAGAGAAAAATCGGTGGCTTGTTGGAATACTTGTCTATCACCATGGCTCTTGAGACCGGTTAAGATCTATAAGAAGAGCAAACCTAGCTCTGATACCTATTGAAAGATCGAGATGGCGATCAGAGGGGGGTGAATGATCCCAAATTAAAATTTCCCACCTACTGGACAAATAAATATAAACTAAGCACCTCATTTAAAGCGAATAAACTCAAAATCTTGAACGTGGACTTGCATGTGGGGTTTAGATGGTCAAGATGATCTTAGGTACTACCCCACACGTCAAAACAAGCAAGAAATCAAGATAGGAACACGATCTACCAAAGATTCTCTATTTTAAGCAAAAAGATCGGTTTCTCCCAAAACTTGAATCAAAACTTGCCTAGAGGATTGGGATATGATCTAAGGGAAGACTCATCCATCAATCACTCATATTCAACAAAAAAGTAGCAAAAGCAAGTAGGAGGGGAGGCAAATCCAACTTGCAAAAATTAAATTATGAGAATGTAAGTGCATAAAGTAAATACTGAATTTAAATTGTGTAAAGTAAAGACATAATGTAAATGTGAAAAGTAAATTCAGAATAAAAAATAAAATTAAACTTTCATTGCTTTGAGTGGAATGGTTTACAAAGCCTCATCAAGGGTTGAGATTCACTCCCTCATACATAGGTTAACCCGCAACCCAATAGCATAACGGGTTTTGCACACTTATCAAAGCGAGCTAACTTGGCCGCTACTCCATCATCTAAACCACAATCCAACGGCTCTCCTTGATCCGAGCGGCTCCAAGATAGCATCCCAGCGGTTCCCTTGTCTTTTCGACACGCAGCGACGGTCATCCTCTAGAGATCCCCAACCGTCTGGACCACCGGCTCACCTCGCCTAGTCCCAGTCATCCTCTGCTCACCATGACCTCGCACCGACATCCTGCAACCATAAAAAACAAGGGAACACATCACGTACCAATGTCCAAAATAATGTACAATAATCATCCAATTTCTCAAATATCATATTTAATTCAAAATTAAAGTCAAAACCGAGCACACCTAGCTCAAATAAAATCAATTACTCATCACAAAATATAGATAAGCCTTCACATAGTGTAACACCCTATAATTTGTAATTAGTTAACTAAGTGCTTAATCTTGCTTTACTGTTCACTGGGATCTTAATTTGGAGTTGGTTGCGTTCAGGGCTGATCGCTCAAGTTGTTTCGATCGATTTTAACCCGAAACTCTAGATGTCATTTTTGGCCGAAACCATTAGCAACTTAAACCCCAGAGCCTTCCTTTGGAACCCCCAAACCTTTCCAAAAAAACCTTCTAAGGTCAATTCCGAACTCCGAAGAGAATGCAGAGAAATCAAAGTTTTGCAGTGGAACCGGTAGTACCGATGGCCACTGGGCGGTACTGCTGGGTAGCTACAGTATCGACGTCCAGAGGATGATACTGCCGGCCGAGGGGTGCCAGCGCATGGCGGCACCCATACCGCCGATTGTGTGTGGACGTTGTCACGTTCCCTGGCTCTAAAAGTCTCCAAACCACCTCATTCCCCTCTATTTACCCCCGTCCTCTTTGGCTCTCCCTCTCCCTCCTGTTCTTCCTCTCCTCTCCACCCGAGCTCCCCCTCATCATCTCACTCTTCGATCGAGCCAAGTCCAAGGAGCAAGGAGAAGGCGAAGCATCAAGGTGTGGAGTACATCATCAAACCCTAAGCAAGCCCCAAGACCGGTGGAATTAACTCCGAGTTCAATCCGTTAGGTTCTGAGCTCAAACCCTAGGTTTTCCTCTTTTCCTCCTTTTTTTTAGTTTATCCCTAGGAATCTTGGGTAGAGAAGTTGATCGTTGCTTAGTTGAGTTCCTAGGGTTAGGTTAAGCTAAAAAGTATTAGTTGTTGCGAAAGAATCGATCCGAAAGCCCTAATAGGTCTAGTTATCGGATTAATTCATTAAAAGTCCTTTTCTTGGTGCTTTTAGAATTTTCTTTGCAACACTAGCTCCAAAGGTCAAGAAAATGGCTTTCGAATATTTCCAATGCCGCTAAAGTTTGATTCTCGCAAAAAGAATCGAGTTTGAACTTGATTCGGGTTGAAAATCAAACTTTAGCAGCAATTAGGGTTTTCATGTTCAGAAAGTCAGAAGATAGGTCAAACGAGCTCGAAACTCGACGAGACTGGCTTGGATAGGTCCCTAGTGTCGCTAGGATCCTAAAGAAGTAATCATCGCGAAGTTTCGAACTCGTTTGCGCAAAATCTCCTTTTTGCAAAGTCTAAAATCTGAAAGGCCGGCAATACCGCTGTTGAAACCCTGATAGTACTGTATATACAACGCTGGTATTTATTTTCTAGTGGGCATACCCTTTGACCCCTGTGAGTTCGACACTACCGCCGTTGAAGACCAGTAGTACTGCTTGAGCGGTAGTATCGCCCGTGCAACGTCGGTAGTTATTTCCAGAGAGTCCCAATTTGGTCCCCGGCCACCGGCACTACCGGACTTGGAGCCTGGTACTACCGGAGGCCGGCAATACCACCGGGTGAAGGTTGGTACTGCTGGATTGGCCGGTAGTGCCGCAGGGTTGTACGTCGGTACTACCGGGTTCCTGTGCTCGTGTTGAGTCCTTTTTAGTCCGAGTTAGCTCCCCCTTTCCGAATTTGAATCATTTTTGTATTTATTTCTCTTTGGTCTGTTTTGATTTGCTTTCGTTTGTTTTGTTGCTTTCTTGCTTAGACGTTGACGTGTTGGAATCCTTCGACGATGACCCAGACTACAACCTTGAAGACACATTCAACAAAGAGCAAAAAGGCAAGCACCCTCCCTTGATCATATTGATCCCATATTTGCAAAGTCTATTTTGACTCATCAAGTTATTATGCATGCGTGTAATATTAGTAAATTGCTACGTTGTGGGTAATTAGTAATTATATCAGAGATCGATGGATTTCCTTAATCACTATGGACATGAGAACCTTGCTAAACTCTAGGATAGGTTTAGACATTACAATAAATGTTGAATGGAATATATGAATAGTACCTGCATATGCTTAGTCAAGCAGTAGAAATGGAATTGTCAGATCGGTGTTACAATTCAATCAAAATCTCACTTGGATACAAACTGGGTTTTGAAATGGTGGTTTCGGTTAAAAATGGTTATTTTGGTAAAAAAAATGGAAGCAAAAGGGAAACGTGTGATTTAGACTGGGCGGACGAGTGGAAGTCCCGCCTAAGTCACCTTAAGAACCGAACTTGATGCTATCTACTGAGTCAAATCATGCAACCACATGTGCTAGTATGGGATAGCCCTAACTGAGTACAGTAGATGGGATTTAACCTTTCACTTTGGAAGGCTGAAGTAGTATGGACACTCCGGGTAAACGGTGTTGTTCTAGGTACTCCCTTGTCGAGGTGTCGGGGTCGGAGTATGCCAATACAACGGTGTATGCCTTTCTATGGGGTAAAGGACACGATGGAGCGTAAACCATCATCGGAACTGTGTGTGAGCTGGATTAGAAGAGCGCGATGGGGTGTAAACCATCGTGAGTACTATATGTACGGGTTGTACTTCCACCCGGTCTGGAAGAGCATGATGGGGTGTAAACCATTGTGAGTACTGTGTGTACGGGCTGTACTTCCACCCATAGCAAGGGACGCACATCACCGGAGCTGGTGCAAGGCTAAACCCTATAGAATGAAAAGGTTTCATCACGGATAAGCAAAACAGGTATGTTGAATACCGCGTGGCAAGGTTGACATGATTGCTTGGACGGGTCATGTGGAAAAAGTGTACAATCTCTGCAGAGAATAAATCTAATCGATTAGCCGTGCTCATGGTCAAGAGAAGCTTGGAAAATATTATCAAGTATAGACTTTCAGTTTTGGTTTTTGGAAAGGTTTTCGGAAAATGGGTGGGTGTTGGAAATTGGTTTGGTAAAAGTGGAAATGGTATGGTGGATTGGAATCGGTATGGAAATTGATGTGTGAAATGGTATGGAAAATGAAATGGTGAATTGATTCATCGATATGATGGATTAAAGATTTGATGAATATATGATATATATATATATATATATATATATATATATATATATATATATAGGAGTGATAGTGTACTATCGATAAAATCTGAGATCCCCGTGCTATAAGCCTTTGTGTTTGCAAAATTCGAAGACGAAATTGTTGATCCAAACCGTGCATTATGTTCATCTCATTGAAATCTCACTACCCACCAAATTTTATATTTTTTGAAAATTTTCTTCTATTTATTTTGTATTTTTCAAAACCAGCTTCATTGGACGGCCCACAACTAATTAGATCGTGGATTTTGAAAAATACAAAATAAATATGAGAAAAAATTCAAAAAATATAAAATTTGGTGGGTAGTGAGATTTCAATGAGATGAACATAATGCACGGTTTGGATCAACAATTTCGTCTTCGAATTTTGCAAACACAGCGCTATAGCACGGAGGATCTGCATTATCGATAGTACACTAGCAATCCTCTCTCTCTCTCTCTCTCTATATATATATATATATTGTTGCTACTTTCATTACAATTGCACTTGTAAATCTCAAAGTGTTACGAAATTATTATTCTATTGCAAATAAAACCGGCTTCATGCAAATTGAAACTAGTGCAGAAACCTGTTTCATTGACATAGCCTGCATTCTATTGTACTTGCATACACTAAAGTCTTGCGAGTATATACGTGTACTCACCGTTTACTCTAAATTGAAAAAAATGAGTAGAAGGAGGTGCAGGAGAAGATGAAGGCGTCCCGGATGATGAATTCTACGAACCAGGTCCTGACGATATTTTGGACGGTTAACTGGGTCTTCACCCCCAGTCGGTTGCTTTTGGGTTGGGATGGCACACCGCGGCAGTTGCTAAAATTGTTGCTATTTCCGATGTTAATCTTTTTGTTGGATTTAGCGGTCGGCTGTAAACTTTTAATATTATGTGGTTGTAATAAAACTAGTTACGCATATATCCATTACAGCTGTGTATGTGAAGTGTTGCATCTCGATGCAAATTTTGTGGTGCTAGACTGCTGATTCAGGGAACTAGCACTAGACACATATACGTGGGAAGCCCGGATTATAGTTTCAACCAGTTGGCATGTGAGCACGAGTATTGTGTGGTAAGCCGACTGACTGGCTTCAATCCAGGTATAGTTTTCAAATGAGTTGTGTTAATATCTAGTCCGACGCAACAGTAAAAATCCGCATCGCTAATGTAAGACCGGAGCCCCACACATAGTCTTTCAATACTACTTAAGGAAACCGGCCGAGAACGCAGGAAGGCGGCCGGCCAGGCCGTACACTGAGTACGGGGAGGTCTCGAGACCACGAATCCGTATCGATCTAGTGTGTCAAGTTTCCTATTCCAGTACGTTCCGGTCCTTCCGGATCGAGTTCGTGTCAAGTACATGTCCGAGTTTGTGTCGTAGTATCGGTTGCCTCTCACGATTTATTGTAAAGTTTGTGTCCGAGTTTGTGTCGTAGACTCTAGCCGCGGGCATATATATCTGCCCTCCGTGCCGGCCTCCTGGGCACCTACTCGCCGCGATTGACACGCACGGCACACGACACCGGGCTGAGGTAGTGGCACCGCCAGGCAAGGAGGAGCCGGTCAGAAAGAACAAGGGTGAAGGTCCCTGCCTTCCGAGGCGACGTCGTCGTCCGTGCGCTCCCGAAATGACGGAGTTGCGGTGGCACCGACGAAATCTGAGCAAGATAGACCCTAAGGGGAAGATGGTGGCCGTTGACCCTAAGGGGAAGATGGTGGCCGTTGACCAGAGCAACGACGACACCTCCCCTCGAGGCCAACCTCCGGGCGAGAAGCTCATGGGCGACGCCATCCGAGGCGCGCAATCCCGTGAAGACACCACGGCATTGGGAGTGAAAGTGATGGCCAAGAAAAACAAAAAGTGCAAGCATCGCGATCGCGTCTTCTGGGCCGGCATGGGCCACGACGGCAAGTCAACGTCGTCGGCAGGAGCCGACATGAACGCCTCGTTCTACAACATCACCGTCGTCCACGACAGGCTGCGCGGCATCCTCAGGGACCTCGGCGCCTCGCCGGTGCGCTTCTACCGCAAGAAGCTGACGAAAACCGACATGAAGACCGGGCAGAACCGCTTTCTCATGTCGTGCAAGAGCTGGCACACCGCCGGCAAGAAATTCCCGTTCGAAGAGATCGTGACGGAGGAGGAAAAGCCCAAGGTGCACTACGAGAGCACCGGGCTGTCCGTGCAGGCCTACGACCGCGACGGCCAGGCGTACACTCTCAAGTGCAGGCACCTGACCAGCAACAACGCCTACCGGCTCATCGGCGATTGGGGAAAATTCCTGAGGCGGAACGGCCTTATTGTAAAAGACGGCAAGATCAAAGAACACGCCATGATCGATTTTTGGGCGTTCCGTTCGCGGAAGCTGGAGGAGGGTGTCGCCGACCAGCAGGACGGCGCGCTTGGACTTTTGATGGTGCACTACCTCCAAGGAGACGCTGCGCATGCCGACGCTGCCCTTGTGGGCAACGAGGTGGAAGAGTGGGAGGAGGCCGGGTCCGACGAGGACGTCATGGAGGATTTGCCGGAGAACGAAGTGGCAATGCCGGACGTCGGGGATGTGGGTGGGCACGAGGTGGTCATGGAGGATGCCGTTGATGTTGATGAGGGCGCCGTGCCCGCCATCTTGGCGGACGCTGTTGATGTTGATAAGGACACCGTGCCCGACGCCGTTGATAAGCAGGACAAGGCGGCGCCCGTCGTGGCCAATGAGGCTGGTGCGCAGGGCGAGCCGTTGTTGGACTCCATAACGCCCGACATCAAGGCTGCAGCAGAAGCGCTGCTGATGCTTAACGGTCCTAAGTCTTTTTAGGTTGGCGAGAAGATTGGTTTCCAATGTAATAATGGCCTAACTGGCAAGAATGTGCAACTAGGCTTCTTGATCCATTTGATCATTGTAATTTTTTCCCTCCTTGTCGATCCGTTTAAGCATTTGTTCTTTTCTTTGTTAGAACAATATATCTATCTCACTCGTTGGTGCTTGTCATTTTTCCTTTTCGGGAGTGTATAGGCATCATCTGGGTGTTTTTATCCCAAAAACATCCAAATTTTGGACCGTACGATCAAAACACACATCCGTCCGATTAAAACATAGCAACCCATCTCGAATTCAGGGGCCGTGCATCGATATCAAAGCAAATCCAATAGTCAGGAATTTAGATGGTTGCTCAAAAAACATCCGGACGAGAGTTATCGAAACCCTGTTCCTTAACATGGTCAAACGCAAGCAGTAGTTCATATGAGCTAGCTAAGGCAGGCATGCATGCGTGCATGTATCAAATGATGTCCTTGAATTAATGATCGCTAGCAAGGGCAACACCCTATTGCACGTATTTGCAAGCAGCAGAACGGCAAGCTCAGTATGTATCTCGAAAGATTCTTCACTTGTCATCCAATGCGTAATGCGTAGTATCCACAAGCTTTTTTTAAAGACACTAGGAAAGGATCTATACTGTGTATACATATATAATAGAACTTAAAAGGTAAAGTAGAAAAAAAAACAAGACTGAGGAACACAATTGAGCCAACTCTTATTTGAAAGTCCTTTTCCAACCTTTAAATGAGGGATCAATTCTCTGAAAGACCACTTTTTCAACCTTCAAATGAGGGATGCTTGACGCATGGAGTGGAGTTCATCCTTTTCTAGCCCCATACATGAACCTTATTTTTTTTTTTTTTTTCAAAACTAGCTCCCTCCTATACATATTTACAAACATAGCCCTCTTTTCGAAAACCGTCTGTATTTAAGTTAATCACATATGGTTTTGCATCATGACCGTCAGAAGCTACATGATGTGCTAAGAACCATCTGTAATAAGCTAAGAACCATCTGTAATAAGCTAATATCATAGACGGTTCTATCTAAGAACTGTCTGTGAAGTATGACAGATAGTTCTTAGCTAGAACCGTATGTGGTATTATCTTATCACAAACGATTATTTAATAGAACCGTCTGTGATAATACTTCCTTAGTGTGTGTGTGTGTGTGTCGTTCTAGGTTTTGTGCTCGCCGTACTCAGCCAAACGAAATAGGAAACGGTTTGTCTTCTTTCTCGTCCATTCGGCCGCACCCCTCGGTGTCCTCCCCCGCGGCGGCCTCCCCATCGGCGACCTCACCCTTGGCATCCTCCCCGTCGGCGACCTTGCCCTCGGTTCTTCCCGGTGGCGGCCTTCCCGTTGGTGACCTCGCTCTCAGCATCCTCCCCCACAGCGGCCTCCCACATTGGTAAATGCTATGTAATCTCTCACGAGTGAAATTACTAATGTTTACTTGCTATGAGGGTTGGGGAATCGATGCTGCTACCGGTCATATTTATAACAGTACATGTGCATTACGCCACTACGAAGGATGATTTACATGCTGATGTATCATTGTGAACTTTTCCTTTTCAACAATTCTTTTTACTACATTGGAGTCAAAAAATTCCTCATTCTTTTTACTACATTGGGACGTACAAGATACTAGGCCCGTAAGCGCGGCGCACACCGCGCGCGTGAACGAAAAATAATTTTGCATTTTTTTCGGTGAAAAAATAGATTTAGACACATTTTCAAATTTTTTGGAGGCTCGAGAAACCGTAGAGACCGAGCCGAGGAAAAAGTACACATCTTTCTGTTGACGAAAACATTTTTTTCGGGGAAAATGGAGAAAGGACCTGGGCTCGTAAGCGCGGCGCACGCCGCGCGCGTGAACGGAAAATGATTTTGCGTTTTTTCCCTGTGAAAAAATAGACTTAGACGTATTACCAAAATTTTTGGAGGTTCAAGATACCGTAGAGACCGACAGGAAATGATTTTGCGTTTTTTTTTGGTAAAAAACTAAACTTAGACGTATTACCAAAATTTTTGGAGGCTCGAGAAACCGTAGAGACCGAGCTGGGGAAAAAATACACATCTTTCTGTTGACGGAAATATTTTTTCGGGGAAAACGGAGAAATGATCTAAACGTAATGAGCAGGGCCCTATTTGGTATATTTTTAGACATGATCGCTATCCCGAAAAATTAGAAAAGGGCTCGTTCGCGATTTCTATTTAACGGCAGGCTCTTTCCGTAAAAAGGCAAACGGGGGACCTAAACACGAACGAAAAAAAAAAATTCTTCCCCTCACAGAAAATCGCAAAGGACCTATTCATAAATTCGCAGGAACCTATTCGTACTTCGGAGAAATTGAAGAACTTTTTCGCAAAACGCATAGAGAACACGTGGGGAGCTCCTCAGTGAGCTTTCCTCCGATCTTTAATACCGAAGCTTAAGTTTGTTTCAAAAAAAGATATGCTTAATTTTTGCTTATAAATAATTTGATAAGAACTCTTCTTGCATTATCTACGTTACTCAACAGGCTGCATCGAGTGCACATGCTTGCTAGAATTGCCGTGACCTGGTGCCGTAATTTTAAACCGAATGTCTTGAATATCATTATATACCCAGCACATTAGTAAATTCTCCGCGCGTGGTTAGACTGGTTCAAAATCTCGCCGAAATACGGCGAAATTTCGGATTTCGGGCTCCTTCGAGTTTCATAATCCCAGCAAAATAAAAAAACTCTAAAAAAAATTTAAAGTGCTACAGTGCATTAATATCTCGCCGAGATTTCGGATTTTTCAGCGAAATTTTGGATTTCTCGGTTTAAAAAAAAAAAGAGATTTGAATTTTGGTTTTTGAATTTCGTCCGGATTTTGTCCGAAATTTCCGAATCTCGTCGAAATTTCGAATTTCGGCCAGGCCTGAGATGGAGTCTGAAAACGAAATTTGAATCCTTTGTTGGAATGGCATTTCTCTTTATTTTTATATGTGTTTGATTTAAATTAATTGCAAGCTATTGAATCTTTTAACACGGCACTCATCATTAAGGATCGCAAGGCGAATGCAGATTTGGAAGAAGCTAACCTAAGCTTATAGAGGTAACAAAATGACTGCATATGTTCAATACTTTGTGTCTGCGCATGTTGTTTATTTTATTTTATTTTACTTATTTTTCATGGTGCATGATATCTCCACCGGTATTAGTAATTGACTAAGAGGTTTTTGATCATATTGCAATTTGTATGCACAAAGGAGGAGGATGCAGCAACTGCACTATAGAGAAGGCCTAAGCTTATGCTAACAAGGCCAAGGGTACCTAAGCTTATGCCAAGGAAAGCTCAGGTGCTTCCTGAATTCAATGTACGTCAATGTAACGATTGTTTGAAATATATATCTTGTCAACGTATTATCGTCTGATATTATTCTTAATATTTGCTCGTTTTAAATGCAATAACTTAATATTGCTTGTTAGAACCAAATATTTTTCCTTCATCCCTCAGCAGAACTTTCATTGTTTGTATCTGTTGTTCAAAATTTTATTCTGTTTAGATATTTCTGCAATGACATTTACAAGGCACAAACCAGTTATAGATTTTGTAATTGAATATCTAAACATCCTAGATGCATCGAGGCAACACCTTGTTTGATCAGGAACATCTTAGAATAAAAAGTTTTGTAGTACTTTCATCTCCCTTCTTATTATAATATTGACATATTCCAAGGTAAAATCCATTCTATTTCACAGTCCATCCTAATAGTTATCATTCGCTGATCTATTGCTATCACTTTATCCTCATCCCCGAATGAAACTATAGGTAACCTATTTTCACTCTGATTTTGTGCCCTTGATGGTTCTCTATTTTATGAAATATGGAGTTGATTAAGCCATCGTATACCTAATGGCTTAATCAACTCTATATTTGACAGAATAGAGAACCATCGAAATAATCATGTTCCTATATAATACCAGAGTGAAAATAGACTGTCTATGGTATTCTCGTTCGGGGATGAAGATGAAGTGGAAGCGATAAATCAGAGCATGACAACGTTCAAGATGAACTGTGAAATTAAATGAATTTGGCCATGGAATCTATCAATATTATAATAAGAAGGGAGATGAAAGTGCTACAAAACTTCTTATTTTAAGATGATCCTGATCAGACAAGCTGTTGCCTCGATGCATCTAGGATGTTTAGATATTCAATTACATAATCTATAACTAGTTGTGCCTTGTAAATGTTGTTGTAGAAATATCTAAGCATAAGAAAATTTTGAACAACAGATACTAATGATGGAAGTTCTGCTAAGGATGTAGGGAAAAAAAGGGAATCACACACAATTCTAGTTAGAAACCGTATGTGATGTTTATTTATCATAGATGAATCTAGTTAGAAATCATATGTGATGTTATAGTATCACAGACGGTTTCTAACTAGAACCGTCTGTGATGTTGTTTATCACAAACGGTGTCAAACTAGAACCGTTTGTGATATAAAACATCCAAACCATATGTGATATGATGTTATGTCACTCACATATAGTTACAGACAGTTCTAAAAACCATCTGTGATGGCGATTCTGAACCATCTGTGATGTTATAATCTATAGTAGTGGAGTTCCGATCACTTTCCGATGAACCATACCAAGATTGAGGTCAACCCATCTAGGCATATCACACACCGGCCATCTCAGAACTTTGGTACTGCCTGCACCCACCGAGGGGTGTGCATCGCAGTAGGCAAGGATCGACAGCCGCTCATGTCCACGCGTCGAACGGTTGAGAACAATTCTAAGTACTCGAATATGCGTCCAGCCCTAGTTTCCAAAATCAAAGCCTAGCGCTCCCTCATTCGAGATGAATCATTGCACATACACACAAGTAATTGACATAAAAGTATACTAAAAGCTATTACAACTATTTATTATTACATGTTCGTGCCTGACTGTGGGGGCTCCGGTCATTGCGATAGTGGTCAGTACTTACTGTTGTGTTGGACTGGGATTAACGCAACTCGTCAGTAACCCAATCACTAATCCCAAGACCGTACTCAGGTTGAGTCCAATCGTTCAGCATGTCATGACTGTGACTTTACGCCAAATGATTGAAATCAATCCGAGCTTCCTGCAGATATGTGTTCAGTGCTAGTTCCCTGGCACCCACATATTTCACAATAAGCTGCATCCATTCATATACATAGATATTAGGGCATAATGTTGTAACACCCCGGCACCTATTATGCCCCGAATGTCACCACACAGGATACTAATAGCAACCAAAACACATAATTAACAATAAATTACAACAGCTACACTACTAGTCTAAACCAAATTTCAGCAGCATGTACCTTGTTTTTCCATGGTTTTTCAGCATACATATTAGAGATATAGCAAGATAGCATAAAAGGAGACAATTCTAACATGATAACTAAAGGATTTCGGCAAATTATTTAAGTCCCAAGCACAATTTAACTATCTCATAACCAATGGGGAATAACAATTGTTCATGACATCCAACAAGGCAAATAAATTATAACATAAATCAATATGGTGAAATCACAACTAAGGAAGGGTTCATAAGTGATGATTTGCGTGATGCTAAGTGGATGTGTGCAACTAGCTCCCTTTCCCACGTGCTGAATCCAAGGTACCTAAAAACAACATCAAACAACAAGCATGAGTTCATCACTCAGCAAAGTGTATTGTAATGGTACAAAACAAAAACAATGCACATACATACTTTATGACATTCACACATCGCGAGAAACAACTCATAAACTTCTTCATTTATAAACAACTCATAAACTTCTTCATTTATGCTCTCATTTATGCAATGCAATGCAACATGTCTCTTTGCTTAGCACATACCGGTATTGCCGAGTGCACACCCGTCGGTGTGCACCCTCCTTCCCTTCCATCCCGTGGAGGGTGCCTACTCTTACTGACACGCTCCCATTCACAACTGTGTATGGGACTACGAGGTAGGTCTTTTGTGTTCACTACGTGTGAACACAGAGGCCCGCATCAGAATGGGTCACCTCTTCCATTATGAATGTACATATGCATACACATGAATAAACTTGCATGTAAACTCTATTTAACCATTGCATATCCATTTAACAAATCATATTCATCATAACACATGCAAGTATCAAACATGGCAACTTAATCTAACACATGGAAAAGCTACACATAACAAAGTAATATGGCCACCCAAGCCACAATCACTACAACACACTTGCCTTCAACCTCGCGAGACGGAGTGGCGAGATGTTGATGGCACTCCCGGGGTCACACCACCTGCACATAGGTACAAAACACTCAAAACATGCCCACAAAACAACACGAGACCAAACAACTACGTCGACTTCGCAACCCACTCCTAAAACCCGAAAAATAGTAATCTGTCCCAACGGGACAGCAGACTTCTAACGGTCATAACTTGAGTTAAAAACTCCAAATTAGGTAAACGAGTACATTTTATCGAACCTCAGGACATTTCCCATCTTTTTATAAGTATTCGCGAAAACTGATTCGGCCTCGAAGATCCTCTAATCTACAGTTGAACACAGACTGTACCATTCACGTCACAGATTGGACAGCATTCGGTAAAACGGCCATAACTTTTAAACGACTGAACGAAATTTAGTGATTTCAGTGCCCAATTAAAGGTGATTCGATTACCTACAACTTTCGCAACAGTCGGTCCCCCAGGAAATGATTTTAAAATTCCCAAATCCGCACCTGAAGATGATGATCTAATCTGGCGGAGGGTAGCATGCGAGACAGATCTAGATCCAACTTGAATACATCTATAAGCAACACCTACTTGAGGGTTTTAGGAAAGGTTTCCCCCATCTAAATAGCACCAAAACACTACAAAAGAACCTACCAAGCTTACCTCTCCTTGGAGAATCAACGAACCGACGAACTCGTCTCCTTCCCGACCACGGCCTCCCTCCGAACAGCACGACACGCCGGAGATCACCGGATTCTTCTCAGTTGGACGAGATCCCCACGACGGAAAACAGGAGGAGGAAGGGGAGGTACAGCTTGGGGAGGAGGCCTCAGTCTAGGGCCGGCTAGAGGGGGAGAAGGAAGTAGCGCAAGGGGGTGGGGCGCATGGGAGATGGGGGGTGCGGCTAGGGGGTGTGTGGCGGCTTGGGGGAGGGAGAAAGGGAGGGCGCACGAAGGAGGGTGGGCTAGGGTTTTTGGCAGGAATTTGCCCCCCACATGGGCCAACATCTCCCACTGAAGGCCCAAAACTCAAACCCCCAAGGCCCAAGCTCTCCCGGAAAGGACCAAACACTCAGAAATTCCAAAAACATGACCTTAACTCTTACCGTAATGTCACAAATGTAACTAGTTTGATTACCACATATACATCACAGGTTTACAGTTTGCCCATAGGCTGCAAAATTAAGATACAACAAAAGAAAGTTCAGCAACGGCGGCGGTGTGCCACTCCCAAACCTAGAGGCAACTGACTGGGGGAGTAAACCCAGATAGCCATCTCAGAAGTCATCGGGCCCCGCGGAGTTGAACTCGTCATCGATCTCAACGTCATTACCTTCGGCGCTGTCTTCTATGCATATTTATCAGTTGGGAGCAAACAGTGAGTACACATATGTACTCGCAAGACTTTAGTGTTTGCAAATATTATTAAATGCAAGTTATAGCAAAGGAGTAGGTTTCTATCTTAGTGTTGTTTGCATGAAGCTGAATTTATTTGCAATAGAATAGTAATTTCAAAATATTGCAAAGGTAAAAGAATAATTGAAATGAAAGACAGCATTTCATGAATAATTAACATTTGCAAAATTCTCATTTCCACCCATCCTCGGTCCATCCGAGCGACCAACAACTCCAGTATGACCATTTCCAACCCAAAGGGCGTAATCCAAGGCCTGATCCATTTGCTAAACCAAAGATTCCATACCACTCCCAATTACCAACCATTTTCCCCTGGTAATACCAAAGTCCCAAAACCCAAGAGATCTAAACTTGACAATATTTTTCAAAGTTGCTCTTGACCGTGAATTTGGCTAATCGATTAGATTTATTCTCTATAGAGATTGTACACTTTACCTACATGACACACTCTACCAATCATGTCAGCCATGCCACACGATACTCACCGTATCCATTTTGCTAGAATGTGGCACAACTGTTCCATTCATTGGAGTTAATCTTGCACTAGCCTAGTGATGTTGATCCTTACCATGTGTGGGAGCAACCGTGATGGTTTATGCTCCATCCTGCTCTCCCAGACCAGTTGGAAGTCAGGCCCGTACCCGAGGTACTAATGATGGTTTACGCCCCATCGCGCCCTTCCAACCCTGAACACTCAGTACCAACGATGGTTTACGCCCCATCGTGTACTTTACCCCATAGCAAGGCATTCACCATTGTACCAGCGTGCTCCCAACCCGATATCCTCAGAGATGGGCCCGTCTCAAATGATATCTAACCTCGATATCATTTGTACACTTCCAAACCATTGTAGCATAAGCTCAGATCCCCAACTACTGTACTAGATTGAGGCTATCCCATACTAGCTCATGTGGTTGTACGGATTGACTCAGCAGATAATATCAAGTTCGGTCCTTAGGTGACTCGAGTGAGACCTCCCAAAATCCTCACCAAAACCGTGCAAGTCCAACCCTTGCACCAATCACAATCCACGTGCAAGTCCATCCTTTGCACTAAACATAGCCCACGTGCAAGTCCATCCCTTGCACCGTACAAGTCTATCCCTTGTACGCCAAATCCAAAATTCCAAACCATTCCAATCCAAACCATATATCTCACCCGCGTCGAAAACAAAAGTTTCTCATTTAACATTTTTACCCAAACCTTCCATTTCAAAGTTCCCGAACTCTGATCCCAAATCCAAACCATTATTCTATCCCAAAAGGGAAACAATTGATTGAAGTTCACTTGTAATTAAATCCTAACTCTAAATTTAATCTTTCTACAACTTGGCTAAGCATATGCAATAAGTTAAGCAATTATACCCCTTCAACATTTATTAACATGTTTAAACTAGTTTTAGGGTTATCAATGTTCTCATGCTGAATATACTTGAGGTAAACCATTGAGGTTGGGTTATCTACCAATTCCCACAATTTAGCATTTTTCAAATTAAACGGCGTGCATAATAATTTTGAACAATCAAAATTAGTTTTTGCAAGTATGGGATCAATATGGTCAAGGGGGGTGCTTGCCTATTTTATTTTCTCTAACTGTGTCCTCGGGAACGTAGTTGGGGTCCTCGTTAATAGGCTCTGAAGCGTCAACATCTACACAATTGCACGATAAAAGAAACAACGGAAGGAATGAATAGGAACGAGCCAAACAAGGCAAATAAAGCATTAAAGCAAATGCAAAGCTAATCTAGCGAACGAGGAATAAACTGAACTAAACGAGACCTAACTCAACCTCTAAGCTCGGCAATACTAGCATTACCCAGCCGGTAGCGCTGCCCTTAGGCCGGCAACAATGGCCACCAAGCCCGGTAGTGCCGGAGGCAAAAAGGAGGCTCTCTGGAAAATAGCTAATGGCGTTTTAGCTGCGGTACTGCTGCTAGAGCGGTAGTACCGGCCTCAAAGCGAAATTAGGGTTTGCAAAGTGGGATTTTGCACAAACGGAGTTGAAACTTCGAGACGACTGCATGGTTATGTTCCTAGCGACGCTAGGGACCCATCCACGTAGTTCTCACTAAGTTTCGAGTTCATTTAACCCGAATTTTAGCTTTTTGCCCTTGAGAACCCTAATTACTACCAGATTTCATTTTTCGACCCGAATCAAAACCAAACTTGATTCTTTTTGTGAGAATCGAACTCTAATGGCATCGGATATATTCTAGAGCCATTTTCTTCGCTTTTGGAGTGGGGGTTTTGAGAAAAGACTCCAAAACTAAAGAAATTCACTTTCTAGCACAACAATCCGACAACAAGTCTTATTAGGGTTTTTGAATCGATTCCTTAGCATCGAATAATTCTTTAGGGCCTATCCTAGGTCTAGCAACTCACCTAAACCCTCATTCACTATTTGAAGCTTGGTTTCTAGGGTTAAATCAAAAGGAAGAAAAGGGACGGTAATAGAACAACTAAGATTTTGAGCTTAAATCTCAAAGGATCGATCTAGGGTTTGATTCCTACCTACCTTGTGCTTGCTTAGAGCCTAGGGAATCTGTTCCACACCTTGGTTTGCTTCCTCTTGAAATCATGTCGCTGGAGAGGGGAAAGAGAGGGGGAGCTCGAGTAAGGGAGAGGGAGAACGAGAGGGAGAGAGCTCAAGGGAGTGAGGGTGAGCAATGGAGAGAGGGAGAGAGAGGAGCCGGCTGGGGCTTAAGGAGGCGAGGGAACCCTCTGGAAGATGAGGTGGCTGGGCAGCGGCGAGGCGCCATTGCCCCTGCCCCCTCTACACGGTCGACACTATGTAACATCCTGAGTTTGTAATTACCATTTTAAATGTTATTTATCGCCTTGAGAGTCATTTGGATTCCAATTTGGAGTTAATTGTGTTTGAATTTGTTTGCTCGAGCCGTTTCGATCGTTGTTGTTCAAGTTTTTCCGTTTGTGTTTCGTATAAAATTCCTTAGTCTTCCTAGTTCCTAAACCCTTCTTAGCTATCCTAGAACCCATCCTAAAAGTTCTCTGTAACACCCCGGCATTTACTATGCCTGAATGTTACCAAACATAAGCTAAACAACATCTAAATACCACATTTAACATCAAATTCCAGCAAAGGTGCATAGACTGAAAACCGAGATTTCGGCAGCACCTCCTTTGTTTTATCATGAATTTAAGAAACAGCAACAATATAGCATTATATGGCAATAAGAGAAACATCTAAACAGCAATAAATAAAGTCTTAACGACAATAAAAGACTAACGTCAAGCTCTTAAAGTTCCAAGTGTCAAACAAACAATAGAACTCTCATTAACCAAGCTAAGACTTAATTTAAAGGCCATCACACGCAATTTATTATCCAACTAAATGAATTGACTTGGGAAACATTAAGGTGAAGCAACGTGTGAGAGTGTGACTATTCCCTTTCCCCCCGCATGCCGCTCTCATGGTACCTAAAACAACAAGAAAACACAAGGGTGAGTTCGAAACCCACAAGCATACCGCAATGGACAACACAAGCATAACAACAAGTCAATAACATCTTTCATCATGTATAACATCTCATTCATGAATACTTATCAATATCATCATCAATTTGTATGTAATGCATTGCTCCTGACCCTCCTGGAACCTCATGCCTGGTATGGGAAGTACACACCCGCCGGTGTGCACTCCTTTCCCCTTCCATCCCGAAGATGGAGAGGTGCCTACTCGCTTCAAACACCACGTGGATGGAATCACGACATAGGACTTACTCAATGGCGTTCGGATTAGTCATAACTTTCTCACCGACCTTGCCGGACTAGTTAAGACTTTCTCACCGCCGCCCTATCTCATGACATGCATGCAACCATGCCAAATATCATATTCAATTCACATATTAACACATGGCATCATAATATGTTAAACATGCTCATCATATCATATCAATCATTAAAACATGGCAAGTGGAAATATATCATGTAGGCAATTCCATCTAATTTCAACATGCAACCTACAACTTGCTATCCATCACAACACACTTGCCTCAACCACGTGCAACGGATTGGCGGGAAGAAGAGGGAACTCCCGGGGTCACACCACCTGCACATAGGCATCACACACTCACAATCATAACCTCAAAACAGTACACAAACCCTCATCTAACCCGACATTGCCAACTACTCGCAAACCTAAACAGAGGTTCTGTCCTCGGCGGAACAGCAGCCTTGCAAAAGGCATAACTTGAGTTCTGGGACTCCAAATCGAATAAACGAAAGTACACCGTCGCGAAGCTTAGAAATTTCCAACTTTTTCTAGTTATAGGGAAAGACTGATTCGGACTCTAAAATTGTTTAATCTACAGATTACCACAATCTGTTCCAGTTACGTCACAGATTTTTAGGCGCTCGGTAAAACAGCCATAACTTTCAAACGGCTGATCGGAAATTAACGTGCTTTACGTCCACGGAAAGATAATTAAATTATCTACAACTTCCTAGAAGTCCGTACGGTCTGATTCGGATTCTAATCGACGGAAACTCGAACCCTAGTTCGACTGCTCAATCTGCCCGAAAACAGAAACGTGGACAAGTTTAGATCTAACCAAAATTACTTAAAACCAGCTCCTCAAATTGATCTAATAACTTTATAAACACACTAATAACAGTACCTAGATCATCCCCAAGGATCCCAACGATCATACCTTTTCCCGATGCACAAAACTCCAATCTCAGCGAATCTCCTCGCGAATCGCTCCTCGCTCCACGTTCCTCGCTCCTCGCTCCTTGCTCCTCGCTCCTCGCTCCACGGGATGACTCCGCGAGGTGCAGGGGTGGGGAGACCACCCTAGGGCAGCAAGGGGTGGAGAGGGAGGTGGTGTGGAGGTGGAGGAAAGGGAGGGGATGCGCACGGCCATGGGGGGCTAGGGCTTAGGGGAGGGAGGGAGGAGAGGCGCAAGAGGGGAGGTGGGGCGCCAAGGGGCTGAGGTGGGGGCGCAAGGGGGCAGGGGAGCCCCTTTTAACAGCCCTCAACCCAATCCTAGTCCGTTCACGGAGTCCTAATCCATCCCACCAAAGCCCACCAAGGCCCAAAACTCCCCGGAAGGCCCAAAACCTAAACGGCCGAAACGGCCCTAAAGCGTTATTAACCCCGATCCTTATGATCTTAACCTTATTTCCACATCTCATACTGTATTTAACCTTATCATGCTCAATAATAAGGTTACGACACTCAGAGGTGTCACATTCTTCCCTTCAACAGGATTCGACCTCAATCTAAACGCACCAATCACTAAACCCAAGAAACTAAAGACGCCAGATTTTCACATCACATACCCGAGGTGAAAAGCTCGGATACTTCTCGCGCATGCGAGATTCCACGGCTCCCAAGTCGCTTCTCTCGGTCTCGATGTGACCACGGGACCTTGACAAACTTAAGCGTCCTGTTCTTCATCACTCGCTCTGAAGTCCCTGCACTCTTCCACAGATCGGACTCGAAGGTAGGTCCCGCTGAAGCACTAATGGTTCTAACGGAACCACCAACTCCGAGATCGTGCAAGTATTTCTTCAACATCGAGACATGGAACACATCATGCACACCTTGCATGGATTCCCTAGGTAGCTCTAGGCGATAGGCCAACTCTGCCAACTCAGGCGAGGATAGGAAAAGGCCCAACATACCTTGGTCGAAGCTTTCCTTTGGTGCCAAAACGCACCACACCCTTGGTGGGAGATACTCGCAAGAGTACGCCTATCACCCACCTCAAACTCCAAGTCTCGCCCGCCTCGCCACATCAAAGATAGCTCTTCTGCTGCTCAGGCCGCGAAGGTTTGCCGAACCTCCGACACGCGATCAAACGTGCTGAACCCAATCCGGCCCAAGAATAGCTCTCTTCGCCCAGCATCCCAACAAAGTGGCGATCCGTGACTTCCGACCATACAAGACCTCATAAGGGAAGCAGCCAGGATGTCTGGAATGGTAGCTGTTATTGTAAGCAAACTCGCAAGGGGCAAATGGTCTTCCCAGCTACCCTTCCAAGCCATCACACAGGCCCCGAGCATGTCCTCCAAAGTTTGGATGAGTACGCTCAGGACCGCCTATCCGTCTGCGAGGGGTGAAAAGCGGTACTAAGGCAAAGCTGCACTGCCCAAAGCACTCTGCAAACTCTCGAACTTGGAGACGAACTTAGCATCCCCGATCGTAGATAATGGTCTTGGGTACACCATGCAATCTCACAATCTCCGACATAGATGGGAGCCAACTCGCTCATTGAATTGGTCGTGGATGGGAATGAAATGAAATGCAGACTTGCCGAGACGGTCCACCACAACCCAAACAGCATCCTTCCTCGTGGAGAACGCAGGTAGACCAACCCACGAAATCCATGGAGATGTCATCCCATGGCCACACAGAACCTCCAATGGCTGCAATGCATCGTGGCGGACGCTTATGCTCGCCTTTGATCTTCGGCAAATCCCACAAGACGCCACAAACTTGGCAATATCCACTCTCATCCTTTTCCACCAGAAATTCTTCTTCAAGTCCCTGTACATCTTGGTCTCTCCAGATGGATGGACCGGGTGCGATGAGCTTCTCTCGAATGTCTTCTTTCACTTGAGATTTCGGGGCACGCATGCACGGCCACGAAACCTCAAAACTCCCGCATCATCAACGGTAAAGTCTCCCGACTTGCCATCCTCAAAGCGTTCCTCACTGCTGAGCAAAGCGATCATCTTCTTTGTGCCTCGCTCCGCAGCACGCCGGGAATCGTGACTCAAGAATCAATTGAGTTTCAGCTTGCACGGTCCCGGCAAAGCAGTAGGAGACTCCCAAACGCTCAAAATCAGCAACAAGACAATCAACAACAGGGGCATTGTCTTTGCGACGAGCGTCGGCCACCACATTTGCCTTCCCGGATGATCTTGGATAGTGAGGTCATAATCCTTTATCAATTCTAGCCACCTCCTCTGCCTCAAGTTCAAATCTTTACGAGTAAAGATGTACTTGAGGCTCTTGTGATCAGTAAAAATATCACAAGATTCGCTGCATTACAAATAATGCCTCCATATCTTCAATGCAAACACCACACGGCTAGCTCAAGATCATGCGTGGGATAGTTCTCGCTCATGCTTTTTCAAGCGCCTCGAAGCATAAGCAATCACCTTGCCCTCTTGCATGAGCACACACCCAAGTCCCAATCGAGAAGCATCGGAATAACAGTGAAAGCGCTTCCCCGGTTCGGGAAGGTGGTAAGAACAGAGCAAGCCACTAACTTCTCCTTCAAAGTCACGTGTGTGCTCACACTCTGCGATCCCGAACTTCATCCCCTTTCGAGTCGATTGGGAAAGTGGCTTGGCAATGATAGAGAAATCCCCAAGACAAAAACGCCGATAGTATCCACCAACCCAAAGGAAACTACGCACCTCTTTGACATTGGAAGGCCTCTTCCAATCCAAAACTGCTGAGACTTTGCTAGATCTACCGATATGCCCTCTCGATTGATGATGTGGCCAAGAAAACCCACTTCAAATCGAGAACTCGCGACTTTTCAGCTTAGCAAAGAATTGATTCTCCTCGTGGTACTCAAGACAAGCCTCAAGTGTCGCTCATGCTCCTCTTCCGATTTAGAGTAAATCGAGAATGTCATCGATGAACACTACCACAAACTCATCAAGGTACTTGTGTAGCATACTGTTCATCGCCTCCCATAAAGACAAAGAGGAGCATTAGTTAGTCCAAAAGACATAACTTTAAATTCATAATGCCCATACCTAGTGGAGAAGCAGTCTTCTCAATGTCCTCCGCTCCCTCACACGGATCTCGATTATACCCGACCGAAGATCAATTTTGGAGAACACCTTTGCTCCCTTCGTTGGTCAAAGCAGATCCTCGATGCGCAGCAAAGGATACTTGTTTTTGATCACTTGGTTAAGAGCACGATAATCAATGCACATACGCCAACTTCCATCCTTCTTCGAGACGAAGAGGACGGGTGCTCCCCATGGCGATACGCTACGCCGAATGAAGCCTTTGTCATGAATCCTCCAATCGCTTCTTCAACTCGTCTTGAAAAAGGTCGAGCCAAGCGGTATGGAGAGATAGAAATAGGTCGAGTGCCCGAGCAAGATCAATACGAACTCCACATTCCTCACGGTAGACCGGAACCCAACTCGTCAGGAACACATCAACGAACTCCTTCACTACGTAAATCTCTCAATGGGAATCGAGGAAGATGGTTTCTCGACAAAGTCATGAGGAAACCCAAATGGCCTCAAACGCCGACCGAAAACAAACTAGTCAAAGCAAAGACTAAGGCCGGAGGGTATACCACCCCGAAAGGTCAACTCTTCCGGGACAGGGCCACGCAAGGCAACCAGCGTCTTCCGAAACAACAGATCTTAGCACGGCATCGATGCAGCGGTCATGCCCAAAATGACATCAAAGGAGCCAATCGGGATCACCATGAGATTGGCAAAGAAAACCTCATCATCAATGGCAATGGTGCAGCAGGCAAACCAAAGAACTAGCAATCAACCCCAGGAGAATCGACTAACACGGACTCAAATCCGCCGAACTCCCAACTTAGCTCTACTAGCAAACTCCGACGACACAAAAGAGTAGGATGCTCCGAATCAAATAGGACAAAGGCATCAACGGAATCCACGAGCAGTACAAACCACCTCTGGATGCCCGGTGCCGACTCGGCGGTCGGGCAAAGCGTGCACACCGGTGGCGCCGACAGAAGGAGCCCGACTCGGTGATGCCCCAACAAGGCTGGGGCGGAGGAGTCAACGAGGAGGAGCGACGGCCTGCGGGCACCAAGATGCGCTGCTGGTGGCGCCACGCAAAGGGTGGGCGAGAAACAGAGCCCATCATGTGCACCGATCCTCTGGAAGACGCCGAGTGGGAGGAGAAGCCGCACTCCTCACTTGATGATGCTACCGGGGTTCATCCGCAGATCGCCCCATATGGCCGGGCTTGCTACGTGGTTGCAATTCCCGGTCCAACCACACTCTGAAGCCCGGTGCTCACCACCGCACCAAAGCACTTCATGCCCTGCCGGGCCTGGGGCACAGACTCCAACACCGCTCGCGAAGAGACGACCGGGCGACATCATCTAGCCACGAGGAGGAGCCCTGTCCTCCCTTGAACTTCTTGAAGGTGGGGCCGAGAGGACCCACCTCCTCCACCAAAGGTCCTCTTCGCCCCTTTGGGTCGAGAACCTGAACCTCCCGGGTTACGCTTGTCCCGAGAGCTCCAACTCGAGCTCCATGCCCTTCGCTTACTCCACCCGCAGGCGAGGAAGTCACGAGGACAGCCGCCCCATGACAACTCAACTCTCGGTTGAGGCCCCTCACGGAACCTCCTAGCTTTCTCCCGATCGTTTGCACCGCAGTAAATCGTGGCGCACCACTGTTGTTGAACTCCTTCTCATACTGCCACCGACCTCTTTCCTGGGGGAAAGAGTGGTCGAGTAAGCTCCATCCTCTCAAGGAAAGACTGCAGGTGGAACTTGGCTCAAGCGAGCCACAAAGTCCTCCTGTGTGATCGACCCGGACGGGGTTCTAGCGACGTAACCCCTCCCACCGGTATCGCCTGGCCCTTCACCGGTGAAAAGCCACAAAGCGAGTCCTTCCGAACCGAGGTCAACTCTAGGACCTCAAAGCGCCTCTCCATGTACCGCAGCCAATCTGCGGACTGGATCGGCGATACTGCTCCGTCGAAGTGTCAAGACGAGGGACATCCACTCCAGGAGACTCATCCTCGGCTCCAGGTGCAGCGAGGCAACAACAGGGCCATGCAGGGGAGGCACAACGCTAGGCTGCTCCAAGGCGCGGCTCTGAATCTCCTCTGCAGAGCACTGACTAAATCTTCATTGGCGGG
Organism: Rhipidocladum racemiflorum; assembly: GCA_036346355.1. NCBI lineage: Eukaryota > Viridiplantae > Streptophyta > Magnoliopsida > Poales > Poaceae > Rhipidocladum > Rhipidocladum racemiflorum. The sequence continues at coordinate 54,463,667 of CM070577.1, read as the reverse complement.
CACCCCGCCTGACAGCCTGGAAGCTCCTCCCGAGCTGGCCCACGAGCATTAAGCGAACGCTACCCTCGACAGAATAGACTCCTCAACTCCTGGGAGCCTCGCCCCTGGCCTCCACGACCACGGCCCACGGCCTCTACCCTCGGCATGGTGCTTAGACAGACAACCACCCAAACACCAAAGCACACAATCAAGATCATAGATCAAACAGCATCATAAGCATATTCCTTATCACATAATCAAGCGCGATGCATTGATGAACCAAAACCCATCCTATCTTGTGCAACCAAGTGTGTCGATTTTAGGTTAGTTATACCACTTTTACAAGTTTTAACGTTGCTATCCTATAACAAGGTTTTAGTTAAAACCTAAGCCATGTTTCTAAGTTATTCCACATCACATTTTAGTTGTACCCTATAGCATGACACTAAAAATTCACATTCAAGGACCTACACTCACGATACCAATCAGGTAACACCCTGGCATTTACTATGCCTCGAATGTTACCAAACATAAGCTAAACAACATCTAAATACCACATTTAACATCAAATTCCAGCAAAGGTGCATAGACTGAAAACCTAGATTTCGCAAAGTGACCTCCTTTGTTTTATCATGAATTTAAGAAGACAACAATATAGCATTATATGGCAATAAGAGAAACATCTAAACAGCAATAAATAAAGTCTTAACGACAATAAAAGACTAACGTCAAGCTCTTAAAGTTCCAAGTGTCAAACAAACAATAGAACTCTCATTAACCAAGCTAAGACTTAATTTAAAGGCCATCACACGCAATTTATTATCCAACTAAATGAATTGACTTGGGGAAACATTAAGGTGAAGCAACGTGTGAGAGTGTGACTATTCCCTTTCCGCATGCCGTTCTCATGGTACCTAAAACAACAAGAAAACACAAGGGTGAGTTGAAAACCCAAAGCAAGCATACTGCAATGGACAACAAGCATAACAACAAGTCAATAACATCTTTCATCATGTATAACATCTCATTCATGAATACTTATCAATATCATCATCAATTTGTATGGCGATGTAATGCATTGCTCCCGACCCTCTGGAACCTCATACCGGTATGGGAAGTACACACCTGGTGTGCACCTCTTTCCCCTTCCATCCTCGAAGATGGAGGGTGCCTACCGCTTCCAAACACCCGCGTGGATGGAATCACGACATAGGACTTACTCAATGGCGTTCGGATTAGTCATAACTTTCACCGACCTTGCTCTGACTAGTTAAGACTTTCTCACCGCCTCGCCCTATCTCATGACATGCATGCAACCATGCCAAATATCATATTCAATTCACATATTAACACATGGCATCATAATATGTTAAACATGCTCATCATATCATATCAATCATTAAAACATGGCAAGTGGACATATATCATGTAGGCAATTCCATCTAATTTCAACATGCAACCTACAACTTGCTATCCATCACAACACACTTGCCTCAACCACGTGCAGCAACGGATTACGGAAGAAGAGGGAACTCCGGGTCACACCACCTGCACATAGGCATCACACACTCACAATCATAACCTCAAAACAGTACACAAACCCTCATCTAACCCGACATTGCCAACTACTCGCAAACCTAAAACAGAGGTTCTGTCGGCGGAACAGCAGCCTTGCAAAAGGCATAACTTGAGTTCTGGGACTCCAAATCAGATAAACAGTACACCGTCGCGAAGCTTAGGAAATTTCCCAACTTTTTCTAGTTATAGGGAAAGACTGATTCGGACTCTAAAATTGTTTAATCTACAGATTACCACAATCTGTTCCAGTTACGTCACAGATTTTTAGGCGCTCGGTAAAACAGCCATAACTTTCAAACGGCTGATCGGAAATTAACGTGCTTTACGTCCACGGAAAGATAATTAAATTATCTACAACTTCCTAGAAGTCCGTACGGTCTGATTCGGATTCTAAATCGAAGTAATCTCGAACCCTAGTTCGACTGCTCAATCTGCCCGAAAACAGAAACGTGTACAAGTTTAGATCTAACCCAATTTACTTCAAACCAGCGCCTCCAATTGATCTAAAACTTGATAAACATCCTAATAACAGTACCTAGATCATCCCCAAGGATCCCCAAGATCATACCTTTGCCCGATGCACAAAACTCCAATCAATCTCCGCGAATCTCTCGCGACCGGCTTCCTCGCTCCACGTTCCTCGCTCCTCGCTCCTTGCTCCTCGCTCCTCGCTCCACGGGATGACTCGCGAGGTGCAGGGTGGGGAGACCACCCTAGGGCAGCAAGGGGTGGAGGAGGTGGTGTGGAGGTGGAGGAAAGGGGAGGGGATGCTTGACGGTTATGGGGGGCTAGGGGCTTAGGGGAGGGGAGGAGGAGAGGCGCAGAGGGGAGGTGGGGCGCAAGGGGCTGAGGTGGGGGCAAGCAGGCAGGGGAGCCCTTTAACAGCCTCAACCCAATCCTAGTCCGTTACGGAGTCCTAATCCATCCCACCAAAGCCCACCAAGGCCCAAAACTCCCGGGAAGGCCCAAAACTCAAACGCAGGAAAGCGGCCCGGAAACGTTATTAACCCCCGATCCTTATGATCTTAACCTTATTTCCACATCTCATACTGTATTTAACCTTATCATGCTCAATAATAAGGTTACGACACTCCGAGGTGTCACATTCTCGGGAAGAATTTCCAAGTTTCGGAGATTTTCAAAAAAAATTGAGATTTTTCTGCCAGGGGCGGCAGTATCGCCGGCCCAGGCCGGTACTGCCGGCCGACGCGACCGGGCAGGGGGCAGATCCCTCACTGCTGCCCGTTACCTGCCACCTCATCTACTTCTAGATGCTTCACTTCTCACTCTCCTCCCCCAGCAGACTCCCTCTCCCTCACTCCCTCTCTCCTCCTCCCTCTAGCTCTCACTCCCTCTCTCTCTCTTGAAGTGTATTAGTGGACCACTTGGTGGTTGCTAGTAATCGCTTTTCCTCTTGAAGTGTATTGGATCTTTTTGTCGTTGGGCAATGAGCAAGTTGTGTCAACCGCAGAGGAACGTTCGGTCATTTCTGTTGCGCGAGTCTAAGGATCCTGGATATAAAGTAGGTTGTTCCTTCTGGTGGTAATCTTAGAGCATTGTGTCTCTCCTGTTTCGCGTCGTCGTGAGTACAAGGAACCACAGAAGGGAGGTTGGTACCGTGTTCTTCTAGAGAGTAGCATTAGTTAAAGGGATCGGGCACTTCAGTGCCGAGGAATGCATAGAACGAGGAGTATGAGACCGTTTTCTTTTGTGGGCTGTTTGAGGATTTATCTTATCGCTTGGGGTCGTGCTGAGACCATGTGTGAGTACTTTGTGTTTCAATGTTGAGTAAAGTTCTCGCAAGTTTTGATTGCGAGTTATCATTAGAGCCGTTGATCTTTGAACCTAGGCGTCCTGTCATCGAGTCTCGATCAGTGTAAATTCCAGTGGTTTTATTTAGAGAAGCAACCTGGGAGTTGAAGTCTCGCGGGGGCGAGCTTTACCCAAAGCTCTTTTCTTCATGTTTGAACTGTGAAGATTAGATCTATGTGTGTTGTTGGTTTGGCGTAGTGGCATGTCTTCGATTCGAGGTCGAATCCTGTTGAAGGGGGGAGAATGTGACACCACGGAGTGTCATAATCTTGTAAAATGTGAATGTTGAGGTCAAAATATTATAAAATATGAAATCGGAGGTTAAAACTATACGCTGTGAGGTTTATTCGCATTTCCGGGCTGTTTTCGGGAGTTTGGGCCTCTCCGGGGGAGTCCGGGCCCAAGGGGGATGTGTCGTGGGCCTTGGTGGGAGGATTTTTGGGCCCATGAGGGAGGGGGAGGCAGGATAACCTGCCTTGGGGGCATCCTCCCCCTGCCCACATGCGCCCCACAACCCTAGCCGCCACTCCACCTCCTCCTCCCACCACCGAAGCCGCCACCCCCCACTTTGGGCGCCTCCTCTCCCCCTTGCGCCATCCCCTCCCCTCTCCACCACCCCTTGCTGTCCTAGGGAAGCCTCTCCACCTCACCACCCTGAAAATCCGTCCATTGGAGCGCTCCGCGACGAGGAGATCCGGTGGATTTGGAGCGAGGAAGGAGATCGCGCGAACCGGGAGGAGATCCGTTGGTTCTTCGTTCGTCGGGCGAAGGTGTGGCCATGGGGATCCTTGGGGTTAGTCTAGGATCTGTTATAAGGGTTAATATCATGTTTTTAGATCAATTGGTGGTGCTGTAATTGGGTAGATTAGATGAAATCTAGAGTTTGTCACGTTCTCTGTTTCGGGCAGCATGAGCAGTCGACCTAGGGTTTGGGTTTTCGCCAATTTAGATTCGGAATTTGGTCATCCGCCTATTGAAGAATTTGTAGGTAACTTCAATACCTTTCAGTCGGTATAATGAACGTGCAATTCCTCCCAGCCGTTTGAATGTTATGCTCGTTTTACCGAACATATTAAAAACTGTGATGTGATTGGAACAGATCACGGTATTCTATAGATTAAACCACTTTAGAGTCCGAATCAGTCTTTCCATATAATTAGAAAAAGTTAGGAAATTTCCTAAGATACGCGAGGATGTACTCGTTTAATCAATTCGGGGTCTTAGAACCCGAGTTATACTCGTTGCAAGTCTGCTGTCCCTGCGGGATAGAACCTCTGTTTTTGGGTTGTGCGAGTAGTTTGCGAAGTCGGGGTAGAAGAGTGTTTGCGTATTGTTTTTTGGGCATGATTTTGAGTGTGTGGTGCCTTTGTGCAGGTGGTGTGACCCCGGGGTGCCCTCTACTTCTCGCCAATCCGTCGCCCGTGGTTGAGGCAAGTGTATTGGAATGGGTAGCGGGTTGTAGTTTGCTAGATTGGTTGAGATTGAAATTGAATATATGATATGTTCACATGCCATGCTTTAATGTTTGCCATTGATATGATGAATATGCTTATTATGTTATGATGCCATGTGTTAATGTACAAGTTATTTATGATGTTGGCATGTTTGCATACATGGCATGATACAACGCCCGGGCGGTGAGAAAGTCATAACTAGTCCAGGGAAGGTCGGTGAGAAAGTTATGACTATTCCGGAGAGCCAATGAGTAAGTCCTACATCGTGATTCCATCCACCGCGGTGTATTGAAGCGAGGAGTAGGCACCCTCCATCTTCGGGATGGAAGGGGGGAGAGGGTGCACACCGACGGGTGTGTACTCAACCATACCGGTATGAGTTTCCAAGAGATATGTGCATCGCATCGCATTGCATACATGATGGTGATGATAATGATATGTGAACATGAATAAGATGATAGACATGATGTGAGTTGTTGTAGCCATGTAATTGTTCTTTTGTACCATTGCAATATACTTGCTGAGTGTTGAATTCACGCTTGTGCTTTCTTGTTGTTTTAGGTACCATGAGACCGGCATGCGGGAAAGGGAAATAGTCACACTTCTACACGTAGCTTCACTTATTTGTTCCCACAGTCGTTCAATTGGAGTCTTGATAATAAATTAAGTATGATGCTTATTGATTTATGGTTTAGTTTTGCGATATGAGAGTCTTATTGTTCGTTTGGCTCATGGAGACATTGAATGCTTGGAATTAGACTTATATTGCTGTCATGCCGTTAATTATTGCTATTTTAGATGCTTCTTATATTGCCATATATTGCTATGCTGTTGTTGTTCCTTCAATTCTTGTTAAAACAAAGGAGATGCTGCCGAAATTTTGGTTTTTAGCATTTGTGCCTTTGCTATAATTTATTTGTATTTGTGGTATTTAGAGGTTACTTAGTCTATGTTTGGTAGCATTCGGGCATATTAAATGCCGGGGTGTTACAGAACCCATCCATGCAATCGCCGCGAAGTTCCGAAGTCGTTTGCGCGAAAACCCATTTTTTTTTGAAAACCCTAGTTTTTCTCTGGCCAGCACTACCGACGTGGTGAGGCCGGTACTACCGCTCTGGCCGGCACTACCTATCCCACAATGCCGGTAGTTATTTTCTAGAGAGTACCCTTTTTGGGTTTTGGATTTCCGGCACTACCGACCCCTAGTGACCAGTACTGCCGACCGTAGGGCGGTACTACCGGGATTTAGTAGCCGGTACTGCTGGGTTCAGTTTAAAAATTTGGTTTTTGTTCGATTGTTCTTTCTCGTGTTTGTTTAGGGGTTGTTCTCTGATTTTAGGAGCTTAATGCCTTATTTCCAATGGATCTTATTCATTTTCTCGCTATTTTTTTTGCGCGTTCATGGGTACATGATATGGATCTTATGCCTCGGGAGCAGTCGACGAGGATCCAGACTACGACCCCAAGAATACGTGTGACGCAGAAGCAAAGCAAACAGGCAAGCACCCCCTTTGAACATATTGAACCTATATTTGCAAATGTACTTTCTGAATTTGGAATTCCCCAATTGAAAATTTCTGAATTTCCGGATTTGCATGTTTCTCCATATTGAAATTTTCCAAGATTGAAAATTGTTCATTTGAAACTTTCTCGAATTGAAATTTCTTCGTTCGAAATTTTTCTGAATTGAAATTTCTTGAGTTAATTTTTTGATTTAAAATCGTCGAGTTGAATTCTTTCCTAATAGTGTTAACCTTTTTATTTATTTTTTTGGCAAGGAACAAGAATATGACATCGTGGAGGGAGGAAGGGGGACAACAGTGTCCACGCGATGAAGGGATGAGCACCACATGGCAGAAGTGGAGCTAGGGAGGTGCAGCCTTAATGAACTCTAGGTGAGCTCAATCATACATTAGTCATTCTCCGTAGCATTTGCACTAAGGTGGTGTTTGGTTGCCTGGATGAGATTGGATGGAATATGGTCATCCAGGTATTTTGGCATCATCCAATTGTTTGGATGGATGAATGAACTGGATGGGGACATCCAATTGAAGGGAATATTCCAAGAAGGCTACATATGGATTGATCCCACAAAAAATATCGGATGAGCTCGTACACTCGCGTATGCACTCCCTGTTTTATCACCTCTCTCCTAGGCCTCCCCTAGCCACACCTCGCAGGCGGTGGGTGCAGAGAGCCATCACGCAGTGGCCGAAGGGTGACGGCAAATCTGGAGGGATGCACTACAAATCGAGGTGCCTCGAGGCCGATTCGTAGGATGGTACGAAAGATCAATGATAAGGAGCACGGTGACCCAGCACTGGAGGTCGGCAACCGAGTGTCAGCGGCAAGAGGCACGACGGCAGGAGGAGGGGAGGTCAGTGACCCGGAGCGGTTTGAGGGCGAAGACCCAGCCCTGGAGGGTGGCAACCCGGAGGAGCTGGAGGGCAGCGACCGAGAGCGGCAGGAGAGCAGCGACCGGGCTTCGGTGGCAGGAGGGGAGGCCTGACCAAGAACTTTCTTTGCATCAAGTTCCCCTCCACAATATGGTATATACGTCAATTTCTCCTCCACAAATTTACTACAATATGGTATAAATCGATTTGCTATATTAGATAACTCATTTAAAAGCTACACTAGAAAATTTTCAATTTGCACATAAAGACTACTTAAAAGGTATGCTTGTCATTTATGGTACAAAAATTTTCAATTTGCACATCAAGTTATTCCTCTACAATGTGGTATGCTTGTCATCTATGGTACAAAAAATTTATATTGTAGATGGACAAGAGGAAAAAAGAACATCTTGATATTGGCGTCTACTGCATATGTTGATGTTTCTTTGGTTGCATTATGTATCAAGTCTAGAAAAAGAAAGAGAGAAAGAACTACATATAGCTCAATGGATGAAAGGGACAAGATAAGAATAGACTACCTAAAAAAATAAAATTTGAAAGAATGAAGTAACTTATGTGAACATGCTAAGGATTAGAAGAGCACCTTTCTTTCGATTGTGTACACTTTTGAGGGATGAAGGCTTGCTTCGAGACACCATACATGTATGTGTTGAGGAGCAAGTTGCGATATTCTTGAACACTATTGGACACAATCTTAGGAATAGTCTAGTTAGCACTAATTATTGTAGGTCCAATAAAACAGTTAGCCGTTACTTCAAACTAGCCCATCCATTCTCATCCATTCTCTGGAGTGAGTGAGCTCTCGGTTTGCTCTTGGTAACCTCACCAAGATATCATCATAACTAGCCCATCCATTCTCATCCATCCCACCAAACAAAAAATTGGCTCATCCCTATCCACCCAACCAAACAGCTATTGGATGAATCCATCTCATTCAGGCTGAATGACATATCCCATCCAGCTTCATCCAGGCAACCAAACGCTACCTAACATTGCCATGGGATTCAGATTATGTTCAACTGCAGGAGAAACTATTTGAAAAGCTAGATTGAGAACAATAGTTGGGTTGTCAGCACATCTATTTGGGCTGCTCATTTTAATTAAAGGTGGGCCTTTATAGCCCATTCCCATCTTTTCCTTGCTTAGCCGTTTGCGTCTCCAATTTGGGTTGCCCCATAATAACACCCTTATGTGGGGGAAGTTTTGGAGGCCAGATAGACCTCCATGTCACTCTCCGCTAGTTTTGCAAAAAACGCATCGGCTTCCTCTAAATTACAGATAGATCCCTATAAAATTACAACAAAAAACCCTCAAAAAAATTTATAATTTTTTTGCCTACACCCGTGAGAGTAATTTTTTTCCAAAATAGACCGTGTGTTCTTTCGAATAGCATTTAGGTCCCTCCTTCGTTATTTTATGAAAAAAACTCCCTTTAAATATAAATCTCGAACGAGTCCTTTTCTATTTTTTCTGAATAGCGCTTAGGTCCAAAAAAAAATACAAATAGGTCCCCGTTCCTTGCGTCCGAGTCCTTTCTCCATTTTTCCCAAAAAAAAATTCATCATGACAGATATGTGTGCAGCTCTATCTTTAGAGTTTTTTTTGCGGCTCGATCTGTAATATTTTCCAAAATATGTATTATTACCCGGTGAACGCATAGGGTGTTAAACCCGGCATATATAATTTTTTTCAACCCAATCTCTAATATTTTTTAAAACATGTATTATCACCCGGTGAACGCATAGGGTATTAAACTTGGTATCTATAATTTTTTTGGCAAAGGGTGTTAAACTTGGCATCTATAATTTTTTTTCAACTCGATCTCTAATATTTTTCAAAACATGTATTATTACCCGGTGAACGTGTGACATCATGGGATGTGACATTATGGAAAGTGACATTATGGAATGTGACTTTATAGATTTTGGCATTACGGTATGACTGTATATCATGTTTTTCGGCTGTTTCCGGGTGTTTGGGCCCTACCGGGGGAGTTTGGGCCTTGGGGGATCTATTTGGGCCGTTGGGGGAGGCTCTTGGGCCATGTGGGGAAGATGGGGGGGGCAGCAAAGCCTGCCCATGCGCCCCCTAACCCTAGGGTGCCCCCCACCTCCCCTCCCACTCCTAGCCGCCACCCCTTCCCCCTTCCTCCTCCACCTCCCCACCTCCACTAGCCGGCCCCAGGAGAGATCCACCCCCATCCCTTGCTGCCACACCCCTCCATTCCGTTGTCCTCACCATTGGGAAGCTCTGCGACAAGGGGATCCGGCGAATTTGGCGCGAGGAAGGAGATCGGGGGACCGGGAGGAGAAGGTTTCATTAATCGAACGGTTCTTCGAGGCATAGGTAAGCGTTGGTAGATCCATTTGTATAGTTATGATGCTAGTTAGAAGGGGGATTCCATGCCTAAGATCCATGTTTAGGTGCTGTTCCTAGATGGGATTAGGAAAATTGCTATGCTGTCCCACGTTCTGTCCTCAGGCAGATTTGCACCCCGACCTAGGGCTTGAGTTTTGGCAATTTTAGATGTGTTTTCTGATCATCTAGATGTTACGGAAGTTGTAGATAATTTAATTACATTTCAGTGGCCACCAAGAACGTAAAATTCCGATCAGCCGTTTAAAAGTTATAGCCATTTTACAGAACATTGTCAAATCTGTGACGTGATTCGGACAGATCGTGTTCATCTGTAGATTAGACAATATTAAAGGCTGATTCACTCTTCGCAAATACTTAGAAAAAGCTAGTAAATTTCCTAATCTTCGAGAAAATGTACTCGTTTACTTGATTTGAAGTTTTAGAACTCAAGTTATGCTAGTTGGAAGCCCGCTGTCCCGATGGGACAGATTCTCTGTTTTCGTGTTTTAGGAGTGGGTTGCAAAGTCGGGGGTAGATGATCGCTCTTGTACTGTTTTATGGGCAAGTTTTGAGTGTATTGAACCTATGTGCAGGTGGTGTGACCCTGGGAATGCCCTCAACCTCTCGCCATTCCGTCGCTCACGGTTGAAGGCAAGTGTATTGGGATGGGTTTGGGTATTGGATGGTTATTAGACTTACATAGGTGCAATATGGGTACATGATGTGTTAACTTGCCATGCTTGTTATTTACTTATGATATGATGAACATCGTTACATATTGGCTATGAAATTGTCGTATTAAATATTCATGCAAGTTCATACATGTTCATGTTATATGTGCATTCATAATGGAAGAGGCGTCCCATTCTGATGCGGGCCTCTGTGTTCACACGTAGTGAACACGAAAGACCTACCTCGTAGTCCCATCCACGGTGATGTATGGGAGCGGGTCAGTAAGAGTAGGCACCCTCCATCTACGAGATGGAAGGAGAAAGAGGGTGCACGCCGACGGGTGTGCACTCGGCAATACCGGTATATGCTTCAAGGAGACATGTGCATTGCATTGCATATATGATCATGTTAATGAGATGAATACAATGTGAATATGAAATGTTTATGATGTTGAATATGAGATGTAGTGATGATGGTATTGAAAATTGTCTTCTCATTCCATTGCAATACACTTTGCTGAGTGATGAACTCACGCTTGTGTTTTATGATGTTTTTTGGTACCATGAAACCGGCATGCGAGAAAGGGACTTAGTGGCACACCTTCACATAACTTCAATCACTTAGACAATAATCCTTTTTCCATTCATAGTTGTGAAAATATGTTTATTGTCTTAACTGTGTGCTTGGTTATGTCATTGGCTTTGTCAAAACTCATGAAGTGGTTGAATTCGTTGTTTTGGACTTAAACTGTTGCTATATCTCTCGTTATTGTTGTTTTAGATGCCATACATTATGTTATATCAAGTTATATTAATGTTGTTGCTTCAAATCATGGAAAAACAAAGGAGATGCTGTCGAAATTTTTGGTTAAAACATTTATACCCTTGCTGTAATTTAATCTTAATTGTGGTATTTAGTTGCTAGTTATTCTATGTTTGGTGGCATCCAGGGCATACTAGATGCGGGGTGTTACAGTTGGTATCAGAGCGGGCTTCAGGTCCGTGGTGCTTGAACTTAGTGGTATACCATAGCTTCAACTAAAATGTGATGTGGGATAACCTAGAAACATAGCTTAGGTTATACTTAAAATTTTGCCATAGGATAGCAACATTAAAATTTATGTAAGTGGAATAATTAATTTAATATTTTGACACACTCTGATGCACAGTAGGAAAAGGGTATGGGTATTGTTGCTTTACGCTTAAATATTGTATTTAAGCCTTGATGTTGAATGCTACATTTGATAATGTATGTTGCTATGTTTATGAGATAATTGATTGAATTGTTCTTGTTATTGTGATAAAGGGGGGTTGTGGTGCCGAAGGGTTTCGGTCACCTTTTTGTTCATAGTAAGGTTGTGGTTTGACGGTATGGCCGGTTAAAGCCATCACCGAAGAACTATTAACCCCCTGTGGGGAAAGAGTGCTTACCTTTTCTGTCGTAGATCGGGTAGTTGACTGGAGACAAATAGAAGAGTTGGTGGTGGATTCCTTCGGATGTTCTTTACCGTTCCGACGATCGGTTTTGGTTGGTTTTCTTGGTTTCAGTTGATTGAAATCAAAAGAAAAGTGTTTGGTATTGGATTTTCACGGATTGTTCCATAGGCGGTTTGTGGTTTTGTCTTCCTTGGTTGAAGACGAAGAAGAAGAGTTTTGTGTTGCGTCTCTTTGGGTCACAATTTTTGTTTTAACACCCGGTTTTGTTGGTTATTGTGGACTGTCTTAGGGAGGAAACTTATGTGGTTGTTGTTCTCCCTATCTAAGAAAAGTGTTAAAGTTTCTCCTTGTGCAGACCTTAAGTTAGGTGGAGCTAAGTTTGAATCTTTATCGGAAAAGATTTAGTTGAACATTTGGTTTTCCTTGGTGCATCCTTCTTCCTTCTTGGAAGTATAGATCTTGAGATTTCTTGAAGAGTTTTGGGCTATCAAAGTTAGAAATTTGAGAGTTGAGCTCTCCTGCGTTTCTGTTGGAGTTTTGTTTTTCTTCCTTGCCTGGAAAGAAGAAATTGTTTATCGGTGTTCGTTGTTGTTCTTGAGCTGTGATTATCTTTAAAGTGGGTTGCATCCTGTTTGTCAAGAGTAGGTGACCCATGAAGGTGTTTAGAAAATTTTGTGTCCGTGCTATGTAGTATGTACCAATGTGGTTTATGGAATGACGTATTCCTAAGTTAATTTATGAGTTAAAATAATTCAATGTGATTGTTATCTTTAGCTTGAGAATAAATAGACTACTAGTGTTGTAGAGTACTCTATAGCGAGAATGATTAAATGTGTTAATGTACATGCTTAGAATCTGTTGCTTTGCTTTAAAAGTGCTTATGCCCCTCGATAATGTTTAAAGTTTTAAACCCTAATGCATAGTTAGAACATTAAGATGATGTAAACCACTGATATTGTTAAAGAAACTTTTCTGGTTTTTTAAAGATGTTCTAATTTAACGTCTTAATAGAGAAACTTAATTGTGTTGGCTAGTGACTTTAACTTGGAAGTTGATTAGAGTTGCTATTTATGTTGTTGCAAACTATTAGTATATTTGGAAGTATGCAATTGTGTCCCTACAATGCTAGTATCGATGTCAATTGAGAAGACATAGGATTTGTTCTTAATGATGTTGTTAAGAGCATTGGGATGGTTTAACTTATTAAATTTATTTTAATAGTTGGAGTATGTTGTGTAGTGGCAATTTTGTTATAACCTATGTATAGGGTAGCTAAAAGCAAGTGTTGTTTTATGATTATGCCCATTTATTGATACTGATGACTTAGTAGTGGTGGTAATTGTTTAGGTTACTTGTTGAAAACCATGGTTAAAATGGAGGAAATTGTAACATGTTGTGATGGAGTGAACCGTGGATAATTATCATGATGTAGGATTTTATCCTTAATGAATGTATATCTTAGAATCCTACTCACGGATTTTGTCTTGTAGAGATAATATTTATGTGTTGAAGTCACATATTGATTGAGTAAGTTTCGGTTGTCGAGAAATTGACGTATGGACGGTATAAAAATTGATAGGTTGATCATGCTCAAGTATTTGTTGAAGTACTGTGTTTTAAATGTAGAAAATGATGTACTATGATATGTTGGTCCGTGGGGATCATGCTGACGTATAGGGGTGGAATCGAGCCGAGCCGAGCTCGGCTCTCCAGTTTTCGAGCCGAGCCGAGCCCGGCTCGTTGCATACATCGAGCTCAATCTTGAGCTCGGCTCGGGCTCGCTCGAGCCTCGAGCCGGCTTGACGTGGCTCGCGAGCCGGCCAACAAGGGCACTAGCAAGGGTTCAAATGCCCTTCATTCTCACAAAAAAACGAAGCTCCTCCATCCATTCTCACGGTTCTCAGGCTCCAGCCTCCTCTAGGGTTCAGTTAAGAAGCAATTTCACATTTATGGGACGCCTTTTTAAGCACAGATGGTTAGACTGCTCTTTCAGTTTATAAAACTGCAAACATGTAATCTGGAAAAAGAATACTCCGCTTACTTTTATCTGTGCAAAAGTAATCAGTAGACCCAATACAAGACATTTGAAGTACTAAGAAGAGTAAACTCAAAAAGTAAGGTAAGACAAGCATTGCTCATTAGATGTCTAGCATTGGGTATACTGATTACTGTATTGTGAAATCATACCTTATATAACTCAATGACTGTCGAGCCTAACGAGCCGCTCACGAGCTGGCTCGGGCTCGGCTCGTTGGCCAAGCGAGCCAGGTGGTAGGCTCGGGCTCGGCTCGTTGGCCATGCGAGCCGAGCCGAGCCGCACCGAGCCGAGCCGAGCCCGAGCCGAGCCTCGAGCCTCGAGCTAAAATTCCACCCCTACTGACGTAGTCTTGGTTGGATGTCTTTTGATAAGCATCATAAACTTTATTTTTATTGAGTATTGAAAAAGGTAATTACAGAAAGAATTTGTTTTGTGGTTGTTGATAAGTCTTGTTGGGGCTTCTCAATGCGTAAATAGTGAACATTGAAATCTTTAATAGTAAGCGTAGTGGAATACTAGAGATGGTAGTATTTATGCTAAACTTATGTTTAAATGAAAGTGGGTTGGTTTGTTCGTTTGGTCGTTTGGATGAATTGCCTTTTGGCTACAGCATTTCGTACAATGGGTACTACAGGGTCCCTACATTAATGTGAATGTTGCTAAACTTGGTGTTAACCTTGAGGCTTGAAAATGAGGTTGGAAGAACGATTAACTCTGAAGTAAAATGTGATGGTTTTTGGAATGATTCATTTCGTTGCATAGCGTCATACCTTTGTGTTTGCTAAGGAAGTTAGCTTAAGCGATGACTGTAGGATCTACCCTAAAAGAGTGTATAATTGTTTTGCGCTCCTCAGCATACAAATGAGTCGTCTGTTGTACTATGAGTTACAGAAAACAAACCAACCCAATGTAATGTTTTGGAAACTCCTGAGTTAAGTATTTAATTTGCAACTCCATTTGACTAGAGTTGGATTTATTTGGAAATTGTGTGTGGTGTTTGCGAGTGCTTCAAAAGGGTAGATTTTATGAATGTTTCATAAGTGATTTTGTTGGTGAAGTGTTCCCATTTTGAAAATGAGTTTCCCTTTCTCTTTGAGAAAATTTGTGGCAGTTGTGTGTGCAGATGTTTGACTTTGGAGTCGTTGTTCTTTTCCAAAATGTTGATTTTGGTTGGAATGTGAGGTTTTGCAAAGTTAGCTTCCAATTGTTGGTGGGTTATGATATGATGTGGTGTTTTCCTGTTAACGGTGTTGCCGTCATAGTCTATATGAATTTTCGCAACCATCGATGTTAATTGTGTTTCAATCATGTGATACCGAGGAAGAAGTCGTTTGGTGAATGACTATTTGGTACTGTTGTTACATGATGAATGAATGGTGAAAAGGACACATGACATCGTTTATGTATAATTAATCATAAAAGAGTCGATGAGCCAGGTCGGTGAGAAAGTCATATATGGATATATGACTAATCCGGAGTGCTCTTGAAAAGTTTGCCTTCATGTCATGAGTCGAGATGTCCATTTCTTTCTAGTATGAAAAGAAAGAATGAAGGATTTCTCGTATTTTGGTTGTGGTGTAGGAGATTTGTGTCTCCTTTGCGTATTGGCTTAGAAAAAAAAAATGAGTGTTCTTTGGGTGTTGTCGAATTCTCTCCAAAGTGTATGCTAGCGCATTGGATTCAAATTGATGTACGTGGGTCAAGTGGGTTCATGGTTTATGGTTGAGTATGCTAAAGATGTTTACTATTGGGCTTGATTGTTAAGTGATAATTTGTGAGGGCGAGACCCTCTTAAGAAAAGAGCCGATTGTGATTTGGAAAGGTTTTACGGTCCTACCTTGGGGCAAGGTGCTGGTCATTAGGGGTATAAGGTTGGATTGTGATGGAGGTTGAAGATGTCTGGGTTCAAACTTTTATTAAGAGTATCGAATAGTAGGAGTGAAGGTGACAGAAATTCTGTTGATAAATGTCCTGTCGTGAGCAATTGTCCTAGCTAGTTGTCTCTGGGTATAAGACTTGCCTGGGAGTGGATAGAATGAAATTGTAGCGTGGTTGTAGTTTGGTTAGGCGGCTGTGCCTTAGTGAGTTATTTCTTTCGATGGCATTTCTTGGTAGTGGTCCTTTCAATTTAAAGGTCAATCAAGTGGAAGAGTTGGGAATCAATGTTTTTCTGGGTTATTGGGGTTCACGTTGCGGACCCTAGTCATTCAACCAGATACCATTAGTGATTTGGTTGTCGAGCAGTGGTTAAAGAGATACGACTCGCTTTAATTGTGTCTTGTTGATTTTAATGAAATGTGATAGTCAGGTTGGTAGTGATAGTAGTGTGAAGTGTTTGTCGTGAGGATTCGGGCGTATTAGTTTGGTGGAGCCCATTAGTGGTTGAAATCGCGGATTCTGGTTGGGGAATTGGAATGAAAGGTGGAACTGTGAGAGGCTGCACTTAGTTGAGCTAAGTAACTCTTTCTCGCTAAGTGTTGATTTTAGGAGTTTGTTTGTCGTTGATTCGGTTTGAGTTTTTGTGTGGGTGTCTTGTGTTGCAGAGGAGTTTTCAGTCCCTTGAGGACTTTGTCTTGTTCTTGGCGTTCTTCGGATTCGAGGTCGAATCCTGTTAAGGGGGAGAGAATGTGACATCACAGGATGTGACATTATGGAAAGTGACTTTATAGATTTCGGCATTACGATACGACTGTATATCATGTTTTTGGGCCGTTTTCGGGTGTTTGGGCCCTTCCGGGGGAGTTTGGGCCTTGGGGGATCAATTTGGGACGTTGGGGGAGGCTCTTGGGCCATGTAGGGAAGATGGGGGGCAGCAAAGCCTACCCATGCGCCCCCTAACCCTAGGGCGCCCCCACCTCCTTCCCTCCCACTCCTAGCCGCCACCCCTCCCATGCGTCTCCACCCCTTCCCCCTTCCTCCTCCACCTCCCCACCTCCACTAACCGGACCTAGGAGAGATCCACCTCCATCCCTTGCTGCCACACCCCTCCATTCCGTTGTCCTCACCATTGGGAAGCTCCGCGACGAGGGGATCCGGCGAATTTGGCGCGAGGAAGGAGATCGGGGGACCGAGAGGACAAGGTTTCGTCGATCAAACGGTTCTTCGAGGGAGGTAAGCGTTGGTAGATCCATTTGTATGGTTATGATGCTAGTTAGAAGGGGGATTCCATGCCTAAGATCCATGTTTAGGTGTTGTTCTTAGATGGGATTAGGAAAATTGCTATGCTATCCCACGTTCTGTCCTTGGGCAGATTTGCACCCCAACCTAGGGCTTGAGCTTTGGCAATTTTAGATGCGTTTTCGGATCGGTCAGATGTTACGGAAGTTGTAGATAATTTAATTACCTTTAAGTGGACACCAAGAACACAGAATTCTGATCATCCGTTTAAAAGTTATGGCCATTTTACCGAACATTGTCAAATCTGTGACGTGATTGGGACAGATCGTGTTCATCTGTAGATTAGACAATTTTAGAAGCTGATTCAGTCTTTGCGAATACTTAGAAAAAGCTAGGAAATTTCCTAAGATTCGAGAAAATATACTCGTTTACTTGATTTGGAGTTTTAGAACTCAAGTTATGCTAGTCGGAGCCCGCTGTCCCGATGGGACAGATTCTCTGTTTTCGTGTTTTAGGAGTGGGTTGCGAAGTCGGGGTAGATGATCGTTCTTGTACTGTTTTGTGGGCAAGTTTTGAGTGTATTGAACCTATGTGTAGGTGGTGTCACCCCGGGAGTGCCCTTCACGTCTCGCCATTCCGTCGCTCACGGTTGAAGGCAAGTGTATTGGGATGGGTTTGGGTATTGGATGGTTATTAGACTTGCATAGGTGCAATATGGGTACATGATATGTTAACTTGCCATGCTTGTTATTTACTTATGATATGATGAACATGGTTACATATTAGCTATGAAATTGTCGTATTAAATATTCATGCAAGTTCATACATATTCATGTTATATGTGCATTTATAATGGAAGAGGCGTCTCATTCTGATGCGGGCCTCTGTGTTTACACGTAGTGAACACGAAAGACCTACCTCGTAGTCCCATCCATGGTAGTGTATGGGAGCGAGTCAGTAAGAGTAGGCACCCTCCATCTACGAGATGGAAGGGGAAAGAGGGTGCACGCCAACGGGTGTCACTACTACAGATCCGCACATCACAATCTGTTCTTTTTTGTCATCACAGTCGGTTTTGGTGGCGATACAAAGTCCAACGACAGTGATAAGGTAGATATATCACAGTCGGTTTTTAACCGACACTAATAATACATTATCACTGTCGGTTCTTTTTAGGAACCTACTGTGATATTACACTTATCACAATCGGTTTTCTCTTAGAACCGATTGCGATAAGTATAATATCACAATCGGTTCGTTTTTAGAACCGATACAAATGATTACATTATCACAATCGGTTCATTTGTAGAACCGATACAAATGATTACATTATCGCAATCGGTTCATTTGTAGAACCGATGGGGATAAGAATAATATCACAATCGATTCATTTGTAGACCCGATTCAAATTATTACATTATCACCATCGGTTCATTTGTAGAACCGATGGGGATAAGAATAATATCACAATCGGTTCATTTGTAGAACCGATTCAAATTATTACATTATCACAATCGGTTCTTTATGCAAACCGATTGCGATATTTAAACATATCCCAATCGGTTCCAGTAAGAACCGATTGTGATGATGTTACTGCCCATCGTCCGAAAATGGCCTCGCATTGACAATATGACACATTCATCACAATCCACAAAATCACAGAACACATACATCACAATCTACACACATTACATTCAAATTAATATTGTTTACAATCTGTAACAGATCACATTCACATTCAGATAAATTTTGTTTACACTTTATGGACTAGTATTTGCTTGAATTATCTCTATATCTACCATCATCTGTTATAACTTCTGTCCAGTACCACTGGCAAAAATGGTCTCGTAATTTCTTGAGATCAGTGTTGGTTAGGCTCTTCCGGATGATATAAAGGTCCTGCAAAATAGATAGTAGTGCACTAATATATTTAAGGCTTAAATTGGTATTGTAACATGCTGATAGTATTATGCTTGTAAACAAATATCACATAGACAGTAGTGCAAATAATCTGCTTTATACCTTAGGGAAAACATGTGAGCGACCAACCAAATTCAGCATGTGATGCATCACGTAAAAGCCACACAGATCATCGCACCCTTGTTGATGACACTGTGAACAAAGAAACTTAAATTAGGAGACGAATTAAAAATAGGTGTAAGAAAAAAATCCTATGATAGACACTTGTACCTTGAAGCGCTTCCACTCGAGTTTGGTGCCTTGTTTATCATTGTGTCGGCCACGTTCAAAGAACGTAAGACATGAAAGCCCTATACATTGGAGAGTTGCCATGCATTGAGGTGAAAAATACCTAACGTAGTTCAATATGTAAAGTGTTAGGTTAGAGGAATGTACTTACTTCGCAAAAGCAGGCTCGATCGCATAGTCCATCGGTCTATTTTCGAGTGAGTTCAACGTGTAGACCTTGTTTTGACTCGGAACAACCACAAGTAGAACCCAATGGTTGCTTATTAAACGGTACACAATGCAAGAGAATAAGTTAATACAAGGTTGAAGTGTGTACATGTAATTGAATTGTATAGTAGTACATACTCCTGGTGGTATGGGAAGAGAATGAAGTCCTTTTTTGCCTCCTCATGCAATGCCTGCTTGATGTATCCTGCAAGGAACTCCGATTGATACTTAGCCATGGTCGTAGACACCATCTCGGGGTCGAAAAACCCGACAGGGTGTCGACCGCCACGACTCAACGCCTCATGATCCTGCAATTCATGTCAATTGTTAAAAAATATAATACAAAATCAATAAATAGTCATCTGATTGAGTATGGTGCGAGACTCACAGCGTCCAGGATCGTATGGTAGAAATATCGACGGCTTTCAAGCTGTACATAAAGTACAAATCCTCAAAACTGACTAGAAAGGTCCCATCCTCGTTGCGGTGGAATTGGCCCGCTCGATACTTCACTATGAAATCGTGGCGAGGCTCGGCCTCATGTGACCTATCGATGTACCATCCATGTAGGTGACGAGTGAACAAGCCCAAAGAATTCAATTCTTGGCTTGGGAGAAAGGGCTTTCCATGTATGTACCGCTTGTGATCATCAGGGTGCTCTGTGCCCTCTGACAACTTTGCCTTCTTCACGGAGGGACTCTCTGAACTCTTCTTTGTATCTTTCGTCATCGTGGTAGAAGTCCTTTTGCGCCCCACCTGCATCAAAGATTTGCACCGCAGCGTAGGTGCAGGAGGTGCAGCTGCAGGCGTAGGTGCAGGTTGTGTAGCAGGGGCAGGAGCATGTGCAGCAGGAGCAGGAGCAGGAGCAGGAGCAGCAGTAGGAGGAGGAAGCGAGCAAAGCGGCAGCAGAGTAGTACCAGGAGCAGCGGCAGTAGTACCAGCGATAGCGTGAATGTGAGCAAGCAGCAGTAGTACGAGGAAGCGATATGAGCAGAACAGGAGCAGCACCGATAGCGATGTGAGGAGCGGTGAGTAGGAGGAGCGATAGCGATATGAGCAGCGACACGATGCGATACCGGTACTAGCGATGCAGCAGTACGATTACCAAAGATAGTAGCAGCAATAGCGATGCGTGATAGCGCAGAGCGATAGCGATGGCAGCGATAGCGCACCGGTAGCAAGCGGCAGCTTGTACCAGCGAGAGCGTAGTGGTAGCGATGGTACCAGCAGAGCGGCAGCGGAGGAGGTGCTTGCACTACGACACCCGTCGGGCCACTTGATGAACGACATCCGTGCTTGCCCGAGAGTGGTGATATCTTCGTTCGGGGGGAACTCCAGGGCATGAGACATGTAAGCATCGTGGACATAGTCCACCTGCACCCTCATGTAGCCCATCCCCAAAGGTATACCATGCACCGTGTCATCCTCCTTGCTTGGAAATGCAACCCGCGCAGCCTCAATCAGTATTCCGTCGTCGATCGGGACTAGCCAAGCACTTGGCGAGGACCGCAAGAAGTGATCAAGATCTTCATCATAATCTGTGTTAAGCTTACTCATGTACCTTTTGGTCTAAAACAGTTATTACCTTGAGGTGTGGAATGCACAGTTCCTTATTGGAAGCGCAGCTGCTAGGGCGTAGCATAGGCGATGGTTGAGGAATCGATTCGGGAGAACATCGCCATCATCTCAGCCATCATCTCACCTTTAACTCCTCCTTCAACTCCTCCTTCATCTGCAAACGGATCCGCGCCTCACATGCTTCCCATGATCTTGCCCTGGCACCGACGCGCTCTCCTCTACAAAGAAGGACCTCTTCGTATACCCGCACTGCGCAAGCACCCGCCTTATGATCGGGCTTCGATTGCCGAACACAGGATGTCCCGTGACCCTTGGCTTTCAAATGCTCCTTGCTCTTTCTGCAGCTTACCTCCTCCTGCCAGTCGCAAATATAAATTATTACTAAAATACAATGGGAATATAATATGCAATGTACTATGTTAGATATCTTACGATGGTCGTGGACGATCCAGTGCGGTCGCGAGGTTTGGAATGACAATCGGCCGCCGAGGTTTTCTTCGCCCTTGCTAATACCCGATCGCGTGCCGCTCGCATATGTGGGAGTAAGGCATCGTTGTCCCGCAGGTTGCACACTCAGAGGCTAGTCGCACCCACTGCCTTCTTCCCCTCGCACTCCACCGGAACCGAGGTGGTGCGGCGTGTGTGTTACGCCTCAGTATAGCGATATTCTTCTCTCTCGGCTCCTCCGCCTCGGGCGTACTCCTCATCCTTGCGAACTCCTCCCAAACCTCGGGTGTAACAAATGGATACCTTTGGAAGGGAGTACGGTCTTTCAACACGAACTCGGCATGCATGGTCACCCTGAAATGCCTCAAAGCCACACCCATTCTCTTCAAGGCGTACTGTCGACGATTGGAGAACGGGCTCCCGTCGAGCTTACTTGTTGAATGGGGGATCAACAGAGCCCCGTCGCACGGATCGAAGAGGGCGTTCGAGCGACGCGAGGTCGGGAGAAGGAGGCCGGAAAAAAGGGGGGACGCGGTGTTTTTTATCCTGGTTCGGGCCTCTCACCGCCGAGATAATGACCCTACTCCAGTGTATTGTGTTCTATCTTTCGTGTGCCCTCCTGTTCTGAGATCTTCAGGGGTTTAAATACTATGACTAGAGATGCGAAAAAAATGCGCCTCGGGGATCACGCTATGCATCCATATCAGTGATGCTTGCCCTTGATTCCCAGCGTTATTTGAATTTGGTATGATTTCCCTTGATCTCCGGTGATTGGTTGCCTCCTTCCTTCCTCGCGGCTCTGGGCCCTCCGACCAAGACACCCGAGCAGTCGTGGCCTCCACGAGCATGCTTGCTCGTGGGGTGTGTTTGGTGCTTCATGAACGGAGGCGCAAACGCGTATGCTCGGAGGAGAAGGAGGGATGCTCGTTTGCTCTCCGAGCATCTTCCCTTAGTGCCGCTTGGTCGGCGGGTTTAGCTTTTCACTGGGTACCGTGGTCTTTTGCCGATAGCCAATCCCCGACAGCTAGCCCCGAGGTTCAAGTGGGAACCCTCGGGCTTCCCTTGAGCCTAAGAAGACTTGAGGGGGATTGAATTTCCTTTGGTCGTGGCTCCACGACCATTTTACGCCGAGGCGAGCTTCTTTACCCGGGCCGTGCTTGCTCTGCTTGCGCTGCTGCTTGGTTGTTCTGCGGTTCCTTCTCCGAGAAGCCTCCTATCTGCATGCGGTAGTTTCTCGAAGCGGCGCTTTTTCCGGCCAGTGTTGCTTTGCGCGATAGGCGGCGATTTTTATCCCGCCTCTTCACTATCCTTTTAACCCTTTCTACCGGAGAGGTCGGAGTCCCATTGGCGTCTCTTTGCTCGTCTTTGGCGAAAAATCTTCCAAGAGCCCTAGCGCCCAAGAACCCTTTTCGCTCTCCTTCCTTCTTCGGCCATGGCGCTGCTTCAAGGTTAGCGGATGACCCGAAGGAGGCTCTGTGTGCTCACGGACGAGGGGTACGTCGACCCAAGCTCGGGTCGAGTGCCCGGGGATGATGCGGCGCCGGCACCGCGGGAGGCGGAGATCGTCTCCTGCGAGTTGTACGCCATCAACGGGCTTCGTCTGCCCGAGAGCGACTTCCTCGCCTCCGTGCTCGCCTTCTGCGGTGCGAGATCTCTCATCTCCACCCCAACTCCATCCTTTCCTCGCAATCTTCTCCCACCTTTGCGAGGCTTACGTGGGTGTAATGCCCACGGCTAGCCTCTTCTTTCACTTCTATTCCCCCTTCCTTGCACGGCCGGGATGGTTCCGCCATTTGCGTTTATCTTCGCCGGCCCAACCGACCATACGAGTACCCCTCGTTGCTCAAGGACTCGGTGTCGGGTTGGGCCGACCTCTGGTTCTACCGTAAGAAGGCGGAGGGTCCCGATTGGTCTACATCAGAGGACGCTCCGCCCTCGAGGCAGCGCGCCCGCCGTGCAACCCGAGGAAGAGCGGGTGCTCGGGGACGATCGGTGAGCTTGCCCGGATGGGGCTCACTGGTCGGGATATCGCCCGACTTTACCTTCAACCGTGTCCCCTCGAGGCGCCGCGAGCATCCCTTCTTCGAGGTGACCGGTGGCACGACTTCACCCGCGAGGACAACGCAGGTATGTTCCTGGACCTCTTTCCCGAGCATCGCTGCTACGGTGAACTGCGTTATGCATCCGTATATGCCTTTTGTCTTAGTCTTGCCAGACGCAGCTCCGAGGACGGATCGGTTGGACGATAGGTCGCCGAGATGTTCGGCGCCAGGAGAAGGAGCCGACGCCCAATCGTCAGGTCCCCAAGAATATTTTTGACCGCGGCGACATAAGTACATTTTCCCACTTCCGCTCGAGGGCATGTTTTCCGAGCTCATTCCTCCCGATTTGCTGGCGAAGAAGGTCGCCCTTGAGCTTGCGGTGTCGAAGGCCGCAGCGCAGCCGCACTCCCAGGGGTTCCCGTGAAGAGGGCGGGGTCGAGGTCGCCGAGCATCCGCCTCGCCTCCCCGCGCCAGCGGTCGAGGCGCCGAGCTCGACCAGGACCCTACCCCGCACCTTGAGTACGCCGACCGCCAGGAGGTGTTTAACTCCGCATTTGGTTCGATGACTTCAAACGGAAGAAGCCGGAGCTGATGAGCCGATCGAACAGCTCGCCGAGCGAAGTAGGAAGGCCGAGGAGGATGCCAGTCTCTCTCCGACCAAGGAGCGGCCGGAGAGGCAGATCAAGGCCCTCCAGACCAGCTCACTCGGGTGGTTGATGCCCCGAGGAGGAGGAAGAAGAGGAGGAGGCCGCCTATGCTCTGGTTAGAAGGAGCAGGAGGTCGACCTCTCAAACCGCCTCGACTGGAAGAGGTCGACATGGACGATGTCGACCCGGCGATGGCATCGCCAGCCGGCTGACGCCCAGGAGCGCCGTGGTCGTGGCCGAGGCCTACTGAGGCCGCCGGCGGCAGTCGCCGCCTGCGTGGCCCGGCGAGGAGGCCGAGGAGGATGGCGCCGCCGCCGCGTAAGGTACGTTCTTCATTCTCTTATTCCGCTCTTGTCTTGCGACTTTCTTCGCTAACCCCACCCTGCTTGGCGTGGGCGTGATAGCTCTGATGTCGTTTTGGACTTCCGCCAGATGGTCGAGGAGATTATCAACTCCGCGATGGACGCCGAGCTCGACCGCGTCGTCGATCGGGTGATGGCCGAGAGGCAGGGAGGAGCGGTGCTAGCTTCGGACTCGGTGGAGCCCGAAGCTTCCTTGGCGGGACCGCGCTCCCTTCGGCGGCCGTGGAGCCTATCCCGGCCATGAGGAGCAGGAGCCGCAGGGATCGAGACCAAGACGCCTTGGCCTTGGCCCCTTGCGAAGAGATGATCGCGCGAGGCTCAAGCGCCGAGCCCCGGGAAGGGAGCTTGGTCGCTCCCGACCAGCCCTTGGCCATGAGCCAAGGAGAGGAGGAGGAGGAGGTCGCCCCGGCCTAACCCCTTTGGTCCCGGGGCACCAGCGCCGCCACGGAGGTGCAAGGGGCGGAGGTGATCGCCTCGATCCAATGCCTTCTGGCCGAGAGCATTGGTCGCCTCGGCTGAAGAGGAACAGAGGCGGAGGTGGTTGCCAGCGACCAACTGCCTCGGTAGCGAGCATGGAGTGGCAGCGCTTCGTGGTTGGCGTCTGACCCCGGCCGTGGCCGACTCATGGGGAAGGCGCCACGAGCCGCTTGTCTTGTGGGCGAGGATCGCCGGGCGACCGGGGTTGATCGAAGGTGGTGACGCCGTTGCTCTCCTGGGAGCACCGGTGCTCAGAGGAGCAAGACCTTGACGCGCCGGCCCGGATGACTTGGTCAATCCCTTCTTTCGGCCGGCGCGACCGACCGCCGCCAGCCAGGACAAGTCGGTCACCGGCTCTTCCGTAAGTTTCCATGTTTCTTCTTTTCTCGCTGCGAACGATCTTCCGGGAGTCCGCCGGCTCTTTCCTTCTCCTTTCTCTTCTCGCTCAAGTTTGCCGCGAAGGCTATGGAGGATATCGATGCCACCTCGGTCTCAGCAGAAGAGTCTTGGTCGTATTCATCATGAGCAAGACGCCAAGATCGCCGATCTTGAGCGTCCGTCTCCGAGGTGCGAGGCCGACTGGCAAATTGGAATCGGCGAGGAGCCTCATCGCCAGGGCTCGGGACCAGCTCTTCCGAGCGAGATTCGCCAAGAGCACTTCGTGAGCGTAAGTGCGCGCCGAGCTTGACGAAGAGCCGTGAAGCTTCGCAGACCTTCAGCCGAGCTCGAGCGAGGAAGCCCAGCTCAAGGAGGCGCGGCGCCTCGAAAGCGCGGCCGAAGGTCGCGCTGCAGCGGAAGGTCCTGGACCTAGAGGCGGAGGTCGACTCCTTAAGGACGAGCTCGCTGCCCTCCAGGCCTGGGTCGTAGGACTTAGCTCTTTCTTTTTATTTTTACCTTGTGTAAAACCACTCGTAAAAACAACGCTTTGGATTAAATGAGCATATTCGCAGGAGTTTGGTCCTGCCTGCTTTTTTTTTGCTTGAACTCGCTTCAAGATATGCCCGTATGATCCCGGTTCTGCAGAAAAAGAAAGCAAGTTCCTGCATAGATCAAATATCATAGACACGAGCAAAGGAGCCTTGGTAAGGAGGGACGGAACGTTCCTATCATACGTAGCCCCCCTGCCTGTTTTTTTTTTGCTTGAACTCGCTTTCAGCATATGCCCGTATGATCCCAGTTCTGCAGAAAAAGAAAGCAAGTTCCTGCATAGATCAAATATCATAGACACGAGCAAAGGAGCCTTGGTAAGGAGGGACGGAACGTTCCTATCATGGACAAAGGTCGTGTCCTCACTGTTGCGAGCACGAGTTTGTTCATGGGAGTTTTTAAGGGTCGCTTTGGTCGTAACGATTTTTTGAATTACTCGAATAGATCGGTTGTGTTTGAGTGAATCAGAGCACAGAGCGCACGAGCTTTAAACCAACAATACGTAGAGCCACCATACCCGAGTGGTCACCGAACCCAGGGCTTAGAGTGGATGCTCGCGCCGACCATGCATACAATGAAGAGCTCTTGTGGAAAGTGGACGATTGGCGAGAGCATCCGGCCGGGGGCCAAGGGAGATGGCGCGCACATACTTGTTGGATAAGTTCGCCTCAGAGTCAGGTAGACGACGATGCTCGTTCGACAAAGCGAGGACGAAATTCGAGAAAGAGGGAAAATGATTTATTGGAAAAGAACGCAAGGGGCGCGAGATAGGAGTACTCGTCTAAACGTAGAATTTACGCAGCTTGATCGATGTTCCAGTGTGGTGAGCTCCGACCATCCGGGCATCGCGAGGCGAACAGCCCCCGGCGCCAGAGACATGACCGTGTAGGGTCCTTCCCACCTTGGGGTCAGCTTGTTGGCCTTCGACAGTCTTGAACTCTTCGTAAGACCATGTCGCCGACTTGTAGGGCCCTAGGTCTGATCGCCTTGGCTGCATGCCTACGAAGAGCTTGTAGGTAAATTGCATCGAGCAACGCCTGCTCGCGTGTCGCTCGACGAGGTCCAGGTCGACGAGGCGCTCAACCTCTTGATCGATGGAATCGATCGCTTGCACTCTTGGGGAACCCAAAGACGATTTCGCAGCAGAATGGCCTCCGCACCGTGAGACGAGTTGGAAAGGCGTCGCCTGCGGGCTCGACTTGTCGTGGTGCGGATAGACCAAAGAACGGGCGGAAGCTCCTCCACCCACCGCCGCTTGTCTTTGGTTGAGGGTCTTAAAGACTCTCTTTTATGCCCTGGACTAGCTGCCCATTTGCTCGCTTCTGGCTGCTCAGTTACTCTGTGGATGTGCCACGAGCGAAACAGACCTTGGTCCCGACCTCCTCACAAGAACTTTGGAGCAGTTCACCGTGAACTGGGTCCCATTGTCTGTGATAAGGCAGTTGGGTACCCAACCGGTTACCACGCTGTCTGCGGAGGAACCTCTTGGCGCCTGGGCCGAGATGGTCGAGACGGGCTCGGCCTCTATCCACTTAGTGAAAGTGTCGATGGCCACGAGCAAATACTTGCAGCCTTTTCTCGACCTCGGGAAAGGGTCCAAGGACGCCGAGCCCTGTGTCGAGAATGGCCACGCAGCGGTATGGTTTGTAGGGCATATGCCTGTTGATCGGTTTTGCGAGCATGGAACCGGCATGCTCGGCGGTCGTTACGATTGACCGCGCGTCCGTCAAGGCCGTCGGCCAAGAGGTAACCCAATCGGAAGGCTTTGCTCACAAGCGTTACGAAGACGAATGAGCTCCGCACATTCCTTCGTGGATATCACGAAGAAGGTATCGGCCTTCCTCCTGGGAGACGATTTGGAAAGGATTCCTAATGCGCCTTTCTGATATAGGTCGCCGATCGATCTGTCTTGAGAAGATCGCCTTGTTAGCCGAACGCTCGGCTTCTTCCTCGGGCAATGTCCCATGCGCAAGGTATTGGATGAATGGCGTCATCCAATTTGCGCTTTGCTCGAGGAATGAGACCCTACCGCCGGTCTCTGGTGCCTCCTCTTCGTAGGGAATGGAGGGCTTATGTAGGTGCTCGACGAGCACTCACGAGCGGCGGTTTGGGAGGAACCGACCTTAGACATTTGGTCGGCCAGGAATTATCCTTCCTGGGATGTAGATTACTTCAAATTCTTGAAGTATTTCTCCATCTTCCTTACTTGCCAGGTAGCGCCATTGAGGTATCGAACACCGATACTCCTTGTTGACACTGGTTCACGACCAACCGTGAATCGCCCTTCACGGTGAGCCGTTGGACTCCTAGCGATTTGCATGCTCAAGTCCGCCAAAAGGCCTTTCAGATTCCGCGCGTTGTTAGTCGCAGCGAAATGTAGTTGGATGGCGTCTTCAGAAGCTGCTCTCCGTCCGGGAGACCAAGATGACGCCAGCCCCGAGCGCTCGTATGCTCGGGATCCGTCAAATACAAGGTCCAGGAGTTTCCCCTCGAATCATTGGTCCCGCTGGCTGGTGGTGCCGAGCCGACCGATTCTCGCCACGAAATCAGCCAGGACTTGTGATTTTATCGCCGTCTTGGTGAGAATACCAGCTCGAACTTCGGCGAGTTCCATTGCCCACTTGGCTATGCGACCACCGGGCGTCTGATTTTTCAGGATTTCCGAGTGGGAAGCCGGTCGGCCTACGATCTTGTGTGCTTGAAAGTAGTGACGCAACTTCCGGAGGCCATCAAGAATGAGTACAGAGTTTCTGGACCTCGGGTAACGCTCCTTTGGTCCATGAAGTACTTCGCCGACGTAATAGATAGGTCGGGTACCATCTCTTTTCATCGCCAACACCGAGCTCACTGCTGCGTCGGGTTGCTGCCAGGTATAATAGCAATTCTTCCCCTGCCGTGGGTGTGACGAGGACGGGCGGCTTGGAGAGGTACTGCTTAGCTCTTTGAACGCTGCTGATCGCCTTCCTCCGTCCATGTGAAGCCATCATGTTTATGAGGGCTTTAAAGAAAGGTAGTCCTCGCTTCCCCGGTCGGAGACGAACCAAGCTTAAGGCGGCCATCCTCCCGGCCGAGCTTGTACTTCCTTTACGCATGTGGGCGACCTCATGTTCTCAATGGCTTCGATCTTCTGCTGGTTAGCCCCAACGCCATGTGGCCCGACCATGTAGCCGAGCACCTTGCCGGCCTTCACGCCGAATACGCATTTTTCGGATTTAGCTTTATTCGATGCTTATTGAGGTTACGAAAGTTTCTTCTAAGTCGACAACGTGACCTGAAGTACTCTTGCTCTTGACAACTATGTCGCCGACATATACCTCCAAATTTCGACCTATTTGAGTCTGTGAAAGTCTTCTGCATGAGGCGTTGAAAGGTTGCTCCCGCATTTCTCAGATCGAAAGACATGGTCGTATAGCGTAAGGTACCGAGCGGGGTGATGAAGGAAGTCTTTCCCTCGTCTTTCGCGACGGTGATCTCGATGATAGCCTGAATAGGCGTCTAGGAAGCTCATGGTGCGTGACCCGCCGCCAGCCCACCAATTGGTCTATGCGAGGCAACGGATAGTTGTCTTTTGGGCACGCCGCTGCTCAAACTCGTGTGGTCGACGCACATCGCCACTTGCCTCCTTTCTTCCTCGACCAGGATCGATTGGCTAGCCACTCGGAGTGCTCAATCTCTCCTGATGAAGCCAGCTTTTAGGAGTTTATCAAGTTCCTCCCGGATGATTGCTTGTTTTTCCGGAAAAGCGTCTAAGTTTCTCTCACCTTTGGTTTTGTCGCTGAACCGCTTCTTTGTGCTCGACCACCTCCCTTGGGACCCGGGCATGTCGGATGGTTCCCGTGCGAACACATCCGACCTTGCTCGGAGGAAAGTGACGAGCTCGAGTTCCTATTTGGGATCTAGGAAGATCCCAAATGAACGATTTGGCCGGTTCCGACTCTTGAGCGGAACAGCCTTGGTCTCTCCTCCAGGTTGAGGGCAAGTTTAGGCCGGAATGCTTCGGCTCTTGGTCGTGGCCGCGAGCGGCAATGACCGACCATATCCAGCGCTTCTTTCGCCGCAATTGAGTGCGGACTTGTGGTTCCTTTGACGGTTATGACTCCGTTTGGCCCGGGAATCTTTAGGCACCGATCTGGCGTGATGCGGCGGCCATGAACTTGGCCAAGGCCGCCTGCCGAGGATGGCGTTGTAGGCCGACTCGAAGTCTACCACCTCGAAGGTGATTAGCTCCGTTCTGAAGTTACTTGGGCCGGAAACTTACGGGCAAGACGACCTGCCCTGAGGTTTGATCGAGGTGCCCGGACTATCCCGAAGAAGGGCACGGCCACACTCTTGATTTTGGAACGAGGAATCTGCATCTCGCCCAATACCTTGGCTGCAATAAGGTCCAAAGAGCTCCTGAGTCTATGAGGACCCGACCGACGACAAGTATTGCCGATGGTGGGGTTCACGACCATCGGAAGCCTCTGGGTTTGGTCATCCCCAAGGGACAATCGTCTCTCGGAGAATGTGAGGGATACCTCCGACCATTTCAATTCTTTGCACCGAGGCTTACCCGGGTAACATGGTGCACTTCCTTGCAGCCTCCTTTAAGTCCCGGCGGGACTTGTAGGCGAGGAGCCTCAAGATGACCGCTACGTGATTCCTTGGTTCTTGATATTCCATTTCATCCTCACTTTCCTCGGCGGGCTGTTTTCCTTTGTCGCTTTCACCCTGCTCGAAGCGTCGGCATGGGACCCCTGCCGCCAGAAATCGCTTCCAGCGGTAGGTCCACGTTCGGCAATTCCGTAGAGTCGTGCCGTCGCGCCGGTGAAGTGGATGCGAGGTCGCCTGCCGGTCCGCTTGGTCGCCTCGTCGGTCCGCTTGGTCGCCTCGACCTCGAGGCCTGGTGGTTGTCCTCTTCCTCGAGCATTAGCCCACGGCCACGCCGAGTTGCCCGGGCCGTTGTTGTTCCACCGCGGCTACCATGGCCGGCGAGGGTTGCTTTTTCTTCTTCTTCTTGATCTTCTTGTCTCTGCACTCGAACCCTTTTTGCTAGCCGAGGTCTCTAGGCCAGCCGAGGCGGCAGCTTTCCTTCATCCAAGATTTTCTTCCATTGGGCGGCTTCATCTGCGTTGGCGTATCGATCGGCCATTCGGAAGAGCTCGTTATTATTAGATCCGGTGGATCTCCAGGTCCTGTGTGAAGCGCCGCCTCGCACTCGAACTTGAAAGCTCGGACGACAGCCTCGTCCGATATGTTCGGATCGAGTTCCGGACTGGATGAACCTCTCGACGAATTGTCGCAGGTTTCCCGTCCGTCTCAGATCAAAGCGCTCAGGTCGCGCTTTTTCCCGGCGGATGTAGCGGCTCGAAATTCGCCGGAGTCGGCGCTGAAGCTGCCCTCAGGACCGTATGGATCCTTCCTTTTGATTGAAAAGCCACGTCTGGCAGCTCGGCCCAGACTGCTGGAAGGTAATTTGCCATTACCCCTCATCACCTCCGGCGCGAGGATGGCGGTAGTGTATATCGAGAGGAATTCATCCGGTTCTGGGTCCCGTTGAATCTCTCGGCGTGGCGGGCTTGAACCTGTTTGGCCATGCGACGTCCCGAGGGAGCTCGTGAAGGCCCGGCACGGCTTCGGGTTTCGCGACGAAAACCTCGGCCACGGCGGCCTCCACGCGGATCTTCCACCCAACGCCCGTCGCTGGCCGAGTCGGGAGAAAACCTCATGCGTCGGTCGTGCCGATGACCGCATGGTTGCGGAGTGCTCGGGCGCTCGTAATCTGGCGATTATGATATCGCCCGAGGTTGCTCTGTGGATCGCTCCGGCCTTTCCTGATCGGGTCGGCGACTGGGGCGATCTCCGAGCATGGCTCCGAGATTCATCTCTGTGCGAACGCACGGGGAGCGTTGTGATGGTCCCGGACACACCGCATCCCGGCCATGGGGAGGATCCGAGACTTTTAGCTCGGCGGCAAGCCTCTCCAAATCTTCGGCCACGACCCTGCCCATGGCCTCTAAGTCTACTTGCTCGGGAAATTGCCAAGTCACGCACGACCGCCGCCAAGGCCTCGTAGCCGTTCTCGCTTCGTGAATCAAGGCGGCGAGCTTTGACGGCGCTCGAGTGCGATCGGGAGTTCGGTACCGCGAGTTCCTTTCCGTGGAGGCGCACCTCCCCTTTGCCTGGCGGCGAATGCTCGCAAGCGTCTTTCCCAAAGACGCCTCAAGTGGCGTCTGGCCGCCTCATAGTGGTCGTGCCTGGCGGCGTCCGAGGATCCTCTCCGGCTCCGCGGCTCCCAGCCATGTTGACTCGGCGAGAGCGAGACGAAAGCGATGGGGACATCATTGTGTCCCCTTGGGACGCGGTTCTCTCGGCCGAGCTCTAGGTCGCCTGGTATGTCCAGGCCATCGTAGAGCTCGTTGCGCCATCCTCGGGGTCTCCGAGGGTAATGTCTGGGAATGGAGGATCTGCCCTCGCATTCCGTGTCCGAGGAAAGGCTCCCGGACTCGGTGTGATCGATAGGATCGGTCACCCCGGGCACGTTGTCGGCGGCGTAGTACACGTCGTCATCCTCAACGTGGTCAAAGACACAAAGGTCCCGAGTGTCTCCCGAGTTTGGCATCCTCGAGGATCTTGATCCGCGACGGAATCAAACTGCGTCGTCCCACTGACGGCGCCACCGGCCGACGATTGGAGAACGGGCTCCGTCGAGCTTACTTGTTGAATGGGGATCAACAGAGCCCCGCCGCACGGATCGAAGAGGGCGTTCGAGCGACGCGAGGTCGGGAGAAGGAGGCCGGAAAAAAGGGGGACGCGGTGTTTTTATCCTGGTTCGGGCCTCTCACCGCGAGATAATGACCCTACTCCAGTGTATTGTGTTCTATCTTTCGTGTGCCCTCCTCACATACAGATCTTCGTGGGGTTTAAATACTATGACTAGAGATGCGAAAAAGTAATCGCCTCCGGATCACGCTATGCATCCATATCCGTGATGCTGCCCTTGATTCCCGCGTTATTTGAATTTCGGTATGATTTCCCTTGATCTCCGGCTGATTGGTTGCCTCCTTCCTTCCTCGCGGCGCTCACTGGGCCCTCCGACCAAGACACCCGAGCAGGTCGTGGCCTCCACGAGCATGCTTGCTCGTGGGGTGTGTTTGGTGCTTCGCGAACGGAGGCGCAAACGCGTATGCTCGGAGGAGAAGGAGGGATGCTCGTTTCGTTCTCCCGAGCATCTTCCCTTAGTGCCGCTTGGTCGGCGGGTTTAGCTTTTCACGGGGGTACCGTGGTCTTTTGCCAGATAGCCAATCCCCGACACGTACCGTCTCGCATTGATTTCATCTTCCTCTGGTATAATCCATTTTCCCTTAACTTCGTCCCACAGTCGGTTCTTCTGCTCGTCGCTTACTTCCTTCCTCCAGTCCTTAATTGTGATCGGCACTCGCTCCCTCACCAATTGGCCGATAAAAGAGGAGTCCCTTAAACGGGCCAGGACCCGTGCAAACCCCCCTGGCATTGAAGTGGAGAACTTGCGGCGTTCTCCCTGTGGCTCCTTTATTCGGTCCTCTGGCCTTTCTAACCTTCCTCGATGGGGTAGCAGGACCTTCTTCTCTCTCTGGCGTTGAGCCGGTGCTCTCTCTTTGCGACATTTCGAAGTAAGTACGTATATTGTCAAACCTAAACTTCATGAGAGGAAGCAATTCAAATTTCACATAATAGAAAGCAATTCACATGTCTATCTGTAGACCGACTAAGTACGTACGTACCAACGATGACTCCTAATCTCTAATTAGGTTAGGTCCTAATCCCATTCGAGGATATGTGGTTCGAGCAAGTTCCTAATTAAGATGTTGTACAAACTTTAGAGAAAATTTCGGCAGCATCTCCCCGCTGTTCTCCAAATACACGTATCGACAACATGTCAAGAGGATGTGTATTCGGAGAACACTGCCAGGAGATGCCGCCGAAACTTTCACTACGATTTGTACAACGGCTTAGAACTTACCCGAGCCACATATCCTCGAATCAGTCCAAAAACGTGGACAATTACTGAGATCGCTTATTTATAAATATGCCATTTTAGCATACTTATAAACAAGCACCTCGAACGGGAGACGCATAGGTTACGCAACTAAACTCGATAATAAAGTGCGATAATATAGCATGTGTTACAAGTTTCAAATTGCAATGATGGATTGCTCTCAGATTGCTATAGAAGGGTTGCTAAATTAATTAGCCGTCCAACTTCTAGATGGCCAATATATTACCGGCTATTACATCTAAAAATTTAAGGATTACACAACCCTAGAACAGCACTGCTCTAGCACAGAAAACAACAAGTACAGCATAATATCAGAATGAATATAGCACTAATCTAACCCTACCACAATGCATTAAGAGCAAGTGCCACCAAATTGTCAGCTAAGAGCATAAAGGAATAAGCACAGCACTGCTCTGACCCTAGAACAATGCATTAAGAGCAAGTGGCACCAAATTGTCAGCTAAGAGTAGTGTTGTTCTAGGTCTAGCAAGTTCCTTTAATGATCAGATTAATCAAGCCTCATTCAAAAGCAATCATCATCGAGCTATTTACAACCAATTACAGCCCACAGTCCGAAATGCATCTTACAGTGCGTCGAACCGAGTCGGCAATGGGGGAGGAGCCGATGGGGGACGCACGGGGACGAGCCGGAGGGGGAGGCGCCGAGGGGAGGACCTGCAGGGGGAGGCGCCGGGGAGGCGCCCACGGGTACCCGCCAATGGGGAGGAGCCGGGGAGGCGCCACGGGTAGGCGCCGGTGGGGGAGGTGGTCGAGCTAGGGTGTGGGAGGAGCCGGAGGGGGAGGCGCCCACGGGGTACCCGCCGATGGGGGAGGCGCCGGGGGGGAGGAGGCGGAGGGGGAGGCGCCGGTGCGGGAGGTGGTGGAGCTAGGGTTGTGGAATGAATTGAAACGAAATCGATCTTGGCGCGAAATGAACGAGTGTCTTGTGCGAAATGAAAATGCTCTGGGTTTTATCACGGTCGTTTCTATAGAAAAACCGATCGCAATTATACTGAGTATCTGTGTCGGGTTCTATAGAAAAACCGATCGCAATTATACTGAGTATCTGTGTCGGTTCTATAGAAAAACCGATCGCAATATGTGGAGTATCTGTGTCGGGTTCTATAGAAAAACCGATCGCAATTATACTGAGTATCTGTGTCGGTTCTATAGAAAAACCGATCGCAATTATACTATCTGTGCCGGTTTCCTAAAGAACCGATTGTGATAACTATGATCCAATTTCTAATTTTTTTTTAAACAGAATCTTCATTCAAAAGAGTCGAAAAGTCAAATCTTTTTCAAATTTGCTATACTATAAGATCCATTTGACATATATATTCTACAAAATGCCACATTATACAGGGAATTCTTACAACATAATTTATTTAAAATACAACCCTTCTTGATGATCTACACGCATGTAATGTGTTCCATGTGTGCCGTCGTCACCGCTAAGACATGCCCCATCTGCAAACGGAGGTGTTTCATCAAATTGGTTGTACTCTTCTTCATCTACGACATTTTCAACTCCAACAATCCTCCTCTTGCCATGAAGTACGACGTGCAACCTCGGATTGGCCGGATCACGCACGTAGAAAACTTGAGTTGCTTGCTTTGCGAGGACGAACGGTTCATCTCTCAGAGGCCGCCTATTCAGATCAACAAGTGTAAAACCTGTCTTGTCGACCTTAACTCCGTGAGGAAGTCTCACCCACTTACATCGGAACAATGGAACTTGGTATATTCCGTAGTCGAGCTCCCATATTTCTTCGATCATCCCGTAGTAACAGCCATTGCGATTGATGATCCTCTAATTGAGTGATCATCGGACAAAGCATCTATGCTCACACCACTGCTTTGCACTGCATTTTGCATCTTGACTTTCAAGATAAAATATGTAGCCATTAATATCGTAACCTTGCCATGTCTCAGATATTAAATCTTGGTCCATCACCAACCATTTGACATCCTCGGTACTAACGGAGACCTTCACCTTTTCTTTGAACCATGTGAGGAATCGATCGTTGTGTTCTCGTGTGATGGAAAGCTCATCCATAAGTGGATTCTCTTCCGTAATATCAACTTGTGCTTTGTTGGATGTATGGATGAACTTCTGCTTGTGTTGCAAGACTGTGAAATGCGCTTTACAAGACATATCAAATTGTGGGCTCATTAGATTTGACCCAATGGTTCCTTTGCCACCAAGTCTGCCCTCATGACGAGATATAGGAACACCAATCGGTTGTCTTTTACCTAGGTAGTCCACGCAGAACTCAATAACCTCTTCACCCCATAACCTTCAATAATACTACCCTCAGGCTTGACCTATTCCTCACGTATGACTTTAATATACCCATGTACCTCTCGAACGGATACATGTAACGCAGAATGCGGGTCCACAAATCTTCATCTCTCTAACAAGGTGAACAACGAGGTGGACCATGGCGTCGAAGAACGACGGGGAAATGCATCTCAAGGTGACAAAGAGTCTGCACCACCTCACTGTAAGTTGTCCAAGATATCGGGATCAATAACCTTGCATGAAATCGCATTGAAGAAATAGCATAGCTTCGTGATTGCCAACCTGGCGTCATCCTGGTAGGATATTTACGATTGCAACAGGGAGCATTTGGGTCATCAAGACATGACAGTCGTGGGACTTCATACCGATCAACTTCAAATCATCCATAGACACAAGCTTCTTAATGTTTACGGAGTAGCCCGATGGAACTTTAATATCGTGGAGACACTTGCAGAGGTCTTCTTTCTCTTTCTTGGATAAGGTGTAGCATGCAGCGGGGATGTACGGCCCTTTTCCATCCTCCTCCATCACTGCAAGCTTGGGCCTGATCCCCATGTAGGTCATATCGCGGCGAGCATTCACACCATCCTTGGTCTTCCCAGGTATGTTCTGCAGGATGCCTACCAAATTATCACAAACATTTTTCTCAACGTGCATGACATCAATACATTGATGGACATCTAACTCCTTCTAATATGGTAAGTCCCAAAATATCGACCTCTTTTTCCAAATGGTCCTAGGACGAACAGATTTACGGCTCTTACCATACTGAACATCGATATCCTCTACGCGTGAATATACTTGCCTTCCAGTCATAGGCTGCGGGGCTGCACGAACTTCCCTCTTTCCATCAAATTTGTCATCCATCTTACGATATCGATGACTTCGGGGTAGAAACCTACGGTGACCCATGTACACCGTTTTCCTCGAATTCGGCAGCCACAAGCTATCAGTGTCCTCTTCACAAATTGGACAAGCTTTGGCTCCCTTCGTGCTATAGCCCGCCAAATTACCAAAGGCCGGAATATCATTTATGTTGCAAAATATCATAGCCCGTAGGGTGAAGTTCTCTCTTTTGTATGCATCCCACACCTCAACCCCCACATTCCACAATTTTACCAAATCCTCAATTAGTGGTGATAGGTACACATCAATATCATTACCCCACTGTTTGGGTCCTGAGATTAGCAACGACATCATGATATACTTCCGCTTCATGCATAACCAAGGAGGCAAATTGTAGATACACAACAAAACTGGCCAAGTACTGTGTCGACTGCTCATATTACCAAACGGATTCATACCATCCGCACTCAATCCAAATCATATGTTCATCATCTCGGCACCAAAAACCTCATGTTACCAATTAATGTTTCTCAATTGAGCCGAATCAGAGGGATGTCTCAACTTGCCATCTTACTTTCGAGATTCATAATGCCAACGCAACAATTATGAATCTTTAGGATATGCAAATAAAAGCTCTAAACGGGAATGATGGGCAAATACCACAACACCTTGGTCGGTGCCCTTTTTTCACATCTTCACCGTGGTCAATTCGGTTCTTACGCTTCTTGTCATTACGCTTCTCATTTTGTTTGTATCGTGGTACACCACAAACAGGACAAATGCGCAGTTCCTTATGGACGTTGCGGTATAGTATGCAATCATTTGGACATGCATGTATCCTTTCTATTTCCATTCCCATGGGACATAATAGCTTCTTCGCTTCATAAATACTTGTTGGCAACTCGTTTCCCTCTGGAAGCATATCCGAAAGAAGTATTAAAAGTGCATTGAAACTTGTATCTGTCCAACGGTATTTTGCCTTCAGTTCAAACAATGCAAGGACCGAACCCAACTTGGTGTATTCCCCTTTGCAACCTGAAAACAATGGTTTGGCATCGTCATCCATCAAGCTTTTAAATTTTTCGAACTCTCTTTCCGTGTAATTTACCTCCACATCCCGCAACATTTGATCTAAATTATCCTCATCAAACATATCACGCTCCAACTCCTGATCGGCTTCCAGCATATCTTCGTTGCATATCACAGGGGTACTACCTGTCTCCCCATGATGGATCCAACACGTGTAATTCCTCACGAAGCCACGTCGAATCAAATGGCCTTCAATTTGAGATGAGTTGTTAAATCTCCTGAGATTGGTGCAATCAATACAAGGACAATATATGAACTTTACACCCCTCATAACCATATCTTCTTCTGCAATTCTTATGAACTCCTTAACCCCCCTCTGAAATTCAGTACTCACACGGCTTTTGTGATACATCCATTCTTCACGGTCCATCTACAAGTAAACCGCAAACAATAAATTAATAATACCCTAATCAATGAAATAAAAGAAGGGTTGAACCCGAAAACAAAGTTTTTTTGTTGAATGATCTTAAAGAAACGTATATCTGTAGACCGACTAAGTACGTACGTACCAACGATGACTCCTAATCTCTAAGTAGGTTAGGTCCTAATCCCATTCGAGGATATGTGGTTCGAGCAAGTTCCTAATTAAGATGTTGTACAAACTTTAGAGAAAATTTCGGCAAAGATCTTCTCGCTGTTCTCCAAATACACGTATCGACAACATGTCAAGAGGATGTGTATTCGGAGAACACAGCCAGGAGATGTCGCCGAAACTTTCACTACAGTTTGTACAACAGCTTAGGAACTTGCCCGAGCCACATATCCTCGAACTGTCCAAAAAACGTGGACAATTCGAGACTGCTTATTTATAAATATGCCATTTTAGCATACTTATAAACAAGCACCCTCGAACGGGAGACGCATAGGTTACGCAGCCTAATTAACTATTATATATAATTGATCATATTAATAATATTAAAACAATTAATTTAAGTCCTACTGTAATATTGAAGAGATTTCTAAGAATTAATGCTGGTCACCTTTCGAGGAAAACCACAAACGAGGGGAAATCTAGCTCCTGATCAAGCTAGCACGGGTTTCAATTAACGGAGACCTTCAACGCACCGATCTCCTCCACCATACACTCTGCTAATGAGACCAAATCAAAATCG
This sequence comes from Rhipidocladum racemiflorum, assembly GCA_036346355.1. Lineage (NCBI taxonomy): Eukaryota > Viridiplantae > Streptophyta > Magnoliopsida > Poales > Poaceae > Rhipidocladum > Rhipidocladum racemiflorum. The sequence goes on along the minus strand of CM070577.1, from coordinate 54,424,542 downwards.
AATAATGTACGTTAATACAACATTGAAGAGGTTCGAAGGAATCGGGCCCACCTGTTGAATAAAGCCACAGGTAAGATAGGCTGGAAAATAGAGAAATCGCCTAGCGAACTAACTCGACGAGAGTTAATAAGTTCATTCCCGAGTCCAGGCGGTACATATAAAACCTAGCGAGCCTCATCACAATCGGTTCTATAGAAGAACCGTTTGTGATTAATTAGTTATCACCGTCGCTTATATGTAAAACCGATTGTGATAATTTGATTATCAACACTGTCGGTTTCTTTATAGAACCGACACAGATAATATATCAGTGTCGGTTCTCAAAAGGAACCGACTATAAAGCAAGTCAACATCACAGTCGGTTCTTGATAAGAACCGACACGGATATCCATTCGCCCCCTCTTCTTCCCCGCCATTTTGACGTTCAAACAATACTAGCATTGATCACACCATCGATCGCAGTGCAATGCCCTTCCATATAACTCCTTTCGTTCTCTGCATCCTGGTCACATCGGTACAAGTCTTCCATATAGCTCCTTTCGTTCTCTGCATCTTCGACCGGCAATGGCAGCGCCACCACCATCTCCGGCAAGTTCTGACGACTCCGTGGAGTCGCCTCTCTTCCATCCTCCTCCACCGTCCTCACCGCCGCCGGTAGCGCCGCCAGCCTCCTCCGCCTCACTCCGGCGTGGTGCCGCCTCACCTGCTCTCCCGTCGTCCCTCCCGACGGCTCACTCCCATCCGGCGCCTCCAAAGGCAGCAGGAATAAGCGCCCCAGAGATGGCAGCGGCGACGACGGCGAGGAGGGCGGCGGCGACTACGAGGGGGACGGCGAGGAGGGCGGCGGCGGCGAGGAGGAGGGGCGGCGGCACGGCGGCACGGCGAGGAGGAGGAGGAGGAGGAGGATGAGGAGAAGGTGGAGGAGTACTACGCGCCGATCACCATAGGGACCGGTGCGTCGTCTAGATCGGGTTCATCATCGGAGGATGAACCATCACTAGTCCGCGTAGTCTCCAAATGACTGGCGACTCGGGTGACTCGGTCACTCGGATGACTCGGTTGATTCTGTTACTCGGGCTAGAGCCGCGAGTAGTAAATTTAATATATTAGGTGTAATGCAGTCCCCTTTATATGTTTACTAATTATAAACAATGGATGTGGTGATATATTGTAATGAAATACACTTGTTTAATATATTAGGGTTGTTGGCCTAGTGCAGATGAAGTCTATTCTACGCCTTTACACTCTATTTTGAATCTCTTTTATATTTTTGTGCATTGTATCTTTCTAATGTTCTGTTGTTCCAAGTCAAAATGTTTCATGTCCTATTGATAAAAAACAAGTATAATGTGTGGAATGGTATATATATTATTATTATCTCACTGCATGCATGCTACTATAATGTTATATATAATTTGCATCACTACATGTGTCTATATAAATTGTCCGAGAGTTGAACCATGAGTTGGAATTCTAACAGATCAGATCGTGTTCATCGTCCGAAAATACAAGTTTTGCACAAATATTAAAGCATGAATGAAGGGTACAAGAGGTCTGTGTTGGGATTTTCTAGCAGAGCGGCCTGTGTTGGAGTTTGTTTTTTTCTTCTTCCCTGAAGGGGAAATGTGTGAGTGGAGGATCTCACAAAAACTATGTTTCTAATGAACTGTTCTTGGTTGCACCTAATGGTGTTGCCAAAAAATCATCACAATCGGTTCTGGAAAAGAACTGATTGTGATAACCCCTGTGCTCATCACAATCGGTTTCTTCCCAAAACCGATTATGAACCTTCTCATTACAATCGGTTCTGGAAAAGAACTGATTGTGATAACCCCTGTGCTCAGGACAATCGGTTTCTTCCCAAAACCGATTGTGATAATACCTACTCATTACAATCGGTTCTAGATAAAAACCGATTGTGATAAAAAAATTATTATCACAATCGGTTCTTATCTAGAACCGATTGGGATTATTATCGTATCACAATCGGTTCTCTCTCAGAACCGATTGTGATAACCTGTTACCAAGATTTCCAAATGGAATATGCTTATCACAATCGGTTCTGAAGTCAAAAGTTTAGAACCGACACAAATGAAGCGATAGTAATGTGTCATTCTGTAGTAGTGTGTGCACTCGGCAATACTGGTATGTGCTTTAAGGAGACATGTGCATTGCATTGCATATATGATGATGTTAATGAGATGAATACAATATGAATATGAAATGTTTATGATGTTAAATATGAGATGTAGTGATGATGGTATTGAAAATTGTCTTCTTGTTCCATTGCAATACACTTTCCTGAGTGATGAACTCACGCTTGTGTTTTATGATGTTTTTAGGTACCATGAAACCGGCATGCGGGAAAGGGACTTAGCGACACACCTTCACATAACTTCAATCACTTAGACAGCAATCCTTTTACCATTCATAGTTGCGAATATAAGTTTATTGTCTTAACTGTGTGCTTGGTTATATCATTGGCTTTGTCATAACTCATGAAGTGGTTGAATTCGTTGTTTTGGACTTAAACTGTTGTTATATCTCTCGTTATTGCTGTTTTAGATGCCATACATTATGTTATATCATGTTGTATTAATGTTGTTGCTTCAATTCATGGAAAAACAAACGAGATGCTGCCAAAATTTTCTGTTAAAGCATTTATGCTCTTGCTGTAATTTAATTTTAATTGTGGTATTTAGTTGCTATTTATTTTATGTTTGGTGGCATCCAGGGCATACTAGATGCCAGGGTGTTACAGAACGCATACGGTAATTAAACTCGGTATCTATAATTTTTTTGACAACTCGAAATTTAGTATTTTTCAGAATATGTATTATTATTTGTCGGTGTTTCGAGCACCGGCCAATGAATTTGTATAGGTAAGAGGGGGGTGCACGCTCCCTCTCCTCGACGGTTTACTCGGGTGAGCACAAGATGTATACTGGTTCGGGTTGAACGTCCCTACTCCAGTTCGTGTGGGTTTGATTGTATTGATTCCCCGGTTGTCCGTCCGTCTTACATGCTCGCTCCTTCCCCCTTTATATATGCGAGGAGGGAGGTTACACTGTTGCTTAAAAAGAGAGAAAAAAGGACTGTGCTCTTAGTCGCCCGCAAGTGGCGGGCTGATGGGACCCGGCCGCGGCTCCTCGCCTCGCCTGGCGGTCGGCGTAGTTCTTTGCGCCGCCGTAGTAAATGCGAGAGTAGGGGACTTGTGCCGCGTCATCATTATTACGGCCAGCATTTAATGCGCTCGATACGCCAATAAATGCGCCGCTTCTTCAGGATTTTGACTTGGTCATGGTTTCGGCTTTTCCTCGGCAGCCGTGGCTTTGGGCCCCGACCGGCCTGGTTCGGCCCACGCGCCTTTTCGGGCCGCTGGGGGTACCCATGGCCTGGGTACTCGTCATTATTATTTTTGCAAAAAGGCCCATTGTTATGCAAATTCATCGACGATTCTACCTAGCGTTTTTTTTAAAAAAAAACAAGAGAACAAAAAAAAAACTCTTAGATCTTCTTGCCTTTTTTCAGAAAAAAAACTTGTATCAAATTTCGCATGGCGTGGCAACACGTGCAACCCTATTTAGTATTAATTAAACGTGGGACTTCGTTTCAAAAATGCATACTACAAGATTGACGGCATTTTACTGATCGCGTCGCTCGTAGATAGAAACAATCCCATAGAAGAGGGGTCAGCTAGTTAGCTCATATATGTTTTCAACCAATACCGGTCTAACAAAAAGTACGGTCTAAATCTTACTTCCAGCCAAAGGGCTTACGATATTAATGCTCGAAAAAAGTGACAGTGACGCTTTAAGATAAGGAAGAATGCTTTAGCCAGAGAAAAGACAAAAGGAAACGAGGATTTGCAACTGTTAAACCTCCGTTTGGCAACTTGAAACCGAGCTATTTCTACTAGTATCTAAGAGAAATCCAGCTAAATGGGCTAAAACTCGGAACGATTCTCCTCAAAACGTTTCTTCTTTTTTCACGTCGTGGCTGAATCACCCTCAACCCCATTTCTACTAGTTTCTACTAGATCTGGAACTGTACCAAACGGTTTGCAGAAAGTGATTCTGATTCTACCTGAAACGTTTCTAATCAGAATCTGGAATCGTTTCCGTTTTTGCTAGAATCTGGAACCGTACCAAACGGAGCCTAAGTCTTTTTTTTTCGAAACAGGGGTACGAGCGCTTCCGATCCATGAAGAAATGGAGCAAAAGTTGCAAGATTAAATACAAATTAGATTTATTAAACTGAAGCAATGCACCCGAAAGGCATTTGCAACTACAAACAACAGACTGCCTTATTCACTTACCAGTGCTTTTCTCCGATTACCAACATCTTCATAAATGAGATTAAACACAGTTTGTCACTTGTAAGTCTGGATATCAAGAAATTGCCACTTACTTTGTTGCAGTTCAGCATTTGACAATCAATTTTTTTTTATTAGCTCATTTTCCCTCTGAAATGACCTTCATGCCCTTCAGTTTGGACTGCCCCGACTGGCTAGATCTAACCACTGAGCCAAATCCATACACTAAACCCAAAGCTATTCATTGAACCGCACAAGTGTTCACTGTACTAACCCATATTTTTTATAAAACTAATCCACCTGTGAAATAATTGTCAAAATAGCCCTTGACCCACCTCTACTGTGTCCACGCTATCCGAGCATTGCACTGCACCGTGCTCCCGCGCTCGATCACGCGTGCACGCCATGCGGCAATGCACCTCCGCCCACTGCCCTCATTGCCTGTTGCCCTCGTGCGTGCCCGCTTGCTAGCCGCTACCCTTACTCACGCCTGTCCGCTTGCCGTGTGCGGAAGCTTTTGCTTTCGCACTACTAGACCGTGGAAGTTTGTTTCCGCACCTTTCGAACATAGTAGTTGTAGGTTATAAATCTATTGTTAAAAATTATTTCACATAATGACTAGTTTTATATATATAAAAAATACCCTTATGAACCGCAACATCTCTTGTGTTTTCCCGATGTGTCCGGCGCCGCTCTCCATCCGTTGTTGCCCTTCTGTCAATCCGCCGCCGCCCCAAGTCACCACCGTCCACATCACGCCGTCATCGACACTGTCCCTATCTAGCTAGGGTAGCCGCCATTGCTATCCACGATGCTGTTTACACATCATCCCACAGCCGGCGCCAGTACCCATCTAGCGGGGCAGACATCGCTGCTGCTCTCAGTCCACGTCAACCTTGGCCGCTCAGGTCAGTATATCTGAACATTTAGGGACCATCCAATATATCGATTTTTTCTGATTCCACTCTTTTTGCTTGAACTTTTCTATGCTTCCAACATCTTCAGATTGACTGTTGGGATGTTGAGTTATATGCTGTATGAGCAATTACAAATCAGAAGGAGCGATCGGCATCGTCCATGTCGACGAGTAACAATGCATTGCAATCGGCTGCATTAGTCATTGTAGTAGTTTGTAGTAGTCATTGCTGTATGAGCAAATACCTACTAGCAGCAGTGGCTGACTGGGTTTTGGAATGATTCTATGCAATGCAATGATTATTATCTTCTCTACTTGGAAAGATGGTATGTAGTGATATTTGGGATTCGGTCATAAATCAGAGCGTTAGGAATGCCATGGAATTCAGCTTGTACTGTTTCTTTTGAGCATAGCTCTTTCACAGATCAGTCAGGAATTAGGGATTTGCTGTGACTACTGATCAACAAGGAATTAAGGATCCCCTTGTTGAGGACCTTCTTCTTGGCATTTATGAAGTCCTGATTGACTTGCTCGCCTGCCGTAAGCCATGCACAAAAGTCCCCTATTGCGATGCCAAGTTCCAGACATGAATAATGTGCAAAGATGCAGAGTTCTTGGGCTGCAAAAGACAATCAGGAATGGAGGAGAAATAAAAGCGATGCAAATTGAACCAAGGTCACTTCTTCCTCTTCATAGGATTTAGGAACAGTGATCCGACCCAAGGGGCTAAAGGGTCAACTAATGTTGGGAAAAATAACTGATAAACAAGGAAATGTGGAAAAGGGAGGATTATGGCATTTTGTAGGCGATTAAGTGGTAAATCCTCAATTAAAAAGAAATAAGTGGCAATTCCTTGTATCTCATAATTTGGAGTGGCAAATGTTAATTTTCCGAAAGAAAAATGAAAACATCGACGACACATCCTAAAAGGTCATGTTGCAAATTTTAAGTTGTTTTTATCACAACTGCTGTTGCAAATTAGAAATTAATTAAGATTTTCCAAGATATTGGTGACTTCTAAATAGCTGCAACAATTGTGTCAAACAAATTAGGATTTTGTTGTACACTTGGTCTCACGATTATAAAGTAGAACAAGAGACATGTAGTTCCGAATTTTCTCTCACTTTATTGATCGGAGAGACGTGACATAAAATGTGCAGCACTTACTTCTCTTTATATATGGAGAGGATCTTTTCTATGAAATAAGTACTATAAGACTAAACTTCATTGATGTGCCTAACGGGCCTCACGCCCCTAATGGTCTCATCAGAAAAGTGTCCACACAATTGACCATTGATACAAGCCAATGTACAATAACTATTATTTTTTTAGAAGAAAGTCATTAGGCTATAAGTGCCACACCAATAGAGTTGGCTATCGAGCTTAGCGAGCTATTATTGAGCTTCTTTCGAAATTAATATACTTTAACGTAAAATCATTTTACTTACTATTTAAGTGGTTATTTTGAATGCGAGCTAACGAGCAATTATTGAGTTGAACCTCGTTAACTTTTTTTTTTGTTTGAACTGGACTTATTTCAATTTTAAATCTATTAACAAAATTCTCTAAAATATATACTTGAAGAAAATTTGATTCGAGGTCTAACGAGCTTATTTGCCGGCCCTTTGACACCAATTGAACTATCCAATAAGTTGAGCAGCACACTTACAATGGATAAAAAAAATGGAGATCAAGCCAACACATTTAAAACAAATAGTACCGAACATTGAATCCAACCAAGCACCCTAAAACAAATAAATGGACATTTCCAGATTGTTTGGTTCGGTAATTCGGTATTAATAAAAATATGTCTACACCTAGCTACGGCCAATCTTAGACCACTCGAAAGTCAATGTACTTGTATAGTTACTCCATTTGTAGTTCCTTTACCCGGATTAAACCAACTAAAATAACCGGAAATTTTGGAATTCTATACAATTTGTTACCCGTATTTACAAATCTAAACAACATGTTTGCATATTTACGGAAAACCCAGTCATACCCGAAATTTGAAAATTCGTTTATTCTTTCCCGAAACTTGAAATTTCGTTTAAGTTGTATTTGAAAACTGAAATTTCGTTTAACTTGTATTTGAAAACTGAAAATTCGGGAGTAGTCAAAACCGAAATATCAAATTTCGGCAATGCCAAAACCGAATCCTCAAATTTCGGCAAAGACTTCAAATTTGGTCATGCCTTTTTTCGTAGCAAGCAAAGTGAGCCAGCAAGCAAAGTGAGTGAATATATTTTCCTCTTTTGCCTTAGCCGAAATTTGGACTTTCGGTAATGAGCTGCCAGATCTTAGCCGAAATTTGATATTTCGGTTTTGGCACTTCCAGGCAATTTTCAAGTCTTTGCCAAAATTTGATATTTCGGTTTTGACTGCCCCCGAATTTTCAGTTTTCAAATACAAGTTAAACGAAATTTCAGTTTTCAAATACAACTTAAACGAAATTTCGAGTTTCGGGAAAGAATAAATGAATTTTCAAATTTCGGGTATGACTGGGTTTTCCGTAAATACGCAAACATGTTGTTCAGATTTGTAAATACGGGTAACAAATTGTATAGAATTCCAAAATTTCCAAAATAACCAGGATTAAACCAACTAAAATAACCAAAAGAACACTAGAAGGTAAGCCTCGCTCCCATCTGTTTGAGAAGTGGTCAATGTAGTAGCTTTTTTATTTATTTATTTTTTTACAAAATTAGTCCTCATACAAAATAATTTATAACCTCCTAACTCAAACCTACTATATCCATGTAACGCGAAAGCAAGATTATGTGGTATCCAATCGCGAAACCATGCTCCCACGCTCCCTTATCGTACTGGAGCCTGAGCGCTCGCTCGTGTGGCCCCCCATGTGCCACCCACGTGCCCCCGCCCACCCACACGCATTCGTGCTGCCCGTTGCTAGCTCATACGTGCGCTCACCCGCGCTTGTCTTGCCACGCTAGCAATCCGTTGGAGCTCCGTTCCGCGCTCGGGTATTGTGAAATTTTACTTCCTAATTATTCAAATGTGGTAGGTGTAGATCGAGAGACTACTTTTGCATATTATTTTTGCATGAAGGCTACTTATGTAAAAAAACAGTAAGCGAGCGACTAGTACAGTGATCAGTTCTCGCTCTTAGAGGTTAGAGCGCGTGTGCGTACAGCGACTTGGTGAGTAGTGACTGATCTCCCACTCCCTACTCCCCTCCTCCCTCGGCCCTCGCTACCAAGAGGCAAGAACCCCCACCAAGATTCGCTCCCCCGCCATGGCCGGATCGCTGGAGCCGCCGCGGTACTACGCCGCCGCGCGCACCAACTATCCCTCCTCCTCCTCCGCGGTGGCATCCTGCGTTGTGGCGGCGCTCTTCCTCCTGCTAGCGGCCTGCGGCGCTGCGGCGACGCTGTTCCTGCTCTTCCGGCCGCTCGCACCGGCCATCGCCGTGACGGCCGTGCAGCTCCCCACCTTCACCTTCGGCAACGGCACCGTCGCCTTCACCTTCCAGCAGCTCGCCTCCGTCCGCAACCCCAACCGCGCGCCGCTCGCGCACTACGACAGCTCCCTCCACGTCGCCTACGCCGGCGGGGAGGTCGGCTCCATGTACATCCCAGCTGGCCAGATCGACGGGGGGCGGACGCAGTACATGGCCACCAGCTTCACCGTCCCCGCCTTCGCCGTCTCCTCCTCCACCCCACCGGAGACCATCTCCGTCGCTGCCTCCGGCCCCTCCCCAGCAGTGGCCACGCTTGCGAAGCAGCAGCAGGCGCCGCCGGTGATGGAGGTGGACTCGCTGCTGGTGGTGAAGGGCAAGGTCACCGTGCTCCAGGTGTTCACCCACCACGTCGAGGCCGCCAAGGTGTGCCGCATCGGCGTCTCGCCGGCCGACGGCCGCGTGCTCGGCTTCCGGTGCTGATCGCCGAGCTCTACTAGGCCAAGATCTGACGTTCTCAATTGGGTGAGGTGGTGTCCTACCAAGTTCTTGTATTGGAATTCCAATGAAATTGTAAGATACGGTTGTTTGATTTGTATGTGGTTTTTGGGTATGTATTGCTCTAATTTTTATCAGGTTCGCTAGATTCCTGTGTTCTTGCATGTTGTAGATTATTATACTAATAGATTTTTTAGGTGCTCAGAGAGTCCAGACCAAACAAGGATTTGGTTCTTGTGATGTTCCAATTGGACAATTGCTTCTGTTAAGCAGGCATAGTGAGAAGTTGTTACTATGTTTATTTCTCTTTTGCTTTCAATTTGTCTCTGTTTTGATGTTGCAATCTACTTACTATTCGTTCTTGCAAAAAGATTGCGATGTTTGAATCGGATCAACTCCAATTATATGTGTAGAAACGCTAGTGGAAATGTTCTTAGCTGCATGTTGAGATGCTCTTTGTGGGTGATTAAAGCAAGGAAATAAATTCGGTGAAACGATTAGTGCAAGCATATTCTCGTTGCTGCAGCTCGAGCTGATGTTTATGAGGCATGATTGGACAAGTAGCCGTGCATCGGGGTGGTTGTTGTAGTTCACTCTTACTCGCAGTGGTTGGTGAGCATGATTACGGTACGGTACGGGAGTGGTTAGTGGCTTACTGGTCACTCACCTGATCACCTCACCTGCCGATGAGCTGATCACTATAGTGTTAACTGTGAAGCATGTGCCACTAATCGTTTCTCCCTCTTCTTTTTACTCGTGTAATCTGTCAATGCAGAGTGCAATTACAAGAAAATCAGGAAATGATCGTACGTTGGGCGTTGGATATAACAGTTAGATTTTGCAGTAGTACTTGCAGTTGTTAGTTGACTGTCTTAACATTGAAGCTCAGGCTATTTATGTTTGTAAGGTTCACATTCTGCAGAAATGTAATGCAATACTCCCGTTGAAATATTTCCGGTTACTACATTCCCCTTCAGTAAACACAACAAGTATACGAGCCGGCAGTGGCACCAAATATACGGTGAGCATCGGTGGTAGCTCAAGCAGTTCAGGTGTGGCAGGTAGACTGCACGAGGCACGGTGGTCGCGAGACCTGATGGTCACTGTGGCAGCCGGCAAGAAATTGATCATGTGGCAGAGGATTGTGAGAAGGGTTTGGTAATTTCAGTGATGGAGTCGGCGAGCAGGCTTCGTAAAACCATCGAAAACAGTTCGAAAATTGTGGTTTTCGATCGTATCGAGCTGGTTCGAAACCCTAAACCGGTCGGTAAACTACTTCAATTTAAAATAATTAAAAAATTCAAAAAAAATTTATGCGATGTAAACAGATCGAAAACCGGTGAAAACCGAGCGATTTTTGAGAAAAATCGACGAAAATCGCTCAAAAAATGGTTGCCCAAAAGGCCGATCGGTTTTTCAAGAAAACCGATTGATTTTCATTTTTCTACAAAATTTGATTTGAATTTTTTTTTCAAATGTTCGTTTTCGAAACTCTTCTATTTTTGACGGTTTTCGTGGTAAATCGGTACCGCCGGGACCTCAATTTTCAATTCGAAAACGATTTGGTTAACCCCGGCGGGGAGTCCAATCGGTTGGGGACTACCTAATACTTCGCCCGTCCACAAATGTAGATCGTTGTGGGATTTGCGCAGTCAAAGCTTAAAAACTTTGATCATTAATGTACATTAAAATATATAAATTTGCTACATAAAATAATATCATTGGATTTATCCTAGAAAATACTTTCGTAATACAGAAAAAAGTTTACTTTTGAGCCCTCAATTAATTATTGTACTTTGTCTATTTAACCCTCAAGTGACGTGACAGTGGAGGTGGCTTGACTCAACCAAGGTTTCGTCTAACTCGATCGACTTTAAAGTGGTTCAGTTGGACTCAACACTCACTTGGTTTAGGATCACAATCTTACCTAATTACTTGTGTATTTATTGTGAAAATTCTAATAAAGATGGATATGTTTTTTATTGCCCACGGGCATGTTTATGAGAAATAAATTCGGTGGAGGAGGTGTGCAAACTCCTTCCCGTGCATACCTAACGCTAATTGATGCCACATGGACAATCTTGCAATCCAACGCCACGATATTAAGTGAGGAGGTGAGTTGAAGCAACCAAATTTGCATCGAATTAAGTGATAAGGTGAGTTCAAAGTCCTCACTTAATGTCGTGGTGTTGGATTGCATGATTGTCCACGTGGCATCAATCAGCATCAGGTATGCACGGGAAGGAGTTTGCACACCTCCTCCATCGAATTTATTTCCATGTTTATGAGGGTTAAACTTTACCCGACGGGCAAATGAGTATGTATATGGGGAAGCTCCACCTGTACCCATTTCGCCCTATATTACCCGCCACCTTCTACTGACATATGGGCCACAACAAGCGCCCAATTGGCCCCTGATCCCCAATTTGTGGTACATCGTATTAGTAATTTGTACTGTGTGTGATGATTGATGAATTATTTATATTTTAATTGTTGAACTTGAGCATCAGTGTGTCATTTGTTTACATGTGTTATTTTAATTCTTATTCCCATGTGCATTTAAAATTTTGAATCATTGATAATCATTCTTGAATTCACATAATTTAGCTGATTCCTAGTTTTCATCAAAAAGATTGTATCGGTACTATAGCTCATTAGCTCTTAGTGCCCTTTGGTTGGAAGGATTATTGATGGTGGCGGGAAAACGGGTATAACCGCGGGTATCGGTTACCCGCAGGCGACGAGTATAGGCGAGATTCTTTGCCTACCACCCTTCGCAGGTATACCCGTGGAGAGATTTTAGTTGCTGGGTATGGGTATAGGCGAACACTACCCATGCTTGCTGCACCTGATTGCTATCCCTAACTTGGTTAGACTCAATCATTAGTGTTGTGAAATATATACATGATGGTTCAATAAATATACCATATATGTCTTATGGCTGTTGTACTAAATATATCGTGCAAAATAAAGGGAACAACATAACAATTGATGGTAAATACATATACCATGTATATACGTTGTTCTCTTTGTTTAACATACTTTTAGGTTATCAAAAATCGATGACGGTTTTTCTTGAAAAAAAGGAGGATGACATGGGTAGAATCATGTTTAGCACTTTTCTGTTAAATATATTATTTAATTGAAAAAAAATATTTAGTCATATTAAATATTGTCAGTGAACTCTAATTTAATTGTGTCTATTATTTATATTTAGAGATTCAGAACTACTATTTTATTTAATTATATGCAGGCCTATAGTTAATCTGTATAAATTTAAAGTGAACATGCATTTGAAAGGCTCACAAAGAAAAAGAATTATTTATCAAATAATGGTTACCATTGTAAAAATCTTGTTGGTGCAGTCAAAATACATATAATTATTCGCAGTATTGGAAGGTGGATCACAAAACTAGAAAGGCCAAAAGGTAACGCGTATGCTACATTTTGTGTTGCTACAGTACCGAACGAGGATGAACAGAACGCAGGAAATCGTGCCATAACCTGTTGCTTCCGTACGGAATCCGTTTGAACAGTACAGCGTTTAAACAGTAACAGATGCGCTGATTTCCTATTGTTATCCTTGTCTCTCTCCTTCCTTTATATATTCATTCATGTGTTGTACTGTAAAACAAGACTCTAAATTAATAAAATAGTTATTTGTATTTAGTAGCATTTTGTATTTGTTCTTCTTCATTGCATACACATAGAGAGAGAATTAAACGATTTCTACTAAAGATCGTTCTGCATTTCTAGTGAGAATTGGAAAATCAATATACTCCACTTAGAGTATGTGAAGTTTAACACTTGTGATTTTGGAGAATCGAAACGTTACAAATCCATTGCATCTGATAGCGAGGGATCAATTAGTGTTTATCAAAAAAGTACATGAGTACCCGAATTCTATACCGTAAAGATCGGACAAACCCCGTATCAATTAAGCTACAGGGCCTTCTTCCTCCTCTTGATCCCTCCCTACTCCAGCCGGACACGGCAGGGCAGCGGAGGTGGCGCCAGGGAGACGGCGACGAGGCCTCTGGGAAGTGACCTATATCAAACTAACCTGAACGTATGATCGAGAAACTGACATTAAAAAGCTGCCTTGTTGGTTTCAGCGACAAAATTAATAGTGAGGCCATGTAGGCCCCTAGGACACGACGTGAAATGGGACAATTCTTGGCCCGCATCTAGTACTACTTTTACTCGACGAACAATTCTAATCTGTTCATAGAAAATGTCGGCAAAATTGACAGACTCTTTTTTTTTTTTAACTTCGGTGACAGAATTTAACATGGGAATCGTGTAGTAAAGAAGCTAAAACTAACCTATTTGGATATTGGCTCTCACTACTTTTTTCCATGCATGTGTTTGAGCGTTTGGAAAAGAGAGGGAAGAAGCCCATTTAACCTGTTTCAACTCTCGTGTTTGTCTAAATTTCAATCTTTGTGAAATTGGACAACTAACACCTATCAATTGTCGAAACCAGGTATGTTACGCTCTTAAGACCATTCCATCCGGCTTTAGGAATGAAAGTGGACGTGGGCTGTATATCAACCCGTTTAATTTAATCCATATAAAACATTAAACGGGCAACCACAGCCCACTTAATAAATTAAGTGGTGCTTGTCCTGCCAGCCAACGAGGCCCAGATCACGTCCGCCTCCTCCTCCGCATCGTCGCATCGTCCTCCGCATCGATGGGGTTCCGCCTCCTCCACCTTCTCAGTGTTGGAGAATAGGTATGCTACTATAGCATAAAATCAAAATTTTCTACCTCATAACCAAGGAACCACTGCAAGTTATAGATCACAGAATTACCACTAGATGCGCAGACTCGTAGCGGAAGTAAAGTCGATGTAGCGCAGTGGCGTATATGTAGTCGTACTATCCCTGCAGCTCCTCCAACAGCTCCTCGTGACCGTCGTCGGTTGCAGATCGTCCTAGCGTTGAAGCCTCGCAGCAACGCCTCCAATGTATCCACACGTACGGGGTAGGAACACCACGCGCCGGAGTGCTAGCGCCAACTATGCGATTCTGGGCAAAGGAGGGGTGGCGCCTAGGGTTTTAGAAATTTTGAATTCCTACTGTGTCTCTTAACCCAAAAGTCAGCACCCCTTCCCTTTAAATAGACGCCCCATAATGGGCTCTATATTAGAGGCTTATTAGGAACTTATAACCCATTAGAATTTGGATCACCATCCGAAATACGTCCCAGCCCTTTAAGCGTGCAACCCTATAGGTTCACGTATACCTATACATGGCTCGAGTACTCTTACTCAACCACTAATCTGTAGCGGTCCCTAGTAGGACGTGCCGACTCCTAAGTATATGTAAAGATCACATCGAACGAACCTAAAACAATGCTTAGTTATCTGCATTTCCCTTTGCCTCATGATATCGGTCAAACTCAAGGCGAGTACATGCTATCCTTGTTTAGTTATCTCGACCACTCTTTCTCGATCGCGTAATTTGGAATCCCCAGCTAGGTTAACTCTTTAACCGCAAGTAGCATGGCTATGCATTTCTGGAATCCAATCACTCGAGATGCATAGAGATATCTCTCCCGTTGAATGGAGGGGCAAATCCCATATTGATCGACCATTCTTCGTAGCATGCTTCTGACAAACCCAAAAGCCACCTTTATAACTACCCAGTTAAAGAGTAGCATTTGGCAACCCCTAAATAAGTCATTACAGATCTCGAGTACATGCGCCACCCTCAAGTCTAAGGATATAGCATACACATTGTATATGAGACCAACTGATGACAAGAAAATTACAACGTTCTCGTAGTGTCTCAAGGTGGGTCGATCCAACTCTATATTCTCTAACATGTGTCCATATTATTGGTTCGATATTTCCATATCTATGACCTGCGAAACATGGCTATCAACCAATACATATACTAGTCTATTCATATATGTCCTCATATATTTATCGACTAGGGATCACTTTAGAATAATCATCACAAAGTCATATATAGAGTTTCACAAACAAGTCACATACTTGCTAATAAATAATAATGATAATATTCAAGGAGCAAGATAATTAATCAAGAACATAAGAAAATATAATCATCTCTATGATTCCCTCTAGGGCATATCTCCAACACTCAGAGTCCTTAGCATCGAGTCCGCATCGTTGCCAGTCACCTCGCCAACCCTCTTGAGCTGCCCCCACTCGAAGGCGTCTCCGTCGTCGTCACTAGCACCACCAGCGGCATCGGCCTGGAGATCGCCAGGTCACTCTATCCCTCTCTCCCGTCTTCCCCTTCTTCTTCCTATTGTTGCACTTCTTTCTCGGTTGCCCTTACAGGATATTGATGGATTCACGTCCGAAGGGCGAAATTTCTTTTTCTTTTTTCAATCTTTGCACCCATTCGACTTGCCAACAACTCAAGATAGATCTTTGAACAATTCATTCATTCATTCATCGCTTTTTCCTGACTGTGGAATAGCTTTTTGGTTTTAGGTGTAGTTTCTGAATTTGAAAAAGTAATACACTAGCATTCTTGAACATATTGCAATGGTAATATATTTGTCATGCAACAAGATCTAGATTCTTTTCCTTATTAATTGAAACAGAAATATTGTATTCTTTCAGCTCATCTGATGTTGGGCACCAAATTCATTGTCAGGACTTTAGTTTAATATTCATTGGCAAGAGGTCTTGGATTTCTCTGAAGTGAGTGTATATTTTGCAAGTGTGTTAAACTGAAGACAGCTGACCTTCAGCATATCTAGGTCAGATGATTTCTCTTGTGTCAGAGTAATACTTGTCATTTCTAGCTCTGAATATGGACCCTGTTAGTTATATAGAGAGTAGAAGTTCATGTTCTGTAGCTCTAGCTCTTGTTCTTTTGTCTGATAAAAGTTGATTACTTCCTGTGATGCCAAGTCATGACTCCTTTCGACTTATTCTGTAGCCGAAATGTTTTGTAGACATCTTCGCATTGCCGCGGTTGTACAAGTGGAGATGTTCTTTCGGCTTGTTTTGTATGATAAAAGTCTAATGTTTTGTTATCATCATAACTAACAGCATATAACAGTTATTAGCATTTTCCTTTCTAAACAAGATAATTTACTTTTGTTATGTAGAATTTTGTTAGTCAAAACGTTCTTTTGTCTAACAAAAATCTAATTTTCTGTAGCTCATTTGTTATATGTTACTGTCTGACAAAAAACACTAACATCTTCCAAAGCATTTTATTTGGGAAAGAAGTCTACTCATTCCATCATGTTGTGTCGAGTTCGATGGTCAAAAGATTGCCCAACTGATGGCCAAATTAGTTTAGCAGTGTGAGATTAAAATATGTTAAGTTTGTGAGGGCCCTGTTAATGCATAGCAATGCATTAAGATAATGCATGTGATTCCTAGCATCGATTTAGCAGGCAAGCCTACTTGCCTATTGTTTAGTAGATAGCTAGTACTTTTGATTATTTTCTTGTGGGTTTTGTGGGCGCGGTATTTGCCCGTATAAGCTTTTCGCTGGTGTCGGACTCCCAAAAAATACCTCCAAAATCCTATGTGTATCATGTACTAGTTCAGGATAAGCTAGTACACACAGTAGAAGTGAAATCACAGCATATCCAGTGTACTTTATTAATAATAATTACCCAAATTTACAAAATAAATGGCACGCAGGCCAACAACTGAATAAACGATTAAATAAAAGCAGCGGAAATGAAGATTAGTAGAAAAAACCCAATTGAATTTCCACAGGCAATCAACTGGGGAAGCGGCCTAGTCCGACTGATCCTCACCATCGTGGAACTCCTCCTCTGAAGCAGCAGATTAAGCAAGGGTGAGTACAAATGTACTTAGCAAATCACACTAAAATGCAATATTAATGTACATGTGACAAATGAAGGTTATATAGTTGATTTTATCACAAAGCAGCAATTTTCTAAATATTCTAAAAAATTTCAAATTGCATAATTTTAAGAAAACTTCATTTTTAAATATTTTTTAACTCAGGAATCACTCCTGGAACTATCCAAATTTTCCTCATGATGGACTCACTCCACCCCAATTCCATTTTTATAGACTCAAATTTTAAATTTATCAAATTCTAGTCTGTGAATGGCTTGCTCAACATGCACATGACCACGGGCATGGCTAATCGATTAGTTTTACATTCTACAGAGGTTGTACAACTTTACTCATAAGACGAATTGTTTCTATGTGTTAACACACTTCCTTTGGTGTGTAGTAGAGAAAATCACGATAAAACCCCTATAAAAACTCATCCATGTAGTCATGCTCGCTAAGGTTTCACCGCTGAAAAAATCCCTTTAGTCAAAAGCCCCCTCTTACGTTAGAGTGGCAGCCTCATGCTTTCACCACACCACTACCACCTAGTGGCATGACTGTCCATGGTATGTTTCAATACAGCTAGCCAGATCAGTCCCATTCCAAACATGTGGTAGTACGGTTAGGCTTTACATTCAGTGAAACTCAGACCGGTCCTTAATTGACTAGGCGAGACTTTCCACAATCCCAGAACCATAACTATACCACCACCCAATCATTTCTCGCCTAGTGTAAATTACATTTTTATTTTAACCATACCAATAATACTAACATCATGACTTTCATTTTAATAGAACATTATTTTGGCACCAATATCCCAAAATTTACTAAGTTCAGTTCTAAGCATGTCTAAGCAATTTCTAAGTATTGACATATAATAATTCATATTTTTCTTAAGGTTACAGTGGTATCAAAATTCAAATTTCAAAGGTGACATACTAATTCTGGGTATAACTAACAATTTAAAACTAGGACAGAAATAACATTTATAATAATTAAGCATGCAATAATTTAAATTGAAAATCTAAATTTGAAAATTAGGATTAACATGATCAAGGAGGTGTGACTTGCCTGGTTCGACGAGTTGATGCTCGAAATCGTCACTCGGGTACTCCTCGGACTCTCCGAAATCTATACGCGAAAACAACCAAATTCAAATAAAATCCGAATAAATTCAAATAAAATACCAAATCCAAATAAATTCAAATAAAATACCAAACTAGCATAAAATAGAAATTTAGGATTTTAGATGAATTTAGAAAGAAAAACAGACCCAAACGGAGTTCGAAAGGGCGAAAATGGGCTCCCAAAAGTTTAAAAACAAATAAAAAGAAGAAAAATGAGATTTTCTTGATTTTTGGAATTATTTTTCTAAAGGAAAATCCGGATTAATGCGCATGCTAACGTCAGCAACCAGATTTTCAGATTTTGAATTATTTTAAAAAGAAAAACCCAATTTTATGACGCAATGCTGATGCCATAATTGATTTTTCACGAATTATTTTATAATGAAAAAATCTCTGTTAGACCAACAGGTGGTGCCCGGTGTGGACCGGGTCCATGGCGCCACCCGGGTGCATCATGCACCTAGTGCATGGCGGAGCGGCACGGGGCGTGGTGTTGGCGTGTGCAGGGCAGTGCATGGCCGACCGGCGGCCAGAGGGGCAGGGGAGTGGGTGACAGGACGCATTGGTGGTAGCAGTTCGAGGCAAAGTCGATGGCAGGGTTGGCGAAGCCGGAGGTACTGTCGGGACCCCGAATTTGCAAATCCGGACCCTCTGTGTATTCAGCACTAGTCCAGGAACGCGCTAGTGCACACAGTCTTAACATCGGTAAATATCACAATCATACCAATCGATATTATCAACGTACTTTATTTAAATAACCAAACAGGTTACTTGACCTTATGGTCAAGTTACAAATATATGCCTCGCAAGGCGAAACTTATTAAAAGAGAAATAATAGCAGCGGAAAATCAGATAAACTTCGTGGCGCCATCCAGTATACCACAGGCAACTGACTGGGCTCGCATCCCTAAGTAGACGGGTCCTCTTGGAATTCCTCCTCCAAAGCTGGCGTAATCTCCTCTTCAACTGATATTGTGTTGAGGCAAGGGTGAGTACTTGGTACTCAGCAAGTCATGCACAGAATGCAAGCTAATATACTATATGCATGGCTTGGTACAAAGGAATAGCTTAAGGTATATTTGCAGTAAACAGCTTTTGACAAGTAATATAAGTAGATTCGAAAGCAGTAGAAATAAGTAAAGCATAAATAACTTTTTCGAGAAGTTTAATAAACATTTTCCCCATCCTAAACCACATTTCCATCATCTTCATTACTAAACCAAACCAACCTTTCAAAACCAAGTTATTTTTGAGAAAATCTAACCCTTGACTGTAATCCCCGAGCATTGTCCAAAGACTGTGGACTCGGCTATTTAAATAGATTCTAAACTCTGCAGAGGTTATGCACTTTACCCACAAGATACAATCAAACACCACAAAGGCGAAGTTCCTCAGTAACAAAGCCTTTCTAAGCCTCAAACAACACAGTGGTCCTCTCCTGTTAGGTTTCTACACCATCCCTTCCCTTAGCCAAGGCGAAGTATGGGACCAACACACCGTTAGATGGGTATCTGGCCACAGCCACGATACGCTCCCCCGTACAATCACACAAACGGTGTAATTGACACCCTGAGGCTCCACAAGTGAGTCCTTAGCGACTTAGTCAACTAGGGCCGTCCCATTCCAGCCATGTGGTTGCAAGTATGACCCAGTTCAAAGGCTTGCAAGGTTAAGTCCTTAGAGTGACCAGGGCAAGACTACCCGAAGAACCAAATCAACATTCCCAATGCCACAACTGGCCCACCTGATTACTCTTGCCACATGCCCCTGGCCGAAATCGTTTATCAAACCCCGCTGATTACCATGCACCACGTGCCATCAACATCACATGATACTTTTCCAAAACAGGTTCAATATATCATTAAGTCAATATTAACATTTGATTGTCCAAAATCATGTTATGAGCACGAAAGGTGTCTAAGCAGTATACTACAACGGTCTAAAACCCATGTTGGCAATTTGATTATGTCCAACTAGTAAACCACAACTAGGGTGACAAGGGATCATGGCACATACTTAGATAATCAAGGTGTCATACAGCAAATTGGTATTTATCTAATCCCCATGTTTAAGCAAAGTATGTTTCTAATTGAACTAGCATGCAATAGTTTAAATCAAAATAGATTTCGAAATAGGATCAACATGGTCAAAGCACAACTTGCCTTCAAAAAGTACTTGCTCTTGGTCTTGAGTTGGATCCTGAGTCAATACTTCTCCTTCGAATCCTTCCCAGACTTCAACGTCTACTCGTAAAGCGTGCAAATAGCAATACACAAATAAACAATAGGCAAAAACATCCCAAAACTCCAAATAAAATCCATAAACAGAGAGAACATAATTTTCTGGATTTTTAGAAACTGGAATCACAAATTTGGAGTTAAAAGCATAAAAGTTATGATTTATTAAAGTTTAAATAATCAATTAAATAATATTACAGAGAAAAACTTTAGTCCAAAAATTAAATAAAATTCATATTTAGGTAGATCTCAATTTTATACAAATTTAGAAATTTGAATCACTCAAATCGGAGTTGAAACGCAAAAGTTATAAGCGTTTGAAGTTTTGAAATTCAAATCAATTATTAAACCGATTTATTAAATCATTTTCTTTTTCGAAATTAATTATTGCGCCAGAAGGACACGTGTCGACTCTGATTGGCTGGTGGCGCCACCGCTCATGGGCTCACTCACGGCGCAGTTCGGTCCACTGGACCGGTCCACGGCTTCGGGTGAGGTCGACATGTGGGACCCACTGTCGCTAAGTGGTCTCACGCAAACGCGGCCGACGCGTGTGGGCCCTCGACATGCGGGGCCCGCGTGTCGTGACATGCGCCACACGCCAGCGACGCCGACCGCCGGGTCCACCTTCCCAACACGTGGCGCAATCTCGCCGTTGGTTTGAAAATCAACCCGCGATTAGATCCAGGGTTAACACGTTGAAACTACTCGTTGATCGTGGGCCGCTCGATTTAGATCGGACGGTCCAGATCTAATCCTATAATAACACTACTACGGCGCGTGGCAATTGTGAACCGTTGGATCTTGATCCAACGGTCCGCATCCAATCGGGTTGGGGACACGTGAACTCACTCTCAACCGCACGATCAAGATCGGACGGTCCACGAGCTCGCGAGGTCGATGGCGGCGTGGCGGCGCTGCAGCCACCGGAGACGGAGACGACGACGAGCCCGACGGCAGCGTTGGGTTGCTCGGCCAAGTGAAGGGTCTCTTCGGTGCGTCTCGTCACGGATTCCGGATCTGGGCTCCTTCTGGCGGAAGACGACGGACGGCGGAATCGAGCAAAAACCGCGCGGTCACTTCCTCCAACTACGGCGAGCTTGCACGGGCAAACGACGGCGGCTCAGTAGATGGCTCGAGGAACGGGTGTGCAAGGATGAGGGCAACCTCGGGGACGTCTCACGCTTTAAATAGCCTCGGCGTTCGTGCGAGACGGAAACCTAGTTCTACACGGCGGAGTGCGGCGGCGAGTCCGGCTGGACTCGGCGAAGACGACGGCAGCTCGGCCCACGTGGCGCGATCAACGGCCACGATCGCGACGGCGCGATCGGATCCGCCGGCACGGCTCGAACCGGTATGGGCGGATCTCAGCCGTTGGATCTTGATCCAACGGTTGGGATTGATTAGGTTTAGGAGTGGGTTCGGTCGAGTAACGTGGCTCGGGTCGGACTCGAACTCGAGTCTGACTCGGGCTCGGTCGGATGAACAGTAACCGACTCGGTTTGGATTTCCAGCGATTTAATATTTAAAATAATTCCCAGTAATTCATTTAATTCATTAAAAATAGCAAAATACTTAGAAAAATTCCAGAAAAATTCGAAAATATTTTGGATCATTTTGGACTCAAATAAAATATTTCCAACAAAATTTTATTTGCAAAATTAAATTCCTTAATTATTTCAAAATGGAATAAATTCAAATAAATTCCAAATAAATCCAAATAAATTCCAGAAAATTCCAAAAATTCACCAAAGTGCCAAATCACACATGAATTTAAGAAAAGCAAAATTTTGGGGTGTTACATACCTCGCCCCTTAATAGAATCTCGTCCCGAGATTCGTGGCTTACTAAAGGAATAGGTTTGGAAACTCTTTCTTCAAATCCTCTTCAAGGCCCCAAGTCGCTTCGCTTTCTTCATGGTTGCTCCTTTGGACTCTACTGAAACGGGTTGACTTGTTTCTAGTTTCTCGATCCATTGTGTCCGTAATCCTCACGGGATGCTCCTTATAAGTCAAGTCCTCTTGCAACTCAATTAACTCTAGCGGTCTGCTCCTCAGAACTCGGAGGCACTTCTTCAACTGGGACACATGGAATACATCATGCACTCCGCCAACGATCGTGGCAACTCCAAATGGTAAGCAACTTCGCCTCTGCGACTCAAAATCTTAAATGGTCCAACATAACGGGTGCAAGTTTCCCTTTGGCATGGAACCTCTTAACTCCCCGAGAGGCGTAACTCGAGGTATACAAAGTCTTCGTTCAAAACTCAAATCTCGGCGACGATTGTCAAGATAACTCTTCTCCGAGATTGGGCTATCTTCAACCTTTCCCTAATCATAGCGACCGCTTCTTGACCTCTTGAAGAATATCAGGCCCAAAGACACGGCGCCACGGCCTCATTCCAATTCAATGGCGTCCGACAGTGGTCGACCATACAAAGGCCTCAAAAGGTGACATCTGTAAACTAGCCTGATAACTATTGTTGTAACTGAACTCGGCATACGGTAAACTCTTATCCCAAGAAGTAGCATAAGCTAATGCACAAGCTCTCAACATATCCTCTAGAATCTGGTTGACTCTTTCGGTTTGTCCATCCGTCTGTGGATGATAAGCTGTACTGAAGTTCAAACGGGTTCCCATGGCTTCATGCAACTTATTCCAGAACCTTGAGGTAAATTGGGTACCTCTGTCCGATACAATCCTCTTTGGCACTCCGTGCAAACAGACAATCCTGATCATGTACAATTCTGCTAATTTATCTCCCGAGTAAGTGGTCTTCACGGGGATAAAATGGGCTACTTTAGTCAAGCGATCCACTATAACCCATATGGAGTCATAACCTCCTTGAGTCTTCTAAGAACCGGTAATGAAATCCATTCCGATTTCCTCCCACTTCCACTCGGTATTTTCACGGTTGTAGCAATCCCGCTGGTCTCTCGATGCATTGCCTTGACTCTCTGGCATACGTCGCACAATGCAACATGCTCGGCAACTTCACGTTTCATACTCGGCCACCAGAATCTCTCCTTCAGATCCTGATACATCTTGGCGCTTCCAGGATGAATTGAGTACTTGGAGTCATGGGCTTCTTCCAGGATCAGTTGCTTTAACTCCTTTTTGTTAGGCACACAAATGCGATCCTTCATCCACAACGTGCCTTGCTCATCCAACTTGAAGTCCTCTGCCTTGCCTTCCTCCTTGATGAACTTAATCCTACGGATCTTGTCATCATCCTTCTGTCCTTCTCGGATCTGATCCTCTAGGGTAGGCTTTACTTCTAATGCGGCCAAGAATCCGCTAGGTACTACCTCAATCTTCATTTTCTGAAAATCCTCACATAACTCATCCTGACTTGTGGCTAGCAACGTACTCGCGGTATGACTTTTCCGACTCAGGGCATCGGCTACTACGTTGGCCTTCCCGGGATGGTAATGGATTCCAACATTATAGTCTTTGATCAACTCTAACCATCTTCTCTGCCTCATATTCAGATCCGACTGGGTGAATATGTACTTAAGGCTCTTATGATCCGTATACACTTCACATCTATTTCCAATCAGATAGTGACGCCATATCTTCAAAGCATGCACTACGGCAGCTAACTCTAAGTCATGTGTCGGATAATTTTCCTCATGCGGCCTCAATCGCTTTGATGCATAAGCGGCGACCTTTCCATTCTCGTGACAAAGACACATCCAAGTCCTTGGCGCGATGCGTCACAATAAATATCGAAGCTTTGAGCAACATCCCAGAGAACTAACACCGGCGGATGTCAATCGCTTCTTCAGCTCTGAAATCCTTTCTCACATTCTCAAGCGCCCATGCAAACTTCTTTTCCTTCTTCAAAGAATTGCGTAAGAGGTTTCGCAATTGTCGAGAAGCCTTCAATGAAACGGCGGTAGTATCCTGCCATTCCAAGGAAACTCGAATGGGTCACGCCCCTACCGCTCCCAATGTAACACAACTTCTACTTTGCTTGGATCTACTGGCGACTCCTTCATGGTCATTACATGTCCAAGAAACTCCACCTTGTCCTTCCAAAAATCACACTTGCTGAACTTGGCGAAAAGTTGTCGTTCCTCGCCTTTCCAAAACTCGCCTTAAGTGTTCGGCATGTTCATCCTCTGCCTTGGAGTAGACTAGGATATCGTCTATGAACACGACGACAAACTTGTCCAAATATTCCATGAACACCTTATTCATCATATTCATGAAATAAGTGGCGCATTCGTCAAATTTCAAAGGACATAATCAGAACTCGTAATGTCCATATCTTGACGAGAATGTAGTCTTGAATATCTTCTCGATCGGATCTTCAATCGATGGTATCCCGATCTCGAGATCAATCTTGGAGAAAACTCCGCTCCTCTCAACCGATCAAACAAATCATCAATCCCTGGTAGCGGATACTTATTCTTCACGGTGACTTCATTGAGTGCATGGTAGTCAATGCACATCCTGAAACTCCCGTCCTTCTTCTTGACAAACAAAATCGGTGCTCCCCACGGCGACTAACTCGGCCTCGATAAATCCTTTCTCCATTAACTCTTCTAGCTGTTTCTTCATTTCTACCAACTCCTCGGTGGACATCCGATAGGGTCTCTTTGCTATCGGTCTTTTGCATACAAGCTCTATCACAAACTCTATGTCCCTGTTTGGCGGCATACCAGGTAGATCTTCGGGAAAAACATCGGAGTACTCATTCACTACTGGGACATCCTCTATGCTGCTCGCCTTGGTACTGTTAACCATCAACTGTCCATCTCTAATCGCAATGCTTGAAATTCCACTTTCTTCCCACACTGCTCTCAATCGAGATAGTCCTTCGTCCACAATCCAATACCGCCTTGTGCTTGGATAACCAATCCATTCCCAATATGACGCCTAAGGTCCGGGTCTCCAAAATTATAAGGTTTGCTAGGAACTCTATTCCATCTATTAGTATTCTCACCCTAACATCCTACTTCCGCTCGAGTTCGAACCAGGGTTTGAACTAAAAGCATGCACTTAAGTCTTGCAATCCTCAAATCATTTCTAGTAGCAAAGCCTTGCGAAACAAATGAATGCGAAGCTCCGTGAGTCAAACAAAATCACAGGTGTATCGAGTTAACAAGTAACTTACCCAAGACGACGTCCGTAGCATTCTCGCAGTGCATCTGCGGTGACATGGTTGACTCGGCCTCTCACCACGGCCTGGGGTGTGGCTCTGGTGCTGGCGCCCTAGCTGGGTGGTTCCTAGATTGAAGCGAATCGGGTCGCTCTCGCTGTCTTCTTTGGACAATCATGGCAAAGTGTCTGGCTCGTTGCGCTTGTAGCAGCTGCTCATTGCTCTCGCCGATCGCTCGAGTAGCGTTTCTAGCGGGGCTGGGTCTCGTAGTTTTGATTGATGTGTCTTGGTGCCGGGATGGTGTCCTGTTGCATTCTCGTGGTTGGAATCAAGAATTGATTTGGTGCAACTCTCAGCGCTATGCGTTCTCGGCGTGATCCTTGTCGTTGCATCCTGCGCTTCCTATTCTCATCCAGTTCCTTGCGCTTGTCCTCAAGAATAAGCGCCTTATTCACCAACTCTTGGAAATGCAGGAAGGTGTGGGTGATCAATCCTACTTGCAATCCCGAGTTAAGTCCCTTCATAAAACGAGACTGCCTGGATTTATCTGTCGCTACATCCTCAAAGCGTAGCGTGCTAGCCGTGGTGAACTTGTTCGTAGTCGGCCACCGGCCGATTACCTTGCTTCATGCTCAACTCCTCCTTCTTAAGGTCCATGATTCCTTCAGCACGTGATACCGCTTAATGCAACCGTGAACTCTTCCCAAGTGATATCTTGAGGGTTCTCTGCGTGGCACGTAAATTCTCCCACCATTCGGCCAATGTTTCCTTCCAACCGATGAGAAGCGTAGAGTACCTTCTCATTTCCTATGCATTGAGCTATGTGTAGCTTCCTCTCGATTGATCTTAACCAATCATCGGCCTCCAATGGATTGGCATTTCCAGAGAAAGTGGGTGGGTGAGTCCTCATGAACTCTGACACTTTGTATTCTCAAGCGTGGTCCCCGATTAACTTGATTAGCAAAGTGGCCTGAGCAAGTGACGTGCTGCATTTGTTGCATCATAGCATGCATTAACTGAACCGGGCAGCAAGAAAAGCTCCAAATTCTGCATATCAACTGGTGGTGCCGGTGCTCCATCATTGGGGTTTTCTGTGGCGAGAACCACTCCCATTGCTTCCAAAGTTTCCACGGTGTTCACCATCTGCCGATTTGCTCTAGGTTTAGAGATGAGAGGGAAACAAGAATAGACAAGTAATATGGAACTTATGCGAGGCGAAAGGGGTAACTTTAAGGTCCAACTTTATTATTAATAACTTGGTATGGTCACATAAAGGCCTAAGGGCCTTGCAACACATAACGCACACTTAGCAAGCAATGAAAATCCAAATCGAACTAACTCTGGAGTCTAACGCCTAAAGGGTGACTCTTTCTTCTATGACGCGACTCGGCGAAGGGGCCTCACTACAGAACCTATGCTCACTCATCGAGAAAACCTCCATCTGTCACAAGAGTGCTTTACGTAAGAACTCGGAATTTTTAAATTGTGATAAGGTAAGGAAAAATTTCAGCAAGAGACAAGAAAAGAGAGAAGGGGATAAGTCGAGATGTCATTTCTTGTCTTGACAAACTTTTAGCTTTTAGAAAATAGATTTTATCCTCACTACGACCATTCTAGCTAGGGTTGAGCCTACAGTCAAGTATGGCTCTGATACCACCTCTGTCGGGACCCCGAATTTGCAAATCCGGACCCTCTGTGTATTCAGCACTAGTCCAGGAACGCGCTAGTGCACACAGTCTTAACATCGGTAAATATCACAATCATACCAATCGATATTATCAACGTACTTTATTTAAATAACCAAACAGGTTACTTGACCTTATGGTCAAGTTACAAATATATGCCTCGCAAGGCGAAACTTATTAAAAGAGAAAAAATATCAGCGGAAAATCAAATAACTAATTGGCGCCATCTAGTATACCACAGGCAACTGAATGGGCTCTCATCCCTAAGTATAAGGGTCCTCTTGGAATTCCTCCTCCAAAGTCGGGCGTAATCTCCTCTTCAACTGATATTGTGTTGAGGCAAGGGTGAGTACTTGGTACTCAAAGAAGTCATGCAATGTAATGCAAGCTAATATACTATATGAATGTCTTGGTACAAAGGAATAGCTTAAGGTATATTTGCAGTAAACAGCTTTTGACAAGTAATATAAGTAGATTCGAAAGCAGTAGAAATAAGTAAAGCATAAATAACTTTTTCGAGAAGTTTAATAAACATTTTCCCCATCCTAAACCACATTTCCATCATCTTCATTACTAAACCAAACCAACCTTTCAAAACCAAGTTATTTTTGAGAAAATCTAACCCTTGACTGTAATCCCCGAGCATTGTCCAAGATCGTGGACTCCTGCTATTTAAATAGATTCTAAACTCTGCAGAGGTTATGCACTTTACCCACAAGATACAAATAAACACCACAAAGGCGAGTTCCTCAGTAATAAAGCCTTTCTAAGCCTCAAACAACACAGTGGTCCTCTCCTGCTCAGGTTTCACACCATCCCTTCCCTTAGCCAAGGCGAAGTATGGGACCAACACACCGTTAGATGGGTATCTGGCCACGACCACGATACGCCTCCCCGCATAATCACACAAACGGTGTAATTGACACCCTGAGGCTCCACAAGTGAGTCCTTAGCGACTTAGTCAACTAGGGCCGTCCCATTCCACCATGTGGTTGCAAGTATGACCCAGTTCAAAGGCTTGCAAGGTTAAGTCCTTAGAGTGACCAGGGCAAGACTACCCGAAGAACCAAATCAACATTCCCAATGCCACAACCGGCCCACCTGATTACTCTTGCCACATGCCCTGGCCGAAATCATTTATCAAACCCCGCTTGATTACCATGCACCACGTGCCATCAACATCACATGATACTTTTCCAAAACAGGTTCAATATATCATTAAG
The DNA here is from genome assembly GCA_036346355.1 of Rhipidocladum racemiflorum. Lineage (NCBI taxonomy): Eukaryota > Viridiplantae > Streptophyta > Magnoliopsida > Poales > Poaceae > Rhipidocladum > Rhipidocladum racemiflorum. The sequence goes on along the minus strand of CM070577.1, from coordinate 54,396,206 downwards.
TCAATATTAACATTTGATTGTCCAAAATCATGTTATGAGCACGTAGGTGTCTAAGCGATACTACAAATCGGTCTAAAACCCATGTTGGCAATTTGATTATGTCCAACTAGTAAACCACAACTAGGGTGACAAGGGATCATGGCACATACTTAGATAATCAAGGTGTCATACAAAGAAATTGGTATTTATCTAATCCCCATGTTTAAGCAAAGTATGTTTCTAATTGAACTAGCATGCAATAGTTTAAATCAAAATAGATTTCGAAATAGGATCAACATGGTCAAAGCACAACTTGCCTTCAAAAAGTACTTGCTCTTGGTCTTGAGTTGGATCCTGAGTCAATACTTCTCCTTCGAATCCTTCCCAAGACTTCAACGCCTACTCGTAAAGCGTGCAAATAGCAATACACAAATAAACAATAGGCAAAAACATCCCAAAACTCCAAATAAAATCCATAAACAGAGAGAACATAATTTTCTGGATTTTTAGAAACTGAATCACAAATTTGGAGTTAAAACGCAAAAGTTATGATTTATTAAAGTTTAAATAATCAATTAAATAATATTACAGAGAAAAACTTTAGTCCAAAAATTAAATAAAATTCATATTTAGGTAGATCTCAATTTTATACAAATTTAGAAATTTGAATCACTCAAATCGGAGTTGAAACGCAAAAGTTATAAGCGTTTGAAGTTTTGAAATTCAAATCAATTATTAAACCGATTTATTAAATCATTTTCTTTTTCGGAAATTAATTATTGGCGCCGGAAGGACACGTGTCGCTCTGATTGGCTGGCTGGCGTCGGGCTCATGGGCTCAGCTCACGGCGCGGTTCGGTCCACGGTGGACCCGGTCCACAGCTCGGGTGAGGCTGACATGTGGGACCCACCTGTCAGTGCGGGGTCTCACGCAAACGCGGCTGACGTGTGGGCCCTCTGACATGCGGGGCCCGCGTGTCAGGGACATGCGCTCACACGCGTACGACGCTGACCGCGTCGGTCCACCTTCCCAACACGTGGCGCAATCTCGGCCGTTGGTTTGAAAATCAACGGCGCGGATTAGATCCAGGGTTAACACGTTGAAACTACTCGTTGATCGTGGGCCGTTCGATTTAGATCGGACGGTCCAGATCTAATCCTATAATAACACTACTACGGCACGTGGCAATTGTGAACCGTTGGATCTTGATCCAACGGTCCAGATCCAATCGGGTTGGGGACACGTGAACTCACCTCAACCGCACGATCAAGATCGGACGGTCCACAGAGCTCGCGAGGTCGATGGCGACGTGGCGGCGCTGCAGCCACCGGAGACGGAGACGACGACGAGCCCGACGGGCGCGTTCGGGTTGCTCCGGCGGTGAAGGGTCTCTTCGCGCGTCTCGCCACGGATTCCGGATCTGGCTCCTTCTCGGCGGAAGACGACGGACGGCGGCGGAATCGAGCAAATACCGCAGCGGTCACTTCCTCCAACTACGGCGAGCTCGCACGGCAAACGACGGCGCTCAGCGTAGATGGCTCGGGAACGGGTGTGCAAGGATGAGGGCAACCTCGGGGACGCCTCACGCTTTAAATAGCCTCGGCGTTCGTGCGAGACGGAAACCTAGTTCTACACGGCGGGTGCGGCGGCGGAGTCCGGCCGACTCGGCGAAGACGACGACGCTCGGCCCACGTGGCGCGATCAACGGCCACGATCGCACGGCGCGATCGGATCCGGGCCGGGTACGGCTCGAACCGGTATGGGCGGATCTCAGCCGTTGGATCTTGATCCAACGGTTGGGATTGATTAGGTTTAGGAGTGGGTTCGGTCGAGTAACGTGGCTCGGGTCGGACTCGAACTCAAGTCTGACTCGGGCTCGGTCGGATGAACAGTAACCGACTCGGTTTGGATTTCCAGCGATTTAATATTTAAAATAATTCCCAGTAATTCATTTAATTCATTAAAAATAGCAAAATACTTAGAAAAATTCCAGAAAAATTCTGGAAAATATTTTGGATCATTTTGGACTCAAATAAAATATTTCCAACAAAATTTTATTTGCAAAATTAAATTCCTTAATTATTTCAAAATGGAATAAATTCAAATAAATTCCAAATAAATCCAAATAAATTCCAGAAAATTCCAAAAATTCACCAAAGTGCCAAATCACACATGAATTTAAGAAAAGCAAAATTTTGGGGTGTTACAGGTACGCGGGAGAGGTTGGCAACAGAGGCGGCCAGAGCTGGGGAAGAGAGCGAGGGGGGAGAGGGAGAGGAGAGCAATGAGGAGGAGAGGGGGGCAAGGGCTATTTATAGTGGCTAGGGGGGCACGACCGGCGTTCGGCGTGGAAACGATGGGGCGGCGGGCGCGCATCGGGCGACGGGATAAGGGGATAGGGCGTCGGAGTGGGAGGGGATAAGGAACTGGGGCGGTGGCGCCTCATCCGCGCGAAAATGGCGGAGCCAGCGTGGGAAGGGCGGAAGGGAGGCGGCAGGTCTGTTGGGCGCAGGAGAGGAGAGAGAGAGGCAGGAGGAGGAAGAAGGGGGAAGGGGGACGAGCTGAGCTAGGAGGAAAAAGGGGGTGGGCCGAGGAGTTGGGCTCAGCCCAAAAGCGAGGGGATTTTTTTAAAAAAAATTACTGGTGTGACATTAGTGAAAGGACCGAAGATGTTGCCTAGAGGGGGGGTGAATAGGCGGATTAAAAATCGCAATGAATAAAATCGCCGAAGCAGTCAATCCGAGTCTCTGGTATTTTATCCGGATACTCCGGTTGGTCGCTCGAGCACAACTAAAGTTACTCTAACTAGCACAAGATATAACAATAAATAGATAGCACAAGCAATCTAGATCAAGAGCTAGTATGGATTTGAATTAAAGCTAAGCAACAAGCTAGATCTAAGCTTTACAAAGACAAATCCACACAAGCCAAGCTAGGAAGTAAAAGAGAAAGTGAGAGACGCGATTTTTCACCGAAGTTCGGATTCTTGAAGGGAATCCTACGTCTCCGTTGAGGTGGCTCGGTTGCACTTGAGCCGGGGTCTCTTTCAACCCGCTTTCCTCCCGGTGTTGCACAAATGCACTCGCCGGCTTCACTTCTTGTCTCTTTCCTTTCGGAGGCGAGACTCGCCTTCACAAACGACCGGGGCGCACCACAAGCGTCGGTCGCTCCCGATGACTCCTAGCCGTCTAGGAGACCTTCAACCTCCAAGAGTAACAACACCACGAAGAATCGCTTGGAGGATGAACTAGTGCTCAAGGACTAGAATTGAATGCACCTAGCACTTCTCTTCTTCCCAACCACACTAAAAGAGATCAAACAACAAATCAAATGGTGGGGGAAGTATGAGCTCTATTGAATGCTTGGAAGAGGTTAGGAATGGCTTGAATGCTGCTATGAATGAGCTCAATAGAGATCCTAGCCGTTGGAGGGGAGTGGTGGCTTTAAGGGGGTGTTTGGCAGAGCTCCAGCTCCACCAAATTCTTGGAGTTGGTGGAGCTAGGTATTCCTAGCTCCACCAAATTCGTGGAGCTGGAGCTGTGGGTATATTAAGAATGTTTAGGTAAGTCATCTTGTTTATATTTTAGAATAAAATTATAAACTTAAGTCACTTTATTTCAGTCTACAAGTTTCAGCTCTGAGGTGGAGCTGGGATCTGGAGCTCTGCCAAACAGGGCCTAAATACCCTTTTTGAAAACTAGCCGTTTATCCCCCTTTTTGAACTGTCCGGAGACTCCGGACAAATTAACCCGGACACTCCGGATGGTCCGAACTCTCCAGTCAAAATGCCCGGATACTCCGGACTCACTGGAATTCGCATTTTGGCCGAAGGGGTTAACCCGGAGACTCCGGATAAATTGTAACTTTGTGTAACACCCCAGCATTTACTATGCCTGAATGCTACCAAACATAAGCTAAACAACATCTAAATACCACAAGTTACCATAAATTCCAGCAAAGGTACATATGCTAAAAACCGAAATTTCTAAAGATCTCCTTTGTTTTAACATGAATTAAAGGAGCAACAACAGTATATCAATGTATGGATTATGAGAGACAACTAAAAACAGCAATAATTAACGACTTAGCAACAATATAAGTCTAGTTTCAAACACATAATGTCTCCAAGGGTCAAACGAACAATAAAACTCTCATATAGCAAAGCTAAACCTTAAAGCAATAATCATCACACGCAATTTATTATCAAACTAATAGAATGACTTGTGGAATCAATATGGTGAAGCTACGTGTGGGCGTGTGACTATTTCCCTTCCCCGCATGCCGTTCTCATGGTACCTAAAACAACAAGAAAACAGTGGGCCGAGGAAAACCTGGGCCTGGGCTGCGAATCCCCTCCCCACCTCTCTCTCTTTTCCCCTAGTGGGCCGGCCCACCATATAAAAGGGGTGTCACCCCCCCAAAAGCCCTAGGGCGCCCCCTTCCTCCCCTAGCAGCCACACTACCCCTCCTCTTCCTCCCCTTGCGTGGTGGCTCAAGATCCACCGCGAAACGCGAAGGAGCAAGCGAGAAGAGGATCCGTGGAGGCGTGGAGGACGAGCAGATTTCCGTTTCGGGAATCGTCGCGCGTTTTTCGTGGGTTCTCAAGGGAGAACTCAAGGTGGTGCCCCTTCTGGACGCAACTAGGTTCGTCATCCACGTTGGTAAAGGCAAGTGGAAGTAGCGGTCTTGCTAAACTATAACTCGCTATTTGTTTCGTCTTCAATATAAACCTTAATTGCAGCACACCTACATGGTTTAACTACTTGTTTATGAGATTACAATATCCTATCCTGCATTGTGATGTGGTTGTTTGGCTTTTGAATCATGAGTAAGAATGAAGAAAGATGTTGTTTGCAAGATGAATTGTGGAGATATTCTATCTCAATGATGTTCGCATTCTATCCATGTTATTTGATGGTATGCAAGCATGTGAATTCAGAGTGGGAAGTTATGAATGTATTTATGCATGAAGCATTAACTGCATAATCATGCATTCAAGTTTGTCGACGCCAACAGGCGCGATCAAGACGTCAGACAACACCGTGTGTTCCTGAGAAAGGGCACGGTGAGGAGGATCATGGCATAAGCATGTGCGCAATCATATGCATTTTACTGAGGTTGTGTGGACTCTGTAATGTGGTATTGTACATGAGGAATTTGGTATGCTAGTTTTACTGTGGATGTGTTATTCGTTAGAAGTTGTTCCGCTTGCTGAGATTACCCAATCTCACCCCTTGTTATTTTGTTGTTTTCAGGTAGTTCTCGCGAGTCGTAAGCTTGAAGGGTGGGCTTAGTAGCACAATCAACCCTCCGGGGTCATCACGAATCACATGGACTAGTGCATTTAATAATTCATTAGCTTGCTGAAATTTTATTAATCATAGACCTGTTGATGTCCTCTTTGGAGCTGTTTTACGTTTATGTTTGTTTTCTGGTTGATTTAGACTTGTTATCTCTAGTATTGATGCTTTTATGTTATTCCTGTTTATAATGGTTATTATGAATCTTGTTGTCGCTTCCGTTTTGTCCTAATTTTAGGAGAGATGCTGTCGAAATTTTCTTGTACGACAGTTTAGATTTGTAGGGTGTTACAGTTGTTTAATCTACAGATTACCGTGATCTGTTCCAATTACGCCACAAATTTTATCACGCTCGGTAAAACAGCCATAACTTTCAAACGGATGGGCGGAATTTAACGTGCTTTATACCCACTGAAAGATAATGAAATTATATACAACTTCTTCAACATCCGTACGGACAGATTCGGATTCTAAATTGACGAAAACGCAAACCCTAGGTCGACTGCTCATGCTGTCCCAAAAACAGAACGTGGCAACATCTAGATCTAATCCAAATTACTCAATTCCAGCACCACCAATTGATCTAAAAACTTGATAAACACCCTTAGAACAGTACCTAGATTAACCCCAAGGATTTCCATGGACATACCTTTGCCCGACGCACGAAAACCCAATAGATCTCCTCCCGGTTCGCGCGATCCCCTTCCTCGCATCCAAATCCACCGGATCTCCTCGTCGCGGAGCGCTCCAATGGATGGATCTTTGAGGTGGTGAGGTCAAGAACTCACCTAGGTGCAGCAAGGGAGGTGGAGAGGTGGTGGAGAGGGTGGTGGCGCAAGGGGAGAGGCTTGGGGGAGGTGGAGGCGCCCAAGGAGGAGGTGGGGAGGTGTGGGAGGCGGCTAGGGCACTTGGGGGCGCAAGGGACAGGGGGAGGACGCCCAAAAGGGCAGGGAAACCCCCCTTTAACCAGCCCTAAGCCCCTTTCCTAATCCTAAATGGATTCCCACTCCATCCCACCAAAGCCCACAACCCCCTCTTTAAGGCCCAAACTCCCCTGGGAAGGCCCAAAACCCCGGAAACGGCCCGACAACGCTATTAACCTCCATACCTTATGGTTTTAACCGCCCATATCATATTTCAATATGTTTTTGACCTCATCATGCACCTTTTATAAGGTTACGACGCTCTGTGGTGTCACAACACTTCAAAAGGCCCAAAAACGCGAGTAAACCTCAAGCCGAAAGGTTTTATTCTCTAATTTCACATTTTATAATGTCACACCATACCGTAGTTTCACACGTAAGAGCGTCCAAAGTCATTCCGAGCTTGATGTGATCTCGAGATCTGCATTATTCTTAGTTGAAATATTAGATATCTTTAATTGTGTCATCATTAATCACCAAAATAAAATGAGGGGCCTAGATGCACTTTCAATCTCCCCCTTTTTGGTGAATTGATGACAACACAATTAAAAGCAAATAAAATAAAGGTGGAGCTCCCCCTAAATGTGTGCATTAGGAGTATTGAGTGGAGACAAATGCACATATTTAACGAGAAATATCCAAGAGCTCCCCCTAGAACATTGCATTCGAGAATTTTCAACACAAATAATAGAATGTAAACCATGCATAGGATAAACACAATGTCATAACATGGATAACAGAGATAACAGAGTTCACGACAATAATAAGCAACACAACACAAGTTCACAAACGACAAGCTAAAGAAACGAGAACGAGAACGAGTCCACCACCACAAGACACGACGAGCGAGAGACACGACACAAAAGAACATCACTCCCCCTTTGGCATCAAGACACCAAAAAGAGGAGGAGACGGGAAATCACTCGTCGTCACCTTCATCGTCAGACGCGGAGTACTGCGAGCCCTCACTGCCAGGGTCATCTCCAGGAGCAGGCGGTGCAGAGGAGGTGATGCCGAAGAGCTGATCAGCAGAAGTAGCATCACTACTCTCCTCAGAGGATCCGAAGGAGTCACTGGCGGAGAGTGCCTCACCAAGGTGGCGACGGATGTCTCGAATGCCCTTGCCATTCTTCTTGATTTCCTTGCGCATCGCCTTCTGCTGAGTGGAGACATCGCGGCAAAGGCAGAAGATGTGCTTCAACATCTTCTGGAGCGTGCTGCTCGGGATCTCAGTCTGTCCTGAAGGAACAGCAGGAGGCACAGCAGGAGCAGACGTAGAACTGGAGGGGCGACCTCTGCGAGCTCTGGTGGCAGGGCCAGTGGGTGCCAGAGCAGGAGGAGTAGAAGGTGGACGGACCTTGTAGGACAGGTGCTCCACATCTCTGACAAACTTCAGCCCACTGACATGAGTGATCACAGCCATCACAAAAGGAGCATAGCTGCAACTGCTCATGTTGCTCTGCGCGTTCTGCCTCATTGTCTCCCACATGAAGTCGACAATGTCAAAAGAGTGGGTGCGCTCGACAAGATAGTACAACAGGTTCCTTCCATAGGAACTGATGGCAGAAGCATCTCCCTCCTTAGGCCAAAGAGTGACCCTGAGCATCCTATAGAGAACAGCAGGCACATCTCTCAGACCCTTGATGGTCCCCACAGTGAAGCGGTGAGAAGTGTCATACAGTGCCTCAATCTGCTCAAGAGTCATGACCTTCTTCGCATGAAGCTTCGGGCTGTCATTGAATCGAAGGCTGAGCACTCTAGCAAACCTCTTCTTGTTGGTCGTGTACCACACTCTGTCAGTCATCCACCAAATAGCTTCCTCGTTCTTGTCAAAGTAGAGGGTGGCATAGAACTGCATGATCACTTCATTGTTCCCATCATACTTGAAGGACATGATATCCTTGATCTGATGCAGCTCACAGATCTGAATGATCTCCTTAAACACAGGACTCTCAGCAGCTGCAATGTAGTCCCAGTCAATGGTCTTCATCCTGACCACTGGATGCTCAAGAGGGTAGAGGACCGTCTCATAGTAGTCAGACTGGAATCTGTTCCAGAAATGTCGGTCCACGTACTCGTCCTGATGGAACTCAAGCGGATCCTTCTTTCTGTGCTCAACAATGGCCTTGCCCTTGCCAGAACCTGTCCGGTAGTTGATCACTCTCATTGGGTTCACAGACCCGGGATAGTTCCAGACGGGCTTGTCTTTGGCCAAGGGACCAATGAAGTAACCAGAGTCACGAAACTCCCTCCTTTTCTGATCTCTCAGCCTTGCATGAGTATCTGCAGGGTGCTCATCAGGATCAGGCTAAGGCAGAGGAGGAGACTGAGCCGGATGCTGAGGCTGCGGCTGAGGCTGAGACTGAGACTGAGAGCCAGAGGACATCCCAATCCTCAGCGGCCCTTTTGAGGTAGGCCGCTTCAACACGGCGCGTCTTGGTCTCTTGGGTGCCGGAGCTGCAGACGGAGAGCCAGGGGGTGAATCCGGAGGAGGAGAGCCCCGAGGAGGATCACCACCACCTGACGTCCCCTGAAGAGGATCCATTTGACCAGACAAAGCGAGAGAAAAAGATTAGCCGTGAGGCGACTTGAAATTCAGCGAGTAGCAAATTATGGCCGAGGTGCCCAACCCGGAGAGTCCGAACAAATTGTCCGGAGACTCCGGACAAATTGTCCGGACACTCCGGACCAACCCGGAGACTCCAGACAAAAAGTCCGGATACTCCGGATGCGCCAGAAATCGCGCACGGGCGAGCGAAAAACGGGGAATCCATCCCGCACAACAACGAGTAATGAATCTAGATTGCCTCTAGGATGTACAAATGAGGATTAGGACACAATCTAGCAAGAGATTTCGCGGGATTAGGGCACGAAAAGGGAACTCACCTCAATGAGATTGAGAATGAAGCACACGGGTGAGGGAAGAGCGAGATTCTCCGATCTTGAGGGTCACGACGAGTCAAGCCGCACCCTAGAAGAGATAAAGCACGGGGAGAGGCCCTAAGAACCGAGAGGTTGGATCCAATCCCGGAAGAAAAAGGTTAGGGCACCAAGATTCTTACCTAGATCTCCAATCCGAGGAAGAGGAAGGGTCCAAGTTCCCTTGGAGATGAAGATGAGGGTGAGAACACGCCCTAGCCTTGAGAGGAGCACGGGAGAGGGAGAGGCGCTCGGTGGGAATAGGAATGAAAAGAAACCGCGCGGGATTAAGGAGGACTTAAACCGTCCGCCCCAACCCGGAGACTCCGGACATTTAGTCCGGATACTCCGGCCCAACCCGGAGAGTCCGGACAATTTGTCCGGATACTCCGGGTCATCCGGAGACTCCGGATTAAATACCGGATACTCCGGGTTACCCAGCTCGGTTAGGAATGAAGGAGTTCGAACGACGATTCAAGGAAATTGGCGGAGCGAGAGGGAGAAAGAGACCCTAAGGTGTCAACTTGATATGTGACAAGCGAACAATAAAGCAAACAAACAATGGTCACACAGCAATGACAAGATCAGAGGATTAAGAGCCAAAAACATTGGATAAATTCAAAGAAAAAGATGAATAAGATTTTGAAATTCATTTTTCATTCAACAAACAATATGTGAGCACATATCAAGCCACGTTACGAGAATCTAAAATTTAGACCACTTCTCAATTCACAGAACCTTTTCTCGTCAAGGGGCTTGGTAAATATATCGACTAATTGATCATTTGTGCTCACATGTTGGATATCAATTTCGCCTTTGGTTGCATGATCTCTTAGGAAATGATGGCGAATATCTATGTGTTTTGTATGGGAGTGTTGGACAGGATTGTTGGCAATTTTTATGGCACTCTCATTGTCACACAAAAGTGGAACACTTTTGTAGGGTAGGCCATAATCACTCAAGGTTTGTCTCATCCAAAGTAATTGGGCACAACAACTCCCGGCGGCTATGTATTCGGCTTCAGCAGTGGATAGGGCTACAGAATTTTGTTTCTTGGAAGACCACGAGACTAGAGACCTACCCAAGAATTGGCAAGTCCCGAGGTACTCTTCCTATCCACTTTACAACCGGCATAATCCGCATCGGAATAGCCAACTAATTCAAAGGAAGATCCTTTCGGATACCAAAGTCCAAATGAGGAGTGTGCACTAAATATCTTAAGATTCTCTTAACGGCCACCATGTGGCACTCTTTAGGAGCGGCTTGAAAACGTGCACACATACAAACGCTAAGCATGATATCGGGCCTAGATGCACAAAGATAAAGGAGAGAACCGATCATCGAACGATATACCTTTTGGATGACCGGTTTACCTTCTTTGTCGAGGTCTAGATGCCCGTTGGCCTGCATAGGCGTCTTTATAGGCTTGGCGTCCTCCATTCCGAACTTCTTGAGCATGTCCTTGATGTACTTGGTTTGGCAAATGAAGGTTCCTTCCTTGAGTTGTTTAACTTGAAATCCGAGGAAGAACTTCAACTCTTCCATCATGGACATCTCGAATCTTTTAGTCATTATCTTGCTAAACTCTTTACACAAATGTTCATTAGTAGATCCAAATATAATGTCATCGACATATACTTGGCACACAAATAAATCATTATCAATATGCTTAGTAAAGAGAGTAGGGTCGGCCTTTCCGACTACAAAACCTTGTTCTAGAAGAAAATCATGTAGACACTCGAACCATGCCCTTGGTGCTTGCTTAAGTCCATAAAGCGCCTTGTGAAGGTAGTAGACATGATCCGGATGTCTTCGATCTTCAAACCCGGGTGGTTGCTCGACGTAGACCATCTCGGAGAGTGGTCCATTTAGGAAGGCGCTTTTCACGTCCATTTGGTACAACTTAAAATCATGGTGAGTAGCAAAGGCAAGTAATATTCTAATAGATTCAAGCCTAGCTACTGGAGCATATGTTTCATCGAAATCCAAACCTTCGATTTGTGTGTACCCTTGAGCAACCAATCGAGCTTTGTTCCTTGTCACGATTCCATTCTCATCTTGCTTGTTCCGGAAGACCCACTTTGTGCCGATCACGTTTTGATTTGGTCTTTCCACAAGCTCCCAAACTTGATTTCTCTTGAAGTTGTTGAGCTCCTCTTGCATGGCCATCACCCAATCCGGATCATCAAGTGCTTCTTCTACCTTAAGAGGCTCAAGAGAAGACACAAACGAGTAAAATTCACAAAAATTTGCAATTCGAAATCTAGTAGATACTCCCTTGTGAATGTCTCCGAGTATATTGTCGACCGGATGATCTCGTTGAATACTTTGATGAACTCTTGGGTGAGGTACGTTTGAATTTGAAGCTTGGATGGGTTCTTCATCTTGGGACGCATTCGAACCATCTTGAGCTTGCTTGGACGAAGAGGGAACGTCACCTGAGCCATTCCCATCCGGAGACTCCGGTATTGGACCCGGAGACTCCGGACCAGTCCGGACACTCCGGGTTTCAGTCCGGAGACTCCGGGTTGAGGTGCTCGGGTGAGTTTCCAGATTTTGAGGTCTTACCTCCCCAATTGCCAATTTCTTGATAGCTTCACACGGTGGTTCTTCCCTGTCAATCACAGCACGATCAACTTGTTCTACTTGAGAACCGTTAGTCTCATCAAAAGTTACGTCACGCGAGATTTCAACCACACCGGTGGTGTTGTTGAAGACCCGGTACGCATAAGCATTAGTCCCATAACCAAGTAAGAAACCTTCATCTACTTTAGGAGCAAATTTAGAAGACTTAGCTCTTTTATTGAGGATATAGCATTTACTCCCAAAGACTCGAAAGTAGGAAACGTTGGGTTTCTTGTCGGTGAGCAATTCGTACGCCGTCTTCTTCAAGATTTTGTGGAGGTAGAGGCAGTTGGTGCCGTGGCATGCGGTGTTGATGGCTTCCGCCCAAAAACTGTCGGAAACCTTGTACTCGTCAAGCATCGTCCGTGCCATCTCGATGAGGGTTCGATTCTTCCTCTCAGCCACCCCATTTTGTTGAGGGGAATAGGGAGCCGAGAATTCATGCTTGATTCCTTCTTCATCGAGAAACTCCTCCACACCAATGTTCTTGAACTCAGTACCATTGTCGCTTCGAATTCTCTTGATCTTTACTTCAAACTCGTTTTGAGCTCTTCTCATGAACTTCTTCAATGTCACTTGGACTTCTCCCTTGTCATGTAAGAAAAATACCCAAGTGAAACGAGAAAAGTCATCTACAATTACTAAACCATACTTACTTCCCCCGATGCTTATGTAGGCGACCGGACCGAAAAGATCCATATGAAGCATCTCCAAAGCTCTTGAGGTCGTCATCACATTCTTGGCGGGGTGAGAGGCACCAACTTGCTTGCCCGCTTGACACGCGCTACAAACCCTATCTTTCTCAAAGACAACATTGGTTAGTCCAAGGATATGGTTGCATTTAATGAGTTTGTGAAGGTTCCTCATACCGACATGGGCTAGTCGGCGATGTCATAGCCAACCCATGCTAGATTTAGCCATTAAACACGTTTCAAGATTAAGTCTATCCGTATTGAAGTCTACGATATAGAGCTTACCCTTCAAACGCCCTTTAAAGGCTATTGAACCATCAAGCCTCTTAATGACTTCCACACCCTTTTCATTAAACAAACAATTGTAGCTTGCTTCACATAATTGTGCAACGGACAACAAATTGTAGCTTAATGATTCGACAAGTAAAACATTACTTAACTGGAAATCATTTGAGATAGAGATTTTACCCAAACCAATTACTTCTCCTTTTCCATTGTCTCCAAAGACAATGCTTTCACTATTTGATCCATTCACATCCAAATGCGCGAACATTGTCTTTTCTCCGGTCATGTGATGCGTGCATCCGCTATCCAAAATCCAACTTGTTCCACCAGAGATATAGGCCTACAAAAAGACATTTAGTTTTTGCTCTTTGGTACCCAAACTTGGTTAGGTCCGCGCACGTTAGTAACAAGCGATTTTGGGACCCAAATAGAACGAACAAAAGGAGTATTTCTCGGCTTACGCCCAATATGATAAGCAACTACACGACCAAGGTTAATTTTTTTAAGCACATAAGAAGCAAAGAACTCGGAGTGAGCTTTGTGCTTGGATGTTCCTTCACTTTTTTACAAAGTGGATAGGCTCTCTTAAAGGAGCAACCACAATGTTGCTCTTTTTGCCCTTTGGCGGAACATACCCAAGCCCTTGCCTCTTAGGATTACCTTGGCGCTTACCGAGATACTCCTCTAAACCCTTGCTTGCCTGGTAGGACTTTTGAAGTCCATCTTCAAGCATCACCTTAAGCTTCTCATTTTCATGAGCCAAGACTTTCAAAGTCTCACGGTTAGTAGCACAAGTAGCAACATCAACATTATAGCATCTAGCGCAACCGTTGCTTGTTGAAGGTAATGAAATATTGGAGTTGTTGGTTGAGGTAGAAATGTTACTCGAGAGATCAACAAGCTTCACTTCAAGAGCCTTGCAAGCATCCTTTGCTTGAGCAAGTTGCTCTAAGAGTGAAGCATTGGTGATCTCAAGACTAATCACTTCATTTTTGGTCAAGTTTGAGCTTTTGACCAAGTCCTCATTATTTTTCCTTTCAAAAGCTAAGCTCTTCTCTAGCTCAAGGTTCTTCTCCTTTTCAAAAATGAGGAGATCTTCTTGAGCTTCAAGAATAGCTTCCTTTTGCTCAACAACCTTCTCCAATCTTTCAATATCTTTAAGTAGCAAGTCTAATTTCTTAATATCAAAATCATTTATAGATTTAAGTGCTACTTCCTCATCATCACTAGCATCATCGCAATCATCTAAACCATAATCAACAATGGAATGAATATGACTTTTAGATGATACCTTGTGCCCCTTTGCCATAAGACACATTGGAGCATCTTCATCTCCGTCGCTTAAGTTGTCGAAGAGGCTCTTCGACTTTGTCGGTGGAGTAGCAATGGCGATGGTGGCAAGTCCTCCTTCATTGTCGGAGTTGGACTCGGACTCGGAGTCGGAGTTCCACTCCTTGCCGATGTAAGCGTGACCCTTGCCCTTGTACTTCTTGCTCTTGTCTTTGTCCTTCTTCCGGTACTTGTCCTTCTTGTACGGCTTTTCTTCCTTCTTTTCTTTGTGAGGACACTCGGCAATGAAATGGCCGGGTTCACCACACTCATAGCATTTTCTTGTCGAGTGTCTTCCTCTTGACTTGTTGCCGAAGCTCTTGGAATGGCTTCCCGGCTTGTAGCCTTTCTTCTTCAAGAACTTGTTGAATCTTCTCACTAGAAGGGTCATGTCTTCATTTGTGAGCGGCCCATTTGATTCTTCTTCATCACTTGAACTTTCTTCCACTTCTTGAGCTACTTTGACGGCCTTCAAAGCGATGCCTTTCTTCTTGCTGGACTTGAGCTCCTCTACCACTTCCGCTTCTTTGACCATCATCTCATCCATCATCAACCGGCCAATCACGTCATGAAGAGTGAGATTATAGAAGTTTGGCCGGTCGCGGATGAGTTGAACAAGGTTGTGGTTGGTGGGGGTGATCACTTGGAGGATGATCTTGACAATTGCTTTGTCGGTGAGCTCGGTGCTTCCAAGTCCCTTAGCTTGATTCACCAACACCACTAAGCGGTCAAACATCTTTGTGTAAGATTCACCTTCCTCACAAGTGAATCGGCTTAGCGCTCCAATGATGAATTCGATCTTGGATTCACTTACACTTGACATGCCTTCATGGGTTACCATTAACCTTTCTCAAATATCCTTGGCGTTGTCAAGACCATCTACTCAGTTGAACTCCGAATCACTCAAGGTGTTGAACAAGGCATTGACGGCCAAGTCGTTGAAGTGTTGAGCTTTGTCTTCTTCGGAGGTGAGATTGTTGGGATTGGCGGGCTTGAAACCTGTTTCAACAATCTTCCAAATACAAGGATGAAGTGATCTCAAATGCATCTTCATCTTATGTTTCCATGCCGCATAGCGAGTGCCATCGAAATGAGACGCTCGACCGGACGAGACGGAGACATAAGATGAGGAGTTTGAGACTCCAAAAGAGGAATAATCTAAAGGAATTGCAACCCCTATACCGGAACCCGTGGCCTTCTCTTGGCCATGGGTTTCGGTAACCTTCTCTATTTCCGACATCTTTGATTCTCCAAGCGGTTAAGCCAAAATAAAGGAGATTTGGCTCTGATACCAATTGAACGGACCGAAGATGTTGCCTAGAGGGGGGTGAATAGGCGGATTAAAAAATCACAGCGGAATAAAACTGGCCGAGCAGGTCAATCCGGAGTCTCCGAGTATTTTATCCGGATACTCCGGGTTGTCCAGAGTGTCCGGTATTTTATCCGGATACTCCGGGTTGGCTGGCTCGGGAGCACAACTAAAGTTACTCTAACTAGCACAAGATATAACAATAAATAGATAGCACAAGCAATCTAGATCAAGAGCTAGTATGGATTTGAATTAAAGCTAAGCAACAAGCTAGATCTAAGCTTTACAAAGACAAATCCACACAAGCCAAGCTAGGAAGTAAAAGAGAAAGTGAGAGACGCGATTTTTCACCGAAGTTTTGATTATTGAAGGGAATCCTACGTCTCCGTTGAGGTGGCTCGGTCGCACTTGAGCCGGGGTCTCTTTCAACCCGCTTTCCTCCCGGTGTTGCACAAATGCACTCGCCGACTTCACTTCTTGTCTCTTTCCTTTCGGAGGCGAGGCTCGCCTTCACAAACGACCAGGGCGCACCACAAGCGTCGGTCGCTCCTGGTGACTCCTAGCCGTCTAGGAGACCTTCAACCTCCAAGAGTAACAACACCACGAAGAATCGCTTGGAGGATGAACTAGTGCTCAAGGACTAGAATTGAATGCACCTAGCACTTCTCTTCTTCCCAACCACACCAAAAGAGATCAAACAACAACTCAAATGGTGGGGGAAGTATGAGCTCTATTGAATGCTTGGAAGAGGTTAGGAATGGCTTGAATGCTGCTATGAATGAGCTCAATAGAGATCCTAGCCGTTGGAGGGGAGTGGTGGCTTTAAATACCCTTTTTGAAAACTAGCCGTTTATCCCCTTTTTGAACTGTCCGGAGACTCCGGACAAATTAACCCGGACACTCCGGATGGTCCGGACTCTCCGGACAAAATGTCCGGATACTCCGGACTCACTGGAATTCGCATTTTGGCCGAAGGGGTTAACCCGGAGACTCCGGACAAATTGTCCGGATACTCCGGACTAAATGTTCGGACTCTCCGAGTTGGATGGCTCGGTTGGAAACACTGTTTTTGGAAAATGCAAGTATTTTAGTGCTAGTTTGTATGCAAAGTTTGACCTTGAGCACATGCACATCCTAAAAATGATTTTCCATCGCATCCTCTTAATAGTACGGCTATCCTTAAGACTCAATATAAAAAAGAAATTACAAGTCTTCGTCTTGATGCCGTTTTCTTGAATTTTAATGTACGTAGGAGCGTCCAAAGTCATTCCGAGCTTGATGTGATCTCGAGATCTGCATTATTCTTAGTTGAAACATTAGATCTCTTTAATTGTGTCATCATTAATCACCAAAATAAAATGAGGGGCCTAGATGCACTTTCAAGTAGGCTACCGCAATATCCCGCATATATGTTTGCGATCAATGTGGGCAATGTGCAACCAACCCATATTACATCCCACTTACTAAGGATGACAATTTTACCCATTAGTTTGGGTACCTGTGGGTACCTAACCCGATAAGGACGGGCATAGGTAGCACTTCAGATACACGGGTTTTCGGATTTGGGTACCCGATATGGTAATAGGATGAGCATGTGTGTCAATTTGTACCCATGGGTTTCCTATGACAAATGGGCCCACTTGAGATATACATTAAAAAACAAAACCCTAACTCTCATTCATTCCCTCCAACCCCCTTACTCGACTACCCTGATTCCCCAATCCCCAGCCGCCGCCAACCCCTTCCTCGCCTCCCTCCTGTCGCTTCCCCTCCCTTGGCCCCGGCTCCTCCCCTCCCTTGGTGCCGCCGCCCCCAGGCCCCCGCTAGCATCCTCCCCTCCTGCTCCTCCGATCTCCCTCTCCGTCACTTGGCCCCCGCCGCTACCGCCGATCTCCCCCCTCCCCTCTCCATCACTCGACCCACAATCCTTCTCGGCTCCTCCGCTGCAACGCCTCCCTCCTTAGTGCCGGCTGTCGCCAACCCCTCTAGGCACCACTCGGATCCCGCTTCCCGTCACCAGATCTAGTGGTTCCTCGCTGGATCCGGCGCTCTTAGCGTCAGTTGCATCTACTCTCGAGCTAAGTGGTCTCATTTCTATCCCATATCTCTTGCCTTTTCTTCTCCTTACTTACCCTCTTCTCCCCCTTTTTCTTCTAGGCGATAGCAAGGGACGACGCCAAGAGGCCCGCAAACCGCGCACCCTCGGCCGCCCGATGTGCCAAGAAGCCGAGGCCTGAGACGAAGGTGAACTCGGCGGTGCAACTATTCACTGGCCCGACCTTATCGTGTCCCTTGACCCAACGTGCTTCCAATTCCTCGCTTCTTAAAGGCTCACTAGCATAGAGGAGACAACGCAGGCAAGGTCGGCCCCTGACCATCATCGACGACAGACCCATCCACAAGGTGCGATCCCCCTGCCCACCCACCCTCAAAAAATTGCTTCAATTCTTCCATCGGATGTGTGTGGCTTCCATGTGCAATTTAACCCTAGTATAACACCTATCTTGGTATTTTTGGTTGTCATGTTTCTTCTTGTGCCATCCGATGGGTACCCATCGGGTTTGGGCGTGGGCACAGATTTGTGCCCAAGAAACCTAATGGGTTTGGACGGGCGGCATGTGTTCGGGTTTCGGGTTCGGGTAGGCGACAGTCATACCTGAAGATATCCACCTAATTGCCATCCCTACCACTTACATCCTGATTCGGTTTTCATGTAATGCGGTGATGACATGGTAGTAGTTTTTGACACAAGAGCTGATTTTAGGATGAATAGGCAAGAGATGACATGCAGCTAGTCAACAGAATCAGCACATGAAACAAAGCCGTTTGCACCTTTCAAGAACACGCTACAACAACAACTAAATTCAGGTAAAGAACATGCCAGTGGTTGAAATCTTGAGAAGATGACATATTCAATGAGATTTCAATGGACATTCTACTAATTCGGGCCAGAGCTGCTAAACAGAGCATGCAGCTGAATTGGGTAAGAACCTAGACCGTTCTGGTGAGACCTTGGCACGCGGGGTTAGGGGACTCACGCGGACGTTGACCGCGACTAGCGTTGCCTCCGGTCCACCGACACCGCGCTCGCTCGCCACCGTACTTTGACTTTTTCGTGCCCAATGCAGATGTGGAGCTAGATGGGGGAAATGGAAGAAAAGGCGGAGATGGAGGTGACAATGGTGAAGAGAGGAGAATGTTGAGGAGGAGGAAGAGGTGGGGGCTGGAAGATGACAGGTAGACCCCACTACATGTGAACATCATTGCTAGATCTATGTCACGTCAAATGAAAACCGGGTTGGACTAGTCCAAGGTTTCAAATCTCGGCGAAATTTCGGCCGAGATTTTGGATTTTGGACCCCCCTGAGATCCTAAATCTCGGCCGAATAAAAAAATTTAATTTTTTTAAAAAAAAATTCAAATCTCAGCGAGATCTTAGTCATTTCAGGCGAGATCTGGTGATCTTGGCCGAAATCTCAGGTAATTAAATCGGATTTCATTTTTTGTCGGTGGGATTTGATTGGATTTGAGGTCAAAACTATCCACAAAAAATTTCAAAAATTGTGGATGAGTTTTTGACCATTTTTTAAGTTCAAAAATTGACCTTGAGATACTCAATCTGCTGCGCATGATAGAATGTGTGTCTAATGGAAATCGACCACATTTGTGATGTTGACAATAACTATAAGAACCCACAGCTGTGTGCTACTCTTGCTTCTAATATCTACATGCACTTGCGTGAGGCTGAGGTGACGCATTGTTTTATTCTGTATCTTTGTTTCTGTCAAAATTATTTTACTTCCTCATCAAGTAGTGAACATAAGTAACTGTTCTAGTTGCAATGTTTAGAGCAAACCCACTTTGCATGTTGGTAATTTTGGGGTAGATTGCAATTGCATTCTGGAGTATAGATGATCATGTATGTGCAAGTTATTCCGAAGGCTGTTGTTTCTTTATTTGTACTTTGGTAGTAAACACATTGTATGTTCAAATCCATCTGGAAGATATGCAAACTTTGCACAAAGTGAGCTACTAATATATTGAATCTTATATGTGAAATGCTAATTTGATTAGGTCAGTTTTATCTCATCCACTTGCACTAATTCTTTAGGACCAAAATAAAATCATGTTTAGTGTAATATATAATATGCAAACCACGTGTCCTAATGAGGTATTATCTATATATCTGCTATCTAGTATATGTGTATGTATGTTCTATGGGTGAGGTGAAGGTCTACCTTTGCGCCGAAATTTCTAATTTTAGAGTCTTTTCTGTTAAAATATTATCTTTGTTGCATTATAATATATAGAAACATATAGAAAACTTTCCAAATGACTTAAACTTCATTTGTTACATTTGAAAAATCAAAAACTGATTTTACATAAGGCTTTTACCATGACATTACCACTATTAGATTTTTTAAAAATTCCTCCTGATTGATCATCATCTAAAATTGTTATGGGAACATTAGTGATGTGTTAGGGCCATCCAAAAAAAATTTAAAATTTTTTGACGTGTTTTGGACCATTTTTCGGTCGGTTCAATGTGGGCCAAAATCTCAGTGATTTCGACCGAGATCTCGGATTTCCAAGTTGAAAAAAAAACAGATTTGAAATTTGGTTTTTGTATTTTGTCTGAATTTTGTTCGAAATTTTCGAATCTTGCCGAGATTTCGGATTTCAGGTACCTCTAAGATTTATACCAAAACGAAATTTAAAAGCTGGGACTAGTCTTAATAGATAATATATCCGATTTTGACAGTTAAGGGGCGCTAGTTGTTCGATTTTATTGTTGAATGCTATAGTTTAGATAAACAGCACAGTAGAGGAGTCAAATAATGCGACATATAAGGTATAAATTATTTTTATCGTGTAAACTGTGAGGAGAACATAAGTACAAGTTTTAAAAAATTATAAAAAAAGTTATCATATATATATAGGGGAGGTGAGTATCTATAACCCTGTAAAATTTGAAAACTAAAATTAATTGCCTTTGAAAAAAATATGAAAAGGACAAATTCAGACTAAATAGTGATTTCCACGGTTCATCACTATTTATCTCGCTGTTTATCAGTTTTATATATTTTAAATGCGATTAAGTTTGATTTTCTAATTTCACATGATAATTGAAGTTCATATTCCCTACGTATGTTAATTTTTTAAACAATTTTAAAAAAATTTATATATGATTTCCACAAGACCATCAAATAGACTTATTTCGAAATAGAATGTACAGTTGATAGTGGTTCCGTCGGCTTTTGAATTTTGTTTACACTTTGAAAAACAATAGAGCAATTCTGTTGGTCATAGTTTTCATGTTTTTTTTTACCACTACTAGTACTTCCTTTGTTGATTTTTATAAGGTACTTATGTATTTCAAAATTTGAAGTTTGTAAACTTTGATTAATAAGTAGTCTATTAATATATAGATTATATGATACAAAAGTGTTACCGTTATATTCGTATTTGAAAACACTTTTCTATGGCTATGATTTTGTAGCTATGACCTATGAACAAAATATTATAAAAAAATTAATAGTTGAAATTTAAGTTTAAAGATCGTATCAAATCAAATTGTGTTTTATAAAAACTAGTAAGGTGCCCGTGCGTTGCAACGGTATCTACATTTTGAACGGCTGTCCTGCTATTACGATAACATGAAACAAGAAAATATGTTGTGGAAATAATACCTTATACAGTAGGACACAATTGAAGCAGTATTTCTATATTTCTATGTAAATAAAACGTTCCTGACGCTTCGTTTCTTGCGCCTGGAGTGGTTAATTAATTAAAGAGGTCGGTAATTAAAGAATGGTCTTGTGTGCTGTCTTCCATCCACACCTGAAGTAGTTAATTAAAGAGGTAGGTAATTAAAGAATGGCAGAACTGGTAATTTTGATGAAATGACGTGAGAAGAAACTCTCACTTTATATAGTAGAGATAAACTAAGAGAGTATGTTGTAACACATCACACTACAATCATACCCTCCTGATTAAATACTAACTTTGAGATTGCTGCCATAGTCAAAAGATTCCTGACATCTCGAGGATCTAATGGAACCACCATGGATAAGTACACACGCTGCTAGAATTATTTATTAGCACAGAGCCACAGGCGTGAGACAATAGCGTCTTAGTCCATCATGTTTCCGAGGTTCAAAGCCTGTCCTGAGAAGGATACGTAGGGCCTGTTTG
Organism: Rhipidocladum racemiflorum; assembly: GCA_036346355.1. NCBI lineage: Eukaryota > Viridiplantae > Streptophyta > Magnoliopsida > Poales > Poaceae > Rhipidocladum > Rhipidocladum racemiflorum. Next base: position 54,374,650 of record CM070577.1, on the reverse strand, counting down.
GGGCTGTTGGTTGGGTAAAAAGTTGCTTTTTTGATATGTCGTTTGGTAAACTGGTTGCTGCAGCTGTAGTTTTTAGGGGGTAACTATGTGGGCCCAAGTGAGGAGGGAGTCGAGGGGAGACGATGGGATGAGAAAGGAAACAGAGCGAGTAAGGAGGCGGTTGAGCGAAACCACAGCTGAAAAGCACGTCCCTACCAGCTGTGGTTTTTAGGGATGCTTCAGCTGTAGCATAGCTGTACAGCTGCTTTGTAGTTGGGCTGTTTGGGGGAGCTTTAGTCTCAAAACTGAAGCACAACTGAAGCACAGCTCCCCCAAACAGGACCGTAGTCCATGACCTACCACTGTGAGAGAGTTGAAAATCTATCCCTTAATTTTTTTTCGGCACATCTGCCCCGTTCAAATAAATTGATAAAAATAGCTTCTTCCTCGATAATAAAAAACACGGCAAATAACATACATCAACTATCATATACGTGAAACTAGGTAGCTATCTAGACCTCCGACAGGCTAGTCGACGATGGCAACAGTGGTTAGGCCCATCCTGATGTCGTGCCCTCCAAGCTCAAAAAGAGCTCGTGCGTTCTACCCCGTGCTCGACATGCCTCCTTGTAGCAGCCCTATTAAGTTCTCTATGCTTAACAGCTGTTCAAAAAGCTACTGAACTTCACAAATACGACAGATGATATGTATTACCTACTGTACCTTTCATAGTTGAAGAAAGAATTGTTTTTTTTTTCAAATTTACTTAGAAGAAAGTTAGATTTTAAAAAAAAAAGTGCGGGAGTGGCTCCAAGTATGTCTCTGCCATTCACTGGTCACCAGTCACGGACAAAGGAAGCCAAAGCAAGTGCCGTCCAAATGTACTGCATTACGGACAGTATATGGGGAGCAGCCAGTTCTGACAGCCAAAGCTGTCCGTGCACACAATCTAATTTCGCTGCAGTTTCGCGACTGCAGAAAGTGCTTTGTTCCATTTCTACTACTCCTGCAAGTTTTGCGCATGTGCAATCTTGTACTTGTGCTACCACTTCTGTACAGAGCTGAGCTGGCTTGCTCACATTTTGTACGGATAGTGCTCAGCTCACAGGTCAAGCAAGCTGTCGATACATTCTCATCCGACATTAGTAGAGTTCGAACCCCGTCCAAGCCATGCTTTGTTCCCATTGTTTGACTTTCAGCAAAAAAAAAAAAAAAAAAAAAGTCACTGCGCTGGACCAAAATATAGTGGGAGTTCCGTCCTTTTGACCAACTGTCCAGAATATATGTTTTCCGGTAAAAAAAAAATAAGGAGCAGGGAGCATAATGTAAACAACTGAAGAACAGAGAACAGACATTTATTGGCCAACTTGTAAGATTTTTTGGATTCGTTATACACAATTACTTTACAAGAACATTTTACACCTCTAAAATTTGAGTAAGAGAACACTGGGACGGTCACTGGACTATCGAAAACACCGGGACGGTCACTGGACTATGGAAAACGGTAGGACATGGCAATTAATAAATAAATAACAAGCCAGCCAAATAGCACAATCATCTCAAGCTCTCCGTTGCTCAGCTACAAAGGTTCGGTATGCAGGCACCGTCCGGGTTTGTCTGCTCTTTCCAGATCCGGCCGGTTACCCTCAGCTTCAGCTCCTTCCTGTCGCCGCCGGAGAAGAACAGCGCCATGTTCCTCTGGATGATGAGGCCATCGTGGCTGTCCCGGACTTTCCGGTGGCTGTCCCGAATGCTTCTAGGGGTGCCTTCCCATACCATTTTCCTGCCATTACCGCCAACCTCGAGGCTGTAGGTGTAGTTCCTTGCTTCGTTCTCATCCCCCATGAAACGGAGGAAAGCCATGTATACTGGTGCCATCCCGAGCTGGAAGGCCTCAAAGTGTAGGCAGAAGTACTGTCCGAAACAATGGAACACCTGATTCAAAAGAAACATCAAATCAATGACTTAAAGTTGTTAAAAGCATCCCGAACCACGGTTCATAAGAAGACTGATAGCAATATAGGAATCCGAAAATGAATACTAGGGGCTATTGCAAAACTTACTGTTAGCATCCAGGTGGCATTTTCAACCTCTCGTGGATTAGACTTGACATATCTATGGTTGAATGTGCAGCCGCTGTGCATATCAACTTTGTGATCGTCCCTCAAATGTGCAACAAGGAAAGGAATATCACCAGCCACAGCACATTCAGAACCAGCATAGGGGCAGTTATATGGCCTGAAGCTGCACTGTGCTTCATGCTTTATCTTGCTGTAGTAAGGGAAGATCTCTGGGCAACCTAAAGAGCAGTACTTACAGGGAAGCTCAAGTGATTCTGCCACTTTCTCCAATGCCAAGCACCTGATATCACCGAGCTCTTGTCTGCATGTAGGGCACCGGTTGTGCACCCTAGCCTTGCATGTGGAACATAAAGTGTGTCCATTTTGGCACTGTAAAAAAAATCAAATTGATGTGAACAATAGGCTTTAGATGAACACCACAAGAATCTGTGTAAACATATGATGCGAGCACAACTGGATAACTTGTATGTTTCCTCTGAAATTATTTGTTCAACGATTCAAAGGATAACCACACTCACTGTACAGAATGAGCGCAGATAGTTTCGAATAAACAGCATGTGTTACAGTAACAAAATAAAAAACATGAAGAATGTAAATTCCATATTTCTGATTTATGACAAATACTGTGAATGATTATACAGCCATAGCATGTATGTAGAACTGAGTAGTGAATACTACCATATTACTTGCTAGGAAGAATACTAAGAATCTCACTTGCCAGATAAATTGTTACATGTATATACAAAAAGGCCATCGGCTATTTTACCATTTAAGGTCTTTCAAAAATTCCTGATTCCTAAACTCGGATGTAACTGGTCCCTAGACGCCTAGACCATGGGTAACATAAAAAAAGACCAGAACTAAGCTTTCCAAGCTATCTGAGTTCGAAATTCTAATATACAGACCCAAGATAATGACTGTGTTACAATTAGATAACAGAAGATTGCGACCAACATTACAAATGTGCTAGGTTTTTAGATAATGGATCTGGTAAATTATAGAATGGTCTAGAAATGTTGTACTAACAATAATCCCTAGCAATTTCTGTTTCATGTCAAGAAAAAATTAGTTGCCATATAGAACTCATTTTCGGGGTTCCTAATATAACTACTGTAGCTACCTTGCAGATGTAGAGATCTAATTGAAGCTACCAATATATGCAAGCTAATAAGTACATAAGCTTATGTGGACATAGATGTATAATGTATGTTATATGGACAGCGAAGATACATGAATAGAGTGCATACACTTATTGTAGCCGCTCTCAAAAGAAACGAGACATAGAACACAAAAAAATCGACTTAAAGTAGTGTTTGCATGCTTCAGCCTAGCTGTTTAATTGATGACTGGTGGGTGTACCTTCTGTCATTGTAATGTCAAACAATTAGCTTTTTGATTCTGATCATCTCCGATAATGCAAAACATTTGAGAAATATTTCTTAGATATTGGTCACGATACGGTAACGGTCCACCAGTGACAATGTCCTGGAAACCCACCTGATCGAAACTAGATGAGTAATGCTTGATTTTTGCTTATCACACGGAATCCTACCTATTTAAGTGGCCAGCTAACTGTGGTGGAACCGATGCAGCCAACAGCAAAATTGAAAATTGCAATGTATTTAGTGGGTGCAAGCAGTTAGAGATGCCCAAAACTCCTAATAGCTCGCTTTTTTATTATTTTTACCATAATTGGTCTACAGAACAAATCTCACCCCAAATAGTTGTGGCACGAAATCACATTTAACTTATCATAATTAAGAACATATCACACCATCCGGTATTATGCTCTAGAAGTGGCAAAGTGCCGTGGAGATGAACCCAAATGACACAAGACAACATATTAACTAGAATATTTAGCAGAGACTCATCTTGTAACAGTAAAAAAGGTTAGAGAATGAAATATTTCTGAATAGCTCATGCTAGAAGCATAGATGACAGAAATTTACAATATTAAGATCCAGAATAGATGCTTTTGTCATGAACTTTAGTTCACCACGGGGTACACACGGTCGGGAAGAAAGCCGGGCAGCGTCGGCTTGGTAGGACGAGAGATTAGAATATAGACTGGGATGATAGAACTTGGGGAAGAGACTAAATTAATTCATCTTCATTGGTTGATTGATAATGGATACATGCTATCCCTTTTATAGGGATAACTTGGACCTTAAGAAAGCAATCTCTAATTGAAAGGAACTAATCTTATCTAAAGGAAACTAATCTTACCTCAATCCTAACATACGCATGAACAGTAATTCCATCATATACTTCTCCCCCCTCGGCGACAGCTCGCCCTCGAGCTGCGGTGGCAGCCATGGCTCCAGCCCCGGTAGACCCCAAGTTAACGAGAAACTGCGACGTCGACCAATGACCTTGAAGACCATGGCCTCCATGCATGGGTGCAACAATATCGGCAGCATTTACGATTGCCATGGCAGGTGCAGTCGCAACCGCAGCGAGCACAGCAGCAACCATGGCAACATTGTGGTAGGCTTCCACGACGATGCAATTGCTGTGGCAGGCTTCAGCAGCACACCCCAACAGACTTTGGTAACACATCCAAGGTTCCAAATTTCACGACGCAATTGCTGTGGTAGGCTTCAGCAGCACACCCCAACAGACTTTGGTAACACATCCAAGGTTCCAAATTTCGTTTTCGGTTCACATTTCGTTACCATCCGAAATTTCGGCGAAACCTCGTTATTTCGGACGAAATTCAAAAGGCAAAATTCAAATCCGGAATTTTTTGGATCGCGATTTCCAAAATTTCATCCGAAATTTTGATAAATTTCAACTAAACGAAAAATAGTTCAAACGATGTCAAAAAATTTTGAAATTTTTTTTGGAGGGTCCTGACACATCACTAATGTTCCCGTAAAAATTTCAGATGATGATCAAGCATGAAGAATTTTTAAAAAATTTGACAATGCTACTGTCCTGATAAAAGCCTAACCGGCAAATTTCAATCGAACGTAAAATGGTGCAAACTATGTTAGAAACTTTTGAAAATTTTTGTGGATGGTCCTGACACATCCATAATATTCCCATAAAATTTTTAGATGACGATCAATCCTGAGGAATTTTCAAAAATTCGGATAGTGCTACTGAAGACTGACTAGCAAATTTCAACCGAATGAAAAATGTTTCAAACTGTTAGACAGTATCCTGTTATATAGTCTATTAGCCTTGTATAGATATTGCCTAATATAGGCTTTCCCTTTATACCCTCATGTACATGTATATATACTGGCCCATTGGCCTCATGTTGAATACAAGTGCTATTCCTAACATGGTATCAGATCAATAGGTTCTAGGGTTAGGGCTCACCGGTGTTTGCACTTGCGCCGCCACCCTTTGTTCGCTGTACCTCTTCTTTGTTTTTTCCTCGGTTGTCATCGGCTGCCGTACAGGCTCCGATCTACCACGCCCCGTCGGTTTAGTCTTCCGCACTAGGTCTTCAACGCTGCTCCGTCCCCCGCCGGACCTCCAGCAGCCTTCGCTGGGCCGCTGTCCTTCGGCGCTCGCCATGCCGGCGCTCTTCGCGATCGATGTCCGGTCGCCAAGAAATTTCCACCGGCCAACTTCATTGCTTCGCGCTAGCCACGCCAAATTTCTTCGCGATCGACGGCCGGCCGTCAAGAATCTCCGCCAGGCCTCGACCACTCCTCGCTTTATTCCACGCTTGTCTTCCTTCCGCCGCTCGCCACCGGACTATCTCCAACTCGCCGGAGTGCCGCATCGCTTGTCGCCGGGTTGTCCCTCACGCGGTCGGCCGCCTCTGCATCGACCGGCTGGCCTCTTGTCGCCCGATCGGACTTCAAAAGGTCTTCAAGTCCATTAAGAAACTTTTAAGTCCATTAAGTATCGAAGGTATAAAAAAATGTCATCTTCTGGTTTTTCATCAGGCGCTGTCTCCGTTCCTTGCTGCCGAGTCATTTTTTATGGTTTCAATTATCGAGACTGGGTTCTCCATATGCGCCTTCACATGCGCGGTCAGCGTCTTTGGCAGTTTCCTTCTGGCGAGCTACCTTGTTCGCCTCGTCCTGCTCCCCCTACCACACCTGTTATTCCTAAGGAGGCAAATGATGCTACTCGACAGAAAGTGTCTGATGATTATGCTGATGCTGTGGAGTCTTTTCAGACTTAGTTCACTGCTTACAAGACATGGATTGATGAAGATGCACGTGCCTCTGCTATTTTGGTTGCCAGCATGGAGGTGCATCTCACTGGTGACATTGTCGCTCTGTCTTCGGCACAGTTGATGTGGACACATCTTCGCAATCGCTATGAGCCAGCCGGCGACTCATTGTACCTTGCAGTTGTGCGACAGGAGCAGTCGTTGCAACAGGGTGACTACTATGGATGAGTTTTATGCACAGTTGTCCTCAGTATGGCGTCAACTTGATTCTCTGGGTCCAGAGGTTTGCCGCACTTGCCAGTGCTATCAGCGTTAGCATTCTCATTTGGAGCTTCGTCACATCTACGACTTCTTGACACATCTTCGGGCTGAATTTGAGCAGATTTGAGCCCAGCTGCTTGCTCGTCATCCTTGTGTGACCCTGTTGGAGGCCCTTGCAGCATTCATACCGATGAGACTCGCCTTCGTGGTGCAGGTCTGCTAGTATCTCCTTTAGTCTTGGCGGCGCCTCATTCTACTCCGTCAGTGGCACCTCTAGTTTCAGCTACTGGGGGTGGAGGCCTTCACTGCACCTACTGCGATAAGAACGGACATGTGGAGTAGTTTTGCTACAGGAAGAAGGATCTTGCTCGTCGAAGTAAGCACTGCAGGCTCAAGCTTCTCTCAACTGACTCCTCAACGGACTTCTACCGACTGACTTCACTCAGGAGATTCTTATGCTCCTACGTCACATGGCTGCCTCTCCAACGACAGGTTCTGCTACTCAGTCTTCTAATGAGAAACCACCTTCCTCATCAGGTATAACACCATGGATTCTTGACTCTGGAGCTTCTTTTCATATGACATCTAATCCCACGAGTCTCCATTCCATTAGTCCTCTTGCTGCCCCAATCATTGTGCATACTGCAGATGGTACCTTTCTTTGTGTTGCAGGACGAGACACTATTTTGTCTTTCTCTGTTCATGTTCCTCATGTTCCCAAACTGACCATGCAGCTCATATCCGCTGGCCAGCTTACTGATCATGGCTGTCGTGTTATCCTTGATTCTGATTCTTGTAGTGTTCAGGATCGTCGCACAGGGGCTTTGGTTGGGACTAACCCTCGCCGCCATCACTCTCAACGTCTTTGGGAGCTTGACTGGCTTCGTCTCCCTTCCGCTGCCTCTGCCAGTCTCTGTTTCCTCCACCACTTTAGCATCAGTTGCATCTTCTATCGGATCTTTTGCTCAATGGCATCACCGTTTGGGACATCTTTGTGGTTCGCGTCTGTTTTCTTTAGTTCATCATGGTCTTTTAGGCTCTGTGTCTGGTGATGTCTCTTTACATTGTACGGATTGTAAGCTTGGCAAACAGCTACAACTCACCATCCTTCTAGTGAGTTTATATCCCAGCGTCCTTTTGATCTTGTTCATTCTGATGTTTGGGGTTCGGCTCCTTTTGTTTCAAAAGGTCATAAATATTATATTATTTTTATAGATGATTTCTCTCGCCACACTTGGATATATTTTATGTCCTCTCGTAGTGAGGTTCTATCCATCTATAAGACTTTTGCCACTATGATTCGCACTCAGTTTGATTCTCCCATTCGTGTTCTTCGTGCTGACTCAGCAGGGGAGTATCTGTCAGGAGCTCTTCGAGCTTTTCTTGTTATGCAGGGCACTCTTTCCCAATTTTCATGTCCTGGTGCTCATGTTCAGAATGGTGTGGCTGAGCGCAAGCATCGTTATCTTCTTAAGATAGCTCGTGCTCTTATGCTTGCTTCCGCTGTTCCACCTCACTTCTGGCCTGAGGCTGTTTCCACTGCCACCTACTTGATCAATATCCAACCTTCTTCTGCCCTTAAGGGTGGGATTCCAGTGGAACGTCTGTGGCACGCCTCCTGATTATTCTGGACTTCGCCTTTTTGGGTGTGTGTGCTATGTTCTTCTAGCATGTGAACGCACCAAGCTGACTGCTCAGTCTGTTAAGTACGTCTTTCTGGGATACAGTGCTGAGCATAAGGGATATCGTTGTTGGGATCCTGTTGACCGACGGATGCGGATCTCACGGGATGTCACTTTTGATGAGTTTCGTCCCTTCTACCATCATTATTCTTCTCCTACATCTCTTATTGAGCCACCGTCTTTCCTGGCTTTTCCTGATACTCCAGTTGTCACTTTTCCTCTTTCACAATCGGCGTCTCCTTTATCGCCGGTTCTTTCACCACCGACCTCTCCTCCAAAGGTTTCTTCAGACATTGTTTTGTCAGGAGGACAACGGAGGAAGAAGAAGCAGAGCAAGAGAACGGTTCAGGCTGACGACAGAGGTCACTGGACGACGTGGAGAGGAAGGAAACTAGAAGGGTGGGTCCCGAATGTAAGTGTGAGCTGAGAGTATAAAAACGTCTGGCTGTAACAGAATTATGGATGAAAAAGTAATGGATTGATTTCCTCTCTTCTTCCTCTGTTCTTCTCGCCCTCTTCTATCGTGCTGCTATAGCATTTCAGATTGTTGTCGGAGTTGAAACTCACATCGAGACGGTGATTCCTCAGTCAAGAGTTGTTACATCTGGTATCAGAGCCACTCGATCGGCGGAAAAAAAAATTTCGGGTGTGTTTGAACTGTAAAATCCCAAAAGGAGTTAGTGCTCTCGTGATCCTATGGGGAATTGGGAGCATTTTATGGCAACGGTTGTGACTCCGATGGGGAATTGGGAGCATTTTATGGCAGCGGTTGACTCCGAGTTTGGAGCATATGATTCAAGAAGATATATAAGGGAGTTGATTCAATTGAAGCAGAGCAGCAGTGTGCAAGAATATAAGACAAGCTTTGAGTTGGCAATGTATAAAGTAAAGGCTTACAGCAAATCATGTACGGAGGAACTTTTTATCCATCATTTCATTATGGGACTCAAAGATGAGATACGGTATGAAGTTGAAATCCAGCTACCAGAATCGGTTAGAAAGGCGTTTGTGCTTGCTCAGATTCAAGAAGAGAAATGGGAACGATTTAGAACAAAACCATCCAAGATGCTCTCCACATTCAAAGGGGGCTCTGTCAATCACAGGGACACTTCATTCAATAAAGGAAAGACGGCCACTGATGATCTGAGTAGACCTCGTCAACTCAGGGAGTTTCAGCAAGAGCAACATAAATTGTCACTGCATATGCTGGCAGGAATTGAAGAGTATGGAACCTTGAGAATCAAAGCAATGGTTGACAATTTGGTGATGTTGGTGTTAATAGATTCTGGAAGTTCCCACAGTTTTATTAATGTAGCCTTCTTGGGGCGCACTAGATGGAAGAAAGAACAGATCTCGGCAGTACAAGTGCATGTTGCAAATGGTGATACACTGATATGTGATAGATATGTTCCACAATTGGAATGGTGGACTCAAGGGTATACATTCCATACTGACATGAACTATTGGATGAATTAGCGGGCACTCAATACTTTTCCAAATTGGATTTAAAGTCGGGATATCATCAAATCCAAATGGTTGAAAGTGATATGGAGAAAATAGCCTTTAAGACGCACCATGGACATTTTCAGTTTCGAGTCATGCCTTTTGGATTGACAAATGCGCCAGCAACCTTTCAATGCCTTAAGAATTCTATTCTCGCTCCATATTTGCGCAAATTTGTTCTAGTCTTCATGGATGACATTTTGGTTTATAGTCCAACTCTTGCAGCTCATGTCTAGCATCTGTCAGCGGTTCTTGAGACGTTGCAACAGCATCAGCTGTTTGCCAAACGCACGAAGTGTGCTTTTGCACAGCAAAGTTTGTCCTATTTGGGGCATATTATCTCTAAGGATGGAGTGGCAACTAACCCATTGAAGACTCAAGCCATGGTGGAATGGCCTCAACCCACTAATGTGACCGAATTAAGAGGTTTTTTGGGGTTGACAGGGTATTACCGCAAATTTGTTCGCAGTTATGGTGTTATTGCCCGCCCACTCACAGGATTATTGAAGTAGTCTTTCCAATGGACTCAAGAGGCTACTGTCGCCTTTGAAAGTCTTAAAACAGCAATGACACAAACTCTAGTCTTAGCGATGCCTGATTTCCAGCAAACTTTTGTAGTGAAGACCGACGCATGTGAGGTGGGCATTGGAGCTGTTTTGATGCAAAAGGACACCCCATTGCGTTCCTGAGTAAGGCGCTTAGTCCTCAACATCAGCGATTAGCAATCTATGATAAGGAATTCTTGGCAGTAATCATGGCAGTTGAACGTTGGCGTCCGTACCTTCAAAGGGGAGAGTTCATTATCAACACAGATCATCGAAGCCTTTGCTATCTTGGAGATTAATTAGCAATTGATAACAGATTTGCAACGGAGGGCGATGGCCAAGTTGATGGGGCTGCAATTTTTGATTCAGTACAAGCAGGGCTCGGCTAATCAGGCAGCCGATGCTTTGTCCAGGATGAGTCACATTATGGCGCTACAGGCGATTTCCGGTTGTCAGCCCTTATGGGTTCAAGAAGTATTGAATTCCTATATTACGGATGGGAAGGCGCAGCAACTTCTGGCATCATTGGCCATACACAGTCCTGATGAACAGGGGTTCGAATTGAGTCACGGGCTGATTAAGCACCAAGGAAGGATCTAGATTGGAGAGAATTCGGCATTGCAAACCAAAATCATTCATGTGTTTCATGCCAGTACGATTGGGGGACATTCAGGGATATCGGCGACATACCAGAGAGTGAAGAAATTGTTTGAATGGTTAGGGTTAAAACGAGATGTGATCAATGTGGTGAAGCAATGGTCTATCTGCCAACAAGCGAAACATGAGCACAACAAACTACCCAATATCCTTCAACCTTTGCCTATTCCAGATGAAGCTTGGCAAGATGTGACTATGGATTTTATTGAAGGGCTTCCGAGATCCGAAGGCTATAATACAATCATGGTGGTGGTAGATCGCTTCTCAAAGTATGCACATTTTGTGGCCTTAAAACACCCATTAACAGCACCTCAGGTAGCTCGATCATTTTTGGAGAACATTGTGAAGTTTCATGGCATGACGCGATCCATCATATCAGATCGCGACAAGATCTTTACCAGTGGGTTTTGGAGAATTATTTGCGGCAATGGACACAAAGCTTCAATACAGCATTGCATATCACCCCCAAACAGATGGGCAGAGCGAGCGTGTCAATCAATGTCTTGAAATGTACTTATGCTATGCTATCCATTGCTCACCCACTAAATGACGTCATTGGTTGGCCATGGCTGAGTTTTGGTATAACACATGCTATCACACTTCATTAGTGTGTTCACCATTAAGGCACTTTACGGCTTGGAACCAAGATATGGAGCGTTGCCAGCTACTGTGAGAGTTGCAAATGAGTCGGTAACAGATTTCCTTCTGGAAAGAATGGCTTACAATACTATTTTGAAATGCCACCTGGATGCTGCTCAAAATCGCATCAAAATTCAAGCAGATAAGAAGCGAGTTGATCGGCAATTTCAACAGGCGAGCAGGTATACTTGAAGCTTCAGCCGTATGCGCAATCGTCGCTGGTCAATCGACCCTTTCCCAAACTGGCGTTCAAATATTTTGGACCCTACCGGGTGCTGGAGAGAATTGGCCCAGCAGCTTACAAGTTGGAACTTCCGGAGGGTGCTCATATACATCCAGTTTTCCACGTCTCGCAACTCAAATCGTATGTGCCTGACTATACCCCGGTATACAATTCACCTCCCAGCATTGCGGAACTTAACATGGAAGCTACTGAACCGGAAGCAATTATTGATCGACGGTTGGTTAAAAAAGGCAATGCAGCAGTACCTCAAGTATTGATTAAGTGGGCCAATATTCCAGCTGAGATGGCTACATGGGAGGATTTGCATGTTCTGACGCAGAGTTTTCCAATGTCTGATGCTTGGGGACAAGCAGACTCTGTTGGGGGGGTACTGTTAGGAGGACAACGAAGGAAGAAGAAGCAGAGCAAGAGAACGGTTCAGGCTGACGACAGAGGTCACTGGACAACGTGGAGAGGAAGGAAACTAGAAAGGTGGGTCCCGGATGTAAGTGTGAGCTGAGAGTATAAAAACTTTTGGCTGTAACAGAATTATGGATGAAAAAGTAATGGATTGATTTCCCCTCTTCTTCCTCTGTTCTTCTCGCCCTCTCCACCTATCCTGCTGCTGTAGCATTTCAGATTGTTGTCGGAGTTGAAACTCACATCGAGACGGTGATTCCTCGGTCAAGAGTTGTTACATGTTCCTTCCTATCCTCTATACTACACTCGTCGTCCGCGAACTGAGGAATCTTCTGATGTGCCATCTTCTTTAGTGTCTCTTCCTCGTTATGCTCTTCGCGATCGACAGTCTATTCGGCCTTCTGAGCGCCTTGGCTTTGTTGGTACAGCTTTGGCCGAGCCGACTTCTTACCGTGATGCTATTATTCATCAGGAATGGCAGCATGCGATGGCGGAGGAGCTTGCTGCCCTTGAGCGCACTGGCACATGGGATCTTGTGCCACTTCCTCCACATGTCCGTCCCATTACATGCAAGTGGGTCTATAAGATTAAGACTCGCTCTGTTGGTTCTCTTGAGCGCTACAAGGCTCGTCTTGTGGTGTGTGGTTTTCAGCAGGAGCATGGTCGTGATTATGATGAGACTTTTGCACCTGCGGCTCACATGACTATTGTTCGCACCCTGCTTGTTGTGGCATCTGTCCGTGAGTGGTCCATCTCTCAGCTTGATGTCAAGAATGCCTTTCTTAATATTCACCTTCGATCTACTGATGGTGAACCTCTTGAGGATCCTACTCGCTATCGCCATCTTGTTGGGAGTCTTGTTTACCTTGGTGTCACTCGTCCTGACATTTCGTATCCAATCCATATCTTGAGTCAGTTCGTTTCTGCTCCCACTTAGCTCTACTATAGTCATCTTCTTCGTGTTCTACAATATCTTCGTGGAACTATCTCTCGTCGTATTTTCTTTCCACGCTCCAGCTCTTTACAGCTCTAGGCATATTCTGATGCTACCTGGGCTAGTGATTACTCTGATAGTCGGTCTCTTTCTGCTTACTGTGTTTTTCTTGGCGATTCTCTCATTGCTTGGAAGACTAAGAAGCAGACAGCGGTTTCTCGTTCGAGTGCTGAGGCTGAGTTGCGAGCTATGGCTCTTTTGACAGCAGAAGTTACTTGACTACGGTGGTTACTTGAGGATTTTGGTGTTTTTGTTTCTACACCGACTCCTCTTTTACCTGACAGTACAGGTGCTATCAGCATTGCTCGAGATCCAGTGAAGCATGAACTCACCAAGCATATTGGTGTTGATGCTTCTTATATGCGGTCACAGGTACAAGATCAGATTGTGGCTTTTCAGTATGTGCCTTCAGAGTTCCAGTTGGCAGATTTCTTCACGAAGACACAAACTAGAGCTCATCATAACTTCTCTCCAAACTCAGTATTGTAAATCCACCATGAGTTTGAGGGGGGTGTTAGACAGTATCCTGTTATATAGTCTGTTAGCCTTGTATAGATATTGCCTAATATAGGCTTTCCCTTTATACCCTCGTGTACATGTATATATACTGGCCCATTGGTCTCATGTTGAATACACATGCTATTCCTAACACAAACCACATTAGACAATTTTGAAAATTTCTGTGCATAGTCCTGATGCATCACTAATGCCCAAGGAAGGTGCCTAGCTTGGGACATGTCAACCAGTATGGGAACTTTCCACTTTTGTAGTTCTTGATTACTAGCTTCTCAATGCTCTAGGGTGGGTGAGCTTATTCCATATCTTTTCACTCAATTTGGTTGATTCATCTCTACTGCATTGACCATTGTTTACTTCCTGTGCTTCCTTCTCTTCGTTCACTTTTTCCTCTTGGTTCTCCCAATTCTCTAGTTCTTCATGTTCTTGTTCTTCTACTAATGGTACCAACACACTTTGGTACATAGTTTAGGGAAGTTCCCTCGAGATAAAGGCATCTAAGCTCTAGCCTAGCTTGGCCCTAACTATCCTCTGCGCCAATTTGGCTGGATTATTGAGCACATATATAGTCTCTTCGCCGCAGTTGCAATACCAACTGAAATGGAGTCTATTCTACAAATCCTAACTAACAAGATACCACATTCAGAAGGGAATGACATATATTTCACTAGGATTACTATGCTAAGAATGTAAGGTATGGCAAGCCGTACTCTTTTGGCTAACATAGACACAAGTGCCATCATCAGCGAAGAAGCAAGGAAGATATACAATACAGGAGAGAGAAGAAATGATCCCTGATAACTTTTTTCCAGTCATATTAATATAATAACGTAGTCCTCAAAAGTATGCCCCGAGTTGACATCGATCGGCCACACACATATAACGACATATATGAATCATTGTCTCCTACATAACGATAAGATGACGTCAAGTTCGACCACAAAACTACATATGATCATACATATATGCACAACAAAGAACGAGAAAGCAAAGGAGGAGTACGTAATGCTATCTAGCAGCTAGCAAATAAACAAAACTTACAAGGGCCTGCAGAAACCTCACTCTTGCTTTACTTTGTCCCCGCTGTCGTATAACAATGCATGCATTGCATGCTGTAGTACATTACATCCATCACAAAGCATGTTGTAGTCACAAAAACTGACCTCGGTCAAAAAACAAATTTCAGTCAAATTTGGCGAAATTTCGCAAAAATTTCTGGAAAACTGTGGCAATTTGAATTTATGTGATTGGTGATGTCATTGGTGATAGTGGCCATGTTGTTGGCATTAGCCTTTTATCATGGCCAACAACTCGACAATAGGTCTTGTAGCCATGGTGGCAGAAGTCGTGGGAAGGGATCGATTGCTCTAATGCCATGTTAGACCATCTCCAACCCATTCCCGTCCCCTCCCTCATTCCCTTCGCGAAGGGATTCCCATTCCCTTCAGCGCTCCAACGGGTTCCCTTCAGCATTCCCTTCAGCCTGGGATTCTCTCTCCCATTCCCTCCAGGAAGGGATTCTCTCTCCTTTCCCTATACAATTCCCTTTAATGGGAATCTGTTGGAGATGAGTGGAAATAAAGGGAATGGGAATGGGGAAGGGAACAGGGAAGGGAATGAAATGAAGGGAATATGATTGGAGATGGTCTTAGCCTTTATGTGATTGGATAGGATAAGGATAACTGGGGTATAGGTATGGAAGAAAGTAGCAACAGATAGATGGGAAACAGCGTGAGGGCAGAGAGGAAGGAGAGGTACAGGGAGAGCGGAATTAGAGATAGAAGTTCTGGTCATTCATTGCTTAATCTTGGTGATGCTGTCGATGCCCTTCACCAAAGTCGACCCTAACAAGCTCATCTAACCAACCAACTAATGATATGATAAGATAAAGCTAACTTAAAGGAATAGCAATTTGCTGAAACTAAGGAACTAATAAATAAACCTAATACTGCTGCGCCTCATGCTGTGTTGCTGGTTCGAGGATTATACTAGTGCCATATGGCCAGCCGCCGACTGGCGATCACAATTCTCCCTACCTTGAAAGAAAGATTGTCCTCGAGTTGCAATTCAGGTACGATCGTGCAACAACTGCCAACTCCTCTTGTACACCCGAGCCGAGCTCATCGCCGCTGGTAGGTCATGCGGATTCTACAATTCCACATCGACGCGGATGAGGTTGATAGCCCCGCCATGAACAACTGCACTTTGTTGACGCGAAGTAAGGGTGTCTGCGTGCCAGAGTAACGCCAGAAATTTGTCCTAGTACTACTACACCGTTCCCGTGATGCGTAGGTCAGCAAGCTCTCCTAGCGGGTTACTTCGTATTAGAGGCTCGAAGCGAAGATACACACAATCCTTGAAGTGCAGCCATGTCAGCATGCCTTCATCATGTTCCAGGCGATAATACCACTGTTGTGCAACGCCCGTGAGGTGGTACGACGCCAACCGAACCTTCTCCATGGTATGCTGATCATGATAGAATTGCAGCCATGTCAGCATGCCTTCATCATGTTCCAGGCGATAATACCACTGTTGTGCAACGCCCGTGAGGTGGTACGACGCCAACCGAACCTTCTCCATGGTATGCTGATCATGATAGAATTGCTCGCAGCGGTTCAACCAGTCCAAAGGGTCCTCCTTCCCATCATAGGTAGGGAACTCGAGCTTGTGATACTGCGGCACGCTTGCGGCCTCAACGACTGACCATGGTACCAGTGGCGGTGGAGGCAGTGAAGATGACAAGGGCAATAGCACAGTGGCCATGCCCCATAGCGTTCTCACCAAACACCGCCTCCAAGGATGGCGGTTGCGCTGGCTTGGGTAGTAGCCCTGTCGACGTGTTTCCACCGGCGTTGAGAACCGTTTTCTTCTCCAAAACCGTGATCCTTGCCTCCTGCGCAGCTATCTCAGTTGCCACATCGGCGTCCTCCAAGCCAGTGAGGTGGACACTATGCACCTACACATGGTCAGCCACCTCGGTGCATATGGCAGTCACCTTCTTCTCCAGGGTAGCCATGCGCTCGTGGTTGGCAGCAATATGTCTGCCACGATTGCGTTGGTGTGATGATCTGCTTCGCCATCACCTCCAATTGTTCGATCATGGCCTTAATTTGCTCGGGCATCACCTTCATCTGTGCCACAAGTTGCGCCATGGTCATAGAGTTCGCACCATCAAAAGCCATGCTAGCAAATGCCAAGATTAATCGCTCTGATACCAAATGTCATGAACCTTATTTCGTCAAGGGGTAAACACCGCAAGGAGGAAGGCCGGACGGCGTTAGTTTGGTGGGATAAGAGATTAGACTATAGACTAGAATGGTAGAACTTGGGGAAGAGATTAGATTAATTCATCTTCATTGGTTGATTGATAATGGATACATGCTATCATTTTTATAAGGATGGCTTACTTGGCCTTTAAGAAAGCAATCTCTAATTTAAAGGAACTAATCTTATCTAAAGGAAACTAATCTTATCTCAATCCTAACTAATCTAATCCTAACTAATCTAATCATGTAGCACGTGACAGCTTTCTTTATTAGTAAATAAATTCCTCTCGTTTTCTAGTCCTCCTCACCCCTCATCAGTCCAATGGATTAAAAGAAATTAAGAAATTGAAATGCGAATATTCTATGACACCATCATTGTAGCTATGTTTTGGGGGAAAAAACAACTCACTGGCATGAAGGGGGCATGACAATGAAAGAAGAATGAAAAAAAGCTAAGTAACTCTAAGGCCACATATGGAATGCGGGAATTTTTAGTTTTTTACAGATTCATGCTGCAATTGAATTGTTTCCTCTAATATTCTTGCATTCCAAACAGGTCCTAAGGATTTATTCGAAAGTTCCTGCCAAAAGAGGGAGGGATTGGAGGCAGAAGTATGCATTCATCCCCAATGCCTTCATCAAGTTTTTCCCCCCAAAGAGATGAAGGACAATCGCAATGCTCTTTTTATAGTTATCCGAAAAACATGAGATTAAAATCATTGCCTTGATGTAACTCTTATTCTATCCGCATCTCTGGTTATCCCCCTGCTTTATTTTTTTTGTTCCATCCAAGCAAGAGCAAAAATTTCTTTTATTTGAAATCACAAAAATTACCCTAATATAGAATGTAGAAACTATAAATGCAGAATTTGATTCTCCTACTTCCCTACTCTACCTTGCAACTTAGTTCAAGAAACGATCTATGATCTGTGTGAATAGAGGCGAATGGAACACCAAATACATTGTGCAAATATAGGTGAATGGTATTGGTATACCTAATTTCATAACACCTGCATGCTCTCCCTTGGTTCCAACAAAATGTGCAAAGAGAATGTAAAGTCTGATGTTCAAACAACACTCATTCCCACAAAGGTTCGCTCATGCCCAAACAGGGCTGATATGTCTGGGTTATCAGTTATATAATCAATCTAGCTGACAAAACCCAACAGCAAACAACTACAGGTCAACGATATGTGCTCAGCCATGCATCTGTTCAGGCCCACCACCAGCGCAAAAGAAGCACAAGCTTCCAAATAGCCATTCTGAATTTTTTTCAAGAAGAAATTTATCTTCAAGTTGAAATAGCACTATACTGCTACAGGTACTACAATAGAAGTTATACTGAACTAAAATTGCATATAAGGTAGTTAAGGTGGTCGAGACATAAACTTCTGTTGCGATAGTAAAATGATAAATTAAATTAGTGAAATAAGAGTTAACTGTATGCCTTCTAGGAGACATCTGGTTTCTCAAGTTTCTTGATTTATGCACTTACATCGTGGTCCTTTAAAAAGCTAAGTCAGAAATTGGGAGCTGCAGCTCTTCGTGTGCATCATTCCCATAGGCATGTAGTGCAGATCGAATGGAGTCAATGGACCAAAGAGCAAATATGTTAAATTGAGCAACCCTAGAATTTATCTGTTTGGTAAGCTGTCTCATTGCAGAACATGCATCCAGTGCCCTAAATCCAAATTCATGGATAATGTAAATAAATGGACTCTGAAAATTTACAGAAAACAGTGACGCTTTCCTTTTCTCTTCTCAACATTTATTTTTCTCTTAATTTACCACATTCCCATCAGTACTAAATCCACTAGGGCAAACTAGAAAGAAGGTACTAGGTATAACTCACAACGGCAAGTTCGTCCTGAACAAACAGCAGAAAAGCCAATCTGTCAAGTATACTACAATGAATGCAAGAGCGGAGGCAGTAGTAAATATGTCTGTGGAGTAAAAGATTACTAACCCACCAACATATACGAGATAGTGTTTTAAGAGATCAGCATCTCTGTTGTTCTCTTCCAAATCCAGTTTGGCTCCATCAAGATGAGCATCCTCTGTTGTTAAAATGCACAAGCTGATCGAACACTACCTAAGCCGTCAAATAGAATGAATTGCGCAATATTACATTTCCAGGCTAGACTGGATAATCACCAATTTATCACAGAAGCATCTCAGCAAGCTCTCATTAGTTAAGAGCATCAAAGATTACCAACAACAAGGCAAAGGATTAGGACCAAAAGTCTAACAAGTAAGCAACTCGACAATTCTTTCCCACTATTCCAAAGCATTTGGAGCTTGGGAAAACAACAAACGCAATAAATTATCACCCAAAAAGGAAAAAATTAATCCGCAGACAAGGAAAGACTCCGGAGCCTAGCACACCCAAATTCAGATCGGAAACGGAAGGTACGTTTCATTTCAAATCTCCAACAAGAAGAAACCAAATCGATTAGGAAGCCTAACGAAAAGCCCCGATTCGCAGGAGAAATTATGGACCACGAATCCATATGCGCCTAATTCGAGCCCCCAGCACATAATTACCCAAATCTCAATCACCCAATCATACAGGGGACAAAAAATCCCCAATTCCAACTGCACCAAATCCGCCAAGAACGCCAATTTAATTCCACGCCCCCAAAAGCTACCATAAAGATCCCGCCTTTGCCCGCCGAAATCCCTAAATTCTCGCCCACCGAATCCCATTCCAGGCCCAAACCCGCACGCAAGACCATCCCAAATCGAAGCGAGCACAAAAGAAGCGCACCCACCTGGTGGATGGGCGGGAACATGGAGTTGGTGCAAACGGGGCACTCGAGCAGCTCGTGCACGCTGGTCGCCGGCGGCCCGCCGGCGGGGCCCACTACAGCACCCACTCCCCCCGCCTGGCCGGTCCCGGCCCCGCTCCCGGCATTCAACTTCGGGAACGCGCGCCCGGTGCCCCCACCGCCGCCGCCAACGGCGAGGTGCGCGGGGTGGAGCGGGAGGTTGTGGTGGTGGTGGTGGTGGTGGGTGTCGACGTCGTCCACGTCCATGGAGGCGTCGGGGAGGGAGAGGCACTCGACGCTGTCCATGTCCATGGTAACCTCCGCGCCGTGCGCGCCCCGGCGTGCGCTGGGATTTTGGGGGGGTGCGCTCGGCTTGGCCGCGGTGGTTTCGTTTCGTTTTTGTTTCGTTTGGTTTATTGGGTTGGGTTGGTTTGGAAGGAAGACGACGGCACGGTGGGCGGTGGCCACGGGCTCGCTCTCTCTTGCCTCCCCCTCACGGCGTTTGTATTGCGTCGAGAAAGAACGCGGAGACAGCGACGACGCCGTCTTCTGGGTGGCGATGATGGTAGACCGTAGCATCAACGAGGCACTTGACAGCGGAATCGCTTGCGAGGTGGATAATGATAAATTTCGAATTTTGGGAGTGGGGGCGTGCGATTTCGAGGTGCATTCGTTAGGGCATCCGCAGTCGATGCTTTTCAAGCTTAAAGTCTTAACACACACACAAAATTTCTCCCTAGAGAAAGAAATTGAATTACATATCAACCCGAACACACACACAAAATTTCTCCCTAGAGAAAGAAATTGAATTACATATCAACCCGATAAACCTACATCCTCTCATCTTTTCTTTCTACTCCCGCTATCTAGCATGAGCACAACTACATCACCGCCGCAGTAGTTCGATGCCACCAGTTGACGCCGACCTCATCTCAGCCAAATATAGCCACCGCCGTCCCCACCTTGACCAAATCCGACCGCCATGGCCCTTTTCTCACCCAGATCCGGTCAACTCGCCGGTTTCGTCGCCCACCTCAGCAATGTTGACCTCACCTTGTCATCGTCCATCTCCCGTCCAGTGACCGTCGTCACCCTGAACCTCATCGATGCCACTACCTTCAAATCCAACCGGATTGGATCGCCGTCTTCGTGGGTAGATCCTAGCGAAGGCAGAGGAGGAGGTGAGGTTGGAGATTGAAGGTTCTGGTAGCAATGTACATAGCCTTGTACCACCAACGTTTCCTTGTAGACATCATCGCCACAGTCTTCGCCCCTTCCCCCTATATCTGGCTACTGTCAACATCGCCCACCCGAATCCAGCCTCGTATCGCCCCTGTGTCGAGTAGATTGGGCCAACGCCATGGCTACATCTACAAGTATATCGCGTGATGGGCGTTTGGGTGGGTGGATGGGTAGGCTTGGTCCTAGTGCAAATGCATGATAGAGAGGCACTCTTCGTTACAGCGCTATCCTCCAAGCACCTACAAGTCGTCGCTTGGACCAATGTGGAAGCTCAGTCCCATGCATGGTCCATTTGCTCTTCATGCCTACTTCGTGCCATGCCAGCCCAAGCCCAACCCATTTTCACTATTGCAACAAGAGAAGAGGAGCTGAAGACACATGGAGTTGAGGCAATGGACACAAATATTATGGGGGAAAAACTATTTTTTATTATTGGACATTTACAGAGAGCGAGGGGGATGTGCTGAACACGGACGAGAGAGGGGGTAATGGGCGAGAAAGACAGTGAGGGAGACAGGCGAGAGAGATTGAGAGAGACGGGCGAGAGAGGGAGAGATTGAGAGAGACAAGTGAGAGAGAGCTTAGAGAGATTGAGAGTGGGGGCGAGAGAGAGAGAGCGAGCAGCTTCTTGCACCATCTCTCAATCTTTCTCAGCTCTCCCCCTGGGTCTTTCTCAATCTCTCTCAGCGCTCTCTCTCTCTCTCTCTCTCTCTCTCTCTCTCTCTCTCTCTCTCTCTCTCTCGTCTTTCTCAATCTCTATCAGCTCTCTCTCAATCTCCCTTAGCTCTCTCTCTCTCTATCTCTCTCTCTCTCTCAATCCCATAACTAAAGAGCTGGACAATTTATCCTTCTATGATCTTCTAGAGTTTGAAGTTCATGGTGGTGGTTAGTGCTCTAACATCGATGTAATGGCACTGCATCCCCAAATTAACCATAGCCTAGCTCGTATTGTTGCGGATGTGTTGACACCCAAATTTGGCATGTAGCGGATTTGGATAGAATTGGTTTAAATATGATTGGTTTATTAGGGAATACATCAGATTTAATGGAAACAAGTCGATATGATCTTATCGGATTATAATTGATGTTGATTCTTATGAAGAATATCGGAGGGAATAGAGGCTGATATGGGCAGTTAAGAGATCGAAAAGGACACGATCAGGGCTGACGCAATAAAGGGAGATTGAGTCTGATACATACAGTTTCAAAAATAGAGGACACGATCGAACTTGGTGCTATAAAGGGAGACGATGGACAATGTCAGAAGGGACCAATCAATGCAACCAACGTGATGAGGACATCACTCTCTTCGATGCAGCCACGCCGACACCTACACGTCAAGAGGAAATGATGAAAGGACCAGTTACGCGAGCTTGTGCACGCCAGCAAATGGTCAACATGGTGCTCACAAATTATGGAGAAGTGCCAATACAATACCAGATCAAAATGGGCCCAAACATGTTGAAACAAGGAGGCGCCAACCATGATAGGCCAAGGAGACACCAAGGCCGATGGGCCAAAATATGTTGAAAGAAGGAGGCACCAACCTTGTTGGTCCAAGGAGGCGCCAAGGCCCACGGGCCAGAACATGTTGAAACAAGGAGGCCCAACCATGATGGGCCAAGGAGGCACTAAGGCCCATCATGGCACCACTCCTTCTCAGGTCGGCCCATGAAGTTTGGCACCACTTCCTCCCTCCACCGGCCCACGAAGGCCCAAGTTGCATGACTACAAGTTTAGTACCACCTTGCTTAGTGTTTAGTTTTGGGCTACATCCCTCCACTATATAATAGAGGCAATAGGCCACCTAAGAGACTTGAGTTTTGCTTTGTAAATCATTTTAGCTTTTGCTACTGTCCGTGCAAACGCGTGTCGATTAGACCGCCTGCGCATGTAATTGCAAGACTCCAAATTTCAGTTTGAAAATTAAATATTCATATTCGCAATTTCAGATTGCTTGTTATCTTATTCTTGCTAGTTCTTCAATTGCTTGCAGGAACCCAGACCCTCGTGGTCAGGTTGATCACGCACCGGCGAGATCAATAACCCTCTAGAGTTTGTGTATCGGTCGCTAAGGCGCAACGTCCTGGACGGTTGTAGTCAAGCCGCTAACGTTGACTCTCCACAGAAGTCGAGATTTATCCTTCTCATCGAAAGATCGGGACCGTTGTTTCTATCACAACGAAACTTGTCTTACCTTTACTTTACTTTTCATCGATTAGGAGTAGTTTTTAGTCATGTAAGTCTTCTCTGTAATTCGTTTTGATCAACAAAGTTGCAAATCACCGATTGTTGATTTTATCGATTTACACCTATTTAGGTATGCTTTTCTTTGATCCTGTTGTGCATCGCCTTTTTTGGGAAAAACGTCCCTTATCCATCTAATCTGTCCAATCAGATTGATCAGTTCCTTTTTCATTGAAATCGGCTTGAATAGCCGACTATATCGCTTTATCACTAAACAATTGAATCAGCTTAATAGTTGATTTAATTACCTTATTCTCTTGTCGATTATAGATCAAATTGGTTGGCACGCCTGCACCCAAAGAAATGAACCCGATGTTTGTGTGTGTTGGTTGCAATCGATCCGTCATCAAGTTTTTGGTGCCAACACACTTTTGGCACACCTGGTGGGACCTGATCGAACAACATGTCTACTTCCAAGAAATCAACATCCCCATCCGACAGTAATACTAAAGTGAAATACTGAAGCGATAACCGTCCCTACATTGGACGATTTGACGCCAGAGCAGCGCAAGGAAATCGAGGACCAGAAGGCTGCATTTGAGCAGATGATGTTCAACTGCTATCAAAAGACCCGACGGGGTATTATGCAGAGAACTGCACTATCGATGTCAACTTCGGCAAGAAGGATCTCCCAGATGCTGCTGAGAAAAGCACATGTTAAGCCGATATATGCCCGCTTAGGCGGAGTTATCGAATATGATCAATCAATCTATACATTGTGCTCTCATCAACCAGTCATCGGCTTTGGTCACTACCCTCAGGCCGATGATATCAAATAGCGTTAAGGAAGTTGCTCAAGAGCTAGTGTCGGTTGGTACTTTACTTGACCCACCACAAGCTTTGCCGACAAATCTAGTATATTCTATGGGGTAGACTACTCAAAACATTAAGCCAATGATCGATCCAAAGCCGTCGGCTAATCCCCCCACTATGGCACCGGCGCGACCAACCGTGATCCTTCCACAGGACCCTCAAACAACTGGGGTTAGACACTACCAAGCTTATACATATGGCTCCAAATTGGGCAATCAATCTAGCTTACCCCCATCTACACTGTATTGATGTACGCCCTTAGTACGTTGAGCCAATCCCTCCGCAGGATCCGTCCCCTTACAAGGTTGTCACGTACTCAGACCCATTCATCCCATAATGAGACAGCAACATATCGGCTACGGGCAACCGTGCGGTCTTGTGTGTGGGCATCTGGGGGTGTGGATTGGATCTTCACTGTTGCGCTAGACTAGAAGTGACACCCAATCTCCATTTTAAGTGTATACTCACTATCCTCAACTAGTCCCGTGCAAGGATGAAAATCCAATGGTCCTCACCAAAACAAATATGAACATCTGATCCCATCTTAGACACTTATGCAACCAAGAAAGTTCTGACCACTTTCCGGAAACTATACTGAGAGTGTAGTCAACAACGGCTGCTCGTGTTCATGCGTCAAGTGATTGAAAACAATTCCGAGCACCTGGATATGTGTCTAGTGCTAGTTCCCAGGATCAACACCTAGCACCCACATATCCCACATTTGAGATGAAACAAATCACATACACAAGTACTTGATATAAAAGTAGCTTAAAGCTATTGCAACTATTTAATATTACAAGTTCATGGCTGACCGGCCAAATACATCCTATAAAGAGTCTGGAACAGCGGATATAAATATAAGCTTAAAAGGGACCATGGTGTGCCATCCATAACCCATAGGCAACTGACTGGGGAAAGGACCCAGTTAACTGTCCAAGAAGTCGTCAGATTCCGGCACGAAGTACGAATCGTCGGGTAGATCGCCGTTTCCTTCGTCTAAGCAATAATAGTGAGAGCAAATGATGAGTACACATATGCACTCGCAAGACTTTAGTGTATGAAAATAATTATACATGCAGTTCACTTCAAAGGATTTGAGCTTCTATACTAGTTTCAGTTTTAGCATGAAGCAAGTTTTATTTGCAATAGAGTAGTACCTTTAAGATAGTTTCAAAATTTTAAAGAGCACTTGATAAGAAAGTAAAAATAGTATATAAAGTAAGTATACATCATTCCATGATCAATCCAACAAATGTATCATATGCAATCCATCATACCATGGATCCAATCCGTCTTGCCAATAACCCATCCGTCATACCAATGGTCCAACTCATTATGTTAATAAGCCATATCATCAAATCGATGAACCAATCCGTCATACCACCATTCTCCAAAGCATTTTGCAAAAACAAAACCAAACAATATACTTGGTATTACATCCCAAGCTGCTCTTGACCGTGAGCACGGCTAATCGATTGGGTTTGATTCTCTGCAGAGAGTGTACATTTTACCCACATGACACATTCTAGCAATCATATCAACCATGCCACGCGATACTCACCGTACCCGTTTTACTAGACTGTGATGAAACTATTCAAATGATTTAAGTCTACCCTTGCACCAGCCCGGTAATGTTGAGTCCCTTGCTATGGCGGCAGGAGTTACTAGCCGTACCCTCTGTACTCATGATGGTCTCGCGATGCATTGCCCTCATCCTCCTCATAGCCTCGCATTTACCATTGTATTGGCATACATCGACCTCGACGCCTCGACGAGGGAGCACCTAGAAGGACACTATTTCTCCGGAGTGTCTATCTACTCTGGCCTTCCAAAGTGCAAGGTTAAACTTCAACCAATTTACTAAGTCAAGGCTATCCCATACTAGCATGTGGTTGCACAATTTGACTCAGTAGATAGCATCAAGTTTGGTCCTTAACTGACTCAGGCGAGATCTCCCCTTGGATACATGCAAGTCCATCCTTTGCACCGTACAAGTCCATCCCTTGTACATCTAGTCACAACACATCTCGCCCGTGTCTAAATCATACCTCTCTTTTTTTCGTTTTTACCAAAATAATTGCCTTTAGTCATGTCAAACACAAACCAGAGTTTTGATCAAGTCGCATTCTCATTCTAACAATTTCTACAGCATGGCTAAGCATATGCAACTACTATTCACTTTATACCAATGTGACCTTTCAAAGAAAGTCTAAATCTAGCTTAGGGTTCATCAAGGTTCTCATGTCAATGTGACTAAGGAAATCCCACAAAACTTAGGATAGAACTACCAATTCCCACAATGTAGCGACTTTACAGAAAGTACACGCATGCATAATAGTTTGACAAAAAAAATAGATAATGTAAAATATGGGATTAATATGATCAAAGGAGGGTGCTTGCCTGTTTGCTCTTCAACGGGGATGTTATCTGGATCGAAGTCAGGGTCGTTGCTGACAGACTCCGAAATGTCGGCGCCTACGTGATAAAGCGACAAGAACCACAACAAAAGCAAATAACATCCAATTAAACGGAGCAAAAAGAAATCATATGCCAAAGTAAATCGAAATTTACAAGAAAAGCAAAGCGATCTCGCATTAAAATTGGTGACATGATTTTCGGAGGCTAGATTTACGTATTTTAGCATCTTGCAACTTGAATCCAAGAAGCTAAGATTAATTGGATTAAAAGGGACACTAAGCTATAGGGTTCCCAGCAGTACTGACGAGTGCACATACCACGGGTACCCCCATCAGCTCGGGACCACGAACGGGCTGACCTCCTTGAAAGCCCAGTTCTGGTGAAAGGCCCGTAGGCCATAAAGAGTGGGCCTGGCCCCTGTTCAGAACCAGCCCCTAGTGGCCGGCGGAGTCCGACCTCTTAGGTCGGAGCACGCGGCCTGACTCCACTGGCCTTCGGCGACAGACCGCACGCGTCGGCTGCCCCGTGCACACGACTCCCATGACGTCCTTACCAGGGTAGGCGGCCCCTTCCCGAGAATGTCAGAGGACCCGCCAAAGTCAAGCCCCAGTCCCGTCATCCTGACACACCACAGAGGAGGGCGCCCCTTCCCGAGGCCAAGCTGAGGTCAAACACCATTTAATCGCCGGAGCTGACGGTTGTACAAAGCGGTGCGTCACTTTGTCAGCCCGGCCGAAGACCACTCGCCGCAGGACTACCAACCCAGTGTAGGGTTGGGCGGAGGCCGGTCGGACGACAAGACAGAAGACCAGACTCCAAGGCGTACAGTACCCCTTCCTTTTTCTCTCCAAACTCCCATGTAACCTGCTGCCTCCGAGTATATAAAGGGAAGCAAGGCTCCGGGGGAGCGAGCAAACGAGCAAACAAGCAAGCAAGCACCCCAGCGAAAACCAATCGAGCACAAGGGAGATCGATCCATCGAACCCCTGTCTCGCCTGTAACCCTTGGTTCATCTCACGAATACAATACATTCCAACGGCCCGAACTGGAGTAGGGACATTCGGTCCAAACCAGTATAAACCCCTGACTCTTTGAGTCAACCATTCAAGGAGAGGGAGCACGCGACCCCACTAACCAAAAATTCGTATTGCCGGTGCACGAAACACCGACAGTTGGCGCGCCAGGTAGGGGCCTTTGCACGTCATCAATGCTTCCATCTTTGGATTCCCACCATTTTCGTCCTCGATGGCTTCTCCCTTGCGCATCGACGGTGCACCGGCGCCAAGGGGCTGGATCCGTTTCGGCACCCTCGGCTTCATCGCTACGGCAGCAGGAGAGCTCGTGCTCGTCCCCGTCGCAATTCGCGACCAGGTCTTCTCCGGGAGCCTGGGCGCAGTCGCCGATATCCTCGGGACCCCGGCGTGGGCCCCGGAGGCGGTTTTACCGCACACCAACGTCGCCTCCGTAGACGCTGCGCGCGAACCACGGCGAACAACGGTCTCGCCATCCACGGGCTCCCGCCTCGTGGCCATGACCGGCTACATGCCAACTTCCCTCCACGACCTGCTGGGGGATTCCTCCAACCGTAGTTCTAGCTCCGACAGGGAGTATCCCCTGCGCAGGGCATTCTCCCGCGAGTGCAACATGGCGGGCGCGACGGAGCCATCCGCCACCCCCACAACTCCTGGAACCCTCCTCCCGCGTGTCGAAGTGCAGGGGGATGGGTCCCGGCGGGAGGACGACGCGGGCCTCCAAACTCGCCTCGCCGACCTCCAGCGTCAGCGCGAGGAGCTGGACGCCCGCAAGGCCGAACTCGACAAACTCCAGGCCAACCTAGAGCGACGTCAGCCTGAGCCACGGCCCCGGTCTCGGCCAGCGCGCATGTGCGCGCCAGTCCATCACCCGGTGGCCAGGGGCCAGGACGATCTCCGTTCTTCCCCACGCCAGCAAAACATCGCCACGCGGCGGCAATGCCGCCCGCTGGCCGCTGGCCGACGGACCTGGATGCCAAGGCCACATACCAGAACCTTCGGGGGCTGGTGGAACGTGCTGTCGTCCAGCACGCCCAGGGTTCCGGTTCCCGACGCTCAGGTACAGCCTCGGGTCACTCGGGCCACTCCCCTTCGCAGGGTAATCAGACCCCGGCCGCGATGGCCCCGCATCACGAGCTTCCCCAGGCATCGCGCACCCCGGTGCGCCACCGCTTGGGGGACAACCGTGACCTCCGCGCCACCCTAGAGGCGCGGAGGAGAGTTGCCAACGCGGCGGCATCATCACAGGTTGCGGACAGTGGGCGGCGCGACCGTCGCGATCCGGGTCCCGATGGCCCCGGACCACGGGCGTTCACCCGTGCCATCCGCAACGCCAATTTCCCAGTCAGATTCTGGGCCCCGACCAACATAGCCAAATATACAGGGGCGACCAACCCGAGCGTTTGGCTAGAGGATTACCGGCTCGCCTGCCGAGCGGGGGGAGCGACAGATGACCCTTTCGTCATCCAGTACCTCCCCATCTACCTCGCGGATTCTGCCCGGGCCTAGCTCGAGTACCTGCCCGCCGACACCATCGGGAGCTGGGCCGACCTGACGAACCTCTTCGTCGGGAACTTCCAAGGCACGTATAAACGCCCTGGCAACTCCTGGGATTTGAAGAGCTGCAAGCAGCAACCGGGGGAGACCCTCCGGGACTACATTCTCCGCTTCTCCCAGCAGTGCAACGAGCTCCCCGACATCCGTGACGCCGATGTCGTCGGGGCGTTCATCTACGGCACCACCTGCGAGGCTCTGGTCCACAAGTTGGGCTGCGCGAAGCCCCGGACCACCAAGGAGCTCCTCGACATCGCCACCAACCACGCCTCCGGCGAGGAGGCCGTGGGGGCCATCTTCGAACGGAAGGTGACCCGCAAAGCGTCCGGCTCCGAGGCCGACACCCCCTCCGATCGCTCCGACAAGAAGAAACGGAAGGGGAAGCAAGGCCGTGAAGGTTGCATGGTCGCCGCTGCCGACCGCCCTGCCAAGCAGCAGGCTCGGCAGATGCCCGACCATTTCGAGAGGTTGATGGATAGTCTGTGCCCGAACCACGACTATCCCGTCAAACACAAGTACCGGGACTACGAAGTCCTGAAGCGGTTTCTCTCCGGGAACCCCACGACGATGCGGGGCAAGGGGAAGAAGCGCGACCCGGTGCCCGACATCGGGGCGAAGGGTGACGAGACAACCGACGAGTTTTCGCAACTCGACAGTTGCCTCATGATCTTCGGTGGGGCGAAGTGCTACGCTGACAAGCGTCGGTTGAAGCTCGCCCACCGTGAAGTCCACACGGCGACCCCCGCCGTGCCCAGCTACCTGAGGTGGTCGGAGTGCCCGATCGCCTTCGATCGGACCGATCACCCCGACCACGTCCCGCACCCTGGGCGATACCCGCTTGTCGTTGACCCCATCGTGGGGACAAAGTGCCTGACCAAGGTGCTTATGGACGGCGGCAGCGGTCTCAACATCATGTATGTTGAGACCCTGGACGCCCTGGGGGTCCCACGCTCCGCCCTCCGGCCGAGCAAGGCACCTTTCCACGGCGTCGTTCCAGGTCAACAGGCCCATCCGCTCGGGCAGGTCGACCTGCCCGTCACCTTTGGGAGCCCGGACAACTTCCGCACCGAGAGCCTCACTTTTGAGGTCGTGGATTTTCCCGGCTCCTACCACGCCATCTTGGGGAGGCCGTGCTACGCGAAGTTCATGGCGGTCCCCAACTACACCTACCTCAAGCTGAAGATGCCGGGGCCACAGGGCGTCATCACCGTGGCCGCGTCCTTTCAGCTCGCTTACAACTGCGAGCGGAGCAGTTGTGAGCTAGCCTCGGCGGTCGTCGCTTCCGCCGAGCTCGCCCGTCTCCAGGAAAGGGCCTCCGAGTCCGCCCCCGATTACAGCAAGTCGGGGCCGTGCTCCTTCAAGTCCGCGGAGGACGCGAAGGAGGTCGCGGTCGATCTCGAGGATCCCGCCAAGACCGTACGGATCGGGGCCGCTCTCCCCGCCAAATAGGAAAGCGCGCTCGTTGACTTCCTCCGAGCAAACCGAGACGTCTTCGCCTGGAGACCCTCGGACATGCCGGGAGTTTCGAAGGAATCCGCCGAGCACTCCCTCAATATCCAACCGGGCTCCAGACCGGTCGCCCAACGCCTGCATCGCTTCGACGAAGAAAAGCGCCGGGCCACTAGGGAAGAGATCGCCAAACTTTTGGCCGCTGGCTCTGTAAGGGAGGTACGTCACCCCGAGTGGCTCGCCAATCCCGTTCTTGTAAAGAAAAAGTCAGGGCAATGGAGAATGTGTGTTGACTACACGAGCCTCAACAAGGTCTGTCCGAAGGACCCGTTCCCACTGCCTCGTATCGACCAAGTTGTAGATTCCACCGCCGGGTGTGAATCCCTTTCCTTTCTGGACGCCTACTCGGGCTACCACCAGATTGCAATGAAGGAGTCTGACCAGCTCACGACCTCCTTCATCACTCCGTATGGCTCGTACTGTTACGTCACGATGCCCTTTGGTCTGAAGAACTCGGGTGCAACATACCAGCGATGTATGCAAGCGTGTTTTTCCGACCAAATAGGCCGTAACATCGAGGCCTACGTCGACGACATCGTTGTCAAGACCAGGAAGGCCGACGACCTCGTCACCGACCTGGAGGAAACTTTTGCAAACCTTCGGCGATTTCGCATAAAGCTCAACCCCGAGAAGTGAGTCTTCGGGGTCCCGAAGGGAAAGTTGCTCGGCTTCATCGTCTCCGAGCGCGGCATCGAAGCCAACCGCGACAAGATCTCTGCCATCATGAGGATGGGGCCAATCGATGATCTGAAGGGGGTCCAGAGGCTGATGGGGTGTCTCACGGCTCTGAGCCGCTTTGTGTCCCGCCTCGGCGAGCGCGGGATGCCACTCTACAAGCTGATGAAGAAATCCGACCGCTTCTGCTGGACCCAAGAAGCTCAGGAAGCCCTCAGTCGACTGAAGGCGTTCCTGACTTCGCCTCTGGTATTGGTCGCCCCAGAGCCGTAAGAGCCGTTGCTCCTCTACATTGTCGCCACGACCCAGGTCGTCAGCGCAGCGCTCGTCGTGGAGCGAGCAGAAGAAGGCCGCGTCTTCAAGGTGCAGAGGCCGGTCTACTTCGTCAGCGAAGTGCTCTCCGAAACAAAGGTTCGGTACCCTCAGGTACAGAAGCTGTTATATTCGGTGCTCATCACAAAGAAGAAGCTGGTCCACTACTTCGACCGGCACCCCATCTCCGTGGTGACCTCGTCACCCCTCAGAGAAATCGTCCACAACCGCGACGCCACCGGAAGGATCGCCAAGTGAGCTCTCGAGCTCAATGGCCTCGACATATCGTACGTCCCTAGGACGGCGATCAAGTCGCAGGTCTTGGCTGACTTAGTCGCCGAGTGGACTGAAGCGCAAGTCCCGCCGGTGGTCGAGGACCCTGAGTACTGGACAATGTACTTCGACGGGTCCTACACCAAGAACGGGGCTGGTGCGGGGGTCGTCATTGTTTCCCCTCTCGGCAACAAACTTCTGTACGCCATCCGACTGCTTTTCGACGCCACCAACAATGTCGCCGAGTACGAGGCCCTCGTCAACAGCCTTCGGATTGCCGCCGACCTTGGCGCTCAGCGGCTCTACGTCCACGGTGACTCCAAGCTGGTCGTTGACCAAGTTATGAAGGCCACGGAGCCTCGCGACGCCCGTATGACGGCCTACTGCTTGGAGGTCCGCAAGCTAGAGGAGAGGTTCAAAGGATTCGAACTTCACCATAGCTACCGACACTACAATGGAGAAGCCGACTCCCTCGCCAACCTCGCCTCCAGCAAAGGGCCGGTCCCTCCCGGAGTCTTTGTCTCCGACCTCCACAAGCCATCCATCCGGGTGGATCCGACCACTGAGGACACAGCCGACCCCCTAAAAGCGGATGCTCCGACTGACCTTCGGTCGGACGCGCACCCGCCTGGGTCCGACCCTAGTGTGCTGAACGTCGAGTCCGACTAGAGGCAACCCTTTGTCGACCGGTTGACAGACGAATTACTCCCCGCCGACTCCACCGAGGCTCGGCGCCTCGCTCGGCGGGCCAATCCCTTTGTCCTGGTCAACAACACCCTGTACAAGAGGAGCCCCTCCGGGATCCTCCAGAAGTGCATCCCGGCCGACCAAGGAAGACACCTGCTGGTCGACATCCACGGCGGGGTTTGCGAACATCATGCCGCGCCGCGGTCCCTGGTGGGGAAAGCCTTCCGACAAGGCTTCTACTGGCTGACCGCTGCGGCAGACGCAACGCAAATTGTTCGCACTTGCGAAGGATGACAATTCTTCGCAAGGCAAACACACCTCCCGGCACAAGTCCTGCAGACGATCCCCATCACGTGGCCCTTTGCGGTCTGGGGGCTCGATCTGGTCGGACCCTTCAGAAAGGCGCTCGGAGGCTTCACTCATTTGCTCGTCGCCGTGGACAAGTTCACGAAGTGGATAGAAGCCAAGCCGCTGGCGACCATTACTTCCGTGCAGGTGGCAAGCTTCTTCCGCAACATTGTCTACCGCTTCGGAGTTCCGAACTCCATCATCACCGACAACGGAACGCAGTTCACGGGGAAGGAGTTCCTCGAATTCTGCGACGACTTCAACATCCGGGTCGACTGGGCAGCGGTTGCACACCACCGTGCCAACGGTCAGGCCGAGTGGGCCAACGACACGATTCTCCAGGGGCTCAAGCCGCGAATCTTCAGTCGACTGAAGAAATTCGCGGGATGGTGGACGGCCGAGCTGCCTCCCGTTCTCTGGAGCCTGCGGACCACGCCAACACGGTCGACCGGATTCACGCCATTTTTGCTGGTGTTCGGAGCGGAGGCCGTCCTCCCAACTGACCTCGAGTACGGCGCCCCAAGAGTACAAAACTACGACAGCGTGTGGGGGTCGGAGGCGCGACAGGACGACCTTCACCAACTCGACGAAGCACGAGACGTCGCCGTCCTGCGGTCGGCCAAGTACCAGCAGACACTACGCCGATACCACAGTCGACTGGTTCGCGGCCGGTCGTTCGAAGTCGGCGACTTAGTGCTGCGCCAAGTCCAGTCCACGAAGGATAGGCATAAGCTCTCCCCGCCCTGGGAGGGCCCCTTCGCCGTCGCGGAGGTCCTCCGACCCGGCACCTTTCGTCTCAAGGACGCCGAAGGCAACCTCATTGCGAACGCGTGGAACATAGAGAAGCTGAGAAGGTTTTATCCTTAGTAGACCTCCCTTCTCTTTGTACCACTCAAGAAATTTCGAAAAAACAAGAAATCACGGCGGTCGGTCATCCGACCGAGTGACCGTTCTCTCCTCTTTTGCGCCTTTTTTGCTGACCCCGAGCACTACGACCTACGCTCCGGCGGCGGGGGTCCCGAAATAGTGCCGTGCGGGTCGCAGAAACTATGCGTTCAAAAGCGACCAACAGTTGGTCGGAGCAGCTACTCTCCTGCGCGAACTCGTGTTAAACGCCGTCTCAGACCTACGCTTGACCCGATGCGGTCCCTAAAGGCTACGGTCGATGGAGCACGTTTTCCCGAAAGCAACCCCGTGGAAGAGAAGCAGAATTAGCAAAAAAGAAGGAGAAAGCTGATAAAACAGTCTTTTTTATTCATTTACATAAGGGGCACTAGCCCCACCGGCGGGAGCCGCCCACCGGGGTCAGAGCCTCCCGTCACTCGCGGCGGTACTCCTCCAGTTGTGCGCCAATCCAGCCGAAAGACACGTGGCGCCGCTCAGTTAGCGCCTGGATCAGCGGCTCCCTCACCTCCCAAAGGTGAGGAACGGCCGCAATGAGGACGTCGACTCGCCTCGCGTCGCCGGCCACGGCGGCGGCCTCAACCTCCGCCACAATCCTTCGCCAAGCCTCCTCAGCTTCCACGGAGGATTGCCTAAGGAGCGGAGCAGAGTGATCCGCCATTGTGCGAGAGAGGAGCTTGGCTAGCGAGTTCTGGTGAAGCTCGCGAAGACGCCAGCGCATCTCCTTTTATACCCCGCGGTATGGAAGACGAAGCGCATCAAGTAATGGCAGGGGGCGGGAGCCGAAGCGTCTGACAGCAGTTTCAACCACGGCGCGGCCCTCCAAGAGAGTTAAGACAGCCTTATCCCGAAAACTCTTTTTTTCGTATTTCACACGTCTCCTCACCCCGAGCTCAAAGTGGTATGCAGCGACTGCACCTCCAGTCCCCGGGCACCACTCGGGGGCTACTTATGACCGCACGGGTCGGTGACCTAGGTCAATAACCCAACCGACCAAACGGTCTTCCTCGCAGTAACCTCTTCAACCCAAGTACTGCGGCCTACGCCCCTGCGGCTACGGCTTCGAAGCAGCACTTCGCGGAAGAAAGTAATTACCCGAGCAAGGAAGGCTGAGGCCGGCCGGAGGCATTTCAACTTAGGTCAGCAACCTGACCGACCGAACGGTCTTCCTCGCGGTAACCTCTCTAACCCAAGTGCTGCGGCCTACGCCCCTCGTCCTGGCTACGGCCAAGTAGCACGCCAGCGGAAGAAAGAAATTACCCGAGCGAGGAAGGCCGAGGCCGGTCGGGAGCATTTCAACTTAGGTCAGCAATCCGACCGAATGGGCACTTCGCGGAAGAAAGAAGTTACCCGAACCAGGCAGGCCGACGCCGGTCGGAAGCACCCCTTCTCTGTGAAGTGAGCGCTCTAAGTCCTAGTCTCATCCCGCGTTTTCCTCGGATGTGATCGACACAACACCTACGCTGTCGGGATGCCCCTGCGGGTCCTGTGGCTACGGTCGTAAAAATGTCCATCGCATAAAAGAAACACGAGATGAGCGAACGGAAACCTAAAACGGCCCAGCAGGCCAGATTCATTAGCGACGCATCGTTCATTACATGTACTTCAAAAGACAAAAAAAACTAATCGTCTCCTTCTTCTCGGCAGAGGATACTCTTGTAATACTGCGAGATCTTCTTCAAGTTTTTGGAATTTCTCGTATGGGTAATTGGTGGACCAGCCTGGTGATCTGCAGGTCTGACTTTCTAGTGTGGTGTGGAAAAAAAAGGAAAGAAATTTCACCAACCTTTTCTCCCTCCCACTCGTCCACCTAATCCCTCTCTTTCTCTCCCCTCTCTCTTTTCTTCCTCCCAAACCGAACCAGCCAAGTCTCCCCTTGGTTTCTCCTACAAGTAGCCTCCTCTTCCCCATTTTCGTGGCTTCTCCTAGCGGCAGACAAGGAGTGCTCTTCCTCAAGCTTGGTGCCCTTCTCCACCCCAAGTGGCTCCTCCTTCACCTCCAAATAGCGACAAGCACTCATCCGAGCACTCCTCCCTTTCTTCCTCCTCTAGGTGAGTGGTTCTCCTCCATGGATGGTTGTTGGTGAGCTCGGATCTAGAGGTCCTTGGCTGGTGGTGGTAGGGTTCTAGGGTCCCTAGGGTCAAAATTTGTGGAGGGAAAGCTAGTTCTTTTGGAGGAATCCGGTTTTGTTTTCGTGTAGTTTACGTGTTGTTCTTTGAGCTACGATTCGAGCTAGTTAGAAGCATTTTCTGGGTCCGTATGTTGCGTAAAGTTGTAGATAATCGAATTATATTTAATTGGAGTATAAGAACTCGAAAATCCGTCCGACCATTTAAAAGTTATGTGCAAAATCTTGTTGACTATCCTGATTAGGTTTCTTTGCGAGCAGAATTGTTCAAGCTATTTGTTTTGAGCTTCTTGTAGTCCGATTGAGCTTTTTCATTTGCCTAGAGAAGTGTAGGATATTTTCTCTAGTTTTATAAAATGTACTTGTTTGTTAGATTTCAGTTTAAGAATCAAAAGTTATGTTGTTTTGAACTTGCTGCCCGAAACTTGTTTTTCTCGGATGTTTAGATTTTGGGATGAATGTTCAGAGGTTGATTAGAGGATCTTGGAGCCATCTCCTGTTTAATTGGTTGCTAGAGAAGTTGTAGCTAGTGCTCTCAAGATTCTATAGAGCTCAAGAACACCCAATTTGGCCATACCATTTAGAAGTTATGCAATTTTTAGTACATCTTTGTCGGTTTGGTGATTCTCTGAATGTTCGGACTTTGATCTGAATTTCAGAGTGCCATTTGAGGACTTTAAATTGAAGTATTGAATGATTGGCTATGGGGTAACTGTAGTACATCCTCTTGTGCTCATTGAGAATCCAAGAACTTGAATTTTGGTTGAACCATTAGAAAGTTATGCAAGTTTTACCTCCTTGCTGTCCAAATTGCAACTATTAGTAGATTCAATTTTGAGTGGTGATTTTGAGCAAGATAGAGGCAGAATTTGGATTTAATTTTGCCTAGAGATAGCTAGAACTTTCTTAGTAGATGCTTAAAATGTCTTTGGTTGCTCAATTTGGAGTTGTTTAGCAATAGTTTTGCTTTAGCAAAGTGGGCTACTCAAACCAGTTTTGGGATGAAATTTCAGATTTGGGGCAAGTTTGACTTAGGGAGTATCTATGTGGTTTGTTGTTGTTTGTTGACTCTAGATCTTGTGGAATTGAGTATGTGATTATGTTTCCAGATGGAGTAGCTTCGGGAGTGACCTCTTCTTCCCGCCACTCCATTCCTCTCGGTAGAAGGCAAGTGTGTCATTTCGATTAAATGCTAAAAAGGAATGAATCATGCTTTGCTTTGTGATTTTCATCATGTTGATATTTATGTTGATGCAAATGTTAAGTTCATAAATTTATTCATTTGTCCCTTGTGTGTGTGAATCGATTAGAGGCATATGAAGGTTAAGTATTTGTTAGTGTTTTGGTTGATTTGATGATTATATTGATGAATATGAGAATGGATTGCCATGTGTGTATTCATTTTGTGAAATCATGTGCTGAAAAATTGGTTTAGAATTCAATTTCCAAAATGTGTTTGTGCATGTGTTTGACAAGTTGACAAGAAATAGTGTATCTTTTTCTTGTGCCGGACCAAATTCTCAAAAACAGAGAGTTTCCCTTTTCTTGTGGGACCAAGTTTTGGAGTCCGCCGTGGGCGTGCTTTTGAGCTCATGAGCCGGACTCAATTTTCCAAGAAACCAGTAAGTTTTGCATGTACGTCGGACCAATTTCTTTGGTCAGTCGTGAACGGCTTTTTGAGGATTGATTTCGCATGTACGACGGACTGATTTCTTTTAGTCTGTCGTGAACGTGTTTTCGCCGGAATGATTTCTTCTTGAAACTGAGACTTTCACTTGTACACCGGACCGATTTTGTTGGTCCGTCGTGAATGGTTTTTTGAGTGACTTTTTCATGTGTACGTCGGACCATATTTTTTAGTCCGTCGTGAATGCGTTTTTGCTCGATTAGGGTTTTGAGCAAAATTGGAATTGTGTTTGATTTGTTTTTGAGATTATGAAATTTGTGAGAATTTCATGATGCTTGAAGTGGACTTTATGCAATGCTCGTGAGAGTATTTGCATGGATTGATGTGAGTCAAGTCGTGGACTTGTGCTCGGAATTGTTTTGTGGTTTGTTCATGTGCAGGTATTGCTCGAAGACGAACGTGGTCGATGACGGGACCGGAACTAGGTTCATGGAGGAGCTGAGGTTCGGGACTAGGTTCAGGGAGGAACTGAGGTCTTGGTGGTCAAGGATGTCATGCGGGACGTTCGGGCTAAGAGAATGGTGCACATGAAGAATGGTTAGTCACGTGAGAATGGCGGGGAGGTCATTCGCGTGCAAAGTGTTAGTCACGTGAGTATGGCAGGTGGCCATACGCGTGCAAAGTGTTAGACACGTGAGTATGGTAGGGTTGCCATACGCGTGCAAGAGTTGTACTCGGCCAGGTTGGGCCAAGTAGAGTTGTGTTGGATACAGATTCCTTCTAGGGAATAGGAATCGTATTCAGAACTCCTTGTGGGTTGGTCCTTTAAATAGGAGGGGTGTCTCCTGTTAAAGGGCATCAATCGAACCAAGTAGTAGAACAGGCGCAAGGGAGCTTGAGCTTGGTTTTAGGGTTTGTACTCTTTTGATGGGAGTACTTTAGACAAAAGAAATAAAGATCAATTCTTCTAGTTCCTTGTGTGCTACAATATTCTCTTTTTGGTTCTTGTTTGCATGCTTGTTCTAGTTCTAGATTGGTTTTTGTTCTTTAAGTTTTATCTTGATTTGATCCATCAAAAACCTCTCTAGGGTATTGATCTAGTGTTTCTCAAAGTCTAGTTGATCAATCTTTTGTCGTTCTTGTTTAATCTTGAAGTTTTGATTAGATTGATTCTCGTCAAGTTCTGGATCAGCAAGCTTGCGAAGCTCATAACTTTTGATCCGTAAGTCCGATCGAGCTGATTCTTTTTGGGTTCGATTCGTATTGGAATCTAGTTTCTCGTGTCCAAATTTTATATTAATCTAACGGTTGGATCTCCGGGAATTTGCGTTTTACCGAACCTGTATCATTCTGTTTTTGTCGAAAACGAGGCAATTATTTGGTTCTATTTTGGGGTGAACTTTTAATAGATCAAGAATTTAGTTTTAGCTTCCGCACAATCATTCACCCCCCCTCTGATTGCTATATTCGTATACTTCGATCCTACACATTTATGTCCATGTGGAAGGATAGAAATGTTTGTTTATGCAATTTAATTGTGTTAATTGCATTTGTGCATTCATAAAAGAAGAGGCGACCCATTCTGATGCGGGCCTCTGTGTTCACACGTAGTGCACACGAAAGTCCTACCTCGTAGTCCCACTCATCGAGGTGAATGGGAGCGAGACAGTAAGAGTAGGCACCTTCCACGGGATGGAAGGGACGTGAGGGTGCACACCGACGGGTGTGCACTCAGCGATCTGTGACGTGCATCTAAAAAGAGCATACATGTGCATTGCATCGCTAACGATTGAGTTTTGTGTGTTAAATGGAGTTGTGAAGAGTTGGGATCGAGTCGTGGACTCACCCAAAAAGATTCTATGAGGTATGTGTATGAAAAGGGCAATGAGGTAAGTGGTAGCGGTACAATTGTTTATGTATTGGTTGAATCTTTTAAGAGTTACATTCTTAATGATGGGTTGGAATTGCTAACTTGTTATTCATATTGATTCGATGCACTTTGCTGAGTTTTCGAACTCACGCTTGTTTGTTAATATTTTTAGGTACTCGGAAGAGCGACTTGCCGGGTTTGGGGCGTAGCTGCACCTCCACTGTGTCTCACGACATGTTTCAGACATTTGGAATCAATTAGTAAATTTGTAGCTAGTTAATCTATTTGTGTAATCATGTGGTATTTAAGTTGAGTTGTTAATGAATGGATTTTTAGTAGTTGTTAATTGCCTACATGTCATGATGGTTGATTGATTCCATGACATGTTGAAATTATCATTGCTATATTGATAATTGTGATCTCTTTTGCCTGCTGAGTGGATGTCCACTTAGTAGGGGAGGTCTTGCGAAATTTTTTAGTGAAAATTAGATAGGTTTTGGTAGCACTTCGGGCACGTGAGGTGCCGGGGTGTTACAACTCTGCGGCGAGATCCGATCGGCAATCTCCCGGGCGTACGGGTCGACCTGGGCCACAAACCCGTCGACTTCTTCGTCGCTCCGGTTCGCGGCAACACCGCTCCCGACCGTCTCGAGGTCGATGCCGTCGTAGTAGGAGACGGCATTAACCAGTGCCGAGGAAGCGCCGAGCATCGCCGCCTCCCGCACCGAGGCTTCGACGTGCTCCGGAACCCCCTCCAGCAGGACGGAAAGGGAGCTTGGGCCCGGGGTAAGCCCCAGCAGCCGGTCGCAGATAGCCTGGCCGACCCTCCGAAGGGTCGACAGCTCGGCCGTCGCGTCGGCCGCCTCCCTCTCCGCTCTCTGTTGGGCCGACAAGGCGAAGTCCCGCGACGTGAGCGCCTCGTCCCGCTGCTCCGACGCCAGCCGCCGCGACTCCAGGACGCCGTTGAGGTTCCCCTGCAGCTCTGCAAGGGAAAAACCGCGTCAGAGGACGCCTACCCCAATGCCCACGAAAGGGTCGGCTAACTCACCAGCCAAGGAAGCCTCCCTGGCGCGGAGATCCCCTTCAGCCTTAGCGCGCGCCTCCCGGTCGGACGCTGCACGATCGGCGAGCGCCCTCGCCGACGCAAGCTCCTCCCGAGCAAGGTTTCGCTCGGCGCGCAGTTGGTCGGCCTCCCTCCGAGCCGACTCACTTGCATCCCGGAAGAGGACGGCCTCCGCCCGAGCGGACTCCTCCGCGCTAACCGCTGAAGCTTTAGCTCTCTCGGCCTCCGCCAGGGACGACCTGGCCTCCCCCACCTCACCGTTCAACAACTGTGCTAGCCGCTGAGCCTCCCGCAGGGTTTCAGTGACTTCGCCCAGCCACTGACCGACGGCGGTGGCCTTCTCTCGCTCAGCGACAAGCGCCCCCTGGGCGTCGCGCAGCTCTTCCTCCACGGCATCCCTCTGACTGTGCATACGTCGGAGGAAGCCTGACTTCTTCGACGCCCGGGACTGCAGACGCTGCAAGAAATCACCTGCCCGGTCAATCACAGCTCCGTTCAAGAAATAACAAGGACAAGCCTCTTTTAGCCTTACCGATCCGGCCGGGCGGGCCTCTTGGATGAAATAATTCATCGCCTTGGAGGAAGACTCGAGAGCAAAGAGAAGATCCTTGCGGATCCGACCGATCTCGTTCTCGACCTTCCTCTCACTCGCCTCCAGAGCCTTCCAGTCGCGGAGCTCCGCCTCGTCGTCCAAGACGAACGACGGCTCTCCGGACGAGCCGCTGCCCGGCCAGGTCAGCACGGCGAGCTCCGACCGCGCTGTCCCGGCATCCTGCCCTTCCGGAGCGTCCCCGACGACCCATTGCAGGGCCTCTTGCGACGGTCGACCTACCCCAACCGGCGGTTGCCCACGGTGGGGGGCGACAGACTTCCAATGAACTCCCTCGGCCGTCGGTGGGCAAAGCGAGCCCAGCCGAGACTCCCTCGACCGGCGTCACGGTAGGCATCGGACCCAACGGTCCCCCTGCCGGCGGCACCACCTCCTCTCCCGCAGACCCCGCCGCGGGGACCGTACCCGTGGGGGCCCCGCTCTGGACAGTCATCGGTGCGGACCCCGCCGGCGGGGGCGAAGAAACGCGACTCCTCGCTCCCGAGGTGGGGCTCAGCACCATCCCCGTGCTTGAGTGGCCCCTGCACGCAACAACCAGTCGGGAACCGCGCGAGGAAACCTAAGCAAAGGGCAAGTCAGAGGGCGGATGAGACACTTACCACGTCGAGCGGATGTGCAATGCCTAACGCGCCCTTTTTGCTGGCCCCCTGCGCAGGGGCGTAGGGGCTCTTCATCTTCTCAGAAGAAACCCCGAGCTTGGGGCGTCCTCCTGAGGCTCGAGCCCACCGACCCCTTGGTCGGAACCCGCATCAGAGTCGCCCGAGTCACCCCCGGCGCTCTCGCTACCCTCGCTCGAGGTCGACTCCTCGTCGCTGTCTTCCAGGGTCATGTCGGAGACCTCCTCGCCTCGCGCGGCCCGGGCCGCGCGCTCCTCTTTCTTCCACGCTGCCGCGGCTTTCTTCTCCTCCCTCCGCACACGGCGGGCGACGTCACGTTGATCCGTGATGGCGCGTGCCGCGGCTCTCGCCTCTTTTTCTCCCAGTAGAAGGGCCCGGGAGATCATGCCGCCGAGTCCCTGCGAAAGCACACTCGGGTAAGCGGAGAGAAGAGCAAGGGAAAAAGAGTCAGAAAGGTAGAGACCGCCCGACCTACCAGGTTCGGTGGATTCTGCGCCGAGAACGGCGCGGGGACCTCGCCCACCGCCTCGGTGTCGCCCACGCGGACGACCGCAGACACACGGGCAAAAAGCTCCGACCCCGGGAGCTCCGTCTCGGACGACCTCATGGGGTCGGACAATCCGGTGTACCTGAACATGGGGTGCACCCGATCCTTGAAGGGTTGGACGCGCCTCTCCATGAACGCGCGGACGACCACCTCGCCTGTCAAGCCCCGCGCCTTCAGACCCCCGATCCGCTCGATGATTACCTCCACATTCCTTTTGTCTCTCGTATTGGGACCCCAACCCTAGTGGGGACCCAGCACAGGCAGTCTGCCGGTGAAGATTGGGGCATTGATGCCCGGGTTCTGGACATAGAACCATTCGGTATGCCACCCCCGGTTCGACGATGGCAGCTTCACGTCGATGTAGCCCGCCTTGCGGCCACCTCGCAGTTGGATGGCAAGGCCGCCCAGGGGAGCGGCCGCGTCAGACGGCGACCGCGCGAAGAAGAAGTGCCTCCAGAGCCCCCAATGGGGTTCGATCCCCAAGAAGGCCTCGCACAGCGTGATGAAAATCGCGATGTGGAGGACGCCGTTCGGGTTCAAGTGGTGCACTTCCCCCCGGTAGAAGTGTAGCAGCCCGCGGACGAACGGGTGGAGGGGGAGGCCGAACCCGCGCTCGTAGAAGGAGGCAAGTGCGACGATCTCCCCGGCGCCCGGCGCAGGGGTTGCGGCCCCCGCCGGCACCCTCCACCGCGACTCGTCCCGCGGAGGAAGGAACCCCTTCCTCTCCAACCCAAGGATGCGGCCGGCCGCCAGCGAGCACGGAGGCCACGACATCACCGAAACCGACGAGGAGGCAAGGCGAGACGCGAGGAAGCAGGGAGCTTTTCTCTTCTGGTTTTCTCTTTTTAGCAGAAAGCACGAGCAAGCGTCTCCCTCCTCGCGCCTCCCTTGCTCTCTTTTATAGGCACCGGGTGGGAACGGACGCCTCTTCGCGCCAACCGGTGCCCCTTCGCGCGAACTGACGCGTCCGCCGACCGTTCGCCTGCCACCTCGGCCACTACCCCGGTAACGTGCCGCAATTCATTTAATTTCCACTGAGCATTAAATGCTCTGACAGGACAGCCGCCTCGCGCCGCACGCCACGCAGCTCCGCGGACTCCGCCGGGCGTAACGGGCCAAGGCGCCCCGAAAAAAGGTACGAACGGCCCATTGGGCCGCCCGGCCTTGGGGCCGCGGATTGCCTTCGGGCTCGCACCCAAGGCCCGGCACCGTGTTGAGGGTTACGAAGGCCAAGTCCAGTCGACTGGAACTGAAGCCGCCCCAGCACGTAAAACAGAGCGAGGGGCGGACCAGGGTGAGCTCCCAGAGGGCCTCCAGTTGGGTCGGCGGACGACCCAATCACCCTGACCCGCATCCGAGACCATACCTCACACTCTCCCGCGGAGCTCATCGATGAGTGGCGCCCAGCCGCGCTCCGGGTCGGCGGACGACCCGGTAGCCCGATACGGGATCGAGTAAGGAAAGGTTCTCATGGGACGCCCCACAGTGGGTCGGATGCCCGTGCAGGGATCCACGTCCGCTTGGAGATGATCCTCCCCGCGGGAGATCACCAAGGTCCCACTCGGATCACCCGTTAGCAGCTCGCACGAGCACGGCGTTCAAACCGACGTAGGTAAACGCGCGTTCGCTCACCCGACTCTAGGTCCCACGACCGTGGCCGACCAGAGTCCGATCGGCTATAACGCAAACAGCCGCTCCGACCGGGTAAACCCCCGACCGGCTCTCCGACCCGCTCGGGGGCTACACCCACCGGGTGCGCTCGCGCGCACCCGGCCCTTCGGCCGGCGCGGCCGACAGGCCAGTCGAGCCGACCGACTCCGCCGACCTCCGGGTCAGCCAGTCGCTCCGACCGGGTAAAACCCCCGACCGGCTCTCCTGTAGGATCGAAGTATACGAATATAGCAATCAGAGGGGGGGTGAATGATTGTGCGGAAGCTAAAACCAAATTCTTGACCTATTAAAAGTTCACCCCAAAACAGAACCAAATAATTGCCTCGTTTTCGACAAAAACAGAATGACAGAGGTTTGGTAAAACGAGAATTACCGGAGATCCAACCGTCGAAACGATCTGAAATTTGGACACAAGAAACTAGATTCCAATACGAATCGAACCCAAAAAGAATCAGCTCGATCGGACTTACGGATCAAAAGTTATGAGCTTCGCAAGCTTGCTGATCCAGAACTTGACGAGAATCA
This sequence comes from Rhipidocladum racemiflorum, assembly GCA_036346355.1. Classification (NCBI taxonomy): domain Eukaryota; kingdom Viridiplantae; phylum Streptophyta; class Magnoliopsida; order Poales; family Poaceae; genus Rhipidocladum; species Rhipidocladum racemiflorum. The sequence continues at coordinate 54,330,308 of CM070577.1, read as the reverse complement.
ATCTAATCAAAACTTCAAGATTAAACAAGAACGACAAAAGATTGATCAACTAGACTTTGAGAAACACTAGATCAATACCTAGAGAGGTTTTGATGGATCAAATCAAGATAAAACTTGAAGAACAAAAACCAATCTAGAACTAGAACAAGCATGCAAACAAGAACCAAAACAGAAAATATCAGTAGCGACGTGGTTACTGTAGCACGCAAAAATCTTGGAAGAATTGATCTTTATTTCTTGTCTAAAATACTCTCATCAAAAGAGTACAAACCCTAAAACCAAGCTCAAAGCTTGATGCGCTCAGCTCTCCTTGGTGCCTTTCAACAGGAGACCCCCCACCTATTTAAAGCACCAACCCACAAGGAGTTCTGAATACGATTCCTATTCCCTAGAAGGAATCCGTATCCAACTCAACTCTACTTGGCCCAACCAGCCGAGTACAACTCTTACTGCAAGCGTATGGCAACCCTACCATACTCACGTGACTAACACTTTGCACGCGTATGGCCACCTGCCATACTCACGTGACTAACACTTTGCACGCGAATGACCTCCTGCCATTCTCACGTGACTAACCATTCTTCATGTGCACCATTCTCTTAGCCCGAACGTCCGCGCATGACATCCTTGACCACCAAGACCTCGGTTCCTCCTGAACCTAGTCCCGAACCTCAGTTCCTCCATGAACCTAGTTCCGGTCCCGTCATCGACCACATTCGTCTTCGAGCAATACACGCACATGAACAAACCACAAAACAAATCCGAGCACAAGTCCACGACTTGACTCAATGTCAATCCATGCAACTACTCACATGAGTATTGCATAAAGTCCACTTCAAAAGAAGCATCATGAAATCATTACAAATTTCAAATTCACATACAAAATTCAAATCCAAATCGCTCAAAACCTAATTGGCGAACGCATTCACGACGGACAAACAAAGTTGGTCCGTTGTATAAGGAAAAGTTTCTGTTCCAAGAAGCCAACCAAGCGGAAAAACACGTTCACAACGGACAAACAAAGTTGGTCCGTTGTACATGCAAATGGCTTGGTCATGAGCTCAAAACAAGTTCACAACGGACCCGGAAGCTTGTCCGCGCCAAGCGTGCCACGCTTCGGTTTCACAAAAGTAAAACCCTAGAAAAAGTCCATTCACGACGGACAAAAAGAATTAGTCCGTTGTACATGTGAAAATCTTGGTTCCAAGAAATTATCCAAACCGAAAAAGCTTGTTCACAACGGACCAAGAAAAAGCGTCCGTTGTACATGTGAAAATGACTTCGGTCATGGGCTCAAAAACATGTTCACATGAGACCCAAAAACACCGTCTGTCGCAGATGGGAAACTTCTTGTTTCTTGAGAACTTTGTCCTAGCTAATGTGTAACTTCTTGTTTCTTGTCAATTGTCAAAACACATGAACAAACACATTTTGCAAATTCAAATCTAAGTTAATTTTTCAGTTCAAAGCCAATTTTTCAGCACATGATTTCACAATCTCCCCCTTGATGAAAACATTGGAAACACCACTTAGAATTGAACATTTGGCATTCACTTTTCAAAAGATTTTGAAATCCAAAGGATCAAAGACCAAAGTAAGAAAACACAGAAATCCCCCTTTGACCAAAATGCAAAACAAAATCTCCCCCTGAGAATGAAAATGTGTGTGAATGTGCAATGCGCCCAAAAATTCAAAAAAAAATCTCCAAACTTCTCCCAAAATTCTCAATTTTAACAACTCTCCCTTTTTCTTTAAACTTTTCAAAGAAAGATTTCCAAATTTCTCCCCCTTTGACAATGGATTCATCAAGAGTAAAAGAGAGAACAGGTTCAAAATTTTTCCTGAAACAATGATTTCACAAAGAGAAACAAGGGAGTGCCAAGATAGGAAAAGATGAGCTCATTCGATCATATAACCTTATATATCACATAACATGCAAAATACATGATCTTGATGTGATTTTAACAAGTTAGGGAATGACATGCATCTCAACCTCAATTCAGTCAACTATAGCCAAGTACTAAGCAAAACCTTTAGTAGAAAAGCAAAGGCTCAAACTTGAAGCAACTAACAATTCTGGGCGAGCAAATAGTTTCAACTCCAATCTAGTAAACTAATTTAATCCTTAAATCGCATGTGGCATGCTTGAAGCATACTTCTTTTATTTCCTTGGAGTGGCATGCTTGAAGCATACATCTTGTCTTTTGAGGAATGGCATGCTTGAAGCATACATCTTACCTTTTAGGAAAGCACCCTGAAGCACATAACTTGAGGTTTTTTGCTTTTGACAACCCTTTTTTGATTCCCTTTTCTTTTCATTTTCTTGATTATAAACATGCAAAAGTGATTAAAAGGTCTTATGAAAGAGTAAAGTTGAAACCACACTTGCTTCATAGCCCAAATTTGTCAAGAGGATTCAATATTAAGCCTAGAAGAGTAAGATATCACAGTATTTAGCTATAGGTAATCACCCAGGAATTCCACAATGTTATTTTTAGTTCAAGTGAGACAATTAGATTATCATATATTAGCTCAATTACATAACATATAAAGAAATATGATAAAGTGAGCTCATCAAGTGAAAGAACTTGGCAAAGAAACTCCCTCAAAACAATCCCATTGGATGAACAATTCCAAGTTCTCCCGAATAAAAGCAAAAGCGAGAAGAAGACAAAGGTTTTGTGAAAATGTCTGCCAATTGATGTTCAAGATCCACATGATGAAGCACAATATTTTCTTTTTCAACATGATCTCTAAGAAAGTGAAATCCAGTATCAATATGCTCAAGAAAAGGGATTACTCAAGAGGTGGCACGAACCAAATGAAATCAACATCCTCCAAAGTCAACATCAGAAAAAGCTCTTAAACTAATCCATGAGGAAGCAGAAAGCCAAATGCCAAAATCTTGAGTTCTATGAAGATACCTGAAAATCCTTTTGATAGCTTGTCGATGTGAAGCACGTGGGAAGCTTGAAAACAAGCACACAAGCACACACAAGCACGTGGGAAGAGTCTCTCATGTAAACCTCTAATTATCTCGTCCTCAACAAAACATTATCATCATCTTTATGAACAAAGACACTCTCCCCCTGAACATATACACTTGTACTGCATCATTTGAACTAGTGCCTTTTGCGAAAGCAGAAGTGGAAGAAGCATCTCCAAAGGCAACACTTTCAAAGATGAGATGCACGCAGTGAAGGAGAACCAAATCTTATCACCGAACATATGAAGTGAGCATCCAAAATTCACTAGCCACATGTTCTCCCTCCTCGCGTGAGAAGCCTACATAGAAGCGAGAAAGTGTCGAGGTCTCGATCGGGTTAGAAATAAGATGTTTAGGAATCCGATCTTGAGACACACGACGGACAACAGGATGCACAACACGTTAATTTTTATGCACAAAATCAGATTTGCCTTTTCCCATGTTTGTAGGATCAGAAGGTGTTTTCATCACTCTAGGCGCATAAAACTGTGCTTTGCTGAAATTTGACCTAGCCTTAGTTCTTTCCTTCTTTTCTTTGTTTGGCTAGTCTAAAGCAAAAATCTACTAAGTGTCCATCTCTACCACAATGAGTGCAAGTGTACTTGACATGATGTTTAGCTTTAACAAAGTAAAAGCACATTTTGCATTCATCATAGTAGAAGATAAAAAACCAAAGCAGATTGAAAAGCAATTTTCTTAGGCTCATTAGATAACTCAATTTTGCAAGGAGCCTGAACAACGATCTGAGGTTTAGTTTCATATGTGGCATAAGGATCAAAACCTAAACCTCTCTTGTTTGTGCTAACCTTAGATTGATCCAAAATCATGTTCAACTTCTTCTTGCCATTAGTGAAAGCGTTCCAAAGAATTTTGCAAGTAATCAACTTTCTTAGCAAGAGTTAAACAATTATTGCAGGAATATCTACTTTTCCTTTTGTTTGCGACAAGTTGAGCATGAGAGAATTTCATGTGAAAGCAAATTATCAGTTAATTGAGAAACCCTAGCATTTGCATCTTTCAATTTTAATTCAAGAGTTGAGCATTTAGAACAAGAAGTTGAACTATGCAAATCATCGATTGGAACAGCTAGCATGTACAACATGTTTCTCATTTTCTCATTTAGATGCAACAAAAGAGCATGTTCTTTCCTAAGCAAGGTGAGCTCATTGTAAATTAAGTCACATGATTTGCAAGTATCATCACTAGGAATCAAAGTCTTAAGTCTAGCAATTTCAGCATTCAATGATTCAATAATGAAATCATATTTATTAATTTTCTTATCACGTTTGTCAAGCAATTTTCCAAGACGGCAGACAGAATAGCTAATTCATCATAAGAGGGATCTACCTCATTGAAGTCATTTGTCGTGATCGTCCTCAGTGAGGCTATCCTTCTTTGCTTGCCATGAGACATAGTCCTATCAAATCATGCTTGCTTGGAGTTGCATCATCTTCGCCGCTCTCCGAGTCCACATCGCTCAAATTGACTTGTTCAAGAGCGGAAAGAACTCGGTGAACCACCTTGCGGTTGATGAAGCTCTTCTTCTTCCTATCATTTGACGAGAACCTTTTCTTCTCATTCCTTCTGTCGTTGTCCTTCTCCTCCTTTGATGTTTTTCCTGCAAGCTTAGGACAATTTGTGCGAATATGGTTGAGGTCACCACACTCATAGCATCTTGGAGGACCACCTCTCTTTCTCATTCTCACATTACGCAAAGCTTTGTTAAAGCGAGAAGAGAGTAGTGCCAGATCTTCTTCAGAAACTCTTCAAGTTGCTCATCATTAAAGAAGACATGGAAGACAAGGCAAAGCTAGAAGAAGAATTTGCATTTGACATGTTAGGGTTAGAGATCAAAGCAATTGATTTAATGTTACCCTTCCTGGCAAGAACATCCAACTCATGAGTTTTCAACTTAGAGTAAAGAACATCTAAAGTAAGTGTACTCATGGTAGTAGATTCTTGTATAGATGTTACTTTCATCTCCCACACCGACATGTCCAAAGCACTAAGCAATTGTCTAGCATTAGCAGCATCATCAAAGCTAACTCCAACAAGACGCAAATTGCTAAGAATCTTATTAAAAGCGTGCAAAGAAGTCATCTACCGACTCACCGGTTTCATCTCAAATCGCATGTATTCCTTTTTGTAAAGATCTTGACGAACCTCTTTAATAGTGTTAGAACCCTCATGGTAATCACAAAGAGATTTCCATACCTCATATGCAGATCGAAGATGAATCACACGATCGAAGTCGCTACGTCCCAAGCCTTGGATAATCAAGTTGCGCGCCTTACTATTTGCTTCAACATGTGCACGATTGGTGTCGTTGACGTTGTCGTTCTTGAGGGACATCATATGGTTTGTAGACCTTCTCCCAAATTGTGAATCCCTGAGCTTGGATGAACGCCTCCATCTTGGCCTTCCAAAACTGAAAATCAACACCATTGAACACACAAGGTTTTGTCGAATAATGATCCATTGATCTAATCACCGATTAAGATAGATTAGAAAAACCTTGCTCTCGATACCACTTGTAGGATCGAAGTATCTGAATATAGCAATCAGAGGGGGTGAATGATTGTGCGGAAGCTAAAACCAAATTCTTGACCTATTAAAAGTTCACCCCAAAACATAACCAAATAATTGCCTCGTTTTCGACAAAAACAGAATGACATAGGTTTGGTAAAACGAGAATTACCGGAGATCCAACCGTCGAAACGATCTGAAATTTGGACACAAGAAACTAGATTCCAATACGAATCGAACCCAAAAGAATCAGCTCGATCTGACTTACGGATCAAAAGTTATGAGCTTCGCAAGCTTGCTGATCCAGAAATTGAATATAATCAATCTAATCAAAAATTCACGATTAAACAAGAACGACAAAAGATTGATCAACTAGACTTTGAGAAACACTAGATCAATACCTAGAGAGGTTTTTGATGGATCAAATCAAGATAAAACTTGAAGAACAAAAACCAATCTAGAACTAGAACAAGCATGCAAACAAGAACCAAAAGCAGAAAATCTTTGTAGCGGCGTGGTTCTTGTAGCACGCAAAAATCTTGGAAGAATTGATCTTTATTTCTTGTCTAAAATACTCTCATCAAAAGAGTACAAACCCTAAAACCAAGCTCAAAGCTTGATGCGCTCAGCTCTCCTTGGTGCCTTTCAACAGAGACCCCCACCTATTTAAAGCACCAACCCACAAGGAGTTACGAATACGATTCCTATTCCCTAGAAGGAATCCGTATCCAACTCAACTCTACTTGGCCCAACCAGGCCGAGTACAACTCTTGCACGCGTATGGCAACCCTACCATACTCACGTGACTAACACTTTGCACGCGTATGGCCACCTGCCATACTCACGTGACTAACACTTTGCACGCGAATGACCTCCTGCCATTCTCACGTGACTAACCATTCTTCATGTGCACCATTCTCTTAGCCCGAGCGTCGCATGATATCCTTGACCACCAAGACCTCGGTTCCTCCCTGAACCTAGTCCGAACCTCGATTCCTCCATGAACCTAGTTCGGTCCGTCATCGACCACATTCGTCTTCGAGCAATACCGCACATGAACAAACCACAAAACAAATCCGAGCACAAGTCCACGACTTGACTCAATGTCAATCCATGCAACTACTCACATGAGTATTGCATAAAGTCCACTTCAAAAGAAGCATCATGAAATCATTACAAATTTCAAATTCACATACAAAATTCAAATCCAAATCGCTCAAAACCTAATTGGCGAAACGATTCACGACGGACAAACAAAGTTGGTCCGTTGTATAAGGAAAAGTTTCTGTTCCAAGAAGCCAACCAAGCGGAAAAACACGTTCACAACGGACAAACAAAGTTGGTCCGTTGTACATGCAAAATGGCTTCGGTCATGAGCTCAAAACAAGTTCACAACGGACCCCGAAGCTTGTCCGGCGCAAACGTGCCACGCTCGGTTTCACAAAAGTAAAACCCTAGAAAAAGTCCATTCACGACGGACAAAAAGAATTAGTCCGTTGTACATGTGAAAATCTTGGTTCCAAGAAATTATCCAAACCGAAAAAGCTTGTTCACAACGGACCAAGAAAAAGCTGTCCGTTGTACATGTGAAAATGACTTGGTCATGGGCTCAAAAACATGTTCACAATGCACCCAAAAACACTGTCCGTCGCAGATGGGAAACTTACTGTTTCTTGAGAACTTTGTCCGGCGCTAATGTGTAACTTACTGTTTCTTGTCAATTGTCAAAACACATGAACAAACACATTTTGCAAATTCAAATCTAAGTTAATTTTTCAGTTCAAAGCCAATTTTTCAGCACATGATTTCACAATCTCCCCCTTGATGAAAACATTGGAAACACCACTTAGAATTGAACATTTGGCATTCACTTTTCAAAAGATTTTGAAATCCAAAGGATCAAAGACCAAAGTAAGAAAACACAGAAATCCCCCTTTGACCAAAATGCAAAACAAAATCTCCCCCTGAGAATGAAAATGTGTGTGAATGTGCAATGCGCCCAAAAATTCAAAAAAATCTCCAAACTTCTCCCAAAATTCTCAATTTTAACAACTCTCCCTTTTTCTTTAAACTTTTCAAAGAAAGATTTCCAAATTTCTCCCCCTTTGACAATGGATTCATCAAGAGTAAAAGAGAGAACAGGTTCAAAATTTTTCTGAAACAATGATTTCACAAAGAGAAACAAGGGAGTGCCAAGATAGGAAAAGATGAGCTCATTCGATCATATAACCTTATATATCACATAACATGCAAAATACATGATCTTGATGTGATTTTAACAAGTTAGGGAATGACATGCATCTCAACCTCAATTCAGTCAACTATAGCCAAGTACTAAGCAAAACCTTTAGTAGAAAAGCAAAGGCTCAAACTTGAAGCAACTAACAATTCTGGGCGAGCAAATAGTTTCAACTCCAATCTAGTAAACTAATTTAATCCTTAAAGCGCATGTGGCATGCTTGAAGCATACTTCTTTTATTTCCTTGGAGTGGCATGCTTGAAGCATACATCTTGTCTTTTGAGGAATGGCATGCTTGAAGCATACATCTTACCTTTTAGGAAAGCACCTCAAGCACATAACTTGAGGTTTTTTGCTTTTGACAACCCTTTTTTTGATTCCCTTTTCTTTTCATTTTTCTTGATTATAAACATGCAAAAGTGATTAAAAGGTCTTATGAAAGAGTAAAGTTGAAACCACACTTGCTTCATAGCCCAAATTTGTCAAGAGGATTCAATATTAAGCCTAGAAGAGTAAGATATCACAGAGTATTTAGCTATAGGTAATCAGTCCAGGGAATTCCACAATGTTATTTTTAGTTCAAGTGAGACAATTAGATTATCATATATTAGCTCAATTACATAACATATAAAGAAATATGATAAAGTGAGCTCATCAAGTGAAAGAACTTGGCAAAGAAACTCCCCCTCAAAACAATCCCATTGGATGAACAATTCCAAGTTCTCCCCGAATAAAAGCAAAACGAGAAGAAGACAAAGGTTTTGTGAAAATGTCTGCCAATTGATGTTCAAGATCCACATGATGAAGCACAATATTTTCTTTTTCAACATGATCTCTAAGAAAGTGAAATCCAGTATCAATATGCTCAAGAAAAGGGATTACTCAAGAGGTGGCACGAACCAAATGAAATCAACATCCTCCAAAGTCAACATCAGAAAAAGCTCTTAAACTAATCCATGAGGAAGCAGAAAGCCAAATGCCAAAATCTTGAGTTCTATGAAGATACCTGAAAATCCTTTTGATAGCTTGTCGATGTGAAGCACGTGGGAAGCTTGAAAACAAGCACACAAGCACACACAAGCACGTGGGAAGAGTCTCTCATGTAAACCTCTAATTATCTCGTCCTCAACAGCATTATCATCATCTTTATGAACAAAGACACTCTCCCCCTGAACATATGCACTTGTACCTGCATCATTTGAACTAGTGCCTTTTGCGAAAACAGAAGTGGAAGAAGCATCTCCAAAGGCAACACTTTCAGCATGAGATGCACGAGTGAAGGAGAACCAAATCTTATCACTGAACATATGAAGTGAGCATCCAAAATTCACTAGCCACATGTTCTCCCTCCTCGCGTGAGAAGCCTACATAGAAGCAGAAAGTGTCGAGGTCTCAGATGCTGAGGTTAGAAATAAGATGTTTAGGAATCGATCTTGAGACACACGACGGACAACAAGATAGGCACAACACGAGAATTTTTATGCACAAAATCAGATTTGCCTTTTCCCATGTTTCTAGGAACAGAAGGTGTTTTCATCACTCTAGGCGCATAAAAATGTGCTTTGCTGAAATTTGACCTAGCCTTAGTTCTTTCCTTCTTTTCTTTGTTTGGCTAGTCTAAAGCAAAAATCTACTAAGTGTCCATCTCTACCACAATGAGTGCAAGTGTACTTGACATGATGTTTAGCTTTAACAAGAAAAGCACATTTTGCATTCATCATAGTAGAAGATAAAAAACCGGCCAGATTGAAAAGCAATTTTCTTAGGCTCATTAGATAACTCAATTTTGCAAGGAGCCTGAACAAACAAAGCGAGGTTTAGTTTCATATGTGGCATAAGGATCAAAACCTAAACCTCTCTTGTTTGTGCTAACCTTAGATTGATCCAAAATCATGTTCAACTTCTTCTTGCCATTAGTGAAACGCGTTCCAAAGAATTTTGCAAGTAATCAACTTTCTTAGCAAGAGTTAAACAATTATTGCAGGAATATCTACTTTTCCTTTTGTTTATGCGACAAGTTGAGCATGAGAGAATTTCATGTGAAAGCAAATTATCAGTTAATTGAGAAACCCTAGCATTTGCATCTTTCAATTTTAATTCAAGAGTTGAGCATTTAGAACAAGAAGTTGAACTATGCAAATCATCGATTGGAACAATTAGCATGTACAACATGTTTCTCATTTTTCTCATTTAGATGCAACAAAAGAGCATGTTCTTTCCTAAGCAAGGTGAGCTCATTGTAAATTAAGTCACATGATTTGCAAGTATCATCACTAGGAATCAAAGTCTTAAGTCTAGCAATTTCAGCATTCAATGATTCAATAATGAAATCATATTTATTAATTTTCTTATCACGTTTGTCAAGCAATTTTCCAAGACGGGCAGACAAGAATAGCTAATTCATCATAAGAGGGATCTACCTCATTGAAGTCATTGTCGTGATCGTCCTCGGTGAGGCTATCCTTGCTGCTTGCCATGAGACATAGTCCTATCAAATCATGCTTGCTTGAGTTGCATCATCTTCGCTGCTCTCCGAGTCCACATCGCTCAAATTGACTTGTTCAAGAGCGGAAAGAACTCAGTGAACCACCTTGCGGTTGATGAAGCTCTTCTTCTTCCTATCATTTGACGAGAACCTTTTCTTCTCATTCCTTACATCGTTGTCCTTCTCCTCCTTTGATGTTTTTCCTGCAAGCTTAGGACAATTTGTGCGAATATGGTTGAGGTCACCACACTCATAGCATCTTGGAGGACCACCTCTCTTTCTCATTCTCACATTCTGCAAAGCTTTGTTAAAGCGAGAAGAGAGTAGTGCCAGATCTTCTTCAGGAAACTCTTCAAGTTGCTCATCTGTTAAAGAAGACATGGAAGACAAGGCAAAGCTAGAAGAAGAATTTGCATTTGACATGTTAGGGTTAGAGATCAAAGCAATTGATTTAATGTTACCCTTCCTGGCAAGAACATCCAACTCATGAGTTTTCAACTTAGAGTAAAGAACATCTAAAGTAAGTGTACTCATGGTAGTAGATTCTTGTATAGATGTTACTTTCATCTCCCACACCGACATGTCCAAAGCACTAAGCAATTGTCTAGCATTAGCAGCATCATCAAAGCTAACTCCAACAGCACGCAAATTGCTAAGAATCTTATTAAAACGTGCAAAGAAGTCATCTACCGACTCACCGGGTTTCATCTCAAATCGCATGTATTCCTTTTTGTAAAGATCTTGACGAACCTCTTTAATAGTGTTAGAACCCTCATGGTAATCACAAAGAGATTTCCATACCTCATATGCAGATCGAAGATGAATCACACGATCGAAGTCGCTACGTCCCAAGCCTTGGATAATCAAGTTGCGCGCCTTACTATTTGCTTCAACATGTGCACGATTGGTGTCGTTGACGTTGTCGTTTGCAGGGACATCATATGGTTTGTAGACCTTCTCCCAAATTGTGAATCCCTGAGCTTGGATGAACGCCTCCATCTTGGCCTTCCAAAACTGAAAATCAACACCATTGAACACACAAGGTTTTGTCGAATAATGATCCATTGATCTAATCACCGATTAAGATAGATTAGAAAAACCTTACTCTGATACCACTTGTAGGATCGAAGTATACGAATATAGCAATCAGAGGGGGGGTGAATGATTGTGCGGAAGCTAAAACCAAATTCTTGACCTATTAAAAGTTCACCCCAAAACAGAACCAAATAATTGCCTCGTTTTCGACAAAAACAGAATGACAGAGGTTTGGTAAAACGAGAATTACCGGAGATCCAACCGTCGAAACGATCTGAAATTTGGACACAAGAAACTAGATTCCAATACGAATCGAACCCAAAAAGAATCAGCTCGATCGGACTTACGGATCAAAAGTTATGAGCTTCGCAAGCTTGCTGATCCAGAACTTGACGAGAATCAATCTAATCAAAACTTCAAGATTAAACAAGAACGACAAAAGATTGATCAACTAGACTTTGAGAAACACTAGATCAATACCCTAGAGAGGTTTTTGATGGATCAAATCAAGATAAAACTTGAAGAACAAAACCAATCTAGAACTAGAACAAGCATGCAAACAAGAACCAAAACAGAAAATCTTGTAGCGACGTGGTTATCAGAAGCACGCAAAAATCTTGGAAGAATTGATCTTTATTTCTTGTCTAAAATACTCTCATCAAAAGAGTACAAACCCTAAAACCAAGCTCAAAGCTTGATGCGCTCAGCTCTCCTTGGTGCCTTTCAACAGAGACCCCACCTATTTAAAGCACCAACCCACAAGGAGTTACGAATACGATTCCTATTCCCTAGAAGGAATCAGTATCCAACTCAACTCTACTTGGCCCAACCAGGCCGAGTACAACTCTTGCACGCCGTATGGCAACCCTACCATACTCACGTGACTAACACTTTGCACGCCGTATGGCCACCGCCATACTCACGTGACTAACACTTTGCACGCGAATGACCTCCTGCCATTCTCACGTGACTAACCATTCTTCATGTGCACCATTCTCTTAGCCCGAGCGTCCCGCATGACATCCTTGACCACCAAGACCTCGGTTCCTCCTGAACCTAGTCCCGAACCTCAGTTCCTCCATGAACCTAGTTCCGGTCCCGTCATCGACCACATTCGTCTTCGAGCAATACCGCACATGAACAAACCACAAAACAAATCCGAGCACAAGTCCACGACTTGACTCAATGTCAATCCATGCAACTACTCACATGAGTATTGCATAAAGTCCACTTCAAAAGAAGCATCATGAAATCATTACAAATTTCAAATTCACATACAAAATTCAAATCCAAATCGCTTCAAAACCCTAATTGGCGAAAACGATTCACGACGGACAAACAAAGTTGGTCCGTTGTATAGAAAAGTTTCTGTTCCAAGAAGCCAACCAAACGCGGAAAAACACGTTCACAACGGACAAACAAAGTTGGTCCGTTGTACATGCAAAAATGGCTTCGGTCATGAGCTCAAAACAAGTTCACAACGGACCCGAAGCTTGTCCGCGCAAGCGTGCACCTACGCCTGGTTTCACAAAAGTAAAACCCTAGAAAAAGTCCATTCACGACGGACAAAAGAATTAGTCCGTTGTACATGTGAAAATCTTGGTTCCAAGAAATTATCCAAACCGAAAAAGCTTGTTCACAACGGACCAAGAAAAAGCGTCCAGTTGTACATGTGAAAATGACTTGGTCATGGGCTCAAAAACATGTTCTACAATGACCCAAAAACACTGTCCCGTCGCGGATGGGAAACTTCTTGTTTCTTGAGAACTTTGTCCGGCGCTAATGTGTAACTTATCTTGTTTCTTGTCAATTGTCAAAACACATGAACAAACACATTTTGCAAATTCAAATCTAAGTTAATTTTTCAGTTCAAAGCCAATTTTTCAAAGACATGATTTCACAATCTCCCCTTGATGAAAACATTGGAAACACCACTTAGAATTGAACATTTGGCATTCACTTTTCAAAAGATTTTGAAATCCAAAGGATCAAAGACCAAAGTAAGAAAACACAGAAATCCCCCTTTGACCAAAATGCAAAACAAAATCTCCCCGAGAATGAAAATGTGTGTGAATGTGCAATGCGCCCAAAAATTTCAAAAAAATCTCCAAACTTCTCCCAAAATTCTCAATTTTAACAACTCTCCCTTTTTCTTTAAACTTTTCAAAGAAAGATTTCCAAATTTCTCCCCCTTTGACAATGGATTCATCAAGAGTAAAAGAGAGAACAGATTCAAAATTTTTCCTGAAACAATGATTTCACAAAGAGAAACAAGGGAGTGCCAAGATAGGAAAAGATGAGCTCATTCGATCATATAACCTTATATATCACATAACATGCAAAATACATGATCTTGATGTGATTTTAACAAGTTAGGGAATGACATGCATCTCAACCTCAATTCAGTCAACTATAGCCAAGTACTAAGCAAAACCTTTAGTAGAAAAGCAAAGGCTCAAACTTGAAGCAACTAACAATTCTGGGCGAGCAAATAGTTTCAACTCCAATCTAGTAAACCAATTTAATCCTTAAACTGCATGTGGCATGCTTGAAGCATACTTCTTTTATTTCCTTGGAGTGGCATGCTTGAAGCATACATCTTGTCTTTTGAGGGAATGGCATGCTTGAAGCATACATCTTACCTTTTAGGGAAAGCACCCTGAAGCACATAACTTGAGGTTTTTTGCTTTTGACAACCCTTTTTTTGATTCCCTTTTCTTTTCATTTTTCTTGATTATAAACATGCAAAAGTGATTAAAAGGTCTTATGAAAGAGTAAAGTTGAAACCACACTTGCTTCATAGCCCAAATTTGTCAAGAGGATTCAATATTAAGCCTAGAAGAGTAAGATATCACAGAGTATTTAGCTATAGGTAATCAGTCCAGGGAATTCCACAATGTTATTTTTAGTTCAAGTGAGACAATTAGATTATCATATATTAGCTCAATTACATAACATATAAAGAAATATGATAAAGTGAGCTCATCAAGTGAAAGAACTTGGCAAAGAAACTCCCCCTCAAAACAATCCCATTGGATGAACAATTCCAAGTTCTCCCCGAATAAAAGCAAAACGAGAAGAAGACAAAGGTTTTGTGAAAATGTCTGCCAATTGATGTTCAGTATCCACATGATGAAGCACAATATTTTCTTTTTCAACATGATCTCTAAGAAAGTGAAATCCAGTATCAATATGCTCAAGAAAAGGGATTACTCAAGAGGTGGCACGAACCAAATGAAATCAACATCCTCCAAAGTCAACATCAGAAAAAGCTCTTAAACTAATCCATGAGGAAGCAGAAAGCCAAATGCCAAAATCTTGAGTTCTATGAAGATACCTGAAAATCCTTTTGATAGCTTGTCGATGTGAAGCACGTGGGAAGCTTGAAAACAAGCACACAAGCACACACAAGCACGTGGGAAGAGTCTCTCATGTAAACCTCTAATTATCTCGTCCTCAACAGCATTATCATCATCTTTATGAACAAAGACACTCTCCCCCTGAACATATACACTTGTACCTGCATCATTTGAACTAGTGCCTTTTGCGAAAACAGTGGAAGAAGCATCTCCAAAGGCAACACTTTCAAGATGAGATGCAGTGAAGGAGAACCAAATCTTATCACTGAACATATGAAGTGAGCATCCAAAATTCACTAGCCACATGTTCTCCCTCCTCGCGTGAGAAGCCTACATAGAAGCGAGAAAGTGTCGAGGTCTCAGATCTTGGGGTTAGAAATAAGATGTTTAGGAATCCAAAGATCTTTGAGACACACGACGGACAACAGTAGGCACAACACGATAATTTTTATGCACAAAATCAGATTTGCCTTTTCCCATGTTTGTAGGAACAGAAGGTGTTTTCATCACTCTAGGCGCATAAAAATGTGCTTTGCTGAAATTTGACCTAGCCTTAGTTCTTTCCTTCTTTTTTGTTTGGCTAGTCTAAAGCAAAAATCTACTAAGTGTCCATCTCTACCACAATGAGTGCAAGTGTACTTGACATGATGTTTAGCTTTAACAAGAAAAGCACATTTTGCATTCATCATAGTAGAAGATAAAAAACCAAAGTGATTGAAAAGCAATTTTCTTAGGCTCATTAGATAACTCAATTTTGCAAGGAGCCTGAACAACGGTCTGAGGTTTAGTTTCATATGTGGCATAAGGATCAAAACCTAAACCTCTCTTGTTTGTGCTAACCTTAGATTGATCCAAAATCATGTTCAACTTCTTCTTGCCATTAGTGAAACGTTCCAAAGAATTTTGCAAGTAATCAACTTTCTTAGCAAGAGTTAAACAATTATTGCAGGGAATATCTACTTTTCCTTTTTGTTTGCGACAAGTTGAGCATGAGAGAATTTCATGTGAAAGCAAATTATCAGTTAATTGAGAAACCCTAGCATTTGCATCTTTCAATTTTAATTCAAGAGTTGAGCATTTAGAACAAGAAGTTGAACTATGCAAATCATCGATTGGAACAACTAGCATATACAACATGTTTCTCATTTTTCTCATTTAGATGCAACAAAAGAGCATGTTCTTTCCTAAGCAAGGTGAGCTCATTGTAAATTAAGTCACATGATTTGCAAGTATCATCACTAGGAATCAAAGTCTTAAGTCTAGCAATTTCAGCATTCAATGATTCAATAATGAAATCATATTTATTAATTTTCTTATCACGTTTGTCAAGCAATTTTCCAAGACGGGCAACAGCAATAGCTAATTCATCATAAGAGGGATCTACCTCATTGAAGTCGCTGTCGTGATCGTCCTCGGTGAGGCTATCCTTGCTGCTTGCCATGAGACATAGTCCTATCAAATCATGCTTGCTTGGAGTTGCATCATCTTCGCTGCTCTCCGAGTCCACATCGCTCAAATTGACTTGTTCAAGAGCGGAAAGAACTCGGTGAACCACCTTGCGGTTGATGAAGCTCTTCTTCTTCCTATCATTTGACGAGAACCTTTTCTTCTCATTCCTTCTGTCGTTGTCCTTCTCCTCCTTTGATGTTTTTCCTGCAAGCTTAGGACAATTTGTGCGAATATGGTTGAGGTCACCACACTCATAGCATCTTGGAGGACCACCTCTCTTTCTCATTCTCACATTCTGCAAAGCTTTGTTAAAGCGAGAAGAGAGTAGTGCCAGATCTTCTTCAGGAAACTCTTCAAGTTGCTCATCTGTTAAAGAAGACATGGAAGACAAGGCAAAGCTAGAAGAAGAATTTGCATTTAACATGTTAGGGTTAGAGATCAAAGCAATTGATTTAATGTTACCCTTCCTGGCAAGAACATCCAACTCATGAGTTTTCAACTTAGAGTAAAGAACATCTAAAGTAAGTGTACTCATGGTAGTAGATTCTTGTATAGATGTTACTTTCATCTCCCACACCGACATGTCCAAAGCACTAAGCAATTGTCTAGCATTAGCAGCATCATCAAAGCTAACTCCAACAGCACGCAAATTGCTAAGAATCTTATTAAAACGTGCAAAGAAGTCATCTACCGACTCACCGGGTTTCATCTCAAATCGCATGTATTCCTTTTTGTAAAGATCTTGACGAACCTCTTTAATAGTGTTAGAACCCTCATGGTAATCACAAAGAGATTTCCATACCTCATATGCAGATCGAAGATGAATCACACGATCGAAGTCGCTACGTCCCAAGCCTTGGATAATCAAGTTGCGCGCCTTACTATTTGCTTCAACATGTGCACGATTGGTGTCGTTGACGTTGTCGTTTGCAGGGACATCATATGGTTTGTAGACCTTCTCCCAAATTGTGAATCCCTGAGCTTGGATGAACGCCTCCATCTTGGCCTTCCAAAACTGAAAATCAACACCATTGAACACACAAGGTTTTGTCGAATAATGATCCATTGATCTAATCACCGATTAAGATAGATTAGAAAAACCTTGCTCTGATACCACTTGTAGGATCGAAGTATACGAATATAGCAATCAGAGGGGGGTGAATGATTGTGCGGAAGCTAAAACCAAATTCTTGACCTATTAAAAGTTCACCCCAAAACAGAACCAAATAATTGCCTCGTTTTCGACAAAAACAGAATGACAGAGGTTTGGTAAAACGAGAATTACCGGAGATCCAACCGTCGAAACGATCTGAAATTTGGACACAAGAAACTAGATTCCAATACGAATCGAACCCAAAAAGAATCAGCTCGATCGGACTTACGGATCAAAAGTTATGAGCTTCGCAAGCTTGCTGATCCAGAACTTGACGAGAATCAATCTAATCAAAACTTCAAGATTAAACAAGAACGACAAAAGATTGATCAACTAGACTTTGAGAAACACTAGATCAATACCCTAGAGAGGTTTTTGATGGATCAAATCAAGATAAAACTTGAAGAACAAAAACCAATCTAGAACTAGAACAAGCATGCAAACAAGAACCAAAACAGAAAATCTTGTAGCGACGTGGTTCTCAGAGCACGCAAAAATCTTGGAAGAATTGATCTTTATTTCTTGTCTAAAATACTCTCATCAAAAGAGTACAAACCCTAAAACCAAGCTCAAAGCTTGATGCGCTCAGCTCTCCTTGGTGCCTTTCAACAGAGACCCCCACCTATTTAAAGCACCAACCCACAAGGAGTTACGAATACGATTCCTATTCCTAGAAGGAATCCGTGATTCAACTCAACTCTACTTGGCCCAACCAGGCCGAGTACAACTCTTACTGCCAGCGTGGCAACCCTACCATACTCACGTGACTAACACTTTGCACGCGTATGGCCACCGCCATACTCACGTGACTAACACTTTGCACGCCGAATGACCTCCTCGCCATTCTCACGTGACTAACCATTCTTCATGTGCACCATTCTCTTAGCCCGAACGTCCGCATGACATCCTTGACCACCAAGACCTCGATTCCTCCTGAACCTAGTCCCGAACCTCGGTTCCTCCATGAACCTAGTTCCGGTCCGTCATCGACCACATTCGTCTTCGAGCAATACCGCACATGAACAAACCACAAACAAATCCGAGCACAAGTCCACGACTTGACTCAATGTCAATCCATGCAACTACTCACATGAGTATTGCATAAAGTCCACTTCAAAAGAAGCATCATGAAATCATTACAAATTTCAAATTCACATACAAAATTCAAATCCAAATCGCTCAAAACCCTAATTGGCGAAAACGATTCACGACGGACAAACAAAGTTGGTCCGTTGTATAAGGAAAAGTTTCTGTTCCAAGAAGCCAACCAAACGCGGAAAAACACGTTCACAACGGACAAACAAAGTTGGTCCGTTGTACATGCTAAAAATGGCTTGGTCATGAGCTCAAAACAAGTTCACAACGGACCCCAGAAGCTTGTCCGGCGCAAACGTGCCACGCTCGGTTTCACAAAAGTAAAACCCTAGAAAAAGTCCATTCACGACGGACAAAAAGAATTAGTCCGTTGTACATGTGAAAATCTTGGTTCCAAGAAATTATCCAAACCGAAAAAGCTTGTTCACAACGGACCAAGAAAAACTGTCCGTTGTACATGTGAAAATGACTTCGGTCATGGGCTCAAAAACATGTTCACAACAGACCCAAAAACACCGTCAGTCGCGGATGGAAACTTACTGTTTCTTGAGAACTTTGTCCGGCGCTAATGTGTAACTTACTGTTTCTTGTCAATTGTCAAAACACATGAACAAACACATTTTGCAAATTCAAATCTAAGTTAATTTTTCAGTTCAAAGCCAATTTTTCAGCACATGATTTCACAATCTCCCCCTTGATGAAAACATTGGAAACACCACTTAGAATTGAACATTTGGCATTCACTTTTCAAAAGATTTTGAAATCCAAAGGATCAAAGACCAAAGTAAGAAAACACAGAAATCCCCCTTTGACCAAAATGCAAAACAAAATCTCCCCCTGAGAATGAAAATGTGTGTGAATGTGCAATGCGCCCAAAAATTCAAAAAAAAATCTCCAAACTTCTCCCAAAATTCTCAATTTTAACAACTCTCCTTTTCTTTAAACTTTTCAAAGAAAGATTTCCAAATTTCTCCCCCTTTGACAATGGATTCATCAAGAGTAAAAGAGAGAACAGGTTCAAAATTTTTCCTGAAACAATGATTTCACAAAGAGAAACAAGGGAGTGCCAAGATAGGAAAAGATGAGCTCATTCGATCATATAACCTTATATATCACATAACATGCAAAATACATGATCTTGATGTGATTTTAACAAGTTAGGGAATGACATGCATCTCAACCTCAATTCAGTCAACTATAGCCAAGTACTAAGCAAAACCTTTAGTAGAAAAGCAAAGGCTCAAACTTGAAGCAACTAACAATTCTGGGCGAGCAAATAGTTTCAACTCCAATCTAGTAAACCAATTTAATCCTTAAACTGCATGTGGCATGCTTGAAGCATACTTCTTTTATTTCCTTGGAGTGGCATGCTTGAAGCATACATCTTGTCTTTTGAGGGAATGGCATGCTTGAAGCATACATCTTACCTTTTAGGGAAAGCACCCTGAAGCACATAACTTGAGGTTTTTTGCTTTTGACAACCCTTTTTTTGATTCCCTTTTCTTTTCATTTTTCTTGATTATAAACATGCAAAAGTGATTAAAAGGTCTTATGAAAGAGTAAAGTTGAAACCACACTTGCTTCATAGCCCAAATTTGTCAAGAGGATTCAATATTAAGCCTAGAAGAGTAAGATATCACAGAGTATTTAGCTATAGGTAATCAGTCCAGGGAATTCCACAATGTTATTTTTAGTTCAAGTGAGACAATTAGATTATCATATATTAGCTCAATTACATAACATATAAAGAAATATGATAAAGTGAGCTCATCAAGTGAAAGAACTTGGCAAAGAAACTCCCCCTCAAAACAATCCCATTGGATGAACAATTCCAAGTTCTCCCGAATAAAAGCAAAAGCGAGAAGAAGACAAAGGTTTTGTGAAAATGTCTGCCAATTGATGTTCAAGATATCCACATGATGAAGCACAATATTTTCTTTTTCAACATGATCTCTAAGAAAGTGAAATCCAGTATCAATATGCTCAAGAAAAGGGATTACTCAAGAGGTGGCACGAACCAAATGAAATCAACATCCTCCAAAGTCAACATCAGAAAAAGCTCTTAAACTAATCCATGAGGAAGCAGAAAGCCAAATGCCAAAATCTTGAGTTCTATGAAGATACCTGAAAATCCTTTTGATAGCTTGTCGATGTGAAGCACGTGGGAAGCTTGAAAACAAGCACACAAGCACACACAAGCACGTGGGAAGAGTCTCTCATGTAAACCTCTAATTATCTCGTCCTCAACAGCATTATCATCATCTTTATGAACAAAGACACTCTCCCCCTGAACATATGCACTTGTACCTGCATCATTTGAACTAGTGCCTTTTGCAAAATGTGGAAGAAGCATCTCCAAAGGCAACACTTTCGACATGAGATGCAGTGAAGGAGAACCAAATCTTATCACCGAACATATGAAGTGAGCATCCAAAATTCACTAGCCACATGTTCTCCTCCTCGTGAGAAGCCTACATAGAAGCGAGAAAGTGTCGAGGTCTCGATGCATCGGGTTAGAAATAAGATGTTTAGGAATCGATCTTGAGACACACGACGGACAACATTAGGCACAACACGATAATTTTATGCACAAAATCAGATTTGCCTTTTCCCATGTTTGTAGGAACAGAAGGTGTTTTCATCACTCTAGGCGCATAAAAATGTGCTTTCTTTGAAATTTGACCTAGCCTTAGTTCTTTCCTTCTTTTGTTGTTTGGCTAGTCTAAAGCAAAAATCTACTAAGTGTCCATCTCTACCACAATGAGTGCAAGTGTACTTGACATGATGTTTAGCTTTAACAAAGAAAAGCACATTTTGCATTCATCATAGTAGAAGATAAAAAACCAGCAGATTGAAAAGCAATTTTCTTAGGCTCATTAGATAACTCAATTTTGCAAGGAGCCTGAACAACAGTACGAGGTTTAGTTTCATATGTGGCATAAGGATCAAAACCTAAACCTCTCTTGTTTGTGCTAACCTTAGATTGATCCAAAATCATGTTCAACTTTTTCTTGCCATTAGCGAAACGTTCCAAAGAATTTTGCAAGTAATCAACTTTCTTAGCAAGAGTTAAACAATTATTGCAAGGAATATCTACTTTTCCTTTTGTTTTGCGACAAGTTGAGCATGAGAGAATTTCATGTGAAAGCAAATTATCGTTAATTGAGAAACCTAGCATTTGCATCTTTCAATTTTAATTAAAGAGTTGAGAATTTATAACAAGAAGTTGAACTAAGCAAATCAACATTTGAACAGCAAGCATGTACAACATGTTTCTCATTTTTCTCATTTAGATGCAACAAAAGAGCATGTTCTTTCCTAAGCAAGGTGAGCTCATTGTAAATTAAGTCACATGATTTGCAAGTATCATCACTAGGAATCAAAGTCTTAAGTCTAGCAATTTCAGCATTCAATGATTCAATAATGAAATCATATTTATTAATTTTCTTATCACGTTTGTCAAGCAATTTTCCAAGACGGGCAACAGCAATAGCTAATTCATCATAAGAGGGATCTACCTCATTGAAGTCGCTGTCGTGATCGTCCTCGGTGAGGCTATCCTTGCTGCTTGCCATGAGACATAGTCCTATCAAATCATGCTTGCTTGGAGTTGCATCATCTTCGCTGCTCTCCGAGTCCACATCGCTTCAAATTGACTTGTTCAAGAGCGGAAAGAACTCAGTGAACCACCTTGCGGTTGATGAAGCTCTTCTTCTTCCTATCATTTGTGAGAACCTTTTCTTCTCATTCCTTCATCGTTGTCCTTCTCCTCCTTTGATGTTTTTCCTGCAAGCTTAGGACAATTTGTGCGAATATGGTTGAGGTCACCACACTCATAGCATCTTGGAGGACCACCTCTCTTTCTCATTCTCACATTCTGCAAAGCTTTGTTAAAGCGAGAAGAGAGTAGTGCCAGATCTTCTTCAGGAAACTCTTCAAGTTGCTCATCTGTTAAAGAAGACATGGAAGACAAGGCAAAGCTAGAAGAAGAATTTGCATTTGACATGTTAGGGTTAGAGATCAAAGCAATTGATTTAATGTTACCCTTCCTGGCAAGAACATCCAACTCATGAGTTTTCAACTTAGAGTAAAGAACATCTAAAGTAAGTGTACTCATGGTAGTAGATTCTTGTATAGATGTTACTTTCATCTCCCACACCGACATGTCCAAAGCACTAAGCAATTGTCTAGCATTAGCAGCATCATCAAAGCTAACTCCAACAGCACGCAAATTGCTAAGAATCTTATTAAAACGTGCAAAGAAGTCATCTACCGACTCACCGGGTTTCATCTCAAATCGCATGTATTCCTTTTGTAAAGATCTTGACGAACCTCTTTAATAGTGTTAGAACCCTCATGGTAATCACAAAGAGATTTCCATACCTCATATGCAGATCGAAGATGAATCACACGATCGAAGTCGCTCGTCCCAAGCCTTGGATAATCAAGTTGCGCGCTTTACTATTTGCTTCAACATGTGCACGATTGGTGTCGTTGACGTTGTCGTTCTGCGAGGGACATCATATGGTTTGTAGACCTTCTCCCAAATTGTGAATCCTCGAGCTTGGATGAAGCATACTCCATCTTGGCCTTCCAAAACTGAAAATCAACACCATTGAACACACAAGGTTTTGTCGAATAATGATCCATTGATCTAATCACCGATTAAGATAGATTAGAAAAACCTTGCTCTGATACCACTTGTAGGATCGAAGTATACGAATATAGCAATCAGAGGGGGGGTGAATGATTGTGCGGAAGCTAAAACCAAATTCTTGACCTATTAAAAGTTCACCCCAAAACAGAACCAAATAATTGCCTCGTTTTCGACAAAAACAGAATGACAGAGGTTTGGTAAAACGAGAATTACCGGAGATCCAACCGTCGAAACGATCTGAAATTTGGACACAAGAAACTAGATTCCAATACGAATCGAACCCAAAAAGAATCAGCTCGATCGGACTTACGGATCAAAAGTTATGAGCTTCGCAAGCTTGCTGATCCAGAACTTGACGAGAATCAATCTAATCAAAACTTCAAGATTAAACAAGAACGACAAAAGATTGATCAACTAGACTTTGAGAAACACTAGATCAATACCTAGAGAGGTTTTTGATGGATCAAATCAAGATAAAACTTGAAGAACAAAAACCAATCTAGAACTAGAACAAGCATGCAAACAAGAACCAAAAGCAGAAAATCTTTGTAGCGGCGTGGTTCTCAGAGTACGCAAAAATCTTGGAAGAATTGATCTTTATTTCTTGTCTAAAATACTCTCATCAAAAGAGTACAAACCCTAAAACCAAGCTCAAAGCTTGATGCGCTCAGCTCTCCTTGGTGCCTTTCAACAGAGACCCCCACCTATTTAAAGCACCAACCCACAAGGAGTTACGAATACGATTCCTATTCCTAGAAGGAATCAGTATCCAACTCAACTCTACTTGGCCCAACCAGGCCGAGTACAACTCTTACTGCAGCGTATGGCAACCCTACCATACTCACGTGACTAACACTTTGCACGCGCGTATGGCCACCGCCATACTCACGTGACTAACACTTTGCACGCGAATGACCTCCTGCCATTCTCACGTGACTAACCATTCTTCATGTGCACCATTCTCTTAGCCCGAACGTCCCGCATGACATCCTTGACCACCAAGACCTCGGTTCCTCCCGAACCTAGTCCGAACCTCAGTTCCTCCATGAACCTAGTTCGGTCCCGTCATCGACCACATTCGTCTTCGAGCAATACCGCACATGAACAAACCACAAACAAATCCGAGCACAAGTCCACGACTTGACTCAATGTCAATCCATGCAACTACTCACATGAGTATTGCATAAAGTCCACTTCAAAAGAAGCATCATGAAATCATTACAAATTTCAAATTCACATACAAAATTCAAATCCAAATCGCTTCAAAACCCTAATTGAGCTTAAAACGCGATTCACGACGGACAAACAAAGTTGGTCCGTTGTATAAGGAAAAGTTTCGTTCCAAGAAGCCAACCAAACGCGGAAAAACACGTTCTCACAACGGACAAACAAAGTTGGTCCGTTGTACATGCAAAATGGCTTCGGTCATGAGCTCAAAACAAGTTCACAACGGACCCCGAAGCTTGTCCGTATAAGCGTGCCACGCTTCGGTTTCACAAAAGTAAAACCCTAGAAAAAGTCCATTCACGACGGACAAAAGAATTAGTCCGTTGTACATGTGAAAATCTTGGTTCCAAGAAATTATCCAAACCGAAAAGCTTGTTCACAACGGACCAAGAAAAGCTGTCCGTTGTACATGTGAAAATGACTTTGGTCATGGGCTCAAAAACATGTTCACAATGCACTCCAAAACACTGTCTGTCGCAGATGGGAAACTTCTTGTTTCTTGAGAACTTTGTCCTGCGCTAATGTGTAACTTCTTGTTTCTTGTCAATTGTCAAAACACATGAACAAACACATTTTGCAAATTCAAATCTAAGTTAATTTTTCAGTTCAAAGCCAATTTTTCAAAGACATGATTTCACAATCTCCCCTTGATGAAAACATTGGAAACACCACTTAGAATTGAACATTTGGCATTCACTTTTCAAAAGATTTTGAAATCCAAAGGATCAAAGACCAAAGTAAGAAAACACAGAAATCCCCCTTTGACCAAAATGCAAAACAAAATCTCCTCGAGAATGAAAATGTGTGTGAATGTGCAATGCGCCCAAAAATTCAAAAAAAAATCTCCAAACTTCTCCCAAAATTCTCAATTTTAACAACTCTCCCTTTTTCTTTAAACTTTTCAAAGAAAGATTTCCAAATTTCTCCCCCTTTGACAATGGATTCATCAAGAGTAAAAGAGAGAACAGGTTCAAAATTTTTCCTGAAACAATGATTTCACAAAGAGAAACAAGGGAGTGCCAAGATAGGAAAAGATGAGCTCATTCGATCATATAACCTTATATATCACATAACATGCAAAATACATGATCTTGATGTGATTTTAACAAGTTAGGGAATGACATGCATCTCAACCTCAATTCACCAACTATAGCCAAGTACTAAGCAAAACCTTTAGTAGAAAAGCAAAGGCTCAAACTTGAAGCAACTAACAATTCTGGGCGAGCAAATAGTTTCAACTCCAATCTAGTAAACTAATTTAATCCTTAAACTGCATGTGGCATGCTTGAAGCATACTTCTTTTATTTCCTTGGAGTGGCATGCTTGAAGCATACATCTTGTCTTTTGAGGGAATGGCATGCTTGAAGCATACATCTTACCTTTTAGGGAAAGCACCCTGAAGCACATAACTTGAGGTTTTTTGCTTTTGACAACCCTTTTGATTCGCTTTTCTTTTGTTTTTTCTTGATTATAAACATGCAAAAGTGATTAAAAGGTCTTATGAAAGAGTAAAGTTGAAACCACACTTGCTTCATAGCCCAAATTTGTCAAGAGGATTCAATATTAAGCCTAGAAGAGTAAGATATCACAGTAGTATTTAGCTATAGGTAATCACCCAGTGAATTCCACAATGTTATTTTTAGTTCAAGTGAGACAATTAGATTATCATATATTAGCTCAATTACATAACATATAAAGAAATATGATAAAGTGAGCTCATCAAGTGAAAGAACTTGGCAAAGAAACTCCCCCTCAAAACAATCCCATTGGATGAACAATTCCAAGTTCTCCCGAATAAAAGCAAAAGCGAGAAGAAGACAAAGGTTTTGTGAAAATGTCCGCCAATTGATGTTCAAGATCCACATGGTGAAGCACAATATTTTCTTTTTCAACATTATCTCTAAGAAAGTGAAATCCAGTATCAATATGCTCAAGAAAAGGGATTACTCAAGAGGTGGCACGAACCAAATGAAATCAACATCCTCCAAAGTCAACATCAGAAAAAGCTCTTAAACTAATCCATGAGGAAGCAGAAAGCCAAATGCCAAAATCTTGAGTTCTATGAAGATACCTGAAAATCCTTTTGATAGCTTGTCGATGTGAAGCACGTGGGAAGCTTGAAAACAAGCACACAAGCACACACAAGCACGTGGGAAGAGTCTCTCATGTAAACCTCTAATTATCTCGTCCTCAAGATTATCATCATCTTTATGAACAAAGACACTCTCCCCCCTGAACATATGCACTTGTACCTGCATCATTTGAACTAGTGCCTTTTGCGAAAACAGAAGTGGAAGAAGCATCTCCAAAGGCAACACTTTCAGCATGAGATGCACGAGTGAAGGAGAACCAAATCTTATCACTGAACATATGAAGTGAGCATCCAAAATTCACTAGCCACATGTTCTCCCTCCTCGCGTGAGAAGCCTACATAGAAGCAGAAAGTGTCGAGGTCTCGGTACTGGGGTTAGAAATAAGATGTTTAGGAATCCAGTACTGAGACACACGACGGACAACAGTAGGCACAACACGATAATTTTTATGCACAAAATCAGATTTGCCTTTTCCCATGTTTGTAGGAACAGAAGGTGTTTTCATCACTCTAGGCGCATAAAAATGTGCTTTGCTGAAATTTGACCTAGCCTTAGTTCTTTCCTTCTTTTGCTGTTTGGCTAGTCTAAAGCAAAAATCTACTAAGTGTCCATCTCTACCACAATGAGTGCAAGTGTACTTGACATGATGTTTAGCTTTAACAGTAAAAGCACATTTTGCATTCATCATAGTAGAAGATAAAACCAAAGCAGATTGAAAAGCAATTTTCTTAGGCTCATTAGATAACTCAATTTTGCAAGGAGCTGAACAACAGCAAGCAGGTTTAGTTTCATATGTGGCATAAGGATCAAAACCTAAACCTCTCTTGTTTGTGCTAACCTTAGATTGATCCAAAATCATGTTCAACTTCTTCTTGCCATTAGTGAAACGTTCCAAAGAATTTTGCAAGTAATCAACTTTCTTAGCAAGAGTTAAACAATTATTGCAGGGAATATCTACTTTTCCTTTTGTTTTGCGACAAGTTGAGCATGAGAGAATTTCATGTGAAAGCAAATTATCGATTAATTGAGAAACCCTAGCATTTGCATCTTTCAATTTTAATTCAAGAGTTGAGCATTTAGAACAAGAAGTTGAACTATGCAAATCATCGATTGGAACAAATTTAGCATGTACAACATGTTTCTCATTTTCTCATTTAGATGCAACAAAAGAGCATGTTCTTTCCTAAGCAAGGTGAGCTCATTGTAAATTAAGTCACATGATTTGCAAGTATCATCACTAGGAATCAAAGTCTTAAGTCTAGCAATTTCAGCATTCAATGATTCAATAATGAAATCATATTTATTAATTTTCTTATCACGTTTGTCAAGCAATTTTCCAAGACGGGCAACAAAGAATAGCTAATTCATCATAAGAGGGATCTACCTCATTGGAAGTCGCTGTCGTGATCGTCCTCGGTGAGGCTATCCTTGCTGCTTGCCATGAGACATAGTCCTATCAAATCATGCTTGCTTGGAGTTGCATCATCTTCGCTGCTCTCCGAGTCCACATCGCTCAAATTGACTTGTTCAAGAGCGGAAAGAACTCGGTGAACCACCTTGCGGTTGATGAAGCTCTTCTTCTTCCTATCATTTGACGAGAACCTTTTCTTCTCATTCCTTCAGCCGTTGTCCTTCTCCTCCTTTGATGTTTTTCCTGCAAGCTTAGGACAATTTGTGCGAATATGGTTGAGGTCACCACACTCATAGCATCTTGGAGGACCACCTCTCTTTCTCATTCTCACATTCTGCAAAGCTTTGTTAAAGCGAGAAGAGAGTAGTGCCAGATCTTCTTCAGAAACTCTTCAAGTTGCTCATCTGTTAAAGAAGACATGGAAGACAAGGCAAAGCTAGAAGAAGAATTTGCATTTGACATGTTAGGGTTAGAGATCAAAGCAATTGATTTAATGTTACCCTTCCTGGCAAGAACATCCAACTCATGAGTTTTCAACTTAGAGTAAAGAACATCTAAAGTAAGTGTACTCATGGTAGTAGATTCTTGTATAGATGTTACTTTCATCTCCCACACCGACATGTCCAAAGCACTAAGCAATTGTCTAGCATTAGCAAGATCATCAAAGCTAACTCCAACAAAGACGCAAATTGCTAAGAATCTTATTAAAGCGTGCAAAGAAGTCATCTACCGACTCACCGGTTTCATCTCAAATCGCATGTATTCCTTTTGTAAAGATCTTGTGAACCTCTTTAATAGTGTTAGAACCCTCATGGTAATCACAAAGAGATTTCCATACCTCATATGCAGATCGAAGATGAATCACACGATCGAAGTCGCTACGTCCCAAGCCTTGGATAATCAAGTTGCGCGCCTTACTATTTGCTTCAACATGTGCACGATTGGTGTCGTTGACGTTGTCGTTTGCAGGGACATCATATGGTTTGTAGACCTTCTCCCAAATTGTGAATCCCTGAGCTTGGATGAACGCCTCCATCTTGGCCTTCCAAAACTGAAAATCAACACCATTGAACACACAAGGTTTTGTCGAATAATGATCCATTGATCTAATCACCGATTAAGATAGATTAGAAAAACCTTGCTCTGATACCACTTGTAGGATCGAAGTATACGAATATAGCAATCAGAGGGGGGGTGAATGATTGTGCGGAAGCTAAAACCAAATTCTTGACCTATTAAAAGTTCACCCCAAAACAGAACCAAATAATTGCCTCGTTTTCGACAAAAACAGAATGACAGAGGTTTGGTAAAACGAGAATTACCGGAGATCCAACCGTCGAAACGATCTGAAATTTGGACACAAGAAACTAGATTCCAATACGAATCGAACCCAAAAGAATCAGCTCGATCGGACTTACGGATCAAAAGTTATGAGCTTCGCAAGCTTGCTGATCCAGAACTTGACGAGAATCAATCTAATCAAAACTTCAAGATTAAACAAGAACGACAAAAGATTGATCAACTAGACTTTGAGAAACACTAGATCAATACCCTAGAGAGGTTTTTGATGGATCAAATCAAGATAAAACTTGAAGAACAAAACCAATCTAGAACTAGAACAAGCATGCAAACAAGAACCAAAACAGAAAATCTTGTAGCGGCGTGGTTCTTGTAGCACGCAAAAATCTTGGAAGAATTGATCTTTATTTCTTGTCTAAAATACTCTCATCAAAAGAGTACAAACCCTAAAACCAAGCTCAAAGCTTGATGCGCTCAGCTCTCCTTGGTGCCTTTCAACAGAGACCCCCACCTATTTAAAGCACCAACCCACAAGGAGTTACGAATACGATTCCTATTCCTAGAAGGAATCCGTATCCAACTCAACTCTACTTGGCCCAACCTGGCCGAGTATAACTCTTGCACGCGTGTGGCAACCCTACCATACTCACGTGACTAACACTTTGCACGCGTATGGCCACCTGCCATACTCACGTGACTAACACTTTGCACGCGAATGACCTCCTGCCATTCTCACGTGACTAACCATTCTTCATGTGCACCATTCTCTTAGCCCGAACGTCCCGCATGACATCCTTGACCACCAAGACCTCGGTTCCTCCTGAACCTAGTCCCGAACCTCGATTCCTCCATGAACCTAGTTCGGTCCGTCATCGACCACATTCGTCTTCGAGCAATACCGCACATGAACAAACCACAAAACAAATCCGAGCACAAGTCCACGACTTGACTCAATGTCAATCCATGCAACTACTCACATGAGTATTGCATAAAGTCCACTTCAAAAGAAGCATCATGAAATCATTACAAATTTCAAATTCACATACAAAATTCAAATCCAAATCGCTCAAAACCCTAATTGAGCGAAACGATTCACGACGGACAAACAAAGTTGGTCCGTTGTATAGAAAAGTTTCTGTTCCAAGAAGCCAACCAAGCGGAAAAACACGTTCACAGCGGACAAACAAAGTTGGTCCGTTGTACATGCTAAAAATGGCTTCGGTCATGAGCTCAAAACAAGTTCACAACGGACCCCGAAGCTTGTCCTACAAGCGTGCCACGCTTCGGTTTCACAAAAGTAAAACCCTAGAAAAAGTCCATTCACGACGGACAAAAGAATTAGTCCGTTGTACATGTGAAAAATCTTGGTTCCAAGAAATTATCCAAACCGAAAAAGCTTGTTCACAACGGACCAAGAAAAAGCTGTCCGTTGTACATGTGAAAATGACTTGGTCATGGGCTCAAAAACATGTTCTATGAGACCCAAAAACAACGTCAGTCGCAGATGGGAAACTTCTTGTTTCTTGAGAACTTTGTCCGGGCGCTAATGTGTAACTTCTTGTTTCTTGTCAATTGTCAAAACACATGAACAAACACATTTTGCAAATTCAAATCTAAGTTAATTTTTCAGTTCAAAGCCAATTTTTCAGCACATGATTTCACAATCTCCCCCTTGATGAAAACATTGGAAACACCACTTAGAATTGAACATTTGGCATTCACTTTTCAAAAGATTTTGAAATCCAAAGGATCAAAGACCAAAGTAAGAAAACACAGAAATCCCCCTTTGACCAAAATGCAAAACAAAATCTCCCCCTGAGAATGAAAATGTGTGTGAATGTGCAATGCGCCCAAAAATTCAAAAAAAAAATCTCCAAACTTCTCCCAAAATTCTCAATTTTAACAACTCTCCCTTTTTCTTTAAACTTTTCAAAGAAAGATTTCCAAATTTCTCCCCCTTTGACAATGGATTCATCAAGAGTAAAAGAGAGAACAGGTTCAAAATTTTTCCTGAAACAATGATTTCACAAAGAGAAACAAGGGAGTGCCAAGATAGGAAAAGATGAGCTCATTCGATCATATAACCTTATATATCACATAACATGCAAAAGACATGATCTTGATGTGATTTTAACAAGTTAGGGAATGACATGCATCTCAACCTCAATTCGATCAACTATAGCCAAGTACTAAGCAAAACCTTTAGTAGAAAAGCAAAGGCTCAAACTTGAAGCAACTAACAATTCAGGCGAGCAAATAGTTTCAACTCCAATCTAGTAAACTAATTTAATCCTTAAAGCTGCATGTGGCATACTTGAAGCATACTTCTTTTATTTCCTTGGAGTGGCATGCTTGAAGCATACATCTTGTCTTTTGAGGGAATGGCATGCTTGAAGCATACATCTTACCTTTTAGGGAAAGCACCCTGAAGCACATAACTTGAGGTTTTTTGCTTTTGACAACCCTTTTTTTGATTCCCTTTTCTTTTCATTTTTCTTGATTATAAACATGCAAAAGTGATTAAAAGGTCTTATGAAAGAGTAAAGTTGAAACCACACTTGCTTCATAGCCCAAATTTGTCAAGAGGATTCAATATTAAGCCTAGAAGAGTAAGATATCACAGAGTATTTAGCTATAGGTAATCAGTCCAGGGAATTCCACAATGTTATTTTTAGTTCAAGTGAGACAATTAGATTATCATATACATACAAAATTCAAATCCAAATCGCTCAAAACCCTAATTGAGCGAAAACGCATTCACGACGGACAAACAAAGTTGGTCCGTTGTATAAGGAAAAGTTTCTGTTCCAAGAAGCCAACCAAACGCGGAAAAACACGTTCACAACGGACAAACAAAGTTGGTCCGTTGTACATGCAAAATGGCTTCGGTCATGAGCTCAAAACAAGTTCACAACGGACCCCGAAGCTTGTCCGGCGCAAGCGTGCCACGCCGTTTCACCAAAGTAAAACCCTAGAAAAGTCCATTCACGACGGACAAAAAGAATTAGTCCGTTGTACATGTGAAAATCTTGGTTCCAAGAAATTATCCAAACCGAAAAAGCTTGTTCACAACGGACCAAGAAAAAGCATCCGTTGTACATGTGAAAATGACTTGGTCATGGGCTCAAAAACATGTTCACAATGCACTCCAAAAACAACTGTCTGGTCGCGGATGGGAAACTTCTTATTTCTTGAGAACTTTGTCAGCGCTAATGTGTAACTTCTTGTTTCTTGTCAATTGTCAAAACACATGAACAAACACATTTTGCAAATTCAAATCTAAGTTAATTTTTCAGTTCAAAGCCAATTTTTCAGCACATGATTTCACATCTCCAGGCAGCTCGGGGGGCTCGAGGCTACACTGCCACCGGTCTTCGCCTTCTCCACCCCCTTCGGCCCGTGCGTGGCAACTCCGGCCGTCTTGGCCGGACTCAGCCGACCTCTGGGTCGGCCAGCCTTCCGGCCGGGTAAACCCCTGACCGGCTCTCGACCGGCTCGGGGGCTCTGGCTACACCACCGGGTGCGCTCGCCCTTGCCGGCCCTCCAATGGGCCAGCTGTCTGGGTAGGCTGCGCCCACCCGACCTCGCCGACCTCCCGCACGGCGGGCCACCTTCGACTGGGCTAACCCCCCGACTGGCTCTTCGACCCGCTCGGGGGCTCGGGGGCTACACCCACCGGGTGCGCTCGCGCGCCCCAGTCCCTTCGGACAAAACGGTTTCCGGCAGGCTGGCCCAACCGGATCTTATCGATCGACCCCGACACTGCGTCGACCTCGTCAAACCCCCGATCGGCTCTCCGATCCGAACAGGGGCTCGGAGGCTACTGACGAGTGCACATAGCACGGGTACCCCCATCAGCCCGGGACCACGAACGGGCTGACCTCCTTGAAAGCCCGGGCCGGTGAAAGACATAGGTCAGTAAGAGTGGGCTTGGCCTCGCTCGTAATCCAGCCCCTAGTGGCTGGTGGAGTCCGACCTCTTAGGTCGGAGCACGCGGTCGGCCAGCTCCACCAGCGCTCGAGGTGACAGGACTCGCCGCGGCCAGCCAATCGCCTCAGGCACGCGACGTCGCCTGACGTCCATACCAGGGTAGGCGGCCCCTTCCCGAGAATGTCAGAGGACTCGCCAAAGTCAAGCCCCAGTCCCATCATCCTGACACACCACAGAGGAGGGCGCCCCTTCCCGAGGCCAAGCTGAGGTCAAACACCATTTAATCGCCGGTAGTCGACTGCCAGGCTGCAGCGCGTCACTTTGTTAGCCCTACCAAGACCACTTCGCCAGACTACCAACCCAGCGTAGGGTTGGGCGGAGGCCGGTCGGACGACAAGACAGAAGACCAGACTCCAAGGCGTACAGTACCCCTTCCTTTTTCTCTTCAAACTCCCATGTAACCTGCTGCCTCCGAGTATATAAGGGGAAGCAGGGCTCCGGGGGAGCGAGCAAACGAGCAAACAAGCAAGCAAGCACCCCAGCGAAAACCAATCGAGCACAAGGGAGATCGATCCATCGAACCCCTGTCTCGCCTGTAACCCTTGGTTCGTCTCACGAATACAATACATCCCAACGGCCCGAACTGGAGTAGGGACATTCGGCCCGAACCAGTATAAACCCCTGACTCCCTGAGTCAACCATTCGAGGAGAGGGAGCGCGCGACCCCCACTAACCAAAAATTCGTATTGCCGGTGCACGAAACACCGACAAGTACCGACTCCCAAGTCGTGGTACTGTCGACCTCCAGTAGTACAGCTCCTGAGGTTCGATAGTGCCGGTGGCTGGGGGCCAAAGCGGAGCACTCCAAAAAATAACAGCCTATGCTGTCCGGGCAGTACTACCGCTTGCCCAGTAGTACCGGTCTCGAACTCCAGTAGTGCTGGAGTTCCAGAAGCCAAAATCAGCACTCTCTGGAAAATAACTACCGATGTTCTAATTGCGGTACTGGCACTCGGGCGGTAGTACCAGGCCTAGACTGGCGGTAGTGCCGGCTTTCCAGGAATTAGCTTTGGCAAAAAGGGAAAAAGGCTCAAACTACAGCAAAACTTTGACATGACCACGGAATTAGGATCCTTTTGACCTTAGGAACTTATCCAAATTAGTTTTACCGAGTTTCGAGTTCGTTTGATCCATTTTCCAACTTTTTGAACTTGCGAGTACTAAAAGCTTCCTAAAATAGTTTCTTGACCCAAAACAAATCCAAACTTAATTCTTTTAGTGAGAATGGAACCTCTATGGCATTAGGGTCACAGGAGAGTCATTTTCTTGATTTTTGGAACCCTGGATTGCAAGGTTGCTCCAAAAGCACAAAAGAGGCTTTCTAGCGAATCGATTCAATTAATTAGAGTTGCTTGGAACTTATACATTTTCTTTGCACATAAAGACTCTTTATAGCCTAACTCGACTCTAGAAGTTTAGTTTACTTTATTTAGATCCTTCCTAGCACGAGATTTACATGGAAGAACTAAAAAACGCAGAAGGGGAAAATTAGGAATAACGGGGAATTGAACTCAAAACCTAAGGAATCGAGCATTGAGCTCTTACCACTAGGCTAGGTGGTCTCTTGTGATGACTTGGCATAGCAATCAACTTGAGCTAGCCCTCCTTACTCCTTTTTGAACGCAACTCGGCCGGAGAGAAGGAAAGGCGGGGCTCTAGGCAACTCCAGCTACAACCAAAGGGGGGAGAGGATGAGTAGGAGCTCGAGGGAGCTACAGACCCTCACATCAACACTAAGGAGCTCAGGATTTCCCCCAGCTCGGCGCTCACCGAAGGGGAGAAATGGCTACTGGGGTGGCTAAAGTAGGGAGAGGAAGAGGGAGAAGAAGGGGAAAGGAGGAGGGGGGATGGGGGAGCTCCATGGGTTTAATGCCCTGGCAAGGCGATGTGGGGTGGCATAGCATCGCATATGGCGCGGAGAGGCGGCACAGTGCCGGCATGGCCGCGTCGCTCACTGGGAAAAGCCGTCAGTCTACAGTACCACTACAGGAGGGCGGTACAGCTGGTTCGGTAGTACCGGGCTTAATCCTGCGGTACAACCGCCCCTGCTGCAGAAGTCCTCCAATTCTTTCTGAGGATTCTCCTCGGGGCTCGAAATCACTCCTTGGTGATCCCTAAAGATTTTCCGAGCGTTTTGGCTAAATCCTAAGTATTGGTCGCTTGGGTTCCTTCTAGTTTGCTAAATTAGGGTTTGGGTTTGAGTTGCGGTAGAATTCAATTAGGTGATTACACTTCGAATGCAATTAACTCCAAAATAAAATCCAAAATGCAACACCAAGCATGCTTTAATATTTTAATTAATTATTAAAATTCTCAGGGTGTTACTCTGTGCAACCCTAGTCGTAGCGCCAACCCAAGTTTGCACTCGGGGGGCAACCCGACTTCAACCCCAATCAGCAAGTGCCCCAGGCTCAAGTGGTGGCGGCCAGAGAAACTTACTGGGCCTAAGCTATTAGTGCCATTTTGAGAGACCAGTTCGACATACAGCCAAAGGGGCGAACTATCGACTATAGAAAGCCGTAGTCAGATTTCATTGACTGGATTCCATACCCCAATGGGTATAGGGTTCCTGATTTCATCAAGTTTTCTAGGGACAACTCCACTACGACATTGGAGCACATCGATGCTTTGTGGCACAATGTGGGGAAGCCACGCAGTCCGATGGACTGAAGGTAAAACTGTGAAGGACCATGTGGAGGTCCATCCATGTGTTGTGATGAGTAGTTGACTTTATTTGAGCAAGGTGTGCTTAGGTTTGAGTTTGATTTGAATTAGAATTCAAAAGGACGCAATTTGAGTTGTGTTAGTCTCTTGCGGTATTACCAGCCTATGGTGGCGGTAGTACCGACATGATGAACCAGACATGAATTGTGAGAAATTGAATGATTATTGCATATTGTTGTTGAACAATGCTATGTGAGGTGGATCCTTATCTTTATTGGTTGCAGGGCTTCATTCCGTGGTCATGGTGATGCGGAGGATGGTTGGGACTCGGCGAGGTGTGCTGGAGGTCCGAAAGGCCGGTGATCACCGGAAGATGGCCGGAGATGAAATGAGTGCCAGTCAAAAAGTCAAGGAAACCTTGTGGATGCTGGCTTGAAGCTACCAGGTCAAGAAAGGTCATGGGTTTTAGGAGATAGAGATAGAGTAGCTGTCAAGTTAGCTAGTGGATAAAACCCGGTTGTTAGTGGGTTTTGGGTTAGCCCAATAGAGAAGTGTGTGGGATCAAATCCTAGCTCTTGGAGATTAGCTTAGGATTGAAGCAACCCATCCAAGGGTGGAGGATGACTCCCTTGCACTATAAATAGAGGGGAGGGGGTGTGCTCTCCCCCAAGGTTGAAAGAGGAATTCTTGTGTTGCTTTAATGAAAGCTTTGCCCACCTAGTTGCGAGGCTTTGGAATTTCTCCTCTCCAAGCAATGCAAATTTAATTTTAGTATTTAAATTCCGCATTTACATTCTCGCAATTTAATTTATGCAAGTTGGATTAGCCTCCCCTCCTTCTACTTGCTTGTGCTTCTTCTTATCGAAGATGAGTGATTGATTAGGTGAATATTCTCTTAGATCAAATCCCAATCCTCTAGGAAAACTCGACTTCATCTTTGCAAGAAACCAATCTTTTGAACCTTCCATGAAGATTTCTTTTGTAGATCGTGTTTGAGATTTCCACACAGCCTCTTTCTACTATCTGTTTTCTTTGTGCAGCAATCCTTAATTATTTGATAGAACATTCATATCATCTGATATTGGGGTGATTCTTGTTGGAAAAGTTGCGCGATTTTCATACCCATTAACCCTTCAAGCGGGACGTTCATATGAATTATAGTTTGGAGCTATGAGGTTTTTACCAAGCCTCAAATTTTTTATCTTAATTTTTTGTGTGGTAGAGCTTGTGATTTTTATCAGATTTTTTATATGATTGATATGGATTTGATTTTTGGTGGGTAGCTTCATAACTACTTTATATCATCAGATAAAAATTTTGAAATTCAAATGAGCCATATATTTGGAGATATCACCTTTTGACCTAGTTACTTTTGTGCTGGAAATTCTCTTTTGCTTTTCAAAATTAGCAGAGCTTGTCTTATTTATCTATCTTTATCTAAATGTGATTTTGAATTGATTACTTTTTTAGTGGACTCTCAACAACCAGTAGTACTAGAGAAAAATCCACATGACCATATGAGCTTCTGTTTTAAGATGATCCATGTTTGCTCCTAATTCTTGAGGGTTACTTTGCTTGGTTTGATTATTTAATTTGGTTCTTTGGGCCCATTGTTAGAGAATGCATTAATCTTGTCCAAAAGGTGGGAATTTGAGAATTGGGATCATTCACCCCCCTTCTGATCGCCATCTCGATCATTCAATTGGTATCAAAGCCAGTTTT
Organism: Rhipidocladum racemiflorum; assembly: GCA_036346355.1. Taxonomy (NCBI): domain Eukaryota; kingdom Viridiplantae; phylum Streptophyta; class Magnoliopsida; order Poales; family Poaceae; genus Rhipidocladum; species Rhipidocladum racemiflorum. The sequence goes on along the minus strand of CM070577.1, from coordinate 54,292,918 downwards.
GCTCTTTTTAGATCTTGACCGGTCTCGAAAGCCATGGTGATGGACAAGTACACCACTAAGCCTCCAATTTTTGCTGGAATCGACTATCCTTTTTGAATGCCGCGGATGGAGTCATACATCACTGCCCAGGGCTTCCTGATATGCAGAAGGTAAAACTCCCGTATAAGGTTCCTACCAATGAGAACGTCAATGCCGCGAACATGGATGACGTTGAGGCGAATGCTAAGGCTAGGAACATCCTCATACAAGGACTCAGCTGCAGTGAGTATGATGCCTTGAATGTCAAATGTGCTAAACTTGCTAAGGACTTACTAGCTAAGTCACAAGATGGTTGCTTGTTGTATGTTGGGGTTAAGGACGACGTGGATAAAATCCACGTAGAGCTTAGGAAGAAATTAGAGGCCCAAGTTGGTAGAATTAGAGATGCTCCTTGCATTTCTTGTGAGGCCTTTACGATTGAGGGTGCCGTGCATAAGGAGAGATATGCCAGGCTATTCGTTCTTCCTCTCTTGGCTCTTCTTCTTCTACTTCTTCCCCTTGTCTTCTTGTGCCTCACTTTTTCAAGAGTGTTAGTATCTTATGAGCACTCTCGAGAGAGTTTGTTGAAGGCAAGAAGAAACTCAATCTCATCCTAGACCAGTCCAAGATTAGCAGATTCAATCAAGGTCTAAGATTTGAACACTTGGAGTAACACCCCCCGCTACTTCACCTCCAAGGTGAAGTATACTTGTACCTTCTGTCAAAAGGATGGACACCTCGCTGATTTCTGCTTCAGACACACCAAGATCACCCGGTGTGAGCGTGTTCGTGCTCTGAGGGGTATTCAGGGTTATCCCCAGACTCTGAGTGCTCCTAAGGCACCCACTGCTTCTAGATAGGTTAGAGAGTTGCCTATTTTTGGATAGCGTATGGGGCTTGGTTTTCAGGCTTCTATCTCTAGCTTTCATCCCGTCTTGACTTCACCTTTGCAAGGTACCGATCTTTTGGCCCTTCAATGAAGATTTCTTTTGTAGATCGTGTTTGAGGTTTCTACACAGCCTCTTTCTGCTGTTTGTTTTCTCTGTGCTGTAGTCCTTGATTATTTGATAGAAAATTCATATGATCTAATATTGGGGTGATTCTTGTTGGAAAAGTTGCACGACTTTCATACCCATTATCCGTCCAAGCGGGATGTTCATATGAATTATAGTTTTGGAGCTATGAGGTTTTTATCGAGCCCTAAATTTTCTATCTTAGTTTTTTTGTGTGGTAGAGGTTGTGATTTTTACCATTCTATGATTGAGATGGATCTGATTTTTGGTGGGTAGTGTCGGGGACTGAAAAATCCTGCCCAGTCAACAGCACGGTCAACGGACGCTAGCCCGAGCTTGAGCCAGGAACCCGAGCTCGGGTCCCCTGCCAACCCATTGACCGGGTGGCACCGCACGACCTCGAGCAAGAGAGCCGAAGGCCATCTCACAACCAAGACCTAAAGCTTGGAGGATCCGATCAGAGGCCTACGTTGGCAGTTACCAAGATCCACAAAAATAGTACTTGAGACATACGTGGGCGCAAGACAAAAATCCGGCTTAGGCGTTCGTTGGGCCACTTTCTCTTGGAATTACTCCGGACCGGTGACCAATAATGTGTAGGAGGGGTTTAGAATCTCTTTATAAGCACCTGTACTGAATTAAAGCAGGAGAGAGACCACTTGTACTGAATCCAAGCAAAGCATTCTTCCACGTCTCCGGGCAAGACTAGAGTAGAGCTATTACCCAACCTTGGGGGCTCGATCTAGTATAAACCCTCCTGTCTCCCGCTTTCCTTTTGACCCGACCTCAGCAGCGGCAAGCTTCCACCTCCGAGTGCACGAAGCCAGACTTTAGGTCTCCAGATCAAGGGGAATTCCGCCGGCTCCGCCGGCTCGGGTTTGAGTCCGTTCGCTGAGCATGGTTGCTCCATGTCCCTGTTTTCGCCCTCGCCACCACCACGCGACCAGTATGTCCTCATGACTGGAAGCAGGGAGATGGGGTATCGTGAGCCCAAAACCCCTGAGGATGCACGACAGATGGCTCATGTCGCCATCAACCAAGCGATCACGTCCCTCCGGCGGGAAGAATGTAGGGAGATTGGCACTTCCTCTGAGCGGTCCAGGCTTCCTCGCTCAGCTGAACGCCTGCGCGCCATGCCCGGGTCATGATCGATCCTGCCCGGGTGAAGTCGGACCTTTTCGGTCGGGCTCTCGCTGAAGAGCTCGAACAAGCCGCCGGAGAAACGACGGTCCCACTGCGGGGCCGGAGCCGTCACTTCGGGATTCACTCCCTGGCAAGCGACGGAAGCTCCTCGAGCAGGCGCCGACGTTCTCGTGGGTTGCCGTTTGCGCTGGCAAACCAGGGGCACCTCCCGGACACCTCCACGTCACCGCGGGCCCCAGAGTGGTAGCGACGACCAGCGTGTGTGAAGTGGTAGCAGCACCCGCTCGAATGACAGCACGCCTAGGAGCCTGACCCTAGACGTCCTGCCCAGGCGCCGTAGAGTTCACGAGCGTCTACGCTACTATCCGGGCGATGCCCGAGCTCACCGTCACGACCAGCATGGTATGGGGCTCAGGCGCCACGACGATCGTGACTCCGGGACCAGTAGCAGCGATCGCTCCCGCTGGGGGCCCGCGCCAGCCTTTGGCTGTTCAGCGTATTCCAAGGACCGTAGACGGGTACATTGGCCATCCCATTTCAAACCCGCTCCGATCGAGCGGATAGACGGGACCCAGAACCGCGATGAGTTATTGTCGATTTACTCGACAACGATTCTAGCGGTTGGAGGGGACGAAGCGGTGATGGCCAACTACCTCCCGACCGTGTTGGATGGCGCAGCTCGCACCTGACTCTTCAATCAGAAACCTGCTTCCTTCTGGTCATGGCGTCAAGTCCAGAGTGCTCTCCGCTCCAACTTCCAAAGTTGCCAATAATTCCTAGAAATTCAATTAATTCAAGAAAAATAGCAAAATAATCAAAAAAATTCCAGAAAAATTCTAGAAAATACTTTGAGACATTTTGGACTCAAATAAAATATTTCCAACAAAATTTTATTTAAAACTTTTAATTATTTAATTATCTCAAAATGGAATAAATTCAAATTAAATCCAAATAAATTCCAGAAAATTCCAAAAATTCTCAAAAGTGCAATATTTCATTTAAATTCATGAAAACCAAAAATTGGGGTGTTACAAACCTGCCCCCTTAACAGATTCTCGACCCCGAGATTCAGCGCTGACTAAGGAATAGGTTCGGAAATTCTTTTCTCAAATCCTCTTTGCACTCCCAAGTCGCTTCACTCTTGGAGTGGTTGTGTAACACCCCAGCATTTAATATGCCCGAATGCTACCAAACATAGACTAAGCAACCTCTAAATACCACAAATACAAGTAAATTACAGCAAAGGCATGAATGCTAAAAACCAAAATTTCGACAGCATCTCCTTTGTTTTAACATGAATTGAAGGAACAACAACAGCATAGCAATATATGGCAATATAAGAGGCATCTAAAATAGCAATAATTAATGGCATGACAGCAATATAAGTCTAATTCCAAGCATTCAATGTCTCCATGAGCCAAACGAACAATAAGACTCTCATATCGCAAAACTAAACCATAAATCAATAAGCATCACCCTTAATTTATTATCAAGACTCCAATTGAATGACTGTGGGAACAAATAAGTGAAGCTACGTGTAGAAGTGTGACTATTTCCCTTCCCCGCATGCCGGTCTCATGGTACCTAAAACAACAAGAAAGCACAAGCGTGAGTTCAACACTCAGCAAGTATATTGCAATGGTACAAAAGAACAATTATATGGCTACAACAACTCACATCATGACTATCATCTTATTCACGATCACATATTGTTACCATCATCATCATCATGTATGCAATGTGTCAGCGTATGAGCTAACAGACCCCTTCCGAAATGGGGTATGAGAAGTCCGAAAGAGGGGCTTTCGTAGCGGATTGCTCTAGACACAGCGGAAAGATAGCGAACGAAGCTCACAAGAGGGAGACGCTTGGTTTATCCAGGTTCGGGCCCTCCTCACGAGTAATAGCCCTTGTCCTGCTTGTGATGTTCTTGATTGTGTTCTTGGTGGAAATCACTCGAACAATGGATCTGAGACTCAAAGCCCTTTACCCCAGAGGGGAATGACCCGGTCCCAGAGACTCGAGCCTATCTCAAGAGGCGAACTAGCTGAGAAGAGGAAGAAGAACCCGCCGACCCCCCTCTCCCACGCACCCCAGCTACCTTTTATACTTGGGTTGGCTGGGGCGTGCGGGGCTTACAAGGGTGCAGTACATTAAATACATTTGACATGCTACACTTAATGCGCCTGTCACTGTTCTTGAAGCACGCTTAATGTCCTGGCACAGCAGTCCTCTCCCCCGCCTTGGGCCCTGTGCCTGCCGGCTACGCCCGCTCTGCCGGAGTGGGAAATTGCACCATGACGTCATTCATAATAATGGCACGCGTTGGAAACACACGCCACCATACTGCAGCCTTTATTACTCCCATTTAATGCGCACGATACGCAATAAATGTCCTTGACATCCTGCGTGGCCGCGCTGGTTGCTAGGTGGCCTCGGGAACTGAGCGCCAGTGGTGTGGACTGGGCGTCGCGTGTCCGCTAGGCGACCACCTTGCTGATTGCCCAGCGGCGTGGCCTGGTCACCACCTGACCGCTGGGCGATCACACAGTTGACCGCCTGCGACGTGGCCTGGTCGCCACCTGACCGCTGGGCGATCACTCAGCCGACCGCCAGCGACGTGGCCTGGTCGCCACCTGACCGCTGGGCGACCACCTCACTGATCGCCAGCGGCGTGGTCTGGATGCCACGTGTCTGCTGGCGGCTCCTAACAAAGTGTAGTGGGCACCCTGGTGTAGAATACGCCGACACAATGCGATGCGATGCACATGTCTCCTTGGAAACTCATACCGGTATGGTTGAGTACACACCCGTCGGTGTGCACCCTCTCCCCCCTTCCATCCCGAAGATGGAGGGTTCCTACTCCTCGCTTCCATACACTGCGGTGGATGGAATCACGATGTAGAACTTACTCATTGGCTCTCTGGAATAGTCATAACTTTCCCACCAACCTTCCCCGGACTAGTTATGAATTTCTCACCACCCGAGCAATGTATCATGCCATGTATGCAAACATGCCAACATCATAAATAACTTGTACATTAACACATGGCATCATGACATAATAAGCATATTCATCATATCAATGGCAATCATTAAAGCATGGCATGTGAACATATCATATATTCAATTTCAATCTCAACCAATCTAGCAAACTACAACCCGCTACCCATTCCAATACACTTGCCTCAACCACGGGCGACGGATTGGCGAGAAGTAGAAGGCACTCCCGGGGTCACACCACCTGCACATAGGTACCAGACACTCACAATCATGTCCACAAAACAGTACGCAAACACTCTTCTACCCCGACATCGCAAACTACTCGCAAAACCCAAAAACAGAGGTTCTGCCCCGTCTGGACAGCAGACTTGCAACGAGCATAACTCGGGTTCTAAGACTCCGAATTGATTAAATGAGTACATCCTCGCGTAGCTTAGGAAATTTCCTAACTTTTTCTAAGTATATGGAAAAACTGATTCAGACTCTAAAGTGGTTTAATCTACAGAATACCGTGATCTGTTCCAATCACATCACAGTTTTTAACACGTTCGGTAAAACAAGCATAACTTTCAAACGGCTGGGCGGAATTGGACGTTCTTTATACCCACTGAAAGTTATTTAAGTTACCTACAATTTCTTCAACATGCGGCCGACCAAATTCCAAATTTAAATTGGCAAAAACCCAAACCCGAGGTCGACTGCTCATGCTGCCCGAAACAGAGAACGTGGCAAACTCTAGATTACATCTAATCTACCCAATTACAGCACCACTAATGGATCTAAAAACATGATATTAACCCTTAGAACAGATCCTAGACCAACCCCAAGGATCCATGTGGCCATACCTTCGCCTGACGAACGAAAACCCAACGGATCTCCTCCTGGTTCGCGCAATCTCCTTCCTCGCTCCAAATCCACCGGATCTCCTCGTCGCGAAGCGCTCCAAAGGACGGATCTTTGGGTTGGTGAGGTGGAGAACTCCCCTAGGGGCAGCAAGGGAGGTGGAGAGGTCGTGGTGGGGTGGTGGCGCAATGGGGAGAGGTGATGGGGGGCACGGCAAGGGCAAGGGAGGGGTGGCGGCTAGTTTGGGGAGACGAGGGAGTGGGGAGGTGGCTAGGGCAGGGGTGGGGCGCAACCTAGGGCAGGGGGAGGCGCCCCAAGCAGCCCATGCTGGCCTCCCACTCCCACATGGGCCCAAACACCCTCCCACTAAAGCCCACGACTCTTTTCCTTCGGCCCAAACTTCCCCGGAAAGGCCCAAACTCCCGAAATCGGCCCGAAAACGCAATTAAACTTCATAGCGTATAGTTTTAACCTCAACATTCTCATTTTATAAGATTATGACACTCCGTGGTGTCACAGGTTGCTCCACTGTACTCTGCATAAACGGGTTGACTTATTCCTTGTCTCTCGATCTATGGTGTCCAGAATCTTCACAGGGTGTTCCTTATATGTCAGATCTTCTTGCAGCTCTATTGACTCTAGTGGCGTCTGTTAGTCCGGCACTCGGAGACACTTCTTCAGTTGGGATACATGGAACACATCATGCACTCCCGCCAACGATTGCGGCAACTCCAACTGGTAAGCAACTTCTCCTCGGCGACTTAGGACCTTGAACGGACCAACATATCTTGGCGCAAGCTTCCCTTTGGCATGGAATCTCTTAAACCCCTTGAGTGGTGTAACTCTGAGGTATACAAAATCTTCTGGTTCAAAACTAAAGTCTCGGCGACAGTTATCAGCATAACTTTTCTATCTCGACTGAGCTATCTTTAGTCTTTCCCGGACCATGGCGATCTGCTCTTCGGCTTCTTGAAGAATATCTGGTCCAAAGACATGTCGTTCACCCGTCTCATTCCAATTCAATGGTGTTCGACATGGTCGGCCATACAGTGCCTCAAAAGGTGACATCTGTAGACTATCCTGGTAGCTATTATTGTAGCTAAACTCAGTATATGGCAGATTCTTATCCCAAGAGGTAGCATAAGACAATGCACGAGCCCTTAGCATATCCTCCAGAATCTGATTAACTCTTTCGGTCTGTCCATCCGTCTGCGGATGATATGCAGTACTGAAGTTCAAACGGGTCCCCATGGCTTCATGCAGCTTATTCCAGAATCTTGAGGTAAATTGGGTACCTCTGTCCGATACGATTTTCTTTGGCACTCCGTGCAAACAGACAATCCTGGTCATATATAGTTCTGCTAATTTATCCCCTGAGTAAGTGGTCTTTACAGGAATGAAATGGACGACTTTAGTCAAGCGATCCACTATAACCCATATGGAGTCATATCCTCCCTAAGTCTTCGGCAAACCGGTAATGAAGTCCATTTCGATTTCCTCCCACTTCCACTCAGGAATCTTCAACGGCTACAGCAATCCTGCTGGCCTCTGATGCATTGCCTTGACACTCTGACATATGTCGCATAACACAACATTCTCAGCAACTTCACGTTTCATGCTTGGCCACCAGAATCTCTCCTTCAGGTCTTGGTACATCTTGGCACTTCCTGGATGAATGGAATACTTGGAGTCATGGGCTTCCTCCAAAATCAACTGTTTCAGCTCCTTTTTGTTCGGCACACAGATGCGATCCTTAATCCACAACGTACCCTGCTCATCCAGCTTGAAGTCCTTAGTCTTGCCTTCATCCATTTTGGACTTGATCCTCTGGGTCTTGGCACCATCCTTCTGTCCTTCTCGGATTTGGTCCTCTAAGGTAGGCTTCACTTCCAAAGTGGCTAGGAATCCTTCCGATACTGTCGGGACCCCGAATTTGCAAATCCGGACCCTCTGTGTATTCAGCACTAGTCCAGGAACGCGCTAGTGCACACAGTCTTAACATCGGTAAATATCACAATCATACCATTTGATATTATCAAAGTACTTTATTTAAATAACCAAACTGGTTACTCGACCTTATGGTCAAGTTACAAATATATGCCTTGCAAGGCGAAATTTATTCAGAGAAAAATAATAGCAGCGGAAAATCAAATAACTTCGTGGCGCCATCCAGTATACCACAGGCAATCGATCGGGCTCGCTTCCCTAAGTAGACGGATCCTCTTGGAGTTCCTCCTCCAAAGTCGGGCGTAGTCTCCTCTTCAAGCGATGTTGTGTTGAGGCAAGGGTGAGTACTTGGTACTCGGCAAGTCATGCACGTAATGCAAGCTAATATACTATATGCATGGCTTGGTACAAAGGAATAGCTCAAGGTATATTTGCAAAGAAACAAAGATTTGAAAAGTAATATAAGTAGATTTGAAAGCAGTAGAAACAAGTAAAGCATAAATAACTTTTCAAGAAGTTTAATAAACATTTTCCCCATCCTAAACCACATTTCCATCATCTTCATTATTAAACCAACCCAACCTTTCAAACCAAAGTTATTTTTGAGAAAATCTAACCCTTGATCAGTAATTCCCGGCGATGTCCAATACCATGGACACGGCTTATTCGAATAGATTCTATACTCTGCAGAGGTTATGCACTTTACCCACAAGATACAAATAAACACCACAAAGGCGAAGTTCCCGTAACAAAGTCTTTCGGAAACCTCTAACAATACAAGTGGTCCTCCCGGTTATTGCGCACTAACCCTTCCCTTCGCTAAGGCGAAGTCTAGGCCAATCAACTGTTAGATGGGTACTGGCCTCACCCGATGCGCCTCCCGCATACAACTTACACAAAGGGTGTAGTTGACCTCCTGAGGTCCCACAGTGCGTTATTAGCAACTTAGTCAACTAGGTCCGTCCCATTACAGACATGTGGTTGCACGTTAGACCAGTTCAAAGGCTTGCAAGGTTAAGTCCTTAGGGTGACCAGGGCAAGACTACCCGAAAAACCAAAACAACACTCCCAATGCCACAATCGCCCACTGATTACTCTTGCCACATGCCCTGGCCGAAATCGCTTATCAAACCCCGCTTGATTACCATGCACCACGTGCCATCAACATCACATGATACTTTTCCAAAACAGGTTCAATATATCATTAAGTCAATATTAACATTTGATTGTCCAAAATCATGTCATGAGCACGAAAGGTGTCTAAGCGATACTACAACGGTCTAAACCCATGTTGGCAATTTAATAATGTCCAACTAGTAATCCACAACTAGGGTGACAAGGGTCATGGCACATACTTAAATAATCAAGGTGTCATACAAAGAAATTGGTACTTATCTAACCCCATGTTTAAACCAAGTATTTTTCTAATTGAACTAGCATGCAATAGTTTAAATCAAAATAGATTTCAAATAGGATCAACATGGTCAAAGCACAACTTGCCTTCAAAAGTACTTGTTCTTGGTCTTGAGTTGGATCCTGAGTTAATACTTCTCCTTCGAATCCTTCCGGCACTTCAACGTCTAATCGTAAAGCGTGCAAATAGCAAATACGCAAATAAACAATAGGCAAAAAGTGTCCAAACATCCAAATAAAATCCATAAACATAAAGAACATAATTTTATGGATTTTTAGAAACTGAATCGCCAAATTTGGAGTTAAGACGCAAAAGTTATGATTATTTAAAGTTTAAATAATCATTTAAATAATTTGCAGAGAAAAACTTTAGTCCAAAAATTAAATAAAATTCATATTTAGGTAGATCTCAATTTTATACAAATTTAGAAATTTGAATCACTCAAATCGGAGTTGAAACGCAAAAGTTATAAGCGTTTGAAGTTTGAATCTAAATTTGAATCAATATTTCGAATTAATAAATCATTTTCTTTTTCGGAAATTAATTATCACGTCGGCGAGGACACGCTCGGCTCCCGATTGGCTGGTGGCGTCGTAGGCTCATGGGCTCACCACGGCGATTCGATCCACGGTGGACCCGGTCCACGGCTGAGTGAGGTCGACAGTGGGACTCCACTGCCGCTAAGTGGTCTCACGCAAACGCTACCGACGTGTGGGCCCATCGACATGCGGGGCCAGCGTGTCGAGGACACGCTCACACGCAGCGTGGGTGCGACTAGGCACACGTGGCGCAATCTCGGCCGCACAAGTTTGGATGGACTACCGAGATTCGCCGAGACTACCCTATAAGCAATAACCCGAGATCTAATCGGTGCCCTACGATCTTGATCCTACGGTTGGGATCTAATACGCCAAACAGAGAGGTGGACTCACCTCAAGCGTCGATGATGATCCAACGGCCGGTGGAGCTCCAAGGTCGCGGTATGGCGGTCTTGGCGCCGGCAGACTGAATCGGAAGACGACACCCAACGGCGTCTGGGCGTGTCCCGGCGAGAAGGAGAGCACGCTCAGGGGCGCCTCAACGTGGGGGTTTCAAATCCAGCCTCAGGCGCGGCGGAGGATGGCTAACGGCGGCGGAATCGCTCTAAAACCCGTAGCCAACCCTCGACTACTCCGGTGAGGGATTCCTTGGCGGCGGCGGCTTGAGCGCGGAAACCTAGGGCAAACGGTGCGGGGCGAGCTGGCGATCCTCGGACGAGGGGCGGGGCTTTAAATAGCCTCGGCGTTCGCGCGGAACCCGGAGGTCAAGACCCACACGGCGGAGCCGTTCGTGCCCGAGTCGGAATCGGAGACGATGGCTGGGAACCGTCCACGTGTCCAGATGGACGGCTGGGATCGCACGGCGTGAACGGGTTCGGGTCGGACACGGCTCGACCGGTACGGGCGATTCTCGGCCGTTGGATCTTGATCCAACGGTCGGAGAATTAGGGTTCGGTTTGGGTTCGGTGACTTGGTTTGATCGAAACGGTTGGCTCGGTCGGGTTCGGGTCGGACTCGAACTCAAGTCTGACTCGGGCTCGGTCGGATGAACAGTAACCGACTCGGTTTGATTTTCCAGCGATTTAATATTTAAAATAATTCCCAGAAATTCAATTAATTCATTAAAAATAGCAAAAGACTCGTAAAAATTCGAAAAATTCGAAAATATTTTGGAACATTTTGGACTCAAATAAAATATTTCCAACAAAATTTTATTTGCAATATTAAATTCTTTAATTATTTCAAAATGGAATAAATTCAAATAAATTCCAAATGAATCCAAATAAATTCCAGAAAATTCCAAAAATTCACCAAAGTGCCAAATCACACATGAATTCAATAAAAGCAAAATTTTGGGGTGTTACAAACCTCCCCCCCTTAATAGAATCTCGTCCCCGAGATTCAGGGCTTACTAAAGGAATAGGTTTGGAAACTCTTTCTTCAAATCCTCTTCGCTCCCTAAGTCGCTTCGCCTCTGCATGGTTGCTCCAATCGAACTCTACAGAAACGGGTTGACTTGTTTCTAGTTTCTCGATCCATTGTGTCTAGAATCCTCACGGGATGCTCCTTATAAGTCAAATCCTCTTGCAACTCAATTGACTCTAGCGATGTCTGTTCCTCAGGAACTCGGAGACACTTCTTCAACTGGGACACATGGAATACATCATGCACTCCTCGCCAACGATCGTGGCAACTCCACCGGTAAGCAACTTCGCCTCTGCGACTCAAAATCTTAAATGGTCCAACATAACGGGTGCGAGTTTCCCTTTGGCATGGAACCTCTTAACTCCCCTGAGGCGTAACTCGAGGTAAACAAAGTCTTACGGTTCAAAACTCAAGTCTCGCGACGATTGTCGACATAACTCTTCTCTGCCGAGATTGGGCTATCTTCAACCTTTCCCTAATCATAGCGATCCGCTTCTTCACCTCTTGAAGAATATCAGGCCCAAAGACACGGCGCTCGCCGGCCTCATTCCAATTCAATGGCGTTCGACAGGTCGACCATACAAAGGCCTCAAAAGGTGACATCTCAGAACTAGCCTGATAACTATTGTTGTAATCGAACTCGGCATACGGTAAACTCTTATCCCAAGAAGTAGCATAAGCTAATGCACAAGCTCTCAACATATCCTCCGAATCTGGTTGACTCTTTCTGGCCTGTCCATCCGTCCTGTGGATGATAAGTCAGATCTTGAAGTTCAAACGGGTTCCCATGGCTTCATGCAACTTATTCCGTAACCTTGAGGTAAATTGGGTACCTCTGTCCGATACAATCCTCTTTGGCACTCCGTGCAAGCAGACAATCACGATCATGTACAATTACTGCTAATTTATCTCCCGAGTAAGTGGTCTTCACGGGATAAAATGGGCTACTTTAGTCAAGCGATCCACTATAACCCATATGGAGTCATAACCTCCTTGAGTCTTGACAAGCCGTAATGAAATCCATTCCGATTTCCTCCCACTTCCACTCGGGTATTTTCAGCGGTTGTAGCAATCCTGTGGTCTCGATGCATTGCCTTGACTCTCCGCATACGCCGCACAATGCAACATGCTCGGCAACTTCACGTTTCATACTCGGCCACCGTAATCTCTCCTTCAGATCCTGATACATCTTGGCGCTTCGGGATGAATTGAGTACTTGGAGTCATGGGCTTCTTCCAGAATCAGTTGCTTTAACTCCTTCTTGTTAGGCACACAAATGCGATCCTTCATCCACAACGTGCCTTGCTCATCCAACTTGAAGTCCTCTGCCTTGCCTTCCTCCTTGAAGGACTTAATCCTGCGGATCTTGTCATCATCCTTCTGTCCTTCTCGGATCTGATCCTCTAGGGTAGGCTTTACTTCTAATGCGGCCAAGAATCCACTAGGTACTACCTCAATCTTCATTTTCTGAAAATCCTCACATAACTCATCCTGACTTGTGGCTAGCAACGTAATCTCGGTATGGATTTTCGGACTCATGGCTTCGGCTACTATGTTGGCCTTCCCGGGATTGTAATGGTTTCAAAGATTATATTATTTGATCTACTCTAACCTTCTCCTCTGCCTCATATTCAGATCCATTTGGGTGAATATGTACTTAAGGCTCTTATGATCCGTATACACTTCACATCTGTTTCCAATCGATAGTGACGCCATATCTTCAAAGCATGCACTACGGCAGCCTAACTCTAAGTCATGTGTCGGATAATTTTCCTCATGCGGCCTCAATCGCCTTGATGCATAAGCGGCGACCTTTCCATTCTGCATCAGACAAGACACATCCAAGTCCTTGGCGCGATGCGTCACAATAAATATCGAAGCTTTGAGCAACATCTGGTAGAACTAACACCGGTCGATGTCAATCGCTTCTTCAGCTCTGAAATCCTTTCTCACATTCTCCGCGCCCATGCAAACTTCTTTTCCTTCTTTAGCAATTGCGTAAGAGGTTTCGCAATTGTCGAAAAGCCTTCAATGAAACGGCGGTAGTATCCTGCCATTCCAAGGAAACTCCGAATGGGTCACGATCTTGGTGCTTCCAATGTAACACAGCCTTCTACTTTGCTTGGATCTACGGCGACTCCTTCATGCGGTCATTACATGTCCAAGAAACTCCACCTTGTCCTTCCAAAAATCACACTTGCTGAACTTGGCGAAAAGTTGCCGTTCTCTCAGCTTTTCCAAAACTCGCCTTAAGTGTTCGGCATGTTCACTCTCTGTCTTGGAGTAGATTAGGATATCGTCTATGAACACGACGACAAACTTGTCCAAATATTCCATGAACACCTTATTCATCATATTCATGAAATAAGTTGGCGCATTAAATCGGCCCAAAGGACATAATCAGTAAACTCGTAATGTCCATATCTTGACGAGAATGCGAGTCTTGAATATCTTCGATCGGATCTTCAATCGATGGTATCCCGATCTCGAGATCAATCTTGGAGAAAACTCGGCTCCTCTCAACTGATCAAACAAATCATCAATCCTGGGTAGCGGATACTTATTCTTCACGGTGACTTCATTGAGTGCACGGTAGTCAATGCACATCCTGAAACTCCCGTCCTTCTTCTTGACAAACAAAGCGGTGCTCCCCACGGCGACTAACTCGATCTGATAAATCCTTTCTCCATTAACTCTTCTAGCTGTTTCTTCATTTCTACCAACTCCTCGGTGGACATCCGATAGGGTCTCTTTGCTATCGGTCTTTGTGCAGTACAAGCTCTATCACAAACTCTATGTCCCCTGTGCGGCATACTGTAGATCTTCGGAAAACATCACGGGTACTCATTCACTCTTGGGACATCCTCTATGCCGATTGCCTTGGTACTGTTAACCATCAACTGTCCATCTCTAATCGCAGTGGCTTGAAATTCCACTTTCTTCCCACACGGGCTCTCAATCGAGATAGTCCTTCGCCCACAATCCAATACGGCCTTGTGCTTGGATAACCAATCCATTCCCAATATGACGTCTAAGGTCCGGTCTCCAAAATTATAAGGTTTGCTAGGAACTCTATTCCATCTATTAGTATTCTCACCCCGGAACATCCTACTTTAGTTCTGAGTTCTGAACCAGTGGTTTGAACTAAAAGCATGAACTTAAGTCTTGCAATCCTCAAATCATTTCTAGTAGCAAAGCCTTGCGAAACAAATGAATGCGAAGCTCCGTGAGTCAAACAAAATCAAGCAGGTGTATCGAAGTTAACAAGTAACTTACCCAAGACGACGTCAGTAGCATGCAGCGGCATCTGCGGTGACATGGTTGACTTGGCCTCTCACCACGGTGCAGGGTGTGGCTCCTGATGTCTTGGCGTCCTAGCTGGGTGGTTCCTAGATTGAAGCGAATCGGGTCACTCTGCTGTCTTCTTTGGACAAGCTGTTGGCAAAGTGTCACGGCTCGTTGCGATTGTAGCGGCGTCTCACTCATTCCTTCTTTTGCACTGGAGTAAGCGTTTCTAGCGAAGGGCCGGGTCAGTAGTTCTGATTGACAGGTCTTGGTGCCGGGATGGTGTCCTTGTTGCATTCTGTGGTTGGAATCGAAGAATTGATTTGGTGCAACTCTCAGCGCCGCTATGCGTTCCTGGCGTGATCCTTGCCGTTGCATCCTACGCTTCTGTTCTCATCCAGTTCCTTGCGCTTGTCCTCAAGAATAAGCGCCTTATTCACCAACTCTTGGAAATCTGGGAAGGTGTGGGTGATCAATCCTACTTGCAATCCTGAGTTAAGTCCCTTCATAAAACGAGGTATGCCTGGATTTATCTCGTCGCTACATCCTCAAAGCGTAGCGTGCTAGCCGTGTGTGAACTTGTTCAGGTAGCTCGCCACTGGCCGATTACCTTGTTTCAAGGCTCTGAACTCCTCCTTCTTAAGGTCCATGATTCCTTCAGGCACGTGATACTGTCGAATGCGGTGTGAACTCTTCCCAAGTGATATCTTGAGGGTTCTCTTGCGTGTACGAAGTTCTCCCACCATTCGGTTCCTTCCAGCCGATGAGAAGCGTAGAGTACCTTCTCATTTCCTATGCATTGAGCTATGTGTAGCTTCCTCTCGATTGATCTTAACCAATCATCGGCCTCCAATGGATTGGCATTCCCAGAGAAAGTGGGTGGGTGAGTTCTCATGAACTCTGACAGTCTTGTATTCTGGCGTTGTCCATGATTAACTCGATTAGCAGTGGCCTGAGCGGTGACGTGTTGCATTTGTTGCATCATAGCATGCATCAACTGAGTCTGAGCAGCAAGAAAGGCTCTGAAATTCTGCACATCCAGTGGCGGTGCTGGTGCTCCATCATTGGGGTTTTCTGCTGGGCGAGAACCACTCCCATTGCTTCCAAAGTTTCCACGGGTGTTCACCATCTGTCGGTTTGCTCTAGGTTTAGAGATGAGAGGGAAACAAGAATAGACAAGTATCATGGAACTTATGCGGGGCGAAAGGGGTAACTTTAAGGTCCAACTTTATTATTAATAACATGGTATGGCTGCTTACAATGCCTAAGGGCCTTGCAACACATACTGCACACTCAGCAAACAAAGCAAATCCAAATCGAACTAACTCTGGAGTCTAATGCCTAAAGGGTGACTCTTTATTCTATGACGCGACTCGGCGAAGGAGTCTCACTATAGAACCTATGCTCACTCATCGAGAAAACCTCCACGGCACTGGTACGGTGTCGTGGCATAGGCGCGAAACGATCGCCATGTCCAGCCGATCGTGTCCTCTGTGGTAGTCAAGAAGCGATGTCCTCATCGAGATCCGACTCCTCTGGATCTCGCTCGTGTAGCTCGATCTTGGCTCTGGTGCAGTCCGTACAAGGTCATCTCCAACTCGTCAATCCTTCATAGAAGGTGTGCCACATACTCTTGAGCTTCCCGCCATCTGTTCTTCTCTGTCGTGATCTCCTTGTGGGCCTTCAGAGCTCCTTGCTTGTATTATCTAGTACATCCTCCTGGCGACAACAAATCGTGCCAAGCTGTAAACCGTGGCATCCTCATCCTGAATCGCCTTCGGTCAAGAAGGTTATCGCTGCGCGGATGATAACGGAACACCGTACTCTCCAACTCTCTGGCGTGAGTTCACGGGTAATGTGCCGCATTGCTCGTCGTGATACTTCTTGGATACCCATCTGCATTGTAGATCTCCTGGCAAAGGTCAGCTGTATCGGCGATTGCCTGGCCCTTTTTCCTAGCAGGTACCTCAATCTTCACGTCACAAGCCTTGATCAATCCCGCTTTGTCCGATCACTTCCACTTGGTATTGGGGCTTCTCAAAATCTCCGAGAGTCTCAGAGCATATGCCAAAGTTCCGCTGGCGTGACCAACTCCCGGATCAACGTAGTTGAACTCTTCCTCCATCTGTCACAAGAGTGCTTTACGTAAGAACTCGGAATTTTTGAATTGTGACAAGGTAAGGAAAATTCAGCAAGAGACAAGAAAAGAAAGAATGGGATAAGTCGAGATGTCATTTCTTATCTTGACAAAATTTTTAGCTTTTAGAAAATAGGTTTTATCCTCACTACGACCATTCTAGCTAGGGTTGAGCCTACAGTCAAGTATGGCTCTGATACCACCTCTGTCGGGACCCCGAATTTGCAAATCCGGACCCTCTGTGTATTCAGCACTAGTCCAGGAACGCGCTAGTGCACACAGTCTTAACATCGGTAAATATCACAATCATACCATTCGATATTATCAAAGTACTTTATTTAAATAACCAAACTGGTTACTCGACCTTATGGTCAAGTTACAAATATATGCCTTGCAAGGCGAAATTTATTCAGAGAAAAATAATAGCAGCGGAAAATCAAATAGCTTCGTGGCGCCATCCAGTATACCACAGGCAACTGACTGGGCTCGCTTCCCTAAGTAGACGGATCCTCTTGGAGTTCCTCCTCCAAAGCTGGCGTAGTCTCCTCTTCAACTGATGTTGTGTTGAGGCAAGGGTGAGTACTTGGTACTCAAAGAAGTCATGCAGTAATGCAAGCTAATATACTATATGCATGGCTTGGTACAAAGGAATAGCTCAAGGTATATTTGCAAGAAAGAAAGATTTGAAAAGTAATATAAGTAGATTCGAAAGCAGTAGAAACAAGTAAAGCATAAATAACTTTTCAAGAAGTTTAATAAACATTTTCCCCATCCTAAACCACATTTCCATCATCTTCATTATTAAACCAACCCAACCTTTCAAACCAAAGTTATTTTTGAGAAAATCTAACCCTTGACTGTAATTCCCGAGCGATGTCCAATACCGCGGACACGGCTATTCGAATAGATTCTATACTCTGCAGAGGTTATGCACTTTACCCACAAGATACAGTCAAACACCACAAAGGCGAGTTCCCGTAACAAAGTCTTTCGGAAACCTCTAACAATACAAGTGGTCCTCCCGGTTATTAAGACTAACCCTTCCTTCGCTAAGGCGAAGTCTAGGCCAATCAACTGTTAGATGGGTACTGCCTCACTCCCGATGACGCTCCCCGCATAACTTACACAAAGGGTGTAGTTGACCTCCCGAGGTCCCACAGTGCGTTATTAGCAACTTAGTCAACTAGGTCCGTCCCATTACGCACATGTGGTTGCACGTTAGACCAGTTCAAAGGCTTGCAAGGTTAAGTCCTTAGGGTGACCAGGGCAAGACTACCCTAAAACCAAAACAACACTCCCAATGCCACAACTGCCCACTGATTACTCTTGCCACATGCCCTGGCCGAAACTGTTTATCAAACCCCAGTTGATTACCATGCACCACGTGCCATCAACATCACATGATACTTTTCCAAAACAGGTTCAATATATCATTAAGTCAATATTAACATTTGATTGTCCAAAATCATGTCATGAGCACGCAGGTGCTCTAAGCAGTATACTACAACGGTCTAAACCCATGTTGGCAATTTAATAATGTCCAACTAGTAATCCACAACTAGGGTGACAAGGGGTCATGGCACATACTTAAATAATCAAGGTGTCATACAGCAAATTGGTACTTATCTAACCCCCATGTTTAAACCAAGTATTTTTCTAATTGAACTAGCATGCAATAGTTTAAATCAAAATAGATTTCGAAATAGGATCAACATGGTCAAAGCACAACTTGCCTTCAAAAAGTACTTGTTCTTGGTCTTGAGTTGGATCCTGAGTTAATACTTCTCCTTCGAATCCTTCCCAGACTTCAACGCTCTACTCGTAAAGCGTGCAAATAGCAAATACGCAAATAAACAATAGGCAAAAAGTGTCCAAACATCCAAATAAAATCCATAAACAGAAAGAACATAATTTTATGGATTTTTAGAAACTGAATCACTAAATTTGGAGTTAAGACGAAAGTTATGATTATTTAAAGTTTAAATAATCATTTAAATAATTTGCAGAGAAAAACTTTAGTCCAAAAATTAAATAAAATTCATATTTAGGTAGATCTCAATTTTATACAAATTTAGAAATTTGAATCACTCAAATCGGAGTTGAAACGCAAAAGTTATAAGCGTTTGAAGTTTGAATCTAAATTTGAATCAATATTTCGAATTAATAAATCATTTTCTTTTCGAAATTAATTATCGTCGCGAGGACACGCGTCGGCTCGATTGGTGGTCGACGCCGGCTCATGGGCTCAGCCCACGGCGCGGTTCGATCCACGGTGGACCCGGTCCACAGCTCGAGTGAGGCTGACAGGTGGGACCCACCTGTCAGTGCGGGGTCTCACGCAAACGCGGCTGACGTGTGGGCCCACTGACATGCGGGGCTCAGCGTGTCGAGGACAGCGCTCACACGCAGCGTGGGTGCGATTAGGCACACGTGGCGCAATCTCGGCCGCACAAGTTTGGATGGATTACCGAGATTCGCCCGAGACTACCCTATAAGCAATAACCCAGATCTAATCGGTGCCCTACGATCTTGATCCTACGGTTGGGATCTAATACGCCGAAACAGAGAGGTGGACTCACCTCAAGCGTCAGATGATGATCCAACGGCCGGTGGAGCTCCAAGGTCGCGGTGGCGGTCTGGCCCAAGGACCGGAATCGGGAAGACGACACCGAACGGCGTCTGGGGCGTGTCCTGCCGAGAAGGAGAGCACGCCAGGGCGCCTCAACGTGGGGTTTCAAATCCAGCCTCGGCGCGGCGGAGGATGGCTAACGGCAGCGGAATCGCTCTAAAACTCGTAGCCAACCCTCGACTACTCGGTGAGGGATTCCTTGGCGGCGGCGCTTGAGCGCTGAAACCTAGGGCAAGCGGTGCGGGCGAGCCGGGCGATCCTCGACGAGGGGCGGGCTTTAAATAGCCTCGGCGTTCGCGCTGAACCCGGAGGTCAAGACCCACACGGCGGAGCCGTCGTGTCTCGAGTCGGAATCGGAGACGATGGTAGGGAACCGCCCACGTGTCCAGATGGATCGGCCGATCGCACGCAGCGTGAACGGGTTCGGGTCGGACACGGCTCGGACTGACGGCGATTCTCGGCCGCTGGATCTTGATCCAACGGTCGGAGAATTAGGAGTTCGGCTTGGGTTCGGTGACTTGGTTTGATCGAAACGGTTGGCTCGGTCGGGTTCGGTCGGACTCGAACTCAAGTCCGACTTCGGGCTCGATCGGATGAACAAAGAATCGACTTCGGTTTGATTTTCCAATGATTTAATATTTAAAATAATTCCCGTAAATTCAATTAATTCATTAAAAATAGCAAAAGACTCGTAAAAATTCCGTAAAATTCGAAAATATTTTGGAACATTTTGGACTCAAATAAAATATTTCCAACAAAATTTTATTTGCAATATTAAATTCTTTAATTATTTCAAAATGGAATAAATTCAAATAAATTCCAAATAAATCCAAATAAATTCCAGAAAATTCCAAAATTCACCAAAGTGCCAAATCACACATGAATTCAATAAAAGCAAAATTTTGGGGTGTTACAAACCTCCCTCTTAATAGAATCTCGTCCCCGAGATTCGTGGCTTACTAAAGGAATAGGTTTGGAAACTCTTTCTTCAAATCCTCTTCGCTCCCTAAGTCGCTTCGCTCTCTGCATGGTTGCTCCAATCGAACTCTACTGAAACGGGTTGACTTGTTTCTAGTTTCTCGATCCATTGTGTCTAGAATCCTCACTGATGCTCCTTATAAGTCAAATCCTCTTGCAACTCAATTGACTCTAGCGATGTCTGCTCCTCAGAACTCTGAGACACTTCTTCAACTGGGACACATGGAATACATCATGCACTCCTGCCAACGATCGTGGCAACTCCAATTGTAAGCAACTTCGCCTCTGCGACTCAAAATCTTAAATGGTCCAACATAACGGGTGCGAGTTTCCTTTGGCATGGAACCTCTTAACTCCCCGAGAGGCGTAACTCGAGGTAAACAAAGTCTTCTCGTTCAAAACTCAAGTCTCGCGACGATTGTCAAGATAACTCTTCTCGTCGAGATTGGGCTATCTTCAACCTTTCCCTAATCATAGCGATCGCTTCTTCACCTCTTGAAGAATATCAGGCCCAAAGACACGGCGCTCGCCACGGTCTCATTCCAATTCAATGGCGTTCGACAGTGGTCGACCATACAAAGGCCTCAAAAGGTGACATCTCAGAACTAGCCTCGATAACTATTGTTGTAATCGAACTCGGCATACGGTAAACTCTTATCCCAAGAAGTAGCATAAGCTAATGCACAAGCTCTCAACATATCCTCCGTAACCGTTGACTCTTTCGGTCTATCCATCCGTCTGTGGATGATAAGTCAGATCTTGAAGTTCAAACGGGTTCCCATGGCTTCATGCAACTTATTCCGTAACCTTGAGGTAAATTGGGTACCTCTGTCTCGATACAATCCTCTTTGGCACTCCGTGCAAACAGACAATCTGATCATGTACAATTCGCTAATTTATCTCCGAGTAAGTGGTCTTCACGGGATAAAATGGGCTACTTTAGTCAAGCGATCCACTATAACCCATATGGAGTCATAACCTCCTTGAGTCTTCGCAAACCGGTAATGAAATCCATTCCGATTTCCTCCCACTTCCACTCGAGGTATTTTCACGGTTGTAGCAATCCCGCTGGTCTCTCGATGCATTGCCTTGACTCTCTGGCATACGCCGTGACAATGCAACATGCTCGGCAACTTCACGTTTCATACTCGGCCACCGTAATCTCTCCTTCAGATCCTGATACATCTTGGCGCTTTCTAGGATGAATTGAGTACTTGGAGTCATGGGCTTCTTCCGTAATCGCTGCTTTAACTCCTTCTTGTTAGGCACACAAATGCGATCCTTCATCCACAACGTGCCTTGCTCATCCAACTTGAAGTCCTCTCGCCTTGCCTTCCTCCTTGATGGACTTAATCCTGCGGATCTTGTCATCATCCTTCGCCCTTCTCGGATCTGATCCTCTAGGGTAGGCTTTACTTCTAATGCGGCCAAGAATCCGCTAGGTACTACCTCAATCTTCATTTTCTGAAAATCCTCACATAACTCATCCCGACTTGTGGCTAGCAACGCGTACTCACGGTATGGCTTTTCCGACTCAGGGCATCGGCTACTACGTTGGCCTTCCCGGATGGTAATGGATTCCAACATTATAGTCTTTGATCAACTCTAACCATCTCCTCGCCTCATATTCAGATCCGACTGGTGAATATGTACTTAAGGCTCTTATGATCCGTATACACTTCACATCTGTTTCCAATCGATAGTGACGCCATATCTTCAAAGCATGCACTACGGCAGCCTAACTCTAAGTCATGTGTCGGATAATTTTCCTCATGCGGCCTCAATCGCCTTGATGCATAAGCGGCGACCTTTCCATTCTCAGACAAGACACATCCAAGTCCTTGGCGCGATGCGTCACAATAAATATCGAAGCTTTGAGCAACATCCGGTAGAACTAACACCGGTGCTGATGTCAATCGCTTCTTCAGCTCCTGAAATCCTTTCTCACATTCTGGCGTCCATGCAAACTTCTTTTCCTTCTTTAGCAATTGCGTAAGAGGTTTCGCAATTGTCGAAAAGCCTTCAATGAATAGGACAACGAACTTGTCCCAATATTCCATGAAAACCTTATTCATCATATTCATGAAGTAAGCTGGCGCATTTGTCTGACCGAAGGACATAATAGTGAACTCGTAATGTCCATATCTTGACGAGAATGTGGTCTTTGGAATATCCTCTGATCGGATCTTCAACTGGTGATATCCTGATCTCAGATCAATCTTGGAGAAAACTCCGGCTCCTTTCAGCTGGTCAAACAGGTCATCGATCCTGGGTAGCGGGTACTTGTTCTTCACGGTGACTTCGTTGAGTGCACGGTAATCTATGCACATCCTGAAACTCTTGTCCTTCTTCTTGACGAACAGAACTGGTGCTCCCCATGGCGACGAACTAGGTCTGATGAATCCTTTCTTCATCAACTCTTCAAGCTGTTTCTTCACCTCTACCAATTCTTTGGTCGACATCTAATAGGGTCTCTTTGCTATCGGTGCTGTTCCAGGTACTAACTTAATCACAAATTCTATGTCTCTGTCTGGCGGCATACCAGGTAAATCTTCGGGAAACACATCAGGATACTCATTCACTACTGAGACATCCTCCAAGCTGATTGCCTTCGTACTGTTGACCATCAACTGTCCATCTCGAACGGTAGTTGCTTGGAATTCCACTTTTCTTCCACACGGGCTCTCAATAGATATGATCCTTCTTCCACAGTTGAGCACGGCCTTGTGCTTGGACAACCAATCCATTCCCAAAATGACATCTAAGGTATGGGTTCCCAACATAATCAGGTTTGCTAGGAACTCTACCCCATCTATTAGTACTGTGAAATCATGTGCTGAAAAATTGGCTTATATTTGAATTTGCGAAATATTGCTTTAGTGCTCGTGCGTGTTTGAATTCAAAAACTGAGTCTTCCTTTGGCACCGAACCATCATTTTCCCATGTACAACAAACCAAGTTTTGCGGTCTGTTGTAAACATGTTTTTGGCAACCATCATTTTCCCATGTACAACAAACCAAGTTTTGTGGTCTGTTGTAAGCATGTTTTTGGCAACCTCATTTTCCCATGTACGACAAACCAAGTTTCTTGGTCTGTCGTAAACATGAATCTGAGTCCTTTTTTGCTAGACCAAGTTCTTGAAAAACAGTAAGTTTTACATGTACGACAAACCAAGTTTTTTGGTCTGTCGTAAACATGTTTTTGGCAACCTCATTTTCCCATGTACAACAAACCAAGTTTTTTGGTCTGTTGTAAACATGAATATGAGTCCTTTTGTGCTAGACCAAGTTATTGAAAAACAGTAAGTTTTACATGTACGTCGGACCATATTTTTTTTGGTCCGTCGTGAATGCGTTTTTACTTGATTAGGGTTTTGAGCAAATTTGAAATTGTTTTTGGTTTAAACTTTGAGATTATGAAATTTGTGAAAATTTCATGATGCTTGTTTTGAAGTGGACTTTATGCAAATGCTCGTGTGAGTATTTGCATGGACTAATGTTGAGTCAAGTCGCGGACTTGTGCTCGGAATCGTTTTGTGGTTTGTTCATGTGCAGGTATTGCTCGAGGGCGAACGTGGTCGATGACGGGACCGGAACTAGGTTCATGGAGGAACTAAGGTTCGGGACTAGGTTCGGGAGGAACTGAGGTCTTGGTGGTCAAGGATGTCATGCGGGACGTTCGGGCTAAGAGAATGGTGCATATGAAGAATGGTTAGTCACGTGAGAATGACAAGAGGTCATTTGTGTGCAAAGTGTTAGTCACATGAGTATAGTAGGGTCGCCATACGCGTGCAAGAGTTGTACTCGGCCAGGTTGGGCCAAGTGGAGGTCGTGTTGAATACATACTCTTTCTAGGATTAGGAGTGGGACTCCTACTAGGATTAGGAATTGTATTCAGGACTCCTTGTGTTTTGCTCCTTAAATAGGAGGGGTGTCTCCTGTTGAAGGGCAACGAAGTAGAGCTGAGCGCATTGAGAGCCTCAAGCTCAGTTTTAGGGTTTGTACTCTTTTGATGGGAGTACTTTAGACAAAGGAAATAAAGATCAATTCTTCCAAGATTCTTGCGTGCTACAGTAACCGCGTTACTACAGTGTTTTCTGTTTTGGTTCTTGTTTGCATGCTTGTTCTAATTCTAGATTGGTTTTTCATCTTTGAGTTTCATCTTGATTTGATCCATCAAAAACCTTTCCAGGGTATTGATTTAGAGTTCCTCAAAGTCTAGTTGATTAATCTTTTGAAGGTCTTGTTTAATTTTGAAGTTTTGATTAGATTGATTTTCGTCAAGTTCTGGAACAGCAAGCTTGCGAAGCTTATAACTTTTGATCCGTAAGTCCGATCGAGCTGATTCTTTTTGGGTTCGATTCGTATTGGAATCTAGTTTCTTGTGTCGAAATTTCAGATCGATCTAACGGTTGGATCTCTAGAAATTTGCGTTTTATCGAACCTTTGTCATTCTGTTTTTGTCGAATACGAGGCAATTATTTGGTTCCATTTTTGGGTGAACATTTAGTAGATTGAAAATTTGGTTTTAGATTCCGCACAATCATTCACCCCCTCTGATTGTTATTTTCGTATACTTCGATCCTACAAGTACTCTCACCCTAGAACATCCTACTTGAGATCGGAGTTCTGACCCAGGGGTTTGAACTATAAGCATGCATTTAAGATCCACAATCTCCAAATCATTCTTAGAAACAAAATCTCGAGAAACAAATGAATGCGAAGCTCTAGAGTCAAACAAAACAGTTGCAAATACTGAGTTGACAAGTAACTTACCCAGTACGACGTCCATGGCATTCTGAATTGCATCTGCGGTCACGTGATTGACTCGGCCTCTCACCACGGTCTGGGGTGCGGCTCCCGGCTGTGCTGTCCCACGGTTGGCTCCTGGTGCAGGTGTCCTGGCGGGTGTGGATCCCAGATTGAAGCGAACGGGGGTCACTCCTGCTGTCTTCTTGGGGCAATTGTTGGAGAAGTGCCCTGGCTCATTGCATGTATAACAATGCCTCACTGTGCCCTGCTGGCTGCTCGCAGTGGTGTTCCTGGCTAGAGCTGGTGTCTGGTAGTTCTGATTGGTAGGTCTTGGTGCTGGTGACGATGTTCTTGCGGCATTCTGCGGCTGGAATCTGAAGAATTGATCTGGTGCAACTCTCAGGCGTTGCCCTCCTTGGCGTGCTCCCTGCTGTGCCATCCTGTGCTTCCGGTGGTCATCCAGTTCCTTGCGCTTGTCCTCCAGGATGAGTGCCTTGTTCACAAGCTCTTGGAAGTCAGGAAATGTGTGGGTGATCAGTCCCACATGCAGTCCTGAGTTAAGTCCCTTCACGAAGCGAGACTTCCTGGCCTTGTCTGCTGCTACGTCTTCAGGTGCGTAGCAGGCTAACTGAGTAAACTTATTGAGATATTCAACCACTGGTTGGCTGCCCTGCTTTAAGGCTCTGAACTCTTCCTTCTTGAGGTCCATTATTCCCTCCGACACGTGGTATTGACGGAAGGCTGCAGTAAACTCCTCCCAAGTGATATCTTGTGGGTTTTCCTATGTAGCGCAGTAATTCTCCCACCATTCTGTTACTGATGAGAGGCATAGAGCATCCTCTCATTTCCCACACATTGGGTAATGTGCAGTTTCCTTTCAATTGACCTTAACCAGTCATCTACTTCCAATGGATTGGCATTTCCGAAAAAGGTGGGCGGATGGGTCCTCATGAACTCTGACAGCCTCGAGTTTTGACGTTGTCCCTGATTGACTTGATTGGCAGCGGCCTGAGTAGTGACTTGCTGCATCTGTTGCATCATCGCATGCATCAACTGGGTCTGTGCAGCAAGGAAGGCTCCAAAGTTCTGCATGTCAACTAGCGGTGTTGGTTGGGGTGCAGGTGCTCCATCATTAGGGTTCCTAGCTAGGCGAGAACCACTTCCGTTGCCTCCAAGGTTTCCGCGGGTGTTCACCATCTGTCTATTACTCCAAGGTTTAGAGACAAGAGGGAAACAAGCATAGATAAGTAACAGAGAAAACTTATGCGGGGCGAAAGGTGTAACTCAAAATCCAACTTTATTATATATTCAATAATAACTTGGTATGGTTGCTCACAATGCCTAAGGGCCTTGCAACACATACTGCACACTCAGCAATCAATGAAAATCCAAATTAAACTAACACTGGAGTTTAACGCCTCTAAGGATGACTCTTTATTCTTAGACGCGACTCGACGAAGGAGTCTCAACCACTAATCTGAACGCTCACTCCTCGACCCAACCTCCACGACCTCCACGTGGCGGGTGCGACGGCATCGGCGCGAAGTAGTCTCCGTGACCAATAACAGCTGTGGTCGACGAAGTGACGTCCTCCTCTGGCTCTGGCTGCGGCTCAGGCGTGGGCTGTGGCTGTGGTTGTGGTGCAGGCTCTTGCTCCTGCTCCTACTCGGGTGCTGGCTCCTCCGGGTCTGGGGCCTCCAACTCAAACACTGGCTCTGGGTCCTGCCCGTACAATGATGTCTCCAGCTCTGCGATCCTCTGTGTAGCGTGGGTGACATACTCGCGAGCATTCTCCAGGTGTTTCTTTCCTTCCTTGACCTCCTCGCGAACCTTCTGCAATTCCCGAACTGTGTCATCAAGAACATCCTCCTGAGCGACGACAAACCTCGCCAGATGCGTGACAATGGCATCCTTGTCTTCTATCGGGTCCCTCTCAATCCTGTTCTCTCGGCGTGGGTGGTGACAAAACACTGTGCCCTCCAGCTCTCTGGAGTAGGTGCAAGCGATGTGCCTCATAGCTTGGCGCAACACCTCCTGGATTCTCATCTCAAATGTAGACCTCCTGGCCGTGAAGTAGCATGGGCGACTGAACTTCGTCTTCTCTCGAGCATATACCATGATCTTGACATCCCATGCCTTGACCAATCCAGCCTGCACTACGGTAATCCCCTGGTAAAGTGGCCTCTCGAAACCTCCAAGCACCTGTAGCATACGCCACAACTCAGCGGCGTAGCCTCCCTCCTGCTCGGCGTAGTTGTTGAGCATCTTCATCTGCCAAGAGACACTCACGTGAGAGCGCAGCAATTTTGAAACCAAGTGAGAACAAGAGAAATTCAGTAGAGGGGGTATGAAAAGAGAGAAGGGGAAAAGGCAAGATTTCATTCATCATCTTGTCAAGTTTTAACTTTAGAAAATAGGTTTTATCCTCACTACGACCATTCTAGCTAAGGGTAGTCATACAGTCAGTATGGCTCTGATACCACCTCTGTCGGGACCTGAATTTGCAAATCCAGACCCTTTGTGTATTCAGCACTAGTCCAGGATCACGCTAGTGCACACAGTCTCAACATCGGTAAATATCACAATCATACACATCGATAGAAGTAAAGTACTTTAATTAAAATAACCAAACTGGTTGCTCGACCTTATGGTCAAGTTACAAGAGTACGCCACACAAGGCGAAAACTTATTAAAGGAAATAATTTGCAGCGGAATAAAAGTATCAACGTGGCACCATCCAGTATACCACAGGCAACTGATTGGGCTTGCTCCCTAGATAGACGGTTCCTCCTGAAGTTCTTCCTCCAAAGCTGGTGTCGCTTCTCCTTCAACTGGTGTTGTATTGTTGCAAGGGGTGAGTACTTGGTACTCAGCAAGTCATGCACATAATGCAAACTAATACTCTACATGCATGGCTTAGTACAAGGAATGTTTCATGGTTCATTTGCAGTAAAACAGCAAATAACATGTAGCATAAGTAGATTCGAAAGCAGTAAAAGTAAAGATAATATAAATAACTTTTCCAGAAGTTAAGTAAACACTTTCCCTTTCCTAATCCACATTTCCATCAACGTCATCACTAAACCTAATCAATGGCTTGCAAGGTTAAGTCCTTAGGATGACCAGGGCAAGACTACCCGAAGAACCAAAACGACATCCCCAGTGCCACTCATGGTCCACCATCATTCTTGCCACTTGCCCCGGTCTAAATCTATTTATCAAACCTAGTTGATTACCATGCACCACGTGCCATCATCATCATCACAACACATGATACTTCTCCAAAATAGGTTCAATATCTCATTAAGTCAATATTAACATTTGATTGTCCAAAATCATGTCATGTGCACGTAGCAGGTCTAAGCAATATACTACGACGGTCTAAGTACCCAATTTTGGCAATTTACTAATGTCCAACTAAATACCCACCACTAGGATGACAAGGGTTCATGGCACATAACTTAATAGTCAAGGTGTCATACTGCAATTTGGCATTCATCTAATTCCCAGAAATAATTAAAACAATTTCTAATTAAATTAGCATGCAATAATTTAATTTAAATTAAATTCAAAAATGGGATCAATATGGTCAAAGCATAACTTGCCTTCAAAAAGTACTTGCTCTTGGTCCTGAGCTGGCTCTTGAGTCAAAACTTCACCTTCGTAGCCTTCGGGCACTTCAACGTCTACTCGTAACGCGCACAAATAGCAATAAATAGTTAAACAGTGGATAAAAAGTGTCCAATAATCCAAATAAAATTCATAAACAGAGAGAGAGAGAGCACATTTTTATAAATTTTTAGAAATTTAAATAGTCCAAATCGGAGTTAAAACGCAAAAGTTATAATCGTTTAAAGTTTGAAGAGTTAATTAAATACATATAAACAGAGGCAAACTCATGTCCAAAAATTAAATAAAATTGACCATTAGTAGATCTCAATTTTATACAAATTTAGAAATTAGAATCACCTAAATCGGAGTTAAGATGCAAAAGTTACAAGCGTTTGAAATTTGAAAAATCAAATAAAAGAATAAACCGAATTAATTCATTTATTTTTCTATTGAAAAAAATGATTTATTGCATCATCATGACACGTGGGCCAATCATGACACCCGGCGCATGGCTCTGCTCGGTCCACCGTGGACCCGGTCCACGGGCGCATGTCTGGCCGACGCGCCTGCGTCTTGATGACATCGGGCCACGACGTCGGCCACTGGCCGAGGGCGGTGACCGACAATGGCCCACCGTGACATCAGCATGACGTCACGGATGATGTCAGCATGACGTCACGAATGATGTCACGAGCGTGCGGGCACGGACGCTGACACGTGGGCCCGTCGCTGACGTTAGGGGTGAGGCCAGCAATGACCGAGCTGACCGCGTGGACAGCGTCGGTTCGGCTCCCGCACAGTGGCTTGATCTGGGCCGTTGGTTTGAAATCCAACGGTCCAGATCAGATCCAATCTGACGCGTTTTGGAATAACGCGATCGATCAGGACCGTTCGATTCGGATCGGACGGTTGGGATTGGATCGGGTTTGCCCTTTGATCGAGCACACTTTGTTAATCGCATGCCTGATTATGGTACGGTAAGCCACCCTTCCATGGCATACTATTCGATGGATCATGCCCTCATGCGATTGGACGTGGTTGAGGGCGAGGCTTAGGCCAACCCTCGAGGGCCAAGCGAGGCTTGGGCCGCTCGAGGGGGTGCTAGGTGCTCGGACCATATGAAGATGGTTCAACGAATAGGTATGGATGGGAGGAGGGTTGACATGAGGTTCCTTCGTGGGATTCATGTCGTGTGATTGATGATCCCCTGCAGGGTAAGTAAGCGATTCGAATTGTTACGCTCTCGGATATGAGCACGCTTGGTCATTCCCACATTCAACGTAGTAATAACTTAAACTTGATGCTAGTTGGTATGTCGATGATCATACTTGTTCATGATGTTACTTGCTTTACTTTAAATATTCAGCTTCAGATTTCACTCTAGTAATAGGTGCTGTCCAAAAGTACTATAAAACTTGTGAATGGATTAGTAGAATGGAATTATGCAACAAAGTTAAGCTTTTCCGCACTTTTTACCTTAAGTTTATTTCCTTGCTACATCCAATGCATATTCTTTCGAGTCGGTCATATATGGACCATGGGTAAGTCTTGCGAGTACCTTTTGTACTCATGCTTCTGCTTTGTGGTTTTCAGGTGAGGATCAGGATGGATGCGAGTTCTGTCCTTACTGCCTCTCGGTGTCCGGGCGGGGCACCGAGTAGAGGCTCCTTGCGACGTTGCACACGCCCGAAAGTGTTCAGGAGCAGGACACTTCTGGAGATGACATACGTTTGGTTTAATTTGGTGGTAGTGCGTTTATTTTGTTGTATAGTTAGCCTTAAAAACTATGTCATGTATAGGCTTGAGTACTTGGTTATTTTTATTGTTGAACCTTGATGTATTATGGTGCTCATCTCACGCTTATTATGTTGTTCCTATCCATGTCGATCATTATGCTTTGTTGTTGTTGTGTCATTTGTGGATATATTATTATTCTCTTGTCTGCTGAGTGGATGTCCTCTCTTATAGAGGCATCATGCCAAAATTTTGTAGAAATCCTGAGCTTAGGTAGGATCTTCTTGTTGTTTGTTTTGCGAGTTAGAATCTGTTGTTGTGAGTTCTTGCCGTGTTGGGTTGTCGGGTTTGTCTTTGTGCTTTGGTTTTTAGTCGTTTTGTTGTGCTTTCGCGGTTGCGTTTTGGTCGTAAAGTTTTGAGTTCGTTGCCCCCTTTATGCAAATTGAGTTGATATGGCAATGGAAACCGGTATTCGGGGCGATCCTGGGCGAGCTTCGGGTTGCATACCAGGAGAATACCAGGATTGTTATCGAGTTATTTGAATGGTCTCATGGTTGTCTCATTTGGGCTTGGGTGCTAGCATTGCCAGCGCCATCGGCGATCCGTTGCTAGCCTCCAAATCCGATGTGGGTGACCGAGCATTCAATAACTCGAGGACGGTCTGGGCGGCTCCCAACAGGTTGCCATCCTAATAAGTGCCTGATCTCACTTTTCTTCAAGGAGATTAATACCATCTTCATGTTGGTCATTTTGATCATCTTGTTCAAAAAAAAAGCAATTTGTGTAGAACTGAGATGAATTTCACTGAGCAGAACTGCTTCTACTACATAGACCGGTGAGAAAGGTGTTTTGTCCTGTAGCTTGATTGGTCATTGTGCGC
Source organism: Rhipidocladum racemiflorum (assembly GCA_036346355.1). Lineage (NCBI taxonomy): Eukaryota > Viridiplantae > Streptophyta > Magnoliopsida > Poales > Poaceae > Rhipidocladum > Rhipidocladum racemiflorum. The sequence continues at coordinate 54,261,566 of CM070577.1, read as the reverse complement.
ATGGACCAGAGCACCGAATAGATGTTGTCCACCCAGGGCCCTGAGCATGTTCTCAAACGATCGAACACTCATTTTTTCATGCCTATCATGATTTGGCCATTTGCATGTTCTACTGCTCCGTTGCTCTATGGATGTGCAACAGAAGCATAACAAATCTTTGTGCTTATTTCATCACAATAATATTGAAACAGAGCACTAATAAACTATGATCTATTATTAGTAATTAATCTACTAAGAACTCCAAACCTAGTGACTATATTCTTCACAAAGAATTTCTTTGTTGCTTGTGCCATAATTAAAACTACAGGTTCAACTTCTATCCATTTTGTGAATGTGTCAATAGCAACAAATAAGAATTTATATCCATTAGTTGCTTTAGGTAATGGACCTACTATATCAATACCCCATGTCGAAAATGGCCATGACAATGGTATCATTTGCAATTGATTAGCGGATTGACGTACTTATCAAGCATGAATTGACATTGCTCACTAGTTTTTACAAGGTGCATAGCATCTTGTAGAACAGTAGGCCAATAGAATCCTTGTTAGAATGCTTTCCCGACCAGTGTTCTGTATGAAGCATGTGCTCCACATAAGCCCCCATGTATCTCATGAAGGAATGTTATCCTTTGTTCCTAGGACATACATTTCATTAAAATTCCTTGAGTTCCATTTCTATAAAGAGTAACATTGAGTAATTTGTACATTCACATCTTTCAAATCAATATGTTTTTTCATGTATATCCTCGGGCAGTGTCCCATGTCCTAGATAGGCTTTAAATGGTTTAGCCCAGTCAAAATCTTGCTCGAGGACTCTGATCTCATTACTGGTTGGGGACTCTTCTATGGATGTATCTATAAAATATTTAGACAAATATTCAAGAAATGCACCTATTGGAACATGTGATCGTGAGGAACCCAGTTTGGATATCTGGTTCGCTAAAAGATTATCTTTTCACAAAATGTATTGGACTTCGAAGTTAATGAAGTATTTTTTTCAATTTCCTCACTTTAGCCAGGTGGTGAGACATTAACTCATCGGACATCTTGTATTCCTTGCTAACCTGGTTTACAACTAGTTGTGAATCACTTTTTGCTAAAAGCCCATGGGCTCCAAGGGATTTGGCTGCTCAAAACCTTGATAGAAAACTTTTATACTCTGTTACATTATTGTTAGCAGAGAATTGCATCTGGATTACATATTGTAACTGATCACCGTGGGGTGTAACCAACACTATACCAGCCATCGAACCTCTTAGTTCTCTAGAACCATCAAAGTATAAGGTCTAATGGTCGGTGTCAGTGGAATTCTCCTCTACAGAAGGCTCACTATTAGTCCATTCAGTGATAAAATCTGCTAGAATTTGAGACTTAATTGCTAATCAGGAGACGAACTGAATGTCAAAAGATCCAAATTCAACTTCCCACTTAGCAATCCAACCAGTTGCTTCCTAGTTATGGAGAATATTGCCCAAAGCAAATGATGAGTGCACTGTAGTCAGATAAGATGGAAATAATGACTTAATTTCCTTGAAGCTATTAATAGGGAATAAAGTAGTTTTTGAACCTAAGGGTATCTCTCCTTTGGTCCGTGTAAAACTTCACTTATGTAGTATAAAGGTTTTTGAACCTTATCTCGTTCAACAACAAGGACAGCACTAGCCACATTATTTGTAACAGCTAGATAAAGCAACAAAGGTTCCATTGAATTAGGTGATACAAATATTGGTGGGTTTGATAAATAATTTTTAATGTCTTGGAAGGCCTTTTCTGCTTCATCCGATTAGTGGAATTTATCGTGTTTTCTTACTATCTTAAAGAAATAAACCACGTTCTCCCGATCTAGATGAGTAGCCATCTAATCAGTTAGTCCTTGTACTTCCTTCACCGAAGAATGAGATTTTAAGAATTCAATTCCTCGGATCTTCTCATGATTGGTTTCAATTCTATGTGAACAAACAAGGAATCCTAGCAACTTGCTGGAAGAAACTCAAAAAGTACACTTTTGGGGATTTAATTTTCTTACATAACTTTTCAAATTACAGAATGTCTCGGTAAAATCTGACAAATGATTAGATCTTTTCTTGCTCTTTACAACGAGATCATCTACATAAGCTTGTAGGTTTCTTCATATATTACTTATGAAAGTCTTATGCATGAGGCGTTGGGATGTGACTGCAGCATTTTTTAGCCCAAATAGCATCTTCTAGTAGCAGTAGATTCCAAAAGGGGATATGAAGGAAGTCTTTTCTTCATCTTCTCTTGCCCTGCTTATTTGATAATAACCTAAGTATGTATACAGGAAACTCATCAGTTCGCAACCCGTAGTTGAGTTGACCAACTGGTCTATTCAGGGCAAAAGAAAATCATCTTTTGGACAAATGGTATTTAGGCTGATGAAATCAACCCACATTCACCACTTACCATTTGCATTCTTGATCATAACCGGATTTGTAAGCTAATCTGGATGATCGACTTCACAAATGAAACCAGCTTATAAGAGTTTATCCAACTCTTGTCGGATAGCTTCTTGTCGATCAGGAGTGAATCATTGTAGATTCTACTTCACTGATCGTATTTTAGGTTTGACAACTAACCTGTGCTCGATCATCTCCTTTGGGATTCCGTGCATGTCGGATGGTTTCCACGTAAACACATCTGCATTGGCCCGAAGGAAGGCAATAAATGCGTCTTCCTATTTGGCATCCATCCTTGACCCTATCCGAATAGTTTGACTGGTCGATGGGATTGATGGGAATAAGCTTTACTTGCTCATTCGGCTGATGATTAGCTTTCAACCTTTCTGACTTGGTAGGTTTATCAGCCTTGCAAAGGTTTCCTGCATCATTAGCATCTCTTAAAGGTAATTGATCGATAATCTCAAGCAATTTTCGATCACAATTCAGTGCAGTAGTTAGATTACCTTGCAAATTAATCACGCCTTTTGGACCAGGTATCTTGAGGCTCTGGTAGGTATGATGAGTAACTACCATAAATTTGGTGAGTGAAGGTCTACCCAATATAGCGTTGTATGTAGACTCAAAGTCTACAACTTCATATGAAATCAACTCGTTTCTAAAGTTTCACGCATCTCCAAGAGTGATAGGTAACACAATCTGTCCTATTAGAATTACCGATGGACCAGGGACAAATCCAAAGAAAGGATTTGTCACATATCGAATCTTCGACCGAGGGATTTGCATTTCATCAAGAGTATTGATAAAAAGTAAGTCTAATGAACTTCCCCCATCAAATAGAACTCTTCCTACTTTACAATTATTAACAGTAGGAGATACTACTAATGGAAGTTTACGAGAAGTAGACATACTTTTGGGCAATCATCCTTTCTGAAGGTGATCGTGACATCGGATCATTTTGTAAAGTTTGGTTTTCTAGGTTGGGTGTCGATGTTATTGACCTCACTATGCAGATTTAAATTGCTGTTTTGAAGAATATGTAGATGATCCACCGAAGATTACGTTGACACAGATATATAGTTTTTGATAACCCATGTCTTCACCACCATCCACATTCTTTATACTTCGTCCTTTTAGCAAGGTTGGCATAGGACCTTTACCGTAGTATAATTCATCCATACGCCTTTGACATGTTCGATAATTGCACAAGTCGTGTCATGGTGTATTATGTAGGGGATACCGTCATCCATTCTAACTGCTTGGAGCAGAATCTTTGGGAATGAACCGGTCACCTGTCCGACCAAGTTTCTTCTTCCAAGATGTTTTATCCTTGGAGTATGCAGGTCGTTCGGAGACACCCGTGACCTCTTTTTGAGAGATCTTTTTTACTTTTTTTATATTTTTACCTTTTCGGTCATTAGGTGTGGAGATTTTCTTAGGTTTGTTACCTTCAGTGATCTTCAAATCTGGTTGAGGTGGTGTATGGCCCTTGTGGACCATACAGTTCCATTCAACTGCCTCGTGTGCATCGGAATACCGATCTGCCATGTTAAAGAGTTCTGATATAGAGTATGGTGGGTGAATTTTGAGGTCCTCTATGAAACGTTTGTAGCGCACAGCCTGCTTGAATGCATGAATTACAGATTCATCAGATATGTTAGGAATTGTGTTACGAACCGCTACAAACCTTTTAATAAACTAACGTCAATTTTTGTCAGAGGTTTGCCGAAGATGATGCAGGTCATCCTCTTTACCTGGCTTCACCTAACAACTTTTTAAATTGTTTAAAAGGGCATGACATAAATTTTCTCAACTGAAAATAGATCCTTCTGGTTGATTCAATAACTAAGTTCTTGTGAATCCTTTGAGAACAGTGGGGAGATAATTTGCTATTACCTTCTCATTGCCACCAACAGCTTGGATGGTGGTGGTATAATTTTGGAGAAATTGTGATGGGTTTTGAGTTCCATCGTAGCTTTCTAGAGGACTTGGTTTGAATTTTTCAGGCCAAGTGACATTTTTGAGCTCTAATAAAAAGGCTTTGCATCTTGTATACAATCCCAAACATGTTTGTACGTTAGGTACTTATTCTAAAATTAGCAAAATGAGGTCGTCGCCGACTACAGTTAATATTTTCACCTGGGTTAAGCCTGTCAAAAGCACTTCTACGTGGGTTATTCTTCGGTTGGTGGTCAGAGCTTTGTTGATGCCGACCATACAAGAAATGATCCATGCATGAATCAGTCAAAGGTCTCATGGAAGGAGACAAGCTCTGTCCTTCTATAGTAGCTTCTTGTAGATCATCAGCTAGAGATCTTATAAGTGGTATATTATCTTCATTCATGGGTTGGTTTAATATTGCACCAGTTATAATGTGTATTTTGTCCATAAGAGTTTCCTCTTGTAGACTATTGGGAACTATGTTTGTGTCCCTTACTGCCAACCTTGGAGCTTGCGGCGTGATTTGGAAGGTATATCAGGAGGGATTACTTCTCGAGGGGTCCGACCTCTATGAAGTTCCTGGATGGCTATTATGGTAAAGGCGTCTCGTCTCTTCCACAGCCTTCTGTTTGGCAACTGCGAGACTCGTGCATTGCTCTTGAGAAGCTTTTTCTTGAGCTTCACGTTGTTCATGTTCCACTCGTTGTGCCTCTGTCTCCTCTATAACTGCACTAACGTGGAATTTGAAATGACGGAAGGGGTGAGCACTCCCTCATCGGAGGACGATGATGGGGTATAATCGAGTTCAAGACTTCGTAGAAAATCTTTTGAAGATGAACTCTCATGGAAGTCATTGTCATTCTGGTGAGTTTGTACATTATCGACTTCTATATGGCATATGCCCTGATCCTCTGACTTTGAGATAGGGGCAGGCACGGAGCCACTCTGTTTTCCTGATTTTCTCTTAAGAAATAGTATTCCTGACGTGGCCTCATCCGATTTGGATGAAATTGCCAATTCTGATAATTCACCTCTGTAACATACTCGGAGTAGAAGTCACACTTACCTTCTTCCTCCTCCATGAAGTCATTGACGATGAGGTGAGCGTAGTCGATGAGATCGAATGAATTTTCATCTATTGATTCCATCGACAACACATTACCTTTTTCAATCTTGAATTATAATGGAAGCTATCCCTCTAGTGCCAACTGTCGATATTAAAGACCCAGGGGTCCATAGATTAAGCTTACGAATGTAATTCTGGTTGCATTTGTCTATAAAACAAAGATTGAAAGGAGTTGAAGATAGGATTACTTCTTTATTGAGTCACGAATGGTTTACAGAATATAGATTTAAGTGTAAAATTAAAAACACTTATGCCTAATCTTAATTAGCCTCTAATCACCACTGCCACTTGAATCCTTGCGAAAGCCTCCAATTTATAGCATCGAAGGGATGACAGTTGTCATCTTCGGAGATGTGTCTTCTAGCCAAAAGTATCTTCTCGTCAAAAGACATCTTTTAATAAAGAAGCGTCTCTTTGTCTGAAAAGGTGCTATTTCACTGAAGAGTTGTCTATAACTCTCAGAAGAAGCATCTTACACACGTTACCTTTATGCAGAAATAACTTCCTTCCCAACCTCATCTAGGTCAGGGTAAAGGCTATTCTATATCCGACCTGAATAAGATCGGAGTAATGTATTGTTACCATTAGTATATATATGACTGGTCGGTGATAGTTCCACGTGTCTATATTTAAACTTTGATTAGAAATCGTAATCAGGTATTAGACTTTGGGGCAAATCTTTATTTATGGGCACTTAGGCTTTTAATTTATATTTTAAGGACATACTAATCGTCGTCATATAAAACAAATTTGTTCAAGGTTGCTAATTTAGATTTTCAATACCTGTATTGACCGGTTGACTAGTGTTTGGTTGCCTGTACCAAGTGTTACATGTATGAGATGGTTCAAGAAAAAAGTCATTCATATGTTGGTTGCTTCAATGGAACCATCCTATCCTGGATCAAGTGATACAAATTTGAGGAATATTCCCTCTAGATGTTGAATCATTTCATTCACCCAAAATAATGGAACCAAATGGTAAGAATCATCCCATCCTATTCAACCTCGTCCCATCAACCAAACATGTTTGGTGGCGAACAAAAAAATCCGTATCAATGGAAGGATACGAAGAAATATATGGTATCCCATTACACCCGGACTAGTATATTGCCCGTGCTAACGCTACGACGATATTTGGTAATACAATTCAAATGTCAGCTAACACCTAATTTATATGTTTTGGTAACACCTAATTTATGTAGTGGAAGCAAGATGAGAAAGGTAAACAGAAACTGAAAGTGATGAACTACTGGTTAAGGCTTAGAAAAATGTCAGCGCAGAAAACTCAAAGAAAGTGAATTCGAGATCCCGTTTTTGTAGAAAGAGAGTATCAGACAGGAAAGACTAACAAAATGACATAATTCTGCAAATGAACTTTGCGTCCAAGAAAATGCAACTACTGCATTAGAAAAGCAATCAAAATGAGCATTTAGAAGCCCTACTGCATTATTGTTCCTTTTAGTGACAATGTTTTTCATGTGCCAATCTGGTACTATAATGCAGCGCCGGTACTCAAATGAGACAGCTGAAGACACTGTTGTAAACAAGTTCAACGAAATGCACCAAAACACCACCAATGAGAAAATGAAAGTTAGTGACAACACAAACAAAGCTAAAACACCAATCGGTCCTTGCAACAGAATCCAAGCAAGACAACACTAATTGGTCTAAAATTCTCATATAGCCCAAATACAAGGCATTCTCTGGTAAATAAATAGGCAATAGCGTGCCAATTCCAGTTTCGAAATACAGAAATCAAGCTTTTGCACCATGTTTCCCAAGCATATTGGGCGTCCAGCACGGCACCACAATTAATCACTCATAAGAGATAAACCAATTTAGCACCAGCAATAACAATACAATGTATCGCAACAAGGCTACCAAATCCAAATCAGTATCTCCTAGCCAAGGGATGTCAAGGAGTTTAAGCATATAAAAGCGATCTTGATTCGCCAGATAAGGATTATTTTTCTAGTTTGCTTGTTATTCAAAAATTTAACAACGCACCCAGGATTAGAAAACCAGAAGTACCAAATCTCTACTGCTCTGATTGTTATATTAGTGTATATCAATCCTACTCCGTGCAACTTTGATCAGTCATGTAAGCAAAAAGGTTAGTCTTATGCTGACCATTGATTTGTACATTCCGTGTATTTTGTTGTCCGATGGAGAAGCATTGTAATCTGCACACATCTATTTCATTGAGGTCAACATAGAGATGCGCACAGATCTGTAAAGTCGGTTAGGTTCAACACACATGATACTCTACCTTCATCTATCTTTTGTCAAATTGGTTCGTGAATCTGGAAAACAAACACAAGAACTTCCAAAATAATTTCCATCCTGTAAGAACAGAATAATAATTAATTAATTATGGATCACTCAAAAGTCAAAAGAGAGACAAGCTGGATACAGAAAATTTTTATTGCACTCAGCTTTATTACTTCTCCCCCTGAAGATTCCATGTTGAATAGACCACTTAACCAAGCCTCGTCCAGGTGTCTGATTTGATCCTCAAGAGAAACATTCTTCTGAGAAGCAGCTTCAAGTAGTGTCTTGAGGGCAGTAACTTCAGCTTCAGCTTGTTCCCAACCTACAACAAGGTTATCAACGGCAAGGTTAAGAACACTGCAGCATAGAAAAAGAATAAAGATAAATTAGTCAATTTTTTCTCTCTCATGCAGCTTTCTACAAATGCAATTCTAGCAACAGAAAAAAAACCTCATAAATCAAAGAATGGAATCATTCAAAATGCCAAGTTTCTAAAGACTCTAACTAAAAGAATAACATCCTTATTATTGGATGGAATCATTCACAATTGATCATAACGTTTCAGCACAGACATAAGATACCTGCAACAGCCTCTTCTGTAACTTTAGCATGCTGTTTCACCAAGTCCTGTTTAGCACTGATGGTCGAAAGTGCAGCAGCAAGTTTCTTATTCAAACTCTTCATGGTTTCTTTGACATCTTCATCTCTGACATTTGAGGACACGTGTGGGTCCGGTGATTGGCCATGCTGTGGAAAAGAATCATTTAAATTAATTCCAGATGCTAGCTTTTCATTCAAGTATTTTGTGACTCTAGCTTCTTGGGTCTCGTCATCCCTAATTCTTGAAGAGTCTTTAGGTGATTGGCCATGATGTGGTGAAGCATTGTTTGAGACAGACCTCAGAACCTCCTGGTTTGACATCAGCAAACAAACTTAGAATGCTTTGAGTAAATCATCTGCGCAAATTATTTGTTGAGATATACAAATACTGTACAGAGGCAGCAACAGATGTGATCTATGCATATATTATGGTAAAAAGTATTAGTTATTGAAGTCCCCATTTCATTAGGCAGCTCATTTACCTTTATTTTAAGGAAAGCGCAAATATGTTGGCAATAAAGTACATAAATATGGATTGTTGCAGAACTTAATACCCTTGAAAATTCGAAAGCGAAATATATAAATATAAAGAGCAGAACTCAAACATCTCATATTTAACTCCAAAAGCTGAGTGATGGAATTGAATTTCTTTATCATTAGAAAACTAAGTTGGGACTTGACTGAACAGGTGTCATCTACACCAAACAACCACCATAGGGTAAAAGTAGCCAATCAAGTTTACATACATAACTCCCACAATAATGAACTGACTTGGGAGATAAACCGTAAAGTTTATCAAAAAAAAACATCTTAAAAGCATCCACTGATACCTCCTTAACATAATCTTGCCTGTGCAGTTATTTCCTTATACGTTGCATGACAAAGGTAACTACCAATATTAGCAAACATTCAGAAAGTGTTACAATCCTCTAATCAATTGACATAGAGCTTCACCTGCCATATCTCAAGCTCAAAGCCTCAAACATCACAAATCTTACACAATTGAAACTACTGTTATTAGCATGATAGTTTGGGCAACGCGATATATTGCCCCTCTAGCTCTTTTATGGAGCAATCGTTGTATACAATAGACATATATGACCACCCTCTTTGCCACTACACTATGCAGCAAAAATTCCATCAGATAAGAATCGGAAAGAGAAATGTAACGGTGTGGACTTGAGTTACTTCTAATTTATTAGAGATAAAAACGAAGCACATCATACAAATCAAATTGGTAAATGGTAATGCATACAGCTTTAGTTTTGAAAATAACTTACTGTTCGCATAACATAAAGATAGAATGGTAAGATTGCAATTCTCCCAGAATCATCATTCTCAAACTTCATAAAGTTTGATGGGCTGAAGAAACGTTTGCATTTCTGGCCAATCTGCTCTGTGCACACTATGGCAATATGGCAGAAATCTTCATAATTCATCTGCAGTACTCCAGAACAAATAAATGAGAGATATAATAAATTAATAACACAAATGCTGCAGCATAAACAATAGAAGGTACAAGCGTGCAGTTCCTAGCCTGATAGTGGAATATATACACAGAAAATTCAAACAAGCAGCAACAAACAAACAATTGACTAATGGATGTTAAGCAGAACGCAAGAAAACTTTTTCATTTTTAGATGTGCTTTATGCGTGTATATTATAAACACACAATGCTTATCATCATCCAAGGAATTGAGCTGAAATTTAGGGGGAAAGCTAAGCACACAATTGATCATATTTGCATGCGGTGTAAAATACAAGCACCAAGAAAGGATCTTACCTTTTCAGCACCAGTAACATCATCAATAACACAATTTTCTCTGAGACAAACCCACATGGCATCAAGATCATCAGCATTAAGCAGGAGTTCTGATTGTTTCTGCAGTTTGTATAGAATAGTTCTCATAAGGCCTAAATCTTGAGACGGTTAAATGCCAAAGCAACAAAGCCGCCAAACAAACTCAAACATGTCTAAACACCAATAACAAAGCCAATTATTACCTTCAGAAACCTGTATTTTGCCAACCTCTGAACCCTATGGCTAATGGATCCATCTTCAGGTTTCTATCCAAAAAGGAAACGTTAGTCTCATGTCATATTGACAACTTGAGTGATGCAATGTAAATAAGAAATGGCTGGCATTACTCAGCAAACCCCCAAAAGAACTTATTACCCCTGATGTAAGCAAAAGCACTGTTAAAATCATATTTTGCATACGTTGCACATTATATCATGCATAAAAGAACAAGAAATCTCTGTATCCAATAAAGTAAAACAAGTTTTGCACCTTCTTGTAAAAACTTGGGATGGAACCAGCTTCAGCACTCTTTCGCTGCCGCTCCTTGAAAATCTCAAGCAATATCCTTTTTGTTTCCAATTCTGCAAGTTGTAGGTTTAAGATAAATCATTGAAACAGTGATGCAACATGGAAAATGCAAATATCGATCAATGAAGCAAAGCACTTGCCTTGTTTTTTCATCATGGCGATGGCATCCCGAGCCCCACGGCGATGGCATTCCCGAGCCCCACGGCGATGGCATCGATGCGGGCCTCCTCGTCGGCATCCCGCATCAGCTGGACCACGTCCTCTGCGCCATGCTGCGGTGGCTCGTAGATGAAGTCGACGAACACCTCCTTGGTCTCGGCATCGACGCGGCCGTAGAGAATGCCCGCCCGCTTGACGGCGAAGGCGAGGGCCTCGGCGACGTAGAGCTGGAAGGCGTTGGCAGCTTCTCGGTCGAAGGAGGCCGCGGTGCAGAGCGGCGTCTCCTGGCGGGTGACGCGGATCTGGCGCGCGATGAGGTCGTCCATGGTCATCTTTTGCCGGCGAGCGGGCGAGAGGCCCTTGGGCAGCGGCACCGATCGTGACTCACGAGGCGGTCAGAAGGTCTCTCTCTCTCTCTAGCGCGGCGGCCAGGGTGCTTGCCGGCGACGAAGCGGCTTCGGCCCGGCGCAGGTGGCAGCGGGTCTCCGCCACGGCGGCCACAGGTGATTGCCGGCGCAGGTGGACGGGCACGGGATTTAGAGGCGGCGCACACAGGCGGGCGATCGGGGGAGTCGCATTCCTACAAGAGCAGGCGGCGGCGGCGGCGCACACGGGAGGTTGATTGGGGAGCGATACGGTGTCAGGACCCTAAGGAGGAATCCTTACGAAATCAGATCGGAGATAGAGTTCCAACAGGGAAACGTGAAGGAGAAGAAGAACGTACTAGAGAGGCTAACAAACTACTAACAACTAAAGTAACAATATGCCAGAATCTGTCTTTCCATTCCTTCCCACTGGCTATTATACCCGCAGGCATTACATTCTTTACCTGGGGTAATTTAAGATTACGGTAAAGCAGAGTTAAACTTCCAACAGAGTTCAACGACAATAAAAGAACGAGCTACAGTAAACAGTAAATAATTAAAAGGTTTCACGCCAACAGATCTTCTGTTAAACTGTCTCCACCGTTGATCTTCCTTTAACTGAAGTCGATGAAACGTTATTTCTTCCGCCGTCTTCACTGCTCTTCTCCTAGCTTCAGCTCGGTTCTGACAATACCCCCCTGTTTCGAGCAAGATCTTGTCCTCAAGACTTGAACGCTGGAAAGGACTTTTGAATAAAAGTCACGTCCTCCCAAGTGGCATCCTTTTCCGGCAGATTCATCCAATGTATGAGCCACTGAGCTACTGCTACTCCTTTCCTGGGAACGATCCGGCGAGCAAGCACCGCGAAAGGCTCTGTCTTCACCCGTCCTTCTGCGCTTTTTTCTAGTTGGAGTTTTAGCAGGTCCCTGTTCTTCCTCTTCAGATGACTCATCTTCTTTCTTCCTTGCCTTTCTTTTAGATAAAAGACCATTTGTCTTGGATCCATCAATGGTTTTGGCAGTGCTTGCATCTTTTGGATTCGATTCCCTGGATTTAGTCTCTGGGAATAACTCGCTAGATGCTACAAGACCTTCATTGGCGTTAACAACTTTAGAATGTTCACGCCCCTTAGGCTCAGTGGAAGACACAAGCTTGTGACTTTCCTTTGAATTAATAGCAGATGGCTTTTCAGGCTCAGTGTTGATGGGTTCTAGCACTTCTTTGTAACCAAATCCCAATTCTTCAAAAACTTTTGCATGCTTATCATTAGAAAGCAGTTGAGTACAATCATAAAATTGAATCAATCTTCCATCTTGGTGAATAGATAAATATTTTTCCTTGAGATCCAATTCAATAGGACTGTGATCATAGATCCAATCAGCTCCCAATATGATATCATAATTTCCAAGCTTCAACAATTTGAAAGTGGTGATGAATGGGACATTCTGAATTTCATAGCACAGATTCTCCACCTTGGCATCTGATGTCAGTACTCCACCACCAGCAACAATGACCTTTTTAAGGAACATATAGTTCAAATAATGCCCATGCTTAATAGCATATTCATAATCTATGAATGAATTGGTACTTCCACTGTCAACTAATGCAATCGCTTGCTTGCTTCCAATATGTATTATCAAAGAAAAAGTCATGGGCCCTAATAAGCCATGAACTGCATACTCTGATATCAGCATGAGCTTATCCGGAGCCTCAGTGTTAGGGATAGTAATTGGGCTGCCAGGTGCGGTAGCAAACTCTACCACTTCTCCACTGGGTTCAATTTCATTAGGTGACAAATTACCTTCTTCCCCTTGCATCAATAAAGTGTGTAATGCATTGCGAACCTTGCATACTCGATGGTGCCCTGGCGTCCAAGGTGATTTACAGTGCCAACATGTTTTCCCCAATTTTTCCATTTGGTTCCCTCCTCGATCATCTTGTTTGTCAGGTATAGTTGGCATTGAGTTGGAGTTTTTCTGTGGTTCAAAAACCTTCGGTTTGGTACTGCCACCTACTTGGATGGCTTGTCTTGCATTAGATGCCTTCTCTTCCAGCTTTGCATACCAATAAGCTTCTAGGAGTCCTTTGGGTTGATGGCTACTCACACTGTACTTGATTTCGTCCTTAAGACCTCCTATGAAGCAGCTCAACAAATATTGCTCTTGTAAATAGGGATGATCTTTCTTGACCAATTCCACACATTTCTCAAAGTAATCAATGTATTTGCCGACAGTGTTTAGTTGCTTAATTCCCTGCAGATTCTCCACCGCTTCATGAGCCCCAGCTTCTGAAAATCGGTCACAAATCAGTGCACTCAGTTGTGGCCATGACAATGACTGCCAAGGTATTCCAATACCTCTGTACCAAGTACTTGCTCTTCCCACTAGATGACCCACTGCCAAATTGACCCACTGGTCTACAGGAGTTCCAGCCATTTCAAAGAATTTCTCACACTGATCAATCCATCCAATGGGATGATCTCCTGAGAATATATATAATTCCAGTTTTGGCCCTTTAATTACTGCTTCCGCATAATGATGAGCATTCTGACTTGCCCCACAATACATATTCCTTTGCGCATCAAACATCTGAACACCTGGAAAATGTAAGTTCTGAGTTGGGCTATTAGCGACATGAGTGCTTACTGGTGGATAACTCTGGGGTAAAGTTGGATGAACATAAGTAGGTACCGGCTGACTGCCACTCCAGTTTCCATACAGCCTCCCAGGGCTTATCTGCAGAGGATATGATGAAGTTCGTATAGCCTGAGTAAAGACAGGAGATATGCTATTACCCAATCCCCTGGGTTCCAACAATCCAGACTCATACGTATTGACTCCAGTTTCAGTCCTTGTACTGTCCACCCTGTTCGCCTCCACCGAGGTCTGCAGATGAGAACCATCTCCTGCTGCTATCGAATTAAATGCTTCCACCGGATTGACAGCACTACTTGATCTATTCAACAGCAAATTCTTAATCTCAGCTACATCCGTTTTCAGAGTTTCCAAATCAGCCAGACGTACCTGAATCTTTTCTATTTCCTCCTGGAAATCCACATATTCTTCAATCTTCCGATTAGGGGATTTTACGGTTAACACCAACCCTATTCCGATCAGCGGACCACGAATCAAATCCACACACCGAGGATGAACTGATGCTCTGATACCAAATTGTCAGGACCCTAAGGAGGAATCCTTACGAAATCAGATCGGAGATAGAGTTCCAACAGGGAAACGTGAAGGAGAAGAAGAACGTACTAGAGAGGCTAACAAACTACTAACAACAAAAGTAACAATATGCCAGAATTTGTCTTTCCATTCCTTCCCACTGGCTATTATACCCGCAGGCATTACATTCTTTACCTGGGGTAATTTAAGATTACGGTAAAGCAGAGTTAAACTTCCAACAGAGTTCAACGACAATAAAAGAACGAGCTACAGTAAACAGTAAACAATTAAAAGGTTCCACGCCAACAGATCTTCTGTTAAACTGTCTCCACCGTTGATCTTCCTTTAAATGAAGTCGATGAAACGTTATTTCTTCCGCCGTCTTCACTGCTCTTCTCCTAGCTTCAGCTCGGTTCTGACATACGGGCGGGCGATTGAGGTCGATTTTGCTGGAACAGGGAGAGGACGGGGCAGGCGCCGGCCGTAGGGAGGGGGGAGGCGCCGGGAGGGAGGCGCACGGGAGTAGGGCGAGTAGGCCACAGGTGCAGACAGGCGCGATTGGGCGAGTAATTGCGATAGGCGGATTGGGGGACAGGCCGGGAGGAAAGTTTGAGGGGGATGAACCGGATGATTGCGTCCATTAGATTTGATGAAGTGATGTTTCAGAACATCTGAACGCTTGATTATGAGGAAATAGGATTTCTGTGTGCACGTGTTAGGGTGAACAAAGCAAAGTACCCTCTGTGGGGGCAGAACATTGTGTGCATGTAGAAAAGAATTAACTGGTGAATTATATAGGGGTAAAGAAGATTTGAGCGGCACGGGCTTTTACATGGGCCTGGAAGCGGATCAAAGGTTACCGGAACAAACACTTGAATGGAATCGAGTGCAAGGCGTAAGCGGATTACGTGGACGTGTCGGTAACATCGTAAGCGGATCAAAGGTTGCCAGCAACAAATTAGCCGAACCTATACGTGTCGTTGCCGATCCAAATCTTAATTTGTTGAGATTCTTGCTGGCGCCGATGACTATAAATTTGTTAGCCACCTTCCAAAACTCAGTATCAAGCTAATCTCACGTACGCTTTGTGTTTCGCCAGCACAAAATTAAGCTGCAGGCGAAACTGCTGCTACGCGTTAAGCAAGGGGATCCGACTTGCCGGCGAAGATGTCGTCGGATCTGACGGAGGAGTACGTGGAGACGGTGAGAGAGCGGAAGGAGGAGGAGAAGTTGAAGAACGTCAACCTCGACGACTGGCTCCCGATCACGTCCTCGCGCACCGCCAAGTGGTACTACTCCGCCTTCCACAACGTCACGGCCATGGTCGGCGCCGGCGTGCTCGGCCTCCCGTTCGCCATGTCTCAGCTCGGATGGTACGTACGCGACCAAATACCACTCTATTCTAGCAGTTAATCTCCCACGCACAATTCCGTGCCGTGAAATAAGCATCAAGCATGCATGAAATTAAGTATATGCATGGCGGCGATCGATGGAGTTAATTAATAGCACTTACAGTTGTAACGAACGCCGCGCGTGCATGGATGGATGCAGGGGCGCCGGGACGGTGGTGATCGTGATGTCGTTCGTGATCACGCTGTACACGCTGTGGCAGATGGTGGAGATGCACGAGATGGTGCCGGGGAAGCGGTTCGACCGGTACCACGAGCTGGGGCAGCACGCGTTCGGCGACCGGCTGGGGCTCTGGATCATCGTGCCGCAGCAACTCGTCGTCCAGGTAGGCACCGACATCGTCTACATGGTCACCGGCGGCCAGTCGCTCAAGAAGTTCCACGACCTCGTCTGCAGCGGCCGCTGCAAGGACATCCGCCTTACCTTCTTCATCATGATCTTCGGCTCCGTCCACTTCGTCCTATCCCAGATGCCCAACTTCAACTCCATCTCTGCCGTCTCCGCCGCCGCTGCAGTCATGTCCATCTGCTACTCCATGATCGCCTTCTTCACGTCCGCGGTGAAGGGGGCTGCCATCGTCGACTACGGGCTCAAGGCGACGACCACGGCCGGGCGGGTGTTCGGCGCGCTAAACGCTCTCGGGGCGGTGGCGTTTGCGTTCGCGGGCCACAACGTCGTGCTCGAGATCCAGGCCACCATCCCGTCCACCCCGGAGCAGCCCTCCAAGAAGCCCATGTGGCGCGGCGTAGTCGGCGCGTACGCCATCGTCGCTCTCTGCTACTTCTCCGTCGCCTTCGGCGGGTACTACGCCTTCGGTAACGCCGTCGACCCCAACGTGCTCATCAGCCTCGAGAAGCCGCGGTGGCTCATCGCCGCCGCCAACCTCATGGTCGTCGTTCACGTCATCGGCAGCTACCAGGTCTATGCCATGCCCGTCTTCGACATGATGGAGACAGTCCTCGTCAAGAAGCTCAAGTTCCGCCCGGGCCTACCGCTCCGCCTCACCGCCCGCTCAGCCTACGTCGGTAAGAGCATAGATAAATCCATGAGTCCATTAATTTGTCCACTTATTTACCTAGGTAAATTGAACTTGAGAGTGATGTCAACCGTGAGTGGAATATATGTGCAGCTCTGACGATGTTCATCGGCATGACCTTCCCGTTCTTCGACGGCCTGCTCGGATTCTTCGGAGGCTTCGCGTTCGCGCCCACGACATACTTTGTAAGAGATTATTACGCTTGCGATCTTCTCAGTACGCAACAAAGCTACTGTTAGATTTGGATTGTTTTCTTACTATTTCTTTCTTTGCTTTGATTATTTGCAGCTTCCTTGCATAATCTGGCTCTTACTGCGCAAGCCCAGCAGGTACAGCGCGACATGGTTCATTAACTGGGTAAGTTTCGGTCCACCAAAGTATAGTAATTACGTGCCTAAATTTGATTTATTTCGGACTCATGCAATCGGGTAGCAGATTTCATCTTTGTTCTTACTGTTCTTTCGGTTTAATTTGGTCAGATTTGTATTGTGATCGGAGTGCTGCTGATGCTGCTGTCCCCCGTCGGAGGTCTGCGGCAGATCATCCTTGACGCCAAGAGTTTCAAGTTCTACTCTTAAGCATGCAGCTCCCAAAGATGAGAGGGGAGAAAGGCTGCTTTGGCCTTTTCTTTTTATGGACGATGTATTTTCTTTTTCTTTTTACATAGTAGCTGGAAATCATGCACAGTTGCATGGATAAGTATATATACGATAAATAATGTGGGTCTACATATAAAAATATAGTTGCAACATATTTTTCCTTGTAATATTGTTTGCACCAAAATTCGGCGTCTCTAGTAAAAATCGGTCCAATTCGGATAGAAGGGTTTTTAAGGAAAGGATAAATCGGCATCGAACGAATCGGAAAGAGAATCCGTTTCTAACAAGGAAAAAAAAAATCAGATCAGAGGCCGATACGGATAAGGCCGCCGTATCCATGTGTGACTCGGATCGGCCAGAATATTATAAAAAGGGACGGTCTCTGAGCGAAGAAGCAATCAATCTCAACACAACACACTTTTTACAGTTCCTTTTTACATCGTTTTAGATTTATAAGCCTCTCTGTAAGTCGACGAAGTCAACAAAATTGCGCATCGCCGAGTGTTGGTTTTGACCGATTTCGCCCCAGGTTCGATCTGCTTTGTTTTGTTGCGCATCGCCTTCTCAAAGCCGATTTTGCCTTGCACCCGGATTGGCCGTCAGGTTGATCCAGTTATCTCCTGATCGGCTTTTAGCCGACTAGCGTTAAGCCGATAACCTTCGTTTTTATCGGCTTTGATTTGCTTATAATCTCTACCTTGTCAATTCCAGGTCAAATTGACTGCCACGCGTTGTAAACTCGGTGTTTGTCTTGTATGTTCGAGGCTAGAAACCCTACTTCACGTTTTTAGCGCGAACATATTTTGGCACGCCCAGTAGGACAAGAAAATCAAAATGTCATCAACTGATAAGCCCGCAGTCGCCGCCGATATCAACACAGATGCTATAATCGCGCCCAAGATGGCCAATTTAACCCCCGAGCAGCGGAAAGAGATCGAAGACCGAAAGGCAGCTTTGGAGGAAGTGATGTTGCAGTGCTTCCAGAAAACACGCCGAGGTGTTACTCAAAAGGCTGCGCTTCCAACAATCAACCCTATCGGCGATTCACCATCTGACCCGGTAAGCCGATATGCACCTGCTCAAGTCGATCTGTTAAATATGATTGAGCAATCTGTGCATCATGCACTAATTAATCAGTCATCGGCTCTAGTGTCTACGTTGAAGCCGATGATAGAAAATAGTGTCAAAACAATTGCTCAGGAATTGGCTGTGTCTGGGAGCCTACTAGATCCATTACAAACCCTCCCTACGTACCCAGTACACTCCATAACACCCAATACCAACACCGTAAACGCGTCGGCCCCAACACCTATCACGATGCCAATTTAGCCTACTGTATTAAAACCTAGTTCGCAGAAAGGTAGAGTTGCGCACTACCATGGGCATACGGATGGGGCGAAAATGAGTATACCAAGCCCATCGAACGGACCCTCTGTTAGTGGCATCGGTTTATCGGCTTCACGGCCGATCGAAACAGATCAGGTTCCACAATCACAAGGAACCGCGGTCAGAAACCAAGCGCCATATAGGGTAGTGCCGTACGTTGAGCCTCTTGCACCTATACCCGATGCGTTGGTTTTTAGAAACCACGATTATGACCAAGTGCCAAGACCCCCTGCGGCGCGGTTTGGACAACGACCCGAGTTCGCACTCGGGGGGCAGGGCGTGAACAATGAAAATTGGCAATGTCAGGTTGCACCGCAAGCAGACAATGTCAATTGGGCAGAACAAATTGCTAATGTGTTAAGGGAACAGTTCGGCTTATAGCCTAAGGGAAGGGTAATCGGCTATAGGAAGCCGTATCCCGACTACATAGATCGTATACCGTATCCACACAACTTCAGAATACCGGACTTCGCCAAATTTTCAGGTGATGATTCCGTTACCACTATCGAACATATCGGACGATTTATGGCTCAGTGTGGGGAAGCTGCACATTCTGATAGATTAAAAATTAGGCTATTTCCTTTGTCACTATCCGGTGCAACATTCACTTGGTTTACCAATTTGCCTCCAAATTCAGTTCATATTTGGAACGATTTGGAAAGCCGATTTCATGAGTACTTCTTCTCGGGAACTATGGAGCTTAGAATCTCTGATCTTAGCTCAGTCCGACAGAAGTACGGCGAATCGGTCTCCGACTACATTAGAAGATTTAGAGGCGTGCGAAACAGATGCTTTAGTGTAACGCGGCCCGATGATCAATTAGCCGATCTAGCATTCCAAAGGCTAATCCCGCCATTAAAGGAGAAACTGTCAGGCCAAGAATTCCCTGATCTAGGCCACTTACTCCACCGCGTATCGGCACATAAAAGCCGATATGCAGAAAACAAGGGGTTCAAGGTTAGATTTAGATCGAACGGTAATGAAAAGGCCAAGGTAAATATGGTAGAATATAATTCAAGCGACACTTCTGAGGACGAAGAAGCAGGAATAAATATAGCCGAGTGGACCAAGGGTCCCAAAAAGTCGCTCGTGTACTCTTTACTCAAGCCGATGAAAAATAAGGCAGAAGTTAAGTATTCATACGACGTGTCGAAGTGTGACAAGATATTTGATCTATTGCTGCAAGAAAAACTCATAAGACTACCAGAAGGACACGTTATCCCATCGTCTGAAGAGATTAAAAAGCAAAGGTATTGTAAATGGCACCATTCATTTTCACATAACACTAACGATTGTAATATTTTCCGATAATAGATTCAATCGGCTATCGCCGATGGAAGATTGAAGTTTGCAGAAGAATCGGTTATGCAGATAGATATGAACCCCTTCCAAATCAACATGGTCCAGTGTTTACGGAAAGAAAAGGAACCTATGGAAGAGGGTATCAAGCCGACTAAAAAGGTTGAGATACGGTCAAAAGGAGATGAAACAATACAAATTACTATCGGCTCTATACAAATAGAGGCTGATAAAAATGGGCAAAACTCAAGAACAGTGAAACCAAGAGGAGATTTGGAAATCGGGAGATGGTATAGGGCGGAGAGAGCTACAAGGAAAGCCAACTTCAAGCCAAAACCAACTTTCTCGCAACTCCTGGGAAAGTATGAAAGGATAAGTCATAGACGTAATACACGACAATCCAATTACTTCCATCGGCCGAATCAAATGACAGACGAATATTGGCAGCCAGATGTGCCACATCGGCCAACTACCGAGGAAGAAGAACACCGTCAATGCCCCTTTTGGCAATTTTGCTGGGAAAAGGGGATGATCTTACCTACAGTGCTATCATGCCCTATGCAACACTCATCCATGCGTCGGCCAAACCAATCAGTGAAAGACAGACTGTCCAGACCAGTGCATGATCGACTAGGAGTGGGAAACAGGAGGGCGATCCATGAAAGATTGTCAACATCAGAACAAGGTGAGTCCTCCCGAACTCAAGAAATATTGGCTTCTCACAACATAGTCAGGACGGAATCTGACAACGAAATGAGTAACCTGGTTGGAAAAATCAGAAAGCCGATAGAACCTAAACCCAGGTGGTGCCCCTCAGGTCTTAGCAAATCGCAGCGCAGACGACTTCAGCGACTGAAAACACAAGAAGAAAGGGAGGCTGAAAAGGAGAGAGAGAAAGAGATCGGGTATTCAATAAACTAAGGCATGTACCAGTTGCAAAACCAGAATGGAGGAAAAAAGAACAAACCGATAGTGAGTCAGATCAATCGGTCGAATCTGGATCTCCAATGATCCGAGACGATACACCGCCAATGGATATAAACATGGTATTCACTCTACCCGCTAAATTCAAAACCGAGGAATCGGCTGAAGAAGTATTCGCCCAGTTGTGCCTCGGTGCACCAGATGCCGTGTTTGAGAAACCACAAGATATGCATCGGCATCTAAAGCCATTATACCTCAAAGGGTATATTAATGGCCGACCAATATCACGAATGTTGGTCGATGGCGGGGCAACAGTTAATCTAATGCCGTTAAGTACTTTTAAAAAATTGGGCAAAGCCGACGAAGACTTGATCAAAACGAACATGGTGTTAAATGACTTCACGGGAGATCCCACCGAAGCTAAAGGTGTGATGATGTCGGAAATAACAGTCGGCAGTAAGACCTTGCCGACTGCATTTTTCGTGATAGAAGCAAAAGGCAATTATAGTGTGCTCCTTGGGTGGGACTGGATCCACACTAATTGCTGCATACCATCAACCATGCATCAGAAGTTGGTGCAATGGAACGATGATGCAGTTGAAGTTGTGACTGCTGATACATCGGCTCATATCGCCATGGCCAGCCCTTATACCAATTGGCCACATGAAGAAGCTGAATGTATAACAGGAAAAGTCCTGGACGATTGTGATTTCATCTGCATCGAGAAATCAGGATTCAAGCCGATCAGCGTTAGACCTAACACGTTTGATCGGATAAGCGAAGTGGTAAGAAGATGGAGTCCAAGACAATAACAAGATTACAAGAGAAAGTGGGAAGCTATCGGCAAGAAGAATACGAGGAAGCCGTCGAAGACTTCGAAGAAGAAAGGAAAGGATTAGGATTTACCTCTGCCGATTTGCTTGAAGAAATCAACATTGGAGAAGGTGATAGGAAAAGACCAACATTTGTAAGTGCTAAATTAGAACCCAATTACAAAGCAAAGTTGATCGAAATACTCAAAAAAATATAGGGATTGCTTTGCATGGGAATACTATGAAATGCCAGGTTTAAGCCGACAGTTGGTCGAACATCGGCTACCCATAAAACCTGGATATCGGCCATTTAAACAATATCCTAGGCGATTTAATCCTACATTATATGATGCTATAAAGGAAGAAGTAGGACGATTACTAGAGGCCAAGTTTATCCGGCCTTGCCGATATGCTGAGTGGGTTTCGAATATCATTCCTGTAAAGAAGAAAAATGGCAAACTTCGGGTGTGTGTCGATTTTAGAGATTTAAACAAAGCCGCACCAAAAGATGAATATCCGATGCCTATAGCCGATATGCTTATCGATGCTGCATCTGGAAATAGAATCATAAGTTTTTTGGATGGAAATGCCGGATATAATCAAATATTCATGGCAGAAGCTGATATACCCAAAACAGCCTTCAGATGCCCAGGGGCTTTAGGGCTATACGAATGGACTGTTATGACGTTCGGTTTAAAAAATGCCGGCGCCACTTATCAACGTGCTATGAACCATATTTTCCATAATTTAATCGGCAATACTGTGGAAATCTACATTGACGATGTGGTAGTAAAATCCAAAGAGGATTGGCAACATTTAGCCGATTTGGAAAAGATGTTCGAAAATACACGGGCACACGGGTTAAAAATGAACCCGCTCAAATACGCTTTTGGAGTATCGGCTGGACAATTCCTTGGGTTTATAGTACACGAAAAAGGGATTGAAGTAAACCAAGCAAAAGTGAAAGCTATAGCCGATACTAAGCCGCCGACAAATAAAAAGGAGTTACAAGTATTGATAGGCAAAATCAATTACTTGCGACGCTTCATTTCAAATTTGTCCGGGCGAATTCGGGCCTTTGCACCACTATTGAAGATAAAAGACGACCAAGAGTTTAAGTGGGGAGCCGATCAACAAAAGGCCTTCGATGATGTAAAAAGTTATCTGATGAGCCCGCCAGTATTAGCCGCACCGAAGCATGGTATACCTTTTAAACTATATATATCGGCGGAAGGAGATACAGTAGGGGCGGTTCTAACACAGGAAGCCGATAGGAAGGAACGAGCCATATTCTACTTGAGCCGACGTCTCTTGGACACAGAAACCAGGTACCCCCAAGTGGAAAAATTATGTTTGTCTTTATATTTTGCTTGCACCAAATTAAGACATTATATTTTGGCATCAAAATGCGTTATAGTCTGCAAGACCGACGTAGTTAAATACATTCTATCCGCGCCGATTTTGCGAGGTCGACTTGGTAAATGGGCGTATGCTTTAACCGAGTTCGACTTGACATACGAATCGGCTAAGTCTGTGAAAGGACAAGTCATAGCCAATTTCATTACAGGGAATGCTACGTTAGCCGGGACAGCCGATGTGACTCCTTGGCATTTATATTTTGACGGATCTGTTTGCTAAGAGGGAGAAGGTATCGGTATAATTTTGGTTTCGCCGAAGAAACGAAACTTTGGGTTCATGTATCGGCTAAATAGCCGATATTCTAACAATCAAGCAGAGTATGAAGCACTGTTAAGAGGGCTGCAATTGTTGGACAGCATCGGGGTAAAAGATGCCGAAGCCTTCGGAGATTCATTATTGGTTGTGCAGCAGGTCAAAGGGGAATACCGATGCAACGACGATACGCTAACTCATTATTTGCATCAATGCCTCCAAATTATTGAGACTTTTACAACATTCTCCATAGAACATATCCCTAGAGAAGCCAATGACAAGGCGAACCTACTGGCACAATGTGCATCAGGTTATAGGAATAAAAGCCGACAGGAAACAATCGAGCTGAGCGATTGGTCGATTATGTGTGTTCATCCTATCGACTGGAGAACCGAAATAAGGGATTATTTGCTAGATCCTTCTAAGCCGACTGAGCGGAAAGTAAAACATAAAGCACTTAAGTATGTTCTATTGGACAATGTGTTATATTTTCGAACCATGGAAGGTTTGTTGTTAAGATGCTTGGGAACAGAAGAAGCCAAGGTGGCAATGGGAGAAGTCCACGAAGGAATCTGTGGATCACACCAGTCGACCCACAAAATGAAATGGATGCTGAGACGCACAGGGTACTTTTGGCCAACAATGTTGGAAGATTGTTTTAAGTACTACAAGGGATGTCAAACTTGTCAAAAGTTTGGCAACGTACAAACAGCACCAGCATCGGCTTTATACCCGATTATCAAACCATGGCCATTTAGAGGATGGGGTATAGACATCATCGGCCAGATATTCCCAGCATCTAGTAAAGGCCATAAGTTCATCCTTGCAGCCACAGACTATTTTTCAAAATGGGTTGAAGCCGTAAGAGGTTTCGCAATTGTCGAAAAACCTTCGATGAAACGGCGGTAATATCCTGCCATTCCAAGGAAACTCGAATGCAGGTCACGATCTTCTACCGCTCCCAATGTAACACAGCTTCTACTTTGCTTGGATCTACGGCGACTCCTTCTGCGGTCATTACATGTCCAAGAAACTCCACCTTGTCCTTCCAAAAATCACACTTGCTGAACTTGGCGAAAAGTTGCTGTTCCCTCAGCTTTTCCAAAACTCGCCTTAAGTGTTCGGCATGTTCATCCTCTGTCTTGGAGTAGATTAGGATATCGTCTATGAACACGACGACAAACTTGTCCAAATATTCCATGAACACCTTATTCATCATATTCATGAAATAAGCTGGCGCATTCGTCGAGACAAAGGACATAAGCGTAAACTTCGTAATGTCCATATCTTGACGAGAATGCAGTCTTCGGAATATCTTCTGATCGGATCTTCAACTGATGGTATCCCGATCTCAGATCAATCTTGGAGAAAACTCCGGCTCCTCTTAACTGATCAAACAAATCATCAATCCTGGGTAGCGGATACCTATTCTTTACGGTGACTTCATTGAGTGCACGGTAGTCAATGCACATCCTGAAACTCCCGTCCTTCTTCTTGACAAACAAAACTGGTGCTCCCCACGGCGAACTTGGTCGATAAATCCTTTCTCCATTAACTCTTCTAGTTGTTTCTTCATTTCTACCAACTCCTCGGTAGACATCCGATAGGGTCTCTTTGCTATCGGTCTTTGTGCAGTACAAGTTCTATCACAAACTCTATGTCCCCCGTCTGGCGGCATACCGAGGTAGATCTTCGGGAAAACATCGGGGTACTCACTCACTACCGGAACATCCTCTATGCTGATTGCCTTGGTATGCTGTTAACCATCAAGCTGTCCATCTCTAAGCTGCAGTGGCTTGAAATTCCACTTTCTTCCCACCCGGGCTCTCAAGCGAGATAGTCCTTCGCCCACAATCCAATACTGACCTTGTGCTTGGATAACCAATCCATTCCCAATATAACATCTAAGGTGCAGGTCTCCAAAATTATAAGGTTTGCTAGGAATTCTATTCCATCTATTAGTATTCTCACCCCGAACATCCTACTTCCGTTCGGAGTTCGAATCGTGGGTTTGAACTAAAAGCATGCACTTAAGTCTTGCAATTCTCAAGTCATTTCTAGTAGCAAAGCCTTGCGAAACAAAGCGAATGCGAAGCTCGAGTCAAACAAAATCATTGCAGTATCGAAGTTAACAAGTAACTTACCCAGACGACGTCTGTAGCATTTTGCGGTGCATCTGCGGTGACATGGTTGACTCGGCCTCTCACCACGGTGCAGGGTGTGGCTCTGGTCTTTGGCGTCCTAGGCCTGGGTGGTTCCTAGATTGAAGCGAGCGGGAGTCGCTCTGCTGTCTTCTTTGGACAAGCTGTTGGCAAAGTGTCTGGCTCGTTGCGATTGTAGCGGCGTCTCACTTGTTCCTTCTTGTTGCACAGGGTAGCGTTTCTAGCGGTGAGGTGCAGTAGTTTTGATTGGCAGGTCTTGGTCTTTGGGATGGTGTCCTTGTTGCATTCTGCGGTTGGAATCAAGAATTGATTTGGTGCAACTCTCGGTATTGCGTTCCTCGACGTGATCCTTCTTTGTTGCATCCTGCGCTTCTGTTCTCATCCAGTTCCTTGCGCTTGTCCTCAAGAATAAGCGCCTTATTCACCAACTCTTGGAAATGCGGAAAGGTGTGGGTGATCAATCCTACTTGCAATCCTGAGTTAAGTCCCTTCATGAAACGAGGTATGCGGATTTATCCGTCGCTACATCCTCGGTGCGTGGCGTGCTAGGCTGTGTGAACTTGTTCGTAGTCGGCCATCGGCTGATTACCTTGCTTGATGCTCTGAACTCCTCCTTCTTAAGGTCCATGATTCCTTCAGGCACGTGATCTTGTCGAATGCGGTATGAACTCTTCCCAAGTGATATCTTGAGGGTTCTCTGCGTGGCACGAAGTTCTCCCACCATTCGTGTTTGTTCCTTCCAAGCGATGAGAAGCGTAAAGTACCTTCTCATTCCCTATGCATTGAGCTATGTGTAGCTTTCTCTCAATTGATCTTAACCAATCATCGGCCTCCAATGGATTGGCATTTCCAGAGAAAGTGGGTGGGTGAGTCCTCATGAACTCACGACGGCCTTGTATTACGGCGTGGTCCTCGATTAACTTGATTAGCAAGTGGCCTGGCGGTGACGTGCTGCATTTGTTGCATCATAGCATGCATCAAGCGAGTCAGGCAGCAAGAAATGCTCCAAAATTCTGCACATCCAGTGGCGGTGCTGGTGCTCCATCATTGGGGTTTTCTGTTGGGCGAGAACCACTCCCGTTGCTTCCAAAGTTTCCACGGGTGTTCACCATCTGTCGATTTGCTCTAGGTTCAGAGATGAGAGGGAAACGAGAATAGACAAGTGATATGGAACTTATGCGGGGCAAAAGGTGTAGCCTTAAGGTCCAACTTTATTATTAGTAACTTGGTATGGCTGCTTACAATGCCTAAGGGCCTTGCAACACATACTGCACACTCAGCAAACAAAGCAAATCCAAATCGAACTAACTCTGGAGTCTAACGCCTAAAGGGTGACTCTTTATTCTATGACTCGACTCGGCGAAGGAGTCTCACTATAGAACCTATGCTCACTCATCAAGAAAACCTCCATCTGTCACAAGAGTGCTTTACGTAAGAATTCGAAATTTTTAAATTGTGACAAGGTAAGGGAAAATTTCAGCAAGAGACAAGAAAAGAGAGAAGGGGATAAGTCGAGAGGTCATTTCTTGTCTTCACAAATTTTTAGCTTTAGAAAATAGGTTTTATCCTCACTACGACCATTCTAGCTTAGGGTTGAGCCTCTGATCAAGTATGGCTCGATACCGCCCTCTGTCGGGACCCGAATTTGCAAATCAGGACCCTCTGTGTATTCAGCACTAGTCGAGGAACGCGCTAGTGCACACCACAGTCTTAACATCGGTATATATCACAATCATACCAAACGATACTATCAAAGTACTTTATTTAAATAATCAAAGGGTTACTCGACCTTATGGCCGAGTTACAAATATATGCCTTGCAAGGCAGAACTTATTAAAAGAGAAATAATAGCAATGAAAATCAAATAAACTTAGTGGCGCCATCCAAGATACCACGAACTGATCGGGCTCGCATCCCTAAGTAGACGGGTCCTCTTGGAGTTCCTCCTCAAGCGTAGTCTCCTCTTCAACTGGTATTGTGTTGAGGCAAGGGTGAGTACTTGGTACTCAAGAAGTCATGCCTGAGAATGCAAGCTAGTATACTATATGCATGGCTTGGTACAAAGGAATAGCTTAAGGTATATTTATGCTAAACAGCTTTTGAAAAGTAATATAAGTAGATTCAAAGCAGTAAAAACAAGTAAAGCATAAATAACTTTTCAAAAAGTTTAAATAACATTTTTCCCCATCCTAAACCATTTTTCCATCATCTTCTTTGTTAAACCAACCCAACTTTTCAAATCCAAGTTATTTTCAGAAAATCTAACCCTTGACTGTAATTCAGGCATTGTCCATCATCGTGGACTCGGCTATTCAAATAGATTCTACACTCTGCGGAGGTTATGCACTTTACCCACAAGATACAATCCACTCACCACGTCGGTAGTGAATCGCCATACAAGAGTATGCGAATGAGCGATCATAACAAAGCCTTTCTAAGCCTCAAACAACACAGGTGGTCCTCTCCGTGCGTGCTCTACACCATCCCTTCCCTTAGCCAAGGCGAAGTATGGGACCAACACACCGTTAGATGGGTACCTGGCCACGACCACGATCACGCTCCCCGTACAATCACACAAAAGGTGTAATCGACACCTGAGGCTCCACAAGTGAGTCCTTAGCGACTTAGTCAACTAGGGCCGTCCCATTCCAGCCATGTGGTTGCAAGTATGACCCAGTTCAAAGGCTTGCAAGGTTAAGTCCTTAGAGTGACCAGGGCAAGACTACCCGAAACCAAATCAACGCTCCCAATGCCACACTGCCCACCTGATTACTCTTGCCACATGCCCGGTCAGCTTTATCAAACCCGATTGATTACCATGCACCACGTGCCATCAACATCACATGATACTTTTCCAAAACAGGTTCAATATATCATTAAGTCCATATTATCATTTGATTGTCCAAAATCATGTCATGAGCACGTGTCTAAGCGACATACTACAACGGTCTAAACCCATGTTGGCAATTTAATAATGTCCAACTAGTAAACCACAACTAGGGTGACAAAGGGTCATGGCACATACTTAAGTAATCAAGGTGTCATATAGCAAATTGGTATTTATCTAACCCCATGTTTAAACAAAGTATCTTTCTAATTGAACTAGCATGCAATAGTTTAAATCAAAATAGATTTTCAAATAGGATCAACATGGTCAAAGCACAACTTGCCTTCAAAAGCACTTGCTCTTGGTCTTGAGTTGGATCCTGAGTCAATACTTCTCCTTGAATCCCTCCCAGGCACTTCAACGTCTACTCGTAAAAGCGTGCAAATAGCAAATACACAAATAAACACTATGCAAAGATCCCAAAACTCCAAATAAAATCCATAAACAGAGAGAACATAATTTTCTGGATTTTTAGAAACTGAAAATCGTCAAATTTGGAGTTAAAAGCATAAAAGTTATGATTATTTAAAGTTTAAATAATCAATTAAATAATATTACAGAGAAAAACTTTAGTCCAAAAATTAAATAAAATTCATATTTAGGTAGATCTTAATTTTATACAAATTTAGAAATTTGAATCGCTCAAATCGGAGTTGAAACGCATAAAAGTTATAAGCGTTTGAAGTTTGAATCTAAATTTGAAATCATTATTCGAATTAATAAATCATTTTCTTTTTCGGAAATTAATTATTGCGTCGGCATAGACACGTGGCAGCTCTGATTGGCCTGCTGGCGTCGGTAGGTCCATGGGCTCGGTCCATGCTCATTTCGGGTCCACGGTGGACTCGGTCCACGGCTCACGTGGATCGACATGTGGGCCCGCTCGGGTAACGTCATCGCCGTCGGCCGAGGCTCATCCACGCAGCGGCAGGTGGGACCCACTGTGACGTCATGGGTGACGTCAGCGCTTGGCTGGGTTAGCCACTGACATGCGGGCCCTCTGACACGCGGGCCCCGCGTGTCAGCGTCCTGCAGCTGGCGTGGGCCAGCGACGGCGTCGGTCCAACTTCCCGACACGTGGCGCCAATCTCGTCCGTTGGTTTGAAAATCATCGGCGCGGATTAGATCCAGGGTTAACACGTTGAAACTACTCGATGCTCGTGGGCCGTTCGATCTAGATCGGACGGTCCAGATCTAATCCTATAATCGCACTGCTACAGCACGTGGCGATTGTGAACCGTTGGATCTTGATCCAGCGGTCCGGATCTGTCGGATTTCTAGGGTTTGGGAAACACGTGAACTCACCGCGTTCTTGTCGTCTGGATCCAACGGTGCCGGCTCGTGGACGGCGATGGCACGCGGCGGCGCTGGCTTGACCGGAGACGGGGACGACGACCTTGCCGTCGGCGTTTCTGGCGCGCTCGGCGAAGTGAGGGGTACTCCCGAACGCGTCTTGTCTTGGGGAATCCGGATCTGGGCTTGATGACGGCGGAGGACGACGGACGGCAGCAATATCGGCGTTTAATCGCGGCGGAACAGACTTCCAACTCGGCGAGCAATAACGGCGAGGCGGTGGGGATCCTAGCGGCCGGAACCGGCGTGGGATGGCGATCCTCGGGGTATGCCGGGCATTAAATAACCTCGGCGTCCGTCACGGCGGAGACCTAGCTCTCCCGCGGCGGACACGGGCGGCGAGTCGGCTTCGGACTCGGCGGAGCGATGAAATCGTGGCCGTCCACGTGGCACAACCAGCGGCCACGATCGCGCGCGACCGTCCGGTCGGACACGGCTTCTGTGCAGGTCGGACGGATCTCGGCCGTTGGATCTTGATCCAACGGTTGGGATTGATTAGGAGTTAGGAGTGGGTTCGGTCGAGTCAAGCGGCTTGGGTCGGACTCGAGTCCGACTTCGGTCGGATGAACACGATGCCGGCCGAGTTGGATTTTTCAGCGAATTAATATTTAAAATAATTCCCGATAATTCATTTAATTCATTAAAAATAGCAAATGACTCGAGAAAAATTCGAGAAAAATTCGAAAATATTTTGGATCATTTTGAACTCAAATAAAATATTTCCAACAAAAATTTATTTGCAAATTTAAATTCTTTAATTATTTCAAAATGGAATAAATTCAAATAAATTCCAAATAAATCCAAATAAATTCAGAAAATTCCAAAAATTCACCAAAGTGCCAAATCACACATGAATTTAAGAAAAGCAAAATTTTGGGGTGTTACAAACCTCCCCCTTAATAGAATCTAGTCCCAGAGATTCGTGGCTTA
Organism: Rhipidocladum racemiflorum; assembly: GCA_036346355.1. Taxonomy (NCBI): domain Eukaryota; kingdom Viridiplantae; phylum Streptophyta; class Magnoliopsida; order Poales; family Poaceae; genus Rhipidocladum; species Rhipidocladum racemiflorum. Next base: position 54,230,720 of record CM070577.1, on the reverse strand, counting down.
CTAAAGGAATAGGTTTGGAAATTCTTTCTTCAAATCCTCTTCGCTCCCAAGTCGCTTCACTTTCTTCATGGTTGCTCCAATCGAACTCTCTGAGAATCGGGTTGACTTGTTTCTAGTTTCTCGATCCATTGTGTCTAGAATCCTCACAGGGTGCTCCTTATAAGTCAAATCCTCATGCAACTCAATTAACTCTAGCGGTGTTCTGCTCAGAACTCGGAGACACTTCTTCAATCGGGACACATGGAATACATCATGTACCCTCGCTAACGATCGTGGTAACTCCGGTGGTAGGCAACTTCACCCCTGCGACTCAAAATCTTAAATGGTCCAACATAAGCAGGTGCGAGTTTCCCTTTGGCATGGAACCTCTTAACTCCCCCGAGAGGCGTAACTCTGAGGTATACAAAGTCTTCCTCGTTCAAAACTCAAATCTCGGCGACGATTGTCGGCATAACTCTTCTGTCGAGATTGGGCTATCTTCAACCTTTCCCTAATTATGGCGTCTGCTCTTGACCTCTTGAAGAATATCAGGCCCAAAGACACGGCGCTGCGGTCTCATTCCAATTCAATGGTGTCAGTCGACCATACAAAGGCCTCAAAAGGTGACATCTCAGAACTAGCTCGATAACTATTGTTGTAACTAAACTCGGCATACGGCAAACTTTTATCCCAAGAGGTAGCATAAGCCAATGCACAAGCTCTTAGCATATCCTCCAAAATCTGGTTGACTCTTTCGGTCTGTCCATCCGTCTGTGGATGATAAGGCATCTTGAAGTTTAAACGGGTTCCCATGGCCTCATGCAACTTATTCCGGAACCTTGAGGTAAATTGGGTACCTGCATCCGATACAATCCTCCTTGGCACTCCGTGCAAACAAACAATCCTGATCATGTACAACTCTGCTAATTTATCTCCCGAGTAAGTGGTCTTCACGGGGATAAAATGGGCTACTTTAGTCAAGCGATCCACTATAACCCATATGGAGTCATAACCTCCTTGAGTCTTGACAAGCCGTAATGAAATCCATTCCGATTTCCTCCCACTTCCACTCAGGTATTTTCAATTTGTAGCAATCCTGCTGGTTTTACGATGCATTGCCTTGACTCTCGGCATACGTCGCACAATGCAACATGGTCGGCAACTTCACGCGTTTCATACTCGGCCACCGAATCTCTCCTTGAGATCTGATACATCTTGGCGCTTCAGGATGAATCGAGTACTTAGAGTCATGGGCTTCTTCCGAGAATCGCTTGCTTTAACTCCTTTTTTTTAGGCACACAAATGCGATCCTTCATCCATAACGTGCCTTGCTCGTCTAGCTTGAAATCCTTTGCCTTGCTTTCCTCCATTTTGGACTTAATCATACGGATCTTGTCATCATCCTTCTGTCCTTCTCGGATCCGGTCCTCTAAAGAAGGCTTTACTTCCAATGCGGCCAAGAATCCGCTAGGTACAACCTCAATCTTCATCTTTCGAAAATCCTCACATAACTCATCCTGACTTGTGGCTAGCAACGTACTCACGGTATGGCTTTTCCGACTCAGAGCATCGGCTACTACGTTGGCCTTCCCGGGATGGTAATGGATTCCAACATTATAGTCCTTGATCAACTCTAACCATCTCCTCTGCCTCATATTCAGATCCGACTGGGTGAATATGTACTTAAGGCTCTTATGATCCGTATATACCTTACATCTGTTTCCAATCAGATAGTGACGCCATGTCTTCAAAGCATGCACTACGGCGGCTAACTCTAGGTCATGTGTCGGATAATTTTCCTCATGCGGCCTCAACTGCCTTGATGCATAAGCGACGACCTTTCCATTCTCGTGACGCGACACATCCAAGTCCTTGGCGCGATGCGTCACAATAAATATCGAAGCTTTGAGCAACATCCTAGAGAACTAACACCGGTGCCGATGTCAATCGCTTCTTCACTCTGAAATCCTTCCTCACATTCTCAAGCGTCCATGCAAACTTCTTTTCCTTCTTCAAAGCAATTGCGTAAGAGGTTTCGCAATTGTCGAAAAACCTTCGATGAAAGCAGCGGTAATATCCTGCCATTCCAAGGAAACTCGAATCTGGGTCACGCCTCTTGGTGCTCCCAATGTAACACAGCTTCTACTTTGCTTGGATCCACGGCGACTCCTTCTGCGGTCATTACATGTCCAAGAAACTCCACCTTGTCCTTCCAAAAATCACACTTGCTGAACTTGGCGAAAAGTTGTCGTTTCCTCGGCTTTTCCAAAACTTCGCCTTAAGTGTTCGGCATGTTCATCCTCATCTTGGAGTAGATTAGGATATCGTCTATGAACACGACGACAAACTTGTCCAAATATTCCATGAACACCTTATTCATCATATTCATGAAATAAATTTGGCGCGTTAAATCGAGACCAAAGGACATAGCGTAAACTTCGTAATGTCCATATCTTGACGAGAATGCAGTCTTCGAATATCTTACGATCGGATCTTCAAGCGATGGTATCGATCTCAGATCAATCTTGGAGAAAACTCCGGCTCCTCTTAACTGATCAAACAAATCATCAATCCTGGGTAGCGGATACCTATTCTTTACGGTGACTTCATTGAGTGCACGGTAGTCAATGCACATCCTGAAACTCCCGTCCTTCTTCTTGACAAACAAAACTGGTGCTCCCCACGGCGAACTTAGTCCGATAAATCCTTTCTCCATTAACTCTTCTAGCTGTTTCTTCATTTCTACCAACTCCTCGGTAGACATCCGATAGGGTCTCTTTGCTATCGGTCTTGTGCAGTACAAGTTCTATCACAAACTCTATGTCCCTGTCAAGGCATACCGTAGATCTTCGGGAAAACATCGGGTACTCACTCACTCTGGAACATCCTCTATGCTGATTGCCTTGGTAATGTTAACCATCAAGCTGTCCATCTCTAACTGCGGTGGCTTGAAATTCCACTTTCTTCCCACCCGGGCTCTCAATCGAGATAGTCCTTCGTCCACAATCAATACATGCCTTGTGCTTGGATAACCAATCCATTCCCAATATAACATCTAAGGTCCTGGTCTCCAAAATTATAAGGTTTGCTAGGAATTCTATTCCATCTATTAGTATTCTCACCCGGAACATCCTACTTCCGTTCGGAGTTCTAATCGTGGGTTTGAACTAAAAGCATGCACTTAAGTCTTGCAATTCTCAAGTCATTTCTAGTAGCAAAGCCTTGCATAAACAAACGAATGCTAAGCTCAGTCAAACAAAATCAAGCAGGTCTAGTTAACAAGTAACTTACCCAAAGACGACGTCTGTAGCATTTTGCGGTGCATCTGCGGTGACATGGTTGACTCGGCCTCTCACCACGGTCCGGGGTGTGGCTCCTCGTCTTTGGCGTCCTAGCTGGGGTGGTTCCTAGATTGAAGCGAACCGGGTCGCTTCCTGCTGTCTTCTTTGGACAAGCTGTTGGCAAAGTGTCCGGCTCGTTGCGATTGTAGCAGCGTCTCCTTGTTCCTTCTTGCCTGAGGTAGCGTTTCTAGCGGGTGAGTCCGTAGTTTTGATTGGCAGGTCTTGGTGCGAGGATGGTGTCCTTGTTGCATTCTGCGGTTGGAATCAAGAATTGATTTGGTGCAACTCTCGCCGCTATGCGTTCACGGACGTGATCCTTCTTTGTTGCATCCTGCGCTTCTCGTTCTCATCCGAGTTCCTTGCGCTTGTCCTCAAGAATAGCGCCTTATTCACCAACTCTTGGAAATCTGGAAGGTGTGGGTGATCAATCCTACTTGCAATCCTGAGTTAAGTCCCTTCATGAAACGAGGTATGCGGATTTATCGCGCTACATCCTCAAAAAGCGTAGCGTGCTAGGCTGTGTGAACTTGTTCGGGTAGTCGACCACTGGCCGATTACCTTGCTTGATGCTCTGAACTCCTCCTTCTTAAGGTCCATGATTCCTTCGAGCACGTGATCTTGTCGAATGCATTGTGAACTCTTCCCAAGTGATATCTTGAGGGTTCTCTGCGTGGCACGAAGTTCTCCCACCATTCGGCCATTGTTCCTTCCAACTGATGAGAAGCGTAAAGTACCTTCTCATTCCCTATGCATTGAGCTATGTGTAGCTTTCTCTCAATTGATCTTAACCAATCATCGGCCTCCAATGGATTGGCATTTCCAGAGAAAGTGGGTGGGTGAGTCCTCATGAACTCTGACAGCCTTGTATTCTGGCGTGGTCCCTGATTAACTTGATTAGCAGTGGCCTGAGCGGTGACGTGCTGCATTTGTTGCATCATAGCATGCATCAACTGAGTCTGGGCAGCAAGAAACGCTCCGAAATTCTGCATATCTAGTGGCGGTGCTGGTGCTCCATCATTGGGGTTTTCTGTTGGGCGAGAACCACTCCCATTGCTTCCAAAGTTTCCACGGGTGTTCACCATCTGTCGATTTGCTCTAGGTTCAGAGATGAGAGGGAAACGAGAATAGACAAGTGATATGGAACTTATGCGGGGCAAAAGGTGTAGCCTTAAGGTCCAACTTTATTATTAGTAACTTGGTATGGCTGCTTACAATGCCTAAGGGCCTTGCAACACATACTGCACACTCAAAGAAACAAAGCAAATCCAAATCAGACTAACTCTGGAGTCTAACGCCTAAAGGGTGACTCTTTATTCTATGACTCGACTCGTGAAGGAGTCTCACTATAGAACCTATGCTCACTCATCAAGAAAACCTCCATCTGTCACAAGAGTGCTTTACGTAAGAATTCGAAATTTTTAAATTGTGACAAGGTAAGGGAAAATTTCAGCAAGAGACAAGAAAAGAGAGAAGGGGATAAGTCGAGAGGTCATTTCTTGTCTTCACAAATTTTTAGCTTTAGAAAATAGGTTTTATCCTCACTACGACCATTCTAGCTTAGGGTTGAGCCTACAGTCAAGTATGGCTCTGATACCACCTCTGTCGGGACCCCGAATTTGCAAATCCGGACCCTCTGTGTATTCAGCACTAGTCGAGAACGCAGCTAGTGCACACAGTCTTAACATCGGTATATATCACAATCATACCAAACGATACTATCAAAGTACTTTATTTAAATAATCAAAGGGTTACTCGACCTTATGGCCAAGTTACAAATATATGCCTTGCAAGGCAGAACTTATTAAAAGAGAAATAATAGCAGCGGAAAATCAAATAAACTTCGTGGCGCCATCCATACCACAGGCAATCGACCGGGCTCGCATCCCTAAGTAGGACGGGTCCTCTTGGAGTTCCTCCTCCAAAGTCGGGCGTAGTCTCCTCTTCAACTGGTATTGTGTTGAGGCAAGGGTGAGTACTTGGTACTCAGCAAGTCATGCACAGAATGCAAGCTAGTATACTATATGCATGGCTTGGTACAAAGGAATAGCTTAAGGTATATTTGCGGTAAACAGCTTTTGAAAAGTAATATAAGTAGATTCGAAAGCAGTAAAAACAAGTAAAGCATAAATAACTTTTCAAAAAGTTTAAATAACATTTTTCCCCATCCTAAACCATTTTTCCATCATCTTCTTTGTTAAACCAACCCAACTTTTCAAATCCAAGTTATTTTCAGAAAATCTAACCCTTGACTGTAATTCCCGAGCATTGTCGATGCGTGGACTCGGCTATTCAAATAGATTCTACACTCTGCGAGAGGTTATGCACTTTACCCACAAGATACAATCCACTCACCACGTCGGTAGTGAATCGCCATACAAGAGTATGCGAATGAGCGATCATAACAAAGCCTTCTAAGCCTCAAACAACACAGTGGTCCTCTCCGATGCGTGCTCTACACCATCCCTTCCCTTAGCCAAGGCGAAGTATGGGACCAACACACCGTTAGATGGGTACTGGCCACACGCCACGATACGCTCCCCGTACAATCACACAAAAGGTGTAAGCGACACCACAGGCTCCACAAGTGAGTCCTTAGCGACTTAGTCAACTAGGGCCGTCCCATTCCAGCCATGTGGTTGCAAGTATGACCCAGTTCAAAGGCTTGCAAGGTTAAGTCCTTAGAGTGACCAGGGCAAGACTACCCAGAAAAACCAAATCAACGCTCCCAATGCCACACCGCCCACTGATTACTCTTGCCACATGCCCCTGGCCGAAATCGTTTATCAAACCCCGCTTGATTACCATGCACCACGTGCCATCAACATCACATGATACTTTTCCAAAACAGGTTCAATATATCATTAAGTCCATATTATCATTTGATTGTCCAAAATCATGTCATGAGCACGTGCAGGTCTAAGCGACATACTACAAGCGGTCTAAACCCATGTTGGCAATTTAATAATGTCCAACTAGTAAACCACAACTAGGGTGACAAAGGGTCATGGCACATACTTAAGTAATCAAGGTGTCATATAGCAAATTGGTATTTATCTAACCCCATGTTTAAACAAAGTATCTTTCTAATTGAACTAGCATGCAATAGTTTAAATCAAAATAGATTTTCAAATAGGATCAACATGGTCAAAGCACAACTTGCCTTCAAAAGCACTTGCTCTTGGTCTTGAGTTGGATCCTGAGTCAATACTTCTCCTTGAATCCCTCCCAGGCACTTCAACGTCTACTCGTAAAGCGTGCAAATAGCAAATACACAAATAAACACTATGCAAAAGATCCCAAAACTCCAAATAAAATCCATAAACAGAGAGAACATAATTTTCTGGATTTTTAGAAACTGAAATCGTCAAATTTGGAGTTAAAACGCAAAAGTTATGATTATTTAAAGTTTAAATAATCAATTAAATAATATTACAGAGAAAAACTTTAGTCCAAAAATTAAATAAAATTCATATTTAGGTAGATCTTAATTTTATACAAATTTAGAAATTTGAATCGCTCAAATCGGAGTTGAAACGCAAAAGTTATAAGCGTTTGAAGTTTGAATCTAAATTTGAAATCATTATTCGAATTAATAAATCATTTTCTTTTCGGAAATTAATTATTGCGTCGGCATAGACACGTGGCAGCTCCTGATTGGCCTGGCGACGTCACCGGTCCATGGGCTCGGTCCATGCTCACCGGAGTCCACGGTGGACTCGGTCCACGGCTCACGTGGATCGACATGTGGGCCCACTCGGGTAGCGTCATCGCCGGCGTCGGGGCTCATCCGCAGCGGCCCGGCAGTGGGACCTTTGTGACGTCATGGGTGACGTCGGCGCTTAGGCTGGGTTAGCCAGCGACATGCGGGCCCTCGACACGCGGGCCCAGCGTGTCGGCGTCCCTGCACTGCCAGCGTGGGCCAGCGGCCGCGTCGGTCCAACTTCCCGACACGTGGCGCAATCTCGTCCGTTGGTTTGAAAATCAACGGGCGCGGATTAGATCCAGGGTTAACACGTTGAAACTACTCGATGCTCGTGGGCGTTCGATCTAGATCGGACGGTCGGATCTAATCCTATAATCGCCTTGCTACGGACGTGGCGATTGTGAACCGTTGGATCTTGATCCAACGGTCCGAATCTAATCGGATTTCTAGGGTTTGGGAAACACGTGAACTCACCGCGTTCCGTCCGATCTGGATCCAGCGGTGCACGGCTTCGAGGGGCGGCGATGGCAGTGGCGGCGGGCTTGACCGGAGCAGGGCGGCGACCTTGCCGTCGGCGTTTGGCGCTCGGCGAAGTGAAATTACTCGAACGCGTCTTGTCTTGGGGAATCGGATCGGGCTTGATGGCGGAGGGCGGCCAGGCGGCGGCAATATCGGCGTTTAATCGCGGCGAGCAGACTTCCAACTCGGCGAGCAATAACGGCGAGGCGGTGAGATCCTAGCGGCGCGAGCTAGGTTTCCGAACCGGCGTGGGATGGCGATCTCGAGGTATGCCGGGCATTAAATAGCCTCGGCGTCCGTCTGCAGCGGAGACCTAGCTCTCCGCGGCGGAGTCGGCTCGGACTTCGGGCGGAGGCGATGAAATCGTGGCCGTCCACGTGGCACAACCAGCGGCCCGCGATCGGCGGCGGCGGTCGATCCGGACGGCTTCAGATGCAGGTCGGACGGATCTCAGCCGTTGGATCTTGATCCAACGGTTGGGATTGATTAGGGTTAGGAGTGGGTTCGGTCGAGTCAACTGGCTTGGGTCGGACTCGAGTCCGACTCGGTCGGATGAACAGTACTTGACCCGAGTTGGATTTTCCAGCGAATTAATATTTAAAATAATTCCCAGTAATTCATTTAATTCATTAAAAATAGCAAATGACTCAGAAAAATTCCAGAAAAATTCTGGAAAATATTTTGGATCATTTTGAACTCAAATAAAATATTTCCAACAAAAATTTATTTGCAAATTTAAATTCTTTAATTATTTCAAAATGGAATAAATTCAAATAAATCCAAATAAATTCCAGAAAATTCCAAAAATTCACCAAAGTGCCAAATCACACATGAATTTAAGAAAAGCAAAATTTTGGGGTGTTACATAAGATAAATCGGCCGATTGACGGGAACTCGTATATAATTGAGACCCTAGACAGATTCATACTACCTAAAGCGATCAACGGAAGATATCTAAAAGCTTATCACCCTAGCGTTTGGGTCGGGACCTAATAAATGGAACCAATAAGAAAAGTCGACCACATATACAAGTTGCCTGAAATAAAAGACCGATAAACAATTGGTCAGGTCATAACACATTCACATCGGTTGAGGTCCACATCACAAAAGATCAGCTACATAGCCGATAGTATCAGCGGTTCCGACAAGTCAAATAACAGTAAGTTTAAACAAGTTAAAATTACAGCCCTGATCCGGGCAAATGGGCTCCCAAACCCGACAGTGCTGCCGCCGCCTTCCCTATGGTTGTTTGAATACTGTCGACAAGTTTTTCGTCGGCCGTTGCGTCACCCGGAATTGGAACCATTTTGGCCGACTGAAGTTTAACTTGAGCAAAAACTTCACCTATCTGCTTCTTCTTGACCACTAGAGACGAAGCCGATTTGGCGTTCTTTAGTTGGCAGTCGGCTAGTTCCTTCATCACCAGGGCTGATTGCTCCTCCAGTTTTGTCTTGGCCGCCTCCAACTCTTGAGCCCTGCCTTTGCCTAGCTTAAGGGCGGCAGTGCCTTGATCAAATTCCCTTTTCTGAAGTTTGGCATTGGCCACCAGCTCGTCCAGAATCTTTTGATCGGCTCTTTGTGCTTCTCTCCGGGCGATTCTAGATCTAGCCGCTTCCACCGCCTCTCTCCGGCTGTCCAAGTGGCGAACATCCAGTAAAACATTCATGGCCTCTGGAGGAAGATCGGCTTGAACAACGGCCATGGCATTCCTGAGCGATTGAGTGTTCTTCAAGTTCTTCAAGAGTTTCGCTTCGGGCTGCATGACTTCATGAAGGAGACGATTAAGTCTTTCCTACATGCCCGGCTCGGAAGTCACAGCGGCCGACGCGGTGATGGAAGCATCAAGAATCCGCTGAACATCGGCCGGATAGTCGTTTGTGGCTATCACCTCAGGATCACTCAGCTCATCCAGGGTAAAGCCTAGGAGGTTAGCGGGATCGGCAAAATCAGGAGAAATCGGCACGATGTCTGCAGGTGGCGACACCGCGGGAAGTGTCGGAGACAACACGGGCGGAAGGGCCAATGATGTCCCTTGGAGATCGGCTAGAACCCCCACCACTTGTACTGATGGCGATTGCTGAAAAAACAAAGGACAATCAGCATCACAGGAAAAAGGTATCGTTTAAGGAAGACGGGATCAAATTTACATCGATGGCCATTGCTCAGGGAATGATCGGCCGAACGCCTCGCGGGTCTAGGGGATGGCCTGGTAGACTTCTTCCTCCTCTCTAAAAACATACCAGTTTAACATTGGGCAATATAAGGAAGATAGAAGCCGATACAGGAAAAGCAACTTACTTGGGCGGTGCTGACGAGCTAGGTCCGACAAAGGTGGGCTACGGATACCGAAGGTACCCGAAGCGTAGCCTGTGGTACCAACTGTCTGCCCCGGCCGCCTCTGTCGGCTACTACCGGCGGCAATGTTCGGATCGACTGTTGGTTCCCCAACATCCGTAACAGTCCGTTCCTGCAAAAGAATGAGAGCTCAGTAAAAGCCGATCACAAAACAGGAACTACGGAAGAAAACAAATGCCGGTACCTCTACAGCTATTGATGAGTTGGTATAGCCTGAACTTTCACTCGAACTGCTGGTAGCCGCTACCATCGGCTTACGAAAGTTAGGCAAAAACAGGGAAATGATAGCCGATGGCGTCCTATCCATCAAAAGGTCATCGGATACCAAGGACCACCAGTAAGAAAATGAGCTTGACCGAGGTTGTTGAGAACGAAATGTGGCATGTGGACGACTTGGAACTCATCGGCAAGCTCAAGAACGACTTCAGCCGCTGTCAAATTGGTCACCTTGGTGCGAGGCTCAATACGCTCAAGCAAAGAAAAGCTGGGTATGGCTTGACCAAAGCCCAACTGTCGGGCATAGACAGAAGGGTGATAAAATTCGTATGACGGTTGGAAAGTTCGATTTCTGGTATTCAAACCGGCATGGAAAGTCCAAAGTTGATTGAGGCATTTGAGCACTATCAGCGTCTAAATGTAGAAAGGAGGGCCAAGGATAATCGACTGCATCAAGATAACTGAAGAAATCATGCTGGCCAAAGGACAACCGGTCTAAGGTCAGGAAGAAAGAGAGATATTTGTGCATGCCAGCAGGAGTTACTTTTTGGTCGTCAGTGGAGCACATTATGAACTTCTCTCCGTAAGATCGGCTAGCTGTATATGTAGGGATTGTGTCTTCTGGGTAATCTTCACGAGGAAAAGCCGATTGATCTATGGGTTGAGAAAGGAGGGATCGACTGAACATGCAATACAACCAGGTCTGGATGAACCACAAAGGGCCCCCTATGTTACCAACCACAAAATCGGCAAAACCAGAAAACAGTCAGCTTCGGATAATATGCATCGTTTGGAGCACAACCCCTAGAAAAAGTTTTCCTAATGCAAGTCGACGACCCTCTACCAATTGTTCTGCTACCAGCTGGTAAGTTTGGGTCGAGCCGAGGGAGGCTCCGCAGAAAAGAAACCAACGTGCTCTTCGTCCGATACAAGTCCAATACCTTGTTATTATTCTGAATATATTTACGCCAACCCTCCCCTTTCTTGCGAATCAGCTTATGATGGGGCTTACCGCTAAAAGCCGATAATTGGTCTCCGTCTGGCCTTAGGCAGCACAGCTGGGCGACATCGAGGAGAGTCGGGCTGATTGGACCAGTTCTAAAAAGAAAGGCATTGAAGGAGTCGGACCAAAAGTAAGAAGCCGATGCTACCAAAGGCTCGTTAGCTTCAAGGTTGGCCAAACTTAGGGGAAGACACTCGGCTATACCTGACCTTTCCCACTCTGCTCGTTTTTGAGCCAACACTCTGATATACCACGATCGCCACCCTTTAAGGGCCGTGGGCCAAGCTCTAAAACTGTAACACCCCAAAATTTTGCTTTTCTTAAATTCATGTGTGATTTGGCACTTTGGTGAATTTTTGGAATTTTCTGGAATTTATTTGGATTTATTTGGAATTTATTTGAATTTATTCCATTTTGAAATAATTAAGGAATTTAATTTTGCAAATAAAATTTTGTTGGAAATATTTTATTTGAGTCCAAAATGATCCAAAATATTTTCCAGAATTTTTCTGGAATTTTTCTAAGTATTTTGCTATTTTTAATGAATTAAATGAATTACTGGGAATTATTTTAAATATTAAATCATTTGGAAATCCAAGCGAGTCGATTCTTGTTCATCCGACCGAGCCGAGTCGAACTCGAGTTCGAGTCCGACCGAGCCACGTTACTCGGCCGAACCCACTCCTAAACCTAATCAATCCCAACCGTTGGATCAAGATCCAGCGGTGAGATCCGCCCATACTGCGGTTCGAGCCGTACCGGCCGGATCCGATCGCGCCCGTCTTGATCGTGGCGTTGATCGCGCCACGTGGGCGGCTGGCGTCGTCGTCTTCGCCGAGTCCGAGCGGACTCGCCGCCCGCACCGCCGCCGTGTAGAACTAGGTTTCCGTCTCGAGCACGCAACGCCAGAGGCTATTTAAAGCGTGAGGCGTCCCGAGGTTGCCCTCATCTTTGCGCACCCGTTTCCCGAGCCATCTACGCTGAGCCGTCGCCGTTTGCCGTGCGAGCTCGCCGTAGTTGGCGCCACTCCGCGCGAGTTTTGCCCGTCTCGCCGCCGTCCGTCGTCTTCCGCCAGAAGGAGCCCAGATCCGGAACCACCGTGGCGACGCACCGAAGGAAGGATTCATCTCGCCGAGCAACCCCGAACGCCGTCGGGCTCGTCATCGTTCTCGTCTCCGGTGCCAGGCCTCGCCGCGCCATCGCCGGACTTCGCGAGCTCGGTGAACCGTCGAGATCGGTCCGGACGGTTGAGGTGAGTTCACGTGTTCCAAACCCGATTAGATGCGGGCCGTTGGATCCGGATCCAGCGATTCACAATCGCCACGCGTCTTGTAGCGGTGCTATTATAGGATTAGATCTGGACCGTCCGATCTAGATCGAGCGGCCCATGATCAACGAGTAGTTTCAGCGTGTTAACCCTGGATCTAATCCGCGCCGTTGATTTTCAAACCAGCGGCGTGATTGCGCCACGTGTCGGGAAGTTGGACCCGGCGGTCGGCGTCGTCTTGGCGCGTCGTGGCAGCGACCACGCGGGGCCGGCGTGTCGGCCCGGCCACCGTGGCGTCACCCATGACATCACGGTGGGTCCCACATGTCGACCGCAGTGGTGAGTCCCCGGACGTCGGCGATGACGTCACCGAATGGGCCCACATGTCGGCGACACGCGTGGAGTCGTGGGCCGAGTCCACGGTAGACTAAGCCGGCGTGGACCAAGTCCATGGACCGGTGGCGTCGACCAACCAATCGAAGGCTGCCACGTGTCCTTCTTGGCGCAATAATTAATTTCCGAAAAAGAAAATGATTTAATAAATCGGTTTAATAATTGATTTGAATTTCAAAACTTCAAACGCTTATAACTTTTGCGTTTCAACTCCGATTTGAGTGATTCAAATTTCTAAATTTGTATAAAATTGAGATCTACCTAAATATGAATTTTATTTAATTTTTGGACTAAAGTTTTCTCTGTAATATTATTTAATTGATTATTTAAACTTTAATAAATCATAACTTTTGCGTCTTAACTCCAAATTTGACGATTCCAGTTTCTAAAAATCCAGAAAATTATGTTCTCTCTGTTTATGGATTTTATTTGGAGTTTTGGGATGTTTTTGCCTATTGTTTATTTGTGTTTTGCTATTTGCACGCTTTACGAGTAGGCGTTGAAGTCTTGGGAAGGATTCGAAGGAGAAGTATTGACTCAGGATCCAACTCAAGACCAAGAGCAAGTACTTTTTGAAGGCAAGTTGTGCTTTGACCATGTTGATCCTATTTCGAAATCTATTTTGATTTAAACTATTGCATGCTAGTTCAATTAGAAACATACTTTGCTTAAACATGGGGATTAGATAAATACCAATTTGCTGTATGACACCTTGATTATCTAAGTATGTGACATGATCCCTTGTCACCCTAGTTGTGGTTTACTAGTTGGACATAATCAAATTGCCAACATGGGTTTTAGACCGTTGTAGTATCTTTGCTTAGACACCTTTCGTGCTCATAACATGATTTTGGTCAATCAAATGTTAATATTGACTTAATGATATATTGAACCTGTTTTGGAAAAGTATCATGTGATGTTGATGGCACGTGGTGCATGGTAATCAAGCGGGGTTTGATAAACGATTTCGGCCAGGGCATGTGGCAAGAGTAATCAGTGGGCCGGTTGTGGCATTGGGAATGTTGATTTGGTTCTTGGGTAGTCTTGCCCTGGTCACTCTAAGGACTTAACCTTGCAAGCCTTTGAACTGGGTCATACTTGCAACCACATGGGTGGAATGGGGCGGCCCTAGTTGACTAAGTCGCTAAGGACTCACTTGTGGAGCCTCGGGTGTCAATTACACCGTTTGTGTGATTATGCGGGAGGCGTATCGTGGCTGTGGCCAGATACCCATCTAACGGTGTGTTGGTCCCATACTTCGCCTTGGCTAAGGGAAGGGATGGTGTAGAGCACGAACCGGAGAGGACCACCTGTGTTGTTTGAGGCTTCCGAAAGGCTTTATTCACGAGGAACTTCGCCTTTGTGGTGTTTGACTGTATCTTGTGGGTAAAGTGCATAACCTCTGCAGAGTTTAGAATCTATTTAAATAGCCGAGTCCACGGTACTGGACAATGCTCGGGAATTACATTCAAGGGTTAGATTTTCTCAAAAATAACTTGGTTTTGAAAGGTTGGTTTGGTTTAGTAATGAAGATGATGGAAATATGGTTTAGGATGAGGAAAATGTTATTTAAACTTCTTGAAGAGTTATTTACGCTTTACTTGTTTCTACTGCTTTCGAATCTACTTATATTACTTGTCAAAAGCTGTTTACTGCAAATATACCTTAAGCTATTCCTTTGTACCAAGCCATGCATATAGTATATTAGCTTGCATTACATGCATGACTTCTTTGAGTACCAAGTACTCACCCTTGCCTCAACACAATATCGCTTGAAGAGGAGATTACGCCACTTTGGAGGAGGAACTCCAAGAGGATCCGTCTACTTAGGGAAGCGAGCCCGATCGGTTACTGTGGTATCTTGGATGGCGCCACGAAGTTTATCGATTTTCATTTGCTATTATTTCTCTTTTAATAAGTTTCGCCTTGCGAGGCATATATTTGTAACTTGACCATAAGGTCAAGTAACCTGTTTGGTTATTTAAATAAAATGCGTTGATAATATCGATTGGTATGATTGTGATATTTACCGATGTTAAGGCTGTGTGCACTAAGCTGCGTTCTGGACTAGTGCTGAATACACGGAGGGTCCGGATTTGCAAATTCGGGTCCCGACAGAGGTGGTATCGAGCCATACTTGACTGTAGGCTCAACCCTAGCTAGAATGGTCGTAGTGAGGATAAAACCTATTTTCTAAAGCTAAAAAGTTGTCAAGATAAGAAATGACCTCTCGACTTATCCCCTTCTCTCTTTTCTTGTCTCTTGCTGAAATTTGCCCTTACCTTGTCACAATTTAAAAATTCCGAGTTCTTACGTAAAGCACTCTTGTGACAGATGGAGGAAGAGTTCAACTACGTTGATCTGGGAGTTGGTCACGCTGCAGAACTTTGGCATATGCTACAGACCCTCGGAGATTTTGAGAAGCCGCAATACCAAGTGGAGGTGATCAGACAAGCGGGATTGATCAAGGCTTGTGACGTGAGGATTGAGGTACCTGCTAGGAAAAAGGGCCCAGGCAATCGCCCGATACACTGCACTGCCAGGAGGTCTACAATGCAGATGGGTATCCAAGAAGTATCACGACGCGCAATGCGGCACATTACCCGTATCTACGCCAGAGAATTGGAGAGTACGGTGTTCCGTTACCATCCGCGCAGCGATAACCTTCTTGACCCGAAGGAGATTCAGGATGAGGATGCCACGGTTACACAGTTGGCACGATTTGTCGTCGCCCAGGAGGATGTACTGGATAATACAAGCAAGGAGCTACAGAAGGCCCGCAAGGAGATCACGGCGAGAGAAGAACAGATGGCGGGAAGCTCAAGAGTATGTGGCACACCTTCTACGAAGGATTGGCGAGTTGGAGATGACTTTGTATGCGGACCAGATCGAGCCGAGATTTCCGAGCTACGAGCGAGATCCGGAGGAGTCGAGACCTCGATGAGGACACGCTTCTTCGACTACCACGAGAGGACACGATCATTTGGACATGGCGATCGTTTCGCGCCTATGCCCACAAAGACCGTACCCAGGCCGTGGAGGTTTTCGATGAGTGAGCATAGGTTCTATAGTGAGACTCCTTCGCCGAGTCAAGTCACGAGAATAAAGAGTCACCCTTTAGGCGTTAGACTCGAGTTAGTTCGATTTGGATTTGCTTTGTTTCTTTGAGTGTGCAGTATGTGTTGCAAGGCCCTTAGGCATTGTAAGCAGCCATACCAAGTTATTAATAATAAAGTTGGACCTTAAAGTTACCCCTTTCGCCCGCATAAGTTCCATATTACTTGTCTATTCTTGTTTCCCTCTCATCTCTAAACCTAGAGCAAATCGGCGGATGGTGAACACCCGTGGAAACTTTGGAAGCAATGGGAGTGGTTCGCCCGAGAAAACCCCAATGATGGAGCACCGGCACCACCGGTTGATATGCAGAATTTGGAGCTTTTCTTGCTGCCCGGACTCGATTAATGCATGCTATGATGCAACAAATGCAGCACGTCCTTTGCTCAGGCCACTGCTAATCAAGTTAATCGGGGACCACGCCCGAATACAAGGCTATCGAGTTCATGAGAACTCACCCACCCACTTTCTCTGGAAATGCCAATCCATTGGAGGCCGATGATTGGTTAAGATCAATCGAGAGGAAGCTACACATAGCTCAATGCATAGGAAATGAGAAGGTACTCTACGCTTCTCACCAGTTGGAAGGAACAGCCGCCGAATGGTGGGAGAATTTACGTGCCACGCAGAGAACCCTCAAGATATCACTTGGGAAGAGTTCACGGTGCATTCGACAAGATCACGTGCTGAAGGAATCATGGACCTTAAGAAGGAGGAGTTCAGAGCATCAAGCAAGGTAATCGGCCCGGTGGCCGACTACGAACAAGTTCACACAGCTAGCACGCTACGCTTTGAGGATGTAGCGACAGATAAATCAGGCAGTCTCGTTTTATGAAGGGACTTAACTCGGGATTGCAAGTAGGGTTGATCACCCACACCTTCCCAGATTTCCAAGAGTTGGTGAATAAGGCGCTTATTCTTGAGGACAAGCGCAAGGAACTGGATGAGAATAGGAAGCGCGAGGATGCAACAGCAAGGATCACGCCCAGAACGCATAGCGGCGCTGAGAGTTGCACCAAATCAATTCTTGATTCCAACCACGAATGCAACAGGACACCATCCTCGGCACCAAGACACATCAATCAAAACTACTGAGACCCAGCCCCTTCTAGAAACGCTTACTCGAGGCGTCGGCCAGGAATGAGACGCGCTACAAGCGCAACGAGCCAGACACTTTGCCAACAGCTTGTCCAAAGAAGACAGCAGAAGCGACCCGATTCGCTTCAATCTAGGAACCACCCAGCTAGGGCGCCAGACCAGAGCCACACCCAGGCCGTGGTGAGAGGCCGAGTCAACCATGTCACCGCGGATGCACTGCGAGAATGCTACGGACGTCGTCTTGGGTAAGTTACTTGTTAACTCGATACACACCTTGATTTTGTTTGACTCTGGAGCTTCGCATTCGTTTGTTTCGCAAGGCTTTGCTACTAGAAATGATTTGAGGATTGCAAGACTTAAGTGCATGCTTTTAGTTCAAACCCACAGTTCCGAACTCCGAGCGGAAGTAGGATGTTCGGTGAGAATACTAATAGATGGAATAGAGTTCCTAGCAAACCTTATAATTTTGGAGACCCGGACCTTAGACGTCATATTGGGAATGGATTGGTTATCCAAGCACAAGGCGGTATTGGATTGTGGACGAAGGACTATCTCGATTGAGAGCCCGTGTGGGAAGAAAGTGGAATTTCAAGCCGCTGCGATTAGAGATGGACATTGATGGTTAACAGTACCAAGGCGAGCAGCATAGAGGATGTCCCAAAGAGTGAATGAGTACTCCGATGTTTTTCCCGAAGATCTACAGTATGCCGCGACGAGGACATAGAGTTTGTGATAGAGCTTGTACTGCACACCGATAGCAAAAGAGACCCTATCGGATGTCCACCGAGGAGTTGGTAGAAATGAAGAAAGCTTGACTAGAAGAGTTAATGGAGAAAGGATTTATCGAGGCCGAGTTAAATCGCCGTGGGGAGCACCAGTTTTGTTTGTCAAGAAGAAGGACGGGAGTTTCAGGATGTGCATTGACTACCGTGCACTCAATGAAGTCACCGTGAAGAATAAGTATCCGCTACCGGATTGATGATTTGTTTGATCGATTAAGAGGAGCCGGAGTTTTCTCCAAGATTGATCTGAGATCGGGATACCATCGATTGAAGATCCGATCGGAAGATATTACAAGACTGCATTCTCGTCAAGATATGGACATTACGAGTTCTGATTATGTCCTTTGAAATTTGTTTCAAATCGCCCGGCTTATTTCATGAATATGATGAATAAGGTGTTCATGGAATATTTGGACAAGTTTGTCGTCGTGTTCATAGACGATATCCTAGTCTACTCCAAGGCAGAGGATGAACATGCCGAACACTTAAGGCGAGTTTTGGAAAAGGCGAGGGGCGACAACTTTTCGCCAAGTTCAGCAAGTGTGATTTTTGGAAGGACAAGGTGGAGTTTCTTGGACATGTAATGACCCTTGAAGGAGTCGCCGTAGATCCAAGCAAAGTAGAAGCTGTGTTACATTGGGAGCGTAGAAGGCGTGACCCAGTTCGGAGTTTCCTTGGAATGGCAGGTTACTACGCCCGTTTCATTGAAGGCTTCTCGACAATTCTGCGAAACCTCTTACGCAATTGCTTTGAAGAAGGAAAAGAAGTTTGCATGGGCGCCAGAATGTGAGAAAGGATTTCAGAGCTGAAGAAGCAATTGACATCCGCACGGTGTTAGTTCTCTAGGATGTTGCTCAAAGCTTCGATATTTATTGTGACGCATCGCGCCAAGGACTTGGATGTGTCTTGTCTCGAGAATGGAAAGGTCGCCGCTTATGCATCAAAGCGATTGAGGCCGCATGAGGAAAATTATCCGACACATGACTTAGAGTTAGCTTTGCCGTAGTGCATGCTTTGAAGATATGGCGTCACTATCGATTGGAAACAGATGTGAAGTATATCACGGATCATAAGAGCCTTAAGTACATATTCACCCGGTCGGATTTGAATATGAGGCGAGAGGAGATGGTTAGAGTTAATCAAGGACTACAATGTTGGAATCCATTACCATCCGGGAAGGCCAACGTAGTAGCCGATGCCCTGAGTCGGAAAAGTCATACCGTGAGTACGTTGCTAGCCACAAGTCGAGGATGAGTTATGTGAGGATTTTCAAAAGATGAAGATTGAGGTTGTACCTAGCGGATTCTTGGCCGCATTAGAAGTAAAGCCTACCCTAGAGGATCGATCCGAGAAGGATGAAGGATGATGACAAGATCCGCGAGGATTAAGTTCATCAAGGAGGAAGGCAAGGCGAGAGGACTTCAAGTTGGATGAGCAAGGCACGTTGTGGATGAAGGATCGCATTTGTGTGCCTAACAAAAGGAGTTAAAGCAAGCGATTTTGGAAGAAGCCCATGACTCTAAGTACTCAATTCATCACAGGCGCCAAGATGTATCGAGGATCTGAAGGAGAGATTACGGTGGCCGAGTATGAAGCGTGAAGTTGCCGAGCATGTTGCATTGTGCGGCGTATGCCGGAGAGTCAAGGCAATGCATCGAGAGACCAGCGGGATTGCTACAACCGTGAAAATACCTGAGTGGAAGTGGGAGGAAATCGGAATGGATTTCATTACCGGTTTGCCGAAGACTCAAGGAGGTTATGACTCCATATGGGTTATAGTGGATCGCTTGACTAAAGTAGCCCATTTTATCCCGTGAAGACCACTTACTCGGGAGATAAATTAGCGTAATTGTACATGATCGATTGTCTGTTTGCACGGAGTGCCAAAGAGGATTGTATCGGACGAGAGGTACCCAATTTACCTCAAGGTTACGGAATAAGTTGCATGAAGCCATGGGAACCCGTTTGAACTTCAAGATGACTTATCATCCACGCACGGATGGACAAACCGAAAGAGTCAACCAGATTCGGAGGATATGTTGAGAGCTTGTGCATTAGCTTATGCTACCTCTTGGGATAAGAGTTTGCCGTATGCCGAGTTCGATTACAACAATAGTTATCGAGGCTAGTTCTGAGATGTCACCTTTTGAGGCCTTTGTATGGTCGACCACCTGTCGGACGCCATTGAATTGGAATGAGACCGTGGCGCCGTGTCTTTGGGCCTGATATTCTTCAAGAGGTGAAGAAGCGGTCGCTATGATTAGGGAAAGGTTGAAGATAGCCCAATCTCGGCCAGAAGAGTTATCTTGACAATCGTCGCCGGGATTTGAGTTTTGAACCGGAAGACTTTGTATACCTCAGGGTTACGCCTCTCAGGGAGTTAAGAGGTTCCATGCCAAAGGAAACTTGCACCCGTTATGTTGGACCATTTAAGATTTTGAGTCGCGAGGCGAAGTTGCTTACCAGTGGAGTTGCCACGATCGTTGGCGAGGAGTGCATGATGTATTCCATGTGTCCCGAGTTGAAGAAGTGCCTCAGAGTTCCTGAGGAGCAGAACACCGCTAGAGTTAATTGAGTTGCAAGAGGACTTGACTTATAAGGAGCATCCGTGAGGATTACGGACACAATGGATCGAGAAACTAGAAACAAGTCAACCCGTTTACAGAGAGTCCATTGGAGCAACCATGAAGAAAGCGAAGCGACTTGGGAGCCTTGAAGAGGATTTGAAGAAAGAGTTTCCAAACCTATTCTCAGTGAGCCACGAATCTCGGGACGAGATTCTATTAAGGGAGGTTTGTAACACCCCAAAATTTTGCTTTTCTTAAATTCATGTGTGATTTGGCACTTTGGTGAATTTTTGGAATTTTCTGGAATTTATTTGGATTTATTTGGAATTTATTTGAATTTATTCCATTTTGAAATAATTAAGGAATTTAATTTTGCAAATAAAATTTTGTTGGAAATATTTTATTTGAGTCCAAAATGATCCAAAATATTTTCCAGAATTTTTCTGGAATTTTTCTAAGTATTTTGCTATTTTTAATGAATTAAATGAATTACTGGGAATTATTTTAAATATTAAATCGCTGGAAATCCAAACCGAGTCGATTCTTGTTCATCCGGCCAAGGCCGAGTCAGACTCGAGTTCGAGTCCGACCCGAGCCACGTTACTCGACCGAACCCACTCCTAAACCTAATCAATCCCAACCGTTGGATCAAGATCCAACGGCTGAGATCCGCCCATACCGGTTCGAGCCGTACCCGGCCCGGATCCGATCGCGCCGTGCGATCGTGGCCGTTGATCGCGCCACGTGGGCCGGCTGGCGTCGTCGTCTTCGCCGAGTCCGAGCCGGACTCCGCCGCCCGCACTTGCGCCGCCGTGTAGAACTAGGTTTCCGTCTCGCACGAACGCCGAGGCTATTTAAAGCGTGAGACGCGTCCCGAGGTTGCCCTCATCTTTGCGCACCCGTTTCCCGAGCCATCTACGCCGAGCCGTCGCCGTTTGCCCGTGCGAACTTCGCCGTAGTTGAGCGCCACTCCGCGCGAGTTTTGCCCGATCGCCGCCGTCCGTCGTCTTCCGCCGAAGGAGCCCAGATCCGGAACCACCGTGACGAGGCGCACCGAAGGAAGGATTCATCTCGCCGAGCAACCCGAAGCGCCGTCGGGCTCGTCATCGTTCTCGTCTCCGGTGCCCAGGCCTCGCCGCGCCATCGCCGGACCAGCGAGCTCGGTGAACCGTCGGATCCGGTCGGACGGTTGAGGTGAGTTCACGTGTTCCAAACCCGATTAGATCTGGACCGTTGGATCCGGATCCAGCGATTCACAATCGCCACGCGTCTTGTAGCGGTGCTATTATAGGATTAGATCCGACCGTCCGATCTAGATCGAGCGGCCCATGATCAACGAGTAGTTTCAGCGTGTTAACCCTGGATCTAATCCGCGCCGTTGATTTTCAAACCAACGGCGTGATTGCGCCACGTGTCGGGAAGTTGGACCGACGCGGTCGGCGTCGTCTGTAGCGTCGTGGCGTGTATGACCGACACGCGGGGCCCGCGTGTCGGCGGCTGCCGTGACGTCACCCATGACGTCACAGTGGGTCCCACATGTCAGCACCGTGGGCTGAGTCCCCGCTGACGTCAGCGATGACGTCACCCGAGTGGTCCCACATGTCAGCGACACGTGGAGTCGTGGACCGAGTCCACGGTAGACCCAAGCCGAGCGTGGACCAAGTCCATGGGCCGGCTGACGTCGCCACCAACCAATCGAGAGGCTGCCACGTGTCCTTCTTGTACGCAATAATTAATTTCCGAAAAAGAAAATGATTTAATAAATCGGTTTAATAATTGATTTGAATTTCAAAACTTCAAACGCTTATAACTTTTGCGTTTCAACTCCGATTTGAGTGATTCAAATTTCTAAATTTGTATAAAATTGAGATCTACCTAAATATGAATTTTATTTAATTTTTGGACTAAAGTTTTTCTCTGTAATATTATTTAATTGATTATTTAAACTTTAATAAATCATAACTTTTGCGTTTTAACTCCAAATTTGATTTATTCCAGTTTCTAAAAATCCAGAAAATTATGTTCTTTCTGTTTATGGATTTTATTTGGAGTTTTGGGATGTTTTGCCTATTGTTTATTTGTGTTTTGCTATTTGCACGCTTTACGAGTGAGACGTTGAAGTCTGGGAAGGATTCGAAGGAGAAGTATTGACTCAGGATCCAACTCAAGACCAAGAGCAAGTACTTTTTGAAGGCAAGTTGTGCTTTGACCATGTTGATCCTATTTCGAAATCTATTTTGATTTAAACTATTGCATGCTAGTTCAATTAGAAACATACTTTGCTTAAACATGGGGATTAGATAAATACCAATTTGCTGTATGACACCTTGATTATCTAAGTATGTGACATGATCCCTTGTCACCCTAGTTGTGGTTTACTAGTTGGACATAATCAAATTGCCAACATGGGTTTTAGACCGTTGTAGTATACTGCTTAGACCTGCTACGTGCTCATAACATGATTTTGGTCAATCAAATGTTAATATTGACTTAATGATATATTGAACCTGTTTTGGAAAAGTATCATGTGATGTTGATGGCACGTGGTGCATGGTAATCAACTGGGGTTTGATAAACAGTTTTCGACCGGGGCATGTGGCAAGAGTAATCAGGTGGGCCAGTTGTGGCATTGGGAATGTTGATTTGGTTCTTCGGGTAGTCTTGCCCTGGTCACTCTAAGGACTTAACCTTGCAAGCCTTTGAACTGGGTCATACTTGCAACCACATGGCTGGAATGGGACGGCCCTAGTTGACTAAGTCGCTAAGGACTCACTTGTGGAGCCTCAGGGTGTCAATTACACCGTTTGTGTGATTGTACGGGGGAGCGTATCGTGGCTGTGGACAGATACCCATCTAACGGTGTGTTGGTCCCATACTTCGCCTTGGCTAAGGGAAGGGATGGTGTAGAGCACGAACCGGAGAGGACCACCTGTGTTGTTTGAGGCTTCCAAAGGCTTTGTTCACTGAACTCTCCTTTGTGGTGTTTGACTGTATCTTGTGGGTAAAGTGCATAACCTCTGCAGAGTTTAGAATCTATTTAAATAGCCGAGTCCACGGTACTGGACAATGCTCGGGAATTACAGTCAAGGGTTAGATTTTCTCAAAAATAACTTGGTTTTGAAAGGTTGGTTTGGTTTAGTAATGAAGATGATGGAAATGTGGTTTAGGATGGGGAAAATGTTATTTAAACTTCTTGAAGAGTTATTTACGCTTTACTTGTTTCTACTGCTTTCGAATCTACTTATATTACTTGTCAAAAGGCATTTCTTGCAAATATACCTTAAGCTATTCCTTTGTACCAAGCCATGCATATAGTATATTAGCTTGCATTCTGT
Source organism: Rhipidocladum racemiflorum (assembly GCA_036346355.1). Taxonomy (NCBI): domain Eukaryota; kingdom Viridiplantae; phylum Streptophyta; class Magnoliopsida; order Poales; family Poaceae; genus Rhipidocladum; species Rhipidocladum racemiflorum. Next base: position 54,207,048 of record CM070577.1, on the reverse strand, counting down.
GCATGACTTGCTGAGTACCAAGTACTCACCCTTGCCTCAACACAATATCAGTTGAAGAGGAGATTACGCCAGCTTTGGAGGAGGAACTCCAAGAGGATCCGTCTACTTAGGGAAGCGAGCCCATCGGTTGCCTGTGGTATCTTGGATGGCGCCACGAAGTTTATCTCGATTTTCATTTGCTATTATTTCTCTTTTAATAAGTTTCGCCTTGCGAGGCATATATTTGTAACTTGACCATAAGGTCAAGTAACCTGTTTGGTTATTTAAATAAAGTACGTTGATAATATCGATTGGTATGATTGTGATATTTACCGATGTTAAGACTGTGTGCACTAGCGCGTTCCTGGACTAGTGCTGAATACACAGAGGGTCCGGATTTGCAAATTCGGGGTCCCGACAAAAACTTTTCCCCATTCTTTTATATTGTATCCCGCAGCCGATAAAGGAAGCCTAGGGATTTCCTCATTGATTATAGAATCAGATGTTACGGTTCCTATCGGTCCTAGGAAGAACTGATCTGAACTATGAGGGATCGGTATAAATACCAGGGTTGGATCCATGACAGCCGATCGGAGAAAAGGAGAACTTGAAGAAAAAAGGGAAGGAGAAGCCGATCACTGGTGATTAGAGAGCTCAAAGACGTGAAAATGACCATGGGGGGACCCCATATTTATACTGCAGTGAAAAGAGGTGAACAGGCGGGAACAGTTGTGCATTTAAAACGCACCGAGATTATTACGGCGCAGTTAATGGGGTGGTTCCCGAGAAAGATTCCTCCATAAGCCGATATGGATGTAAAGCCGATAGGATTTTTGGAAAATAACAAGTTATCTTCCAAAAACGGGGGGCATATGTTTGCACCAAAATTCGGCGTCTCTAGTAAATATCGGTCCAATTCGGATAGAAGGGTTTTTAAGGAAAGGATAAACCGGCATCGAACGAATCGGAAAGAGAATCCGTTTCTAACAAGGAAAAGAAATCAGATCAGAGGCCAATACGGATAAGGCCGCCGTATCCATGTGTGACTCGGATCGGCCAGAATATTATAAAAAGGGACGGTCTCTGAGCGAAGAAGCAATCAATCTCAACACAACACATTTTTTACAGTTCCTTTTTACATCGTTTTAGATTTACAAGCCTCTCTGTAAGTCGACGAAATCAACAAAGTTGCGCATCGCCGAGTGTTGGTTTTGACCGATTTCGCCCCAGGTTCGATCTGCTTTGTTTTGTTGCGCATCGCCTTCTCAAAGCCGATTTTTCCTTGCACCCGGATTGGCCGTCAGGTTGATCCAGTTATCTCCTGATCGGCTTTTAGCCGACTAGCGTTAAGCCGATAACCTTCGTTTTTATCGGCTTTGATTTGCTTATAATCTCTACCTTGTCAATTCCAGGTCAAATTGACTGGCACGCCTTGCAAACTCGGTGTTTGTCTTGTATGTTCGAGGCTAGAAACCTTGCTTCACGTTTTTAGCGCGAACAAATATATAAGTGAATAAAGCTGTGAATATTGTTGAGTACAATTAGGAGTAAAAACGGGTCAGATATGAGCAGATGTTGCTCTTTTTGTATCTTAATACATATTTTTAATATGGATTCACAATCAGATGTGAATAAAGATTTTTTGGGATACATGCACAGGACGGATGCATATCGGATTTAAATTGGTCACAAATAATTTGAAGGATACTACACATGAAAAAAAGATGTAATTTTAACGATGAAAGTGTCAAATTATAGTGTATATTAGAGAATTTTTTATCGTATTTAACAACAGAAATGTGATTAAATGTAAGTTTGTATTATCAATTAGTCAATGACTTTTTAAAAAACCATATAGGGTATTAACGGATATTAATGTTTTATCGGATAGCTGTTTTTGTTGTTTTATGGGATATCTTCCAAATATCCTACCAAATTCATATACGGAGCGAATATTGTTATTCCCATATCCTATCACGTATTTTACATATAAGGATACAGATAATATCCCGATACATATTAGGACTAAAAAATAGTATTCTGTGAGGATTATTTAATAAGACGTCAGATCAAATTAGAATTATCCCTCTATTTTCACCCCTAAGTACAATAGGAGATAGCGGATTTGGATTGTGATAAAAAATCCTAGCTACTCTACACATGGAGACATACCCTAATAGCTAGGTCAGACCATTGAATCGAATTGTGTCCACAGCATACTTCCATGCTCCGTTGGAGCCAACATGGTTGTAGACGCAAGGTTACAAATCTCATTTTTGGAAAAATCTCGGAGGTGGCCGAAATCCGAAATCTCGGCGAGATTCGGAAATTTCGGTAAAATCCGAACGAAATGCAAAAACCAAATTTTAAATCCGGTTTTTTTTCAACCGGGAAATCCGAGATCTCGGGCGAAATCACCGAGATCTCGGTCCACATTGAACCGTCCGAAAAATGGTCCAAAACACGTCAACAAAATTTAAATTTTTTTTTGGATGGTCCTCAGACATCACTAATGTTCCCAAAAAAATTTGAGATGATGATCAAGCATGAGAAATTTTTTAAAAATCTAACAGTGGTAAAGTCATGATAAAAAACCATATATAAAATCAGTTTTTGATTTTTCAAATGTAACAAATGAACAAGTCATTTGAAAAGTTTTATATATGTTCATATGTATTGAGGGAGGTTCTTTCTTTGGAACCACCTGCAGTTTTGAGAGAGGTTCTTTCTTTGAAACCACATACAGTTTTGAGTTTTGACCAGTAAGAAAAGATCTATTGAGCTCTACTCCAGGTTTGGTGATATGAAGTTCAAGACTGACCTATCATGACGTGCATGCGATTGAATTGATGAAGGCCTGATCAATGCCATATATACATAGGTGAGTTAGTATTGTACCCATTTATAAATACATGTTATCTTAGGTTTTAAATTTTGTTTTTCAATATATGTCATTCAATAATTTTGAAATGATTTTTGTACCACTGTTTCCACTCCATTTCTCCCTCATAGTCACACACAGATTGATTCCTGTAACATCCGAAAACTTTGTTATCTTAATAAAGTTTCATTTCATGCTTTATCCAACTAAGCATTCTGACCAATGCATTGCACTATCAAATTGAGCACTGAATGTTGTTTCCAAGGCATCGCTTCCAAGCCTTCTAGCTCCAAGTTTCCTCATCATCTTTGGCCAACCTAGTACTTGAAATCCGACAACTCCTTGTGGCAATCCTGCATTGTCTGAATTCTGTTGTCTGGACAAGTAATTATCTCCAGCAATTCTAATCAGTGCTTTGTTTCACCAATTGGAGGGGTGAAAGACTACCTTTAAAAACTCCATTTCCAGGGTTACCTGCTCAGGACTTTCCAAATCCAAATGGGGCCAATCCAATGCATGGAATGATTAATGCATGCAACCAATTTGGGTTCAATAGCTATGTTCAGTGTTGGCCTCGTGCACAGTGCATTGGGTTGGAGTCTGAAGTTGAGCAGAGCAATTGCTTTCAACTCTTGTAACCTTGCCAGCTCAAGGATTTCCTTGTCCGGTTGGGCAAATCAAAGGCAAGGTCATGATGACACAAAAATGCCTGGATCAATAACCCTCTGAGCCAACCGAGTTGCTGCATGCTTCTGAACGAAGTTCCCATTTTCTCCTGTTCCAAAGCTAAACCTTGCATCTTCATTTTGAGCTGGAGATAATGCATTCATTTGGACACCTACTGGGCTACTGGCTCAAAATGTCCCCCTAACCTTGGGCTCGATCAAGTGCTGGGGCTTGACAACTCATTTCCCTGAGCCATTAACTAATGGACCAACTAAAGTCACCGCAATCACTGAAATTGGACAACTCATGCACCGCATCAATTGCAGCTCCTGACTGATCTTGCACTGTAGCATGTCCTAGCAAACTCCTGAACCAGCGACTCCCTCTGAGTTGTCTGAACTCCAGGAACAGTGCAACGATCGAGTTATCTGAAGGTCGGCAGTGAGCCGGCCATTTGGGCACCGTTCATCGCCGTTACAACCTTGTGGCCTCCGCCGTGCACGGGACGCTACGTTACCGTTCTCCCACCTCACGCCGTCGCTCTCCACCTGCTCTGCGCCGTGACGCCCGGCTTCTACTTCCCGCGCCCGAGCCCGCGCGCCGCCGCGCCAACGGCCGCTCGCCCTTCCCGCGCCGCGTTACCGCGCGTCGTGCCCTCAACCGCCGCCGCCTTCCTCGCACCCGCCGCCCGCGTAATCACGCCGTTGCGCCCGCCACGCCGTCCTCTTCCCCTATAAAACCCCGGAACCCCTCTCTCCAGTGCCCTCCCCTCTCTCTCCCGCTCTGCTCCCTCTCCTCCCGGCGCCGCCGCCCGTCTCCTCCGGCTCCGCGCCAGCCGCTGGCCGCCCGGTGCGCGCCGCCTCCCTCCGGCCTCCTCGACTTGCCCGCCCAGCGCCACCGCCTCCGCTGCGTCGCCCGCCGTCTTCCTCCAGCTCCGGCTCGGCCGCTGCCCGCCTCTGGCCACAGCCGCCACTTGCGCAGCGCGTGCGTGAGCGCACGGGTCGCGTGGACCCGGTCCACGAGGCGGAGGGCCCCACCTGACAGTTTAAAAGAAAAAAAAAGATTTTCAAAAATCCGAAAATACCCGCTGACGTCAACATGAAGCGGAATTCGGATTTTTTTTTTAAAATAATTTCAAAAATTCCAGAAAAACCCGTTTTATTTGTTTTTAAACTTCCGGGAGCCCGTTTTCGCTCGTTCGAACTCCGATTGGCTCCGTTCTTCTTCCTAAATTCATTAGAAATCTCAAACTTTAGTTTAGAGCTAGTTTGAAATTCAATTTGTGTTTATTTGTATTCGTTTGGACTTTATTTGAATTTGGTTGTTTTTCGCGCGTAGATTACGGAGAGACCGAGGAGTTCCCGAACGACGATTTCGAGCAGCAACTCGTCGAACCAGGCAAGTCACACTCCCTTGATCATATTGCTCCCAGTTTATGAACTTGTATGTTGAATTTAAATTATTGCATGCTTATTTATTATAGACATTAATTTTCGACCTAGTTTTAAATTATAGTTATATCCAATTTCGACATGCGACCTTTGACATTTGAATTCCGATACCCTTGTAACCTTAGTAAAAATATGAATTATGACTATGGTAATATTTAGACATTGCTTAGCCATGCATAGGACTTAACTTAGGGAATTTTGGGGAACTTTATGCCAAAATGATATCATGTTCAAATGGAAACTTATGATGATCAATGTTAGTATTAATATGGAGATAATATGGTTAAAATGAAAATGACTTAGACCGGGCGAGAATTGGTTGGAAAGTGGTGAGGTCATGGTTCTGGGTTTGTGGACAGTCTCGCCTAGTCAATTAAGGACCGGTCTGAGTCTCGCTGAATGTAAAGCCTAACCGTACTACCACGAAGTCCGAATGGGACAGACCTGGCTATCCTTATTAAATCATTTCATGGACAGTCATGCTATATGGGGGTAGTGGTGTGGTGAAAGCGAGATGCTGCCACTCTGGCGCAAGAGGGGGCTTCTGAATAGAGGGAGTCTTTCAGCGGTGAAACCTTAGCGGGCATGACTACGTGTATGATTTATTAATGGGGCCTTGTCATAATCTTCTCTATCACTCACCAAAGGAAGTGTGTTGACATAAAAGGAAAATATTATGTCTTGTGGGTAAAGTTGTACAACCTCTGCAGAGTGTCAAACTAATCGATTAGCCGCGCCCGCGGTTATGGGCATGCCGAGCAAGCCATTCTCAGATTAGACTTTAGTAAATTAAAATTTGGTTTTCAGAAATGATGTTGGATGGAGGGAGTTCGTCATGGGTATAACTTAGCCAATTCCAGGAGAGACTCCTGAGTTAAAATGTATAGATTTGATTTTGGAATAAAGTATGCCTTTTAAAATTGTTGAAAATGTTATTAAACTGTTGCTTTATGCTTAAATAAACCATATTGCCATCCTTTGATTACCCGTACATTTATATCGCATTTCCGGTGTGGTTTGCTGAGTACGTATGTACTCACCCTTGCTTAATTTACCACTTCAGAGGAGGAGTATCACGATGGTGAGGACCAGTTGGACTAGGCCGTGCCCCCAGTCGATTGCCTGTGGCAAATTAATTGGGATCTATCTATTTATCTTCATTTTCCGCTGTTTCATTTATTCGTTTATTTATTCGTTGGCCTGCGCGCCATTTCATTTGTAACTTTGAATATTTATCTTTAATAAAGAACGACGGATATGCTATGGTTTCATTTCTACTGTGTGTACTAGCATTTCCTGGACTAGTACAGAATACACAGAGGATTTCGGAGGTGTTATTCCGGGGTCCGACAGAGATGGTATCAGAGCCATATCGACTGTAGGTTATAGCCATGGTTCAAACATAAGGACTATATTTTAAAAAAGAAAGATAATTTCAAAAAAAAAACTTTTATTCCTTATTCCCTCTTCACTCAACCCCTTCTGTTTATAAAAAATCCATTTCTAAGTCGTTTTTCTCAAAATTTGTAGATGGCTGAGATCCCGACTGCGATGTCGTACGGACTGTACACGGAGAGCTGGACCAGGATCTTGCTGGATATGGCCAAATTCCTTGGATTCACAGAGAGACCCATCTACCACGGCTTCCGGACACGGACGTTCGCACAGGATCAATGGAGAGTCGAAGTTCACATCTACGCTCAAGACCACGGCAGGACCATCTCCCATATCTATGAGGCTCCAATAATGAGAGACACCTTCGCCACGGGCATCCAGGACGCAGCTCGTGAGGCAGTTCGGACGATGGGGAGACTCTATGAGGAGCGGTTGAAGCCCTCTGAGTTTCGCTACTATCCCATCAAGTATCAGTGCAGCTCGTATAGTGCCTTTTGCCCGCCTACGACGACCAGCTCCACCGTTTTGCTTCGACAGACGGTGCTCACAGAGGCTATGGACGAAAACTACCAGGACACCCTTGACGAGCTGTTGACGACCCAGCAGAAGCTTCGCGAAGTGCAGGAGGAGCTGGCCATGTACAAGGCCGGCAATGAGGGTTCGTCCGTCCAGGGAGAGACTTCAGAGCACTTGGAGCCTGTCCACGTCCCGAAGAAAAGGAAGACCGGCGACAAGAAGACTTACTTGAGCCAGTTCCGTGGACCTCAACAGGATTAGTTTCCTCTTTAGATAGCTTTAGACGATGATTCTTTCGTTGTGCGTGCTGTCGTTACTTCTTGTAAACAGGCGCCATCTTTTGCTAGAAGTTTAATAAAGATTTGATTCATTCGTTCGTTTTTATTTGGAGTTATTGGAGTTTTATCGCTTGTGTGTGAGGTTTTTGGGTAGAACTCTATTCCTCCCTTTTTCTAAATCTTGTCATCAACCGCCAGATGGTGAACACTCGTAGCAACGCCAACAGTCCCCCTCTGCCAGGATTGCCCCCTCCTCCCGCAGATGGACCCACCTGGCAGCAGATGATGGAGAATCAGAACCAGCTTATTCAACTGTTAGCGCAGAGTATCAACAATAATCAGAATGCTCAAGCCACCGCTCCCCAGCATCACCAGCAGAACAAGTTGCCAGAATTCATGAGAACCCAGCCTCCGGTGTTCTCCAGCAGCGCTGAGCCTCTTGATGCGGACGATTGGCTCAGGACCATTGAGAAGAAATTGGACATCATTCAGTGTAGTGATCGAGAGCGAGTCTTATTCGCTTCTCATCAGCTGAATGGACCTGCTGCTGAGTGGTGGGACAACTTTCGAGTTACTCACCGGGACGCTCGGGCAATCACTTGGGATGACTTTGTGTGAGCTTTTCGCCGAGCTCACATCCCTTCGGGCGTCATTGCACTCAAGAAGAAGGAGTTCCGTTCCTTGCGTCAGGGAGGACGCACTGTGATGGAATACCTATACAAGTTTAATCATCTGGCCAGATATGCTCCGGAAGACGTAGCCACCGATGAAGCGAAGCAGGAGCGCTTCATTGAGGGACTGAATGATGAGTTGGCAGTTCAGCTCATATCTCATGACTACATTGACTTCCAACAGTTAGTCAACAAGGCTATTCGCCAAGAGGGCAAGCACCAGGAAATGGAAAGTCGCAAGAGAAGGATGGCTTTCCAGAAGAATAACCCCAGAGGACACCCCAGGCCTCGCACCGCGATGCCTCAGCCTCCGCAGCATGTCAGACCTCAGGTTCCTTCTTCATCCAGGGCACTAGTGGCGCCACAGTGCCCTGCCAACTTCAGGACACCTTCAGCCCCGGTAGGCAATCAGATCCTGAGGACTACACAGACTGCGGCAGGAGTCCAGTGTTACTACTGTCATGAGATGGGACATTTTGCAAATCAGTGCCCTAAGAAGAGAGCCATTCTAGCACCAACACCGACCAGACCCAACTCTTCAGCTCTTCCAGTAGCAAAGCCAATGCCAGCAGTCAGAGGCCGTGTCAACAATATCACGACAGAGGAAGCTCAGGATGCTCCGGATGTGGTCGTCGGTACGTTCCTCGTAAATTCAATCCCAGCATCAGTTTTATTTGACTCTGGAGCTTCACATTCTTTTGTTGCTAGTCGATTTGTGGGTAAGCATGGGATAGCCGCCTTTCCTCTTGCCAATCCCATGATAGTCAGCTCCCCCGGATTAGAAATAAGAGTCAGCTCTATTTGCCCAAAAATTCCTTTGACCATAGAGGGAGTGACATTCCTAGCAAACTTAATAGTTTTGCAGTCCCAGGACTTGGATGTGATCCTTGGTATGGATTGGCTAACCAAGAATAAAGGCCGAATTAATTGCTTCAACCGGACTATTGAACTCACCAATGAAGATGGAATCAAGGTCGAGTTCGAGTCCAAGAACAGTAGGGAGAAGCAAGTCAGTCTCAATAAGCTCAAGGGCTTAAGCATTGAGCAAGTGCCAATCGTACAAGAATATCCGGAAGTCTTTCCAGAGGATTTATCCGGTATGCCTCCAGACCGGGATATTGAGTTCATAATCGACCTCGTCCCTGGTACCGCCCCAATTTCAAAGAGGCTGTACAGAATGCCCGCAAATGAATTAGCTAAATTAAATAAGCAAATTCGTGAGCTGCAAGACAAGGGATATGTCAAACCAAGTTCATCACCTTGGGGTGCACCTGTTCTTTTCGTCAAGAAAAAGGATGGTAGTATGAGAATGTGTGTGGATTATAGAGCTCTTAATGAGGTCACCATTAAGAATAAGTACCCCTTGCCCAGGATCGACGACTTGTTCGATCAGCTAAAAGGAGCAGGTGTCTTCTCCAAAATAGATCTTCGGTCAGGATATCATCAGTTAAAAATCCGACCTGAAGATGTACCCAAGACAGCCTTCACCACTCGATATGGACTTTATGAGTTCACCGTTATGTCATTTGGGTTGACCAATGCACCAGCCTATTTCATGAATATGATGAATAAGGTGTTCATGGAATTTCTGGATAAATTTGTGGTGGTGTTCATTGATGATATTCTCATCTACTCTAGAGATGAGAAGGAGCATGAGACACACTTGAGATTTGTAGGATCGAAGTATACGAATATAGCAATCAGAGGGGGGGTGAATGATTGTGCGGAAGCTAAAACCAAATTCTTGATCTATTAAAAGTTCACCCCAAAACAGAACCAAATAATTGCCTCGTTTTCGACAAAAACAGAATGACAGAGGTTCGGTAAAACGCGAATTCCCGGAGATCCAACCGTCGAAACGATCTGAAATTTGGACACAAGAAACTAGATTCCAATACGAATCGAACCCAAAAAGAATCAGCTCGATCGGACTTACGGATCAAAAGTTATGAGCTTCGCAAGCTTGCTGATCCAGAACTTGACGAGAATCAATCTAATCAAAACTTCAAGATTAAACAAGAACGACAAAAGATTGATCAACTAGACTTTGAGAAACACTAGATCAATACCCTAGAGAGGTTTTTGATGGATCAAATCAAGATAAAACTTGAAGAACAAAAACCAATCTAGAACTAGAACAAGCATGCAAACAAGAACCAAAACAGAAAATCTTTGCGACGTGGTTCTTGTATACGCAAAAATCTTGGAAGGATTGATCTTTATTTCTTGTCTAAAATACTCTCATTAAAAGAGTACAAACCCTAAAACCAAGCTCAAAGCTTGATGCGCTCTCTACTTGGTGCCTTTCAACAGGAGACCCCCACCTATTTAAAGCACCAACCCACAAGGAGTTCGAATACGATTCCTATTCCTAGAAGGAATCCGTATCCAACTCAACTCTACTTGGCCCAACCAGGCCGAGTACAACTCTTGCACGCCAGATGGCAACCCTACCATACTCACGTGACTAACACTTTGCACGCCGTATGGCCACCTGCCATACTCACGTGACTAACACTTTGCACGCGAATGACCTCCTGCCATTCTCACGTGACTAACCATTCTTCATGTGCACCATTCTCTTAGCCCGAGCGTCGCATGACATCCTTGACCACCAAGACCTCAGTTCCTCCTGAACCTAGTCCCGAACCTCGTTCCTCCATGAACCTAGTTCCGGTCCGTCATCGACCACATTAGCCTTCGAGCAATACCTGCACATGAACAAACCACAAAACAAATCCGAGCACAAGTCCACGACTTGACTCAATGTCAATCCATGCAACTACTCACATGAGCATTGCATAAAGTCCACTTCAAAAGAAGCATCATGAAATCATCACAAATTTCATAATCTCAAATTCAAATTATTTCAATTCTGCTCAAAACCCTAATTCAGCAAAAACGCATTCACGACGGACAAGGAAATATGGTCCGGCGTACACATGAAAAATCACTCAAAAAAAACCATTCACAACGGACAGACAAAATCGGTCCGTTGTACAAGTGAAAGTTTCGGTTCCAAGAAGAAAACCAAACGGACAAAACACGTTCACAACGGACAAAGAAAATCGGTCCGCGTTGTACATGCAAAAATGACTTCGGTCATGAGCTCAAAACAAGTTCACAACGGACCAAGAAAAAGCGTCAGTTGTACATGCAAAGGTTTCAAATCTTGGAGAAAGAGTTAGACTCAAGCGCTCAAAAGCAAGTCCACGACGGACAAAAAACATTATCCGTCAGATGCTTAAATCGATGGTTTTGAGGAAAAGAGTTTGGCTCAAAGAGTTCAAAACACGTCCACGACGGACCCAAAGACATTGTCCGTCGCAGATGGGGAACTTACTGTTTCTTGAGAGCTAGGTCCGGCGCAAAAGTGAAACTTACTGTTTCTTGTCAAATTATCAAACACATGCACAAGCACATTTTGCAAATCCAATTCTAAGTTTAATTTTTCATTTCAAAGCCAATTTTTCAGCACATGATTTCACAAGATTAATATTGGAAAAGCTCAGGGACCACCAACTGTACGCCAAGTTCAGCAAGTGCGAGTTTTGGCTGAAGGAAGTAGGATTTCTTGGACACATTGTATCCGCAAGTGGAGTAGCAGTGGACCCAGCCAAAGTAGAAGCAGCGATGGGATGGAAACAGCCCAAGTCTGTCTCTGAAGTCAGAAGCTTTCTGGGATTAGCTGGATATTACCGGAGATTTATAGAGAGTTTCTCCAAGCTTGCACGCCCAATGACTCAACTCTTGAAGAAGGAGAAGAAGTTTGAATGGACAGAATCATGTGAGAAAAGCTTTGAAGAGCTAAAGAAAAGACTTGTCTCAGCACCAGTCCTGATCCTACCCGATATTCATAAGGACTTTGTGATTTATTGTGATGCCTCACGGCAAGGATTAGGTTGTGTGCTGATGCAAGAAGGAAAAGTGATAGCATATGCATCACGGCAGCTGAAGCCTCATGAGAGCAACTATCCTACTCATGACTTAGAGCTGGCCGCGATTGTACATGCCTTGAAGATTTGGCGACATTACCTCATCGGTAATCGTTGTGAAATATACACGGATCATAAGAGCCTGAAGTACATATTCACTCAGACTGAGCTCAACTTGAGACAGAGAAGATGGCTAGAGTTGATTAAGGATTATGATATTGGTATCCATTACCATCCAGGGAAAGCCAGTGTGGTAGCTAATGCATTGAGCAGAAAGAGCCATGTCAACACAATCAGTGTTAGAGAAGGGTTATCTGAGCTATGCCAGGAAATGAAGAGGATGAATCTGGAGATTGTCACTCACGGATCAGTGAATGCACTTGAAGTACAACCCACACTTCGAGAACAGATTAGAGAAGCTCAAAAAGAAGATGCTGATATCCAACAAATTAAGAAGAATATGAGAAGAGGAAAGTCCCCAGGATTTTCAGAGGATGAACAAGGTGTTATATGGTTCGAGAATAGGTTGTGTGTGCCGGACCATAAAGAGATAAATGAGATACTTCTTCAGGAAGCACATGAGTCGCCATTCTCTATTCATCCTGGCAGTACAAAAATGTATCAGGATTTGAAGGAAAAATACTGGTGGGTTAGCATGAAGAGAGAAATTGCAGAGTATATTGCTCGCTGTGATGTTTGTCAGAGGGTGAAAGCAGAACATCAGAGACCAGCAGGCTTGCTACAGCCATTAGCAGTCCCAGAGTGGAAATGGGAATAAATTGGAATGGATTTCATCACCGGACTCCCTAAAACCCAGACAAACTATGATTCCATTTGGGTAATTGCGGACCGTCTCACCAAGGTAGCCCGCTTTATACCGGTGAACACTAGATATGGTGGAAATAAACTGGCCGAACTATACATAACCAAGATTGTGTGTCTACATGGGATTCCTAAGAAGATAGTCTCAGATTGAGGTAGTCAGTTTACCTCACGCTTTTGGAAAAGTTTACATGAAGCCATGGGAACTCGACTGAATTTCAGTACAGCTTACCATCCTCAAACAGATGGACAAACCGAGCGTGTGAATCAGATACTGGAAGATATGTTGCGCGCTTGTGCATTGGACTATCAATCCAGTTGGGACAAGTGTCTTCCATTCGCTGAGTTTTCATATAATAATAGCTATCAAGCCAGCTTGAAGATGTCACCATTTGAAGCATTGTATGGAAGGAAATGCAGAACTCTGCTCTTGTGGGATCAAGTGGGAGAAGCGGCTTGATTGTTCGGTCCAAGTATTCTGAATGAGGCAGAAGAGAAAGTCAAGCTTATACAAGATAGACTCAAGATAGCTCAGTCTAGGCAGAAAAGCTATGCGGACTCTCGCCGAAGAGAGCTAGCTTTTGAGCCAGGTGATCATGTGTATCTCAGAGTCACTCCCCTTAGAGGTGTGAGACGCTTTGGAAATAAGGGAAAACTTGCACCATGGTATGTGGGTCCGTACCCCATACTGTCCAGGAAGGGAGAAGTTGCTTATCAGCTGAGTTTACCTCAAGCGCTGGCAGGAGTGCATGATGTATTTCATGTGTCACAGTTGAAGAAATGCCTTCGATTTCCCACTGAGCAAGCACAGTTGGATGATATCGAGATCCAAAAAGATTTGACTTACAAAGAGCATCCGATCAAGATTCTTGAGACTGCAGAACATGTCATGAGAAGAAAAACTATCCGATTCTGCAAAGTTCAGTGGAGCCATCATTCAGAAAAGGAAGCTACTTGGGAAAAAGAAGAGGAGCTAAAGTCCGAGTATCCCCAACTCTTTTGCTAGCCAGTCCGAATCTCGGGGTCGAGATTCTTTTTAAGGTGGGTAGGTTTGTGACGCCCGGCTTCTTCTTCCTGCGCCCTAGCCATGCCACACGGCCGCCTTCGCCCTTCCCGCATCAGCGTTCTTTGCCGCTGTCGCGCCAACCGCCGCCGCCTTCCTCGCGCCCGCCGCGTCATCCTCTTCCCCTATAAAACCCCGGAACCCCCTCTCTCCGTGCCCTCCTCTCTCTCCTCTCTGCTCCCTCTCCTCCGAAGCGCCGCCATCGCTGCCGTCTCCTCCGGCTCCGGCCAAGGCTACCGGCCGCCGGTCTTGTCGCCTCCATCCGGCCTCCTCCGACTCCGCCACCACATCGCCCGCCTCCGCGCCGCCCGCCGCCTTTCCTCCGGCTCGGCCGGCTGCGCCGTGCGCCTCGGCCGCCCACAACCGCTTCGCCACGCTAGCGGGCGCGTCGTGTTGCGCCGCGCGTGGACCCGGTCCACGCGGCGGAGGGCCCCACCTGTCAGTTTAAAAGAAAAAAAAGATTTCAAAAATCCGAAAATACCCGCTGACGTCAGCATGACGCGGAATTCGGATTTTTCTTTTTAAAATAATTTCAAAAATTCCAGAAAAACCCGTTTTATTTGTTTTTAAACTTCTGGGAGCCCGTTTTCGCCCGTTCGAACTCCGATTGGCTCCGTTTTTCTTCCTAAATTCATTAGAAATCTCAAACTTTAGTTTAGAGCTAGTTTGAAATTCAATTTGTGTTTATTTGTATTCGTTTGGACTTTATTTGAATTTGGTTGTTTTTTGCGCGTAGATTACGGAGAGACCGAGGAGTTCCCGAACGACGATTTCGAGCAGCAACTCGTCGAACCAGGCAAGTCACACTCCCTTGATCATATTGCTCCCAGTTTATGAACTTGTATGTTGAATTTAAATTATTGCATGCTTATTTATTATAGACATTAATTTTCGACCTAGTTTTAAATTATAGTTATATCCAATTTCGACATGCGACCTTTGACATTTGAATTCCGATACCCTTGTAACCTTAGTAAAAATATGAATTATGACTATAGTAATATTTAGACATTTCTTAGCCATGCATAGGACTTAACTTAGGGAATTTTGGGGAACTTTATGCCAAAATGATATCATGTTCAAATGGAAACTTATGATGATCAATGTTAGTATTAATATGGAGATAGTATGGTTAAAATGAAAATGACTTAGACCGGGCGAGAATTGGTTGGAAAGTGGTGAGGTCATGGTTCTGGGTTTGTGGACAGTCTCGCCTAGTCAATTAAGGACCGGTCTGAGTCTCGCTGAATGTAAAGCCTAACCGTACTACCACGAGTCTGGAATGGGACAGACCTGGCTATCCTTATTAAATCATTTCATGGACAGTCATGCCATATGGGGGTAGTGGTGTGGTGAAAGCGAGATGCTGCCACTCTGGCGCAAGAGGTGGCTTCTGAATAGAGGGAGACTTTCAGCGGTGAAACCTTAGCGGGCATGACTACGTGTATGATTTATTAATGGGGCCTTGTCATAATCTTCTCTGTCACTCACCAAAGGAAGTGTGTTGACATAAAAGGGAAATATTATGTCTTGTGGGTAAAGTTGTACAACCTCTGCAGAGTGTCAAACTAATCGATTAGCCGCCATGATTATGGGCATGCCGAGCAAGCCATTCTCAGATTAGACTTTAGTAAATTAAAATTTGGTTTTCGGAAATGATGTTGGATGGAGGGAGTCCGTCATGGGTATAACTTAGCCAATTCCAGGAGAGACTCCTGAGTTAAAATGTATAGATTTGATTTTGGAATAAAGTATGCCTTTTAAAATTGTTGAAAATGTTATTAAACTGTTGCTTTATGCTTAAATAAACCATATTGCCATCCTTTGATTACCCGTACATTTATATCGCATTTCCGGTGTGGTTTCTTTGATGCGTATGTACTCACCCTTGCTTAATTTACCACTTCAGAGGAGGAGTATCACGATGGTGAGGACCAGTTAGACTAGGCCGTGCCCCCAGTCGATTGCCTGTGGCAAATTAATTGGGATCTATCTATTTATCTTTATTTTCCGCTGTTTCATTTATTCGTTTATTTATTCGTTGGCCTGCGCGCCATTTCATTTGTAACTTTGAATATTTATCTTTAATAAAGAACGACGGATATGTTATGGTTTCATTTCTACTGTATGTACTAGCATTTCCTGGACTAGTACAGAATACACAAAGGATTTCGGAGGTGTTATTCCGGGGTCCGACAGCGCCCTTGCTGCGACGTGGCCGAAGCCGGGCGGCGCCACGCGTGCGCGCGCTTAGGAACTTGCCGCCACGAGCACACAGCGCCCCGACCTCGCTGACTCCGCTCTGAGAGCATTAAGACGGCAGGAAGGCTTGCCCGGCGTGCTGCTCGACTTCTTCACCCTAACTGCCTCGCCGATCTCTCCGTCCGATCGAAGCTACCAAGCGCATGGGCAAAGCAGCAAGCACGCCCCTGGTGAGCTCTTGATAAAGCCACCTTCATTTCCAAGCCTCCCTCAGCCACCTGAGCTCCTCTCCATTCTCTTTGCCTGCAGCCAAGCCAACTGGAGCAGCTGCACAGCCGCTCCTTCCTCGCCGGCGAACATCTGAGCTCCTTGGCGCTGTAGTGGAGGAGTACTCCCACTCGTCCTTGCTGTAGCACTCTAAACCCTTACTCACCTTCTTCCGTTTTGCTTGCAGCAGCCGCCATCTGGAGAGCCATCGAGCCGCCTGCTCCTCCTACCTCCGGTTGAGTTGCTCGCTGAATTGGAGAAGTGGAGGCATACCTCAAGTAAGTTAGCAAGCCACTTCATCACCAGACACATCATAGCCTAGTGGTAAGAACTCTGTGCTTGGCTGAATGCATCACGCGTTCGAATCCCTATTCAGCCATGTTGTGTATCATTTTCTCGTTTTTCCTCATGTCTCATGCATGCACATCTCAACAATAACTATTAGCTCACTCAGCACAAGCAACAACTTAGCCTGGTGGTTTGAGCCTAGTGTTTGAGCAGACCAGGTCGTGAGTTCTAGTCCCCATTCAGTCCAAGTTTTATTCATTTTATTTCATCTAATTATATCTTTTGCTACACAACTCCAAATGAGATGAAACCACTTCCTAAAATTTTGTAAAATCATGAACCTTATGAATATGTAAAAACATTTCATGTTGGACTATTGTACAGATTATGAACTCAAATATTTATTCATTTTATTTCATCTAATTATATCTTTTGCTACACAACTCCAAATGAGATGAAACCACTTCCTAAAATTTTGTAAAATCATGAACCTTATGAATATGTAAAAACATTTCATGTTGGACTAATGTACAGATTATGAACTCAAATATTTGCTTTAGGTCAGTAGTTGCATAATATGCAAATTTTGCATTTCAACTCCAGATTGAATGAAACCAATTCCATTGTAATCCTTAGTCAGTAAGCTTGCTGATTGTGTGATGATATTTGTGATTGGACTTGATTTGAAATATTTGTTATGATTGCTGTGTTCCAATGCCTACAGTTAATAAAATGCTATTAACTAGTGCAATTATAATCCAAATGCATGTAAACTAGTTCCTAGGACCTTGAAATATCATGATCATGCTGTTGTATAACTTTGTTTAGGACTTGCTCACTGTTTTACATGCGTAAGTATCAAATTCGTATTTATGCTTATTATGGAAGAATGGAATATTAAGGCTTTCATGCTCAAGTAAGTTTTAACCTTGCAAATAGATGAAGATGTAATAAAACCAACCCTAAGACATCTCCCTATGCATTCCCTAATAACTCTTAATGTTGGTTAGACAAGTTTACCATGTTGCTATCTCAACTCAAGCACATAAGTCATAACTTTTTACATGTGCAATTGTGATCTTTTAGGCCTATTCAGTCCTCCGTAGCACTTCTCGTCTAAATGAAGAAATGAGGGGGAATAGCTCCAAATCACTCCACATTATGTGTACTACCATGTTATAGAAAAACATTTCATTAATATCTTGCTTTGCATCTGAATCCTATTAGCACAATAGGCCTAAGTTTTATAATTAGAGAGTGCATTGCTTAAGTATCTAGTCTTAGATTTATTTAATCCAAAAGCTTCCTGAATTCGATTGTTTAGATACTAAGATACATAAAATTAACCTGCTATGTGTGGAACTAGTATGCTAGCACTTGATTGAATCCCTCCTGGAACTGCTCGTTCTTTTGTTGAGCTTAATTTGTTGTTTCCATCTGATTTCCTTTTTCCCCATTTGATTCGTGGTTATTTGCTTTTGTTGTGGGTTTTATCGTTCGTACGCGTAGCTGACGACACGTCGGTATCTGTTGCCGACGACCCTGATTATATTCCTGAGAACAATCCAGAAGAAGAGCAAACAGGCAAGCACCATCCTTTGAACATGTTGATCCCATACTTTGCAAAGTCTAGTTTGTTTTAATCAAACTATTATGCATGCATTTAATTTCTGTAAAGTTGCTATATTGTGGGTCATGGTAGTTATATTCCTAACTTGTGGGATTACCTTAATTACATTGCCATGAAAACTTGTTAAAACCTAGGCTAGGGATTATTCAAGCTATGAAATGAAAGATGGGTATTATCGTTTATTAATTGCTATGCTTAGCCATGCTTTAGTTATGGGTAGAATGTTAGGCTTGAATCTTTATGAAACTTTACAAATGTTGAAAATGGCAGTAAAGGATAGTGGTATGTGGTTAAAAATGGAAATAAAGGTATGTTTTGGACACGGGCGAGTTATGTATAACTGAAAGTGCAATGGGATGTCTTGCACCGTACAAGTGACCACTTGTACGGTACAAGGAAATGGATTGGTGTTATATGGAAACTGGTAATTGCACGTAGATAGGGGGAAGTACTCGCCTGAGTCAACCTAAGGACCGAACTTGATACTATCAATTGAGTTAACTGGTGCAACCACATGTGCTAGTATGGGATGGCCTTAACTTAGTAAGCTAGATGAAGTTTTAATCTTGCACGTCGGTAGGCAGAAGAGTAGGACGAACCAAGTGAGTGGTGTCGTTCGAGGGCGCTCCCTTCACCGAGGTGTTGGGAGTAAGTGATCCGATACAACGAGTATGCCTTGCTATGGGGAGAACGAGGGCGATGACTAGCGGGACCATCGTACCTGTTGAAATTCTGCCGCCATAGCAAGGACAGGTCATACTCGGGCTAGTGCAAGGTTAGGCTTTAGCTAGTTGAAAAGTTTTGTCATAGTCTAGCAAAACGGATACTTGAGTATCGCGTGGCATGGTTGACATGATTGCTAGAATATGTCATGTGGGTAAAGTGTACACTCTCTGCAGAGATTTAAATCTAATCGATTAGCCGTGCTCACGGTCACGAGCGGCTTGGAAACATAATGTCAAGTATAGCGTTTTGGTTTTGGTTTTGTAAAATGACTTAGAAAATGGTGGTTTAGTGTGTTGGTGTAAGTTATGGTGGGTTGGTTATGTTTCGGATATTGTTTATGGCCATGGAGGGTCATGAATGATTGTTCAAATACTTATATGCTACTTGTAGTTTTTATCAAATGCTCATTTCAAATGTTAGCGTTGTTTAGCAAATTGCATGGTTACAAATAAAAGTTGCTTTAAGCTGAAATACAAACTTAGAGTAGAAGCTTTCATTCATTGAATAGCCTTGTATGTATAATTTCTTCCATACACTAAAGTCGTGCGAGTACATACGTGTACTCACCGTTTGCTCTACTTAAAAATGCTTAGAGGAAGGTAATGACGACGCTCCTGACGGCGCTTACTTCGAACCGGGGTCATGCGATTTCTTGGTTGGATGAACTGGGTTTTCCCCCAGTCGGTTGCCTATGGGTTATGGTTGGCACACCGCTATCCCTCTTTTGGACTTAAGGTTATTTTCGCTGCTCTTTACTCTTTGTGTATTACTGAGTAGATGTAATCGTTTCTAGACTAACCTGGAAAATTAGAAAAGGGCTTGTTTGCGATTTGTATTTAATGGGAGTTTTTTCTGTAAAAAAAATGAACGAATGACTTGAACGCGATTGGGAAATATTTTTCTTTCCCTCACAAAAAATCGCGAATGACCTTTTTGTAACTCGCAGGGACCTATCCATGATTTAAAGGAAACGGAGGGGTTTTTTCGCAAAACGCCGCGAAGTGACACATGGAGTGGCTGGTTGGCCTCTTTTATGTTCGCTTATATAATAGACTAGGAAGATTTGCGCGCTACGCCGCGCCGTGCGAAATTTCATCTAAATTTGTCGGGGATTGGCTATCTGGCAAAAGTCCACGGTACCCCCGTGAAAAGCCAAGCCCATCGACCAAACAATACTGAAAGAAGATGCTCGGGGGCGTGAAACGAGCATCCCTCCTCCTCCTACGAGCATACGGTCCGCACCTTTACTCACGGTCACATCAAGCACCACCCGCACGAGCAAGCATGCTCGTAAAGACCATGACCTACCCAGGTATTTGGTCGGTGGGCCCAGCGAGCGCTACGAGGAAGGAAGGAGGCAACTAATCAGCCAAAGATCAAGGGAAATCTTACCCGAAATTCAAATAAAGCGCAAATCAAGGACGGCGGATCGCGGTTATGAATACGTAGCGCGATCCCAGGAGGTAGTTACCTTCTTTGTATCTCTAGTCGTAGTATTTAAACCCCCCTGAAGATCTGTAACAGGAGAGGGATCCCAAGATAGAACTCAATACACTGGAGTATGGCTATTATCTCGGCGGTGAGAGGCCCGAACCAAGATAAACACCGAGTCCCCCCTTTTCTTTTCTCCCGACCTTGGCATCGCTCGAACGACCTCCTTGGCCCGCACGACGGGGCTCTGTTGATCCCCCATTCAACAAGTAAGCTCGACGGGAGCCCGTTCTCCAATCGTCGACAGCTGGCGCCGTCCGTGGGGACGACAGCTTGATTCCCGTGCAGATCAAGATCCTCGAAGATGCCAAACTCGGGAGACACTCGGGACCTTTGCGTTTTTGACCACGTTGAAGATGACGACATGTACTACGCCGGCGACGGCGTATTAATGTGACCGATCCTATCGGTCACATTGAGTCTGGGAGCCCTTCCCCGGACATGGGAATGCGAGGACAAGACCTCCATTCCCCAGACATTACCCTCGGGGACCCCGAGGATGACTGCGACGGGCTCTACGATGGCCTGGACATACCGGATGACCTAGAGCTCGACCGAGAGACTGCATCTCAAGGGGATACAATGATGTCCCCGTCGCTTTCATCCCGCTCTCGTCAAGTCAACATGGCCGGGAGCCGTGCCGAGCCCGGGGAAGGGTCCTCAGACGCTGCTAAGCGTGACCACTACGAGGCGGCCAGACTCCACCTAGAGGCGTCTTTAGGAAAGACCCTCGCGAGCATTCGCCGCCAGGCGAAAGGGAGGCGCGCTTCCGAAAGGAGCTCTCGCGGGTACCGAACTCCCGATCGCGCCCCGGAGCGCCGTCGAAGCTCACCGCCGCCAATTCACCAGAAACGGGAACGGCTACAGGCCTTGGCGGCGGTCGTGCGTGACCTGCGCAGTTTCCCCGAGCAAGTGGACCTAGAGGCCGTAGGCAAGGTCGTGGCCGAAGATCTGGAGAGGCTTGCCGCCGAACTAAAAGTCTCGGATCCTCCCCGTGACCGGGATGCCCGGAGTGTTTCCCGGGACCATCGCAAACGCTCCCCCATGCGCTCGCACAAAGGTGAATCTCGGAGCCATGCTCGGAGATCGCCCCAGACCGCTAACCTGATCCGGGAAAAGCCCCGGAACAGTTCCAGAGCAACCTCAGAGCGACACCCCTATGATCGCCCGGATTACGAGCGCTCTGAACGCTCCACGACCAAGCGGTCGTCGGCACGACCGTCGCATGAGGTCTTCTCTCGACTCGGCCCGCGCACGGGGCGTTGGGTGGAAGACCCGCGTGGAGGCCGCTACGACCGAGGGTTTCACCGCGAAACCCCGAGCTTCGGTTGCCAGGCCTTCACGAGCTCCCTCCGGAATGTCGCATGGCCGAACAGATTCAAGCCCGGCCACATCGAAAGATTCAACGGGACCCAGAACCCTGACGAATTTCTCTCAATATATACTACCGCCATCCTCGCCGCCGGAGGCGTGAGGGGTGATGGCGAATTATCTGGCCGACGGCTGACGGAGCCGCCAGACGTGGCTCTTCAATCGAAGGAAGGATCCATACGATCCTGAGGGCAGCTTAGCGCCGCGCTCGAGCAAATTTCGGAGCTGTTACATCCGCCGAAAGGAGCGCGACTGGAGCGCTTTGATACGCATGGGGAAACCTGCGGCAGTTCGTCCAAAGGTTCATCCAGGTCCGAACTTCGATCCCGAACATATCGGACGAGGCCGTCGTCCGAAGCTTTCAAGTTCGGGTACGGACGCGGCGCTTCACGCAGGACCTGGAGATCCACCAGGATCTGACGGCGAACGAGCTCTTCCGAATGGCCGATCGATACGCCAACGCAGATGAAGCCGTCCAATGGAAGAAAATGCTGGATGAAGGGAAGTCGCCGCCTCGGCTGGCCTAGAGACCTCGGCCAAAGAAAAGGGCTCGACTGCCGACAAGAAGATCAAGAAGAAGAAGAAAAAGCAACCCTCGCCACCATGGTTGCCGCGGTGGAACAACAACGACCCGAGCAACCCAGCCATGGCCACGGGTTTAACGCCGGAAGAGGACAACCGCGACAGGCCTCGAGAACGAGGCGACCAAGCGAACCAACGGGCGACCTCTCATCGTCTGGCTTCACCAGCGCACGGCACGACCTCTGGAATTGCCGAACGTGGGCCTACCGCTTGGAAGCGATTTACAATGCAGGGGTCCCATGCCGACGCTTCCAGAGCAGGGCGAAAATGGCAAAGGTAAACAGCCCGCCGAGGAAAGTGAGGATGACATGAAATACCAAGAACCACAGAATCACATAGCTGTCATCTTCGGGGGCTCCTCCGCCTACAAGTCCCGCCGGGACTTAAAAGACGCCGCAAGGGAAGTGCACCATGTTACCCAGGGTAAGCCTCCGGTGCAGCAGCTGAAATGGTCCGAGATGTCCCTCACCTTCTCCAAGGACGATTGTCCCCTTGGGATGACCAAACCACAAAGGCTTCCGATGGTCGTGAACCCCACCATCAGCAATACCGTTGTTGGTTGGGTCCTCATAGACTCCGGGAGCTCTTTGGACCTTATTTCAGCCAAGGTTTTGGACGAGATGCAGATTCCTCGTTCCAAAATCAAGAGTGTGGCCGTGCCCTTCTTCGGGATAGTCCCGGGCACCTCGGTCAAACCTCTGGGGCAGGTCGTCCTGCCCGTGACTTTCCGCGGCCCAAGTAACTTCAGAACGGAGCTAATCACCTTCAAGGTGGTAGACTTCGAGTCGGCCTACAACGCCATCCTCGGCAGGCCGGCCTTGGCCAAGTTCATGGCCGCCTCGCATCATGCGTATCAGTGCATGAAGATTCCCGGACCGAACGGAGTTATAACCATCAAAGGGAACCACAAGTCCGCACTCAATTGCGACGAAAGAGCGTTGGATATGGTCGGTCGGGCTACCCACTCGCGGTCCTGACCAAGAGCCGAAGCATTCCCGGCCTAAACTTGCCCTCCAGCCTGGAGGAGAGACCAAGGCTGTTCCGCTCAACGAGTCGGAACCGGCCAAGGTCGTTCATTTGGGATCTTCCTTAGGTCCCAAATAGGAACTCGAGCTCATCGCCTTCCTCCGGGCATGGTCGGATGTGTTCGCCTGGGAACCATCCGACATGCCCGGGGTCCCAAGGGAGGTGATCGAGCACAAAGCAGGCTATGATTCACCGACAAAAACCAGTGAGACAGAAACTTAGACGCTTTTCCTAAAAACAGGCAATCATCCGGGAGGAACTCGACAAACTCCTAAAAGCTGGCTTCATCAGAGAAGTCGAGCACTCCGAGTGGCTAGCCAATCCAGTTCTAGTCAGGAAAAAAGGAGGCAAGTGGCGCATGTGCGTCGATCACACCGGTTTGAACGCGGCATGCCCAAAAGACAACTATCCGTTGCCTCGCATAGACCAATTGGTGGACGCGACGACAGGGTCACAGACCATGAGCTTCCTAGACGCCTATTCGGGCTATCATCAGATCAGCCTATCACGCGGAGACGAGGAAAAGACTTCCTTCATCACCCCATTCGGTACCTTCTGCTATACGACCATGTCTTTCGGTCTGAGAAATGCGGGAGCAACCTTTCAGCGCCTCATGCAGAAAACTTTCACAGACCAAGTAGGTCGAAATTTGGAGGTTTATGTCGATGACATAGTTGTCAAAAGCAAAAGTACTTCGGGTCACGTTGCTGACTTGGAAGAAACTTTCTGTAACCTCAATAAGCATCGAATAAAGCTAAATCCAGAAAAATGCGTGTTCGGCGTTAAGGCCGGCAAGGTGCTCGGCTACATGGTCGGGCCGCATGGCGTTGGGGCAAACCCGGAGAAAATCGAAGCCATTGAGAACATGAGGCCGCCCACATGCGTGAAGGAAGTACAAGCTCTGACCGGAAGAATGGCCGCCTTAAGCCGGTTTATCTCCCGGCTGGGGGAGCGAGGGCTACCTTTCTTTAAAGCCCTCCGCAAGCATGACGGCTTCACATGGACGGAGGAAGCTGATCGCTCGTTCAAAGAGCTAAAACAGTACATCTCCAAGCCGCCCATCCTCGTCACACCCGCAGCGGGGGAAGAATTGCTACTATACCTGGCGGCAAACCGCAAGCGTAAGCGCGGTGTTAGCGATGAGAGAGATGGTACCAGGCCCCTATCTATTACGCCGGAAAGTACTTCATGGGCCAAAGGAGCGTTACCCGAGGTCCGAAACTACTATACTCGTTCTTTGATGGCCTCCGTGAAGTTGTGCCACTACTTTCAAGCACACAAGATCGTGGTGCCAACCAGCTTCCCACTCAGGAAATCCTGAAAAATCAGACGCCCGGTGGTCGCATAGCCAAGTGGGCAATGGAGCTCGCCGAGTTCGAGCCGGTGTTCTCGGCCCGCACGCGATAAAATCACAAGTCTTGGCTGATTTCGTGGCAGAATCGGACGGCTCGGCACCACCACCAATGGAACCAATGATTCGAGGGAAAACTCCTGGACCTTGTACTTTGATGGATCCCGAGCATACGAGCTGGGTCAAGTCGTCTTGGTCTCCCTGGATGGAGAGCAACTTCAGTACGCCATCCAACTACATTTCGCCGTGACCAACAACGCGGCGGAGTACGAAGGCCTTTTGGCCGGGCTTCGGGCATGTAAATCGCTAGGAGTCCAACGGCTCACTGTGAAGGGCAATTCATAGTTGGTCGCGAACCAGGTCAACAAAGAGTATCAGTGTTCCGATACCTCAATGGCGCTGTACCTGGCCGAAGTGAGGAAGATGGAGAAATACTTCAAGAATTTCGAAGTAATCTACATCCCCAGGAAGGATGTAACACCCCAAAATTTTGCTTTTATTGAATTCATGTGTGATTTGGCACTTTGGTGAATTTTTGGAATTTTCTGGAATTTATTTGGATTTATTTGGAATTTATTTGAATTTATTCCATTTTGAAATAATTAAAGAATTTAATTTTGCAAATAAAATTTTGTTGGAAATATTTTATTTGAGTCCAAAATGATCCAAAATATTTTCCAGAATTTTTCTGGAATTTTTCTGAGTCATTTGCTATTTTTAATGAATTAAATGAATTATTGGGAATTATTTTAAATATTAAATCGCTGGAAATTCAACTCGGGTCGAGTACTGTTCATCCGACCGAGTCGGAACCCGAGTCGGACTCGAGTCCGACCCGAGCCAGTTGACTCGACCAAACCAGCTCCTAACCCTAAGCGATCCCGACCGTTGGATCAAGATCCAACGGCTGAGATCCGCCCAGACGGCTCGATCGAGTCCGGCCGACCGCGGCGCGCCGCAATCGTGGCCGCTGATCGGACACGCGGTACGGCGCGTAGTCGTCGTTCGCCCGTCCGGATCGGACCGTCTGCCGCGCCGTCCTCCGCGCATCCGTTAGGGTTACTGGATTGGCCAGGAAGCCGAAGGCTATTTAAAGCCCGGTCCCGCCCGAACCGCCGTGACCAGCGCTCGCGTTCTAGCTCGCTAAACCCTAGCAGCCGCCGCTTGCCCGGGATTGCTCGACGTAGTTGCGTGAAGCACCGCCGCGGTTTTTCGTCGATCCCCGCCGCTGCCGCCGCTCTCCGACGACACCAAGCCCAGGACCAACATCCCCACGTCACGCCGCGCTGGAGTGCCAATCTTCACGCTTCGGAGCCGCACGGATACGCCGGCGTGGGAGGTTGTCGCTCACGTCTCCGGTGCCCAAGCCTCGCCGCGCCATCGCCGGACTCGCGAGCTCGGTGAACTGTCAGATCCAGATCGAATCGGTTGAGGTGAGCCCACGTTCTATCCCAAACCACGAAACCAGATCGAATGCCGACCGTTGGATCGAGATCCAACGGCTCAGATCCGCCGCGTTAACCTAAACAAGTGAAGCCTAGATCCAATCCGGGCCGCTGATTTTCAAATCAACGGCCGAGATTGCGCCACGCGGTGCCTAGCCGCACTCCACGCGCGTGTGAGCGCTGTCTCGACACGCTGGCCCTCGCATGTCGATGGGCCCACACGCCAGCCGCTTGCGTGAGACCCCACTTACCGGCTGTGTGGGTCCCATCTCGCCGCCTCACCCGAGCCGTGGACCGGGTCCACCATGGACCGAATCAGCCGCTGGTCGAGCCCATGAGCCGGCCGACGCCACCAGCCAATCAGAGCCGACGCGTGTTACGCCGACGCAATAAAAGGATTTTCAAAAAAGAAAATGATTTATTTATTCAAATATTGGTTCAAATTTAGATTCAAACTTCAAACGCTTATAACTTTTATGCTTCAACTCCGATTTGAGTGATTCAAATTTCTAAATTTGTATAAAATTGAGATCTACCTAAATATAAATTTTATTTAATTTTTGGACTAAAGTTTTTCTCTGTAATATTATTTAATTGATTATTTAAACTTTAAATAATCGTAACTTTGCATTTTAACTCCGATTTGAACGATTCCAGCTTCCTAAAAATCCAGAAAATTATGTTCTCTCCGTTTATGGATTTTATTTGGAGTTTTGGGATGTTTTTGCCTATTGTTTATTTGTGTATTGCTATTTGCACGCTTTACGAGTAGACGTTGAAGTGCTTAAGGATTCGAAGGAGAAGTATTGACTCAGATCCAACTCAAGACCAAGAGCAAGTACTTTTTGAAGGCAATTTGTGCTTTGACCATGTTGATCCTAATTCGAAATCTATTTTGATTTAAACTATTGCATGCTAGTTCAATTAGAAAAATACTTTGTTTAAACATGGGGGTTAGATAAGTACCAATTTGCTGTATGACACCTTGATTATTTAAGTATGTGCCATGACCCTTGTCACCCTAGTTGTGGATTACTAGTTGGACATTATTAGATTGCCAACATGGGTTTTAGACCGTTGTAGTATACTGCTTAGACCTGCTACGTGCTCATGACATGGTTTTGGACAATCAAATGTTAATATTGACTTAATGATATATTGAACCTGTTTTGGAAAAGTATCATGTGATGTTGATGGCACGTGGTGCATGGTAATCAACTGGGGTTTGATAAACAGTTTTCGACCGGGGCATGTGGCAAGAGTAATCAGGTGGGCCAGTTGTGGCATTGGGGACGTTGATTTGGTTCTTCGGGTATAAAAGTGGAATTTCAAGCCACTGCAGTTAGAGATGGACAGTTGATGGTTAACAGTACCAAGGCAATCAGCATAGAGGATGTCTCAGTAGTGAATGAGTACCCCGATGTTTTTCCCGAAGATCTACCTGGTATGCCGCTGCATCGACATAGAATTTGTAATAGAGCTTGTACTGTACAAAGACCGATAGCAAAGAGACCCTATCGGATGTCCACCGAGGAGTTGGTAGAAATGAAGAAACAGCTAGAAGAGTTAATGGAGAAAGGATTTATCAGACCGAGTTCGTCGCCGTGGGGAGCACCAGTTTTGTTTGTCAAGAAGAAGGACGGAAGTTTCAGGATGTGCATTGACTACCGTGCACTCAATGAAGTCACCGTGAAGAATAAGTATCCGCTACCCAGGATTGATGATTTGTTTGATTAGTTTAGAGGAGCCGGAGTTTTCTCCAAGATTGATCTGAGGTCGGGATACCATCAGTTGAAGATCCGATCAGAAGATATTCCGAAGACTGCATTCTCGTCAAGATATGGACATTACGAGTTTACGGTTATGTCCTTTGGGTGATTTAACGAATCGCGGCTTATTTCATGAATATGATGAATAAGGTGTTCATGGAATATTTGGACAAGTTTGTCGTCGTGTTCATAGACGATATCCTAATCTACTCCAAGACAGAGGATGAACATGCCGAACACTTAAGGCGAGTTTTGGAAAAGCTGAGGGAACAGCAACTTTTCGCCAAGTTCAGCAAGTGTGATTTTTGGAAGGACAAGGTGGAGTTTCTTGGACATGTAATGACCGCAGAGTCGCCAGTAGATCCAAGCAAAGTAGAAGCTGTGTTACATTGGGAGCAAACAAGACTGTGACCCAGATTCGGAGTTTCCTTGGAATGGCAGGATACTACCGCCGTTTCATTGAAGGCTTCTCGACAATTGCGAAACCTCTTACGCAATTGCTGAAGAAGGAGAAGAAGTTTGCATGGACGCCAGAATGTGAGAAAGGATTTCAGGAGCTGAAGAAGCGATTGACATCAGCACCGGTGTTAGTTCTACCGGATGTTGCTCAAGGCTTCGATATTTATTGTGACGCATCGCGCCAAGGACTTGGATGTGTGTTGATGCAGAACGAAAAGGTTGTTGCTTATGCATCAAGGCAGTTGAGGCCGCATGAGGAAAATTATCCGACACATGACCTAGAGTTAGCTGCCGTAGTGCATGCCTTGAAGATATGGCGTCACTATCTGATTGGAAACAGATGTGAAGTGTATACGGATCATAAGAGCCTTAGGTACATATTCACCCAGTCGGATCTGAATATGAGGCAGAGGAGATGGTTAGAGTTAATCAAGGACTACAATGTTGGAATCCATTACCATCCCGGGAAGGCCAACGTAGTAGCCGATGCTCTGAGTCGGAAAAGCCATACCGTGAGTACGTTGCTAGCCACAAGTCAGGATGAGTTATGTGAGGATTTTCAGAAAATGAAGATTGAGGTAGTACCTAGCGGATTCTTGGCCGCATTAGAAGTAAAGCCTACCCTAGAGGATCAGATCCGAGAAGGATGTAAGGATGATGACAAGATCCGCAGGATTAAGTTCATCAAGGAGGAAGGCAAGGCGAGAGGACTTCAAGTTGGATGAGCAAGGCACGTTGTGGATGAAGGATCGCATTTGTGTGCCTAACAAAAGGAGTTAAAGCAACTGATTTTGGAAGAAGCCCATGACTCCAAGTACTCAATTCATCCTGAAGCGCCAAGATGTATCGAGATCTCAAGGAGAGATTCGGTGGCCGAGTATGAAACGTGAAGTTGCCGAGCATGTTGCATTGTGCGACGTATGCCGTAGAGTCAAGGCAATGCATCGAGACCAGCAGGATTGCTACAAACACTGAAAATACCTCGAGTGGAAGTGGGAGGAAATCGGAATGGATTTCATTACCGGTTCTTGCCAAGACTCAAGGAGGTTATGGCTCCATATGGGTTATAGTAGATCGTTTGACCAAAGTAGCCCATTTTATCCCCGTGAAGACCACTTACTCTGAGATAAATTAGCAGAGTTGTACATGATCAGATCGTCTGCTTGCACGGAGTGCCAAAGAGGATTGTATCGGACAGAGGTACCCAATTTACCTCAAGGTTCTCGAATAAGTTGCATGAAGCCATGGGAACCCGTTTGAACTTCAAGATGACTTATCATCCACAGACGGATGGACAGACCGAAAGAGTCAACCAGATTCTGGAGGATATGTTGAGAGCTTGTGCATTGGCTTATGCTACCTCTTGGGATAAGAGTTTGCCGTATGCCGAGTTCAGTTACAACAATAGTTACCAAGCTAGTTTACAGATGTCACCTTTTGAGGCATCAGATGGTCGACCATCGGACGCCATTGAATTGGAATGAGACCGTGGCGCCGTGTCTTTGGGCCTGATATTCTTCAAGAGGCTGAAGAGCAGATCGCCATGATTAGGGAAAGGTTGAAGATAGCCCAATCTCGACAGAAGAGTTATGCTGACAATCGTCGCCGAGATTTGAGTTTTGAACCAGAAGACTTTGTATACCTCAGAGTTACGCCTCTCAGGGGAGTTAAGAGGTTCCATGCCAAAGGGAAACTCGCACCCCGTTATGTTGGACCATTTAAGATTTTGAGTCGCAGAGGCGAAGTTGCTTATCAGCTGGAGTTGCCACAGTCGTTAGCAGGAGTACATGACGTGTTCCATGTGTCCCAGTTGAAGAAGTGTCTCCGAGTTCCTGAGGAACTGACACCGCTAGAGTCAATTGAGTTGCAAGAGGATTTGACTTATAAGGAGCATCCTGTGAGGATTCTGGACACAATGGATCGAGAAACTAGAAACAAGTCAACCCGTTTCTGTAGAGTTCAGTGGAGCAACCATGAAGAGAGCGAAGTGACTTGGGAGCGCGAAGAGGATTTGAAGAAAGAGTTTCCAAACCTATTCCTTTAGTGAGCCCTGAATCTCGGGGACGAGATTCTATTAAGGGGGGGAGGTTTGTAACACCCCAAAATTTTGCTTTTATTGAATTCATGTGTGATTTGGCACTTTGGTGAATTTTTGGAATTTTCTGGAATTTATTTGGATTTATTTGGAATTTATTTGAATTTATTCCATTTTGAAATAATTAAAGAATTTAATTTTGCAAATAAAATTTTGTTGGAAATATTTTATTTGAGTCCAAAATGATCCAAAATATTTTCGAGAATTTTTCTGGAATTTTTCTGAGTCATTTGCTATTTTTAATGAATTAAATGAATTATTGGGAATTATTTTAAATATTAAATCGCTGGAAATTCAACTCGGTCGAGTATCGTTCATCCGACCGAAGTCGAACCCGAAGTCGGACTCGAGTCCGACCGAGCCGCTTGACTCGACCAAACCAGCCTCTAACCCTAAGCGATCCCGACCGCTGGATCAAGATCCAACTACCGAGATCCGCCTGCACGGCTCGATCGAGTCCGGCCGGACCGCGGCGCTCGCAATCGTGGGCCGTTGATCGGACACGTACGGGCCGCTGGTCGCCGTTTTCGCCCGAGTCCGGATCGGACCGTCTGCCGCCGCCCTCCGCCGCATCCGTTAGGGTTACTGATTGAGCGCGAAGCCGAGGCTATTTAAAGCCCGAGTCTGCCCAGAACCGCCGTGACCCGCTATCGCGTTCTAGCTCGCTAAACCCTAGCAGCCGCCGCTTGCCCGGGAGTGCTCGCCGTCGTTGCGTGAAGCACCGCTGCGGTTTTTCGTCGATCCCCGCCGCTGCCGCCGCTCTCCGACGACACCAAGCCCAGGACCAACATCCCCACGCCACGCCGCTGGAGTGCCAATCTTCACGCCGAGCTGCACGGATACGCCGCGGTGAGGTCGTCGCTCACGTCTCCGGTGCCCAAGCCTCGCCGCGCCATCGCCGGACTCGCGAGCTCGGTGAACCGTCGGATCCAGATCGAAGCGGTTGAGGTGAGCCCACGTTCTATCCCAAACCCTGGAAACGGATCGAATCTGGACCGTTGGATCAGGATCCAACGGCTCAGATCCGCCGCGTTAACCTAAACAAGTGAAGCCTAGATCCAATCTGGGCCGTTGATTTTCAAATCAACGGCCGAGATTGCGCCACGTGTGCCTAGCCGCACCCACGCGTGTGAGCGCGTGTCCCTGACACGCGGGCCCCGCATGTCAGTGGGCCCACACGTCAGCCGCGTTTGCGTGAGACCCCGCACTGACAGGTGGGTCCCATCTGCCAGTCTCACCCGAGCCGTGGACCGGGTCCACCATGGACCGAACCGCGCCGTGGGCTGAGCCCATGAGCCGGCTGACGTCAGCCAGCCAATCAGGAGCCGACGCGTGTTACGCTGACGCAATAAAAGGATTTTCGAAAAAAAGAAAATGATTTATTTATTCGAAATATTGGTTCAAATTTAGATTCAAACTTCAAACGCTTATAACTTTTGCGTTTCAACTCCGATTTGAGTGATTCAAATTTCTAAATTTGTATAAAATTGAGATCTACCTAAATATAAATTTTATTTAATTTTTGGACTAAAGTTTTTCTCTGTAATATTATTTAATTGATTATTTAAACTTTAAATAATCGTAACTTTTGCATTTTAACTCCGATTTGAACGATTCCAGTTCCTAAAAATCCAGAAAATTATGTTCTCTCCGTTTATGGATTTTATTTGGAGTTTTGGGATGTTTTTGCCTATTGTTTATTTGTGTATTGCTATTTGCACGCTTTACGAGTAGACGTTGAAGTGCCGGAAGGATTCGAAGGAGAAGTATTGACTCAGGATCCAACTCAAGACCAAGAGCAAGTACTTTTTGAAGGCAAGTTGTGCTTTGACCATGTTGATCCTATTTCGAAATCTATTTTGATTTAAACTATTGCATGCTAGTTCAATTAGAAAAATACTTTGTTTAAACATGGGGGTTAGATAAGTACCAATTTGCTGTATGACACCTTGATTATTTAAGTATGTGCCATGACCCTTGTCACCCTAGTTGTGGATTACTAGTTGGACATTATTAGATTGCCAACATGGGTTTTAGACCGTTGTAGTATACTGCTTAGACCTGCTACGTGCTCATGACATGGTTTTGGACAATCAAATGTTAATATTGACTTAATGATATATTGAACCTGTTTTGGAAAAGTATCATGTGATGTTGATGGCACGTGGTGCATGGTAATCAACTGGGGTTTGATAAACAGTTTTCGACCGGGGCATGTGGCAAGAGTAATCAGGTGGGCCAGTTGTGGCATTGGGGACGTTGATTTGGTTCTTCGGGTAGTCTTGCCCTGGTCACCCTAAGGACTTAACCTTGCAAGCCTTTGAACTGGTCATACTTGCAACCACATGGTCGAATGGGACGGCCCTAGTTGACTAAGTCGCTAAGGACTCACTTGTGGAGCCTCAGGGTGTCAATTACACCGTTTGTGTGATTTGTACGGGGAGCGTATCGTGGTCGTGGCCAGATACCCATCTAACGGTGTGTTGGTCCCATACTTCGCCTTGGCTAAGGGAAGGGATGGTGTAGAGCACGAACCTGAGAGGACCACCTGTGTTGTTTGAGGCTTCCAAAGACTTTGTTACTGAACTTCGCCTTTGTGGTGTTTGATCAGTATCTTGTGGGTAAAGTGCATAACCTCTGCAGAGTTTAGAATCTATTCGAATAGCCGTGTCCGCGGTATTGGACATCGCTCGGGAATTACAAATCAAGGGTTAGATTTTCTCAAAAATAACTTGGATTTGAAAGTTGGTTTGGTTTAATAATGAAGATGATAGAAATGTGGTTTAGGATGGGGAAAATGTTTATTGAACTTCTTGAAAAGTTATTTATGCTTTACCTATTTCTACTGCTTTCGAATCTACTTATATTACTTTTCAAATGTCACATCGCAAATAAACCTTGAGCTATTCCTTTGTACCAAGCCATGCATATAGTATATTAGCTTGCATTCTCGTGCATGACTTGTCGAGTACCAAGTACTCACCCTTGCCTCAACACAACACCGCTGAAGAGGAGACTACGCCAGCCGGAGGAGGAATTCCAAGAGGATCCGTCTACTTAGGGATGCGAGCCCAGTCAGTTGCCTGTGGTATACTGGATGGCGCCACGATGTTACCTTCGTTGTTTTTCCGCTGCTATTATTATTTTTCTCTGAATAAGTTTCGCCTTGCGAGGCGTACATTTGTAACTTGGCCATAAGGTCGAGTAACCACTTTGGTTATTTTAATAAAGTACTTTGATAATATCGAATGGTATGATTGTGATATTTACCGATGTTAAGACTGTGTGCACTAGC
This sequence comes from Rhipidocladum racemiflorum, assembly GCA_036346355.1. NCBI lineage: Eukaryota > Viridiplantae > Streptophyta > Magnoliopsida > Poales > Poaceae > Rhipidocladum > Rhipidocladum racemiflorum. The sequence goes on along the minus strand of CM070577.1, from coordinate 54,173,394 downwards.
GCGTTCCTGGACTAGTGCTGAATACACAGAGGGTCCGGATTTGCAAATTCGGGGTCCCGACAAAGGATAATTCCCTGGCCGACCAAATATCTAAGATTGGTTCCTCTCAAACCACCGCTCCGGCGGGGGTGCTTGTCGAGCACCTAATAAGCCCTCCATTCCCTCTGAAGAGGAGGCACCAAAGACCGGCGGTAGGGTCTCATTCCTCGAGCAAAGTGCAAATTGGATGACGCCATTCATCCAATACCTTGCGCATGGGACATTGCCCGAGGAAGAAGCCGAGCGTTCCCGGCTAACAAGGCGATCTTCTCAAGACAAACCGATCGGCGACCTATCTAGGAAAAAGGCGCATTAGGAATCCTTTCCAGATCGTCTCTCGGGAGGAAGGCTAGTACCTTCTTCGTGATATCCACGAAGGAATGTGCGAGCTCACTCGTCTTTCGTAACGCTTGTGAGCAAGGCCTTCCGATTGTTACTCTTGGCCTCACGGCCTTGACGGACGACGGTCAATCGTAACGACCGCCGAGCATGCCAGTTCCATGCTCGCAAATCCCGCCAACCAAAGATACGCCCGCAAACCATACCGCTGCGTGGCCATTCTCGACTGGGGCTCGACGTCCTTGGACCCTTTCCCGGGTCGAGAGGCTGCAAGTATTTGCTCGTGGCCATCGACACTTTCACTAAGTGGATAGAGGCCGAGCCCGTCTCGACCATCTCGGCCCGAGCGCCAAAAGATTCCTCCGCAAGAATGTGGTAACTTCGGTTCGGGATACCCAACCGACTTATCACGTATTAACGGACCCGATTCACCAAATGAACTGTTCCAAAGTTATCGCGAGGAGGTCGGGACCAAGGTTCTGCTTTCACTTCGTGGCACATCCACGAGTAACGGAGCAGCCGAACGAGCAAATGGGCAGTTAGTTCAGGGCATAAAAAAGAGGGTCTTCCAAAGCCTCAGCCAACACAGGCAGCAGTGGGTGGATGAGCTTCCCGCCGTTCTTTGGTCTGTCCGCACCACGACGAGTCGGGCCACAAGCGAAACGCCTTTCCAACTCGTCTACGGTACGGAGGCCGTTTTGCCTGCCGAAATTGTGCTAAGTTCCCCAAGGGTGCAGCTGGTCGATTCTGTCGACCAGGAGGTTGAACGCCTCCTCGACCTAGACCTCGTCGAGGCGACACGTGAACGGGCGTTGCTACGGTCTGCGATTTACCTACAAGCTCTCCGTAGGCACGCGGCCAAGTCAGTCCGACCAAGGTCCCTGCAAGTTGGTGACATGGTCTTACGAAGACTTCAAGACCTGTCGAAGGCCAATAAGCTGACCCCGAGATGGGAGGGACCCTACACGGTCGTGTCCACAAGACGCCCGGGCTGTCCGCCTCGCGATGGAAGGCGGTCGGGAGCTCGCCCAAAGACTCGAACATTGATCAATCACAGAATTCTACGTTTAGACGAGTACTCCTATCTCGCGCCCCTTGCGTTCTTTCCAATAAAACATTCCCCCTCCTCGTGTTTTGTCCTCGCTTTGTCGAACGAGCATCAGCACTGCAGACAAACTTATCCGACAAGTATGTGCGCACCATTTCCCTTGGCCCCCGGCCGGATGCTCGCCCAATCGTCCACTTTCCACAGTAGCTCTTCACTGTATGCGTGGTCGGGCGCGAGCATCCACTCTAAGCCCGGTTCAGTGACCTCTCGGGTATGGCGGCTCCACGTATTGTTGGTTTAAAGCTCGTCTGCTCTGTGCTCACACTTCTCTCGACACAACCGACCTATTTAAATCATTCAAAAAAACGTTACGACCAAAGCGACCCTCGCAACAGTGAGGGCACGACCTTTGTCCATGGCAGGGGCTCCGTATGATAGGAACGTTCCGGCCCTTCTTCCAAGGATCCTTTGCTCGTATCTATGCTATATGCTCTTATGCAGGAACTTGTTTTCTTTTCTGAGAACCGGATCATGTAAGCATATGTTGAAGGCGAACTTGAGAAAAGCAGGCAAGGACCCGGACACTGCGAAGTTTGCTCATTTAACCCAAAAGGTTGTTTTCTTTTACAGGAGTTACACGAGCTAAAAATCGAAGAAGAGCTAAGTCTCACGCCGCCTGAAGGGCGACAAGCTCCTCCTTAAGGGAGTCGACCTGCCTCCAGGTCCAAAACTTTCTCGCCGAGCAAAGACGACCTTCACCCGCTGTCCCGGCGTGGCACCTCCTTGAGCTGGGACTCTTCAAGGCTCCCGAGCTCTGGAGGTCGGCGCCGTCGGGGACCTCCTGCCGCAATCTTCCCCGGCTCCTCTTCGAGGTCGGCACATACTGCTGAAGTGTTCTTCGCCGCCTCGCTCTCAAAGAGCTGGTCCCAAGTCCGGCGATGAGACTCTTCGCCAACTCCAGCCTTCTTCAGTCGGCCTCGCACCTCGGAGACCCGACGCCGAGATCGGCGATCTTGGCGTCTTGCTCGCGATGGTACGCCGAACTCCTCTGCTGGAAATGCGGAGGCATCGATGTCCTCCATAGCCTTCGCGACAAACTTGGAGCAAAAAAAGAAAAGGGAAGGAAGGTCAAGAAGAACCCTTGAAAATTGCTCGCCTCATGTAAAAGTTAGAAGCGAAGCGCTTACTGTAAGAGCCCTGACCAGCTTGTCTTGAAGCCGGTGGTCGATAGCGCCCGGCTGGAAAAGGGATTAACCCATGCAGGCCATCCCGATCCCGAGCCGCACGTCGAGGATCTTGCCCCTCCTGGCACCTGGTGCTCCTGTGAGGGCAACGACGCTTCCTCCTTCGACCAACCCCAGGGCGCCCGAGGTTGGTCTTCAGCGTCAACAGTGGCTCGTGGGCCGCCTTCCTCTGCTCGGCCGCGCTGCGCTCGGGTGGACGCCGATCGCCGCTTCCGCTTCTTGCACTTCCGCGACCGGAAGTAATGGGAGCTCCACGCCCGGAGGCGATTGGTCGAGGACAACCACCTCCGGCCCGTGGTCCGCGGCTGGGGGCAGCTGGTCATCAACGACCACCTCCTCTTCGTGGTCCGCGGACGGAGGCAGCTGGTCGGGCTCGGCGATCGCTTCATGGCCGAAGTGGCCGATCGATCACGACCGCATCTCCCCTTGGTCCGCGGTTGGAGGTGGCTGGCAGCGGCCGACGGCTCCTCCCTTCTTGGCTCATGACCAAGGGCGGTGGGTCGAAAGCCACCACCCCTTGACCATCGGAGCCCATCGCTTGGGGCTCGCTTGCGCTTACCCCTTCGCAAGGGACCAAGGCCAAGGCTTCTTGGTCCTCAGCCCCCTGCGGCTCTTGCTCCTCCGCGGCTGGAATAGGTCCCACGTCCGCTGAAGGAAGCTCGGGCCCCGCCGAGGGAAGCTCGGACTCCATTGAGGCCGCGGTATGCACCGACTCCTCCCCCGTCTCGGCCATCACTTGGTCGACGACGCGGTCGAGCTCGGCGTCAACTGCAGAGTCGATAATCTCCTCAGCCATCTGACGGAAGTCCAAAAGCAACATCCGAGCTATCACGCCCACGCCAAACAGGGTGGGGTTAGCCCGAAGAAAACCACAAGACAAGAACAGAACAAGAGAATGAAGCAGGAACTTACCTTACGCCGCGAGCGGCGCCATCCTCCTCGGCCTCCTCGCCGGACCACGGGCGACCTGCCGCGGCGGCCTCGTAGGCCTCACCACGACCACGACGCGCTCCTCCGCGCGTCGCCGGGCACGTGCCATCGCCGGGTCGACGTCGTCCATGTCGACCTCTTCCAGCGCCGAGGTTGTTTGAGAGGTCGACCTCCTGCTCCTTCTGACCAGAGCATAGGCGGCCTCCTCTTCTTCCTCCTCGTCGGGACCATCGACCACCCGAGTAAGCTGGTCCTGGAGGGCCTTGATCTGCCTCTCCAGCCGCTCCTTGGTCGGGAGGGACCTGGCCTCCTCCTCGGCCTTCCTCGCCTACTCGGCGAGCTGTTCCAGTCGGCCCATCAGCTCCGGCCTCCTCTGTTTGAAGTCATCATACCAGATTCGAAGTTCGCTTACCTCCTGGCGGTCGGCGTACTCAAGGTGCGGCGTGGGGGTCCTGGTCGAAGCTCGGCGCTTCGACCGCTTGGCGCGGGGAGGCGAGGCGGATGCTTGGCGGCCTCGACCCGCCGACCTCTTGCGGGAACCCCTGGCCGGGGTGCCTCAAGGGCGGCGCTGCGGTGCTCGACACTGGCGAGGTCAAGGGCGACCTTCTCCCGCAAACGTAAATAGGAAGAGATAAGCTCGGGAAACATGCCCTCGAACGGAAGCAGGAAGATGTACTTACCGCGTCGCCGCGGTCAAAAATGTTCTTGGGGACCTGACGATTGGGCGTCAGCTCCTTCTCCTTCGGGGCACCAAACATCTCGGCGACCCTCTCGTCAACCCAGTCCGTCCTCGGAGCTGCGTCACGACCGAAGATTAAAACAAAGAAATATATAGCACCGATCACCAGAAAGCAACGATGCTCGAGAAAAAGGTCCAGGAACATACCTGCGTTGTCCTCGCGGGTGAAGTCATGCCACCCGGCCACCTCGAAGAAGGGTGCTCGCGGCGCCTCAGGGGGACACCGGTTGAAGGTAAAGTCCCGGCGATATCCCGACCAAGAAGCCCCATCTCGGGCAAGCTCACCGATCGCCCCGAGCACCCGCTCTTCCTTAGGTTGCACGGCGGGCGCGCTGCCTCGATGAGGGCGGAGCGCCCTCCCTAGTATAGACCAACTGGGACCCCTCCGCCTTCTTCTGGTAGAACCCGAGGTCGGCCCAACCCGACACCGAGTCCTTCAGAGCAACGAAGGGGTACTCGTATGGTCGGTTGGGCCGAGGCGAAGATAAACGCATAGCCGTGAGCCATCCCGGCCCGGTGCGGAAGGGGACTAGAAGTGAAAGAAGAGGCTAGCCGTGGGCACTACACCCACGTAAGCCTCGCAAAGATGGGAGAAGATTGCGAGAGAAAGGATAGAGTTGGGGTGGAGATGAGAGATCTCGCACCCGCAGAAGGCAAGCACGGAGGCGAGGAAGTCGCTCGGGCGACGAAGCCGATTGGCTGGCGTACAACTCGCGAGAGACGATCTCCGTCTCCCGCGGTGCCGACGCCGCATCGCCCCCAGGCACTCGACCCGAGCCTGGGTCGACGTACCCCTCGTCCGTGAGCACCTGGAGCCTCCTTCGGGTCATCTGGCTAACCTTGAAATGCGCCATGACCAAAGAAGGAAGGGGAGCGAAAAGGGTTCTTGAGCGCTAGGGCTCTTGGAAGATTTTTTGGCCGAAGACGAGCAAAGAGACACAGTGTGACTCCGACCTCTCCCGGTAGAAAGGGTTAAAGAGACAAATAAGGACAGGTTAAAAATCGCCGCCTATCACGTAGCGACACCTGGCCGAAGAAAGCGCGCTTTTCGAGAAACTGCCGTACCGTTGCAGGGAGGCTTCTCAGAGAAGGAACCGCAGAACAACCAAACGACGCGCCCACGCGGAGCAAGCACGCGGCGGGTAAAGAAGTTCGTCTCCCGACGTAAAACGGTCGTGAGCCACGACCAAAAGAAATTCAATCCCTCCTCAAGTCTTCTTAGGCTCAAGGGGAAGCCCGAGGGTTCCCCGCTTGAACCTCGGGGGCTAGCTGTCGGGGATTGGCTATCTGGCAAAAGTCCACGGTACCCCCGTGAAAAGCCAAGCCCATCGACCAAACAATACTGAAAGAAGATGCTCGGGGGCGTGAAACGAGCATCCCTCCTCCTCCTACGAGCATACGGTCCGCACCTTTACTCACGGTCACATCAAGCACCACCCGCACGAGCAAGCATGCTCGTAAAGACCATGACCTACCCAGGTATTTGGTCGGTGGGCCCAGCGAGCGCTACGAGGAAGGAAGGAGGCAACTAATCAGCCAAAGATCAAGGGAAATCTTACCCGAAATTCAAATAAAGCGCAAATCAAGGACGGCGGATCGCGGTTATGAATACGTAGCGTGATCCCAGGAGGTAGTTACCTTCTTTGTATCTCTAGTCGTAGTATTTAAACCCCCCTGAAGATCTGTAACAGGAGAGGGATCCCAAGATAGAACTCAATACACTGGAGTAGGGCTATTATCTCGGCGGTGAGAGGCCCGAACCAGGATAAACACCGAGTCCCCCCTTTTCTTTTCTCCCGACCTCGGCATCGCTCGAACGACCTCCTTGGCCCGCACGACGGGGCTCTGTTGATCCCCCATTCAACAAGTAAGATCGACGGGAGCCCGTTCTCCAATCGTCGACAAAATTTTTATTTGTGAAAAAAGGCAAGAATTTCCAAGATAATACACGTTTTGAAAAATATTAGAGATCGCTCTGGACAATATTAGATTTTGAGTTGACAAAAAATTATAGATGCCGAGTTTAACACCCTATGCGTTCATCGGGTAATATAAGAGATCGAACTGCAAAAAAAAATTATCTTCCTTGATTTTTCACCGGGAAAAGCGAGGAAAAACGGAGAAACGATGTACGGAAAATGTTTTTTTTTTTTGGAAAAACGGTCAACAAAAACAACATTTTTCTGGGTAAAACGGGCCACGAAAACAATTTTCACGGGAAAAATGAGGAAAAACGGACAAAAACGGAGAAACGACGGACGAAAAACGAATTTCCATTTTTCTTTAGGAAAACGACCAACGAAAACATTTTTTTCATGCTCCGGAGGAAAAAACGGATAACGAAAACATTTTTTCCGGGCAAAACGGAGAAAGGAAACGGTCTCCCTTTTTTTTGGGGAAAACGGCCAGCGAAAACATTTTTTCCATTCTCCGAAGTAAAAACGGATCACGAAAGCATTTTTTTCGGGCAAAACGAAGAAAGGAAACGGTCCTCCATTTTTTTTTGAAAACGGCTAACGAAAATATTTTTCGCATGCTCTGGAGGAAAAACGGACTGCGGAAACATTTTTTTCGGGCAAAACGAAGAAAGGACCCGAATGTAAAACACGAGGACCTATTTGTTATAATTTTGGACCTGTTCGCTATTTTGAAAAATCAGGAAAGGGCTCGTCCGCAATTCATATTTAACGGGAGGTTCTTCCTGTAAAACGGCAAACAAGGGACCTAAACGCGAACCGGAAAAAAGATTTTGCTCACATAAAATCGCGCGGGGACCTATTCGTAATTTGGAAGAACCGGAGCGCTTTTTCGCAAAAAACAAGGTGGACACGTGGGCACTCCCATTGCTCTCGGTTTTCTTCCCTTATAAGGGTGCTAATATGTAATATATATTAGTATTAGTATAGATATAGATATTGATAGATTAGTCCTCTGTTCAGTTCAAGCTCTCACAAGCTGCTGTTCGAGCTGTTACACAGCCCGTCCTCAGCCACTTGCAGGCTTGCACCTAGTCTTTACCCCTTTATAATTCATCAGTTAATTCTTTTCTACATGCACACACTATTCATCCGCCACAAAGGATACCTTTTCTTTGTTCACCCTAACACGTGCACCCAGAAATCCCCCTTCCTCATAATCAAGCGCTAAGATGTTTTATCACATAACTTCATCAAATCTGATGGACCAAATCATCCGGTTCATCCCAATCTCCCGTGTGGCCCCCAATCCCCCGATCGTTCGCCCGCCCGTGTGCGCCGCCCGTCCGTGTGCGCCTAAACCCCAATCGCGCCTAAGCCACCACATGCGCTGCGTCCCGATCGCCGCCGCCTCCCCTACTCCCATGCGCCTCCTAGGGTTTTTACCCCATGGCGACTGCGTTGCGCGCGGTCCTCCTCTGCCGTCTCCCCGCCGCCGCATCCCGCTTCCTCCGCCCGCTAGCCGCCGCCGCGACCCTACTGCCGGCGGCGCCCTCCTGTTGAATCGTAGCAGTGAACCTGCAGTGACAGGGAAGGAGTGGCAGGGAGGATCTTGACGTCGTTGGGCGAGGATGTGACACCACGGAGTGTCGTATCTTATAAAATGTGAATGTTGAGGTCAAAAACTTTATAAAATGTGAAAATGAAGGTTAAAACTTTACGTTATGCCGTTTATAGCGTGTTTTTGGGCCGTTTTCGGGTGTTTGGGCCTCTCCGGGGGACTTTGGGCCTTGGGGGTTGAGTTGGGCCTCCGGTGGAAGGGTTTGGGCCCAAGGGGGGACTTTTTGGGTAGCCAAATCTGGCCCCCACCCCTTGGTACGCCCCAAACTCCCTCTCCCTACCCTAGCCGCCACCCCCTAGCCCCCCCATGTGCCTCCACCCTTCCCCATCCTCTCCATCTTCCCCCATGGCGCCACCACCCCTCTCCTCCACCTCTCCTCCACCCCTTGCTGCCCTAGGGTAGCCTCCCCACCCCTGCACCTCGAGGATCCATCCGTTGGAGCGAGGAACGAGGAGCGATCCGGGAGGAGATCTATTGGGTTTTCGTGCGTCGGGCGAAGGTATGTCCATGGGACTCCTTGGGGTTGGGCTAGGTACTATTCTAAGGATCAATACCATGTTTTTAGATCAATTAGTGGTGCTGGAATTGAGTAGATTAGATGAATTCTAGAAGTGGTCACGTTCTCTGTTTCGGACAGCATGAGCAGTCGACCTAGGGTTCGGTTTTTCGCCAATTTTGAGTCCGAATTTGGACGTGCTCCTATTGAAGAAGTTGTAGATAATTTCAATATCTTTCCGTGTATATAAAGAACGTCCAATTCCGATCAACCGTTTGAAAGTTATGGCTGTTTTACCGAGCGTGTTAAAATCTGTGACGTGAATGGAACAGATCTCGGTATTTTGTAGATTAAACAACTTTAGATGCCGAATCAGTCTTTCCATATACTTAGAAAAAGTTGGCAAATTTCCTAAGCTACGCGAGGATGTACTCGTTTAATTGATTCGGAGTCTTAGAATCCGAGTTATGCCATTTGGAAGGCTGCTGTCCCGGCGGGACAGAACCTCTGTTTTTGGGTATTGCGAGTAGTTGGCAATGTCGGGGTAGATGAGGGTTTGCGTACTGTTTTGTGGACATGATTGTGAGTGTGTGGTACCTATGTGCATGTGGTGTGACCCCAAGAGTGCCTTCTACTTCTCGCCAATCCGTTGCCCGTGGTTGAGGCAAGTGTATTGTAATGGACAGCGGTTTGTAGGTTGCTAGTTGAGACTAGATGAAATTGATTATATGATATGAACACTTGCCATGCTTTAATGATTGCCAATGATATGATGAGTATGCTTATTATGTTATGATGCCATGTGTTAATCTACAAGTTAATTATGATGTTGGCATGTTTGCATACATGGCATGATACATGGCCCGGGCGGTGAGAAAGTCATAACTAGTCCGGGGAAGGTCGGTGAGAAAGTTATGACTATTCCGGAGAGCCAATGAGTAAGTCCTACATCGTGATTCCATCCACCGTGGTGTTTGGAAGCGAGGAGTAGGCACCCTCCATCTTTGGGATGGAAGGGGGAGAGGGTGCACGCCGACGGGTGTGTACTCAACCATACCGGTATGAGTTTTCAAGGAGACATGAGCATCGCATCGCATTGCATACATAATGGTGATGATATTGATATGTGATCATGAATGAGATGAAAGACATGATATGAGTTGTTATAGCCATGTAATTGTTTTTGTGTACCATTGCAATATACTTGCTGAGTGATGAACTCACGCTTGTGTTTATGTTGTTTATTTTAGGTACCATGACACCGGCATGTGGGAAGGGGAAATAGCTACACATCTTCACATAGTCCAGCCACATTTACTATTGTTTAGTCAAGTTCATAATAAGTGCCATGAACTAGGTGTTTGGAATAACTTTTGTGTGCTTGTGATCCTTATTTGCTTAGCCATAGTTTATGGAGTGGTTGCCTTTAGTATTATTGTCTTATGTTGATGCTATATTCGTTTATATTGCTGTTTTAGATGCCTTATGAACTAGGTGTTTGGAATAACTTTTGCTGTTTTACATGAGCATCGCAGCAGCCATAACAACGGGTCCTCCATGCCGTCATATAGCGACAGTTCATATCGAGGAGGCCTTGGAGCCCACCGGTGATCTGCATGATCGCGCCGCCCGCCGTCCTCATTCCTGTCGTCGGCACGCGATCGCCCTCGAGGTGGCGACTGCCTCCGGTGGCCTCTTACGACGCTGGACTCGGTCTGATCAACCCGAGCACCGCCCTCCAGAGCGGGTCGCTTGCTTGACCTCTTGAGGAGATCTGCCATCATTTGCTCCAATCGAGCGCTCGATCCCACAAGGTCGCCCACCGTCGCTTCAAGCTTGGTGAGACGTTCTTCGGATCCTTCCATGGGCCGAGGACCGGTCGGCTCTGATACCAGTTGATACGAGTGTTCCCGGAAGTACGCCCTCGTGCCAAGCCGTTGGCCGCAGTTAGCCGGAGGAGGCGCCGTAAGGAAGACGAGGGTAGAGATGGGGAATTGGCTGTTCGGAGCCACCGGCCGGTTATCGACGGCAGCGCCTGAGATAATTTGTGGTGACAACAAAACGTGTCTTTTCTCCTCTCTTTCTCATCCTTTTATTCCTGTTCTTGTCGGTTACAGATCCACCAAATCTGGCGACTTATTTGGAAGGGAATAAACTTAACTAATCTAGTGACTAATTGCCAAGCAAATAGGGAAATAATAATAACTGCAGGCTGCTAAATAGGAAAGGAGGATCACCAGACCATCTATGCCTTGACCGGATCCTTTCTGTCCTTGCGCCTATAGTATACTCGATCTGCACCTCTAACAGGTGCCGAAGGGTTTCGGTCACCACTTTTGTTCATAGTAAGGGTGTGGTTTGACGGTATGGCTGGTTAAAGCCATCACCGAAGAACTATTAACCCCTTGTGGGGAAAGAGTGCTTACCTTTTCTATCGTAGATCGGGTAGTTGACTGGAGGCAAATAGAAGAGTTTGGTGGTGGATTCCTTCGGATCTTCTTTATCGTTCTGTGGTCGATCTTGGTTGGTTTTCTTGGTTTTAGTTGACTGAAACCAAAAGAAAAGTGTTTGGCATTGGATTTTTCGCGGATTGTTCCGTATGCGGTGTGTGGTTTTGTCTTCCTCGGTTGAAGGCGAAGAAGAAGAGTCTAGTGTTGCGCTTCTTTTCGTCGCCTTTCCAGCTTTGATGCTTAGTTTGTTGATTTCTTTATGGGGGAGAAGCTTTCAATCTATTCCTGTGTTTGTCTTTCTCTGAGGTCAAAAGAGTTATTGCGGAGTTGTGCCAGACCTGGCTGTCAGGGCTGAAGTTCTGTGGCTTTGTAGGAGTATGTGGTGTTTGATTTCGTTATTTTGCTGGTTTAAGAAATCATCTTTGAAGAACCCTTCTTGTTTCGTGAAAGTTTGGGGTTTGGTGTTAAGGTTTTATTTGCAAAGGTTTATTTGATCGCTTGGTTCCCTCCTGTGGGAGTCTTTGAGATTGAAAAGTGTTTTGGAGAATTCCTTTTGCATGACCAAGTTTGGGTTTGTCTCATTGCAAATTTGAGAGTCAAGTTTCCGTGTGAATTTGGGTTGAGTTTTTTTTAAAAAAAATGCTGCAAACAAAGTAAGTAGTCTTTTGACTGAAATCGTTTGTCAATAGTGAGAATTGTTGTTTAGCATGTTGTGTAGTATGTACCAATGTGGTTTATGGAATGACGTATTGTTAAGTTAATTTGCGAGTTGAAACAATTAAATGTAATTGTTACCTTTAGCTTAAGATTAGGTGAACCTCTAGTGATGTAGAGTACCCCATAGTGGGAATGATTAAATGGGTTAATGTACATGCTTAGAATCTGTTGCCTTGCTTTAAAAGTGCTTATGATCCTTGTTAATGTTAAAAGTTTAAACCTTGATGCATAGTTAGAACATTAAGATGATGTAAATTAATGATACTGTTAAAGAAACCTTGCCGATTGTTTAAAGATGTTCTAATCTAATCCGTCGAGACCGTGCTCGACTCGTCTCCTCTCCCTCCGCCTCCTGCTCGTTCTCGTGGAACGCTCGCATCATTCAGTGTCTTGACCTAGGTTGTTGTCCTCTTCCGGGGGGTTGTAGCTTCGTGGCGCTGTACGACCGGGACGACGTGGAGGCGGTGGGGCTGGATGACGCGGCCAAGCGACTCGGCGTCGAGAGGCGCCGGATCTACGACATCGTCAATGTGCTCGAGAGCGTCGGGGTGAGCCTGCCCTTAATTTCCTCGCTTTCTTTCCACGACATAATGACACGCGATTTCGTCGATGTGTTCTTGCGTCTCTTCTTCTGGTTTTCCAAACATTTCTTGAGCATCATGTAGATTCTTGTGAGGAGGGCCAAGAATCGGTACACATGGATCGGCTTCGGGGGCATCCCTGCAGCGCTTAAGGAACTCAAGGTTTGGATCTGCCTGTTCTATTCTAGATCCAAATTCCAACACGATTAATGGTTTCCCCCCTTTTCTTCTTTCGGTTTGGTCAGGAGGGGCATTGAAGGAGATGTCCGGCTCGGTGTCACCGCCACTTGAGGAGCCATCTGCTGCTAATGTTAGATTTCTTCACTTTGAATTGATTGCCTTTTGTTGTGGTACAAGTTAGTACTTGTTACTGAGAAAAGGAGCGAGTTTCGGTTTCGTGATTTCAAAGGTGTCTGATGATGAAGACGACGATAGATTGGGTGATGCCGAGAGCGAGAAGCTCAGCCAGTCCATGGAAAATTCTTCTGATAAGCCAGACACACCTCGTTGCCAGCTTAGATCTGGTATAGTCGATTAGTCGCTTTCTCATCGTTTTGCTGTACCCTGTGGCTCTTCTGTTGTGTACTAACTAGGAGTTTTCGGTGCTGCATTTGCAGATCATAGGAAGGAGAAGTCACTCGGGCTGCTCACCCAGAATTTCGTGAAGCTCTTCCCTTGAATTTTGCCTTGAATTGTTCGCTTAAGCCGGGTTGCTCGTCACCGTTAATTCCAATGGGATTTGTGCTTGGAGCAGGTCGAGACGATCTCACTTGATGAAGCTGCAAGGCTGCTCCTTGGAGAGGGACATGCGGAGAGCAATATGAGAAGTCAGTACCTACATTTCTTCTATTTTGTGGAATCCACACTTTGTTCTAGCAACATCCTTTCCTACCCAACTGGAGCTCATAATGATCCTAATGGTGATAATGCAGCTAAAGTTTGGCGATTGTATGACATTGCGAATGTGCTGTCTTCTTTGAACCTTATTGAGAAGGTAGGCTCTTAACCGCATGCTGTTTCAGTTTAATGGAAATGATTATTGTTCTTAGCATCCTTGCTTCATTGTTTGTTTGAGACCACGACAAGCGGACTCAAGAAAACCTGCATTCCGATGGCTGGGCCAGGCAAAGCGAAAGGAAGGGAGCAATGCCACGGTTGCTTTACCCCCAACCAAGAAGATACTATCTTGTAAAGTTACATTTTAATAGTTTAAAAAAGTGAAGGCAGGTATAGATTTAGAATGCATCAAATTCAATATTTCAATGAGTGTATATTTTTTAGGAGACCAGACATCAATATGAGGAAAAACATCCAAGCAAATCATCAAATTTTTTTGGAAACTTTGTTTTGGTTGGACATATAGGTGACCTTTATTATGTTATGTAAAAGTACATATATGTTATGTACAAAAAAATATGTTTCCTTACAAATGTGAGATCACGATGCCTGGAGAGAACTTGCTGAAATATATGTTTCCTTACAAATGTGAGATATTCGATCTTGATTCATTTAACCTAATCGGCTAGGATGTGATTATGTGATAATACTAAGTTTTATGGTTTATCAGGTATAAACAAGCTGCCTTTTGTTATGAGGAGCTAATATTGGCTCAACCAACCATTCCACTTTATCATCTAGCCTATGCTGAGGTAAGTGGACCATCCCAAACACAGCCTCTCCTCTCTCAAAAGAATGGAAAAATAAGGAGTCACTAACAATTTATGAAATTTCTCGTTATTCTCTGGAGTGTTTCACTGATGATTCCTTTTTTCTAGTGAACTAATGTTCATCATAACACGACAATAAACATCAAGAAGCCAATAAAAATTAAGCACGCTAAAGTCGCTGTTCATGTTAATAAAAAGGTTACTTGATAGAGAATTTAAACTTTTGTGTACTTAGTGATCTAATGGAAAAAAAAAGTTAAATGTAGTAAGTAAATTAAGTTTCCTGAAGTTCTGTCAATATAATGGTTTATATGAGAAATGTGTTCAAATGGATAGATTACATCTTTGTAACAACTCTAGGGAATAGATGAGGAAGTATTTTTGGCATTACGGCTTTGCAAATGTACGAATTATCTTAATTGGCAGTGAATTGACATGATTCAATGATTTCATCAACTGCCTATATTGCCCGTGCTAACGCTACGGCGATATTTGGTAATACAATTCAAATAAGCAAAAGGTGTTATATGTGCACTCACACATACAGCGGTTGATCAGTTGTCCACTTGTTGTATTTGGAGACTAATTTTTGTTAGGTGTATGTACATCCCTACATCAATAATTGTAGTATTTCAAGTCATGTACTAATTTAGTTGTACCTGAGACATTATTCATTTCCCCACTACATATCAATTATAATAGTAGAAATGCAGTATTGGATTTCTTGAATTACAGACATAACTGCAGCTAATTTGTTTGTATTTGATATTGATCCAATATTCCAATCATATCTAATATCCTAAATATTGTTTTATTGTAGACTGGGTTTGGTGATCACACCGTTTGCAGAGTGCTAAGGCTTTGTAGCCATTAAAGGTGCTATTCTTGAACAACAAAATTGCCAAGAGAAGTTGCCAATAAAGCACCTTTAAAGCTGTCTGCTGTTATTGCTTCCATGGTGAGTACTTGCAAGTGTTAACTTTTTTTAGCAATTCTGCCTTTTATGATTCTCATGGCATGTTTGTGTCACTGAAGGCAACCAACGAGAACATCCCACCAAATGTCATCAGACAATTGGCTAAAGAATTGAAGAATCTTGATGAGTCACCTACAGAAGGGATTAAAGTTATTGTTAATGATGATGACTTTACCACCATTTTTTGCTGGTATTGAGGGTCCTGGTAAGATTCTATCGAGATACTTTGTTTTACACCTGCCATTTTTTTGGGCTGTGCACTTCAAAGTTACATGCCTATAGCTATGCTGATCACGCTCTTGTACTTGCTTTGCATATTGTGGCATCTTTTGTTATTCCATGAACTTCCAACACATTGTTCGTTTAGAGTTAATTATGTATGAATCTTGCTCCTTCTGACAGTGCATATTAGTATATTACAGAACCTGATGTGTTTTAAAGTTTCTGTTTTTTTTCCCTATTGCACTACTTTCTAATATTGTGTTCTGTAGAATCTGAATCTGGCATGGTGCAGCTGGAACTCCATATGAAAATGGAGTATTCCGAATGAAGCTATTGTTGTCTGGCAACTTACCTCAATCCTCCCCAAAAGGTAAACTATCTTATGAAACTTTCAGAATTGTCCGTGCTTCATTGAGTTCTTGAAGTGAATCCATTAGTTGAAAGTCTTTGGCCTTGTCCTTTTATTTGCAGGATTCTTCTTGACGAAAAATTTCCATCCAAGCATAGCAACTAGACTTGAATTGTATTACCAAATATCGCCGTAGCGTTAGCACGGGCAATATACTAGTCTTTACGGTTGTTCACAAGTACTTTACTCGCTCGTTCTCCGATTCTTTTCATTACTAGTGCAGACAAAGTTAAAATTGAGGAGCTGTTTCCATGTTGTGCATAATAGGTTCCATGGTCTAGCGGTTAGGACATTGGACTCTGAATCCAGTAACCCGAGTTCAAATTTCGGTGGAACCTCTATTTTTAAGGTTTTGTTTTTCAACGACTCTGGTTTGTTCAGCGGCCGTTTTACTAAACAAAACGTGATGTTTCGATAAAAGAAAGTGCAATTCTATCGTAAAATTATTTTTTTAACGGATGGTAAAAACATATTTGAAAGCAAGTGGCCGTATTTAAGGAATTGCAGTTGCGAAAAACTTTTACAAAACTTTTTTTTTCAACGACTCGGATTTTTTTCAAGGGCTATTTTACAAAAGAAAACGTGATGTTTTGATAAAAGAAAGTGTGATTTTATCGTAAAATCATGTTATTAACGGATGGTAAAAACATATTTGAAAGGAAGCGGCCGTATTAACGGAATTGAAGTTGCAAACAGCTTTTACAAAAACTGATTGAAGTCGTCTGGTTTTAACAACTGGTGATTGTCAATTTAGTCCGTTTAGTTTCAACCAAACTAGGAGAGGCTAAACAAGCGTCATTCCAGTTTTTTGGGTCCTTTTTTAAACATCTTGGGTGTGAAACAGGCACGACTATCACAATTCTTTTCTTTAATTTTCCAAAATTTTCCTACTAACTTTTTTTTTCATTGTAGGCCATTTTAGCACGGCATGCCGTGGAGACTAGTTAGAAGGACTTCTATCAAATCTATTAACGGTCGCTCACTAATTATATCCAAAAACACTTATATAAAGTTGCCTAAAAAAAGGGGAATCCACTTCAATGCCGAGTGCAACACAGGCCCAATTCAAGTTAGAGGGGATGAAATCAGGAAAATGCATCACTACCATGCAGTGCAGTGTGTAAGGGGAAAGAACCAATAGTATAGCAGAGATGTATCATTTCCAACATCGCGCATAATCACGAGGAAAACGACTTGTAATAACCATTTTCGTCAAGAAAAGCATTCCCTTCTCCACAGAGAGCTGGTAAAAAGGCACACGCCGGCTAACATCAGTACGTAGTTCAGGTCAAAGCTCAAGCACTAGCACAAGCTACAACACCCAAAATTGCTTGTTCTACAAAGGAAATGGATGCAAGGGTACAAAAACTCAACAGAGGTGCAAATAGTGGTATTCAGAGGACCTAGCTGTTAATCCAATGCTACAGATGGCATTAGCACAGCATTAGACACTCATGGGCCGGCACCATCTTCTTGTTGTAGCAAGTACACGAGGACAGCAGCCAACAAGACTAGGAATGCCACAGCTATGTACTTCCAGTTCAGCAGTGACGGCTCTATGGTCCGCACCGTCTCAAGCATGCCATCCCCAACAGAATCGTCTTCCTCTGAAGTGTTTGTCTTCGCTTCCTCCTCGTTGATAGGATCTGCTGGTTTCTCCACCTGGGCAACACATGGATAAACATTACAATTTTTGTATCGCGCCAAGAGTTTATGTTTGAACAACTCATAAGTCAGATCAAAATAGACAGGCATGTTACCAACACTAACATGTTAAAACAGGCAAGTGTAAATGTTACAAGGTCTTGCACAAGGATGGCAGAGATCCCAAAAACAAAAAGGCTGCTTGCAGCCTTGTACATCTTCATATAAAATTAGAATGAGGCATGTGTTGCAATGGAATTAAGATAGAAAATTGCTCGTACATCTATGTGTTGTTTTAGAACACAGAGCAATTTTTATATTTAACACATAGAGTTCAATTGTTAAAAGAAGTAGAAAGAAATTAAATTTCCCACATTATGACATGACAAAGTTTCTAGGTACAATATGGAAATTTAGCTTGGAAAATAATTTTTTTTTTAAAATGTTAAGAGATTAACTGCTGCTTTTTTAAAAATAACATTGTGTATTTATTTAGTATCATTACGTGCTTGGCCCGAGAGTATCTGGGCTTTTCATTAATGGCTTGGCCCAGCCCAAGTCCTGCTTTGCCCTGATCCAGGCGGGCTTAAGCCTAGCAAAGCTCAATCCAAACTCCGGGTAAACCCAACTATTACAACAGTGCAACTAACAAGATTGTTGTTGCATTGCTGACACACGAACATACGTAAAAAAGAACACAAGATGTAGTCTCGTAGCCTTCTCTCAACTTTACCGATTGGTGGGATCTGATTTATGTGAATACAATGAGCATAGCCATGCCCCAGTAATAGGGAGCCAAGGGGAAGTAATCCAATGGGACTCTAAAAGGTACAAGAAAGAATAGGACTCTACAGTCCCTGTTTAGGTAAATGTGTTGGTTGATCTCGGCTGTTTGTTTGGAATGTAGCCACCCCAATTTCTATACGTACAGTGACCTTCCTAAACAAACTTTCCTAACCAAAAGCTAATCCCGTAATTAGCTCTTTCCTTAATTCCGCGCCATGATCGGAGGCGCTTTCCATACATTTGGAACCTGCCCCCGAGATCCTCAGCGCTATAATAAACAGGAAGAGATGAATCGTGGGTAAGGTGACGATCTGACACATGATCCAAATCTCCCAAAATGTAAATCACTACCCATCCTCATTGGCGCTGGAGGAGCCTCGAAGGGTGGTTATTGGCGCTGGAGGAGCCTCGAAGGGTGGTTCACGGCCAGTGCAGGTGGCAACCCGAAGGCCACCGCTACTCGTCAAGTGAACGCTGTCGCCGACTGTGCATCATCAACGACGATCATCTCCCGCTGTTCTCTACTGCCCCGACCAACTACAAAGATCTAATGGCGTCTAATCCTTCAGGTTAGTACTCTTATTTCCGCATTAAAAACTAAGTGATCATGTTCTAGGCTAAGATTAATGTCTTTAGATCATGAGCTTAATCTAACATTTGGTATCAGAGCCCCTCTTAGCCTACATGATTCCCTTAAGCCCGGATTAGACTTTGTTTTAGTCGGTTTAATCTTAATACGGTTCGGCTAGCATCTTAGAAGGAGAGGAATAGATTAAAAACCAATCACAAAATCTCCAAATGCTAGATACTCCAACCGTATGAACTAGTAGCTAGTACATATGTACCTCCATATGAACTAGCTAGTAGCTAGTTAATTCAGTCTCATGCGTTGGTTGGATGGTAGAAATTTTCCTTGAGGAGCTCGGCTTCGCCCGCCACGCACGTGATTGCCAGTGCCATTCGCATGCGCTGTTGACTCGACGCGATTTGGCACCCGTGTGCTCGCCTGCGTTCCCGCGCGGCCGTGCGCTCGGCTGCACGCCCACCCGCGGCGCGCCCCCCGCTCGCCCCCCCGCGCCCGCAGCTTCCTGCGTTCGCCCAGCGGTTGTGTTTTGGATCTGGCAGAGGATGAATGCTTAGGGTTAGGGTTCAGCTGCTTCCTTTTGTTCTGATTGCAGTTAATCTCAGCCATCCGTCCGATCCAACGGCCTTTGTCCCCGTGCGCATTTGCTGGGCTGCTGTTTGCTTGTGGGCAGGCCTTTTACTGTTTAGGCCCTTTTATTATTCGGTGGTATTGCTGTTTTTCCAATTTTGCTATATCATGTCTTATTTAACCATAACTATTGTTCAATTATTGGTTAAAGTTTTAATTCCTAGGCAATATTTTATGTTTAATGGTTAATTTTTCTGGGTAAATTAATTAATGTGGCAATTGATTAATGTGATGATTATTTTCATATCATGGCTCATTTAAATTCAGAAATAATTATTGTTAATTTCCTGGGCATTGTTATTCCAAGTTAATTCTGGACATTATTATTCGGATCGATTTTAATTTTTAAGCGAAATTAATCATTATAATGATTATTGCATATAATGATTATTTCTGAACATTATCTCTGATTAAATGGAACCAATGAGAAATTTAATCAGGGAATTAATTGACTTAAAATTATGTATAACCAACGTTATTAGTAATTTTAAGTCATTTCTCATATTTAATTCCTATTTTATTTTCTGCCCAACGGTGATGCAAATTAGGACATAATCTTGCTGATAAATTTCGTTTTGCTGATAAATTTCGTTTCGTTTTCTGCCCAACGGTGATGCGAAATGAAAACTCATGATATTTTGTCATTTATATGTACTTAATCAGACCAACGTAGGATTAATTACATATATGTCATTGTTCCAATTATTAATTAAATGTGTTATTATTTTTCAGCAATTAACAATGTTGCCTCTCAGATTAATGGCATTGAACAGCTCAATGGCACTAACTTTCCCTCGTGGAAAGATAAGATCCTCATTACGCTAGGGGTCTTGGACCTTGACCTAGCATTACGAGAGGATGCTCCTGTCGCACCCGCCCTTAATGTTGAGAATTATGCTGATCTCAAGAAGCAATATGATGAGAAGGCGGAGCGGTGGGAGAAGTCTAACCGCATGTCTCTAATGATAATCAAGAACAACATTTCTGTCGGGATTAAGGGAGGAATCCCTGATTCCGAAAATGCCAAAAAGTACTTGGCTAATGTTGAGGAGAACTTTAAAGGTACCTCCAAAACTTATGCCAGTACCTTGATCATGCGCATGCTTACCTCCCGCTATGATGGTAATAGCGGAGTGGGGGAGCATATCATGAGCATGACTGACATGGCGGCTTAGACTAAATGGGATGGACATGGCCATTTCTGATGGTTTTCTTGTTCATTTCATCATGAGCTCCTTGCCTCTTGAGTATGGACCCTTCAAGATCAATTATAACACTCAGAAGGAAAAGTGGTCCATAGCTGAGCTCATAACCCACTCTGTTGAGGAAGAAGAGAGGCAAAATGCAGAGAGGTTGAAGGAACAGGCTCATCTTGTTAGCACTGGCAAGAGGAAGAATCAGGAGGAGTCTGGTGGCTCTAAGGCAAATAAGAAGCCTTATCACCCTCCCACAAATGATGCGAAGGGAAAGGCTGTTGCTCATGGACCTCCAGCGTCTTCTGCATCAGCTACAGGGAACTTTCTTTGCAAATTTTGCAAGCCTGGACACGCACAAAAGGACTATGCGGGATTCAGGCAATGGTTAGCAAAGAAGGGGATTGCGTTCCGTGATGACCATAAGAGGGGAACGAAGTCTTAGGGTAGCTAATGGAACGGAGATTGAAGTTAAAGCAGTTGGAACTCTTCAACTCGCATTAGGAGGCGGCTTCAGTCTTCATATTTTGATATTCTTTATGTTCCTAATGTTAAGAGGAACTTAATTTCAGTCTCTGTATTGACTAAAACAGGTTATTCATGTGAGTTTGTGGACAATAAGTGCATTATCAAATTAAATAATGATATTATTGGTCTTGCCTTCGAACAAGACAAACTTTATTTACTCTCTATGGATGAATCTGTGTTGAATGTGTGTACCGCTGCAAATAAGAAGACATGTGAGACGTCGTCGAAATTATGGCACTGTCGTTTAGGCCATATTTCTAGGGGGAGAATGGAACGTCTCATTAAAGAAGAGATACTCCAATCCTTAGATTTTTCAGTGTCTTCTAGAATTAATCCACACTGACATTTGTGAACCATTCCCAGTGACAACAGTGGATGGATATAATTCCTTTATTACATTCACTGATGTTTTCTCTCGCTATGGCTATGCTCCTTATGGGCAAATACCTGGGCCTTTTGCCAAATTCCTTCAAGAAAATGGCATAGTTGCCCAATACTCCATGCCCGGAGAACCTCAGCAGAACGGAGTGGCAGAGCGTCGCAACCGTACACTTATGGATATGGTACGGAGCATGCTTAATCATTTCAATATGCCCATTAGCTTGTGGATGAAGGCACTAAAAACGGCTGCCCCCATACTTAATCGGGTTCTTAGCAAGTCTGTACCTAAAACACCTTATGAATTATGGACTAGGAGGAAGCCAGCGATTAATTATTTACGCGTGTGAAAAGTTGTCTTTGAAGCTTAATATTTGACCCACAGCTAAAGAAATTAGATCCTAAGATTATGAGTTGCCATTTCATTTCTAAAGGATATCGGTTTTATTGTCTAGATCGTGTCACTAAACTTGTTGAGACTAGACACGCTATCCTTTTTAAAGGACAATGAAATCAGTGGGAGCTCACAACAAAGGGAGATAGATATTGAGGAAATTCGGGCTCATGTTCCATTATCAATAACTCAAGAACATATTTTTCATTAAGAATCATTATGGCGCTTGTTGCTCATTATGACTTAGAGCTCCATCAGATGGATATTTCAAACTGCGTTCCTTAACGGTGACTTGCAAGAACAATTTTTTCATGACACAACCCGAAGGTTTTGTCGTGGAAGGCAAGGAACATATGGGGTGCAGACTTAAGAAATCCATCTATGGACTTAAACAAGCGTCTAGACAATGGTATCTTAAATTCGATAAATTAATCAGAAACTTCGGATTTAAGGAGAATGAGGTGGACAACTGCATATATATATCAAGAATAAGGGTGGAAAATTCATTTTCCTAGTACTCTGTGTTGATTATATATTATTAGCAAGCAATGATTAGAATATGCTGCATGAAACTAAGGGATTTTTATCCTCTAATTTTGACATGAAAGATCTCAGTGAAGCCTGTTTTGTTTTAGGCATTGAAATTCACCGAGATAGGTCTAAAGGAGTACTAGGATTATCTCAAAAGTCATACATTGACAGAGTACTTGAAAGATATAATATGAGTAAGTGCTCTGCCACGCCTGCTCCAATAGTTAAGGGCGATAAATTTGGATTATTCCAAAGCCCGAGGAATCAGTTAGAATCAGATCAAATGAAGATGATTCCTTATGCTTCGGCTGTCGGAAGCCTAATGTACGCTCAAGTCTGTACGCGTCTAGACTTGGCATTTGTTACCGGGATGCTTGGCAGCTTTCAGTCTAACCCAGGTCTAGACCACTGGAAGGCTGTTAAAAAGGTTCTGCGTTATTTGCAGGGCACTAAGCATTACATGCTCACATGTAGAAAGTCTGATAACCTTGAAGTTTTTGGTTATTCAGACGCTGATTTTGCAGGGTGTGTAGACACTAAGAATACATATTCACCCTAGCAGGAGGAGCAATTTCGTGGAAAAGCTCCAAACAATCACTAACTGCATCGTCGACAATGCAGGCAGAATTTGTGGCATGTTATGAAGCAATCAAGCAGCCGTATGGCTTAAAAACTTTATCCCGGAACTGAGAGTGGTAGACAGCATTGCAAGACCACTCACTATATACTGCGATAACAAAGCCGCAGTTTTCTATTCGAGTAACAACAAGTCAAGTGGTGCTGCCAAACACATTGACATTAAATACCATGTTGTGAAAGATAGAATCCAGGATCAAACTATCAAAATTGAGCATATCAGTACTAAGTCAATGCTCACGGATCCGCTCACCAAAGGCTTACCTCCTAACTTATTTAAAGAACATACTGCCGGCATGAGTTTGTTGGAGGACCTTTGATTATGATCCTGGATATAGGGGCATTAAATCAATCAACACCTGTTATGACTAAGCTGGTATTCTATCAAGGTATTATGGTGGATTATAGGTACTGTTGTTTCAATGGCGTTTTCATTTGCTGTTGAAAACACATTACTTTGGACTACTGTTCTACTAAGAGTGAATACATTATGATAGCCTTTCGATCAAGTGGGAGAATGTTGGTTGATCTCATTGCTTGTTTGGAATGTAGCCACCCCAATTTCTATACGTACAGTGACCTTCCTAAACAAACTTTCCTAACCAAAAGCTAATCCCGTAATTAGCTCTTTCCTTAATTACGCGCCATGATCGGAGGCGCTTTCCATACATTTGGAACCTGCCCCCGAGATCCTCAGCGCTATAATAAACAGGAAGAGATGAATCGTGGGTAAAGTGACGATCTGACACACGATCCAAATCTCCCAAAACCTAAATCACTACCCATCCTCATTGGTGCTGGAGGAGCCTCGAAGGGTGGTTCACGACCAGTGCAGGTGACGACCCGAAGGCCCACCGCTACTCGTCAGGTGAACGCCGTCGCCGACTGTGCATCATCAACGACGATCATCTCCCGCTGTTCTCTACTGCCCCGACCAACTACAAAGATCTAATGGCGTCTAATCCTTCGGGTTAGTACTCTTATTTCCGCATTAAAAACTAAGTGATCATGTTCTAGGCTAAGATTAATGTCTTTAGATCATGAGCTTAATCTAACAAAATGTCCACACAATAGGAATTTCCTACAACAATTGTTAATTGGATGACTGTTACTAGTTGGATGAAGTGGTGCAGTAGTTAATCTCCTTTTGCACTTTACTTTAAAGAAGAGATAAGTCAACCACAAAGAACTCCCACCTCAGATTGCGTTGATGAAGAATGTGGAACTATTTCTTCAGCCAATTTAGTGGACTGAAGTTCAACATCTTTGCCAGTAGCTTTTCTGATCAATTGTGTGCCATCTTTCAAACTTCCTTTGCACTTTTGAGACATCTTGTTCTTCTTTGTTAACATAGAAATCTGCAGCCATCAGGAGAAGACAACCCAGAGTATTAAGACAACTATGATGTAAGTACAATATACAAAAAAAATTATGCAAAGTGGTATCTAAATACATAACAACACTATTCAATCTAGATCATGACCTGTTTCAAAAAAGAACATAAAAAATAATTAAGAAATATCATTGGCAGAACCCCTATTGCTAAAACAAATCAATAGGTCAAAGAACTTAAGGAACATCTGGTTGCTTCATAGTCAGTACTAGAATACAAGTCCATACTGTATTTACTACAGCATGCTAACTGAAATCATAAGCTGGCGAATTGATGTTTTAGTAAAAATATTCCCTCCTAGAATGATCCAAGAATTTAACAACTCAATACACATATAAAACACATTATGCAAAGAGTCTTGTGTCAGTATACAAGAAGCTATATATAGGATAATTCCAATCTTATGGATTAATTATAAACTTCAAAGGTACAGTGTTGCTTATTATTTGATGTGGTCAAGTTTGGACGCACATAACCCACTGTCCTAGTCGCATGCATACCAAGTTATCAACTGTAATCTCATCATCAACCACCCATTTTTACCTCTGCCAACAAGAATAATCAAATTATTGAAGTAGTATACATGGTTACATCGGTTCAAACACAGCATAGCCTTAGAAACATAGTTCCAAACAAAACTCTTTGATTTACTAAGAATTTTGAAATTTGTGCTCATTTTTGACCAAATATGCTTTTATGTCTCAAACCAAGACAAAACTCTGATTTGGAACCCAAAATACAGATGTTCTGTGTCTTCTAGCACCTTGAAATCAAATGCTCAAAATCAAGAATTCTTATGAATAAATATACAAAAAGGAGAAAAATATTGATAATAGCAAACATTTCTGGAAAAGAGTGTATGCAATCATGCATATACCTGAAGATGAAGTTGTTCTCTTTCCGATGCAAGTTTTGTGACCAAGTCAGTAATGATTTTAGTTCTGATACCAATGTCCTTGACAGTGGATATCTTCACACTGTTGGCTTCATGTAATGAGTTCTCTAGACTTACTACTCGACCTCTCAGAAATGATAGCTCCTCACTAAGCTCTAAATTAGTGTCTGCTAACAATGTACACTTTGATTCAGCATTCTCGGCCCTGGTTTCAGCTTTTGAAACCTTGCCTTTCAGATCTTCAATCATATGCTCCATGTCAGACATTGTAGATCTCAGCATACTCTGTTGTTCAACAAAGGCATCAACCGATGCCTTTGCATGCTCTAATTGGGTGTTTGACTCCTTCAGCTTCCTCTCCAAAAGGCTGGCCTTATCTGAACCATGACTTTTAAGAGAGCTTAGCTCCCCATTAAGTTTTATATTAGCATGTGTTAGTTGCATGCACCTTACTTCAGCATTTTGTGCTCTACTTTCTGCTCTCAAGACATCATCTTTGAGATTCTTAATAATATTTTCCAATGGGATAGAGTGCAGCACATTCTTCTCTTCCTGACTTGCTTCTGCCGATGCCTTGGCCAAATGCAGCTGTGAATCGGAATCCCTTAACTGTTTTTCTAGTTCTTGAACTTTATCCCGCAAGGATGATAATTCAGGGTTTGAATGTCTGAGATTCTGCTTAGCTTCTTCAACAGCTTCAACTTTTTGACTCTCTTCTTGCATATTCTCTGGTTTCATTTCCAGAGAAGACAGTTTCACCAAGCTGTGTTCTAACTTCAACTTGAGATCATCTTCCCTACATCTTGATGCACTTAGATGGAACTGTATGGTATTAAGTCTATTTATAAGTTCCTTTGAAGTTCCCAAGAGTAACTCAGAAGCATTTTCTGCTGCAAACATTCTCCCATAAATTGTTTCAATTGATTCCTCCAAAAAATATGTTTCCTGTTCTTGATGACAGAGCTCCAGTTTGACTTCTTCTACAGTAGATCTCGAATCAGAGAGGTTCTTTTCAAGATCTAACTCACTTGCTATGGATTGTTCTAACATCTGCAAAACATTTCTCCTTTGATCTTC
This sequence comes from Rhipidocladum racemiflorum, assembly GCA_036346355.1. Classification (NCBI taxonomy): domain Eukaryota; kingdom Viridiplantae; phylum Streptophyta; class Magnoliopsida; order Poales; family Poaceae; genus Rhipidocladum; species Rhipidocladum racemiflorum. The sequence continues at coordinate 54,147,332 of CM070577.1, read as the reverse complement.
TGTTTGCATATTAGTGTGGGATGAGATATGACCGTTTTCACACCCACAATCTTCAATAATCCCTGTACAAGTGCAGTTAGAAAAGAATACAATTGATGCACATAGAACCAATGGATAAGTAAGAATTTACCTGCTTTGTCATTGGAAAACTCTATGGCTTTCTCAAACTTTGCATACTCTTTTCTAATATCAGCAATTAGATCCTGCATCTGCTTCAAAGATATCTGAAAGGCATCCAGCTTAGCTTTAACTTTGTCTCCAGATCCTTCTTCATAAACCTTATGCTCAAAATTTTTAATTTCAATTTGAAGAGAACTAATCAAGTTATCTAATTCCTTGACTTCTGCATCCAAAATACCATATAAGATGTCCAATTCGAAAGCATCCTCAGCAGTCTCAGAAGAAACAGATTCATTTTCCAAGGTAAGAGGCTCAAAATCAGTAGCTCGATGAGCTATTTCCATCATCAACATCTCCAAATTTAGTAATTTCTCAGAGGCAAATGCAAGTTCGAGTTCTACTCTTGTAATAATTTCCATATTGCTTCCTCCTATATTCATTCTATCTCCAGAAGCAAGGGCATTTTCTTGGAAATAATCATCATTTACATTGTTCTCGACATCCATAATTCCTATTCTACCTCCTACACATTAGGTCATATACCAAAAAAGAAACATGAGATACAAGAGATAGATTATTAAAAATATCAAAATAAAAATAAATACGGAAGGAAGAAAAAATGGTGAACAACAAAAACCAAAGCATAAGTGATGTAAGTTCATTGGATAGATCAACGGTTTTAAAGAGCTGATCATCATAGTATTCAGAAAGAAATTAATAGTGTGATTTCAAAACTAAAAATGTACGCAGAAGAAACTTCAGTACGCAGAAGGTCCAACTGGACTAAAACAATCTGGCACAGCCGTGCAGCACATCAGGTGTCGGTCCAAAAAATGCCAGAAACCATAAGCGTCTGCAACTCGGTAGGAACGGGTGTATGGGTACATAAACGTCTCAAGAACACCTGCTTGGACTCGAAAAGCTAATAATATATGCTGCCTTAAACCTACTGTGTTTCGCAAATCATCATCTAATAACAGACACAAAAGTATGATATCCCAATTCAATTGTTAGATGAGCACACGAGCTGGATCCCATGTCGCCAACCAAAATCTCTTTCGGGCTGCAAAATGGCCCATCTATCGAGCTGTACAGGCCTAGAGGGAAACACTCACACGACTCTGATGGTCTCCACTTTGTTCAACCATTACCCTTCCGTGAAAGCAGGGACTCAATCCTACTACTACTTGGGTCGTAGGCACACTCAATTAGGATAACAAATCTCGACAGAACTACTCCACTTGCTCCCAAACCGACCAAGAACTGCTCCCAATTACTGCACTCCAACCTCGATTAGCGCCCCCCGATCCAAATTAACCGATTCAGCACAGGCCGTTGACCCAAATCAGCAGAAGCCAAATAACAAGCGATACACCAGAGGCATTCTGGCGAGCACGTAGCCCTCGCTCTAGCAGTAGGATGAGGAGGTGGGATGGGGTGGTTACCTCGGCTCAGGGGAGGAAGGCTGGAGGCTGTCGCTCGCGATCACCGTCGAGTAGAGGAGCGAGATGAGGTGACGGGGATGGAATGGATTCGGATGTTTTTGCCTTCAAAAACAATGGTATTTTTCTGGAAAGATGTCAGATGAGCGTGCGTGCGGGATGAATGTTGCGCCACCACGAGAGCGGTAGGCCGCACGGACAGAAAGAGTGCGTTGAGCTCTATGGGCTGTTTGTTCCGCTCATGGGTCTAAATTTCGGTGAAATTTGATGAGATCCCGGTGAAATCTTGGATTTCGAATCCCTCCGAGATTTAAAATCACAGAAAATTCAAAAAGAAATTCAAATCTCGGATTTCTCAGCGAGATCTCGGCAATTTTGGGCGAGATTTGGTAGTTTTTTTACCAGATTTTGATTTTTTTTTTTTGCATTGTATTTGCTTGGGTTTAGGATCAAGATCATCCACAAAAAATTTTAACATGTTTTTGACTATTTTTTGGTCAGTTCAATTTGTCAGTTAGGACTTTTCGAATTTTTTAAAATTTTTTAAGATTGATTATCTTCTGAAAATTTTATGAGTATATTATGAATGTGTTAGGACCATTCACAAAAATTTTCAAAATTTTCTAAAATGATTTGAACTTTTTTAATACATAGGAACCTTTCTAGTGCATTGAAACAGCATAGAGAAATGATATCTGATACTGACATTGATAGTTGAAATCAATCTGTGTATAACTATGAGAGAGAAGTGGAGTGAAAACAGTGGTACAAAAACCATTTCAAAATTATTGAATGACATATATTGAAAAACAAAATTTAAAACCTAAGATGCCATGTATTTATAAATGGGTACAGTACTAACTCATCTATGTATATATGGCATTGATCAGGCCTTCATCAATTCAATCACATGCACGTCATGCTAGGTCAGCCTTAAACTTCATATCACCAAACCTAGAGTAGAGCTCAATAGATCTTTTCTTACTGGTTAAAACTCAAAACTGCACGTGGTTTCAAAGAAAGAACCTCCCTCAGAACTGCAGGTGGTTTCAAAGAAAGAACCTCCCTAAATACATATGAACATATATACAACTTTTCAAATGACTTGAAGTTCATTTGTTACATTTGAAATAACAAAAACTTATTTTATATACGGTTTTTATCACGACTTTACCACTGTTAGATTTTTAAAAAATTCCTCATGCTTGATCATCATCTCAATTTTTTATGGGAACATTAGTGATGTCTGAGGGCCATCCAAAAAAATTTTCAAAATTTTTTGACGTGTTTTGGATCATTTTTCTGACGGTTCAATGTGAACCGAGATCTCGGTAATTTCGGCCGAGATCTCGGATTTCCCGGTTGAAAAAAAACTTGATTTGAAATTTGGTTTTTTGCATTTCGTCCGGATTTTGCCCAAACTTTTCGAATCTCACCGAGATTTTGGATTTCGGCCACCTCCGAGATTTTTCCAAAAACGAGATTTGTAACCTTGGTTCCGACGACAAATCTACTTTACCAAAATTTAGTATTATCAAATTTTTGTTACTAAATTAGTTACTAATATTTTAGCTAAAAATTAATAAAAAAAAATAAATTAGAGAATTAAGAGAGAAGAAAATTTTGTCAAAATTTGGTAGAAAATTTGCCACACTCCCATGATGGCCAGTCATTGGCCTTCGACCGGGTCGCGCTCCAGCGCCAAGCCATCGCTACCTTAGACACGAGGCGGCTAGGGTTAAAACACTAGCTACCCAGTCTTGGGCCGGTCGCCACGGGCCGCGAGGTTAATAGGCCACGGCAACTCGCTAGCATAGTCCAAAAGGCGTGCGGCCTGGTCATTTTTTCGAACGAAAAAGGAAAAAGAAAAATAGTAATTTTGTGTTTTAAGCCCCAAATGTACAGTTATTTATGGCCGACTATGAAAAATTTATTATAAGAACCCTGAAGTTTCCTGTAATTCCAAAAAATAGTTAATAAATTATGAAACTTTATATTAAATCCTAGAAATTAAATTTTTAGGTATATGGGCTTCTATAAATTTATTGAACTTCAGACTTAGTATACATTGGAAGCTTCATATTTCTCAGTTTATTTCTCCTGGTATTATTCTATGTTTATATATGCTGAATTCATATTTTTCTGTTATTTGGTAATTCTGAAAATTGCTCCATAATTAGCAAACAATTATGAAAAAGTTAGGAAAATTCTAGAAATTTTAGATAAATATCTACTTAATAGATATAGACTAAACTTTACTGATTCAATGATATACATACAATATAATATTTTATCAACAGTAAAATACAATCTTACTTGCATATAGGATATGTTGGACATCGCAAAGAGGAAATTTAGAGAGCTTGCCCTGAATGGCAGCAATTACCTCACCTGAGCAATGGATGTCAAGATCAACTTGACAGCTCAATCTCTTGACGCTGCCATGACTTAGCTTAGAGCTGACGCCTTTGCTCTTCCTGAAGCTGCCAAGTGTGCATCCTTGTATTTTACGAGGCATCATCTCCATGCAGACTTGACGGCCTAATATTTGATGGAGACCAGCTGACAATATGGGGTTCCCTGAAAACAATATAATTAGCAAAGATCTACCCTGTTGTTAGAAGCACAACGCGAGTGGGCCCTCTTACACTTTTAGGATTTTAAAATCACGGTAGCATATAACTTTATTATGCACAAGCTTGTCATTAAACTGACAACTATAAATAAAAAGTTATTGATGTTTAAATGATAGATAAGATATTCTGCACCTTCAACCTCAATATGAGAATACTACAGCAACAGTGCCATCATGTTAAGTACTAGAAGTACTCTAAGCTTATCTGCATTTTGCTAGAAACAAAAAAACATAATGAACTCATAATGAATAATCATCACATTCTCTCTAATGGAATACATGCAATGCACAAAGCACATGAAAATGCTCAATAGGCTAGTTATAGCCATAGCCACAGAAAAGACCAAAAGCATAAAGGGGAAATAGAAGAATGATATGATATAGATGGGAAGACGTAAGCCCTAGTGGAGAGATAATGATAAAGGACAAGGGAGCTTCCAGAAGCAAGATTCAGCCAACAAAGCTGCTCATCCTCCACAACTATACTTTAGGTGTGGCTGCAATAACCACTGGTTTCGCTGTGAAACCCCGGATCGGTTACCCGGAATCTCTTGTGTATTTCTGTGCTAGTCCCAGATCAACGCTAGCACACACAGTTCACAGTGATAAATCATACCAAATGGAACGAAATAATAGCATAAATATAAAGTACTAGCCACATGGCTATTTATTACTTCTCGCAGTCACATGACCAGAGTTCACAGCAGCGGAAAGAAACAACAAAAAGATAAAACCCAAGCGACTCCACAGGCAAACGACTGGAACGCGCGCCTAGTTATCCTGGTGATCTTCAACGAACTCCTCGGCATAGAACTCACCTTCTTCAACTGCGTCTTGGTAATTCTCTGATGACAAAATTTTGTGTAGCATGTGAGTACAAAAATACTCAGCAAGTCTGGAAAATTATGCAACATATAGGGCTTCCAAAGGAAGGCTTATTAGGGTTCTTTTGCACAAAGCCAAGTTTCATCAAACTATACTTATTAATAATTTTCACAAAGCATATTTTAGCAATTATTTTAACAATTAAAATTGTTTATTATTCTAGTGAAGGTTCTATCCACCATCACTAGTATTCTGGCTCTATCCGCTTAGTTTTTAAAAGATTAAGGTAATCCAACTCATGACTCCATCAATCATGATCAAAATAGGTTCCAACTACCTGATTGGCTCAATCCGCCAAATACACATCCGAGAGTTCTAACCACTCCCAGATCCCAAAATAAAACATCAGTTATTTTTAAATCCAAAACCAAGTCTACCAGCATGAAAGCATTCTTCGCTTTGCCCTTGACCGTAGCACGGCTATTCGAATAGTTTAACACTCTGCAGAGGTGTACAGCTTTACCCACAAGACATGATCTTTCATTTTTGCCTCCGGATTAACACACTTCTTTTGGTGTGTCTGCAGAGAGATCATGACAAGACCTTTACAATGTATCCATCTAACCCGACCCACCCTCTGAGGTTTCACCGTTGTTAGGGTTCAATCTACCCAGTACAGAAGCCCCCTCTTGCGCCGTGTGGGAAAAACAACTTGCCTCCATTTGGCACCCACATTCCACCATCTGGTGAGTCTAAGTTAGATTTCTATAAATTATTTAGTCAGGTCGTACCCATTATAGACTTGTGGTTATACGGTTATGCTTAGAATGGACAGTCATAAGCGTCGGTCCTTAATTGACTTGGGGCGGGACTTGCACAATGAAGACTAGTGCTCCATTCGCACCTACCCGACATTCCATTCCGCCCAAGTCCAAATCATTTTTCATTTTATTTTTATTTTGCAAAAATAGTAGAAAATACATTGCTATATTTCTTTAAAAACACATTTTAACCATAATTTCGAAGAAATCCCACCCATGAAACATTCATAAAATCCACCTTTAGAAGCGCTCGCAAACACCACGCACATTTTCCAAATAAATTCTGACTTTAGCCAAATCGAGTTACAAATTAAATCTCAAGAGTTTCCAACACAACCCACTTTGTCCATCTGCTTCCTTTAAAATTTATTCCAAAGATAATTCAGTGTGAACACGAAGGAGCGCGATCCACTCAGAAACTTTTGGGTGTAAATCTATACTCATAGCATAAATTAAATGAATGGGCTAAAACCAAATATTGGCACCAATCACTACAAATTTAGGGAAACTCTGAAACGCAACATAAGGAACACCTTGACCGAAAGCATTCAACCAAAATAGTATGCCAAACCAGTACAAAAGTTTTAAACACAAGCTCAGCATGAATCCCACCATATCTAGTATTCCACTACACTTACCATTTACGCATTCAATATTCACTATTTACTCATCGAGAAACCCCATCATAATTCAACCAAATACTACATAACAAATTCTTTCTCTAGTTAGCTTTCCCAACACTTATAAATAAAGTTTATGATGCTTATGAAAAGGACATCCAACCAAGACTACGTCAACATGATCCCCACGGACCAACATATCATAATACATCATATTATAAATTTGAAACAAAGTACTTCAACAAATACTTTGGCATGATTAACCCATCCATTTTATACCACATATACATCAACATCTCAACAATCGAAACTTTTTCAATTAACAAATGACTTCAACACATAAATGTTATCTCCACAAGACAAAATTCATAAGTAGGTTTCTAAGATATACACTCAATAAGGATAGAGTCCTACATCATATTAATTATCCAAGGTTCACTCCATCACAGCATGTTACAATGTCCTCCATTTTAATAATGGTTTTCAACAATTAATCTAAACAATTACCACCACTGCTAAGTTCATCAATATCAATAATTTGCATAATCCTAAAAACAACCGCATTGCTTTTAGTTACCCTATCATTTATTATAACAAATTGCCACTACACCACATACTCCAACTATTTAAAATAAATTGAATAAGTTTGTGAGACCCCGGATCAGCTATCCGACATCTCTTGTGTATTTCCGTACTAGTCCTAGATTAGTAGCTAGTACACATAGTCAACAGTGATACTTCATTGCCGAACATTACGAAATTGTAACATAAATAATAAAGTATAGGCCCCATGGCCATTTATTACAATACTCGGTCACGAGACCGGAGACACGACAGCGGAAGCAAAAGCGACAAAGAGCGAACACCAAAAACACCACAGGCGACGACAAGACACGCGACTAGCTATCTTGGCAATCTTCCTCGAATTCTTCGGTGTAGAACTCACCGTCTTCAGCTGCGTCCTGGTAATTCTCTGATGATGACAAGGTGTGTAACACGTGAGTACAAAAGTACTCAGCAAGTCAGGGAAAGTGTGTATATGTGGGGCTTTCTAAAGGAAGCTTAATACGGTTCATTTGCATAAAGCTAAGTTTCATCAAATCATACTTGCTAATAAGTTTCATAAGGCATGTTTTAGCAACTCATTTTAGCAATTGAATTATTTAATATTTCAGTGAATGTTATATCCACCATCACTAGTATAAGGCTCTAACCGCCACAATCAAAAGATTAGGTTTAATCACATATGACTCTTTCCGTCAAGGCATAAAACAGGTTCTTTCCACCTTGTTGGCTCAATCCGCCATCAAACATCCGAGAGTTCTAACCACTCCCGAATCCCAAAACAAAACACCATTTAGTTTGAAAACCCAAAACCAAAGTCTACCAATATGAAAGCATTCTTTGCTTTGCCCTTGACCGTAGGCACGGCTATTCGAATAGTTTTAACTCTGCAGAGGTGTACAACTTTACCCACAAGACATGATATTCTCTTGATGCCAAGCTATTAACACACTTCCTTTGGTGTGCCGGCAGAGAAATCATGACAAGGCCTTTACAATGTGTACGCCTAACCCGACCCACCCGCTGAGGTTTCACGCTGTTAGGGTTCTAGCCACCCAGTACAGAAGCACCCTCTTGCGCCGTGTGAGAAAAACAGTCTTGCCTCTATCCAGCACTCACATTCCACCATTTGGTGAGTCTAAGTTAGGTTTCTACAAATTATTTAGCTAGGTCGTACCATTATAGACATGTGGTAGTACGGTTATGCTTAGAATGGACAATCATAAGCGTCAGTCCTTAATTGACTTGGGGCGGTACTTGCACAATGCAACTAGTGCTCAATCCGCATCCACCCAACATTTAGTTCCGCCCAAGTCCAAACCTTTTTTTCTTTTCTTTTTATTTTAGAAAAACAGTACCAAAATCATTATAATCATTTCCAAACCATACTTTAAATTCTCATTTTTGTATAATCCCACCCATGGGTCATTTGCATCGATGTTGGCCCTAAGCAAATCTACCGTACTATTCAACAAAGGTCACCATATAAGGTAATCATGGCATAGCAAACGTCCTAGGGTTACAAGTAAACATGGATATCAATAACAAAGGAGGTATTCGCAAATTGGATTAACTATTTATCTATATTTGACATACGATGATAAACATAGCATGCAAGTTTATAAAACACTTTAAAACACATTTATAAACATAGAGTCAACATGCGTCAAGGAGACTTGCCTTCAGTCGCAGCGAGGTCGTTGAACGCTTGAAGTCCGGCGGCGGGGTCGGCGGACTCGGTCGGCTCCTCGTCTACGTGCAAAACGAGACAACAAATAAATAACCAAAAAATAAATAAAATCCAAAAATTACCAAAGTAGTACTGGCAGGTAGATCTTGAATTTAGATGAATATGGAACTTGAATGGAGTCAATCGGAGTTCGGACAGAGAAGTTATGAGCGTCCGAAGTTCGAAAAAATCGGGAAAATGCGAAATGAGGGAATATTCCGGAATATTTTATTTTTCCTAATTTCTAGAAATAATTGGCTCTATGGAGGGTGGGCCCTAGCTGTCATTGGAAGGGAGCTTCTTCCCCATGGCTTGCAAGGCCAAGAACAGAGGAGGAGCTCCTCCACCATGGCGCCGGCGACGGGGACCGGCCGGCCAGCCAGGCAGCGACGGGGAGGGGTGGCGGCGGTGGAGGAGGCTGGCGGCCTGGCGACGCCGGGAGGCGCGTGGTCGGCGGTGCAGCTGAGGCGGCGCCGAGCCAAGCGGGCGCGCGAGGCCGGAGAGGCGACGGCGCGGGGAGGCCGACGGCGGCAGCTGCCGCCGGAAGCCGGAGGTGGCGGCGCGCTTGGCCCGGCGGCGGCGCTGGCGGCAATGCAGCGCGAACCGGCGCAAAGACGGAAGGCGGCGAGCTCGCCGGAGGTCCGGCGACGGCAGCCGATCGGCGGCGACATGCGCAAGGGCATGAGCAAAACAGAGAACCCAAAAAGGTTCCAAAAATTTGTAATTTTGCAAGAAATTTGAACATGAGTTTACAAATTGATTGATGGCACAATTAGATGACATCCTAAAGACCTTAGAATATCAAGGAATTGAACCACAACTCACCGGAGAGGAAGAATTTGGCGAAGAACGGAGGTTCGGCCGAAGCGCTTCAACCTCGAAATTCGTCGCCAAAACTTGATGAAACCTAAAATTAATGAATGAATTAGAAACTAGACTCCCACACGTCCACAAGGAAACAAACGGAATGAGGATTGACCCACCAGAGAGGGAGGAACGAGGATGAACACGAAGAACACACGAAAACGGTGACCCAGCGCCGGTTTTCTTGATCTAGCGGATGAACGAGGTGGAGAGGCTAAGAGTGAGTGCTACCACCGGGAAGAGGGTCCTTAAACGATGCAATGAGAGGTGGAAGCACGCCGTTTGGAGAAGAAACGGCCGAGTTAATGCCAATAATGTGCATTTTGGTTTTTGGCCGATTGTTCAAATTCCGGCGAGATTGGCGACTAATGATGGTGGGGGATGGAAGGGATTCGTCGCTACGGATTCAACGGACTCGACCGTTCGTGATTTGGAGGTGTGTGGTAGAATTTATGGGCATTTGAATGAAGGAAAATGGATATGGAAGCTTCCTCCATGGTTGCCTGGCAAAACCAATCGTGCATGCCTCAAGGTTGAAGATGAACACTGTAGCAAGGCCACGTGGCATCCTCCGGTTGGCCGAGCAATACGCAAATGAACCACCCTAGGGAAAAATTAGCAAAAATGGTCTAAAAATTCCGGAAAAATTCCTAGAATCATTTTGGAATATTTGGAACCCAATAAAATTGGTTTCGCGGAATTTGGATGAAATTTGAGGATTTGAATATTCTGGGGCGAATAGCGGGCATTAAACAAAAGCCGCGCGAGATAAAATACCAGAGAGCTTCCAAAAATCTTGGGAATCATTCCAAAAATAATTTTGGAATATTTGGGACCTAATTGAAGTGATTTCGGGATTTTTGGAGCATTTCGAACTCGGGTGAAATTTCGGGTACCGGCGGGAACCGAGAAATTCGATTTTCCGAACGGAAGGGAATTAAATTCCGATTTTGGATGGGAAGGGATGCCAGGTTAACATAAACACCAAGGAAACTCCAATTTTTGAATCTACTTATTTTAAATTAGATTTTTTTCCAACAAGCGAAACTGAGGATGTTACAAAGTTGAACCAACACAAAGCTCTTAAAACAACCAGAGAAACCTATGTATTCCCAATTGACATCGATACTAGCATTATAGGAACACAACTGTATACTTCCAAATATACTAATAGTTTGCAACAACAACATAAATAGCAACTCTAATCAACTTCCAAGTTAAAGTCACTAGCCAACACGATTAAATTTCTCCATTAACACGTTAAGTTAGAACATCTTTAAACAACCAGCAAAGGTTCTTTAACAATGTCAGTAGTTTACATCATCTTAATGTTTTAACTATGCATCAGGGTTTAAAACTTTAACCATTATCGAGGGTCATAAGCACTTTTAAAGAAAAGCAACAGATTTTAAGCATGTACATTAACACATTTAATCATTCTCGCTATAGAGTAAACTACAACACTAGTAGTCTATTTATTCTCAAGCTAAAGATAACAATCACATTGAATTGATTCAACTCACAAATTAATCTAGCAATACGTTATTCCATAAACCACATCGTTACCTACTACATAGTACGAACATAAAATTTTCTAAACACCTTCATGAATCACATACTCTTGACAAATAGGATGCAACCCAACTTTAAAGATAACCATAGCTCAAGAACAAGAATGAACACCGATAAAGAATTTCTCCTTTCCAGGCAAAGAAGAAAAACAAAACTCCAACAGAAATGAAGGAGAGCTCAACTCTCAAATTTCCAACTCTGATAGCCAAAACTCTTCAAGAAATCTCAAGATCTACAACTTCCAAGAAGAAAGATGGATGCACCAGGGAAAACCTGATGTTCAACCAAATCTTTTCCGATAAAGAGTCAAACTTAGCTCCACCCAACTTAAGGTCTGCACCAGGAGAAACTCCAACACTTTTCTTAGATAGGGAGAACAACAACCACATAAGTTTCCTTCCCAAAACAGTCCACAATAACCAACAAAATCGGGTGTCGAAGCAAAAAAATGACCAAAAGACGCACAACACAAAACTCTTCTTCTTTGTCTTCACCCAAAAAAGACAAAACCGTAAACTGCCAAAAGAACAATCAGCGAGTACTCAAAACCAAACACTTTTCCTTGGTTCCTAACCAACCAAATACCAAGAAAACCAACCAAAACCGACCGTCAGAACGGTAAAGAAAAATCCGAAAGAATCCACCACCAGACCCTTCTATTTGACTCCAGTCACTACCCGATCTACAACAGAAAAGGGAAAGCACTCTTCCCCCACAGGGGTTAATAGTTCTTCGGTGATGGCTCTAACCGGCCACACCGTCAAACCACAACCTTACTAAGAATAAATAGGTGACCGAAACCCTTCGGCACCACAACCCCCCTTTAACACGATAACAAGAACAATTCAATCAATTCTCTCGTAAACATAGCAACATACATGATCAAATATAGCATTCAACATAAAAGCTTAAATACAACATTTAAGCTTAAAGCAACGATACCCATATCATTTTCCTACTGTGTATCAGAGTGTGTCAAATTTTAAATTAATTATTCCACTTACACAAATTTTAATGTTGCTATCCTATGGCAAAATTTTAAGTATAACCTAAGCCATGTTTCTAGGTTATCCCACATCAAAATTTTAGTTAACCCTATGGTATTTCACTAAGTTCATACACCACAGACCTGAAGCCCATTCTGATACCAACTGTAACACTCTGGCATCAAGTATGCCCTGGATATCACCAAACATAGTAAAAATAGTAACTAAAAACCACAATTAAGAGCAAATTACAGCAAGGGCATAAATGCTTTAACCGAAATTTCGGCAACATCTCCTTTGTAATTCTATGGGTTGAATCAACAGTAGTATTATCACAAGCAATAACATTATAGATGACATCTAAAACAACCATAACATGAAGTATATCAACAATTTTAAGACCAATTAATGAATTCAAATGTTTCATGGCTAAATGAAGTGAACGATAGAACCAAGCACACATTAAGGCATAACCCAAGTTCTAGCGCAATAAAATTATTCATCACAACCAGGAATGAAAGAGTGTAGTTGTCAAAGTGTATGAAGCTACGTGAAGATGTGCCGCTAATCCCCTTTCCCGCATGCCGGTTTCATGGTACCTAAAAACAACATAAAACACAAGCATGAGTTCATCACTCAGCAAAGTGTATTGCAATGGAACACGCAAACAGTTTTCCATACCATCATTACTACATCTCATATTCAACATCATAAGCATTTCATATTTCACCTTATATTCATCTCATTCACATCATCATACATGCAATGCAATGCACATGTCTCTTTAAAGGACATACCGGTATTGCCGAGTGCACACCCGTCGGTGTGCACCCTCTTTCCCCTTTCCTTCCCGTAGATGGAGGGTGCCTACTCTTACTAACTCGCTCCCATACACAACCGTGGATGGGACTACGTGGTAGGTCTTTTGTGTTCACTACGTGTGAACACAGAGGCCCGCATCAGAATGGGACGCCTCTTCCATTATGAATGCACATATGCCACATCATGATAAAACTTGCATAACGGAAACTCAATATAACAACGGCATATATTTGAACTAAACATGAACATCATAACACATGCGAGGAACAACATGGCAACATAGAGCATCATTTAGTAACATAGCAAAACTATACAACTAGTTGGTCACCCAAAACCCCAAATCCATCCCAATACACTTGCCTTCAACCGTGAGCGACGGAGTAGCGAGAGGTTGAGGGCATTCCCAGGGTCACACCACCTGCACAAAGGTACATTACACTCAAAACAAGCCCCCAAAAATAGAACAAGAATGATTTTCTACACCAACCTCGCAACCCACTCCAAAAACCTGAAAACAGAGAATTTGTCCCATTGGGACAGCGGGCTTACAACTAGCATAACTTGAGTTCGAAAACTCCAAATCAAGTAAACGAGTACATTTTCTCGAAGCTTAGAAAATTTCCCATCTTTTCCTAAGTATTGGCAAAGACTGATTCAGCCACTAAAGTTGTCTAATCTACAGTTGAACACAATATGTCCTAATCTCGTCATAGATTTGACAATGTTCGGTAAAACAGTCATAACTTTTAAACGGTTGAACGGAATTTCGCATTCTTGGAGTCCACTGAAATATAATTAAATTATCTACAATTTCCGTAACAGTCGGCTGATCAGAAAATGCCCATAAAATTGCCAAAATGCAAGCCCTAGGTCCGGGTGCAAATCTGCCCGAGGATAGAACGTGGGACAACATTGCAACCTCCCTAATCTCATCTAGGAACAGCACCTAAGCATGAACTTTAAGCATGGATTACCCTCCTAGCAGCACCTATACCAGCCCAAAAGAGCCACGAGTCGTTACCTCTTCTCAAAGAACCTCGCGACAACGAATCGCTCCTTCCTTCCGGCCGCTCCTTCCTCCCGAACCGCCGCGATTCACCGGAGATTCCCGAACCGACGATCCACCGAGCGGGGAAACGAAGAACACCACAGAGGAAGATGATGTGGGGCTGCTAGGGAGGGGAGGATGGTGGCTAGGGAGGGGAGATGAGGTGGAGGTGCATGGGCAAGGGGCGACTAGGGGGGCGCAAGGGACAAGAGGGGGGGCAAGGGACAAGAGGGGGAGGCGGCTAGGGTTTGAGGGAGGGGGTGGGGCGCATGTGCAAGGGCAGCAGGGCTTGCTGCCCCAACACCCCCTCCACATGGGCTAAATTCCCCCTACCTTCGGCCCACAATGGTCCCCCAAAGCCCGAGTTAGATCCCCCAAGGCCCAAACTCCCCCAGAAAGCCCAATTACCCCTGGAAAGGCCCAAACTCCAGAAATGGCCGAAAAACATGCTACAAAAGTCGTACCGTAATGCCGTATTCTATATTATCACATTTCATTAAGTCGCAAAAACTCTTACTGATAAATCACATTCTCTAATGTCACATCCTATGATGTCACACCACTAAATATTGAAGGGAATGATTTTAGAAAGGGGTTTTGATGCAAATGAGTTATCACATTAATTGAGCCATTTAGAGGCACTTAATTTCAAGCTACTAATCAAGTCCCTCTTAATAGTATGGCATCTGTAGGATCGAAGTATACGAATATAGCAATCAGAGGGGGGGTGAATGATTGTGCGGAAGCTAAAACCAAATTCTTAACCTATTAAAATTCACCCCTAAAACAGAACCAAATAATTGCCTCGTTTTCGACAAAAATAGAATGACAGAGGTTTGGTAAAACGCGAATTCTCAGAGATCCAACCGTTAGATTGATCTGAAATTTGGACACAAGAAACTAGATTCCAATACGAATCGAACCCAAAAAGAATCAGCTCGATCGGACTTACGGATCAAAAGTTATGAGCTTCGCAAGCTTGCTGATCCAGAACTTGACGAGAATCAATCTAATCAAAACTTCAAGATTAAACAAGAACGACAAAAGATTGATCAACTAGACTTTGAGAAACACTAGATCAATACCCTAGAGAGGTTTTTGACGGATCAAATCAAGATAAAACTTAAAGAACAAAAACCAATCTAGAACTAGAACAAGCATGCAAACAAGAACCAAAAAGAGAACGTTGAAGCAATGCGGGAACTAGAAGAATTGATCTTTATTTCTTTTGTCTAAAGTACTCTCATCAAAAGAGTACAAACCCTAAAACAAGCTCAAGGCTTGATGCGCTTAGCTCTGCTTGGTGCCTTTCAACAGGAGACCCCCCACCTATTTAAAGCACCAACCCACAAAGAGTTCTGAATACGATTCCTATTCCCTAGAAGGAATCCGTATCCAACACAACTCTACTTGGCCCAACCTGGCCGAGTACAACTCTTGCACGCGTATGGTAACCCTACCATACTCACGTGACTAACACTTTGCACGCGTATGACCTCCTGCCATTCTCACGTGACTAACCATTCTTCATGTGCACCATTCTCTTAGCCCGAACGTCCCGCATGACATCCTTGACCACCAAGACCTCAGTTCCTCCTGAACTTAGTCCCGAACCTCAGTTCCTCCATGAACCTAGTTCCGGTCCCGTCATCGACCACATTCGTCTTCGAGCAATACCTGCACATGAACAAACCACAAAACAAAACCGAGCACAAGTCCACGACTTGACTCAAGGTCAATCCATGCAACTACTCACATGAGCATTGTATAAAGTCCACTTCAAGCATCATGAAATTCTCACAAATTTTATAATCTCAAAAACAAATCAAAATTCAAAGTCCAAATTTGCACAAACCCTAATCGAGCAAAAAGCCATTCACGCCGGACAGATCGCCAAAAGCATGTGTATGGCGGACCAAAAAATTTGGTCCGTCATGCATGGGAAAAGCGAGATCGCCAAAACACATGTGTATGGCAGACCAAAAAATTGGGTCCGTCATGCATGGGAAAAGCGAGATCGCCAAAACGCATGTGTATGGCGGACCAAAAAATTTGGTCCGTCATGCATGGGAAAAACGCGATTTCTTGAACAAGCGTAAAAGCATCAAAATCACGTTTATGACAGACCAAAGACTTTGGTCCGTCATACATGCGAAACTCACTGTTTTTTGGATGTTTGGTCTGGCGCAAATGCAAAGTCTCTATTTTTGGATGTTTGAATGTTTGGCCCTTTATGCAAGCAATTTTGCAAGATTAAACCTAATCAATTTTTCAGCACATTATCAAGCCAATTTTTCATCACATGATCAAGCCAATTTTTCATCACATGATTCACAGCATCTATCCTAGCAACATGATCTCTCTCCAACCACTAAGATCAGCAAAATGCTATAAAAGATCCTTCATCTTTATACCTTGATCTTGAGCTTGACTTCGAATAGGGACTCATGCCATTGCTTTTCGTATTCCGTTGACAGGGACTAATCACCTTTTGCACACTCAAAACAAAATGTTAGTTCACAAAAATTGATTTTCATTAATTACCAAAACAATGCAAAATTGGAGGGCCTGCTTCATCCGCTTCTCCGGTGAGCAGCCTAGACCAACCGATGTCGTGTCGCATCCGTGTGCGACATGCGTCCTCTACCCACACATGTGTCGCTAATAGGTGGGCCCCACCTATCAGGCACTATTCTTTGTCTCCCAATCAGACTCCTCGCACCACACCATGTCCACCATGGACTCCCTTTCTCGCAGTACCTTTCATGGGTATTTAAACCATGCCTGAGCCTTAGGATCACATCGAGAGGAGCTCCTTATCCAAAGCTTAAATTTCCATATCTGTTAGTAATCTTGTGAAAAACTAGTTGCAAAAGGTATACAAATGCTTTTGAAATGTTTTCCAAAGGCTTTGACATTACAAAAATCTATTTTTAAAGAAAATGAGTTTCAAGTCAAAAAGCTAGTTACTAGTATCTTGTTTAGGATTTAAACTTATAATTTTCAAAGAATTAATTGTAAAAATATTTTGAAAATAAGTTTAAAATGAAAAACAAAGAGTTGGTCATTCTTAACAATTCTTGTGATCAAAATATTCTCAAAATACCAACTAAACAAAAGTTATTTGATTTTGAAAATCACCCGAAAATTACTCTTGACCTATATCAGTCATAATATTGCACTTTGTGTGTTTTCAACTTTTAGACCGGATCTAATGTTATATATTAGTTCCAAATGGCTTTCTAAACTCATACAAAAAAATTTCAAATCTCTATATTTTATATTGCTTCAATTGATTTTTTTTGTGTTATTGAAATTTGGCTTTGCTTTACAAGTGGTTCTTCAAAAGATCCCTTTGGTTAAAATTCAAATTTTTTTGTTTAAAAGGCCTAAACTTGTGAAAAGCTTTGTAAAAGTATTTAAATATGTTTTACAAGCATTCAAATGGAAATCCATAGTTTGGAATCTAATTTGGCCAAAATCTTGTTTTTATCCAAAATAGCCTAATCATACATATTGTTGGATTTTGGTGTTTAAGTTGGATTTCATCATGTATCTTGGCTTGATAGATTATTGCTAAATCATTCTAATCCATGAAATATTAGAATTGCATGCAATCCAAATTAATGCATTTTGACACCCTTATGAATTTTTTTTGTTTTATATGCCTCAAAGCGCATTTTACGAAAAACCATATTTCAAAAAGGCAATTAGTTATCTAAAAAATATTTTTGAATAGGATTTCAAATTTTCAAAAATTTCATTTGTTGAAAATTTCAAATCATTTAGACTTCATTTGAAATGTTTGCAAAGTTCTAGGATTCTGATTCTGCCAAAGCCGGCACTATCACACCTGTATGGCGGTAGCACCGGACACCGGCATTATTGTTAGTGTTATGCCCTTGAGGCAATCATATGGATGATTGTAACATGACTATGTTTATGAATAATAATATGATTATTGGTCCAATGAATGTATATCATTGTTTTGATCAACAAGTGTGTGACTTGTTTATGAAGCTCTTTACTTATTGTTATAATTGGATAAATATCTCTGATCGGATATCATCGTATAGGACAACGATGAATAGATCAGCACATGTATTATTCGATGATCATGTTTCATAGATCATGGGATATGGAGATATCATCAAACATTGTGGACGCATATTGAAGAACAAGTGTTAGATAGACCCACAATGGGACACTGCGAGAATGTTACATTCTTATGTGTCATCAGTGTATCTCATACATAGTAGATGTATGATCCTTAGACCTGAGATTGTTATATTCCCTACATGTGTAATAGTTTACCTTGGGGTTACCAAACACTATTTCCTAACCGGATAGTTATAAAGGTAGCTTTCATGTTTACTATGAAACATGCAGAGGGAAGTGAGCAGTCAAGATGGAATTTGTCACTCCAATGTAACGGAGATATATGTCTAGGCCACTCATGTGATATGATTAAGGAAGTGCATGGCTATGCCGTGATTGAGAAGTCAATCACAACTTATTAATATATCACGGATACGAGAGATGGATTGAACTGTCAAAGGATGACATGCTTCTCGCCTTGAGTTCGATCTTCATATAGTTTGGCAAAGGGATTATTACATCAGTACTTTAATCATATGCGTTTGGGAGTTGGCATGCTCTGCAAAGAGCCGCTACCGACTATTGGATTAGAAAAAGAGTTTTCCAAATCCATGTCCAAATGCGCATGAACCTACAGGGTCACACACTTAACGGGCTAGGACGCATTAATTCGGATTGGATCCGCAATTAATGGACCTCATGGGCTTAGCGCGTAGATGGGCCCTGACTGCCTAGGGTTTCACCTCGTGGCTATATAAGGAGGGGAGGAGGCTAGACACAGGATACACTTTCGTGCGGTTTAGAGGTGTTTCACCAGAAACCCTAGCCACCTCCTCTCGTTGCCCCTGCCGAGCGACCCGGTGCTTGCACACCGACGCACGACGTTCCATCCCCGAACGTGTGGACTGCTGTGGTGACGCTGCTGCTACTGCGGCGTGGAGAGGACGATCCGCGGCGAGGACGATCTGTGGCGAGGACGATCCACTACAACGACGTGCGAAGGATTCCGCAACTGCACGTCTAGTGGTAATAGATCTATGATCCCCTTCTTGCGAGTAGCTTTTCTGGTTTGCGGTAGAAATTTTAATTTGTGCTAGTGTAGCATACCTGTGACACTACGGGATGTCAAAACATTATAAAAAAAATATGAAATCGGAGTTTAAAACTTTACTGTATGAGGTTAATTCGTGTTTTCGGGCTATTTTCGGGAGTGTGGGCCTTTCCGGGGCGATTTGGGCCTTAGGGGGAACCCCACATGGGCCAAAGGTGGAGTTTTCCAGCCCATGTGGGGGGAGGAGGGCAGCATGACCCTGCCCATGCTCCCCCCTTGCCCTAGGCGCCTCCCTCCCTCCCCTCTCACCCCCCAAGCCGCCACCCCCTCCCTCTTCCTCCACACGCCCCCATCTCCTTCCCCCATTGCACCTCCACCTCTCTCCTCCCCTCTCCACCTTCCTTGCTGCCCTAGGGAGCCCCTCACCTCGCCAACCCGCTGTTTTCACCATTGGAGCGCTCCGCGACGAGGAAATCCGGTGGATTTGGAGCGAGGAAGGAGATCGCGTGAACCGGGAGGAGATTCGTCGGTTCATCGTTCGTCGGGCGAAGGTATGGCTAGGGGAATCCTTGGGGTTGGTCTAGGTGCTGTGCTAGAGGGTATTTGGATGCTTTCAGATCAAGTGGTGGTGCTGTGATTGGGTAGATTAGATGAAAACTAGAGTTTGCCACGTTCTCTGCTTCGGGCAGATTGTGCAGTCGACCTAGGGTTTGACTTTTCGCGACCTTAGATTCGGAATTTGGTCGGCCGCCTGTTGAGAAAGTTGTAGGTAACTTCAATACCTTTCAATGGACATAAAGAACATCCAATTCTGCCTAGACGTTTGAAAGTTATGCTCGATTTACCGAGCGTGTTCAAATCTGTGACGTAATTGGGACAGAACGTAGTGTTTTGTAGATTAAACAATTTTAGATGCCGAATCAGCTTTTCCCAATACATATAAAAAGCTAGGAAATTTCCTAAGCTTTGCGATGATGTACTCATTTAATCGATTCGGAGTCCTAGAACTCAAGATATGATAGTTTGAAGTCTGCTGTCCGGGAGGGACATATTCTCTGTTTTTAGGTTTTGGGAGTAGTTTGTGAAGTCGGGGTAGACGAGCTTTTACGTACTGTTTTGGGGGCACGTTTTGAGTGTGTGGTATGTTTGTGCAGGTGGTGTGACCCCGGGAGTGCCCTCAACCTCTCGCCAATCCGTCGCCCGAGGTTAAGGCAAGTGTATTGTAATGGGTAGTGTAATGTATGTTGCTAATTGTGACTAGATCCAAATTGCTTACATGTTGTGATATCTTTCCATGATTAGTGCTTGCCAATGTTATGATGAAAATGGACTATTATGATGCTATACCATGTTTAGTTCAGTTTGATGCAAGTTGTTTACGTTTATGGCATATGTTGCATACATGGCATGAAAGCTGGCCCGGCCGGTGAGAACGTCATAACTAGTCCGGTGAGGTTGGTGAGAAAGTTATGACTAATCCAGAGCGCCATGGTTGTAATACCTACCTCGTGATTCCACCCACGTGGTGAGTGGAAGCGATGCGTAGGCACCCTCCATCTACGGGATGGAAGGGGGAAGAGGGTGCACGCCGACGGGTGTGCACTCAGCAATACCGGTATATGCTTCTAGGAGACATGTGCATCGCATTGCATTGCATACATGATGAGGAAAATGACTTGTGAACAATGTGCTTTGTCATGGCTATGATGTTGTGGATGAAATTATGATTTGATCATGATGTTAAAGTATGGTATGTATTGTTGTTGGCCTTGATTTATTCTTTATGACCTATTGCGATATACTTGCTGAGTGATGAACTCACGCTTGTGTTTTATGTTGTTTTTAGGTACCATGAAACCGACATGCGGGAAAGGGGCTTAGTGGCACATCTTCACAAAGTTTCACTCATTAAGATATATACAATTTTGCCATTCGTAGTTGTGATTATAAGTTAATGCGTTGAGAACTTGGAGTATGACTTATTTGTGTGCTTGGTCATATTATTTACTTCGTTTTAGATCATGGAGTGGTTAAATTCATTATGCTAGTCTTAAATAGTTGCTATGTCATCTGTTATTGCTGCTTTATATGCTTCCCATTATGATATAACTTGTGATATTATTGTTGATGCTCCGTACCATGGAAAAACAAAGGAGATGCTGCCGAAATTTTTGGTTTTTGCATGTACTCCTTTGCTGTAATTTACCTTTAGATGTGGTATTTAGATGTTGTTTAGTCTATGTTTGGTGACATCCAGGGCATACTAGATGCCGGGGTGTTACAGTTGGTATCAGAGCGGGCTTCAGGTCCGTGGTGTATGAACTTAGTGAAATACCATAGGGTTAACTAAAATTTTGATGTGGGATAACCTAGAAACATGG
Organism: Rhipidocladum racemiflorum; assembly: GCA_036346355.1. Lineage (NCBI taxonomy): Eukaryota > Viridiplantae > Streptophyta > Magnoliopsida > Poales > Poaceae > Rhipidocladum > Rhipidocladum racemiflorum. The sequence goes on along the minus strand of CM070577.1, from coordinate 54,125,754 downwards.
CTTAGGTTATACTTAAAACTTTGTCATAAGATAGCAACATAAAAAAAACTTGTGCATGTGGAATAACTAATTGAAAATTTGACACATATGGATGCACAGTAGGAAAGGGTATGGGTATCGCTTCTTTACGCTTAAATGTTGTATTTAAGCTTTGATGTTGAATGCTTCATTTTATGATGCATGTTGCTATGTTTATGAGATAATTGACAGAATTGTTCTTGTTAACGTGATAAAGTGGGGTTGTGGTGCCGAAGGGTTTCGGTCACCTCTTTCTGTTCATAGTAAGGGTATGGTTTGACGGTGTGGCCGGTTAATGCCATCACCGAAGAATTATTAACCCCTATAGGAGAAGAGTGCTTATCCTTTCTATCGTAGACCGGGTAGTTGGTTGGAGTTGATTAGAAAAGTTGATGGTGGATCCTTTTGGATTTCTTTTACCGTTCTGACGATCGGTTTGGTTGGTTTTCTTGGTTTTAGTTGATTGAAATCAAAAGAAAAGTGTTTGGTATTGGATTTTCGTGGATTGTTCCGTAGGCAGTTTGTGTTTTTGTCTTCCTTGGTTGAAGACGAAGAAGAAGAGTTGTGTGTTGCACGTCTTTTGGTCGCAATTTTTGTTTTGACACCTGGTTTTGTTGGTTATTGTGGTCTTGGGGAGGAAACTTATGTGGTGGTTGTTCTCCCTAACTAAGAAAAGTGTTGGAGTTTCCCCTTGTGCAGACCTCGAGTTGGGTGGAAAGCAGTACTAAGGCATCACACAGGCCTTGAGCATATCCTCCAAAGTCTGAATGGTACGCTCAGATTGTCCATCAGTCTGAGGGTGAAAAGCAGTACTAAGGCGAAGCTGTGTGCCCAAAGCACTCTGCATACTCTCCCAGAACCTTGAGACAAATTTCGCATCCCGATCAGAGATAATCGTCTTGGGCACGCCATGTAGTCTCACAATTTCCCGCACATAGATGGGATCCAATTCGCTCGCTGAATTGGAAGTGCGGATAGGAATGAAGTGTGCGGACTTGCTAAGACGATCAACCACAACCCAAATAGCATCCTTCCCTTGTGGAGTACGAGGTAGGCCAACCACGAAGTCCATAGAAATGTCATCCCAAGGCCACACAGGAATTTCCAATGGCTGCAACAGACCAGCGGGGTGCTTGTGTTCAGCCTTAATCTTTTGACAAACCCCACAAGATGCCACATACTTGGCAATATCAACTCTCATCCTTTTCCACCAAAAGTTCTTTTTCAAGTCCCTGTACATCTTGGTCTCCCCAGGATGGACCATGTACGGGGTGCGATGAGCCTCTTTCAGGATATCATTTTTTACTTGGGATTTCTGAGATACACAAAGGCGACCCTGAAACCTCAGAGCTCCCACATCATTAATGGAAAAGTCTCCAATCTTACCATCCTCAAGGCGTTTCCTCACCTGTTGGAGCAATCGATCATGTTGTTGTGCTTCCCACACACGCTTGGGGATCGCTGACTCAAGAATAAAATGAGTTTCAGCTTGCACGATCCCCGCAAAACAGTAAGAGACTCCCAATCGCTCAAAATCAGCAACAAGCAAATCAATGACAGGGGGCATTGTCTTGCGACTGAGAGCGTCAGCCACCACATTTGTCTTGCCTGGATGATACTGGATAGTGAGGTCATAATCCTTTACCTCCTCTGCATCAAATTCAAATCTTTCTGGGTAAAGATGTACTTGAGGCTCTTGTGGTCAGTGAAGATATCACAAGACTCGCCATACAAGTAGTGCCTCCAAATTTTCAATGCGAACACCACAGCGGCTAGCTCAAGATCATGAGTGGGATAGTTCTGCTCATGCTTTTTCAATTGCCTCGATGCATAAGCAATCACTTTGCCATCTTGCATGAGCACACAACCAAGTCCCAAACGTGAAGCATCAGAATAGACAGTGAAACGCCTCCCAGGCTCGGGAAGGGTAAGAACAGGGGCAGTCACTAACTTCTCCTTCAAAGTGCAGAAACTGTGCTCACACTCTGTAGTCCACTGAAATTTCATCCCTTTCTGGGTCAACTGTGAAAGCGGCTTAGCAATGATGGAGAAATCCTGCACAAAACGCCGATAGTAGCCAGCCAACCCAAGGAAACTACGCACCTCTTTAACATTAGAATGTCTCTTCCAGTCCAAAACTGCTGAGACTTTGCTAGGATCTACAGATATGCCCTCTGGATTGATGATGTGGCCAAGAAAACCCACTTCTGAAATCTAGAATTCGCACTTCTTTAACTTAGCATAAAACTGGTTCTCCCTCAATGTACCCAGCACAAGCCTCAAATGCTGCTCATGTTCTTCTTCTGATTTAGAGTATACCAGAATATCATCGATGAACACTACGACAAACTCATCAAGATACTTGTGTAGCATACTATTCATCGCCTCCATAAAGACAGCAGGAGCATTAGTTAGTCCAAAAGACATAACTTTAAATTCATAGTGCCCATACCTAGTGGAGAAAGCAGTCTTCTCAATGTCCTGTTCTCTCACACGAATCTGATTGTAACCAGACTGAAGATCAATTTTGGAGAACACCTTTGCTCCCTTCAGTTGGTCAAACAGATCCTCAATGCGAGGCAATGGATACTTGTTCTTGACGGTCACTTGATTGAGAGCATGATAGTCAATGCACATACACCAACTACCATCCTTCTTCGAAACGAAGAGGACGGGTGCTCCCCATGGCGACATACAACGTCGAATAAAACCCTTGGCCAACAGATCCTCCAATTGCTTTTTCAACTCGTCTTGAAAAGGACGAGCCAAGCGGTATGGAGAGATAGAAATAGGTCGAGTGCTAGGAACAAGATAAATTCGAAACTCCACACTCCTCACTGGAGGCAAACCAGGCAACTCATCAGGAAACACATCAACAAACTCCTTCACTACAGGAATCTCCTCAATTGCTACTGAAGAAGATGACTTTTCTGAAATAGCCATAAGAACACCCAACTGCCTCAAACGGCGACCAGAAAACAGACTGGCCAAAGCAAAGATGGAACCGGAGGGTATGCCACCCTGAAAAGTCAACTCCACCCCTGACGGGGCCTGCAAGGTAACTATCTTCCAAAAGCAACATATTTTGGCACGGTACTGATGCAACCAGTCCATGCCCAAAATGACATCAAAAGGAGCCAACTGAATCACCATAAGATTGGCAAAGAAAACCTCATCATCAATGGTAATAGTGCAAACCGGGCAAACCAAAGAACTAGCAATCAGACCCCCAGGAGAACTGACTATCACAGACTTAGAAATCCGCTGAACTCCCAACATAGCTCTACTAGCAAACTCAGACGACACAAAAGAATAGGACGCTCCGGAATCAAACAAAACAAAGGCATCAACTGAATCCACGAGCAAAGTAGCTGAAACCACCTTTGGATGCCCAGCTGACTCGGCGATCGGCAAGGCGTACACTCCCGGTGGCGCTGGGGCAACGGGAGCCCCGACACCCGGCTGATGCCCCAACATAACTGGGGGTGGTGGGGCGAGCTGAGGAGGAGCCGACGGCTGCGGGCACCAGTAGGCTGCCGGTGGCACCCAAACAGAGGGCGGTGGGGGAGCAGGGGCCGCTAGCATCTGCACCGACCCTCTAGAAGACGCCGCTGGAGTGGGAGGAGAAGGCACCGTCTCCCACTTGATGATGCTACCGGGATTCATCCGGCAGACTCGTCCCATATGACCAGGTTTGCCACAGTGGTTGCAGTCCCCGGTCCAACCACACTCTGCAGCACGGTGTCCACCACCGCACTTGAAGCAGATCATGCCCTGCCCTGGCGCAGGATGAATAGCCACCCGCGAAGAAGATGGCTGGGGCGGCTTCATCTTAGCCCCTGAGGAGGAACCCTGTCCCCCCTTGAACTTCTTGAAGGTAGGTCGCTGAGAAGACCCACCTCCTCCACCAAAGGTCCTCTTCTGGCCCCCGCTCGGGGCCGCGGGAACCCCTGAACCACCAGGGTTTTGCTTATCCCTGGAGAGCTCCAACTCGAGCTCTATGCCCTTCGCCTGCTCCACCACAGAGCAGAAGTCACGAGGGACAGTCGCCCCCATGACAACTATGAACTCCTGGTTGAGGCCCCTACGGAACCTTCTCACCTTCTCCCTATCGTCAGCTGCCACAACCGGCACGAGGCACACCACATTATTGAACTCCGCCTCATACTCTGCTACCGACTTCTTCCCCTGGGAAAGAGTCATCAGAGTATGCTCCATCCTCTCCAGAAAGGACTCCGGGTAGAACTTGGCTCGGAAACGAGCCACAAAGTCCTCCCAGGTGACCGGTTCATGTGCGGGGGCCCTAGCAGCAAGAACCCCCTCCCACCAGATATCTTCTTGGCCCTTCAGCTGAAAGGCCACAAAGCGAGCTCTCTGGACCGATGTCAACTCCAGAACCTCAAACTGTTGCTCCATGTATCGCAGCCAATCTGTGGACTGGACCGGCGTGCCTGCTCCGTCAAAAGTGTCCAAACGGAGGGACATCCACTCCCGTAGACTCATCCTCAGCTCCAGCACAGCGAGGGCAACAACTGGGGCCGCTGTAGGGGGAGGCACAATAGCAGGGGCTGCCCGCACCTGCTGGCGCAGCTCCTGAACCTCCCTCTGCAGAGCCTGAAACAAGGCCGCAGTGGCAGCTGGCACCTCAGCCCCCGACTATGCCGCCGGGACCTCCTCCTGCGCTAGCCCATGAGCATTGAGCGAAGCACTTCCCTCAGCTACATACTCAGCAACTCCCTGAGAACCTCGACCCTGGCCTCCACGGCCACGGCGACCACGGCCTCTACCCCTCGGCATGGTCATTTCTGATGACAACCATACAATCACATAATCATAAGCACATCATCAAGGTAAACAAAAGCAAAGATCAAACATCATCATATACATAGTCTCCATCAAGTAATCAAACGCAATGCAACGATGAACCAAAACCCCATCCTACTGTGCAACCAAGTGTGTCAAATTTTAACTCAATTATTCCACTTATGCAAGTTTTAATGTTGCTATCCTATGGCAAAATTTTAATTATAACCTAAACCATGTTTCTAAGTTATCCCACATCAAATTTTAGTTGAACCTGAGGTATGACACTAAAAATACATGTTCCAAGGACCTAAAGCCCACTTTGATACCAACTATAACACCTCGGCATCTAGTATGCCCTAAATGTCACCAAACATGGTAAAAGTAGCATCTAAATACCATAAATAAATATAAATTACAGCAAGGGCGCAAATGCTAAAACCGAAAATTTCGGCAGCATCTCCTTTGTTTTTCCATGATTTGAAGCAACAGCAACATTATGGCAAGATGTATCATAATAAGAGACAACTAAAACAACAATAACAGATGATATAGCAACATCTTAAGTCTAAAATAATGAATCCAACCACTCCACAAACTTTAATGAAGTAAATGATGAAATCAAGCACACAATCAAGCCATACTCCAAGTTTCATCGCAACAATCTTATTATCATAATTCCAATTGAAAAAAAGAATTGTCTAAATGTGTGGAGCTACGTGAAGAAGTGTAGCTAAACCCCTTTCCCGCATGCCGGTTTCATGGCACCTAAAACATCATAAAACACAAGCGTGGGTTCATCACTCAGCAAGTATATTGCAATGGAACAAAGAGAACAATTTTCAATGTTTAACATCATTACATCTCATACTTAACATCATAATCATGGCATAATCTCATATTCAACATCATAATCATGTCGTAATCTCATTGTACACATCTCATTAACCTCAACATATATGCAATGCAATGCACATGTCTCCTCGAAGCACATACCGGTATTGCCGAGTGCACACCCGTCAGCGTGCACCCTCTTTCCCCTTCCATCCCGTAGATGGAGGGTGCCTACTCTTACTGACTCGCTCCCATACACCACCATGGATGAGACTACGAGGTAGGTCTTTCATGATCACTACGTGTGAACACAGAGGCCCGCATCAGAATGGGACGCCTCTTCCATTACAAATGCACACATGACATGAACATGTATAAACTTGCATAAACATTTACTACAACGAGTTCATAACCAATATGTAACCATGTTCATTATATCATAGGCAAATATCAATCATGGCAAGATAGCATATCATGTAATCATGTTTCACCTAAGCAAGCCTGACAATCATACAACACCCAAACCCATTCCAATACACTTGCCTTCAACCGTGGGCGACGGATTGGCGAGAGGTTGAGGGCACTCCTAGGTCACACCACCTGCACATAGGTACCACACACTCAAAACGTGCCCATAAAATAGTACATGAACGATCATCTACCCCGACTTCGCAAACTACCACTAAAACCCGAAAACAGAGAATTTGTTCTGACGAGACAGCGGGCTTCCAACTAGCATAACTTGAGTTCTAAGACTCCAAATTAAGTAAAAAAGTACATTTTCTCGAAGCTTAGGAAATTTCCTAGCTTTTTCTAAGTATTCGCGAAGACTGATTCGGCATCTAAAATTGTCTAATCTATAGATCAACACGATTTGTCCCAATCACGTCACAGTTTTGACAGCGTTCGGTAAAACAGCCATAACTTTCAAACGGCTGGGGCGGGGGGCGCACAAGGCATGGGCAGCAGGCTTGCTGCCCAATTCAACCTCCACATGGGCTTTATCTCCCCCCACCTTCAGCCCACTTCATCCCCCCAAGGCCCAAACTCCCCCGGAGGCCCAAATTCTCCCCCGGAAAGGCCCAAACTCACGGAATGGGCCCGAAAACATGATACCAAAGTCGTACCTTAATGCCGACATAAAAAATGTCTCATACCGTCATTCCGTAGTGTCACAGTCCCAGCCCAGCGAGTCGACCTCCAAGTACCTAAAACATTAAACAAAAAAGCGTGAGTCTAAGACTCAGCAAAGTGCATCAAATCAACAGGATTAACCAATTAACACTTTCAATTCAACAACGAGATCATAAAATAATTATATCACTACCATTTACCTCATTGCTTATTTCACACATATACCTGAGTCAACCTCCTTTGGAGGAGTCCACGACTCTATCCCAACTCCTTACATTATCATTTTAACACATAAAACTCATCATTAGCAATGCAATGCATATGAATGCTCTTTTCGATGCACGTACCGGTACTGCCGAGTGCACACCCGTGAGTGTGCACCCTCATATCCCTTCCATCCCGTGGAAGGTGCCTACTCTTACTGTCTCGCTCCCATTCATCTTGATGAATGGGACTACGAGGTAGAACTTTCATGTTCACTACATGTGAACACAGAGGCCCACATCAGAATGGGTCGCCTCTTTCATTATAAATGCACAAATGCAATTATCACAATTAAATTGCAAAAATATCTTCATTTCTAACATTATTGCATAGTCATAACCACATGCCTAAACATAGCCAATTCTCACATTTAAACGTTACCATCCATACTAGTTTAATCAAACTCAAGAATATAGCATGGTAGCACAACATGTCATATGCATATTCACAAGCAAACAATTTAACATTCATTTATCCTTTTAGTTGATACACTTGCCTTTCAGCCTCACAAAGCGATGTGGCGCGGGGTTGAAGCCACCACTGAAGCCACACCTCCAACAGGAGAAGCAAGGAAGGGGGGAGCTGTTGCTACTGCTGACAGGAAGGGCAGCAGGGAGGGAGGCGCCATGGGGTGCTCCATTGAAGGGGAAGGAGGCCATGGGAGGCTGCCATGGGAGGAGGAGGACGCCCAAGTTGAAAAGGGGAAGAAGAAACCAAAGCTTGGGGTGGAGGCGTGGGTTGGAGAAGAAAAAGGATGGCTAGCAGTTGGGGAATAAAAAAGAGAGGGTGAGAGAGTGGGTTAGGTGGAGGAGTGGAAGAAAGAAAATAGATGATTCTCTCCCACACAATCTAATTTTCATTCCCTAACACTCATAGATAGGTCCACAATCTTCGAGATTGCCTGCAAAAAGGGACTCGAGCTCACGCGACTAAAAAAAAAATTCCAAACCTCGGCAAAAGATCTGTAGTATTACAATATGGTTTTATCTCAAATCTTTTTATGACCTAAATTCAAATTTTTTCCCTTGTCAAGCTCAATACTCTAAGAGATCTCCTTTTTAGATTGGTTTTCTATTTTGGTGTTTAATGCGAAAGGGGGAGAATTATTGTGAGCTTAATTCCCTCATTTGGAAGTTTGATTTAGGGAGAAAATTTTTTCGACAGCTTGCACCTTGCAACCCCCATTTGTGTTTACTTGGTTTTTATGCCGAAGAGGGAGTTGTTTTAATTGCTTTCTTTGTAAAAGGGAGAGCTTTGTTTTAATGCCAAAAGGGGAGATGACAATTTAAAATTTTGTATGATTAATGCTTGCATGTTATTTTCTTTTCTGTTGGTTTAATTTCCTTAGTGACATGCATGTTATTTTCATCTAAATGTCCATCATATAGAGTTTTTCATCCAAATGTGGTAATTAAGGTAGGATTTGTCATCAATCACCAAAAAGGGGCAATTGTAAGTTTAAGCCTCTTTTTAGTTTTGGTGATTGGTTTTGAATTAATATTTAATCATTTTTTAATGAAAAATTTATTAATTATGAGACAAACATGATTAGTAAGCTTTATTCTTGTGACACCCCAGAATGTGACATTATGGAATACGGCATTACGGTACGACTTTATTTTGTGCTTTCGGGCCGTTTTCGGGTGTTTGGACCTTTCCGGAGGAGTTTGGGCCTTGGGGGACCGCATCATGGGCTTTTAGTGGGAGGGTTTTGGCCCATGTGGGGAGGGGAGGTAGAAAATCCTAGCCTCCCCCCACCCATGCGCCCCACACCCCCCATTGTGCCTCTCCCACCCCCCATAGCCGCCACCCCCTTTGCCCCTTGCGCCTCCACCCTCCCTCCTCCCATGCGCCCCTCCCTCTCCTCCCTAGCTGGCCCTAGCAAGGTCCCTCCCCTCCCATGGCTACCACATCACCCCCTACGTTGATTCTTCCATTGAGGAGCATTGCGACCAAGAAGATCCGGCGATTCCGGCGTTCCCGGCGATTGGAGGGGAGACCGGGCCGCGAGGAGGAGACGTTCGTCGTCCGTTTGATTCTCTAAGATGAGGTAAGGATTCGCGGTTCTTTTGTGGTGTTCTAGGTGCTGCTAGATGGGGGAATCCATACCTAGAACTCTTGTTTAGGTGCTGTGATTAGAGGGATTGAATGGGATTATAGATCTGTCTCGCGTGTAGCTCTCGGCCATGTTTGACAATGGTGTTGGAATGCGTTTTTGGCAATTTTAGAGGTGTTTCCTGACTGGCCGGCTGTTACGGAAGTTGTAAGTAATTCAATTATATTTCAGCAGACACCAAGAACGTTAAATTCCGTTTAGCCGTTTAAAAGTTATGGCTGTTTTACCGAACGCTATCAAATCTGTGATGAGATTGGGATAGATCGTGTTCAATTGTAGATTAGACAACTTTAGATGCCAAATCAGTCTTCGCAAATACTTAGAAAAAGTTGGGAAATTTCCTAAGCTTCGAGAAAATGTACTCTTTTACTTGATTTGGAGTTTTAGAACTCAAGTTATGCTAGTTGGAAGTCCACTGTCCCGATGGGACAGATTCTCTATTTTCGGGTTTTGGGAGTGGGTTGCGAAGTCGATGTAGATGATAGTTCTTGTATTGCTTTGTGGGCATGTTTTGAGTGTATTGTACCTATGTGCAGGTGGTGTGACCCGGGAGTGCCCTCATCATCTCACCACTCCGTCTCGCATGGTTGAAGGCAAGTGTGTTGTGGTGGTTGTGGTTTGGTTGGCTATAATGCTTTGCTATGTTTGATACTTGCTTGTGTTATGATGATTATAGTTGTTAAATGGCTATGCAATGGTTAATCTGAGTATTTATGCAAATTCATGAGAAGGGCTAAGTTGCTATGTTTGATACTTGCATGTGTTATGATGATTATAGATGTTAAATGGCTATGCAATTGTTGAATTGAGTGCATATGCAAGTTTATTCATGTTTATGGCATGTGTGCATTCATGGCATGAGGACAGGCCAGGACGGTGAGGAAGTCATAACTAATCCGGTAAGGTCGGTGAGAAAGCTATGACTAATCCGGAGCCCCTTTGAGAAAGACCTACCTCGTAGTCCCATCCACGGTTGTGTATGGGAGCGAGTCAGTAAGAATAGGCACCCTCCATCTACGGGATGGAAGGGGAAAGAGGGTGCACACCGACGGGTGTGCACTCGGCAATACCGGTATGTGCTAAGCAAAGAGACATGTGCATTACATTGCATGAGTGAAGTTGTTATATGAAATGATTATGATGTTCTATGAGATGCATATGAAAATGTTTATGACGATGTTATATGAGAGTATAAGTGAAGAAGTTTATGAGTTGATTCTCATGATGTGTGAATGGCACAAAGTATGTATGTGAACTGTTATTGTTTATGTACCATTGCAATACACTTTGCTGAGTGTTGAACTCACGCTTGTTGTTTATGTTTGTTTTTTTAGGTATCTTGGATCCGACATGTAGGAAAGGGAGCTAGTCACACGTCATCACTTACCATCACCCATTTAATCAATGTCAAACCTTCATTTAGTTGTGATGGTTACCTCATTGAACTAAATTGTGGTTTTATGCCTCGTTGGTCGTCATGAGTAAAGGATTAGTCCATATTGTCATGTGACAGATAGATTTATATTCTTAGTTGGATTGTTGCTGAAATCCCTAATTATCATGTTATTGTTATCGTTCATTGTGATATCTTGATATGTTCATATTGTTGATGCTTGAAACCATGAAAAAAACAAAGGATATGTTGCCGAAATTTCGGTTAAGCATTTAGCGTAGTTGCTGTAAGATAATGTAAAATATATGGTTTGGGTGTTGCTAGTATTGGTTGTGGTGACATTCGCGGCATACTAGGTGTCGGGGTGTTACAATTCTTATTAGTCTCATTTGAATGAAAAATGGAAAACCCAATGTAGACACTCATATTCATTATCTTATCTTAATGCATACTTAGGATTCAAGTTAAAGGATGAACTCTACCATAATTTAAACCTCAAAAGGTGCATAATGTCTTTAAACCTTGAGTATATAAAACTTGTGCAGTTGTAGTATACTCATAACAATATACGATAAACTCCAAAGCAATCTCAAATTGAATTGTATATTGATCTAAAGTTCAATTACCATCTCCAGCCATCCTCCGCGATCCCCGACCATCTAGACCTCCAGCGTACCTCGCCTAGTCCCGGTCATCCTCCGCGTTACCATGACTTAGCACCGTAGCCCTGCAGCCATCAAAGACAAGAAAACCTTTCACATAGCATTGTCCAACAATAATATACAATAAATCATCCATAACAAAAATATTATTCGCAATAAAAGTCGGCACTACCGTCCATTTAGGGCCAGTAATACTGCTCAGTTGGCACTACTGCTCCCCAGAGACCCGTAGTGCTGCTCACACTTAAACCCATGCGAACATAGCTCTCTGAAAAATAACTACCGTCGTCTTTGGGCTGGTAGTAACGCTCGGCTGGCACTACCGCTCCGAGATGTTGGTACTGCCACTAAGCTCAAACTAGAGGTAAACCCAGAACAACCGCAGGCCAGCACTACCGCTGTCTGGGTCCAGTAGTGCCGCAGGTCGGTACTACCACCCATCTAGGGCTTGTAGTGCCGCCTGAGATAGACACAACTCAAATTGTTTTCACTTTGAAAATCGAATTCAAATCAAATTTAAACCTTAGCACATCTTGCTCAAAATAGTTAAATACTCATCACAAACATGGATAGACCTCCGTACGGTCTTTCACTTGTACTATGAGCATGAGGAAATGGTCATGTCCGGATCTGGTGAATGTTGCGTCTGCTCTGACGGATCAGTGGCTCATAACATATGTGTGGCTGAATGGAAGCAGAAGGCTATGGAGTGCTTGGAAAAGATGAACATATTCTCAATCGAAGCCCATAATGGTTTTGAACAAACATTGATCTGGCTGATCCCACCGGCATGCTCACGTCCTTTTGGACTAGGTACTCGAATTCCATGGGATGAGGAGTTCCTTTAGATTCTCTTTCTGATTCAACTTTGTACATGGCCTACTACACCATTGCACTTCTACTGCAACATGGTAACATTTATTTTACAGTACACTAAATTGAATATGAACTGTTTTCAATCCAATAAATCAGATTAACTAGAGTTTACTTATACTTTATCTGGTAGTAGAGTAGTAGAAACACTCTTAATAAATCAACGGTTAGATGTGATTTCTTCTACACATTTTATACTATTAGTATAATGCACCGTAAAATTTCTTAACAGGTCGGACACCTCTTATATCAGGCCGGAACAAATGACTGATGAAGTCTGGGATTATGTGTTCTGTGGTGGTCCAGCACCAAAAACCAACATCCCCTCTTGACGTCTTGACTCTTGAGCAAAATGAAGCAAGAGTTTGAGTACTGGTATCCCTTCGATCTTCGGGTATCCGGTAAGGATCTTATGCAGAACCATCTGGCGTTCGGCATCTACAATCACACAGCACTTTTTCCTAACATCATTGGCCATGTGGTTTCCGTTGCAACGGATACCTTATGCTTAATTATGAGAAGATGTCAAAGTCGACAGGGAATTTCAGAACCCTTCGGCAGGCCATAGAAGATTTCTCATCTGATGCCACTAGGTTTGCCCTTGCTGATGCTGGTGATGGTACGGAGGATGCAAAATCAGCTATACCGAGGCTGACAAAAGAACTTTCATGGATGAAACAAGTTTGAGAGGTACTTCTATGATTTTCTTTTTTAAAGTTGCACAAATATTAAAGCATGAATAAAGGGTAGATGGTGATTACTTAACCTTTCGTTTGCTTCAAGATTTGTGTATTGAGAGGAAAAACATAAAGCACTGCTCAACAAGTTTTTGAAGTTGAATCGTCCCTTCAAGTTGGGGGGCCGTCTACTTACGCTGATCATGTCTTTGCTAATGAGATAAACTTTGCCATCAAAGACACAGAGGAGAGTTACAATGCTTTCATGTTCAGGGATGCTCTGAAAACCGGTTTATATGATCTACAGGCAGCGAGAGATGAGTATAGATTTTCATGTGGAGCAGGAGATATGAATCGTGAATTGCTGTGGCGTTTTATGGACGTGCAGACCAGGCTTATCACTCCTATTTGTCCACACTATATATGCTGAGCATGTGTGGCAAAAGATACTGAAGAAGGAAGGGTTTGTGGTGAGAACTGGCTGGCCGCTTGCAGGTAACCCAGATTCCAATATACGGATTGCAAACAAGAACTTGCAGGACTCCAAAGTTCTAATGAGGAAGTCACTTCAGAAGCAGGAATCTTGTCGCAGAAAGGCCAAGAAGGGAGCTGCAACACCTGAAACTTCGGAGGAAACTAAGTTGTCAATTGGTCTAATCTCTTCTCTACTATTATAAAGCAACAGTTGGTGGCAGTGGTGAGTTCTACCTACGTCATTAATTGCCCTGCTTAATTGCCCTACTTAATTGCTCTGCTTAATTGCCCTACGCAAAAAACGAAGCGTTGCTTTAATTAGTCAGCTTTCGCAAGAAACGAAGCGTTAAAGATAGATGTTTGATCTTGTGAAATAATTTTTTTATTTTTTAATCTTTATTTTTCGTTATCAATTTTGTTTTTCGTAGCAATGCACGGGCATGTAACTAGTATATGTAAATGAACACTATGACGGCTGGAAAGAGCAATGTTTGAGAGTACTCCGGGCCGAATTCGACACTGAAACATGTTCCTTCGCTCCTGACGAAGAAACTATTGAAGCGCTGATGAATTGTTGCTCTACTGGGCAGAAGATGAACTTGAAACAAATTCAAAAGTTGTGCATGCCCTTCATTAAATTCAAGAAAGATGAAGCACGAAATATTGGTTTCCAGGCTAGGGGTGAATAATGAGCCGACTCGGCTAGACTCGACTCGACTCGGTCAAACTCGTTAAGATAACGAGCCAGCTCGACTCGACTCGTTATCTTAACGAGCTCAAACCTCAGCTCAGCTCGACTCGTTAAACTCTCGAGTTAGCTTGTTAATCTCGTTAAACTCGATATTGCTATATGAGAAGAGGATTGTTGTTGAGACTATACATGTATTATCATCCCCACCTCACACATATACAGCTATACTTGCCGACTTGGAGAACTCATTAAACTTGCGAGTTGACTCATTTAACTCATGAGTTGGCTTGTTTAACTTATTACCTAAATGAGTTCAAATCACGGCTCGACTCAACTCGACTCGTTAAGGAACAAGTTCGAGCCGAGTCGAGCCAAGTTTGCGAGTACTCGTTTAACTCGTGAGTTTCGAGTTTTTTTTCCACCCCTATTCCAGGCTTTGGAATCGAAGCTTCCTTTTGGTGAAATGGAGGTTCTTGAAAAGAACTCGGAGCAGATCAAAAGACAGCTGGGCCTCAAGCACATGGAGATTTTGTCAGCATCTGGTGAATATGCAGCGAATAAAGCTGGTACATATGTTTCCTTGATCAGGCAGAATCCACCCTCGCCTGGAAACCCTATCGCAATATTCCTAAGTAAATTGGAATTCCAAGTTCAAACCTAAAGTTGAAATCAATTTATGATAGTGAGTTGTTATGAAGTATACAATAAAACAAAACATGAAGTTGAGGAACACAGTTTGAAAAACAGAAATTGAAAAATTCAGGAACACAAAAAGGGTACAACTAGTAAACTAAAAAATTTATGGACACCATCACGGATGTTATGTGTCATCTTCTCCATTCACCTCTACCCTTCTCCCTTCTCTCTTCCCTACTCACTTCCTCCACTACTCATTCATTCCTCTCTAACACAAAAATTTGAATTTGATAATTTTAAATAGGAAGTTTTAACTCAAATTTTTTTTCAAATCGGAAAATTCAACTATGGAAATTCAATTCGAAAAATTTTTCAGTAGACAAAATTTCAACTAAAAAAATTGAGTCACTCAAAAAAAATTTGAACCATGAAATTTCCAACTTCAATTTGAAAACTTTCAACTAAAAAATTTTCAACTCTAGGAACTTTCAACTGGAAAATTTCAAATAGAGAACATTCAAATAGGAAAATTTCAGCTAGGAAAATTTCAAATCAGAAAAATTTCAAGTAGAGAAAGTTCAGAATGGGAAATTTCAAAAACTTTCGATTGAAGAAACTTTGAATTCAAAAAATCTTGATGCAAAAACTTTCAAAAATAGTTAAAAATACTTCTTATTGAAAAACTTGGAGTGAAATTCGAAAACATAAACCTTTTTGAGTTTGAGGGAAAGATAATGGGGGAGTAAAGTGGGATTGAGAAGCCAATAAATATCGCAACGAGAGAGCCTTTAAGGGGAGCCAGTAGGCTAACAATTGTCAGCCAGATTAAAAATAGAAGGAAACAAAATTGGAAGATCTCACTATAGCGGGATATGAAGATAATCTCCTAATCTTTCAGGAAAGTATAAGAACATCAAAATTCGAGCTTAGACGTGAAAGTTATGAACATTTCAATTCTGCTAATCCGAGTTGATTTCTTTCTTTCTTTCCAAATCGAGTTGGACACTTTCCTTACTTCTATCTCATGGCTTGGGCTGTCCTTGTTCTCTTCCCAAATCATGTGCAAGCCCCATACCCTCCATCCATGTGGCCCATACGGACTTGGCCCATGTGACAATGCCCTTAGTTGGCCCATGTAGTCGTAGCGCCTTGGCCCATGCAGCCATGCATTTGGCTGGCCCATGTAGGCATTACTAGCATATGCATTGACTTCATATGATTTACGCATTTCCGGTACAATATACTTTTCATAATTTAGGGTTCCCGTCCCTCACCGCCCCCTCGGTTGCATGTTTGCACTTTGTTTCTTTGCTCAAAACAGCACCACTTTGTTTGTTCATCTTGATTTGCACCTTAGGAACACAATCCAAAGTAGTGTTGGTAATTGGGGCCATATCATCCCCTCTCCCTTCAAGCAAAGCCGTCACCGATTTTTAGGTATGCTTCACAACCTCGTTTTTTATGACTGTCTTCTTAGCATGAATTGCACTCTTCGGCATAGGACACAACGTGTACCATCTGCCCTCATACACCAAAGAATACTTATTGGACCTCCCATGATGTATAGCATTGCCATCAAATTGCCACAGTCATCCCAACAACAAGTGACATACATGCATTGGCACAACATCGCACTTTACCTAATCTTGATAATCATCCACTACAAAAGACACTTTGACATGGTGAATGTAACACCCCAAAATTTTGCTTTTCTTAAATTCATGTGTGATTTGGCACTTTGGTGAATTTTTGGAATTTTCTGGAATTTATTTGGATTTATTTGGAATTTATTTGAATTTATTCCATTTTGAAATAATTAAAGAATTTAAATTTGCAAATAAATTTTTGTTGGAAATATTTTATTTGAGTCCAAAATGATCCAAAATGTTTTCCAGAATTTTTCTGGAATTTTTCTGAGTCTTTTGCTATTTTTAATGAATTAAATGAATTACTCGGAATTATTTTAAATATTAATTACGAAAATTCAACTCGTCAAATCTTGTTCATCCGGATCGAAGTCGGACTTCGAGTCCGACCCGAGCCGATTGACTGACCAACCCACTCCTAACCTAATCAATCCCAACCGTTGGATCAAGATCCAACTGAGATCCGTCGACCAGACGTGGTCCGACGGACCGCCGCGTCGCGCTATCCGTGGGTTGGTTGTTAATGGACGTGGGGGCCACGATTTCATCGCTCGCCCGAGTCCAGCCTGGACTCCGGCAGCTGGTCGCCGCCGAGAGCTAGGGTCTCCGTTTGCCGCACGACGCCGAGGTTATTTAATGCCCGGGGCATACCCGAGGATCGCCATCCCACGCCGTTCCGGAACCCTATCTCGCGCCGCTTAGATCCTCACCGCCTCGCCGCTATTGCTCGCCGGAGTTGGAAAGTCTGCCGCGATTAAACGCCGATATTGCCGCCGTCCGTCGCCCTCCGCCGCTATCAAGCCCAGATCCGGATTCTCAAGACGAGGCTCGGGAGTACCCTCACTTCAGCCGGGAAGCGCCCTGTAAACGCCGACGGCAAGGGTCGTCCCCGCTCTCCGGTCAAGCCGACGCCGCCAAGTGCCATCACCGCCCTCGAAGCTTCGTACCGCTGATCCGGATCGGACGGCACCAGCGGTGAGTTCACGTGTTTCCCAAACCCTAAAAACCAGATTAGATCCGGGACCGCTGGATCAAGATCCAGCGGTTCACAATCGCCACGCGTCGTAGCGGCGATTATAGGATTAGATCCGACCGGCCCGATCTAGATCGAACCGCCACGAGCATCGGTAGTTTCAACGTGTTAACCCCGGATCTAATCCGCCGCCGCTGATTTTCAAATCAACTACCGTGATTGGCGCCAATGCGTGTCGGAAGTTGGACCGACGCGGCCACGCGATCCCACGCCGCAAGGCAGTGTAGATTGACACGCCGGGGCCGCGTGTCGAGGGCCCGCATGTCGATGGCTAACCTAGCGCCGTCACCAGCGTCACGAAGGTCCCACTGTCCGCGTGAGGGTGAGCTCACGACGCCGATGACGCTACCCGAGCGGGCCCACATGTCGGGCCACGCGAGCCGCGGGCAGTCCACCGTGGACCCGAGCCAGCGTGGACCAGCCCATGGATCGGGACGCCGACGCCAATCGGGAACTGCCACGCGTCCATCTTGGCGCCGACGCACAATTAATTTCGAAAAGAAAATGATTTATTAATTCGAATAATGATTTCAAATTTAGATTCAAACTTCAAACGCTTATAACTTTTATGCTTCAACTCCGATTTGAGTGATTCAAATTTCTAAATTTGTATAAAATTAAGATCTACCTAAATATAAATTTTATTTAATTTTTGGACTAAAGTTTTTCTCTGTAATATTATTTAATTGATTATTTAAACTTTAAATAATCATAACTTTTGCATTTTAACTCCAAATTTGATTTATTCCAGTTTCTAAAATCCAGAAAATTGTGTTCTCTCTGTTTATGGATTTTATTTGGAGTTTTGGGATCTTTTGCATAGTGTTTATTTGTGTATTTGCTATTTGCACGCTTTACGAGTAGACGTTGAAGTGCCGGAAGGATTCGAAGGAGAAGTATTAACTCAGGATCCAACTCAAGACCAAGAGCAAGTGCTTTTTGAAGGCAAGTTGTGCTTTGACCATGTTGATCCCATTTCGAAATCTATTTTGATTTAAACTATTGCATGCTAGTTTAATTAGAAAGATACTTTGGTTTAAACCTGGGGGTTAGATAAATACCAATTTGCTATATGACACCTTGATTACTTAAGTATGTGCCATGACCCTTTGTCACCCTAGTTGTGGTTTACTAGTTGGACATTATTAAATTGCCAACATGGGTTTAGATCGTTGTAGTATACTGCTTAGACCTGCTACGTGCTCATGACATGATTTTGGATAATCAAATGCTAATATTGACTTAATGATATATTGAACCTGTTTTGGAAAAGTATCATGTGATGTTGATGGCACGTGGTGCATGGTAATCAACTGGCTCGATAAACGCTGACCGGCATGTGGCAAGAGTAATCGTGGGCCGTGGTATTGGGAGTGTTGATTTGGTTTTTCGTAGTCTTGCCCTGGTCACTCTAAGGACTTAACCTTGCAAGCCTTGAACCGGGTCATACTTGCAACCACATGGGTCGGAATGGGACGGCCCTAGTTGACTAAGCCGCTGACTCACTTGTGGAGCCTCAGGGTGTCGCTTACACCGTTTGTGTGATTGTGCGGGGAGCGTATCGTAGGCGTGGCCAGTACCCATCTAACGGTGTGTTGGTCCCATACTAGCTTGGCTAAGGGAAGGGATGGTGTAGAGCACGCACGAGAGGACCACCTGTGTTGTTTGAGGCTTCCCAAAGGCTTTGTTATGATCGCTCATTCGTGATACTCTTGTATGGCGATTCACTACCGACGTGGTGAGTGGATTGTATCTTGTGGGTAAAGTGCATAACCTCTGCAGAGTGTAGAATCTATTTGAATAGCCGAGTCCACTTGATCGACAATGCTGGGAATTACAAAAAGGGTTAGATTTTTCTCAAAATAACTTGGATTTGCAAAGTTGGGTTGGTTTAACAAAGAAGATGATGGAAATATGGTTTAGATGGGAAAATGTTATTTAAACTTCTTGAAAAGTTATTTATGCTTTACTCGCTTTTACGCTTTCGAATCTACTTATATTACTTGTCAAATGTCATACCGCAAATATACCTTAAGCTATTCCTTTGTACCAAGCCATGCATATAGTATATTAGCTTGCATTCTGCATGACTTGCCTTTGAGTACCAAGTACTCACCCTTGCCCCAACACAATATCAGTTGAAGAGGAAGTTACGCCACTTTGGAGGAGGAACTCCAAGAGGACCCGACTACTTAGGATGCGAGCCCACTGGCTGCCTGTGGTATACTGGATGGCGCCACGAAGTTTATTTGATTTTCCGCTGCTATTATTTCTCTTTTAATAAGTTCTGCCTTGCAAGGCATATATTTGTAACTTGGCCATAAGGTCAAGTAACCAGTTTGGTTATTTAAATAAAGTACTTTGATAATATCGATTGTATGATTGTGATATTTACCGATGTTAAGACTGTGTGCACTAGCGCGTTCCTGGACTAGTGCTGAATACACAGAGGGTCCGGATTTGCAAATTCGGGGTCCCGACAGTGAATAATTTCCAGCTTACCAACATTGTGCATCCATTGAGTATAATATGTTTTCCGGATGTTGCTATGTGCTCAATCCCAAAGCTTGCACCAAATCTTAGCTAATGAGGTTGTTGTAGCTTACATCATCAACGATAAGCTTACAAACTTTGCCTTCAACTTTACACGCTGATATGAACACATTGGTCCCATTGAAAAAATTGTAGTGTTGTCAAAACAAACATTATTAGTCATCATGCACATACTTTCTAGCGGTGTCTTAGTGTTAATGATTCTATCATGGGTAGACAACTCTCCTTGCTGTTCATGACATGAAATAATGGCCCCCTTTTTCAGCTTTCTCCTTTGTTTCTTCGGCCATCTTTTCTTCTTCCTGCTTTTGAGCTTCTTCTTGTGCTTTCTTCTTTTGTTCTTGCTGTTGTGTTTTAAATCTAGTTTGAATATTTTCACGTCGTTGATGATCCTCCAAGTACTGCTAATCTACCATGCTTCAATCTCCCAATATGTATTCTTCTAAGGAAAAGAATACCTAATGGTGGGCAAGGAAGAATTCCGAATATCCCGCTCCTTCATCCAGGTATATCCAAGCACCAAAGAACATACTCAAATATGTATAGGAATTACATCACAAGTAACAACCGTAGTATATCCATCTAAAGAAAAATTTACCTTCACTTATTGTGTAATTGACGATACAACCACAACAACATATGTGGCTTCAGATGTGGTGTCATTGCCAATCCTAATCTATCCACAAGCATTTTGCTTACTATGTTAATGAAACTCTTATGGGTCCATCATCATGGCATAATCGGTGTTTCCGACTCGGCATCATTGAAAGAACATATCTCTTTAGTAATGGATCCTCCTCACACGTAGCCAATTCAAAACCAAGTTGGATGATCACCTCCATATCCTCCATCGATGAACTTCACAGCAACAAATTAACGACACCGTGAGCAACGAAAGCTTTGATACCAAACGATATGAATCAACTAGCGGGAATCACTAATTGATGCATGAGATGCCCAATCTTTCACAGTATCACACACGATAACTTGCAAACCAATATGAAAAGATAGAATTAAAAGAGCTTTGTTCGACACAATCTGAAAACGGTGAGTCTTCAACTTGCGCAATCAACTCTCTCTCTCTCTCTCTCTCTCAACTCACAACAATCAACTAAACTCAATCACACACCTCAATCATAGCCACCAAATGCCATGACGATTTTCTGAAATTTTATTCAGTGCATGAACTCTAATATCCATAGTGGGGTAGGCCTCTAGGCCTTATATTGGTGCACTATGCACAGCCTAAACACATCTAAACTAACTAAATTCACCTCCTAAACATATACAACTTGAACTCTAAGAAATAAAAAGAGTTTACAACTTTAAAACTTAAATTCATCCAACCAGTAGGCTAACAATTGTCGGCCAGATTAAAAATAAAAGGAAGCAAAATTGAAAGATCTCGCTATGGAGAGATATAAAGATAATCTCCTAAGATTTCAGGAAAGTACAAAAACATCAAAATCTGAGCTCGAACGTGAACGTTATGGAATTTTTAATTTGGCATGTGCCGTAAATCCGAGTTGATTTCCTTTTTCCAATCCGAGTTGGACTCTATCCTTGCTTCTCTCACATGACTTGAACTCTCCTTTTCTCTTTTCAAATCATATGAAAGCCCACATACCCTTCATCCATGTAGCCTATACGGCCTCGGCCCATGTAAACATGCCCTTAGTTGGCCCATGCGGTCATAGCACCTTCGCCCATGCGGCCATGCCCTTGGCTAACCCATGTAGATATAACTAGCACATGTGTTGCCTTCATAAGGTTTACGCATTGCCAGCACAATATACTTCTCGTACTTTAGGGTTCCAACCATCCTCTCTTGGCCTTCTCCCTCACCTCCCTCTAAGCCACATGTTTGCACTTTTTTTTTGCTTAAAACAGCACCACTTTGACACTCATCTTGATTTGCACATTAGGAATACAATCTAAAGTAATGTTGGTAATTAGGGCATATCAATTAAAATCCTATAGAGAAAAGATCTTACAGAGGATTGAACCTATGAATTCCTTTGAAATTCAAGGATTTTGAAGGAAAGTTTCCTTGAGGTTATACATCATGTTTTCTTTCCTTTTTATCTCTTGAAATTACGTTTTTTCTTGTGTTGCATTCGGACACTTTTTTTTTAAGTTTTCTTACGTTTTTATCACAGAGCATGATATTCAGCTCTTATGTTTTTCATATTTGTAAGTGTTGAGTTTGCTTCGTTCCAAATGGACCCTCATGATATTTCCTTGTCCTGTTCAGCTATACTAAGCGCATGGCCTCCCATATACAAATTTGGAAGGGGACATTGTTTGGCAGATAGGATTTTGTGCAGTTACCATTGTAATAGCCACTTAAGCGGTTGCAATAGCATCAGGATAGCAAATCAATGACTCAGATCTTTCATAATACTATTGTAACACCCCGGCATCTAGTATGCCCGAATGCTACCAAACATAGTCTAAGCAACCTCTAAATACCACAAATACAAGTAAATTACAGCAAAGGCACTAATGCTAAAAACCGAAATTTTGGCAACATCTCCTTTGTTTTCACATGAATTGAAGGAACAACAATATCATAGCAATAATTGGCAATATGAGAGGCATCTAAAATAGCAATAATTAAAGGCATGACATCAATATAAGTCTAATCCAACCATTCAATGTCTCCATGAGCCCTACGAATAATAAGACTCTCATAACGTAAAGCTAAACCATAAATCAATAAGCATCACACTTAAATTATTATCAAGACTCCAACTGAATGACTTGTGTGAACAAATGAATGAAGCTGCGTGTAGAATTGTGACTATTCCCCTTCCCCTCATGCCGGTCTCAAGGTACCTAAAATAACAAGAAAGCACAAGCGTGAGTTCAACACTCAGCAAGTATATTGCAATGGTACAAAGAACAAATACATGGCTACAACAACTCACATCATGTATATCATCTCATTCATGTTCACAAATCATTATCATCATCATTATGTATGCAATGCGATGCTCATATCTCCTTGGATACTCATACTGGTATGGTTGAGTACACACCCGTCGGTGTGCACCCTCTCCCCCCTTCCATCCCGAAGATGGAGGGTGCCTACTCCTCGCTTCCCCACACCGCGGTGGATGGAATCACGATGTAGGACTTACTCATTGGCTCTCCGGATTAGTCATAACTTTCTCACCGACTTCCCCGGACTAGTTATGACTTTCTCACCGCCCAGGCCATGTAACATGCCATTTATGCAAATATGCCAACATCATAATTAACTTGTACATACACATGGAATCATAACATAATAAGCATACTCATCATATCATTGGCAATCATTAAAGCATGGCAAGTGATCATATCATATAATCAATTTTCATCTAGTCTCAACAAGCAACCTACAAATCGCTATCCATTACAATACACTTGCCTCAACCACGGGCAACGGATTGGCGGTAAGTAGAAGGCACTCCCGGGGTCACATCACCTGCACATAGGTACCACACACTCACAATAATGTCCACAAAATAGTACGCAAACTCTCATCTACCCTGATATTGCCAACTACTCGCAATACCCAAAAACAGAGGTTTTGTCCCGCCGGGACAGCAGCCTTCCAAAAGGCATAACTCGGGTTCTACGACTCCGAATCAATTAAACGAGTACATCCTCGCGTAGCTTAGGAAATTTCCTAACTTTTTCTAAGTATATGGAAAGACTGTTTCGGACTCTAAAGTTGTTTAATCTACAAAATACCGAGATCTATTCCAATCACGTCACAGATTTTAATACGCTCGGTAAAACAGCCATAACTTTCAAACGGCTGATCGGAATTTAACGTTCTTTATACCCACTGAAAGATATTGAAATTACCTACAACTTCTTCAACAGCCGTACGACCAAATTCAGAATCTAAATTGGCGAAAACGCAAACCCTAGGTCGACTGCTCATGCTGCCCGAAACATAGAACGTGGCAACTTCTAGATCTAATCCAATCTACTCAATTCCAGCACCACCAATTGATCTAAAAATATGATAATGATCCTTAGAACAGTACCTAGCCCAACCCCAAGAAGTCCCATGGTCATACCTTCGCCCGACGCACGAAAACCCAATAGATCTCCTGCCGGATCGCTCCTCGCTCCTCTCTCCAACGGACGGATCTTCGAGGTGCAGGGGTGGAGGGGCTACCCTAGGGCAGCAAGGGGTGGAGGAGAGGTGGTGGAGAGGTGGTGGCACAAAGGGGAGCAAGGGGGAGGTGGGGGCGCATGCAAGGGAGAGGGGGAGGTGGGGGTGGCGGCTAGGGCATGGAGGGAGGGGAAGGGGGCGCACAAAGGAGGGGGGCGCATGGCAGCAGGGGGAGCCCCCTTTTACCAGCCCAAATAGGTCTTCTACTCCCACATGGACTCAAACTCTTCCCCACCAAGGCCCACGACCCTTTCCCCTAGGCCCAAACTCCCCCGGAAAGGCCCAAACTACCCCGGCAAGGCCCAAACTCCCCCAGAAAGGTGATTAAACCTCAAACCGTAGGGCTTTAACCTTAACTCCACATTTTATAATGTTTTTGATCTCAACCTTCACATTATATAAGGTTACGACACTCCGTGGTGTCACATTCTCCCCCCCTTAAACAGGATTCGACCTCGAATCCGAAGAACGCCAGAATCAACAACAAATTTCCCCAAAGGACAAAAGACTTCTTTGCAACACAAAACATTCACACAGAGACTAAAACCGGAACAAAGGACAAGCGAGTTCTCAAAACCAACACTAGCGAGAAAATGTTAAGTTTAGCTCAACAGAGTGCAACCTCTCACGGTTCCATCTTCACTTCAATTCCCAAACCGAAACTGTGTTTCAACCACAAAGGGTTCCATCAACCCAAAACGCCCGAAACCTCACGACAAACACTTCACACTACTATCATAACCAACCTGACTACCACACTTCATTAAACTCAACATGACACAAACAAAGCGAGTCACAATTCCTTTAACGACCTCTCTACATTCTCGAAAATTTCCATCGAGGGGAAATAACTCATTAAGGCACACTTGCCCTTCTGCTACCCGATCATGCTAACATTTCATTCCATCCCCTCCCAGGCAAGACTCAAATCCAAAAACAACTAGTGAAGACAATTGCTCACGGCAGGACAAATATCACCGAACTACCGTCAACTTCACTTCCACCCATCGCTACTGTTAATAAAGGTTAAACTCATACATCATCAACCTCCATCACAAACCACCCTTATACCACTAAGGTTCGACACCTAGCCCCAAGCTAGGATCGTGAAACCTTACCAAACCACAATTGGTTCCTTTCTTAAAAGGGTCTCGTCCTCACACAAAAACACTTAGCTATCAAGCCCAAGTAGACCACACACGACAACTCAAACCCAAAGTGTTAACAACCATTTTGGAAAGAATTCGGCAACATCCAAGCCAAGTCACAAAGAAAGCATAAATCCCCTACACCACAACCAAAATACCCGTTTTTCTTCATTCTTTCTTTTCATACTAGAAAGAAATGGACATCTCGATTCATGACATGCATGCACACTTTTCAAGAGCACTCCGGATTAGTCATATATCCATATATGACTTTCTCACCATCCTGGCTCATCGGCTCCTTTATGATTAATTATGCATAAACAATGTCTCGTTTTCCTTTTTCACCATTCATTCATCATGTAATAACGGTACCGAATAGTCATTCACCAAATAACTTCTTCCTCGGTATCAAATGATGGAAACACAATTAACATCGAAGGTTGCGGAAATTCATATAGGCTATGACGGCAACATAGTTGATAGTAAAACACCACGTCGTAAAAGAACCCACATCAATTGAAAACTGAACTTGCAAAACATTGCATTTCATCCAAATTCAACATTTTGGAAGAGAACATCAAAATTTCAAGTCGAGCATCTGCTCCCACAACCATCACAAATTTTCTCAAGGAGAGGGAAACTCATTTCCAAAAGGGGAACACCTCACTAACAAAATCACTTCGTAAAACATTCATAAAATCCACATTTTTGAAGCACTCGCAAACCTCACACACAATTTTCAAAAATAACTCCAACTCTAGCCAAAAAGTGTTACAAATTAAATCTCAAGAGTTTCCAACACAACCCACTATGTCCATCTGTTTCCTTTAAAATTTATTCCAAAGATAATTCAGTGTGGACGCGAAGGAGCGCGATCCACTCAAAAACTTTTGGATGTAAACTCAAACTCACAACACGAACTAAACAAATTCGCCAAAACCAAAGGTCGACACCAAACACTACGAGTTTTGGGGAAACTCTGAAACTCAACATAAGGAACACCTCAACCGAAAGCATTCAACCGAGATGGCAAACAACCAAACCAGTCCAGAAGGTTTTAAACACAAGCTCAGCATGAAACCCTATACTTATCCTTTTAAACATTCAATATTCACTTTTTACTCATCGAGAAACCCCTCAGGTTACAACAAGAGCTTAAAAACAAATTCTTTCTCTTATTATCTTCCCCAATACTTATAACTAAAGTTTATGAGGTTTACGAAAAGACATCCAATGAAGACTAGGTCAACAAGATCCCCACGGACCAACATATCAAATAACATCATATTCTAGATTTGAAACAAGTGCTCCAACAAAACTTTCAGTGTGATCAACCAATAAATTTCCTACCACCTATATGTAAACGTCTCGACAATCGAAACTTATTCAGTTAACAAGCGACTTCAACATGTAAGGAAATTCAAAAGGAACTCGAGTTTTTGGTGCAATCACACAAAAATCGAGACCTATGAATTTCACTAGAAGAGTCTCATGAGCTCCTAAGGTGTTATAAATACTAGCAGTGGAGTATATGATATAGTAGGGTATCAAAATATAGATCGATTAGTAGATTGTATCTGACGCATATACATGAAAAAAATAATTATATAATAATAAGAATAAGAATTCTAATCTTAATAAAAGGAACATATGCCATCTCTTCCCGAGAGGCCTAGTGGGGCAGGGCAGGGCGAGGGTGTGGAGCTTCTCCCATGACCCCGCGCACCATTTCCACTGATAGCGGGGTGGGGGGGTGGGGTGGTGTCTTGTGTGTGAGGGCAAAGGTAGTGGTGGCTGATTAGGATTGCTATGGTTTGTGGTTATAATAAGAACGAGTAGGAACAACTAAAATAGTTCGATACAAGATCAATGATAAAATTTTGAACAATTAATGACCGGTCAATATCTTTGTTTCGTTTAAATAGATCTTTATATTGTTTCTTATCTAATTTTAATATGCCCAACATTAATATTGTAAAAGTGTATCTTGGTGCACATCATCTGCACTATATGTGCGGTTAGATTTTTAGGCAAGATTTAGAGTCAACTGACGATTGTGACCAGCATCTTCGTTCCTTCCCCTTCCATTCTTCCTGTCCATGGTTGGCAATCCGTTCTTCCCGTCCATAGTTGTCAAGACCTCTCTAACCTCCTACTTCCCTTCCAAGGACGACATTGCTTCGCCCTCCCAAAAGTAGCAACCGAGACGTAGTGGCGGATGTAGAACTTGTAACACCCCGGCATCTAGTATGCCTGAATGTTACCAAACCTAGACTAAACAACATCTAAAAACCACAAATAAAGATAAATTACAGCAAAGGTACAAATGTTAAAACCGAAAATTTCGGCAGCATCTCCTTTGTTTTTCCATGAATTGAAGCAACAGTAATTATAAGGCAAGATATAGCATGATAAGAGACATCTAAAACAGCAATAACAATGGATATAGCATCACTTCTATCTAAAATAATGGAATTCAACCATTCCACCAAATATAACAAATCAAACGATGAACTTAAAGCTCAAAACCAAACCATACACCAAGTTTCATGGCACTATTCATTATTATCATGACTCCAAATGATTAAACTGTATATAAGTGTGAAGCTACGTGTAGAAGTGTAGCTAATGCCTTTTCCCGCATGCCGGTTTCATGGTACCTAAAAACAACATAAAACACAAGCGTGAGTTCATCACTCAGCAAGTATATTGTAATGTATCATAAAGAACAAATCAAAGCCACATCGGTACATACCATATTTAACATCAAGATCAAGTCACACTTTCATATACAACATCATAACCATGTCCCAATCTCATTCTACACATTTCATTACCATCATCATGTATGCAATGCATATGTCTCCTCGAAGCACATACCGGTATTGCCGAGTGCACACCCGTCGGCGTGCACCCTCTTTCCCCTTCCATCCCATAGATGGAGGGTGCCTACTCCTCGCTCCCACTCACCACGGTGGATGGAATCACGAGGTAGGTCTTACTCAATGGCGCTCCGGATTAGTCATAACTTTCTAACCGACCTTACCGGACTAGTTATGACTTCCTCACCGACCGGACCAGTTTTCATGCCAGGTATGCAACATATGCCATAAACATAAACAACTAATCATTGCATAGCATCATAATAAACCATATTCATCATATCTTGGGCAAACAATAAACATGGCAAGATATCATAGCATGTAATCCATTTGCATCTAATCAAGTCTAGCAACATACAACACGCTACCCATTCCAATACACTTGCCTTAAACGCGGGCGACGGATTGACGAGAGGATGAGGGCACTCCCAGGGTCACACCACCTGCACATAGATACCACACACTCAAACCGTGCCCACAAAACAGTACACAATCGCTCATCTACCCCGACTTCGCAAACTACTCCGAAAACCGAAAAACAGAGAATCTGTCCCCCGGGACAGCAGGTTTCAAACTAGCATAACTTGAGTTCTAGGTCTCCAAATTAAGTAAACGAGTACATCATCGCGAATCTTAGGAAATTTCCTAGCTTTTTCTAAGTATTGGGAAAAGCTGATTCGGCCTCTAAAATTGTCTAATCTACAAAACATTATGTTCTGTCCCAATTACGTCACAGATTTGAACACGCTCGGTAAAACGATCATAACTTTCAAACGGCTTGGCGGAAGTGGACGTTCTTGGTGTCAAATTAAAGGTATTGAAGTTATTTACAACTTTCACAACAGGAGGCCGACCAAATTCCGAATCTAAACTCGCAAAAACTCAAACCCTAGGTCGTGTGCCCAATCTGCCCGAAGCAGATCAATATGCAATCTCTAGTTTTCATCCAATCTAACCAATGGCAGCACAACCTTTTGATCTAATAGCCTGAAATCCTCCATTAACACAGAACCTAATCCACCGAAAGGTTTCCCATCACCATACCTTAGCCCGACGAACGAAGAACCGACGAACACGCCTCCCGATCGCCCGATCTTCCTCCACGCGCCAATCCCGCCGGATCCTCTCGTCATGGAGATCCCCAATGGCGAGGGCAATAGCGTGGAAGAGCGTGGCAGCAAGGGGTGGGGGTGGAGCTCGCCTAGGGCCAGCTAGAGGTGGTGGGGAGGAAGGAGCAAGGTGGCGGCTAGGGGAGGCAATGGGGGAGGCGCATGGGGGGAGAGGGGTGGGTGGCGTCTAGGGTTGAGGGAGAGGGGAGTGGGGGCGCACCAAGGGGTAGGGGCTAGGTTTGGTTGCCCAAAAGTACCCCCTTGGGCCCAAACCCTTCCACCGGAGGCCCAACTCAACCCCCAAGGCCCAAAGTCCCCCGGAGAGGCCCAAACACCCGAAAACGGCCCAAAAACACGCTATAAAGTCATACCAAAATGCCGAATTCTAAAATATCATATTCTGGGGTGTCACAGAACTTTACCAATGGGTGTTCGAAATAAAATATTATAATATCTTTTGAATATAGCTAAATACTCTTTTCGTTCTTTTTAAGTGATATTTTAGAAGACGTGCAATCAAAATTTTTAACATTCAATAATTAGTGTATTTTCAATTGTCTAAATTGACACTTTTTATCAAAAATATTTTTCATAAAATTATTATTTTTACTATAAAAATTCATGATGTCATTTAAAATAGAATATAGGGGGATTAACATGCTAAGTATTTAGATGACTCAACTAGCATCCTATGTTTAAAAAATAATACACTTTATTTTAGCACAACTCTATTAAAAGTTAATCTTTTTAAAAAATGATATCTAACAATTATACTCTTCTATTTTTTATGCCCTATCTTAGCATATTCGCATATGAGAAATGAGGTATTTGGCTTGTATATATAGGCTTGATTTATCACCATAAACATAATATCATTTGTTTAAAGAAAAAATATCTAAAACACTTAGATATTTGTAAGTATTTATAAATATTAAAATTGGATAATCTAGAACCTTCATTGTAACATCGCGGAGTTTCGTTTTAAGTTTCTTTTGGAATTCTCGTTTGGTTATTTGGTGGATCACCTGCTGTTCTGCGGGATAATCAATCACCTGTGTGTGAGAGGCAAAAAATTTTCTAGCATTTCTTTTCCCCCACTCCACCTAACCCTTCCCATTTTTCTTTCTTTCCTTTTCCCATCGTGGGGACAGCTCCCTTGCTCCTCTTTGGTTTCATCACCAGCAAAAGAATGTGGTTCTTCTTCCTCCAACCCAAGGGAGAGCAGGTGCAGTAGCTATTCCTCCCCATGGCGCCTCCCCCTTCCCTCCAAGCAGCTAGAGCTCTCCCCCATGGCCAGCCTCCCTTACGCCCCCTCCTCCCTGCAGCAGCAATAGCAGCAGCCTCCACCCCTCTTCCTCCCTCTTCTTTCTTGGAGGTAAGCTTTGGAACTTCTTTGAGCTTAGCTATGGAGTCCCTAGACTGGTTTGGTGGAGTCCTAGGGTTCATAGCATTGAAATTTTTGGAGGGAAACTAGTTCTAGTTGAGGGAATTCGTTTTCTGTTTTCGAGCTGATTTTCAGTCTGTACTGTAGCTCGATTTTGGGGTATCTAGGTTGGTCAAATGAGTTTTCGGCTGTAGACATTGTTGTATATATTGTTCCTATGTTTCAATGGAGTACAAGAACTCAAAAATACGTTAAGCCAATTAAAAGTTATGGGCTTTTTACTACAAGCTGTCCCGAGTAAGTTGTTCTGCGAGCTGTAATTTTCATCTGTTGTTTTGAGCTTCTTGCAGGTCGATTCAGCTTCTCCACTTTCCTAGAGAAATGTAGGAAATTTCCTGTAGTTTAATAAAATGTATTTGTTTTCTTGATTTGGAGTTGTGAATCAAAAGTTACGCTAGAGCGAAGTCGCTGTCCAGAACTGACCTCCTGTTGGAAGTTCATGTTTGGGTCTGAAGTTTAGAGGGCAATTTGAGGGCTTTAGCTTCAGTTCCTGTTTGAGGAGCTATGGGGTATCAATATATTGGTCCCTTGTGTTTATTTAGAGTCCAATAACCTGAACTTTGACTTAATTAGAAGTTATGCTCTTTTGAGCGCCCGCTGTCCCGGATCGCAGTTTTGGGCTGTTTTGGGTTGATTTTGGATTTGGGGCGTAGTTGTGCATTATGTTGTTATATCTTGTTTAGTGTTGAAGTTGCGTGTGCAATTGTGGTTCCTTTTTAAGTGGAGTAGCCTCGGGTGCGGCTTTCTCCTCGCGTCACTCCGCTCCTCGCGGGTAGAGGCAAGTGTGAAGTGGCATTCCGGGCTTAAGGCCGGGTGTCACCTCTTCTTTACTCATCGAGTTGGGTTGAGTGAGTATGTTTAATTGATGAATGAATATGTTTAAATGAGTAAGAATAAGTCTATGTAATGAGTATGAATGCGTTTATGTCATGAGTATGATTATTGTTGTTGAGGCAATTTCATTTATGTTGATTGCATTTATGCATTCATAGAGGAAGAGGTGTCCCATTTTGATGTGGGCCTCTGTGTTCACACGTAGTGAACACAAAAGTCCTACCTCGTAGTTCCATACCGTTAGAGTATGGGAGCGGGTCAGTAAGCGTAGGCACCCTCCACAGGATGGAGGGGATGAGGGTACACACCGACGGGTGTGCACTCGGTAATACCGGTATGAGCTCCATAAAAAAAGGCATGCATGTGCATATCAAAGGCATTGTATGAGAAAGAGGTGTATGAGATGAGTTAAAATGATGAGTTGTTAAGTTCATTACTTTTATGTTCAAATTGCTTATTGTATGGATGCAAATTTAACTATTTTACTATTTGCTTTGTCACTTTACATTTTGCTGAGTGATGAACTCATGCTTGTTGTTTTGTTGTTTTACTTTAGGTACCTCTAGAGTGGCATTTTGGGAGTCGGGATAGTACTTCACTCACAAAATCATAACATAGTTAGATTTGTCCATTGACTCCACTTTTGGTTATGTGTTAGTGGTAGGAACTTGTTTTTGAGTAGTTAGATTGTAAGTAGATGATGATGGCATGTTGTCCTAATGTTTTAAATCCCTGAACTGTGATGTTGGTACTTGTAGTTCCACTTTAATTTGTGCCATGGTTACCCTTTTGATTATTGTTGTTCCTTTTGAGATTATGCCTAGTTGCTTGTGCTTATTTGGGTCATGATGGTTGATTGATGCCATGACCCTATGTTGTTCTTACTTGATGATGTCATTAGATTGCATATTGTGTTTTTGTCTGCTGAGTGGATATCCAAGATTGTGGGAAGGTTTTGCCGATTTTTTTTTAATTAATTCGACAACCTACTAGAATGTTTAGGTAGTTTGATGTTTTTCTCTTGTGTCTCTGTGTTACTTTGCTTGAGGGTGTAACATTCAGGACACGTGGGTGCTGGGGTGTTACATTCATATGAAATTCTCTTTTGATTATTGAGAAACTAGTCGGATGCATACACCTTGCAGGGAATATCACTACTTTTTGTTCTACAATACACCCTTCAATCATAAATAGTTGTCGTTTTTGGACATTGACACGGTATCGACATACAGCTTTGACCACTATTTTCTATTATAATATATTTATAAAACCCAATAAAATTATTATATTATGAAAGTACTTTTCAAGATAAACTACACATATGGTTTTTATGTATCCAATTTAAATATTTAAAAAGATATTGACAGTCAAAATTTTAAAAATTTGACTGCACTTATGTCCAAAACAATAATTACTTTATGATTAGAGTGAGTATAAGTCTAAGCTCACCATACACAGACCAAGGAGGAACTAAATCTAAAAAAAATGTTACTGAACCATGCATACCTCTATTGAGTGGTGTATACAACTAGTTATTCACTCTTTCATCATTAAAGCGGGGTATGGAGTGAAAATATTGTAATAACTACACCTTTAATGTCCTCAATAGACTTATATCATGAGATGATGCTTTCCATGAAAATAAACTTGTATTGCGAGACATAGGGAGTAACATGGTATGGTACATGCTATTAGTTCTATATAAAATAATAACACAAAAATAAGAATACAGTATTCTATTGTTTAAAAAGAATTTATATAATGGAACTAATTAAACAAAAGTAGAGCTAAAAAGAGAAATTAACGCACGCTATGCGCATAACAATTTGAGAAATATCGTTTATCTTAACTAATGGTCAAAACCTTATTTATGTAATCTTGAAAAGAATACATATAAAAGATATATAAGATGTATATTCCTTTCTGAAGCTCTTAATGCGATAGTATAGCATTTTGATATTGCTATACCATGTATTTCAATAAAACCTATGTGCTAGACCCTAATATATAGTGAAACAAGATTATAAACCTAATTATTTGGCTAAATTAATTATAGGATATTTGCTTGTCTATATAGAGTAGTGAGGAGAATTATTCAATTTGTGCTTTGGCCGACAAGGCCTTCGCCTTGTCCGGCGATCTGATAGGGCTAGAGTTCATGTTTACTTGATTCAGGGTTTTAGTTCACTAGAATCTCAAAAAATAGAGGGAGAAGGGCGGCAAGGAATGGGAGCAATTGTGAGTAGCACATTAGTTTTTGGGAAGACGGCGGATGTTTAAGACGACGGATCTAGTGGCAGAGAATAGGGATGACAATTTTCTCCATGACGCGGGGCCCCATAGGGGAAATTTCCTTGGAGGTGGACGTGGTCAGGGAAGGGTGGGTTGATGTCTTTGAGCGAAAGAACGAGGTTTGGCCCCTGCTGCAATGGGGCGGGGACGCTATCACCTTCCCCTGCAAGGCCCCATGGAGACCAGTAAAATTACAAATATATTATATTGTTTATAAATTTATTCTTTTTATATGTTAGGATTAAAACCATAATTTATAAGTTTGGATATAATTTTGGAAGCTATAGTTTTACAAAATAAAAAAATACTTATAAATTAATAAATAAAGTCATATTATTTTTTAAAATATAATTTAACTTATTATTTAATCTCCATGAAAACCCCTGTAGGTCGGCCCCCCTAAAGATCATAGACATGATGTCGTCATCCACCGAGAATCCTAGAGGGAACAAGTGAGGCTACCCTAACATGGGGCAAGACCGGGGGGGGGGGGGGGCGTGGGAGCTTCTCCTAGGACCTTTGCTCCTCGTTGCGACGGTAGGGTGCACGTGAAGTCTTGGTGTGAGGGCAGAAATGGTGGTAACTGATTAGGATTGTTATGGTGTGTGATTATAACAATAATAAGTAGGAGCAACTAAAATGATTCAATATAAATTCAATGATAGAATTATAAACAACTGATGATAATCGCTTTCTTTGTTTTGTTTAAGTAGGGGATTTATTTTTGTATAAAGAAATATTATATGTTTTTGTATTTTTAGTCTTAGTTTCCTCATATCCAAATTTAAATATTATAGTAACAGATCTATCATATCATTCTATGATGTAAATTAAATTTACCTTTGCTCTGTCCGTCTATTCCTTCCGCTCCATTCGGATGGTTAGATTTGTAGGCCCAACAATCACGACCAGCAGCATTTCATTCCTTCCCCTTCTTCCCGTCCGTGGTTGGCGTCGGCGAGTGCTCTCTCCCGGTCTCCCCTCCTGCTTCCCGTCCAAAGACGATACCCTTCCAGACGTCGCTGTGCCGGAGCGACCGTGACTTTCTCCAGCTCTTCTCCGGCGGCCCCCGCGGTGAGCTCTTCTCCTCCCCCTCCTTCGTTTCCACCGTTCTCCAGATCCCCCATCCCCCTTCTCCGACGGCCGGCGCGGTGAGCTCCTCTCCTCCCCTTCCTTCGTTTCCACCGTTCTCCAGATCCCCCCCTTCTCCGGCGGCCGGCGCGTTGAGTTCCAGCCGGAGGTCCCCCATCAAAATCCTTGTGGGGGATCATTTCTTTCCTCTGAGCAATCTCATCTAAATATTTCTTTCTGAGAAGGATACTCCAATCCATGCAGTTTGTTGCGCGGTGGAGTACTACTAGCAGTTTATTTTCCAAAATTTTGGGGGGGGGGGGGGGTTCAACTGAACCCCATGCCCCACATCAGGTCCGCCACTGATCACCATCACATCGCTTGATTGCTTCTTCCTTGTACAATATAAAATGAGATTGTAGCTTACTCTGTGCACTCGTGTCCCTATACGCTCGTGCTGCTTGATTTTTGCTTGCAGTTGTTAATGCCCTGACTAGACCTGGATTCTCTCCTCCTGCTTGCATGCCCCTAGCTAGCTAGTTCCTCACGACTTGCCATATATGAAGAGGAAGCCCTTCTCGTGTGCTGCTGTTTCCTTCTGAATCCTGCACATCACCTTACACATGGACAGCTTCAGTTATGCGCAACCCTGTCCTCCCCCGCAGTTTCAACAACTGTGCTGTTCAATTATCAGCAGCAATTCAGGTGGCTGTAGCAAACTTTGGCACATCTGCAGCAAGCAACAGCTCGAGTAACCAACAAGGCAGCGACATCAACAGTGCACTAAAAGTTTTGGACCTTGTACCAAGGAAGGCTGACGATAACAAAGGGGAAGAAGGCCCGTGCCATCGCCGCCTTATCAATGACTGCATGCATGACATCTTGGGAGATCGATCAAATCATGCCGTGTGCAAGGAATTTGCAATCTCTATTAGCCCCATTAGTAATCCAGGACAAACTAAACTTGGTAACAGTGTTTCAGATAATATCTCAGTTTGCCGTTCCATTACTAGACACACAAAGGAGAATGTGTTTATGCTAATAGTGGACTTGCACAGGAATGGGGGTGCCATTGCTGATAAATCTATTTTGGCATCTGCGCTGAGTTCTTGTGCTGATAGGCAAACTCTTAGCGGAGGCACACAACTTCATGCTCTATTGCTCAAACTCGGGTATGGCTTGTCTATCCTTGTCGGTAGCTCACTGATCAGTTTATATGCAAGATGTGGCCAGTTGGAAGATGCTCATCAGGTTTTTCAGAGCATGCCAACGAAAAATACCGTGTCATGGACAGCACTGATTTCTGGTTATGCACAGCACGATCAGGTCGAGCCATGCCTCCATTTATTTCAGTTCATGAGGCAGTCAGCGTGCAAGCCAAACGACATCACATTTGCTACTCTCTTCAGTGTGTGCACTAACCATGCATTTCTTGCACTTGGTAGAAGTGTTCATGGTCTAGAAATGAGAATGGGTTTTGATTCGTGTCTGCATGTCTCCAATGCACTCATATCAATGTATGCAAAGTGTGGGAATATAGATGAAGCCCGGTCCATATTTGAGAGCATTGCCTGCAAAGACCTGGTTTCTTGGAATGCCATGATCTCTGGATATTCGCAGTATGGCCTTGCTGAGCATTGCCTAGACTTGCTGAAAGAAATGGAGGAGCAACATGTAGTACCGGATGCAATCTCCTTCCTTGGGGTCCTTTCTTCATGCCGGCACGCATGCCTCGTAGAGGAAGGCCGACACTACTTCAAGACAATGATTGGACGTGGAATGGAACCCGAGCTGGATCACTACTCGTGTATGGTCGACCTTCTCGGCCGTGCAGGATTGCTTGATGAAGCATGGGATTTGATACAGACAATGTCCGCCCCTCCGAATGCTGTCATATGGGGCTCTCTACTGTCTGCTTGTAGGGTGCATGGAAACATTTCGATTGGCATCCATGCTGCAGAGCACCGTCTTAAGCTGGAACCAGGTTGTGGTGCGACTCATGTACAGCTAGCAAATCTGTATGCTAGCATTGGTTGCTGGAGCAATGTGGCCAGAACGAGGAAGGTGATGAAGGAGAGAGGGCTGAAGACGAACATTGGGTGCAGCTGGATAGAAGTTGGCAGTAAAGTTTATACTTTCACGGCAGAAAACAGATTAGAGAGCCAGCAGGTAAACAATGTCCTGGCTATCCTTGATTGCTTGCAATCTCATATGGAATGCAAGCATGATATGCTGATAGAAGGTATGGATTGTGATGACCCTGAACATGTAAAGATAAGTTGGAACTCCAAATAGATCTGAAAGATCACATCTTTCTCCATTTAATCTTATATGAATAGTCATTATATAGAAAATGTCAAGCGTCACTCACACCTCGATGATTTGGAAGATCATCGATGCAAGTATAGCACCTAACCTTTTTTTCCCGCCAAGTGAGATCTGATCTGCTCATTCTCAGTGTACTGTTTGCTTGATTGAGAGCTTATAGGCATGTTTGTTGTGTTACTTGTTTAATACATTTTGACACTGGATACCACCAATGCAACACATGGAAGAAGTAATGTCAATCTGAAGCCTCCATGGATAAACTGGTTACACTGTTCTATATTGTCTACTGTTTTTAGTGGTAGTATGGGCTGCTTATTAGATGGAAAAGAAAGATGGGTAGAAAATTGGTTGGAGATGAGCGGCAAGGCAGGCATCCGTTGTAGTCTAGCTGATTAGGATACTCGGCTCTCATTCGAGAGACCAGGGTTCGAGTCCCGGCAATGGAACTGAATCCTTTTTTCCCTGTCCTCATTGTTTTGTAGGCAGTGCAAGTGGTCTGAATAATGGAAATGACCCTCTCTTTCCCTTTTGCAGCAGTTGATTGCCTTTTTTCCTGGAGACAGAAGGCTAATTTCTATTAAATCCAGACCACCTCAGAGTCGGTGGTCATTTACACAACTAGGGACCTGATCCATCCATAACATGACGGCACCAGGGTCCATACAAGCACCATAGATAGCAAGCTCATGGGCAACACTGTTACACGCACGAGGGCAATAAACCACACGAAACTCCAAAAAATACGTGAGAAGAAGGAACTTTGCCTCACGGAACTAGCATGTGTTTGCTTCACAATTTGTTATTGAACATCGCTCCTATGAGTTATTTTTACAACTATTGTCATTGTTGATTTGTTTATAATTAAATTCTGTGCAATGCCATGATTCTGAGCTGTTACTGTAGCAAACTACAAGTTGAAAATTTCCAACTCTGTTAGGACATTCTAGGATTTTGAGGGCAATTTAATTGAGTTTTAGATTTTAAATTTATTGGTAGTTACGCTATATAAATTGCGTGATGTGTCTTCCTGTGTTGCCTTTTTGAAAACCTTGTTAGTTGTTACGAGTATTTGTTTATTGATAACTCCAAAGGAGAGATTGAACAGCATTATTCTGATTCCTTGATAGTTAGACTTAATTCCTGGACAATAGAAGTGCAATATTCACACTTCTCTGTGCTGTCTGTCAATGGCATATTCAGGCAGTATTGCAACAGATACTTATCATTATTCATCAACGATCAACACCAAATCAGAATCTTCAATTTCATAGAGGCACTGACAGCAGAGATAAATTTTCAGAAAAATCTTGGATACAGTTCTTCAGATTTCATATTTGTCTGTTTCATTTGCTAATTTTTCTTAATACTGCCCAGCGAGAGAAAGGCCAATGAATGTAGATCATCATGCTGGAGAAATATTTAGACCGGGGTGGTAAAATTCTCATGGCTTTCTCTTAAGGCATATATCTGTAGTGTAAAATACAATGCTTATGCAATGGCAAATACAATGTTTATGCAATGGCAACAAAAGAGGAATCCATCTGCAGAGTGGTTGTATGCCATTCCTTCTTATTTGTCATTTAGATCCTGTGGTGCTCTAACATATTTTTTTCTTCTTTTTCTCCATCAGGAGGTTGGTTCTTATGCTTGATGCTGACATCCATATTGCTTACCTCGCTTGCGCTCTGCAAACTCAACCGTTTGCTTGATGGTTGAAGTACACTTCCTAACTATGCTTTTATCTAAGCTTCCAGTACTGTATATAGTAACTTCAAACTTCAAATCTGAACTCTTCTTGATTTTCATCACTTTAAGTAATTTTTGGGAGTTATATGATAAGGTGGGTATGCTTGCAACATTTGAGATTGTTTCTCCTAAGCTCTTCATATATATCAGACAATGTATTTTGGCTGAGAAATTTCTTTGCATATCAAGTAATTGTTTTTTTTTTTGGTACAGAACTGTTAGCCTATCATGCTTATTCGCTGTCTCTGTAATTCGTACAGATGATTTTACAATTCTTGACGGTAGGGTTTTTATATATCAATTAGTCTGGTTCTGTATTCTTCTAGGTTTCTTTTACTTGTTCTATAAATCATTTGCATGAAGTTATACATGAGCGCAACATTATCAGATCACTACAAATTTTATTTTCCAATAGATTAATAGTTGATTAGCGCATTATTTCTTTTTTCACATGAAGTACTGCATTTATTTACAGTGTTCTAAAAGGTGGCCACCTAGCCAGCCTTGGCGCTAGGCGACACACGACACCCTCATGCCTCGTCCACCTAGCCGATCTATCCCACCTAGGCGGCCGCCTAGCCCTGTCTAATCGGTGATTAGGCGCAAGGCATTGGTCTGCCGCCCGACTAGCAACTAGCGCTTTGGTGAACACTGTTTGTTTATATGGTTATGTGAAGACATTGTGAAGACGTGTTGCTGCTTCAAATTTTATAGGTTACTTTGACAGTGTAACATCCCTAATTTCGGTCTTCTGCTAAAATTTAATTTAAATTAAATTAAATTCAAAATTGAATTTTATTCGTTGTTTAAATTAACCCGGCATCCCTATCCTTCTGAAATTGGAGCTCAATTTTGAATCGTCCGAAAAGTCAAATTCCTAAATTCCAGTCCTTACCAGAAATTCCACCCGAGTTCTAAAATACTCCAAAATTCTTGAAACCTATTGCATTAGGTTCCAAATATTCCAAAAATATTTTGGGAATTTTCCTAAGATTTTTGAACTCTCTGGTATTTTATCGCTCGCGGCCTTTCGTCAAAAGCCCTTTATTCGTCCCGAAATTTTATAAGTTTCAAATTTTATCCAAATTTCATGAAACTAATTTTGTTGGGTTTCAAATATTCCCTAGTATTTTTAGGAATTTTCTGAGATTTTTAGACCATTTTTACTAATTTTTCTCCCGCACGTAACCCTTCACTTACATCGACCAATCGAGAAGTGACACGTAGTGAGTACTGTAGCATTGTCTTCAACCTCTGGCTGGAACGTTACAGAGAAGAGTTTCTTCTCTCCTTTAATGACATTCTCTTCTTTAATCTCCCATATGTTCCACATCAAAGCTCTAAATCACGAACGACCGGATCCGTTGCAAAGAGGGAGACGAGAAGATTCCATTCCCCATGACCATTCGTTCTAAATTCCACCGGAAACGGCACAATCAAGCAAAAACCGAAATCCATTAGAATGGTCATAACTTGGCCGTTTCACCTCCAATCGACGCACCACTACTCAACTCTTCGTCTTGGAGTCCTCTTCCCGGTGCTATCACTCTTCTTTTGCCACTCCTCATCGTTTGCCCGGGAGATTGCGAAAATCGCCGACCCCCACCACCGTTCTTCGTTCTTGCCATCGTATCTCTCGCTCCGGTGAGTCAATCTCGATTCCGTTTGAACCATTGTGTGCATATGGATGTCAAGATCATAACCCCTCAATCAATTTCAGGTTTCCTCAAAGTTTGAATCCGAATTTTGAGTTTGAGTCGATACGGCCGAACCGCTGTTCATCGCCAAATTCGTCGTCTCTGGTAATCTTCTTTAAAATCCGACATCACCATTGGATTCGCATCGTCGAGACCTTTTTGGGGCTTACCTTCTTCCATCCCGCCACTCCTTCAATTGCAAGATCCCCATGCTCAAACCCTAGGTCCAGTGAGCTCTGTTCTGGAGGCCAAAATTCATGATTTACTGTAGCTACAATAAATTTTCTTTTTTTCTTGATTTTCCATCATTTTCCAACTTTAAACGCTTATATCTTTGCGTCCGAACTCCGATTCACTCCGTTCAAATTCCTAAATTCATCTAAATTCAAGATCTACCTGCCAGTATAATTTTTATAATTTTTGGATTTTATTTATTTTATTGTTATTTATTCGTTGTACCGTTTTGCGCGTAGCCGAGGATCCCGCCGAGTCCGCCGACCTTGCCGCCGAACTTGAAGGTTCTGAGACCTTCGCTGCGCACGAAGGCAAGTCTCCTTAACGCATTTTGATCCATGTTTGCAAATGTTTTACCATGTTTTTAAACTTGCATTACTATGTTTACAAACGTATGTCAAATATAGATGACTAGTTAATCCGAATTGTTGTCCACGCCTTGATTATTGATATCCATGTTTACTTGTAATCCTAGGACAGTTTGTTATGTCATGCCTAATTTATACTATGACACTTGATGATTAGTACGGTAGTTGTGCTTAGTTGCAAAATTAACTAAAATGACCCATGGGTGGAATTTTATCAAAGTTGTGTTTTAAAGTGTAATTTGAGAATTATTGAAAAGTATTTACTTCTGTCTTTGGAAAATAAAAATAAAATGAAAAATGGTTTAGAATTGGGCGGATTGGAATGTCGGGCAGGTGTAAAAAGAGCACTAGTTTTTATTGTGCAAGTACCACCCCAAGTCAATTAAGGACCGACGATTATGACTGTTCTCATTCTAAGCAATACCGTACAACCACATGTCAAAGTGGGCATGACCTGGCTGAATAATTTGTAGAAACCTAACTTAGACTCGCCAGTTGGTGGAATGTGGGTGCCAGATAGAGGTAAGTTGTACTCCCCACTTTGGCGCAAGAGGGGCTTCAGACTGGTAGATAGAACCCTAACAAATGTGAAACCTCGGTAATTAGCTCGGGTTAGGCGTATACTTTGTAAAGGCCTTGTCATGATATCTCTGCTGGCACACCTAAGGAAGTGTGCTAATAGCTTGACATCAAGAGAATATCATGTCTTGTGGGTAAAGTTGTACACCTCTGCAGAGTTAAAACTATTCGAATAGCCGTGCCTACGGTTAAGGGCAAAGTGAAGAATGCTTTCATACTGGTAGACTTTGGTTTTGGTTTTAAAAATAAACAATGTTTTGTTTTGGGATTCGGGAGTAGTTAGAACTCTCGGATGTTTTGTTGACGGACTGAGCCAACCAGGTAGATGGAACCTGTTTTGATCATGATAGATAGAGTCATGAGTTGGATTACCTTAATCTTTTAAAATGTGACAGATAGAGCCTTTATACTGGTGATGGTGGATAGAACCTTCACTAAATTATTAAATAATTCAATTGTTAAAACAATTATGAAAATGTGCTTTGTGAAAATTATTATTATGTATGGTTTGATAAACTTAGCTTTATGCAAAAGAACCATAATAAGTCTTCCTTGGAAAGCCCTACATATGCATACTTTCCCAGACTTTCTGAGTACTTTTGTACTCACATGCTACACAATTGTTGTCATCAGAAAATTACCATGATGCAGCCGACGATGGTGAGTTCTATGATG
Organism: Rhipidocladum racemiflorum; assembly: GCA_036346355.1. Classification (NCBI taxonomy): domain Eukaryota; kingdom Viridiplantae; phylum Streptophyta; class Magnoliopsida; order Poales; family Poaceae; genus Rhipidocladum; species Rhipidocladum racemiflorum. The sequence continues at coordinate 54,083,366 of CM070577.1, read as the reverse complement.
AGGAATTCTTTGAAGATCGCCAAGACAACTAAGAGCGCGTTTTAGTCGTCGCCTGTGGAGTTTTATGGGTTTTTATCTCTTGTTGCTTTTATTTCCGCTGTCGTGAACTCTGGTCATGTGACCGAGTGATGTAATAATAGCCATGTGGCTGATACTTTATGTTTATTATAACATTTCGCTCGCTCAAGAATGATTCTTCATCATTTGTGTGTACTAGCTACTGATCTGGGACTAGTACAGAAATACACAGGAGATTTCGGATAGCCAATCCGGGGTCTCACAGACAGTTATCTGTGACTATAGTATAAAGATGGTCTCTACCCACTAGCCTGCATAGATCAAATCTGATTTACTAACAGAGATTGACTCTATGGAGGTCTAGATTTTTTCTTGTTACTTCTTTTGCCATGATCGAAATTTGCTAGCTCGACCAGCATGCCTGACCATCCAAATGTTACGACATTATGAGCCTTTCTTTTACTACCTGGCATAGTTCATGGTCGCACTACATGGTGTATTTATCATTCTTGGAAGTGTTATATATTTGCCTTCCCTTCTAGCACTGAGGTGCATGGATGTCAAGGCGTCGCCTAGGCGTCGAGGCGCCAGTGGGAGGTCGCCGGGAGACGTCGCCTCGCCTGGCCGACGAAAGGCGACCGCCTGGCCCGTCTAGGCGTCGCCCGGGCCGTCGCGGCGTCTCCAGGCGAGCTCGGGCAGGCGCCTAGGCTGGGACGAGGGACGGGGTCACGGGGGAAAATAAGACAAGAGTCAAAGTCGCCAACCGCCCAACCCTAGCGTCTGCAGCGTCCTCCTCCATCCTCTTCCGTGTGCCGTCACCACTTCCGTCGCCGCCACCTCCTCCGTCAGCCGATCGCTGCGAATCCGTCGCCTCTCTTCGCCCCCCCCTCTGCCTTTGTCTTCCTCCCTCTCCTTGCGGCCGTGCTGCTCTCCTCTCCCTCCTTGCGGCCGCTCAGACCTCACTTGGCGCTGCTAACTGGCTCTCCTCCCCTCTCCTTGCGGCCGCGCGTCGACCTCACGCCAGCGCGCTCAGGCCTCCGCCTTGGGCTGGCTCTCCTCTCTGCCGCCGCCCTTCTCTGCTCTGCTTCTTTGCTCATTTGCTCTGCTCTGCTCATTGCCCTCTGCTCAGCTCATTTGCCACTCTACTATCTGCTCTGCTCATTGGCCCTCTGTTAATTTCTTCTTCTTGGCCCCTCTGCTCATTTCTTTCTTTGCTCCCTCTTCGCCCCCCTCTGTTAGAGTGTTGATGCTAAGCAGCTGCTGATGCTCCATGTGTGTTGATTTATTTTGGACAGGGAGTGAGGGTCTGAGGCCATGTCTGATGCTCCAGCAGGTGCTGCCGGCGATGTTGCCGATGCTGCATATGATCCAGCTAAAGATCCTGCACGAAAGGCCAAGTCCAATGATCCAGGATGGAAGTATGGATTTTGGCCGGATTTGAGCAACAAAGATTTGGTGCAATGTACCCTATGTGGCAAACAAATGCGCTCGGGAATAAAGAGATTGAAGCAACATCTTGCCGCAGGATTTGGAGATGTGCAAAAGTGTTCGAAGACAACCACAACAATAATGAGGGAGATGCAAGACTATCTCAAGAAGACGTCAAGAAGTAGAGTCATTGAATTGGATGATGATATTGATAAGGCAAATGAACAAGAAGAGGAAGAAGTGGGATGTGATGAGAGGCACCCAAGCTCCCAAGAAGCGTCATCTAAAGCTTCCAACCTATGTCCAAGTTCGGGACAGTGCGAAAAGAAAGCATTCAGCTCTTCACAAGTTGGGAGAACCAGGTGGCAAAACAAACTAAATCGCTTGTTGGGTTGCTTTAAGACACCGGAAGAGGTGGTTGATGCGAGACATGGCAAGGGCCCTTCTCAAACCACAATGGAGCAATGTGTAAGGACTGCGGAGGAGAAAGAAAGGGTGCGAGGCCACATAGCTGATTTCTTCTATGAGTGTGGCATTCCATTCAATGCCATCAAGTCTAGAAGCTTTGAGATCATGTGTGAGTCCTTAGGGCAATATGGTCCCGGTTTCAATAACATTTCATACCATGATTTGAGGGTGCCATTACTTGAGAAAGCAAAGAGGGAGACTGATAAGTTGATGATGGAGCAAGAGAAACATTGGAAAGCTGTTGGTTGCACACTCATGTCTGATGGATGGACAGATAAGAGGGGAAGACACTTGATCAATTTTCTTGTGAACTGTCCGGCGGGGACCTTCTTCGTGGAGTCGGTTGATGCATCAAGTGAAGTGGCTAATGCAACAATGCTAGCAGGTTTGCTTGAGGCAAGAATTGAGCGGATCGGCAAAGAGCATGTTGTTCAGGTGGTGACAGACAACGGTGCCAACTTCAAAGCGGCAGGTAGAATTCTAATGGAGAGGATCCCTGCTCTATTTTGGACTCCTTGTGCTGCACATTGCTTGGACCTCATGTTGGAGGACATTGGGAAGCTACCGGAGTTCAAGAAGACAATTGATAATGCCAAGCGGGTCACTACATTTATCTATAGGCATGGGAGGCTACTTTCAACAATGAGAGAGTTGACAAATGGGAAGGATCTTGTAAGGCCAAGCCTACTAGGTTTGCCACATCTTTTCTCACATTGCAGAGCTTGTACAAGAACAGAGATGTGTTGAGACAATATTTACTAGTGAAGATTGGACTCGGTGCAATCTTGCAAGAATCGAGGTGGGAAAAAGATTCAAGAAATTATGATCGCTATTAGATTTTGGAATGCGGTGGAGGATTGCATAAGAGCATCACACCACTTCTTGTTGTGCTACTGAATAGTTGATGGTGATGAGAGGCAATGGCCGAGGTTTATGCAAGTATGGATTTTACAAAAGGAAGATCGCCGACACTTTAGCAACTAAGCAACCATTGCTTAGAAGAGTCATGGCAATTATTGATCGGCGATGGTCGATCAAATGGAGCAAAAATTGTATGGGCTGCATTATTCTTAAACCCAGGAAAATACTATGAAATCAAGGAGAAAGATGCGGAACAAGCGTCTAGGTTGAGGTTAATGTTCAATGATGTGCTCGAGAAGATGTTCTATGATGATGAAGACAAGCTTTGCAAAATAAGTGACCAAGCTGATATCTATGACAATTTGCGAGGTGGCTTTGGAAGGCCAATGGCCATTAGAGCTTACAAAACCAAGAACCCCCGTTAGTACTTTTATCTCTTCTTAAGCTTTTAAGATTCTAACATAGTTGATTACTAATTTACTATGTTTCAAAATATAGTTGATTGGTGGATTGCATTTGGGGGCTTGACATTTGACCTTCAAGCATTTGCAAAGCGCATCTTAGGTCTTTGTTGTTCGGCCTCGGGTGTGGCGCAATTGGAGCACATTTGAGTTTGTAAGTAACTACTCAATGCTTTAGATTTTTATTTAGTTTTGAACCATCTAAAGTTATCCTTGTTTACCTCTCTTGTTTGTAGATCCATACCAAGAGAAGGAACCGATTAGAACACCAAAGGTTGAATGATTTGGTCTATGTCCAATACAACCGGAAGATTGCCAATAGATTTAAAATGCGTCGTGAAGGAGGAACCAATTATAACCCTTTGTTCCTAGATGAGTTTCAATGGGACAATGAATGGGTTGATGCAAATGCCCAACAAGTTCACAGTGGGGATGATCTTTTATGGTCTCATGTTGATGACGCCATAGATGCATCACGCAACTTGGTTTGGATGAAGGAATCATATCCTACTCTCGTCGTCATGGAGGTGGTTCTACATCAAGGGTTGTTCAAGACCTTGGTTTGGACAGTGAAGATGATGAACATGAAGCTGAGCCTCTTCTGAACGACGATGAGAATGTTGATGATGATTATGGGGCTCCACCTAGTCCTCATGACGATGAGATTGGTGGAGATGGATCAAACGAGGATTTGAATGGTTTAGAATTAGAACTAGATGTTTAAGGTTGCTTGTTTTGGTGATTGTGAGTTGTGACTATGATTTTCTTTTGGACTTGTGGAGTTGTGGTGACTATGCATGATTTGTTATTGGTAGTAATGTTGCTATCTACTTGTTTAAGACTTGTATGTGCTTCTCTATTTAATTGGCATCTTGTCATGCTATTTATTTGCATCCATACAAGGTATATGTGTATTGGTGATAATGTGCTATACTGAAAATACTAACCCTCGCCTAATCCTCGCCTAGGCGCCCGCCTTGTCGCCTAGGCGTCCAGGCGATGGGCTGGCGCCTCGCCTCGCCTTGTCGCCTTGACAAGCTTGCTGAGGTGTGTTTCAACCTGATAAATTTCTTCATATAAATGAGTTCTTAGGACTTGGAGATTCTGAGAGTGTAACAATTGCACCTGTCTTGGCTGATGCCACAGAGAGATTAAATATGCTATTACCTCGTATCTATACCCCTTTATAATTCACCAGTTAATTCTTTTCTACATGCACACACTTTTTTGCCCCCACAGAGGATATTATTTCTTTGTTCACCCTAGCACGTGCACACACAAATCCTACTTCCTCAAAATCAAGCGCTAAGATGTTCTATCACATCACTTCATCAAATCTGATGGACCAAATTACCCGGTTCATGCCATCATACTTTCCTCCCCGCCCGTGCGGCACCAGTCGTACGTGGGCCCAATCGTCGCGCCAATCGCGCCTATCGCTCCAATCGTCGCCCCAATCGTCCGTGGGCGCAACACCCGCCGCCACCTCGCACGCTGCCCCACGCTCGCCTCGCCCGCTTCGCGCCCTCGCGACCTTGGCGCGCTCGCGAAAGCCGCTCCTCCACCGCGCTGTCATGCGGGCCGTCGCTACGGGCCGCAGGCGTGCGGGAGGCTGATGACGCGGAGGTCGACGATGGCGGCTATGGGCCGCAGGCGCGCGGGAGGCCGGCGACAAGTTTGCTCAGCCGGACGAGTCTCCTTCTCCAAGGCAAGGACACGCTCCCGAGTCCCGACCCGAGGCCCCGAGGGTTTAAAGCGCTTCCTGCTTCCCCTCGTCGCGAAACCTCCACACCGTGACGCGATCTGGCCGCCGAAGATGGCGACGCAGCTGCGGCCTCTCCGCCTCGCCGCTCTTCTCCGGTTCCTCTTCCTCACCGGCGTCTTCGCCTCCACCGCGTGCTCTGATTTCGTCGTCTCCAGGGCATATCGGAAGGTCAGTGGCCTCCCCAGTCTCCCGCTTCTCTCTCTCCAGATCTCCGGACCCACCTCGTCTCGCGCGCTGCACTTGTCTCGGATCTGACGTTGTATGGGTCTCCTCTTCCGTTGCAGGTCGATTTGACTTCCCATATTGTTCGCGTCCTCTCTTCACTGAAGGTATGTTGCTGCGCTCTAGCTCTCCAGTGTTGCTCGTTTCTCTGTTAACTGCTGCAATATGTTCAAATACCGTTTTCTTACTGGTAGTTTTGTGTGTGTAAGTCCGATCTCATTACCCTGATAAAAATGCCGCCATGTGTTCATGAAGTTAGCATTCCATGAATCGAATCCTTCATGACTAGAGGTCACCAGTATCCAAATTCTTATCCTCAGAATTGAGATGCGTCTAGTTTTGTGTCTCACAAAATTTTGCCAGATTTCTTGAATCGAATCCTTCATTTGTTCATGCCTAGAGGTCACCAGTATCCAAATTCTTATTCCCAGAATTGAGATACGTCCAGTTCTATGTCTCACAAAATTTTGCCAGTTTTCTAACCAGTATATAGTAGATACTCAGTCATATAGTGTACCTGCCAATACCACCATTTCTAAAATTCTTAAAGTAGCACTCATCAAAACCATTCTGTGGTATAATACACATCTTTCTTGCAAGGGCTAACCTATGGATGGACTTTTTTCTTTTGTTTATGCATATGTGGTATGTTGGAATTTTGCTATTACTTATATAGTTCCCATTGGTTGTAGGTTGAAAATGTCGGGTCGGAACCCGTCTCTCAAGTTTTACTGGCTTTTCCCAATGTCCAAGCAAAGAACATGGCAGCTATAAGAGCATTCAGTACTGAGGGAAAAGTGAAGGGTCCAAGTACTGTTATCCCGATTGAAGTTGTTCAACCTTCTGAGTACCCCCGGAACTAACATTCTTTTCAGTATCTTTACACAAAGCTTTGGAAAAGGGGAAGATTCTTCACTTAGATGTCTTAACTGTATTTACGCACTCCCTCCAACCTTTCCCAGAAGAAATCACTCAAGCCGAATCACAGCTTGTTGTCTATCAGGATAGCGCTCACTATCTGTCATGGTGGTGCCAGACTTAAGGGTGAATTTTCCAGGTTTGTCTCCTTTCTAACTTCTGTTTTAAGTAGCTCAACTTGTCACTGAAGAGAGAAATTATGTCCAGAAATAACTGATTCTATGCTCCTATTTGCAGGATTGATTACCAATCTAGGCCTTACATAAGAGGGGTCTCATCTTTCAGGCATCTTATTTCTAGATTGCCTCCAAGGGCCCACTCTATTTATTACAGAGATGAAATTGGTAACATTTCAACATCGCATTTGTGGAGTGATTCTAAGAAGGTACTGTTGCTACCCATCTCAATTATCATTTCTTAGTGTTCCCAACAATAGTGCAGTGATGAGTATATTTGCTGAATAGTTTTACATGTCCAACTATCTTATTGCAGACCCAACTGGAAATTGAACCAAGATTTCCATTGTTTGGTGGGTGGCAAACAACCTTTACCATTGGTTATGGTTTACCTCTTCAAGACCTTGTTTTCAATTCTGATGGAAAGAGATATCTCAATGTCACATTTGGTTCTCCAATGGAGGAGATTCTCATAGAAAAGCTTACTATAAAGGTATGTCATCAATGTGCATCAAACCAGTATCGTCAAGCATACAAAGCTTTTATCTATTGAGTTCCACTGTTCCAGAATTTTAGAATCTAAACATAATTTCCGCATGAGTTGACTTTTTCTTTGGTATTGAAATAAAATCTTTGCCTACTTTGTTCTAGGGAGCCTCCAAGCTCTAGATCCTTTCATTGTCTTAGCTATCATGTCGTGTATTATCATTCAGACGCAATTATTGTTTTTTTTCACCGAGCCTTAGGTTGTTTTTTTAAAAAAAGTTTCTAGAAAAATTATGTGAATATAGTATCATGGTTAGATCTGATATATGAGAAACATGACTTTGCGCATGTTCCCATGAACTTGATATTGCAATGTTAATTTTATTTGCGCAATTGCTTACTGGAATGTGAATAATTTCACATTAATGTCCCTTTTCCCTTGTAATATCTTTCTTTTTTGACAGGTTGTTCTACCTGAAGGTTCAAAGGATATTGAAGTTTCAGTTCCATTTCCCACAAAGCAGGGGCAAGAGGTAATTCTTCACTGGATGATGTGCTGAACAACTAAGCTCATCCTGTTAGTTTGTTGTACAACAGTGATGTTTGGTGCAACCGTGCAGGTGAAGTATTCACACCTTGACATTGCTGGAAGGCCAGTGGTTGTCTTGGAGAAGCCTGATGTTATTCCGGAGCATAATTTGCATTTCCAGGTTTGTCTAAAGATTTAATATTGGACAACTAATTTGGACACTTGCTTGATGAAAAGTTTTGAGTTGTAACCATAGTTGTCACGGCGATCCGGGTAGGCGCGGCGACCCCGGACCGCCTGGACGCCTAGGTGCCTAGGCGATGATTAGACGATGAAAATAATAAATAATATCTTATATGATATAAAATTAAGTCGAATATGAAGCAATAAATAATATCCATGAGTATGAAGAATATGACATCTGCAGTCCGTTTCCCGGCCCAACCAGCCCATTCGATACCCCTCCCCATAACCCTAATCCCTCTTCTCTCTCTCCCCAACCCAGCCGCCACCTCCCTCACTCCCCTTCCTCTCCTCCCGATATCGTTCTCTCTTCTCCCTGGAGCGAGGCGGTAGCAGATGGGGCAGAGGCGGCAGAGGCGGCAATAGATGGGCAGAGGCGGCAGCAGATGGGGCAACGGCAGCGTCGGTGGAGGAGCGAGGCGGAGACGCGGAGGCGGAGGCGGAGGCGCGAAGGCGGAGGCGCGAAGGACGAGGTGGAGGTGAGGAGGCGGAGGTGGTGGAGGAGCGAGGCGGAGGCGTACTCCTCCAAATCCGGCTGCCGCGACGCCCAATCGCCCTCCTCTTGGCCTGGGCGGGTGCCTAACTCTCCCCAGGCGAGGTGGCCGGCCCAGGCGTCCGCCGCCGACCGACTGGACGACAAGGCTTCGCCTAGGCGACGCCTTGATAACTATGGTTGTAACTGAAGAATCTGTAAAAAAAATATAGTTCTCATCACATGTGATGACACTAAAAGCCTCTATGGTAAATGCTTATCTTATCAACAATACTTTCCGTGAGTTGTTTTTTTATTAATATTTAGTGGTGTTTTATGTGAACCATAGCAAATGTATTAGTCGATTCCTTTGTAATGTGCAGGTGTACTACAGATTCAATAACATCTCAATGCTCAGAGAGCCGATGATGTTGATTACTGGCTTCTTCCTCCTTTTCGTGGCCTGTATTGTCTATATGCGCACTGACATGTCAATCTCTAATCTCTAAGAACACTCATTCTTATCTGGCAAAGCTGCAATGGGATGAGGTACGATTATTTTAGGACTCAAATCCTCCCAAAATTTGGGGATTGATGGCTTACCAAGAACTGTTATTTACCAGCCTGTAATGATCTTTCTTGTTCAGCCGTTGTACTACGATTTGTTCTTATACTACTGATGTGATGTGATGTCTAGCATTCACCATAGATCACTGATGGAGTTCATGTATTCGTATATATTTGCTTACAGCATCTCCAGCAAGGGCCCCTAAAACAGGACCCATATTTAGGATTTAGGGACTCTCCCTATTTTTTGGGACCCTGTTTTTAGAGCCTTTGTTGCAATTTGTTCTGATGTATATGGTGACATGATGGCCATACTCGTCATTTAGAATAGGCATACTTTCTCTGAATTGATGGCAACATAATTCCTTTGAGACTAGGTTTTTTTATGGCATATAATTGTTATGCTCGATGGTTTCTTGTTCATGTTCTGTATTGTCGTACAATGGTTTTGCAGATGGCGTGGCTCCTCGTGCTAAGATGAACCAGCAGCGCTCTAGACGATTCAGAGCTGCAAAAGATGCAACTGATGCGGTCAGTATTCTACTGGAGTTATCTTCCTTTATTCAGTGTATGGTTAATATTACTATATGTGGACAGTTGCAAACTTGCAACTATTTATAATTGCACCCATTGCTCACTATCATTCTATCGCCAGGCTGCAGAAGAAGAAAGGATGCGTGAAGAGTTTGAGAAGGAAGACAGAAAGCTTCCTCCAAAACAACAATCACAAACCTGTGATTCTAATGTTATTACTCCAGGGACAGAGTTTATGGCTGTTCTGTCGGTTGCTTTGCAGTACTACATCCATCTCAGATTGAATTATGATCCTGGATGGAAACATATTAAAGTAAGCATGGCTTAGCGCCAATATGTCCTTTTGTTTTGGGCTTTGCTTTTTATTAGTATGTTCCATCATATTCTCTTCTGGTTATGAAAGGCTACATATTGGTATTGGAAAGACTAAGTTCACGTGTGTTCTGATTAATTATTTTGAAGGTTATTCTTTCCGATGCCAATGTTCCTGGCGAAGGGGAACATAAAATTATGTCCTATATTCGTGGCCAGTGGAATCTCTCTGGATTTAAACCAAATAATTATGTCCTATATTCGTGGCCAGTGGAATCTCTCTGGATTTAATCCAAATACCTGAAGTTATACGGGAAATCCTAAAGCGTATCAAGGATTAGATGGTTTTTAATGATAAACAGTTGCTATATTACTTTATGCACTTGCTTATGTAATCAACGATATAATAACTCTCTGTATCTTGCTTTTGTGCACATCTTACTACACTTGATTATCAAAACATATTAACACCTTTTGCTTATTTGAATTGTATTACCAAATATCTCCGTAGCATTAGCACGGGCAATATACTAGTCCATTCTAAAAGAACGGAATAATTTAGTAGTACGCATTTCATGTAAATGAGCTATGTGTGTTGTGAAGTTTTGCATAATAAGTGTAGTTAGTTCTTGATCCATTTATTTGGTTACTTGCAGCAAAATTTGTTGGTTGGTTGCATTTGGTGACAAATTCCAATGAACCTTGCTACCACAGCCTACTTGCCCTCAACAATAGTGTTGAAACACCCCAAAATTTTCGAATTTGAATTTAATTTAGACTTTATTTGCATTTTATAATTTTTCTGATTTTTTTGGATTTTATTTGAATTTATTTGATTAAATTACGAGATTTTGCCGTTTTGGGAAAGTTTCAGCGCTGGTGCGCTTTCCTCTTTCGGCTTTGCGCCTTCGCCTTGCGCCCGCCACGGCTCGCCTCGCCCTCGCTCGCGCGCGCGATGCCGCCTCGCGCTTCGCCGCGCCCGTCTTGGCCGATGCTGCGTGCATCGTTCAGTGAAGGTACCGCCATGGCGACTTTTCTCTTGAGCTGCACTGCCTGGCCACGTCGCCGCTGCCCTAGCCCCGTAGAGCACTCCGCCTCTCGCCGCTACCCTCGCTGCGCCGCCCCGAGCCCCGCGCAATCCCGTCCCATCGCCGCGCCGCCGGTCTCCGCCGCAATGATGAAAACGACGACCCCCCGAGCTTTCCCCGGCTATTTAATCCCCCTCCGACCGCCATTTTCGGCCCACCGAGATCGCCTCCACCTCCTCTCTCGTTCCCCATCTCTCTCCCTCGCTTCCGTGGCCTCCCGAGCTCATCTCACGGGCGTCTTCCTCGTCTCCGGCCGCGCGCTGTCGCCGGGTCGCTCCATCGTCGTTCGGTCTCCCCGAGCCGTGCCCTAGCTCCACGGTGAGGCCCCCTCCATTTTCCCCAAAGCGCGTGCGCCCCCGCGCCCTAAGTCGCGCCGTCTCCTTCTTCTCACGACTCGGCGCGCTGGCCTCGGCCGCCAATCGCCACGCCACCCCACTCCGCCGCCACTGGGCCCCACTGCCACCCTCTCCTCTCTCTCTCTCATCGCCGCCCGGCCGCGTGTCACACGCACGCTCCGCCCGGGCCCCACTCGTCAGCCCGTGCCAGCCCCCTCCACTCTCTCGCTCGCCCAGGCAGCGTGTCGAGCGGCTGCCGCAACTGGCCTACTACCAGTGGCCATTTCCAGCTACAAACCGGGCGGTTTTGGCCGACGACCTAAATGAACAGTGCTCATTTCATTTTCTTTTTCGGATTTTAAATTTCCAAAATCCTTTTTAAATCATTTTGAATATCCAAAAATGCTCCAAAAATATCCAAAAGCCCAAAATACATATCCCGAACCGTTTCGAGCCACTAAGTTCAAAAATGACCTCCGTTTCACCAAACCAAGTTTCCAAAATTCCGAAAACGCCCCTCCAACCCATTTCTGGCTATTTTCTCTCCCGGTTTTCTCTTTTCTTTTCTCTTCTTTCTTTTGGCATTATTTATTGTTTATCTTATGGTGTTTGTTTACGCTAGAACCGACGTCCGAGCAGTACCAACTCCCGGAACAGGAGCAGGAGCAGTACTTGGAACAGGAGCCGAACCAACGTGAAGCCGAGCTCGACTACACCAACTCTGAACTAGGGAACCCCTCCGCCTCGCAAGGCAAGCCATACTCCATTGATCATGTTGAACCTAATATTTCCTCGAATGATTCATAGTTATTTTCTACCGCATTATTTCCGAACTATATGTTGAAATATCGTAAAGTTGGTATATTCGAATGACATGATAGCTAGTTAATACCAAAAAGGCTCATGGAACTTCCTTGACAAATATTGAATCCTAATAATCCTTTGTAACCCTAAGAATATACTATTGTCAGTATTTCGGCTAGATGTCACTACTATAATCAATCACCTCTTTATGAAAACATGAAATATCGATGGAATATTGATTTGGAATATTTATGAAATGTTACTGATTTGAGGGGCGATGATTGGGCTAACTACCGGATGGGTGTTAGTCTGATCCCCGGCCGAGGACTGATACCAAGGTATGAAGGGATGGTGGTACGTTGGATACCAGGGGCATGTGGAACGTAACGGTTTGGTCTTATGACGAAATAAGGACTTACAACCTTGGGCAAAAGTAAATAACTTAAGAAATCGTTCAACCACAGGTTGGGCCGGTCAACTTCGTTGGCTTGACTCAACGTAGCTCGGTACATTGTGCTTTCCCCGGAATACCTATAGGAGCAGGGTTACCTTCCCGGTATGGGAGATGGTCCGTAGTTATGGGGGTGGAACGGGAATGTGCACAGGAAAGTGTGGCATTACGGGTTCACAACGGTAGGTGTCCACAGTAAACGGGATCGCGAACTCCACTCTGGCCAGTGGGGACCCCGGGTTAATGTGGACCAAAACTCTACCGGATAGGGGCTAAAGGGGAAAGACCCAACGAAAAGCTATGATAACCTCGATCCGACCGCATGCACAAAAGTTGCATGTTAATCGCGTGGCATAACGATCGTGGAATCTTGTGGGTAAAGCTGAACACCTCTGCAGAGTGAATTAAATGGTATTCGAATACGCCGTGCTTCCGGTAAATGAAGCTGAGTTAAAATGGGGTGAATCCCGAACCTAAGCTCAAGTAGTTTTTGGATTAATAAGTATGGAAGTGAATAACTTTGGAACCCCCCCTTTATCATATTATTATGGTTTGTGTTCTAAATGAAATGTCAAACATTATGAAAACTTGCATACACCAGATAAGACATATGGCTATCTCTTGTTATCCCTTGCATGTGGTAATCAGGATTCACTGTGTGGCTTGTTATCCCATTTTAGAGTATCAAGATGTTGGTGATTTCCAAGAGATCGTGGATGACGATGCCGTTTGGTTCTAAGTCTCAGTCTCCGCTCAACTCGCCTGTGGTGTTACTTTTGCGCTGATTATTTTTTTTGGCTAAGGCCCCGAATTCGAGTTCGACTCTTGCGGCTAGCACTAACACCAACCAATCCTTAGCCATATTCGAGATCGATTACTAACTTCCGAGCATATTCAAATTGCCACTCAAGAATATCCAAACTTAACCAAATTTTTGAGCTAGAAACTTCACCCTGAAAAATATGGTTTTAATAAAAGTTTAGAGCCTCGTAACTAGAGATCGATAAGGATCTAGGAAGTGCATGTTAGCTAGTTACAAACTAGAAAATTTTCTTTACCGCATGGTTGAGTTTTCTTGCCAATCCAACATCAATCACTAAATTAACTTAGGGCATGAAAACTGAATCCATGTGCTGAAATTCTGGGACTTAGCCAAATGTAGTCCCTTGTTTCCTTTGTGTGTTGGCTGTTTGGGGCAAAACAGCAAGGCACCTATCCCTTTTTCTCCCCACACGCAGCAAGCTCCCACTCCTTCTCCCATTTCGTGCAGCCCCAGCCCCAAGCTCCCTGCCCAAGCTCCTCTTGGGGAAAACCTCCTCCATGGCAGCACATTGAAGCTCCTCCCCAGCTTCTTCAAGCCGGCTGCAGCTCCTCCAGCACCTCTCCAAGCAGCAGCAACGCCCTCCTCTCCTTCTCTTGTTTCCCCATGTGGATTTTGAGGTGAGGCTCTCCCTTGGTTTAGGGTTGGTTGGTTCCTGGTTTTGGGGGCTATGGTGAGTAGAGATTTGATTTTTGGTAGGGAAACAACCACTCTAGGGTTGGAGCACAATCCTGATTTTCGAGCATAGTTCAGAGCTGCGGTAATTCATGTTTTTGAGCAAGTTAGAGGCTTCATATCCTTGGCCAGCTGAAGGATTAGTTGTAGATAATCAAGTTATCTTTCATTTCCAACTGGAATCGATTGATTTCGTTAAGCCATCTGAAAGTTATGATGATTTTCGTGCTGACTGTCCAGAAGGTGCAGCATTTCGGCAGAGCTGCTGATTTCTCCAGTTTTGGGTAGGTTAAACTAATGGATGTCCAAATGGGGGTAGATGGATGTGTAGGTAGGGTTCTAATGCTCATTTAGAAACTGGGATATCTCAATTTGGTTGAGTGATTAAAAAGTTATGCTAATATGAATTTTGCACTGTTCTGAAACTCTGAAAATGTGGAATACTGAAACTGAGCTCTGTTCGTCGCAGAATTGGGAGTTGTAGATGATGGTTCTGTATGATTGGCCAAATGTACGTCGTAGGGCTATGTCCTGCGATCATTTAGAGTCCGAGTTTGCTCAATTTGGCTAAGTGATCAAAAAGTTATGGGCATTTGTATACATGTTGTCCTGATTTCAGTTTTGCTGAAAATTCAGACTTAGGGCTGAAGTTCAGAGTTAATTTGCAAGCTTTAACTTTGTAATCTGAATGTTGTGATGCAAGGTAAAGTTAGATCAACCTCTTGTGGTCTGTTAGAGTCCAAGAAATCAATTTTTAGGTTAAGCATTCAAGAGTTATGCTTGTTTAGAGGAATATGCTTGTTATTTTCAGATTTTGCTATAGAATAGAAGTAGAGAGTAGCATGGTAATTTTTGTTCTTAAGTTGAAATGAATGGTTGCACTTTTGGAGCTAGCTTGGATGATACATTTGGTATTTTCATTTCATATGCATTTAGCATTTCATTTCATATGCATTGCATGCACCTCATTTATGCATTGTCATCGTGTAGAGAACGAACCCGCGGAGATTGACGTGACCGCGGCCGAGGGGGAACTTGAGGAACAAGTTGTGGTTGAAAACCCAGCAGAAGCATCAGGCAAGCAACTAAGCATATTCACCCCCTTATATGATTTTATCTTAGAGAATTAAATTGTTTATTTGGACGATTAAGTATGCATTAGGAGTTGAATGATGGGAACAGTGTTAGAACCTATTTGCTGCACATACACTCCTTGATAATTGTGGAACACTTCCTTCGGAATCAGTATATGGGTAATTATAACGAGTCTACGCTTAGTTTTGCTTAGATGTTGGGTTGGGCCAAGTGGGGAATGGTTCTCCCGCTTGAGATTATTAACAATTGTTTCACTTCACACATGAGGGGTTGGAATGTGTATGTTTATGAGTTGTAATTGATAAATTGTGGACCGGGCGGGGAGTTGGTTCATTTGAGTATGGAGACTCAATTGTGTAGCCCCGTCTGTGTCGGTTAAGGACCGATCCGTAAGTGGAATAAGATCGAGCACACCCGGTTGGTCGCATGCCCGATTATGGTACGGTAAGCCACTCTTCCTTGCATGCTGAATCGATGGACCGTAACTCCCTGTGGTTGGACGTGGTTGAGGGCGAGGCTTAGGCCGGCTCTCGAGCGCCAAGCTGGGCTTGGGGCAGCTCAAGGGGGTGCTAGGTTTTCGGACCGCAGGGGAACGCTTCAGCGATTGGGTATGGATGGGAGGGGGTTGACACGAGGCCCTTCGTGGTACGTGTCGTGCGATCAATGCTTCCCTGCAGGGTTAAATAAGCGATTCGAATTGCCGCGCTCTCGGATATGAGCAAGCTTGATCCGAACTTCTTCTGCGTAGTAAATAACTTGAACTTGTGGTTCGCCGTTGGGCTTGAGCTTTAAATTGGTTATGTATTGCTCTACTTTAATTGTTGTTACTTTCAATTTCACACTAGAAATAAGTGCGGTTTATAACTGCTTTAAACTTGTATTTGGTTCGATTGTCGCACTTACATTACAAATGTTAATGCTTTTTCCGCACTTTTACCTTAAGCTTACTCCTTGCTACAACTAAATGCATAATCCTTTGGAGTCGGTCCTATATGGACCAACGGGTAAGTCTTGCGAGTACCTTCCGTACTCATGCTTCTGCTTTGTGGTTTTTCAGGTGAGGATCAGGTTGGGTGCGAGTTCTGCCCATACTGTCTCTCGGTGACTGGGCGGGGCACCGAGTAGAGGCTTGCCGACGCCGTTTACGCCAGGGAGTGTTCAGTGCGTAACACTTCCGGATTTGTCTTACTTTTGCTAAATGCATCCCTTTTGTTGTATAGATAGATGCGGTTGTTGGGCTTTTGGATTTGGTAATGGACGCTTACGCCGTATGTCGGGTTCCGCTTTGTGTTTTCTTTAGTGTTGATCTTCTTTGTGGTCTTTGTGGATGTCGTATTTACTTTCACTATATATATATTGAACTGTGTTTCCTTGTCTGCTGAGTGGATGTCCGTATATTCTAGGAAGGTCATGCCGAAATTTTCTAGTTTTTGATGGCTTGGTTGATTCTCGGGTTTTGGCTAGTCGTGGGTCTTTGTGGGTTGTTTTCGGTTGGGTCGGTGGTCGTCTTGGTTTGTCTTTGTGCGTGGTGTTTTCGCTTGCGCGTTTGGTCGTGGATCGCTTTGAGTTCGTTGCCCTTTGTGCAAATTGAATTGATAACGGCATTGTTAACCTGGTATGTGAGAATCCTGGCGTGTTTCGGTCGCATACCGGGAATACCGGATCGTTGTCGAGGTTAATCAGTGGAGTTCTTTGTCGTCTCAGTTGGGTTTGGGGGCTAGCACTGTGAGCGCCACCGGCGGTCTGTTGCTAGCCTTCAAATCCGATAAGGACGACGGGACATTCGATAATCCGAGGACGATTTGGGCGGCTCCTCACCGTGGATGAACTATCAAGCCACCAAGAACGATCAAGATATTCCATGGATCGAGTTCGAGGAAGCTTTTCGCAAAGCTCACATCCCTGCAGGACTAATGGCTTCGAAAAGGAGAGAATTCCTAGCCCTCCGACAGGGAGGAAGAACTGTTATGGAGTACCTTCAGCAATTCAACCAGTTAGCTCGCTACGCGCCAACTGAAGTGGATACCGAGGCCAAAAAGATGGAAAGATTCTCTGAAGGATTACAAAAGAACCTGAAATTCCATATCGCTACCCTAGAGTTCAGGGATCTGTCAACGATGGTTGACAAGTTAATGATGATAGAAGAAGCCAGAAATGACTTGGAGGACACCCGAAAAAGGAGAGCCCAGCAGATGAGGTTTCAGGCCCCCAACTAACCCAGAGGAAGAGCTCCAGCTCCTATACCCGGATTCCCTTCTAAAAGACAAGCAGTAGGAGGATTCCGACCCGTTCCTGCTCAAAGCCAGCCTGTAATAGTAAATTGCTTCAAGTGCGGTGGAAACCATTACTCCACTAACTGCACAAAGAGGACTACGGGATGTTACCACTGTGGTCAGGAAGGACACTTCAAACAGAACTGCCCGAGAAAGAATCAACCAGCTGAAGTGGCCAAATCACAAGTGTCAGCAGCTTGATGGCACAACCAAATAGCTTCACCGACCGCAACCACAGCAGCAAGGGATACTGCAAGGCAGAGCACCCGCCAGAAGCGAGGGAAGCTCCAACCCAAACAACTCCAGGAACTTCCAAGGCAGGATCAACCACTTGTCAGCTGAGGATGCTGCAGCCGCCACCGACGTGATTATCGGTAAATTTCAAGTCCAATCTCAGATAGCTTTGATATTATTTGATCCTGGAGCAACCCACTCTTTTATTTCAATGGCTTTTGCATGCAAGCATGGTTTTCCGTATTTACCGTTACAAAACCCTTGTGCGTTTCAAACGCCGGGCAGTAGACTAATGGCTCGATATAAGAGCGAGAAGTTAGAAATAGTACTCCAAGGAGCTAAGTTTACAGCTGAGCTGTTGCTATTAGAGATAAACGGACTGGACGTCATCCTGGGAATGGATTGGCTGTCCAAACATAAAGCAACATTGGATTGTGAAAAGAAGTTGGTATCAGTTATCAACAATGAAGGACAACGGGTAACCGTAAGGACTAACCCTGATTTAAAAAAGGGCAAAAGAAGAAGTCTTAATGCCATAGCCCAAACCATAGACCAAGTACCCATTGTTCGGGAATACCCAGACGTTTTCCCAGAAGAATTACCAGGAAGACCCCCAGACAGGAGCATAGAGCTAACCATAGAACTGGCACCAGGAACAGTACCAGTTACCAAGCGCCAATACCCAATGTCGGCAATGGAATTAAGAGAACTCAAAAAGCAACTGGACGAATTATTGGAAAAGGAATTTATCCGATCAAGCATATCACCATGGTCCTTTCCAGTCCTATTTGTCCATAAGAAGGATGGAGGCGTAAGACTCTGCGTGGATTACAGAGCGCTGAATGCCGCAACCATAAAGAATAAGTACCCCTTACCTCGAATCGATGACTTATTTGATCAACTCAAAGGAGCCAAGATTTTCTCAAAGATAGATTTAAGAACCGGATACTATTAGCTGAAAGTCAGAGAACAGGACAGAGAAAAGACAGCGTTTACCACCCGATACGGACTATATGAGTTCACAGTGGTCCCATTCGGACTCACAAACGCCCCAGCTTATTTTATGAACTTGATGAATCAAGTGTGTATGGACTATCTAGACCGATTCATTGTAGTATTCCTAGATGACATACTGGTTTACTCAAAAACAGAAGAAGGACATCAAGAGCATCTATTTTCGAATTTGAATTTAATTTAGACTCTATTTGCGTTTTATAATTTTTCTGATTTTTTTGGATTTTATTTGAATTTATTTGATTAAATTATGAGATTTTGCCGTTTTGGGAAAGTTTCAGCGCTGGTGCGCTTTCCTCTTTCGGCTTTGCGCCTTCGCCTTGCGCGCCCGCGCTTCGTCTGCCTCGCCTCGCTCGCGCTCGCGCCGCGATGCCGCCTCGTGCTTGCGCCCGCGCCCCGCGCGAAGGCGCCGATGCACTGTGCATCGTTCCCATGAGGTAGCTGCCATGGCAGCTTTTCCCGTGCGCCAGGCCTGCGCCGCCGTCACGTCGCCGCTGCCCTAGCCCCGTAGAGCACTCCGCCTCTCGCCGCTACCCTCGCTGCGCCGCCCCGAGCCCCGCACCATCCCATCCCATCGCCGCGCCGCCGGTCTTCGCCGCAATGATGAAAACGACGACCCCCCCGAGCTTTCCCCGGCTATTTAATCCCCCTCCGACCGCCATTTTCGGCCCACCGAGATCGCCTCCACCTCCTCTCTCGTTTCCCATCTCTCTCCCTCGCTTCCGTGGCCTCCCGAGCTCATCTCACGGGCGTCTTCCTCGTCTCCGGCCGCGCACTGTCGCCGGGCCGCTCCACCGCCGTTCGGTCTCCCCGAGCCGTGCCCTAGCTCCACGGTGAGGCCCCCTCCATTTTCCCCTAAGCCCGTGCGCCCCCGTGCCCTAATTCGCGCCGTCTCCTTCTTCTCCTCGAGCTCCGGCGCCCGCTCGGCCTCGCGCCGCCCAGCTCCGGCCACGCCACCCCACCATCCCTTGCCACCTGGGCCCCACCTGCCAGCCCTCTCCTCCCCCTCTCTCTCTCTCACTGCCGCCCCGGGCCCGCGTGTCACACGCACGCTCCGCCTGGGCCCCACTCGTCGGCCGTGCCGACCCCACTCTCTCTCTCGCCGCTCGCTCACAGGGCAGCGTGTCGCCGCAAACTGGGCCGGCCCAGTGGCCATTTCCCCACGCGCGCCGAAACCGGGCCGGTTTCAGTCGCTGACGGCCCAAATGAACAGTGCTCATTTCATTTTCTTTTTCGGATTTTAAATTTCCAAAATCCTTTTTAAATCATTTTGAATATCCAAAAATGCTCCAAAAATATCCAAAAGCCCAAAAATGCCCAAAATACATATCCCGAACCGTTTCGAGCCACTGAGTTCAAAAATGACCTCCGTTTCACCAAACCAAGTTTCCAAAATTCCGAAAACGCCCCTCCAACCCATTTCCGGCTATTTTCTCTCCCGGTTTTCTCTTTTCTTTTCTCTTCTTTCTTTTGGCATTATTTATTGTTTATCTTATGGTGTTTGTTTACGCTAGAACCGACGTCCGAGCAGTACCAACTCCCGGAACAGGAGCAGGAGCAGTACTTGAAACTGGAGCAGGACCAACGTGAAGCCG
Organism: Rhipidocladum racemiflorum; assembly: GCA_036346355.1. Lineage (NCBI taxonomy): Eukaryota > Viridiplantae > Streptophyta > Magnoliopsida > Poales > Poaceae > Rhipidocladum > Rhipidocladum racemiflorum. The sequence goes on along the minus strand of CM070577.1, from coordinate 54,063,522 downwards.
AGCTCGACTACACCAACTCTGAACTAGGGAACCCCTCCGCCTCGCAAGGCAAGCCATACTCCATTGATCATGTTGAACCTAATATTTCCTCGAATGATTCATAGTTATTTTCTACCGCATTATTTCCGAACTATATGTTGAAATATCGTAAAGTTGGTATATTCGAATGACATGATAGCTAGTTAATACCAAAAAGGCTCATGGAACTTCCTTGACAAATATTGAATCCTAATAATCCTTTGTAACCCTAAGAATATACTATTGTCAGTATTTCGGCTAGATGTCACTACTATAATCAATCACCTCTTTATGAAAACATGAAATATCGATGGAATATTGATTTGGAATATTTATGAAATGTTACGGACTGGGGGACAGTATTGAGCTAACTACCGGATGGGTGTTAGTCTGCCCCGACCGAGGACTGATACCAAGGTATGAAGGGATGGTGGTACGTTGGATACCAGGGGCATGTGGAACGTAACGGTTTGGTCTATGACGAAATAAGGACTTACAACCTTGGGCAAAAGTAAATAACTTAAGAAATCGTTCAACCACAGGTTGGGCCGGTCAACTTCGTTGGCTTGACTCAACGTAGCTCGGTACATTGTGCTTTCCCCGGAATACCTATAGGAGCAGGGTTACCTTCCCGGTATGGGAGATGGTCCGCAGTTATGGGGGTGGAACGGGAATGTGCACAGGAAAGTGTGGCATTACGGGTTCACAACGGTAGGTGTCCACAGTAAACGGGATCGCGAACTCCACTCTGGCCAGTGGGGACCCCGGGTTAATGTTTACCAAAACTCTACCGGATAGGGGCTAAAGGGGAAAGACCCAACGAAAAGCTATGATAACCTCGATCCGGCCGCATGCATAAAAGTTGCATGTTAATCGCGTGGCATAACGATCGTGGAATCTTGTGGGTAAAGCTAAACACCTCTGCAGAGTGAATTAAATGGTATTCGAATACGCCGTGCTTCCGGTAAATGAAGCTGAGTTAAAATGGGATGAATCCCGAACCTAAGCTCAAGTAGTTTTTGGATTAATAAGTATGGAAGTGAATAACTTTGGAAACCCCCCCTTTACCATATTATTATGGTTTGTATTCTAAATGAAATGTCAAACATTATGAAAACTTGCATACACCAGATAAGACATATGGCTATCTCTTGTTATCCCTTGCATGTGGTAATCAGGATTCATTGTGTGGCTTGTTGAGTACGTTGTAGTACTCACTCTTGCTTAATTAACCCATTTTAGAGTATCAAGATGTTGGTGATTTCCAAGAGATCGTGGATGACGATGCCGTTTGGTTCTAAGTCTCAGTCTCCGCTCAACTCGCCTGTGGTGTTACTTTTGCGCTGATTATCTTTTGTGATGTAATATATAACTTGAAGCTCGTCGCTTCCTTTGAAAACTCTGGCCGTTAGGCCCTATGTGATGTAAAAACAGTTGTATCGTTCTTTTGCTGGTAATGTACAACTTGATTTCCGATGACTAAACTTCTTGGGTAGTCATTTCGGAGTTTAAACACACCCTGAAAAGGCGATCCGTCACAAGTGTCACCTTGGACGTTGATGAGACTACGCTTTGGGTTCCCAACGACCCTGAACAGTGGCGAGTATGAACACAGGGTATATAGTTATAGCATTAATTATTTTGGAAACTATAGTGTTTAAAATGAAATTATAGAGCAACGAAAAGAAATGGAATTATATTCTAGAATACTTGCAGATTGATGAACATCAAGACGCATTAATTAAGGAAGAATTTCCCCTGCTTGGAACAAATTTGCCACCAACACAATATTGTATGGCAACCCTCTTTAAAAAAATCTAGCTGACTTATATTCATGACAGTAGTAATCTAATTTTGATAAAAAAAATCAGAGAATAACCGACGGGAAAAATGAATACTACCCGTCATTGAGGATCTTCTTTGTACTTCTACAGAAAGCTGTTCTCCGCATGCTGTCTTGTTTGCTCATGTAATCGATCAAGTGAATAATTACTTTCCTTCGATCAGATATCACATCATTAATGTTCTAATTCAAAGCTTTTGGTTCACCATTTTCTGCCCACGTATACTATTTCAAACCTTGCTTATCCATGATCTTCTAGAATTATGTAGACAGTTTCGTTTCAAAAAAAAGGATTAGCCCAAAGAGTCATGTTAATTAGCCCAAACCGTATGATACATCATCTTACAAAGATATAAGCTGTATGCATGACTTTAATAGTAATCTCTTAAAAGAAAAATAAAACAGGGGGGGTGGGGGGCGACAATTGCACGCTATGCCTATCAATTATTTTCATCTACGCTAATGCTAATTCCTTAATTTAGCAAGCGGAGGCTACCTAAGACAATTAAATAGAAATTGCTTCTGTGGTTTATGGCAATCAAACTACACTTTATCGCATAGTTCTTCTGAAGATTTGCTTGCAAAGTCAAAAAGTACTAAGGAAGCAATAATAACATTATTATTTGTAGCACCATTTTGCAATTGTTAGATTTTACTTGTGGGGTAGCATTTATACTTTTCTAAGAAAATCACGGAGTGTGTGATGAGACATACGCTTAGCACTTTTCGGTTAAATTCATTATTTGATTGGAAAGAATTATTGAGTCACATTAAATATTTTTAGGTGAAATCTAATTTAATTAGATCTTTATTTCTTATATTTGGAGATAGAAAACTACTATTTTATTTAACTTTATACAGGCTTACGGATGATCTGTACAAACCTAAAATGAAGATACATTTAGAAGGCCCACGAAGGAAAAGAATTATTTATCAGAATAAATAATACCATTACAAAGATCACCTCGAGCCGACCAAAAAGGATTATATTATTTAGTGTATTATGAGCTCGAACGCAAAAAAATACAAAGATCACAAAATTCACCCGACACACGACCCCCAGAGCAGTTCAGTGCGATTTTTTTTTTAAATAATACTTTTTTTAAACCAAATTGCGTTTTTAATATACGGAATAAAAAATTTGCAAAAATAATATGTGGTCGCCAAACCGTACGGCGAATACCCTATTTTCGCCGAACCGTCTGGCGAATACCCTATTTTCGCCACACGGTTCGGCGAAAATAGGTTAATTGCGCTATTAACCGGCCGCACGGGAATCAAGGGTATTTTCGCCACACGGTACGGCGACTACCCAGTTTTCGCCAAACCGTACGGCGAACACAGAGTTTTCGCCAAACCGTACGGCGAAAATAGGTTGTCGCCGCACGGTGTGGCGAAAATAGCTCGGTAAAAAACTGGCCGAAGCCCGATCGATCGATCGATCTGTGTCCTGTTCGGTTCGCCGCCGAAGCCAGAGAAGAAAAGAGAGGCGCCGCCGGCCGGAAGAGAGGGAGAGAGAGAAAGGGAAGGAGAGAGGGAGAGAGAGGAAGAGGAGAAGAAGAGGAGGAGGAGGAGGAGAAGAAGAAGAAGAAGAGGAGAAGAAGAAGAGGAGGAGAAGAAGAAGAGGAGGAGGAGAAGAAGAAGAAGGAGGAGGTAATATCGCATCGCCATTTCGTTTAATTTCCTGTTTTTTAATTTTGAGTAGCGATATAGAGTAGTGCAATCTAGAGTAGCGATTTAGATCAATGCAATCTAGAGTAGCGATTTAGATCAATGCAATGTAGAGTAGCGATATAGATCAGTGCAATCTACAGTAGCGATATAGATCAGTGCAATTTAGAGTAGCAATTCTAGTTCTTTAGTTTAGAGTAGCAGTTTTAGTTATTTAATTTACAGTAGTGATATTAGTTTGCATATTTAAATATTTTGAAATGTACAGTAATGAAATTTAGTTATTAGCATTGTTGAAGAAATCATTAATCGGTAGCTAATTGGTCGACCTAGGATTAACTGAACAAATCGGTCAATTATTGAAAAAGTGATTAATCCCGTTGTATCGATCGGTCGGCCACGCTCTATCACCGTAAACTTAAAAAATGGAATCTTTAGGTCTTCGATCACGAGCCAATCGGCCAGTTAATCGGGTAACCGGCCGATTTTTTCGAACATTTAGCAAATAGACATATTAGACATGCGCTATAATATTATACGAATATAGTATCGATAGCGCGGTAGTTAATTAGCGCGGTAGGGAAGGAAGAATTAATTATGTCTATGTCTATGTCGTCGCAGTGATGTCGGAACCAGTGAAATTCAGGGTATATTATGGCGATGGTGAAGTAAAAAATGGGCATAATGGAGTGGATTTAAGTCGCTTTGGCGGTCACCATGGCCGAGCACTTGTCCCCCGATACTGTTAGCATTCGTGATATAAAACTTTGGTTGACCCAATTTTTTTCCCTGGATCCAAGTGTTTATTCTGTTAGCATCCAAATCGTATACACGCGTAGCAAGGGTGACCCTACCGTGTGGGAGTTGAAGACGATGGATCGAACACGCTTGTGGCGAGAAATGGTTAAGATGGTGCAAGGGATCTAGCCTCGATTGTGTGATCTTTGGTGCAAGCTTGCCCTAGGGAAGAGGTGAGTACTACTGGTGTGAGCGAGAGCGACACATCGGCCATGGTGAACAAGTTCAGCCAGCGGTGTCGGTTGAGGCAGCAGCAGCGGGGGATGATCACATGGATGCAGCAAGCGCAGAAGGTCGGGCTGATGAAGGGGAGGATATCGATCAACTTGTAGATCAATTGGAACGAGACGACCGCATGGCGACAGAAGAGGAAGCCGAAATGTTGGACCCAGTCTATACCAACTGCGAAGATGATGACCGGAAGAAGATGATGAAATGCATGGTAGCACTCGCTCGGGAGGTACCCATCCTCGATGAATGGAACAGCTTAACAAAGCGGGTATGGAAGCTTTGTGGGGCCATGACTCGCATTGTGAGTATGGTACTGGTGCCATTCGGTTGAATCAAATGTTCCCGAACAATTCAGAATTGAAGTTGGCAGTGAGCTTGTGGGCACTATCGCTGCAAAGAGAGTTTCGGTTGTCTGTCTAGCCCAGATAAGTACACAGTGAAGTGCGTCATCGATGGTTGTGAATTTAAAGTACATGCATACAAGCCGAAGTGTGAGACATATTGGATTGCATCAAGAGTGGACGAGCACACATGCAGACTAGAAAATGTTCTTGTCAAACACCGTAACTTGAATGCGGCTGTAATAGCCAGCGTGATGTTTAATGAAATAATTGAGAAGCGGGATATCGAGTGTTCGTATATTCAGAAAGCAATGTTACGAACATTTAAGTATCAGATAAGCTACTCCATGGCCTGGCGTGCGAAGCAGAAAGCATTAGAGAAGAGGTTTGGCACATACGAGGCATCGTATTGCAACCTACCTCGTGTGCTTGAAGTACTGAAGCAAACCAATCCTGGCACATACACCGCTTTCAAAGAAAGCGGCGTCTGCAAATGGGATCTGTACATTTAAATCGTGCTTTCTTTTCATTGGGGCCTTGCATTGCGTCATTCAGTATTGTCGCCCATTGCTTTGTGTTGATGGCACATTTTTGACTGGAAAATACAAGGGGCAGATTCTAACGACCATTGCAATTGATGCGAACAACCACATACTTCCATTGGCCTTTGCTTTTGTTGAGGGTGAGAATCGGGATAGTGGGCCGTGGTTTTTCGACATCCGAAGGTGGGGGTAGTTGGTGATCGGCCCAGCATGTGCATCATTCATGATCGTCACAAAAGTATCCTCTCGGCAATCAAGACTCTACAGAGGACCGAGATGAACCATTTCCGTGGGCCTGACCTGCAGCAATGTGGTGCATGAGACATTTGGGTGCCAATTTCTTCGTGCGAGTTCAAAAGCAAGAAAGCGATGAATCTGTTTAAGAGGTTATGCAAGCGTAATCAGGCACGTAAGTTCAACGCGCTATTTGCCGAAGTTGGATAAGCACACCGGCGCATATCGAAGAGATGAAGAAGCAACCACCTACGCCGAATCGAATGTCCACCCAAAAGGCTAACACCCCTTGGGGAGCTCGATCCTCCTAATATGAGGAGACGAACGTCAAGGAACATTAAGTGTTTCTCGCACTGGATAGAGGCTGAGCCTCTAGAGAAGTGGGCATTGCTCCATGACACCGGAGGTGCCAGGTTAGTATGGTACATTAAAATATCAAAACAGCGCTAAACAATTTGGCCTGTTGTTCTAAACTGTTTTGCGTTGAACAGGTTTGGCGTGATGACAACGAACATAGCCGAGGTTTACAATTGGGTCATCCGAGGCCTCCGTCCGCTTCCGCTTGTGGCCATCCTTGAAGGCATGTTGCACGGCATTGTTAGCTACTACCAAAAGGCATGCGGAAGCGGTACTTCATGCCTCCACATTGCAAACGCCGTATTGTTCGCGGATGATGACCTACATGGAGGAACGAACCATGAAAGCTCAAGAAAGATATGGTGCGTAGCTACGGGTCATAAATACCGCTCGAGGTGACTCTTCGGTGCAAAAGGGGATTGGGAACCGACACAATGTTATTACGCATGATGTTAATCTAGGCCAAGGGGCATCTGGATGGTGTGAATGCAGCTGCAATAAGCCAAGACTTCTCCATATTCCTTGCTCACACGTGATGGCTGCTTGTGGGCAAATTGGGATGAACACGTCGCAATACATGTCCCCTTTCTACTTGAAGGATCATGTTGTCCATATCTGGTCGGGTGAGTTTCGTGGTTTTCGTGCACACGGTGATTTCATCGCGACAATGCAGATGAGGGCATCTGTTTGCCGGATCCAACCTTGCGGAGGTGTGCGGAAGGGCAGTCTGGTCGTCCACAGACTAGGCGCATTCGCAACGACATGGATGAATCTGAAGTGGGTGGCCCTCTTAGGAGGTGTTCTGAGTGCGGCGAGTATGGTCACAAGGCAAACCAGTGCACGTAGGGTGCATGTTCCGAAAGTGGTGGTGGCTATGTATCGAAATATGTTATTATATGCACGTTGGATGTTTTTTATTGTAATATTGACGCGATTGGGTGTCTTTTATTCATGTATGTTGTGTCTCTCACATGTTGTGTACTTTTATTTATATTCACCCCTTATGTCTTTTATACATATATGTATTGTAATATTGACGTGATTGGTTGTCTTTTATTCATATATGTTGTGTCTTTTATTCGGATATGTTGTGTTTGTCACATGTTGTGTACCTTTATTTATGTTCAACCCTCATGTCTTTTATTATTATACGTTGTGTACTTTTATTCACATATGTCGTGCTTGCCGTACGTTGTGTAGTATGATTTATGTTGAAACATTTCTATGTGCGAGGGATGGAGCAGTCGACTCATTCCTGGACCACGCCTTGATGCGCGCACTGCGGCGCACGTCCCACACGGCATGCAGGGGAATGACAAGTTGCCCTTATCATGGATTCGTGTGCCTAACAAGGCATGGTGCGTTGACGCCGCTTCCACACCAGGTTAGTTGCAAGATTTGTACATGTTCCATTGTTCGTACAATTAGTGTTCATTACATTCAATTCATTCAACTCGTGGTTCTTCGTTAGGCTTGCACGCGTCGGGTCGCTTCCGCTTAGTCCGCATGGCGGAGGGTTCGATTGACGACCCCGCCGAGCACGACCCCAGGCACGGTGACGACCCGCAGCGGTCGCGGCGTTTCCCGTACGACCACTCGCTGTTAGCGTGTTTGGTCGACCGCTGGAGGCCGGAGACGCACACTTTTCACCTGCCTGTCGGGGAGATGACGGTGACGCTGCAGGACGTCGCCATGCTCATCGATTGCCGATCGCCGGCAGCGATCGGCCCCTCGGTGGCTCTGTTGGGTGGGGACGCGGACTTACTGCTGCGCTTCGCCGGGGTCGCGGAGATAGACCCAGAGATACCGGTAGGCACGAAGCACGGGCCATCGAGGAGGTGGTTGGCACAGTTCGAGGTTAGTGATTGTACATATTACTATGTTACTCCAGCTTTGCATAGCATTAACGTGATATCACACTCTTTCAATTGTTGCAGGTGCAGCGGATGGCGGCCGAGCCCACGGACTACCAGGTTGCTAGGCACCTCGAGGCCTATCTGCTTTGGTTGTTCGGCTGGGTGATGTTCACGTCGAGTCACGGCGACACCGTGGACGCGCGTTGGATAGCCTACGCATGGGCTATTGCGGACTCGGAGCCTGGACGATGTACCGGCGGTATCCTGGTTCGGCGGTTCTTGCTTCCACGCATCTGCGCCTTTGCGACGCTGCGGCGTGCGTGAAGAAAGGCAGAACTCCAATCTGACCGGATGCCGCTTCTTCTTCAGCTTTGGTCATTCGAAGCGCTTCTCAGTGGGTCGACCCTGGTCGACCTCAAGACTACCGCCGACATGTACGGCGGTGATGCGCCGGACCGACCGACGATGGGCTCGCCCGACCAGGCGACGGGTACATGTTCTTACTCATTAATGCAATTGTAATTTCAATGCCATCCGCTACGCTATTTCTACTCTATTGCAGCCACAGCAAGGTGTGTCCAGTATCGCGGCGGGCGTACCTGCGCCTTCACGAGGCCTTCACCACCCGAGGGACGGAATGTCGTCGGGACCCCTACAAATGACGAGCCGCGTGTAGGAGAGAGAGCTGCGGGGCCTGTCCATGCTCTCGTGACGAGGACCAGCCTTCTTGGAAGACGAGGAGGAAGCTCGCCTTCGACGTCTTCAGAGGACTACGCGCCGCACCGAGTCCTCGTGCGCTTTGGACTACGCCAGGTGGTCCCTGTTCCTTTGGGGAACGTGCGCCGAAAGTGCACTCGTGAGTTACTCGCCACTACAGAATGCTAAGTGCTTACGACATATTTGTAGTAATGAGGTCTTTGTGCGGTGTTCTCCACCCAGGGACCCAAGAAGGCCATAGTGACCTTGTCAGCAGAGGATGGCGCCGTGGCTTGCGCTGTGGGAGGGGGCGCTGAGGACGTTGTCGAGGAGGTCGCGCCTACGACCCTCCTCCTACCAGAGTACTTGTCCTGGCACGTGCCGGACCCGCACTCGCCTCCTACGCGAGGAGCACCGGCCCAGTGTTTGTCGCGGCATCGCAGACTTGTACTCGAGCCACGCAGATCGCACCGCACTGCATGGTAAGTCTCGTTGTATTTTTACTCATTAATGCAATTGTAATTTCAATGCTATGTCGTTATGTTTAATGTTTGTTTCTACGTGATAGGTGGACGAGGCGAGGGGCTTGCAGCAGCATGCCGCTGACTTTCTGTCTAGGCTGCAGCAGGGGACCACTTTCACAGTAGCAGCCAGCCTATCAGAGGCCATGCGGCATGTCGAGCTGCACTCCCGACGGATCGTGGAGCTTGGTGCTGTTTGGCAGGCCCCAGTGCCGACTGTTTCGGCTGGCGCCTCGTCTAGGCCGCCACCCGGTCTCAGCTCCTGGACACCACCTTCTCGACCACCGCTACAGCCAGGGTCCAGCTTCCACACCCAGTGCCTCGGCTCCAGGCACTACCGAGGATCCAGCTGGCGACGCCACCACGCGGCCTACCATGGTCCCCACACCCGTAAGCCGATAAACATTCGATTGATCCCGTTTGAATCTAATCTTCTCACTATAATTAAATGTTAATGTCTCAGATCAGAGGCCTCGTGAGGACATGCCTCTACTGACACCCGGTCGAGGCACTGCGGCGTCACGACTCGGCCCGATCGCTTCTTCGCAGGGGCTTCGTTCACGCAGCCTCCACCATGCAAAGACACGCCGCCTCCTCCACCCACGCAGATCACGCAGCCTCCTGCAGACTGCCTCCTCGCTGCGTGTCCCGCTGTTCGGTACATGCCCTTCTGGACTACGGCCAAAGGGACCATCGCTGGTGCTTCGCCCACGACCTCTCGACGATGCACCCCTTCGGCGTCCGCGAAGGAGAGCTAGGGTCGAGGCAGTGGTCGTGGTCCACCACCGGGGTGATCGGGCTTAGGATGTGCGTTATTTTTGGGTACTTTGTCCTATTATGCTTTACTATCTATTTTGTGTACTTCCTCATATACGTGGTCTATTATATATTTCTGTCATCTTTAGTCATATCAACCGCGTGTCATTATTGCTTTTTCAGCTTTTGTCATATCAACTTTTCCAAACCTTTGTCATTTTAGTCGCATAATGTCGCCAAAGGCCTGGCTATGGCAGAGATTCCTGTTTAAAGTCAGGCATAGCCACGCTGCGTGTCATCATGAGCTGCGAAGCATCCGATGCTCGCGGATTTGAAATACTCTCAAGTCCGCGAGACTCTCCTTTGGTTGCCCCTTCGCCACTCTTTATAAACCCACCGAGGAGGGATATGTGCATCACACACCGAAGCACCATAAACTTTAGTCTATTTTTCCCACACACACAGAGGGGCCACGATGTCGTTTCTACCGTCGCCTCTTCAAGAAGCGAAGGCTAACCCCCAATACCCGGATGAGAGTAGCATTGACGCCTTGATTCTGCCGGAGTTGCCACGCCGAAATGTGATCGCAACCTGATGGCGAAGGTTACGCAGCTTCACGCGACGGAGATACGGCCTCCGCGCTCACTCATCAGTTGTGCTCGGCTTGGGTAAACCAAATGTTGTCCATACCCTAATTACGGTGAATAGCAGTACCATTTCATGCATCGTTATTTGTTTTTTTAGGACGACGACCGTTGTTGCTTTTTCCAATGGATCGACGGGCCGGAACGACGTGATTACGAATTTCTCTACAACTGCCACGACGCCTACCCCACTTTGCCAGAGAACTTCACACGGTGGGAGAGGCCGCCGGGATATGTCCCCTACCTAGATCGACCGGAGTTAAGGGCCGGTGGGCAAGGGACGAACCAATCGGTCAGTTTCACGTGCCTCATGTTTCAGCTACAATGTACCCATTCTAAATCAATTCATCGCATACAGACTTCAAAAAGAAGTTTGCAAAATGGCTCAAGTCAAGGCAAGAAAATCCTCCTCAGGCCAACGCCAAATCCAGAATCAGGCGACCACGGCCTCCAGGCGGTGGTTGATACCGCGATGAGGATCTAGCGGATAGAAGATTCTACCGGTGCCCTTTGTCCGAGGATGCATGGTCTTGGTACTTCAACCAGGTGGACCCGAGACGCACCACCCACATCTCAAACTTCCCGTATTTGATAACCGGAAGAGCAACCTCGCCGTGGTGCTACTACCTCCCGTAAAAGCCGGACCCCGAGTACGCAAACGGTATTCTCCAACCACCACAACGGGCATACCGCATTGACCGCAGTGGCACGCTTTCGGTTGTACAACAAGAAGCCCAACACACACCTCCTGGACCATATCGTGGAGTGCGAGCCAAAACAGAGGAGGCGTCTCGGCAAGTCTCCTGAAGGGCAAGAGGGTTCGCCCTCTCGAATGGTACTTGGATAAGGGGAAGCAAAGCCGGCCGAGGTCCGCGACGCAACAAATCCTTGACGCATTACAAAGGCCATCCGCAACCCCGGTGGTATTAACATAGGGGCGCCGAAATCGGGAAGGCATGCCCATATGGGAGGGCAGACTCACGTAATGCACACAAACAAGTTACTTCTTACACCCTGAGACGTATGGCATAGGCTACCCATTCGGCGACAATGGGAGCATCAGCGCGGCCATGGAGCTCTTTCATAAGAGAGATTGAGCGGTGTCCCGTAACAAATCGCACAAGATTGACAGGTGATGTAATATGTAGAAAATGTATGGCATCATTCCCACTCTACTGAACATAGGCGGAACGATCACTTGTTCCACCATTACAATCGATGTTATTGGCACTTCTCCTAGCAATGCCGCCACTGCTTAATATCCGTTGTATCTGCCGTACTAAGGTTGAGTTTGGCGTACTAAGATTGTCGGGTCGCATCTACATGCTTTTGTTATTGTCCTTTCTCATATTATGTCTTACCATTTAATTCTATCAGCGTAAACAACGGGCGTAAATGAAAAATTTTCCCATAATATGGTAGTCCATATATCAAAGAGCAAATCTGCATGTATTCGTGTAGAAAAATACATTCGAACGAGACATTTTACAGTCATTAAAAGGCTTAAAAGTTATTGTTGACAATAGTACTTAGGGTTATTGTGGCGGTATATTTTTGTAGTGGACAAAGGCGTAGATGAAAAATTTTCCCATAATATGGTAGTCCATATATCAAAGAGCAAATCTGCGGTATTCGTGTAAAAATACATTCGAACGAGACATTTTACAGTCTAAAAGGCTTAAAAGTTATTGTTGACAATAGTACTTAGGGTTATTGTATGTATATTTTTGTAGTGGACAAAGGCGTAGATGAAAAATTTTCCCATAATATGGTAGTCCATATATCAAAGAGCAAATCTGCGGTATTCGTGTAGAAAAATACATTCGAACGAGATATTTTACAGTCTAAAAGGCTTAAAAGTTATTGTTGACAATAGTACTTAGGGTTATTGTGGCGGTATATTTTTGTAGTGGACAACGGCGTAGATGAAAAATTTTCCCATAATATGGTAGTCCATATATCAAAGAGCAAATCTGGTATTCGTGTTTAAAAATACATTCGAGCGAGACATTTTACAGTCAAAAGGCTTAAAAGTTATTGTTGACAATAGTACTTAGGGTTATTGTATGTATATTTTTGTAGTGGACAAAGGCGTAGATGAAAAATTTTCCCATAATATGGTAGTCCATATATTAAAGAGCAAATCTCATGTATTCGTACAAAAATACATTCGAACGTGACATTTTACAGTCTAAAAGGCTTAAAAGTTATTGTTGACAATAGTACTTAGGGTTATTGTGGCGGTATATTTTTGTAGTGGACAAAGGCGTAGATGAAAAATTTTCCCATAATATGGTAGTCCATATATTAAAGAGCAAATCTCATGTATTCGTGCCAAAAATACATTCGAACGTGACATTTTACAGGCAGATATTTTTGCAAAGTGAACAAAGGCGTAGATGAAATATTTTTTATAATATGGTACGATACCTACATATTTTTGCATAAATGGAACATCCAACACTATATGCATGTGGTATAATTATTTTATTCCATATTTTATACATTTTCGCCGTACGGCTTGGCGACTACCTATTTTCGCCATACGGCTTGGCGAACTATATATTTTCGCCGTATAGTATGGCGACTTCCTATTTTCGCCGAACGGTGTGGCGAATACCCTATTTTCGCCACAACGTACGGCGAAAATAGCCTAACCCATGTTTCTGGACAATTAATAGCGCAATTAGCCTATTTTCGCCGAACCGTGTGGCGAAAATAGGGTATTCGCCAGACGGTTCGGCGAAAATAGGGTGTTCGCCATACCGTTTGGCGACGGCACATTATTTTTGCAAATTTTTAATTCTGTATATTAAAAACGCAATTTGATTTAAAAAAAGTATTATTTAAAAAAAAATTCAGTTCAGTGCTATAGTAATGGATTTGGTACGATGTCGCGTGATGCTACAATACACACGGATGGCATTGAACGCGTAGGGAACAGATTTAACCGAAATCGCTTGTGGATAGTGTTATAGTAATCGCTTGTGGATAGTGTTTTTCCTTGCTACAGTACCACAAGGAGGTTAAAAATAGTACAATATCGAATTCAGCTGCTAATTATGTTGTAACCGTTTGCGCGCATAAACAATGCCGTATTCTATCTCTTTTCCTTTTATATATTCATATCGGTTGTATTATGTAATCAAACTCTAGATTAATAAGATAGCTATTTTGTATTTGTTAAACGTTTTTCACTTGTACTTCCTTATTGCACACGCATATAGAGAGAGAATTGAGCAATTTCTACCAAAGATCATTCTACATTTCTACTAGAAATTTGGGGATAATATACTTCACTCGGAGTCTATAAAATACAACGCGTGTGATCTTGATAAAACGAAGAGTTGCAAGTTCATTGCATCTGGTAGCAGATGATTAACTAGTGTTCATCAGGAGTGCATATGAGTATTCGAATCCCACGCCATGAAGATCGGTAAACCTCTTATCATCTTGGTATCAGAACGTCAAGTTAACACAGTAGGATTTTGTATCTCTAGCTAAAATCATATTTATTTTCAGTTCTATAACCTAGAAAATTGCCTCACAAAAATACTATCATATACCTAGATCTTTGTGCTTAGGTTTATTCTTAGTTTTGTATTAGCAAATTTTAATTTATGTGTTAAATTATTCTTAGTTGCTGTATCTGTTAAAAAAAAATCCTGCGCCACATCAATCTCTGATTTAATAAGATAGTTGCTTCTGTGTGTACTACCGATTAGGGTTCACAAAATCTTAGAAAAAACAGTGAGAGAGGTTAGACTTTTAAAACTGGTCGATAAATCGGTTAAATTAAAAAAAAAAATCAAAAAATCAAAAAAAAATTATGAGCCATAAATATAGCGATAATCAATGAAAATCGAAAGAAAATCGGTGTAAATCGAGAGAAAATTGCTGAAGGAATCGGCTTCGAGAAACAATCAATTGGCCGGTAAAAATCAAAAGAAAATCAGTCAAAATCGAGAGAAAATCGGTCAAAAATGAGAGAAAATCGGAGAGAAAATCGCTAAAAAAAATCGGCTTCGAGAAACATTCCACTGAACCGTGAAAATCGTAAGAAAATCGGGAGAAATTTGAAGTTTTTTCTTCAAATTTTTAAATTTTAAAACCATGCGATATCTAACGATTTTCTACCGAATTTTAAACAAATTTTTTTCGATAATCTAAAAACAAAAATCGTCCGACTTTCTGAAAATAAAAACCCTGCTATCGATAGAAAAGAGCAGGCCGGCTGCGTGAAAAAAAGGGCAATAGCAGTTTTTCCTCCGTCTCGGCTGCAGCAGGAGCTACTGTGGGCGTAGCCGTGACGTGTAGCAGCTGAGCGTGGCGCGTACGGAAGCGCGTCCGCGTGAAGGCAGCCGAGGACATCACGGCGTGCAGGCAGACAGTGCAACGCAAGACGCATCCGAAGCATTCAAGAATACAAGTTTCAAGAGTTTGCACTCTCTCCAGCTGTCATATACATTGTACTGAGAGGATTTTTTTTAATAATATTATTTTAATAAATATTTACAAAAATAATATACCATTTAAAAAATAACAAAAATACCCCCTGTATCCATTCAAAATGGCGACAAGCACCTGTATCCATTTGAAATGATAACAGGAGTCTGTCGCCATTTCAATTGGCGACAGATGGCTGATTCAGCTATCTGTCGTCATTTCAAATGGAGATATGGAGCAAAATATCATTTTTACTCTCTGTTGTCATTTGGAATGGATATAGAAGGTTTGTCGCCATTTGAAATTGATACAGAGGCATTTCGCCATTTGAAATGAATACAAGGGGGTATTTGTGGCCTCAAAATACGTTGCAGCAAAGGAGGATTTTTTTTGGTTGAGCGACATGTTTGCAAAACACAGAAAAAAACTAAGTCAGCGCCAACGTGGCCACTCTGTCGCCAAATTATTGAAAGTCAGTGTTATTTCAACAATTGTTAGAATTTTGGAGTTCAAACCAAGGTTCAAAAAATTAAGAAAAATTCATATTTATCAGTGATAATTCATGTAGTATTATACAAAATTATTGTTGTCAACCAAAAAATTCAAACTTAGATCATTGTTAATTTTGTATGAAGGAAAAAACAAAAGGAAATATTTAATCACTGTTAGAGTGAAATGAGAATTTTTTTATATATTTTGGTATGTAAAATTCCCACACCCGAGATTTGAAATTCTGGGTGGCAGGCTTTGGGTATGCTAGATGGGCCCTTTTTCCTATTTTTTTATTTTTGCGGGTTTTATTTTTTTAAAGCGGATCCCTTGCGTTGGAAATCGCATGATGAATTTTTGTGTACGTATGATAATCATGAAGTTGCACAAAAAACACAAAGATGAGAGAAGATAGAACATAGAAAAAGAAGTAAACCGTTGCATTGCATGACATAGAAAAAGAAGTAAACAGCACGAACTAGTTCGCAATTGTAGCATAAAGTACAACAAAGATAACTACATACATAATCTTCTCTAAGCATTTGATATGATATAAAATGCGCTCCACCTTAAATATCAGCATGTTAAGTCTCTGCTCGAGCATAGGGTACATCCTCTGCTCTAGCCCGGGCAGGATCCTCTCTAGTATTGTGCTATTGGGACGCTCCATCGATATATTCATGGTGTCTGCCCACTAAAAATATTGGCATCCTGCAGCCGACGTGACGATGTGAATTTGGTTTGAGGCCGTGGAAAGAAAGAAAATCTCACAAGAAATAGACAACTGAAACAGAAGAATCACTACAGGATGACACATCCTTGCAAGCTGTAGGACCGCTTGGAATAAGGGTATTCCATGTAATATCCCGAGTATTTCTATACTCGAGTCACTGTACATTTGTACTCATGTACTGTTCAATAATACACTGTGCTTGTGTATTTCTGTATTTTGAGTGAATATACTTGCTTGGGATCAGAAAGAACCCTTCAACTTAAGTAATTTCACTCATAAGTAATTGCAAATTAAGTTGGGTAAGTGTCAAAGTGACCCTAATAGCTTCCAAAATACTTTGGAATAATTAGTAATCAACTTTGGAAGCTTTAACCTTCAAGGTTTGTCACTTGACCAAAATACCCCTTGTAAGTGCATAGTGTTTTAAGCATGTGCTCAAGCAAACCAACAGCCAACACTCATTTCCTCCATCCCTCATGTCCCAAGCAAGGGAGAAGGAGAAAGAGAAGAAGAAGGCCACCCAAATCCGCGGATTCCGGGCGATTCAACCGACGAAAATCGACCTGAGGTCGGATTTGGCGCCCTCATCGCGTTCCCCATCTTCTCAACCCCTTCAAGTGAGTATTCCATCGAGATTCATCGATGTCTCTTGGAGTTCCCGTGGTGCTTTTACAATCGACCTGATTTCTTGACTCCTGTCGATCCTCTTGCCGTAGCTACGACTCTTTTCTCCTGTAGCTTCGCATTTCATCAAGTTTTCCCAAACCCTAGCCTAGGCCATGTCTAGGTACCATGTGTTCAACGCATCGCATAGCAATTCTGCTTTAAAATCTAGACTCAGGTCGTCGTTAGGTCCGTTTAACTCTATAGTCGACCTGGCTTTTAGCCATCTTCAAAATCGAGCATGCTCTCGCTAGGTCTTCGGTTTGCCGGAGTTCTAGTGAGGTGGGGCATGTATAGACTGTTCCATTAGCAATTCTGGTAGCTAGAGCCGCTACCGGAGGAATCGGAATTCAATTTCGCTAAGCCGAAATTTATTTTATTCATTTAGGTGTTAACTATTTTTACAATGGACCGAAGGTCCATAGCGTATAATGATAGCTCCATTAGCTCTTCTGATAGCCCTGGTTGCGATCAGAAGAGTCAAAATTAAGTTTCGTCAAAACCTGCTACAAGTTGTTAGCTCTAGGTCTCTTTTAATTTATTTTTATTTCATAAAATCCTAGAGCTCCGAGGCATGTATTGACTTTACCATTAGTCCCCTTAGAGGCTAGAAAAGCAGTTAGAATCGCTAGATTTGCATTTTAGCACTTTGCATTTTATTTTAGTAATTATAGGCCTCACAAGCCGTTTAAGGCATTTAGCTTTGTTTAGCTTCGTTTAAGGTCACTAAGGTCGATAGCATGCTTCCCGCGTGTTTTGGATCGCATTCAAGTCACTTTTCGGACTTTTGCCGTTTCTCGGGTAATTACCGGAGTTAAGCGGGCAATTGATCAAAAGTCAGAGAAGATTAAGTCATCCATGCTGGGGAATGGCTCCGATAGGTCGTAAGTATCCCTAAGCAACTAACCGAGGGCTTAAAACAAGTCTCGCGGCATTTCAGCTCAAACGGCCCGTTTGGGCGAGATTGCTCGGTTTAGTGCAAAATAGCCATTTTGGCCATATTCCACAATTTAGGTTTATTCACCGCTTAGCTATCGGAATGAGTCATTTAGGGTCATATAAGCCTAGTGAAGTCGAAAACGTGCTCCTCGCGCAAGCGGAATCGAGTTTGAGCCGTTTTCGGACCTTGTGCGATCGGGAGCGTATTTAGCGACCCAAAATGCGCTTTCGATCGGAATTAGCTATAGGTTAAGTGAATTTCGGTGGGGTAAGGCCCAGATAGGTCCTAAATACCCTAGACTACCTGGTGGAACAGCCTGGAGAAATCGCAAATCGATTCTGTGCGTTCTGAACAAAAATGGCTTTTGCCCTACGGTGAATAGTGCCATTTTTCCTTTTTCTGAATTTTTCAGCATTTTGTGTATTGATTTTCACTGTTTTGGCTTCCGTTTGTTCGTTTTAAATTCAAACAAGTTCCAATAAGTCCCATTAGGTATGTTATACCTATTTTTAGGTATTTCACTAAGTTTAGTTGGGTTTTACTTCATTTTGCACGTTTTAATCCATTTTGGCACTTGTTCGGCCGAAATGGACATAATAGGTCATAGTTTCACATTTTCTTCGTTTTCTTCATTTCTTTCTCCTTTAAATATTTAAGTGGGTCTTATTTGATGTTTAGTTGGCATTTGTGCATTTAAATCTTGCTTTTGCTAAGTTGTATTTCTTTTTGTCGTTTTTGTTGCTTTGACCGATTAGAGGCTAGCGAGTCGGGCTTCGCCTCGAACGACCCGAACATCATCCCGGACATCACCGAAGTGCAACAACAAGGCAAGCACCTCCTTTGACCATCTTGAAACCTATATTTCACGATGTTTACTTTGATTTCTCAAACTATATGCATTGTTTATATTCAAGAAAGTGCTAGTTTGTGGGAATGGTAGATATACCCTGATTTGGTGGTTTTTCCTCAATTAAATTCCCAGAGTTCATTGATAGCCTTAGTAGGGTGGGACAATTAATAAAATGTCACTTGGGTATAAACGACTTAGTAAATGCATATGCTTAGACACTGCAATAGAGATGAGCAAAGTCAGTCATTTACCAAATGCTCAAAACTTATGATAATTGTAATCGGTTTTGGAAATGTTTTGGAAATGTGACTTGTAAAGGTAATTTGATAAAAATGTGCAAGGTCTAGTTGGTAATTAGACTTGGCGGGAGGTATAATATGTGCTAGTTAAACATGGTGGCGATTGGTTGGCGAGTTAAGTGGAGTTCCCGCTTGAGTCACTAGGCAAAAATATAAGGACCGAACTTGTGACGGTTTTGAATGAACACCGTGCAATCACGCAATGCCGGGATGGGGCAGCCTGTTTTAGTACCTGAAGTGTGAGGATAGCCATGCCTGTTGGTAGGCGAAGTGTGGACCTTTTCCGTGTTGAGCGATCAAAGCGCGGTGTGTGTGTCCTCACGACCCGCCGTATGCACCTTCGTGAGTGCGCTTGTACTTATGCAAATGGGAATCGCTCCAGCTCATGTTTGATTGATACAACGGTGTACGCCTTCCTATGGGCTAATGCCGGCAAAACTCGCCGTCGTCACGATGGATATTCCGTGGTCGCTTTCGAGTGGTGGTTGGCCTCTTATCGCCATAGTAGTGGGTTTATCGTCGCCGGTCTTTGAGGTGTGGCTATAGCCTCAACGATGGGAAAGAATAGATCATTCTTGTATATCGGATACCTCGTGTATCGCGTGTACCCTGGATGACAGGGATGCAAGTCTGAGTTGTGTTTGGGTAAAGTGCGCAAACTCTGCAGAGTATCAAATAATTCTAATCGATTAGCCGTGCTCACTGCTATGAGCAAATCTTCTTTAATCATATCAAGTATAGAAATTTGGTTTGGTTTTGAAAATGAAAAATTATCTCGAGTCGATATAAAGTATGTGGTTGAATACGGTACTTGATGGATTTGTGGATATGTGGATATGATACTTGGAGGATTTATGAATATGTATGGATGTCGATTCAGATCTCAATTGCGACCATGGATGGTGGCAGCTGTGGAGCTCAGTTGTTATTTATACTGTAAATATGTTTTATTCAAACTGCTGTCTTTCAAATTATGTATTACATTTCGATGAACTGCTTCAAATCCTGCTTTTCGCAATAGACTTAGTGTAGTAGCCATTTCAATCGTATCAGCCTGCATATTAATTATAATTGCATACACTAAAGTCTTGCGAGTACATACGTGTACTCACCGTTGCTGCTAACCCTTTTTCCACAGAGGAAGGTAATGATGATGTCCCGGATGATGGCGAGCCCCTTTTCTGCGAGTGTTGCGGCTTCGTAGTCCCTCCCTCCAGTCAGTAGCCTGTGGGGTGGTCAGGCCAGCTGCGCTGGTTGTCTTTCTTTTGTTTCCGCTGTCGCTTTACTTCTTTTGGTTTCTGTAATACACTTGTTCAAGGTTTACACCCAGTTATGTAAATTATCTTAGTTTATCTTTTCGTGCATTGATACTCGGGTTGTGGGTACGCGATACTGGGCTACTGATCCAGGGATCCAGTATCAGATGCGTCTGAGCACCGGTCCGGTTAAGGGTTCGATCCCGTCGATCGAATTTTTAGATTCAGATTTTCGGTGTCGAGGCTTCCTGTTGCTATACGGTGCTATACGCTACAGTAGATGGCGTACAGTACGGTATAGGAAGGGGGGGTTCTCACAGCGTTGGTATCAGAGCCAATGACTGCAGGAAGACTTAGTTAGCCTGGTCGTTAGACTTAGGAACAGATTTTCCTCTCAAAATTTATTTTGAAGTTACAAATCTTAATTGGAAAATGTAGAATGCTATTCTTGTCCATTCTATAGCTTTTCTCTTATCTACTTTTCAAAATGAATCTGATCTTAATCCAAATTTCAAAATTTGTTTCTTTCTTCTATCTTGTTCAAAAGAATTAGAAGGAATACGGGTTTAGCTCAGAATGGGTTAAGGTTAGATGTCTGTAATTGTAATTAGGGATTATTTTGTCGTTTCCCTGAGTTGGTTTTTGAATTGGTTCTTATGCTTCTTTGAATGAATGCTTTTAGTATGTTTGTGTTGGGTACGTTGTCTGTTCATTCCGTGCCCACTTTGGTTCTATTTGACTCTGGAGCGTCGCATTCCTTTATTTCTTCACAGTTTGTTGCTCAGCATGAGGTCTGTTCTTTGTACCTCGAGAAGTACTTGTTGATCCGTTCGCCTGGATCTGTTTTGACTGCCGAGCTCGTGAGTCCAGGGGTTAGAATTGAGATCAACGGGGTAGATTTTTGGGGTGATCTTATCAACATTGAGACATCAGGTCTTGATGTGATTCTGGGTATGGATTGGTTGTCCAATAATCAGGGGCAAATTGATTGTGCCAGGAGGTCAATTTCATTAGTCAACCCTGATGGCATTCTTTGTTACCTTTTCTTCTCGCTTCAAAGCAGCAGCCTTTGCTCAGTGCTCTTTCTGTTCCGGAGACCAGTCAGGTACCGGTGATATGTGAGTACCCCGATGTGTTCCCTGATGAGTTGCCAGGTTTGCCACCTGATCGTGATTTGGAGTTCATCATCGATCTCTTGCCTGGCACTTCTCCAATTTCTAAGCGTCCGTACAGGATGCCTGCTGATGAGCTGATTGAGTTGAAGACTCAGCTCAAGGAGCAGTTAGAGAAGGGGTTCATTCGTCCCAGTTCTTCTCCCTGGGGCAGTCCAGTTCTGTTTGTGAAGAAGAAAGACGGCACTCTTCGCATGTGCGTTGATTACCGGTCTTTGAATGAGGTCACTGTCAAGAACAAGTATCCTCTCCCTCGGATCGACGATTTGTTTGACCAATTAGGCGGAGCTCGAGTCTTCTCCAAAATAGACTTGAGATCCGGCTATTTTCAGCTCAAGATCCGTCCGGAGGATATTGTGAAGACCGCATTCACTACTCGCTACGGTCTGTACGAGTACACAGTTGTTTCATTTGGCCTCACCAATGCACCAGCCACCTTCATGAATCTGATGAACAAAGTCTTCATGGAGTTCCTTGATAGATTTGTGGTTGTGTTCATTGATGACATCCTCATATACTCTAAGGATGATGATGAGCACGCACTTCACTTGCATATGGTGCTTAGCAAGCTTCGTGAGCATCAGTTGTATGCCAAGTTCAGTAAGTGCGAGTTCTGGCTCAAGCAAGTGGAGTTTCTGGGGCATGTCCTGTCAGAAGGTGGGGTAGCAGTTGATCCACGCAAGGTACAGGATGTACTCAGTTGGAAGCAGCCCCGCAATGTCCCGGAGATTCGGAGTTTTCTTGGTTTAGCCGGATATTATCGCCGGTTTATCGAGAATTTCTCCAAGATTGCTAAGCCACTGACAGAGCTACTCAAGAAAGACAGGAAGTATGAGTGGTCGCTTGCTTGTAGATCCAGTTTTCAGGAGCTGAAGAAGCGACTCACAACTGCTCCAGTCTTGATCCTGCCAGACATTCTCGTCAGTTGAAGCCCCATGAAGCCAACTACCCGACCCATGATTTGGAGTTGGCAGCAGTGGTTCATGCACTCAAGCTGTGGCGGCATTATCTCATAGTCTCCCAACCAGATCTGAACCTGAGGCAGCGCAGGTGGCTAGAGCTGATCAAGGATTATGATTTGGGGATTCACTATCACCCAGGCAAGGCAAATGTGGTTGCAGATGCCCTTAGTCGCAAGCTGCATACAAAGGAATGCCTTGGGTGTCATCGATCGACCTCAATTAGTTGAGGAGTTCAGCAAGCTGAATCTGGAGGTGGTTGAACATGGCTTCATTGCAGCATTGACGGTTCAACCTACTCTAGAATCTCAAATTCTTGAGGCACAGCTCCAAGATGAGGCAATCATTGAGATTAGGCGCCAGTTGACTGAAAATGGCGCATCTCCAGGTTTTTCTGTGAAGTCCAATGGGCTGATCTTGCATGGGCAGCAGGTGTATGTCCCTGATGATGTTGAGATCAAGGGGTTGATCCTGTCAGAAGCTCATGATACCCCTCTCTCTGTTCATCCTGGCAGCACCAAGATGTACCAGGACCTTCGCATGCATGCACTCGTGGCCGTATGAAGAAGGAGATCGCGGCTCATGTGGCACATTGTGATGTGTGCCCGGCGTGTCAAGGCTGAACATCAAAGGCCAGCCGGATTACTTCAGCCATTGCAGATCCCTGAGTGAAAGTGGGAAGAGATTGGGATGGATTTCATTACCGGCCTACCGAGGTCCTCCGCCGGTCACGACTCTATTTGGGTGATCATTGACCGTCTGACCAAGGTAGCTCATTTCATCCCAGTTCGTACCACCTATTCTAGAGCCAAGCTAGCGGAACTCTATTTGCATAATATTGTTCGGCTCCATGGAGTTCCAAAAGTCATAGTCTCTGACCGTGGTTCGCAGTTCACCTCCAGATTTTGGGAGAGTTTGCAGTCCATTCTTGGCACTAAGCTATCCTTCAGTACTGCTTACCATCCCCAAACTGACGGACAGACGGAAAGGGCAAACCAAATCCTTGAAGACATGCTAAGGGCTTGTGTGCTGTGCTACAGCAAGTCGTGGGAGAAATGCTTGCCATTTGCTGAGTTCTCCTACAACAACAGTCATCAAGTCAGTCTTCAGATGTCGCCTTTCGAGGCTCTTTATGGCAAGAAGTGCAGAACGCCCTTGTTTTGGTCCGAGGTTGGTGAGAGGCAATTCTTCGGGCCAGCCATGATTGAAGAGGCTGAAAGGCAAGTCAGCTTGATTCGGGACCGGCTGAGAGAAGCTCAGTCTCGTCAGAAGAGCTATGCTGATCGCCGTCGCCGCGAGTTGAGCTTTGAGGTGGGTGACTTTGTCTACCTCAAGGTCTCACCACTCCGCGGCACTCGCAGATTTCAAGTCCGCGGGAAGCTAGCTCCGCGATACATCGGTCCGTTCCAGATTCTCGAGAAGGTTGGTGTTGTAGCTTATCGACTTGAGCTACCACCACATCTTTCGGACGTTCACGATGTATTCCACGTATCCCAGCTGAGGAAGAGTCTTCGGGTTCCATCAGAGGTTACTCAAGTGGACCATCTTGATCTGCAACCTGACCTTTCGTATCGAGAGTATCCAGTCCGTATTCTCGAGACAGCTGAGCGTCATACTCGCAGCCAGGTTATCAAGATGCTCAAGGTCCAGTGGAGCAACCATTCAGAAGATGAAGCCACGTGGGAGCGTGAAGATCATATCCAGGCAGAGTACCCCAACTTTCTTCGAGAGCCTTAGCAATCTCGAGGACGAGATTTTTGTAAGGGGGTAGATCAGAATATCCCGAGTATTTCTATACTCGAGTCATCAGACATTTGTACTCATGTACTGCTCAATAATACACAGTGCTTGTGTATTTACAGATTTTGAGTGAATATACTTGCTTGGGATCAGAAAGAACCCTTCAACTTAAGTAATTTCACTCATAAGTAATTGCAAATTAAGTTGGGTAAGTGTCAAAGTGACCCTAATAGCTTCCAAAATACTTTGGAATAATTAGTAATCAACTTTGGAAGCTTTAACCTTCAAGGTTTGTCACTTGACCAAAATACCCCTTGTAAGTGCATAGTGTTTTAAGCATGTGCTCAAGCAAACCAACAGCCAACACTCATTTCCTCCATCCCTCATGTCCCAAGCAAGGGAGAAGGAGAAAGAGAAGAAGAAGGCCACCCAAATCCGCGGATTCCGGGCGATTCAACCGACGAAAATCGAATCGGAGGCTGGATTTGGCGTCCTCATCGCGTTCCCCATCTTCTCAACCCCTTCAAGTGAGTATTCCATCGAGATTCATCGATGTCTCTTGGAGTTCCCGTGGTGCTTTTACAATCTGACCTGATTTCTTGACTCCCGGGTCGATCCTCTTGCCGTAGCTACGACTCTTTTCTCCTGTAGCTTCGCATTTCATCAAGTTTTCCCAAACCCTAGCCTAGGCCATGTCTAGGTACCATGTGTTCAACGATCGCATAGCAATTCTCGCTTTAAAATCTAGACTCAGTCGTCGTTAGGTCCGTTTAACTCTATAGTCGACCGGCTTTTAGCCATCTTCAAAATCGAGCATGCTCTCGCTAGGTCTTCGGTTTCTTGGGAGTTCTAGTGAGGTGGGGCATGTATAGACTGCTCCATTAGCAATTACGGTAGCTAGAGCCGCTAATGAGGAATCGAATTCAATTTCGCTAAGCCGAAATTTATTTTATTCATTTAGGTGTTAACTATTTTTACAATGGACCGAAGGTCCATAGCGTATAATGATAGTTTCCATTAGCTCTTCCGATAGCCCTGGTTGCGATCGGAAGAGTCAAAATTAAGTTTCACAAAACTGCTACAAGTTGTTAGCTCTAGGTCTCTTTTAATTTATTTTTATTTCATAAAATCCTAGAGCTCCGAGGCATGTATTGACTTTACCATTAGTCCCCTTAGAGGCTAGAAAACAGCTTAGAATCGCTAGATTTGCATTTTAGCACTTTGCATTTTATTTTAGTAATTATAGGCCTCACAAGCCGTTTAAGGCATTTAGCTTTGTTTAGCTTCGTTTAAGGTCACTAAGGTCGATAGCATGCTTCCGCGTGTTTTGGATCGCATTCAAGTCACTTTTCGGACTTTTGCCGCTTTCTCGGGTAATTACCGGAGTTAAGCGGGCAATTGATCAAAAGTCGAGAAGATTAAGTCATCCATGCTGGGAATGGCTCCGATAGGTCGTAAGTATCCCTAAGCAACTAACCGAGGGCTTAAAACAAGTCTCATGGCATTTCAGCTCAAACGGCCCTTTTGGGCGAGATTGCTCGTTTTCGAGCAAAATAGCCATTTTGGCCATATTCCACAATTTAGGTTTATTCACCGATTAGCTATCGGAATGAGTCATTTAGGGTCATATAAGCCTAGTGAAGTCGAAAACGTGCTCCTCGCAAGCGAATCGAGTTTGAGCCGTTTTCGGACCTTGTGCGATCGGGAGCGTATTTAGCGACCCAAAATGCGCTTTCGATCGGAATTCGTTATAGGTTAAGTGAATTTCGGTGGGGTAAGGCCCAGATAGGTCCTAAATACCCTAGACTACCTGGTGGAACAGCCTGGAGAAATCGCAAATCGATTCTGTGCGTTCTGAACAAAAATGGCTTTTGCCCTACGGTGAATAGTGCCATTTTTCCTTTTTCTGAATTTTTCAGCATTTTGTGTATTGATTTTCACTGTTTTGGCTTCCGTTTGTTCGTTTTAAATTCAAACAAGTTCCAATAAGTCCCATTAGGTATGTTATACCTATTTTTAGGTATTTCACTAAGTTTAGTTGGGTTTTACTTCATTTTGCACGTTTTAATCCATTTTGGCACTTGTTCGGCCGAAATGGACATAATAGGTCATAGTTTCACATTTTCTTCGTTTTCTTCATTTCTTTCTCCTTTAAATATTTAAGTGGGTCTTATTTGATGTTTAGTTGGCATTTGTGCATTTAAATCTTGCTTTTGCTAAGTTGTATTTCTTTTTGTCGTTTTTGTTGCTTTGACCGATTAGAGGCTAGCGAGTCGGGCTTCACTCGAACGACCGAACATCATCCCTGACATCACCAAGTGCAACAACAAGGCAAGCACCTCCTTTGACCATCTTGAAACCTATATTTCACGATGTTTACTTTGATTTCTCAAACTATATGCATTGTTTATATTCAAGAAAGTGCTAGTTTGTGGGAATGGTAGATATACCCTGATTTGGTGGTTTTTCCTCAATTAAATTCCCGAGTTCATTGATAGCCTTAGTAGGGTGGGACAATTAATAAAATGTCACTTGGGTATAAACGACTTAGTAAATGCATATGCTTAGACACCGCAATAGAGATGAGCAAAGTCAGTCATTTACCAAATGCTCAAAACTTATGATAATTGTAATCGGTTTTGGAAATGTTTTGGAAATGTGACTTGTAAAGGTAATTTGATAAAAATGTGCAGTGTCTAGTTGGTAATTAGACTTGGCGGGAGGTATAATATGTGCTAGTTAAACATGGTGGCGATTGGTTGGCGAGTTAAGTGGAGTGTCCCGCTTGAGTCACTAGGCAAAAATATAAGGACCGAACTTGTGACGGTTTTTGAATGAACACCGTGCAACCGCGCAATGCTGGGATGGGGCAGCCTGTTTTAGTACCTGAAGTGTGAGGGGATAGCCATGCCTGTTGGTAGGCCGAAGTGTGGACCTTTTCCCCGTGTTGAGCAGTCAAGCGCGGTGTGTGTCCTCACGACCCGCCGTATGCACCTTCGTGAGTGCGCTTGTACTTATGCAGCGGGGAATCGCTCCAGTTCATGTTTGATTGATACAACGGTGTACGCCTTGCTATGGGATAATGCCGCGGCAAAAACTCGCCGTCGTCACGATGGATATTCCGTGGCCGCCTGAGTGGTGGTTGGCCTCTTATCGCCATAGTAGTGGGTTTATCGTCGCCGGTCTTTGAGGGTGTGGCTATAGCCTCAACGATGGGAAAGAATAGATCATTCTTGTATATCGGATACCTCGTGTATCGCGTGTACCCTGGATGACAGGGATGCAAGTCTGAGTTGTGTTTGGGTAAAGTGCGCAAACTCTGCAGAGTATCAAATAATTCTAATCGATTAGCCGTGCTCATGGTTATGAGCAAATCTTCTTTAATCATATCAAGTATAGAAATTTGGTTTGGTTTTGAAAATGAAAAATTATCTCGGAGTCGATATAAAGTATGTGGTTGAATACGGTATTTGATGGATTTGTGGATATGTGGATATGATACTTGGAGGATTTATGAATATGTATGGATGTCGATTCGTATCCCAGCTGCGACCATGGATGGTGGCAGCTGTGGAGCTCAGTTGTTATTTATACTGTAAATATGTTTTATTCAAACTACTGTCTTTCAAATTATGTATTACATTTCGATGAACTGCTTCAAATCCTGCTTTTCGCAATAGACTTAGTGTAGTAGCCATTTCAATCGTATCAGCCTGCATATTAATTATAATTGCATACACTAAAGTCTTGCGAGTACATACGTGTACTCACCGAATTCTTTGCTAACCCTTTTTCCACAGAGGAAGGTAATGATGATGTCCCGGATGATGGCGAGCCCCTTCATCGCGAGTGTTGCGGCCAGAGTCCCTCCCTCCGGCCAAGAGCACTGTGGGGTGGTCAGCCACCAATGGTTGTCTTTCTTTTGTTTCGCTGCCGCTTTACTTCTTTTGGTTTTACGTAATACACTTGTTCAAGGTTTACACCCAGTTATGTAAATTATCTTAGTTTATCTTTTCGCATTGATACTCGGGTTGTGGGGGTACGCGATACTGGGCTACTGATCCAGGGATCCAATGATCGATGCGTCTGCACCGGTCCGGTTAAGGGTTCGATCCCGTCGATCGAATTTTTAGATTCAGATTTTCGGTGTCGAGGCTTCCTGTTGCTATACGGTGCTATACGCTACAGTAGATGGCGTACAGTACGGTATAGGAAGGGGGGGTTCTCACATTCCAAGCAGTAGGACCGCTTGGAATTCTAATATCTACTGCTTTCCGTTCGGCTGCTTGTAAAAGTATTCCAAGCGGTATATACATTAAAAGCGGTGCTACCGCTAGTAAAATTGTTTTTAAAAGCAGTACTACCGCTTGGAATATTGAAATTTTAAAAGCAGTAGTACAGCTTTAACAAAAATTCCATGCTGTATAAGTGCTTGCATTTAGCATTTCAAGCAACTCAAAAATTTATTACTAAATAATAGAAATACCGCTTGGAAAAACAATTACATCAATTTAATATATATCCACTTAATAAATGTTTGCCAAATTTAAAATAATATCAAGCACCCATAACATACAATCCAAACACCATAACATATAATTCCTCGAGAAAGCAACGCACCAAAGTTTCATTATCAGAAATCATCCACAGGTACAACATGTGAACATCACCAAAACATATAAAAGGTAGAAGTACAAAGTTTACTCTCCTCGTATGCATGTCACATACATAGACATATACCAAAATATAACTAGAGTGCAAAATATACTCTTCCCACAGACATGGACATATCTATTCGCATGTCCTATATATTTACACCAAAAGTATACCTATTAACTAAACCACTCAACAATCACCAAAAGTATACTCATTAACTAAACCACTCAACAATTCTTCTAGATGACTCTCTATCTCTTGTGTGGTTCTCAGCATCTCCAAAGCTGTTCGGAGACGTGGTTTATCCTTGTAGGCAATCACGTTGTAAGAACACTGCATTGAGCAGAGAGTTAATAACATTCTTTTCACAAGGCATAAGCCACGGCTAATTAAATTGAATAAGGAAATTTTCAACGAAATAAACTAAGCTCTCGTTCAACAACAAAATTATTCCATAAGTAACAAACCTAACAATACTTGCTTTTGATTTACATTTTCATACATACTTTAGGACAAATTTACCCAAAACTGGAAGAAGAAATAATAAAGGAAGATCATCTGTATGCCATAAGTTTTCTGTTGTACTGATTATTGAAAATAGATGAGAATGCCCTTTCTTCTGGGGATGGGAGCATGAAGCAATATGAAATGGATCTTTTTAGTTTTTCCCATTATTTTCTTCCAAAAAACATATCTGGATTGAATAACCGTGGTCAAAGAATGTGCAGATTAGTTGAAATGAAACTAAGAAGAAAAAAAAATGAATGAATAGAAGTATCAGTTCTAGAAAGTCAGTATGACAATACTGACCTGCTCTTGTTTTTTCTTCTCTTTGAATGCCATTTTTGCCAAATCTTCCTGTGGAACAAGCTTCTCTATTTTCAGGATTTCCTGGCAACATATTAGAACTTGCTGAACAGGCCAAGGCGGAACCACATCATCTGCTATCAATAAATAAATGACCTCTATTTTCATGATTTCCTGGCAACATAAGAATTGCACTTTTACAGTGAAATGAGTAAAAATTCAGATAACATTTATTGTCTTACAGAAAAAAATGAAAAAGAAGAAATAGAGTATGGCCAGATATAAATTCAATTAAAGATAATAACAGCAAATTTCTTGAAAAAAAGATAAGATCATTTATGATATAGAAAATGGAAAAACTAGATCGATCAATTTAATCACTATTTCAAAGAAGATTCACTTTTACCAGTTTGTCAACCTTTCTACTGTGGCATCGTGGAGGTTATATATGGCATGCATATACTTAATTCAAACTGAAACCATTTATTACAAAGTTTAGCCCATGCAAATTTCTCTTTGCCACTATCAAAAGAAATTCCATTGTATGTATTGACAAAAATAGTTAAACATAACAGATTAACTCCTATACCAAAATATTAGCAATCAATCTCAATTTTTGTAATAAATATCTATTACAAAAATAGTTTAGAGATCAAAAGTTTAGAGGTTTTATTGACTTTGATTGGATTTCATTCCTAGCTTACCCCAATTTGTTTTAGACAAAAGGCTTGGTTGTTGTTGTTTTGGTTTGCAACTACCCATCATGTAGGTTTTTTTAAGGCAACATTTTGCACTTATTAGTACTGGTATTAGAGATATGAGCATACAATTAAGAAGAGTAAACTTTGTCAAAAGCTAAAGCATTAATTACTTTCTTGTTCTATCTGTGTGGAGCTAAAACAAGTTTTTGGACCAAAGATAGTACATGTTTGTTTTAAAATTAGGAAGAGAATAAAACAAGATAAAGCAATTTTTTAGCCACACTTTGTAAAGCAAACTATTTCCAGTACAAGAAGAGAAAAGATCTCACAACATGTATTTTTTGTTAATCTCTAAAAACTCCCATGTTAAAAGTAAAACAAAACTTGCAGTAGCACTACCAAAAGATGCAACTACATTATGGCGATACTTAAGGTGGTTAGCAAGCAGTTCTGCATGTTATTTTAGCAGAAGATCAAGTTACTCAACTTGGTGGAAAACAATCCATGTAAATTTGAAAAAAAGGGAATATCTTTGAGGTTGGACAAAATATAACAAATTTCCTAACTGGTTCCCTAAAACTTGTATAGAAAAGGAGACAACATGAGAAACCACTCAAACTAATAACAACGTAATGACAATGTACCTTTGATCTTAGCAAAGTGTTCAGCTACATCATCAACAAGAGTATCAAAACTTGGAATATATATCCATGAAGTCCTTCTGAAAGACCAAAACCTAGGTAGTCCAATGCAAATACTCCATATCCAAATAAGCGATCTTCCTACCAATCCCTGAAAGAAAACAAACTTTCAAAATGTAGCAAAAATGAAGCATCATATCAAATTGAACATTAGTAGCCTCATAGGGCAAAGGATACCATCAAGGAAAAAGGTACAAGTGTCTCCATAACCATGGCAGAGACAAACAATATCTCTCATGTGGTGATTCTCTGAAACCAACATTTTGAGAAAATCTCCACACCCTCGAAGTTCAGCTCATATGACTCAAGAAGAGAAAAATGTCACATTGCAATGATGGAGAACATATAATCAACACGTTGCCATAAATTTCTGAAGAGCCAAGGATCAACTGCTATGCCATCATTGTTTAGGAGTTGGGAGTATCGAGTATGAAAGTATCATTGAACAAATTAACATTTTTGGCAAACAATCTTAGATGTTCACAAACCAGTAAAGAATTATCTATATAATAGTCAACTTGTGTTTAAGAGTAACTACCAGTGAAGTTTCATCCTTCACAGAAAAAGCTTCTTCTATTGAATAAAAAGAGGAACTAGTGGATATCTGACATACCCAATGTACATCAACATTGTCCTACCTTTTATTAAAAAAAATACTGGAATTATCCTACCTCATATCAATATTTCTGCATAGTGCTCATTACCTCAAATTAACAGAATAAAATACATCACTATGCCTGCTGGGTTACGTGAGTAAAATCTCTTTAATCCCTCTCTTTACTTATAGCACACACACTAGTGCAAAGAAGATGGACAAATTCTACATGCCTCAGAATCTTACAGACATCCTATATCGATTTTGAATTGTAAGGCAGGAGAAGAAAGGTGGCACATATGGACTTTGAAGAAGCAGTGGTCGATGCTGAGTTGCTCGTCCTTGAATGCCTCACGGACGCGGCACCGCTCGGGAGCCTGGTCGAGGCACACCCTTAGCACCATCCTCTCCAACGACGGGTCCACCCCCTCCCACCTCCTCGGCGGCGGCACCACCGTCGCCAATGTCCCGGCTGAGGTTGCCGCCACCGCTGACACCTTGGCCTTGACCTGGGGCATGGGGGGTTCAGCTGAACCCCCAAGATCCTTAAAAAACTAAACTGCAGACAAATCCGCAGCAAACTGAATAGAGAGAGGAAGATTTGGATTCATAGCAAAGAAAAGATCCCCAAAAACAAAACAAACTCTTACAGCAATCAAATCCTTCCAAACAAAGCTAAGGTTCTTACGAGCAAGAGAAGAAATTGATCCCAAGCTCGAATGGCTCTTACCAGTGGAGGTAGGAAGGAGGAGGAGGGCACTCTGGATGAGAGAAGATTTGAGTGGAAGGAGGAGGCTTGCCTGGCTTGCCCACGCACCACCGCTCCCCTCTGCTCCCCCACGCGCCGTCGCTCCCCTCTGCTCCCCCCACGCGCCGGCAACCGAAAGACACAGGGACTCCGTGACGCCGTCGAGCCGGCCGAGCCGAAGGTGGACCACGGGGCGGCCCCCTGCGCGCGGACCTGGATGCCTCAATCCCTCCCACGCGCAGCCGCCGACACTTTGGGTGAGAGTTAGCTGCTAGGTCATGAATGTTTTTTTGGTGCCTTGTATGGATCTGCGGGGGTATGGATGGAGCGCCAGAGCGGGCCGTATGCGGTCACAAGTGTAAAATTTTTAGAGTCCCGCGCGATCGACCCGCTAAAATGTCATTGGAAGCGGTCCAACTGCACTAAACATATTTCTTTTTCCAAGCGGTCCAACAGCTTAGATAGTTTACTTTTAAAAGCGGCACGATAGCTTTTAATTAAATTTCTTTTTCCAAGCGGTATGTTAGCTTTTAATTATTATTTTTCGAAGCAGTAATACCGCTTGCGCCAATGGACCATCCTGTAGTGAATAATCATCAAAACTTGAAGAAATCGAAATACATTTTCACTTATGTGCAGGTGGTGTGACCCCGGGAGTGCCCTCATCCTCTCGCCAATCCGTCGCCCGCGGTTAAGGCAAGTGTATTGGAATGGGTAGCATGTTGTATGTTGCTAGTCTTGATTTGATGCAAATTGTTTTCATGGTATACTATCTTGCCATGATTAGTGTTTGCCCATGATATGATGAAAATGGTATGTTATGATGCTATGCAATGATTGTTGTTTATGTTTGTGGCATATGTTGCATACATGGCATGAAAACTGGCCCGGTCGGTGAGAAAGTCATAACTAGTCCGGTAAGGTCGGTGAGAAAGTTATGACTAATCCGGAGTGCCATTAAGTAAGCCCTACCCCGTGATTCCATCCACGGTAGTGAATGGAAGCGAGGAGTAGGCACCCTCCATCTACGGGATGGGAGGGGAAAGAGGGTGCACGCTGACGGGTGTGCACTCGGCAATACCGGTATGTGCTTCAAGGAGACATGTGCATTGCATTGCATTGCT
Source organism: Rhipidocladum racemiflorum (assembly GCA_036346355.1). Taxonomy (NCBI): domain Eukaryota; kingdom Viridiplantae; phylum Streptophyta; class Magnoliopsida; order Poales; family Poaceae; genus Rhipidocladum; species Rhipidocladum racemiflorum. The sequence goes on along the minus strand of CM070577.1, from coordinate 54,030,135 downwards.
TACATGATGATGATAATAAAATGTGTACAATGAGATTGGGACATGGTTATGATGTTGTATATGAAATTATGACTTGATTATGATGTTAAGTATGGTATGTAGCGATGTTAACATTGGACTGTTATTTATGCTCCATTGCAATACTTGCTGAGTGATAAACTCACGCTTGTGTTTTATGTTGTTTTTAGGTACCATGAAATCGGCATGCGGGAAAGGGCATTAGCTACACTTCTACACTAGCTTCACACTTATAGACAGTTTAATCATTTGGAGTCATGATAGTAGTGAATAGTGCCATGAAACTTGGTGTATGGCTTGGTTTTGGGCTTAAGTTCATCGTTTGATTCGTTATAATTTGTGGAATGGTTGAATTCCTTATTTTAGACATAAGTGATGCTATATCAATTGTTATTACTGTTTTAGATGTCTCTTATCATGCTATATCTTGCCTTATTATTACTATTGCTTCAATTCATGGAAAAACAAAGGAGATGCTGCCAAAATTTTCGGTTTTAGCATTTGCACCTTTGCTGTAATTTATCTTTATTTGTGGTATTTAGATGTTGTTTAGTCTATGTTTGGTAACATTCAGGCATACTAGATGCCGGGGTGTTACATACGGAGTAGCTGCGTGTCCAACGCCGCCACACTTTCTACTCACATGGTACCGATGTCAGACCTGGGACAGTACAAAGTGGACAGCATCAAAGTTCGCCGGGAGTGTGAGCTACACGTTCAGGCGCATAACCTCTCCACCAAGATGGCTTATGGCGTGGCGTACCCGGTGGAGCCGGGCTAGCTTTTCCACTTCAAAGAGATACCACCAGGTTACTCAAAGGTCACGGTGGAGGAGGTGTCGAGTGGTTATGAAGATCTTCTGCTCGAGATTGATGGAGGAGACGACATCACCAAGCTTGGACAGGCCCTCCACAGAATCATCCTCTGGCGAAAAAGGTACATCATATTTCCAAAGACCGTGGAGGTGACCTCTCCACTTAGAGAAATCCAATAATTGGAGCAGACCGAAGGGACCATGTCTCAACCGCAACGACATAACACGCCTCCTCCTACATCACCTCGACGATATGCCTCGTCTCCAATACAAAGCACTCCGCCTCCACCTCCTGCTCCACGAAGCCCAGCTCCACAATCTCCTCCAAGGAACAAAACTCCAAGTACGAAGGACCAGTACTGCGACGCTACCCCCTACCAAGGAGGCCCAGTCTAGCCGGCCAACATAGTCGTCAAAGGAACCTCCGAAAAGGGCATACAACATGACGGCTGAGGAGACACAAGAAATAGTTCAAAAGGAAATTGAGACACACTTCGCACCAAAGATGCCACCTCCCAAGGCGCAAATTGATCCGAAAGTTGTAACCCACTTTAAGACATGCCGTGCAGCGCCTCTTCCTGCCTCGGCTAACTACGAACGCACAATAGCGAAGTCTGCATTGAAAAGGAAACAGGCTAAGGCAGCGGCACCTAATAAGATAGCCCAAGATTACCAGCTAGAGGAATTCTTAAGAGAGTCGGGGCTGTCTTACGCTGCAGCTGTGGTAGTATCAGATAATCTTCCAATGGCAGAGGTCAGGTGGCCATATGAGCTGGGCCGGGAGTTGGTTGCACCGGAAAAGATAAGGGATCTGCCAACCAAGATGCGACAATTTCATATATGGTACATGGAACAGTCCGCTGAAGGAAGAACAATGTTCCCCATCCATATAAAAAACATAGATTTCTATCGTGGGGATCAACTCATATGGATGGAATTCGAGGACTTGTACCAATTTTACCATCGAGATGCCGTCAACGGGTCTTTAATGAGCTGCTGGTGTCTGTAAGTACTTCCAGCTAATGATTGAGTTTACCATAACATATATATGTGTGTGTTAATTTCGCTGTAGTTCAAGCTGCAAAATCTAATAACTCTTCCCCTTTGTATATAGAATGGAGATAAAATGGTGTAGAAGAGAGACTATCTTCGACATCGGCTTCATCGACCCATTAATTGTCAACGAGACTAACTGTAAAGGCAGCCCAAAAAAAATTGAAGAATGCATTCTGAAAGCTCTTTCAGAACAGTACTACAAACCGCACATACTTCTGCCCTTCAACTTCTTGTACGTGTATATACATGTCATCGCACAACCTCTCATTTATCCTTTTTCAAGACATTCATATATATGACTAATTACATATATGTTGCAATACATATATATGAATAGGTTTCACTAGATCCTACTTATTATCAATGTCGATAGTGCGAAGATCATTGTGCAAGACTCAAAAAGAAAACCACAACAAGATTTTCAGTTTGTCATTGATATTCTAAACAGGTAATATTGAGATGCCAACCTACATATATATAAGTACTTCGAATACTCATAATTACTGTTCATATAATAACGCATGACAGGGCATTCGCCATGTTCCAAACGAAGCACAGAGGAAAAAGTTCTAGGAATGAATTCACAGTGCAATTGAGCACTTGAGTACGTACAACAAAATATCAATTAAAGAATATATATGGCGTAAAAATTTATCTTCTAAATAATTAATTGCATTCTTTTCAAATATCACTCTAGGTTCTACAGCAATCGGTCGGAAACAATTTATGTGGATATTATGTGTGCCTCTACATGCAAAATCTTACCCACTGTAACACCCCAATTTTTGGTTTTCATGAATTTAAATGAAATTTGGCACTTTTGTGAATTTTTGGAATTTTCTGTGATTTTTTTGGAATTTATTTGAATTTATCCCCTTTTGAAATAATTAAAGAATTTAATTTTACAAATAAAATTTTGTTGGAAATATTCTATTTGAGTCCCAAATGCCCTAAAATATTTTCCAGATTTTTTGTGGAATTTTTCTGAGTATTTTGCTATTTTTCTTGAATTAAATGAATTTCTAGAAATTAATTGGAGTATTTAATCGCAGGAAAATCGAGCTAGTTTTACTATTCATCCGACCGAGCCGGAACCGAACTAGACTCGAGTTTGACTCGGACCGGACCGCACCCGAGCCCGAGCCGGGCCAAACCCTATTCCGCGCGAACCGTTGGATCGAGATCTAACGGCCACGATCCCGCCGCGTGTGCGCGCACGCGCGATCGTCGGATCGGCTCTGCACGGAGGGCCACGATTGCGCCACGTCATCTCCATTTTTGAGACGGACCACGTCGCCGTGCCACCGCCGTGTGGGCCTAGGTTTCCGTTTTAAGCGCGGACGCCAAGGCTATTTAATGCTTTGACCCCACCACCGTGTTCCTCTCTTCCTTGCACATCGGATGCCCTAGCTCTCCGAGCCCTAGCCGCCGCCGCGTAGCCGCAATCGCTCGCCGTAGTTCGTGGAGTGGCCGCTGCGGTTTTCCTTCGTTTCCGGCGCCGTTCGTCGTCCTCCGCCGCGTTCAAGCCCGGATCCGGAACCCTTGCGTCAAGGCGCACCTGTAGGGTGCACGCACTTCGCCGGAACAGCCCCAGAACGCTGTTGCGTTGGTCGTCTTCCCCAGCCTCGGTGAGCAAGCCCCGCCGCATCGCCATCGCCGTCCGCGAGCTCGGTGAACCGTCCGATCTCCATCCAAAGGCTCGGATTCGTCCACGTATCCCGGAGGTATTTTTTCACGTTTCGATTTTTAAGATCTAATCTCCGCCGTTAGATCTAGATCTAACGGTTCAGATCTCGCCACGTAGCCGTAACGGTGATGAACTAGATTAGATCCTAACCGTTGGATCTATATCCAACGGCTCAGATCGAGCCACGTGTCGCGCGCCGGGTCATGCCAAGTCACCCCACAGTGAGGCCAAAGCCTGATTGGATCTGGACCGTCCGATCTAAATTGAACGGCCCGGATCAACCGCGTTATTCACAACGCGTGAGATCCAGATTCAATCTGGGCCGTTGATTATCAAATCAACGGCCGAGATCTAGCCACGTGTGTGGGAGCCGAACCGGCGCGTCCGCGGGGGCGTAAGCGTGCGTCGCTGATAGGGTGGGCCCGCCTGTCAGTGGCACCGGTCCGGTGGACCGGGCCATGCGCGTGGACCGGGTCTGTGCACCAGCGTCGACGTGGCCGATCCAGAGAGCGCCACGTGACATGATGACGTCATCATGGGGTTCGGCCGGTGCTAACGTCAGCAGTCTGCGAGGACCAATGAGGTGCTGACACGTGTCATGCTGACGCAATAAATCTTTTTCCGAAAAAGATATTATTTATTTAATTCGGTTTATTGATTTTAAATACAGTTTCAAACTTCAAACGCTTATAACTTTTGCATTACAACTCCGATTTGAGTGATTCAAATTTCTAAATTTTCATAAAATTGAGACCTACTCAAATATGAATTTTAATTAATTTTTCATTATGAATATTTCTCTGTTTATATTTAATTAATGGTTTCTTTAAACTTTAAACGATTATAACTTTTGCATTTTAACTCCGATTTGGACGATTTCAGTTTCTAAAAATTTATAAAAATGTGCTCTCTCTGTTTATGAAGTTTATTTGAACTTTTGAACACTTTGTGTATTGTTTTATTTATTGATTGCTATTAGCACGCGTTACGAGTATACGTTGAAGTGCCCGAAGGTTTCGAAGGTGAAGTGTTGACCCATGAGCTAGCTCAAGACCAAGAACAAGTACTTTTTGAAGGCAAGTTGTGCTTTGACCATGTTGATCCCATTTTGAAATTATTTTTATTTAAATTATTGCATGCTAGTTTAATTAGAAAATGCTTAAATTAATTTTGGGGAATTAGTTAAGTGCCAGCTTTGCAATATGACACCATGATTATTATTATGTGCCATGACCCCTTGTCACCCTAGTTGTGGATTATTAGTTGGACATTATTAAATTGCCAACATGGGTAGTTAGACCGAGGTAGTATGCTTAGCCTTGCCACGTGACATGTTTTTGACAATTACATGATAACATTGACTTAATGAGATATGGAACCTGTTTTGAGAAGTGTCATGTGTTATTGATGATGATATTGATGGCACGTGGTGCATGGTAAACAACTGGGGGTTTGATAAATAGTTTTCAACTGGGGCATGTGGCAAGAATGATCGGGTGGGCCAGTTGAGGCATCGGGAAGGATGATTTGGTTCTTCGGGTAGTCTTGCCCTGGTCAACCTAAGGACTTAACCTTGCAAGCCTTTGAACTGAGTCAATCGTGCAACCACATGACCGGAGTGGGACGATCCTAGTTGAGTAAGTTACTAATAACTTGCATGTGATACCTCGGGTGTCAACTACACCTTTTGTGTAGCTTGAATGGGGAGCATACCAAGGCTACGGCATGGTACCCGTCCAACGGTATGTCGGTCCCATACTTCGCCTCTGTTAAGGGAAGGGATGGTGTATGGCAAAAACCGGAAAGGTTCACCTGTGTAGTTAGCCGTATCCGAAAGGCTTTGTTACGATCACTCACCTTCGTGGTGTTTGGCTGTATCTTATGGGCAAAGTGCATAACCTCTGCAGAGTGTAAAATCTTTTCGAATAGCCTTGTCTGCGGCATTGGACATTGCTCGGGGATTACAGTCAAGGGTTAGACTTTCCTGAAAATTACTTGGAGTTGAAATGTTTGGTTTGGTTTAATGATGACGTTGGTGGAAATGTGGATTAGGAATGGGAAAGATGTTTATTTAACTCCTGAAAAGTTATTGATTTTATATTGTTTCTACCGCTTTCGAATCTACTCATGTTACTTGTTAAATGCTGTTACTGCAAATGAACCATGAGCCATTCCTTTGTATTAAGCCATGCATGTAGTATATTTGTTGCATTCTGTGCATGACTTGCTGAGTACCAAGTACTCACCCTTGCCACAATACAACATCAGTTAAACAAGAGTCTACACCAGCTTTGCAGGAGGAGATCCACGAGGAACCGTCTAACAAGGGAGCAAGCCTAGTCAGTTGCCTGTGGTATACTGGATGGCGCCACGAAGTTATCTTATTTTTCCGCTGCAGTTATTTCTCTTTTAATAAATCTTCGCCCTGCGAGGCGTATCTTTGTAACTTGACCATAAGGTCGAGCAACTAGTTTGGTTAACTAATTAAAGTACTTTATTATTTCGTTGAGTATGATTGTGATATTTACCAATGTTGAGACTGTGTGCACTAGCGTGATCCTGGACTAGTGCTGAATACACAGAGGGTTCGGATTTGCAAATTCGGGTCATGACAGAGGTGGTATCAGAGCCATACTGACTGTAGGCTCACCCATAGTTAGATTGGTCGTAGTGAGGATAAAACTTATTTTCTAAAGTTAAAAGTTGTCACGATAATGAATGAATTCTCGCCTTACCCCTTTCTTTCTTGTTCATACCCCTTGCTGAGTTCTTTTTGTCTCCCACTTTGGATTTTAAAATTTTGCGTTCTTACGCGAGCGTCTTTTGACAGATGATGATGAAGAACAACTACGCCGAGCGTGAGGGAGGCTCTGCTGCCGAGTTGTGGCGTATGCTTCAGTTTCTTGGAGGTTTTGAGAGACCGCTCTACCGAGGGACTACACTCGTGCAGGCCGGACTGGTCATAGGATGGGATGTCAAGATCACGGTGTATGCCCGAGAGAAGATGAAGTTCAGTTGCCCTTTTCACTTCACCGCCAGGAGGTCTACCTTTGAGATGGGAATCCAGGAGGTGTCGCGTCGAGCAATGCAGCAGATCACTCGCACTTACTCCAGGGAACTGGAAGGCACCGTATTCCGTCACCACCCACGCCGAGATAGTAGAGCTCAACAGAAGCCGATAGAAGAGGAGGATGCTACCTTCACACACGTAGCCAGATTCGTCGTCGCCCAAGAGGAGCTTATCGACGACACAGTTCAGGAGTTGATGAAGGTTCGCGAGCAGGTTGAGGAAGGGAAAAAGCACTTAGAGAATGCTCGTGAGTACGTTGCCTATGCTGCAGAAAGGATCACAGAGTTGGAGGCCGCACTGTATGGACAGGGCCCGGAGCCAGTGTTGGAGTTAGACGCCCCAGAGCCAGAGGAGGACCCAGAAGAGGTGCCACCTGCACTCGCGCCACAGCCACAGCAACAGCCAGATCCCGAGCCAAAGGAGGACGCCGCATCGTCAACCACAGCTACAGTTGCAGGGCATGGCAATTGCTTCGTGCCTATGCCACCGTACCCGCCCCGAGGAGGCAGTGGAGGGTTTCTCGACGAGTGAGCGTTGGTTTTGAAGTTGAGACTCCTTCGTCGAGTCGCGTTATAGAATAAGAGTCACCCTTAGAGGCGTTAGACTCCAGTGTTAGTTAATTTGGATTTTCATTGATTGCTGAGTGTGCAGTATGTGTTGCAAGGCCCTTAGGCATTGTGAGTGACCATACCAAGTTATTATTAGTTAAATAATAAAAGTCAGATTTTGAGTTACACTTTCCCCCGCATAAGTTTCCCTACTACTTGTCTATTCTTGTTCCCTCTCATCTCTGAAACCTTGGAGTAATCGACAGATGGTGAACACCCGCGGAAACCTTGGAGGCAACGGGAGTGGTTCTCGCCCAGCTGGGAACCCCAATGATGGAGCACCTGCACCCCAACCAGCACCGCCAGTTGACATGCAGAACTTTGGAGCTTTTCTTGCTGCACAGACCCAGCTGATGCATGCTATGATGCAGCAGATGCAGCAGGTCACTGCTCAGGCCGCCGCTAACCAAGCAAATCAGGGACAGCGACAGGGAGCAAAGTTGTCAGAGTTTATGAGGACTCATCCACCCACATTCTCTGGGAATGCCAATCCACTGGAGGCGGACGATTGGCTAAGGTCAATAGAAAGGAAGTTACACATTGCCCAATGCATGGGAAATGAGAAGGTGCTCTACGCCTCTCATCAGTTGGAAGGGACTGCCGCTGAATGGTGGGAAAACTTCTGCGCCATGCGGGAGAACCCACAGGACATCACATGGGAGGAGTTTACGGCTGCGTTTCATCAGTATCATGTGCCAGAAGGGATCATGGACTTTAAGAAGGAGGAGTTCAGGGCATTGAAGCAAGATAATCAACCGGTGTCTGAATATTTGAATAAGTTCACACAGCTTGCATGCTACGCACCTGAAGACGTAGCGACAGATAAGGCCAGACAGTCTCGTTTCATGAAGGGACTTAACTCGGGACTGCAGGTGGGACTGATCACCCACACCTTTCCAGATTTCCAGGAGCTTGTGAACAATGTACTTATTCTTGAGGACAAGCGCAAGGAACTGGATGAGAACCGGAAGCGCATGATGCAACAGCAGGGATCACGTCAGGGAACGCAGCAACATCTACGGGTTGCGCCAAATCAGTTTTTCAGATTCCAGTCGCAGAATGCATTAAGAACACCGTCACCAGCACCAAGACCCGTCAACCCGAATTATCAGACACCAGCTCCAGCCAGAAACGCCGCTTCGAGCAGTCAACAGGGAGCAGTGAGACGCTGCTATACATGCAATGAGCCAGGGCATTTCTCCAACAATTGCCCCAAGAAGACAGCAGGAGTGACCCCAGTTCGCTTCAACTTGGGATCCACACGGTCGGGACACCGCCCCAGAGCAAATCATGAGCAGCACAGCCAGGAGCCGCGCCCCATACCGTAGTAAGAGGCCGAGTCAACCATGTCACCGCAGATGCACTTCAGAATGCCACGGACGTCATACTGGGTAAGATACTTGTCAACTCAGTACCTGCAACAGTTTTGTTTGACTCTAGAGCTTCGCATTCGTTTGTTTCCCGAGATTTTGTTTCTAAGAATGATTTGGAGATTATGAATCTTAAATGCATGCTTTTAGTTCAAACCCCTGGGTCAGTACTCCGATCTCAAGTAGGATGTTCTCGGGTGAGAATATTAATAGATGGGGTAGAGTTCCTAGCGAACCTTATTATATTGGGAACCCAAACCCTAGATGTTATCTTGGGAATGGACTGGTTATCCAAGCACAAGGCCGTATTGGACTGTGGACGAAGAGTCATATCAGTTGAGATCCAGTGTGGAAGGAAAGTGGAATTTCAAGCGACCGCCATTAGAGATGGACAGTTGATGGTCAACAGCATAGAGGCAGTCAGCATAGAAGATTTGCCAGTGGTAAATGAGTATCCGGATGTTTTTCCTGAAGATTTACCTGGTATGCCGCCGGATAGAGACATAGAGTTTGTGATAGAATTAGTACCTGGTACAACACCGATAGCAAAGAGACTCTATCGGATGTCAACCGAAGAACTGGTAGAGATGAAGAAACAGCTTGAGGAGTTGATGGAGAAAGGGTTCATCAGACCGAGTTCGTCGCCGTGGGGAGCGCCAGTTCTGTTCGTCAAGAAAAAGGACGGGAGTTTCAGGATGTGCATTGACTACTGTGAACTCAATGAAGTCACTGTGAAGAACAAGTATCCACTACCCAGGATCGATGATCTGTTTGATCAGTTGAGAGGAGCCGGAGTTTTCTCCAAGATTGATCTGAGATCGGGATACCACCAGTTGAAGATTCGATCGGAGGATATTCCGAAGACCGCATTCTCGTCAAGATATGGGCATTACGAGTTTACTGTTATGTCCTTCGGTCTGACGAATGCGCCAGCCTATTTCATGAATATGATGAATAAGGTTTTCATGTAGTACTTGGATAAGTTTGTCGTCGTGTTCATAGATGACATTCTCGTTTACTCCAAATCAAGAGAAGAGCACGCTGAACATTTGAGGCTAGTTCTTGAGAAGTTGCGAGAGCAGCAGTTGTTTGCCAAGTTCAGTAAGTGTGATTTTTGGAAAGACAAAGTGGAATTCCTTGGACATGTAATGACCGCAGAAGGAGTTGCCATGGATCCAAGCAAGGTAGAAGCTGTGTTACGTTGGGAGCAACCGAAGACCGTGACCCAGATCCATAGTTTCCTTGGTATGGCAGGTTACTACCGCCATTTCATTGAAAGCTTTTCGACGATTGCGAGACCTCTTACGCAATTGTTGAAAAAGGAGAAGAAGTTCAACTGGACACCGGAATGTGAGAAAGGATTTCAAGAATTGAAGAAACGATTGACATCAGCCCTAGTGTTAGTTCTACCGGACGTCAATCAAAGCTTTGATATTTATTGTGATGCATTGCGCCAAGGACTTGGATGTGTGCTGATGCAGAACGGAAAGGTCGTTGCTTATGCATCGAGGCAGTTGAGACCGCATGAGGAGAATTATCCAATGCATGACCTAGAGTTAGCTGCCGTAGTGCATGCTTTGAAATTATGGCGTCATTATTTGATCGGGAACAAATGTGAAGTATACACGGACCATAAGAGTCTTAAGTACATCTTCACCCAATCGGACTTGAACATGAGGCAGAGGAGATGGTTAGAGTTGATCAAGGATTGCAATGTCGGAATCCATTACCATCCCGGAAAGGCCAACGTGGTGGCCGATGCTCTGAGTCGGAAAATCCATACCGTGAACATGTTGATATCCACGAGTCAGGACGAGCTATGCAAGGAGTTTCAGAGAATGCAGATTGAAGTGGTACAAGAGGGATTCTTGGCCGCACTGGAGATAAAGCCTACCCTGGAAGACCAGATACGAGAAGGACAGAAGGACGATGACAAGGTCCAGCGAATCAAGTCCAAGATGGAGGAGGGCAAGGCAAGAGACTTCAAGCTGGATGAGCGAGGCACATTGTGGATGGGAGATCGCATCTGCGTGCCGAACAGAAGGAGCTGAAGCAGCTGATTCTGGAAGAAGCCTATGACTCCAAGTATTCAATTCATCCAGGGAGTGCCAAGATGTATCAAGACTTGAAGGAAAGATTCTGGTGGCCGAGTATGAAACGAGAAGTTGCCAAGCACGTCGTATTGTGCGATATATGTCAGCGAGTCAAGGCAATGCATCAGAGACCAGCAGGATTGTTATAGCCGTTGAAGATACCTGAGTGGAAATGGGAGGAAATCGGGATGGACTTCATTACCGGTTTACCTAAAACTCAAGGAGGATATGACTCCATATGGGTTATAGTGGACCTCTTAACTAAGGTCGCCCATTTTATTCCTGTAAAGACCACTTACTCGGGAGATAAATTAGCAGAGTTGTATATGACGATGATCGTCTGTTTGCATGGAGTGCCGAAGAAGATTGTATCAGACAGAGGTACCCAGTTTACCTCGAGATTCTGGAATAAGCTGCATGAAGCCATGGGGACCCGTTTGAACTTTAGTACAACTTATCACCCTTAGACGGATGGGCAAACCGAAAGAGTTAATAAGATATTGGAGGATATGTTAAGAGCTTGTGCATTGGCTTATGCTACCTCTTGGGATAAGAGTCTGTCATATGCCGAGTTTAGCTATAATAACAGTTATCAAGCAAGTTTATAGATGTCACCTTTTGAGGCATTGTATGGTCGATCCTGTCGAACACCATTGAACTGGAACGAGACGGGTGAACGACATGTTTTTGGACCAGATATTCTTCAAGAAGCTGAAGAGCAGATTGCCATGATCAGGGAAAGATTGAAGATAGCCCAATCGAGACAAAAGAGTTATGCCGATAATCGTCGCCGGGATCTGAGTTTTGAATCGAAAGATTTTGTTTACCTCAGAGTTACACCTCTCAAGGGAGTCAAGAGATTCCATGCCAAAGGAAAACTCGCGCCGCGATATGTTGGACCATTCAAGGTTCTTAGCCGTAGAGGTGAAGTTGCTTACCAGCTGGAATTGCTGCAGTCGTTGGCAGGATTACATGACGTGTTCCACGTGTCCCAGCTGAAGAAGTGTCTTCGTGTACCAGATGAGCAGACACCGCTTGAGTAAATTGAGCTGCAAGAGGATCTGACTTACAAGGAGCACCCCGTGAGGATTCTGGACACCATGGATCGAGAGACAAGGAATAAATCAATCCATTTCTGCAGAGTCCAGTGGAGCAACCATGCGGAAAGCGAAGCGACTTGGGAGCACGAAGAGGATTTGAAGAAGGAATTTCCAAACCTATTCCTTAGTTAACCCTGAATCTCTGGGACGAGATTCTGTTAAGGGGGGAGGTTTGGAAACACCCCAATTTTTGCTTTTCATTATTTCAAATGAAATTTGGCACTTTTATGAATTTTTGGAATTTTTTGGGATTTATTTGGGATTTATTTGAATTTATCCCCTTTTGAAATAATTAAAGAATTTAATTTTACATATAAAATTTTGTTGGAAATATTTTATTTGAGTCCCAAATGCACTAAAATATTTTCTAGAATTTTTGTGGAATTTTTCTGAGTATTTTGCTATTTTTCTTGAATTAAATGAATTTCTAGAAATTAATTGGAGTATTTAATCGCTGGAAAATCGAGCTGGTTTTACTATTCATCCGAGCGAGCCGAAACCGAACCAGACTCGAGTCTGACTCGGACCGGACCGCACCCAAGCCCGAGCCGGGCTTTGCCCTATTCCGCGCGAACCGTTGGATCGAGATCCAACGGCCACGATCCCACCGCGTGTGCGCGCACGCACGATCGTTGGATTGGCTCTGTACGGAGGGCCATGATTGCGCCACATCGTCTCCGTCTCCGAGACGAACCGCGCCGCCGTGTGGGCCTTGGTTTCCGTTTTAAGCCCGGACGCCGAGGCTATTTAATGCTTTGACCCCACCACCGTGTTCCTCTCTTCCTTGCGCATCGGATGCCCTAGCTCTCCGAGCCCTAGCCGCCGCCGCGTAGCCGCAATCGCTCGCCGTAGTTCGCGGAGTGGCCGCCGCGGTTTTCCTTCGTTTCTGGCGCCGTTCGTCGTCCTCCGCCGCGTTGAAGCCCGGATCCTGAACCCTTGCGTCAAGGCGCACCTGTAGGGTGCACGCACTTCGCCGGAACAGCCCCAGAACGCCGTTGCGTTGGTCGTCTTCCCCAACCTCAGTGAGCCAGCCCCGCCGCGTCGCCATCGCCGTCCGCGAGCTCGGTGAACCGTCCGATCTCCATCCAAAGGCCCGGATTCGTCCACGTCGCCCGAAGGTATTTTTTCACGTTTCTATTTTTAAGATCTAATCTCCGCCATTAGATCTAGATCTAACGGTTTAGATCTAGATCTAACGTTTTAGATCTCACCAAGTAGCCGTAACGGTGATGAACTAGATTAGATCCTAACCGTTGAATCTAGATCCAACGGCTCAGATCGAGCCACGTGTCGCGCACCGGGTCATGCCACGTCACCCCACGGTGAGGCCAAAGCCCGATTGGATCTGGACCGTCCGATCTAAATCGAACGGCCTGGATCAACTGCGTTATTCACAACGCGTGAGATCCAGATTCAATCTGGGCCGTTGATTTTCAAATCAACGGCCGAGATCTAGCCACGTGTACGGGAGCCGAACCGGCGCGTCCGCGTGGGCGTAAGCGTGGGTCGCTGACAGGGCGGGCCCGCCTATCAGTGGTACAGGTCCGATGGACCAGAGCCACCGTGCACCGGGCCGTGCGCGTGGACCAGGTCTGTGCACCAGCGTCGACGTGGCCGATCCAGAGAGCGCCACGTGGCATGATGACGTCATGCTGACGTCATCATGGGGTTCGGCCGGTGCTTACGTCAGCAGGTCCGCGAGGACTAATGAGGTGCTGACACGTGTCATGCTGACGCAATAAATCTTTTTTCGATAAAGAAATTATTTATTTAATTCGGTTTATTGATTTTAAATATAGTTTCAAACTTCAAACGCTTATAACTTTTGCATTTCAACTCTGATTTGAGTGATTCAAATATCTAAATTTTCATAAAATTGAGACCTACTCAAGTATGAATTTTAATTAATTTTTGATTATGAATATTTCTCTATTTATATTTAATTATTGGTTTCTTTAAACTTTAAACGATTATAACTTTTGCATTTTAACTCCGATTTGGACGATTCTAGTTTCTAAAAATTTATAAAAATGTGCTCTTTCTGTTTATGAAGTTTATTTGAACTTTTGAACACTTTGTGTACTATTTTATTTATTTATTTCTATTTCGACGCGTTACGAGTAGACGTTGAAGTGCCCGAAGTGTTGACCCAGGAGCCAGCTCAAGACCAAGAACAAGTACTTTTTGAATGCAAGTTGTGCTTTGACCATGTTGATCCCATTTTGAAATTATTTTTATTTAAATTGTTGCATGCTATTTTAATTAGAAAATGCTTAAATTAATTTTGGGGAATTAGTTAAGTGCCAGCTTTGCACTATGACACCTTGATTATTATTATGTGCCATGACCCCTTGTCACCCTAGTTGTGGATTATTAGTTGGACATTATTAAATTGCCAACATGTGTAGTTAGACCGAGGTAGTATGGTTAGCCTTGCCACGTGACATGTTTTTGACAATTACATGATAACATTGACTTAATGAGATATGGAACCTGTTTTGAGAAGTGTAATGTGTTATTGATGATGATATTGATGGCACGTGGTACATGGTAAACAACTGGGGGTTTGATAAATAGTTTTCGACCGCGGCATGTGGCAAGAATGATCGGGTGGGCCAGTTGTGTCATCGGGAAGGATGATTTTGTTCTTCGGGTAGTCTTGCCCTGGTCAATCTAAGGACTTAACCTTGTAAGCCTTTGAACTGAGTCAATCGTGCAACCACATGACCGGAGTGGGACGGTCCTAGTTGAGTAAGTTACTAATAACTTGCATGTGATACCTCGGGTGTCAACTACACCTTTTGTGTAGCTTGAATGGGGAGCGTACCAAGGCTACGGCATGGTACCCGTCCAACAGTATGTCGGTCCCATACTTCGCCTCTGTTAATGTAAGGGATGGTGTATGGCAAAAACCGGAAAGGTTCACCTGTGTAGTTAGCCGTATCCGAAAGGCTTTGTTACGATCACTCAGCTTCGTGGTGTTTGGCTGTATCTTGTGGGTAAAGTGCATAACCTCTGCAGAGTGTAAAATCTATTCGAATAGCCGTGCCTGCGGCATTAGACATTGCTCGGGGATTACAGTCAAGGGTTAGACTTTCCTGAAAATAACTTGGACTTGAAAGGTTTGGTTTGTTTTAATGATGACGTTGATGGAAATGTGGATTAGGAATGGGAAAGATGTTTATTTAACTCCTGGAAAAGTTATTGATATTATATTGTTTCTACCGCTTTCGAATCTACTCATGTTACTTGTTAAATGCTGTTACTTCAAATGAACCATGAGCCATTCCTTTGTATTAAGCCATGCATGTAGTATATTAGTTGCATTCTGTGCATGACTTCCTGAGTACCAAGTACTCACCCTTGCCACAATACAACATCAGTTGAACAAGAGTCTACACAAGCTTTGGAGGAGGAGATCCACGAGGAACCGTCTAACTGGGGAGCAAGCCCAGTCAGTTGCCTGTGGTATACTGGATGGCGCCACGAAGTTATCTTATTTTTCCGCTGCAGTTATTTCTCTTTTAATAAATCTTCGCCCTGCGAGGTGTATCTTTGTAACTTGACCATAAGGTCGAGCAACCAGTTTGGTTGACTAATTAAAGTACTTTATTATTTCGTTGAGTATGATTGTGATATTTACCAATGTTGAGACTATGTGCACTAGCGTGATCCTGGACTAGTGTTGAATACACAGAGGGTCCGGATTTGCAAATTCGGGTCCCGACACCCACGGTGATATGCGACTACTGGACAACGAGGTGCGTGTGTGTTAAAAACAAATTTCTTAATATACTTATACTTCACGTGTTCAAAGATTTATTTATTTCTTTCTTTTTGTAGCTTGGCATCAATGAGATAGGCGTGATCCCATCGCATCGAGTTGAAGCAGTCCAAGAACAACTTATTGGCTTCATTGTCGATGAGATTATATCCCCCAGAGGTGAGTTCTACGCAAAGGGATGGAGAAATTGTCCTTCAATAAGGACAGGTGAACTTACGGAATCTTCGTCTATGGGCGCAAAGAGTGATGCACACAAGAAATGATCTCAAGATCACCACCTTTGTACTTTTTGAAAGTTGTAAAACGTTTGCTTGTGCTCATCATATCATGTATTGTAAAACTTGTATATATATGCATTTAATTTGTAATTAAATTAAAAGTTCATACTATGTGTGCAAATAAACTAATGATTTTCTCAATTATAATATATATTTAATTATGCAGAAATAAATTTGTAGTTGTATTTAATTTTATTGTCAAAATTCATATTTGAAAAGCCTAGCTCAAATGGTGACAGCCTCTCCACAAGTGGTTTGTAACAACAACCGCTTGTGGAGAGAGCACACGTGGCGTCTCTCGCCACCCACGATGGAATATATGCTTAGGGGCTCTACAAGCGGTTGGTAACACTAACTGTTTGTGATTTGCCCCCCACGTGGCTGCTCCACTGCGCTTCCTGGACGCCTTCCGAACCGCTTGTGATGCCGCACCACAAGCGGTTCTGGGAACCGCGAGTGATACCCTCTGGGTATCACTCTCGGTTGCGTACAAGCAGTTCGATAACCGCTTGTGAAAGCGGTTACGAACCGCTTGTGTTGCACTGTTCCCTAGTAGTGTCAGAAAACTGGTGCATACATATTCGCATATTATATGGTTAGCTTTCCATAATGAAGCCCCGATTTTTTTTCTTTGGTTTATGCTATGTCTATTTCTTTTTTTGCTGACATTGTCAAAATAAGGTTAGCTATGTATAGAAGTAGGCTCCGTTTGGCAACTTGGAACTGGGCCGTTTCTATTAGATTCTGAAAGAAACCTAATTAAACGGGCTAAAGTTCGGAACGATTCTCATCGGATCGTTTCGTCTTTTTTCCACTCTGTGGCCAAATCGGTCTCAATTCCGTTCCACCCGATTCACAGAATCTTACCTGAAACGTTTCTACCAAGAATCTGAAATGTGTTCGTTTCTACTAGAATCTAGAACCGTACCAAACAGGACCTCAGTTTCATTGATTTGCTAAATTTTCTGTTGTTGGACGCCAGTCCGCCCACCTTGCTATCTCTTTTCGTACGGTTTCAAGTATGGCAGATGCGTATGTAAGGGCACTACGAACAGGCAGGTAGTTATCTACTGCTAAATTTGCCAGTCCGTATTATAACCTGCAATTTATAGACCTTTTATTCTTTAATTTTGCAGGACTCTTTTGTGTCATTACTGAATATGCAGATTTTCTGATGCGTACGGGTAGATCCTGTTTGGTTTAATTTCGTACTTTCGCTACCACTAAAGCCACTACGAAGTAATGCACTTATGCAAGGTAGGTATGATATGTATCTCGGTTCCTTTGTAGCAGTTTTTTGGTTTTGAACATGATGCAATTCTTTTTGGTCCTTCAATGGAATTATAGGCAGTGGCGGACCCAGGAATTTTCTAGAACCCGGGCACGCTTAAAGGAGGACAACAAGTTCACAAACTATTTACTGAATTAATAACAAGGGACTAAATCACTGAAGGAAGTTTCTATCAAGTAGTAATTGGGCTTTTGTTAAAACCAGATGTTATTAGCTCGATCCGTTGTTGAATTCACGGAAGGACACTGTATTTTTCGTGATCTAGACTTTTGTTACATCAGCCTGAGCCCGGGCCCAGGCTGGCCGGGCCCTGGTTCCGCCTATGATTATAGGGTCCATTTTTTTTAAAAAAAAACTTATACACATGATTGAACTGAAAAAAATGTTTACATGTTTCTCTCTAGCAGAGAGTATGGTTTCTAGAATGTGCTATGAAATTCTCAGTGACCCGCTCGACCTGAGCTTGATCCTTACATCCGTACGAGTCAACCCACTACTCTTCATTAGGGGTATATACAACAGTACAAATCAGCTGTTTGTAAGTTTATCATATAGAATTTTAGATGATATAATAGAGAGAAAAGAAGAAAAGAGAAAAAATTTGTCTACTATTTAATAGACGGTCTTATAGAGGGCTATACTATGTGTACTGCTGTAGATAATCTGTTAATTATATGAGAGACTGTTACAAACAACTATACAGATAATCTATTGTATGAGTTGTCTTCAATCCTATAGATGATATGAATGTGTATTACACAGATAATTATTGTCTATACCATTCACTACTACAGGACAGGCAATCTCTGCCTGTTAGGAAACGCTATCACAGCTGGTTATAATAGCCGGCAGTGATTGGTCGGCAGTGATACTCGGGATTATCACTGCCGGCTCAGGAACCGGCAATGATAAAAGATATCTCTGCCGGCTCACACTAAAACCGGTAGTGATACCTGTATATCACTGCCGGCTAAAACTAAATCCGGCAGTGATATATATACATCACTGCCGGCCTATACCACAATCCGATAGTGATACATATACATCACTGTCGGCCTATACTGCAATCCGACAGTGATATATATATATCACTGTCTGTTCTTGGACGAACCGGCGGTGAGGAATTTTTCTCATATTTTCTTTGCATTATATTATTTGAAACAAATATTTTGTACAACGCCTTATGTATAAAATTTGCACATGAAAAACTCTGAAAAAATTTGCATATGTACTTCGAAGATGACTCTATGTATGTATAAAATTGCAAGTTCAAAGTCAAAACATATGAAGAGTTACAAAATACAGAAAAAAATTATTTTCTCTTTTTTGTAAATCTTCATATGTTTTGAATTTGAACCTGCAATTTTATATATACGTAGAGTCATCTTTGAAGTACATCCGCAAAATTTTTCAAAGTTTTTCATCAATTTTATTAGGTAGTGTGCACGGTGTGTACACGGGAAGCCCAGCGTGCACATGATATGTTGCCTTCAAATATATAGTATATAAAGCATCCTTAAATCGTGATTGAAATATATTAAAGCATCACAATATTTAGTTTTTACAATCATCTGTTTACAACTATAGTGTCAGTACATCTAATCCAATATGGTTTTCAACGACTCCAGTAGAATTAAAGTTTCTCGTGGAACTCGCCGTTTGGATTGATGATTTGATCGTGAATGAATCCAGCCATCTGCTCTTGAATTGCTGAAACTTCTGTTAGAAGTAACTTATTGGTTTTCAACATGGAGCGCTATTATTGAAGAAAAGAGGAATTAAATTAATGATGATATGTATTAAATGAATGAAAAGTAGGGATCAATGTCTAATTATATACCATGGCTTCGTTATAGCCGACACTCTCCGTCGTAATTGAATGCATATTTGAGCATACGTAGTATGCGCATAAATTATTTCCTGGGTCCTGTCTCATGCATGGAAAGTTCATTATTATTTGGAAAGTTTTCATGTAGGGACGATGCCAAAGACTTTTCTTGCAATATTTTTGGAATGCCCTGTGAATGATTTTAAATAGTAATTAATTTTAACTGCAATAGAATGGAATATTACTACAGCAATAACGCAACGATCGAGTTTACCTATTCATCATGTCGAAAAAGTTTCCATAATCTATAAGGGGTTTTCTCATCAAGTTGAGGACAAAATTCCTGCTAGCATCTAACTTGATGACGAGGAGGATCCAGTGAAACCTGTTCATATATGTACATACATATATATATACATATATATATACATATATATATACATATATATATATATGTATATCTTAACATAGCCTATTAGTCCCACATCGTGTCACGTAAAAATAGTAAAACGATATTAGAAGTAGTGTAATACGTACTTAAAGTTATAGGGTAAAAGTATGGAGGTTTTGTATTGCAGCTTCAAGAAAGTATTAAATAAATGCTCTTCAAGAAAAATTGGGTCCTACTGGACAATCACCTCGTTGACAATCCCCGGATCGATAAATCCTAGGTTTTCATTGCCATTTATTCTACATGTATGTGTCTCCATTCTGCATATATAAGAAAGACGTTAGACATGAAGTTAGGTGGTACATGAATATATATACGATAATATAAATTGAAACTTACAAAGTCCACACTCTGACTATATTCACATCCAGGGCATCTTGCTGGTACAGCATATACAATTCGAGGAAAACCACCTAGAAGGTATTATCCCCATTGTGAAAATCCGATTCTTTGTATTTGACTGGGAATGCATCCATGCCATTTCTGCTCTGCTGCATGTACCAGTGATGGACGCGCCGCAATTGTGTTGTTAGGTGGTCTACATGAGCTGGTTCAACCAGTGGTTGCCCGTTAACGAACCTCCACCTTAGACCTGCCTCGTGAACACGAAGTTGTTCAACAATATCTCTTTCATTTTGTGATTTCAACGCGTCCGCACTAGCCTCCTTCAAGTATTGCTTTCTGGAGATGCGCTCGTAGTCTGACATTTCGGAAGCCACCCCTGACTGTTTGCCTTCTGCCATACTCAAGAAAAACTGTTGCGCATTAGCATCAACTTTAGTTTTCGGAGGCAATGGCCTCTTTTTGAAGTGAGAAGTTACACATGCGCTTATTTCCTTTTTTTGTTCTTCTTCAGTCATCTCGGCTGGTAATTTCTTCTGAGGTTGTGATGTCTTCAAAGATGACCGAGATTTGCTATGAGATAGTGCAGCCTTCCGAGATGGTGCTGATGTTCGAGTCGAACTTTTCCTTGTTAGTGCCGGCGGAGGAGACGGACTTTGCCTGGATGGTGCCGGCTGAGGAGACGGAATTTTCCTTGTTAGTGCCAGTGGGGGACTTGGACTTTTCCTGGCTGCAGGTGCCGGCAGGGGGGTTGGACTTGTCCCTGGCGACAGGTTTCTGCGTGGAGTGTACGGCTGAGGATCATCATCCTAATCAAGCTCTTACGCCACGCGAGGAAGCCATGCACATTTTCTCCAAGTCTTTTGTTCCCATCCTCACCAGGGATCTCTACCTCCATTTTGGGGTATTGCCAGACTACACTGTCCACTTCGACCCTGGCAAATCCCAGGGGAATTGGGCGGCAGTGCAGAACTTGCAAGGAGCCACATGGCCAAGCCCTGCCATCAGCCACCTTGAAAGTAATGCTATGTGTGGACAAATGCAGCTTGCACGGTGTCGGTTCTGTGATGTCATCCACTGGGAAATGTAGTCATGCTCTTCAGGGATCCCTGTGGACGCGCAATTGCTCTTATGAACACCGTGACTGAAGTTCCGAGGGCTGTCATTAGGTGGTGTTCGTGAGCTGAGAGCTCTCTCTACTGCTTGCTCGACAACCTTATCCAGCTCCGCTCTCTGTTCCGTCAACGCTCTTGCCACAACATTTTTTATTTGACGGTCCAGTCGATCTTCTCTTAGTCTCTTTGGCCGCTTGTACAACGATGCGTCAGCTGGGAAGCCTTCTTTCCACGGCACCAAACCAACTCCTCGGGTGCGACCAGGGTGCCCCTTGTTACCTAGGGCAACTCTTAGCTCATCATTCTCCCTTCATGGTGTGAAAAAGCCTTGGGAGGACTGCGCGTGAGCATCTGCAATTTTTCGCAACACTTCCTGGGTTCTATCGCTCTTGAAGCTTAAGTTGCCATCTTCTGAGACAGAAGCCCCCCTCGCAAGCAACCAGTGCTTTGATCGTTCGCTCAACTCGGCAGTCGCAGGAATGACGCCCCTGCGGACTAGCTCTTCTTCACTCCTATCCCATGTAGGTATTTTCTTCACGTAGCCACCAGTGCCTAGTGTGTGAGGGTATGTATTTTTATCTGCGTTAGTCTTGTTCCTTTGACTCACTATCTGGGCTTCTTCACAATTCTTGTACGCCATGAAGTCCTCTCAGAACTACATTATCTTTGGGTATAAGTTAAAATCTGGCGTTTCGTTCTTCTTCACAAAGTTCTTGTTCAGCGTCGTCTTCCAATTCTTCCACGCTATGCACATGATGCATAGTGCACGTTTCTTTGCAACCACCTCGGACCCTTGGGGGAATTGGAATACTTCTTTCAGCTTGTCCGACAGCAAGTCCTTCAGGTCAACAGGAACCACCCATTGGTCACGTCGGCGGCCGGTCCATGATCTGTAGCTGATCGGCACATTATCCCTAGCAAGTACTCCACAGGCTGTCCTGTACGAAGCCAACGATGACTGGGATATTTCAGGTTCCCCGACCGCCGAGAGCTGTACTATGTTGTGAACACCATTAGGCATCTTGTTTGGACCACGGCCTACGCGTCCCCTTTGTTCATCATCCATTTGAGCCTGCAAATGGATCTTCTTATTAGTCGTCTGACACTACTATATGTTGGGAGTCACAATGTACTAATAATTTACCTCTCCAATGTTAGTGGCGTCATCTTGGTCCATGGCAGCGGCGCCAGGTTGGTCCATGGCAGCGGCGCCAGGTTGGAGGGGCGCCGTATCAATATCCTGTAGGTTCAGGTAGTACAATGGGCTACCCGTTCCTACTTCATCTATATTCGAGGGCGGCACTCCCTCTGGCACATGTCCCTGATTAGAGGCCATTCCTAGCAAGTTTATCATAAATTATCATTTGCCACAACTACGAGGAGGCTACGTCAAAGGCAGCCAATAAAATTAAGATTACAAAACACTAAAGGTTGCTGAACCTAACAAAAAAATCGGCAGCACCTCCCCTAAAATAGTGGCCATTCACTCAGCAGACAGAAGACAACATTCAATCTAATGTTAACACATGCTTAATTATCTTAATTAACATTTTTCATGTTAGAGAGAGAGAGAGACGGCGGGGAGGGCGGCGCTGGGCTTGCGGATGGCAGCGTCGGGCTCGGGGATGGCGGCGCCGGGCACGAGGGGCGTCCCCGGACGGCGGGGAGGGTGGTGCCGGGCTCGGGGAGGGCGGCGCCAAGCTCGAGGGGCGTTCCCGGACGGCGGGGAGGGCGGCGCCAAGCTTGAGGGGCGTTCCCAGATGGCGGGGAGGGCGGCGCCAAGCTCAAGGGGAGTTCCCGAACGGCGGGGAGGGCGGCGCAGGGCTCGAGGGGGCGGCGCCAGGCTCGGGGAGGCGGCGTTGGGCTCGGGGACGGCAGTGAGAGCAGCTCGGGTCCGACGGCTAAGTTAGGGTAAATGAGGGAGGAGAGCGCGCCCTTTGAAATTATAAAGACTATCACGGCCGGTTGAAAATACCAACCGGCAGTGAGAATATTTCCCTACCGGTTGACCATAACAACCGGTAGTGATAATACTATTACTGCCGGCTATATGAGTTAACCAGCAGTGATAATTCTATACCACTACCGGTTGAAGATGTATCACTGCCGGCTCAATTGTAAAACCGGCAGGGGTAAGGAACATCATTGCCGGCCCATTTTCCAACCGGCAACGATATACCACACGGTGATTTTTCAATTTCTAACATTAGTAAATCATTTCCAAACTTAGTAAAAGTTTTTAGAGGTGATGAATAAGATTGCTAATGCAATATAAATTCCAAATACTCATATTCGCAAAATGGTTGAAGTTCAATACATGTCGTGTGTACAAAAGAAAACATAGATTTCATTACTACAGCTAAGCTACGATTTGGCCTTCATTATGATCGCGGCGTATGTATGTAGCTTCGTCAGTCTCTTCCATGATACTTAGGTCAACATCCTCTCCGAAAGGCGGAAGCTCATTGAATTGGTTGTATTCTTCCTCGTCAACAACGTTCTCAACCCCGACAATCCTTCTTTTTCCACTCATAACCACGTGGCGCTGCTTGTTAGCCGAGTCAGTTACGAAGAAGATTTGTGTAACAGAATTAGCAAGCACGAATGGTTCTTTTCTGTATCCAACGAGTTTGAGGTCCACGGTAGTGATATCGTACTTGTCGATATTCACGCCCCCTGGAAGTCTAACCCATTGGCACCGGAAGAGAGGGACCTTTAAAGGTCCATAGTCAAGCTCCCAAATCTCTTCTATGAATCCGTAGTAGGTTTGGCTATTTCCATTGCTGTCATTGGCATCTATACAGATACCACTGTTTTGGTTGATGCTCTTTTTATCTTGCGCTTTTGTATAAAATGTAAAGCCATTTATATCGTATCCTTGGAATGTCCGAAATGTACATGACGGTCCCTGAGCTAACTCTTTCAACTGAGTGCAGTCTGTCTCTGTATGCATTATGTGTCTACGCAACCAATTGCCGAAGTTATCCCTGTGCTCTCTCGCGAGCCAAACCTCTGACCTCCCCGGGTTGGTTCTGGATAGCATGTTCTTGTGCATGTTGACAAACGGGGCCACCACAACTGATTGTCCCAAAACTGCGAAATGTGCTTGTGTAAATGAAGCTAGATTGCTAGTACGTACAAATTTCTCGCCCAGTGTCCCTTTACCCTGTAGCCTCCCCTCATGCCGAGTTACAGGCACACAAATCAGTTTGAGGGCCATATAATCGACGCAGAACTCAATGACCTCCTCGGTTCCCCAGCCATCGGCAATGCAGCCTTCTGGTCGATGTCGGTTAAGAACATATTTCTTTATAACCCCCATGAATCTCTCGAAAGGGTACATCTGATGTAGAAATACGGGACCAAGAATCCGTATCTCCTTCACAATGTGAACAATGAGATGGACCATAATATCAAAAAAAGATGGAGGGAAACACATCTCAAGCCTGCACAGAGTATAGACCACGTCTTCCTGCAGCTTATGTAGTTTTAACGGATCGATGGCCTTCTGTGAAATCGCGTTGAAGAATGAGCACAACTTGATAATTGGGTCTCGGACTTTCTCTGGCAGAACACCCCTAATTGCAATTGGAAGCATCTGTTTCATCATCACGTGGCAATCGTGAGACTTCATACCAATTAATTTTAAGTATTTCATTGAGACTAGTCTCTTTATATTAGCAGAGTAACCAGACGGAACTTTGACTCCATGCAAGCATTCGCAAATGCTAATTTTCTCTTTCTTGCTCAAAGTGAAGCAGGCTGCGGGAAGGTACTTTTTGGCCGTATCCATTTCTTTGTGATGCAGCTCCTTCCTGAGTTTCATATCTTTGAGGTCCATCAGTGCTTGGAGTGTATCTTTCGTTTTGCCAGGTATGTCCAGTAAGATACCAAGCAAGCTATCACACACGTTCTTCTCTATGTGCATGACGTCGATTGCGTGTCGAACTTGCAGGTGCTGCCAATAAGGTAGGATCCAAAATACTGATATCTTTTTCCACAAATGATCCTTACCCCGGGAACTCAGGATAGATGTACTGCTGGGTCCCTTTCCGTGAATAACTGTGTTATCCTTTACGGCCGCAAATATCTGTTTCCCCGTGTTATTCTTTGGAGCTAAGGCAGTCTCCTTTGTCCCGTCAAATGCTCTCTTATTATTGTGGTACGGGTGATCCTTGCGGAGGAACCTACGATGCTGCATGTAAACCATTTTTCGGCAATTCTTCAGCCACCGGCTAGCTGTATCACCCAAGCACTGGACGCATCCGTTGAAGCCTTTTGTCGTCTGGTCCGACAGGTTGCCAAGAGTAGGGTAATCATTGATGGTTACGAACAACAATGCCCGTAGGATAAAGTTTTCTCTTTTATACTCATCCCATACTTGTGCACCATCGTTCCACAATATTAGAAGATCTTCAACCAATGGTTTGAGGTACACATCGATATCATTGCCAGGTTGCATGGGCCCTTGAATCAGTAGTGGCATCATAATGTACTTTCGCTTCATGCAAAGCCATGGAGGAAGGTTGTAGATGCATAAAGTCACCGGCCAAGTGCTGTGACGACTACTCATGTTGCCAAAAGGATTCATCCCATCTGTACTCAACCCGAACCTTATATTCCTCACATTATATGCAAAGTGCTTCTTATATTTCCTATCGATTTTCCTCCATTGCACAGAATCAGCAGGGTGTCTGAGCATTCCATCCTTCTTACGCTCTTCGGCGTGCCATCGTAGCAATTGGGCATGCCTTTTGTTCGCAAATAATCGCTTCAGACGCGGAATTATAGGGAAATACCACACCACCTTACAGGGACACATCTTCTTCTTACGCTTCAACCCGACATCATCTACTTCGATATCATCATCGTTGCCCTTATACCGCTTTACTTTGCAAACAACACAGGCATCCATGTCTGCAAACTCATTGCGATACAATATGCAATCGTTTGGACATGCATGGATTCTTTGTACTTCCAGTCCCAGCGGGCAGACAACCTGCTTGGCCTGGTACGTAGTTGTAGGCAACACGTTACCCTCTGGAAGCAAGTCCCCCACGAGACACAACAGCTTAGTAAAGCTCTTATCGGACCAACCATTGCTTGCCTTCAACTGCAGTAGTGAAAGTACAGTACGCACCTTTTTGTGCTCCTCCGTGTAGCCCGGGTACAATGGCGTTGTAGAGTCCTCTACCATACGCTAAAACTTTTGAAACTCCCTTTCACTCGTCAAGTCCCCCTCCCCATCACGCAACATTTGATCTATATCATCTTCGTGGCTATGAACAAACGTATCTTCCACCACCGTCATATCATTGTCTCTATCATCTTCATCAATGTGGTGCCATTCATGTACAATATCATCTTTATGAATGTGTTGCCCTTCTTCTACAATATCATCTTCATCAATGTGTTGCCCTTCTTCTAGAATATCATCTTCACCGTGCTCGGTCCAACATGTATAGCCAGCCTTGAAGCCCCTTCGAAGTAAGTGTGCGCGTATCGACTCTATGTTAGAAAACAGCTTCTCATTTTTGCAATCAACGCATGGGCAACACATATAATCCGCCAGATTCTTCGACTTGTGTGCCGTAGCCACATTCAGAAAACCAGACACACCATTAAAGAACTCTGGACCGCGACGGTCCGTGTCATACATCCATCTTCGGTCCATCTACAAATAATTTATTGTTTCCATTAATCATGCAGTGGTAATTAATTCAAACGATAAACACATTATAAGCACATAACTGCAAATAACAATATAATTGTAAATGATTAGATTTACAAATACAGCTGGCAATCTTGTCTATATTAAGAAATATCAAACCTTTTTCGCTATTTAAAACAACATTCCAACAGCAACTCGGCAAGATAATAACTACCGAGCAAAGTAGAGCTCTTCTTTGTTCTACTTGGTCAGAGAAGATGTCGTCGCGAAAATAAATACTGAAAAATTATTAACACATTTTTTGGCAGCACCTCCCCAAGAAAATGCCAACCGAGCGAGCAAACAGAGCTCCTCTCTGTCTGCTCGGTCGCGAGGGCGTTTGACGCTGTAGTTATATAAATAACTTATCACTGCCGGCTTTTCCTAGAACTGGCAGTTATAAGGTCGTATTATGCGGGAGGTTTCATATTGGCGGGAAAAAAATATCACTGCCGGTTAAAATGTCGAACCGGCGGTAAAATTTCGAATATCTCTGCCGGTTGTATTTACAACCGGCAGTGATAATTCAGTACCGGTTTTATATATAACCCGGGAGTGATAATATATTATCACTACCGGTTCGTTATACAGACCGGCAGGGATACGTTTCCAGGGCAGGAATTCTTACGAACCGGCAGTGATATTTTATCCCCGACGGCTCTAGCCTAACCAGCAGTGATATGGCGGCGAGGATTGCATGTTCTGTAGTAGTGATGTACATACTCTAAGTCACTAATTTTATCAACTCGAGAAAATATACATGCACAGGCAAAAAAGAGAGTGGCAAGGACTGCCATTTGCCTCTCACGCTTCTTCTCAAAACGCTGTTATCTCAAACACACACCCACATTACAAACTAGACGGCTACCTCTAACAAGTACGAACCTCCAACGGCATGGACACATCAAACAGGTGGCTCAGAACGTTCCTCGGCCGTGAGCTCGACGACGGCACGGCAGATGGGGCACGTCGAGTGCGAGCGAAGCCACATGTCGACGCACTCCGCGTGGAACAGATGCTTGCACGCCGGGAGCCGCCGGACCACCTCGCCGACCTGCACGAGCCCCAGGCATATGATACACTGCGCCCACCTTGACCCATCGCCAGGGGCGTCGTCACCACCACCCTCCCTTTTGTAAGCGAACGATGGAATCGTGCACACAACGGCAGGATCCAGCCCACTGTTGCTGCGAGCCACATGCGGGCCGACGTCGTCTGCCGCGGCGCGCCGGCGAACCCTGAGGTAGCATAACGAGAGTGGGACAGTGAAGGCGGCGATGACGGAGGCCCAGACGACGCCAACGACGAGGTAGATCAGGATGGAGGAGAAGATGGCGAAGGTGAGCAGCGCGACTAGGCAGTGGTCCCTGTCATCGTACGGAGCAGCCTGATCAGGAGCACCCCGGTGGTGGTACGAGAGCCCAGAGAAGAACATAGTAGTAGCTAGCTACAATGATCTAGGTGGTGTTGTTGATCTTGCAATGTACTCTGTTTATTTTTATAAGACGTATTTTGATTTTACATAAGGATTAATGTTGCGTTGAAATTAAAAAAAATGCGAGAGAAAATAACTTGATGTCCCTATTTAATTGGTTTAGAAGATGAAAGATATACTTTATGGGCAATAATGAATAAATACGTATGGTTGAGAGAATAAATATAAGTATAGAAGAAAAAATCTCATTCAAACTACATATAAGTTTTGTGTTTGTAATCAAAATCATTTAAAAAATAAATATTATAAAAATAAAAAGGAATCAACCTATGTCAGTGTCATACATGACAGTGTACCAGATGCAATGGTGCATAGTTAATTTTACAAGATAAATGTTTGGTTTTGAACGAGCAATGAGGACCATAAATTAGACTATCCCAGAGTCCAAGTGGCGGGGATTTGGCCAATGAGATTGACTAAGAGTTGGGGTGGTTAATTTGACTTTGTTCTCTTATTTGGCGAACAAAAGTTGCATCACTGAACCCAGACATGCTTGGATTTGACCTCGAGTTAGTATTTAATTAGCGGAAACAAATGCGTGATTACGCTTGAACCAATTCAGTTGCATCATCACCCATGAAGTTAAGTTGATCCGTATTTGATATATGTTGTTTTACGTCCTGTTATTATTGACACTTAAATTTGGCATATAGTAAGAACCGATTTGGTGCAATTAGTTTGTCAAGGAATATATCGGATTTAAGAGATAAGCCGATACGGTTTTATTCGATTATAACCGACATTGATCTTAGATGGGAAGTATCAGAGGAAGTTGAAGCCAACCGTGAAGAATACGATTGGACTTGATGCTATAAAAGAAGACGATGTATAGCATAGGGAGCCAACAACAACAAATCAAATAACACATCTTGTTTTTACTTTTCGTCAATTGGCAGTAGTGTTTAGTCTTGTAAGCTTTCTTCTGTAATTTGCTTTGATCAATAAAGTTGCGTATCGTCAATTTTCATCGTTGTCGACTTACACCAATCCAGGTTCGTTTTTGTCCGATTTTGTTGTGCATCTTCTTCTTCAGGAAAACAACTTTTGGGTCTAGTCAACTCAATCGGGTTGATTAGATTTATCAGTTACTTTGTCTAAATCGGCTTAAGCAAGCTGATTAGATTCGATCCTTATTGAACATTGCATCGGCTGAGTAGCCGATTGATTTCATACTATTTTTTTTCCGATTATAGGATCAAATCGGCTGGCAAGACTGCACCCTAAACTTAAATCCGGTATTTGCATGTGTTGACTACGATCAATCCTGTATCAAGTTTTTGGTGTCAACACACTTTTAGCACGCCCGATGAAACCAATCGGATAACAATGTCTTCGGCTGGGAAATCAGCTGCCCTATCAGACATAAATACTGAAGCAATAATCGTCCCTACGATGGACGATTTAGTGCTGGAGCAGCGTAAGGAGATCGAAGATCAGAAAACTGCATTTGAGCAGGTGATGCTCAACTGCTACCAGAAGACTCGGTGAGGCTTCACACAGAAAACTGCGTTGCCGACGATGGTCGACTTTGGTAAGAAAGAAGCTTCAGATGCTGCTGACAAAACATAGGTAAGCCAATACGTGCCTGTTCTGGCGGAATCTATCCATTGTTCTCTCATCAATCAATCATCAGCTGTAGTCACCACCCTAAGGCCGATGATAGCAAATAGCGTCAAAGAAGTCACAAAAGAACTAGTGTCGGTTGGTACTTTGCTTTACCCATTGCAAGCTTTGCCGACATATCTAGTGTACTTTGTAGGCTAGAATACTCAAAACGTTAAGCCAGCGGTTGACCCAAAGCCATCGGCTAATATCCCCACTATGGCACCAGCACAACCGACCGTGATCTTGCCATAGGATCCTAGTGCGCAAGCGGTGTTACACACTACCAAGTCTATACCGATTGCTCCAAGTTGGGCAATCAGTCTAGCCTACCCCCATCTGCCCCGCGCTACATCTATCTTGGATCGGCCGCTCAGCCGATTGAAACTCATGTAGTACCACAATACATTGAGCTGATTCCTCCCAGGGATCCAGCCCCCTACAGGGTTGTCACTTATTCGAAGTC
This sequence comes from Rhipidocladum racemiflorum, assembly GCA_036346355.1. Classification (NCBI taxonomy): domain Eukaryota; kingdom Viridiplantae; phylum Streptophyta; class Magnoliopsida; order Poales; family Poaceae; genus Rhipidocladum; species Rhipidocladum racemiflorum. The sequence continues at coordinate 53,999,957 of CM070577.1, read as the reverse complement.
ATTTGCCCCGTTGCCTGAGCCGACATTAAGGTAATATATTGTCAACTATGTGCGACTGTGCGCTCCAATACAACCCCAGCCGCAGTCCTGTAACACCCCAGCATTTAATATGCCTGAATGTTACAGTTGGTATCAGAGCGGGCTGTAGGTCCTTGGAACATGTATTTTTAGTATCATACCTTAGGTTACAACTAAAATGTGATGTGGAATAACTTAGAAACATGGCTTAGGTTTTTACAAAAATTTTGTCATAGGATAGCAACATTAAAACTTGCAAAAGTGGTATAACTAATCTAACGGGTTAATAGAGAAATTTAATCATGTTGACTAGTGGCTTTAATTTGGAAGTTGATTAGAGTTGCTATTTATGTTGTTGCAAACTACTAGTATATTCGAAAGTATGCAGTTGTGTCTCTACAATGCTAGTATTGATATCAATTGAGAAGACATAAGACTTATTGTTAATGATGTTGTTAAGAACATTGTGCTGATCTAACTTATTAAATCTAATTTAATAGTTGGAGTATGTTGTGTAGTGACAATTTTGTTGCAACCTATGTGTAAGGTAGCTAAAAGCAATGTAGTTGATTGATGATTATGCAAAGAATTGATATTGATGCCTTGGTAGTGTTGTTAATTGTTGGAAACCATTGATCCAATAGAAGAAAAGTGTAAAACTGTGGTATTATGTCGAGTACATGTTGTGATGGGATGAACAATGGATAATAATCATGATGCAAGATTTTAACCTTAATAATAGTGCCATGAATCTTGGTGTATGGATTAAATTGTGGTCGGGTCCCTTATTTGCTTCGTTATAATTTATGGAGTGGTTGAACTTGATATTATTGCCTTATGTTGATGCTATATCTATTTACATTGCTTCTTTAGATGTCTTATGATATGTTATTACTTGCCTGTTATTGCTATTGTCTCAAATCATGTTAAAACAAAGGAGATGTTGCCGAAATTTTCGGTTTTAGCATTTGCCCCTTTGCTGTAATTTGTCTTTATTAGTGGTATTTAGGTGTTGTTTAGCCTATGTTTGGTAGCATTCGGGCATACTAGATGCCGGGGTGTTACAAGTCCCAACCCAAGTTTACACTCGAGGGGCAGCACAACGAATGTGTCCCTAATCGGCAAATCCCTCAAGCGCATGTAGCATCGGCCACGGAAATCTATTGGACCGAACCTATTAGCATGATTCTGAGAGACCAATTTGGCATTCAGCCAAAAGGGTGAATGATCGGCTACAAAAAGTTGTATCCAGATTACATTGATTGGATCCTATATCCCAATGGGTATAGGGTTCCTAACTTTGCTAAGTTTTCTAGAGACAATTCCACTATGACCCTAGAGCACATCGGACGCTTCGTGGCACAATGTGGAGAAGCCACGTAGTCCGATGGGTTTAAGGTTAAGCTACTCCTTTTATCATTGTCCGGGGCAGCTTTCACGTGGTTCACAACACTGCCCCCAAATTCAGTCAACACTTGACCGATTTGAAAAGCCGATTTCACAAATACTTTTTTCTGTGAAAGCCTAGAATTGAGAATATCAAATCTGAGTTATGTCCAACAGAAGTTTGGAGAGTTAGTAACAGACTATATTAAGAGATTTAGGGAAGTTAGAAATCAGTGCTTTAGTGTCATGCTGTTAGACAATCAACTAGCCGATTTAGCTTCTAAGGGTTGATTCCTTCTTTGAAGGAGAAATTTGGTGGCCAAGAGTTCACTGACTCCAGCCACCTGTTGCATACAGTGTTGGCTTAAGAAAACCGATTCTTTTAAAATAAAGGCTTTAAAGACATATTTAGTAATTGTAAGGATAAGAAAAAGGCTAAGGTTAACCTTGTCGAGTATGAATTTGGTAGTTCAACCGGTGAGGAGGAGGCCGAAATAAATATAGCCGAATGGGTTAAAGGGAACAAGAAATCCCTAGTCTGTTCGTGGCTCAAACCGATTAAAGCGAAGTTAGAAATTAAGTATTCTTTTGATGTGACAAAATGTGATCGCATTTTTTATTTACTACTGCAAGAGAAAATTATACGATTGCCTGAGGGTCATCTCATACCATCGGTTGACGAAATCAAAAAGCGCAGGTATTGCAAATTGCATCATTCTTTTTTTTTTTGCATAACACTAATTATTTCAATATCTTTCGTCAATAGGTTCAATCGCCTATTGAGGACGTCTGACTAAAGTTCGCTGAACAAATGACTATGCAGCTCGACGCCAATCCTTTCCTAGTTAATATGGTAAGCTGTTCGGCAAGGAATTGGTGCAAGATGAGATCCAATCATTATCTACATCGGTTAACATAGTACGTCAAGCCGATATGAAAATGGTAAACGGTTAGCAGACTATCAAAATCACGGTCGGATCGATTCAGATTGAGATTGACCCCAAGGGCAAACGATCAAGGATGATCAAGCCAAGGGGTGAGCCCAAAGTCGGCACGTGTTACAGAGCTGAAAAACATGTAACACCATGGAGGCCGATACAAAAACAAAGGCCAACGTTTTCTCAATTGCTAGCCAAATATGAAAGAAGGGGCGAAAGGTGACAGCAAAATCCTCATTTGTCGATAAACATTTATCGGCCAACTGCCACTGAAAGGTGCATGACTATAACATCCCAAAATTGATTGATAGCTAATTTGTGCATGTCATGCTCATATCATTCATATTAGTGGTATGATTAACACTTAATTAAGACTTTATAAATGTTAGCATCATTTTAGATAGATGAGTATGAATTCATAGTGTTCATGACACCTTAAAACTATTGCTCACTTGTACCCATGTTCTATCTACCCTTGGACAATGACATATGGACCCCACTTGTAAGTGAGAGAAAGAATTCTGCACACACCTACTCCACTTTTCTCACTTTTCTCACCTACCCACACCTTTTCACCCACTCTATGCCATGTGGGACCTTGCCCCACATGTAAGGGATGAAGTGGAAACCATATATAAGAGTTTTCACCTCTTTTTCTCCTCCAAGCCACCTCATTTGCTCCTCCCCAACAAGAAATTCAGCAAGGAGGGAGAGCAAGAACACCTTCAACCCTTCCCCATTTCATCCCTTCAAATCCATTCAAAGCTTAAGTTTGAGCTTGTGCATGCTATACCGTTGGAATCCTCCCCTTTCAAGCTTCAAATCCATACAAATGGATTTTTGATGCACCAAGTATTGGGTGAGTTTCAATTGAATCACTCCTCTCCATGTTCTGAAATTTCTCCATTTGAGACTCATTTCATTCTTCTTCATGGATTCCATCCTCAAATTTTGGATCTGGTGGTGTGCACCATGTCTCTATCTTGAGGAGGGAGTGGACACGCTGTTGTGGACTCGGGAAAATGTTGGCATTGTCCAAACGAGCGGAGTTGAGGAGACAAACGCGAAGATCGGCGTCAATTCGGTATTCTTGAGCTCCTCATCGGATCAAGCTCAACCGCAAGGGCTATGGCCTTCTTGCTGTGGTAAGACCATAACTTGATCATTTTCTATATAGTACAAAAGTGCATTGCACAAGTGCCATCCGAAAACCCAAGCCAAAGCTCGAAATCCTGTTTTCTCGCAAAACCCGGCACTACCGCCCGTTAGCTGTCGGTACTGCCGCCAGGCTAAAAAACCCAGAAAACATCGCCTTAGGAAAATAAGTACCGCAGTAGTATTGCCAGTAGTACCGCCCATCCGGCACTACCGACATACATACCTGGTATTACCGCTTGTAGGACCCAAAAACACCCTTCTCTGGAAATAGCTACCGCCGTTATTGGGCCGGTAGTACCGCGAGTCCGGCACTACAGCTCCTATAGTCTGGTACTGCCGCTCGGTAGGACCAAAAAAACCCCGTACTAGAATTTAACTACCGCAGTATTGAGTACGGTAGTACCGCGCCTCCGGCACTACCGCACTCTCAGCCCGGTATTGCCGCTTGTAGCAGGAAACATCCGAGATGTATTGTTTTGAAACCCAAATTGAATCAAACCAATTTTCATATGCATATTAGGATTATAAATGCAAGTCATAAGCATTTCATACGTGGTTGTGCATATTACTAATAGTAGGACTCATCATGAGCATTTCATGCGTGGTTGAGCATATTTCAATAATGTTCATCATTTGAGTTCTTGATTGGAGTTTATTTGAATTGGTTCTTCTTGATAGGTGTTGATAATTTGAAAGGTACTCTCAATTATGACTGCGCTTACGACGTCAAGAACGAGCAGCAAGGCACTACTTAATCCTTGAGCATACTTGATCCTATTATTTGCAAATTATGTTTGACGCTATTTTATCAATTGCATGCTTACTTTCAATTACAAGTATGTTTTGGGTAGAATGTTTAGCTATTGCCATGTTGTCATATTAACCCCGTGCCATGTTCCTTTCACATTCCGTTGTCGCCTTAGGTGGTTTAATATTATGTATGGGTTCGCGTGAATTGCTTAGTCACGCTTAGAACATCGTTAGAAACCACGATAGATGGACTTAGTTCATCGGTCGCAATGATCAAATTAAATATGATGATGATGGTTCGATTGTGGTTATTTTGTAGCAATGTGGGCTAAGGACCTTAAGGATTAAATCCTGGTGCCATCTGACAAGTAACTTCGTGCGAGCCACACGCTGTTTATGGGACCGGCTTAGCCAAGTACTTGTGTATGACTAGGGTATGTAAACCATGTGCACTCGGAATTCCATGAGCTTTGCGGAGCATCAAGGAATGTCCGCAGGAATTCTTCAAACTTTGCGGAGTGTCGAGAATGTCCTTCAAAATCCCTCGAACTTTGAGGAGTTGGGGATGTTCAGTAACGGGTGTACTCCTTGGTCCACACACACGGAGTACTGGGCACACGGGATCAAGGTTCACAGTAACTCGGGTGGTTTATATGCACTACCATGCATACTGGAAAATGGTTTTGTCACGTTTACCTCGGCCGGCACATCAAAGGAATTGTGCTAATAGCTTGGCTTACGAGTGTGGCGTGTCGTGTGGGTAAAGTCGTACCTCTGCAGAGTTTAAACTATTCGAATAGCCGCGTCCATGGTCAAGGACGATCGCTTGTTGTGTTAGCCACTAGGCGAGTATTAAGGACCGGGTAAGAATGGATGGTTTGAGAAGCCAAGTCTCATGAGTATTGGAGTACTCATGAGGAGAACTTCGCGAGTATTGGAGTACTCATGTGTGTAAACGAACACGAGCGTTGGACTCGTGGTTCGGAGAATGCTTGGAGGAATGAGATGAATATATTTATGATGATGTTATATTATGTATTAGAATTTGAAAATATTTACTAAATACAAGTTTCAATCTATACATGCCTATGTTTTTCTTCCAAATGTTGCTTTATGCTAAAATTGCCATTTCACCTTCCTTTGTTGTAGCAACCACATGTAGTTAGAACTTCACATTTACATATATATTATTGTGCAAGTACACTCTTTGTACTCAATCGGATTATCCACTTGTTGCAGGTGAGGATGAGGTGCTGCCCGGAGACTTTTACCATGCAGATTTCGGCGACACTAATGTCTAGATGCACGTTCTTACTTCCAGTCAGTTGCTTGAGGGTCTGGGGCATACTACGCTGGATATCTTTTGTCGTTTATGTTATATTTCCGCTGCTTATTAATGTAATACTCTACTTATGTCGTTGTGAACAATGGTTCTACTTTTGGGTATGTATATATGCGCTTATGTTCTCGTTAACGTGTATGTGTTGTGATCCAAATTGTTATGCATTGTCGTGCGTGTTGGTGAACTTTCCTGGGACCAACACGGGCATATATGCGGGACGCCCGAGGTTCCCTCGATTTACTTGAGCTGTGAGATGCAATTGAGTGAATCAATGGAGTCCCGGGGATGGGTCCCCACAATGACTCATGTCCCTTTTGGCAGTTTTGTTGGGAGAGGGGATTGGTGTTGCCATCACCCTACGTCTGCCTGACGCAACATTATCATGGGCAGGGTTAAGAACATAGGTTGTCAGCTAAGGCTACAATATCAGAACCAGACCTAAGCCAACAAATGAGAAATCAAAGGAGACCAGTTCATGAGAGTATCTCTAAGCCGGTCCAAGAGCAAGAACAACCCATTCAGGCGCAAGAGGATGCTAACAAGTTGGATTTGATCGGTAAAATACGGAAGCCGATTGAGCCCTCGCCTCGTTGGTGTCCTCCGGGTTTGACCAAGTCACGGAGGCATCAACTTCAACGCCTAAGAACTCAAGAGTTGAGAGAAGTTGACCAAGAACGAAAAAGTGACAAAGTCTTTAACGAGCTTAGTCCGATCAAGAAAGTGAAACAAAAATGGAGGAAAAAGGAAATCGTTCAGGAAGAGTTTGATTCAGCCAACAATTTGGATTCCCCTATCGCTCGCAATGACACACCACCACCAGTGGATATAAATATGGTGTTCACATTGCCCGCCAAGTTAAGGGTACAAACCTTATCGGCTCAGGGGTCATGTGCTCAATTGTGTCTTGGTTCACAAGACGCAATTTTGAAAAATCAGAAGATTATCATCGCCATCTTAAGCCATTGTATTTGAAAGTCCATATTAACAGCAAGCCAATATCAATAATGATGGTGGATGGTGGAGCGACCGTCAATTTGATTCCCTATTCAACTTGCAAGAAGTTGGGGTAAGTCCTATGAGGATCTCATTAGGACAAACATGGTACTAAATGACTTCACTAGAGATCCCATGGAGGCTAGAGGCGTTATGGTGACCGAACTCACAGTCGGCAGTAAGACTTTGCCGAAAGCTTTCTTTGTAGTCGATGCTAAGGGGAGCTACAGTGTCCTTCTTGGCAGGGATTGGATACATGCCAACTGTTGTATTATGTCAACTATGCATCAGAAGCTCATACAGTGAAACGGCGATCAAGTCGATGTCGTAGAAGCCAACACTTCGGTCCATATAAACATGATTAGTCTATAGGCCAATTAGCAACATGAGGGGGCCAAGTGCATACCTAGAAAAATGCTCCAAGACTTTGATTTTATATGTATCACTCAGTCGGATGTAAGTTCGATCAATGTGAAATCAAGCACCTTTGATCGGACAAGTGAAATTTTGCGCCGATGGAGTCCAAATTGGTAGTAAAGATTCTAAGAGATAAAATGCATAGCTATCGGCAAACAACGGATAGCTATGAAGCTATCGAAGATTTTGAAGACATTGAAAGGTTTAGTCAAAGTTTTACGTCTTCAGATCCGTTAGAAGAAGTAGATATATGTGATGGAGATCGTAAGAGACCAACTTTTATTAGTTCAAAGTTACCCGATGAGTATAAGATGAAGTTGGTCAATTTGTTAAAAAAATATAAAGATTATTTTTCTTTTGAATATCATGAGATGCCTGCTTTAAGCCAATAATTAGTTGAACATCGGCTACCAATTAATTATCCAATTGAGTTAGTTTAAGGTTTACAAAATGCAGAGTCAGAATGCTTACCCTACTGACCGTGGAGGTTTTGAGCAGAGGACTTCTTCCTCTGGGTTGCCTTCTTGTAAGTTCGAATCTTTCTTTTTTCTGCAAAAATAGCCGATTAAGTACATGTGGACTAAGCATTATATAGAATGATTATGTGAAGAAACTTACTGGGCTACTGGTGCTGCTTCTCCAAGTTCGACAAAGAAGGAGCTTGCACTCTCAACGTGCCGGAGGAGTGTCTCGACAAAGCAATCAGTCGTTGCTTCTTTGAGGGAGCATTACCCGGCGGATCAATGGGCCTCTTCTCGGTTGCCTTAGTCTGTAGGGAATAAACGCGTAAGAAAAGCCGATTCAATTAGTAAAGAAACAGAAAAAGAGTCACTAGTTAGTACCTCGCTGGTGATATCTACAAAAGTAGAGTTAGTATCCGATGAGCTAGAACTGCTTGAACTTGAGCTACTCAAGGCAGTTATAGCTGTCGGCTCAAACTGTACATGTGGAAAAAAACTGGTCAAAAATCAACGATGGTGGCTGATCGGCTGGAAAGATGGCACAGGAAACAGCCGACCACCATGATTTGTAGCCGTTTGCACTAACACTATGGAGACTAAAGTGTGGTAATTTCGGGAGGAAAAGGTCATCAGGTATGTGAAGAACTATATCGGCTCATACAGCACGACGTAGTCGTTCACGAGGCTGAAGCCGATCAAGGAGGACAAATTTGGGGATTATTTGTCCAAACCCAAGTTGTAGGGTATAAATAGAGGGGTGGAAGAATTCATAAGAAGGTTAGAAGGTGCGGCTTCGAGTATGTAAGCCGACTAACAGAATAGAAGGAGATAGGAGATATTTGAAGAATTCAAGAGTTTCTTCAAGCATATCCTCACTATCGGCTGATAAATGGAAAAAGGAGGGGCAAGGATAGTAAGTGGCTTCTCTATAACAGAAAAAATTGGTATGGGAAAGAAGTTGCTCATCAAGGTGGCAAAAAAAATGAAAGGTAACTCCTAGCTTCGACTGAGGTTAGTTTGACTCCACTACCAGACAACAAAAACAACCTTTCACCAAAAGATCGGCTATTCCAGAATTCTATCGGCTAGTCTTCGAGGGTATCTTCGTGGGGGAACGGGGTCATATCATACAAGTTAATTTGGAGAGATCGGCTAAAAATATAGTAGAGAAACATCTGAATGAACCACAAAGGTCCACCGATGTTCCCTACTGTAAAAGACCCCATGGCTATATAAAGCCAACATCAGATTTCATACATCATTTGATAAACTGCTTCTAAGAACATTTACCTAGTGCAAGCCGATGTCCCCCTACGAGTCATTCAGTTATTGTTTGGTAGGTTTGGGTTGGGCAGGGCGAAGCTCAGTAGAAGAGGAATCGGTAAAGCCACATGCTAAGAAAGGCTACATGTTCCTTATCGGACACGGGACCGACTCCTACGTTATATTCTAGATACCTACCCCCAACTCTCACCTTTGGCCGATATGAGCTTGTACTTAGGCTTTGCACTAAAAGCCGATAGCTGGTCGCCATCTGGTCTTATGTAGCAAAGTTGGGTCACATCAAGGAGAGTTGGGCCGATGGGTCTAGTTCTAAAAAGAAAAGCATTAAACATATCAGACCAGAAGTAACTAGACATGGCTATTAGAGGTTCATTAGGGGAGAAGTTGGCCAAGGAAAGTGGGAGACACTCGTCTATTCCCACCTGTTCCCAAACTGCTAGTTTCTGGGTCGCCACCCGATGGTACCAACTGCGCCACGCAGCTAACGCAGTCGGCCATGCCCTAAAGCTCTTATTCCTCCTAGCTAGTTAAATCCTGGGGCGTTTATGGGATGTCTAGGGAGTTCTTGATCTATTATAGTCGATGGGTTGGTGCTACCTATTGAACCTAAGTGGTACCAAGAATCAGCGTTAGGAAGAGAGAAGAATACCTGGTTTGGATACATTAGTCTCGATTAGGCCGATGGGACGGAATATCAAAGGAGGATGAAAGTCGATGCAAACTTAAAAGCCAACGGATGGAGAACAGCTGATAGGGAGGAGGAAGCAGAGCAAGTGCACATGAAAATGACGGAGAATGAACCCCATGAGTACTCACTCATTTGCAACTTTGCTGCAGTTAATGCATGAAGACGTATGGTCATATGGTTACACGGGAAAATAACTGCAGGTGGCATGAAAATCGCTGATAAGTTGGAACTGTTAAATTGTAATGAGGGCGGTTGATATCTACACTAATAAAAGGAGTTTACCCTGTTCGTCCAATGCTCGCACAGGGCAACCTCCACACCACTTTAGGCGATCATCCGTGAAACCATTGGTGGCCTTATCCCTAACTTCGCTCTCCCGATTTCCTTGCAACCACTTCCACGATCTCCACATAGTCAAGCACCATCGATCTCCCCTCATGGGATCACTTTCATGAACCACCTGTTTGGTGATTGGAATCGAGTTATTGGTTTGGTTGAGTGGTGTTTGATTTGCGATGGTTTTGATGGATGTTTTGCAGGCCAAGTGGATGAGCACCGAGCTGGAGGAGGCACGACAGCGGCATGTTCAAGCACTGGTGGTGGCCTTAGATCACGCTGCGGTGGGTTGGTTTTAGGCAGCAAGTGCTGAGCTGGAGCGCACACATTGCCGCAACACGGAGCTGGAGGAGAGGCTCCGGCAGATGAATGCGAAGGTGTAGACATGGATGGGCATCAACAAGAGCCACGAGGCTGTCGCCGTCGGCCTCCACGCCACCCTCGACCAGCTCCTCCAACCCCTCTGCGCCGCCCTAGTCGACATGACCGGGGAGGGTGAAGCCGAGGACACGCAGTCTTGCTGCTTTGAGACAGCTACGGGCGTCGACGACCTGGCTTCCAAGTCACAGTCACATTTCCTCCACCCTCGCTGCTCCTTTTCACTGACCTTGCCCCCTTCACTGCCATTGTTCTCACCCCAGCCTTGCACGCCGCCTCCTCATCTCGTTCGCTCACTCACCCTCGCCCTTGCCCTCGTGTTGCCTTTGTGTTTTCCTATCTGCTATGATTGCTATTCGGTTTAGGGTTCAAGGCCACGGTCTGGACCGAGCTTGCTGACACGGTTGGCTCAGAATGCCTACATGGTAGGGAAGGGAGAGGTCGCCCTTCCCCCATCTCTCTGTTTCTCTCATTATATGTCCTTTATACATTTGGGGATGGAGCTAAGGCTGCACTGGTGAGTTGTTCCGTCTTTCCCTCTCTCTATTTTTACTCATTTTCTGTCGATCTGGAGTTTTGAAAGTGCATATATGCCCCTAAGCGAGTTTTGGATGATTAATGACAAACAATTAAAGGGACTAATGCGTTCAATGAGTTAATAAATAGGTGAAAGTCCTGAAGCAAAGGTATCTACGGACGTTGGTGACCCTCAAAAAGTAGTAGGAAGAAAAACGGTGTCACTTTGGTGTAATGTACACTTACTATTGAGTCATAGATATGCTGTACTATTAAGAGGGATGCAACGTAGTTAATCTAGGATAAGTCTCTATGCTCAGATGAATGCGTACTTAAATTTGTCGAGAGACATGACTCACAACACGCACACCGAGTGGTTTCATTCTCTATCTAGATCGGATGTTCCGATATTATATCGGAAGTTCCGACCCATCGGACTTTCCGGTGTGAGTGTTTTCTGCACTCTCTGGATACATCGGTCATTCCGATGTACATATCGGATGTTGCGATAAGTGCTTGAAAGATTAAGTGTACTCTCTGGACACTTCGGAAGTTCCGATGATTTTGGTTGGAAGTTCTGATCCGTTTAGAATCTGGAAAGGGTACTATCTGGATAGATCGGATGTTCCAATCTGTATATCAGATATTCTGATGTTGACTTAGAAATTTTCAAAATGTGTTTCAAAAGTAGCTCTCCGGATTACATCGGAAATTCCGATCGTGAAAATCGAAACTTCCGATGTGTACTGTTTCGACCATTGGGGTGTGTTGTTTTCTGGAAAATTGGTCACATCGGATGTTCCGATGTCAACATCGAAAGTTCTAATATGTGGATGAGTGGAGGCATAACGGCTAGTTTTGCCCAAATTTATAAATACCCCTCCACCTCCTCATTAGCAAGGTTACTCTTTTTGCTGAGCACTTTGACCATTCAATACACATTCTTGAAGTTCATTTTCTCCTCCTCTTTGATCTTAGTGATCCTTAAAGAGTGAGGTGTGAAAGAGTGATCTAGTGCTAAGAAAAATAGCAAGAGTCATTCATCTTGAGTATTAGACTTTATCTCCAAGATTAATCTCACTTTGCATTTATTACACTTGGAGATTGAGGGCTCCTAGACGGCTAGGCGTCACTCATGAGCCCCCAAAGGTTGTGGGTGGCCATGAGAAGTTTGTGAAGGCCGATTTTGCCTCCGAAAGGGAAGAAATCAAAAATCAAGCCAAATCTCAAGTGTGACTAAGGTTTGGGAGGAAAGGGTTGGAAAAGACCTGACCCTTTGTGAGCTTCCTCAACAGAAACGTAGGATCCCCTCAAGGATCCAAACTTCAGGAACAAATTCAACGTGCATCCCTTTCTTGATTATCTTCTTAAATTGTGCAAATTTACTTCATCTAATTTGCTAGCTCTGCTTGAGTTATTGTTATCTATTTGTACAAGCTTTGTGTAGGAACCAAATTGCTCTAATAGATTTAATTTACTCAAGCTCCTCCTTCATTCTGACGTGATCGGATACTCTGACCGTATTATCGAAAGTTCCGGTTTAGAATCGGAAGTTCGGATATTCACTTCGGATATTGTCAGGACCCGAATATGCAAATCTGGACCCTCTGTGTATTCAGCACAAGTCCAGGATCACGCTAGTGCACACAGTCTCAACATTGGTAAATATCACAATCACACTCAGCGAAATAATAAAGTACTTTAATTAATAAACAAACTGGTTGCTCGACCTTATGGTCAAGTTACAAAAGATACGCCTCACAGGGCGAGAACTTATTAAAAGTAAATAACTGCAGCGGAATCAAATAAACTCATCGTGGTGCCACTCAGTATACCACAGGCAACTGACTAGACTCGTTCCCTAGGTAGACGGCTCCTCCTGAAGTTCTTCCTCCAAAGCTGGCGTCACCTCTTCTTCAACTGATGTTGGGTTGTTGCAAGGGGTGAGTACTTGGTACTCAGCAAGTCATGCACAAAATGCAAAGCTAATATTCTACATGCATGGCTTAATACAAAGGACATGCTCATGGTTCATTTGCAATAAAGCAACATTCATAAATGCAATAATAGATTGCAAAGCAGTAAAAGAATAATAAAGGTAATAACTTTCACAATCATTTCACAAGTAAAGCATTCCACAACCTAAGTCCAATTTTGAGTCCCAACCCAACCATTTACCAAACCAAGTTATTTTCATGAAAATCGAACCCTTGACTGTAATCCCCGAGCAGTGTCCAATACCACGGACTCGGCTATTCGAATAGATTTTACACTCTGCGGAGGTTATGCACTTTACCCACAATATACAGTCAAACACCACAAAGGCGAGTGTCCGTAACAAAGTTTTTCGGAAACCTCTAACTTTACAAGTGAACCTCTCCGGTTGCCATACACCATCCCTTCCCTCAGCAGAGGCGAAGTATGGGACCGACATACCGTTATATGGGTACCATGCCGTAGCGCCTGGTATGCTCCCCCTACAACTACACAAAAGGTATAGTTGACACCCCGAGATATCACATGCAAGTTATTAGCAACCTACTCCACTAGGTCCGTCCCATTCCAGACTTGTGGTTGCATGCTTGACTCAGTTCAAAGGCTTGCAAGGTCAAGACTAACCGAACAACCAAAACATCTCCCTCGTACCAATCCTAGCCCACCAGATCAATCTTGTCACTTGCCCCAATCTAAAGCATTTTACCACCCTAGTTCTTTACCATGCACCACGTGCCATCAACATCATTCATCAATAACACATGACACTTTCCAAAACATGTTCCGTATCTCATTAAGTCAGCATTAATAGTTGATTGTCCAAAATCATGTCATCATCACGTGGCAGGGCTAAGCATACTACGAGGATCTAATTAACCCATGTTGGCAATTATTAATGTCCAACTAATTATCTACAACTAGGGTGACAAAGGGGTTCATGGCATAAAATTATATATGTCAAGGTGGCATACAACAACTAGGCATTTAACTAATCCCAGAATTTTTTCAAAAGCATTTCTAATTAAACTAGCATGCAATAATTTAAATCAACATAATTCTTGAAAATAGGATCAACATGGTTAAAGAACAACATGCCTTCAAAGAGTACTGGTTCTTGGTTTTGAGCTGGCTCCTAGGTCAAAACTTCACCTTCGAAGCCTTCGAGCACTTCCACATCTACGTGTAACGGATGAAAATAGCAATAAATAAATAAAACAGAGAGCAACTCAAGTCCAAAAATCAAATAAAATTCAGAATCAAATAGAGCTTGATTTTACAAAATTTTAGAAATTGGAATCACTCGAATCGGAGTTAAAACGCAAAAGTTATAAGTATTTGAAGTTTGAAAAATCAATTAAAAGAATAAATCGAATTAACTCATTTATTTTTGAATTGATAATTTAGAAATATGATGTCAGCCTGACGTCAGTGCCGATTTCTATGTCGGCTGGATTATTCTTCCAATGAAAAATCTGTATTATGACATCAGCAACGAAACGAAAAAGTAAAAATATATTTTTTGGAAAATAATGTATCGCTAACAAGTGGACCCACCGATGACGTCATCGCTGACATCACGCACGCACGTGCGTGCTATTCCATCTAAACCGTTGATTCAAAATCTAACGGTCCAGATCCAATCGAGATCGGACCGGTCCGAACTGAACGCTAGATCGGAGCGGTCCGAACTTACGCTAAATTGTAGCTGTACGATCTAAATCCGATGGCCAAGATTAGATCTAGTTTTTTACCGGTAAGGCTACGTGGCTTAATCTGATGCGTTGGATCTAGATCCAACGGTCCAGAACGAGCGTGCTAAGGTGTGCTATTTACGAACTATCGACGTGCTATTCGATCCACATCGTTCAATCTAGATCTAACGGTTACGATCTAATTTAGTTCACTACAGGGGAAACCATGTGGGCTAACCTGGGGCGTTTGATCTTGATCGGATGGTGAAAACCTAATCCAATTCTACGGGTGAGGGGCTATGTGGCCGAACCTGAGCCGCTTGATCTGGATCGGACAGTGGTCGAAGCTCGTGGATGATGTTGTGTGACACTACGGAATGTCGGGACACCGTAAAAGGTGAAATTGGAGAATGTGACATTATAAAATGTGAAAATGGAGGTTAAAACTTTACGTTATGCCGTTTAATCGCGTTTCCGGGTCGATTTCGGGAGTTTGGGCCTTCCCGGGGCGTGTTGGGCCTTAGGGGGGACCCCTCGTGGGCCAAAAGTGGGGCTCTCTGGCCCATGATGGGAGAGGGGGGCAGCATGATGCCCTTGGGGCGCCCCCTGCTGCCCTAGCAGCCTCCACCTCCTCCTCTCCCTCCCATAGCCGCCACACCCCTTTTGCCCCTTGCCGTGCGCTTCCCCTCCCCTCCCCTTGCGCCACCACCCCCTCCACCACCTCCCCACCCTCGTTGCTGCCCTTGGGGAGCCCCTCACCTCGCCATCCCGCTAATCTTCCCCTCGGAAAGCTCCGTGACGAGGAGATCCGGCGGTTCCGGCGCGAGGAAAGCGATCGGGGAGCTCGGGAGGAAGGAATTCGGCGTTCGTCGTTCTTCGGGCTGAGGTATGGCGTGGGTGATCCTTGGGGATGGTCTAGGTACTATTCTAGAGGTCTATTTGATGCTTTTAGATCAAGTGGTGGTGCTGTGATTGGGTAGATTAGATGAAATCTAGAGTTTGCCACGTTCTCTGTTTCGGGCAGATTGAGCAGTCGACATAGGGTTTGAGATTTCGCCAATTTAGATTCCGAATTTGGTAGGCCGCATGTTGAGGAAGTTGTAGGTAATTTCAATACCTTTCAGTTCATATAAAGAACGTCCAATTCCGCCCAGCCGTTTGAAATTTATGCTCGTTTTACCGAACGTATTAAAAACTGTGATGAGATTGGAATAGATCACGATATTCTGTAGATTAAACCACTTTAGACGCTGAATCAGTTTTTCCGTATACTTAGAAAAAGTTAGGAAATTTCCTAAGCTACGCGAGGATGTACTCGGTTAATCAATTTGGAGTTTTAGAACCTGAGTTATGCTCGTTGGAAGTCTGCTGTCCCGACGGGACAGAATATCTGTTTTTGGGTTTTGCGAGTAGTTTGCGAAGTCGGGGTAGAAGAGTGTTTGCGTATTGTTTTGTGGGCATGATTTTGAGTGTGTGGTGCCTATGTGCAGGTGGTGTGACCCCGGGAGTGCCCTCTACTTCTCGCCAATCCGTCGCCCGTGATTGAGGCAAGTGTATTGGATTGGGTAGCGGGTTGTAGATTGCTAGTTTTGTTGAGTTGAAATTGAATATATGATATGTTCACATGCCATGCCATATTGTTTGCCATTGATATGATGAATATGGTTTATTATGTTGTGATGCCAAGTGTTAATGTACAAGTTATCTATGATTATGGCATATGTTGCATAAATGGCAAGAAACTTGGCCCGGGTGGTGAGAACGTCATAACTATTCCGGTAAGGTCAGTGAGAAAGTTATGACTAATCCGGAGCGCCATGGATGTAAGACCTACCTCATGATTCCACCCACGCGGTGAGTGGAAGCGATGAGTAGGCACCCTCCATCTACGGGATGGAAGGGGGACGTGGGTGCACATCGACGGGTGTGCACTCGGCAATACCGGTATTTGCGTCGAGGAGACATGTGCATTGCATTGCATTGCATTCATGATGATGATGATGAAATGATCTCGATGAGGTTGAGACATGAATATGATGTTGCATATGAAGTATGACTTGATCATGATGTTGAGTTTGTTATGTAGTGATGATAATATTTGAATTGCTCTGTATGACCCATTGCAATATACTTGCTGAGTGATGAACTGACGCTTGTGTTTTATGTTGTTTTTTGGTACCATAAACCGATATGCGGGAAAAGGGCTTAGTGGCATATCTTCACAAAGTTTCACTCATTAAGATATATGCAATTTTGCCATTCATAGTTGTAATTATAAGTTAATGCGTTGAGAGCTTGGAGTATGACTTATTTGTGTGCTTGGTCATATTATTTACTTCGTTTTAGATCATGGAGTGGTTAAATTCATTATGCTAGACTTAAATAGTTGCTATATCGCCTGTTACTACTGCTTTAGATGCTTCCCATTATGATATAACTTGTGATATTATTGTTGATGCTCCGTACCATGGAAAAACAAAGGAGATGCTGCCGAAATTTTCGATTTTTGCATGTACTCCTTTGCTGTAATTTACCTTTAGATGTGGTTATTAGATGTTGTTTAGTCTATGTTTGGTGACATCCAGGGCATATTAGATGCTGGGGTGTTACATGATGGCGGCGCGGCAGAGCTAGGTCACCGGAGCTGGGGACGACGACCACGGCAGTGGCATTTAGGGCGGGTTCCGGCGAAGTAAATGATACCCCCAGATGCGTCTCGTCGCGAGGGTCTCGGATCTGGGCACCAACGCCGCGGAGGATGGCGACAACGGCAGGAAACGACTGAAAATCGTGGCAGAACCCTAGCACAACTTCGGCGAGCGATTGCGGCGAGGCTACGGCAGCTGGAGCTCGACGACATAGGGCAACGGGTGCGCACGGAAACGGGGGTCATGGCACAGGTGGCGGAGGATTAAATAGCCCCCTTGACGACCGTGAAATCCGCAGAAAATGAGGCCCACCCGCACGCGGCGGCAGAATCCGGCGGCGACTCGACTGGGTGACGTGGTCGCATCCTGGCCGTTGGATCAAATTCCAACGGTCACGCGGTTAGGGTTTGGGTCCGGTTCGGTCGGGCTCTAGTCGGACTCGAGCCCGACTTGGTCGGTTGAACAGTACTAACCCGCTAGGGTTTCCAGCGTTTTAATATTTAAAAATAATTCAAGAAATTCATTTAATTTGGAAAAAATAGCAAAATACTCGGAAAAATTCCAGAAAAGATTTCGAAAAATATTTTGGACTCAAATAAAATATTTCCAACAAAACTTTATTTAAAACTTTTAATTATTTAATTATCTCTAATGGGAATAAATTAAAATTAAATCCAAATAAATCCCAGAAAATTCCAAAAATTCTCAAAAATGCCAAATACCATTTAAATACAAGAAAAGCAATAATTGGGGTGTTACAAACCTCCCCCCTTAACGGAATCTCGACCCCGAGATTCAGGGCTGGCTAAGGAATAGGTTCGGAAACTCTTTTCTCAAATCCTCTTCACGCTCCGATGTCGCTTCACTTTTCGAATGATTGCTCCACTGGACTCTGTAGAAACGAGTTGACTTGTTTCTCGTCTCTCGATCCATTGTGTCCAAAATCTTCACCAGGTGCTCCCTATAAATCAAATCTTCCTGTAACTCGATTGCCACCAAAGGCGTCTGTTCCTCTAGTACTCTTAGACACTTCTTTAGTTGCGACACATGAAATACATAATGCACTCCTGCTAATGACTGCGGCAACTCCAGTTGGTAAGCAACCTCTCCTCTGCAACTCAGGATCTTGAATGGACCAACATATCTTGGCGCAAGCTTCCCTTTGGTATGAAACCTCTTAACTCCCTTGAGAGGTGTAACTTTAAGATATACGAAATCTTCCAGTTCAAAGCTCAAGTCTCGGCGACGGTTATTGGCGTAACACTTTTGTCTTGACTGAGCTATCTTCAATCTTTCCCGGATCATGGTGACAAGTTAGACCAGCACAAACTTCTTGCTGTAACACCCCGGCTTTTACTAAGCCCAAACTGTAACACCCCGGCTTTTACAAAGCCCAGAATGTCACCAAACATAGACCATAACACATTTAATACTATAGTTTAAGGTAAATTACAGCAAGTAATCGTTTAGAATAATTGCAAATTTTGACAGCATCTCCTTTGTTTATGCATAAATTTGAACATCACAATATCATATCAATATATGTATCAATCAAGATATCAATATGCATCGACAACAATAGATGAGCATCAACTAGAATAACAATAAGCAATGATAATCATCTCATGAGCATCTCATGAGTACTCTCATCATTATCTCATAAACATCTTCATTTATGTATATCATTCATGCAATGCAATGCACATGTCTCCTGGAATACTCATACCGGTATGGTTGAGTGCACACCCATCGGCATGCACCCTTTTCCCCCTTCCATCCCGAAGATGGAGGGTGCCTATCACTCGCTTCCATTCACCTCGGTGATGGAATCACGATGTAGGACTTACTCAACAGAATAGCCCCGGACTAGTCATAACTGTTCTCACCGACCCTACCGGAATAGTTATGACTTATCTCACTGGCCGGCCATGAAAATATGCCATGTATGCAAAATGGACAGCAACGTATACATAAATAGAAATATTGTATATCAACACATGGCATGTGAATCATTTATCAACAACAAGCATTTTTAATCATGGCATGAGGACACCATATCATCGACAACATTTAAATCATGGCCTAAGGGCATCCTATCAATTATAACATGTAATTCATGGCAAAACAACATGTTATCTATTTCAAATACTATCAAGCAATTCTAGCAACACGTATAGCATACAATCCACGCAACACACTTGCCTTCAACCACGAGTAACGGAGTGATGAGAGGTTGAGGGCACTCCCGGAGGCACACCACCTGCAAACACGTGCCACACACTCAAATCGGGTCCACAAAACAGCACACATACATCCCACTACCCCGATTTCGCTTACAACTCCTAAAATCAGAAAACAGCAAATCTGTCCCTTCGGGACAGCGGACTTCCAATGGGCATAACTTCTGTTCTAGGACTCCAAATTGAATAAACAAGTACATCCTCGCGTATCTTAGGAAAATTCCCAACTTTTTTCTAGTTATTGGGAAAAGCCAAATCGGCATCTAAAATTGTTTAATCTAACGTTGAACACGAACTGTCTCAATCTCGTCACAGATTTGACAGCGCTCGGTAAAACAGCCATAACTTCCAAACGGCTGATCGGAATTTAACGTTCTTTATATCCACGGAAAGATAATTAAATTACCTACAACTTCTTCCATGTCCGTATGACCAGATTCCAACTCTAAATTCGATAAAACGCCTGCCCTAGTTCGGGTCCCCAATCTGCCCGAACAGAACGTGAATACAATCCAAGTTTTCATCAATTCTACCCCATGGCAGCACCTCCCTTGATCTAAAAACATAGAAATCCCCGACTACAACAGCATCTAATCAATCCCAAAGGTTTTCCCCATTACCTTCTTGAAGAACCACGAATTTGACGAACTTTTTCCCCACGCGATCTCCACCCGATCTCTTCCCACGCGCCGTTTCCACCGGATCTCCTCGTCGCGGATCCTCCCACCGGTGAGGACAGCACCAAAGCGCGACGTGGCAGCGAGGGGAAGGTCTAGGGCGTACCCGCAAGGGGGAGAAGGGTGGAGAGGAGGGGCGGTTTTGCAAAGGAGGAGAGGTGGGGAGATTTGGGGAAGATGGGGGAGAGGAGGTGGGGGTGGCGGCTCAAAGGGGGAGAGATGGGGGGTGTGACACTATGGTTTGGTGTGACGTTATAGAAGGTGAAACTAGAGAATAAAACCTTTCGGCTTAGGGTTTTCTCGCGTTTTTGGGCCGGTTGAAGTGTTATGTCGCCACGGAGTGTCGTAACCTTATTTAACGTGCATGATAAGGTTAATAACATTATGAGATGTGGAATTAAGGTTAAAACTATAGGATATGGAGGTTAATAGCTTTTCCGGGGCGTTTCCGGGGTTTTGGGCCTTCCCGGGGGAGTTTGGGCCTTGGTGGGCTTTGGTGGGATGGAGTAGGTCTCCGTAATGGACTAGGATTGGGTGTGGGGGCTGGTAAAAGGGCTCCCCACCAGCCTTTTGGGCGTGCTCCCCCTGCCCTTGGGCGCCCCAACCTCCCCCTCCTAAGCCCTAGCCGCCACCCCCTCTCCCTCTCCCTCTTGTGCGCCTCCACCTCCCCCTTTGCCCCATTGCTCCCCACCTCTCCACCACCTCTCCTCCACCCCCTTGCTGCCCTAGGGTGGTCTCCACACCTCTGCACCTTGTGGATCCATCCGTTGGAGCGAGGAGCGAGGAGCGTGGAGCGAGGAGCGATCCGCGAGGAGATCTATTGGAGATTCGTTCGTTGGGCAAAGGTATGATCATGGGGATCCTTGGAATTGATCTAGGTACTGTTCTTAGGGTGATTATCAAGTTTTTAGATCAATTGGTGGTGCTGGATTGGAGTTCTTTGGGTTAGATCTAGACGTTGCCACGTTTCTGTTTTCGGGCAGATTGAGCAGTCGGGCTAGGGTTCGAGTTTTCGTCGATTTATAATCCGAATATGTCCGTACGGACTTAAAAGAAGTTGTAGATAATTTAATTATCTTTCCGTGGACATAAAGCACGTTAAATTCCGATCAGCCGTTTGAAAGTTATGTCTGTTTTACCGAGCGTGTTAAAATCTGTGACGTAATTGGAACAGATCACGGTAATCTGTAGATTAGATGACTTTAGAGTCCGAATAAGTCTTTCCATATACCTAAAGAAAGTTGGGAAATTTCCTAATCTACGCGAGGATGTACTCGTTTAATTGATTCGGAGTCCCAGAACTCAAGTTATGCTTTTTGCAAGGCTGCTGTCCCGTCGTTACAGAACCTCTGTTTTTAGGTTTTGCGAGTAGTGGGCAATGTCGGGTTAGATGGGGGTTTGCGTACTGTTTTGTGGGCATGATTGTGAGTGTGTGATACCTATGTGCAGGTGGTGCGACCCCGGGAGTGCCTTCTACTTCCCGCCTTTCCGTTGCCCGTGGTTGAGGCAAGTGTGTTGTAATGAATAACGAATGTTATGTTGCTTGTTGAGACTAGATGAAAGATGGATTTCATGATATGATCAATTGCCATGCTTTAATGTTTTCCTATGATATGATGAGTATGCTATGATGCCATGTGTTAAATATACAAGTTTATGATGATGATGGCATATTTGCATACATGACATGTTACATGGCTCGGGCGGTGAGAAAGTCATAACTAGTCCGGGAAGGTCGGTGAGAAAGTTATGATTAATCCGGAAAGCCAATGAGTAAGTCCTACATCGTGATTCCATTCACCGTGGTGAACGAAAGTGAGGAGTAGGCACCCTCCATCTTCGGGATGGAAGGGGGGAGAGGGTGCACACCGACGGGTGTGTACTCAACCATACCTGTATGAGTTTCCAAGGAGACATGAGCATTGCATTACATTGCATACATAATGATGATGATGCTGTTAAGTGTTCATGAATGAGATGACATACATGATGGGTGCTGTTATTGCCATGATATTGTTCTTGTTGTCCATTACAATATACTTGCTGAGTTTCGAACTCACGCTTGTGTTTTATGTTGTTTTTTTTAGGTACTTTGAGATCGGCATGCGGGGAAGGGAAATAGTCACACGCCCACACGTAGCTTCACCTTAATGATTCCACAAGTCATTCTATTAGTTTGATAATAAATTGCGTGTGATGATCATTGCTTTAGTGTTTAGCTTTACTATTTGAGAGCTTATTTGTTCTTTTGACACTTGGAGACATTAAGTGCTTGATGTTAGTCTTATATTGTCGTTAAGACTCTATTTATTGCTGTTTTAGATGTCGTGTGCTATGATATATCTTGCCATGATATTGATATTGTGTTAATTCATGGAAAAACAAAGGAGATGCTGCCGAAATATCGGTTTTTAGCCTATGTACCTTTGCTGGAATTTTATGTTAAATGTGGTATTTAGATGTTGTTTAGCTTGTGTTTGGTAGCATTCAGGCATATTAAATGCCGGGTGTTACTGATTGGTATCGAGCGGGCTGTAGGTCCTTGGAATGTGTATTTTTAGTGTCATGCTATAGGGTACAACTAAAATGTGATGTGGAATAACTTAGAAACATGGCTTAGGTGTTTACTAAAATTTTGTCATAGGATAGCAACATTAAAACTTGCAAAAGTGGTATAACTAATCTAAAATTTGACACACATGGATGCACAGTAGGAAGGGTATGGGTATCGTTGTTTACGCTTAAATGTTGTATTTAAGCTTTGTTGCTAAATGCTATATTTGATATAGTACGTTGCAATGTCTATGAGATAAATGATTGAATTATTCCTGTTGTGGTGGTAAAAGTGGGGTTTTGGTGCCGAAGGATTTCGGCCACCTCTCTTATTTCATAGTAAGGGTGAGGTTTGACGGTGTGGCCGGTTAGCGCCACCACCGAAGAACTATTGACCCCTGTAGGAGAAGAGTGCTTATCCTTTCTGTCGTTGATCGGGTAGTTGATTGGAGTCAAATAGAAGAGTTAATGGTGGTTTCCTTCGTATGTTCTTTGCCGTTCTGACGGTCGGTGTTCTTTGCTTTTCTTGGCTTTAGTAGATTTGAATCAAATGAAAAGTGTTGGGTTTTCGCGGATCGTTCCGTATGCGGTGTGTGGTTTTGTCTTCCTTGGTTGAAGACGAAGAAGAGGAGACTAGTGTTGCGCTTCTTTTGGGCGCCTTTCCAGTTTTGATGCCTGTTGATTGCATTATGGGGAACAAGCATTCAATTTATCCCTGTGTTTGTCTTTCTCTGAGGTTAAAGGAGTTATTGCGGAGTTGTGCCAGACCTGGCTGTCAGGGCTGAAGTTCTGTGGCTTTGTAGTAGTACGTGGTGTTTGATTTCGTTATTTTACTGGTTTAAGAAATCATCTTTGAAAAACCCTTCTTGTTTCGTGAAAGATTGGGGTTTGGTGCTAAGGTTTTATTTGCAAAGGTTTATTTGATCGGTTGGTTCCCTCCGGGGAGTCTTGGAGATTGAAAAGTGTTTTGGAGAATTCCTTTGCATGACCAAGTTTGGGTTTGTCTCATCGCAATTTTGAGAGTCAAATTTTCCTTATGAACTTAGGATGAGTTTTAAAACTAAAATGCTGTAAACAAAGTAGTCTTTTGACTGAAATCGTTTGTCCCTAGTAAGAATTGATGTTTAGCATGTTATGTAGTAGGTAACAATGTGGTTTATGGATTGATGTGTTGCTAAGTTAAATTTTGAGTTGAATCAATTCAATGTGATTAATATCTCTAGCTTGAGAATAAATAGACTACTAGTGTTGCAGTTTACTCTTAGCGAGAATGATTAAATGTGTTAATGTACATGCTTAGAATCTGTTGCCTTGCTTTAAAAGTGCTTATGATCCTTGTTAATGTTAAAAGTTTAAACTTTGATGCATAGTTAAAACATTAAGATGATGTAGACTCATTGTTATTGTGAAAGAAACTTTGCTGGTTGTTAAAGATGTTCTAATCTAATGGATTAATAGAGAAATTTAATCGTGTTGACTAGTGACTTTAATTTGGATGTTGATTAGAGTTGCTATTTATGTTGTTGCAAACTACTAGTATCTTTGGAAGTATGCAGTTGTGTCGCTACAATGCTAGTATTGATATCAATGGAGAAGACATAAGACTTATTGTTAATGATGTTGTTAATGGTAGTGTTAATGCTAGTATTCAGTCTATTTTAAATAGTGGGAGTATGTTGTGTGGTGGTAATTTTGTTATCACCTATGTATAGGGTAGCTAAAAGTAATGTTGTTGGTTGATGATTATGCCCATTTGTTGTTATTGATGACTAAGTAGTTGTGGTAACTGTTTAGATTATTCGTTGGAAAACCATGGTTAAAATAGAGGAAAATTTTAACATGTTGCGATGGAGTGAGCTTTGGATAATTAACATGATGTACAATTTCATCCTTAATGAATGTATGCCTTGCAATCCTAGTTATGAACTTTGTCTTGTAGAGATAATATTTACATGTTGAAGTCGTTGTTTAACTGAATAAGGTTCGGTTGTCGAGACGTGAATATATAGGTGGTATGAAATTTATAGGTTGATCTTGCTGAAAGATTTGTGGAAGTACTATGTTTCAAATTTAGAATAAGATGTATTATGATTCGTGAGCCGTGGGGATCATGTCATTATAGTCTTGGTTGGGTGCCTTTTTGATAAGCATCATAAACCCTTATTAAAAAATGTTGGGAATGGTAACTAGAGGAAGAATTTGTTGTGAAACTTTCGGTTGAATTGTGTTAGGGCTCCTCAGATAGTAAATAGTGATTATTGAAGTCTTTAATGGAAAGCGTAGTGGAGTACTAGAGATGGTTCCTTTCATGCTGAGCTGTTGTCTAAAAACCTTTGAAACTGGTTTGGTTGTTTGCCATCTCGGTTGAATGCTTTCGGTTGAGGTGTTCCTTATGTTGAGTTTCAGAGTTTCCCCAAAACTCGTAGTGGTTGGTGTCGACCTTTGGTTTTGGCAAATTTGTTTAGTTCGTGTTGTGAGTTTGAGTTTACATCCAAAAGTTTTTGAGTAGATCGCGCCCTTTCGCGTTCGCACTGATTTATCTTTGGAATTAATCTTAAAAGGAAGCAGATGGTCATAAAAGGTTGTGTTGGAAACTTTTGAGTTAAGCCCTTGATGTGTAACTCTATTTGACTAGAGTTGGAGTCATTTGGAAAATGTGTCTGGTGTGCGGGTGTTTTACAAGTCTGGATTTTTATGAATGTTTCATAAGTGAATTTGGTTAGTGAAGAGTTTTCTTTTTGGATTGAGTTTCCCTCTCTTTTGATAAAATTTATGGCAGTTGTTTGTGCAGATGTCTAACTTTGGAGTCAATGTTCTTTTCCAAAACGTTGATCTTGGTTAAAATGCGATGTTTTGCAAAGTTTAGCTATCTATCGTTGGTGGGTTCTGATTTGATGTGGTGCCTTACTGTTAATTATGTTGCCGTCATAGTCTATATGATTTAGCGCAACCGTCAGTGTTATGGGTATTTCAATCATTTGATACCGAGGAAGAAGTTATTTGGTGAATGACTATTCGGTACCGTTGTTCCATGATGAATGAATGGTGAAAAGTAAACATGACATCGTTTTTACATGTTAAATGATAAAGGAGTTGTTGAGCCAGGTCGGTGAGAAAGTCATATATGGAGATATGACTAATCCGGAGTGCTCTGAAGAGTGTGCATTTATGTCATGAAACGAGATTTCCCTTGCTTTCTAGTATGAAAAGAAGCAATGAACAATTTCTGGTATGTTGGTTGTGATGTAGGGGATTTATGCTTCCTTTGTGATTTGGCTTGGATGTTGCCGAATTCTTTCCAAAATGGTTGTTAACGCTTTGGGTTTGAGTTGTTGTGTGTACACTTGGGCTTGATAGCTAAGTGTTTTTGTGTGAGGGCGAGACCCTCTTAAGAAAGGAACCAATTGTGGTTTGGTAAGGTTTTCGATCCTAGCTTGGGCTAGGTGTCGAACCTTAGTGGTATAAGGGTGGTTTGTGATGGAGGTTGATGATGTATGGGTTTAACCTTTACTAAGAGTAGCGATGGGTGGAAGTGAAGTTGACGGTAGATCGGTGATAATTGCCTGCCGTGAGCGATTGTCTTCACTAGTTGTTTTTGGGTTTGAGTCTTGCCTGGGAAAGGATGGAATAAAATGTTAGTATGATCGTGTATCGGAAGGGCTAGTGTGCCTTAATGAGTTATTTCCCCTCGATGGAAACTTTCGGGAATGAAGAGAGGTCGTTAAAGGAATTGTGACTTCCTTTGACTTTGTCATGTTGAGTTTATTGCAGTGTGTAGTCAGGTAGGTTGTGATAGAAGGGTAAGGTGTTTGTCGTGAGGATTCGAGCGTTTTGGGTTGTTGAAGCCCTTCGAGGTTGAAACGCAGATTCTGTTTGGGATTTGAATTGAAAGTTGAGCTGTGAGCGGTTGCCCTTAGTTGAGCTAGATCAACACTTTTTCTTTAAGTGTTGGTTTTGGGAATTCGTTTGTCGTTTGTTTCCGATTCTAGTCGTTGTGCGAATGTTTTGTGCTGCAGAGAAGCCTTTTGTCCCTTGGGGACTTTGTTGTTGTTTTTGGCGTCCTTCGGATTCGAGGTCGAATCCTGTTGAAGGGGGGAAGAATGTGACACTATGGTTTGGTGTGACGTTATAGAAGGTGAAACTAGAGAATAAAACCTTTCGGCTTAGGGTTTTCTCGCGTTTTTGGGCCGGTTGAAGTGTTATGTCGCCACGGAGTGTCGTAACCTTATTTAACGTGCATGATAAGGTTAATAACATTATGAGATGTGGAATTAAGGTTAAAACTATAGGATATGGAGGTTAATAGCTTTTCCGGGGCTTTTCCGGGGCGTTTCCGGGGTTTTGGGCCTTCCCGGGGGAGTTTGGGCCTTGGTGGGCTTTGGTGGGATGGAGTAGGTCTCCGTAACGGACTAGGATTGGGTGTGGGGGCTGGTAAAAGGGCTCCCCACCAGCCTTTTGGGCGTGCTCCCCCTGTCCTTGGGCGCCCCCACCTCCCCCTCCTAAGCCCTAGCCGCCACCCCCTCTCCCTCTCCCTCTTGTGCGCCTCCACCTCCCCCTTTGCCCCATTGCTCCCCACCTCTCCACCACCTCTCCTCCACCCCCTTTCTGCCCTAGGGTGGTCTCCACACCTCTGCACCTTGTGGATCCATCCGTTGGAGCGAGGAGCGAGGAGCGATCCGCGAGGAGATCTATTGGAGATTCGTTCGTTGGGCAAAGGTATGATCATGGGGATCCTTGGAATTGATCTAGGTAATGTTCTTAGGGTGATTATCAAGTTTTTAGATCAATTGGTGGTGCTGGATTGGAGTTCTTTGGGTTAGATCTAGACGTTGCCACGTTTCTGTTTTCGGGCAGATTGAGCAGTCGGGCTAGGGTTCGACTTTTCGTCGATTTAGAATCCGAATCTGTCCATACGGACTTAAAAGAAGTTGTAGATAATTTAATTATATTTCCGTGGACATAAAGCACGTTAAATTCCGATCAGCCGTTTGAAAGTTATGTCTGTTTTACCGAGCGTGTTAAAATCTGTGACGTAATTGGAACAGATCACGGTAATCTGTAGATTAGATGACTTTAGAGTCCGAATCAGTCTTTCCATATACCTAGAGAAAGTTGGGAAATTTCCTAATATACGTGAGGATGTACTCGTTTAATTGATTCGGAGTCCCAGAACTCAAGTTATGCTTTTTGCAAGGCTGCTGTCCCGTCGGGACAGAACCTCTGTTTTTAGGTTTTGCGAGTAGTGGGCAATGTCGGGTTAGATGGGGGTTTGCGTACTGTTTTGTGGGCATGATTGTGAGTGTGTGATACCTATGTGCAGGTGGTGCGACCCCGGGAGTGCCTTCTACTTCCCGCCTTTCCGTTGCCCGTGGTTGAGGCAAGTGTGTTGTAATGAATAACGAATGTTATGTTGCTTGTTGAGACTAGATGAAAGATGGATTTCATGATATGATCAATTGCCATGCTTTAATGTTTTCCTATGATATGATGAGTATGCTATGATGCCATGTGTTAAATATACAAGTTTATGATGATGATGGCATATTTGCATACATGACATGTTACATGGCTCGGGCGGTGAGAAAGTCATAACTAGTCCGGGAAGGTCGGTGATAAAGCTATGACTAATCCGGAAAGCAAATGAGTAAGTCCTACATCGTGATTCCATTCACCGTGGTGAACGGAAGCGAGGAGTAGGCACCCTCCATCTTCGGGATGGAAGGGGGGAGAGGGTGCACACCGACGGGTGTGTACTCAACCATACCGGTATGAGTTTCCAAGGAGACATGAGCATTGCATTACATTGCATACATAATGATGATGATACTGTTAAGTGTTCATGAATGAGATGATATACATGATGGGTGATGTTATTGCGATGATATTGTTCTTGTTGTCCATTACAATATACTTGCTGAGTTTCGAACTCACGCTTGTGTTTTATGTTGTGCAACCAAGTGTGTCAAATTTTAGATTAGTTATACCACTTTTGCAAGTTTTAATGTTGCTATCCTATAACAAGGTTTTAGTTAGAACCTAAGCCATGTTTCTTAGTTATTCCACATCATATTTTAGTTGCAACTTAAGGTATGACACTAAAAAATACATATTCCAAGGACCTACAGCCCGCTCTGATACCAACTGTAACACCCCGGCATTTAATATGCCTGAATGCTACCAAACATAAGCTAAACAACATCTAAATACCACGATTTACCATAAATTCCAGCAAAGGTACATATGCTAAAAAACCGAGATTTCGGCAGCATCTCCTTTGTTTTAACATGAATTAAAGGAGCAACAACAGTATAGCAATATAAAGCAATATGAGAGACAGCTAAAACAACAATAATCAAAGTCTTAACGACGATATAAGTCTAATATCAAGCACTTAATGCCTCCAAGTGTCAAACGAACAATAAAACTCTCATAAAACAAAGCTAAGCCTTAAATCAATGAGCATCACACGCAATTTATTATCAAACTAATAGAATGACTTATGGAATCAATATGGTGAAGCTACGTGTGGGCGTGTGACTATTTCCATTCCCTGCATGCCGTTCTCATGGTACCTAAAACAACAAGAAAACACAAGCGTGAGTTCGAAACTCAGCAAGCATATTGCAATGGACAACAAGAACAATATCATGGCAATAACATCTCCCATCATGTATATCATTTCATTCATGAACACTTAACCATATCATCATCATTATGTATGCAATGTAATGCAATGCTCATGTCTCCTTGGAAACTCATACCGGTATGGTTGAGTACACACCCGTCGGTGTGCACCTTCTCCCCCCTTCCATCCCGAAGATGGAGGGTGCCTATTCCTCGCTTCCGTTCACCGCGGTGAATGGAATCACGATGTAGGACTTACTCATTGGCTTTCCGGATTAGTCATATCTTTCTCACCGACCTTCCCGGATTAGTTATGACTTTCTCACCGCCCGGGCCATGTAACATGTCATGTATGCAATTATGTCAACATCATATTTAACTCACATATTAACACATGGCATCATAA
Source organism: Rhipidocladum racemiflorum (assembly GCA_036346355.1). Classification (NCBI taxonomy): domain Eukaryota; kingdom Viridiplantae; phylum Streptophyta; class Magnoliopsida; order Poales; family Poaceae; genus Rhipidocladum; species Rhipidocladum racemiflorum. The sequence continues at coordinate 53,970,458 of CM070577.1, read as the reverse complement.
CTTAATAAACATGCTCATCATATCATTGGCAATCATAAAATCATGGCAAGTGATCATATATCATGTAGTCAATTCCATCTATTCTCAACAACCAACCTACAAATCGCTATCCATCACAACACACTTGCCTCAACCACGGGCAACGGATTGGCGGGAAGTAGAGGGCACTCCCGGGGTCGCACCACCTGCACATAGGAATCACACACTAACAATCATGTCCACAAAACAGTACGCAAACCCTCATCTACCCCGACATTGCCAACTACTCGCAAAACCTAAAAACAGAGGTTCTGTCCCGTCGGGACAGCAGCCTTGCAAAAGGCATAACTTGAGTTCTGGGACTCCGAATCAATTAAACGAGTACATCCTCGCATAGCTTAGGAAATTTCCCAACTTTCTCTAGGTATAAGGAAAGACTGATTCGGACTCTAAATTTGTTTAATCTACAGATTACCGTGATCTGTTCCAATTACGTCATAGATTTTAACACGCTCGGTAAAACAGCCATGACTTTCAAACGGCTGGGCGGAATTTAACGTTCTTTATATCCACTGAAAGATAATGAAATTGTATACAACTTCTTCAACATCCGTATGACAAGATTCAGATTCTAAATTGGCGAAAACATGAACCCTAGGTCGACTGCTCATGCTGTCCCAAAACAGAAACGTGGCAACATCTAGATCTAACCCAAATTACTCAAATCCAGCACCACCAATTGATCTAAAAACTTGATAATCACCCTAAGAACAGTACCTAGATCAACCCCAAGGAATCCCATGATCATACCTTTGCCCGACGTACGAAAACTCCAATAGATCTCCTCGCTCCTCGCTCCTCGCTCCTCGGACGGATCGACGAGGATGCAGGGGTGGGGAGGCCACCCTAGGGCAGCAAGGGGGTGGAGGAGAGGTGGTGGGGAGGTGGAGAGGTGGAGAGGGCAAGGGGCAAGGGGGCGCACGGCCAATGGGGGTGAGGGGGTGCGGCTAGGGGGTAGGGGGAGGTGTGGGGGCGCAAAAAGGGGAGGTGGGGCGCACATAAGGGCAGGGGATCCCTCCTACCAGCCCCCAACAAGGATTCCTAGTCCTAGAAGGACTCTTAATCCATCCCACCAAAGTCCACAACGCCCTTTTTAAGGCCCAAAATCCCCCGGAAAGGCCCAAAACCCCGGAAACGTTTTTAACCTACATACCGTATGGTTTTAACCTTATTTCCACATCTCATACTGTTCTTGACCTTATCATGCGTGTTAAATAAGGTTACGACACTCCGTGGTGTCACAATCATCCTTCTGTCCTTCTCGAATCTGGTCCTCAAGTGTGGGCTTTACTTCCAAAGCGACTAAAAATCCTTCCGGTACTACTCCAAGCTTCATCTCCTGAAATTCCTTGCACAACTCAACCTGACTATCTGCCACCAACATGTTGACGGTGTGGCTCTTCCAACTCAAGGCATCGACTACCACGTTGGCCTTACTGGGATGGTAATGGATTCTGACATTGTAATCCTTGATCAATTCCAACCATCTCCTCTGCCTCATATTCAGGTCTGATTGGGTGAAAATGTATATGACTCTTATGGTCCGTATACGCTTCACATCTGTTCCCGATCAGATAGTGACGCCATAACTTCAGGGCATGCACTACATCTGCTAACTCTAGGTCATGCGTCGGGTAATTCTCTTCATGCGGCCTCAACTACCTTGATGCATATGCAACGACCTTTCTGTTCTGCATCAGTACGCATCCAAGTCCTTGGTGCGATGCATCACAGTATATGTCAAAACTCTGGTTCACGTCTAGTAGAACTAACACCGGTGCTGATGTCAAATGCTTCTTCAGTTCTTGAAAGCCTTCCTCGCACTCTGGCGTCCATGTAAACTTCTTCTCCTTTTTCAACAATTGCGTAAGAGGTCTCGCAATCATTGAAAATCCTTCAATGAAGAAGAGGTAATAACCTGCCATCTGAAGGAAACTCCAAATCTGGGTCACTGTCTTCGGCTGCTCCCAATGTAACACAGCTTCTACTTTGCTTGGATCAACGATGACTCCTTCAGCGGTCATTACATGTCCAAGGAACTCTACCTTGTCATTCCAGAAATCACACTTACAGAACTTGGCAAAGAGTTGTTGTTCCCTTAGCTTCTCCAAAACTAGCCTCAGGTGTTCCGCATGCTCTTCTCTTGTCTTGGAGTAGACTAAGATGTCATCTATGAACACGACGACAAACTTATGCAGATATTCCATGAAAACCTTGTTCATCTGGTTCATGAAATAAGCTGGCGCATTCGTTAGACCAAAGGACATAACTGTAACTCGTAATGTCCATATCTTGACGAAAATGCGGTCTTCGAAATATCCTCCTATCGGATCTTCAGCTGATGATATCCTGATCTCAGGTCAATCTTGGAGAAAACTCCGGCTCCTCTCAGCTGGTCGAACAGATCATCGATCCTAGGTAGTGGATACTTGTTCTTCATTGTCACATAATTGAATGCACGATAATCTATGCACATCCTGAAACTCCCGTCTTTCTTCTTGACAAACAGAACTGGTGCTCCCCATGGCGATGAACTGGGTCTGATGAATCCTTTTTCCATCAACTCCTCAATTTGTTTCTTCATCTCTACCAACTCTTCAGTAGACATCCGATAAGGTCTCTTTGCTATCGGTGCTGTTCCGGGTACTAGCTCGATTACAAACTCTATATCTCTGTCTGGCGGCATACCAGGTAGATCTTCCGAAAAAATGTCTGGGTACTCATTGACAACTGGTACATCTTCAATGCTGACTGTCTTCACACTGTTGACCATCAGCTGTCCATCTCGAACGGCGGTCGCTTGAAACTCCACTTTCCTTCGGCAAGGGCTCTCAACTGATATGACTCTTCGTCCACAGTCTAACACGGCCTTGTGTTTGGTCAGCCAATCCATCCCCAGGATAACATATAAAGTCTGGGTTTCCAATATAATGAGGTTCGCTAGGAATTCTTCCCCACCTATTAATATTCTTACCCCGAAACATCCTACTTTAGTTCAGAGTTCTGACCCAGGGGTTTGAACTAAAAGCATGCATTTTAGAAACATAGTCTCCAAATCATTTTTAGCAGCAAAACTTTGGGAAACGAACGAATGCGAAGCTCCGGAGTCAAACAAAACTTTTGCAGGTGCTGAGTTGACATGTAATTTACCCAGTATCACGTTCGTAGCATTCTGCAGTGCCTTTGCGGTAACATTGTTAACGCGTCCTCTCACCACAGTCTGAGTTGTGGCCTTAGGCTGTGCAACTCCACGGCTCATTCCTGGTGCAAGTGTTCTTGCTGGTGTGGATCCCAGATTAAAGCGAACGGGGGTCACTCCTGCTGTCTTCTTGGGGCAATTGTTGGAAAAGTGCCCTGGTTCATTGCATGTATAACAGCGTCTCACTGTGCCCTGCTGACTGCTAGTGGCGGTGTTCCTGGCTGGAGCTGGTGTATGGTAGTTCTAGTTGGCAGGTCTTGGTGCTGGCGACGGTGTTCTTGCAGCATTCTACGGCTGGAACCTGAAGAACTGATTTGGTGCAACTCTCAAACGCTGCGCCCCCTGGCGCGCTCCCTGCTGTGCCATCAAGCGCTTTCGGTTGTCATCCAGTTCCTTACGCTTATCTTCCAAGATAAGTGCATTGTTCACCAATTCTTGAAAATCAGGAAATGTGTGGGTAATCAGTCATACCTGAAGTCCAGAAATCAGTCCCTTCATGAAGCAAGACTGTCTAGCCTTATCTGTCGCCACATCTTCAGGTGCGTAGCGAGCAAGCTGGGTGAACTTATTGAGATAATCAGCCACTGACTGGCTGCGCTGCTTTAAAGCTTTCAACTCTTCCTTCATGAGGTCCATGAATTCTGACAGCCTTGAGTTCTGTCGTTGTCCCTGATTAGCTTTGTTCGCAGTGGCCTAAGTAGTGACTTCCTGCATCTGCTGCATCATGGCGTGCATCAGTTGGGTCTGTGCTGCAAGGAAGGCTCCAAAGTTCTGCATGTCAACTGGCGGTGCTGGCTGGGGTGCAGGTGCTCCATCATTGGGGTTTCCTGCGGGGCGAGAACCACTTCCGTTGCTTCCAAGGTTTCCACGAGTGTTCACCATCTGACGATTGCTCCAAGGTTTAGGGACGAGAGGGAAACAAGAAAAGGCAAGTAATAGAGAACTTATGCGCGGTGAAAGGTATAACTCAAACTCCAACTTTCTTAATTTAATAATAACTGGGTATGGTTTCTTACAATGCCTAAGGGCCTTGTAACACATACTACACACTCAACAAGCAATGAAAATCCAAATTAACTAATACACTAAAGTCTAATGCCTTTAGGGGTGTCTATTTATTCTTAGACGCGACTTGACAAAGGAGTCTCAACTACTAATCCTGAATGCTCAGTCCTCGAGCCACCCTCCTTGGGAACTCCCCAGCGGGTATATTGGCGGGTGAGACGACATCGGCGTGAAGCGATCGCCATGCCCTACCACAACTGTGGTCGACGACGCGACGTCCTCCTTTGGCTCTGGCTACGGTGCAGGTGGCACCTCTTCTAGGTCCTCCTCAGGGTCTGGGTCGTGCAGCTCCAACACCGGCTCTGGTTCGGGTCCGTACAGCGCCATCTCCAGCTCACGAACCCTCTGAATAGACTGAGCTAGGTACTCTCGAGCTTCTTGCAGTTGTTTCTTGACATCCTCGACCCTAGCGCGAGCCTTCTGCAACTCATGTATGGTATCATCAATCACATCCTCCTGAGCAACGACAAACCTCGCTAGATGAGTGATCGTGGTGTTCTCATCATCTATCGGCTCCTGGTCAAGGCGGTTGTCTCTACGCGGGTGGTGATGGAACACTGTGCCCTCCAACTCCCTGGAGTAGATGTGAGTGATCTGCCGCATCGCTAGACGCGATGTCTCCTGAATCCCGGCCTTAAACAACAACCTCCTCGCTGTGAAGTAGAGTGGTCGGCTTGCCTTCGTCTTCTCTCGTGCATACACAATGATTTTGATGCACCACGCTTGGACCCTTAATTACCTTAGTTAAGCTAAATTACAAGACATGGATGTTACAATCCTACCCCCCTTAGAAAAAACTCATCCCCGAGATTACTCAGTCTCAACGAACAAGGAAGGAAACTCAGTTTTGAGATGATCTTCACGTTCCCAGGTGGCTTCATCTTGGGTGTGTTTACTTCACTAAACTTTGAGCATCTTAATGACTTGATTGCGAGTGAGACGCTCATCTTCTTCAAGTATTCGAATTGGATGCTCGTGATATGATAGATCAGGCTGAAGATCGATCGTTTCTAGTGGGGTAAGTTCTGTGGGTGCTCGAAGACATTTCTTCAATTGCAACATGTTGAATACGTCATGTACCTCAGAAAGCTGAGGTGGAAGCTCAATCTAATAAGCTACTTCACCTTTCTTTGCGAGAATGTGGTACGGATCGACGTAACGGGGCGCTAACTTCCCATGAACTTGGAATCGACGAGTGCCTCATAGCGGCGAGACCTTGAGATAGACGAAATCGCCTACATCAAAACTCAGCTCGCGGCGATGATTGTCGGCATAACTCTTCTGCCTCGACTGGGCTATTTTCAGTCGATCCCTAATCAGCTTGATATGATCCTCAGCCTCTTGAATCATAGCAGGGCCGAAGAACTGTCTGTCACCGACTTCAGATCATAACAGAGGTGTTCGGCACTTCCTTCCATAAAGTGCTTCAAACTGTGACATTTGGAGACTTGCTTGATAGCTATTGTTGTAGAAGAATTCAGCAAAAGCTAAACACTTCTCCCAGTTCGTGCAGTAGGTCAACTCGCAAGCTCTTAGCATATCCTCCAGGACTTGATTTGTCCTCTGGGTCTGACCGTCGGTCTAAGGATGGTATGCTGTGCTGAAGAACAACTTGGTACCGAGAAGTTCATGCAGATTCTTCCAGAACCGCGACGTGAATTGGGTTCCATGGTCGGATACAATAACCTTAGGAACACCATGCAGTCGAACAATGTGGTTCAGGTAAAGCTCTACAAGTTTGGCTCCATTATAGGTGGTATGGACAGGAATGAAATGAGCCACTTTCGATAATCGATCCACAATCACCCAAATGGAATCATGGCCACTCGGGATCTCGGTAGACCAGTGATGAAATCCATACCATCTTCATCCCATTTCCACTCCAGAATTTTCAAAGGCTGGAGCAATCCCGCAGGGCGCTGGTGCTCTGCTTTAACTCGCTGACATACATCGCAAGTGGTGACGAATTCAACGATGTCCTTCTTCATACCAGGCCACCAGAAACTTCGTCGGAGATCCTGGTACATTTTTGTATTTCCTGGGTGGATCGAGAGAGGAGTATCATGAGCTTCTTTCAAGATCAACTGCTTGATCACCTGGTCGTTCGAGACGTAAACTTGCCGTCCACGCATGACCATCCCATCAATTCGCTCCGAAAACTTCGAAGATGCGCTTTCCTTCAATTTGCGCTTAATCTTAGCCACTTTCTCATCAATGAGCTGCGCGACTTTGATATGAGACTCAAGAGTGGATTCAAGGGTCAGGGCTATGACAAATCCTTTTGAACCACTTCCAAATTGAGTCTCCAAAATTCATCCAGCAATTGAGGTTGACTGATGAGAGTGAGAGCATTAATAGTGTGTAGCTTGCGACTGAGGGCATCTGCAACCACGTTAGCTTTGCCTGGATGATAATGAATCCCCAGATCATAAGCCTTGATCAGCTCTAGCCATCTGCGCTGTCTTAGGTTCAGATCTGGTTGAGTGAAAAAGTATTTCAGGCTCTTGTGGTCGGTATATATCTCACATCTGTTTCCAATGAGATAATGACGCCACAGCTTTAGAGCGTGAATTACTGCCACCAATTTCAAATCATGAGTAGGATAATTGGCTTCATGAGGCTTCAATTGACGTGAAGCATAGGCTACTACCTTGCCCTCCTGCATCAATACACAACCGAGACCTTGACGCGAAGCATCGTAGTACACGTCAAAGCTCTGGTGTATGTTTGGCAATACAAGAATCGGGGTAGAGGTAAGTCTTCGCTTCAACTCTTGAAAACTTGCCTCACAAGCTGTTGACCACTCAAATTTCTTCTCCTTCTTGAGCCGTTCTGTCAGCGGCTTTGAAATTTTGAAAAAGTTCTCGATGAATCGCCGATATTAACCGGCAAGACCGAGGAAACTCCGAATTTCAGGAACAGTCTGAGGCTGCTTCCAAACAATCACATCTTGCACTTTGCTTGGATCAACGGCGACTCCCCCTCCAGAAAGCATATGACCCAAGAACTCGCATTTGCTGAATTTTGCGTACAGCTGATGCTCGCGAAGCTTGTCAAGCACCATTCGCAAATGAAACTCATGTTCTTGCTCACTTCTGGAGTAGATGAGGATGTCGTCAATGAACACTACCACAAATTTATCCAGGTATTCCATGAACACCTTGTTCATGAGGTTCATGAATGTGGCAGGAGCATTGGTAAGACCAAAAGAAACCACGGTGTACTCGTACAATCCGTAGCGAGTAGTGAACGCAGTTTTCTGAATATCCTCCGGCCGGATCTTAAGTTGGAAGTATCCAATTCTCAAATCGATCTTAGAGAAGATCTGAGTCCCACTCAATTGATCGAACAGATCATCAATCCGAGGGAGAGGATACTTATTCTTGATAGTGATTTCGTTCAACGAGTGATAGTCGACGCACATGCGAAGACTACCATCCTTCTTCTTGATGAAGAACACTGGACTACCCCACGGTGATGAGCTAGGATGGATGAAACCCTTCGCTAGCTGCTCCTTGAGTTGCTTCTTGAGCTCGATCAACTCATTCGATACGGTCGTTTGGAGATTGGTGCGGTTCTAGGTAGCAAATCAATAATGAACTCCAGGTCTCGGTCTGGAGGCAATCCTGGCAATTCTTCTGGGAAAACATCAGGATACTCACAAACTACCGGTACTTGACCCATCTCTGGAATGGGAAGGGAATGAAGAGAGGGCTTTTGCACGGTCAACGGACTGGAGTTAAATCGAACTTGAATGCCATCTGGATTCACCAGGGAAATGGAGCGATTAGCACAGTCGATGAGTCCTTGGTTCTTGGATAGCCAATCCATTCCTAGGATTACATCGAGTCCAACTATGTCAATCTGAATCATATCTCCACTAAACTTCACATCTTCAATTTCGATTGGAACTCTTAGGCATATACACTGAGTTAGAAGGACTGAGCCAGGAGAATGAACCAGCATGTAATTGCCTAGAAGACCTCCCGAATCAAACAAAACCACAGTAGGAGCTGAATGCACAAGGAACGTACCGAGAACCACGTCCGGTGCATGGCTCGCTTCTTCTGCCGTCTCCAGGTTAATTCGGCCCTGCCCAGGATTCTGCGCAAAGCGGGAACCTGATCGGCCTGCCTGATGACCTCCGCGTCCACTTGCTGGAGCTTGAGGACGAACCGGAGCAGTCTGTGCTGGAGGACGAGTCGGAAGAGGTCGACGATGCGGGCAAACATTGGCAAAGTGGCCCACCTGACCGCAAGCGAAGCATGAAAGCGGCGGCGTCCTTTGCTGTCCTCCTTGAACTTGCCCACTGCGGTTATAAGATTGAACCGCATACTGAGGGGCATGAGGAAAAGGTCGCTGAGGCCTTGGTGGCGGTGAAGTGACTGACTGAGCACTGACAGCCTTCCCAGGGCGAGACCTTGATGGGCCCGCACTGGCTGCTTTCTAGGCCAGCCACTTTCGCTTTCGGCTATCCGTGACTGCCTTAGCACTGTCCTCCACTCGGATCACCTTATCCACTAACACTTGAAGGTTAGGGAAATCGAGAGCTGTGAGTGAGTGCTTGATCTCTTCATTCAGATGCTCCCGGAACAAAGCAGTTTTCCGGGCCTCACTCAGAATCTCGTCGGTGACATAGCGAGCCAATTAGTTAAACTTGTGAAGATAATACTGTAAGACCCCGGCATTTACTATGCCTGAATGCTACCAAACAAAGTCTAAACAACATCTAAATACCATAATTTAAGATAAATTACAGCCAAGGAGTAAATTCTAAAAACCAAAATTTCGGCAGCATCTCCTTTGTTTTAACATGAATTGGAGCAAGAGTAATAACAAGGCAAGTTATATCATAGCATAAGACATCTAAAACAGCAATAACAATGAGTAAAGCATCACTTATGTCTAAAATAAGGAATTCAACCATTCCAACAAATATAACAAACCAAACGATGAACTCAAGCCCATACACCAAGATTCATGGCACTAATCATTATTATCATGGCTCCCACTGATTAAACTGTATAATAATGTGAAGCTACGTGTAGATGTGTAGCTAATGCCCTTTTTCTTGCATGCCGGTTTCATGGTACCTAAGAAAAACAACATAAACACAAGCGTGAGTTCATCACTCAGCAAATATATTGCAATGGAACAAGAATATACATTCTAATACCTTCATCACCACTTTTCACATACAACATCATACACATCTCATATTCATAGCGTAAGCATATCATTGACATCATCATATATCATCATCATATAACATCCTCATATAATGCAATGCAATACAATGCACATATCTCCTGGAAACTCATACCGGTATGGTTGAGTACACACCCGTCGGTGTGCACCCTCTCCCCCCTTCCATCCCGAAGATGGAGGGTGCCTACTCCTCGCTTCTGTTCACCGCGGTGAATGGAATCATGATGTAGGACTTACTCATTGGCTCTCCGGATTAGTCATAACTTTCTCATCGACCTTCCCTAGACTAGTTATGACTTTCTCACCGCCCAGGCCATGTATCTTGCCATGTATGCAAATATGCCAACATCATGAATAACTTGTACATTAACACATGGCATCATCATGGATAACTTGTACATTAACACATGGCATCATCACATAATAAATATATTCATCATATCAATGGCAACCATTAAAGCATGGCATGTGAACATATCATATATTAAATTTCAATCACAACCGATCAAGCAAACGATAACCCGCTACGCATTCCAATACACTTGCCTCAACCACGGCGACGGATTGGCGAGAAGTAGAAGGCATTCCCGGGGTCACACCACCTGCACATAGGGAACACACACTCACAATCATGTCCACAAAACAGTAAGCAAACCCTCTTCTACCCCGACATCGCAAACTACTCGCTAAACCCAAAAACAGAGGTTCTGTCCCGTCGGGACAGCAGCCTTCCAAAACGCACAACTTGAGTTCTAAGACTCCGAATCAATTAAACGAGTACATTCTCGCGTAGCTTAGGAAATTTCCTAACTTTTTCTAAGTATATGGAAAAGCTGATTCGGACTCTAAAGTTGTTTAATCTACAAAATACCGTGATCTATTCCAATCATGTCACAGATTTTAACACACTCGGTAAAATAGCCATAACGTTCAAACGGCTGGGCGGAATTGGACGTTCTTTATACCCACGGAAAGATATTGAAATTACCTACAACTTCTTCAATAACCGTACGACCAAATTCTGACTCTAAATTGACGAAAACCCAAACCCTAGGTCAACTGCTCATGCTGCCCGAAACAGAGAACGTGGCAACTTCTAGATTTCATCTAATCTACTCAATTCTAGCACAACCAATTGATCTAAAAACGTGTTTATTTAGAGAAGTGACCTGGGAGTTGAAGTCTCGCGGAGGCGAGCTTTTCCCAAAGCTCTTTTCTTCAGGTTTGAACCGCGAAGATTAGATCTCTGTGTGTTGTTGGTTTGGCGTAGTGGCATGTCTTGGATTCGAGGTCGAATCCTGTTGAAGGGGGGGGGGAGAATGTGACACCACGGAGTGTCGTATCTTATAAACACAAGCGTGAGTTCATCACTCAGCAAGTATATTGCAATGTTACAAAAGAAACAATTACATGGCTACAACAACTCACATCATGTCTATCATCTCATTCATGATCACATATCATTTTCATCATCATTATGTATGCAATGCGATACGATGCTCATGTCTCCTTGGAAACTCATACCAGTATGGTTGAGTACACACCCGTCGGCATGCACCCTCTCCCCCCTTCCATCCCGAAGATGGAGGGTGCCTACTCCTCGCTTCCAAACACCGCGATGGATGGAATCACGATGTAGGACTTACTCATTGGCTCTCTGGAATAGTCATAACTTTCTCACCGACCTTCCCCGGACTAGTTATGACTTTCTCACCGCCCGGGCCATGTATCATGCCATGTATGCAAACATGCCAACATCATGAATAACTTGTACATTAACACATGGCATCATAACATAATAAACATATTCATCATATCATTGGCAATCATTAAGGCATGGCATGTGAACATATCATATATTCAATTTCAATCTCAACCAATCTAGCAAACTACAACCCGCTACCCATTCCAATATACTTGCCTCAACCACGGGCGACGGATTGGCGAGAAGTAGAAGGCACTCCCGGGGGCACACCACTTGCACATAGGTACCACACACTCAATATCATGTCCACAAAACAGTACACAAACCCTCTTCTACCCCGACATCGCAAACTACTCGCAAAACCCAAAAAAAACAGAGGTTCTGTCCTGTCGGGACAGCAGCCTTCCAAAAGGTATAACTCGGGTTCTAAGACTCCGAATCGAGTAAACGAGTACATCCTCGCGTATCTTAGGAAATTTCCTAACTTTTCCTCAGTATATGGAAAAGATGATTCGGACTCTAAAGTTGTTTAATCTACAAAATACCGTGATCTGTTCCAATCATGTCACAGATTTTAATACGTTCGGTAAAACAAGCATAACTTTCAAACGGCTATGAGGAATTGGACGTTCTTTATAAACACTGAAAGGTATTGAAATTACCTACAACTTCTTCAACAGGCGGCCGACCAAATTCCGAATCTAAATTGGCGAAAACCCAAGCCCTAGGTCGACTGCTCATCCTGCCCGAAACAGAGAACGTGGCAACTTCTAGATTTCATCTAATCTACTCAATTCCAGCACCACCAATTGATCTAAAAACATGATAATCACCTTTAGAATAGATTCTAGACCAACCCCAAGGATCCCCATGGCCATACCTTCGCCCGACGAACGAAAAACCAATAGATCTCCTCCCGGTTCGCGCGATGTCCTTCCTCGCTCCAAATCCACCGGATCTCCTCGTCGCGGAGCGCTCCAATGGACGGATCTTCGAAGTGTTGAGGTGGAGAACTCCCCTAGGGGCAGCAAGGGAGGTGGAGAGGGGAGGAGAGGGGTGCAAGGGCTAGGGAGGTGGCGGCTAGGAGAGGTGGAGGCAAGGGGTGGAGGGGAGAGGGGGGGGGCTAGGCTTCCATGGGGGCGCAAGGCAGCAGGGTGGGGCGCAATAAGGGCTGGGCGAAGCCCCCAACCAGGTCTCCTACTCCTATTTGGACTCAAACTCCTTCCCACCAAAGCCCACGACCCCTTCCCTTAGGCCCAAACTCCTCCGGAAAGGCCCAAACTCCCGGAATCGACCCAGAAACGTAAATAAACCTCATACCATATGGTTTCAACCTCAAATTCCACATTCCATAATGTTTTTAACCTCAACATTCACATTTTATAATGTCACACCATTCCGTAGTGTCACATTCTTCCCCCTTCAACAGGATTCGACGCCGAATCTGAGACACACCACTTTGCAAACAACCAAATCAAAGGGAGTTATGGTTCACGCCTCAGAACCCGCTTAGAAGCCCCTATGATTTGCACCAGCCAGCACTCAGAGACAAGGAGCTAAGGATCAAAGACTGACAGCTCTAAAGATAACTCACATTCAAAACTTGCCAGAATTCTTACTCAACATTGAAACACAAAAGCACTCACATACGGCCTCAACACAACCCAAGCAGTAGGTTAAAGTCCCAAACAGACCACGAAATAAAACGGTCTCACACTCCTCATTCCATGCATTCCTTGGCACTAAAGTGCCCGATCCCTTTAACCAAAGCCACTCTCTAGAAGGACATGGTACCAACTTCTAGATCTATCTTCCGCTCCCACGCACAAAAGTGATTCACGTCTCAACCTCTCAACTGTGGTTCGTCGTATTCAAGACGACGCAAACCAAGTGAGACACAACACGGTAAGATTACTAACTTACCGTCGGGACAGCAGCCTTGCAAAAGGCATAACTTGAGTTCTGGGACTCCGAATCAATTAAACGAGTACATCCTCGCGTAGCTTAGGAAATTTCCCAACTTTCTCTAGGTATAAGGAAATACTGATTCGGACTCTAAAGTTGTTTAATCTACAGATTACCGTGATCTGTTCCAATTACGTCACAGATTTTAACACGCTCGGTAAAACAGCCATAACTTTCAAACGGCTGGGCGGAATTTAACTTTATTTATACCCACTGAAAGGTATTGAAATTATCTACAACTTCTTCAACATCTGTATGACAAGATTCAGATTCTAAATTGACGAAAACGCAAACCCTAGGTCGAACTCTCATGCTGTCCCAAAACAGAAACGTGGCAACATCTAGATCTAATCCAAATTACTCAAATCCAGCACCACCAATTGATTTAAAAACTTGATAAACACCCTAAGAACAGTACCTAGATCAACCCCAAGGATCCCCATGATCATACCTTTGCCCGACGCACGAAAACTCCTATAGATCTCCTCGCTCCTCGCTCCACGCTCCTCGCTCCTCGCTCCTCGGATGGATCCACGAGGATGCAGGGGTGGGGAGGCCACCCTAGGGGAGCAAGGGGGTGGAGGAAAGGTAGTGGGGAGGTGGAGAGGTGGAGAGGGCAAGGGGCGCACGGCCAATGGGGGGAGGGGGTGCGGCTAGGAGGCTAGGGGGAGGTGTGGGGGCGCATAGAGGGGAGGTGGGGCGCACATAAGGGAAGGGGAGCCCTCCTACCAGCCCCCAACAAGGATTCCTAGTCCTAGAAGAACTCTTAATCCATCCCACCAAAGCCCACAACCCCCTCTTTAAGGCCCAAAATCCCCCGGAAAGGCCCAAAACCCCGAAAATGGCCCGGAAACGTTTTTAACCTCCAAATCCTATGGTTTTAACCTTATTTCCACATCTCATACTGTTTTTGACCTTATCATGCACGTTAAATAAGGTTACGACACTCCGTGGTGTCACATTCTTCCCCCCTTCAACAGGATTCGACCTCGAATCTAAACGCACCAACATGCAACCCAGCAAAACCGAAGATAGCTAGGTTTTCACATCACATACCTGAGGCGAAAAGCTCGGGATACTTCTCGTGCATGCGAGACTCCAGCTCCCAAGTCGCTTCTCTCTCGGTCTGATGTGACCACAATACTTTAACGAACTTGAGCGTCCGGTTCTTCATCACTCGCTCCGAAGTCCCCAGAATTTGCACAAGACGGGACTCGAAGGTGAGGTCCTGCTCAAGCACTAATGGTTCCAACGGAACCACCAACTCCGGATCATGCAAGTATTTCCTCAACATCGAGACATGGAACACATTATGCACACCTTGCATGGATTCCGGTAGCTCCAGACGATAGGCCAGCCTACCAACTCGGGCGATGATAGGAAATGGCCCAACAAATCTCGGACTGAGCTTGCCTTTGGTGCCAAAACGCACCACACCCTTGGTGGGAGATACTCGCAAGAGTACGCTATCACCCACCTCAAACTCCAAGTCTCGCCGCCTCACATCAGCATAGCTTTTCTGCGCTCTGTCTTTGCGAGAAGGTTCTGCCGAACCTCCGACACGCGATCAACAGTCTGCTGAACCCAATCCGGTCCAAGAACTGCTCTCTCGCCCACGGCATCCCAACAAAGTGGCGATCTGCACTTCCGGCCAAACAGTACCTCATAAGGAGCAGCCCGGATGCTGGAATGATAGCTGTTATTGTAAGAAAACTCTGCAAGAGGCAAATGATCTTCCCAGCTACCTTTCCAAGCCATCACACAGGCCCTGAGCATGTCCTCCAAAGTCTGGATGGTACGCTCAGACTGCCCATCCGTCTGAGGGTGAAAAGCGGTACTAAGGCGAAGCTGCGTACCCAAAGCACTCTGCAAACTCTCCCAGAACTTGGAGACGAACTTCGCATCTTGATCAGAAATAATGGTCTTGGGTACACCATGCAGTCTCACAATCTCCCGCACAAAGATGGAGCCAAGTTGCTCGCAGAATTGGTAGTGCGGATAGGAATGAAATGCGCAGACTTGCTGAGACGGTCCACCACAACCCAAACAGCATCCTTCCCTCGTGGAGTACGAGGTAGGCCAACCACGAAATCCATGGAGATGTCATCCCATGGCCACACAGGAATCTCCAATTCTTTGTGCAGACCGGCAGGTCGCTTATGCTCAGCCTTGATAGTCGGACAGATCCCACAAGACGCCACATACTTGGCAATATCCACTCTCATCCTTTTCCACCCGAAATTCTTTTTCAAGTCCCTGTACATCTTGGTCTCCCCAGGATGAACCGTGTCTGAGTGCGATGAGCCTCTTTCAGAATGTCCTCTTTCACTTGGGATTTCTGAGGCACGCACAGACGACCCTGAAACCACAAAGCTCCCTCATCATCAACGGTAAAGTCTCCAGACTTGCCATCCTCAAGGCGTTTCCTCACATGCTAGAGCAAACGATCATGCTGCTGTGCCTCCCGCACACGCTCGGGAATCGCTGACTCAAGAATCAATTGAGTTTCAGCTTGCACGGTCCCCGCAAAGCAGTAGGAGACCCCCAAACGCTCAAAATCAGCAACAAGACAATCAACAATAGGGGGCACTGTCTTGCGACTGAGAGCGTCGGCCACCACATTTGCCTTCCCCGAATGATACTGGATGGTGAGGTCATAGTCCTTTATCAACTCTAGCCACCTCCTCTGCCTCAAGTTCAAATGTTTCTGAGTAAAGATGTACTTGAGGCTCTTGTGATCAGTGAAAATATCACAAGACTCACCGTACAGGTAATGCCTCCATATCTTCAGTGCAAACACCACAGCGGCTAGCTCAAGATCATGTGTGGGATAGTTCTGCTCATGCTTTTTCAGCTGTCTCGATGCATAAGCAATCACCTTGCCATCTTGCATGAGCACACAACCAAGTTCCAAACGAGAAGCATCAGAATAAACAGTGAAGCGCTTCCCCGGCTCGGGAAGGGTAAGAACAGGAGCAGTCACTAACTTCTCCTTCAAAGTGCAGAAACTGTGCTCACATTCTGCAGTCCACTAGAATTTCATCGCCTTCTGAGTCAGCTGCGAAAGTGGCTTGGCAATGATAGAGAAATCCTGCACAAAACGCCGATAGTAGCCAGCCAACCCAAGGAAATTACGCACTTCTTTGACATTGGAAGGCCTCTTCCAATCCAAAACTGCTGAGACTTTGCTAGGATCTACAAATATGCCCTCTGGATTGATGATGTGGCCAAGAAAACCCACTTCTAAAATCCAGAACTCGCACTTTTTCAGCTTAGCAAAGAACTGATTCTCCCTCAAGGTGCTCAGCACAAGCCTCAAATGTCGCTCATGCTCCTCTTCTGATTTAGAGTAAACCAGAATGTCGTCGATGAACACTACGACAAACTCATCAAGGTACTTGTGTAGCATACTGTTCATCGCCTCCATAAAGACAGCAGGAGCATTAGTTAGTCCAAAAGACATAACTTTAAATTCATAATGCCCATACCTAGTGGAGAAAGCAGTCTTCTCAATGTCCTGCTCCCTCACATGGATCTGATTGTACCCCGACTGGAGATCAATCTTGGAGAACACCTTTGCTCCCTTCAGTTGGTCAAACAGATCCTCAATGCGAGGCAAAGGATACTTGTTCTTGACTGTCACTTGATTAAGAGCACGATAGTCAATGCACATGCGCCAACTTCCAACCTTCTTTGAGACGAAGAGAACGGGTGCTCCCCATGGCGAAACGCTACACCGAATAAAGCCCTTGGCCAACAGATCCTGCAACTGCTTCTTCAACTCGTCTTGAAAAGGACGAGCCAAGCGGTATGGAGAGATAGAAATTGGTCGAGTTCCCGGAACAAGATCAATACGAAACTCCACATTCCTCACGGAAGGTAAACCAGGCAACTCGTCAGGGAACACATCAACAAACTCCTTCACTACAGGAATCTCTTCAATGGAAACTGAAGAAGATGGCTTTTCTGACATAGCCATGAGGAAACCCAACTGCCTCAAACGGCGACCAGAAAACAGACTAGCCAAAGCAAAGACGGAACTGGAGGGTATACCACCCTGAAAGGTCAACTCTACCCCGGACGGGGCCTGCAAGGCTACCGTCTTCCAGAAACAACAGATCTTGGTACGGTACTGATGCAGCCAGTCCATGCCCAAAATGACATCAAAGGGAGCCAACTGAATCACCATAAGATTGGCAAAGAAAACGTCATCATCAATGGCGATGGTGCAACCCGGGCGAACCAAAGAGCTAGCAATCAAACCCCCAGGAGAACTGACTAACACGGACTCAGAAATCCACTTAACTCCCAACTTAGCTCTACTAGCAAACTTTGATGACACAAAGGAATAGGATGCTCCGGAATCAAACAAAACAAAGGCATCAACGGAATCCACGAGCAGAGTACCTGAAACCACCTCTGGATGCCCGGCTGACTCGGTGGTCGGCAAAGTGTACACTCCTGATGGCGCCGAGACAGTAGGAGCCCCGACTCCTGGCTGATGCCCCAACAGAGTTGGGGGCGGAGGAGGCAACTGAGGAGGAGTAGATGGCTGCGAGCACCAGTAAGCCGCTGGTGGCACCCATGCAAAGGGCGGCTGAGAAACAGGAGCAGCCATCATGTGCACCGATCCTCTGGAAGACGCCGCTGGAGTGGGAGGAGAAGGCACCGTCTCCCACTTGATGATGCTACCGGGATTCATGCGGTAGACTCGTCCCATGTGGCCGGGCTTGCCACAGTGGTTGCAACTCCCGGTCCAACCACACTCTGAAGCACGGTGCTCACCACCGCACTTGAAGCACTTCATGCCCTGCCCAGGCACAGGACGAACAGCCGCTCGCGAGGAAGACGACTGGGGCGGCCCCATCTTAGCCCCTGAGGAGGAGCCCTGTCCTCCCTTGAACTTCTTGAAGGTGGGTCGCTGAGAAGACCCACCTCCTCCACCAAAGGTCCTCTTCTGGCCCCCGCCTGGGGCCGTAGGAACCCCTGAACCACCTGGGTGTTGCTTATCCCGGGAAAGCTCCAACTCGAGCTCCATACCCTTCGCCTGGTCCACCACGAAGCAGAAGTCACGAGGGATAGTCGCCCCCATGACAACTCTGAACTCCTGGTTGAGGCCCCTACGGAACCTCCTTGCCTTCTCCCGATCGTCATTGCCACAGTACCAAGACGGCGCACCACGCTGTTGAACTCTACCTCATACTCTGCCACCGACCTCTTTCCTGGGAAAGAGTCGCCGAGTATGCTCCATCCGCTCAAGGAAAGACACTTTGGGTAGAACTTGGCTCGAGGCGAGCCACAAAGTCCTGCCAGTGGTGGACCAAGATCGGGGCTCTAGCAGCTAACCCCTACCACCAGATATCGGCTTGGCCTTTCGGTGAAAGGCCACAAAGCGAGCCTCTGGACCGAGGTCAACTCTAGGACCTCAAAGCGCCTCTCCATGTATCGCAGCCAATCTGCGGATGGATCGGCGTGCCGCTCCGTCAAAAGTGTCAAGACGGAGGGACATCCACTCCTGAGACTCATCCTCGGCTCCCAGCGAAGGGCAACAAGCTGGAGCCAGCTGCAGGGGAGGCACAACAAACAGGGGCTGCACCGCCGGGCGCAGCTCTGAATCTCCTCTACTGAGCCTGAACTAAATCCTCATTGGCGACGGGTACCTCCGCCCCATTGCTGAAGCTCCTCTGGTGGCCCATGAGCGTTGAGCGAAATGCTACCCTCAGCAACAGACTTCGCAACTCCCTGGGAGCCTCGCCCCTGGCCTCCACGGCCTCTACCCCTCGGCATGGCTGCTTTAGACAGACAACCATCCAACCACATAAACATAAACACAACATCATACAATCAAGAACATAGATCAAACATCATCATAGACATATTCTTTATCAAATAATCAAGCGCGATGCAATGATGAACCAAAACCCCATCCTACTGTGCAACCAAGTGTGTCAAATTTTAGATTAGTTATACCACTTTTGCAAGTTTTAATGTTCCTATCCTACAACAAAGTTTTAGTTAGAACCTAAGCCATGTTTCTAAGTTATTCCACATCATATTTTAGTTGCAACTTAAGGTATGACACTAAAAATACATATTCCAAGGACCTACAGCCCACTCTGATACCAACTGTAACACCCCAGCATTTAAAATGCCTGAATGTTACCAAACATAAGCTAAACAACAACTAAATACCACAATTTACCATAAATTCCAGCAAAGGTACATATGCTAAAAACCGAGATTTCGGCAGCATCTCCTTTGTTTTAACATGAATTAAAGGAGCAACAACAGTATAGCAATAAGGCAATATGAGAGACATCTAAAACAGCAATAACTAGAGTCTTAACGACAATATAAGACTATCGTCAAGCACTTAATGTCTCCAAGTGTCAAACGAACAATAAAACTCTCATAAAGCAAAGCTAAGCCTTAAATCAATGAGCATCACACGCAATTTATTATCAAACTAATAGAATGACTTGTGGAATCAATATGCTGAAGCTACGTGTGGGCATGTGACTATTTCCCTTCCCCGCATGCCGTTCTCATGGTACCTAAAACAACAAGAAAACACAAGCGTGAGTTCGAAACTCAGCAAGCATATTGCAATGGACAACAAGAACAATATCATGGCAATAACATCTCCCATCATGTATATCATCTCATTCATGAACACTTAACAATATCATCCTCATTATGTATGCAATGTAATGCCATGCTCATGTCTCTTTGGAAACTCATACCGGTATGGTTGAGTACACACCCGTCGGTGTGCACCCTCTCCCCCCTTCCATCCCGAAGATGGAGGGTGCCTACTCCTCGCTTCCAAACACCACGTGGATGGAATCACAATGTAGGACTTACTCAATGGCTCTCCAGATTAGTCATATCTTTCTCACCGACCTTCCCGGATTAGTTATGACTTTCTCACCGCCCGGGCCATGTAACATGTCATGTATGCAATTATGCCAACATCATATTTAACTCACATATTAACACATGGCATCATAACATACTAAACATGCTCATCATATCATTGGCAATCAATAAAGCATGGCAAGTGATCATATATCATGTAGTCAATCGCATCTATTCTCAACATGCAACCTACAAGTCGCTATCCATTACAACACACTTGCCTCAACCACGGGCAACGGATTGGCGGGAAGTAGAATGCACTCCCGGGGTCGCACCACCTGCACATAGGCATTACACACTCACAATCATGACCACAAAACAGTACGAAAACCCTATCTACCCCGACATTGCCAACTACTCGCAAAACCTAAAAACAGAGGTTCTGTCCCGTCGGGACAGCAACCTTGCAAAAGGCATAACTTGAGTTCTGGGACTCTGAATCAATTAAACGAGTACATCCTCGCGTAGCTTAGGAACTTTCCCAACTTTCTCTAGGTATAAGGAAAGACTGATTCAGAATCTAAAGTTGTTTAATCTACATATTACCGTGGTCTGTTCCAATTACGTCACAGATTTTAACACGCTCGGTAAAACAGCCATAACTTTCAAACGGCTGGGCGGAATTTAACTTTCTTTTCACCCACTGAAAGGTATTGAAATTATCTACAACTACTTCAACATCTGTACGACAAGATTCGGATTCTAAATTTACGAAAACGCAAACCCTAGGTCGACTGCTCATGCTGTCCCAAAACAGAAACGTGGCAACATCTAGATCTAATCCAAATTACTCAAATCCAGCACCACCAATTGATCTAAAAACTTTATAAACACCCTAAGAACAGTACCTAGATCTACCCCAAGGATCCCCATGATCATACCTTTGCCCGACGCACGAAAACTCCAATAGATCTCCTCGCTCCTCGCTCCACGCTCCTCGCTCCTCGCTCCACGCTCCTCGCTCCTCGCTCCTCGGATGGATCCACGAGGATGCAGGGGTGGGGAGGCCACCCTAGGGCAGCAAGGCGGTGGTGGAGAGGTGGTGGGGAGGTGGAGAGGTGGAGAGGGCAAGGGGCGCACGGCCAATGGGGGGAGGGGGTTGCGGCTAGGAGGCTAGGGGAGGTGTGGGGGCGCATAGAGGGGAGGTGGGGACGGCGACACCCCGAGGACCACCTTGACCTTGCGCAGCCGTTGCCCTAGCCGTCGCCGCCGCAGTGCCCCTGACGCGCCCGCAATCGCTCGCCGGAGTTGTAGCACTCCTCCACCACCGTTTTGCTTTGTTCCGCCGCCGTCCGCCGTCCCCCGCCGCCGTTGACCCCAGATCCGGACTCACCGCGACGAGACGCACCCGAAGGAAGAACTCACCTCACCGGAGGAGCCCGCAAACGCCGTTGCCCGTGTCGCCGTCCCGGCTCGGCCACCAGCTCCGCCCGCCGCGCCATCGACGTCGCTCGAAGCTTCTCAGCCGTCCGATCAAGATCCAACGTCCCAGATCACGCCACGTCATCTCACGGTGAGATCCCAATCCAAAACCCCAGATCCAATCTCGACCGTAGGATCTAGATCCAACGGTCCAGATCAAACGCGTTAACCCAAACGCGTGAAACCCAGATCCAATCTGGGCCGTTGAAATTCAAATCAACGGCCGAGATTGCGCCACGTGTCGGGAAGCCTGACCGCCGCGGTCAGCGCCCCCGTGCGTGTGACGCTGACACGCCGGGCCCGCGTGTCAGCGACGTGACCAAACCGCACCATGACGTCACGCTGACGTCATGGTGGGCTCAAGATGTCGGGCCGTCTCCTGCCGAAGCGCCGACGCCAAGAATGACGCTACAGTTGGGTCCCACTGCCAAGACTGCGGTGGCCGAGCCTCGCCGACGCCAAGAAGTGACGCTATCCGAGGCGACCCACATGTCGGGCCTCACGAGGAGCCGTGGACCGAGTCCACGTGAGACCCGAGCCGAGCGTGACCAAGTCCATGGATCGGCCGACGCCGCAGACCAATCAGAGGCTGACACGTGTCCAGGCTGACGCAATAATTAATTTCCGAAAAAGAAAATGATTTATTAATTCGAAATAATGATTTCAGATTTTGATTCAAACTTCAAACGCTTATAACTTTTGCGTTTCAACTCCGATTTGAGTGATTCAAATTTCTAAATTTGTATAAAATTGAGATCTACCTAAATATGAATTTTATTTAATTTTTGGACTAAAGTTTTTCTCTGTAAAATTATTTAATTGATTATTTAAACTTTAAATAATCATAACTTTTGCATTTTAACTCCAAATTTGACGATTCCAGTTCCTAAAAATTCATAAAATTATGTTCTCTCTGTTTATGGGTTTTATTTGGATGTTTGGACACTTTTTGCCTATTGTTTATTCGTCTATTGCTATTTGCACGCTTTACGAGTAGACGTTGAAGTGCCGGAAGGATTCGAAGGAGAAGTGTTGACTCAGGATCCAACTCAAGACCAAGGACAAGTACTTTTTGAAGGCAAGTTGTGCTTTGACCATGTTGATCCTATTTTGAAACCTATTTTGATTTAACTTATTGCATGCTAGTTCAATTAGAAAATACTTTATTTAAATATGGGGGATTAGATAAATACCAATTTGCTGTATGACACCTTGATTATCTAAATATGTGCCATGACCCCTTGTCACCCTAGTTGTGGATTACTAGTTGGACATTATTAAATTGCCAACATGGGTTTTTAGACCGTTGTAGTATACTGCTTAGACCTGCTACATGCTCATGACATGATTTTGGACAATCAAATGTTAATATTGACTTAATGATATATTGAACCTGTTTTGGAAAGGTATCATGTGATGTTAATGGCACGTGGTGCATGGTAATCAACTGGGGTTTGATAAATAGTTTTTCGACCGGGGCATGTGGCAAGAATAATCAGGTGGGCCAGTTGTGGCACTGGGGATGATGTTTTGGTTCTTCGGGTAGTCTTGCCCTGGTCACCCTAAGGACTTAACCTTGCAAGCCTTTGAACTGGGTCTAACGTGCAACCACATGTCTGTAATGGGACGGACCTAGTTGATTAAGTTGCTAATAACGTACCTGTGGGACCTCAGGAGGTCAACTACACCCTTTGTGTAAGTTGTACGGGGAGCGTCTGGAGTGAGGCCAGGTACCCATCTAACGGTTGATTGGCCTAAACTTCGCCTTAGCTAAGGGAAGGGTTAGTGTGCAATAACCGGGGAGGACCACTTGTATTGTTAGAAGTTTTCGTAAGACTTTGTTACAGGAACTCGCCTTTGTGGTGTTTGACTGTATCTTGTGGGTAAAGTGCATAACCTCTGCAGAGTGTAGAATCTATTCGAATAGCCGTGTCCGCGGTATTGGACATCGCTCGGGAATTACAGTCAAGGGTTAGATTTTTTTCAAAAATAACTTGGATCTGAAAGGTTGGGTTGGATTAATAATGATGTTGATGGAAATATGGATTAGGATGGGAAAGATGTTTATTAAACTCCTTGAAAAGTTATCTATGCTATACTTGTTTCTACTGCTTTCGAATCTACTTATGCTATTTGTCAAATGTCGTTTTACCATAAATATACCTTGAGCTATTCCTTTGTACCAAGCCATGCATATAGTATATTAGCTTGCATTCTGTGCATGACTTGCTGAGTACCAAGTACTCACCCTTGCCACAATACAACACCAGTTGAAGAGGAGACTACACCAGCTTTGGAGGAGGAGCTCCAAGAGGAACCGTCTACTTAGGGAGCGAGCCCGATCGGTTGCCTGTGGTATCTTTGGATGGCGCCACGGTTATTTGATTTTCAGCTACTATTTCTCTCTTAATAAGTTTAGCCTGCGAAATCATACATTTGTAACTTGACCATAAGGTCGAGTAACCAGTTTGGTTATTTAAATAAAAGAACTTTATTAGTATCGAGTGGTATGATTGTGATATTTACCGATGTTAAGACTGTGTGCACTAGCGCGTTCCTGGACTAGTGCTGAATACACAGAGGGTCCGGATTTGCAAATTCGGGGTCCCGACAGAGGTGGTATCAGAGCCATACTGACTGTAGGCTCACCCCTAGCTAGAATGGTCGTAGAAAGGTTAAAACCTATTTTCTAAAGCTAAAAATTTGTCAAGATAAGAAATGACATCTCGACTTATCCCATTCTTTCTTTTCTTGTCTCTTGCTGAATTTTTCCTTACCTTGTCACGATTTAAAAATTTCGAGTTCTTACGTGAGCACTCTTGTGACAGATGGAGGGAGAGTTCAACTACGTCGATCTGGAGGTTGGTCACGCCGCGGAACTTTGGCGTATGCTACAGACTCTCGGAGATTTTGAGAAGCCGCAATACCAAGTGGAAGTAATCAGATAAGCAGGATTGATCAAGGCTTGTGACGTGAAGATTGTGATACCCGCTAGGAAGAAGGGCCCAGGCAATCGCCCGATACACTACACTGCCAGGAGGTCTACAATGCAGATGGGTATCCAAGAACTATCACGACGAGCAATGCGACACCTTACCCGTATCTACGCCAGAGAGTTGGAGAGCACGGTGTTCCGATATCATCCGCGCAGCAATAAGCTTCTTGACCCGAAGGCGATTCAGGATGAGGATGCCATGGTCACACAATTGGCACGACTTGTTGTCGCCCAGGAGGATGTACTCGATGATACAAGCAAGGAGATACAGAAGGCCCGCAAGGAGATCACGACAGAAAAGAACAGATGGCGGGAAGCTCAAGAGTATGTGTCACACCTTCTGCGAAGGATTGACGAGTTGGAGATGGCTTTGTACGGACCAGAACTGCAGCCAAGATTTGAGCTACACGAGCCAGATCCGGAGGAGTCGATCTCGATGAGGACATCGCTTCTTTGACTACCACCGATGACCACGATTCTTTGGACTTGGCAATCGTTTCGCGCCTATGCCGCAGCATCCGTACCCAGGCCGTGGAGGTTTTCTCGATGAGTGAGCGTAGGTTTTATAGTGAGACTCCTTCGCCGAGTCGCGTCATAGAATAAAGAGTCACCCTTTAGGCGTTAGACTCCAGTGTTAGTTCGATTTGGATTTTCATTGCTTGCTGAGTGTGCAGTATGTGTTGCAAGGCCCCTAGGCATTGTAAGCAACCATACCAAGTTATTAATATCAATAATAAAGTTGGACCTTAAAATTACACCTTTCGCCCCGCATAAGTTCCATATTACTTGTCTATTCTTGTTTCCCTCTCATCTCTAAAACCTAGAGCAAATCGACAGATGGTGAACACCCGCGGAAACATTGGAGGCAATGGAAGTGGTTCTCGCCCAGCAAAAAACCCTAATGATGGAGCACCAAAGACCGCCACTTTGGATATGCAGAATTTCGAGCTTTTCTCGCTGCTCGACTCGGTTGATGCATGCTATGATGCAACAGTCTGACAGACGTCCTTTGCTCAGGCCACAGCTAATCAAGTCAATCAGGGACAACGCCAGAATACAAGACTGTCAGAGTTCATGAGGACCCATCCACCCACTTTCTCTGGGAATGCCAATCCATTGGAGGCCGATGATTGGTTAAGGTCAATTGAGAGGAAGCTACACATAGCTCAATGCATGGGAAATGAGAAGGTACTTTACGCTTCTCATCAGTTGGAAGGAACAGCCGCCGAATGGTGGGAGAACTTCTGTGCCACGCAAGAGAATCCTCAGGACATCACTTGGGAAGAGTTCACAGCTGCATTCCGTCAGTATCACGTGCCTGAAGGAATCATGGATCTCAAGAAGGAGGAGTTCAGAGCACTGAAGCAAGGTAATCAGCCAGTGGCCGACTACCTGAACAAGTTCACACAGCTGGCACGCTACGCACCTGAGGATGTAGCGACAGATAAAGCCAGACAGTCTCGTTTTATGAAGGGACTTAACTCAGGATTGCAGGTGGGATTGATCACCCACACCTTTCCAGATTTCCAAGAGTTGGTGAATAAGGCGCTTATTCTTGAGGACAAGCGCAAGGAACTGGATGAGAACAGGAAGCGCAGGATGCAACAGCAGGGATCACGCCAGGGAACGCAACAACGCCTGAGAGTTGCACCAAATCAGTTTTTCAGATTCCAGCCACAAAATGCAACAAGGACACCGTCACCAGCACCAAGAACCGTCAATCAAAACTACTGCACCCCAGCTTCGCTAGAAACGCTGCTCGAGCGATCGGCAAGAAGGAACAGTGAGACGCTGCTACAATCAGCAACGAGCCAGGACACTTTGCCATGATTGTCCAAAGAAGATGAGGAGTGACCCCGATTCGCTTCAATCTAGGAACCACCCAGCTAGGACGCCAAAGACAGAGCCACACCCTGCATCGTGGTGAGGGGCCGAGTCAACCATGTCACCGCAGATGCACTGCAGAATGCTACGGACGTCGTACTGGGTAAGTTACTTGTTAACTCAGTACCTACAACAGTTTTGTTTGACTCTGGAGCTTCGCATTCGTTTTCTTCGCAAGGCTTTGCTGCTAAAAATGAATTGGAGATTGCAAGACTTAAGTGCATGCTTTTAGTTCAAACCCCTGGTTCCGAACTCCGAACGAAAGTAGGATGTTCCGGGGTGAGAATACTAATAGATGGGACAGAGTTCCTAGCGAACCTTATTATTTTGGAGACCCAGACCTTAGATGTTATTTTGGGAATGGATTGGTTATCCAAGCACAGAGCCGTGTTGGATTGTGGACGATGGACTATCTCAGTTGAGAGCCCGTGTGGAAAGAAAGTGGAATTTCAAGCAACTGCAGTTAGAGATGGACAGATGATGGTTAATAGTACCAAGATAATCAGCATAGAGGATGTCTCAGTAGTGAATGAGTACCCAGATGTTTTTCCTGAAGATCTACCTGGTATGCCGCCAGACAGGGACATAGAGTTTGTGATAGAGCTTGTACTGCACAAGACCGATAGCAAAGAGACCTTATCGGATGTCCACCGAGGAGTTGGTAGATATGAAGGAACAGCTGGAAGAGTTAATGGAGAAAGGATTTATCAGACCGATTTCGTCGCCGTGGGGAGCACCAGTTTTGTTTGTCAAGAAGAAGGACGGGAGTTTCAGGATGTGCATTGACTACCGTGCACTCAATAAAGTCACCGTGAAGAATAAGTACCCGCTACCCAGGATTGATGATTTGTTTGATCAGCTGAGAGGAGCCGGAGTTTTCTCCAAGATTGATCTGAGATCGGGATACCATCAGTTGAAGATCCGATCAGAAGATATCCCAAAGACCGCATTCTCGTCAAGATATGGACATTACGAGTTTACAGTTATGTCCTTCGGTCTGACGAATGCGCCAGCATATTTCATGAATATGATGAATAAGGTGTTCATTGAATATTTGGACAAGTTTGTTGTTGTGTTCATAGATGATATCCTAATCTACTCCAAGACAGAGGATGAGCATGCCGAACACTTGAGCCGAGTTTTGGAAAAGCTGAGGGAACAGCAACTCTTCGCCAAGTTCAGCAAGTGTGATTTTTGGAAGGACAAGGTAGAATTCCTCGGACATGTAATGACCGCAGAAGGAGTCGCCGTAGATCCAAGCAAGGTAGAAGCTGTGTTACATTGGGAGCAGCCGAAGACTGTGACCCAGATCCGGAGTTTCCTTGGAATGGCAGGATACTACCGCCGTTTCATTGAAGGCTTTTCGACAATTGCGAAACCTCTTACGCAATTGCTGAAAAAGGAGAAGAAGTTTGCATGGACGTCAGAATGTGAGAAAGGATTTCAGGAGCTGCAGAAGCGATTGACATCAGCACTGGTGTTAGTTCTACCGGATGTTAATCAAAGCTTTGATATTTATTGTGATGCATCGCGCCAAGGACTTGGATGTGTGCTGATGCAGAATGGAAAGGTCGTCGCTTATGCATCAAGGCAGTTGAGGCCGCATGAGGAAAATTATCCGACGCATGACCTAGAGTTAGCTGCCGTAGTGCATGCCTTGAAGATATGGCGTCACTATCTGATCGGGAACAGATGTGAAGTGTATACGGATCATAAGAGCCTTAAATACATATTCACCCAGTCGGATCTGAACATGAGGCAGAGGAGATGGTTAGAGTTGATCAAGGACTACAATGTTCACTACACCATGTCCCACTAACACTGACGGAGAATCTGTCGGCAAAGGCACTGTACACCAACACACTATCTGTTGGTAAAATTTTTGCCGACAGATAACAGCAGTCGGCTAAAGTCCTGTCGGTAAAGATATTTGCCGACAGATAAATTTTTACCGACAGATAGTCTGACCACATTAATGAAAGATATACCGACAGACTATGTTTTGCCGACAGATATAGTTTCGCCGACAGACATATATTTGCCGACAGATACTACAATTGCCGACAGATAGTTTGTTGGTAAGAATAATTTTTACCGACAGACAGTTTGTCAGGATGCTTTGTTATTATGCAAAATTACTCATTATATATAATGACAGATTAATAACGATCGGTAATTGACACATTACAACACATCAAACAATAAGTAATTCATCCATTCAATCACTTAATTTACATAATCAGTAATTGACACATCAGACACATTATATCATATAGTCATTCATCCATTCATTCAACATATAGCTCAATGTTCAATCATTAAACAGGAACATAACCAAATTAAAGTGTCCAAAAGCACCTGTCCAAAAGCTCAACATTCTGATCAACTAACCAAATTAAAGTCAATGTCTTCCACACTGACAGATCAAGTTCTCTTACAAAAGTTAACCCTACTATTAGTCTTCCACACACATCAGATTACATGTACACAAAATGATCACTTAGCATATATCTAACTGGACATTCTAAAGTAAAGCACACTATTGATCAGTTGTCTTCCACAAACTATAGGTTAGGAACCACGATGTCATAAGCATGGCGTGAACAATGAACGCCCTAGGTCCTTCCAGTTTTGCCTGCAAAAAAAAAATTTTAGTAGTTGGATACACATTGACTTATTAATTAACGAGAGATAATTAAAATTGTATCAGGTTAATACACCTTAAACAAAACAATACCAGGTTAATACACTAATGTCATATTCTGGAGGAAAATCATGGGGGAAGTAATGTCCTTCATTCAAGATTTCTCATTGAAGTGACAGCACCACCACTCAGCTGAGCACATCAAAATATCTCTTTCTAAATGCTCCATTTTGAATCAAAATCTTAAGCCATATACACTTGGACATTGGCAGTCAAACATAATCACATATAAGTGAGAGAACTTAACAGCACAGCGCACTAGCACCAAAATATATCCACATCTGTAAAATTGATACATTGCGCATCCATAGCTGGATTAATACAAATATTTCAAACAAACTAACATGTAACTTGCTGATTCTTAAGGAACATGCATGCTAGATCATGAACTAGTTTAGCAAACTAATAATTAAATGTAGAGCGTATTTATACACCTGCATTGATTCGTGTCGAGGATGGCTTCTTACTATGGTTCATCTGCATAATTGTCATTTGTTAGTAACTCATACTCAATCATTAATTAGAATTATAAATAATGTGTAGTCTAGGTTATTACTTTCTTGCATGGCCACGCAATAGACATCATGTGAGCATCAGCCATAATTTCCATACCAGCATATGGACGAGGCAAAACAACATCCCTTTTTAACACAACATTTACAACAACCTCGTAGTATTCCCGTCCAAGAGGAATACCTCCCACCATGGTGTTTGGGTCAGTTGAAACAATTGTTGCCTTAGCCACAGGAATATCAGATCTCACAATAGCATATAATATGACATCTCTACCAACCTGAACCACATATTGCATTTTGGAATGTCAACAATAAAAATTAACATTGAAATCAAAAATAGAAAATCGGGACAATTATGTAATGAGAACATTACCAGGCTTTCATATTCATTAGAAGAGGTTTCACGGTTCCTTGTGGTGTCCTCAATGTTCCTTGGAGGTACCCTTCGGGCCACAACCTGCCTATGGACAACCATGTTCTCTTGTAACATATCATCCAGAGATGCACACTCAGCTGCATCATGTTCCTCACCATCATGTTGTTCATGGAACCTTTTATTCTACAACAAACCACAAAAAATGAATGTTTTAGTAGAGAAATTATTACTCCTACTAGCCAATACATCAGTTGATGACAATAACATAACAGAAGGTGATTGGTTCTATTGGTACTGTTCTATATTGCACGAGTCAATATTTTTCATTTGATACGTACTTTCATCTATCATGCCAATGTACAGGTAGTAATGGAGGATGGCATCAATCCAGATAATGACTCATGAGGTGCGTACCGTCAAATAATTTGTTTGGCCAGTACTTTCCCTACTGTTTTATCAAGGGCATGTGCCACTGCAGCTACGTGCTGCCTCTAATTTTATTTGTTGAATTCCTTCAGTATTTCAGGAGCTACAACAATTAAGGGAAGCTATTGGTACTGGAAGCAAAGGGTTGCCAGAAGATATGATAGCACTATTGCCAATTAGATCACTCAATTCTTCCTTTGTCACACTGAACAAGTTTATATATCTGTGTGCAAGTGTGATGGGCAGTTTTAAACAGATAACCTATAAACATTTCACCCACTTCTGTTAATGTTGACACAAACAAATGCGTGATATGCTGTATGGCTTACAAGAACCGAGATAGGCTAACTAAATTGCCCTGTGAGCATCAGTACCATCAAACATGTCACCAAATGGTTGAAGATCAATAAGGTAAGCTATCTTGCCTTTCCAGATTTCCAATATGTGAGCATTCTGGTAGTTTACTTCCAGGGATAGTTGTAGTTTCTGTGAGTGTGACTTGATTGCTACTTTACTTGCCTTAGAATTGTTTCTTGAACCTTTCACAGTTCCACCATTGTTAAACTCAAAATATAAATATATAATTGCTCAGATCCCTTTTGTATTGCCTATCATATATGCTTGCCAAGTGTGGTTTATTTTCAACAAGATAGGAAGAGAATCTAGCTAGAAATGTTAATAGGTAAAGTAGAACAAAGACTACTAAAATAAACGTCACACTTAAATTGGTAATGATATATTGCAGCAAAAAGAGGTAGGCAAATATTGTACCACATGTCGAGAATTAGATCCATGTTGTGATGTATGTTGTGAAGTGGTTTCCATGTTTTGCATTCCTTGAGAGGCTAACATCATTTGTTGCATTTGGTCCAATTGTTGCTGCATGTGATCCAAGCGTTGTACTAGAGCTACAACCTGTTGGTCAGCTTGTTGACGAGCTTGCATTTCCATTTTAAGCCTTGTTGGAATTTTTCTTTGTGTTCCAGGTGTGCCCACTTCTTGAGGAGTTGGTCCTAAACCTAAAACACGAACACGTCCTCTTGGCTCTTTCTCTCCACAAACATGTGAATACAAATCACCATCCTGAATACTCTTTTCCTTCAATTCTGGGTGGTTTGCAGCTGCATCTTTAAGTTCATTCTACAAAAAGGAATATATGCATGTTTATATCTTTGCTAATGAACTAACATTGCATATGTAGGTATTGAGCACAAACTTACAATTATTGGTTCTGCTTCTAGTACAGGAACTCCATTTTTACGAGTATGTGTTTTGATAAAGATTTCATCTCTTCGGGGAGGGTACCCTTGTGTCTCGGCCTACAAATATGCTTGATGTATATGAAATGTCCTAAATAATATAATGAATCACTTGTACAAGTAAAAGAGGTAGTTTGTTTACCAATTCGTGTGCAACACGGGCATAACTCTTGCTGCCAGCCGTATGTAACACGGACAACTTAGCACGATTTTCTTTACCTCTAATCATTCGAGCCTATAACATAAATGAAATGAAAAATGCAAGTGCAATCCAAATTAAAGCAATTCAATGAAAAGTGGGCCTTACTTCAGCTTCTGGAGATCTCCAATGATCAATAAGCTACTTCCAATCATTTTCATTAACTCTATGATCACGTTTTGCCATAAGTTCCTCATCAGTCAATGTTTCATCGAAGTTCTTGCTCTTTAGTTCTGCCTTAAATTCCTTCCATTTCTTTGCTGCTGATGTTATAACATAATTGAAAGCTGTTGCATCTAGGTCATAATATTCCTATTTAACATAGAAACAAAGTAATTCATCAAAAGGATTCACAACAGGACAATTAGGATGACTAATAATCTATTACAATACCTTAACTTTAGTCCACACTTCAAACTTCTTTACGGGGTCAACAAGCCTCCAGTCATCGCATATAACAGGTATATGTTTTCTCACCATTGTTCCAACGAAATTACCAAATTCTTTACTATCATTACCAATAGGCTGACCATATTCATTGAGGCCAATTCTAATTTTAGGCCCACCACCCTTTGAATATATGTTATGCTTTAAAGTGATACCCCTTCCTTTTCTTTTCTTTTGTTGTCCATCACTCGGATCTACATCAATTTCTTGTATAGAAAAGAGACATAACAAGCATGAAACAACATTAGAGATACAATATGCAACTCCAACATGTTGTGAGACTTCTATGGGAAGAACAGAATTACCTTCATTGTCATTTGAGGGATCTTCTAAGTCTTGGTATTCAGAATCTTCACCACTAGATTCCTCTTGATTCTCATTAGTCCTTTCTCTTGACTTTGATCGCAAATTAGGACCTGTAATTTCTTCTGTACTCGTGCGTTGAGTTGTCTACAAGAATATACAAATTGTGTAAAATAGATGTATGAATTACCTACAACCATTACATATGACAATTAAAACATACATAGATAACCTTTGCTGTTTTCTTGGGTCGGTGTGATGAGTTTGCTTCATTCCCTACAACAGACTTGACTAGAGGGAGATTTAGAGATCGCATGAACTCCTTGTTTCTTGCAACGTTTGCATCCTTTTGTAGTTCATATTGGTTGACCTCTCCATTATTAACCTTTCCTCTTGCGCTTGCCATTTTTTCTCCTGAAGCATGACACAAAGCATTAGAAGTGCAATACAAGAGTAATTACGTAGTCGAATTTATAAAGAATTAAGAACAATACATGTAAGGCTTACTTTGTAGGTTTGTTTGTATCAACAATTGTTCCATCTATGTCTGTCCTAACATAGTTAGTACCTCCAGTGGCAACATTCAACCTTTCATTAATACCTATATTAGGCAATGACACATCTACTTCATTATCATGCTCTTGACTTATCTCATTTGCGTCGTCACACATGTCATACAAGTCACGTGGTTTTGACTGAACAACAGCACACCACTCAATATCAATGGGATCTTTAACATAGTAAACCTGAGTAGCCTGGGAAGCTAAAATGAAAGGTTCATCTGATATCTTCACACCGGTATTGAATAAATGCTTGAAATTGACAGTAGTAACCCCAAATTGATCGGTTTTCACCCATTTGTCTTGTATGCGGTTGTCAACCCAATCACATTTGAAGAGTACTACATTTCCTTTATGGCCATAGTCTAACTCAAGAATTTCCTTTATAATACCATAATATGTCTTGTTTCCTATTAATAGGTTGTCATTGTTTCCCCTTTCAAAACATGCAGTCTGTGCAACTAGAGCTACTCCACTACATTGAACCGGCCTACCCATGTCATACGACTGTGTATGAAAATTGAGCCCATTTATTGTATAGCTATTATACTTTCGTGCAACCATGCTTGGCTCCTTAGCTAAAATTTTTATTTCTTCTACTATTTCCTCACCCATTTTTGCCACCTGTGAATATGGAAGACAAATGTTAAACTGAAATGGAACTCCATGAGAAATCACATATTGATTAAGTTGTGTGCCTACTTACATGCAACCTAAACCACTCATGGAAGGTCTCATGCTGAACACGACTGATTTCTCGTTGATTTTGAAGACCAATTGAGGAAAGATAGTCAACATGCTTACTGCAAAGAAATGATCCTTATAGCAATACATGATATGAACAGGAAAGATCTTTGTAGCAAAGAAATAATCTGGATAGCTTACTTCAAGTAAGGTTCTATATTGTCGTAGTTGAATAGGACATATCTATGTGCTTGAAGCCAGGTTTTGTGATCTAATGTCACAAAGCCCTTGCCAGCCAATCCTCGACCAATGTTACAGAAAAATGGAGTGGTACTGATGATTTCCCTATGCAAACCATCATCATTTCTGACTCGTCGAGTAAACCGAGTCTCACCTTGTAAATAGCGAGAACAAAATGTAAGACTCTCATCAAACAAATAGCTCTCCGCAATCGATCCCTCCGGATGACTTCTAGTACGAACATAGCCCTTACACCTCATCAAATACCTGTAAAAATACCTAAGTTATTTGTAAATTTACTTGTGGTAATACATATATTTTTGTTTGCTAAGAATACTTTTAGAAATTACCTCTCTATAGGGTACATATTCCGAAAATGTACTGGACCAGCAGTTCTTGCTTGGGTAGGAAGATGAACCATCAAGTGTACCATAAGATCAAAAAAAGATGGGAGAAATATAGTCTCAAGAAGGCTTAAGGTCTCAGCTATTTCTGCTTCTAGTTTTTGCATATCACTTACGCGAATAACAGGTGAGTAGATTTTCTTGAAAAAATTTCTAACACGAATCAGTGTTGCACTGACTTTTTCTGGCAGTATCCTTCTGATGGCAAGTGGAAGTAAATGCTGTAGAAGAATATGGTTGTCATGGCTCTTCAGTCCAATTATCTTATTCTCATTAACATGCACGTTACGACGTATATCAGATGCATAACCATCAGGAAACTTAACTCCTTTTAGTACTTCACAAAATAACTTCTTCTCAGTAGAACTCATGGAGTAAGGTGCTGGAGGTAAATAAAATTTATCTTCTACTTCAATAGGATGAAGATCCCTTCTAATATCTAGAGACTGAAGGTCCAAACGAGAATTCAAATTATCCTTAGTCTTCCCATCAATGCCCAAAAGTGTGTTAATTATGTTGTCACATACATTCTTTTCTATGTGCATGACATCTAAATTATGTCGCAATAGTAAGTCCTTCCAATATGGCAACTTGAACCAAATAGACCTCCTTTTCCAAATGATCAATGGCTCCCCCTCCTGCCGCTTCTGCTTTTTTGTTGGCTTCTTTCCAGATGGATCTTTCCCAAAAACCGTATGAATATTTTCTGTTTGCACCAAAACCTCCTCCCCAGATAATGGACTAGGTGCCGACCTAAGCTCAATTTTACCATCAAATGAATTAGCATCAAACCTAAATGTATGGTTTGCATGTAAGAACCTACGATGTCCCATATAGCAAGTCTTGCTACCTTTTTTCAATCGTAAAGAACATGTATACGAGTGGCATTCAAGGCATGCTCCTTCACCAGAGGTAACGCATCCAGCCACATAGCCTAGACCTGGGTAATCAGTAATGGTGCACAATATGGCAGCACGCAATTGGAAGTACTCATCTTTGGAGGCATCAAAAGTTCTAACACCTTTATCAAACATATCTACCATATCATTGACTAGTGGCTCAAGATAGACATCCATATCACTACCAGGAGCTTTTCGACCTGGAATTAACAATGAGAGAATGAAATTTGGTTGCTTCATACACATCCAAGGTGGAAAATTATATGGAATCAAAATAACAGGCCAAATGCTGTAACCAACATTCAAGGACCTGAATGGATTAAAACCATCTGTAGCTACCGCAAGTCTAATATTGCGACTATCTGAAGCAAATTCAGGATGTCTATGGTCAAAATCCTTCCAAAGAGGAGAATCTGCAGGATGCCTAAGTAAACCATCCTTTTTGCGCTCTTCATCATGCCATCTCATGTCAGTTGCAGTTCTAGAGGACACAAACAATCTTTGAAGCCTTCTTTTTATTGGAAAATAGCGAAGAACTTTATTAGGAACCTTGTGCACACGTTTTCCATCTAGACTTTGCTTTTCTGATTTCCATCGTGATGTTCCACATGTTGGACAACATTCAGCATTAGCATGGTCCTTCCAAAATAGAATGCAATCATTTTCACATGCATGGATACTAACATACCCAAGTCCTAGGCATTTAACCACTTTCTTAGCTTCATTGTAGTTTTTAGGTAGCATGGACCCATCAGGGAAAGCATCTTTTAGTAGATCTAGTAGTAGGTCAAAACTTTTATCAGTCCATCCTCCAAGCAATTTGAGATGAAGTAGTCTAACTAGGAAACGTAGCTTTGAGAAGTTCTTACACCCTAGATATAGATCTTGACCATGATCATCTGCTAACTTTTGAAGAGCTTCTAAATCTTCATTGGGCTGCTCCAAACCACCATCGTTCTCGAAATCCCTATTATTGTCTAAACCACATGCTAAGTCTCGAAGCAAATTGGAAATGTCATCATCTTCGTCTGAATTCTCCCCAACCTCGGCCTCATTGCAGTCATGAGTATTCACAAAAGAGAAGCTTGATTCTCCATGATAAGTCCATGTTGTGTACCCTTCTTGAAATCCCTCACATATCAAGTGCACACGCACTTCACTTGCTTCTCTCCACAAAGAGTTAACACATTTTTTGCAAGGGCATAGTATTTTGTTTCCTTTTGCTGAATTACTAAATGCATAACCTAGGAATCTATTCACTCCATCTAAATAGACCTTTGTGTGCCTACAAATAGTATATATGCAACATGTTAGTTGAAATATTTACTGTTGCTAGCATCTAATAAATGTACAAAAATATGATGTACCTAGGTGCATCCATCCAACACTTATCCATGCTGCACCTCTGCTAGCAATATCGATAAGCTATCTAAATTCAATATACATGTTGTAAGTGTCAATATATATAGCATAATAGATCAGTAGTTACTAGAAACTATGCAAATAAGAAAGGACAACATAAGATAGTAACAACATAAGATAGAAATTATGCAACTGTAATGTCATTTCATACCCAAATCAATTTTATAAGATAGTAACAACATGATAAGAAAGGATAGTAAGGAAAGGGAGTACACTACCTATTTAGACACTCTTCAAAGAAGTCAAGTACTGCTAATGTTGTTGTTATCCAGATGCTAGGTCAAATGGTTTGCAGTGCGCATGCCATCCTCTCGATCCTAACAAGGACAAAGAATCAACCTTAAGTAGGAAAATATTAACCTATCACATACATGCACGTATCTATCAGCATACATGACAATTAATATGGATATACACTACAATGATAGTGATCAACGATGAGAATCAAAGAGGTCGGACAATATATACATGCATGTTTTTCTTATATAAAGGTTAATCATAACAGATGCAAAACACATACATGCTTGTATCTATCAGCATACAAGATGTCCAAGTTAAGTTGAAATTGAATCACAATAAGACAACCTGCTGTTCACACAAACATGCGAGGTAAGCACGTGAACCATGGTCTTGTAGTATAGGGCAGGTCCAGGGAAAAATTTTCCACTCAAGTGTGAAGTGCTATATACTCTAATAGCCATCAAGGAAAAGCATAAAAGAAGAAACAAGATTGCTAATGGCCTGCTTCTACCTCCCCAGGTTTCATACTTCGACTAAGATGAAACATGACCTTTGATTCAAGCATAACTTCAACTAAAAGTACTACTCTTGTGTGAGAAAATGTAATGCATAGACACAAGAAGAGGTAATCATACACACAAGAAGAGGTAATGCATAGATCTGGGAACCAGACAAAGTTATGGACAATGGAGGTGGTCAGAGGCGTAGCCGGTCGGAGGTGCATGCTTGTAGCGGCGACTGCTTCTTTGCATCTTTGTTTGTGCGCCTCTTTCTTCAATGCATTTGGTTGGCCATGGTTGTGTTGCAGTTAGCCCCCCACCACTTGCCCATTAACCCAACCCCCCTCCCTCTCCCTATCTCTCCTCTAGTTTTCAATCAGTGTATGATGCATATGACCATATGCATGAGCAGAATGACCACGACCACTGGCCATTGCAGATATATGACCATATGATTTCCCGATGAGCTAACTTGGCAAGATTCCATTACAAATAGAAAGATTTTGTTGTGTCATGTATACTAGCACGAGTGTACCTATATATGCATGGTTGTTGCATGTGCTCATCCAATAAACATTTGCATGCACAAGTATCTATCTTTATATATACGTCAACTGGTAGCCAGGAGTAGCTAGTATCGATGAGTTGTGTCCTGGACGTGCCCAGGCAGATGGATGTTGATGATCCATGAAAAGAGTGCTGCAATGAATGTGTGCGAGCCTTTTGTAATCACCTAAGAATAGAACAGAACTTGAAAACTTATAATTTACACACAGTTAAATGAACCACATGCATGTAGTACAAACAGAAAACCCCCCAAAAATGTGTTGAGCTATAAACGCTTACTTAGCAGCACAGTCACATTGGCATTAGAAAACTTGAAGAAGGGAGCTAGCTTATTGGTCATGGCATCTGACCGATCAAGAAGATAAAAAGGGCCGGGGTTGTCAAAATTACGCACGCGGTGGCCGATCACGGACTGGTCGCAGGCGGTGGCGGTGGCGGTGGGAGCTAGGACGCAGCCGGTTGGAGGCGGAGGGGGCGTGGCCGGACCGGTGGGAGGCGATGTGACACCTCGGAGTGTCGTATCCTTAATTTTTGAACATGATATGGTTAAATACAGTATGAGATGTGGAAATAAGGTTAAAATCATAAGGATCGGGGGTTAATAACGTTTCCGGGCCGTTTCCGGGCCGTTTTCGGGGTTTTTGGGCCTTCCCGGAGGAGTTTTGGGCCTTGGTGGGCTTTGGTGGGATGGATTAGGACTCCGTAACGGACTAGGATTGGGTTGAGGGCTGTTAAAAGGGGCTTCCCCCAGCCCCCTTGCGCCCCCACCTCCCCATATTGCGCCCCCACCTTCCCTTGCGCCTCTCCTCCCTCCCCTCCCTAAGCCCTAGCCCCCCAAACCGTGCGCATCCCCCTCTTTTCCTCCACCTCCACACCACCTCCCCTCCACCCCTTGCTGCCCTAGGGTGGCCTCCCCATCCCTGCACCTTGTGGAGTCATCCCGTGGGGCGAGGAGCGAGGAGCGAGGAGCGAGGAGCGAGTAACGTGGAGCGAGGAGCGATTCGCGAGGAGATTCATTGGAGTTTTGTGCATCGGGCAAAGGTATGATCTTGGGGATCCTTGGGGATGATATAGGTACTGTTATTAGGGTGTTTATCAAGTTTTTAGATCAATTGAAGGCGCTGGTTTGAAGTAATTTGGGTTAGATCTAAACTTGTCCACGTTTCTGTTTTCGGGCAGATTGAGCAGTCGAACTAGGGTTCGAGTTTCCGTCGATTTAGAGTCCGAATCAGACCGTACGGACTTCTAGGAAGTTGTAGATAATTTAATTATCTTTCCGTGGACGTAAAGCACGTTAATTTCCGATCAGCCGTTTGAAAGTTATGGCTGTTTTACCGAGCGCCTAAAAATCTGTGACGTAACTGGAACAGATTGTGGTAATCTGTAGATTAAACAATTTTAGAGTCCGAATCAGTCTTTCCCTATAACTAGAAAAAGTTGGGAAATTTCCTAAGCTTCGCGACGGTGTACTCGTTTATTCGATTTGGAGTCCCAGAACTCAAGTTATGCCTTTTGCAAGGCTGCTGTCCCGCCGACAGAACCTCTGTTTTTAGGTTTTGCGAGTAGTTGGCAATGTCGGGTTAGATGGGGGCGTGTGTACTGTTTTGAGGTTATGATTGTGAGTGTGTGATGCCTTTGTGCAGGTGGTGTGACCCCGGGAGAGCCCTCTTCTTCCCGCCAATCCGTTGCACGTGGTTGAGGCAAGTGTGTTGTGATGGATAGCGAGTTGTAGGTTGCATGTTGTGATTAGATGGAATTGTTTACATGATATGTTCACTTGCCATGTGTTAATAATTGATATGATATGATGAGCATGTTTAACATATTATGATGCCATGTGTTAATATGTGAATTGAATATGATAATTGGCATGGTTGCATGCATGTCATGAGATAGGGCGAGGGCGGTGAGAAAGTCTTAACTAGTCCGGCAAGGTCGGTGAGAAAGTTATGACTAGTCCGGAACGCCATTGAGTAAGTCCTATGTCGTGATTCCATCCACGTGGTGTTTGGAAGCGAGTAGGCACCCTCCATCTTCGGGATGGAAGGGAGGAAAGGGTGCACACCGACGGGTGTGTACTTCCCATACCGGTATGAGGTTCCAGAGGGTCAGGAGCAATGCATTACATCGCATACAAATTGATGATGATATTGATAAATATTCATGAATGAGATGTTATACATGATGAAAGATGTTATTGACTTGTTGTTATGCTTGTTGTCCATTGCAGTATGCTTGCTGAGTTTTCGAACTCACCCTTGTGTTTTCTTGTTGTTTTAGGTACCATGAGAACGGCATGCGGGAAAGGGGAATAGTCACACGCTCACACGTTGCTTCACTTTAGTGTTTCCCCAAGTCAATTCATTTAGTTTGATAATACATTGCGCGTGATGGCCTTTAAATTAAGTCTTAGCTTGGTTAATGAGAGTTCTATTGTTTGTTTGACACTTGGAACTTTAAGAGCTTGATGTTAGTCTTTTATTGTCGTTAAGACTTTATTTATTGCTGTTTTAGATGTTTCTCTTATTGCCATATAATGCTATATTGTTGCTGTTCCTTAAATTCATGATAAAACAAAGGAGGTGCTGCCGAAATCTCGGTTTTTAGCCTATGCACCTTTGCTGGAATTTTATGTTAAGTATGGTATTTAGTTGTTGTTTAGCTTATGTTTGGTAGCATTCGGGCATATTAAATGCCTGGTGCTACTGATTGGTATCGAGCGGTCAGTAGGTCCTTGGAATGTGAATTTTTAGTGTCATGCTATAGGGTACAACTAAAATGTGATGTGGAATAACTTAGAAACATGGCTTAGGTTCTAACTAAAACCTTGTTATAGGATAGCAACGTTAAAACTTGTAAAAGTGGTATAACTAATCTAAAATCTGACACACTTGGTTGCACAGTAGGATGGGTTTTGGTTCATCAATGCATCGCGCTTGATTATGTGATAAGGAATATGCTTATGATGATGTTTGATCTATGATCTTGATTGTGTGCTTTGGTGTTTGGGTGGTTGTCTGACTAGCAGCCATGCCGAGGGGTAGAGGTCGTGGACGCCGTGGCCGTGGAGGCCAGGGGCGAGGCTCCCAGGGAGTTGAGGAGTCTGTTGCTGAGGGTAGCGTTTCGCTTAATGCTCGTGGGCCAGCTCAGGAGGAGCTTCCAGCTGTGCGGTCGGGCGAAGTGCCGCCGCCAATGAAGATTTAGTCCAGGCTCTGCAGAGGAGATTCAGAGCTGCGCCCGGCATGCGGGCAGCCCCTGGCAGTTGTGCCTCCCCTGCAGCGGCCTGTTGTTGCCCCGCCGCACCGGGCCGAGGATGAGTCTCAGGAGTGGATGTCCCTCCGTCTTGACACTTTCGATGGAGCGAGCACGCCGATCCAGTCCGCAGATTGGCTGCGGTACATGGAGAGGCGCTTGAGGTCCTAGAGTTGACCTCGGTTCAGAGGACTCGCTTTGTGGCTTTTCATTTGAAGGGCCAAGCCGATATCTGGTGGGAGGGGTTACGGCCGCTAGAACCCCGATCTGGAATCGATCACAGGAGGACTTTGTGGCTCGCTTCGAGCCAAGTTCCACCCAGAGTCTTTCCTTGAGAGGATGGAGCTTACTCGACCACTCTTTCCCGAGGAAAGAGGTCGGTGGCAGAGTATGAGAAGGAGTTCAACAGCGTGGTGCGCTTCGTACCGGCTGTGGCAGCCGACGATCGGGAGAAAGCTAGGAGGTTCCGTAGGGGCCTCAACCAGGAGTTCAGAGTTGTCATGGGGGCGACTGTCCCTCGTGACTTCTGCTCTGTGGTGGAGCAAGCGAAGGGCATGGAGCTCGAGTTGGAGCTCTCCCGGGACAAGCAGAACCCGGGAGGTTCAGGGTTCCTGCGGCCCAGCGGGGCGAGAAGAGGACCTTTGGTGGAGGAGGTGGGTCCTCTCACGTCCCACCTTCAAGAAGTTCAAGGGAGGACAGGGCTCCTCCTCGAGGGCTAAGATGGGGTCGCCCGATCGTCTTCTTCGCGGCGTTTGTTCGTCTGTGCCCGGGCAGGCATGAAGTGCTTCAAGTGCGGTGGCGAGCACCGTGCTTGAGTGTGGTTGGGTGGGAGTTGCAACCACTGTGGCAAGCCCGGCCATATGGGGCGAGTCTGCGGATGAACCCTGGTAGCATCATCAAGTGGGAGACGGTGCCTTCTCCTCCCACTCCGGTAGCGTCTTCTAGAGGATCGGTGCACATGATGGCTGCCCTGTTTCTCAGCCACCCTTTGCGTGGGCGCCACCGGGCGTCTTGGTGCCGCGGCCGTCTGCTCCTCCTCGATTGCCTCCTCCGCCACCGGCTTTGATGGGGCATCACCGAGTCGGGCTCATACGTCGGCGCCACCAGAGTGTACGCTTTGCCGACCGCCGAGTCACCGGCATCCAGAGGTGGTTTGGTACTCTGCTCGTGGATTCCGTTGATGCCTTTGTTCTATTTGATTCCGAGCATCCTATTCTTTTGTGTCGCTCGGAGTTTGCTAGTAGAGCTAAGTTGGGAGTTCAATGGATTTCTCGAGTCCGTGTTAGTCGATTCTCCTGGGGTTTGATTGCTAGTTCTTTGGTTTGCCCTGGTTGCACCATTGTCATTGATGATGAGGTTTTCTTTGCCAATCTTATGGTGATCCGATTGGCTCCTTTTGATGTCATTTTGGGCATGGGTGGTTGCATCAGCACCGCGCCAAGATTTGTTGTTTTACGGAAGACGGTTGCCTTGCAGGCCCGTCAGGAGAAGAGTTGACCTTTCAGGTGGTATACCCTCGATTCCGTCTTTGCTATGACAAGTTTGTTTTAAGGTCGGCGTTTGAGGCTGTTGGGTTTCCTCATGACTTTGTCTGAGAAACCATCTTCCTCAGTTCCCATTGAGGAGATTTCTGTAGTGAAGGAGTTCGTTGATGTGTTCCCTGACGAGTTGCCTGGTCTACCTCCTGTGAGGAATGTGGAGTTTCGTATTGATCTTGATCCGGGCACTCGACCTATTTCTATCTCTCCATACCGCTTAGCTCGACCTTTTCAAGACGAGTTGAAGAAGCAGTTGGAGGATCTGTTGGCCAAAGGCTTCATTCGGCGTAGCGTATCGCCATGGGGAGCACCCGTCCTCTTCGTCTCGAAGAAGGATGGAAGTTGGCGTATGTGCATTGATTATCGTGCTCTTAATCAAGTGACAGTCAAGAACAAGTATCCTTTGCCTCGCATCGAGGATCTGTTTGACCAACTGAAGGGAGCAAAGGTGTTCTCCAAAATTGATCTTCAGTCGGGGTATAATCAGATCCGTGTGAGGGAGCAGGACATTGAGAAAGGCGCTTTCTCCACTAGGTATGGGCATTATGAATTTAAAGTTATGTCTTTTGGACTAACTAATGCTCCTGCTGTCTTTATGGAGGCGATGAACAGTATGCTACACAAGTACCTTGATGAGTTTGTGGTAGTGTTCATCGATGACATTCTGATTTACTCTAAATCAGAAGAGGAGCATGAGCGACACTTGAGGCTTGTCTTTGAGTACCCTGAGGAGAATCAATTCTTTGCTAAGCTGAAAAAGTGCGAGTTCGATTTCAGAAGTGGGTTTTCTTGGCCACATCATCAATCCAGAGGGCATATCGGTAGATCCTAGCAAAGTCTCAACAGTTTTGGATTGGAAGAGGCCTTCCAATGTCAAAGAGGCGCGTAGTTTCCTTGGGTTGGCTGGATACTATCGGCGTTTTGTGCAGGATTTCTCTATCATTGCCAAGCCACTTTCTGGCCCGACTCGAGAAGGGGATGAAGTTCCAAAGGATCGCAGAGTGTGAGCACAGCTTACGCACTTTGAAGGAGAAGTTAGTGATCGCCTCTGTTCTTACCCTTCCGAACCGGGAAGCGCTTCACTGCTTATTCGATGCTTCTCGGTTGGGACTTGGTTGTGTGCTCATGCAAAATGGCAAGGTGATTGCTTATGCTTCGAGGCAGCTGAAAAAGCATGAGCAGAACTATCCCACGCATGATCTTGAGCTAGCCGCCGTGGTGTTTGCATTGAAGATATGGAGGCATTATTTGTACGGCGAATCTTGTGATATTTTTATCGATCACAAGAGCCTCAAGTACATCTTTACTCGTAAAGATTTGAACTTGAGGCGAGAGGAGGTGGCTAGAATTGATAAAGGATTATGACCTCACTATCCAAGTATCATCCGGGAAGGCAAATGTGGTGGCCGACGCTCTC
Organism: Rhipidocladum racemiflorum; assembly: GCA_036346355.1. Classification (NCBI taxonomy): domain Eukaryota; kingdom Viridiplantae; phylum Streptophyta; class Magnoliopsida; order Poales; family Poaceae; genus Rhipidocladum; species Rhipidocladum racemiflorum. The sequence goes on along the minus strand of CM070577.1, from coordinate 53,926,106 downwards.
GATCGCAAGACAATGCCCCTGTTGTTGATTGTCTTGTTGCTGATTTTGAGCGTTTGGGAGTCTCCTCTTGCTGCGGGGACCGTGCAAGCTGAAACTCAATTGATTCTTGAGTCGGGATTCCCGGCGTGTGCGGAGGCACAAAGAAGATGATCGTTTGCTCCAGCAGTGAGGAAACGCCTTGAGGATGGCAAGTCGGGAGACTTTACCGTTGATGATGCGGGAGTTTTGAGGTTTCAGGGGCCGTCAGGCGTGCCCGTAAATCTCAAGTGAAAGAAGACATTCGAGAGAAGCTCATCGCACCCGTACCACGGTCCATCCTGGAGAGACCAAGATGTACAGGACTTGAAGAAGAATTTACGGTGGAAAAGGATGAGAGTGGATATTGCCAAGTATGTGGCGTCTTGTGGGATCTGTCGGAAGATCAAAGTGAGCATAAAGCGTCCGCCGTCTGTTGCAGCCATTGGAGGTTCTGTGTGGCCATGGGATGACATCTCCATAGATTTTGTGGTTGGTCTACCTCGTTCTCCACGAGGAAGGATGCTGTTTGGGTTGTGGTGGACTGTCTCGAGAAGTCTCACAAGATTTCATTCCCATCCGCACGACCAATTCAGCGAGCGAGTTGGCTCCCATCTATGTGCGGGAGATTGTGAGATTGCATGGTGTACCCAAGACCATTATCTCTGATCGGGATGCGAAGTTCGTCTCCAAGTTCGGGAGAGTTTGCAGAGTGCTTTGGAGTACGCAGCTTTGCCTTAGTACCGCTTTTCACCCTCAGACAGATGGGCGATCTGAGCGTACCATCCAAACTTTGGAGGACATGCTCGGGGCCTGTGTGATGGCTTGGAAGGGTAGCTGGGAAGACCATTTGCCCCTTGCAGAGTTTGCTTACAATAATAGCTACCATTCCAAAGATCCTGGCTGCTCCTTATGAGTCTTGTATGGTCGGAAGTGCAGATCGCCACTTTGTTGGGATGTCTGTGGGCGAGATAGCTATTCTTGGGCCGGATTGGGTTCTGCAGAGTGTTGATTGGGTGTCGGAGGTTCGGCAAAACCTTCTCGCAGCACAGAGCAGACAGAAGAGCTATGCGGATGTGAGGCGGCGAGACTTGGAGTTTGAGGTGGGTGATAGCGTACTCTTGCGAGTATCTCCCACCAAGGGTGTGGTGCGTTTTGGCACCAAAGGAAAGCTCACCAAGGTATGTTGGGCCTTTTCCTATCCTCGCCCGAGTTGGCAGGTTGGCCTATCGCCTAGAGCTACCGGAATCCATGCAAGGTGTGCATGATGTGTTCCATGTCTCGATGTTGAGGAAATACTTGCACGATCCGGAGTTGGTGGTTCCATTAGAACCATTAGTGCTTCAGCAGGACCTCACCTTCGAGTCCCGTCCTGTGGAAATTCAGGGACTTGAGCGAGTGATGAAGAACAGGCGCTTAAGTTTGTCAAGGTCCTGTGGTCACATCGGCCCGAGAGAGAAGCGACTTGGGAGCTGGAATCTCGCATGCGCGAGAAGTATCCCGAACTTTTCGCCTCAGGTGTGTGATGTGAAAACCTAGCTGTCTTTGGTTTTGCTGGGTTTCGTGTTGGTGCGTTTAGATTCGAGGTCGAATCCTGTTGAAGGGGGGAAGAATGTGACACCTCGGAGTGTCGTATCCTTAATTTTTGAACATGATATGGTTAAATACAGTATGAGATGTGGAAATAAGGTTAAAATCATAAGGATCGGGGGTTAATAACGTTTCCGGGCCGTTTCCGGGCCGTTTTCGGGGTTTTGGGCCTTCCCGGAGGAGTTTTGGGCCTTGGTGGGCTTTGGTGGGATGGATTAGGACTCCGTAACGGACTAGGATTGGGTTGAGGGCTGTTAAAAGGGGCTTCCCCCAGCCCCCTTGCGCCCCCACCTCCCCATATTGCGCCCCCACCTTCCCCCTTGCGCCCCTCTCCTCCCTCCCCCTCCCCTAAGCCCTAGCCCCCCCCAAACCGTGCGCATCCCCCTCTTTTCCTCCACCTCCACACCACCTCCCCTCCACCCCTTGCTGCCCTAGGGTGGCCTCCCCATCCCTGCACCTTGTGGAGTCATCCCGTGGGGCGAGGAGCGAGGAGCGAGGAGCGAGTAACGTGGAGCGAGGAGCGATTCGCGAGGAGATTCATTGGAGTTTTGTGCATCGGGCAAAGGTATGATCTTGGGGATCCTTGGGGATGATCTAGGTACTGTTATTAGGGTGTTTATCAAGTTTTTAGATCAATTGAAGGCGCTGGTTTGAAGTAATTTGGGTTAGATCTAAACTTGTCCACGTTTCTGTTTTCGGGCAGATTGAGCAGTCGAACTAGGGTTCGAGTTTCCGTCGATTTAGAATCCGAATCAGACCGTACGGACTTCTAGGAAGTTGTAGATAATTTAATTATCTTTCCGTGGACGTAAAGCACGTTAATTTCCGATCAGCCGTTTGAAAGTTATGGCTGTTTTACCGAGCGCCTAAAAATCTGTGACGTAACTGGAACAGATTGTGGTAATCTGTAGATTAAACAATTTTAGAGTCCGAATCAGTCTTTCCCTATAACTAGAAAAAGTTGGGAAATTTCCTAAGCTTCGCGACGGTGTACTCGTTTATTCGATTTGGAGTCCCAGAACTCAAGTTATGCCTTTTGCAAGGCTGCTGTCCCGCCGGGACAGAACCTCTGTTTTTAGGTTTTGCGAGTAGTTGGCAATGTCGGGTTAGATGGGGGCGTGTGTACTGTTTTGAGGTTATGATTGTGAGTGTGTGATGCCTTTGTGCAGGTGGTGTGACCCCGGGAGAGCCCTCTTCTTCCCGCCAATCCGTTGCACGTGGTTGAGGCAAGTGTGTTGTGATGGATAGCGAGTTGTAGGTTGCATGTTGTGATTAGATGGAATTGTTTACATGATATGTTCACTTGCCATGTGTTAATAATTGATATGATATGATGAGCATGTTTAACATATTATGATGCCATGTGTTAATATGTGAATTGAATATGATAATTGGCATGGTTGCATGCATGTCATGAGATAGGGCGAGGCGGTGAGAAAGTCTTAACTAGTCCGGCAAGGTCGGTGAAAGTTATGACTAGTCCGAACGCCATTGAGTAAGTCCTATGTCGTGATTCCATCCACGTGGTGTTTGGAAGCGAGTAGGCACCCTCCATCTTCGGGATGGAAGGGAGGAAAGGGTGCACACCGACGGGTGTGTACTTCCCATACCGGTATGAGGTTCCAGAGGGTCAGGAGCAATGCATTACATCGCATACAAATTGATGATGATATTGATAAATATTCATGAATGAGATGTTATACATGATGAAAGATGTTATTGACTTGTTGTTATGCTTGTTGTCCATTGCAGTATGCTTGCTGAGTTTTCGAACTCACCCTTGTGTTTTCTTGTTGTTTTAGGTACCATGAGAACGGCATGCGGGAAAGGGGAATAGTCACACGCTCACACGTTGCTTCACTTTAGTGTTTCCCCAAGTCAATTCATTTAGTTTGATAATACATTGCGCGTGATGGCCTTTAAATTAAGTCTTAGCTTGGTTAATGAGAGTTCTATTGTTTGTTTGACACTTGGAACTTTAAGAGCTTGATGTTAGTCTTTTATTGTCGTTAAGACTTTATTTATTGCTGTTTTAGATGTTTCTCTTATTGCCATATAATGCTATATTGTTGCTGTTCCTTAAATTCATGATAAAACAAAGGAGGTGCTGCCGAAATCTCGGTTTTTAGCCTATGCACCTTTGCTGGAATTTTATGTTAAGTATGGTATTTAGTTGTTGTTTAGCTTATGTTTGGTAGCATTCGGGCATATTAAATGCCGGGGTGCTACAGGCGATGTGGGGAACAACCGGTCGGCGGCGGTGGCGGCGCAGCAGGTCGGAGGTAGTGGCGGCGTGCGCTGGCCTGGACCGATCGGAGGCGGTCGCCGTGGGAGCAGATGGGATGGCTCAGCCGATCGCCATTTTTGGGGATTTTGGGAGAGGCTAGGTCCACTGATGGCGCAGCCGACCAATTGAGGCTTTTGGGGGAGGCGATGGCGTGGGGACGGCGGCGGGGGCGGGAGGCGATGGCGTGGTGTCGGGAGAGGGAGGCGACGGCGTGGGGCGAGGCGGCGGTGGGGGGCACGGGGTGGTGTGGGGTGGGATCGATCAGGCGGCGTGATGTGGGGATTTTGGGAACTTCGGAGCCGCGTGTGTGGAAATAAACCCTATGTACAGTTGCCGCTCATTGTTTTCTTCTCCGCCGAATTAATTTAGCGGCGCTCTAAATACTTGCCGACAGATAATCAGTCATGACATTTTTGCCGACAGACAATTTGACCCACAACATGAGCTTTACCGACACATAATTAGTCCTTAATACATATGTAATTACCGACAGATAAACTGACCCTAAAATAAGTATTACCAACAGATAATCTGTTGCTTAAATTTACCGACAGATAGTCCGTTGGTGATCACTGATTATTTCCGACAAACATCTGACGGTAATATTGTGTCATGGTGTAGTGGTTGGAATCCAATACCATCCCGGGAAGGCCAACGTAGTTGCCGATGCCTTGAGTCGGAAAAGCCATACCGTGAGTAAGTTGCTAGCCACAAGTCAGGATGAGTTATGTGAGGATTTTCAGAGAATGAAGATTGAGGTGGTACCTAGCGGATTCTTGGCCGCATTGGAAGTGAAGCCTACCCTAGAGGATCAGATCCGGGAAGGACAGAAGGATGATGACAAGATCCGCAGGATTAAGACCATCAAAGAGGAAGGCAAGGCAGAGGACTTCAAGTTGGATGAGCAAGGCACGTTATGGATGAAGGATCGCATTTGTGTGCCCAACAAGAAGGAATTAAAGCAACTGATTTTGGAAGAAGCCCATGACTCCAAGTACTCAATTCATCCTGGAAGCGCCAAAATGTATCAGGATTTGAAGGAAAGATTCTGGTGGCCGAGCATGAAGCGTGAAGTTGCCGAGCATGTTGCATTGTGCGACGTATGCCAGAGAGTCAAGGCAATGCATCGAGACCAGCAGGATTGCTACAATTACCGAAAATACCTGAGTGGAAGTGGGAGGAAATCGGAATGGATTTCATTACCGGTTTGCCTAAGACTCAAGGAGGTTATGACTCCATATGGGTTATAGTGGATCGCTTGACCAAAGTAGCCCATTTTATCCCGTGAAGACCTCTTACTCGGAGATAAGTTAGCGGAGTTGTACATGATCGAGGATCGTCTGTTTGCACGGAGTGCCAAAGAGGATTGTATCAGACAGAGGTACCCAATTTACCTCAAGGTTACGGAATAAGTTGCATGAAGCCATGGGAACCCGTTTGAACTTCAAGATGACCTATCATCCACAGGCGGATGGACAGGCCAGAAAGAGTCAACCAGATCTGGAGGATATGTTAAGAGCATGTGCATTGGCTTATGCTACCTCTTGGGATAAGAGTTTGCCGTATGCCGAGTTCGATTACAACAATAGTTACCAGGCTAGTTCTGAGATGTCACCTTTTGAGGCCTTTGTATGGTCAACCACATCGGACGCCATTGAATTGGAATGAGACCGGCGAACGCCGTGTCTTCGGGCCAGATATTCTTCAAGAAGCTGAAGAACAGATTGCCATGATCAGGGAAAGGTTGAAGGTAGCCCAATCACGACAGAAGAGTTATGCTGACAATCGTCGTCGGGATTTGAGTTTTGAACCAGAAGACTTTGTATACCTCAGAGTTACGCCTCTCAAGGGAGTTAAGAGGTTCCATGCCAAAGGGAAACTCGCACCCCGTTATGTTGGACCATTTAAGATTTTGAGCCGCAGAGGCGAAGTTGCTTATCAGCTGGAGTTGCCACAGTCGTTAGCAGGAGTACATGACGTATTCCATGTGTCCCAGTTGAAGAAGTGTCTCCGAGTACCTGAGGAACAGACACCGCTAGAGTCAATTGAGTTGCAAGAAGATTTGACTTACAAGGAGCATCCCGTGAAGATTTTTGGACACTATGGATCGAGAGACCAGAAATAAGTCAACCCGTTTCTGTAGAGTTCAGTGGAGCAATCATGAACAAAGCGAAGCGACTTGGGAGCGCGAAGAGGATTTGAGGAAAGAGTTTCCAAACCTATTCCTTAGCTAGCCTTAAATCTCGGGGACGAGATTCTATTAAGGGGGGGAGGTTTGTAACACCCCAAAATTTTGCTTTCTTAAATTCATGTGTGATTTGGCACATTGGTGAATTTTTGGAATTTTCTGGAATTTATTTGGATTTATTTGGAATTTATTTGAATTTATTCCATTTTAAAATAATTAAAGAATTTAATTTTGCAAATAAAGTTTTGTTGGAAATATTTTATTTGAGTCCCAAATACCCTAAAATATTTTCCAGAATTTTTCTGAGTATTTTGCTATTTTTAATGAATTAAATGAATTACTGGGAATTATTTTAATTATTAAATCGCTGGAAAAATCAGCCGGGTCGGTTACTGTTCATCCGACCGAGTCGGAACCCAGGTCGGACTCGAGTCCGACCCGAGCCATGTGACTCGACCGAATCAAGTCCAAACCCTAACCTTGTGAACCGTTGGATCAAGATCCAACGGTCGAAATCGAGCCGCACCGATCCGACCGGATCCGATCGAGCCCGAGCCAATCGTGGCCGTTGATCGCGCCACGTGGACGGTCCTCCGTCGTCGTCTCCGTCCGAGTCCGAGCCGGATTCCTCCGCCGCGCCCGCCGCCGTGTGGGTCTAGGTTTCCGTTTTCCGCGCGGAAGCCGAGGCTATTTAATGCCCGGATCACACCCCGAGGACCACCTTGACCTTGCGCAGCCGTTGCCCTAGCCGTCGCCGCGGTTAGCGTGCGACGTGTCGCAATCGCCGCCGAGAAGTTGTAGCACTCCTCCGCCGCGGTTTTGCTTTGTTCCGCCGCCGTCCGCCGTCCCCCGCCGCCGTTGACCCCAGATCCGGACTCACCGCGACGAGACGCACCCGAAGGAAGAACTCACCTCGCCGGAGGAGCCCGCAAACGCCGTTGCCCGTGTCGCCGTCCCCAGCTCCGGCCAGCCAGCTCCGCCGCACGCCATCGCCGTCGCTCGAAGCTTCTCAGCCGTCCGATCAAGATCCAACGTCCCAGATCACGCCACGTCATCTCACGGTGAGATCCCAATCCAAAACCCCAGATCCAATCTCGACCGTAGGATCTAGATCCAACGGTCCAGATCAAACGCGTTAACCCAAACGCGTGAAACCCAGATCCAATCTGGGCCGTTGAAATTCAAATCAACGGCCGAGATTGCGCCACGTGTCGGGAAGCCTGACCGCCGCGGTCAGCGCCCCCGTGCGTGTGACGCTGACACGCCGGGCCCGCGTGTCAGCGACGTGACCAAACCACACCATGACGTCACGCTGACGTCATGGCGGGCCCGCATGTCAGCGGCTGTCCCAGCCGAGCGCTGACATCAGCAATGACGCCAGCTGGGTCCCACTGCCGCACCGTGGCCGAGCCTCGCCGACGTCGGCGGTGACATCATCCGAGGCGGACCCACATGTCGGGCCTCACGAGGAGCCGTGGACCGAGTCCACGGTGAGACCCGAGCCAAGCGTGGACCAAGTCCATGGATCTACCGACGCCGTGAGACCAATCGGTGACACGTGTCCAGGCTGACGCAATAATTAATTTCTGAAAAAGAAAATGATTTATTAATTCGAAATAATGATTTCAGATTTTGATTCAAACTTCAAACGCTTATAACTTTTGCGTTTAACTCCGATTTGAGTGATTCAAATTTCTAAATTTGTATAAAATTGAGATCTACCTAAATATGAATTTTATTTAATTTTTGGACTAAAGTTTTTCTCTGTAAAATTATTTAATTGATTATTTAAACTTTAAATAATCATAACTTTTGCATTTTAACTCCAAATTTGACGATTCCAGTTCCTAAAAATTCATAAAATTATGTTCTCTCTGTTTATGGGTTTTATTTGGATGTTTGGACATTTTGCCTATTGTTTATTCGTGTATTGCTATTTGCACGCTTTACGAGTAGACGTTGAAGTGCCGGAAGGATTCGAAGGAGTAGTGTTGACTCAGGATCCAACTCAAGACCAAGAACAAGTACTTTTTGAAGGCAAGTTGTGCTTTGACCATGTTGATCCTATTTTGAAACCTATTTTGATTTAACTTATTGCATGCTAGTTCAATTAGAAAATACTTTATTTAAATATGGGGGATTAGATAAATACCAATTTGATGTATGACACCTTGATTATCTAAATATGTGCCATGACCCCTTGTCACCCTAGTTGTGGATTACTAGTTGGACATTATTAAATTGCCAACATGGGTTTTTAGACCGTTGTAGTATACTGCTTAGACACCTTTCGTGCTCATGACATGATTTTGGACAATCAAATGTTAATATTGACTTAATGATATATTGAACCTGTTTTGGAAAGGTATCATGTGATGTTGATGGCACGTGGTGCATGGTAATCAACTGGGGTTTGATAAATAGTTTTTCGACCGGGGCATGTGGCAAGAATAATCAGGTGGGCCAGTTGTGGCACTGGGGATGATGTTTTGGTTCTTCGGGTAGTCTTGCCCTGGTCACCCTAAGGACTTAACCTTGCAAGCCTTTGAACTGGGTCTAACGTGCAACCACATGTCTGTAATGGGACAGACCTAGTTGATTAAGTTGCTAATAACGTGCATTACTGTGGGACCTCGTGAGGTCAACTACACCCTTTGTGTAAGTTGTGCGGGAGCGCGTCGGGCCGAGGCCAGTACCCATCTAACGGTTGATTGGCCTAAACTTCGCCTTAGCTAAGGGAAGGGTTAGTGTGCAATAACCGGGGAGGACCACTTGTATTGTTAGAAGTTTCCGAAAGACTTTGTTACGGGAACTTGCCTTTGTGGTGTTTGACTGTATCTTGTGGGTAAAGTGCATAACCTCTGTAGAGTGTAGAATCTATTCAAATAGCCGTGTCCGCGGTATTGGACATCGCTCGGGAATTACCGTCAAGGGTTAGATTTTTTCAAAAATAACTTGGATCTGAAAGGTTGGGTTGGATTAATAATGATGTTGATGGAAATATGGATTAGGATGGGAAAGATGTTTATTAAACTCCTTGAAAAGTTATCTATGCTATACTTGTTTCTACTGCTTTCGAATCTACTTATGCTATTTGTCAAATGCTGTTTTACCGCAAATATACCTTGAGCTATTCCTTTGTACCAAGCCATGCATATAGTATATTAGCTTGCATTCTGTGCATGACTTGCTGAGTACCAAGTACTCACCCTTGCCACAATACAACACCAGTTGAAGAGGAGACTACACCAGCTTTGGAGGAGGAGCTCCAAGAGGAACCGTCTACTTAGGGAGCGAGCCCAGTCAGTTGCCTGTGGTATACTGGATGGCGCCACGAAGTTATTTGATTTTCCGCTGCTACTATTTCTCTCTTAATAAGTTTCGCCCTGCGAGGCATACATTTGTAACTTGACCATAAGGTCGAGTAACCAGTTTGGTTATTTAAATAAAAGTACTTTATTAGTATTGAGTGGTATGATTGTGATATTTACCAATGTTAAGACTGTGTGCACTAGCGCGTTCCTGGACTAGTGCTGAATACACAGAGGGTCCGGATTTGCCTATTCGGGGTCCCGACACACTATTACGGCAACACCATTAATAGGAACACCACATCGTATAGGAAGCCACGTCAATTTGAAAATTAAACTTGCAAAACATCGCATTTTAACCAAAATCAACATTTTGGAAAAGAACATCGACTCGAAAGTCAAACATCTGTACACACAATCGCCACATATTTTCTCAAAAGAATGGGAAACTCATATCCCAAAAGAGAACACTTTGCTAACAACATCACCGATGAAACATCCATAAAAACCACCTTTCGGAGCACTTGCAAACACCACACACGTTATGCAAATAAATCCAACTCCAGTCAAAAAGAGTTACAAATTAAATCTCAAGAGTTTCCAACACAACCCACTATGTCCATCTGCTTCCGTTAAAATTTATTCCAAAGATAATTCAGGGTGAACACAAAGGAGCGCGATCCACTCAAAAACTTTTGGGTGTAAATCCATACTCATAACACAAATTAAACAAAATAGCCAAAACCAAAGATTGGCACCAATAGCTACGGGTTTTAGGGAAACTCGGAAACACAACACAAGGAATACCTTGACCGAAGGCATTCAACCAAAATGGCAAACAACCACACTAGTTGAAAGGCTTTTAAACACCAGCTCAGCATGAATCCCACCATAACTTGTATTCCACTACACTTACCATTTAAGCATTCAAAAAAATCACTATTTACTCATCAAGAGAGTCCAACCGGATTTAACAAAATTTACATAACAATTTCTTTCTCTAGTTACCATTCCCAACACTTTTAATTAAGGTTTAAGATGCTTACCACAAAGGCACCCAACCAAGACTACATTGACATGATCCCCACGGATCATCAAATCATATAACAACATATTCTATATTTCAAACATAGTACTTAACAGCTACTTGAGCATGGTCAACCTATAAGTTTTATACTATCCATACGTCAAAATCTTGACAATTGAAACTTGTTCAATCAATAAAATGACTTCAACAAATAAGTAATATCTCTACAAGATAAAATTTGTAAATAGGATTCTAAGATATGCATTCATTAAGATTAAAATCTTGCATCATGATTATTATCCATTGTTCATCCCATCACAACATGTACTCGATATAATACCACCGTTTTACACTTTTCTTCTATTGGATCGAGGGTTTCCAACAATTAACAACACTACCAAGGCATCAATATCAATTCTTTGCATAATCATCAATCAACAACATTGCTTTTAGCTACCCTACACATAGGTTGCAACAAAATTGTCACTACACAACATACTCCAACTATTAAATTAGATTTAATAAGTTAGATCAGCACAATGTTCTTAAAACAACAACCAGACCTATGTTTTTCCCCAATTGACATCGGTACTAGCATTAACACTGCCCTTAACAACATCATTAACAATAAGTCTTATGTCTTCTCCATTGACATCAATACTAGCATTGTAGAGACACAACTGCATACTTCCAAATATACTAGTAGGTTGCAACAACATAAATAGCAACTCTAATCAACTTCCAAATTAAAGCCACTAGTCAACATGATTAAATTTCTCTATTAACCTGTTAGATTAGAACATCTTTAAACAATCGGCAAGGTTTCTTTAACAATATCATTAATTTACATCATCTTAATGTTCTAACTATGCATCAAGGTTTAAACTTTTAACATTAACAAGGATTATAAGCACTTTTAAAGCAAGGCAACAGATTCTAAGCATGTACATTAACCCATTTAATCATTCTTGCTACAGAGTAAACTACAACACTAGTAGTCTATTTATTCTCAAGCTAGAGATAACAACCGCATTGAATTGTTTAAACTCACAAATTAACTTAACAATACGTCATCCCATAAACCACATTGGTACATGCTACATAACATGCTAAACAACAATTTTTACTAGGGACAAACGATTTCAGTCAAAAGACTACTTACTTTGTTTGCAGCATTTTAGTTTTAAAACTCATCCCAAATTCATAAGGAAACTTGACTCTCAAAATTACAATGAGACAAACCCAAACTTGGTCATGCAAGAGGAAGTCTCCAAAACACTTTTCAATCTCAAAGACTCCCACAGCAGGGAACCAATCGATCAAATAAACCTTTTGTGGACAAAGGCACAAAACATAAATCGACACAACTTAACTTTTTGCACACGCTTCAATAACTTCTTTTAAACTCAGAGTAAGACACACAAGAACCAAAACTTTACTTTTCTTTGCAAGGCAACCCACAAACCGGTGTCCAAGCCAAAAGGCGACTAAAAAAGGCGCAACGCTAAATTCCTCTTCTTCGTCTTCAACCAAGGAGGACAAAACCAAGGAACACCGAAGGGACTCTCCGCGAAAAAATCCAATCCCAAACACTTTTCTTTTAATTTCAATCAACTAAAGTCAAGAAAAACAACCAAAACCGACCGTTAGAACGGTAAAGAACATACGAAGGAATCCACCACCAAACTCTTCTATTTGACTCTAGTTAACTACCCGATCTACGACAGAAAGGATAAGAACTCTTCTCCTACAGGGGTTAATAGTTCTTTGGTGATGGCGCTAACCGGCCAGACCGTCAAACCTCACCCTTACTATGAAATAAGAGAGGTGGCCGAAACCCTTCGGCACCAAAACCTCACTTTATCACAACAACAAGAACAATTCAATCATTTATCTCATAGACATAGCAACATGCATTATCAAATGAAGCATTCAACATCATAGCTTAAATACAACATTTAAGCGTAAAGAAACGATACCCATACCCTTTCCTACTGTGCATCCATTGTGTGTCAAATTTTAGATTTGTTATACCACTTTTGCAAGTTTTAATGTTGCTATCCTATGACAAAATTTTAGTTGAAACCTAAGCCATGTTTCTAAGTTATTCCACATCACATTTTAGTTATACCCTATAGCATGACACTAAAAATACACATTCAAAGGACCTACAACTCGCTCTGATACCAACTGTAACACCCCGGCATTTAATATGCCTGAATGCTACCAAACATAGACTAAACAACATCTAAATACCACTTATAAAGACAAATTACAGCAAATGAGCAAATGCTAAAAACCAAAAATTTCGGCAGCATCTCCTTTGTTTTAACATGATTTGAGACAATAACAATAACAGGCAAGTAACATCATATCATAAGACATCTAAAGAAGCAATGTAAATGGATATATCAACCACATAAGGCAATAATATCAAGTCCAACCACTCCATAAACTATAACGAAGCAAATAAGGGACACGACCACACAATTTAATCCATACACCAAGATTCATGGCACTATTATTATGAACATGACTCAAAGTTGGTAAAAGTGACTGGAACTACGAGAAGGTGTGTAGCTAATGCCCTTTCCCACATGCCAGTGTCACGGTACCTAAAAAAACAACATAAACACAAGCGTGAGTTCATCACTCAGCAAGTATATTGCAATGGTACAAAAGAAACAATTACATGGCTACAACAACTCACATCATGTCTATCATCTCATTCACGATCACATATCATTTTCATCATCATTATGTATGCAATGCGATGTGATGCTCATGTCTCCTTGGAAACTCATACCGGTATTGTTGAGTACACACCCGTCGGCGTGCACCCTCTCCCCCCTTCCATCCCGAAGATGGAGGGAGCCTACTCCTCGCTTCCAAATACCGCGGTGGATGGAATCACGATGTAGGACTTACTCATTGGCTTTCCGGAATAGTCATAACTTTCTCACCGACCTTCCCCGGGCTAGTTATGACTTTCTCACCGCCCGGGGCATGTATCATGCCATGTATGCAAACATGCCAACATCATGAATAACTTGTACATTAACACATGGCATCATAACATAACAAACATATTCATCATATCATTGGCAATCATTAAGGCATGGCATGTGAACATATCATATATTCAATTTCAATCTCAACCAATCTAGCAAACTACAACCCGCTACCCATTCCAATACACTTGCCTCAACCATGGGCGACGGATTGGCAAGAAGTAGAAGGCACTCCCGGGGGCACACCACTTGCACATAGGTACCACACACTCACAATCATGTCCACAAAACAGTACACAAACCCTTTTCTACCCCGACATCGCAAACTACTCGCAAAACCCAAAAAAACAGAGGTTCTGTCCCGTCGGGACAGCAGCCTTCCAAAAGGCATAACTCGGGTTCTAAGACTCCGAATCGAATAAACGAGTACATCCTCGTGTAGCTTAGGAAATTTCCTAACTTTTCCTAAGTATATGAAAAAGCTGATTCGAAATCTAAAGTTGTTTAATCTACAAAATACCGTGATCTGTTCCAATCACGTCACAGATTTTAATACGTTCGGTAAAACTAGAATAACTTTCAAACGTCTGGGCGGAATTGGACGTTCTTTATACCCACTGAAAGGTATTGAAATTACCTACAACTTCTTCAACAGGCGGCTGACCAAATTCTGAATCTAAATTGGCAAAAACCCAAGCCCTAGGTCGACTACTCATGCTGCCCGAAACAGAGAACGTGGCAACTTCTAGATTTCATTTAATCTACTCAATTCCAGCACCACCAATTAATCTAAAAACATGATAATCACACTTACAACAGATTCTAGACCAACCCCATTGATCCCCATGGCCATACCTTCGCCCGACGAACGAAAAACCAATAGATCTCCTCCCGGTTCGCACGATCTCCTTCCTCGCTCCAAATCCACCGGATCTCCTCGTCACGGAGCGCTCCAATGGACGGATTTTCGAAGTGTTGAGGTGGAGAACTCCCCTAGGGGTAGCAAGGGAGGTGGAGAGGGGAGGAGAGGGGCGCAAGGGCTAGGGAGGTGGCGGCTAGGAGAGGTGGAGGCAAGGGGTGGAGGGGAGAGTGGGGGGGCGGCTAGGGCTTCCATGGGGGTGCAAGGCAGCAGGGTGGGGCGCAATAAGGGCTGGGGGAAGCCCCCAACCAGGTCTCCTACTTCTATTTGGACTCAAATTCCTTCCCACCAAAGCCCACGACCCCTTCCCTTAGGCCCAAATTCCCCCGGAAAGGCCCAAACTCCCGGAATCAGCCCGGAAATGCAAATAAACCTCATACCATATGGTTTCAACCTCAAATTCCACATTCCATAATGTTTTTAACCTCAACATTCACATTTTATAATGTCACACCATTCCGTAGTGTCACATTCGGAGTCCTAGAACTCAAGATATGATAGTTTGAAGTCTACTGCCCGGGAGGGATAGATTCTCTGTTTTTAGGTTTTGGGAGTAGTTTGTGAAGTCGGGGTAGACGAGCTTTTGCGTACTATTTTGGGGGCACGTTTTGAGTGTGTGGTATGTTTGTGCAGGTGGTGTGACCCCCGGGAGTGCCTTTAACCTCTCGCCAATCCGTCGCCCAAGGTTAAGGCAAATGTATTGTAATGGGTAGTGTAATGTATGTTGCTAATTGTGACTAGATGCAAATTGCTTACATGTTGTGATATCTTTCCATGATTAGTGCTTGCCAATGTTATGATGAAAATAGACTATTATGATGCTATGCCATGTTTAGTTCAGTTTGATGCAAGTTGTTTACGTTTATGGCATATGTTGCATACATGGCATGAAAGCTGGCCCGGTCGGTGAGAACGTCATAACTAGTCCGGTGAGGTCGGTGAGAAAGTTATGACTAATACGGAGCGCCATGGTTGTAAGACCTACCTCGTGATTCCACCCACATGGTGAGTGGAAGCGATGCGTAGGCACCCTCCATCTACGGGATGGAAGGGGGAAGAGGGTGCACGCCGACGGGTGTGCACTCAGCAATACCGGTATATGCTTCCAGGAGACATGTGCATCGCATTGCATTGCATACATGATGAGGAAAATGAGTTGTGAACAATGTGCTTTGTCATGGCTATGATGTTGTGGATGAAATTATGATTTGATCATGATGTTGAAGTATGGTATGTATTGTTGTTGGCCTTGATTTATTCTTTATGACCTATTGCGATATACTTGTTGAGTGATGAACTCACGCTTGTGTTTTATGTTGTTTTTAGGTACCATGAAACCGACATGCGGGAAAGGGGCTTAGTGGCATATCTTCACAAAGTTTCACTCATTAAGATATATACAATTTTGCCATTCGTAGTTGTGATTATAAGTTAATGCGTTGAGAACTTGGAGTTTGCCTTACTTGTGTGCTTGTTTACATCCAATGCTTTGTTTTAAATCATAGTATGGCTAAATTTGATATGCTAGACTTAAATTGCTGCTATGTCACCGGTTATCGTTGTTTAGATGCTTCCCATTGTGATATATCTTGTGATATTATTGTTGATGCTCCGTACCATGGAAAAACAAAGGAGATGCTGCCGAAATTTTTGGTTTTAGCATTTACCCGTTTGCTGTAATTTATCTTAATTTATGGTATTTAGATGTTGTTTAGCCTATGTTTGGTAGCATTCAGGCATGCTAGATGCCGGGGTGTTACAGTTGGTATCAGAGCGGGCTGTAGGTCCTTGGAATGTGTATTTTTAGTGTCATGCTATTGGGTACAACTAAAATGTGATGTGGAATAACTTAGAAACATGGCTTAGGTTTTAACTAAAATTTTGTCATAGGATAGCAACATTAAAACTTGCAAAAGTGGAATAACTAATCTAAAATTTGACACACATGGATGCACAGTAGGAAAGGGTATGGGTATCGTTGCTTTACGTTTAAATGTTATATTTAAGCCTTGATGTTGAATGCTATATGTGATAATGTATGTTGATATGTTATTGAGAGAATTGATTGGATTGTGCTTGTTATTGTGATTAAGTGGGGTTGTGGTGCCGAAGGGTTTCGGTCACCTCTTTTTGTTCCTAGTAAGGGTGTGGTTTGACGGTATGGCCGATTAAAGCCATCACCGAATAACTATTAACCGTTGTGGGGAAAGATTGCTTACCTTTTCTATCGCAGTTTGGGCAGTTGTTTGGAGTCAAAAGAAGAGTTAGTGGTGGATTCCTTCGTATGTTCTTTACCGTTCTGACGGTCGGTTTTAGTTGTTTTTCTTGGCTTTAGTTGATTGAAATCAAATGAAAACTGTTGGGTTTACGCGGATTGTTCTGTAGGCGGTTCGTGGTTTTGTCTTCCTTGGTTGAAGACGAAGAAGAAGAGTTTTGTGTTGCGCGTCTTTTGGTCGTAATTTTTGCTTTGACACCCGGTTTTGCTGGTCATTGTGGACTGTCTTGGGGAGGAAACTTATGTGATTGTTGTTCTCCCTATCTAAGAAAAAGTGTTGGAGTTTCCCCTTGTGTAGGCCTTGAGTCGGTGGAGCTAAGTTTGAATCTTTTATCGGAAAAGATTTAATGAACATTTGATTTTTCATGGTGCATCCTTCTTCCTTCTTGGAAGTATAGACCTTGAGATTTCTTGAAGAGTTTTGGGCTATCAAAGTTGGACATTTGAGAGTTGAGCTCTCCTGCATTTCTATTGGAGTTTTGTTTTTCTTCCTTGCCTGGAAAGGAAAATTATCTATCGGTGTTCGTTTTGGTTCTTGAGTTGTGGTTATATTTAAAAGTTGAGTTGCATCCTATTTGTGAAAAAAGTGAAAATGATTGTTTAGCATGTTATGTAGTATGTAACAATGTGGTTCATGGAAATGATTTACTTCTATGTTAATTGGTGAGTTGAAATAGTTAAATGTAATATTGATCTTTAGCTTAAGATTAAATGAACTTCTAGTGTTGTAGATTACTCTATAGCGAGAATGATTAAATGTGTTAATGTATATGTTTAGAATCTGTCGCTTTTCTTTAAAAGTGCTTATGATCCTCATTAATGTTTAAAGTTTAAACCCTGATGCATAGTTAGAACATTAAGATGAGGTAAATTACTGATATTATTAAAGAAACCTTGCTGGTTGTGTAAAGATGTTCTAATTTAATGTGTTAGTAGAGAAATTGAATCATGCTGGCTTGTGACCTTAATTTGGAAGTTGGTTAGAGTTGCTATTTATGTTGTTGCAAACCATTAGTATATTTGGAAGTGTGCATAAGTGTTCCTATAATGCTAGTACCGATGTCAATTGGGAAAATATAGGTCATGTGGTTGTTTTAAGAACATTGTGCTGATCTAACTTATTAAATTTATTTTAATAGTTGGAATATGTTGTGTAGTGGCAATTGTGTTATAACCTATGTATAGGGTAACTAAAAGAAATGTTGTTGTTTGATGATTATGCCCATTTATTGAAATTGATGACTTAGTAGTGGTGGTGATTGTTTAGATTACTTGCTGAAAACCATGGTTAAATGGAGGAAATTGTAACATGTTGTGATGGAGTGAACCTTGGATAGTTAACATGATGTAGAATTTATCCTTAATGAATGTATATCTTAGAATCATATTTACGAACTTTGTCTTGTGGAGATAATACCCCAAACGAGTTTCAATTGTCAAGATGTTGACGTATAAATGGTGTAAAATTGATAGGTTGATCATGCTAAAGTATTTGTTGAAGTATTATGTTTTAAATTGATAATATGATGTTTTATGATGTGTTTGTCTGTGGGGATCAGGATGAGGTAGTATTGGTTGGATGTGTTTTTGATAAGCATCATAAATCTTATTTATAAGTTTCGGGATAGGTAATTACAGAAAGAATTTGTTATGTGGTTTTTGTTAAGTCCTGTTGGGGATTCTCAACGCGTAAATAGTGAATATTGAAAATTTTTAATAGAAAGCATAGTGGAACACTAGAGGTGGTTGTATTTATGTTGAGCTTGTGTTTAAAACCTTTGGACTGGTTTGGTTGTTTGCTATTTGGGTTGAATGCTTTCGGTTAAAGTGTGACACCACGGAGTGTCGTAACCTTATTTAATGTAACACCCCGGCATTTAATATGCCTGAATGCTACCAAACATAAGCTAAACAACATCTAAATACCACATTTAACATAAAAATTCCAGCAAAGGTGCATAGGCTAAAAACCGAGATTTCGGCAGCACCTCCTTTGTTTTAACATGGATTTAAGGAGCAACAACAGTATAGCATTATAAGGCAATATGAGAGACATCTAAAACAACAATAAATAGAGTCTTAACGACAATATAAGACTAACATCAAGCACTTAATGTCTCCAAGTGTCAAAAGAACAAATAAGCTCTCAAATAGTAAAGCTAAACACTAAAGCAATGATCATCACACGCAATTTATTATCAAACTAATAGAATGACTTGTGGTATCATTAAGGTGAAGCTACGTGTGGGCGTGTGACTATTTCCCTTCCCCGCATGCCGATCTCATGGTACCTAAAACAACAAGAAAACACAAGCGTGAGTTCGAAACTCAGCAAGCATATTGCAATGGACAACAAGAACAACAACATGGCAATAACATCTCCCATCATGTAAATCATCTTATTCATAAACACTTAACATTGTCATCATCAATATGTATGCGATGTAATGCAATGCTCATGTCTCCTTGGAAACTCATACTGGTATGGTTGAGTACACACCCGTCGACGTGCACCCTTTTCCCCCTTCCATCCCGAAGATGGAGGGTGCCTACTCCTCGCTTCCATTCACCACGTGGATGGAATCACGATGTAGGTCTTACTCAATGGCGTTCCGGACTAGTCATAACTTTCTCACCGACCTTCCCCGGACTAGTTATGACTTTCTCACCGCCCTCGCCCCATCTCATGACATGCATGCAACTACGCCAATTATCATATCTCATTTGTACATAAACATATGGCATCATGTCATAGTACACATAAACACATGGCGTCGAATCATGATAAGTATAGACACATAGCATCATATCATGATAATCATACTCAATATATCATTGGAAAACAGCAAGCATGGCAAGTGATCAAAGCAAGTATTCAATCTTTCATCTAATCTCCACAAGCAACCTACGATTCCGCTATACATTACAACACACTTGCCTCAACCGCGGGCGACGGATTTGTGGGAAGTCGAGGGCACTCCCGGTGTCACACCACCTGCACATAGGCATCACACACTCACAATCATACCCACAAAACAGTACGCAAAACCCCATCTAACCCGACATTGCCCACTACTCGCAAAACCTAAAAACAAAGGTTCTATCCCGACGGGACAGCATCCTTGCAAAAAGCATAACTTGAGTTCTGGGACTCCAAATCGATTAAACGAGTACACCATCGCGAAGCTTAGGAAATTTCCTACCTTTTTCTAGTTATACGGAAAGACTGATTCGGACTCTAAAATTGTTTAATCTACAGATTACTACGATCTGTTCCAATCGCGTCACAGATTTTAACATGCTCGGTAAAACGGCCATAACTTTCAAACAGCTGATCGGATTTTAACGTGCTTTATGTCCACGGAAAGATAATTAAATTATCTACAACTTCTTTTAAGTCCATACGGACAGATTCGGATTCTAAATTGACGAAAACTCGAACCCTAGCCCGACTGCTCAATCTGCCCAAAAACAGAAACGTGGCAACGTCTAGATCTAACCCAAAGAACTCCAACCCAGCACCACCAATTGATCTAAAAACTTCATAAAAACCCTAAGAACAGTACCTAGATCAAACCCAAGGATCCCCATGATCATACCTTTGCCCAACGAACGAATCTCCAATAGATCTCCTCGCGGATCGCTCCTCGCTCCACGCTCCTCGCTCCTCGCTCCACGCTCCTCGCTCCTCGCTCCTCGCTCCAACGGATGGATCCACAAGGTGCAGAGGTGTGGAGACCACCCTAGGGCAGCAAGGGGGTGGAGGAGAGGTGGTGGAGAGGTGGGGAGCAATGGGGGAGGTGGAGGCGCAAGGAAGGGAGAGGGGAAGGTGGGGGTGGCGGCTAGGGCTTGGAGGGAGAGGTGGGGGCGCCCAAGGGCAGGGGAGCACGCCCAAAAGGCTGGTGGGGAGCCCTTTTACCAGCCCCCACACCCAATCCTAGTCCGTTACGGAGACCTACTCCATCCCACCAAAGCCCACCAAGGCCCAAACTCCCCCGGGAAGGCCCAAAACCCCGGAAACGGCCCGGAAAAGCTATTAACCTCCATATCCTATAGTTTTAACCTTAATTCCACATCTCATAATGTTATTAACCTTATCATACACGTTAAATAAGTTTACGACACTCTGTGGTGTCACAACACTTCAAACGGCCCAAAAACGCGAGTAAACCTCAAGCCGAAAGGTTTTATTCTCTAATTTCACCTTCTATAACGTCACACCAAACCATAGTGTCACATTTAATGTGCATGATGAGGTCAAAAACATTATGAAATATGGAATTAGAGGTTGAAACCATACGCTATGAGGTTTATTTGCGTTTCCGGGAGTTTGGGCCTTTCCAGGGGAGTTTGGGCCTAGGGGAAAGGATCGTGTGCCTTGGTGGGGAAGAGTTTGAGTCCATTTAGGAGTGGGAATCCTGTTTGGGGGCCTCCCCCTGCCCTTTATGCGCCCCACCTCCTGTTGGTGCACCCCCCACCTCCTCTTGCTTGCCCTAGCCGCCCCTTGCTCCTCCCCTTGCTTGCCGTGCGCCCCCTTTGCTCCCCACCTCTCCACCACCTCTCCTCCACCCCTTGCTGCCCTAGGGTAGCCTCTCCACCTCAACACCTCAAAGATCCATCCATTGGAGCACTCCGCGACGAGGAGATCCGGTGGATTTGGAGCGAGGAAGGAGATCGCGCGAACCGGGAGGAGATCTATTGGGTTTTCGTGTGTCGGGCGAAGGTATGGCCATGGGACTCCTTGGGGTTGGTCTAGGTACTGTTATTATGGTCATTTTCATGTTTTTAGATCAATTGGTGGTGCTGGAATTGAGTAGATTAGATGAAATCTAGAAGTTGTCACGTTCTCTGTTTCGGGCAGCATGTGCAGTCGACCTACGGTTTGGGTTTTCGTCAATTTAGATTCGGAATTTGGTCGGACGCCTGTTGAAGAAGTTGTAGGTAATGTCAATACCTTTCAGTGGGTATAAAGAACGTGAAATTCAGATCATCCGTTTGAAAGTTATGGCTGTTTTACCGAGCGTGTTAAAATCTGTGACGTGATTGGAACAGATCACAGTATTTTGTAGATTAAACAACTTTAGATTCCGAATCGATTTTTTCATATAGTTAGAAAAAGCTAGGAAATTTCCTAAGATACGCGAGGATGTACTCGTTTAATTGATTCGGAGTTTTAGAACCCAAGTTATGCCTTTTGGAAGGTTGCTGTCCCGACGGGACAGAACCTCTGTTTTTGGGTTTTGCGAGTAGTTGGCAATGTCTGGGTAGATGAAGGTTTGCGTACTATTTTGTGGACATGATTGTGAGTGTGTGGTACCTATGTGCAGGTGGTGTGACCCCGGGAGCACCTCCTACTTCTCGCCAATCCATCGCCCGTGGTTGAGGCAAGTGTATTGGAATGGGTAGCGGGTTGTAGTTGCTAGATTGATTGAGATTTTAATTGGTTATATAATATGTTCACATGCCATGTCATTAATGATTGCCATTGATATGATGAGTATGCTTATTATGTTATGATGCCATGTGTTAAATGTACAAGTTATTTATGATGTTGGCATGGTTGCATACATGGCATGATACATGGCCCGGGCGGTGAGAAAGTCATAACTAGTCCGGGGAAGGTCGGTGAGAAAGTTATGACTATTCTGGAGAGCCAATGAGTAAGTCTTACATCGTGATTCCATCAACCGCGGTGTGGGGAAGCGAGGAGTAGGCACCCTCCATCTTCGGGATGGAAGGGGGGGAGAGGGTGCACACCGACGGGTGTGTACTCAACCATACCGGTATGAGTTTCCAAGGAGATATGAGCATCGCATCGCATCGCATGGCATACATAATGATGATGATAATGATTTGTGAGCATGAATGAGATGATATACATGATGTGAGTTGTTGTAGCCATGTAATTGTTTTTGTTTGTACCATTGCAATATACTTGCTGAGTGATGAACTCACGCTTGTGTTTATGTTGTTTTTTTTAGGTACCATGACACCGGCATGTGGGAAAGGGCATTAGCTACACACCTTCACGTAGTTCCAGTCACAATTACCAACCTTGAGTTATGATCATAATAATAGTGCCCTGAACTAGGTGTATGGAATAATTTTAATGTGCAGTTGATCCTCTTTGCTTAGCTATAGATGTTTGTGTGGTTGGTTTTGGTTTAATTGTTTATGATGATGTTTTATCCATTATATATTGCTGCTTTAGATGTTTTATGTTATGAAATATTTTGCTATGATATTGCGATTGTTCAAATCATGAGAAAACAAAGGAGATGCTGCCGAAATTTCGGTGTTTAGCATTTGTGCCTTTGCTGAAATTTGTCTTCATTTATGGTATTTAGTTGATGTTTAGTCTATGTTTGGTAGCATTCGGGCATACTAGATGACGGGGTGTTACATAAAGTATTCCTGCCGTTGTTTCAGAGTTCCCCTAAAACTGGTAGTGATTGGTGCCAATCTTTGGTTTTGGCTAATTTGGTTAGGTTGTGCTATGAGTATGGATTCACACCCAAAAGGATTTTGAGTGGATCGCGCTCCTTCGCGTTCATATGGAAGGATCTTTGGAATAAACTTTAAAGAAAGCAAATAAACCTAACGGGTTGTGTTGGAAGTTCCTGAGTTGAAAATTCTTGTAACTCTATCTTGATTAGAGTTTGGTTTAATTGAAGAAGTGTGTGGCGTTTGCAAGTGTTTCAGAAGTGTGAACTTATGATTGTTCATAAATGCTATGTGGTTGTTCAAGAGATGTTTTGACTTAGTAAAGGCTTGTTGTTTGCCTTTGTGAAAATGAGTTGCCTAAATAAAAGAGTTGTTGAGCCAGGTCGGTGAGAAAGTCATATAGGGATATATGACTAATCCGGAGTGCTCTTGAAAAGTTTGCATTCATATCATGAATCGAGATTTCCATTGCTCTCTAGCATGAAAAGAAGGAGTGAACAATTTCTGGCATTTGGCTATGCTGTAAGAGAATTGAGTTTCCTTTTCTCTTTGAGAGTTATTGTGGCGGTTTTGGATTCTTTTATTTGATTTGAGAATCTGTTTTCTCTTCCAAAATGCTAATTTTGGTTAAAATGAGATGTTTCGTTGTGGTGGAAGTGAGTCGAGCTGTCTTTGATTGTTGAGAACTTCTGTCAAAGATTTGTGTGGAGTCTCTCTTTTGTTTGAGTGCTCCCCGATACGAATTGAATCGCATTGAGTTGAGATTTGAGTTTTCCTTTGCGGCTTGACTTAGGAAGAGAAAAAGAGTGATCTTTGGATGTTGTCGAATTCTTTCCAAAGTGGTTTGCGACGTTTTGGGTTCCAGTTGATGAATGTGGTTCAAAAGGTGGTCAAGATGGAAGCTTGTGATGTCAGTTCAAATTTTGTTGAGATTATGGTTGGTTGTTGTCGGGACCCGAATTTGCAAATCCGGACCCTCTGTGTATTCAGCACTAGTCCAGGAACGCGCTAGTGCACACAGTCTCAACATTGGTAAAACAATCATACCACTCGATACTAATAAAGTACTTTAATTAGATAATCAAACTGGTTGCTTGATCTTAAGGTCAAGTTACAAATATACGCCTCGTAGGGCGAAACTTATTAAAAGAGAAATAATAGCAGCGGAAAATAAGGTAACATCGTGGCGCCATCCAGTATACCACAGGCAACTGACTGGGCTCGCTCCCTAGTTAGACGGTTCCTCTTGGAGCTCCTCCTCCAAAGCTGGTGTAGACTCTTCTTCAACTGGTGTTGTATTGCGGCAAGGGTGAGTACTTGGTACTCAGCAAGTCATGCACAGAATGCAAGCTAATATACTATATGCATGGCTTGATACAAAGGAATAGCTCAAGGTATATTTGCAGTAAACTGCATTTAACAAGTATCATAAGTAGATTCGAAAGCAGTAGAACGAGTAAAGCATCAATAACTTTTCCAGGAGTTAAATAAACATCTTTCCCAATTCTAATTCACATTTCCATCAACATCATTAATAAACCAAACCCAACCTTTCAAGTCCAAGTTGTTTTCAAGAAAGTCTAACCCTTAACTGTAATTCCCGAGCGTTGTCCAATACCGCGGACACGGCTATTCGAATATATTTTACACTCTGCAGAGGTTATGCACTTTACCCACAAGATACAATCAAACACCACAAAGGTGAGTGTCCGTAACAGAGTCTTTCGGAAACCTCTAACAGCACAAGTGGTCCTCTCCGGTGATTGCACACTAACCCTTCCCTTAGCGAAGGCGAAGTTTAGGCCAATTCACCGTTAGATGGGTACCTGGCCGCAGCCCCGGTACGCTCCCCCGTACAACTACACAAAAGATATAGTTGACACCTAGAGGTCCCACAGGTACGTTATTAGTGACTTAATCAACTAGGTCCGTCCCATTACAGACATGTGGTTGCACGATTGACTCAGTTCAAAGGCTTGCAAGGTTAAGTCCTTAGGGTGACCAGGGCAAGACTACCCGAAGAACCAAAACAACGTTCCCGGTGCCACAACTGGCCCACCCGATCATTCTTGCCACATGCCCCGGTCGAAAACTATTTATCAAACCCCAGTTGATTACCATGCACCACGTGCCATCAACATCACAACACATGATACCTTTCCAAAACAGGTTCAATATATCATTAAGTCAATATTAACATTTGATTGTCCAAAATCATGTCATGAGCACGTAGCAGGTCTAAGCAATATGCTACAACGATCTAAATTCCCATGTTGGCAATTTAGTAATGTCCAACTATTTAATCCTCCACTAGGGTGACAAGGGGGTCATGGCACATATATAATTAACCAAGGTGTCATACAGCAATTTGGCATTTATCTAATTTCCCATATTTAAATAAAGTATTTTCTAATTAAACTAGCATGCAATAGTTTTGAATCGAATTAATTTTAAATTGGGATCAACATGGTCAAAGCACAACTTGCCTTCAAAGAGTACTTGTTCTTGGTCCTGAGCTGGCTCCTGGGTCAACACTTCTCCTTCGAAGCCTTCGGGCACTTCAACATCTACTCGTAAAGCGTGCAAATAGCAATAAATAAATGAACAGTAGACAAAAAGTGTCCAAACATCCAAATAAAGTTCACAAACAGAGAGAGCATAATTTTATAAATTTTTAGAAACTGGAATCGTCAAATTTGGAGTTGAAACGCAAAAGTTATAAGCATTTAAGGTTTAAATAATCAATTAAATAATTATACAGAGAAAAAATTTGGTCCAAAAATTAAATAAAATTCATCATTAGGTAGATCTCAATTTTATACAAATTTAGAAATTTGAATCACTCAAATCGGAGTTAAAATGCAAAAGTTATAAGCGTTTGAAGTTTGAATCAAATTCTGAAATCAATAATTCGAATTAATAAATCATTTTCTTTTTCGGAAATTCTTTTATTGCGTCAGCATGACACGTGGACCAACCAGAAGCTGCCACGTCGCCTCGGGTCCATGGACCCGGCGCACGGGCACGGCCTGGTCTACCGTGGACTCGGCCCACGGCTCGTGTCGCTGACAGGTGGGCCCTACCGGTGACGTCAGCGCACGGCTCAGCCGAGCGGGCTGACAGGCGGGCCCCACCGTGACGTCAGCGTGATGTCATGGTGTGGTTTGCTGGGACACTAACAGCTGGGCCCCACTGACACGCGGGCCCCGCGTGTTAGAGACACGCTCCACGCGCGGGCGCTGACCGCGCTGACCGCGACGGTCGGCCTCCCGGCCACGTGGCGTGATGTCGGCCATTGATTTGAAAATCAACGGCCCAGATCGGATCTAGCCTAACGCAGAAGAAAAACTACTCGGCTGATCTGGACCGTTCGATCTTTATCGGACAGTCAAGATCCAATCTAACGTAAACAACGTGGCTAACCCTAACCGTTTGATCTAGATCTAATGGCTGAGAATGGATCTAGTACTGAGCGGTTTAGGCTACGTGGCACAATCTACGCCGTTGGATCTAAATCCAACGGTTGGAAATAGATCTGGGATTAGCACGTGAGATCTCACCGAGGTGTGACGTTGCGCGATCTGGACCCTTGGATCTGGATCGGACGGCTGGTGGAGCTCGAGGTCCGGCGATGGCTTGCGGCGGGGCTGGTTCACCGGAGACGAAGACGGCGACCACGGCGATGGCGTTGCGGGGCTTCTCTGGCGAAGTGAAGGGTCTCCTCTGGAGTGGCTTGACCTTGCGGTTCCGGATCTGGGCTCAACGGCGACGGAGGACGGCGGACGGCGACGAAAACTGCAATTGAACGCGGCGGAACGCTCCTCCAACTCCGGCGAGCGATTGCAGTGCAACCATGGTGGCTCTGGCGGCGTGAGCTAGGGCTACGGGTGCGCATAGAAGTCGGCGTCACGGCAGCGGTGGCGGCGCATTAAATAGGGCCCTCGGCATCCGTGAAACACGCGAAAACCGAGGCCCACTCCGTTGCGGCGGCGTAATCCGAGTTAGATTCGGATTGGGTGACGTGGCTCAATGTCAGCGGTTGGATCAAGATCCAACGGTGCGAGGGTTTGGGCTCGGGTCTGGCTCGGGCTAGCTGGCTGGCTCGGTCGGACTTGGGCTCGGGTGACGTGGCTCAATCGTGGCCGTTGGATCAAGATCCAACGGTCACGCGGTTAGGGTTCAGGTCTGGCTCAGGTCGGACTCGAGTTTGACTCGGACTCGGGTCCGGTCGGATGAACAGTAAAACCCACTCGATTAATTAATCCAATTAAATTCTCAAAAATTCATTTAATTCATTAAAAATAGCAAAAGACTCAGAAAAAATCCAGAAAAATTCTGGAAAATATTTTGGATCATTTTGGACTCAAATAAAATATTTCTAACAAAATTTTATTTGCAAAATCAAATTCTTTAATTATTTCAAAAGGGAATAAATTCAAATAAATTCCAAATAAATCCAAATAAATTCCAGAAAATTCCAAAAATTCACCAAAGTGCCAAATCACACATGAATTTAAGAAAAGCAAAATTTTGGGGTGTTACAGTTGTAAAAACAAAGTTGATGGTGATTTGAAATAAAGCGTTCTGTCGTGAACATTGTTTTAGCTAGTTGTCCCTGGACGTGTGTTATGCCTGGGAGAGGATAGAATGAAGGTGGAACGTGGTTTGTAGTCGAAAGGAAAGTATTGTGGATGTAGGCTATGTACGTAGATGACATTAGTTAATTTTGATTCTTTGTGAAAAATGTCAAATAATTGGAAGAGATGGGATTTTGCCTAAATGTTTCTTCGGGGGTTCAAGTTTGGAAGGTTGACCGTTCTAATACTAATGATGAAAAAGGGTTAAATGCTTGTTAAAGGGATGTGTCACACGATGATTGTGTCATTTTGAGTTTTATGAATCTTGATAGAGTGCTAGAAAGAGGAGATTAGACTTCTGTAGAGTTTAGAAATTGATACCCTCTTTTGTTGAGAAGAATAATCGAGTGAGAGGTATAGTGTGTTTTAGTCATAAAGAAGAATCTAGTCTGAGTTGTGTCAGATCGATTTTGAAGATAGTGGGATGAGATATCTGGTTGAGGAAATTCATTGTAATCCAGATTGCTAGGGAATTTTTTTTTGTCTCTTGGAATTTTTGATAGAAATTGAAGTAAATGAGGAATCGTGACAAGTTGCACTTAGTTGAGCTAAGTCAAGACACTTTTGTCAACAGTTGGATTTGGAGAGTTGGTTTGTTGGTTGTTTCTATTTGAAGCATTTGCGTGGGGTGTTACAGTTTCAATTGCTAGGTTTTAGCTTCGAAGGTTGGGTCCCTTGTGGACTTGGTGTTCTCGAGTTGGCGTTCTTCGGATAGTTGGGCCGTGGGGTGTTACAGAATTTGGGCATTTCTGGGGGAGTTTGGGCCCTGTGGAAGCTAGTTGGGCCGTGGGGGAAGCAAATGGGTCGTCGGTGGGGGGTTTCTTTGGCCCATGGGGTGGAAAACCTGCCACCCCTTAGGGTTTCCACCCCCATGCGCCCCAGCCCCCTAGCCCCTTGTGTGGTGCGCCCCCTTCCCCCCATAGCCGCCGCCACCCCTTGCCCTCTCGTCCCCCATTGCGCCACCCCTTGCCCTCTCCTCCCCACCACCTCTAGCCGGCCCTAGGCGTGTTCCACCCCCACCCCTTGCTGCTACACCCTTCCTCTCCATTGTCCTCGCCGTTGGGGAGCTCCGCGAAGAGAGGATCCGGCGGGATTGGCGCGTGGAAGGAGATCGGGCGACCGGGAGGAGTTTTCGTCGGTTCGTCGTTCGTTGGGCGAAGGTATGGCTAGGGGAATCCTTGGGGTTGGTCTAGGTGCTGTGCTAGAGGGTATTTGGGTTCTTTTAGATCAAGTGGTGGTGCTATGATTGGGTAGATTAGATGAAAACTAGACTTTGCCACGTTCTCTGCTTCGGGCAGATTGTGCAGTCGACCTAGGGTTTGAGTTTTGGCGACCTTAGAGTCGGGATTTGGTCCACCTCCTGTTGAGAAAGTTGTAGGTAACTTCAATACCGTTCAGTGGACATAAAGAACGTCCAATTCCGCCCAGCCGTTTGAAAGTTATGGTCGTTTTACCGAGCGTGTTTAAATCTGTGATGTAATTGGGACAGAACGTAGTGTTTTGTAGATTAAACAATTTTAGATGCCGAATCAGCTTTTCCCAATACTTAGAAAAAGCTAGGAAATTTGCTAAGCTTCGTGATGATGGACTCGTTCAATTGATTCGGAGTCATAGAACTCAAGATATGATAGTTTGAAGTCTGCTGCCCGGGAGGGACAGATTCTCTGTTTTTAGGTTTTGGGAGTAGTTTGTGAAGTCGGGGTAGACGAGCTTTTGCGTACTATTTTGGGGGCACGTTTTGAGTGTGTGGTATGTTTGTGCAGGTGGTGTGACCCCGGGAGTGCCCTCAACCTCTCGCCAATCCGTCACCCGAGGTTAAGGCAAATGTATTGTAATGGTTAGTGTAATGTATGTTGCTAATTGTGACTATATGCAAATTGCTTACATGTTGTGATATCTTTCCATGATTAGTGCTTGCCAATGTTATGATGAAAATGGACTATTATGATGCTATGCCATGTTTAGTTCAGTTTGATGCAAGTTGTTTACGTTTATGGCATATGTTGCATACATGGCTTGTAAGCTGGCTCGGTCGGTGAGAACGTCATAACTAGTCCGGTGAGGTCGGTGAGAAAGTTATGACTAATCCGGAGCGCCATGGTTGTAAGACCTACCTCGTGATTCCACCCACGTGGTGAGTGGAAGCGATGCGTAGGCACCCTCCATCTACGGGATGGAAGGGGGAAGAGGGTGCACGCCGACGGGTGTGCACTCAAAGAATACCAGATATGCTTCCAGGAGACATGTGCATCGCATTGCATTGCATACATGATGAGGAAAATGAGTTGTGAACAATGTGCTTTGTCATGGCTATGATGTTGTGGATGAAATTATGATTTGATCATGATGTTAAAGTATGGTATGTATTGTTGTTGGCCTTGATTTATTCTTTATGACCTATTGCGATATACTTGCTGAGTGATGAACTCACGCTTGTGTTTATGTTCTTTTTAGGTACCATGAAACCGACATGCGGGAAAGGGGCTTAGTGGCACATCTTCACAAAGTTTCACTCATTAAGATATATACAATTTTACCATTCGTAGTTGTGATTATAAGTTAATGCGTTGAGAACTTGGAGTTTGCCTTACTTGTGTGCTTGTTTACATCCAATGCTTCGTTTTAAATCATAGTATGGCTAAATTTGATATGCTAGACTTAAATTGCTGCTATGTCACCGGTTATCGTTGTTTAGATGCTTCCCATTGTGATATATCTTGTGATATTATTGTTGATGCTCCGTACCATGGAAAAACAAAGGAGATGCTGCCGAAATTTTCGGTTTTAGCATTTACCCGTTTGCTGTAATTTATCTTAATTTATGGTATTTAGATGTTGTTTAGCCTATGTTTGGTAGCATTCAGGCATGCTAGATGCTGGGGTGTTACATGCTACGTGTCTCATTTTCACGCATCCACGTGGCTGGATCCAACGGTTCGCTCGCACGCGCAACGCGGCTGAGTGCGGGCCGTTGGATCTAAATCCAACGGTCACGGATTAGGGTTTGCGGCGCGGCCCGTTTCAGGCTCGAGTCCGACTCGGGTTCAGCTCGGTCAGAGGAACCGTGCTTGACCCGAAGTGATTTTCCAGCGATTTAATATTTAAAATAATTCTAGTAATTCAACTAATTCAAGAAAAATAGTAAAATGATCAGAAAAATTCCAGAAAAATTCTGGAAAATACTTTGAGACATTTTGGACTCAAATAAAATATTTCCAACAAAATTTTATTTAAAACTTTTAATTATTTAATTATCTCAAAATGGAATAAATTCAAATTAAATCCAAATAAATCCCAAAAAATTCCAAAATTTCTCAAAAATGTTAAATTTCATTTAAATTCACGAAAAGAAAAAATTGGGGTGTTACAACATACCTATAACACCCCCACAACGGACTGCAATGGGCCCTCTCCGCAAGTCTGGGATATACGTTAGTTATGAGAGTGCATCCATAATTAGGTACTTGGAACCCATGATTGGAGACATACATAGAAAACGATACGCTGATTGCATCTTTGACGAGGACCATTTCCCGGCATTTGGGGGAGGAAATCAACCTTTGTATAAGAAATGCTGGGAAATCATATGGCATTCCACTGGGATCCTAGCACATGACCCTCGCACTAATGAAGCAAATCAAGAAGTCCAAAGGGTAATTGATTTGCAAAATCTAGCAAATGAACAGCTTGATCATTTTTGTGATCTGAAGATCGTGGTTAATTCGTATGTACCTGCAAGAAATGCATCAGAGAGAGTTGAAATACTAAAGAAAGTAAAAGGTATCCCTCATCCTATTCAGATGCCTCATAGAAAAAGAACAAGAAATCTGGCTTCTCAAACCCAAAGTACCCGGAGATGTCTGGGAAAAACTGGGCAAGAGGACTTACCACAGTCAATCACAAAAATACCCCAAAGCAAGAAGGGGAGCTAGTCGAGACCTGACACTAGAAAGAAGCCTGTGGAAAAGGCAATTCCAAATCTGAATCTTTCATTGGAAGAAGCCCTTGAAAATAATGTGTGCGCACATATAAGCAATGAAAAACTGAAGGGACCTGCTCCTGTGATGGGAAATAGTAGTGAAGAGCAAGCAGAAGTGCATGAAGGAGCACCCCATGAAGAAATGGCTATAAATTTTGTAATAACAGGAGGATCCTTGAATAGAGCAACAACCAATGTCGATGCATACTTTGCAAAGAAGATTGCCACAATTATTGATTATGATCCCGAGCCTGCATCTCTCGCAGAATGCAAGAAAAGGTTATATTGAGAAGAATGGAAGAAGGCAATCACCGTAGAGTTAGTCTCTCTGAACAAAAGAGAGGCGTTTAGGCCTGTGTGCCGCACGTTTCCCCATATAAATTCCGTAGGTCACAAATGGGTTTTTGTTCAGAAGAGGAATGAAAACAATGAAGTTGTAAGGTACAAAGCAAGGCTTGTTGCGCAAGGTTTCACTCAACGTCCTAGGGTTCATTATGAAGAAACCTATTCCCCGATCATAGGAGGAATCACCTTTAGATATCTGATCTCAATGGCAGCCAACTTGAAGTTCAAAATGAAATTGATGGATGTTGTCACAGCAATCTCTATAGAAACTTGGATTCGGACATATACATGAAAGTACCGGAAGGTATCCCTATTCCGAACTAAGAAAGCAAATGGAAACCTATTCAGTATGAAGTTAGAGAAATCACTGTATGGGCTGAAGCGTCAGGAAGAATATGGTACAATCGTTTGAGCGACTTTCTATGCAAGAAAGGCTACACAAACAGCGAAGATTGTCCATGTGTATTTATACAACGATCCCCGAATGGATTCTGTATAATTTTCGTCTATGTAGATGACTTTAACATCATTGGGATAGATGAAGGAATAGAAGAAGCGTGCTCATACTTGAAGTCTGAGTTTGAAATAAAAGACTTGGGTAAAACCAAATTCTGTTTAGGCTTACAGCTTGAGCATGTCCAAGGAGGAATCTTACTACACCAAACATCATACACGCAAAAAGTGTTAGATAAATTTGGTTTTGAAAAGGCATATATTGCAAAGACCCCAATGGTCGGAAGGTCATTACAAGCAGACTTGACCCATACAGGCCTAGAGAAGAGGGGAAGGAAGTCCTGGGAGTGAAATTCCCATATCTGAGTGCCGGAAATTGCGTTCGTCGTGAACTTGCTAGCCAGGTACAGCACAGAACCCACCAAAAGGCATTGGAAAGGGGTTAAGGACATCTTCCGTTACCTCCAAGGAAGCAAAGACCTCGGTTTGTTTTATAGAAGAAATCATAAATTGAATTTGGTTGGCTATGCTGATGCTGAGTACCTATCGGACCCGCATACTTGTAAGTCATACACTGGATATGTTTTTCTTTGTGGTGGAATGGCAATTTCCTGAAAGTCCTCGAAGTAGACTCTTGTCTCGACGTCGACAAACCACTCGGAAAACATTTATCTGTATGAAGCCTCCCGAGAATGTGCATGTCTACGAAGAATGGTTCACCACATCCAGAAGTCATTTGGTTTGAATATTGAGAAAACTTTCACAATAATCTATGAAGACAATGCAACTTGTGTTGCTCAAGTGCAAATAGGATATGTGAAAAGCATTCTCACGAAACATATCAACCCCAAGTTCTTTTATGCTAATGAAATGCATAAGATGAATGAGATCAAGATATTGCACAATAAATCGTGTGAAAATCTCACCGATTTATTCACTAAGTCACTCCCAGCATCCAATTTTGAAAGATGTGTTAGATGAATTAGGATAATGAGACTTAGAGAAGTGCAGATTTCAGGAGGAGAACTTTGACATACTCCTACATAAAATCTCGAATATGAAGTTTGAGTACCCAACATGAGTCTCGAAGATTAAAATTGAAGTTTAGGTGAATTGTATTCTTTTTCCTTAGTAAGTTTTTCACAGAAGTTTTCTTACATAAGGTTTTAATGAAGTAATTCGTGCAACATAACAAAGCGTATGCTATGTACTCTTTCTCCAAGTATTTTTCCCATTGAGTTTCTAGAGTTTTGATGAGGCATATGTATTTCGCGGCAAAGGACCCAAGGGGGAGTGTTGGGAAACCATATGGCCCATGAGGCCCAGTATGATCCATTGTCGAAACCCTAGAATAGACTATAAATATGAGGTAGAGGTCCCCCCACATTGTACATGCAATCATAAATAAAGACTTATCCTGTATCTCCCTCTTTATCTCTGTTCTCCACTTTAGATCTGTTAAAAAACATCATACCACTCGGTAGCGAGGTTTCTTAACAACAACCACCCGATGCACCAAGGACGGCCTACCAAAGGTTGGGACAACCTAAACTCAACGCAGCGCTAGGATCGGCCTACTCCAGGACACACAATCAAGAAACAAGCACCTTGCACCGCACCAATAGCGGCTGAACCAGCGGCGAGGAGGAAGCATCCTAGCCATAATCGGAGGGGGTGGCACCGCCAGTGAACGCCGCACTCAGAGAGGAGGCTCCATTGCCAACCACGGTGGTGAGAAGTGGGAGTAGCAATGGCATGCACAACCCTTGGCATGCCGTCGCCGCGTATCCTTGTGCATTTCGTCATCGCCACTAGGGCTAAAGATAACCATAGATTTGGATCTTCCCAACGCTTCCGCCCTCAGAAAGCAACTGCTCCTTACGGCAGCAGATGAGGCGTGGAGGCCTAGGTCAGATGAGGCGGTGAGGCACCTGGATCTAGCGAGCTCAACCAACAGTACATACAGGGGGACCTTGAGGATGATAGTTACAAGAACATCAGTGAATCTTCATATCTGATGGGATCCGAGGCCGGCGGCGATCGCCGACATGATGCGAAGGAGACAGAGCATTCACAGGAAAAACAAATCTAAGGGAGGAAGAAGGGGACAGAGGGATGGGAAGGAAGCTGTTGCGGAAGGTCCGGTGTGACACTATGGTTTGGTGTGACGTTATAGAAGGTGAAACTAGATAATCAAACCTTTCGGCTTAGGGTTTTCTCGCGTTTTTGGGCCGGTTGAAGTGTTATGTCGCCACGGAGTGTCGTAACCTTATTTAACGTGCATGATAAGGTTAATAACATTATGAGATGTGGAATTAAGGTTAAAACTATAGGATATGGAGGTTAATAGCTTTTAAAGGCGTTTCCGGGGTTTTGGGCCTTCCCGGGGGAGTTTGGGCCTTGGTGGGCTTTGGTGGGATGGAGTAGGTCTCCGTAACGGACTAGGATTGGGTGTGGGGGCTGGTAAAAGGGCTCCCCACCAGCCTTTTGGGCGTGCTCCCCCTGCCCTTGGGCGCCCCCACCTCCCCCTCCTAAGCCCTAGCCGCCACCCCCTCTCCCTCTCCCTCTTGTGCGCCTCCACCTCCCCCTTTGCCCCATTGCTCCCCACATCTCCACCACCTCTCCTCCACCCCCTTGCTGCCCTAGGGTGGTCTCCACACCTCTGCACCTTGTGGATCCATCCGTTGGAGCGAGGAGCGAGGAGCGATCCGCGAGGAGATCTATTGGAGATTCGTTCGTTCGGCAAAGGTATGATCATGGGGATCCTTGGAATTGATCTAGGTACTGTTCTTAGGGTGATTATAAAGTTTTTAGATCAATTGGTGGTGCTGGATTGGAGTTCTTTGGGTTAGATCTAGACGTTGCCACGTTTCTGTTTTCGGGCAGATTGAGCAGTCGGGCTAGGGTTCGAGTTTTCGTTGATTTAGGATCCGAATCTGTCCATACGGACTTAAAATAAGTTGTATATAATTTAATTATCTTTCCGTGGACATAAAGCACGTTAAAATCCGATCAGCCGTTTGAAAGTTATGGCCGTTTTACCGAGCGTGTTAAAATCTGTGACGCGATTGGAACCGATCGTAGTAATCTGTAGATTAAACAATTTTAGAGTCCGAATCAGTCTTTCCGTATAACTAGAAAAAGGTAGGAAATTTCCTAATCTTCGCGATGGTGTACTCGTTTAATCGATTTGGAGTCCCAGAACTCAAGTTATGGCCTTTGCAAGGCTGCTGTCCCGCCGGGACAGAACCTCTGTTTTTAGGTTTGCAAGTAGTGGGCAATGTTGGGTTAGATGAGGATTTGTGTACTGTTTTGCGGGCATTATTGTGAGTGTGTGATGCCTATGTGCAGGTGGTGTGACACCGGGAGTGCCCTCTACGTCCCACAAATCCGTCGCCCGCGGTTGAGGCAAGTGTGTTGTAATGTATAGCGGATTGTAGGTTGTTTGTTGATATTGGGTGAAAGATTGAACACTTGCTATGCTCACTTGCCATGCTTGCTGTTTTCCAATGAAATATTGAGTATGATTATCATGGTTCGATGCCATGTGTTTATATTTGTCATGATGAGTTGCCATATGTTTATGTACATGTGAAATATGATAATTGGCATAGTTGCATGCATGACATGTTACATGGCCCGGGCGGTGAGAAAGTCATTAACTAATTCAGGAAGGTCGGTGAGAAAGTTATGACTAATCCGGAGAGCCATTAGAGTAAATCCTACATCGTGATTCTATCTACCGTGGGTTGTGGAAGCGAGGAGTAGGCACCCTCCATCTTCGGGATGGAAGGGGGGAGAGGGTGCACACCGACGGGTGTGTACTCAACCATACCGGTATGAGTTTCCATGGAGATATGAGCATAACATTGCATTGCATTGCATTGCAATACATTTTTTTTAATGATGATGATGTTGTTATGTGCTCAAGTATGAGATGTTATATGTGATGTGAGGTATTATTGTCTTGTAAATGATCTTGTTGTCCATTACAATATGCTTGCTGAGTTTTCGAACTCACGCTTGTGTTTTATGTTGTTTTTAGGTACTTTGAGATCGGCATGCGGGAAAAGGGATCTAGCTACACTTCTACACGTAGCTCCACCATCATAGTCCATAATTAACCACTTGGAGACATGATATTAAGAGTTGTGCCCTAAACTTAATGTATGGTTTAATCTAGCATGCTTGTGAATCCTTATTTGCTTCGTTATAGTTTATGAAGTGGTTAAGCGTGGTATTATTGGCGTAACTTGATGTTATGTCCATTTATGTTGTTGTTTTAGATGTCGTGTGCTATGATATATATCTTGCCATGATATTGAGATTGTGTTAATTCATGGAAAAACAAAGGAGATGCTTTGCGAAATATCGGTTTTTAGCATATGAACCTTTGCTGGAATTTATGTTTAATTGTGGTACTTAGATGTTGTTTAGCTTATGTTTGGTAGCATTCGGGCATATTAAATGCCAGTGTTACAGATTGGTATCGAGCGAGGTTGCAGGTCCTTGGAATGTGTATTTTTAGTGTCATGCTATAGGGTACAACTAAAATGTGATGTGGAATAACTTAGAAACATGGCTTAGGTCTTTACTAAAATTTTGTCATAGGATAGCAACATTAAAACTTGCAAAAGTGGTATAACTAATCTAAAATTTGACACACATGGATGCCTGATAGGAAGGGTATCGGTATCGTTGTTTACGCTTAAATGTTGTACTTAAGCCTTGTTGCTAAATGCTATATTTGATATAGTACGTTGCTATGTCTATGAGATAAATGATTGAATTATTCCTGTTGTGGTGGCAAAAGTGGGGTTTTGGTGCCGAAGGGTTTCGGCCACCTCTCTTATTTCATAGTAAGGGTGAGGTTTGACGGTGTGGCCGGTTAGCGCCACCACCGAAGAACTATTGACCCCTGTAGGAGAAGAGTGCTTATCCTTTCTGTTGTTGATCGGGTAGTTGACTGGAGTCAAATAGAAGAGTTAATGGTGGTTTCCTTCGTATGTTCTTTGCCGTTACGGCCGGTCGGTGTTCGTTGCTTTTCTTGGCTTTAGTAGATTTGAATCAAATGAAAAGTGTTGGGTTTTCGCGGATCGTTCCGTATGCGGTGTGTGGTTTTGTCTTCCTTGGTTGAAGACGAAGAAGAGGAGACTAGTGTTGCGCTTCTTTTGGGCGCCTTTCCGGTTTGATGCCTGTTGATTGCATTATGGGGAACAAGTATTCAATTTATCCTGTGTTTGTCTTTCTCTGAGGTTAAAGGAGTTATTGCGGAGTTGTGCGGACACTGGTGTTAGGGCTGAAGTTACGTGGCTTTGTAGTAGTACGTGGTGTTTGATTTCGTTATTTTCTTGGTTTAAGAAATCATCTTTGAAAAACCCTTCTTCTTTCGTGAAAGATTGGGGTTTGGTGCTAAGGTTTTATTTGCAAAGGTTTATTTGATCGGTTGGTTCCCTCCAAGGAGTCTTGGAGATTGAAAAGTGTTTTGGAGAATTCCTTTGCATGACCAAGTTTGGGTTTGTCTCATCGCAATTTTGAGAGTCAAATTTTCCTTATGAACTTAGGATGAGTTTTAAAACTAAAATCTGTAAACAAAGTAGTCTTTTGACTGAAATCGTTTGTCCCTAGTAAGAATTGATGTTTAGCATGTTATGTAGTAGGTAACAATGTGGTTTATGGATTGATGTGTTGCTAAGTTAAATTTTGAGTTGAATCAATTCAATGTGATTAATATATCTAGCTTGAGAAGAAATAGACTACTAGTGTTGCGATTTACTCTTAGCGAGAATGATTAAATGTGTTAATGTACATGCTTAGAATCTGTTGCCTTTCTTTAAAAGTGCTTATGATCCTTGTTAATGTTAAAAGTTTAAACTTTGATGCATAGTTAAAACATTAAGATGATGTAGACTGTTGTTATTGTAAAAGAAACTTTCTTTGGTTGTTAAAGATGTTCTAATCTAATGGATTAATAGAGAAATTTAATCGTGTTGACTAGTGACTTTAATTTGGATGTTGATTAGAGTTGCTATTTATGTTGTTGCAAACTACTAGTATCTTTGGAAGTATGCGGTTGTGTCGCTACAATGCTAGTATTGATATCAATGGAGAAGACATAAGACTTATTGTTAATGATGTTGTTAATGGTAGTGTTAATGCTAGTATTCAGTCTATTTTAAATAGTGGGAGTATGTTGTGTGGTGGTAATTTTGTTATCACCTATGTATAGGAGTAGCTAAAAGTAATGTTGTTGGTTGATGATTATGCCCATTTGTTGTTATTGATGACTAAGTTGTTGTAGTAAGCTGTTTAGATTATTCGTTGGAAAACCATGGTTAAAATAGAGGAAAATTTTAACATGTTGCGATGGAGTGAGCTTTGGATAATTAACATGATGTACAATTTCATCCTTAATGAATGTATGCCTTGGAATCCTAGTTATGAACTTTGTCTTGTAGAGATAATATTTACATGTTGAAGTCGTTGTTTAATTGAATAAGGTTCGGTTGTCGAGGCGTGAATATATAGGTGGTATGAAATTTATAGGTTGATCTTCTTTGAAAGATTTGTGGAAGTACTATGTTTCAAATTTAGAATAAGATGTATTATGATTCGGTGAGC
Source organism: Rhipidocladum racemiflorum (assembly GCA_036346355.1). Taxonomy (NCBI): domain Eukaryota; kingdom Viridiplantae; phylum Streptophyta; class Magnoliopsida; order Poales; family Poaceae; genus Rhipidocladum; species Rhipidocladum racemiflorum. The sequence goes on along the minus strand of CM070577.1, from coordinate 53,887,004 downwards.
CGTGGGGATCATGTCATTATAGTCTTGGTTGGGTGCCTTTTGATAAGCATCATAAACCCTTATTAAAAAATGTTGGGAATGGTAACTAGAGGAAGAATTTGTTGTGAAACTTTCGGTTGAATTGTGTTGGGGCTCCTCAGATAGTAAATAGTGATTATTGAAGTCTTTAATGGAAAGCGTAGTGGAGTACTAGAGATGGTTCCTTTCATGCTGAGCTGTTGTCTAAAAACCTTTGAAACTGGTTTGGTTGTTTGCCATCTCGGTTGAATGCTTTCGGTTGAGGTGTTCCTTATGTTGAGTTTCAGAGTTTCCCCAAAACTCGTAGTGGTTGGTGTCGAACCTTAGTGGTATAAGGGTGGTTTGTGATGGAGGTTGATGATGTATGGGTTTAACCTTTACTAAGAGTAGCGATGGGTGGAAGTGAAGTTGACGGTAGATCGGTGATAATTGCCCTGCCATGAGCAATTGTCTTCACTAGTTGTTTTTGGGTTTGAGTCTTGCCTGGGAAAGGATGGAATAAAATGTTAGTATGATCGTGTATCGGAAGGGCTAGTGTGCCTTAATGAGTTATTCCCCTCGATGGAAACTTTCGGGAATGAAGTGAGGTCGTTAAAGGAATTGTGACTTCCTTTGACTTTGTCATGTTGAGTTTATTGCAGTGTGTAGTCAGGTAGGTTGTGATAGAAGGGTGAGGTGTTTGTCGTGAGGATTCGAGCGTTTTGGGTTGTTGAAGCCCTTCGAGGTTGAAATGCAGATTCTGTTTGGGATTTGAATTGAAAGTTGAACTGTGAGCGGTTGCCCTTAGTTGAGCTAGATCAACACTTTTTCTTTAAGTGTTGGTTCTGGGAACTCGTTTGTCGTTTGTTTCCGGTTCTAGTCGTTGTGCGAATGTTTTGTGCTGCAGAGAAGCCTTTTGTCCCTTGGGGACTTTGTTGTTGTTTTTGGCGTCCTTCGGATTCGAGGTCGAATCATGTTGAATGGGGGAAGAATGTGACACTATGGTTTGGTGTGACGTTATAGAAGGTGAAACTAGAGAATAAAACCTTTCGGCTTAGGGTTTTCTCACGTTTTTGGGCCGGTTGAAGTGTTATGTCGCCACGGAGTGTCGTAACCTTATTTAACGTGCATGATAAGGTTAATAACATTATGAGATGTGGAATTAAGGTTAAAACTATAGGATATGGAGGTTAATAAGCGTTTAGGGCCGTTTAGGGGTTTTGGGCCTTCAGGGAGTTTGGGCCTTGGTGGGCTTTGGTGGGATGGAGTAGGTCTCCATAACGGACTAGGATTGGGTGTGGGGCTGGTAAAGGATCCCCACCAGCCTTTTGGGCGTGCTCCCCTGCCCTTGGGCGCCCCACCTCCCCTCCTAAGCCCTAGCCGCCCCCCTCTCCCTCTCCCTCTTGTGCGCCTCCACCTCCCCCTTTGCCCCATTGCTCCCCACCTCTCCACCACCTCTCCTCCACCCCCTTGCTGCCCTAGGGTGGTCTCCACACCTCTGCACCTTGTGGATCCATCCGTTGGAGCGAGGAGCGAGGAGCGATCCGCGAGGAGATCTATTGGAGATTCGTTCGTTGGGCAAAGGTATGATCATGGGGATCCTTGGAATTGATCTAGGTACTGTTCTTAGGGTGATTATAAAGTGTTTAGATCAATTGGTGGTGCTGAATTGGAGTTCTTTGGGTTAGATCTAGACGTTGCCACGTTTCTGTTTTCGGGCAGATTGAGCAGTCGGGCTAGGGTTCGAGTTTTCGTCGATTTAGAATCCGAATCTGTCCGTACGGACTTAAAATAAGTTGTAGATAATTTAATTATCTTTCCGTGGACATAAAGCACGTTAAAATCCGATCAGCCGTTTGAAAGTTATGGCCGTTTTACCGAGCATGTTAAAATCTGTGACGCGATTGGAACAGATCGTAGTAATCTGTAGATTAAACAATTTTAGAGTCCGAATCAGTCTTTACGTATAACTAGAAAAAGGTAGGAAATTTCCTAAGCTTCGCGATGGTGTACTCATTTAATCGATTTGGAGTCCCAGAACTCAAGTTATGGCCTTTGCAAGGCTGCTGTCCCGCCGGGACAGAACCTCTGTTTTTAGGTTTGCAAGTAGTGGGCAATGTCGGGTTAGATGGGGATTTGTGTACTGTTTTGCGGGCATTATTGTGAGTGTGTGATGCCTATGTGCAGGTTGTGTGACACCGGGAGTGCCCTCTACGTCCCACAAATCCGTCGCCCGCGGTTGAGGCAAGTGCGTTGTAATGTATAGCGGATTGTAGGTTGTTTGTTGATATTGGGTGAAAGATTGAACACTTGCTATGCTCACTTGCCATGCTTGCTGTTTTCCAATGAAATATTGAGTATGATTATCATGGTTCGATGCCATGTGTTTATATTTGTCATGATGAGTTGCCATATGTTTATGTACATGTGAAATATGATAATTGGCATAGTTGCATGCATGACATGTTACATGGCCCGGGCGGTGAGAAAGTCATTAACTAATCCGGAAAGGTCGGTGAGAAAGTTATGACTAATCCGGAGAGCCATTAGAGTAAGTCCTACATCGTGATTCCATCTACCGTGGGTTGTGGAAGCGAGGAGTAGGCACCCTCCATCTTCGGGATGGAAGGGGAGAGGGTGCACACCGACGGGTGTGTACTCAACCATACCGGTATGAGTTTCCATGGAGATATGAGCATAACATTGCATTGCATTGCATTGCAATACATTTTTTTAATGATGATGATGTTGTTATGTGCTCAAGTATGAGATGTTATATGTGATGTGAGGTATTATTGTCTTGTAAATGATCTTGTTGTCCATTACAATATGCTTGCTGAGTTTTCGAACTCACGCTTGTGTTTTATGTTGTTTTTAGGTACTTTGAGATCGGCATGCGGGAAAAAGGGATCTAGCTACACTTCTACACGTAGCTCCACCATCATAGTCCATAATTAACCACTTGGAGACATGATATTAAGAGTTGTGCCCTAAACTTAATGTATGGTTTAATCTAGCATGCTTGTGAATCCTTATTTGCTTCGTTATAGTTTATGAAGTGGTTAAGCGTGGTATTATTGGCGTAACTTGATGTTATGTCCATTTATGTTGTTGTTTTAGATGTCGTGTGCTATGATATATATCTTGCCATGATATTGAGATTGTGTTAATTCATGGAAAAACAAAGGAGATGCTGCCGAAATATCGGTTTTTAGCATATGAACCTTTGCTGGAATTTATGTTTAATTGTGGTACTTAGATGTTGTTTAGCTTATGTTTGGTAGCATTCGGGCATATTAAATGCCGGGGTGTTACAGTTGGTATCAGAGCGAGGTTGCAGGTCCTTGGAATGTGTATTTTTAGTGTCATGCTATAGGGTACAACTAAAATGTGATGTGGAATAACTTAGAAACATGGCTTAGGTCTTTACTAAAATTTTGTCATAGGATAGCAACATTAAAACTTGCAAAAGTGGTATAACTAATCTAAAATTTGACACACATGGATGCACAGTAGGAAGGGTATCGGTATCGTTGTTTACGCTTAAATGTTGTACTTAAGCCTTGTTGCTAAATGCTATATTTGATATAGTACGTTGCTATGTCTATGAGATAAATGATTGAATTATTCCTGTTGTGGTGGCAAAAGTGGGGTTTTGGTGCCGAAGGGTTTCGGCCACCTCTCTTATTTCATAGTAAGGGTGAGGTTTGACGGTGTGGCCGGTTAGCGCCACCACCGAAGAACTATTGACCCCTGTAGGAGAAGAGTGCTTATCCTTTCTGTTGTTGATCGGGTAGTTGACTGGAGTCAAATAGAAGAGTTAATGGTGGTTTCCTTCGTATGTTCTTTGCCGTTCTGACGGTCGGTGTTCTTTGCTTTTCTTGGCTTTAGTAGATTTGAATCAAATGAAAAGTGTTGGGTTTTCGCGGATCGTTCCGTATGCGGTGTGTGGTTTTCTCTTCCTTGGTTGAAGACGAAGAAGAGGAGACTAGTGTTGCGCTTCTTTTGGGCGCCTTTCCAGTTTTGATGCCTGTTGATTGCATTATGGGGAACAAGTATTCAATTTATCCCTGTGTTTGTCTTTCTCTGAGGTTAAAGGAGTTATTGCGGAGTTGTGCCAGACACAACTGTCAGGGCTGAAGTTCTGTGGCTTTGTAGTAGTAGGTGGTGGTTGATTTCGTTATTTTCTTGGTTTAAGAAATCATCTTTGAAAAACCCTTCTTCTTTCGTGAAAGATTGGGGTTTAGTGCTAAGGTTTTATTTGCAAAGGTTTATTTGATCGGTTGGTTCCCTCCAAAGGGGAGTCTTGGAGATTGAAAAGTGTTTTGGAGAATTCCTTTGCATGACCAAGTTTGGGTTTGTCTCATCGCAATTTTGAGAGTCAAATTTTCCTTATGAACTTAGGATGAGTTTTAAAACTAAAATGTTGTAAACAAAGTAGTCTTTTGACTGAAATCGTTTGTCCCTAGTAAGAATTGATGTTTAGCATGTTATGTAGTAGGTAACAATGTGGTTTATGGATTGATGTGTTGCTAAGTTAAATTTTGAGTTGAATCAATTCAATGTGATTAATATCTCTAGCTTGAGAATAAATAGACTACTAGTGTTGCAGTTTACTCTTAGCGAGAATGATTAAATGTGTTAATGTACATGCTTAGAATCTGTTGCCTTGCTTTAAAAGTGCTTATGATCCTTGTTAATGTTAAAAGTTTAAACTTTGATGCATAGTTAAAACATTAAGATGATGTAGACTGTTGTTATTGTAAAAGAAACTTTCTTTGGTTGTTAAAGATGTTCTAATCTAATGGATTAATAGAGAAATTTAATCGTGTTGACTAGTGACTTTAATTTGGATGTTGATTAGAGTTGCTATTTATGTTGTTGCAAACTACTAGTATCTTTGGAAGTATGCAGTTGTGTCGCTACAATGCTAGTATTGATATCAATGGAGAAGACATAAGACTTATTGTTAATGATGTTGTTAATGGTAGTGTTAATGCTAGTATTCAGTCTATTTTAAATAGTGGGAGTATGTTGTGTGGTGGTAATTTTGTTATCACCTATGTATAGGGTAGCTAAAAGTAATGTTGTTGGTTGATGATTATGCCCATTTGTTGTTATTGATGACTAAGTTGTTGTGGTAACTGTTTAGATTATTCGTTGGAAAACCATGGTTAAAATAGAGGAAAATTTTAACATGTTGCGATGGAGTGAGCTTTGGATAATTAACATGATGTACAATTTCATCCTTAATGAATGTATGCCTTGGAATCCTAGTTATGAACTTTGTCTTGTAGAGATAATATTTACATGTTGAAGTCGTTGTTTAATTGAATAAGGTTCGGTTGTCGAGACGTGAATATATAGGTGGTATGAAATTTATAGGTTGATCTTCTTTGAAAGATTTGTGGAAGTACTATGTTTCAAATTTAGAATAAGATGTATTATGATTCGGTGAGCCGTGGGGATCATGTCATTATAGTCTTGGTTGGGTGCCTTTTTGATAAGCATCATAAACCCTTATTAAAAAATGTTGGGAATGGTAACTAGAGGAAGAATTTGTTGTGAAACTTTCGGTTGAATTGTGTTGGGGCTCCTCAGATAGTAAATAGTGATTATTGAAGTCTTTAATGGAAAGCGTAGTGGAGTACTAGAGATGGTTCCTTTCATGCTGAGCTGTTGTCTAAAAACCTTTGAAACTGGTTTGGTTGTTTGCCATCTCGGTTGAATGCTTTCGGTTGAGGTGTTCCTTATGTTGAGTTTCAGAGTTTCCCCAAAACTCGTAGTGGTTGGTGTCGAACCTTAGTGGTATAAGGGTGGTTTGTGATGGAGGTTGATGATGTATGGGTTTAACCTTTACTAAGAGTAGCGATGGGTGGAAGTGAAGTTGACGGTAGATCGGTGATAATTGCCCTGCCATGAGCAATTGTCTTCACTAGTTGTTTTTGGGTTTGAGTCTTGCACAGGAAAGGATGGAATAAAATGTTAGTATGATCGTGTATCGGAAGGGCTAGTGTGCCTTAATGAGTTATTCCCCTCGATGGAAACTTTCGGGAATGAAGTGAGGTCGTTAAAGGAATTGTGACTTCCTTTGACTTTGTCATGTTGAGTTTATTGCAGTGTGTAGTCAGGTAGGTTGTGATAGAAGGGTGAGGTGTTTGTCGTGAGGATTCGAGCGTTTTGGGTTGTTGAAGCCCTTCGAGGTTGAAATGCAGATTCTGTTTGGGATTTGAATTGAAAGTTGAACTGTGAGCGGTTGCCCTTAGTTGAGCTAGATCAACACTTTTTCTTTAAGTGTTGGTTCTGGGAACTCGTTTGTCGTTTGTTTCCGGTTCTAGTCGTTGTGCGAATGTTTTGTGCTGCAGAGAAGCCTTTTGTCCCTTGGGGACTTTGTTGTTGTTTTTGGCGTCCTTCGGATTCGAGGTCGAATCATGTTGAAGGGGGGAAGAATGTGACACTATGGTTTGGTGTGACGTTATAGAAGGTGAAACTAGAGAATAAAACCTTTCGGCTTAGGGTTTTCTCACGTTTTTGGGCCGGTTGAAGTGTTATGTCGCCACGGAGTGTCGTAACCTTATTTAACGTGCATGATAAGGTTAATAACATTATGAGATGTGGAATTAAGGTTAAAACTATAGGATATGGAGGTTAATAGCGTTTCCGGGCCGTTTCCGGGGTTTTGGGCCTTCCCGGGGGAGTTTGGGCCTTGGTGGGCTTTGGTGGGATGGAGTAGGTCTCCATAACGGACTAGGATTGGGTGTGGGGGCTGGTAAAAGGGATCCCCACCAGCCTTTTGGGCGTGCTCCCCCTGCCCTTGGGCGCCCCCACCTCCCCCTCCTAAGCCCTAGCCGCCACCCCCTCTCCCTCTCCCTCTTGTGCGCCTCCACCTCCCCCTTTGCCCCATTGCTCCCCACCTTTCCACCACCTCTCCTCCACCCCCTTGCTGCCCTAGGGTGGTCTCCACACCTCTGCACCTTGTGGATCCATCCGTTGGAGCGAGGAGCGAGGAGCGATCCGCGAGGAGATCTATTGGAGATTCGTTCGTTGGGCAAAGGTATGATCATGGGGATCCTTGGAATTGATCTAGGTACTGTTCTTAGGGTGATTATAAAGTGTTTAGATCAATTGGTGGTGCTGAATTGGAGTTCTTTGGGTTAGATCTAGACGTTGCCACGTTTCTGTTTTCGGGCAGATTGAGCAGTCGGGCTAGGGTTCGAGTTTTCGTCGATTTAGAATCCGAATCTGTCCGTACGGACTTAAAATAAGTTGTAGATAATTTAATTATCTTTCCGTGGACATAAAGCACGTTAAAATCCGATCAGCCGTTTGAAAGTTATGGCCGTTTTACCGAGCATGTTAAAATCTGTGACGCGATTGGAACAGATCGTAGTAATCTGTAGATTAAACAATTTTAGAGTCCGAATCAGTCTTTACGTATAACTAGAAAAAGGTAGGAAATTTCCTAAGCTTCGCGATGGTGTACTCATTTAATCGATTTGGAGTCCCAGAACTCAAGTTATGGCCTTTGCAAGGCTGCTGTCCCGCCGACAGAACCTCTGTTTTTAGGTTTGCAAGTAGTGGGCAATGTCGGGTTAGATGGGGATTTGTGTACTGTTTTGCGGGCATTATTGTGAGTGTGTGATGCCTATGTGCAGGTTGTGTGACACCGGGAGTGCCCTCTACGTCCCACAAATCCGTCGCCCGCGGTTGAGGCAAGTGCGTTGTAATGTATAGCGGATTGTAGGTTGTTTGTTGATATTGGGTGAAAGATTGAACACTTGCTATGCTCACTTGCCATGCTTGCTGTTTTCCAATGAAATATTGAGTATGATTATCATGGTTCGATGCCATGTGTTTATATTTGTCATGATGAGTTGCCATATGTTTATGTACATGTGAAATATGATAATTGGCATAGTTGCATGCATGACATGTTACATGGCCCGCGCGGTGAGAAAGTCATTAACTAATCCGGAAAGGTCGGTGAGAAAGTTATGACTAATCCGGAGAGCCATTAGAGTAAGTCCTACATCGTGATTCCATCTACCGTGGGTTGTGGAAGCGAGGAGTAGGCACCCTCCATCTTCGGGATGGAAGGGGGAGAGGGTGCACACCGACGGTGTGTACTCAACCATACCGGTATGAGTTTCCATGGAGATATGAGCATAACATTGCATTGCATTGCATTGCAATACATTTTTTTTTAATGATGATGATGTTGTTATGTGCTCAAGTATGAGATGTTATATGTGATGTGAGGTATTATTGTCTTGTAAATGATCTTGTTGTCCATTACAATATGCTTGCTGAGTTTTCGAACTCACGCTTGTGTTTTATGTTGTTTTTAGGTACTTTGAGATCGGCATGCGGGAAAAAGGGATCTAGCTACACTTCTACACGTAGCTCCACCATCATAGTCCATAATTAACCACTTGGAGACATGATATTAATAGTTGTGCCCTAAACTTAATGTATGGTTTAATCTAGCATGCTTGTGAATCCTTATTTGCTTCGTTATAGTTTATGAAGTGGTTAAGCGTGGTATTATTGGCGTAACTTGATGTTATGTTCATTTATGTTGTTGTTTTACATGTCGTGTGCTATGATATATATCTTGCCATGATATTGAGATTGTGTTAATTTATGGAAAAACAAAGGAGATGCTGCCGAAATATCGGTTTTTAGCATATGAACCTTTGCTGGAATTTATGTTTAATTGTGGTACTTAGATGTTGTTTAGCTTATGTTTGGTAGCATTCGGGCATATTAAATGCCGGGGTGTTACATCCGGCCGTCGCCTTCGGCCGAACAACGATGGCGAGGGGGGAAGGCGGTGGCGGGGTTCTCTCGGTGGCTTTCTGTGTCGCCTCCTGGCTCTCTCAAAATTATCTCTTGACAAGCACAAAAGATCAGTCTGTCCTTAATAACCTACCTTTTATGGTGAATCGATTGTGCAGCAAACTCGACATGATATCAAAGCAGGGGGATGTCAGAGCCACGGGCTACGAGTTCAAGACTGACTAACACAATTTTGAGGAAAAAAATATTCTGGTAGCTGAAAGGTCACCCATGCCACATGGTATAGCCAGTAATCACAATCACTGCATCTGAAAGATCAGACCAGCTAATCTAGATTTTTATAAACGAATGATCGAGCTTGTAAAGGTTTCAGTAACGCGCTCCATTGTCTTTAAGAGCAAAAAAGGGCTGCAGAAACCGAATGCAGGCTCTAATACAACAACATCAGAATGTAGTGTGCAAAGGAATGTATCAAATGAAATCTATATGAGCTACATCCAGTCTATCAGAAATGAACAAGACATGCTTACAATGGAAGAAATGGGCCCTATTTAACGTCTTAATCTACTAAGTAGAACAAATTGACAGGAATATACAATCTATCAATGACAAGCAAGACAGACTATCACCGGTAAGCAAAACAGATTATCACAGAAAGTGGTGGGCAACATGAAACAAGTAAAAGTTAGTATAAACAGACTTATAGAGGAACTGACGAGCCATTCCCAGTTTATCAAATGTGAGCAAGGAAGCTCTGCCGTCTCAGTCAACAATGAAATCCAGTCACTTAATTATTTAACACTCAATCAACTCAGGAAGATACCATTAAAACTGCTAAACTCCATCCTCTTAGATTGCACATCAAAGATACCGAAAGACCTAAAGAGTGGAGACTAAAAGGACAAAATAAATAAGGTATGCACCAATGTTATTCAGTCGTCGACTAAACCACGATTAGTGGTCCAGTCGGTATATCAAGGATGATTAGGGTCTTCGACTCGACCAGAACGACTATTCAGACAACTGGAAGACTAATTGGCAACTAGCCGCGACTAATCACATTTGGTTAGCTAGGCAACTTGACAGCCCACAAGGAGACATATACCGGTTGGATTGAAGTGGCTAAACCCCGACCCAAGATGCCTCTGGTCCAAATCGAGTGCCACCTTTGCCCATCCACCGCCACCTCCGCCCGTCAACTATTGCAGGCTCCTCCGCCCGTCCGCTGCAACCTACGCTCCTCCACTCCAAATCGAGTGCCTCCTCCGCCCGTTCGCTGCCTCAGTCAGTGCTCTGCTCTCCTCCCTTCTCCTCTCCTTCCTCCCCTGCCCTGCTCCGCTTCCCTCCCCTCTCCTCCTCCCTCGCTCTGCTACACTGGTCTGCTCTTCTTCTACTTTGCTATGCTGAGTTGCTGACTAATAACGTAGTAGTAGTACTAGTGATGCTGATTGTTGACTAGTAATGTAGCAATAGACAGTAGTGTAGTAGTAGTAATAGTACTAGTAATGCACTAGTAAGTAGTAAGTAGCCAAGTAATGTAATCGTAGTACAAGTAACGCACTAGAAAGTTTATGCTCCTCCACTCATCATGTTAGGAACAAAACAAGTTATCAACTCATTGTCATGCTTATGTTGTTGTTCTCTTCATTTCATGCTTTACAATATATATGTGTGTGTTTAATTGTTACTACCACTACTAGAAAAAGAGCCTTCAATATCGGTTTTTTGAACGGGTACATGTAATACGGGACTAATGGCTGATGGCATCAGTACCGACTCGTAGAACTGGTAGTGATGGTACTAGAAATGTGTGACACTACGGAATGACGTTTTGAGTCATTTTTGATGTCGGCACTAAGGTTCGACTTTGGTGTCATGATTTTGGGCCTTTTTTGTGAGTTTGGGCCTTTCTGGGGGAGAATTTGGGCTTCTGGGGGAGTTTGGGCCTTGTGGGGCTATTTTGGGCCAAAGGTGGGGGGGTTTTAGGTCCGTGTGGGGGGGAGGGGGTTGGGGCAGCAAGCCTGCTGCCCCCTGCCCATGTGCCCCACCCCCTCCCTCAAACCCTAGCCACCTACACCTAGTGTCCATGCGCCCTACCGTCACCCCCCCTAGCTGCCACCTCTTCCCCTCCCCTTCTCCCTTGCGCCATCACCTTCCCCTCCCCTCTCCACCTCCCTTGCTGCCCTAGGGGAGCTCCCCACCACGCCACCTCGTTGTCCCCTCCATCGGGAAGCCCCGCGATAAGGAAATCCGGCGGTTCCGGTGCGAGGAGGACGATCGGGGAGCCCGGGAGGAAGGATTTCGGCGTTCGTTGTTCGTCGGGCTGAGGTATGGTATGGGTGTTCCTTGGGGTTGGTCTAGGTGTTGTTCTAGAGGTCGTTATGATGTTTTTAGATCAAGTGGTGGAGCTGTGATTAGGTAGATTGGATGAAAACTAGAGTTTGCCACGTTCACTGTTTCGGGCAGATTGTGCAGTCGACCTAGGGTTTGAGTTTTCGTGATTTTAGAATCGGAATTTGGTCGTCCTCCTGTTGAAGAAGTTGTAGGTAACTTCAATACCTTTTAGTGGACATAAAGAACGTCCAATTCCGCCCAGCTTTTTGAAAGTTATGGTCGTTTTATCAAGCGTGTTAAAAACTGTGACATAATTGGGACAGAACGTAGTGTTTTGTAGATTAAACAATTTTAGAGGCCGAATCAGCTCTTCCCAATACATAGAAAAAGCTAGGAAATTTCGTAACCTTCGCGATGATGTACTCGTTTAATCGATTCGGAGTCCTAGAACTCAAGTTATGATAGTTTGAAGTCTGCTGTCCGGGAGGGACAGATTCTCTAGTTTTAGGTTTTGGGAGTAGTTTGTGAAGTCGGGGTAGACGATCTTTTGCGTACTATTTTGGGGGCATGTTTTGAGTGTGTGGTTTGTTTGTGTAGGTGGTGTGACCCCAGGAGTGCCCTCAACCTCTCACCAATCTGTCGCCCGAGGTTAAGGCAAGTATATTGTAATGGGTAGTGTAATATATGTTGCTAATTATGACTAGATGCAAATTGCTTACATGTTGTGATATCTTGCCATGATTAGTGCTTGCCAATGTTATGATGAAAATGGACTATTATGATGCTATGCTATGCCATGTTTATTTCAGTTTGATGCAACTTGTTTATGTCTATGGCATATGTTAAATACATGGCATGAAAGCTGGCCCGGTCGGTGAGAACGTCATAACTAGTCCGGTAAGGTCGGTGAGAAAGTTATGACTAATCCGGAGCGCCATGGTTGTAAGACCTCCCTCGTGATTCCACCCACGTGGTGAGTGGAAGCGATGCGTAGGCACCCTCCATCTACGAGATGGAAGGGGGAAGAGGGTGCACGCCGACGGGTGTGCACTTAGCAATACCGGTATATGCTTCCAGAAGACATGTGCATTGCATTGCATTGCATACATGATGATGATAATGAGTTGTGTACGATGTGCTTTGTCATGGCTATGATGTGGTAGATGAGATTATGATTTGAGCATGATGTTAAAGTATGGTATGTATTGATGTTGGCATTGAACTATTCTTTATGACCCATTGCAATATGTTTGCTGAGTGATGAACTCACGCTTGTGTTTATGTTGTTTTTTAGGTACCATGAAACCAGCATGCGGGAAAAAGGGCATTAGCTACACTTCTACACGTAGCTTCACATTATTATATAATTCAATCATTAGGAGTCATGATAATAATGATTAGTGCCATGAAACTTGGTGTATGGGCTTGAGTTCATCGTCTGGTTTGTTATATTTGGTGGAATGGTTGAATTCCTTATTTTAGACATAAGTGATGCTTTATTCATTGATATTGCTATTTTAGATGTCTTATGCTATGATATAACTTGCCATGTTATTTCTATTGCTCCAATTCATGGAAAAACAAAGGAGATGCTGCCAAAATTTTCGGTTTTAACATTTACTCCTTTGCTGTAATTTACTTTAATTTGTGGTATTTAGATGTTGCTTAGTCTATATTTGGTAGCATTCAGGCATACTAGATGCCGGGGTGTTACTGTTGGTATCAGAGCGGGCTTCAGGTCCGTGATTCTTGAACTTAGTGAAATATCATAGGTTTAACTAAAATGTGATGTGGGATAACCTAGAAACATGGCTTAGGTTATACTTAAAATTTTGCCATAAGATAGCAACATTAAAATTTGAGTAAGTGGAATAACTAATTTAAAATTTGACACACATGGATGCACAGTAGGAAAGGGTATGGGTATCGTTGCTTTACGCTTAAATGTTGTATTTAAGCATTGGTGTTGAATGCTATATTTGATAATGTATGTTGCTATGTTATTGAGAGAATTGATTGGATTGTTCTTGTTATTTGTGATGAAGTGGGGTTGTGGTGTCGAAGGGTTTCGATCACCACTTTTTGTTCATAGTAAGGGTGTGGTTTGACGGTGTGGCCGGTTAACACCATTACCAAAGAATTATTAACCCCTATAGGAGAAGAGTGCTTATCCTTTCTGTTGTAGACCGGGTAGTTGGTTGGAGTTGATTTGAAAAGTTGATGGTGGATCCTTTTGGATTTCTTTTACCGTTCTGACGATCGGTTTAGTTGGTTTTCTTGGTTTTAGTTGATTGAAATCAAAAGAAAAGTGTTTGGTATTGGATTTTCATGGATTGTTCCGTAGGCAGTTTGTGGTTTTGTCTTCCTTGGTTGAAGACGAAGAAGAAGAGTTGTGTGTTGCATGCCTTTTGGTCGCAATTTTTGTTTTGACACCTGGTTTTGTTGGTTATTGGGGTCTTGGGGAGGAAACTTATGTGGTGGTTGTTCTACCTAACTAAGAAAAGTGTTGGAGTTTCCCCTTGTGCAGACCTCGAGTTGGGTGGAGTTAATTTTGAATCTCTATCGGAAAAGATTTAGTGAACATTTGATTTTCCCTAGTGCATCCTTCTTCCTTCTTAGAAGTTGTAGGTCTTGCGATTTCTTGAAGAGTTTTGGCTATCAGAGTAGGAAATTTGAGAGTTGTGCTCTCCTGCATTTTTGTTGGAGTTTTGTTTTTTTCTTCCTTGCCTGGAAAGGAGAAATTGTTTATCGGTGATCATTCTTGTTCTTGAGCTGTGGTTTATGGAATGACGTGTTGCTAAGTTAAATTGTGAGTTAAATCAATTCAATGTGATTATTATCTTTAGCTCGAGAATAAATAGACTACTAGTGTTGTAGTTTACTTTGTAGCGAGAATGATTAAATGGGTAATGTACATGCTTAGAATATGTTGCTTTGCTTTAAAGGTGCTTATGACCCTCGATAATGTTTAAAGTTTTAAATCCTGATACATAGTTAGAATATTAAGATGATTTAAACTATTGATATTGTTACAGAAACCTTGCTAGTTGTTTAAAAATGTTCTAATTTAATGTGTTAGTAGAGAAATTCAATCATGCTGGCTTGTGACTTTAACTTGGAAGTTGATTAGAGTTGCTATTTATGTTGTTGCAAACCATTAGTACATTTGGAAGTATGCAGTTGTGTTCCTATAATGTTAGTATCGATGTCAATTGGGAAGATATAGGTTTTGTTGTTGCTGTAAGAGCGTCGTGATGGTCTAACTTATTAAATTCATTTTAATAGTTGGAGTATGTTGAGTAGCGGCAACTTGTTATAACCTATGTATGGGGTAGCTTAAAGCAATGTTGTTGTTTATGATTATGCCGTTTATCGATAATGATGACTTAGAAGTGGTGTTAATTGTTTAGGTTAATCGTTGAAAAACCATCCTAAAAATGAAGGACATTGTAACATGCTGTTATGGAGTGAACCATGGATAATTAACATGATGTAGAATTTAATCCTTAATGAATGTATATCTTAGAATCATGTTTACGGATTTTTTCTTGTGGATATAATATCTATTTGTTGAAGTCATTGATTAATTGAATAAGTTGCGATTATCAAAAAAAAAGTTAATGTTTGGATGGTATAAAATTGAGAGGTTGATCATGCTAAAGTAATTGTTGAAGTATTATGTTTTACATCCAGAATATGATGTTGCATGATGTGTTTGTCTGTGGGGGTTAGGACGAGGTAGTATTGGTTGGAGGTTTTTTTGATAAGCATCAAAAACTTTATTTATAAGTGTTGGGAAAGGTAATAAGAGAAAGAGTTTGTGATGTAGTTTTTGGTTGAACCTTGATGGGGCTTCTCAAGGAGTAAATAGTGATTATTGAAGTCTTTAATGGAAAGCATAGTGGAATATTAGAGATGGTTCTTTTTATGCTGAGCTTGTGTTTAAAAACGTTTGGACTGGGTTGGTTGTTGGCTATTTTGGGATGAATGCCTTCGGTCAAGGTATTCCTTGTGTTGTGTTTCCGAGGTTCCCTAAAACTCGTAGAGATTGGTGCCAATCTTCGGTTTTTGCTACTTTGTTTAGGGTGTGCTATGAGTATGGATTCACACCCAAAAGTTTTTGAGTGCATCGCGCTCCTTCGCGTTCACACGGAATGATCTTTGGAATAAATTTTAAAGGAAGCAAAAGGTCTTAGTGGGTTGTGTTGGAGATTCTTGAGATTCAATTTGTAACTCCATTTGGCTAGAGTTGGAGTTATTTGAAAATGTGTGTGGTGTTTGAAAATGCTTCACAAGGTGGATTTTATGAATGGTTCATAAGTGATTTTGTTAGTGAAGTTTTCCCTTTTGAAATGAGTTTCTCTCTCTTTGAGAAAAATTTGTGGTGGTTGTGTGTGCAGATGTTTGACTTTGGAGTTGATGTTCTGTTCCAAAATGTTGATTTTGGTTAGAATGCGAGGTTTTGCAAGGTTAGCTTTAAATGGATGGTGGGTTTTGACACGACGTGGTGTTTTGCTGTTAACGATGTTGCCGTCATAGTTATATGATTTAGCGCAATCATCGATGTTATTGGTGTTCATTCATGTGATACCGATGAAGAAGTCTTTTGGTGAATGACTATTCGGTATTGTTGTTACATGATGAATGAATGGTGAAAAGGAAGCATGACATTGTTTATAGATGTTTAATGATGAAAGAGTCGATGAGCCAGGTCGGTAAGAAAGTCATATATGGATATATGTGACACCACGGAGTGTTGTATCCTTATTTATTGAGCATGATGAGGTCAAAAACATTATGAGATGTGGAATTAAGGTTAAAATCATAGGGTATGGAGGTTATTAGCGTTTCCGGGAGTTTGGGCCTTTCCGGGGAGTTTTGGGCCTTTCCGGGGAGTTTTGGGCCTAGGGGAAAGGGTTGTGGGCATTGGTGGGATGGAGTATGAGTCCATTTAGGATTAGCACTCCTGTTTTGGGCTGGTAAAAGGGGCTTCACCTGCCCCCTTGTGCGCCCCAAGCAGCCTTGTGCGCCCCCCACTTCCCCCTTGTGCCCTAACCCCACCTCCTCTCCTCCCCCTTGTGGTCATGCGCCCCCTCCCCTTGCCACCATTGCTCCCCACCTCTCAACCACCTCTCCTCCACCCCTTGCTGTCCTAGGGTAGCCTCCCCACCCCTGCACCTCGAAGATCTGCCCATTGGAGCGAGGAGCGAGGAGCGAACCGGGAGGAGATCCATTCAGTTTTTGTGCGTTGGGCAAAGGTATGGCCATGGGAATCCTTGGGGTTGGTCTAGGTACTGTTATAAGGGTGATTATCAAGTTTTTAGATCAATTGGTGGTGCTAGAATTGAGTAGATTAGATGAAATCTAGAAGTTGCCACATCCTCTGTTTCAGGCAGCATGAGCAGTCGACCTAGGGCTTAGGTTTTCGCCAATTTAGATTCGAAATCTGGTCGTACGGATGTTGAAAACGTTGTAGATAATTTCATTATCTTTCAGTGGATATAAAGAAAGTCCAATTCCGCCCAGCCGTTTGAAAGTTATGGCTGTTTTACCGAGCGTGTTAAAATCTCAACTAGCAACCTACAAACCGCTATCCATTACAATACACTTGCCTCAACCATGGGCAACGGATTGGTGAGACGTAGAAGGCACTCCCGGGGTTACACCAACTGCACATGGGTACCACACACTCACAATCATGACCACAAAACTGTACGCAAACCCTCATCTACCCCGACATTGCCAACTACTCGCAAAACCCAAAAACAGAGGTTCTGTCCCGTCGGGACAACAGCCTTCCAAAAGGCATAACTCGAGTTCTAAGACTCCGAATCGATTAAACGAGTACATCCTCGCGCAGCTTAGGAAATTTCCCAACTTTTTCTAGGTATAAGTAAAAACTGATTCGGATTCTAAAGTTGTTTAATCTACAAAATACCGTGATCTGTTCCAATCACGTCATAGATTTTAAGACGCTTGGTAAAATAGCCATAACTTTCAAACCGCTGATCAGAATTAAACGTTCTTTATACCCACTGAAAGGTATTGAAATGACCTACAACTTCTTCAACAGGCGGCTGACCAAATTCGGAATCGAAAATTGTTTAATCTACAAAATACCGTGATCTATTCCAATCACATCACAGATTTTAACACGCTTGGTAAAACAGCCATAACTTTCAAAAGGCTGATCAGAATTAAACGTTCTTTATACCCACTGAAAGGTATTGAAATTACCTACAACTTCTTCAACAGACGGCTGACCAAATTCGGAATCTAAAATTACGAAAACCCAAACCCTAGGTCGACTGCACAAGCTGCCCGAAACAGAGAACGTGACAACTTCTAGATCTAATCTAATCTACTCAATTCCAGCACCACCAATTGATCTAAAAACATGATAATCACCCTTAGAACATACCCTATCCCAACCCCAAGGATCCCCATGGCCATACCTTCGCCCGACGCACGAAAACCCAATAAATCTCCTCCCGGTTCGCGCGATCTCCTTCCTCGCTCCAATCCCGCCGGATCTCCTCGTCGTGGAGCGCTCCAACGGATGGATCTTCGAGGTGTGGAGGTGGAGAACTCGCTAGGGGCAGCAAGGGAGGTGGAGAGGGTGTGGAGAGGTGGTGGAGCAATGGGGAACAATGGGGGAGGTGGAGGCGCCACAAGGAGGAGGTGGGGAGGTGTGTGGGGGCGGCTAGGACTTGTGGGGGCACAAGGGCAGGGGGTTGACGCCTAATGGAGCTGGGGGAGGCCCCAAACAGGTCTCCTACTCCTATTAGGACTCAAACTCCATCCCACCAAAGCCCAAGACCCTTTCCTTTAGGCCCAAACTCCCCTGGAAAGGCCCAAACTCCCGAAAACGGCCCGAAAACGCAAATTAACCTCATAACGTATGGTTTCAACCTCCAATTTCATATTTTATAATGTTTTTGACCTTAACATTCACATTTTGTAATGCCACAATCTCTAATTTCACATTTTATAAAGTGTCGGCATTCCGTAGTGTCACATTTGGAGTCTTAGAACCCGAGTTATGCCTTTTGGAAGGATGTTGTCCCGACGGGACAGAACCGCTGTTTTTGGGTTTTGCGAGTAGTTGGCAATGTCGGGGTAGATGAGGGTTTGCTTACTGTTTTGTGGGCACGATTGTGAGTGTGTGGTCCCTATGTGCAGGTGGTGTGACCCCGGGAGGGCCTTCTACTTCTCGCCAATCCGTCGCATGTGGTTGAGGCAAGTGTATTGTAATGGATAGCGGTTTGTAGGTTGCTAGTTGAGACTAGATGAAGATTGAATATATGATATGAACACTTGCCATGCTTTAATGATTGCCAATGATATGATGAGTATGCTTACTATGTTATGATGCCATGTGTTAATGTACAAGTTAATTATGTTGTTGGCATATTTGCATACATGGCATGTTACATGGCCCGGGCGGTGAGAAAGTCATAACTAGTCCGGGAAGGTCGGTGAGAAAGTTATGACTAATCCGGAGAGCCAATGAGTAAGTCCTACATCGTGATTCCATTCACCGCGGTGAACGGAAGCGAGGAGTAGGCACCCTCCATCTTCGGGATGGAAGGGGGGAGAGGGTGCACACCGACGGGTGTGTACTCAACCATACCGGTATGAGTTTCCAAGGAGACATGAGCATAGCATCGCATTGCATACATAATGAGGATGATAATGATATGTGATCATGAATGAGATGGTTTACATGATGTGGGATGTTATTGCCATGTAATTATTCGTGTTGTACCATTGCAATATGCTTGCTGAGTTTTGAACTCACGCTTGTGTTTTCTTGTTGTTTTAGGTACCATGAGACCGGCATGCGGGGAAGGGAATTAGCCACACTTCCACACGTAGCTTCACTCATTTGATTCCACAAGTCATTCAATTAGTTTTTGATAATAAACTGCGTGTGATGATTATTGCTTTAAGGTTTTGCTTTGCTTTATGAGAGTATTATTGTTCGTTTGTCGCATGGAGACATTAAATGCTTGAAAATAGACTTATATTGTGGTTAAGTCTTGAATTATTGCTGTTTTAGTTGTCTCTCATATTGCTTTATTGCTATACTGTTGTTGCTCCTTCAAATCATGTTAAAACAAAGGAGATGCTGCCGAAATCTCGGGTTTTAGCATTTACTCCTTTGCTGTAATTTACCTTAATTCATGGTATTTAGATGTTGTTTAGCTTATGTTTGGTAGCATTCAGGCATATTAAATGCCGGGGTGTTACAATATATGACTAATTCGGAGTGCTCTGGAAAAGTGTGCATTCATGTCACAAATCGAGATTTCTATTTCTTTCTGGTATGAAAAGAAACGATGAAGAATTTTTGGTATGTTGGTTGTGGTGTAAGAGATTTGTGTTTCCTTTGCGTCTTGACATAGGAAATTAAAATGAATACCCTTTGGTTGTTGTCGAATCCTTTCCAAAGTGATTGTAGTGCATTGGACTCAAAGTTATGCTTGGGGATCAATTGGGTTCATGGCTTATGGTTGAGCTTACTAAACGACTGTACCCTTTGTTCTGATCCTTTGAGTGGAAGAATGCGAGGGCAAGATCTTCTAAAAAAAATCTGGTGTGGGTTGGTAATGACCTAAGATAATAGGCTTGCTAGTGGTTGATCATAACTAGTTTGGAAGTGGAGAGTAAAGGAAGGTTGGGTATGACCCAAATTCAAACTTTCCTAGAGAATTGTTTTCGTTTATGTGTCCCTCGGTAGGGTTGATCAAATTATTAGTGGACCACTTGGTGGTTGCTAGCAGTTGCTTTTTCTTTTCGAGGTGTATTGGATCTTTTGACGCTGGGCTATGCACGAGTTGTGTCAATCGAAGCAGATTATTCGGTTGTTACTGTTCTTGCGAGTTTTAAGAACCCTGGTTTTAAGTAAGCTTTCCCTTTCGGTGGTAGTGGTGGGTATTGGTCTTTTTTTGAAAGATCAATCTGTCTCAAGGTTATAACCCGATTGATCAAGCAGTCGGTAGTCTGGGAGTGTTGTCTCTCTCTTGGTTCACATCGTCTTGATTACGATGAACCACAGTAGAGAGGTTGGTACTGTGTGCTTCTGGAGAGTGGTTTCGATTAAAGGGATCGGGCACTTTAGTGCCAAGGAATTGTGATACTACGGTATGGTGTGACATTATAAAATGTGAAATTAGAGGATAAAACCTTACGGCTTGAGGTTTACTCGCGTTTTTGGGCCTTTTGAAGTGTTGTGTCACCACGGAGTGTCGTAACCTTATTTAACGTGCATGATAAGGTCAAAAACAGTATGAGATGTGGAAATAAGGTTAAAACCATAGGGTATGGTGGTTAATAACGTTTCCGGGCCGTTTCCGGGGTTTTGGGCTTTCCTGGGGGATTTTGGGCCTTAAAGAGGGGGTTGTGGGCTTTGGTGGGATGGATTAAGAGTCCATTTAGGATTAGGAATCCTTGTTGGGGCTGGTAAGAGGGCTGCCCCTACCCTTTATGTGCGCCCCCACCCTCCCTTTGGGCGCCCCACCCCACCCCTCCCCTTGGCCCCTAGACGCACCCCCCCACCTTCCCCCCTTGTGCCGTGCGCCCCTTGCTGCCCTCTCCACCTCTCCACCACCTCTCCTCCACCCCCCCTTTCTGCCCTAGGGTGGCCTCACCACCCCTGCATCCTCGTGGATCCATCCGAGGAGCAAGGAGATCTATTGGAGTTTTCGTGCGTCGGGCAAAGGTATGGCCAAGGGAATCCTTAGGATTGATCTAGGTACTGTTCTAAGGGTGTTTATCAAGTTTTAGATCAATTGGTGGTGCTGGAATAAAGTAATTTGGATTAGATCTAGATGTTGCCACATTTCTGTTTTGGGACAATATGAGCAGTCGACCTAGGGTTTGAGTTTTCGTCGATTTAGAATACGAATCTGGTCGTACGTATGTTGAAGAAATTGTAGATAATTTCATTATATTTCAGTGGATATAAAGAACGTTAAATTCCGCCTAGCCGTTTCAAAGTTATGGCTGTTTTACCGAGCGTGTTAAAATCTGTGACGTAATTGGAACAGATCACGGTAATCTGTAGATTAAACAACTTTAGGGTCCGAATCAGTCTTTCCATATACCTAGAGAAAGTTTGGAAATTTCCTAAGCTACGCGAGGATGTACTCGTTTAATTGATTCGGAGTCCCAGAACTCAAGTTATGCCTTTTGGAAGGCTGCTGTCCCGTCGGGACAGAACCTATGTTTTTAGGTTTTGCGAGTAGTTGGCAATGTCGGGGTAGATGAGGGTTTGCGTACTGTTTTGTGGGCATGATTGTGAGCGTGTGGTACCTATGTGCAGGTGGTGCGACCCCGGGAGTGCCCTCTACTTCCCGCCAATCCGTTGCCCGTGGTTGAGGCAAGTGTGTTGTGATGGATAGCGATTTGTAGGTTGCTTGTAGAGAATAGATGGAATTGACTACATGATATATGATCACTTGCCATGCTTTTATGATTGCCAATGATATGATGAGCATGTTTATTATGTTATGATGCCGTGTGTTAATATGTGAGTTAAATATGATGTTGGCATAACTGCATACATGACATGTTACATGGCCCAGGCGGTGAGAATGTCATAACTAATCCGGGAAGGTCGGTGAGAACGATATGACTAATCCGGAGAGCCAATGAGTAAGTCCTACATCGTGATTCCATTCACCGCGGTGAACGGAAGCGAGGAGTAGGCACCCTCCATCTTCGGGATGGAAGGGGGAGAAGGTGCACACCGACGGGTGTGTACTCAACCATACCGGTATGAGTTTCCAAGGAGACATGAGCATCGCATTGCACTTCATACATATTGATGATGATGATGATAATATGTGACCATGAATGAGATGGTTTACATGATGTACCTTGACTCCGACAAGCAGGAAAGGGAGCTAGTCACACGTCATCACGTAGCATCACACATATACACAATGACATGTTCTTTCCCTTATGGTTATGGTTAATTCAGTGAACTAAACTATGGTTTCGATGATTCGTTGGTCGTTATGAGTAATTGATTAGTCCTTACTTGTCATGTGATGAATATAATTTATATCCTTAGTGGTAAGGTGGCTATTCTTCCGTTTGATCATGTTATTGCTATCGTTCATTATGCTATTTTGACATGTTACTATTGTGGTAGCTTCAAACCATGTTAAAACAAAGGAGATGCTGCCGAAATCTCGGCTTTTAGCATGTGCGCCTTTGCTGGAATTTATGTTTAATTGTGGTATTTAGATGTTGTTTAGCATATGCTTGGTAGCATTCAGGCATATTAAATGCCGGGGTGTTACAGTTGGTATCAGAGCGGGCTGTAGGTCCTTCGAATATGTATTTTTAGTGTCATACCTTAGGTTACAACTAAAATGTGATGTGGAATAACTTAGAAACATGGCTTAGGTTCTAACTAAAACTTTGCCATAGAATAGCAACTTTAAAACTTGCAAAAGTGGTATAACTAATCTAAAATTTGACACACAATGGATGCACAATAGGAAAGGGTATGGGTATCGTTTCCTTACGCTTAAATGTTGTATTTAAGCTTTGATGTTGAATGCTTCATTTGACAATGCATGATGCTATGTCAATGAGATAAATGATTGAATTGTTCCTGTTGTGGTGATAAAAGTGGGGTTTTGGTGCCGAAGGGTTTCGGTCACCTCTTTTTGTTCATAGTAAGGGTGAGGTTTGACGGTGTGGCCGGTTAGCACCATCACCGAAGAACTATTAACCCATGTAGGAGAAGAGTGCTTACCCTTTCTGTCTTAGATCGGGTAGTTGACTGGAGTCAAATAGAAGAGTTTGGTGGTGGATTCCTTCGGATGTTCTTTATCGTTCTGTGGTCGGTCTTGGTTGGTTTTCTTAGTTTTAGTTGATGGAAACCAAAAGAAAGTGTTTGGTGTTGGATTTTCGCGGATCGTTTCGTATGTGGTGTGTGGTTTTGTCTTCCTTGGTTGAAGACAAAGAAGAGGAGTCTAGTGTTGCGCTTCTTTTGGGCGGCTTTCCAGTTTTGATGTCTAGTTTGTTGATTGCTTTATGGGGAAGAAGCATTCAATTTATCCGTGTGTTTGTCTTTCTCCGAGGTTAAAGAAGTTATTGCGGAGTTGTGCCAAACCCGACTGTCAGGGCTAAAGTTCTGTGGCTTTGTAGGAGTAAGTGGTGTTTGATTTCGTTATTTTACTGGTTTAAGAAATCATCGTTGAAAAATCTTTCTTGTGTTGTGAAAGTTTGGGGTTTGGTGTTAAGGTTTTAATTGCAAAGGTTTATTTGATCGTTTGGTTCCCTCCTGCGGGAGTCTTTGAGATTGAAAAGTGTTTTGGAGAATTCCTTTTGCATGACCAAGTTTGGGTTTGTCTCATTGCAATTTTGAGAGTCAAGTTTCCTTATGAATTTGGGATGAGCTTTAAAACTAAAATGTTGCAAACAAAGTAAGTAGTCTTTTGGCTGAAATCGTTTGTCCCTAGTAAGAATTGATTTTTAGCATGTTATGTAGCATGTACCAATGTGGTTTATGGGATGATGCATTGTTAAGTTAATTTGTGAGTTGAAACAATTCAATGCGGTCGTTATCTCTAGCTTGAGAATAAATAGACTACTAGTGTTGTAGTTTATTCTTAGTGAGAATGATTGAATGTGCTAAAGTACATGCTTAGAATCTGTTGCTTGCTTTAAAAGTGCTTATGACCCTTGATAATGTTTAAAGTTTTAAACCCTATTGCATAGTTAGAACATTAAGATGATGTAAACTGCTGATATTGTTAAAGAAGTTTTGCTGGTTGTTTAAAGATGTTCTAATTTAAACATGTTAGTAGGGAAATTTGATCATGCTAGCTTGTGACCTTAACTTGGAAGTTGATTAGAGTTGCTATTCATGTTGTTGCAAAATATTAGCATGATTGGAAGTATGCAGTCGTGTTCCTAAAATGCTAGTGTCGAGGCCAATTGGAAAGATATGGGTTTTGTTTGTTTGTTGTTATTGCAAGAACTTTGTGCTGGTCTAACTTATTAAATTTAATTTAATAGTTGGAGTATGTTGTGTAGTGACAATTTTGTTGCAACCTATGTATAGGGTAGCTAAAAGTAATGTTGTTGGTTAATGATTATGCAGTTTGTTGTTATTGATGACTAAGTAGTAGTGGTAACTGTTTAGATTACTCGTTGGAAAACCATGGTTAAAATAGAGGAAAATTTTGACATGTTGCGATGCAGTGAGCTTTGGATAATTAACATGATGAATGTTTTTATCCTTGATGAAAGTATAACTTAGAGTCTCACTTACGAATTCTTTCCTGTGGAGATGATATTTACATGTTGAAGTCGTGTTTAACTGAATAAGGTTCGGTTGTCGGGTCGTGAACATATAGGTGGTATAAAATTATAAGCTGATCTTGCTGAAAGATTCGTTGAAGTACTATGTTTCAAATTTAGAATAAGATGTATTATGATTCGGTGATCCGTGGGGATCATGTCAATATAGTCCTGGTTGGGTGCCTTTTTGATAAGCATCATAAACCCTTATTAAAAGTGTTGGGAATGGTAACTAGAGGAAGAATTTGATGTGAAGCTTTTGGTTGAATTGTGTTGGGGCTCCTCAGGGAGTAAATAGTGATTATTGAAGTCTTTCAATGGAAAGCGTAGTGGAGTACTAGAGATGGTTCTTTTTATGCTGAGCTTGTGTTTAAAAGCTTTTGGACTGGTTTGGTTGTTTTCCATTTTGGTTGAAGGTTTTTCGGTCAAGGTGTTCCATATGCTGTGTTTCAGAGTTTCCCCAAAACTCGTAATGTTTGGTGTCGACCTTTGGTTGTGGCGAATTTGTTTAGTTCGTGTTGTGAGTTTGAGTTTTCATCCAAAAGTTTTTGAGTGGATCACGCCCTTTCGCGTTCGCACTGAATTATCTTTGGAATTAATTTTAAAAGGAAGTAGATGGTCATAAAGGGTTGTGTTGGAAACTTTTGAGTTAAGCCCTTGATGTGTAACTCTGTTTGGCTAGAGTTGGAGTCATTTGGAAAATGTGTTTGGTGTGCGGATGTTTCACAAGTCTGGTTTTTTTTATGAATATTTCATAAGTGAATTTGGTTAGAGAAGAGTTTTCTTTTGGGATTGAGTTTCCCTCACTTTTGATAAAATTTATGGCAGTTCTTTGTGCAGATGCCTAACTTAGGAGTCAATGTTCTTTTCCAAAATGTTGATTTTTGGTTAAAATGTGATGTTTTGCAAAGTTTAGCTATCTATCGTTGATGGGTTCTGATATGATTTGCTGCCTTACTGTTAACTATGCTGCCGTCATAGTTTATATGAATTAGCGCAACTCTCGATGTTATTCGAGATTTATTCATGTGATACCGAGGGAGAAGTCGTCATGTGAATGACTTTTTGGTAGTGTGGTTACATGATGAAGGAATGGTGAAAAGTAATCATGACATCGTTTTTACATGTTAAATGACAAAAGAGTCGTTGAGCCAGGTCGGTGAGAAAGTCATATATGGAGATATGACTAATCCGGAGTGCTCCTGAAGAGTGTGCATTTATGTCATGAAACGAGATTTCCCTTGCTTTCTAGTATGAAAAGAAACAATGAAGAATTTCTGGTGTTGGTTGTGGTGAAGGAATTTGTGTTTCCTTTGCGTTTTTGCTTAGGAAATTAAAATGAATATTCTCTGGTTGTTGTCGAATCCTTTTCAAAATGGTTGTTAACGCTTTGGGTTTGAGTTGTCGTGTGTACACTTGGGCTTGATAGCTAAGTGTTTTTGTGTGAGGGCGAGACCCTCTTAAGAAAGGAACCAATTGTGGTTTGGTAAGGTTTTTCGATCCTAGCTTGGGGCTAGGTGTAGAACCTTAGTGGTATAAGGGTGGTTTGTGATGGAGGTTGATGATGTAAGGATTTAACCATTATTAAGAGTAGCGATGGGTGGAAGTGAAGTTGACGGTAGTTCGGTGATAATTGTCCTGCCGTGAGCAATTGTCTTAACTAGTTGTTTCTGGGTTTGAGTCTTGCCTGGGAGAGGATGGAATGAATGTTAGCATGATGGTGTATCGGAAAGGCAAGTGTGCCTTAATGAGTTATTTCCCCTCGATGGAAATTTTCGGGAATGTAGAGAGGTCGTTAAAGGAATTGTGAGTCGCTTGATTGCGTCATGTTGAGTTTATTGCAGTGTGTAGTCAGGTTGGTTGTGATAGAAGTGTGAAGTGTTTGTCGTGAGGATTCGAGCATTTTGGGTTGTTGGAGCCCTTTGCGGTTGAAACACAGATTCTGTTTGGGTTTTGAAGTGAAGGTCGAAGTGTTGATTTTGGGAACTCGTTTGTCGTTTGTTCCGGTTTTAGTTATTGTGCGAATGTTTTGTGCTGCAGAGAAGCCTTTTGTCCCTTGGGGACTTTGTTGTTGATTTTGGCGTCCTTCGGATTCGAGGTCGAATCCTGTTGAAGGGGGGAAGAATGTGATACTACGGTATGGTGTGATATTATAAAATGTGAAATTAGAGGATAAAACCTTACGGCTTGAGGTTTACTCGCGTTTTTGGGCCTTTTGAAATGTTGTGTCACCACGGAGTGTCGTAACCTTATTTAACGTGCATGATAAGGTCAAAAACAGTATGAGATGTGGAAATAAGGTTAAAAACATAGGATATGGTGGTTAATAACGTTTCCGGGCCGTTTCCGGGGTTTTGGGCTTTCCTGGGGGATTTTGGGCCTTAAGGAGGGGGTTGTGGGCTTTGGTGGGATGGATTAAGAGTCCATTTAGGATTAGGAATCCTTGTTGGGGCTGGTAAGAGGGCTGCCCCTGCCCTTTATGTGCGCCCCGACCCTCCCTTTGGGCGCCCCACCCCTCCCCTTGGCCCCTAGCCGCACCCCCCACCTTCCCCCCCTTGTGCCGTGCGCCCCTTGCTGCCCTCTCCACCTCTGCACCTCTCCACCACCTCTCCTCCACCCCCCTTTCTGCCCTAGGGTGGCCTCCCCACCCCTGCATCCTCGTGGATCCATCCGAGGAGCGAGGAGCGAGGACCGAGGACCGATGAGATCTATTGGAGTTTTCGTGCGTCGAGCAAAGGTATGGCCATGGGAATCCTTGGGATTGATCTAGGTACTATTATAAGGGTGTTTATCAATTTTTTAGATCAATTGGTGGTGCTGGAATTAAGTAATTTGGATTAGATCTAGATGTTGCCACGTTTCTGTTTTGGGACAGTATGAGCAGTCGACCTAGGGTTTGAGTTTTCGTCGATTTAGTATCCGAATCTGGTCGTACGTATGTTGAATAAGTTGTAGATAATTTCATTATATTTTAGTGGATATAAAGAACATTAAATTCCGCCCAGCCGTTTGAAAGTTATGGCTGTTTTACCGAGCATGTTAAAATCTGTGACGTAATTGGAACAGATCACGGTAATCTGTAGATTAAACAACTTTAGGTTCCGAATCAGTCTTTCCATATACCTAGAGAAAGTTGGGAAATTTCCTAAGATACGCGAGGATGTACTCGTTTAATTGATTCGGAGTCCCAGAACTCAAGTTATGCCTTTTGGAAGGCTGTTGTCCCGACGAGACAAAACCTCTGTTTTTAGGTTTTGCGAGTAGTTGGCAATGTCGGGGTAGATGAGGGTTTGTGTACTGTTTTGTGGGCATGATTGTGAGCATGTGGTACCTATGTGCAGGTGGTGTGACCCCGGGAGTGCCCTCTACTTCCCGCCAATCCGTTGCCCGTGTTTGAGGCAAGTGTGTTGTGATGGATAGCGATTTGTAGGTTGCTTGTTGAGAATAGATGGAATTGACTACACGATATATGATCACTTACCATGCTTTTATGATTGCCAATGATATGATGAGCATGTTTATTATGTTATGATGCCGTGTGTTAATATGTGAGTTAAATATGATGTTGGCATAACTGCATACATGACATGTTACATGGCCCAGGCGGTGAGAAAGTCATAACTAATCCGGGAAGGTCGGTGAGAAAGATATGACTAATCCGGAGAGCCAATGAGTAAGTCCTACATCGTGATTCCATTCACCGCGGTGAACGGAAGCGAGGAGTAGGCACCCTCCATCTTCGGGATGGAAGGGGGGAGAGGGTGCACACCGACGGGTGTGTACTCAACCATACCGGTATGAGTTTCCAAGGAGACATGAGCATCGCATTGCACTTCATACATATTGATGATGATGATGATAATATGTGACCATGAATGAGATGGTTTACATGATGTACCATGACTCCGACATGCGGGAAAGGGAGCTAGTCACACGTCATCACGTAGCATCACACATATACACAACGACATGTTCTTTCCTTTATGGTTATGGTTAATTGAGTGAACTAAACTATGGTTTCGATGATTTGTTGGTCGTTATGAGTAATTGATTAGTCCTTACTTGTCATGTGATGAATATAATTTATATCCTTAGTGGTAAGGTGGCTATTCTTCCGTTTGATCATGTTATTGCTATCATTCATTATGCTATTTTGACATGTTACTATTGTGGTAGCTTCAAACCATGTTAAAACAAAGGAGATGCTGCCGAAATCTCGGTTTTTAGCATGTGCGCCTTTGCTGGAATTTATGTTTAATTGTAGTATTTAGATGTTGTTTAGCATATGTTTGGTAGCATTCAGGCATATTAAATGCCGGGGTGTTACAGGAATGCATGGAATGAGGAGTGTGTGACTGTTTTCTTGCGTGGTCTATTTGGGAGCTTATCCTATTGGTTGGGTCGTTCTGAGGCCTTGTGTGAGTGCTTTGTGTTGTAATGTTGAGTAAAGTTCTTGCAAGTTTTGAAGTGAGTTATCCTTAGAGCCGTCAGTCTTCGAGCCTTAGCTCCTTGCTTCTGAGTGCTGGCTGGTGCAAATCGTAGGGCTTCTAAGCAGGTTCTGAGACGTGAACCTTAGCTCCCTCCGATTTGGTTGATTGCGAAGTGGCGTGTCTCGGATTCGGGGTCGAATCCTGTTGAATGGGGAAAGAATGTGACACTACGGAATGACGTTTTGAGTCATTTTCGATGTCGGCACTAAGGTTCGACTTTGGTGTCATGATTTTGGTCATTTTCTGTGGGTTTGGGCCTTTTCAGGGGAGAATTTGGGCTTTTCGGGGGAGAATTTGGGCTTCCGGGGGAGTTTGGGCCTTGGGGGGCTATTTTGGGCCAAAGGTAGGGGAGTTTTAGGCCCGTGTGGGGGGGAGTTTGGGGCAGCAAGCCTGCTGCCCCCTGCCCATGCGCCCCACCCCCTCCCTCAAACCCTAGCCGCCTCCCCCTAGTGTCCATACGCCCTCCCATCACCCCCTAGCCGCCACCTCTTCCCCGCCCCTTCTCCCTTGCGACATCACCTTCCCCTCCCAATACATATAAAAAGCTAGGAAATTTTGTAGATTAAACAATTTTAGAGACCGAATCAGCTTTTCCCAATACATATAAAAAGCTAGGAAATTTTCTAAGCTTCTCGATAATGTACTCGTTTAATCGATTCGGAGTCCTAGAACTCAAGTTATGATAGTTTGAAGTCTACTGTCCGGGAGGGACAGATTCTCTAGTTTTAGGTTTTGGGAGTAGTTTGTGAAGTCGGGGTAGACGATCTTTTGCTTACTATTTTGGGGGCACGTTTTGAGTGTGTGGTATGTTTGTGCAGGTGGTGTGACCCTAGGAGTGCCCTCAACCTCTCGCCAATCCGTCGCCCGAGGTTAAGGCAAGTGTATTGTAATGGGTAGTGTAATGTATGTTGCTAATTGTGACTAGATGCAAATTGCTTACATATTGTGATATCTTGCCATGATTAGTGCTTGCCAATGTTATGATGAAAATGGACTATTATGATGCTATGCCATGTTTAGTTCAGTTTGATGCAACTTGTTTATGTTTATGGCATATGTTGCATACATGGCATGAAAGCTGGCCCGGTCGGTGAGAATGTCATAACTAGTCCGGTAAGGTCGGTGAGAAAGTTATGACTAATCCGGAGTGCCATGGTTGTAAGACCTTCCTCGTGATTCCACCTACGTGGTGAGTGCAAACGATGCGTAGGCACCCTCCATCTACGGGATGGAAGGGGGAAGAGGGTGCACGCCGACGGGTGTGCACTCAGCAATACCGGTATATGCTTCCAGAAGACATGTGCATTGCATTGCATTGCATACATGATGATGATAATGAGTTGTGTACGATGTGCTTTGTCATGGCTATGATGTGGTAGATGAGATTATGATTTGAGCATGATGTTAAAGTGTGGTATGTATTGATGTTGGCATTGAACTATTCTTTATGACCCATTGCAATATGCTTGCTGAGTGATGAACTCACGCTTGTGTTTATGTTGTTTTTTAGGTACCATGAAACTGGCATGCGGGAAAAAGGGCATTAGCTACATTTCTACACATAGCTTCACATTATTATATAGTTCAATCATTGGGAGTCATGATAATAATGATTAGTGCCATGAAACTTGGTGTATGGGCTTGAGTTCATCGTTTGGTTTGTTATATTTGGTGGAATGGTTGAATTCCTTATTTTAGACATAAGTGATGCTTTATTCATTGATATTGCTATTTTAGATGTCTTATGCTATGATATAACTTGCCATGTTATTTCTATTGCTCCAATTCATGGAAAAACAAAGGAGATGCTGCCGAAATTTTCGGTTTTAGCATGTTGAAGAAGTTGTAGATAACTTCAATACCTTTCAGTGTACATAAAGAACGTCCAATTCCGCCAAGCTGTTTGAAAGTTATGCTCGTTTTGCCGAACGTGTTCAAATCTGTGACGAGATTGGAACAGATCACGATATTCTATAGATTAAACCACTTTAGAGGCCGAATCAGTTTTTCCATATACTTAGAAAAAGTTAGGAAATTTCCTAAGATACGCGAGGATGTACTCTTTTAATCGATTTGGAGTCTTAGAACCCGAGTTATGCTCGTTGGAAGTCTGCTGTCCCTACGGGACAGAACCTCTGTTTTTGGGTTTTGCGACTAGTTTGCGAAGTCGGGGTAGAAGAGTGTTTGCGTATTGTTTTGTGGGTATGATTTTGAGTGTGTGGTGCCTATGTGCAGGTGGTGTGACCCCGGGAGTGCCCTCTACTTCTCGCCAATCCGTCGCCCGTGGTTGAGGCAAGTGTATTGGAATGGGTAGCGGGTTGTAGATTGCAAGTTTTGTTGAGTTGAAATTGAATCTATGATATGTTCACATGCCATGCTTTAATGTTTGCCATTGATATGATGAATACGGTTTATTATGTTGTGATGCCTTGTGTTAATGTACAAGTTATCTACGATGTTGGCATGTTTGCATACATGGCATGATACATGGCCGGGTCGGTGAGGAAGTCATAACTAGTCCGGTAAGGTCGGTGAGAAAGTTATGACTAGTCCGGGGTGCCATTGAGTAAGTCCTACATCGTGATTCCATCCACCGCGGTAGTTGACTGGAGACAAATAGAAGAGTTGATGGTGGTTTCCTTTGGATGCTTTTCACCGTTCTGACAGTCGGTTTTGGTTGGTCTTCTTAGTTTTTAGTCGATTGAAATCAAAAGAAAAGTGTTTGGTCTTCGATTTTTGCGGATTGATCCATAGGCGGTTTGTGGTTTTGTCTTCCTTGTTTCAAGACGAAGAAGAAGAGTTTTGAGTTGCGCGTCTTTTGATCGTAATTTTTGCTTTGACACCCAGTTTTGTTGGTTATTGTGGGCTGTCTTGGGGAGGAAACTTATGTGGTTGTTGTTCTCCCTGATTAAGAAAAAGTGTTGGAGTTTCCCCTGGTGCAGACCTTGAGTTGGTGGAGCTAAGTTTGAATCTTTTTATCGGAAAAGATTTAGTTGAACATTTGGTTTTCCCTGGTGCATCCTTCTTCCTTCTTGGAAGTATAGATCTTGAGATTTCTTGAAGAGTTTTGGGCTATCTAAGTTGGGAATTTGAGAGTTGGGCTCTCCTGCATTTCTATTGTAGTTTCATTTTTTTCTTCCTTGCCTGGAAAGGAGAAATTGTTTATCGGTGTTCGTTCTTGTTCTTGAGGTGTGGTTATCTTTAAAGTTGAGGTGCATCCTGTTTGTCAAAAGTGAAAAATGTTTGTTTAGCATGATTATGTAGTATGTAACAATGTGGTTTACGGAAATGATGTACTCCCAAGTTAATTGGTGAGTTGAATTAGTTAAATGTAATATTTATCTTTAGCTTAAGATTAAATGAACTTGTAGTGTTGTAGATTACTCTATAGCAAGAATGATTAAAGGTGTTAATGTACATGCTTAGATTCTGTTGTTTACTCTAAAAGTGCTTATGACCCCCGATAATGTTTCAAGTATTAAACCCTGAAGCATAGTTAGAATATTAAGATGATGTAGACTGCTGATGTTGTTAAAGAAACTGGACTGATTGTTTAAAGATGTTCTAATTTAATATGTTAGTACAGAAATTTAATAGTGTAGGTTTGTGGCCTTAACTTGGAAGTTGATTAGAGTTGTTATTTATGTTGTTACAAACTAATAGCATAATTGGAAGTACGCAGCTGTGTTCCTGAAATGCTAGTGTTGATGTCAATTGGAAGATTATAGGTTTTGTTGTTTGATGATGTTGTAAAAGCATCGTGATGGTCTAACTTATTAAAATTTATTTTAATGGCTGGAGTATGTTGTGTAGTGACAATTTGTTATGATATATGAATAGAGTAATTAAAAACATTGCAGTTGTTCTTATGATTTTGCTCATTTATTGATATTGACGACTTAGTAGTGGTGGTAATTGCTTAGATTAATTGTTGAAAATCCCTGTTAAAAATGGAGGTTATTGTAACATGTTGTGATGGAGTGGACCATGGATAATTAACATGATGTAGGATTTTATTCTTGATAAATGTATATCCTAGAATCATACTCACGAATTTTATCTTGTAGAGATAATACTTATTTGTTGAAATCATTTTATTGATTGAACAAGTTTTAATTGTCAAGATGTTGATGTGACACCTCGGAGTGTCGTAACCTTATTATTGAGCATGATAAGGTTAAATACAGTATGAGATGTGGAAATAAGGTTAAGATCATAAGGATCGGGGGTTAATAACGTTTCCGGGCCGTTTCCGGCCGCTCGGGTTTTGGGCCTTCCCGGGGGAGTTTTGGGCCTTGGTGGGCTTTGGTGGGATGGATTAGGACTCCGTAACGGACTAGGATTGGGTTGAGGGCTGTTAAAAGGGGCTCCCCCTGCCCCTTGCGCCCCACCTCAGCCCCTTGCGCCCCACCTCCCCTCTTGCGCCCCTCTCCTCCCTCCCTCCCTAAGCCCCTAGCCCCCCAAAACCGTGCGCACCCCTCCTTTCCTCCACCTCCACACCACCTCCCCTCCACCCCTTGCTGCCCTAGGGTGGCCTCCCCACCCCTGCACCTTGTGGAGTCATCCCGTGGAGCGAGGAGCGAGGAGCAAGGAGCGAGGAGCGAGGAACGTGGAGCGAGGAGCGATTCGCGAGGAGATTCGCGGAGATTGATTGGAGTTTTGCGCTTCGGGCAAAGGTATGAACATGAGGATCCTTGGTTTTGATCTAGGTACTGTTATTAGGGTGTTTACCAAGTTTTTAGATCAATTGGAGGCGCTGGTTTGAAGTAATTTGGGTTAGATCTATACTTGTCCACGTTTCTGTTTTCGGGCAGATTGAGCAGTCGAACTAGGGTTCGAGTTTCCGTCGATTTAGATTCCGAATCAGACCGTACGGACTTCTATGAAGTTGTAGATAATTTAATTATCTTTCCGTGGACGTAAAGCACGTTAATTTCCGATCAGCCGTTTGAAAGTTATGGCTGTTTTACCGAGCGCCTAAAAATCTGTGACGTAACTGGAACAGATTGTGGTAATCTGTAGATTAAACAATTTTAGAGTCCGAATCAGTCTTTCCCTATAACTAGAAAAAGTTGGGAAATTTCCTAAGCTTCGCGACGGTGTACTCGTTTATTCGATTTGGAGTCCCAGAACTCAAGTTATGCCTTTTGCAAGGCTGCTGTCCCGCCGGGACAGAACCTCTGTTTTTAGGTTTTGCGAGTAGTTGGCAATGTCGGGTTAGATGGGGGTTTGTGTACTGTTTTGAGGTTATGATTGTGAGTGTGTGATGCCTATGTGCAGGTGGTGTGACCCCGGGAGTTCCCTCATCTTCCCGCCAATCCGTTGCACGTGTTTGAGGCAAGTGTGTTGTGATGGATAGCGAGTTGTAGGTTGCATGTTGAGATTAGATGGAATTGTTTACATGATATATGTCCACTTGCCATGTGTTAATGAATGATATGATATGATGAGCATGTTTAACATATTATGATGCCATGTGTTAATATGTGAATTAAATATGATAATTGGCATGGTTGCATGCATGTCATGAGATAGGGCGAGGCGGTGAGAAAGTCTTAACTAGTCCGGCAAGGTCGGTGAGAAAGTTATGACTAATCCGGAACGCCATTGAGTAAGTCCTATGTCGTGATTCCATCCACGTGGTGTTTGGAAGCGAGTAGGCACCCTTCATCTTCGGGATGGAAGGGAGGAAAGGGTGCACACCGACGGGTGTGTACTTCCCATACCGGTATGAGGTTCCGGAGGGTCAGAGCAATGCATTACATCGCATACAAATTGATGATGATATTGATAAGTATTCATGAATGAGATGTTATACATGATGAAAGATGTTATTGACTTGTTGTTATGCTTGTTGTCCATTGCAGTATGCTTGCTGAGTTTTGAACTCACCCTTGTGTTTTTCTTGTTGTTTTAGGTACCATGAGAACGGCATGCGGGAAAGGGGATTAGTCACACGCTCACACGTTGCTTCACCTTAATGTTTCCCCAAGTCAATTCATTTAGTTGGATAATAAATTGCGTGTGATGGCCTTTAAATTAAGTCTTAGCTTGGTTAATGAGAGTTCTATTGTTTGTTTGACACTTGGAACCTTAAGAGCTTAATGTTAGTCTCTTATTGTCATTAAGACTTTATTTATTGCTGTTTTAGATGTTTCTCTTATTGCCATATAATGCTATATTGTTGCTGTTCCTTAAATTCATGATAAAACAAAGGAGGTGCTGCCGAAATCTCGGTTTTTAGTCTATGCACCTTTGCTGGAATTTGATGTTAAATGTGGTATTTAGATGTTGTTTAGCTTATGTTTGGTAACATTCAGGCATAGTAAATGCCGGGGTGTTACAGTTGGTATCAGAGCGAGCTGTAGGTCCTTGGAATGTGAATTTTTAGTGTCATGCTATAGGGTACAACTAAAATGTGATGTGGAATAACTTAGAAACATGGCTTAGGTCTTAACTAAAACTTTGTTATAGGATAGCAACATTAAAACTTGTAAAAGTGGTATAACTAATCTAAAATTTGACACACTGGTTGCACAGTAGGATGGGGTTTTGGTTCATCATTGCATTGCGCTTAATTATTTAATGAAGGATATGCTTATGATGATGTTTGATCTATGATCTTGATTGTGTGATTTTGTGTTTATGTTTTCGTGTTTGGATGGTTGTCTGTCTAAGCAGCCATGCCAAGGGGTAGAGGCCGTGGACGCCGTGGCCGTGGAGGCCAGGGGCGAGGCTCCCAGAGAGTTGCGGAGTCTGTCTGTATAAATGAAGTGGGGTTGTGGTGCCGAAGGGTTTCGGTCACCTCTTTTTGGTTCATAGTAACGGTGAGGTTTGACGGTGTGGCCGGTTAGCGCCATCACCGAAGAACTATTAACCCTCGTAGGAGAAGAATGCTTATCCTTTCTGTCCTTGATCGGGTAGTTGACTGAGTCAAATAGAAGAGTTGATGGTGGTTCCCTTCGGTTGTTCTCTGCTCGTTACGGTCGGTTTATTTGTTTTCTTGGCTTTAGTTGAGCTGAACCAAAAGAAAAGTGTTTTGTATTGGATATTCGCGGATCGTTCCGAGTGCGGTGGTGAGCACCGTGCTTGAGTGTGGTTGGACCGAGTTGCAACCACTTTGGGCAAGCCCGCCATATGGGGCGAGTCTGCCGGATGAATCCTGGTAGCATCATCAAGTGGGAGACGGTGCCTTCTCCTCCCACTCCGGTAGCGTCTTCTAGAGGATCGGTGCACTGATGGCTGCCCTGTTTCTCAGCCACCCTTTGCGTGGCGCCACCGGCCGCTTATCGGTGCCCGCACTGCCTGGCTTCCTCCTCGCTGCCTCCTCCGCCCCGATCTTGATGGGGCATCGGCTGAGTCGGGCTCCTTCTCGTCTCCGGCGCCACCAGAGTGTACGCTGCCGACCGCCGAGTCACCGGGCATCCAGAGGTGGTTTCGTGTACTCTGCTCGTGGATTCCGTTGATGCCTTTGTTCTGTTTGATTCGGTGCATCCTATTCCTTTGTGTCGCCTGAGTTTGCTAGTAGAGCTAAATTGGGGTCCAAATGATTTCTCGAAGTCTGTGCTGGTCGGTTCCCTCTGGGGGTTTGATTGCTAGTTCTTTGGTTTGCCACTGGTTGCACCATTGCCATTGATGATGAGGTTTTCTTTGCCAATCTCATGGTGATCCAGTTGGCTCCTTTTGATGTCATTTTGGGCATGGATGGCTGCATCGATGCACTGCTAAGATCTGTTGTTTCTGGAAGACAGTTGCCTTGCGAGGCCCGTCCGGAAGAGTTGACCTTTCAGGGTGGTATACCCTCGATTCCGTCTTTGCTTTGACTAGTTTGTTTTTCTGGTCGGCGTTTGAGGTGTTGGGTTTCCTCATGACTTTGTCTCGAGAAACTATCTTCCTCGATTCCCATTGAGGAGATTTCTGTAGTGAAGGAGTTCGTTGATGTGTTCCCCGACGAGTTGCCTGGTCTACCTCCCCGAGGAATGTGGAGTTTCGTATTGATCTTGCTCCTGCACTCGACCTATTTCTATCTCTCCATACCGCTTGGCTCGACCTTTTCAAGACGAGTTGAAGAAGCAGATTGGAGGATCTGTTGGCCAAAGGCTTCATTCGGCGTAGCGTATCGCCATGGGGAGCACCCGCCCCTTCGCCTCGAAGAAGGATGGAAGTTGGCGTATGTGCATTGATTATCGTGCTCTTAACCAAGTGACAGTCAAAAACAAGTATCCTTTGCCTCGCATCGAGGATCTGTTTGACCAATCAAGGGAGCAAAGGTGTTCTCCAAAATTGATCTTGATCGGGGTATAATCAGATCCGTGTAAGGGAGCAGGACATTGAGAAGACTGCTTTCTCCACTAGGTATGGGCATTATGAATTATAAGTTATGTCTTTTGGACTAACTAATGCTCTATTTGTCTTTATGGAGGCGATGAACAGTATGCTACACAAGTACCTTGATGAGTTTGTGGTAGTGTTCATCGATGACATTCTGATTTACTCTAAATCGGAAGAGGAGCATGAGCGACACTTGAGGCTTGTCTTTGAGTACCACGAGGAGAATCAATTCTTTGCTAAGCTGAAAAAGTGCGAGTTCGATTTGAAGTGGGTTTTCTTGGCCACATCATCAATCCAGAGGGCATATCGGTAGATCCTAGCAAAGTCTCAGCAGTTTTGGATTGGAAGAGGCCTTCCAATGTCAAAGAGGTGCGTAGTTTCCTTGGGTTACTGGATACTATCGGCGTTTTGTGCGGGATTTCTCTATCATTGCCAAGCCACTTTCACAACTCGACTTCGAAGGGGATGAAGTTCCAGTGGATCGCAGAGTGTGAGCACAGCTTCTGCACTTTGAAGGAGAAGTTAGTGGCTGCTCCTGTTCTTACCCTTCCCGAACCGAGGAAGCGCTTCACTGTTTATTCCGATGCTTCTCGGTTGGGACTTGGTTGTGTGCTCATGCAAAATGGCAAGGTGATTGCTTATGCTTGAGGCAGCTGAAAAGCATGAGCGAGAACTATCCCACCCATGATCTTGAGCTAGCCGCCGTGGTGTTTGCATTGAAGATATGGAGGCATTATTTGTACGGCGAACCTTGTGATATTTTTATCGATCACAAGAGCCTCAAGTACATCTTTACTCGTAAAGATTTGAACTTGAGGCGAGGAGGTGGCTAGAATTGATAAAGGATTATGACCTCACTATCCAAGATCATCAGGAAGGCAAATGTGGTGGCCGACGCTCTCGATCGCAAGACAATGCCCCTGTTGTTGATTGTCTTGTTGCTGATTTTGAGCGTTTGGGAGTCTCCCTACCGCTTATGGGACCGTGCAAGCTGAAACTCAATTGATTCTTGAGTCACGATTCCCGGCGTGTGCGGGAGGCACAAAGAAGATGATCGTTTGCTCCAGCAGTGAGGAACGCCTGGAGGATGGCAAGTCGGAGACTTTACCGTTGATGATGCGGGAGTTTTGAGGTTTCAGGGCCGTCAGGCGCGTGCCCCGGAAATCTCAAGTGAAAGAAGACATTCGAGAGAAGCTCATCGCACCCGTGCACGGTCCATCCTGAGAGACCAAGATGTATGAGGACTTGAAGAAGAATTTCTGGTGGAAAAGGATGAGAGTGGATATTGCCAAGTATGTGGCGTCTTGTGGGATCTGTCCGAAGATCAAAGCTGAGCATAAGCGTCCACGCCACTGTTGCAGCCATTGGAGGTTCTGTGTGGCCATGGGATGACATCTCCATGGATTTCGTGGTTGGTCTACCTCGTTCTCCACGAGGAAGGATGCTTTGTTTGGGTTGTGGTGGACCGTCTCGGCAAGTCGGCGCATTTCATTCCCATCCGCATACGACCAATTCAATGAGCGAGTTGGCTCCCATCTATGTGCGGGAGATTGTGAGATTGCATGGTGTACCCAAGACCATTATCTCTCGATCGGGATGCTAAGTTCGTCTCAAGTTCTCGGGAGAGTTTGCAGA
The DNA here is from genome assembly GCA_036346355.1 of Rhipidocladum racemiflorum. Taxonomy (NCBI): domain Eukaryota; kingdom Viridiplantae; phylum Streptophyta; class Magnoliopsida; order Poales; family Poaceae; genus Rhipidocladum; species Rhipidocladum racemiflorum. The sequence continues at coordinate 53,848,092 of CM070577.1, read as the reverse complement.
GTGCTTTGGAGTGCACGCAGCTTTGCCTTAGTACCGCTTTTCACCCTCAGACAGATGGGCGATCTGAGCGTACCATCCAAACTTTGGAGGACATGCTCGGGCCTGTGTGATGGCTTGGAAGGGTAGCTGGGAAGACCATTTGCCCCTTGCAGAGTTTGCTTACAATACGGCTATCATTCCAAAGATCCTGGCCTGCTCCTTATGAGGTCTTGTATGGTCGGAAGTGCAGATCGCCACTTTGTTGGGATCTTTGTGGGCGAGAGAGCTATTCTTGGGCCGGATTGGGTTCAGCAGACCGTTGATCGCGTGTCGGAGGTTCGGCAAAACCTTCTCGCAGCACAGAGCGCATGTAAGAGCTATCTTTGATGTGAGGCGGCGAGATTTGGAGTTTGAGGTGGGCGATAGCGTACTCTTGCAGTATCTCCCACCAAGGGTGTGGTGCGTTTTGGCACCAAAGGAAAGCTTCACCCAAGGTATGTTGGGCCTTTTCCTATCCTCGCTTGAGTTGGCAGGTTGGCCTATCGCCTAGAGCTACCGGAATCCATGCAAGGTGTGCATGATGTGTTCCATGTCTCGATGTTGAGGAAATACTTGCACGATCCGGAGTTGGTGGTTCCATTGGAACCATTAGTGCTTCAGCAGGACCTCACCTTCGAGTCCCGTCCTGTGGACATTCAGGGACGTCTGAGCGAGTGATGAAGAACAGGCCGCTTAAGTTTGTCAAGGTCCTGTGGTCACATCAGACCGAGAGAGAAGCGACTTGGGAGCTGGAATCTCGCATGCGCGAGAAGTATCCCGAGCTGTTCGCCTCAGGTATGTGATGTGAAAAGTCGACCTTTTGGTTTTGCTGGGTTTCGTGTTGGTGCGTTTAGATTCGAGGTCGAATCCTGTTGAAGGGGGGAAGAATGTGACACCTCGGAGTGTCGTAACCTTATTATTGAGCATGATAAGGTTAAATACAGTATGAGATGTGGAAATAAGGTTAAGATCATAAGGATCGGGGGTTAATAACGTTTCCGGGCCGTTTCCGGGCCGTTTTCGGGGTTTTGGGCCTTCCCGGGGGAGTTTTGGGCCTTGGTGGGCTTTGGTGGGATGGATTAGGACTCCGTAACGGACTAGGATTGGGTTGAGGGCTGTTAAAAGGGGCTCCCCCTGCCCCCCTTGCGCCCCACCTCAGCCCCTTGCGCCCCACCTCCTCTTGCGCCCCTCTCCTCCCTCCCCTCCCTAAGCCCTAGCCCCCAAAACCGTCGCACCCCCTCCTTTCCTCCACCTCCACCACCTCCCCTCCACCCCTTGCTGCCCTAGGGTGGCCTCCCCACCCTGCACCTTGTGGAGTAATCCCGTGGAGCGCGGCGCGCGGCGCAAGGAGCGAGGAGCGCGGAACGGGGAGCGAGGAGCGAGTCGCGAGGAGATTCGCGGAGATTGATTGGAGTTTTGCGCTTCGGGCAAAGGTATGAACATGAGGATCCTTGGTTTTGATCTAGGTACTGTTATTAGGGTGTTTACCAAGTTTTTAGATCAATTGGAGGCGCTGGTTTGAAGTAATTTGGGTTAGATCTATACTTGTCCACGTTTCTGTTTTCGGGCAGATTGAGCAGTCGAACTAGGGTTCGAGTTTCCGTCGATTTAGAATCCGAATCAGACCGTACGGACTTCTAGGAAGTTGTAGATAATTTAATTATCTTTCCGTGGACGTAAAGCACGTTAATTTCCGATCAGCCGTTTGAAAGTTATGGCTGTTTTACCGAGCGCCTAAAAATCTGTGACGTAACTGAAACAGATTGTGGTAATCTGTAGATTAAACAATTTTAGAGTCCGAATCAGTCTTTCCCTATAACTAGAAAAAGTTGGGAAATTTCCTAAGCTTCGCGACGGTGTACTCGTTTATTCGATTTGGAGTCCCAGAACTCAAGTTATGCCTTTTGCAAGGCTGCTATCCCGCCGGGACAGAACCTCTGTTTTTAGGTTTTGCGAGTAGTTGGCAATGTCGGGTTAGATGGGGGTTTGTGTACTGTTTTGAGGTTATGATTGTGAGTGTGTGATGCCTATGTGCAGGTGGTGTGACCCCGGGAGTTCCCTCATCTTCCCGCCAATCCGTTGCACGTGTTTGAGGCAAGTGTGTTGTGATGGATAGCGAGTTGTAGGTTGCATGTTGAGATTAGATGGAATTGTTTACATGATATATGTCCACTTGCCATGTGTTAATGAATGATATGATATGATGAGCATGTTTAACATATTATGATGCCATGTGTTAATATGTGAATTAAATATGATAATTGGCATGGTTGCATGCATGTCATGAGATAGGGCGAGGGCGGTGAGAAAGTCTTAACTAGTCCGGCAAGGTCGGTGAGAAAGTTATGACTAATCCGGAACGCCATTGAGTAAGTCCTATGTCGTGATTCCATCCACGTGGTGTTTGGAAGCGAGTAGGCACCCTTCATCTTCGGGATGGAAGGGAGGAAAGGGTGCACACCGACGGGTGTGTACTTCCCATACCGGTATGAGGTTCCAGAGGGTCAGGAGCAATGCATTACATCGCATACAAATTGATGATGATATTGATAAGTATTCATGAATGAGATGTTATACATGATGAAAGATGTTATTGACTTGTTGTTATGCTTGTTGTCCATTGCAGTATGCTTGCTGAGTTTTCGAACTCACCCTTGTGTTTTCTTGTTGTTTTAGGTACCATGAGAACGGCATGCGGGAAAGGGGATTAGTCACACGCTCACACGTTGCTTCACCTTAATGTTTCCCCAAGTCAATTCATTTAGTTGGATAATAAATTGCGTGTGATGGCCTTTAAATTAAGTCTTAGCTTGGTTAATGAGAGTTCTATTGTTTGTTTGACACTTGGAACCTTAAGAGCTTAATGTTAGTCTCTTATTGTCATTAAGACTTTATTTATTGCTGTTTTAGATGTTTCTCTTATTGCCATATAATGCTATATTGTTGCTGTTCCTTAAATTCATGATAAAACAAAGGAGGTGCTGCCGAAATCTCGGTTTTTAGTCTATGCACCTTTGCTGGAATTTGATGTTAAATGTGGTATTTAGATGTTGTTTAGCTTATGTTTGGTAACATTCAGGCATAGTAAATGCCTGGTGTTACAATGGTATCGAAGCGGTATGTAGGTCCTTGGAATGTGAATTTTTAGTGTCATGCTATAGGGTACAACTAAAATGTGATGTGGAATAACTTAGAAACATGGCTTAGGTCTTAACTAAAACTTTGTTATAGGATAGCAACATTAAAACTTGTAAAAGTGGTATAACTAATCTAAAATTTGACACACCTGGTTGCCGATAGGATGGGGTTTTGGTTCATCATTGCATTGCGCTTAATTATTTAATGAAGGATATGCTTATGATGATGTTTGATCTATGATCTTGATTGTGTGATTTTGTGTTTATGTTTTCGTGTTTGGATGGTTGTCTGTCTAAGCAGCCATGCCAAGGGGTAGAGGCCGTGGACGCCGTGGCCGTGGAGGCCAGGGGCGAGGCTCCCAGAGAGTTGCGGAGTCTGTCTGTATAAATGAAGTGGGGTTGTGGTGCCGAAGGGTTTCGGTCACCTCTTTTTGGTTCATAGTAACGGTGAGGTTTGACGGTGTGGCCGGTTAGCGCCATCACCGAAGAACTATTAACCCCTGTAGGAGAAGAATGCTTATCCTTTCTGTCCTTGATCGGGTAGTTGACTGGAGTCAAATAGAAGAGTTGATGGTGGTTCCCTTCGGTTGTTCTCTGCCGTTCTGACGGTCGGTTTCGCTGTTTTCTTGGCTTTAGTTGAGCTGAACCAAAAGAAAAGTGTTTTGTATTGGATATTCGCGGATCGTTCGGAAAAGCGGTGGTGAGCAGTGCTTGAGTGTGGTTGGACCGAGTTGCAACCACCGTGGCAAGCCCGCCATATGGGGCGAGTCCGCCGGATGAATCCTGGTAGCATCATCAAGTGGGAGGCGGTGCCTTCTCCTCCCACTCCGGGCGTCTTCTAGAGGATCGGTGCACCGATGGCTGCCCCTGTTTCTCAGCCACCCTTTGCGTGGCGCCACCAGCGGCTGCGTGCCGCAGCCGTCTGCTCCTCCTCGATTGCCTCCTCCGCCCCGATCTTGATGGGGCATCACCGAGTCGGGCTCATACGTCCGGCGCCACCAGGAGTATACGCTTTGCCGATGGCCGAGTCGGTAGGGCATCCGAGAGGTGGTTTCGGTACTCGCTCGTGGATTCCGTTGATGCCTTTGTTCTGTTTGATTCCGGTGCATCCTATTCCTTTGTGTCGTGCAGGTTTGCTAGTAGAGCTAAATTGGGGTCCAAATGGATTTAGTCTGTGCTAGTCGGGCCTCCTGGGGGTTTGATTGCTAGTTCTTTGGTTTGCCCTGGTTGCACCATTGCCATTGATGATGAGGTTTTCTTTGCCAATCTCATGGTGATCCGATTGGCTCCTTTTGATGTCATTTTGGGCATGGGTGGCTGCATCAGTACCGTGCTAAGATCTGTTGTTTACGGAAGACAGCTGTTGCCTTGCAGGCCCGTCAGGAAGAGTTGACCTTTCGGTGGTATACCCTCCAGTTCCGCTTTGCTTTGACTAGTTTGTTTTCTGGCGTTTGAGGTCAAGTGGGTTTCCTCATGACTTTGTCTGAGAAACTATCTTCCTCGATTCCCATTGAGGAGATTTCTGTAGTGAAGGAGTTCGTTGATGTGTTCCCCTGACGAGTTGCTGGTCTACCTCTGTGAGGAATGTGGAGTTTCGTATTGATCTTGCTCCGGCACTCGACCTATTTCTATCTCTCCATACCGCTTGGCTCGACCTTTTCAAGACGAGTTGAAGAAGCGATTGGAGGATCATGGCCAAAGGCTTCATTCGGCGTAGCGTATCGCCATGGGGAGCACCCGTCCCCTTCGTCTCGAAGAAGGATGGAAGTTGGCGTATGTGCATTGATTATCGTGCTCTTAACCAAGTGACAGTCAAAAACAAGTATCCTTTGCCTCGCATCGAGGATCTGTTTGACCAAGCCAAGGAGCAAAGGTGTTCTCCAAAATTGATCTTGATCGGGTATAATCGAGATCCGTGTAAGGGAGCAGGACATTGAGAAGACTGCTTTCTCCACTAGGTATGGGCATTATGAATTATAAGTTATGTCTTTTGGACTAACTAATGCTCCTGCTGTCTTTATGGAGGCGATGAACAGTATGCTACACAAGTACCTTGATGAGTTTGTGGTAGTGTTCATCGATGACATTCTGATTTACTCTAAATCGTAAGAGGAGCATGAGCGACACTTGAGGCTTGTCTTTGAGTACCTGAGGAGAATCAATTCTTTGCTAAGCTGAAAAAGTAGTTACGGATTTGAAGTGGGTTTTCTTGGCCACATCATCAATCCAGAGGGCATATCGGTAGATCCTAGCAAAGTCTCAGCAGTTTTGGATTGGAAGAGGCCTTCCAATGTCAAAGAGGTGCGTAGTTTCCTTGGGTTGGCTGGATACTATCGGCGTTTTGTGCAGGATTTCTCTATCATTGCCAAGCCACTTTCACAACCGACTCGAGAAGGGATGAAGTTCGGTGGATCACAGAGTGTGAGCACAGCTTCTGCACTTTGAAGGAGAAGTTAGTGATCGCTCTCGTTCTTACCCTTCCCGAGCAGGGAAGCGCTTCACCGCTTATTCTGATGCTTCTCGGTTGGGACTTGGTTGTGTGCTCATGCAAAATGGCAAGGTGATTGCTTATGCTTGAGGCAGCTGAAAAAGCATGAGCAGAACTATCCCACCCATGATCTTGAGCTAGCCAGTGGTGTTTGCATTGAAGATATGGAGGCATTATTTGTACTGGCGAACCTTGTGATATTTTTATCGATCACAAGAGCCTCAAGTACATCTTTACTCGTAAAGATTTGAACTTGAGGCGGAGGAGGTGGCTAGAATTGATAAAGGATTATGACCTCACTATCCAAAGTATCATCCGGGAAGGCAAATGTGGTGGCCGACGCTCGGTCGCAAGACAATGCCCCTGTTGTTGATTGTCTTGTTGCTGATTTTGAGCGTTTGGGAGTCTCCTCGCTTATGGGACCGTGCAAGCTGAAACTCAATTGATTCTTGAGTCGATTCCCGGCGTGTCGCGGGAGGCACAAAGAAGATGATCGTTTGCTCCCAGGTGAGGAAACGCTGGAGGATGGCAAGTCGGAGACTTTACCGTTGATGATGCGGGAGTTTTGAGGTTTCGTGGCCGTCTGTGCGTGCCCCGTAAATCTCAAGTGAAAGAAGACATTCTCGAGAGAAGCTCATCGCACCGTGCACGGTCCATCCCTGGAGAGACCAAGATGTCTGAGGGACTTGAAGAAGAATTTACGGTGGAAAAGGATGAGAGTGGATATTGCCAAGTATGTGGCGTCTTGTGGGATCTGTCGAGAAGATCAAAGCTGAGCATAAAGCGTCCCCCGGCCTGTTCTGCCATTGGAGGTTCTGTGTGGCCATGGGATGACATCTCCATGGATTTCGTGGTTGGTCTACCTCGTTCTCCACGAGGAAGGATCTTTGTTTGGGTTGTGGTGGACCGTCTCGGCAAGTCGGCGCATTTCATTCCCATCCGCATACGACCAATTCAGCGGCGAGTTGGCTCCCATCTATGTGCGGGAGATTGTGAGATTGCATGGTGTACCCAAGACCATTATCTCTCGATCGGGATGCGAAGTTCGCGTCTCAAGTTGGAGAGTTTGCAGAGTGCTTTGGGTACGCAGCTTTGCCTTAGTACCGCTTTTCGCCCTCAGACAGATGGGCGTCTGGCGTACCATCCAAACTTTGGAGGACATGCTCGGGGCCTGTGTGATGGCTTGGAAGGGTAGCTGGGAAGACCATTTGCCCCTTGCGAGTTTGCTTACAATAACAGCTATCATTCCATCCGATCTGCTCCTTATGAGGTAATCTTGTATGGTCGGAAGTGCAGATCGCCACTTTGTTGGGATGTCTGTGGGCGAGAGAGCTATTCTTGGGCCGGATTGGGTTCAGCAGACCGTTGATCGCGTGTCGGAGGTTCGGCAAAACCTTCTCGCAAAGACAGAGCGAGGCATGTAAGAGCTATGCTGATGTGGCGGCGAGATTTGGAGTTTGAGGTGGGCGATAGCGTACTCTTGCGAGTATCTCCCACCAAGGGTGTGGTGCGTTTTGGCACCAAAGGAAAGCTCACCCAAGGTATGTTGGGCCTTTTCCTATCCTCGCCTGAAGTTGGCGGGTTGGCCTATCGCCTAGAGCTCACAGGAATCCATGCAAGGTGTGCATGATGTGTTCCATGTCTCGATGTTGAGGAAATACTTGCACGATCCGGAGTTGGTGGTTCCATTGGAACCATTAGTGCTTCAGCAGGACCTCACCTTCGAGTCCCGTCCTGTGGAAATTCTGGGGACGTCAGAGCGAGTGATGAAGAACAGGACGCTTAAGTTTGTCAAGGTCCTGTGGTCACATCAGACCGAGAGAGAAGCGACTTGGGAGCTGGAATCTCGCATGCGCGAGAAGTATCCCGAGCTGTTCGCCTCAGGTATGTGATGTGAAAAGTCGACCTTTTGGTTTCTTTGGGTTTTCGTGTTGGTGCGTTTAGATTCGAGGTCGAATCCTGTTGAAGGGGGGAAGAATGTGACACCTCGGAGTGTCGTAACCTTATTATTGAGCATGATAAGGTTAAATACAGTATGAGATGTGGAAATAAGGTTAAGATCATAAGGATCGGGGGTTAATAACGTTTCCGGGCCGTTTCCGGGCCGTTTTCGGGGTTTTGGGCCTTCCCGGGGGAGTTTTGGGCCTTGGTGGGCTTTGGTGGGATGGATTAGGACTCCGTAACGGACTAGGATTGGGTTGAGGGCTGTTAAAAGGGGCTCCCCCTGCCCCCTTGCGCCCCCACCTCAGCCCCTTGCGCCCCCACCTCCCCCTCTTGCGCCCCTCTCCTCCCTCCCCCTCCCCTAAGCCCTAGCCCCCATAACCGTGCGCCCCCTCCCCTTCCTCCACCTCCACACCACCTCCCCTCCACCCCTTGCTGCCCTAGGGTGGCCTCCCCACCCCTGCACCTCGTGGATCCATTCCGTGGAGCGAGGAGCGAGGAGCCAGGAGCGAGGAGCGAGGAACGGGGAGCGAGTAGCGATTCGCGAGGAGATTCGCGGGAGATTGATTGGAGTTTTGGCGCTCGGGCAAAGGTATGAACATGAGGATCCTGGGTTTTGATCTTGGTACTGTTATTAGGGTGTTTACCAAGTTTTTAGATCAATTGGAGGCGCTGGTTTGAAGTAATTTGGGTTAGATCTATACTTGTCCACGTTTCTGTTTTCGGGCAGATTGAGCAGTCGAACTAGGGTTCGAGTTTCCGTCGATTTAGAATCCGAATCAGACCGTACGGACTTCTAGGAAGTTGTAGATAATTTAATTATCTTTCCGTGGACGTAAAGCACGTTAATTTCCGATCAGCCGTTTGAAAGTTATGGCTGTTTTACCGAGCGCCTAAAAATCTGTGACGTAACTGGAACAGATTGTGGTAATCTGTAGATTAAACAATTTTAGAGTCCGAATCAGTCTTTCCTATAACTAGAAAAAGTTGGGAAATTTCTAAGCTTCGCGACGGTGTACTCGTTTATTCGATTTGGAGTCCCAGAACTCAAGTTATGCCTTTTGCAAGGCTGCTGTCCCGCCGGACAGAACCTCTGTTTTTAGGTTTTGCGAGTAGTTGGCAATGTCGGGTTAGATGGGGTTTGTGTACTGTTTTGAGGTTATGATTGTGAGTGTGTGATGCCTATGTGCAGGTGGTGTGACCCGGGAGTTCCCTCATCTTCCCGCCAATCCGTTGCACGTGTTTGAGGCAAGTGTGTTGTGATGGATAGCGAGTTGTAGGTTGCATGTTGAGATTAGATGGAATTGTTTACATGATATATGTCCACTTGCCATGTGTTAATGAATGATATGATATGATGAGCATGTTTAACATATTATGATGCCATGTGTTAATATGTGAATTAAATATGATAATTGGCATGGTTGCATGCATGTCATGAGATAGGGCGAGGCGGTGAGAAAGTCTTAACTAGTCCGGCAAGGTCGGTGAGAAAGTTATGACTAATCCGGAACGCCATTGAGTAAGTCCTATGTCGTGATTCCATCCACGTGGTGTTTGGAAGCGAGTAGGCACCCTTCATCTTCGGGATGGAAGGGAGGAAAGGGTGCACACCGACGGGTGTGTACTTCCCATACCGGTATGAGGTTCGAGAGGGTCGAGGAGCAATGCATTACATCGCATACAAATTGATGATGATATTGATAAGTATTCATGAATGAGATGTTATACATGATGAAAGATGTTATTGACTTGTTGTTATGCTTGTTGTCCATTGCAGTATGCTTGCTGAGTTTTCGAACTCACCCTTGTGTTTTCTTGTTGTTTTAGGTACCATGAGAACGGCATGCGGAAAGGGGATTAGTCACACGCTCACACGTTGCTTCACCTTAATGTTTCCCAAGTCAATTCATTTAGTTGGATAATAAATTAGTGTGATGGCCTTTAAATTAAGTCTTAACTTGGTTAATGAGAGTTCTATTGTTTGTTTGACACTTGGAACCTTAAGAGCTTAATGTTAGTCTCTTATTGTCATTAAGACTTTATTTATTGCTGTTTTAGATGTTTCTCTTATTGCCATATAATGCTATATTGTTGCTGTTCCTTAAATTCATGATAAAACAAAGGAGGTCATGCCGAAATCTATGTTTTTAGTATATGAAACTTTGCTATAATTTGAAGATAAATGTGGTATTTAGATGATGTTTAGCATATGTTTGGTAAAATTAAAGCATAGTAAATGCCGGGGTGTTACTGATTGGTATCGAGCTGGTATGTAGGTCCTTGTAATGTTAATTTTTAGTGTCATTCTATAGGGTACAACTAAAATGTGATGTGGAATAACTTAGAAACATGGCTTAGGTCTTAACTAAAACTTTGTTATAGGATAGCAACATTAAAACTTGTAAAAGTGGTATAACTAATCTAAAATTTGACACACCTGGTTGCCTGAGTAGGATGGGGTTTTGGTTCATCATTGCATTGCGCTTAATTATTTAATGAAGGATATGCTTATGATGATGTTTGATCTATGATCTTGATTGTGTGATTTTGTGTTTATGTTTTCGTGTTTGGATGGTTGTCTGTCCTAGCAGCCATGCCAAGGGGTAGAGGCCGTGGACGCCGTGGCCGTGGAGGCCAGGGGCGAGGCTCCCAGAGAGTTGCGGAGTCTGTCTGTATAAATGAAGTGGGGTTGTGGTGCCGAAGGGTTTCGGTCACCTCTTTTTGGTTCATAGTAACGGTGAGGTTTGACGGTGTGGCCGGTTAGCGCCATCACCGAAGAACTATTAACCCCTGTAGGAGAAGAATGCTTATCCTTTCTGTCCTTGATCGGGTAGTTGACTGGAGTCAAATAGAAGAGTTGATGGTGGTTCCCTTCGGATGTTCTCTGCTCGTTACGGCGGTCGGTTTATTTGTTTTCTTGGCTTTAGTTGAGCTGAACCAAAAGAAAAGTGTTTTGTATTGGATATTCGCGGATCGTTCGAGTGCGGTGGTGAGCACCGTGCTTGAGTGTGGTTGGGTGGGAGTTGCAACCACTTTGTGGCAAGCCCGCCATATGGGGCGAGTCTGCCGATGAATCCTGGTAGCATCATCAAGTGGGAGACGGTGCCTTCTCCTCCCACTCCGGGCGTCTTCTAGAGGATCGGTGCACCGATGGCTGCCCCTGTTTCTCGGCCACCCTTTGCGTGGCGCCACCAAGCCTTATCGGTGCCCGCACCGGCCTGCTCCTCCTCGATTGCCTCCTCCGCCCCAGCCTTGATGGGGCATCACCGAGTCGGGGCTCCTTCATCCCGGCGCCACCAGGAGTGTACGCTTTGTCGATCGCCGAGTCACCCGGCATCCAGAGGTGGTTTCGTACTCTGCTCGTGGATTCCGTTGATGCCTTTGTTCTCGTTTGATTCGGTGCATCCTATTCCTTTGTGTAAATGCGAGTTTGCTAGTAGAGCTAAATTGGGGTCCAGTCGGATTTAAAGTCTGTGCTAGTCGGTTCCCCAGGGGTTTGATTGCTAGTTCTTTGGTTTGCCACTGGTTGCACCATTGCCATTGATGATGAGGTTTTCTTTGCCAATCTCATGGTGATCCGATTGGCTCCTTTTGATGTCATTTTGGGCATGGATCGCTGCATCGCATCGTGCTAAGATCTGTTGTTTGGAAGACAGTTGCCTTGCAGGCCCGTCCGGGAAGAGTTGACCTTCGAGGGTGGTATACCCTCCGTTCCGTCTTTGCTTTGACTAGTTTGTTTTCCGGTCGGCGTTTGAGGTCATGGGTTTCCTCATGACTTTGTCTCGAGAAACTATCTTCCTCGATTCCCATTGAGGAGATTTCTGTAGTGAAGGAGTTCGTTGATGTGTTCCCTGACGAGTTGCACAGTCTACCTCCTGTGAGGAATGTGGAGTTTCGTATTGATCTTGCTCCGGGCACTCGACCTATTTCTATCTCTCCATACCGCTTGGCTCGACCTTTTCAAGACGAGTTGAAGAAGCAGTTGGAGGATCTGTTGGCCAAAGGCTTCATTCGGCGTAGCGTATCGCCATGGGGAGCACCCGTCCCCTTCGTCTCGAAGAAGGATGGAAGTTGGCGTATGTGCATTGATTATCGTGCTCTTAACCAAGTGACAGTCAAAAACAAGTATCCTTTGCCTCGCATCGAGGATCTGTTTGACCAATCAGAGGAGCAAAGGTGTTCTCCAAAATTGATCTTCAGTCGGGGTATAATCAGATCCGTGTAAGGGAGCAGGACATTGAGAAGACTGCTTTCTCCACTAGGTATGGGCATTATGAATTATAAGTTATGTCTTTTGGACTAACTAATGCTCCTGCTGTCTTTATGGAGGCGATGAACAGTATGCTACACAAGTACCTTGATGAGTTTGTGGTAGTGTTCATCGATGACATTCTGATTTACTCTAAATCAGAAGAGGAGCATGAGCGACACTTGAGGCTTGTGCTTTGAGTACCACGAGGAGAATCAATTCTTTGCTAAGCTGAAAAAGTGCGAGTTCGATTTCAGAAGTGGGTTTTCTTGGCCACATCATCAATCCAGAGGGCATATCGGTAGATCCTAGCAAAGTCTCGTGAGTTTTGGATTGGAAGAGGCCTTCCAATGTCAAAGAGGTGCGTAGTTTCCTTGGGTTGGCTGGATACTATCGGCGTTTTGTGCAGGATTTCTCTATCATTGCCAAGCCACTTTCACAACCGACTCGAGAAGGGGATGAAGTTCCGGTGGGGCAGAGTGTGAGCACAAATTTCGCACTTTGAAGGAGAAGTTAGTGATCGCTCCTGTTCTTACCCTTCCCGAACCGGGAAGCGCTTTCACTGCTTATTCGATGCTTCTCGGTTGGGACTTGGTTGTGTGCTCATGCAAAATGGCAAGGTGATTGCTTATGCTTCGAGGCGGTGAAAAAGCATGAGCGTAACTATCCCACCCATGATCTTGAGCTAGCCAGCCGTGGTGTTTGCATTGAAGATATGGAGGCATTATTTGTACTGGCGAACCTTGTGATATTTTTATCGATCACAAGAGCCTCAAGTACATCTTTACTCAGAAAGATTTGAACTTGAGGCAGAGGAGGTGGCTAGAATTGATAAAGGATTATGACCTCACTATCCAAGATCATCCTGGAAGGCAAATGTGGTGGCCGACGCTCGATCATAAGACAATGCCCCCTGTTGTTGATTGTCTTGTTGCTGATTTTGAGCGTTTGGGAGTCTCCCTCTTTGCTGCGGGACCGTGCAAGCTGAAACTCAATTGATTCTTGAGTCAGATTCTAGCTGCAAAGCGGAGGCACAAAGAAGATGATCGCTTTGCTCCAGCAGTGAGAAACGCCTGGAGGATGGCAAGTCGGAGACTTTACCGCTGATGATGCGGGAGTTTTGAGGTTTCAGGGCCGTGCATGCGTGCCCCGGAAATCTCAAGTGAAAGAAGACATTCTGAGAGAAGCTCATCGCACCCCGTACACGGTCCATCCTGGAGAGACCAAGATGTACAGGGACTTGAAGAAGAATTTCTGGTGGAAAAGGATGAGAGTGGATATTGCCAAGTATGTGGCGTCTTGTGGGATCTGTCAGAAGATCAAAGCTGAGCATAAGCGTCCCGCCGGCCTGTTGCAGCCATTGGAGGTTCCTGTGTGGATCATGTCAATGTAGTCTTGGTTGGGGCCTTTTTGATAAGCATCATAAACTTTATTTATAAATGTTGGGAAAGGTAACTAGCGAAAGAATTGGTTATGTAGCTTTTGGTTGAATTATAATGAGGCTTGTCGATGAGTAAATAGTGTATATTGAATGCTTAAATGGTAAGTATAAGTGGAATACTAGATATGGTGGGTTTCATCCTGAGCTTGTGTCTAAAACCTTTTGGACTGGTTTGGTTGGTTGCTATTTTGGTTGAATACTTTCGGTCAAAGTGTTCCTTCTGTTGTGTTTCAGAGTTTCCCTAAACTCGTAGTGAGTGGTGCCAATATTTGGTTTTGGGCTAATTTGCTTAGTTTATGCTGAGTATGGTTTTACACCCAAAAGTCTTTGAGTGGATCGCGCCCCTTCGAGTTCGCACTGAATTATCTTTGGAATAAGTTGTAAAGGAAGTAGATGGACATAGCGGGTTGTGTTGGAGATTCTTGAGATTTAATTTGCACCTCTATTTGGCTAGAGTTGGAGTTATTTTTGAATTTGTGTGTGGTGTTTGCAAATATTTCACAAGGTGGATTTTATGAATGTTTTATAAGTGATGTTGTTAGGGAAGTGTTCTTTTTTTAAAAATGAGTTTCCCTTCCCCTTTGAGAAAATTTGTGACGGTTGTGGGAGTAGATGTTTGACTTGAAATTTTGATGTTCTCTTCCAAAATGTTGAGTTTGGTTGAAATACAATGTTTTGCAAGTTCAGTTTTCAATTGATGTGGGATGTGATGCGACGTGGTGTTTTACTGTTAACTATGCTGCCGTCATAGTCTATATGAATTTCCACAACCTTCGATGTTAATTGTGTTTCCATTATTTGATACCGAGGAAGAAGTCATTTGGTGAATGACTATTCGGTACTGTTGTTACATGATGAATGAATGGTGAAAAGGAAAACGAGACATTGTTTATGCATAATTAATCATAAAGCAGTCGTTGAGCCAAGTCGGTGAGAAAGTCATATATGGATATATGACTAATCAGGAGTGCTCTTGAAAAGTTTTGCATTCATGTCATGAATCGAGATGTCCATTTCTTTCTAGTATGAAAGAATGAATATCTTCTGGTATGTTGGTTGTGGTGTAAGAGATTTGAGCTTTCTTTGCATCTTGGCTTAGGAAAGATAAAATGAGTACTCTTTGGTTGTTGCCGAACTCTTTCCAAAGTGTCTTTTAGTGCTTTGGGGTTCGAGTTGTTGTATGTGGATCAATGGGGTTCAAGGTTCGAAGTTGAGCTCAGTCAAGGATTTTGCTCTTGTTTTGGTCCTTTGAGTGGAAGATTGTAAGGGCGAGGCCTTCTTAGAAAGAGGAATCTAGTGCGGGTTGTTAATAACCTGAGCTATTAGATGTTGCTAGTAATTGCTTTCCTTTTCAGAGTGTATGGGATCTTTCTGTCGCTGAGGTTGAGCGAGGTTGTATCAACCGTAGCGATTTTGTTTGGTTGTTACTGTTTCTTGCGGGTTTAAGGACCCTGATTGTAAAGTAGGCTTTTCCTTTCGGTGGTAGTGTTGGGTATTGGTCTTTTGTAAAAGATCAATCTTTTGCAAGGTCTTAACCTCGTTTGTTCAAATAGTTGGTGGTCTTGGAGCGTACGTCTCACCTTGTTCGTCGTCGTCTTGAATATGGCGAACCACAGTAGAGAGGTTGAGGTGTGAAAACGTGTTTGTGCGTGGGAGATGAAGAGGGTTATAGAGGCTGGTACCGTGCTCTTTTGGAGAGTAGTTTCGATTAAAGGGATCGGGCACGTTAGTGCCAAGGAATGTATGGAATGAGGAGTGTGAGACCGTTTTCTCTCGTGGTCTATTTGGGAATTGAAGTGAAGGTGGAACCGTGAGAGGTTGCACTTTGTTGAGCTAAATCGACACTTTCTCGCTAAGTGTTGGTTTTGAGAACTGGTTTGTCGCTTGTTCCGGTTTTAGTCTCTGTGTGAATGTTTTGTGTTGCAAAGAAGTCTTTTGTCCCTTGGGGAATGAAAGGATCGGTAAGGCCTAGAGGGGGGGTGAATAGGCAATTTTAAACAATTTAAACCAGACAAACTAAACAGTTTAAAGATAAGATCTAAGCAGATAAACAGAATAAGCACCAACAGACTAAGAACAACTTAAGCAATAGTGAGAACAAGAAAAAGACAAACTATCACACAGAGACGAGATTTTTCACCGAGGTTCAGAGAGAAATCTCCTACGTCCCCGTTAGAGCACTTCCTCGTATATTGCTCCTCCAAGAACTCACACGAGGCAGATCGATTTTTCACTATTGTAACTCTTTACCACTTTGGTGAGGTGAGTCAAAACCTCTTCACAAAAATAGTGGCCTTCCACAAACACGGTTGGACAGGTCGCACTAAAATCACCAAAGAAACCGCCTAGGAACAGCTAGTTCCAAGAGTAATAGACCATCCACAAGCCCTGTCTCTTGGTTCACTAGAAACAACTCAAACTAGACTTTCTTGAGCCGTAAGAGTGTAGGATTTTGTTTTTCGTGAGTGGAGCTTGATCTCTTTTGGAATTTTGGCTTTCGGATGCTAGATGTCAAAGAGATGGCAAAAGTTCTATTTTGGGAGAGCCTCTGAACTGCTTAAATAGGCTACAGGAAGCAATAGCCGTTATTGGCAACAGTAGCCGCTTGCCAATGTCGATCAAGTGACAAAACAAAATGATTGTATCTCGACAAGGGTTGATAAAAATATGCAAGAGGCTCAATGAACTACGGACCCAAACCAGCGAAAAAGGCATCTACGTCGGACCAAGAAAGTTTGTCCGGCGTACACATGCTTTGAGCAAATGCTGGTCCATTGGGAGAGTTTTAAGAACAAGTTTACAACGGACCCAAAAACTTGGTCCGTCGCAGAAGGAGAGCTTACTGGTTATACATCAACAAAGGAATTGGATTGAACACCAGAAACCAGTAAGTTTTATGTTTACAACGGACCCAAAAAGGTGGTCTGTTGTAAATGGAAGCTTTTTGGTCTGTTGTAGCTTAAAAGCACTTGAGAGATTTTTAAGGAAAACACAACTGCAACAGACCCAAAAACTTGGTCCGTTGTAAATGGGAAACGCTCGGTTTGAGTTCTGTTAGAATTTGATTTGAAAAGGATATGAACTCAAACAAGGTTTAATAAAGGAATCTGAAATGATTTAGCTTAAGCCCCAAGTTGTTTTTAAAGAGAAATCCTAGGAACCAAGAATTGAATTTGTGCATAGTCCCTCTTTATAGTACGGTTGAAACCCGGAAAAACTTATCTAAAAAGACTTGAAAAGACTTATGAGCTAAAGGACTAAGAATAATGAAACCTTAATCTTGATCCTCTTTTCTGATGAAATCTGATAAGACTGATTTAGTTGATCATCAAGCACCAAAACCCAACAAATAATTTAAACAAATTATTAGGGGGCCTAGATGCTTTCAATCTCCCCCTTTTTGGTGATTGATGACAACCTTCTTGTTTTCAGATAAAAACTTTCCTTCTTCTGCAAAAGAATGTTAGTCTGACAGAACAAAAGTCTAATTTAAAAGAATGAGCTCCCCCTAAAACCGAGCTTAAATTTAACAAGAACTATTTTTCAAAGAGTTTAAGCACACACAATAGAGTTAATTAGATTAAGAGAAACTCAGCAAGTAGTCTAAACAGGCAGAAGAAGTAACAGACTGCAACAGACCAAAGTTAAGCAAACACAAGTTCACACGTTTACTTCTACTACTCTCTAGACTAAATTTCTCCCCCTTTGGCATCAACTCTCCAAAAAGAATATCACTTCTTGCGCCTGGAGAAAGTTCTTTTGAACAAAGTCGAAGCTCTTTGACCGATTAATCGTGCTCTCGGAGAAGACTGAAATGAGTAGCTTGTTCTCGATTGTTGTCTTCTTGAAACCATAACTTGATCATGCCAACTTGGATAATTTGGATCTCCTGGCCGAGACTCAACTGTGCCCGGTTCGAAGTTTTCTTGAAGATCATGAACTGAGTCAAGAATTGGATTTGTCTCGATCAAAGATGATGTCACCAAGTCAGTTCTTGATTTGATACCAAATTTGTTATTGAAGTATCAAAGTGATCAATATAGCCTCAAGAGTGTGTTCTACACCATGAATTGTGTCATCATTGGTCTTAAACATCTTCTCTGAGAAATCAAAGAAACTGATGAAACTTGGTATCTTGAGTATTCAGCTTGGTATTGAGGTCATAAAGCCTGTCTTTGAGCAAGTTTTGATTGGTGTTTACTTGGGTGAGCCAAGTCCTCGATCCCATTGATTGCTCTTTAGCATATCAAAATTCTTTGAAGTTTCATCCTTTAATCTGCCCTGTTCTTGATATATCTTACTCATCAACTCATGAGTTTTCTGAACTTGATCATGATATTGCCAAGAGCAGCCATGTGCTCGGTGTGCCTTAACGCAGCTAACCTCTCGTTTCTTCAAAGAAATTTTTCTTGGACATCCTTCAATTCTGAATTGTATTTTTGTTTCAAAAGGTTGAACCAAGCAGCTGTTCCTCATTCCAAGCATGATGTTGTCTATCATCTGGATTTTCTCCTATATTTTCATGAGCAGAGTGATGGAAGTGCTGTGGTATCGAAAATTTTGAGGAACTCTAGAGCCTCCCGCTTCATGATCATGTGTCAGAGGTCCGAATTCTCGATCTTGAACAAACCTTGATGCAGCAGCAAGCTCTCTTAGCTTATCAATTTCTCCAAGTTCATCTCCTTCAGAATTTACATCATGCTGAGAAGGAAAACCCATAACTGAATGTTCTGCTGGAGGTAGGGTATGATGACTTGAAATCGAGAAATGTGACTAGGACTGAAATGTCCACCTTGGCCGAGTGCAACATCTCGCTTCATGATTGGATTGAGAATCGAGGAAAATCTGAGTTGCTTCATCTTGTGCATCAGATTGTTGCAAAGTTCTCTCGAGAACTTCCTCCAAGAATTTCTGTATTCTCAAAGTTTTCAGCCGAGGAGGTGCAAAAGATCGAGTATGATTGCTATGATAGCTAGGAGTATTGAGTCTTGGAGTATGATGACTAATGCCGTGATGATCTGAACTGTGATGGCTTGAAACAAAGTTGATCATCTCCATCATGAGTCTGGGCTGTCATCACTGTCTCCTCATGATCACTTGGATCAATTGATGCAGCAAGATACAAGGCACTTGGGCAAAGCAACTTCAGTGGGTAGTTTAAGCAACCTCGTATTTCTTTGGTTTACAGTAAAGGATCTACTACTTTCTTGTCGTGAAATTATCCCTTGGGCTAGCAAAGATTCTCGATATTTGCTTGAGCAAAAGGTAGTGGACTCCCATTCTTCTATAAATTGCTTCCTCCATTTCTCCAAAAATGTAATCTATCAGGTCAATGGGTTGCTTTGAGAGGATTAGATGAAGTAACCAAGCCAACACTGGAGTGACACCTTCTTTATAACCAGATTTTGGAAAAATCAGATGCCTTAAGATCAAGAGCAAGTGTTTTAGCTTCTCCGCATACAAACAACTAGCTCGATTTGCATTGAAGTTTTCTTCTGTGACATCTCTATAAATATGAGCTAAAAGTCAAGATCGTGCATATCTCCAATTTGTCTCCATCTATTTCAGAAACATTTTGTCATGAATCCTTGTTCTCGTTAACTTGAGGTCCTGCGGCTCCAATTGCCGATTCAAAGTGTGGTGACCTTACTTTTCTTATTTTTCCATCTATAGAGAATAGAATATAGTGTCTTCTTTTGTTTACCAAAGAACGATGAATAGAATTCTAGGATTCTATCTTTCATTCCATGAGGAAATATTGCTCGACACCATTTCCAAAGAATCCTGGGTAGATCTAACACAATCAAGTATGTGGTATGATCTAGTTATGGAGCAAATTTGATTCCAATCAACAAACTGATGTTTGCTCAAGGCAGATATCTTCATTCCCTTTTTGTCATGTCTATTCTTATATCCCAAAAAGATGTTTTTCTGAAGAAGTGTGATGAACTTCTCATCTAGTGGGGGTTTATCAAAAGGAAACCAACTTCTTTCATTTACTAGCCTGATTGACCTCAGCCTTTTTCCTCCAAGTGTAGCTAGCTCATTTCCACTTAACATATCAATCTCAGGACTTAGGTTCTCTTCTTCAGAACTGAGATCCCTACTTGGCTCATAATCAGCATCATCAGATTCAGACTCATAAACAGGATCTGATACAACAGGTTGTTTATCTTTTCTAGGAGGCTTTGATGTTGTGACCTTTGTAACCAAGCCAGGGGTGCGAGTATCCTCTAGATGTACTGTCCCTTGTGAAGACTGGGTGGATTTATGTTTCTTCTTTGACACTATCTCACCAAGTCTATCCATCAAACTTCTTTTATCTGTGTCTTTTCTCCTAGGCATTTCGTCAAACACCTAACAGACTCACTCTGTCTTTCAGACCTCAGATCAGCGCAAGAACTGACGCAACAGACTAAGTCTACAGAGATAAGAGGAAAGACCTTAAGACAAAGATTTCTAGGACTAAGGTTTGATCAAAACAGAAGAGAAAGCTTACCACTTCCTGAACACACTTCTCCGAGCAAACTGGAGCACCGTCGCTGACACCCGGTTAGGGTTTGCTTCGATGGAGAAAGGAATGTTGCTCGGGAGAGGAAGTAGTGAGGGGAGAGTGGTAATTTTCTGAGATGGATTTGAGGACAAGGGAGTGTTGGGAGGAGACAGACCAAAAGTTACTATTTCGAGTAATAGTAACTGCAACGGAAGTGAGAGTGACTTTAAGAGGTTGACAGGTGAAAAAGACAACTTCCTCACTTTATTGGCAATTGCAAGAGCACACGGGACTCATTTGCGAGAAAAACAGTAAGTTTTCTATTTACGCCGGACCAGTTTTGCAAGAAGGACATTTACAATGGACTGACTTTCTTTAGTCTGTCGTGAATGCGTTCTGAGCAAGAGTGGTCTGTCGTAGATGGAAAACCCACTGTTGTCACTGAGTCCGTTGTGAACTTGCAAAAAAGAAATTGAAGAACTTTAGAATTCTTAATTTGTATGAGTTCCACTCTTTTAAGCAGGATTATAGACAAACTCAAGCTTGATAAAGAGAACTCATGTGCTGAGAGGCTAGCTAATTTTTAAGTAAATGTAATATATTTTTTTATTTTAAAAACAATTTACTTGCATCAGCACTACTAATTTTTGTTAACATAAGTAGGTGACAAGAGATGTATTGGGAAACATTCTTGACTCCCCCTTAATGTTAAAAACTCCGAAAACTTGCAAGGTAAATCAACAAGCAAATAGTTCAAATAAGAAGTCAAGCTTTAAACAACATTTGAAAGATCAATAATATTCAATTCATTTCTCAGTCTTGAAAATCTGGCTTCATCTAAAGGTTTGGTGAAAATATCAGCCAATTGGTCATCAGTTCTAACATAACTAAGCATAATGTCCTTTTGCCAACATGATCTCTCGATGAAATGATGTCGGATCTCAATATGCTTAGTTCGTGAGTGCTGGACCGATTGTTTGCTATTTTCTTTGCACTTTCATTATCACGTAGAAGAGGTACATTTTCAAACTTAATGCCGTGAATCAAGAAAGGTTTGTTTGATGAATAAAATCTGAGCACAACAACTGCCGGCAGCCACATATTCAGCCTCGGCGATGAAGCGCTACTCTGAGTTTTGCTTTTAGAGCACCAAGATACTAAAGACCTTCCAAGCAGGTGACAACTCCCGCAGGTGCTTTTTCGATCTATTTTGCAGCCGCATAATCGTAATACGAGTAGCCAATTAGATTGAAAGAAGCACCCTTAGGTACCACAAGCCTATAGTTGAAGTGTGCTTTAAATATCTGAAAATTCTTTTACGGCACTAAGATGTACTTCTTTAGGAGCAGATGAAATCTAGCACACATACAGACACTAAACATGATATCAGGCCTAGATGTCTTTGTCAAGTAGAGTAAAGATCCAATCATGGATCTAAAGAGTTTTTGGTCAACAGACTTACCTCCTATATCTTGATCAAGATGTGTGTTTGTTGCCATAGGTGTCTTGAGTGGCTTGCATTCATCCAATTTGAAGCGTTTAAGGAGATCCTTGATGTATTTTTCTTGTGATATGAAAGTTCCCCTTTTTAATTGCTTGATTTGAAATCCAAGGAAGAATGTAAGTTCCCCTATCATTGACATCTCGAATTCCTTTGCCATCAAATCACTGAATTCCTTGCAAAGAGAGTGATTAGTACAACCAAAGATTATATCATCAACATAGATTTTGTGATACTATGGAATGTCGAGACTTTATAATTTGTGATAATAGGTTATAAAATATGGTAAAATGTGTTCAGTTGGGGGCTTTCGCAACTAGAACACTGAGACTTCACGTTTTAACGCGTTTCGGGCCGTTTTCGGGCGTTTGGGCCGCTCCGGGGAAGTGTTGGGCTTGAGGGAAACTTCGTGGGCCGGTTGGTGGGACTCACTTGGCCCATGTGGGGGTGAGGAGGGGCAGAAAATCCTGCTGCCCTAGCCCTCCCCACCACCCATGCGCAGCCCCCATCCCCTCTCCCCTCATTCCCCACTTCTCCTCATCTCCTCTCACCTCTCCTCTCCCTTCCCATCCGCTCCTTCCCTAGGTGCTGCCGCCCCACCCCTCTCCTACCTTGTGGGCGCATCCCAAGGTCTTCTCCTCGCTGCCAAGGCGCTGTCCAAGCTGTTGGGAGGGGCTGCGATGAGGAGGATTGGTGGAAACGGCGCGTGGAAGGAAGTCGGGAGGAACGCGAAGGTTTGATCGTCGATTGGTGATTCTCCAAGAAGGTAATGGGGGATCCTGTGGGGTAGATCTCTTGCTGCTGTAGAGGGGGATTATCATGTTTTTAGATCTAGGAGGTGCTGCAATGGGGTAGAATTGTTGAAAACTTGGATTGTATTCACGTTCTGTTCGGGCAGATTGGGAACCCGATCTTGGGCAGGAGTTTTCGCCAATTTAGAGTTTGAATCTGACCGTACGGACTTTTAGGAAGTTGTAGATAATTTCTTTATCTTTCCGTGCATATAAAGAAAGTTAAAATCCGCCCAGCCGTTTGGGAGATATGGCCGTTTTACCGAGCGCTGTCAAATCTGTGACGAGATTGAGACAGTTCGTGTTCAACGTTAGATTAAACAATTTTAGAGGCCGATTTGGCTTTCCCCAATACCTAGAGAAAGCTAGGAAATTTCCTAAGCTTCGCGATGGTGTACTCGTTTATTCAATTTGGAGTCTTAGAACATAAGTTATTCCCTTTAGACGGCTGCTGTTCAGTGGGACAGATTTGCTGTTTTTCTGTTTTTAGGAGTTGTGTTTAAGTCGGGTAGTGGGATATATGTGTACTGTTTTGTGGACTCGATTTGAGTGTGTGGCACGTGTTTGCAGGTGGTGTCCCTCCGGTGTGTGCCCTTAACCTCTCATCACTTCGTTGCCGTGGTTGAAGGCAAGTGTGTTGCGTGGATTGTGTGCTATATGTGTTGCTAGAACTTCTTGACAAGATTTGAAATAGATAACCTGTTGTCTTGCCATGAATTACAGGTTATGATTGATATGATGTCTTTAGGCCATGATTTAAATGTGCTTGTTGTTGATAAATGATTTACATGCCATGTTTTGAACGGCTACCGCCGATTGTTGAATACGGTCCTACATGTTGAGATGAAATGTGATGATATGCCATATTTCCATTTATGTATACGTTGTTGTTCATTGTGCATACATGGCATATGTTCATGGCCGATCGGTGAGATAAGTCATAACTATTCCAGGCGGTCGGTGAGAACCGTTATGACTAGTCCGGGCTATTCTTTTGAGTAAGTCCTACGTCGTGATTCCTTCACCGAGGTGAATGGAAGCGAGTGATAGGCACCCTTCATCTTCGGATGGAAGGGGAAAAGGGTGCATGCCGACGGTGTGCACTCCACCATACCGGTATGAGTATTCCAGAGACATGTGCATTGCATTGCATGAATGAATGCATAAATGAAGATGTTTATGAGATGATGATGATATGCATTTTAGTTGATTATCATGTCCCTTTTAAAGGATGTATATAATGTCAACCATGTTGTCTTGTGATATAACCGTGGAGAATGGGATGATGGTTTGTTGTCTTGATCCTTGTTGTTCCATTTCAATACACTTTGCTGAGTTTTGAACTCACGCTTGTGCTTTCGTTGTTTGTTTCTTTAGGTACCACGTAAATCGGGCGTGCGGAAAGGGAACTAGCTACACCACTCCAATGAGTATCATAATCTAGCTAATTCACCCGCTTTGGAGACACAAAGATTAAGTATTGCAATAACCTTTAATGTATGGTCTTTATGTTTGATTGTTTCCCTCATGTGGATCATGTGGGGTTAGAGAATGAGTTGTTTTAATCGCCTAAGCTTAAACTGATGCTTATTCTTTCGCTATTGATGCCTATTGATGTTTTAGTTGATGACTAGCTATCATTATCGCTGCGTATGATTATCTTGTTGATTCTACATTTTGATATGATGCTATGTTGTTAAGTTTTCGTGACAAAAACAAAGGAGATGCTGGCAAAATTCTCATTTAATCTAAATGATTACTTGCTGGAATTTACCTTAAATTATGGTATTAAATGTGTTATGGTCTTTGTTTGGTGACCTTCCTGGCTTAGTAGAAGCGGGGTGTTACAGCTTGGTATCGAGCGGGCTTCAGGTCCGTGGTGTATGAATTTAGTGAAATACCATAGGATTAACTAAAAATTTTGATGTGGGATAACCTAGAAACATGGCTTAGGTTATACTTAAAACTTGTCATAGGATAGCAACATTAAAACTTGTGTAAGTGGAATAACTAATCTAAAAATTTGACACACATGGATGCACAGTAGGAATGGGTATGGGTATCTTGTTGCTTTACGCTAAATATTGTATTTAAGCTTTGATGTTGAATGTTACATTTGGTAATATATGTTGCTATGTCTATTAAAGAATTGATTGTGTTGATACAATTGAGATTATGTGGGTTGTGGTGCGAAAGGGTTTCGGTCACCTTACATTGTTTGTAGTAATGTTGGGTTTGACGGTGTGGCTTGTTAGTGCCATCACCGAAGGACTTTAACCTCCTGTTGGGAGAGTGCTTATCCTTTCTCGTAGATTGGGTAGTTGGTTGGAGTCGAGTAGTAGAGTTGTGGATTGACCCTTGAATTTCCTTTGCCGATTTGACGAGCGGTTTTGTTGGTTTTTGGTTGGTTGAAAAAAAGTGTTCGGATTTGGTTACTCACCGATGGTTCTTTTGGTGGTTTTGGTTTTTGTCTTCTCCTGGTTGAAGACAAAAGAATAATTTAGGGTTGCGCCTCTTTTGGTCGCCTTGTCGCTTTTGGCCTTGGATTTGTTGTTTGCCTTATAGAGAAACTTATAGATTGATTCTTGGGTTACCATTCTCCAATTTGAAAAGAAGTTATCTAAGTCGCATGGATTTAGGTGTCAAGGTTTGTCGAAAAAGAATGTGGTTGATCGGTTGCTTTACAGAGAAAGCTTTCAATTTATTCTTGTGTTTGTCTTTCGCCGAGGTTTAAAAGAGTTATTACGGTGTTGTGCCAGACCTCGTTGTCAGGGCCTAATTGGTGTTTGATCGCAATGATGACTTGCTTGGGAATTCATCTTTGAAAAATCGTCTGTTTCGTGAAGGTTTGAAGTTTGTTTTCGTGAAGGATTTGGTTAATCACTTGGTTTTCCCTCTTGCAACCATCTTCCTTCATGGAAGTTGTTGATCTCGAGAGTGGTGGAGTAGTCGCGTGTCGGCATTCGAGAATTTATGAGTTGACCTCTCTTGTGATTTATGGTTGAGCTTTCCGGAAGGAAAGGTGTTTTGGGTGTTGTTCTTTTCTGGAGTAATTATGGTTTCTTTAAGAGTTGGGTGCGTGATTCATGCGGATGTTTAAGAAGTTAAGTGTATGACGAGAAGTTAGAGTTTTCGGATGTTATGAGCTAGTGATTCGGTTAAAGTGAAGTTGTTGTTGTTTAAAGATAAATTAAAATATTGTGTTGATAAGAGATGATTAAACGAGACGTTAGGTGATCCAAAGTGAAAGTTGATGCGGATTATGGAATCTAATGGATGTTTGAGATTAGCGAGCATAGGATGTCTCGGTTTATGAACTTGTTATAGCAAGAAGATGGTGTGAAATTCTGCCTATTGTAGCTGGTGGTGGGTCGATTAATATTGTGGGTCGACAATATGACTTAAAATACGTGTACTCAATTAATGAGGATATATGGAATGATTGTAGGAAAGGTTGAATTATTCTTGATAACTATCTCATCGGGGATCCGTATTTACGAGGATGTCTAGTAGAGATTGTATCGCGTGGTTAGTATTAATTATTGGAGGAATGAACTGGTGATAGGGAATATGTGACTTAGGGATTATACCCAAGGTAATGGTTGATTTCGCCGGATTAATTGTGAAGAGATGTGTGCTACGCTTGGGATAATAAGTTGCATGAGTAATGGTTCGTCATGGTTAGTAGACCAAAAGAAGTTGTTGATATGTGTCTTATGTTGGAGTAACTGATAAGTTAATCGTCTTTGGAGTTGTGAGACCGTGGTTCTCCTTGTCGATTGTCATACGGTAGATATGGTCTATGGTTCGTTGGTAATATAATCAATTGTAGTTCTATGAACAGTGAAAAGTGATTTTATCAAGAGTAGATGTTGTAGCTTGTGTGCATGATGTTGAACTTCTCGGATTCGGTGATTATGACATCCGTATTGGCTAAGAGTATTGGAATGCAAATAATGGTGGGATTTGAGTCGAACTTTCTTTTGAAGGTTTACGGATTCAAATGAATATATAAATTTTAGGAGTGCCTGCCTCTCTTTGTTAGGCGTCTTGATTAGTGTGCAATAAAATCTCCCTAATTAAGTGGCATTTTGTCAAGTTACAAACTTGATTCCGATGATTGGAAATATGGATGAAAGAGTAGTATTTGAAGTAACCGGCTTATGGGTTCCAAATGTGGTGTGGTATTGAACCATGTCAATCTTTGGATTTGGGCTAATCTGTTTAGTCTATGCTATGAGTATGGATTAACACCCAAAGCGTTGGAGTGGGGCGCTCTCTTTAGCGTTCAACTGATTTATCTTTGGTAACCATGGAATTAAGCGCTTAAATTGTAACTCTATCGTGACTAGATTTGGATTTATTTGGGAATCATGTGTGGTGTTTGCGAGTGTTTCAAAAAGGTGAATCTTACGAATGTTTCATAAGTGATTTTGTTGGTAAGGTGTTCCTCTTTGGGAATGTGTTTCCTTTCTCTTTAAAGAGAATTGGTAGCGGTTATTAGGCGTAGATGTTTGATTTGATAGTTGATGCTATCTTACGTTATTGACTTTGGTTTAAATGCGATGTTTTGCACGCATTGCGTCTGCAATGGTTGTTGGGTTGTGATGCGATATGGTATTTTTTCGGTTAACGCCCGTAAGTAGTTTATGCGAATTTGAGCAACCATCGATGTTGTTGGGTGTCAATCATGTGACAAAGAGAATGAAGTCTCTTTGTGAATGGTTAATGGGTATCGTGGTTACATGACGAATAAATGGTGAAAAAGATTCATGACATCGTTTTATAAGCATAAAAGAGTTGTTGAGCCAGGACGGTGAGAAAGTCATATAGAGATATATGACTAATCCGGAGTGCTCTTGAAGAAATCGCATTCGTGTTATGAATCGAGATTTCCATTGCTCTCTAGCATGAAAAGGAATGAATGGATAAATGCTGGTATTTTGGTTATGTTATGCAAGGGATTTGAGTTTCCCTTTCTCTTCGAGAGTTTTTGTGGCAGTTCTCTTCCAAGTTTTTTTATTTTAGTTAAAATGAAAAGTTTGGCTGTGGTGAAAGCGAGTCGAGTTGTCTTTAGTTGTTGAGAACTTCTGTCAAGAGAATTGTGAGGAGTCTCTATTTGTTTGAGTGCTCCCCGATGCGAATTGTATCGTGTTGATTGGAGATTTGAGTTTTCCTTTGCGGCTTGACTTAGGAAAAGCAAAAAAGGGTGGTCTTTCAATGTTATAGGGTTCTTTCCAAAGTGGTTTGTGGCGCTTTGAGGTTTGAGTTGTTGTATGTGGTCTACTTGGATTCAAAAGAATCGTACTTCTTTTGCACTATTGATAGGAGCGAGAATAAGAAGGGCCTCGGGTTATTGTTGAGTATAATCTAAGAGCTATACTCGTGGGCTTCGTTGTTTGTGTGATTTGGTAGTGAGTGATGGTCCTAGCTTGGGCTAGGTGCTGGACATTAGTGAGGGTGGATGATGATGGAGGTTGTTGATGTCGTGGTTTGAATTTGGTTGAAAGTATCGTTGGGTGGAAGCGAATGTTATAGAAATTGTGATGTAAAATGCTTTGTCGTGGACATTGTCTTAGCTAGACGTCCCTGGGTGTGCGTTATGCCTGAGAGAGGTTATAATGAAAAGTGTAATGTGGTTGGCAGTCGAAAGGAAAGTATGGTCGATGTAGGCTATGAGCGAAGATAACATTAGTAAATTTTGATTCCTTGTGAAAAGGGGGCAAATAATTGGAAGAGATGGGGTTTTGCGTAAATGGTCTTTTTGGGGGGTTCAAGTTTGGAACCTCGGTTGACCGTTTTAATACTAATGGTGAAAAAAAAAGATGTGTTTCATGATGATTGTGTCATTCTGAGTTTGTGAATTATGTTAGAGATTGAAGTAAATGAGGAAGCATGTCAAGTTGTACTTAGTTAAGCTAAGTCAAGTCACTCTTGTTAATACATGGATTTGGAGAATTGAGTTGTCGTTGCTACTGTTTGAGTCTTTGCGTGGGTGTGTTGAGTTCGCAAAGAAGATGAGTCACTAGTGGACATTGTTTTAGAGTTGGCGTGTAAGATTCGAGGTCGAATCCAGTTAAGGGGGGAAGAATGTGATACTATGGAATGTCGAGACTTTATAATTTGTGATAATAGGTTATAAAATATGGTAAAATGTGTTCAGTTGGGGGCTTTCGCAACTAGAACACTGAGACTTCACGTTTTAACGCGTTTGGGCCGTTTTAGGCGTTTGGGCGCTCGGGAAGTGTTGGGCTTGAGGAAACTTCGTGGGCCGGTTGGTGGGACTCACTTGGCCCATGTGGGGGTGAGGAGGGCAGAAAATCCTGCTGCCCTAGCCCTCCCCACCACCCATGCGCAGCCCCATCCCCTCTCCCCTCATTCCCCACTTCTCCTCATCTCCTCTCACCTCTCCTCTCCCTTCCCATCCGCTCCTTCCTAGGTGCTGCCGCCCCACCCTCTCCTACCTTGTGGGTGCATCCCAAGGTCTTCTCCTCGCTGCCAAGGCGCTGTCCAAGCTGTTGGGAGGGGCTGCGATGAGGAGGATTGGTGGAAAGCAGCGCGTGGAAGGAAGTCGGGGAGGAACGCGAAGGTTTGATCGTCGATTGGTGATTCTCCAAGAAGGTAATGGGGATCCTGTGGGGTAGATCTCTTGCTGCTGTAGAGGGATTATCATGTTTTTAGATCTAGGGAGGTGCTGCAATGGGGTAGAATTGTTGAAAACTTGGATTGTATTCACATTCTGTTCGGGCAGATTGGGAACCCGATCTTGGGCAGGAGTTTTCGCCAATTTAGAGTTTGAATCTGACCGTACGGACTTTTAGGAAGTTGTAGATAATTTCTTTATCTTTCCGTGCATATAAAGAAAGTTAAAATCCGCCCAGCCGTTTGGGAGATATGGCCGTTTTACCGAGCGCTGTCAAATCTGTGACGAGATTGAGACAGTTCGTGTTCAACGTTAGATTAAACAATTTTAGAGGCCGATTTGGCTTTCCCCAATACCTAGAGAAAGCTAGGAAATTTCCTAAGCTTCGCGATGGTGTACTCGTTTATTCAATTTGGAGTCTTAGAACAGAAGTTATGCCCTTTAGACGGCTGCTGTTCCGTAGGGACAGATTTGCTGTTTTTCTGTTTTTAGGAGTTGTGGCGAAGTCGGGTAGTGGGATATATGTGTACTGTTTTGTGGACTCGATTTGAGTGTGTGGCACGTGTTTGCAGGTGGTGTCCCTCCGGGTGTGCCCTTAACCTCTCATCACTTCGTTGCCCGTGGTTGAAGGCAAGTGTGTTGCGTGGATTGTGTGCTATATGTGTTGCTAGAACTTCTTGACAGTATTTGAAATAGATAACCTGTTGTCTTGCCATGAATTACAGGTTATGATTGATATGATGTCTTTAGGCCATGATTTAAATGTGCTTGTTGTTGATAAATGATTTACATGCCATGTTTTGAACGGCTACCGTCGATTGTTGAATACGGTCCTACATGTTGAGATGAAATGTGATGATATGCCATATTTCCATTTATGTATACGTTGTTGTTCATTGTGCATACATGGCATATGTTCATGGCCGACCGGTGAGATAAGTCATAACTATTCCAGGCGGGTCGGTGAGAACCGTTATGAC
The DNA here is from genome assembly GCA_036346355.1 of Rhipidocladum racemiflorum. Lineage (NCBI taxonomy): Eukaryota > Viridiplantae > Streptophyta > Magnoliopsida > Poales > Poaceae > Rhipidocladum > Rhipidocladum racemiflorum. The sequence goes on along the minus strand of CM070577.1, from coordinate 53,818,407 downwards.
TAGTCCGGGGCTATTCTTTTGAGTAAGTCCTACGTCGTGATTCCTTCACCGAGGTGAATGGAAGCGAGTGATAGGCACCCTTCATCTTCGGGATGGAAGGGGGAAAAGGGTGCATGCCGACGGGTGTGCACTCCACCATACCGGTATGAGTATTCCAGGAGACATGTGCATTGCATTGCATGAATGAATGCATAAATGAAGATGTTTATGAGATGATGATGATATGCATTTTAGTTGATTATCATGTCCCTTTTAAAGGATGTATATAATGTCAACCATGTTGTACTGTGATATAACTGTGGAGAATGGGATGATGGTTTGTTGTCTTGATCCTTGTTGTTCCATTTCAATACACTTTGCTGAGTTTTGAACTCACGCTTGTGCTTTCGTTGTTTGTTTCTTTAGGTACCACGAAATCGGCGTGCGGGAAAGGGAACTAGCTACACCACTCCACGTAGTATCATAATCTAGCTAATTCACCCGTTTTGGAGACACAGCATTAAGTATTGCAATAACCTTTAATGTATGGTCTTTATGTTTGATTGTTTCCCTCATGTGGATCATGTGGGGTTAGAGAATGAGTTGTTTTAATCGCCTAAGCTTAAACTGATGCTTATTCTTTCGCTATTGATGCCTATTGATGTTTTAGTTGATGACTAGCTATCATTATCGCTGCGTATGATTATCTTGTTGATTCTACATATTGATATGATGCTATGTTGTTAAGTTTTCGTACAAAAACAAAGGAGATGCTGGCAAAATTCTCATTTAATCTAAATGATTACTTGCTGGAATTTACCTTAAATTATGGTATTAAATGTGTTATGGTCTTTGTTTGGTGACCTTCTGGGCTTAGTAGAAGCGGGGGTGTTACAGATTTGGCAAATCATTAATGCACCATTGAAGTCTTTTAAAAAGAGTGTTGGGTCAACTTTCCCAATTTTGAAATTCTTTTCTAGTAGAAAGTTCCTAAGTCTCTCATACCATGCTCTTGGGGCTTGTTTTAAACCATAGAGAGCCTTAGATAACTTAAATACATGATTTGGATATTTTAAGTCTTCAAAACCAGGAGGTTGCTCAACAAAAACAGTTTCTTCAATGATTCCATTAAGAAAAGCACTCTTTACATCCATTTGAAATAAAGTTATATTAAATGACATGCAAAAGCTAGAAGGAACCGTATAGCTTCAAGTCGAGCAACAGGAGCATAAGTTTCTCCATAATCCAGTCCTTCTACTTGAGTAAAACCTTGTGCCACTAATCTTGCTTTGTTTCGAGTGACAATTCCATTTTCATCTTGCTTGTTTCTGAAAACCCACTTTGTTCCTATGACATTTTGATCTTTTGGACGTTCCACCAAATCCCATACTTTGTTTCTCTTGAAGCTATTAAGCTCTTCTTCCATGGCAATAATCCAGTCGACATCATCCAAAGCTTCATCTATAGTTACGGGTTCAACACAAGAAACAAAAGAGTAATGTTCACAAAAGGAAGCTTGTCTAGATCGAGTTTGAACACCCTTACTGAAATCCCCAATTATTTGATCCACGGGGTGGTCTTTGGCAATAGTATGATGACTCTTAATCAAGTTTAATCATTCTTGATTCTTCTCATCTTCTTCTTGTAGTGATCCATTTTGAGGCATCATGGAAGTTGTTGGTTTCTCATCATTATCTTCTCTAGGTTTTACTTCACCAACTTCCATTTTCTTCATTGCTTCCATCAAGGCATCTTCACCGCATCGCCTAAATTCTCATGCTCACCTTGTGAGCCATTAGATTCATCGAATTTTACATCATAGGTTTCTTCAACCAAACCAGTTGAATTATTAAAAACTCTATAGGCTTTAGATTTAGAAGAATAACCTAACATAATACCTGAGTCACACCTTTTCTGAAATTTACCTAGGTGTGTCCTCTTTTTGTAGATGTAGACCTTGCACCCGAACACACGAAAGTAAGTAACATTTGGTTTTCTTCCAACCAGCAGCTCGTAAGAGGTTTTCTTGAGTAGTCGATGTAGATAGAGTCTATTGATTGCATGACAAGCTGTGTTGATTGCTTCAGCCCAAAAAGCGTCTGGTGTTCCATATTCATCCAACATGGTTCTTGCCATTTCAATAAGTGTTCTGTTTTTTCTTTCTACTACACCATTTTGTTGAGGAGTATAAGTAGCTGACAGCTCATGTTTTATTCCTAGCTCAACACAAAAATCAATGACATTAGTATTAACAAACTCAGTTCCATTGTCACTCCTGATTTTCTTGATGGGGCAATCAAATTCATTTTGAGCCCTTTTTGCAAAATTTTTAAAGATTTTTCCAACTTCACTTTTATTAGGTAAAAAGAATACCCAAGTGAACCGAGAGAAGTCATCCACAATGACTAAACAGTATGAGTTACCACCTAGACTGGTATAAGAGGTTGGGCCAAACACATCCATATGCAGCAGCTCTAGAGGTCTAGTGGTGGACATGATATTTTTAGTAGGATGAGAGTTTGCAACTTGCTTACCGGCTTGACAAGCACTGCACAATCTATCCTTTTCGAATTTTACATCTTTCAAGCCCACCACTAACTCATTTTTAAAAAGCTTCTTCAAATTAGACATGCCTACATGCCCAAGACGTCTATGCCAAAGCCAACCAAGAGAGGCTTTTGCCAACAGACAAGTCGAGATGCATGAGGAGTTAGAGTTGAAATCAACTAGATAAAGATTTTGAAATCTAAAACCTTTGAAGATAAGCTTTTCATTTTTGTCAAAAACAGTTACTCCATCAAGAGAAAAGGTACAATGGAAACCAAGATCACACAGCTGAGCAACCGATAAAAGATTGAAATTCAGGGAATCAACAAGAAGCACATTATCAATTGAATAATCATTAGAGATGGCAATCTTACCATTTCCCTTTACCTTTCTTCTACTATTATCACCAAAAGTAATTTTGTGACTTGAATTACTTTCTTTTTCAACTGAGGTGAACATTCTTGATGAGCCGGTCATGTGTTGGGTACATCCATTGTCAATTACCCAGTGATGACCACCACTCTTGTAGTTCACCTGAATAAACAGAATCATTTCTTGATTTTAGGTACCCAAATGCTTTTGGGTCCATGGATGTTAGTTTCAACAATTTTGGGGCCAAAAGGATTAATAAGCAAAGATTTGGGCACCCAAACAGCTTTAAGCTTTCTATCAAGATTAGAGGGGCCGACAAATTTCACATTCATTTTTCCCCTGAAATCTTTAAACAACATGTAGTGAGCATCAACCATGCAGTTTCTTTTAGCCTTTGTTTCTGGCGTGCTTGCATACATGCATACATTTGAACTGTGATCAAATCTATGACAAGATGCAGCACTTAGTGCTTTTCTTGACAAAATTTATCTTGGATTTTGGCAAATAATCCTTCTTGGGCACATTATCTGTTTTATATCCAATGCCTCTTTTGCCCAAGGTGACTTTTTGCTCTCCAAGAATTTTATCAAGAGTGACACTTCCGAGAAAGCATTTTTCAAGACCTTTGTCAAATTTAGCAACTTTTGACCTTAGCTCTTGATTTTCCAACATGAGACTTTCAGTACACAAAGCATTTCTATGATTGTCATTAAGCATGCAGGAAGAGCTAGCAATAGGAATTTCATCACAAGTCAAATCACAGGTAATAGATTTATCATGAGTGGAAACATTCTTTGATTTGCTTGTAGTTAATTCCTTACTCATTTCTAGTTCACAATGTTTGACAAGCAAGTCATCATGAGTCTTAATAAGTAATACATGAGTTGCATTCAAGGAATCATGAGCAGCTGTAAGTAAATCATGATTGATGACAAGATCATTATGAGCAAGAGTGAGATTATCATGAACAACATTGAGCTCATTATGACTAGTCTCTAAACAGTAAAACTTGTCTTTCACTTCTTCATACTTAGATTCAAGAATCTTGACCTTAGAGACAAGCAAGTCATTATCATCATTTAAACTGGCAATAGTTTTCTTAAGAGATTTATCCTTAGAAGTTTTAGCACACAAGGCATCATTAAGCTCTTTAATGATCTCCACTAGCTCATCATAAGAAGGAGAATCATTTACCTTGTCCTCATCACCTCTTGCCATAAGACAAACAGACAGAGAAGGTGAAGGTGGAGTAGATTCATCCAACGCCAGTCCAGCCAACCCCTTAGACCTTGAACCACCTTCATCATCAGAGGAGGAAGAAGAGGATTCATCACTTGAACTTTCTTCATCTGAGACCCATTCACCAATATGTGCCTCCTTCTTTCCCTTTCTCCAATGTTTCTTGGAGAACTTCTTTCTGTGATGAAACTTTTTGCATTGTTGTAGGCATTTTCTTCGGTTTCTTCATCTTTGCCCTTGCCCTTGCCCTTCTTCTTGCTCTTGTTTAGACATCGATGCAGCTATGTGTCCCTTTTCATTGCATTCAAAAGCAGGTAATATTCGAAAAGGGGTTTTTCTTTGAAAACTGATTATATACCTTCCCTCTGTCTCTGGCATTAACTCTTCTCATGATTTTGTTTGCAGATCTCATATGCAAGGCCCGTTTCCTGTCGTCTTCGTCTTCATTACAGCCTTGAAACATCATCTTCTTCACTCGATGACTCGTCCACCTTATCTTTGGCTTTGAGAGCAATAGATTTCTTCTTGGGTGCATCTTCTTCAGCCAAAGTAAGTTCGTGTGCAGAAATCTTTCCTAGTAACTCAGTAGGTGTCAATTTTTTTAGATCTCCACTGTTTGATAGATAAGTTATCAAGCTGTGATAAGCACGAGGCAGCACCCTTATCATTTTCCTGCAAACTTCCACATCATCAACCTTAGTACCAAGACCTTTAAGTTCATTGACAATAGGATTAAGTCTAGAAAACATATCATTGGCATTCTCCTGAGGAAGCATTTTGAACTGATCAAACTTTTCTCTAACAACAAAATATTTTTCTTCTTTCACATCAGAGGTACCTTCATGAATTTCTTGTAGAGTGGTCCAAATATCATAAGCAGTAGACAAATTACTCACTCTATCAAAAACTTCTATGCTAAGACAGAGAATATAGCATTTCTAGCCTTGAGCATCATATTGCATGTTTTTAATTTCTCCAGAGTGGGTTACGAGGAAGAGGACTGTCCATCGGTATGACGCGTGGAGGTAAAGGTTTTTCTGTCACTCTCCAAACGTCATAGCCGATGACCTCAAGATAACAACTCATGCGAATTTTCCAATAAGCATAATTTGAGCCATCGAAACAGGAACCCTTCCTACACTAACAATGTGAGACCCATTTCCTCGGCCATTACCCAAGTGATTAAGCTTGAACAGGGTAAAACCTGCTCGATACCACTTGAAAGGATCGGTAAGGCCTAGAGGGGGTGAATAGGCAATTTTAAACAATTTAAACCGGACAAACTAAGCAGTTTAAAGATAAGATCTAAGCGGATAAACAGAATAAGCACCAACAGGACTAAGAACAACTTAAGCAATAGTGAGAACAAGAAAAAGACAAACTATCACATAGAGACAAGAGATTTTTCACCGAGGTTCAGAGAGAAATCTCCCTCGTCCCCGTTAGAGCACTTCCTCGAAGTATTGCTCCTCCAGAACTCACGAGGCGATCTTATTTTTCACTATTGTAACTCTTTTTACCACTTTGGTGAGGTGAGTCAAAACCTCTTCACAAAAATAGTGGCCTTCCACAAACACGGTTGGACAGGTCGCACTAAAATCACCAGCAAACCGTCTAGGAACAGCTAGTTCCAAGAGTAATAGACCATCCACAAGCCCTGTCTCTTGGTTCACTAGAAACAACTGAAACTAGACTTTACTGGGAGCTGTAAGAGTGTAGGATTTTGTTTTTCAGAGTGGAGCTTGATCTCTTTTTGGAATTTTGGCTTTCGGATGCTAGATGTCAAAGAGATGGCAAAAGTTCTATTTTGGGAGAGCCTCTGAACTGTTTAAATAGGCTACAGGAAGCAAATAGCCGTTATTGGCAACAGGTAGCCGTTTGCCAATGTCAGACTGAAGTGACAAAACGAAATGATTGTATCTGACAAGGGTTGATAAAAATATGCAAGAGGCTCAATGAACTACGGACCCAAACCAGCGAAAAAGGCATCTACGTCGGACCAAGAAAGTTGGTCCGTCGTACACATGCTTTGAGCAAATGCTGGTCCGTTGGGAGAGTTTTAAGAACAAGTTTACAACGGACCCAAAAACTTGGTCCGTCGCAGAAGGAGAGCTTACTGGTTATACATCAACAAAGGAATTGGATTGAACACGAGAAACCATTAAGTTTTATGTTTACAACGGACCCAAAAGGTGGTCTGTTGTAAATGGAAGCTTTTGGTCCGTTGTAGCTTAAAAGCACTTGAGAGATTTTTAAGGAAAACACAAGCTGCAATGCACCCAAAAACTTGGTCCGTTGTAAATGGGAAACGATCGGTTTGAGTTCTGTTAGAATTTGATTTGAAAAGGATATGAACTCAAACAAGGTTTAATAAAGGAATCTGAAATGATTTAGCTTAAGCCCCAAGTTGTTTTTAAAGAGAAATCCTAGGAACCAAGAATTGAACTTGTGCATAGTCCCTCTTTATAGTACGGTTGAAACCCGGAAAAACTTATCTAAAAAGACTTGAAAAGACTTATGAGCTAAAGGACTAAGAATAATGAAACCTTAATCTTGATCCTCTTTTCTGATGAAATCTGATAAGACTGATTTAGTTGATCATCAAGCACCAAAACCCAACAAATAATTTAAACAAATTATTAGGGGGCCTAGATGCTTTCAGGGAACTTGTTGATTTGGTGTTCTTCGTATTCGAGGTCGAATCCTGTTTAAGGGGGGGATAATGTGACACTACGGAATGTCGAGACTTTACAAAATGTGAATTTGGAGATTTAAACTTTACGGTATGTGTTTAATCGCGTTTCCGGGCCGATTTCAGGAGTTCGGGCCTTTCCGGGGCAAATTGGGCCTTAGGGGGGACCCCACTTGGGCCAAAGGTGGGGGTTTCCAGGCCCATGAGGGGGAGGAGGGCAGCATGACCTGCCATGCGCCCCCCACAGCCCTTGTACGCCCCCCACCTCTCCCCTTTTGCAAACCCTAGCCGCCACCCCTCTCATCTCCCTCCTAGCCGCCCCATCTCCTCTCCCCATTGGGCCACCACCCCCTCCACCACCTCTCCACCTCCCTTGCTGCCCCTAGGGGAGATCCCCACCTCAACACCTCGAAGATCAATCCGTTGGAGTGCTCCGCGACGACGAGATCTGGCGGGATTGGAGCGAGGAAGGAGATCGCGCGAACCGGGAGGAGATCTATTGGGTTTTCGTGCGTCAGGAGAAGGTATGGCCATGGGACTCCTTGAGGTTGGCATAGGTACTGTTCTTAGGGTCATTATCATGTTTTTAGATCAATTGGTGGTGCTGGTATTGAGTAGACTAGATGAAATCTAGAAGTTGCCACGTTCTCTGTTTCGGGCAGCAAGAGCAGTCGACCTAGGGTTTGGGTTTTCGTCAATTTAGATTCGGAATTTGGTCATACGGCTGTTGAAGAAGTTGTAGGTATTTTCAATATCTTTCCGTGGGTATAAAGAACGTCCAATTCCTCCCAGTCGTTTGAAAGTTATGGTCGTTTTACCGAACGTATTAAAATCTGTGACGTGATTGGAACAGATCACGGTTTTCTGTAGATTAAACCATTTTAGAGTCCGAATCAGTCTTTCCATATTCTTATAAAAAGTTGGGAAATTTCCTAAGCTATGCGAGGATGTACTCGTTTAATTGATTCGGAGTCTTAGAACCCGAGTTATTCCTTTTGGAAGGCTGCTGTCCCGACGGGACAGAACCTCTGTTTTTGGGTTTAGCGAGTAGTTTGCGATGTCGGGGTAGAAGAGGGATTGCTTACTGTTTTGTGGACATGACTGTGAGTGTGTGGTACTCATGTGCAGGTGGTGTGACCCCGGGAATGCCTTCTACTTCTCGCCAATCCGTTGCCCGTGGTTGAGGCAAGTGTATTGTAATGGATAGCGGTTTGTAGGTTGCTAGTTGAGACTAGATGAAATTGATTATATGATATAATCACTTGCCATGGTTTAATGATTGCCAACGATATGATGAGTATGCTTATTATGTTATGATGCCATGTGTTAATGTACAAGTTAATTATGAGGTTGGCATATTTGCATACATGGCATGTTACATGGCCCGGGCAGTGAGAAAGTCATAACTAGTCCGGGGAAGGTCAGTGAGAAAGTTATGACTATTCCGGAGAGCTAATGAGTAAGTCCTACATTGTGATTCCATTCACCGCGGTGAACGGAAGCGAGGAGTAGGCACCCTCCTTCTTCGGGATGGAAGGGGGAGAGGGTGCACAGCGACGGGTGTGTACTCAACCATACCGGTATGAGTTTCCAAGGAGACATGAGCATCGCATCGCATTGCATACATAATGGTGATGATATTGATATGTGATGATGAATGAGATTAAAGACAAGATATGAGTTGTTGTAGCCATGTAATTGTTTTTGTGTACCATTGCAATATGCTTGCTGAGTGTTGAACTCACGCTTGTGCTTTCTTGTTGTTTTAGGTACCATGAGATCGGCATGCGGGGAAGGGAATTAGTCACACTTCTACACGTAGCGTCACTCAATTGTTCCCACAGTCACTCAATTGGGTTTTGATAATAAATTAAGTGTGATGCATATTGATTTATGGTTTAGTTTTGCGATATGAGAGTCTTATTGTTCGTTTGGCTCATGGAGACATTGAATACTTGGGATTAGACTTATATTGCTGTCATTCCTATAATTATTGCTGTTTTAGATGCCTCTTATATTGCCATATATTGCTATGCTGTTGATGTTCCTTCAATTCATGTTAAAACAAAGGAGATGCTGCCGAAATTTCGGTTTTTAGCATTTGCTCCTTTGCTGTAATTTACCTTAATTTATGGTATTTAGATGTTGTTTAGACTATGTTTGGTAGCTGTGACACTACGGTTTGGTGTGACGTTATAGAAGGTGAAATTAGAGAATAAAACCTTTCGGCTTGAGGTTTACTCGCGTTTTTGGGCCTTTTGAAGCGTTGTGACACCACGGAGTGTCGTAACCTTATTTAACGTGCATGATAAGGTTAATAACATTATTAGATGTGGAATTAAGGTTAAAACTATAGGATATGGAGGTTAATAGCTTTTCCGAGGCGTTTCCGGGCCGTTTCCGGGGTTTTGGGCCTTCCCGGGGGAGTTTGGGCCTTGGTGGGCTTTGGTGGGATGGAGTAGGTCTCCGTAACGGACTAGGATTGGGTGTGGGGGCTGGTAAAAGGGCTTTCCACCAGCCTTTTGGGCGTGCTCCCCCTGCCCTTGGGCACCCCCACCTCTCCCTCCAAGCCCTAGCCGCCACCCCCACCTTCCCCTCTCCCTTCCTTGCGCCTCCACCTCCCCCATTGCTCCCCATTGCACACCACCTCTCCTCCACCCCCTTGCTGCCCTAGGGTGGCCTCCCCACCCATGCATCCTCATGGATCCATCCGAGGAGCGAGGAGCGAGAAACGAGGAGCGAGGAGCGAGGAGCGAGGAGCGAGGAGATCTATTGGAGATTCGTTCGTTGGGCAAAGGTATGATCATGGGGATCCTTGGGTTTGATCTAGGTACTGTTCTTAGGGTGTTTATGAAGTTTTTAGATCAATTGGTGGTGCTGGGTTGGAGTTCTTTGGGTTAGATCTAGAGGTTGCCACGTTTCTGTTTTCGGGCAGATTGAGCAGTCGGGCTAGGGTTCGAGTTTTCATCGATTTAGTGTCCGAATCTGTCCGTATGGACTTAAAAGAAGTTGTAGATAATTTAATTATATTTCCGTGGACATAAAACACGTTAAAATTCGATCAGCCGTTTGAAAGTTATGGCCGTTTTACCGAGCATGTTAAAATCTGTGACGCGATTGGAACAGATCACGGTAATCTGTAGATTAAACAACTTTAGAAGCCGAATCAGACTTTCCATATACCTAGAGAAAGTTGGGAAATTTACTAAGCTATGCGAGGGTGTACTCGTTTAATTCATTCGGAGTCCCAGAACTCAAGTTATGCCTTTTGCAAGGCTGCTGTCCCGACGGGACAGAACCTCTGTTTTTAGGTTTTGCGAGTTGTGGGCAATGTCGGGTTAGATGGGGGTTTGTGTACTGTTTTGTGGGCATGATTGTGAGTGTGTGATGCCTATGTGCAGGTGGTGTGACACCGGGAGTGCCCTCTACTTCCCGCCAATCCGTCGCCCGCGGTTGAGGCAAGTGTGTTGTAATGTATAGCGGAATCGTAGGTTGCTTGTGGAGATTAGATGAAAGATTGAATACTTGCAATGATCACTTGCCATGCTTGCTGTTTTCCAATGATATATTGAGTATGATTATCATGATATGATGCTATGTGTCTATACTTATCATGATTCGATGCCATGTGTTTATGTGTACTATGACATGATGCCATATGTTTATGTACAAATGAGATATGATAATTGGCATAGTTGCATGCATGTCATGAGATAGGGCGAGGGCGGTGAGAAATTCATAACTAGTCCGGCAAGGTCGGTGAGAAAGTTATGACTAGTCCGGAACGCTATTGAGTAAGACCTACGTCGTGATTCCATCCACGTGGTGAATGGAAGCGAGGAGTAGGCACCCTCCATCTTCGGGATGGAAGGGGGGAAAAGGGTGCACACCGACGGGTGTGTACTCAACCATACCGGTATGAGTTTCCAAGGAGATATGAGCATAACATTGCATTGCATTGCATTGCAATACATATTTAATGATGATGATGTTGTTATGTGCTCAAGTATGAGATGTTATATGTGATGTAAGGTATTATTGTCTTGTAAATGATCTTGTTGTCCATTACAATATGCTTGCTGAATTTTCGAACTCACGCTTGTGTTTTATGTTGTTTTTAGGTACTTTGAGATCGGCATGCGGGAAAAAGGGGCTAGCTACACTTCTACACGTAGCTCCACCATCATAGTCCATAATTAATCACTTGGAGACATGATATTAAGAGTTGTGCCTTAAACTTAATGTATGGTTTAATTTAGCATCCTAGTGATTCCTTATTTGCTTCGTTTTAGTTTATGAAGTGGTTGAGCGTGGTATTATTTGCATAATTTGATGATATATCCATTTATGTTGATGTTTTAGATGTCGTGTGCTATGATATATCTTGCCATGATATTGATATTGTGTTAATTCATGGAAAAACAAAGGAGATGCTGCCGAAATATCGGTTTTTAGCATATGTACCTTTGCTGGAATTTATGTTTAAATGTGGTATTTAGATGTTGTTTAGCTTATGTTTGGTAGCATTCGGGCATATTAAATGCCGGGGTGTTACAGTTGGTATCAGAGCGAGGTTGTAGGTCCTTGGAATGTGAATTTTTAGTGTCATGCTATAGGGAAAAACTAAAATATGATGTGGAATAACTTAGAAACATGGCTTAGGTCTTAACTAAAATTTTGTTATAGGATAGCAACATTAAAACTTATAAAAGTGGTATAACTAATCTAAAATTTGACACACAATGGATGCACCGTAGGAAAGGGTATGGGTATCGTTTCTTTATGCTTAAATGTTGTATTTAAGCTATGATGTTGAATGCTTCTTTTGATAAAGCATGTTGCTATGTCTATGAGATAAATGGCTGAATTGCTCTTGTTGTTGTGATAGAGTGGAATTGTGGTACCGAAGGGTTTCGGTCACATCTTTTTTTGTTCATAGTAAGGGCGAGGTTTGACGGTGTGGCCGGTTAGCGCCATCACCGAAGAACTATTAACCCCTGTAGGAGAAGAGTGCTTACCCTCTCTGTTGTAGATCGGGTAGTTGACTGAAGTCAAATAGAAGAGTTTGGTGGTGGATTCCTTCGTATGTTCTTTGCCGTTCTGACGGTCGATTTTCGTTGCTTTTCTTGGCTTTAGTTGATTTGAATCAAATGAAAAATGTTGGGTTTTCGCGGATCGTTCCGTATGCGGTGTGTGGTTTTGTCTTCCTTGGTTGAAGACGAAGAAGAGGAGTCTAGTGTTGCGCTTCTTTTGGGCGCCTTTCTAGTTTTAATGATTAGTTTGTTGATGGCTTTATGGGGAAGAAGCATTCAAATTTATCCCTGTGTTTGTCTTTCTTCGAGGTTAACGGAGTTATTGCGGAGTTATGCGACTGGCCGTCAGTGGCTGAAGTTCTGTGTCTTTGTAGAAGTAAGTGGTGTTTGATTCGTTATTTTCTTTGGTTTAAGAAAATCATCTTTGAAGAACCCTTCCTATTTTGTGAAAGTTTGGAGTTAGGGTTTATTTGCAAAGGTATATTTGATCGATTGGTTCCCTCCGGTAGGAGTCTTTGAGATTTAAAAAGTGTTTTGGAGGAATTCCTTTGCATGACCAAGTTTGGGTTTGTCTCATCGCAATTTTGAGAGTCAAATTTTCCTTATGAATTTGGGATGAGTTTTAAAACTAAAATCTTGTAAACAAAGTAGTCTTTTGACTGAAATCGTTTGTCCCTAGTAAGAATTGATGTTTAGCATGTTATGTAGTAGGTAACAATGTGGTTTATGGATTGATGTGTTGCTAAGTTAAATTTTGAGTTGAATCAATTCAATGTGATTAATATCTCTAGCTTGAGAATAAATTGACTACTAGTGTTGCAGTTTACTCTTAGCGAGAATGATTAAATGTGTTAATGTACATGCTTAGAATCTGTTGCCTTGCTTTAAAAGTGCTTATGATCCTTGTTAATGTTAAAAGTTTAAACTTTGATGCATAGTTAAAACATTAAGATGATGTAGACTTTGCTATTGTAAAAGAAACTTTCTTTGGTTGTTAAAGATGTTCTAATCTAATGGATTAATAGAGAAATTTAATCGTGTTGACTAGTGACTTTAATTTGGATGTTGATTAGAGTTGCTATTTATGTTGTTGCAAACTACTAGTATCTTTGGAAGTATGCAGTTGTGTCGCTACAATGCTAGTATTGATATCAATAGGAGAAGACATAAGACTTATTGTTAATGATGTTGTTAATGGTAGTGTTAATGCTAGTATTCAGTCTATTTTAAATAGTGGGAGTATGTTGTGTGGTGGTAATTTTGTTATCACCTATGTATAGGGTAGCTAAAAGTAATGTAGTTTGTTGATGATTATGCCCACTTGTTGTTATTGATGACTAAGTAGTTGTGGTAACTGTTTAGATTATTCGTTGGAAAACCATGGTTAAAATAGAGGAAAATTTTAACATGTTGCGATGGAGTGAGCTTTGGATAATTAACATGATGTACAATTTCATCCTTAATGAATGTATGCCTTGGAATCCTAGTTATGAACTTTGTCTTGTAGAGATAATATTTACATGTTGAAGTCGTTGTTTAACTGAATAAGGTTCGGTTGTCGAGACGTGAATATATAGGTGGCATGAAATTTATATGCTGATCTTGCTGAAAGATTTATTGAAATACTATGTTTCCAACTTGGAATAAGATGTATTATGATTCGGTGACCCGTGAGGGTCATGTCAATATAGTTTTGGTTGGGAGCCTTTTTCGATAAGCTCCTTAAAACCTAATTAAAAGTGTTGGGATTGGTAACTAGAGGTAGAATTTGTTGTGAAGTTTCTGATTTATTTGTGTTGGGGCTTCTCAGGAAGTAGATAGTAATTATTGAAGTCTTTTAATGGAAAGCGTAGTGGAGTACTAGAGATGGTTCTTTTTATGCTGAGCTTGTGTTTAAAAGCTTTTGGACTGGTTTGGTTGCTTGCCATTTTGGTTGAAGGGTTTTCGGTCAAGGTGTTCCTTATCTTTGTGTTTGAGTTTCCTAAAAATCGTAGAAATTGGTGCAAATATTTGGTTTTGGCTAACTTGTTTAGTTTGTGCTATGAGTTTCCCTTTCTCTTTGAGAAAGTTTGTGGCGGTTGTGTGTGCAGATGCTTGACTTTGGAGTCGATGTTCTTTTCCAAAATGCTGATTTTGGTTAAAATGCGAGGTTTTGCAAGTTTAGCTTTCAAGTAATGGAGGGTTCTGTTATGACGTGGACTTTTCCTGCTAACGGTTTGCAGTCATGGTCTATATGAATTTCTGCAACCTTCGATGTTAATGGTGTTTCAATTCTTTGATACCTAATAAGTCGTTTGGTGAATGACTAATCGGTACTAGCTGTTCCATGATGAATGAATGGTGGAAAGGAAAACATGTCAACGTTTATCGATGTTTAATGATGAAGGAGTCGTTGAGCCAGGTCGGTGAGAAAGTCATATATGGATACATGACTAATCCGGAGTGCTCTTGAAAAGTTTGCATTCATGTTATGAATCGAGATGTCCATTTCTTTCTAGTATGAAAAGAAAGAATAAAGAATTTCTGGTATGTTGGTTGTGATGAAGGGGATTTGTGTTTCCTTTGCATCTTGGTTTAGAAAGTTAAACTGAATGCTCTTTGGTTGTTGTCGAATCTTTTCCAAAGTGATTGTAGTGCATTGGATTCAAGGTTAAGCATGGGGACCAATTGGGTTCATGGTTTGTGGTTGAGTTTATCCAATCGTTGTGTCCTTGTTTTAGTCCTTGGGTGGAACGCTTGAGGGCGAGACCCGCTTGGATGAGAAATCCAGTATGGGTTGTTATCGACCTAAGCATTAGGTGTTATTAGTAGTGGATCGTAAATGGTTTAAAGGTGAGGAGTAAAGGAAGGTTGAGTTTGACTCAATTCAAACCTTCTTGGAGAATTGTGCTGTTGATGTGTTCCTCGATAGGGTTGATTAAGTACTAGTGGACCACTTGGTGGTTGCTAGTAATTGTTTTTCCTTTTCGAAGTGTATTGGATCTTTTGTCGCTGATCTATGAGCGAGTGGAGTCAACCGTAGCATTTTGTTCGGTTGTTACTGTTCTTGCGGGTTTTAAGAACTTTGGTTTTAAAGAAAGCTTTCCCTTTTGATGTTAGCGGTGGGTATTGGTCTTTTGTAAAAGACGAATCTTTTGCATGGTTTTAAACCCCGTTGTTCAAACAGTGGGTTGTCTTGGAGTGTAGTGTCTCTCTTGGCTTGCGTCGTCTTGATTACGGTGAACCATAGTAGAGAGGTTGATGTGTGAAAAACAATTTTGTGCGTGGGAGCTGAAGAGGGTTCTAGCAGGTTGAAGCCGTGTTCTTCTGGAAAGTAGCATTGCTAAAGGGATCAGGCACTTTAGTGCCAAGGAATGTATCGAATGAGGAGTGTGAGACCATGTTCTTTCGTGGTCTTTTTGGCAATTGGGGTGAAGGAGGAACCGTGCGAGGTTGCACTTTGTTGAGCTAAATCAACATTTCCTCGCCAAGGGTTGGTTTTGAGAACTCGTTTGTCGTTTGTTCCGGTTTGAGTCTTTGTGTGAATGTTTTATGTTGTAAGGAAGTCTTTTGTCCATCGGGGACTTTGTTGTTGCTTTTGGCGTCCTTCGGATTCGAGGTCGAATCCTGTTGAAGGAAGAATGTGACACTACGGTTTGGTGTGACGTTATAGAAGGTGAAATTAGAGAATAAAACCTTTCGGCTTGAGGTTTACTCGCGTTTTTGGGCCTTTTGAAGCGTTGTGACACCACGGAGTGTCGTAACCTTATTTAACGTGCATGATAAGGTTAATAACATTATTAGATGTGGAATTAAGGTTAAAACTATAGGATATGGAGGTTAATAGCTTTTCCGGGGCGTTTCCGGGGTTTTGGGCCTTCCCGGGGGAGTTTGGGCCTTGGTGGGCTTTGGTGGGATGGAGTAGGTCTCCGTAACGGACTAGGATTGGGTGTGGGGGCTGGTAAAAGGGCTCCCCACCAGCCTTTTGGGCGTGCTCCCCCTGCCCTTGGGCGCCCCCACCTCTCCCTCCAAGCCCTAGCCGCCACCCCCACCTTCCCCTCTCCCTTCCTTGCGCCTCCACCTCCCCCATTGCTCCCCATTGCACACCACCTCTCCTCCACCCCCTTGCTGCCCTAGGGTGGCCTCCCCACCCCTGCATCCTCATGGATCCATCCGAGGAGCGAGGAGCGAGGAGCGAGGAACGAGGAGCGAGGAGCGAGGAGATCTATTGGAGATTCGTTCGTTGGGCAAAGGTATGATCATGGGGATCCTTGGGTTTGATCTAGGTACTGTTCTTAGGGTTTTTATGAAGTTTTTAGATCAATTGGTGGTGCTGGGTTGGAGTTCTTTGGGTTAGATCTAGACGTTGCCACGTTTCTGTTTTCGGGCAGATTGAGCAGTCGGGCTAGGGTTCGAGTTTTCGTCGATTTAGAATCCGCATCTGTCCGTACGGACTTAAAAGAAGTTGTAGATAATTTAATTATATTTCCGTGGACATAAATCACGTTAAAATCCGATCAGCCGTTTGAAAGTTATGGCCGTTTTACCGAGCGTGTTAAAATCTGTGACGCGATTGGAACAGATCTCGGTAATCTGTAGATTAAACAACTTTAGAGGCCGAATCAGACTTTCCATATACCTAGAGAAAGTTGGGAAATTTCCTAAGCTATGCGAGGGTGTACTCGTTTAATTCATTCGGAGTCCCAGAACTCAAGTTATGCCTTTTGCAAGGCTGCTGTCCCGACGGGACAGAACCTCTGTTTTTAGGTTTTGCGAGTAGTGGGCAATGTCGGGTTAGATGGGGGTTTGTGTACTGTTTTGTGGGCATGATTGTGAGTGTGTGATGCCTATGTGCAGATGGTGTGATACAGGGAGTGCCCTCTACTTCCCGCCAATCCGTCGCCCGCGGTTGAGTCAAGTGTGTTGTAATGTATAGCGGAATCGTAGGTTGCTTGTGGAGATTAGATGAAAGATTGAATACTTGCAATGATCACTTGCCATGCTTGCTGTTTTCCAATGATATATTGAGTATGATTATCATGATATGATGCTATGTGTCTATACTTATCATGATTCGATGCCATGTGTTTATGTGTACTATGACATGATGCCATATGTTTATGTACAAATGAGATATGATAATTGGCATAGTTGCATGCATGTCATGAGATAGGGCGAGGGCGGTGAGAAAGTCATAACTAGTCCGGCAAGGTCGGTGAGAAAGTTATGACTAGTCCGGAACGCCATTAGTAAGACCTACATCGTGATTCCATCCACGTGGTGAATGGAAGCGAGGAGTAGGCACCCTCCATCTTCGGGATGGAAGGGGGGAAAAGGGTGCACACCGACGGGTGTGTACTCAACCATACCGGTATGAGTTTCCAAGGAGATATGAGCATAACATTGCATTGCATTGCATTGCAATACATATTTAATGATGATGATGTTGTTATGTGCTCAAGTATGAGATGTTATATGTGATGTAAGGTATTATTGTCTTGTAAATGATCTTGTTGTCCATTACAATATGCTTGCTGAGTTTTCGAACTCACGCTTGTGTTTTATGTTGTTTTTAGGTACTTTGAGATCGGCATGCGGGAAAAAGGGGTCTAGCTACACTTCTACACGTAGCTCCACCATCATAGTCCATAATTAATGACTTGGAGACATGATATTAAGAGTTGTGCCTTAAACTTAATGTATGGTTTAATTTAGCATCCTAGTGATTCCTTATTTGCTTCGTTTTAGTTTATGAAGTGGTTGAGCGTGGTATTATTTGCATAATTTGATGATATATCCATTTATGTTGATGTTTTAGATGTCGTGTGCTATGATATATCTTGCCATGATATTGATATTGTGTTAATTCATGGAAAAACAAAGGAGATGCTGCCGAAATATCGATTTTTAGCATATGTACCTTTGCTGGAATTTATGTTTAAATGTGGTATTTAGATGTTGTTTAGCTTATGTTTGGTAGCATTCGGGCATATTAAATGCCGGGGTGTTACAGTAGCATTCAGGCATGCTAGATGCCGGGGTGTTACAGTTGGTATCAGAGCGGGCTGTAGGTCCTTGGAATATGTATTTTTAGTGTCATACCTTATGTTATAACTAAAATGTGATGTGGAATTACTTAGAAACATGGCTGGAGTCGAATAGAAGAGTTCGTGGTGGATTCTTTCAGTTGCTCTTTACCGTTCTAACGGTCGGTTTCGGTTGGTTTTTCTCGGCTCTGGTTGATTGAAATCAAAGGAAAAGTGTTTGGAATTGGATTTTCGCGGAGTGTCCCTTCGGTGTTTCTTGGTTTTGTCTTCTTTGGGTGAAGACAAAGAAGAAGAGTTTTGTGTTGCGCATCTTTTGGTCGCCTTTGGCTTTGACACCGGTTTTGTTGGTTGCCTTGCAAAGAAAAGTATAATTTTGTTTCTTATGTGTCTTACTCTGAGTTTAAAAGAAGTTATCGAAGCGCGTGCAAAAAGTTAAGTTGTGTCGATTTATGTTTTGTGCCTTTGTCCGCAAAGGTTTATTTGATCGCTTGGTTCCCTCCTGTGGGAGTCTTTAAGATTGAAATGTGTTTTGGAGTCATGTCTCATTGCAACTTTGAGAGTCAAGCTTCTTTGTGAGTTTTGGTTGAGTATTAAAAGAAAAAAAAAATGCTGCAAATAAAGTAAGTATTCGTTTGACTGAAATTACTTGTCAAAAGTGAAAATTGTTGCTTAGCATGTTATGTTGTATGTAACAATGTGGTTTATGGAAATGATGTACACCTTAGTTAATTTGCGAGTTGAATCAATTAAATGTAATTGTTACCTTTAGCTTAAGATTAAATGAACCTCTAGTGATGTAGAGTACCCCATAGTGGGAATGATTAAATGTGTTAATGTACATGCTTAGAATCTATCGCTTTGCTTTAAAAGTGCTTATGACCCCCGATTATGTTTAAAGTTTTAAACCCTGATGCATAGTTAAGAACATTAAGATGATGTAGACTGCTGTTATTGTTAAAAAAACTTTGTTGGTTGTATAAAGATGTTCTAATCTAACGGGTTAATGGAGAAATTTAATCGTGTTGGCTAGTGACTTTAATTTGGAAGTTGATTAGAGTTGCTATATACGTTGTTGCAAACCATTAGTATATTTGGAAGTATGCAGTTGTGTCTCTACAATGCTAGTATTGATATCTGTGACACTACGGTATGGTGTGACATTATAGAATGTGAAATTAGAGAATAAAACCTTTCGGCTTGAGGCTTACTCGCGTTTTTGGGCCTTTTGAAGTGTTGTGTCACCACGGAGTGTCGGAACCTTATAAATGGTGCATGATGAGGTCAAAAACATTATGAGATGTGGAATTAAGGTTAAAACCATAGTGTATGTAGGTTAATAGCGTTTCCGGGCCGTTTCCGGGGTTTTGGGCCTTCCCGGGGGAGTTTGGGCCTAAAAGAGGGGTTGTGGGCTTTGGTGGGATGAAGTGGGAATCCATTTACGATTAGGAAAATGTGTGGGGGCTGGTAAAAGGCCTCCCCCTGCCCCCTTGCGTCCCACACCCAGCCCTTGGGCGCCCCCACCTCTCTCTCCACGCCCTAGCCGCCACCCCTACCTCCCCCTGTCCCTTGCATGCGCCTCCACCTCCCCCATTGCTCCCCTTTGCTCCCCACCTCTCCACCACCTCTCCTCCACCCCTTGCTGCCCTAGGGTGGCCTCCCCACCCCCTGCACCTCGAGGATCCATCCGTTGGAGCGAGGAGCAAGGAGCGAGGAGCGAGGAGCGATCCGGGAGGAGTTTCGTTGGGATTTCGGTCGTCGGGCGAAGGTATGGCCATGGGACTTCTTGGGGTTGGGCTAGGTACTGTTCTAAGAGTGTTTATCAAGTTTTTAGATCAATTGGTCATGCTGGAATTGAGTAGATTGGATTAGATCTAGATGTTGCCACGTTTCTGTTTTGGGACAACATGAGCAGTCAACCTAGGGTTCAGTTTTTCGCCAATTTAGATTTGGAATTTGGTCGTACGGATGTTGAAGAAGTTATAGATAATTTCATTATATTTTCGTGGACATAAAGAACGTTAAATTCCAATCAGCCTTTTGAAAGTTATGGCTGTTTTACAGAGCGTGTTAAAATATGTGACGCGATTGGAACAGATCACGGTAATCTGTAGATTAAACAACTTTAGAGTCTGAATCAGTCTTTCCATATACCTAGAAAAAGTTGGAAAATTTCCTAAGCTACGCGAGGATGTACTCGTTTAATTGGTTCGGAGTCCCAGAACTCAAGTTATGCCTTTTGCAAGGCTGCTGTCCCATCGGGACAGAACCTCTGTTTTTTGTTATTGCGAGTAGTTGGCAATGTCGGGGTAGATGAGGGTTTGCGTACTATTTTTTGGGCATGATTGTGAGTGTGTGGTACCTATGTGCAGGTGGTGTGACACCGGGGGTGCCTTCTACTTCCCGCCAATCCGTCGCCCGTGGTTGAGGCAAGTGTATTGTAATGGATAGCGATTGTAGGTTGTTTGATTGATTGAGATTGAAGTTTGAATATATGATATGTTCACATGCCATGCCTTAATGTTTGCCATTGATATGATGAGTATGTTTATTATGTGATGATGCCATGTGTTAATGTACAAGTTATCCACGATGATACCATGCGTTAATGTACAAGTTAAATATGATGTTGGCATAAATGCATACATGACATGTTACATGGCCTGGGCGGTGAGAAAGTCATAACTAGTCCGGGAAGATCGGTGAGAAAGTTATGACTAATCTGGAGAGCCAATGAGTAAGTCCTACATCGTGATTCCATTCACCGCGGTGAACGGAAGCGAGGAGTAGGCACCCTCCATCTTCGGGATGGAAGGGGGGAGAGGGTGCACACCGACGGGTGTGTACTCAACCATACCAGTATGAGTTTTCAGGAGATATGTGCATCGCATTGCATTACATTGCATTTCATTATATGAGGATGTTATATGAGGATGATTTATGATGATGTCAATGATATGCTTACACTATGAATATGAGATGTGTATGATGTTGTGTGTGAAAAGTGGTGATGAAGGTATTGGAATGTGTTTTCTTGTTCCATTGCAATATACTTGCTGAGTGATGAACTCACGCTTGTGTTTATGTTGTTTTTCTTAGGTACCATGAAACCGGCATGCGGGAAAAAGGGGTTAGCTACACATCTACACGTAGCTCCACACAAATTAGACAGTGTTACCACTTGGAGTCATGATAATGAAAGTATTGCCATGAAACTTGGTGAATTGCTTAACTGTGTGCTCGGTCTTACTATTTGATTCGTTTAGCTCATGAAGTGGTTGAAGGCTTTATCCTGGACTTATATTGTTGCTATGTCACATGTTATTGCTGTTTTAGATGCTTTCCATTATGATATAGCTTGTGATGTTTTGTTGTTGCTCCGAATCATGGAAAAACAAAGGAGATGCTGCCGAAATTTTCGGTATTAGCATTTGTTCCTTTGTTGTAATTTAGCTTAATTCATGGTATTTAGGTGTTGTTTAGCCTATGTTTGGTAGCATTTGGGCATATTAAATGCCAGGGTGTTACAGTTGGTATCAGAGCGGGCTGTAGGTCCTTGGAATGTGTATTTTTAGTGTCATGCTAGAGGGTACAACTAAAAATGTGATGTGGAATAACATAGAAACATGGCCTAGGTTTTAACTAAAATTTTGTTATAGGATAGCAACATTAAAACTTGCAAAAGTGGTATAACTAATCTAAAATTTGACACACAATGGATGCACAGTAGGAAAAGGGTATGGGTATCGTTTCCTTACGCTTAAATGTTGTATTTAAGCTTTGATATTGAATGCTTCATTTGATAATGCATGTTGCTATGTCTATGAGATAAATGATTGAATTGTTCCTGTTGTGGTGATAAAAGTGGGGTTGTGGTGCCGAAGGGTTTCGGTCACCTCTCTTTTCGTTCATAGTAAGGGTGAGGTTTGACGGTGTGGCCGGTTAGCGCCATCACCGAAGAAGTATTAACACCTGTAGGAGAAGAGTGCTTACCCTTTCTGTCGTAGATCGGGTAGTTGACTGGAGTCAAATAGAAGAGTTGATGGTGGTTTCCTTCGGATGTTTTTCACCGTTCTGACGGTCGGTTAAGTTGGTCTTCTTTGTTTTTAGTCGATTGAAATCAAAAGAAAAGTGTTTGGTCTTGGATTTTCGCTGTTTGATCCACAAGCGGTTTGTGGTTTTGTCTTCCTTGGGTGAAGACGAAGAAGAAGAGTCTAGTGTTGCGCTTCCTTTGGTTGCCTTTCCAGTTTTGATGCCTAGTTTGTTGGTTGCTTTATGGGGAAGAAGCATTCAATTTATTCCTGTGTTTGTCTTTCTCCGAGGTTAAAGGAGTTATTGCAGAGTTATGCCAGACCTGGCTGTCAGGGCTGAAGTTCTGTGGCTTTGTAGTAGTACGTGGTGTTTGATTTCGTTATTTTACTGGTTTAAGAAATCATCCTTGAAAAACCCTTCTTGTTTCGTGAAAGATTGGGGTTTGGTGTTAAGGTTTTATTTGCAAAGGTTTATTTGATCGGTTGGTTCCCTCCTGTGGGAGTCTTTGAGATTGAAAAGTGTTTTGGAGAATTCCTTTGCATGACCAAGTTTGGGTTTGTCTCATTGCAATTTTGAGAGTCAAGTTTCCTTATGAATTTGGGATGAGTTTTAAAACTAAAATGCTGCAAACAAAGTAAGTAGTCTTTTGACTGAAATCGTTTGTCCCTAGTAAGAATTGATGTTTAGCATGTTATGTAGTAGGTAACAATGTGGTTTATGGATTGATGTGTTGCTAAGTTAAATTTTGAGTTGAATCAATTCAATGTGATTAATATCTCTAGCTTGAGAATAAATAGACTACTAGTGTTGTAGTTTACTCTTAGCAAGAATGATTAAATGTGTTAATGTACATGCTTAGAATCTGTTGCTTTGTTATAAAAGTGCTTATGACCCCCGATAATGTTTAAAAGTTTTAAACCCTGATGCCTAGTTAAAACATTAAGATGATGTAGACTGCTGTTACCGTTAAAGAAACTTTGCTAGTTGTTTAAAGATGTTCTAATCTAATGGAGTAATAGAGGAATTTAATCGTGTTGCCTATTGACTTTAATTTGGAAGTTGATTAGAGTTGCTATTTACGTTGTTGCAAACTACTAGTATATTTGGAAGTATGCAGTTGTGTCCCTTCAATGCTAGTATTGATATCAATTGAGAAGACATAAGACTTATTGTTAATGATGTTGTTAAGGGCAGTGTTAATGCTAGTATTCAATTTATTTTAAATAGTTGGAGTATGTTGTGTGGTGGTAATTTGGTTATCACCTATGTATACGGTAGCTAAAAGTAATGTTGTTGGTTAATGATTATGCCCGTTTGTTGTTATTGATGACTAAGTAGTGGTGGTAATTGTTTAGATTACTTGTTGAAAACCATGGTTAAAATAGAGGAAAATTTTAACATGTTGCGATGGAGTGAGCTTTGGATAATTAACATGATGTACAATTTCATCCTTAATGAATGTAAGTCGTAGAATCATATTTACGAACCTTGTCTTGTGGAGATAATATTTACATGTTGAAGTCGCTTGTTAACTGAATAAGTTTCGATTGTCGAGACGTTTACATATAGGTGGTATGAAAGTTATTGGTTGGTCACGCTGAAAGTTTTGTTGGAGCACTTGTTTCAAATCTAGAATATGATGTTATTTGTTATGTTGGTCAATGGGGATCTTGTTGACTTAGTCTTCGTGGGATGTCTTTTCGTAAGCATCATAAACTTTATTTATAAGTATTGGGGAAGATAATAAGAGAAAGAATTTGTTGTGAAGCTTTTGGTTGTATTGTGTTGGGGCTCCTTAGGGAGTAGATAGTAATTATTGAAGTCTTTTAATGGAAAGAGTAGTGGAGTACTAGAGATGGTTCTTTTTATACTGAGCTTGTGTTTAAAAGCTTTTGGACTGGTTTGGTTGTTTGCCATTTTGGTTGAAGGGTTTTCGGTCATGGTGTTCCACATGCTGTGTTTCAGAGTTTCCCGAAAACTCGTAGAAATTGGTGCAAATATTTTGTTTTGGCTAATTTGTTTAGTCAGTGCTATGAGTATGGATTTACACCCCAAAAGTTTTTGAGTGGATCGCGCTCCTTCGCGTCCACACTGAATTATCTTTGGAATAAATTTTAAAGGAAACAGATGGACTTAGTGGGTTGTGTTGTAAACTCTTGAGATTTAATTTGTAACTCTTTTTGGCTAGAGTTGGAGTTGTTTTGAAAATGTGTGTGATGTTTGCGAGTGCTTCAAAAAGGTAGACTTTATGAAAGTTTTACAAAGTGATTTTGTTAGTGAGGTGTTCCCCTTTTGGGAATGAGTTTCCCTCTCCTTGCGGAAGTTTGTGATGGTTGTGGGAGCAGATGCTCGACTTGAAATTTTGATGTTCTCTTCCAAAATGTTGAATTTGGATGAAATGCAATGTTGTGCAAGTTCAGTTTTCAATTGATGTGGGTTCTTTTACGACGTGGTGTTTTATTGTCAACTATGCTGCCGTCATTGTCTATATGAATTTCCGCAACCTTCGATGTTAATTGTGTTTCCATCATTTGATACCGAGGAAGAAATCATTTGGTGAATGACTATTCGGTGCCGTTGTTACATGATGAATGAAGGGTGAAAAAGGAAAACGAGACATTGTTTATGCATAATTAATCATAAAGGAGTCGACGAGCCAGGTCAGTGAGAAAGTCATATAAGGATATATGACTAATCCGGAGTGCTCTTGAAAGGTGTGCATGCATGTCAAGAATCGAGATGTCCATTTCTTTCTAGTATGAAAAGAAAGAATGAAGAAATTATGGTATTTTGGTTGTGGTGTAGGGGATTTATGCTTCTTTTGTGATTTGGCTTGGATGTTGCCGAATTCTTTCCAAAATGGTTGTTAACGCTTTCGGTTTGAGTTGTCGTGTGCACACTTGGGCTTGATAGCTAAGTGTTTTTGTGTGAGGGCGAGACCCTCTTAAGAAAGGAACCAATTGTGATTTGGTAAGGTTTTTCGATCCTAGCTTGGGGCTAGGTGTCGAACCTTAGTGGTATAAGGGTGGTTTGTGATGGAGGTTGATGATGTATGGGTTTAACCATTATTAAGAGTAGCGATGGGTGGAAGTGAAGTTGACGGTAGTTCGGTGATATTTGTCCTGTCGTGAGCAATTGTTGTCACTAGTTGTTCTTGGATTTGAGTCTTGTCTGGGAAAGGATGGAATAAAATGTTAGTATGATCGTGTATCGGAAGGGCAAGTGTGCCTTAATGAGTTTTCCCCTCGATGGAATTTTTCAGGAATGTAGAAAGGTCGTTAAAGGAATTGTGACTTCCTTTGATTATGTCATGTTGAGTTTAATGGAGTATGGTAGTCAGGTTGGTTGTGATAGAAGTATGAAGTGTTTTGTCGGGACCCGAATCTGCAAATCCGGACCCTCTGTGTATTCAGCACTAGTCTAGGAACGCGCTAGTGCACACAGTCTTAACATCGGTAAATATCACAATCATACCACTCGATATTAATAAAGTACTTTAATTAAATAGTCAAACTGGTTGCTCGACCTTATGGTCAAGTTACAAATATACGCCACGCAGGGCGAAACTTATTAAGAGAGAAATAGTAGCAGCGGAAAAATAAGATAACCAGTGGCGCCATCCGGTATACCACAGTAACCGATCGGGCTCGCTCCCTAAGTAGACGGTTCCTCTTGGAGCTCCTTCTCCAAAGCTGGTGTAGTCTCCTCTTCAACTGGTGTTGTATTGTGGCAAGGGTGAGTACTTGGTACTCAGCAAGTCATGCACAGAATGCAGCTAATATACTACATGCATGGCTTAATACAAAGGAATAGCTCAGAGTATATTTGCAATAAAACAGCATTTGACAAGTAGCCTAAGTAGATTCGAAAGCAATAGAAACAAGTATAGTATCAATAACTTTTCCAGGAGTATAATCAACATCTTTCCCATCCTAATCCACATTTCCATCAACATCATTATTTAACCAAACCCAACCTTTCAAGTCCAAGTTACTTCAAGAAAATCTAACTCTTGACTGTAATTCCCGAGCGATGTCCAATACCGCGGACACGGCTATTCGAATAGATTATACACTCTGCAGAGGTTATGCACTTTACCCACAAGATACAGTCAAACACCACAAAGGCGAGTTCCCGTAACAAAGTCTTTTTGAAACTTCTAACAATACAAGTGGTCCTCCCCAATTGTTGCACACTAACCCTTCCCTTAGCTAAGGTGAACTTTAGGCCAACCAACTGTTAGATGGGTACCTGGCCTCAGCCCCGGTACGCTCCCCCGTACAACTTACACAAAGGGTGTAGTTGACCTCCTGAGGTCCCACAGGTACGTTATTAGCAACTTAGTCAACTAGGTCCGTCCCATTACAGACATGTGGTTGCACGTTAGACCCAGTTCAAAGGCTTGCAAGGTGAAGTCCTTAGGGTGACCAGGGCAAGACTACCCGAAGAACCAAACCAACATTCCCAATGCCACAACTGGCCCACCTGATTATTCTTGCCACATGCTCCGGTCGAAAAACTATTTACCAAACCCCAGTTGATTACCATGCACCACGTGCCATCAACATCCCATGATACCTTTCCAAAACAGGTTCAATATATCATTAAGTCAATATTAACATTTGATTGTCCAAAATCATGTCATGAGCACGAAAGGTGTCTAAGCAACATACTACAACGATCTAATTTCCCATGTTGGCAATTTAATAATGTCCAACTAGTAAACCACAACTAGGGTGACAAGGGTCATGGCACATACTTAAGTAATCAAGGTGTCATACAACAATTTGGTATTTATCTAATTCCCCATATTTAAATAAAGTATTTTCTAATTGAACTAGCATGCAATAGGTTAAATCAAAATAGGTTTCAAAATAGGATCAACATGGTCAAAGCACAACTTGCCTTCAAAAAGTACTTGTTCTTGGTCTTGAGTTGGATCCTGAGTCAATACTTCTCCTTCGAATCCTTCCGGCACTTCAACGTCTACTCGTAAGCGTGCAAATAGCAACCAATGAATAAAACAGTAGACAAAAACATCCAAACATCCAAATGAAGTCCATAAATAGAGAGAGCGTAATTTTATGAATTTTTAGAAACTGGAATCGTCAAATTCGGAGTTAAAATGCAAAAGTTATAGCATTTTGAAGTTTAAATAATCAATTAAATAATATTACAGAGGAAAACTTTAGTCCAAAAATTAAATAAAATTCATAATTAGGTAGATTTCAATTTTATACAAATTTAGAAATTTGAATCACTCAAATCGGAGTTGAAACGCAAAAGTTATAAGCGTTTGAAGTTTGAATCAAATTCTGAAATCATTATTCTGAATTAATAAATCATTTTCTTTTTCGGAAATTAATTATTGCGTCAGTGAGACACGTGTCGGCTCCCGATTGGACGGCTGACGTCAGCCAGTCCATGGACGTGGTCCATGGTTTGGCTCGGTCCACCGTGGACTCGGTCCACCGTGGACTCGGTCCACGGTTCTACATGTCACTGACAGGTGGGACCACTCGGGTGACGTCATTGCTGACGTCAGCGGGGCTCAGCCCACGGTGCTGACAGGTGGGACCCACCGATGACGTCATGGGTGACATCACGGTGCGGTCGCTGACATGCGGGCCCGGCGTGTCAGTGACCCACGCGTACGCCCGCGTGGCGCGGCGGTTCGTCTCCCTGGACACGTGGCACGATCGTGGCCGTTGGTTTGAAATCCGACGGCTAGGATTGGGTTTGGGCCTCATGTGCTTGGGGCGCACGTGGCCGATCGTGGGCCGTTGGATCTTGATCCAACGGTCCAGATCCAATCTAGCCTGGTGCAGTTCTTGCTACGTGGTGCAACCTAAGCCGTTGGATCTAGATCCAACGGTTGGGATTAGATCTAGGATTTTCAACGGGGAAACTCACCGAGGGTGACGTGGCGCGATCTGGGCCTTTGGATCTTGATCGGACGGTTGGTGGAGCTCGGGGTCGGCGATGGCTTCACGGCGGAGTTGCGGCTGCCGGCACTGAGGACGGCGACCACACGAACGGCGTTTGGGGCGTTCTCCGGTGAGGTGAAAGGTCCTCACCGACGCGGCTTGACCTGGCTGTTCCGGAACTGGGCTCAACGGCGGCGGAGAACGGCGAACGGCGGCGGAATCGGCGTTTAACCACGGCGGAACGGAATTTCAACTCTGGCGAGCTCGTACGGGCAAACGGCGACGGCTCAGGCGAGATGGCTTGGGGGCATGGGTGCGCACGGAAGAGGGCAACCTCGGGCGATGTCTCACGCATTAAATAACCCCGGGATGCACGCACAAATCGGAACCCTAACGAGACACGGCGGCTACGCGGCGGAGGAATCCGGCTCGGACTCGGCGGGGACGACGACGGAGAATCGTCCACGTGGCGCGATCGACGGTCCGCGATCAGCGCGTAGCGATAAATCGGCGGTTTCGGCTCGAACCGTCACGGTCCAATCTGGACCGTTGGATCCCGATCCAACGGTCGGTATCGAGTTGGGTTTGGACTGGTTTGGTCGAGTCGGTTGGCTCGGTCGGACTCGAGTTATTTGGGGTTCGACTTCGGTCGGATGAACAGTACTCGACCCGAGTTGATTTTCCAGCGATTTAATATTTAAAATAATTCCCAATAATTCATTTAATTCAAGAAAAATAGAAAAATACTCGGAAAAATTCCAGAAAAATTCTGGAAAATATTTTAGGGTATTTGGGACTCAAATAAAATATTTCCAACAAAACTTTATTTGAAAATTTAATTTCCTTAATTATTTCAATATGGAATAAATTCAAATTAAATCCAAATAAATTCCAGAAAATTCCAAAAATTCACAAATGTGCAAATAATATTTTAATTTCATGAAAAGCAAAGATTGGGGTGTTACAAACCTCCCCCCCTTAACAGAATCTCGTCCCCGAGATTCAGGGCTTACTAAAGGAATAGGTTCGGAAACTCTTTCTTCAATTCCTCTTCGCGCTCCCAAGTTGCTTCACTCTCCGCGTGGTTGCTCCACTGAACTCTACAGAAGCGGGTTGACCTATTTCTAGTCTCTCGATCCATAGTGTCCAAAATCTTCACGGGATGCTCCTTGTAAGTCAGATCCTCTCGCAACTCAATTGACTCTAGCGGTGTCTGCTCCTCAGGCACTCGGAGACACTTCTTCAGCTGGGACACATGGAACACATCATGTACTCCTGCTAACGATTGTGGCAACTCCAGCTGGTAAGCAACTTCGCCTCTGCGTCTCAAAATCTTAAATGGTCCAACATAACGGGGTGCGAGTTTCCCTTTGGCATGAAACCTCTTAACTCCCCTGAGAGGCGTAACTCTGAGGTACACGAAATCTTCTGGTTCGAAACTCTGGTCTCGGCGACGGTTGTCAGCATAACTCTTCTGTCGTGATTGGGCTATCTTCAATCTCTCCCTGATCATGGCAATCTGTTCTTCAGCTTCTTGAAGAATATCTGGCCCAAAGACACGGCGCTCACCTGTCTCATTCCAGTTCAATGGCGTCCGACAGGGTCGTCCATATAGTGCTTCAAATGGTGACATTTGCAAACTTGCTTGGTAACTGTTGTTATAACTGAACTCCGCATACGGCAAGCTCTTATCCCAAGAGGTAGCATAAGCCAATGCACATGCTCTTAGCATATCTTTCAGAATCTAATTGACTCTTTCGGTCTGTCCATCCGTCTGTGGATGATAGGCTGTACTGAAGTTCAAACGGGTTCCCATGGCTTCATGCAACTTATTCCAGAACCTTGAGGTAAATTGGGTACCTCTGTCCGATACAATCCTCTTTGGCACTCCGTGCAAACAGACGATCCTGGTCATATACAACTTTGCTAACTTATCTCCCGAGTAAGTGGTCTTCACGGGGATAAAATGGGCTACTTTGGTCAAGCGATCCACTATAACCCATATGGAGTCATAACCTCCTTGAGTCTTAGGCAAACCGGTAATGAAATCCATTCCGATTTCCTCCCACTTCCACTAAGGTATTTTCAGCGGTTGCAACAATCCTGCTGGTCTCTGATGCATCGCCTTGACTCTCTGGCCTACGTCGCACAATGCAACATGCTCGGCAACTTCACGCTTCATGCTCGGCCACCAGAATCTTTCCTTCAAATCCTGATACATCTTGGCACTTCCTGGGTGAATGGAATACTTGGAGTTATGGGCTTCCTCCAAAATCAGTTGCTTTAATTCCTTCTTGTTGGGCACACAAATCCGATCCTTCATCCATAACGTGCCTTGCTCATCCAACTTGAAGTCCTCTGCCTTGCCTTCCTCCTTGATGGTCTTAATCCTGCGGACCTTGTCATCATCCTTCTGTCCTTCCCGGATCTGATCCTCTAGGGTAGGCTTCACTTCCAATGCGGCCAAGAATCCGCTAGGTACCACCTCAATCTTCATTCTCTGGAAATCCTCACATAGCTCATCCTGACTTGTGGCTAGCAACATGCTCACAGTATGGCTTTTCCGACTCAGAGCATCGGCTACTACGTTGGCCTTTCCAGGATGGTAATGGATTCCAACATTATAGTCCTTGATCAACTCTAACCACCTCCTTTGCCTCATATTCAGATCCGACTGGGTGAATATGTACTTAAGGCTCTTATGATCCGTGTACACTTCACATCTGTTCCCGATCAGATAGTGACGCCATATCTTCAAGGCATGCACTACGGCAGCTAACTCTAGGTCATGTGTCGGGTAATTCTCCTCATGCGGCCTCAACTGCCTTGATGCATAGGTGTAACACCCCAAAATTTTGCTTTCCTTAAATTCATGTGTGGTTTGGCACTTTGGTGAATTTTTGGAATTTTCTGGAATTTATTTGGATTTATTTGGAATTTATTTGAATTTATTCCATTTTGAAATAATTGAAGAAATTAATTTTGAAAATAAAATTTTGTTGGAAATATTTTATTTGAGTCCAAAATGATCCAAAGTATTTTCCAGAATTTTTCTGGAATTTTTCTGAGTCATTTGCTATTTTTAATGAATTAAATGAATTCCTGGGAATTATTTTAATTATTAAATCGCTGGAAATTCAACTCGGGTCAAGTATCGTTTCATCCGACCGAAGTCGGAACCCGAGTCGGACTCGAGTCCGACCGAGCCACGTGACTCGATCAAACCCGACTCAAAACCCTAATCAATCCCAACCGTTGGATCAAGATCCAACGGCCGAGATCCGCCAGACGGCTCGAGCCAGATCCGCGGCCGGACCGATCGCGCTGCGGCGATCGTGGCGGTCGCTGATCGTGCCACGTGGACGGCCAGGCGTCGTCGTCTCCGCCGAGACCGGAAGCCGGACTCGCCGCCAGCGTCATGGGGCTGGGAAACTAGGTTTCCGTGTCCCGCGAACGCCGAGGCTATTTAAAGCGTGAGACGTCCCCGAGGTTGCCCTCATCCTTGTGCACCCGTTCCCGAGCCATCTCGCCTGAGCCGCCGCCTTGATTGCCGTCGCGAGCTCGCCGTAGTTGGAGGAAGTGACCGCCGCGGTCTTTGCTCGATTCGCCGCCGTCCGTCGTCTTCCGCCGAAGGAGCCTGATCCGGAACCACCGTGACGAGACGCACCAAGGAAGGATTCATCTCGCCGAGCAACCCCAAACGCCGTCGGGCTCGTCATCGTTCGCCTCTCGGTGCCCAAGCCTCGCCCGCGCCATCGCCGGACTTCGAGCTCGGTGAACCGTCCGATCCAGACGGACGGTTGAGGTGAGTTCACGTGTCCCCAACCCGATTGGATGCGGACCGTTGGATCAAGATCCAACGGTTCACAATTGCCACGCGCTGGGAGTAGTGTTATTATAGGATTAGATCTGACCGTCCGATCTAAATCGAACGGCCCACGATCAACGAGTAGTTTCAACGTGTTAACCCTGGATCTAATCCGCGCCGCTGATTTTCAAACCAACGGCCGTGATTGCGCCACGTGTCGGGAAGTTGGACCGACGCGGTCGGCGCGGCCCACGCACGCTGGCAGGTATGACGCCGACACGCCGGGCCCGCGTGTCGAGGGCCCGCGATGTCGCCACTGTCCCAGCCGAGCGCCGACGCTACCCATGACGTCACAAGGTCCCACATGTCGACCGTGGTGAGTCCCCGCCGACGCCGATGACGCTACCCGAGTGGGCCCACATGTCGGGCCGACATGTAGAGTCGTGGGACCGAGTCCACGGTGGACCGGCCGAGCGTGGACCGAGTCTATGGATCGGCCGACGCCACCGACCAATCGAGGCTGCCACGTGTCCTGCCGACGCAATAATTAATTTCCGAAAAAGAAAATGATTTATTAATTCGAAATATTAATTCAAATTTAGATTCAAACTTCAAACGCTTATAACTTTTGCGTTTCAACTCCGATTTGAGTGATTCAAATTTCTAAATTTGTATAAAATTGAGATCTACCTAAATATGAATTTTATTTAATTTTTGGACTAAAGTTTTTCTCTGTAATATTATTTAATTGGTTATTTAAACTTTAATAAATCATAACTTTTGCGTCTTAACTCCAAATTTGACGATTCCAGTTTCTAAAAATCCAGAAAATTATGTTCTCTCTGTTTATGGATTTTATTTGGAGTTTTGGGATGTTTTTGCCTATTGTTTATTTGGGTATTTGCTATTTGCACGCTTTACGAGTAGACGTTGAAGTGCCGGAGGGATTCGAAGGAGAAGTGTTGACTCAGGATCCAACTCAAGACCAAGAACAAGTACTTTTTGAAGGCAAGTTGTGCTTTGACCATGTTGATCCTATTTCGAAATCTATTTTGATTTAAACTATTGCATGCTAGTTCAATTAGAAAGATACTTTGTTTAAACATGGGGGTTAGATAAATACCAATTTCTTTGTATGACACCTTGATTATCTAAGTATGTGCCATGATCCCTTGTCACCCTAGTTGTGGATTACTAGTTGGACATTATTAAAAATCCAACATGGGTTTATATCGTTGTAGTATCTTTGCTTAGACTCACTACGTGCTCATGACATGATTTTGGACAATCAAATGTTAATATTGACTTAATGATATATTGAACCTGTTTTGGAAAAGTATCATGTGATGTTGATGGCACGTGGTGCATGGTAATCAACTGGGGTTTGATAAACAGATTTCGACCGGGTATGTGGCAAGAGTAATCAGGTGGGCTTTGTGGCATTGGGGATGTTGATTTGGTTTTTCTGCAGACTTGCCCTGGTCACTCTAAGGACTTAACCTTGCAAGCCTTTGAACTGGGTCATACTTGCAACCACATGGTCGGAATGGGACGGCCCTAGTTGACTAAGTCGCTAAGGACTCACTTGTGGAGCCTCGAGTGTCGATTACACCGTTTGTGTGATTATGCGGGGAGCGTATCGTGGCTGTGGCCAGGTACCCATCTAACGGTGTGTTGGTCCCATACTTCGCCTTGGCTAAGGGAAGGGATGGTGTAGAGCACGTACCGGAGAGGACCACCTGTGTTGTTTGAGGCTTCCGAAAGGCTTTGTTCACGAACTCGCCTTTGTGGTGTTTGACTGTATCTTGTGGGTAAAGTGCATAACCTCTGCAGAGTGTAGAATCTATTTAAATAGCCGAGTCCACGGTACTGGACAATGCTCGGGAATTACAGTCAAGGGTTAGACTTTCTAAAAATAACTTTGGTTTGAAAAGTGGGTTTGGTTTAATAATGAAGATGATGGAAATGTGGTTTAGGATGGGGAAAATGTTTATTAAACTTCTTGAAAAGTTATTTATGCTTTACTTATTTCTACTGCTTTCGAATCTACTTTTATTACTTGTCAAAAGTCACATCGCAAATATACCTTGAGCTATTCCTTTGTACCAAGCCATGCATATAGTATATTAGCTTGCATTCTGTGCATGACTTGCCGAGTACCAAGTACTCACCCTTGCCTCAACACAACACCGCTTGAAGAGGAGACTACGCCACGGAGGAGGATTTCCAAGAGGACCCGTCTACTTAGGGATGCGAGCCGGTCGGTTGCTGTGGTATACTGGATGGCGCCACGAAGTTTATTTGATTTTCCGCTGCTATTATTTTTCTCTGAATAAGTTTCGCCTTGCAAGGCATATATTTGTAACTTGGCCATAAGGTCGAGTAACCTGTTTGGTTATTTAAATAAAGTACTTTGATAATATCGATTGGTATGATTGTGATATTTACCGATGTTAAGACTGTGTGCACTAGCGCGTTCCTGGACTAGTGCTGAATACACAGAGGGTCCAGATTTGCAAATTCGGGGTCCCGACAATAGGCAACAACCTTTCTGTTCTGCATCAGCACACATCCAAGTCCTTGACGTGATGCATCACAATAGATATCAAAGCTTTGATTAACATCCGGTAGAACTAACACCGGCGCTGATGTCAATCGCTTCTTCAGCTCCTGAAAACCTTTCTCACATTCTGGCGTCCATGCAAACTTCTTCTCCTTTTTCAGCAATTGCGTAAGAGGTCTCGCAATTGTCGAAAAGCCTTCAATGAAATGGCGATAGTATCCTGCCATTCCAAGGAAACTTCTGATCTGGGTTACGGTCTTCGGCTGTTCCCAATGTAACACAGCTTCTACCTTGCTTGGATCTACGGCGACTCCGTCTGCGGTCATTACATGTCCGACGAATTCCACCTTGTCCTTCCAAAAATCACACTTACTGAACTTGGCGAAGAGTTGCTGTTCCCTCAGCTTTTCCAAAACTCGCCTCAAGTGTTCGGCATGTTCATCCTCTGTCTTTGAGTAGATTAGGATATCATCTATGAACACAACAACAAACTTGTCCAAATATTCCATGAACACCTTATTCATCATATTCATGAAATATGCTGGCGCATTTGTCAGACCAAAGGACATAACTGTAAACTCGTAATGTCCATATCTTGATGAGAATGCAGTCTTCGGAATATCCTCTGATCGGATCTTCAACTGATGGTATCCCGATCTTAGATCAATTTTGGAGAAAACTCCGGCTCCTCTCAGGTGATCAAACAAATCATCAATCCTGGGTAGCGGATACTTATTCTTCACGGTGACTTCATTGAGTGCACGGTAGTCAATGCACATCCTGAAACTCCCGTCCTTCTTCTTGACGAACAAAACTGGTGCTCCCCACGGCGATGAACTCGGTCTGATAAATCCTTTCTCCATTAACTCTTCAAGTTGCTTTTTCATCTCTACCAATTCTTCGGTGGACATCCGATAAGGTCTTTTTGCTATCGGCGCTGTACCAGGTACAAGCTCTATCACAAACTCTATGTCCCTGTCTGGCGGCATACCAGGTAGATCTTCAGGAAAAACATCTGGGTACTCATTCACTACTGAGACATCTTCTATGCTGATTGCCTTGGTGCTGTTAACCATCATCTGTCCATCTCTAACTGCAGTGACTTGAAATTCCACTTTCTTTCCACACGGGCTCTCAACTGAGATAGTCCTTCGTCCACAATCCAATACGGCCTTGTGCTTGGATAACCAATCCATTCCCAAAATGACATCTAAGGTCTGGGTCTCCAAAATTATAAGGTTCGCTAGGAACTCTATCCCAAGTGATGTCCTGAGGGTTCTCTTGCGTGGCACAGAAGTTCTCCCACCATTCGGCGGCTGTCCCTTCCAACTCATGAGAAGCGTAGAGTACCTTCTCATTTCCCATGCATTGAGCGATGTGTAGCTTTCTCTCAATTGACCTTAACCAATCATCGGCCTCCAACGGATTGGCATTCCCAGAGAAAGTGGGTGGGTGAGTCCTCATGAATTCTGACAGTCTTGTATTCTGGCGTTGTCCCTGATTAACTTGATTAGCAGTGGCCTGAGCAGTGACGTGTTGCATCTGTTGCATCATAGCATGCATCAACTGAGTCTGAGCAGCAAGAAATGCTCCAAAATTCTGTATGTCCAGTGGCGGTGCTGGTGCTCCATCATTGGGGTTTTCTGTTGGGCGAGAACCACTCCCATTGGCTCCAAGGTTTCCGCGGGTGTTCACCATTTGTCGATTTGCTCTAGGCTTTAGAGATGAGAGGGAAACAGGAATAGATAAGTGATATGGAACTTATGCGGGGCGAAGGGTGTAACTTTAAGGTCCAACTTTATTATTTTAATCAATAGTAACTTGGTATGGTTGCTTACAATGCCTAGGGGCCTTGCAACACATACTGCACACTCAGCAAGCAATGAAAATCCAAATCGAACTAACACTGGAGTCTAACGCCTAAAGGGTGACTCTTTATTCTATGACGCGACTCGGCGAAGGAGTCTCACTATAGAACCTATGCTCACTCATCGAGAAAACCTCCACGGCCTGGGTACGGATGCTGCGGCATAGGCGCGAAACGATCGCCATGTCCAGCAACTGTGTCATCTGTGGTAGTCGAAGAAGCAGTGTCCTCCTCAAGCTCCGGCTCCTCCGGGTCTGGCTCGTGTAGCTCGAGCATTGGCTCCGGCTCTGGTGCGTACAATGCCGTCTCTAACTCTCCAATCCTTTGCAGAAGGTGTGACACATACTCTTGAGCTTCCCGCCATCTGTTCTTCTCTGTCGTGATCTCCTTGCGG
Source organism: Rhipidocladum racemiflorum (assembly GCA_036346355.1). Taxonomy (NCBI): domain Eukaryota; kingdom Viridiplantae; phylum Streptophyta; class Magnoliopsida; order Poales; family Poaceae; genus Rhipidocladum; species Rhipidocladum racemiflorum. The sequence goes on along the minus strand of CM070577.1, from coordinate 53,781,931 downwards.
GCCTTCTGTAGCTCCTTGCTTGTATCATCGAGTACATCCTCCTGGGCGACAACAAGTCGTGCCAACTGTGTGACCATGGCATTCTCATCCTGAATCGCCTTCGGGTCAAGAAGGTTATTGCTGCGCGGATGATATCGGAACACCGTGCTCTCCAACTCTCTGGCGTAGATACGGGTAATGTGCCGCATTGCTAGTCGTGACACTTCTTGGATACCCATCTGCATTGTAGACCTCCTGGCAGTGCAGCGTATCGGGCGATTGCCTAGGCCCTTCTTCCTAGCAGGTACCACAATCTTCACGTCACAAGCCTTGATCAATCCTGCTTGTCTGATCACTTCCACTTGGTATTGCGGCTTCTCAAAATCTCTGAGAGTCTGTAGCATATGCCAAAGTTTTGCGGCGTGACCAACCTCCAGGTCGACGTAGTTGAACTCTCCCTCCATCTGTCACAAGAGTGCTCACGTAAGAACTCGGAATTTTTAGATCGTGACAAGGTAAGGAAAAATTCAGCAAGAGACAAGAAAAGAGAGAAGGGGATAAGTCGAGATATCATTTCTTATCTTGACGAACTTTTATCTTTTAGAAAATAGGTTTTAACCTCTCTACGACCATTCTAGCTAGGGTTGAGCCTACGGTCAGTATGGCTCTGATACCACCTCTGTCGGGACCCGAATCTGCAAATCCGGACCCTCTGTGTATTCAGCACTAGTCCAGGAACGCGCTAGTGCACACAGTCTTAACATCGGTAAATATCACAATCATACCACTCGATATTAATAAAGTATTTTAATTAAATAGTCAAACTGGTTGCTCGACCTTATGGTCAAGTTACAAATATACGCCACGCAGGGCGACACTTATTAAGAGAGAAATAGTAGCAGCGGAAAAATAAGATAACTTCGTGGCGCCATCCAGTATACCACAGGCAACTGACTGGGCTCGCTCCCTAAGTAGACGGTTCCTCTTGGAGCTCCTCCTCCAAAGCTGGTGTAGTCTCCTCTTCAACTGGTGTTGTATTGTGGCAAGGGTGAGTACTTGGTACTCAGCAAGTCATGCACAGAATGCAGCTAATATACTACATGCATGGCTTAATACAAAGGAATAGCTCAGAGTATATTTGCAATAAAACAGCATTTGACAAGTAGCATAAGTAGATTCGAAAGCAATAGAAACAAGTATAGTATCAATAACTTTTCCAGGAGTTTAATCAACATCTTTCCCATCCTAATCCACATTTCCATCAACATCATTATTTAACCAAACCCAACCTTTCAAGTCCAAGTTATTTCAAGAAAATCTAACCCTTGACTGTAATTCCCGAGCGATGTCCAATACCGCGGACACGGCTATTCGAATAGATTATACACTCTGCAGAGGTTATGCACTTTACCCACAAGATACAGTCAAACACCACAAAGGCGAGTTCCCGTAACAAAGTCTTTCGGAAACTTCTAACAATACAAGTGGTCCTCCCCGGTTGTTGCACACTAACCCTTCCCTTAGCTAAGGCGAAGTTTAGGCCAACCAACCGTTAGATGGGTACCTGGCCTCACTGCCAGACGCCTCCCCGTACAACTTACACAAAGGGTGTAGTTGACCTCCTGAGGTCCCACAGGTACGTTATTAGCAACTTAGTCAACTAGGTCCGTCCCATTACAGACATGTGGTTGCACGTTAGACCCAGTTCAAAGGCTTGCAAGGTGAAGTCCTCAAGGTGACCAGGGCAAGACTACCCGTAGAACCAAACCAACATTCCCAATGCCACAACTGGCCCACGTGATTATTCTTGCCACATGCCCCGGTCGAAAAACTATTTACCAAACCCCAGTTGATTACCATGCACCACGTGCCATCAACATCCCATGATACCTTTCCAAAACAGGTTCAATATATCATTAAGTCAATATTAACATTTGATTGTCCAAAATCATGTCATGAGCACGTAGCAGGTCTAAGCAACATACTACAACGATCTAATTTCCCATGTTGGCAATTTAATAATGTCCAACTAGTAAACCACAACTAGGGTGACAAGAGTTATGGCACATACTTAAGTAATCAAGGTGTCATACAGCAATTTGGTATTTATCTAATTCCCCATATTTAAATAAAGTATTTTCTAATTGAACTAGCATGCAATAGGTTAAATCAAAATAGGTTTCAAAATAGGATCAACATGGTCAAAGCACAACTTGCCTTCAAAAAGTACTTGTTCTTGGTCTTGAGTTGGATCCTGAGTCAATACTTCTCCTTCGAATCCTTCCGGCACTTCAACGTCTACTCATAAAGCGTGCAAATAGCAACTAATGAATAAAACAGTAGACAAAAACATCCAAACATCCAAATGAAGTCCATAAACAGAGAGAGCGTAATTTTATGAATTTTTAGAAACTGGAATCGTCAAATTCGGAGTTAAAATGCAAAAGTTATAGCATTTTGAAGTTTAAATAATCAATTAAATAATATTACAGAGGAAAACTTTAGTCCAAAAATTAAATAAAATTCATAATTAGGTAGATCTCAATTTTATACAAATTTAGAAATTTGAATCACTCAAATCGGAGTTGAAACGCAAAAGTTATAAGCGTTTGAAGTTTGAATCAAATTCTGAAATCATTATTTCGAATTAATAAATCATTTTCTTTTTCGGAAATTAATTATTGCGTCAGTGAGACACGTGTCGGCTCCCGATTGGATGGCTGACGTCAGCCGGTCCATGGACGTGGTCCATGGTTTGGCTCGGTCCACCGTGGACTCGGTCCACGGTTCTACATGTCACTGACAGGTGGGACCACTCGGGTGACGTCATTCTTGGCGTCGGCGAGGCTCGACCACGCGGTGCCGACGGTGGGGCCTTGCGATGATGTCATGGGTGACGTCACGCGGTGCGATCGGCCACGCTGTGAAGGCGTGTCGATGACTCACGACGTCTGCGCCCGTGGCGGCGATTCGGCTCCTGGACACGCGTGCACGATCGTGGCCGTTGGTTTGAAATCCGACGGCTAGGATTGGGTTTGGGCCTCATGTGCTTGGGGCGCACGTGGCCGATCGTGGGCCGTTGGATCTTGATCCAACGGTCCAGATCCAATCTAGCCTGGTGCAGTTTTTGCTACGTGTCGCAACCTAAGCCGTTGGATCTAGATCCAACGGTTGGGATTAGATCTAGGATTTTCAACGGGGAAACTCACCGAGGGTGACGTGGCGCGATCTGGGCCTTTGGATCTTGATCGGACGGTTGGTGGAGCTCGGGGTCGGCGATGGCTTCACGGCGGAGTTGCAGCTGCCGGCGCTGAGGATGGCGACCACACGAACGGCGTTTGGGGCGTGCTCCGGCGAGGTGAAAGGTCCTCACCGACGCGGCTTGACCTGGCTATTCCGGAACTGGGCTCAACGGCGGCGGAGAATGGCGAACGGCGGCGGAATCGGCGTTTAACCGCGGCGGAACGGAATTCCAACTCCGGCGAGCTCGTACGGGCAAACGGCGATGGCTCAGGCGAGATGGCTTGGGGGCACGGGTGCGCACGGAAGAGGGCAACTGTGACACCACGGAGTGTCGTAACCTTAATTATTGTGCATGATTTGGTCAAAATCGGTATGAGATGTGGAATTAAGGTTAAAACTATAGGTTATGGAGGTTAATAGCTTTTCCGGGCCGTTTCCGGGGCGTTTTCGGGGTTTTGGGCCTTCCCGGTGGAGTTTTGGGCCTTGGTGGGCTTTGGTGGGATGGATTAGGTCTCCGTAACGGACTAGGATTGTGTTGAGGGCTGGTAAAAGGGGCTTCCCCCAGCCCCCTTGCGCCCCATGCAACATTGGGTATCCCTCCCCCTCCTAAGCCCTAGCCGCCACCCCCTCTCCCTCTCCCTCTTGTGCGCCTCCACCTCCCCCTTTGCCCCATTGCTCCCCACCTCTCCACCACCTCTCCTCCACCCCCTTGCTACCCTAGGGTGGTCTCCACACCTCTGCACCTTGTGGATCCATCCGTTGGAGCGAGGAGCGATCCGCGAGGAGATCTATTGGAGTTTCGTTCGTTGGGCAAAGGTATGATCATGGGGATCCTTGGGTTTGATCTAGGTACTGTTCTTAGGGTGTTTATGAAGTTTTTAGATCAATTGGTGGTGCTGGGTTGGAGTTCTTTGGGTTAGATCTAGACGTTGCCACGTTTCTGTTTTCGGGCAGCATGAGCAGTCGACCTAGGGTTCGAGTTTTCGTCGATTTAGAATCCGAATCTGTCCGTACGGACTTAAAAGAAGTTGTAGATAATTTAATTATATTTCTGTGGACATAAAGCACGTTAAAATCGGATCATCCGTTTGAAAGTTATGGCCGTTTTACCGAGCGTGTTAAAATCTGTGACGCGATTGGAACAGATCGTAGTAATCTGTAGATTAAATAATTTTAGAGTCCGAATCAGTCTTTCCGTATAAGTAGAAAAAGGTAGGAAATTTCCTAAGCTTCGCGATGGTGTACTCGTTTAATCGATTTGGAGTCCCAGAACTCAAGTTATGGCCTTTGCAAGGCTGCTGTCCCGCCGGGACAGAACCTCTGTTTTTAGGTTTGCAAGTAGTGGGCAATGTCGGGTTAGATGGGGATTTGTGTACTGTTTTGCGGGCATGATTGTGAGTGTGTGATGCCTATGTGCAGGTGGTGTGACCCCGGGAGTGCCCTCTTCTTCCCACCAATCCGTTGCACGTGGTTGAGGCAAGTGTGTTGTGATGGATAGCGAGTTGTAGGTTGCATGTTGAAATTAGATGGAATTGTCTACATGATATATGTCCACTTGCCATGTTTTAATGATTGCTATGATATTATGAGCATGTTTAAGATGTTATGATGCCATGTGTTAATATATGAGTTTTATATATTGTTGGCATGCTTGCATACATGACATGTTACATGGCCCGGGCGGTGAGAAAATCATTAACTAATCCGGGAAGGTCGGTGAGAAAGTTATGACTAATCCGGAGAGCCAATAGAGTAAGTCCTACATCGTGATTCCATCTACCGTGGGTTGTGGAAGCGAGGAGTAGGCACCCTCCATCTTCGGGATGGAAGGGGGGAGAGGGTGCACACCGACGGGTGTGTACTCAACCATACCGGTATGAGTTTCCAAGGAGAAATGAGCATTGCATTACATCTCATACATATTGATGATGACGATGTTAAGTGTTTATGAATAAGATGATTTACATGAAGGGAGATGCTATTGCCATATTGTTGTTCTTGTTGTCCATTGCAATATGCTTGCCGAAGTTCCGAACTCACGCTTGTGTTTTCTTATTGTTTTAGGTACCATGAGAACGGCATGCGGGAAAGGGGAATAGATACACGCCCACACGTTGCTTCACCTTAATGTTTCCCCAAGTCAATTCTTTTAGTTTGATAATAAATTGCGTGTGATGGTCATTAAATTAAGGCTTAGCTTGGTTAATGAGAGTTTTATTGTTCGTTTGACACTTGAAACTTTAAGTGCTTAATGTTAGTCTTTTATTGTCGTTAAGACTCTTTTTATTGCTGTTTTAGATGTTTCCCTTATTGCCATATAATGCTATATTGTTGTTGCTCCTTAAATTCATGATAAAACAAAGGAGAGTGCTTTGCGAAATCTCGGTTTTTAGCCTATGCGCCTTTGCTGGAATTTTTTGTTAAATGTGGTATTTAGATGTTGTTTAGCTTATGTTTGGTAGCATTCAGGCATATTAAATTCCGGGGTGTTACAGTTGGTATCAGAGCGGGCTGTAGGTCCTTCGAATATGTATTTTTAGTGTCATACCTTAAGTTGTAACTAAAATATGATGTGGAATAACTTAGAAACATGGCTTAGGTTCTAACTAAAACTTTGTTGTAGGATAGCAACATTAAAACTAGCAAAAGTGGTATAACTAATCTAAAATTTGACACACTTGGTTGCACAGTAGGATGGGGTTTTGGTTCATCATTGCATCGCGCTTGATTATGTGATAAAGAATATGTCTATGATGATGTTTGATCTATGTTCTTGGTTGTGTGATGTTGTGTTTATGTTTTTTGTGTTTGGATGGTTGTGCTGCAAGCGGCCATGCCGAGGGTAGAGGCCGTGGGCGCCGTGGTCGTGGAGGCCAGGGGCGAGGCTCCAGTAGTTGAGGAGTGCATTCTTTGAGGGTAGCGTTTCGCTCAATGCTCGTGGGCCAGCTCAGAGGAGCTTCAGACACCTGATCGGGGCGGGTGCGCGCCGCCAATGATGATTTAGTTCGAGCTCTGCGCAGAGGAGATTCAGAGCTGCACCAAAGGCTTGGGCAGCCCTGGCCGTGGTGCCTCACCCTGCAGTGGCCCCAGTTGTTGCCCCCGCTGCGCCGGAGCCGAGGATGAGTCTCCGGGAGTGGATGTCCCTCCGTCTTGACACTTTTGACGGTGCGGGCACGCCGATCCTGTCCGCAGATTGGCTGCGGTACATGGAGAGGCAGTTTGAGGTCCTAGAGTTGTCCTCGGTCCAGAGGGCTCGCTTTGTGGCATTTCAGCTGAAAGGCCAAGCTGATATCTGGTGGGAAGGGGTTCTGGCTGCTAGAGCCCCGATCTTGGTCGATCACAGGAGGACTTTGTGGTTCGCTTTCGAGCCAAGTTCTACCCGGAGTCTTTTCTTGAGAGGATGGAGCATACTCTGATGACTCTTTCCCAGGGAAAGAGGTCGGTAGCAGAGTATGAGGTGGAGTTCAACAGCGTGGTGCGCTTCGTGCCGGCCGTGGCAGCCGACGACAGGGAGAAGGCGAGGAGGTTTCGTAGGGGCCTCAACCAGGAGTTCAGAGTTGTCATGGGGGCGACTGTCCCTCGTGACTTCTGCTCCGTGGTGGAGCAGGCGAAGGGCATGGAGCTCGAGTTGGAGCTCTCCCGGGATATGCAAAACCTGGGCGGTTCAGGGGTTCCTGCGGCCCAGTAGGGCCGAAGAGGACCTTTGGTGGAGGAGGTGGGTCTTCTCGACCCACCTTTAAGAAGTTCAAGGGGGACAGGCTCATCCTCGGGGGCTAAGATGGGGCCGCCCGGTGCCGTCTTCTTCGCGGCGGCTGTTAAATCTGTGCCGGGCAGGGCATGAAGTGTTTCAAGTGCGATGGTGAGCACCGTGCTTGAGTGTGGTTGGAACGGAGTTGCAACCACTGCGTGGCAAGCCCGGCTACATGGGACGAGTCCTGCCGGATGAATCCCGATAGCATCATCAAGTGGGAGACGGTGCCTTCTCCTCCCACTCCACGGCGTCTTCCGAGTCTCGGTGCACAACATGGCTGCTCTGTTTCTCACCGCCCTTTGCGTGGGCGCCACCGGCCAGCGTCTTGGTGCCCGCGGCCGTCTGCTCCTCCTCGATTGCCTCCTCCGCCCCAGCCTTGATGGGGCATCGACTGAGTCGTGGCTCATACGTCCCGGCGCCACCAGAGTGTATGCGTTTTGCCGACCGCCGAGTCGGTAGGGCATCCAGAGGTGGTTTCGTACTACTGCTCGTGGATTCCGTTGATGCCTTTGTTCTGTTTGATTCGGAGCATCCTATTCTTTTGTGTCGCCGGAGTTTGCTAGTAGAGCTAAGTTGGGAGTTCAGCGGATTTACGAGTCCGTGTTAGTCGATTCTCCCGGGGTTTGATTGCTAGCTCTTTGGTTTGCCGGGTTGCACCATTGCCATTGATGATGAGGTTTTCTTTGCCAATCTTATGGTGATCCAGTTGGCTCCTTTTGATGTCATTTTGGGCATGGACTGGCTGCATCAGTACCATGCCAAGATCTGTTGTTTCTGGAAAATGGTTGCCTTACAGGCCCCGTCAGGGGTAGAGTTGACCTTTCAGGGTGGTATACCTTCCATCTCCGTCTTTGCTTTGACTAGTCTGTTTTCTGGTCGCCGTTTGAGGCATTTGGGTTTCCTCATGGCTTTGTCAGAAAAGCCATCTTCTTCAGTTTCCATTGAGGAGATTCCTGTAGTGAAGGAGTTCGTTGATGTGTTCCCTGACAAGTTGCCTGGTCTACCTCCTGTGAGGAATGTGGAGTTTCGTATTGATCTTCAGTCGGGGTACAATCAGATCCGTGTGAGGGAGCAGGACATTGAGAAGACTACTTTCTCCACTAGGTATGGGCATTATGAATTTAAAGTTATGTCTTTTGGACTAACTAATGCTCCTGCTGTCTTTATGGAGGCGATGAACAGTATGCTACACACGTATCTTGATGAGTTTGTGGTAGTGTTCATCGATGACATTCTGGTTTACTCTAAATCAGAAGAGGAGCATGAGCGACATCTGAGGCTTGTGCTGTGCACCTTGAGGGAAAATCAGTTCTTTGCTAAGCTGAAAAAGTGCGAGTTCTGGATTTCAGAAGTGGGTTTTCTTGGCCACATCATCAATCCAGAGGGCATATCTGTAGATCCTAGCAAAGTCTCAGCAGTTTTGGATTGGAAGAGGCCTTCCAATGTCAAAGAGGTGCGTAGTTTCCTTGGGTTGGTGGCTACTATCGGCGTTTCGTGCGAGATTTCTCTATCATTGCCAAGCCACTTTCGCGGTGACTCAAAAGGGGATGAAATTCAGGATCGCAGAGTGTGAGCACGGTTTTACGCACTTTGAAGGAGAAGTTAGTGACTGCTCCTGTTCTTACCCTTCCCGAGCCGGGGAAGCGCTTCACGGTGTATTCTGATGCTTCTCGGTTGGGACTTGGGTGTGTGCTCATGCAAGAGGGCAAGGTGATTGCTTATGCATCGAGGCAGTTGAAAAAGCACGAGCAGAACTATCCCACGCATGATCTTGAGCTAGCCGCCGTGGTGTTCGCATTGAAGATATGGAGGCATTACCTGTACGGCGAGTCTTGTGACATTTTCACTGATCTCAAGAGCCTCAAGTACATCTTTACCCAGAAAGATTTGAACTTGAGGCAGAGGAGGTGGCTAGAATTGATAAAGGATTATGACCTTAATATCCAGTATCATCCGGGGAAGGCAAATGTGGTGGCCGACGCTCTCGATCATAAGACAATGCCCCTATTGTTGATTGTCTTGTTGCTGATTTTGAGCGTTTGGGGTCTCCTCTCTTGCTGCGAGGGACCGTGCAAGCTGAAACTTCGATTGATTCTTAAGTCAGCAATTCCCGGCGTGTCACGGGAGGTATAGCGACATGACCGTTTGCTCCAGCAAAGTAGGAAACGCCTTGAGGATGGCAAGTCCGAGACTTTACCGTTGATGATGCGGAGCTTTGAGATTTCAGGGCCGTTTGTGCGTACCTCGTAAATCTCAAGTGAAAGAAGACATTCTCGAAAGAGGCTCATCGCACTGCAGTACACGGTCCATCCTGGGGAGACCAAGATGTCTGAGGACTTGAAGAAGAATTTCTGGTGGAAAAGGATGAGAGTGGATATTGCCAAGTATGTGGCGTCTTGTGGGATCTGTCGGAAGATCAAAGCTGAGCATAAGCGTCCCCCGCCTCATTGCGACCATTGGAGATTCTGTGTGGCCATGGGATGACATCTCCATGGATTTCGTGGTTGGTCTACCTCGTTCTCCATGAGGGAAGGATGTCGTTTGGGTTGTGGTGGACCGTCTCGGCAAGTCTGCATGCATTTCATTCCTATCCGCACGACCAATTCTCATGAGCGAGTTGGCTCCCATCTATGTGCGGGAGATTGTGAGACTGCATGGTGTACCTAAGATCATTATTTCTGATCGGGATGCGAAGTTCGTCTCCAAGTTCGGGAGAGTTTGCGAGTGCTTTGGAGTGCAGCGGCTTCGCCTTAGTACCGCTTTTCACCCTCAGACGGATGGACAGTTTGAGCGTACCATCCAGACTTTGGAAGACATGCTCAGGGCCTATGTGATGGCTTGGAAAGGTAGCTGGGAGGATCATTTGCCTCTTGCGGAGTTTGCTTACAATAACAGCTATCATTCCAAAGATCCGGCTGCTCCTTATGAGGTACTATATGGCCGGAAGTGCAGATCGCCACTTTGTTGGGATGCAGTGGGCGAGAGAGCAGTTTTTGGACCGGATTGGGTTCAGCAGACTGTTGATCACGTGGCGGAGGTACGGCAGAACCTTCTCGCAGTCAGCAGAGCGCATGTAAGAGCTATGCTGATGTGAGGCGGCGAGACTTGGAGTTTGAGGTGGGTGATAGCGTACTCTTGCGAGTATCTCACACCAAGGGTGTGGTGCGTTTTGGCACCAAAGGAAAGCTCAGTCCAAGGTATGTTGGGCCTTTTCCTATCATCGCCCGAGTTGGTAGGTTGGCCTATCGTCTGGAGCTACCGGAATCTATGCAAGGTGTGCATAATGTGTTCCATGTCTCGATGTTGAGGAAATACTTGCATGATCCGGAGTTGGTGGTTCCGTTGGAACCATTAGTGCTTGAGCAGGACCTCACCTTCGAGTCCCGTCCTGTGAAAATTCTGGGGACTTCGGAGCGAGTGATGAAGAACCGGACGCTCAAGTTCGTTAAAGTTTTGTGGTCACATCAGATCGAAAGAGAAGCAACTTGGGAGCTGGAATCTCGCATGTGTGAGAAGTATCCCGAGCTTTTCGCCTCAGGTATGTGATGTGAAAACCAAGCAATCTTCGGTTTTGCTGGGTTGCGCGTTGGTACGTTTTAGATTCGAGGTCGAATCCTGTTGAAGGGGGGAAGAATGTGACATCACGGAGTGTCGTAACCTTAATTATTGTGCATGATTTGGTCAAAATCGGTATGAGATGTGGAATTAAGGTTAAAACTATAGGTTATGGAGGTTAATAGCTTTTCCGGGCCATTTTCGGGGTTTTGGGCCTTCCCGGGGGAGTTTTGGGCCTTGGTGGGCTTTGGTGGGATGGATTAGGTCTCCGTAACGGACTAGGATTGTGTTGAGGGCAGGTAAAAGGGGCTTCCCCCAGCCCCCTTGCGCCCCATGCAGCATTGGTGTGCCCCTCTCCCTCCCCCTCCTAAGCCCTAGCCGCCACCCCCTCTCCCTCTCCCTCTTGTGCGCCCCCACCTCCCCCTTTGCCCCATTGCTCCCCACCTCTCCACCACCTCTCCTCCACCCCCTTGCTGCCCTAGGGTGGTCTCCACACCTCTGCACCTTGTGGATCCATCCGTTGGAGCGAGGAGCGAGGAGCGAGGAGCGTGGAGCGAGGAGCGATCCGCGAGGAGATCTATTGGAGTTTCGTTCGTTGGGCAAAGGTATGATCATGGGGATCCTTGGGTTTGATCTAGGTACTGTTCTTAGGGTGTTTATGAAGTTTTTAGATCAATTGGTGGTGCTGGGTTGGAGTTCTTTGGGTTAGATCTAGACGTTGCCACGTTTCTGTTTTCGGGCAGCATGAGCAGTCGACATAGGGTTCGAGTTTTCGTCGATTTAGAATCCGAATCTGTCCGTACGGACTTAAAAGAAGTTGTAGATAATTTAATTATATTTCCGCGGACATAAAGCACGTTAAAATCCGATCATCCGTTTGAAAGTTATGGCCGTTTTACCGAGCGTGTTGAAATCTGTGACGCGATTGGAACAGATCGTAGTAATCTGTAGATTAAATAATTTTAGATTCCGAATCAGTCTTTCCGTATAACTAGAAAAAGGTAGGAAATTTCCTAAGCTTCGCGATGGTGTACTCGTTTAATCGATTTGGAGTCCCAGAACTCAAGTTATGGCCTTTGCAAGGCTGCTGTCCCGCCGGTACAGAACCTTTGTTTTTAGGTTTGCATGTAGTGGGCAATGTCGGGTTAGATGGGGATTTGTGTACTATTTTGCGGGCATGATTGTGAGTGTGTGATGCCTATGTGAAGGTGGTGTGACCCCGGGAGTGCCCTCTTCTTCCCGCCAATCCGTTGCACGTGGTTGAGGCAAGTGTGTTGTGATGGATAGCGAGTTGTAGGTTGCATGTTGAAATTAGATGGAATTGTCTACATGATATATGTCCACTTGCCATGTTTTAATGATTGCTATGATATTATGAGCATGTTTAAGATGTTATGATGCCATGTGTTAATATATGAGTTTTATATATTGTTGGCATGCTTGCATACATGACATGTTACATGGCCCGGGCGGTGAGAAAATCATTAACTAATCCGGGAAGGTCGGTGAGAAAGTTATGACTAATCCGGAGAGCCAATAGAGTAAGTCCTACATCGTGATTCCATCTACCGTGGGTTGTGGAAGCGAGGAGTAGGCACCCTCCATCTTCGGGATGGAAGGGGGGAGAGGGTGCACACCGACGGGTGTGTACTCAACCATACCGGTATGAGTTTCCAAGGAGACATGAGCATTGCATTACATCTCATACATATTGATGATGACGATGTTAAGTGTTTATGAATAAGATGATTTACATGAAGGGAGATGCTATTGCCATATTGTTGTTCTTGTTGTCCATTGCAATATGCTTGCTGAGTTTCGAACTCACGCTTGTGTTTTCTTATTGTTTTAGGTACCATGAGAATGGCATGCGGGAAAGGGGAATAGACACACGCCCACACGTTGCTTCACCTTAATGTTTCCCCAAGTCAATTCTTTTAGTTTGATAATACATTGCGTGTGATGGTCATTAAATTAAGGCTTAGCTTGGTTAATGAGAGTTTTATTGTTCGTTTGACACTTGAAACTTTAAGTGCTTAATGTTAGTCTTTTATTGTCGTTAAGACTCTTTTTATTGCTGTTTTAGATGTTTCCCTTATTGCCATATAATGCTATATTGTTGTTGCTCCTTAAATTCATGATAAAACAAAGGAGAGTGCTGCCGAAATCTCGGTTTTAGCCTATGCGCCTTTGCTGGAATTTTTGTTAAATGTGGTATTTAGATGTTGTTTAGCTTATGTTTGGTAGCATTCGAGGCATATTAAATGCCGGGGTGTTACTGATTAGTATCGTGAGCGGGTCAGTAGGTCCTTGGAATATGTATTTTTAGTGTCATACCTTAAGTTGCAACTAAAATATGATGTGGAATAACTTAGAAACATGGCTTAGGTTCTAACTAAAACTTTGTTGTAGGATAGCAACATTAAAACTAGCAAAAGTGGTATAACTAATCTAAAATTTGACACACTTGGTTGCACAGTAGGATGGGGTTTTGGTTCATCATTGCATCGCGCTTGATTATGTGATAAAGAATATGTCTATGATGATGTTTGATCTATGTTCTTGGTTGTGTGATGTTGTGTCTATCTTTTTTGTGTTTGGATGGTTGTCTGTCTGAAGCAGCCATGCCGAGGGGTAGAGGCCGTGGGCGCCGTGGCCATGGAGGCCAGGGGCGAGGCTCCCAGGGAGTTGAGGAGTCTTCTTTGAGGGTAGCGTTTTGCTCAATGCTCGTGGGCCAGCTCGGGAGGAGCTTCCAGACACAATCGGGGGTGCCCGCCGCCAACGATGATTTAGTTCAGGCTCTGCAGAGGAGATTCAGAGCTGCGCCAAGAGTTGCGGGCAGCCTCGCCGTAGTGCCTCCCCCTGCAGTGGCCCCAGTTGTTGCCCCCGCTGCGCCGGAGCCGAGGATGAGTCTCCGGGAGTGGATGTCCCTCCGTCTTGACACTTTTGACGGTGCGAGCACGCCGATCCTGTCCGCAGATTGGCTGCGGTACATGGAGAGGCAGTTTGAGGTCCTAGAGTTGACCTCGGTCCAGAGGGCTCGCTTTGTGGCATTTCAGCTGAAAGGCCAAGCTGATATCTGGTGGGAAGGGGTTCTGGCTGCTATAGCCCCCGATCTTGGTCCAGTCACCTGGGAGGACTTTGTGGCTCGCTTCCGAGCCAAGTTCTACCCGGAGTCTTTTCTTGAGAGGATGGAGCATACTCTGACGACTCTTTCCCAGGGAAAGAGGTCGGTAGCAGAGTATGAGGTGGAGTTCAACAGCAGGCGCTTCGGCCCGTGGCAATTAATAGGGAGAAGGCGAGGAGGTTTCGTAGGGGCCTCAACCAGGAGTTCAGAGTTGTCATGGGGGCGACTGTCGGGACCCCGAATTTGCAAATCCGGACCCTCTGTGTATTCAGCACTAGTCCAGGAACGCGCTAGTGCACACAGTCTTAACATCGGTAAATATCACAATCATACCATTCGATATTATCAAAGTACTTTATTTAAATAACCAAATCAAGTTACTCGACCTTATGGTCAAGTTACAAATGTATGCCTCGCAAGGCGAAACTTATTAAAAGAGAAATAATAGCAGCGGAAAATCAAATAGCTTCGTGGCGCCATCCAGTATACCACAGGCAACTGACTGGGCTCGCTTCCCTAAGTAGACGGATCCTCTTGGAGTTCCTCCTCCAAAGCTGGCGTAGTCTCCTCTTCAACTGATGTTGTGTTGAGGCAAGGGTGAGTACTTGGTACTCAACAAGTCATGCACAGAATGCAAGCTAATATACTATATGCATGGCTTGGTACAAAGGAATAGCTCAAGGTATATTTGCAGTAAACAACATTTGAAAAGTAATATAAGTAGATTCGAAAGCAGTAGAAATAAGTAAAGCATAAATAACTTTTCAAGAAGTTTAATAAACATTTTCCCCATCCTAAACCACATTTCCATCATCTTCATTATTAAACCAATCCCAACCTTTCAAACCAAAGTTATTTTTGAGAAAATCTAACCCTTGACTGTAATTCCCGAGCGATGTCCAATACCGCGGACACGGCTATTCGAATAGATTCTATACTCTGCAGAGGTTATGCACTTTACCCACAAGATACAGTCAAACACCACAAAGGCGAGTTCCTGTAACAAAGTCTTTCTAAACCTCTAACAATACAAGTGGTCCTCCCCGGTTATTGCGCACTAACCCTTCCCTTAGCTAAGGCGAAGTCTAGGCCAATCAACTGTTAGATGGGTACCTGGCCTCAGCCCCGGTACGCTCCCCCGTACAACTTACACAAAGGGTGTAGTTGACCTCCTGAGGTCCCACAGGTACGTTATTAGCAACTTAGTCAACTAGGTCCGTCCCATTACAGACATGTGGTTGCACGTTAAACCCAGTTCAAAGGCTTGCAAGGTTAAGTACTTAGGGTGACCAGGGCAAGAATACCCGAAAAACCAAAACAACACTCCCAATGCCACAACTGGCCCACCTGATTAATCTTTGCCACATGCCCCGGTCGAAAACTGTTTATCAAACCCCAGTTGATTACCATGCACCACGTGCCATCAACATCACATGATACTTTTCCAAAACAGGTTCAATATATCATTAAGTCAATATTAACATTTGATTATCCAAAATCATGTTATGAGCACGTAAAGGTGTCTAAGCAGTATACTACAATGGTCTAAACCCATGTTGGCAATTTAATAATGTCCTACTAGTAATCCACAACTAGGGTGACAAGGGTCATGGCACATACTTAAATAATCAAGGTGTCATACAGCAAATTGGTACTTATCTAACCCCCATGTTTAAACCAAGTATTTTTCTAATTGAACTAGCATGCAATAGTTTAAATCAAAATAGATTTCGAGATAGGATCAACATGGTCAAAGCACAACTTGCCTTCAAAAAGTACTTGTTCTTGGTCTTGAGTTGGATCCTGAGTTAATACTTCTCCTTCGAATCCTTCCGGCAGTTCAACGTCTACTCGTAAAGCGTGCAAATAGCAAATACGCAAATAAACAATAGGCAAAAAGTGTCCAAACATCCAAATAAAATCTATAAACAGAAAGAACATAATTTTATGGATTTTTAAAAACTGGAATCGTCAAATTTGGAGTTAAGACGCAAAAGTTATGATTATTTAAAGTTTAAATAATCATTTAAATAATTTTGCAGAGAAAAACTTTAGTCCAAAACTTAAATAAAATTCATATTTAGGTAGATCTCAATTTTATACAAATTTAGAAATTTGAATCACTCAAATCGGAGTTGAAACGCAAAAGTTATAAGCGTTTGAAGTTTGAATCTAAATTTGAATCAATATTTCGAATTAATAAATCATTTCTTTTTCGGAAATTAATTATTGCGTCATCATGGACACGTGGCAGCACTGGATTGGTCTGCTGACGTCAGCCGGTCCATGGACGTAGTCCACGCTCGGCTCGGGTCTACCGTGGACTCGGTCCACGACTCCATGTGAGACTGACATGTGGGACCACTCGGGCGACGTCATTGCTGACGTCAGCGGGGCTCAGCCCACAGCGCTGACAGGTGGGTCCATCCGATGACGTCATGGGTGACGTCACGGTGCGGTCGCTGACACGCGGGCCCCGCGTGTCGATGCCCACGCCGCACGCCGCGTGGCGGGCGCGTTCACTCCTGGACACGTGGCACGATCGTAGCCGTTGGTTTGAAAATCGACGGCTAGGATTGATTTGGGCCTCAAGTGCTTGGGCACACGTTAATCTGGGCCGTTGGATCTTGATCTAACGGTCCCAGATCCAATCTAGCCTGGTGCGCTTCCGCCACGTGGCACGACCTAAGCCGTTGGATCTAGATCCAACGGTTGAGATTAGATCTAGGATTTTCAACGGGGAACTCACCGAGGTGGCGTGGCGCGATCTGAGCCCTTGGATCTTGATCGGACGGTTGGTGGAGCTCGGGGTCGGCGATGGCTTCACGGCGAAGTTGTGGCTGCCGGCCCGAGGACGGCGACCACACGAACGGCGTTGGGGCGCGTGCTCGGCGAGGTGAAGGGTCTCTTCGTGCGCCTGGCTTCGGGGTTCCGGATCTGGGTCAATGGCGGCAGGACTGGCGACGGCGGCGGAATCAAGCAAAACCGCGGCGGAGAGGTGCTGTAGCTCGGCGAGCGATTCCGCGAATCTACGGCGACTAAGGCTCGGTGAAGTAGAACGAGAGAGGCGCAGATCACGGCGGTCCTCGGGTACCTCCCAGATTTAAATACCCTCGGCATGCGTGCACGGGACTAACCCTAATCCTACTCGGCGGCGGCAGCGGAGAGTCGGCTTCGGACTTCGGCGGGGACGATGACGCTCGGCCGTCCCACGTGGCACGATCAACGGCCCACGATCGGCGTGGACGCGATCGGATCCGGCCGGATTCGACCGGCGATGCGGGATGATCCTGGCCGTTGGATCTTGATCCAACGGTTGGGATCGATTAGGTTTTGGAGTTGGTTTGGTCGAGTCATGTGGCTCGGTCGGACTCGAACTCAAGTCGACTCGGGCTCGGTCGGATGAACAAGAATCGACTTCGGTTTGATTTTCCAGCGATTTAATATTTAAAATAATTCCCAGAAATTTAATTAATTCATTAAAAATAGCAAAATACTCAGAAAAATTCCAGAAAAATTCTGGAAAATATTTTAGGGTATTTGGGACTCAAATAAAATATTTCCAACAAAATTTTATTTGCAATATTAAATTCTTTAATTATGCCAAAATGGAATAAATTCAAATAAATTCCAAATAAATCCAAATAAATTACAGAAAATTCCAAAAATTCACCAAAGTGCCAAACGACACATGAATTCAATAAAAGCAAAATTTTGGGGTGTTACAAACCTCCCCCCCTTAATAGAATCTCGTCCCCGAGATTCAGGGCTTACTAAAGGAATAGGTTTGGAAACTCTTTCTTCAAATCCTCTTCGCGCTCCCAAGTCGCTTCGCTCTCTGCATGGTTGCTCCAATCGAACTCTACAGTAAACGGGTTGACTTGTTTCTAGTTTCTCGATCCATTGTGTCTAGAATCCTCACGGGATGCTCCTTATAAGTCAAATCCTCTTGCAACTCAATTGACTCTAGCGGTGTGTGCTCCTCGGGAACTCGAGACACTTCTTCAACTGGGACACATGGAATACATCATGCACTCCTGCCAACGACTGTGGCAACTCCAGCTGGTAAGCAACTTCGCCTCTGCGACTCAAAATCTTAAATGGTCCAACATAACGGGGTGCGAGTTTCCCTTTGGCATGGAACCTCTTAACTCCCCTGAGAGGCGTAACTCTGAGGTAAACAAAGTCTTCTGGTTCAAAACTCAAGTCTCGGTGACGATTGTCAGCATAACTCTTCTGTCGAGATTGGGCTATCTTCAACCTTTCCCTAATCATAGCGATCTGCTCTTCAGCCTCTTGAAGAATAGCAGGCCCAAAGACACGGCGCCGCCGGCCTCATTCCAATTCAATGGCGTCCGCGAGGTCGACCATACAAAGGCCTCAAAAGGTGACATCTGTAAACTAGCCTCGATAACTATTGTTGTAATCGAACTCGGCATACGGTAAACTCTTATCCCAAGAAGTAGCATAAGCTAATGCACAAGCTCTCAACATATCCTCCGGAATCTGGTTGACTCTTTCGGTCTGGCCCATCCGTCATGGATGATAAGTCAGATCTTGAAGTTCAAACGGGTTCCCATGGCTTCATGCAACTTATTCCGGAACCTTGAGGTAAATTGGGTACCTGCGTCCGATACAATCCTCTTTGGCACTCCGTGCAAACAGACAATCCTGATCATGTACAGTGCGCTAATTTATCTCCCGAGTAAGTGGTCTTCACGGGATAAAATGGGCTACTTTAGTCAAGCGATCCACTATAACCCATATGGAGTCATAACCTCCTTGAGTCTTCTGACAAACCGGTAATGAAATCCATTCCGATTTCCTCCCACTTCCACTCGGTATTTTCAGCGGTTGTAGCAATCCTGCTGGTCTCTCGATGCATTGCCTTGACTTCTCCTGGCATACGTCGCACAATGCAACATGCTCGGCAACTTCACGTTTCATACTCGGCCACCAGAATCTCTCCTTCAGATCCTGATACATCTTGGCGCTTCCAGGATGAATTGAGTACTTGGAGTCATGGGCTTCTTCCAAAATCAGTTGCTTTAATTTTTTTCTTGTCAGGCACACAAATCCGATCCTTCATCCACAACGTGCCTTGCTCATCCAACTTGAAGTCCTCTGCCTTGCCTTCCTCCTTGATGGACTTAATCCTGCGGATCTTGTCATCATCCTTCTGTCCTTCTCGGATCTGATCCTCTAGGGTAGGCTTTACTTCTAATGCGGCCAAGAATCCGCTAGGTACTACCTCAATCTTCATTTTTTGAAAATCCTCACATAACTCATCCTGACTTGTGGCTAGCAACGTACTCACGGTATGGTTTTTCCGACTCAGGGCATCGGCTACTACGTTGGCCTTCCCGGGATGGTAATGGATTCCAACATTATAGTCTTTGATCAACTCTAACCATCTCCTCTGCCTCATATTCAGATCCGACTGGGTGAATATGTACTTAAGGCTCTTATGATCCGTATACACTTCACATCTGCTTTCCAATCGGATAGTGACGCCATATCTTCAAAGCATGCACTACGGCCTAACTCTAAGTCATGTGTCGGATAATTTTCCTCATGCGGCCTCAATCGCCTTGATGCATAAGCGGCGACCTTTCCATCCTCGGACACACATCCAAGTCCTTGGCGCGATCGTCACAATAAATATCGAAGCTTTGAGCAACATCAGGTAGAACTAACACCGGTGCCGATGTCAATCGCTTCTTTAGCTCCTAAAATCCTTTCTCACATTCTCAAGCGTCCATGCAAACTTCTTTTCCTTCTTCAAGATTGCGTAAGAGGTTTCGCAATTGTCGAGAAGCCTTCGATGAAACGGCGGTAGTATCCTGCCATTCCAAGGAAACTCCGAATCTGGTCACGCCTTCTACGCTCCCAATGTAACACGCCTTCTACTTTGCTTGGATCTACTGGCGACTCCTTCATGGTCATTACATGTCCAAGAAACTCCACCTTGTCCTTCCAAAAATCACACTTGCTGAACTTGGCGAAAAGTTGCTGTTCCTCACTTTTCCAAAACTCGCCTTAAGTGTTCGGCATGTTCACTCTGTCTTGGAGTAGATTAGGATATCGTCTATGAACACGACGACAAACTTGTCCAAATATTCCATGAACACCTTATTCATCATATTCATGAAATAAGTGGCGCGATTCGTCAAATTTCAAAGGACATAACCGTAAACTCGTAATGTCCATATCTTGACGAGAATGATGTCTTCGAATATCTTCTCGATCGGATCTTCAATCGATGGTATCCCGATCTCGGATCAATCTTGGAGAAAACTCCGGCTCCTCTCAACTGATCAAACAAATCATCAATCCTGGTAGCGGATACTTATTCTTCACGGTGACTTCATTGAGTGCACGGTAGTCAATGCACATCCTGAAACTCCCGCCCTTCTTCTTGACAAACAAAAGCGGTGCTCCCACGGCGATGAACTCCTGGCCTGATAAATCCTTTCTCCATTAACTCTTCTAGTCTGTTTCTTCATTTCTACCAACTCCTCGGTGGACATCCGATAGGGTCTCTTTGCTATCGGTCTTTGTGCAGTACAAGCTCTATCACAAACTCTATGTCCCTGTCTCGCGGCATACCAGGTAGATCTTCGGAAAAACATCTGGGTACTCATTCACTCTTGGGACATCCTCCATGCTGATTGCCTTGGTACTGTTAACCATCAATCGCCCATCTCTAATCAGCAGTGGCTTGAAATTCCACTTTCTTCCCACACGGGCTCTCAATCGAGATAGTCCTTCGTCCACAATCCAATACGGCCTTGTGCTTGGATAACCAATCCATTCCCAATATGACGCTCTAAGGTCCTGGTCTCCAAAATTATAAGGTTTGCTAGGAACTCTATTCCACCTATTAGTATTCTCACCCGAACATCCTACTTTCGCTCGGAGTTCGGAACCAGGGTTTGAACTAAAAGCATGCACTTAAGTCTTGCAATCCTCAAATCATTTCTAGTAGCAAAGCCTTGCGAAACAAACGAATGAGAAGCTCGAGTCAAACAAAATCAAGCAGGTACGAGTTAATAAGTAACTTACCCAAGACGACGTCCGTAGCATTCTGCAGGTGCATCTGCGGTGACATGGTTGACTCGGCCTCTCACCACGGTGCAGGGTGTGGCTCTGATGCCGCATCCTAGCTGGGTGGTTCCTAGATTGAAGCGAATCGGGTCACTCTCGCTGTCTTCTTTGGACAATCATGGCAAAGTGTCCTGGCTGGTTCGCGATTGTAGCAGCGTCTCACTGCTCTTGCCGATCGCTCGAGTAAGCGTTTCTAGCGGGGCTGGGTCCGTAGTTTTGATTGACAGGTCTTGGTGCTGAGGATGGTGTCCTTGTTGCATTCTCGTGGTTGGAATCAAGAATTGATTTGGTGCAACTCTCAGCGCCGCTATTGCGTTCCTGGCGTGATCCTTCTTTGTTGCATCCTGCGCTTCTGTTCTCATCCGATTCCTTGCGCTTGTCCTCAAGAATAAGCGCCTTATTCACCAGCTCTTGGAAATCTAGGAAGGTGTGGGTGATCAATCCTACTTGCAATCCTGAGTTAAGTCCCTTCATAAAACGAGACTGTCTGGATTTATCTGTCGCTACATCCTCAAAGCGTGAGCGTGCTAGCTGCGTGAACTTGTTCAGTAGTCGGCCACCAGCCGATTACCTTGTTTCAAAGGTGCTCTAAACTCCTCCTTCTTAAGGTCCATGATTCCTTCAGCACGTGATACTTGTCGAATGCAGCCGTGAACTCTTCCCAAGTGATATCTTGAGGGTTCTCTTGCGTGCACGAAGTTCTCCCACCATTCGGCGTGTCCCTTCCAAATTGATGAGAAGCGTAGAGTACCTTCTCATTTCCTATGCATTGAGCTATGTGTAGCTTCCTCTCGATTGATCTTAACCAATCTTCGCCTCCAATGGATTGGCATTCCGGAGAAAGTGGGTGGGTGAGTTCTCATGAACTCGGCCTTGTATTCTGGCGTTGTCCATGATTAACTTGATTAGCGATGGCCTGGCGGTGACGTGTTGCATTTGTTGCATCATAGCATGCATCAATCGAGTCCGGGCAGCAAGAAAAGCTCCAAATTCTGCATATCCAGTGGCGGTGCTGTTGCTCCATCATTGGGGTTTTCTGGCTGGCGAGAACCACTCCCATTGCTTCCAAAGTTTCCACGGTGTTCACCATCCTGTCGGTTTGCTCTAGGTTTAGAGATGAGAGGGAAACAAGAATAGACAAGTAACATGGAACTTATGCTGGGCGAAAGGGGTAAATTTAAGTTCCAACTTTATTATTAATAACTTGGTATGGCAGCTTACAATGCCTAAGGGCCTTGCAACACATACTGCACACACAGCAAACAAAGCAAATCCAAATCGAACTAACTCACGGAGTCTAATGCCTAAAGGGTGACTCTTTATTCTATGACGCGACTCGGCGAAGGAGTCTCACTATAGAACCTATGCTCACTCATCGAGAAAACCTCCACGGCCTGGGTACGGTGCTGTGGCATAGGCGCGAAACGATCGCCATGTCCAAAGAATCGTGGTCCTCTATGGTAGTCGAAGAAGCGATGTCCTCATCGAGGTCCGACTCCTCCGGATCTGGTTCGTGTAGCTCGAGTAATCGCTCGGGTCTGGTCCATACAAAGTCATCTCCAACTCGTCAATCCTTCGCGAAGGTGTGCCACATACTCTTGAGCTTCCCGCCATCTGTTCTTCTCTCGCCGTGATCTCCTTGCGGGCCTTCAGCAGCTCCTTGCTTGTATTATCTAGTACATCCTCCTGGCGACGACAAATCGTGCCAATCGTGTAACCGTGGCATCCTCATCCTGAATCGCCTTCGGGTCAAGAAGGTTATCGCTGGCGCGGATGATAACTAACACCGTGCTCTCCAACTCTCTGGCGTAGATACGGGTAATGTGCCGCATTGCTCATCGTGATACTTCTTGGATACCCATCTGCATTGTAGATCTCCTGGCAAAGGCAGTTGTATCGAGGCGATTGCCTGGCCCTTTTTCCTAGCAGTACCTCAATCTTCACGTCACAAGCCTTGATCAATCCCGCTTGTCCGATTACTTCCACTTGGTATTGGGGCTTCTCAAAATCTCCGAGAGTCTCAGAGCATATGCCAAAGTTCCGCGGCGTGACCAACTCCCAGATCAACGTAGTTGAACTCTTCCTCCATCTGTCACAAGAGTGCTTTACGTAAGAACTCGGAATTTTTAAAGTGTGACAAGGTAAGGGAAAATTTCAGCAAGAGACAAGAAAAGAGAGAAGGGGATAAGTTGAGATGTCATTTCTTATCTTGACAACTTTTTAGCTTTAGAAAATAGGTTTTATCCTCACTACGACCATTCTATCTTAGGGTTGAGCCTACGGTCAAGTATGGCTCGATACCACCTCTGTCGGGACCCCGAATTTGCAAATCCGACCCTCTGTGTATTCAAAGCACTAGTCCAGAACGCAGCTTAGTGCACACAGTCTTAACATCGGTAAATATCACAATCATACCATTCGATATTATCAAAGTACTTTATTTAAATAACCAAATCAAGTTACTCGACCTTATGGTCAAGTTACAAATGTATGCCTGCAAGGCGAAACTTATTAAAAGAGAAATAATAGCAGCGGAAAATCAAATAGCTTGCGTGGCGCCATCCAAGATACCACAGGCAACCGATCCTCGCTTCCCTAAGTAGACGGATCCTCTTGGAGTTCCTCCTCCAAAGCCGGGCGTAGTCTCCTCTTCAACTGATGTTGTGTTGAGGCAAGGGTGAGTACTTGGTACTCAAGAAGTCATGCACAGAATGCAAGCTAATATACTATATGCATGGCTTGGTACAAAGGAATAGCTCAAGGTATATTTGCAAGAAATGCAAAGATTTGAAAAGTAATATAAGTAGATTCGAAAGCAGTAGAAATAAGTAAAGCATAAATAACTTTTCAAGAAGTTTAATAAACATTTTCCCCATCCTAAACCACATTTCCATCATCTTCATTATTAAACCAATCCCAACCTTTCAAACCAAAGTTATTTTTGAGAAAATCTAACCCTTGACTGTAATTCCCGAGCGATGTCCAATACCGCGGACACGGCTATTCGAATAGATTCTATACTCTGCAGAGGTTATGCACTTTACCCACAAGATACAGTCAAACACCACAAAGGCGAGTTCCTGTAACAAAGTCTTTCGGAAACCTCTAACAATACAAGTGGTCCTCCCCGGTTATTGCGCACTAACCCTTCCCTTAGCTAAGGCGAAGTCTAGGCCAATCAACCGTTAGATGGGTACCTGGCCTCAGCCCCGGTACGCTCCCCCTGATGAGGACATCACTACCATGGATACGACCATACCTACAAACCCAATGAAAACCAACAATGTCATACAAGGGCCAATTACTCGAGCTCGCGCACGTCAATTCAATTACCAGGTGAATGCGTTCCTCGGGTTGCATACAAATAATTTAATGAATGGAATGCTATTTAATCCTTGTAATGATTTTATTGTCCTTAGGAACCAAGGAGAAGGACTCCCAAATGTCAAGCATGAAGCCAATTCTTCCGGTGCACAAGTTATACTCGGATTCGGCCTCCGGGACAGCACCAACTTAAAACGACCATAACTTTTGATCCACAAGGGTGTTTGGGGTCTATGAGTACTGGTTTGAAAGGTTTCGACGTCCTCTTTCCAACGGATCCGATCCCATCCCCAAATTCCGTCCGAGTCAACGGGAATCTGCAAAACAATTGGCGTCACTTTTCCAAATCGAGAAGACGTGGGCTTTGGGCCTTGTAATAGAGTTGTAGTTGGTATCCTACTGCTTTGGACGTGTTTCCCACGCCCTACCTCTTATAAATAGCCAGACATCGGCTCCTTAGGGTTTTGGGTTTTATTTGATTAGTTTAGCCAAGTGCAAACTTGATCCTCGCGAGTTGTCTTTGGACAGCCACCTTGTCAAGATAAATCAATAAGACTCCACTTTGTTTCGCTTCGCTTTATCCGCAATTTCAGATTGCTTATCCTATTGTTCTTGCTTGTTCTTCGGTTGCTTGCAGGAATTGAACCTCAGTGTTCAGGTTGATCGTGCCTACGGCAAGATCAATAACTACCGGAGTTGGTTTAGCGATTGCTAAGGCGCATCGTCGTAAATGCGGTGTAGTCGGATCGTCAAAGTCGACTCTAACAAATCGATCGTGTGTTTCTCATCGAAAGATCGGGACACCCATAGTGCCATCACGGCTCCATCAAGTGGTATCGAGCAAACCAGGTTGCTCGGTGAGAATTCTTTACCCTAGATTAGTAGATTGATATCTTTCCTATAGTCCGTAGAAGCGCCATCAGTTGGATCTCCCCATACCAAAACAATTTGAGCCTCGCATTTTCCTTTCCAAAGGTAATCGCGTTATTGAATTTTTGGTTGCATCGTGCGTGTCGAGTTGCTGATTTCTAGTCTAGTTGGAGTCCAGGTCGTAAAGCGGTTTCGAGTTGTATTCGGTTTGAGTTGTGTTCCGCTTTCGGTCCTGAATCAAAAAAAAAAGAAGAAAAGGTGTTCGGACCGAAGTTTTCTTTTCATCCGATCGTCGCCGCTTGATCGTCGCCACTTGGTCGTCCGACCGATTGCCCTCTGTTAGCCGATCGTCGCCCCGATCGTTCTCGCCTGATCGTCGCCTGATCGTCGCCGACCGATCGTCGCCACCTGAGCAGCCCATCGTCGCTTGATCGTCGCCGCCCGATCGTCGCCCACCTGATAGCCCATCGTCGCTGATCGTCGCCTCCCGATAGCCGATCGTCGCCCACCTGGCCGTCCGACCGTCACACGATCGTCTTCCGCCTGCATAGCACTTGAAAGAAAAAGGAGTCGGATCGTTAGTAAAAAAAAAAAAAAAAAAAAAAAAAAAAAAAGAGCAGATCCAAAATTTTTATGTGCTAAACCTGTTTTCACAAGATTCCCGATCTTTTGAGATAGTTCCCTTCTTTCGCGAATTTTTTTCGCTGTTTTTTTCATCTCATTGTGGAACTGCATCTTGTCGCCGACCACGCTTTTGAGTCACGATCCTTGCTAGCCTCGAGTCAAAGAACTTCAGTGACTAGACGTTGAACAATTCTTCAATTTTGCATTCACCGATTGGATTATTGCTAACCTTTTGCTACTAAATTAAGCCTGTCCAAGCTCCACTTTCTACTCGTGCAGCGTTCGATCCCTTGGCAATCGCTCTACACAAACTTCGGAGAACCTTTGACAACGCTAACGGCCGACAACGCCGCTGCATTGTAAGAACTTGTAAGAACTTGGGTCATAGGCTTGAGCGCTTGAGAGACTTGCCACCTAGTAGTTGATAGGAACATTATACTTGTGGTTTTTGTTTCCTTGTCATCAACTAACCATGTCAGTGACGAGTTCACTTCATCACTCTCCACGAACCAAGGGCATCATTGCTCACTTCCAAAAGATGACGAGGAAACCACCGATGGTCTTAGCGAGGATGTACGGCTCACTAATGAGCGTATGTCAATGCAAGAAGACCGTCTCGAGATCCATCGAGGCCGCACAAGGGATTGCTAACACTACTCTTGCTACTATTTTGGCTAGACTTGATACTTTTGCATGTTGCATCTGGTGCTTCCAATCCACCTCCCCGTCGTCAAGCAACAATTCAGCTCCACAGGAGGCCCTCAACAGATTTAGAAGAACAGAGCGAAGAGCACGAATATGATGACACCATCGATGCGGAGGAGGTCAACCCCATCCATTACGATAATGATCGTAACCATCAACGGCTACGCTTCAATCAGCAAGGTATGCGACGTGATCCTCCACGACCAAGGAACGAGAACGAGATGATGTTTTCCTAAGGTAAATTTCAACATGCCACCGCTTGAAGGTAAATATGACCTCGATGGTTACCTTAGTTGGGAATTACTTGTGGATCAAAAATTTGCGTGCCATGATTTCCCGAGAATAGAAGAGTTAGAGCTGCCACAAGTGAGTTCACTGATTTTGCTTCGCTTGGTGGAGAGAACATTGCCGTACTCATCCAAATAATATACCCACCACTTGGGAAGCCTTGAAATTGCTAATGAGGCATAGATTTGTTCCTTCATACTATGCTAGAGATTTATTGAATAAATTGCAGCGCCTCTGACAAGAAGGTAAGAATTCGGTGGAAGAATATTACCAAGAATTGCAAATTGGCATGTTGCGTTGTGGATTAATTGAGAATGAGGAAGCTTCTATGGCTCGTTTCTTAGGTGGTTTAACTCGAGAAATCCAGGATATTCTAGACTATAAGGATTATAATTCGATGACTCGGTTGTTCCATCTTGCTTGCAAAGCTGAACGTGAAGTGCGTGGTCGCCAATCGAGGGCCAAGACTAACTTTTCTGCAGGTCGAACTACTTCGTGGACACCGCGCACCCTGCTGCCCCTGCTGGTCGTACTACCACGCTGACCTCTTCCATCAACAGAGCGGCGCCCACCACCGCAAATTCGGCACCACGACCAACGCCGACTAAAAGTGCCACACAAGCTACTACAAATAGTTCGTCGTCAGTTTGGCCGTGATCAACGGGACGCACTAAAGATGTTCAAAGGCCATCGCTGCAAGGGTTTCGGTCACATGATGAAGGAGTGTCCGAACAAGCGTGTGCTAATAATCCGTGAAGACGGCGAGTATGACTCAGCAAGTGATCTTGATGAAGAAACATATGCTTTGCTCGCCGAACATGAAGACGGCGATCCAAATGCCGAGCACGACGGCGCACGTGGCGCTGGTGATGTCGACCAATATTTGAGTATTATTGCACAACGTGTGCTTAGTGCTCAGATTGCTCGCGCCGATCCAAATCAACGCCACAACTTGTTTTACACAAAAGGCGCCATCAAGGAGCGCTCCATTCGAATAATCATTGATGGGGAGTTGCAATAATCTAGCCAGATGGACATGGTGGAGAAGCTAGCACTCTCCACTAGACCACACCCTCAGCCCTACCACATTCAATGGTTCAACAACAACGGCAAACTCAAGGTAACTCGCATGGTAAGAGTACATTTCGCTTTAGGTCCCTATCATGATTATGTTGATTGCGATGTTGTACCTATGCAAGCATGTTCTATGTTATTAGGTAGACCGTGGCAATATGATAAGGATTGTTTACATCATGGTAGAACAAATCAATACTCTTTTGTGCATAAAGAAAAGAAAATTGTGCTACACCCAATGTCGCCTTTGATGCCATTGTAAAGGATGAAATCGCTAGATCTAGCAAAGAGAAAAATCGAGAGAATTCTAAGAGTGAAAATCAGATTGTCACCAAAGGACTTGAACAACATAAACAGAGAGAATCTAACCTTGATTGTGCTAAGCCGAATGAGATTAAATTGAAAGGTGCTTGTTTTCTTGCAACAAAATCTGATTTGAATGAGTTGGCTATTTGTAGGTCTACATGCTATGCTTTGGTCTGCAAAGAAACTTTGTTTTCTCTAGAGGAGATGTCCCTCTCTTTGCCTCCTGTTGTCACTAACCTTTGCAGAATACACCGACATCTTTCCAAAGGACATCCCCTCAGGGCTGCCGCCAATTAGAGGATTGAGCAACAAATTGATCTCATTCCAGGGCATCCTTGCCCAACCGAGCACCTTACGTAACCAACCCTGAAGAGACACAAGAGATACAACGCCAAGTTCACGAATTGCTTGATAAAGGGTACGTACGTGAATCTCTTAGTCCTTGTGCTGTACCAGTCATTTTAGTACCTAAGAAAGATGGAACATGGCGCATGTGTGTAGATTGTCGAGCAATTAATAATATCACCATTAGATATCGCCATCCTATTCCTCGGTTAGACGATATGCTTGATGAGTTAAGTGGCTCTACTATGTTCTCTAAAGTTGATTTATGTAGTGGGTACCACCAGATTCGCATGAAGTTAGGAGATGAATGGAAAACAGCATTTAAAACTAAGTTCGGGTTATATGAGTGGTTAGTAATGCCTTTCGGTTGACTAATGCTCCTAGCACATTCATGAGACTGATGAACGAGGTTTTACGTGCTTTCATTGGAAAATTTGTGGTAGTTTACTTCGATGATATCTTGATTTATAGCAAATCTTTAGAGGATCATCTTGAACATCTACGTCGTTTTTAATGCTTTACGCGATGCACGCTTATTTGGTAACCTTGAGAAGTGCACCTTTTGCACGGATCGAGTATCTTTTCTTGGCTATGTTGTTACTCCACAGGAATTGAAGTTGACCAAGCCAAGGTTGAAGCAATACTGAGTTGGCCGACTCCTAACACGGTCACACAAAGCGAAGTTTTCTAGGACTTGTCGGATTCTATCGTCGCTTTGTGAAGGACTTCAAGACCATCGCTGCACTCCATGAATGAGCTCACCAAGAAAGGTGTACCTTTGCTTGGGGCAAACCGCAGGAAGATGCCTTCAACATTCTGAAAGCTAAGTTAACCCATGCACCCTTACTCCAGCTTCCAGACTTTTCTAAGACTTTTGAACTACAATGTGATGCTAGTGGACTTGGTTTGGGTGGTGTTCATTACAAGAAGGAAAACACTGTTGCTTATTTTAGTGAGAAATTGAGTGGGCCAAGTTTGAATTATTCTACTTATGATAAGGAGTTATATGCACTAGTTCGAACTTTAGAAACATGGCAACATTATTTATGGCCCAAGGAATTTGTTATACATTCGGATCATGAATCATTAAAACATATTAGAAGTCAAGCTAAACTGAACCGTAGACATGCAAAGTGGGTTGAATTCATTGAGTCATTTCCTTATGTCATCAAACACAAACAGGGAAAGGATAATGTCATTGTTGATGCCTTGTCTAGGAGATATACCATGCTCTCACAACTTGACTTCAAAATTTTTGGTTTGGAAACGATTAAAGAGCAATATGTGCATGATGATGATTTTAAAAATGTGTTGCTCAATTGTAAAGAGGGAAAAACTTGGAACAAATTTGTCCTCAATAATGGGTTTGTGTTTAGAGCAAACAAACTATGTATTCCAAATTAGTTCTGTTCGTTTGTTATTGCTCCAGAAGCGCATGGAGGAGGATTGATGGGACACTTTGGTGTGAAAAGGACGGAGGACATACTCGCTACCCATTTCTTTTGGCCCTGAATGAGACGAGACGTGGAACGTTTCATCGCCGCTGTTCTACATGTCAACAAGCTAAGTCACGACTTAATCCCCATGGTTTATACATGCCTCGCCTGTTCCTAACGTGCCTTGGGAGGATATTTCTATGGACTTTGTTTTAGGACTCCCTAGAACAAAGAAGGGAGGGATAGTATCTTTGTCGTTGTGGATAGATTTTCTAAAATGGCACACTTCATACCTTGTCACAAAAGCGATGACGCTACCAACATTGCTGACTTATTCTTTCGTGAAATTGTTCGCTTACATGGTGTGCCTAACACAATAGTTTCAGATCGTGACACTAAATTCTTAAGCCACTTTTGGAGAACTTTGTGGGCTAAATTGGGGACTAAACTTTTATTTTCTACTACTTGTCATCCCCAAACTGATGGACAAACTGAAGTCGTTAATCGAACTTTATCTACTATGCTTAGGGCTGTTTTGAAAAAGAACATTAAATTGTGGGAAGAATGTTTGCCTCATATTGAGTTTGCTTATAATCGGTCTACGCATTCTACTACTAAGATGTGCCCTTTTGAGATTGTATATGGATTTGTACCTCATGCTCCAATTGATTTGTTACCTCTACCATCTTCGGAGAAATTGAATCTTGATGCTAAACAACGTCTTGATTTGATTATGAAACTGCATGAGACAACTAAAGAAAACATAGAACGATGAATGCTAAATATAAACTTGTGGTAGTAAGGGAAGGAAACATGTAACTTTTGAACCAGGAGATTTAGTTTGGTTGCATTTGCAAAAAGATCGATTCCTGCATTACGAAAATCTAAGTTGATGCCGCGAGCTGATGGTCCTTTCAAAGTATTGGCAAAGATTAATGATAATGCATACAAGCTTGAATTGCCTGCAGATTTTGGGGTTAGTCCCACATTCAACATTGCCGATTTGAAACCATACTTGGGAGAAGATGATGAACTTGAGTCGAGGACGACTCAAATGCAAGAAGGGGAGGATGATGAGGACATCACTACCATGGATACGACCATACCTACAAACCCAATGAAAACCAACAATGTCATACAAGGGCCAATTACTCGAGCTCGCGCACGTCAATTCAATTACCAGGTGAATGCGTTCCTCGGGTTGCATACAAATAATTTAATGAATGGAATGCTATTTAATCCTTGTAATGATTTTATTGTCCTTAGGAACCAAGGAGAAGGACTCCCAAATGTCAAGCATGAAGCCAATTCTTCCGGTGCACAAGTTATACTCGGATTCGGCCTCCGGGACAGCACCAACTTAAAACGACCATAACTTTTGATCCACAAGGGTGTTTGGGGTCTATGAGTACTGGTTTGAAAGGTTTCGACGTCCTCTTTCCAACGGATCCGATCCCATCCCCAAATTCCGTCCGAGTCAACGGGAATCTGCAAAACAATTGGCGTCACTTTTCCAAATCGAGAAGACGTGGGCTTTGGGCCTTGTAATAGAGTTGTAGTTGGTATCCTACTGCTTTGGACGTGTTTCCCATGCCCCTACCTCTTATAAATAGCCAGACATCGGCTCCTTAGGGTTTTGGGTTTTATTTGATTAGTTTAGCCAAGTGCAAACTTGATCCTGCGAGTTGTCTTTGGGCCGACCACCTTGTCAAGATCGTCAATAAGACTCCACTTTGTTTCGCTTCAGCTTTATCCGCAATTTCAGATTGCTTATCCTATTGTTCTTGCTTGTTCTTCGGTTGCTTGCAGGAATTGAACCTCGTGTTCAGGTTGATCGTGCTCACGGCAAGATCAATAACCACCGGAGTTGGTTTAGCGATTGCTAAGGCGCATCGTCGTCGTACGGTGTAGTCGGATCGTCAAAGTCGACTCTAACAAATCGATCGTGTGTTTCTCATCGAAAGATCGGGACACCCATAGTGCCATCACGGCTCCATCACCCCCGTACAACTTACACAAAGGGTGTAGTTGACCTCCTGAGGTCCCACAGGTACGTTATTAGCAACTTAGTCAACTAGGTCCGTCCCATTACAGACATGTGGTTGCACGTTAGACCCAGTTCAAAGGCTTGCAAGGTTAAGTCCTTAGGGTGACCAGGGCAAGACTACCCGAAAAACCAAAACAACACTCCCAATGCCACAACTGGCCCACCTGATTACTCTTTGCCACATGCCCTGGCCGAAA
The DNA here is from genome assembly GCA_036346355.1 of Rhipidocladum racemiflorum. Taxonomy (NCBI): domain Eukaryota; kingdom Viridiplantae; phylum Streptophyta; class Magnoliopsida; order Poales; family Poaceae; genus Rhipidocladum; species Rhipidocladum racemiflorum. Next base: position 53,749,953 of record CM070577.1, on the reverse strand, counting down.
TCAAGTTTATCAAACCCCGCTTGATTACCATGCACCACGTGCCATCAACATCACATGATACTTTTCCAAAACAGGTTCAATATATCATTAAGTCAATATTAACATTTGATTATCCAAAATCATGTTATGAGCACGAAAGTGTGTCTAAGCAGTATACTACAACGGTCTAAACCCATGTTGGCAATTTAATAATGTCCAACTAGTAATCCACAACTAGGGTGACAAGGGTCATGGCACATACTTAAATAATCAAGGTGTCATACAGCAAATTGGTACTTATCTAACCCCCATGTTTAAACCAAGTATTTTTCTAATTGAACTAGCATGCAATAGTTTAAATCAAAATAGATTTCGAAATAGGATCAACATGGTCAAAGCACAACTTGCCTTCAAAAAGTACTTGTTCTTGGTCTTGAGTTGGATCCTGAGTTAATACTTCTCCTTCGAATCCTTCCTAAGACTTCAACGTCTACTCGTAAAGCGTGCAAATAGCAAATACGCAAATAAACAATAGGCAAAAAGTGTCCAAACATCCAAATAAAATCCATAAACAGAAAGAACATAATTTTATGGATTTTTAGAAACTGGAATCGTCAAATTTGGAGTTAAGACGCAAAAGTTATGATTATTTAAAGTTTAAATAATCATTTAAATAATTTTGCAGAGAAAAACTTTAGTCCAAAAATTAAATAAAATTCATATTTAGGTAGATCTCAATTTTATACAAATTTAGAAATTTGAATCACTCAAATCGGAGTTGAAACGCAAAAGTTATAAGCGTTTGAAGTTTGAATCTAAATTTGAATCAATATTTTGAATTAATAAATCATTTCTTTTTTCGGAAATTAATTATTGCGTCAACATGGACACGTGGCAGCACTGGATTGGTCTGCTGACGTCAGCCGGTCCATGGACGTAGTCCACGCTCGGCTCGGGTCTACCGTGGACCCGGTCCACGGCTCCATGTGAGACTGACATGTGGGACCACTCGGGCGACGTCATTGCTGACGTCAGCGGGGCTCAGCCCACAGCGCTGACAGGTGGGTCCATCCGATGACGTCATGGGTGACATCACGGTGCGGTCGCTGACACGCGGGCCGCGCGTGTCAGTGGCCCACGCCAAGACGCCGCGTGGCGCCGCGCTCACCTCCTAGACACGTGGCACGATCGTAGCCGTTGGTTTGAAAATCGACGGCTAGGATTGGATTTGGGCCTCAAGTGCTTGGGCACACGGGTTAATCTGGGCCGTTGGATCTTGATCTAACGGTCCAGATCCAATCTAGCCTGGTGCGCTTCGCCACGTGGCACGACTAAGCCGTTGGATCTAGATCCAACGGTTGAGATTAGATCTAGGATTTTCAATGGGGAACTCACCGAGGGTGACGTGGCGCGATCTGAGCCCTTGGATCTTGATCGGACGGTTGGTGGAGCTCGGGGTCGGCGATGGCTTCACGGCGAAGTTGTGGCTGCGCCGGCCGAGGACCGACCACACGAACGGCGTTGGGGCGTGCTCGCGAGGTGAAGGGTCTCTTCGGGTGCGCTGGCCGGGTTCCGGATCCGGGGTCAATGGCGGCAGGACGGCGACGGCGCGGAATCAAGCAAAACCGCTAATGAGAGGTGCTGTAGCTCCGGCGAGCGATTCCGGCGAATCTACGGCGACTAAGGCTCGGTGAAGTAGAACAGAGATGGCGCGGGATCACGGCGGTCCTCGGGGTACCTCCCGGTACTTAAATACCCTCGGCATGCGTGCACGGGACGGAACCCTAATCCTACACGGCGGCGACGCGGCGGAGGAGTCCGGCTCGGACTCGGCGGGGACGATGACGCTCAGCCGTCCACGTGGCACGATCAACAGCCACGATCGCGTGGACGCGATCGGATCCGGGCCGGATTCGACCAAGCAGACGATGATCCTGACCGTTGGATCTTGATCCAACGGTTGGGATCGATTAGGTTTTGGAGTTGGTTTGGTCGAGTCATGTGGCTCGGGTCGGACTCGAACTCAAGTCTGACTCGGGCTCGGTCGGATGAACAGTAACCGACTCGGTTTGATTTTCCAGCGATTTAATATTTAAAATAATTCCCAGAAATTCAATTAATTCATTAAAAATAGCAAAATACTCAGAAAAATTCCAGAAAAATTCTGGAAAATATTTTAGGGTATTTGGGACTCAAATAAAATATTTCCAACAAAATTTTATTTGCAATATTAAATTCTTTAATTATGCCAAAATGGAATAAATTCAAATAAATTCCAAATAAATCCAAATAAATTCCAGAAAATTCCAAAAATTCACCAAAGTGCCAAACCACACATGAATTCAATAAAAGCAAAATTTTGGGGTGTTACAGCGACCCACCTTCAAGAAGTTCAAGGGGGGACAGGGCTCCTCCTTAGGGGCTAAGATGGGGCCGCCCCAGTCGTCTTCTTCGCGAGCGGCTGTTCGTCCTGTGCCCGGGCAGGGCATGAAGTGTTTCAAGTGCGGTGGTGAGCACCGTGCTTCAGAGTGTGGTTGGACCGGGAGTTGCAACCACTGCGGGCAAGCCCGCCACATGGGACGAAGTCTGCCGGATGAATCCCAAAGAGCATCATCAAGTGGGAGACGGTGCCTTCTCCTCCCACTCCAATGCCAGATCTTCCGTAGTCTCGGTGCACAACATGGTCGCTCCTGTTTCTCACCGCTTTGCGTGGCGCCACCAAGCATCGTGCCCGCACTGCCTGGCTTCCTCCTCGCTTGCCTCCTCCGCCCCAGCCTTGATGGGGCATCACCGAGTCGGGCTCATTCGTCCCGGTGCCACCAGAGTGTACGCTTTGCCGACCGCCGAGTCACCGGCATCCAGAGGTGGTTTCGTGTACTCTGCTCGTGGATTCCGTTGATGCCTTTGTTCTCGCTTGATTCCGAGCATCCTATTCTTTTGTGTCGTCTGAGTTTGCTAGTAGAGCTAAGTTGGGAGTTCAAATGATTTCCGAGTCCGTGTTAGTCGATTCTCCTGGGGTTTGATTGCTAGCTCTTTGGTTTGCCCGGGTTGCACCATTGCCATTGATGATGAGGTTTTCTTTGCCAATCTTATGGTGATCCAGTTGGCTCCTTTTGATGTCATTTTGGGCATGGACTGGCTGCATCAGTACCATGCAAAGATCTGTTGTTTCTGGAAAATGGTTGCCTTGCAGGCCCCGTCAGGGGTAGAGTTGACCTTTCAGGGTGGTATACCTTCCATCTCCATCTTTGCTTTGACTAGTCTGTTTTCTGGTCGCCGTTTAAGGCATTTGGGTTTCCTCATGGCTTTGTCAGAAAAGCCATCTTCTTCAGTTTCCATTGAGGAGATTCCTGTAGTGAAGGAGTTCGTTGATGTGTTCCCTGACAAGTTGCCTGGTCTACCTCCTGTGAGGAATGTGGAGTTTCGTATTGATCTTGTTCCTGACACTCGACCTATTTCTATCTCTCCATACCGCTTGGCTCGTCCTTTTCAAGACGAGTTGAAGAAGCAGTTGGAGGATCTGTTGGCCAAGGGCTTTATTCGGCGTAGCGTTTCGCCATGGGGAGCACCCGTCCTCTTCGTCTCGAAGAAGGATGGAAGTTGGCATATGTGCATTGATTATCGTGCTCTTAATCAAGTGACAGTCAAGAACAAGTATCCTTTGCCTCGCATCGAGGATCTGTTTGACCAACTGAAGGGAGCAAAGGTGTTCTCCAAGATTGATCTTCAGTCGGGGTACAATCAGATCCGTGTGAGGGAGCAGGACATTGAGAAGACTACTTTCTCCACTAGGTATGGGCATTATGAATTTAAAGTTATGTCTTTTGGACTAACTAATGCTCCTGCTGTCTTTATGGAGGCGATGAACAGTATGCTACACACGTATCTTGATGAGTTTGTGGTAGTGTTCATCGATGACATTCTGGTTTACTCTAAATCAGAAGAGGAGCATGAGCGACATTTGAGGCTTGTCTTTGTGCACCTTGAGGGAAAATCAGTTCTTTGCTAAGCTGAAAAAGTGCGAGTTCGATTTCGTAAGTGGGTTTTCTTGGCCACATCATCAATCCAGAGGGCATATCTGTAGATCCTAGCAAAGTCTCAAAGAGTTTTGGATTGGAAGAGGCCTTCCAATGTCAAAGAGGTGCGTAGTTTCCTTGGGTTGGTGGCTACTATCGGCGTTTCGTGCAGGATTTCTCTATCATTGCCAAGCCACTTTCGCACCGACTCGTAAGGGGATGAAATTCCAGGATCGCAGAGTGTGAGCACAGTTTACACTTTGAAGGAGAAGTTAGTGATCGCTCCTGTTCTTACCCTTCCCGAGCCTGGGAAGCGCTTCACGGTGTATTCGATGCTTCTCGGTTGGGACTTGGGTGTGTGCTCATGAAAGAGGGCAAGGTGATTGCTTATGCATCGAGGCGCTTGAAAAGCACAAGCGTAACTATCCCACGCATGATCTTGAGCTAGCCGCCGTGGTGTTTGCATTGAAGATATGGAGGCATTACCTGTGACGGGCGAGTCTTGTGACATTTTCATCGATCTCAAGAGCCTCAAGTACATCTTTACCCGTAAAGATTTGAACTTGAGGCAGAGGAGGTGGCTAGAATTGATAAAGTATTATGACCTTACTATCTAGTATCATCCGGGAAGGCAAATGTGGTGGCCGACGCTCGATCGCAAGACAATGCCCCTATTGTTGATTGTCTTGTTGCTGATTTTGAGCGCTTGGGGTCTCCCATCGCTATGGGACCGTGCAAGCTGAAACTCGATTGATTCTTGAGTCGCAATTCCCGAGCGCACGGGAGGCATAGCAAAGATGACCGTTTGCTCCAGCAGTAAGGAAATGCCTTGAGGATGGCAAGTCCGAGACTTTACCGCTGATGATGCGGAGCTTTGAGATTTCAGGGCCGTTTGTGCGCACCTCAAATCTCAAGTGAAATAAGACATTCTCGAAGAGGCTCATCGCACCTCGCACACGATCCATCCTGGTGAGACCAAGATATACAGGGACTTGAAGAAGAATTTCTGGTGGAAAAGGATGAGAGTGGATATTGCCAAGTTTGTGGCGTCTTGTGGGATCTGTCAGAAGATAAAAGCTGAGCATAAGCGTCCCGCCGGCCTGTTGCAGCCATTGGAGATTCCTGTGTGGCCATGGGATGACATCTCCATGGATTTCGTGGTTGGTCTACCTCGTTCTCCACGAGGGAAGGATGCTGTTTGGGTTGTGGTGGACCGTCTCAGCAAGTCTGCGCATTTCATTCCTATCCGCACGACCAATTCTGCGAGCGAGTTGGCTCCCATCTATGTGCGGGAGATTGTGAGACTGCATGGTGTACCTAAGATCATTATTTCTGATCGGGATGCGAAGTTCGTCTCCAAGTTCTGGGAGAGTTTGCAGAGTGCTTTGGGTACGCAGCTTCGCCTTAGTACCGCTTTTCACCCTCAGACGGATGGACAGTCTGAGCGTACCATCCAGACTTTGGAAGACATGCTCAGGGCCTGTGTGATGGCTTGGAAAGGTAGCTGGGAGGATCATTTGCCTCTTGCGGAGTTTGCTTACAATAACAGCTATCATTCCAGCATCCGGGCTACTCCTTATGAGGTACTATATGGCCGGAAGTGCAGATCGCCACTTTGTTGGGATGCAGTGGGCGAGAGAGCAGTTCTTGGACCGGATTGGGTTCAGCAGACTGTTGATCGCGTGGCGGAGGTACGGCAGAACCTTCTCGCAGCCACAGAGCGCATGTAAGAGCTATGTTGATGTGAGGCGGCGAGACTTGGAGTTTGAGGTGGGTGATAGCGTACTCTTGTGAGTATCTCCCACCAAGGGTGTGGTGCGTTTGGCACCAAAGGAAAGCTCACCCAAGGTATGTTGGGCCTTTTCCTATCATCGCCCGAGTTGGTAGGTTGGCCTATCGCCTGAGCTACCTAATCTATGCAAGGTGTGCATAATGTGTTCCATGTCTCGATGTTGAGGAAATACTTGCATGATCCGGAGTTGGTGGTTCCGTTGGAACCATTAGTGCTTGAGCAGGACCTCACCTTCGAGTCCCGTCCTGTGGAAATTCTGGGGACTTCGGAGCGAGTGATGAAGAACCGGACGCTCAAGTTCGTTAAAGTTTTGTGGTCACATCAGACCGAGAGAGAAGCAACTTGGGAGCTGGAATCTCGCATGTGTGAGAAGTATCCCGAGCTTTTCGCCTTAGGTATGTGATGTGAAAACCAAGCAATCTTCGGTTTTGCTGGGTTGCGCGTTGGTACGTTTTAGATTCGAGGTCGAATCCTGTTGAAGGGGGGAAGAATGTGACACCACAGAGTGTCGTAACCTTAATTATTGTGCATGATTTGGTCAAAATCAGTATGAGATGTGGAATTAAGGTTAAAACTATAGGTTATGGAGGTTAATAGCTTTTCCGGGCCGTTTCCGGGCCGTTTTCGGGGTTTTGGGCCTTCCCGAGGGAGTTTTGGGCCTTGGTGGGCTTTGGTGGGATGGATTAGGTCTCCGTAACGGACTAGGATTGTGTTGAGGGCTGGTAAAAGGGGCTTCCCCCAGCCCCCTTGCGCCCCATGCAGCATTGGTGTGCCCCTCTCCCTCCCCCTCCTAAGCCCTAGCCGCCACCCCCTCTCCCTCTCCCTCTTGTGCGCCTCCACCTCCCCCTTTGCCCCATTGCTCCCCACCTCTCCACCACCTCTCCTCCACCCCCTTCCTGCCCTAGGGTGGTCTCCACACCTCTGCACCTTGTGGATCCATCCGTTGGAGCGAGGAGCGACGAGCGAGGAGCGTGGAGCGAGGAGCGATTCGCGAGGAGATCTATTGGAGTTTCATTCGTTGGGCAAAGGTATGATCATGGGGATCCTTGGGTTTGATCTAGGTACTGTTCTTAGGGTGTTTATGAAGTTTTTAGATTAATTGGTGGTGCTGGGTTGGAGTTCTTTGGGTTAGATCTAGACGTTGCCACGTTTCTGTTTTCGGGCAGCATGAGCAGTCGACCTAGGGTTCGAGTTTTTATCGATTTAGATTCCGAATCTGTCAGTACGGACTTAAACGAAGTTGTAGATAATTTAATTATCTTTCCGTGGACATAAAGCATGTTAAAATCCGATCAGCCGTTTGAAAGTTATGGCCGTTTTACCGAGCGTGTTAAAATCTGTGACGCGATTGGAACAGATCGTAGTAATCTGTAGATTAAATAATTTTAGAGTCCGAATCAGTCTTTCCGTATAACTAGAAAAAGGTAGGAAATTTCCTAAGCTTCGCGATGGTGTACTCGTTTAATCGATTTGGAGTCCCAGAACTCAAGTTATGGCCTTTGCAAGGCTGCTGTCCCGCCGGGACAGAACCTCTGTTTTTAGGTTTGCATGTAGTGGGCAATGTCGGGTTAGATGGGGATTTGTGTACTGTTTTGCGGGCATGATTGTGAGTGTGTGATGCCTATGTGCAGGTGGTGTGACCCCGGGAGTGCCCTCTTCTTCCCGCCAATCCGTTGCACGTGGTTGAGGCAAGTGTGTTGTGATGGATAGCGAGTTGTAGGTTGCATGTTGAAATTAGATGGAATTGTCTACATGATATATGTCCACTTGCCATGTTTTAATGATTGCTATGATATTATGAGCATGTTTAAGATGTTATGATGCCATGTGTTAATATATGAGTTTTATATATTGTTGGCATGCTTGCATACATGACATGTTACATGGCCCGGGCGGTGAGAAAGTCATTAACTAATCCGGGAAGGTCGGTGAGAAAGTTATGACTAATCCGGAGAGCCAATAAAGTAAGTCCTACATCGTGATTCCATCTACCGTGGGTTGTGGAAGCGAGGAGTAGGCACCCTCCATCTTCGGGATGGAAGGGGGGAGAGGGTGCACACCGACGGGTGTGTACTCAACCATACCGGTATGAGTTTCCAAGGAGACATGAGCATTGCATTACATCTCATACATATTGATGATGACGATGTTAAGTGTTTATGAATAAGATGATTTACATGAAGGGAGATGCTATTGCCATATTGTTGTTCTTGTTGTCCATTGCAATATGCTTGCTGAGTTTCGAACTCACGCTTGTGTTTTCTTATTGTTTTAGGTACCATGAGAACGGCATGCGGGAAAGGGGAATAGACACACGCCCACACGTTGCTTCACCTTAATGTTTCCCCAAGTCAATTCTTTTAGTTTGATAATAAATTGCGTGTGGTGGTCATTAAATTAAGGCTTAGCTTGGTTAATGAGAGTTTTATTGTTCGTTTGACACTTGAAACTTTAAGTGCTTAATGTTAGTCTTTTATTGTCGTTAAGACTCTTTTTATTGCTGTTTTAGATGTTTCCCTTATTGCCATATAATGCTATATTGTTGTTGCTCCTTAAATTCATGATAAAACAAAGGAGGTGCTGCCGAAATCTCGGTTTTTAGCCTATGCGCCTTTGCTGGAATTTTTTGTTAAATGTGGTATTTAGATGTTGTTTAGCTTATGTTTGGTAGCATTCAGGCATATTAAATGCCGGGGTGTTACAGCAACCTCGGGCGATGTCTCACGCATTAAATAACCCCGGGATGCGCGCACAAATCGGAACCCTAACGAGACACGGCGGCTACGCGGCGGAGGAATCCGGCTCGGACTCGGCGGGGACGACGACGGAGAACCGTCCACGTGGCGCGATCGACGGTCACGATCGCGCGGGCGCGATCGGACCCGGCCCGGTTTCGGCTCGAACCGATACGGTCCAATCTGGACCGTTGGATCCCGATCCAACGGTCGGGATCGAGTAGGGTTAGGACTGGGTTTGGTCGAGTCAGTTGGCTCGGGTCGGACTCGAGTCCGACTCGGGTTCCGACTCGGTCGGATGAACAGTACTCGACCCGAGTTGATTTTCCAGCGATTTAATATTTAAAATAATTCCCAATAATTCATTTAATTCAAGAAAAATAGCAAAATACTCGGAAAAATTCCAGAAAAATTCTGGAAAATATTTTAGGGTATTTGGGACTCAAATAAAATATTTCCAACAAAACTTTATTTGAAAATTTAATTTCTTTAATTATTTCAATATGGAATAAATTCAAATTAAATCCAAATAAATCCAAATAAATTCCAGAAAATTCCAAAAATTCACAAATGTGCAAATAATATTTTAATTTCATGAAAAGCAAAAATTGGGGTGTTACATGTTTGCCGTGAGGATTCGAGCGTTTTGGGTTGATGGAGCCCTTTGTGGTTGAAACGCAGATTCTGTTTGGGAATGGAAGTGAAGGTCGACCTGTGAGATGTTTCCCTTAGTTGAGCTAGATCATTACTTTTCTCGCCAAGTGTTGGTTTTGAGAACTCGCTTGTTGTTTGTTCCGGTTTGAGGTTTCGGGCAGTTGTTTTATGCTGCAGAGAAGTCTTTTGTCCTTGGGGATTTTGTTGTTTTTTTTTGGCGTCCTTCGGATTCGAGGTCGAATCTTGTTGAAGGGGGGAAGAATGTGACACTACGGTATGGTGTGACATTATAGAATGTGAAATTAGAGAATAAAACCTTTCGGCTTGAGGTTTACTCGTGTTTTTGGGCCATTTGAAGTGTTGTGTCACCACGGAGTGTCAGAACCTTATAAATGGTGCATGATGAGGTCAAAAACATTATGCGATGTGGAATTAAGGTTAAAACCATAGGGTATGGATGTTAATTGCGTTTTCGGGCCGTTTCCGAGGTTTTGGGCCTTCCCAGGGGAGTTTGGGCCTAAAAGAGGGGGTTGTGGGCTTTGGTGGGATGGAGTGGGATTCCATTTAGGATTAGGAATAGGTGTGGGGGCTGGTAAAAGGCCTCCCCCCTGCACCCTTCCGCCCCACACCCTGCCCTTGGGCGCCCCCACCTCTCCCTCCATGCCCTAGCCGCCACCCCCACCTCCCCCTGTCCCTTGCATGCGCCTCCACCTCCCCCATTGCTCCCCTTTGCTCCCCACCTCTCCACCACCTCTCCTCCACCCCCTTTCTGCCCTAGGGTGGCCTCCCCACCCCCTGCACCTCGAGGATCCATCCGTTGGAGCGAGGAGCGAGGAGCGATCCGGGAGGAGTTTCGTTGGGATTTCGGTCGTCGGGCGAAGGTATGGCCATGTGACTCCTTGGGGTTGGGCTAGGTACTGTTCTAAGGGTGTTTATCAAGTTTTTAGATCAATTGGTGGTGCTGGAATTGAGTAGATTGGATTAGATCTAGATGTTGCCACGTTTCTGTTTTGGGACAGCATGAGCAGTCGACCTAGAGTTCAGTTTTCACCAATTTAGATTTGGGAATTGGTCGTACGTGTGTAGAAGAAGTTGTAGACAATTTCATTATCTTTCAGTGGACAAAAAGAACGTTAAATTCCGATCAGCCGTTTGAAAGTTATGGCTGTTTTACCGAGCGTGTTAAAATCTGTGACGCGATTGGAACAGATCACGGTAATCTGTAGATTAAACAACTTTGGAGTCCGAATCAGTCTTTCCATAAACCTAGAAAAAGTTGGGAAATTTCCTAAGCTACGCGAGGATGTACTCGTTTAATTGATTCGGAGTCCCAGAACTCAAGTTATGCCTTTTGGAAGGCTGCTGTCCCGTCGGGACAGAACCTCTGTTTTTGGTTATTGCGAGTAGTTGGCAATGTCGGGGTAAATGAGGGTTTGCGTACTATTTTGTGGGCATGATTGTGAGTGTGTGGTACCTATGTGCAGGTGGTGTGACACCGGGGGTGCCTTCTACTTCCCGCCAATCCGTCGCCCGTGGTTGAGGCAAGTGTATTGTAATGGATAGCGATTGTAGGTTGTTTGATTGATTGAGATTGAAGTTTGAATATATGATATGTTCTCATGCCATGCCTTAATGTTTGCCATTGATATGGTGAGTATGTTTATTATGTGATGATGACATGTGTTAATGTACAAGTTATCCACGATGATGCCATGTGTTAATGTACAAGTTAAATATGATGTTGGCATAAATGCATACATGGCATGTTACATGGCCTGGGCGGTGAGAAAGTCATAATTAGTCCGGGAAGGTCGGTGAGAAAGTTATGACTAATCCGGAGAGCCAATGAGTAAGTCCTACATCGTGATTCCATTCACCGCGGTGAACGGAAGCGAGGAGTAGGCACCCTCCATCTTCGGGATGGAAGGGGGGAGAGGGTGCACACCGACGGGTGTGTACTCAACCATACCGGTATGAGTTTCCAGGAGATATGTGCATCGCATTGCATTACATTGCATTTCATTATATGAGGATGTTATATGAGGATGATTTATGATGATGTCAATGATATGCTTACACTATGAATATGAGATGTGTATGGTGTTGTGTGCGAAAAGTGGTGATGAAGGTATTGGAATGTGTTTTCTTGTTCCATTGCAATATACTTGCTGAGTGATGAACTCACGCTTGTGTTTATGTTGTTTTTCTTAGGTACCATGAAACCGGCATGCGGGAAAAAGGGGTTAGATACACATCTACACGTAACTCCACACAAATTAGACAGTGTTACCACTTGGAGTCATGATAATGAAAGTATTGCCATGAAACTTGGAGAATTGCTTAACTGTGTGCTCGGTCTTACTATTTGATTCGTTTAGCTCATGAAGTGGTTGAAGGCTTTATCCTGGACTTATATTGTTGCTATGTCACATGTTATTGCTGTTTTAGATGCTTTCCATTATGATATAACTTGTGATGTTTTGTTGTTGCTCCGAATCATGGAAAAACAAAGGAGATGCTGCCGAAACTTTCGGTATTAGCATTTGTTCCTTTGCTGTAATTTAGCTTAATTCATGGTATTTAGGTGTTGTTTAGCCTATGTTTGGTAGCATTTGGGCATATTAAATGCCGGGGTGTTACAATATCAATTGAGAAGATATAAGACTTATTGTTAATGAGGTTGTTAAGGGCAGTGTTAATGCTATTATTCAATCTATTTTAAATAGTTGGAGTATGTTGTGTGGTGGTAATTTTATTATAACCTATGTATAGGGTAGCTAAAAGTAATGTTGTTGGTTGATGATTATGCCGATTATTGATATTGATGACTTAGTAGTGGTGGTAGTTGTGTAGATTACTTGTTGGAAACCATTGTTAAAATGGAGATTTTTGTAACAAGTTGTGATGGAGTGAACCATAGATGATTAACATGATGTACAATTTTATCCTTAATGAATGTATGTCTTAGAATCATAGATATGAACTCTGACTTGTAGAGATATTACTTATTTGTTGAAGTCATTTTATTGATTGAACAAGTTTCAATTGTCAAGATTTTGACGTATGGATAGTATAAAATTTATAGGTTGACCATGCTCAAGTAGCTGTTGAAGTACTATGTTTGAAATATAGAATATGTTGTTATATGATTTCGTGATCCGTGGGGATCATGTCAATGTAGTCTTAGTTGGGTGCCTTTGTGATAAGCAACTTAAACCTTAATTAAAAGTGTTGGGAATGGTAACTAGAGAAAGAAATTGTTATGTAAATCTTGTTAAATCCGGTTGGACTCTCTTGATGAGTAAATAGTGATTTTTGAATGCTTAAATGGTAAGTGTAGTGGAATACAAGTTATGGTGGGATTCATGCTGAGCTGGTGTTTAAAACCCTTTCAACTGGTGTGGTTGTTTGCCATTTTGGTTGAATCCCTTCGGTCAAGGTATTCCTTGTGTTGTGTTTCCGAGTTTCCCTAAAACCCGTAGCTATTGGTGCCAATCTTTGGTTTTGGCTATTTTGTTTAATTTGTGTTATGAGTATGGATTTACACCCAAAAGTTTTTGAGTGGATCGCGCTCCTTCGCATTCACCCTGAATTATCTTTGGAATAAATTTTAACGGAAGCAGATGGACATAGTGGGTTGTGTTGGAAACTCTTGAGATTTAATTAGTAACTCTTTTTGACTAGAGTTGGATTTATTTGCATAACGTGTGTGGTGTTTGCAAGTGCTCCAAAAGGTGGTTTTTATGGATGTTTCATCGGTGATGTTGTTAGCAAAGTGTTCTCTTTTGGGATATGAGTTTCCCTTTCTTTTGAGAAAAATATGTGGCGGTTGTGTGTACAGATGTTTGACTTTGGAGTCGATGTTCTTTTCCAAAATGTTGATTTTGGTTAAAATGCGATGTTTTGCAAGATTAGTTTTCAAATTGACGTGGCTTCCTATACGATGTGGTGTTCCTATTAATGGTGTTGCCGTTATAGTTTATATGAATTTCTCAACCATCGATGTTAATTGTGTTTCAATCATGTGATACCGAGGAAAAAGTCTTTTGGTGGATGACTATTCGGTATTGTTGTTACATGAAGAATGAATGGTGAAAAGGAAGCATGACATTGTTTATAGATGTTTAATGATGAAAGAGTCGATGAGCCAGGTCGGTGAGAAAGTCATATATGGATATATGACTAATCCGGAGTGCTCTTGAAAAATGTGCATGCATGTCATAAATCGAGACTTCTATTTCTTTCTGGTATGTTGGTTGTGGTGTAGGAGGTTTGTGTTTCCTTTGCATCTTAGCTTAGGAAAAATAAGATGAGTACTCTTTGGTTGTTGCCGGATTCTTTCCAAAGTGGCTTTTAGCGTTTTGGAGTTCGAGTTGTTGTATGTGGATCATTTTGGGTTCATGCGTTTTGGTTGAGCTTTCTCAATGATTGTACCCTTTGTTCTGATTCTTTGAAAGGAAGAATGCGAGAGCGAGACCTCCTAAGAAAGGAAAATTTAGTGTGGGTTGGTAATGACCTAAGATATTAGGCGTTGCTAGTGGTTGATCGTAACTAGTTTGGAAGTGAAGAGTAAAGGAATGTTGTGTATGACCCAATTCAAATTTTCTTGGAGAATTGTCATTGAGGTGTTCCGCGATAGGGTTGATCAAATTATTAGTGGACCACTTGGTGGTTGCTAGTAATTGCTTTCTGTTTTTGAACAGTATGGGATCTTTTGTCGCCGATCTTTGAGCGTGTTGTGCCAACCGAAGAGGAATGTTCGGTTGTTGTTGAATTTGCGGGTTTTCAGAACCCTAGTCATAACGTAGGCTTCTCCTTTCGGTGGTAGTGGGGTGGGTGTTGGTCTTGTTGTAAAAGATCAGCATGTAACCCCGTTGGTTCGAGCAGTTAGTAATCATAGAGTGTTGTGTCTCACTTGGTTTGCGTTGTCTTGAATACGCCGAACCACAATTGAGAGGTTGAGACGTGAATCACTTTTGTGCGTGGGAGCGGAAGATAGATCTAGAAGTTGGTACCATGTCCTTCTGGAGAGTGGCTTTGGTTAAAGGGATCGGGCACTTTAGTGCCAACGAATGCATGGAATGAGGAGTGTGAGACCGTTTTATTTCGTGGTCTGTTTGGGACTTTAACCTACCGCTTGGGTTGTGCTGAGGCCGTATGTGAGTGCTTTTGTGTTTCAATGTTGAGTAAGAATTCTGGCAAGTTTTAAATGTGAGCTATCTTTAGAGCTGTCAGTCTTTGATCCTTAGCTCCTTGCCTCTGAGTGCTGGCTGGTGCAAATCATAGGGGCTTCTAAGCGGGATCTGAGGCGTGAACCATAACTCCCTTTGATTTAGTTGTTTGCGAAGTGGCGTGTCTCGGATTCGGGGTCGAATCCTGTTGAATGGGGGAAGAATGTGACACTACGGAATGGTGTGACATTATAAAATGTGAATATTGAGATTAAAAACATTATGGAATGTGGAATTGGAGGTTAAAACCCTACGGTATGAGGTTTATTCACGTTTTTGGGCCGTTTCCGGGAGTTTGGGCCTTTCCGGGGGAGTTTGGGCCTAAAGGGAAGGGTCGTGGGCTTTGGTGGGAAAGATTTTGAGTCCATTTAGGAGTAGGATTCCTGTTTGGGCTGGTAAGAATGGGCTTTCCCTGCCACTTGTGCGCCCCCACCTCCCTCTTGTGCGCTCCCTCCACCTCCCCTTGTGCCCTAGCCGCCCCCACCTCCCCTCTCCCTCTTGCGTGCGCCCCCTTGCTCTTCCCATTGCTCCACCACCCCTCCACCACCTCTCCACCTCCCTTGCTGCCCCTAGGGGAGATCCCCACCTCAACACATCGAAGATAATTCCGTTGGAGCGCTCCGCGATGAGGAGATCCGGCGGGATTGGAGCGAGGAAGGAGATCGCGCGAACCGGGAGGAGATCTATTGGGTTTTCGTGCGTCGGGCGAAGGTGTGGCCATGGGACTCCATGGGGTTGGCCTAGGTACTGTTCTTAGGGTCATTATCATGTTTTTAGATCAATTGGTGGTGCTGGAATTGAGTAGATTAGATGAAATCTAGAAGTTGCCACGTTCTCTGTTTCGGGCAGCATGAGCAGTCGACCTACGGTTTGGGTTTTCGTCAATTTAGAATCGGAAATTGGTCATACGGCTGTTGAAGAAGTTGTAGGTAATTTCAATATCTTTCCGTGGGTATAAAGAACGTCCAATTCCGCCCAACCGTTTGAAAGTTATGATCGTTTTACCGAACGTATTAAAATCTGTTATGTGCTTTGGACAAATCACGGTTTTCTGTAGATTAAACCATTTTAGAGTCCGAATCAGTCTTTCCATATACTTATAAAAAGTTGGGAAATTTCCTAAGCTCCGCGAGGATGTACTCGTTTAATTGATTCAGAGTATTAGAACCCGAGTTATGCCTTTTGGAAGGCTGCTGTCCCGACGGGACAGAACCTCTGTTTTTGGGTTTAGCGAGTAGTTTGCGATGTCGGGGTAGAAGAGGGATTGCTTACTGTTTTGTGGACATGACTGTGAGTGTGTGGTACTCATGTGCAGGTGTTGTGACCCTGGGAGTGCCTTCTACTTCTCGCCAATCCGTTGCCCGTGGTTGAGGCAAGTGTATTGTAATGGATAGCGGTTTGTAGGTTGCTAGTTGAGACTAGATGAAATTTATTATATGATATGATCACTTGCCATGCTTTAATGATTGCCAATGATATGATGAGTATGCTTATTATGTTATGATACCATGTGTTAATGTACAAGTTAATTATGAGGTTGGCATATTTGCATACATGGCATGTTACATGGCCAGGGCGGTGAGAAAGTCATAACTAGTCCGGGGAAGGTCGGTGAGAAAGTTATGACTATTCCGGAGAGCAAATGAATAAGTCCTACATCGTGATTCCATTCACCGCGGTGAACGGAAGCGAGGAGTAGGCACCCTCCATCTTCGGGATGGAAGGGGGGAGAGGGTGCACACCGACGGGTGTGTACTCAACCATACCGGTATGAGTTTCCAAGGAGACATGAGCATCGCATCGCATTGCATACATAATGGTGATGATATTGATATGTGATGATGAATGAGATGAAAGACATGATATGAGTTGTTGTAGCCATGTAATTGTTTTTGTGTACCATTGCAATATGCTTGCTGAGTGTTGAACTCACGCTTGTGCTTTCTTGTTGTTTTAGGTACCATGAGATCGGCATGCGGGGAAGGGAATTAGTCACACTTCTACACGTAGCGTCACTCAATTGTTCCCACAGTCACTCAATTGGGTCTTGATAATAAATTAAGTGTGATGCATATTGATTTATGGTTTAGTTTTGCGATATGAGTCTTATTGTTCATTTGGCTCATGGAGACATTGAAGGCTTGGGATTAGACTTATATTGCTATCATGCTGTAACACCCCAGCATTTAATATGCCTGAATGCTAGCAAACATAAGCTAAACAACATCTAAATACCACAATTAAACATAAATTCCAGCAAAGGTGCACATGCTAAAAACCGAGATTTCGGCAGCATCTCCTTTGTTTTAACAAGGTTTGAAGCTACCACAATAGTAACATGTCAAAATAGCATAATGAACGATAGCAATAACATGATCAAACGGAAGAATAGCCACCTTACCACTAAGGATATAAATTCTATTCATCACATGACAAGGACTAATCAATTACTCATAACGACCAACGAATCATCGAAATCGTAGTTTAGTTCACTGAATTAACCATAACCATAAGGGAAAATAGATATTCCAAGGACCTACAGCCCGCCCTTGATGTGTAACTCTGTTTGGCTAGAGTTGGTATCAGAGCGGGCTGTAGGTCCTTGGAATATGTATTTTTAGTGTCATACCTTAGGTTGCAACTAAAATGTGATGTGGAATAACTTAGAAACATGGCTTATGTTCTAACTAAAACTTTGTTATAGGATAGCAACATTAAAACTTGCAAAAGTGGTATACCTAGAGAAAGTTGGGACATCCCCACCTCAACACATCGAAGATAATTCCGTTGGAGCGCTCCGCGATGAGGAGATCCGGCGGGATTGGAGCGAGGAAGGAGATCGCGCGAACCGGGAGGAGATCTATTGGGTTTTCGTGCGTCGGGCGAAGGTGTGGCCATGGGACTCCATGGGGTTGGCCTAGGTACTGTTCTTAGGGTCATTATCATGTTTTTAGATCAATTGGTGGTGCTGGAATTGAGTAGATTAGATGAAATCTAGAAGTTGCCACGTTCTCTGTTTCGGGCAGCATGAGCAGTCGACCTACGGTTTGGGTTTTCGTCAATTTAGAATCGGAAATTGGTCATACGGCTGTTGAAGAAGTTGTAGGTAATTTCAATATCTTTCCGTGGGTATAAAGAACGTCCAATTCCGCCCAACCGTTTGAAAGTTATGATCGTTTTACCGAACGTATTAAAATCTGTTATGTGCTTTGGACAAATCACGGTTTTCTGTAGATTAAACCATTTTAGAGTCCGAATCAGTCTTTCCATATACTTATAAAAAGTTGGGAAATTTCCTAAGCTCCGCGAGGATGTACTCGTTTAATTGATTCAGAGTATTAGAACCCGAGTTATGCCTTTTGGAAGGCTGCTGTCCCGACGGGACAGAACCTCTGTTTTTGGGTTTAGCGAGTAGTTTGCGATGTCGGGGTAGAAGAGGGATTGCTTACTGTTTTGTGGACATGACTGTGAGTGTGTGGTACTCATGTGCAGGTGTTGTGACCCTGGGAGTGCCTTCTACTTCTCGCCAATCCGTTGCCCGTGGTTGAGGCAAGTGTATTGTAATGGATAGCGGTTTGTAGGTTGCTAGTTGAGACTAGATGAAATTTATTATATGATATGATCACTTGCCATGCTTTAATGATTGCCAATGATATGATGAGTATGCTTATTATGTTATGATACCATGTGTTAATGTACAAGTTAATTATGAGGTTGGCATATTTGCATACATGGCATGTTACATGGCCAGGGCGGTGAGAAAGTCATAACTAGTCCGGGGAAGGTCGGTGAGAAAGTTATGACTATTCCGGAGAGCAAATGAATAAGTCCTACATCGTGATTCCATTCACCGCGGTGAACGGAAGCGAGGAGTAGGCACCCTCCATCTTCGGGATGGAAGGGGGGAGAGGGTGCACACCGACGGGTGTGTACTCAACCATACCGGTATGAGTTTCCAAGGAGACATGAGCATCGCATCGCATTGCATACATAATGGTGATGATATTGATATGTGATGATGAATGAGATGAAAGACATGATATGAGTTGTTGTAGCCATGTAATTGTTTTTGTGTACCATTGCAATATGCTTGCTGAGTGTTGAACTCACGCTTGTGCTTTCTTGTTGTTTTAGGTACCATGAGATCGGCATGCGGGGAAGGGAATTAGTCACACTTCTACACGTTGCGTCACTCAATTGTTCCCACAGTCAGTCAATTGGGTCT
Source organism: Rhipidocladum racemiflorum (assembly GCA_036346355.1). NCBI lineage: Eukaryota > Viridiplantae > Streptophyta > Magnoliopsida > Poales > Poaceae > Rhipidocladum > Rhipidocladum racemiflorum. Next base: position 53,731,321 of record CM070577.1, on the reverse strand, counting down.
TGATAATAAATTAAGTGTGATGCATATTGATTTATGGTTTAGTTTTGCGATATGAGTCTTATTGTTCATTTGGCTCATGGAGACATTGAAGGCTTGGGATTAGACTTATATTGCTATCATGCTGTAACACCCCAGCATTTAATATGCCTGAATGCTAGCAAACATAAGCTAAACAACATCTAAATACCACAATTAAACATAAATTCCAGCAAAGGTGCACATGCTAAAAACCGAGATTTCGGCAGCATCTCCTTTGTTTTAACAAGGTTTGAAGCTACCACAATAGTAACATGTCAAAATAGCATAATGAACGATAGCAATAACATGATCAAACGGAAGAATAGCCACCTTACCACTAAGGATATAAATTCTATTCATCACATGACAAGGACTAATCAATTACTCATAACGACCAACGAATCATCGAAATCGTAGTTTAGTTCACTGAATTAACCATAACCATAAGGGAAAATAGATATTCCAAGGACCTACAGCCCGCCCTTGATGTGTAACTCTGTTTGGCTAGAGTTGGTATCAGAGCGGGCTGTAGGTCCTTGGAATATGTATTTTTAGTGTCATACCTTAGGTTGCAACTAAAATGTGATGTGGAATAACTTAGAAACATGGCTTATGTTCTAACTAAAACTTTGTTATAGGATAGCAACATTAAAACTTGCAAAAGTGGTATACCTAGAGAAAGTTGGGAAATTTCCTAAGCTACGCGAGGATGTACTCGTTTAATTGATTCGGAGTCCCAAAACTCAAGTTATGCCTTTTGGAAGGCTGCTGTCCCGATGGGACAGAACCTCTGTTTTTAGGTTTTGCGAATTGTTGGCAATGACGGGGTAGATGAGGGTTTGCGTACTGTTTTGTGGGCATGATTGTGAGCGTGTGGTAACTATGTGTAGGTGGTGCGACCCCGGGAGTGCCCTCTACTTCCCGCCAATCCGTTGCCCGTGGTTGAGGCAAGTGTGTTGTGATGGATAGCGATTTGTAGGTTGCTTGTTGAGAATAGATGGAATTGACTACATGATATATGATCACTTGCCATGCTTTTATGATTGCCAATGATATGATGAGCATGTTTATTATGTTATGATGCCGTGTGTTAATATGTGAGTTAAATATGATGTTGGCATAACTGCATACATGACATGTTACATGCCCCAGGCGGTGAGAAAGTCATAACTAATCCGGGAAGGTCGGTGAGAAAGATATGACTAATCCGGAGAGCCAATGAGTAAGTCCTACATCGTGATTCCATTCACCGCGGTGAACGGAAGCGAGGAGTAGGCACCCTCCATCTTCGGGATGGAAGGGGGGAGAGGGTGCACACCGACGGGTGTGTACTCAACCATACCGGTATGAGTTTCCAAGGAGACATGAGCATCGCATTGCACTTCATACATATTGATGATGATGATGATAATATGTGACCATGAATGAGATGGTTTACATGATGTGAGATATTGAATGATGATAATTGTTTATGTTTGTACCATTGCAATATACTTGCTGAGTGATGAACTCACGCTTGTGTTTATGTTGTTTTCTTTTAGGTACCATGAATCCGACATGCGGGAAAGGGAGCTAGTCACACGTCATCACGTAGCATCACACATATACACAATGACATGTTCTTTCCCTTATGGTTATGGTTAATTCAGTGAACTAAACTATGGTTTCGATGATTCGTTGGTCGTTATGAGTAATTGATTAGTCCTTACTTGTCATGTGATGAATAGAATTTATATCCTTAGTGGTAAGGTGGCTATTCTTCCATTTGATCATGTTATTGCTATCGTTCATTATGCTATTTTGACATGTTACTATTGTGGTAGCTTCAAACCTTGTTAAAACAAAGGAGATGCTGCCGAAATCTCAATTTTTAGCATGTGCGCCTTTGCTGGAATTTATGTTTAATTGTGGTATTTAGATGTTGTTTAGCTTATGTTTGCTGGCATTCAGGCATATTAAATGCCGGGGTGTTACACATGCCTATAATTATTGCTGTTTTAGATGCCTCTTATATTGCCATATATTGCTATGCTGTTGATGTTCCTTCAATTCATGTTAAAACAAAGGAGATGCTGCCGAAATTTTAGTTTTTAGCATTTGTTCCTTTGCTGTAATTTACCTTAATTTATGGTATCTAGATGTTGTTTAACCTATGTTTGGTAGCATTCAGGCATGCTAGATGCCGGGGTGTTACAATCCGTTGGTTCTTCATTCGTCGGGCGAAGGTATGGCCACGGGAATCCCTGGGGTTGGTCTAGGTATTGTTCTAGGGGTTGATATCATGTTTTTAGAACAATTGGTGGTGCTGTAATTGGGTAGATTAGATGAAATCTAGAGTTTGCCAAGTTCTCTGCTTCGGGCAGATTGTGCAGTCGACCTAGGGCAGCAGTTTTCGTGACTTTAGAGTCGGAATTTGGTCGTCCGCCTGTTGAAGAGGTTGTAGATAACTTCAATACCTTTCAGTGGACATAAAGAACGTCCAATTCCGCCCAGGCGTTTGAAAGTTATGCTCATTTTACCGAACGTGTTCAAATTTGTGACGAGATTGGAAAGATCACGGTATTCTGTAGAATAAACCACTTTAGAGGCCGAATCAGTTTTTCCATATACTTAGAAAAAATTAGGAAATTTTCTATGATACGCGAGGATGTACTCGTTTAATCGATTTGGAGTCTTAGAACCCGAGTTATGCTCGTTGGAAGTCTGCTGTCCCGACGGGACAGAACCTCTATTTTGGATTTTGCGAGTAGTTTGCGAAGTCGGGGTAGAAGAGTGTTTGCGTATTCTTTTGTGGGTACGATTTTGAGTGTGTGTTGCCCATGTGCAGGTGGTGTGACCCTGGGAGTGCCCTCTACTTCTCGCCAATCCGTCGCCCGTGGTTGAGGCAAGTGTATTGGAATGGGTAGCGGGTTGTAGATTGCATGTTTTGTTGAGTTGAAATTGAATCTATGATATGTTCACATGCCATGCTTTAATGTTTGCCATTGATATGATGAATACGGTTTATTATGTTGTGATGCCATGTGTTAATGTACAAGTTATCTATGGTGTTGGCATGTTTGCATACATGGCATGATACTTGGTCGGGTCGGTGAGGAAGTCATAACTAGTCCGGTAAGGTCGGTGAGAAAGTTATGACTAGTCTGGGGCGCCATTGAGTAAGTCCTACATCATGATTCCATCCACCGCGGTGAAGGGAAGCGAGGAGTAGGCACCCTCCATCTTCGGGATCGAAGGGAAGAGAGGGTGCACACCGACGGGTGTGCACTCAACCATACCGGTATGAGTTTCCAGGAGACATGTGCATCGCATTGCATTGCATTTATGATGATGATGATATGTGAGTATGAATAAGATGATAGGCATGATTGAGGTGTTGAAGCCATGTAATTGATCTTTTGTACCATTGCAATATACTTGTTGAGTGTTGAACTCACGCTTGTGCTCTCTTGTTGTTTTAGGTACCATGAGATCGGCATGCGGGGAAGGGAACTAGTCACACTCCTACACGTAGTTTCACACATTTGTTCTCACAGTTATTCATTTGGAGTCTTGATAATAAATTTAGTGTGATGCTTATTGGTTTATGATCTAGTTTTGCGTTATGAGAGCCTTATTGTTCGTTTGGCTCATGAACACTTTGAATGCTTGAGATTTGACTTATATTGCTGTCATGCCATTATTTATTGCTATTTTAGATGTCTCTTATATTGCCATATATATTGCTATGCTTCTGCTGTTGCTTCAATTCTTGGAAAAACAAAGGAGATGCTGCCGAAATTTTCGATATTAGCATTTGCTCCTTTGCTGTAATTTACTTGTAATTGTGGTATTTAGAGGTTGCTTAGTCTATGTTTGGTAGCATTCGGGCATATTAAATGCCGGGGTGTTACATAGTATTTACTCATTTGCTGTAATTTACTTTAATTTGTGGTATTTAGATGTTTCTTAGTCTATGTTTGGTAGCATTCAGGCATACTAGATGCCGGGGTGTTACAAAATGTTTCAAAAATATGGGAGAAGCAGGACTCGAACGCACAACCTCGTGACTCCAGCCTCACACTTCTAACCAACCCACCCACCATCGAGTACTGATATACATAGAATATGCACTCCTTTTGAACTTTCCTGAAACGAGGCATCAGTACCGGTTCGTAACATGAACCGGTACTGATGCCTCATTTCAGGAATTTCAAAACGAACCGGTACTGATACCCTCATCAGTACCGGTTCAAATCTAATTTGGACTTATGTGCCGGTAGGAAAGCTCTTTTTTCTAGTAGTGTACAACTTAGTAAATGACATGTCCTATTAACATACTTTCTAATTTGGGACTATTAGCGACTAGTCGGTTGACTAGTTGGCCAAGTCGACAAGTGGCGACTCAACTCGTCTTTACGATTTAATAACCTTGGAAGGCACTACTCTTGCCCACTCGATTTCTTCTCTGTAAACTGGTATTTCTGTTAAACTTTGATGATCTGTACTAATTTTTACTTATACACAAATTTTGAAGGAAACGGGGGGTCATATCCAACGTAGCGAAGACAATCATAATTATTTTCACCGTTGCAAGGAAAAATCCAATATGGGAAATATGTGGCTGTCCAGGTGGGCAGCTACCCCCACCCGAAAATTTTGAGTTGAAATTTGACATTTTTGACATGGAAGTGGGAATTTTCAGTTGACATTTGACAATTGAAATTTGGTGATGATACATGAACTGAAGTGTATCTATAAGAGGATGATTCCTAAAATGTATTCATTTATAGGATGATTTCTCGCAATATCTAACAAAATATTCCAGATCGTCTGAGAGGCAATATGTGACACCTCAGAATATGACATTTTAGAATTCGGCATTTTGGTATGACTTTATAGTGTGTTTTTGGGCCTCTTTGGGGAACTTTGGGCCTTGGGGGTTGAGTTGGGCCTCCGGTGGAAGGGTTTGGGCCCAAGGGGGGACTTTTGGGCAGCCAAATCTGGCCCCCATCCTTTGGTGCGCCCCCCACTCCCTTTCCCAACCCTAGCCGCCATCCCCTAGCTCCCCCATGCGCCTCCACCCTTCCCCTTCCTCTCCATCTTCCCCCATGGAGCCACCACCTCTCCCCTCCCCTCTCCACCCCCCTTGTTGCCCTAGAGGACATCCCCACCTTGTCATCCCATTGATCCATCCTTCGGGAAGCCCCGCGACGAGGAGATCCTGTGGATTTGGAGCGAGGAAGGAGATCGCGTGAACCGGGAGGAGATTCGTCGGTTCATTGTTCGTCGGGCGAAGGTATGGCTAGGGGAATCCTTGGGGTTGGTCTAGGTGCTGTTCTAGACGGTATTTTGATGCTTTTAGATCAAGTGGTGGTGCTATCATTGGGTAGGTTAGATGGAAACTATAGTTTGCCACGTTCTCTGCATCGGGCAGATTGTGCAGTCGACCTAGGGTTTGAGTTTTCGCGACCTTAGATTCTTAATTTGGTCGGCCGCCTATTGAGAAAGTTGTAGGTGACTTCAATACCTTTCCGTGGACATAAAGAACGTCTAATTCTGCCTAGCCGTTTGAAAGTTATGCTCGATTTACCGAGCGTGTTCAAATCTGTGACGTAGCTGGGACAAAACGTAGTGTTTTGTAGATTAGACAATTTTAGAGGCCGAACCAACTTTCCCCAATACTTATAAAAAGTTAGGAAATTTCCTAAGCTTCGTGATGATGTACTCGTTTACTCGATTTGGAGAACTAGAACTCAAGTTATGCTAGATTGAAGTCTGCTGTCCCGAGAGGACAGATTCTCTGTTTTTCGATTTTGGGAGTAGTTTGTGAAGTCGGGGTAGACAAGCTTTTGCGTATTGTTTCGGGGGCACGTTTTGAGTGTGTGGTATGTATGTGCAGGTGATGTAACCCCGGGAGTGCCCTCATCCTCTTGCCAATCCGTCGCCCAAGGTTAAGGCAAGTGTATTGTAATGGGTAGTGTAAAGTATGTTGCTAGTTGTGACTAGATGCAAATTGCTTACATGTTGTGATATCTTGCCATGATTAGTGCTTGCCATGTTATGATGAAAAAAGATTATTATGATGTTATGCCATGTTTAGTTCAGTTTGGTACAAGTTGTTTATGTTTATGGCAAATTCGTATACATGGCATGTGATCTGGCCTGGTCGGTGAGAAAGTCATAACTAGTCCGGCAAGGTCGGTGAGAAAGTTATGACTAATCCGGAGAGCCAATGAGTAAGTCCTACCTCGTGATTTCATCCACCGTGGTGAATGGAAGCGAGGAGTAGGTACCCTCCATCTACGGGATGGAAGGGGGAAGAGGGTGCACGTCGACGGGTGTGCACTCAGCAATACCGGTATATGCTTCCAGGAGACATGTGCATTGCATTGCATTGCATACATGATGATGATTATGAGTTGTGTACAATGTGCTTTGTCATGGGTATGATGTTGTAGATGAGATTATGGTTTGATCATGATGTTAAAGTATGGTATGTATTGCTGTTGGCATTGATCTTTTCTTTATGATCCATTGCAATATGCTTGCTGAGTGATGAACTCACGCTTGTGTTTATGTTGCTTTTCTTAGGTACCTTGACACCGACATGTGGGAAAGGGGCTTAGCGGCACGCCATCACATAATTTCCACACAAATATACAATATTTGTAACACCCCGGCATTTAATATGCCCGAATGCTACCAAACATAAGCTAAACAACATCCAAATATCATATTTAACATAAAATTCCAGCAAAGGCGCATAGGCTAAAAACCGAGATTTCGGCATCACCTCCTTTGTTTTATCATGAATTTAAGGAGCAACAACGATATAGCATTATATGGCAATAAGGGAAACATCTAAAACAGCAATAAATAGAGTCTTAACGACAATAAAAGACTAACATTTAGCACTTAAAGTTCCAAGTGTCAAACGAACAATAAAACTCTCATTAACCAAGCTAAGCCTTAATTTAATGACCATCACACGCAATTTATTATCAATCTAAAAGAATTGACTTGGGGAAACATTAAGGTGAAGCAACGTGTGGGCGTGTGTCTATTCCCTTTTCCCGCATGCCGTTCTCATGGTACCTAAAACAATAAGAAAAAACACAAGCGTGAGTTCGAAACTCAGCAAGCATATTGCAATGGACAACAAGAACAACAATATGGCAATAGCATCTCCCTTCATGTAAATCATCTTATTCATAAACACTTAACATTGTCATCATCAATATGTATGAGATGTAATGCAATGCTCATGTCTCCTTGGAAACTCATACCGGTATGGTTGAGTACACACCCGTCGGTGTGCACCCTTTTCCCCCCTTCCATCCCGAAGATGGAGGGTGCCTACTCATCGCTTCCATTCACCACGTGGATGGAATCACGATGTAGGTCTTACTCAATGGCGTTCCGGACTAGTCATAACTTTCTCACCGACCTTGCCGGACTAGTTATGACTTTCTCACCGCCCTCGCCCTATCTCATGTCATGCATGCAACTATGCCAATTATCATATTCACATGTACATAAACATATGGCATCTCATCATGACAAATATTAACACATGGCATCGAATCATGATAATCATACTCAATATATCATTGGAAAACAGCAAGCATGGCAAGTGATCATAGCAAGTATTCAATCTTTCATCTAATCTCCACAAGCAACCTACAATTCCGCTATTCATTACAACACACTTGCCTCAACCGTGGGCGACGGGATTGTGGGAAGTAGAGGGCACCCCCGGGGTCACACCACCTGCACAACGGCATCACATACTCTCAATAATGCCCACAAAACAGTACACAAATCCCCATCTCACCCGACATTGCCCGCTACTCGCAAAACCTAAAACAGAGGTTCTGTCCCGGCGGGACAGCAGCCTTGCAAAGGCCATAACTTGAGTTCTGGGACTCCAAATCGATTAAACGAGTACACCATCGCGAAGCTTAGGAAATTTCCTACCTTTTTCTAGTTATACGGAAAGACTGATTCGGACTCTAAAATTGTTTAATCTACAGATTACTACGATCTGTTCTAATTGCGTCACAGATTTTAACACGCTCGGTAAAACGGCCATAACTTTCAAACAGCTGATCGGATTTTAACGTGCTTTATGTCCACATAAAGATAAGTAAATTATCTACAACTTCTTTTAAGTCCGTACGGACAGATTCGGATTCTAAATCGACGAAAACTCGAACCCTAGCCCGACTGCTCAATCTGCCCGAAAATAGAAACGTGGCAACGTCTAGATCTAACCCAAAGAACTCCAACCCAGCACCACCAATTGATCTAAAAACTTCATAAACACCCTAAGAACAGTACCTAGATCAAACCCAAGGATCCCCATGATCATACCTTTGCCCAACGAACGAATCTCCAATAGATCTCCTCGCGGATCGCTCCTCGCTCCACGCTCCTCGCTCCTCGCTCCAACGGATGGATCCACAAGGTGCAGAGGTGTGGAGACCACCCTAGGGCAGCAAGGGGGTGGAGGAGAGGTGGTGGAGAGGTGGGGCAATGGAGGAGAGCAAGGGGGAGGCGCAAGGCTCAAAGGGAAGGGGCGGCTAGGGCTTGGCAAGTGGGGGGAGGTGAGGGGGGCGCACCAAGGCCTCAAGGGGCGCAAAGGCAGCAGGGTGGACGCCCCAAAGGGGCAGGGAAACCCCTTTTACCAGCCCCCACACCCAATTCTAGTCCGTTACGGAGACCTAATCCATCCCACCAAAGCCCACCAAGGCCCAAAACTCCCCCGGGAAGGCCCAAAACCCCGAAAACGGCCCGGAAACGGCCCGGAAAAGCTATTAACCTCCATAACCTATAGTTTTAACCTTAATTCCACATTTCATACTGTTTTTAACCATATCAAGCACGTAAAATAAAGTTATGACACTCCGTGGTGTCACAATATTTACCTCTCGAATTTGTGATCATGAATCTAGGGTGATGAAACTAGGATTATGATTTGTTCATGTGCTTGTTTACATCCTTTACTTCGATTTGGTTCATGAAGTGGTTAAATTCATTAAGTTAAACTTAAATTGCCGCTATAATACATGTTATTGCTGCTTTGGATGTTTTTGCATTATGATATATGATGTGGTATTTTGTTGTTGCTTCAAATCATGATAAAACAACGGAGATGCTGCCGAAATTTTCGGTTTTAGCATTGTGCCTTTGCTGTAATTAATCCTAAATTGTGGTATTTTAGATGTTGTTTAGTATTTTTTGGTGACATTCAGGCATACTAGATGCCGGGGTGTTACAGTTGGTATCAGAGCGGGCTTCAGGTCCGTGGTGTATGAATTTAGTGAATTGTTATAGGTTCTACTAAAATTTTGATGTGGGATAACCTAGAAACATGGCTTAGGTTGTACTTAAAATTTTGTCATAGGATAGCAACATTAAAACTTGTGTATGTGGAAAAACTAATTTAAAATTTGACACACATGGATGCATAGTAGGAAAGCGTATGGGTATCGTTGCTTTACGCTTAAATGTTATATTTAAGCCTTGCTGTTGAATGCTTTATGTGATAATGTATGTTGCTACGTTATTGAGAGAATTGATTGGATTGTTCTTGTTATTGTGATAAAGTGGGGTTGTGGTGTCGAAGGGTTTCGGTCACCACTTTTTGTTCATAGTAAGGGTATGGTTTGACGGAGTGGCCGATTAACGCCATCACCGAAGAATTATTAACCCCTGTAGGAGAAGAATGCTTACCTTTTCTGTCTTAGATCGGGTAGTTGACTGGAGTCAAATAGAAGAGATTGGTGGTGGACTCCTACAGATGTCCTTTACCGATCTGACGGTCGGTCATGGTTGGTTTTCTTGGTTTTAGTTGATTGAAACCAAAAGAAAAGTGTTTGGTATTGGATTTTCGCAGATTGTTTCATATGCAGTGTGTGGTTTTGTCTTCCTTGGTTGAAGACGAAGAAGAAGAGTCTAGTGTTGCGCTTCTTTCGGTCGCCTTTCCATCTTTGATGCCTGGTTTGTTAATTCCTTTACAGGGAAAGAATTCAATTTATTCCTGTGTTTGTCTTTCTCCGATGTTAAAAGAGTTATTGCGGTGTTATGCCAGACCTGGTTGTCAGGGCTGAAGTTCTGTGGCTTTGTAGGAGTAAGTGGTGTTTGATTTTGTCATTTTACTGGTTTGAGAATTCATCTTTGAAAAACCCTTCTTGTTTCGTGAAAGTTTGGGGTTTGGTGTTAAGGCTTTATTTGAAAAGGACTATTTGATCGCTTGGTTCCCTTTTGAGAAAATTGTCTTTCAACCATTTTCCTCTATGGGAGTCTTCGAGATTGAAAAGTGCTTTGGGGAATTTTCTGTGTCATGACCAAGTTGAGTTTGTCTCTTTGCAATTTTGAGAGTCTAGGTTCTTTGTGAGATTTGGTTGGGTTGTTTGGAAGAAAAAAAAAGCTGCAAATAAAGTAAGTAGTCTGTTGACTGAAATTATTTGTCAATAGTGAGAATTGGTGTTTAGTATGTTAGGTAGCATGCAACAATGTGGTTTATGGAAATGATGTACTTCTAAGTTAATGGGTGAGTTGAATCAATTAATGTAATTGTTATCTTTAGTTTGAGATTAAATAAACTTCTAGTGTTGTAGATTACTCTGTAGTGATAATGAATAAAGGTGTTAACGTACATGCTTAGAATATATTGTTTTATCTTAAATGCACATGACCATTATCAATGTCTACAACACTAAATCTTGATGCACAATTAGAATATTGAGATGATGTAGCCTACTGATGTTGTTAAAGAAACTGGATTGATTGTTTAAAGATGTTCTAATTTAATATGTTTGTACATAAATTTAATCATGTAGGTTTGTGACCTTAACTTGGAAGTTGATTAGAGTTGTTATTTATGATGTTGCAAAATAATAGCATAATTGGAAGTACACAGCTGTGTTCCTGAAATGCTAGTATTGATGTCAATTGGAAGATTATAGGTTTTGTTATTTGATGATTGTAACACCCCGACATCTAGTATGCCCGAATGCTACCAAACATAGACTAAACATCAACTAAATACCATACATGAAGACAAATTTCAGCAAAGGCACAAATGCTAAACACCGAAATTTCGGCAGCATCTCCATTGTTTTATCATGATTTGAACAATAGCAATATCATAGCAAAATATTTCATAACATAAGACATCTAAAGCAGCAACATATAATGGATAAAACATCATCATAAACAATTAAACCAAAACCAACCACACAAACATCTATAGCTAAGCAAAGAGGATCAACAGCACATTAAAATTAATACATACACCTAGTTCAGGGCACTATTATTATGATCATGACTCAAGGTTGGTAAATGTGACTGGAACTACGTGAAGATGTGTAGCTAATGCCCTTTCCCACATGCTGGTGTCATGGTACCTAAAAAAAACAACATAAACACAAGCGTGAGTTCATCACTCAGCATGTATATTGCAATGGTACAAACAAAAACAATTACATGGCTACAACAACTTACATCATGTATATCATCTCATTCATGTTCACAAATCATTATCATCATCATTATGTATGCAATGCGATGCGATGCTCATATCTCCTTGGAAACTCATACCGGTATGGTTGAGTACACACCCGTCGGTGTGCACCCTCTCCCCCCTTCCATCCCAAAGATGGAGGGTGCCTACTCCTCGCTTCCCCACACCGCGATGGATGGAATCACGATGTAGGACTTACTCATTGGCTCTCCGGAATAGCCATAACTTTCTCACCGACCTTCCCCGGACTAGTTATGACTTTCTCACCGCCCGGGCCATGTATCTTGCCATGTATGCAAATATGCCATCATCATGAATAACTTGTACATTAACACATGGCATCATCATGGATAACTTGTACATTAACACATGGCATCATCACATAATAAACATATTCATCATATCAATGGCAAACATTAAAGCATGGCATGTGAACATATCATATATTCAAATTTCAATATCAATCAATCAAACAAACTACAACCCGATACCCATTTCAATACACTTGCCTCCACCACAGGCGACGGATTGGCGAGAAGTAGAGGCAGTCCCGGGGTCGCACCACCTGCACATAGGGACCACACACTCACAATCATGTCCACAAAACAGTACGCAAACCCTCTTCTACCCCGACATCACCAACTACTCGCAAAACCCAAAAACAGAGGTTCTGTCCCGTCGGGACAGCATCCTTCCAAAAGGCATAACTCGGGTTCTAAAACTCCGAATCAATTAAACGAGTACATCCTCGCGTAGCTTAGGAAATTTCCCAACTTTTTCTTAGTATATGGAAAAGCTGATTCGGAATCTAAAGTTGTTTAATCTACAAAATACCGTGATCTGTTCCAATCACGTCACAGATTTTAACACGCTCGATAAAATAGCTATAACTTTCAAACGGCTGGGCGGAATTAGAAGTTCTTTATGCCCACAAAAAGATATTGAAATTACCTACAACTTCTTCAAGAGCCGTACGACCAAATTCCGAATCTAAATTGGCGAAAACCCAAACCCTAGGTCGACTGCTCATGCTACCCCCGAAACAGAGAACGTGGCAACTTCTAGATCTAATCCAATCTACTCAATTCCAGCACCACCAATTTATCTAAAAACTTGATAATCACCCATAGAACTGTACCTAGACTAACCCCGAGGATTCCCATGGCCATATCTTCGCCCAACGCACGAAAACCCAATGGATCTCCTCCCGGTTCGCGCGATCTCCTTCCTCGCTCCAAATCCACCGGATCTCGTCGTCGCGAAGCGCTCCAATGGACGGATCTTCGAGGTGTTGAGGTGGAGAACTCCCCTAGGGGCAGCAAGGGAGGTGGAGAGGGGAGGAGAGGGTTGTTGGCACCATGGGGAAAGATGGAGAGGAAGGGGAAGGCTGGAGGCGCATGGTGGGGCTAGGCGGTGGCGGCTAGGTTTGGGAGAGGGAGTTTGGGGCGCACCAAGGGGTGGGGCCAGATTTGGCTGCCCAAAAGTCCCCCCCTTGGGCCCAAACCCTTCCACTAGAGGCCCAACTCAACCCCCAAGGCCCAAAGTCCCCCGGAGAGGCCCAAACACCCGAAAACGGCCCAAAAACATGCTATAAACGGCATAACATAAAGTTTTAACCTCCATTTACATATTTTATAATGTTTTGACCTCAACATCCACATTTTATAAGATTACGACACTCCGTGGTGTCACATTCTCCCCCCTTCAACAGGATTCGACCCCGAATCCGAGACACGCCACTTCGCAAACAACCAAATCGTAGGGAGCTATGGTTCACATCTCAGAACCCGCTTAGAAGCCCCTACGATTTGCACCAGCTAGCACTCAGAAGCAAGGAGCTAAGGATCAAAGACTGACAGCTCTAAAGATAACTCACATTCAAAACTTGCCAGAATTCTTACTCCACTTTGAAACACCGAGTACAAACATAAGGATTCAGAACGTCCCAAGCAAAAGGATAACTTCCTAAGCTGACAATGAAGGGAAAGGTCTCATATTCCTCATTTTTATGCATTCCTTGGCACTAAAGTGCCCGATCCCTTTAACCGATGTTTCTGCTCAGAAGAACACGGCACCAACCTCTAGAACTCTCTTCAGCTCCCACGCACAAAAGTGCTTTCACATTTCAACCTCTCTACTGTGGTTCGTCGTATTCTAGACGACGCGAACCAAGCAAGACACAACACTTCAAGACTACCAACTGCTTGAACAATCGGCTAACACCTTGTAAAAGATTGACCTTTTACGAAAGACCGATACCCACCGCTACCACCGAAGGAAAAACCCACTTTACAACCAGGGTCCTTAAAACCCGCAAAAACAATATCAACCGAGCAATACACATCGGTTGACACAACTCGCTCAGAGCTCAGTGACAAAAGATCCAATACACTTCAAAAAGGAAAAGCAATTACTAGCAACCACCAAGTGGTCCACTAATAATTTAATCAACCCTACCGAGGGACACATCAATGACACAAGTCTCCAAGAAGGTTTGAATTGAGTCCAACACAACCTTCCTTTACTCTTCACTTCCAAACTAGTTATGATCAACCACTAGCAACGCCTAATATCTTAGGTCATTACAAACCCACACTAGATTCCTCTTTCTAAGAAGGTTTAGCCCTCGCATTCTTCCTTTCAAAGAATCGGAACAAGGGTACAATCATTGAGTAAACTCAACCAAGACCCATGAACCCAAGATGATCCACATCCAACAACTCGAACTCCAAGGCGCTAAAAGCCACATTGGAAAGAGTTCGGCAACAACCAAAGAGTACTCATGTCATTTTTCTAAGCCAAATCGCAAAGAAAACTCAAACCTCTAACACCACAGCCAAAACACCACAAATTATTCATTCTTTCTTTTCATACTAGGAAGAATGGAAATCTCGATACATGACAAGAATGCACACTTTTCAAGAGCACTCCGGATTAGTCATATATCCATATATGACTTTCTCACCGACCTGGCTCACCGACTCATTTATCATTGAACATTTATAAACGATGCCATGCTTCGTTTTCACCATTCACTCATCATGTAACAACAATACCGAAAAGTCATTCACCAAAAGACTTCTTCCTCGGTATCACATGATTGAAACACACATAACATTGACGGCTGCGCTAAATCATATAGACTATGACTGCAACACCGTTAGCTGGAACACACCACGTCATGTCAGAACCCACCATTTCTCGAAAGCTAAACTTGCAAAACCTCACATTTTAACCAAAATCAGCATTTTGGAAAAGAACATTGACTCCAAAGTCAAACATCTGTACACACAACCGCCACATATTTTTCTCCAAAGAAAGGGAAACTCATATCCCAAAAGAGAACACTTTGCTAACAACATCACCGATGAAACATCCATAAAAACCACCTTTTGGAGCACTTGCAAACACCACACACGGTATGCAAATAAATTCAACTCCAGTCAAAAAGAGTTACAAATTAAATCTCAAGAGTTTCCAACACAACCCACTATGTCCATCTGCTTCCGTAAAAATTTATTCCAAAGATAATTCAGTGAGAACGCGAAGAAGCACGATCCACTCAACATCTTTTGGGTGTCAACTCATACTCACAACACAAACTAAACAAATTCGCCAAAACGAAAGATTGGCACCAATTTCTACGAGTTTTAGGGAATCTCTGAAATTCAACATAAGGAACACTTTTGACCAAAAGCATTCAACCAAGATAGCAAACAACCAAACCAGTCCAGAAGGTTTTAAACACCAGCTTAGCATAAATACAATCATCTCTAGTGTTCTACTACGCTTTCCATTAAAGACTTCAAAATTCACTACTTACTCATTGAGAAAGTCCAACTGGTTTTAACAAAATTTACATAACAAATTCTTTCTCTAGTTATCATTCCCAACACTTTTAATTAAGGTTTAAGATGCTTATCACAAAGGCACCCAACCAAGACTACATTGAAATGATCCCCACGGATCACCAAATCATATAACAACGTATTCTATATTTCCAACATAGTACTTCAACAGCTACTTGAGCATGGTCAACCTATCAATTTTATTTCATCCATACTTCAACATCTTGACAATTAAAGCTTGTTCAATCAATAAAATGATTTCAACAAATAAGTATTATCTCTACAAGATAAAATTTGTGCGTATGATTCTAGGATATACATTCATCAAGCATAAAATCCTACATCATGCTAATTATCCATGGTCCACTCCATCACAGCATGTTACAATAACCTCCATTTTTAACAAGGATTTTCAACAGTTAATCTAAACAATTACCACCACTACTAAGTCGTCAATATCATTAAATGAGCAAAATCATAAGGACGACTACAATGTTTTTAATTACTCTATTCATATATCAGAACCAATTGTCACTACATAACATACTCCAACTATTAGAATACATTTAATAAGTTAGACCAACACAATGTTCTTAAAACAACAACAAAACATATACTTTCCCAATCGACATCGGTACTAGCCTTGATAGGAACACATACGCATATTTCCAAATATACTAATGGTTTGCAACAACATAGAAAGCAACTCTAATCAACTACCAAGTTAAGGTTACAAGCCAGCATGATTAAATTTCTCTATTAACACGTTAAATTAGAACATCTTTAAACAACCAGCAAGGTTTCTTTAATAATCTCAGTAGTTTACATCACCTTATTGTTCTAACTATGCATCAGGGTTTACAACTTTAAACATTATCGAGGGTCATAAGCACTTTCAAAGCAAGGCAACAGATTCTAAGCATGTACATTAACACATTTAATCATTCTCGCTATAGAGTAATCCACAACACTAGAACTTCATTTAATCTTAAGCTAAACACAAATATTACATTTAATTAATTAAACTCACCAATTAACTTAAGAACAAAATATTTCCATAAACCACATTGTTACATACTACATGACATGCTAAACAACCATTTTCACTTTTGACAAACAGGATGCAACTCCACTTTTAAAGATAACCACAACTCAAGAACCAGAACGAACACCGATAGACAATTTCTCCTTTTCCAAGCAAGGAAGAAAACAAAACTCCAATAGAAATGCAGGAAAGCTCAACTCTCAAGTTCCCAAATTTGCCCACAAAACTCTTCAAGAAATCTCAAGATCTATACTTCCAAGAAGGAAGAAGGATGCACTAGGGAAAACCAAATGTTCAACCAAACCTTTTCCGATAAAGATTCAAAACTTAGCTCCACCCAACCTAAGGTCGGCACTAGGAGAACTTCAACTCTTTTCTTAGATAGGGAGGACAACAACCACATATGTTTCCTCCCTAAGACAATCCACAATAACCAGCAAAACTGGGTGTCAAAGCAAAAGGCGACTAAAAAGGCGCAATGATAAATTCCTCTTCTTCGTATTCACCAAAGGAAGACAAAACCAAGAAACACCGAAGGGACTCTCCGCGAAACATCCAATTCCAAACACTTTTCTTTTGATTTCAATTACTAAAATCAAGAAAAACACCCAAAACCGACTGTCATAACGGTAAAGATCATACGAAGGAATCCACCACCAAACTCTTCTATTTAACTCCAGTAAACTACCCGATCTAAGACAAAGGATAAGCACTCTTCTCCTACAGGGGTTAATAGTTCTTCGGTGATGGCACTAACCGGCCACACCGTCAAACCTCACCCTTACTATGAAATAAGAGAGGTGGCCGAAACCCTTCGGCACCAAAACCCCACTTTATCACAACAACAAGAATTCAATCATTTATCTCATTGACATAGCAACATGCATTAACAAATGAAGCGTTCAACATCATAGCTTAAATGCAACATTTAAGCGTAAAGAAACGATACCCATACCCTTTTATACTGTGCATCCATGTGTGTCAAATTTTAGATTAGTTATACCACTTTCGCAAGTTTTAATGTTGCTATCCTATGACAAAATTTTAGTTAAAACCTAAGCCATGTTTCTAAGTTATTCCACATCACATTTTAGTTGTATCTGTAACACCTCGGCATTTAATATGCCTGAATGCTACCAAACATAAGCTAAACAACATCTAAATACCACATTTAACATAAAATTCTAGCAAAGGCGCATATACTAAAAACCGAGATTTCGGCAGCATCTCCTTTGTTTTAACATGAATTGAAGGAGCAACAACAGTATAACAATATAAGGCAATATGAGAGACATCTAAAACAGCAATAATTAGAGTCTTAATGACAATATAAGACTATCATCAAGCACTTAATGTCTCCAAGTGTCAAACGAACAATAAAACTCTCATAAAGCAAAGCTAAGCCTTAAATCAATGAGCATCACACGCAATTTATTATCAAACTAATATAATGACTTGTGGAATCAATATGGTGAAGCTACGTGTGGGCGTGTGACTATTTCCCTTCCCCGCATGCCGTTCTCATGGTACCTAAAACAACAAGAAAACACAAGCGTGAGTTCGAAACTCAGCAAGCATATTGCAATGGACAACAAGAACAATATCATGGCAATAACATCTCCCATCATGTATATCATCTCATTCATGAACACTTAACAATATCATCATCATTATGTATGCAATGTAATGCAATGCTCATGTCTCCTTGGAAACTCATACCGGTATGGTTGAGTACACACCCGTCGGTGTGCACCCTCTCCCCCCTTCCATCCCGAACATGGAGGGTGCCTACTCCTCGCTTCCAAACACCACGTGGATGGAATCACGATGTAAGACTTACTCAATGGCTCTCCGAATTAGTCATATCTTTCTCACCGACCTTCCCGGATTAGTTATGACTTTTTCACCGCCCGGGCCATGTAACATGTCATGTATGCAATTATGCCAACATCATATTTAACTCACATATTAACACATGGTATCATAACATACTAAACATGCTCATCATATCATTGGCAATCATTAAAGCATGGCAAGTGATCATATATCATGTAGTCAATCTCATCTATTCTCAACAAGCAACCTACAAGTCGCTATCCATTACAACACACTTGCCTCAACCACGGGCAACGGATTGGCGGGAAGTAGAAGGCACTCCCGGGGTCGCACCACCTGCACATAGGCATCACACACTCACAATCATGTCCACAAAACAGTACGCAAACCCTCATCTACCCCGACATTGCCAACTACTCGCAAAACCTAAAAACAGAGGTTCTGTCCCGTCGGGACAGCAGCCTTGCAAAAGGCATAACTTGAGTTCTGGGACTCCGAATCAATTAAACGAGTACATCCTCGCATAGCTTAGGAAATTTTCCAACTTTCTCTAGGTATAAGGAAAGACTGATTCGGAAACTAAAGTTGTTTAATCTACAGATTACCGTGATCTGTTCCAATTACGTCACAGATTTTAACACGCTCGGTAAAACATCCATAACTTTCAAAGGGCTGGGCGGAATTTAACTTTCTTTATACCCACTGAAAGGTATTGAAATTATCTACAACTTCTTCAACATCCGTACGACAAGATTCGGATTCTAAATTGACGAAAACGCAAACCCTAGGTCGACTGCTCCTGTTGTCCCAAAACAGAAACGTGGCAACTTCTAGATCTAATCCAATATACTCAAATCCAGCACCACCAATTGATCTAAAAACTTGATAAACACCCTTAGAACAGTACCTAGATCAATCCCATGGTTTCCCATGGTCATACCTTTGCCCGACGCACGAAATCTCCAATAGATCTCCTCGCTCCTCGCTCCTCGCTCCTCGCACCTCGCTCCTCGCTCCTCGCTCCTCGCTCCTCGCACCTCGCTCCTCGCTCCTCGAATGGATCCATGAGGATGCAGGGGTGGGGAGGCCACCCTAGGGCAGCAATGGGGTGGAGGAGAGGTGGTGGAGAGGTGTGGAGGTGGAGAGCAATGGGGGCAAAGGGGCGCAAGGAAGAGGAGGAGGTGGGGAGGTGTGGGAGGCGGCTAGGGCACTTGGGGCGCAAGGGGCAGGGGGAGAACGCCCAAAAGGGCAGGAGGAGGCCCCCCAAACAGGACTCCTACCCTAAATGGACTCGAACACCATCCCACCAAAGCCCACAGACCTTTCCCTTAGGCCCAAACTCCCCTGGAAAGGCCCAAAACCCCTGAAACGGCCATGAAACGCTATTAACCTCCATACATTATGGTTTTAACCTCCCATACCATATTTCATAAAGTTTTTGACCTTAACATGCACCATTTAAAAGGTTACGACACTCCGTGGTGACACATCACTTCAAAAGGCCCAAAAACGAGAGTAAACCTCAAGCTATAGGATACTGTGACACTATACTGTGACACAATATAGAATGTGACACTACGGTATGGTGTGACACCTAGCCCCAAGCTAGGATCGTAAAACTTTACCAAACCACATTTGGTTCCTTTCTTAAGAGGGTCTCGCCCTCACACAAAAACACTTAGCTACCAAGCCCAAGTGTACACACAACAACTCAAACCCAAAGCGTTAACAACCATTTTGGAAAGAATTCGGCAACATCCAAGCCAAATCACAATGGAAGCATAAATCCCCTACATCACAACCAACATACCAGAAATTCTTCGTTGTTTCTTTTCATACTAGAAAGCAAGGGAAATCTCGTTTCATGACATAAATGCACACTCTTTAGGAGCACTCCGGATTAGTCATATCTCCATATATGACTTTCTCACCGACCTGGCTCAACGACTCTTTTATCATTTAACATGTAAAAACGATGTCATGTTTACTTTTCACCATTCCTTCATCATGTAACCACACTACCGAAAAGTCATTCACATGACGACTTCTTCCTCGGTATCACATGAATAAATCTCGAATAACATCGAGAGTTGCGCTAATTCATATAAACTATGACGGCAGCATAGTTAACAGTAAGGCACCACATCAAATCAGAACCCACCAACGATAGATAGCTAAACTTTGCAAAACATCGCATTTTTAACCAAAATCAACATTTTGGGAAAGAACATTGACTCCAAAGTTAGACATCTGCACAAACAACTGCCATAAATTTTATCAAAAGAGAGGGAAAGTCAATCCCAAAAGAAAACTCTTCTCTAGCCAAATTCACTTATGAAACATTCATAAAAATCCAGACTTGTGAAACACCCGCACACCAGACACATTTTCCAAATGACTCCAACTCTAGCCAAATAGAGTTACACATCAAGGGCTTAAATCAAAAGTTTCCAACACAACCCTTTATGACCATCTGCTTCCTTTTAAAATTATTTCCAAAGATAATTCAGTGCGAATGCGAAAGGGCGCGATCGACTCAAAAACTTTTGGATGTAAATCCAAACTCACAACATGAACTAAACAAATTCGCCAAAACCAAAGGTCGACACCAAACATTACGAGTTTTGGGGAAACTCTGAAACACAACATAAGGAACACCTTGACCGAAAACCCTTCAACCAAAATGGCAAACAACCAAACCAGTCCAAAAGCTTTTAAACACAAGCACAACATAAAAAGAACCATGTGACACTACGGTATGGTGTGACATTATAGAATGTGAAATTAGAGAATAAAACCTTTCGGCTTGAGGTTTTCTCGCGTTGTTGGGCCTTTTGAAGAGTTGTGTCACTCGGAGTGTCGGAACCTTATATAATGTGAATGATAAGGTCAAAAACAGTATGAGATGTGGAAATAAGGTTAAAACCATAGGGCTTGGAGGTTTATAGCATTTCCGGGCCGTTTCCGAAGTTTTGGGCCTTTCCGGGGGGGTTTTGGGCCTTAAGGGGGGTTGTGGGCTTTGGTGGGGTGGAGTAGGAATCCATTTAAGATTAGGAAAGGGGCTTAGGGGTGGTAAAAAGGGGTCTCCCTGCCCCTTTGGGGCGTCCACCCCTGCTGCCCTTGCGCCCCACCTCTCCCCCTCCATTGCCTAGCCGCCCCACCCTTCCTCCTTTGTGCCGTGCGCCCCCCCTTGCACCTCTCCACCTCTCCACCACCTCTCCTCCACACCCCTTGCTGCCCTTGGGTGGCCTCCCCACCCCCTGCATCCTCGTGGATCCATCCGAGGAGCGAGGAGCGAGGAGCGAGGAGCGAGGAGATCTATTGGAGTTTTCGTGCGTCGGGCAAATGTATGATCATGGGGTTCCCTGGGATTGATATAGGTACTGTTATTAAGGTGATTATCAAGTTTTTAGATCAATTGGTGGTGCTGGATTGGAGTAATTTGGGTTAGATCTAGACGTTGCCACGTTTCTGTTTTGGGACAGCATGAGCAGTTGACCTAGGGTTCCTGTTTTCGCCAATTTAGATTTCGAATCTGACTGTACGGACTTTTAAGAAGTTGTAGATAATTTCATTATATTTCCGTGCATATAAAGATCGTTAAATTCCGCCCATCCGTTTGAAAGTTATGACTGTTTTACCGAGCGTATTAAAATCTGTGACGCGATTGGAATAGATCTCGGTAATCTGTAGATTAAACAACTTTAGAGGCCGAATCAGTCTTTCCTTATAACTAGAGAAAGTTGGGAAATTTCCTAAGCTACGCGAAGATGTACTCGTTTAATTCATTCGGAGTCCCAGAGCCCAAGTTATGCCCTTTGCAAGGCTGCTGTCCCGATGGGATAAAACCTCTGTTTTTAGGTTTTGCGAGAAATTGGCAATGTCGGGGTAGATGTGGGTTTGCATACTATTTTGTGGTTATGTTTGTGAGCGTGTGGTATCTATGTGCAGGTGGTGCGACCCCGGGAGTGCCCTCTACTTCCCGCCAATCCGTTGCACGTGGTTGAGGCAAATGTATTGGAATGGTAGCATGTGGTTTGATTGTTTGCCTTGTTTAAATGCAAACTGTTTCCATGTTATGTGAGCTTGCCATGCTTTAATGATTGCCGTTGGTATGATGAATATGCTCACTATGTTATGATGCCATGTTATCACGTACAAGTTATCTATGTTGTTGGCATATATGCATACATGGCATGACACATGGCCCGGGCAGTGAGAAAGTCATTAACTAATCCAGGAAGGTTGGTGAGAAAGTTATGACTAATCCGGAGAGCCAATAGAGTAAGTCCTACATCGTGATTCCATCTACCGTGGGTTGTGGAAGCGAGGAGTAGGTACCCTCCATCTTCCGGATGGAAGGGGGGAAAGGGTGCACACTGACGGGTGTGTACTCAGCCATACCGGTATGAGTTTCCAAGCAGATATGAGCATCGCATCGCATTGCATATTTGATGATGATAAAGATATGTGATTATGAATGAGATGATAAACATGTTGTGTGTTGTTGCAATGTAAGTTGTTCTTTTGTTCCATTGCAATATACTTGCTGAGTGATGAACTCACGCTTGTGTTTTATGTGGTTTTTAGGTACTTTGAGATCGGCATGCGGGAAAAAGGGGTTTAGCTACACTTCTACACGTAGCTCCACAATCATAGTCTATGATTAATCACTTGGAGACATGATATTAAGAGTTGTGCCATAAATTTAATGTATGGTTTAATTTAGCATGCTTGTGATTCCTTATTGGCTTCGTTATAGCTTATGAAGTGATTGAGCATGGTATTATTGGCGTAATTTGATGATATATCCATTTATGTTAATGTTTTAGATGTCGTGTGCTATGATATATCTTGTCATGATATTGATATTGTGTTAATTCATGTTAAAACAAAGGAGATGCTGCCGAAATTTCGATTTGTAGCATTTGCTCCTTTGCTGTAATTTATGATAAATTGTGGTATTATGTTGTTGTTTAGTCTATGTTTGGTAGCATTAAGGCATTCTAGATGCCGGGGTATTACAGTTGGTATCAGAGCGGGCTGTAGGTCCTTGGAATGAGTATTTTTAGTGTCATGCTATAGGGTACAACTAAAATATGATGTGGAATAACTTAGAAACATGGCTTAGGTCTTAACTAAAATTTTGTCATAGGATAGCAACATTAAAACTTGCAAAAGTGGTATAACTAATCTAAAATTTGACACACGCTGGATGCACAGTAGGAAAGGGTATGGGAATCGTTTCCTTACGCTTAAATGTTGTATTTAAGCTTTGATATTGAATGCTTCATTTGATAAAGCATGTTGCTATGTCTATGAGATAAATGATTGAATTGTTCTTGTTGTTGTGATAAAGTGGGTTGTGGTGCCGAAGGGTTTCGGCCGCCTCTCTTATTTGATAGTAAGGGTGAGGTTTGACGGTGTGGCCGGTTAGCGCCACCACCGAAGAACTATTAACCCCTGTAGGAGAAGAGTGCTTACCCTTTTCTGTCGTAAAATGGGTAGTTGACTGGAGTCAAATAGAAAAGTTTGGTGGTGGATTCCTTCGGATGTTCTTTATCGTTCTGTGGTCGGTCTTGGATGGTTTTCTTGGTTTTAGTTGATGGAAACCAAACGAAAAGTGTTTTGTATTGGATTTTCGTGGATCGTTCCGTATGCGTTGTGTGGGTTGTCTTCCTTGGTTGAAGACGAAGAAGAGGAGTCTAGGGCTGCGCTTCTTTCGGGCGCCTTTCCAGTTTTAATGCTTAGTTTGTTGATTTCTTTATGGGGAAGAAGCATTCGATTTATTCCTATGGTTGTCTTTCTCCGACGTTAAAGGAGTTTTTGCGGAGTTGTGCCAGACCTGGCTGTCAGGGCTGAATTTCTGTGGCTTTGTAGGAGTAAATGGTGGTTGATTTCGTCATTTTACTGGTTTGAGAAATCATCTTTGGAAAACCCTTCTTGTTTCGTGAAAGATTGGAGTTTGGTGTTAGGGTTTTATTTGCAAAGGTTTATTTGATCGGTTGGTTCCCTCCTGTGGGAGTCTTTGAGATTGAAAAGTGTTTTGGAGAATTCCTTTTGCATGACCAAGTTTGGGTTTGTCGATGTCATTGCAATTTTGAGAGTCAAGTTTCCTTATGAATTTGGGATGAGCTTTAAAACTAAAATGTTGCAAACAAAGTAAGTAGTCTTTTGACTGAAATCGTTTGTCCCTAGTAAGAATTGCTGTTTAGCATGTTATGTAGCATGTACCAATGTGGTTTATGGGATGATGCATTGTTAAGTTAATTTGTGAGTTGAAACAATTCAATGCGGTTGTTATCTCTAGCTTGAGAATAAATAGACTACTAGTGTTGTAGTTTACTCTTAGCGAGAATGATTGAATGTGCTAAAGTACATGCTTAGAATCTGTTGCTTTGCTTTAAAAGTGCTTATGACCCTTGATAATGTTTAAACTTTTAAACCCTGATGCATAGTTAAAACTTTAAGATGATGTAGACTGCTGTTATGGATAAAGAAACCTTGCTGGTTGTTTAAAGATGTTCTAATCTAATGAATTAATAGAGAAATTTAATCGTGTTGTCTAGCGACTTTAATTTGAAAGTTGATTAGAGTTGCTATTTATGTTGTTGCAAACCATTAGTATATTTGGAAGTATGCGTATGTGTTCATATAAATGTTAGTATTGATATCAATTGAGAAGATATAAGACTTATTCTTAATGATGTTGTTAAGGGCAGTGTTAATGCTAGTATTCAATCTATTTTAAATAGTTGGAGTATGTTGTGTGGTGGTAATTTGGTTACCACCTATGTATAGGATAGCTAAAAGCAATGTGTTGTTTGATGATAATCAAATTTTTTTTTATATTGATGACTTAGTAGTGGTGGTAGTTGTGTAGAATACTTGTTGGAAACCATTGATTAAATGGAGGGTATTGTAACCTGTGGTGATGGAGTGAACCATGGATAATTAACCTGGTGTGGAGTTTTATCCTTAATGAATGTATGCCTTGGAATCCTAGTTATGAACTTTGTCTTGTAGAGATAATATTTACACGTTGAAGTCGTTGTTTAACTGAATAAGGTTCGGTTGTCGAGACGTGAATATATAGGAGGTATGAAATTTGTATGTTGATCTTGCTGAAAGATTTGTGGAAGTAGTATGTTTCAAATTTAGAATAAGAAGTATTATGATTCGGTGATCCGTGGGGATCATGTCAATATAGTCTTGGTTGGGTGCCTTTTTGATAAGCATCATAAACCCTTATTAAAAGTGTTGGGAATGGTAACTAGGGGAAGAATTTGTTGTGAATCTTTTGGTTGAATTGTGTTGGGGCTTCTCAGGGAGTAAAAAGTGATTATTAAAGTCTTTTAATGGAAAGCGTAGTGGAGTTCTAGAGATGGTTCTTTTTTATGCTGAGCTTGTGTTTAAAAGCTTTTGGACTGGTTTGGGTGTTTGCCATTTTGGTTGAAGGGTTTTCGGTCAAGGTGTTCCATATGCTGTGTTTCAGAGTTTCCCCAAAACTCGTAGTGTTTGGTGTCGACCTTTGGTTTTGGCGAATTTGTTTAGTTCGTGTTGTGAGTTTGGATTTACATCCAAAAGTTTTTGAGTCGATCGCGTCCTTTCGCGTTCGCACTGAATTATCTTTGGAATTAATTTTAAAAGTAAGCAGATGGTCATAAAGGGTTGTGTTGGAAACTCTTGAGATTTAATTTGTAACTCTTTTTGGCTAGAGTTGGAGTTGTTTTGAAAATGTGTGTGATGTTTGCGAGTGCTTCAAAAAGGTGGATTTTATGAATGTTTTACAAGGTGATTTTATTAGTAAGGTGTTCCCCTTTTTGGGAATGAGTTTCCCTCTCCTTGAGGAAGTTTGTGATGGTTGTGGGAGCAGATGCTTGACTTGAAATTTTGATGTTCTCCTCCAAAATGTTGAATTTTGATGAAATGCAATGTTTTGCAAGTTCAGTTTTCAATTGATGTGGGTTCTTTTACGACGTGGTGTTTTACTGTCAACAATGTTGCCGTCATAGTCTATACGATTTAGCGCAACCGTCAGTGTTATGTGTATTTCAATCATGTGATATCGAGGAAGAAGTCTTTTGGTGAATGACTTTTCGGTATTGTTGTTATATGATGAATGAATGGTGAAAAGTAAACAAGACATCGTTTTTAGATGTTAAATGATAAAAGAGTAGTTGAGCCAGGTCGGTGAGAAAGTCATATAAGGATATATGACTAATCCGGAGTGCTCTTCAAAAGTGTGCATGCATGTCATGAATCGAGATGTCCATTTCTTTCAAGTATGAAAAGAAAGAATGAAGAAATTATGGTATTTTGGTTGTGGTGTAGGGAATTTATGCTTCCTTTGTGATTTGGCTTGGATTTTGCCGAATTCTTTCCAAATTGGTTGTTAACGCCTTGGGTTTGAGTTGTCGTGTGTACACTTGGGCTTGATAGCTAAGTGTTTTTGTGTGAGGGCGAGACCCTCTTAAGAAAGGAACCAATTGTGGTTTGGTAAAGTTTTACGATCGTAGCTTGGGGCTAGGTGTCGAACCTTAGTGGTATAAGGGTGGTTTGTGATGGAGGTTGATGATGTATGGGTTTAACCATTATCAAGAGTAGCGATGGGTGGAAGTGAAGTTGACGGTAGTTCGGTGATATTTGTCCTGCCGTGAGCAATTGTTGTCACTAGTTGTTTTTGGATTTGAGTCTTGCCTGGGAGTGGATGGAATGAAATGTTAGTATGATCGTGTATTGGAAGGGCAAGTGTGCCTTAATGAGTTATTCCCCTCGATGGAAATTTTCGAGAATGAAGAAAGGTCGATAAAGGAATTGTGATTGCCTTTGATTATGTCATGTTGAGTTTAATGGAGTGTGGTAGTCAGGTTGGTTGTGATAGAAGTGTGAAGTATTTGTCGTGAGGATTCGAGCGTTTTGGGTTGATGGAACCCTTTGTGGCTGAAACGCAGATTCTATTTGGGAATGGAAGTGAAGGTCGACCTGTGAGAGGTTACCCTTAGTTGAGCTAGATCATTAATTTTCTCGCCAAGTGTTGGTTTTGAGAACTCGCTTGTTGTTGTTCCGGTTTGAGGTTTCATGCGGTTGATTTGTGCTGCAGAGAAGTCTTTTGTCCCTTGGGGATTTTGTTGTTGTTTTATTGGCGTTCTTCGGATTCGAGGTCGAATCCTGTTGAAGGGGGGAAGAATGTGACACTACGGTATGGTGTGACATTATAGAATGTGAAATTAGAGAATAAAACCTTTCGGCTTGAGGTTTTCTCGCGTTGTTGGGCCTTTTGAAGAGTTGTGTCACTCGGAGTGTCGGAACCTTATATAATGTGAATGATAAGGTCAAAAACAGTATGAGATGTGGAAATAAGGTTAAAACCATAGGGCTTGGAGGTTTATAGCGTTTCCGGGCCGTTTCCGGAGTTTTGGGCCTTTCTGGGGGCTTTTGGGCCTTAAGGGGGGTTGTGGGCTTTGGTGGGGTGGAGTAGGAATCCATTTAGGATTAGGAAAGGGGCTTAGGGGTGGTAAAAAGGGGTCTCCCTGCCCCTTTGGGGCGTCCACCCCTGCTGCCCTTGCGCCCCACCTCTCCCCCTCCATTGCCTAGCCGCCCCACCCTTCCTCCTTTGTGCCGTGCGCCCCCCCTTGCACCTCTCCACCACCTCTCCTCCACCCCCCTTGCTGCCCTTGGGTGGCCTCCCCACCCCTGCATCCTCGTGGATCCATCCGAGGAGCGAGGAGATCTATTGGAGTTTTCGTGCGTCGGGCAAAGGTATGATCATG
Organism: Rhipidocladum racemiflorum; assembly: GCA_036346355.1. NCBI lineage: Eukaryota > Viridiplantae > Streptophyta > Magnoliopsida > Poales > Poaceae > Rhipidocladum > Rhipidocladum racemiflorum. The sequence goes on along the minus strand of CM070577.1, from coordinate 53,703,292 downwards.
GGGTTCCCTGGGATTGATATAGGTACTGTTATTAAGGTGATTATCAAGTTTTTAGATCAATTGGTGGTGCTGGATTGGAGTAATTTGGGTTAGATCTAGACGTTGCCACGTTTCTGTTTTGGGACAGCATGAGAAGTTGACCTAGGGTTCCTGTTTTCGCCAATTTCGATTTCGAATCTGACTGTACGTACTTTTAAGAAGTTGTAGATAATTTCATTATCTTTCCGTGCATATAAAGAAAGTTAAATTCCGCCCATCCGTTTGAAAGTTATGACTGTTTTACCGAGCGTATTAAAATCTGTGACGCAATTGGAATAGATCTCGGTAATCTATAGATTAAACAACTTTAGAGGCCTAATCAGTCTTTCCTTATACCTAGAGAAAGTTGGGAAATTTCCTAAGCTACGCGAGGATGTACTCGTTTAATTCATTCGGAGTCCCAGAGCCCAAGTTATGCCTTTTGCAAGGCTGCTGTCCCGACGGGACAGAACCTTTGTTTTTAGGTTTTGCGAGAAATTGGCAATGTCAGGGTAGATGAGGGTTTGCGTACTATTTTGTGGTTATGTTTGTGAGCGTGTGGTACCTATGTGCAGGTGGTGCGACCTCGGGAGTGCCCTCTACTTCCCGCCAATCCGTTGCACGTGGTTGAGGCAAGTGTATTGGAATGGTAGCATGTGGTTTGATTGTTTGCCTTGTTTAAATGCAAACTGTTTCCATGTTATGTGAGCTTGCCATGCTTTAATGATTGCCGTTGGTATGATGAATATGCTCACTATGTTATGATGCCATGTTATCACGTACAAGTTATCTATGTTGTTGGCATATATGCATACATGGCATGACACATGGCCCGGGCGGTGAGAAAGTCATTAACTAATCCGGGAAGGTCGGTGAGAAAGTTATGACTAATCCGGAGAGCCAATAGAGTAAGTCCTACATCGTGATTCCATCTACCGTGGGTTGTGGAAGTGAGGAGTAGGCACCCTCCATCTTCGGGATGGAAGGGGGGAAAGGGTGCACATCGACGGGTGTATACTCAACCATGCCGGTATGAGTTTCCAAGGAGATATGAGCATCGCATCGCATTGCATATTTGATGATGATAAAGATATGTGATTATGAATGAGATGATAAACATGTTGTGTGTTGTTGCAATGTAAGTTGTTCTTTTGTTCCATTGCAATATACTTGCTGAGTGATGAACTCACGCTTGTGTTTTATGTGGTTTTTAGGTACTTTGAGATCGGCATGCGGGAAAAAGGGGTTTAGCTACACTTCTACACGTAGCTCCACAATCATAGTCTATGATTAATCACTTGGAGACATGATATTAAGAGTTGTGCCATAAATTTAATGTATGGTTTAATTTAGCATGCTTGTGATTCCTTATTGACTTCGTTATAGCTTATGAAGTGATTGAGCATGGTATTATTGGCATAATTTGATGATATATCCATTTATGTTGATGTTTTAGATGTCGTGTGCTATGATATATCTTGCCATGATATTGATATTGTGTTAATTCATGTTAAAACTCCACTACGCTTTCCATTAAAAGACTTTAATAATCACTTTTTACTCCCTGAGGAGCCCCAACACAATTCAACCAAAAGCTTTACAACAAATTCTTCCTCTAGTTACAATTCCCAACACTTTTAATAAGGGTTTATGATGCTTATCAAGAAGGCACCCAACCAAGACTACATTGACATGATCCCCACGGATCACCGAATCATAATATTTCTTATTCTAAATTTGAAACATAATACTTCAACAAATTACTTGAGCATGGTCAACCTACCAATTTTATACTATCCATACGTCAAAATCTTGACAATTGAAACTTGTTCAATCAATAAAATGACTTCAACAAATCTTTCAGCAAAATCAACATATAAATTTCATACCTCCTATATATTCACGTCTCGACAATCGAACCTTATTCAGTTAGACAACGACTTCAACATGTACATATTATCTCCGCAAGGAAGAATTCGTAAGGGAGAGTCTAATTTATACTTTCATTAAGGATAACATCATTCATCATGTTAATTATCCAAAGCTCACTCCATCGCAACATGTTAAAAATTTCCTCTATTTTAACCATGGTTTTCCAACGAGTAATCTAAACAGTTACCACTACTACTTAGTCATCAAAATCAACAAATGGGCATAACCATCAAGCAACAACATTACTTTTAGCTACCCTATAAATAGGCGATAACAAAATTACCACCACACAACATACTCCAACTATTTAAAATAGATTGAATACTAGCATTAACACTGCCTTTAACAACATCATTAACAATAAGTCTTATGTCTTCTCAATTGATATCAGTACTAGCATTGTAGAGACACCACTGCATACCTCCAAATATACTAGTAGTTTGCAACAACGTAAATAGCAACTCTAATCAACATCCAAATTAAAGTCGCTAGGCAACACGATTAAATTTCTCTATTAATTCATTAAATTAGAACATCTTTATACAACCAGCAAGGTTTCTTTATCAATAACAGCAGTCTACATCATCTTAAAGTTTTAACTATGCATCAGGGTTTAAAACTTTAAACATTAACAAGGATCATAAGCACTTTTAAAGCAAGGCAACATATTCTAAGCATGTACATCAACCCATTTAATCATTCCCTTTCTGAGTAAACTACAACACTAGTAGTCTATTTATTCTCAAGCTAGAGATATTAATCACATTGAATTTATTCAACTCAAAATTTATCTTAGCAACACATCAATCCATAAACCACATTGTTACCTACTACATAACATGCTAAACATCAATTCTTACTTGGGACAAACGATTTCAGTCAAAAGACTACTTACTTTGTTTGCAGCATTTTAGTTTTAAAACTCATCCCAAATTCATAAGGAAACTTTACTCTCAAAATTGCAATGAGACAAACCCAAACTTGGTCATGCAAAGGAATTCTCCAAAACACTTTTCAATCTCCAAGTCTCCCACTGGAGGGAACCAACCGATCAAATAAACCTTTGCAAATAAAACCTTAGCACCAAACCCCAAATCTTTCACGAAACAAGAAGGGTTTCTCAAAGATGATTTCTTAAACCAGTAAAATAACGAAATCAAACACCACGTACTACTACAAAGCCACAGAACTTCAGCCCTGACAGCCAGGTCTGGCACAACTCCGCAATAACTCCTTTAACCTCAGAGAAAGACAAACACAGGGATAAATTGAATGCTTGTTCCCCATAATGCAATCAACAGGCATCAAAACTGGAAAGGCGCCCAAAAGAAGCGCAACACTAGTCTCATCTTCTTCGTCTTCAACTAAGGAAGACAAAACCACACACCGCATACGGAACGATCCGCGAAAACCCAACACTTTTCATTTGATTCAAATCTACTAAAGCCAAGAAAAGCAACGAACACCGACCGTCAGAACGGCAAAGAACATATGAAGGAAACCACCATTAACTCTTCTATTTGACTCCAGTCAACTACCCGATCAACGACAAAAAGGATAAGCACTCTTCTCCTACAGGGGTCAATAGTTCTTCGGTGGTGGCGCTAACCGGCCACACCGTCAAACCTCACCCTTACTATGAAATAAGAGAGGTGGCCGAAACCCTTCGGCACCAAAACCCCACTTTTACCACCACAACAGGAATAATTCAATCATTTATCTCATAGACATAGCAACATGCTTTATCAAATGAAGCATTCAATATCAAAGCTTAAATACAACATTTAAGCGTAAGGAAACGATTCCCATACCCTTTCCTACCGTGCATCCAGCGTGTGTCAAATTTTAGATTAGTTATACCACTTTTGCATGTTTTAATGTTGCTATCCTATGACAAAATTTTAGTTAAGACCTAAGCCATGTTTCTAAGTTATTCCACATCATATTTTAGTTGTACCCTATAGCATGACACTAAAAATACACATTCCAAGGACCTACAGCCCGCTCTGATACCAACTGTAACACCCCGGCATTTAATATGCTTGAATGCTACCAAACATAAGCTAAACAACCTCTAAATACCACATTTAACATAAAATTCCAGCAAAGACACATATGCTAAAAACCGAGATTTCGGCAGCAAAGGCACATTTAACATGAATTGAAGGAGCAACAACAGTATAACAATATAAGGCAATATGAGAGACATCTAAAACAGCAATAATTAGAGTCTTAACGACAATATAAGACTATCATCAAGCATTTAATGTCTCCAAGTGTCAAACGAACAATAAAACTCTCATAAAGCAAAGCTAAACCTTAAATCAATGAGCATCACACGCAATTTATTATCAAACTAATAGAATGACTTGTGGAATCAATATGGTGAAGCTACGTGTGGGCGTGTGACTATTTCCCTTCCCCACATGCCGTTCTCATGGTACCTAAAACAACAAGAAAACACAAGCGTGAGTTCGAAACTCAGCAAGCATATTGCAATGGACAACAAGAACAATATCATGGCAATAACATCTCCCATCATGTATATCATCTCATTCATGAACACTTAACAATATCATCATCATTATGTATGCAATGTAATGCAATGCTCATGTCTCATTGGAAACTCATACCGGTATGGTTGAGTACACACCCGTCGGTGTGCACCCTCTCCCCCCTTCCATCCCGAAGATGGAGGGTGCCTACTCCTCGCTTCCAAACACCACGTGGATGGAATCACGATGTAGGACTTACTCAATGTCTCTCCGGATTAGTCATATCTTTCTCACCGACCTTCCCGGATTAGTTATGACTTTCTCACCGCCCAGGCCATGTAACATGTCATGTATGCAATTATGCCAACATCATATTTAACTCACATATTAACACATGGCATCATAACATACTAAACATGCTCATCATATCATTGGCGATCATTAAAGCATGGCAAGTGATCATATATCATGTAGTCAATCTCATCTATTCTCAACAAGCAACCTACAAGTCGCTATCCATTACAACACACTTGCCTCAACCACGGGCAATGGATTGGCGGGAAGTGGAAGGCACTCCCGGGGTCGCACCACCTGCACATAGGCATCACACACTCACAATCATGTCCACAAAACAGTACACAAACCCTCATCTACCTCGACATTGCCAACTACTCGAAAACATAAAAACAGAGGTTCTGTCCCGTCGGGACAGCAGCATTGCAAAAGGCATAACTTGAGTTCTGGGACTCCGAATCAATTAAACGAGTACATCCTCACGTAGCTTAGGAAATTTCCCAACTTTCTCTAGGTATAAGGAAAGACTGATTCGGAATCTAAAATTGTTTAATCTACAGGTATAAGGAAAGACAAATCTGTTCCAATTACGTCACAGATTTTAACACATTCGGTAAAACAGCCATAACTTTCAAACGGCTGGGCGGAATTTAACTTTCTTTATACCCACTGAAAGGTATTGAAATTATCTACAACTTCTTCAACATCCGTACGACAAGATTCGGATTCTAAATTGACGAAAACGCAAACCCTAGGTCGACTGCTCATGCTGTCCCAAAACAGAAACGTGGCAACTTCTAGATCTAATCCAATATACTCAAATCCAGCACCACCAATTGATCTAAAAACTTGATAAACACCCTTAGAATAGTACCTAGATCAATCCCAAGGTTTCCCATGGTCATACCTTTGCCCGACGCACGAAAACTCCAATAGATCTCCTCGCTCCTCGCTCCTCGAATGGATCCATGAGGATGCAGGGGTGGGGAGGCCACCCTAGGGCAGCAAGGGGGTGGAGGAGAGGTGGTGGAGAGGTGGGGAGGTGGAGAGCAATGGGGGCAAAGGGGGCGCAAGGAAGAGGAGGAGGTGGGGAGGTGTGGGAGGCGGCTAGGGCACTTGGGGCGCAAGGGGCAGGGGGAGAACGCCCAAAAGGGCAGGAGGAGGCCCCCCAAACAGGACTCCTACCCTAAATGGACTCGAACACCATCCCACCAAAGCCCACGGACCTTTCCCTTAGGCCCAAACTCCCCCGGAAAGGCCCAAAACCCCTTAAACGGCCCGAAAACGGCCCGAAAACGCTATTAACCTCCATACCTTATGGTTTTAACCTCCCATACCATATTTCATAAAGTTTTTGACCTTAACATGCACCATTTAAAAGGTTACGACACTCTGTGGTGACACATCACTTCAAAAGGCCCAAAAACGCGAGTAAACCTCAAGCCGAAAGATTTTAATCTCTAATTTCACATTCTATAATGTCACACCATACCGTAGTGTCACAGTATCCTATAGCATGACACTAAAAATACACATTCCAGGGACCTACAGCCCACTCTGATACCAACTGTAACACCCTGACATCTAGTATGCCCGAATGCTACCAAACATAGACTAAACATCAACTAAATACTATACATGAAGACAAATTTCAGAAAAGGCACAAATGCTAAACACCGAAATTTCGGCAGCATCTCCTTTGTTTTATCATGATTTGAACAATAGCAATATCATAGCAAAATATTTCATAACATAAGACATCTAAAGCAGCAATATATAATGGATAAAACATCATCATAAACAATTAAACCAAAACCAACCACACAAACATCTATAGCTAAGCAAAGAGGATCAACAGCACATTAAAATTAATACATACACCTAGTTCAGGGCACTATTATTATGATCATGACTAAAGGTTGGTAAATGTGACTGGAACTACGTGAAGATGTGTAGCTAATGCCCTTTCCCACATGCTGGTGTCATGGTACCTAAAAAAAACAACATAAACACAAGCGTGAGTTCATCACTCAGCAAGTATATTGCAATGGTACAAACAAAAACAATTACATGGCTACAACAACTCACATCATGTATATCATCTCATTCATGTTCACAAATCATTATCATCATCATTATGTATGCAATGCGATGCGATGCGATGCTCATATCTCCTTGGAAACTCATACCGGTATGATTGAGTACACACCCGTCGGTGTGCACCCTCTCCCCCCTTCCATCCCAAAGATGGAGGGTGCCTACTCCTCGCTTCCCCACACCGCGGTGGATGGAATCACGATGTAGGACTTACTCATTGGCTCTCCGAAATAGTCATAACTTTCTCACCGACCTTCCCCGGACTAGTTATGACTTTCTCACCGCCTAGGCCATGTATCTTGCCATGTATGAAAATATGCCATCATCATGAATAACTTGTACATTAACACATGGCATCATCATGGATAACTTGTACATTAACACATGGCATCATCACATAATAAACATATTCATCATATCAATGGCAAACATTAAAGCATGGCATGTGAACATATCAAATATTCAAATTTCAATCTCAATCAATCAAACAAACTACAACCCGCTACCCATTCCAATACACTTGCCTCCACCACAGGCGACGGATTGGCGAGAAGTAGAAGGCACTCCTGGGGTCGCACCACCTGCACATAGGGACCACACACTCACAATCATGTCCACAAAACAGTACGCAAACCCTCTTCTACCCCGACATCACCAACTACTCGCAAAACCCAAAAACAGAGGTTCTGTCCCGTCGGGACAGCAGCCTTCCAAAAGGCATAACTCGGGTTCTAAAACTCCGAATCAATTAAACGAGTACATCCTCGCGTAGCTTAGGAAATTTCCCAACTTTTTCTAAGTATATGGAAAAGCTGATTAGGACTCTAAAGTTGTTTAATATACAAAATACCGTGATCTGTTCCAATCACGTCACAGATTTTAACGCGCTCGGTAAAACAGCCATAACTTTCAAACGGCTGGGCGGAATTGGAAGTTCTTTATACCCACGGAAAGATATTGAAATTACCTACAACTTCTTCAACAGCCGTACGACCAAATTCCGAATCTAAATTGGCAAAAACCCAAACCCTAGGTCGACTGCTCATGCTGCCCGAAACAGAGAACGTGACAACTTCTAGATCTAATCCAATCTACTCAATTCCAGCACCACCAATTGATCTAAAAACTTGATAATCACCCTTAGAACAGTACCTAGACTAACCCCAAAGATTCCCTTGGCCATACCTTCGCCCAACGCACGAAAACCCAATGGATCTCCTCCCGGTTTGCGCGATCTCCTTCCTCGCTCCAAATCCACCGGATCTCCTCGTCGCGGAACGCTCCAATGGACGGATCTTAGAGGTGTTGAGGTGGAGAACTCCCCTAGGGGCAGCAAGGGAGGTGGAGAGGGGAGGAGAGGGGTGGTGGCGCCATGGGGAAAGATGGAGAGGAAGGGGAAGGGTGGAGGCGCATGGGGGGGCTAGGGGGTGGCGGCTAGGGTTGGGAGAGGGAATTTGGGGCGCACCAAGGGGTGGGGGCTAGATTTGGTTGCCCAAAAGTCCCCCCCTTGGGCCCAAACCCTTCCACTGGAGGCCCAACTCAACCCCCAAGGCCCAAAGTCCCCCGGAGAGGCCCAAACACCCGAAAACGGCCCAAAAACACGCTATAAACGGCATAGCATAAAGTTTTAACCTCCATTTACATATTTTATAATGTTTTGACCTCAACATCCACATTTTATAAGATTACGACACTCCGTGGTGTCACAATGATGTTGTAAAAGCATCGTGATGGTCTAACCTATTAAAAGTTATTTTAATGGCTGGAGTATGTTGTGTAGTGACAATTTGTTATGATATATGAATAGAGTAATTAAAAACAATGTAGTTGTTCTTATGATTTTGCTCATTTATTGATATTGATGACTTAGTAGTGGTGGTCATTGTGTAGATTACTTTTTGGAAACAATTGTTAAGAAGGAGGTTATTATAACATGTTGTGATGGAGTGAACTCTGGATAATTAACCTGATGTATGATTTTATCCTTAATGAATGTATGTTTTAGAATCATAGTTACGAACTTTGTCTTGTAGAAATAATATTTACATGTTGAAGTCGATTGTTAACTGAATAAGTTTCGATTGTCGAGACGTTGACCTATGGATGGCATGAAATTTGTAGGTTGATCATGCTGAAAGATTTGTTGAAGTACTATATTTCAAATTTAGAATAAGATGTATTATGATTTGGTGATCCGTGGGGATCATGTCAATGTAGTCTTGGTTGGGTGTTCTTTTGATAAGCATCATAAACTTTAATTAAAAGTGTTGGGAGTGGTAACTAGAGAAAGAATTTGTTATGTAAATTTTGTTAAACCCGGTTGGACCTTCTCCGTGAGTAAGTAGTGAATTTTGAAATCTTTAATGGAAAGCGTAGTGGAACACTAGAGATGGTTGTATTTATGCTAAGCTGGTGTTTAAAACCTCTTTGGACTGGTTTGGTTGTTTGCCATTTTGGTTGAAGGGTTTCGGTTAAGGTGTTCCTTATGTTGGATTTCAGAGTTTCCCTAAACTTGTAATGATTGGTGACCAATCCTTGGTTTGGCTAATTTGTTTAGTTGTGTTGTATGGATTTACACCCAAAAGTTTTTGAGTGGATCGCGCTCCTTCGCGTCCACACTGAATTACCTTTGGAATAAATGTTTAAAAGGAAGCATGACATTGTTTATAGATGTTTAATGATGAGAGAGTCGACGAGCCAGGTCGGTGAGAAAGTCATATATAAATATATGACTAACCCGGAGTGCTCTTGAAAAGTGTGCATTCATGTCACAAATCGAGATTTCTATTTCTTTCTGGTATGAAAAGAAACAATGAAGAATTTCTGGTATGTTGGTGGTGGTGCAGGAGATTTGTGTTTCCTTTGCGTCTTGGCTAAGGAAATTAAAATGAATACTCTTTGGTTGTTGTCAAATCCATTCCAAAGTGATTGTAGTGCATTTGACTCAAAGGTATGCATGGGGATCAATTGGGTTAATGGTTGGTGGTTGAGCTTACCCAATGGTGGTACTCTTTGTCTTGGTCCTTTGAGTGGAAGGATGTGAGGGCGAGACTTTCTTAGTAAGAGAAATCTGGTGTGGCTAGTAGTTGATCGTAAATGGTTTAAAAGTGAAGAGTAAAGGAAGGTTTTGTATGACCCAATTCAAACCTTCTTGGAGAATTGTGGCATTGATGTGTTCCTTGGTGGGGTTGTTTAAATTATTAGTGGACCACTTGGTGGTTGCTAGTAATTGCTTTTCCTTTTGGAAGTATATTGGATCTTTTTGTCGCCGATCTCTGAGCGAGCTGTGTCAACCGATGGGGATTGCTCGGTTGACAGTGTTTTTGCGGGTTTTAAGGACCCTGGTTATAAAGTAGGTTTTTCCTTCGGTGGTAACGGTGGGTGTTGGCCTAGTTGTAAAAAATCAATCTTTTGCAAGGTTTTAACCCCGTTTGTTCAAGCAATTGGTAGTCTTGGAATGATGTGTCCCGCTTGGTTCGCATCGTCTTGTTTATGACGAACCGAATGTGACACTACGGAATGGTATGACATTATAAAATGTGAAACTAGAGAATAAAACTATACGGTATGAGGTTTAATTGCGTTTCCGGGCCGATTTAGGGAGTTTGGGCCTCTCCGGGGGAGTTTGGGCTCAAGGGGATGAGTCGTGGGCTTTAGTGGGAAGGTATTTGCGCCCTCCCCCTGACCTTGCTGCACCCCACTTGCAAACCCTAGCCGCCACCTCTCTCCCCCACCTCCCCCACACGCCTCCACCTCTAGCCGCCTCCCCCATGCGCCATCTCTCCTCCCCTCCCCACTCCACCCTCCTTGATGGCCTAGGAGAGCTCCTCACCTTGCCATCCCGCTGTTCCCTCCCTCGGGAAGCTCCGCGACGAGGAGATCCGGCGATTCCGGCGCGAGGAAGACGATCGGGGAACCCGGGAGGAAGGATTTCGGCGTTTGTTGTTCGTCGGGCTGAGGTATGGTATGAGTGTTCCTTCGGGATGGTCTAGATGTTGTTCTAGAGGTTTATTTCATGTTTTTAGATCAAGTGGTGGTGCTGAGATTGGGTAGATTGGATGAAAACTAGAGTTTGTCACGTTCTCTGTTTCGGGCAGATTGTGTAGTCGACCTAGGGTTTGAGTTTTCACGATTTTAGATTCGGATTTTGGTCGGCCGCATATTGAGAAAGTTGTAGGTAACTTCAATACCTTTCAGTGGACATAAAGAACGTCCAATTCCGCCCAGCAGTTTGAAAGTTATACAAGATTTACCTAACGTGTTCAAATCTGTGATGTAGCTGGGACAGAACGTAGTGTTTTGTAGATTAAACAACTTTAGATTCAGAATTAGCTTTTCCATATACTTATAGAAAGTTAGGAAATTTCCTAAGCTACGCGAGGATGTACTCATTTAATCGATTCGGAGTCCTAGATCTAAAGTTATGATAGTTTGAAGTCTGCTGTCCCGGGGGGGGACAGATTCTCTGTTTTTCGTTTTCGGGAGTAGTTTGCGATATCGGGGTAGATGGGCAATGTCATACTGTTTTATGGGCACGTTGTGATTGTGTGGCATCTATGTGTAGGTGGTGTGACCCTGGGAGTGCCCTCCTCATCCCGCCAATCCGTCGCCCGAGGTTTAGGCAAGTGTATTGGGATGAGTAGCATGTGGTTTATTTGCTTGTCTTGACTATATGCAATTGTTTCCATGTTATGCTATCTTGCCATGCTTAGTTTTTGCCATGGTATGATAAAAAGGGAATGTTAAGATGCTATGCAATGGTTTATGGTTAATGATTATGGCATATGTTGCATACATGACATGAAACTTGGCCCGGTCGGTGAGAACGTCATAACTATTCCGGTAAGTTCGGTGAGAAAGTTATGACTAATCCGGAGCGCCATGGATGTAATACCTACCTTGTGATTCCACCCACGCGGTGAGTGGAAGCGAGGAGTAGGCACCCTCCATCTACGGGATGGAAGGGGGACGTGGGTGCACGCCGACGGGTGTGCACTCGGCAATACCGGTATTTGCGTCGAGGAGACATGTGCATTGCATACATGATGAGGATGATGATGAAATGATTTCAATGAGGTTGAGATATGAATATGATGTTGCATATGAAGTATGACTTAATCATGATGTTAAGTTTGTTATGTAGTGATGATAATATTGAATTGTTCTGTATGACCCATTGCAATATACTTGCTGAGTGATGAACTCACGCTTGTGTTTTATGTTGTTTTAGGTACCATGACACCGGCATGTGGGAAGGGGCATTAGCTACACATCTTCACGTAGTTCCAGTCACATTTACCAATTTGTGTCAGGATCATAATAAGTGCCATGAACTTGGTATATGGAATAGTTTAATGTGCTTGTGATCCTTATTTGCTTAGCTATAGATTATGGAGTGGTTGGATTAGGTTTTATTGGTTTATGTTGATGCTTTATCCATTGATATTGATGTTTTAGATGTCTTATGCCATGATATAACTTGCTATGTGATTGCTATTGCTCCAATTCATGATAAATCAAAGGAGATGCTGCCAAAATTTCGGTTTTAGCATTTGCGCCTTTGCTATAATTTATTTTAATTTGTGGTATTAGGGTGATGTTTAGTCTATGTTTGGTAGCATTCGGGCATACTAGATGCCGAGGTATTACACCACAGTAGAGAGGTTGAGGTGTGAAAGCATTTTTGCATGTGAGAGCTGAAGGGGGATCTAGAGTTGGGGTTAGAGGTTGGTACCGTGTTCTTCTGGAGAGTAGCGTTGGTTAAAGGGATCAGGCACTCTAGTGCCAAGGAATGTGTGAAATGAGGAGTGTGATCGTTTTCTTTTGTGGTCTGTTTGAGGATTTATCCTACCGCTTGGGTCGTGCTGAGGCCGTATGTGAGTGCTTTGTGTTTCAATGTTGAGTAAGATTCTGGCAAGTTTTGATTGTGAGTTATCGTTAGAGCCATCAATCTTCGAGCTTTAGCTCCTCGTTTTTGAGTCTGGGCTAGTGCAAATCGTAGGGGTTTCTGAGAGGGTTCTGAGAAGTGAACCTTAGTTCCCTTCGATTTGGTTGGTTGCGAAGTGGTGTGTCTCGGATTCGGGGTCGAATCCTGTGAAGGGGGAGAGAATTTGACACCCCAGAATATGACAGTTTAGAATTCGGCATTTTGCTACGACTTTATAGCGTGTTTTTGGACCGTTTTCGGGTGTTTGGTCCTCTTCGGGGGACTTTGGGCCTTGGGGGCTGAGTTGGGTCTCCGGTGGAAGGGTTTGGGCCCAAGGGGGGACTTTTGGGCAGCCAAATCTGGCCCCCACCCCTTGGTGCGCCCCCACTCCCTTTCCCAACCCTAGCCGCCAACCCCTAGCTCCCCCATGCGCCTCCACCCTTCCCCTTCCTCTCCATCTTCCCCCATGGCGCCACCACCTCTCCCCTCCCCTCTCTACCCCCCTTTGTGCCCTAGAGGAGATCCACACCTCGCCATCCCGTTGATCCATCCTTCGGGAAGCCCCGCGACGAGGAGATCCGGTGGATTTGGAGCGAGGAAGGAGGTCGTGTGAAACAGGAGGAGATTTGTCGGTTCATTGTTCGTCTGGCGAAGGTATGGCTAGGGGAATCCTTGGGGTTGGTCTACGTGATGTGCTAGAGGGTATTTGGATACTTTTAGATCAAGTGGTGGTGCTGTGATTGGGTAGATTAGATGAAAACTAGAGTTTGCCACGTTCTCTGCTTGGGCAGATTGTGCAGTCGACCTAGGGTTTGAGTTTTCGTGACCTTAGATTCGGAATTTGGTCGGCCGCCTGTTGAGAAAGTTGTAGGTAACTTCAACACCTTTCAGTGGACATAAATAACGTCCAATTCCACCCAGACGTTTGAACGTTATGCTCGATTTACCGAGCGTGTTCAAATCTGTGACGTAGCTGGGACAGACATAGTGTTTTGTAGATTAGAAAATTTTAGAGGCCGAACCAGCTTTTCCCAATACTTAGAAACAGTTAGGAAATTTCCTAAGCTTCGCGATGATGTACTAGTTTACTCGATTTGGAGATCTAGAACTCAAGTTATGCTAGATTGAAGTCTGCTGTCCCGGGAGGACAGATTATCTGTTTTTCGATTTTGGGAGTAGTTTGTGAAGTCGGGGTAGACGAGCTTTTGTGTAATGTTTTGGGGGCAAGTTTTGAGTGTGTAGTATGTATGTGAAGGTAGTGTAACACCGGGAGTGCCCTCATCCTCTCGCCAATCCGTCGCCCAAGGTTAAGGCAAGTGTATTGTAATGGGTAGTGTAAAGTATGTTGCTAGTTGTGACTAGATGCAAATTGCTTACATGTTGTGATATCTTGCCATGATTAGTGCTTGCCATGTTATGATGAAAAAAGATTATTATGATGTTATGCCACGTTTAGTTCAGTTTGGTACAAGTTGTTTATGTTTATGGCATAATCGCATACATGGCATGTGATCTGGCCCAGTCGGTGAGAAAGTCATAACTAGTCCGGCAAGGTCGGTGAGAAAGTTATGACTAATCTGGAGAGCCAATAAGTAAGTCCTACCTCGTGATTCCATCCACCGTGGTGAATGGAAGCGAGGAGTAGGCACCCTCCATCTACGGGATGGAAGGGGGAAGAGGGTGCACGCCGACGGGTGTGCACTCAGCAATACCGGTATATGCTTCCAGGAGACATGTGCATTGCATTGCATTGCATACATGATGATGATTATGAGTTGTGTACAATGTGCTTTGTCATGGGTATGATGTTGTAGATGAGATTATGGTTTGATCATGTTGTTAAAGTATGGTATGTATTGCTGTTGGCATTGATCTATTCTTTATGATCCATTGCAATATGCTTGCTGAGTGATGAACTCACGCTTGTGTTTATGTTGTTTTTCTTTGGTACCTTGACACCGACATGTGGGAAAGGGGCTTAGCGGCACGACATCACATAATTTCCACACATTTATGCAATATTTACCTCTCGGATTTGTGATCATGAATCTAGGGTGATGAAACTAGGATTATGATTTGTTCATGTGCTTGTTTACATCCTTTACTTCGATTTGGTTCATGAAGTGGTTAAATTCATTAAGTTAGACTTAAATTGCCGCTATAATACCTGCTATTGCTGCTTTGGATGTTTTTCCATTATGATATATCATGTGGTATTTTGTTGCTGCTTCAAATCATGATAAAACAAAGGTGATACTGCCGAAATTTCCGGTTTTAGCATTTGTGCCTTTGCTGTAATTAATCCTAAATTGTGGTATTTTAGATGTTGTTTAGTCTTTGTTTAGTGACATTCAGGCATACTAGATGCCGGGGTGTTACACAATACCTCATATTTGAGCATATTTGTAGATGAGAGATATCAATCTAAAATATCTTGTTTCAGGATGGCTGAAGTTTACAACAACAACAACCACTACTACAAAACTGCACATAGGAGACGCCCTATCAGTGGCGGTTTGTCTGGAACCGACACTAATAGGACTATCAGTGGCGGTTGTTCAGCCCAAACCGGTGCAAGGATCATCAGTGGCGGCTTTTATTCCGAACCGCCACAGATAACGGACTATTGGTGGCGGTTTATGGTCAGAACCGCCACAAACCGCCACCGATAGTCCGTTATCTGTGACGGTTCAGAATAAAAACCGCCACTAATACTTGGGAATTATTTGTGACGGTTTAATGTAAAAACCGTCACTGATAATGGGACTATCTGTGGCGGTTTTAGTTTAGAACCGCCACAAATAATGTTCCCTATAAATACTGGTCGCCCCAGCACTCTACAGGAGCTCATGGTCATCTTCCTCCCCGAGAAAAAAGCAAAGTTTCAAGATTTGACATTTTGTTTGCAAGGAATCTTGAGCTTTTACTTCCCATGGTTGTTCCAAGGTGAGTAATTTGTTCTCCTCTCTTCATTTGTGGTGATATAGTTGCAATTTAATGTTTATATCTAGTTTATTTAAGATTGTCCTCTCTTCAATTGCAAAGCTTAGATTCAATTTTTTGTTATTTACCTAGCATTTTGTAGATTAATTTATCTAGATGATGAATTTATTACCTTGCTCTATTAGATTAATTGTTGTCTACCTTTCTTAGATGACAAATTATAGCAAGCATATATTAAATTTATTTAATTAAGATTGTTGGATATTAATAAACATTAGATTTAATTAATATGGTAGATAGGTGATAATGAAGTTGCCTTGCATTTTGAGATGATGAATTATCTAGCTCCTTGAGAGGATAAATTTAATTTGTTTTTATTAACCTAGCATTTTGTAGATTAATTTATATGTAGATGATGAATTTACTATCTTGCTCTATCAGTGGATATTGGATATTTATATGTAGGTTATTGGATAGTAACAAATATTAAATTTTAGTTAATATGGTGGATGGGTGATCATGATGGCTTTATCAGTAGATATTGGATTAATGATTTATGTAATTAAGGTTATTGCATATTAATAATTGTTAAATTAATTAATTGTAGATGGACTGGAGATGCATGTACAATGCGAACCATTACAGCCGAGAATACATGGACGGCGTATCTGCTTTTCTAAGAGCAGCCGAGGAGAACAAATTGCAAAAGAAGACGAAGTACATACATTGTCCATGTATTGATTGCAAGAATGAGAAGATGTTTTCGGACAAAGACCAAATCCACTTGCACTTGATTCGGAGGGGCTTTGTACCTAGCTATACATGTTGGACAAGGCACGGTGAAGTGGAGATCATACTTCAATGTGATAATGTCGACGACGACTAAGTCGACAATATGGCAGCTGACATCGGGTATGGATCCGATGAGGATAGGTTGGTCGTTGATGATGACAATAATCTGGCTCAAATGTTGCGCGATGAAGAAGGAAACTACAGTAGTCAGAGTGTGACACCACGGAGTGTCGTAATCTTTTACAATGTGAATGTTGAGGACAAAAATTTTATGGAATGTGGAATTTAGGTTAAAACCTTTCGGCATGAGATTTACTCGCGTTTTTGGGCCGTTTGAAGTGTTATGTCGCCACGGAGTGTCGTATCCTTAATTATTGAGCATGATAAGGTTAAATACAGTATGACATGTGGAAATAAGGTTAAAACCATAGGAATTTGAGATTAATAACGTTTCCGGGGTTTTGGGCCTTTCCGAGGGTTTTTGGGCCTTAAAGAGGGGTTGTGGGCTTTGGTGGGATGGATTAGGAAACCTTCTCGGACACGGAATCCATGTTGTGGGCTGGTGGGAGGGCTCCCCTGCCCTTTATGTGCGCCCCCACCCCCTCCTTGCGCCCCTACCTCCCCTCTTGCGCCCCCTCTCCACCCCCTAGCCCTAGCCGCCCCCCTCTAGCCGTGCGCCCCTTGCCCCTCCACCTCTCCACCTCCCCACCTCTCCTCCATCCCCTTGCTGCCCTAGGGTGGTCTCCCCACCCCTGCAACCTCGTGGATCCATCCATTGGAGCGAGGAGCGAGGAGCGAGGAGCGTGGAGCGAGGAGCGATCCGCGAGGAGATCTTTTGGAGTTTCGTTCGTCGGGCAAAGGTATGATCATGGGGTTCCCTGGGATTGATCTAGGTACTGTTCTTAGGGTGATTATCAAGTTTTTAGATCAATTGGTGGTGCTGGATTGGAGTAATTTGGGTTAGATCTAGACGTTGCCACGTTTCTGTTTTGGGACAGCATGAGCAGTCGACCTAGGGTTCCGGTTTTCGCAAATTTAGGTTTCGAATCTGACTATACGGACTTTTAAGAAGTTGTAGATAATTTTATTATCTTTCCGCGCATATAAAGAACGTTATATTCCGCCCAGCCGTTTGAAAGTTATGACTATTTTACCGAGCGTATTAAAATCTGTGATGCGATTGGAACAGATCTCGGTAATCTGTAGATTAGACGACTTTAGAGTCCAAATCAGTCTTTCCATATACCTAGAGAAAGTTGGGAAATTTCCTAAGCTACGTGAGGATGTACTCGTTTAATTGGGAGTCCCAGAACTCAAGTTATGCTTTTTGCAAGGCTGCTGTCCCGTCGGGACAGAACCTCTGTTTTTAGGTTTTGCGAGTAGTGGGCAATGTCGGGTTAGATGGGGTTTTACGTACTGTTTTGTGGGTATGATTGTGAGTGTGTGATGCCTATGTGCAGGTGGTGTGACACCGGGAGTGCCCTCGACTTCCCACAAATCCGTCGCCCGCGGTTGAGGCAAGTGTGTTGTAATGTATAGCGGAATCGTAGGTTGCTTGTGGAGATTAGATGAAAGATTGAATACTTGCTATGATCACTTGCCATGCTTGCTATTTTCCAATGATATATTGAGTATGATTATCATGATATGATGCTATGTGTCTATACTTATCATGATTCGATGCCATGTGTTTATGTGTACTATGACATGATGCCATATGTTTATGTACAAATGAGATATGATAATTGGCATAGTTGCATGCATGTCATGAGATGGGGCGAGGGCGGTGAGAAAGTCATAACTAGTCCGGGGAAGGTCGGTGAGAAAGTTATGACTAGTCCAGAACGCCATTGAGTAAGACCTACATCGTGATTCCATCCACGTGGTGAATGGAAGCGAGGAGTAGGCACCCTCCATCTTCGGGATGGAAGGGGGAAAAGGGTGCACACCGACGGGTGTGTACTCAACCATACCGGTATGAGTTTCCAAGGAGACATGAGCATTGCATTACATCGCATACATATTGATGATGACAATGTTAAGTGTTTATGAATAAGATGATTTACATGATGGAAGATGTTATTGCCATGTTGTTGTTCTTGTTGTCCATTGCAATATGCTTGCTGAGTTTCGAACTCACGCTTGTGTTTTCTTTTTGTTTTAGGTACCATGAGATCGGCATGCGGGGAAGGGATATAGTCACACGCCCACACGTAGCTTCACCTTAATGATTCCACAAGTCATTCTATTAGTTTGATAATAAATTGCGTGTGATGATCATTGCTTTAGTGTTTAGCTTTACTATTTGAGAGCTTATTTGTTCTTTTGACACTTGGAGACATTAAGTGCTTGATGTTAGTCTTATATTGTCGTTAAGACTCTATTTATTGTTGTTTTAGATGTCTCTCATATTGCCTTATAATGCTATACTGTTGTTGCTCCTTATATCCATGTTAAAACAAAGGAGGTGCTGCCGAAATCTCGGTTTTTAGCCTATGCACCTTTGCTGGAATTTTATGTTAAATGTGGTATTTAGATGTTGTTTAGCTTATGTTTGGTAGCATTCAGGCATATTAAATGCCGGGGTGTTACAGTTGGTATCAGAGCGGGCTGTAGGTCCTTGGAATGTGTATTTTTAGTGTCATGCTATAGGGTACAACTAAAATGTGATGTGGAATAACTTAGAAACATGGCTTAGGTTTTTACTAAAATTTTGTCATAGGATAGCAACATTAAAACTTGCAAAAGTGGTATAACTAATCTAAAATTTGACACACATGGATGCACAGTAGGAAGGGTATGGGTATCGTTGTTTACGCTTAAATGTTGTATTTAAGCCTTGTTGCTAAATGCTATATTTGATATAGTACGTTGCTATGTCTATGAGATAAATGATTGAATTATTCCTGTTGTGGTGGTAAAAGTGGGGTTTTGGTGCCGAAGGGTTTCGGCCACCTCTCTTATTTCATAGTAAGGGTGAGGTTTGACGGTGTGGCCGGTTAGCGCCACCACCGAAGAACTATTGACCCCTGTAGGAGAAGAGTGCTTATCCTTTCTATCGTTGATCGGGTAGTTGACTGGAGTCAAATAGAAGAGTTAATGGTGGTTTCCTTCGTATGTTCTTTGACGTTCTGACGGTCGGTGTTCTTTGCTTTTCTTGGCTTTTGTAGATTTGAATCAAATGAAAAGTGTTAGGTTTTCGCGGATCGTTCCGTATGCGGTGTGTGGTTTTGTCTTCCTTGGTTGAAGACGAAGAAGAGGAGACTAGTGTTGCGCTTCTTTTGGGCGCCTTTCCAGTTTTGATGCCTGTTGATTGCATTATGGGGAACAAGCATTCAATTTATCCCCGTGTTTGTCTTTCTCTGAGGTTAAAGGAGTTATTGCGGAGTTGTGCCGGACACAGCTGTCGGGGCTGAAGTTACGTGGCTTTGTAGTAGTACGTGGTGTTTGATTTCGTTATTTTACTGGTTTAAGAAATCATCTTTGAAAAACCCTTCTTGTTTCGTGAAAGATTGGGGTTTGGTGCTAAGGTTTTATTTGCAAAGGTTTATTTGATCGGTTGGTTCCCTCCAGTGGGAGTCTTGGAGATTGAAAAGTGTTTTGGAGAATTCCTTTGCATGACCAAGTTTGGGTTTGTCTCATTGCAATTTTGAGAGTCAAGTTTCCTTATGAATTTGGGGTAGTTTTAAAACTAAAATATTGCAAACAAAGAAAATAGTCTTTTGACTGAAATCGTTTGTCCCTAGTAAGAATTGATGTTTAAGCATGTTATGTAGTAGGTAACAATGTGATTAATATCTCTAGCTTGTGAATAAATAGACTACTAGTGTTGTAGTTTACTCTTAGCGAGATTGATTGAATGCGATAATGTACATGCTTGGAATCTGTTGCTTTGTCATAAAAGTACTTATGACCCCCGATCATGTTTAAAAGTTTTAAACCCGGATGCATAGTTAACACATTAAGATGATGTAGACTGTTGTTACCGTTAAAGAAACTTTGCTGGTTGTTTAAAGATGTTCTAATTTAATGGAGTAGTAGAGGAATTTAATTGTGTTGCCTAGTGACTTTAATTTGGAAGTTGATTAGATTTGCTATTTACGTTGTTGCAAACTACTAGTATATTTGGGAAGTATGCAGTTGTGTCCCTTCAATGCTAGTTTGATATCAATTGAGAAGGCATAAGATTATTTGTTAATGAGGTTGTTAAGAACATTGTGCTAATCTAGTTTATTAAATCCAATTTAATAATTGGAGTATGTTGTGTGGTGGAAGTTTTGTTATAACCAATGTATAGGGTAGCTACAAGCAATGTTGTTGATTAATGATTATGCAAATAATTGATATTGATGCTTTGGTAGTGTGGTTAACTGTTGGAATCTATTGATCCAATAGAAGAAAAAGGTGTAAAATTGGGGTATTTTGTCAAGTACATGTTGTGATGGGATGAACAATGGATAATAATCATGATGCAAGACTTTAATCTCAATGATTGCATATCTTAGAATCCTATTTGCGAAATTTTATCTTGCAGAGATATTATGTAACACCCCGGCATTTAATATGCCTAAATGCTACCAAACATAAGCTAAACAACATCTAAATACCACAATTAAACATAAATTCCAGCAAAGACGCACATGCTAAAAACCGAGATTTTGGCAGCATCTCCTTTGTTTTAGCATGAATTAACACAATATCAATATCATGGCAAGATATGTCATAGCACACGACAAATAAAACATCAACATAAATGGATATATCATCAAATTACGCCAATAAAAGCATGCTCAACCACTTCATAAGCTATAACCAAGAAAATAAGGAATCACAAGCATGCTAAATTAAACCCTACATTAAGTTTATGGCACAACTCTTAATATCATGTCTCCAAGTGATTAATTATGGACTATGATGGTGGAGCTACGTGTAGAAGTGTAGCTAGACCCCTTTTTCCCGCATGCCGATCTCAAAGTACCTAAAAACAACATAAAACACAAGCGTGAGTTCGAAAACTCAGCAAGCATATTGTAATGGACAACAAGATCATTTACAAGACAATAATACCTTACATCACATATAACATCTCATACTTGAGCACATAACAACATCATCATCATTAAATATGTATTGCAATGCAATGCAATGCAATGTTATGCTCATATCTCCTTGGAAACTCATACCGGTATGGTTGAGTACACACCCGTCGGTGTGCACCCTCTCCCCCCTTCCATCCCGAAGATGGAGGGTGCCTACTCCTCGCTTCCACAACCCACGGTAGATGGAATCACGATGTAGGACTTACTCTAATGGCTCTCCGGATTAGTCATAACTTTCTCACCGACCTTCCCGGATTAGTTAATGACTTTCTCACCGCCCGGGCCATGTAACATGTCATGCATGCAACTATGCCAATTATCATATTTCACATGTACATAAACATATGGCAACTCATCATGACAAATATAAACATATGGCATCGAACCATGATAATCATACTCAATATTTCATTGGAAAACAGCAAGCATGGCAAGTGAGCATAGCAAGTGTTCAATCCTTCACCCAATATCAACAAACAATCTACAATCCGCTATACATTACAACACACTTGCCTCAACCGCGGGCGACGGATTTGTGGGACGTAGAGGGCACTCCCGGTGTCACACCACCTGCACATAGGCATCACACACTCACAATAATGCCCGCAAAATAGTACACAAATCCCCATCTAACCCGACATTGCCCACTACTTGCAAACCTAAAAACAGAGGTTCTGTCCCGGCGGGACAGCAGCCTTGTAAAGGCCATAACTTGAGTTCTGGGACTCCAAATCGATTAAACGAGTACACCATCACGAAGCTTAGGAAATTACCTACCTTTTTCTAGTTATACGGAAAGACTGATTCGGAATCTAAAATTGTTTAATCTACAGATTACTACGATCTGTTCCAATCGCGTCACAGATTTTAACACGCTCGGTAAAACGGCCATAACTTTCAAACGGATGATTGGATTTTAACGTGCTTTATGTCCACGGAAAGATAATTAAATTATCTACAACTTCTTTTAAGTCCGTATGGACAGATTCGGATTCTAAATCGACTAAAACTCGAACCCTAGCCCGACTGCTCAATCTGCCCGAAAACAGAAACGTGGCAACGTCTAGATCTAACCCAAAGAACTCCAATCCAGCACCACCAATTGATCTAAAAACTTGATAATCACCCTAAGAATAGTACCTAGATCAATTCCAAGGATCCCCATGATCATACCTTTGCCCAACGAACGAATCTCCAATAGATCTCCTCGCGGATCGCTCCTCGCTCCACGCTCCTCGCTTCTCGCTCCTCGCTCCTCGCTCCAACGGATGGATCCACAAGGTGCAGGGGTGTGGAGACCACCCTAGGGCAGCAAGGGGGTGGAGGAGAGGTGGTGGAGAGGTGGGGAGCAATGGGGCAAAGGGGGAGGTGGAGGCGCACAAGAGGGAGAGGGAGAGTGGGTGGCGGCTAGGGCTTAGGAGGGGGAGGTGGGGGCGCCCAAGGGCAGGGGGAACACGCCCAAAAGGCTGGTGGGGAGCCCTTTTACCAGCCCCCACACCCAATCCTAGTCCGTTACGGAGACCTACTCCATCCCACCAAAGACCACCAAGGCCCAAACTCCCCCGGGAAGGCCCAAAACCGAAAGCGGCCGGAAACGCCCCGGAAAAGCTATTAACCTCCATATCCTATAGTTTTAACCTTAATTCCACATCTCATAATGTTATTAACCTTATCATGCACGTTAAATAATGTTACGACACTCCGTGGCATACTAGCATTAACACTACCATTAACAACATCATTAACAATAAGTCTTATGTCTTCTCCATTGATATCAATACTAGCATTATAGCGACACAACTGCATACTTCCAAAGATACTAGTAGTTTGCAACAACATAAATAGCAACTCTAATCAACATCCAAATTAAAGTCACTAGTCAACACGATTAAATTTCTCTATTAATCCATTAGATTAGAACATCTTTAACAACCAACAAAGTTTCTTTTACAATAACAGCAGTCTACATAATCTTAATGTTTTAACTATGCATCAAAGTTTAAACTTTTAACATTAACAAGGATCATAAGCACTTTTAAAGCAAGGCAACAGATTCTAAGCATGTACATTAACACATTTAATCATTCTCGCTAAGAGTAAACTGCAACACTAGTAGTCTATTTATTCTCAAGCTGGAGATATTAATCACATTGAATTGATTCAACTCAAAATTTAACTTAGCAACACATCAATCCATAAACCACATTGTTACCTACTACATAACATGCTAAACATCAATTCTTACTAGGGACAAACGATTTGAGTCAAAGACTACTTTGTTTACAGACATTTTAGTTTTAAAACTCATCCTAAGTTCATAAGGAAAATTTGACTCTCAAAATTGCGATGAGACAAACCCAAACTTGGTCATGCAAAGGAATTCTCCAAAACACTTTTCAATCTCCAAGACTCCCCTTTGGAGGGAACCAACCGATCAAATAAACCTTTGCAAATAAAACCTTAGCACCAAACCCCAATCTTTCACGAAACAAGAAGGGTTTTTCAAAGATGATTTCTTAAACCAGTAAAATAACGAAATCAAACACCACGTACTACTACAAAGCCACAGAACTTCAGCCACAGCCAGTGCAGCACAACTCATAATAACTCCTTTAACCTCAGAGAAAGACAAACACAGGGATAAATTGAATGCTTGTTCCCCATAATGCAATCAACAGGCATCAAAACTAGAAATGTGACACTATGGTTTGGTGTGACGTTATAGAAGGTGAAACTAGAGAATAAAACCTTTCGGCTTGAGGTTTACTCGCGTTTTTGGGCCGTTTGAAGTGATGTGTCACTACGGAGTGTCGTAACCTTTTAAATGGTGCATGTTAAGGTCAAAAACTTTATGAAATATGGTATGGCAGGTTAAAACCATAAGGTATGGAGGTTAATAACGTTTCCGGGCCGTTTTCGGGGTTTTGGGCCTTCCCGGGGGAGTTTGGGCCTTAAGTGGGCTTTGGTGGGATGGAGTAGGTCTCCGTAACGGACTAGGATATGGCAACTCATCATGACAAATATAAACACATGGCATCGAACCATGATAATCATACTCAATATTTCATTGGAAAACAGCAAGCATGGCAAGTGAGCATAGCAAGTGTTCAATCTTTCACCCAATATCACAAACAATCTACAATCCGCTATACATTACAACACACTTGCCTCAACCGCGAGCGACGGATTTGTGGGACGTAGAGGGCACTCCCGGTGTCACACCACCTGCACATAGGCATCACACACTCACAATAATGCCCGCAAAACAGTACACAAATCCCCATCTAACCCGACATTGCCCACTACTTGCAAACCTAAAAACAGAGGTTCTGTCCCGGCGGGACAGCGGCCTTGCAAAGGCCATAACTTGAGTTCTGAGACTCCAAATCGATTAAACGAGTACACCATCGCGAAGCTTAGGAAATTTCCTACCTTTTTCTAGTTATACGGAAAGACCGATTCGGACTCTAAAATTGTTTAATCTACAGATTACTACGATCTGTTCTAATTGGGTCACAGATTTTAACACGCTCGGTAAAACGGCCATAACTTTCAAACGGCTGATTGGATTTTAACGTGCTTTATGTCCACGGAAAGATAATTAAATTATCTACAACTTCTTTTAAGTCCGTACGGACAGATTCGGATTATAAAGCGACGATAACTCAAACCCTAGCCCGACTGCTCAATCTGCCCGAAAACAGAAACGTGGCAACGTCTAGATCTAACCCAAAGAACTCCAATCCAGCACCACCAATTGATCTAAAAACTTGATAATCACCCTAAGAACAGTACCTAGATCAATTTCAAGGATCCCCATGATCATACCTTTGCCCAACGAACGAATCTCCGATAGATCTCCTCGCGGATCGCTCCTCGCTCCACGCTCCTCGCTCCAACGGATGGATCCACAAGGTGCAGAGGTGTGGAGACCACCCTAGGGCAGCAAGGGGGTGGAGGAGAGGTGGTGGAGAGGTGGGGAGCAATGGGGCAAAGGGGGAGGTGGAGGCGCACAAGAGGGAGAGGGAGAGTGGGTGGCGGCTAGGGCTTAGGAGGGGGAGGTGGGGGCGCCCAAGGGCAGGGGGAGCACGCCCAAAAGGCTGGTGGGGAGCCCTTTTACCAGCCCCCACACCCAATCCTAGTCCGTTACGGAGACCTACTCCATCCCACCAAAGCCCACCAAGGCCCAAACTCCCCCGGGAAGGCCCAAAACCCCGGAAACGCCCCGGAAAAGCTATTAACCTCCATATCCTATAGTTTTAACCTTAATTCCACATCTCATAATGTTATTAACCTTATCATGCACGTTAAATAAGGTTACGACACTCCGTGGCGACATAACACTTCAACCGGCCCAAAAACGCGAGAAAACCCTAAGCCGAAAGGTTTTATTCTCTAGTTTCACCTTCCATAACGTCACACCAAACCATAGTGTCACATCTTACTTAATTGTTGAAATCATTTTATAGATTGAACAAGTTTCATTTGTCAAAATTTTGATATAAGGTTGGTATATAACTGATACGTTGATCATGCTTAAGAATCTGTGAAGTAAACATTAACTCGAATAAGTTTCGATTGTCGAGACGTTTACATATAGGTGGTATGAAAGTTATTGATTGGTCACGCTGAAAGTTTTGTTGGAGCACTTGTTTCAAATATAGAATATGATGTTATTTGGTATGTTGGTCAGTGGGGATCTTGTTGACTTAGCCTTCGTGGGATGTCTTTTCATACGCATCATAAATTTTATTTATTTGGGAAGATAATGAGAGAAAGAATTTGTTTTAAAGCTCTTGTTGCAACCTGAGAGGTTTCTCGATGAGTAAAAAGGTATAATTTAAATGTTTAAAAAGGATAAGAATAGGGTTTCATGTTGAGCTTGTATTTAAAACCTTCTGGATTGGTTTGGTTGGTTGCCATCTTGGTTGAATGCTTTCGGTTGAGGTGCTTCTTATGTTGAGTTTCAGAGTTTCCCCAAAACTCGTAGTGTTTGGTGTCGACCTTTGGTTTGGGCGAATTTGTTTAGTTCGTGTTGTCAGTTGAGTTTTCATCCAAAAGTTTTTGAGTGGATCGCGCTCCTTCGCGTCCACATTGGAATAACTTTGGAATAAGTTTTAAAGGAAACAGATAGATACAGTGGGTTGTGTTGGAAACTCTTGAGATTTAATTTGTAACTCTTTTTGGCTAGAGTTGGAGTTATTTTGAAAAATGTGTGTGATGGTTGTGAGTGCTTCAAACAGGTGGATTTTATGGATGTTTTACAAAGTGATTTTGTTAATGAGGTGTTCCCCTTTTGGAAATGAGTTTCCCTCTTCTTGAGAAAATTTGTGATGGTTGTGGGAGCAGTTGCTCGACTTGAAATTTTGATGTTCTCTTCCAAGCTGTTGGATTTGAATGAAATGCAATGATTTGCAAGTTCAGTTTTCAATTGATGTGGGTTCTTTTACGACATGGTGTTTTACTGTCATTTGTGCTACCGTCATAGCCTCTATGAATTTCCGCAACCTTCAATGTTAATTGTGTTTCCATTATTTGATACCAAGGAAGAAGTCATTTGGCGAATGACTATTCGGTACTGTTGTTGCATGATGAATGAAGGGTGAAAAAGGAAAAAAAACGAGACATCGATTATGCATAATTAATCATAAAGGAGTCGACAAGCCAGGTCGGTGAGAAAGTCATATAAGGATATATGACTAATCCGGAGTGCTCTTGAAAAGTTTGCATTCATGTTATGAATCGAGATGTCCATTTCTTTCTAGTATGAAAAGAAAGAATAAAGAATTTCTGGTATGTTGGTTGTGATGAAGGAAATTTGTGTTTCCTTTGCATCTTGGTTTAGAAAGTTAAATTGAATGCTCTTTGGTTGTTGTCAAATCCTTTCCAAAGTGATTGTAGTGCTTTGGATTCAAAGTTAAGCATGGGGATCAATTGGGTTCTTGGTTTGTGGTTGAGTTTATCCAATCGTTGTGTCCTTGTTTTAGTCCTTGGGTGGAAAGCTTGAGGGCGAGACCCGCTTGGATGAGAAATCCAGTATGGGTTGTTATCAACCTAAGCATTAGGTGTTGTTAGTAGTGGGTCGTAAATGGTTTAAAGGTGAGGAGTAGAGGAAGGTTGAGTTTAACTCAATTCAAACCTTTTTGGAGATTTGTGCCGTGGATGTGTTCCTCGATAAGGGTTAATTAAGTACTATTGGACCACTTGGTGGTTGCTAGTAATTGCTTTTCCTTTTCGAAGTGTATTGGATCTTTTGTCGCTGATCTATGAGCGAGTTGAGTCAACGGTAGCAGTTTGTTCGGTTGTTACTATTCTTGCGGGTTTTAAGAACTCGCTTATCGTTTGTTCCGGTTTGAGCCTTTGTGTGAATGTTTTATGTTGTAAGGAAGTCTTTTGTCCCTCGGGGACTTTGTTGTTGATTTTTGGCGTTCGTTGGATTCGAGGTCGAATTTTGTTTAAGGGGGGTAGAATGTGACACCACGGAGTGTCGTAATCTTTTACAATGTGAATGTTGAGGACAAAAATTTTATGGAATGTGGAATTTAGGTTAAAACATTTCGGCTTGAGATTTACTCGCGTTTTTGGGCCGTTTGAAGTGTTATGTCGCCACGGAGTGTCGTATCCTTAATTATTGAGCATGATAAGGTTAAATACAGTATGAGATGTGGAAATAAGGTTAAAACCATAGGAATTGGAGATTAATAACGTTTCCGGGCCGTTTTCGGGGTTTTGGGCCTTTCCGGTGGTTTTTGGGCCTTAAAGAGGGGTTGTGGGCTTTGGTGG
This sequence comes from Rhipidocladum racemiflorum, assembly GCA_036346355.1. NCBI lineage: Eukaryota > Viridiplantae > Streptophyta > Magnoliopsida > Poales > Poaceae > Rhipidocladum > Rhipidocladum racemiflorum. The sequence continues at coordinate 53,674,913 of CM070577.1, read as the reverse complement.
GATGGATTAGGAAACCTTCTCGGACACGGAGTCCGTGTTGTGGTGTCGGGACCTGAATATGCAAATCCGGACCCTCTGTGTATTCTGTACTAGTCTAGGATCACGCTAGTACACACAGTTAAACAGGGATGAAGTACCACAATCATACACAGCGGAATTAATAATAAAGTACTACAAACATTTAATAAACTGGTTACAAGACCTTAAGGTCAACTTACATATAGTGCACACGCAGGCTTACAACAACAAATGTGAATAATTAGCAGCGGAACAAATAACGTCGGTGACTCCCATCAGTATGCCACAGGCAACTGACAAGGTTCAACTCCTAGATAATCGCCTCCTCGTGGAACTTCGCCTTCTTCAAAGTTGTAGTCTTCTCTTCAACTGATGGTTGTGTTGGAAGCAAGGATGAGTATACAACATACTCAGCAAGTCAAGCACAGAGGTGCAATTCTATTACTATATGCATGGCTTCTTCTAAAGGAAGGGCTTAAGTGGTTATTTCGCATCAAACAGCATTTTGCTTTGATTAAATAATCTTAATAAAGTCAAAAGCGGTAAAACCATATTATACAATAAGTTATCAATATCTTTTCCAAACAGTTTGGCACAAAGCCCTAAATCACTTTAGCAGTTATCTCTGGCCTACAACCACCCATTCCCACATTTTTATTTTGGAAAATCTAACCCTTGACTGTAATCCCCGAGCGTTGTCCAGTACCGTGGACTCGGCTATTCGAATAGATTTTTACACTCTGCAGAGGTTATGCACTTTACCCACAAGATACGATCAACTCACCACGTCTGCCGTGAATCGCCATACATGAGTATACGAATGAGTGATCATAACAAAGCCTTTCAGAAACCTCTAACTATACAAGTGGACCTCTCCGGTTGTTCCACACTATCCCTTCCCTTAGTACAGGCGAAGTATAGGTCAGCCAACCGTTGGATAGGGTACCTAGCCGTAGCACCGGTACGCTACCCCGTTCAACTACACAAAAGGTATAGTTGACACCCTGAGGTACCAAATGCAAGTTATTAGCAACCTACTCAACTAGGTCCGCCCCATTACAGACATGTGGTTGCATGATTGACCCAGTTCAAAGGCTTGCAAGGTTAAGTCCTTAGGGTGACCAGGGCAAGACTACCCGAAGAACCAAAACGACTTTCCCGGTGCCAATCATGGCCCACCCTATCATTCTTGCCACTTGCCCCGGTCTAAATCTATTTATCACCCCAGTTTGATTATTGTGCAACGCATGCCAACAATAATATCAATTACCATGTAGAACCACAAGGGTATCTACGCTTCACATCATCACGTGGTAAGATTACACTTATTCCAAAACTCATTCCATATAACATTAGTCAATATTATTTTGCCATTTGAAACATATTTCACGTAAGCATAGCTAAGCAACTATTCACGGTCTAGCCTCCCGTGTTGGCACAATCATATCATCCAACTAATTTAACCCAACTTATGGTAACAATGGAATACATGACATACAAATATTAATCATCAAGGGTGGAATTAACAACTAGGTTGATTATCTACTTAACCCAAACTAAATTACTCATTTTAATCAACATAGAATGCATAATGTAAATCAAAATATGTTTGAAAAACTAGGAGCAATATGGTCAAAGCACGACTTGCCTTCAAAAAGCTGATGATCTTGATCTAAGGCTTGAGCTTGGTCTTCAGCTTCCACACTCTCGCACAGTTCAACGTCTACGCGTAACAGATACACAAATAAACACACAAACAACGAATAAACACACATTCGGGAAAATACCGCGAATCAAACTAATGCGTAATTTGATAAAAACTTCCAAATAATTAGTTTAGCACAATCTAAGATTTATAAAATTTATTTCGACATTTTTGGACATAGAGTTTAAGAGAAACAAAGTTCGCAAGTTTGGACTTTCCGCGAATAATTTAATAGTATAAATTTAATTATAAAATTTCATAAAAATTACTGTAGAATGGTATTAATTTTTGCTAATTAACAAAATTTGTTGCCAGCGATTCGGACTTAGAATGAATTTGTAGCGAAAAAGACAAAATTCGCAATTTCTGGAAATTACTACAGACAACTAGGTTTCGTTTCTTTTTCCTGCATGGCACTGTTAACGTGATATATGTATATACATCAGTTCGGTTAGGACACGTGAGAAGGAAACCGAAACCACATATAAATGGCATATTTAAAAACGTATTCTTCCTAATATAACCGTATACTCGTATAAAAAAAACTTAAACATGCGAAACGGCCGAATATACATATGCAGATACGACGAATATATCCATATGTATACATATTACTAGCGTCTAATAACAGAGAATACCGAATCAATATGCTACGATATATATTTTTACATGCGTAGCAACCGAATATATCTACACGCGACTAGATCTACACGTGAATCGACCAAGTATCCCTACATGTAGACATGTATATGCGCAGGCTACAGAGTACATCCGCCTAACCTATACGTATATATACTAACATATATATACATTATTACATATCGATAGGATCAATCAACCGGTAGAAATAGAACGCACGCAAAAGAAATGCGAGAGAGTACCGATCGACGACGGGTAGTAGCGCGGATCGTCGGCGAAGAAAGCGAGGCGGAGAGTGCGCCGGTGATGGCGGCAGCGATGATGGCGGCGGCGACTTCACGGCGATGGCGGCGGTGGCAACGGCGACGTAAGCGGCGAGCTGCGGCGGCAGCGGCTCCAACGGCGGCGATGTCGATGGCGATGCGGCGGCGGCGGCGATGGAAGCGGCGATGGCGGCGCCAAGTAAAATAGCGAAGAATGGTGGAGCGTGCGAACTTGATGAATAAAGAAGAGCGAGAAACACTAGAATGAGGAATCGGCTGGAAGGAGAAAAAGCATGCACGTTTGGAATGGAAGGAAGTAACGGTTGGAATGGAAAAGCATAGCCTTGATGCATGTCCGCAAGTAATGAAAAGGAAAGCGGTGAAAGGAGAGAGAGAGTGAAAGCGGCTGGTGTACAAGTACCTCGTCATGGCAATTACTAGTGTCTAGTGCTCCCTTTGAAGCGGCAATTCTTGGATACACTCACGGATGGAAAGAGGAGAAAGCGGAAAGGCCATAACGTAATTGAAGGAAATAATGGCTTCATGCACCCACACATGCTTGAAAGCAATTTGAGGCAAACTACCATGTACACACGCATGCACATGATTGGAATGGCTGGAAGAACAATTGTCCCTACACTCACGTAAGTGTCCCATGCATGTAGTTTTTTTGTATATATATACATATACGTTCCAATATGTTTAGGGAAAAAAATAGCATAGGTGTTCTAAAAATATGGAAAATTTTTCTAAAATACTAGGAACTATTTGGAACTTAACAAAGCTGGTTTCGTGATTTTTCGACGCGCAGATTTTCCGCAAAAATTCTTTTCGTGAATTAGACACCTGTACCGATTTTTGAAAAATCAACAACTTAGGTTATATAACATATTTTTCAAAAATATTTGAAGCAAACACTCTCGTCTACCAATTATCTTAATTATCAATAAAACTTTGGATTTTATGCTTATGCAAAAATGTGTGATATTTATTTAATGCGATTAGTTCAACAAACTTGAGTCCAAATAAATTCCAGAAAATTCTAAATAATCCCAGAAACACACTAAATATATTAGAGGCAAATTTTGGGATGTTTGAAACCTCCCCCCCCCTTAACAGAATCTCGTCCCCGAGATTCGAGGCTAACTAGAGAATAGGTCCGGAAACTCCTTCAAATCTTTTTCACGTTCCCAAGTCGCTTCGCTTTCCGAGTGATTACTCCACTGAACTCTGCAGAAGCGGGTGGATTTGTTTCTAGTTCCTAGTTCAGTTGGGTCCAAAATATTAACTGGATACTCTTTGCAGGTCAAATCTTCTTGCAGTTCAATCTCCTCCAACAGATGGACTTCACCTCTATGGCTCAAGATCTTTAATGGTCCAACATATCGTGGTGCGGGCTTTCCTTTAGTGTGGAACCTTTTAACTCCTTTGAGAAGTGTAACTCTGAGCTATACGTAATCCCGTGTCTCGAACCTCAAATCTCTACGACAGTTATCCGCCTAAATCTTTTTACCTTGACCAAGCAATCTTCAATCTTTACTAAATCATCATGATTCGTACCTCAGGTTCTTGAAGAGTATCCGGTCCAAAGATGTGACGCTCATCTGTCTCATTCCAATTTTATGTTGTTCGACAAGTTCGTCCGTACAAAGCTTCAAATGGTGACATTTGCAGACTTGTCCGGTAACTGTTTTTATAATTGAACTCTGCGTATGATAGACACTTGTCCCATGAGATTGCATAAGCTAATGCACAAGCTCTAAGCATGTGTTCCAAAAAAATCTGATTAACCCTTTCAGTCTGACCGTATGTCTGAGGATGATAGGCTGCTGAAGCTTAATCGGTTTCCCATGGCCTCGTACAACTTGTTCTAGAACCCGGAGGTAAATTGTGTACCTTTGTCCGATATACCTTCTTGGGCACTCTATGTAAGAAGACAATCCTTGACACCACTTCGGCTTCATCCTCTAACAACCTTTGCATATCTCGTTCTGATTCTCCTTGATCTGTTCCTTCATCTCTATTCACTTATCGATAACTCTCTAATAGGTTTCTTAGCTATTAGAAAGATATCGGCACCCATTTGATCACAAATTTGTTATCCCCGTCCGGTGGAATACCAAGTAAGTCTTATGGATGCACTTCTACATATTTGCCAATCATTGGTACTTCTTCTTGACTAACAGCTTCACACTATGGACCCTCAACTGGCCACCCCGACTATGGTTACTTGAGATTCCTCACACTTCCATGCCCACAAACAAAAACCACCTTATGCTTACGATAACTAGTCCACTCTGAGACTAGCATCTAGGGTCTTGGTTTCCAATATAATGAGTAACCAAACATCTCAACTGCACCTACCCTGCGAGTTGTTTATACTGACATTGGCAACCTTCCACACAACTTATTATTAGGTGCTCTATGAAGACATCTGATCTTTATTAATACTCTTGCATCAAAACTTTACATATCAGCATACTCACATACCAGCTATATATTTTTAACGAGAGAATTCTTACAAATGTTTCTCAACTAATTACTCTCTCATAAGCATGAAACATTACATTATTTAAAGAAAACTATTGCCATGGATTTCCTCAGTGGAGTCTTCATTCACACACCTTCTTCTTCATCTGAACCTTTGGCACTGGTAGCATCACTACAGTTCAACTTGTTTCGCAATTTGCTTCTACTACTGATGTCTCGGTGGGTGTAGAATTGGAATTGAAACAGGCAGGTGTATCACAACTTCTCTTAGGACAACTTCTAGCATAGTGTCCTGGCTTATTGCAACAATAGCAACGCTTGGATGATGTCTGTTGGCTTCCTCCTGACATATCTCTATTCTTGATAGAGATAGAACTGAGATTGATGCGATCTACGGTGACCACTTTTTTCTGGTGGCAGTTGTTAGCAAAATGTCCCGGCTGGCGACAAGCATAGCAAATTCTAGACAATAAACTTCTTCCTCGAGAACTTTTCTGCGTGGGGGTGTTGGGGAAACTTCGACTTTCCAGACGAGGCACGGGTGAAATTGTCTCGAACAAAGTCTGAGCAGCATGATCATTGAGTTGCTGAGGGGCACTCTTCACTTGCTGTTGTGGTGATCCTTCTTGACAAGTTTTCTGATGCTTGCAGTTGTCCTCAAATTCCTTGTGTCCATCTCCGAGAACAAGGGTTTTGTTAACCAACCCTTCTTGCTTCGACCGACTCCTTGAGCGAGTTGCTCCCATGGTACTACCACTCACTCTTGGTGCTATAAACTTTACTGATCCAATTTCCGGAAGGATCATGACTTTAGAAATGGCTTGATCTTTCTGGGAACATTTCTTAACAAAATGACCTAACTCACCACAGTTGTGGCATGAATGTTTGGGTTGTCTTGCTGGATTGAGGGGACATTCTCTAGACCAATGGCCTTTTTCACCACATAGAAAACAATTCCATGGTGACCAAGTATCACTGGCTTCTTGAGGTAGACTGATAAGGTTGACATGCTTCTTCTTATTTTCTTCATGCGGCACCGTAAGTGCGGATGACAGTCCTTCTCTCCTTGCTAACTCTTGAGCAATGACGGCTCGAAAATCCTCTTGCTGATGCCGAGTCACAGTGGTCACTAATGAATCCAGGGGGCATTGAGCTGGACAATGATCTTGGCCTTCACAAAGATAGCATGTGATGTTGTTCATGGAACATTCTCCAAGTAGATGGATCCCTTCACAGCTGGAACAATTGATTGCATGTTCATCAGCAGTGTGTCCTATTTCTCCACAATGGATACATGCACGGTCTTTTGATTTGTTTCGTTGGCAACACTTCAAAGAACAACAACCAGGTACAGTATCAGGTGCAGAGGTACCCTTCTTCCTTTGTCTTACTATTGTTCCACTGTCTTCCGACAACAGGAAGTGCTGATGAAAGACGGTGGCAAACTCCCTCCAAGTGATGGTATGTCCATCCTCCAAAGTGGCATAGAAATCTTTCCACCAAGCTAATGCATTTCCTTCTAACTGGCACGTAGCATAGGGAACTTTTTCTCTATCCTCACATTGCACCAAAGCTAGCTTCTCTTCCATGATGCGAAGCCAAATTTTTGCATCTCTGGAAGTGGCTGATCCATCAAACGTAGGTGGTTTAGTCTTCATGAACAAGGAGAACTTTGATTGCGGACACGCTGTTGTGTCTGTAGTTGTAGGGGTATTGGTTTTAGTCCCGGTAGCGTTCATCTGTTGCATCACCATCTGCAATAGCTAGGTTTGAGCGGTAATAAACTGATTCAAGTTCTGATTAGTTACTGTCAGTGTGGTGGATAGCTGCTTGTTTGTCTCTGCTTTATCATTGGCAACGGTAGCAACAACTGAATTGACTTGAATTGCTTCATAACCACTGGTGTGATCAGTCCCTTCCATCTGTTGACACAACAAGGTTTAGCTGAGAGGGAAAAGCAAAGGTAAGGTTCAAGAATCCTAGTGCAGGGAAGCAGGTTTAACCCAGAAACTTAAACAAACATTGTTAATAACTTGGTATGGTTGCTTACAAAAGCCTAAAAGCTATGCAACACATACTGCACACCCAACAATCAAGGAAGATCCAAATTTCCTAAGCACACAATGATCTAGCGTCTAAAAGGTAACTCTTCTATCTTAAGAGACACGACTCTCACACACGAGTCATCAACTGATTACTAAAGCACTGGTTCTGGAAGCTCCAGGAAGACTTCATCGATCTACTTCTCTTCAGGCTTGATGATCCCTCGCTTCATGATCTTCAGGGTTGACAGTGGCATCCAGTACTTTCTTCTTAAGTGTGAAACATCGTTAACTATTTGGAACGACTCAAGTAAGATTTCCATTTAACCCGAAGGAAAGGATAGAAGTTTTAGCAAAGAGGAGAGAATAGACGAATAAGATAAGTCAAGAACTCATTATTCTTTCAAGTTAAATTTTCTCTTTAGAAAATAATTTTGAAGCTCCTAAAGACGGCCAATCTATCTAGGGTCAAGACCTACAGTCAGTATGGCTCTGATACCACCTATGTCGGGACCCGAATATGCAAATCCGGACCCTCTGTGTATTCTGTACTAGTCTAGGATCACGCTAGTACACACAGTTAAACAGGGATGAAGTACCACAATCATACACAGCGGAATTAATAATAAAGTACTTCAAACATTTAATAAACTGGTTACAAGACCTTAAGGTCAACTTACATATAGTCTGCCACGCAGGGCTTACAACAACAAATGTGAATAATTAGCAGCGGAACAAATAACGTCGGTGACTCCCATCAGTATGCCACAGGCAACTGACAAGGTTCAACTCCTAGATAATCGCCTCCTCGTGGAACTTCGCCTTCTTCAAAGTTGTAGTCTTCTCCTCAACTGATGGTTGTGTTGGAAGCAAGGATGAGTATACAACATACTCAGCAAGTCAAGCACAGAGGTGCAATTCTATTACTATATGCATGGCTTCTTCCAAAGGAAGGGCTTAAGTGGTAATTTTGCATCAAACAGCATTTTGCTTTGATTAAATAATCTTAATAAATTCAAAAGCGGTAAAACCATATTATACAATAAGTTATCAATATCTTTTCCAAACAGTTTGGCACAAAGCCCTAAATCACTTTAGCAGTTATCTCTGGCCTACAACCACCCATTCCCACATTTTTATTTTGGAAAATCTAACCCTTGACTGTAATCCCCGAGCGTTGTCCAGTACCGTGGACTCGGATATTCGAATAGATTTTTACACTCTGCAGAGGTTATGCACTTTACCCACAAGATACGATCAACTCACCACGTCTGCCGTGAATCGCCATACATGAGTATGCGAATGAGTGATCATAACAAATCCTTTCAGAAACCTCTAACTATACAACTGGACCTCTCCGGTTGTTGCACACTATCCCTTCCCTTAGTACAGGCGAAGTATAGGTCAGCCAACCGTTGGATAGGGTACCTAGCCGTAGCACCGGTACGCTCCCCCGTTCAACTACACAAAAGGTATAGTTGACACCCTGAGGTACCAAATGCAAGTTATTAGCAACCTACTCAACTAGGTCCACCCCATTACACACATGTGGTTGCATGATTGACCCAGTTCAAAGGCTTGAAAGGTTAAGTCCTTAGGGTGACCAGGGCAAGACTACCCGAAGAACCAAAACGACTTTCCCGGTGCCAATCATGGCCCACCCTATCATTCTTGCCACTTGCCCCGGTCTAAATCTATTTATCACCCCAGTTTGATTATTGTGCAACGCATGCCAACAATAATATCAATTACCATGTAGAACCACAAGGGTATCTACACTTCACATCATCACGTGGCAAGATTACACTTATTCCAAAACTCATTCCATATAACATTAGTCAATATTATTTTGCCATTTGAAACATATTTCACGTAAGCATAGCTAAGCAACTATTCACGGTCTAGCCTCCCGTGTTGGCACAATCATATCATCCAACTAATTTAACCCAACTTATGGTAACAATGGAATACATGACATACAAATATTAATCATCAAGGGTGGAATTAACAACTAGGTTGATTATCTACTTAACCCAAACTAAATTACTCATTTTAATCAACATAGAATGCATAATGTAAATCAAAATATGTTTGAAAAACTAGGAGCAATATGGTCAAAGCACGACTTGCCTTCAAAAAGCTGATGATCTTGATCTAAGCCTTGAGCTTGGTCTTCAGCTTCCACACTCTCGCACAGTTCAACGTCTACGCATAACAGATACACAAATAAACACACAAACAACGAATAAACACACATTCGGGAAAATACCGCGAATCAAACTAATGCGTAATTTGATAAAAACTTCCAAATAATTAGTTTAGCACAATCTAAGATTTATAAAATTTATTTCGACATTTTTGGACATAGAGTTTAAGAGAAACAAAGTTCGCAAGTTTGGACTTTCCGCGAATAATTTAATAGTATAAATTTAATTATAAAATTTCATAAAAATTACTGTAGAATGGTATTAATTTTTGCTAATTAACAAAATTTGTTGCCAGCGATTCGGACTTAGAATGAATTTGTAGCGAAAAAGACAAAATTCGCAATTTCTGGAAATTACTACAGACAACTAGGTTTCGTTTCTTTTTCCTGCATGGCACTGTTCACGTGATATATGTATATACATCAGTTCGGTTAGGACACGTGAGAAGGAAACCGAAACCACATATAAATGGCATATTTAAAAACGTATTCTTCCTAATATAACCGTATACTCGTATAAAAAAAACTTAAACGTGCGAAACGGCCGAATATACATATGCAGATCCGACGAATATATCCATATGTATACATACTACTAGCATCTAATAACAGAGAATACCGAATCAATATGCTACGATATATATTTTTACATGCGTAGCAACCGAATATATCTACACGCGACTAGATCTTTACGTGAATCGACCAAGTATCCCTACATGTAGACATGTATATGCGCAGGCTACAGAGTACATCCGCCTAACCTATACGTATATATACTAACATATATATACATGATTAGATATCGATAGGATCAATCAACCGGTAGAAATAGAACGCACGCAAAAGAAATGCGAGAGAGTACCGATCGACGACGGGTAGTAGCGCGGATCGTCGACGCAGAAGAAGGCGAGGCCGGAGAGTGCGCCGGTGATGGCGACGACGACGATGGCGGCGGCGAATTCACGGCGATGGCGACGGTGGCAACGGCGACGTAAACAGCGGCTGCGACGGCGGCGGCTCCAACGACGACGATGTCGATGGCAGTAGCGACGACGACGACGATGGAGGCGGCGATGGCGGCGCCAAGTAAAATAGCAGAGAATGGTGGAACGTACCAGAACTTGATGAATAAAAGAAGAGCAGGAAACACTAGAATGAGGAATCGGCTGGAAGGAGAAAAAGCATGCACGTTTGGAATGGAAGGAAGTAACGGTTGGAATGGAAAACGCATAGCCTTGATGCATGTCCGCAAGTAATGAAAAGGAAGCTTGGTGAAAGGAGAGAGAGAGTGAAAACGGCTGGTGTACAAGTACCTCGTCATGGCAATTACTAGTGTCTAGTGCTCCCTTTGAAGCGACAATTCTTGGATACACTCACGGATGGAAAGAGGAGAAACGGAAAGGCCATAACGTAATTGAAGGAAATAATGGCTTCATGCACCCACACATGCTTGAAACGGCTGAGGCAAACTACCATGTACACACGCATGCACATGATTGGAATGGCTGGAAGAACAATTGTCCCTACACTCACGTAAGTGTCCCATGCATGTAGTTTTTTTTTGTATATATATACATATACGTTCCAATATGTTTAGGGAAAAAAATAGCATAGGTGTTCTAAAAATATGGAAAATTTTTCTAAAATACTAGGAACTATTTGGAACTTAACAAAGCTGGTTTCGTGATTTTTCGACGCGCAGATTTTCCGGAAAAATTCTTTTCGTGAATCAGACACCTGTACCGATTTTTGAAAAATCAACGACTTAGGTTATATAACATATTTTTCAAAAATATTTGAAGCAAACACTCTCGTCTACCAATTATCTTAATTATCAATAAAACTTTGGATTTTATGCTTATGCAAAAATGTGTGATATTTATTTAATGCGATTAGTTCAACAAACTTGAGTCCAAATAAATTCCAGAAAATTCTAAATAATCCCAGAAACACACTAAATATATTAGCGGCAAATTTTGGGATGTTACAAACCTCCCCCCCTTAACAGAATCTCGTCCCCGAGATTCGAGGCTAACTAGAGAATAGGTCCGGAAACTCCTTCAAATCTTTTTCACGTTCCCAAGTCGCTTCGCTTTCCGAGTGATTACTCCACTGAACTCTGCAGAAGCGGGTGGATTTGTTTCTAGTTCCTAGTTCAGTTGGGTCCAAAATATTAACTGGATACTCTTTGCAGGTCAAATCTTCTTGCAGTTCAATCTCCTCCAACAAATGGACTTCACCTCTATGGCTCAAGATCTTTAATGGTCCAACATATCGTGGTGCGGGCTTTCCTTTAGTGTGGAACCTTTTAACTCCTTTGAGAAGTGTAACTCTGAGGTATACGTAATCCCGTGTCTCGAACCTCAAATCTCTACGACAGTTATCCGCCTAAATCTTTTTACCTTGACCAAGCAATCTTCAATCTTTACTAAATCATCATGATTCGTACCTCAGGTTCTTGAAGAGTATCCGGTCCAAAGATGTGACACTCATCTGTCTCATTCTAATTTTATGGTGTTCGACAAGTTCGTCCGTACAAAGCTTCAAATGGTGACATTTGCAGACTTGTCCGGTAACTGTTTTTATAATTGAACTCTGCGTATGATAGACACTTGTCCCATGAGATTGCATAAGCTAATGCACAAGCTCTAAGCATGTGTTCCAAAAAAATCTGATTAACCCTTTCAGTCTGACCGTATGTCTGAGGATGATAGGCTGCTGAAGCTTAATCGGTTTCCCATGGCCTCGTACAACTTGTTCTAGAACCCGGTACAGGTGTGACGCGATTGGAACAGATCTCGGTAATCTGTAGATTAGACGACATTAGAGTCCGAATCAGTCTTTTCATATACCTAGATAAAGTTGGGAAATTTCCTAAGCTACGCGAGGATGTACTCGTTTAATTGATTCGGAGTCCCAGAACTCAAGTTATGCTTTTTGCAAGGCTGCTGTCCCGTCGGGACAGAACCTCTGTTTTTAGGTTTTGCGAGTAGTGGGCAATGTTGGGTTAGATGGGGTTTTGCGTACTGTTTTGTGGGTATGATTGTGAGTGTGTGATGCGTATGTGCAGGTGGTGTGACACCGGGAGTGCCCTCGACTTCCCACAAATTCGTCGCCCGCGGTTGAGGCAAGTGTGTTGTAATGTATAGCGGAATCGTAGGTTGCTTGTGGAGATTAGATGAAAGATTGAATACTTGCTATGATCACTTGCCATGCTTGCTGTTTTCCAATGATATATTGAGTATGATTATCATGATATGATGCTATGTGTCTATACTTATCATGATTCGATGCCATGTGTTTATGTGTACTATGACATGATGCCATATGTTTATGTACAAATGAGATATGATAATTGGCATATTTGCATACATGACATGTTACATGGCTCGGGCGGTGAGAAAGTCATAACTAGTCCGGGGAAGATCGGTGAGAAAGTTATGACTAGTCCGGAACGCCATTGAGTAAGACCTACATCGTGATTCCAAGCCGGCGCCTCTCTCCTCTTTGCAGCAGCAACAGCAGCAGCCACCCTCCTCCTCTCCTCCCTCTCCACTCACTTGGTAAGTGACCAAAGCTTCTTCATTTTCTTGGGTGAGCTGAGTTTTGAGGTCTACTCCCTGGTTGGTGGAGTTCTAGGGTTCATAGCATTGAAATTTTTGGAGGGAAACTAGTTTTAGATGGAGGGAACCCTTGCTGTTTTTTCGAGCAGAATTCTGTCCGTGTTTGCAGCTCAGATCTGGGTTGCTTAGACTGGTCAAATGCATTTTCGGTAGTTGACAAAGTTGTAGGTAATCTAATTACCTTCAAATGGAGTACAAGAAGTTGAAAATCCATGAAGCCAATTAAAAGTTATGCCGTTTTTAGTGTTTGCTGTGCCAAGTAGATTGTTTTGTGAGCTGAAATATTCAACTGCATTTTAGACCTAGCTGCATACCGATTGAGCTTTTATGTTTGCCTAGAGAGTTGTAGGAAATTTTCTCTAGTTTCAGAAAATGTACTTGTTTCCTTGATTTGGAGTTGGGAATCAAAAGTTATGGATTGTTGAAGTGGTATACCTGAAACTGTTTTTCTGTCTGAAATTCAGAGAAGAAGTTATTTCGGGTAAGCCACTCTTTTGAAATCTGGTAGTGATTGGAGAAGATCTAGCTTGTATGGGTTTGATTTATGGATAGATGGTTGTCTCGCGGTCGATTAGAGCACAAGAACTCCAATTTTGGTTTAGCCAATTAAAAGATATGATAATTTGAATGAAAGCTGTCCGGAATTGAATTCAATGCAAATAGAACGTATTCTTTTGAAATCTGGGATTGTTTGATGAAGAACCAACATAAATGGGTTTATAATAATGAAAGGTGACCCTTTTGTGGTTAATTAGAGTCTAAGTTTACTCAATTTGATCAATTGGAGCAAAAGTTATGCTTTGTTGAAATTGCTATATTAAAACTTAAACTTCTGAAATGTTTAGACTTTAAACTAAAGTTCAGACTTTAGTTTGAGGACTTTAAAATCAATGGTTGAATAAATGGTTATGGGGTAACTGTAGTTTATCCTTTTGTGCTCATTTAGAGTCCAAGAACTTGAATTTTGGTTGAACCATTAGAAAGTTATGCAGGTTTTACCTCTTTGCTGTCCAAATTGCAACTATTAGTAGATTTAATTTTGAGTTGTAATTTTGAGCAAGATAGAGGCAGAATTTGGATTTAATTTTGCCTAGAGATAGCTAGAACTTTCTGAGTAGATGCTTAAAATGTCTTTGGTTGCTCAATTTTGAGTTGTTTAGCAATAGTTTTGCTTTGGCAAAGTGGGCTACCCAAACCAGTTTTGGATGAAATTTTAGATTTGGGGCAAGTTTGACTTAGAGAGTATTTATACGGTTTGTTGACTCTAGAACTTGTGGATTTGAGTATGTGATTATGTTTCCAGATGGAGTAGCTTCGGGAGTGACCTCTTCTTCCCGCCACTCCATTCCTCTCGGTAGAAGGCAAGTGTGTCATTTCGATTAAATGCTAAAAAGGAATGAACCATGCTTTGCTTGGTGATTTTCATAATTTTGATATTTATGTTGATGCAAATGTTAAGTTCATAAATTTATTTGTTTGTCCCTTGTGTGTGTGAATCGATTAGAGGCATATGAAGGTTAAGTATTTGTTAGTGTTTTGGTTGATTTGATGATTATATTAATGAATATGAGAATGGATTGCCATGTGTGTGTTCATTCATGTCCATGTGGAAGGATAGAAATGTTTGTTTATGCAATTTAATTGTGTTAATTGAATTTGTGCATTCATAAAAGAAGAGGCGACCCATTCTGATGCGGGCCTCTGTGTTCACACGTAGTGAACACGAAAGTCCTACCTCGTAGTCCCACTCATCGAGGTGAATGGGAGCGAAGACAAGAAGAGTAGGCACCTTCCACGGGATGGAAGGGGCGTGAGGGTGCACACCGACGGGTGTGCACTTTCGGCGATCTGCATGCGTGCATCTAAAAAGAGCATACATGTGCATTGCATCGCTAACGATTGAGTTTTGTGTGTTAAATGGAATTGTGAAGAGTTGGGATCGAGTCGTGGACTCACCCAAAAAGATTCAATGAGGTATGTGTATGAAAAGGGCAATGAGGTAAGGGGTAGCGGTACAATTGTTTATGTATTGGTTGAATCTTGTAAGAGTTACATTCTTAATGATGGGCTGGAATTGCTAACTTGTTATTCATATCGATTTGATGCATTTTGCTGAGTTTTCGAACTCACGCTTGTTTGTTAATATTTTTTAGGTACTCGGAAGAGCGACTTGCCGGGTTTGGAGCATAGCTGCACATCCATTGTGTCTCACGACATGTTTCAGACTTTTGAATCAATTAGTAAATTTGTAACTAGTTAATTTATTGGTGTAATCATGTGGTATTTAAGTTGAGTTGTTAATGAATGGATTTTTGGTAGTTGTTAATTGCCTACATGTCATGATGGTTGATTGATTCCATGACATGTTGAAATTATTATTGCTATATTGATAATTGTGATCTCTTTTGCCTGCTGAGTGGATGTCCACTTAGTAGGGGAGGTCTTGCGAAATTTTTTTTAGTGAAAATTAGATAGGTTTTGGTAGCACTTCGGGCACGTGAGGTGCCGGGGTGTTACAATATCCTCACTCCCATCTATAGAGCAAGAGAAGTACAATTCTTTTGAACCCAAGTGGACCACACACAACAACTCAAACCCAAAGCGTTAACAACAATTTTGGAAAGAATTGCAACATCCAAGCCAAATCACAAAGGAAGCATAAATCCCCTACACCACAACCAAAATACCAGAATTTCTTCATTCTTTCTTTTCATACTAGAAAGAAATGGACATCTCGATTCATGACATGCATGCACAATTTTCAAGAGCACTCCGGATTAGTCATATATCCATATATGACTTTCTCACCGACCTGGCTCATCGACTCCTTTATGATTAATTATGCATAAACAATGTCTCGTTTTCCTTTTTTTTCACCATTCATTCATCATGTAACAACGGTACCGAATAGTCATTCACCAAATGACTTCTTCCTCGGTATCAAATAATGGAAACACAATTAACATCGAAGGTTGCGGAAATTCATATAGACTATGACGGCAGCATAGTTGACAGTAAAACACCACGTCGCATCACATCCCACATCAATTGAAAACTGACTTGGAAAACATTGCATTTCATCCAAATTCAACATTTTGGAAGAGAACATCAAAATTTCAAGTCGAGCATCTGCTCCCACAACCGTCACAAATTTTCTCAAGGAGAGGGAAACTCATTTCCAAAAGGGAACACCTCACTAACAAAATCACTTTATAAAACATTCATAAAATCCACCTTTTTGAAGCACTCGCAACCATCACACACATTATGCAAATAAATCCAACTCCAGTCAAAAAGAGTTAGAAATTAAATCTCAAGAGTTTCCAACACAACCCACTATGTCCATCTGCTTCCGTTAAAATTTATTCCAAAGATAATTCAGGGTGAACGCGAAGGAGCGCGATCCACTAAAAATCTTTTGGGTGTAAATCCATACTCATAACACAAATTAAACAAAATAGCCAAAACCAAAGATTGGCACCAATAGCTACGGGTTTTAGGGAAACTCGGAAACACAACACAAGGAATACCTTGACCGAAGGCATTCAACCAAAATGGCAAACAACCACACCAGTTCGAAAGGTTTTAAACACCAGCTCAGCATGAATCCCACCATAACTTGTATTCCACTACACTTACCATTTAAGCATTCAATAATCACTATTTACTCATCAAGAAAGTCCAACCGGATTTAACAAAATTTACATAACAATTTCTTTCTCTAGTTACCATTCCCAACACTTTTAATTAAGGTTTATGATGCTTATCACAAAGGCACCCAACCAAGACTACATTGACATGATCCCCACGGATCACCAAATCATATAACAACGTATTCTATATTTCAAACGCAGTACTTCAACAGCTACTTGAGCAAGGTCAACCTATCAATTTTATACTATCCATATGTCAAAATCTTGACAATTGAAACTTGTTCAATCAATAAAATCACTTCAACAAATAAGTAATATCTCTACAAGATAAAATTCGTAATTAGGATTCTAAGATATGCATTCATTAAGGTTAAAATCTTGCATCATGATTATTATCCATTGTTCATCCCATCACAACATGTACTCGACATAATACCACAGTTTTACACTTTTCTTATATTGGATCAATGGTTTCCAACAATTAACAACACTACCAAGGCACCAATATCAATTGTTTGCATAATCATCAATCAACAACATTGCTTTTAGCTACCTTACACATAGGTTGCAACAAAATTGTCACTACACAACATACTCCAACTATTAAATTAGATTTAATAAGTTAGATCAGCACAATGCTCTTAACAACATCATTAACAATAAGTCTTATGTCTTCTCAATTGATATCAATACTAGCATTGTAGAGACACAACTGCATACTTCCAAATATAATAGTAGTTTGCAACAACATAAATAGCAACTCTAATCAACTTCCAAATTAAAGCCACTAGTCAACATGATTAAATTTCTCTATTAACCCGTTAGATTAGAACATCTTTAAACAACCGGCAAAGTTTCTTTAACAGTATCATTAATTTACATCATCTTAAAGTTCTAACTATGCATCAAGGTTTAAACTTTTAACATTAACGAGGATCATAAGCACTTTTAAAGCAAGGCAACAGATTCTAAGCATGTACATTAACCCATTTAATCATTCTCGCTACAGAGTAAACTACAACACTAGTAGTCTATTTCTTCTCCAGCTAGAGATGATAATCACATTGAATTGATTCAACTCAAAATTCAACTTAGCAACACGTCATTCCATAAACCACATTGTTACATACTACATAGCCCGGACAAAAACTTTTCCAAACACCTTCATGGGGCATGAACTCTTGACAAACAGGATGCAACTCAACTTTTAAAGATAACCACAACTCAAGAACCAGAACGAACACCGATAGAAAATTTCTCCTTTCCATGCAAGGAAGAAAAACAAAACTCTAACAGAAATGCAGGAGAGCTCAACTCTCAAATTCCCAAATTTACCCACAAAACTCTTCAAGAAATCTCAAGATCTATACTTCCAAGAAGGAAGAAGGATGTTGTCGGTGTATTCCACACCATGGTGCCCACTGCACTTTAGTAAAAGCAGCCGCCGCCGGACACGTGGCATCCAGGCCACGCCCCCGGCGGTCAGCTGAGTGATCGCCAAGGAGAGGGTGGCGACTAGGCCACGCCTCCAGCGGTCAGCTGAGTGATCGCCAGCGGGAGGGTGGCGACTAGGCCACGCCCCCGGCGGTCAGCTGAGTGATCGCCAACGGTAGGGTGGCGACCAGGCCACGCCCCTAGCGGTCAGCTGAGTGATCGCCAGCGGTAGGGTAGCGACCAGGCCACGCCCCTGGCGGTCAGTTGAGTGATCGCCAGCGGGAGGGTGGCGACCAGGCCACGCCGCTGGCAATCAGTTCCCGAGGACATTTAATGGCCCGCGCGACCGTTCGAGAGGTCAAAGACATTTAATGCCTGTCGTGCACATTAAATGGGGATAATGAAGGCTACAGTATGGCGGCGCGTGTTCCCAACGTGCGCCATAATGGCGAGTGACGTCAGGGTGCATTTCCCCACCCCAGTGGAGCGGGCGAAGCCGGCAGGCGCGGCACTCAAGGGCGGGGGGAAAGGATGTCTGCACCAGGGCATTAAATGTGTTGCAGGGGCATTTAATGCTAAACAGTAGGGTAATGAGATGGCTTGTTGTGTAAGCCTCCCATGCGCCCCCGCCAGCCCGAGTATAAAAGGGAGTCGGGGTGCATGGGGGGAGGGGTTCGATCATTTTTTCTCAGGCTAGACTCTCCATTCCGGGCGAGCTGATCTGAGTTGCTCTGGGTAGCTGTTCATCTTCCAGCTCCCCCCGGGCACACCATAATACAAGAATACAGGAGTAGGGTTATTACTCTGAGGAGGGCCCGAACCTGACAAAACGCCCGTCTCCTTGCATACTTCGCCCCCGGTTCTCCATTTCTCGAGCGATCTCCACGAAATCCCCGGTTAGAACTTAGTATACCCCTCTCCGGAAGGGGTCTGTTGGCTCATACGCTGACAGATGCACCAGGGAAAAATCAAATGTTCATTAAATCTTTTCCGATAAAAGATTCAAACATAGCTCCACCAACTCAGCGCCTGCACAAGGGGAAACTCCAACACTTTTTCTTAGGTAGGGAGAACAACAACCACAAAAGTTTCCTCCTCAAGACAGCCCATAATGACCAACAAAACCGGTGTCAAAGCAAAAATAGCAACCAGCGGATGCGCAACACAAAACCTTTCTTATACGTCTTCAACCAAGGAAGACAAAACCACGAACCACATACGGAACAATCCGCGAAAATCCAATACCAAATACTTTTCTTTTGGTTTCAATCAACCAGAGCCAAGAAAACCAACCGAAACCGACCGTTAGAACGGTAAAGAGCAACTGAAAGAATCCACCACAAACTCTTCTATTCGACTCCAGCCAACTACCCGGTCTACGACAGAAAGGATAAGCACTCTTCTCCCACAGGGGTTAATAGTTCTTCGGTGATGGCGCTAACCGGCCACACCGTCAAACCACACCCTTACTATGAACAAAAAGAGGTGACCGAAACCCTTCGGCACCACAACCCCACTTTAACACAACCACAAGAACAATTCAATCATTTATCTCACAGACATAGCAACATGCATTATCAAATGAAGCATTCAACATCAAAGCTTAAATACAACATTTAAGCGTAAAGAAAACGATACCCATACCCTTTCCTACTGTGCAGCCATATGTGTCAAATTTTAGATTAGTTATACCACTTTTGCAAGTTTTAATGTTGCTATCCTATAACAAAATTTTAGTTAAAACCTAAGCCATGTTTCTAAGTTGTTCCACATCACGTTTTAGTTGTAACCTAAGGGATGACACTAAAAATACACATTCCAAGGACCTACAGCCCGCTCTGATACCAACTGTAACACCGCGGCATTTAATATGCCCGAATGCTACCAAACATAGGCTAAACAACATCTAAATACCATAAATTAAGATAATGTAACATCACTAAACTCTATTTCAAGTATTGGAATTTCCTCCTCTGGGTTTTGGGTGGACCAATTAGTTATTCTGCAGTGTTATCAACTAGGGTCTTGTGGGAGAGGAATTTACTCACTTATTTTACCCAATCTGCCCTCACCTAACCTTCCCCCACTATTATCTCTCTCTTTTTCCTGGTTGGGCTGCAACCAGCCCCAAACCGACAGCCCTCAATCTCATCCTTGGTTCTTCCTCCTCTTGGCGTGTGGGGCTGCAGCACCAGGCTCCTAGGGTTCTCCTCCTCCTCCCCTAGCTGCAGCAAGGAGCCCCCCAATCTCCATGGCCAGCGGCGCCTCCTCCTTCGTCTCCTAGCCGGCGCCTCCCCATCCTTGCGGCAGCAGCAGCAGTTGCAGCAACTTCCCCTCCTTCCTCCACTTGGTGAGTGAGCTAGACCCTGGTTTCTCCTCTTGTGAGCTCAGATCTGGAGTCCCTTGCCTGATTGGTGGAGTTTTAGGGTTCATAGCACTGAAATTTCTGGAGGGAAACTAGCAGATTTGGAGGGAATCCTAGAATCCATTTTCGAGCAGATTTCTGCCTGTTGTTGTAGCTCGGTTTTGGGGTACCTAGGTTGGTCAAATGCATTTTCGGTAGTAGACAAAGTTGTGGGTAATCTAATTACCTTTAAATGGAGTACAAGAAGTCGAAAATCCATGAATCCAAATAAAAGTTATGCCATTTTTAGTGTTTGCGGTCCCGAGTAGATTGTTTTGTGAGCTGAAATGTTCAATTGCGTTTTAGACCTAGCTGCAGATCGATTGAGCTTTTCTGTTTGCCTAGAGAGTTGTAGAAAATTTGCTCTAGTTTCAGAAAATGTACTTTTTTTATTGATTTGGAGTTGGGAATCAAAAGTTATGGATTGTTGAAGTGGGATACCCGAAACTGTTTTTCTGTCTGAAATTCAGAGAAGAAGTTATTTCGGGTAAGCCACTCTTTTTGAAATCTGGTAGTGATTGGAGAAGAACTAGCTTGTATGGGTTTGATGTATGGATAGATGGTTGTCTCGCGGTCGATTAGAGCACAAGAACTCCAATTTTGGTTTAGCCAATTAAAAGATATGATAATTTGAATGAAAGCTGTTCGGAATTGAACTCATTGCAAATGACACGTATTCTTTTGAAATCTGGGATTGTTTGATGAAGAACCAACATAAATGGGTTTGTAATAATGAAAGGTGATCCTTTTGTGGTTAATTAGAGTCTAAGTTTACTCAATTTGGTCAATTGAAGCAAAAGTTATGCTTTGTTGAAATTGCTATATTAAAACTTGAACTTCTGAAATGTTCAGACTTTAAACTAAAGTTCAGACTTTAGTTTGAGGACTTTAAACTCAATGGTTGAATAAATGGTTATGGGGTAACTGTAGTTTATCCTCTTATGCTCGTTTAGAGTCCAAGAATTTGAATTTTTGGTTGAACCGTTAGAAAGTTATGCAAGTTTTACCTATTTGCTGTCCAAATTGCAACTATTAGTAGATTCAATTTTAAGTTGTGATTTTGAGCAAGATAGATGCATAATTTGGATTTAATTTTGCCTAAAGATAGCTAGAACTTTCTGAGTAGATGCTTAAAATGTCTTTGGTTGCTCAATTTGGAGTTGTTTAGCAATAGTTTTGCTTTGGCAAAATGGGCTACCCAAACCAGTTTTGCAAGAAAAATTCAGATTAAGTGTAAAACTTGATTTAAGGATTTAAAAGTGTTGTTTTGGTTGGGTTCACTATAGTTGGTATGAAATCGATTTCGTAATATTTTATTTCAGGGGATGTGTCTTCGGAGGTAGCTTCAACCTCGCGCCACATCGCGTTGTGAGGTTAAAAAGGCAAGTGTATCAACTAGTATGTTGCTAGGGTGTTCTTGCTAATCTTGATGCTAGGAGTTGATTCTTGCTAATACTTATGAATATGTGCATGTTGAAATGAATTTCATGAATTGAGTGGCATGAAATGAGTAAATAGGAAAAGTTGGATGGGTATACATGTTATGATATGAATGAAAGAATTGATTGCTAGGTATGAATACAATTATGTCCATGTGCACAGATAGAAATGATTTTATATGCAATTCAATTGTGTTAATTGCATTTGTGCATTCATAAAAGAAGAGGCGACCCATTATGATGCGGGCCTCTGTGTTCACATGTAGTGAACACGAAAGTCCTACCTCGTAGTCCCATTTATCGCGGTGAATGGGAGCGAGATAGTAAGAGTAGGCACCTTCCACAGGATGGAAGGGACGTGAGGGTGCACACCAACGGGTGTGCACTCGGTAATACCGGTACGTGCATCTAAAAAGAGCATACATGTGCATTGCATCGCTAACGATTGAGTTTTGTGTGTTAAATGGAGTTGTGAAGAGTTGGGATCGAGTTGTGGACTCACCCAAAAAGATTCAATGAGGTATGTGTATGAAAAAAGCTATGAGGTAAATGCTAGCGGTACAATTATTTATGTATTGGTTGAATTTTGTAAGAGTTACATTCTTAATGATGGGTTGGAATTGCTAACTTGGTTATTCATATTGATTTGATGCACTTTGCTGAGTTTTCGAACTCACGCTTGTTTGTTAATGTTTTTAGGTACTCGGAAGAGCGACTTGCCGGGTTCGGGGCTTAGCTGCACTTCCTCACGTTCACAAAATGTCAAAGAACTAATTTTGGAATCAATTAGTTAAATTGTAACTAGCTAATCTATTTGTGTATTCATGTGGTAGTTAAGTTGAGTTATTAATGAATGGATTTTTGCTAGTTGTTAATTGCTCACATGTCATGATGGTTGATTGATTCCATGACATGTTGAAATTGTTATTGTTATAGTGTTACTTGTGATCTCTTTTGCCTGCTGAGTGGATGTCCACTTAGTAGGGGAGGTCTTGCGAAATTTTTTTAGTGAAAATTAGATAGGTTTTGGTAGCACTTCGGGCACGTGAGGTGCCGGGGTGTTACAGATAAATTACAGCAAAGGAGTAAATGCTATAACCGAAAATTTTGGCACCATCACAACTAAAGGAGAGAACATGTTATTGTTTATATGTGTGATGCTAAGTGATGACGTGTGACTAGCTCCCTTTCCCGCATGCCGGTTTCATGGTACCTAAGAAAAACAACATAAACACAAGCGTGAGTTCATCACTCAGCAAGTATATTGCAATGGAACAAGAAAATACATTCTAATACCTTCATCACCACTTTTCACATACGACATCATACACATCTCATATTCATAGTGTAAGCATATCATTGACATCATCATATAACATCCTCATATAATGCAATGCAATGCAATGCGACTGTAACACCCCGGCATTTAATATGCCCAAATGCTACCAAACATAGACTAAGCAACCTCTAACTGATCCACATCCAACAACTCGAACTCCAAAGCGCTAAAAGCCACATTGGAAAGAGTTCGGCAACAACCAAAGTGTACTCATCTTATTTTTCCTAAGCTAAGATGCAAAGGAAACACAAATCTCCTACACCACAACCAACACACTAGAAAGAAATAGAAATCTCGATTTATGACATGCATGCACACTTTTCAAGAGCACTCCGGATTTGTCATATATCCATATGACTTTCTCACCGACCTGGCTCAACGACTCTTTTATCATTTAACATCTATAAATGATGTCTTGTTTACTTTTCACCATTCATATAAACTACAGAATAGTCACTGACAAGACGACTTCATCCTCTATATCACATGAATAAAACTCGAATAGCATCGAGGATTGCGCTAGTTCATATAAACTATGATGACAACATAGTTAACTGTAAGGCATCACATCGTATCAGAACCCACCAATGATAGAAAGATAAACTCGCAAAACATCGCGTTTTAACCAAAATCAACATTTTGGAAAAGAACATCAAAATTTCAAGTCGAGCATCTGCTCCCACAACCGTCACAAATTTTCTCAAGGAGAGGGAAACTCACTTCCAAAAGGGAACACCTCACTAACAAAATCACTTTATAAAACATTCATAAAATCCACCTTTTTGAAGCACTCGCAACCATCACACACATTATGCAAATAAATCCAACTCCAGCCAAAAAGAGTTACAAATTAAATCTCAAAAGTTTCCAACACAACCCACTATGTCCATCTGTTTCCGTTAAAATTTATTCCAAAGATAATTCAGGGTGAACGCGAAGGAGCGCGATCCACTCAAAATCTTTTGGGTGTAAATCCATACTCTTAACACAAATTAAACAAAATAGCCAAAACCAAAGATTGGCACCAATAGCTACGGGTTTTAGGGAAACTCGGAAACACAACACAAGGAATACCTTGACCGAAGGCATTCAACCAAAATGGCAAACAACCACACCAGTTCAAAAGGTTTTAAACACCAACTCAGCATGAATTCCACCATAACTTGTATTCCACTACAGTTACCATTTAAGCATTCAATAATCACTATTTACTCAACAAGAGAGTCCAACCGGATTTAACAAAATTTACATAACAATTTCTTTTTCTAGTTACCATTCCCAACACTTTTAATTAAGGTTTAAAATGCTTATCACAAAGGCACCCAACCAAGACTACATTGACATGATCCCCACGGATCACCAAATCATAATTCATCTTATTCTAAATTTGAAACATAGTACTTCAACAAATCTTTCAGCATGATCAACCTATAAATTTCATACCACCTATATGTTCACGTCTCGACAACCGAACCTCATTCAGTTAAACTACGACTTCAACATGTAAATATTATCTCCACAGGGAAGAATTCGCAAGTGAGACTCTAAGTTATACTTTCATTAAGGATAAAATCATTCATCATGTTAATTATCCAAAGCTCATTCCATCGCAACATGTTAAAATTTTCCTCTATTTAACCATGGTTTTCCAACGAGTAATCTAAACAGTTACCACCACTACTTAGTCATCAATAACAACAAATGGGCATGATCATCAACTAACAACATTACTTTTAGCTACCCTATACAAAGGTGATAACAAAATTACCACCACACAACATACTCCAACTATTTAAAATAGATTGAATACTAGCATTAACACTGCCCTTAACAACATCATTAACAATAAGTCTTATGTCTTCTCAATTGATATCAATACTAGCATTATAGAGACACAACTGCATACTTCCAAATATGTTAGTAGTTTGCAACAACAAAAAAATAGCAACTCTAATCAACTTCCAAGTTAAAGCCACTAGCCAACACGATTAAATTTCTCTATTAACCCGTAAGATTAGAACATCTTTAAACAACCAGCAAAGTTTCTTTAACAATAACAGCAGTCTACATCATCTTAATGTTTTAACTATGCATTAGGGTTTAAAACTTTAAACATAATCGTGGGTCATAAGCACTTTTAAAGCAAAGCAACCGATTCTAAGCATGTACATTAATACCTTTAATCATTCTCGCTATAGAGTAATCTACAACACTAGAAGTTCATTTAATCTTAAGCTAAACATAAATATTACATTTAACTAATTCAACTCACCACTTAACTTAAGAACAAATCATTTCCATAAACCACATTGTTACATACTACATGACATGCTAAACAACCATTTTCACTTTCGACAAAACAGGATGCAACTCCACTTTTTAAACATAACCACAACTCAAGAACCAGAACGAACACCGATATACAATTTCTCCTATTCCAGGCAAGGAAGAAAAACAAAACTCCAACAGAAATGCAGGAGAGCTCAACTCTCAAATTCCCAAATTTGCCCACAAAACTCTTCAAGAAATCTCAAGATCTATACTTCCAAGAAGGAAGAAGGATGCACTAGGGAAAACCAAATGTTCAACAAAATCTTTTCCGATAAAGATTCAAAACTTAGCTCCACCCAACCTAAGGTCGGCACTAGGAGAACTTCAACTCTTTTCTTAGATAGGGAGGACAACAACCACATATGTTTCCTCCCCAAGACAATCCACAATAACCAGAAAACCGGGTGTCAAAGCAAAAATTATGACCAACAAACGCGCCACTCAAAACTCTTCTTCTTCGTCTTCAACCAAGGAAGACAAAACCACAAACCACCTACGGAACAATCCGCGAAAATCCAATACCAAACACTTTTCTTTTGATTTCAGTCAACTCAAGCCAAGAAAACCAACCAAAACCGACCGCCTACGGAACATACGAAGGAATCCACCACCAGCTCTTCCATTTGTCTCCAGTCAACTATCCGATCTACGACAGAAAAGATAAGCACTCTACTCCCACAGGGGTTAATAGTTCTTCAGTAATGGTGTTAACCAGCCACACCGTCAAACCACACCCTTACTATGAACAAAAAGGGGTAACCGAAACCCTTCGGCACCACAACCCCACTTTATCACAATACCAAGAACAATACAATCAAACCTCTCAATAACATGGCAACATACATTACCAACTTTAGCATTCAACATCAAAGCTTAAATACAACATTTAAGCGTAAGCCGCCATACCCATACCCTTTTCCTACTGTGCATCCATGTGTGTCAAATTTTAGATTAGTTATACCACTTTTGCAAGTTTTAATGTTGCTATCCTATGACAAAATTTTAGTTAAAACCTAAGCCATGTTTCTAAGTTATTCCACATCACATTTTAGTTGTACCCTATAGCATGACACTAAAAAAAATACACATTCCAGGGACCTACAGCCCGCTTTGATACCAACTGTAACACCCCGGCATTTAATATGCCCGAATGCTACCAAACATAGACTAAGCAACCTCTAAATACCACAATTACAATTAAATTACACCAAAGGAGCAAACGCTAATACCGAAAATTTCGGCAGCATCTCCTTTGTTTTTCCAGGAATTGAAGCA
This sequence comes from Rhipidocladum racemiflorum, assembly GCA_036346355.1. Taxonomy (NCBI): domain Eukaryota; kingdom Viridiplantae; phylum Streptophyta; class Magnoliopsida; order Poales; family Poaceae; genus Rhipidocladum; species Rhipidocladum racemiflorum. Next base: position 53,648,052 of record CM070577.1, on the reverse strand, counting down.
ACAATAATATTAACATGTCAAGATAGCATAATGAACGATAGCAATAACATGACCAATCGAAAATTCAACCTCCATACAACTAAAGATATAAGTCTATCCGTCACATGTCAAATATGGCCTAATCATTTACTCATGACAACCAACGAAGCATCAAAACCACAATTTAGTTCAGTGAATTAACCATCACAACTAAAGGAGAGAACATGTTATTGTTTATATGTGTGATGCTAAGTGATGACGTGTGACTAGCTCCCTTTCCCGCATGCCGGTTTCATGGTACCAAAGAAAAACACATAAACACAAGCGTGAGTTCATCACTCAGCAAGTATATTGCAATGGAACAAGAAAATTTATTCCAATACCTTCATCACCACTTTTCACATACGACATCATACACATCTCATATAAACGGTATAAGCGTGAGTTCATCACTCAGCAAGTATTATGCCGTTTATATGAGATGTGTATGATGTCGTATGTGAAAAATGGTGATGAAGGTATTGGAATGTATTTTCTTGTTCCATTGCAATATACTTGCTGAGTGATGAACTCACGCTTGTGTTTATGTGTTTTTCTTAGGTACCATGAAACCGGCATGCGGGAAAGGGAGCTAGTCACACGTCATCACTTAGCATCACACATATAAACAATAACATGTTCTCTCCTTTAGTTGTGATGGTTAATTCACTGAACTAAATTGTGGTTTTGATGCTTCGTTGGTTGTCATGAGTAAATGATTAGGCCATATTTGACATGTGACGGATAGACTTATATCTTTAGTTGTATGGAGGTTGAATTTCCGATTGGTCATGTTATTGCTATCGTTCATTATGCTATCTTGACATGTTAATATTATTGTTGATTCAATTCATGGAAAAAATAAAGGAGATGTTGCCGAAATTTTTGGTATTAGCGTTTGCTCCTTTGCTGTAATTTACTTGTAATTGTGGTATTTAGAGGTTGCTTAGTCCATGTTTGGTAGCATTCGGGCATATTAAATGCCGGGGTGTCACAGCGATGCACATATCTCCTGGAAACTCATACCGGTATGCTTGAGTACACACCCGTCGGTGTGTACCCTCTTCCCCCTTCCATCCCGAAGATGGAGGGTGCCTACTCCTCGCTTCCATACACCGCGGTGGATGGAATCATGATGTAGGACTTACTCATTGGCTTTCCGGAATAGTCATAACTTTCTCACCGACCTTCTCCGGACTAGTTATGACTTTCTCACCGCCCGAGCCATGTATCATGCCACGTATGCAAACATGCCAACATCATAAATAACTTGTACATTAACACATGGCCTCATAACATAATAAGCATATTCATCATATAAATGGCAATCATTAAAACATGGCATGTGAACATATCATATTGTGACACTACGTATTGGTGTGACATTACAAATTGCGAAATTAGAGAAGAAAATCTTACGGCTTGAGGTTTACTCGCGTTTTTGGGCCTTTTGAAGCGTTGTGACACCACGGAGTGTCGTAACCTTATTTAACGTGCATGATAAGGTTAATAACATTATGAGATGTGGAATTAAGGTTAAAACTATAGGTTATGGAGGTTAATAGCTTTTCCGGGCCGTTTCCAGGCCGTTTTCGGGGTTTTGGGCCTTCCCGGGGGAGTTTTGGGCCTTGGTGGGCTTTGGTGGGATGGATTAGGTCTCCGTAACGGACTAGGATTGTGTTGAGGGCTGGTAAAAGGGGCTTCCCCCAGCCCCCTTGCGCCCCATGCAGCATTGGTGCGCCCCTCTCCCTCCCCCTCCTAAGCCCTAGCCGCCACCCCCTCTCCCTCTCCCTCTTGTGCGCCTCCACCTTCCCCTTTGCCCCATTGCTCCCCACCTCTCCACCACCTCTCCTCCACCCCCTTGCTGCCCTAGGGTGGTCTCCACACCTCTGCACCTTGTGATTCCATCCGTTGGAGCGAGGAGCGAGGAGCGTGGAGCGAGGAGCGATCCGCGAGGAGATCTATTGGAGATTCGTTCGTTGGGCAAAGGTATGATCATAGGGATCCTTGGGTTTGATCTAGGTACTGTTCTTAGGGTGTTTATGAAGTTTTTAGATCAATTGGTGGTGCTGGGTTGGAGTTCTTTGGGTTAGATCTAGACGTTGCCACGTTTCTGTTTTTGGTCAGATTGAGCAGTCGGGCTAGGGCTTGAGTTTTCGTCGATTTAGAATCCGAATCTGTCCGTACGGACTTAAAATAAGTTGTAGATAATTTAATTATATTTCCGTGGACATAAAGCACGTTAAAATCCGATCAGCCGTTTGAAAGTTATGGCCGTTTTACCGAGCGTGTTAAAATCTGTGACGCGATTGGAACAGATCGTAGTAATCTGTAGATTAAACAATTTTAGAGTCCGAATCAGTCTTTCCGTATAACTAGAAAAAGGTAGGAAATTTCCTATGCTTCGCGATGGTGTACTCTTTTAATCGATTTGGAGTCCCAGAACTCAAGTTATGGCCTTTGCAAGGCTGCTGTCCCGCCGGGACATAACCTCTGTTTTTAGGTTTGCAAGTAGTGGGCAATGTCGGGTTAGATGGGGATTTGTGTACTGTTTTGCGGGCATTATTGTGAATGTGTGATGCCTATGTGCAGGTGGTGTGACACCGGGAGTGCCCTCTACGTCCCACAAATCCGTCGTCCGCGGTTGAGGCAAGTGTGTTGTAATGTATAGCGGATTGTAGGTTGTTTGTTGATATTGGGTGAAAGATTGAACACATGCTATGCTCACTTGCCATGCTTGCTGTTTTCCAATGAAATATTGAGTATGATTATCATGGTTCGATGCCATGTGTTTATATTTGTCATGATGAGTTGCCATATGTTTATGTACATGTGAAATATGATAATTGGCATAGTTGCATGCATGACATGTTACATGGCCCGGGCGGTGAGAAAGTCATTAACTAATTCGGGAAGGTCGGTGAGAAAGTTATGACTAATCCGGAGAGCCATTAGAGTAAGTCCTACATCGTTATTCCATCTACCGTGGGTTGTGGAAGCGAGGAGTAGGCACCCTCCATCTTCGGGATGGAAGGGGGGAGAGGGTGCACACCGACGGGTGTGTACCCAACCATACCGGTATGAGTTTCCAAGGAGATATGAGCATAACATTGCATTGCATTGCATTGCAATACATATTTAATGATGATGATGTTGTTATGTGCTCAAGTATGAGATATTATATGTGATGTAAGGTATTATTGTCTTATAAATGATCTTGTTGTCCATTACAATATGCTTGCTGAGTTTTCGAACTCACGCTTGTGTTTTATGTTGTTTTTATGTACTTTGAGATCGGCATGCGGGAAAAAGGGGTCTAGCTACACTTCTACACGTAGCTCCACCATCATAGTCCATAATTAATCACTTGGAGACATGATATTAAGAGTTGTGTCATAAACTTAATGTAGGGTTTAATTTAGCATGCTTGTGATTCCTTATTTGCTTGGTTATAGCTTATGAAGTGGTTGAGCATGCTTTTATTGGCGTAATTTGATGATATATCCATTTATGTTGATGTTTTATTTGTCGTGTGCTATGACATATCTTGCCATGATATTGATATTGTGTTAATTCATGTTAAAACAAAGGAGATGCTGCCGAAATCTCGGTTTTTAGCATGTGCGCCTTTGCTGGAATTTATGTTTAATTGTGGTATTTAGATGTTGTTTAGCTTATGTTTGGTAGCATTTAGGCATATTAAATGTCGGGGTGTTACAGTTGGTATCAGAGCGGGCTGTAGGTCCTTGGAATGTGAATTTTTAGTATCATGCTATAGGGTACAACTAAAATGTGATGTGGAATAACTTAGAAACATGGCTTAGGTCTTAACTAAAACTTTGTTATAGGATAGCAACATTAAAACTTGCAAAAGTGGAATAAGTAATTTAAAATTTGACACACATGGATGCACAGTACGAAAGGGTATGGGAATCGTTGCGTTACGCTTAAATGTTGTATTTGAGCCTTGATGTTGAATGCTACATTTGTTTATGTATGTTGCTAAGTTTATGAAAGAATTGAATTGAATTGTTCATGTTATTATGTTAAAGTGGGGTTGTGGTGCCGAAGGGTTTCGGTCACCTCTCTTTATTCATTGTAAGGGTGAAGTGTGACGGTGTGGCCGATTAGCGCCATCATCGAAGAACTATTAACCCCTGTAGGAGAAGAGTGCTTACCCTTTCTGTCGTAGATCGGGTAGTTGACGGGAGTCAAATACAAGAGTTTGGTGGTGGGTTCCTTCGTATGTTCTTCACCGTTCTGACGGTTGGTTTTGGTTGGTTTTATTGGTTTTAGTTGATGGAAACTAAAAGAAAAATGTTTGGTATTGGATTTTTCGCGGATCATTCCGTATGCGATTTGTGGTTTTTGGTCTTCCTTGGTTGGAAACGAAGAAGAAGAGTTTAGAGTTGCGCCTTTTTAGTCGTCTTTGCTTTGACATCCGGTTTTGCTGGTTATTGTGGATTGTCTTAGGGAGGAAACATATGTGGTTGTTGTCCTCCCTAACTGAGAAAAGGGTTGAAGTTCTCCTAGTGCCGACCTTAGGTTGGGTGGAGCTAAGTTTTGTAACTTTATCGGAAAAGGTTTGGTTGAACATTTTGTTTTCCCTAGTGCATCCTTCTTCCTTCTTGGAAGTATGGATCTTGAGATTTCTTGAAGAGTTTTGTGGGCAAATTTGGGAATTTGAGAGTTGAGCTCTCCTGCATTTCTGTTGGAGTTTTGTTTTTCTTCCTTGCCTGGAATAGGAGAAATTGTATATCGGTGTTCGTTCTGGTTCTTGAGTTGTGGTTATGTTTAAAAAGTGGAGTTGCATCCTGTTTTGTCAAAAGTGAAAATGGTTGTTTAGCATGTCATGTAGTATGTAACAATGTGGTTATTGGAAATGATTTGTTCTTAAGTTAATTGGTGAGCTGAATCAGTTAAAAGTAATATTTGTGCTTAGCTTAAGATTAAATGAACTTCTAGTGTTGCAGATTACCCTATAATGAGAATGAATAAATATGTTAATGTACATGCTTAGAATCTGTTGCCTTGCTTTGAAAGTGCTTATGACCCTCGAATATGTTTAAAGTTTTAAACCCTAATGCATATTTAAAACATTAAGATGATGTAGACTGCTGATATTGTTAAAGAAACTTTGCTGGTTGTCTAAAGATGTTCTAATCTAATGGATTAATAGAGAGATTTAATCGTGCTGACTAGTGACTTTAATTTGGAAATTGATTAGAGTTGCTTTTTATATTGTCGCAAACCATCAGTATAATTGGAAGTATGCAGTTGTGTTCCTACGATGCTAGTATCGATGTCAATTGTGAAGACATAGGCTTTGCTGTTTATGTTATTGCTAAAGCATTGGGATGGTCTAACCTATTAAATTTGTTTTTATAGTTGGAGTATGTTGTGTAGTGACAATTTGTTATGGTATATGGATAGTGTAACTAAAAACAATGTAGTTGTTTTTATGATTATGCCTATTTATGGATATTGATGATTTAGTAGTGGTGGTAATTGTTTGCATTACTTTTTGGAAGCCATTGTAAAATAGAGATTATTATAACATGTGGCGATGAAGTGAACCATAGATATTTTAGCATGATATAGAATTGTATCCTAAAGAAGGTGTATCTTAGGATCATAATTTTCGACTTTGTCTTATGGAGATACTATTTGTATGTTGAAGTCATTTGTTAATGGAATAAGTTTTGATTGTCAAGATGTTGACGTATTTATGGTATAAAAATTGATAGGATGATCATGCTTAAGTATCTGTTGAAGTACTACGTTTGAAATATAGAATACGTTGTTTTATGATGTGTTGGTTTGTGGGGTTCTTGAGGAGGTAGTATGGATTGATTTAAGATGGGTTTTCTCGATAAGTAAATAGTGATTATGGAATGCTTAAATGTTAAGGATAGTGGGACACTGGTTATGGTGAGTCTCATGCCGAGCTTGTGTATAAAACCTTTTGGTCTGGGTTGGTGGTTTGCTATCTTGGTTAAATGTTTTTTTGTCAAGGTGTTCTTTATGTTGCATTTTCGAGTTTCCTAAAACTCGTAGAGGTTGGTGCCCATCTTTGGTTTTGGCTAAGTTGTTCGATTTATGCTATGAGTTTGATTTTGCACCCAAAAGCCTTTGAGTGGATCACGCTCCTTCGCGTTCGCCTGAAGCATACTTGGAGTAAATCTTAAAAGGAAGCCGATGGACATAGTGGGCTGTGTTGAAAATTCTTGAGATTTAATTTGTAAGTCTATTTGATTGGAACTGGATTTATTTGGAAAAGGTCATGTGGTGTTTGCGAGTGTTTCAAAAGGGTGGATTTTGTGAATGTTTATAAGTGATTCGGGTTGGTGAAGTGTTCTCATTTTGGGAAAATGAGTCTCCCATTTCTCTTTGAGAATTGATGTTCTCTTTCAAAATGTTGATTTTGGTTAAAACGCGATGCTTTACAAATTTGGCTTTCAATTGTCGACGGGTTATGTATGACGTGGTGTTTTCTTGTTAATGGTGTTCCCCTCATAGTTTTATGATTTGGCGCAATCATCGATGCTATCCAAGTTTTAATCATGTGATGCAGAGGAAGAAGTTGTCTTGTGAATGACTATTTGGTAGCGTTGTACATGATGAATGAATGGTGAAAAGGAAACATGACATCATTTATAGATGTCTATTGATAAAAGAGTCGTTGAGCCAGGTCGGTGAGTAAGTCATATAGGGAAATATGACTAATCCGGTGTGCTCTCGAAAAGCTTGGATTCATGTCATGAATCTAGATTTCCATTTGCTCTTTAGCATGAAAAGAAAGAGTGAAGTGTTCCTGGCATTTGGCTTTGTTGTAAGAGGATTGGGTTTCCTTGTTTCCTTGAGAGTTATTATGGCGGTTGTGGATTCTTTCGATTGATTTGAGAATCGTTTTTCTCTTCCACAATGTTGTTTTTATGAGATGCTTGGCTGTGGTGAAAGTAGTCGAGTTGTCATTGATTGTTGAGAATTTCTGACAAAGAATTGTGTGGAGTCTCTCTTTTTGTTTGAGTGGTCCCGATCACGAGATGTATCGCATTGATTTGAGATTGGAGTTTTTCCTTTGTGACTTGACTTAGGAAAAAAGATCGAGTGATCTTTCGAGGTTGTCAAACCTTTGTTCCAAGTGATTTGTTGTGTTTTGGGTTCGAGTTGATGAATGTGGTTCATCCGACTAAGGGAGTTGCTCTTTGTTGGCATTCTCGTTTGAGATGTGAATAGAAATGTCTATGGAATTGTTGAGCATAATGGAGGATTATACTCATGGGTTTGGTAGTTTTTGAGTGAGAAAGTGTGAGGGCGAGACCCTCATAGGAAAAGAACCAGTTGAGGTTTGGTAATAATTTACAGCTCTACCTTGGGCTAGGCGTAGAACTTTGGTTGTGGTTCGAAGGGTGGTCATGTTGGAAGTTTGTGATGTCGGTCCAAACCTTGTTGAGAATATGGTTGGATTGTTAAAAAGTGATGATAATTTGAAATATAGTGATCTGTCGTGAACTTTGTCGTAGCTAGTTGTCCACAGGTGTGTGTTATGCAGGAGGGGTAGAATGAAAGTGTAGCGTGGTTTGTGGAAGAAAAGAAAAGTTTTGTCGATGAAGGCTATGTACGTAGCTGACATTAGTTAATTTTGATTCTTTGTGAAAAGGGTCAAACAACTGGAAGAGATGGGATTATGTGTCATGATTGAGTTTGATGGAGTGTGGTAGTCAGGTTGGTTGTGATAGAAGTGCGAAATGTTTGTCGTGAGGATTCGAGCGTTTTGGGTTAATGGAGCCTTTGCGGCTGAGAAGCCTTTTGTCCCTTGGGGACTTGGTAGTTGTTTTTGGTGTCCTTCGGATTCGAGGTCGAATCCAGTTGAAGGGGGGAAGAATGTGACACTACGTTTTGGTGTGACATTACAAATTGCGAAATTAGAGAAGAAAATCTTACGCCTTGAGGTTTACTCGCGTTTTTGGGCCTTTTGAAGTGTTGTGACACCACGGAGTGTCGTAACCTTATTTAACGTGCATGATAAGGTTAATAACATTATGAGATGTGGAATTAAGGTTAAAACTATAGGTTATGGAGGTTAATAGCTTTTCCGGGCCGTTTCCGGGTTTTGGGCCTTCCTGGGGGAGTTTTGGGCCTTGGTGGGCTTTGGTGGGATGGATTAGGTCTCCGTAACGGACTAGGATTGTGTTGAGGGCTGGTAAAAGGGGCTTCCCCCAGCCCCCTTGCGCCCCATGCAGCATTGGTGCGCCCCTCTCCCTCCCCCTCCTAAGCCCTAGCCGCCAGCCCCTCTCCCTCTCCCTCTTGTGCGCCTCCACCTTCCTCTTTGCCCCATTGCTCCCCACCTCTCCACCACCTCTCCTCCACCCCCTTGCTGCCCTAGGGTGGTCTCCACACCTCTGCACCTTGTGGATCCATCCGTTGGAGCGAGGAGCGAGGAGCGTGGAGCGAGGAGCGATCCGCGAGGAGATCTATTGGAGATTCGTTCGTTGGGCAAAGGTATGATCATGGGGATCCTTGGGTTTGATCTAGGTACTGTTCTTAGGGTGTTTATGAAGTTTTTAGATCAATTGGTGGTGCTGGGTTGGAGTTCTTTGGGTTAGATCTAGACGTTGCCACGTTTCTGTTTTCGGGCAGATTGAGCAGTCGGGCTAGGGCTTGAGTTTTCATCGATTTAGAATCCGAATCTGTCCGTACGGACTTAAAAGAAGTTGTAGATAATTTAATTATCTTTCCGCGGACATAAAGCACATTAAAATCCAACCAGCCGTTTGAAAGTTATGGCCGTTTTACCGAGCGTGTTAAAATCTGTGACGCGATTGGAACAGATCGTAGTAATCTATAGATTAAACAATTTTAGAGTCCGAATCAGTCTTTCCGTATAACTAGAAAAAGGTAGGAAATTTCCTAAGCTTCGCGATGGTGTACTCGTTTAATCGATTTGGAGTCCCAGAACTCAAGTTATGGCCTTTGGAAGGCTGCTGTCCCGCTAGGACATAACCTCTGTTTTTAGGTTTGCAAGTAGTGGGCAATGTCGGGTTAGATGGGGATTTGTGTACTGTTTTGCGGGCATTATTGTAACACCCCGGCATTTAATATGCCCGAATGCTACCAAACATAAGCTAAACAACAACTAAATATCACATTTAAACATAAATTCCAGCAAAGGTACATATGCAAAAAACCCGATATTTCGGCAGCATCTCCTTTGTTTTTCCATGAATTAACACAATATCAATATCATGGCAAGATATATCATAGCACACGACATCTAAAACATCAACATAAATGGATGTATCATCAAACTACGCCAATAATACCACGCTCAACCACTTCATAAACTATAACGAAGCAAAATAATGGATCACAAGCATGCTAGATTAAACCATACATTAAGTTTTGGGCACAACTCTTAATATCATGTCTCCAAGTCGTTAATTATGGACTATGATGGTGGAGCTACGTGTAGAAGTGTAGCTAGATCCCTTTTTCCCGCATGCCGATCTCAAAGTACCTAAAAACAAAATAAAACACAAGCGTGAGTTCGAAAACTCAGCAAGCATATTATAATGGACAACAAGATCATTTACAAGACAATAATACCTCACATCACATATAACATCTCATACTTGAGCACATAACAACATCATCATCATTAAAAAAATGTATTGCAATGCAATGCAATGCAATGTTATGCTCATATCTCCATGGAAACTCATACCGGTATGGTTGAGTACACACCCGTCGGTGTGCACCCTCTCCCCCCTTCCATCCCGAAGATGGAGGGTGCCTACTCCTCGCTTCCGTTCACCACGGTGAATGGAATCACGATGTAGGACTTACTCATTAGCTTTCCGGATTAGTCATAACTTTCTCACCGACCTTCCCGGACTAGTTATGACTTTCTCACCGCCCGAGCCATGTAACATGTCATGTATGCAAATATGCCATCATCATCATAAACTTGTATATTTAACACATGGCATCATAGCATACTCATCATATCATAGGAAAACATTAAAGCATGGCAATTGATCATATCATGAAAACCATCTTTCATCTAGTCTCAACAAGCAACATAACATTCGTTATTCATTACAACACACTTGCCTCAACCGCGGGCGACGGATTTGTGGGACGTAGAGGGCACTCCCGGTGTCACACCACCTGCACATAGGCATCACACACTCACAATAATGCCCGCAAAACAGTACACAAATCCCCATCTAACCCGACATTGCCCACTACTTGCAAACCTAAAAACAGAGGTTTTGTCCCGGCGGGACAGCAGCCTTGCAAAGGCCATAACTTGAGTTCTGGGACTCCAAATCGATTAAACGAGTACACCATCACGAAGCTTAGGAAATTTCCTACCTTTTTCTAGTTTTACGGAAAGACTGATTCGGACTCTAAAATTGTTTAATCTACAGATTACTACGATCTGTTCCAATCGCGTCACAGATTTTAACACGCTCGGTAAAACGGCCATAACTTTCAAACGGCTGATCGGATTTTAACGTGCTTTATGTCCACGGAAAGATAATTAAATTATCTACAACTTCTTTTAAGTCCGTACGGAAAGATTCGGATCTAAATCGACGAAAACTCGAACCCTAGCCCGACTGCTCAATCTGCCCGAAAACAGAAACGTGGCAACGTCTAGATCTAACCCAAAGAACTCCAATCCAGCACCACCAATTGATCTAAAAACTTGATAATCACCCTAAGAACAGTACCTAGATCAATTCCGAGGATCCCCATGATCATACCTTTGCCCAACGAACGAATCTCCAATAGATCTCCTCGTTCTTCGCTCCTCGCTCCTCGCTCCTCGGATGGATCCATGAGGATGCAGGGGTGGGGAGACCACCCTAGGGCAGCAAGGGGTGGAGGAGAGGTGGTGGAGAGGTGGGGAGCAATGGGGCAAGGGAGGGGGAGGCGCACGGCCAAGGGAGGAGGGAGGCGGCTAGGGCAAGGGCAAGTGGGGGGAAGGGCGCACAAGGGGCAGGGGTGAACGCCCAAGGGCTGGTGGGGAGCCCTTTTACCAGCCCCCACACCCAATCCTAGTCCGTTACGGAGACCTAATCCATCCCACCAAAGCCCACTTAAGGCCCAGACTCCCCCGGGAAGGCCCAAAACCCCGAAAACGGCCCGGAAACGTTATTAACCTCCATACCTTATGGTTTTAACCTGCCATACCATATTTCATAAAGTTTTTGTCCTTAACATGCACCATTTAAAAGGTTACGACACTCCGTGGTGACACATCACTTCAAACGGCCCAAAAACGCGAGTAAACCTCAAGCCGAAAGGTTTTATTCTCTAATTTCACATTCTCTAATGTCACACCATACCGTAGTGTCACATTCTTCCCCCCTTCAACAGGATTCGACCTCGAATCCGAAGGACGCCATAATCAACAACAAAGTCCCCAAGGGACAAAAGGCTTCTCTGCAGCTCAAAACATTCACACAACGACTAAAACCGGAACAAACAACAAACGAGTTCCCAAAACCAACACATAGAGAAAAAGTGTTGATCTAGCTCAACTAAGGGCAACCCTCACAAATCGACCTTCACTTCAATTCCCCAACAGAATCTGCGTTTCAACCACAAAGGGCTCCATCAACCCAAAACGCTCGAATCCTCACGGCAAACACTTCATACTTCTATCACAACCAACCTGACTACCATACTCCATTAAACTTAACATGACATAATCAAAGGAAGTCACAATTCCTTTAACGACCTTTCTACATTCCCGAAAATTTTCATCGAGGGGAAAACTCATTAAGGCACACTTGCCCTTCCGATACACCATCATACTAACATTTTATTCCATCCTTTCCCAGACAAGACTCAAATCCAAGAACAACTAGTGACGACAAATGCTCACGGCAGGACAAATATCACCGAACTACCGTCAACTTCACTTCCACCCATCGCTACACTTAATAATGGTTAAACCCATACATCATCAACCTCCATCACAAACCACCCTTATACCCCTAGGGTTCAACACCTAGCCCCAAGCTAGGATCGAAAAACCTTACCAAACCACAATTGGTTCCTTTCTTAAGATGGTCTCACCCTCACACAAAAACACTTAGCTATCAAGCCTAAGTGTACTCACGACAACTCAAACCCAAAGCGTTAACAACCATTTTGGAAAGAATTCGGCAACATCCAAAGAGCACACAAAGGAAGCATAAATCCCCTACACCACAACCAAAATACCATAATTTCTTCATTCTTTCTTTTCATACTAGAAAGCAAGAGAAATCTTGTTTCATGACATAAATGCACATTCTTCAGGAGCACTCCGGATTAGTCATATCTCCATATATGACTTTCTCACCGACCAAGCTCAACGACTCTTTTATCATTTAACATGTAAAAACGATGTCATGTTTACTTTTCACCATTCATTCATCATGGAACAACGGTACCGAATAGTCATTCACCAAATAACTTCTTCCTCGGTATCAAATGATTGAAATACCCATAACACTGACGGTTGCGCTAAATCATATAGACTATGATGGCAACATAATTAACAGTAAGGCACCACATCAAATCAGAACCCACCAACGATAGATAGCTAAACTTTGCAAAACATCGCATTTTAACCAAGATCAACGTTTTGGAAAAGAACATTGACTCCAAAGTTAGACATCTGCACAAACAACTGCCATAAATTTTATCAAAAGAGAGGAAAACTCAATCCCAAAAGAAAACTCTTCTCTAACCAAATTCACTTATGAAACATTCATAAAAATCCAGACTTGTGAAACATCCGCACACCAGACACATTTTCCAAATGACTCCAACTCTAGCCAAACAGAGTTACACATCAAGGGCTTAACTCAAAAGTTTCCAACACAACCCTTTATGACCATCTGCTTCCTTTTAAAATTAATTTCAAAGATAATTCAGTCTGACGCGAAAGGCGCGATCGACTCAAAAACTTTTGGGGTGTAAATCCATACTCATAGCACCAACTAAACAAATTAGCCAAAACCAAATATTTGCACCAATTTCTACGGGTTTTAGGAAACTCAAACACACCTTATGGAACACCTTGACCGAAAACCCTTCAACCAAAATGGCAAACAACCAAACCAGTCCAAAAGCCTTTAAACACAAGCTCAGCATAAAAAGAACCATTTCTAGAACTCCACTACGCTTTTCATTAAAAGACTTTAATAATCACTTTTTTTTTCCCTGAGGAGCCCCAACACAATTCAACCAAAAGCTTCACAACGAATTCTTCCTCTAGTTACCATTCCCAACACTTTTAATAAGGGTTTTTGATGCTTATCAAAAAGGCACCCAACCAAGGCTATAATGATATGATCCCCACGGATCACCGAATCATAATACTTCTTATTCTAAATTTGAAACATAGTACTTCCACAAATCTTTCAGCAAGATCAACATATAAATTTCATACCTCCTATCTATTCACGTCTCGATAACCGAACCTTATTCAGTTAAACAACGACTTCAACATGTAAATATTATCTCTACAAGACAAAGTTCATAGCTAGGATTCCAAGGCATACATTCATTAAGGATAAAACTCTACATCAGGTTAATTATCCATGGTTCACTCCATCACCACAGGTTACAACACCCTCCATTTAGTCAATGGTTTCCAACAAGTATTCTACACAACTACCACCACTACTAAGTCATCAATAAAAACAAATGGGCATAATCATCAACCGATCAACATTACCTTTAGCTACCCTATACATAGGTGATAACAAAATTACAACATACTCCAACTATTTAAAATAGATTGAAAACTAGCATTTAAGGGTCACAACTGCATACTTCCAAATATACTAGTAGTTTGCAACAACATAAATAACCACTCCAATCAACTTCCAAATTAAAGTCACTAGTCTCTACTAATCCGTTAGATTAGCACATCTTTAAACACCAAGCAAAGCTCCTTAACAATATCAGTAGTTTACATCATCTTAATGTTTTAACTATGCAACAGGGTTTAAAACTTTAAACATTATCAAGGGTCATAAGCACTTTTAAAGCAAAGCAACAGATTCTAAGCACGTACTTTAGCACATTCAATCATCCTCGCTAAGAGTAAACTACAACACTAATAGTCTATTTATTCTCAAACTTAGAGATTTTACTCACATTGAATTGATTCAACTCAAAATTTAACTTAGCAACACATCAATCCATAAACCACATTGTTACCTACTACATAACATGCTTAAACATCAATTCTTACTAGGGACAAACGATTTCAGTTAAAAGACTACTTACTTTGTTTGCAGCATTTAGTTTTAAAACTCATCCCAAATTCATAAGGGAACTTGACTCAAAATTGCAATGAGACAAACCCAAACTTGGTCATGCAAAGGAATTCTCCAAAACACTTTTAAATCTCAAGGACTCCCATAAGGAAAAAGGTTGAAAGACAATTTTCTCGAAAGGGAACCAAGCGCTCAATCAAACCTTTGCAAATAAAACCTTAACTCCAAACCCCTAACTTTCACGACTCAAGAGGGGCTTTCAAAGATGATTTCTTAAACCAGTAAAATGACGAAATCAAACACCACTTACTCCTACAAAGCCACGGAACTTCAGCCCTGACAGCCAGTGCAGCACAACTCGAACAAAACTCCTTTAGCCTCGGAGAAAGACAACCACATGAATAAATCGAATGCTTCTTCCCATAAAGAAATCAACAAACTAAGCATTAAAACTTGGAAAGGCGCCCAAAAGAAGCGCAACACTAGACTCCTCTTCTTCGTCTTCACCCAAGGAAGACAAAACCACACATCGCATACGGAACGATCCGCGAAAACCCATCACCTTTTCATTTGGTTCAAAACAGCTAAAGCCAAGAAAAGCAACAAACAACGACCGTCAGAACGACAAAGAACATCCGAAGGAAACCACCATTAACTCTTCCTTTTCGTCTCCAATCAACTACCCGATTCTGACGGGAAGGGTAAGCGCTTTTCTCCTACAGGGGTTAACAGTTCTTCGGTGATGGCACTAACCGGCCACACCGTCAAACCTCACCCTAACTATAAACAACAAGAGGTGACCGAAACCCTTCGGTACCACAACCCCACTCTTATCACCACAACATATATCATTGACATAGCAACATGCATTGTCAAAAGAAGCATTCAACATCAAAGCTTAAATACAAAATTCAAGCGTAAAGAAACGATACCCATACCCTTTCCTACTGTGCATCCAGTGTGTGTCAAATTTTAGATTAGTTATACCATTTTTTGCAAGTTTTAATGTTGCTATCCGATGACAAAGTTTTAGTTGAAACCTAAGCCATGTTTCTAAGTTATTCTACATCATATTTTAGTTGTACCCTATGGCATGAAACTAAAATTCACATTCCAAGGACCTACAACCTGGCTTTGATACCAACTGTAACACCCCGGCATTTAATATGCCCGAATGCTACCAAACATAAGCTAAACAACAACTAAATATCACATTTAAACATAAATTCCAGCAAAGGTACATATGCAAAAAAACCGATATTTCGGCAGCATCTCCTTTGTTTTTCCATGAATTAACACAATATCAATATCATGGCAAGATATATCATAGCACACGACATCTAAAATATCAACATAAATGGATGTATCATCAAACTACGCCAATAATACCACGCTCAACCACTTCATAAACTATAACAAAGCAAAATAAGGGATCACAAGCATGCTAGATTAAACCATACATTAAGTTTAGGGCACAACTCTTAATATCATGTCTCCAAGTGGTTAATTATGGACTATGATGGTTGAGCTACGTGTAGAAGTGTAGCTAGATCCCTTTTTCCCGTATGCCGATCTCAAAGTACCTAAAAACAACATAAAACACAAGCGTGAGTTCGAAAACTCAGCAAGCATATTGTAATGGACAACAAGATCATTTACAAGTCAATAATACCTCACATCACATATAACATCTCATACTTGAGCACATAACAACATCATCATCATTAAAAAAATGTATTGCAATGCAATGCAATGCAACGCAATGCAATGTTATGCTCATATCTCCATGGAAACTCATACCGGTATGGTTGAGTACACACCCGTCGGTGTGCACCCTCTCCCCCCCTTCCATCCCGAAGATGGAGGGTGCCTACTCCTCGCTTCCGTTCACCACGGTGAATGGAATCATGATGTAGGACTTACTCATTGGCTTTCCGGGTTAGTCATAACTTTCTCACCGACCTTCCCGGACTAGTTATGACTTTCTCACCGCCCGAGCCATGTAACATGTCATGTATGCAAATATGCCATCATCATCATAAACTTGTATATTTAACACATGGCATCATAGCATACTCATCATATCATAGGAAAACATTAAAGCATGGCAATTGATCATATCATGAAATCCATCTTTCATCTAGTCTCAACAAGCAACATAACATTCGTTATTCATTACAACACACTTGCCTCAACCGCGGGCGACGGATTTGTGGGACGTAGAGGGCACTCCCGGTGTCACACCACCTGCACATAGGCATCACACACTCACAATAATGCCCGCAAAACAGTACACAAATCCCCATCTAACCCGACATTGCCCACTAGTTGCAAACCTAAAAACAGAGGTTCTGTCCCGGCGGGACAGCAGCCTTGCAAAGGCCATAACTTGAGTTCTGGGACTCCAAATTGATTAAACGAGTACACCATCGCGAAGCTTAGGAAATTTCCTACCTTTTTCTAGTTATACGGAAAGACTGATTCGGACTCTAAAATTGTTTAATCTACAGATTACTACGATCTGTTCCAATCGCGTCACAGATTTTAACACGCTTGGTAAAACGGCCATAACTTTCAAACGGCTGATCGGATTTTAACGTGCTTTATGTCCACAGAAATATAATTAAATTATCTACAACTTCTTTTAAGTCCGTACAGACAGATTCGGATTCTAAATCGATGAAAACTCGAACCCTAGCCTGACTGCTCAATCTGCCCGAAAACAGAAACGTGGCAACGTCTAGATCTAACCCAAAGAACTCCAATCCAGCACCACCAATTGATCTAAAAACTTGATAATCACCCTAAGAACAGTACCTCGATCAATTCCAAGGATCCCCATGATCATACCTTTGCCCAACGAACGAATCTCCAATAGATCTCCTCGCTCTTCGCTCCTCGCTCCTCGCTCCTCGCTCCTCGCTCCTCGGATGGATCCATGAGGATGCAGGGGTGGGAAGGCCACCCTAGGGCAGCAAGGGGTGGAGGAGAGGTGGTGGAGAGGTGGGGAGCAATGGGGCAAGGGAGGGGGAGGCGCACGGCCAAGGAAGGAGGGAGGTGGCTAGGGCAAGGGCAAGTGGGGGGAAGGGCGCACAAGGGGCAGGGGTGAACGCCCAAGGGCTGGTGGGGAGCCCTTTTACCAGCACCCACACCCAATCCTAGTCCGTTACAGAGACCTAATCCATCCCACCAAAGCCCACTTAAGGCCCAGACTCCCCCGGGAAGGCCCAAAACCCCGAAAACGGCCCGGAAACGTTATTAACCTCCATACCTTATGGTTTTAACCTGCCATACCATATTTCATAAAGTTTTTGACCTTAACATGCACCATTTAAAAGGTTACGACACTCCGTGGTGACACATCACTTCAAACGGCCCAAAAACGCGAGTAAACCTCAAGCCGAAAGGTTTTATTCTCTAATTTCACATTCTCTAATGTCACACCATACCGTAGTGTCACAATTATTGTGAGTGTGTGATGCCTATGTGCAGGTGGTGTGACACCGGGAGTGCCCTCTACGTCCCACAAATCCGTCGCCTGCGGTTGTGGCAAGTGTGTTGTAATGTATAGCGGATTGTAGGTTGTTTGTTGATATTGGGTGAAAGATTGAACACTTGCTATGCTCATTTGCCATGCTTGCTATTTTCCAATGAAATATTGAGTATGATTATCATGGTTCGATGCCATGTGTTTATATTTGTCATGATGAGTTGCCATATGTTTATGTACATGTGAAATATGATAATTGGCATAGTTGCATGCATGACATGTTACATGGCTGGGGCGGTGAGTTAGTCATTAACTAATCCGGGAAGGTCGGTGAGAAAGTTATGACTAATCCGGAGAGCCATTAGAGTAAGTCCTACATCGTGATTCCATCTACCGTGGGTTGTGGAAGCGAGGAGTAGGCACCCTCCATCTTCGGGATGGAAGGGGGGAGAGGGTGCACACCGACGGGTGTGTACCCAACCATACCGGTATGAGTTTCCAAGGAGATATGAGCATAACATTGCATTGCATTGCATTGCAATACATATTTAATGATGATGATGTTGTTATGTGCTCAAGTATGAGATGTTATATGTGATGTAAGGTATTATTGTCTTATAAATGATCTTGTTGTCCATTACAATATGCTTGCTGAGTTTTCGAACTCACGCTTGTGTTTTATGTTGTTTTTAAGTACTTTGAGATCGGCATGCGGGAAAAAGGGGTCTAGCTACACTTCTACACGTAGCTCCACCATCATAGTCCATAATTAATCACTTGGAGACATGATATTAAGAGTTGTGTCATAAACTTAATGTAGGGTTTAATTTAGCATGCTTGTGATTCCTTATTTGCTTGGTTATAGCTTATGAAGTGGTTGAGCATGCTTTTATTGGCGTAATTTGATGATATATCCATTTATGTTGATGTTTTATTTGTCATGTGCTATGACATATCTTGCCATGATATTGATATTGTGTTAATTCATGTTAAAACAAAGGAGATGCTGCCGAAATCTCGGTTTTTAGCATGTGCGCCTTTGCTGGAATTTATGTTTAATTGTGGTATTTAGATGCTGTTTAGCTTATGTTTGGTAGCATTCAGGCATATTAAATGCCGGGGTGTTACACATATATTCAATTTCAATCTCAACCAAGCTAGCAAACTACAACCCGCTACCCATTCCAATACACTTGCCTCAACCACAGGCGACGGATTGGCGAGAAGTAGAAGGCACTCCCGAGGTCACACCACCTGCACATAGGTACCACACACTCACAATCATGTCCACAAAACTGTACGCAAACACTCTTCTACCCGAACATCGTAAACTACTCGCAAAACCCAAAAACAGAGGTTCTGTCCTGTCGGGACAGCAGCCTTCCAGAAGGCATAACTCGGGTTCTAAGACTTCGAATCAATTAAACGAGTACATCCTCGCGTAGCTTAGGAAATTTCCTAACTTTTTCTAAGTATATGGAAAGACTTATTCGGACTCTAAACTGGTTTAATCTACAGAATACTGTGATCTGTTCCAATCACGTCACAATTTTTAATATGTTCGGTAAAACGAGCATAACTTTCAAACGACTAGGCGGAATTGGATCTTCTTTATACCCACTGAAAGGTATTGAAATTACCTACAACTTATTCAACAGGATGCTGACCAAATTCCGAATCTAAATTGGCGAAAACCCAAACCCTAGGTCGACTGCTCAATCTGCTCGAAACAGAGAATGTGGCAACTCTAGTTTTCTCCCAAATCTACCCATGGACAGCACCCCCACTTGATCTAAAAATATGATATTAACCCTTAGAACAGAACCTAAACCAACCCCAAGGATCCCCGTGGCCATACCTTCGCCCAACGACCGAAAACCCAACGGATCTCCTCCTGGTTCGCGCGATCTCCTTCTTCGCTCCAAACCCCCCGGATCTCCACGTCGCGGAGCGCTCCAACGGACAGATCTTCGGGTTGGTGAGGTGGAGACTCCGCTAGGGGCAGCAAGGGAGGTGGAGAGGTGGTGGAGGGGTGGTGGCGCAATGGGGAGCAAGGGGGAGCAAGGGGGCGCAAGCAAAAGGGAGAGGGGAAGATGGGGGGCGGCTAGGGCACCATGGGGGGCGCACACAACAGGGTGGGGGCGCAATAAGGGCTGGGGGAGGCCCCAAACCAGGTCTCCTACTCCTATTTGGACTCAAACTCCTTCCCACTAAAGCCCACGACCCCTTCCCTTAGGCCCAAACTCCCCCAGAAAGGCCCAAACTCCCGGAAACGGCCCGGAAACACTAATAAACCTCATACCTTATGGTTTCAACCTCCAATTCCACATTTCATAATGTTTTGACCTCAACATTCACATTTTATAAGGTCTCGGCATTCCGTAGTGTCACAAAATCCACAAATTCTTATGATCATTTTATGTTTGAACAAGCTCATTTCACAGTCTTGCAACAGTCAGTCAAGGTGTCCCCGTATATGGACATGCACAAGGATAAGCTGCGGAGGGAAAATCATGGACGATCAGAGGTTTGGATAACAAAAGAGCACAATCGTGTGTTCAATCATTGGTTCAAGGAGCACATGTCTGGTGAAGAAACGAGTGTTACGTTGAGGTGGTTGGCAAAAAGGCCATCAGGTACAATCGTGACATGGCAAGGATACGACATAAATGGATATACATTTTACACGAGAGCTCAGGATAGCAAAAGTGCTTACCAAAATAGTGGTGTCCGTATAGATGCCTACGACAACACAGGCAGCAAGAAGAGCAGCTTCTATGGGGTTATAGAGGAGATTTGGGAGCTCGACTACTGCATTTTCAAGATCCCGGTGTTTCAATGTCGTTGGGTCCAACTCCCAAAGGTTGTCAAGGTGGACAAATACGGCTTCACTACTGTGGACATCGAGCAAGTCGGATATAGAGACGAACCATTCGTTCTTGCGAAGCAACTAGCACAAGTCTTCTATGTAATTGACCCGGCAGATAAGAAGCGTCATGTAGTTCTTCAAGGAAAATGAAGGATCGTCAGAGTTGAGAATGTCATGGATGAGGAAGAGTACAATCAGTTTGATGAGTTGCCTCCTTTCGTAGATGGCAGCATCAGGCTCGAGGAAGAAACCATTCTGGAAGCCACCTATCATCGCGATGATCATGAAGAAGACCAAATTGTGAAAGAAAATAATTAGCTAGGAGTAATGGCAAAATGTGTGTATTTATGTGGGGTAATAGAAATATAATGTCAAAAATATGTATTATGTGGAGTAATGGCAATTTTTGGTAATATATATGATAGGTACATTAATACATCAAGTCATAGCTTCATATTAAAAGGAAATCATAAAAATGGTATTTGTGGTAGTTCTTAATAACAACCGCCACAGATAAGGAATATCTGTGGTGGTTCTTAATAACAACCGCCACTAATAAGGACTATCTGTGGTGGTTATTAATAAAAACCGCCACTGATAATGACTATTTGTGGCGGTTATTAATAAAAGCCACCACGGATACTGCCCCATATAAATGTCCACACTTTACCCTATGAACACAGTGCTCTTATCTGCCGCAAGGTCTCCTCCCGTCGCAAGGTCTCCAGGCGCCCCTGTTCGACCCGTCCCCGCCCGGCGCCCTCGTTCGGCCTGGCCCCGTCCGGCGCCCCCGTCGGCTACGCCCGCCGTTCCCTGCTCTGGCCCCGTCAAGCTCGTCCCCACGCGCCGTCCCCGCCCGGCACAAGGTCTCCCGGAGCCCACGCCGACGCAGGTTGTCGCCCCCATGCCCGCCCGGTGATGCCCGCGACCCTGCCGCCGTGCACAACCCTGCCCCGCCCGGTGCTCATTTGTGCCCGCCCGGTTAGTGCTACATGTGTTGCTATGGTAATATATATGCTGATGTGTTGCAATGAAGATAAAGATATGCTCATGTGCTACATGTGTTGCAATGGTAATATATATGCTCATTGCGACGTGTCGACTGTAGATGCTCATGTGTTGCAATGGTAATATTGAAAATAGTAGATGGAATGTTCATGTGTTGCAATGGCAATCTTTGCAATCTTGAAAACAGTAGATGGAATGTGTAGATGGAATATGTAGGTTGGAAACTGCAATCTTGAAAACAGTAGATGAAATTTATAGGTTGGAAACTGCAATCTTGAAAACAGTTTAGTACTGCTACTTAGATTGGTTAATTGCAACCATTCATGATGTACATGTCAAGCCTGAATGTTTTGTAGGTTTAGTAATGGCGTGTCCATTCTTGATATACATTTCAAGTCTGAATGTTTTGTTGGTTTTAATCTCTCTTTTTTTAATGTTGGGTTGCCTTTGTATCTTTGTAAGACTACTTGGTCAAGTGGTCATTTAGGTGTTATCATGTTTTCACTCTGTTAACATTGGCAACCTCTAATTCAGTTTTATGTTAATTGGAATGTTTGATTTGAAGTCAGTATGAATTATCTCACTATCACCACGGTTGGTTATAACACATTTGATTTTTCTTGTATTGCTCGATGATTCAAATTGGGTCAAATGATGAATTAGACAATTAAGGTTGTGAATTAGGCCTTGAATCAATAGACTTACATGCTAAAAATTGTTTACTTCATTTCACTGTTGCAAAGCTTGTTCATTATTCTTTACCTGTAGTTATCCTCTTTTGATTACTGTATATGTTACTTCATTTGCCAACATGCACTGCTATATATGCTGGTTCAGTTGATTAAATAACCTACAATCTGTATATATGTATTATTCTAAATTATGATCATAAGAACAGTGAAATTGATTAAATAATACCTTAAACTACATGATTAGGAATGTAAGGATTCAAGGCCTTCTTTACATAGTTAATTGTTTAGTTCAAATGAGATAAACTTGACCCAGGTGTAGATGAGGTAAGAGCTAGTCTCTAGCATTCCTACACCAAGTGCCTGAGAGCACTATCAATCAATTAACTTACATTCTCTTAAATTTGCTGTGTATTCTCAAAACATAACATAGGAGCTGTTGAATGAGATCCATTGCTAAATAGGGATTGATAAGATATACTTAAGGGACTGATGTACATATTAATATGCTCAATCTGTTTGATGTGTAATTAATTAGTAGTGCCAACTTCATGTCACTATATATATATGCGGAATAACTATGGACCACTTCCAATGGTTGTCCCATATAGGTTGGTATGTATGAACTAGATTTTGCTACCTTTAATGTCCTCCTCAACCCGTCCTCCATAATAACCTACAATCTGTGTATATATAGTTCTTATGGAGTCTGAGCCCCAGCCTGGGTTGGAGGATGCTTCCAACCCGTCCCCGAACTCAAGCCCAAGCAGATACCTTAATATCCATCGGACAACCTCAGATGCCGAGGCCTCCCCCGCTAATGCTCCTGTCGCAAAACGTCGTGGCTGAGGGAAAACTAAGAAGCCTGAAGGCCGACATACCATAACGAGGGTCTCAGATGCTGGAGTCCCTCTTTCGCCGAAAAAATAGCATCAAAATATAGGTCAACAAGCGGGTACATCGTAAGGGATAAAGTTCCAATCACCTATTTGGATTGGCACAAAGTGCCCAGCGCCACAAAAATGGATCTATGACAGAGCTGAAAGAATCTTTTGAATTCCCTGAAGATGTCGAAGAGCTCATGCATCGAAATGCGTTGATTACCATGGATGTCACATGGAGGAGCTTCAAGTCCAGGCTGAATACAAACTAAGTGATGAAAAATCGGTCAGCCATCGGAGATTATCCTAAAGTAGAGCCATATTGGGATGAATTTGTTGCGATGAAGCTAGATGAAACAGCAATGAAATCCAGTGAGCACCATCGACAGATCGCAAGGAGGAACCCTCACCCCCACAGACTAGGCACGAGTGGGTACGCGGGTAAAATTCCTCAATGGGAGAGGCAAGAATTAGATGCAGTCCCATCGACTGGCACAAGTCCCTTGGCCGGACTACCGGATCGAGTTAAGCATTATGTGCTAGTAGTGGCATCTATCATGTCTGATGGGGGCTTATCATTCAAAAGCAGCAATGATGAGGCAATCTCCCAACGAATTCAGGAGCTGCACGTCGAGTGTGACACTACGGAATGCCGAAACTTTATAAAATGTGAAATTAGAGATTTTGGCATTACAAAATGTGAATGTTGAGGTCAAAAACATTATGAAATGTGAAATTAATGTTAAAACCACAAGGTATGGAGGTTAATAGCGTTTTCGGGCCGTTTCTGGGAGTTTGGGCCTTTCCGGGGCAGTTTGGGCCTAGGGGAAAGGGTCGTGGGCCTTGGTGGGGGAGAGTTTGAGTCCTTTTAGGAGTGGGAGACCAGTTTGGGCTGGTAAAAAGGGCCCCCCTGCCCTTGCCCTGCGCCCCCACCGTCCATTGGTGCGCCCCCTCCCCCCCTCCATGCCCTAGCCACCACCCCCACCTCCCACTCTCCCTTGCTTGCGCCCCCACCTCCCCCATTGTGACACTACAGTATGGTGTGACATTATAAAATGTGAAATTAGAGAATAAAACATTTCGGCTTGAGGTTTACTCGCGTTTTTGGGCCTTATGAAGTGATGTGTCACCACAGAGTGTCGAAACCTTATAAATGGTGCATGATGAGGTCAAAAACATTATGAGATGTGGAATTAAGGTTAAAACCATAGGGCTGTTAAAAGGCCTCCCCCCTGCCCCCTTGCGCCCCACACCCTGCCCCTTGGGCGCCCCCACCTCTCCCTCCTTGCCCTAGCCGCCACCCCCACATCCCACTCTCCCTTGCATGCGCCTCCACCTCGCCCATTGCTCCCCTCTGCTCCCCACCTCTCCTCCACCTCTCCTCCACCCCCTTGCTGCCCTAGGGTGGCCTCCCCACCCCCTGCACCTCGAGGATCCATCCATTGGAGCGAGGAGCGAGGAGCGAGGAGCGAGGAGCGAGGAACGACGAGCGAGGAGCGAACCGGGAGGAGATCCATTCAGATTTCGTACGTTGGGCAAAGGTATGGCCATGGGAATCCTTGGGGTTGGTCTAGGTACTGTTCTAAGGGTGTTTATCAAGTTTTTAGATCAATTGGTGGTGCTGGATTTGATTAGATTAGATGGATTCTTGAGTTGGTCACGTTCTCTGTTTCGGACAGCATGAGCAATCGACCTAGGGTTCGGTTTTTTGCCAATTTAGATTCAGAATTTGGTTGTACGGATGTTGAAGAAGTTGTAGATAATTTCATTATATTTCCGTGGATATAAAGAACGTTAAATTCTGATCAGCCGTTTGAATGTTATGGCTGTTTTACCGAGCGTGTTAAAATCTGTGACGTGATTGGAATAGATCACGGTATTTTGTAGATTAAACAACTTTAGATTCCGAATCATTCTTTCCTTATACCTAGAAAAAGTTGGGAAATTTCCTAAGCTATGCGAGGATGTACTCGTTTAATTGATTTGGAGTACTAGAACCTGAGTTATGCCTTTTGGAAGGCTGTTGTCCCGACAGGACAGAACCAATGTTTTTGGGTTTTGCGAGTAGTTGGCAATGTCGGGGTAGGTGAGGGTTTGCGTACTATTTTGTGGACATGATTGTGAGCTTGTGGTACCTATGTGCAGGTGGTGCGACCTCGGGAGTGCCTTCTACTTCCCGCCAATCCGTTGCTTGTGGTTGAGGCAAGTGTATTGTAATGGATAGCGGTTTGTAGGTTGCTTGTTGAGAATAGATGAAATTGGATATATGATATGATCACATGCCATGCTTTAATGATTGCCAATGATATGATGAATATGCTTACTATGTTATGATGCCATGTGTTAATGTAAGAGTGATTTATGATGTTGGCATATTTGCATACATGACATGGCATGATACATAGCCCGGGCGGTGAGAAAGTCATAACTAATCCGGGGAAGGTCAGTGAGAAAGTTATGACTATTCCGGAGAGCCAATGAGTAAGTCCAACATCGTGATTCCATGCACCGCGGTGAACGGAAGCGAGGAGTAGGCACCCTCCATCTTCGGGATGGAAGGGGGGAGAGGGTGCACACCGACGGGTGTGTACTCAACCATACCGGTATGAGTTTCCAAGGAGACATGAGCATCGCATTGCACTTCATAAATATTGATGATGATGATAATATGTGACCATGAATGAGATGGTTTACATGATGTGAGATATTATTGCTATATATTTGTTTATGTTTGTTCCATTGCAATATACTTGCTGAGTGATGAACTCACGCTTGTGTTTATGTTGTTTTCTTTTATGTACCATGAATCCGACATGCGGGAAAGGGAGCTTGTAACACCCCATAAATCTAAAACTGTTGTACAAGAAAAATTCGACAGCATTTCCCCTAAAACAGGATAATACGGAAGCAATTCATAAAAACAAGGTCCATGATAAGCAATTCAAATAGGAATAATATCACGATGTGACACTACGGTATGGTGTGACATTAGAGAATGTGAAATTAGAGAATAAAACCTTTCGGCTTGAGGTTTACTCGCGTTTTTGGGCCGTTTGAAGTGATGTGTCACCACGGAGTGTCGTAACCTTTTAAATGGTGCATGTTAAGGTCAAAAACTTTATGAAATATGGTATGGCAGGTTAAAACCATAAGGTATGGAGGTTAATAACGTTTCCGGGCCGTTTCCGGGCCGTTTTCGGGGTTTTGGGCCTTCCCGGGGGAGTCTGGGCCTTAAGTGGGCTTTGGTGGGATGGATTAGGTCTCCGTAACGGACTAGGATTGGTTGTGGGGGCTGGTAAAAGGGCTCCCCACCAGCCCTTGGGCGTTCACCCCTGCCCCTTGTGCGCCCTCCCCCCCACTTGCCCTTGCCCTAGCCGCCTCCCTCCTCCCTTGGCCGTGCTAGGGTGTCCTCCCCACCCCTGCATCCTCATGGATCCATCCGAGGAGAGAGGAGCGAGGAGCGAGGAGCGAGGTGCGAGGAGCGAGGAGCGAAGAGCGAGGAGCGAGGAGCGAAGAGCGAGGAGATCTATTGGAGTTTTCGTGCGTCGGGCAAAGGTATGACCATGGGAACCCTGGGGATTGATCTAGGTACTGTTATTAAGGTGTTTATCAAGTTTTTAGATCAATTGGAGGTGCTGGATTGGAGTTATTTGGGTTAGATCTAGATGTTGCCACGTTTCTGTTTTGGGACAGCATGAGCAGTCGGGCTAGGGTTTGAGTTTTCGTCGATTTAGAATCCGAGTCTGTCCGTACGGATGTTGAAGAAGTTGTAGATAATTTAATTATCTTTCCGTGGACATAAAGCACGTTAAATTCCGATCAGCCGTTTGAAAGTTATGGCTGTTTTACCGAGCGTGTTAAAATCTGTGACGTATTTGGAACAGATCACGGTAATCTGTAGATTAGACGACTTTAGAATCCGAATCAGTCTTTCCATATACCTAGAGAAAGTTGGGAAATTTCCTAAGTGCTTCGGAGTGTGGTTGGACTGGAAGTTGCAACCACTGTGGCAAGCCTGGCCACATGGGATGAGTCTGCCGGATGAATCCCGTTAGCATCATCAAGTGGGAGACGGTGCATTCTCCTCCCACTCCAGCGGCGTCTTCTAGAGGATCGGTGCACATGATGGCAGCTCCAGCTCCTCAGCCGCCCTTTGCGTGGGCGCCACCAGCAGCTTACTGGTGCCCACAGCCGTTTGCTCCTCCTCAGTTGCCTCCTCCGCCCCCAGCCTTGTTGGGGCATCGGTAAGTCGGGCTCCCTCTTGTCGGCGCCACCAGGAGTGTACGCCTTGCCGACCGCCGAGTCAGCCGGGCATCCAGAGGTGGTTTCAGGTACTCTACTCGTGGATTCCGTTGATGCCTTCGTTCTGTTTGATTCTGGAGCATCCTATTCCTTTGTGTCGTCTGAGTTTGCACCATTGCCATTGATGATGAGGTTTTCTTTGCCAATCTTATGGTGATCCAGTTGGCTCCTTTTGATGTCATTTTGGGCATGGACTGGTTGCATCAGTACAGTGCCAAGATCTGTTGCTTTTTGCGGACGGTTACCTTGTAGGCCCCGTCAGGGGTAGAGTTGACCTTTCAGGGTGGTTTACCTTCTAGTTCCGTCTTTGCTTTGGCTAGTCTGTTTTCTGGTCGCCGTTTGAGGCAGTTGGGTTTCCTCATGACCTTGTCTGAGAAGCCATCTTCTTCAGTTTCCATTGAGGAGATTACTGTAGTGAAGGAGTTTGTTGATGTGTTCCCTGATGAGTTGCCTGGTCTACCTCCCGTGAGGAATGTGGAGTTTCGTATTGATCTTGTTCCTGGCACTCGACCTATTTCTATCTCTCCATACCGCTTGGCTCGTCCTTTTCAAGATGTGTTGAAGAAGCAGTTGGAGGATCTATTGGCCAAGGGCTTTGTTCGGCGTAGCGTTTCGCCATGGGGAGCACCCGTCCTCTTCGTCTCGAAGAAGGATGGAAGTTGGAGTATGTGCATTGATTATCGTGCTCTTAATCAAGTGACAGTCAAGAACAAGTATCCTTTGCCTCGCTTTGAGGAACTTTTTGACCAACTGAAGGGAGCAAAGGTGTTCTCCAAGATTGATCTTCAGTCGGGGTATAATCAGATCCGTGTGAGGGAGCAGGACATTGAGAAGACTGCTTTCTCCACTAGGTATGGGCATTATGAATTTAAAGTTATGTCTTTTGGACTAACTAATGCTCCTGCTGTCTTTATGGAGGCGATGAAGAGCATGCTACACAAGTACCTTGATGAGTTTGTGGTAGTGTTCATCGATGACATTCTGGTTTACTCTAAATCGGAAGAGGAGCATGAGCAGCATTTGAGGCTTGTGCTGAGCACCTTGAGGGAAAATTAGTTCTTTGCTAAGCTGAAAAAGTGCGAGTTCTTGATTTCAGAAGTGGGTTTTCTTGGCCACATCATCAATCCATAGGGCATATCCGTAGATCCTAGCAAAGTTTCAGCAGTTTTGGATTGGAAGAGGCCTTCCAAAGTCAAAGAGGTGCGTAGTTTCCTTGGGTTAGCTGGCTACTATCGGCGTTTTGTGCAGGATTTCTCTATCATTGCCAAGCCACTTTCGTAGCTGACTCAGAAGGGCATGAAATTCCAGTGGACTGCAGAGTGTGAGCACAGTTTCTGCACTTTGAAGGAGAAGTTAGTGACTGCTCCTGTTCTTACCCTTCGTGAGTCGGGGAAGCGCTTCACTGTTTATTCTGATGCTTCTCGTTTGGGTCTTGGTTGTGTGCTCATGCAAGATGGCAAGGTGATTGCTTATGCATCGAGGCAGCTGAAAAAGCATGAGCAGAACTATCCCACGCATGATCTTGAGCTAGCCGTTGTGGTGTTTGCATTGAAGATATGGAGGCATCACCTGTATGGCGAGTCTTGTGATATCTTCACTGATCAAAAGAGCCTCAAGTACATCTTTACTCAGAAAGATTTGAACTTGAGGGAGAGGAGGTGGCTGGAATTGATAAAGGATTATGACCTCACTAGCCAGTATCATCTGGGTAAGGCCAATGTGGTGGCTGACGCTCTCAGTCGCAAGACAATGCCCCCTGTCGTTGATTGTCTTGTTGCTGATTTTGAGCGATTGGGAGTCTCCTACTGCTTTGCGGGGACCGTGCAAGCTGAAACTCAATTGATTCTTGAGTCGGCCGATTTCGAGCGTGTCGGGAGGCACAAAGAAGATGATCGGTTGCTCCAGCAGGTGAGGAAACGCCTTGAGGATGGCAAGTCTGGAGACTTTACCGTTGATGATGTGGGAGCTTTAAGGTTTCAGGGTCGTCTGTGCGTACCTCAGAAATCCCAAGTGGAAGAGGGTATTCTGAAAGAGGCTCATCGCACCCCGTACACGGTCCATCCTGGGGAGACCAAGATGTACATGGACTTGAAAAAGAATTTCTGGTGGAAAAGGATGAGAGTGGATATTGCCAAGTATGTGGCGTCTTGTGGGATTTGTCAGAAGATCAAGGCCAAGCACAAGCGTCCTGCTGGTCTGTTGCAGCCATTGGAGATTCCTGTGTGGCCTTGGGATGACATCTCCATGGATTTTATAGTTGGCCTACCTCGTACTCCACGAGGGAAGGATGCTGTTTGGGTTGTGGTGGACCGTCTCAGCAAGTCCGTGCATTTCATTCCTATCCGCACTACCCATTCAGCGAGCGATTTGGCTCCTATCTATGTGCGGGAGATTGTGAGACTGCATGGTGTACCCAAGACCATTATTTCTGATCGGGATGCGAAGTTTGTCTCCAAGTTTTGGGAGAGCTTACAGAGTGCTTTGGGTACACAGCTTCGCCTTAGTACCGCTTTCCACCCTCAGACAGATGGGCAGTCGGAGCGTACCATTCAGACTTTGGAGGATATGCTTAGGGCCTGTGTGATGGCTGGGAAAGGTAGCTGGGAAGATCATTTGCCTCTGGCAGAGTTTGTGTAAGACCCCAAAATTTTGCTTTCCTTAAATTCAAGTGTGATTTGGCACTTTGGTGAATTTTTGGAATTTTCTGGAATTTATTTGGATTTATTTGGAATTTATTTGAATTTATTCCCTTTTGAAATAATTAAAGAATTTAACCTTGCAAATAAAATTTTGTTGGAAATATTTTATTTGAGTCCAAAATGTTCCAAAATATTTCCTAGAATTTTTCTGGAATTTTTCTGAGTGTTTTGCTATTTTTAATGAATTAAATGGATTTCTAGAAATTAATTTGATTATTTAATCGCTGGAAAACCTAATCGGTTTGTACTGTTCACCCGACCGAGTCTGAGTCAGACCCTAGTTCGAGTCCGACCCGAGCCACGTGTTCGAGCCGAACCCGCTCGGCCGAACCCTAACCGCGTGACCGTTGGATCTTGATCCAACGGCCACGATTGAGCCACGTCACCCGGACCTAAGCCCGACCGAGCCAGCCAGCTCACCGAGCCCGACCCGAGTCCAACTCACGCGACCGTTGGATCGTGATCCAACGGCTCTCGTTGAGCCACATCACCCCTCTCCGAGTCCTCGTCGGACTCCGCCGCCGCCCACGTGTGGGCCTCGATCTCCGCGCTTTTCACAGAAGCCGAGGCCCCTATTTAAAGCGCCGTCGTCGCCATTGGGTTGCCGACTTCCGTGCGCACCTGCAGCCCTAGCCCACGTCACCTGAGCCGCCTCCGTTTGACCGCTAGAGCTCACCGTAGTTGCGCTAGGTGTCCGCCGCGGTTAAGCGCCGTTTCCGCCACCGTCCGCCGTCCTCCGTCGCCGTTGAACCCAGTTCCGGAACAGTAAGGACCAGCCGCGCCGGAGGGGACCTTCCACTCCACCGGAGCACGCCCGCAGCGCCATTGCCATCGTCATCGTCTCCATCTCCGGCCAACAAGCTCTACCGTGGACATCGTCGTGGCCTCGAAGCTTTTCAGCTGTCGGATCTTCATCGCACGGTTGAGATTGCGCCACGTCGCCTGGAGGTATTTTCCACATTGTAATCTCCAGATCCATTTCCAACCGTTGGATCTAGATCCAACGGTTCAGATCGTGCCACGTAGCTAGAACTGCACCGTGCTAGGATAGATCTCAGCCATTAGATCTAGATCGAACGGCTAGGGTTAGCCGCGTTGTAAACGTTAGATTGGATCTTGACCGTCCGATCAAGATCGAACGGCCCAGATCAGCTGAGTAGTTTTCCTACGCGTGAACCCAGATCCAATCTGGGCCGTTGATTTTCAAATCAACGGTCGAGATCTAGCCACGTGTCTTTGGAGGCCCGGCGGGTGCGGTCAGCGGTCATCGCCCGATCGCGGCCGGCGTCCGCAGCGTGGCGTCGGCGTGGGTTCTGGCGTCGGCCGGCTCGACCAAGCGCACCATGACAACACCGCTGACGTCACGGTGGGGCCCAGCTGTCAGCCGTCCTCGGCCATGCGTGATGACGTCACTCCTGACGTCATCCGAGGGGCCCACCTGTCAGTGAGACACGTGAGCCGTGGACCCGAGGCAACGTGGCAGCCTCTGATTGGTCCACGTGTCATGCTGACGCAATAAATGAATTTCCGAAAAAGAAAATGATTTATTAATTCGAAATATTGATTTAAAAATTGGTTTCAAACTTCAAACGCTTATAACTTTTGCGTTTCAACTCCGATTTGAGTGATTCAAATTTCTAAATTTTCATAAAAATGAGACCTACTCAAATATGAATTTTAATTAATTTTTGATGATGAATATTTCTCGTTTTATAATTAATTAATGTTTTCTTTAAACTGTAAACAATTATAACTTTTGCATTTTAACTCCGAATTTGATGATTCCAGCTTCTAAAAATTCATAAAATTATGCTCTCTCTGTTTGTGGACTTTATTTGGATGTTTGGACACTTTTTGTCTACTGTTTATTTATTTATTGCTATTTGCACGCTTTACGAGTCGACGTTGAAGTGTCCGAAGGCTTCGAAGGTGAAGTGTTGACCCAGGAGCCAGCTCAAGACCAAGACCAAGTACTCTTTGAAGGCAAGTTGTGCTTTGACCATGTTGACCCCATTTTCAAATTACTTTGGGTTTAAATTATTGCATGCTAGTTTAATTAGAACATACTTTATTTAAATTCCGGGGAAATAGATAAATACCAAATTGTTGTATGACACCTTGGTTAATTAAATATGTGCCATGACCCCTTGTCACCCTAGTTGAGGTTTAAATAGTTGGACATTACTAAATTGCCAACATGGGAATTTAGATCGTTGTAGTATATTGCTTAGACCTGCTACGTACTCATGACATGATTTTGGACAATCAAATGTTAATATTGACTTAATGACATATTGAACCTGTTTTGGAAAGGTATCATGTGTTGCGATGTTGATGGCACGTGGTGCATGGTAATCAACTGGGGTTTGATAAATAGTTTTCGATCGGGGCATGTGGCAAGAATGATCGGGTGGGCCAGTTGTGGCACCGGGAATGTTGTTTTGGTTCTTCGGGTAGTCTTGCCCTGGTCACCCTAAGGACTTAACCTTGTGAGCCTTTGAACTGAGTCAAACGTGCAACCATATGTCTGTAATGGGACGGACCTAGTTGAATAAGTTGCTAATAACGTACCTGTGGGACCTCAGGATGTCAACTACACCCTTTGTGTAGTTGTACGGGGGAGCGTACCGGGGCTGCGGCCAGGTACCCATCTAACGGTTGATTGGCCTAAACTTCGCCTTCGCCAAGGGAAGGGTTAGTGTGCAATAACCGGGGAGGCCCACTTGTGCTGTTAGAAGTTTCCGAAAGACTCTGTTACGGACACTCGCCTTTGTGGTGTTTGACTGTATCTTGTGGGTAAAGTGCATAACCTCTGCAGAGTGTAAAATCTATTTGAATAGCCGTGTCCGCAGTATTGGACATCGCTTGGGAATTATAGTCAAGGGTTAGACTTTCTTGAAAATAACTTGTACTTGAAAGGTTGGGTTTGGTTAATAATGATGTTGATGGAAATGTGGATTAGGAATGGAAAAGGTGTTTATTTAATTCCTGGAAAAGTTATTGATGTTATACTCGTTCTTACTGCTTTCGAACCTACTTATGATACTTGTTAAGTGCTGATTTCTGCAAATGTACCTTGAGCTATTCCTTTGTATTAAGCCATGCATGTAGCATATTAGTTTGCATTCTGTGCATGACTTGCTGAGTACCAAGTACTCACCCTTGCCGCAATACAACACCAGTTGAAGAAGAGTCTACACCAGCTTTGGAGGAGGAGCTCCAAGAGGAACCGTCCAACTAGGGAGTGAGCCCAGTCAGTTGCCTGTGGTATACTGGATGGCGCCAAGAAGTTATCTTATTTTCCGCTGCTGTTATTTCTCTTTTATTAAGTTTCGCCCTGCGAGGCGTATATTTGTAACTTGACCTTAAGGTCAATCAACCAGTTTGATTATCTAATTAAAGTACTTTATTAGTATCGAGTGGTATGATTGTGATATTTACCAATGTTGAGACTGTGTGCACTAGCGCGTTCCTGGACTAGTGGTGAATACATAGAGGGTCCGGATTTGCAAATTCGGGTCCCGACAGTTTGCTTATAACAACAGCTATCATTCCATCATCCGGGCTGCTCCTTATGAGGTACTGTATGGCCGGAAGTGCAGATCGCCACTTTGTTGGGATGCTGTGGGTGAGAGAGCAGTTCTTGGACCGGATTGTGTTCAGCAGACTGTCGATCGCGTGGCAGAGGTACGACAGAACCTTCTTGGCAGAGCGGAGCAGTAAAAGCTATGCTGATGTTAGGAGGCGAGATTTGGAGTTTGAGGTGGGTGATAGTGTACTCTTGCGAGTATCTCCCACCAAGGGTGTGGTTCGATTTGGCACCAAGAGAAAACTCAGTCCGAGGTATGTTGGGCCATTTCCTATCATCGCCCGAGTTGGTAAGCTGGCTTATCGTCTGGAGCTACCGGAGTCAATGCAAGGTGTGCACAATGTGTTCCATGTCTCGATGTTGAGGAAATACTTGCATAATTCGGAGTTGGTGGTTCCGTTGGAACCATTAGTAATTGAGCAGGACCTCACTTTCGAGTCCCGTCCTGTGAAAATTCTGGGGACCTCGGAGCGAGTGATGAAGAACAGGACGCTCAAGTTTGTCAAAGTCTTGTGGTCACATCAGACTGAGAGAGAGGCGACTTGGGAGCTGGAGTCTCGCATGTGCGAGAAGTATCCCGATCTTTTCACCTCAGGTATGTGATGTGAAACCTAGCTATCTTCGGTTTTGCTGGGTTGCGTTTTGGTGCGTTTTAGATTCAAGGTCGAATCCTGTTGAAGGGGGGAAGAATGTGACACCACGGAGTGTCGTAACCTCATTTTTTTAGCAGGATGAGGTCAAAAACATTATGAAATATGGTATTGGAGGTTAAAACCATATGGTTTGAGGTTTAATTGCGTTTCCGGGAGTTTGGGCCTAAAAGAAGGGGTTGTGGGCTTTGGTGGGATGGAGTATGAGTCCATTTAGGACAGGGATTCTAGTATGGGCTGGTTTAAGGGGCTCCCCTGCCCCCTTGCTGCGCCCAACACCTCCCTTGTGCACCCCCACTCCACCCACTTGAGCCCTAGCCGCCCCCATTCCTCCCCCTTTGGCCGTGCGCCCCCTCCCCTTGCCCCCTTTGCTCCCCCACCTCTCCTCCACCCCCTTGCTGCCCTAGGGTAGCCTCCCCACCCGCTGCACCTCGAGGATCCATCCGTTGCAGCGAGGAGCGAGGAGCGATCCGGGAGGAGATCTATTGGGTTTTTGTGCGTCGGGCGAAGGTATGGCCATGGGACTCCTAGGGGTTGGGCTAGGTACTGTTCTAAGGATCAATAACATATTTTTAGATCAATTGGTGGTGCTGGAATTGAGTAGATTGGATTAGATCTAGAAGTTGTCACGTTCTCTGTTTTGGACAGCATGAGGAGTTGACCTAGGGTTTAGTTTCTCGCCAATTTAGATTCCGAATTTGGTCATATGCTTGTTGAAGAAGTTGTAGATAATTTCAATATGTTTCTGTGGGTATAAAGAATGTCCAATTCCGATCAGCCGTTTGAAAGTTATGTCTGTTTTACCGAGCGTGTTAAAATCTGTAACGTGATTGGAACAGATCACGGTATTCTGTAGATTAAACCACTTTAGAGTCCGAATCAGTCTTTACTTATACTTAGAAAAAGTTGGGAAATTTCCTGAGCTACACCAGGATGTACTCGTTTAATTGATTCGGAGTCCCAGAACTCAAGTTATGCCTTTTGGAAGGCTGCTGTCCCGACGGGACAGAACCTCTGTTTTTGGGTGTTGCGAGTAGTTGGCAATGTCGGGGTAGATGAGGGTTTTCGTACTGTTTTGTGGACATGATTGTGAGTGTGTGGTACCTATGTGCAGGTGGTGTGACCCGGGGAGTGCCTTCTACTTCCCGCCAATCCGTTGCTCATGGTTGAGGCAAGTGTATTGGAATTTGTAGCGGGTTGTAGTTGCTAGATTGGTTGAGATTGAAATTGAATATATGATATGTTCACATGCCATTCCTTAATGATTGCCAATGATATGATGAATATGCTTATTATGTTTTGATGCCATGTGTTAATGTACAAGTTATTTATGATGTTGGCATGTTTGCATACATGGCATGATACATGGCCCGGGCGGTGAGAAAGTCATAACTAGTCCGGGGAAGGTCGGTGAGAAAGTTATGACTATTCCGGAGAGCAAATGAGTAAGTCCTACATCGTGATTCCATCCACCGCGGTGTATGGAAGCGAGGAGTAGGCACCCTCCATCTTCAGGATGGAAGGGGGGAGGGTGCACACCGACGGGTGTGTACTCAACCATACCGGTATGAGTTTCCAAGGAGACATGAGCATAGCATCGCATTGCATACATAATGATGATGATAATGATATGTGACCATGAATGAGATGGTTTACATGATGTGAGATATTATTGCCATGAAATTGTTCTTGTTGTACCATTGCAATATGCTTGCTGAGTTTTGAACTCACGCTTGTGTTTTCTTGTTGTTTTAGGTACCATGAGACCGGCATGCGGGGAAGGGAAATAGTCACACTTCCGCACGTAGCTTCACTCATTTGATTCCACAAGTCATTCATTTAGTTTTTGATAATAAATTGCGTGTGATGATTATTGCTTTAAGGTTTAGCTTTGCTAATTGAGAGTCTTATTGTTCGTTTGACTCTTGGAGACATTAAATGTTTGAAACTAGACTTATACTGTTGCGAAGTCGTTAATTATTGCTGTTTTAGTTGTCTCTCATATTCCATATATTGCTATACTGTTGTTGCTCCTTCAAATCATGTTAAAACAAAGGAGATGCTGCCGAAATCTCGGGTTTTTAGCATTTACTCCTTTGCTGTAATTTACCTTAATTTATGGTATTTAGATGTTGTTTAGCTTATGTTTGGTAGCATTCAGGCATATTAGATGCCGGGGTGTTACAGCTTATCCATACCAACAAGGGGATGTTTTGCACAACTCTCCGATAGCTCCGGGTTATGCAAAGGTCCAGGTGGACACGGTGCTTCCACAGTTTGCTGACATCAGGCTGGAAATGCCCTGTAATGATGAGGTTACAACTCTAGGAAGTGCCGTTCACACATTCATCCAGTGGCATAAGCATGACATCATCTTGGACCATGTAGTGCCAGACTCTCATGCAGTAGAACTCGTCCATTCATCACCAACACCTAAGCGTCAAATGTCTAGTGCGCCCACTTCAAAGGAGCCTATTCCAGGAGCCCATTCGTCACCAGCACTTCAACATGAAATGCTTAGTGTGACCACTTCAAAGGATGAACTTACAACACATGATCCAAAGAAATAGCACATTAGACAAGCCATATCAGTTAGATCAGGCGAAGCCAGAACAGAGTATGATGTTATCCTAGGAAAAAGAAAGGGCAAGGCGAAATCTAAAGTACAAGATAATCAAGAAAGGCTGAGATTACATAAATGGTACATGGAGCGATCCAACCAAGATGTACTCCCGAAGGTGATCACTGCCATTTTCCAGGCGGAAAATTTTCACCATGAGGATGCTGGCTACTTCCTGATAGAATTCGATAACTTGCACAACTTGTTCTATCACAATGCCCTCGACGTGTGTTTTTTGAGATGTTGGGCACTGTAAGTAGCTAATATATAAATCATGGTTTTCATTCTTGTAATATCGATAAATGTCATGTCTAACTTTTTCCTTATCTAGATAAGAGTTGATTGAACTGAGAAGAACCAAGGGGCCAATGGGATTCCTCAACCCAGGAACGGTCTGCCAGACCGAAATCACAAGAGCACCAAAGGAGGTCGAGGAATACGTATACAGGGCGTTGCTAAAACTACAAGACAAGGACTTCATACTTCTTCCATACAATTTTAAGTAAGTTTCTCGTTGGCTAGTTAAATTATTCGTTGAATTCGTTCATTACTCTTATCCTAAGAGTAATGACTATAGCATCATACATGTGTATGTACGTTCCACTGAATTATCGTAGTAATTACTCCAGAACAGAGCAAGATGCTGATCATGGACCCGCTGGACAAAGATACAAAAGACTACGAAGAGTTGTTAAGACTAATGAATGAGGCGTTCAAAAGATATTGTACAAAAAGCTTGAGATACCGCCCATTACAGAAATCCCTTTCAGTCCGTACTATATTTCCGGTACGCACGCAAGCAATATTCTTATATCGCATTTCATAGTAAATAATTCCTTCCATGACATCTTAGTTAATTCAATTTTTGCAGTACCACAAACAACCGGGAGGCACAAATTTATGTGGGTACTTCGTGTGCCAATACATGCGCGAAATC
The DNA here is from genome assembly GCA_036346355.1 of Rhipidocladum racemiflorum. Lineage (NCBI taxonomy): Eukaryota > Viridiplantae > Streptophyta > Magnoliopsida > Poales > Poaceae > Rhipidocladum > Rhipidocladum racemiflorum. Next base: position 53,610,006 of record CM070577.1, on the reverse strand, counting down.
TTAGGTTCTACAATAATAGACAATGACGTAGAGGTTTGTCATGTTAACTTCACACATTTATTCGCACCATTCAATTTCTATATATAAACTCTGAGATTTATTTTTCCTACTTGTAGCACCTCAAATTGCCTACGACAGGAATGCTTCCTGTTGAAATCCAAGCCATTCAGGGATAGCTCGCCTACTTCATCATGAAGGAAGTCATAAATAAAAAGGGCGAGTTTTATGATGAATACAACAGCGATCCATTGATCCATACTCTTCTTACACGTCCTTCGCCTCCAAACAAGTCTGAAGGCTCGTAGGCTCGTAGCTTAGGAAGTAGTTGGTTCGTTAGTAGATCTGAAGTCTGTAAATGTGGTTAGGATGTAGTGATGATGGTGCTCATCTTTGTATTCCCCGAAGATGACCATCATTGTTGGTTTATCATTTGTAATGTGTTGAATGGGTTGCCACTTATAGTTCACTTCGAAAATTGTCAAAAATGGATATGAGAGCATTATGTGGGTGGCCATGGCTAGCAATTCCTGTTTGCATTATGTTGCTACAAAAGATTTAGTATGTTTGAATTTTGGGCCCCACATCTCCACCATTATTTTGGTATGTAATGTGTCTTTTCCAGATATGCCACCACATTGGGAAATTGGGATGCCATCGCTCTCTCCTACAATGACTATGTGACACTACGGAATGGTGTGACATTATTTAATGTGAATGTAAGGTCAAAAACTTTATGAAATATGGTATTGGAGGTTAAAACCATATGATAGGAGGTTTGATAGCGTTTCCGGGCCGTTTCCGGGGTTTTGGGCCTTTCCGGGGGAGTTTGGGCCTAAAGGAAGGGATCATGGGCTTTGGTGGGATGGAGTTTGAGTCCATTTAGGACTAGGAGAGTTGTGTGGGCTGGTAAATAGGGCTCCCCCTGCCCCCTTGTTGCGCCCCATCCAGCCCTAGGGTGCCTCCCAGCACCCCTTATGCCCCAAGCCGCCCCCACCTCCCCTCCTTTGGCCGTGCGCCCCACCTCCCCATTGCCCCCATTGCCTCCCCACCTCTCCTCCACCCCTTTCTGCCCTAGGGTAACCTCCCCACCCCTGCACCTCGAGGATCCATCCATTGGAAACGAGGAGCGAGGAGCGAGGAGCGAACCGGGAGGAGATCCATTCAGATTTCATGCGTTGGGCAAAGGTATGGCCATGGGAATACTTGGGATTGATCTAGGTACTGTTATAAGGGTGTTTATCAAGTTTTTAGATCAATTGGTGGTGCTGGATTTGATTAGATTAGATGGATTCCTGAGTTGGTCACGTTCTGTGTTTCGGACAGCATGAGCAGTCTACCTATGGTTCGGTTTTTCGCCAATTTAGAGTCCGAATTTGGTCGTACCGATCTTGAAGAAGTTGTAGATAATTTCATTATCTTTCCGTGTATATAAAGAACGTTAAATTCTGCCCAGCTGTTTGAATGTTATGGCTGTTTTACCGAGCGTGTTAAAATCTGTGACGTGATTGGGACAGATCACGGTATTTTGTAGATTAAACAACTTTAGAGTCCGAATCAGTCTTTCCCTATACCTACAAAAAGTTGGGAAATTTCCTAAGCTACGCAAGGATGTACTCGTTTAATTGATTCGGAGTCTTAGAACCCGAGTTATGCCTTTTGGAAGGCTGCTGTCCCGATGGGACTGAACCGTTGTTTTCGGGTTTTGCGAGTAGTTGGTAATGTCGGGGTAGATGAGGGTTTGCGTACTGTTTTGTGGACACGATTGTGAGTGTGTGGTTCCTATGTGCAGGTGGTATGACCCCGGGAGTGCCCTCTACGTCTCGCCAATCCGTCGCCATGGTTGAGGCAAGTGTATTGGAATGGGTAGCGGATTGTAGGTTGTTGATTGATTGAGATTGAAGTTTGAATATATGATATGTTCACATGCCACGCTTTAATGTTTGCCATTGATATGATGAATATGTTTATTATGTGATGATTCCATGTGTTAATGTTCAAGTTATCCATGATGATGCCATGTGTTATCGTACAAGTTAATTATGATGTTGTCATATTTGCATACATGGCATGATTACATGGCCCAGGCGGTGAGAAAGTCATAACTAGTCCGGGAAGGTCGGTGAGAAAGTTACGACTAATCCGGAGAGCCAATGAGTAGGTCCTACATCGTGATTCCATTCACCGCGGTGAATGGAAGCGAGGAGTAGGCACCCTCCATCTTCGGGATGGAAGGGGGGAGAGGGTGCACACCGACGGGTGTGTACTCAACCATACCGGTATGAGTTTCCAAGGAGACATGAGCATAGCATCGCATTGCACTTCATACATATTGATGATGATGATGATAATATGTGACCATGAGTGAGATGGTTTACATGATGTGAGATATTATTGCTATGTAATTGTTTATGTTTGTACCATTGCAATATACTTGCTGAGTGATGAACTCACGCTTGTGTTTATGTTGTTTTCTTTTAGGTACCATGAATCCGACATGCGGGAAAGGGAGCTAGTCACACGTCATCACTTAGCACCACACATTTAAACAATGACATGTTCCTTCCCTTATGGTTATGGTTAATTCATTAAGCTAATCTATGGTTTCGATGATTCGTTGGTCGTTATGAGTAATTGATTAGTCCATATTTGTCATGTGACGGATAGAATTTATATCCTTAGTGGTATGGTGGTTGTTTTTCCGTCTAATCATGTTATTGCTATCGTTCATTATGCTATATTGACATGTTATTATTGTTGTTGCTTCAATTCATGTTAAAACAAAGGAGATGCTGCCGAAATCTCGGTTTTTAGCATGTGCGCCTTTGCTGGAATTTATGTTTATTTGTGGTATTTAGATGTTGTTTAGTCTATGTTTGGTAGCATTCGGGCATATTAAATGTCGGGGTGTTACAGACTAAGGTATTTGTTACCCAAAAATTAGTATGAAACTATTATGAGTAGAATAATAGCTGAATTGACATCAGGATATCATGTTATCTGTATTCCTTAAATTGCATATATGACATTTGGATCTTTTTTCAGGTGCTGTATAACATTCTTCATTGGCCCACCAAGCCAAATTCGAACCTAGTTGTGATAGGTACCTTTTCTTTAGTTTTGACTTGTGATTTTAATCTATTCTTGTACTTATCGGTTGGCTGTTTTGTTACTGAATACAGGTATAGCAAACACAATGGATCTTTCAGAAAAGTTATTGCGTCGTATTTGAAGAGCCTTTGAAGAGCAAACTATTGAATTTGCTTCAAGAAAGGTTTGGATCGCAATACCACATGAATATATATGCTAATATACACTCGTATCTTTTCATCCATGATTGTTGCTTTGTCCATCTAATCTAAGTTTTGTCTAGAGATGATTTTAATCCATAGGTCTTTTACTTGAAGGTTATTTTCTCCTAACTGTATATAGATCCTCCATGACATTGATGGAAGTCAATGGAATAAACGGATTTGCAGCAATGCAGTGTAGTGACATTGACTATTATGTGTTTATCCATATCTCACTTCTAATTAACTTTTCTATTCCATATGAAACAGTCTGGACAGACTTTTTCTTTTGCGAATAGAGGTACCATCCATAAATGTATTGTAATTGTATTCACCTATTCACTAAAACATTGTACTTTGGGTTTATTATATCTTTATGCTTATATTCGACTTGACTGTTACTACCAATTTGCCATGTACTTTGGTTGTAAAATTTTATTTGCAAATAGGTGTGTTTGATTTCTAGACCACTTAGCTGATGAATATTTGTCATTTGATCTAAAAAGTGGGGGAAACTAATGACTTTCTATGACCAGTACTCTGTAATGAAATGTTATATTATTGTTTACAAATTTCTAGGGGAAGGCAGTAAAGATTACTCAAGGAGGAGAGATGCTAGAACTTTGCTATGAGCTACGGACACCATTTGTTATGTCAGTTGTTGCTAACCAGGTCTGTTCTTATTAGATTTTTTTAATGAGTATAATAGCTCTTTTATACTTGTGAGTTGTGAATGTGTATGCCTGATTTTTTAGGTCAATTTCATTTTTTTCCTTACAAAATATTGTAGTTATTAGATTGGAGATATTTCTAATGGATTTTAATAACCTTTTTCTTGTATTTTGTATTAGTTAGTGTTGAATGCAGTGCTACCCTAGTTGTGAATTATGAAAAAAAATTCTATGCAATACTTATTCATGTTCATGTGCTAATTGATTGTTATTTATGCTGCATGAAGCACTAATAAGGATGAGATCTTACTATTTAGACAATACTGTTTGTGATTATTTATTCCAAACGATGATACAGTAAATTCAAATGTGCACCTTTTGTAAGAGGTTTATACTGTTGTGCATCATGGGAATATTCATTTAATGGAGGTCAAGTTAACTGGCCACTAATCGAACTGCTGTTTCTGGATTTTCGTCGAGCGTATCAGATTTTTTTTGCTTCCTTTTCTGGTTTTACTCTATAAAAGAGATTGCCAATAAGTACAATGATGATAAGCTTCTACTTATGCAATTCATTTACAGATATCATCATTTAAGCGTTACGAAATATCATGGGTTCATAGAAGAGCAGTCGGTCATGCAACTCCTTATCGCTTTCTTCAGGTAAATGCTTTGTTTATACTAACTTGTCATTTTCTGTCACACAATGCTAGTTTACATCCTTCATTGCCTACTGCTTCCCTCTTGCGAAATCATTTCAGAAATCCATTTGCTTTCATTTTCATCTGCGTGCTTGAAACTGGCTTAGAACTATGACACTACGGTATGGTGTGACATTATAAAATGTGAAATTAGAGAATAAAACCTTTCGGCTTGAGGTTTACTCGCGTTTTTGGGCCTTTTGAAGTGTTGTGACACCACGGAGCGTCGTAACCTTATAAAAGGTGCATGATGAGGTCAAAAACATATTGAAATATGATATGGGAGGTTAAAACCATAAGGTATAGAGGTTAATAGCGTTGTCGGGCCGTTTCTGGGGTTTTGGGCCTTCCCGGGGGAGTTTGGGCCTTAAAGAGGGGGTTGTGGGCTTTGGTGGGATGGAGTGGGAATCCATTTAGGATTAGGAAAGGGGCAGAGGGCTGGTTAAAGGGGGGTTTCCGTACCCTTTTGGGCGTCCTCCCCCTGCCCCTTGCGCCCCCAAGTGCCCTAGCCGCCTCCCATACCTCCCCACCTCCTCCTTGGGCGCCTCCACCTCCCCCAAGCCTCTCCCCTTGCGCCACCACCCTCTCCACCTCCCTTGCTGCGCCTAGGTGAGTTCTTGACCTCACCACCTCGAAGATCCATCCATTGGAGTGCACCGCGACGAGGAGATCCAGTGGATTTGGAAGCGAGGAAGGGGATCGCGCGAAACGGGAGGAGATCTGTTGGGTTTTCGTGCGTCGAGCAAAGGTATGTCCATGGAAATCCTTGTGGTTGATCTAGGTACTGTTCTAAGGGTGTTTATCAAGTTTTTAGATCAATTGGTGGTGCTGGAATTGAGTAATTTGGATTAGATCTAGATGTTGCCACGTTCTGTTTTTGGGACAGCATGAGCAGTTGACATAGGGTTTGCGTTTTCGTCAATTTAGAATCCGAATCTGTCCGTACGGATGTTGAAGAACTTGTAGACAATTTCATTATCTTTCAGTGGGTATAAAGCACGTTAAATTCCGCCCAGCCGTTTGAACGTTATGGCTGTTTTACCGAGCGTGATAAAATCTGTGACATAATTGGAACAGATCACGGTAATCTGTAGATTAAGCAACTTTAGATTCTGAATCAGTCTTTCCATATACCTAGAGAAAGTTGGGAAATTTCCTAAGCTACGCGAGGATGTACTCATTTAATTTATTCGGAGTCCCAGAACTCAAGTTATGCCTTTTGCAAGGCTGCTGTCCCGACGGGACAGAACCTCTGTTTTTAGGTTTTGCGAGTAGTTGGCAATGTCGGGGTAGATGAGGGTTTGCGTACTGTTTTGTGGACATGATTGTGAGCGTGTGGTACCTATGTGCAGGTGGTGCGACCCCGGGAGTGCCCTCTACTTCCCGCCAATCCGTTGCCCGTGGTTGAGGCAAGTGTGTTGTGATGGATAGCGATTTGTAGGTTGCTTGTTGAGAATAGATGGAATTGACTACATGATATATGATCACTTGCCATGCTTTTATGATTGCCAATGATATGACGAGCATGTTTAATATGTTATGATGCCATGTGTTAATATGTGAGTTAAATATGATGTTGGCATAAATGCATACATGGCATGTTACATGGCTCGGGCGGTGAGAAAGTCATAACTAGTCCGGGAAGGTCGGTGAGAAAGTTATGACTAATCCGGAAAGCCAATGAGTAAGTCCTACATCGTGATTCCATTCACTGCGGTGAATGGAAGCGAGGAGTAGGCACCCTCCATCTTCGGGATGGAAGGGGGGAGAGGGTGCACACCGACGGGTGTGTACTCAACCATACCGGTATGAGTTTCCAAGGAGACATGAGCATTGCATTACATTGCATACATAATGATGATGATATTGTTCAGTGTTCATGAATGAGATGATATATAAGATGGGAGATGTTATTGCCATGATATTGTTCTTGTTGTCCATTGCAATATGCTTACTGAGTTTCGAACTCACGCTTGTGTTTTCTTGTTATTTTAGGTACCATGAGAACGGCATGCGGGGAAGGGAAATAGTCACACGCCCACATGTAGCTTCACCATATTGTTTCCACAAGTCATTCTATTAGTTTGATAATAAATTGCGTGTGATGATTATTGCTTTAAGGTTTAGCTTTGCTATATGAGAGTTTTATTGTTCGTTTGACCCTTGGAGATATTATGTGTTTGAAACTAGACTTATATTGTTGCTAAGTCGTTAATTATTGCTGTTTTTTGTTGTCTCTCATAATCCATACATTGCTATACTGTTGTTGCTCCTTTAATTCATGTTAAAACAAAGGAGATGCTGCCGAAATTTCGGTTTTTTAGCATATGTACCTTTGCTGGAATTTATGGTAACTTGTGGTATTTAGATGTTGTTTAGCTTATGTTTGGTAGCATTCAGGCATATTAAATGCCAGGGTGTTACAGTTGATATCAGAGCGGGCTATAGGTCCTTGGAATATGTATTTTTAGTGTCATACCTTAGGTTACAACTAAAATGTGATGTGGAATAACTTAGAAACATGGCTTAGGTTTTTACTAAAATTTTGTTATAGGATAGCAACATTAAAACTTGCAAAAGTGGTATAACTAATCTAAAATTTGACACACAATGGATGCACAGTAGGAAATGGTATGGGTATCGTTTCCTTACGCTTAAATGTTGTATTTAAGCTTCGATGTTGAATGCTTCATTTGATAATGCATGCTGCTATGTCGATGAGATAAATGATTGAATTGTGCTTGTTGCGGTGATAAAGTGGGGTTGTGGTGCTGAAGGGTTTCGGTCACCACTTTTGTTCATAGTAAGGGTGTGATTTGACGGTATGGCCGGTTAAAGCCATCACCGAAGAACTATTAACCCCTGTAGGAGAAGAGTGCTTACCCTTTCTGTCGTAAATCGGGTAGTTGACTGGAGTCAAATAGAAAAGTTTGGTGGTGGATTCCTTCAGATGTTCTTTATCGTTCTGTGGTCGGTCTTGGTTGGTTTTATTGGTTTTAGTTGATGGAAACCAAAAGAAAAGTGTTTGGTATTGGATTTTCGCGGATCGTTCTGTATGTGGTGTGTGGGTTTGTCTTCCTTGGTTGAAGACGAAGAAGAGGAGTCTAGGGTGGCGCTTCTTTCGGGCGCCTTTCCACTTTTAATGCTTAGTTTGTTGATTTCTTTATGGGGAAGAAGCATTCAATTTCATTCCAGTGTTTGTCTTTCTCCGAGGTTAAAGGAGTTATTGCGGAGTTGTGCCGACCTATCGCCGTGGCTGAAGATCTGTGGCTTTGTAGGAGTAAGTGGTGTTTGATTTCGATATTTTACTGGTTTAAGAAATCATCGTTGAAAAACCCTTCTTGTTTCGTGAAAGTTTGGGGTTTGGTGTTAAGGTTTTAATTGCAATGGTTTAATTGAGCGCTTTGTTCCCTTTCGAGAAAATTGTCTTTCAACCATTTTCCTCTATGGGAGTCCTTGAGATTTAAAAGTGTTTTGGAAAATTCCTTTTGCATGACCAAGTTTGGGTTTGTCTCATTGCAATTTTGAGAGTCAAGTTTCCTTATGAATTCGGGATGAGCTTTAAAACTAAAATGTTGCAAACAAAGTAAGTAGTCTTTTGACTGAAATCGTTTGTCCCTAGTAAGAATTACTGTTTAGCATGTTATGTAGTAGGTACCAATGTGATTTATGGGATGATGCATTGTTAAGTTAATTTGTGAGTTGAAACAATTCCATGCGGTTGTTATCTCTAGCTTGAGAATAAATAGACTACTAGTGTTGTAGTTTACTCTTAGCGAGAATGATTGAATGTGCTAAAGTACATGCTTAGAATCTGTTGCTTTGCTTTAAAAGTGCTTATGACCCTTGATAATGTTTAAAGTTTTAAACCCTGTTGCATAGTTAGAACATTAAGATGATGTAAACTGCTGATAGTGTTAAAGAAGCTTTGCTGGTTGTTTAAAGTTGTTCTAATTTAAACATGTTAGTAGAGAAATTTGATCATGCTAGCTTGTGACCTTAACTTGGAAGTTGATTAGAGTTGCTATCCATGTTGTTACAAAATATTAGCATGATTGGAAGTATGCAATGTGTTCCTAAAATGCTAGTTTTGATATCAATTGAGAAGACATAAGACTATTTGTTAATGATGTTGTTAAAAACATTGTGCTAATCTAACTTATTAAATCCAATTTAATAGTTGGAGTATGTTGTGTGGTGGAAGTTTTGTTATAACCGATGTATAGGGTAGCTAAAAGCAATGTTGTTGATTGATGATTTTGCAAAGAATTGATATTGATGCTTTGGTAGTGTGGTTAATTGTTGGAAACCATTGATCCAATAGAAGAAAAAGTGTAAAACTGTGGTATTATGTCAAGTATATGTTGTGATGGGATGAACAATGGATAATAATCATGATGCAAGATTTTAATCTTAATGATTGCATATCTTAGAATCCTATTTACTTAATTTTATCTTGTAGAGATATTACTTATTTGTTGAAGTCATTTTATAGATTGAACAAGTTTCAATTGTCAAGATTTTGACGTATGGATGGTATAAATTGATAGGTTGACCATGCTCAGGTAGCTGTTGAAGTACTATGTTTCAAATTTAGAGTAAGAAGTATTATGATTTAGTGATCCGTGGGGATCATGTCAATGTAGTCTGGGTTGGGTGCCTTTGTGATAAGCATCTTAAACCTTAATTAAAAGTGTTGGGAATGGTAACTAGAGGAAGAATTTGTTGTGAAGCTTTTGGTTGATTTGTGTTGGGGCTCCTCAAGGAGTAAATAGTGATTACTGAAGTCTTTAATGGAAAGCGTAGTGGAGTACTAGAGATGGTTCTTTTTATGCTGAGCTTGTGTTCAAAAGCTTTTGGATTGGTTTGGTTGTTTGCCATTTTAGTTGAAGAGTTTTCGGTCAAGGTGTTCCATATCTTTGTGTTTGAGTTCCCTAAAACTCGTATAAATTGGTGCAAATATTTGGTTTTGGCTAATTTGTTTAGTTGGTGCTATGAGTATGGATTTACACCCCAAAAGTTTTTGAGTCGATCGCGCCCTTTCGCGTTCGCATTGAATTATCTTTGAAATTAATTTTAAAAGGAAGCAGATGGTCATAAAGGGTTGTGTTGGAAACTTTTGAGTTAAGACCTTGATGTGTAACTCTGTTTGGCTAGAGTTGGAGTCATTTGAAAAATGTGTCTGGTGTGCGGATGTTTCACAAGTCTGGATTTTTATGAATGTTTCATAAGTGAATTTGGTTAGAGAAGAGTTTTCTTTTGGGATTGAGTTTCCCTCTCTTTTGATAAAATTTATGGCAGTTATTTGTGCAGATGTCTAACTTTGGAGTCAATGTTCTTTTCCAAAACGTTGATTTTGGTTAAAATGCGATGTTTTGCAAAGTTTAGCTATCTATCGTTGGTGGGTTCTGATTTGATGTGGTGCCTTACTGTTAACTATGTTGCCGTCATAGTCTATATGATTTAGCGCAACCATCAATGTTATGGGTATTTCAATCATTTGATACCGAGGAAGAAGTTATTTGGTGAATGACTATTCGGTACCGTTGTTTCATGATGAATGAATGGTGAAAAGTAAACATGACATCGTTTTTACATGTTAAATGATAAAAGAGTCGTTCAGCCAGGTCGGTGAGAAAGTCATATATGGAGATATGACTAATCCGGAGTGCTCCTGAAGACTGTGCATTTATGTCATGAAACGAGATTTCCCTTGCTTTCTAGTATGAAAAGAAAGAATGAAGAATTTATGGTATCTTGGTTGTGGTGTAGGGGATTTATGCTTCCTTTGTGTGCTCTTTGGATGTTGCCGAATTCTTTCCAAAATGGTTGTTAACGCTTTAGGTTTGAGTTGTCGTGAGTACACTTGGGCTTGATAGCTAAGTGTTTTTGTGTGAGGGCGAGACCCTCTTAAGAAAGGAACCAATTGTGGTTTGGTAAAGTTTTTACGATCCTAGCTTGGGGCTAGGTGTAGAACCTTAGAGGTATAAGGGTGGTTTGTGATGGAGGTTGATGATGTAAGGATTTAACCTTTATTAAGAGTGGTGATGGGTGGAAGTGAAGTTGACGGTAGTTCGGTGATTTTTGTCCTACCGTGAGCAATTGTCGTCACTAGTTGTTTTGGATTTGAGTTTTGCCTGGGAAAGGATAGAATGAATGTTAGCATGATCGTGTATCGGAAGGGCAAGTGTGCCTTAATGAGTTTTTCCCTTGATGGAAATTTTTTTCGAGAATGTAGAAAGGTCGTTAAAGGAATTGTGACTTCCTTTGATTTTGTCATGTTGAGTTTAATGGAGTAGGGTAGTCAGGTTGGTTGTGATAGAAGTATGAAGTGTTGGCCGTGAGGATTCGAGAGTTTTGGGTTGATGGAGCCCTTTGTGGTTGGTACGCAGATTCTGTTTGGGAATGGAAGTGAAGGTCGACCTGTGAGAGGTTGCCCTTGGTTGAGCTAGATCATTACTTTTCTCGCCAAGTGTTGGTTTTGAGAACTCGTTTGTCGTTTGTTCCGGTTTTAGTCATTGTGCGAATGTTTTGAGCTGCAGAGAAGCCTTTTGTCCCTTGGGGACTTTGTTCTTGATTATGGTGTCCTTCGGATTCGAGGTCGAATCCTGTTGAAGGGGGGAAGAATGTGACACTACGGTATGGTGTGACATTATAAAATGTGAAATTAGAGAATAAAACCTTTCGGCTTGAGGTTTACTCGCGTTTTTGGGCCTTTTGAAGTGTTGTGACACCACGGAGCGTCGTAACCTTATAAAAGGTGCATGGTGAGGTCAAAAACATATTGAAATATGATATGGGAGATTAAAACCATAAGGTATGGAGGTTAATAGCGTTGTCGGGCCGTTTCCGGGGTTTTGGGCCTTCCCGGGGGAGTTTGGGCCTTAAAGAGGGGGTTGTGGGCTTTGGTGGGATGGAGTGGGAATCCATTTAGGATTAGAAAAGGGGCTTAGGGCTGGTTAAAGGGGGGTTTCCCTGCCCTTTTGGGCGTCATCCCCCTGCCCCTTGCGCCCCCAAGTGCCCTAGACGCCTCCCACACCTCCCCACCTCCTCCTTGGGCGCCTCCACCACCCCAAGCCTCTCCCCTTGCGCCACCACCCTCTCCACCACCTCTCCACCTCCCTTGCTGCACCTAGGTGAGTTCTTGACCTCACCAGCTCGAAGATCCATCCATTGGAGTGCTCCGCGACGAGGAGATCTGGTGGATTTGGAAGCTAGGAAGGGGATCGCGCGAACCGGGAGGAGATCTATTGGGTTTTCGTGCGTCGGGCAAAGGTATGTCCATGGAAATCCTTAGGGTTGATCTAGGTACTGTTCTAAGGGTGTTTATCAAGTTTTTAGATCAATTGGTGGTGCTGGAATTGAGTAATTTGGATTAGATCTAGATGTTGCCACGTTCTGTTTTTGGGATAGCATGAGCAGTCGACCTAGGGTTTGCGTTTTCGTCAATTTAGATTCCGAATCTGTCCATACGGATGTTAAAGAAGTTGTAGATAATTTCATTATATTTCAGTGCATATAAAGAACGTTAAATTCTGCCCAGCTGTTTGAAAGTTATGGCTGTTTTACCGAGCGTGATAAAATCTGTGACGTAATTGGAACAGATCACGGTAATCTGTAGATTAAACAACTTTAGAGTCCGAATCAATCTTTCCATATACCTAGAGAAAGTTGGGAAATTTCCTGAGCTACGCGAGGATGTCCTCGTTTAATTGATTCGGAGTCCCAGAACTCAAGTTATGCCTTTTGCAAGGCTGCTGTCCCGACGGGACAGAACCTCTGTTTTTAGGTTTTGCGAGTAGTTGGCAATGTCGGGGTAGATGAGGGTTTGCGTACTGTTTTGTGGACATGATTGTGAGAGTGTGGTACCTATGTGCAGGTGGTGCGACCCCGGGAGTGCGCTCTACTTCCCGCCAATCCGTTGCCTGTGGTTGAGGCAAGTGTGTTGTGATGGATAGCGATTTGTAGGTTGCTTGTTGAGAATAGATGGAATTGACTACATGATTTGTGATCACTTGCCATGCTTTTATGATTGCCAATGATATGATGAGCATGTTTAATATGTTATGATGCCATGTGTTAATATGTGAGTTAAATATGATGTTGGCATAAATGCATACATGGCATGTTACATGGCTCGGGCGGTGAGAAAGTCATAACTAGTCCGGGAAGGTCGGTGAGAAAGTTATGACTAATCCGGAAAGCCAATGAGTAAGTCCTACATCGTGATTCCATTCACCGCGGTGAATGGAAGCGAGGAGTAGGCACCCTCCATCTTCGGGATGGAAGGGGGGAGAGGGTGCACACCGACGGGTGTGTACTCAACCATACCGGTATGAGTTTCCAAGGAGACATGAGCATTGCATTACATTGCATACATAATGATGATGATATTGTTAAGTGTTCATGAATGAGATGATATATATGATGGGAGATGTTATTGCCATGATATTGTTCTTGTTGTCCATTGCAATATGCTTGCTGAGTTTCGAACTCACGCTTATGTTTTCTTGTTATTTTAGGTACCATGAGAACGGCATGCGGGGAAGGGAAATAGTCACACACCCACACGTAGCTTCACCATATTGATTCCACAAGTCATTCTATTAGTTTGATAATAAATTGCGTGTGATGATTATTGCTTTAAGGTTTAGCTTTGCTATATGAGAGTTTTATTGTTCGTTTGACCCTTGGAGACATTATGTGTTTGAAACTAGACTTATATTGTTGCTAAGTCGTTAATTATTGCTGTTTTTAGTTGTCTCTCATAATCCATACATTGCTATACTGTTGTTGCTCCTTTAATTCATGTTAAAACAAAGGAGATGCTACCGAAATTTTTGTTTGTTAGCATATGTACCTTTGCTGGAATTTATGTTAACTTGTGGTATTTAGATGTTGTTTAGCTTATGTTTGGTAGCATTCAGGCATATTAAATGCCAGGGTGTTACAGTTGGTATCAGAGCGGGCTGTAGGTCCTTGGAATATGTATTTTTAATGTCATACCTTAGGTTATAACTAAAATGTGATGTGGAATAACTTAGAAACATGACTTAGGTTTCAAATAATTTTTTTTATAGGATAGCAACATTAAAACTTGCAAAAGTGGTATAACTAATCTAAAATTTGACACACTTGGTTGCACAGTAGGATGGGGTTTGGGTTCATCAATGCATTGCACAGTAGGATGGGGTTTGGGTTCATCAATGCATGGTTTTAGAGTTGACGTGTAAGATTCGAGGTCGAATCCAGTTAAGGGGGGTAGAATGTGATACTATGGAATGTCGAGACTTTATAATTTGTGATAATAGGTTATAAAATGTGGTAAAATGGGTTAAGTTGGGGATTTTGCAACTAAAGCCCTGAGATTTCACGTTTTAACGCGTTTCGGGCCGTTTTCGGGCGTTTGGGCCGCTCCGGGGAGGTGTTGGGCTTGAGGGAAGCTTCGTGGGCCGGATGGTGGGACTCCATTGGCCCATGAGGGGGTGAGGGGGGGCAGAAAACCCTGCTTCCCAAGCTCTCCCCACCCCCATGCGCAGCCCCCTTTCCCCATCTCCTCCTCCCTCTCTAGCCCCTCCTCCTCTTCCTCCACACCCCAAGCCGCACCACCCCTCCACCTTGCACCTCCTCCCCCACCACCACGTGCCCTTGCTGCATCCCCCTCGCTTCCACACCTTGCCACGGTGCTGCCTTCACCAGTGGGAGGATCCGCGACGAGGAGATCCGGTGGGAAGAAGAGATCGGGTGGAGATCGCGCGAAGAGAAGCGGTTGATTCGTGGATCGTCAAGAAGGTAATGGGGGGATCCTGTGGGGTAGATATCTTGCTGCTGTAGAGGGGGATTACCATGTTTTTAGATCAAGGGAGGTACTGCCATTGGGTAGAATTGATGAAAAAGTAGAGTTCTACTCACGTTTTGGTTCGGGCAGATTGGGAACCCGAACTAGGGCAGGCGTTTTTGCCAATTTCGAGTTTGAATCTGACCGTACGGACTGTTAGGAAGTTGTAGATAATTTCATTATCTTTCCGTGCATATAAATAACGTTAAAATCCGCCCAGCCGTTTGGGAGATATGGCCGTTTTACCGAGCGCTGTCAAATCTATGACGAGATTGGGACAGTTCGTGTTCAACTTTAGATTAAACAACATTAGTATCCGAATTAGTCTTTCCCTATAACTAGAAAAAGTTGGGAAATTTCCTAAGCTACGCGGGTATGTACTCGTTTATTCAATTTGGAGTCCTAGAACCGAAGTTATGCCCATTGGAAGGCTGCTGTCCCGAAGGGACAGATTTGCTGTTTTCTGATTTTAGGAGTTGTAAGCGAAGTCGGGTAGTGGGATTTATATGTGTGCTGTTTTGTGGACTCGATTTGAGTGTGTGGCACGTATTTGCAGGTGGTGTGCCTCCGGGAGTACCCTCTATGTCCCGCCACTCCGTCCTCCGCGGTTGAGGCAAGTGTAATGGAATGAGTAGAGAGTTGTAGGGTGTTTGATGATGAGATGCAATGGAATTTATGTTGAGTACTTATGCCATGCTTTATATGTTATCATCGATATGATGTCCTCATGCCATGATTTAAATGCTTGCTGTTGTTATGATGTCCTCATGCCATGCTTGAGAAGGTTGCCGTTGGTATGTGTTTTGAGCTATCTTGATGTGATGCCATGAGACAATATGCAAGATGTATTTAAGTACGTTGCTGTCCATTGTGCATACATGGCATATTTTCATGGCCGGCCGGTGAGATAAGTCATAACTATTCTGGTAGGATCGGTGAGAATAGTTATGACTAGTCCGGGGCTATTCTTTTGAGTAAGTCCTACATCGTGATTCCATCACCGAGGTGAATGGAAGCGAGTGATAGGCACCCTCCATCTTCGGGATGGAAGGGGGGGAAAGGGTGCATGCCGACGGGTGTGCACTCAACCATACCGGTATGAGAATTCCAGGAGACATGTGCATTGCATTGCATGAATGATATACCTAAATGAAAATGTTTATGAGATGATGATGAGAGTACTCATGAGATGATTATCATGTTGTTTTAAAGGATGAATATAATGTTAAATATGATGTGTTGTGATATAACTGTGGAGACTGGGATGATGGTTTGTTGTCTTGCACCCTGTTTTTCATTACATTACACTTTGCTGAGTGATGAACTCACGCTTGTGTTTTATATTGTTTGTTTATTTAGGTACAATGAAATCGGCGCGCGGGAAGGGAAATTAGCTACACTTCCTCACGTAGCACTCATAATCTAGATAATTCACCCATTTCTATGGAAACATGGCAATAAGTTATGTGGATTTTGGTGTATGGATATTATGTGTGTTGGTTTCCCTCATGTGTGTCATGTGGGTCTTTGGAGCGATTTGTTTTATCATCCTCGTCTTAGTTGATGCTTATTCCATGATTATCATTGCTTGCTGTTATTCTAGTTGATGCTCATCTATTGTTGTCGATGCATATTGATATCTCGATTGATAGATATATTGATATGATATTGTGATGTTCAAATTTATGCTAAAACAAAGGAGATGCTGCTGAAATTTCCCATTTAATCATGGTATTAATTGTTGTATGGTCTATGTTGGTGACATTCTGGGCTTAGTAGAAGCTGGGGTGTTACACCGCCACTGATGATTATTATCAATGGCGGTTTTTAAACTACCACTGATATTCTCCGATTATCAGTGTCTCTTAATCTGTGGCTGTTCAAAAACCACCACTGATGTCTCTTCCGAACCGCCACTGATGTCCCTCTCTATTGTAGTGAACAACCAAGCCTTAATGTCAATAAATCTATTCAACATGATATGAACCAGGTTTTGCTTTGAAGGAGAAAACATAACACAAGTTAAACTGCACAAGATAGAATAAGTAATAGTTACAAAACTTAAACTCTCACATATTGTACTACATTGCAAGTTTGCTATCATGAAAGAACGCTAGTTTGATTTTGTCAGGTTAAGGAATTACTATGTCCAAAGGCCTAAAGGCTGTAGCCACCATAGCCATGCCCTTACTTAGGACATGTTGCGAATACAACAACTTGTTTTTGACAATTAAACCTCCTCTGATAGATTTTTATGTCTTGTAATGAAACAAAATGCTGCAACGAAAGGCTACTAACAACCAAACCTTTTGTCGCAAACAAAGGCTACTACAAAAGAAAAAATCCAGAGGGCACCCATGTGACCTAATGGTAGAGCACAAGATTGTGGTGCTTGAAGTCTTGGATTCTTGGGTTCAAGTTCCCTTTTTTCCTTAAAATTAAAGATCTATGTATTACCTTTTTCTTTTAAGAAAAGCTCTAAAACTATGGGGATAAAAAGCTAGTTCACTTTACAATTGCCATTTTGAGCATGCAGATGCACGCTTACTCCCACCTCTAGTATACCACTTAAACGAATGTGTTATACTCCTTTATCACTTTCAATATACTCTAATAATAATTCTAAGATACTATAATATGACATTGTTGAAAAAAATTCATCGGAGCCCTTTATTTTTTTGCTATATACCCTTTCCATATGTAAAAAAAGTATATAAACAAATTATGCTATAAATGATGGACTTTGATGAATTTTTTTGTGGAACTCACTATGGAGTATATTATAATAACTATTAGAGTATACTCAAAAGGATAAAGAAGTATAACAACATCATTTAAATAGTATATTGAGAGTGGAAGTACATACCCTAGGGGTGTATATATATATATAGGAAAATGAAAGCGTACTACCGGGAGTATGTACTCCCTACTCCTTGTATATTAACTGATGTTATATATATATTATATATATATATAATATAACCTAGGTACCATGGTACTCTTTCCTTGCTACACACATCCACATTTAAGATTCATAGTGTGGATAACTTTTACCATGGTACTAGGTCATACCAAACAAGGCAGTACTAACGAACATGGACTGCCCAGCGTCAAGTTAAGCCAACATGAAGAAAGTTGAAAAAGAACAATAATTACCAGGTATCTTCTGGAAAGAATTCGAGGCTAACCAATGATTTGTTCATACTTCACACCCATCAGTACTCACCAGGGTTAACAAAACCGAACGAAATTCTCGAATTTCGTTTGGTTTTCGAGATTTCAAGCCCCACCGAAATATAAAATTGACCGATAAACTGATCCAGTTCAAAAAAAATTCAAAAAATTCAAAAGATTTAAAAAAATTTATGCTATGTAAACCAAGCGGTTTTTCGAGAAAACCGACGAAAACCGCTCAAGAAACCGATCGTGCAAAAGGTTCAACTCGCCGAGCGGTTTTTCGAGAAAACCGAATTGTTTTCGTTTTTTAATTTTTGTTTTGAATATTTTCCAGCGATTTTTGACTCGATATTTTCGAATTTCGAATTTCGGTTTTCCATCGGTTTTTTCGGTTTCCGTTTTGTCAACCCTGGTACTCACTCATTTCTTTGAGAACTTTTTAGGAAACAGTGAGAAATGAAGATATGTATGGCGTGGACGGCTTGCACCAGATATGCCTCCGTTTAGACATAAACATTTATTGAGTAGAGCAAGACAACAAATGAAAAAACGAAAATGCGAGAAAAATTGCAATCCATACCACGTAATAGTTCATCAAATGCTTAAACATCTAATTATGAATGTTAAAACCTTTTCTTTGTTTGCAGAAAACATGTTTCAATAAGAATGAATATCCATATTGTTTTAGTTAGCGTGTTTGTAACATCCTCAATTTCGGCCTTCTGAGAAAACCTAATTTAAATCTATTTAAATTCAAGTTTGGATTTTATTCGGTGTTTAAATTAACCTGGCATCCCTATCGGTCCGAAATTGGAATTCAATCCTCCTCTGTCCGAAAAATCGAATTTCCAGATTCCAGTCCGTACCCAAAATTCCACCTGAGTTTGTAAATGTTCCAAAAATCCAGAAACATATTGAACTAGGTTCCAAATATTCCAAAAATATTTTGGGAATTTTCCGAAGATTTTTGGAGATCCTCTGGTATTTTAACCAAAATCAACATTTTGGAAAAGAACATCGACTCCAAAGTCAAACATCTGCACTAACAACCGCCATAAATTTTCTCAAAAAGAAAGGGAAACTCATTTTCAAAAGAGAACACTTCACTAACAGCATCGCCGATGAAACATCCACAAAAACCACCTTTTGAAGCACTTGCAAACTCTACACAGATTTTTTCCAAATAACTCCAACTCTAGCAAAGAAAAGATTACAAATTAAACCTCGTGAGTTTTCCAACATAACCCTCTATGTCCATTTGTTTCCTTTAAAAATTTATTCCAAAGATAATTCAGGGTGCACGCGAAAGGGCGCGATCCACTCAAAAACTTTTGGGGTGTAAATCCATACTCATAGCACCAACTAAACAAATTAGCCAAAACCAAATATTTGCACCAATTTCTACGAGTTTTAGGGAAACTCTGAAACACAGCATAAGGAACACCTTGACCGAAAACCCTTCAACCAAAATGGCCAACAACCAAACCAGTCCAAAAGCTTTTAAACATAAGCTCATCATAAAAAGAACCATCTCTAGTACTCCACTACGCTTTCCATAAAAGACTTCAATAATCACTATCTACTCCCTGAGGAGCCCCAACACAATTCAACCAAAAGCTTCACAACAAATTCTTCCTCTAGTTACCATTCCCAACACTTTTAATTAGGGTTTATGATGCTTATAAAAAAAAGCACCCAACCAAGACTACATTGACATGATCCCCACGGATCACCAACACATAATACATCTTATTCTAAATTTGAAACATAGCACTTCAACAGATTCTTAAGCATGATCAACGTATCAATTTTATACCATCCATACATCAACATCTTGACGATTAAAACTCGTTCAATCAATAAAATGACTTCAACAAATATGTAATATCTCTACACGATAAAATTCATAACTATGATCCTAAGACATACATTCATTAAGGATAAAATTCTACATCAAGTTAATTATCCAAAGCTCACTCCATCGCAACATGTTAAAATTTTCCTCTATTTTAACCATGGTTTTCCAACGAGTAATCTAAACAGTTACCACTACTACTTAGTCATCAATAAAAACAAATGTGCATAATCATCAACCAACAACATTACTTTTAGCTACCCTATACATAGGTGATAACAAAATTACCACCACCCAACATACCCCAACTATTTAAAATAGATTAAATACTAGCATTAACACTGCTCTTAACAACATCATGAACAATAAGTCTTATGTCTTCTCAATTGATATCAATACTAACATTGTAGAGACACAACTGCATACTTCCAAATATACTAGTAGTTTGCAACAACGTAAATAGCAACTCTAATCAACTTCCAAATTAAAGTCACTAGGCAACACGATTAAATTTATCTATTAATCCATTAAATTAGAACATCTTTAAACAACCAGCAAAGTTTCTTTAATAATAACGGTAGTCTACATCATCTTAATGTTTTAACTATGCAACAGGGTTTAAAACTTTAAACATAATCAGGGGTCATAAGCACTTTTAAAGCAAAGCAACAGATTCTAAGCATATACATTAACACATTCAACCATTCTCGCTAAGAGTAAACTACAACACTAGTAGTCTATTTATTCTCAAGCTAGAGATAACAACCGCATTGAATTGTTTAAACTCACAAATCAACTTAACAATACGTCATCCCATAAATCATATTGGTACATGCTACATAACATGCTAAACAACAATTCTTACTAGGAACAAACGATTTCAGTCAAAAGACTACTTACTTTGTTTGCAGCATTTTAGTTTTAAAACTCATCCCAAATTCATAAGGAAACTTGACTCTCAAAATTGCAATGAGACAAACCCAAACTTGGTCATGCAAAAGGAATTTTCCAAAACACTTTTCAATCTCAAAGACTGCCACATGAGGGAACCAAGCGATCAAATAAACCTTTGCAAATAAAACCTTAACACCAAACCCCAAACTTTCACGAAACAAGAAGGGTTCTTCAAAGATGATTTCTTAAACCAGCAAAATAATGAAATCAAACACCACTTACTCCTACAAATCCACAGAACTTCAGCCCTGACAGCCAGGTCTAGCACAACTTCGCAATAACTCCTTTAACATTGGAGAAAGACAAACACATGAATAAATTGAATGCTTCTTCCCCATAAAGCAATCAACAATCTAGGCATCAAAACTGAAAAGGCGCCCAAAAGAAGCGCAACACTAGACCCCTTCTTCTTCGTCTTCAACCAATGAAGACAAAACCACACACCGCATACGGAATGATCCGCGAAAATCCAATACCAAACACTTTTATTTTGGTTTCCATCAACTAAAACCAAGAAAACCAACCAAGACCGACCACAGAACGATAAAGAACATCCGAAGGAATCCACCACCAAACTCTTCTATTTGAGTCCAGTTAACTACACGATCTACGACAGAAAGGGTAAGCACTCTTCTCCTACAGGGGTTAACAGTTCTTTGGTGATGGCGCTAACCGGCCACACCGTCAAACCTCACCCCTACTATGAAAAAAAGAGGTGACCGAAAACCCTTCGGTACCACAACCCCACTTTATCACCACAACAAGCACAATTCAATCATTTATCTCATAGACATAGCAATATGCATTGTCAAATGAAGCATTCAACATCAAAGCTTAAATACAACATTTAAGCGTAAGGAAACGATACCCATACCCTTTTCCTACTGTGCATCCATGTGTGTCATTGTAGATTAGTTATACCACTTTTGCAAGTTTTAATGTTGCTATCCTGTGACAAAATTTTAGTTGAAACCTAAGCCATGTTTCTAAGTTATTCCACATCACTTTTTAGTTGTACCCGATAGCATGACACTAAAAATACACATTCCAAGGACCTACAGCCTGCTCTGATACCAACTGTAACACCCCGGCATCTAATATGCCTGAATGCTACCAAACATAAGCTAAACAACATCTAAATACCCTGAATTAAGGTAAATTCCAGCAAAGGAGTAAATGCTAAAACACGAGATTTCGGCAGCATCTCCTTTGTTTTAACATTATTTGAAGGAGCAACAACAGTATGGCAATATAAGGCAATATGAGAGACAACTAAAATAGCAATAATTAAAGACTTAACGACAAAATAAGTCCACTTGCAAGCATTTAATGTCTCTAAGAGTCAAACGAACAATAAGACTCTCATATAGCAAAGCTAAACCTTAAAGCAATAATCATCACACGCAGTTTATTAACAAAAACTAATTGAATGACTTGTGGAATCAAATGAGTGAAGCTACGTGCGGAAGTGTGACTATTTCCCTTCCCCGCATGCCGGTTTCATGGTACCTAAAACAACAAGAAAACACAAGCGTGAGTTCAAAACTCAGCAAGCATATTGCAATGGTACAAACAAAAGCAATTACATGGCAATAATATCTCATATCATGTAAACCATCTCATTCATGATCTCATATCATTATCATCATCATTATGTATGCAATGCAATGAGATGCTCATGTCTCCTTGGAAACTCATACCGGTATGGTTGAGTACACACCCGTCGGTGTGCACCTTCTCCCCCTTCCATCCCGAAGATGGAGGGTGCCTACTCCTCGCTTCCGTTCACCGCGGTGAATGGAATCACGATGTAGAACTTACTCATTGGCTCTCCGGATTAGTCATAACTTTCTCACCGACCTTCCCCTGACTAGTTATGACTTTCTCACCGCCCGGGCCATGTAACATGCCATGTATGCAAATATGCCAAGATCATAATTAATTTGTACATTACACATGGCATCATAACATAATAAGCATACTCCTCATATCATTGGCAATCATTAAAGCATGGCAAGTGATCATATCATATAAGCAAATTCATCTAGTCTCAACTAGCAACCTACAAACCGCTATCCATTACAATACACTTGCCTCAACCATGAGCAACGGATTGGTGGGAAGTAGAAGGCACTCCCGGGGTCACACAACCTGCACATAGGTACCACACACTCACAATCATGTCCACAAAACAATACGCAAACCCTCATCTACCCCGACATTGCCAACTACTCGCAACACCTAAAAACAGAGGTTCTGTCTCGTCGGGACAACAGCCTTACAAAAGGCATAACTTTAGTTCTGGGACTCCGAATCAATCAAACAAGTACATCCTCGCATAGCTTAGGAAATTTCCCAACTTTTTCTAAGTATAAGTAAAGACTGATTCGGACTCTAAAGTGGTTTAATCTACATAATACCGTGATCTGTTCCAATCACGTCATAGATTTTAACCGTGCCTACTGTCAAGGGCAAAGTGAAGAATGCTTTTATATTGGTAGACTTTGGTTTTGGTTTTAAACATAAATGATGTTTTGTTTTGGGATTCGGGAGTGGCTAGAACTCTCGGATGTTTATTTGGCGGAATGAGCCAACCAGGTAGATGGAACCTGTTTTTATCTCATGACGGATAGAGTCATGTGTGGATAACATTGATCTTTTAAAAATGTGGCGGATAGAGCCTTTATACTAGTGATGGTGGATAGAACCCTCACTAAAATATTAAATAATTCAATTATTAAAAGAATTGCTAAAATATGATTTGTGAAACTTATTATTAAGTATGGTTTGATGAAACTCAGCTCTATGCAAATGAACCGTATTAAACCTTCCTTGGGAAGCCCTACATGTGCATACTTTCCCAGACTTGCTGAGTACTTTTGTATTCACATACTACACAAAATGTTATCATCAGAAAACTACCAGGATGGCGTTGAAGACGTTGAATTCTACCCCGAGGAGTTTGAAGAAGATCGCCAGGACAACTAAGCGCGTTCCTAGTCGTCGCCTGTGGATTTGTTTGGGCTTTACTACTTGTCGTTTTTATTCCGCTGCCGTGACTTTGGTCATGTGACCATTTGATGTAATAAGTAGCCATGTGGCTAACACTTTATGTTTATGTTACAATTTTGTTATGTTCGGCAATGATACTTCACTGTTGACTATGTGTACTAGACTGCGTCGGCAGAACGCTCGGACGTTCTAGGTCGCGAAAACGTCTAGAACGTGTGTTTCGGACAAAACGGGCGTTCTAGGTCGTTTTGGCGTCTGAAATTAGTGATGGACCTAAGCGCGTGGGGTACTTGGAGAAGGGGGGAAAAACCGAATCGGGAGTTCGGAACAAACCCTAGCCATTAATGGAGGTCGGGAGAAGCAGTGGAGGCGGAGAGAGAGAGGGGTTAACCTAACCCTAGCACAGCGCCGCCCGCAAGCACCGTGGGCCCGCCGTCGCCTGCGCTCGCAAGGTCGCCCGCTGCGTCGCCTGCAAGCTGCGGGCCCACCGTCTCCTGCGCCCGCAAGGTCGCCCGCCGCGTCTCCTGCGCCTACCGTTGTCGCCAGCGCCCGCCATCGTCGCCCGCAAGGTCGCCATCTCTGGATCTCTTCGCTCCCCTTCTCTGTGACGCGAATGGGAGTGAAGTGAATGGGAGAGTGAACGAATGGGAGGAGTCAAGTGAATGGGAGAGTTTGAAGTGGCTAACTTGCATTGGTTCTTAACCCTTTACCAAGCTGCCAAATGACGTTACCCCCGGCCTATACTGGTTATGCAAGGGATATATGGGAGAGATGCATGGCATATGGCCTCAAATTATATGGAAAAAGACTACAAAATTAAGGTACATATGTGATATATCTTTGCTCTCATATTCATTTTACAATGGTGCCTAAAACAACGTTTCAACATCCGTTTAAACGTTTAAAAGTTAAAAAGGAGTGGGTCGTTTCGTTCTCGTTTTACGTTTTAATAACCTTGCGTTACATACCTATTGACCCCAAGACAGCAGTGATAATAGGCAGACACTACATTTTAGAGCCATGATTCAGAACAACAAATTTCATGTTCATATCACACTAGTGTAACACCCCGGCATCTAGTGTGCCCGAATGCTACCAAACAGACTAAACAACCTCTAAATACCACATTTAAACATAAATTACAGCAAAGGCACACATGCTAAAAACCGAAATTTCGGCAGCAACTACTTTGTTTTTACATGATTTGAAGGAGCAACAACAGCATAGCAATATATGGCAATAGGAGAGACAACTAAAACAGCAATAATTAAAGACTTAACAACAATATAAGTCTAGTTTCAAGCATTTAATGTCTCCAAGAGTCAAACGAATAATACGACTCTCAAATAGCAAAGTTAAACCTTAAAGCAATAAACATTACACGCAGTTTATTATCAAAGACTAATTGAATGACTTGTGGAATCAAATGAGTGAAGCTACGTGCAGAAGTGTGACTATTTCCCTTCCCCGCATGCCGGTCTCATGGTACCTAAAACAACAAGAAAACACAAGCGTGAGTTCAAAACTCAGCAAGCATATCGCAATGGTAAAACAAGAACAATTACATGGCAATAATATCTCACATCATGTAAACCATCTCATTCATGTTCACAAAGCATTATCATCATTATTATGTATGCAATGCGATGCAATGCTCATATGTGACACTATGGTTTGGTGTGACATTATAGAAGGTGAAACTAGAGAATAAAACCTTTCGGCTTAGGGTTTTCTCGCGTTTTTGGGCCGGTTGAAGTGTTATGTCGCCACGGAGTGTCGTAACCTTATTTAACGTGCATGATAAGGTTAATAACATTATGAGATGTGGAATTAAGGTTAAAACTATAGGATATGGAGGTTAATAGCTTTTCTGGGGCGTTTCTGGGCCGTTTCCGGGGTTTTGGGCCTTCCCGGGGGAGTTTGGGCCTTGGTGGGCTTTGGTGGGATGGAGTAGGTCTCCGTAACGGACTAGGATTGGGTGTGGGGGCTGGTAAAAGGGCTCCCCACCAGCCTTTTGGGCGTGCTCCCCCTGCCCTTGGGCGCCCCACCTCCCTCCTAAGCCCTAGCCGCCACCCCTCTCCCTCTCCCTCTTGTGCGCCTCCACCTCCCCCTTTGCCCCATTGCTCCCCACCTCTCCACCACCTCTCCTCCACCCCCTTGCTGCCCTAGGGTGGTCTCCACACCTCTGCACCTTGTGGATCCATCCGTTGGAGCGAGGAGCGAGGAGCGTGGAGCGAGGAGCGATCCGCGAGGAGATCTATTAGAGATTCGTTCGTTGGGCAAAGGTATGATCATGGGGATCCTTGGAATTGATCTAGGTACTGTTCTTAGGGTGATTATAAAGTTTTTAGATCAATTGGTGGTGCTGGATTGGAGTTCTTTGGGTTAGATCTAGACGTTGCCACGTTTCTGTTTTCGGGCAGATTGAGCAGTCGGGCTAGGGTTCAACTTTTCGTCGATTTAGAATCCGAATCTGTCCGTACGGGCTTAAAAGAAGTTGTAGATAATTTAATTATCTTTTCGTGGACATAAAGCACGTTAAAATCCGATCAGCCGTTTGAAAGTTATGGCCGTTTTACCGAGCATGTTAAAATCTGTGACGCGATTGGAACAGATCGTAGTAATCTGTAGATTAAACTATTTTAGAGTCCGAATCAGTCTTTCCGTATAACTAGAAAAAGGTAGGAAATTTCCTAAGATTCGCGATGGTGTACTCGTTTAATCGATTTGGAGTCCCAGAACTCAAGTTATGGCCTTTGCAAGGCTGCTGTCCCGCTGGGACAGAACCTCTGTTTTTAGGTTTGCAAGTAGTGGGCAATGTCAGGTTAGATGGGGATTTGTGTACTATTTTGCAGGCATTATTGTGAGTGTGTGATGCCTATGTGCAGGTGGTGTGACACCGGGAGTGCCCTCTACGTCCCACAAATCCGTCGCCCGCGGTTGAGGCAAGTGTGTTGTAATGTATAGCGGATTGTAGGTTGTTTGTTGATATTGGGTGAAAGATTGAACACTTGCTATGCTCACTTGCCATGCTTGCTGTTTTCCAATGAAATATTGAGTATGATTATCATGGTTCGATGCCATGTGTTTATATTTGTCATGATGAGTTGCCATATGTTTATGTACATGTGAAATATGATAATTGGCATAGTTGCATGCATGACATGTTACATGGCCCGGGCGGTGAGAAAGTCATTAACTAATCCAGGAAGGTCGGTGAGAAAGTTATGACTAATCCGGAGAGCCATTAGAGTAAGTCCTACATCGTGATTCCATCTACCGTGGGTTGTGGAAGCGAGGAGTAGGCACCCTCCATCTTCGGGATGGAAGGGGGGAGAGGGTGCACACCGACGGGTGTGTACTCAACCATACCGGTATGAGTTTCCATGGAGATATAAGCATAACATTGCATTGCAATACATTTTTTTTAATGATGATGATGTTGTTATGTGCTCAAGTATGAGATGTTATATGTGATGTGAGGTATTATTGTCTTGTAAATGATCTTGTTGTCCATTACAATATGCTTGCTGAGTTTTCGAACTCACGTGTGACACCTCGGAGTGTCGTAACCTTATTATTGAGCATGATAAGGTTAAATACAGTATGAGATGTGGAAATAAGGTTAAGATCATAAGGATCGGGGGTTAATAACGTTTCCGGGCCGTTTCCGGGCCGTTTTAGGGTTTGGGCCTTCTAGTTTGGGCCTTGGTGGGCTTTGGTGGGATGGATTAGGACTCGTAGCGGACTAGGATTGGGTTGAGGGCTGTTAAAGGGCTCCCCTGCCCCTTGCGCCCCCACCTCAGCCCCTGTGCGCCCCACCTCCCCTCTTGCGCCCCTCTCCTCCCTCCCCTCCCCTAAGCCTAGCCCCAAAACCGTGCGCACCCCTCCTCTCCTCCACCTCCACACCACACCTCCCTCCACCCCTTGCTGCCCTAAGTGGCCTCCCCACCCCTGCACCTTGTGAGTCATCCCGTGGAGGCGAGGAAGCGAGGCGAGCGTAACGTGGAAGCGAGGAAGCGGTCGCGAGGAGATTCATTGGAGTTTTGTGCATCGGGCAAAGGTATGATCTTGGGGATCCTTAGGGATGATCTAGGTACTGTTATTAGGGTGTTTATCAAGTTTTTAGATCAATTGGAGGCGCTGGTTTGAAGTAATTTGGGTTAGATCTAAACTTGTCCACGTTTCTGTTTTCGGGCAGATTGAGCAGTCGAACTAGGGTTCGAGTTTCCGTCGATTTAGAATCGAATCAGACCGTACGGACTTCTAGGAAGTTGTAGATAATTTAATTATCTTTCCGTGGACGTAAAGCACGTTAATTTCCGATCAGCCGTTTGAAAGTTATGGCTGTTTTACCGAGCGCCTAAAAATCTGTGGCGTAACTGGAACAGATTGTGGTAATCTGTAGATTAAACAATTTTAGAGTCCGAATCAGTCTTTCCTATAACTAGAAAAAGTTGGGAAATTTCTAAGCTTCGCGACGGTGTACTCGTTTAGTGATTTGGAGTCCCAGAACTCAAGTTATGCCTTTTGCAAGGCTGCTGTCCCGCCAGGACAGAACCTCTGTTTTTACAGGTTTTGCGAGTAGTTGGCAATGTCGGGTTAGATGGGGCGTGTGTACTGTTTTGAGGTTATGATTGTGAGTGTGTGATGCCTATGTGCAGGTGGTGTGACCCCGGGAGTTCCCTCTTCTTCCCGCCAATCCGTTTGCTGCGTGGTTGAGGCAAGTGTATTGTGATGGATGGATAGCAAGTTGTAGGTTGCATGTTGAAATTAGATGGAATTGCCTACATGATATATGTCCACTTGCCATGTTTTAATGATTGATATGATATGATGAGCATGTTTAACATATTATGATGCCATGTGTTAATATGTGAATTGAATATGATATTTGGCATGGGTGCATGCAGGTCATGAGATAGAGGCGAGGCGGTGAGAAAGTCTTAACTAGTCCCAAGGTCGGTGAGAAAGTTATGACTAGTCCGGGCGCCATTGAGTAAGTCCTATGTCGTGATTCCATCCACGTGGTGTTTGGAGGCGAGTAGGCACCCTCCATCTTCGGGATGGAAGGGAGGAAAGGAGTGCACACCGGCCGGGTGTGTACTTCCCATACCCTGGTATGAGGTTCGGAGGTCGGGAGCAATGCGATTACATCGCATACAAATTGATGATGATATTGATAAGTATTCATGAATGAGATGTTATACATGATGAAAGATGTTATTGACTTGTTATTATGCTTGTTGT
Source organism: Rhipidocladum racemiflorum (assembly GCA_036346355.1). Classification (NCBI taxonomy): domain Eukaryota; kingdom Viridiplantae; phylum Streptophyta; class Magnoliopsida; order Poales; family Poaceae; genus Rhipidocladum; species Rhipidocladum racemiflorum. The sequence goes on along the minus strand of CM070577.1, from coordinate 53,581,261 downwards.
CCATTGCGGTATGCTTGCTTGAGTTCGAACTCATCCTTGTGTTTTTCTTGTTGTTTTAGGTACCATGAAGAGCGGCATGCGGGGAAGAGGGAATAGTCACACGCTCACACGTTGCTTCACCTTAATGTTTCCCCAAGTCAATTCATTTAGTTGGATAATAAATTGCGTGTGATGGCCTTTAAATTAAGTCTTAGCTTGGTTAATGAGAGTTCTATTGTTTGTTTGACACTTGGAACCTTAAGAGCTTAATGTTAGTCTCTTATTGTCGTTAAGACTTTATTTATTGCTGTTTTAGATGTTTCTCTAATTGCCATATAATGCTATATTGTTGCTGTTCCTTAAATTCATGATAAAACAAAGGAGGTGCTGCCGAAATCTCGGTTTTTAGCCTATGCACCTTTGCTGGAATTTTATGTTAAATGTGGTATTTAGTGGTTGTTTAACTTGTGTTTGGTAGCATTTGGGCATACTAAATGCCGGGGTGTTACATCACGCTTGTGTTTTATGTTGTTTTTAGGTACTTTGAGATCGGCATGCGGGAAAAAGGGATCTAGCTACACTTCTACACGTAGCTCCACCATCATAGTCCATAATTAACCACTTGGAGACATGATATTAAGAGTTGTGCCCTAAACTTAATGTATGGTTTAATCTAGCATGCTTGTGAATCCTTATTTGCTTCGTTATAGTTTATGAAGTGGTTAAGCGTGGTATTATTGGCTCAACTTGATGTTATGTCCATTTATGTTGTTGTTTTAGATGTCGTGTGCTATGATATATATCTTGCCATGATATTGAGATTGTGTTAATTCATGGAAAAACAAAGGAGATGCTGCCGAAATATCGGTTTTTAGCATATGAACCTTTGCTGGAATTTATGTTTAATTGTGGTACTTAGATGTTGTTTAGCTTATGTTTGGTAGCATTCGGGCATATTAAATGCCGGGGTGTTACAGTTGGTATCAGAGCGAGGTTGTAGGTCCTTGGAATGTGTATTTTTAGTGTCATGCTATAGGGTACAACTAAAATGTGATGTGGAATAACTTAGAAACATGGCTTAGGTTTTTACTAAAATTTTGTCATAGGATAGCAACATTAAAACTTGCAAAAGTGGTATAACTAATCTAAAATTTGACACACATGGATGCACAGAGGAAGGGTATGGGTATCGTTGTTTACGCTTAAATGTTGTACTTAAGCCTTGTTGCTAAATGCTATATTTGATATAGTACGTTGCTATGTCTATGAGATAAATGATTGAATTATTCCTGTTGTGGTGGTAAAAGTGGGGTTTTGGTGCCGAAGGGTTTCGACCACCTCTCTTATTTCATAGTAAGGGTGAGGTTTGTGGTGTGGCGGTTAGCGCCACCACCGAAGAACTATTGACCCCTGTAGGAGAAGAGTGCTTATCCTTTCTGTCGTTGATCGGGTAGTTGACTGGAGTCAAATAGAAGAGTTAATGGTGGTTTCCTTCGTATGTTCTTTGCCGTTCTGACGGTCGGTGTTCTTTGCTTTTCTTGGCTTTAGTAGATTTGAATCAAATGAAAAGTGTTGTGTTTTCGCGGATCGTTCCGTATGCGGTGTGTGGTTTTCTCTTCCTTGGTTGAAGACAAAGAAGAGGAGACTAGTGTTGCGCTTCTTTTGGGCGCCTTTCCAGTTTTGATGCCTGTTGATTGCATTATGGGGAACAAGCATTCAATTTATCCCTGTGTTTGTCTTTCTCTGAGGTTAAAGGAGTTATTGCGGAGTTGTGCGGACACTGGCTGTCGGGGCTGAAGTTACGTGGCTTTGTAGTAGTGCGTGGTGTTTGATTTCGTTATTTTCTTGGTTTAAGAAATCATCTTTGAAAAACCCTTCTTGTTTCGTGAAAGATTGGGGTTTGGTGCTAAGGTTTTATTTGCAAAGGTTTATTTGATCGGTTGGTTCCCTCGATTAGGAGTCTTGGAGATTGAAAAGTGTTTTGGAGAATTCCTTTGCATGACCAAGTTTGGGTTTGTCTCATCGCAATTTTGAGAGTCAAATTTTCCTTATGAACTTAGGATGAGTTTTAAAACTAAAATCTTTGTAAACAAAGTAGTCTTTTGGTGAAATCGTTTGTCCTAGTAAGAATTGATGTTTAGCATGTTATGTAGTAGGTAACAATGTGGTTTATGGATTGATGTGTTGCTAAGTTAAATTTTGAGTTGAATCAATTCAATGTGATTAATATCTCTAGCTTGAGAATAAATAGACTACTAGTGTTGCAGTTTACTCTTAGCAAGAATGATTAAATGTGTTAATGTGCATGCTTAGAATCTGTTGCCTTGCTTTAAAAGTGCTTATGATCCTTGTTAATGTTAAAAGTTTAAACTTTGATGCATAGTTAAAACATTAAGATGATGTAGACTACTGTTATTGTAAAAGAAACTTTGCTGGTTGTTAAAGATGTTCTAATCTAATGGATTAATAGAGAAATTTAATCGTGTTGACTAGTGACTTTAATTTGGATGTTGATTAGAGTTGCTATTTATGTTGTTGCAAACTACTAGTATCTTTGGAAGTATGCGGTTATTATTAAGCTACAATGCTAGTATTGATATCAATGGAGAAGACATAAGACTTATTGTTAATGATGTTGTTAATGGTAGTGTTAATGCTAGTATTCAGTCTATTTTAAATAGTGGGAGTATGTTGTGTGGTGGTAATTTTGTTATCACCTATGTATAGGAGTAGCTAAAAGTAATGTTGTTGGTTGATGATTATGCCCATTTGTTGTTATTGATGACTAAGTAGTTGTAGTAACTGTTTAGATTATTCGTTGGAAAACCATGGTTAAAATAGAGGAAAATTTTAACATGTTGTGATGGAGTGAGCTTTGGATAATTAACATGATGTACAATTTCATCCTTAATGAATGTATGCCTTGGAATCCTAGTTATGAACTTTGTCTTGTAGAGATAATATTTACATGTTGAAGTCGTTGTTTAAGCTGAATAAGGTTCGGTTGTCGAGGCGTGAATATATAGGTGGTATGAAATTTATAGGTTGATCTTGCTGAAAGATTTGTGGAAGTACTATGTTTCAAATTTAGAATAAGATGTATTATGATTCGGTGAGCCGTGGGGATCATGTCATTATAGTCTTGGTTGGGTGCCTTTTTGATAAGCATCATAAACCCTTATTAAAAATGTTGGGAATGGTAACTAGAGGAAGAATTTGTTGTGAAACTTTCGGTTGAATTGTGTTGGGGCTCCTCAGATAGTAAATAATGATTATTGAAGTCTTTAATGGAAAGCGTAGTGGAGTACTAGAGATGGTTCCTTTCATGTTGAAATGTTGTCTAAAAACCTTTGAAACTGGTTTGGTTGTTTGCCATCTCGGTTGAATGCTTTCGGTTGAGGTGTTCCTTATGTTGAGTTTGAGTTTCCCCAAAACTCGTAGTGGTTGGTGTCGACCTTTGGTTTTGGCGAATTTGTTTAGTTCGTGTTGTGAGTTTGAGTTTACATCCAAAAGTTTTTGAGTGGATCGCGCCCTTTCGCGTTCCAGATTTATCTTTGGAATTAATTTTAAAAGGAAGCAGATGGTCATAAAGGGTTGTGTTGGAAACTTTTGAGTTAAGCCCTTGATGTGTAACTCTATTTGACTAGAGTTGGAGTCATTTGGAAAATGTGTGCAGTGTGCGGGTGTTTTACAAGTCTGGATTTTTATGAATGTTTCATAAGTGAATTTGGTTAGTGAAGAGTTTTCTTTTTGGATTGAGTTTCCCTCTCTTTTGATAAAAATTTATGGCGCTTGTGTCTGCAGATGTTTGATTTTGGAGTCGATGTTCTGTTCTAAAGGGTTGAGTTTGATTTTGCTAGGTGTTGCAAAGCTAGTGTTAAATCGAAGATGGGTTTTCACACGATGTGGTGTTTTGTTGATTAACGATGTTGCCATCATAGTTTATATGAATTAGCGCAACTCTCGATGTTATTCGAGATTTATTCATATGATACTGAGGCAAAAGTCATCATGTGAATGACTATTCGGTAGTGTGGTTACATGATGAGGGAATGGTGAAAAGTAAACATGACATCGTTTTTACATGTTAAAAGATAAAAGAGTCGTTGAGCCAGGTCGGTGAGAAAGTCATATATGGAGATATGACTAATCCGGAGTGCTCCTGAAGAGTGTGCATTTATGTTATGAAACGAGATTTCCCTTGCTTTCTAGTATGAAAAGAAGCAATGAACAATTTACAGTATGTTGGTTGTGATGTAGGGGATTTATGCTTCCTTTGTGTTTTGGCTTGGATGTTGCCGAATTCTTTCCAAAATGGTTGTTAACGCTTTGGGTTTGAGTTGTTGTGTGTACACTTGGGCTTGATAGCTAAGTGTTTTTGTGTGAGGGCGAGACCCTCTTAAGAAAGGAACCAATTGTGGTTTGCTAAGGTTTTCGATCCTAGCTTGGGCTAGGTGTCGAACCTTAGTGGTATAAGGGTGGTTTGTGATGGAGGTTGATGATGTATGGGTTTAACCTTTACTAAGAGTAGCGATGGGTGGAAGTGAAGTTGACGGTAGATCGGTGATAATTGCCTGCCGTGGCGATTGTCTTCACTAGTTGTTTTTGGGTTTGAGTCTTGCACAGGAAAGGATGGAATAAAATGTTAGTATGATCGTGTATCGGAAGGGCTAGTGTGCCTTAATGAGTTATTCCCCTCGATGGAAACTTTCGGGGAATGAAGAGAGGTCGTTAAAGGAATTGTGACTTCCTTTGACTTTGTCATGTTGAGTTTATTGCGGTGTGTAGTCGGGTAGGTTGTGATAGAAGGGTGAGGTGTTTGTCGTGAGGATTCGAGCATTTTGGGTTGTTGAAGCCCTTCGAGGTTGAAACGCAGATTCTGTTTGGGATTTGAATTGAAAGTTGAAGCGTGGCGGTTGCCCTTAGTTGAGCTAGATCAACACTTTTTCTTTAAGTGTTGGTTTTGGGAACTTCGTTTGTCGTTTGTTTCGGTTCTAGTCGTTGTGCAAATGTTTTGTGCCGCGAGAAGCCTTTTGTCCCTTGGGGACTTTATTGTTGTTTTTGAGGCCCTTCGGATTCGAGGTCGAATCCTGTTGAAGGGGGAAGAATGTGACACTATGGTTTGGTGTGACGTTATAGAAGGTGAAACTAGAGAATAAAACCTTTCGGCTTAGGGTTTTCTCGCGTTTTGGGCCGATTGAAGTGTTATGTCGCCACGGAGTGTCGTAACCTTATTTAACGTGCATGATAAGGTTAATAACATTATGAGATGTGGAATTAAGGTTAAAACTATAGGATATGGAGGTTAATAGCTTTTCCGGGCCATTTCCGGGCCGTTTCCAGTGTTTTGGGCCTTCCCGGGGGAGTTTGGGCCTTGGTGGGCTTTGGTGGGATGGAGTAGGTCTCCGTAACGGACTAGGATTGGGTGTGGGGGCTGGTAAAAGGGCTCCCCACCAGCCTTTTGGGCGTGCTCCCCCGGCCCGTGGGCGCCCCCACCTCCCCCTCCTAAGCCCTAGCCGCCACCCCCTCTCCCTCTCCCTCTTGTGCGCCTCCACCTCCCCCTTTGCCCCATTGCTCCCCACCTCTCCACCACCTCTCCTCCACCCCCTTGCTGCCCTAGGGTGGTCTCCACACCTCTGCACCTTGTGGATCCATCCGTTGGAGCGAGGAGCGAGGAGTAGGGCTGGAAAAAAAGCTCGTGGCTCGTAGCTCGGCTCGGGCTCGCCCGAGCCTGGCTCGGCTCGCACAGGCTCGTGGCTCGGATCGAGCTCGAGCCGAGCCTGTTTTTCAGGCTCGCAAAAACACCGAGCCGGCTCGGCTCGGCTCGCGAGCCGGCTCGCGAGCCAAATTGGCTCGGCGGCCCAGCCCATGCAGGGAATTTAGTATGACTAATGACTTATATTTTTAGGAAAAAGATGATGAAGATGATGTTGAGACAATTCCATTTCCTACAAGTATGATAGAGAGCAACTAAGCAACTACTATTATTTAGTAGTAATTAGTAAGTTAATATTATTCACTGCAAATACATGAATTATTGTATAAATATTTAATTTTCTGACAAAATGTTCTGGCTCGGCGAGCCAACGAGCCGGCTCGCGAGCCGAGCCCGAGCCGAGCCGAGCCAGTTTTTTGGGCTCGCCTCAGGGCCGAGCCGAGCCTGGCTCGGCTTGCCACTGGACCGAGCTGCACCGAGCCGAGCCGGGCTCGGCTCGGCTCGTTTCCAGCCCTAGCGAGGAGCGAGGAGCGCGGAGCGAGGAGCGATCCGCGAGGAGATCTATTGGAGATTCGTTCGTTGGGCAAAGGTATGATCATGGGGATCCTTGGAATTGATCTAGGTACTGTTCTTAGGGTGATTATCAAGTTTTTAGATCAATTGGTGGTGCTGGATTGGAGTTCTTTGGGTTAGATCTAGACGTTGCCACGTTTCTGTTTTTGGGCAGATTGAGCAGTCGGGCTATGGTTCGAGTTTTCGTCGATTAAGAATCCGAATCTGTCTGTACGGACTTAAAATAAGTTGTAGATAATTTAATTATCTTTCCGTGGACATAAAGCACGTTAAAATCCGATCAGCCGTTTGAAAGTTATGGCCATTTTACCGAGCACGTTAAAATCTGTGACGCGATTGGAACAGATCGTAGTAATCTGTAGATTAAACAATTTTAGAGTCCGAATCAGTCTTTCCGTATAACTAGGAAAAGGTAGGAAATTTCCTAAGCTTCGCGATGGTGTACTCGTTTAATCGATTTGGAGTCCCAGAACTCAAGTTATGGCCTTTGCAAGGCTGCTGTCCCGCCGGGACAGAACCTCTGTTTTTAGGTTTGCAAGTAGTGGGCAATGTCGGGTTAGATGGGGATTTGTTTACTATTTTGCGTGCATTATTGTGATTGTGTGATGCCTATGTGCAGGTGGTGTGACACCGAGTGCCCTCTACGTCCCACAAATCCGTCGCCCTTGATTGAGGCAAGTGTGTTGTAATGTATAGCGGATTGTAGGTTGTTTGTTGATATTGGGTGAAAGATTGAACACTTGCTATGCTCACTTGCCATGCTTGCTGTTTTCCAATGAAATATTGAGTATGATTATCATGGTTCGATGCCATGTGTTTATATTTGTCATGATGAGTTGCCATATGTTTATGTACATGTGAAATATGATAATTGGCATAGTTGCATGCATGACATGTTACATGGCCCGGGCGGTGAGAAAGTCATTAACTAATCCGGTAAGGTCGGTGAGAAAGTTATGACTAATCCGGAGAGCCATTAGAGTAAGTCCTACATCGTGATTCCATCTACCGTGGGTTGTGGAAGCGAGGAGTAGGCACCCTCCATCTTCGGGATGGAAGGGGGGAGAGGGTGCACACCGACGGGTGTGTACTCAACCATACCGGTATGAGTTTCCATGGAGATATGAGCATAACATTGCATTGCAATACATTTTTTTAATGATGATGATGTTGTTATGTGCTCAAGTATGAGATGTTATATGTGATGTGAGGTATTATTGTCTTGTAAATGATCTTGTTGTCCATTACAATATGCTTGCTGAGTTTTCGAACTCACGCTTGTGTTTTATGTTGTTTTTAGGTACTTTGAGATCGGCATGCGGGAAAAAGGGATCTAGCTACACTTCTACACGTAGCTCCACCATCATAGTCCATAATTAACCACTTGGAGACATGATATTAAGAGTTGTGCCCTAAACTTAATGTATGGTTTAATCTAGCATGCTTGTGAATCCTTATTTACTTCGTTATAGTTTATGAAGTGGTTAAGCGTGGTATTATTGGCGTAACTTGATGTTATGTCCATTTATGTTGTTGTTTTAGATGTCGTGTGCTATGATATATATCTTGCCATGATATTGAGATTGTGTTAATTCATGGAAAAACAAAGGAGATGCTGCCGAAATATCGGTTTTTAGCATATGAACCTTTGCTGGAATTTATGTTTAATTGTGGTACTTAGATGTTGTTTAGCTTATGTTTGGTAGCATTCGGGCATATTAAATGCCGGGGTGTTACAGTTGGTATCAGAGCGAGGTTGTAGGTCCTTGGAATGTGTATTTTTAGTGTCATGCTATAGGGTACAACTAAAATGTGATGTGGAATAACTTAGAAACATGGCTTAGGTTTTTACTAAAATTTTGTCATAGGATAGCAACATTAAAACTTGCAAAAGTGGTATAACTAATCTAAAATTTGACACACATGGATGCACAGTAGGAAGGGTATGGGTATCGTTGTTTACGCTTAAATGTTGTACTTAAGCCTTGTTGCTAAATGCTATATTTGATATAGTACGTTGCTATGTCTATGAGATAAATGATTGAATTATTCCTGTTGTGGTGGTAAAAGTGGGGTTTTGGTGCCGAAGGGTTTCGACCACCTCTCTTTTTTCATAGTAAGGGTGAGGTTTGACGGTGTGGCCGGTTAGCGCCACCACCGAAGAACTATTGACCCCTGTAGGAGAAGAGTGCTTATCCTTTCTGTCGTTGATCGGGTAGTTGACTGGAGTCAAATAGAAGAGTTAATGGTGGTTTCCTTCGTATGTTCTTTGCCGTTTTGACGGTCGGTGTTCTTTGCTTTTCTTGGCTTTAGTAGATTTGAATCAAATGAAAAGTGTTGTGTTTTCGCGGATCGTTCCGTATGCGGTGTGTGGTTTTCTCTTCCTTGGTTGAAGACGAAGAAGAGGAGACTAGTGTTGCGCTTCTTTTGGGCGCCTTTCCAGTTTTGATGCCTGTTGATTACATTATGGGGAACAAGCATTCAATTTATCCCTGTGTTTGTCTTTCTCTGAGGTTAAAGGAGTTATTGCGGAGTTGTGCGGACACTTGTCGGGGCTGAAGTTCTGTGGCTTTGTAGTAGTACGTGGTGTTTGATTTCGTTATTTTACTGGTTTAAGAAATCATCTTTGAAAAACCCTTCTTGTTTCGTGAAAGATTGGGGTTTGGTGCTAAGGTTTTATTTGCAAAGGTTTATTTGATCGGTTGGTTCCCTCCAGTGGGAGAGTGAACGAATGGGAGGAGTCAAGTGAATGGGAGAGTTTGAAGTGGCTAACTTGCATTGGTTCTTAACCCTTTACCAAGCTGCCAAATGACGTTACCCCCGGCCTATACTGGTTATGCAAGGGATATATGGGAGAGATGCATGGCATATGGCCTCAAATTATACGGAAAAAGACTACAAAATTAAGGTACATATGTGATATATCTTTGCTCTCATATTCATTTTACAATGGTGCCTAAAACTATGTTTCAACATCCGTTTAAACGTTTAAAAGTTAATAAGGAGTGGGTCGTTTCGTTCTCGTTTTACGTTTTAATAACTGTAGGATCGAAGTATACGAATAAAGCAATCAGAGGGGGGGTGAATGATTATGCGGAAGCTAAAACAAAATTTTCGATCTACTGGAAGAACACCCCAACTCGGATTCAAAAGATTGCCTCGTAATCAACAAAAATAGATTGATAGATGCTTGGTAAAAAGAGAATTCGCGGAGATCCAACCGTCATAACGATCTGAAATTTTGACACAAGAAACTAGATTCCAATACGAATCAAACCCAAAAAGAATCAGATCGATCGGACTTATGGATCAAAAGTTATGAGCTTAGCAAGCTTGCTGATCCAGAACTTGACGAGAATTGAACTAACGAAAACTTGAAAGTTTTAACAGAACCGACAAAAGTTTAATCAACTAGACTTTGAGGAACTCTAAATCAATACCCTAGAAAGGTTTTTGATGAATCAAATCAAGATGAAACTCAAGGATCAAAAACCAATCTAGATTTAGAGCAAGCATGCAAACAAGAACCAAGACAGAAAAACACTGTAGCAACGTGGTTACTGTAGCACGCAAGAATCTTGAAAGAATTGATCTTTATTTCTTTTGTCTAAAGTACTCTCATCAAAAGAGTACAAACCCTAAAACTTGCTCAAGGCTTGATACCCTTCAACAGGAGACAACCCCTCCTATTTAAAGGACCAACCCACAAGGAGTTCTGAATACAATTCCTATTCCCTAGAAGGAATCTGTATCCAACACAACTCTACTTGGCCCAACTTGGCCGAGTACAACTCTACCATACTCACGTGACTAACACTTTGCACGCGTATGGCAACCCTACCATACTCACGTGACTAACACTTTGCACGCGTATGGCCACCTGCCATACTCACGTGACTAACACTTTGCACGCGAATGATCTACTGCCATTCTCACGTGACTAACCATTCTTCATGTGCACCATTCTCTTAGCCCGAACGTCCCGCATGACATCCTTGACCACCAAGACCTCAGTTCCTCCTGAACCTAGTCCCGAACCTCAGTTCCTCCATGAACCTAGTTTCGGTCCCGTCATCGACCACATTCGTCTTCGAGCAATACCTGCACATGAACAAACCACAAAACAAATCCGAGCACAAGTCCACGACTTGACTCAATGTCAATCCATGCAACTACTCACATGAGCATTGCATAAAGTCCACTTCAATCATCATGTAATTCTCTCAAATTTCATAATCTCAAAACAAATCAAACACAATTCCAAGTTTGCTCAAAACCCTAATCGAGCAAAAACGCATTCACGACGGACCAAAAATTTGGTCCGGCGTACATGTAAAACTTACTGTTTTTAAGAACATAGTCCCGCGCAAAAACCTCCAGAAACACATCTACGACATACCAAAAAATTTGGTCTGTAGTACATGGAAAAAAAAACGAGGTCGCCAAAAACATGTGTATGACAGACCAAAAACTTTGGTCCGTCATACATGGGAAAAACGAGTTCGCCAAAAGCATGTGTATGACAGACCAAAAACTTTGGTCTGTCATACATGGGAAAAACGAGTTCGCCAAAAGCATGTGTATGACAGACCAAAAACTTTGGTCTGTCATACATGGGAAAAACATGATTTCTTGAACAAGCGTAAAAGCATCAAAATCACGTTTATGACAGACCAAAAAGTTTGGTTCGTCATACATGCGAAACTCACTGTTTTTGGATGTTTGGTCTGGCGCAAATGCAAAGTCTCTGTTTTTGGATGTTTGAATGTTTGGTCCTTCATACAAGCAATTTTGCAAGATTAAACCTAATCAATTTTTCAGCACATTATCAAGCCAATTTTTCATCACATGATTCACAATCTCCCCCTTGATGAAAACATTGGCAACACCACTTTAGATTTGAACATTGGAATTCTCTTTTACAAAAGATTTTGAGATCCTAAGGATTAACACCAAAACACAGAACCTCCCCCTTTGACAAAAAGGCAAAACAAAATCTCCCCCTGAGAATGAAAATGTATGTGAATGTGCAATGTGTCCAAGAATTCCAAAATCCTCCAAACTTCTCCCAAAAAGCTCAAATTTCAAAAAAAAACTTTTTCCCTTTTTTTCTTTGAACTTCTCAAATATTCCCAAAATTTCTCCCCCTTTGACAATGGATTCATCAAGAGTACAAAAGAGAGAACATGTTCAAAATTTTTCTGAAACAATGATTCACAATAAGAAACAAGGGAGTGCCAAGATAGGAAAAGATGAGCTCATTCGATCATATAACCTTATATATCACATAATATGCAAAATACATGATCTTGAAGTGATTTTAACAAGTTATGGAATGACATGCATCTCAACCTCAATTCAGTCAATTATAGCCAAGTACTAAGCAAAACCATTAGTAGAAAAACAAAGGCTCAAAGTTGAAGCAACTAACAAATCAGGGCGAGCAAGTAGTTTCAACTCCAATCTAGTGGACCAAATTAATCTTTAAACAGTAAACTGCATGTGGCATGCTTGAAGCATACTTCTTTTATTTCCTTGAAGTGGCATGCTTGAAGCATACATCTTGTCTTTGAAGGAATGGCATGCTTGAAGCATACATCTTATCTTTTTTTTAGGGAAAGCATGCAGAAGCATACAACTTGAAGCTTTTGCTTCTAACAACCCTTTTTTATTGATTCCCTTTTTCTTTTCTTTTTCTTTGATTGTAAACATGCAAAAATGATTAAAAGGTCTTATGAAAGAGTAAAGCTGAAAATACACTTGCTCCATAGCCCAAATTTGTCAAGAAGATTCAATAACAAGCCTAAAAGAGTAAGATATCACAGAGTATTTAGCTATAGGCAATCAGTCGAGGAATTCCGCAATGTCATTTTTAGTTCAAGTGAGACAATTAGATTATCATATATTAGCTCAATTACATAACATATAAAGAAATATGATAAAGTGAGCTCATCAAGTGAAAGAACTTGGCAAGGAAACTCCTCAAAACAAACCCATTGGATGAACAATTCCAAGTTCTCCCGAATAAAAGCAAAACGAGAAGAAGACAAAGGTTTTGTGAAAATGTCTGCCAATTGATGTTCAGTATCCACATGATGAAGCACAATGTTGCCTTTTTCAACATGATCTCTAAGAAAGTGAAATCTGATGTCAATATGTTTTGTTGTTGAATGTTGCACAGGGTTCTTAGCAATGCAAATTGCACTAGTGTTATCACACGTAAGAGGAACACTATCCAAAATAACCCCATAATCTTTAAGTGTAGCTACTATCCAAAGAATTTGAGAACAACAACTAGCAGCGACCACATATTCAGATTCAGCAGCTTGATTGTGCAAATGTAAGATTGCTTTCTAGATGACCATGCAATGAGAGAATTTCCCAAGAAGTGACATGAACTAGAAGTGCTTTTCCTATCAATTCTACATCCTCCAAAATCAGCATTAGAAAAAGATCTCAAACTAATGCATGAGGAAGCAGAAAGCCAAATGCCAAAATCTTGAGTTCCATGAAGATACCTGAAAATCCTTTTGACGACTTGTCGATGCTAAGCACGTGGGAAGCTTGAAAACGAGCACACAAGCACACAGCAAATTGTATATCCGGCCTTGATGCAGTGAGGTACAAAAGTGAACCTATCATGCTTCTATATTCCTTTTGATCAACCGGCTCACCATCTTCATCCGGATCAAGTGTGCAAGCGCTCTCCATGGGTGTCATGATCGGTTCTCTGTTTTCCATCCCAAATCTATGCAACAAGTCTTTTGTGTATTTGCTTTGATGCACAAAAGTACCATCCTTTGTTTGCTTGATTTGAAATCCCAAAAAGTATGTCAACTCACCCATCATACTCATCTCAAACTCCTTCCTCATTGTTTCTGAAAACTCAGACACTAAAACATGAGATGAACCACCAAAGATAATATCATCAACATAAATCTGAACGAATAGTTGATCATTGCCTTGCTTGAGTAAAAAGAGAGTTTTGTCAACCTTTCCCATTGAAAAACCCTTTTCAAGTAAAAGGTTTTTAGCCTATCATACCATGCTCTAGGGGCTTGTTTCAAACCATACAAAGCTTTTGATAGTTTGAACACATGATTTGGAAACTTTGGATTTTCAAAACCAGGTGGTTGCTTGACATAAACCTCCTCATTTATGTAGCCATTAAGAAAAGCACTTTTCACATCCATTTGATACAATTTGAAACCTTTGGATGCAGCAAAAGCTAAAAGGATTCTAATGGCTTCAATTCTAGCAACAGGAGCAAAGGTTTCATCAAAATCTAAGCCTTCAATTTGAGTGTAACCTTGAGCAACCAATCTAGCCTTGTTTCTAACAACAACACCATCCTCACTTTGTTTATTTTTGAAAACCCATCTAGTTCCAATAACATTAAAATCAGGAGGAGGTGAGACAAGTTTCCAAACTTTATTTCGTTCAAAATTCTCTAATTTTTCATGCATGGCATTGATCCAAGATTCGTCAGATAATGCATGAGATATATCTTTGGGTTCAAAAGAAGCAACTAAAGCAGAATGAGCATGAGTGTCAGAATGAATAAACCTGGATCGAGTGACTCTTTCATTTGGGTCTCCAATCATTTGTTCAGATGGATGCATTTTCTGAATGTGCAAGGGAGCATTGGCTTTTGAGACTTCTCCTTCTCCTTCTTCATTTTCAGCATGTACAGATGATGTTGTAGCTTGAGGATTGTTAGCTGTAGGTGATGTAGTAGTAGGTGCCAAAGGTGCTACAGCTTGTTGTGCATTAGGAAGAGTCAAGACCTCATCTTCATTATCATCATTATCTTCAAAAATTTTCTCCCCTTGAACATATGCGTCTGTACCTGCATCACTTAGACTAGTGCCTGGACTAGACTCATCAAAAGTAACTTCACAAGTTTCCACAATTTTGTTAGTCTCCGAAACAAGCACACGATAGCCTCGAGTATGAGCAGGATATCCAAGAAAAATGCCATCAGTTGATCTAGCTTCAAATTTATCAAGATTTCCAGATTTCAAGACAAAGCATTTGCATCCAAAAACCCTAAAGTGAGAAACAGTAGGCCTGTGTCCAAACCGAAGCTCAAATGGAGTCTTACCCAATTTTGATCTCAAAAACACACGGTTTGAAACATAACATGCAGTTGAAATCGCTTCAGCCCAAAAGTTTCTAGGAGTGTGATGTTCATTTAACATGGTTCTAGCCATCTCAACCAACGTTCTGTTTTTCCTTTCAACTACACCATTCTGTTGAGGCACTCTAGGTGATGAAAATTGATGATCAATTCCTTTTTCAGCACAAAAGAGATCAAAGGAAGCATTTTTGAATTCAGTTCCATTATCACTTCTAATAGCTTTGAGAGCTCCTGGATGGTCAACAGAAAGCCTAAGAACAAGACTTCTAAAATGACTAAAAGCCTCATCCTTAGATGCCATAAAATACACCCAAGAGTATCTAGAAAAATCATCAACAATCACAAGCACATACCGTTTGCCTCCAAAGGATTGAACTCGAGATGGTCCAACAGTGTCAAGATGTAGTAGCTGTCTGGGCGTTTGTCATCACCATGGTAAGAGGTGGATGTGAACCTGCAATCATCTTACCATGTCTACAAGAAGAACATACTAGATTGCTATCACCCTTAAGCTTAGGCAAGCCACGTATGAGATCTAAACCGCTTACGAGTAAGATGATCAAAACCAACATGACCAAGTCTACGATGCCAAAAGAATAAATCTTTAGAAACATTGGCAATTAGACACCTATGTTTAGAAGAAGGTGATGCATCAAAATCAGCTTTAAAAACTCTTTCAAAACGAGAAATCTTGAACACAAGATCACCTGAAGCATCTAGCACTTTGCATTCATTTTTCTTAAAGCTTATCTCAAGATCTTCATCAAGCATTTGTGAGACAGAAAGCAAGTTATATTTCAAGTTTTCAACAAGAGCCACATCTTTGAACATAAACTTGTTACTTACCTTTATTGTACCTTTTGCCACAACAGAAGAGGAAGAAGCATCTCCAAAAGTAACACTTTCAGCACGAGATGCACGAGTGAGGGAGGAGAACCAATTCTTATCACCGGACATGTGGCGTGAGCATCCGGAATCCACTAGCCATATGTTCTCCTTCCTCGCGAGAAGCCTACATAGCAACAAAATATGTCGAGGTCTCGATCGGGTTAGGAATGAGATTTTTGGGAATCGATCTTGAGACACCACGACGCTGTGATAGGCACAACACGAGAATTTTTATACACAAAATCAGATTTTCCTTTTCCCATGTTTATAGGAGCAGAAGGCGTTTTCAACACTCTAGACGCATAGTGAGAAGCAAAGTGTGCTTTTACAGTTAGACCTAGCCTTAGTCATTTCTTTCCTTTCTTTGTCTAGCTAGTCTAAAGCAAAAATCTACTAGATGTCCATCTCTACCACAATGAGTGCAAGTGTACTTAGCATGAAGTTTGGCTTTAACGATAGAAGCACATTTTGCATTCATCATAGTAGAAGAAAGAAAACCAGATTTAAAAGCAATCTTTTAGGCTTATTAAGAATCTCAATTTTGTCATTGCAAGGAGCATTAACAACGGTCACGAGGTTTAGTTTCAAATGAAGCATGAAGATCAAAACCTAAACCTCTCTTGTTTGAGCTAACCTTAGATTGATCCAAAATCATGTTCAATTTTTCTTGCCATTAGTGAATCGTTCCAAAGAGTTTTGCAGGTAATCAACTTTCTTAGCAAGAGTTAAACAATTATTGCGAGGGAACATCTACTTTTCCTTTTTGCTTGCGACAAGTTGAGCATGAGAGAATTTCATGTGAAAGCAAATTATCAGTTAATTGAGAAACCCTAGCATTTGCATCTTTCAATTTTAATTCAAGAGTTGAGCATTTAGAACAAGAAGTTGAATTATGCAAATCATCAGTGGAACAGCTAACATGTACAACATGTTTCTCATTTTTCTCATTTAGATGCAACAAAAGAGCATGTTCTTTCCTAAGCAAGGTGAGCTCATTGTAAATTAAGTCACATGATTTGCAAGTATCATCACTAGGAATCAAAGTCTTAAGTCTAGCAATTTCAGCATTCAATGATTCAATAATGAAATCATGTTTCTTAATTTTCTTATCACGTTTGTCAAGCAATTTTTCAAGACGAGCAACAGCAATAGCTAATTCATCATAAGAAGGATCTACCTCATTGAAGTCATTTGTCGTGGTGAGTCCTCGGTGAAGCTATCCTTGCTGCTTGCCATGAGACACAATCCCATCAAATCATGCTTGCTTGGAGTTGCATCATCTTCGCTGCTCTCCGAGTCCACATCGCTCAAATTGACTTGTTCAAGAGCGGAAAGAACTCGGTGAACCACCTTGTGGTTGATGAAGCTCTTCTTCTTCCTATCATTTGACGAGAACCTTTTCTTCTCATTCCTTCTGTCGTTGTCCTCCTCCTTTGATGTTTTTCCTGCAAGCTTAGGACAATTTGTGCGAATATGGTTGAGGTCACCACACTCATAGCATCTTGGAGGACCACCTCTCTTTCTCATTCTCACATTCTGCAAAGCTTTGTTAAAGCGAGAAGAGAGTAGTGCCAGATCTTCTTCGGGAAACTCTTCAAGTTGCTCATCTGTTAAAGAAGACATGGAAGACAAGGCAAAGCTAGAAGAAAAATTTGCATTTGACATGTTAGGGTTAGAGATCAAAGCAATTGATTTAATGTTACCCTTCCTGGCAAGAACATCCAACTCATGAGTTTTCAACTTAGAATAAAGAACATCTAAAGTAAGTGTACTCATGGTAGTAGATTCTTGTATAGATGTTACTTTCATCTCCCACACCGACATGTCCAAAGCACTAAGCAATTGTCTAGCATTAGCAGCATCATCAAAGCTAACTCCAACAGCACGCAAATTGCTAAGAATCTTATTAAAACGTGCAAAGAAGTCATCTACCGACTCTCCCGGTTTCATCTCGAATCGCATGTACTCCTTTTTGTAGATGTCTTGGCGAACCTCTTTCACAGTATTAGAACCTTCATGGTAATCACAAAGAGATTTCCATACCTCATATGCGGATCGAAGATGAACCACACGATCAAAGTCGCTGCGTCCCAAGCCTTGGATGATCAAGTCCCGCATGACATCCTTGACCACCAAGACCTCAATTCCTCCTGAACCTAGTCCCGAACCTTAGTTCCTCCATGAACCTACTTCCGGTCCCGTCATCGACCACATTCGTCTTCGAGCAATACCTGCACATGAACAAACCACAAAACAAATCCGAGCACAAGTCCACGACTTGACTCAATGTCAATCCATGCAACTACTCACATGAGCATTGCATAAAGTCCACTTCAAGCATCATGAAATTCTCACAAATTTCATAATCTCAAAAACAAATCAAACACAATTCCAAGTTTGCTCAAAACCCTAATCGAGCAAAAACGCATTCACGACGGACCAAAAATTTGGTCCGGCGTACATGTAAAACTTACTGTTTTTAAGAACATAGTCCCGCGCAAAAACCTCCAGAAATACATCTATGACATACCAAAAAATTTGGTCTGTAGTACATGGAAAAAAAAACGAGGTCGCCAAAAACATGTGTATGACAGACCAAAAACTTTGGTCCGTCATACATGGGAAAAACGAGTTCGCCAAAAGCATGTGTATGACAGACCAAAAACTTTGGTCTGTCATACATGGGAAAAACGTGATTTCTTGAACAAGCGTAAAAGCATCAAAATCACGTTTATGACAGACCAAAAAGTTTGGTTCGTCATACATGCGAAACTCACTGTTTTTGGATGTTTGGTCTGGCGCAAATGCAAAGTCTCTGTTTTTGGATGTTTGAATGTTTGGTCCTTCATACAAGCAATTTTGCAAGATTAAACCTAATCAATTTTTCAGCACATTATCAAGCCAATTTTTCATCACATGATTCACAATCTCCCCCTTGATGAAAACATTGGCAACACCACTTTAGATTTGAACATTGGAATTCTCTTTTACAAAAGATTTTGAGATCCTAAGGATTAACACCAAAACACAGAACCTCCCCCTTTGACAAAAAGGCAAAACAAAATCTCCCCCTGAGAATGAAAATGTGTGTGAATGTGCAATGTGTCCAAGAATTCCAAAATCCTCCAAACTTCTCCCAAAAAGCTCAAATTTCAAAAAAAAACTTTTTCCCTTTTTTTTTCTTTGAACTTCTCAAATATTCCCAAAATTTCTCCCCTTTTGACAATGGATTCATCAAGAGTACAAAAGAGAGAACATGTTCAAAATTTTTCTGAAACAATGATTCACAATAAGAAACAAGGGAGTGCCAAGATAGGAAAAGATGAGCTCATTCGATCATATAACCTTATATATCACATAATATGCAAAATACATGATCTTGAAGTGATTTTAACAAGTTATGGAATGACATGCATCTCAACCTCAATTCAGTCAATTATAGCCAAGTACTAAGCAAAACCATTAGTAGAAAAACAAAGGCTCAAAGTTGAAGCAACTAACAAATCAGGGCGAGCAAGTAGTTTCAACTCCAATCTAGTGGACCAAATTAATCTTTAAACAAGATGTGCATGTGGCATGCTTGAAGCATACTTCTTTTATTTCCTTGAAGTGGCATGCTTGAAGCATACATCTTGTCTTTGAAGGAATGGCATGCTTGAAGCATACATCTTATCTTTTTTAGGAAAGCATGCAAAGCATACAACTTGAAGCTTTTGCTTCTAACAACCCTTTTTTTTATTGATTCCCTTTTTCTTTTCTTTTTCTTTGATTGTAAACATGCAAAAATGATTAAAAGGTCTTATGAAAGAGTAAAGCTGAAAATACACTTGCTCCATAGCCCAAATTTGTCAAGAAGATTCAATAACAAGCCTAAAAGAGTAAGATATCACAGAGTATTTAGCTATAGGCAATCAGTCCAGGGAATTCCGCAATGTCATTTTTAGTTCAAGTGAGACAATTAGATTATCATATATTAGCTCAATTACATAACATATAAAGAAATATGATAAAGTGAGCTCATCAAGTGAAAGAACTTGGCAAGGAAACTCCCCCTCAAAACAAACCCATTGGATGAACAATTCCAAGTTCTCCCCGAATAAAAGCAAAACGAGAAGAAGACAAAGGTTTTGTGAAAATGTCTGCCAATTGATGTTCAGTATCCACATGATGAAGCACAATGTTGCCTTTTTCAACATGATCTCTAAGAAAGTGAAATCTGATGTCAATATGTTTTGTTCTTGAATGTTGCACAGGGTTCTTAGCAATGCAAATTGCACTAGTGTTATCACACAGAAGAGGAACACTATCCAAAATAACCCCATAATCTTTAAGTGTAGCTACTATCCAAAGAATTTGAGAACAACAACTAGCGGCAGACCACATATTCAGATTCAGTGATTGATTGTGCAACAGAAGATTGCTTTCTAGATGACCATGCAATGAGAGAATTTCCCAAGAAGTGACATGAACCAGAAGTGCTTTTCCTATCAGTTCTACATCCTCCAAAATCAGCATTAGAAAAAGATCTCAAACTAATGCATGAGGAAGCAGAAAGCCAAATGCCAAAATCTTGAGTTCCATGAAGATACCTGAAAATCCTTTTGACAGCTTGTCGATGTGAAGCACGTGGGGAAGCTTGAAAACGAGCACACAAGCACACAGCAAATTGTATATCCGGCCTTGATGCAGTGAGGTACAAAAGTGAACCTATCATGCTTCTATATTCCTTTTGATCAACCGGCTCACCATCTTCATCCGGATCAAGTGTGCAAGCGCTCTCCATGGGTGTCATGATCGGTTTGCTGTTTTCCATCCCAAATCTATGCAACAAGTCTTTTGTGTATTTGCTTTGATGCACAAAAGTACCATCCTTTGTTTGCTTGATTTGAAATCTCAAAAAGTATGTCAACTCACCCATCAAACTCCTTACTCATCATACTCCTCGCTCCTCGCTTCAACGGTTGGATCTTCGAGGTGCAGGGGTGGGGAGGCTACCCTAGGGCAGCAAGGGGGGTGGAGGAGAGGTGGTGGAGAGGTGGGGAGCAAAGGGGGCAAGGGGAGGGGGCTCACAGCCAAAGGGGGAGAGAGAGTGGGGGGTGGCGGCTAGGGCTCAAGGGGGAGGGGTGGGGCGCACAAGGGGGCAGGGGGAGCCTCTTAAACTAGCCCATACAGGAATCCTAATCCTAAATGGACTCCCACTCCATCCCACCAAAGCTCACAACCCCTTCTTTTAGGCCCAAACTCCCCCGGAAATGCCCAAACTCCCGGAAACAGCTCAGAAACGCAATTAAACCTCATACCATATGGTTTTAACCTCCAATATCATATTTCATAATGTTTTTAATCTCATTATGCACATTAAATAAGGTTACGACACTCCGTGGTGTCACAACTAGTATGCAGCTAATGAGTTCTCCGGTTAAAGTGCCATGCAAACTGATCAACATGGCACCATTGCTTGTGAAGCTGAACCAAGAGAACCATCATACCTACACATTTAAGACACAAATGTGAATTGAATAAATTTTTGGCAGACCACAGATATATACTGATAATATTTTAAGAAAACTTGGTAGCTGATTTCTGTTAATTAAATGTTCAACAAGGAGATACGTACATAGAGACTAACAAGTGAGCTCCAATCTGCATAACTATAATTCCTTCACCTCCTGGCTTTGTTGTATTAACGCAACGGGCACAAAACAAGTATTCATGTCTTGAGGTGACCAGATCTACAAATGCACAACTTGCAATCACAATATTGCTGGAGATAACAAAGATGAAAGATTCGAAGATATAATTAGCTTTCAACTTTTTCTAAAAGCAGTAAGGAAGATTCAGACTCATAATGCGAGAGACTCACATTGGTTTGGCGCAATAGAGAAGAACTTCATGTGCAGATTATTCCGTTTAACAAAGTCCAATAATGGTTGCAGATCGACAGCTTTCAATTGTGTTCCCTCTTGCTCTGCTCTGGACAATTAAAAAAAAAGTTTGTAAATTTTTAACTTCAGGAACTAGAGCGTTCATGGATATTAATGAATATGTTTTTTTTTTTTCATTTCTTTCGCACCGAGATCTCTGTCACATCTGTTTCAGTTATTGAAATCCATTTCAAATAAATTATTCATTAGTTTAGTTCTAGGAGACCTGATCCAAATTTCTTCGTTCAAGCTTCCCTTCATGTCTAAAATAAATATAAATTTATTAGCATTCAAAGATAAATACGAGAGTGAACCAAAATTACCAACAAGCAACGCAAATTTGCATAAATGCATTTGACTTTCAAACTATCTCCCCTCCTCAGTGTATAGGTTTGGAACCAAGGTTGTTACAACCGCAATCCTACCAGTACAATCCTATGATCCTACGATCCCACCAACACCATTACAACTCAAATCATACCTTGAGTCATAATCAGTAGGATTACTCTTTGAGTCAAAGGATTGTGTAGGATCACGGTAGGATCGTGGTAGGATCTTATAGATTATGAAAGACTCAGGTGGTTAGTTGTGTCCTAGTCCTCTATTCAGGCTGGATAGCAACTATAAAGTAGTCAATACTTTAGAATTTGGATCGAGAGGCTTGGGATAAAAAAAATTAATTTGAATATTTTTCTTTTACCTTTTTAGTATAAAATGGTCAGCTGTTTGTAACATCCTCAGTTTCGCTTTCTGGGAAAAATTTAATTTAAATTAAGTAAATTAAAAAATTGGAGTTTCCTTGGTGTTTACATTAACCTGGCATCCTTTCCCATCCAAAATCAGAATTTAATTCCATTCCATTCGAAAAATCGAATTTCCCGGTTCACGCTGGTACTCGAAATTTCACCCGAGTCCAAAAATGCTCCAAAAATCCCGAAATCACTTCAATTAGGTCCCAAATATTCCAAAATGATTTTTGGAATGATTCCCCGGATTTTTGGAAGCTCTTTGGTATTTTATCTCGCGCGGCTTTTGTTTAATGCCTGCTATTCGCTCCAGAATATTCAAATCCACAAATTTCATCCAAATTCCGCGAAACCAATTTTATTGGGTTCCAAATATTCCAAAATGGTTCTAGGAATTTTTCCGAAATTTTTAGACCATTTTTCCTGGTTTTTCCCTAGGGCGGTTCATTTACGTAACTCTCGGCCAATCGGAGCTTGCCACGTGGCGCTACAGTGTTGTCTTCAACCTCTTGCTTGGAGTTTCCAGAGAAACTCCCATGGAGCCATCCATACATGCCTCTCTCCATTCAAACCACCATAACTTCCTCCACACACCTCAAAATCACGAACGGTCGAGTCCGTTGAATCCGTGACGACGATACCTTTCCGTTCCCCACCTTCATTAGACCTCAATCCCGCCGAAAACCGTCGCATTAAGCAAAAACCGAAATGCACATTAATGCCATTAACTCGGCCGTTTCTTCTCCAAACGGCGTGCTTCCACCTCTCATTGCTTCGTATTAGGACCCCCTTCCCGGTGGTAGCACTCACTCTTAGCCTCTCCTCATCGTTCATCCGCTAGATCAAGAAAACCGGCGCCGGGTCATATTTTCGTGTGTTCTTCGTGTTCATCCTTGTTCCTCCCTCTCCGGTGAGTCAATCCTCATTCCGTTTGTTTCCTTGTGATCGTGTGGGAGTCTAGATTCTAATCTTTCAATCAATTTTAGGATCCATCAAGATTTGTAGACGAATTTCAAGTTTTAGTCACTTCGGCCGAAACTCCGTTTTTCGCCAAATTCGTCGTCTCCGATGAGAATTGGTTCAATTCCTTGATCCTATAGGCTCCTTAGGATGTCCTCTAGATGATCCATCTTTTTATTTGGCAACGATTCATGGGAATTTTGTGTAAAAAGTTGGTTTTTGGAAGACTTTGAGCTCTCTATTTTTTTGGAGAGTCACTGTGCTCGGGCTCACACCGCCGCCGCCGCCCGCGCCCGCCCATGCGTGCCGCCGCCCTCCCGCCGCCGCCGCCGTCGCCGGCCAGCCCCCCCTCCAAGCTCCTCCACTCCTCCCATGGCTATGGCCAAGCTTGAAGAAGCCCCCTAGAGGATGACACCATGGGCCCACATGGCATAGACTCACTCCAATCCAAAAATCAGAAAAAAAAAATAGAAAAGGGAATATTCATCGTTTTCGATTTTTCAAGGTTTTCGAACTTCGGAAGCTCATATCTTTTTCGTCCGAACTCCGATTGACTCCGTTCAAATTCCTAAATTCATCTAAAATCAATACCTACCTGTCAGTACTACTTTGGTAATTTTTGAATTTTATTTATTTTCTTGTATTTTTTTGTTGTCTCGTTTTGCGCGTAGCCGAGGAGCCGTCCTAGTCTGCCGACCCCGCCGCTGGACTTCAAGCGTTCGACGACCTCACTGCGACCGAAGGCAAGTCTCCTTGACGCATGTTGAACCAATGTTTATAAATGTGTTTACAAAGTTTTATAACATGCATGCTATGTTTATAATCGTATGTCAAATATAAGTGAATAGTTAATTCGATTTGTCAATACCTCCTTTGTTATTGACATCCATGTTTACTTGTAACCCTAGGACATTTGATATGCCATGTTTACCTTATATGTGCCCTTTGTTGAATAGTACGGTAGTTTTGCTTAAGACCAATATTGATGAAAATAACCCATGGGTGGGATTATACAAAAATGATGATTTAAAGTGTGATTTGGAAATGATTACAAAGGTTTTGGTACTGTTTTTCTAAAATAAAAAGAAAAGGAAAAATGGTTTGGACTTGGGCAGAATGGAATGTCGGGTGGGTGCGGATTGAGTACTAATTGCATTGTGCAAGTGCCGCCCCAAGTCAATTAAGGACCGACGCTTATGATTGTCCATTCTAAGCATAACCATACTTCCACATGTCTATAATGGTACGACCTGGCTAACTAATTTGTAGAAACCTAACTTAGACTCGCCAAATGGTGGAATGTGAGTGCCGGATAGAGGCAAGACTGTTTTTCTCACACGGCGCAAGAGGGGGCTTCTATACTGTGGATAGAACCCTAACAGCGGTGAAACCTCAGCAGGTGGGTCGGGTTAGGCGTATACATTGTAAAAGCCTTGTCATGATCTCTCTGCCGACACATCAAAAGAAGTGTGTTAATTGCATGGCATCGAGAGGCGATCATGTCTTGTGGGTAAAGTCGTACACCTCTGCAGAGTTAAAACTATTCGAATAGCCGTGCCTACGGTCAAGGGCAAAGCAAAGAATGCTTTCATATTGGTAGACTTTGGTTTTGATTTTAAACTTAAAACGGTGTTTTGTTTTGGGGTTCGGGAGTGGTTAGAACTCTCGGATGTTTAATGGCGGATTGAGCCAACAAGGTGGAAAGAACCTGTTTTATGCCTTGACGGTAAGAGTCATGTGAGATTGAACTTAATCTTTTAAAAGTTGACGGTTAGAGCTTTTATACTGGTGATGGTGGATAGAACCTTCACTGCATTATTACATAATTCAATTGTTAAAAAGAATTGCTAAAATATGCTTTATGAAACTTATTAGCAGTTACAGTTTAATAAAATTTGGCTTTGTGCAAAAGAACCCTATTAAGCTTCCTTTGGAAAGCCCCACATATTCATACTTTCCCCGACTTGCTGAGTACTTTTGTACTCACGCGCTACACATCTTGTCATAATCAGAAAACTACCAGGACGCAGCTGAAGACGGTGAGTTCTACACCGAAGACTTCGAAGAAGATTGCCAAGATAGCTAGTCACGTGTCTTGTTGTCGCATGTGGTGTTTTTGGTGTTTGCTTGTTGTCGCTTTTGCTTCCGCTGTCGTGTCTCCGGTCTCGTGACCGAGTATTGTAATAAGTGGCCATGTGGCCAATACTTTATTATTTATGCTACAATTTCGTTATGTTCGGCAATGACGTATCACTGTTGACTGTGTGTACTAACTACTGTTCTGGGACTAGTACAGAAATACACAAGAGATTTCGGATAGCTGATCCGTGGTCTCACACTATTAGTACCGACAGAAATACTAATCCTAATAAGAAGAATGTTTATGGAAATTGGTTTGACCGTGGCTAGCAGCATCGAGTGTAGAATGATGCTAAAAAGCGGGACAATCAAATGCAATGTCGATTCACTATTTAAGAAGGAGCGATTTGTATATTGAAGCATCACTTAGTTGGAGTTGATTTAATATGAAATCTTGTTAAAAAGTTTGAACTAATGTTTGAGAGGAGTTTTTCAAGCATTTTGGGACTCAAGTAAATGGGAGTTATGACATTAGTCAAAGTAGGTA
Source organism: Rhipidocladum racemiflorum (assembly GCA_036346355.1). Lineage (NCBI taxonomy): Eukaryota > Viridiplantae > Streptophyta > Magnoliopsida > Poales > Poaceae > Rhipidocladum > Rhipidocladum racemiflorum. Next base: position 53,555,709 of record CM070577.1, on the reverse strand, counting down.
TCAAATGATTAACTAAACACTAAGATCACTTGTGAGATACATGGTAGATTAAAAAAATCTATTTTATTTGCAGAATCGGGTAAGACCTTAGATTCTAAGATCCAATCCTACAATGTGATCCTACCGGAGCATCTCCGATTCGATTCAAGATCATGATCCTAACAACCTTGTTTGGAATAATCGTTTATCAAATTGGTATTTTAACTGCATCTCCCAATAGCTGTGGATGGAGATAATATTGACATTAAACTACAACACTACTAAATTCATCAATCAAACTTCCTGTAACATCCCAAAATTTGCTTTTAATATATTTAGTGTGTTTCTAGGATTAGTTGTAATTTTCTGAAATTTGCTTGGAAGCCTCGCGAGTAAGTCGGATTTAAGTTTAATCGTATTAAATAAAGAACATGCATTTTCGAATAAGAAAAAAAAAATCTAAAATTTTGTTGATAATTAAGATAGTTGGAAGATGAGAGTGTTCGCTTCAAATATTTTCGAAAAATATGTTGTATAACGTAAGTCGTTGATTTTATAAAAATCGGTACAGGTGTCTGATTCACGAAAAGAATTTTCGCGGAAAATCTACACGTCGAAAAATCGCGAAACCAACTTTGTTAAGTCCCAAATAGTTCCTAGTATTTTAGAGGAATTCTTTAGATTTTTAGAACCTCTCTGTTATTTTTTTTCTCTAAAAATGTTTTGAAACGTATACATATATAACTACGTGCATGCATGACGTGTGGACGATTGAGTTTTCCAAGCCGTTCTCACCTCTTCCATTCCCAGCCGTTCCAAGTAATTAACTTCATTACTCCATGCGTTGAAGCCTTCAATTCTCAGCCGTTTCCTCCTGCATGGAGTAGCTAGTGGTATGGGCATGGACTAGTAACGTTCCTTCATGCATGCGTGAGAGCACAAAAATGATGTCCCAGGTGGAAACTCGAACCCACAATCAAGACTCCCAATTCCAACGTGTTAGCACCTGTTAACCATTCTTTCATCCCAGCCGATCCCATCTCCAGCCATTTCTATTTTTTTCTTCTTCTTCTTCAACCAACGTGTACTGCCATTGCTGCCATCTCGCCGTTGTCGCCGCCACTGCCGTCTCGTCGTCGTCGTCGCCACCGTAGTCGCCTTCGCCGTCATCGACACCGCCGTTTATGTCGCGCCAGCGCACTCTCCAGCCTCGCCTCCTCCCGCGCCGACGATCCGTGCTACTACCGTCGCCGCTATTTACGTTGCCGTCGTCGTCATCGCCGCTGTTGACGTTGCTGCCGTCGTCGTTACCACTGGCGCAGTCTCCGGCCATGCCGCCTCTCACGCTCGTCGATCCATGCTATTGCCGCTGCCAACTGGTACTCCCTCTCGCGAGTGTGCTGTTTTTATCCATCGGATGATCCCGTCGTGTGTAATTGAGCATGCACGTACATGCATAGATGTTAGTATTGTTAGTGTTATGCCCTTGAGGCAATCATATGGATGATTGTAACATGACTATGTTTATAAGTAATAATATGATTATTGGTCCAATGAATGTATATCATTGTTTTGATCAACAAGTGTGTAACTTGTTTATGAAGCTCTTTACTTATTGACATAATTCGATAAATATCTCTGATCGGATATCATCGTATAGGACAACGATGAATAAATCAGCACATGTATTGTTCGATGATCATGTTTCATAGATCATGGGATATGGAGATATCATCAATACATTGTGGACGCATGTCGAAGAACATGTGTTAGATAGACCTACAATGGGACACTGCGAGAATGTTACATTCTTATGTGTCATCAGTGTATCTCATACATAGTAGATGTATGATCCTTAGACCTGAGATTGTCATATTCCCTACATGTGTAATAGTTTACCTTAGGGTTACCAAACACTATTTCCTAACCCGATAGTTATAAAGGTAGCTTTCATGTTTACTATGAAACATGTAGAGGAAGTGGCGATCAAGATGGAATTTGCCACTCCAATGTAACGGAGATATATGTCTAGGCCACTCGTGTGATATGATTAAGGAAGTGCATGGCCATGCCGTGATTGAGAAGTCAATCACAACTTATTAATATATCACGGATACGAGAGATGGATTGAACTATCAAAGGATGACATGCTTCTCGCCTTGAGTTCGATCTTCATATAGTTTGGCAAAGGGATTATTACATCAGTACTTTAATCATATGCGTTTGGGAGTTGGCATGCTCTGCAAGGAGCCGCTACCGACTATTGGATTAGAAAAAGGGTTTTCCGAATCCATGTCCAAATGCGCATGAACCTACAGGGTCACACACTTAACGGGCTGGGACGCATTAATTCAGATTGGATCCGTAATTAATGGACCTCGTGGGCTTAGCGCTAGATGGGCCCTGACTACCTAGGGTTTCACCTCGTGACTTTATAAGGAGGGGAGGAGGCTAGACGTAGGACACACTTTCATGCGGTTTAGAGGTGTTTCGCCATAAACCCTAGCCACCTCCTCTTGTTGCCCCTGCCGAGCGACCCGGTGCTTGCACACCGACGCACGGCGTTCCATCCCCGGACGTGTGGACTGCTGTGGTGACGCTGCTGCTACTGCGGCGTGGAGAGGACGATCCATGGCGAGGACGATCCGCGGTGAGGACGATCCGAGGCGAGGACGATCCGCGGCGAGGACGATCCGCGCCGAGAACGATCCACTACAACGACGTGCGAAGGATTCCGCAACTGCGCGTCTAGTGGTAATAGATCTATGATCCCCTTCTTGCGAGTAGCTTTTCTGGTTTGCGGTAGAAATTTTATTTTGTGCTAGTGTAGCATACCGCATTCCCCAACAAGTATGTATGCATATCTACGTTTATATTAGGCTTCATGCAGATATATATACGTATACTAGAGTTCCAGACGCGTGTATATATGTTGGTATATGTTAGGTTGCGTGAGTGGTTACATACATATGCTAGTATATATATATGTGGGATGTCCGAGACCGGGGTCCTGCAAAGAAGCCTATGGACGACTCGTATGAGCAGTACGCTGGGCTGAAAGCCCAGAAACGCCACAAGGAGGACATGGTCAGGGCCCAACTTCCCCTCCAAGGCAGCTAGCTACCTCCCCGATGAAGCTTCGTCTCGCGTCAGGACAACCCTGCGTAAAGCAAAGCCTGCAGCCTGGCGCCTGCAAGCCTACGGCCACCAAAGCCTGGTGGATCAATAGGCGTGGGTCAGGAAAGTAACGACCAAATCTCCTGGTGGTAGTTGGGTTCGGCAGATAGAGACAAATAGGATACTCATGAGTCCACCTGGTCCAACGCTAGGTGGCGCCCCTTTGTAACGTGCCCTCCCCCCCAGTACATAAGGCGGGAGGAGACAACACTGAAAAGGGGGGAGGAAAAAGGAAGAAAACTCATATACACAAGAACACAGGACTAGGGTATTATCTCGATCCGGAGAGCCTGAACCTGTCTAAAAAACCCTCGCTTCCTGTGTTACCATCGAGCTCTGATCTCGCGCTCATCCTCCTTGGATCACGAATCTCATTGCCGATGAAACCAACCGTCGACAGCTGGCTCGCCAGGTAGGGGAGCCAAGCGTGTGAAGATCTCCGTCGAGCTTGATGGCTGCAACCAGTGGAGTTTCTACAGTTTTTCTCCCGGATCAGGCTTTCTGTTTTGGAAACCTGGTCTTCGTTGCCGACGGTCTGGGAAGCCTTTCTCTCTTGGAAGCGGGCGCGCTGCTACGCAGGGAGGCCTCCGGGGAGTCATTGTCGCGACCACTACCCGAATCGGGGAGTCTCGCCGTTCTGTGCCCACAAGCACCAAGCGGGGCCTGAAACCCTGGTCTCACCTGGAAGATGACTCAACAGGCGCCGAGTCACGGGTGGTAGGGGTCCTTGCTACCAAACCACTCGGGACCTCCGATCGCCTGGAGTTATCTCCCTCGGGCTCTCCCAGCTCGCGAGCCGAGTCGGAGGGAAGCTTGGAAAGTTGCTGGAACTTTCATAGAGTCTGCGTGATCAGGGGCTCGCGTATGGAATCGCAGCAACGCCCCGACGATTTGGCGGCCACCGAGCAGGACGGCGGCCGTAAGGAGGAGCTGGACACGCGCGCTCGAGCCATTCGAGGTCGCGGCCGTGATGTCAATGAAGATATTCTGCAGGTCAAAATGGGAGACCAGGCAGTCTTCCATACCCCGCAACAGAACATTATAGCCTCCAAAACGCTCCTTGACACTTTGAGCCCAAAGCTAGAGGCCGACAGCCCGGTTGCCATGATCATGGCCCAAGTAAAAGCCATGGTGACGGCGGCAGCGATCCAGCAAGCTCAGAGTGACTAGCCGGCAAGGGCGCACTCACGCGTCCCGGCCAGTACTCAGACGGCCAGCAGTCGGCCGGGTTGTGGAGCTCCCCACCGGGGACACCGTGTTCCCCTCCGTGGGGACCACCTACGCCGCAGTCTCAACCGCGACCTCCGCTCTGACCTTGAAGCCAGATGGCGCGATCGGGAAAGAGACGAGCAACGCCGACACGCCGACGAGTACGTGTGACACCACGGAGTGTCGTAACCTTATTTAACGTGCATGATAAGGTCAAAGACAGTATGAGATGTGGAAATAAGGTTAAAACCATATGGTATGGAGATTATTAACGTTTCCGGGGTTTTGTGCCTTTCCGGGGGATTTTGGGCCTTAAAGAGGGGGTTGTGGGCTTTGGTGGGATGGAGTAAGAGTCCATTTAGGACTAGGATTCAGAGTAGGGCTGGTAAAAGGGGGTCCTTGCTGCCCTTGGGCGCCCACCCCCCATTGTGTGCGCCCCCACCTCATCCCCTTGGCCCTAGCCGCCCCTTCCCCCCTTGTATGGCCGTGCGCCCCCCCTTGCCCTCTCCTCTCCACCTCTCCACCTCTCCTCCACCCCCTTGCCACCCTATGGTGGCCTCCCCACCCCTGTATCCTCGTGGATCCATCCGAGGAGCGAGGAGCGAGGAGCGAGGAGATCTATTGGAGTTTTCGTGCGTCGGGCAAAGGTATGACCATGGGAATCCTTGGGGTTGCTCTAGGGACAGTTCTAAGGGTGTTTATAAAGTTTTTTGATTAATTGGTGGTGCTGGAATTGAGTAATTTGGATTAGATCTAGATGTTTCCACGTTTTTGTTCTGGGACAGCATGAGCAGTCGACCTAGGGTTACGTTTATCGCCAATTTAGATTCCGAATTTGGTCGTACGGACATTGAAGAAGTTGTAGAAAATTTCTTTATCTTTCCGTGGATATAAAGAACGTTAAATTCTGCCTAGCCGTTTGAAAGTTATGGCTGTTTTACCGAGCGTGTTAAAATCTGTGACGTGATTGGAATAGATCACGGTAATCTTTAGATTAAAAAAGTTTAGAATCCGAATCAGTCTTTCCATATAACTAGAAAAAGTTGGGAAATTTCCTAAGCTATGCGAGGATGTACTCGTTTAATTGATTCGGAGTCCCAGAACTTAAGTTATGCCTTTTGCAAGGCTGCTGTCCCGACGGGACAGAACCTCTGTTTTTAGGTTTTGCGAGTAGTTGGCAATGTCGGGGTAGATGGAGGTTGCGTACTGTTTTGTGGACATGATTGCGAGTGTGTGATACCTATGTGCAGGTGGTGCGACCCCGGGAGTGCCTTCTACTTCCCGCCAATCCGTTGCCCATGGTTGAGGCAAGTGTGTTGTAATGAATAGCGAGTTGTAGGTTGCTTGTTGAGAATATATGGAATTGACTTCATGATATATGATCACTTGCCATGCTTTAATGATTGCCAATGATATGATGAGCATGTTTATTATGTTATGATGCCATGTGTAAATATGTGAGTTAAATATGATGTTGGCATAATTGCATACATGACATGTTACATGGCCCGGGCGGTGAGAAAGTCATAACTAATCCGGGAAGGTCGGTGAGAAAGATATGACTAATCCGGAGAGCCAATGAGTAAGTCCTACATCGTGATTCCATTCACCGCGGTGAATGGAAGCGAGGAGTAGGCACCCTCCATCTTCGGGATGGAAGGGGGGAGAGGGTACACACCGACGGGTGTGTACTCAACCATACCTGTATGAATTTTCAAGGAGACATGAGCATAGCATCGCATTGCATACATATTGAGGACGAAAATGTTATGTGATTATGAATGAGATGGTTTACATGATAAGAGTTATTATTGCCATGAAATTGTTCTTGTTGTACCATTACAATATGCTTGCTGAGTTTTGAACTCACGCTTGTGTTTTCTTGTTGTTTTAGGTACCATGAGAACGGCATGCAGCGAAGGGAAATAGACACATGTCCGCACGTAGCTTCACCCATTGATTCCACAAGTCATTCTATTAGTTTTGATAATAAATTGCGTGTGATGATTATTGCTTTAAGGCTTAGCTTTGCAATATAAGAGTTTATTGTTCGTTTGACACTTGGAGACATTAAGTGCTTGATAATAGTCTTATATGGTCGTTAAGACTTTAATTATTGCTGTTTTAGCTGCCTCTCATGTTGCCTTATATTGCTATACTGTTGTTGCTCCTCCAATTCATGTTAAAACAAAGGATATGCTGCCGAAATCTCGGTTTTTAGCATATGTACCTTTGCTGAAATTTATGGTAAATTGTGGTATTTAGATGTTGTTTAGCTTATGTTTGGTAGCATTCAGGCATATTAAATGCCGGGGTGTTACAGTTGATATGACTAATCCGGAGAGCCAATGAGTAAGTCCTACATCGTGATTCCATTCACCGCGGTGAACGGAAGCGGGGAGTAGGCACCCTCCATCTTCGGGATGGCAGGGGGGAGAGGGTACACACCGACGGGTGTGTACTCAACCATACCGGTATGAATTTCCAAGTAGACATGAGCATAGCATCGCATTGCATACATATTGAGGATGAAAATGTTATGTAATTATGAATGAGATGGTTTACATGATAAGAGTTATTATTGCCATGAAATTGTTCTTGTTGTACCATTACAATATGCTTGCTGAGTTTTGAACTCACGCTTGTGTTTTCTTGTTGTCTTAGGTACCATGAGAACGGCATGCGGCAAAGGGAAATAGACACATGTCCGCACGTAGCTTCGCCCATTGATTCCACAAGTCATTCTATTAGTTTTGATAATAAATTGCGTGTGATGATTATTGCTTTAAGGCTTCGCTTTGCAATATAAGAGTTTATTGTTTGTTTGACACTTGGAGACATTAAGTGCTTGATAATAGTCTTATATGGTCGTTAAGACTTTAATTATTGCTGTTTTAGCTACCTCTCATATTGCCTTATATTGCTATACTGTTGTTGCTCCTCCAATTCATGTTAAAACAAAGGATATGCTGCCGAAATCTCGGTTTTTAGCATATGTACCTTTGCTGGAATTTATGGTAAATTGTGGTATTTAGATGTTGTTTAGCTTATGTTTGGTAGCATTCAGGCATATTAAATGCCGGGGTGTTATTCTGATTGGTATCGAGGCGAAATGTAGGTCCTTGGAATATGTATTCTTAGTGTCATACCTTAAGTTGCAACTAAAATATGATGTGGAATAACTTAGAAACATGGCTTAGGTCTTAACTAAAATTTTGTTATAGGATAGCAACATTAAAACTTGCCAAAGTGGTATAACTAATCTAAAATTTGACACACTTGGTTGCACAGTAGGTTAGGGTTTTTGGTTATCATTGCATTGCACTTAATTATTTGATGAAGACTATGCGTATCATGATGTTTGATCTTTGTTCTTGATTATATGTTGTTGTGCTTCTGTTTATGGGTTTGGATGGTTGTCTGTTTGTAGCAACCATGCCGAGGGGTAGAGGCCGTGGTCGCCGTGGCCGTGGAGGCCAGGGGCGAGGTTCTCAGGGAGTTACGGAGTCTGTTGCTGAGGGTAGCGTTTCGCTCAATGCTCGCGGGCCAGCTCAGGAGGAGCTTCCAGCTGCACAGTCAGGGGCGGGTATACCTGCCGCCAATGAGGATTTAGTTCAGGCTCTGCAGAGGGAGATTTAGGAGCTGCGCCAACAGTTGCGGGCAGCCCCTACTGTTGTGCCTCCCCCTGCAGCTGCCCCAGTTGTTGCCCCCGCTGTGCTGGAACCGAGGATGAGTCTCCGGGAGTGGATGTCCCTCCGTCTTGACACTTTTGACGGAGCGGGCATGCCGATCCAGTCCGCAGATTGGCTGCGATACATGGAGAGGCAGTTTGAGGTCCTAGAGTTGACCTCGGTCCAGAGGGCTCGCATTGTGGCCTTTCAGCTGAAGGGCCAAGCTGATATCTGGTGGGAGGGGGTTCTGGCTTCTAGATTCGCCGATCTTGGTCCAGTCTCCTGGGAGGACTTTGTGGCTCGCTTCCGAGCCAAGTTCTACCCGGAGTCTTTCCTTGAGCGGATGGAGCATACTCTGACGACTCTTTCCCAGGGAAAGAGGTCGGTGGCAGAGTATGAGGTGGAGTTCAACCGCGTGGTGCGCCGTCTTGCAGTGGCGGTAAACGATCGGGAGAAGGCAAGGAGGTTCCGTAGGGGCCTCAACCAGGAGTTCAGAGTTGTCATGGGGGTGACTGTCCCTCGTGACTTCTGCTCCGTGGTGGAGCAGGCGAAGGGCATGGAGCTCGAGTTGGAGCTCTCCCGTGATAACCAAAACCCGGGTGGTTCAGGAGTTCCTGCGGCCCCAGGCGGGGGCCAGAAGAGGACCTTTGGTGGAGGAGGTGGGTCTTCTCAGCGACCCACCTTCAAGAAGTTCAAGGGAGGACAGGGCTCCGCCTCAGGGGCTAAGATGAAGCCGCCCCAGTCGTCTTCCTCGCGAGTGGCTGTTCGTCCTATGCCCGGGTAGGGCATGATGTGTTTCAAGTGCGGTGGTGAGCACCGTGCTTCAGAGTGTGGTTGGACCGGGAGTTGTAACCACTGTGGCAAGCCCGGCCACATGGGACGAGTCTGCCGGATGAATCCTGGTAGCATCATCAAGTGGGAGACGGTGCCTTCTCCTCCCACTCCAGCGGCGTCTTCCAGAGGTTCGGTGCACATGATGGCTGCCCCTGCTTCTCAGCCGCCCTTTGCGTGGGCGCCACCAGCAGCTTACTGGTGCCCACAGCCGTCTGCTCCTCCGCAGTTGCCTCCTCCGCCCCCAGCCTTCTTGGGGCATCAGCCAGGAGTCGGGGCTCCTACTGTCCCGGCGCCATCAGGAGTGTACGCTTTGCCGACCGCCGAGTCAGCCGGGCATCCAGAGGTGGTTTCAGGTACTCTGCTCGTGGATTCCGTTGATGCCCTTGTTTTGTTTGATTCCGGAGCATCATATTCCTTTGTGTCGTCTGAGTTTGCTAGTAGGGTTAAGTTGGGAGTTCAGCGGATTTCTGAGTCTGTGCTAGTCAGTTCTCCTGGGGGGGTTTGATTGCTAGCTCTTTGGTTTGCCCGGGCTGCACCATTGCCATTGATGATGAGGTTTTCTTTGCCAATCTTATGGTGATCCAGTTGGCTCCTTTTGATGTCATTTTGGGCATGGACTGGCTGCATTAGTACCATGCCAAGATCTGTTGTTTCTAGAAGACGGTTGCCTTGCAGGCCCCGTCAGGGGTAGAGTTGACCTTTCAGGGTGGTTTACCTTCCAGTTCCATCCTTGCTTTGACTAGTCTGTTTTCTGGTCGCCGTTTGAGGCAGTTTGGTTTCCTCATGACCTTGTCTGAGAAGCCATCATCTTCAGTTTCCATTGAGGAGATTCCTGTAGTGAACGAGTTTGTTGATGTGTTCCCTGATGAGTTGCCTAGTTTACCTCCCGTGAGGAACGTGGAGTTTCATATTGATCTTGTTCCGGGCACTCGACCTATTTCTATCTCTCCATACCGCTTGGCTCGTCCTTTTTAAGACGAGTTGAAGAAGCAGTTGGAGGATCTGTTGGCCAAGGGCTTTATTCGGCGTAGCGTTTCGCCATGGGGAGCACCCGTTCTCTTCGTCTCGAAGAAGGATGGAAGTTGGCGCATGTGCATTGATTATCGTGCTCTTAATCAAGTGACAATCAAGAACAAGTATCCTTTGCCTCGCATTGAGGATCTGTTTGACCAACTGAAGGGATCAAAGGTGTTCTCCAAGATTGATCTTCAGTCGGGGTACAATTAGATCCGTGTGAGGGAGCAGGACATTGAGAAGATTGCTTTCTCCACTAGGTATGGGCATTATGAATTTAAAGTTATGTCTTTTGGACTAACTAATGCTCCTGCTATCTTTATGGAGGCGATGAACAGTATGCTACACAAGTACCTTGATGAGTTTGTGGTAGTGTTCATCGATGACATTCTGATTTACTCTAAATCAGAAGAGGAGCATGAGCGACACTTGAGGCTTGTGCTGAGCACCTTGAGGGAGAATCAGTTCTTTGCTAAGATGAAAAAGTGCGAGTTCTGGATTTCAGAAATGGGTTTTCTTGGCCACGTCATCAATCCAGAGGGCATATCCGTAGATCCTAGCAAAGTTTCAGCAGTTTTGGATTGGAAGAGGCCTTCCAATGTCAAAGAGGTGTGTAGTTTTCTTGGGTTGGCTAGCTACTATCGGCGTTTTGTGCAGGATTTCTCTATCATTGCCAAGCCACTTTCGCAGCTGACTCAGAAGGGGATGAAATTCAGTGGACTGCAGAGTGTGAACACAGTTTCTGCACTTTGAAGGAGAAGTTAGTGACTGCTCCTGTTCTTACCCTTCCCGAGCCGGACAAGCGCTTCACTGTGTATTCTGATGCTTCTCGGTTGGGACTTGGTTGTGTGCTCATGCACGATGGCAAGGTGATTGCTTATGCATCGAGGCAGCTGAAAAAGCATGAGCAGAACTATCCCACACATGATCTTGAGCTTGCCGCGGTGGTGTTTGCATTGAAGATATGTAGGCACTATCTGTATGGTGAGTCTTGTGATATCTTCACTGATCACAAGAGCATCAAGTACATCTTTACTCAGAAAGATTTGAACTTGAGGCAGAGGAGGTGGCTAGAGTTGATAAAGGACTATGACCTCACCATCCGGTATCATCCGGGGAAGGCAAATGTGGTGGCTGACGCTCTCAGACGCAAGGCAATGCCCCCTATCGTTGATTGTCTTGCTGCTGATTTTGATCGTTTGGGAGTCTCCTATTGCTTTGTGGGGACCGTGCAAGCTGAAACTCAATTGATTCTTGAATCAACGATTCCCGAGCGTGTGTGAGAGGCACAACAGCATGATCGGTTGCTCCAGCAGGTGCGGAAACGCCTGGAGGATGGCAAGTCTGGAGACTTTACCGTTGATGATGTGGGGACTTTGAGGTTTCAGGGTCGTCTATGCGTGCCTCAGAAATCCCAAGTGAAAGAGGATATTCTGAAGGAGGCTCATCGCACCCCGTACACGGTCCATCCTGGGGAGACCAAGATGTACAGGGACTTAAAAAAGAATTTCTGGTGGAAAAGGATGAGAGTGGATATTACCAAGTATGTGGCGTCTTGTGGGATCTGTCAGAAGATCAAGGCTGAGCATAAGCGTCCCGCTGGTCTATTGCAGCCATTGGAGATTCCTGTGTGGCCATGGGATGACATCTCCATGGATTTCGTGGTTGGCCTACCTCGTACTCCACGAGGGAAGGATGCTGTTTGGGTTGTGGTGGACCGTCTCAGCAAGTCTGCGCATTTCATTCCTATCCGCACTACCAATTCTGCGATCGACTTGGCTCCCATCTATGTGCGGGAGATTGTGAGACTGCATGGTGTACCCAAGACCATTATTTCTGATCGGGATGCGAAGTTCGTCTCCAAGTTCTGGGAGAGTTTGCAGAGTGCTTTGGGTACGCAGCTTCGCCTTAGTACCGCTTTTCACCCTCAAACGGATGGGCAGTCTGAGCGTACCATCCAGACTTTGGAGGACATGCTCGGGGCTGTGTGATGGCTTGGAAAGGTAGCTGGGAAGATCATTTGCCGCTTGCGAGTTTGCTTACAATAACAGCTATCATTCCGGCATCAGGGCTGCTCCTTATGAGGTCTTGTATGGCGGAAGTGCAGATCGCCACTTTGTTAGGATCTTTGTGGGAGAGAGAGCAGTTCTTGGACCGGATTGGGTTCAGCAGATCGTTGATCGCGTGGCGGAGTGCAGCAGAACCTTCTCGCAGCATGAAGCGCATGAAAAAGCTATGCTGATGTGAGGCGGCGAGACTTGGAGTTTGAGGTGGGTGATAGCGTACTCCTGCGAGTATCTCCCACCAAGGGTGTGGTGCGTTTTGGCACCAAAGGAAAGCTCAGTCCGAGGTATGTTGGGCCTTTTCCTATCATCACCCGAGTTGGTAGGCTGGCCTATCGTCTGGAGCTACCAGAATCCATGCAAGGTGTACATAATGTGTTCCATGTCTCGATGTTGAGGAAATACTTGCATGATCCGGAGTTGGTGGTTCCATTGGAACCACTAGTGCTTGAGCAGGACCTCACCATCGGGTCCCGTCCTATGGAAATTCTGGGGACTTCGGAGCGAGTAATGAAGAACAGGACGCTTAAGTTTGTCAAGGTCCTGTGGTCACATCAGACTGAGAGAGAAGCGACTTGGGAGCTGGAGTCTCGCATGCGCGAGAAGTATCCCGAGCTTTTCGTCTCAGGTATGTGATGTGAGACCTAGCTATCCTTTGCTTTGCTGGGCTGCGTTTTGAGTGCGAATTAGATTCGAGGTCGAATCCTGTTGAAGGGGGGAAGAATGTGACACCACGGAGTGTCGTAACCTTATTTAACGTGCATGATAAGGTCAAAAATAGTATGAGATGTGGAAATAAGGTTTAAACCATATGGTATGGAGGTTATTAACGTTTTCAAGCCGTTTCCAGGCCATTTCCGGCGTTTTGGGCCTTTCCGGGGGATTTTGGGCCTTAATGAGGGGGTTGTGGGCTTTGGTGGGATGGAGTAAGAGTTCATTTAGGACTAGGATTCAGAGTAGGGCTGGTAAAAGGGGGTCCTTGCTGCCCTTTGGCGCCCACCCCCCATTGTGTGCGCCCCCACCTCATCCCCTAGGCCCTAGCCGCCCCTTCCCCCCCTTGTGTGGCCGGGCGCCCCCCCTTGCCCTCTCCTCTCCACCTCTCCACCTCTCCTACACCCCTTGCCGCCCTAGGGTGGCCTCCCCACCCCTGTATCCTCGTGGATCCATCCGAGGAGCGAGGAGCGAGGAGATCTATTGGAGTTTTCGTGCGTCGGGCAAAGGTATGACCATGGGAATCCTTGGGGTTGATCTAGGTACTGTTCTTAGGGTGTTTATCAAGTTTTTTGATCAATTGGTGGTGCTAGAATTGAGTAATTTGGATTAGATCTAGATGTTGCCACGTTTTTGTTCTGGGACAACATGAGCAGTTGACCTAGGGTTACATTTTTCGCCAATTTAGATTCCGACTTTGGTCGTACGAACGTTGAAGAAGTTGTATATAATTTCTTTATCTTTCCGTGGATATAAAGAACGTTAAATTCCGCCAAGCTATTTGAAAGTTATGGCTGTTTTACCGAGCGTGTTAAAATCTGTGATGTGATTGGAACAGATCACGGTAATCTGTAGATTAAACAACTTTAGATTCCGAATCAGTTTTTCCATATAACTAGAAAAAGTTGGGAAATTTCCTAAGCTACGCGAGGATGTACTCGTTTAATTGATTCGGAGTCCCAGAACTTAAGTTATGCATTTTGCAAGGCTGCTGTCCCGACGGGACAGAACCTCTGTTTTTCGGTTTTGCGAGTAGTTGGCAATGTCGGGGTAGATGAGAGGTTGCGTACTGTTTTGTGGATATGATTGTGAGTGTGTGATACCTATGTGCAGGTAGTGCGACCCCGGGAGTGCCTTCTACTTCCCGCCAATCCGTTGCTCGTGGTTGAGGCAAGTGTGTTGTAATGAATAGCGAGTTGTAGGTTGCTTGTTGAGAATAGATGGAATTGACTTCATGATATATGATCACTTGCCATGCTTTAATGATTGCCAATGATATGATGAGCATGTTTATTATGTTATGATGCCATGTGTTAATATGTGAGTTAAATATGATGTTGGCATAATTGCATACATGACATGTTACATGGCCCGGGCGGTGAGAAAGTCATAACTAATCTGGGAAGGTCGGTGAGAAAGATATGACTAATGCGGAGAGCCAATGAGTAAGTCCTACATCGTGATTCCATTCACTACGGTGAACGGAAGCGAGGAGTAGGCACTGTCCATCTTCGGGATGGAAGGGGGGAGAGGGTGCACACCGACGGGTGTGTACTCAACCATACCGGTATGAGTTTCCAAGGAGACATGAGCATAGCATCGCATTGCATACATATTGAGGATGAAAATGTTATGTGATTATGAATGAGATGGTTTACATGATAAGAGTTATTATTGCCATGAAATTGTTCTTGTTGTACCATTACAATATGCTTGCTGAGTTTTGAACTCACGCTTGTGTTTTCTTGTTGTTTTAGGTACCATGAGAACGGCATGCGGGAAAGGGAAATAGACACACGTCCGCACGTAGCTTCACCCATTGATTCCACAAGTCGTTTTATTAGTTTTGATAATAAATTGCGTGTGATGATTATTGCTTTAAGGCTTAGCTTTGCAATATAAGAGTTTATTGTTCGTTTGACACTTGAAGACATTAAGTGCTTGATAATAGTCTTATATGGTCGTTAAGACTTTAATTATTGCTGTTTTAGCTGCCTCTCATATTGCCTTATATTGCTATACTATTCTTGCTCCTCCAATTCAAGTTAAAACAAAGGATATGCTGCCGAAATCTCGGTTTTTAGCATATGTACCTTTGGTGGAATTTTTGGTAAATTGTGGTATTTAGATGTTGTTTAGCTTATGTTTGGTAGCATTCAGGAATATTAAATGCCGGAGTTTTACAGTACGAGCGCTTCAGCATCCTTCCAGGGGATCAGGGCGCTCGTCAAGCCCAATCCCCCTCATGTCGCTCACCACCCGGGCGGCGTGATGGGGTCATTGAAGGGGTTCATGCGTTCACCCCCCACCTTCGCCGAGTGGTTTGGCCCGATGGGTTTAATCCCAACGGTATTACCAAATTCGATGGTGAATGGGACCTAGAGGCCTGGATGCAGGTATACGCGTTAGAGGTCAGGCCAGCCGGGGGAGATCAGAATGTGATGGCTAACTACCTGCCGGTCACGCTTTCGCCCCGGGCCCAGGCGTGGCTCACTGGGCTCCCAGCAGATTCTATAGATTCCTGGGGAGATCTGTGTGAGCAGTTCATCTCAAATTTCCAAGGAATGTACGAGCGCCCTAGCACCCCCTGGGACTTGTACCAACTACACCAGAAGAAGAATGAGTCCCTACGGGAGTTTGTCAAGCGTTTCATGCACAGGAAGAGCACGGTTCGGGATGTCACAGATGCGGTCGTGATCGCCACCTTCCAGAAGGGAGTCAGCGATCCTGATCTCATCAAGAAGATGTCTCGAAAGCGTCCAACTTCGGTTTGGGAGTTGTTTGCCTTAACGGATCGCTTCGCGTCTGCCTCCGAGGCCTTAGCCGAGCGCCACGACGAGAAGAAGGATAACGTCGAATTCTCCAAGCGAAAGGAGAAGAAGCGCAAAGGCGAAGAGCTAGTGGCAACAGCTGAGCGTGGCCAGTCCTGAACGCCCAAAACGAATGGATATGACAAAGTGATGAACTCGCTTTGTCCCTTCCATCCGAAGGGAAGGCATGCCGCCAAAGACTGCTTTACTTTGAAAAGATTTGCCCAGGAAAGCAAGAGGCAAGCCGGGCAGGGTCAGAGCGAAGCGGTCAGGATGCAGCCTCCACCCGAAGTGGAGGAAGACTATCAAGAGGCTGAGCTTCAGCTTAATTATATCTTCGGGGGCTCGGCCGCATACGAGTCCAAGCGGAAGTAGAAACTTGCCGCTCGGGATATCAACGCGATCGCGCCGGAGACCCCCTAATACGTACGGTGGTCCGAGGTTGCGGTCACTTTCGATCGCTCAGATCACCCGGACCGAATCCCATTTCCCGACAGATATCCTCTAGTCTTGGGACCAGTCGTTCGCGGCATCAAGCTCAAGAGGGTGCTGATCGATGGAGGGAGGGGCTCAACGTCCTTTTTGTCAAAACTCTCGACGATATGGTTATCTCTTGGTCAGAGCTGAAACATGGGTCGTCGCCATTCCATGGGGTGATTCCCGGGACATCGGCGATGCCACTCGGGCAGATCACTCTGCCGGTCACTTTTGGCACGAGAGAAAACTACCGTACCGAGAACCTCAACTTCGAGGTGGCTGATTTTGGGACAGCGTATCACGCCATCTTGGGAAGGCCGGCACTAGCCAAATTCATGGCGGTGCCCCATTACGCGTACCTGGCATTGAAGATGCCGGGACGAAGTGGTATTATCACGCAACGTGGTGATATCAAGTAGTCTTTCTCTTGCGATAGAGAGAGCTGCGAGATGGCCGAGATTTTGGAGGCACAGGCCAGCTGGGAAAAGATCCGGCTAATGGCGGAATCCAATCGGGAGGAAGGAGATGTCCTGACTCGGATGGCGCCGAAGCCCGGAATCAGTCCCGAAGAAGGCATAAAGAAGGTTACCCTCGACCCGTCCGGCTCGACTCAAACAGCCTTGATCGGGACAGGGCTTGGGAAAAAATAGGAAGACACGCTCGTCACCTTCCTCCGAGCAAACAAGGACATTTTTGCTTGGAAGCCGTCCGATATGCCTGGAGTTCCCAGGGATGTGATCGAGCATGCGCTGAACGTGGACAAAGAGGCCAAGCCCATCAAGCAGAGGTTGCGACGGTTTGCCCAGGACCGCCGAGACGCCATCAGGGAGGACATCAGAAAGCTGTTAGCAGCAGGCTTCATCAGAGAGGTATATCATCCCGACTGGCTGGCAAACCCTGTACTTGTCCACAAAAAGAATAAAAGTTGGCGCATGTGTGTTGATTATACTGATCTCAACAAAGCGTGTCCAAAGGATCCCTTCGGGTTACCTCGCATCGACCAAGTGGTAGATTCCACCGCTGGGTGCGAACTCCTTAGCTTCCTGGACGCGTACTCGGGCTACCACCAAATCCGGCTTAGAGAGGAAGACTGTGAAAAGACCTCGTTCATCACTCCATTCGGAGCGTCTTGCTACGTCACGATGCGGTTTGGGCTGAAAAACGCTGGCGCAACTTATCAGCGCACGATACAGCGATGTTTTCACAATCAACTCGGGCGCAACGTGGAGGCATACGTGGACGATGTAGTGGTTAAGACGCGAGCGAGGGAGAACCTTACCTCCGATCTGGCCGAGACGTTCGAAAGCTTGAGGGCCTTCCGGATGAAGCTCAACCCGGAGAAATGTGTCTTCGGAGTTTCCTCCAGAAAACTACTCGGGTTCATTGTCTCTCACCGTGGGATCGAGGCAAACCCGAAGAAGATCGAGG
Organism: Rhipidocladum racemiflorum; assembly: GCA_036346355.1. Taxonomy (NCBI): domain Eukaryota; kingdom Viridiplantae; phylum Streptophyta; class Magnoliopsida; order Poales; family Poaceae; genus Rhipidocladum; species Rhipidocladum racemiflorum. The sequence goes on along the minus strand of CM070577.1, from coordinate 53,538,336 downwards.
CCATCATGAGAATGACACCTCCTTCTAGTTAGAAGGATGTCCAGAAGCTCGCTGGATGCATGGTGGCACTCGGCAGATTCATTTCCCGACTGGGGATTCAGGGGATGCCCTTTTTAAGCTCCTCAAGAAACAGGATCACTTCGAGTGACGGTTGAGGCACAACAAGCTTTCGAAAAGCTCAAGGCATTCCTTTCCACCCCTCCGACCCTGGTTTCGCCAATGCCAGGGGAGCCTCTACTACTTTACATAGCGGCAACGACCCATGTGGTCAGCGCTGTAACACCCCGGCATTTACTATGCTTGCATGCTACCAAACAAAGGCTAAACAACATCTAAATACCATAATTAAACATAAATTCCAGCAAAGGCGCACATGCTAAAAACCGAGATTTTGGCACCATCTCCTTTGTTTTAACATGAATTGAAGCAACAACAATAATAACATGTCAAAATGGCATAATGAACGATAGCTATAACATGATCAAACGGAAAAACAGCCACCATACCACTAAGGATATAAATTCTATCCCTCACATGACAAATATGGACTAATCAATTACTCAAAACGACCAACGAATCATCGAAACCATAGTTTAGTTCAATGAGTTAACCATAACCATAAGGGAAGGAACATGTCATTGTTTAAAAGTGTGATGCTAAGTGATGACGTGTGACTAGCTCCCTTTCCCGCATGTCTGATTCATGGTACCTAAAAGAAAACAACATAACACAAGCGTGAGTTCATCACTCAGCAAGTATATTGCAATGGTACAAACATAAACAATTACATAGCAATAATATCTCACATCATGTAAACCATCTCATTCATGGTCACATATTATCATCATCATCAATATGTATGAAGTGCAATGCGATGCTCATGTCTCCTTGGAAACTCATACCGGTATGGTTGAGTACACACCCGTCGGTGTGCACCCTCTCCCCCCTTCCATCCCGAAGATGGAGGGTGCCTACTCCTCGCTTCCGTTCACCGCGATGAATGGAATCACGATGTAGGACTTACTCATTGGCTCTCCGGAATAGTCATAACTTTCTCACCGACCTTCCCCGGATTAGTTATGACTTTCTCACCGCCCGGGCCATGTATCATGTCATGTCATGTATGCAAATATGCCAACATCATAAATCACTCTTACATTAACACATGGCATCATAACATAGTAAGCATATTCATCATATCATTGGCAATCATTAAAGCATGGCATGTGATCATATCATATATCCAATTTCATCTATTCTCAACAAGCAACCTACAAACCGCTATCCATTACAATACACTTGCCTCAACCACAAGCAACGGATTGGCGGGAAGTAGAAGGCACTCCCGGGGTCGCACCACGTGCACATAGGTACCACACACTCACAAACATGTCCACAAAACAGTACGCAAACCCTCATCTACCCCGACATTGCCAACTACTCGCAAAACCCGAAAACAGCGGTTCTGTCCCGTCGGGACAGCAGCATTCCAAAAGGCATAACTCGGGTTCTAGGACTCCGAATCAAATAAACGAGTACATCCTCGCATAGCTTAGGAAATTTCCCAACTTTTTCTAGGTATATGGAAAGATTGATTCGGACTCTAAAGTTGTTTAATCTACAAAATACCGTGATCTGTTCCAATCACGTCACAGATTTTAACACGCTCGGTAAAACAGCCATAACTTTCAAACTCCATCCCACCAAAGCCCACGATCCCTTCCTTTAGGCCCAAACTCCCCCGGAAAGGCCCAAAACCCCGGAAACGGCCCGGAAACGCTATTAAACCTCCTATGATATGGTTTTAACCTCCAATACCATATTTCATAAAGTTTTTGACCTTACATTCACATTAAATAAGGTTACGACACTCCGTGGTGTCACAAGCGCGGCGATAGTGGTGGAGCGGGAGGAGCCAGGACACCGTTACGGAATTCAGCGTCTGGTCTACTTCATTAGCGAAGTGTGGGGCGAATCCAAGGTACGGTATCCTCAAGTACAAAAGTTGCTGTATGCCGTGTTGGTTGCGTCGCGGAATTAAATCATTACTTCCAAGGACACCAGATTTCAGTAGTAACCTCCTTCCCGGTAGGAGATATTCTCCATAATCGGGAAGCTACTGGGAGAATCTCAAAATGGGCGGCCGAGCTTGGAGCTTTTGACATCTCATTCAAGCTGTGCACCGCCATCAAGTCACAGGTCCTAGCCGACTTCACAGCCGAGTGGATCGAGTCCCAGGCCCCCCTCGTTGAACAAGAGCTGGAGTATTGGACGATGTATTTCGACGGATCCCTCATGCTCAATGGCGCTGAGGCTAGAATTCTACTCATCTTGCCGAAGGGAGATCAGCTCAAGTACGTCCTCTGGATTCATTTCCCAGCCTCGAACAACGCCGCGGAGTACGAAGCACTCATCCAGGGGCTCCGTATCGCCATATCGCTCAGAATCCGACGATTGACGGTTCGCGGGGACTCGCAATTACTGGTGAGTCAAGTACAGAAAGACTGGTCATGTGTCGATCAGAACATGACAGCGTATTGTCAGCGGGTCTGGGAATTGGAGAACAAGTTCGATGGATTGGAGTTGGTCCACGTCCTGCGCCGGAATTATGAAGTGGCAGATGAGTTAGCGAAGATGGGAGCCACTCGGGCGGAGGTCTCGAGTGGCGTGTTCGTTCAGGAGCTTCATGAGCCAATGGCGTCCAAGCAACGAGAGCTGAGTAAGAGCCCCGTGGCGAAAGTCCTAGTCATCCTAGTCATTCATCCCGACTAGCGACCCCGTATTTGGATTATCTGTTGAAGGACAAACTCCCTGAAGCTGGCACCCTGGCCGAGCGCATCGCGCGACAGGCCAAGTCCTACGTGGTGATTGGAGAACTCTTTCGAAAGAGCCCCTCTGGCGTCCTCAGACGGTGCGTTTAGGAGCAACAGGGAAGGGACCTACTCAAGGAAATCCACTCGGGAGTATGTGGGCATCATGCACGTCGAGCGCTTTGGTCGGAAAGGCCTACCGCCAAGGTTTCTACTGGCCTACCGCGGTGACAGATGCGAAAGAGATCATCCACGCATGTGAAGGCTGCCAGTTCTACGTGCGGCAAACACATTTGCCGGCGCAGGAGCTGCAAACTATCCCCATCTCTTGGCCCTTCGCAGTATGGGGGCTTCATTTGGTCGGACCCCTGAAAAAGGCCCAAGGGGGTTTTTCCTACCTCTTCGTTGCCATATACAAGTTCACCAAATGGATTGAGGCCAAACCAATCGCCGCGATCACGGCGGTCAAAGCCAAGGAGTTCTTCCAGGGTATCGTGGTCAGATTCGGCGTACCAAACAAGATCATCACGGATAATGGTACTCAGTTCAGAGGTAAAGAATTCCAAGAGTGGTGTGACGATATGGGAATCAAGATTTGCTTTGCTTCAGTGGGTCATCCTCGAAGCAATGGGCAAGTCGAGGGGGCCAATGGCATGGTCCTTCAAGTTCTGAAAGCTAGGATCTTCGATTGCCTCAAACCGTACGCCGCGCGATGGGTAAAAGAGCTACCATCAATACTATAAGGGCTCAGAACTACTCCTAGTAGAGCAACCGGGCAGACCCCCTTTTCTTGGTGTACGGGTCAAAGGCGGTCCTACCAACAGAACTGGAATTCGGATCCCCGAGGGTCCAGAACTATAAAGGGGCCGAGTCGGAGGAAAGCTGATTGGAAGAACTTGATCAACTCGAGGAAGCCAGAAATGTTGTAGCAATTCAGTCAGCCAAATATCTCCAGGGCCTCCGGCGCTACCATTTTCGCAATGTTCGAAGTCGTACCTTCTCCAAGGAGATTTGGTCCTCAGAAGGAGCCAAAAAACCGAGCATAAGCTCTCCCCGATATGGGAAGGTCCTTACATGGTGGAAGAAGTAGTTTGTCCGGGAGCTTACCGGCTCAAGCGCGAGGATGGCGCGGTCCTGGTGAACACTTTGAACGCCGAACAGCTACCGCTTCTACGCTTAAGTTATGTATCCAGCTCCCACATATTAAATAAAGCTATAAAATGTTTTGTTCTTTGATTTGTCTTAACTATCGTGCGACCGAGTCAATCTCGAGTGCTTACCACCTAAATAACGTGGCGTGGCGTCTAATCCGAATTGTGCCGGTACAAGCTATGTGTAAATGCCTATTCGCGGTGAAGTCGCGACAAGCGGCGAAATCCAAACGATTGTAACAGCACACAAAGTAGGAAAGACAAAGCTAGAAAAGGGTATTAACCACTCGGGCACAACGGTTAGCGGTTCCAGGACCTTTCTGGGCATGAAAGTCCTAGTCGGCAGTCCCTAGTTAACGAAAATTCGGCCCTATAGCACCTCGCGTGAGGGGGGGGGGAGCTGTAGCGATAGGCTAGGGCTAACGACGAAGGCTAAGATAGTAAGACTCAGGAAAGCCTGAACAACACACGGTTACTGAATAACTTACATTATATTCCACATTAGTAATTTACATTACTGGTTTCTTTTTTTTTCTTTTTTCTCGCAAAAAAAAAGGCCACTCGGAACGCTTGGTAATGAAGGAGCAGTCAGCTAGAATGGCGAGGTCCAGCTACTCGGAAAAGCGCATCTGGGATGAAAAGGCCATGAGCCAAATCCCGGTGCTCAGCGGGCTGAACCTGTCGGCTAGAATGGCAAAATTCAGTCACTCGGATAAGCGTTGGGGGGACAAAAAGGCCACGAGCCGAGCCTCGGCTCCCAAGGGCTGGACTAGCTGGCTGGAGCGCTAGAATAATCATTCGGCCAAGCAAAGAGTGAAGGGGACAAATCGTATTAGAATATTGAACAACATCTCAAACAAAAGTTGGTGCTCGATATGAGAATTTACATCAAAGTCAGAATTTAAAGTTTTTCAGCAAAGCCTGTGATGTGCTGGAGACCTCGTCAAGAAGTGCGTTGGCCTTGTTCTCATCACAGGCGAAACCCTCCTTAATAGCTTCAAGGTCAATCCGTGGATAATGAGACTTGACCACTGCCAGTGCTTGATTGGCACTCATGGTCGCCGACTCTTTCGCGTATGACCTGACCTTGTCAGCTCCCTCCAGAAGAAGTGGAATGGCATCGTCCCCCTGATTGGGTTCAGCTCCCTCAGCGCACAGAAGGTGTAGCACTGGCTCGCAGGCATCGCGGAGCTCAGCATGTCTTCGTTCGACAGTTTTCGCTTGCCTGTCCAAGATGTTGAACTACGCTACCGTCTTCTTTTTATATCCTGCGCAAAAGCCAGGCTGTCACCAGAGGGCGCATCCGGCTCAAATAAGGCGAAGTGGGACTTGGTAGCTTACTCTCCAGCTCCTGCTGAGTCCTCTCCAGGCTAGCATGAGTCTGAAGATCGGAGTTCCTTGAAGCCTTCAGCTGTGTCCTGAGCTCGGTAATTGTCGAGTCGCGTGTTGAAAAGCGGGAAGTTAGACACGCCCCCAACCACTCAAAAAGGAAGCATTCGCGCTGAGCCTAAAGAAACTCATACCTTAAAGTGATCCCTGAAGTTCCGCTTTTTCTTCGCGAAGCGCCAGGCATCGAGCTTCGAGCGCGTAAACTTCCTTCCACCTTTGCTGACTGAGCTCATTTATCTTGTCCTCATACCTCTGGTGAGCTTTAAGCTTGGGCAACACTTTCTGGAAGAACTTGGATCTCTTCTCGGAGTAGGTTCCCATATCCTGCGCACCACAACAGAGTGCCGGAGAGAGTTTAGCGCTTTACAGGCACGCTAAAAAAGAAGAGGAGATTGGAGAGCTTACCCAGACCAGCTGGCTGCACTTCACTATAAGCTCGTAAAGCTCCATTCGGGCTGCCACTTCCGCCTCCTCGTCCTCTTCCATTCCATCCCAAGTAGAATCTCCTCCCCACCACATGGTCCGAGTCGGGGGCTCTGAGAGAGGGCCAAGTGGTGGAGGTTCTCGATGAATTTCCTCCAGTTGAGGGGATGAAGGATCGATAGGTTCATCGTGTCCGTGGCCGATGGATGGCCCAACGGTCGAACCTGCCGGTGAAGGAGACGACGTTCGAGGAGCCGTCTCCTGCAGCGGCACCTCACCCCTCCTTGTCGGTGAGGCAACGGGTGAAGTAGTCTTTTCTGGAGAAGCCGGTTTTGGAGGCTCCCCCTCGAAGGATCTTTCCACTGGAACGTCTGTGGAGGGAGCCCTTCACCAAAGAAGAGGCGCGTCGGGATAGATATGAAGAAGCAAAAGCAGGAGTCAATAGGTAGAATACCTTTTGGACATATTGAATTTCATCCCAGGCTTTCTACGAGCTCCAGCACCACTCGGAGGGGAACCCACATCGACTCTAACCCTCGGGACTGATGCTGGCTCGGAAGATTGAGACCCCGAACCCTGCTCCCCAGGATTAACAACAGTCGATGGCCTCATGGGTCTGGGAGCAGATTGGGTTCGAGGCGGCATGACTGGCGTAGGAGGAGCTTCAGTTGTTGGCCCCCGAATGACTGGGCCACCGGCCGTGAAGGAAGCAGACACCTCCTCCGTTGATAATTTCTTCTTCTTGGAATCTGCCGGCCGTTTGGACTGAATGTTCTTCAGTTGACAGAGGTCGACAGTTGGAGCATCCGAAAGGAAAGTTTCATGATCCTGAGAGACGAACGGCCATATATTGTCAGAGTCGCAAATCAGGTAGAAACTATGAAGTGAGTTCTCAAAAGTAGGAAACACTCACCCTAGGGGGGGCTTTCCGGGCTGAAAATGTGCCAGGGCAACCTCTGTTGGAAATCTCGGTGCCCGGGGTAAAGAAGTGAATCAATCGCGCAGACAGAACTTCTTTCAAAATGGGATCATTTGTCTCCCAGGTGGGATCCTGAGCCCCGCTGTACTGGAATCCCAAATGGATTCACCCCTACAGAGGCTGCACCCGGCGTTTGGCAAAATTGACGGCGATCCCAATGCCGGTCAAGCCCTTACTCTTTAAGTCGGCTATCAGTGCTAGACGCTCGGTGACTTGGTCCAATTCGTGATCCTCTGGGGGAGGTTTTGAAGGATCGGCATTGGCGTAATAGAACCATTCCTGTTTCCAACCTTTGAGGGAGGTTTTGAAGGGGATGGAGAAGTAATGTCTCCTCAGGCCCTCCCACAGCTGAAATCCGGCTCCCCCAATGGCATTGGGAGTGTTTCGATTCGGATGAGGTTTGAGTAGGAAAAGAGAACGGAACAAGCTAAAATGAGGACGGGTCCCAAGATACGCCTCACAAAGGTGGACAAAGATGGCGATTTGAAGGATGGAGTTAGGGTTTAGGTTGACCAGTTCGATCTCATAAAAGTGAAGAAGCCCCCGAAAGAAGACGCTCCTAGGAACACTAAACCCCTGCCAAAAGGACTCGAAGACTACAATTTCGTCAACCCGAGGAGTGGGATGAGATTCACCTGATGTGGGCCGGGCGGATATCAGCTCAAGAGGAGGGAGAACGCCGGCGGCGACTAGCTCCTCCAGGTGAGCCCCCGTGGTCACGGAGGTCTCCCATCCTGTGATCGCCGGAGCCGCGCCTTCATCCGGCGATGGAGAAGAAGACATTTTGGTGGAGGGGAGCTTTTGGGGAGAAGTTTTGAGCGCGAAGCCGGAAACCCTAAGCTATCAAGGTCGCCCAAGGAGTTTCAGAGATTTCGGAACTCAGTTGGTGGAGGGGCAAAGGTGTCTTTTCCAAGCGAAGGATCCTCTATTTATAGGAAGTGGAGCTAAGTTTTCGCCTCATGGCGGGAAAACAGTAGTGGCTCCTGTACATAATGCTGGACTAGATCTAGGGCACGCCCCACGTCGGGCCGATTCGCTGTGCCGCGCAAGTCGCGACCAGGTGTCAAGTCTGGTCCGAGGTTTGGGATAGAGTGCGCCCCACGATGGGCCTGAACACCGGTAGCCACGGAGGATTGGGACTGGGCACTTTCCAAACATCCTCTAGCGATACACCCCATAATTTGGGGTCAATTGCTGGTCGTTGCTGTTCGGCATGATTGGGTACCGCGGGAGGATTTGACCAAAACAGTCTTGAGGATACGCTCCATGGGAGTCGAAAGTTGTGCACCATAAATGGGTACGAGTATCACTCTAAATGACCGCGGTATGTCCCGTGAGGGTCAACTGTGCTCCATGAGCCAGCTGCCGCACGCCTTGACCGGGTGCGGATACCACTCGGCCATGAGCCGACCCATTTTCTGGTACGCCCCATGAGGGCCAATAGCCGCACACCCTAAGGGGGTGCGGGTACCACTCAGCCACGAGCCGGCCCACTTTAGGTATGCCCCAAGAGGGTCAATTGTGCTCCACGAGAGCCAATTGCCGCGCACCGTAGGCGGGTGCGGGTACCATTCGGCCACGAGCCGACCCATCTTTTGGTATGTCCCGTGAGGGCCAATAGCTGCACACCCTAAGGGGCGCGGGTACCACTCGGCCTCGAGCCGGCCTATTTTCGATATACCCCATGAGGTTCAAATAAACGGGTGTAAGCGCTATTCGGACATGAACCGGGAAACGCTAACATTAATCCCGTGTACTAACAAGTCCTTTATGATCTCCTTACCTATAGAAGTCTTTTTTTACATGATAGGACAAGGTTATCCGATCTGAAAGCACTTGGGGGCTACTGTGGGATGTTCGAGACCGGGGTCCTGCAAAGAAGCCTATGGACGACTCGTATGAGCAGTACACTGGGCCGAAAGCCCAGAAACGCCACAAGGAGGACATGGTCAGGGCCCAACTTGCCCTCCAAGGCAGCTAGCTACCTCCCCGATGAAGCTTCGTCTCGCGTCAGGACAACCCTGCGTAGAGCAAAGCCTATAGCCTGGCACCTGCAAGCCTGCGGCCACCAAACCCTGGCGGATCAACAGGCGTGGGTCGGGAAAGTAATGACCAAATCTCCTGGTGGTAGTTGGGTTCGGCAGATAGAGACAAATAGGATACTCATGAGTCCACCTGGTCCAACGCCAGGTGGTGCCCCTTTGTAACGTGCCCTCCCCCCAATATATAAGGCGGGAGGAGACAACACTGAAAAGGGTGGAGGAAAAAGGAAGAAGACTCATATACACAAGAACACAGGACTAGGGTATTATCTCGATCCGGAGAGCCCGAACCTGTCTAAAAAACCCTCGCTTCCTGTGTTACCATCGAGCTCTGATCTCGTGCGCCTTGTAACACCCCAAATTTTTGCTTTTCATGAATTTAAATGAAATTTGGCACTTTGGTGAATTTCTGGAATTTTCTGGAATTTATTTGGATTTATCTGTAATTTATTTGAATTTATTCCCTTTTGAAATAATTAAAGAATTTGATTTTACAAATAAAATTTTGTTGGAAATATTTTATTTGAGTCCAAAATGTTCTAAAATATTTTCTAGAATTTTTCTGGAATTTTTCTGAGTGTTTTGCTATTTTTAATGAATTAAATGAATTTCTGGGAATTAATTGGATTATTTAATCGCTGGAAAAACCTAATCGGTTTCACTGTTCATCCGACCGGACCCAGGTCCGAGTCAGACTCGAGTCCGACCCGGACCCGACCGAGCCAGCCGTTCCGGTTGAACCCAGTCACCAAACCCTAACGCGTGTGACCGTTGGATCGAGATCCAACGGCCACGATCACGCCACGTCGCCGAACCCGAGCCCGACCGGACCAGCCAGGTCGCCCGAGCCGGACCCGAGCACAAACCCCCGACCATTGGATCTTGATCCAACAGCTCACGTGGAGCCACGTCACCCCAATCCGAATCCAATTCGGATTCCGCCGCCGCAGCCGTGTGCGCCTTGGTTTCTGCGAGTTTCACCGACGCCGAGGGGCCTATTTAATGCGCTGCCGCCGCCAACATGTTGCCGACTTCCGTGCGCACTCGTAGCCCTAGACAACGTCGCCTGAGCCGCCGCCGTTTGCCCGCGCGAGCTCGCCGTAGTTGGATTGGTGTTCCGCCGCGGTTAATCACCGTTTTCGCCGCCGTCCGCCGTCCTCCGCCGCCGTTGAGCTCAGATCCGGAACCGCAAGGACCAGCCGCGTCGGAGGGGACCTTTCACTTCGCCGAAATCGCGCCCAAACGCCGTCGGGCATGTCGCCGTCCCCGTCTCCGGTGAACCAACTTCGCCGCGCGCCATTGCCGTCGCTCGAGCTCCCTCCACCGTCCGATCTAGATCCATGGGCCCAGATTCGTCCACGTCATCCCCGGTGAGATCTCACGTGCTAATCTCCGAATCTATTTTCAACCGTTGGATCTAGATCCAACGGTTTAAACCGTGCCACGTAGCTAAAACCGCACCGTGCTTGGATAGATGTCAGCCGTTAGATCTAGATCGAACGGCTAGGTTTAGCCACGTTGTAAACTCTAGATTTGATCTTGACCGTCCGATCAAGATCGAACGGTCCAGATCAGCCGAGTAGTTTTCCTATTGAGTTAAGCCAGATCTGATCTGGGCCGTTGATTTTCAAATCAACGGCCGAGATCCAGCCACGTGGCTGGAAAACTAACCGTCGCGCTGATGGTAGCGCCACGCCGATGCCGCCCGGCGTCAGCCGTGACGTCACGCGGGGCCCGCGTGTCAGCGACCGAGCCAAACCGCACCATGACGTCACGCTGACGTTATGGTGGGCCCGCATGTCAGCCCACTCGGCTGAACCGTGTGCTGACGTCACCAGAGGGGCGCACATGTCAGAGACACGAGCCGTGGACCGGGTCCACGGTGGACCGGGCCAAACCGTGCGCTGGGTCCATGGACCCGAGGCAACGTGGCGGCCTCTGATTGGTCCACGTGTCATGTTGATGCAATAAATTAATTTCTGAAAAAGAAAATGATTTATTAGTTCGAATTATTGATTTCAAAAATGGATTCAAACTTCAAACGCTTATAACTTTTGCGTTTCAACTCCGATTTGAGTGATTCAAATTTCTAAATTTTCATTAAAATCAGACCTACTAAAATATGAATTTTAATTAATTTTTGATTATGAATATTTATCTGTTTATATTTAATTAATGTTTTCTTTAAACTTTAAACGGTTATAACTTTTGCATTTAAACTCCGAATTTGACGATTCCAGTTTCTAAAAATTCATAAAATTATGCTCTATCTGTTTATGAACTTTATTTGGATGTTTGTGCACTTTTTGTCTATTGTTTATTTATTTATTGTTATTCGCACGCTTTACGAGTAGACGTTGAAGTGCCCGAAGGTTTCGAATGTGAAGTGTTGACCCAGGAGCCAGCTCAAGACCAAGAACAAGTACTCTTTGAAGGCAAGTTGTGCTTTGACCATGTTTATCCCATTTTTAAATTAAATTGGTTTAAATTATTGCATGCTAGTTTAATCAGAAAATACTTTATTTAATTCCGGGGAACTAGATAAATGCCAAATTGCTGTATGACACCTTGGTTCATTAAATATGTGCCATGACCCCTTGTCACCCTAGTTGTGGATTATTAGTTGGACATTATTAAAATGCCAACATGGGTAGTTAGACCGACGTAGTATGCTTAGCCTTGCCACGTGAAACGTTTTGGACAGTCAAATGCTAATATTGATTTAATGAGATATTGCACCTGTTTTCGAGAGAAGTATCATGTGTTATGATTGTTGATGGCACGTGGTGCATGGTAATCAACTGGGGGTTTGATAAATAGATTTTGACCGGGGCGTGTGGCAAGAATGATCGGGTGGGCCTGTTGTGGCACCGGGAACGATGTTTTGGTTCTTCGGGTAGTCTTGCCCTAGTCACCCTAAGGACTTAACCTTGCAAGCCTTTGAACTGAGTCAAACGTGCAACCACATGTCTGTAATGGGACGGACCTAGTTGATTAAGTTGCTAATAACGTATCTGTGGGACCTCGGGGTGTCAACTATACCTTTTGTGTAGTTGTACGGGGAAGCGTACCAGGGCTGCGGCCAGGTACCCATCTAACAGTTGATTGACATAAACTTCGCCTTCGCTAAGGGAAGGGTTAGTGTGCAATAACCGGGGAGGCCCAGTTGTGCTGTTAGAAGTTTCCGAAAGTGTAACACCCTGGCATCTAGTATGCCCTGAATGTCACCAAACATGATAGAAGAAGCATCTAATTACCATAAATTAAGTTAAATTATAGCAAAGGAGTAAATGCTAAAACTGAAAATTTCGGCAACATCTCCTTTGTTTTTCCATGAATTGAAGCAACAACAATATTAACATGTCAAGATAGCATAATGAACGATAGCAATAACAAGACCAATCGGAAATTCAACCACCATACAACTAAGGATATAAGTCTATTTGTCACATGTCAAATATGTACTAATCATTCACTCATAACGACCAACGAATCATCAAAACCACAGTTTAGTTCAATGAATTAACCATAACCATAAGGGAAGGAACATGTCATTGTTTAAATGTGTGATGCTAAGTGATGACGTGTGACTAGCTCCCTTTCCCGCATGACAGTTTCATGGTACCTAAAAAAACAACATAAAACACAAGCGTGAGTTCATCACTCAGCAAGTATATTGCAATGGATCACAAATAATAATTCAATGCCAACATCAATACATACTAAACTTTAACATCATGATCAAATCATAATCTCATATACAACCTCATATCCATGACAAAGCACATTGTACAGAATTTATTATCATCATCATGTATGCAATGCAATGCACATGTCTCCTCTATGCAAATACTGGTATTGCCGAGTTCACACCCGTCGGCGTGCACCCACGTCCCCCTTCCATCCCGTAGATGGAGGGTGCCTACTCCTCGCTTCCACTCACCGCGTGGTTGGAATCACGAGGTAGGTCTTACATCTATGGCACTCTGGATTAGTATAACTTTCTCACCGACCTTACCGGATTAGTTATGACGTTCTCACCGACCTGGCCAAGTCTCATGCCATGTATGCAACATATGCCATAGTCATTAACCATAAACCATTGCATAGCATCTTAACATCATCTTGTTCACCATATCATGGGAAGTACTAAGCATGGCAAAATAGCATAACATGGAAACCATTGCATCTAGTCAAGTCAATCAAACAAACCACATGCTACCCATCCCAATACACTTGCCTTAACCTTGGGCGACGGATTGGCGGGATGAGGAGGGCACTCCCGGGGTTACACCACCTGCACATATATGCCACACAATCACAACGTGCCCAGAAAACAGTACGCCATTGCCCATCTACCCCGATATCACAAACTACTCCTGAAAACTAAAACAAAGAATCTGTCCCTCCCGGACAACAGACTTCAAACTATCATATCTTTAGATCTAACACTCCAAATTGATTAAAATAATACATTCTCGCATAGCTTAGGAAATTTCCTAACTTTTTCTAAGTATACGGAAAAACTGATTCGGCATCTAAAGTGGTTTAATCTACAGAATACCGTGATCTGTTCCAATCTCGTCACAGTTTTGAACACGCTCGGTAAAACGAGCATAACTTTCAAACGGCTAGGCAGAATTGGACATTCTTTATGTCCGCTGAAAGGTATTGAAATTTCCTACAACTTCCTCAATAGGCGGCCAACCAAATTCCGAATCTAAATTGTCGAAAACCCAAACCCTAGGTCGACTTCCCATGATGCCCGAAACAGAGAATGTGGCAAACTCTTGATTCCATCTAATCTACCCAATTACAGCACCACCAAATGATCTAAAACCATGATATCAACCCTTAGAACAATACCTAGACCAACCTCAAGGATTCCCATGGCCATACCTTCGCCCGACGAACGAAGAACCAACGGATCTCCTCCCGGTTCGCGTGATCTCCTTCCTCGCTCCAAATCCACCGGATCTCCTCGTCGTGGAGCGCTCCAATGGACGGATCTTCAGGGTGGTGAGGTGGAGAGGCTTCCCTAGGGCAGCAAGGGGTGGTGGAGAGGGGAGGGGATGGCGCAAGCGGGAGAGGAGGCGCCCAAAGTGGGGGGTGGCAGTTTGGGTGGTGGGAGGAGGAGGTGGAGTGGCGGCTAGGGTTGTGGGGCGCATGTGGGCAGGGGGAGGACACCCCCAAGGAAGGTTATCCTGCCTCCCCCTCCCTCATGGTCCCAAAAATCCTCCCACCAAGGCCCACGACACATCCCCCTTGGGCCCGAACTCCCCCGGAAAGTCCCAAACTGCCGAAAACAGCCCAGAAATGTGAATAAACCTCACAGCGTATAGTTTTAACCTCCGATTTCATATTTTATAATGTTTTGACCTCAACATTCACATTTTATAAGATTACGACGCTCCGTGGTGTCACATTCTCCCCCCCTTAAACAAGATTCGACATCGAATCCGAAGAACGCCAAAATCAACAACAAAGTCCCCAATGGACAAAAGACTTCTTTGCAACACCAAAACATTCACACAAAGACTTAAACCGGAACAAACGACAAGCGAGTTCTCAAAACCAACACTTGGCGAGAAAATATTGATTTAGCTCAACAGAGTGCAACCTCTCACGGTTCCACCATTACTTCCAATTCCCCAATCGAATTCCTCGATTTCACCCATTAAAGGGCTCAATTGAAAATACTACATATGCCCAAAACCTCACGTCAATCATTTCATACAATTATCGCAACCGACAACGCTACCACCAAACACCAATCAAGAACCAAGAAAACATTGGTTCTCAACTCTTGTAATTGGGCGCCCTTTAAACCGAGCGGACCATTCCCGAGAAATGCCACCGAACGAAGTGACTCACTACAGCACATCTGCCTTTCCGATACACAATCATGCTAACATTTCATTCCATCCACTCCCAGGCAAATCTCATACATAGAGACAACTAGCTAAGACAATTGCTCACGACGGGGCATTTAGCTCCGAATTACCTTCATCTTATCTACCACCCATCGATACTCTCAATACAAAACTGAACAACGACATCAACAACCTCCATCAAAATCCACCCTTTATACCACTAATGTCCAACACCTAGCCCAAGCTTGGACCATAGAACCTTACCAAACCACCATTGGTGTGTTTCCCAAGAGGGTGTCGCCCTCACAAACTTTTCACTCAACCAACCAAGCCCAAGAGTATACATCCTTAGCATACTCAACCATAAACCATGAACCCCAAAGCACTAAAAAAAACCACTTTGGAAAGAATTCGGCAACATTCAATGAGCACTCATTTATTTTCCTAAGCCAAATCGCAAAGGAAACACAAATTTCCTATACCACTGCCAAATTACCATAAGTTATTCATTCTTTCTTTTCATACTAGAAAGCAAGGGAAATCTCGTTTCATGACATGAATGCACATTCTTCAAGAGCACTCCGGAATAGTCATATCTCCATATATGACTTTCTCACCGACCTGGCTCATCGACCCTTTTATGATTGAATAAACATAAACGATGTCATGTTTCCTTTTCACCATTCATTCACCACGTAACAAACAATACCGAGTAATCATTCACCAACCGACTACTTCCTCGGTATCACATGTTTGAAACACACATAACATTGACGGTTGCGCTAAATCTTATAACTATGACGGCAACACCGTTAACAGCAAAAGACCACGTCGTGTCAGAACCCACCATCAATTGAAAACTAACCTGCAAAACCTTGCATTCTAACAAAAATCAACCTTTTGGAAAAGAACATCAACTCCAAGTCAAACATCTGCACACACAACCATCACAAATTTTCTCAAAGAGAAAGGGAAACTCATTTCAAAAGGGAACACTTCACTAACAAAATCACTTATGAAACATTCATAAAGATCCACCTTTTGAAGCATTTGCAACCACCACACTCATTTTCCAAATAACTCCAAGTCTAGCCAAATAGAGTTAAAAATTGAAACTCAAGAATATCCAACACAACCCACTAAGACCTTTTGCTCGCTTTAAAATTTACTCCAAAGATGATTCAGTGCGAACGCAAAAGAGCGCGATCCACTCAAAGACATCGGGGTGTAAAACCATACTCATAGCATAAACTGCGCAAATTAGCCAACACCACAGATTGGCACCAATTTCTAAGAGTTTTAGGGAAACTCTGAAACTCAACATAAAGAACACCTCGACCGAAAACATTTAACCAAGATAGCAAACAACCAAACTAGTCCAGAAGGTTTTAAACACCAGCTTAGCATAAATACAATCATCTCTAGTGTTCTACTACGCTTTCCATTAAAGACTTCAAAATTCACTACTTACTCATTGAGAAAGTCCAACCGGATTTAACAAAATTTACATAACAATTTCTTTCTCTAGTTACCATTCCCAACACTTTTAATTAGGGTTTATGATGCTTATAAAAAAAGCACCCAACCAAAACTACATTGACATGATCCCCACGGATCACCAAATCATAATACATCTTATTCTAAATTTGAAACATAGTACTTCAACAAATCTTTCAGCAAGATCAACCTATAAATTTCATACCACCTATATGTTCACGTCTCGACAACCGAACCTTATTCAGTTAAACGACGACTTCAACATGTAAATATTATCTCCACAGGGAAGAATTCGTAAGTGAGACTCTAAGTTATACTTTCATTAAGGATAAAATCATTCATCATGTTAATTATCCAAAGCTCACTCCATCACAACGTGTTAAAATTTTCCTCTATTTTAACCATGGTTTTCCAACGAGTAATCTAAACAGTTACCACCACTACTTAGTCATCAATAACAACAAATGGGCATAATCATCAACCAACAACATTACTTTTAGCTACCCTATACATAGGTGATAACAAAATTACCACCACACAACATACTCCAACTATTTAAAATAGATTGAATACTAGCATTAACACTGCCCTTAACAACATCATTAACAATAAGTCTTATGTCTTCTCAATTGATATCAATACTAGCATTGTAGAGACACAACTGCATACTCCCAAATATACTAGTAGTTTGCAACAACGTAAATAGCAACTCTAATCAACTTCCAAATTAAAGTCACTAGTCAACACGATTAAATTTCTCTATCAATCCATTAGATTAGAACATCTTTAAACAACCAGCAAAGTTTCTTTAACAATAACAGCAGTCTACATTATCTTAATGTTTTAACTATGCATCAGGGTTTAAAACTTTAAACATAATCGGGGGTCATAAGCACTTTTAAAGCAAAGCAACCGATTCTAAGCATGTACATTAACACATTTAATCATTCCCACTATGGGGAACTCTACATCACTGGAGGTTCACCTAATCTTAAGCTAAAGGTAACAATTACATTTAATTGATTTAACTCGCAAATTAACTTAACAATATGTCATTCCATAAACCACATTGGTACATACTACATAACATGCTAAATAACATTTCTCACTATTGACAAACGATTTCAGCCAAAAGACTACTTACTTTGTTTGCAGCATTTTTTTTTAAACTCAACCCAAATTCACACGGAAACTTGACTCTCAAATTTGCAATGAGACAAACCCAAACTTGGTCATGCAAAAGGAATTCTCCAAAACACTTTTCAATCTCAAGGACTCCCATAGAGGAAAATGGTTGAAAGACAATTTTCTCGAAAGGGAACCAAGCGATCAAGTAATCCTTTTCAAATAAAACCTTAACACCAAACCCCAACCTTTCACGAAACAAGAAGTGTTTTCAAAGATGATTACTCAAACCAGTAAAATGACGAAATCACACGCCACTTACTCCTACAAAGCCACAGAACTTCAGCCCTGACAACCAGGTCTGGCATAACGCCGCAATAACTCTTTTGACCTTGGAGAAAGACAAACACAGGAATAAATTGAATGCTTTTCCCCATAAAGCAATCAACAAACTGAGCATCAAAGCTGGAAAGGCGACCAAAAGAAGCGCAACACTAGACTCTTCTTCTTCGTCTTCAACCAAGGAAGACAAAACCACACACCGCATACGGAACAATCCGCGAAAATCCAATACCAAACACTTTTTTTTTTCTTTTGGTTTCAATCAACTAAAACCAAGAAAACCAACCAAGACCGACCGTTAGAACGGTAAAGAGCAATTGAAAGAATCCAGCACAAACTCTTCTATTCGACTCCAGCCAACTACCCGGTCTTCGATAGAAAGGATAAGCACTCTTCTCCCACAGGGGTTAATAGTTCTTCGGTGATGGCGCTAACCGGCCACACCGTCAAACCACACCCTTACTATGAACAAAAAGAGGTGACCGAAACCCTTCGGCACCACAACCCCACTCTATCACAACAACAAGAACAATTCAATCATTTATCTCATTGACATAGCAACATGCATTATCAAATGAAGCATTCAACATCAAAGCTTAAATACAACATTTAAGCGTAAAGAAACGATACCCATACCCTTTTCCTACTGTCCATCCATGTGTGTCAAATTTTAGATTAGTTATACCACTTTTGCAAGTTTTAATGTTGCTATCCTATGACAAAATTTTAGTTAAAACCTAAGCCATGTTTCTAAGTTATTCCACATCACATTTTAGTTGTACCCTATAGCATGACACTAAAAATATACATTCCAGGGACCTACAACCCGCTCTGATACCAACTGTAACACCCTGGCATCTAGTATGCCCTGAATGTCACCAAACATGATAGAAGAAGCGTCTAATTACCATAAATTAAGTTAAATTACAGCAAAGGAGTAAATGCTAAAACTGAAAATTTCGGCAGCATCTCCTTTGTTTTTCCATGAATTGAAGCAACAACAATATTAACATGTCAAGATAGCATAATGAACGATAGCAATAACAAGACCAATCGGAAATTCAACCACCATACAACTAAGGATATAAGTCTATCCGTCACATGTCAAATATGTACTAATCATTCACTCATAACGACCAACGAATCATCAAAACCACAGTTTAGTTCAATGAATTAACCATAACCATAAGGGAAGGAACATGTCATTGTTTAAATGTGTGATGCTAAGTGATGACGTGTGACTAGCTCCCTTTCCCGCATGACAGTTTCATGGTACCTAAAAAAAACAACATAAAACACAAGCGTGAGTTCATCACTCAGCAAGTATATTGCAATGGATCACAAATAATAATTCAATGCCAACATCAATACATACTAAACTTTAACATCATGATCAAATCATAATCTCATATACAACCTCATATCCAAGACAAAGCACATTGTAAAAATTTATTATCATCATCATGTATGCAATGCAATGCACATGTCTCCTCGATGCAAATACCGGTATTGCCGAGTGCACACCCGTCGTCGTGCACCCACGTCCCCCTTCCATCCCGTAGATGGAGGGTGCCTACTCCTCGCTTCCACTGACCGCGTGGGTGGAATCACGAGGTAGGTCTTACATCTATGGCACTCCGGATTAGTCATAACTTTCTCACCGACCTTACCGGATTAGTTATGACGTTCTCACCGACCTGGCCAAGTCTCATGCCATGTATGCAACATATGCCATAATCATTAACCATAAACCATTGCATAGCATCTTAACATCATCTTGTTCATCATATCATGGCAAGTACTAAGCATGGCAAAATAGCATAACATGGAAACCATTGCATCTAGTCAAGTCAATCAAACAAACCACATGCTACCCATCCCAATACACTTGCCTTAACCTCGGGCGACGGATTGGCGGGATGAGGAGGGCACTCCCGGGGTCACACCACCTGCACATAGATGCCACAAAATCACAACGTGCCCAGAAAACAGTACGCCATTGCCCATCTACCCCGATATCACAAACTACTCCTGAAAACGAAAAACAAAGAATCTGTCCCTCCCGGACAGCAGACTTCAAACTATCATAACTTTAGATCTAAGACTCCAAATTTATTAAAATAGTACATTCTCGCATAGCTTAGGAAATTTCCTAACTTTTTCTAACTATACGGAAAAATTGATTCGGCATCTAAAGTGGTTTAATCTACAGAATACCGTGATCTGTTCCAATCTCGTCACAGTTTTGAACACGCTCGGTAAAACAAGCATAACTTTCAAACGGCTGGGCA
Organism: Rhipidocladum racemiflorum; assembly: GCA_036346355.1. NCBI lineage: Eukaryota > Viridiplantae > Streptophyta > Magnoliopsida > Poales > Poaceae > Rhipidocladum > Rhipidocladum racemiflorum. Next base: position 53,518,414 of record CM070577.1, on the reverse strand, counting down.
GAATTGGACGTTCTTTATGTCCGCTGAAAGGTATTGAAATTTCCTACAACTTCCTCAATAGGCGGCCAACCAAATTCCGAATCTAAATTGTCGAAAACCCAAACCCTAGGTCGACTTCCCATGATGCCCGAAACAGAGAATGTGGCAAACTCTTGATTCCATCTAATCTACCCAATTACAGCACCACCAAATGATCTAAAACCATGATATCAACCCTTAGAACAATACCTAGACCAACCTCAAGGATTCCCATGGCCATACCTTCGCCCGACGAACGAAGAACCAACGGATCTCCTCCCGGTTCGCGTGATCTCCTTCCTCGCTCCAAATCCACCGGATCTCCTCGTCGTGGAGCGCTCCAATGGACGGATCTTCGGGGTGGTGAGGTGGAGAGGCTTCCCTAGGGCAGCAAGGGGTGGTGGAGAGGGAAGGGGATGGCGCAAGCGGGAGAGGAGGCGCCCAAAGTTGGGGGTGGCAGTTTGGGTGGTGGGAGGAGGAGGTGGAGTGGCGGCTAGGGTTGTGGGGCGCATGTGGGCAGGGGGAGGACACCCCCAAGGCAGGTTATCCTGCCTCCCCTTCCCTCATGGTCCCAAAAATCCTCCCACCAAGGCCCACGACACATCCCCCTTGGGCCCGAACTCCCCCGGAGAGGCCTAAACTCCCGAAAACAGCCCATAAATGTGAATAAACCTCACAGCGTATAGTTTTAAACTCCGATTTCATATTTTATAACGTTTTGACCTCAACATTCACATTTTATAAGATTACGACACTCCGTGGTGTCACAGAAAGACTTTGTTACGGACACTCACCTTTGTGGCGTTTGGCTGTATCTTGTGGGTAAAGTGCATAACCTCTGCAGAGTGTAAAATCTATTCGAATAGCCGTGTCCGCGGCATTGGACATTGCTCGAGAATTACAGTCAAGGGTTAGACTTTCTTGAAAATAACTTGGACTTGAAAGGTTGGGTTTGGTTTAATAATGATGTTGATGGAAATGTGGATTAGGGTTGGAAAAGAAGTTTATTTAACTCCTGGAAAAGTTATTGATCTTAAACTTGTTTCTACTGCCTTCGAATCTACTTATGTTACTTGTCAAATGCTGTTTTACTGCAACTATACCCTGAGCTATTCCTTTGTACTAAGCCATGCATGTAGTATATTAGTTGCATTCTGTGCATGACTTGCTGAGCACCAAGTACTCACCCTTGCCACAATACAACACCAGTTGAAGAGGAGTCTACACCAGCTTTGGAGGAGGAGCTCCCAGAGGAACCGTTTAACTAGGGAGCGAGCCCAGTCAGTTGCCTGTGGTATACTGGATGGCGCCACGAAGTTATCTCATTTTCCGCTGCTTATTTCTCTTTATTTAAGTTCTCACCCTGTGTGGCGTAGATTTGTAACTTGACCTTAAGGTCGAGCAACCAGCTTGGTTAACTATTTAAAGTATCTTATTATTTCGTTGAGTATGATTGTGATATTTACCAATGTTGAGACTGTGTGCACTAGCGCGTTCCTGGACTAGTGCTGAATACACAGAGGGTCCGGATTTGCAAATTCGTGTCCCGACAGTGACACGCCTCCTCCTCGTATCACGAATCTCATTGCCGACGAAACCAACCGTCGACAATATACTACGTAGCATGTATGTTTTTATATTTGTAGTAGCATGTATACACACATATATATGCACCCACTGTGCTGTATGTATATATATATGTATACCTGCGGTTACTTTCGGTTGATTTGCATGTATATTTGTTCGGCTGATTCGCTAGTACAAATTTTCCCTATATATGTATACGTATACCCTGCAATATTTTGATTTGGCACCCTACTATTATCAAATAACCCACGGCTGTAGCATACGCGTTTGTGGCATGAACAGTGCCATGCAGAAAAGGAAACGAACACTAGATGTATGTGTTAATTTTTGGGAATTGCGAATTTTGTCTTTTTCGCTACAAATTCGTTCTATCTCCAAACTACATGCAACAAATTTTGTTAATTAGTAAAAATTAATACCATTCTACAGTAATTTTTATGAAATTTTATAATTAAACTTATACTGTTAAATTATTCGCGGAAAGTCTAAACTTATGAATTTTGTAGGTTCTAAACTATACATTCAAAAATATCAAAATAAATTTTATAAACCTTAAAAAATGCTAAACTAATTATTTGGAAGTTTTCATGAAATTATGAATTAACTTGATTTGCGGCATTTCTTTGAATGTGTGTTTGTACGTTGTTTCCCGTGTTTATCTTGTTTTTTACCTGTTACGCGTAGACGTCGAGCTGTGTGAGGACGCGGATTTCGAGGATCAATCTCCAGACCAAGACTCGCTGCTTTACGAAGGAAAGTTGTACTTTGACCATATTGCTCCTAGTTTTTGAAATGTATTTTTATTTAAATTATGCATGCTATGTTGATTAAAATGAATTAATTTAATTTGGTTAAAATAGTTAATAAACCTAATTGTTAATTCCACCATTTATGTTAATGTTTGTATGCCATGTATTCCATTGACACCTTAAGTTGGTTTATTTAGTTGGATGTTAGTAGTATGCCAACACGGGAGGCTAGACCGTGAATAGTTGCTTAGCCATGCTTACGTGAAATGTGTTTCAAATGGCAAAATAATATTGACTAATGATATACGGAATGAATTTTCGAATCAGTGTAATCTTGCCACGTGATGACGTGAAGTGTAGGTACCTTTGTGGTTCTACATGGTAACTGATATTATTGTTGGCATGTGTTGCACAATATTGGAACAGGGGTGGGAAAAGATTTAGTCTGGGGCAAGTGGTATGACGCTTTATGCCAGGTGGGCCTTTATGGCAAAGATTTTGAGATAACAGCCTTTGCGGCAATGGGATGAATGATGTGGGAAGATTTGGGTCAGGGACTGTGAGAAGGATGTCTTGCCCTGGACAGTTAAGGACTTCACATTGCAAGCCTTTTAACTGGGCCTTACGTACAACCACATGACTGGAGTGGGACGGTCTTAATTTAGTAGGACTCTGAAATCTTACCTATGATACCTCAGGGTGACAGTTACATCGGGGTAACTGTGTGGGGGAGCGTACCGGAGCTACGGCTTGGTACCCTATCCAACGGTGATTGTCGGTCCTACACTTCGATCCTTCGTGGGGGAAGTGATAGTGAAGGCAGTACCGGAGAGGGTCATAGGTGGAGATCGAGGTTTCCGAAAAGCTTTGTTATGATCACTCATTCGCATACTCTTGTATGGCGATTCACAGCTGACGTGGTGAGTTGATTATATCTTGTGGGAAAAGTGTACAACCTCTGCATAGTGTGTCAAAACTATTCAAATAGCCGAGTCCACGGTACTGGACAAAGCTCGGGGATTACATTCAAAGGTTAGGTTTTCGAAAATAAAATGTGGAAAGGGTGGCTGTAGGCCAGAGATAACTACCAAACAGGGCCTTAACTTGCTTACATTTTAGAATAAAATTATAAACTAAAGTCACTTTATTTCAGTTTACAAGTTTCAGCTCTGAGGTGGAGTTGGGATCTAGAGCTCTGCCAAACAGGGCCTTAACTTGATACTTGATTCCCTAAAATAATGTGATACTTGATCCCATAACATACGGTACAACACAACAAAAATGCATAAAAATCTGGCTCAGTAAAAATCATTAAAGATTGCAGAATCTCAATAAGCTACAACTAATTAACAATGAAGAAAAATACAGATCATGTATAAAACGTCACCCATTGAATTCCATTCACGGACCCATCCAATTGAATTCCATGCACGGTACGGACGCATATATAGCTAGCGCAACGCTCGAAGTAAGTTCCAGCCGCGCCCGCAGCCATGTTCAGTGGTGGAGCCAAAAAGTTCCAAGAAGGGAGCTTAAAAAGAGACATCTAAAATTAACTACTATGACTATCGATACATTGTAAAATAGTTGAAATTTAAATTGTATGCAATATAAGTATGTAATTATGAAAGGAGAAAAACGTACCATTCATTACTTCAAAAGAGTTGACAGTTGATATTTACGAGTTTTCATGTTCTGAAAACGTTGTAAGATATCTTCCATGTCTATCTTTGCAAACACGTCTCGCTCAATGTAGCATACTATAAAATCATTCAACCAGTTATCACTTATCTTATTGCGTAAATCTGTCTTAATAATCTTCATTGCCGAGAAAGATCTTTCAACTGTAGCTGTTCCCAAAGGTAAAATTAGTGCCAATTCAATCAGTCTATAGACCAATGGATAAACCAGGTGCTTCTTTGCTTGAACCATCTTTACAGCGAAGCTAACAAGATCATCATTACTTTGAAATTCATCTCTTGATTCTTGTAACACCCCGGCATTTAATATGCCCGAATGCTACCAAACATAAGCTAAACAACATCCAAATATCATATTTAACATAAAATTCCAGCAAAGGCGCATAGGCTAAAAACCGAGATTTCGGCAGCACCTCCTTTGTTTTATCATGAATTTAAGGAGCAACAACGATATAGCATTATATGGCAATAAGGGAAACATCTAAAACAGCAATAAATAGAGTCTTAACGACAATATAAGACTAACATCAAGCACTTAATGTCTCCAAGTGTCAAAAGAACAAATAAGCTCTCAAATAGTAAAGCTAAACACTAAAGCAATGATCATCACACGCAATTTATTATCAAACTAATAAAATGACTTGTGGAATCATTAAGGTGAAGCTACGTGTGGGCGTGTGACTATTTCCCTTCCTCGCATGCCGATCTCAAAGTACCTAAAAAAAACAACATAAAACACAAGCGTGAGTTCGAAACTCAGCAAGTATATTGTAATGGACAACAAGAACAATATCATGGCAATAACATCACCCATCATGTATATCATCTCATTCATGAACACTGACCAAGATCCTCATCATTAGGTATTCAATGTAATGCAATGCTCATGTCTCCTTGGAAACTCATACCGGTATGGTTGAGTACACACCCGTCGGTGTGCACCCTCTCCCCCCTTCCATCCCGAAGATGGAGGGTGCCTACTCCTCGCTTCCGTTCACCACGGTGAATGGAATCACGATGTAGGACTTACTCATTGGCTTTCCGGATTAGTCATAACTTTCTCACCGACCTTCCCGGACTAGTTATGACTTTCTCACCGCCCGAGCCATGTAACATGTCATGTATGCAAATATGCCATCATCATCATAAACTTGTATATTTAACACATGGCATCATAGCATACTCATCATATCATAGGAAAACATTAAAGCATGGCAATTGATCATATCATGAAATCCATCTTTCATCTAGTCTCAACAAGCAACATAACATTCGTTATTCATTACAACACACTTGCCTCAACCACGGGCAACGGAAAGGCGGGAAGTAGAAGTCACTCCCGGGGTCGCACCACCTGCACATAGGTATCACACACTCACAATCATGCCCACAAAACAGTACGCAAACCCCCATCTAACCCGACATTGCCCACTACTCGCAAAACCTAAAAACAGAGGTTCTGTCCCGACGGGACAGCAGCCTTGCAAAAAGCATAACATGAGTTCTGGGACTCCGAATCAATTAAACGAGTACATCCTCGCGTAGCTTAGGAAATTTCCCAACTTTCTCTAGGTATATGGAAAGACTGATTCGGACTCTAAAGTCGTCTAATCTACAGATTACCGTGATCTGTTCCAATTACGTCACAGATTTTAACACGCTCGGTAAAACAGACATAACTTTCAAACGGCTGATCGGATTTTAACGTGCTTTATGTCCACGGAAAGATAATTAAATTATCTACAACTTCTTTCAAGTCCATACGGACAGATTCGGATTATAAATCGATGAAAACTCGAACCCTAGCCCGACTGCTCAATCTGCCCGAAAACAGAAACGTGGCAACGTCTAGATCTAACCCAAAAAACTCCAATCCAGAACCACCAATTGATCTAAAAACTTGATAATCACCCTAAGAACAGTACCTAGATCAATTCCAAGGATCCCCATGATCATACCTTTGCCCAACGAACGAATCTCCAATAGATCTCCTCGCGGATCGCTCCTCGCTCCACGCTCCTCGCTCCTCGCTCCACGCTCCTCGCTCCTCGCTCCAACGGATGGATCCACAAGGTGCAGAGGTGTGGAGACCACCCTAGGGCAGCAAGGGGGTGGAGGAGAGGTGGTGGAGAGGTGGGGAGCAATGGGGCAAAGGGGGAGGTGGAGGCGCACGAGAGGGAGAGGGGGAGGTGGGGGTGGCGGCTAGGGCTTGGAGGGAGAGGTGGGGGCGCCCAAGGGCAGGGGAGCACGTCCAAAAGGCTGGTGGGGAGCCCTTTTACCAGCCCCCGCACCCAATCCTAGTCCGTTACGGAGACCTACTCCATCCCACCAAAGCCCACCAAGGCCCAAACTCCCCCAGGAAGGCCCAAAACCCCGGAAACGGCCCGAAAACGCCCCGGAAAAGCTATTAACCTCCATATCCTATAGTTTTAACCTTAATTCCATATCTCATAATGTTATTAACCTTATCATGCATGTTAAATAAGGTTACGACACTCCGTGGCGACATAACACTTCAACCGGCCCAAAAACGCGAGAAAACCCTAAGCCGAAAGGTTTTATTCTCTAGTTTCACATTCTATAATATCACACCATACCGTAGTGTCACATTCTTCCCCCCTTCAACAGGATTCGACCTCGAATCCGAAGGACGCCATAATCAACAACAAAGTCCCCAAGGGACAAAAGGCTTCTCTGCAGCTCAAAACATTCGCACAACGACTAGAACCGGAAACAAACGACAAACGAGTTCCCAAAACCAACACTTAAAGAAAAAGTGTTGATCTAGCTCAACTAAGGGCAACCGCTCACAGTTCAATTTTCAATTCAAATTCCAAACAGAATCTGCGTTTCAACCTCGAAGGGCTTCAACAACCCAAAACGCTCGAATCCTCACGACAAACACCTCACCCTTCTATCACAACCTACCTGACTACACACTGCAATAAACTCAACATGACAAAGTCAAAGGAAGTCGCAATTCCTTTAACGACCTCTCTTCATTCCCGAAAGTTTCCACCGAGGGGAATAACTCATTAAGGCACACTAGCCCTTCCGATACACGATCATACTAACATTTTATTCCATCCTTTCCCAGGCAAGACTCAAACCCAAAAACAACTAGTGAAGACAACTGCTCACGGCAGGGCAATTATTACCGATCTACCGTCAACTTCACTTCCACCCATTGCTACTCTTAGTAAAGGTTAAACCCATACATCATCAACCTCCATCACAAACCACCCTTATACCACTAAGGTTCGACACCTAGCCCAAGCTAGGATTGAAAACCTTACCAAACCACAATTGGTTCCTTTCTTAAGAGGATCTTGCCCTCACACAAAAACACTTAGCTATCAAGCCCAAGTGTACACACAACAACTCAAACCCAAAGCGTTAACAACCATTTTGGAAAGAATTCGGCAACATCCAAGCCAAAACACAAAGGAAGCATAAATCCCCTACATCACAACCAACATACCAGAAATTGTTCATTGCTTCTTTTCATACTAGAAAGCAAGGGAAATCTCGTTTCATGACATAAATGCACACTCTTCAGGAGCACTCCGTATTAGTCATATCTCCATATATGACTTTCTCACCGACCTGGCTCAACGACTCTTTTATCATTTAACATGTAAAAACGATGTCATGTTTACTTTTCACCATTCATTCATCATGGAACAACGGTACCGAATAGTCATTCACCAAATAACTTCTTCCTCGGTATCAAATGATTGAAATACCCATAACACTGACGGTTGCGCTAAATCATATAGACTATGACGGCAACATAATTAACAGTAAGGCACCACATCAAATCAGAACCCACCAACGATAGATAGCTAAACTTTGCAAAACATTGCATTTTAACCAAGATCAACGTTTTGGAAAAGAACATTGACTCCAAAGTTAGACATCTGCACAAACAACTGCCATAAATTTTATCAAAAGAGAGGGAAACTCAATCCCAGAAGAAAACTCTTCTCTAACCAAATTCACTTATGAAACATTCATAAAAATCCAGACTTGTGAAACATCCGCCCACCAGACACATTTTCCAAATGACTCCAACTCTAGCCAAACAGAGTTACACATCAAGGGCTTAACTCAAAAGTTTCCAACACAACCCTTTATGACCATCTGCTTCCTTTTAAAATTAATTTCAAAGATAAATCGGTCTTGACGCGAAGGGCGCGATCCACTCAAAACTTTTGGATGTAAACTCAAACTCACAACACGAACTAAACAAATTCGCCAAAATCAAAGGTCGACACCAACCACTACGAGTTTTGGGAAACTCAAACTCAACATAAGGAACACCTCAACCGAAAGCATTCAACCGAGATGGCAAACAACCAAACCAGTTTCAAAGGTTTTTAGACAACAAATTTCGGCATGAAAGGAACCATATCTAGTACTCCACTACGCTTTACATTAAAGACTTCAATAATCACTATTTACTATCTGAGGAGCCCCAACACAATTCAACCGAAAGTTTCACAACAAATTCTTCCTCTAGTTACCATTCCCAACATTTCTTAATAAGGGTTTATCATGCTTATCAAAAAGGCACCCAACCAAGACTATAATGACATGATCCCCACGGATCACCGAATCATAATACATCTTATTCTAAATTTGAAACATAGTACTTCCACAAATCTTTCAGCAAGATCAACATATAAATTTCATACCTCCTATCTATTCACGTCTCGACAACCGAACCTTATTCAGTTAAACAACGACTTCAACATGTAAATATTATCTCTACAAGACAAAGTTCATAGCTACGATTCCAAGGCATACATTCATTAAGGATAAAACTCTACATCAGGTTAATTATCCATGGTTCACTCCATCACCACAGGTTACAATACCCTCCATTTAATCAATGGTTTCCAACAAGTATTCTACACAACTACCACCACTTACTAAGTCATCAATATCAAAAATTTGATTATCATCAATCAACACATTGCTTTTAGCTATCCTATACATAGGTGATAACCCAATTACCACCACACAACATACTCCAACTATTTAAAATAGATTGAATACTAGTATTGACACTGCCCTTAACAACATCATTAAGAATAAGTATTATGTCTTCTCAATTGATATTAATACTAGCATTGAAGGGACACAACTGCATACTTCCAAATATACTAATGGTTTGCGACAACATAAATAGAAACTCTAATCAATTTCCAAATTAAAGTCACTAGTCAACACGATTAAATCTCTCTATTAATCCATTAGATTAGAACATCTTTAACAACCAGCAAAGTTTCTTTTACAATAACAACAGTCTACATCATCTTAATGTTTTAACTATGCATCAAAGTTTAAACTTTTAACATTAACAAGGATCATAAGCACTTTTAAAGCAAGGCAACAGATTCTAAGCATGTACATTAACACATTTAATCATTCTCGCTAAGAGTAAACTGCAACACTAGTAGTCTATTTATTCTCAAGCTAGAGATATTAATCACATTGAATTGATTCAACTCAAAATTTAACTTAGCAACACATCAATCCATAAACCACATTGTTACCTACTACATAACATGCTAAACATCAATTCTTACTAGGGACAAACGATTTCAGTCAAAAGACTACTTTGTTTACATCATTTTAGTTTTAAAACTCATCCTAAGTTCATAAGGAAAATTTGACTCTCAAAATTGCGATGAGACAAACCCAAATTTGGTCATGCAAAGGAATTCTCCAAAACACTTTTCAATCTCCAAGACTCCCACCGAGGGAACCAACCGATCAAATAAACCTTTGCAAATAAAACCTTAGCACCAAACCCCAATCTTTCACGAAACAAGAAGGGTTTTTCAAAGATGATTTCTTAAACCAAGAAAATAAGGAAATCAAACACCACGTACTACTACAAAGCCACGTAACTTCAGCCCTACCCGGCCAGTGCAGCACAACTCCATAATAACTCCTTTAACCTCAGAGAAAGACAAACACAGGGATAAATTGAATGCTTGTTCCCCATAATGCAATCAACATGCATCAAAACTGGAAAGGCGCCCAAAAGAAGCGCAACACTAGTCTCCTCTTTTTCGTCTTCAACCAAGGAAGAGAAAACCACACACCGCATACGGAACGATCCGCGAAAACCCAACACTTTTCATTTGATTCAAATCTACTAAAGCCAAGAAAAGCAAAGAACACCGACCGTCAGAACGGCAAAGAACATACGAAGGAAACCACCATTAACTCTTCTATTTGACTCCAGTCAACTACCCGATCAACGACAGAAAGGATAAGCACTCTTCTCCTACAGGGGTCAATAGTTCTTCGATGGTGGCGCTAACCGGCCACACCGTCAAACCTCACCCTAACTATAAACAACAAGAGGTGACCGAAACCCTTCGGTACCACAACCCCACTCTTATCACCAAAACATATATCATTGACATAGCAACATGCATTGCCAAAAGAAGCATTCAACATCAAAGCTTAAATACAACATTTAAGCGTAAACAACGATACCCATACCCTTCCTACTGTGCATCCATGTGTGTCAAATTTTAGATTAGTTATACCACTTTTGCAAGTTTTAATGTTGCTATCCTATGACAAAATTTTAGTAAAAACCTAAGCCATGTTTCTAAGTTATTCCACATCACATTTTAATTGTACCCTATAGCATGACACTAAAAATACACATTCCAAGGACCTACAGCCCGCTCTGATACCAACTGTAACACCCCGGCATTTAATATGCCCGAATGCTACCAAACATAAGCTAAACAACATTCAAATATCATATTTAACATAAAATTCCAGCAAAGGCGCATAGGCTAAAAACCGAGATTTCGGCAGCACCTCCTTTGTTTTATCATGAATTTAAGGAGCAACAACGATATAGCATTATATGGCAATAAGGGAAACATCTAAAACAGCAATAAATAGAGTCTTAACGACAATATAAGACTAACATCAAGCACTTAATGTCTCCAAGTGTCAAAAGAACAAATAAGCTCTCAAATAGTAAAGCTAAACACTAAAGCAATGATCATCACACGCAATTTATTATCAAACTAATAGAATGACTTGTGGAATCATTAAGGTGAAGCTACGTGTGGGCGTGTGACTATTTCCCTTCCCGCATGCCGATCTCAAAGTACCTAAAAAAACAACATAAAACACAAGCGTGAGTTCGAAACTCGGCAAGTATATTGTAATGGACAACAAGAACAATATCATGGCAATAACATCACCCATCATGTATATCATCTCATTCATGAACACTTAACAAGATCATCATCATTATGTATGCAATGTAATGCAATGCTCATGTCTCCTTGGAAACTCATACCGGTATGGTTGAGTACACACCCGTCGGTGTGCACCCTCTCCCCTTCCATCCCGAAGATGGAGGGTGCCTACTCCTCGCTTCCGTTCACCACGGTGAATGGAATCACGATGTAGGACTTACTCATTGGCTTTCCGGATTAGTCATAACTTTCTCACCGACCTTCCCGGACTAGTTATGACTTTCTCACCGCCTGAGCCATGTAACATGTCATGTATGCAAATATGCCATCATCATCATAAACTTGTATATTTAACACATGGCATCATAGCATACTCATCATATCATAGGAAAACATTAAAGCATGGCAATTGATCATATCATGAAATCCATCTTTCATCTAGTCTCAACAAGCAACATAACATTCGTTATTCATTACAACACACTTGCCTCAACCACGGGCAACGGAAAGGCGGGAAGTAGAAGGCACTCCCGGGGTCGCACCACCTGCACATAGGTATCACACACTCACAATCATGCCCACAAAACAGTACGCAAACCCCCATCTAACCCGACATTGCCCACTACTCGTAAAACCTAAAAACAGAGGTTCTGTCCCGACGGGACAGCAGCCTTGCAAACAGCATAACATGAGTTCTGGTACTCCGAATCAATTAAACGAGTACATCCTCGCGTAGCTTAGGAAATTTCCCAACTTTCTCTAGGTATATGGAAAGACTGATTCGGACTCTAAAGTCGTCTAATCTACAGATTACCGTGATCTGTTCCAATTACGTCACAGATTTTAACACACTCGGTAAAACAGACATAACTTTCAAACGGCTGATCGGATTTTAACGTGCTTTATGTCCACGGAATGATAATTAAATTATCTACAACTTCTTTCAAGTCCATACAGACAGATTCGGATTCTAAATCGATGAAAACTCGAACCCTAGCCCGACTGCTCAATCTGCCCGAAAACAGAAACGTGGCAACGTCTAGATCTAACCCAAAGAACTTCAATCCAGCACCACCAATTGATCTAAAAACTTGATAATCACCCTAAGAACAGTACCTAGATCAATTCCAAGGATCCCCATGATCATACCTTTGCCCAACGAACGAATCTCCAATAGATCTCCTCGCGGATCGCTCCTCGCTCCACGCTCCTCGCTCCTCGCTCCACGCTCCTCGCTCCTCGCTCCTCGCTCCAACGGATGAATCCACAAGGTGCAGAGGTGTGGAGACCACCCTAGGGCAGCAAGGGGGTGGAGGAGAGGTGGTGGAGAGGTGGGGAGCAATGGGGCAAAGGGGGAGGTGGAGGCGCACAAGAGGGAGAGGGAGAGGGGGAGGTGGGGGTGGCGGCTAGGGCTTGGAGGGAGAGGTGGGGGCGCCCAAGGGCAGGGGGAGAACGTCCAAAAGGCTGGTGGGGAGCCCTTTTACCAGCCCCCACAACCAATCCTAGTCCGTTACGGAGACCTACTCCATCCCACCAAAGCCCACCAAGGCCCAAACTCCCCCGGGAAGGCCCAAAACCCCGGAAACGGCCCGAAAACGCCCCGGAAAAGCTATTAACCTCCATATCCTATAGTTTTAACCTTAATTCCACATCTCATAATGTTATTAACCTTATCATGCACGTTAAATAAGGTTACGACACTCCGTGGCGACATAACACTTCAACCGGCCCAAAAACGCGAGAAAACCCTAAGCCGAAAGGTTTTATTCTCTAGTTTCACATTCTATAATATCACACCATACCGTAGTGTCACAATTCTCTTCTCATGTCATCAACAAATAAGTGAAGTTGTTCTTCCAAAACAACACGGTCATATGCTGAAAAATCATCATAATATATTTCTGAAAATCGCATAAGCTTGCCATGATCAATGTTTGCAAATGAATCTCTCAGATCTAGACAAGCAATGCATCTCAAAAGCTCTGTAGAAGTTTCACTGAATCGACTCTCTAACTCTGTAGCAAGGGAATCAATCACAACAAGAAAAATATCAACATAATAGTAATGATGATAAGTGACAAATTGCCTTTCACATCTCATATGACCTCTAGCATGCTTTCGATCTTCCATATTGGGCACTGGAATTTCTGAAGCACTATAAAACTTCTTTACTTCTTCTAAAAGTGGTTCCCATCCGTTTTCTCTAAATTCTTGTAGACGGGCTTCCACACTAGAAAGAAGTACCATGGCATTAACAATGTTTTGATCCTTTTGCTGCAAGAGATGTGACAAATCATTTGTGATGCTTAATATTTTGATCATGAGATGCAAGATAAACACAAAGTCAAAGGTTTCCATTGTTTCCATCAATCCATTTGCTCTCCCTCTTTAACTCATGTCAAATCCATCTTCATTAACATTCTTTAGAACTGTCAACACTGAATACCACATCGTACTAAAATGAATTAGAGTTGTAAGATGTGAATCCCATCTAGTTTCACCTGGCCTTACTAGAGAAGTCTCTTGATTCTTGCCTTTTCCTGTAACTATCCCACCTTTCTACAATTTATCAACCATGCACTCATGATGATCCTGGAGTAATGCATCTTTTCTTTTGCAAGAAGCTCCAACAATGTTGACAATCATAGTGATATAATTAAAAAAATCACTAACAACCTGACTGCTCTTTGCAACAGAAACTACTACCAATTGTAGCTGATGTGCAAAGCAATGCACATAGTGAGCATGCGGGTTCTCATTTGAAATTAGTGCCTTTAAACGATTAAATTGACCTCGCATGTTCGATGCACAATCATAGCCTTATCCTCTGAGTTTAGATAGAGACAAATCAAAGCGAGCAAATAACAAGTCTAAAGCTGTTTTCAGTGAAGCAGAAGATGTGTCCGTAACATGCTCAATAGTAATAAATCTTTCAATTACTTGACCTCACTTGTTAACAAACCTATAAGAAAAAAATAAGAATGAAAATCTTATATACTTAACTCTTAATAGTAACAAAACAACTAACATTATTGATAAACTAACCTCAAAATCACGGCCATTTTTTCTTTAATTGATACATCTCGTGACACATCAACCAATAGAGAGAAACAACTATCCCCAATTTCATCCATAATGACCTTTGTCACCTCATCAGCACATGATTTTACCAGGTCCTTCTGAATTGGTGGTGAAGTCATCAAATTATTTGCTGGAGCATTATCAATTGCATGGCAAACCTCTGTAACCTCATTTTTATACCATTCTAAAAGTTCCTTAAAGTTACCTTTATTTGATGAACTAAATGATTCATCATGTCCACAAAAAGCAAGACCTTGTGACAAAAGAAACCGAACAACCTTTGTAACAGCAGTTAAACGAGCTATATATTGAACTCGCATATCATTCATGCAAGCTTCTATCACTTGTTGAATACTTTGCTCTTGATTTTTGAAAGCCTCACATAGCCTTTTGCATTGTTGTGAGAACTATTGACTCCACCAACATGTTTACGGAATGATTCCTTTGCCTTCTTCCTATTGGAAAAACATCCTTTGTGAACACATCATTTGGAAAACAATCAAACCCGGTTGTTTGAAAAGATAATAGTAAAAGCAAAATACCGCATCTTTCCCTATGCTATACTCTAGCCAATCAAATTCATTAAACCATGTCTTTTGGAAGCTTCTTGAAATATTTGCCTGCTGTTTACAGCGAAAATTATGACTGACTGGTTGGCATGGACCTTTTAATAAGTATGACCTTCTCACATCATCTCTAATTTTGGAATCGTATTGTTCAATTGGCTTGCGCAATCCTGGATCGGCAACACGGTCACTTGGGCTCAATTCAGCATTAATACGAGCTTTCTTTTGTGTGGTAGAACGATCCAAATCTCTAGGTTGAGATGGTGACTCCTCAATCTCCTGTAACGGTCTTATGTTGACAAGGGTTTAAAAAATCTCTTCATTGAAAGAATCCACTATTGTTCAGCCAACTAGGATTTGAATAAGAAAATAATTAATCTCCATATACAGAAATATATATACCATAGGCCGTAGCGGATTTCATAAAATATATTCAGAAAATAATATAGTGGCTTGTAGAAATACGTGAGCAGTGCACTAACATTCAATATCCCCACGTTCTATCACATAAAAATTGATGGTTCAATATGATAATTGGGGATCAAATCACTTACAAATAAGCAGATCGCTGGTGTGAAGCGTGATCACAATCACGTACTCACGTGATCACGTCGGCCGGACGCCGTAGTCAGCGAGGTCTAGTCATGTCGTCGGGAGCCACACAAGTACGCGCCGGCTAAAAACGAACTAATCTGCATACTAAATAAAATCACGAGTCTGATACCCACACGGAGACGGACATGTCTCGTATCAGTAATCAGCGATTCAGCGTATGGGCCATTCGGCCATGGACTTCGAGGGGGGGCGTCTTTGCGTTGGGGGCCGGGTGGGCTCCAACCCCACCAACGCCTACGCCTCTAGCCATGTTGCCCGCCGCGATCGTCCTGGGCTTCCTTGCCTTCCTCCTCCTCGCCGTCATGAATACCATCGACTTTGCCTTCATGGCGACGGTGATATTCCTGTAATACTGCGGGATCTTCTTCAATTTTTTGGAATTTCTTGTCTGGGTAATTGGGGGACCTACCCGGTGATCTGGAGGATTAAAAATTTTAGTATTGTGTGGGAGAGAATCATCTGCCTTTATTACTCCCACTCCTCCACCTAACCATCCCTCATACCTTCTCTTTTTCTCCACCCGAAACCCCCTCCAAAAGAAAACGCAGGAGAGGCAGCACAACTCCCCATCGTGTTCTCCTCCAAAGCAAAAAAAAAACAGCAGCTCCCCTCCTCAAGGTGGCGCCTCCCCACCTATAGCAGGACCTCCTCCTCCCTACTCCGGTGAGCTGATCCGACGAGCCTCCTCCAAGTCGTCGCCTTCCTGCTCCAAGCTGGCGTTGCCCCACCCGAGCAGCACAGCTTCTCCTCTTCCTCCTCCTCCTCCTCCATTTAGTATGTGAAGGTATAGCTTGTTCTTGCTGCTCTAATAGAGTCTTTGACTGGTTGGTGGAGTTCCAGGGCTCTTGGGGTTGAAATTTTTGGAGGGAAACTACCTCTTTTTGAGGGAAACCCTTTTGCTGTTTCTCTTGTGTCTTGGTGATGCTAGTTGCTTGAGGGTGTAACACTCGGGGCACAGGGCGTGCCGAGGTGTTACAGTTGGTATCAGAGCGGGCTTTAGGTCCGTGGAAGGTGAATGCAGCAAATTACTATAGAGTAAACTAAAATATTGACTTGGAAAAGTAGAAACATGGCATAGGTATCTACTTGTTAAAACTTGGCCTTAGGGCAATAACCTTAAAAAAATGTGAAATAGAATGGTTAATTAATTTAAAACTTGACACACTCTGCCACACAGTAGGAGAGGGTATGGGTATCATTGCATTACGCTTCAATGTTGTATTTAAGCTTTGATAATGAATGCTACATTTGATAATGTATGTTGCTATGTTTATGAAAGAAATGATTGAATTGCTTCTGTTATTGAGATTAAGTGGTGTTGAAGTGTTTCGGTTGTTGTGGTGTGGCCGTTGTAGAGGTTGTGGTTGTTGTGGTTGGGTAGAGCCACAATTGGAATCTTGGGAACCTCTCGTAGAGAAGAGAATAGTGGTGAGTCCTTTAGGATTGTCTTACCGTTTTGGCGGTCGGATCGGTTGGTTCTTTGGTCTTTGTTGGTTGAAGACAAAGGAAAAGTGTTTGGTAATGAGTCTTTACTGGTTATTCCTTCGATGGATTTTTGGTAGCAGGCCTTGTTGGTTATCGTGGGTTATCTGGTGGAGAAAACTATTGCGTTGTGCTAGTGCTTGTTATTTTCTGCATTTAAGGAAAGTTATTGGAGTTTCATTGGTGCAAAACTTGAGTCGTGTGGATTTTTAGTGTTAAGGTTTTATTAGAAAAGATTTGGTTGACCAGTTGGTTTTCCTGTTGTATCCATCTTCCCTCGTGGAAGTTGTAAATCTTGAGGATTTGTTGCGTGTTAGGGTTTGGGGAATTCGAGAATCGGGTTCTCTTGTGATTTGTGGTTGGGTTTTCTAGAAATAAAGATGATTCTTGGTGTTATTTATGCTTAAGATTTGTGGTTCGGTCTTTCCGGTGCTTGTTCATGCTCAAGAGCTATGGTTGTATTTAAAGGTTGGGGTCACATCCTGGTTGTCCAGGGTGGGTGACCCACGAGGGTGTTTAGAAACGTTAAGCGTGTGATGAGTAGTTAGAACTCTTAGATGATGTAAGCTACCAAATTGGTTAAAGTGAACTTGTGGGTTGTGTAAAGACAACCTAATTATTGTGTTGGTTGGGAAGAATTAATCGAGATGGTAAATGATTGAAAGTGAAAGTTGATTAGAGTTTTGTGCAAATTGTTACGAGTCATGGAATTAATTGGGAGTACGAGATGGTGTTCATGTAAGGTTAGTATTGATCATGATTGAGAAGGTATAAAATCTCCTAATTGATGAATTTATTGTAGCAGGGCGATGGTATAAAACTGTGACACTACGGTATGGTGTGATATTATAAAATGTGAAATTAGAGAATAAAACCTTTCGGCTTGAGGTTTACTCGCGTTTTTGGGCCTTTTGAAGTGTTGTGACACCACGGAGCGTCGTAACCTTATAAAAGGTGCATGATGAGGTCACAAACATATTGAAATATGATATGGGAGGTTAAAACCATAAGGTATGGAGGTTAATAGCGTTGTCGGGCCGTTTCCGGGGTTTTGGGCCTTCCCGGGGGAGTTTGGGCCTTAAAGAGGGGGTTGTGGGCTTTGGTGGGATGGAGTGGGAATCCATTTAGCATTAGGAAAGAGGCTTAGGGCTGGTTAAAGGGGGGTTTCCCTGCCCTTTTGGGCGTCCTCCCCCTGCCCCTTGCGCCCCCAAGTGCCCTAGCCGCCTCCCACACCTCCCCACCTCCTCCTTGGGCGCCTCCACCTCCCCTAAGCCTCTCCCCTTGCGCCACCACCCTCTCCATCACCTCTCCACCTCCCTTGCTGTGCCTAGGTGAGTTCTTGACCTCACCACCTCGAAGATCCATCCATTGGAGCGCTCCGCGACGAGGAGATCTGGTGGATTTGGAAGCGAGGAAGGGGATCGCGCGAACCGGGAGGAGATCTATTGGGTTTTCGTGCGTCGGGCAAAGGTATGTCCATGGAAATCCTTGGGGTTGATCTAGGTACTGTTCTAAGGGTGTTTATCAAGTTTTTAGATCAATTGGTAGTGCTGGAATTGAGTAATTTGGATTAGATCTAGATGTTGCCACGTTCTGTTTTTGGGACAGCATGAGCAGTCGACATAGGGTTTGCGTTTTCGTCAATTTATATTCCGAATCTGTCCATACGGATGTTGAAGAAGTTGTAGATAATTTCATTATCTTTTAGTGGGTATAAAGCACGTTAATTTCCGCCCAGCCGTTTGAATGTTATGGCTGGTTTACCGAGCGTGATAAAATCTGTGATGTAATTGGAACAGATCACGGTAATCTGTAGATTAAACAACTTTAGAATCCGAATCAGTCTTTCCATATACCTAGAGAAAGTTGGTAAATTTCCTAAGCTACGCGAGGATGTACTCGTTTAATTGATTCGGAGTCCCAGAACTCAAGTTATGCCTTTTGCAAGGCTGCTGTCCCGACGGGACAGAACCTCTGTTTTTAGGTTTTGCGAGTAGTTGGCAATGTCGGGGTAGATGAGGGTTTGCGTACTGTTTTGTGGACATGATTGTGAGTGTGTGGTACCTATGTGCAGGTGGTGCGACCCCGGGAGTGCCCTCTACTTCCCGCCAATCCGTTGCCCGTGGTTGAGGCAAGTGTGTTGTGATGGATAGCGATTTGTAGGTTGCTTGTTGAGAATAGATGGAATTGACTACATGATATATGATCACTTGCCATGCTTTTATGATTGCCAATGATATGATGAGCATGTTTAATATGTTATGATGCCATGTGTTAATATGTGAGTTAAATATGATGTTGGCATAAATGCATACATGGCATGTTACATGGCTCGGGAGGTGAGAAAGTCATAACTAGTCCGGGAAGGTCGGTGAGAAAGTTATGACTAATCCGGAAAGCTAATGAGTAAGTCCTACATCGTGATTCCATTCACCGCGGTGAACGGAAGCGAGGAGTAGGCACCCTCCATCTTCGGGATGGAAGGGGGGAGAGGGTGCACACCGACAGGTGTGTACTCAACCATACCGGTATGAGTTTCCAAGGAGACATGAGCATTGCATTACATTGCATACATAATGATGAAGATATTGTTAAGTGTTCATGAATGAGATGATATATGTGATGGGAGATGTTATTGCCATGATATTGTTCTTGTTGTCCATTGCAATATGCTTGCTGAGTTTCGAACTCACGCTTGTGTTTTCTTGTTATTTTAGGTACCATGAGAACGGCATG
This sequence comes from Rhipidocladum racemiflorum, assembly GCA_036346355.1. Classification (NCBI taxonomy): domain Eukaryota; kingdom Viridiplantae; phylum Streptophyta; class Magnoliopsida; order Poales; family Poaceae; genus Rhipidocladum; species Rhipidocladum racemiflorum. The sequence goes on along the minus strand of CM070577.1, from coordinate 53,498,636 downwards.
CGGGGAAGGGAAATAGTCACACGCCTACACGTAGCTTCACCATATTGATTCCACAAGTCATTCTATTAGTTTGATAATAAATTGCGTGTGATGATTGTTGCTTTAAGGTTTAGCTTTGCTATATGAGAGTTTTATTGTTCGTTTGACCCTTGCAGACATTATGTGTTTGAAACTAGACTTATATTGTTGCTAAGTCGTTAATTATTGCTGTTTTTAGTTGTCTCTCATAATCCATACATTGCTATACTGTTGTTGCTCCTTTAATTCATGTTAAAACAAAGGAGATGCTGTCGAAATTTTGGTTTTTAGCATATGTACCTTTGCTGGAATTTATGGTAACTTGTGGTATTTAGATGTTGTTTAGCTTATGTTTGGTAGCATTCAGGCGTATTAAATGCCGGGGTGTTATAGTTGGTATCAGAGCGGGCTGTAGGTCCTTGGAATATGTATTTTTAGTGTCATACCTTAGGTTACAACTAAAATGTGATGTGGAATAACTTAGAAACATGGCTTAGGTTTTTACTAAAATTTTGTTATAGGATAGCAACATTAAAACTTGCAAAAGTGGTATAACTAATCTAAAATTTGACACACAATGGATGCACAGTAGGAAAGGGTATGGGTATCGTTTCCTTACGCTTAAATGTTGTATTTAAGCTTCGATGTTGAATGCTTCATTTGATAATGCATGCTGCTATGTCGATGAGATAAATGATTGAATTGTGCTTGTTGTGGTGATAAAGTGGGGTTGTGATGCCGAAGGGTTTCGGTCACCACTTTTGTTCATAGTAAGGGTGTGGTTTGACGGTATGGCCGGTTAAAGCCATCACCGAAGAACTATTAACCCCTGTAGGAGAAGAGTGCTTACCCTTTCTGTCGTAAATCGGGTAGTTGACTGGAGTCAAATAGAAAAGTTTGGTGGTGGATTCCTTCGGATGTTCTTTATCGTTCTGTGGTCGGTCTTGGTTGGTTTTATTGGTTTTAGTTGATGGAAACCAAAAAAAAAAGTGTTTGGTATTGGTTTTTCGCGGATAATTCCGTATGCGGTGTGTGGTTTTGTCTTCCTTGGTTGAAGACAAAGAAGAGGAGTCTAGTGTTGCGCTTCTTTTGGGTGCCATTCCAGTTTTGACGTTTAGTTTGTTAATTGCTTTATGGGGAAGAAGCATTTAATTTATCCGTGTGTTTGTCTTTCTCCGAGGTTAAAGGAGTTATTGCGGAGTTGTGCCGGACCCGACTGTCAGGGCTGAAGTTCTGTGGCTTTGTAGTAGTACGTGGAGTTTGATTTCGTTATTTTACTGGTTTAAGAAATCATCGTTGAAAAACCCTTCTTGTTATGTGAAAGTTTGGGGTTTGGTGTTAAGGTTTTATTTGCAAAGGTTTATTTGATCGGTTGGTTCCGTCCTGTGGGAGTCTTTGAGATTGAAAAGTGTTTTGGGAGAATTCCTTTGCATGACCAAGTTTGGGTTTGTCTCATTGCAATTTTGAGAGTCTAGTTTCCTTATGAATTTGGGGATGAGTTTTAAAACTAAAATGCTGCAAACAAAGTAAGTAGTCTTTTGACTGAAATCGTTTGTCCCTAGTAAGAATTGATGTTTAGCATGTTATGTAGTATGTAACAATGTGGTTTATGGATTGATGTGTGGCTAAGTTAAATTTTGAGTTGAATCAATTCAATGTGATTAATATCTCTAGCTTGAGAACAAATAGACTACTAGTGTTGTAGTTTACTCTTAGTGAGAATGATTTAATGTGTTAATGTACATGCTTAGAATCTGTTGCTTTGCTTTAAAAATGCTTAGGACCTCGATTATGTTTAAAGTTTTAAACCCCGATGCATAGTTAAAACATTAAGATGATGTAGATCATTGTTACTGCTAAAGAAACTTTCTTTGGTTGTTTAAAGATGTTCTAATCTAATGGAGTAATAGAGAAATTTAATCATGTTGCCTAGTGACTTTAATTTGGAAGTTGATTAGAGTTGCTATTTATGTTGTTGCAAACTACTAGTATATTTGGAAGTATGCAGTTGTGTCCCTTCAATGCTAGTATTGATATCAATTGAGAAGACGTAAGACTTATTGTTAATGATGTTGTTAAGGGCAGTGTTAATGCTAGTATTCAATTTATTTTAAATAGTTGGAGTATGTTGTGTGGTGGTAATTTGGTTATCACCTATGTATAGGGTAGCTAAAAGTAATGTTGTTGGTTGATGAATATGCCCATTTGTTGTTATTAATGACTTAGTAGTGGTGGTAGTTGTGTAGAATACTTGTTAGAAACCATTGATTAAATGGAGGGTATTGTAACCTGTGGTGAAGGAGTGAACCATGGATAATTAACCTGATGTAGAGTTTTACCCTTAAGGAATGTATGCCTTGGAATCCTAGTTATGAACTTTGTCTTGTAGAGATAATATTTACATGTTGAAGTCGTTGTTTAACTAAATAAGGTTCGGTTGTCAAGACGTGATTATATAGGAGGTATGAAATTTATATGTTGAACTTGCTGAAAGATTTGTGGAAGTATAATGTTTCAAATTTAGAATAAGATGTAATGTGATTCGGTGATCCGTGGGGATCATGTCAATGTAGTCTGGGTTGGGTGCCTTTGTGATAAGCATCTTAAACCTTAATTAAAAGTGTTGGGAATGGTAACTTGAGGAAAAATTTGTTGTGAAGCTTTTGGTTGATTTGTGTTGGGGCTCCTCAAGGAGTAAATAGTGATTACTGAAGTCTTTAATAGAAAGCGTAGTGGAGTACTAGAGATGGTTCTTTTTATGCTGAGCTTGTGTTCAAAAGCTTTTGGACTGGTTTGGTTGTTTGCCATTTTAGTTGAAGAGTTTTCGGTCAAGGTGTTCCATATGCTGTGTTTCAGAGTTTCCCTAAAACTCGTATAAATTGGTGCAAATATTTTGGTTTTGGCTAATTTGTTTAGTTAGCGCTATGAGTATGGATTTACACCCCAAAAGTTTTTGAGTCGATCGCGCCCTTTCGCGTTCGCACTGAATTATCTTTGAAATTAATTTTAAAAGGAAGCAGATGGTCATAAAGGGTTGTGTTGGAAACTTTTGAGTTAATCTCTTGATGTGTAACTCTGTTTGACTAGAGTTGGAGTCATTTGGAAAATGTGTCTAGTGTGCGGATGTTTCACAAGTCTGGATTTTTATGAATGCTTCATAAGTGAATTTGGTTAGAGAAGCGTTTTCTTTTGGGATTGAGTTTCCCACTCTTTTGATAAAATTTATGGCAGTTGTTTGTGCAGATGTCTAACTTTGGAGTCAATGTTCTTTTCCAAAACGTTGATTTTGGTTAAAATGCGATGTTTTGCAAAGTTTAGCTATCTATCGTTGGTGGGTTCTGATTTGATGTGGTGCCTTACTGTTAACTATGTTGCCATCATAGTCTATATGATTTAGCGCAACCGTCAGTGTTATGGGTATTTCAATCATTTGATACCGAGGAAGAAGTTATTTGGTGAATGACTATTCGGTACCGTTGTTCCATGATGAATGAATGGTGAAAAGTAAACATGACATCGTTTTTACATGTTAAATGATAAAAGAGTCGTTGAGCCAGGTCGGTGAGAAAGTCATATATGGAGATATGACTAATCCGGAGTGCTCTTGAAGAATGTGCATTTATGTCATGAAACGAGATTTCCCTTGAAAAGAAAGAATGAAGAAATTATGGTATCTTGGTTGTGGTGTAGGGGATTTATGCTTCCTTTGTGTGCTCTTTGGATGTTGCCGAATTCTTTCCAAAATGGTTGTTGACGCTTTGGGTTTGAGTTGTCGTGAGTACACTTGGGCTTGATAGCTAAGTGTTTTTGTGTGAGGGCGAGACCCTCTTAAGAAAGGAACCAATTGTGGTTTGGTAAAGTTTTTACGATCCTAGCTTGGGGCTAGGTGTAGAACCTTAGTGGTATAAGGGTGGTTTGTGATGGAGGTTGATGATGTAAGGATTTAACCTTTATTAACAGTAGTGATGGGTGAAAGTGAAGTTGACGGTAGTTCGGTGATGTTTGTCCTGCCGTGAGCAATTGTTGTCACTAGTTGTTTTGGATTTGAGTTTTGCCTGGGAGAGGATAGAATGAATGTTAGCATGATCGTGTATCGGAAGGGCAAGTGTGCCTTAATGAGTTATTCCCCTCTAGGGAATTTTTCGGGAATGTAGAGAGGTCATTAAAGGAATTGTGACTTGCTTTGATTATGTCATGTTGAGTTTAATGGATTATGGTAGTCAGGTTGGTTGTGATAGAAGTATGAAGTGTTGGCCGTGAGGATTCGAGCGTTTTGGGTTGATGGAGCCCTTTGTGGTTGGTACGCAGATTCTGTATGGGAATGGAAGTGAAGGTCGACCTGTGAGAGGTTGCCCTTGGTTGAGCTAGATCATTACTTTTCTCGCCAAGTGTTGGTTTTGAGAACTCGTTTGTCGTTTGTTCCAGTTTTAGTCATTGTGCGAATGTTTTGAACTGCAGAGAAGCCTTTTGTCCCTTGGGGACTTTGTTGTTGATTATGGCGTCCTTCGGATTCGAGGTCGAATCCTGTTGAAGGGGGGAAGAATGTGACACTACGGTATGGTGTGATATTATAAAATGTGAAATTAGAGAATAAAACCTTTCGGCTTGAGGTTTACTTGCGTTTTTGGGCCTTTTGAAGTGTTGTGATACCACGGAGCGTCGTAACCTTATAAAAGGTGCATGATGAGGTCACAAACATATTGAAATATGATATGGGAGGTTAAAACCATAAGGTATGGAGGTTAATAGCGTTGTCGGGCCGTTTCCGGGGTTTTGGGCCTTCCCGGGGAAATAGTCACACGCCCACACGTAGCTTCACCATATTGATTCCACAAGTCATTCTATTAGTTTGATAATAAATTGCGCCACGTGGACGGTCCACCGTCATCGTCCTCGTCCGAATCCGCGCCGGATTCCTCCGCCGCGCCGCCGCCGTACCCAATTAGGTTTCCGTCCCGGGCGCGGACGCCGAGGCTATTTAAAGCCCGGGTCACGCCCCGAGGTTGGCCGTTCCCGTGCGCACCCAATGCCCTAGCCGCCGCCGCTCGTAGCTCACCGAAGCGCTCGCAATAGCTCGCCGTAGTTGGGCTTGCACGCGTTTCGGTTTTGTGCACGTTCCGCCGCCGTTGAGCCGCCTCTGCCGCCACCGAGCACAGATCTAGAACCCCCAGGACGAGACGCACCAACCGGAACCACCCACGTCGCCGGAGGAGCCCCCAAACGCCGCATCAAGTGTCGTCGTCACCGATTCGACCGCCGCTACGCCGCCGCCTCGCCGACTCTGTCGGCCGTCAGATCAAGATCGCACGGCTAGGATCTCGCCACGCCACCCCACCGCGGTGAGATCTCGCTTGAACTCCAGATTCAATCCCACCGCTGATCTAGATCCAACGGTCCGAAATCAATGCGTTAACACAAACGCGTCAACACCAGATCCAATCTGGGCCGTTGAATTTCCATTCAACGGCCGAGATTGCGCCACGCGTCGGGAAGTTGGACCGACGCGGCCGCCGCGCGACGCCGACACGCCGGCCCGGCGTGTCGGCCGCTTGGTTAAATCGCACCATGACGCCACGACGCGTCATGGCGGGCCCGCGATGTCGGCCGCCGTCCGACCTAAGCGCCGACGCCAAGAATGACGTCACCATGGGACTCCACCGCCGCTGACACGCGGAGCCGTGGACCGGTCCACGGTAGACCCAAACCGAGCGTGGACCGAGTCCATGGACCTACCGACGCCAGCAGACCAATCCCGTGTTGCCACGTGTCCGTGACCGACGCAATAATTAATTTCCAAAAGAAAATGATTTATTAATTCGAAATAATGATTTCGTGATTTTGTTTCAAACTTCAAACGCTTATAACTTTTGCGTTTCAACTCCGATTTGAGTGATTCAAATTTCTAAATTTGTATAAAATTGAGACCTACCTAAATATGAATTTTATTTAATTTTTGGACTAAAGTTTTTCTCTGTAAAATTATTTAATTGATTATTTAAACTTTAAATAATCATAACTTTTGCATTTAAACTCCAAATTTGATTTATTCCAGCTTCTAAAAATTCATAAAATTATGTTCTCTCTGTTTATGGATTTTATTTGGATGTTTGGACACTTTTGCCTATTGTTTATTCGTGTATTTGCTATTTGCACGCTTTACGAGTAGACGTTGAAGTGCCTGGAAGGATTCAAGGAGAAGTATTGACTAAGGATCCAACTCAAGACCAAGAGAAAGTACTTTTTGAAGGCAAGTTGTGCTTTGACAATGTTGATCCTATTTCGAAATCTATTTTGATTTAAACTATTTCATGCTAGTTCAATTAGAAAATACTTTATTTAAATATGGGGGTTAGATAAATACCAATTTTGCTGTATGACACCTTGATTACTTAAGTATGTGCCATGACCCCTTGTCACCCTAGTTGTGATATACTAGTTGGACATTATTAACTTGCCAACATGGGTTTTAGACCGTTGTAGTAAACTGCTTAGACCTGCTACGTGCTCATGACATGATTTTGGACAAACAAATGTTAATGTTGACTTAATGATATATTGAACCTGTTTTGGAAAGGTATCATGTGATGTTGATGGCACGTGGTGCATGGTAATCAATTGGGGTTTGATAAATAGTTTTTCGACCGGGGCATGTGGCAAGAATAATCAGTGGGCCGCTTGTGGCATTGGGGATGTTGATTTGGTTCTTGGGTAGTCTTGCCCTGGTCACCCTAAGGACTTAACCTTGCAAGCCTTTGAACTGGTCTAACGTGCAACCACATGTCTCAGAATGGGACGGACCTAGTTGACTAAGTTGCTAATAACGCACTGTGGGACCTCAGAGGTCAACTACACCCTTTGTGTAAGTTGTACGGGGAGCGCATCGGTGAGGCCAGTACCCATCTAACGGTTGATTGGCCTAAACTTCGCCTTAGCTAAGGGAAGGGTTAGTGTGCAATAACCGGGAGGACCACTTGTATTGTTAGAAGTTTCCGAAAGACTTTATTACGAGGAACTTCGCCTTTGTGGTGTTTGACTCAGATCTTGTGGGTAAAGTGCATAACCTCTGCAGAGTGTAGAATCTATTCGAATAGCCGTGTCCGCGGTATTGGACATCGCCGAATTACAAATAAGGGTTAGATTTTCTCAAAGATAACTTGGGTTTGAAAGGTTGGGTTGGATTAATAATGATGTTGATGGAAATGTGGATTAGGACGGGAAAGATGTTTATTAAACTCCTTGAAAAGCTATCTATGCTATACTTGTTTCTACTGCTTTCGAATCTACTTATGTTACTTGTCAAATGCTGTTTACTGCAAATATACCTTGAGCTATTCCTTTGTACTAAGCCATGCATGTAGTATATTAGCTGCATTCTGTGCATGACTTGCTGAGTACCAAGTACTCACCCTTGCCACAATACAACACCAGTTGAAGAGGAGACTACACCAGCTTTGGAGGAGGAACTCCAAGAGGAACCGTCTACTTAGGGGAGCGAGCCCAGTCAGTTGCCTGTGGTATACTGGATGGCACCACGAAGTTATTTGATTTTCCGCTGCTACTATTTCTCTCTTAATAAGTATCGCCCTGCGAGGCGTACATTTGTGACTTGGCTATAAGGTCAAGTAACCAGTTTGCTTAATTAAATAAAGGTACTTTATTAGTATCGAGTGGTATGATTGTGATATTACCGATGTTAAGACTGTGTGCACTAGCGCGTTCCTGGACTAGTGTTGAATACACAGAGGGTCCGGATTTGCAAATTCGGGGTCCCAACAGAGGTGGTATCAGAGCCATACTGACCGTAGGCTCAACCCTAAGCTAGAATGGTCGTAGTGAGGATAAAACCTATTTTCTAAAAGCTAAAAGTTTGTCAAGATAAGAAAGGACATCTCGACTCATCCCCTTCTCTCTTTCCTTGTCTCTTGCTGAATTTTTCCTTACCTTGTCACGATTTAAAAATTCCGAGTTCTTACGTGAGCACTCTTGTGACAGATGGAGGGAGAGTTCAACTACGTTGATCTGGAGGTTGGTCACGCCGCAGAACTTTGGCATATGCTTCAGACTCTCGGGGATTTTGAAAAGCCGCAATACCAAGTGGAAGTGATCGAGACAAAGCGTGATTGATCAAGGATTGTGACGTGAAGATTGAGGTACCTGCTAGGAAGAAGGGCCAGGCAATCGCTCGATACACCGCACCGCCAGAGGTCTACAATGCAGATGGGTATCCAAGAAGTATCACGACGAGCGATGCGGTACATTACCCGTATCTACGCTAGAGAGTTGGAGATCACGGTGTTCGTTATCACTGCAAGAGCGATAACCTTCTTGACCAAGGCGATTCAGGATGAGGATGCCATGGTTACACGCTGGACGACTTGTTGTCGCCTAGGAGGATGTACTTTCGATGATACAAGCAAGGAGCTACAGAAGGCACGCAAGGAGATCACGGCAGAGAAGAAACGAGATGGCGGGAAGCTCAAGAGTATGTGTCACACCTTCTCGCGAAGGATTGACGAGTTGGAGATGACTTTATACGGACCAACTGCAGAGCCGGTACTGAGCTACACGAGCCAGATCCGAAGGAGTCAGATCTCGATGAGGACACTGCTTCTTCGACTACCACAGATGACACAGTTGCTGGACATGGCAACCGTTTCGCGCCTATGCCGCAGCATCCGTACCCAGGCCGTGGAGGTTTTCTCGATGAGTGAGCGTAGGTTCTATAGTGAGACTCCTTCGCCGAGTCGCGTCATAGAGTAAAGAGTCACCCTTTAGGCGTTAGACTCCAGTGTTAGTTCGATTTGGATTTTCATTGTTTGCTGAGTGTGCAGTATGTGTTGCAAGGCCCTTAGGCATTGTAAGCAACCATACCAAGTTATTAATATCATTAGTTAATAAAGTTGGACCTTAAAGTTACACCTTTCGCCCCGCATAAGTTCCATATTACTTGTCTATTCTTGATTCCCCCTCATCTCTAAAACTTAGAGCAAATCGACAGATGGTGAACACCCGCGGAAACTTTGGAAGCAATGGAAGTGGTTCTCGCCCAGCAGAAAACCCCAATGATGGAGCACCAAAGACCGCCAGCTGATATGCAGAATTTTGGAGCATTTCTTGCTGCTCGTACTCGATTGATGCATGCTATGATGCAACAAATGCAACACATCACCGCCAGGCCACGCCTAATCAAGTCAATCAGGGACAACGCCAGAATACAAGACTGTCAGAGTTCATGAGGACTCACCCACCCACTTTCTCTGGGAATGCCAATCCATTGGAGGCCGATGATTGGTTAAGGTCAATTGAGAGGAAGCTACACATAGCTCAATGCATAGGAAATGAGAAGGTACTCTACGCTTCTCATCGCTTGGAAGGAACAATTACGAATGGTGGGAGAATTTCTGTGCTACGCAAGAGAACCCTCAAGACATCACTTGGGAAGAGTTCACAAATGCGTTTCATCAAGATCATGTGCCTGAAGGAATCATGGACCTTAAGAAGGAGGAGTTCAGAGCATCAAGCAAGGTAATCACCAAAGGCCGACTACCTGAACAAGTTCACACAGCCTAGCACGCTTACGCACTCGAGGATGTAGCGACAGATAAAGCCGCATACCTCGTTTTATGAAGGGACTTAACTCACGATTGAAAGTAGGATTGATCACCCACACCTTCCAGATTTCCAAGAATTGGTGAATAAGGCGCTTATTCTTGAGGACAAGCGCAAGGAACTGGATGAGAACAGAAGCGCAGGATGCAACAAAGAAGGATCACGCCAGGAACGCATAATACCGAGAGTTGCACCAAATCAATTCTTCGATTCCACCACAAAATGCAACAAGGACACCGTCACCAAGACCAAGACCTGTCAATCAAAACTACTGCACTTCACTTGCTAGAAACACTACTTCGTGCAACAAGAAGGAACAAAGAGACGCTGCTACAACCGCAACGAGCCAGGGCACTTTGCCAACAGCTTGTCCAAGAAGACAAAGCAGGAGTGACCCAGTTCAGCTTCAATCTAGGAACCACCCCAGCTAGGACGCCAAAGATCAGAACCACACCCTGCATCAGTGGTGAGAGGCCGAGTCAACCATGTCACCGCAGATGCACTACAGAATGCTACGGACATCGTACTGGGTAAGTTACTTGTTAACTCAGTACCTGCAACAGTTTTGTTTGACTCTGGAGCTTCGCATTCGTTTGTTTCGCAAGGCTTTGCTGCTAGTCATGATTTGGGGATTTCAAGACTTAGATGCATTCTTTTAGTTCAAACCCCTGGTTCCGAACTCCGAACGAAAGTAGGATGTTCCGGTGTGAGAATACTAATAGATGGAATAGAGTTCCTAGCGAACCTTATAATTTTGGAGACCCAGACCTTAGACGTTATTTTGGGAATGGACTGGTTATCCAAGCACAAGGCCGTATTGGATTGTGGACGAAGGACTATCTCAGTTGAGAGCCCGTGTGGAAAGAAAGTGGAATTTCAAGCTACTGACGTTAGAGAAGGACAGTTGATGGTTAACAGTACCAAGACAATCAGCATAGAGGATGTCTCAGTAGTGAATGAGTACCCAGATGTTTTTCCCGAAGATCTACCTGGTATGCCGCCAGACAGGGACATAGAGTTTGTGATAGAGCTTGTACCTGGTACAGCGCCGATAGCAAAGACACCTTAACGGATGTCCACCGAGGAATTGGTAGAGATGAAGAAACAGCTAGAGGAGTTAATGGAGAAAGGATTTATCAGACCGAGTTCGTCGCCGTGGGGAGCACCAGTTTTGTTTGTCAAGAAGAAGGACGGGAGTTTCAGGATGTGCATTGACTATCGTGCACTCAATGAAGTCACCGTGAAGAATAAGTACCCGCTACCCAGGATTGATGATTTGTTCGATCAGCTGAGAGGAGCCGGAGTTTTCTCCAAGATTGATCTGAGATCGGGATACCATCAGTTGAAGATCCGATCGGAAGATATCCCAAGATCGCATTCTCGTCAAGATATGGACATTACGAAGTTCTGATTATGTCTTTTGGATCGATTTAATGCGCCAAAGATATTTCATGAATATGATGAATAAGGTGTTCATGGAGTATTTGGACAAGTTTGTTGTCGTGTTCATAGACGATATCCTAATCTACTCCAAGACAGAGGATGAACATGTCAACACTTGAGGCGAGTTTTGGAAAAGCCGAGGGAACAAAGAACTCTTCGCCAAGTTCAGTAAGTGTGATTTTTGGTAGGACAAGGTGGAGTTTCTTGGACATGTAATGACCGCAGTATGAGTCGCCAGAGATCCAAGCAAAGTAGAAGCTGTGTTACATTGGGAGCAAACAAGATCGTGACCTGCATTCGAGTTTCCTTGGAATGGCAGGATACTACCGCCGCTTTCATTGAAGGCTTTTCGACAATTGCGAAACCTCTTACGCAATTGTCAAGAAGGGGAAGAAGTTTGCATGGACGCCGTAATGTGAGAAAGGATTTCAGAGTCAAGAAGCGATTGACATCAAGACCGGTGTTAGTTCTACCTGATGTTAATCAAAGCTTCGATATTTATTGTGACGACGCGCCAAGGACTTGGATGTGTCTTGATGCGTAATGGAAAGGTCGCCGCTTATGCATCAAGGCGCTTGAGGCCGCATGAGGAAAATTATCCGACGCATGACCTAGAGTTAGCCGCCGTAGTGCATGCCTTGAAGATATGGCGTCACTATCTCGATTGGAAACATATGCGAAGTATACACGGATCATAAGAGTTTTAAGTACATATTCACCCAATCGGATCTGAATATGAGGCAAAGGAGATGGTTAGAGTTGATCAAGGACTACAATGTTGGAATCCATTACTATCCCTAAAGGCCAACGTAGTTGCCGATGCCTTGAGTCGGAAAAGCCATACTTGTGAGCATGTTGCTAGCCACAAGTCGAGGATGAGCTATGCCAGAATTTCATAGGATGAAGATTGAGGTAGTACCTAGCGGATTCTTGGCCGCATTAGAAGTAAAGCCTACCCTAGAGGATCAGATCCGAAGGACGTATGATGATGACAAGATCCGCAGGATTAAGTCCATCAAGGAGGAAGGCAAGGCAAAGGACTTCAAGTTGGATGAGCAAGGCACGTTGTGGATGAAGGATCGCATTTGTGTGCCTAACGAGAAGGAGTTTAAAGCAACTGATTTTGGAAGAAGCCCATGACTCCAAGTACTCAATTCATCCTGAAGCGCCAAGATGTATCAGATCTCAAGGAGAGATTCTGGTGGCCGAGCATGAAGCGTGAAGTTGCCGAGCATGTCGACATTGTGCGATGTATGCCGTAGAGTCAAGGCAATGCATCGATACCCGATTGCTACAAACCATTGAAAATACCTGAGTGGAAGTGGGAGGAAATCGGAATGGATTTCATTACCGGTTTGCCTAAGACCCAAGGAGGTTATGACTCCATATGGGTTATAGTGGATCGCTTGACCAAGGTAGCCCATTTTATCCCCGTGAAGACCACTTACTCGGGGGATAAATTGGCGGAGTTGTACATGATCAGGATCGTCTGTTTGCACGGTGTTCCAAAGAGTATTGTATCTGACAGGGGTACCCAATTTACCTCAAGGTTTTGGAATAAGTTGCATGAAGCCATGGGAACCCGTTTGAACTTTAGTACAGCCTATCATCCACAGACGGATGGACAGACCGAAAGAGTCAACCAGATTCTGGAGGATATGTTAAGAGCTTGTGCATTGGCTTATGCTACCTCTTGGGATAAGAGTTTGCCGTATGCCGAGTTCAGTTACAACAATAGTTACCAAGCTAGTTTACAGATGTCACCTTTTGAGGCACTGTATGGTCGACCCTGTCGGACGCCATTGAATTGGAATGAGACCGGCGAGCGCCGTGTCTTCGGGCCTGATATTCTTCAGGAGGCTGAGGAGCAGATTGCCATGATCAGGGAGAGATTAAAGATAGCCCAATCACGACAGAAGAGTTATGCTGACAACCGTCGCCGAGACTTGAGTTTTGAACCAGAAGATTTTGTATACCTCAGAGTTACGCCGCTCAGAGGAGTTAAGAGGTTCCATGCCAAAGGGAAACTTGCACCCCGTTATGTTGGACCATTTAAGATTTTGAGCCGCAGAGGCGAAGTTGCCTATCAGCTGGAGTTGCCACAGTCGTTAGCAGGAGTACATGACGTATTCCATGTGTCCCGATTGAAGAATAGTCTCCGAGTACATGAGGAACAGACACCGCTAGAGTCAATTGAGTTGCAAGAAGATTTGACTTACAAGGAGCATCCCGTGAAGATTTTGGACACTATGGATCGAGAGACCAGAAATAAGTCAACCCGTTTTCAGAGAGTTCAATGGAGCAACCACACGGAGAGCGAAGCGACTTGGGAGCAAGAGGATTTGAGGAAAGAGTTTCCAAACCTATTCCTTTAGCAAGCCCCTAATCTCTGTGGACGAGATTCTATTAAGGGGTGGAGGTTTTTAACAACCCAAAATTTTTCTTTACTTAAATTCTTGTGTGATTTGGAACTTTGGTGAATTTTTGGAATTTTTTGGAATTTATTTGGATTTATTTGGAATTTATTTGAATTTATTCCATTTTGAAATAATGAAAGAATTAAACTTTGCAAATAAAATTTTGTTGGAAATATTTTATTTGAGTCCAAAATGATCCAAAGTATTTTCCAGATTTTTCCGAATTTTTTCGAAGTCTTTTGCTATTTTTAATGAATTAAATGAATTATCGAATTATTTTAATTATTAAATCGCTGGAAAATGCGAGTGGGTTTGCATCGTTTCATCCGACCGAGCCCGAAGTCGGACTCGAAGTTCGAGTCCGACCCGAGCCACCGACTCGACCAAACCACGTCAACCCAAACCACAGGGACCGTTGGATCGAGATCCAACGGTCATGATCGACCGACCCGACCGAGCCGTGTATGGACCGGACCGGTCGCGCCCGTCTCGATCGTGGCGTTGATCGCGCCACGTGGGACGGGTCCACCGTCATCGCCTCGTCGAATCATGGCCGGATTCCTCCGCCGCCGCCGCCGTACCGACAGGTTTCCGTCGGCGCGACGCCAGCGAGGCTATTTAAAGCCCGAGTCACGCCCGAGGTTGGCCGTTCCACGTCGCGCCCAATGCCCTAACCGCCGCCGCTCGTAGCTCACCGGCGCTCGCAATAGCTCGCCGTAGTTGGGCTTGCGGCGCGTTGATTTTGTGCACGCGTTCGCCGCCGTTGAAGCGCCTCTGCCGCCACCGAAACGCAGATCTAGAACCCCCAGACGAGACGCACCAACCGGAACCACCCACGTCGCCGGAGGAGCCCCAAACACCGCATCAAGTGTCGCTGCCCTCGATTCGGCCGCTGTCGCCGCACGCGCCATCGCGCGCCTCGCGACTCATCGGCTACCGTCCGATCAAGATCGCACGGCTAGGATCTCGCCACGTCACCCCACCGGTGATCTCGCTTTGAACTCAGATCAATCCCGACCGCTGGATCTAGATCCAACGGTCCGAAATCAATGCGTTAACCCAAACGCGTCAACACTAGATCCAATCCGCCGTTGAATTTCAAATCAACGGCCGAGATCGAGCCACGCCGTCGGGAAGTTGGACCGAAGCGGCCGGGTGCCGCTGTTCGCGTGGCCGACACGCCGACGCGTGGTCGGCTTGGCCAGCGCAACCGCCAATGACGTCATTGGCGTCATGGCGGGCCCGCATGTCAGCGGCTGTCCCAGCCAAGCGCTGACGTCAGCAATGACGTCACCCATGGGACCCACCTGTCAGTGACACGTGGAGCCGTGGACCGGGTCCACGGTAGACCCAAACCGAGCGTGGACCGAGTCCATGGACCGGCTGACATCAGCAGACCAATCCCGTGTTGCCACGTGTCCAGACTGACGCAATAATTAATTTCCGAAAAAGAAAATGATTTATTAATTCGAAATAATGATTTCAGATTTTGTTTCAAACTTCAAACGCTTATAACTTTTGCGTTTCAACTCCGATTTGAGTGATTCAAATTTCTAAATTTGTATAAAATTGAGACCTACCTAAATATGAATTTTATTTAATTTTTGGACTAAAGTTTTTCTCTGTAAAATTATTTAATTGATTATTTAAACTTTAAATAATCATAACTTTTGCATTTAAACTCCAAATTTGACGATTCCAGTTTCTAAAAATTCATAAAATTATGTTCTCTTTGTTTATGGATTTTATTTGGATGTTTGGACACTTTTTGCCTATTGTTTATTCGTGTATTTGCTATTTGCACGCTTTACGAGTTGACGTTGAAGTGCCGGAAGGATTCAAAGGAGAAGTATTGACTCAGGATCCAACTCAAGACCAAGAGCAAGTACTTTTTGAAGGCAAGTTGTGCTTTGACCATGTTGATCTATTTCGAAATCTATTTTGATTTAAACTATTGCATGCTAGTTCAATTAGAAAATACTTTATTTAAATATGGGGGTTAGATAAATACCAATTTGTTGTATGACACCTTGATTACTTAAGTATGTGCCATGACCCCTTGTCACCCTAGTTGTGGTATACTAGTTGGACATTATTAACTTGCCAACATGGGTTTTAGACCGTTGTAGTAAACTGCTTAGACCTGCTACGTGCTCATGACATGATTTTGGACAAACAAATGTTAATGTTGACTTAATGATATATTGAACCTGTTTTGGAAAGGTATCATGTGATGTTGATGGCACGTGGTGCATGGTAATCAACTGGGGTTTGATAAATAGTTTTTACCGAGGGCATGTGGCAAGAATAATCAAAGGGCCAGCCAGTTGGCATTGGGGATGTTGATTTGGTTCTTGGGTAGTCTTGCCCTGGTCACCCTAAGGACTTAACCTTGCAAGCCTTTGAACTGGTCTAACGTGCAACCACATGTCTCAGTAATGGGACGGACCTAGTTGACTAAGTTGCTAATAACGCACTGTGGGACCTCGGGAGGTCAACTACACCCTTTGTGTAAGTTGTATGCGGGGGGCGTACTGCGGTGAGGCCAGTACCCATCTAACGGTTGATTGGCCTAAACTTCGCCTTAGCTAAGGGAAGGGTTAGTGTGCAATAACCTGGGAGGACCACTTGTATTGTTAGAAGTTTCGAAAGACTTTGTTACGGAACTCGCCTTTGTGGTGTTTGACTGTATCTTGTGGGTAAAGTGCATAACCTCTGCGAGTGTAGAATCTATTCGAATAGCCGTGTCCGCGGTATTGGACATCGCTCGGGAATTACAGTCAAGGGTTAGATTTTCTCAAAGATAACTTGGGTTTGAAAGGTTGGGTTGGATTAATAATGATGTTGATGGAAATGTGGATTAGGGCCAGGAAAGATGTTTATTAAACTCCTTGAAAAGCTATCTATGCTATACTTGTTTCTACCGCTCGAATCTACTTATGTTACTTGTCAAATGTCATTTCTTGCAAATATACCTTGAGCTATTCCTGCATACTAAGCCATGCATGTAGTATATTAGCTGCATTCTGTGCATGACTTGCTGAGTACCAAGTACTCACCCTTGCCACAATACAACACCAGTTGAAGAGGAGACTACACCAGCTTTGGAGGAGGAACTCCAAGAGGACCCGTCTACTTAGGGAAGCGAGCCCGGTCGGTTGCCTCGTGGTATCTTTGGATGGCGCCACGGTTATTTGATTTTCCGCTGCTACTATTTCTCTCTTAATAAGTATTGCCCTGCGAGGCGTACATTTGTGACTTGGCTATAAGGTCAAGTAACCAGTTTGCTTAATTAAATAAAGGTACTTTATTAGTATCGAGTGGTATGATTGTGATATTACCGATGTTAAGACTGTGTGCACTAAGCGCTGCTCCTGGACTAGTGTTGAATACACAGAGGGTCCGGATTTGCAAATTCGGGGTCCCGACAGAGGTGGTATCAGAGCCATACTGACCGTAGGCTCAACCCTAAGCTAGAATGGTCGTAGTGAGGATAAAACCTATTTTCTAAAAGCTAAAAGTTTGTCAAGATAAGAAAGGACATCTCGACTCATCCCCTTCTCTCTTTCCTTGTCTCTTGCTGAATTTTTCCTTACCTTGTCACGATTTAAAAATTCTGAGTTCTTACGTGAGCACTCTTGTGACAGATGGAGGGAGAGTTCAACTACGTTGATCTGGAGGTTGGTCACGCCGCAGAACTTTGGCATATGCTTCAGACTCTCGGGGATTTTGAAAAGCCGCAATACCAAGTGGAAGTGATCAGACAAGCAGGATTGATCAAGGATTGTGACGTGAAGATTGAGGTACCTGCTAGGAAGAAGGGCCCAGGCAATCGCCCGATACAACTGCCTTTGCCAGGAGGTCTACAATGCGTATGGGTATCCGAGAAGTATCACGACGAGCGATGCGCACATTACCCGTATCTACGCTTAGAGAGTTGGAGAGCACGGTGTTCCGTTATCACCAGCGCAGCGATAACCTTCTTGACCAAGGCGATTCAGGATGAGGATGCCATGGTTACACGCTTGGGCGACTTGTTGTCGCCTAGGAGGATGTACTCGATGATACAAGCAAGGAGCTACAGAAGGCCCGCAAGGAGATCACGGCAGAGAAGAACGAGATGGCGGGAAGCTCAAGAGTATGTGTCACACCTTCGCGAAGGATTGACGAGTTGGAGATGACTTTATACGGACGCAACCAGAGCGATGCATTTAGCTACACGAGCCAGATCCGGAGGAGTCGGATCTCGATGAGGACATCGCTTCTTCGACTACCACAGATGACACGCTTGCTGGACATGGCAACTGCTTTCGCGCCTATGCCGCAAAGATCCGTACCCAGGCCGTGGAGGTTTTCTCGATGAGTGAGCGTAGGTTCTATAGTGAGACTCCTTCGCCGAGTCGCGTCATAGAGTAAAGAGTCACCCTTTAGGCGTTAGACTCCAGTGTTAGTTCGATTTGGATTTTCATTGTTTGCTGAGTGTGCAGTATGTGTTGCAAGGCCCTTAGGCATTGTAAGCAACCATACCAAGTTATTAATATCATTAGTTAATAAAGTTGGACCTTAAAGCTACACCTTTCGCCCCGCATAAGTTCCATATTACTTGTCTATTCTTGATTCCCCCTCATCTCTAAAACTTAGAGCAAATTGACAGATGGTGAACACCCGCGGAAACTTTGGAAGCAATGGAAGTGGTTCTCGCCCAGCAGAAAACCCCAATGATGGAGCACCGACCGCCATTGATATGCAGAATTTTGGAGCATTTCTTGCTGCTCAGACTCGATTGATGCATGCTATGATGCAACAAATGCAACACGCCAACGCTCAGGCCACGACTAATCAAGTCAATCGAGGACAACGCCGTAATACAAGACTGCCGAGTTCATGAGGACTCACCCACCCACTTTCTTCCGGGAATGCCAATCCATTGGAGGCCGATGATTGGTTAAGGTCAATTGAGAGGAAGCTGCACATAGCTCAATGCATAGGAAATGAGAAGGTACTCTACGCTTCTCATCAGTTGGAAGGAACAGCCGCCGAATGGTGGGAGAATTTCGTGCACGCAAGAGAACCCTCAAGACATCACTTGGGAAGAGTTCACAACAAGCGTTTCATCAAGATCATGTGCCTGAAGGAATCATGGACCTTAAGAAGGAGGAGTTCAGAGCACTGAAGCAAGGTAATCACCAAAGGGTCGACTACCCGAACAAGTTCACACAGCTAGCACGCTACGCACCGAGGATGTAGCGACGAGATAAAGCCAGATGCCTCGTTTTATGAAGGGACTTAACTCAGGATTGCAAGTAGGATTGATCACCCACACCTTTCCAGATTTCCAAGAATTGGTGAATAAGGCGCTTATTCTTGAGGACAAGCGCAAGGAACTGGATGAGAACAGAAGCGCAGGATGCAACAAAGAAGGATCACGCCAGAACGCATAGCGGCGCTGAGAGTTGCACCAAATCAATTCTTCGATTCCAGCCACAAATGCAACAAGGACACCGCTACCAAAGCACCAAGACACTGTCAATCAAAACTACCGACCCCACTTCGCTAGAAACACTACTTGAGCGATCGACAAGGAACGGTGAGGACGCGCTACAAGCTACCAACGAGCCAGACACTTTGCCAACAGCTTGTCCGAAGAAGACAAAGCAGGAGTGACCCTGGCCGCTTCAATCTAGGAACCACCCCAGCTAGGGCGCCAAAGACCGGGAACCACACCCCAAACCGTGGTGAGAGGCCGAGTCAACCATGTCACCGCAGATGCACCGCAGAATGCTACTGACATCGTGATCGGGTAAGTTACTTGTTAACTCAAGACCTGCAATGCTTTGTTTGACTCTGGAGCTTCGCATTCGTTTGTTTCGCAAGGCTTTGCTGCTAGTCATGATTTGGGGATTTCAAGACTTAGATGCATGCTTTTAGTTCAAACCCCTGGTTCCGAACTCCGAACGAAAGTAGGATGTTCCGGTGTGAGAATACTAATAGATGGAATAGAGTTCCTAGCGAACCTTATAATTTTGGAGACCTGCACCTTAGATGTTATTTTGGGAATGGATCAAGTTATCCAAGCACAAGGCCTTATTGGATTGTGGACGAAGGACTATCTCAGTTGAGAGCCCATGTGGAAAGAAAGTGGAATTTCAAGCTACTGACGTTAGAGAAGGACAGTTGATGGTTAACAGTACCAAGACAATCAGCATAGAGGATGTCTCAGTAGTGAATGAGTACCCAGATGTTTTTCCCGAAGATCTACAGTATGCCGCCGACGAGGACATAGAGTTTGTGATAGAGCTTGTACCTGCACAAATACGATAGCAAAGACACCTTAACGGATGTCCACCGAGGAATTGGTAGAGATGAAGAAACAGCTAGAGGAGTTAATGGAGAAAGGATTTATCGACCAGAGTTCGTCGCCGTGGGGAGCACCGCTTTGTTTGTCAAGAAGAAGGACGGAGTTTCAGGATGTGCATTGACTATCGTGCACTCAATGAAGTCACCGTGAAGAATAAGTACCCGCTACCCAGATTGATGATTTGTTCGATCACCGAGAGGAGCCGGAGTTTTCTCCAAGATTGATCTGAGATCGGGATACCATCAGTTGAAGATCCGATCGGAAGATATCCCGAAGACTGCATTCTCGTCAAGATATGGACATTCCGAGTTTACAGTTATGTCTTTTGGATCGATTTAATGCGCCAAAGATATTTCATGAATATGATGAATAAGGTGTTCATGGAGTATTTGGACAAGTTTGTTGTCGTGTTCATAGACGATATCCTAATCTACTCCAAGACAGAGGATGAACATGTTGAACACTTGAGGCGAGTTTTGGAAAAGCCGAGGAACAAAGAACTCTTCGCCAAGTTCAGTAAGTGTGATTTTTGGAAGGACAAGGTGGAGTTTCTTGGACATGTAATGACCGCGGAAGGAGTCGCCGTAGATCCAAGCAAAGTAGAAGCTGTGTTACATTGGGAGCAACCAAGATCGTGACCCATTCGGAGTTTCCTTGGAATGGCAGGATACTACCGCCGTTTCATTGAAGGCTTTTCGACAATTGCGAAACCTCTTACGCAATTGCTGAAGAAGGGGAAGAAGTTTGCATGGGCGCTTGAGAATGTGAGAAAGGATTTCAGAGTCAAGAAGCGATTGACATCAGCACCGGTGTTAGTTCTACCGGATGTTAATCAAAGCTTCGATATTTATTGTGACGCATCGCGCCAAGGACTTGGATGTGTGCTGATGCAGAATGGAAAGGTCGTCGCTTATGCATCAAGGCAGTTGAGGCCGCATGAGGAAAATTATCCGACGCATGACCTAGAGTTAGCTGCCGTAGTGCATGCCTTGAAGATATGGCGTCACTATCTGATTGGAAACATATGCGAAGTATACACGGATCATAAGAGCCTTAAGTACATATTCACCCAGTCGGATCTGAATATGAGGCAAAGGAGATGGTTAGAGTTGATCAAGGATTACAATGTTGGAATCCATTACCATCCCGGAAAGGCCAACGTAGTTGCCGATGCCTTGAGTCGGAAAAGCCATACTGTGAGCATGTTGCTAGCCACAAGTCAGGATGAGCTATGCCAGGAATTTCATAGGATGAAGATTGAGGTAGTACCTAGCGGATTCTTGGCCGCATTAGAAGTAAAGCCTACCCTAGAGGATCAGATCCGGGAAGGACAGAAGGATGATGACAAGATCCGCAGGATTAAGTCCATCAAGGAGGAAGGCAAGGCAAAGGACTTCAAGTTGGATGAGCAAGGCACGTTGTGGATGAAGGATCGCATTTGTGTGCCTAACGAGAAGGAGTTAAAGCAACTGATTTTGGAAGAAGCCCATGACTCCAAGTACTCAATTCATCCTGGAAGCGCCAAGATGTATCAGGATCTGAAGGAGAGATTCTGGTGGCCGAGCATGAAGCGTGAAGTTGCCGAGCATGTCGCATTGTGCGATGTATGCCAGAGAGTCAAGGCAATGCATCAGATACCAGCAGGATTGCTACAGCCATTGAAAATACCTGAGTGAAAGTGGGAGGAAATCGGAATGGATTTCATTACCGGTTTGCCTAAGACCCAAGGAGGTTATGACTCCATATGGGTTATAGTGGATCGCTTGACCAAGGTAGCCCATTTTATCCCCGTGAAGACCACTTACTCTGGGATAAATTGGCGAGTTGTACATGATCGAGATCGTCTGTTTGCACGGTGTGCCAAAGAGGATTGTATCGGACGAGGTACCCAATTTACCTCAAGGTTTTGGAATAAGTTGCATGAAGCCATGGGAACCCGTTTGAACTTCGATCTGACCTATCATCCACAGACGGATGGACAGACCAGAAAGAGTCAACCAGATTCTGGAGGATATGTTAAGAGCTTGTGCATTGGCTTATGCTACCTCTTGGGATAAGAGTTTGCCGTATGCCGAGTTCAGTTACAACAATAGTTATCAAGCTAGTTTAGAGATGTCACCTTTTGAGGCCTTTGTATGGTCGACCCTGTCGGACGCCATTGAATTGGAATGAGACCGTGGCCGAGCGCCGTGTCTTGGGCCTGATATTCTTCAGAGGCCGAGGAGCGGTGCCATGATCGGGAGAGATTAAAGATAGTCCAATCACGATAGAAGAGTTATGCTGACAACCGTCGCCGAGACTTGAGTTTTGAACCAGAAGATTTTGTATACCTCAGAGTTACGCCGCTCAGAGGAGTTAAGAGGTTCCATGCCAAAGGGAAACTTGCACCCCGTTATGTTGGACCATTTAAGATTTTGAGCCGCAGAGGCGAAGTTGCCTATCACCGAGTTGCCACGATCGTTAGCGAGGAGTACATGGCGTATTCCATGTGTCCCAGTTGAAGAAGTGTCTCCGAGTACCTGAGGAACAGACACCGCTAGAGTCAATTGAGTTGCAAGAAGATTTGACTTACAAGGAGCATCCCGTGAAGATTTTGGACACTATGGATCGAGAGACCAGAAATAAGTCAACCCGTTTCTGTAGAGTTCAGTGGAGCAACCACACGGAGAGCGAAGCGACTTGGGAGCGCGAAGAGGATTTGAGGAAAGAGTTTCCAAACCTATTCCTTTAGCAAGCCCTGAATCTCGGGGACGAGATTCTATTAAGGGGGGGAGGTTTGTAACACCCCAAAATTTTTCTTTCCTTAAATTCATGTGTGATTTGGCACTTTGGTGAATTTTTGGAATTTTTTGGAATTTATTTGGATTTATTTGGAATTTATTTGAATTTATTCCATTTTGAAATAATGAAAGAATTAAACTTTGCAAATAAAATTTTGTTGGAAATATTTTATTTGAGTCCAAAATGATCCAAAGTATTTTCCAGAATTTTTCTGGAATTTTTTCGAGTCTTTTGCTATTTTTAATGAATTAAATGAATTACTGGGAATTATTTTAATTATTAAATCGCTGGAAAATGCGAGTGGGTTTGCACTGTTCATCCGACCGAGCCCGAGTCAGACTCGAGTTCGAGTCCGACCCGAGCCAGCCGACTCGACCAAACCACGTTCGAACCCAAACCCACAGGGACCGTTGGATCGAGATCCAACGGTCATGATCGACCGACCGACCGAGCCGAATGCGGACCGAACCGTCGCGCCCGTCGCGATCGTGGCCGCTGATCGCGCCACGTGGGCGGTCCACCGTCATCGCCCTCGTCCGAATCCGCGCCGGATTCCTCCGCCGCGCCCGCCGTAGATTAGGTTTCGCCCCGGCGCGACGCCGAGGCTATTTAAAGCCCGAGTCACGCCCGAGGTTGGCCCGTTCCGTCGCACCCAATGCCCTAGCCGCCGCTCGTAGCTCACCGACGCGCCGCAATAGCTCGCCGTAGTTGGGCTTGCGCGCGTTCGGTTTTAATGCACGTTCACGCCCGTTGAAGCGCCTCTGCGCCACGCAGAAACGCAGATCTAGAACCCCCAGGACGAGACGCACCAACCGGAACCACCCACGTCGCCGGAGGAGCCCCCAAACGTCGCATCAAGTGTCGCCGCCGCACACCATCGCCGCCTCGCGAGCTCTGTCAGCCGTCCGATCAAGATCGCACGGCTAGGGTCTCGCCACGTCACCCCACCGGTGAGATCTCGCTTTGAACTCCAGATCCAATCCCGGCCGTTGGATCTAGATCCAACGGTCCGAAATCAATGCGTTAACCCAAACGCGTCAACACTAGATCCAATCCGCGTCGTTGAATTTCAAATCAACGGCCGAGATCGACCCACGCGTCCGGGAAGTTGGGCCAAGCGGTCGGCGCCATGCGCGTGACGCCGACACGCCGGCCCGCGTGTCGGCCCGGCTTGGTTAAAGCGCACCATGACGCCACGCCGACGTCATGGCGGGCTCCAAGATGTCACGGCCGTCCAATAGCGCCGACGCCAAGAATGACGTCACCCATGGGACCCACCTGTCAGTGACACGTGGAGCCGTGGACCGGGTCCACGGTAGACCCAAACCGAGCGTGGACCGAGTCCATGGACCGGCTGACATCAGCAGACCAATCCCGTGTTGCCACGTGTCCAGACTGAGGCAATAATTAATTTCCGAAAAATAAAATGATTTATTAATTCGAAATAATGATTTCAGATTTTGTTTCAAACTTCAAACGCTTATAACTTTTGTGTTTCAACTCCGATTTGAGTGATTCAAATTTCTAAATTTGTATAAAATTGAGACCTACCTAAATATGAATTTTATTTAATTTTTGGACTAAAGTTTTTCTCTGTAAAATTATTTAATTGATTATTTAAACTTTAAATAATCATAACTTTTGCATTTAAACTCCAAATTTGACGATTCCAGTTTCTAAAAATTCATAAAATTATGTTCTCTCTATTTATGGATTTTATTTGGATGTTTGGACACTTTTTGCCTATTGTTTATTCGTGTATTTGCTATTTGCACGCTTTACGAGTAGATGTTGAAGTGCCGGAAGGATTCAAAGGAGAAGTATTGACTCAGGATCCAACTCAAGACCAAGAGCAAGTACTTTTTGAAGGCAAGTTGTGCTTTGACCATGTTGATCCTATTTCGAAATCTATTTTGATTTAAACTATTGCATGCTAGTTCAATTAGAAAATACTTTATTTAAATATGGGGGTTAGATAAATACCAATTTGCTGTATGACACCTTGATTACTTAAGTATGTGCCATGACCCCTTGTCACCCTAGTTGTGGTATACTAGTTGGACATTATTAACTTGCCAACATGGGTTTTAGACCGTTGTAGTAAACTGCTTAGACCTGCTACGTGCTCATGACATGATTTTGGACAAACAAATGTTAATGTTGACTTAATGATATATTGAACCTGTTTTGGAAAGGTATCATGTGATGTTGATGGCACGTGGTGCATGGTAATCAACTGGGGTTTGATAAATAGTTTTTCGACCGGGGCATGTGGCAAGAATAATCAGGTGGGCCAGTTGTGGCATTGGGGATGTTGATTTGGTTCTTCGGGTAGTCTTGCCCTGGTCACCCTAAGGACTTAACCTTGCAAGCCTTTGAACTGGGTCTAACGTGCAACCACATGTCTTTAATGGGACGGACCTAGTTGACTAAGTTGCTAATAACGCATTACTGTGGGACCTCGGGAGGTCAACTACACCCTTTGTGTAAGTTGTGCGGGGAGCGTCTGGCCGAGGCCAGTACCCATCTAACGGTTGATTGGCCTAAACTTCGCCTTAGCTAAGGGAAGGGTTAGTGTTTAATAACCGGGGATGACCACTTGTATTGTTAGAAGTTTCCGAAAGACTTTGTTACTGAACTCGCCTTTGTGGTGTTTGACTGTATCTTGTGGGTAAAGTGCATAACCTCTGCAGAGTGTAGAATCTATTCGAATTGCCGTGTCCGCGGTATTGGACATCGCTCGGGAATTACAGTCAAGGGTTAGATTTTCTCAAAGATAACTTGGGTTTGAAAGGTTGGGTTGGATTAATAATGATGTTGATGGAAATGTGGATTAGGGCCAGGAAAGATGTTTATTAAACTCCTTGAAAAGCTATCTATGCTATACTTGTTTCTACTTGCTTTGAATCTACTTATGTTACTTGTCAAATGTCATTTCTTGCCAAATATACCTTGAGCTATTCCTTTGTACTAAGCCATGCATGTAGTATATTAGCTGCATTACAGGCATGACTTCTTTGAGTACCAAGTAATCACCCTTGCCACAATACAACACCAGTTGAAGAGGAGACTACACCAGCTTTGGAGGAGGAACTCCAAGAGGAACCGTCTACTTAGGGGAGCGAGCCCAGTCAGTTGCCTGTGGTATACTGGATGGCACCACGAAGTTATTTGATTTTCCGCTGCTACTATTTCTCTCTTAATAAGTATCGCCTGTAGGCGTATTGCATTTGTGACTTGGCTATAAGGTCAAGTAACCAGTTTGCTTAATTAAATAAAGGTACTTTATTAGTATCGAGTGGTATGATTGTGATATTACCGATGTTAAGACTGTGTGCACTAGCGCGTTCCTGGACTAGTGTTGAATACACAGAGGGTCCGGATTTGCAAATTCGGGGTCCCGACATTATTGCTTTAAGGTTTAGCTTTGCTATATGAGAGTTTTATTGTTCGTTTGACCCTTGGAGACATTATGTGTTTGAAACTAGACTTATATTGTTGCTAAGTCGTTAATTATTTTTGTTTTTAGTTGTCTCTCATAATCCATACATTGCTATACTGTTGTTGCTCCTTTAATTCATGTTAAAACAAAGGAGATGCTGCCAAAATTTCGGTTTTTAGCATATGTACCTTTGCTGGAATTTATGGTAACTTGTGGTATTTAGATGTTGTTTAGCTTATGTTTGGTAGCATTCAGGCGTATTGAATGCCGGGGTGTTACAAAAACACCATAGTATGATGGTGTAAAGACATGAGGATTGTTGGTGTATGTTGTTCATGGATCAATTAAACGGTGGGTTGACAAAATGACTTGATCTATGTGTAATCAAAGAATAGGGATATGGAATGATCGTATGAAAGGCTAAGTTTGTCCATGACAAATGTCTGTCTGGGATCCGTATTTATGAAATATGACTAGTGGAGACTGTATTGCGTGGTTAGAATTATTTGTTGGTTGAATGAACTAGGGATATTGAATATGTGACTTAGGGATTGTACAAAAAGGTATTTGTTGATTACGCCGAAATAAATGTTGAAGGGATGTGTCTTATGCTTGGAATACACAATTGCATGAATGATGGTTCATGCTAGTTAGTAGACCAAAATAAAATGATGACATGCATCTTATGTTGCAATAACTGATAAATTATTTGTGTTGAAGAAGTAAGGACGTTGTCGGCGTATGAGCCAACAGACCCCCTTCGGGTGAGGGGTATACGAAGTTCTAACCGGGGCTTTCGTGGAGACTGCTCGAGAAACGGAGAACCAGGGGCGAAGTATGCAAGGAGATTGGCGTTTTGTCAGGTTCGGGCCCTCTTGAGAGTAATAACCCTACTCCTGTGTTCTTGTATTCTGATATGCCCGGGGGGAGCTGGAAGATGAACAGCTACCCAGAGCAACCCAGATCAGCCCGCCCGGAATGGAGAGTCTAATCTGAGGCAAAGAATTCTCGAACCCCCTCCCCACATGCACCCCCACTCCGTTTTATACTCGGGCTGGAGGGGGCGCATGGGAGGCTTACACAGCAAGCTATCTCATTACCCTACTTTCTTAGCATTAAATGCCCCTGCAACACATTTAATGCCACGGTGCAGACATCCTCTCCCTCCGCCCTTAAGCGTCGCGCCTGCCGGCTTTGCCCGCTCCACCGGGGTGGGGAAATGCACCCTGACGTAGCTCGTCATTATGGCGCACGTTGGGAACACGCGCCGCCATACTGTAGCCTTAATTACCCCCATTTAATGCGCACGACATGCATTAAATGTCTTTGACCCCTCGAATGGCCGCGCAGGCCATTAAATGTCCTCGGGAACTATCGCCAGTAGCGTGGCCTGGTCGCCACCCTCCCGCTGGCGATCACTCAGTTGACCGCCAGGGGCGTGGCCTGGTCGCCACCCTCCCGCTGGCGATCACTCAGCTGACTACAAGGGGCGTGGCCTGGTTGCCACCTTCCTGCTGGCGATCACTCAGCTAACTGCCAGGCGCGTGGCCTGGTCGCCACCCTCCTGCCGGCGATCACTCAGCTGATCGCCAGGGGTGTGGCCTGGCCGCCACCCTCCCGCTGGCGATCACTCAGCGGACCGCCAAAGGCGTGGCCTGGATGCCACGTGTACAGCGGCGGCTGCTTTTACTAAAGTGCAGTGGGCACCCTGGTGTGGAATATGCTGACAGACGTGGTTCTCGTTGTTAATTGTCATGAGAAAAATTTGGTTTAAGGGTTTAACAATAATATGACTAGTGGTGGTTATATGAATAGGAGAAGGAAGTTAAAGGAAGATTGGGTTTTGGAACTTCTGCTTAAACCTGATGGATTTTTCAGGACTTGGTGAATATGAAATCTTTAATGGCTAAGAGTATGGGAATACTAGAAATGGTGGGATTCGAGTTGAACCTTCTTTTAAAGGTTTACAGATCCAATTAACTATATGATTTTTTGGGAGTGCATGCCTTTTGTTAAGGCGTTCTAATTGGTGGGCAATAAAACTCCACTGATTAAGTTGCATTTTTGTCAAGTTACGGACTAGGCTTTGATGAGTGAAAATGAGGATGAAAGACTAATTTTGAAGTGATTGATTGATAGATGTTGGAATGCTTTATTTCGTTGAACCATGCCAATCTATGGTTCTGGCTAAAGTCGTTAGCTTATGTTATGAATATGGCAATTATATTCAAAAGTGTATGAGTGGATCGCGCTCTCTAGCATGCAAACTGGATTATCTTTGGAATCAGTATTTCGAAGAGGACAAATAGACATAATGGGTTATGTTGGAAACTCTTGAGTTAAAAATATTTGTAACTCCATTGTGACTAGAGTTGGATTTAATCGAAAAGCATGTGTGGTGTTTGCGAGTGTTTCGAAATGTGAATCTTATGAATGTTTCATAAGTGATTTTGAGGGTGAAGTGTTTTCTGTTGGGAATGAGCTTCCCTTTCTCTTTGAGAGGTCTTGCTTTGGTGAAAGCAAGTTGAGTTGTTTTTTGTTATTGAGAACTTCTGTTAAAGATTTGTGCGGAGTCTCTCTTTTATTTGAGTGACCCCCGATGCGAATTTTATCGCATTGATTTGAAAATGATAAAAGTGGTTTATGAGATGTAAGAGATTTGAGCTTTCCTTTACGATTTGGCTTAGGAAAAGAAAAATGAGTGATCTTTGGATGATGTCGAATTCTTTCCAAAGTGAATTTTAGCGCATTGGTTTCAAAAGAATTGTACTACTTTTCCATTCTAGATGAAATTAAGAATATGAATGTCCATGATATATTGTCGAGTATACTAAAGAGTTATGCTCCTGATCTTGGTTATTTGAGTGAAAGATTTTGAGGGCGGGACCCTCATAGGAAAGGAAACAATTGTAGTTTGGTAATGATTTACGATCCTAGCTTGGGCCAGGTGATGAACATTAGTGGTATAAGGGTGGATTATGATGGAGGTTATTGATGTCGTGGTTCAAATTTTGTTGAGAGTATCGTTGGTGGTAGTGAAAGTGATAGTAATTGTGATGAAAAATGTTTGGTCGTGAACATTTGTCTTAACTAGTTGTCTTTGGGTATGAGATATGCTTGGGAGAAGATAGAATAAAAATATAACGTGGTTTGTGATTGGAAGGAAAACATTGCCAAAATGGGTGATATCCTTAGATGACATTAGTTGATTAGGGTTCTTTTGTGAAAGAGGTCAAACAATTGGAAAGACGGGATTTTGTGTACTTGATTCCTTGGGGGTTCAAGTTTGAAACCCGAAATGATTAAACGGGTGGTATGAATGATTGGTTGAGATTGGGTTTAGAGGCATGATAAAATTAAAAGCCTCGTGTCATTCTTGTTGGCATGAATACGATGAATTGTGATAAAAAGGTTAATATGAGAGATTAGATTGAAGTTAAAGAGGGAATCTGGAATTGAGTTGAGAATTGGAACCATGTTTTCCAAGAGTGAGGTCTTATCTGGTAATGCTAAAAGAAAGCTTGATCTGAGTTATATCAAAGTATTGTTTGTGATAGCGGTATGATATGGGATTTGGCATATCAATTAATTTTGATTGAGTCTTTAAGTGGATGCTTTGTGGTTGAATATTGAGAAAATTTCTTGTAGGATTCCTGGTTTGAGAAATTCTACGGAATCCAGATTGCTGGGGAGTTTTGTCCCTTGCAATCTTTAGTAGAAAAGGAAGTGAATGGGGGATCGTAAGAAGTTGCACTTAGTCAACCTAAGTCAAAACACTATCGTTAATAGTTGGATTTGGAGAATTGGTTTATCGTTGTTTCTAATTGAGTCTTTATGTGGGCGTTGAGTTTGCAAAGAAGAATTTAAGTCCCTTGTGGACATTGTTTTGGAGTTCGTGTTCTTTGAATTCGGGGTCGAATTCCTTTAAGTGGGTGTAACATCACTTAATTTGCTTGTCACAATGTTGCATTCCTTGTCTGGGTTGTGGAGGGCTAGTATGATGTATTTGCAGGCTATCAAATTCATCTAATTCATCTGGTGAGAGAGAGAATTAGAGCACTCACCCACCTTTTTACATAATCCCTTATCCACTTAACCGCCCACTTCCCTCTCTCTCACTTCCTCTCTTTTTCCATGTGGCTGAAATTACTCAAGAAGCAAGAATGAGTAATTTCTAGCTTTTTGTTGGTTACTTTACGGAGAAAGCTTTCAAGTTATTCTTGTGTTGTCATTCTCCGAGTTTAAAAGAGGTTATTGAAGTCTCGATGGAAAACCTAAGCCGTGTGGTTTCTGGTGTTAAGGCTTACCTGAAAAGGATTTGGTTGATCGTTTGGTTTTCCCCATGGCATCCATCTTCCTTCGTGGAAGTTGTAGATCTTGGGACTTGTTGAGAAGTTGTTGCGTGTCAAAGTTAGGAATTCGAGAGTCGAGTTCTCATGTAATTTCTGGTTGGGTCTTTCCAATGTTTTCGGTGTTGTTCTTTTCTTGAGAAACTATGGTTTCCTTAAGGGTTGGGTGTGTGACCCATGTGGTTGTTCAAAGAGGTTAAGGGTATGATGGGGAGTTAGAGTTTCAGATGATGTGGGTTGTTTAGAGACAACCTAAATTATCGTATTGTTAGAGAAGGAATAATAGATATTGTAAGTGATCTAAATTGAAGATTAATTAGTGTTTGTCATGGAGTTAACATGAAATTCAGGATTTGTGTATTCCTGTGCGGTGGGCATTGGTCACGACTAAGAAGGTTGAGAATGTTTTGGTTGAGGAACTTGCGATAGCAAGAGGATGGTGTAACGTCAGGGGGATTTTTGGTTTGTGTTGTTATGGGACAATTAGATGGTGGATTGACATAATGACTTGATCGATGTGTAATCAAGGAATATGGGTATGGAATGACCGTGTGAAAGGTTGAGTTGTCCTGGACAAATGTTTATCTTCAGACTTTATTTGTGAAATAAGCCTTGTGGAAATGATATTGAGTTGTTAGAAGTATGTATCGGTGTAGTGAACTGGGGATGCCAAAATGATGACTTCGGGGTTGTACTTAGGGTACTTGTTGGTTCTGTTGAGATAAATGTTGAAGGGTTGTGTTCTAAGTTTGGAATAAACAAATATATGAATGATTGTTTGTCATGATTAGTAGACCAAAGGAAATTGATGACACATGTTTGTGTTGAATTTTCTAATCGGTTAATTGCGTAAAGGAAGCGAGAACGCGGTTCTCTTCGTTAATTGTCAAGAGATAAACTTGGGTTAGTGTTTGATGTTATGATAAATGATGGTTATATGAATAGGAAAAAAAAGTGGGTTTTATACCCAAGAGTGTATGAGTTGATCGCGCTTCTTAGCGTGCAGATTGAATTATCCTTGGAATCGGTAGTTAAAGGAATCAAACCGACACAATGGGTTGTGTTGGAAATATTGAGTTGAGAAGTCTTGGTGACGCTACTTTTGACGAGAGTTGGACTTAATCGAAAATGTGATAGTTGTGGGTTCAGATGCTTGGTTTGAGAATCGATTTTCTCTTTCCAAAATGTTGATTTTGG
Organism: Rhipidocladum racemiflorum; assembly: GCA_036346355.1. NCBI lineage: Eukaryota > Viridiplantae > Streptophyta > Magnoliopsida > Poales > Poaceae > Rhipidocladum > Rhipidocladum racemiflorum. The sequence goes on along the minus strand of CM070577.1, from coordinate 53,467,022 downwards.
TTAATCGCGAGATGTTTTGTTTTGCAAAAGCAAGCTGAGTTGTTGTGGTTATTTTCGAGAGCTTCTGGCAATGCTTCGTGTGGAGTTCTCTTGTAATTTGAATTTCTTCCCGATGCGACCTTTATCGCATTGATTGGGAATTGTTAAAGTGACTTTGGTAATTATAAGGGAATTGAGTTTCCTACTCTTAAAGAATGGTTGTCGTTTGCGAGTGTTTCTAAGTGCTCTGTGGTTGTTTAAAAGCTGTTTTGGTTTGGTAAAAAGCTTGATGTTGCTTTCGTGAAAATAAGTTGCCTTGTTAAGGTTTCATGCGGCTTTTCTCTTCTAAATGTGCCTTGATTAATGTGTTGGATCTGGATCGAATGGTTAAAGGAAATCGAGATTTCCTTTGCTTTCTAGCTTGAGAAGCAAGAATGAGAAGCAAGAATGAGTAATTTCTGGATTGAATGGTTTGTGTTGTAAGAGAATGGAGTTTCCCTTTCTCATTGGGAGATTTTGTGGCAGTTGTGCGAATAAGTTTTCTCTTTTCCAAAGTGTTGATTCGGGTTAAAATAAGTTGTTTGGTTATTGAGAGTTTCTATCAAAGGATTGTGTGGAGTCTCTTTTGTTTGAGTGCTCCCCAATGCGAATTGTATCACATGGATTCGAGATTTGAGTTTTTCCTTTGCGATTTGACTTAGAAAAAAAGGAGAGTGATCTTTGGATGTTGTTGAATTCTTTCCAAAGTGAATTGTAGCACATTGGGTTCAAGTTAATGAATGTGGTTCATCCGGTTAAAGAGAATTGCTAGTTGTGGCATTCTAGTTTGAGATAAGAATAGGAATGTTTATGAAATTGTTGAGTATAATAGAGGAGTATACTCATGAGCTTGGTTATATTTGAGTGAAAGAATGTGAGGGCGGGACCCTCTTAGGAAAAGAACCAGATTGTGATTTGGTAAGAATTGCAACCCTAATTGGGTTAAGTGTAAAGCTTTGATTGTGGTTTAAAAGGTGTATTGTGATGGAAGTGTTATGTTACGAACATGTAATTCGGTTAGTTGTCTCGAGGGTGTGAGATAACGTGTATCGTGGTTTGTGATTGGAATGGAAGGTACGCTTAAGAGAGCCATTTCCATAAATGGCATTGGATGGTTGTAGTCCTTTTGTTGAAAAGGGTCAATCGATTTGAAAAGATGAGAGTTTGTGTATTCGGTTCTTTGGGGTTCAAGTTTGGGACCCTAGATGATTAAACGGATGGCGTGATTGATTGGTTGAGGTTTGGTTTAGAGGTATGAGAGAATGAAACGCCTCGTATCATTTTGTTGTCATGAATAAGATGAATTTTGATAAAAAAAGGGTTAATACGAGAGATTAGACTGAAGTTAAACAAGGGATCGAGAGTTAAGTTGAGACTTGGAACAATGTTTTCCAAGAATGAGGTCTTATCCGGTAATACCAAAAGAAGTTTTTCTGAGTTGCATCATATTATCTTGCGATAGTGGCATGATGTGTTTGATGTGGGGATTTGGCATATCAATTAATTGATTGAGTCCTCAGTGGGTGAAATTGAAGATTTGCGGTTGAGAAAATTCGCGTGAGATTTCTGGTTCGGGAAATTATTTGGAATCCATATTGCAAGGGAATTTTGTCCCTTGCAAATTTTAAGTCGAAATTTGAGTGAATGTGGAATCGTGATAAGTTGCATTTAGTTGAGCTAAGTCAAGTCACTTCCTTATTGGTTAGATTTTGAATTTTTGCTTTATCGTTTGCTTCTGTGTGAAGTCTTTGCGTGGGTGTTCTAGTTGTTTTGTTTTGGGCATGGCATTTGGTTCCCTTGTGGACTTGGTGTTTCGAGCTGGCGTTCTTCGAATTCGGGGCCGAATTCCTTTAAGTGGGGGAGAATGTAACATCACTTAATTTGCTTGTCACAATGTTGCATTCCTTGTCTGGGTTGTGGAGGGCTAGTATGATGTATTTGCAGGCTATCAAATTCATCTAATTCATCTAGTGAGAGAGAGAATTAGAGCACTCACACACCATTTTATATAATCCCTTATCCACTTAACCCCCCACTTCCCTCTCTCTCACTTCCTCTCTTTTTCCATGTGGCTGAAATTTCCCCAACCAACCAGCTCCTTCCCCATTCGGTTTCTCCTCCCCATCTTGCTTTCCACGCCTCCAACAACAGCAAGGAGAGCTCCCATGGCTTCCTCATCCCTCCAAGCTCGGTGAAGAAGCTCCTGCACCACTCCATGGGCCGGCATCCAGCTCCACTCCTTCTCCTCCACCCGGCGCCCTCCAAGCAGCCCTTCATCTCTTAGTTCCTCTTGGCAAGTGCTTCCTTCCCCCATGGATGGTTGTGTGAGCTCAGATCTGGAGGTATTGGGCTGGTTTCTGGGGTTGTAGGGACCCTAGGGTTGAAATTTGTGGAGGGAAACCTAGTTCTATTGGAGGGAATGTGTTTTCTGTTTTCGAGCAGAATTCAGCCTTGTTTTGTAGCTCGTTTTTGAGGTAGCTAGAAGGGTCAAATGCTCATCCGGCTGTAGAGTTTATTGTAGATATTGTTCTTATGTTTCGTTAGAGTACAAGAACTCGAAAATCCGATAATCCATTTGAAAGTTATGTCGATTTTAATACAGACTATCCCGAGTAAGTGGGTTTGTGAGCTGAAAAGTTGAGCTTTTGATTTGAGCTTGTTGATGATCGAGTTAGCTTTTCCATTTACCTAGAAAGTTGTGGGAAATTTCCTATTGTTTAATAAAATGTACTCTTTTTTTTTATTCCATTTCAAGAATCAAAAGTTATGTTGTTTTGAACTTGCAACCCAGAAATCTGTTTTTCTGGAAGTTCAGAAATTGGGTTGAATGTGCAGAGGTTGATTAGAGGCTCTTGGAGCCATCTCCTGTTTATTTGGTTGCCAAAGAAGTGTTAGATAATGCTCTTAAGTTTCTGTAGAGCTCAAGAACACTCAATTTGAATCAACCATTTCAAAGTTATGCCCAAATTACTCTCTGCTGTACAAGTTGTGAACTAGTAGTAGATTTAATTTTGTTCGATTAATTTGGGCAAGTTGCATGCCGAATCAGTCTTTCCATTTGCCTAGACATATCTAGAAAATTTTGTGTAGATGAATGAAATGTATTTGTTTGCTTGTTTTGCATTATTTAATCATAAGTTATGCATAGTTGAAGTAGGCTCCCCGAAACTGCTATTTGTCTGAAATTTCAGAAATGAGGTTTTTCGGGTAGAGTACTCTTTTGAAATCTGGTAGTGATTGGGGAAGAACCAACTTGAATGGGCTTGATGTATGGATAGATGGTTGTCTTACGGTCGATTAGATTCCAAGAACATGAAATTTGGTTCAACCATTAAAAAGTTATGAAAGTTTTACCGAATTCTGTCCAAAGTGCAACTAATAAAAGAATCAATTTTGATCTGTGATTTTGATCAAGATAGAAGCAGAATTTCGATTTAAATTTGCCTAGAGATAATTAGAGCATTCTGAGTAGATGCTTAAAGTGTCTTTGTTTACTCAATTTGGAGTTGTGTAGCAATAGTTTTGCTTTTGCAAAGAGGACTACCCAAACCAGTTTTGTATGAATTCAGATTTGTGAAAAAACTTGACTTAGTGAGTAAAAGTGTTGTTTGTGGTTGTGTTAGCTATAGTTTGTATGAAATCGATTGCGCAATGTTTATTTCAGGAGGTGTGGCTTCGGAGGTGGCTTCAACCTCGCGCCACATTGTTTCGTGTGGGTAGAAGGCATGTGCATTTCTAGTATAATGTTAGCATTTGATTCTTACTAATCCTTATGAATATGTGCATGTTGAAGTGAATTTCATGAATTGTGATGGTATTATAAGAGTAAATGATTATGCATTTAAAGTTGTTTAATGCTAATGAGTGAGTGGATGATGATGATGATTACCTTCATGATTGTGAGAATGCATGGCTATGTATGTATTCAAATTTCGTACATGTGAAAAGATAGAAATGAATGCAGTTTGCAACTTAATTGTGTTAATTGCATTTGTGCATTCATAATGGAAGAGGCGACCCATTCTGATGTGGGCCTATGTGTTCACACGTAGTGAACACGAAAGTCCTACCTCGTAGTCCCATTCATCGCGGTGAATGGGAGCGAGACAGTAAGAGTAGGCACCTTCCACGGGATGGGAGGGACGTGAGGGTGCACACCGACGGGTGTGCACTCGGCAGTACCGGTACGTGCATCTAAAAAGAGCATACATGTGCATTGCATCGCTAACGATTGAGTTTTGTGTGTTAAATGGAGTTGTGAAGAGTTGGGATTGAGTCGTGGACTCACCCAAAAAAAAGATTCAATGAGGTATGTGTATGAAAAGGGCAATGAGGTAAGTGGTAGCGGTACAATGGTTTATGTATTGGTTGAATCTTGTAAGAGTTACATTCTTAATGATGGGTTGGAATTGCTAACTTGTTATTCATATTGATTTGATGCACTTTGCTGAGTTTTTGAACCCACGCTTGTTTGTTAATATTTTTAGGTACTCGGAAGAGCGACTTGCCGGGTTTGGGGCGTAGCTGCACCTCCAATGTGTCTCACGACATGTTTCAGACTTTTGGAATCAATTAGTAAATTTGTAACTAGTTAATCTATTTGTGTAATCATGTGGTATTTAAGTTGAGTTTCAGACTACTTACTTTGTTTGCAGCATTTTCTTTTTAAAACTCAACCAAACTTCACGAAGAAACTTGACTCTCAAAGTTGCAATGGGACAAGACTCACACTTGGTCATGCAAAAGATCTCCAAAACACATTTCAATCTTAAAGACTCCCACAGGAGGGAACCAAGCGATCAAGTAAACCTTTACTGACAGAGGCACAAATCATAAATCAACACATCTTACATTTTTGCACGCAACTTCAATAACTTCTTTTAAACTCAGAGTGTGACACACAAGAACCAAACTATACTTTTCTTTGCAGAGCAACCAGCAAAGCCGGTGTCAAAGCCGAAAGGCAACCAAAAGACACGCAACTCAAAACTCTTCTTCTTCGTCTTCAACCAAGGAAGACAAAACTACAAACCTCTTACGGAACAATCCACGAAAATCCAATACCAGACACTTTTATTTTGATTTCAATCAACTAAAACCAAGAAAACCAACCAAACCGACCGTCAGGACTGTAAAGAACATCCGAAGGAATCCACCACCAACTCTTCTATTTGTCTCCAGCCATCTACCCGATCTACGACAGAAAAGGTAAGCACTCTTCTCCCACAGGGGTTAATAGTTCTTCGGTGATGGCGCTAACCGACCACACCGTCAAACCACATACTTACTAAGAACAAAAAGAGGTGACCAAAACCCCTCGACACCACAACCCCACTTTATCACAATAACAAGAACAATCCAATCAATTCTCTCAATAACATAGCAACATACATTATCACATATAGCATTCAACATCAAGGCTTAAATACAACATTTAAGCGTAAAGCAATGATACCCATACCCTTTCCTACTGTGCATTCATGTCTGTCAAATTTTAAATTAGTTATTTCACTTACACAAGTCTTAATGTTGCTATCCTATGACAAAATTATAAGTATAACCTAAGCCATGTTTCTAGGTTATTCCAGATCAAAATTTTAGTTAACCCTATGGTATTCCACTAAGTTCATACACCACGGACCTGAAGCCCGCTCTAATACCAACTGTAACACCCCGGCATCTGGTATGCCTGAATGTTACCAAACATACACTAAACCACTTCTAAATACCACAAATAAAGATAAATTAAAGCAAAGGAGTAAATACTAAAACCAAAAATTTCGGCAGCATCTCCTTTGTTTTTCCATGAACTGAAGCAACAACAAAATGATCACAGGATAAAGCATAAAGAATGACATCTAAATCATCAATAACGAGGGTTCTAGCAACAGTATAAGTCTAGAATAATGAATTCAACCATCTCATGAGCTAAACGAAGTAAATGAGGAAACCAAGCACACAATTTAACCATGCACCAAGTTTCATGGCACTATTCTTATTATCATGACCCAAACGAATAAATTGTCTATAAGTGTGGAGCTATTTGTAGATGTGTAACTAATGCCCTTTCCCGCATGCCAGTCTCATGGTACCTAAAAACAACATAAAACACAAGCGTGAGTTCATCACTCAGCAAGTATATTGCAATAGATCATAAAGAACAAATCAATGCCAACATCAATACATACCATACTTAACATCATGATCGAATCATAACTTCATATACAACATCATGACCATGTCTCAATCTCATTGTACACATTTCATTATCACCGTCATGTATGCAATGCAATGCAATGCACATGTCTCCTCAAAGCAAATACCGGTATTGCCGAGTGCACACCCGTCGGCGTGCACCCTCTTTCCCCTTCCATCCCGTAGATGGAGGGTGCCTACTCCTCGCTTCCACTCACCACGTGGGTGGAATCACAAGGTAGGTCTTACATCCATGGCACTCCGGATTAGTCATAACTTTCTCACCGACCTTACCTGACTAGTTATGATGTTCTCACCGACCGGGCCAGTTTTCATGCCATGTATGCAACATATGCTATAAACATAAACAATTAACCATTGCATAGCACCGTAAAAGACCATTTTCACCATAACATGGGCAAGAACTAACCATGGCAAGGTAGCATATCATGAAAACAATTTGCATCTAGTCAAGTCTAATAACATTCAACACGATACACATGTGACACTACGGTATGGTGTGACATTATAGAATGTGAAATTAGAGAATAAAACCTTTCGGCTTGAGGTTTACTCGCGTTTTTGGGCCGTTTGAAGTGATGTGTCACCACGGAGTGTCGTAACCTTTTAAATGGTGCATGTTAAGGTCAAAAACTTTATGAAATATGGTATGGCAGGTTAAAACCATAAGGTATGGAGGTTAATAACGTTTAGGGCCGTTTAGGGCGTTTTGGGGTTTTTGGCCTTACCCGGGGAGTTTGGGCCTTAAGTGGGCTTTGGTGGGATGGAGTAGGTCTCCGTAACGGACTAGGATTGGGTGTGGGGGCTGGTAAAAGGGCTCCCCACCAGCCCTTGGGCGTTCACCCCTGCCCCTTGTGCACCCTTCCCCCCCCACTTGCCCTTGCCCTAGCCGCCTCCCTCCTCCCTTGGCCGTGCGCCTCCCCCTCCTTTGCCCCATTGCTCCCCACCTCTCCACCACCTCTCCTCCACCCCCTTGCTGCCCTAGGGTGGTCTCCACACCACTGCACCTTGTGGATCCATCCGTTGGAGCGAGGAGCAAGGAGCGAGGAGCGTGGAGCGAGGAGCGATCCGCGAGGAGATCTATTGGAGATTCGTTCGTTGGGCAAAGGTATGATCATGGGGATCCTTGGGTTTGATCTAGGTACTGTTCCTAGGGTGTTTATGAAGTTTTTAGATCAATTGGTGTTGCTGGGTTGGAGTTCTTTGGGTTAGATCTAGACGTTGCCACGTTTCTGTTTTCGGGCAGATTGAGCAATCGGGCTAGGGTTCGAGTTTTCGTCGATTTAGAATCCGAATATGTCCGTACGGACTTAAAAGAAGTTGTAGATAATTTAATTATCTTTCCGTGGACATAAAGCACGTTAAAATCCGATCAGCCGTTTGAAAGTTATGGCCGTTTTACCGAGCGTGTTAAAATCTGTGACGCGATTGGAACAGATCGTAGTAATCTGTAGATTAAACAATTTTAGATTCCGAATCAGTCTTTCCGTATAACTAGAAAAATATAGGAAATTTCCGAAGCTTCGCGATGGTGTACTCGTTTAGTCGATTTGGAGTCCCAGAACTCAAGTTATGGCCTTTGCAAGGCTGCTGTCCCGCCGGGACAGAACCTCTGTTTTTAGGTTTGCAAGTAGTGGGCAATGTCGGGTTAGATGGGGATTTGTGTACTGTTTTGTGGGCATGATTGTGAGTGTGTGATGCCTATGTGCAGGTGGTGTGACACCGGGAGTGCCCTCGACTTCCCACAAATCCGTCGCCCGCGGTTGAGGCAAGTGTGTTGTAATGTATAGCGGATTGTAGGTTGCTTGTTGATATTGGATGAAAGATTGAATACTTGCTATGATCACTTGCCTTGCTTGCTATTTTCCAATGATATATTGAGTATGATTATCATGATATGATGCTATGTGTCTATACTTATCATGATTCGATGCCATGTGTAATATTTGTCATGATGAGATGCCATATGTTTATGTACATGTGAAATATGATAATTGGCATAGTTGCATGCATGACATGAGATAGAGGCGAGGGCGGTGAGAAAGTCATAACTAGTCCAGCAAGGTCGGTGAGAAAGTTATGACTAGTCCGAACGCCATTGAGTAAGACCTACATCGTGATTCCATCCACGTGGTGAATGGAAGCGAGGAGTAGGCACCCTCCATCTTCGGGATGGAAGGGGAAAAGGGTGCACACCGACGGTGTGTACTCAACCATACCGGTATGAGTTTCCAAGGAGATATGAGCATAACATTGCATTGCATTGCATTGCAATACATATTTAATGATGATGATGTTGTTATGTGCTCAAGTATGAGATGTTATATGTGATGTAAGGTATTATTGTCTTGTAAATGATCTTGTTGTCCATTACAATATGCTTGCTGAGTTTTCGAACTCACGCTTGTGTTTTATGTTGTTTTTAGGTACTTTGAGATCGGCATGCGGGAAAAAGGGGTCTAGCTACACTTCTACACATAGCTCCACCATCATAGTCCATAATTAATCACTTGGAGACATGATATTAAGAGTTGTGCCTTAAACTTAATGTATGGTTTAATTTAGCATGCTAGTGATTCCTTATTTGCTTCGTTTTAGTTTATGAAGTGGTTGAGCGTGGTATTATTGGCGTAATTTGATGATATATCCTTTTATGTTGATGTTTTAGATGTCGTGTGCTATGATATATCTTGCCATGATATTGATATGGTGTTAATTCATGGAAAAACAAAGGAGATGCTGCCGAAATATCGGTTTTTAGCATATGTACCTTTGCTGGAATTTATGTTTAAATGTGGTATTTAGATGTTGTTTAGCTTATGTTTGGTAGCATTCGGGCATATTAAATGCCGGGGTGTTACAACACATTCCATTACACTTGCCTTAACCGCGGGCGACGGACTGACGAGAGGATGAGGGCACTCCCGGGGTCACACCACCTGCACATAAGTACCACATACTCAAAATGTGCCCACAAAATAGTACACACTCGCTCATCTACCCCGATTACGCAAACTACTCCCGAAAACGAAAAATAGAGAATCTGTCCCCCGGGACAGCAGAATTCAATCTAGCGTAACTTGAGTTCTAGGTCTCCAAATCGAGTAAATGAGTATATAATCGCAAAGCTTAGGAAATTTCCTAGCTTTCTCTAAGTACTGGGAAAATCTGATTCGGCTTCGAAAATTGTTTAATCTACAAAACATTACGTTATGTCCCAATTACATCACAGATTTGAACACATTTGGTAAAACGGTCATAACTTTCGAACGGCTAGGCGGAATTGGACGTTCTTAGTGTTCAATTAAAGGTATCGAAGTTATATACAACTTCTTCAACAGGCGGACGACCAAATTCCGATCCTAAAATTGCGAAAACTCGAACCCTATGTCGTGTGCCCAATCTGCCCGAAACAGAGAACTATGCAATCTCTAGTTTTCATCCAATCTACCCAATCACAACACCTCCTCTTGATCTAAAAGCATCAAATCAACCTCTAGATCAGCACCTAGACCAACCCCAAGGGTCACCCATACCATACCTTTGCCCGACGAGCGTCGAATCCTCTCCTCCCAATTTCCCCGATCGTCTTCCTCGCGCCGGAACCGCCGGATCTCCTCATCGCGGGGCTTCCCGATGGAGATATCAATGGGATGGCAAGGTGGGGATCTCCTCTAGGGCAGCAAGGGGGGTGGAGAGGGGAGGGGAGAGGTGGTGGTGCAAGGAGGAAGGAGATGGGGGGCGGCGCACAAGGAGGTGGAGAGGGGGAGGGGCGGCTAGGGCTAGGTGGGGGCGCACAAGGGCAGGGGGAGGGAGCCCCAAGGGAAGAATTTTAGGTCTCCCTCTCCCACACAGGCCCAAATCCCCTCCCACTAAAGCCCATGACTCAATCCCTTGGGCCCGAACCCCCCCGGAGAGGCCCAAACTCTCGAAAACGGCCTGAAAACGCGATTAAACCTCATACCGTATAGTTTTTATTCTGTAATTTCATAGTTTATAATGTCACACCATTCCGTAGTGTCACAGGGCAAGAGGAGGACAGGAGTGGGTGCATTCATAGAAGAAACGAAAAAAATGTTTTCTTACGATTAAATTGCAATTCATGAAGGATTTAATTGAGGAATTAACTTTGGAACGTTACAAATGCAACGAGGATCTCAAATATCATTTTTTAGGAATATTTGGTGCACTAATCGGAGAGGAAATGAAGCTTCCGTTAGTGCTTCAATGGAGGAGAGAGAGGGATGTTCTTTGTATTAGCTGGAGGTAGGGGACGCTGCTACAGTGCCAAGCTGACAGGTGGACCCCATGAATAGTGAAGAAACTATGGCGCGAGAGATAAAATAAGTCTAAAAAATACTAGGGAATAAATGGAACCAAATAAAATTTGTTTCATGATTTTTGGATGAATGTTGGAATCTGAATGATACCGGAATGAATAAATTGAATTTGAATAGTGTTTCAAGGAAGAGCTCGAAAGATAAAATAGCAAAGAGACTCTATAAATCTTGGAAAAATTCCGCAAAATATTATAGAATATTTGGAACCTAATGCATTAGGTTTCTGGATTTTTGAAGCATTTTGGAACCTTGAACGGAATTCTCAAGTAAGGATGGAATTTGGAATTTAGGACTTTGTAGACGATAATGGAATGAATTCCATTTTCGGAGGGATATGGAATGCCAGCATAATTAGAATTGGGAGTGGGGGCTGGTAAAAGGGCTCCCCACCAGCCTTTTGGGCGTGCTCCCCCTGCCCTTGGGCGCCCCCACCTCTCCCTCCAAGCCCTAGCCGCCACCCCCACCTTCCCCTCTCCCTTCCTTGCGCCTCCACCTCCCCCATTGCTCCCCATTGCTCCCTATTGCACACCACCTCTCCTCCACCCCCTTGCTGCCCTAGGGTGGCCTCCCCACCCCTGCATCCTCATGGATCCATCCGAGGAGCGAGGAGCGAGGAGATCGATTGGAGTTTTTGTTCGTCGGGCAAAGGTATGATCATGGGGATCCTTGGAATTGATCTAGGTACTGTTCTTAGGGTGATTATCAAGTTTTTAGATCAATTGGTGGTGCTGGATTGGAGTAATTTGGGTTAGATCTAGACGTTGCCACGTTTCTGTTTTGGGACAGCATGAGCAGTCGACCTAGGGTTCCTGTTTTCGCCAATTTAGATTTCGAATATGACTGTACGGACTTTTAAGAAGTTGTAGATAATTTTATTATCTTTCCGTGCATATAAAGAACGTTAAATTCCGCCTAGCCGTTTGAAAGTTATGACTGTTTTACCAAGCGTATTAAAATCTGTGACGCGATTGGAACAGATCTCGGTAATCTGTAGATTAGACGACTTTAGATTCCGAATCAGTCTTTCCATATACCTAGAGAAAGTTTGGAAATTTCCTAAGCTACGCGAGGATGTACTCATTTAATTGATTCGGAGTCCCAGAACTCAAGTTATGCTTTTTGCAAGGCTGCTGTCCCGTCGGGACAGAACCTCTGTTTTTAGGTTTTGCGAGTAGTGGGCAATGTCGGGTTAGATGGGGTTTTGCGTACTGTTTTGTGGGTATGATTGTGAGTGTGCGTTGCCTATGTGCAGGTGGTGTGACACCGGGAGTGCCCTCGACTTCCCACAAATCCGTCGCCCGCGGTTGAGGCAAGTGTGTTGTAATGTATAGCGGAATCGTAGGTTGCTTGTGGAGATTAGATGAAAGATTGAATACTTGCTTTGATCACTTGCCATGCTTGCTGTTTTCCAATGATATATTGAGTATGATTATCATGATATGATGCTATGTGTCTATACTTATCATGATTCGATGCCATGTGTTTATGTGTACTATGACATGATGCCATATGTTTATGTACAAATGAGATATGATAATTAGCATAGTTGCATGCATGTCATGAGATGGGGCGAGGGTGGTGAGAAAGTCATAACTAGTCCGGGGAAGGTCGGTGTGAAAGTTATGACTAGTCTGGAACGCCATTGAGTAAGACCTACATCGTGATTCCATCCACGTGGTGAATGGAAGCGAGGAGTAGGCACCCTCCATCTTCGGGATGGAAGGGGGAAAAGGGTGCACGCCGACGGGTGTGTACTCAACCATACAGGTATGAGTTTCCAAGGAGACATGAGCATTGCATTACATCGCATACATATTGATGATGACAATGTTAAGTGTTTATGAATAAGATGATTTACATGATGGGAGATGTTATTGCCATGTTGTTGTTCTTGTTGTCCATTGCAATATGCTTGCTGAGTTTCGAACTCACGCTTGTGTTTTCTTGTTGTTTTAGGTACCATGAGATCGGCATGCGGGGAAGGGAAATAGTCACACGCCCACACGTAGCTTCACCTTAATGATTCCACAAGTCATTCTATTAGTTTGATAATAAATTGCGTGTGATGATCATTGCTTTAGTGTTTAGCTTTACTATTTGAGAGCTTATTTGTTCTTTTGACACTTGGAGACATTAAGTGCTTGATGTTAGTCTTATATTGTCGTTAAGACTCTATTTATTGGTGTTTTAGATGTCTCTCATATTGCCTTATAATGCTATACTGTTGTTGCTCCTTAAATCCATGTTAAAACAAAGGAGGTGCTGCCTGTAGTGGTTCAGTTGCAAAGTCCAGCCCATTATATCCCGAGCCATCGGGTGAATGAAGCACGGCCCATGTTTTATCCGAAGCAGAGCTGAGCAAATGAAGCATTGCTTCGTCCGAACCTACGACACAGAGCGAAGCAGAATAGTGACAAAGGCCGCGGAGGAACGCACCCTCGCAGTCCACGAAAACACATCCGACAACACCATCAAATAAATCTGACACCCTGCAAAAAGAAAAAAGAAAACGACAAGATCCTGTCAGGACCGGTCGGGAAGAGTAAAATGGGACGCGCATGAAGGGACGGTTCCTCCATGTTCCCCTCCTATAAAAAGAGAAGAAAGAGCCCACAAAAAAGAGAGACCCCTGTGGTCATAACCACAACAATGGCGCCGTCCGTGGGGAGCGGAAGAAGGTGAAGCTCACCAATCTAGACGACGAACACATTTTCCAAAAAACCATGCCACCAAAGAAGGGAGCAGAGGCAGCGTCTAAGGAGACGTCGCCGACGGGAGCAACGGCGACGGCTGGAGCGAGCGGATCCAGACGATCCACCAGGAGCCGATCACGCGGACAACTTCAGCTCCTGAACGAGGAGGATCGCGTTTTGGCTCCAGCAACAGCAAGGGAAGCTCCAGGGGCGCCACCTCCACAAACTCCGGCGACGGCGCGCAAGCGCGCCCCCAAACGGCGTCCCCCAACTGCAGGTGTACACGCTTCGACGATGGGAGGAGACATAGCAGAAGCCTCAACCCCCCCAGCTCGTCGCCAAGTCGGCAAAGGGCGAAAAGGAGGCTTCGAAGGGGGGACCGGGAGTCAGGAGGCGATCGACCCCAACATACAAGCGCTGATGGAGGCCAACGAAAGGCTTATGGCCGAAGTGAAACGTTTGCAAGAACAACAAGAATGGAGGTGTGAGGAATCTCAAGATTACAGCCCAAGCCGGGAGGTATCTTCTCCAACATACGTGAGAACGGAAAGGGAGGAAAGCGACTCGAACCCTCTCGGCGTCAGGCTTCGAACAAAAAGGTGGCCCTCACCGGGAAACTTCAAGCTCCCCGCAGTAAAACTGTATGATGGCAAAACCAACCCAAGGGAATTTCTTCGTGTCTACGACACGGCCATGGAAGTCTTTGGAGGCGATGACGATATTAAAGCCAAAGGATTGCTATTGGCCTTTGGAGGATAGCCCTATCCTGGTATTCCTCCTTGGAGCCAAATTCTATCACCAAGCGCAACTCCGAGGCGAAACTCGAAGGCAATTTTCAAGGCAACGTTGACGAGATTAAAGAGGAAAGCGACCTATTTGCAATTAAACAGCGTGAAGGCGAAACCTTAAAGAGCTATTTCCAGCGATTTTCTCGAATCAAATGCCAAGTTCGAGGGGTTAGCGACACAACCATAATCAACGCCGCGTTTTGGGTTGCGAAGGGGGCGTTAGCGGAGCGACTTGCACGCAAGGAAATGCGCTCCGTGGAAGAGCTATTCGCAAAGATGAGGGAATACGCCGAGGGCAGGAAGATCATCTCCTGAGAGAGGATGGGCCGCTGCGAGAAACAAGAGGTGGGCCCACGCAAGAGGGACCGGAGGAGAGATCCTCCCCGAGGGCCGCGGGCGAAGGCAGCGCGTAGAACCGGCCGTAAGAGACAGGAAGGAGGATCCACTATGTGGAAAATCAGGCGAATCAAGGAGGATTTGGGGACAAGCAAAAATGGAGTTCGCAAATGGAGGCGAGGGAGGTCAAAGGGAGGAATCCATTTGGACGATGAAGGAGGAGCAAAGCCGAAAATGGTATACCTGCGAATATCATGGTGACAACAACACGCCACGACACCGCACATTGCAAGGTAATTGAAGGCTATCGCCGCTTGAAGAAAGCGAAGGGACGCGGGGTTCATCCCGATCTGCAGTGTCACCTCCGGCCGAGCACCGTCCTCCTCCTCCCCCCCCCCTCCCGGGGGAGTAAATCAGCTCCGACGCGTAATCAACGTTATTGCCGGGGGGTCCTCCTCACACCTCTCGTCGAAAAGGCAAAGGAAGGCTTACGCAAGGCAAATTAACCACGTAGGACTTAGCCCGGTCGGCCCCGCCCCGAAGGAACTTGAACCAATCACTTTTACACAAGAAGATGCAGCGGGGGTGCACTTCCCACATCAAGATTCTTTGGTCGTAACGGCGATCATCGCCGAGTGCGGTTCGTCGAGTGTTGATTGACGGGAAGTGTCATGACATTCTCTCGGCTGAGGCTTTTCGACAAATGATGATACCCCGCGATCGACTGAAGAAGTCGGAGGTACCATTGGTGGGCTTTGGGGGCCACACAGTTAACACCCTCGGACAAGTGGAGCTGGAGGTCACCTTCACGACGTTGCAAAGTCAAATATCCAACCTAGTCACATTCGACGTAGTGGATATACCCTTCCAGTATAACGCCATCCTTGGTCGGGGATCGCTGACGGCCATGGCAGCAGTTATCCACCACAGATTCCTGTGTATGAAGATCCCGTCGAGGAATGGCGTTATCACGGTCAAAGGAGACCAAGCCCTTGCTAGGAAAATAGACATGGAGAATCCCTCTCGGGTTAGGTATGTTCGTACCACCGAACAGGACCTGACAACAATGCCTCGTGGGAAATGGCTCCCAAAACCGCAGCCCCAGGGTGAAACAAGGCGGGTGCCCCTCCACCCAGGAGGAGAGAGGATTATAACTCTCAGCGCCACCCTCACCCCCAGCGAAGAAAAATACTTAATGCAGCTTCTCCAGGAATACGAGACAGTATTCGCGTGGGGACCGGAAGACCTTCCGGGGGTTAAAAGGGAAACAGTCGAGCACGCCTTGGCAACCAGCGAAAGTGTCAAACCGAAGAAGCAGAAGCTCCGGAAGCTCTCCATTGAGAGGCAAGCTGTGGCCAAGGCGGAGGTGGTGAAGCTCCTCCAGGCAGGAATCGTACGGGAGGCGGTCCATACGGAGTGGTTGGCCAATGTGGTCCTGGTCAAAAAAGCCAGTGGGGCTTGGAGGATGTGTATCGATTTTACCGACCTCAACAAGGCGTGCCCTAAAGATGACTTCCCCCTCCCCCGCATCGATCAACTCGTCGACTCAACCTCCGGGTCAGAAAGGATGAGTTTCCTTGATGCTTATTCCGGGTATCACCAAATTTATATGCGGAAGGAAGACGAGGACAAGACGGCGTTCATCACCCCCTTCGGCACTTATTGTTTTATTCGGATGCCGTTCGGTCTTAAAAATGCAGGTGCTACCTTCGCACATCTTATCGCCAAGGTTTTTGCGAACCAATTAGGAAAGAACGTGGAAGCATACGTCGATGACATCATCGTTAAAAGCGAGAAGAAGGAAGACCATTTAACCGATCTCAGGGAGACTTTCAACAGCCTAAGAGCCGAGAGGATGAAGCTCAACCCGAACAAGTGCGTCTTCGGCGTGGATGCGGGAAAATTGCTGGGATTCCTGGTGTCACAACGGGGCATCGAAGCGAACCCCGAGAAGATAAGAGCTATCCAAGATATGGCCCCGCCCAAGAATGTGAAAGAGGTACAACGTCTAGCTGGGAGGCTTGCCACCCTCAATCGCTTCCTCCCCAAGTCCGCGGGAGCGAGTCTACCCATCTTCAAAGCAACTGCGATCTGGCGGCACTTTCGCTGACGAGAGGAATGCCGGCTCGCCTTCGACAAGTTGAAGCAAAACCTTATGGAGGTGCCAACCCTCTGAAGCCCGAAGCAAGGCGAAGAGCTTTATTGTATTTGGCAGCAAGCCCTCATTTGTCGGTCGCGATCTTGGTACAACCGCAAGGCGCAAAGCAACAACCAATCTACTTCGTCTCCGAGGCACTGCAGGGGGCGAGGCTGCGATACACGGAAATGGAGAAGCTAATGTATGCGTTGCTAATGGCGTCAAGGAAGCTTCGCCATTACTTCCAAGCTAACCGTATCAAAGTACCAACGGCATACCCCCTCGGCTCGATGTTGACCAATAGGGAGAGCACGGACGATCGATAAATGGGCGGTCGAACTAGCATCTTTTGAGTTGGGGATAATACCACGTACTGCCATTAAGAGTCAAGTGTTGGCCGACTTCGTGGTAGAATGGACGTCTCCAACCTACGAAGATGAGAGGGTCCCGACAGTATGGACCATCAATTCGGATGGATCATGGGGAGTAAAGGGAGCTGGGATTGCAGCGATAGTGAGAGCCCCGGGGGGAGCTGGCCGAGTTCGCGGCAAGACTTCAATTTCCCTCGACCAACAACATGGCGGAGTATGAAGCACTGTTGCTGGGGCTACGAAAGGCAAAAACCATGGGGGCAAGAAGAGCCATCTTGCAGACTGACTCAAAGTTGGTCCAAGGACAAATTTCCAAAGAATATCAAGTAAAGGACGAGCAACTCCAAAAGTATGTGGAAGCAGTTCGAGCACTAGAAAAAGGCTTCGAGGGGTTCACTGTCCTCGCTATTCCAAGAGCCCGCAATACAAGAAGCAGATGAACTGGCAAAGATCGCTGCGAACGGAGGGACCCTACCACCCACGGTTTTCTTCGAGGAGCTCCGAGCCGCCTCAATTTCTTTGCATGTGAATGTAGTCACCAGAACGAGGGCCGAGGACTGGAGAAGTGAAGTGTACGACTACCTTCTTACAGGGACGCTACCCCAGGACGAGGCATCTTCAAGGCATGTGGAAAGGCGGGCAAAGAAATATGCCATAATAGAAGGGTTGCTTTTTCGTAATGGACTCTGCGCTCCATGGCTTCGTTGCATTTCACGCGAAGAGGGGATACAAGCCCTATAAGAAGCGCACCAGGGGACCTGTGGAGCACACCAAGCCCCCAGAAGCCTCATTTGAAAGGTCTTCGAATGGGATTCTATTGGCCTTGGCCCGAAGGACGCGGAAGAGGTGGTCCGGCATTGCCACGCATGCCAGTGGATGTCGAGGCAGAAGAAGGCCCCACCCGGCGAACTGCATCCGATACCGCCAATGTGGCCCTTCGCGAAGTGGGGAATGGATATAGTAGGAGCATTGCCAAAAGCTCGGCGAGTCTTCGATTCGTGATCGTCGCGATTGACTATTTCTCTAGGTGGATTGAAGCGGGCCGGTGTCAAAGATCACGGCTGAAGCGGCGGTAAAATTCCTGTGAAGCGATCATATGCAGATGCAGGGGTCCCTTTCCAAATCTTCACCGAAAACGGGTCTCAATTCTACTCCCGGAGTTTCAAATAGTATTGCGAGGAAATTGGGATAGAGATATGTTTTGCTTGATCGGACACCCACAAATGAGCAGAGGCTGTTGAAAGAGCAAATGGATTGATCCTCGACTTGGCATTAAAAAAGACTCCACGATTACGCCAAGGGCTCATGGCGGACGAGCTCCCCAATGTCTTATGGGCCCTTCGGACATCGACCTCGCAAGCGACTAAATTCTCCCGTTTCGACTTATATTTGGAGAAGAAGCCGTTTCCCACGAGATCTGAGGCCAAATCGCCCGGCGTGATCAAAGCTCGGCCACAGGAAGATATAGAGGATACTTGCGACTTGAGGGAGGAACAGAAACTTCAAGCCCTGAACACCATGCAAGCATACGCGAAAGCTTCAACCCGAAGTTTCAACAAAAAGGTCCAGAAGCGAAGCCTAGCCCCCAGAGACATGGTGCTAAAGAAAGCGGCTCCAGCCTTTGCCAAGCTGGAAACGACATGGGAGGGACCATATATCATCCAAGAATCTACGACAAAAGGGGCGCATAAGCTCGTCACGTTGCAAGGCAAGGAGGTGCCGAGAACTTGGAATACGGACGCTCTGAAGAAATTCTACCCGTAGGCTTAAAAAAATGTGTGTGTGTGCGTGTGCACGAAACTGAGTTTCCATCAATAAAGAAGAAGAAGTCCCCGTCAAGCCAAGATTTCGACTGATGCCACTTAAAAGCTTACGAACGCTTGGTCGGGCCAAAGCCCCACCCGTTCCCAGCTCAGGAGACCCCGCACCTCGCGCGGTAGGAGCTTCTGACGCTTGGTCGGGCCAAAGCCCCACCCGTTCCCAGCTCAGGAGACCCGCATGACCTCGCAGGGTAGGAGCTTCTGAACGCTTGGTCGGGCCAAAGCCCCACCCGTTCCCCGCTCAGGAGACCCGCGACCTCGCGCCGGGTAGGAGCTTCTGACGCTGTGCAGCCAAAGCCCCACCCGTTCCCCGCTCAGGAGACCGCATGACCTCGCGCGGGTAGGAGCTTCTGAGCAACGCTGTCGGGCCAAAGCCCCACCCGTTCCCCGCTCAGGAGACCGCATGACCTCGCCGGGTAGGAGTCTATGGATGTAGAATAAGGTTAACTGCCTACCTGTCCAAACCGCCCTCAATGCCCGGGGCTACGATCCAAGACGAACGTGGAGAAGTTAGGTGCAAGCGTAACCTTCCCTAGATGAGCCCCCACGCCCCAGGGCTCAGCCCCGAGAGGAACTTGACAAGCGATGAGTTAGGCTTGTACTTTGCTTCGACTTTCCAATGAACCCAAGGTTCTGCCCCCAAGCCTACGGCTAAAAGCCCCCGGACAAACCCCGAAAACCGGCCGGCGACCATGACCCCGTCCTATTCCATGTGGAATCGGAACCCTCAGATCCTTAGACAAAAACAACCGCTGGAACAATGCGACACGGCAAGCTTCAAAAAATATATATATATGTGTGTGTATAAATATATATATATATAGATCAACGCGGATGATCACGTTGCTGATCCAAGTCTCGAGAATGAAGCAGGAACGGCAAAAAGAGATAAAAGAAGCGGTACAGAAGATGATATTCTTCTTTTATATAGGTATCACCGAAAGTAGGGTCCATTACATATACACCCACTATTACTCGTTGTACGAACGGTGTACTGCTGCAACAAGAGCATCCGTCACCTCGTGAAGTCGCGGAACGCCGCCACCAGAAGATGAACGCCTAAAATATCGCGAGCGATGGCCTCCTCCCGCGCCAGCTCTTCCAGGGCCAAATCATATGCCAGCCAGAGTTCATCTTCTTCGTTGATCAACGCTGGTGGGGGTGGCGGAGCCTCGTCGCCGAAGTTGAAAACCAAGGGGGGCGCGTCGTCGGCGGCAGGGAGCGGAGCTTGGCCATCCATCGTGGAATGTTGGGCGCTAAGAGGAGCTGCCAGGAAGAACAAGGTGTGCAGGGAGAGAGAGAATGCTCGAGGGGACCTCAAATGATACTGTCGTTATGCGTATATACATCACGGAAGCAGCGAAGTTCGAGGAATCGAAGTAAATATCAACTCAGGGAGCCGAAGAGACGAGAAGGCGGAAAGTCTGAAATAAATGCAACACGATAATTCAAAGCGTTTACATTCCCAAAGTCAGTGAAGTGTATAGCGATAATGCGAGAAGCAGGCAAACTAAGTGGATGGCGGTTTTTCCGCCCCCTTCGCTAACTCGACCATCGAAGCCCGAGCACGACGCACTGATTCCTTCGCAACATTATCGCCATGCTGCCTCCAAAAATCTGACATAAAGCTCGAGGACAACCGGAATGCAGCAGCGGAGGGCTTCGCAGATGGAAGAAGGTCACCAAATCCGGGCGAAGATGCAGAAGCGGAGGAAGAACCAAAATGTTCGCGAACATGTGTGCACCCCTTCACCTCCAACAATTGAGCAGTCTTCACAGAGCCTAGCCTTGCGCAGTAGTCGCCGAAGGTTAACGCCGAGTCCCCGAAAATCTTAGTAGACTTCGTGAGAAAAGAAATAGCTTCCAGGTGTGAAGGGGGAATGCGGCTCGGAGGCGCGTCGATGCCAAATCGGGGAAGCTGTTGCAAAAAGGCCTCAGTCGCTCCATGAACTGCGGCAGCGATTGAGTCCATTTCCTTCCGGATCGCTTCGTAACTCTCCTCTGCACGTTGAGCGTTGCGAAGGTGCATCTGAGCCTCGCCCCGCGCCGTCGCGAGCTGGGAAGGAAACTCTTCTGCTTGCTTCTTCAGCATATTCTTGGCCTCATCCGCCACAGCCAAGAGGCCCTTTAACTCTTCTATGCGATCTTCCTTCTTTTTCTCATTCCGCTCACGCTGCGAGCCCGTTCTTCTTCGGCCAAGCGGCTCCGCATCATGGAAATAGCCCCTTCAAGTTCGGCGTTCTTCGCCGCCAAATCTTGGCTTTGCGCTGCCTCGACTTGGACCCTAGCCAAGGACTCACTAGAGCTGCGGAGCGCCTCTGACAAATGGGCCTTCTCCGCCTCCAGCTCCTCTACTCGTTTCTTAGCCGCCTCGCGATCGAACCCCTTCGTTGAATTTATCAAAATACGCCGAAAGCGACGAACCATTTCGAAAGCCACAGCGGCCCCTGTAAAGAGATACCGCGGTGAAGAAATTGCTAAGCGAGGATACAAAGATAAACTAAAACAACGGAAATAAAAAAACACACCTTCGTGATGATGGTCCATCGACATCTCGCAAAGGGCAAGATCGTTAACCTCCCCAAATAAATTTATGGATTTGCTATAAGGAGAAAAGCGGCACGCATTTTCTTCAGAGTGGGGTCCGCACTGCCCCTCCTCCGAAATCTGGCCACAAAGTTTGACAGTCGAACTCCGACGGCTGAGGAACTGTGAGCTGCCTCGCGGTCGCTCGACGCGAGGATAAAGCCCCTCCGCCTAAGGAAGGAGCATCCTGGGAATAGCACCAGCGGGCATCATACCCCTCCCTTCGCGTGAGCCGTAGAAATCGGAGGTATCTTGCCTCGGTCCTGTTACGATGGCTCTAAAGTTTTCCCGCCTCCAGCGTCATCATCCCCTGCACCGGCCTTCGTCAAGCCCTAGAGAGACATCATACCCTAACGAGTCATGGCGGAAAAGTATCAGAGTAAGACCTTACGCTCTACGGGGTATCGGGAGTAAAAATGTCTAGCTGAAGGTAGCGAGCTTCAGCGATTGGTTTCAACAACCCGCCCAAGGAGCACAAATTCCTCCGCCGCCACGCCACGCACGTTCTGGTGATCCTAGCGCATCCTCCATAACCGAGTATCACCTTCATAAATCGCCGCCACCAAATCAACAAGATCGACGCCAGAATGGCCAAGAAAAGAATATCCAGGAGATTGTTCCTCGTCGGCTTGCTTACTCGCCAAGGAGTTGGAACAGGGACCGGAAGTGTCATATCTCGACTAAACCGAGCAGGGGCGATCTCGAGCAATCCCGCCGGAGGCGAGACCGGGTCCGGAAGGCGAGAGGCTCAGCCCCAACTGAAGAATGTAACTCAGTTATAGCCTCACGGACGGGAGGAGAACCCGAAGCAAGAGGTGTCCCTGGGGATTTATTCTCCTCGATCGCCGGCAATGTTCCAGAAAGTCCCGTGGTACAAACCAGATCAGATGGAGCCGGCGGGGACAGAGACGTGGCGGCAACAGATTCAGAGGAATCACCTTCATCGCTGGACTCCTCGTTCTAGTCCGCCTCCTCATCGCCATCGTCTTCTGAGCCTCCGCTTCCCCCGGAGGTATTGGTGGCCTCGAGGTGGTGCAAAGGCAAGTCGATCTCGCTCGCCAGCGGGGCGAGGGAACTTCGCCGATCCTCTGGGATGAGGAGCGGCTCAAGCCCCCATTCAGCTGGCGAGAGCATCGTCGGCCCTAATGGCACTCATAGCAGCCTCATATTCGGCCGCTTTGCACGGACCAAGGAGTCTGAGCCAATTTTTCCGCGGCTCACGCCTAAGTCCTGCACTTCTGGCGGACCACGGAGATATCTCTCCAGGGGACCACCCAAAGTAATCATGGGGCTCTCGCCAGAGGATCGATGCGACATAAACAATACTCTTCCACCAAGTCGCGCATAGAGCTTTGATGTCGAAGGGCCTCGGGAAATTGAGTAATCGGGCCTCCTCTGCCAGCTTGCGTCCCAATTCGGCGAGCGGATAGTCCTCACAGACCCAGGAGTGCGAAGGGAGTCCGAACTGCCTAGCTCCTGGTAGTACCATCGGTGCATCCAACCCGACTCCCATTTGCCTTTAGCGGCAGCCACGGGATCTCTTTGGCCAAAGATCTCTTCGTCTGGAAGTTTAAAGAGCCGAGCAAGATCGGTGGTCCTCCTCTCCAACCCGGTGAAATTTAGGCTGCCAAAATGCATCCGCTTATAAGAGAAAACAAACGGCCAATCAATCTGAATCCACCAGCTCGAACGCCCAATCTAACACCGCCATCCAGGACGATAGCATTCGGAGTAAGTTGCGAAGCTCCGCTGAAAGGCCCGCAATATAGATCCCACCAGAGGGAAGCGGAGAATCGAAGTCCGGCTTCTAAGAAGGCGGCAAACACGACCGCCTCAGTGGCTCGTGGACGGGGACCTCATCCGCGCCGGAGAACGATAGATGTGCGGGCTATGCCGAGGTTCGGGCCATAAGATCTAGCTCACCGGAGGTCAAGACGTAACGTCCCGAGAGAAGGGGACAAAGCTCCAGCGTCCCTCTCGTTTAAAACCAATTTTGCTCGAGGGGCGCGTCGAGGACCCATTGGATGGAAAAGGTTAACGAAGAGGAAGAAGAGGATGGAGCTAGGAGGAGCCAAATATGCCAGAAAGCTTAGTGGAATGATCCCAATGAAACCCCCACTACTACCCTTATCCTCTGCAGAAGGAAACCGCTTGTCTTCTATAAACCGAAAAGAAGGCCCTCCTTCGTACACACACGAGCGACCAATGGATAATATTTGGGCTTGAATGTCATTCTTTGAGGAAAAGATGAAATCAATCCGCAGCCATGCGGGGCTATTGTAGTGGTTCAGTTGCAAAGTCCAGCCCATTATATCCCGAGCCATCGGGTGAATGAAGCACGGCCCATGTTTTATCCGAAGCAGAGCTGAGCAAACGAAGCATTGCTTCGTCCAAACCTACGACACGGAGCGAAGCAGAATAGTGACAAAGGCCGCGGAGGAACGCACCCTCGCAGTCCACGAAGACACATCCGACAACACCATCAAATAAATCTGACACCCTGCAAAAAAAAAGAAAACGACAAGATCCTGTCAGGACCGGTCGGGAAGAGTAAAATGGGACGCGCATGAAGGGACGGTTCCTCCATGTTCCCCTCCTATAAAAAGAGAAGAAAGAGCCCACAAAAAAGAGAGACCCCTGTGGTCATAACCACAACACTGCCGAAATCTCGGTTTTTAGCCTATGCACCTTTGCTGGAATTTTTATGTTAAATGTGGTATTTAGATGTTGTTTAGCTTATGTTTGGTAGCATTCAGGCATATTAAATGCCGGGGTGTTACAGTTGGTATCAGAGCGGGCTGTAGGTCCTTGGAATGTGAATTTTTAGTGTCATGCTATAGGGAAAAACTAAAATATGATGTGGAATAACTTAGAAACATGGCTTAGGTCTTAACTAAAATTTTGTTATAGGATAGCAACATTAAAACTTGCAAAAGTGGTATAACTAATCTAAAATTTGACACACAATGGATGCACCGTAGGAAAGGGTATGGGTATCGTTTCTTTATGCTTAAATGTTGTATTTAAGCTATGATGTTGAATGCTTCCTTTGATAAAGCATGTTGCTATGTCTATGAGATAAATGACCGAATTGCTCTTGTTGTTGTGATAGAGTGGAATTGTGGTACCAGAAGGGTTTCGGTCACCTCTTTGTTTGTTCATAGTAAGGGCGAGGTTTGACGGTGTGGCAGTTAGCACCATCACCGAAGAACTATTAACCCTCGTAGGAGAAGAGTGCTTACCCTCTCTGTTGTAGATCGGGTAGTTGGTGGAGTCAAATAGAAGAGTTTGGTGGTGGATTCCTTCGTATGTTCTTTGCCGTTCGACGGTCGATTTTCGATTGCTTTTCTTGGCTTTAGTAGATTTGAATCAAATGAAAAGTGTTGGGTTTTCGCGGATCGTTCGTATGCGGTGTGTGGTTTTCTCTTCCTTGGTTGAAGACGAAGAAGAGGAGACTAGTGTTGCGCTTCTTTTGGGCGCCTTTCGGTTTTGATGCCTGTTGATTGCATTATGGGGAACAAGCATTCAATTTATCCTGTGTTTGTCTTTATGCGAGGTTAAAGGAGTTATTATGGAGTTGTGCGGACCTGGCTGTCAGGGCTGAAGTTCGTGGCTTTGTAGTAGTGCGTGGTGTTTGATTTCGTTATTTCTTGGTTTAAGAAATCATCTTTGAAAAACCCTTCTTGTTTCGTGAAAGATTGGGGTTTGGTGCTAAGGTTTTATTTGCAAAGGTTTATTTGATCGGTTGGTTCCCTCCAGTGGGAGTCTTGGAGATTGAAAAGTGTTTTGGAGAATTCCTTTGCATGACCAAGTTTGGGTTTGTCTCATTGCAATTTTGAGAGTCAAGTTTCCTTATGAATTTGGGGTGAGTTTTAAAACTAAAATGTTGTAAACAAAGTAAGTAGTCTTTTGACAAAAATCGTTTGTCCCTAGTAAGAATTGCTGTTTAGCATGTTATGTATAAGGTAACAATGTGGTTTATGGATTGATGTGTTGCTAAGTTAAAATTTTGAGTTGAATCAATTCAATATAATTAATATCTCTAGCTTGAGAATAAATAGACTACTAGTGTTGCAGTTTACTCTTAGCGAGAATGATTAAATGTGTTAATGTACATGCTTAGAATCATTGCCTTGCTTTAAAAGTGCTTATGATCCTTGTTAATGTTAAAAGTTTAAACTTTGATGCATAGTTAAAACATTAAGATGATGTAGACTGCTGTTATTGTAAAAGAAACTTTGTTTGGTTGTTAAAGATGTTCTAATCTAATGGATTAATAGAGAAATTTAATCGTGTTGACTAGTGACTTTAATTTGGATGTTGATTAGAGTTGCTATTTATGTTGTTGCAAACTACTAGTATCTTTGGAAGTATGCAGTTGTGTCGCTACAATGCTAGTATTGATATCAATGGAGAAGACATAAGACTTATTGTTAATGATGTTGTTAATGGTAGTGTTAATGCTAGTATTCAGTCTATTTTAAATAGTGGGAGTATGTTGTGTGGTGGTAATTTTGTTATCACCTATGTATAGGGTAGCTAAAAGTAATGTAGTTGGTTGATGATTATGCCCACTTGTTGTTATTGATGACTAAATAGTTGTGGTAACTGTTTAGATTATTCGTTTGAAAACCATGGTTAAAATAGAGGAAAATTTTAACATGTTGCGATGGAGTGAGCTTTGGATAATTAACATGATGTACAATTTCATCCTTAATGAATGTATGCCTTGGAAGCCTAGTTATGAACTTTGTCTTGTAGAGATAATATTTACATGATATTGAAGTCGTTGTTTAACTGAATAAGGTTCGGTTGTCGAGACGTGAATATATAGGTGGTATGAAATTTATATGTTGATCTTGCTGAAAGATTTGTGGAAGTACTATGTTTCAAATTTAGAATAAGATGTATTATGATTCGGTGAGCCGTGGGGATCATGTCATTATAGTCTTGGTTTGGTGCCTTTTTGATAAGCATCATAAACCCTTATTAAAAAATGTTGGGAATGGTAACTAGAGGAAGAATTTGTTGTAAAACTTTCGGTTGAATTGTGTTGGGGCTCCTCAGGTAGTAAATAGTGATTATTGAAGTCTTTAATGGAAAGCGTAGTGGAGTACTAGAGATGGTTCCTTTCATGCTGAGCTGTTGTCTAAAAACCTTTGAAACTGGTTTGGTTGTTTGCCATCTCGGTTGAATGCTTTCGGTTGAGGTGTTCATTATGTTGAGTTTCAGAGTTTCCCCAAAACTCGTAGTGGTTGGTGTCGACCTTTGGTTTTGGCGAATTTGTTTAGTTCGTGTTGTGAGTTTGAGTTTACATCCAAAAGTTTTTGAGTGGATCGCGCCCTTTCGCATTCGACCGATTTATCTTTGGAATTAATTTTAAAAGGAAGCAGATGGTCATAAAGGGTTGTGTTGGAAATTTTTGAGTTAAGCCCTTGATGTGTAACTCTATTTGACTAGAGTTGGAGTCATTTGGAAAATGTGTCGGTGTCTGGGTGTTTTACAAGTCTGGATTTTTATGAATGTTTCATAAGTGAATTTGGTTAGTGAAGAGTTTTCTTTTGGATTGAGTTTCCCTCTCTTTTGATAAAAATTTATGGCGCTTGTGTCTGCGGATGTTTGATTTTGGAGTCGATGTTCTGTTCCAAAGGGTTGAGTTTGATTTTGCGAGGTGTTGCAAAGCTAGTGTTAAATCGAAGATGGGTTTTCACCACGATGTGGTGTTTTGTTGATTAACGATGTTGCCGTCATAGTTTATATGAATTAGCGCAACTCTCGATGTTATTCGAGATTTATTCATATGATCATGAGGCAAAAGTCATCATGTGAATGACTATTCGGTAGTGTGGTTACATGATGAGGGAATGGTGAAAAGTAAACATGACATCATTTTTACATGTTAAATGATAAAAGAGTCGTTGAGCCAGGTCGGTGAGAAAGTCATATATGGAGATATGACTAATCCGGAGTGCTCCTGAAGAGTGTGCATTTATGTCATGAAACGAGATTTCCCTTGCTTTCTAGTATGAAAAGAAGCAATGAACAATTTCTGGTATGTTGGTTGTGATGTAGGGGTTTTATGCTTCCTTTGTGTTTTGGCTTGGATGTTGCCGAATTCTTTCCAAAATGGTTGTTAACGCTTTGGGTTTGAGTTGTTGTGTGTACACTTGGGCTTGATAGCTAAGTGTTTTTATGTGAGGGCGAGACCCTCTTAAGAAAGGAACCAATTGTGGTTTGGTAAGGTTTTCGATCCTAGCTTGGGCTAGGTGTCGAACCTTAGTGGTATAAAGGTGGTTTGTGATGGAGGTTGATGATGTATAGGTTTAACCTTTACTAAGAGTAGCGATGGGTAGAAGTGAAGTTGACGGTAGATCGGTGATAATTGCCCTGCCGTGAGCAGTTGTCTTCACTAGTTGTTTTTGGGTTTGAGTCTTGCCTGGGAAAGGATGGAATAAAATGTTAGTATGATCGTGTATCGGAAGGGCTAGTGTGCCTTAATGAGTTATTCCCCTCGATGGAAACTTTCGGGAATGAAGAGAGGTCGTTAAAGGAATTGTGACTTCCTTTGATTATGTCATGTTGAGTTTATTGCGGTGTGTAGTCGTAGGTTGTGATAGAAGTGTGAGGTGTTTGTCGTGAGGATTCGAGCGTTTTGGTTGTTGAAGCCCTTCGAGGTTGAAACGCAGATTCTGTTTGGGATTTGAATTGAAAGTCGAATCGTGAGCGGTTGCCCTTAGTTGAGCTAGATCAACACTTTTTAAGTGTTGGTTTTGGGAACTTGTTTGTCGTTTGTTTCCTGTTCTAGTCATTGTGCGAATGTTTTGTGCAGCAGAGAAGCCTTTTGTCCCTTGGGGACTTTGTTGTTGTTTTGGCGTCCTTCGGATTCGAGGTCGAATCCTGTTGAAGAGGAAGAATGTGACACTACGGTTTGGTGTGACGTTATAGAAGGTGAAATTAGAGAATAAAACCTTTCGGCTTGAGGTTTACTCGCGTTTTGGGCCTTTTGAAGCGTTGTGACACCACGGAGTGTCGTAACCTTATTTAACGTGCATGATAAGGTTAATAACATTATGAGATGTGGAATTAAGGTTAAAACTATAGGATATGGAGGTTAATAGCTTTTCCTGGGGCGTTTCCGGTTTTGGGCCTTCCTGGAGAGTTTGGGCCTTGGTGGGCTTTGGTGGGATGGAGTAGGTCTCCGTAATCGGACTAGGATTGGGTGTGGGGGCTGGTAAAGGGCTCCCCACCAGCCTTTGGGCGTGCTCCCCTGCCCTTGGGCGCCCCACCTCTCCTCCAAGCCCTAGCCGCCACCCCCACCTTCCCCTCTCCTTCCTTGCGCCTCCACCTCCCCCATTGCTCCCCATTGCTCCCTATTGCACACCACCTCTCCTCCACCCCCTTTCTGCCCTAGGGTGGCCTCCCCACCCTGCATCCTCATGGATCCATCCCAGAGCGAGGAGCGAGGAGATCGATTGGAGTTTTTTTAGTTAGTCGGGCAAAGGTATGATCATGGGGATCCTTGGAATTGATCTAGGTACTGTTCTTAGGGTGATTATCAAGTTTTTAGATCAATTGGTGGTGCTGGATTGGAGTAATTTGGGTTAGATCTAGACGTTGCCACGTTTCTGTTTTGGGACAGCATGAGCAGTCGACCTAGGGTTCCTGTTTTCGCCAATTTAGATTTCGAATCTGACTGTACAGACTTTTAAGAAGTTGTAGATAATTTTATTATCTTTCCGTGCATATAAAGAACGTTAAATTCCTCCCAGCCGTTTGAAAGTTATGACTGTTTTACCAAGCGTATTAAAATCTGTGACGCGATTGGAACAGATCTCGGTAATCTGTAGATTGGATGACTTTAGAATCCGAATCAGTCTTTCCATATACCTAGAGAAAGTTGAGAAATTTCCTAAGCTACGCGAGGATGTACTCGTTTAATTGATTCGGAGTCCCAGAACTCAAGTTATGCTTTTTGCAAGGCTGCTGTCCCGTCGGGACAGAACCTCTGTTTTTAGGTTTTGCGAGTAGTGGGCAATGTCGGGTTAGATGGGGTTTTGCGTACTGTTTTGTGGGTATGATTGTGAGTGTGTGATGCCTATGTGCAGGTGGTGTGACACCGGGAGTGCCCTCGACTTCCCACAAATCCGTCGCCCGCGGTTGAGGCAAGTGTGTTGTAATGTATAGCGGAATCGTAGGTTGCTTGTGGAGATTAGATGAAAGATTGAATACTTGCTTTGATCACTTGCCATGCTTGCTGTTTTCCAATGATATATTGAGTATGATTATCATGATATGATGCTATGTGTCTATACTTATCATGATTCGATGCCATGTGTTTATGTGTACTATGACATGATGCCATATGTTTATGTACAAATGAAATATGATAATTGGCATAGTTGCATGCATGTCATGAGATGGGGCGAGGGCGGTGAGAAAGTCATAACTAGTCCGGGGAAGGTCGGTGAGAAAGTTATGACTAGTCCGGAACGCCATTGAGTAAGACCTACATCGTGATTCCATCCACGTGGTGAATGGAAGCGAGTAGTAGGCACCCTCCATCTTCGGGATGGAAGGGGGAAAAGGGTGCACGCCGACGGGTGTGTACTCAACCATACCGGTATGAGTTTCCAAGGAGACATGAGCATTGCATTACATCGCATACATATTGATGATGACAATGTTAAGTGTTTATGAATAAGATGATTTACATGATGGGAGATGTTATTGCCATGTTGTTGTTCTTGTTGTCCATTGCAATATGCTTCTTTGAGTTTCGAACTCACGCTTGTGTTTTCTTGTTGTTTTAGGTACCATGAGATCGGCATGCGGGGAAGGGAAATAGTCACACGCCCACACGTAGCTTCACCTTAATGATTCCACAAGTCATTCTATTAGTTTGATAATAAATTGCGTGTGATGATCATTGCTTTAGTGTTTAGCTTTACTATTTGAGAGCTTATTTGTTCTTTTGACACTTGGAGACATTAAGTGCTTGATGTTAGTCTTATATTGTCGTTAAGACTCTATTTATTGCTGTTTTAGATGTCTCTCATATTGCCTTATAATGCTATACTGTTGTTGCTCCTTAAATCCATGTTAAAACAAAGGAGGTGCTGCCGAAATCTCGGTTTTTAGCCTATGCACCTTTGCTGGAATTTTTATGTTAAATGTGGTATTTAGATGTTGTTTAGCTTATGTTTGGTAGCATTCAGGCATATTAAATGCCGGGGTGTTACAGTGGCGTCCAGTTAAACTTCTTCTCCTTTTTCAACAAACACGTAAGAGGTCTCGCAATCGATGAAAAGCCTTCAATGAAGCGGCGGTAGGAACCTGCCATCCCAAGGAAACTTCGAATTTGAGTTACTATCTTTGGTTCTGCCCAATGTAACACAGCTTCTACTTTGCTTGCATCAACGGCGACTCCTACGGTCATCACATGTCCAAGGAACTCCACCTTGTCCTTCTAGAAGTCACACTTGTTGAACTTGGCGAAGAGTTGCTTTTCTCTCAGCTTCTCCAAAACTAGCCTCAGGTGTTCTGCATGTTCATCCCTTGTCTTAGAGTAGACTAGGATATCATCTATGAATACGACAACGAACTTGTCCAAATATTCCATGAAAACCTTATTCATCATGTTCATGAAATATGTGGGTGCATTCGTCAGTCCAAAGGACATAATTGTAAACTCGTAATGTTTGTATCTTGGCGAGAATGCGGTCTTCGGAATATCCTCCGATCGGATCTTCAGCTGATGGTATCCTGATCTCAGATAAATCTTGGAGAAAACTCCGGCTCATCTCAGCTGGTCAAACAGGTCATCGATCCTGGGTAGCGGGTACTTATTTTTCACGGTGACTTCGTTGAGTGCACGGTAATCTATGCACATCCTGAAACCCCAGTCCTTCTTCTTGACAAACAGAACTGGCGCTCACCATGGTGACGAACTCGGTCTGATGAATCCTTTCTCCATTAACTCTTCAAGCTGTTTTTTCATCTCTACCAACTCTTCGGTTGAGATCCGATAGGGTCTCTTCGCTATCGGTGCGGTTCCAGGTACTAACTCAATCACAAATTCTATGTCTCTGTCTGGCGGCATACTGTGAGACCCTCATTTTTATGTCACTAAGTAACATAAATATGAGGCTCTTAAGTGCTTCCTGTGCCATTCCCATGATCAGTGGCTGGCACGCACAAACACAATTTGGATATTACAGCCACACAGATACACACTTTTATTACATCACAAGTTTTATAGTGTTATTACAATACCAAAAGTAGCAGGAAATTAAAACCATGTCTCATAGTATGCCATCTATTCCATAACTTCACAGGCAACTGCTGAGATGAACCTAGAAAGATCAGTCGTCGCTAAAATTCGCAGGTTCCTCATATTCATTCCCGTCATTATTGTAATCCTGCTCTTCACCTAAAAATATTGTTGAAGCAAGTTGAGTACATTGGTACTCGCAAGACTTTGTAGTGTATGCAATTCCTGGAATATATGCAGGCTGAAATAGAAAGTGGGTTTCTACGGTTGTTTTGCATAAAGCGAAAGTTATGAATGAAGTAATACTGAATAGTAATGGAAAGCATAAATAAAACTTTTAAGACAATTTGATAAGTAATTGAAATAACAGGTAATAAAAAGAATGATAACATTTTACTCACGGCCTTTTGTGAGTAAATTAACGAAAAGACCCTCCATGGTCTCATATGAACAAATGTAACAATAAGTGACATAAAAGGGTGTAAACCATTTCTCAAATCATTTAATTAAAGGTTTTTGAAAACAGAAACAGCTAACTAGTGTCAATTTGCCAAGTCATCCATGACCGTGGATACGGCTATTCGAATAGTTTTAGACTCTGCAGAGTTTGTACTGCTTTACCCAAAAGATATGTTCTCCCTTTTTGCAAGCTATAAGACACACTTCCTTTGGTATGTCCGCGAGGAGTTCATAACAAAACTGTTCGATTACTTGAACCTTAACTTTGCACTAGCCCAGTGACGTTACCCCTGACTATGATGGAAGCAAACAAACGGTGAAACAATAGTATTTAGAGCCCGCGGCTCAAATGGTACAACAACAGCCCCAATTCATAGCCAGGCGCACACCGTTACAACGGCAAATGCCAACACCTCGGTGATGACACCTCCCTCGAGCAAACCAATACCCGGAATGCTCGTGCTACAACTGCCTACCAATGTGCAAAGCTAATTCCCAAATAATTTAATAAGTTAAGACTGTCCCAGTCCAGTACTTGTGGATGTACGGTTATACTTGGATCATGCAACACTACGTTCGGTCCTCAAAGTGACATGGGCGATACTCCACCCTCGCTACGTACACGTTAAAACATGTACAACCGGCTATTGCCAATAATCACGCACGTCAAAACAGTAGTTTTATTTTTATTTTTATCAAACTACCAGTATCCTTTACTGCTTAAATAAACCATAAAAGATTTCATAGAGAAAAGTGTGGGTGTAAACATTTCCAGCATTGATCTAAAGCTGTACTAAGCATATGCAGGTTAATAAGCGATTATACCCAGTTCAACGAACTTAACCATTCCTATGGTTATCATGGATCATAGATCAACAGTGATTAAGGAAATCCATTAGTATGGGTTATAACTACCAAGTAACACGAAGTAAGGTTTTAGCGAAATATAAGCATGCAGGAAGATTCTTAATCACATTTTAGTTGATTATGAAATCTGGGATCAAGATGATCAAAGGGGGTGCTTGCCTTGCTCCTCGACGGTGTAAGCTGGATCTGTGTCGTCGATAGCGTAGTCGGTAGTCTCAGCGTCTATACGTCGATTAAGAACATGGCAAATAAGATACTTCAATATCGATAAAAGAAGCAAATACATGAACAACAAAGAAAGCAGTTGAAAGATTCAAATGAAGTCACTCCAAATCAACCAATGATGGCAATTACTTAATCAATCCAAATTAATCAAGTCATAAAATTTTGGTTCTAAGGGCAAAAGCTTAATGACATATAACATGACTACCTTTCTTTATGTATTATTTCATTTTAATTTACAAATTCAGGAAGCTAAGATTGTAAAATTGAATTTAATGAAATTCATTTCCAGGGTATGGTGTTGATTGCACTAATACTAGTTAGTATATAAGCAACCTTAGTCATGTCAAAAGATAGCAACATGGTGAATCCTAACTTTTATCTTACTAATTGGTTCTAATCAGGGTAATGAGCACAAAGAAACAAGTTTCATTCATTTTGGATGATTTTTGATCAAGTTATAGCAACTATATTAAATTTATATATTAAATAAAGTCCTAATATGGAATTTTCACAAACTAACTTCAAATTCAAATATAATTACATATTTAGACACTAATTGACCCAAGGATTCCAACAAAGTTGGTTTCACTCAAATTGGACTTTATTTGCAAAATCTCTATATGCTACATATTCAAACTTCAAGCTTTAAATTCAAATTCAGATTTAAATTGCTAAACAAGTTCCAAATATTTTTGCATATTATGAAACTAGAGGATTTATGATGAATTTACAAACAAGTTTCACTTGATTTGGATTCTGAGATAAAAGTTATAAGCATTTGAATATAATCAGTCGAATTAATCCAATAAAAAGGAAAGTGCGCTTTCCTTAAGGGAAAGCGTCTTTTCCCAATTACGCGCGGCTGGGTTTGAACTAGGCCGCTTTCGCTGACAGGTTGGGCCCGCTTGGCAGAGAGACCAAACAGGGGAGGCTCTAGCTGAGCTCGCCGGCGACTTCCCGGCGACGTCGATCGACTTCGGCCGGTAGCACTAGCTTCACCGGATCATGGTGAACCTAGGGGACTACTTGGACATGGGGGGTGTTCGTGAGAAACGAGCGCACGGCGGTGACCGGCGGAGGATCAAGGTGAGGTTTAGCTCGGCGGAGATACGAGACAATCTAGTCTTAATGATCACACGCAAACGCTTCACTGAGTCCTAAGGGTCCTATTTATGCAATCGAATCAACAAGAGCGTGCACGGTTGGAGTTCTCACCGTGCGGCGTCAATGGCGGAAGGGGTTGCACGGTGCGGGAGCAAACGGAGAGGGTTTAAGCTGAAATAAGGTGCGTATAAGCTTCGTGAGTCATCAGAGATACTTTGGAAAAGATCAATTTGATCGCTTCCTTACCGAGGTGCACGAATTTGGGATTTCCCCCAATTCGGGTTCCGCCGGAGACGAAGAAGACAATGGAAATTCGGAGGGATTACGAGCTCGGAGATGGAGTGGATGGTTGCTCTGGGTTTGACTCAGTGTAAAGGAGCTATTCCTCCAGTTAAATAGGCAGCGAAGGCGGTTTAGCGAGGAGTGGTCTGTGGAGAAGAATGGCGGCGGGTTTCGGTGCTCTCTGGAGCTCTCCCTTCGGCACGGCCAAAGGTCAAGGGACACGGAAGGCGCAGCTGGCAGGCGGCCTCGAGGTGCTCCCGATTGCGGCGGGGTCGCGACAAGAAATGAGGCGGTTCGGCACTGCTTGGCCGGCTCCGCTCGAGAGAGAGACAGAGCGAGATAGAGAAGAAAGGAAAGAGATGGAGCTGACCTTCGGGGTCCACAAGGCAGAGAGAAGAGAAAGTGGGAAGATGACGCGTGGACCAAGAGGTTTCTGGGTCCCGTCCCCAGTGGCGTTGGCGCCTGGGCTGGCCGAAGAGCCACCGGCTACGTGGCCCCACACGTAAGAACTAAGGGGAGGAACAACCCAGTCCCTTCCACGGACAGCACGAATACAAATTGATTCACGGTTCATTTCACCCCAAGATTTTTCGAAACTTTTTCTACAAGTCTCTGGGTAAGTTTTCTACTTCCAGTAAAAATTTGAGGTTAATAAGATGCACAATTTATTTACTATAAATCTGACAGTGCCGACTGAACATAAAAGTCAACTCGGTTTTTGAATTGATTAAAGAACTCAATCAACATATTTATTTTTGAAATTTTTACTGAAGGTGTGTTTCTATACAATGGACCTACCATAAAAATCTCAACATTAAAGTCGCATTATTTATTTCTCTAAAATTCTTTTACTGTCTCCTGCAGAATTTTAGATCTGCTTTATTTAAATGCTAACAAATAGTAAAAATGCTTATTAATTTTTGAAACTTTTTGAGGGTGAAGGTGATGTTACTGAGGTCTTATGGTAAAAATTCCAAGGCCTAGATTGCTCCACGTTTTTCTCCATAATTCTGACATGGATCAGGGCAGAGATAATATTTATCATTTTAATTTGTTTTCTTCACTAGTAAAAGCATTCACATGGTCTTTTGACCATCTAGGGATATCTTCTAGGGTTTGGCCAGGTTATACAAAATTTTTACCATGGTAATTTCATTTCTTACCCTTTTACCATTTCTTCTTTTATTTGATTTCAATAACCAATTCAATCAACAACAATTCAACAAAAGCACATAAAATCAAGAAATTCAACAATGAAAAGATTTCACATTTTTAATATTGGATTTTAAACTTTATAAATTTGAGGATGTTACAGATCTACCCCCCTTACAAAAATCTCGTCCTCGAGATTTGCGAGGGCTAAGGAAAACTAAAAGAAGTCTGGAAACTCTTTCATCAGATGATCTTCACGCTCCCACGTGGCTTCTTCTTCAGTATGATTACTCCATTGAACCTTCAACATTCTGTGGATCTTGTTTCTTGTGTGTCGCTCGGCTTCTTCAAGAATGCGAATAGGACGCTCTCGATAAGATAGATCAGGTTGTAAATCGAGATCGTCGAGATTAGCGAGATCAGTCGGCACACGAAGACATTTCTTGAGCTGTGATACATGAAAGACATTATGAACTTCAGATAATTGGGGTGGCAAATCCAACTTATATGCCATTTCTCCCATCTTTGCGATAATTGGAAACGGTCCAATATATCGAGGGGCTAGTTTCCCGCGGATTTGGAAACGACGAACTCCGCGAAGAGGAGAAACTTTCAGATAGACATGATCTCCGACTTCAAAGCTTAAATCACGTCGACGATTGTCGGCGTAACTTTTCTGACGAGATTGGGCTTCTTTGAGTCGACTCCTAATCATGTCAACTTGCTCTTGGGCTTCTTGGATAATATCTGGGCCAAAGAAATTTCTTTCTCCAGTTTCAGACCAAAAGAGAGGGGTTCGGCACTTTCTTCCGTAAAGTGCTTCAAAAGGAGACATCTGGAGACTAGCTTGAAAGCTATTATTATAGGAGAATTCAGCAAAGGGTAAGCTTTTCTCCCAATCCATGCCATAAGATAGCACACAAGCTCTCAACATGTCCTCCAGGGTCTGATTGGTCCGTTCAGTCTGTCCATCTGTTTGGGGATGATAAGCCGTACTGAAATTCAGCTTTGTCCCTAACAGAGTATGCAAACTTTCCCAGAAGCGAGATGTGAACTGGGATCCTCGATCGGACACAATAGTCTTAGGGATTCCATGAAGACGAACAATATTCTCCAGGTATAGCTCAGCAAGTTTAGAGCTTATATAAGTGGTTTTAACTGGAATAAAGTGAGCAACTTTGGTTAATCGATCGACGATAACCCATATGGAATCATGTCCTTTTCTGGTTCTTGGTAATCCAACAATGAAATCCATACAGATATGGTCCCACTTCCATTCAGGAATTTCAAGAGGTCGAAGTAAACCAGTTGGGCGTTGATGCTCGGCTTTTACTCGCTGATATATATCACATTTCGCGATATACTCGGCGATTTCCTTCTTCATGCCGGGCCACCAATATTCCTGCTTTAGATCTTGATACATCTTCGTGCTCCCAGGATGGATAGATAGAGGTGATTCATGGGCTTCACTCAAGATCAACTTCTTGATTTCTAGATCACTGGGGATATAGATTCGATTCTTGAATTGGAGTATACCATCCGAATTTTCTGAAAATTCCAATTCCTTGCCTTGTTCCAACTCTTTTCGGATTTTAGATATGGTTTCATCTTTAGATTGGGCTATCTTAATTTGGGTTTTCAGATTTGGTTGCATTTGGAGACTAGCAACAAATCCTTTTTCAACAATTCCCAAATTAAGCTTCTGAAATTCCTTTACTAATTCAGATTGATCAGTGTATGTTGTCACCGTCATACAATGAAGCTTACGGCTCAGAGCATCTACTACGACATTAGCTTTACCAGGATGGTAATGAATACTAAGGTCGTAATCCTTTATTAACTCTAGCCATCTCCTTTGCCGCAGATTAAGATCTGGCTGAGTAAAGAAGTACTTTAAGCTCTTATGATCTGTGTAGATGTCACACTTGTTTCCAATGAGATAGTGACGCCAGATTTTGAGGGCATGCACTATCGCAGCCTAACTCCGGATCATGAGTTGGATAATTAAGCTCATGAGGTCGGTCGACGAGAAGCATAAGCTACGACTTTCATCTCTTGCATCAACACGCAACCAAGACCATTGCGTGAAGCATCGCAATAGACATCGAAGCTCTTATGGATGTCGGGTAACACCAAAGATCGGGCCGTGGTTAACTGCTTTCTTCAATTCCAGAAAACTTGCTTCGCATTCTGGAGTCCATTCATATTTCTTTTCTTTCTTCAAGAGCTGAGTCAAAGGTTTGGCGATTTTGGAGAAGTTTTCGATAAAGCGGCGATAATATCCCGCTAAACCGAGGAAACTTCGGATTTGAGGAACGGATTTTGGTCGCTCCCAGTTTTGGACTGCTTGAACTTTGCTGGGATCAACAGAAATTCCACCTTTGGAAAGGATATGCCCGAGGAACGCAACTTCCTTCAACCAAAATTCACATTTCTCGAATTTGGCATATAACTTATGTTCTCGGAGTTTCTCCAGGACCAAGTGTAGATGTTGGGTATGATCTTCTTCATTTTTGGAATAGATGAGAATATCATCTATGAATACCACTACGAACTTATCAAGATACTCCATAAAGACTTTATTCATTAAACTCATAAAGCTAGCTGGAGCATTTGTAAGTCCGAAGGACATTACGACATATTCATATAAGCCGTAACGAGTGGTAAAGGCTGTTTTAGGAATATCCTCCGGTCGAATTTTCAATTGATAATATCCATGTCTAAGATCAATTTTGGAGAAGATTTGGGCGCCGGTTAATTGATCAAATAGATCATCGATACGGGGTAGAGGATATTTGTTTTTGATGGTAACATCATTGAGAGCACGATAATCCACACACATGCGTAGACTACCATCCTTTTTACTGACAAAGAGGACAGGGCTACCCCATGGAGAAGTACTGGGTCGAATGAACTTTTTGTCTAATTGTTCTTGAATTTGCTTTTTGAGTTCTACTAACTCATTTGGTGGCATACGATAAGGTCTTTTGGAAATTGGGGCCGTACCAGGTATAAGATCAATAACGAACTCTAAATCACGATCTGGTGGCAAACCTGGCAATTCTTCTGGAAATACTTCGGGAAAGTTGGAAACTACAGGAACAGATTTAATCTTTTCCATTACCAATGCATTTACGTATGATCTTGATTCGGAAAGATTTTGGGTGGAACTAAAGTTCACTTCAACTCCATCAGGATTAATAAGAGATATGGATCTTTTAGCACAATCTATCTGTCCTTTATTCTTAGCTAACCAATCCATACCAAGAATGATGTCTAATCCTGGGGTTTCTATAAGAATAAGATCAGCATAAATTAAAACTTCATTTATTTCAATGCTAACCTTAGGACACATTTTAGTAGTTCTCATTTTTGCTCCAGGAGAATAGATTATCATGGACATGGGTAAAGATTCAGTTTGGATTTGATGTGATTCTACGAACTTCTTGGATATAAAGGAATGGGATGCACCGGAATCAAATAACACCAAAGTGGGAATAGATTGGACGGGGAACATACCCAGAACCACATCTGGTGCTTCCGTTGCTTCTTCTGCCGTCACATGATGTAAACGTCCTTGATTTGTGGCTTGAGCAGGTGCAGGCCTTCTGGCTTGTTGTCCTCCAGCTCCTTGAGGACGACCAGGGGGTTGCTGAGGAACTCCCTTGCTTGGGCAATTATTGGCATAATGTCCAAGCTGCTTGCACTTGAAACATGTGACATTTGAAGTCTGAGTTGATGCTCCAGTAGGACGTGCTCCAGTAGGGTTTGCCGGACGAGGCAAAGGCTGTCGAGGTCGAGGGGTAGGACCTTGACGCCTCTGCTGCTGTGGCGGAGCAGGTGGTCGCGCATTACCCTGAGGTGCAGGGCGAGGCCTGGATGGGCTTGCACTGGCATTCTTCTGTGCCATCCATTTCCTTTTACGCGACTCCATGGCAGCTCGAGTGTTATGCTCCACTCGGATAGACTTGTCCACCAGAGT
This sequence comes from Rhipidocladum racemiflorum, assembly GCA_036346355.1. Lineage (NCBI taxonomy): Eukaryota > Viridiplantae > Streptophyta > Magnoliopsida > Poales > Poaceae > Rhipidocladum > Rhipidocladum racemiflorum. Next base: position 53,427,376 of record CM070577.1, on the reverse strand, counting down.
TTGGAAGTCATTGATATCAATGGCAGCTAATGCACACTTGATTTCCTCATTTAGGTTATCCCGAAAGCGTTCCAGCTTACGTGCTTCAGGAATGACTTCAGATGGTGCATAACGGGAAAGGTAATTGAAGCGATTAAGATACTCCATTACCGTCTGATTCCCTTGACGGAGGTCAAGGAATTCCAGTCTTTTGATGTCCATCAGACTGGAAGGAATATGGGTTCAGCGAAAAGTATCCTTGAAGGCCTCCCATGAAATCTGATCCACTGGAAGTATAGCTTGGTAGTTCTCCCACCATAATGCAGCAGCTCCTCCCAACTGATAAGATGCATAAAGAACTTTCTCTCGATCATTGCACTGTGCAATGTTCAATTTGCTCTCCATTGTTCGCAGCCAGTCATCTGCGTCCAATGGGTCAGCAGCAGTAGAGAATGTAGGAGGCCGAGTCTTGTAAACTCGCACAACCTTGATGGTGGAGCACCACCACCACTTCCTCCAACAGGGACTCCTTGGGGAAGTATTCTGAACTAACTCAAGGTGAAGAAGTGTATGGGTTTGACGGTTTTGCTCAATCATTGCCAGAACTTGCGCCATTGTGGGCGGACCTGGCAATTGCTCCTCCGGAATTCCACCTTGCTGATTAGGATTTGAATCTGGATTAGGTGGATCTGGCACTTGATGAGAAGATGAAGCCCTTGCAGAAGGGTGCATTGGATTAGGTTGCGCTGGAGTGGGCAATGTTTCGCGAGGAGGAAAGGGTTCCTGCGAAGCCTCACTCTCCAAGATCCCGCGAAGAGATCTGGTTACAGGCATCCTGAAATTTCAATTCAGATGAGAAAATAATGTATTGTAATTAAATGATTTAAGCTGGTAGACTGAAAATTTAAACTCAATCTCATTTGGTTAAAAGGCAACATTTCATTCCCTAAAATTTTATTATTCTTAAAGAAATTCATTAACAAGGGAGGTGTGTTGTTATGTTATGTCATATTGTGAATGATAAACACAAGGGATCACATCATCGTGAAGTTGTAATAAAATATTAGAAAGTCACGAGAAGGAACCAAAACGAGCAGGAATAAACAGTAACAGCACTTTATTCATACCACATATTAACAATATGTACAACAAAAGTATGACAACCTCACAACTCAACACTACATGACCACATGTGCTGCTACAACTCAAGGTAAACCTACTCCAAACCTGGCGCTACAACGTCCTCGCCAGTAGACTCAACAGGATCCGCAGGTAGAGTCGATCCACCGTGGCGGGAAAGGTACCACGACGCTCAGAAACTGCGCCACACGGGACGCAGACACTGCAGCCGACTGGCCCAAGTCTAACTCGCGACAGACGTGGACGACTAACTCCTGTGGACATCCTAGCCCGTCGGGAACGTCTAGTGGCCCTAGCAGACCTAGGTGTAGGAGTACCAGGCACCTCCTGAACTGGCAACAAAGTAGCATCGTCGCCAAGTGCTGACCTAGAGAACAAACCCATAGCTACAAAAGGAGCTATGGCATTCTCTAAAAAGGCTACTCTCCTACGTGCTACATAGTACTCTAATACTGCCTGACGGTGGTAACGGTCAGCAGCATGAAGGAACTCAACTATGATCCTATAGTGCTCATTAGGCACGGTACTAGGATCTATGTAACTAGTGTCTCCCCTCGGCAACAAAGCAGGTATCTCCCGGTAAACAGTCGCCATCTCTGGAAGAGCGTGGCGCAGTCGAACGATGGCCACATAAGCAACATCGCTCAACGCAGAAGACACCGAAGCTCCAAGTCCGTCAAAAGTACGGTCTGCCTCTCCGAACTGTGTCCTAGCTGGGATCTCAATCCTAGATATGTACTCTATCGAAACTGGACTCGCCATCGCCTGGTAGACGGTGTATCGAGGCGTCTCAAACTGTGCAAAGTCTAACATCTGTGCTAAGACTCCCATCAATCCCGCTCCCAGACGCTCGGAAGTGTGAAAGCATGGCGAATACCCTCCCATCTGCACATTTAATAAGGAATTAGTATTCCAGATTAAATGCAAGATGCAACGATAACGCACAAAAATAAAGAGTAGAAGATAAAACAGTAAAGAATTAATAACAGATATAACAAGTTTTATTTTCCTAAGTGTAATGTGTCTATTCAAAATTTTAATTTCCCTCTTAACGACCATTCTAACTAAGGTTCACCTACAAAGCGGCGTGGCTCGATACCAAATCAGGAGACCCTCATTTTTATGTCACTAAGTAACATAAATATGAGGCTCTTAAGTGCTTCCTCGTGCCATTCCATGATCATGGTCGCACGCACAAACACAATTTGGATATTACAGCCACACAGATACACACTTTTATTACATCACAAGTTTTATAGTGTTATTACAATACCAAAAGTAGCAGGAAATTAAAACCATGTCTCATAGTATGCCATCTATTCCATAACTTCACAGGCAACTGCTGAGATGAACCTAGAAAGATCAGTCGTCGCTAAAATTCGCAGGTTCCTCATATTCATTCCCGTCATTATTGTAATCCTGCTCTTCACCTAAAAATATTGTTGAAGCAAGTTGAGTACATTGGTACTCGCAAGACTTTGTAGTGTATGCAATTCCTGGAATATATGCAGGCTGAAATAGAAAGTGGGTTTCTACGGTTGTTTTGCATAAAGCGAAAGTTATGAATGAAGTAATACTGAATAGTAATGGAAAGCATAAATAAAACTTTTAAGACAATTTGATAAGTAATTGAAATAACAGGTAATAAAAAGAATGATAACATTTTACTCACGGCCTTTTGTGAGTAAATTAACGAAAAGACCCTCCATGGTCTCATATGAACAAATGTAACAATAAGTGACATAAAAGGGTGTAAACCATTTCTCAAATCATTTAATTAAAGGTTTTTGAAAACAGAAACAGCTAACTAATGTCAATTTGCCAAGTCATCCATGACCGTGGATACGGCTATTCGAATAGTTTTAGACTCTGCAGAGTTTGTACTGCTTTACCCACAAGATATGTTCTCCCTTTTTGCAAGCTATAAGACACACTTCCTTTGGTATGTCCGCGAGGAGTTCATAACGAAACTGTTCGATTACTTGAACCTTAACTTTGCACTAGCCCAGTGACGTTACCCCTGACTATGATGGAAGCAAACAAACGGTGAAACAATAGTATTTAGAGCCCGCGGCTCAAATGGTACAACAACAGCCCCAATTCATAGCCAGGCGCACACCGTTACAACGGCAAATGCCAACACCTCGGTGATGACACCTCCCTCGAGCAAACCAATACCCGGAATGCTCGTGCTACAACTGCCTACCAATGTGCAAAGCTAATTCCCAAATAATTTAATAAGTTAAGACTGTCCCAGTCCAGTACTTGTGGATGTACGGTTATACTTGGATCATGCAACACTACGTTCGGTCCTCAAAGTGACATGGGCGATACTCCACCCTCGCTACGTACACGTTAAAACATGTACAACCGGCTATTGCCAATAATCACCCACGTCAAAACAGTAGTTTTATTTTTATTTTTATCAAACTACCAGTATCCTTTACTGCTTAAATAAACCATAAAAGATTTCATAGAGAAAAGTGTGGGTGTAAACATTTCCAGCATTGATCTAAAGCTGTACTAAGCATATGCAGGTTAATAAGCGATTGTTCCCAGTTCAATGAACTTAACCATTCCTATGGTTATCATGGATCATAGATCAACAGTGATTAAGGAAATCCATTAGTATGGGTTATAACTACCAAGTAACACGAAGTAAGGTTTTAGCGAAATATAAGCATGCAGGAAGATTCTTAATCACATTTTAGTTGATTATGAAATCTGGGATCAAGATGATCAAAGGGGGTGCTTGCCTTGCTCCTCGACGGTGTAAGTTGGATCTGTGTCGTCGATAGCGTAGTCGGTAGTCTCAGCGTCTATACGTCGATTAAGAACATGGCAAATAAGATACTTCAATATCGATAAAAGAAGCAAATACATGAACAACAAAGAAAGCAGTTGAAAGATTCAAATGAAGTCACTCCAAATCAACCAATGATGGCAATTACTTAATCAATCCAAATTAATCAAGTCATAAAATTTTGGTTCTAAGGGCAAAAGCTTAATGACATATAACATGACTACCTTTCTTTATGTATTATTTCATTTTAATTTACAAATTCAGGAAGCTAAGATTGTAAAATTGAATTTAATGAAATTCATTTCCAGGGTGTGGTGTTGATTGCACTAATACTAGTTAGTATATAAGCAACCTTAGTCATGTCAAAAGATAGCAACATGGTGAATCCTAACTTTTATCTTACTAATTGGTTCTAATCAGTGTAATGAGCACAAAGAAACAAGTTTCATTCATTTTGGATGATTTTTGATCAAGTTATAGCAACTATATTAAATTTATATATTAAATAAAGTCCTAATATGAAATTTTCACAAACTAACTTCAAATTCAAATATAATTACATATTTAGACACTAATTGACCCAAGGATTCCAACAAAGTTGGTTTCACTCAAATTGGACTTTATTTGCAAAATCTCTATATGCTACATATTCAAACTTCAAGCTTTAAATTAAAATTCAGATTTAAATTGCTAAACAAGTTCCAAATATTTTTGCATATTATGAAACTAGAGGATTTATGATGAATTTACAAACAAGTTTCACTTGATTTGGATTTACAGATAAAAAGTTATAAGCATTTGAATATAATCGGGTCTGAATTAATCCAATAAAAAGGAAAGTGCGCTTTCCTTAAGGGAAAGCGTCTTTTCCCAATTACGCACGGGCTGGGTTTGAACTAGGCCGCTTTCGCTGACAGGTTGGGCCCGCTTGGCAGAGAGACCAAACAGGGGAGGCTCTAGCCGAGCTCGCCGGCGACTTCCCGGCGACGTCGATCGACTTCGGCCGGTAGCACTAGCTTCACCGGATCATGGCGAACCTAGGGGACTACTTGGACATGGGGGGTGTTCGTGAGAAACGAGCGCACGGCGGTGACCGGCGGAGGATCAAGGTGAGGTTTAGCTCGGCGGAGATACGAGACAATCTAGTCTTAATGATCACACGCAAACGCTTCACTGAGTCCTAAGGGTCCTATTTATGCAATCGAATCAACAAGAGCGTGCACGGTTGGAGTTCTCACCGTGTGGTGTCAATGGCGGAAGGGGTTGCACGGTGCGGGAGCAAACGGAGAGGGTTTAAGCTGAAATAAGGTGCGCATAAGCTTCGTGAGTCATCAGAGATACTTTGGAAAAGATCAATTTGATCGCTTCCTTACCGAGGTGCACGAATTTGGGATTTCCCCCAATTCGGGTTCCGCCGGAGACGAAGAAGACAATGGAAATTCGGAGGGATTACGAGCTCGGAGATGGAGTGGATGGTTGCTCTGGGTTTGACTCAGTGTAAAGGAGCTATTCCTCCAGTTAAATAGGCAGCGAAGGCGGTTTAGCGAGGAGTGGTCTGTGGAGAAGAATGGCGGCGGGTTTCGATTGCTCTGAGCTCTCCTTCGCACGGCCAAAGGTCAAGGGACACGGAAGGCGCAGCTGGCAAAGGCCTCGAGGTGCTCCTGACAGGCGCGGGTCGCGACAAGAAATGAGGCGGTTCGGCACTGCTTGGCCGGCTCCGCTCGAGAGAGAGACAGAGCGAGATAGAGAAGAAAGGAAAGAGATGGAGCTGACCTTCGGGGTCCACAAGGCAGAGAGAAGAGAAAGTGGGAAGATGATGCGTGGACCAAGAGGTTTCTGGATCCCGTCCCCAGTGGCGTTGGCGCCTGGGCTGGCCGAAGAGCCACCGGCTACGTGGCCCCACACGTAAGAACTAAGGGGAGGAACAACCCAGTCCCTTCCACGGACAGCACGAATACAAATTGATTCACGGTTCATTTCACCCCAAGATTTTTCGAAACTTTTTCTACAAGTCTCTGGGTAAGTTTTCTACTTCCAGTAAAAATTTGAGGTTAATAAGATGCACAATTTATTTACTATAAATCTGACAGTGCCGACTGAACATAAAATTCAACTCGGTTTTTGGATTGATTAAAGAACTCAATCAACATATTTATTTTTGAAATTTTTACTGAAGGTGTGTTTCTATACAATGGACCTACCATAAAAATCTCAACATTAAAGTCGCATTATTTATTTCTCTAAAATTCTTTTACTGTCTCCTGTAGAATTTTAGATCTGCTTTATTTAAATGCTAACAAATAGTAAAAATGCTTATTAATTTTTGAAACTTTTTGAGGGTGAAGGTGATATTACTGAGGTCTTATGGTAAAAATTCCAAGGCCTAGATTGCTCCACGTTTTTCTCCATAATTCTGACATGGATCAGGGCAGAGATAATATTTATCATTTTAATTTGTTTTCTTCACTAGTAAAAGCATTCACATGGTCTTTTGACCATCTAGGGATATCTTCTAGGGTTTGGCCAGGTTATACAAAATTTTTACCATGGTAATTTCATTTCTTACCCTTTTACCATTTCTTCTTTTATTTGATTTCAATAACCAATTCAATCAACAACAATTCAACAAAAGCACATAAAATCAAGAAATTCAACAATGAAAAGATTTCACATTTTTAATATTGGATTTTAAACTTTATAAATTTGAGGATGTTACACATACCAGGTAAATCTTCAGGAAAAACATCAGGATAGTCATTCACTACTGGGACTTCCTCTATACTTATTGCCTTCACACTGTTGACCATCAATTGTCCATCTCGAACGGCGGTCGCTTGGAATTCCACTTTTCTTCCACATGGGCTCTCAACAGAGATGATCCTTCTTCCACAGTCGAGCACAGTCTTGTGCTTGGTCAACCAATCCATTCCCAATATGACATCTAAGGTATGGGTTCCCAACATAATAAGGTTCGCTAGGAACTCTACCCCATCTATTAGTACTCTTACCCCAAAACATCTTACTTGAGATCGGAGTTCTGACCCAGGGGTTTGAACTATAAGCATGCATTTAAGATCCACAATCTCCAAATCATTCTTAGAAACAAAATCTTGAGAAACAAACGAATGCGAAGCTTCAGAGTCAAACAAAAATGTGGCAGGTACTGAGTTGACAAGTAACTTACCCAGTACGATGTCCGTAGCATTCTGAAGTGCATCTGTGGTCACGTGATTGACTCAGCCTCTCACCACGGTTTGGGGCGCGGCTCCCGGCTATGCTGTCCCGCGGTTGGCTCCTGTTACAGGTGTCCTAGCGGGTGTGGATCCCAGATTGAAGCGAACTGGGGGTCACTCCTGCTATCTTCTTGGGGTAGTTGTTGGAGAAGTGCCCTGGCTCATTGCATCTATAGCAATGCCTCACTGTGCCCTGCTGGCTTCTCACAGCGGCGTTCCTAGCTGGTGTTGGTGTCTGGTAGTTCTGGTTGGTAGGTCTTGGTGTTGGCGATGATGTCCTTGCGGCATTCTGTGGCTGAAATCTGAAGAATTGATTGGGTGCAACTCTCAGACGTTGCCCTCCTTGGCGTGCTCCCTGTTGTCCCATCTTGCGCTTTCGGTTGTCGTCTAATTCCTTGCGCTTGTCCTCCAGGATGAGCGCCTTGTTCACAAGCTCTTGGAAGTCAGGAAACGTGTGGGTGATCAGTCCCACTTGCAGTCCTGAGTTAAGTCCCTTTAAGAAATGGGACTGTCTGGCCTTGTCTGTTGCTACGTCTTTAGGTGCGTAGCGGGCTAACTGAGTAAACTTATTCAGATATTCCGCCACTGACTGGCTGCCCTGCTTTAAGGCTTAGAAACTCCTCCTTCTTGAGGTCCATTATTCCCTCTAGCACGTGATACTAACGGAAGGCGGTAGTAAACTCCTCCCAAGTGATATCTTGTGGGTTTTCCTGCATAGTGCAGTAATTCTCCCACCATTCTGCTGTAGTTCTTTCTAGCTGATGAGATGCATAAAGCACTCTCTCATTTCCCACACACTGGGTAATGTGTAGCTTCCTTTCTATTGACCTCAGCCAATCATCTGCCTCCAGTGGATTGGCATTTCTAGAGAATGTGGGTGGATGGGTCCTCATGAACTCTGACAACCTTGAGTTCTGACGTTGTCCCTGATTTGCCTTGTTAGTAGTGGCCTGAGCGGTGACTTGCTGCATCTGTTGCATCATGGCATGCATCAACTAGGTCTGTGTAGCAAGGAAAGCTCTAAAGTTCTGCATGTCAAGTGGCGATGCTGGCTAGGGTGCAGGTGCTCCATCATTAGGGTTTCCAGCTGGGCGAGAACCACTTCCGTTGCCTCCAAGGTTTCCGTGAGTGTTCACCATCTGTCGATTGCTGCAAGGTTTAGAGATAAGGGAGAAACAAGCATAGATAAGTAATAGAGAAAACTTATGCGGACTGGAAGGTGTAACTCAAAATCTAACTTTATTATTTAATAATAACTTGGTATTGTTGCTCACAATGCCTAAGGGCCTTGCAACACATACTGCACAGTCAGCAAGCAATGAAAATCCAAATCAACTAACACACCGGAGTTTAACTCTTCTAAGGGTGACTCTTTATTCTATAACGTGACTCGACGAAGGAGTCTCAACTTCTAATCTCGAACGCTCACTCCTCGACCCAACCTCCACTGCCTCCTTTTGGTGGGTGCGGTGGCATCGGCGCGAAGCAGTCTCCGTGACCAACAACAGCTGTGGTCGACGACGCGATGTCCTCCTCTAGCTTCGGCTGCGGCTCAGGCGCGGGCTGTGGCTGTCGCTGCGGCTCCTCGGGATCTAGCTCATGTAGCTCCAGTATTGGCTCTGGCCCCTGTCCATACAATGCCATCTCCAGCTCATCAATCCTTCGCAGAAGATGGGACATATACTCATGAACCTCCTGCAGACTCTTCTTCTCTTTCTTGACCTCTTCACGGGCCTTCTGCAGCACCTGCACCGTATCATCAAGTGCATCCTCCTGCGCGACGACGAACCTCGCCAGGTGTGTGACGGTGACATCCTCGTCCTCTATCAGCTCCCGTTCAATCCTGTTGTCTCGACGTGGGTGGTGATGAAACATTGTGCCCTCTAGCTGTCTGGAGTAGGTGCGAGCGATGTGCCTCATAGCTCGGTGCGACACCTCCTGGATTCCCATCTCGAATGTAGACCTCCTGGCCGTGAAGTAGCATGGGCGACTGAACTTCGTCTTCTCCTGAGCATACACTGTGATCTTGACGTCCCATGCCTTGACCAATCCAGCATGCACTATGGTAGTCCCCTGGTAGAGCGGTCTCTCAAATCCTCCAAGTACATGCAGCATACGCCACAACTCTGCAGCGTTGCCTTCCTCACGCTCGGCGTAGTTGTTGAGCATCTTCATCTGCCAGGAGACACTCACGTAAGAACGCAACATTTTAAAACCAAAATGAAGACAAAAAGAATTCAGCAAGGGTTATGAAAAGACAGAAGGGGATAAGGCGAGATTTCATTCATCATCTTGTCAAATTTTTAACTTTAGAAAATAAGTTTTAACCTCACTATGACCATTCTAGATAAGGGTAGTCTTACAGTCAGTATGGCTATGATACCACCTCTATCGGGACCCGAATTCGCAAATCTAGACCCTCTGTGTATTCAGCACTAGTCTAGGACCACGCTAGTGCACACAGTCTCAACATCGGTAAATATCACAATCATACTCATCGAAATAATGAAGTACTTTAATTAAAATAACCAATCTGGTTGCTCGACCTTATGGTCAAGTTACAAGAGTACACCACACAGGGCGAAAACTTATTAAAGGAAATAAATTGCAGTGGAATAAAAGCATCAACGTGGCGCCATCTAGTATACCACAAGCAACTGACTAGGCTCGCTCCCTAGATAGACAGTTCCTCCTGAAGTTCTTCCTCCAAAGCTGGCGTCGCTTCTTCTTCAACTGGTGTTGTATTGTTGCAAGGGGTGAGTACTTGGTACTTAGCAAGTCATGTACAGAATGCAACTAATATTCTATATGCATGGCTTATTACAAGGATAGGCTAACAGGTACATTTGCAATAAAACAGCATTTAACAAGTAGCATAAGTAGATTCGAAAGCAGTAAAAGTAAAGGTAATATCATTAACTTTTGCAGGAGTTAAGTAAACACTTTCCCTTTCCTAATCCACATTTCCATCAATGTCATCATTAAATCCAACCAAACTTTTCAAGTCCAAGTTGTTTTCATGAACGTCTAACCTTTGATTGTAATCCCCGAGCAATGTCCAATGCCGTGGACTCGGCTATTCGAATAGGTTGTACACTCTGTAGAGGTTATGCACTTTACCCACAAGATATAGTTAAATACCACAAAGGCGAGTGATCATAACAAAACATTTTAGAGACCGCAAACTATACAAGTGAACCTCTCCGGTTTTTGCCACACACCATCCCTTCCCTTAACAGAGGCGAAGTATGGGACCGACATACCGTTCGACGGGTACCATGCCATAGCCCTGGTATGCTCCCCTTTCAATCTACACAAAAGGTGTAGTAACTTACTCAACTAGGTCCGTCCCATTACGGACATGTGGTTGCACGTTTGACTCAGATCAAAGGCTTGCAAGGTTAAGTCCTTTGGATGGAAATAAATTCTATGGTGTCGTGTTGCATAAAGGGACATGTTCAGCACCACTCGGATGGACGCCACGTGTTACGCTAGAGAATCTCCACTGTTGCATTAATTAAGGGGATTAATTAACTGACGCATTAATTACATGCAGACGGTGCAGATTCACTGGCATAACACGTGGCGCCCATCCAAGTGGTGCTGCACAGGTCCCTTTGTGCAGCACAACACCGTAGAATTTATTTCCCTTTGGATGACCAGGGCAAGACTACCTGAAGAACCAAAACGACATCCCTGGTGCCACTCACGGCCCACCACATCATTCTTGCCACTTGCCCTAGTCTAAATCTATTCATCAAACCCGATTGATTACCATGCACCACGTGCCATCATCATCATCACAACACATGATACTTCTCCAAAACAGGTTCAATATCTCATTAAGGCAATATTAACATTTGATTGTCCAAAATCATGTCATGTGCACGTAGCAGGTCTAAGCAATATACTACGACGGTCTAATTACCCACTGTTGGCAATTTAATAATGTCCAACTACATATTCACAACTAGGGTGACAAGGGTTCATGGCACATAATTTAATTAAACAACGTGTCATACTGCAATTAGGCATTTATCTAATTTACCAAAATTAATTTAAAATATTTCTAATTAAATTAGTATGCAATAATTTAAATTAAATTAGTTTCAAAAATGGGATCAATATGGTCAAAGCATAACTTGCCTTCAAATAGTACTTGTTCATGGTCTTGAGCTGGCTACTCGGTCGAAACTTCACCTTCGTAGCATTCAGGCACTTCAACGTCTACTCGTAACGTGTGCAATAGCAATAACATAAATAACTGTGACACTACGTTTTGGTGTGACATTACAGATTGTGAAATTAGAGAAGAAAATCTTACGGCTAGAGGTTTACTCGCGTTTTTGGGCCTTTTGAAGTGTTGTGACACCACGGAGTGTCGTAACCTTATTTAACGTGCATGATAAGGTTAATAACATTATGAGATGTGGAATTAAGGTTAAAACTATAGGATATGGAGGTTAATAGCTTTTCCGGGCCGTTTCCGGGGTTTTGGGCCTTCCCGGGGGAGTTTGGGCCTTGGTGGGCTTTGGTGGGATGGAGTAGGTCTCCGTAACGGATTAGGTTTGGGTGTGGGGGCTGGTAAAAGGGCTCCCCACCAGCCCTTGGGGCGTTCACCCCTGCCCCATGCGCCCCTAACCCTAGCCGCCACCCTTCCTCCTCCCTCCACCTCCTAGCCGCCCCATCTCTTGCCCCCATGGAGCCCCCATTGCTCCCCATTGCACACCACCTCTCCTCCACCCCCCTTGCTGCCCTAGGGTGACCTCCCCACCCCTGCATCCTCATGGATCCATCCGAGGAGCGAGGAGCGAGGAGCGAGGTGTGAGGAGCGAGGAGCGAGGAGCGAGGAGATCGATTGGAGTTTTCGTGCGTCGGGCAAAGGTATGATCATGGGGCTCCTCGGGGATGAGCTAGGTACTGTTATTAGGGAGTTTATCAAGTTTTTTGATCAATTGGAGGCGCTGGATTTGAGTAATTTGGGTTAGATCCAAATGTTGCCACGTTTCTGTTTTCGGGCAGATTGAGCAGTCGAGCTAGGGTTCGCGTTTTCGCCAATTTAGATTTGGAATATGGCCGTACGGACTTCTAGTAAGTTGTAGATAATTTCATTACCTTTCAGTGCATATAAAGAAATTGAAATTCCGCCCAGCCGTTTGGAAGTTATGGCTGTTTTACCGAGCGCTGTCAAATCTGTGACGAGATTGAGACAGTTCGTGTTCAACGTTAGATTAAACAACCTTAGAGTCCGAATCAGTCTTTCCCTATAACTATAAAAAGTTTGGAAATTTCCTAAGCTTCGCGACGGTGTACTCGTTTAATCGATTTGGAGTCCCAGAACTCAAGTTATGGCATTTGCAAGGCTGCTGTCCCGCCGGGACAGAACCTCTGTTTTTAGGTTTTGCGAGTAGTAGGCAATGTTGGGTGAGTTGGGGATTTGTGTACTGTTTTGTGGGCATTATTGAGAGTGTGTGATGCCTATGTGCAGGTGGTGTGACACCGGGAGTACCCTCTACTTCCCGTCCATTCGTCGCCCGCGGTTGAGGCAAGTGTGTTGTAATGTATAGCGGATTGTAGGTTGCTTGTTGATATTGGATGAAAGATTGAATATTTGCTATGATCACTTGCCTTGCTTGCTGTTTTCCAATGATATATTGAGTATGATTATCATGATATGATGCTATGTGTTTATACTTATCATGATTCGATGCCATGTGTCTATATTTGTCATGATGAGAGGCCATATGTTTATGTACAAATGAGATATGATAATTGGCATAGTTGCATGCATGACATGAGATGGGGCGAGGGCGGTGAGAAAGTCATAACTAATCCGGGGAAGGTCGGTGAGAAAGTTATGACTATTCCGGAACGCCATTGAGTAAGACCTACATCGTGATTCCATTCACGTGGTGAATGTAAGCGAGGAGTAGGCACCCTTCATCTTCGGGATGGAAGGGGGGAGAGGGTGCACACCGATGGGTGTGTACTCAACCATACCGGTATGAGTTTCCAAGGAGATATGAGCATAGCATTGCATTGCATTGCATTACAATACATATTAAATGATGAGGATGTTGTTATGTGTTCAAGTTTGAGATGTTATATGTGACGTGAGGTATTATTGTCTTGTAAATGATCTTGTTGTCCATTACAATATGCTTGCTGAGTTTTCGAACTCACGCTTGTGTTTTATGTTGTTTTTAGGTACTTTGAGATCGGTATGCGGGAAAAAGGGGTTTAGCTACACTTCTACACGTAGCTCCACCATCATAGTCCATAATTAATCACTTGGAGACATGATATTAAGAGTTGTGCCTTAAATTTAATGTATGGTTTAATTTAGCATGCTTGCGATTCCTTATTTGCTTCGTTATAGATTATGAAGTGGTTGAGCGTGGTATTAATGGCGTAATTCGATGATATGTCCATTTATGTTGATGTTCTAGATGTCGTGTGCTATGATATATCTTGCCATGATATTGATATTGTGTTAATTCATGGAAAAACAAAGGAGATGCTGCCGAAATATCGTTTTTTTAGCATATGTACCTTTGCTGGAATTTATGTTTAAAATGTGGTATTTAGTTGTTGTTTAGCTTATGTTTGGTAGCATTCGGGCATATTAAATGCCGGGGTGTTACAATAACAGTAAGCAAAAAGTATCCAAAAATTCAAATAAACTTCATAAACAGAGAGAGCACATTTTTTATAAATTTTTAGAAATTTCAATCGTCCAAATCGGAGTTAAAACGCAAAAGTTATACCTATTTAAAGTTTGGAAAATTAATTAAATACACATAAATAGAGAAAACTTAAGTCCAAAAATTAAATAAAATTCACCACTATGTAGAGCTCAATTTTATGAAAAATTTAGAAATTGGAATCACTCAAATCGGAGTTAAAATGCAAAAGTTATAAGCGTTTGAAGTTTGAAAAAATCAAATAAAAGAATGAACCGAATTAATTCATTTATTTTTCTTTTGAAAAATCGATTTATGACGTCAGCATGACGTCAGCGTGGAAATTGAATTTCCACCAAAATATTTTTCTATTGAAAAATCGAATTATGACATCATGCTTGCGTCAGCCGGTGCATGGACTCGGTCCACGATTCGGATTCGGTCCACCGTGGACCCGGTCCATGGGTGCACGTATCACTGACATGTGGGACCCACCGAATGACTTCATTACTAACGTCATCGCCGCTCGGCCAAACGGCTCTGACAGCTGGGCCCCACCGTGACATCAGCGTGACGTCACGGATGACGTCACCGCACGGTGGACTGAGCCGCTGACACGCGGGCCCGCGTCTTGACATCACGCGGTGACGTCGGCCGACGATCGGCGCGCCGCGTGGCTGCGTCGGTTAATTTCTTTGGACACGTGGCTTGATCCGGACAGTTAATTTGAAAATCAACAGTTGAGATTGGATCTGGATCGTGCACGTTTGGGGTAACGCGGCATGATTTGAGCCCTACGATTCGAATCAGACGGCTGGAATCAGATCGGGTTTCACCGCATCAAAGGGTGACGCGGCATGTCCTGGGCGGCGACATGTGTCTAGATCCTCGCCGTTCGATTCCGATCAAACGGTTGAGATCGCATCTAACGCTACAACGCGGAGTAATCTTGACCGTACGATCTAGATCTAACGGCTGAGATCTGACCCTAGCACGGTGCAGTTATGGGCTACGTGGCTTAATCTAAGCCGCTGGATCTAGATCCAACGGTTAAGATTAGATCTAAGACTGCAACGTGGAAAATACTCACGATGATGTGGACGAATCTGGGCCGTTCGATCTCGATCGAACGGTGGGTAGAGCTCGGGGTCGGCGATGGCGCTGCGGTGGCTTGTGGCTGTCGGTGCTGAGGAAGATGACCTACGCGACGGTGTTTTTGGGCTGCTCCGGCGAGGTGAATGGTCACCCCAAGCGCGGCTCATCGCGACGGTTCCGGATCTGGGCACCAACGAGGCAGAGGAAACCGATTCAATTTTTCCAGCGATTTAATAATTAAAATAATTTCTAGACATTCAAATAATTCGAGAAAAATAGCAAAATAATCAGAAAAATTCTGGAAAATACTTTAAGACATTTTAGACTCAAGAAAAATATTCCCAACAAAAATTTATTTGAAATGTTTAATTATGTAATTATCTCAAAAGGGAATAAATTCAAACTAAATCCAAATAAATTCCAGAAAATTCCAAAAATTCTTCAAAATGCAAAATAACATTTAAATACATGAAAAGCAAAAATTGGGGTGTTACAGACACACTGGCAACGCCATGGCTTTGGGATATTGTTGGCCTCATAGACGCAGCCCAGCTCCGTGTGGGGATGCCCGCCCTGTCAGGTACCGTCGGTACCCCTCGATCAAGGGCGTGTGCTGACCGCACCCAAGCTTCCAGCCTCCCAGGCAGGAAGCGCTCTGGCAAGGAGAGCCAGAGCAAAGGAAAGGGCGTACAAGACACGGGTCCCGGTTTCGGAGAAGCATTGACGGCAGCGTGGCGATGATTTTCGTGATCACCTACAGCGTCGTCGCGCCCAGGGGCAAGGCCACGACAGGAGGATGGCTCCTGGGGATGAAAACTCCTCCCTTGACTGTCACCTTCGGATCAAGGAGGAGGTCTACTCCTCCGATCCTTTGGGGAGTCGAGATCTGCACTACCCGGCACAGTCTCCGGGCCGGGGTTCAGGCGGACGGCATGACCCCCCTACGGCGTCGATTGCCAGGCATTTTCCTGACGGCTACGTCATGTGACGTGGCCCGAGAGGTTTCGCCCGACATCCATCGAAAAGTACGACGGCACCACCAACCCAGAGGAGTTCTTGCAGATCTACACAACGGTGGTGCAGGCCACTGGCGGTTTCAAAAAGGCTATGGCTAATTATTTCCCAACGGCCTTGACGGTGTCCGCCCGTTCCTAGTTGTTGAACCTCCTGCGAGGATCGGTACACTCATGGGAGGAGTTGTGCGGCCTCTTCGTCACCAATTTTCAAGGCTCATACACACACACCAGGCGTGGAGGACGATCTCCATGCCCTCGAGTAGGAGAGAGGGGAATCGTTGCGCAACTTCATCCGACGATTCAGTCATTGTCGCAATACGATCCCCCGGATTTCCGATCAGTCGATCGTCATCGCCTTTCGGAGAGGCGTTCGGGACCACAAGATGCAGGAGAAGATGGCCACCTGCAACATCACACTACCTCCGAGCTTTTCTCTCTGGCGCACAAGTGCGCGCGTGTGGCGGAAGCTCGGGGGCCAGTGTCCGATCCCGCAGGCGGTCGCAGCGGATATGAACCTAGGACTTCGAGGGGTCTTGGCCCTACGAGCAAGAAGGCCAAGAGGCGTGAGGCGGTTGAGACCAGGTGGGTCCTGACCACTGAGCGCAAGCACGAGGATACCAAGCCGCAAGGGCGCGACCGCCATGACTGGCGAGATGGAGGAGGGCAAGCCCTTCTACCTGATCCACAGGTCCAACACCACAACCTGGCCAGCTGCCAGGTTGTGAGTAAGATGGTGGAGCAACGGCTTAAGGAGCGCCGCCCCCGCGATGACGACCAGGACGAAGACCCTGCCCCAATGGGTGTTTATTGCTATATCCGAATGGCTTTTGCGTTAAAGAATGCTGGTTCTACTTATCAATGTTCCATGCATATTTCTTTCCATCCACAGATAGGGCGAAATCTTGAGGTGTACATCGATGACTTGGTTGTAAAGGTTAAGACGAATGAAGAAATGATCGATGACCTGGACGAAACATTCGCTAACCTCCAGAAGATCTGCTTGAAGCTCAACCCCGAGAAATGTGTGTTCGGCGTGCCCTCTGAGAAGTTGTTAGGATTCCTCATGTCTAGTCGGGGCATTGAAGCCAATCCTGACAAGATAGTGGCCATTAAGCATATGAAGCCGCAGGTTTGGCTCAAGCAGGTGTAGTGCCTTGCTGGTCGCCTAGTATCCCTCGGGCGATTTATCGCCCAGTTTGGAGAAAGAAGCCTACCCCTATTCAAGCTGCTGAAAAAGACCAACAACTTCGAGTGGACTGAAGGGGCCCAATGAGCGTTTGAAGACTTGAAGCAGTACCTCTCCTCCTCGCCAGTGCTGGTCGTCCCCAAGCCTGGTGAACCATTACTCCTGTACATCGCAGCTACCCCTACAGTGGTGAGCGCGGTACTGGTGGCAGAGAGGGAGGGCGTCCAGAAGCCACTCTACTACGTCAGCATGGTGCTACACGAGGCGGAGACCAGGTACCCGCAAGCACAGAAGATGTTGTACGCTATCCTGATGGCGTCTAGGAAGCTGTGGCACTACTTCCAGGGGTGAGAGGTCATGGCGGTCACTGCCTACCCTCTGCGAGAGATCCTCCATAACTGGGAAGCTGAAGGTCGTGTCTCCATGTGGTCGATGGAGCTGGGGGAATTTTGTCTCAAGTTTATACCCCGCACCGCCATCAAAAGCCAGAAGCTTGCGGAGTTTGTTGCCGAATGGACTCCCGCCACTCCTGAAGCTGAAGGGATACCCACGCCTTCGCCCTGGACATTGTTCTTCGATGGCTCCTTCAGTACGCGGTTTGCCCTTGAAGGCGCGGGGGCTGGAGTTGTCTTGGTCTCTCCGACCGGTGACATCCTCCAGTATGTGGTCGCCCTGGACTTTAAGGCCACCAACAACATCACCGAATATGAGGGCCTGCTGGCGGGGCTGCGCGCTGTCTCGGTGTTAGGTGTCAGGCGCCTCCAGGTGAGGGGCAACTCCCTGCTGGTCATCAATCAGAAAGGAATTCCAATGTTCTGACCCCACCATGGTAGCGTACTTTGCGGAGGTCAGAAAAATGGAACGCCACTTCGAAGGACTCGGGTATATCAATATCCCTCGAAGTGACAACCATATGGCGGATGGGCTTTCACAGCTCGTGTCTTCAAGATCTGCTGTTCCGGTCGGGGTCTTTGAAGAAAGGCTTACACGACCGTCCGTCGCAGCCCCCGTATAGGGAGGGGAGGGCGGCGTGGCTATCCCAGCCCCCAATTCTGGAGGGGAAGACAGTGCACCAGCCTCAGCCCCCGCTTCCGGGAGGGAGGATGCCGGCGCCGCTGGAGTGGTACCGTGGGAAACGCTTGGCCAGGCGGAGTACCCAGGCAATCACCCCATGATCGCCGCATTTGGCCAGGAGGGGCAGTGGATGGGTCCGATCCTAGCCTTCTTGTGGGACCAAGTGATCCCCGACGATGTTGCGTCAGCTAAGAAAATTGCACGCAAGGCCAAGTGCTATACTCTGGTAGGTGGGGACCTATATCGCCGGAGTAGAAACAGAATTCTTCTGAAGTGCATCACTCAGGAAGAGGGGAGCAATTTGCTCTCTGATATTCATGGAGGCATTTGCGAGACCCATATGCCCAGCCGAACACTGGTCGGCAAAGTGTTCCGCCAAGGATTTTATTGGCCTACTGCCCTCCAGGATGCTTGCGAGCTGGTGAGGAGATGCGAGGCATGCCAATTTCATGCCAAGCAGACCCACCGACCAGCCCAAGCACTGCAAACCATCCCGCTCTCTTGGTCGTTCACGGTCTAGGGGCTGGATATCTTAGGCCCGTTCCTGCAGGCTGCAGGGGGCTTCAGTCATCTGTTCGTGGCCATCAACAAGTTTACCAAGTGGGTTGAAGCCGATGCGGTGCACGCAATCACGACTTCTCTTCCTATCAAGTTCATGCACGGAATCTTTACCCGCTTTGGAGTCGCCAATCGCATCATCACGGACAACGACACTCAATTCACCAGCGTGGCAATCCTGGAGTTTTGCGATGAGATGGGCACCAAGGTATGCTTTACTTCGGTGGGCCATCCGAGAAGTAAAGGCCAAGCCACTGGTGTTGAGGGGCCTTAAGACCAGAGAATTTGATCGGCTCCATAAGCGGGGGGCGTGGTAGATGGAAGAACTCCCAGCGATGTTGTGGTCACTTCGAACCACACCCAATCGGGCGACTAGAGAAACTCCCTTCTTCCTGGTCTATGGGGAAGAAGCTGTCCTTTCGTCCGAGCTATCGCTCGGCTCCCCACGCGTTTCGGCGTTCAGTGATGGGGGCCAGAAAGACCACCACAGAGAAGAAGTCAACCTTCTGGAGGAGGTGCGCGACTAGGCAGCCTTGCTTGCTGCTCGGTACCAGCAGAGTCTCAGACGGTACCACACCACCCGAGTCCAGCAGAGAACACTAGCAGTGGGTGACCTGGTCTTGTGCAGAATCCAGGCGCACATCGGTCGCAACAAACTGTCTCCCCTATTGGAGGGCCCCTTTAAGGTGGTCTCAGTCTCTCGACCTGGGGCGGTTCAGTTAGTCACTGAGGACGGCCAAGAATTGGCAAACTCTCAGAACCTGAAAATGTTGTGAAAATTTTACCCCTAAGAACTGTAAGTACTTGGTACTTCGCTCTGATCAGCTAGCATGGTGGGCTCTCCCCCAGCTGATCGGCGACGACTGCTGACGGTTAGGGAAGTTGTTTGACTTAAATGCTTTTGCTTTGTCTTTTTTGTCTTTCCTACTCGTGCCCTAGTGGGTAGCATTTAGCATCAATGTCATTGGTACCGATAGTTTGGCGGCTCCTTGTTGATACGCGGTAACACCTAGCATTCACGTCGGGTAGGGACGGGCGACCAAGGGCGAGTGCAGCACAGTGGTTCGATGCAGCTAGCACACCTCGGGTTGTCACCACTAACACCGCAAGCCCAAAACCACTCCTGGGAACCCACTACCTTTAAACGCAATGCCGCGGTCTAGTTCCGAGAAAAATCACAAGGGCTTAAGTTACAGAAAGAAGAGGACCATGACAAACCCTCACGGGGACTATGTTCTTTTAGTCTATTTCCCGCATGCCCCGCGTAACGTCTACTTGTGTTTGCAGTGGCTACGTGTAACCATAGATGAAGTGCAAAAGCACTGGCCTAATTTAAACGTTCGAGATCACATCACGGCAAGCCTGGGGGCTAGACACCTAATGGTTGTATCAAGCAAACACGAGTGAATGCAATCAAACAGACATGCAGGTAAAGTCCAACGGTGCTAATTTCATTGGGCTTACTAAGATAACTTTTGCATATAGAAAAGCAAAACAAGTAAAAGAAGAAATGAAGGAAACAAAGGCAGCGGCCCGGGCAGTTACTCATCGTTAACAACTTGGATATGCCCAGTGGTATCCTCGGCTTCCTCCTTCGACAGCGGCGTCGAGGTCTGGGTCTGTCACTTCCATCAGCCCGGCCACATGCTCCGCTGCCTCGCGCACGCGCGCCTGCGCCTGGACCTTGTATCCCTCAATGCCAGCCACGATGACCATCGAATCAAAGGAGGCGTCATGGCTAGCACAATAGTCTAGCATGAACGTCGCACTGGCAACCGCGACTTCCCGCCCTTCTCAAGCGGAGTGAGCGGCCAAGGCGGCGGGCAAGCTGCTGAGGGCCTCGGCGACCCGAGTGTGAAATCATGTGCTGAAAAATTGGCTTTGAACTGAAAAATTAAACTTAGAATTGGATTTGCAAAATGTGCTTGTGCATGTGTTTGATAATTTGACAAGAAACAGTAAGTTTCACTTTTGCGCCGGACCTAGTTCTCAAGAAACAGTAAGTTCCCCATCTGCGACGGACAATGTCTTTGGGTCCGTCGTGGACGTGTTTTGAACTCTTTGAGCCAAACTCTTTTTTCCTCAAAACCAGTCGGTTTAAGCATGCGACGGACAATGTCTTTGGGTCCGTCGTGGACTTGCTTTTGAGCGCTTGAGTCTAACTCTTTCTCCAAGATTTCAGAAACCTTTGCATGTACAACGGACAGTTTTTCTTGGTCCGTTGTGAACTTGTTTTGAGCTCATGACCGAAGTCATTTTTGCATGTACAACGGACCGATTTTCTTTGTCCGTTGTGAACGTGTTTTTGTCCGTTTGGTTTTCTTCTTGGAACCGAAACTTTCCCTTGTACAACGGACCGATTTTGTCTATCCGTTGTGAATGGTTTTTTGAGTGATTTTTCATGTGTACGCCGGACCATATTTCCTTGTCCGTCGTGAATGCGTTTTGTGAATTAGGGTTTTGAGCGCATTGAAATAATTTGAATTTGAGATTATGAAATTTGTGATGATTTCATGATGCTTCTTTTGAAGTGGACTTTATGCAATGCTCATGTGAGTAGTTGCATGGATTGACATTGAGTCAAGTCGTGGACTTGTGCTCGGATTTGTTTTGTGGTTTGTTCATGTGCAGGTATTGCTCGAAGACGAATGTGGTCGATGACGGGACCAGAACTAGGTTCATGGAGGAACTGAGGTCTTGGTGGTCAAGGATGTCATGCGAGACGTTCGGGCTAAGAGAATGGTGCACATGAAGAATGGTTAGTCACGTGAGAATGGCAGGAGGTCATTCGCGTGCAAAGTGTTAGTCACGTGAGTATGGCAGGTGGCCATACGCGTGCAAAGTGTTAGTCACGTGAGTATGGTAGGGTTACCATACGCGTGCAAGAGTTGTACTTGGCCAGGTTGGGCCAAGTAGAGTTGTGTTGGATACGGATTCCTTCTGTGGAATAGGAATCGTATTCAGAACTCCTTGTGGGTTGGTGCTTTAAATAGGTGGGGGGTCTCCTGTTGAAAGGCATCAAGTAGAGCTGAGCGCATCAAGCTTTGAGCTTGGTTTTAGGGTTTGTACTCTTTTGATGAGAGTATTTTAGACAAGAAATAAAGATCAATTCTTCCAAGATTTTTGCGTGCTACAGTAACCACGTCGCTACAGTATTTTCTGTTTTGGTTCTTGTTTGCATGCTTGTTCTAATTCTAGATTGGTTTTTGATCGTTGAGTTTTATCTTGATTTGATCCATCAAAAACCTCTCCAGGGTATTGATCTAGTGTTTCTCAAAGTCTAGTTGATCAATCTTTTGTCGTTCTTGTTTAATCTTGAAGTTTTGATTAGATTAGTTTTCGTCAAGTTCTGGAACAGCAAGCTTGCGAAGCTCATAACTTTTGATCCGTAAGTCCGATCGAGCTGATTCTTTTTGGGTTCGATTCGTATTGGAATCTAGTTTCTCGTGTCCAAATTTCAGATTGTTCCGACGGTTGGATCTCCGGGAATTCTTGTTTTACCAAACCTCTGTCATTCTGTTTTTGTCGAAAACGAGGCAATTATTTGGTTCTGTTTTGGGGTGAACTTTTAATAGGTCAAGAATTTGGTTTTAGCTTCCGCACAATCATTCACCCCCCCTCTGATTGCTATATTCGTATACTTCGATCCTACAAGTGGTATCAGAGCAAGGTTTTTCTAATCTATCTTAATCGGTGATTAGATCAATGGATCATTATTCGACAAAACCTTGTGTGTTCAATGGTGTTGATTTTCAGTTTTGGAAAGCCAAGATGGAGGCGTTCATCCAAGCTCAGGGATTCGCAATTTGGGAGAAGGTCTACAAACCATATGATGTCCCTGCAAACGACAACGTCAACGACACCAATCGCGCACATGTTGAAGCAAATAGTAAGGCGCGCAACTTGATCATCCAAGGCTTGGGACGTAGCGACTTCGATCGTGTGATTCATCTTCGATCTGCATATGAGGTATGGAAATCTCTTTGTGATTACCATGAGGGTTCTAACACTATTAAAGAGGTTCGTCAAGATCTTTACAAAAAAGAATACATGCGATTTGAGATGAAACCCGGTGAGTCGGTAGATGACTTCTTTGCACGTTTTAATAAGATTCTTAGCAATTTGCGTCTTTGTTGGAGTTAGCTTTGATGATGCTGCTAATGCTAGACAATTGCTTAGTGCTTTGGACATGTCGGTGTGGGAGATGAAAGTAACATCTATACAAGAATCTACTACCATGAGTACACTTACTTTAGATGTTCTTTATTCTAAGTTGAAAACTCATGAATTAGATGTTTTTGCTAGAAAGAATGATCATAAATCAATTGCTTTGACATCTCAATCTAGCATATCTCATAATGGTGCTGCTTCAAGTTTTGCTCTATCTTTCTTGTCTTCACTAACCGATGAACAGTTGAGCAATTCCCGAGAAGACTTGTCACTACTCTCTTCTCGCTTTAACAAAGCTTTGCAAAATGTGATAAAGAGAAAGAGAAGTGGTGGTGATCCTCCAAGATGCTATGAGTGTGGTGATCTCGACCATATTCGTCCAAACTGTCCAAAACTTGCAAGTAAAGCATCAAGGGAGGAGAAGGACAACGACAGAAGAAAAGAGAAGAAGAAGTTCTCTCCAAGTGATAGAAAGAAGAAGAACTTCATCAACCGCAAAGTTGTCCATCGAGTTCTTTCCGCTCTTGAACAAGTCAATTTGAGCGATGTGGATTCGGAGAGCAGCGAGGATGATGCAACTCCAAGCAAGCATGAGTTGACGGGGTTGTGTCTCATGGCCAAAAGCGACATACTTCACCGAAGCGATCATGACAGCGACTTCAATGAGGTAGATCCTTCTTACGATGAATTAGCTATTGCTGTTGCTCGTCTTGGTAAATTGCTTGATAAACGTACATGACAAGAAAATTAAGAAACATGATTTTGTTGTTGAATCATTGAATGCTGAAATTGCTAGACTTAAAACTTTGATTCCTGATGATGATGCTTGCAAATCATGTGACTTAATTTGGAATGAGCTTACTTCGCTTAGGAAAGAACATGCTTCCTTGATTGAGAAAATTAATGCTGAAAGTGAGAAAAATGAGAAACATATTAAACATGCTAGCTGTTTCACTGATGATTTGCATGGTTTAACTTCTTGTTCTAAATGCTCAACTCTTGAATTAAAATTAAAAGATGCAAATGCTAGGGTTTCTCAATTGGTGATGATCTGCTTACACATGAGGTTCTTTCATGCTCAACTTGTCGTAAGCAAAAGGAAAAGTGAATGTTCCTTGCAATAATTGTTTAACTCTTTCTCGAAAAGTTGATTACTTGGACAAATCATTAGAACGTTTCACTAAAGGAAAGAAGAACCTAAACATGATTTTGGATCAATCAAAAGTCAGCACTCATAACAAAGGTTTAGGTTTTGATTCTTATGCTCATCATAAATCACATGCTCCCACTGTTGTTAAAACACTTGACGGAGGAAAATTTGAAATTGTCAATGAGCCTAAGAAAATTGTCTTTAAGTCTGCTGGAGTGTTATCTTCTACTATGATGAATGCAAATGTTGCTTCTACTTCTAAAGCCAAACATCCTGTTAAGTACACTTGCACTCATTGTGGTAGAGATGGATATTTAGTAGATTTTTGCTTTAGACTAGCCAAACAACAAAAGAAAGAAAGAGCTAAGGCTAGGTCTAATTTCAGAAAAGCACGCTTTGCTTCTCACTACGTGCCTAGGGTGATGCAAGCACCTTTTGTTGCTAGAAACACGGGAACAGGCAAATTTGATTTTGTGCATAAGACTGCTTGTGTTGTGCCTACTGTTGTCCGTCGTGTGTCTCAAGATCGATTCCTAAACATCTTATTTCTAACCCCGATCTGAGACCTCGACACTTTCTCGCTTCTATGTAGGCTTCTCACGCGAGGAGGGAGAACATGTGGCTAGTGAATTTTGGATGCTCACTTCATATGTTAAAAGATAAGATTTTGTACTCCTTCACTCGTGCATATCATGCTGAAAGTGTTGACTTTTGAGATGATTCTTCAACTTCTGTTTTCGCAAAAGGAAATAGTTCAAATGATGCAGTACAAGTGCATATGTTCAGGGAGAGTGTCTTTGTTCATAAAGATGATGATAATCTTTGTTGAGGACGAGATAATTAGAGGTTTACATGAGAGACTCTTCCCACGTGCTTGTGTGTGCTTGTGTGCTTGTTTTCAAGCTTCCCACGTGCTTCACATCGACAAGCTATCAAAAGGATTTTCAGGTATCTTCATAGAACTCAAGATTTTGGCATTTGGCTTTCTGCTTCCTCATGGATTAGTTTAAGAGCTTTTTCGATGTTGACTTTGGAGGATGTTGATTTCATTTGGTTCGTGCCACCTCTTGAGTAATCCCTTTTCTTGAGCATATTGATACTGGATTTCACTTTCTTAGAGATCATGTTGAAAAAGAAAATATTGTGCTTCATCATGTGGATACTGAACATCAATTGGCAGACATTTTCACAAAACCTTTGTCTTCTTCTCGTTTTGCTTTTATTCGGGGAGAACTTGGGATTGTTCATCCAATGGGTTTGTTTTGAGGGGGAGTTTCCTTGCCAAGTTCTTTCACTTAATGAGCTCACTTTATCATATTTCTTTATATATTATGTAATTTTGCTAATATATGATAATCTAAATTGTTCCACTTGAACTAAAAATGACATTGTGGAATTCCCTGGACTGATTACCTATAGCTAAATACTCTGTGATATCTTACTCTTCTAGGCTTGATATTGAATCCTCTTGACAAATTTGGGCTATGAAGCAAGTGTGGTTTCAACTTTATTCTTTCATAAGACCTCTTAATCACTCTTGCATGTTTTACAATCAAAGAAAAAAAAGAAAAGGGAATAAAAAAGGGCTAAAGCTTCAAGTTATTTGCTTCAAGCATGCTTTCCTTAAAATGGTTAAGATGTATGCTTCAAGCATGCCATTCCCTCAAAGATAAGATGTATGCTTCAAGCATGCCACTCCTAGAAAATAAAAGAAGTATGCTTCAAGCATGCCACATGCGATTTATTGTTTAAAGATTAAATTGGTCCACTAGATTGGAGTTGAAACTACTTGCTCGCCCTGATTTGTTATTTGCTTCAACTTTGAGCCTTTGTTCTTCTACTAAAGGTTTTGCTTAGTACTTGGCTATAGTTGACTGAATTGAGGTTGAGATACATGTCATTCCCTAACATGCTAAAATCACATCAAGATCATGTATTTTGTATATTATGTGATATATAAGGTTATATGATCGAATGAGCTCATCTTTTCCTATCTTGGCACTCCCTTGTTTCTCTTTGTGAAATCATTGTTTCAGGAAAAATTTTGAACCTGTTCTCTCTTTTACTCTTGATGAATCCATTGTCAAAGGGGGAGAAATTTGGAAATCATTGAAAAGTTTAAGGAAAAAGGGGGAGAAGAAAAAGGGGGAGTTGTTGGGGAGTTGTTTTTGGAAATTTGAGAATTTTGGGAGAAGTTTGGAGAATTTTGGAATTTTTGGGCACATTGCACATTCACACACATTTTCCTTCTCAGGGGGAGATTTTGTTTTGCATTTTGGTCAAAGGGGGAATTCTGTGTTTTCTCTTTTTGGTCCTTGATTCTTTGGATTTCAAAATCTTTTGTAAAGTGAATGCCAAATGATTCAATTCTAAGTGGTGTTGCCAATGTTTTCATCAAGGGGGAGATTGTGAAATCATGTGCTGAAAAATTGGCTTTGAACTGAAAAATTAAACTTAGAATTGGATTTGCAAAATGTGCTTGTGCATGTGTTTGATAATTTGACAAGAAACAGTAAGTTTCACTTTTGCGCCGGACCTAGTTCTCAAGAAACAAGAAGTTCCCCATCTGCGACGGACAATGTCTTTGGGTCCGTCGTGGGCGTGTTTTGAACTCTTTGAGCCAAACTCTTTTTCCTCAAAACTACCGGTCGCTTAAGCATACGACGGATAATGTTTTTTGTCCGTCGTGGACTTGCTTTTGAGCGCTTGAGTCTAACTCTTTCTCCAAGATTTCAGAAACCTTTGCATGTACAACGGACAGTTTTTCTTGGTCCGTTGTGAACTTGTTTTGAGCTCATGACCGAAGTCATTTTTGCATGTACAACGGACCGATTTTCTTTGTCCGTTGTGAACGTGTTTTTGTCCGTTTGGTTTTCTTCTTGGAACCGAAACTTTCACTTGTACAACGGACCGATTTTGTCTGTCCGTTGTGAATGGTTTTTTGAGTGATTTTTCATGTGTACGCCGGACCATATTTCCTTGTCCGTCGTGAATGCGTTTTTGCTGAATTAGGGTTTTGAGCAGAATTGAAATAATTTGAATTTGAGATTATGAAATTTGTGATGATTTCATGATGCTTCTTTTGAAGTGGACTTTATGCAATGCTCATGTGAGTAGTTGCATGGATTGACATTGAGTCAAGTCGTGGACTTGTGCTCGGATTTGTTTTGTGGTTTGTTCATGTGCAGGTATTGCTCGAAGACGAATGTGGTCGATGACGGGACCAGAACTAGGTTCATGGAGGAACTGAGGTCTTGGTGGTCAAGGATGTCATGCGGGACGTTCGGGCTAAGAGAATGGTGCACATGAAGAATGGTTAGTCACGTGAGAATGGCAGGAGGTCATTCGCGTGCAAAGTGTTAGTCACGTGAGTATGGCAGGTGGCCATACGCGTGCAAAGTGTTAGTCACGTGAGTATGGTAGGGTTACCATACGCGTGCAAGAGTTGTACTCGGTCAGGTTGGGCCAAGTAGAGTTGTGTTGGATACGGATTCCTTCTGTGGAATAGGAATCGTATTCAGAACTCCTTGTGGGTTGGTGTTTTAAATAGGTGGGGGGTCTCCTGTTGAAAGGCACCAAGTAGAGCTGAGCGCATCAAGCTTTGAGCTTGGTTTTAGGGTTTGTACTCTTTTGATGAGAGTATTTTAGACAAGAAATAAAGATCAATTCTTCCAAGATTTTTGCGTGCTACAGTAACCACGTCGCTACAGTATTTTCTGTTTTGGTTCTTGTTTGCATGCTTGTTCTAATTCTAGATTGGTTTTTGATCGTTGAGTTTTATCTTGATTTGATCCATCAAAAACCTCTCTAGGGTATTGATCTAGTGTTTCTCAAAGTCTAGTTGATCAATCTTTTGTCGTTCTTGTTTAATCTTGAAGTTTTGATTAGATTAGTTTTCGTCAAGTTCTGGAATAGCAAGCTTGCGAAGCTCATAACTTTTGATCTGTAAGTCCGATCGAGCTGATTCTTGTTGGGTTCGATTCGTATTGGAATCTAGTTTCTCGTGTCCAAATTTCAGATCGTTTCGACGGTTGGATCTCCGGGAATTCTCGTTTTACCAAACCTCTGTCATTCTGTTTTTGTCGAAAACGAGGCAATTATTTGGTTCTGTTTTGGGGTGAACTTTTAATAGGTCAAGAATTTGGTTTTAGCTTCCGCACAATCATTCACCCCCCCTCTGATTGCTATATTCGTATACTTCGATCCTACACCGAGTGACGCCATGGGTGTACTGCAGGGCAGAAGACTCGAGCGACTCGCAAAGGACCACCCCTAGTGGCCCTAGGTACCTCACCATGCGCCAATAAGCTGGTCGGAGCATGACAGAGAGGTTGTGCAGCGTGCGACGCAGCTCCTCCCACGCCTGCTCCTGCACCGCCTCGGCCTCCTGCGCTCGGGTTAGCAGAGCCGCCCCAGTCGCCCTCTCCTGGGCCAGCAGCACCACCCCCTTCTCCCTCTATCACGTCAACTCCTCACGCAGTGCCACCATCTGCTGCGACATTTGCACTTCGCGCTGGATGGCTGTTGTGACGAGGGCGCCCAAGGACGTGTGCGCCTTGCCAAGTTCCGCAAGCAACACAGCCAAGCGAGAGGTTGAAGTGGTGAGGATGACCGAAGCGGGGTGGGCAGAAGTGCTGGCGCTGACGATGTCCACTTAGGCTGCTTCAGAGGCTTCGGGTGGCCCTCGGCGGAAGTCCCCGTTGCGTCAGTTGGCGCTGCAGGCATCCACTGGGCTGGAGCACCTTGGGGGGCTGCCCTTGGAGGTGACCAGAAACTGAATGAAGCCGTTGGAAGTGCGAGCCCACCCTTGTGGGTGGTGGCGGCAACCCTTGGTGCCGATGGAGCCAGTGCCGACGGAGTTGGCACTGATGAGGTCGGTGCCAAAAGAGTTGACATCGGTAGAGCCAGCACCGGATCAGGGGCAGTAAACGTCATCACCCCGAATGAAGATCCTGCCACTCCGCACATGCTTGGAAGAGCGGTGGAGTCAGCGGCAGCGGGAGTCTGGTCCTCGGTGTGAGGCCTCTTGGGGTCTACACCCGTGGCGTCCAGAGAGCCCAACCACTTGCCTGTGTTTCGATCGTCGGTTGGGCCCGGTTACCTAATCACCAAGGGACCCCGAACTGGTAGCGCCGAAGGGCTGGTGGGGTCCATTGCTGGAAACAGCTTGACGATCTGGAGGCGCTCCGTGGATTCCAGATCATAGAGCCGTCTGGCCCCAGCGGGGAAATCCAGGCCGCTCGGCGTTGGTGGGAGTAGTCCAGCCAGCCATTTGGAGATGGTAGGGCCGTCCAAGTTCCCTGCACCTGGCGAAAAAAGGAAGACAGGATTGTTGGTTGATGGCGACCACAAAAAAATAATATATAATAAATAAAATATATATTCATAAGAAGAATAAGAACTCACGGCCCAGGTTCGTGCGGGTCATGTCGTCATCACCCGTATACTGCCATGTAGGGCGGGCACGTCGACAAAGGGGACTGATCTTCCGGGCTATGAAGTCCTAGACTACTAGCACCCCAGTCAGGCCAGCGTCTCGCAGCTGGTTGATGCGGGCCAACATCGCCAGGAGTTCTGCCATCTCCTTGACAAGCGAGCCCCAACTCTCGCGGGCTTCCGTCGGCGCGCAAGGCATCGTGAGAGCGTCGACCCCACTGTCGTCTCCGACGTACCGCCAGTCGCTCTGCCATACCTTCCAGTTGGACTTCGCCTAGAAGGAAATGTAGCGGGGGGCCAACCCATCGGGGAGGCGAAAGTGGCAGCTCCACATGACCCCACCGTCGGTAGAGCCGCGGAGAGCATAGAAGTACCGGAAGAGAGCAAGCTTGGGCATTACGCCTACGAACATCTCACAGAGGTATGCGAAGATGGAAAGGGTGAGAACAGAATTGGGAGTGAGATGAAGGTGGCTAACTTCATAGAAATGAAGGACGGTGAAGAGGAACTCGGAGAAGGGCGGCACCAGGCCCACCAGTAATCCCCAGGCGAGGATGATGATCTCCCCAGGTTCGCACCGCGATGCGAGGTGTCCATGGCGAAGGTGAAGGGAACCCTCGGCCGCGAGCTTGGAGAGCACCGTCGCCCTCTCACTGTAGATAGAAGAAGACGAAAAGGGTTACGCCATTGGAGCAAGAGCTAGGTCTTTAGACGGGGGAGTCAACGGCACAAAAAGCAATGTGCGCATGAGTCAGAAGGAACGTGAACCACTGGTTATGAATGCATGTATATATATGCCCCTCCCATAGACGGTTCACAAAAAGGGGCAAAAGTACACGACATTTCGGATCCTGAGAAAAAATCGACGGATACAGAGAGGACCGAGACGGTTGCGCACTCTAAAGAGGAGGGTCCATCCAGGGACTCATCGACATTAAGTGATGCCTAAAAGAAACCGATCCTCGTTTCAGGACGGGCCCGGGGGCTACTGTCAGCGTACTTTATGCCAGGGTACCCTCTTCGCCGTAGACAAGAAGGCCTGGCGAGCAGACGGGCGGTTAGGCCCCACTCACCGGACCGCCAGCCCACGTGGTGGCCTAGCGAGCAGGTTGGCGGTCAGGCCCCACTCGCCGGGTGGCCAGCCCATGTAGCGGCCTGGCGAGCAGGCAGGTGATCAAGCCTAACTCGCCAGGCCACGCGGGCGACCAAAAGAATGAGAAGGAGGCTTCACCTCGAAGTCTCCTCCCCCTGACACGCTATGTTAGAGCCATTGATTGCGAAGAGTTATGCTGTCGACACGACGATGGCCCATCCCTCTGACACCTCACACCTAACCTGTTGCGGGAAAGGCACATCCCGAGCGGACTGTGCAAAGCCATATGATGGCACGGAGAGTGAGGCTTGGGGGACAGGACTGCAGTGATGGGTGTACTAAGTGAGTCGTAGATCAGTATGACATCACCTTCTCACCTGCCCGAGCCAGCCCCGTCTATATAAGGGAGCTCTGGTGCATGGGAGAGAGGGGGGAAGGGAGCGAGAGAAAACCTGATGAAAAAGCATTGTAACCAGCTCAATACACATCAAGAACGATCTAGCAAGATGTAGGGCTATTACCCGCACTGGGGCCCCGAACCTGGGTACATTGGTATGTTCTTTGATCTGTTAACCCCCGGGGTCCCCCGAGGGAGGGCCATTGGCTGTCCGGCCGCGAAGGCGCCCTCTACTGAACCCTATTCTCCGTCCTGGGAGAGATCCGGTCATTGAAATACACCGACAATTGCGATATGGTTGTCTACTTGCCGACGGAAATGTCAAGTTTGTTGCTATGTCTCCTTCTTGAATGTGAATTAGACACATATGAATGGTTATTCATGATTATGAGGATTGGTGGTTATGCATATATTCAGTTATGTCTATGTGAAATATTAGAAATGAATGTAGTTGCAATTTAATTGGGTTAATTGCATTTGTGCATTCAGAATAGAAGAGGTGACCTATTTTGATGAGGGCCTCTGTGTTTACACGTAGTGAACACGAAAGTCCTACCTCGTAGTCCCATACATGCGGGTGTACGGGAGCGAGTCAGTAAGAGTAGGCACCCTCCACAGGATGGAAGGGATTGAGGGTGCACACTGACGGGTGTGCACTCGGCAATACCGGTATGAGCTAAGAAAGATGCATTCATGAACATGAATATTGCATTGCATCACTAATGATGAGTCTTGTGTGTTAGATGGTAATGTGAGGAGTTGAGATAGAGTCGTGGACTCATCCAAAAGAGGTTTAATGAGGTATGCGTGTGAAATAACCAATGAGATAAGAGAGGTAAATGGTATTGATATAATTGTTTATATTCTTGCTGTTCGTATAAGCATTATGATCTTGTTGTTGATTTGAAAATGTTAATTGATTAATAATGTTAAGTTGATGTATCTTGTTGACTTTTGAACTCACGCTTGTTTTATTTAATATTTTATAGATTTTGAGAACGACTCGTCGAGTTGGGGCTTAGCTCACCTTCGCTCACTTCAGGATACATTCATCTAATAGTTTGGAAGGAATGTATCTCGTTGATATCTAGTTGAAATCTTTGTGTTATTGTGTTGTAGTTTTGTTTATTGTAAATCTCGTCAGGTGGATAAGCTTTTTACATGCTAATTGTTGGTATTAGCTTTCTTGCTTGTGTAGTTTTGTGGTGGATATTATTATTTTGGTGCATTGTGATCGTCCTTGAATAGTATGCTTAGTTGGTCATGATGGTTAGTTGATACCATGACCCCATGTTGTGCTTAACAAGTTCGGCGACCTACTAGCATGTTTAGGTTCTTTTGTTGTTTCTCTTGTGTCTTAGTGATGCTAGTTACTTGAGGGTGTAACACTCGGGCCACGAGCTACAGGAATCCGTATTATTTTCGTCGGCCTAAAATTATTTTCGTTGGCTCTCTCCAAGCCGACGATTATGGACCAAATTTTCGTTGGTTTTAGGTTAGCCGACGAAAATAATATTATTTTCGTCGGTTTAGATGAAGCCGACGAATATACCTTCTATTTTCGTCGGCCTAAAATTAGCCGATGAAAATATATTTATATTTTCGTCGGTTTAGACAGAGCCGACGAAAATACTTTTACATTTTCGTCGGCTTGTTTGCTAGCCGACGAAAATCGGGGGATATAATGCGCTAACAAAATTCCGACCTCAGCTCCCACCGCCGCATCTGGATCTAGCCCTCACGTCCTCCGCGCCCGCCGCCCCCGACCTCCGCGCCCCTCCCTTCGCGCCCGCAGCCCCCGACCTCCGCACCCCTCCCTTCGCGCCCGCCACCCCCGACCTCCACGCCATGCCGTTCGCACCCTCCGCCCGCCGCCGGCCCTCTGCGCCCTCCATGTCCGCCGAGGAGCAGGCGTCCGTGTCGCCCGTGCCGTCGCCGGCGCACCCCACCTATGACCTCAAGGTCGTCATTACGCTCGCCCTCTCCGAGGACGCCGGCGACCAAGGTATGTGCTCATGTACTTCATCGCTGAAATGATGCGCAGGCTCGGGTGTGCGTCGACCGCCGCATCGTAGGCTCACGTGCCGGTTGCTGCGGTTGAGGCCGTGCGGTCGTCGGAGGACTGGCACAGGAGGAGGCTGCGAAACGGGAACGAGAGGCGGACGCCGTGGGGCGGAGGAGGCGCAGGAGGCGCCCTTGCGGCAGGTGGAGGGGTTGCTGGATACGTGTGGTGCACGTGCACCCCGGGGATACCGTTCGCCGCCGAGGCGTCGTCGGTGGACTGCGTCATGGTGCGGCAACAGACGGTGGCGAGTACGGGCCGCCGCGGGGAGGCAGAGAGGTGGCACAGAAAGGTATTGCCTTACTAATTTCTCCTCGTTTCTTGCGGATTTAGTTCTGTAGGTGAGAGTAGCTTGAATCTGTCCATACTAAAATTTTAATCTTTTCGTAGGATGTCATCGTGTGTTAGTGTTGTCAAATTTAGTTGCACTTCATGTTCATCCGTTCCCAAATCTTTGTTGCTTGCTGCAAAACCCAGCATTTTCACTTGGTTTCTTCTGAAACCAACTGAATTTCCATAGTGTTATGTCGAATTGACCCGTGATCGCTTTGCAGAGCAGGCCCGGCGCCTCGGACTCGTAGGGTCACCATGCGGGAGCACATGTCTTCGTCATTCATGGACTCGCCGCCACGCCTTGACATGCCGTTCCTTGATGCCGACCAACCTTCAGGTCGCCACCGCCATATGAATAGTGGAATCCGCCACTTTCGCGTCGGGATCGAGGAAGAGGTACAATGCAGCATTTGATCTATGCCTTCTCTATTGCCAAACCTTACCAATAAAACTTTACAATGTGGCTAGCCTTCTCGTTGATAATTGATAGGTTGTTTCTGCTTACGAATCCTTCTCATAGGTAGTTAGCGGTTCATGCTGATTTGGCTGGTTTGTTTAGAATGTCACATGGTACCATCATCTTGAGATGTCTTAAGTAAAAGGATCCTTAGAGTTATGTACAATAGTATAGACAACTATTGTCTGTATATTTCTCTATATCATCTAAAAACAAAACTAAAGATAATGGAACATGAGAGCTGGTGATAATGGAACATGGGTCATAAATAGATACGTTAGGTGAAGCATATCGGTCATAATAGATACGTTTGGTGATAATGTTTCGAACAAGACTCTTCTGATTTTTTTTTATGGATGTACATCTGTCAGTATGATAATGTTGTAACTGTTTGTTAACACCTTCAGGGGATGTGTCTTGTTTGGCCACCATACCAACTAATGTGAAAGCTGAAGCAACCTTTATTGCTAAGGAGGATGGTGTCATCGCTGGAATAAGCCTAGCATATATGATATTTAACCAAGTTGATCCGTCGTTGAAGGTAGCTCCATTGTATAGTTTCCCCAATTTGATCCGTCGTTGAAGGTGCAATTTGGTAAAATATATGGTAAAATGCCTAAACAACTATTTTATTTTGTAGTAGTTAAAATTTGGAAGTTGTGTTAACTCTGTAAATCTAATTATTTATCCTATTTTCATTCTTTGTGTTAAGGGTGTGCTTGGAGCATTATTGTTGCTGAAAGGGTTGTGCTTAATTTCATGCAAAGAAATGTTCCTCCTTTTTCCAGATGGACTCAAAATTTGCTTCCTGTTTACTTTAGGGCCCGAGTTATGTCACGGTATTTGAAAAATCACTCTATGTGCCCCTTACATAGTTTTCCTGTTATGTACAGCACACGCATATCAATTTCAGATCTGATGATAATTGGCAAAGTCTGATTCTCATATGTGAAATTTCAGTAAACCTTCTTATTTGTTCTAGATCATGTCCTTGTCATTTGCTCCTCCCAGATCAATTTATTTATATGATTATACTTTATACCCTCTTGTATGTTGCTTATGTGAGAATGACTGTTGATCAGTTCTTGGAGAAGGAAAATCTTGCACTTTCCTGTTGAGGTACAATTTAGTGATTGCATATACCATCTAAAAGACGTAACTCTGCACGTATTTACTCATATTTCAGTAGTTCACTCTTTTTTTCAGTGTGATTTATTTGCTCTACCAGTATACCTATTTACTTGCAGAAAAGGCATTTATTTAGCATTACGCGTATGTTCTTGACAAAAACAAAATAAAGAGAAATCAAAGTGCATAACTCTTGACATTGAATATATTTTATGAACCAGGTTGAGACAAGGACACTTGAGGAAGTTAAAGATTTATTGAAGTATGCCGATGGGAACAAGACTTCATTAACCCGTACAATGTTGGATAATATGGTTGTCCCTCTTCCAAACGGGGATATAGATGTATCAATGCTCAGAGATGCAGTTCAGTTGATAACTGGAAGATCTGAGACTGAGGTATGAAACTTTGCAAAGCATAACATTTCCTTCATGTCTGTAGTGATGTTTCCCTCCCCCGCTTTGGAAATGTTTTTGTAGTGTGAGCACTCGCAATTACTTCCGTTGATCTTTTCAACTTGAGTATCTTGGTATTGCTCTATTCTTGTCTTGTATACTTTCATTTTTCAAATTAGGATAGATATGATGTGCAAGTAAGCAAAAAAGTTTATTTCTCGGTTAACTTTTTAGCAATAACTGACGAATTACCTTTTGATAGGTTGTATAATGATTTGCTTGTTTCAATGCTGTTTTGTTGAAAACAATTGGTTTCGTGTGTCATGCATGTCTAACACAAGAGCTTGCTGCATTCGTTCGTAACACTTTCTACTTAGTGGGTGGCCTTAATTGTCAACTACATTCTTACACCTATCATGCAAAATATACGTTATGATCGTGCAGATGTATGAGACTGTGAGAACCCTTTTGCAAAATTTTAGCGATGATCCTAGTAGCCGTTTTTTTTTGTCAATGCCCATGCATAATATGTTCCTTTTACCATTAAACATTTCACAAATAAGCCAGCTGAATATGGTCCTACATGTGGAAGGATGGAGAGAACAAGAACTCACAAGATTTTAATTATTAGGTTTAAGTATGTGCATCATATTCAGTTTTTCCATATATTTACTGATCCTTGTTTTCAGATAATCACAACAATGCGGACACTACCAAAAGTGCAAGCTGGTCCATGGTGATTTGAGTGAATACAACATTCTTTATTTTGAGGTAGTTGAACTCTGTTGACTAATCCTTTTCCTCAGCTTCATTTTTCCAGATAACTGACTCTTACCTCCATTCTGATTTGCCTGTTGTGCAGGGACACTTGTACATTATTGATGTTCACAGTCTGTCGACCTTGATCATCCTTTAGCGTTGGACTTCTTGAAGGAAGATTGCTTGCATGTTACTGTGAGTAGAAGCTGAATTGATTGGACATAGATATTCATAATTGGTTGTGTCCAATATGTGCAATACTGTTTGCAGGACTTCTTTCAAAAACGAGGTGTTGCTGTCTTCAATTGTGGTGCCGGTTCTTGTAGTGCTAATATGATTATTCTTATATTCTGTACACATTTTACTTTCCACATATAAAACAAAGAACCACATTACAGTACAGTTCCATCCTTGCTTTGTCTTGTTTTGCTCAAATGATTACAACAGCTATGTGCCAACAAGTTATGATAAATAGTGTTTTGCTCGAATGATTACAACAGCTATGTGCCAACAGCTATGCCCCAACAATTATTTCATGGGCATCTGATTACATTATGTGTTCATTTCATATTTATGTGACCACAACATTATTACATTGCTTTGTTTGGTTTTGTTATATATATGTGACCACAGCATTATTACATTACTCTGTTTGGTATTATTATCTTATCTTTCTGAGATGATTTTCCCGTATTTTTTTTTAAATTTAAAATCGTATTTTTGTCGGCCAAGGCCGACGAAAATAATAGCACTTTGGCCGACGAAAATAAACTGGTCCACATCATCACATATTTTCGTCGGCCTAGGCCGACGAAAATACACTTGCCACGTCAGCGAGCAGGGTAACGGCTATTATTTTCGTCGACTTGGGTGGCCGACGAAAATACCAACAGAATTTCGTCGGTGTATTTTCGTCGGCAAACCGACGAAAATAACTATTTTCGTCGGTTTTGCCTTTATTTTCGTCGGTTCTTGGCCGTCGAAAATAATATGGATTCCTGTAGTGGAGGCGTGCCAGGGTGTTACAATTCTATGCCAGCCACAAGCTCGCGTCAAACCTCCGGAGCTCCACCAAACTTAAGTACGTCCTCGTCGCCGCCGCCGTGATCCAGTTGGCCGTCGTGCTCTCCGCCTTCCGCATCATTGCCGATCGCCACGCCCTCGTCGGCGAGGTCGCCTTCACGCGCGCCCAGATCGCCAACCTTCGTGACTTATCAATCTAGCTTGTCTGATCTTAATTAGTAGATCCACGTACGTACTACAGCTAGCTTCTACGTGCTTGACTATATTCAAGTGTGCATGAGCACTTAATGAGTAATGCGTTCCCTTAATTTTGATTTGTTATGTTTCTTTCTTCTTATGATTACAACAGTACTCTTCCGAACATAATTGAAACTTTGATCATTAATTAGTTTAACAATATATTCTTGATAATTATAAAATTATAATAATAAGAAGAATACTTTCAGATATGAACATAACGATATCACTTCTATGGCATGAAAACCTATATATTAGGCTAATTGTCGGTCAACAATTGCAAAGTTTAAATCTCGCGGGCGCCTTGTATCAATGGAGTATATGTTTCGTTGCACGCCAAAACTTGCGTGTTATACATGTGTTTCCATGTAGAATTAATATCTTAGTCCGTGCACGTCCCAATTAATCTGATTACTAATTAAGTAGCAAGCAACCTTTCCGTAGAGAACGCCCTTTCAATTGACATTAGAAATGATTATCATCTGTTTGGTAATGTTATATTGGCAAAAGACATATGGTGTGTAGATGGTGACCAAACATTGACGCAGATTTGATGAACACGATTAATTTTCCACGGTGATTAGATACTTCGGTGGCTTAAGGTGTGTTCTTTTCATGTGAGCAGAAACAGAGGTTCAAGTTCGCAACCCCATAAGCATATTTGTTTCACTGTTTGGTAATGATATGTTCTCTTTTCCATCTAGTTGCTGAGGAACGTCTGACGAACGCACATGAGGTTCTGAAGAGTGACATTGAGCGCCATATAGAATACTATGACTCAGGAATGGAGAAAATGCAATCTGAAATGCAGTCTCTGCAACGTGAGACGGAACGGAGAGACGATCCCAAGGTTTTCCTCTGCCTTTCCCTCCCTTTTCTTAAAAAAAAATCTTATATTATGTATCACATTATATATCTGATATGGATTTATGTTCTTTTTTTATGCGCTTTATTTTTCTCTTGCTATGCAGGACACAGCAAGTGGGACCTCATATCCGCAAGAACAGGGAAAATACCGGAAAATAAGGTATTAGTGTGAGGCAATTATTTTAGGATATTTACAAGATAACATCCCTTAATTAACATCTCATAGCCATATATATATGGCTTATTTGAGTTCTTGACACTGCTGTATAATTAATTGATCTCATGATTTTGTCTAATTTCCCCTCTTCAAGAAGGCACCCAGTGATAGATGACGTTATGAAGGCATTACGAGTACAACCAACTAAGATACAGCATGTCAAGATAAGGTAATCAGTGATCTATGCATTAGCATAAATATAAAGTATGATGCTTTTTCATATCATGATTCATGACCAATAAGTAGTGGCGGAGCTAGAATATTTTCGTTAGAGGTGCATACTTTACAAGTATAACTCTATAATCATAAAAGATTTTGACACATATATGAAATTGACTAAAGTACAATACAAATAGTTCTAAGGTCTTAAAAAATCCCAAATCACTACTACAGGATAGATGATCTAAAGAGGCAGACAGAATAACCCTAAGAAATAGCAAAGTCAGCCTCAGAAGACATTCTGAGGCAGATGATGCTTGCCTTAGGTATCCCTGTCGCAAAAAGTATTCCGAGCCTAACAGACTGCCTCGGAAACCTTCTGAGGCTAAATTACTTGCCTCAAAGGAGCTCCATGGTAAGTATTCTGAGGCTAACAAACTGCATCAGAAACCTTCTGAGGCTAACACTTTGCCTCAAAATATAAGACAAACAACTATTATCAGCCTCGGAAACTCTGCCACCAAATCCTTACCATAAAATCAAAACCAATTTAATCAATAAATTTAGTCCACCAAAGAAGTGATCTTGTAGCACTTTTAAAATTTTTTGGGTGCTGCCAACAAGTTAAGAATTTATTTCATAATTTTCTTTACACCTTTCCGTGGGAGAAGTTGAAGAAAGCAAAGAATTGGAGGTGGAAGTAATCGACATAGCTGCGAAGGGATTCGACCAATTTGTAAAATTGTTGTTAAAGGGATTTTGCGCCACACAAGGAGAAGACATACATAAATCTATTTATCTAGTACGCACATTTGAATGGTCTCTCTAAGGCCATGTTTGGATGGACTAAAACTAATTGTTAGCTGGCTAATGGCTAGAGCTAATTGTTAGCCAGCTAATAATTAGTCCATCTAAAATTAGTCCAGGGCTGTTTGGATACATGACTAATGGTTGGACTAATTTCTTAGAAAAGTCATGTCTGCCCCTCATAATGGGTGAGGAAATGAGGATAAGGCCAGCGCGAGGGTATTTCAGGCTTTTCCCAGCGTGTTACTGTTGAATATCTAGGTATTATTTTAATTTCAGATTTGAATATGAACCATAATTCCAAAATCATAAAAAATAACAGGCTAGATAAAAGAAACCACATGTCTCTGAAAAGTAGATCTAGAAACGTTGTGCACGAGATGAACAGTGGGAAAATACGAGAATTCTTACGATGGGCTTGATGATGAAAAAGATGCAGTGCGATGCGGCCGTAGAGAAGTAGTCGGCGAGAGAGCTTTCGGCGATCGCCCAGCGATGCGCTGCCCGAAACCTTATTGCCGCCCCGTGCGAGGTTCACCGCTGCGTAACGGTTAGATCCGCTCTCCTTGCCTCGCGGTGCGCCGAGAGGAAGGTCGGCGAAAAACAGCGACACCAAGGCGCCCAACCACAGTCACCTTGGATGAGCGAGTGCGAGCAAAACTATATCTCGGTTTGGGCGTCTCCGGACCTTATAGCCTCGCGCATCGATAACGGTCAATAAATTGGCCAGATTCTGAC
Source organism: Rhipidocladum racemiflorum (assembly GCA_036346355.1). NCBI lineage: Eukaryota > Viridiplantae > Streptophyta > Magnoliopsida > Poales > Poaceae > Rhipidocladum > Rhipidocladum racemiflorum. The sequence continues at coordinate 53,387,181 of CM070577.1, read as the reverse complement.
CATTATACACTAGTAATGCTTCTTGTCATCAAATTCATTTCTATTGAAAGCGACGCCATTATCATGGTCATTTCAATTCTCAAGAAATGACTCGAGAGAAATAAATTTAAAAGGGTTTAAACGTGCCAGGATTTAATCCAGCACGGTGACTCATGACGTCACCAAGTCACAAGTCACGCGGGAAAAATACGCGCGAAATGCGCAGTAATTCGCGAAATCTGTGATAATTCGCGAAATCTGTGCAGCGTCGTGTGACTTTTTAGCCTCCTCACCCTTCCATATACCTCATTACAAGGCATGGTGGGAGCGCTCCCTTTTAAATTGGTACTCTCCTCTCTCAATTAGCAATATGGTACTATTCTTTATAGCTTTGGCATTAGAGATTAATGGGCCACACTTGCCTTATTTCTAACAATCCCCCACCAATGCCGGCGGACAAAGACTCAAAAGTTTGATCAACGTGTTGAATCTTAGTTTAATATATCGAGTGTTTAGGTGTAGAAGTCCCATACACGGAGTTGAACTTTCACCTAGAATAATGAGATCCATCCTCCCACACTAATGAATGGACTTAGCCTTGAATTCACAGCTTTGTGTGGTTAGATTTCACTTTCGAAATCTTAAGCGATACTAAGGTGCCAAAGAACTTCACCTCAGCGGGCGTTAAATGGTCATGCTCCTAATCTTCTCATGAGCTTTCTAGAGAATGCCCCTTTCTCGTGAAGCTGCGACCCTCACAGTTAGGCTCAAGTAGGTGTATTCATTTGCGGGTATCACTGTAGGCGATACCTTTTCCTCTCATTAGGACACTAGAATACATTAAGATTTTAAATCAGCCTTCCATACATTAGAGTACTTAGAACATGGGTAGATTTAGTGTACTCTCTTGTTACAACCACAACTTGTTTTTCCCATTACCTAATTCACGGGATCTCCGATCAAAAGGATGGGTTCTGATTGTGAAGTAACTCATATGAGCCTCATTCCCATGTCCTTCGACGCAATAGAAATCACATTTCTTGTTAACCCTTTTGTAAAAGATGCGCGATTTTTCTCGAGTTCGTATATAATTGGCGGCAATAACTCGAGAGCATTTCAATTTTTTTCGACGTGATTTAAGCCTACGTTTGACATATGTCCGGAGGACTTCATATTATCCTTAGTACTCATAACCTTGATCAACCTTTGTTTGGTTATCACGATTACATTAGGATCGCGGGATTGGTTTCTCAACCAATGGCAAGTCAACATGAAGCTCTCTTAGCCATTCGACCTCAAAGCGGTGTGTCTAGTGCTACAAGTTCAGCTTCCATGGTTGACCGCGTCAATATAGTCTGCTTACATGACCTCCATGAAACTGCAAAGACTCGCTAGAGTAAACACATAGCCACTTGTAGCTTTGATCTCATCTGCATCGGAGATCCAATTTGAATCACTATACCCTTCTAATACCGGAGGGTATCCAAAGATAGTGAATTCCATAAGATGTAGTACCTCTCGAGATAGCGCAACACTCTCTCAAGAGCCTCCCAATGATCATCTCCTGATTCGATGTAAACCGGCTTAATTTGCTCACAAAGAAATGAGATGTCAGTCTCGTTGCACCAGATAAATACATAAGGGACCCTATTATTTGTGAATATTTTAATTGATCTTTCCCTAATCCATTATTTTTGCGAAGTTTTACACTTGCATCATAAGGAGTTGGAGCTACTTTGCAATTCTCAAAACCGGCGGCTCAATAATTTTTCTCGCATAATGGGACCGACTCAAAGTAATCCCATTCTCGCCTGATCAATTTAATATTTAGAATTACATCTGCCTCACCCATGTCTTTCATATCAAAACAACTAGATAAGAAAGACTTGACCTCGTCAATGATAGCAGTGTTGGTCCCAAATATAAGTATGTCATCAACATACAAACACAAGATTACTCCTTGACCCCCACCATAGCGATAATAAACACATTTATCCGCCTCATTCACAGCAAAACCAGCAGATGTCAAAGTTTTATCAAACTTTTCGTGCCATTGTTTAGGTGCTTGCTTTAAGCCATACAAGGATTTTAATAATTTGCACACTTTATTTTCCTGTCCAGTAATCGCATAACCATCTGGTTGCTCCATATAGATTTCTTCCTCCAACTCTCCATTAAGGAAAGCTGTCTTTACATCCATTTGATGGATGTGTAGACCATAAGAAGCTGCTAATGCAATGAGCACTCTAATGGTAGTTAATCTGGCAACAGGAGAATAAGTATCAAAAAAATCCTCTCCTTCTTTCTGGGTATAACCCTTGGCTACAAGCCTTGCCTTATACTTATCAACAGTACCATCAGGCCTCATTTTCTTTTTAAAGATCCACTTACATCCAACTGGTTTACATCCAGAGGGAAGTTCGATGATCTCCCATGTTCCATTACCCATGATGGAATCCATCTCGCTGTGGACAGCCTCTTTCCAATACTCTGCATCAGGTGATGCATAAGCCTCTGAAAGAGTTTTTGGCACATCATCCACAAGATATACAATAAAGTCATCACCAAAGGTTTTCTCAACCCTTTGTCTTTTGCTCCTGCGAGGAGCCTCATTTATGACAATATTGTTATCCTCCTCAGGGACATCACAAGCTGGTTCAACAATATTTGGTGACTCAGAAGTAGATGGAAGATAAGAAGTTTTAGAATTTTCATTAAAGACTGATGCTCTCATTGGACAAATATTCTCAAATAAAGAAGCATCTCTTGATTCCATTATTGTGTTAGCAATAATCTCAGGGGAATCTGATTTTACTACTAAAAATCTATAGGCCGTACTGTTATGTGCATATCCTAGAAAAATGCAATCGACTGTTTTAGGTCCAAGCTTTCTCTTTTTCTGCAATGGTATATTGACCTTAGCCAAATAGCCCCACGTTCGCAGAAAATTGATATTTGGTTTTCTCCCCTTCCATCCCTCATACGGAGTAATCTCACTTCTTTTAGTAATTACTCTGTTGAGGACAAAGGTTGCTGTTAAGATAGCTTCCCCCCACCATGACTTAGGCATACCAGCACTCTCTAACATGGCATTCACCAAGTCTGTTAGTGTCCGGTTTTTCCTCTCAGCCACCCCATTAGATTGAGGCGAGTATGGTGGTGTCACTTCATGGATTATACCATGCTCAGCACAATATTGGGAGAATTCCTGAGAGATATACTCTCCTCCACGGTCAGACCTTAACCTTTTAATTTTCTTTTCTAGTTGGTTCTCAACCTCGACCTTATAGATTTTGAAGTAGTTTAAAACTTCATCCTTTGTTTTCAAGAAATACACATAACAATAACGTGTTGCATCGTCTATAAAAGTTAGAAAATATCTTTTGCCTCCTTTTGTCAACAATCCATTCATCTCACACAAATCGAATGGATGAGATCTAGTGGTGCCAAATTCTTTTCTTCCTCTAACCCCTTAAATGGTTTCGAGGTTGTTTTGCTTGCACGCAAGATTGGCACTTTGATTCTTTGACAATATCACATTTTGGAATTATTTCAAATCTGGACATTCGAGCAATGGTATCATAACCAATATGACATAAACGAGAATGCCAAACATTGGATTCACAATTATTAACTTGAGTAGCAACATTTAAATTTAAACAAGACTCCAGTACACTTAAGCGGAACAGGCCTCCGCTTTCATAACCTTTTCCAATAAAGTTTCCAAACTTGGACATTACAACTTTATTAGACTCAAATACTAGCTTATAGCCATCTCGACATAATAGGGAACCGCTAACAAGATTCTTATTTATTGTTGGCACATGCTGCACGCTTTCTCAAGCGGACGCCTTCCTGAAGTGAGCTTGATTCTACCGTACCAACACCACGCACAAAAGCATGCGACCCGTTCCCCATTAGGACGGAGGAAGCCCCTGCTGCCTGGTAAGAAGAAAATAGAGATATATCAGAACATACGTGAACATTTGCACCAGTATCAACCCACCAATCAGTGGATTGACATGCTACAAAAACAACAGGAGAATTACCATACCCTCCTGAAGTAGTTCCCTCACTTATGGTCACGTTGGCAATTTTCTTGCCTTGCTCATTTGGCCTGTTTTTGCGAAAACGACAATCTTTAGCCATGTGACCATCTTTTCCGCACACATAACAGGTAATGTTCTTCATATTTTTCTTCTCAAACTTCTTCTTGAAGCTAGTATTCTTGTTTGGTTTTAAGCCTTTGTTGTTGCTGCTGCCACCCTTCTTCTCAATCACATTTGCGTTGTTTGTTTCCTGAGAAGAAGTTTTTGGTGCATCTTTGGCTCTGGCTTTTTCTTCCACGTCGAGGGCTGCAATGAGATCTTCAATTGAAATCTCTTCCCTCTTGTGTTTTAGACCAGTGGCAAAATTCCTCCAAGATGAGGGAAGTTTAGCCACAATGCCCGCAGCCACGAATTTTGCAGGTAAAGCACATCCCAAATGTGCGATCTCGCCCACTAGTAGCTGAAAGTCATGCGCTTGAGCAACAATCGATTTAGACTCATCCATGGTAAAATCGAATAGTTGCTCGCATGTATACAACCACCGAAACAGCTCAGCTTCTGCATATTTTTGTTCAAGAGCCAACCACAACTCAGTGGCAGATGTGTAATTCATATACACATCGTATAACTGATCTGCCAAGATGGTCAGAATGCAGCCCAATGCGGTGTTATTCGCATTCTCAAACTGCGCATTCTCCTCATCCGTAAGCGGGTATTGAGGGAAAATCACCCACCACATACCCAGAGACATGAGCCAAAACTTGGCTCTAGTCTGCCACCTACGGAAGTTCTGACCATTGAACCTCTCAGGTTTCATGGCATCACTTGCACCAGCCATTGCTGAATCACAATCACACAAATAATACCAATAAGGTTTCTGGATTGTTGAATATCTAGGTATTATTTTAATTTCAGATTTGAATATGAACCATAATTCCAAAATCATAAAAAATAACAGGCTAGACAAAAGAAACCACATGTCTCTGAAAAGTAGATCTAGAAACGTTGTGCACGAGATGAACAGTGGGAAAATACGAGAATTCTTACGATGGGCTTGATGATGAAAAAGATGCAGTGCAGTAGCGACCGGCCGTAGAGGAAGTAGTCGACGCAGAGGAAGCTCGAGCGGTCGCGCAGTAGCGCTGCCCAGAAACCTTATTGCCGCCCCCGTGCAGGTTCTCGCTGCGGCAACGGTTCGGAGATCCCGCTCTCCTTGCCTCGCGGTGCACGCCGAGAGGAAGGTCGGCGAAGAACGAGCAGCACCAAGACGCAACACAGGTCACACTGGATGAACGCGAGTGCCAGAGCAAAAAACTATATCTCAGTCTGGACGTCTCCAGACCTTATAGCCTCGCATCAGTAACGGTCAATAAATTGACCGTTACAGCACCATTATACACTAGTAACTGCTGTCATCAAATTACTGTTTCTATTAGAAACTGACGCCATTATCATGGCTGTTTCAATTCTCAGTAAATGACTCAGAGAGAAATAAATTTAAAAGGGTTTAAACGTGCCAGGATTTAATCCACTGCACGGCGACTCGCGACGTCGCAAGTCACAAGTCACGCGGGAAAAATACGCGGAAATACGCGGTAATTCGCGAAATACGCGCGCGCGTGCGTGTGACTTTAGCCGTGCTCCTCACCCTTCCATATACCTCATTACAAGGCATGGTGGGAGCTCTCCCTTTTAAATTGGTACTCTCCTCTCTCAATTAGCAATATGGTACTATTCTTTATAGCTTTGGCATTAGAGATTAATGGGCCACACTTGCCTTATTTCTAACAGTTACATGCTATTAGCCCAAATTAGCTCCTCCCCACCAACTAATGGACTAATTGTTAGCTAAGGGGTTGGCTAAAAATTAGCCCACCTATTAGTCTTCCTGTTTGGATAGACTATAACTAATTTTTAGCCAGCTAACAATTAGTCCAGGGATCCAAACATGGCCTAAGTCGTGGTTGAAATACCGCCAACCATTTTATGGGAGTCGATAACTTTTGGAATCTTCATAATTTTATCCTAAGAACTCTATGGTACCAAGACAGTTCTTAAGAACAATATGCTAACCATGTCTATTACCGGGTCTAGATTTATATAGTAAAACCGAATCCACCTATCTGTTGAAAAGATGTGTGGAATCGCCACACACTCAGGCGTTGAGCATTCCATTAATATATAAGAGATTATACCTAAGTATGGCAGCTCTATACATGGTGATAGCGTCTGTACATGGCAAGACTATGTATGGCAAAATTACAATTATGTGAAATCATGTGCTGAAAAATTGGATTAAAAATTGAATTTGCAAATGTGTTTGTGCATGTACTTGATTAAGTTTTCAATAAACAGAAACTTTTCCATTTGCGTCGGACCGCTTATCTCGTGCCGGACCAAGTGACATCATTTTTTCTGTTGACGCCGGACCTTTTTGTTCGGTCCGTCGTGACCTCGATTTGCGCCAGACTGCAAATGTGCATGTACGTTGGACCAAAAATTTAGTCCGCCGTAAACATGATTTTTGCCAAATCAAAATGGTGTCTTTCCATTGGCGCCGGACCAAATCTTTTTGGTCGGTTGTAAACGTGTTTTGAGACCTTTTGGCGCCGACCAAATTTTCGGTCCGGCGTGAACAACAAAAAATGGTTCTCTTTTCTCTGTGTGCGCCGGACCAAACTTTGGTCCGTCTTGAACTTGATGAACTCGATTAGGGTTTTGCAATTGAGTTTGGATTGTTTGTATGCAATGCTCGTGTGAGTGATTGCATGGTTTGACTTTGAGTCAAGTTGTGGACTTGTGCTCGGAATCGTTTTGTGTTTATTCATGTGCAGGTGTTGCTCGAGGGCGAACGTGGTCGATGACGGGACTGGAACTAGGTTCGTGGAGGAACTGAGGTTCAGGACTAGGTTCTAGAGGAATCGAGGTCTTAGTGATCAAGGTTGTCATGCGAGACATTCGAGCTAGAGAACGGTGCACGTGAAGGCTTGTTAGTCACGTGAGTAAAGCAGGGTGGCCGTACATGTGCAAAGTGGTCACGTGAGTATCGCATGTTGGCTATACACGCATGTAAGAGTTGTATTTGGCCAGGTTGGGCCAAGTTGAGTTGTGTTGAATACAGACCCCTTTTATGTTTGGAGTTGGAGTTGTATTCGGACTCTTTGTGTTTGCTCTGTTTAAATAGGAGGGGTTGTCTCCTGTTTAAGCATTGAATTTTAGTGCATTGCGCTAGGCAGAAAGCAGAGCGCAATTTTTAGGGTTTGTACTCTTGTGTGGGAGTACTTTAGACAAAAGAAATAAATATCAATTCTTTCAGATCCTTGCATGCTACAGTAACCACATTGCTACAGTATTCCTTGATTTGGTTCTTGTTTGCATGCTTGTTCTGTTCTAGATTGGTTTTTGTTTCTTGAGCTTTATCTTGATTTGATCCATTAAAAACCTTTCTATGGTATGGATTTAGGGTTCCTCAAAATTTAGTTGATTAATCTTTTGTCGTTCTTGTTTAGTCTACAAGTTTTGGTAAGATCAATTCTCGTCATATTCTGTTACAGCAAACTTACGAGGTTTATAACTTTTGATCCGTAAGTCCGATCGAGTAGATTCTTCTTTTGTTTGATTCGTATTGGAATCTAGTTTCTTGTATTAACATTTCATGTCAATCTGACCACTGGATTTCCAGCAAAGCATGCTTTACCGAATACATCTACAAAAAGCCGATATCATCAAGTTCGGACTGGTCCGAACTTGACGATCCTGATCAGACTGGTCCGAACTCTGATCGGAGCGGTTCGAACTTGACTACCAAGATCGGATTGGTCCGGACTAGTCGATTTCGAAACAGTATATTTGCAAAGCTTATATCTTTTGATCTGAAGATCCGATTGAGGTGATTCTTCTTGGGTTAGTTTCTAAATTTAATATAGTTTCTGCAGCAACAATCTCACATCAATTTGATGGTTGGATTTTTGGATATTTGCGATTTGGTTGACGTCTGTCAATCTGTTTTGCTTTAATCCAAAACAATCCTTTCTGTTTTTTTGGGGGTGTTCTAATAATCACAAAAATTTCGTTTTAGCTTCCGCACAATCATTCACCCCCCCTCTGATTGCTATATTCATATATTTCGATCCTACAAGTGGTATCAGAGCGAGGTCTTTCTAATCTATTTTAACCGGTGATTAGATTAATGGATCGTTATTCGACAAAACCGTGTGTGTTCGATGGTGTTGATTTTCAGTTTTGGAAGGCCAAGATGGAGGCGTTCATCCAGGTGCAGGGCTTCGCAATTTGGGAGAAGGTTTACAAACCATATCAAGTCCCTGAGAACGACAACGTCAATGATGCAAATCGTGCACATGTTGAAACAAATAGCAAGGCGCGCAACTTGATCATCCAAGGCTTGGGGCGCAGCGACTTTGACCATGTGATCCATCTCAAATCCGCATATGAGGTATGGAAATTTCTTTGTGATTACCATGAGGGTTCTAACACTATCAAAGAGGTTAGTCAAGATCTTTACAAAAAGGAATACATACGATTCGAGATGAAGCCTGGTGAGTCGCTAGATGATTTCTTTGCATGCTTTAATAAAATTCTTAGCAATTTGCGTGCTGTTGGAGTTAGCTTTGATGATGTTGTTAATGCTAGATAATTGTTTGGTGCATTAGACATGTCTATTTGGGAGATGAAAGTTACATCCATTAGAGAATCTACTGTCATGAGTACACTTACATTAGATGTTCTTTATTCTAAGTTGAAAACTCATGAGTTGGATGTTCTTGCTAGGAAGAATGATAATAAATCAATTGCTCTGTCATCTCAATCTAGCATGTCTCATAACAATACATCTTCAAGCTGTGCTTTGTCTTCCTTGTCTTCACTAACCGATGAACAGATTGAAGAATTTCCCGAAGAAGACTTGGCACTACTCTTTTCTCGCTTCAACAAAGCTTTGCAGAATGTGAGAATGAGAAAGAGAGGTGGTCCTCCAAGGTGCTATGAGTGTGGTGATTTCAACCACATGCGTTCAAATTGTCCTAAGCTTGCAGGAAAAGCAAAGGGAGGAGAAGGACAACAGAAAAGAGAAAAAGAAGTTCCCTTCAAGCGATAGAAAAAAGAAGAACTTCATCAACCGTAAGGTTGTCCACCGAGTTCTTTTCGCTCTTGAACAAGTCAATTTGAGCGATGTGGACTCGAAGAGCAGCGAGGATGATGCAACTCCAAGCAAGCATGATTTGATGGGGTTGTGTCTCATGGCAAGCAGCAAGGATAGCTTCACCGAGGATGACCATGACAATGACTTCAATGAGGTAGATCCTTCATATGATGAATTAGTTATTGCTGTTGCTCGACTTAGTAAATTTGCTTGATAAGCGTGACAAGAAAATTAAGAAACATGATCTTGTTATTGAATCATTGAATGCTGAAATTGCTAGACTTAAAACCTTGATTCCTGATGATGATACTTGACAATCATGTGACTTAATTTACAATGAGATCACATTGCTTAGGAAAGAATATGCTTCCCTGCTACTTCAAAATGAAAAAAATATGAAACATGTTAAACATGCTAGCTGTTCCACTGATGATTTGCATGGTTCAACTTCTTGTTCTAATTGCTCAACTCTTGAATTGAAATTGAAATATGCAAATGCTAGGGTTTTTCAATTGATTGATGATCTGCTTACACATGAGGTTCTTTCATGCTCTACTTGTCACAAGCAAAAAAACAAAAGTGGATGTTCCCTGCAATAATTGTTTAACTCTTGCTAAGAAAGTTGATTACTTGCAAAATTCTGTGGAACAGTTCACTAATGGTAAGAAAAATTTGAACATGATTTTGGATAAATCAAAGGTTAGCTCAAATAAAAAAGGTTTAGGTTTTGATCTTCATGCTTCATTTCAAACTAAACCTCACACTGTTGTTCATGCTCCTTGCAATGATAAAATTGAGATTATTAATGAGCATAAAAAGATTGTTTTTAAATCTGTTGGTTTTCTTTCTTCTACTATGATGAATGCAAAATGTGCTTCTACTGTTAAAGCCAAACATCATGTTAAGTATGCTTGCACTCATTGTGGTAGAGATGGACATCTAGTAGATTTTTGCTTTAGGCTAGCCAAACAACAGAAGACAGAAAGGAACAAGGCTAGGTCTAATTTCAAACAGGCACGTTTTATTTCTCATTATGTGCCTAGGGTGAAGCAAACACCTTTTGTTGCTAGAAATACGAGAAAGGGCAAATATGATTTTGTGCATAAGAATACTCGTGTTGTGCCTACTTTGTTGCGTCGTGTGTCTCAGTACTGGATTCCCAAAAATCTGTTTTCTAACCCCAGTACGGAGACCTTGACATGTTTTGCTATGTAGGCTTCTCGCGCGAGGAAGGAGAATATATGGCTAGTCGATTCCGGATGCTCACGCCACATGTCCGGTGATAAGAATTGGTTCTCCTCCCTCACTCGTCCATCTCGTGCTGAAAGTGTTACCTTTGGAGTTGCTTCTATCTCTTCTGTTGTGGCAAAAGGTACAGTGAAGGTAAGTAACAAGTTTATGTTCAAGGATGTGGCTCTTGTTGAAAACTTGAAATATAACTTGCTCTCTGTCTCACAAATGATTGATGAAGATCTTGAAATAAGCTTTAAGAAAAATGAATGCAAAGTGTTAGATGCTTCAGGTGACCTTGTTTTTAGGATTTCTCGTTTTGGAAGAGTATTTAAAGCTGACTTTGATGTATCACCTTCTTCTAAGCATAGGTGTCTAGTTGCCAATATTTCTAAAGATTTATTCTTTTAGCATCGTAGACTTGATCATGATGGTTTTGATCATCTTACTCGTGTAAGTGGATTATTAGATCTCATACGTGCTTTGCCTAAGCTTAGAGGTGATAGCGATCTAGTATGCTCTTCTTGTAGACATGGTAAGATGGTTGTAGGTTCACATCCACCTCTTACCATGGTGATGACAAATGCTCCAGGACAGCTACTATATCTTTACATGGTTGGACCATCTCGAGTTCAATCTTTTGGAGGCAAATGGTATGTGCTTGTTATTGTTGATGATTTCTTTAGATATTCTTGGGTGTACTTTATGCCATCTAAAGATGAGCCCTTTAGTCATTTTAGAAGTCTTGTTCTTAGGCTTTCTATTGATCATCCAGGAGCTCTTAAAGCTATTCGAAGTGATAATGGAACTGAGTTTAAAAATTCTTCTTTTGATCACTTTTGTGCTGAAAAAGGAATTGATCATCAATTTTTATCACCTAGAGTGCCTCAACAGAATGGTGTAGTTGAAAGGAAAAATAGAACGTTGGTTGAGATGGCTAGAATTATGCTAGATGAACATCGTGTCCTAGGAAATTTTGGGCTGAATCAATTTCAACTATATGTTATGTTTCAAATTGTGTGTTTTTGAGATCAAAACTGGGTAAAACTCCTTATGAACTTTGGTTTGGACATAGGCCTACTGTTTGTCACTTTAGAGTTTTTGGATGCAAATGCTTTGTCTTAAAATCTGGAAATCTTGATAAATTTGAAGCTCGATCAAACGATGGCATTTTTCTTGGATATGCTGCTCATACTTGTGGCTACCGTGTGCTTGTTTTGGAAACTAACAAAATTCTAGAAACCTGTGAAGTTACTTTTGATGAGGCTAGTCCAGACACTATTTTAAGTGATGCAGGTACAGGCGCATATGTTCAGGGGGAGAAAATCTTTGAATACAAAGATGGTGATATTGAGGATAAGGTATTGACTCTTCCTAATGCACAACCAGTTGTAGCACCTTCTGCACCTACTTCTATCCTACCTACCGATGAGCATCCTCAAGCTACAACATCATCAGTTCATGCTGAAAATGAACAAGGAGAAGAAGAAGTTTCTGGAACGACAGCTCCATTGCACATTTAGAAAATGCATCCACCTAAACAAATAATTGGAGACTTAAATGAGAGAATCACCCGATTCAGGTTTATTCATTCTGATACTCATGCTCATTCTGCTTTAGTTGCTTCTTTTGAACCCAATGATATATCTCATGCATTATCTGACGAATCTTGGATCAATGCCATGCATGAAGAATTAGAGAATTTTGAACGAAATAAAGTTTGGAAACTAGTTTCAGCACCTCCTGATTTTAATGTTATTGGAAATAGATGGGTTTTCAAAAATAAACAAAGTGAGGATAGTGTTGTTAGAAACAAGGCTAGATTGGTTGCTCAAGGTTTTACTCAAGTTGAAGGCTTAGATTTTGATGAAACTTTTGCTCCTGTTGCTAGAATTGAAGCCATTAGAATTCTTTTAGCATTTGCTGCATCTAAAGGTTTTAGATTGTATCAAATGGATGTGAAAAGTGCTTTTCTTAATGGCTACAAAAATGAGGAGGTTTATGTTAGGCAACCACCTGGTTTTGAAAATCCAAAGTTTCCAGATCATGTGTACAAATTGTTAAAAGCTTTTGTATGGTTTGAAACAAGCCCCTAAAGCATGGTATGATAGACTAGAAATCTTTTTATTTGAAAAGGGGTTTTCAATAGGAAAAGTTGACAAAACTCTCTTTTTACTCAAGCAAGGCAACGATCAACTGTTCATTCAGATTTATGTTGTTGATATTATCTTTGGTGGTTCCTCTCATGTTTTAGTGTCTAAGTTTTTAGAACCATGAGGGACGAATTTGAAATGAGCATGATGGGAGAGTTGACATACTTCTTGGGATTTCAAATCAAACAATCAAAGGAATGTACTTCTGTTCATCAAAAAAGTACACAAAAGACTTGCTACATCGTTTTGGGATGGAAAACAGCAAGCCAATCATGACACCCATGGAGAGCACTTGCACACTTGATCCGGATGAAGATGGTGAGCCGGTTGATCAAAAGGAATATAGAAGCATGATAGGTTCAATTCTGTACCTCACTTCATCAAGTCTGGATATACAATTTGTTGTGTGCTTGTGTGCTCGTTTTCAAGCTTCCCCACGTGATGCATCCCTCCCGGGTGCGCACCGTGCCCTTCGCGGCCCAGCCGTATGGTGCACGTGCCTCGCCCGGTGAGCGGACTGCCCAACTGGCCCAGGGGTGTGGGCCTTAGACCACAAGAGAAATACACACCTTGGCTGCCATGGCCAGGCCATAAGAGTCACATGTGGCCCCCAAAAGACTAGCCTGATGGGGGGAGGGTTGCTCTCCCTTTTAAGGTGGTATTCTCTCCTCTCCACAAGCAAGGTGGTACTATCGTTCTCACCCTCTTGTTTCGGGACCTTGCTCTGATACCAACTAATGCATCCCTCCCGGGTGCGCACCGTGCCCTTCGCGGCCCAGCCGTATAGCGCACGTGCCTTGCCCGGCGAGCAGATTGCCCAACTGGCCCAGGGGTGTGGGCCTTGGACCACAAGAGAAATACACACCTTGGCTGCCATAGCCAGGCCATAAAAGTCCCATGTGGCCCCCAAAAGACTAGCCTGATGGGGGAGGGTTGCTCTCCCTTTTAAGGTGGTATTCTCTCCCCTCCACAAGCAAGGTGGTACTATCATTCTCACCCTCTTGTTTCGGGACCTAGCTCTGATACCAACTGATGCATCCCTCTCGGGTGCGCACCGTGCCCTTCGCGGCCCAGCTGTATGGCGCACGTGCATCGCCCGGCGAGCGGACTGCCCAACTGGCCCACGGGTGTGGGCCTTGGACCACAAGAGAAATACACACCTTGGCTGCCATAGCCAGGCCATAAGAGTCCCATGTGGCCCCCAAAAGACTAGCCTGATGGGGGGAGGGTTGCTCTCACTTTTAAGGTGGTATTCTCTCCCCTCCACAAGCAAGGTGCTACTGTCATCCCCACGTGCTTCACATCGACAAACTATCAAGCGAATTTTCAGGTATCTCTATGGTACTCAAGATTTTGGCATTTGGCTTTCTGCTTCCTCATGCATTAGTTTAAGAGCTTTCTCTGATGCTGATTTTGGAGGATGTAGAATTGATAGAAAAAGTACATCTGGTACATGTCATTTCTTGGGTAATTCTCTTATTTCATGGTTATCTAGAAAACAATCTTTTGTTGCACAATCAACTGTTGAATCTGAATATGTGGCTGTTGCTAGTTGTTGCTCTCAAATTCTTTGGATAGTAGCTACACTTAAAGATTATGGAGTTAATCTGGATAGTGTTCCTCTTTTGTGTGATAACTCTAGTGCAATTTGCATTGCTAAGAACCCTATGCAACATTTTAGGACAAAGCATATTGATATCAGATTTCACTTTCTTAGAGATCATGTAGAAAAAAGAAATATTGTGCTTCACCATGTGGATACTGAATATCAATTAGCAGACATCTTTACAAAACCTTTGTCTTCTTCTCATTTTGCTTTTATTCGGAGAGAACTTGGGATTGTTCATCCAATGGGTTTGTTTTGAGGGGGGGTTTCCTTACCATGTTTTTACTTGATGAGCTTGCTTTATCATATTTCTTTATATATTATGTAATTGAGCTGATATATGATAATCTAAATTATTCCACTTGAACTAAAAATGACATTGTGGAATTCTTTGGTCTGATTTCCTATAGCTAAATACTCTGTGATATCTTACTCTTCTAGGCTTAATATTGAATCTTCGTGAAAAATTTGGGCTATGGAGCAAGTGTGTATTCAGCTTTACTCTTTCATAAGACCGTTTAATCTCTTTGCATGTTTACAATCAAAGAAGAAGGGAATCAGTAAAAAAAGGATTGTTAAAAACAAAGGCCTCAAGTTATGTGCTTCAGGCATGTTTTCCCTAAAAAGATAAGATGTATGCTTCAATCATGCCACTCCAAGGAAATAAAAGAAGTATGCTTCAAGCATGCCACATGCAGTTTATTGTTTAAAGATTAAATTGGTTTACTAGATTGGAGTTGAAACTAATTGCTCGCCATGAGTTGTTAGTTGCTTCAGTTTTTGGCCTTGCTTTTTTGCTGAGATCCTGCTTAGTACTTGGCTATAATTGACTGAATTGAGGTTGAGATGGATGTCATTCCCTAACTTGTTAAAATCACATTAAGATCATGTATTTTGCATATTATGTGATATATAAGGTTATATGATCGAATGAGCTCATATTTTCCTATCTTGTCACTCCTTTGTTTCTCTTTTGTAGAATCATTGCTAAAGGGAAAAATTTTGAACATGTTGTTCTCTCTTTTGTATTCTTGATGAATCCATTGTCAAAGGGGGAGAAGTTTGAATATTTTTGTGAGAAGTTTGGAGAATTTTGGAATTTTGGCACATTGCACATTCACACACATTTTTCTTCCTAGGGGGAGATTTTTCTTATTTTCATCTAGGGGAGTTTTTTACTTTTTCTCTTTGGTCTGATCAAAAACCTTTTTGTGAAGTGAATGCCAATGTTCAATTCTAAGTGGTGTTGCCAATGTTTTCATCAAGGGGGAGATTGTAAAATCATGTGTTGAAAAATTAGCTTAAGAATTGAATTTGCAAATGTGTTTGTGCATGTGCTTGATTAGGTTTTCAATAAACAAAAACTTTTTCCATTTGCGCCGGACCGCTTGTTCTCGCGCCAGACAAAGTGACAACATATTTTCTGTTAACGCCGGACCGTTTTTTTTCGGTCCATCGTGACTTCGATTTGCGTCGGACTGCAAATGTGCATGTACGCCGGACCAAAAATTTAGTCCGCCGTAAACGTGATTTTTGTCAGATCAAAGTGGTGTCTTTGCATTGGTGCCAGACCAAATCTTTTTGGTCCGTTCTAAACGTGTTTTGAGACCTTTTTGCGTCGGACCAAATTTTTGGTCCGGCATGAATGGCAAAAAATGGTTCTCTTTTCTCTATGTGCGTCGGACCAAACTTTGGTCCGTCGTGAACTTGATGAACTCGATTAGTGTTTTGCAATTGAGTTTGGATTGTTTGTATGCAATGCTCGTGTGAGTGATTGCATGGTTTGACTTTGAGTCAAGTCGTGGACTTGTGCTCGGAATCGTTTTGTGTTTATTCATGTGCAGGTGTGGTGGTGTGGAACCACCGGGTCTCTCTCTCTTCTTACTCGTCAGACTGCTTCTTGTTTTTCGGGGAACCTGCCTGTCCTCTTTCTTCCTTTTCTTTTTATAGGGCAGGCCTGAGGATATGCACGTCCTCGTCGGCCTTCTTTTTCCTTCCTGGTTCTCGCCAAGGGCTAACTTGACTTTTCCTTGGGTCTTCCCCACCTGTGTCGGGTTTTTTGTCCTCTATTCATATACCCTTTGTAGGGGTTCAACGGGGATTTCACTTATGTTAGGGTCTCAGATTAGTTGACACACCCTAGCGCACTAGGGAGGGGTTGTTGGGGAGTGTCGATCTTGGTGGTTCGTACTACGCTTGCGCCGAAAGAGACGTGGCCGAGGAGTTCCCTCCGTTTTCCTCCCTCGCTACGGAGGGAAACTTCCCCTCGTCGCGGAGGGGGCGGTCTTTATTCTTTTCGCCTTTTACCGGGGGATGGTCTCCTAAGGTAAGGATTTATAGCTTTATCGAAGGGAGAGGTTGACGTTTATAAATCCGCTCATGTGGGTCGATGAGACGCGTGGTGTTTTCGATTAGTTGGCCGAGGGAGGGTCGAGCCTAGCCGGCCCACCACACTAGCCCCTCATGTCACGTAGAAGTCGTTTCATTTGGGATGCAACATTGAACGTCCGGGAGTTTTTTTTTTTTTTTTTTTTTTTTTTATAGGGATAGGGTTTTACGATGGGGGCGGTTCATCTTCTTTGGCTCCGCATTTCATCCGCTTTCTTTTCTCGTTCGCATTCTCCTCTCGTGCCTCGGCTCCTGATCTCCTACCCACCTAGATCTCCATGGGTCCTAGGCGCCCCCCTAAGATAAAACCAGTTCTGAGCGAAGAGGATGCCGCAGGATTATCCCCCGTTTTGGGGCGGTCGGCGTTGAGTTCTGCCGACCTCGATGCACTAGCGGCTGATTTTGGGGTAATACGCCCTTCCATGCGCCTCCCGGGTGGTGAAGAAACCCCTCACCTCGTGCAAATGAAGCGATGGTGTTCGCGGCATTTCTCGAGGCAGACTTCGCTTCCGTCCCGCCTCTACTATCATCAAGATTCGGGTTTTCCATGCGCCTGTCACGGCTACTCCTAATGCCATCGTCACGATTGGCGGTGTTGGAATGGGCTTTCCGCCTGGCTGGAATCCACCGACAGGCGCTTGTTTTCTCTCATAGAAGACGCGCTTTGGCAACCGGCAAACAAAGCAGGAACGAAGGCCGTAAGTCATGTTTCGGTTCTCTCAACTTCCAGGCGAAGAGATCTCTTATAAAGGAAATCCCGTGAGCAGCCGCCAAGGGAAATGGGACTCAGGATGGATGTCCCGGTGGTATTATCAAATTCGTGAGCACGGACTCTCCTCTTCATACTTCAATGGGTCAGTCAGCGATTCGATCCCCTAATTGGAGCGATCGCGGAAGAAATTAGACATCTTGACTATCTCAAGGCCCTTCGTGCCCAGTACAATGCGAGATTTGGTGGAAGAATACCGCCTTATGTCGTATCGACCCTTTGGCCGTGAGTTCCCCGTTACTCTGGAGCGGTGTTGGGAGGTACGGTGTCCGTGATTCGTCTGAAGGGTACAAGACCGGGCGTGGCGGCCGAGAGATTGGCTCGCATAAGCTTCCGGGCCCTTGCCAGGCAACAGAGTATGAGAGGTGCTATGGGCGCCGTGGGGCCACCCGATGTTCGTTTTCTTGTTCGACGCCGCGCCTCATCCCGAGGTCGATTGGCTCTCCCACTGCTAAACGAGCAAGGTTAGCTCGTGTTGCGCTGCCCCAAGCCGCTGCTACTTCGGGTGGGAGCGAGGATTCGGGGGATGATGACGACAAGGAGGCGGATTGGGATTCGGAGGAATCCAGCGACGATGGTGATTCCTCCGGTTCTGTGGCGGCTACGTCTCTCCTGCCTCCACCCCCTCCGGATTCTGTGGGTGCGGGGGGTCCCTCCGAAACGATTCCCTTGGCTGTTGTGGGCGAACCCTCGCATGTGCCATCTGCCCCGATCTGAGCTTTCTGAGGCAACATCAAGTCCGATCGCTGTGGGGAGGTTCCTCGGCCTCCCACTTGACCCTTTCGTTAATGTGCCTGTTGGCGGAGTCACCCCTGTATTCATTTCCTGGGATTCCGAGTGGAGACTATCGGCATATATGACGAGGATGATGGTGATTCTCCTGGCGGAGTGCGCACAAGGGCAACTTAAAGATGGGACTGCCGCGGACAGGAGACTGGGGTTTCTTGGTTGAACATTTCCACTCGACACCCCCACTGGGAGAAGGTCTTACTCTGATACTTTTCCCGCCACTCGTTAGGGTGCGATATTCTTTCAGTCTTGATGAGGTTAATGCAGGAGGTAATAATGCGGAGG
The DNA here is from genome assembly GCA_036346355.1 of Rhipidocladum racemiflorum. Lineage (NCBI taxonomy): Eukaryota > Viridiplantae > Streptophyta > Magnoliopsida > Poales > Poaceae > Rhipidocladum > Rhipidocladum racemiflorum. The sequence continues at coordinate 53,368,775 of CM070577.1, read as the reverse complement.
AGGCGGAGGATTTAACACCGTTGAAACAGTCCAAAGCAAGCGCTTGCGATCCTTTGCCTATCGCGGAGGAGGAGGGTCGAGAACCTCCGATTCCAAGTACTCAAGCGTCCCAGGATGAGGGGATTCTACCTTCGGCCCGCCAGCCCCTGGGTGGTGTGGGCTCTTCCTTTGTCCGCTTTGATTTGTCGGATTTTTCAATCAGATTTTGAAAGGGGGCTAAGCTTCTCCGCCCCTTAAGAAAGATGCGCGGCCTTTTCTCCTTACAATAAATCTGTGGCTTTATTTGAGGAAGTCAATGACCTTTCTCTCATGCGAGATCTCGATGGACCATCATCTAAAGGTATCCTTCCTTTTGAGCTTATCCTCACCAGTATCAATGTCTTTCAATATCCTCGCTTCATATCTTCTCCATTTTTAGGGGTCAGACTCGCTTGGAGATATCACGCCGATTTCGGACGTGCTTGGGTCAGTTCAACAAGGGGGCCTGTGATTGTGAGGCCGCGAAGGAACGAGTAGCGGAACTAGAGGCGGAGAAGGCTAATCTATCAAGGGCACTTCAGGACTCGAGGACTCGTTGGCCAAAGTGCAGGTGAAGCGTCCAGTCGGGACTTAGCTGCGAAAAATGCAGAATCGAGGGGTAATTTCTCTGATGAGGGACCGTCTCGCCGAGGAGGAGCGAGCCCGCATGGCGGCGGAGCGAAACGAAAAGAAGAAGGATGATCGAATAGAGGAGATGAAAAACCTATTGGTGGTTGCTGAAGAAGGCAAGAACATGCTGAAGAAGCAAGTGGAGGAATTCCCCTCTCAACTCGCAACGGCGCGGAGCGAAGTTCAAATGCATCTTCGTAACGCTCAACGAGCGGAGGAGCGTCACAACATGGTTCAGACGGAATTGGAATCCGTTGTCTCGGGGATTCACTGGCTACAGAGGCCTTCCTTCAGCAGCTCCTCGGTTCGGTATTGATGCGGCTCGAGTCGTATTCCTTCCTCCACTCGAAGCTGTCTCCTTCCTTGAGAAATCCACTAAGATTTTTGGGATTCAAAGATCGACCTTCGGCGATTATCACGAGATTGGGCTCCGTGAAAACGGCTCAGCTATTGGAGGCAAAAGGATGTACTCATATACGCGAGCATTTCGGTTTTTCTTCTGCAGCTCGTCGTTACCGGGTTCGGAGATATCCCTTCGTCGGTGAAGCCTTCCTCCGCCGCATCTAGATTATCGTCAAGTTTTATGTCAGATTTCTGGAAGCAGCACGTGGAGCCCACTGCAAGGGAGTCAGTTCGAGCTCGTGCTGTGATGCGTGACTCGGGGAAAGGCAAAGAGAAGCCGCCTCCTTCTTAGTTGGTGTATCTTCGTGTGAGGGATTTTTGTAGACACTTGGGTTAAATCACTTATTTTATCAAATGACCATGTATGTTCGCTCGCTCACGGGTCCCTTCGTCTAAAAAGCGTTTAGCTTCTCCCAATGGAGACCAAACGCCGCTGACGAGTATTAGCGGGACTTAATGGTCCTGGCGAACTTCTCGGGGACGTGTAGACGCTTGGGCTTCTCGCGTTAGTATTTAACTCGCCCTTTTCACCTTCCTCGCCCACCTTGTTAGTATCGAGTAGACGATCGCTCTCTTCCCTGCCTTCCTTTGATTTTTCAATGGTGACCTCCCCGGGAAATTATGGAAGAAGACCCCATTTTTGCCAACCTGGATGAGGGGCCGGTGGCGAGAGATCCCGCCATCGCTGGAGGAGGAGGGAGCCCTATCATGGTTCCTGATCTTCGGTGACGCTCTCGCCGTGTCTTCCACCGCCCGACGATTTCGAGGCCTTCATTGAAGGTCTATGGGCAGATTTCGACGTGATAATGGCCGCAGAGGAGGCCTCGCCGAGACCTCGCCAACCTCGACATTTTGATCGGGATGGTGCCGCGGTTGCTAGAAGCCAAGGACGCCGCGAAGCCGTGGCGCGTGCTAATCGCATCTAAGTCCGCTTCGTTTCGTGTAAAAGCTATTGTTGGATTACTGTTCTATGTATGCTTGGAACGATGTTATGTAATTCCCAGTCGGGGATTGGTGCTTGTATCTGTTCTTTGTCTTCTCTGTTTGAATTCCTTCTGATCTTACATTCTTAGCTTCCTATCGTGCCTTGAGTAGTAGTCGTGAAATGATCTCATATGGTTGCATAATGCGTAGCACCCCCTCCCTCCTTGCCGAGAGAAAAACGGGATACCGGCTTGGGCGTATTTTCTCAATGACTTGGCGAGGGTAGTACGACGTGTTCTCCGGTCCTTCGGAGCGAAGGTGAGGTTGGTACCTTAACCCGGACGGTTATTTCGTGAATAGATGAACGGGACAATGAACGGATTGTAGTGTCGGTGCGACTAACTACCCTCGAATTCTTACCCCGCGCGAGGCAACGGGACTCCGTAGCGAGGGATGGGTGGGACTTACGCCCAACCAAGCATCCGCGAAATCCTACCCGGCACGAGGCAACGGGTCTCCGGAGCGAGGGATGGGTGGGACTTATGCCCGACCAGGCATCCGCGAAATCCTACCCGGCACGAGGCAACGGGTCTCCGGAGCGAGGGATGGGTGGGACTTATGCCCGACCAAGCATCCATGAAATCCTACCCTAAGACGAGGCAGCGGGTCTCGAGCGAGGATGGGTGGGACTTATGCCCGACCAAGCATCCGAAATCCTACCCACGAGGCAACGGGTCTCCTGAGCGAGGATGGGTGGGACTTATGCCCGACCAAGCATCCGCGAAATCCTACCCTAAGACGAGGCAACGGGTCTCCTGAGCGAGGATGGGTGGGACTTATGCCCGACCAAGCATCCACAATCCTACCCGACGAGGCAACGGGTCTCCTGAGCGAGGATGGGTGGGACTTATGCCCGACCAAGCATCCGCGAAATCCTACCCGACACGAGGCAACTGTCTCCTGAGCGAGGATGGGTGGGACTTATGCCCGACCAAGCATCCACAAATCCTACCCAAGACGAGGCAACGGGTCTCCTGAGCGAGGATGGGTGGGACTTATGCCCGACCAAGCATCCACGAAATCCTACCCGACGAGGCAACGGGTCTCCTGAGCGAAGGATGGGTGGGACTTATGCCCGACCAAGCATCCGCGGAATCCTACCCTAAGACGAGGCAACGGGTCTCCTGAGCGAGGATGGGTGGGACTTATGCCCGACCAAGCATCCGCGAAATCCTACCCTGACGAGGCAACGGGTCTCCTGAGCGAGGATGGGTGGGACTTATGCCCGACCAAGCATCCACAAATCCTACCCTGACGAGGCAACGGGTCTCCTGAGCGAGGATGGGTGGGACTTATGCCCGACCAAGCATCCACAAATCCTACCCCGACGCGAGGCAACGGGTCTCCTGAGCGAGGATGGGTGGGACTTATGCCCGACCAAGCATCCGCGAAATCCTACCCGACGAGGCAACGGGTCTCCTGAGCGAGGATGGGTGGGACTTATGCCCGACCAAGCATCCGCGAATCCTACCCGCAGACGAGGCAACGGGTCTCCTGAGCGAGGATGGGTGGGACTTATGCCCGACCAAGCATCCGCGAATCCTACCCGACGAGGCAACGGGTCTCCTGAGCGAGGATGGGTGGGACTTATGCCCGACCAAGCATCCGCGAAATCCTACCCTAAGACGAGGCAACGGGTCTCCTGAGCGAGGATGGGTGGGACTTATGCCCGACCAAGCATCCACAAATCCTACCGACACGAGGCAACGGGTCTCGGAGCGAAGGATGGGTGGGACTTATGCCCGACCAAGCATCCGCGAATCCTACCCTGACGAGGCAACGGGTCTCCTGAGCGAGGATGGGTGGGACTTATGCCCGACCAAGCATCCGCGAAATCCTACCCTAAGACGAGGCAACGGGTCTCCTGAGCGAGGATGGGTGGGACTTATGCCCGACCAAGCATCCGCGAAATCCTAATAGGTTTATTGATTTGAATCTTGGAGAACATGAAAATGGCTCAAACTTGCGATGTCTTTCCATTTTTTATTGATAAGGATCGGTACATTTCTTTCCTTCGATTCGACCACCTACGGAAAAATTTTTTTGAGCGTCGGTGTTCCAGTCCGTGGTATCTCTTCTCCGCAGGGGTAATGAGCTTGTGGGCACCCTTCACGTTGACTCTTGGATGATGTATGGTCCTTCCCAGGTCGTTTCCAACTCGCGAAGGCGAGCGGCCCGCTTGAGCACCATGTCTCCAGGGTGTAGTTCACGTTTCTTCACCTTCTTGTTGAAGCTTCGGGTGGACGCCTCCGCGTAGGCTTTCATGGTCTTTAAGGCTTGAAGCTTGTGTTCTTCTTTTAGATCACACGTGACGTCAATTGCCTCATGGGTCGGGTTTTGATTACTCGTAAGGATTTTGCATGATCTCCGCAGAGAAACGGCTTCTTCCCCGAAAGGAGACGGAAGGGGAGAACCTTGCCGCTCTTGAGGCCGGCGCGTGTCGCCATAAGACGTGATCCAGCTCGTCGGGCCAAAGCCCCTTCTTAGAGCCGTAAAGCCTTTTCTTTATGCCATCAAGAAGTAACCCGTTCGCCCGTTCCACCGCCCCGTTCGACTGAGGATGACCCACTGAGGCGAAGCAGATTTTTATCCCGAGATTATCACAGTAATCGCGGAATTTCCAGGAGTCGAATTGAGTCCCATTGTCGATTACGATCTGGTAAGGGACCCGTATCGGCAGATAATTGTTTTCCATAGGAATTTGACGGCCTCTGCGGTTATCTTATGGCGGCTCTGCCTCGATCCAACGGGAGAAGTAATCGATGGCGGCGATTAAAAATCAAGGTTTGCTCGAGCTTTAGGAAGCGGCCCAACAATGTCTATTCCCCACTTGGCGAAGGGCCAGGCCGGGTACCGCATGCGCTTCGTTGGGCGGGGCCCTCGCTTGCTTGGTCATCCATTGGCACGCATGACAAGTGTCGGACCATGTGCTCCGCATCTTGCAACGAAGGCCGATGAGAGCCCCATCCGAATAGCTTTCTCACGAGATTCCTAGGGGCCTGGTGCGCCCGCAATCTCCTCGTGTGCTTCAAGTAAGGCTTGAACTCCTTCTTCTCGCGAGATGCAACAGAGCCACGAGCGCAGAGGCCGCTACGAACAAGAGGCCGTTGATGATGGCGTACTTCTTTGCTCGTCTTTCGACGCGCCGCCTGTATCCTCGTCGCGTAACTCCTTCCAGGAGGTAGTTGTATATCTCATCCCTCCGGTCTTCGCCGCTTAACGATGAGGTTTATCTGGGAAGGAATGGAGGGTGCGAAGTATCTCAAAGAAGATTGTCGAAGGTAGGCTTCCTCCGTGGCTGCGATCTTGGCTAGCTCGTCGGCCGTTCGTTTTGAGACACTGGAATTGCATTAACGGTGAACCCGGTGAAGCCCTTCTCCATTGTCAGGATCATATCGACATATACGGAGCTGCTCATCCTCACTTGATATTCTTTGGTGATGTGCCCCTGAATGAGTTTCGAAGTCGGTGTATATTATCGCCTTTCTTGCTCCCATGATCTTTGCTTTTCGATACCCAATAATAGCGCTTCATACTCAGCTATATTGTTAGTTGAAGGAATTCCAGCCTTGCTGCAAACTCCACTTTTTCTCCGCGGGTGTGTGTATCACCGCCGCTATTCCTGCCCCACTTGCCCCCAAGACCCGCCTGCAGTGGATGGACCACATTGTTGGAGTTTGGTTGTTCTCCTGGTGAGGAGGTCCATTCTACCATGAAATCGACGAGGGCTTGGCTTTTGATTGCCGTCTGCGAGGAATTATGGTTAATTCAAAGGAGCTAGCTCGACCCACTTGCCGATGCGCCCCGTGCTTTCCTCGCTGAAGAGCATAGACCCTAGGGGATATGTAGTTGGCACCTTGATGCGGTTGGCTTGAAAATAATGCCGAGCTTTGAGATGCCATTAACAGAGCATATGCCGCTTTTCCATTTCCGAGTATCGTAAGCCGCTCCTTGGAGGGCTTCAGAGACAAAGTAGACCGGCTGTTGTTTGGCGCCTTGAGGTCGCACTAACACGGCGCTTACGGCCGAGGGGCTAGCTGCTAGATATAACAGAAGCTCCTCACCTTGCTTCGGGCTTTGTAGGACAGGGATTTCCATGAGGCTCTGCTTCAAGTTATCGAAGGCACGTTGGCATTCCCTGTCTGCATTTAAACTATCGTTTGTGCGCAAGGCTTTAAAGACCGGCAGACTTCGCTCATGATTTTGGCAAGAACCGATCGAAGCGCTGCTATCCGCCCTGCCAACCGTTGTACTTCTTTCAGGTTTCTTGGTGGGGCCATGTCTTGGACAGCTCTTATCTTTTCTGGATTCGCTTCTATGCCCCGTTGGGAGACCAGGAAGCCTAGCAGCTTTCCCGCGTCCACGCCGACAACGCAGTTTGACGGGTTAAGCTTCACCTTTCCTTTTATCAAATTTACGAAAGTTTCCCGGAGGTCCCCGACGTGATCTTCTTTCTTCTCACTTTTGACAATGATATCGTCAACGTAGGCTTCCACATTTCTTCCCAACTGATCGGCGAAGATCTTCGTGATGAGTCGAGCGAAGGTAGCACCTGCGTTTTGAGCCCGAAAGGCATCCGTCTGAAGCAATAGGTACCGAAGGGAGTAACGAATGCCGTCTTGTCTTCGTCTCCTTCTTGCATATAGATTTGGTGATAACCAGAGTACGCATCAAGGAAGCTCATCCTTTCGACCGGAGGTTGAATCAACCACCGGTGGTCGATGCGAGCGAGGAAGTCATCTTTTGGGCATGCTTTGTTTAAATCGGTGAAGTCGATGCACATCCTCCATGCCCCGCTAGCCTTCTTGACTAAGACGATGTTGGCCAGCCAATCCGGTATCGAGTTTCATGGATGATTCCCGCTGGAGCAGTTTGGCCACTTCCACCTTCGCGACTTCTTGTCTTTCTCGCTGCAAGTTTTCTCAATTTTTGCTTCCTAGGCTTCACGCTTGGATTAACGAGCATGTTCAATAGTTTCTCTCGGGGCGCCAGAAGGTCTTCGTGCCCCTGCCGAACACGGTTTCATATTCCTGGAGGAGCGGCAAGTGTTTTTCCTCCTCTGGAGACAACATGGCGCCGATACTTCTTGTCTTGCCGCTTCTGGCCTGAGCGGTATCCGTTGGGTTTCTCCCCTGGGGTTGTGGTTTAGGAGCCACCACCTGCGATTCGCAGTATGATGGGATCTAGCTCGATGGAGCGGACGTGTTTGACCTGAGGTGGGTTCTCCATATCTATCTTCCTTGCCAAGGCTTGGTCTCCTCGCACCGTGATGACACCATCTGCGGTAGGGATTTTCATGCATAGGAAACCGTGATGAATTATGGCCCCCATGGTTGTCAACGAGCCCCTGCCTAGGATCGCATTGTATTGGAATGGCATGTCTACTACATCGAATGTGGCCGACTTGTGGCGCTGGTTTGAGGCGTCGCGAACGTGACTTCAAGCTCCAATTGCCCCAGGTGCTGACCGTGCTTCCTCCAAAACCCATCACGGCACCTCCGATTTTTCAAACCGATCTTGTGGAATCATCATTTGTCGGAAAGCCTCCATGGATAGTATGTCCGCGCGCTCCCTCCATCTACCAATATTCGACGTGCCTTCGCGATCGGCGATAATGGCGATTTACTACCAAGGAATCTTGGTGCGGAAGTGTACCCGTGGCATCCTCTGTGTGAATGTGATTGGTTCGCATTTCTACCGGAGGAAGGGTGGTGGGGTAATTGCAACGTGGTTAATTTGCCGGCGTCGCCTTCCTCTGTCTTTTGACGAGAGATGTGATGAGGAGCCCCCGCAATGACGTTGATAATGCGACGAAGATGATTCATTCCTACACGGGGTGTTGTCGTCCAACAGAGGCGCTTCCACGGCGCAGATGTATCTTGTCTTCCCTTTGTTTCGCCGAACCGCCTATATCCGTTGATCACTTTGCATTGGATGGTGTCGTGAGTGATATTTTCCCGTGATATTCACGGAATCTTCCGGGGCTCTGTCCCTTCTTTCTTGTTAACTCGGCTTCCCTCGTCTTGTTTTCCTCGGCCGGTGGTCCTCGTCTTTCTTTGCTCCATGGGCCTGTCGCGCGTGGCTTGCCGATCTCTTGGCTTTTCAATGTGGTGGATTCTCCTCCTCTCGTCTCTTCTTCCCGGCTCGTATCGTTCCCTCATTTTTGGGTTGGGCGGGAGGTCCTTCCTCGCCCTCTCTTGCGTGGAGCGAATTCTTGCTTCTCCTGTTGGGGCCGTCTTCCCTTCGGAAGTTGTCTTCCTCCGCCCGCGTACTCCCTCATCTTCGCAAAGAGTTCTTCCACCGCGGCGCACCTCTTTACGAGCGAGCCTTTCCGCCAACGGTCCCTCACGCAGCCGCAACGCGTCGCATTGATGATAGTAGTGTCGCTACTCCTCGTGCACTGGCACTTAATCCGGAGAAACGCCTGGAAGTAACTTTTAAGGGTTTCCCCTTCGCTGTCATTTGCAAATAGGTCACTTTCCTCTTTCATTCCGTCAAGTTACCTGAAAGTTGCCTTCAAGCTTGGATCGGAGTTGTGGCCAACAGGTGATCGATCGGCTCCAAATAAGAGTACCAGGGACAGGCTATGCCTTCAAGGGCTAGAAGGAGCCCTTCGCCTTGATGTCATCATCTCCTCCCCGCTTCAATCGGCCAGTATCATAAACGCGGAGGAACTCCCTTGGGTCCGTCCGACCGTCATATGGCTTAACAACGGAATTTGAAGCTTCCTGGAGGGCCATTTTTGGCCCGTGGCGGTGTCTTGAGGGGTTTGGATCGTGATCTTCCTCTGTGCGCCATCGCAACTGGCCGGAGATAGCACCTCGCGGCTCGGGCTTTCATCTTGTGATTCGTATTGACCCCGTCAGTTGCCCTTGTAGACGCCTCAACTCTGCCATGAGTTGCTCGTTGGCTTCCATCGGCGCCCGCACGTTGGGGTCAATCTCTCCCGAGCTCCGGTTCCTCCTCCGTGGGTTTCTTCATTTCGTGGGTCTCTCGGCGATGAGTCGGATGTGTCGGCGCTTCCGCCACATCTCCTCCTGGTGTTGAAACCGTTCGATCTGTCGTCGGAGGGCCGCCGTTTGGGGGCTCGCTTGCGCCACACCGAGTCTGTGGATGTAAAGTTCCCGCCATGTTTGGCTTATTGCGGTGGCATCCGCGTCTCGTCATCTGAAGTCGAGGGGATCTCCAGATTGGCTTCTCGCCGCCTTGGTTCTTCTGTTCTGCCGTCGTTGCCGCCCCTTGATATCTGCCTCCTTTCCTTTCTTTGGTGGCATGGTTGCAGGAAACTTACCCTTGGGCTTGATCGGCAGGTGGTGGTTTCACCTTGCGGTTGGGTTCCCCACGACGGCGCCCGGTGTGGTGGTGTGGAACCACCTGGTCTCTCTCTCTTCTTACTCGTCGATCGCTTCTTGTTTTTCTGGGAACCGTCATCCTCTTTCTTCCTTTTCTTTTTATAGGGCAGGCTGAGGATATGCACGTCCTCGTCGGCCTTCTTTTTCCTTCTGGTTTCGCCAAGGGCTAACTTGACTTTTCCTTGGGTCTTCCCCACCTGTGTCGGGTTTTTGTCCTCTATTCATATACCCTTTGTAGGGGTTCAACGGGGATTTCACTTATGTTAGGGTCTCAGATTAGCCTGACACACCCTGGCGTACTAGGGAGGGGTTGTTGGGGAGTGTCAGATCTTGGTGGTTCGTGCTACGTTTGCGCCGGAAAGAGACGTAGCCGAGGGGAGTTCCCTCCGTTTTCCTCCCTCGCTACGGAGGGAAACTTCCCCTCGTCGCGGAGGGGGCGGTCTTTATTCTTTTTCGCCTTTTACCGGGGGATGGTCTCCTAAGGTAAGGATTTATAGCTTTATCGAAGGGAGAGGTTGACGTTTATAAATCCGTTCATGTGGGTCAGTAGACGCGTGGTGTTTTCGATTAGTTGGCCGAGGGGAGGGCTGAGCCTAGCCGGCCCACCACAGCAGGTGTTGCTCGAGGGTGAACGTGGTCGATGACGGGACTGGAACTAGGTTCGTGTAGGAACTGAGGTTCAGGACTGGGTTCTGGAGGAATCGAAGTCTTAGTGGTCAAGGGTGTCATGCGAGACGTTCGAGCTAGAGAACGGTGCACGTGAAGGCTTGTTAGTCACGTGAGTATGGCAGGGTGGTCGTACGTGTGCAAAGTGGTTAGTCACGTGAGTATGGCATGTTGGCTGTACACGCGTGCAAGAGTTGTATTTGGCCAGGTTGGGCCAAGTTGAGTTGTGTTGAATACAGACTCCTTTCATGTTTGGAGTTAGAGTTGTATTCGGACTCTTTTTGTTTGCTCTGTTTGAATAGGAGGGGTTGTCTCCTGTTTAAGCATTGGATTTTAGTGCATTGCGCCAGGCAGAAAGCAGAGCGCAATTTTTAGGGTTTGTACTCTTGTGTGGGAGTACTTTAGACAAAAGAAATAAAGATCAATTCTTTCAAATCCTTGCGTGCAACAGTAACCATGTTGCTACAGTATTCCCTGTTTTGGTTCTTGTTTGCGTGCTTGTTCTATTCTAGATTGGTTTTTGTTCCTTGAGTTTCATCTTGATTTGATCCATCAAAAACCTTTTTAGGGTTCCTCAAAATTTAGTTGATTAATCTCGTTCTTGTTTAGTCTACAAGTTCTTGTTTAGTTTACAAGTTTTGGGGAAACTCTGAAACGCAACATACGGAACACCTGTCGGGACCCCGAATCATCAAATCCGGACCCTCTGTGTATTCAGCACTAGTCCAGGAACGCGCTAGTGCTCACAGTCTTAACATCGGTATATATCACAATCATACCAATCGATACTATCAAAGTACTTTATTTAAATAATCAAAGGGTTACTTGACCTTATGGCCAAGATACAAATATATGCCTTGCAAGGCGAAACTTATTAAAAGAGAAATAACAGCAGCGGAAAAACAACGAAAGCAACATCGTGGCGCCATCCAGTATACCACAGGCAACTGACTGGGCTCGCATCCCTAAGTAGACGGGTCCTCTTGGAAATCTTCCTCCGAAACGGGCGTAGTCTCCTCTTCAACTGATATTGTGTTGAGGCAAGGGTGAGTACTTGGTACTCAAAGAAGTCATGCATGAATGCAAGCTAATATACTATATGCATGGCTTGGTACAAAGGAGTAGCTCAAGGTATATTTGCAGTAAACAGCTTTTGACAAGTAATAAAAGTAGATTCGAAAGCAGTAGAAATAAGTAAAGCATAAATAACTTTCAAGAAGTTTAACAAACATTTTTCCCCATCCTAAACCATATTTCCATCATCTTCATTGTTAAACCAACCCAACTTTTCAAATCCAAGTTATTTTCAGAAAGTCTAACCCTTGACTGTAATTCCCGAGCATTGTCCAGTACCGTGGACTCGGCTATTTAAATAGATTCTCAACTCTGCAGAGGTTATGCACTTTACCCACAAGATACAGTCAAACACCACAAAGGCGAGTTCCCGTAACAAAGCCTTTCGGAAGCCTCAAACAACACAGGTGGTCCTCTCCGGTTCGTGCTCTACACCATCCCTTCCCTTAGCCAAGGCGAAGTATGGGACCAACACACCGTTAGATGGGTATCGGCCCACGACCACGATCGCTCCCCGCATAATCACACAAACGGTGTAATTGACACCCTGAGGCTCCACAAGTGAGTCCTTAGCGACTTAGTCAACTAGGGCCGTCCCATTCCAGCCATGTGGTTGCAAGTATGACCCAGTTCAAAGGCTTGCAAGGTTAAGTCCTTAGAGTGACCAGGGCAAGACTACCCGAAAAACCAAATCAACATCCCAAGTGCCACACTGGCCCACCTGATTACTCTTGCCACATGCCCCGGTCGAAAACTGTTTATCAAACCCCAGTTGATTACCATGCACCACGTGCCATCAACATCACATGATACTTTTCCAAAACAGGTTCAATATATCATTAAGTCCATATTAGCATTTGATTGTCCAAAATCATGTCATGAGCACGAAAGTGTGTCTAAGCAGTGTACTACGTCGGTCTAAACCCATGTTGGCAACTTAATAATGTCCAACTAGTAATCCACAACTAGGGTGACAAGGGTCATGGCACATACTTAAGTAATCAAGGTGTCTTATAGCAAATTGGTATTTATCTAACCCCCAGGTTTAAACAAAATATCTTTCTAATTGAACTAGCATGCAATAGTTTAAATCAAAATAGATTTCGAAATAGGATCAACATGGTCAAAGCACAACTTGCCTTCAAAAAGTACTTGCTCTTGGTCTTGAGTTGGATCCTGAGTCAACACTTCTCCTTGAATCCTTAGGCACTTCAACGTCTACTCGTAAAGCGTGCAAATAGCAAATACACAAATAAACACTAGGCAAAAACATCCCAAAACTCCAAATAAAATCCAAAACAGAGAGAACATAATTTTCTGGATTTTTAGAAAGCTGAATCGTTCAAATCGGAGTTAAAATGCAAAAGTTATGATTTATTAAAGTTTAAATAATCAATTAAATAATATTACAGAGAAAAACTTTAGTCCAAAAATTAAATAAAATTCATATTTAGTTAGATCTCAATTTTATACAAATTTAGAAATTTGAATCACTCAAATCGGAGTTGAAAGCATAAAAGTTATAAGCGTTTGAAGTTTGAATCTAAATTTGAATCAATATTTCGAATTAATAAATCATTTTCTTTTCGAAATTAATTATTGCGTCGGCAGGACACGTGGCAGCCTCGATTGGTTGGTGGCGTCGGCCGGTCCATGGGCGTGGTCCACGCTCGGCTCGGGTCCACCGTAGACTCGATCCCACGACTCATCGTGTCAGCGACATGTGGGACCACTCGGGTGACGTCATCGCCGGCGTCGGCGAGGACTCGACCACAAGTCTTGACATGTGGGACCTTTGTGGCGTCATGGGTGGCGTCGGCGCTGGCTGGATTAGCCAGCGACATGCGGCCCTCGACACGCTGGCCCGCGTGTCAGCGTCACACGCACGCGCGCGTGGACGGCGCTGACCGCGTCGGTCCAACTTCCAAGACGCGTGGCACAATCTCGGCCGTTGATTCGAAAATCAACGGCCCAGATTGGATCGGGTGACGCACGTTCTGGGGTGAACGTGGCCAATCTGGACCGTTGGATCTAAATCCAACGGCTGGGATTAGATCCGAGGATCTAAACGTGATCTCACCGTGACGGTCCGATCTAGATCGGACGGCTGTCCGAGTTCGCGAGGGCTGATGGCGGCGCGGCGGCGTTGGCTTGACCGGAGACGAAGACGACGACCTCCCGTGCGGCGTTTCCGTGCAACTCCGGCGTGAAGGCTGGCACTCCCAGGCGCGGCGCGACACGGCGATCTCAGCTCTGGGTTTGGTGTCGTCGGAAGACGGCGGATCTGGCGAGATCAACGAAGAATCGCGGCGGAAGACCTCCTCTACTCGGCGAGCAATAGTGGGGCGGCAGCGGCTCAGGCGAGGTGAGAAGGGGCTCGAGTGCCAGGCGGTTGTGCGCTTCCGATGGCGGCGGCGTATTTAAAGGGGCCTCGGCTCCGTGTAGAGCGCGAAACCGAGGTTGACACGGATGGCGCGGCGGAGGACTCCGGCTTCGGATCCGGCGAGGCAGCGAAATCGCGGCCGTCCACGTGGCGCGATCAACGGCCCACGATGGCTTGGCGCAAGCGGGTCCGGTCCGGACACGGCTCGGGTCGGTCGGTCGATCATGACCGTTGGATCTCGATCCGAGCGGTCCCACGTGGGTTAATGTTCAGCGTGGTTCGGTCAAGTCGGTGGCTCGGGTCGGACTCGAGTCCGACTCGGGTTCGACTTCGATCGGAGGAATAGTACTTGACCCGAGTTGAATTTCCAATGATTTAATATTTAAAATAATTCCCGATAATTCATTTAATTCATTAAAAATAGCAAAAGACTCGAGAAAAATTCAGAAAAATTCGAAAAATATTTTAGGGTATTTGGGACTCAAATAAATTATTTCCAACAAAATTTTATTTGCAAAATTAAATTCTTTAATTATTTCAAAATGGAATAAATTCAAATAAATTCCAAATAAATCCAAATAAATTCCGAGAAAATTCCAAAATTCACCAAAGTGCCAAATCACACATGAATTTAAGAGAAGCAAAATTTTGGGGTGTTACAAACCTCCCCTTAATAGAATCTCGTCCCAGAGATTCGTGGCTTACTAAAGGAATAGGTTTGGAAACTCTTTCTTCAAATCCTCTTCGCTCCCAAGTCGCTTCGCTTTCTTCATGATTGCTCCATCGAACTCTACAAAAGCGGGTTGACTTGTTTCTAGTTTCTCGATCCATTGTGTCCGAATCCTCACGGGATACTCCTTATAAGTCAAATCCTCTTGCAACTCAATTGATTCTAACGGTGTGCATTCCTCGGGAACTCGGAGACACTTCTTTAATCGGGACACATGGAATACATCATGTACTCCCGCTTCTTGGTGTGGCAACTCCGGTGGTAAGCAACTTCGCCTCTGCGGCTCAAAACCTTAAATGGTCCAACATAACGGGTGCAAGTTTCCCTTTGGCATGGAACCTCTTAACTCCCCTAAGAGGCGTAACTCGAGGTATACAAAATCTTACGGTTCAAAACTCAAATCTCGGCGACGATTGTCGGCCATAACTCTTACATCGAGATTGGGCTATCTTCAACCTTTCCCTAATCATGGCGATCTGCTCTTGACCTCTTGAAGAATATCAGGCCCAAAGACACGGCGCTCGCCGATCTCATTCCAATTCAATGGCGTCAGCGACAGTCGACCATACAAAGGCCTCAAAAGGTGACATCTCAGAACTAGCCTCGATAACTATTGTTGTAATCGAACTCGGCATACGGCAAACTTTTATCCCAAGAGGTAGCATAAGCCAATGCACAAGCTCTCAACATATCCTCCGAATCTGGTTGACTCTTTTCGTCTGTCCATCCGTCTGTGGATGATAAGTCAGATCTTGAAGTTCAATCGGGTTCCCATGGCTTCATGCAACTTATTCCAGAACCTTGAGGTAAATTGGGTACCTCTGTCCGATACAATCCTCTTTGGCACTCCGTGCAAACAGACAATCCTGATCATGTATAATTCTGCTAATTTATCTCCCGAGTAAGTGGTCTTCACGGGAATAAAATGGGCTACTTTAGTCAAGCGATCCACTATAACCCATATGGAGTCATAACCTCCTTGAGTCTTCGGCAAACCGGTAATGAAATCCATTCCGATTTCCTCCCACTTCCACTCAGGTATTTTCAGCGGTTGTAGCAATCCTGCTGGTCTCTGATGCATTGCCTTGACTCTCTGGCATACGTTGCACAATGCAACATGCTCGGCAACTTCACGTTTCATACTCGGCCACCAGAATCTCTCCTTCAGATCCTGATACATCTTGGCGCTTCCAGGATGAATCGAGTACTTAGAGTCATGGGCTTCTTCCAGAATCAGTTGCTTTAACTCCTTTTTGTTAGGCACACAAATACGATCCTTCATCCACAACGTGCCTTGCTCATCCAACTTGAAGTCCTCTGCCTTGCCTTCCTTCTTGATGGACTTAATCCTGCGGATCTTGTCATCATCCTTCTGTCCTTCTCGGATCTGATCCTCTAGGGTAGGCTTTACTTCCAATGCGGCCAAGAATCCGCTAGGTACAACCTCAATCTCCATTTTCCGAAAATCCTTACATAACTCATCCTGGCTTGTGGCTAGCAACGCACTCACGGTATGGCTTTTCCGACTCAGGGCATCGGCTACTACGTTGGCCTTCCCGGGATGGTAATGGATTCCAACATTGTAGTCCTTGATCAACTCTAGCCATCTCCTTTGCCTCATATTCAGATCCGACTGGGTGAATATGTACTTAAGGCTCTTATGATCCGTATATACTTCACATCTGTTTCCGATCAGATAGTGACGCCATATCTTCAAGGCATGCACTACGGCTAACTCTAGGTCATGTGTCGGATAATTTTCCTCATGCGGCCTCAATCGCCTTGATGCATAGCGGCGACCTTTCCATTCTGCATCGACAAGACACATCCAAGTCCTTGGCGCGATGCGTCACAATAAATATCGAAGCTTTGAGCAACATCCAGGTAGAACTAACACCGGTCTTGATGTCAATCGCTTCTTCAGCTCCTGAAATCCTTTCTCACATTCTCAAGGTCCATGCAAACTTCTTTTCCTTCTTCAAAGAATTGCGTAAGAGGTTTCGCAATTGTCGAGAAGCCTTCGATGAAGCGGCGGTAGTATCCTGCCATTCCAAGGAAACTCGAATGGGTCACGATCTTGGTGCTCCCAATGTAACACAGCTTCTACTTTGCTTGGATCTACTGGCGACTCCTTCATGCGGTCATTACATGTCCAAGAAACTCCACCTTGTCCTTCCAAAAATCACACTTGTTGAACTTGGCGAAAAGTTGTCGTTCCTCGGCTTTTCCAAAACTCGCCTTAAGTGTTCGGCATGTTCATCCTCTGTCTTGGAGTAGATTAGGATATCGTCTATGAACACGACGACAAACTTGTCCAAATATTCCATGAACACCTTGTTCATCATATTCATGAAATAAGTCGATTCGCATTAAATTCAAAGGACATAATCAGAACTCGTAATGTCCATATCTTGTGAGAATGCGATCTTGAATATCTTCCGATCGGATCTTCAATCGATGGTATCCCGATCTCGGATCGATCTTGGAGAAAACTCCGCTCCTCTTAATCGATCAAACAAATCATCAATCCTGGTAGCGGATACTTATTCTTCACGGTGACTTCATTGAGTGCACGGTAGTCAATGCACATCCTGAAACTCCCGTCCTTCTTCTTGACAAACAAAGCGGTGCTCCCCACGGTGACGAACTCGGTCGATAAATCCTTTCTCCATTAACTCTTCCAATCAAGCTTCTTCATTTCTACCAACTCCTCGGTGGACATCCGATAGGGTCTCTTTGCTATCGGTCTTTGTGCAGTACAAGCTCTATCACAAACTCTATGTCCCTGTCCGCGGCATACCAGGTAGATCTTCGGGAAAAACGTCTGGTACTCATTCACTCTTTGGGACATCCTCTATGCTGATTGCCTTGGTACTGTTAACCATCAATCGTCCATCTCTAACTGCAGTGGCTTGAAATTCCACTTTCTTCCCACACGGGCTCTCAACCGAGATAGTCCGTTGTCCACAATCCAATACGACCTTGTGCTTGGATAACCAATCCATTCCCAATATGACGTCTAAGGTGCAGGTCTCCAAAATTATAAGGTTTGCTAGGAACTCTATTCCATCTATTAGTATTCTCACCCCGGAACATCCTACTTTCGTTCGGAGTTCGAACCGAGGGTTTGAACTAAAAGCATGCACTTAAGTCTTGCAATTCTCAAGTCATTTCTAGTAGCAAAGCCTTGCGAAACAAACGAATGCGAAGCTCGAGTCAAACAAAATCAAGCAGGTGTATCGAGTTAACAAGTAACTTACCCAAGACGACGTCCGTAGCATTTTGCGTGTGCATCGGCGGTGACATGGTTGACTCGGCCTCTCACCACGGTGCAGGGTGTGGCTCCTGATCTTTGGCGTCCTAGCTGGGGTGGTTCCTAGATTGAAACGAATCGGGTCGCTCCTGCTGTCTTCTTTGGACAATCATTGGCAAAGTGTCTGGCTCGTTGCGATTGTAATGCGTCTCACTGTTCCTTCTTGTTGCTCGAGTAGTATTTCTAGCGGGGCTGGGGTCCGTAGTTCGATTGATGTGTCTTGGTCGGGGGATGGTGTCCTTGTTGCACTCTGTGGTTGGAATCAAGAATTGATTTGGTGCAACTCTCGCCGCTATGCGTTCCTGGCGTGATCCTTCTTTGTTGCATCCTGCGCTTCTGTTCTCATCCAGTTCCTTGCGCTTGTCCTCAAGAATAAGTGCCTTATTCACCAACTCTTGGAAATCTGGAAAGGTGTGGGTGATCAATCCTACTTGCAATCCCGAGTTGAGTCCCTTCATAAAAGCGAGGCTGCCTGGATTTATCTGTCGCTACATCCTCAGTGCGTAGCGTGCTAGGCTGTGTGAACTTATTCGTAGTCGGCCATCGGTGATTACCTTGCTTCGATGCTCTGAACTCCTCCTTCTTAAGGTCCATGATTCCTTCAGCACGTGATCTTGTCGAATGCAATTGTGAACTCTTCCCAAGTGATATCTTGAGGGTTCTCTTGCGTGGCACGAAGTTCTCCCACCATTCTACAATGTTCCTTCTAGCTGATGAGAAGCGTAGAGTACCTTCTCATTCCCTATGCATTGGGCTATGTGTAGCTTCCTCTCGATTGATCTTAACCAATCATCGGCCTCCAATGGATTGGCATTCCCAGAGAAAGTGGGTGGGTGAGTTCTCATGAACTCTGACAGCCTTGTATTCTGGCGTGGTCCCTGATTAACTTGATTGGTGTGGCCTGAGCAAAGGACGTGCTGCATTTGTTGCATCATAGCATGCATCAATCGAGTCTGAGCAGCAAGAAATGCTCCAAAGTTCCGCATATCAATGGGCGGTGCTGGTGCTCCATCATTGGGGTTTTCTTGCTGGGCGAGAACCACTCCCATTGCCTCCAAAGTTTCCACGGGTGTTCACCATCTGTCGATTTGCTCTAGGTTTAGAGATAAGAGGGAAACAAGAATAGACAAGTAATATGGAACTTATGCGGGGCGAAAGGTGTAACCTTAAGGTCCAACTTTATTATTGATATTAATAACTTGGTATGGTTGCTTACAATGCCTAAGGGCCTTGCAACACATACTGCACACTCAGCAAACAAAGCAAATCCAAATCGAACTAACTCTGGAGTCTAACGCCTAAGGGTGACTCTTTATTCTATGACTCGACTCGGCGAAGGAGTCTCACTATAGAACCCATGCTCACTCATCGAGAAAACCTCCACGGCCTGGGTACGGGTGCTGTGGCATAGGCGCGAAACGATCGCCATGTCCAGCAACTGTGTCCTCTATGGTAGTCGAAGAAGCGGTGTCCTCATCGAGATCTGACTCCTCTGGATCTGGCTCGTGTAGCTCAATCTTGGCTCGGAGTGCAGTCCGTACAAAGTCATCTCCAACTCGTCAATCCTTCGTAGAAGGTGTGCCACATACTCTTGAGCTTCCCGCCATCTGTTCTTCTCTGTCGTGATCTCCTTGCGGGCCTTCTGTAGCTCCTTGCTTGTATTATCTAGTACATCCTCCTGGGCGACGACAAATCGTGCCAACTGTGTAACCGTGGCATCCTCATCCTGAATCTCCTTCGGGTCAAGAAGGTTATCGCTGCGCGGATGGTAACGGAACACCGTGCTTTCCAATTCTCTGGCGTAGATACGGGTAATGTGCCGCATTGCTCGTCGTGATACTTCTTGGATACCCATCTGCATTGTAGATCTCCTGGCAGTGCAGTGTATCGGGCGATTGCCTGGGCCCTTCTTCCTAGCAGGTACCTCAATCTTCACATCACAAGCTTTGATCAATCCTGCTTGCCTGATCACTTCCACTTGGTATTGGGGCTTCTCAAAATCTCCGAGAGTCTGTAGCATATGCCAAAGTTCTGCAGCGTGACCAACTCCCAGATCAACGTAGTTGAACTCTTCCTCCATCTGTCACAAGAGTGCTTTACGTAAGAACTCGGAATTTTTAAATTGTGACAAGGTAAGGGAAAATTTCAGCAAGAGACAAGAAAAGAGAGAAGGGGATGAGTCGAGATGTCATTTCTTATCTTGACAAATTTTTAGCTTTTAGAAAATAGGTTTTATCCTCACTACGACCATTCTAGCTTAGGGTTGAGCCTACAGTCAAGTATGGCTCTGATACCACCTCTGTCGGGACCCGACCGCAAATCCGGACCCTCTGTGTATTCAGCACTAGTCCAGGAACGCGCTAGTGCTCACAGTCTTAACATCGGTATATATCACAATCATACCAATCGATAATATCAAAGTACTTTATTTAAATAATCAAAGGGTTACTTGACCTTATGGCCAAGATACAAATATATGCCTTGCAAGGCGAAACTTATTAAAAGAGAAATAACAGCAGCGGAAAAACAACGAAAGCAACATCGTGGCGCCATCCAAGATACCACAGCAACCGATCGGGCTCGCATCCCTAAGTAGACGGGTCCTCTTGGAAATCTTCCTCCGAAACGGCGTAGTCTCCTCTTCAACTGATATTGTGTTGAGGCAAGGGTGAGTACTTGGTACTCGAGAAGTCATGCAGAATGCAAGCTAATATACTATATGCATGGCTTGGTACAAAGGAGTAGCTCAAGGTATATTTGCGATGCTTGACTTTTGACAATTAATAAAAGTAGATTCGAAAGCAGTAGAAATAAGTAAAGCATAAATAACTTTCAAGAAGTTTAAAAAACATTTTTCCCCATCCTAAACCATATTTCCATCATCTTCATTGCTAAACCAACCCAACTTTTCAAATCCAAGTTATTTTCAGAAAGTCTAACCCTTGACTGTAATTCCCGAGCATTGTCCAGTACCGTGGACTCGGCTATTTAAATAGATTCTCAACTCTGCAGAGGTTATGCACTTTACCCACAAGATACAGTCAAACACCACAAAGGCGAGTTCCTCAGTAACAAAGCCTTTCTAAGCCTCAAACAACACAGGTGGTCCTCTCAGGTTCGTGCTCTACACCATCCCTTCCCTTAGCCAAGGCGAAGTATGGGACCAACACACCGTTAGATGGGTATCGGCCACAGCCACGATACGCTCCCGCACAATCACACAAACGGTGTAATCGACACCCGAGGCTCCACAAGTGAGTCCTTAGCGACTTAGTCAACTAGGGCCGTCCCATTCCAGCCATGTGGTTGCAAGTATGACCCAGTTCAAAGGCTTGCAAGGTTAAGTCCTTAGAGTGACCAGGGCAAGACTACCCGAAAAACCAAATCAACATCCCAAGTGCCACACCGCCCACTGATTACTCTTGCCACATGCCCCGGCCGAAATCGTTTATCAAACCCCGCTGATTACCATGCACCACGTGCCATCAACATCACATTATACTAATTCAAAACAGGTTAAATATATCATTAAGTCCATATAGGCATTTGATTGTCCAAAATCATGTCATGAGCACGAAAGCGTGTCTAAGCAAAGGTACTACATCGGTCTAAACCCATGTTGGCAACTTAATAATGTCCAACTAGTAATCCACAACTAGGGTGACAAGGGTCATGGCACATACTTAAGTAATCAAGGTGTCTTATAGCAAATTGGTATTTATCTAACCCCTGTGTTTAAACAAAATATCTTTCTAATTGAACTAGCATGCAATAGTTTAAATCAAAATAGATTTCGAAATAGGATCAACATGGTCAAAGCACAACTTGCCTTCAAAAAGTACTTGCTCTTGGTCTTGAGTTGGATCCTGAGTCAACACTTCTCCTTCGAATCCTTCCGGCACTTCAACGCTCTACTCGTAAAGCGTGCAAATAGCAAATACACAAATAAACACTAGGCAAAAACATCCCAAAACTCCAAATAAAATCCAAAACCAGAGAGAACATAATTTTCTGGATTTTTAGAAACTGGAATCGTTCAAATCGGAGTTAAAATGCAAAAGTTATGATTTATTAAAGTTTAAATAATCAATTAAATAATATTACAGAGAAAAACTTTAGTCCAAAAATTAAATAAAATTCATATTTAGGTAGATCTCAATTTTATACAAATTTAGAAATTTGAATCACTCAAATCGGAGTTGAAACGCAAAAGTTATAAGCGTTTGAAGTTTGAATCTAAATTTGAATCAATATTTCGAATTAATAAATCATTTTCTTTTTCGGAAATTAATTATTGCGTCAGCAAGGACACGTGGCAGCCTCTGATTGGTTGGCTGACGTCAGCCGGTCCATGGACGTGGTCCACGCTCGGCTCGGGTCCACCGTAGACTCGGTCCACGACTCATCGTGTCACTGACATGTGGGACCACTCGGGTGACGTCATCGCTGACGTCAGCGGGGACTCAGCCCACAGTGCTGACATGTGGGACCCACTGTGACGTCATGGGTGACGTCAGCGCTTGGCTGGATTAGCCACTGACATGCGGGCCCTCTGACACGCGGGCCCCGCGTGTCAGCGTCACACGCACGCGCGCGTGGACGGCGCTGACCGCGTCGGTCCAACTTCCAAGACGCGTGGCACAATCTCGGCCGTTGATTCGAAAATCAACGGCCCAGATTGGATCGGGTGACGCACGTTCTGGGGTGAACGTGGCCAATCTGGACCGTTGGATCTAAATCCAACGGCTGGGATTAGATCCGAGGATCTAAACGTGATCTCACCGTGACGGTCCGATCTAGATCGGACGGCTGTCCGAGTTCGCGAGGGCTGATGGCGGCGCGGCGGCGTTGGCTTGACCGGAGACGAAGACGATGACCTCCCGTGCAGCGTTTCCGTGCAACTCCGGCGTGAAGGCTGGCACTCCCAGGCGCGGCGCGACACGGCGATCTCAGCTCTGGGTTTGGTGTCGTCGGAAGACGGCGGATGCGGCGGGGATCAACGAAGAATCATGGCGGAAGACCTCCTCTACTCCGGCGAGCAATAAGCGGGCGGCGGCGGCTCGAGCGAGGTGAGAAGGGGGCTCATGCGGACGGTTGTGCGCTTCCGATGGCGGCGGCGTATTTAAAGGGCCTCGGCCCCGTGTAGAGCGAAACCGAGGTTGACACTGATGGCGGCGGAGGACTCGGCTCGGATCCGGCGAGGGCAGCGAAATCGCGGCCGTCCACGTGCGCGCGATCAACGGCCACGATGGCTTGGCGCAAACGGGTCCGGTTCGGACACGGCTCGGGTCGGGGTCGGTCGATCATGACCGTTGGATCTCGATCCGACGGTCCACGTGGGTTAAGGTTCAACGTGGTTCGGTCAAGTCGGCTGGCTCGGGTCGGACTCGAGTCCGACTCGGGTTCTGACTCGGTCGGAGGAATAGTACTTGACCCGAGTTGAATTTCCAGCGATTTAATATTTAAAATAATTCCCAGTAATTCATTTAATTCATTAAAAATAGCAAAAGACTCAGAAAAATTCCAGAAAAATTCTGGAAAATATTTTAGGGTATTTGGGACTCAAATAAATTATTTCCAACAAAATTTTATTTGCAAAATTAAATTCTTTAATTATTTCAAAATGGAATAAATTCAAATAAATTCCAAATAAATCCAAATAAATTCCAGAAAATTCCAAAAATTCACCAAAGTGCCAAATCACACATGAATTTAAGAGAAGCAAAATTTTGGGGTGTTACAACACCTTAACTGTGACACTACGTTTTGGTGTGACATTACAAATTGCGAAATTAGAGAAGAAAATCTTACGGCTTGAGGTTTACTCGCGTTTTTGGGCCTTTTGAAGCGTTGTGACACCACGGAGTGTCGTAACCTTATTTAACGTGCATGATAAGGTTAATAACATTATGAGATGTGGAATTAAGGTTAAAACTATAGGATATGGAGGTTAATAGCTTTTCCGGGCCGTTTCCGGGCCGTTTCCGGGCCGTTTCCGGGGTTTTGGGCCTTCCCGGGGGAGTTTGGGCCTTGGTGGGCTTTGGTGGGATGGAGTAGGTCTCCGTAACGGACTAGGTTTGGGTGTGGGGGCTGGTAAAAGGGCTCACCACCAGCCCTTGGGACGTCCACCCCTGCCCCATGCGCCCCTAACCCTAGCCACCACCCTTCCTCCTCCCTCCACCTCCTAGCCACCCCATCTCTTGCCCCCATGGCGCCCCCATTGCTCCCCATTGCACACCACCTCTCCTCCACCCCCCTTGCTGCCCTAGGGTGACCTCCCCATCCCTGCATCCTCATGGATCCATCCGAGGAGCGAGGAGCGAGGTGCGAGGTGCGAGGAGCGAGGAGCGAGGAGATCGATTGGAGTTTTCGTGCGTCGGGCAAAGGTATGATCATGGGGATCCTCGGGGATGAGCTAGGTACTGTTATTAGGGAGTTTATCAAGTTTTTTGATCAATTGGAGGCGCTGGATTTGAGTAATTTGGGTTAGATCTAGATGTTGCCACGTTTCTGTTTTCGGGCAGATTGAGCAGTCGAGCTAGGGTTCACGTTTTCGCCAATTTAGAATCCGAATCTTGTCATACGGATGTTGAAGAAGTTGTAGATAATTTAATTATCTTTCCGTGGATATAAAGAAAGTTAAATTCCGCCCAGCCGTTCAAAAGTTATGGCTGTTTTACCGAGCGTGTTAAAATCTGTGACGTAATTGGAACAGATCACGGTAATCTGTAGATTAGACGACATTAGAGTCCGAATCAGTCTTTCCCTATACCTAGAGAAAGTTGGGAAATTTCCTAAGCTACGCGAGGATGTACTCTTTTAATTGATTCGGAGTCCCAGAACTCAAGTTATGCTTTTTGCAAGGCTGCTGTCCCGTCGGGACAGAACATCTGTTTTTAGGTTTTGCGAGTAGTGGGCAATGTCGGGTTAGATGGGGTTTTGCGTACTGTTTTGTGGGCATGATTGTGAGTGTGTGATGCCTATGTGCAGGTGGTGTGACACCGGGAGTGCCCTCGACTTCCCACAAATCCGTCGCCCTTGATTTGTGGCAAGTGTGTTGTAATGTATAGCGGATTGTAGGTTGCTTGTTGATATTGGATGAAAGATTGAATACTTGCTATGATCACTTGCCTTGCTTGCTGTTTTCCAATGATATATTGAGTATGACTATCATGATATGATGCTATGTGTCTATACTTATCATGATTCGATGCCATGTGTAATATTTGTCATGATGAGATGCCATATGTTTATGTACATGTGAAATATGATAATTGGCATAGTTGCATGCATGACATGAGATGGGGCGAGGGCGGTGAGAAAGTCATTAACTAATCCGGGAAAGGCCGGTGAGAAAGTTATGACTAGTCCGGAACGCCATTGAGTAAGACCTACATCGTGATTCCATTCACGTGGTGAATGGAAGCGAGGAGTAGGCACCCTCCATCTTCGGGATGGAAGAGGGGAGAGGGTGCACACCGACGGGTGTGTACTCAACCATACCGGTATGAGTTTCCAAGGAGATATGAGCATAACATTGCATTGCATTGCATTGCAATACATATTTGATGATGATGATGTTGTTATGTGCTCAAGTATGAGATGTTATATGTGATGTAAGGTATTATTGTCTTGTAAATGATCTTGTTGTCCATTACAATATGCTTGCTGAGTTTTCGAACTCACGCTTGTGTTTTATGTTGTTTTTAGGTACTTTGAGATCGGCATGCGGGAAAAAGGGGTCTAGCTACACTTCTACACGTAGCTCCACCATCATAGTCCATAATTAATCACTTGGAGACATGATATTAAGAGTTGTGCTATAAACTTAATGTAGGGTTTAATTTAGCATGCTTGTGATTCCTTATTTGCTTGGTTATAGCTTATGAAGTGGTTGAGCATGCTTTTATTGGCGTAATTTGATGTTATGTCCATTTATGTTGATGTTATAGATGTCGGGTGCCATGTTATATCTTGCCATGATTGTGTTATTGTGTTAACTCATGGAAAAGCAAAGGAGATGCTGCCGAGATATCGGTTTTAGCATATGTACCTTTGCTGGAATTTATGTTTAAATGTGGTATTTAGACGTTGTTTAGCTTATGTTTGGTAGCATTCGGGCATATTAAATGCCGGGGTGTTACATTAACCGAAAGCATTCAACCCAAATAGCCAACAACCAAACCAGTCCAAAGGTTTTAAACACAAGCTCAACATAGATACAACCACCTCTAGTGTTCCACTATGCATTCTATTAAAGATTTTCAACCTTCACTATTTATGCGTTGAGAAGGCCCAACAGGACTTAACAAAAACCACATAACAAGTTCTTTCTGTAATTACCTTTCCCAAAACTTATAAATACGGTTTATTATGCTTACCCTGCGACACCCATCCAAGACTACGTCAACTTGATCCCCACAGACCAACATATCAAATAACATCATATTCTAGATTTGAAACAAGTACTTCAACCAATACCTTGGCATGATTAACCTATCCATTTTATACCACCTATACGTCAACATCTCAACAATCGAAACTTTTTCAATTAACAAATGACTACAACACATGAATGTTATCTCCACAAAACAAAATTCACAAGTAGGTGTCTGAGATATACACTCATTAAGGATAGAGTCCTACATCATATCGATTATCCAAGGTTCACTCCATCACAGCATGTTACAATGTCCTTCATTTTAATGATGGTTTTTCAACGATTAACCTAAACAATTAACACCACTTCTAAGTCATCATTAT
Organism: Rhipidocladum racemiflorum; assembly: GCA_036346355.1. Lineage (NCBI taxonomy): Eukaryota > Viridiplantae > Streptophyta > Magnoliopsida > Poales > Poaceae > Rhipidocladum > Rhipidocladum racemiflorum. The sequence goes on along the minus strand of CM070577.1, from coordinate 53,342,460 downwards.
CGATAAACGGCATAATCATAAACAAAAACATTGCTTTAAGCTACCCCATACATAGGTTATAACAAGTCACCGCTACTCAACATACTCCAACTATTAAAATGAATTTAATAAGTTAGACCATCACGATGCTCTTAAAGCAACAACAAAACCTATATCTTCCCAATTGATATCGATACTAGCATTATAGGAACACCACTGCATACTTCCAAATATACTAATAGTTTGCAACATATAAATAACGACTCTAATCAACTTCCAAATTAAGGTCACAAACCGACATGATTAAATTTCTTTACTAACACGTTAAATTAAAACGTCTTTAAACAACCAACAAGGTTTCCTTAACAATATCAGTAGTTTAAAGTTTTAAACATTAACAATGTTCAGCTACACATTTAATAAATCTACGGCATTTTCATTTAATCATGTTCATTAACACATTTGATCATTACTCGCTATAGAAATAAATCTACGGCACTAGAAGTTCATTTAATCTTAAGCTAAAGATAAAAATTACATTGATTCAACTCGCAAATTAACTTAGGAGTACATCATTTCCATAAACCACATTGTTACATACTTCATAACATGTTGAACAACAATTTTCACTTTTGACAACTAATTTCAGTCAAATGACTACTTACTTTATTTGCAGCATTTTCTTTTTAACACTCAACCAAAATTCACAAAGAAACTTGACTCTCAAAGTTGCAATGGGACAAACTCAATCTTGGTCATGCAAAAGAAAATTCTCTAAAACACTTTTCAATCTCAAAGACTCCCATAGAGGAAAATGGTTGAAAGACAATTTTTCTCAACAGGGAACCAAGCGATCAAGTAATCCTTTTCAAGTAAACACTTAACACCAAACCCCAAACTTTCACGAAACAAGAAGGGTTTTCAAAGATGGTTTCTCAAACCAGTAAAATGACGAAATCAAACACCACTTACTCCTACAAAGCCACAGAACTTCAGCCCTGACAACCAGGTCTGGCATAACACCGCAATAATTCTTTTGACCTCGGAGAAAGACAAACACATGATTAAATTGAGTGCTTTTTCCCGTAAAGCAATCAACAACTAGACATCAAAGCTGGAAAGGCGACCAAAAGAAATGCAACACTAGACTTTACTTCTTCGTCTTCAACCAAGGAAGACAAAACCACACACCGCATATGGAACAATCCGCGAAAATCCAATACCAAACACTTTTCTTTTGGTTTCAATCAACTAAAACCAAGGAAACCGCCCAAGACCGACCGTCAGAACGGTAAAGAACATCCGAAGGAATCCACCACCAATCTCTTCTATTTGACTCCAGTCAACTACCCAATCTACGACAGAAAGGGTAAGCACTCTTCTCCTACAGGGGTTAATAATTCTTCGTTGATGGCGTTAACCAACCACACCGTCAAACCACATCCCTTACTTTGAACAAAAAGAAGTGACCGAAACCCTTTGGCACTACAACCCCACTTTATCACAAATATAGCAACTCAATCAAATCTATCATAAATATAGCATTATACATCATCAAAAGTAGCATTCAACATCAAAGCTTAGATACAATATTTAAGCGGAAAGCAACGATACCCATACCCTTTCCTACTGTGCATCCATGTGTGTCAAAATTTTAAATTAGTTATTCCACTTACACAAGTTTTAATGTTGCTATCCTATGACAAAATTTTAAGTACAACCTAAGCCATGTTTCTAGGTTATCCCACAACAAAATTTTAGTTGAACCTATGACAATTCACTAAATTCATACACCACGGACCTGAAGCCCGCTCTGATACCAACTGTAACACCCCGGCATCTAGTATGCCTTGGATGTCACCAAACATAGCATAAGAAGCATCTAAATGGCACAAATATAGGTAAATTACAGCAAAGGTGTAAATGCTAAAACCAAAAATTTCGGCAGCATCTCCTTTGTTTTTCCATGGTACGGAGCAACAACAATAATATATCAAGATATATCATAATGGAAAGCATCTAACACAGCAATAACAGGTGACATAGAAGCAATATAAGTCTAGCAACGAATTTAACCACTCCATGAACTAAAACGAAGTAATGGATGTAAACAAGCACACGAGCAAACAAAATCCTAGTCTCATCACACTGAATTTATTATCACAACTCCGAAAGGTAAATATTGTCTAATTGTGCGGAAATTTTGTGATGATGTGTCGCTAAGCCCCTTTCCCGCATGTCGGTGTCATAGTACCTAAAAACATCATAAACACAAGCGTGAGTTCATCACTCAGCAAGTATATTGTAATGGAACAAAACAAACAGTTCAATACCAAAATCTCTATATATCATGCTTAACATCATAACCATGTTCAATTCTCATTGTACACAACTCATTATCATCATCATGTATGCAATGCAATGCACACGTCTCCTCGAAGCACATACCGGTATTGCCGAGTGCACACCCGTCGGCGTACACCCTCTTTCCCCTTCCATCCCGTAGATGGAGGGTGCCTACTCCTCGCTTCCATTCACAACTGTGGATGGAATCACGAGGTAGGTCTTATTCAATGGCGCTCCAGATTAGTCATAACTTTCTCACCGGCCGGGCCAGTTTTCATGCCATGTATGCAACATATGTCTTAAACATAAACAACTTGCATATAAACTCAACTAATCATTGCATAGCCTCATAATATATCATTTTCATCATGTCGCAAGCAAGAGTCAATCATGGCATCATATCATAAAAACATGTGTAAACCATCTCGTATTCAAACATTACGGCTCCCTAAGCCGCAACCACTACAATACACTTGCCTTCAACCGCGGGCGACGGATTGGTGAGAGGATGAGGGCACTCCCGGGGTCACACCACCTGCACATAGGTACCACACACTCAAAATGTGCCCTCAAAATAGTACAAGAACTATCCCCTACCCCGACTTCGCAAACAACCCCTAAAACCCGAAAACAGAGAATCTGTCTCTACAGGACAGCGGGCTTCCAACTAGCATAACTTGAGTTCTAGGACTCCAAATTAAGTAAACGAGTACATTTTCTCGAAGCTTAGGAAATTTCCTATCTTTTTCTAAGTATTGGGAAAAACTGATTCGGCATCTAAAATTTCCTAATCTACAGATCAACACGATCTGTCCCAATCACGTCACAGTTTTGCACACGTTCGGTAAAACAACCATAACTTTCAAACAGCTGATCATAATTATGCGTTCTTGGTGTCCACTGAAAGGTATTGAAATTATCTACAACTTTCTCAACATACAGCTGACCAAAAAACGCATCTAGAATTGCGAAAACTCAAACCCTAGGTCGGACGCCCAATCTGCCCGAAACAGAACACCATGCAAACTCTAGTTTTCAATGATTCTATCAATTTGCAGCACCATCTTTTGATCTAACAGCACCAAAAACCCCATTAACACTGCACCTAAACCACCCCAAGAGATTACCCATCGCCATACCTTCGCCCGACGAATGATGAATCGATGAACGGCGAATCTTCTCCTCTTGTTTCCCCTGATCTCCTTCCTTGCTCCGAATTCACCGGATTTCCTCGTCACGGAGCTTCCCAATGGAGAGGACAGCGGGGTGGAGGGGTGAGGAGCTCCCCTAGGATAGCTAGGGAGGTGGAGAGGAGAGGGAGGGGAAGGTGGCAGCTAGGGGGGCGTGGAGAGGAGGGGGGCCGGCTTGGGGGTGAGGGGGAGAGGGAGGGCGCATTAGGGCACAAGGGGGGCGCATGTGAAAGGACCAACGATGTCGCCTAGAGGGGGGGTGAATAGGCGGATTGTAGGATCGAAGTATACGAATATAGCAATCAGAGGGGGGGTGAATGATTGTGCGGAAGCTAAAACCAAATTCTTGATCTATTAAAAGTTCACCCCAAAATAGAACCAAATAATTGCCTCGTTTTCGACAAAAACAGAATGACAGAGGTTCGGTAAAACGCGAATTCCCGGAGATCTAACCGTCGGCTAGATCTGAAATTTGGACACAAGAAACTAGATTCCAGTACGAATCGAACCCAAAAGGAATCAGCTCGATCGGACTTACGAATCAAAAGTTATAAGCTTCGCAAGCTTGCTGTTCCAGAACTTGACGAAAATCAATCTAATCGAAACTTGTAGATTGATCAAGAACAACAAAAGATTTATAAACAAAACTTTGAGGAACACTAGATCAATACCCTAGAGAGGTTTTTGATGGATCAAATCAAGATGAAACTCAAAAAACAAAAACCAATCTAGAACTAGAACAAGTATGCAAACAAGAACCAAAAGAGAATATTGTAGCACACAAGGAATTAGAAGAATTGATCTTTATTTCTTTTGTCTAAAGTACTCCCATCAAAAGAGTACAAACCCTAAAATCAAGCTCAAGCTCCCTTGCGCCTGTTCTGCTACTTGGTTCGATTGATGCCCTTTAACAGGAGACACCCCTCCTATTTAAAGGACCAACCCACAAGGAGTTCTGAATACGATTCCTATTCCCTAGAAGGAATCTGTATCCAACACAACTCTACTTGGCCCAACATGGCCGAGTACAACTCTTGCACGCGTATGGCAACCCTACCATACTCACGTGACTAACACTTTGCACACGTATGACCACCTGCCATACTCACGTGACTAACACTTTGCACGCGAATGACCTCCTGCCATTCTCACGTGACTAACCATTCTTCATGTGCACCATTCTCTTAGCCCGAACGTCCCGCATGACATCCTTGACCACCAAGACCTCGGTTCCTCCCGAACCTAGTCCCGAACCTCGGTTCCTCCATGAACCTAGTTCCGGTCCGTCATCGACCACATTCGTCTTCGAGCAATACCTGCACATGAACAAACCACAAAACAAATCCGAGCACAAGTCCACGACTTGACTCAATGTCAATCCATGCAACTACTCACATGAGCATTGCATAAAGTCCACTTCAAGCATCATGAAATTCTCACAAATTTCATAATCTCAAAACAAATCAAAATTCAAAGTCCAAATTTGCACAAACCCTAATCGAGCAAAAAGCCATTCACGACGGACCAAAAAATTTGGTCTGGCGTACATGTAAAACTTATCGTCTTTTAAGAACTTGGTCCTCACACAGAAAACGAAACTTACTGTTTCTTGTCAAATTGTCAAACACATGCACAAGCACATTTTGCAAAACCAATTCTAAGTTAATTTTTCAGTTCAAAGCCAATTTTTCAAAGACATGATTTCACAATCTCCCCCTTGATGAAAACATTGGCAACACCACTTAGAATTGAACATTTGGCATTCACTTTACAAAAGATTTTGAAATCCAAAGGATCAAAGACCAAAGTAAGAAAACACAGAATTCCCCCTTTGACCAAAAAGCAAAACAAAATCTCCCCCTGAGAAGGAACATGTGTGTGAATGTGCAATGTGCCCAAAAATTCCAAAATTCTCCAAACTTCTCCCAAAATTCTCAAATTTCCAAACACAACTCCCCCTTTTTCTTCTCCCCCTTTTTCCTTAAACTTTTCAATGATTCCCAAATTTCTCCCCCTTTGACAATGGATTCATCAAAAGTACAAAAGAGAGAATTTGTTCAAAATTTTTCTTGTAGCAATGATTTCACAAGAAGAAACAAGGGAGTGCTAAGATAGAAAAAGATGAGCTCATTCGATCATATAACCTTATATATCACATAATATGCAAAATACATGATCTTGATGTGATTTTAACAAGTTAGGGAATGACATGCATCTCAATCTCAATTCAGTCAACTATAGCCAAGTACTAAGCAAAACCTTTAGTAGAAAAAGGCTCAAAGTTGAAGCAACTAACAAATCAGGGCGAGCAAGTAGTTTCAACTCCAATCTAGTAGACCAATTTAATCTTTAAACAGTAAACGGCATGTGGCATGCTTGAAGCATACTTCTTTTATTTCTTTGGAGTGGCATGCTTGAAGCATACATCTTGTCTTTTGAGGGAATGGCCTGCTTGAAGCATACATCTTATCTTTTAGGGAAAGCATCCTGAAGCACATAACTTGAGGTTTTTGCTTTTAACAACCCTTTTTTTTAACTGATTCCCTTTTCCATTATTTTTTGATTGTAAACATGCAAGGAGATTAAAAGGTCTTTTGAAAGAGTAAAGCTGAAAACACACTTGCTTCATAGCCCAAATTTGTTAAGAAGATTCAATAACAAGCCTAGAAGAGTAAGATATCACAGAGTATTTAGCTATAGGCAATCAGTCCAGGGAATTCCACAATGTCATTTTTAGTTCAAGTGAGACAATTAGATTATCATATATTAGCTCAATTACATAACATATAAAGAAATATGATAAAGTGAGCTCATCAAGTGAAAGAACTTGGCAAGGAAACTCCTCAAAACAAACCCATTGGATGAACAATCCCAAGTTCTCCCCGAATAAAAGCAAAACGAGAAGAAGACAAGGGTTTTGAAAATGTCTGCCAATTGATGTTCAGTATCCACATGGTGAAGCACAATATTTTATTTTTCAACATGATCTCTAAGAAAGTGAAATCAATATCAAATGCTCAAGAAAGAGGATTACTCAAGAGGTGGCACGAACCAAATCAATTCAACATCTTCCAAAGTCAACATCAGAATAAGCTCTTAAACTAATGCATAAGGAAGCAAAAAGCCAAATGCCAAAATCTTGAGTACCATGGAGATACCTGAAAATTCACTTGACCGTTTGTTGATGTGAAGCACGTGGGAAGAGTCTCTCATGTAAACCTCCAATTATCTCATCCTCAACAAAGATCATCATCTTTATGAACAAAGACACTCTCCTTGAACATATGCACTGTACTGCATCATTTGGACTATTGCCTTTGCAAAACAGAGGTGGAAGAAGCATCTTCAAAAGATAACACTTTTAGCACGAGATGCATGAGTAAAGGAGAACCAAATCTTATCACTAAACATATGAAGTGAGCATCCGAAATTCACTAGCCACATGTTCTCCCTCGCGTGAGAAGCCTACATAGAAGCAGAAAGTGTCGAGGTCTCGATCTTGGGTTAGAAATAAGATGTTTAGGAATCCGATCTTGAGACACCCGACGCACAACAAAGAGACACAACACGAGTATTCTTATGCACAAAATCAGATTTGCCTTTTCCGTGTTTTTAGCATCAAAAGGTGTTTGTTTCACCCTAGGCACATAATGAGAAGTGGAGTGTGCCTTTCTGAAATTAGACCTAGCATTAAACCTTTCTCTCTTTTGTTGTTTAGCTAGTCTAAAGCAAAAGTCTACTAAATGTCCATCTCTACCACAATGAGTGCAAGTGTACTTAACATTATGTTTAGCTTTGGAAGTAGAAGCAACATTTGCATTCATCATAGTAGAAGATAAAAGACCAAATTGATTTAAAGACAGCTTTCTTAGGCTCATTGACAATTTCAAATTTTCCACTTTCAAGTGTTTTGACAACAGTGGGAGCATGTGATTTATGATGAGCATAAGAATCAAAACCTAAACCTTTGTTATGAGTGCTGACTTTTGATTGATCCAAGATCATGTTTAGGTTTTTCTTTCCTTTAGTGAAACGTTCTAATGACTTTTCCAAGTAATCAATTTTTCGAGAAAGAGTTAAACAATTATTACAGGGAACGTCCACTTTTCCTTTTTGCTTGCGACAAGTTGAGCATGAAAGAACCTCATGTGTAAGCAAATCTTCTGTCATTTGAGAAACCCTAGCATTTGCATGATGCAACTTCAATTCTAGTATGGAGCATATAGAACATGGAGTTGTATCATGTAAATCAATGGTATGGAGTTGTATCATGTAAATCAATGGTAGAACAACTAGCATGTTTAACAAGTTTCTCATTTTTCTCATTTTCAGCATTGATTTGCTCTAACAAGGTAACATGTTCTTTCCTAAGCAAAGTAAGCTCATTGTAAATTAAGTCACATGATTTGCAAGCATCATCATCAGGAATCAAGGTTTTAAGTCTAGCAATTTCAGCATTCAATGACTCAACAACAAAATCATGTTTCTTAATTTTCTTGTCACGTTTATCAAGCAATTTACCAAGTCGAGCAACAACAATAGCTAATTCATCGTAAGAAGGATCTACCTCATTGAAGTCGCCGTGGTCGCCCTCGCAAAGTCGCTGTCGCTTTTAGCCATGAGACACAACCCCGCCAACTCATGCTTGCTTGGAGTTGCATCGCCCTCATCGCTCCTCGAATCCACATCGCTCAAATTGACTTGTTCAAGAGCGGAAAGAACTCGGTGGACAACTTTGCTGTTGATGAAGCTCTTCTTCTTTCTATTACTTGAAGAGAACTTCTTCTCTTTTCTTCTGTCGTTGTCCTTCTCCTCCTTTGATGTTTTTCCTGCAAGCTTAGGACAATTTGTGCGAATATGGTTGAGGTCACCACACTCATAGCATCTTGGAGGACCACCACCACCTCTCTTTCTCATTCTCACATTTTGTAAAGCTTTGTTAAAGCGAGAAGAGAGTAGTGACAAGTCTTCTTCTGGGAATTGCTCAATCTGTTCATCGGTTAGTGAAGACAAGAAAGATAGAGCAAAGCTTGAAGCAGCACCATTATAAGATATGCTAGATTGAGATGTCAAAGCAATTGATTTATGATCATTCTTTCTAGCAAGAATATCTAATTCATGAGTTTTCAACTTGGAATAAAAAACATCTAAGGTAAGTGTACTCATGATAGTAGATTCTCTAATGGATGTAACTTTCATCTCCCAAATAGACATGTCTAAAGCACCAAGCAATTGTCTAGCATTAGCAGCATCATCAAAGCTAACTCCAACAGCACGAAGATTACTAAGAATTTTATTGAAACATGCAAAGAAGTCATCTAGCGACTCACCGGGTTTCATCTCAAATCGCATGTATTCTTTTTTGTAAAGATCTTGACGAACCTCTTTAATAGTGTTAGAACCCTCATGGTAATCACAAAGAGATTTCCATACCTCATATGCGGACTTGAGATGGATCACACGGTCAAAGTCGCTGCGTCCCAAACCTTGGATGATCAAGTTGCGCGCCTTGCTGTTTGCTTCAACATGTGTGCGATTGATGTCGTTGACGTTGTCGCTTATGTGACTTCATATGGCTTGTAGACCTTCTCCCAAATTGTGAAGCCTTGTGCTTGGATGAACGCCTCCATCTTGGCCTTCCAAAACTGAAAATCAACACCAACGAACACACACGGTTTTGTCGAATAACGATCCATTAATCTAATCACCGGTTAAGATAGATTAGAAAGACCTCGCTCTGATACCACTTGTAGGATCGAAGTATACGAATATAGCAATCAGAGGGGGGGTGAATGATTGTGCAGAAGCTAAAACCAAATTCTTGATCTATTAAAAGTTCACCCCAAAATAGAACCAAATAATTGCCTCTTTTTCGACAAAAACAGAATGATAGAGGTTCGGTAAAACGCGAATTTCCGGAGATCCAACCATCGGATAGATCTGAAATTTGGACACAAGAAACTAGATTCCATTACGAATCGAACCCAAAAGGAATCAGCTCGATCGGACTTACGGATCAAAAGTTATAAGCTTCGCAAGCTTGCTGTTCCAGAACTTGACGAAAATCAATCTAATCGAAACTTGTAGATTGATCAAGAACAACAAACGATTTATAAACAAAACTTTGAGGAACACTAGATCAATACCCTAGAGAGGTTTTTGATGGATCAAATCAAGATGAAACTCAAAAAACAAAAACCAATCTAGAACTAGAACAAGTATGCAAATAAGAACCAAAAGAGAATATTGTAGCACACAAGGAATTAGAAGAATTGATCTTTATTTCTTTTGTCTAAAGTACTCCCATCAAAAGAGTACAAACCCTAAAACCAAGCTCAAGCTCCCTTGCGCCTGTTCTGCTACTTGGTTCGATTGATGCCCTTTAACAGGAGACACCCCTCCTATTTAAAGGACCAACCCACAAGGAGTTCTGAATACGATTCCTATTCCCTAGAAGGAATCTGTATCCAACACAACTCTACTTGGCCCAACCTGGCCGAGTACAACTCTTGCACACGTATGGCAACCCTACCATACTCACGTGACTAACACTTTGCATGCATATGACCACCTGCCATACTCACGTGACTAACACTTTGCACGCGAATGACCTCCTGCCATTCTCACGTGACTAACCATTCTTCATGTGCACCATTCTCTTAGCCCGAATGTCCCGCATGACATCCTTGACCACCAAGACCTCAGTTCCTCCTGAACCTAGTCCCAAACCTCAGTTCCTCCATGAACCTAGTTCCGGTCCCATCATCGACCACATTCGTCTTCGAGCAATACCTGCACATGAACAAACCACAAAACAAATCCGAGCACAAGTCCACGACTTGACTCAATGTCAATCCATGCAACTACTCACATGAGCATTGCATAAAGTCCACTTCAAGCATCATGAAATTCTCACAAATTTCATAATCTCAAAAACAAATCAAAATTCAAAGTCCAAATTTGCACAAACCCTAATCGAGCAAAAAACCATTCACGACGGACCAAAAAATTTGGTCTGGTGTATATGTAAAACTTACTGTCTTTTAAGAACTTGGTCCCGCGCGTAAAAACGAAACTTACTGTTTCTTGTCAAATTGTCAAACACATGCACAAGCACATTTTGCAAAACCAATTCTAAGTTAATTTTTCAGTTCAAAGCCAATTTTTCAGCACATGATTTCACACGGATTAAAAAATCGCAGCGGAATTAAAACTGGCCGAACTGGTCAATCCGTAGTCTCCGGGTATTTGGTCCGGAGTCTCCGGCATGTCCGGAGTGTCCGGTATTTTATCCGGATACTCCGGGTTAGCTGGCTCAGGAGCGCGGCTAAGAATACTCTAGCAAGCACAATAAACTACAATAAATTGATAGCAAAAGCAACTTAGAACAAAAGCTAGTATGGATTTGAATTAAAGCTAAGCAAGGAGCTAGATCTAGCTTTACAAAGACAAATCCACACAAGCTCGACTAGGAAGTAAACGAGAAAGAGAGGGACACGAATTTTTCACCGAAGTTCGGATTCTTGAAGGGAATCCTACGTCTCCGTTGAGGTGGCTCGGTCGCACTTGAGAAAAGGTCTCTTTCAACCCGCTTTCCTCCCGGTGTTGCACAAATGCACTCGCCGGCTTCACTTCTTGTCTCTTCCCTTTCGGAGGCAAGACACGCCTTCACAAACGACCGGGGCTCACCACACGCGTTGGTAGCTCCCGGTGACTCCTAGCCGTCTAGGAGACCTTCAACCTCCAAGAGTAATAACACCACGGAAGTCGCTTGGAGGATGAACTAGTGCTCAACAACTAGAAAGGAATGCACCTAGCACTTCTCTTCTTCCTCACCACACCAAAAGAGATCAAACAACAAATCAAATGGTGGGAGGAAGTATGAGCTCTATTGAATGCTTGGAAGAGGTTAGGAATGGCTTGAATGCTGCAATGAATGAGCTCAATCCCGATCCTACCCGTTGGGGTGGGGTGGAGGCTTTAAATACCCTTTTTGAAAACTAGCCGTTTGACCCCATTTTGAACTGTCCGGAGACTCCGGACAATTAACCTGGAGACTCCGGGTTGTCCGGACTCTCCGGACAAAATGTCCGGACACTCCGGACTCTCTGGAATTCGAGATTTGACCGAGAGGGTTAACCCGGAGACTCCGGACTAAATGTCCGGATACTCCGGACTGAATCCGGATACTCCGGACATAATGTCCGGACTCTCCAAGTTTACTGGCTCGGTTTGGATTCCAGATTTTGGAAAATGCAAGTGTTTGAGTGCTAGTTTGTATGCAAGTCTTGACCTTGAGCACATGCACATCCTAAAACCGATTTTCCGTCGCATCCTCTTAATAGTACGGCTATCCTTAAGACTCAAAACAATATGAAAATTACAAGTCTTCGTCTTGATGCCGTTTTCTCGAAATTTGAAGTGCTTAGGAGCGTCTAATCTTATTCCGAGCTTGATGTGATCTCGAGATCTGCGTTATTCTTTAGTTGAAACATTAGATCTCTTTAATTGTGTCATCATTAATCACCAAAATAAAATGAGGGGCCTAGATGCACTTTCAATCTCCCCCTTTTTGGTGAATTGATGACAACACAATTAAAGGCAGATAAAATGATATGAAATTGACTTTAGCAACTCAAATAAAAGGTGGAGCTCCCCCTAAATGTATGCATTAGAAGTATTGAGTGGAATCAAATGCACATATTTAACGAGAAAAAAACGAGAGCTCCCCCTCAAACATTGCATCCGAGAGCATTCATCACGAATAACTGAAAGGAACCCATGCATAAGATAAACATAATGTGATTACATGGATAAAGTGGAAAAACAGAGTTCACGACAAACAAGACAATAAGCAACAATAAAAAGCAACAAAAATAGTCCACATGCGACAGCAAACGATAAACGAGACAACTAAGGAAACGACGCTAAAGATATCACTCCCCCTTTGGCATCAAGACACCAAAAGGAATGGAGAACACGGGAAGTCACTCGTCGTCGCCTTCGTCGTCGGACGCTGAGTACTCGCTGCCAGGGTCATCTCCAGGAGGAGGTGGAGCAAAAGAGGTGATGCCAAAGAGCTGATCTGCAGAGGTGGCATCGCTACTCTCCTCGGAAGACCCAGAGGAGTCACTGGGAGAGAATGCCTCGCCATTGTGGCGGCGGATGCTGCGAATGTCTTGACCATTTTTCTTGATATGCCTGCTCATCACCTTCTGCCTGGTGGAGATGTCGCGACAAAGGCAGAAGACGTGCTTCAACATCTTCTGGAGCACGCTACCTGGAACCTCAGTCTGCTCAGAAGGAATGGCCGGAGGCACAGCAGGAGCAGGAGCAGATGTAGAACTCGAAGCGCGACCTCGACGAGTCCTTGGAGGAGTAGGACCAGGAGCAGCAGGAACAGCAGGAGCAGTCGGAGGACAAACCTTGTATGAAAGGTGCTCCTCATCCCTGACAAACTTTAGACCACTGATAGATGTGATCAAAGCCATCACAAAAGGAGCGTAGCTACAGCTGGCCATATTGCTCTGCGCATTCTGCCTCATTGTCTCCCAAATGAAGTCGATAATGTCAAAGGGATGAGTGCGCTCAACAAGATGATATAGCAGGTTCCTTCCATAGGAACTGATGGCAGAAGCATCTCCCTCCTTGGGCCAAAGAGTGACCCTCAGCATCCTGTTGAGGACAGCAAGCACATCCTTCAGACCCTTGATGGTCCCCACTGTGAAACTCCTGGAGGTGTCATACAAAGACTCGATCTGCTCAGGAGTCAAAACCTTCTTCTCATGAAGCTTCGGACTGTCATTGTAGCGAAGGCTGAGGACTCTAGCAAATCTCTTCTTGTTGGCCTTGTACCACACCCTATCAGTCATCCACCAAATGGCATCCTCAGTCTTGTCAAAGTACAGGGTGGCATAGAACTGCATAACTATCTCGTTGTTCCAATCACTCTTGAAGGACATGATGTCCTTGACCTCATGCAGCTCACAGATCTCAAGAATCTGAGCGAATACTGGATGCTCAGCAGCTGCCATGTACTCCCAGTCGATGGTCTTCATCCTGACCACTGGGTGCTCAAGAGGGTAGAGGACCGTCTCATAAAAGTCTGACTGGAATTTGTTCCAGAAGCGTCGGTCCACATACTCATCCTGATGGAAGTCGAGCGGATCTTTCTTTCTATGCTCAACTATAGCCTTGCCCTTGCCAGAACCCGTCCTGTAGTCAATCACTCTCATCGGGTTGACTGACATAGGGTACCTCCACACAGACTTGGCTTTGGCCAAGGGGCCAATGAAATGACCTGAAGCACGGAATTCCCTTCTCTTCTGATCCCTCAACCTAGCATGAGTGTCTGCAGGGTGCTCGTCTGGATCAGGCTGAGTTAGAGGAGGAGACTGACCCTGAGGCTGCGGCTGCGGCTGCTGCTGAGACGGCTGAGCTTGAGGCTGAGAAGATGACTGAACCTGAGGCTGCGGACCAGATGAGGTCCCAATCCTCAGCGCACCTCTTCCCCTGGAGGTGGGCTGCTTTGCCACGGCGTGTCGCGGCCTCTTGGGCGCCGGACGAGCAGATGGAGAACTGGAGGGGCTGTCCGGTGACGGAGAGTCCCTAGGAAGGTCACCACCACCACCAACAGAAGACCCCTGAGAAGGATCCATCTGACTAGACAAAGCGAGGGAAAAAGATTAGCCGCAAGGCAACTTGAAATTTAGAGGAAAAAGCAATCTGGCCGAGGCACCCAACCCGGAGAGTCCGGACAAAATGTCCGGATACTCCGGACTGACCCGGAGACTCCGGACCAAAAGTCCGGACACTCCGGATGCGCCAGAACTTGCGCACGGACGGGTGAGAATTGAGGAATTCAACCCGCACAAAAACAGGAAATGAATCTAGATTTCCTCTAGGATGTACAAGAAACGAGTAGGGCACAATCTAGCAAGGAATTTCGCGGGATTAGGGCACGGATTGGAACTTACCTCAAAGGATTTGAGCACGAGGAATACGGGCGAGTAAGAACCAAGAATCTCCAATCTTGAGGGCAACGAGGAGTCAATCGGTACCCTAAAAGAGATGAAGCACAAGGAGAGACCCTAAGAACCGCGAGAATTGAACCAAACCCGGAAAGAAAGGAGTTAGGACAAAAGGATCCTTACCAAGATCTCCAATCCAAGGATGAGGAGGAGTCCAAAACCCTAGGAGATGGAGGAGAAGGAAGGAACCACGCCCTAGCCTTGAGAGGAGCACGGGAAAGGGAGAGGCGCACGGTGGGAATAGGAGAGAAAAGAAACCGCGCGGGATTAGGGGAACTTAAACCGTCCGCCCCAACCCGGAGACTCCGGACTCCAGCCCGGAGAGTCCAGCCCAACCCGGAGAGTCCGGACAAATAGTCCGGATACTCCGGATGATCCGGAGAGTCCGGATTAAATACCGGATACTCCGGGTTCCCCAGCTCGGTTAGGAAGGAAGGATTTTGCACGACGATTCAAGGAATTTGGTGGAACGAGAGAGAGAAAGAGACCTTATGATGTCAACTTGATATGTGACCAGTGAACAAAGAATCAAACAAACTATGGTCACATAGCAATGACAAGATCAGAGGATCAAGAGACAAAAATACAGGATAAATTCAGAGAAAGAGATGAATAAGATTTTGAAATCCATTTTTCATTCACCAAACAACATGTGAGCACTTATCAAGCCACGTTACGAGAATCTAAAATATTTAGACCACTTCTCAATTCACAGAACCTTTTCTCGTCAAGGGGCTTGGTAAAGATATCGGCTAATTGATCATTTGTACTCATATGTTGGATGTCAATTTCGCCTTTGGTTGCGTGATCTCTTAGGAAATGATGGCGAATATCTATGTGTTTTGTACGGGAGTGTTGGACAGGATTGTTGGCAATTTTTATGGCACTCTCATTGTCACACAATAGTGGAACACTTTTGTAGGTTAGGCCATACTCACTCAAGGTTTGTCTCATCCAAAGTAATTGGGAACAACAACTCCCGGCAGCTATGTATTCGGCTTCTGCAGTGGATAGGGCTACGGAATTTTGTTTCTTGGAAGACCACGAGACTAGAGACCTACCCAAGAATTGGCAAGTCCCCGAGGTACTCTTCCTATCCACTTTACAGCCGGCATAATCCGCATCGGAATAGCCAACTAGCTCAAAGGAAGATCCTTTCGGATACCAAAGTCCAAAATGAGGAGTGTGCACTAAATATCTCAAGATTCTCTTAACGGCCACCAAGTGGCACTCTTTTGGAGCGGCTTGAAAAAGTGCACACATACAAACGCTAAGCATGATATCGGGCCTAGATGCACAAAGATAAAGGAGAGAACCGACCATCGAGCGATATACCTTTTGGATGACCGGTTTACCTTCTTTGTCGAGGTCTAGATGCCCATTGGCTTGCATAGGCATCTTTATTGGCTTGGCGTCCTCCATTCCAAACTTCTTTAGCATGTCCTTGATGTACTTGGTTTGACAAATGAAGGTTCCTTCCTTGAGTTGTTTGACTTGAAAGCCGAGGAAGAACTTCAATTCTCCCATCATGGACATCTCGAACCTTTTAGTCATAATCTTGCTAAACTCTTTACACAAATGTTCATTAGTAGATCTGTGACACTACGGTATGGTGTGACATTATAGAATGTGAAATTAGAAAATAAAACCTTTCGGCTTGAGGTTTACTCGCGTTTTTGGTCCGTTTGAAGTGATGTGTCACCACGGAGTGTCGTAACCTTTTAAATGGTGTATGTTAAGGTCAAAAACTTTATGAAATATGGTATGGCAGGTTAAAACCATAAGGTATGGAGGTTAATAACGTTTCCGGGTCGTTTCCGGGCCGTTTTTGGGGTTTTGGGCCTTCCCGGGGGAGTTTGGGCCTTAAGTGGGCTTTGGTGGGATGGAGTAGGTCTCCGTAACGGACTAGGATTGGGTGTGGGGGCTGGTAAAAGGGCTCCCCACCAGCCCTTGGACGTTCACCCCTGCCCCTTGTGCGCCCTTCCCCCCCACTTGCCCTTTTCCTAGCCGCCTCCCTCCTCCCTTGGCCGTGCGCCTCCCCCTCCCTTTGCCCCATTGCTCCCCAACTCTCCACCACCTCTCCTCCACCCCCTTGCTGCCCTAGGGTGGTCTCCACACCTCTGCACCTTGTGGATCCATCCGTTGGAGCGAGGAGCGAGGAGCGAGGAGCGTGGAGCGAGGAGCGATCCGCGAGGAGATCTATTGGAGATTCGTTCGTTGGGCAAAGGTATGATCATGGGGATCCTTGGAATTGATCTAGGTACTGTTCTTAGGGTGATTATCAAGTTTTTAGATCAATTGGTGGTGCTGGATTGGAGTTCTTTTGGTTAGATCTAGACGTTGCCACGTTTCTGTTTTCGGGCAGATTGAGCAGTCGGGCTAGGGTTCGAGTTTTCGTCGATTTAGTGTCCGAATCTGTCCGTACGGACTTAAAAGAAGTTGTAGATAATTTAATTATCTTTCCGTGGAGATAAAGCACGTTAAAATCCGATCAGCCGTTTGAAAGTTATGGCCATTTTACCGAGCATGTTAAAATCTGTGACGCAATTAGAACAGATCGTAGTAATCTGTAGATTAAACAATTTTAGAGTCCGAATCAGTCTTTCCGTATAACTAGAAAAAGGTAGGAAATTTCCTAAGCTTCGCGATGGTGTACTCGTTTAATCGATTTGGAGTCCCAGAACTCAAGTTATGGCCTTTGCAAGGCTGCTGTCCCGCCGGGACAGAACCTCTGTTTTAGGTTTTGCGAGTAGCGGGCAATGTCGGGTGAGATGGGGATTTGTGTACTGTTTTGTGGGCATTATTGAGAGTATGTGATGCCATTGTGCAGGTGGTGTGACCCCGGGGGTGCCCTCTACTTCCCACAATCCCGTCGCCCACGGTTGAGGCAAGTGTGTTGTGATGGATAGCGAGTTGTAGGTTGCATGTTGAAATTAGATTGAATTGTCTACATGATATATGACCACTTGCCATGTTTTAATGATTGCTATGATATTATGAGCATGTTTAAGATGTTATGATGCCATGTGTTAATATATGAGTTTTATATATTGTTGGCATGCTTGCATACATGACATGTTACATGGCCCGGGCGGTGAGAAAGTCATTAACTAATCCGGGAAGGTCGGTGAGAAAGTTATGACTAATCCGGAGAGCCAATAGAGTAAGTCCTACATCGTGATTCCATCTACCGTGGGTTGTGGAAGCGAGGAGTAGGCACCCTCCATCTTCGGGATGGAAGGGGGGAGAGGGTGCACACCGACGGGTGTGTACTCAACCATACCGGTATGAGTTTCCAAGGAGATATGAGCATAACATTGCATTGCATTGCAATACATATTTAATGATGATGATGTTGTTATGTGCTCAAGTATGAGATGTTATATGTGATGTAAGGTAATATTGTCTTGTAAATGATCTTGTTGTCCATTACAATATGCTTGCTGAGTTTTCGAACTCACGCTTGTGTTTTATGTTGTTTTTAGGTACTTTGAGATCGGCATGCGGGAAAAAGGGGTCTAGCTACATTTCTACACGTAGCTCCTCCATCATAGTCCATAATTAATCACTTGGAGACATGATATTAAGAGTTGTGCCATAAACTTAGTGTAGGGCTTAATTTAGCATGCTTATGATTCCTTATTTGCTTGGTTATAGCTTATGAAGTGGTTGAGCATGCTTTTATCGGCGTAATTTGATGATATATCCATTTATGTTGATGTTTTATTTGTCGTGTGCTATGACATATCTTGCCATGATATTGATATTGTGTTAATTCATGTTAAAACAAAGGAGATGCTGCCGAAATCTCGGTTTTTAGCATGTGCGCCTTTGCTAGAATTTCTGTTTAATTGTGGTATTTAGATGTTGTTTAGCTTATGTTTGGTAGCATTCAGGCATATTAAATGCCGGGGTGTTATTCTGATTGGTATCGAGGCTGTAGGTCCTTGGAATGCGTATTTTTAGTGTCATGCCATAGGGTACAACTAAAATATGATGTGGAATAACTTAGAAACATGGCTTAGGTTTCAACTAAAACTTTGTCATAGGATAGCAACATTAAAACTTGCAAAAAAAAAGTGGTATAACTAATCTAAAATTTGACACACAATGGATGCACAGTAGGAAAGGGTATGGGTATCGTTTCTTTATGCTTAAATGTTGTATTTAAGCTATGATGTTGAATGCTTCCTTTGATAAAGCATGTTGCTATGTCTATGAGATAAATGACTGAATTGCTCTTGTTGTTGTGATAGAGTGGAATTGTGGTACCGAAGGGTTTCGGTCACCTCTTTTTGTTCATAGTAAGGGTGAGGTTTGACGGTATGGCCGGTTAGCACCATCACCGAAGAACTGTTAACCCCTGTAGGAGAAAAGCGCTTACCCTTTCTATCGTAAATCGGGTAGTTGATTGGAGACGAAAAGGAAGAGTTAATGGTGGTTTCCTTCGGATGTTCTTTGTCGTTCTGACGGTCGGTGTTTGTTGCTTTTCTTGGCTTTAGCTATTTTGAACCAAATGAAAAGGTGATGGGCTTTCGCGGATCGTTCCGTATGCGGTGTGTGGTTTTGTCTTCCTTGGGTGAAGACGAAGAAGAGGAGTCTAGTGTTGCGCTTCTTTTGGGCGCCTTTCCAGTTTTTGATGCCTGTTAATTGCTTTATGAAGAACAAGCATTCGATTTATCCCTGTGTTTGTCTTTCTCCGAGGTTAACGGAGTTATTGCGGAGTTATGCCAGACCTGGCTGTCAGGGCTGAAGTTCTGTGTCTTTGTAGAAGTAAGTGGTGTTTGATTCGTTATTTTGCTGGTTTAAGAAAATCATCTTTGAAGAACCCTTCCTATTTTGTGAAAGTTTGGAGTTAGGGTTTATTTGCAAAGGTATATTTGATCGATTGGTTCCCTCCAGTAGGAGTCTTTGAGATTTAAAAAGTGTTTTGGAGAATTCCTTTGCATGACCAAGTTTGGGTTTGTCTCATCGCAATTTTGAGAGTCAAATTTTCCTTATGAATTTGGGATGAGTTTTAAAACTAAAATGCTGTAAACAAAGTAGTCTTTTGACTGAAATCGTTTGTCCCTAGTAAGAATTGATGTTTAGCATGTTATGTAGTAGGTAACAATGTGGTTTATGGATTGATGTGTTGCTAAGTTAAATTTTGAGTTGAATCAATTCAATATGAGTAAAATCTCTAAGTTTGAGAATAAATAGACTACTAGTGTTGTAGTTCACTCTTAGCGAGAATGATTGAAAGTGTTAATATACATGCTTAGAATCTTTTGCCTTGCTTTAAAAGTGCTTATGATCCTTGTTAATGTTAAAAGTTTAAACTTTGATGCATAGTTAAAACATTAAGATGATGTAGACTGCTGTTATTGTAAAAGAAACTTTGCTGGTTGTTAAAGATGTTCTAATATAATGGATTAATAGAGAAATTTAATCGTGTTGACTAGTGATTTTAATTTGGATGATGATTAGAGTTGCTATTTATGTTGATGTTTTATTTGTCGTGTGCTATGACATATCTTGCCATGATATTGATATTGTGTTAATTCATGTTAAAACAAAGGAGATGCTGCCGAAATCTCGGTTTTTAGCATGTGCGCCTTTGCTGGAATTTATGTTTAATTGTGGTATTTAGATGTTGTTTAGCTTATGTTTGGTAGCATTCAGGCATATTAAATGCCGGGGTGTTACAGTTGGTATCAGAGCTACTACTAGTATCTTTGGAAGTATGCAGTTGTGTCGCTACAATGCTAGTATTGATATCAATGGAGAAGATATAAGACTTATTGTTAATGATGTTGTTAATGGTAGTGTTAATGCTAGTATTCAGTCTATTTTAAATAGTGGGAGTATGTTGTGTGGTGTTAATTTTGTTATCACCTATGTATGGGGTAGCTAAAAGTAATGTTGTTAGTTGATGATTATGCCCATTTGTTGTTATTGATGACTAAGTAGTTGTGGTAACTGTTTAGATTATTCGTTGGAAAACCATGGTTAAAATAGAGGAAAATTTTAACATGTTGCGATGGAGTGAGCTTTGGATAATTAACATGATGTACAATTTCATCCTTAATGAATGTATGCCTTGGAATCCTAGTTATGAACTTTGTCTTGTAGAGATAATATTTACATGTTGAAGTCGTTGTTTAACTGAATAAGGTTCGGTTGTCGAGACGTGAATATATAGGTGGTATGAAATTTATAGGTTGATCTTGCTGAAAGATTTGTGGAAGTATTATGTTTCAAATTTAGAATAAGATGTATTATGATTCGGTGAGCCGTGGGGATCATGTCATTATAGTCTTGGTTGGGTGCCTTCTTGATAAGCATCATAAACCCTTATTAAAAGTTTTGGGAATGGTAACTAGAGGAAGAATTTGTTGTGAAGCTTTTGGTTGAATTGTGTTGGGGCTCCTCAGGGAGTAAAAAGTGATTATTAAAGTCTTTTAATGGAAAGCGTAGTGGAATTCTAGAGATGGTTCTTTTTATGCTGAGCTTGTGTTTAAAAGCTTTTGGACTGGTTTGGTTGTTTGCCATTTTGGTTGAAGGGTTTTCGGTCAAGGTGTTCCTTATGCTGTGTTTCAGAGTTTCCCCAAAACTCGTAATGTTTGGTGTCGACATTTGGTTTTGGCGAATTTGTTTAGTTCGTGTTGTGAGTTTGGATTTACATCCAAAAGTTTTGAGTCGATCGCGCCCTTTCGCGTTCGCACTGGATTATCTTTGGAATTAATTTTAAAAGGAAGCATATGGTCTTAAAGGGTTGTGTTGGAAACTTTTGAGTTGAGCCCTTAATGTGTAACTCTTTTTGGCTAGAGTTGGAGTTGTTTTGAAAATGTGTGTGATGTTGCGAGTGCTTCAAAAAGGTGGACTTTATGAAAGTTTTACAAAGTGATTTTGTTAGTGAGGTGTTCCCCTTTTGGGAATGAGTTTCCCTCTCCTTGAGGAAGTTCGTGATGGTTGTGGGAGCAGATGCTCGACTTGAAATTTTGATGTTCTTTTCCAAAATGTTGAATTTGGATGAAATGCAATGTTGTGCAAGTTCAGTTTTCAACTGATGTGGGGTCTTTTACGACGTGGTGTTTTACTGTCAACTATGCTGCCGTCATAGTCTATATGAATTTCTACAACCTTCGATGTTAATGGTGTTTCAATTCCTTGATACCTAATAAGTCGTTTGGTGAATGACTAATCGGTACTGGCTGTTCCATGATGAATGAATGGTGGAAAGGAAAACATGTCAACGTTTATCGATGTTTAATGATAAAGGAGTCGTTGAGCCAGGTCGGTGAGAAAGTCATATATGGATACATGACTAATCCGGAGTGCTCTTGAAAAGTTTGCATTCATGTTATGAATCGAGATGTCCATTTCTTTCTAGTATGAAAAGAAAGAATAAAGAATTTCTGGTATGTTGGTTGTGATGAAGGGGATTTGTGTTTCCTTTGCATCTTGGTTTAGAAAGTTAAACTGAATGCTCTTTGGTTGTTGTCGAATCCTTTCCAAAGTGATTGTAGTGCATTGGATTCAAGGTTAAGCATGGGGACCAATTGGGTTCATGGTTTGTGGTTGAGTTTATCCAATCGTTGTGTCCTTGTTTTAGTCCTTGGGTGGAAAGCTTGAGGGCGAGACTCGCTTGGATGAGAAATCCAGTATGGGTTGTTATTGACCTAAGCATTAGGTGTTGTTAGTAGTGGATCGTAAATGGTTTAAAGGTGAGGAGTAAAGGAAGGTTGAGTTTGACTCAATTCAAACCTTCTTGGAGAATTGTGCTGTTGATGTGTTCCTCGATAGGGTTGATTAAGTACTAGTGGACCACTTGGTGGTTGCTAGTAATTGCTTTTCCTCTTCGAAGTGTATTGGATCTTTTGTCGCTGTTCTATGAGCGAGTGGAGTCAACCATAGCATTTTGTTCGGTTGTTACTGTTCTTGCGGGTTTTAAGAACTTTGGTTTTAAAGAAAGCTTTCCCTTTTGATGTTAGCGGTGGGTATTGGTCTTTTGTAAAAGATGAATCTTTTGCATGGTTTTAAACCCCGTTGTTCAAACAGTGGGTTATCTTGGAGTGTAGTGTCTCTCTTGGCTTGCGTCGTCTTGATTACGGTGAACCATAGTAGAGAGGTTGATGTGTGAAAAACACTTTTGTGCATGGGAGCTGAAGAGGGTTCTAGCGGTTGAAGCCGTGTTCTTCTGGAAAGTAGCATTGCTAAAGGGATCAGGCACTTTAGTGCCAAGGAACGTATCGAATGAGGAGTGTGAGACCGTGTTCTTTCGTGGTCTTTTTGGCAATTGGGGTGAAGGAGGAACCGTGCGAGGTTGCACTTTGTTGAGCTAAATCAACATTTCCTCGCCAAGGGTTGGTTTTGAGAACTCGTTTGTCGTTTGTTCCGGTTTGAGTCTTTGTGTGAATGTTTTATGTTGTAAGGAAGTCCTTTGTTCCTCGGGGACTTTGTTATTGATTTTGGCGTCCTTCGGATTCGAGGTCGAATCCTGTTGAAGGGGGGGAGAATGTGACACTACGGTATGGTGTGACATTATAGAATGTGAAATTAGAGAATAAAACCTTTCGGCTTGAGGTTTACTCGCGTTTTTGGTCCGTTTGAAGTGATGTGTCACCACGGAGTGTCGTAACCTTTTAAATGGTGTATGTTAAGGTCAAAAACTTTATGAAATATGGTATGGCAGGTTAAAACCATAAGGTATGGAGGTTAATAACGTTTCCGGGCCATTTCCGGGCCGTTTTTGGGTTTTGGGCCTTCCCGGGGGAGTTTGGGCCTTAAGTGGGCTTTGGTGGGATGGAGTAGGTCTCCGTAACAGACTAGGATTGGGTGTGGGGGCTGGTAAAAGGGCTCCCCACCAGCCCTTGGACGTTCACCCCTACCCCTTGTGCGCCCTTCCCCCCCCCCCCCACTTGCCCTTTTCCTAGCCGCCTCCCTCCTCCCTTGGCCGTGCGCCTCCCCCTCCCTTTGCCCCATTGCTCCCCAACTCTCCACCACCTCTCCTCCACCCCCTTGCTGCCCTAGGGTGGTCTCCACACCTCTGCACCTTGTGGATCCATCCGTTGGAGCGAGGAGCGAGGAGCGAGGAGCGAGCGAGGCGTGGAAGCGAGGAGCGATCCGCGAGGAGATCTATTGGAGATTCGTTCGTTGGGCAAAGGTATGATCATGGGGATCCTTGGAATTGATCTAGGTACTGTTCTTAGGGTGATTATCAAGTTTTTAGATCAATTGGTGGTGCTGGATTGGAGTTCTTTGGGTTAGATCTAGACGTTGCCACGTTTCTGTTTTCGGGCAGATTGAGCAGTCGGGCTAGGGTTCGAGTTTTCGTCGATTTAGAATCCGAATCTGTCCGTACGGACTTAAAAGAAGTTGTAGATAATTTAATTATCTTTCCGTGGACATAAAGCACGTTAAAATCCGATCAGCCGTTTGAAAGTTATGGCCGTTTTACCGAGCGTGTTAAAATCTGTGACGCAATTAGAACAGATCGTAGTAATCTGTAGATTAAACAATTTTAGAGTCCGAATCAGTCTTTCCGTATAACTAGAAAAAGGTAGGAAATTTCCTAAGCTTCGCGATGGTGTACTCGTTTAATCGATTTGGAGTCCCAGAACTCAAGTTATGGCCTTTGCAAGGCTGCTGTCCCGCCGGGACAGAACCTCTGTTTTAGGTTTTGCGAGTAGCGGGCAATGTCGGGTGAGATGGGGATTTGTGTACTGTTTTGTGGGCATTATTGAGAGTATGTGATGCCGTTGTGCAGGTGGTGTGACCCCGGGGGTGCCCTCTACTTCCCACAATCCCGTCGCCCACGGTTGAGGCAAGTGTGTTGTGATGGATAGCGAGTTGTAGGTTGCATGTTGAAATTAGATTGAATTGTCTACATGATATATGACCACTTGCCATGTTTTAATGATTGCTATGATATTATGAGCATGTTTAAGATGTTATGATGCCATGTGTTAATATATGAGTTTTATATATTGTTGGCATGCTTGCATACATGACATGTTATATGGCCCGGGCGGTGAGAAAGTCATTAACTAATCCGGGAAAGTCGGTGAGAAAGTTATGACTAATCCGGAGAGCCAATAGAGTAAGTCCTACATCGTGATTCCATCTACCGTGGGTTGTGGAAGCGAGGAGTAGGCACCCTCCATCTTCGGGATGGAAGGGGGGAGAGGGTGCACACCGACGGGTGTGTACTCAACCATACCGGTATGAGTTTCCAAGGAGATATGAGCATAACATTGCATTGCAATACATATTTAATGATGATGATGTTGTTATGTGCTCAAGTATGAGATGTTATATGTGATGTAAGGTAATATTGTCTTGTAAATGATCTTGTTGTCCATTACAATATGCTTGCTGAGTTTTCGAACTCACGCTTGTGTTTTATGTTGTTTTTAGGTACTTTGAGATCGGCATGCGGGAAAAAGGGGTCTAGCTACACTTCTACACGTAGCTCCTCCATCATAGTCCATAATTAATCACTTGGAGACATGATATTAAGAGTTGTGCCATAAACTTAGTGTAGGGTTTAATTTAGCATGCTTGTGATTCCTTATTTGCTTGGTTATAGCTTATGAAGTGGTTGAGCATGCTTTTATCGGCGTAATTTGATGATATATCCATTTATGTTGATGTTTTATTTGTCGTGTGCTATGACATATCTTGCCATGATATTGATATTGTGTTAATTCATGTTAAAACAAAGGAGAAGCTGCCGAAATCTCGGTTTTTAGCATGTGCGCCTTTGCTGGAATTTATGTTTAATTGTGGTATTTAGATGTTGTTTAGCTTATGTTTGGTAGCATTCAGGCATATTAAATGCCGGGGTGTTACAAGATCCAAATATGATGTCATCGACATATATTTGGCATACAAATAAATCATTATCAATATGCTTAGTGAAGAGAGTAGGGTCGGCCTTTCCGACTACAAAACCTTGTTGGAGAAGGAAGTCTCGTAGACACTCGAACCATGCTCTTGGTGCTTGCTTTAGTCCATATAGTGCCTTGTGTAGATAATAGACATGGTCCGGGTACTTTGGATCTTCAAAGCTGGTGGTTGCTCGACATAGACCATCTCGGAGAGAGGTCCATTTAGGAAGGCGCTTTTGACGTCCATTTGGTACAGCTTAAAATCATGGTGAGTAGCAAAGGCAAGTAATATTCTAATAGATTCAAGCCTAGCTACTGGAGCATAAGTTTCATCGAAATCCAAACCTTCGATTTGAGTGTACCCTTGAGCAACCAAACGAGCTTTGTTCCTTGTCATGATCCCGTTTTCATCTTGCTTGTTTCGGAAGACCCATTTTGTCCCGATTATGTTTTGATTTGGTCTTTCAACAAGCTCCCAAACTTGATTACGCTTGAAGTTGTTGAGCTCCTCTTGCATGGCCATCACCCAGTCCGGATCATCAAGTGCTTCTTCTACCTTATGAGGCTCAAGAGAAGACACAAACGAGTAAAATTCACAAAAATTTGCAACTCGAGATCTAGTAGATACTCCCTTGTGAATGTCTCCGAGTATATTGTCAACCAGATGATCTCGTTGAATACTTTGATGAACTCTTGGGTGAGGAACAGTTGAATTTGTAGCTTGGATGGGTTCTTCATCTTGGGATGCGTTCGAACCATCATGGGCTTGCTTGGACGAGGAGGGAACATCACCTGAGCCTGACCCATCCGGAGACTCCGGTTGTGACACTACGGTATGGTGTGACATTATAGAATGTGAAATTAGAGAATAAAACCTTTCGGCTTGAGGTTTACTCGCGTTTTTGGGCCGTTTGAAGTGATGTGTCACCACGGAGTGTCGTAACCTTTTAAATGGTGCATGTTAAGGTCAAAAACTTTATGAAATATGGTATGGCAGGTTAAAACCATAAGGTATGGAGGTTAATAACGTTTAGGGCGTTTAGGGCCGTTTTGGGGTTTTGGGCCTTCCCGGGGGAGTTTGGGCCTTAAGTGGGCTTTGGTGGGATGGAGTAGGTCACCGTAACGGACTAGGATTGGGTGTGGGGGCTGGTAAAAGGGCTCCCCACCAGCCCTTGGGCGTTCACCCCTGCCCCTTGTGCGCCCTTCCCCCCACTTGCCCTTGCCCTAGCCGCCTCCCTCCTCCCTTGGCCGTGCGCCTCCCCCTCCCTTGCCCCATTGCTCCCCACCTCTCCACCACCTCTCCTCCACCCCTTGCTTCCCTAGGGTGGCCTCCCCACCCCTGCATCCTCATGGATCCATCCGAGGAGCGAGGAGCGAGGAGCGAGGAGCGAGGTGCGAGGAGCGAGGAGCGAGGAGCGAGGAGATCTATTGTAGTTTTCGTGCGTCGGGCAAAGGTATGACCATGGGAACCCTGGGGATTGATCTAGGTACTGTTATTAAGGTGTTTATCAAGTTTTTAGATCAATTGGAGGTGCTGGATTGGAGTAATTTGGGTTAGATCTAGATGTTGCCACGTTTCTGTTTTGGGACAGCATGAGCAGTCGGGCTAGGGTTCGAGTTTTCGTCGATTTAGAATCCGAGTCTGTCCGTACAGATGTTGAAGAAGTTGTAGATAATTTAATTATCTTTCCGTGGACATAAAGCACATTAAATTCCGATCAGCCGTTGAAAGTTATGGCTGTTTTACCGAGCGTGTTAAAATCTGTGACGTAATTGGAACAGATCACGGTAATCTGTAGATTATACGACTTTAGACTCCGAATCAGTCTTTCCATATACCTAGAGAAAGTTGGGAAATTTCCTAAGCTACGCGAGGATGTACTCGTTTAATTGATTCGGAGTACCAGAACTCAAGTTATGCCTTTTGCAATGCTGCTATCCCGACGGGACAGAACCTCTGTTTTTAGGTTTTGCGAGTAGTTGGCAATGTCG
Organism: Rhipidocladum racemiflorum; assembly: GCA_036346355.1. NCBI lineage: Eukaryota > Viridiplantae > Streptophyta > Magnoliopsida > Poales > Poaceae > Rhipidocladum > Rhipidocladum racemiflorum. Next base: position 53,315,049 of record CM070577.1, on the reverse strand, counting down.
GGGTAGATGAGGGTTTGCGTACTGTTTTGTGGACATGATTGTGAGCGTGTGGAACCTATGTGCAGGTGGTGCAACCCCGGGAGTGCCCTCTACTTCCCGCCAATCCGTTGCCCGTGGTTGAGGCAAGTGTGTTGTGATGGATAGCGATTTGTAGGTTGCTTGTTGAGAATAGATGGAATTGACTACATGATATATGATCACTTGCCATGCTTTTATGATTGCCAATGATATGATGAGCATGTTTTATATGTTATGATGCCATGTGTTAATATGTGAGTTAAATATGATGTTGGCATAAATGCATACATGGCATGTTACATGGCTCGGGCGGTGAGAAAGTCATAACTAGTCCGGGAAGGTCGGTGAGAAAGTTATGACTAATCCGGAAAGCCAATGAGTAAGTCCTACATCGTGATTCCATTCACCGCGGTGAGCAGGCGAGGAGTAGGCACCCTCCATCTTCGGGATGGAAGGGGGGAGAGGGTGCACACCGACGGGTGTGTACTCAACCATACCGGTATGAGTTTCCAAGGAGACATGAGCATTGCATTACATTGCATACATAATGATGATGATATTGTTAAGTGTTCATGAATGAGATGATATATATGATGGGAGATGTTATTGCCATGATATTGTTCTTGTTGTCCATTGCAATATGCTTGCTGAGTTTCGAACTCACGCTTGTGTTTTCTTGTTATTTTAGGTACCATGAGAACAGCATGCGGGGAAGGGAAATAGTCACACGCCCACACGTAGCTTCACCATATTGATTCCACAAGTCATTCTATTAGTTTGATAATAAATTGCGTGTGATGATTATTGCTTTAAGGTTTAGCTTTGTTTATGAGAGATTTAATGTTCGTTTGACACTTGGAGACTTTAAGTGCTTGATGTTAGTCTTATATTGTCGTTAAGACTCCATTTATTGCTGTTTTAGATGTCTCTCATATTGCCTTATAATGCTATACTGTTGTTGCTCCTTAAATCCATGTTAAAACAAAGGAGGTGCTGCCGAAATCTCGGTTTTTAGCCTATGCACCTTTGCTGGAATTTTATGTTAAATGTGGTATTTAGATGTTGTTTAGCTTATGTTTGGTAGCATTCAGGCATATTAAATGCCGGGGTGTTACAGTTGGTATCAGAGCGGGCTGTAGGTCCTTGGAATGTGAATTTTAGTGTCATGCCATAGGGTACAACTAAAATATGATGTGGAATAACTTAGAAACATGGCTTAGGTTTCAACTAAAACTTTGTCATAGGATAGCAACATTAAAACTTGCAAAAAAATGGTATAACTAATCTAAAATTTGACACACACTGGATGCACAGTAGGAAAGGGTATGGGTATCGTTTCTTTACGCTTAAATGTTGTATTTAAGCTTTGATGTTGAATGCCTCTTTTGACAATGCATGTTGCTATGTCAATGATATATGTTGTGGTGATAAGAGTGGGGTTGTGGTACCGAAGGGTTTCGGTCACCTCTTGTTGTTTATAGTTAGGGTGAGGTTTGACGGTGTGGCCGGTTAGCGCCATCACCGAAGAACTGTTAACCCCTGTAGGAGAAAAGCGCTTACCCTTCCTGTCGTAAATCGGGTAGTTGATTGGAGACGAAACGGAAGAGTTAATGGTGGTTTCCTTCGGATGTTCTTTGTCATTCTGATGGTCGGTGTTTGTTGCTTTTCTTGGCTTTAGCTGTTTTGAACCAAATGAAAAGGTGATGGGCTTTCGCGGATCGTTCCGTATGCGGTGTGTGGTTTTGTCTTCCTTGGGTGAAGACGAAGAAGAGGAGTCTAGTGTTGCGCTTCTTTTGGGCGCCTTTCCAAGTTTTAATGCTTAGTTTGTTGATTTCTTTATGGGAAGAAGCATTCGATTTATTCCAGTGGTTGTCTTTCTCCGAGGCTAAAGGAGTTTTGTTCGGAGTTGTGCCAGACCTGGCTGTCAGGGCTGAAGTTCAGTGGCTTTGTAGGAGTAAGTGGTGTTTGATTTCGTCATTTTACTGGTTTAAGAAATCATCTTTGAAAGCCCCTCTTGAGTCGTGAAAGTTAGGGGTTTGGAGTTAAGGTTTTATTTGCAAAGGTTTGATTGAGCGCTTGGTTCCCTTTCGAGAAAATTGGCTTTCAACCTTTTTCCTTATGGGAGTCCTTGAGATTTAAAAGTGTTTTGGAGAATTCCTTTGCATGACCAAGTTTGGGTTTGTCTCATTGCAATTTTGAGTCAAGTTTCCTTATGAATTTGTGATGAGTTTTAAATCTAAATGCTGCAAACAAAGTAAGTAGTCTTTTGACTGAAATCGTTTGTCCCTAGTAAGAATTGATGTTTAAGCATGTTATGTAGTAGGTAACAATGTGGTTTATGGATTGATGTGTTGCTAAGTTAAATTTTGAGTTGAATCAATTCAATGTGAGTAAAATCTCTAAGTTTGAGAATAAATAGACTACTAGTGTTGTAGTTCACTCTTAGCGAGAATGATTGAAAGTGTTAATGTTCATGCTTAGAATCTGTTGCCTTGCTTTAAAAGTGCTTATGATCCTCGTTAATGTTAAAAGTTTAAACCTTGATGCATAGTTAAAACATTAAGATGATGTAAACTGCTGATATTGTTAAGAAGCTTTGCTTGGTGTTTAAAGATGTGCTAATCTAACGGATTAGTAGAGACTAGTGACTTTAATTTGGAAGTTGATTGGAGTGGTTATTTATGTTGTTGCAAACTACTAGTATATTTGGAAGTATGCAGTTGTGACCCTTCAATCTAGTTTTCAATCTATTTTAAATAGTTGGAGTATGTTGTAATTTTGTTATCACCTATGTATAGGGTAGCTAAAAGTAATGTTGATCGGTTGATGATTATGCCCATTTGTTTTTATTGATGACTTAGTAGTGGTGGTAGTTGTGTAGAATACTTGTTGGAAACCATTGACTAAATGGAGGGTGTTGTAACCTGTGGTGATGGAGTGAACCATGGATACTTAACCTGATGTAGAGTTTTATCCTTAATGAATGTATGCCTTGGAATCCTAGCTATGAACTTTGTCTTGTAGAGATAATATTTACATGTTGAAGTCGTTGTTTAACTGAATAAGGTTCGGTTATTGAGACGTGAATAGATAGGAGGTATGAAATTTATATGTTGATCTTGCTGAAAGATTTGTGGAAGTACTATGTTTCAAATTTAGAATAAGAAGTATTATGATTCGGTGATCCGTGGGGATCATATCATTATAGTCTTGGTTGGGTGCCTTTTTGATAAGCATCAAAAACCCTTATTAAAAGTGTTGGGAATGGTAACTAGAGGAAGAATTTGTTGTGAAGCTTTTGGTTGAATTGTGTTAGGGCTCCTCAGGGAGAAAAAAAAGTGATTATTAAAGTCTTTTAATGAAAAGCGTAGTGGAGTTCTAGCAATGGTTCTTTTTGTGCTAAGCTTGAGTTTAAAGGCTTTTGGACTGGTTTGGTTGTTTGCCATTTTTGTTGAAGGGTTTTCGGTCAAGGTGTTCCATAAGGTGTGTTTCTGAGTTTCCCTAAAACCCGTAGAAATTGGTGCAAATATTTGGTTTTGGCTAATTTGTTTAGTCGGTGCTATGAGCATGGATTTACACCCCAAAAGTTTTGAGTCGATCGCGCCGTTTCGCGTTCGCACTGGATTATCTTTGGAATTAATTTTAAAAGGAAGCAGATGGTCTTAAAGGGTTGTGTTGGAAACTTTTGAGTTGAGCCCTTAATGTGTAACTCTGTTTGGCTAGAGTTGGAGTCATTTGGAAAAAATGTGTTTGGTGTGCGGATGTTTCACAAGTCTGGATTTTTATGAATGTGTCATAAGTAAATTTGGTTAGTGGAGAGTTTTCTTTTGGGATTGAGTTTCCCTCTCTTTTGATACAATTTTTGGCGGTTGTTTGCGCAGATGTTGAAACGTTGGAGCCGATGTCTTTTTTCCAAACGTTGATTTTGGTTAAAATGCGATGTTTTGCAAAGTTTAGCTATCTATCGTTGGTGGGTTCTGATTTGATGTGGTGCCTTACTGTTAATTATGTTGTCGTCATAGTCTATATGATTTAGCGCAACCGTCAGTGTTATGGGTATTTCAATCATTTGATACCGAGGAAGAAGTTATTTGGTGAATGACTATTCGGTACCGTTGTTCCATGATGAATGAATGGTGAAAAGTAAACATGACATCGTTTTTACATGTTAAATGATAAAAGAGTCGTTGAGCCAGGTCGGTGAGAAAGTCATATATGGAGATATGACTAATCCGAGTGCTCTGAAGAATGTGCATTTATGTCATGAAACAAGATTTCTCTTGCTTTCTAGTATGAAAAGAAAGAATGAAGAAATTATGGTATCTTGGTTGTGGTGTAGGGGATTTATGCTTCCTTTGTGTGCTCTTTGGATGTTGCCGAATTCTTTTCAAAATGGTTGTTAACGTTTTGGGTTTGAGTTGTCGTGAGTACACTTGGGCTTGATAGCTAAGTGTTTTTGTGTGAGGGCGAGACCCTCTTAAGAAAGGAACCAATTGTGGTTTGGTAAGGTTTTTCGATCCTAGCTTGGGGCTAGGTGTTGAACCCTAGTGGTATAAGGGTGGTTTGTGATGGAGGTTGATGATGTATGGGTTTAACCATTATTAAGTGTAGCGATGGGTGGAAGTGAAGTTGACGGTAGTTCGGTGATATTTGTCCTGCCGTGAGCATTTGTCGTCACTAGTTGTTTTTGGATTTGAGTCTTGTCTGGGAAAGGATGGAATGAAATGTGAGTATGATGGTGTATCGGAAGGGCAAGTGTGCCTTAATGAGTTTTCCCCTCGATGAAAATTTTCGGGAATGTAGAAAGGTCGTTAAAGGAATTGTGACTTCCTTTGATTATGTCATGTTGAGTTTAATGGAGTATGGTAGTCAGGTTGGTTGTGATAGAAGTATGAAGTGTTTGCCGTGAGGATTCGAGCGTTTTGGGTTGATGGAGCCCTTTGTGGTTGAAACGCAGATTCTGTTGGGAAATTGAAGTGAAGGTCGATTTGTGAGGGGTTGCCCTTAGTTGAGCTAGATCAACACTTTTTCTCTATGTGTTGGTTTTGGGAACTCGTTTGTTGTTTGTTCCGGTTTTAGTCGTTGTGTGAATGTTTTGAGCTGCAGAGAAGCCTTTTGTCCCTTGGGGACTTTGTTGTTGATTATGGCGTCCTTCGGATTCGAGGTCGAATCCTGTTGAAGGGGGGAAGAATGTGACACTACGGTATGGTGTGACATTATAGAATGTGAAATTAGAGAATAAAACCTTTCGGCTTGAGGTTTACTCGTGTTTTGGGCCGTTTGAAGTGATGTGTCACCACGGAGTGTCGTAACCTTTTAAATGGTGCATGTTAAGGTCAAAAACTTTATGAAATATGGTATGGCAGGTTAAAACCATAAGGTATGGAGGTTAATAACGTTCCCGGGCCGTTTTCGGGGTTTTGGGCCTTCCCGGGGGAGTTTGGGCCTTAAGTGGGCTTTGGTGGGATGGAGTAGGTCTCCGTAACAGACTAGGATTGGGTGTGGGGGCTGGTAAAAGGGCTCCCCACCAGCCCTTGGGCGTTCACCCCTGCCCCTTGTGCGCCCTTCCCCCCACTTGCCCTTGCCCTAGCCGCCACCCTCCACCCATGGCCGTGCGCCTCCCCCTCCCTTGCCCCATTGCTCCCCACCTCTCCACCACCTCTCCTCCACCCCTTGCTGCCCTAGGGTGGCCTCCCCACCCCTGCATCCTCATGGATCCATCCGAGGAGCGAGGAGCGAGGAGCGAGGAGCGAGGAGCGAGGAGCGAGGAGCGAGGAGCGAGGTGCGAGGAGCGAGGAGCGAAGAGCGAGGAGATCTATTGGAGTTTTCGTGCGTCGGGCAAAGGTATGACCATGAGAACCCTGGGGATTGATCTAGGTACTGTTATTAAGGTGTTTATCAAGTTTTTAGATCAATTGGAGGTGCTGGATTGGAGTAATTTGGGTTAGATCTAGATGTTGCCACGTTTCTGTTTTGGGACAGCATGAGCAGTCGGGCTAGGGTTCAAGTTTTCATCGATTTAGAATCCGAGTCTGTCCATACCGATGTTGAAGAAGTTGTAGATAATTTAATTATCTTTCCGTGGACATAAAGCACGTTGAATTCTGATCAGCCGTTTGAAAGTTATGGCTGTTTTGCCGAGCGTGTTAAAATCTGTGACGTAATTGGAACAGATCAAGGTAATCTGTATATTAGACGACTTTAGATTCCGAATCAGTCTTTCCATATACCTAGAGAAAGTTGGGAAATTTCCTAAGCTACACGAGGATGTACTCGTTTAATTGATTCGGAGTCCCAGAACTCAAGTTATGCCTTTTGCAATGCTGCTGTCCCGACGGGACAGAACCTCTGTTTTTAGGTTTTGCGAGTAGTTGGCAATGTCGGGGTAGATGAGGGTTTGCGTACTATTTTGTGGACATGATTGTGAGCGTGTGGTACCTATGTGCAGGTGGTGCAACCCCGGGAGTGCCCTCTACTTCTCACCAATCCGTTGCCTGTGGTTGAGGCAAGTGTGTTGTGATGGATAGCGATTTGTAGGTTGCTTGTTGAGAATAGATGGAATTGACTACATGATATATGATCACTTGCCATGCTTTTATGATTGCCAATGATATGATGAGCATGTTTAATATGTTATGATGCCATGTGTTAATATGTGAGTTAAATATGATGTTGGCATAAATGCATACATGGCATGTTACATGGCTCAGGCGGTGAGAAAGTCATAACTAGTCCGGGAAGGTCGGTGAGAAAGTTATGACTAATCCGGAAAGCCAATGAGTAAGTCCTACATCGTGATTCCATTCACCGCGGTGAACGGAAGCGAGGAGTAGGCACCCTCCATCTTCGGGATGGAAGGGGGGAGAGGGTGCACACCGACGGGTGTGTACTCAACCATACCGGTATGAGTTTCCAAGGAGACATGAGCATTGCATTACATTGCATACATAATGATGATGATATTGTTAAGTGTTCATGAATGAGATGATATATATGATGGGAGATGTTATTGCCATGATATTGTTCTTGTTGTCCATTGCAATATGCTTGCTGAGTTTCGAACTCACGCTTGTGTTTTCTTGTTATTTTAGGTACCATGAGAACGGCATGCGGGAAGGGAAATAGTCACACGCCCACACGTAGCTTCACCATATTGATTCCACAAGTCATTCTATTAGTTTGATAATAAATTGCGTGTGATGATTATTGCTTTAAGGTTTAGCTTTGTTTATGAGAGATTTATTGTTCGTTTGACACTTGGAGACTTTAAGTGCTTGATGTTAGTCTTATATTGTCGTTAAGACTCCATTTATTGCTGTTTTAGATGTCTCTCATATTGCCTTATAATGCTATACTGTTGTTGCTCCTTAAATCCATGTTAAAACAAAGGAGGTGCTGCCGAAATCTCGGTTTTTAGCCTATGCACCTTTGCTGGAATTTTATGTTAAATGTGGTATTTAGATGTTGTTTAGCTTATGTTTGGTAGCATTCAGGCATATTAAATGCCGGGGTGTTACACCGGTATTTGACCCGGAGACTCCGGACCAGTCCGGACACTCCGGGTTTCAAGCCGGAGACTCCGGGTTGGGGTGCTCGGGTGAGATTCCAGATTTTGAGGTCTTACCTCCCCAATTGCCATTTTCTTGATAGCTTCACATGGTGGTTCTTCCCTGTCAATCACGGCACGATCAACTTGTTCTACTTGAAAACCGTTAGTCTCATCAAAAGTCACGTCACGCGAGATTTCAACGACACCGGTGGTATTGTTGAAGACTCAGTACGCATAAACATTAGTTCCATAACCAAGTAAGAAACCTTCATCTACTTTAGGAGCAAATTTAGAAGACTTAGCTCTTTTGTTAAGGATATAACATTTACTCCCAAAGACTCGAAAGTAGGAGACATTTGGTTTCTTGCCGGTGAGCAACTCGTACGCCGTCTTCTTCAAGATCTTGTGGAGATAGAGGCGGTTGGAGCTGTGACATGCGGTATTGATAGCTTCCGCCCAAAAGCTATTGAAACCTTGTACTCGTCAAGCATCGTCCGTGCCATCTCAATGAGGGTTCGATTCTTCCTCTCGGCCACCCCATTTTGTTGAGGGGAATAGGGAGCCGAGAATTCATGCTTGATTCCTTCATCATCGAGAAACTCCTCCGCACCAATGTTCTTGAACTCGGTACCGTTGTCGCTCCGAATTCTTTTGATCTTTACTTCAAACTCATTTTGAGCTCTTCTCATGAATTTCTTCAAGGTCACTTGGACTTCTCCCTTGTCATGCAAGAAAAACACCCAAGTGAAACGAGAAAAGTCATCGACAATTACTAGACCATACTTACTTCCCCCGATGCTTATGTAGGCGACCGAACCGAAAAGATCCATATGAAGCATTTCCAACGGTCTTGTGGTCATCATCACATTCTTGGCGGGATGGGAGGCACCAACTTGCTTGCCCGCTTGACAAGCGCTACAAACCCTATCTTTCTCAAAGACAACATTAGTTAGTCCGAGGATGTGGTTGCCTTTAATGAGTTTGTGAAGGTTCCTCATACCGACATGGGCTAGTCGGTGATGCCATAGCCAACCCATGCTAGATTTAGCCATTAAGCACGTTTCAAGATTAAGTCTATCCGTATTGAAGTCTACGAGATAGAGCTTACCCTTCAAACGTCCTTTAAAGGCTATTGAACCATCAAGCCTCTTAATGACTTCCACACCCTTTTCATTAAACAAACAATTGTAACCCGCTTCACACAATTGTGCAACGGACAACAAATTGTAGCTTAATGATTCAATAAGTAAAACATTACTTAAGTGAAAATCATTTGAGATAGAGATTTTACCCAAACCAATTACTTCTCCTTTTCCATTGTCTCCAAAGACAATACTTTCGCTATTTGATCCATTTACATCCAAGTGTGCGAACATTGCCTTTTCTCCGGTCATGTGATGCGTGCAACCGCTATCCAAAATCCAACTTGTTCCACCGGAGATATAGGCCTACAAAACGACATTTAGTTTTTGCTCTTTGGTACCCAAACTTGGTTAGGACCACGCACGTTAGTAATAAGCGATTTAGGGACCCAAATAGATCGAACACAAGGAGTATTTTTCGGCTTACGCCCAACATGATAAGCAACTACACGACCAAGGTTAGTCTTTTTAAGCACATAAGAAGCAAAGAACTCGGAGTGAGCTTTGTGCTTGGATGTTCCTTCGCCTTTTACAAAGTGGATAGGCTTGCTTAAAGGAGCAACAACAATGTTGCTCTTTTTGCCCTTTGGCGGAACATACCCAAGCCCTTGCCTCTTAGGATTACCTTGGCGCTTACCGAGATACTCCTCTAAACCCTTGCTTGCCTTGTAGGACTTTTGAAGTCCATCTTCAAGCATCCCCTTAAGCTTCTCATTTTCATGAGCCAAGACTTTCAAAGTCTCACGGTTAGTAGCACAAGTAGCAACATCAATATTATAGCATCTAGCGCAACCATTGCTCGTTGAGGGTAATGAAATATTGGAATTGTTGATTGAGGTAGAAACTTTATTCGAGAGATCAACAAGCTTCACTTCAAAAGCCTTGCAAGCGTCCTTTGCTTGAGCAAGTTGCTCTAAGAGTGAAGCATTGGTAATCTCAAGACTAATTGCTTCATTCTTGGTCAAATTTGAGCTTTTGACCAAGTCCTCATTCTTTTTCTTTTCAAAGGCTAAGCTCTTCTCTAGCTCAAGGTTCTTCTCCTTTTTAAAAATAAGGAGATCTTCTTGAGCTTCAAGAATAGCTTCCTTTTGCTCAACAACCTCCTCCAATCTTTCAATATCCTTAAGTAGCAAGTCTAATTTTTTAACATCAAAATCATTCATAGACTTAAATGCTACTTCTTCCTCATCACTAGCATCATCGCAATCATCTAAGCTATAATCAACAATAGAGTTAATAGGGCTCTTAGATGATACCTTGTGCCCCTTTGCCATAAGACACATTGGAGCATCTTCATCTCCGTCACTCAAGTTGTCGAAGAGGCTCTTCGACTTTGTCGGTGGTGTAGCGATGGCGACGGTGGCAAGTCTCCTTCATTGTCGGAGTCGGACTCGGACTCGGAGTCGGAGTCGGAGTTCCACTCCTTGCCGATGTATGTGTGACCCTTGCCCTTGTACTTCTTGCTCTTGTCCTTGTCCTTCTTGCGTTACTTGTCTTTCTTGTACGGCTTCTCTTCCTTCTTTTCTTTGTGTGGGCACTCGGCAATGAAATGACCGGGTTCCCCACACTCATAGCACTTTCTTGAAGAGTGTCTTCCTCTTGACTTGTTGCCAAAGCTCTTGGAATGGCTTCCCAGCTTGTAGCATTTCTTCTTCAAGAACTTATTGAATCTTCTTACAAGAAGGGCCATGTCTTCATTTGTGAGTGGCCCATTTGATTCTTCTTCATTGCTTGAGCTTTCTTCCACTTCTTGAGCCACTTTGACGGCCTTCAAGGCGATGCCCTTCTTCTTGCCGGACTTGAGCTCCTCCACCACTTCCGCTTCCTTTACCATCATCTCATCCATCATTAGCTGGCCAATCACGTCATGAGGAGTGAGAGTGTCGAAGTTTAGCCGGTCGCGGATGAGTTGCACAAGGTTGCGGTTGGTGGGGGTGATCACTTGGAGGATGATCTTGACAATTGCTTTGTCGGTGAGCTCGGTGCTTCCAAGTCCTTTAGCTTGATTTACTAGCACCATCAAGCGATCAAACATCTTGGTGTAACACTCTCCTTCTTCCAATGTGAATCGGCTTAATTCTCCAATGATAAGCTCGATCTTGGATTCACGAACACTTGACACACCTTCATGTGTCACCATTAGTCTTTCCCATATATCCTTGGCATTGTCGAGGCCATCGACCCGGTTGAACTCAGAGTCGCTCAAAGCGTTGAACAAGGGCATTGACGGCCAAGTCGTTGAAGTGTTGAGCCTTGTCTTCTTCGGAGGTGAGATTGTTGGGATTTGAGGGCTTGAAACCTGTTTCAACAATCTTCCAAATGAAAGGATGAAGTGATCTCAAATGCATCTTCATCTTATGTTTCCATGCCGCATAGCGAGTGCCGTCGAAGTGAGGCGCTCGACTGGACGAGACGAAGACATAGGATGAGGAGTTTGAGACTCCAAAAGAGGAATAATCTAAAGGAATTGCAACCCCTATACTGGAACCCGTGGCCTTGTCTTGGGCATGGGTTTCGGTAACTTTCTCTATTTCCGACATCTTTGATTCTCTAAGCGGTTAAGCCAAAATAAAGGAGATTTGGCTCTGATACCAATTGAAAGGACCAACGATGTCGCCTAGAGGGGGGTGAATAGGCGGATTAAAAAATCGCAGCGGAATTAAAACTGGCCGAACTGGTCAATCCGGAGTCTCCGAGTATTTGGTCCGAAGTCTCTGGCTTGTCCGGAGTGTCCGGTATTTTAGCCGGATACTCCGGGTTAGCTGGCTCGGGAGCGCGGCTAAGAATACTCTAGCAAGCACAATAAACTACAATAAATTGATAGCAAGAGCAACTTAGAACAAAAGCTAGTATGGATTTGAATTAAAGCTAAGCAAGGAGCTAGATCTAGCTTTACAAAGACAAATCCACACAAGCTCGACTAGGAAGTAAACGAGAAAGAGAGGGACACGAATTTTTCACCGAAATTCGGATTCATGAAGGGAATCCTACGTCTCCGTTGAGGTGGCTCGGTCGCAATTGAGCCGGGGTCTCTTTCAACCCGCTTTCCTCCCGGTGTTGCACAAATGCACTCGCCGGCTTCACTTCTTGTATCTTCCCTTTCGGAGGCGAGACACGCCTTCACAAACGACCAGGGCTCACCACACGCGTTGGTAGCTCCCGGTGACTCCTAGCCGTCTAGGAGACCTTCAATCTCCAAGAGTAATAACACCACGGAAGTCGCTTGGAGGATGAACTAGTGCTCAACAACTAGAAAGGAATGCACCTAGCACTTCTCTTCTTCCTCACCACACCAAAAGAGATCAAACAACAAATCAAATGGTGGGAGGAAGTATGAGCTCTATTGAATGCTTGGAAGAGGTTAGGAATGGCTTGAATGCTGCAATGAATGAGCTCAATCCCGATCCTACCCGTTGGGGTGGGGTGGAGGCTTTAAATACCCTTTTTGAAAACTAGCCGTTTGACCCCCATTTTGAACTGTCCGGAGACTCCGGACAATTAACCCGGAGACTCCGGGTTGTCCGGACTCTCCGGACAAAATGTCCGGACACTCCGGACTCTCTGGAATTCGAGATTTGACCGAGAGGGTTAACCCGGAGACTCCGGACTAAATGTCCGGATACTCCGGACTGAATCCGGATACTCCGGACATAATGTCCGGACTCTCCGAGTTTACTGGCTCGGTTTGAATTCCAGATTTTGGAAAATGCAAGTGTTTGAGTGCTAGTTTGTATGCAAGTCTTGACCTTGAGCACATGCACATCCTAAAACCGATTTTCCGTCGCATCCTCTTAATAGTACGGCTATCCTTAAGACTCAAAACAATATGAAAATTACAAGTCTTCGTCTTGATGCCGTTTTCTCGAAATTTGAAGTGCTTAGGAGCGTCCAATCTTATTCCGAGCTTGATGTGATCTCGAGATTTGCGTTATTCTTTAGTTGAGACATTAGATCTCTTTAATTGTGTCATCATTAATCACCAAAATAAAATGAGGGGGCCTAGATGCACTTTCAGCATGGCAGGGTCTTGCTGCCCTCCTCCCCCACATGGGCCGGAAAACTCCACTTTTGGCCCATATGGGGTCCCCCCTAAGGCCCAAATCGGCCCGGAAAGGCTCAAACTCCCGAAAACGGCCCGAAAACGCGATTTAACCTCATACCGTAAGGTTTTATTATCTAAATTTCACAATTTATAAAGTCACGCCATTTCGTAGTGTCACAATAACAGCGATATCCTTTGTGAGAAGTAGGGCACCCGATAAAAATGCAGGCCATGGAATGAGTTGCTAATTTGTGGCGAGCGGTGGCGAAAGTATTTGGATAGCAAAGACACCCAAAAACACGAAGGTGAGCATATGTAGGAGGTTTTTGTAGAGATATTGAAAAGGAGTGGATGAGTTTAGGGCCATTGTGGGTCGTCGGTTGAGTAGGTAAGTAGCGGTGGCGAGAGCTTCGGCCCAAAAGGACGATGACATGCTGGCTTGAATGAGAAGGGTGCGGATTATATTGTTTATAGTGCGGATGGCTCGTTCGGCTTTCCCGTTTTGTTGTGAGGTATGTGGACAAGAGAGGCGTAGGAGGGTGCCATGGGAATTGAGAAGTTCAAAAATGCGGGAATTAATGAATTTGCCTCAGTTATCATCTTGTATGGCACGAATGGTATGGTTGAATTAAGTATTGCGTAAGGGAAAAATTTGTGAAGAGTGTCAAAAACATCGCTTTTGTGACGGAGAGGAAAAATCCAAATAAAATGGGTGTAGTCATCTAGAATAACTAGGTAATATAGAAAGCCTAATAAACTAGAGACAGGAGTGGTCCATAACTCACAATATAACAATTCAAAAGGATGTCGAGTAAGGGAGGTAGAACGACTAAAAGGCATCCGGACATGTTTACCCAATTGACAGGCATGACAAAGAGTGGAGTTAGATTTATTACAGTGCTTAAGCTGAGGAATAGAACATAAATTGGTATGACTAGGGTGGCCGAGTTGACGATGCCAGAGTTCGGTGGAGGATGATGCTAGGAAGCTGGTCTGGATGGAATGCTTGGGGTTTCGGATGGTGTAGAGATCTCCTCCACTATTGCAGCGAAGAGTCTCGGTCTTGGTGTGAAGATCCTTGATAGAGAAACCATAGGGGTCAAATTCGATTGAACAATAGTTATCACGAGTGAATTGTCTAGCGGAAAGAAGATTTTTTAACAATACTAGGAACGATAAGGACATTGTTGAGAGAAAGTGCGATTAGGTGTAGAAAGAGTGGTATGGCCAGTACAAAAAATAGGTAATGAAGAACCGTTGCCGACGGTAACAAAAGGCGGAGAGTGGAAAGGCTTAGGTGAAGCGAGTATGCCAGCATTGGATGACATATGCGAGGAAGCACATGAGTCCATTACCCAGTCGCCGTTGGATGACGGCAGTGCCTTTCCTGGTGACTAATCGCTGAAGGGCTATAAATTACTTGTTTACATCTTTCTAGTGTTTACGACGAATTTGTTCGAATCTGCGTCACTAAGCAGTTCTAACATCTTCCATGACGACAGTTAGGTCCAACTTGCCATGGCAGATGTGCTTCGTTGTTTCCACCTGCACGCTGTTATCAAACCGCCAAACAATAAAGCAATATATCCAATATTTTCTTTCACTATAAACTTGTTTTAAAAAATACTTTCAATGAAAACTATTACTTTTTTTGTTAGACTTTTGTTTTTAGTGGTTGACGCATGCAAGCAACACACAACACACACCACCCAAGCACATACCTGACTGTGCATCCCCTATACACAGCACTACTCTATACCCGCCCCCTCCTCTGGACCAGGCCAGCCATGTCCATTGAGGTATCGAAACTGTGATGCACGTGTGCACCCTAAACTGAGGGAGCATGATATGATTAGGACTGGCTATCTGACGAGTTATTATTGAGCTTCTTTTAAAACTAACATAATACAACATAAAATTATTTTATTTACATTTAAGTGGTTATTTTACATTTGACCTAATGAACCGCTGTCGAGCCGAACATCATTAATATTTTTTCGTTTGAAATAGACTCATTTCAATTTTGAACTCATTAACTAACGTAATAGAAGCAATTTTTATTCTAGGCCTAAATAGCTTTTTTTTTAGCCCAGGATGATATGGTACTACGGCTATCTATAAAGTTTAATGAGAAATTTTTGAGTTTCTTTCAAAATTGACATAGCTTAACATAAAATTATTTTATTTACTATTTAAGTGATTATTTCAAATTCGAACTAAGAGTCACTGTCGAGTCGAGTCTCACGAGCTGAGGCAACGGCGGCGCATAGAAGCTGGGGCGGCGGCGGCGCGATGAGCCCACGAGCTGGGGCGGCGGAGGATCAGACGAAGGAGGGGCCAAGGGGCAGTGCGGCGCAAAGCCTCGGCAACAGGCGGCGGTGGGCCGGCAATGGCGTAGCACGACGAGGGCTCAGGCGCGGCGCTCGCGGCCGTGCAAAGAAGCCTGGGTGTTGGCCGCGCGGGGAAGCGAGGGCGGCGGCGCGACAAGCCCACGAGCTGGGATGGCGGAGGACCAGACGGAGGAGGGGCAGCACGGTGCGGCGTTACCGCACTGGATTGGAGCAGTGGGCATCACCGCATCGGCGGCTTAAGCTTTGGGCCTTTGGCCATTTGAAGTACTGCCTCGGTTATTTGTAAAAAAAATTCTAAAATTACATGGGTTGAAGGGCCAGAATTGATGAGCCGCGCGGCGAACGCGCGGTAAAGATGGGACTTTTTTTTTTCTTGGACTCGACGTCTCTCGGTTAGTCAGTTTCTTGATTTGATTTCAGTGAAAGTGTTTGATTTTTGGTGTGTCCGGTGCAAAGTGGATATTTTTGCTTATAACATCTTGTAAATGTTGGAGTTACGATGTTGTTCGTGCTAAAAATGTGAGGTAGGGTTCTTAGCTTCGAACACACGAGACAAACGCCGGGTTTGAGGTTCGCGCGGACGTGCCAATCTGTTTGACCTGAGTAACAGATAAGGAAAAGATAAAAATCACTCAAAGCCAATTATATGAGAATCGGCTTAGATCGAATCGGCAAGAAGCCGATAGATCTCTGCAATTGATAAGAATTGTGAGTCGGATCAAGGTCGATTCCAAATTGATGGTCGGCCTGGCTCTGATCAGCTGCATAAAATCAATGAAGATCAAGTCCAACTCGGTTATTTAAGCCAATTGAGACAAAAGTAACCGATAAATCTAATCAGCCTGGTGGAGTTGATTGGATGAGCGTAGAGGTAGCTTTTCCCGAAAAAAGCGATGCGCATCAAGATCGGAGAAAAGACAGACCTGAATTGGCGTAAGTCGGCGGAATCAATAATCGGCGATGCGCAACTCTTATTAATTGAGCGAATTATAAAGGAAGGATTACAAAACTAGAGACTACTCCTAGTTGACAGGAAAATAAGGGGAAAGTAAAGCGTGTTTGTGGGTTGGCTCTGGGCGCTTTTCCTCCTCGCCTCTGGTCCTCTTATATAGCACTCGGCCTGAACGTATCCTCCTCGGTCTCTTCAATCACCCGTATCAGCCTCAATCTCTCCTTACCATGTTAAGTCCGATTATATCCGACTCAATCTCTTATCCTACCCGTATCGGACTCAGTTTCCTTTGAATCGCGGCCCTCCAATCCGAAACGGTATCAACTTGCTATAACCGATATATCTCTTACCAAAACCAATCTCCATAAGATTAACCTTGCCAATTTTTGGTGTAAACATATGCCCCCCATTTTTGGAAGAGAACTTGTTGTCTTCCAAAAATCGTATCAGCTTTACGTCGTCGGCTTCTTTCATTTCTTGTGTCCTTAAGCGTTGTAGCCGTCTGCGGTGCAATCGGCTAAGACCAGAGGGGCACCATTTCGGCTTGGGTTCAATCGGCTTTCGGATTTTTCCGACCAGATTGCTGGTTCTGCCGCTGGATTCCGAAGACTTGGGAGCGCTGTCGGATCCCAGAGAATTTGGGGCTTCAGAGGACTCGCCTTGATTCGACGCGGATATCCTTTCACGAATCAGCTTCTTATTCTCCGGTCCTGATTGGCCGTGCACCAGTCTGGATATTCTGTCTTTGTCCGATCGCCTTGGCCAATTCCCTCCGGGGTGCTGCATTGGACAAGATCGCGTTGTCGGCAATGCCATTCTTCGTTCCCAACAGAACTGCCAAAAGGGACACTGCCGATGGGCTTCTTCCTTGTTATTTGGCCAATATAAGTTATCTGGCCGATGAGGATGTTGTTTTTGCTGATAGCTTATCCTTTCGTATTTCTCCCAGAGTTGTGAGGTTGGTTTAGGCCTGATTGTTGGTCTCCTAGTAGGGGATTTTTCGGCCTTGTACCATTGTCCAACTTTTAATTTTCCTTTCGGCTTGAAAATTCGTGAGTTTCGACCGTTTCGGTCGGCTTCTATTTGTAATGAGCCGATTATTATCTTTAGCGTTTCGCCACCATTGGAACTTGACTGAATGTCGACCCGCCGAATTGGCTTATTATCTTCTTATCGACTAGTTTCAGCCGATGTTAATATTTGTACTTGTCGGCTAGATTCAGCATCTTGTATCGGCTCCTTCCCTTTTGCATAACAGAGAACCATGTTGACAGAAAACGGACTGGGAGCAAACTCCATCGTCGGCTCTTCTGCAAATTGTAATCGGCCATCCTGTATAGTCGATTGTATCATGTTTTTGTTATTCCTGTATTTATCTTTGAAGGCCTCATTATCGGAGAAACGGCTTTCTTGAGCCGATACTCGACGTAAGAGATGACTTAAATTGGTGAATTCCTACCCATAGAAATTTTCTTTTAATTGGGGAATTAACCCCTGGAAAGCCAAATCGGCTAATTGTTTATCGGCAGAGTCACACTAAAACACTAATTCCTAATCTCCCTAAATCTTTTAATGTACTCAGTTACCGATTCTCCAAACTTCTGTCGGATAGAACTTAAATATGAAATTCTAAGTTCTAGACTCCCACGAAAAAAGTATTCGTGGAATCGACTTTCCAAATCGACCCAAGTATTAACCGAATTTGGAGGTAAGGTTTTGAACCAAGTGAAAGCTGCCCCTGTCAAAGACAATGGGAACAATTTCACTCTTAAACCATCGGAGTGGGCTGCTTCTCCACATTGTGCAACAAAGCGGCCAACATGCTCCAAGGTGGTGGTGCAATCGTCTCCTGAAAATTTTGCAAAATCAGGGACTCTAAAATTATTGGGATATGGTATTCGATCAATATAATCAGGATACAACTTTCTATAGCCGATTACTTTTCCCTTGGGCTGCAGGCCGAATTGATCTCTCAAAACGGCAGAAATTTGATCGGCCCGATTAACGTTATCGGCTAACGCAGTATTGGGGTTTTGCCACCCCCCGAGTGCAAACTCGGGTGGTTGGCTGGCTCGGGCCAACTGGGCATTAGAGTTCTACCAATTATGGTAACTGGCATCCTGCCCCCCGAGTGTAAACTCGGGCGGTCGGCTAGACGGAACCGACTGATATTGGAGTGATTGGTTGTGCTCATCTCTCTTTACAGCAGGTGAATCGGGTATAGGAACAAAGGGTTCGGTGTATGGGACTACCCTATGCAGGATCAGCCCTCGAGATCGAGGAACCCTAACTGACTCAATCGGCTGAGGAACCGATTGGACGAAAGCATTGGCCGGAACCACCGATGGCAAGTTGGTCGTTGTGCCTAACGTCGCCGCATCGGTGTATGCGTGGTAATTTGTAATCCCGTCCAAACGAACATTGGGTGCCAACACCGTGCCTAACTTTGCCGCATCGGTGTATGCGTGGTAATGCGTAATCCCGTCCAAACGAACATTGGGTGCCAACACCGTAGGTTGGATCAGCATCATCGCAGGTGTGAGAGCCGACCCTTTTGTCGTGCTAGTATTTTGTGCTATGGAGAAAACGGGGTACGATGGGAGTGGCTGTAAGGGGTCTAGCAGTTCCCCAGATGAAGCCAATTCCTGGGCAATTGTCTTGACGCTATTTTTAATCATCGGCTTTAAAGTTGTAACCAAAGCCGATGACTGGTTAGTTAATGCATGATGCATAGATTGTTCAATCAAAGCCGATAACTCGGCTTGAGCCGGCATGTATCGGCTTACCGGCTTGGTCGGGATGCTGCCGTCGCCGATGGGGTCGAGCGTTGGGAGCGGGGTCTTCTGGGTAATACCCCATCAGGTCTTCTGATAGCACCTTAGCATCACTTCCTCTAGTGCTGCCTTCCTGTCTTCAATTTTTTTACGTTGCTCCGGCATCAGATCGGCCAAAGTTGGCACGATTATTGCGCCGGGTCAATGTCAGCAGCCGCTGCAAATTTTCCGGTTGATGTCATATTGGCTTCTCTTGGGTCCCACCGAGCGTGCCAAAATATGTTCGCGCTAAAAACGTGAGGTAGGGTTCTTAGCCTCGAACATACGAGACAAACGCCGGGTTTGAGGTTCACGCGGACGTGCCAATCTGTTTGACCTGAGTAACAGATAAGGAGAAGGTAAAAATCACTCAAAGCCGATTATATAAGAATCGGATTAGATCGAATCGGCAAGAAGCCGATAGATCTCTGCAATTGATAAGAATTGTGAGTCGGATCAAGGTCGATACCAAATCGATGGTCGTCCTGGCTCTGATCAGCTGGATAGAATCAATGAAGATCAAGTCCAACTCGGTTATTTAAGCCGATTGAGACAAAAGTAACCGATAAATCTAATCAACCTGGTGGAGTTGATTGGATGGGAGTAGAGGTAGCTTTTCCCGAAAAAGGCGATGCGCAGCAAGATCGGAGAAAAGACAAACCTGAATTGGCATAAGTCGGCGGAATTAATAATCGGCGATGCGCAACTCTTATTGATTGAGCTAATTACAAAGGAAGGATTACAAAACTAGAGACTACTCCTAGTTGACAGGAAAATAAGGGAAAAGTAAAGCGTGTTTGTGGGTTGGCTCTGGGCGCTTTTCCTCCTCGCCTCTGGTCCTCTTATATAGCACTCGGCATGGACGTATCCTCCTCGGTCTCTTCAATCACCCGTATCGGCCTCAATCTCTCCTTACCATGTTAAGTCCGATCGTATCCGACTCGATCTCTTATTCTACCTGTATCAGACTCAGTTTCCTATGAATCGCGGCCCTCTAGTCCGAAACGGTATCAACTTGCTATAACCGATATATCTCTTACCAAAACCAATCTCCATAAGATTAATCTTGCCAAATTTTGGTCCAAACGGATGCCTTCTTTTTTCGCAGCCGATTTGAGTTTTTTTTAAAAATCCTTGCTGCATATGTGTAGCTTCTTTTACTAGCTCTTTTATACTTGATTTGAGAGCCCTCTCAATTCTTGGGTATTAGTGAGAGAAAAAAAAACACTTGACAATGCTGTAGAACGTTTTCTGACTAGTAGAGATATGTACACTACAATTTACATATGGAATGCTCTCTACCTTCTATCATATATGAAAGATTTAGAGATATAAGGGGTTGCAAATATTTCAGATTGGAAAAAGATCATCAGTTATGTTTTAGGGTTCAAGATTTGGGAATTTGGGGGATTAAGTTCATTGCTTTAGGATTTAGGACTATGGTAGGCGGCAGATATAAATGAAGCTCTCTGCTCTTCTGTTAACAGAAACTGCTTATCTGATGGAAAATTACAGAAGTCACTGTTCATTTATCGTTTTTCAACTAACTTCTGCTTGTTTTGTGTAGTACTTTGCTTGGCCATTGAATGCAACTAGTTTTTGTCTTTGACTTTATCCCAAAAAAAAGCATCGATTTAGCCTTTTTTGCTGTAGCCTCAAGTGCCGAGACAACCGAGTCGGTTGGGGATTTGGGGCAGCAGCGAGCAAGTTGATCTGTTGAATTGCTATATATTATTTTTCTATACTCAATTACTCTTGTTGATGTTGTACAGTGATGATCTGATGACTGACGAAATTGGTATTTGGTAATTGTCTAATTGATTATTTTCAATGAAGCGACGAAACCCATTGGTTCGTAGATTTGCAATAACAGAGAAACAATTTTTTTATTCATGTATGAATTTGAATTGCAATAATAGAGAAACAATGTTTGCTATGTCTCAATTTAGCTTAGTACTTTAAGCCCACCATCTATTTTCATCCTGAATTGTCTACCAACTCTAGAAATTACTATATGTATATGATGAGATGCTATATAATCCTATAAAATTTCAAGATTACTCAATCACATTTGCAAGATACGAAAAATACAATTCTACATAAATAGAGATTTTCTCATGTTTATCACTACTTCTTTTCGCTACTTGTCAATTTTATATTTTTCAAATATGATTGAGTATGATCGTAATATTCAACATGGCTATAAACCCTCCACCTAGATTTTATTTTCTGAAAATTGTATAATACTTTTTTTTTGCTAAGAATAAGTAAAAAGCTTTGTGCGTTATTCATTAAAAAAAAGAAGGAACAACCCAAGAAAGGGTCTTATAACAACGACGCAATGTTGTTTGTTTTGCTCTGAAAGTTGAAATATCTATGCATATTTAGGATGCTTGTTGTTTTACCATGGGATTGTGGATGCTCGTAAGCCCCTTCCGGGGGTGGCACTAGGAACACCTAGCTGATCTTCCAACTTCAGCATGCCATGAGTTTCCATGTTTTTTTTTGGCATGATTTGATGAATGAAATACACCACAAAGGTCACCGTACACCCAATTAAACAATGTTCATACCAGAAAACATGATAATAAACTCATTAATTTTAAGGAAGTCGAGCTTAACTGCTTAGGTTCCTCTTACAATTTCTCCATGTAGCCCTCCACTTATTCATTGATCTCAAATTGAGATATGTGCTCCGACTAATGCGAATTTAATCGCCTTTAAAAGTTTTTCCAGCTCATGAGTCATGACAGCTAGAAAACATGTTAGTTCTTAGCTTTTTAAGGAGATGTATCCATTGTTGATCATCCACTCCAGATTCCAGTGGTTGTTAACATTCTTGAGAGTCCAATAGGACCATCCAAATGTGGCTTGCCCATACACATCCATCTGCACTTTTGAATACCTCTGGTACTCTTCCTTTGTTGCATTAGGCACCTTCCACTCAGCCACCCATTCTCCTGCATAAAACAAGGGCATATTTGAGGGGTTCCTCAGACATGTTTCAATTTCATACTTTGTACCTTTCAGCTATTTATAAAGCTAAAACTTGAGCTCTTTTATAGGTACTAACACCTGACAGATTTTCCTTTTTCAATACTACCACATATATTTCTGGACCAATATGCATGTAAATATAACTTGTTGAAGAGGTATTATTTCGAAAATTCAGCAGGTAGCATTGGATTTTTGGAGCCACTAGATAGTTACTTACCTACAAAGGTGAGAGGACCATTTTGCTTCGTGACAGTGCTGAGATCGCTCGAGAAGTTCGTCCTAATGAAGTCGATGTTCTGCTGCACGGTTAGGTTATCAAACATGTTGTTGAATACCGTGTAGTAATGCACGTCGATGACGGCCCTGGGAAGCCTGCTGGCGAACCCGAGAAGCTCAGTCGAGTTTCCTGACAGCCGGTTCGACATTACCACGTAAGCTTTCGACGAGTACTTCCTTACAGCGTTGTAGCCGTCGCGGTAGTACTTGGTCAGACTTTCCAAGGATGCGCGAGGCGCCAATGGTTCGTTCATCAGCTCTACCGCGAGGAGGCTTGGGCTCTTTGCGTATCTGTAAAATATTCACAAGGAAATCAATTCCCTACCCATGTTTTTTCTGATTGTTCAGTGGCGGCAGTCAGGCAGAGTTTTGATATGGGACCTAGATGCTAAGAAATCGATCACTTGCACCGTCTGTGCAATGATGGCCTCGCTGGTTCCCCACTCCTGCGTGCCATCTCTGGAGGAGCTGTGCTCCCAGGGGTTCTGCGATCCAGGAGCCGCGTGCAAGTCAATGATGAGGCCCAGCTCGTACTCCCTGTCCATGCACAGAAAAAAGAACACATAAACTGTACATTTCGGTTGCGAAACTGGGATACTGTTCCGTTCATTCTTTTTTATCTAATAGATCAGGTTAGCTAGTATTTATTTATACTTCGGTAGTAGAGTGGTAGAATTACTCTCAACAAATCAATATCTAGATTTGATTTCTAATATCCACGGTAAAATTTCTCTATTTTATTATATCAATCTTAGCCAATTGCAAATGCAGAAACGAAGATCCAGGGATTTACTACTGAACACTTACTCTGCCCATTTGAAGGCATTGTCCAAGGCTTGGAGGGAACCTCCGACATAGGGAGCAGGAGGATTGGGGTCACTAGCAATCCACCATCCAACCGGAACTCTCACTGCTGTTAGCCCGCTTGCTGAGATGAATCTGAAGTCATCCTCCACTATGTATGTGCTCCAATGGTTCTGCCAAACAAGTAATCCACAGGATCAAACTAGCAGGATATTTTTTCCTTAGTAACAAACCATAGTTATACACAAAGATTTTAAAAGATTTTGTCGGGTCTAGTACTGAGCTCCAAAAACAAGATTTGCTGCTACTTGACTTGTACCCCCACCGGCAATAATCATTTAGTGACTTCCTTCCCTTCTAATCATTCAGACCCGCTAACTGAGGGACCGATTGTCACTTGTTGACAAAAAATTTCAAAGGAAAGAAGAGTTTCTAGAATGACAAACTATAATGTTGACAGGGAACAAGACTCAAGAACATAAATATTTTAGCTTAGATAAGAATGGGATGAAACAAGCTAGTGTTTTTTAAGAAGGTAGAACTGAATATGTATGCTGAAACTGTACTCTGTAAAACTAATAAGTAATCCACCGCACATTCGGGACGTATAATGCTTCTATTTATAATTTACAATAGTTTTCTTATTTGAAAATTGCCTTATTTTTTCTGAACTGAAATTCGATATTTTTAGCCTTTTGGATCAGCTTTAATCATGTGTCTTTGATTATGGTTTTGAGACAATGGTTCACATATATGACTTATACTTAAGAAAGCATATGTTACCTTATAAATAGACATCCTAATATATAATTCGCATCATGTTTATTTATATTTTTAAAGTTTAGAATTTTGTAGATTGCAAAGCGCCAACAAAAAAATGAAAAGCTATTGGTCTTTAGCGGTTATTTAAATAGCCTGCTATAATTTTTTTCAAACATAAAACGCTACACGAGTGAATAAAATTCTGCGAACACAGCTATAACTGCTATAGCCACTATATTGACCGCTATTTTCTAGATACGATAGTTCCTCTATGTTACATGTGTCAATTCTCTTTATATTTCTAAACATTGCTACGTGTTAATTGTCTTTATATTTTTAAACACTAACTATGATTTATTCATGATCTTCTTCTTTTATGGTATTTGTTATACTTAAATTATATTAATTCGGTTCCAAGAAATAATAAATATTAGTTAAAATACAAATCCATCTCCTAAATTTACATAATTTATATACATTATTTTTTGTTACACATTATATGACTAGTATATAACAATCATAGCATGTGCTTCAAATTTAAATATAGTTTATTATAAATAAATTACCAATACCACATACTAAAAATAGTGAAAATATGTAGATTATAGTAAATTGTGACGTGTAGCATAGCTTCCGCGATAGCTTTTTTATATCCCTCACCGCGATTTAAATCCTTGGTTTTTAGCAACAACTTAATTCCAGGGAACTAAACATAAAATTTCTTACCAATATGAAGTGGATGTAATATTATTTCAACATTTACATGTCTTATTTTGCTATATATATATTCATGCTGCAATGTGGTACTATCAAAGGCAAAGCAGAGCTGCACGTCAAACACATGTGATTGCTTGTCTCACATGTTGGGATATTGCCTCCAAACTTCAGGCAATACGGGGCTATTCGATGCAATAATTGCTACTATGGTTTTTTGTTTCTTTCTTCTCCCAACAGACATACACATAAGATCAACGAAACAAAAGAGACACACTTCTGGCGACAGGAATCTCTCCAAATCATGAGCAGCTACCCTGCA
The DNA here is from genome assembly GCA_036346355.1 of Rhipidocladum racemiflorum. Lineage (NCBI taxonomy): Eukaryota > Viridiplantae > Streptophyta > Magnoliopsida > Poales > Poaceae > Rhipidocladum > Rhipidocladum racemiflorum. Next base: position 53,290,307 of record CM070577.1, on the reverse strand, counting down.
TTCATCGGTATGATCGAAACACTAGCAAGTAGCAACCTACTAGCGGGACAAAGAGGGGCGAGCGTAGCTAAGTTTGCAGTGTTACTGTGGTGCAACTCTTTCACCCATATAATTTGATCTAGAGGTTTGATATCAGTGTTCGTCAATTAAAAATGGTACACATATGTATAGTGATATAGCCAGACCTTGGGCCATCTAGGCCATGGCCTGGCATGGAAACCTAACCCGATTAATATGAAATCTCTTAAAAATCTCTTGAAAAATGGCAAATTGGCCCAGCATAGTTGACCTAGCCTAAGGCTTTGGGTTGGGCTAGCTCTGCCCCTGCATACGTGTACGTCTTAGGAACGTAGGGCTTCTATTTAATTTCTTAACATGTGTAGAGAACATGCACATGTATATATAATGTATGAGTATGATATATGGTTATGTACGTCTACACTGTAATCTAAAGAAAAACTAGTGGGACAAAAGGAGCTTTGATATCTTTTACCCTGAGAACTGGTGTAGCCTTCGTTGTGCCGTAGCCGTTGCAGATCTGGTACTCCCCTTGCAGCTCACCAACTTTGGTCACTGCAAACACGGATGGGTCGTCGTCGCCCCAGCTTGTGCTCTCACCGCGTTCTGCTGTCACCGAATCATCATTGTTTGCCTGCCATCAATGGTAATTTTAGAACTTGTGTTTTTGAAAGGATAACACTCAAAATAATACCCTCTCCAATCACAAATAGTAGTCATTTTAGACAACAATATGATCCCCTAAAACTGAACTTTGACCACTAATTTCTTTGTAATATATTTAAAAATCTAATAAAATTATAACATTATGAAAGTACGTTTTGAGACGATCATACATCCAAACTTAATATTTAGAAGATATCGATAGGTAGAGTTTCAAAAATTTAACTGCACGTATACCAAATTGACTACTCTTTGTGACAACAGTGGTGGTAAATGTTGACTCAATATGGGTAGGGCATATGCTGAATAAATTCTTACGCATTTATACATGTAAATCATTAAATAGTTTTGTTGAAGTTTTCTTTCTACGCTATTCTAATTAAATGACACGTATACTCTGCATTGATGTCATAGAATACATGTAGTCAAACTATATTAATATTGACTAAGTATATTGTTTAGATTGAATATAAATTTTAGATATATCAAAATTTTATGAGTGAAATTGTCATTCAAATATATATTTTCATAATATTATAATTTTATAATCTTTTTAATATACGGTACTCCTCCGTTCTTTTTTATTTGATATCTTATCCGTACCATCAAACTTTAGATTATTAGATTTACCGTTAAAAATACATTCATAACACCGTAATTTTATTAGTATATAAAAAAGTAAATTTACAAAAAGTAACAGTGAAAGACATACTTCTAAGATCATAAAAGGTCAAAAACATCACTTAAAAAAGAACCGATGAGGTAACAGAATTTAGTGGCCGAAATGTTATCTCATAGACTTTATAAAAAAAATGTCAAAAAGCATCACTCTCTTGTGACTAGAGGGAGCAGTTTCCAGTTCTGCCACTGTGTGCATGCTGTGCAGACGTATTTCACCATTCATGAGGGCCATACGGGAGGAGCACTATTGGACAACCGGCGGCGTGCCACTACTAACGGCACTTGGAGAGAAAAAAAAAAGAAATAAATCCAATGGTTACAGGTCCTTGTGATGTGCCGGTCCACTACATGCCAATATGCCATGCCACTATGCCAGTGCACTCTTTCCTCATTCTGTTACCTGCAAGAAGTGCCCGTTTGGTGCCCTGATCCGGATCCGGTTCTTGTCGCCGGCGTTACGCACTACTTGGAACGTCTCCAGCGCCCCAGCCGTGGCCGCCGTCGCCACGACCCCGCCGTCGCCGCCTACGCCCACGAACTGGTTGCCGAACACCCGGAAATTGAACGCCGTCTCGTTGATCCTCCACAGCTGAATCAAATGCACGTTTCACACGACCAGCCAAACTCTGATCAGACCAGAAAAACCACACCAAAACTACACCAGTGAGGTCGGAACCTTGAAAGTCTCCCAGCCGGAGGCCTGCCTCCGGTTCGCGATGACCGCCGCGCCACCGCCCTGCTCGGCCGTGAGGTAGGCGCCCCGCACCACCGATTTGAACTGCAGCTGCGTGCCATCCTGCGCCGCGTTCGATCGGAAGAAACCAGTCAAGAAAAACAGAGAGCCATCACACGTACGCACACAAAGCTACGCTAATTAATTACCAAGAGATCTTTGTTCGGGATGCCGTCGAAGAGGGACGGCAGGATCCAGCCCTCCGTCACGAGCCAGCCGCCAAGGCACACCGCTCGGACGGGGAGACGAGGAGAAGCCGGGTCCTTAGACGGGTTAAATGGCGCTGTCCGCTTGCCATGGGAGAGGGAGCAGAGCCATGAGAAGAACAGGAGGAGGAGCCAGACGCATCGAAAGAGATGGCTAATGCTGTGGCGCCTCATTGGCTACCGCTAGTTCTTTCGATCGAGTGGCTGGGCTACCTGGAAGAGTATATATATGCAATGCAGTGCAATTGCTTGTGGTGCTATGCTCTGCTTGCTTATATGGGTGTAGGTCATTGGCTACGTACGGGCTTTTTTAAGGTACTCCCAAACTATTTGGGACCATTCATCTTATTTGATCCAAAGGAATTGATTGAACATGATGACCTGTTACCTTCTAGGGGTAAATAGGTCACCCTTGGCTATTAAACAGGAAGTAATGAACTTTTGTAAGGAAAGATGTCAATTGCTTAGCATTGTAATCGGAGAGCATGCAAGATGTACAGGAGCAAAATCCTGAAACATTCTGTGATCGGCCGTCAGGTACGGCTACTACAGCAATTTAACGTGTGATAATCTCCCAAGTCACTACATCTTCGGTTCAGAAGCTGACGAGCACACTGGACATGCAGACATGGACGCATCACGCATGGTCCTGCCGGCGGGCAGCGGCCGGGCATGGAGTGCTTGACCTTAGCGTTGGGAAAGGACCATGCTAGCTCTTGGATACTTGCACAGGGTTAATTTTACCGAAATTAACTAAAAAATCGACCTCAGCCCGATACCGATTTTCTCCAAAAATCATCAGAAAATCACAAAAAATTGTATGGTTTCAGAATCCAAATTTTTAGGGAAAAAATTATAAAAAATAAAAAAAATTACCTGTTTCACCGATTTTCTTTCGGTTTTTACCGATTTTCTCTCGATTTCCACCAAGTATCACGATATTCTGATCGGTCAATTGAATATTTCTCAGAGCCGATTTCTTGAGTGATTTTCTCTCGATTTTCACCGATTTTCTCTCAATTTTTACTGATTATAGCGATATTTACGACGTATAAATTTTTTGAAGTTTTTTTTGAATTTGACCGATTTTTCGGCCGATTTGTAATATCTTACCCCACAAATAAGACCAATAAACATGATTTTCCCAGATAAGGTGAACCTATACTTGGATGGATATTGGTGCTCTCGTGAGTAAGAGAAACTTTGGCACCTACAGGCTCTCGAGATTAAATCTAGTTATAAATTTATTAATAGTATTTCTAGTACTATATTATCATAAAAAGAATAAAAAAATCATATTAAATGTAGCGTAACTTAAATAAAATAGCTAGTTGTGTTACATTGGCGTGCCACTCGCGCGTAGTGGCATGATGGGCATTTGTAAGTGGGCAACTGACGCCTTTGTCTGCCACGGATCGAGCCTGCCTGCTGTTCAGATAGGAGAGATGTCAAATCTAAATAATACGGCCACAAGTGAACAAAGCATCGCAACTCTTCTGAAGTATGACATGAGTCTTTATGGTAGCAAGAGAAACCATTATATCAATCACTCAGCCACGTTAACCAACTCGTACTCTACTAGTGACAGGTTATTGTCCTCTTTCACGGTGAAATTAGCAGGCTCTGTAACCTCCACACGCTCCCACTTGTCGACTGCAAGCCTCATCGAGCCCTTGAACATATCAATTTTAGCATTCCTCAAAATCACTGTAGTGTCTGGCTTTACCAAGTCAACTGCAAAAGTAGAGAGCATAATCATCAGGTTACAATGTGTACATGGAAAAATAGACTATGATATGCATTGATGCTCGTGCAACATGTTTATACAGAACATGAATATTTAAAGAAAGATTTTTGGCAACATGACGGATGTACAGGTGGGTGGTACAGAACATGACACTCATAACATAACAAACAAGAAATAATCGTGTACATGAGTCCAAGGGCTATACAACTTGACATATCAAACAAAGGCTTCTGACTAAATAAAATAGGGTATAAGGTATCCAACGGTTTCGAACACACCTATTTCGTATCACTTAAAATCTCAAAATCATCTTCACATCGACAGTCATATCGTAGTCATCCACCTTTTTTGGGGTATATATAGATCTTGTACCGCTCGACCAGCTAAAATTATCGAAGACATAACAAGAGTTCAATATAAAAATTTTAATTGATAAATGTTTGAAAATTGCAAGGTTGTACAATGAGTCACACAATGAAGCTTTGGGAGCGAGTGATTGAACATCGTCTAAGAAGAGTGACTAGCGTGACGAAAAACCAATTTGGTTGTATGTCTGGGAGGTCAACCACGAAGGCGATCTCCATGACACGATAGTTGATGGAGAGGTACAGGGAGGAAAAGAATGATCTATACATGTTGTTTATCGACTTGGAGAAAGATCATGTGGTTGACACTTGAAAAGAAAAATGTCCCAACAATGTACGTTACCCTAATTAAGGATATGTCAGAGCGTGTTATAGCTATACCATTGAATTTCTTATTAAAACAGGACTACATCAAGGGTTCGCATTGATCCCATACATTTTAGCTTCAGTGATGGATGAAGCCACGCGGGACATACAAGGAAAGATTAATTGGTGTATGCTTCAGAGTCAACGGGCTTTAGACTTAGTAGAACTAAAATGAAGTAGATAAGGTGTGTTTTCAGTGGAACTATGGCAGATGACGGAGTTGTTAATTAGTCTGAACGGAAAACTAGTGCCCAAGAAGGAGGCTTTTGTATATTTGGGATCGATGCTACAATGACGGTGAGATTGATGATGTGAGTTAAATGATATAAGCGGGGTGGGTAAAATGGCGCTAGGCATTCGGAGTCCTACGTGATAGAAAAATCCCTCAAAAGGTAAAGGGTGAAATGTTGTATAGAGCAAAATGTTGGGTGACAAAAAAGACTTGTGCAAAAAAAGATAACCGTAGCAGAGATGCATATGTTGCAGTGGACCTGTGGTCATACAAGGAGGGATCGAATCCGCAATGTTGATATAGGTGATAGAGTTAGGGTAGCACCAATTGTGAAGAGCTTGTCTAACATCGTTTGAGATGTTTGGACATCTCCAACAGAGGCCTCCTGAGGCACCGATGTGTAGTGGAATTTTAAGTCAGTTTCAAAAACACAAGGCAGAGGTCGATCGAGACCAACGTGGAAAGAAGCAATTAAAAGATACTTGAGGGATTGGAATGTATCCAATGAGTTGGTGTTGGATAGGAGTGCATGGAAGTGTTTAGCAATCCATGTACCGGAACCATGACTTAAGATCAGAAGTTTAGAGGTTTTATTGACTTTGATTGGGTTACATTCCTAGCCCACCACAACCTATTTAGGACAAGGTTTGGTTGTTGTTAAATGTTTGAATATTACCAGGTTTGAACAAAATAATAATTTGATTCAAGTTTGTGGAAGTGATAACAATACACCAATTTTGCATCCAATATGTTGGCTATTGTATATCATGTACCAGTTCATTCAGACAAACTATGTGTATGGGAAGGATGAGAACAGCACAAGCACACCAAAATTTCAGAAAAAATAAAAAAGGGCAGCTATCATGAGTGGAAAGAGCACAACTGAAATTTGTGTACTCTTATCTATACAGCTCACAGGGATAGAAATCTACTTGTCAATTTTATATTTTTTTAAATATGATTGAGTATGATCGTAATATTCTACATGGCTATAAACCCTGCACCTAGATTTTTTTTTCTAAAAATTGTATAATACTTTTTTTTTCTAAGAATAGGTAAAAAGCTTTATGCGTTATTCATTAAAAAAAGAATAAGGAACAACCCAAGAAAGGGTCTTATAACAATGACGCGATGCTGTTTGTTTTGCTCTGAAAGTTGAAATATCTATACATATTTAGGATGCTTGTTGTTTTACCATGGGATTGTGGATGCTCGTAAGCATGAGTTTCCATGTTTTTTTTGGAATGATTTGATGAATGAAATACACCACAATGGTCACCGTACACCCAATTAAATGTTGTTCATACCAGAAAACACATCATAGACTCATTAATTTTAAGGAAGTCGAGCTTAACTGCTCAGGTTCCTCTTACAATTTTTCCATGTAACCCCCCACTTATTCATTTATCTCAAATTGAGATATGTGCTGCAACTAATGCGAATTTCATCGCCTTTAAAAGTTTTTCCAGCTCATGAGTCCTGACAGCTAGAAAACATTAGTTCTTAGGTTTTTAAGGAGATGTATCCATTGTTGATCATCCACTCCAGATTCCAGTGGTTGTTAACATTCTTGAGAGTCCAATAGGACCATCCAAATGTGGCTTGCCCGTACACATCCATCTGCACTTTTGCATACCTCTGGTACTCTTCCTTTGTTGCGTTAGGCACCTTCCACTCAGCCACCCATTCTCCTGTAGAAAACAATGGCATATATGAGGGGTTCCTCAGACTTGTTACTATTTCATACTTTGTACCTTTCAGCTATTTACAAAGCTAAAACTTGAGCTCTTTTACAGGTACTAACACCTGACTAATTTTCCTTTTTCAATACTAATACAGATATTTCTGGACCTATATGCATGTAAATATAACTTGTTGAAGAGGTATTGGGGGTGTTTGGCAGAGCTCCAGCTCCACCAAATTCTTGGAGTTGGTGGAGCTAGGTATTCCTAGCTCCACTAAATTTGTGGAGCTGGAGCTGTGGGTATATTAAGAATGTTTAGGTAAGTCATCTTGTTTATATTTTAGAATAAAATTGTAAACTTAAGTCACTTTATTTCAGTCTACAAGTTTCAGCTCTGAGGTGGAGCTGGGATCTGGAGCTCTGCCAAACAGGGCCATTATTTCAAAAATTCAGCAGGTAGCATGGGATTTTTGGAGCCACTGCATAGTTACTTACCTACAAAGGTGAGAGGACCATTTTGCCTCGTGATAGTGCTGAGATCGCTCGAGATGTTCGTCCTAATGAAGTCGATGTTCTGCTGCACGGTTAGGTTATCAAACAAGTTGTTGAACACAATGTAGTAATGCACGTCGATGACGGCCCTTGGAAACCCACTGGCGAACTCGAGAAACTCAGTCGAGTTTCCTGACAGTGACAGCCGGTTCGACATGACCACGTAAGCTTTCGACGAGTACTTCCTTACAGCGTTGTAGCCATCGCGGTAGTACTTGGTCAGACTTTCCAAGGATACGCGAGGCGCCAATGGTTCGTTCATCAGCTCTACCGCGAGGAGGCTTGGACTCTTTGCGTATCTGTAAAAGATTCATAAGGAAATCAATTCCCTACCCTCGTTTTTTCTGATTGTTCAGTGGAGGCAGTCAGGCAGACTTTTGATATGGGACCTGGATGCTAGGAAATCGATCACTTGCACCGTCTGTGCAATGTTGGCCTCGCTGGTTCCCCACTCCTGCGTGCCATCTCTGGAGGAGCTGTGCTCCCAGGGGTTCTGCGATCCAGGAGCCGCGTGCAAGTCAATGATGACGCCTAGCTTGTACTCCCTATCCATGCACAGAAAAAAGAACACATAAACTGTACATTCCGGTTGCGAAACTGGGATATTGTTCCGTTCATTCTTTTTTATCTAATATCTCAGGTTAGCTAGTATTTATTTATACTTCGGTAGTAGAGTGGTAGAATTACTCTCAACAAATCAATGTCTAGATTTGATTTCTATTATCCACGGTAAATTTTCTCTGTTTTATTATATCAATCTGAGCCAATTGCAAATGCAGAAACCGAAGATCCAGGGATTTACTACTGAACACTTACTCTGCCCATTTGAAGGCTTTGTCCAAGGCTTGGAGGGAACCTCCGACGTAGGGAGTCGGAGGATTGGGGTCACAGGCAATCCACCATCCAACCGGAACTCTCACTGCTGTCAGCCCGCTTGCTGAGATGAATCTGAAGTCATCCTCCACTATGTATGTGCTCCAATGGTTCTGCCAAACAAGTAATCCACAAGATCGAACTAGCATGATATTTTTTTTCTTAGTAACCAATCATAGTTATACGCAAAACATTTTTAAATATTTTGTCGTGTCCAGTACTGAGCTCCAGAAATCAAGATTTGCTGCTACTTGACTTGTACGCCCACCGGCAATAATCATTTAGTGACTTCCTTCCCTTCTAATCATTCAGACCCGCTAACTGAGGGACCGATTGTCACTTGTTGACAAAAAATTTCAAAGGAAAGAAGAGTTTCTAGAATGACAAACTATAATGCTGATAGGGAACAAGACTCAAGAACATAAATATTTTAGCTTAGATAAGAATGGGACGAAACAAGCTAGTGTTTCTTAAGAAGGCAGAACTGAATATGTATGCTGAAACTGTATTCTGTAAAACTAATAAGTAATCCACCGCACATTCGGGACGTATAATGCTTCTATTTATAATTTAAAACAGTTTCCTTATTTGAAAATTGCCTGATTTTTTCTGAACTGAAATTCGATATTTTTAGCCTTTTGGATCAGCTTTGATCGTGTGTCTTCGATTATGGTTTTGATCCAATGGTTCACAAGTACAACTTATACTTAAGAAAGCATATGTTACCTTATAAATAGACATCCTAATATATAATTCGCATCATGTTTATTTATATTTTTAAAGTTTAGAATTTTGTGGATTGCAGAGCGCCAAGAAAAAAAAAGAAAAGAAAAGCTATTGGTTTTTAGCTGTGATTTAAATAGCCTTCTATAAGTTTTTCAAACATAAAACGCTACACGATTGAATAAAATTCTGCAAACACAGCCGCTATATTGACCGCTATTTTCTAGCTACGATAGTTCCGCTATGTTACATTTGTCAATTCTCTTTATATTTCTAAACATTGCTACATGTTAATTGTCTTTATATTTCTAAACATTAACTATGATTTATTCATTATCTTCTTTTTTTATGCTATTTGTTATACTTAAATTATATTAATTTGGCTCCTAGAAATAACAAATATTAATTGAAATACAAATCCATCTCCTAAATTTACATAATTTATATACATTATTTTCTGTTATAAATTATACGACTAGTATATAACAATCATAACATGTACTTCAAATTTAAATATAGTTTATTATATATAAATTACCAATACCACATACTAAAAGTAGTGAAAATATGTAGATTATAGTAAATTGTGACGTGTAGCATACTTTTCTTTTTTATATCCCTCACCGCGATTTAAATCCTTGGTTTTTAGCAACACCTTAATTCCAGGGAAGTAAACATAAAATTTCTTACCAATATGAAATGAATGTATTATTATTTCTACATATAGGGGGTGTTTGGCAGAGCTCCAGCTCCACCAAGTTCTTGGAGTTGGTGGAGCTGGGTACTATCAATATATATTCGTGCTGCAATGTGGTACTATCAAAGGCAAAGCAGAGCTGCACGGCAAACACATGTGATTAATCGTCTCACATGTTGGGATATTGCCTCCAAACTTCGGGCAATACGGGGCTATTCGGTGCAATAATTGCTATTATGGTTATTTGTTTTTTTCTTCTCCCAACAGACATACACATAAGATCAACGAAACAAAAGAGACACACTTCTGGCGACAGGAATCTCTCCAAATCATGAGCAGCTATCCTGCATTGATCGGTATGATCGAAACACTAGCAAGTAGCAACCTACTAGCGGGACAAAGAGGGGCGAGCGTAGCTATGTTTGCAGTGTTACTGTGGTGCAACTCTTTCACCCATATAATTTGATTTAGAGGTTCGATATCAGTGTTCATCAATTAAAAATGGTACACATATGTATAGTGACAGAGACAGACGTTGGGCCATCTAGGCCATGGCCTAGCATGGAAACCTAACCCGATTACTATGAAATCTCTTAAAAATCTCTTGAAAAATGGCAAATCGGCCCAGCATAGCTAACCTAGCCTAAGGCTTTGGGTTGGGCTAGCTCTGCCCCTGCATACGTATACGTGTTCAGTGGAACGTAGGGCTTCTATTTAATGTCTTAACATGTGTAGAGAACATACATATGTACATATAATGCATGAGTATGATATACGGTTATGTACGTCTACACTGTAGTCTAATGAAAAACTAGTGGGACAAAAGGAGCTTTGATATCTTTTACCCTGAGAACCGGTGTAGCCTTCGTTGTGCCGTAACCGTTGCAGATCTGGTACTCCCCTTGCAGCTCACCAACTTTGGTCACTGCAAACACCGATGGGTCGTCGTCGCCCCAATTTGTGCTCTCACCGTGTTCTGCTGTCACCGAAGCATCATTGTTTGCCTGCCATCAATGTTCATTTTAGAACTTGTGTTTTTGAAAGGATAACACTCAAAATAATACCCTCTCCAATCATAAATAGTAGTCATTTTAGACAACGATACGATCCCCTAAAACTGAACTTTGACCACTAATTTCTTTGTAATATATTTAAAAATCTAATAAAATTATAACATTATGAAAGTACGTTTTGAGACGATCATACATCCAATCTTAATATTCAGAAAGATATCAATAAAATTTTATGAGTGAAATTGTCATTCAAATATATACTTTCATAATATTATAATCTTGTAATCTTTTTAATATACGGTACTCCTCCGTTCTTTTTTATTTGATATCTTATCCGTACCATCAAACTTTAGATTATTAGATTTACCGTTAAAAATACATTCATAACACCGTAATTTTATTAGTATATAATAAAGTAAATTTACAAAAAGTAACAGTGAAAGACATACTTCTAAGACCATAAAAGGTCAAAGGGTTTTGATAAGTTTCATCCGGATGTTTTCTTTAGTAACCATCATCCAAATTTCTGGTCATTGGATTTGCTTTCAGATCAATGCACAGCCCCCCCTGAATTCGAGGTGGGTTGATCCTACATATGTGTGTTTTGATCGTACGGTCCAAAGTTTGGATGTTTTTTGAGACAAAAACATCCGGATGATACCTATACACTCCCAAGGTCAAAAACATCACTTAAAAAAGAACCGATGAGGTAACAGAATTTAGTGGCCGAAATGTTATCTCATAGACTTTATAAAAAAAATGTCAAAAAGCATCACTCTCTTGTGACTAGAGGGAGCAGTTTCCAGTTCTGACACTATGTGCATGCTGTGCAGACGTATTTCACCATTCATGAGGGCCATACGGGAGGAGCACTATAGGACAAGTGTGCCACTACTAACGACACTTGGAGAGAAAAAAAAGAAATAAATCCAATGGTTACATGTCCTTGTGATGTGCCGGTCCACTACATGCCAATATGCCATACCACTATGCCAGTGCACTCTTTCCTCATCCTGTTACCTGCAAGAAGTGCCCGTTTGGGGCCCTGATCCTGACCCAGTTCTTGTCACCTACGTTGCGCACTACCTGGAACGTCTCCGGCGCCCCCGGCGTGGCCGCCGTCGCCACGACCCCGCCGTCGCTGCCTATGCCCACGAACTGCTTGCCGAACACCCGGAAATTGAACGTCGTCTCGTTGATCCTCCACAGCTGAATCAAATGCACGTTTCACACGACCAGCGAACTCTGATCAGACCAGAAAAACCACACCAAAACTACACCGGTCAGGTCAGAACCTTGAAAGTCTCCCAGCCGGAGGCCTGCCTCCGGTTCACGACAACCGCCGCGCCGCCGCCCTGCTCGGCCGTGTGGTAGGCACCCCGCGGCACCGACTTGAACTACAGCTTCGTGCCATCCTGCGCCGCGCTCGATCGGAAGAAACCAGTCAAGAAAAACAGGGAGCCATCACACGTACGCACACAAAGCTACGCTAATTAATTACCAAGAGATCTTTGTTCGGGATGCCGTCGAAGAGGGACGGCAGGATCCAGCCCTCCGTCACGAGCCAGCTGCCGAGGCACACCGCTCGGACGGGGAGACGAGGAGAAGCCGAATCCTTAGACGGGTTAAATGGCGGCGGCCGCTTGCCATGGGAGAGGGAGCAGAGCCATGAGAAGAACAGGAGGAGCCAGACGCATCGAAAGAGATGGCTAATGCTGTGGCGCCTCATTGGCTACCGCTAGTTCTTTCGATCGAGTGGCTGGGTTACTTGGAAGAGTACATATATGCAATGCAGTGCAATTTCTTGTGGTGATATGCTCTGCTTGCTTATATGGGTGTAGGTCATAGTTAGGATTAAGTAATGAACAGCTGCAATGAAGCCTAATGATTAGGGTGTTTTAAGTGCGTCGGTGAAGAGAAGAAGATCAGAACGGGAGGTTGTCCTTGTCAGAGGGCGGCTGGGTTTTCATCAGCAAGCTTGCATGCTTGCACTAGTGAGTTGATCTACTGTTAAGTGATGGGTTCGAGTCGGTTCTCTGATTTTATTAGGAGGAAAATGCTACTATTTAGGTTAACATGGTAAAGATCATCTTCAGCTTCTTGAGATAGCAAAGGATTAAGGCAGCCATTTTTAACGTGGGAATTCTACGAACAAATTTTACTTTTGTAAAAGAATTAACGAAGGCAGTAAGACCGTGGAGCTCCTAACACTACATCTTTGGTTCAGAAGCTGACGAGCACACTGGACATGCAGACATGGACGCATCACGCATGGTCCTGCCGGCGGGCAGCGGCCGGACATGGAGTGCTTGACCTTAGCGTTGGGAAAGGACCATGCTAGCTCTTGGATACTTGGACAGGGTTAATTTTACCGAAATTAATTTTACCGGTACTGATGGGTTGTATAATAACCCACCTTATAGCGCCTGCGAACGGAGGCTAGCCGAGCTGCCCACGTGTCGGCCGGCACTTTTGCGCAAAAGCCCCTTCGGTTTTCCGAAATTACGTCCAGATCCTCGCGCGATTTTTTGTGAGAGAAAAACATTTTTCCAGGTTCACGTTTAGGTCCCTGGTTCGCCCTTTTGCATTTAGGACCTCCCGTGAAGTACGAATCGCGAGCGAGCCCTTTACTAATTTTTCAAAATAGCGAACAGGTCCAAAATTATAACAAATAGGTCCTCGGGCTTTACGTTCGGGTCATTTCTCCGTTTTGTCCCAAAAAAAATGTTTTCGGAGTCCGTTTTTTCTCCAGAGCATGCGAAAAATATTTTCGGTGGCCGTTTTTCCCAAAAAAAAAATGTAAAACCGTTTCTTTTCTCCGTTTTGCTCGAAAAAAATGTTTTCGTAATCGGTTTTCCTCCGTTTTTCCCGAAAAAAATGTTTTCGTGGCTATTTCGCCCCCAAAAAAATTGTGAGACCGTTTCATTTATCTGTTTTGCCTGGAAAAAAAATCGTCATTCGATTTTTCTCCGGAGCGTGGGAAAAATGTTTTCCTTGCCCGTTTTTACAAAACAAAAAAAAAGAAAAATCGTTCGCTTTCTCCGTTTTGCCTCGAAAAAATGTTTTCGTGATCCGTTTTTCCTTCGGAGCATGGGGAAGATGTTTTCGGTGGCTATTTCCCCACAAAAAAATATGAAAAGCCGTTTTCTTTCTTCGTTTTGCATGAAAAAATTATTTCCGTGAACCGTGTTTTCTCCGGAACATGCAAAAAATATTTTCGTTGCCCGTTTGCGCAAAAAAAAACGTAAATTCGTTTTTCGCCTGTCGTTTTTCCGTTTTTCCCGCTTTTCATCATTTTTTTATCAAATTTCGCACGGCGCGGCGTAGCGTGCGAATCTTCCTAGTATAATATATATGTAAATATATATGTGTGTGTCTAATACTGGCTATTATATATAATATATGTGTGTGTGTTAAATCACAACGAATAAAAAAACATATAATCAATCATGCACATTTGCCTGATAATGAAATCACTGTACATTCATTAACAAATTTAATTACATATAATGTACTACAATATGTACACAACTTTAATTACAACTCCAATATTTCTTTTCCTTCTGTTCATTGGGATTTTTTACGTGCATCGCTCTTGCTAGCCGTAGATGTCGAGAATGACAGTTCACCGGTCCTTATCGAAGGGCCCCACCTGTTAAAATTTGGTTCGTGGAACTCGCCTTTTGGATTTACAACCTCATCGTAAATGAAGCTAACGAGTTGTTCTTGAATTGCTCTCACTGCTACCACGAGAGTTCCGAACCTTGTTCCGCCAAATATTGAGGCACCTGCCGTTAAGTCATTAACAAATCAATCCTTGAATTTGTACAAGATGTAAGGAGTAATATACATCGTTAAAGGTAGTAATTATATTTACTCACCCCCTTGTCGCCTTTTAGCATGCGGTCAGCGGCTCCGGTTTGGGTGTGCAAAAACTCACATACATAGTAACCGCATAAATTGTTGCCCGCCGACTGACTCAAGATCTGCGGTTGAAAAAGTTGAAAGCGTGAAATGAATGCAAGGAAATTAACTTAACTAACCAAAAATCTAACATTATGATATACGTACTTGAGATGCTGTTGTAATTTCAAATTTCTCCTTGAATGCGCCCCTATTTTTAGCACGAAACTGTGCAAATGCACTACACATGTGATTACCAATTGTACACGATTAGAATTTGTTTCAAATGGAAGGAAATAGAAGTAATACAATAATGAAAGGAACAAGAATTAATACCGGTCGAGCAAATCGATAAATGTTTGATACGTTTGAACTGGTTTCCTTCTCGAGTCCATAATTGTGATCCGACTATGATCTAGCTCGATCATAATAAGAATCCAGTGAAAACTGTACATATGTCAACATAGATAACTAATTAGTTCTAACATAGTGTTATGAAAAAGGAGTAGAACAAGGCGGTACGAAAACACATACTCATGTGCGTAGGGTAGATATATCCTTGACTTATATTGATGTCCCATTAGCGCATTGTATACGTTAGTCTGTGTTTCGCTTGGGCTGTATCTAACGGTTGTCTCGTTGATAACTAATGGGTCCATGAATCCTATGTCAAAAATTTGATCCCTTCGGCATCTTTGTATCTCCATGCTACACAAGAAGAAATTAGTTAGGCTTGCAAGGTCTGTACTCTACAAGGGCACGCACGATGGTTTTTTTGTAAATAAGACACTTACAGAGTCCAGCAACCCACCAAGGACGCGCTGAGGGCGTCTGTCTGGTATAGATCATACATGACGTCCCATTCGATAAAAAAATCACCGTCACCGTGAAAAAAATCTTGATCCTTGTACTTGACAGCAAACAACTGTAGACCATGCTTGGTCGCGTCCAAGTACCATTCATGGAATTGCCGCATCTTTGTCGTTAGCTGGAGCAGCTCCTCACGCTTGACCAATGATCCACCCAATATAAATGGCCATCTTACTTGGGCATACTCAATCTCTGCTGTGCCTAATATTTGATTTGGGTCAAGGCCAGTTTCATCAAAGAATTGTAGCATCGCCTTAGCCTTCTCCTTCTCCTCAGCTGTCATCTTCTTGTGGCATTCCTTTCGCAATGTGCGCTCATAGTTTGATTGGCGAGGCATTTCTTTTTGATCCTTCAAATTTGTAATAGTCCTCAAGCCTTTGTGAAATTCTTTCGTGCCAGGTTGAACCTTCTTCTTTGGTGACTTGGGTCTAAAAAATTCAGTTACCTCACCTTGTACAATCTTATTGGTCTCCTCGTCGGTCATATCGTACGCTAGCTTCGAAAGTGGACGCAACTTCTTGGATTGGGTGCAGGACGTCTTCTTGGGAGCTGCTGGCTGAGCTAGCTTGTTTCCTTTGGTCGGCGCCTTCTTGGGAGGAGACGGTCTTCTTGTGGGGCTTAAGTGCACAGGAGGTGGTGTAGAAGTCGGCGCATTCTTGGGAGGAGACGGGCTTCTCGTAGGGCATATGTGCGCGGGAGGTGGTGTAGGAGTGGCACCTTCTTGGGAGGAGATGGGCTTCTCCTAGGGCTTCTGTGCGCAGCAGGTGGTGTAGGAGTCGGGCTTCTTCTTGGGCTTGGGTGTGCAGGAAGTGGTGTAGGAGTCGGGCTTCTTCGCAGAGAGGACACATCCATGTTATCTCGAAAAATTATGTGCCGTTTGCGCCATAGGATGAAAGTGTGTACCGCCTCTCCTAGCTTCGTACTCCCGTCACCTCCGGGAATTTCGAGCTCAAGGTCCTCGTACCCTGGGCAAACCTCCTCCACCGAGACCTTGGAGTAGTTTGATGGTATCTGATGGCCATGGATGAGCTGCCCCGGCTCCACTGGGTGAACCATGCCATGCGCCGCCTTCAAGGAGAGGTTTCGCGCCCCGACATGCAGCTCACAAGGTGTCTGCTACCTGATGTCATCTACAGGATACCTGTCCAAGTCCGCTTCGGGCAGCCCACCGGAAGCGCAGCTGCTCCGCTGCCCGGTGGGGCTGATGATGTTAGGATTGCTGGGAGGTTCCTGGCACGTCTCCCGCTGTTGGCTCTGGGCTAACTGTTCCTCTATTTGAGTCATGCGTTCTTCAAGCGCACTAAGTTGTTGTGCATGTCGAGCCTTGCTTCTCATCCGACTCCTATAGGTCTCGGCGTCCTGAGCGAAACCAACCTTCCACGGGACGACGCCAACGCCTCGTGTACGTCCAGGGTGCTCCGGGTTTTGTAGAGCCCTTGTTAGCTCGTCATTCTCCCTGTTTGGCACGAAGCTACCTTGGGAAGTCTCCTCGATGGACTGCACAAGCCTTCTGGCCACATCTCTCAGCACCTCCCCAAACACCGCATTGTCGTTATCATCGAGGCCACCGCTGTGAGCATAGAACCAATGCTTTGCTCTGTCAGGCCATTCCATTGTTGCGAGTGTGACACCCTTCGCTAGCAGGTCATGCTCCCTCTTCTCCCATTTGGGTATTGCTTGGCGGTAACCACCAGGGCCGAGTCGGTGGTGGTAATTCTTCTTCTGTGCATTCAGCTTGTTCTTCTCACTCAAACTTTGACCTTCCTCCGAAGTCTTGTAGTTCACGAATGCTTCCCAGTGATCTTGCAACTTCAGGAACTTGTTGAAGTCGGGCGTTCGATTCTCCTTGACATACTCTATGTTCAACTTCTTTTTATAAGTTTGGAATGCGATGGCCATCTTCTTGAGAGTGTAACTCTTCACCTTCTCTTCGGTCCCTTGGGGGAAGGTGATGTCTCTCTGACATCGTTCCAAAGCATGTTTTTCGTATCTTCAGGAACCTGATCCCATTTTGCTATGCTAATGGGCACGTGGTCCCTAACGTGGACGCCGCATGCCGAATTGAACGGCCCAATCACCGTCAAGGGTTTCTGAGGTTGGCCATTCTCGTTGACTTCGGTGACAACATATCTTGCCTTAGGCTTCTTGGTTGGACCTCGCTGTCGTGATTGCCCACTTGGTTGATTGATCTGAAAGCATGGTACAATCATGAACGGGTCAAAATGTTGGCTTAGCATGATAGTGAAATCGACAATCATTAACGTGATTGATTGTTACCTCTGCGGCCTCATCGTGCTTCGCGGCCTCATCGTGCTCTGCGGCCTCATAACCACCATCTCCCGCAATCAAATTTGTCATAAATTCTTCTTGATCAAATCCTTCGCCGTCCATCGTTGTTTCTTAGGCTAGAAGAAGGCACTGAAAATTAACGGCGTGGAAGACGGCGAGGAACAAATGCTGATTAGACCAACTCCACTTATACATTTCACATTTCACATATACTGACACATCTCACATATACATAACATTTGACATATAATTACTCATCTGACACATCTCACATATACATAACATTTTACATATAATTCGGTAAACAAAAGTTTTTTTCTTTTTGCTTGGATGGTATATTGCTTCGTAGAAATTCGGTAAACAAAAAGAGTGTTTTCGGGATTACAATTGCTGGTTTATCACATTCCTGAAATTGACCACATGGAAAAGAACAGATATTGACAATTGAGAATATATCTCTGGAGTAACCATTTCTTCACCAATGTAATCAATGATACATAAATCGACAGTCTCTAGATCATTTACTGCAACTGGAACTTACATTATTTTGCATACAAGGCCTGACATTGCAAATATATTACAACTGCAACATATACCAAAAAGTTTCGATTCTATACAGGTGCCAATTCAAATATATTACATTTTGCAGTAATATTCACATGAACAAAGCCAATTGGGTAAGGTCACTACAGCTTTCACCCTTGGCGGGAACGTTGCAATCCGCAAAGTGACAATGTAATGGTCTAATTGCTCTACTTGCTGAAACAATACTAGCTAATGTCTAATTGATCAAGATAACAAAGATGTTAGCATTCATTCAATATTCACATGAACAAGATCACAACCGAAATAGAAATGAAATACTACACATTTTCCTCCAATTAGCAAATCCAACATGAATCTACACCATACATGTACACCAGAGAGAAGGGAGGACAAGGAGCAAGGGCTGCAGCGAGCTATAACCTCCACGGGTCTGAGGGAAGAAGCGGCGAGGGGGAGCGGTCTCCGAGCCAGCGCGGTCGGACGAGCTCCGGGAGGGCGGCGCCGTCGGGGGGGGGGCGAGCTCCGGGACGGCGGTCGAGCGAGCTCGGGAGGCGGCGTCGTTAGGGGGCGAGCGAGCTCGGACGGCGCGGCCTTGATCGGGCGAGCTCCAGGAGGGCTTCTGACGCCGGCACAGCTCAGTGGCGGCGTGCTTGGCGTCGAGAGGAGGAGGAAATGGGATAAAATCGGGCGGAGGAGCACCAAAGTGGGAAAGAAATGGCGGCAGCGAGGTTTATAGGGGCACCATCAGTCCCGGTTGGTGTACCCAACCGGGATTGATATACACATCAGAACCGGTTGGATACACCAACTGGGACTGATCATTCCACATATGACTCACGAAGGAAAACCTAGGTTGGTATCGATGCAGGTTGGTGTATCCAACCCAGATCGATAGATCACATCAAGATCGTTAAATACACCAACCAGATCGATTAGAATTAAATTCAAAATCTCTTTAGAATAAAATGAAAGAAAAATCAATTATTGCTTCTTTGCTTAATAAAAAATAAAAAATTATACTTATTCGGTTATTCCACACTAAAATGATTTTTTTTTAAAAAAAGATTACTAGTCATTTATAAATTCCTTTTATAGTTTCTACAATTCAACAATAATATTGAAAATCTATATATTCTTTAGAATATTAGTTTATGAATTAAAAATATAAAAATAAAATAAGGTTATTAATATAAATTAAAAATATAAAAAATAAAGTAATTTTTGCACTCTTATAATTCCAATGCAAATTGTCACCTTGTTACATAAATTCAATTATTGCTTCTTTGCTTAATAAATAATAATAAATCATTATTATTCCACACTAAAATGATTTACAAAAAATAAAATAAGGTTATTTACAACTAGTATGTTATGAGTCTATTACACCAAAAGAAAGCAAAGTGATCCATCACAATAGACAATTTAGTAGCATGGGAACACAGTAGACTAGATTTAACATGAAAAAAGAAAACTAAGCATCCATCAGTGATAGACTATAACTTGTAACAACGGACTATACAACAAGGTTGGACTTATTTGCTAACATACTTTGTTTTTACAAGCGATCCTTCATTATGATCGTGGCGTACGTAAGGAGAGTCCTCTGTATCATTCAGGTCACTAATGTCTACGTCCACTATGAAAGGAGGCAGCTCGTCGAATTGATTATACTCTTCTTCGTCCGTGACGCCCTCAACTCCGACAATCCTTCTTTTACCTGAAAGAACCACGTGGTGCCTTGGTTGATCGCTACTGCTAGTCTTCTCATTTTGATTTATGTTTTCGGTAGATTTGTTATGCTGCCTCTTCCTTTTAGTAGGCTTGTCCTTCTGCTTTTTCTGTTTGCTGTCCATGTCCATCACATAGAATACTTGTGTCACATCATTAGCGAGCACGAATGGTTCATCCCTATAGGCCACTTGCTTGAGGTCCACAGTTGTCATACCGTACTCATCGATCTCCACGGCTGCCAGTTTGACCCATTGGCACTGAAACAGAGGGACTTTTAAAGGTCCGTACTCGAGCTCCCAAATCTCCTGTATGAAACAATAATAGGTATCCATCTTTCCATTTTTTTTCAAGGCATCTATACGGACGCCGCTGTTTTGGTTGGTGCTCTTACTATCCTGGGCTGTTGTGTAAAATGTGTACCCATTTATCTCATACCCTTGGAATGATATGACTGTTGTGGATGGTCCCCGAGCCAAGAGTTTCAACTGTTCATCATCTGTCTGGTTGCCCAACAGTTGCTTTTGTAACCAACCGCCGAAATGATCCATTTGCTCGACTGCGATCCACTTATCTGACTTCTCTAGGTATTGGGCGCGTAGACTCATCTCGTAATCATACATATATGGAGCCACTATAGTTTCTTGTTTCAATACTATGAAATGTGCTTGTTTAAATGAAAGTAGATTGTCGCTATAGGATTCTTTTTTCCCTAAAGTCCCTTTTCCCCGTAGCCTCCCCTCATGGCGTGATACAGGAACGCCAATCGGATTCAGATCATCAATGTAATTAACACAAAACTCGATCACCTCCTCTGTGCCGACACCCTGCACAATGCAGCCATCTGGACGAGACCGGTTACGAACATACTTCTTTAGGATGCCCATGTACCTCTCGAAAGGGAACATATTATGGAGGAACACGGGTCCGAGAATTTGTATCTCTTTAACAATGTGGACCATGAGATGGACCATAATATCAAAGAATGATGGAGGGAAGATCATCTCAAGGCTAACCAGAATATTGACCATGTCGTCATGCAGATTACTTAACTTATTCGGCTCGATGACCTTCTGCGACACCGCGTTGAAGAACGAGCACAACTTTATGATTGTCCCTCGTACCCAGTCCGGCAAAATACCTCGTGACGCCATCGGGAGCAATCGTGTCATCAACACGTGACAATCATGGGATTTTATGTGTACAATTTTATTCTCTTTTGTGTTTATGAGTCTCCTTATGTTCGAGGAGTATCCGTAAGGACCTTCACACTGTTCAAGAACTTAATCATATTTTTTTTCTCTTCCTTGCTCAGAGTGTAGCTCGCGGGGTGGAGGTAATGCTGTCCTTCCGCTCTCATTTCCGGATGTAGGTCGTTCCTGATTCCCAGCAGCTGTAGGTCCTTTCGTGCTTGAAGTGTATCTTTTGATTTGCCATACATATCTAGGAAGCCTAGCAGGTTCATGCAGACATTCTTTGTGATATGCATGAAGTCCAGTGAGTGGCGAACCTCTAAGTCTTTCCAGTAAGGTAAGTCCCAAAATATTGACTTCTTCTTCCAAATGGGCTTTGTGTGACCTTGTTTTGTCGGGACAGGTTTGCTACCTGGACCTTTTCCAAATACTACTTTCAGATCGTTTACCAAAGAAAATACAAGAGCCCCACTACGATGCGGGGGCTTCTTACGTTTCTCTTCCGTCCCATCAAAATTCTCACCCTTCCTCCTTAACGGGTCCTTCGTATGGAGGAAACTACGGTGGCCCATGTACACAACCTTTCGAGAGTTTTTTAGGTACTTGCTGTCCGTTTCCTCTAAGCAATGGATGCAGGCTTTATATCCTTTGATGGATAGGTCCGACAGGTTACCAAGTGTAGGCCAGTCGTTGATGGTTACAAATAGCAATGCACGTAAAATGAAGTGCTCTCTTTTGTACTCATCCCATACACGTACACCATCGTTCCACAATGTTAGCAAATCTTCAACCAACGGTTTGAGGTACACATCGATGTCGTTTCCAGGTTGCTTCGGGCCTTGGATAAGCAACGACATCATAATGTACTTCCGCTTCATACACAGCCAAGGAGGAAGGTTGTAGATACACATAGTCACGGGCCAAGTGCTGTGACTGCTGCTCATCTCGCCATACGGGTTCATCCCATCTGTACTCAACCCAAACCTTATGTTCCTTGCATCCTCAGCAAAGTCCGGGTATGTTCTATTGACTTTCCTCCACTGGGAGCCATCAGCATGGTGTCTTAGCCTTCCATCCTCCTTACGGTCTTCTTTGTGCCAGCGCATCATCAGGGCATGCGCTTTGTTCGCAAATAAACGCTTCAACCGTGGTATTATAGGGAAATACCACACCACCTTAGCAGGGGGCCTCTTCTTCTTACGCTGCCCCTCTACCTCACCTGGGTCATCACGTCTGGTCTTATACCGCGAAGTTTTGCACACCGGACAAGCATCCAAATCCTCGTACTCATTGCGATAAAGGATACAATCGTTACGACATGCATGTATCTTCTGTACCTCCAACCCCAAAGGGCAGACAACTTGTTTGGCATTGTACGTAGTTTCGGGCAGTGTGTTCCCCTATGGAAGTATCTTCTTGATGAGGCATAACAACTCGTCGAATCCCTTATCAGATAATCCATTGGTCGCCTTCCATTGCATCAGTTCTAGTGTAGTACGCAACTTTTTATGGCCCTGTTGGCAGTTTGGGTACAACAGTGTTTTGTGGTCCTCCCATAGGCGCTGAAACTTTTCGTAATGTCTTTCATCGATGTATTCTCCTCTCCATCAAGCAACATCTGGTCTAGGTCATCATTGCCAAACTCCCCAAATGTATCTTCGCAAGAGCCAGGTTGGCCAGCGTCTAAGATATTGTTCGCCTCTTCTTGTTCACCGTCTTCTTGTATAATCTCTTCTTCACCATGCTTGGTCCAACAGGTATAGTTTGTCATGAAACCTCTTGTGAGCAAATGGAAGTGAAGGTGGCTGGAGTTTGCCCACTCCTTCTCATTCTTGCAGTCTATGCATGGACAACATATGTAGCCTGACGTCGTGTATGCATCGGCCGCACGAAGAAAATCTTGCAAACCCTGCAAGAACTCCGGGGAGCGTCAGTCCATGTACATCCATCGCCGGTCCATCTACATTATATTACATCAAGGTAACTTTTAGCTCATTTTCTGATAATGAATTGTTCAACATTTCCCAAAATCCAAATCAAGACAACTATATTTTTAAAATGTTTTTATTTCATAATATACATTAAAGGCACTATATTTCATTACATATTTTTTTTTCCATAAAATGATTATTTGCTCCGGTATTCATACTCGACAAGTTTTTGCAACCTACTAAAATAATTAGTCAATGAAAATCTAGATTCAAAATTCTTCATCAATCGATGGAACCAAAACCTAAATATTAATGCAAGCATAATTTCACGACAGCTTTGCTCAAATTTTCAAAACTTTTTTTGAAAACTTTTTCACAAAATTTTTTAAAACTTTTCTCGAATCTTGAACTCATTTTTTATTTTCTGTAAAGCCATTTATATTTTTTATATTGTTTTAATTCGCAAATGAATTTAAAATTCTTCTTTTTTCCACATAACTATTGCAATTTGAAGATCCTAAACGCTATGATTTTCATGCACCATTCTTAATTTCCCCAACTATATATGCACCATCCTACATCGAACGATGGAACTAAAACGTAAATTTGAGCTAGATCCACACCTTAAATGCGAGCTATATTATAATCCAAGCAAATTTAAGCTTAGTGACCTTGGTTGCGAGTAAATTTTTGTATCCTACTTGAAACGATCGAGCTAGAACTTTACATTTCTAATCTTTCATCGATTAATAGAAAAGATCAAATTTTCGCTATAATTCAAGCAAAAAAGAGGCACCATTTAACACCAAATGTAGTGAGGAGTGATGTTACTAACCTTAGTTACCTTGGTTGCGAGTGAAATGACCAAAAATTTAAAATTTGGGCAGCACCTCCCCTTCCTTGGAGCTCTTGCCCGAACTCCTGTTCTTCTCGCCGGCTGATCAAATGATGTTGGTCTGGCAGAGAGCGGGAGGAGGAAGAACTTTAAATTGCGACAGAGTACCGGTTGACAGCACAAGCCGGTACTGATAGTCACATCAGTACCGGTTTGTGCCTTGCACCGGTACTAATATCCACACAATCAGAGCCGTTGCTACTAGATAGTATCGGTTCGAATACAAACCGCATCGATGTGACTATCGATGCAGGTTGGTACCTTTAACCGCATCGACCACCCCGAGATAAATGTACACATATGATTTTCATGCATATAATATAAATATTTATAAAGATATTCGTAGCTAAAGTTTCAAAATTTTGACCACACGTATCTCAAACCGACAAGTTTTTATGAAATGAGAGAGCATCATCTCTTGTCTTTCAATGTTGTTAAGTGAGGTATCTAAGTTGTTTTCTATTACACTTTTTTTAAATTCAAAAATTCAATCTAAAGTTACTACTCCCTCCGGTCTTCAAAAATGCCGACCTTTTGGACATAGTGATGGCAAAATTCAAAACTTTGACTATCGATATATTTTAAAATATTTAAATTGGATACGTGAAAATTATATGTGTACATTCATCTCGAATCATACTTTCATATTTTTTCTTCCGATTTTCTCCTGATTTTCACTGTCCAATCGAATGTTTCTCGAAGCCATTGTTTTGAACGATTTTCTCATTGTGCCGTAATTTTTTTCAACGTTTTTTTTATGTTTTATAATTTTTTTTAACATTTCAATTTAACGGTAGAGGCGGCGGAGCTTCAAGAAGGGGGAGGTAAAACATTATATATTATATTAATAATTCATTACATAAAACATTACATATCATATTAATAATTCATAATATAAAACATTACATATTATATTAATTAATTACAATATATATAATATGCATAGCGGCGCATGGGTGGTGAGTGGCGCGATCACCCATACCACCACTCGTCGTCGCTGCCGGGGGGGGGGGCTGTCGTCGCCGGAGTCGTCGTTAGGCGGGCGGCTGTCGTCGTCGTCGTCGTGGATGACATCTTCATCATCGTCATCCTCGTCCGACGACGTCGCGCTCCTCGAGCGGACCCAACCCTCCTCCTCCTCCTCCTCCCGCTCCTCCTCCTCCACCTCCTCCTCCCGCTCCTCCTCCTCCTCATCCTCCTCCTCCTCCTGCTCCTCCTCGTCCTTCTCCCGAGGTGGTGATGATGGCGCGCCAAAGGGAGAAGAAGGAGAAGCTGCCATAGTTAAAAAATGGGCTAACTACTGATCATCAGTACGTCTACCTCCTCAGTCGATCTGACGGTTTTATAGGAGGTTGGATCGGAAAACAAGAATTCGGATGAACACGAATTAAGAGTTTCATCGTAAAGGCGCGCGGGGGATTGATCGGGCACGGGAGACGAAGCGCATTAGTACCGGTCAAACACAACAACCGGTCTTTGATGCTCACATCGATACGGTTGGTTACACCAACCCGTACTAAGCAAAGACAGAGCCGAGGAGGCTGCTTAGTACCGGTTGGTTAAACCAACCTGATCGATAACATCGATCTGGTTGGTTACATCAACCGGTGATAAGAACCATCCACGGCTCTGTCTTTGCTTAGTACGGGTTGGTGTAACCAACCGGTACTGATGTGAGAGCATCAGCACCGGTTGGTAGTTAAAACCGGTACTGATGATCCCCCCGGACCTGTAGACCGTTGAGCCGGGACTGATGTAAATCTTAGTCCCGGTTCATGCATAACCGGTACTATTGGGCCGGTATGGAAGGCCGGATCTGTAGTAGTGTCTAATGAAGAGCTCCCTACAATCTTCACCTAATTTACTACCACCACAAGTGAACAAAGCATCGCAATTCTTCTGAAACATGAGTCTTTATGGTAGCAAGAGAAACCATTATATCAATCACTCAACCACGTTAACCAACTCGTACTCTACTAGTGACAGGTTATTGTCCTCTTTCACGGTGAAATTAGCAGGCTCTGTAACCTCCACACGCCCCCACTTGTCAACTGCAAGCCTCATCGTGTAACACCCCGGCATTTAATATGCCCGAATGCAACCAAACATAGACTAAGCAACCTCTAAATACCACAAATACAAGCAAATTACAGCAAATACATGAATGCTAAAAAACGATATTTCGGCAGCACCTCCTTTGTTTTAACATGAGTTGAAGGAACAACAATAGCATAGCAATATATGGCAATATAAGAGGCATCTAAAATAGCAATAATTAAATGCATGACAGCAATATAAGTCTAATTCCAAGCATTCAATGTCCCCATGAGCGAAACGAACAATAAGACTCTCATATCGCAAAATTAAACCATAAATCAATAAGCATCACACTTAATTTATTATCAAGACCCAATTGAATGACTGTGGGAACAAATGAGTGAAGCTACGTGTAGAAATGTGACTATTTCCCTTCCCCTCATGCCGGTCTCATGGTACCTAAAACAACAAGAAAGCACAAGCGTGAGTTCAACACTCAGCAAGTATATTGCAATAGTACAAAAGAACAATTACATGGCTACAACAACTCACATCATGTCTATCATCTTATTCATGATCACATATCATTATCATCATCATCATGTATGCAATGCGATGCGATGCACATGTCTCCTGGAAACTCATACCGGTATGGTTGAGTACACACCTGTCGGTGTGCACCCTCTCCCCCTTTCCATCCCGAAGATGGAGGGTGCCTACTCCTGCTTCCATTCACCGCGGTGGATGGAATCACGATGTAGGGCTTACTCAACGGCACCCCGGACTAGTCATAACTTTCTCACCGACCTTCCCGGACTAGTTATGACTTTCTCACCGACCCGGCCATGCATCATGCCATGTATGCAAACATGCCAACATCATAGATAACTTGTACATTAACACATGCCAACATCATAGATAACTTGTACATTAACACATGGCATCATAACATAATAAACATATTCATCATATCAATGTCAAACATTAAAGCATGGCATGTGAACATATCATATATTCAATTTCAATCTCAACCAATCTAGCAAACTACAAGCCGCTACCCATTCCAGTACACTTGCCTCAACCACGGGCGACGGATTGGCGAGAAGTAGAGGGCACCCCCGGGGTCACACCACCTGCACATAGGCACCACACACTCAAAATCATGCCCACTAAACAATACACAAACACTCTTCTACCCCGACTTCGCAAACTACTCGCACAATCCAAAAACAGAGGTTCTGTCCCGTCGGGACAACAGACTTGCAACGAGCATAACTCGGGTTCTAAAACTCCAAAACAATTAAACGAGTACATCCTTGCGTATCTTAGGAAATTTCCTAACTTTTTCTAAGTATATGGAAAGATTGATTCGGATTCTAAAGTGGTTTAATCTACAGAATACCGTGATCTGTTCCAATCAAGTCACCGTTTTTAATATGTTCGGTAAAACGAGCATAACTTTCAACCGGCTGGGCGGAATTGGACGTTCTTTATACCCACTGAAAGGTATGGAAGTTACCTACAACTTCTTCAACAGGCAGACGACCAAATTCCGATTCTAATTTGGCGAAAACCCAAACCCTAGGTCGACTGCTCATGCTGCCCGAAACAGAGAACGTGGCAAACTCTAGATTTCATCTAATATACCCAGTTACAACACCACCAATTGATCTAAAAACATGATATTAACCCTTAGAACAGTACCTAGACTAACCCCAAGGATCTCCGTGGCCATACCTTCGCCCGACGAATGAAAACCCAACGGATCTCCTCCCGGTTCGTGCGATCTCCTTCCTCGCTCCAACTCCACCGGATCTCCTCGTCGCGGAGCGCTCCAATGGACGGATCTTCGGGTTGGTGAGGTGGAGAACTCCCTTAGGGCAGCAAGGGAGGTGGAGAGGTGGTGGTGGGGTGGTGGCGCAATGGGGAGAGGTGATGGGGGGCACAGCAAGGGCAACGGAGGGGTGGCGGCTGGTTTGGGGAGAGGAGGGAGTGGGGAGGTGGCTAGGGCAGGGGTGGGGCACAACCTAGGGCAGGGGGAGGCGCCCCAAGCATCCCATGCTGGCCTCCCACGCTCACATAGGCCCAAACACCCTCCCACTAAAGGCCACGACTCTTTTCCTTCGGCCCAAACTTCCCTGGAAAGGCCCAAACTCCCGAAATCGGCCCGGAAACGCAATTAAACATCATAGCGTATAGTTTTAACCTTAACATTCTCATTTTATTAGGTTACGACACTCCATGGTGTCACATTCTCCCCCCTTCAACAGGATTCGACCTCAAATCCATGACACACCAATACGCAACCCAGCAAAGCAAAAGATAGCTAGGTTTCACATCACATACCTGAGACGAAAAGCTCGGGATACTTCTCACGCATGCGAGACTCCAGCTCCTAAGTCACTTCTCTCTTGGTCTGATGTGACCACAGGGTTTTGACAAACTTGAGCGTCCTGTTCTTCATCACTCGCTCCGAAGTCCCCATAATTTTCACAAGACGTGACTCGAAGGTGAGGTCCTGCTCAAGCACTAATGGTTCCAACGGAACCACCAACTCCGGATCATGCAAGTATTTCCTCAACATCGAGACATGGAACACATTATGCACACCTTGCATTGACTCCGGTAGCTCTAGACGATAGGCCAGCTTACCAACTCGGGCGATGATAGGAAATGGCCCAACATACCTCGGACTAAGCTTTCCCTTGGTGCCAAATCGAACCACACCCTTAGTGGGAGATACTCGAAAGAGTACGCTATCACCCACCTCAAACTCCAAATCTCGCCTCCTCACATCAGCATAGCTTTTCTGTCTGCTCTGCGCTGCAAGAAGGTTCTGCCGCACCTCCGCCACGCGATCAACAGTCTGCTGAACCCAATCCGGTCCAAGAACTGCTCTCTCGCCCACAGCATCCCAACAAAGCGGCGATCTGCACTTCCGGCTATATAGTACCTCATAAGGAGCAGCTCGGATGCTGGAATGATAGCTGTTATTATAAGCAAACTCTGCCAGAGGCAAATGATCTTCCCAGCTACCTTTCCAGGCCATCACACAGGCCCTGAGCATGTCCTCCAAAGTTTGAATCGTACGCTCAGACTGCCCATCCATCTGAGGGTGGAAAGCGGTACTAAGGCAAAGCTGTGTACCCAAAGCACTGCAAGCTCTCCCAAAATTTGGAGACAAACTTCGCATCCCGATGAAAAATAATCGTCTTGGGCACACCATGCAATCTCACAACCTCCCGCACATAGATGGGAGCCAACTCACTCGCTGAATGGGTAGTGCGGATAGGAATGAAGTGCACGGACTTGCTGAGACGGTCCACTACAACCCAAACAGCATCCTTCCCTCGTGGAGTACGAGGTAGGCCAACCACAAAATCCATGGAAATGTCATCCCAAGGCCACATAGGAATCTCCAATGGCTGCAACAAACCAGCGGGACGCTTATGCTCAGCCTTGATCTTCTGACAAATCCCACAAGATGCCACATACTTGGCAATATCCACTCTCATCCTTTTCCACCAAAAATTCTTTTTCAAATCCTTGTACATCTTGGTCTCCCCAGGATGGACCATGTATGGGGTGCGATGAGCCTCCTTCAGAATATCCTCTTTCACTTCGGATTTCTGAGGTACGCACAGATGACCCTGAAACCTCAAAGCTCCCGCATCATCAACGGTGAAGTCTCCAGACTTACCATCCTCAAGGCGCTTCCTCACCTGCTGGAGAAAACGATCATGCTGATGTGCCTCCCGCACATGCTCGGGAATCGCTGACTCAAGAATCAATTGAGTTTCAGCTTGCACAGTCCCCGCAAAGCAGTAGGAGACTCCCAATCGCTCAAAATCAGCAACAAGACAATCAATGATAGGGGGCATTGTCTTGCGACTGAGAGCGTCAGCCACCACATTTGCCTTACCCGGATGATACTGGATAGTGAGGTCATAATCCTTTATCAATTCCAGCCACCTCCTCTGTCTCAAGTTCAAATCTTTCTGAGTAAAGATGTACTTGAGGCTCTTGTGATCAGTGAAGATATCACAAGACTCACCATACAAATAGTGCCTCCATATCTTCAATGCAAACACCACAGCGGCTAGCTCAAGATCATGTGTGGGATAGTTCTGCTCATGCTTTTTCAGCTGCCTCGATGCATAAGCAATCAGCTTGCCATCTTGCATGAGCACACAACCAAGTCCCAAACGAGAAGCATAAGAATAAACAGTGAAGCGCTTCCCAGGCTCGGGAAGGGTAAGAACAGGAGCAGTCACTAACTTCTCCTTCAAAGTGCAGAAACTGTGCTCACACTCTGCAGTCCACTGAAATTTCATCCCCTTCTGAGTCAGCTACGAAAGTGGCTTGGCAATGATAGAGAAATCCTGCACAAAACGCCGATAGTAGCCAGCCAACCCAAGGAAACTACGCACCTCTTTGACATTGGAAGGCCTCTTCCAATCCACAACTGTTGAGACTTTGCTCCGATCTACAGATATGCCCTCTGGATTGATGATGTGGCCAAGAAAACCCACTTCTGTAATCCAGAACTCGCACTTTTTCAGCTTAGCAAAGAACTGATTCTCCCTCAAGGTACTCAGCACAAGCCTCAAATGCTGCTCATGCTCCTCTTCTGATTTAGAGTAAACCCGAATGTCATCGATGAACACTACCACAAACTCATCAAGGTACTTGTGTAGCATACTGTTCATCGCCTCCATTAAAACAGCAGGAGCATTAGTTAGTCCGAAAGACATAACTTTAAATTCATAATGCCCATACCTAGTGGAGAAAGCAGTCTTATCAATGTCCTGCTCCCTCACACGGATCTGATTGTACCCTGACTGAAGATCAATCTTGGAGAACACTTTTGCTCCCTTCAGTTGATCAAACAGATCCTCGATGCGAGGCAAAGGGTACTTGTTCTTGACTGTCACTTGATTAAGAGCATGGTAATCAATGCACATACGCCAACTTCCATCCTTCTTCGAAACGAAGAGGACGGGTGCTCCCCAAGGTGGCACACTGCGCCGAATAAAACCCTTGGCCAACAGATCCTCCAACTGCTTTTTCAACTCGTCTTGAAAAGGATGAGCCAAGCGGTATGGAGAGATAGAAATAGATCGAGTGCCAGGAACAAGATCGATACGGAACTCCACATTCCTCACAGGAGGTAAACCAGTCAACTTGTTAGGGAACACATCAACAAACTCCTTCACTACAGGAATCTCCTCAATGGAAACTGAAGAAGATGGCTTTTCTGACATAGCCATGAGGAGACCCAACTGCCTCAAACGGCGACCAGAAAATAGACTAGCCAAAGCAAAGACGGAACTGGAAGGTAT
The DNA here is from genome assembly GCA_036346355.1 of Rhipidocladum racemiflorum. Classification (NCBI taxonomy): domain Eukaryota; kingdom Viridiplantae; phylum Streptophyta; class Magnoliopsida; order Poales; family Poaceae; genus Rhipidocladum; species Rhipidocladum racemiflorum. Next base: position 53,259,020 of record CM070577.1, on the reverse strand, counting down.
ACCACCCTGAAAGGTCAACTCTACCCCTGATGGGGCTTGCAAGGTAACCGTCTTCCAGAAACAACAGATCTTGGCACGGTACTGATGCAACCAGTCCATGCCCAAAATGACATCAATAGGAGCCAACTGGATCACCATAAGATTGGCAAAGAAAACCTCATCATCAATGGCAATGGTGCAACCCGGACAAACCAAAGAACTAGCAATCAAACCCCCAGGAGAACTGACTATCACAGACTCAGAAATCCGCTGTACTCCCAACTTAGCTCTACTAGCAAACTCAGACAACACAAAAGGAATAGGATGCTCCAGAATCAAACAGAACAAAGGCATCAACTGAATCCACAAGCAAAGTACCTGAGACCACCTCTGGATGCCCGGCTGACTCGGCGGTCGGCAAGGCGTACACTCCGGGTGGTGCCGGGATAGTGGGAGCCCCGACTCCCGGCTGATGCCCCAACAAAGCTGGGGGTGGAGGAGGCAACTGAGGAGGAGCCGACGGCTGCGGGCACCAGTAGGCTGCTGGTGGCGCCCAAGCATAGGGCGGCTGAGGAGCAGGGGCTGCCATCATGTGCACCGTCTCCCACTTGATGATGCTACCGAGATTCATCCGGCAGACTCGCCCCATGTGGCCAGGCTTGCCACAGTGGTTGCAACTCCCGGACCAACCAAACTCCGAAGCACGGTGCTCACCACCGCACTTGAAACAAATCATGCCCTGCCCGGGTACAGGACGAACAGCCGCTCGCGAGGAAGATGACTGGGGCGGCCTCATCTTAGCCCCTGAGGAGGAGCCCTATCCCCCCTTGAACTTCTTGAAGGTAGGTTGTAGGACCGAGTAGGCAACTAGAGGGGGGGGTGAATAGATGCCGAATAAAATTCAACTATTTCTTTCAGAAAATTAAAGACCCCTAAATAGCGGAAGAATATCTAATATCGTAGAGATCAAAACCCTAGATTAATTAGCGAGACAAGTCGAACATAAATCAAAACTAGTTCTATCAAAAATCGAACAATCCTTCTAATCAAGAATCAAAGCGAAAAAAATAAGAGAATATTGCATAAACTTATCTTTTTATTCCAAAGCCATCTTCAACAAGATGACACCAAAAATCTTCTAATCTTCAATGATTAGAAAACCCTAAACAAACTAATAGAGCATACAAGCTCTTCTTTGCACCTTGTGCTTGATTGAACAATTGTTTGCTTGATTGATTGATGGATTCTAAACACCTAGAACCCCTATTTAAAGGACAAGAGAACAGGACATCTTCATGTTTGATTCGGACAACGCTTGCGCCAGCTCTTCTCCGACTTGTACCCGGTTCTCCACTCGGATTCGAACTCTCTCCTGCCAACCAATCCACAGCACACGCACTCACAGCACAGCAATTTCATTCACGCACACGCTCACGCCACGCACACACACACTCGCATGCACACACACATGCATGCAGCACGCACACACTCACGCCACGCACACACACACACACTCGCATGCACACACACATGCATGCAGCACGCACACACTCACGCCAACACACACACACTCACATGCACACACACACGATTTGCATGCACGTACACACACATGCATGCACACTTCACGCCATGCATGCAAACACACATACACCACTCTCTCACACATGCATGCAACATATACACATGCATTTGTATGCATGTATGAAAAATTGTGATACACGGTATTTACCACCACTGCCACGCTGCAACGATCGACTTCACGCGCACTGTCGTCTAGTCCAAACGTCCTGCATGACACCCTCGACCCTCACGACCTCAGTTCCTCCCTGAACCTAGTCTCGGTCCCGTCATCGACCACGTTCGACCTTGAGCAACACCTGTACGTGAACAAAAACACAAAAACAATTTCCGAGACCAAGTCCACAACTTGACTCAAGTTAATCCATACAACCAACTGGTTTCAGATCTTTTTCAAATAAAGAAACCAAAAAATAAATAGGTTCAAATTGGTTTCAAATCTTTTTCAAATACTGAGCCAAAATCAAATCAACTCAAATCTTTTCAAATCTCTTCGAATATTCAAATACTCATCATCAAAAACACATGGATCAAAAAACAATGATCCTTCAATCTCCCCCTTGATGAGTAATTTGACAAAACACATTATAAGATTTGACAAAAGTATAGAAAAATACCAAATGAGAGTTTGAGACCAAAAAGATTCCAAGACCAAGTAAAGGCCAAGTAAATCCAAATTCTCAAACAGTTTGAATTTCTCCTTTCTTTTTATTTTTCTTCTTCTTGACTTGCTCTCCCCCTTTTTGATAAAATAGTCATCAAGATCTCAAAACTCCCCCTTAATGAATGCAGTATCTCAAGCTTTGAAGTATATTCAAGGTATATAATCAAAGTAAAGCATTTGGAGAGTTTTTACGAGAGTTTTCATATTTTGTATCAATTTATCCAATGAGAAAGCGAATTGTGAGAATATGGAGGCTCTAACACATAGAATAGTTGTTGCATAAGCAAATTAGAGCAAACAAGTAAAATGTCATAAACTGATTTTACCAAAGCTAAAAAGAAATCTATCATGAGCAAAGAGAGACTTTCAAATTCACTAATGTTTGTCTCAAGCCTTTTCAAAAATTTGAATTTCTTTTTTCTCTTTTAGCAAGATTGACAATTTTGCTTTGTGATCAACAGGGATGACAAGTAACTGCACACTAGCCCATACTTGTGTATTAGTAGGTAGTTCTTTCTTGTATCTTTCTCAGTTTAAATTGGCAAGTGGCTTCACATTGTTCTGAACTTTTGTTTAGACAAGTAGCCTTTTCTTGCATCTTTTGAATTTAAATCCCTGGCAAGGAAGCTGCACATTGTACTAAACTTGTGTTTAGCCAAGTAGCTTTTGCTTGCATCTTTTTCAACTTGCTTTTAATATTAAAATACTGATTTTGCTTGAGACTCATAATGATCATTTGAAGTCCAACAAAAAGCTCACACATAGTTTCTAATTAGCTCTAGCCTTTCAACAGATGACAAGAAACTTTTAAGCCTATTTCACAAATGCAATACCATAATGAACAAGAGCCAAAATATTCTCGAAAAGCATCTCAGATTGAATTATTTTAGTCTTTTAGTCTTTTAGTGAGAAGTGAAGCAATGTAGCATTAATTTGACTATATACACAAGAATAGTCAACAAAGCTTTGTACTACATGATGCAATGAAAACAGGGGAGTTTTTTTTAAGTGTAACGTCAAAATAGCTCCTTGTAGTAACCAAAGTCAAGTAACACAAATCAAAGAGTTAAAATCAAGACTCCCCCTCAAATCAACCCATGGGGATGAATGATCCCAAGTTCGCCGCGTAAGAAAGCAAAGCGAGAAGAATCAAGCGGCTTAGTGAAAATATCAGCAATTTGAGCATCCGAATCAACAAATTTCAGTTCAATAGCTCCTTTTTCAACATGATCTCTAAGAAAATGATATCGAACATCAATGTATTTAGTCCTTGAATGCTGAACATGATTTTTAGCGATGTGAATTGCACTAGTATTATCACAAAGAAGTGGAACACTATTAAAGTTAATGCCGTAATCTTTAAGAGTTGAAGTGGTCCAAAGAATTTGTGAACAACAACTAGCGGCTGCAACGTATTCAGCTTCAGCAGTAGATTGAGCAATTGAGGACTGTTTCTTAGAAGACCATGAAACAAGTGAAGTGCCAAGAAAATGACATGTGCCAGAAGTTGTGACACTACGGTATGGTGTGACATTATAAAATGTGAAATTAGAGAATAAAATCTTTCGGCTTGAGGTTTACTCGCGTTTTTGGGCCTTTTGAAGTGTTGTGACACCACGGAGCGTCGTAACCTTATAAAAGGTGCATAATGAGGTAAAAAACATATTGAAATATGATATAGGAGGTTAAAACCATAAGGTATGGAGGTTAATAGCGTTGTCGGGCCGTTTCCGGGGTTTTGGGCCTTCCCGGGGGAGTTTGGGCCTTAAAGAGGGGGTTGTGGGCTTTGGTGGGATGGAGTGGGAATCCATTTAGGATTAGGAAAGGGGCTTAGGGCTGGTTAAAGGGGGGTTTTCCTGCCCTTTTGGGCGTCCTCCCCCTGCCCCTTGCGCCCCCAAGTGCCCTAGCCGCCTCCCACACCTCCCCACCTCCTCCTTGGGCGCCTCCACCTCCCCCAAGCCTCTCCCCTTGCGCCACCACCCTCTCCACCACCTCTCCACCTCCCTTGATGCACCTAGGTGAGTTCTTGACCTCACCACCTCGAAGATCCATCCATTGGAGCGCTCCGCGACGAGGAGATCCGGTGGATTTGGAAGCGAGGAAGGGGATCGCGCGAACCGGGAGGAGATCTATTGGGTTTTCGTGCGTCGGGCAAAAGTATGTCCATGGAAATCCTTGGGGTTAATCTAGGTACTGTTCTAAGGGTGTTTATAAAGTTTTTAGATCAATTGGTGGTGCTGGAATTGACTAATTTGGATTAGATCTAGATGTTGCCACGTTCTGTTTTTAGGACAGCATGAGCAGTCGACCTAGGGTTTGCATTTTCGTCAATTTAGAATCCGAATCTGTCCGTACGGATGTTGAAAAAGTTGTAGATAATTTCATTATCTTTCAGTGGGTATAAAGCACGTTAAATTCTGCCCAGCCGTTTGAAAGTTATGGCTGTTTTACCGAGCGTGACAAAATCTGTGATGTAATTGGAACAGATCACGGTAATCTGTAGATTAAACAACTTTAGAGTCCGAATCAGTTTTTCCATATACCTAGAGAAAGTTGGGAAATTTCCTAAGCTACGCGAGGATGTACTCTTTTAATCGATTCGGAGTCCCAGAACTCAAGTTATGCCTTTTGCAAGGCTGCTGTCCCGACGGGACAGAACCTCTGTTTTTAGGTTTTCCGAGTAGTTGGCAATGTCGAGGTAGATGAGGGTTTGCGTACTGTTTTTTGGACATGATTGTGAGCGTGTGGTACCTATGTGCAGGTGGTGCGACCCTGGGAGTGCCCTCTACTTCCCGCCAATCCGTTGCCCGTGGTTGAGGCAAGTGTGTTGTGATGGATAGCGATTTGTAGGTTGCTTGTTGAGAATAGATGGAATTGACTACATGATATATGATCACTTGCCATGCTTTTATGATTGCCAATAATATGATGAGCATGTTTAATATGTTATGATGCCATGTGTTAATATGTGAGTTAAATATGATGTTGGCATAAATGCATACATGGCATGTTACATGGCTCGGGCGGTGAGAAAGTCATAACTAGTCCGGGAAGGTCAGTGAGAAAGTTATGACTAATCCGGAAAGCCAATGAGTAAGTCCTACATCGTGATTCCATTCACCGCGGTGAGCAGGCGAGGAGTAGGCACGCTCCATCTTCGGGATGGAAGGGGGGAGAGGGTGCACACCGACGGGTGTGTACTCAACCATACCGGTATGAGTTTCCAAGGAGACATGAGCATTGCATTACATTGCATACATAATGATGATGATATTGTTAAGTGTTCATGAATGAGATGATATATATGATGGGAGATGTTATTGCCTTGATATTGTTCTTGTTGTCCATTGCAATATGCTTGCTGAGTTTCGAACTCACGCTTGTGTTTTCTTGTTATTTTAGGTACCATGAGAACGGCATGCGGGGAAGGGAAATAGTCACACGCCCACACATAGCTTCACCATATTGATTCCACAAGTCATTCTATTAGTTTGATAATAAATTGCGTGTGATGATTATTGCTTTAAGGTTTAGCTTTGCTATATGAGAGTTTTATTGTTCGTTTGACCCTTGGAGACATTATGTGTTTGAAACTAGACTTATATTGTTGCTAAGTCGTTAATTATTGCTGTTTTTAGTTGTCTCTCATAATCCATACATTGATATACTATTGTTGCTCCTTTAATTCATGTTAAAACAAAGGAGATGCTGCCGAAATTTTGGTTTTTAGCATATGTACCTTTGCTGGAATTTATGGTAACTTGTGGTATTTAGATGTTGTTTAGCTTATGTTTGGTAGCATTCAGGCATAGTAAATGCCGGGGTGTTACAGAAGTACTCTTTCTATCTAATCTACACCCCGCAAAATCAACATCAGAATATCCTAGGAGTGTAAGCGAAGAAGAACAAGAATACCAAATGCCAAATTCAGAAGTGGAGCAAAGTTACCTGAAAATTCTTTTAATTGCTTGTCGATGTGATTCTCGAGGAGAGGCTTGAAATCGAGCGCACAAACAAACTGCAAAATGTATGTCAGGCCTTGAAGCGATCAAGCATGTAGTGATCCAATCATGCTTCTGTATTCCTTTTGGTCCATTTCGACACCATTCTCGTCAGGGTCCAAAATTGTTGTTGTGCTCATTGGAGTAGATACTGACTTTCCTTCTCCCATGTCGAATTTCTTTAGTAGCTCCTTTGTATACTTGGATTGGTGCAGGAAGATCCCTTCTTTCGCTTGCTTGATTTGAAATCCAAGGAAGTATGTCAACTCTCCTATCATACTCATCTCGAATTCCCTGGACATCAGCTCAGAAAAATGCAACACAAGAGAGTGGGAGGATCCTCCAAAGATAATATCATCCACATAAATTTGCACCACAAGGAATTGATCATTTGAATTTTGAGTAAACAGAGTTTTATCAACTTTTCCCATCTCAAAATTATGTTGAAGCAAGAAGCCTTTTAATCTATCATACCAAGCACGAGGGGCTTGTTTTAATCCATAAAGAGCTTTTGATAATCGATACACATGATTAGGAAATTTTTCATTTTCAAAGCCAGGGGGTTGTTTTACAAAAACTTCTTCTTCTATAAAACCGTTTAGAAAAGCACTTTTCACATCCATTTGAAATAACTTAAAACCTTTTGAAGCTGCAAACGCCAAAAGAATGTGAATAGCTTCTAAACGAGCAACAGGAGCAAAAGTTTCATCAAAATCAATTCCTTCAAGTTGGGAGTAACCTTGAGCTACAAGTCTAGCTTTGTTTCTAACAATTATTCCATCTTCATTCAGCTTGTTCTTAAAAACCCATTTTGTTCCAATAATGTTTTGACTTTTAGGAGGTTCCACTAAAGACCAAACTTTATTTCGTTCAAAATTCTCTAACTCCTCATGCATCGCATCAACCCAAGAACTATCAGTTAAAGCATGTGTAATATTCTTCGGTTCAAAATTTGCAACAAAAGCAGAATGCATGCATAAAAGAGTTTGAGATGAATTAGAACGTGTCACCCTTTCATGAAGACTTCCAATAATTTGTTCAGGAGGATGGTTCTTCAGAACAGCAACGGGAGGTCCAGTTGTTTCAGTCATCGTGGGAGCTGTAGGAGAATCTGAAGTAGTAGTCACATCAATTGGTTCAGGAACATCTTCCCGTTCTGTAGGTATGAGCTCATCATCATCATTATCTTCATCATTTTCTTCGAATCTTTTATCCAAAAAGATTGGCTTTAAATCTTCTCGTGAACCTGAAATGTCGGGTCTAGCTCCAGGGCTAGCCTCATCAAAAGTAACATCGCATGTCTCCAACATTTTGTTAGTCGATAAATCAAGTACACGATATCCACGAGAGTGCAACGAATAACCAAGGAAGATGCCATCTATACTACGAGCTTCGAATTTATCAAGATTTCCATGTTTAAGAATAAAGCATTTACTGTAACACCCCGGCATTTAATGTGCCTGAATGCTACCAAACATAAGCTAAACAACATCTAAATACCACAATTAAACATAAATTCCAGCAAAGGCGCACATGCTAAAAACCGAGATTTCGGCAGCATCTCCTTTGTTTTAACATGAATTAACACAATATCAATATCATGGCAAGATATGTCATAGCACACGACAAATAAAACATCAACATAAATGGATATATCATCAAATTACGCCAATAAAAGCATGCTCAACCACTTCATAAGCTATAACCAAGCAAATAAGGAATCACAAGCATGCTAAATTAAACCCTACATTAAGTTTATGGCACAACTCTTAATATCATGTCTCCAAGTGATTAATTATGGACTATGATGGTGGAGCTACGTGTAGAAGTGTAGCTAGACCCCTTTTTCCCGCATGCCGATCTCAAAGTACCTAAAGACAACATAAAACACAAGCGTGAGTTCGAAAACTCAGCAAGCATATTGTAATGGACAACAAGATCATTTACAAGACAATAATACCTTACATCACATATAACAACTCATACTTGAGCACATAACAACATCATCATCATTAAATATGTATTGCAATGCAATGCAGTGCAATGTTATGCTCATATCTCCTTGGAAACTCATACCGGTATGGTTGAGTACACACCCGTCGGTGTGCACCCTCTCCCCCCTTCCATCCCGAAGATGGAGGGTGCCTACTCCTCGCTTCCATTCACCACGTGAATGGAATCACGATGTAGGTCTTACTCAATGGCGTTCCGGACTAGTCATAACATTCTCACCGGCCTTTCCCGGATTAGTTAATGACTTTCTCACCGCCCTCGCCCCATCTCATGTCATGCATGCAACTATGCCAATTATCATATTTCACATGTACATAAACATATGGCATCTCATCATGACAAATATTACACATGGCATCGAATCATGATAAGTATAGACACATAGCATCATATCATGATAATCATACTCAATATATCATTGGAAAACAGCAAGCAAGGCAAGTGATCATAGCAAGTATTCAATCTTTCATCCAATATCAACAAGCAACCTACAATCCGCTATACATTACAACACACTTGCCTCAACCGCGTGCAACGGATTGGCGGGAAGTAGAGGGCACTCCCGGGGTCGCACCACCTGCACATAGGTACCACACTCTCACAAACATAACCACAAAACAGTACGCAAACCCTCATGTACCCCGACATTGCCATCTACTCGCAAAACATAAAAACAGAGGTTCTGTCCCGGCGGGACAGCAGCTTTGCAAACGGCATAACTTAAGTTCTGGGACTCCGAATCAATTAAACGAGTACATCCTCGCATAGCTTAGGAAATTTCCCAACTTTCTCTAGGTATATGGAAAGACTGATTCGGACTCTAAAGTCGTCTAATCTACAGATTACCGTGATCTGTTCCAATTACGTCACAGATTTTAACACGCTCGGTAAAACAGCCATAACTTTCAAACGGCTGATCGGAATTTAACGTGCTTTATGTGCACGGAAAGATAATTAAATTATCTACAACTTGTTCAACGGACAGACTCGGATTCTAAATCGACGAAAACTCGAACCCTAGCCCGACTGCTCATGCTGTCCCAAAACAGAAACGTGGCAACATCTAGATCTAACCCAAATTACTCCAATCCAGCACCTCCAATTGATCTAAAAACTTGATAAACACCTTAATAACAGTACCTAGATCAATCCCCAGGGTTCCCATGGTCATACCTTTGCCCGACGCACGAAAACTCCAATAGATCTCCTCGCTCTTTGCTCCTCGCACCTCGCACCTCGCTCCTCGGATGGATCCATGAGGATGCAAGGGTGGGGAGGCCACCCTAGGGCAGCAAGGGGTGGAGGAGAGGTGGTGGAGAGGTGGGGAGCAATGGGGCAAGGGAGGGGGAGGCGCACGGCCAAGGGAGGAGGGAGGCGGCTAGGGCAAGGGCAAGTGGGGGGAAGGGCGCACAAGGGGCAGGGGTGAACGCCCAAGGGCTGGTGGGGAGCCCTTTTACCAGCCCCCACACCCAATCCTAGTCCGTTACGGAGACCTACTCCATCCCACCAAAGCCCACTTAAGGCCCAAACTCCCCCGGGAAGGCCCAAAACCCCGGAAACGGCCCGGAAACGTTATTAACCTCCATACCTTATGGTTTTAACCTGCCATACCATATTTCATAAAGTTTTTGACCTTAACATGCACCATTTAAAAGGTTACGACACTCCGTGGTGACACATCACTTCAAACGGCCCAAAAACGCGAGTAAACCTCAAGCCGAAAGGTTTTATTCTCTAATTTCACATTCTATAATGTCACACCATACCGTAGTGTCACATTCTCCCCCCCTTCAACAGGATTCGACCTCGAATCCGAAGGACGCCAAAATCAATGACAAAATCCCCAAGGGACAAACGGCTTCTGTGCAGCACAAAACATTCACACAACGACTAAAACCGGAACAAACAACAAACGAGTTCCCAAAACCAACACATAGAGAAAAAGTGTTGATCTAGCTCAACTATGGGCAACCCCTCACAAATCGACCTTCACTTCAATTCCCCAACAGAATCTGCGTTTCAACCACAAAGGGCTCCATCAACCCAAAACGCTCGAATCCTCACGGCAAACACTTCATACTTCTATCACAACCAACCTGACTACCATGCTCCATTAAACTCAACATGACATAATCAAAGGAAGTCACAATTCCTTTAACGACCTTTCTACATTTCCGAAAATTTCCATCGAGGGGAAAACTCATTAAGGCACACTTGCCCTTCCGATACACGATCATACTAACATTTTATTCCATCCTTTCCCAGGCAAGACTCAAACCCAACAACAACTAGTGAAGACAAGTGCTCACGGCAGGGCAATTATCACCGATCTACCGTCAACTTCACTTCCACCCATCGCTACTCTTAGTAAAGGTTAAACCCATACATCATCAACCTCCATCACAAACCACCCTTATACCACTAAGGTTCGACACCTAGCCCAAGCTAGGATCGAAAACCTTACCAAACCACAATTGGTTCCTTTCTTAAGAGGGTCTCGCCCTCACACAAAAACACTTAGCTATCAAGCCCAAGTGTACACACAACAACTCAAACCCAAAGCGTTAACAACCATTTTGGAAAGAATTCGGCAACATCCAAGCCAAAACACAAAGGAAGCATAAATCCCCTACATCACAACCAACATACCAGAAATTGTTCATTGCTTCTTTTCATACTAGAAAGCAAGGGAAATCTCGTTTCATGACATAAATGCACACTCTTCAGAGCACTCCGGATTAGTCATATCTCCATATATGACTTTCTCACCGACCTGGCTCAATGACTCTTTTATCATTTAACATGTAAAAATGATGTCATGTTTACTTTTCACCATTCCCTCATCATGTAACCACACTACCGAATAGTAATTAACATGATGACTTACGCCTCAGATCATATGAATAAATCTCTAATAACATCGAGAGTTGCGCTAATTCATATAAACTATGACGGCAACATCGTTAATCAACAAAACACCACATCGTGTGAAAACCCATCTTCGATTTAACACTAGCTTTGCAACACCTCGCAAAATCAAACTCAACCGTTTGGAACAGAACATCGACTCCAAAATCAAATATCTGCGGACACAAAGCGCCATAAATTTTTATCAAAAGAGAGGGAAACTCAATCCAAAAAGAAAACTCTTCACTAACCAAATTCACTTATGAAACATTCATAAAAATCCAGACTTGTAAAACACCCGCACACCAGACACATTTTCCAAATGACTCCAACTCTAGTCAAATAGAGTTACACATCAAGGGCTTAACTCAAAAGTTTCCAACACAACCCTTTATGACCATCTGCTTCCTTTTAAAATTAATTCCAAAGATAAATCGGTCTGACGAAAGTGCGCGATCCACTCAAAAACTTTTGGATGTAAACTCAAACTCGCAACACGAACTAAACAAATTCGCCAAAACCAAAGGTCGACACCAACCACTACGAGTTTTGGGAAAACTCTGAAACTCAACATAAGGAACACCTCAACCGAAAGCATTCAACCGAGATGGCAAACAACCAAACCAGTTTCAAAGGTTTTTAGACAACAGCTCAGCATGAAAGGAACCATCTCTAGTACTCCACTACGCTTTCCATTAAAGACTTCAATAATCACTATTTACTATCTGAGGGGCCCCAACACAATTCAACCGAAAGTTTCACAACAAATTCTTCCTCTAGTTACCATTCCCAACATTTTTTAATAAGGGTTTATGATGCTTATAAAAAAGGCACCCAACCAAGACTATAATGACATGATCCCCACGGCTCACCGAATCATAATACATCTTATTCTAAATTTGAAACATAGTACTTCCACAAATCTTTCAGCAAGATCAACATATAAATTTCATACCACCTATATATTCACGTCTCGACAACCGAACCTTATTCAGTTAAACAACGACTTCAACATGTAAATATTATCTCTACAAGACAAAGTTCATAACTAGGATTCCAAGGCATACATTCATTAAGGATGAAATTGTACATCATGTTAATTATCCAAAGCTCACTCCATCGCAACATGTTAAAATTTTCCTCTATTTTAACCATGGTTTTCCAACGAATAATCTAAACAGTTACCACAACTACTTAGTCATCAATAACAACAAATGGGCATAATCATCAACCAACAACATTACTTTTAGCTACCCTATACATAGGTGATAACAAAATTACCACCACACAACATACTCCCACTATTTAAAATAGACTGAATACTAGCATTAACACTACCATTAACAACATCATTAACAATAAGTCTTATGTCTTCTCCATTGATATCAATACTAGCATTGTAGCGACACAACTGCATACTTCCAAAGATACTAGTAGTTTGCAACAACATAAATAGCAACTCTAATCAATCATCCAAATTAAAGTCACTAGTCAACACGATTAAATTTCTCTATTAATCCATTAGATTAGAACATCTTTAACAACCAGCAAAGTTTCTTTTACAATAACAGCAGTCTACATCATCTTAATGTTTTAACTATGCATTAGGGTTTAAAACTTTAAACATATTCGAGGGTCATAAGCACTTTCAAAGCAAGGCAACAGATTCTAAGCATGTACATTAACATATTTATTCATTCTCATTATAGGGTAATATGCAACACTAGAAGTTCATTTAATCTTAAGCTAAGCACAAATATTACTTTGAACTGATTCAGCTCACCAATTAACTTAAGAACAAATCATTTCCAATAACCACATTGTTACATACTACATGACATGCTAAACAACCATTTTCACTTTTGACAAACAGGATGCAACTCCATTTTTAAGGACAACCACAACTTAAGAACCAGAACGAACACCGATAGACAATTTCTCCTTTTCCAGGCAAGGAAGAAAACAAAACTCTAACAGAAATGCAGGAGAGTTCCACTCTCAAGTTCCCAAATTTGCCCACAAAACTCTTCAAGAAATCTCAAGATCCATACTTCCAAGAAGGAAGAAGGATGCACTAGGGAAAACAAAATGTTCAACCAAACCTTTTCCGATAAAGTTACAAAACTTAGCTCCACCCAATCTAAGGTCGGCACTAGGATAACTTCAACTCTTTTCTCAGATAGGGAGGACAACAACCACATATGTTTCCTCCCTAAGACAATCCACAATAACCAGCAAACCCGGGTGTCAAAGCAAAGGCGACTAATAGGCGCAACTCTAAACTCTTCTTCTTCGTTTCCAACCAAGGAAGACCAAAACCACAAATCGCATATGGAATGATCCGCAAAAACCAATACCAAACATTTTTCTTTTAGTTTCCATCAACTAAAACCAAGAAAACCAACCAAAACCAACCGTCGAGCGGTGAAGAACATCTGAAGGAACCCACCACCAAACTCTTCTATTTGACTCCGTCAACTACCCGATCTACTGACGAGAAAGGGTAAGCACTCTTCTCCTACAGGGGTTAATAGTTCTTCGGTGATGGCGCTTAACCGCCACACCGCCACACTTCACCCTTACAATGAATAAAGAGAGGTGACCAAACCCTTCGGCACCACAACCCCACTTTAACATAATAACATGAACAATTCAATTCAATTCTTTCATAAACATAGCAACATACATAAACAAATGTAGCATTCAACATCAAGGCTCAAATACAACATTTAAGCGTAGCATAACGATTCCCATACCCTTTCCTACTGTGCATCCATGTGTGTCAAATTTTAAATTACTTATACCACTTTTGCAAGTTTTAATGTTGCTATCCTATAACAAAGTTTTAGTTAAGACCTAAGCCATGTTTCTAAGTTATTCCACATCACATTTTAGTTGTACCCTATAGCATGATACTAAAAATTCACATTCCAAGGACCTACAGCCCGCTCTGATACCAACCGTAACACCTGGCATATAATATGCCTGAATGCTACCAAACATAAGCTAAACAACATCTAAATACCACAATTAAACATAAATTCCAGCAAAGGCGCACATGCTAAAAACCGAGATTTCGGCAGCATCTCCTTTGTTTTAACATGAATTAACACAATATCAATATCATGGCAAGATATGTCATAGCACACGACAAATAAAACATCAACATAAATGGATATATCATCACATTACGCCAATAAAAGCATGCTCAACCACTTCATAAGCTATAACCAAGCAAATAAGGAATCACAAGCATGCTAAATTAAACCCTACATTAAGTTTATGGCACAACTCTTAATATCATGTCTCCAAGTGATTAATTATGGACTATGATGGTGGAGCTACGTGTAGAAGTGTAGCTAGACCCCTTTTCCGCATGCCGATCTCAAAGTACCTAAAGACAACATAAAACACAAGCGTGAGTTCGAAAACTCAGCAAGCATATTGTAATGGACAACAAGATCATTTACAAGACAATAATACCTTACATCACATATAACAACTCATACTTGAGCACATAACAACATCATCATCATTAAATATGTATTGCAATGCAATGCAGTGCAATGTTATGCTCATATCTCCTTGGAAACTCATACCGGTATGGTTGAGTACACACCCGTCGGTGTGCACCCTCTCCCCCCTTCCATCCCGAAGATGGAGGGTGCCTACTCCTCGCTTCCATTCACCACGTGAATGGAATCACGATGTAGGTCTTACTCAATGGCGTTCCGGACTAGTCATAACTTTCTCACCGGCCTTTCCCGGATTAGTTAATGACTTTCTCACCGCCCTCGCCCCATCTCATGTCATGCATGCAACTATGCTAATTATCATATTTCACATGTACATAAACATATGGCATCTCATCATGACAAATATTACACATGGCATCGAATCATGATAAGTATAGACACATAGCATCATATCATGATAATCATACTCAATATATCATTGGAAAACAGCAAGCAAGGCAAGTGATCATAGCAAGTATTCAATCTTTCATCCAATATCAACAAGCAACCTACAATCCGCTATACATTACAACACACTTGCCTCAACCGCGTGCAACGGATTGGCGGGAAGTAGAGGGCACTCCCGGGGTCGCACCACCTGCACATAGGTACCACACGCTCACAAACATAACCACAAAACAGTACGCAAACCCTCATGTACCCCGACATTGCCATCTACTCGCAAAACATAAAAACAGAGGTTCTGTCCCGGCGGGACAGCAGCCTTGCAAAATGCATAACTTGAGTTCTGGGACTCCGAATCAATTAAACGAGTACATCCTCGCATAGCTTAGGAAATTTCCCAACTTTCTCTAGGTATATGGAAAGACTGATTCGGAATCTAAAGTCGTCTAATCTACAGATTACCGTGATCTGTTCCAATTACGTCACAGATTTTAACACGCTCGGTAAAAAAGCCAT
This sequence comes from Rhipidocladum racemiflorum, assembly GCA_036346355.1. Classification (NCBI taxonomy): domain Eukaryota; kingdom Viridiplantae; phylum Streptophyta; class Magnoliopsida; order Poales; family Poaceae; genus Rhipidocladum; species Rhipidocladum racemiflorum. The sequence continues at coordinate 53,243,439 of CM070577.1, read as the reverse complement.
AACTTTCAAACGGCTGATCGGAATTTAACGTGCTTTATGTGCACGGAAAGATAATTAAATTATCTACAACTTCTTCAACATCCGTACGGACAGACTCGGATTCTAAATCGACGAAAACTCGAACCCTAGCCCGACTGCTCATGCTGTCCCAAAACAGAAACGTGGCAACATCTAGATCTAACCCAAATTACTCCAATCCAGCACCTCCAATTGATCTAAAAACTTGATAAACACCTTAATAACAGTACCTAGATCAATCCCCAGGGTTCCCATGGTCATACCTTTGCCCGACGCACGAAAACTCCAATAGATCTCCTCGCTCTTCGCTCCTCGCTCCTCGCACCTCGCTCCTCGCTCCAACAGATTTGAAGACAGTTTTCTCAGGTTCTTTGACAATTTCAAACTTTGCACTTTCAAGAGTTTTAACAATAGTAGGAGCATATGATTTGTGATGAGCATAAGGATCAAAACCTAAACCTTTGTGATGAGTGCTGACTTTTGATTGATCCAAAATCATATTTAGATTTTTCTTTCCTTTAGTAAAACGTTCTAAAGACTTTTTCAAGTAATCAATTTTTCGAGAGAGTGTTAAACAATTATTACAGGAAACATCTACTTTTTCTTTTTGCTTGCGACAGGTTGAACATGAAAGAACTTCATGTGTAAGCAAATCATTAAACAATTGAGTAATCTTAGCATCTGCATCATGCAACTTCAATTCTAGTATGGGACATTTAGAACAAGAAGTTTGACCATGTAAACCATCAGTAGAGCAACCAACATTTTTCACAAGTTTTTCATTTTTCAATTGTTTGGCATAAACTTGTTCTAGTTTAATCATATGTTCCTCTTTTAGAGATTTAATTTCAAATTTGAGATCTAAGCAAGAATCACATGTCTTTTCAGAATTTGAATTTCTAAGATCAAAGTTTTCAGTTTTCAGCATGGATAGATCTTTCTCTAAGTTTTTATTTTTGAGTGAAGATTTTCTTAAAGATTTTCTCAATATGACTAAAACTTCACAAAGCTCATCATACGAGGGTATTACCTCATCACCGTCATTTGGAGGTCTTTGTCGTTGTCACTAGAATCACTAGTGTTCTCTTTCGCCATGAAGCACAGTCCAGTGAAATCTTTCTCATTCAGCTTCGTTTGCTTCACTTCCTTCTCATCGTCAGTTGAGTCATCAATGTCGCTTAAGTCTAAGCGATCAATTGCCGCGAAGACTTTGTTGAGCATCTTCTTTGTCCGTTGCTTATTTTTGTCCTTGCTCTCTTTTGGCCGGAAGGGCTTGGAGGAGTTGCTTTGCTCCTTCTCCTCTCTATCTTTGTTCTTGAAACAGTTAGCACGGATGTGCCCGGCCTTGCCGCAGTTGTAGCAGTGGATGGAGGCTCCTCTTCTCTCCCTTGATCTCATGTAAGCTGCATTGACACGCTTGGAAAGAAGAGCAAGTGTATCTTCTGTTATTTGATCTAGCTGTTCATCACTAAGAGCACTCAAAGCAGTAATGGAATATGATGATGAAGAACTAGTAGCATTATCATATGAAGAATTAGCATTAAGAGCCATAGAGTTATCATTGGAAGTTCTTGAAACAATGTCTATCTCAAAAGTCTTGAGACTAGAATATAGTTTATCCAAAGTCATTTCACTCATCTTGTGAGCTTCCCTAAAAGCAGTCACTTTCATTTGCCAGATTTTAAGATCAAGAGATGATAGGAAATGTCTAGCATTTTCAGAGTCAGTGTACTTTACATCTACAGCTCTAAGATTGTTTAAGATTTTGTTAAAGCGAGCAAAACAATCATCTATAGATTCTCCAGAGTTCATTTCAAATCTAGTGTATTACTTTTTAAATTGATCTTGCCTAGCTTCTTTTACAGAGTCAGTGCCCTCATGATAATCTTGAAGAGATTTCCAAATTTCATGAGCAGTGAGTAAATTACAGACTCTATCGAATTCTTTTCTAGCAAGTCCTTGAAGCAATACGTTTCTAGCTCTATTATTGTTTTCAACATCTTTTTCAAACTCGATTTTATCAATATCATCATTAGAAGGAAGCTCAGATTTAAATTTTTACCTTGCGCCAAATCGCGTTACCTTGAGCTTGAAGATATGCATCATCCCGATCCGCCCGATGGGAAATGCATGCCATCGAAGATTGGCGGCTTGTTTGAGTATTTCTCTGTTGCCATAACTTGCCGTTTACTAATCACCTGTTAAGATGGATTAGTAGAACCTGCTCTGATACCACTTGTAGGACCGAGTAGGCAACTAGAGGGGGGGTGAATAGATGCCGAATAAAATTCAACTATTTCTTTCGGAAAATTACAGACCCCTAAATAGCGGAAGAATATCTAATATCGTAGAGATCAAAACCCTAGATTAATTAGCGAGACAAGTCGAACATAAATCAAAACTAGTTCTATAAAAAATCGAACAATCCTTCTAATCAAGAATCAAAGCGAAAAAATAAGAGAATATTGCATAAACTTATCTTTTTATTCCAAAACCATCTTCAACAAGATGACACCAAAAATCTTCTAATCTTCAATGATTAGAAAACCCTAAACAAACTAATAGAGCATACAAGCTCTTCTTTGCACCTTGTGCTTGATTGAACAATTGTTTGCTTGATTGATTGATGGATTCTAAACACCTAGAACCCCTATTTAAAGGACAAGAGAACAGGACATCTTCATGTTTGATTCGGACAAAGCTTGCGCCAGCTCTTCTCCGACTTGTACCCGGTTCTCCACTTGGATTCGAACTCTCTCCTGCCAACCAATCCACAGCACACGCACTCACAGCACATCAATTTCATTCACGCACACGCTCACGCCACGCACACACACACTCGCATGCACATACACATGCATGCAGCACGCACACACTCATGCCACGCACACACACACACACTCGCATGCACAAACACATGCATGCAGCAGGCACACACTCACGCCAACACACACACACTCACATGCACACACACACGATTTGCATGCACGTACACACACATGCATGCACACTTCACGCCATGCATGCAAACACACATACACCACTCTCTCACACATGCATGCAACATATACACATGTATTTGTATGCATGTATGAAAAATTCGTATACACGTGTACGACCACCTGCCGTCACGCTGAAACGATCGACTTCACGCGCACTGTCCTCTAGTCCAAACGTCCCGCATGACACCCTCGACCCTCACGACCTCAGTTCCTCCCTAAACCTAGTCTCGGTCCCGTCATCGACCACGTTCGACCTTGAGCAACACCTGCACGTGAACAAAAACACAAAAACAATTTCCGAGACCAAGTCCACAACTTGACTCAAGTTAATCCATACAACCAACTGGTTTCAGATCTTTTTCAAATAAAGAAACCAAAAAATAAATAGGTTCAAATTGGTTTCAAATCTTTTTCAAATACTGAGCCAAAATCAAATCAACTCAAATCTTTTCAAATCTCTTCGAATATTCAAATACTCATCATCAAAAACACATGGATCAAAAAACAATGATCCTTCATAGGTCGCTGAGAAGACCCACCTCCTCCACCAAAGGTCCTCTTCTGCCCCCTGCCTGGGGCCATAGGAACCCCTGAACCACCCGGGTTTTGCCTATCCCGGGAGAGCTCCAACTCGAGCTCCATGCCCTTCGCCAGCTCCACCACGGAGTAGAAGTCACGATGGACAGTCGCCCCCATGACAACTCTGAACTTCTGGTCGAGGCCTCTACGGAACCTCCTCGCTTTCTCCCTGTCGTCGGCTGCCACAGTCGGCACGAAGCGCACCACGCTGTTGAACTCCACCTCATACTCTGCCACCGACCTCTTTCCCTAGGAAAGAGTCGTTAGAGTATTCTCCATCTGCTCAAGGAAGGACTCTGGGTAGAACTTGGCTCGGAAGCGAGCCACAAAGTCCTCCTGTGTGATCGACCAAGATCGGGGTTCTAGCAATGTAACCCTCCCACCAGATATCAGCTTGGCCCTTCAGCTGTAAGGCCACAAAGCGAGCCCTCTGGACCGAGGTCAACTCTAGGACCTCAAACTGCCGCTCCATGTACCGCAGCCAATCTGCGGACTGGACCGGCGTGCCCACTCCATCAAAAGTGTCAAGACGGAGGGACATCCACTCCCGGAGACTCATCCTCGGCTCCGGCACAGCGGGGGCAGCAACTGGGGCCGCTGCAGGGGGAGGCACTACAGCAGGGGCTGCTCGCAACTGCTGGCGCAGCTCCTGAACCTCCCTCTGTAGAGCCTGAACTAAATCCTCATTGGCCGCGGGTACCTCCGCCCCTGACTGTGCCGCTGGGAGCTACTCCTGCGCTAGCCCATGAGCATTGAGCGAAGCGCTACCCTCGGCTACAGACTCAGCAACTCCCTGGGAACCTCGCCCCTGGCCTCCACGGCCACAGCGAGCACGACCTCTACCCCTCGGCATGGCTGCTACAGACAGACAACCATCCAATCACATAAACATAAGCACAACATCATATAATCAAGAACGAAGATCAAACATCATCATAGACATAATCCTCATCAAATACTCAAGCGCAATGCAATGATTACCAAAACCCCATCCTAGTGTGCAACCAAGTGTGTCAAATTTTAAATTATTTATTTCACCTTTTTGCAAGTTTTAATGTTGCTATCCTATGACAAAGTTTTAGTTAAAACCTAAGCCATGTTTCTAAGTTATTCCACATCACATTTTAGTTGTAACCTAAGGTATGACACTACAAATACACATTCCAAGGACCTACAACCTGGCTCTGATACCAACTGTAACACCCCGGCATTTAATATGCTCGAATGCTACCAAACATAGACTAAGCAACCTCTAAATACCATAAATACAAGTAAATTACAGCAAAGGCACGAATGCTAAAAACCAAAATTTCGGCAGCACCTCCTTTGTTTTAACATGAGTTGAAGGAACAACAATATCATAGCAATATATGGCAATATAAGAGGCATCTAAAATAGCAATAATTAAAAGCATGACAGCAATATAAGTCTAATTCCAAGCATTCAATGTCCCCATGAGCCAAACGAACAATAAGACTCTCATATCGCAAAACTAAACCATAAATCAATAAGCATCACACTTAATTTATTATCAAGACCCAATTGAATAACTGTGGGAACAAATGAGTGAAGCTACGTGTAGAAGTGTGACTATTTCGCTTCCCCTCATGCCGGTCTCGTGGTACCTAAAACAACAAGAAAGCACAAGCGTGAGTTCAATACTCAGCAAGTATATTGCAATGGTACAAAAGAACAATTACATGGCTACAACAACTCACATCATGTCTATCATCTTATTCATGATCACATATCATTATCATCATCATCATGTATGCAATGCGATGCGATGCACATGTCTCCTGGAAACTCATACCGGTATGGTTGAGTAAACACCCGTCGGTGTGCACCCTCTCCCCCTTTCCATCCCGAAGATGGAGGGTGCCTACTCCTGCTTCCATTCACCGCGGTGGATGGAATCACGATGTAGGACTTACTCAATGGCACCCCGGACTAGTCATAACTTTCTCACCGACCTTCCCAGACTAGTTATGACTTTCTCACCGACCCGGCCATGCATCATGCCATGTATGCAAACATGCCAACATCATAGATAACTTGTACATTAACACATGCCAACATCATAGATAAGTTGTACATTAACACATGGCATCATAACATAATAAACATATTCATCATATCAATGGCAAACATTAAAGCATGGCATGTGAACATATCATATATTCAATTTCAATCTCAACCAATCTAGCAAACTACAACCCGCTACCCATTCCAGTACACTTGCCTCAACCACGGGCGACGGATTGGCGAGAAGTAGAGGGCACCCCCGGGGTCACACCACCTGCACATAGGCACCACACACTCAAAATCATGCCCACTAAACAATACACAAACACTCTTCTACCCCGACTTCGCAAACTACTCGCACAATCCAAAAATAGAGGTTCTGTCCCGTCGGGACAACAGACTTGCAACGAGCATAACTCGGGTTCTAAGACTCCGAATCGATTAAACGAGTACATCCTCGCGTTGCTTAGGAAATTTCCTAACTTTTTCTAAGTATATGGAAAGACTGATTCGGACTCTAAAGTGGTTTAATCTACAGAATACCGTGATCTGTTCCAATCACGTCACAGTTTTTAATACGTTCGGTAAAACGAGCATAACTTTCAAACGGCTGGGCGGAATTGGACGTTCTTTATACCCACTGAAAGGTATTGAAGTTACCTACAACTTATTTAACAGGCAGACAACCAAATTCCGATCTAAATTGGCGAAAACCCAAAACCTAGGTCGACTGCTCATGCTGCCCAAAACAGAGAACGTGGCAAACTCTAGATTTCATCTAATCTACCCAATTAGAGCACCACCAATTGATCTAAAAACATGATATTAACTCTTAGAATAGTACCTAGACCAACCCCAAGGATCCCTGTGGCCATACCTTCGCCCGACGAATGAAAACCCAACGGATCTCCTCCCGGTTCGTGCGATCTCCTTCCTCGCTCCAAATCCACCGGATCTCCTCGTCGCGGAGCGCTCCAATGCATGGATTTTTGGGTTGGTGAGGTGGAGAACTCCCCTAGGGGCAGCAAGGGAGGTGGAGAGGTGGTGGTGGGGTGGTGGCGCAATGGGGAGAGGTGATGGGGGGGCACGACAAGGGCAAGGGAGGGGTGGCGGCTGGTTTGGTGAGAGGAGGGAGTGGGGGGTGGCTAGGGCAGGGGTGGGGCGCAACCTAGGGCAGGGGGAGGCGCCCCAAGCATCCCATGCAGGCCTCCCACTCCCACATGGGCCCAAACACCCTCCCACTAAAGCCCATGACTATTTTCCTTCGGCCCAAACTTCCCCGGAAAGGTCCAAACTCCCGAAATCGGCCCGGAAACGCAATTAAACTTCATAGCGTATAGTTTTAACCTCAACATTCTCATTTTATTAGGTTATGACACTCCGTGGTGTCACACATCGAGCCCTTGAACATATCAATTTTAGCATTCCTCAAGATCACTGTAGTGCCTGGCTTTAACAAGTCATTGCAAAAGTAGAGAGCATAATCATCATGTTACAATGTGTACAAGGAAAAATAGACTATGATATGCATTGATGCTCATCCAACATGTCTATACAGAACATGAATACTTAAAGAAAGATTTTTGGCAACATGACGGATGTACAGGTGGTGGTACAGAACATGACACTCATAACATAACAAACAAGAAATAATCGTGTACATGAGTCCAAGGGCTATACAACTTGACATAACAAACAAAGACATAACAAACATGACTAAAAAAAATAGGTTATAAGGTATCCAATGGTTTCGAACACACCTATTTCGTATCACTGAAAATCTCAAAATCATCTTCACATCGACAGTCATATCGCAGTCATCCACCTTTTTTGGGGTATATATAGATCTTGTACTGCTCGACAAGCTAAAATTATCGAAGACATAACAAGAGTTCAATATATAATTTTTAATTGATAAATGTTTGAAAATTGCAAGGTTGTACTAATTACAAAAGAATTAAGCTCATGAGTATCACCATGAAGCTTTGGGAGCGAGTGATTGAACATCGTCTAAGAAGAGTGACTAGCGTGACGAAAAACCAATTTGGTTGTATGTCTGGGAGGTCAACCACGAAGGCGATCTTCATGACACGATTGTTTATGGAGAGGTACAGGGAGGAAAAGAATGATCTATACATGTTGTTTATCGACTTGGAGAAAGATCAACCTTTGCATTTTGGATTTGGATCTTTTTTAGTGGACACTTGAAAAGAAAAATGTCCCAACAATGTACGTTACCCTAATTAAGGATATGTCAGAGCATGTGATAGCTATACCATTGAATTTCTTATTAAAACAGGACTACATCAAGGGTTAGCATTGATCCCATACATTTTAGCCTCAGTGATGGATGAAGCCATGCGGGACATACAAGGAAAGATTAATTGGTGTATGCTTTTCGTCGGTAATGTGGTGCTAATTGATGAGAGTAGGGTAGGTGTAGATAAGAAACTAGAGTAGTATAGGAATACTTTAGAGTCAACGGGCTTTAGACTTAGTAGAACTAAAATGAAGTAGATAAGGTGTGTTTTCAGTGGAACTATGGCAAATGACGGAGTTGTTAGTCTTAACGGAAAACTAGTGCCCAAGAAGGAGGCTTTTGGATATTTGGGATCGATGCTACAGTAACGGTGAGATTGATGATGTGAGCTACATGATATAAGCGGGGTGGGTGAAATGGCACTAGGCATCCGGTGTCCTATGTGATAGAAAAATCCCTCAAAAGCTAAAGGGTGAAATGTTGTATAGAGCGAAATGTTGGGTGACAAAAAAGACATGTGCAAAAGATAACCGTAGCAGAGATGCATATGTTGCAGTGGATCTGTGGTCATACAAGGAGGGATCGAATCCGCAATGTTGATATAGGTGATAGAGTTAGGGTATCACCAATTGTGAAAAGCTTGTCTAACATCGTTTGAGATGTTTGGACATCTCCAACAGAGGCCTCCTGAGGCACCGATGTGTAGTGGAATTTTAAGTCAGTTTCAAAAACACAAGGCAGAGGTTGATCGAGACATACGTGGAAAGAAGCAATTAAAAGATACTTGAGGGATTGGAATGTATCCAATGAGTTGGTGTTGGATAGGATTGCATGGAAGTTAGCAATCCATGTATCGGAACCATGACTTAAGATCAAAAGTTTAGAGGTTTTATTGACTTTGATTGGGTTTCATTCCTAGCCCACCACAACTTATTTAGGACAAGGTTTGGTTGTTGTTAAATGTTTGAATATTACCAGGTTTGAACAAAATAATAATTTGATTCAAGTTTGTGGAAGTGATAACAATACACCAATTTTGCATCCAATATGTTGGCTATTGTATATCATGTACCAGTTCATTCAGATAAACTATGTGTATGGGAAGGATGAGAACAGCACAAGCACACCAAAATTTCATAAACAATAAAAAAGGGCAGCTATCATGAGTGGAAATAGCACAACTGAAATTTGTGTACTCTTATCTACAACTCACAGGGATAGAAATCTACTTGTCAATTTTATATCTTTTTAAATATGATTGAGTATGATCGTAATATTCTACAAGGTTATAAACCCTACGCCTAGATTTTTTTTCTTCTGAAAAATGTATAATACTTTTTTTTCAAAGAATAGGTAAAAAGCTTTGTGCGTTATTCATTAAAAAAAGAAGAAGGAACAACCCAAGAAAGGGTCTTATAACAACGACGCGATGCTGTTTGTTTTCCTCTGAAAGTTGAAATATCTATGCATATTTAGGATGCTTGTTGTTTTACCATGGGATTGTGGATGCTCGTAAGCCCCTTTTGGGGGTGGCACGAGGAACACCTAGCTGATCTTCCAACTTCACCGTGCCATGAGTTTCCATGTTTTTTTTGGCATGATTTGATGAATGAAATACACCACAATGGTCACCGTACACCCAATTAAACATTGTTCATACCAGAAAACATATCATAGACTCATTAATTTTAAGGAAGTCGAGCTTAACTGCTCAGGTTCCTCTTACAATTTTTCCATGTAACCCCCCACTTATTCATTGATCTCAAATTGAGATATGTGCTCCAACTAATGCGAATTTAATCGCCTTTAAAAGTTTTTCCAGCTCATGAGTCATGACAGCTAGAAAACATGTTAGTTCTTAGCTTTTTAAGGAGATGTATCCATTGTTGATCATCCACTCCAGATTCCAGTGGTTGTTAACATTCTTGAGTGTCCAATAGGACCATCCAAATGTGGCTTGCCCATAAACATCCATCTGCACTTTTGCATACCTCTGGTACTCTTCCTTTGTTGCGTTAGGCACCTTCCACTCAGCCACCCATTCTCCTGCAGAAAACAAGGGCATATATGAGAGGTTCCTCAGGCTTGTTACTATTTCATACTTTGTACTGTTCAGCTATTTACAAAGCTAAAACTTGAGCTCTTTTACAGGTACTAACACCTGACTAATTTTCCTTTTTCAATACTACCACAGATATTTCTGGACCTATATGCATGTAAATATAACTTGTTGAAGAGGTATTATTTTGAAAATTCAGCAGGTAGCATGGGATTTTTGGAGCCACTGCATAGTTACTTACCTACAAACGTGAGAGGACTATTTTGCTTCGTGACAGTGCTGAGATCACTCGAGATGTTCATCCTAATGAAGTCGATGTTCTGCTGCACGGTTAGGTTATCAAACAAGTTGTTGAACACCATGTAGTAATGCACGTCGATGACGGCCCTTGGAAGCCCGCTGGCGAACCCGAGAAGCTCAGTCGAGTTTCCTGACAGTGACAGCCGGTTCGACATGACCACGTATGCTTTCGACGAGTACTTCCTTACAGCGTTGTAGCCGTCGCGGTAGTACTTGGTCAGACTTTCCAAGGATACGCGAGGCGCCAATGGTTCGTTCATCAGCTCTTCTTCTTTTATGCTATTTGTTATACTTAAATTATATTAATTTGGCTCCTAGAAATAATAAATATTAGTTAAAATACAAATCCATCTCCTAAATTTACATAATTTATATACATTATTTTCCGTTAAAAATTATACGACTAGTATATAACAATCATAACATGTACTTCAAATTTAAATATAGTTTATTATATATAAATTACCAATACCACATACTAAAAATAGTGAAAAATATGTAGATTATAGTAAATTATGACGTGTAGCATAGCTTAGCTTTTTTATATCCCTCACCGCGATTTAAATCCTTGGTTTTTAGCAACACCTTAATTCCAGGGAACTAAACATAAAATTTCTTACCAATATGAAATGGATGTTTTATAATTTCTACATTTACATGTCTTATTATGCTATATATATATATATTTATTTATTTATTGTAACGTCCCAAAAATTTCTTATAATATTTTTAGTATGTTTCTGGGATTATTTGTAATTTTTTAGGTTCTACTTGGAAGCCTCGCGAGTAAATCGGAGTCATGTTTATTGAACTAATTGTATTAAATAAAGATCAGGCATTTTCGAATAAGTGTAAAATCTAAAATTTTGTTGATAATTAAGATAGTTGGTAGATGAGAGTGTTCGCTTCAAATATTTTCGAAAAACATGTTATATAACTTAATTCGTTGATTTTACAAAAATCTGTACAGGTGTCTGATTCACTAAAACAATTTGTGCGAAAAATCTATGTATCGAAAAATTTCGAAACCAACTTCGTTGGGTTCCAAATGTTCCCTAATATTTTAGAGAATTTTTCTATGGTTTTTGGCGCTTTTCTACTATTTTATCTCCAACGCAATTGCATCTAATCACTATTCATAAGTAATTAACTGCCGGCCACATGGTGTACTGTGCATCTTCCTCAAGTGGTCGTGAACCCCCAGAGAAGACATTCCCTCTCTCCTCCATGCCCTTCACGAGGGCTCTCTTGCCTTCGTTTCGTCGGATTTTGCAAAGATTGGAGTTCTTGTTGTTTTCGTGTTCTTCTTTCTCTAGCCATCACCGCCAACCGGCCGCCTTGCTGTCGTCGCCACCGCCGCCGGCAAGTCCGCCACACCACGCCACCACCACTAGACCGGTCGGCTAGCCTTCTTATCCCTCCCATCATGCGCAGTGTTGAAGAAACCGAAGACTGCTCTTCTTTCTGGTGAAAACCGAAGCCCTTCGTAAGAACGATGAACAGTAGCGCACAGTGATGAACAGTGAAAACGTAATTGAACTGGAACCTCATTTGTACATGCCTTTTTCCCCAAATTGCGAAATTTGTCATTTTCTCTAGAAATTCGTTTTATCTCCAAACAGTATGCAACAAATTTTGTTAATTAGTAAAAATTAATACCTAGCTATGTTAATTTTTCTGAAATTTTATAATCAAATCTATACTGTTAAATTATTTGCGATAAGTCCAAACTTGTGAATTTTGTCGCTCCTAAACTATACGTCCAGAAATTTCAAAATAATTTTTATAAATCTTAGAAAATGCTAAATTAATTATCTCGAAGTTTTCGTGAAATTCCAAACTAGTTTGATTTGTAGTATTTTCCTGAATGTGTCGTATGTTGATTTGCGTGTTTATTTGGTTCTTTAACTGTTGCGCGTAGACGTCGAACTGTGTGAGGGAGTTAATTTCGAGGAGCAAACTCAAGATCAAGATTCAGACCAAAACCAGTTGATCTTTGAAGGCAAGTTATGCTTTGACCATTTTGTTCCCATGTTTTAAAATATTAAGTTTGTTTTAAATTATGCATGCTAGTTTAATTATAATGTGTTCAAGTAATTTGGGATTAGATAATTACCCCTTGATATTGTCACCTTGGTCATAATACTTGTATGCCAATAAACCATTTGTCACCCTAGGTTGGATTATACATACTGGTTAATACTAATCACCATAATGGGGTAGTTAGAACGTGGTAGTTCTGCTTAGTCATGCCATTCGAACTAATGACAAAAATTTGGAAGAAAACTTAATACTGACTATTGAACTATGGAACCTATTTTGAAAGAATGCGACATGTGTTGTTGATAAGTTGTTGGCACATGGTGCATGGTAACCAACCGGGTGGTAAAATGGTTTAGACTGTGGCAAGTGGCGACTGATCAATGGGCGGGCCCGATGTGGCACATGGGAGAGATGTTATTGAATTTGGTTTTGTGAACTTTGGGTTGTCTTGCCACGGTCTACCTAAGGACTTAACCTTGTAAACCTTTGAACTGGGCCTAACATACAACCACATGTCTGGAGTGGGACAGACCTAGTTGAGTATGATTCCGAAGTCTTGGCATGTGAGATCTCATGTGGTTTTTGTAGCTATGAATGTGGAAAGAAGGGTGTAGTGTTTACCGAAATGGTCTTACATCACTTCAACGGTATACGTTGGCCCTGTACTTCCGCTCCGCAAAAGGGAAGGGATAGTGGGAACTATACTGGGAGGTACGCATGCGAGGATGGAAGTTTCGAAAAGACTTTGTTATGGTTACTCGCTTGTGTGGTGTTTAACTATATCGTGTGGGTAAAGTGTATAACCTCTGCAGAGTGTACAAACTATTCGAATAGACGTGTCCAGGGTACTAGACAATGCTCGGGGATTACAGTCAAGGGTTAGACTTTATTAAAAATGTGTTTGTGATAAAAGATGAAGTTGATGGAAGTAGGGATTAGGATGTGGGAATGCTTTTAATTAACTACTGGAAAAGTTATTGTTAATTCTACTTGTTTTTACTGCTTTCGAGTCTACTTATGCTACTTGTTAAATGCTGCTTTTTTGCAAAATAAACCTGTTAAGCCATTCCATTGGAATAAGCCTGGCATGTAGTGTATTTATTAGGTTGCATTCTGTGCATAGCTTGTTGAGTACCAATGTACTCACCCCTCCAAAATCACAACACCAGAAGAAGAGGATCTGCAAGTCAATGAAGAGGAACAGAACGGAGAGGCGAACAACTAGGGGCAAGCCAAGTCAGTTGCCTGTGGCATACTGAGGCGCCACGAATAATGTTATGTTTCCGCTGTTGCTATTTGTTTACTCTGAACTCAGCCTTGCGTGGCTTAATATTGTAAGACTGACCTTAAGGTCTTAACAATTTTTATATGAGTTTAATACTTTATTATTATTATTTTCGTTGTGTATGTGTAATGGTATTCATCTCTATTGTATCTGTGAGCACTAGCGTGATCCTGGACTGGTGTGTCACACAGAGTGTTCGGAACTCAAATTCCGGGCGCGACAGGAGGTGGTATTAGAGCCATACTGACTGTAGGTTTTGACCCTAGATAGATTGGCCGTCTCTCGGAGCTTCAAAATTATTTTCTAAAGAGAAAATTTAACTTGAAAGAATAATAAGTTTTTGACTTATCTTATTCTTCTATTCTCCCCCCTTGCTGAAAATTTATATCTTTCCCCACTGGTTTAAATGGAAATCTTACCTAAGTCATTCTGAATAGTTAACGATGTTCCACACTGAAGGAGTAAGTACTAGGTATCGTTGCTAACCTTGAAGATCGTGAAGCAAGGAATCATCGAGCTCGAAGAGAAGTGGATCGATGAAGTGGTTCCAAAACTTGATGAACCAGTGCTTTAGTATTTAGTTGAGACTCGGGTGTAGGAGTCGCGTCTCCTAAGATAAGAGTGTTACCTTTTAGACGCTAGATTGTTGTGTGCCTAGGGAAATTTGGTTCTTCCTTGATTGCTGAGTGTGCAGTATGTGTTGCATAGCTTTTAGGCCTGGATAAGCAACCATACCAAGTTGTTAATAATGTTTGTATAAGTTTTGGGTTAAACTTGTCTCCTCTGGATAAGATTCTTCCTACTTGTCTATTCTTTTTTCCCCCTCTCCTCTAAATTGTTGGAGCAAACAGCAGATGGTGAACACTCGTGGCAACATTGGAGCTGGAGGAAGTGGTTCGCGCCAGGAAGGCAACCAGAATGAAGCACCAAATTCGCAACCTGTGCCACCAGTTGAGATGCAGAATCTGGGAGCTTTTCTTGCAGCTCAAACTCAACTGATGCAGACTATGATGCAGACTATGCAGCAGATGCAGAACCAAGCAGTCGCCAACAATAACAATCAGAACGTACACCAAGGGAACCTGTCGTGGGGGCTCCTGTCCTGGTACAGTGATACTCCATTACTGTTGCGCAGGACTGGTTAATCACGCAACCAGTAACGTAACGATCACAACATCACGATAGACTCAGATTGAAACCACTTGGTCAGCACGGCACTCGACTGATGAGGCCATATGCCATCCAATTGGTTCCAATTTGAGCTTTCCGCAACCATGTGATAACCACTAGTCCCTGAATTGGTAGGCTAGTGTCACATATTGAGATAGGTAGTATCACATCCATGCCAACACAAATTAAGAGTAGAAGTAATATATTACAACGATAGATAATAATATTACAACTTGTTCTTGTTTACAATAGGCCAACTGGCTTAAAGTAAACTGAAGAGAAAACATAAGAGAAACAAAAGTAAAGTGGCCATAGTGTGCCTCCATTCCCACAGGCAACCGGCGAGCATATCACTCCGCTAGCCATCAAACGCACCACCCGCGTCTGGGTCACTGAACTCCTGGTCACCTTCTTCTTCACCTGCATCTTCTGCTCCTCACGCAATTTTCAGAGCAAACGGTGAGTACACGTATGTACTCGCAAGACTTTATTGTTTGCAAGTATATTAATAATGCAGGCTAATCAAAGAAGATGGTTGCTATTCTAGTTCAAATTTGCATGAAGCTGAAGTTATTTGTAATAGACTAATAGATTCGAAATGCTGCACAATTTATAAAGCATTTAGTAAAAGAAAGTAAATCAACATATAATTCAACATATAATGTACATTTCATTCCATATTCAATTTCCTCCAACATATCCAACACCACCATCACATGGCATCAGGAATCATTTCCTTCAACATAACCAACATACCATCATATGGCATCAAGAATCATTTCCTTCAACATAACCAACATACCATCATATGGCATCAAGAATTAGCACCAGCTTGATCAAATCACCAGTCCAACCAATCTCTGAGTCCAACGACTCAACATTTTGCATGTTACAACCCAACATTTAAAAGATCTACCGGTTCCAAAATATTTTCCAAAACAAAACCAAAATACTATACTTGACATCAGATACCCAAGATGCTCGTGACCGTGAGCACGGCTAATCGATTAGTTTGATTAATCTCTGCAGAGAATGCACACTTTACCCACACGACACGCTCTAGCAATCATGTCAACCATGCCACGCGATACATACTGTATCCGTTTTGCTAGATTGTGACAAAACTCTTCCAATCGTCGGCATTTGGTCTTGCGTCAGCCCCGGCGATGTGCGCTCTTTGCTTTGGGTGGGGGCTCCACACACCCACACAGAGTACCCCCGGGCCAGGCGAGAGTACCCCCCAATTAAGGTGTTTGGGTGCCTTAAACTCCAAACCTGATTCACCCACACGGATCCAACGATGGCTAACGCCCCATCGTGCCTTTTACCCTCAGCAAAGCATCCACCGTTGTTTCACGAAAGTCTCCAACACCTGCGAGAGGTGAGGGAGTATTCTAAGCAACACCAGCACGTCAGTATTGCCCAACTACTTCGACCTACCACGGCGTAAGATCAAATTCCAACTCCTGTACTGGGTTTAGGCTATCCCATAATAGCACACATGTGGTTGTACGAAAGGACTTAGTTAAAAGCATCAAGTTCAGTCCTTAGGATTGCACAGACGAGATCTCCCATCATCCGTCCGGCATAAACCACTGTACACCTTTTCCTTTTTCATCTTTTACCAACATAGCCTTTATTTTCCAAAATCATCATTTCAAGAAATCCTAATAACGTATCGAGAGATTTTGATTGACTGAGTCCACCGATCGATATTCAACCAGTCTAAGGCTGGGCTAAGCGTATGCAACTATTAGACTTATATTCCCTGGTGACACTTAATATAGCATTTATCCTTAATCTAGGGTTACTCAAGGATTTCAGGGTAACAACGAGATTAATATAAGCCATCCAACCATTAGGATAATTACCATTTCCCACCATTCAAATACTTGTAATAATCTTATCCATGCGTAATAGTTTTGCAAATCATCAAATACTTTTGCAATTATAGGAGCAATATGTTCAAAGGGGGTGCTTGCCTTTTTGCTCTTGGTTTTGCGTGTCCTCGGGTCATAGTCTGGATCCTCTCCAACTGTTCCCGAGGCGACAACGTCTAAACGAAAGTGCGACAAATGAAACAACAAGAGAACGAATAAGATCCAACGAGAACAAGGCATAAAGCTCAAGGAATCGGATGACAACCAACAAGCGAACACAAAAGAGAAAACTCAAACGAACACCGACTTTAAACTTGAGCCCGGCAGTGCCGGCATTCAGATCCCGGTAGTGCCACTCTATAGTCGGCAGTACCGGCCGCAAGGGTCGGTAGTACCGGAGGCTTCGAACCCAAAAGGGGACCTCTCTGGAAAATAACTACCAGCGTTGCGGGGGCGGTAGTGCCGGCCTACAGCCTAGTAGTACCAGCCGCAAGGGTCGGTAGTGTCGGCCTGAGCGACAGTACCGGCCTCACCACTACGGCAGTGCCGGCTATAGGTCGACTAGGTTTTCTAGAAAAAGGGTTTTCGCACAAACGACTTCGGAACTTCGCAGCGATTGCATGGATGGTTTCTCGGAGATGGTAAGGACCCATTTACGCAAACCACTCGACGTTCTGACCTCGTTTGACCTAACTTCTAATCCGAGAAGCTCTAGAGTCCTAATTCACGCTAAATTCCGACTTTCACCCTGAATCGAATTCAAACTCGATTCCTTTCGCGAAACTCGAACTTTAACGGCGTTGAATATATTCTAGTGTCCTTTTCCTAGCTTTTGGAACTAGGGTTTCAAGGGTTACTTCCAAAAGTTACGAAAATGACATTTAACCAAATATATCCGATAAAAACGTATTTAGGGTTTCTGATCTTGGTTTTCGCGCTAAAGAGAACTCTAGTACCTAACCTAGGTTTAGAAACTCAGCTAACTTGAGGTTGAGCACTACTACTAGGTTTTCTAGGGTTCCAACTAAGACAACAAAGAGTAAAGGAAGCAAGAACTAAAGAAGAGAACTCAGATCGTAGCAGAGTTGATTAAAACTCAACTCACTTACCACGAATCGTCGCTAGGGTTTGAGAAAGCTGATCTCCACCTTGCCTAGCTTCTCCACAAGCTCAAGAATACTGAGGAGAAGGGTTTAGATGGAGGGGATGCTTGAGAGTGAGAGGGAGACCTCCATGGGAGAGAGAGCTAGGGAGGGAGAGTGAGGGAGTGAAGTGAAGGGGAGGGAGAGTGAGTCGGCTAGGGGAGGAGGCATAGAGAGGAAGACACCAGAAGGTGCTGAGGTGGCTGGGCAACGGGCAGCAGGGGGGGTTCTGCCCCCTACCCGGTCGCCTCGGCCAAGAAGACGGGCCAGTGGTCAAGCAGATCGCCGCCAGGCGTAAAACCCCAAAAACTCCCAAAAAAACTCTGAAACTTAGGAATCCTTCCCGGAAACTTTTAGGATGGATTCTAGGATATCTAAAGAAGGTTTAGAAGCTACGATTGCTACACGAGTCTAAACGGAGATCGAAATCAAATTTTAACCCAAACTTCTTCAAAACCAATCGAACGATTAAAACCAAAGAAGATTAACTCCAAATAAAGATCCGAACAACACTTAAGGCTTTGATTAACATTCCAAAAGATGATTAGAAACTCAGGATGTCACAGAACCAGTTTCAGTCTAGACTCTCTGACTTCATGGGAATTAGGCCGCCAATATTTTCTGGGAATGCCAACCCAATAGAGGCGGATGATTGGCTTAGGACCATAGAGAGAAACAACACACTCTATTTTCAGAACGCCAATATTTTCAGAACGCCAGCTTAGGGAAACAACACACTCGGTTCGAACCAACAAGGCATAATGAAGCGCTGCTACAGCTGCAATGAACCGGGACATTTTGCTAATCAATGCCCGAAGAGAGGCAATGTGACCCCAGTTCGCTTCAATTTGGGGCCACGCCAACGAAGACACCAGCCCCAGCAGCCCACCCTGGAAACAATCAATCCGGAGCTGCGCCATCGACAATCGTTTGAGGCCGTGTGAACCATATCACAACTGCTGAAGCTCAAGATGCCACAGACGTGGTATTGGGAAAGTTTTTAGTTAACTCAGTACCTGCCACAGTTTTATTTGATTCTGGTGCTTCACATTCATTCATTTCTCAAGACTTTGCTGTGGGAAATGGGTTGGAATTGAGAAAACTTAAGTGCACACTAGTAGTGCAATCACCTGGGTCGGAACTTCAATCTAACCTAGGATGTTCGGGAGTTAAGTTGGTCATGAACAAGGTAGAGTTTCTAGCGAACCTAATTGTGCTAGATACCCAAACCTTGGATGTAATCCTCGGGATGGACTGGCTGACCAAGCATAAGGCAGTTTTAGACTGTGGCCATAGAGTAGTGTCGGTAGAGAACCAAGACGGAGAAAAAGTGGAATTTCAAGCAACCACATTCCGAAATGGAAAATTTATGGTCAATAGCATGAAGACTGTCAGGCTAGAGGATGTGCCAGTGGTAAAAGAGTTTCCTGATGTTTTCCCCGAAGACCTGCCTGGTATGCCACCGGATAGAGAAATCGAGTTCGTTATCGAGCTGGTGCCTGGCACAGCTCCGATCGTGAAAAGGCCTTATAGGATGTCCACAGAAGAACTAGTGGAAATGAAGAAGCAGATTGAAGAACTCGTGGAGAAAGGTTTTATCAAACCTAGTTCGTCTCCATGGGGAGCACCAGTATTGTTTGTCAAGAAGAAAGACGGAAGCTTCAGAATGTGTATAGACTATCGAGCACTCAATGAAGTGACGATAAAGAATAAATATCCTTTGCCCAGGATAGATGATCTTTTTGATCAGTTAAGAGGAGCAGGTGTGACACTACGGTATGGTGTGACATTATTAAAATGTGAATTTAGAAAATAAAATCTTACGGCTTGAGGTTTAGTCGCGTTTTTGGGCCTTTTGAAGAGTTGTGTCACTCGGAGTGTCGGAACCTTATATAATGTGAATGATAATGTCAAAAACAGTATGAGATGTGGAAATAAGGTTAAAACCATAGGGCTTGGAGGTTTATATCGTTTCCGGGCCGTTTCTGGGGTTTTGGGCCTTTCCGGGGGGTTTTGGGCCTTAAGGGGGGTTGTGGGCTTTGGTGGGATGGAGTAGGGATCCATTTAGGATTAGGAAAGGGGCTTAGGGCTGGTAAAAAGGGGTCTCCCTGCCCCTTTGGGGCGTCCACCCCTGCTGCCCTTGCGCCCCACCCTTCCTCCTTTGTGCCGTGCGCCCCCCTGCACCTCTCCACCTCCCCACCACCTCTCCTCCACCCCCTTGCTGCCCTAGGGTGTCCTCCCCACCCTTGCATCCTCGTGGATCCGACCGAGGAGCGAGGAGCGAGGAGCGAGGAGATCCATTGGAGTTTTCGTGCGTCGGGCAAAGGTATGATCATGGGGTTCCCTGGGATTGATCTAGGTACTGTTCTTAGGTTTTTTATCAAGTTTTTAGATCAATTGGCGGTGCTGGATTGGAGTAATTTGGATTAGATCTAGATGTTGCCACGTTACTGTTATGGGACAGCATCAGCAGTCGGGCTATGGTTCGAGTTTTGGTCGATTTAGAGTCCGATTCTGTCCATACGGATGTTTAAGAAGTTGTAGATAATTTAATTATATTTCCGTGGATATAAAGCACGTTAAATTCCGCCCAGCGGTTTGAAAGTTATGGCTGTTTTACCGAGCGTGTTAAAATCTGTGACGTAATTGGAACAGATCACGGTAATCTGTAGATTAGACGACTTTAGTGTCCGAATCAGTCTTTCCAAATACCTAGAGAAAGTTGGGAAATTTCCTAAGTTACGCGAGTATGTACTCGTTTAATTGATTCGGAGTCCCAGAACCCAAGTTATGCCTTTTGCAAGGCTGCTGTCCCGCCGGGACAGAACCTCTGTTTTTAGGTTTTGCGAGTAGATGGCAATGTCGGGGTAGATGAGGGTTTGCGTACTGTTTTGTGGTTGTATTTGTGAGCGTGTAGTACCTATGTGCAGGTGGTGCAACCCCGGGAGTGCCCTCTACTTCCCGCCAATCCGTTGCCCGTGGTTGAGGCAAGTGTGTTGTGATGGATAGCAATTTGTAGGTTGCTTGTTGAGTATAGATTGAATTGACTACATGATATTTGATCACTTGCCATGCTTTAATGGTTTCCAATGATATGATGAGCATGTTTAGAATGTTATGATGCCATGTGTTAATATGTGAGATAAATATGATGTTGGCATAATTGCATACATGACATGTTACATGGCTCGGGCGGTGAGAAAGTCATAACTAATCCGGGAAGGCCGGTGAGAAAGATATGACTAATCCGGAGAGCCATCTAGTAAGTCCTACATCGTGATTCCATCCACGTGGTGTTTGGAAGCGAGGAGTAGGCACCCTCCATCTTCGGGATGGAAGGGGGGAAGAGGGTGCACACTGACGGGTGTGTACTCAACCATACCGGTATGAGTTTCCAAGGAGATATGAGCATTGTATCACATTGCATACATGATGATGATGATAAAGATATGTGATTATGAATGAGATGATAAACATGTTGTGTGTTGTTGCAATGTAAGTTGTTCTTTTGTTCCATTGCAATCTACTTGCTGAGTGATGAACTCACGCTTGTGTTTTATGTGGTTTTTAGGTACTTTGAGATCGGCATGCGGGAAAAAGGGGTTTAGCTACACTTCTACACGTAGCTCCACAATCATAGTCTATGATTAATCATTTGGAGACATGATATTAAGGGTTGTGCCATAAACTTAATATATGGTTTAATTTAGCATGCTTGTGATTCCTTATTTGCTTCGTTATAGCTTATGAAGTGGTTGAGCATGGTATTATTGGCATAATTTGATGATAAATCCATTTATGTTGATGATTTAGATGTCGTGTGCTATGATATATCTTGCCATGATATTGACATTGTGTTAATTCATGATAAAACAACGGAGATGCTGCCGAAATTTCGATTTGTAGCATTTGCTCCTTTGCTGTAATTTATGATAAATTGTGGTATTTAGATGTTGTTTAGCTTATGTTTGGAAGCATTCAGGCATAGTAAATGCCGGGGTGTTACAGTTGGTATCAGAGCGGGCTGTAGGTCCTTGGAATGTGAATTTTTAGTGTTATGCTATAGGGTACAACTAAATTGTGATGTGGAATAACTTAGAAATATGGCCTAGGTCTTAACTAAAATTTTGTCATAGGATAGCAACATTATAACTTGCAAAAGTGGTATAACTAATCTAAAATTTGACACACACTGGATGCACAGTAGGAAAAGGGTATGGGTATCGTTTCTTTACGCTTAAATGTTGTATTTAAGCTTTGATGTTGAATGCTATATTTGATATAGTACGTTGCTATGTCTATGAGATAAATGATTGAATTATTCCTGTTGTGGTGATAAAAGTGGGGTTTTGGTGCGGAAGGGTTTCGGTCACCTCTCTTTTTTCATAGTATGGTTGAGGTTTGACGTTGTGGCCAGTTAGCGCCATCACCGAAGAACTATTAACCCTGTAGGAGAAGAGTGCTTATCCTTTCTGTCGTTGATCGGGTAGTTGACTGGAGTCAAATAGAAGAATTGGTGGTGGATTCCTTCGTATGTTCTTTGCCGTTCTGACGGTCGGTTTTCGTTGCTTTTCTTGGCTTTAGTTGAGTTGAATCAAATGAAAAGTGTTGGGTTTGCGCGGATTGTGTCGTTTGCGGTGTGTGGTTCTGTCTTCCTTGGCTGAAGACGAAGAAGAGGAGTCTAGTGTTGCGCTTCTTTTGGGCGCCTTTACAGTTTTGACGTTTAGTTCGTTGATTGCTTTATGGGGAAAAAGCATTCAATTTATTCCTGTGTTTGTCTTTCTCCGAGGTTAAAGGAGTTATTGCAGAGTTATGCCAGACCTGGCTGTCAGGGCTAAAGTTCTGTGGCTTTGTAGTAGTACGTGGTGTTTGATTTCGTTATTTTACTGGTTTAAGAAATCATCCTTGAAAAACCTTTCTTGTTTCGTGAAAGATTGGGGTTTGGTGTTAGGGTTTTATTTGCAAAGGTTTATTTGATCGGTTGGTTCCCTCCTGTGGGAGTCTTTGAGATTTAAAAGTGTTTTGGAGAATTCCTTTGCATGACCAAGTTTGTGTTTGTCTCATTGCAATTGTGAGAGTCAAGTTTCCTTATGAATTTGGGATGAGTTTTAAAACTAAAATGCTGCAGACAAAGTAAGTAGTCTTTTGACTGAAATCGTTTGTCCCTAGTAAGAATTGATGTTTAGCATGTTATGTAGTAGGTAACAATGTGGTTTATGGATTGATGTGTTGCTAAGTTAAATTTTGAGTTCAATCAATTCAATGTGATTAATATCTCTAGCTTGAGAATAAACAGACTACTAGTGTTGTAGTTTACTCTTAGCGAGAATGATTGAATGGGTTAATGTACATGCTTAGAATCTGTTGCTTTGTTATAAAAGTGCTTATGACCCCCGATAATGTTTAAAAGTTTTAAACCCTAATGCATAGTTAAAACATTAAGAGGATGTAAACTACTATTACTATTAGAGAAACTTTGTCGGTTGTGTAAAGATGTTCTAGCTTAATGTGTTAGTAGAGAAATTTAATCATGCTGGCTTATGACCTTAACTTGGAAGTTGACTAGAGTTGCTATTTATGTCGTTGTTGCAAACTATTAGTATAATTTGAAGTATGCAGTTGTGTTCCTACAATGCTAGTATCGATGTCAACTGTGAAGACATAGGATTTGCTGTTTATGACACTGCTAAAGCATTGGAATGGTCTAACCTATTAAATTTATTTTTAATAGTTGGAGTATGTTGTGTAGTGACAATTTGTTATGATATATGGATAGTGTAACTAAAAAAAAACAATGTGGTTGTTTTTATGATTATGCCCATTTATATTGATGACTTAGTAGTGGTGGTAATTGTTTAGATTACTTCTTGGAAGCCATTGTTAAAATGGAGGTTATTATTAACATGTTGTGATGGAGTGAACCATGGATAATGAACATGATGTAGAATTTAATCCTTAATGAGTGTATACCTTAAAATCATGTTTACGAATTTTTTTGTCTTGTGGAGATGATATTCACTTGTTGAAATCATAGATTAATTGATTAAGTTTCGAATGCTGAGAAATTGATGTATGCATGGTATAAAAATTAATAGGTTGATCAAGCTAAAGTAGTTGTTCAAGTAGTATGCTTTAAAATTGAGAACATGATGTTAATTGTTAAGTGTGTGTCTGTGGAGATTAGGATGAGGTAGTGTTGGTTCGATGTCTTGTTGATAAGCATCATAAACTTTATTTATAAGTGTTGGGAAAGGTAATTAGAGAAAGAACCTGTTGTGTAGTTTTGGTTGAATCTTGATGGGGCTCCTCAAGGAGTAATTAGTGATTATTGAAGTCTTTAATGGAAAGCGTAGTGGAATACCAGAGATGGTTCTTTTTATGCTGAGCTTGTGTTTAAAAGTTTTTAAACTGGTTTGGTTGTTTGCCATTTTTGGTTGAACGCGTTCGGTCAACATATTCCTTATGTTGTGTTTCAGAGTTTCCCTAAACTTGTAGAGATTGGTGCCAACCTTTCGATTTGGCTAACTTGTTTAGTTTGTGCTATGAGTATGGATTTACACCCAAAAGATCTTGAGTGGATCGCGCTCCTTCGCGTTCGCACTAAATTATCTTTGGAATAAATTTTAAAGGAAACAGATGGACTTAGTGGGTTGTGTTGGAAACTCTTGAGATTTAATTTGTAACTCTTTTTGGCTAGAGTTGGAGTTGTTTTGAAAATGTTTGCGAGTGCTTCAAAAAGGTGGACTTTATGAAAGTTTTACAAAGTGATTTTGTTAGTGAGGTGTTCCCTTTTGGGAATGAGTTTCCCTCTCCTTGAGGAAGTTTGTGATGGTTGTGGGAGCAGATGCTCGACTTGAAATTTTGATGTTCTTTTCCAAAATGTTGAATTTGGATGAAATGCAATGTTGTGCAAGTTTAGTTTTCAATTGATGTGGGTTCTTTTACGACGTGGTGTTTTACTGTCGACTATGCTGCCAACATAGTCTTGATGAATTTCTGCAACCTTCGATGTTAATTGTGTTTCCATCATTTGATACCGAGGAAGAAGTCATTTGGTGAATGACTATTCGGTGCCGTTGTTATATGATGAATGAAGGGTGAAAAAGGAAAACGAAGCGTTGTTTATGCATAATTAATCATAAAGGAGTCGACGAGCCAGGTCGGTGAGAAAGTCATATAAGGATATATGACTAATCCGGAGTGCTCTTGAAAAGTGTGCATGCATGTCAAGAATCGAGGTGTCCATTTCTTTCTAGTATGAAAAGAAAGAATGAAGAAATTATGGTATTTTGGTTGTGGTGTAGGGGATTTATGCTTCCTTTGTGATTTGGCTTGGATGTTGCCGAATTGTTTCCAAAATGGTTGTTAACGCTTTGGGTTTGAGTTGTCGTGTGTACACTTGGGCTTGAAAGCTAAGTGTTTTTGTGTGAGGGCGAGACCCTCTTAAGAAAGGAACCAATTGTGGCTTGGTAAGTTGTAACACCCCAAAATTTTGCTTTCTTAAGTTCTATGTGTGATTTGGCACTTTGGTGAATTTTTGGAATTTTCTGGAATTTATTTGGAATTTATTTGAATTTATTCCATTTTAAAATAATTAAAGAATTTAACTTTGCAAATAAAGTTTTGTTGGAAATATTTTATTTGAGTCCCAAATACCCTAAAATATTTTTCAGAATTTTTCTGGAATTTTTCTGAGTATTTTGCTATTTTTAATGAATTAAATGAATTACTGGAAATTATTTTAAATATTAAATCGCTGGAAATTTGAGTTGGGTCAAGTACTATTCATCCGACCGAGTCGGAACCCGAGTCAGACTCGAGTCCGACCCGAGCCAGCTGCGCCACTTGACTTGACCCCACCGCGTCTGAACCCCAGATCAGATCCGAACCGTTGGATCAAGATCCAACGGTCAGGATCAATCCGAGCTAGACACGGCCGCACGTAACCGATCTCGGCCGTCATTCGCGCCAAGTGAATGGCTCACGTACGTCCACGTCACCTCGTCGTGTTCGAACGGACTCGCCGCCCGTCTGGTTCCCGCCGCGATTCCGCGGATCTCGACGCCTGCGTGTTTGATTTAATGCCCGGACCCGCGCCCGAGGTTCGCCTTTGCCTCGTGCGTCGTTTGCCCCAACCGCCCTAGCCCTAGCCGCCGCCGTCGACTCGCTATTGCTCGCCGTAGTTGGAGAAGCCTCCGCCACGGTCCTTGCCTCGTCTCGCCGCCGTCCGCCGTCTTCTGCCGAGTTGGAGCCCAGTTCCGGAGTCCTCAAGCCAAGGCGCACCCGTGGGTACCTCTCACTCCGCCGGAGAGACCCCGAAGCGCCGTCGGGCTCGTCGTCGTTTTCGTCACCGGTGGCCCTGCTCCGCCGTGTCGCCATCGCCGTCTGCGAGCACTGTGAGCCGTTGGATCTTCATCGTACGGTCCAAGATCACGCCACGTCACCCGCCGGTGAGATCCCGTCCAAAAATCTCAAGATCCAATCTCGACCGTTGGATCTAGATCCAACGATCCAGATCAAACGCGTTAACCCAAACGCGTGAGAGCCAGATCTAATATGGGCCGTTGATTTTCAAATCAACGGCCGAGATTGCGCCACGCGTCCGGGAAGGCTGACCGCCGCGGCCGGGCCGCCCACGCTGGCAGCGTAGGACGCCGACACGCGGCCCGTGATGTCAACGCCCAGCCACTCGCACCATGACGCCAAATCGACGCCATGGCGGGCTCAAGATGTCGGGCCGGTCTCAGCCGAAGCGCCGACGCCAAGAATGACGTCACCCGAGTGGACCCACCTGTCAGCGACACATGGAGCCTTGGACCGAGTCCACGGTAGACCCGAGCCGAGCGTGGACCAAGTCCATGGACCGACTGACGTCAGCAGACCAATTAGAGGCTGCCACGTGTCCAGGCTGACGCAATAATTAATTTTCGAAAAAGAAAATGATTTATTAATTCGAAATAATGATTTCAGATTTTGTTTCAAACTTCAAACGCTTATAACTTTTGCGTTTCAACTCCGATTTGAGTGATTCAAATTTCTAAATTTGTATAAAATTGAGATCTACCTAATTATGAATTTTATTTAATTTTTAGACTAAAGTTTTTCTTTGTAAAATTATTTAATTGATTATTTAAACTTCAAAATGCTATAACTTTTGCATTTTAACTCCAAATTTGACGATTCCTGTTTCTAAAAATTCATAAAATTATGTTCTCTCTGTTTATGGACTTTATTTGGATGTTTGGATCTTTTTGCCTATTGTTTATTCATGTATTGCTATTTGCACGCTTTACGAGTAGACGTTGAAGTGCCGGAAGGATTCGAAGGAGAAGTATTGACTCAGGATCCAACTCAAGACCAAGAACAAGTACTTTTTGAAGGCAAGTTGTGCTTTGACCATGTTGATCCTATTTTGAAACTTATTTTGATTTAACTTATTGCATGCTAGTTCAATTAGAAAATACTTTATTTAAATATGAGGAATTAGATAAATACCAATTTGTTGTATGACACCTTGATTACTTAAATATGTGCCATGACCCCTTGTCACCCTAGTTGTGGATTACTAGTTGGACATTACTAAAATTGCCAACATGGGTTTAGACCATTGTAGTATATTGCTTAGACCTGCTACGTGCTCATGACATGATTTTGGACAATCAAACGTTAATATTGATTTAATGATATATTGAACCTGTTTTGGAAAGGTATCATGTGATGTTGATGGCACGTGGTGCATGGTAATCAACTGGGGTTTGATAAATAGTTTTTGACCGGGGCATGTGGCGATAATGATCAGGTGGGCCAGTTGTGGCACTAGGGATGATGATTTGGTTCTTCGGGTAGTCTTGCCCTGGTCACCCTAAGGACTTCACCTTGCAAGCCTTTGAACTGGGTCTAACGTGCAACCACATGTCTGTAATGGGACGGACCTAGTTGACTAAGTTGCTAATAACGTACCTGTGGGACCTCAAGAGGTCAACTACACCCTTTGTGTAAGTTGTACGGGGGAGCGTACCGGGGCTGAGGCCAGGTACCCATCTAACGGTTGATTGGCCTAAACTTCGCCTTAGCTAAGGGAAGGGTTAGTGTGCAATAACCGGGGAGGACCACTTGTATTGTTAGAAGTTTCCGAAAGACTTTGTTACGGGAACTCGCCTTTGTGGTGTTTGACTGTATCTTGTGGGTAAAGTGCATAACCTCTGCAGAGTGTAGAATCTATTCGAATAGCAGTGTCCGCGGTATTGGACATCGCTCGGGAATTACAGTCAAGGGTTAGATTTTCTCAAAAATAACTTGGATCTGAAAGGTTGGGTTGGATTAATAATGATGTTGATGGAAATGTGGATTAGGATGGGAAAGATGTTTATTAAACTCCTTGAAAAGTTATTTATGCTATATTTGTTTCTACTGCTTTCGAATCTACTTATGATACTTGTCAAATGCTGTTACTGCAAATAAACCTTAAACTATTCCATTGTACGAAGCCATGCATGTAGTATATTAGCTGCATTCTATGCATGACTTGCTGAGTACCAAGTACTCACCCTTGCCACAATACAACACCAGTTGAAGAGGAGACAACACCAGCTTTGGAGGAGGAGCTCCACGAGGAACTGTCTACTTAGGGAGCGAGCCCAGTCAGTTGCCTGTGGTATACTGGATGGCGCCACGATGTTATCTTATTTTTCCGCTGCTATTATTTCTCTCTTAAATAAGTTTCGCCCTGCGAGGCGCAGATTTGTAACTTGACCATAAGGTCGAGTAACCAGTTTGACTATTTAATTAAAGTACTTTATTAGTATCGAGTGGTATGATTGTGATATTTACCGATGTTAAGACTGTGTGCACTAGCGCGTTCCTGGACTAGTGCTGGATACACAGAGGGTCCGGATTTGCAAATTCGGGGTCCCGACAGAGGTGGTATCAGAGCCATACTGACCGTAGGCTCAACCCTAGCTAGAATGGTCGTAGAGAGGTTAAAACCTATTTTCTAAAGCTAAAAATTTGTCAAGACAAGAAATGACATCTCGACTTATCCCATTCTTTCTTTTCTTGTCTCTTGCTGAATTTTTCCTTACCTTGTCACGATCTAAAAAAAATTGGAGTTCTTACGTGAGCACTCTTGTGACAGATGGAGGGAGAGTTCAACTACGTCGACCTGGAGGTTGGTCACGCCGTAGAACTTTGGCGTATGCTACAGACTCTCGGAGATTTTGAGAAGCCGCAATACCAAGTGGAAGTAATCAGACAGGCAGGATTGATCAAGGCTTGTGACGTGAAGATTGTGGTACCTGCTAGGAAGAAGGGCCCAGGCAATCGCCCGATACACTGCACTGCCAGGAGGTCTACAATGCAGATGGGTATCCAAGAAGTATCACGACGAGCAATGCGGCACATTACCCGCATCTACGCCGGTGTGAAATCATGTGCTGAAAAATTGGCTTTGAACTGAAAAATTAACTTAGAATTGGATTTGCAAAATGTGCTTGTGCATGTGCTTGACAATTTGATAAGAAACAGTAAGTTTCGCTTTGGCGCCGGACCAAACTTAAAGAAAACAGTAAGTTTCCCATCTACGACGGACAAAGTTTGTTGGTATGTCGTAAACATGCTTTGGCAACCTCATTTTCCCATGTACGACGGACCGATTTTGTTTGTCTGTCGTGAACGTGTTTTTGAGCTCATGAGTCGAACTCAATCTTCCAAGAAACCAGTAAGTTTTGCATGTACGGCGGACAAACTTCTTTGGTCAGTCGTGAATGGCTTTTTGAGGTTTGATTTCGCATGTACGACGGACCGATTTTGTTTGTCCGTCGTGAACGTGTTTTCGCCGGAATGATTTTTTCTTGGAACCGAAACTTTCACTTGTACAAACGGACCGATTTTGTTTGTCCGTTGTGAATGGTTTTTGAGTGACTTTTTCATGTGTCCGCCATACACATGCTTTTTGGCGATCTCGTTTTTCCCATGCATGACGGACCAAATTTTTTGGTCCGCCATACACATGCTTTTGGCGATCTGTCCGTCGTGAATGCATTTTTGCTGAATTAGGGTTTTGAGCAAAATTGGAAATGTGTTTGATTCGTTTTTGAGATTATGAAATTGGTGAGAATTTCATGATGATTGGACTTTATGCAATGCTCGTGTGAGTATTTGCATGGACTAATATTGAGTTAAGTCGTGGACTTGTGCTCGGATTCGTTTTGTGTTTTGTTCATGTGCAGGTATTGCTCGAAGACGAACGTGGTCGATGACAGGATCGGAACTAGGTTCATGGAGGAACTGAGGTTCGGGACTAGGTTCAGGAGGAACTGAGGTCTTGGTGGTCAAGGATGTCATGCGGGACGTTCGGGCTAAGAGAATGGTGCACATGAAGAATGGTTAGTCACGTGAGAATGGCAGGAGGTCATTCGCGTGCAAAGTGTTAGTCACGTGAGTATGGCAGGTGGCCATACGCGTGCAAAGTGTTAGTCACGTGAGTATGGTAGGGTTGCCATACGCGTGCAAGAGTTGTACTCGGCCAGGTTGGGCCAAGTAGAGTTGTGTTGGATACAGATTCCTTCTAGGGAATAGGAATTGTATTCAGAACTCCTTGTGGGTTGGTCCTTTAAATAGGTGGGGGGTCTCCTGTTGAAAGGCATCAACCAGAGCTGAGCGCATAGAGCCTTGGGCTCAAAGTTTAGGGTTTGTACTCTTTTGATGAGAGTATTTTAGACAAGAAATAAAGATCAATTCTTCCAAGATTTTTGCGTGCTACAGTAACCACGTCGCTACAGTGTTTTCTGTTTTGGTTCTTGTTTGCATGCTTGTTCTAATTCTAGATTGGTTTTTGATCGTTGAGTTTCTTCTTGATTTGATCCATCAAAAACCTTTCTAGGGTATTGATCTAGTGTTCCTCAAAGTTTTGTTGATAAATCTTTTGAAGATATTGTTTTATCTTGAAGTTTTAATTAGATTGATTCTCGTCAAGTTCTGGATCAGCAAGCTTGCGAAGCTCATAACTTTTGATCCGTAAGTCCGATCGAGCTGATTCTTTTTGGGTTCGATTCGTATTGGAATCTAGTTTCTTGTGTCCAAATTTCAGATCGTTTCGGCGGTTGGATCTCCGGGAATTCTCGTTTTACCAAACCTCTGTCATTCTGTTTTTGTCGAAAACGAGGCAATTATTTGGTTCTGTTTTGGGGTGAACTTTTAATAGGTCAAGAATTTGGTTTTAGCTTCCGCACAATCATTCACCCCCCCCTCTGATTGCTATATTCGTATACTTCGATCCTACAAGTGGTATCAGAGCAAGGTTTTTCTAATATATCTTAATCGGTGATTAGATCAATGGATCATTATTCGACAAAACCTTGTGTGTTCAATGGTGTTGATTTTCAGTTTTGGAAGGCCAAGATGGAGGCGTTCATCCAAGCTCAGGGATTCGCAATTTGGGAGAAGGTCTACAAACCATATGATGTCCCTATAAACGACAACGTCAACGACACCAATCGCACACATGTTGAAGCAAATAGCAAGGCGCGCAACTTGATCATCCAAGGCTTGGGACGCAGCGACTTTGATCGTGTGGTTCATCTTCGATCCGCATATGAGGTATGGAAATCTCTTTGTGATTACCATGAGGGTTCTAACACTGTCAAAGAGGTTCGCCAAGATATTTACAAAAAAGAATACATGCGTTTTGAGATGAAACCTAGTGAATCTGTAGATGACTTCTTTGCACGTTTCAATAAAATTCTTAGCAATCTACGTGCTGTTGGAGTTAGCTACACTGATGCTGAAAATGCTCGACAATTGCTTAGTGCTTTGGACATGTCAGTGTGGGAGATGAAAGTAACATCTATACAAGAATCTACTACCATGAGCACACTCACCTTAGATGTTCTTTATTCCAAGTTGAAAACTCATGAATTAGATATTCTTGCTAGAAAGAATGATCATAAATCAATTGCTTTGACATCTCAATCTAGCATATCTCATAATGGTGCTGCTTCAAGCTTTGCTCTATCTTTCTTGTCTTCACTAACCGATGAACAGATTGAGCAATTCCCATAAGAAGACTTGTCACTACTCTCTTCTCGCTTTAACAAAGCTTTACAAAATGTGAGAATGAGAAAGAGAGGTGGTGGTGGCCCTCCAAGATGCTATGAGTGTGGTGATCTCGACCATATTCGTCCAAACTGTCCTAAACTTGCAGGTAAAGCATCAAGGGAGGAGAAGGACAACGACAGAAGAAAAGAGAAGAAGAAGTTCTCTCCAAGTGATAGAAAGAAGAAGAACTTCATCAACCGCAAAGTTGTCCACCGAGTTCTTTCCGCTCTTGAACAAGTCAATTTGAGCGATGTGGATTCAGGGAGCAATGAGGACGATGCAACTCCAAGCAAGCATGAGTTGACGGGGTTATGTCTCATGGCTAAAAGCAGCAACAGCTTTACTGAGGACGACCACGACAGCGACTTCAATGAGGTAGATCCTTCTTACGATGAATTAGCTATTGCTGTTGCTCGACTTGGTAAATTGCTTGATAAACGTGATAAGAAAATTAAGAAACATGATTTTGTTGTTGAGTCATTGAATGCTGAAATTGCTAGACTTAAAACCTTGATTCCTGATGATGATGCTTGCAAATCATGTGACTTAATTTACAATGAGCTTACTTTGCTTAGGAAAGAACATGTTACCTTGTTAGAGCAAATGAATGCTGAAAATGAGAAAAATGAGAAACTTGTTAAACATGCTAGTTGTTCTACCATTGATTTACATGATACAACTCCATGTTCTATATGCTCCATACTAGAATTGAAGTTGCATGATGCAAATGCTAGGGTTTCTCAAATGACAGAAGATTTGCTTACACATGAGGTTCTTTCATGCTCAACTTGTCGTAAGCAAAAAGGAAAAGTGAATGTTCCTTGCAATAATTGTTTAACTCTTTCTCGAAAAGTTGATTACTTGGAAAAATCATTAGAACGTTTCACTAAAGGAAAGAAGAACCTAAACATGGTTTTGGATCAATCAAAAGTCAGCACTCATAACAAAGGTTTAGGTTTTGATTCTTATGCTCATCATAAATCACATGCTCCCACTGTTGTTAAAGCACTTGACGGAGGAAAATTTGAAATTGTCAATGAGCCTAAGAAAACTGTCTTTAAGTCTGCTGGAGTGTTATCTTCTACTATGATGAATGCAAATGTTGCTTCTACTTCTAAAGCCAAACATCCTGTTAAGTACACTTGCACTCATTGTGGTAGAGATGGACATTTAGTAGATTTTTGCTTTAGACTAGCTAAACAACAAAAGAGAGAAAGGTTTAATGTTAGGTCTAATTTCAGACAGGCACGTTTCATTTCTCATTATGTGCCTAGGGTGATGCAAGCACCTTTTGTTGCTAGAAACACGGGAACAGGCAAATTTGATTTTGTGCATAAGACTGCTTGTGTTGTGCCTCATCGTTGTCCGTCAGGTGTCTCAAGATCTTGGATTCCTAAACATCTTATTTCTAACCCCAAGATCGGAGACCTCGACACTTTCTGCTTCTATGTAGGCTTCTCACGCGAGGAGGGAGAACATGTGGCTAGTGAATTTCGGATGCTCACTTCATATGTTCAGTGATAAGATTTGGTTCTCCTTCACTCGTGCATCTCATGCTGAAAGTGTTGCCTTTGGAGATGCTTCTTCCACTTCTGTTTTCGCAAAAGGCACTAGTTCAAATGATGCAGGTACAAGTGCATATGTTCAGGGGGAGAGTGTCTTTGTTCATAAAGATGATGATGATGCCGTTGAGGATGAGATAATTAGAGGTTTACATGAGAGACTCTTCCCACGTGCTTGTGTGTGCTTGTTTTCAAGCTTCCCATGTGCTTCACATCGACAAGCTATCAAAAGGATTTTCAGGTATCTTCATAGAACTCAAGATTTTGGCATTTGGCTTTCTGCTTCCTCATGGATTAGTTTAAGAGCTTTTTCTGATGTACTCGATGATACAAGCAAAGAGCTACAGAAGGCCCGCAAGGAGATCACGACAGAGAAGAACAGATGGCGGGAAGCTCAAGAGTATGTGTCACACCTTCTGCGAAGGATTGACGAGTTGGAGATGGCTTTGTACGGACCGTAACTGCAGAGCCAAGATTGAGCTACACGAGCCAGATCCGGAGGAGTCAGATCTCGATGAGGACACTGCTTCTTCGACTACCACAGATGACACAGTTGCTGGACATGGCAATCGTTTCGCGCCTATGCCGAAGCATCCGTACCCAGGCTGTGGAGTTTTTCTCGATGAGTGAGCATAGGTTTTATAGAGAGACTCCTTCGCCGAGTCGCGTCTTAGAATAAAGAGTAACCCTTTAGGCGTTAGACTCCAATGTTAGTTCGATTTGGATTTTCATTGTTTGCTGAGTGTGCAGTATGTGTTGCAAGGCTCTTAGGCGTTGTAAGCAACCATACCAAGTTACTATTGATTAAAATAATAAAGTTAGACCTTAAAGTTACACCTTTTGCCCCGCATAAGTCCCATATTACTTGTCTATTCTTGTTTCCCTCTCATCTCTAAAACCTAGAGCAAATCGACAGATGGTGAACACCCGCGGAAACTTTGGAGGCAATGGAAGTGATTCTCGCCCGACAGAAAACCCCAATGATGGAGCACCAGCACCGCCACTAGACATGCAGAATTTTGGAGCATTTCTTACTGCTCAGACTCAGTTGATGCATGCTATGATGCAACAGATGCAACACGTCACTGCTCAGGCCACTGCTAATCAAGTTAATCAGGGACAACGCCAGAATACAAGACTGTCAGAGTTCATGAGGACTCATCCACCCACTTTTTCTGGAAATGCCAATCCATTGGAGGCTGATGATTGGTTAAGATCAATTGAGAGGAAGCTACACATCGCTCAATGCATAGGAAATGAGAAGGTACTCTACGCTTCTCATCAGTTGGAAGGAACAGCCGCCGAATGGTGGGAGAACTTCTGTGCCACGCAAGTGAACCCTCAGGACATCACTTGGGAGGAGTTCACTGCATTCCGTCAAGATTCACGTGCCTGAAGGAATCATGGATCTCAAGAAGGAGGAGTTCAGAGCATCAAGCAAGGTAATCACCAGTGGCCGACTACCTGAACAAGTTCACACAGCTTGCTCGCTACGCACATGAGGATGTAGCGACAGATAAAGCCAGACAGTCTCGCTTCATGAAGGGACTTAACTCAGGACTACAAGTAGGACTGATCACCCACACCTTTCCAGATTTCCAAGAGTTGGTGAATAAGGCGCTTATTCTTGAGGACAAGCGCAAGGAACTGGATGAGAACAGGAAGCGTAGGATGCAACAAAGAGGATCATGCCAGGAACGCAACAAAGGTCTCGAGAGTTGCACCAAATCAATTTTTCGCATTCCAACCACGAAATCGCTA
Source organism: Rhipidocladum racemiflorum (assembly GCA_036346355.1). NCBI lineage: Eukaryota > Viridiplantae > Streptophyta > Magnoliopsida > Poales > Poaceae > Rhipidocladum > Rhipidocladum racemiflorum. The sequence goes on along the minus strand of CM070577.1, from coordinate 53,208,259 downwards.
CAAGGACACCGTCACCACTCTAAGACCCGTCAATCGTAACTACTGCACTCGCCCCGCTTAGAAACGCCTCTTCGAGCAAAGAAGGAACAAAGAGACGCTGCTACAACCGCAACGAGCTAGGACACTTTGCCAACAGCTTGCCCAAAGAAGACAGCAGGAGTGACCCCAGTCCGCTTCAATAGGATCCACCCAGCTAGGACGCCAAAGACCAGAGCCACACCTGCATCGTGGTGAGAGGCCGAGTCAACCATGTCACCGCAGATGCATCAGAGAATGCTACGGACGTCAGATCGGGTAAGTTGCTAGTCAACTCAAGACTGCAACAGTTTTGTTTGATTCTGGAGCTTCGCATTCGTTTGTTTCCCAAGGCTTTGCTGCTAGAAATGATTTGGGGATTGCAAGACTTAAATGCATGCTTTTAGTTCAAACCCCTGGTTCCGAACTCCGAACGAAAGTAGGATGTTCTGGGGTGAGAATACTAATAGATGGGATAGAGTTCCTAGCGAACCTTATTATTTTGGAGACCCAGACCTTAGACGTCATTTTGGGAATGGATTGGTTATCCAAGCACAAGGCCGTATTGGATTGTGGACGAAGAACTATCTCAGTTGAGAGCCTGTGTGGGAAGAAAGTGGAATTTCAAGCTACTGCCGTTAGAGATGGACAGTTGATGGTAAACAGTACCAAGGCAATCAGCATAGAGAATGTCTCAGTAGTGAATGAGTACCCAGATGTTTTTTCTGAAGATCTACCTGGTATGCCACCGGACAGGGACATAGAGTTTGTGATAGAGCTTGTACCTGGTACAGCACCGATAGCAAAGAGACCTTATCGGATGTCCACCGAGGAGTTGGTAGAGATGAAGAAACAACTTGAAGAGTTAATGGAGAAAGGATTTATCAAACCGAGTTCGTCACCGTGGGGAGCACCAGTATTGTTTGTCAAGAAGAAGGACGGGAGTTTCAGGATGTGCATTGACTACCGTGCACTCAATGAAGTCACCGTGAAGAATAAGTATCCGCTACCCAGGATTGATGATTTGTTTGATCAGCTGAGAGGAGCCGGAGTTTTCTCCAAGATTGATCTGAGATCGGGATACCATCAGTTGAAGATCCGATCAGAAGATATCCCAAAGACCGCATTCTCGTCAAGATATGGACATTACGAGTTTACAGTTATGTCCTTTGGTCTGACGAATGCGCCAGCATATTTCATGAATATGATGAATAAGGTGTTCATGGAATATTTGGACAAGTTTGTCGTCGTGTTCATAGATGATATCCTAATCTACTCCAAGACAGAGGATGAACATGCCGAACACTTGAGGCGAGTTTTGGAAAAGCTGAGGGAACAGCAACTCTTCGCCAAGTTCAGTAAGTGTGATTTTTGGAAGGACAGGGTGGAGTTCCTCGGACATGTAATGACCGCAGAAGGAGTCGCCGTGGATCCAAGCAAGGTAGAAGCTGTGTTACATTGGGAGCAGCCGAAGACTGTGACCCAGATCCGGAGTTTCCTTGGAATGGCAGGATACTGATGGCGCCGAGATGGCACTATGGGTGTCCCGATCTTTCGATGAGAAACACACGATCGATTTGTTAGAGTCGACTTTGACGATCCAACTACACCGTACGACGACGATGCGCCTTAGCAATCGCTAAACCAACTCCAGCGGGTTATTGATCTTACCGTGGGCACGATCAACCTGAACACGAGGTTCAATTCCTGCAAGCAACCGAAGAACAAGCAAGAACAATAGGATAAGCAATCTGAAATTGCGGATAAAACTGGAAGCGAAACAAAGTGGAGTCTTATTGACGATCTTGACAAGGTGGTCGCCCAAAGACAACTCGCAGGATCAAGTTTGCACTTGGCTAAACTAATCAAATAAAACCCCAAAACCCTAAGGAGCCGATGTCTGGCTATTTATGAGAGGTAGGGACGTGGGAAACACGTCCAAAGCAGTAGGATACCAACTACAACTCTATTACAAGGCCCAAAGCCCACGTCTTCTCGATTTGGAAAAGTGACGCCAATTGTTTTGCAGATTCCCGTTGACTCGGACGGAATTTGGGGATGGGATCGGATCCGTTGGAAAGAGGACGTCGAAACCTTTCAAACCAGTACTCATAGACCCCAAACACCCTTGTGGATCAAAAGTTATGGTCGTTTTAAGTTGGTGCTGTCCCGGAGGCCGAATCCGAGTATAACTTGTGCACCGGAAGAATTGGCTTCATGCTTGACATTTGGGAGTCCTTCTCCTTGGTTCCTAAGGACAATAAAATCATTACAAGGATTAAATAGCATTCCATTCATAAAATTATCTGTATGCAACCCGAGGAACACATTCACCTGGTAATTGAATTGTCGTGCCCGAGCTCGAGTAATTGGCCCTTGTATGACATTGTTGGTTTCCATTGGGTTTGTAAGTATGGCCGTATCCATGGTAGTGATGTCCTCATCAGATACTATCGCCGTTTCATTGAAGGCTTTTCGACAATTGCGAAACCTCTCACGCAATTGCTGAAAAAGGAGAAGAAGTTTGCATGGACGCCAGAGTGCGAGAAAGGTTTTCAAGAACTGAAGGAACGATTGACATCAGCGCCAGTGTTAGTTCTACCGGATGTTAATCAAAGCTTTGATATTTATTGTGACGCATCGCACCAAGGACTTGGATGTGTGCTGATGCAGAATGGAAAGGTCATCGCTTATGCATCAAGGCAGTTGAGGCCGCATGAGGAAAATTATCCGACGCATGACCTAGAGTTAGCTGCCGTAGTGCATGCCTTGAAGATATGGCGTCACTATCTGATCGGGAACAGATGTGAATTGTATACGGATCACAAGAGCCTTAAATACATATTCACCCAGACGGATCTGAATATGAGGCAGAGGAGATGGTTAGAGTTGATCAAGGACTATAATGTTGGAATCCATTACCATCCTGGAAAGGCCAACGTAGTAGCCGATGCTCTGAGTCGGAAAAGCCATACTGTGAGCATGTTGCTAGCCACAAGTCAGGATGAGCTATGTGAGGATTTCCAGAGAATGAAGATTGAGGTGGTACCTAGCGGATTCTTGGCCGCATTGGAAGTGAAGCCTACCCTAGAGGATCAGATCCGAGAAGGACAGAAGGATGATGACAAGATCCGCAGGATTAAGTCCATCAAGGAGGAAGGCAAGGCAGAGGACTTCAAGTTGGATGAGCAAGGCACGTTATGGATGAAGGATCGCATTTGTGTGCCGAACAAAAAGGAGCTGAAGCAGTTGATTCTAGAAGAAGCCCATGACTCCAAGTATTCAATTCATCCCGAAGCGCCAAAATGTATCAGATTTGAAGGAAAGATTCAGTGGCCGAGCATGAAGCGTGAAGTTGCCGAGCATGTTGCATTGTGCGACGTATGCCAGAGAGTCAAGGCAATGCATCAGAGACCAGCAGGATTGCTACAGCCGCTGAAAATACCTGAGTGGAAGTGGGAGGAAATCGGAATGGATTTCATTATCGGTTTGCCTAAGACTCAAGGAGGTTATGACTCCATATGGGTTATAGTGGATCGCTTGACCAAAGTAGCCCATTTTATCCCCGTGAAGACCACTTACTCGGGAGATAAGTTAGCAGAGTTGTACATGATTAGGATCGTCTGTTTGCACGGAGTGCCAAAGAGGATTGTATCGGACAGAGGTACCCAATTTACCTCAAGGTTCTGGAATAAGTTGCATGAAGCCATGGGAACCCGTTTGAACTTCAAGATGTACCGTCATCCATGACGGATGGACAGACCGAAAGAGTCAACCAGATTCTGGAGGATATGTTAAGAGCATGTGCATTGGCTTATGCTACCTCTTGGGATAAGAGTTTGCCGTATGCTGAGTTCAGTTACAACAATAGTTACCAGGCTAGTTTACAGATGTCACCTTTTGAGGCACTGTATGGTCGACCCTGTCGGACGCCATTGAATTGGAATGAGACCGGCGAGCGCCGTGTCTTCAGGCCTGATATTCTTCAAGAGGCTGAAGAGCAGATTGCCATGATTAGGGAAAGGTTGAAGATAGCCCAATCACGACAGAAGAGTTATGCTGACAATTGTCGTCGGGACTTGAGTTTTGAACCAGAAGACTTTGCATACCTCAGAGTTACGCCTCTCAGGGGAGTTAAGAGGTTCCATGCTAAAGGGAAACTCGCACCCCGTTATGTTGGACCATTTAAGATTTTGAGCCGCAGAGGCGAAGTTGCTTACCAGCTAGAGCTACCGCAGTCGTTAGCAGGAGTACATGACGTGTTCCACGTGTCCCAGTTGAAGAAGTGTCTACGAGTACCTGAGGAACAGACACCGCTAGAGTCAATTGAGTTGCAAGAAGATTTGACTTACAAGGAGCATCCCGTAAAGATTTTGGACACCATGGATCGAGAGACGATGAACAAGTCAACCCGTTTCTGCAGAGTTCAATGGAGCAACCACGCGGAGAGTGAAGCAACCTGGGAGCGCGAAGAGGATTTGAGAAAAGAGTTTCCGAACCTATTCCTTAGTTAGCCTTAAATCTCGGGGACGAGATTCTATTAAGGGGGGAGGTTTGTAACACCCCAAAATTTTGCTTTCTTAAGTTCTATGTGTGATTTGGCACTTTGGTGAATTTTTGGAATTTTCTGGAATTTATTTGGATTTATTTGGAATTTATTTGAATTTATTCCATTTTAAAATAATTAAAGAATTTAACTTTGCAAATAAAGTTTTGTTGAAAATATTTTATTTGAGTCCCAAATACCCTAAAATATTTTCCAGAATTTTTCTGAGTATTTTGCTATTTTTAATGAATTAAATGAATTACTGGAAATTATTTTAAATATTAAATCGCTGGAAATTTGAGTTGGGTCAAGTACTATTCATCCGACCGAGTCGGAACCCGAGTCAGACTCGAGTCCGACCCGAGCCAGCTGCGCCACTTGACTTGACCCAACCGCGTCTGAACCCCAGATCAAGATCCAACGGTCAGGATCAATCCGAGCTAGACACGGCCGCACCAGAACCGATCTCGGCTGTCAATCGCACCACGTGAACGGCTCACGTACGTCCACGTCACCTCGTCGTGTTCAGAACGGACTCCGCCGCCCGTACCGGTTCCGCCGCGGATTTCGCGGGGATCTCGACGTCCGTGCTGGTATTTAATGCCCGGACCCGCGCCCGAGGTTCGCCTTTGCCTCGTGCGTCGTTTGCCCCAAGCGCCCTAGCCCTAGCCGCCGCCGTCGACTCGCTATTGCTCGCCGTAGTTGGAGAAGCCTCCGCCACGGTCCTTGCCTCGTCTCGCCGCCGTCCGCCGTCTTCCGCCGAGTTGGAGCCCAGTTCCGGAGTCCTCAAGCCAAGGCGCACCCGTGGGTACCTCTCACTCCGCCGGAGAGACCCCGAAGCGCCGTCGGGCTCGTCGTCGTTTTCGTCTCCGGTGGCCCTACTCCACCGTGTCGCCATCGCCGTCCGTGAGCACTGTGAGTCGTTGGATCTTCATCGCATGGTCCAAGATCACGCCACGTCACCCGCCGGTAAGATCCCGTCCAAAAATCTCAAGATCCAATCTCGACCGTTGGATCTAGATCCAACGATCCAGATCAAACGCGTTAACCCAAACGCGTGAGAGCCAGATCTAATCTGGGCCGTTGATTTTCAAATCAACGGCCGAGATTGCGCCACGCGTCCGGGAAGGCTGACCGCCGCGGTCAGCGCCCACGCTGGCAGGCAGGACGCCGACACGCTGGGCCCGCATGTCGGCGCCCACCACCTCGCACCATGACGTCACATCGACGCCATGGCGGCTCAAGATGTCGGGCCGTCTCTGCCGAGCGCCGACGCCAAGAATGACGCTACCCGAGTGGACCCACCGCCGACACATGGAGCCGTGGACCGAGTCCACGGTAGACCCGAGCCGAGCGTGGACCAAGTCCATGGACCGGCTGACGTCAGCAGACCAATCAGAGGCTGCCACGTGTCCAGACTGACGCAATAATTAATTTTCGAAAAAGAAAATGATTTATTAATTCGAAATAATGATTTCAGATTTTGTTTCGAACTTCAAACGCTTATAACTTTTGCGTTTCAACTCCGATTTGAGTGATTCAAATTTCTAAATTTGTATAAAATTGAGATCTACCGAATTATGAATTTTATTTAATTTTTAGACTAAAGTTTTTCTCTGTAAAATTATTTAATTGATTATTTAAACTTCAAAATGCTATAACTTTTGCATTTTAACTCCAAATTTGACGATTCCAGTTTCTAAAAATTCATAAAATTATGTTCTCTCTGTTTATGGACTTTATTTGGATGTTTGGATCTTTTTGCCTATTGTTTATTCGTGTATTGCTATTTGCACGCTTTACGAGTAGACGTTGAAATGCCGGAAGGATTCGAAGGAGAAGTATTGACTCAGGATCCAACTCAAGATCAAGAACAAGTACTTTTTGAAGGCAAGTTGTGCTTTGACCATGTTGATCCTATTTTGAAACTTATTTTGATTTAACTTATTGCATGCTAGTTCAATTAGAAAATACTTTATTTAAATATGAGGAATTAGATAAATACCAATTTGTTGTATGACACCTTGATTACTTAAATATGTGCCATGACCCCTTGTCACCCTAGTTGTGGATTACTAGTTGGATATTACTAAAATTGCCAACATGGGTTTAGACCGTTGTAGTATATTGCTTAGACCTGCTACATGCTCATGACATGATTTTGGACAATCAAACGTTAATATTGACTTAATGATATATTGAACCTGTTTTGGAAAGGTATCATGTGATGTTGATGGCACGTGGTGCATGGTAATCAACTGGGGTTTGATAAATAGTTTTTGACCGGGGCATGTGGCGAGAATGATCAGGTGGGCCAGTTGTGGCACTAGGGATGATGATTTGGTTCTTCGGGTAGTCTTGCCCTGGTCACCCTAAGGACTTCACCTTGCAAGCCTTTGAATTGGGTCTAACGTGTAACCACATGTCTGTAATGGGACGGACCTAGTTGACTAAGTTGCTAATAACGTACCTGTGGGACCTCAGGAGGTCAACTACACCCTTTGTGTAAGTTGTACGGGGAGCGTCTCTGGCTGAGGCCAGTACCCATCTAACGGTTGATTGGCCTAAACTTCGCCTTAGCTAAGGGAAGGGTTAGTGTGCAATAACCGGAGGACCACTTGTATTGTTAGAAGTTTCCAAAGACTTTGTTACTGAACTCGCCTTTGTGGTGTTTGACTGTATCTTGTGGGTAAAGTGCATAACCTCTGCAGAGTGTAGAATCTATTCGAATAGCCGTGTCCGCGGTATTGGACATCGCTAGAATTACAAATCAAGGGTTAGATTTTCTCAAAAATAACTTGGATCTGAAAGGTTGGGTTGGATTAATAATGATGTTGATGGAAATGTGGATTAGGATGGGAAAGATGTTTATTAAACTCCTTGAAAAGTTATTTATGCTATACTTGTTTCTACTGCTTTCGAATCTACTTATGATACTTGTCAAATGTCATATCGCAAATAAACCTTGAACTATTCCATTGTACGAAGCCATGCATGTAGTATATTAGCTGCATTCTGTGCATGACTTGCTGAGTACCAAGTACTCACCCTTGCCACAATACAACACCAGTTGAAGAGGAGACAACACCAGCTTTGGAGGAGGAGCTCCACGAGGAACCGTCTACTTAGGGAGCGAGCCCAGTCAGTTGCCTGTGGTATACTGGATGGCGCCACGATGTTATCTTATTTTTCCGTTGCTATTATTTCTCTCTTAAATAAGTTTCGCCCTGCGAGGCGTACATTTGTAACTTGACCATAAGGTCGAGTAACCAGTTTGACTATTTAATTAAAGTACTTTATTAGTATCGAGTGGTATGATTGTGATATTTACCGATGTTAAGACTGTGTGCACTAGCGCGTTCCTGGACTAGTGCTGGATACACAGAGGGTCCGGATTTGCAAATTCGGGGTCCCGACATAAGTGTAACATCCTAAAAATTTCTTTTAATATATTTAGTGTGGTTCGGGGATTATTTGTATTTTTTCGGAGTCTACTTGGAAGCCTGGCGAGTAAGTCGGATTCACGTTTATTGAATTAATCATATTAAATAAAGATCAGTCATTGGCGAATAAGCGTAAAATCTAAAATTTTTGCTTAAAATAAAGATAATGAGTAGACGAGAGGGTTCTCTTCAAATATTTTCGAAAAACATGCTATATTAGTTAAGTCATCGATTTTACAACAGTCGATGCGAATTATGCGATTCACTAAAAGATTTTTAACGAAAAATCTATACGTCAAAAAATCGCGAAACCAACTTTGCTAGGTTCCAAGCAGTTCCTAGTATTTTAGAGGAACTTTTCAGATTTTTAGAACCTCCATGTTATTTTTTTTCCTAACTTTGTTTTGAGAACCTGTACGCATGTGTGTATATATATGTGTATGCGTACTGTGTTGTGGACGTGTGCAGAATCAAGGTGTGGCCGTTTGCATTCTTCAGTTTCCCAAGTAGTTAGCCGTATGAGGTTCCATCTACCATTGACTGCTCCTTTCATATCCCTCATTTACTAGCCATGCACCCAAGGGTTTCTCCACTCACGTGAATGCTTCCACCAGTTCCTAGTCATCTTAAATCACTCCATTAGTCCTTAGTAATACCCATTTTGGAATTACTAAACCACTAAGTGCTCTTTACTTCCTCAAAGCTAGTGCACAATTTAATAATGCACTCTTTGGAATTAGTATGCAGCCATCCCATGTCCTTCCATTTTCTACGCATGGATGCACTGCCAGGCATTTCATTACTAGCCATACACCCCACCCTTTCTACTTCTCACGTGTGAGGCTTCTTCATGTTCTAACCATTCCATTCCTTCCCTCACATCCAACATTTCCAGCCATTTCCATTCCAACCACATTATTTTCATTGCTTCCACGCCGCCGTCGCCGCTGTCACCACCGTCGCTGTCGCCGGTGGTCGCTTCCGCCGTTGTCTACATCATCGCCTCCGCCGTGTACGTCGTCGCCGTCGCTACCGCCGTTGACGCCGCCGTCGCCGCAGTCTCGCCGCCGTCGCTGCCTTCGTCTCGCTGTCGCCGTTGGTCGCCGCCGTCGCCGGTGCACTTTCTTGGACGCCTTCTCCTGCGTTGACGGTCTGCACTACTGCCGCCGCCGACCAGTAGTCCCTCATCTCTCTTGCGCACGCTCTGTTCCTATTTTTATCTCGTTTATATATGCGTGTAGGTATACATATACATAGGTATATAGTTGAAAAGACGCATATATTCATGTATATAAAATACTCGCTAGGCGCATGCATGTTTTCATATTAGTCGTCGCGTGTATATAAATATAAATATATATATATATATATATAGCTATACTCGGTTGTTCTGTAGGCTTATATATTAGATCGGTTCGCTAGTGCAACCTTCCATTTGCATGTATGCGTGTATATATATATTTAAAGTGTAGCTTAAGTCGCCCAGTGTGCAGGTGAGACTTGTGTTCAGCTGTGCCAAACAAACGTGAACAGTAGCATGCACTAGAAAAGCTAGGTAGCTAGTTATATGTGCTAATTTCTAGATTTTGCAAATTTTGTCTTTTTTGCTACAAATTCGTTCTAAGTCCGAATGGTATGCGACAAATTTTGTTAATTAGTACAAATTAGTACCTTTCTACCGTAATTTTTATGAAATTTTATAAATAAATTTATACTATTAAATTATTTGCGGAAAGTCCAAACTTACGAATTTTGTATCTCTTAAACTATACGTCCAAAAATGTCAAAATAAATTTTATAAATCCTAGAAAATGCCAAAGTATTTATTTGGAAGTTTTTGTGAAATTATGCGTTAGTTTGATTTGCGGCATTTCCTGAATGTGTGTTTATTCGTTGTTTTTGGATGTTTTTCTGCTACACGTAGACGTTGAGCTGTGCGAGGGTGTTGAAGAAGACCAATCTCAAGTGTTGGACCAAGAACATCAACTGTTTGAAGGCAAGTCATGCTTTGACCATTTTGCCCCTAGCATTTTAAATAGTATTTTGATTCAAAGTATGCATGATTATGTGACTAAATAATTAATTTAATTTTTGGAAAACTAGTTAAATGCCATAACTGTTAATTCCAACCTTGTATTATGAATTGTATGCCATGTATCACCTTTGTCACCCTAAGTTTGGGAAATTTAATATGTTGGATGATATGATTGTGCCAACACGGGAGGCTAGACCGTGACTAGTTGCTTAGAAATGCTTGCGCTGATGATATTTCCAAAACAGCAAAATAATCTTGACTAATGACAAATGAACTGATTTTGGAATGCTAAGTGTGAGCTTGTCACGGATTGACGTGAAGTGTAGGTACCTTCGTGGTTCTACACGGTAACTGAAAATACTGTTGGCATGTGTTGCACAGTAGATGAACAAGGGTGGGATTGATTTAGCCCGGGGCAAGTGGTAAGAGGCTTTATGCCAGGTGGGCCTTCGTGGCACTGATAATTAATAAACGGCCTTCGTGTCCGTGGGATGAGTGTTGTGAGTTGTTTGGGTCGAGGATGAGTGATGAATGTCTTGCCCTGGACAGCTAAGGACTTAACCTTGCAAGCCTTTGAACTGAGTATTCCATTACAACCACATGGTCGAGGTGGGACAGTCTTAGTCTAGTAAGTTTCCAAAGTCTTACCTTTGATACCTCGGGGTGGCGATTACGTCGGGTAATCAGATGGGGAGCGTACTGGGGCTTCATGCCAAGTACCCTGTCCAACGGTGTTTATCGGTCCTACACTTTGTCCTTCGTGGGGAAAGTAGTAGTGAAGGCAAAACCGGCGAGGGTCATCGGTGTAGATGGAAGTTTCCGAAAAGCTTCGTTACGGTTGATCGCCTTTGTGGTGTGAGACTGTATCATGTGGGGAAAGTGTACAACCTCTGCAGAGTGTATCAATCTATTCGAATAGCCGAGTCCACGGTACTGGACAAAGCTCGGGGATTACAATCAAGGGGTAGATCTTCTGAAAATAAAATGTGGAATTGGGTGGCTTCGTGCCGATGAAGAATTTGACTAGGGTTTTGTGCCAAACCACTGATGAAAGACTTTGAAATTCATATTATAGTATGGTTTTATCAATTTGAATCTAATATGAGTATTTGAAAGTAAAATGCTGTTTTATGCAAAAGAACCAAATGAGCCTATCCTTTGGAATAAACCTGCATATAGTTATTAGACATGCACTTCTGTGCATGACTTGTTGAGTATGTTGTATACTCACCCTTGCAAACCAAAAACAAATCAGAAGAAGAGTCAATGCCTACGTGGGAAGAGGAGTACAACGACGGCCAGGACAATTAAGGGATCATCCGCACTCAAGTTACCTTTGGGAAGATGGAGCCACAAGACTATCTTTTATATCCGCTGTTTTGTTTCTGAACTGTTATTTATGTTTTATTTGAGTAAGCCCTGCGTGGCTGAAGTATGTAAGAGACCATTGGGTCTTGCCACAATTACTTTAATTATATGAAATGCTTAATTATGTTTATCGTGGGGTATGGATGTGATATGCAGCACTGTTGTCTGTGTGTACTAGCGAGATCCTGGACTAGTACAGATTACACAGAGGGTCCGGGTTTGCATATTCGGGTCCCGACAGTAAGGTTTTTCGAGCCTAGCTTGGGGCTAGGTGTCGAACCTTAGTGGTATAAGGGTGGTTTGTGATGGAGGTTGATGATGTATGGGTTTAACCATTATTAAGAGTAGCAATGGGTGGAAGTGAAGTTGACGGTAGTTCGGTGATATTTGCCCTGCTGTGAGCAATTATCGTTACTAGCTGTTCTTGGATTTGAGTCTTGTCTGGGAAAGGATGGGATAAAATGTTAGTATGATCGTGTATCGGAAGGGCAAGTGTGCCTTAATGAGTTTTCCCCTCGATGGAAATTTTCGGGAATGTAGAAAGGTCGTTAAAGGAATTGTGACTTCCTTTGATTTTGGCATGTTGAGTTTAATGGAGAATGGTAGTCAGGCTGGTTGTGATAGAAGTATGAAGTGTTTGCCGTGAGGTTTCGAGCGTTTTGGGTTGATGGAGCCCTTTGTGGTTGAAACGTGGATTCTGTTTGGGAATAGAAGTGAAGGTCGACCTGTGAGAGGTTGCCCTTAGTTGAGCTAGATCATTACTTTTCTCGCCAAGTGTTGGTTTTGAGAACTCGCTTGTCGTGTGTTCCGATTTGAGGTTTCGTGCGGTTGTTTTGTGCTGCAGAGAAGTCTTTTGTCCCTTGGGGATTCTGTTGTTGTTCTATTGGCGTCCTTCGGATTCGAGGTCGAATCCTGTTGAAGGGGGGAAGAATGTGACACTACAGTATGGTGTGACATTATTAAAATGTGAATTTAGAAAAATAAAATCTTACGGCTTGAGGTTTACTCGCGTTTTTGGGCCTTTTTAAGAGTTGTGTCACTCGGAGTGTCAGAACCTTATATAATGTGAATGATAATGTCAAAAACAGTATGAGATGTGAAAATAAGGTTAAAACCATAGGGCTTGGAGGTTTATAGCGTTTCCGGGGTTTTGGGCCTTTCCGGGGGGGTTTTGGGCCTTAAGGGCGGTTGTGGGCTTTGGTGGGATGGAGTAGGAATCCATTTAGGATTAGGAAAGGGGCTTAGGGCTGGTAAAAAGGGGTCTCCCTGCCCCTTTGGGGAGTCCACCCCTGCTGCCCTTGCGCCCCACCTCTCCCCCTCCATTGCCTAGCCGCCCCACCCTTCCTCCTTTGTGCCGTGCGCCCCCCCTTGCACCTCTCCACCTCCCCACCACCTCTCCTCCACCCCCTTGCTTCCCTAGGGTGTCCTCCCCACCCTTGCATCCTCGTGGATCCGTCCGAGGAGCGAGGAGCGAGGAGATCCATTGGAGTTTTCGTGCGTCGGGCAAAGGTATGATCATGGGGTTCCCTGGGATTGATCTAGGTACTGTTCTTAGGTTGTTTATCAAGTTTTTAGATCAATTTGTGGTGCTGGATTGGAGTAATTTGGATTAGATCTAGATGTTGCCACGTTACTGTTTTGGGACAGCATGAGCAGTCGGGCTAGGGTTCGAGTTTTGGTCGATTTAGATTGCGAGTCTGTCCATACGGATGTTGAAGAAGTTGTAGATAATTTAATTATCTTTCCGCGGATATAAATCACGTTAAATTCCGCCCAGCCGTTTGAAAGTTATGGCTATTTTACCGAGCGTGTTAAAATCTGTGACGTAATTGGAACAGATCACAGTAATCTGTAGATTAGACGACTTTAGAGTCCGAATCAGTCTTTCCAAATACCTAGATAAAGTTGGGAAATTTCCTAAGCTACGCGAGGAAGTACTCGTTTAATTGATTCGGAGTCCTAGAACCCAAGTTATGCCTTTTGCAAGGCTGCTGTCCCGCCGGGACAGAACCTCTGTTTTTAGGTTTTGCGAGTAGATGGCAATGTCGGGGTAGATGAGGGTTTGTGTACTGTTTTGTGGTTGTGTTTGTCAGCGTGTGGTACCTATGTGCAGGTGGTGCGACCCCGGCAGTGCCCTCTACTTCCCGCCAATCCGTTGCCGCACGGTTGAGGCAAGTGTGTTATGATGGATAGCAATTTGTAGGTTGCTTGTTGAGTATAGATTGAATTGACTACATGATATTTGATCACTTGCCATGCTTTAATGGTTTCCAATGATATGATGAGCATGTTTAGAATGTTATGATGTCATGTGTTAATATGTGAGATAAATATGATGTTGGCATAATTGCATACATGACATGTTACATGGCCCGGGCGGTGAGAAAGTCATAACTAATCCAGGAAGGCCGGTGAGATAGATATGACTAATCCGGAGAGCCATCTAGTAAGTCCTACATCGTGATTCCATCCACGTGGTGTTTGGAAGCGAGGAGTAGGCACCCTCCATCTTCGGGATGGAAGGGGGGAAGAGGGTGCACACCTACGGGTGTGTACTCAACCATACCGGTATGAGTTTCGAAGGAGATATGAGCATCGCATCGCATTGCATACATGATGATGATGATAAAGATATGTGATTATGAATGAGATGATAAACATGTTGTGTGTTGTTGCAATGTAAGTTGTTCTTTTGTTCCATTGCAATCTACTTGCTGAGTGATGAACTCACGCTTGTGTTTTATGTGGTTTTTAGGTACTTTGAGATCGGCATGCGGGAAAAAGGGGTTTAGCTACACTTCTACACGTAGCTCCACAATCATAGTCTATGATTAATCACTTGGAGACATGATATTAAGGGTTGTGCCATAAACTTAATGTATGGTTTAATTTAGCATGCTTGTGATTCCTTATTTGCTTCGTTATAGCTTATGAAGTGGTTGAGCATGGTATTATTGGCGTAATTTGATGATAAATCCATTTATGTTGATGATTTAGATGTCGTGTGCTATGATATATCTTGCCATGATATTGACATTGTGTTAATTCATGATAAAACAAAGGAGATGCTGCCGAAATTTCGATTTGTAGCATTTGCTCCTTTGCTGTAATTTATGATAAATTGTGGTATTTAGATGTTGTTTAGCTTATGTTTGGTAGCATTCAGGCATAGTAAATGCCGGGGTGTTACAGCAGGAGTCTTCTCTAAGATAGACCTTCGATCCGGATACCATCAATTAAAAATTCGGACCGAGGACATACCAAAGACAGCTTTTTCTTCAAGGTATGGGCACTATGAGTTCACGGTCATGTCCTTTGGATTTACCAATGCCCCAGCATACTTCATGAACATAATTAACATGGTATTCATGGAATATTTGGATAGGTTTGTTGTCATTTTCATTGATGACATCCTAGTTTACTCCAAAACAGAAGAAGAGCATGCCGAACACCTAAGGATCATATTGTAAAGGTTAAGAGAAAATCAACTATATGCAAAATTTAGTAAATGTGACTTCTGGAAAAAGAAAGTAGAGTTTCTTGGTCATGTAATGACTGCTGAAGGGGTAGCCGTCGATCCGAAGAAAGTGGAGGCAGTGTTACATTGAGAGCAACCGAAGTCGGTAACCCAGATAAGGAATTTTCTTGGAATGGCCGGATATTACCGCCGGTTCATTGAGGGTTTTTCATCAATTGCAAGACCTCTTACGCAATTGTTGAAAAAGGAGAAAAAGTTTGTGTGGACGCCAGAGTGCGAAAAGTGTTTTCAGGAACTGAAGAAGCGTCTAACTTCGGGACCTGTTTTAGTGTTGCCAGATGTTAGGAACAGCTTTGACATATACTGTGATGCTTCGCGTCAGGGACTTGGGTGTGTTTTGATGCAAAATGGAAAAGTAGTGGCTTATGCTTCGAGACAGTTAAGACCACATGAGCAGAATTACCCAACTCATGACCTGGAATTAGCTGCTGTAGTGCACGCCCTTAAAATATGGCGCCACTATCTTATTGGAAACCAATGTGAAATATATACTGACCACAAAAGTTTAAAGTATATATTCACTCAATCGGATCTTAACATGAGGCAAAGAAGATGGTTGGAATTAATCAAGGATTATAACATCGGAATCCACTATCATCCAGGAAAAGCAAATGTGGTGGTTGATGCTTTGAGTCGGAAAAACCACAGCTTGAATTTGGTGGTTGCAGAAAACCAGTCTGACTTGTGTAAAGAGCTTCAGAAGCTAAGATTTGAGGTTGTACCTAGAGGATATTTGGCTACCATGGAAGTAAAGCCGACTCTAGAAGAGCAGATTCGGGAACGTCAAAAGGATGATAATATGATTCTCAGGATCAAATCCAAGATAGATGAAGGCTTAGCCAAGGACTTCCGAGTAGATGAGCAGGGTATCTTATGGATGAAAAATAGAATATGCATACCTCATAAACCGGAGTTGAAGCTGTTGATCCTTGAGGAAGCGCATGATTCCAAGTACTCAATCCATCCAGGAAGTTCAAAAATGTATCAGGATCTCAAGGATAGATTCTGGTGACTAAGCATGAAGCGAGAAGTTGCTGAACACGTCGCCTTGTGTGATATATGTCAAAGAGAAAAGGCAATGCATCAGAGGCCAGCAGGACTGTTGCAACCTTTGAAAGTACCTGAGTGGAAATGGGAAGAAATCAGAATGGATTTCATAACTGGTTTACCCAGAACTCAATAAGGATTTGATTCAATATGGGTGATAGTTGATCGCCTAACCAAAGTCGTCCACTTTATTCCGATGAAAACCACTTACTCCGGAGATCGCTTAGCTGAGCTATATATGGCCAGAATTGTGTGTCTGCATGGTGTACCAAAGAAGATAGTATCGGATCGAGGTACTCAATTTACCTCAAGATTTTGGAATAAGTTGCATACTGCAATGGGCACTCGTTTGAATTTCAGCACGGCATACCATCCGCAGACAGATGGTCAGACTGAAAGAGTAAATCAGATACTCAAGGATATGTTAAGAGCGTGTGCCTTATCATATGTCACTTCGTGGGACAAATATCTGCTATACGCAGAATTTAGTTATAACAACAGCTATCAGGCCAGCTTGAAGATGTCTCCATTTGAAGCTCTATACGGTCGCCCTTGTCGAACACCGTTAAATTGGAACGAGACGGGGGAACGTCAAGTCTTCGGACCATACATACTTTCAGATGCGAAGGAGAATATTGCTTTAATTAGAGAAAGACTGAAGACTGCACAATCGAGGCAAAAGAGTTACGCTGACAACCGACGCCGCGAGTTAAGCTTTGAGCCAGAGGACTATGTATACCTCAGAGTCACCCCGCTCAAAGGAGTCAAAAGATTTCACGCCAAAGGAAAGCTCGCACCAAGATATGTTGGTCCGTTCAAGGTCCTGAGTCGTAGGGGTGAAGTTGCTTATCAGCTGGAATTGCCACAATCTTTAGCAGGAGTGCATGATGTCTTCCATGTATCTCAACTTAAGAAGTGCCTTCGAGCGCCAACTAAACAAACACCTCTTGAAGAAATCGAGCTGCAAGAAGATCTGACCTACAAAGAGCATCCAGTTAAGATCTTAGACACATCCGAACGAGAAACCAGGAACAAGACGATTCGTTTCTGCAAAGTTCAGTGGAGCAATCACTCAGAAAGTGAAGCGACCTGGGAGCACGAAGAAGATTTGAAGAAGGAATTTCCCAACTTATTCTTTAATTAGCCTCGAATCTCGGGGACGAGATTCTGTTAAGGTGGGGAGGTTTGTAACATCCCAAAAATTTCTTTTAATATTTTCAGTATGTTTCTGGGATTATTTGTAATTTTTCAGGTTCTACTTGGAAACCTCGAGAGTAAATCGGAGTCACGTTTATTGAACTAATTGTATTAAATAAAGATCAGGCATTTTCGAATAAGTGTAAAATCTAAAATTTTGTTGATAATTAAGATAGTTGGTAGACGAGAGTGTTCGCTTCAAATATTTTCGAAAAACATGTTATATAACTTAATTCGTTGATTTTACAAAAATCTGTACAAGTGTCTGATTCACTAAAGGAATTTTTGCGAAAAATCTATGTATCGAAAAATTTCAAAACCAACTTCGTTGGGTTCCAAATGTTCCCTAATTGTTTAGAGAATTTTTCTATGATTTTTGGCACTTTTCTACTGTTTTATCTCCAACGCAATTGCATCTAATCACTATTCATAAGTAATTAACTGCCGGCCACATGGTGTACTGTGCATCTTCCTCAAGTGGTTGTGAACCCCCAGAGAAGACATTCTCTCTCTCCTCCATTAGAAGGCAGAAAACCTTCAAGATCACCTCCAATAAATCACCAAAAATTTAATAAAAATCATAACCGAGATCCACAACGCACCCTTAATCTTCCCTAGTTGTTAGAAAAATTAAACACCCACTAATCTATTCATAATCACGGGAGAAACATTTTGCGGCCGTTTCGCGTTTCCACTACAAATGCAAGCCCTTTGATCTTCCTCCCGCACTATAAGAAGGGGCAATGGGTTCCTCTGCTCGTTGCCAACCTGTCCATGCCCTTCACGAGAGCTCTCTTGCCTTCGTTTCGTCGGATTTTGCAAAGATTGGAGTTCTTGTTGTTTTCGTGTGCTTCTTTCTCCGGCTGTCACCGCCAACCGGCCGCCTTGCTGTCGCCGCCACCGTCGCCGGCGAGTCCGCCACACCCCGCCACCACCATTGGACCGGTCGGTTAGCCTTCTTATCCCTCCCATCATGCGCAGTGTTGAAGAAACCGAAGACTGCTCTTCTTTCTGGTGAAAACCGAAGCCTTTCGTGAGAACGATAAACGATGGCGCCTGCTGATGAACAAAGGAAAACGTAATTGAACTGGAACCTCATTTGTACATGCCTTTTTCCCCAAATTGCGAAATTTGTCATTTTCGCTAGAAATTCATTTTAGCTCCAAATAGTATGCAACAAATTTTGTTAATTAGTAAAAATTAATACCTAGCTATGTTAATTTTTTTGAAATTTTATAATCAAATCTATACTGTGAAATTATTTGCGATAAGTCCAAACTTGTGAATTTTGTCGCTCCTAAACTATACGTCCAAAAATTCCAAAATAAATTTTATAAATCTTAGAAAATGCTAAACTAATTATTTGGAAGTTTTCGTGAAATTCCAAACTAGTTTTATTTGTAGTATTTTCCTGAATGTGTGTCGTATATTGATTTGCGTGTTTATTTGGTTCTTTAACTGTGTGAGGGAGTTGATTTCGAGGAACAAACTCAAGATCAAGATCCAGACCAAAACCAGCTGATCTTTGAAGGCAAGTTATGTTTTGACCATTTTGTTCCCATATTTTAAAATATTAAGTTTGTTTTAAATTATGCATGCTAATTTAATTATAATGTGTTCAAGTAATTTGGGATTAGATAATTACCCCTTGGTATTGTTACCTTGGTCATAATACTTGTATGCCAATAAACCATTTGTCACCCTAGGTTGGATTATACATACTGGTTAATACTAATCACCAGAATGGGGTAGTTAGAACGTGGTAGTTCTGCTTAGCCATGCCATTCGAACTAATGACACAAATTTGGAAGAAAGCTGAATACTGACTATTGAACTATGGAACCTATTTTGAAAGAATGCGACATGTGTTGTTGATAAGTTGTTGGCACATGGTGCATGGTAACCACTGGGTGGGAAAATGGTTTAGACTGTGGCAAGTGGCGACTGATCAATGGGCGGGCCCGATGTGGCACATGGGAGAGATGTTATTTAATTTGGTCTTGTGAACTTTGGGTAGTCTTGCCACGGTCAACCTAATGACTTAACCTTGCAAGCCTTTGAACTGAGCCTAACATACAACCACATATCTGGAGTGGGACAGACCTAGTTGAGTATGATTCCGATGTCTTAGCATGTGAGACCTCAGGTGGTTTTTGTAGCTATGAATGTGGAAAGAAGGGTGTAGTGTTTACCAGAATGGTCTTACATCTCTTCAACGGTATACGTTGGCCCTGTACTTCCGCTCCGCAAAAGGGAAGGGATAGTGGGAACTATACCGGGAGGTACGCATGCGAGGATGGAAGTTTCGGAAAGACTTTGTTATGGTTACTCGCTTGTGTGGTGTTTAACTATATCGTGTGGGTAAAGTGTATAACCTCTGCAGAGTGTACAAACTATTCGAATAGCCGTGTCCACGGTACTGGACAACGCTCGGGGATTACAGTCAAGGGTTAGACTTTATTAAAAATGGGTTGGGATAAAAGATGAAGTTGATGGAAGTAGGGATTAGGATGTGGGAATGCTTTTAATTAACTACTGGAAAAGTTATTGTTAATTCTACTTGTTTTTACTGCTTTCGAATCTACTTATGCTACTTGTTAAATGCTGCTTTATTGCAAAATAGACCTGTTAAGCCATTCCATTGGAATAAGCCTGGCATGTAGTGTATTTGGTTGCATTCTGTGCATAGCTTGTTGAGTACCAATGTACTCACCCCTCCAAAATCACAACACCAGAAGAAGAGGATCTGCAAGTCAATGAAGAGGAGCAGAACGGAGAGGCGAACAACTAGGGGCAAGCCAAGTCAGTTGCCTGTGGCATACTGAGGCGCCACAAATAATGTTATGTTTCCGCTGTTGCTATTTGTTTACTCTGAACTCAGCCCTGCGTGGCTTAATATTGTAAGACTGACCTTAAGGTCTTAACAATTTTTATATGAGTTGAATACTTTATTTTTATTATTTCCGTTGAGTATGTGTAATGGTATTCATCTCTGTTGTATCTGTGAGCACCAGCGTGATCCTGGACTGGTGTGTCACACAGAGTGTTCGGAACTCAAATTCCGGGTGCGACATATATTCGTGCTGCAATGTGGTACTATCAAAGGCAAAGCAGAGCTGCACGGCAAACACATGTGATTGCTCGTCTCACATGTTGGGATATTGCCTCCAAACTTCGGGCAATACGGGGCTATTCGGTGCAATAATTGCTACTATGGTTTTTTGTTTTTTTCTTCTCCCAACAGACATACACATAAGATCAACGAAACAAAAGAGACACACTTCTGGCGACAGGAATCTCTCCAAATCATGAGCAGCTATCCTGCATTGATCGGTATGATCGAAACACTAGCAAGTAGCAACCTACTAGCGGGACAAAGAGGGGCGAGCGTAGCTAAGTTTGCAGTGTTACTATTGTGCAACTCTTTCACCCATATAATTTGATCTAGAGGTTTGATATCAGTGTTCATTAATTAAAAATGGTACACATATGTATAGTGAAAGAGCCAGACCTTGGGCCATCTAGGCCATGGCCTGGCATGGAAACCTAACCTGATTACTATGAAATCTCTTAAAAATCTCTTGAAAAATGGCAAATCGGCCCAGCATAGTTAACCTAGCCTAAGGCTTTGGGTTGGGCTAGCTCTGCACCTGCATACGTGTACGTGTTCAGTGGAACGTAGTGCTTCTATTTAATGTCTTAACATGTGTAGAGAACATACACATGTACATATAATGCATGAGTATGATATACGGTTATGTACGTCTACACTGTAGTCTAAAGAAAAACTAGTGGGACAAAAGGAGCTTTGATATCTTTTACCCTGAGAACCGGTGTAGCCTTCGTTGTGACGTAACCATTGCAGATCTGGTATTCCCCTTGCAGCTCACCAACTTTGGTCACTGCAAACACCGATGGGTCGTCGTCACCCCAACTTGTGCTCTCACCGCGTTCTGCTATCCGCGAAGCATCATTGTTTGCCTGCCATCAATGGTCATTTTAGAACTTGTGTTTTTGAAAGGATAACACTCAAAATAATACCCTCTCCAATCACAAATAGTAGTTGTAACACCCCGGCATCTAGTGTGCCTGAATGTTACCAAACATAGATTAAACAACATCTAAAAACCTCAAATAAAGATAAATTACAGCAAAGGAGCAAATGCTAGAACCGAAAATTTCAGCAGCATCTCCTTTGTTCATCCATGATTCCGAGCAACAACAAAATATCACATGATATATCATAACAGAAAAACATCCAAAGCAGCAATAATAGGTAATATAGCGGCAATTTAAGTCTAACATAATGAATTTAACCACTCCATGAACCAAATCGAAGTAAAGGATGTAAACAAGCACATGAACAAATCATAATCCTAGTTTCATCACACTAGATTCATGATCTCAAATCCGAAAGGTAAATATTGTCTAATTGTGTGGAAATTATGTGATGATGTGCCGCTAAGCCCCTTTCCTACATGTCGGTGTCAAGGTACCTAAGAAAAACAATATAAACACAAGCGTGAGTTCATCACTCAGCAAGTATATTTCAATGGACTGAAAAGAACAATTCAATGCCAACATCATCACATACCATGCTTAACATCATGATCAAGTCATAAATCCATATACAATATCATATCCATGTCTCAATCTCATTGTACTCATTTCATTAACAACATCATGTATGCAATGCAATGCACATGTCTCTTGGAAGCACATACCGGTATTGCTGAGTGCACACTCATCGGCGTGCACCCTCTTCCCCCTTCCATCCCGTAGATGGAGGGTGCCTACTCCTCGCTTCCATTCACCACGGTGGATGGAATCACGAGGTCGGACTTACTCATTGGCTCTCCGGATTAGTCATAACTTTCTCACCGACCTTACCGGACTAGTTATGACTTTCTCACCGACCGAGCCAGTTCACATGCCATGTATGCGATTATGCCATAAACATAAACAACTTGCATCAAACTGAACTAAACATGGCATAGCATCATAATAATCCATTTTCATCATAACATGGGCAAGCACTAATCATGGCAAGATATGACTAACATGTAATCATGACAAGATAGCACATCATGTAAACAATTTGCACCTAGTCACAATTAGCAACATACAACACGCTACCCATTACAATACACTTGCCTTAACCTCAAGCGGCGGATTGGCGAGAGGTTGAGGGCGCTCTCGGGGTCACACCACTTGCACATAAGTACCACATACTCAAAACGTGCCCACAAAACAGTACAAACTCGCTCATCTACCCTGATTACGCAAACTACTCCTGAAAACAAAAAACAGAGAATCTGTCGCCCCTGGGACAGCAGACTTCAATCTAGCATAACTTGAGTTCTAGATCTCCAAATTAAGTAAACGAGTACATCATCGCGAAGCTTAGGAAATTTCCTAGCTTTCTCTAAGTATTGGGAAAAGCTGATTCGGCCTCTAAAATTGTTTAATCTACAAAACATTACGTTTTGTCCCAATTACGTCACAGATTTGAACACATTCGGTAAAACGACTATAACTTTCAAACGGCCGGGCGGAATTGAACGTTCTTGGTGTCCAATTAAAGGTATTGAAGTTATATACAACTTCCTCAACTGGAGGCCGACCAAGTTCCGAGTCTAAAATCGCGAAAACTCAAACCCTATGTCGAGTGCACAATCTGCCCGAAACAGAGAATTAAGAAACATCTAGTTTTTATCCAATCTACCCAATCACAGCACCTCCTCTTGATCTAAAAGCATCAAATCAACCTCTAGATCAGCACCTAGACCAACTTCAAGGATCACCCATACCATACCTTTGCCCGACGAACGCCGAATCCTCTCCTCCCGATTTCCCCGATCGTCTTCCTCGCGCCGGAATCGCCGGATCTCCTCGTCGCGGGGCTTCCCGATGGAGAGATCAACGGGATGACGAGGCGGGGATCCCCTCTAGGACAGCAATGGGGGTGGAGAGGGGAGGGGAGAGGGTGGTGGCTAGGGAGAGGAGGAAGGGGGGGGGGGCTAAATAATACAGCCACGCTGTTTCCCCGGCCATATCAACATATCTACGTTTCTGGTACACTATACGGTGTTTTTACTATCCCTGTAGAAATGCATGTATTGTAACAATATTTGAGGCTCCAAATTTTCACAAGAATTTCATAAGGAAGCTCAGATTCAGTGACAGTGAGTGTCTTCTTTACTACAAAATTCTCACATCAGAAACAATCAGATTTTTATTGGTACCAAAGGAGTTTTTGAGCCGACAACTAGAAGACTGCCACAGCATACCAATTCAAAACCACACCCGTTGGATTGGAAACCAAATCCCGAGATCATTTCCTGAAGCGATTATAGCTGTATTGCCAAAACGAATATACGATGAGCCATACAGGCCACAATCCTGGCAGTTGGTTTTAAGATTAACATGCAGATGCAGCGCATCGAGTAATTATCCTAGTGCCAACTGTTAGACAACCTCGCTATCGAATAGTCCGGGGTTGCCTAATAGATCTCAAGTGGAGAATAGACAGGGAGAAAAAGAGACACAATATGAGGAGGAACGGGCCTGCTTTATTATTCTGTATGCTTGTGTACAATGGGGTGACCCCCTGCCTCCTATATATAAGCGGTTACTCTTAGAGATAAGGAAGAGTCCATATCGGATCACGAATCCGTTTCCTAACAGGATAGAATCTGCTTTCCTAACACTTCCTTGGACTCTTCATCGCGAGATGCATATGCCTCATTAAAACTCCATAAAAACCCGATTAGGAAAAATAATTGGAGAAAGAGTACATAGCACACGCTTAACTTGTGTTGCACGGATTGCCTCATCAAAAACCTTATGTAAGAAAACTTCAATGAAAACTTACTTAAGGAAAAGAGTACAATCCACCCAAACTTCAATGTTAATCTTCAAGATTTACGCTGGGTACTCAAACTTCATGTTTGAGATTTATGTAGGAGTATGTGAAAATCTCCCCTAAATATGCACTTCTCTAAGCCTCATCATCCCGATTCCTCTAATACATCTTTCAAAGGAAGATGCAGGAGTGACTTAGTGAATAAATCATGAGATTTTCACACGACTTAGTATGCAAGATCTTTATCTCGCTCATCTTATGCATTTCATGAGCATAAAAGAACTTGGGGGTTGATATGCTTTGTAAGGTTACTCTTCACATATCCCATTTGTACTTGTGCAACACAATTGCATTATCTTCATAGATAATAGTGGGGTTTGTTCCATGTCAGACCACATGACTTCCGGATGTGGTGAACCATTCTTCAAGCCATGCACATTCCCGAGAGGCTTCATACAATGCAATGATTTGAGTGGTTGGTACGCCGAGACAAGAGTCCAGCTAGACGACTTCCAAGAAATTGCTGCTCCACCGCAGTGAAAACATACCCAGCTTTGTGACTTGCCGTTATGCGGGTCCGATAGGTACTCCAAAGATCGGGCGTGCCAACTAAATTCAATTCATTGATTCTTCCGTAAAACAAGCCGAGGTCTTTGCTTTCTTGAAGGTAACGGAAGATGTCCTTCACCCCTTTCCAATGCCTTTTGGTGGGTTCACCTGTGGCGCTAGCAAATTCACTTCGACGCAATGTCCGCCTAGTGCTATTCGCAAGGTACATGAGCGCTCCAATTGCACTCAAGTATGGGAATTCCGGGCTCCCGGGACTTCCCTCCCCCTCTTCTTTAGGCCTGCACGGGTCTAGGTCTGCCTTGGAGTGACCTTCCGACCATTGGGGTCTTTGCGGGGTATGCCTTTTCAAAGCCAAATCTCTCCAACACTTTCTGCGTGTAGGATGCTTGGTGTACCAAGATTCCGCCTTGGACATGTTCAAGCAAGCCTAAACAGAACTTGGTTTTACCCAAGTCTTTCATTTCAAACTCAGATTTCAAGTATGTGCATGCTTCTTCAATTTCCTCATCCGTCCCAATGATGTTCAAGTCATCTACATAGACGGAGATTATACAAAATCCATTCGTGGATCGTTGTATAAATACACATGGACAATCTTACGCTTCGTAGCCTTTCTTTGCAGAAAGTCACTCAAACGATTGTACCACATTCTTCCTGACTATTTTAGCCCATACAGTGATTTCTCCAATTTCACACTGTATAGGTTTCTGTTTGCTCTGTCTTGGTTCGGGATAGGGATACCTTCCGGTATTTTCATATAAATCTCCGAATCCAAGTTTCCATACAAATATGCTGTGACAACATCCATTAGCTTCATTCTCAACTTCAAGTTGACTACCATTGAGATTAAGTATCTAAAGGTAATTCCACCCATGACCGGAGAATAGGTTTCTTCATAATCAACCCTAGGACGTTGAGTGAAACCTTGAACAACAAGCCTTGCAATGGTTGTTGCTCTTTTCATAGATTCTCCTATTATTACAAAATTTATGGCCAGTTCGTCATGGTGTGCTTCATGCACTTCTACTTGCTCTTCATTGCTATTTCCCATTCCAGGAGCAAGTTCCTTCAGCTTTTTCTCCGCCAATGTGTACATACATTATTTCTGCAAGTGTTTCTTCCAATTGAAGATTCAAATGCGGAATTGCCTTTCGACAAGCTTCTTTCCAGTGCAGGTCTCAACTGGCTCCCCTTCTTGCTTTGAGGGCATTTTTGTGATTGGCTATGGTAAGTCCTCTTGCCCATTTTTCCCGTGCGCCTCCCTGGTACTTTGGGTTTGAGAAGCGATTTCCTGTTCTTTTTCTTTGAGGCCACTACACTGGATGAGGGATACCTTCTGCTTTCTCTGGTATTTCCACCCTCTCGTGTGCATTTCTTGTTGGTACATGCGACTTAACCACGCTCTTCAGATCACAAAAAGAATCAGGCAGTTCATTTGCTAAATTCTCGCAAATCAATTATCTTCGACTTCTTGATTTGCTTCATTAGTGCGAGGTCATCGCGAGGATCCAGTGGAATGCCATATTATTTCCCGGCATTTTTCATCCAATGGTTGATTCTCTCCCCTAATGACGCGAAACGGTCCTCACAAAGATACAATCGTGAATCGGGTCGTATGCAAGTCTCCACGATCATGGGTTCCAAATACGATTATGGATGCACTCTCATAACAAACTAAAATCCCAGAATTTCGGAGAGGGCCCATTGCAGTCCGCTGTGGGGTTGGTATAGGTACAAATAACATACATTCAATTCATCAGGTTGACCCAATGCACTAGTTTGCATGGTTGAATGGATGTTGTAGGCCGATTGTCTATAATTGATGAGTGCTGTCTACGATAAGATTGTGTCCCCAACAATTGTTGGACAAGTTACAACTCTGCAAGAGCGGTCCGGCAATAAACTTAATCCTCTTTATGAGTGCTTGACTAGTCCATTTTGGCGTATGGACATGCGGCAGAGTGCTCAATAGTTATTCGATTCTTTGTGCAATAATCATCAAATGCCTTGGTAGTAATTTCGTTGGCATTGTCCATTCGAATGGACTTCACGCGATGATCGGAAAAACATTCTTAATTTCGATGTCTGCGAGATCAGCTTTGCGAATGCATGATTCCTTGTTGACAAGAAACATGTATGCGACCATTTCCAGGAAGCATCAATAGCACCATAAAGGATCGAAACGCCCTAACAATGGCTGAATCGGTCCGCAAATATCCCCCAAGATTCGGTGAATGCAGGGATTTCATGTTGCACTTTCATAACAGAGGTCTAGTTATTACTTTCCGGTGGCACATGCATGACACACAAAATCTTAAGTGATTCGAGAAATTCTTAACATTAATGCCATGACCTTGTGAGTTGTTAACTATATTTCTCATCAATCTAAGACCAGGATGACCTAATCTACAATGCCATAAAGCAAATAATTCAGAGCTTCTAAAGACTACTTCAAGAAGTATACACTACGTGTGCATTGATTTTCGTGGTAGTACAACCTGCATTCATATGAGGGACATTTTTCTAGTACCATCTTTCCATATTCCGCGTGTTTCACAATGCACAAGTGTTCTTTGCCATTTTCTTCATTGGTTTCTACGTGAAACCCATTGGCATTGGCGCGGATATCCTTGAAACTTAAGAGAGTGCGAGTTGATTCAGGGTACAAGAGGGCTTCTTCAATTACCAAAGTTGTACCCATTGGCAATATAATTGTGGCTCTTCACGAGCCTATTATATGAGACGTCATGATTGTCGTAATCCTTCCAGCGTTTCTTCATGATCGCCGGAAGTATTTCGACTTTCTCTTAAGATGGTATTTGTTGTGCCACTATCAACAATGCATATTTCTCCATTGGGTGCTACACGATTTCTAGATGAAAGAAATATAATTCTAATCGACCGAGTGGCAAAGTAATTCAAACATTGCTTGCAAGTAAAGAATCTGGAATAAAGAATAAATAACAATTCTTATTCATGAGAAAGTAAAAGTATGCTCTTCGAGAGCTTACAATTATTAACTAATCAACCACAATCTAAAAGAAAGTGCTAACAATGTTATTCATGCACTAAGCGGAATCAGAAGTATGCATTCATTCTGCTTCTATGTCATCCACGTAAGTGTTTTCTTCATTTGCCGAGGCTTAGTTGCATCATTGATGTCTAGGCCGAGGATGAAGCATGTGGGGTATCAACTTCTATGACATCATCATTGCCTACTTCGCAAAATGTGCCTCTGCCAGTGCATTTCCTTTGGCCTTCTTCTTGGCCTGACATGTGATCACTTCTTTGGATTCCCAGCATATTTTTGACCAATGCCCCAAGTGCGCGTGATTTGAAGCACGTTTGGTTTTATGTCCATACGGCTTGCCTGCGGCTTTTCCTTGTCATCCTTCTTCTTTTGGGCTATGGACTTTCCTTTGGCCGATGTTTCTCTTTTCCACCTTCTTGACCCACTTCATGTGGGCGGGCTTTTCACCTTATAGTCATGGCATTGATTTACTGGTACAATGCTCCTTCCAGTGGTGTGAGACGGAGTTCTTTCGAGAGCTTCGTCTTGTGACTCCATAACTTGCATAACATCAATCACCGCTATACTCCTTGTATGCGTCTGACGATAGTCACAAGGGCACTCTGATAGCATTGGGGTGAAAAGTGGAAAGAGTTTTCTCAATCTTCTCCTCCTCAGTTGATCTTCTTGCCACATAGGGAGAGATTAGTACAAATTCCAGGTGCAAGCGGCGTAATTGTACTAAGCCACTGCTTTGTAGTCCGCAAACCTCAGACGCACCCAATCTTGGCCGTGCTTGGGGCAAGATTGTGTATTTGAGCTTCTCGAACAGCTCGAGGTACCATAGCTCAATTGCACTTTCTTCAGCCATGTATTCATTTTTCAGTGGTGTTTAGAGATGGTGCTCGAGGAAGTAATGCTTGATCGCTACGCTTTATAGGTGGTGCGTCCTTCCGAGGACCCTAAGCCGATGGCAGCTGGAGCTTCTTGCGCGAGTACGATCTTCACATCGGATGCCCAAGTGAGGTAGTTTTGACCGTCTTGGGCCAATTTCGCAAACTCACGATTCACAATGCCGGACATCCTGCATTTTTACAAGATTCCAACATTAGATTCTGCGTGTAATCTAATAAAGTGTGATTGCATAATTCATAAAATGCGGAAAGTAAACTCTCATGAATTTCGAATTTTTCTTAGTATTTTGGCAATTTTCGTTAATTATACAAGAATTTTCCAAGATCACTTGATAACGTGAAAATAAATTTCAACATGAATTAAACATGGCATAAGTCTAATTACAACTTATATAATTCTTGTGGTATCGGGAGCGAAAACAGTAATGAATATCTCTCATTAATTTGACTCTTGGCCAGGTCAACCTGCCCCTAGGGCTCACATGAGGGAGGGAGCACTTCCCGTTTCCGGGTGCCAATTAAAGAACCAAGCCTCATGTGTGTTTTCCTAGACACCAATTGTCTCATATCTGTTTATTCATTACCAAAATCAAATCCCAACCACTCATGTTCTCATTTTATGCCATATGAAATATTCGAATTTTCCTAGCACTTTTCATAATTTCACGCTAATTTCCAAGCAATTTTCAGAATTACTGTATAACAGAAGAATTTAATTTCAGCAAATATCAACATGACATAATTCATAAATTCAAAATAAACAATAATTGCATAATTCATAAATTCAAAATAAACAATAATTGCACAAGTCATAAATTCATAAATGCGGAAAATAAATTCTCATAGATTTTCGATATTCTAAGCAGGGCAATTATTGCAAATACATGTCTAAATATTCATAAATGCGTAAATAAGGCTATGTAAAATTAAAACAGCCATAAAGTTTTCTGTAATTTTCTTGCTTTTTTTTTATTTTTCCTGGAATTTCTAATTAATTATCTTAATTTCTAATAATTTTCTAAAAGAAAAGAATCGAAAATAAAAAAAAATCCTTGTAGGGGTAAAGGGGTAAATTCCCTTTACCCCTTGCCGATGCCAACCCAAAGCTAAAATTGATGTTCCGGACATATCCAAGACGTGTGCTAATGGACTTCATGTCCATGGACTCCATGTCCTATTCTACCGACTTCTAGTGGCGGGGCCGATCGGCGCAAGTGGGCCAGGACGGCGTTGGCACTCTGAAGTGCCAGTCGGGCTCGCGCTTTAGCGGTGGATTTTTGCGGCTCGGGTCAGCCGGCTGGGCAAATGAAGGCGCTTTCGCGTTGAGGCGCAGATCGCGTGGGCGCCGGCGTGCAGATGGGGCTATAGGCCCGACGGGCTACGGCAAGAGCGGCCGGGCAACCGATGCCATCGCTACACGTGATCGCGGCACCATCGACAACGGCTGGTTGCTCCGTCGCCAAGTCCATGGGCCGCGACACCCGGATCTGGCCGCCACGCCTGCCGGCCTCGCAGGCCTGCGGCGCCGATCGCTACGCCACGGGAGACGAGCGGCGACTTCTGCGGCGATCAATCTTTGGGCGGTCTTGAGCCGATCAATGAATATGCACTTGTAGCTTCATGCTACGAGATGTTCTGCAATAGTTGCTTTGTTCCCGTGAATTTCATGCTACGAGAGTAAACATAGTATTCAATCCTCGTATTCTCACCTTTTTCAATCTATTCTTGAAGAGGCTATCGCGTAGGATAGAGTCGCGTAGACTTTTCTTTCGGCAATCCGGTGGATGCGGCTTGATGGCGAAGTTGATTGCAGATCGGATCGGGCGATCAATCGCCGGTAGTAGACGCTTCGCTTGTCGCCGATTTGATCCTTCAGCTTCTTGTCTTTTCTCACCTTTCCATCTTTCTCCCTAGAGGCTTTACGTCGAGATAGCGTGTTAGACAACCTCGCTATCGAATAGTCCGGGGTTGCCTAATAGATCTCAAGTGGAGAATAGACAGGGAGAAAAAGAGACACAATATGAGGAGGAACGGGCCTGCTTTATTATTCTGTATGCTTGTGTACAATGGGGTGACCCCCTGCCTCCTATATATAGCGGTTCTGCTTAGAGATAAGGAAGAGTCCATATCGGATACGAATCCGTTTCCTAACAGGATACGAATCTGTTTCCTAACACCAACAACACGATATACGATGAGCCATACAGGCCACAATAAGAACTAGCATTTTCACGGATGCACAGAAGGGTTTTATATAGATTTCACTGACCAAGGAAGAATTCTAATGAAGGGCTCCCTACAATCTTCACCTAATTTACTACCACCACAAGTGAACAAAGCATCGCAACTCTTCTGAAACATGAGTCTTTATGGTAGCAAGAGAAACCATTATATCAATCACTCAGCCACGTTAACCAACTCGTACTCTACTAGTGACAGGTCATTGTCCTCTTTCACGGTGAAATTAGCAGGCTCTGTAACCTCCACACGCCCCCACTTGTCAACTGCAAGCCTCATCGAGCCCTTGAACATATCAATTTTAGCATTCCTCAAGATCACTGTAGTGCCTGGCTTTAACAAGTCAACTGCAAAAGTAGAGAGCATAATCATCAGGTTACAATGTGTACATGGAAAAATAGACTATGATATGCATTGATGCTCATGCAACATGTCTATACAGAACATGAATACTTAAAGAAAGATTTTTGGCAACATGACGGATGTACAGGTGGGTGGTACAGAACATGACACTCATAACATAACAAACAAGAAATAATCGTGTATCATGTCCAAGGGCTATACAACTTGACATATCAAACAAAGGCTTCTGACTAAAAAAAATAGGGTATAAGGTATCCAACGGTTTCGAACACACCTATTTCGTATCACTGAAAATCTCAAAATCATCTTCACATCGACAGTCATATCGCAGTCATCCACCTTTTTTGGGGTATATATAGATCTTGTACGGCTCGACAAGCTAAAATTATCGAAGACATAACAAGAGTTCAATATATAATTTTTAATTGATAAATGTTTGAAAATTGCAAGGTTGTACTAATTACAAAAGAATTAAGCTCATGAGTCACACAATGAAGCTTTGGGAGCGAGTGATTGAACATCGTCTAAGAAGAGTGACTAGCGTGACGAAAAACCAATTTGGTTGTATGTCTGGGAGGTCAACCACGAAGGCGATCTTCATGACACGATAGTTGATGGAGAGGTACAGGGAGGAACAGAATGATCTATACATGGTGTTTATCGACTTGGAGAAAGATCATGTGGTGGACACTTGAAAAGAAAAATGTCCCAACAAAGTACGTTACCCGAATTAAGGATATGTCAGAGCATGTGATAGCTATACCATTGAATTTCTTATTAAAATAGGACTACATCAAGGGTTAGCATTGATCCCATACATTTTAGCCTTAGTGATGGATGAAACCATGCGGGACATACAAGGAAAGATTAATTGGTGTATGCTTGTCGTCGGTGATGTGGTGCTAATTGATGAGAGTAGGGTAGGTGTAGATAAGAAACTATAGTAGAGGTCCTAGAGGAAGACTTTAGAGTCAACGGGCTTTAGACTTAGTAGAATTAAAATAAAGTAGATAAGGTGTGTTTTTAGTGGTACTATGGCAGATGACGGAGATGTTAGTCTGAACGGAAAACTAGTGCCCAAGAAGGAGGCTTTTGGATATTTGGGATCGATGCTACAATGACGGTGAGATTGATGATGTGAGCTACATGATATAGGCGGGGTGGGTGAAATGGCGCAAGGCATCCGGTGTCCTATGTGATATAAAAATCCCTCAAAAGCTAAAGGGTGAAGTGTTGTATAGAGCAAAATGTTGGGTGACAAAAAAGACATGTGCAAAAGATAACCGTAGCAGAGATGCATATGTTGCAGTGGATCTGTGGTCATACAAGGAGGGATCGAATACGCAATGTTGATATAGGTGATAGAGTTAGGGTAGCACCAACTGTGAAGCTTGTCTAACATCGTTTGAGATGTTTGGACATCTCCAACAGAGGCCTCCTGAGGCACCGATGTGTAGTGGAATTTTAAGTTAGTTTCAAAAACACAAGGCAGAGGTCGATCGAGACTGACGTGGAAAGAAGCAATTAAAAGATACTTGAGGGATTGGAATGTATCCAATGAGTTGGTGTTGGATAGGAGTGTATGGAAGTTAGCAATCCATGTACCGGAACCATGACTTAAGATCAAAAGTTTAGGGGTTTTATTGACTTTGATTGGGTTTCATTCCTAGCCCACCACAACTTATTTAGGACAAGGTTTGGTTGTTGTTAAATGTTTGAATATTACCAGGTTTGAACAAAATAATAATTTGATTCAAGTTTGTGGAAGTGATAACAATACACCAATTTTGCATCCAATATGTTGGCTATTGTATATCATGTACCAGTTCATTCAGATAAACTATGTGTATGGAAAGGATGAGAACAGCACAAGCACACCAAAATTTCAGAAACAATAAAAAAGGGCAGCTATCATGAGTGGAAAGAGCACAACTGAAATTTGTGTACTCTTATCTACAGCTCACAGGGATAGAAATCTTTCAATTTGGCAACATATAGAAATCTTTCAATTTGGCAACATCAAGGAACAAATTTCAAAAGTGCGCATCCTCCGAGAGGCAAGAATTTCATATGGATGAGCAAAAAATAGTTAGTTCTGAACAAGCTGACTTTTCATCCCACCTTAAACTAAAATGAACTACAGCCAAAATAACCCAATGCAGGTAGCGGAGTTAAATTAACATCTGTTCGACCATTGTCAGAAAAACAAAGAAATTAAACACCGAAGTTGTTTGGCTTTAATTTAAGCTAAGTTGTGCTATCTAGAGACACTATATATGATACATGACTTACAGTTCGGAACAAAATGGGATTTACGGCAGCTTCTATACAGGTCAAATACGTGGTTAGATTACAGACACGGAGACATGATGAAAAAACAGTGGGTTTTTGTAAAATCATCACTTGTTTTCCTTGGAGAAGCATGATTTGGCATAATGGGAGCTAACAAGGCCTAGGACTGGATTCTACAAAGGATGGAAGGGCACAAGGCCCATCTCCCGGAGGGCTACCAACCATTGTTGCTAAGAGCATGGAGAAGATGTGGCTAGGTTGGGCACCCTGCAGCAGCATGGAAAAACAGCCCAGGTCAGTCACCAAATCAGCAGCCCAGAGGTCTACAGTCGTCAATGGTCAACTGCCAAGGGCTCCACTTTCCCAACAAATCTACTCAATCAAGCGGAAAGAAGAGGGAGGAAAAACTCATATCGGACTGTAGCATATCGAGACAAACTATGAAAGCGAGGAGTCAAGTATGACAATGCGGCTGATCATGGTTATAAGGTGGTAAGGCAAGGCGAGGCACATGTGGCAAGGCGACACCATATGAACCAGAATATCGCAGCGATTAAAGAAGGAAATGGCTAATAAAACAAAATAGAAGAGGGAAAAAAGCAAACAGAATCGACCATGCCACCTAGCCAATAAAATCCAACAACCTAACCCCCCTCACCGATCCAATGGTGAGGCAACTGCTGTGGCGAGCTCCAAGGAGTGCCTCGACACCTCGTAGCCTAGGAAATGCCTTGATGACCAAGCAGCAGTTGACAATCTGCAGGCAGGCCAGCAACACGAGTCATGATCAGCAAGGGCCTAAGAACCTATGAAGTTGCTATCCCCTGGTGTGATGTCCATTTTCCTATCGCTTCCTGTAGCATCTAGTCATCAGCTGTTCTTTTCCCAAATTGATCACTCCTTGCTGGATTGTGAAGAAATCGAAACGTAATGGAGGCCCCAGTGGGTGCGAACCCAGGACGCCTGCGGTTGCAAGCCTATATTTGCCAATTCATCATTCATCAATACTTGTGACTTTCCACATGTCAATCTGTGAAATGTCGTGTGCAATTTTGGTTTGCTGAATTGGCATCATTTTTTAAAAGGTGTGTACTGCGTAGACAAGATTGTGCTTACATAAAGTCATGACTCACGATGTCATCAAACTAACAACAAAACGTGAAGGTAATGCATAGCTTTTTTTTAAAAAAAAGATAAACAAAGAATGAACAACAAGTGCAGTAGAGAAGGCTCATGTTAGATCAAATATAAACAATCCTCGCACACATCCAAGAAAACAACAGTATGAAAACAACTCGAAGGCACCATAACCTTGCTCGTTGCGGGCGGTGAAGACGATGACTCCGGTCTCATCGCCGACGAGGCACTCAGCGATGCGCGTGGGGCGGGAGCCGCCGGGGACGGTCGCGGAGCCGGCCGCTCCGCCACGGCCGCGGGCGGGGACGGGGTTGGCGCTGACGACCTTGACGGTGAGGGTGTGGCCGCCGCTGCCCGGCTTGAGCTGGTCCACCTTGGTAAAGACCGGCTTCCTCAGCGCCGGCTTCTCGCGTCCATTCGCTGCTGCAGTCGCCATGGCCGCTGCGCCGCCGGAGAGGGTTAAGAGTAGTGGTAGTGCTGGTTGGATCAGAGTGGAGCCGGAGGCAGTCGCGGAAACCCTAAGTAAACTCGGGGGATTTGCGGCGAGGCATGGAGATCGGAGAAGACGTGGTGGTCTGGTGGATTTGTTGTAACGGCTGCATGAGTTGCAGTGGCTGGGTTTGGGCCCAAATGGATATGGGCCTTTCTGCGCACTGGCTTCAGGTTCAAAGATGATAGAGCTCCAGTTTTGGATTCACACGAAACGGTTCGATTTCCTTGAGAATCGCAAAAATCTTGTGCTATAAACGGAGCCTTCGGGTATTTGGTGAAGGGGTGAATATCATGTGCAAACTTGAAACTCAATGCACACTTGTGTAAACTTTGTGTGGATGATTCTAGAAATTCTACAAATATTGTGGATGCAGGAGAAAGACTGTTTTACAAATATTAGAGCAAGTATAATAAAATCATCTCAACTTATTATTAACATGTACACATCAGTTTTTTCTTATGTGAAAGAGTAAAAAAAGAGAAAAGAGAAAGGTGCCGACTCTTATTAGTAGCAGGCATCGCACGAGAAAATATGTGCTATTGCCGGCTAAAAGCCGGTGTTGGACCCAGCGCAAGCGGCTCTTAGTGTTGATGTTAGTGTTTTGCCAATAGCTACAAAGATAAAATTAGTGCTAAATGTTCAAATTAAATGCTTTAGTATTTCTCTAGGTACAACATTTATGGATAGTTATTGTACAAGCTGGCTTTATTGTTTACTCTAGATGACATGGATAAGAAGAATGGAGTGAGTAGTGGGTTTTGTTAGGGCATGTACAATAAGGCTATCTCAGTTAGCTCTTAGCCTGTACGTATCAGGTTTGGTCTATGTGGAAGAGTGAGAAAAGA
Organism: Rhipidocladum racemiflorum; assembly: GCA_036346355.1. Taxonomy (NCBI): domain Eukaryota; kingdom Viridiplantae; phylum Streptophyta; class Magnoliopsida; order Poales; family Poaceae; genus Rhipidocladum; species Rhipidocladum racemiflorum. The sequence continues at coordinate 53,172,343 of CM070577.1, read as the reverse complement.
GTAGAAAGAAGAGAGCTGATCCTTATTTAGTAGCCAGCTTTCTACGAAAGCATAAGTAGATTATTTATGTACAAAAAAGAAGAGATAGTTATTGCACAACATCTAGAGACAACTTTTAAAAATAATTATTGTACAAACTAACTTTTAGTTTACTATTAGCCTATAATTAGTTTTGCTATTGTACTTGCTCTATCTTGTTTTTGTTGGATATCCTAACGTGTCGGGATACATAGCACCGTATAAGGGTGTTCGCGCTAAAAACGTGAAGGAGGGTTTTCGGCTTCGAACACACAAGACAAACGCCGGGTTTGCAGAGCGTGCCAGTCAATTTGACCTGAAATTGACAAGGTAGAGTTTGTAATTTGATCAAAGCCGATAAACAAGGATCTATCGGCTTTTCGCTAGTCGGCTAGAACCGATTAGGAGATAACTAGATCAACCGGTTACGATTGATCCGGATACAAGGTCAAAATCGGCTTCGGGAAGGCGATGCGCAACAAAACAAAGCAGATCAAACCTGGGTGAAATCGGCAAAAACCAACAATCAGCGATGCGCAACTATGTTGATTCCGTCGACTTGCAGAGGGATCTATGAAGCTAAAACAATGCAAAAGAAAAGCTCGTAAAAAGTAGATGTGTGGTTGGATTGATTGATGTCCCCTTTTTGCTTGATGTCTACCCCTTTTTATAACACACTTGGCCGATCCGGGTTGTACATGGATACGGTGCGTTTACCCGTATCGGCCTCCGGTCTGTTTTCCTTTCCTTTTTAGAAACGGATACCTTTTCCGACTCGTTTACCGATTTCTTTCCATACGCACATTTTCTTTCCGTCTCAGACCGATTCCAATACGTGCCGAATTTTGGTGCAAACATATGCCCCCCATTTTTGAAAGGTAGCTTGCTATCTTTCAAAAATTCTTCGCCTTTTTTCCGTGATCGGCTTGTCGTTTAGGATTCACCTCGGTAACTTCCCCATTAATGGCGCCGCAATGCCCTCGGTGCGTTTTTAATGCAAAGAATCGTTTCCCGCCTTTTCACCTTTTTCACTGAGGTATAAATATGAGGTCCCCCCTGTGGTCATTTTCACCCTGGCGTGCTCTCGTTCATCTTGAAATCGGCTTTTCTCCGCGTCAATCCCCTCTTCCTGTCGTATCGGCTGAAATGGACGCATCCCAGGTACTCATTCCGATCCCAGATAGCGACCATCAGTACTTTCTAGGCCCAATAGGAACCATAGAAACCGATACAGTTGTTGGAGATGAAATTTCTAGACTCCCTCTGTCGGCTCCTGGCTATAATATTAAGGAATGGACAAAAAGTTTTAGGGCTTGGCCGACAGCTCTCAAGGGCTGGAGGTCTTGGTATATTAGAGTATCAACCCAGAAAAAGGCTGAGTGGGAAGGAATGGGTATCGCTGAGTGTATTCCCATGTCCTTAGCCGATCCAGAACCTAACGAATCCTTGGTAGCCGCTGCTTGCTATTTTTGGTCGGATTCTTTTAACGCCTTCTTTTTCCCAACTGGCCCCATCGGCCCAACCCTCTTAGACATGGCAGAATTGTGTTGCCTTAGGCCCGATGGAGACCAAATATCGGCTTTTAGCGGGAAACCCCAGTATAAATTGACTCGAAAAAAGGGAGAAGGCTGGTCCAGATATATACAAAATAATAACAAGTTGATCGCCTCAGATCGGATGAGGAACATGTAGCTTTCCTCAACCTATGGTCGATCGATTCCTCTTCGTGGCGCTTCCTTAGGACCAACCCAGGTTTATCAATTCATGTCGGAGCAGCTAGTTATGGGTCGTCGGCTAGCTCTAGGAAATCCTTGTTGGGGGCCGATACCATATGATGCATATAATCCGTAGTCGGCTTTTTACGCAGCGGTTCCTATGTCGTGGGCAACATTGGTGGTCCTCTTTGGTTCATTCAGATCTGGCTTTCTTGTGTCTTTGGCCGCCTTATTATCCCGAGATCCATCGGAGGAATCGGCTTTTCCAACGGAAGATTTTCCCGAGGGTGCAACCCTAGATTTCAACCTAGCCGATCTCCGGTGAAAAATTCATGATGTGTTCATCGATGAACCTAAAATCTCCCTACTGGTTTTCATAAGTACTTATCCTTCTTCTTGAACCTCAACCAAGCCTCCTTCAACCGTCGAGACTTCTTTTCGTATAGCCAACTAGCCGATCTCCCATGGCCTTCTTTCCTCCGTCTAAACTCTGATAGCTCTTTAATGCCCCAGTCCACTCTTGATCTGCTTCCTCTGCTGATTTCTCCTTGCATTCTTCACGTCGGCTTGAGTACTCGAAATAGAATATTTCAGCCGACCTATGAATTCTATCACCCTTCAGTGTATGCTCGCCAGCTGGGTTTTGGATAAACAATCCCTTGCTTTCCTTTGCTCAACATGATCAAGCCACGAAATAAAGTCACTAACATTACTGCGGCGGAGCTTATTATCGAGCTAGCCGATGAGCTCCATGTGGTAGACTTGCCATTCCTCGTGCTAAACACACGTCGATCGGGCCAATTTACCACATGGTGGGCTTCCATAGCTGAGGCGCTCTTGCGGGGGCGCACTATCCATGAGGTCTTGTCCTCTTTTCTCCCTGGCTTCCAAGAGCCGACGGAGACCGCCGCTGGGTCTAGCTCGAGTTCAAGCCACGCTAACTCGTCTTTAGAGGTATTTTCATTTTGACGTTTATTGAAATAAGATTTTCATCGGCTTAATCATATCTTTTGTCCTTTCTCAGACTAGCAAAAGGTCGACTCCAGCGCAAACTGCATCGGCCGACGATCGCTCGAAACGGCAAAGGCCGTCGACCCCTCTTGCCGGTTTATCTTCTGGCACGTTGGGGGTCAATAGCCCATCACTGTCCGATCTTGCCGATCAGCGTACTAAAAGTACGTCCAGTTCCATTTTTGCTTAGATTTCTTTTGTAGGCGAAGTTTCATGCTTGCTGTCGGCTAACCCCATGTTTGTCATTTTTAGAGAAAAAGAAGAGCCGTAGAGTCGTTATTAAACGATCTCCAAAACCTGCGGGTCGTGATGCAGCATCATCCCCAACCGGATCGGCCACTGCGGTTAGCTTCGACCCTTATCTTGATTTGTCTTTGTTTTCCTTATCTTACCGTAAAGTATTCCTCAGGAAACCCCTTCCGTCCAGCTGTTAGAAGCCGATGCAGAGAAGACTCAGACAGATGTGCTTGTCTTGCCGGCTCTGGCTCCTGCTCCGCCATCCGCTTCCTCACCTCCAAAACCTGCTTCTGGCCCGGCTCCGTCGATGGACTTAGCCGATCTTTTAGGCTTTTCTTTGGACGAGCTCGACGACCCGGAAGTGTTGGCCACTGACGACTACCCGGCCGACATTCAACGCATAATTGCTGCTTCTGCGCCAGCGTCGGCTGCTGTAACCGCGGAGCCGGGCATGCAGGAGCGGCTCAACCGCCTCTTGGACGAAGTGATGCAACCGGAAGCGGCTCTTCTGGCCAACACTCAACCTCTGAGGAATGCGATGGCGGCCGTCCAAGCCGATCTTCCCCCTGCTGCTATGAACGCACTACTAGAGGTATGCCACCTGGATGCTCGTCGGCAGGATGTAGAGTCAGCCAGGCAAAGGGTTGAACAGCGGAAGTCCCAACAAGCCGACCAAGAGATCTTGGACAAGCTCATAGCGGATGCCAAATCTCGAAAGAGTGCATTTGATCAGGGTGCTGCCGCGCTGAAATCGGCTAAGACTAAGGCCCAAGAGCTGGAGTTATCCAAGAAGAAACTTGAAGAACAGCTGGCCTTGGTTACAAAAGAACTCTCAGATTGCCAGATCGGCATCACGGATGCGACGTCTTCACTGGCGGCCCAGAGACAGCAAATCGGTGAAGTCTTCACCAAAGTCAGGAACCATTCAGCTAAAATGATCCCAATTCCGGGTGATGCAAAAGCCGATGAGCAACTAATAGATAGTGTTCAAGCTACTATTGGTAGGGCGGCTGCAGCACTATCGGCTTTGGGGGCCCATCTGCCCGGTTCCGGACTTCACTGATTTGAAGACATCTTCTAATGAACTGATTTGTAGCACTGGCTGTATAGCCGATTTTTGTAAACTATCTTCGCCTTGGGATGACATTTTAGAAAACTTGCTTGATCGGTTATGTAACCGATCTTTATAGACTGTTTAATCCGTGGATGTTCACTTAACTGACTCGGTCGGCTGTGTGACCGAATTTATGTGCATGTGCTTCTGTAATTGATCTTGTTTCTCTTCTTGTAATTAGGACCCAACCCATATGCTTGGGTGATAAGCTTTTAAATATTTCCCATTGATCGCTTTAGGTAGGACGAATCCGCCTAAGGATTCCAGTATATACGAATTCCCGTCAATCGGCCGATTGATCTTATAAGGCCCTTCCCATGTTGGAGACCATTTGCCAAATCGATTACCCTTAGACCCAATCGGCAACACGGTTTTCCATACCAAATCGGCTTGATCGAATGATTTTAAAATCATTTTTTTATTATACGACCTGGCAACCCTCTCTTTATTCCTTTTAAGCCGATCTAGCGTGATCAGCCTTAGTTCAGCCAAATCATCCAGATTGTCGAGCATTGCCTGTTTGTATTCATCGGCTGGTATCCTATCTTGCTCATTTAGCCTTACTGAGCCGATGTTGATTTCCACGGGCAAAACGGCTTCTTGTCCGTATACCAACTGAAAAGGTGATAATTTAGTTGATCCGTGATGAGATAGCCGATAAGCCCATAAAGCCTCCGATAGTGTTGAATGCCATTTCCTCGGCTCTTCCTCAATTTTTCTTTTTATCAGCTTTATCAATGTCTTGTTTGACGACTCGGCTTGTCCATTGGCCTGAGCGTAGTAAGGGGAAGAGTTGAGTAATTTTATCCTAAGACTTTCCGCAAAACCTTTGAACTCGTTGGACATGAACACAGTCCCTTGATCAGTAGTAATTGTCTGTGGAATTCCAAACCGATGGATTATATGTTCATTTACAAAGTCGATCAGCTCTTTGCTAGTAACCTTCTTAAGTGGTACAGCCTCAACCCATTTTGAGAAATAATCTGTGGCTGCAAGGATGAATTTATGCCCTTTGCTGGATGACGGAAATATTTGGCCGATTATGTCTATACCCCATCCTCTGAATGGCCATGGCTTGATGATCGGATGCAAAGCCGATGTCAGTGTCGATCAGATGTTACCAAACTTTTGGCATGTTTGGCATCCTTTATAATACCTGAAGCAGTCTTCTAACATTGTCGGCCAAAAATATCCTGTTCGTCTTAGTATCCACTTCATCTTATGGGCCGATTGATGTGATCCACAGATGCCTTCATGGACTTCACCCATCGCCACTTTGGCTTCCTCGGTTCCCAGGCATCTTAACAACAAACCTTCCATAGTCCGAAAGTATAATACATCTTCTAGTAGAACATATTTGAGTGCTTTGCATCTGACCTTCTGCTCGGTCGGCTTGGTTGGATCTGACAAATAATCCCTTATCTCTGTTCTCCAGTCGACAGGGTGGACACACAAAATCGGCCAAACGTCTAGCCCGATTGGTCCCTGTCGGCTTCGATCTTGTACCCCGACGCACATTGTGCTAATCGGTTTGCTTTATTATTAGCTTCTCTGAGGATATGTTTTATAGAAAATGTAGTGAGCATCTCGATGATCTGGAGGCATTGATGTAAGTACTGAGTTAGCGCACCGTCGTTGCATCGGTACTCCCCTTTGACTTGCTGTACAATTAACATCGAGTCTCCAAAAGCTTCGACGTCTTTCACCCCGATGCTATCTAGCAATTGTAGGCCTCTTAGCAATGCTTCGTATTCTGCTTGATTATTCGAACATCGACTATTTAGCCGATACATGAAGTCATACTCCTGTTTTCTAGGTGAAATCAATATCACGCCGATGCCTTCGCCTTCCTGGCAAACGGATCCATCAAAATACAGCTGCCAAGGAGTTACATCAGCTGTTCCTGCTAATGTTTCACTCCCTGTGATAAAATCGGCCACAGCTTGTCCTTTCACAGATTTAGCCGACTCATAGGTTAACTCGAACTCTGTTAAGGCGTATGCCCATTTACCAAGCCGACCCCGCAGAATTGGCGCTGATAATATATATTTGACCACATCGGTTTTGCATATTATAACGCATTTGGAAGCCAGCATATAATGTCTTAATTTGGTGCAGGCAAAATACAATGATAAGCATAATTTCTCTACTAGGGGATACCTGGTTTCTGCATCTAAAAGACGTCGGCTTAAGTAAAATATTGCTCGTTCCTTCCTATCGGCTTCTTGTGTTAAAACTACCCCAATCGAATCACCTTCAGCCGATATATATAGTCTAAAAGGTATACCATGTTTTGGTGCGGTCAATACTGGTGGACTCATCAGATAACCTTTTATGTCGTCGAAGGCTTTTTGTTGATCGGCTTCCCATTTGAACTCTTGGTTGTCTTTAATTTTCAGCAGCGGTGTGAAGGCCCGAATACGCCCTGACAAGTTTGAGATAAAACGTCGTAAGTAGTTGATTTTCCCAATCAACACCTGCAACTCCTTTTTGCTTGTCGGCGGTTTAGTATCGGCTATAGCTTTTACTTTGGCTTGGTTTACTTCAATTCCTCCTCCATGCACCGTAAACACAAGAAATTGTCCAGCCGATACTCCGAACGCACACTTGAGAGGGTTCATTTTTAACCCATGTAACCTCGTGCTTTCGAACATCTTTTCCAGATTGGCTAAATGTTGCCAGTCTTCTTTGGATTTTACCACTACGTCGTCAATGTATACCTCCACGGTATTGCCGATCATATCATGGAAAATATGGTTCATAGCACGCTGATAGGTAGCACCGGCATTTTTTAAACCGAAGGTCATAACTTTCCACTCATACAGCCCCAAGGCCCCCGGACATCTGAAAGCCGTTTTGGGTATATCGGCTTCGGCCATGAATATCTGATTGTATCCGGCGTTCCCGTCCAAAAAACTTATGATTTTATTCCCAGATGCAGCATCGATAAGCATATCGGCTATAGGCATCGGGTACTCGTCTTTTGGTGTAGCTCTGTTCAAATCTCTAAAATCGACACATACCCTAAGTTTGCCATTTTTCTTCTTTACAGGGACGATGTTTGAGACCCATTCAGCGTATCGGCAGGGCCGGATAAACTTTGCCTCTAGCAATCGTCCTACTTCTTCCTTTATAGCGTCATATAACGTAGGATTAAATCGCCTAGGGTATTGTTTGAATGGTCGATACCCAGGCTTTATTGGTAGCCGATGCTCAACTAGCTGTCGGCTTAAGCCTGGCATCTCGTAATATTCCCATGCGAAGCAATCCCTATATTTTTTGAGTATTTCGACCAACTTTGCTTTATAACTGGGTTCTAATTTAGCACTTACAAAAGTTGGTCTTTTGCCATCACCTTCCCCATTATTGATTTCTTCGAGTAAATCGGCAGAAGTAAATCCCAACCCTTTTCTTTCTTCTTCAAAATCCTCAACAGCTTCTTCGTATTTTTCTTGCCGATAGCTCCCGGCCTTTTCCTGCAGCTTTGCTAGTGTCTTGTACTCCATCTTCTTACTACTTCGTCCGTCCGATCAAACGTGTTGGGTTTAACGCTAATCGGCTTGAATCCTGACTTCTCAACGCAGATAAAATCGCAATTATCCAAGGCTTTTCCTGATATACATTCGGCTTCTTCGTGTGGCCAGTTGGTGTCAGGGCTAGCCATGGCGATATGAGCCGATGTATCGGCCGGTACGACTTCTCATCAGATCATCGTTCCACTGCACCAATTTTTGGTGCATAGTTGATGGTATACAGCAATTGGCATGGATCCAGTCCCGCCCAAGGAGCACGCTGTAATTGCCTTTGGCTTCGATCACAAAAAATGCAGTCGTCAAAGTTTTATTACCGACCGTCAGTTCCGACACCATTACGCCTTTAGCCTCAGTTGGGTCTCCCGTGAAGTCATTTAGCACCATATTGGTTTTGATCAAGTCTTCATCGGCTTTACCCAATTTCTTAAAAGTACTTAACGGCATCAGGTTGACTGTCGCCCCGCCATCGACCAACATACGAGATATCGGTCGGCCATTAATATACCCTTTTAGATATAATGGTTTTAGATGCCGATGCATGTCTTGTGGCTTTTCGAATACAACATCTGGTGCTCCGAGGCATAATTGGGCGAACATTTCCTCAGCTGATTCTTCGGTTTTGAACTCGACTGGTAAGGTGAATACCATGTTTATATCCATTGGCGGTGTATCATCACGGATCATTGGAGAACCGGATTCGACCGATTGATCTGAGTCACTATCGATCTGTTCCTTCCTTCTCCATTCCTTTTTTAGAACCGGTGCAGGTCTTAACTTATTAAACATCCGATCCCTCTCGCTCTCCTTTTCGGCTTCCCTCTCTTCTTGTGTTTTTAATCGCTGAAGCCTCCTGCGTTGTGATTTGCTGAGACCTGAGGGGCACCACCTAGGTTTAGCTACTATCGGCTTTCTTATTTTTCCAGCTAAATTGCTCATCTCGCTGTCAGATTCCATTCTACTTGTGTTAGCCGATAGTTCCTGATTTCGAGAGGACTCGCCCTGCTCCGATGTTGACAACCTTTCATGGATCGGCCTCCTGCTTCTTACATCTGGATGATTGTATATTGGTCTAGACAACCTATCTTTTACAGACCGGTTTGGCCGATATACAGACGAGTGTTGCATAGGACAAGACACAGCTGTTGGTAAGGTCATCCCTCTCTCCCAGCAAAACTGCCAAAAGGGACATTGCCGATGTTTCTCTTCTTCAGTAGTTGGCCGACACGACATATCTGGCCGCCAACGTTCGTCCCTCTCTTGCCCTAGTCGATGAAAACTCTGGTGTTGTTTGTTACATCCCCGACTTATCCTTTCATACTTCCCCAGGAGCTATGAGAAGGTCGGCTTTGGTTTGAAATCGACTTTTCTTGGAGCCCTCTCAGCCCGATACCATTTACCGACCTCCAGGTCCCCTCTTGGTTTTACCGTTCTTGAATTTTGTCCATTCCTATCGGCTTCTATCTGTATAGAACCGATAGTAATCTGTACTGTCTCGTCTCGTGATACAATTCCTTTAGTCGGCTTATCTTCTTCTGCAGGCCTCTTTCCTTTTCATGAACATTGAACCATGTTGACTTGAAAAGGGCTCATATCTATCTGCATAGCCGACTCTTCCGCAAATTTTAGCCTGCCATCAGTGATGGCCGATTGAATCTGTTGTCGAAAAATATTGCAGTCGTTAGTATTATGTGAAAACGAATGGTGCCATTTGCAATACCTTCGCTTTTTAATTTCCTCGATCGATGGTATGACGTGTCCCTCCGGCAACTTTATGAGTTTTTCTTGCAGTAATAAATCAAATATCTTGTCGCACTTAGACACGTCATATGAATACTTGATCTCCGCCCTATTTTTTATTGGTTTGAGCAGAGAGCATACGAGTGGCTTTTTAGAACCCTTGGTCCACTCAGCTATGTTTATTTCTGCTTCGTCCTCGGAGGTGTCGCTTGAATTGTAATCTACCATGTTTACTTTGGCCTTTTCACTGCTGTTTAGCTTAAATCTATCTTTAAACCCTTTGCTCTCTGCATATCGGCTTTCATGTGCCGATACGCGGTGGAGTAAGTGGCCTAAATCTGGAAACTCTTGGCCCGATAGCTTCTCTTTTAATGGCGGGATTAGCCCTTAGAATGCTAAATCGGCCAATTGATCATCGGGTAATGTTACACTAAAGCATCTATTCCGTACGCCTCTAAATCTTCTGATATAATCGGAAACCGATTCGCCAGATATTCCGGATCGAACTAAGATCAGAAATCCTAAGCTCCATAGTTCCCGAAAAAAAGTATTCATGGAATCGGCTTTCTAAATCATTCCACACGTGAACTGAATTTGGGGGTAGATTAGTGAACCAAGTGAATGCAGCACCAGACAATGATAAAGGAAACAGTTTAATTTTCAGTCCATCGCAAATTTCTACGATCGAGCCATAAACCGTCCGATATGCTCAATTGTGGTGACGGAATCATCACCTGAGAATTTGGCAAAGTCTGGTATTCGAAAGTTGTGTGGGTATGGTATTCGATCTATGTAATCGGGGTACGGCTTCCTATAGCCGATCACTCTTCCTCCTGGTCAGAACCGAATCGTTTCTCTTAAAAGTTAGCAATTTGTTCCGCCCAATTGACATTGTCGGCTTGTGGTGCAACCGGACATTGCCAATTTTCATGGTTCACGCCCTGCCCCCGAGTGCAAACTCGGGTCTTTGTCCAAATCGCATCGCAGGGGGTCTTGGTACTTGGTCATTATGGTTAAAACCCAACGCATCGGGTATGGTCGCGGAAGATTCGACGTACGGCACCACCCTGTACGGTGCTTGTTTTACGATTGTGGCTCCCCGCGATTGCGGGGCCTGATCCGTTTCGATCGGCTGATAAGCCGATAGACCGACGCTATTGGACGGCCCGTTTGACGGATTTGATGCATTTATCTTAGCCCCATCCGTGTGCCCATGGTAGTGTGTAAATCCATCTCTCTGTATGCTTGGTTTCAAAACAGTAGGTTGAGTTGGCATCATAGGTGTTTGAGCCGACACATTTACTGTGTTGGCGTTAGGTGTTATGGAATATACTGGGTACGCAGTGATGGTTTGTGGTGGATCTAGCAGGCTTCCAGACACAGCTAATTCTTGAGCAATTGTTTTCACACTATTTTCTATCATCGGCTTCAATGTAGACACTAGAGCCGATGACTGATTAATTAATGCGTGATGGACAGATTGCTCGATCATGCTTGATAAATCAGCTTGAGCGGGTGCGTATCGGCTTACCGATTCGGATGACGAATCTCCGATAGGATTGAGGCTTGGGAGTGTAGTCTTTTGAGTAACGCCACGGCGTGTTTTCTGGAAGCACCGCAGCATCATCTCTTCTAAAGCTGCCTTTCGGTCCTCGATTTCTTTTCGCTGTTCAGGGGTTAAATCGGCCATTTGAGGCGCGATTATAGCATCAGTGTTGATATCGGCGGTAACCGTAGGCTTGTCAGTTGACGACATGTTTTGATTTCCTTTGGGGTCCCACCGGGCGTGCCAAAATATGTTCGCGCTAAAAACGTGAAGGAGGGTTTTCGGCTTCGAACACACAAGACAAACGCCGGGTTTGCAGAGCGTGCCAGTCAATTCGACCTGAAATTGACAAGGTAGAGTTTGTAATTTGATCAAAGCCGATAAACAAGGATCTATCGGCTTTTCGCTAGTCGGCTAGAACCGATTAGGAGATAACTAGATCAACCGGTTACGATTGATCCGGATACAAGGTCAAAATCGGCTTCGGGAAGGCGATGCGCAACAAAACGAAGCAGATCAAACCTGGGTGAAATCGGCAAAAACCAACAATCAGCGATGCGCAACTATGTTGATTCCGTCGACTTGCAGAGGGATCTATGAAGCTAAAACAATGCAAAAGAAAAGCTCGTAAAAAGTAGATGTGTGGTTGGATTGATTGATGTCCCCTTTTTGCTTGATGTCTACCCCTTTTTATAACACACTTGGCCGATCCGGGTTGTACATGGATACGATGCGTTTACCCGTATCGGCCTCCGGTCTGTTTTCCTTTCCTTTTTAGAAACGGATACCTTTTCCGACTCGTTTACCGATTTCTTTCCATACGCACATTTTCTTTCCGTCTCAGACCGATTCCAATACGTGCCGAATTTTGGTGCAAACAAAGGGATAAATATATCATGTTCCTGGTTTCAAAGAGATTTTGAACCAATAGTGTTAAAGTGAAATTAAACTACCAACAGTCACACTTGCGTAATGTCATTGCGCTCAGTTGGTATGTGGACAATGGAGTGGCGCAACCATAGCAAAAGATGATTATTGCAGTAACCATATCACTGCACAACTTTTACATGATCATGGCACAATGAACATGAATTTTCGTAGGTGTGATCCAACATCCTAATTATGTGTAAACCATACTATCAAAATATGTAAAAGTATATCATTTTTGCAAATGCATATGATGTATCAATATGACATTCAAACGTAGGTTGACGGATAGATTTTTTGACGAGCTTGCAACGGCAACCGCTAATTCTTGGTTACCTTTCAAAGTATGGCGTTTTTCATTCTTCAGCTTTATATGGACAAAAAAAAATCAGGAATACTAAAGAACGGTATACCGTTTGGATCTGTTTTGACGATATAGCTGGCGTTGTTCGACCAAGCCTAGAGCCATAGGATATACCAATCCAAAGTGTTAGGAAACCGGTTGTCGTATCCTATATGGACTCTTCCTTATCTCTAAGCAGAACCGCTATATATAGGAGGCAGGGGGTCACCCCATTGTACACAAGCATACAGAATAATAAAGCAGACCCGTTCCTCCTCATATTGTATCTCTCGCTCTCTCTCTCTGTTCTCCAGTTTAGATCTATTAGGCAACCCCGGACTATTCGATAGCGAGGTTGTCTAACACGTTATCAGCACGAAGCTCTACTGGAGAAAAGGTGAGAAAAGGTGAGATACAGATGATTGAATCAAATCGCTCATCTGATCCTATGCATACATGTAATCGATGTGGCAGGAAGCTACGACATGAACCGATCTCGCAGATGGTAACACGAAACTACAGTAGCAAGAAGCTATACGGCGAATCCTCGGCATGTAACATGAAGTTACAGGAACCCGACGGCACAAAGCCACTGGCCGTGCCGACCGAAGCGCCGCCGGCTCGTTCCCCGCGCATGTAGCGCCCCCGGCCGCACACCAAGATGGTGCCTCGGTCCTTGAGCTGGCCGGCCGCACTAGCCCTTTCAGCGCCGCACGAAGCCGCTCCCCAGGCCGCTACGGCCGCTGGACGGTCTGCCCGCAGCTGCTCGGCTCGAAGCCGTCGTGCATGGCGACGCCGCCCGGACGTTGCGCCCACCGCGTGCCGGCCGCATCGCCGCGCCCGGCTGCCGTGGCGGCTTGGAAGCGTGCTTTGCCGCCGCTACCGCGACGCCGTCGCCAGGCCCCGCCACCCCTCCCGAGCGCACGAAGCGCCACCAGGGACGCCGGCTGTAGCCCCGCCGCGGCCACCGCAGCATCTCGCCTCAGCGCGCCTGAAGCTGCCCTTGCCGTTGAGTCGCCGAGCTCCACGCACCGAGCCGCCGTTTGGCCTCCCGCAGCGTGCCGCCGGCCTGCATCCGGCCGCTGAGCCACCACTTGGCCCCGCGGCTCGCAGCCGCCTCCGCCGAGCCTGAAGATCGGCCTCGCCATGCGCCGGTTCGGCTCCACCGCGCACTGGTTCGCGCCCACCGGCCTCGCAGCCGCCGCCGCCTCCCCGCACGAACCGACTCCGCCGCCGGCCCTCCAAGCACTCGTCGACGCGCCTTGCTCGCCCTGCGCGTCGGTAGCTGCCGCCGGCTCTGCATGACGCACTGCCGAACCACCGAACGGCAGCCTGCTCACGGAGCTTCACAGGTAAAGTACTACTAAGTTCCAATTGAAAAAGCTTGGCTGGGTTAACGTGTATTGAAGAAGCTTGTTGGGTTCACGTGTGTGAAGAGACAAGTTCGGTCCCCTAGGCTTTGACTTTTGGTTCAGTTCCCAGGGTGAAGAGAAAAAAAAAGATTTCAAATCCAGTCTGTGAGTATAAGGCTGAGAAAAAAAAATTCAGCTAAAGAAAAAAAAAGAAATCAACCGAATTTTGCGTGCCTTCCCCTCCCGCGCAGCACGCAGCTGCTGGCCGAACTCCGTCCTCGCGGCCCGAAGCCGCGGCCGCCCACTCGCCTCCTTTTACCCGCCGATCGGCCCAAAGGAACTGAGGCGATCCGGACTCGAATACGGGCTTCAATCCGGATGAGAACCGGATCGGGCACGGGAAGAACGACAAAATAACTTTGTGCCCTCGAGTTAATTTCTTTTCCTTTTTTTTTACGAAAATGAATTAAGAATTCGGAAATTTGATTAGAAATTCAGAAAAATTGATTAGGAAATTACAGAAAATTCAGAAAATTGCCAGCAAAATATGAAAATTCCCAGAAAAATGCAGAAAATTAATTGGCTATGTTTTATTTTCTACTTAGCCTTATTTTCTGCATTTATGAACAATTACATGAATTTTCGCATTAATTGCCCTGTTTAGAATATCGGAAATTTATGAGAATTTTTTTTCCGCATTTATGAATTCATGAATTTTGCAATTATTGTTCTGTTCCATGCATTGTATATACTGCTTTAATGTAATACATTGAAAATTTAAGCATGCCGCACGAAGCGGTCACCGTCGTGCCAGGAAGGCCGACGCGCATGGAACTAAATGCACTGCGCGCATGAAGCCGCGCTAAACTGATCGCACGAAACCGATCGCGCATATGAATCCAATCGCATGCATAAAGACGATCGCATGAAGCTGATCGCATACATGAATCTGATCGATTGCACGAAGCCGATCACCTACATGTACGAAGCTGTATTTCTGAATATTTATGAATATCTATGAATCTTGCATTTATGAATCTTGTATTTATGAATCTTGTATTTATGAATTCCGTACTTATGAATCCTACATTTATGAATCCTACATTTATGAATCTCGCACTTATGAATCTTGCATCTATGAATCTTGTATTTATAAATCTTGAAATTATTGCTTTCTTTTAGTTTACTGGATATTCATGAGAATTTGATTTATGTATTTATGAATTTTTGCAACCACTCTCTATTAGATTACACGAAGTAATCTAATGAAAGAATCCTATGAATATGTAAATACCTGGCATTGTCATATGTGAGTTTTGAAGAACTGGCCCGAATGGTCAGAACTATCTCACATGGGCATCAAATGTGAAGATCGTGCTTATGAGCAAGAAGCTCTGAATTGCCATCGGTTTAGGGTCCTCGAAGGACAAGTAACCTACTGCCGAGCAAAACGATCAAGTTTTGTACTCCCCAGGTATCACTTTTCAGCCACTGTGAAGAATGAATACATGGCTGAGGTGAGTACACTTGAGTTACGGACTGCACTTCAGAAGCAGTTCGAGAAGCTCAAGTCCGCCATCTTGCTCCAAGCATAGCAAGATTGGGTTACTTTGAGGTTTGCAGGCTCTGAGCGATGGTTGTTAATGAATTTTGAATAATGAATTGTAAGCTCTCGAAGAGCATACATTTCCTTTTCTCATGAATAGAATTTCAATTTATTCTTTATTCCAGTATTCTATATTTTTAAGCAATATTTGAATTACTTTGCCACTATATGATTAGAATTATATTTCTTTTTATTTAGATATTGTGTAGCGCCCAATGGAGGTGATATGTATTGTTGATAGTGGCACAACAAATACCATCTTAAGAGAGTCGAAATACTTCCAGACGATCACGAAGAATGCTGGAAGGATAATGAAAATCGCCGGAAGCGATACGCATATAATAGGCTCAGGAAGAGCCACAATTATATTGCCAATAGGTACAACTTTGGTAATTGATGAAGCCTCCTTGTACCCTGAATCACACGCACTCTCTTAAGTTTTAGTAGATATCCGCGCCAATGGGTTTCACGTAGAAACCAATGAAGAAAATGGCAAAGAGCATTTGTGCATTATGAAGCACGCGGAGTATGAAAAATGGTATTAAGAAAAATATCCCGCATATGAATCTGGGTTGTACTACACGATAATCAATGCACACGCAGTGTATACTTATTTGAAGACTGTATTTAGAAGCTCTGAATTATTTTCGTTATGGCATTGTATATTTAGGTCATCGTGGTCTTAGATTGATGAAAAATATAGTTAACAACTAACAAGGTCATGGCATTAATGTTAAAAAATTTTCCGAATCACAAAGATTTTGTGTGCCATGCATGTGCCACTGGGAAATTAATAACAAAACCCTCTGTTATGAAAGTGCAACATGAAATCCCTGCATTCCTGGAACGCATTTAGGGGGATATTTGCGGCCCGATTCAGCCCTTGTCAAGGCCGTTTCGATACTTTATGGTGCTCATTGATGCTTCCTCGAAATGGTCGCATACATGTTTGCTGTCAACAAGGAATCATGCATTCGCAAAGCTGATCTCGTAGATCATCAGAATTAAGAATGTTTTTCCTGATCGTCGCTTGAAGTCCATTCGAATGGACAATGCCAACGAATTTACTTCCAAGACATTTGATGATTATTGCACAGCAACTAGAATAACTGTTGAGCACTCTGTACCGCACATCCATACGCAAAATGGAATAGCTGAAGCACTAATAAAGAGGATTAAGCTCATAGCCCGACCACTCTTGCGAAGTTGTAACTTGCCCAACACTTGTTGGGGACACGCAGTCATGCACGCAGCAGCCTCATCAATTATAGACCGTCGGCCTACAACATCCATTCAACTATGCAACTAGTGAAATGGGTCATCCTGAAGATTTGAATGAATGGTATATGTACCTATACCACCCCAACAGCGAACTGCAATGGGCCCTCTCCGCAAGTCTGGGATATACGTTGGTTATGAGAATGCATCCATAATCAGGTATTTGGAACCCACGACTGGAGATTTGCATACAGCCCGATTCGCTAATTGAATTTTTTTTTTACAAGGATCGCTTTCCTGTCATTAGGGGGAGGAAATGAACCATTGGATGAAAATGCCGGGAAATCATATGGCATTCCATTGGGATCCCCGTGCATGACCCTCGCACTAATGAAACAAATCATGAAGTCAAGAAGACAATCGATTTGCAGAGTTTAGCAAATGAACTGCCTGATCAGTTTTGTGATCTGAAGAGCGTGGTTAAGTCGCATATACCAGCAAGAAATGCACCAGAGAGGGTGGAAATACCAAAGAAAGCAGAAGGTATCCCTCATCCTGTTCAGAGGCCTCAAAGAAAAAGAACAGGAAATCTGGCTTCTCAAACCCAAAGTACCCGGAGACGTCTGGAGAAAAATGGGCAAGAGGACTTACCATAGCCAATCACAAAAATGCCCCAAAGCAAGAAGGGAAGCCAGTTGAGACCTGGCACTGGAAAGAAGCCTATGGAAAAGGCAATTCCAGATTTGAATCTGGAATTGGAAGAAGCCGTCGGAAATAATGTGTGCGCACACATTGGCGGAGAAAAACTAAAGGAACTTGCTCCTGGAATGGGAAATATCAATGACGAGCAAGTAGAAGTGCATGAAGCACACCATGATGAAATGGCCATAAATTTTGTAATAATAGGAGAATCTATTAAAAGAGCAACAACTATTGCAAGGCTTGTTGTTCAAGGTTTCACTCAACATCCTAGGGTTGATTATGACGAAACCTATTCTCCGGTCATGGGTGGAATTACCTTTAGATACTTGATCTCAATGGCAGTCAACTTGAAGTTGAGAATGAAGCTAATGGATGTTGTCACAGCATATTTGTATGGAAACTTTGATTCGGAGATATAAATGAAAGTACCAGATGGTATCCCTATCTTGAACCAAGTCTGAGCAAACAGAAACCTATACAGTGTGAAATTGGAGAAATCACTGTATAGGCTGAAACAGTCAGGAAGAATGTGGTACAATCGCTTGAGTTACTTTCTCTGCATGAAAGGCTACACGAACAGCGAAGATTATCCATGTGTATTTATACAACGATCCCCGAATGGATTTTGTATAATCTCCGTCTATGTAGATGACCTGAACATCATTGGGACGGATGAAGAAATTGAAGAAGCATGCACATACTTGAAATCTGAGTTTGAAATGAAAGACTTGGGTAAAACCAAGTTCTGTTTAGGCTTGCAGCTTGAACATGTCCAAGGCGGAATCTTGGTACACCAATCATCCTACACGCAGAAAGTGTTGGAGAGATTTGGTTTTGAGAAAGCATACCCCGCAAAGACACCAATGGTCGGAAGGTCACTCCAAGCAGACCTAGATCCATGCAGGCCTAGAGAAGAGGGGGAGGAAGTCCTGGGAGCGGAATTCCCATATTTGAGTGCAATTGGAGCGCTCATGTACCTTGCAAATAGCACTAGGCCGGACATTGCGTTCGCCGTGAATTTGCTAGCACGGTACAGTGCAGAACCCACCAAAAGGCATTGGAAAGGGGTGAAGGACATCTTCCGTTACCTTCAAGGAAGCAAAGACCTCGGCTTGTTTTACAGAAGAAACAATGAATTGAATTTAGTTGGCTATGCCGATGCTGGGTACCTTTCGGACCCGCATACTGGCAAGTCACAAACTGGGTATGTTTTCCTTTGTGGTGGAACAGCAATTTCTTGGAAGTCGTCTAAGCAGACTCTTGTCTCGACGTCGACTAACCACTCAGAAATCATTGCATTGTATGAAGCCTCTCGAGAATGTGCATGGCTTCGAAGAATGGTTCACCACATGCAGAAGTCATGTGGTTTGAACATGGAACAAACCCCCACCATTATCTATGAAGATAATGCAGCTTGTGTTGCTCAAGTGCAAATGGGATATGTGAAGAGTAATCTCACAAAGCATATCAACCCCAGGTTCTTTTATGCTCATGAATTGCATAAGATGAACGAGATGAAGATACTGCATACTAAGTCGTGTGAAAATCTCGCAGATTTATTCACTAAGTCACTCCCGGCATCTTCCTTTGAAAGATGTGTTAGAGGAACCAGGATGATGAGGCTTAGAGAAGTGCAGATTTCAGGGGGAGAATTTTCACATACAGGAATAAGTCTCGAACATGAAGTTTGAGTACCCAACGTGAATCTTGAAGATTAACATTGAAGTTTGGGTGGATTGTACTCTTTTCCTTAAGTAAGTTTTTCATTGAAGTTTTCTTACATAAGGTTTTTGATGAGGCAATCCGTGCAACACAGCAAGCGTGTGCTATGTACTCTTTCTCTAATTATTTTTCCCACTGGGTTTTTATGGAGTTTTAATGAGGCATATGCATCTCGCGGTGAAGAGTCCAAGGGGGAGTGTTAGGAAACCGGTTGTCGTATCCTATATGGACTCTTCCTTATCTCTAAGCAGAACCGCTATATATAGGAGGCAGGGGGTCACCCCATTGTACACAAGCATACAGAATAATAAAGCAGACCCGTTCCTCCTCATATTGTGTCTCTCGCTTTCTCTCTCTCTGTTCTCCAGTTTAGATCTATTAGACAACCCCGGACTATTCGATAGCGAGGTTGTCTAACACAAAGCACCCAGACAAACTTATTCCCATCCACTCACCTGGCTTCGTCTTATCCAAAGCGCATTCCTCCATCGCGGACAACTCTCTCTCCTGAAATGGTGGATTCCGCCTACACTCCGATCGTGTGAAGAACATTACTAGAGAAAAAGGATCACAACACTGGAGAGCTTGGTTGTACACGGCTATGGTAAACGTGGGGGAGCATGGCGTGGATAGTAGATGGTGGCGTGAGGTGCAGAATGGTAGCGATAGTGGTGCTAGAAGAGGAAGATTCAAGCATCTTCCTCGTCGCCAGCGACATGATCTGCCATATCTTAGCAACCCTCGTCTGCCTCCTCATTTGGGTCACAAAAAGCGGTCTAACGCCGACTGCACCCATATGGCCTCGTGGCTCCACTTCACCGCCACACGTGCCACAGGTGACTTTGAGCTCTAGCTTCACCTCCTTGGATGAGGAAGGGGAGGAGGTGGTGGTGCCGGCGAGTGGCAAGGGTGGGGTGGCGGCTGCAGGTGAGTATGTTAGGGACTTCTTTTTCTTTTGTGTTGTTCTTATGAAAGTTGATGAAACCTGTTGAAGTTTGCTGAAATTTCTTGAAACTTTTGGGTTGAAACTCGATGAAACATATTGAAACATCTTGAAACTTTTGGATTGAAACTTGATGAAACCCACTGAAACTTGTTAAACTTTTTGGGTTTAAATTTGTTGAAACTTGAGTTCAAAAATCTAGAACTATTTGAAATTTGGTCTTGAAACTTTCTCGGAATCTTCTTCTTCTTTCTCACTCACTCGTCACTCTCGCTCACTTTATTATTATTGGTGACTATATCAGGAACATCAAAAACAGTAGAAACTTTGCACCAAACATCATTACCTTGAGCCTCAATATAGTAGACGTTGATATGAATGCTAAAGCTAGAAACTTGATTTTTCAAGGAATTTCTGAAAAAGAATTTGATCGAGTTTCTCATCTACGTTCTGCTTATTCTGTTTGGAAGACATTATGTGACTATCATGAAGGTTCTACTAAGATTAAGAAAGTGCGCAAAAATATTTATCAAAAGGACTTTTTTGATTTTGCTATGAAACCAGGTGAATCAATTGATGATCTTTTCTCTCGATTTGAGAAAATCTTGTGTAATTTTCGTGGTGTTGGAGTAACTAATTCAGTTGAGGATAACGCTAGTAAAATTTTGAGATCTCTTAGTCCTGAATGGCGCATGGTTGTTACTGCGATTAATCAAACTGTTGATTTGGATACTTTGACCATGGATGATCTTTATTCTAGACTAAAAACTTATGAGATGGATTCCTTGTCACCTAGAGATGATAAGTCCTCTACACATGCACTTGTTGCTAACCCCAGCACTTCGTCTGGACTACCATCTTTTGTTTCCTTGTCTGCATTGGCTTCTTTTTCAGATGAACAGTTTGAGATGCTTCCTGAAGAAGATCTTGTGCTCATCTCCTCACGTGCTTTTAAAGCACTCAACAATGTGAGGATGAGGAGGCGTGGAGGCACAACTTCGGAGTCCTTCAACTGCTTTGAGTGTGACATTCCCGAGCATGTATTCAGCACAACTCCACTTGGCCCAACCTGGCCGAGTACAACTCTTGCACGCGTATGGCAACCCTACCATACTCACGTGACTAACACTTTGCACGCGAATGACCTCATGCCATTCTCACGTGAATAACCATTCTTCATGTGCACCATTCTCTTAGCCCGAATGTCCCGCATGACATCCTTGACCACCAAGACCTCAGTTCCCCCTGAACCTAGTCCCGAACCTCAGTTCCTCCATGAACCTAGTTCTTGAATTGAAATTGAAAGATGCAAATGCTAGAGTTTCTCAGATGACTAATAACATGCTCACTCATGAGGTTCTTTCATGCTCTACTTGTCGCAAACAGAAAGAGAAGGTTGATATTCCTTGCAATAATTGTCTTGTGCTTTCTCGTAAAGTTGATTACTTGCAAGATTGTTTAGAGCGTTTTACTAAAGGAAAGAAAAACCTAAATATGATTTTGGATCAATCAAAAGTCAGCACTCATCACAAAGGTTTAGGTTTTGATCCTTATGCTCATCACAAATCACATGCTCCTACTATTGTTAAAGCTCTTGAAAGTGGAAAGTTTGAAATTGTCAAAGAGCCTGAGAAAACTGTTTTTAAATCTGCTGGAATTTTATCTTCTACTATGATGAGTGCAAATGTTGCTTCTACTTCTAAAGCTAAACATCATGTTAAATACACTTGCACTCACTGTGGTAAAGATGGTCATTTAGTTCAGTTCTGCTTTAGACTAGCTAAAAGGATAGAAAGGTTCAATGCTAAGTCTAATGTCAGAAAGACACACTTTGCTTCTCATTATGTGCCCAGGGTGAAGCAAACACCTTTTGTTGCTAAAAACACGGGAAAGGATAAATCTATTTTTGTGCATAAAAATTCTCGTGTTGTGCCTACTGTTGTGCGTCGTGTGTCTCAAGATCGATTCCTAAATGCTTTATTTCTAACCCCAGATCGAGACATCGACACTTTACTCGCTTCTATGTAGGCTTCTCACGAGGAAGGAGAACATATGGCTAGTGGATTACGGATGCTCACGCCACATGTCCAATGATAAGAATTGGTTCTCCTCCTTCACTTGTGCATCTCGTGCTAAAAGTGTTATTTTTCAAGATGCTTCCTCCACCTCTGTTTTACTTAAAAGACACTAGTCCAAATAGTGCAGTGCACAGTGCATATGTTCAGGGGAGAGTATCTTTGTTGATGAAGATGATGATGATGTGTTGAGGATGAGATAATTGGAGTTCTTTGTGTGCTTGTGTGCTCGTTTTCAAGCTTCCCCGCGTGCTTCACATCAACAAGCTATCAAGAGGATTTTAAGGTATCTCCGTGGTACTCAAGATTTTGGCATTTGGCTTTCTGCTTCTTCACGCATTAGTTTAAGACCTTTCTCTGATGCTGAATTTGGAGGATGTGGAATTGATAGAAAAAGTACATCTGGTTCATGCCACTTCTTGATTAATTCTCTTTCTTGGACACATTGACATCAGATTTCATTTTCTTAGAGATCATGTTGAAAAAAGAGCTATTGAACTGAAATTTGTTGATTCGGGTGCTCAGCTTGCTGATATTTTCACTAAACCGCTTGATTTTTCTCGTTTTGCTTTCTTACGCGGTGAACTTGGGATCTTTCATCCCCATGGGTTGATTTGAGGGGGAGTCTTGAGTTTATCTCTTTTTGGGTTACTTGACTTTGGTTCCTAGAAGTGATTTTTTTTATAAGTGGTATTTTGACTTTACACCTCAAGTAAAAACCCCTGTTTACATTGCATCATGTAGTACAAAGCTTTGGTGATTATTCTTGTGTATATAGCCAAGTTAATGCTCAATGCTTTACTTATCACTAAAAGGCTAAAATAATTCAATTTGAGATGCAAAATGAGAAAGAAAATTGTGAGAATATGGAGGCTCTAACACATAGAATAGTTATTGCATAAGCAAATTAGAGCAAACAAGTAAAATGTCATAAACAGATTTTGCCAAAGCGAAAAAGAAATCTATCATGAGCATAGAGAGACTTTCAAATTCACTAATATTTGTCTCAAGCCTTTTTCAACCATTTGAATTTCCTTTTTCTCTTTTAGCAAGTTTGACAATTTTGCTTTGTGATCAACAGGGATGACAAGTAACTGCACACTAGCCCATACTTGTGTATGAGTAGGTAGTTCTTTCTTGTATCTTTCTTAGTTTAAATTGGCAAGTGGCTTCACATTGTTCTGAACTTTTGTTTAGACAAGTAGCCTTTTCTTGCATCTTTTGCATTTAAATCCCTGGCAAGGAAGCTGCACATTGTACTAAACTTGTGTTTAGCCAAGTAGCTTTTGCTTGCATCTTTTTCAACTTGCTTTTAACATTAAAACACTGATTTTGCTTGAGATTCATAATGATCATTTGAAGTCCAACAAAAAACTCACACATAGTTTCTAATCAGCTCTAGCCTTTCAACAGATGACAAGAAACTTTTAAGCCTATTTCACAAATGCAATACCATAATGAGCAAGAGCCAAAATATTCTCGAAAAGCATCTCAAATTGAATTATTTTAGCCTTTTAGTGATAAGTAAAGCATTGAGCATTAACTTGGCTATATACACAAGAATAATCACCAAAGCTTTGTACTACATGATGCAATGTAAACAGGGGTTTTTACTTGAGGTGTAAAGTCAAAATACCACTTATAAAAAAAAATCACTTCTAGGAACCAAAAGACCAAATAATCCCAATTCAAAAACCTCCTTGACTTGTTCTCCCCCTTTTTGACAAAATAGTCATCAAGATCTCAAAACTCCCCCTTAATGAATGCAGTATCTCAAGCTTTGAAGTATATTCAAGGTATATAATCAAAGTAAAGCATTTCAAGAGTTTTTAGGAGAACTTTCTCATTGGATAATTTGATACAAAATGAGAAAGTTCTCCTAAAAACTCTTGAAATGCTTTACTTTGATTATATACCTTGAATATACTTCAAAGCTTGAGATACTGCATTCATTAAGGGGGAGTTTTGAGATCTTGATGACTATTTTGTCAAAAAGGGGGAGAACAAGTCAAGGAGGTTTTTGAATTGGGATTATTTGGTCTTTTGGTTCTTGCTCAATCTCTTGTCAAATCTTATATTGTGTTTTGTCAAATTACTCATCAAGGGGGAGATTGAAGGATCGTTATTTTTGATCCAGTTGATTTTGATGATGAGTATTTGAAAAAGATTTGAAACCAGTTTGATATTTCGACAAGATTTATTTTTTGGTTTCTTTATTTGAAAAGATCTGAAATCAGTTTGATTATTTGAAAAGCTTTTTGATTTTTGCAAAGGTTTTTGTTCGTGTTTTGAAATCGTGTTTTTAGAATATTTAATGCAAAGCACTCCTGTGAGTGGTTGCATGGTTTAATGTGAGTCAAGTCGTGGACTTGTGCTCGGAATCGTTTTGTGGTTTGTTCATGTGCAGGTATTGCTCGAGGGCGAATGTGGTCGATGACGGGACTGGAACTAGGTTCATGGAGGAACTGAGGTTCGGGACTAGGTTCAGGGGGAACTGAGGTCTTGGTGGTCAAGGATGTCATGCGGGACATTCGGGCTAAGAGAATGGTGCACATGAAGAATGGTTATTCACGTGAGAATGGCATGAGGTCATTCGCGTGCAAAGTGTTAGTCACGTGAGTATGGTAGGGTTGCCATACGCGTGCAAGAGTTGTACTCGGCCAGGTTGGGCCAAGTGGAGTTGTGCTGAATACATGCTCTTTCTAGGATTAGGAGTGGGAATCCTTTTAGGATTAGGAATCCTTCTAGGATTAGGACTCCTTCTAGGATTAGGTGTGTTTGCCTTCTTTAAATAGAGGGGTTGTCTCCTGTTGAAGGCAATCAAGCTTTGAGCAAGCTTTAGGGTTGTACTCTTTTGTTTGGAGTATTTTAGACAAAAGAAAGGAGAAATAAAGATCAAGTTCATCAAATCTTTCGGCGAGCTACAATTCTAGTTAGATTTATTCTCGCCATCTTCTGGAACAGTAAGCTTGCGAAGGTCATAACTTTTGATCCGTAAGTCCGATTGAGCTGATTCTTTTTGGATTTGATTCATATTGGAATCTAGTTTCTTGTGTCCAAATTTCAGATCGATCGGACGGTTGGATCTCCGGGAATTCGCGTTTTACCAAACCTCTATCATTCTGTTTTTTTCGAAAACGAGGCAATTATTTGGTTCTATTTTGGGGTAAACTTTTAATAGATCAAGAATTTGGTTTTAGCTTCCGCACAATCATTCACCCCCCCTCTGATTGCTATATTCGGTCCTACAACTCTCACCCTCCCGTGTAGGGCAGTGGAAGGTGGCGTAGGGCAGGATAGTCAGGCAAGGCATGAGAGGATATTAGGTTGGGTGAAGTGGCTGGTAGGGAGAGGGAGCCGGCGGAGCGACTAGCTTGCTGCTGGTCGTAAGGGAGGCAGGGGCATGGCAACAGAGGAGGCGTGCAGAGCGAAAACCGGCACGACAGCAGTGGCGGCGGAAGAGGGAGAGAGGATGTGAGGAAGAGGGAGGACGAGAGGGAGGAGTAGAAAAGGAGGACAGCTAGAGTTGGTTAGATGGTTAGATGCTATACCGTTTGGATCAATTCAAACGGTACTTGAAAAAAATGGTCCTGTACGGTTTTGAATTCAGCAAGCCATACCGTTCATCACTTGTTTTCATAGTTGAGGAACTACTTACTTTGTATGTCTCGAGACTTGTGGGCCGATTTTGCTAGTTGACACATACCATCCATCGCTCGATTTGGATGCTAGTTCACACGCGAGTTATTCGGCATTAGAAAAAAAACTGTCATGTTCTTATTCGGCTGAAGCTAGCAACGGTAGTCACATCGCCAAGTGAGCACCTCCATCGGGATGCATAGTTTCATCTCAAACGCAATACTGGATGTTCAAAAATTTGAAGTCTTAATACGAAGGGTACAGTATGGACAAGCAGAGGCGACTGGGTGGGGCTGGAGCCAACCCGGCGCCACATGCAAAGACTTCGTCCGTGTACCGTATACGGTCATACGCGCCACATGCAAAGACGCACAGGATGAGAACCACTTTTACTAGTAAAGACGCACATGCATTCGGCCGACATTCATCGTAGCAACTAGCAAGCCCATGGCCCATTCGGCCACATGCAAAGACTCCCGTCCGTTCGTCGCCCACTCGCCCTCCTCTTCAAAAAAAATCACGACGTCTCGGCAATGAAGATTATTAAGACAGATTTGCGCAATAAGATAAGTGATGACTAGTTGAATGATCTTATGGTATGCTACATTGAGCGAGACATGTTTGCAAAGATAGACATGGAAGATATCTTACAACGTTTTCAGAACATGAAAACTCGTAAATATCAACGGTCAACTCTTTTGAAGCAATGAATGGTACGTTTTTCTCCTTTCATGATTACTGTTTGCACCAAAATTTGGCACGTATTGGAATCGGTCTGAGACGGAAAGAAAATATACGTATGGAAAGAAATCGGTAAACGAGTCGGAAAAGGTATCCGTTTCTAAAAAGGAAAGGAAATCAGACCGGAGGCCGATACGGGTAAACGCATCGTATCTATATACAACTCGGATCGGCCAAGTGTGTTATAAAAAGGGGTAGACGTCAAGCGAAAAGAGGATATCAATCAATTCAACCACACACATCTACTTTTTACAAGCTTGTCTTTTACGTTGCTTTAGTTTCATAGATCTCTCTGCAAGTCGACGGAATCAACATAGTTGCGCATCGCCGATTGTTGATTTTTGCCGATTTCACCCAGGTTTGATCTGCTTCGTTTTGTTGCGCATCGCCTTCCCGAAGCCGATTTTTACCTTGTATCCTGATCGATCGTAACCGATTGATCTAGCTATCTCCTAATCGGTTCTAGCCGACTAGCGAAAAGCCGATAGATCCTTGTTTATCGGCTTTGATCAAATTACAAATTCTACCTTGTCAATTTCAGGTCAAATTGACTGGCACGCTCTGCAAACCCGGCGTTTGTCTTGTGTGTTCGAGGCCGAAAACCCTCCTTCACGTTTTTTGCGCGAACATATTTTGGCACGCCCAGTGGGACCACAGGGGAAATCAAACATGTCGTCAACTGACAAGCCTACGGTTACCGTCGATATCAACACTGATGCTATAATCGCGCCTCAAATGGCCGATTTAACCCCTGAACAACGAAAAGAAATCGAGGACCGAAAGGCAGCTTTAGAAGAAATGATGCTGCGGTGCTTCCAGAAAACACGCCGTGGCGTTACTCAAAAGACTGCACTCCCAAGCCTCAATCCTATCGGAGATTCGTCATCCGAATCGGTAAGCCGATACGCACCCGCTCAAGCTGATTTATCAAGTATGATCGAGCAATCTGTCCATCACGCATTAATTAATCAGTCATCGGCTCTAGTGTCCACATTGAAGCCGATGATAGAAAATAGTGTGAAAACAATTGCTCAAGAATTAGCTGTGTCTGGAAGCCTGCTAGATCCACCACAAACCATCCCTGCGTACCCAGTATATTCCATAACACCTAATACCAACACAGTAAATGTGTCGGCTCAAACACCTATGATGCCAACTCAACCTACTGTTTTGAAACCAAGCATGCAGAGAGATGGATTTACACACTACCATGGGCACACGGATGGGGCTAAGATAAACACATCAAATCCGTCAAACGGGCCATCCAATAGCGTCGGTCTATCGGCTTATCAGCCGATCGAAACGGATCAGGCTCCGCAATCACGGGGAGCCACAACCGTAAAACAAGCGCCGTCTGAGGTGGTGCCGTCGTCGAACCTTCCGCGCCCATACCCGATCGTTGGGTTTTAGCCATAATTATGACCAAGTACCAAGACCCCTGCGGTGCGATTTGGACAAAGACCCGAGTTTGCACTCGGGGCGGCGTGAACCATGAAAATTGGCAATGTCCGGTTGCACCACAAGCCGACAATGTCAATTGGGCGGAACAAATTGCTAACGTTTTAAGAGAACAGTTCGGTTTACAGCCCAGAGGAAGAGTGATCGGCTATAGGAAGCCGTACCCCGATTACATAGATCGAATGCCATACCCACACAACTTTCGAATACCAGACTTTGCCAAATTCTCAGGTGACGATTCCATCACCACAATTGAGCATATCGGACGGTTTATGGCTCGATCTTGGAGAGGCCGCGATCCGATGGACTAAAAATTAGACTGTTTCCTTTATCATTGTCTGGTGCTGCATTCACTTGGTTCACTAATCTACCCCCAAATTCAGTTCACGTGTGGAACGATTTAGAAAGCCGATTCCATGAATATTTTTTTTCGGGAACTATGGAGCTTAGGATTTCTGATCTTAGTTCAGTCCGATGTATAATGGCGAATCGGTTTTCGATTATATCAGAAGGTTTAGAGGCGTACGGAATAGATGCTTTAGTGTAACAATACCCGATGATCAATTGGCCGATTTAGCATTCCAAGGGCTAATCCCGCCATTAAAAGAGAAGCTATCGGGCCAAGAGTTTCCAGATTTAGGCCACTTACTCCACCGCGTATCAGCGCATGAAAGCCGATATGCAGAAAGCAAAGGGTTTAAAGATAGATTTAAGCCAAACAGTAGTGAAAAGGCCAAAGTAAACATGGTAGATTACAATTCAAGCGACACCTCCGAGGACGAAGCAGAAATAAACATAGCCGAGTGGACCAAGAGTTCTAAAAAGCCACTCGTATGCTCTCTGCTCAAACCAATAAAAAATAGGGCGGAGATCAAATATTCATATGACGTGTCTAAGTGCGACAAGATATTTGATTTATTACTGCAAGAAAAACTCATAAAGTTGCCGGAGGGACACGTCATACCATCGACCGAGGAAATTAAAAAGCGAAGGTATTGCAAATGGCACCATTCGTTTTCACATAATACTAACGACTGCAATATTTTCCGACAACAGATTCAATCGGCCATCACTGATGGCAGGCTAAAATTTGCGGAAGAGTCGGCTATGCAGATAGATATGAGCCCTTTTCAAGTCAACATGGTTCAATGTTCACGAAAAGGAAAGAGGTCTGCAGAAGAAGATAAGCCGACTAAAGGAATTGTATCACGAGACGAGACAGTACAGATTACTATCGGTTCTATACAGATAGAAGCCGATAGGAATGGACAAAACTCAAGAACGGTAAAACCAAGAGGGGACTTGGAGGTCGGTAAATGGTATCGGGCTGAGAGGGCTCCAAGAAAAGTCGATTTCAAACCAAAGCCGACCTTCTCACAGCTCCTGGGGAAGTGTGAAAGGATAAGTCGGAGATGTAACACTCAACAACACCAGAGTTTTCATCGACTAGGGCAAAAGAGGGACGAATGTTGGCGGCCAGATATGTCATGTCGGCCAACTACTGAAGAAGAGAAACATCGGCAATGTCCCTTTTGGCGCTTTCTTGGGAGAGAGGATGACCTTACCAACAGCTTGTGTCTTGTCCTATGCAACACTGCCTCAGATATCGGCCAAACCGGTCTATAAAAGATAGGTTGTCTAGACCGATATACAATCATCCAGATGTAAGAAGCAGGAGGCCGATCCATGAAAGGTTGTCAACATCAGAGCAAGGCGAGTCCTCCCGAAATCAGGAACTATCGGCTAACACAAGTAGAATGGAATCTGACAGCGAGATGAGCAATTTAGCTGGAAAAATAAGAAAGCCGATAGAACCTAAACCTAGGTGGTGCCCCTCAGGTCTCAGCAAATCACAACGCAGGAGGCTTCAGCGATTAAAAACACAAGAAGAGAGGGAAGCCGAAAAGGAGAGCGAGAGGGATCGGATGTTTAATAAGTTAAGACCTGCACCGGTTTTAAAAAAGGAATGGAGAAGGAAAGAACAGATCGATAGTGACTCAGATCAATCGGTCGAATCCGGTTCTCCAATGATCCGTGATGATACACCACCGATGGATATAAACATGGTATTCACCTTACCAGCCGAGTTCAAAACCGAAGAATCAGCTGAGGAAGTGTTCGCCCAATTGTGCCTCGGAGCACCAGATGTCAGATTCGAAAAGCCACAAGACATGCATCGGCATCTGAAACCATTATATCTAAAAGGGTATATTAATGGCCGACCGATATCTCGTATGTTGGTCGATGGCGGGCGACAAATCAACTGATGCCGTTAAGTACTTTCGTAAAATTGGGTAAAGCCGATGAAGACTTGATCAAAACCAATATGGTGCTAAATGACTTCACGGGAGACCCAACTGAGGCTAAAGGCGTATTGGTGTCGAAGCGACGATCGGTAATAAAACTTTGCCGATCGCATTTTTGTGATCGAAGCCAAAGGCAATTACAGCGTGCTCCTTGGGCGGGACTGGATCCATGCCAATTGCTGTATACCATCAACTATGCACCAAAAATTGGTGCAGTGGAACGATGATACAGTAGAAGTCGTACCGGCCGATACATCGGCTCATATCGCCATGGCCAGCCTTGACACCAACTGGCCACACGAAGAAGCCGAATGTATATCAGGAAAAGCCTTGGATAATTGCGATTTTATCTGCGTTGAGAAGTCAGGATTCAAGCCGATCAGCGTTAAACCCAACACGTTTGATCGGACGGACGAAGTAGTAAGAAGATGGAGTACAAGACACTAGCAAAGCTGCAGGAAAAGGCCAGGAGCTATCGGCAAGAAGGATACGAAGAAGCTGTTGAGGATTTTGAAGAAGAAAGAAAAGGATTAGGATTTACTTCTGCCGATTTACTCGAAGAAATCAATATTGGGGAAGGTGATGGCAAAAGACCAACTTTTGTAAGTGCTAAATTAGAACCCAGTTATAAAGCAAAGTTGGTCGAAATACTCAAAAAATATAGAGATTGCTTCGCGTGGGAGTATTACGAGATGCCAGGCTTAAGCCAACAGCTAGTTGAGCATCGGCTACCAATAAAACCTGGGTATCGACCATTCAAACAATACCCTAGGCGATTTAATCCTACGTTATATGACGCTATAAAGGAAGAAGTAGGACGATTGCTAGAGGCAAAGTTTATCCGGCCCTGCCGATACGCTGAATGGGTCTCAAACATCATCCCTGTAAAGAAGAAAAATGGCAAACTTAGGGTATGTGTCGATTTTAGAGATTTGAACAAAGCTACACCAAAGATTTAGTACCCGATGCCTATAGCCGATATGCTTATCGATGCTGCATCTGGGAATAAAATCATAAGTTTTTTGGACGGGAACGCCGGATACAATAAGATATTCATGGCCGAAGCCGATATACCCAAAACGGCTTTCAGATGTCCGGGGGCTTTAGGGCTGTATGAGTGGAAAGTTATGACCTTCGGTTTAAAAAATGTCGGTGCTACTTATCAGCGTGCTATGAACCATATTTTCCATGATATGATCGGCAATACCGTGGAGATATACATTGACGACGTAGTGGTAAAATCCAAAGAAGACTGGCAACATTTAGTCGATCTGGAAAAGATGTTTGAAAGCACAAGGTTACATGGGTTAAAAATGAACCCTCTCAAATGTGCTTTCGGAGTATCGGCTGGACAATTTCTTGGGTTTACGGTGCATGAAGGAGGAATTGAAGTAAACCAAGCCAAAGTAAAAGCCATAGCCGATACTAAACCGCCGACAAGCAAAAAGGAGTTGCAGGTGTTGATTGGGAAAATCAACTACTTGCGACGTTTTATCTCAAACTTGTCAGGGCGTATTCGGGCCTTCACACCGCTGCTGAAAATTAAAGACAACCAAGAGTTCAAATGGGAAGCCGATCAACAAAAAGCCTTCGACGACATAAAGGGTTATCTGATGAGTCCACCAGTATTGACCGCACCAAAACATGGTATACCTTTTAGACTATATATATCGGCTGAAGGTGATTCGATTGGGGCAGTTTTAACACAAGAAGCCGATAGGAAGGAACGAGCAATATTTTACTTGAGCCGACGCCTTTTAGATGCAGAAACCAGGTATCCCCTAGTAGAAAAATTATGCTTATCATTGTATTTTGCCTGCACCAAATTAAGACATTATATGCTGGCTTCCAAATGCGTTATAATATGCAAAACCGATGTGGTCAAATACATATTATCAGCGCCAATTCTGCGGGGTCGGCTTGGTAAATGGGCATACGCCTTAACAGAGTTCGAGTTAACCTATGAGTCAGCTAAATCTGTGAAAGGACAAGCTGTGGCCGATTTTATCACAGGAAATGAAACATTAGCAGGAACAGCTGATGTAACTCCTTGGCAGCTGTATTTTGATGGATCCGTTTGCCAGGAAGGCGAAGGCATCGGCGTGATATTGATTTCACCTGGAAAACAGGAGTATGACTTCATGTATCGGCTAAATAGCCGATGTTCGAATAATCAAGCAGAATACAAAGCATTGCTAAAAGGTCTACAATTGCTAGATAGCATCGGGGTGAAAGACGTCGAAGCTTTTGGAGACTCGATGTTAATTGTACAGCAAGTCAAAGGAGAATACCGATGCAACGACGGTGCGCTAACTCAGTACTTACATCAATGCCTCCAGATCATCGAGATGCTCACTACATTTTCTATAAAACATATCCCCAGAGAAGCTAATGATAAAGCAAACCGATTAGCACAATGTGCGTCAGGGTACAAGATTGAAAGCCGACAGGGACCAATCGGGCTAAACATTTGGCCGATTTTATGTGTTCACCCTGTCGACTGGAGAACAGAGATAAGGGATTATTTGTCAGATCCAACCAAGCCGACCGAGCAGAAGGTCAGGCGCAAAGCACTCAAATATGTTCTACTAGAAGATGTATTATACTTTCGGACTATGGAAGGTTTGTTGTTAAGATGCCTGGGAACCGAGGAAGCCAAAGTAGCGATGGGTGAAGTCCATGAAGGCATCTGTGGATCACATCAATCAGCCCATAAGATGAAGTGGATACTAAGACGAACAGGATATTTTTGGCCGACAATGTTGGAAGACTGCTTCAAATATTATAAAGGATGCCAAACGTGCCAAAAGTTTGGTAACATACAGTCAGCACCAGCATCGGCTTTGCATCCGATCATCAAGCCATGGCCATTTAGAGGATGGGGTATAGACATAATCGGCCAAATATTTCCGTCATCCAGTAAAGGGCATAAATTCATCCTTGCAGCCACAGATTATTTCTCAAACTGGGTTGAGGCTGTACCACTTAAGAAGGTTACTAGCAAAGAGCTGATCGACTTTGTAAATGAACACATAATCCATCGGTTTGGAATTCCACAGATAATTACTACTGATCAAGGGACTGTGTTCATGTCCAACGAGTTCAAAGGTTTTGCGGAAAGTCTTGGGATAAAATTACTCAACTCTTCCCCTTACTACGCTCAGGCCAATGGACAAGCTGAGTCGTCAAACAAGACATTGATAAAGCTGATAAAAAGAAAAATTGAGGAAGAGCCGAGGAAATGGCATTCAACGCTATCGGAGGCTTTATGGGCTTATCGGCTATCTCATCACGGATCAACTAAATTATCACCTTTTCAGTTGGTATACGGACAAGAAGCCGTTTTGCCCGTGGAAATCAACATCGGCTCAGTAAGGCTAAATGAGCAAGATAGGGTACCAGCCGATGAATACAAACAGGCAATGCTCGACAATCTGGATGATTTGGCTGAACTAAGGCTGATCACGCTAGATCGGCTTAAAAGGAATAAAGAGAGGGTTGCCAGGTCGTATAATAAAAAAGTGATTTTAAAATCGTTCAATCAAGCCGATTTGGTATGGAAAACCGTGTTGCCGATTGGGTCTAAGGATAATCGATTCGGCAAATGGTCTCCAACATGGGAAGGGCCTTATAAGATCAATCGGCCGATTGACGGGAATTCGTATATACTGGAGTCCTTAGGCGGGTTCGTCCTACCTAAAGCGATCAATGGAAAATATTTAAAAGCTTATCACCCAAGCATATGGGTTGGGTCCTAACTACAGGAAGAGAAACAGGATCAATTACAGAAGCACATGCACATAAAATCGGTCATACAGCCGACCGAGTCAGTTAAGCAAACATCCACGGATTAAACAGTTTATAAAGATCGGTTACATAACCGATCAAGCAAGTTTTCTAAAGATGTCATCTCAAGGCGAAGATAGTTTACAAAAATCGGCTATACAGCCAGTGCTACAAATCAGTTCATTAGAAGTCGATGCTTTCAAATCAGTGAAGTCCGGAACCGGGCAGATGGGCCCCCAAAGCCGATAGTGCTGCAGCCGCCCTACCAATAGTAGCTTGAACACTATCTATTAGTTGCTCATCGGCTTTTGCATCACCCGGAATTGGGATCATTTTAGCTGAATGATTCCTGACTTTGGTGAAGACTTCACCGATTTGCTGTCTCTGGGCCGCCAGTGAAGACGTCGCATCCGTAATGCCGATCTGGCAATCTGAAAGTTCTTTTGTAACCAAGGCCAGCTGTTCTTCAAGTTTCTTCTTGGATAACTCCAGCTCTTGGGCCTTAGTCTTAGCCGATTTCAGCACGGCAGCACCCTGATCAAATGCACTCTTTCGAGATTTGGCATCCGCTATGAGCTTGTCCAAGATCTCTTGGTCGGCTTGTTGGGACTTCCGCTGTTCAACCCTTTGCTTGGCTGACTCTACATCCTGCCGACGAGCATCCAGGTGGCATACCTCTAGTAGTGCGTTCATAGCAGCAGGGGGAAGATCGGCTTGGACGGCCGCCATCGCATTCCTCAGAGGTTGAGTGTTGGCCAGAAGAGCCGCTTCCGGTTGCATCACTTCGTCCAGGAGGCGGTTGAGCCGCTCCTGCATGCCCGGCTCCGCGGTTACAGCAGCCGACGCTGGCGCAGAAGCAGCAATTATGCGTTGAATGTCGGCCGGGTAGTCGTCAGTGGCCAACACTTCCGGGTCGTCGAGCTCGTCCAAAGAAAAGCCTAAAAGATCGGCTAAGTCCATCAACGGAGCCGGGTCAGAAGCAGGTTTTGGAGGTGAGGAAGCGGATGGCGGAGCAGGAGCCAGAGCCGGCAAGACAAGCACATCTGTCTGAGTCTTCTCTGCATCGGCTTCTAACAACTGGACGGAAGGGGTTTCCTGAGGAATACTTTACGATAAGATAAGGAAAACAAAGACAAAAATCAAGATAAGGGACGAAGCTAACCGCAGTGGCCGATCCAGTTGGGGATGATGCTGCATCACGACCCGCAGGTTTTGGAGATCGTTTGATAACGACTCTACGGCTCTTCTTTTTCTCTAAAAATGACAAACATGGGGTTAGCCGACAGCAAGCATGAAACTTCGCCTACAAAAGAAATCTAAGCAAAAATGGAACTGGACGTACTTTTAGTGCGCTGATCGGCAAGATCGGACAGTGATGGGCTATTGACCCCCAACGTGCCAGAAGATAAACCGGCAAGAGGGGTCGACGGCCTTTGCCGTTTCGAGCGATCGTCGGCCGATGCAGTTTGCGCTGGAGTCGACCTTTTGCTAGTCTGAAAAAAGGACAAAAGATATGATTAAGCCGATGAAAATCTTATTTCAATAAACGTCAAAATGAAAATACCTCTAAAGACGAGTTAGCGTGGCTTGAACTCGAGCTAGACCCAGCGGCGGTCTCCGTCGGCTCTTGGAAGCCAGGGAGAAAAGAGGACAAGACCTCATGAATAGTGCGCCCCCGCAAGAGCGCCTCAGCTATGGAAGCCCACCATGTGGTAAATTGGCCCGATCGACGTGTGTTTAGCACGAGGAATGGCAAGTCTACCACATGGAGCTCATCGGCTAGCTCGATAATAAGCTCCGCTGATAATGTTAGTGACTTTATTTCGTGGCTTGATCATGTTGAGCAAAGGAAAGCAAGGAATTGTTTGTCCAAAACCCAGCTGGCGAGCATACACTGAAGGGTGATAGAACTCATAGGTCGGCTGAAATGTTCTATTTCGAGTACTCAAGCCGACGTGAAGAATGCAAGGAGAAATCAGCAGAGGAAGCAGATCAAGAGTGGACTGGGGCATTAAAGAGCTATCAGAGTTTAGACGGAGGAAAGAAGGCCATGGGAGATCGGCTAGTTGGCTATACGAAAAGAAGTCTCGACGGTTGAAGGAGGCTTGGTTGAGATTCAAGAAGAAGGATAAGTACTTATGAAAACCGGCCGGGGAGATTTTAGGTTCATCAGATGAACACATCATGAATTTTTCACCCGGAGATCGGCTAGGTTGAAATCTAGGGGTTGCACCCTCGGGAAAATCTTCCGTTGGGAAAGCCGATTCCTCCGATGGATCTGGGATAATAAGACGGCCAAAGACACAGTAAAGCCAGATCTGAATGAACCAAAGTGGACCACCAATGTTGCCCACGACATAGGAACCGTTGCCGGTAAAAAGCCGACTCCGGATGATATGCATCATGTGGTATACGGCCCCCAACAAGGATTTCCCTAGAGCTAGCCGACGACCCATGACTAGCTGCTCCGA
This sequence comes from Rhipidocladum racemiflorum, assembly GCA_036346355.1. Classification (NCBI taxonomy): domain Eukaryota; kingdom Viridiplantae; phylum Streptophyta; class Magnoliopsida; order Poales; family Poaceae; genus Rhipidocladum; species Rhipidocladum racemiflorum. Next base: position 53,136,143 of record CM070577.1, on the reverse strand, counting down.
CATAAATTGATAAACCTGGGTTGGTCCTAAAGAAGCGCCACAGAAGAGGAATCGGTCTAGCCATAGGTTGAGGAAAGCTACATGTTCCTCATCCGATACAGGGCCAGTCAACTTGTTATTATTTTGTATATATCTGGACCAGCCTTCTCCCTTTTTTCGAGTCAATTTATACTGAGGTTTCCTGCTAAAAGCCGATATTTGGTCTCCATCGGGCCTAAGGCAACACAATTCGGCCATGTCTAAGAGGGTTGGGCCGATGGGACCAGTTGGGAAAAAGAAGGCGTTAAAAGAATCCGACCAAAAATAGCAAGCAGCGGCTACCAAGGATTCGTTAGGTTCTGGATCGGCTAAGGACATGGGAATACACTCAGCGATACCCATTCCTTCCCACTCAGCCTTTTTCTGGGTTGATACTCTAATATACCAAGACCTCCAGCCCTTGAGAGCTGTCGGCCAAGCCCTAAAGCTTTTTGTCCATTCCTTAATATTATAGCCAGGAGCCGACAGAGGGAGTCTAGGGATTTCATCTCCAACAACCGTATCTGTCTCTATGGTTCCTAGTGGGCCTAGAAAGTACTGATGGTCGCTATCTGGGATCGAAATGAGTACCTGGGATGCGTCCATTTCAGCCGATACGACAGGAAGAGGGGATTGACGCGGAGAAAAGCCGATTTCAAGATGAACGAGAGCACGCCAGGGTGAAAATGACCGCAGGGGGGACCTCATATTTATACCTCGGTGAAAAAGATGAAAAGGCGGGAACAGTTGCTGCATTAAAAACACACCGAGGATATTGCGGCGCCATTAATGGGGAAGTTACCAAGGTGAATCCTAAACGACAAGCCGATCACGGAAAAAGGCGAAGGGATTTTTGAAAAATAGCAAGCTACCTTTCAAAAATGGGGGGCATATGTTTGCACCAAAATTCGGCACGTATTGGAATCGGTCTGAGACGGAAAGAAAATATACGTATGGAAAGAAATCGGTAAACGAGTCGGAAAAGGTATCCGTTTCTAAAAAGGAAAGGAAATCAGACCAGAGGCCGATACGGGTAAACGCATCGTATCTATATACAACTCGGATCGGCCAAGTGTGTTATAAAAAGGGGTAGACGTCAAGCGAAAAGAGGATATCAATCAATTCAACCACACACATCTACTTTTTACAAGCTTGTCTTTTACGTTGCTTTAGTTTCATAGATCTCTCTGCAAGTCGACGGAATCAACATAGTTGCGCATCGCCGATTGTTGATTTTTGCCGATTTCACCCAGGTTTGATCTGCTTCGTTTTGTTGCGCATCGCCTTCCCGAAGCCGATTTTTACCTTGTATCCTGATCGATCGTAACCGATTGATCTAGCTATCTCCTAATCGGTTCTAGCCGACTAGCGAAAAGCCGATAGATCCTTGTTTATCGGCTTTGATCAAATTACAAATTTTACCTTGTCAATTTCAGGTCAAATTGACTGGCACGCTCTGCAAACCCGGCGTTTGTCTTGTGTGTTCGAGGCCGAAAACCCTCCTTCACGTTTTTTGCGCGAACAATTACATACTTAAATTGCATACAATTTAAATTTCAACTATTTTACAATGTATCGATAGTCATAGTAGTAGATTTTGGATGTCTCCTTTTTAAGTCCCCCTCTTTAGAACTTTGTGGCTCCGCCACTGTGGACAAGCTGCATAGTTTCATCTCATCCACGATTTAGGAGCCAAGCTGCAAAAGAAACACTTTCAGGGCTCCTATTTTTAGGCTCCAGGTTTGGTTTTTTTAGTTGATTCTCAAATGAGCAGGAGCAGGTGCTGAAAAACCAAGAGTAGAACCCGGGCCAAATAAAACCATAATTCAGATAAAGATAGAGATAGCCAACAAAATTATGAATTACCCTGCTCTCGTGCGGAAGCATCTATGTTATATATTCAGTCAACACATAGGTGAAAACGGGTGAGAGAGGTTTGGGAAAGACACCACAACGGAGTGATTGCATTCCTTCAATTCAATAGAAAGGAGGAGTGTATAGGTATCATCTGGATGTTTTTGGTTTAGCTAACATTTAAATTTTGTACCGTTGGATACCTCACCCGGATATCACCGGGCCGTTAGATCAAATCATAGGATCGGATGTAATACTCCTGAATCTCAACAATGATCCGATGGTCCTAGATTTGAGTGATTTCAGCAATAAAAACATCCTATGATGTTTATCAAATCCCATAGAAAGTGTACAGGAGTGTTACAACGCAAGATACAAAACACTATGGAAACTACACCTAATCACGGTGGGGTGGGATTAGATGAGATCACATGCCAACTATTTTAGGTAAGTTATAACATCAAATCCTAGGATATTGTTGACACTAAAAACTTGAAGTAGGGTTTTTAACTCCAAACACGCTGGTCGAACACCGGGTTCAAGCGTGCCAGTCAATTTGACCTGTAATTGACAAGGTAAAAAGTTGTAAAAAACAATCGAAGCCGATAGCGAGTAGTTATCGGCGTAACTTTAGTCGGCTAAAAGCCGATCAGGGGATAACTAGATTAGCCGATTAAGGTTAAACCAAAGGTAAAGGTAGATTGGCTCTGAGAGGCGATGCGCAACAAAACAAAGCAAACAAAACCTAAGGCGAAATCGACAAAACCAACAAATCGGCGATGCACAATTTTTTATTGATCTCGTCGACTTACAGAGGAAAGCTTACAGAACTAGAAAACAAAGAAAAAAATTGTAAAAGGATGTTTGTGATTGTGTTGGTTGATTCCTCGATGCTTCTGGCATAAGTCATCTTTTTATAAACCTTCAGCCGATCCGAGTCCTTCATAGATACGGTAAATAAATCCGTTTCGGCCATGATTCTCTAAACAATTTTTAGTTTCCGAATTCCACCCGTCGTATGCTTATCAAAAACTCCTATACCTTATTTGGCCGATATTTCCATATACATAAAATTCTGGTGCAAACATATGCCCTCCATTTTTTGAAGATAACATGTTGTCTTCCAAAAATCGCATCGGCTTTTATCATCGGCCTTCTTCATAGTCGGCCTCTAAGGAAAAACTCCTCGGTAACTGCCCCATTAATAGCGCCATAAAAATCTCAGTGTGTTTTTAATGCATGAGCCACGCCGAACCGTTCCCGCATTTTCACCTTTTTTTACTGCAATATAAATACGGGGGTCCCCCCTCGGTCATTTTCACGCATTCAAGCTCTCGATGCATCAACAATCGGCTTCCTTCGTACTTCCGTCAAGTCTCAAACCTTCTCCCAAATCGGCTGAATGGATCCGTCCAAGGTATTTATCCCGATCTCCAAAAGCAACGATCAGTTTTTCCTAAGACCGGTAGGAACGCTAGAAGCCGATATGGTCATTAATCAGGAGATTCCTAGACTTCCCCTCTCTGCTCCTGGATATAACATAAAAGGGTGAGTCAAAAGCTTTAGAGCCTGGCCGACATCCCTTAAGGGATGGCGTTCTTGGTTCATTAGGGTATCGGCTCAGAAAAGAGTAGAGTGGGAAAGAATGGGCATAGCCGAGTGTCTCCTATTGAGTCTAGCCAATCTCGAAGCCAATGAGCCCTTAGTGGCCACGATGTGCTACTTTTGGTCTGATTCCTTTAATGCCTTCCTTTTTCCAACCGGTCCAATCGGCCCAACCCTTCTTGACATAGCTCAATTATGCTGCCTCAGACCTGACGGCGATCAGATATCAGCTTTTAGCGGGAAGCCTAGATACAAATTGATTCCTTCCAAAGGGGAGGGATGGCGTAAATACATTCAGCATAATAATAAGGTGAATGTGTTAGTATCGGACGAGGAACACATTGCCTTCCTTAACCTATGGTTAGACCGATACTTGTTCTTCGGAGCTTCTCTTGGGCCGACCCATGTATATCAATTGATAGCAGAACAAGTAATGGAAGGTCGTCAGCTTGCCCTAGGAAAGATGTTGTTGGGGGCCATCTATCAAATGATGCATATCATACGGAGTCGGCTTTTTTCCGATTTTTCCCAGTTCGTTGTTGGAAATATACGGGGACCTTTGTGGTTTATCTAGATCTGGCTATACTGCATGTTTAGCCAATCGATTATCTCTGAGCCCTTAGAAGATTATGCTTTCCCCTAAAAGGACTAACCTAAAACCGCGAACCCTTAATATAGAGCTAGCCGATCCTACGAGGATAATGTATTCTACCGGTGAGCTGAAGATAACTCCGGCCGGAATGAACAAATATCTTAATTTCTTTTTGAATATAGACTGAACCATCTTTGGCCAGCAGGACTTCTTCAGCTACATTGACGTAGCCGATCACCTATGGCCCTCCTTCTTTCACCTAGATGCCGATAGTTCTTTGATGCCCCAATCAACTTTAGACATCTACAAACTATTTATCTCCCCCAGCATCCTCCACGTCGGCTTGAATACTAGGAATCAGACTTTTTAGTCATCTTACGAATTTTACCACCCTTCAGTCTATGCCCGCCAGTTGGGTTTTGGACAAGTCATTCCTTGCCGCGGAGATCGTACTTGAAATAGCCGATGACCTCCAGATACTGGGGGTGCCACATTTTTTCCTAAATTCTCGTCGGTCAAGCCAATTTACAAAGTGGTGGTCTTCTGTGGCAGAGGCTCTTTTGTTGGACAGAACTCCGTCTGCTATCATCTCCTTGTTTTTGCCCGATTTTCATGAGCCGACGGTAGTTTCTACCAACATTCCAGTGAAGAGAGTTCTGGTTATACGAACTCCTCGGTAGCTGTAGAGGTATTGGCCTTTCGAGCTTCTTCTACCTTCAAACATCTCTTATTTTGGCTTTGACGGAGTTCTTCGCTTTCCCGCAGAACAAGGCCACGAGGGATGCTGGTAAGGAGGTGGCCGATCCCAAAACCTCATCGGCTCCATCTGGCACTGGTGTCGGGACCCGAATTTTCAAATCCGGACCCTCTGTGTATTCAGCACTAGTCCAGGAACGCGCTAGTGCACACAGTCTTAACATCGGTAAATATCACAATCATACCACTCGATACTAACAAAGTACTTTAATTAAATAGTCAAACTGGTTGCTCGACCTTATGGTCAAGTTACAAATATACGCCACGCAGGGCGAAACTTATTAAGAGAGAACTAATAGCAGCGGGAAATGAAATAACTTCGTGGCACCATCCAGTATACCACAAGCAACTGACTGGGCTCGCTCCCTAAGTAGACGGTTCCTCTTGGAGCTCCTCCTCCAAAGCTGGTGTAGACTCCTCTTCAACTGATGTTGTATTGTGACAAGGGTGAGTACTTGGTACTCAGCAAGTCATGCACAGAATGCAAGCTAATATACTACATGCATGGCTTAATACAAAGGAATAGCTCAGGGTATATTTGCAGTAAAACAACATTTGACAAGTAGCATAAGTAGATTCGAAAGCAATAGAAGCAAGTATAAGATCAATAAATTTTCCAGGAGTTTAATCAACATCTTTCCCATTCCTAATCCACATTTCTAGCGACATCATTGTTTAACCAAACCCCACCTTTCAAGTCCAAGTTATTTTCAAGAAAATCTAACCCTTGACTGTAATTCCCGAGCGATGTCCAATACCGCGGACACGGCTATTCGAATAGATTTTACACTCTGCAGAGGTTATGCACTTTACCCACAAGATACAGTCAAACACCACAAATGCGAGTTTCCGTAACAAAGTCTTTCGGAAACTTTTAACAATACAAGTGGTCCTCTCCGGTGTTGCACGCTAACCCTTCCCTTAGCTAAGGCGAAGTTTAGGCCAACCAACCGTTAGATGGGTACCTGGCCGCAACCCGGGTACGCTCCCCCGTACAACTTACACAAAGGGTGTAGTTGACAACCTGAGGTCCCACAGGTACGTTATTAGCAACTTAATCAACTAGGTCCGTCCCATTACAGACATGTGGTTGCACGTTTGACCCAGTTCAAAGGCTTGCAAGGTTAAGTCCTTAGAGTGACCAGGGCAAGAGTACCCGAAGAACCAAACCAACGTTTCCGGTGCCACAACTGGCCCACCCGATCATTCTTGCCACATGCCCCGGTCAAAAACTATTTATCAAACCCCAGTTGATTACCATGCACCACGTGCCATCAACATCACAACACATGATACCTTTCCAAAACGGTTCAATATATCATTAAGTCAACATTAACATTTTGATTGTCCAAAATCATGTCACGAGCACGTAGCAGGTCTAAGCAATATACTACAACGATATAAAACCCATGTTGGCAATTTAGTAATGTCCAACTAGTAAACCACAACTAGGGTAACAAGGGTCATGCACATATATATAATTAACCAAGGTGTCATACAGCAATTTGGCATTTATCTATTTACCCATAATTAAGTAAAGCATTTTCTAATTTAAACTAGCATGCATTCATTTAAATCAAATTAACTTCAAAATGGGATCAACATGGTCAAAGCATAACTTGCCTTTAAAAAGTACTTGCTCTTGCTCTGGAGTTGGATCCTGGGTCAACACTTCACCTTCGTAGCCCTCGGGCACTTCAACGTCTACTCGTAACGCGTGCAAATAGCAATAAATAAATAAACACTAGACAAAAAGTGTTCAAAAATTCAAATAAACTCCAAAAACAGAAAGAGAATAATTTTACAAATTTTTAGAAACTAGAATCGTCAAATTTGGAGTTTAAATGCGAAAGTTATAGCATTTTGAAGTTTAAATAATCAATTAAATAATATTACAGAGAAGAACTTTAGTCCAAAAAAATAAATAAAATTCATCATTAGGTAGATCTCAATTTTATACAAATTTAGAAATTTGAAACACTCAAATCGGAGTTAAAACGCAAAAATTATAAGCACATGATTTCACACCAACATTGTAGTCCTTGATCAACTCCAACCATCTCCTTTGTCTCATATTCAAGTCCGATTGGGTGAAGATGTACTTAAGACTCTTATGGTCCGTGTATACTTCACATCTGTTTCCAATTAAATAGTGACGCCATAATTTCAAGGCATGCACTACAGCAGCTAGCTCTATGTCATGTGTCGGATAATTCTCCTCATGTGGCCTCAACTGCCTAGATGCATAAGCGACGACCTTTCCATTCTGCATCAGCACACATCCAAGTCCTTGACGCGATGCATCACAATAAATATCGAAGTTCTGATTGATGTCCGGTAAAACCAACACCGGGGCTGATGTCAATCGCTTCTTAAGTTCTTGAAAACCTTTCTCGCAGTCTGGTGTCCATGCAAACTTCTTCTCCTTTTTCAGCATTTGCGTAAGAGGTTTCGCAATTGTCGAAAAGCCTTCAATGAAACGGCGGTAGTAACCTGCCATTCCAAGGAAACTCCGGATCTGGGTCACGGTCTTCGGCTGCTCCCAATGTTAACACAGCTTCTACCTTGCTTGGATCCACGGCGACTCCCTCTGCGGTCACTACATGTCCGAGGAATTCCACCTTGTCCTTCCAAAAGTCACACTTGCTGAACTTGGCGAAGAGTTGCTGTTCCCTCAGCTTTTCCAAAACTCGCCTCAAGTGCTCTGCATGTTCATCCTCTGTCTTGGAGTAGATTAGAATATCATCTATGAACACAACAACAAACTTGTCCAAATACTCCATGAACACCTTGTTCATCATATTCATGAAATATGCTGGCGCATTCGTCAGACCAAAGGACATAACAGTAAACTCGTAATGTCCGTATCTTGACGAGAATGCGGTCTTCGGAATATCCTCTGATGGTATCCCGATCTTAGATCAATCTTGGTGAAAACTCCGGCTCCTCTCAGCTGATCAAACAGATCATCGATCCTGCGTGGCGGGTACTTATTCTTCACAGTGACTTCATTGAGTGCACGGTAGTCAATGCACATCCTGAAACTCCCATCCTTCTTCTTGACAAACAGAACTGGCGCTCCCCACGGTGACGAACTCGGTCTGATAAATCCTTTCTCCATTAACTCTTCAAGCTGCTTCTTCATCTCTACCAATTCCTCAGTGGACATCCGATAAGGTCTCTTTGCTATCGGTGCTGTACCAGGTACAAGCTCTATCAGAAACTCCATGTCCCTGTCTGGCGGCATACCAGGTAGATCTTCAGGAAAAACATCTGGGTACTCATTCACTTCTGAGACATCTTCTATGCTGATTGCCTTGGTGCTGTTAACCATCAACTGTCCATCTCTAACGGCGGTAGCTTGAAATTCCACTTTCTTTCCACACGGGCTCTCAACTGAGATAGTCCTTCGTCCACAATCCAATACGGCCTTGTGCTTGGATAACCAATTCATTCCCAAAATAACATCTAAGGTCTAGGTCTCCAAAATAATAAGGTTCGCTAGGAACTCTATCCCATCTATTAGTATTCTCACCCCAGAGCATCCTACTTTCGTTCGGAGTTTGGAACCAGGGGTTTGAACTAAAAGCATGCATTTAAGTCTTGTAATCTCCAAATCATTTTTAGCAGCAAAGCCTTGTGAAACAAACGAATGCGAAGCTCCAGAATCAAACAAAACTGTTGCAGGTACTGAGTTGACAAGTAACTTACCCAGTACGACATCCGTGGCATTCTGAAGTGCATCTGCGGTGACATGGTTGACTCGGCCTCTCACCACAGTCTGGGATGTGGCCCCTGGCTGTGCTGTCCCTCGGCTTGCTCCTGGCGCCGGGCGTCTGGCTGGTGTGTGGATCCCAGATTGAAGCGGACTGGGGTCACTCCTGCTGTCTTCTTAGGACAACTGTTGGCAAAGTGTCCTGGCTCGTTCCAGTTGTAGCAGCGTCTCACTGTCCCTTGTTGATTGCACAAGCGGCGTTTACGGCTGGTGAAGTCCGATAGTTCTGATTGACAGTTCTTGGTGCTGGTGACGGTGTCCTTGTTGTATTCTGTTGCTGGAATCTGAAAAACTGCTTTGGCGCAACCCTCAAACGTTGCTGCGCTCCCTGACGCGATCACGATCTTTGCATCCTGCGCTTCTGTTCTCATCCGATTCCTTGCGCTTGTCCTCAAGAATTAGCGCCTTATTCACCAGCTCCTGGAAATATGGAAAGGTGTGGGTGATCAGTCCCACCTGTAGTCCTGAGTTAAGTCCCTTCATGAAGCGAGACTGTCTGGCTTTATCTGTCGCTACGTCTTCAGGTGCGTAACGTGCAAGCTGTGTGAACTTGTTCAGTATTCGCCACAGCTGATTGCCTTGCTTCGGTGCTCAATTCCTCCTTCTTGAGGTCCAAATTCCTTCGGCACATGATCTTGGCGAAATGCATTGTAAACTCCTCCCAGGTGATGTCACGAGGTTCTCTGCGTGGCACGAAATTCTCCCACCATTCGGTTTGTTCCTTCCAACTGATGAGAAGCGTAGAGTACCTTCTCATTTCCCATGCATTCAGCAATGTGTAGCTTCCTCTCAATTGACCTTAACCAGTCATCGGCTTCCAACAGGTTAGCATTCCCGGAGAAAGTGGGTGGATGAGTCCTCATGAACTCTGATAGTCTTGTATTCTGGCGTTGTCCCTGGTTGACTTGATTAGCAGTGGCCTGAGCAGTGACGTGCTGCATCTGTTGCATCATGGCATGCATCAACTGAGTCTGAGCAGCGAGAAAAGCTCCGAAATTCTGCATATCAATCAAGCGGTCTTTGGTGCTCCATCATTGGGGTTTTCTGCTGGGCGAGAACTACTTCCATTGCCTCCAAGGTTTCCGCGGGTGTTCACCATCTATGGTTTGCTCCAGGTTTTAGAGACGAGAGGGAAACAAGAATAGACAAGTAATATGGAACTATGCGGGGCGAAGGGTGTAACTCAAGTCCAACTTTATTATTAATAATAGTAATAACTTGGTATGGTCGCTTACAATGCCTAGGGGCCTTGCAACACATACTGCACACTCAGCAAGCAATGAAAATCCAAATCAAACTAACACTGGAGTTTAACGTCTAAAGGGTGACTCTTTATTCTATGACGCGACTCGACGAAGGAGTCTCACTACAACACCTATGCTCACTCATCGAGAAAACCTCCACGGCCTGGGTATGGGTGCTTTGGCATAGGCGCGAAACAATCGCCATGCCCTGCAACTGTGTCAACTGTGGTAGTCGAAGAAGCGGTGTCCTCCTCAAGATCTGGCTCTTCCGGATCTGGCTCGTGTAGTTCGAGTACTGGCTTCGGCTCTGGTGCGTACAACGCCGTCTCTAACTCTCCAATCCTATGCAGAAGATGTGACACATACTCCTGAGTCTCCCGTCATCTGTTCTTCTCTGCAGTGATCTCCTTGCGGGCCTTCTGTAGCTCCTTGCTCGTATCATCAAGTACATCCTCCTGGGCGACAACAAGTCGTGCCAATTGTGTGATCACGGCGTTCTCATCCTGAATCATCTTCGGGTCGAGAAGGTTATTGCTGCGCGGATGATAACGGAATACCGTGCCCTCTAACTCTTTGGCGTAGATGCGGGCAATGTGCCGCATTGCTCGTCGCGACACCTCCTGGATACCCATCTGCATTGTAGACCTCCTGGCAGTGCAATGTATCGGGCGATTGCCCGGGCCCTTCTTCCTGGCAGGTACCACAATCTTCACGTCACAAGCCTTGATCAATCCTACTTGTCTGATTACGTCCACTTGGTATTTCGGCTTCTCAAAACCTCCGTGAGTCTGCAGCATACACCAAAGTTCTGCGGCGTGACCAACCTCAAGATCGACGTAGTTGATCTCTCCTTCCATCTGTCAAAGGATACTTACGTAAGAACGCAGCACTTTAAAACCAAAGTGGAAGACAAAAAGAACTCAGCAAGGGGTATGAACAAGAAAGAAAAGGGGTAAGTCGAGAATTCATTCATTATCTTGACAACTTTTAGCTTTAGAAAATAGGTTTTATCCTCACTACGACCATTCTAGCTATGGGTTGAGCCTACGGTCAACCTGGCTCTGATACAACCTCTGTCGGGACCCGAATTTGCAAATCCGGACCCTCTGTGTATTCAGCACTAGTCCAGGAACGCGCTAGTGCACACAGTCTTAACATCGGTAAATATCACAATCATACCACTCGATACTAACAAAGTACTTTAATTAAATAGCCAAACTGGTTGCTCGACCTTATGGTCAAGTTACAAATATACGCCACGCAGGGCGAAACTTATTAAGAGAGAACTAATAGCAGCGGGAAATGAAATAACTTCGTGGCGCCATCCAGTATACCACAAGCAACTGATTGGGCTCGCTCCCTAAGTAGACGGTTCCTCTTGGAGCTCCTCCTCCAAAGCTGGTGTAGACTCCTCTTCAACTGATGTTGTATTGTGACAAGGGTGAGTACTTGGTACTCAGCAAGTCATGCACAGAATGCAAGCTAATATACTACATGCATGGCTTAATACAAAGGAATAGCTCAGGGTATATTTGCAGTAAAACAACATTTGACAAGTAGCATAAGTAGATTCGAAAGCAATAGAAGCAAGTATAAGATCAATAACTTTTCCAGGAGTTTAATCAACATCTTTCCCATTCCTAATCCACATTTCCAGCGACATCATTGTTTAACCAAACCCCACCTTTCAAGTCCAAGTTATTTTCTAGAAAATCTAACCCTTGACTGTAATTCCCGAGCGATGTCCAATACCGCGGACACGGCTATTCGAATAGATTTTACACTCTGCAGAGGTTATGCACTTTACCCACAAGATACAATCAAACACCACAAATGCGAGTTTCCGTAACAAAGTCTTTCGGAAACTTTTAACAATACAAGTGGTCCTCTCCGGTGTTGCACGCTAACCCTTCCCTTAGCTAAGGCGAAGTTTAGGCCAACCAACCGTTAGATGGGTACCTGGTCGCAACCCGGGTACGCTCCCCCGTACAACTTACACAAAGGGTGTAGTTGACAACCTGAGGTCCCACAGGTACGTTATTAGCAACTTAATCAACTAGGTCCGTCCCATTATAGACATGTGGTTGCACGTTTGACCCAGTTCAAAGGCTTGCAAGGTTAAGTCCTTAGAGTGACCAGGGCAAGACAACCCGAAGAACCAAACCAACGTTTCCGGTGCCACAACTGGCCCACCCGATCATTCTTGCCACATGCCCCGGTCAAAAACTATTTATCAAACCCCAGTTGATTACCATGCACCACGTGCCATCAACATCACAACACATGATACCTTTCCAAAACGGTTCAATATATCATTAAGTCAACATTAACATTTTGATTGTCCAAAATCATGTCACGAGCACGTAGCAGGTCTAAGCAATATACTACAACGATCTAAAACCCATGTTGGCAATTTAGTAATGTCCAACTAGTAAACCACAACTAGGGTAACAAGGTTCATGGCACATATATATAATTAACCAAGGTGTCATACAGCAATTTGGCATTTATCTATTTACCCATAATTAAGTAAAGCATTTTCTAATTTAAACTAGCATGCATTCATTTAAATCAAATTAACTTCAAAATGGGATCAACATGGTCAAAGCATAACTTGCCTTCAAAAAGTACTTGCTCTTGCTCTGGAGTTGGATCCTGGGTCAACACTTCACCTTCGTAGCCCTCGGGCACTTCAACGTCTACTCGTAACACGTGCAAATAGCAATAAATAAATAAACACTAGACAAAAAGTGTTCAAAAATTCAAATAAACTCCAGAAACAGAAAGAGAATAATTTTACAAATTTTTAGAAACTAGAATCGTCAAATTCGGAGTTTAAACGCGAAAGTTATAGCATTTTGAAGTTTAAATAATCAATTAAATAATATTACAGAGAAGAACTTTAGTCCAAAAAAATAAATAAAATTCATCATTAGGTAGATCTCAATTTTATACAAATTTAGAAATTTGAAACACTCAAATCGGAGTTGAAACGCAAAAGTTATAAGCGTTTGAAGTTTGAATCAAATTTGAATTCAACATTTCGAATTAATAAATCATTTTCTTTTTCGGAAATTAATTTATTGCGTCAGCAGTGACACGTGTCGGCCTGTGATTGGTCCATAGTGACCTGCTGATGTCAGCACCGAACGGCCTCCACGATGACGTCAGCATGACGTCATCATGCCACGTGGCATGCCACGTGGCATGCCCCGGGTGCTGCCACGTGTCTCGGTCCATGGACTGGGTCCACGGTGACGCCCGGCCCACGGTGGACACGCGGCCTCTGGCTCTGAGAGGCTGACACACGGGTCCCACCCGTCAGTGGGTCACGTGCACGGTGAGGCTCTCTCGGGCGAGACACTGACATGCGGGCCCCGCATGTCAGGGACACGCAGTCACGCCCTGGCTCGGCCGCTGGCACGCGGGCCTGGCCTGTCAGTGACTCAATGCACGGCGCTGCGTCGGTTACGTGGCATGACCCAGCGTGCAACACGTGGGTGCATCGCAGCCGTCCACCACGGATCTAACGGTCCAGATCTATCTAAACGCGTGACAGAAGAAACTACGAGGCTCAATCTCCACCGTTGGATCTAGATCCAACGGTCCTTAATAGATCCAACTGTTTGAGCTAAATCTAATCTACACCGCCCGATTTAGATCTAACGGCCGGGATTAGATCCGGCACTAGGAACAGTAACGGCGGCGTGGCCTCACCTTAACCGACGGAGCTCCCGAGCGTCGATGGCGAGGTGGCGGCGCCGGCTGACCGGGACCGAGGAAGACGACCACGGCAACGGCGTTCCACGCGTTCTCCGGCGAGGTGAGTGATCCCGGTCGGTGCGTCTCGGTGAGGGGGTTTTGGATCCGGGCTCGGTGTCGACGGAGCAGCGCTGGATACGGCAGGAGACGGCAGAAACCACCGTGGAGACCCACCAACTCCGGCAAGTAATCGGGCACGAACGGTGGCGGCTTGGGCTGGGGAAGCTTGGGCGAAAGGGGCGCACGGAGGAGGGCAACCTCGGGGCGTGATCTGGGCTTTAAATAGCCACGGCGTCCGCGCCCGAGGCGGAACCCTAGTTCCCCACGGCGGCGGAGTCCGGTTGCGATTCGGACGGAGACGATGACGCACGGCCGTCCACGTGTCTGGATGGGCGGTAGATCGCCGCAGCGTGAAGCGGGTTCGGGTCGGACACGGCTCGGCCGTGCAGGCGAATCTCGGCCGTTGGATCTTGATCCAACGGTCGGAGAATTAGGGTTAGGTTTGGGTTCGGTGACTTGGCTCGATCGAGACGGCTGGCTCGGTCGGGTTCGGGTCGGACTCGAGTCTGACTCGGACTTGGGTCCGGTCGGATGAACAGTAACCGACCCGGTTCAAAATTCCAGCGATTAAATAATCAAATAAATTCTCAAAAATTCATTTAATTCATTAAAAATAGCAAAAGGCTCAGAAAAATTCCAGAAAAATTCTGGAAAATATTTTAGGACATTTTGGACTCAAATAAAATATTTCCAACAAAATTTTATTTGCAAAGTTAAATTCTTTAATTATTTCAAAATGGAATAAATTCAAATAAATTCCAAATAAATCCAAACAAATTCCAGAAAATTCCAAAAATTCACCAAAGTGCCAAATCACACATGAATTTAAGAAAAGCAAAATTTTGGGGTGTTACAAACCTCCCCCCTTAACAGAATCTCGTCCCCGAGATTCAGGGCTTTCTAAAGAAATAGGTTCGGAAACTCTTTCTTCAAATCCTCTTCGCGCTCCCAAGTTGCTTCGCTCTCTGCATGGTTGCTCCATTGAACTCTGCAGAAACGGGTTGACTTGTTCCTCGTCTCTCGATCCATGGTGTCCAGAATCTTCACGGGGTGCTCCTTGTAAGTCAGATCTTCTTGCAGCTCAATTGACTCTAGCGGCGTCTGCTCCTCAGGTACTCTGAGATATTTCTTCAGCTGGGACACGTGGAACACGTCATGCACTCCTGCTAGTGATTGCGGTGACTCTAGCTGATAAGCAACTTCACCTTTGCGGCTGAGAACTTTGAATGGTCCGACATATCTCGACGCGAGTTTTCCTTTGGCATGGAATCTCTTAACTCCTCTGAGCGGTGTGACTCTGAGATACACGAAATCTTCTTGTTCGAAACTCAGGTCTCGGCGACGGTTGTCAGCATAACTCTTCTGTCGCGATTGGGCAATCTTTAATCTCTCCCTGATCATGGCAATCTGTTCTTCGGCTTCTTGAAGAATATCTGGTCCAAAGACACGGCTTTCGCCGGTCTCGTTCCAATTCAACGGTGTCCGACAAGGTCGACCGTATAGTGCTTCAAATGGCGACATTTGCAAACTGGCTTGGTAGCTGTTGTTGTAGCTGAACTCGGCGTACGGTAGACTTTTATCCCAAGAGGTAGCATAAGCCAATGCACACGCTCTTAACATATCTTCCAAAATCTGATTAACTCTTTCGGTTTGTCCATCTGTCTGCGGATGATAAGCTGTACTGAAGTTCAAACGGGTTCCCATGGCTTCATGCAACTTATTCCAGAATCTTGAGGTAAATTGGGTACCTCTGTCCGATACAATCCTTTTTGGCACTCCGTGCAAGCAGACGATCCGGATCATGTACAACTCTGCTAACTTATCTCCCGAGTAAGTGGTCTTCACAGGGATAAAATGGGCGACCTTGGTCAAGCAATCCACTATAACCCATATAGAATCATATCCTCCTTGAGTTTTCGGCAAACCGGTAATGAAGTCCATTCCGATTTCCTCCCACTTCCACTCAGGTATCTTCAATGGCTGTAGCAATCCTGCTGGTCTCTGATGCATTGCCTTGACTCTCTGGCATATGTCGCCGCGATTACAGCGTGCTCGGCAACCTCACGCTTCATGCTCGGCCACCAGTATCTTTCCTTCAAATCTTGATACATTTTGGCGCTTCCAGGGTGAATGGAATACTTTGAGTCATGGGCTTCTTCTAGAATCAACTGCTTCAGCTCCTTCTTGTTCGGCACACAAATGCGATCCTTCATCCATAACGTGCCTTGCTCATCCAACTTGAAGTCCTCTACCTTGCCTTCATCCATGTTGGACTTAATCCTGCGGATCTTGTCATCATCCTCCTGTCCTTCTCGAATCTGATCTTCCAGGTTAGGCTTAACTTCCAATGCGGCTAAGAATCCTTCTGGTACCACTTCAATCTGCATTCTCTGGAAATCCTCACATAGCTCATCCTGGCTTGTGGCTAGTAACATATTCACGGTATGGCTTTTCCGACTCAGAGCATCGGCAACTACGTTGGCCTTTCCGGGATGGTAATGGATTCCAATATTGTAGTCCTTGATCAACTCCAACCATCTCCTTTGTCTCATATTCAAGTCCGATTGGGTGAAGATGTACTTAAGACTCTTATGGTCCGTGTATACTTCACATCTGTTTCCAATTAAATAGTGACGCCATAATTTCAAGGCATGCACTACAGCAGCTAGCTCTATGTCATGTGTCGGATAATTCTCCTCATGTGGCCTCAACTGCCTAGATGCATAAGCGACGACCTTTCCATTCTGCATCAGCACACATCCAAGTCCTTGACGCGATGCATCACAATAAATATCGAAGTTCTGATTGATGTCCGGTAAAACCAACACCGGGGCTGATGTCAATCGCTTCTTAAGTTCTTGAAAACCTTTCTCGCACTCTGGCGTCCATGCAAACTTCTTCTCCTTTTTTAGCAATTGCGTAAGAGGTTTCGCAATTGTCGAAAAGCCTTCAATGAAACGGCGGTAGTAACCTGCCATTCCAAGGAAACTCCAGATCTGGGTCACGGTCTTCGGCTGCTCCCAATGTAACACAGCTTCTACCTTGCTTGGATCCACGGCGACTCCCTCTGCGGTCACTACATGTCCGAGGAATTCCACCTTGTCCTTCCAAAAGTCACACTTGCTGAACTTGGCGAAGAGTTCTGTTCCCTCAGCTTTTCCAAAACTCGCCTCAAGTGCTCTGCATGTTCATCCTCTGTCTTGGAGTAGATTAGAATATCATCTATGAACACAACAACAAACTTGTCCAAATACTCCATGAACACCTTGTTCATCATATTCATGAAATATGCTGGCGCATTCGTCAGACCAAAGGACATAACAGTAAACTCGTAATGTCCGTATCTTGACGAGAATGCGGTCTTCGGAATATCCTCTGTTGGTATCCCGGTCTTAGATCAATCTTGGTGAAAACTCCGGCTCCTCTCAGCTGATCAAACAGATCATCGATCCTGGGTAGCGGGTACTTATTCTTCATGCTGACTTCATTGAGTGCACGGTAGTCAATGCACATCCTGAAACTCCCATCCTTCTTCTTGACAAACAGAACTGGCGCTCCCCACGGTGACGAACTCGGTCTGATAAATCCTTTCTCCATTAACTCTTCAAGCTGCTTCTTCATCTCTACCAATTCCTCGGTGGACATCCGATAAGGTCTCTTTGCTATCGGTGCTGTACCAGGTACAAGCTCTATCAGAAACTCTATGTCCCTGTCTGGCGGCATACCAGGTAGATCTTCATGAAAAACATCTGGGTACTCATTCACTTCTGAGACATCTTCTATGCTGATTGCCTTGGTGCTGTTAACCATCAACTGTCCATCTCTAACGGCGGTAGCTTGAAATTCCACTTTCTTTCCACACGGGCTCTCAACTAAGATAGTCCTTCGTTCACAATCCAATACGGCCTTGTGCTTGGATAACCAATTCATTCCCAAAATAACATCTAAGGTCTGGGTCTCCAAAATAATAAGGTTCGCTAGGAACTCTATCCCATCTATTAGTATTCTCACCCCAGAGCATCCTACTTTCGTTCGGAGTTCGGAACCAGGGGTTTGAACTAAAAGCATGCATTTAAGTCTTGTAATCTCCAAATCATTTTTAGCAGCAAAGCCTTGTGAAACAAAGCGAATCTGAAGCTCGAGAATCAAACAAAAGCATTGCAGTGCTGAGTTGACAAGTAACTTACCCGATTGACATCCGTGGCATTCTCAAGTGCATCTGCGGTGACATGGTTGACTCGGCCTCTCACCACGATGCAGGATGTGGCCCCTGGTATCTTTGTCCCTCGGCTTGCTCCTGGCGTGGCGTCTGGCCGGTGTGGATCCCAGTTGAAGCGGGTGGGTCACTCCTGCTGTCTTCTTAGGACAACTGTTGGCAAAGTGTCCTGGCTCGTTGCAGTTGTAGCAGCGTCTCACTGTCCCTTGTTGACTGCCTGAAGCGACGTTTCTGGCTGGGGCTGGGGTCTGATAGTTCTGATTGACGGGTCTTGGTGCTGGTGATGGTGTCCTTGTTGTATTCTGTGGCTGGAATCTGAAAAACTGATTTGGCGCAACCCTCAAACGTTGCTGCGCTCCCTGACGCGATCCCTGATGCTGCATCCTGCGCTTCCTGTTCTCATCCAGTTCCTTGCGCTTGTCCTCAAGAATAAGCGCCTTATTCACCAGCTCCTGAAAATATGGAAAGGTGTGGGTGATCAGTCCCACCTGTAGTCCTGAGTTAAGTCCCTTCATGAAGCGAGACTGTCTGGCTTTATCTGTCGCTACGTCTTCAGGTGCGTAACGTGCAAGCTATGTGAACTTGTTCAGGTATTCGGCCACAGGCTGATTGCCTTGCTTCAGTGCTCTGAATTCCTCCTTCTTGAGGTCCAAATTCCTTCTGGCACATGATAATCTTGGCGAAATGCAATAGAACTCCTCCTGTGTGATGTCCTGAGGGTTCTCCTGCGTGGCACAGAAATTCTCCCACCATTCGGCGGCTGTTCCTTCCAACTGATGAGAAGTGTAGAGTACCTTCTCATTTCCCATGCATTGAGCAATGTGTAACTTCCTCTCAATTGACCTTAACCAGTCATCGGCTTCCAACGGGTTAGCATTCCCGGAGAAAGTGGGTGGATGAGTCCTCATGAACTCTGACAGTCTTGTATTCTGGCGTTGTCCCTGGTTGACTTGATTAGCAGTGGCCTGAGCAGTGACGTGCTGCATCGGTTGCATCATGGCATGCATCAACTGAGTCTGAGCAGCGAGAAAAGCTCCGAAATTCTGCATATCAACTGGCGGTGCTGGTGCTCCATCATTGGGGTTTTCTGCTGGGCGAGAACCACTTCCATTGCCTCCAAGGTTTCCGCGGGTGTTCACCATCTGTGGTTTGCTCCAGGTTTTAGAGACGAGAGGGAAACAAGAATAGACAAGTAATATGGAACTATGCGGGGCGAAGGGTGTAACTCAAGTCCAACTTTATTATTAATAATAGTAATAACTTGGTATGGTCGCTTACAATGCCTAGGGGCCTTGCAACACATACTGCACACTCAGCAAGCAATGAAAATCCAAATCAAACTAACACTGGAGTTTAACGCCTAAAGGGTGACTCTTTATTCTATGACGCGACTCGACGAAGGAGTCTCACTACAACACCTATGCTCACTCATCGAGAAAACCTCCACGGCCTGGGTATGGGTGCTTCGGCATAGGCGCGAAACAATCGCCATGCCCTGCAACTGTGTCAACTGTGGTAGTCGAAGAAGCGGTGTCCTCCTCAAGATCTGGCTCTTCCGGATCTGGCTCGTGTAGCTTGAGTAATCGGCCGGCTGCAGTGCGTGCATAACGCCGTCTCTAACTCTCCAATCCTGTGCAGAAGATGTGACACATACTCCTGAGTCTCCCGCCATCTGTTCTTCTCTGTAGTGATCTCCTTGCGGGCCTTCTGTAGCTCCTTGCTCGTATCATCAAGTACATCCTCCTGGGCGACAACAAGTCGTGCCAATTGTGTGATCACGGCGTTCTCATCCTGAATCATCTTCGGGTCGAGAAGGTTATTGCTGCGCGGATGATAACGGAATACCGTGCCCTCTAACTCTTTGGCGTAGATGCGGGCAATGTGCCGCATTGCTCGTCGCGACACCTCCTGGATACCCATCTGCATTGTAGACCTCCTGGCAGTGCAATGTATCGGGCGATTGCCCGGGCCCTTCTTCCTGGCAGGTACCACAATCTTCACGTCACAAGCCTTGATCAATCCAGCTTGTCTGATTACGTCCACTTGGTATTTCGGCTTCTCAAAACCTCCGAGAGTCTGCAGCATACACCAAAGTTCTGCGGCGTGACCAACCTCAAGATCGACGTAGTTGATCTCTCCTTCCATCTGTCAAAGGATACTTACGTAAGAACGCAGCACTTTAAAACCAAAGTGGAAGACAAAAAGAACTCAGCAAGGGGTATGAACAAGAAAGAAAAGGGGTAAGTCGAGAATTCATTCATTATCTTGACAACTTTTAGCTTTAGAAAATAGGTTTTATCCTCACTACGACCATTCTAGCTATGGGTTGAGCCTACAGTCAACCTGGCTCTGATACAACCTCTGTCGGGACCCGAATTTGCAAATCCGGACCCTCTGTGTATTCAGCACTAGTCCAGGAACGCGCTAGTGCACACAGTCTTAACATCGGTAAATATCACAATCATACCACTCGATACTAACAAAGTACTTTAATTAAATAGTCAAACTGGTTGCTCGACCTTATGGTCAAGTTACAAATATACGCCACGCAGGGCGAAACTTATTAAGAGAGAACTAATAGCAGCGGGAAATGAAATAACTTCGTGGCGCCATCCAGTATACCACAAGCAACTGATTGGGCTCGCTCCCTAAGTAGACGGTTCCTCTTGGAGCTCCTCCTCCAAAGCTGGTGTAGACTCCTCTTCAACTGATGTTGTATTGTGACAAGGGTGAGTACTTGGTACTCAGCAAGTCATGCACAGAATGCAAGCTAATATACTACATGCCTGGCTTAATACAAAGGAATAGCTCAGGGTATATTTGCAGTAAAACAACATTTGGCAAGTAGCATAAGTAGATTCGAAAGCAATAGAAGCAAGTATAAGATCAATAACTTTTCCAGGAGTTTAATCAACATCTTTCCCATTCCTAATCCACATTTCCAGCGACATCATTGTTTAACCAAACCCCACCTTTCAAGTCCAAGTTATTTTCAAGAAAATCTAACCCTTGACTGTAATTCCCGAGCGATGTCCAATACCGCGGACACGGCTATTCGAATAGATTTTACACTCTGCAGAGGTTATGCACTTTACCCACAAGATACAGTCAAACACCACAAATGCGAGTTTCCGTAACAAAGTCTTTCGGAAACTTTTAACAATACAAGTGGTCCTCTCCGGTGTTGCACGCTAACCCTTCCCTTAGCTAAGGCGAAGTTTAGGCCAACCAACCGTTAGATGGGTACCTGGTCGCAACCCGGGTACGCTCCCCCGTACAACTTACACAAAGGGTGTAGTTGACAACCTGAGGTCCCACAGGTACGTTATTAGCAACTTAATCAACTAGGTCCGTCCCATTATAGACATGTGGTTGCACGTTTGACCCAGTTCAAATGCTTGCAAGGTTAAGTCCTTAGAGTGACCAGGGCAAGACAACCCGAAGAATCAAACCAACGTTTCCGGTGCCACAACTTGCCCACCCGATCATTCTTGCCACATGCCCCGGTCAAAAACTATTTATCAAACCCCAGTTGATTACCATGCACCACGTGCCATCAACATCACAACACATGATACCTTTCCAAAACGGTTCAATATATCATTAAGTCAACATTAACATTTTGATTGTCCAAAATCATGTCACGAGCACGTAGCAGGTCTAAGCAATATACTACAACGATCTAAAACCCATGTTGGCAATTTAGTAATGTCCAACTAGTAAACCACAACTAGGGTAACAAGGTTCATGGCACATATATATAATTAACCAAGGTGTCATACAGCAATTTGGCATTTATCTATTTACCCATAATTAAGTAAAGCATTTTCTAATTTAAACTAGCATGCATTCATTTAAATCAAATTAACTTCAAAATGGGATCAACATGGTCAAAGCATAACTTGCCTTCAAAAAGTACTTGCTCTTGCTCTGGAGTTGGATCCTGGGTCAACACTTCACCTTCGTAGCCCTCGGGCACTTCAACGTCTACTCGTAACGCGTGCAAATAGCAATAAATAAATAAACACTAGACAAAAAATGTTCAAAAATTCAAATAAACTCCAGAAACAGAAAGAGAATAATTTTACAAATTTTTAGAAACTAGAATCGTCAAATTCGGAGTTTAAACGCGAAAGTTATAGCATTTTGAAGTTTAAATAATCAATTAAATAATATTACAGAGAAGAACTTTAGTCCAAAAAAATAAATAAAATTCATCATTAGGTAGATCTCAATTTTATACAAATTTACAAATTTGAAACACTCAAATCAGAGTTAAAACGCAAAAGTTATAAGCGTTTGAAGTTTGAATCAAATTTGAATTCAACATTTCGAATTAATAAATCATTTTCTTTTTCGGAAATTAATTTATTGCGTCAGCAGTGACACGTGTCGGCCTGTGATTGGTCCACAGTGACCTGCTGATGTCAGCACCGAACGGCCTCCACGATGACGTCAGCATGACGTCATCATGCCACGTGGCATGCCACGTGGCATGCCCCGGGTGCTGCCACGTGTCTCGGTCCATGGACTGGGTCCACGGTGACGCCCGGCCCACGGTGGACACGGCCTACGGCTACAGAGGCTGACACACGGGTCCCACCCGTCAGTGGGTCACGTGCACGGTGAGGCTCTCTCGGGCGAGACACTGACATGCGGGCCCCGCATGTCAGGGACACGCAGTCACGCCCTGGCTCGGCCGCTGGCACGCGGGCCTGGCCTGTCAGTGACTCAATGCACGGCGCTGCGTCGGTTACGTGGCATGACCCAGCGTGCAACACGTGGGTGCATCGCAGCCGTCCACCACGGATCTAACGGTCCAGATCTATCTAAACGCGTGACAGAAGAAACTACGAGGCTCAATCTCCACCGTTGGATCTAGATCCAACGGTCCTTAATAGATCCAACTGTTTGAGCTAAATCTAATCTACACCGCCCGATTTAGATCTAACGGCCGGGATTAGATCCGGCACTAGGAACAGTAACGGCGGCGTGGCCTCACCTTAACCGACGGAGCTCCCGAGCGTCGATGGCGAGGTGGCGGCGCCGGCTGACCGGGACCGAGGAAGACGACCACGGCAACGGCGTTCCACGCGTTCTCCGGCGAGGTGAGTGATCCCGGTCGGTGCGTCTCGGTGAGGGGGTTTTGGATCCGGGCTCGGTGTCGAGCGGTATTTGAATCTGGCGGGAGACGGCAGAAACCACCGTGGAGACCCACCAACTCTGGCAAGTAATCGGGCACGAACGGTGGCGGCTTGGGCTGGGGAAGCTTGGGCGAAAGGGGCGCACGGAGGAGGGCAACCTCGGGGCGTGATCCGGGCTTTAAATAGCCACGGCGTCCGCGCCCGAGGCGGAACCCTAGTTCCCCACGGCGGCGGAGTCCGATTGCGATTCGGACGGAGACGACGACGCACGGCCGTCCACGTGTCCGGATGGATGGCTGGGATCGCACGGCGTGAACGGGTTCGGGTCGGACACGGCTCGACCGGTACGGGCGAATCTCGGCCTTTGGATCTTGATCCAACGGTCGGAGAATTAGGGTTAGGTTTGGGTTCGGTGACTTGGCTCGATCGAGACGGCTGGCTCGGTCGGGTTCAGGTTGGACTCGAGTCTGACTCGGACTTGGGTCCGGTCGGATGAACAGTAACCGACCCGGTTCAAAATTCCAGCGATTAAATAATCAAATAAATTCTCAAAAATTCATTTAATTCATTAAAAATAGCAAAAGGCTCAGAAAAATTCCAAAAATTCGAAAATATTTTAGGACATTTTGGACTCAAATAAAATATTTCCAACAAAATTTTATTTGCAAAGTTAAATTCTTTAATTATTTCAAAATGGAATAAATTCAAATAAATTCCAAATAAATCCAAACAAATTCCAGAAAATTCCAAAAATTCACCAAAGTGCCAAATCACACATGAATTTAAGAAAAGCAAAATTTTGGGGTGTTAAAAACCTCCCCCCTTAACAGAATCTCGTCCCCGATATTCAGGGCTTTATAAAGAAATAGGTTCGGTAACTCTTTCTTCAAATCCTCTTCACGCTCCCAAGTTGCTTCGCTCTCTGCATGGTTGCTCCATTGAACTCTGCAGAAACGGGTTGACTTGTTCCTCGTCTCTCGATCCATGGTGTCCAGAATCTTCACGGGGTGCTCCTTGTAAGTCAGATCTTCTTGCAGCTCAATTGACTCTAGCGGCGTCTGCTCCTCAGGTACTCTGAGACATTTCTTCAGCTGGGACACGTGGAACACGTCATGCACTCCTGCTAGTGATTGCGGTAACTCTAGATGATAAGCAACTTCACCTCTGCGGCTGAGAACCTTGAATGGTCCGACATATCTCGGCGCGAGTTTTCCTTTGGCATGGAATCTCTTAACTCCTCTGAGCGGTGTGACTCTGAGATACACGAAATCTTCTTGTTCGAAAGTCAGGTCTCGGCGACGGTTGTCAGCATAACTCTTCTGTCGCGATTGGGCAATCTTTAATCTCTCCCTGATCATGGCAATCTGTTCTTCGGCTTCTTGAAGAATATCTAGTCCAAAGACACGGCTTTCGCCGGTCTCGTTCCAATTCAACGGTGTCCGACAAGGTCGACCGTATAGTGCTTCAAATGGCGACATTTGCAAACTGGCTTGGTAGCTGTTGTTGTAGCTAAACTCGGCGTACGGTAGACTTTTATCCCAAGAGGTAGCATAAGCCAATGCACACGCTCTTAACATATCTTCCAAAATCTGATTAACTCTTTCGGTTTGTCCATCTGTCTGCGGATGATAAGCTGTACTGATGTTCAAACGGGTTCCCATGGCTTCATGCAACTTATTCCAGAATCTTGAGGTAAATTGGGTACCTCTGTC
Organism: Rhipidocladum racemiflorum; assembly: GCA_036346355.1. Taxonomy (NCBI): domain Eukaryota; kingdom Viridiplantae; phylum Streptophyta; class Magnoliopsida; order Poales; family Poaceae; genus Rhipidocladum; species Rhipidocladum racemiflorum. The sequence continues at coordinate 53,111,405 of CM070577.1, read as the reverse complement.
CGATACAATCCTTTTTGGCACTCCGTGCAAGCAGACGATCCGGATCATGTACAACTCTGCTAACTTATCTCCCGAGTAAGTGGTCTTCACAGGGATAAAATGGGCAACCTTGGTCAAGCGATCCACTATAACCCATATAGAATCATATCCTCCTTGAGTTTTTGGCAAACCGGTAATGAAGTCCATTCCGATTTCCTCCCACTTCCACTCAGGTATCTTCAATGGCTGTAGCAATCCTGCTGGTCTCTGATGCATTGCCTTGACTCTCTGGCATATGTCGCACAGTGCAACGTGCTCGGCAACCTCACGCTTCATGCTCGGCCACCAGAATCTTTCCTTCAAATCTTGATACATTTTGGCGCTTCCAGGGTGAATGGAATACTTTGAGTCATGGGCTTCTTCTAGAATCAACTTCTTCAGCTCCTTCTTGTTCGGCACACAAATGCGATCCTTCATCCATAACGTGCCTTGCTCATCCAACTTGAAGTCCTCTGCCTTGCCTTCATCCATGTTGGACTTAATCCTGCGGATCTTGTCATCATCCTCCTGTCCTTCTCGGATCTGATCTTCCAGGTTAGGCTTAACTTCCAATGCGGCTAAGAATCCTTCTGGTACCACTTCAATCTGCATTCTCTGGAAATCCTCACATAGCTCATCCTGGCTTGTGGCTAGTAACATATTCACGGTATGGCATTTCCGACTCAGAGCATCGGCAACTACGTTGGCCTTTCCGGGATGGTAATGGATTCCAACTGTAGGATCGAGATATACGAATATAGCAATCAGAGGGGGGGTGAATGATTGTGCGGAAGCTAAAACTAAATTCTTGATCTATTAAAAGTTCACCCCAAAACAGAACCAAATAATTGCCTCGTTTTCGACAAAAATAGAATGACAGAGGTTCGGTAAAACGCAAATTCCTAGAGATCCAACTGTTAGATTGATATGAAATTTGGACACGAGAAACTAGATTCCAATACGAATCGAACCCAAAAAGAATCAGCTCGATCGGACTTACGGATCAAAAGTTATGAGCTTCGCAAGCTTGCTGATCCAGAACTAGACAAGAATCAATCTAATCAAAACTTCAAGATTAAACAAGAACGACAAAATATTGATCAACTAGACTTTGAGAAACACTAGATCAATACCCTAGAGAGGTTTTTGATGGATCAAATTAAGATAAAACTTAAAGAACAAAAACCAATCTAGAACTAGAACAAGCATGCAAACAAGAACCAAAAAGAGAACGTTGAAGCAATGCGGGAACTAGAAGAATTGATCTTTATTTCTTTTGTCTAAAGTACTCCCATCAAAAGAGTACAAACCCTAAACTTTGAGCCCAAGGCTCTATGCGCCTAGCTCTCCTCAATTCGATGCTCTTCAACAGGAGACAACCCCTCCTATTTAAAGCACCAACCCACAAGGAGTTCTGAATACGATTCCTATTCCCTAGAAGGAATCTGTATCCAACACAACTCTACTTGGCCCAACCTGGCCGAGTACAACTCTTGCACGCGTATGGTAACCCTACCATACTCACATGACTAACACTTTGCACGCGTATGGCCACCTGCCATACTCACGTGACTAACACTTTGCACGCGAATGACCTCCTGCCATTCTCACGTGACTAACCATTCTTCATGTGCACCATTCTCTTAGCCCGAACGTCCCGCATGACATCCTTGACCACCAAGACCTCAGTTCCTCCTGAACCTAGTCCCGAACCTCAGTTCCTCCATGAACCTAGTTCCGGTCCCGTCATCGACCACATTCGTCTTCGAGCAATACTTGCACATGAACAAACCACAAAACAAATCCGAGCACAAGTCCACGACTTGACTCAATGTAAATCCATGCAACTACTCACATGAGCATTGCATAAAGTCCACTTCAAGCATCATGAAATTCTCACAAATTTCATAATCTCAAAAACAAATCAAAATTCAAAGTCCAAATTTGCACAAACCCTAATCGAGCAAAAAGCCATTCACGACGGACCAAAAAATATGGTCCAGCGTACACATGAAAAAGTCACTCAAAAAACCATTCACAACGGACCAACAAAATCGGTCCGGTGTACAAGTGAAAGTCTCGGTTTCAAGAAGAAATCATTCCGGTGAAAACACGTTCACGACAGACTAAAAGAAATCAGTCCGTCGTACATGCGAAATCAATCCTCAAAAAGCCGTTCACGACTGACCAAAGAAATTGGTCCGACGTACATGCAAAACTTACTGGTTTCTTGGAAAATTGAGTCCGGCTCATGAGCTCAAAAGCACGTCCACGGCAGACCCAAAAACTTGGTCCGGCGCAAACACAAAATCGGTTCGGCGCAAAAGCGAAACTTACTGTTTCTTGTCAAATTGTCAAACACATGCACAAGCACATTTTGCAAAACCAATTCTAAGTTAATTTTTCAGTTCAAAGCCAATTTTTCAGCACATGATTTCACATTCTCCCCCTTGATGAAAACATTGGCAACACCACTTAGAATTGAACATTTGTCATTCACTTTACAAAAGATTTTGAAATCCAAAGGATCAAATCTCCCCCTGAGAAGGAACATGTGTGTGAATGTGCAATGTGCCCAAAAATTCCAAAATTCTCCCAAAATTCTCAAATTAAAACAACTTCCCCTTTTTCTTCTCCCCCTTTTTCCTTAAACTTTTCAATGATTCCCAAATTTCTCCCCCTTTGACAATGGATTCATCAAGAGTACAAAAGAGAGAATTTGTTCAAAATTTTTCTTGTAGCAATGATTTCACAATGAGAAACAAGGGAGTGCCAAGATAGGAAAAGATGAGCTCATTCGATCATATAACCTTATATAACACATAACATGCAAAATACATGATCTTGATGTGATTTTAACACGTTATGGTATGACATGCATCTCAACCTCAATTCAGTCAACTATAGCCAAGTACTAAGCAAAACCTTTAGTAGAAAAACAAAGGCTCAAAGTTGAAGCAAATAACAAATCAGGGCGAGCAAGTGGTTTCAACTCCAATCTAGTAGACCAATTTTAATCTTTAAATAATAAACTGCATGTGGCATGCTTGAAGCATACTTCTTTCTTTTTCTTGTATTGGCATGCTTGAAGCATACATCTTATCTTTGAGGGAATGGCATGCTTGAAGCATACATCTTATCTTTTAGGGAAAGCACCCTGAAGCACATAACTTGAAGCTTTTGCTTTTAACAGCCCCCTTTTTTTTATTCCCTTTTCTTTTCATTTTTCTTGATTATAAACATGCAAAAGTGATTAAAAGATCTTATGAAAGAGTAAAGTTGAAACCACACTTGCTTCATAGCCCAAATTTGTCAAGAGGATTCAATATTAAGCCTAGAAGAGTAAGATATCACAGAGTATTTAGCTATAGGCAATCAAACCAAGGAATTCCGCAATATCATTTTTAGTTCAAGTGGAACAATTTAGATTATCATATTTTAGCAAAATTACATAATATATAAAGAAATATGATAAAGTGAGCTCATTAAGTGAAAGAACTTGGCAAGGAAACTCCCCCTCAAAACAAACCCATTGGATGAACAATCCCAAGTTCTCCCCGAATAAAAGCAAAACGAGAAGAAGACAAAGGTTTTGTGAAAATTTCTGCCAATTGATGTTCAGTATCCACATGATGAAGCACAATATTTTCTTTTTCAACATGATCTCTAAGAAAGTGAAATCCAATATCAATATGCTCAAGAAAGGGATTACTCAAGAGGTGGCACGAACCAAATCAAATCAACATCCTCCAAAGTCAACATCAGAAAAAGCTCTTAAACTAATCCATGAGGAAGCAGAAAGCCAAATGCCAAAATCTTGAGTTCTATGAAGATACCTGAAGATAGCTTGTCGATGTGAAGCACGTGGGAAGCTTGAAAACAAGCACACAAGCACACACAAGCACGTGGGAAGAGTCTCTCATGTAAACCTCTAATTATCTCGTCCTCAACAGCATTATCATCATCTTTATGAACAAAGACACTCTCCCCCTGAACATATGCACTTGTACCTGCATCATTTGAACTAGTGCCTTTTGCGAAAACAGAAGTGGAAGAAGCATCTCCAAAGGCAACACTTTCAGCATGAGATGCACGAGTGAAGGAGAACCAAATCTTATCACTGAACATATGAAGTGAGCATCCGAATTTCACTAGCCACATGTTCTCCCTCCTCGCATGAGAAGCCTACATAGAAGCAGAAAGTGTCGAGGTCTCGATCTTGGGGTTAGAAATAAGATGTTTAGGAATCCAAAGATCGAGACACACGACGCACAATAGTAGGCACAACACGAGTATTCTTATGCACAAAATCAGATTTGCTTTTTCCCGTGTTTTTAGCATCAAAAGGTGTTTGTTTCACCCTAGGCACATAATGAGAAGTAGAATGTGCCTTTCTGAAATTAGACCTAGCATTAAACCTTTCTCTCTTTTGTTGTTTAGCTAGTCTAAAGCAAAAGTCTACTAAATGTCCATCTCTACCACAATGAGTGCAAGTGTACTTAACATTAGGTTTAGCTTTGGAAGTAGAAGCAACATTTGCATTCATCATAGTAGAAGATAAAAGGCCAGCAGATTTGAAGACAATTTTCTTAGGCTCATTTGAAATCTCAAGTTTGTCATTGCAAGGAGCATAAACAACAGAGCGAGGTTTAGTTTCATATGAAGCATGAAGATCAAAACCTAAACCTTTCTTGTTTGAGCTAACCTTAGATTGATCCAAAATCATGTTCAACTTTTTCTTGCTATTAGTGAATCGTCCCAAAGAGTTTTGTAAGTAATCAACTTTATTAGCAAGAATTAAACAATTATTGCAGGGAACATCCACTTTTCCTTTTTGCTTGCGACAAGTTGAGCATGAAAGAACCTCATGTGTAAGAAAATCTTCTATCATTTGAGAAACCCTAGCATTTGCATCATGCAACTTCAATTCTAGTATGGAGCATTTAGAACATGGAGTTGTATCATGCAAATCAATGGTAGAACAACTAGCATGTTTAACAAGTTTCTCATTTTTCTCATTTTCAGCATTGATTTGCTCTAACAAGGTAACATGTTCTTTCCTAAGCAAAGTAAGCTCATTGTAAATTAAGTCACATGATTTGCAAGCATCATCATCAGGAATCAAGGTTTTAAGTCTAGCAATTTCAGCATTCAATGACTCCACAACAAAATCATGTTTCTTAATTTTCTTGTCACGTTTATCAAGCAATTTACCAAGACGAGCAACAGCAATAGCTAATTCATCGTAAGAAGGATCTACCTCATTGAAGTCGCTGTCATGATCGCCCTCGGTGAAGCTGTCGCTGCTTTTGGCCATGAGACACAACCCCATCAACTCATGCTTGCTTGGAGTTGCATCATCCTCGCTGCTCTCCGAATCCACATCGCTCAAATTGACTTGTTCAAGAGCGGAAAGAACTCGATGGACAACTTTGCGGTTGATGAAGTTCTTCTTCTTTCTATCACTTGGAGAGAACTTCTTCTCTTTTCTTCTGTCGTTGTCCTTCTCCTCCCTTGGTGCTATACTTGCAAGTTTTGGACAGTTTGGACGAATATGGTCGAGATCACCACACTCATAGCATCTTGGAGGATCACCACCACCTCTCTTTCTTTTTATCACATTTTGCAAGGCTTTGTTAAAGCGAGAAGAGAGTAGTGATAAGTCTTCTTCTGGGAATTGCTCAATCTGTTCATCGGTTAGTGAAGACAAGAAGGATAGAGCAAAACTTGAAGCAGCACCATTATGAGATATGCTATATTGAGATGTCAAAGCAATTGATTTATGATCATTCTTTCTAGCAAAAACATCTAATTCATGAGTTTTCAACTTAGAATAAAGAACATCTAAAGTAAGTGTACTCATGACAGTGGATTCTCTAATGGATGTAACTTTCATCTCCCAAATAGACATGTCTAAAGCACCAAGCAATTGTCTAGCATTAATAAAGCATCATCAAAGCTAACTCCAACAAAGACGAAGATTACTAAGAATTTTATTGAAACGTGCAAAGAAGTCATCTAGCGACTCACCGGGTTTCATCTCAAATCGCATGTATTCTTTTTTGTAAAGATCTTGACGAACCTCTTTAATAGTGTTAGAACCCTCATGGTAATCACAAAGAGATTTCCATACCTCATATGCGGACTTGAGATGGATCACACGGTCAAAGTCGCTGCGTCCCAAACCTTGGATGATCAAGTTGCGCGCCTTGCTGTTTGCTTCAACATGTGTGCGATTGGTGTCGTTGACGTTGTCGTTTGTAGGGACTTCATATGGCTTGTAGACCTTCTCCCAAATTGCGAATCCCTGAGCTTGGATGAACGCCTCCATCTTGGCCTTCCAAAACTGAAAATCAACACCATTGAACACACAAGGTTTTGTCGAATAATGATCCATTGATCTAATCACCGATTAAGATAGATTAGAAAAACCTTGCTCTGATACCACTTGTAGGATCGAAATATACGAATATAGCAATCAGAGGGGGGGTGAATGATTGTGCGGAAGCTAAAACTAAATTCTTGATCTATTAAAAGTTCACCCCAAAACAGAACCAAATAATTGCCTCGTTTTCGACAAAAACAGAATGACAGAGGTTCGGTAAAACGCAAATTCCTGGAGATCCAACTGTTAGATTGATATGAAATTTGGACACGAGAAACTAGATTCCAATACGAATCGAACCCAAAAAGAATCAGCTCGATCGGACTTACGGATCAAAAGTTATGAGCTTCGCAAGCTTGCTGATCCAGAACTAGACAAAAATCAATCTAATCAAAACTTCAAGATTAAACAAGAACGACAAAATATTGATCAACTAGACTTTGAGAAACACTAGATCAATACCCTAGAGAGGTTTTTGATGGATCAAATCAAGATAAAACTTAAAGAACAAAAACCAATCTAGAACTAGAACAAGCATGCAAACAAGAACCAAAAAGAGAACGTTGAAGCAATGCGGGAACTAGAAGAATTGATCTTTATTTCTTTTGTCTAAAGTACTCCCATCAAAAGAGTACAAACCCTAAACTTTGAGCCCAAGGCTCTATGCACCTAGCTCTCCTCAATTCGATGCTCTTCAACAGGAGACAACCCCTCCTATTTAAAGCACCAACCCACAAGGAGTTCTGAATACGATTCCTATTCCCTAGAAGGAATCTGTATCCAACACAACTCTACTTGGCCCAACCTGGCCAAGTACAACTCTTGCACGCGTATGGTAACCCTACCATACTCACATGACTAACACTTTGCACGCGTATGGCCACCTGCCATACTCACGTGACTAACACTTTGCACGCGAATGACCTCCTGCCATTCTCACGTGACTAACCATTCTTCATGTGCACCATTCTCTTAGCCCGAACGTCCCGCATGACATCCTTGACCACCAAGACCTCAGTTCCTCCTGAACCTAGTCCCGAACCTCAGTTCCTCCATGAACCTAGTTCCGGTCCCGTCATCGACCACATTCGTCTTCGAGCAATACCTGCACATGAACAAACCACAAAACAAATCCGAGCACAAGTCCACGACTTGACTCAATGTCAATCCATGCAACTACTCACATGAGCATTGCATAAAGTCCATTTCAAGCATCATGAAATTCTCACAAATTTCATAATCTCAAAAACAAATCAAAATTCAAAGTCCAAATTTGCACAAACCCTAATCGAGCAAAAAGCCATTCACGACGGACCAAAAAATATGGTCCAGCGTACACATGAAAAAGTCACTCAAAAAACCATTCACAACGGACCAACAAAATCGGTCCGGTGTACAAGTGAAAGTCTCGGTTTCAAGAAGAAATCATTCCGGCGAAAACACGTTCACGACAGACTAAAAGAAATCAGTCCGTCGTACATGCGAAATCAATCCTCAAAAAGCCGTTCACGACTGACCAAAGAAATTGGTCCGACGTACATGCAAAACTTACTGGTTTCTTGGAAAATTGAGTCCGGCTCATGAGCTCAAAAGCACGTCCACGGCAGACCCAAAAACTTGGTCTAGCGCAAACACAAAATCGGTTCGGCGCAAAAGCGAAACTTACTGTTTCTTGTCAAATTGTCAAACACATGCACAAGCACATTTTGGAAAACCAATTCTAAGTTAATTTTTCAGTTCAAAGCCAATTTTTCAGCACATGATTTCACACCAACATTGTAGTCCTTGATCAACTCCAACCATCTCCTTTGTCTCATATTCAAGTCCGATTGGGTGAAGATGTACTTAAGACTCTTATGGTCCGTGTGTACTTCACATCTGTTTCCAATTAAATAGTGACGCCATAATTTCAAGGCATGCACTACAGCAGCTAGCTCTATGTCATGTGTCGGATAATTCTCCTCATGTGGCCTCAACTGCCTAGATGCATAAGCGACGACCTTTCCATTCTGCATCAGCACACATCCAAGTCCTTGACGCGATGCATCACAATAAATATCGAAGTTCTGATTGATGTCCCAGAAACCAACACCGGGGCTGATGTCAATCGCTTCTTAAGTTCTTGAAAACCTTTCTCGCACTCTGGCGTCCATGCAAACTTCTTCTCCTTTTTCAGCAATTGCGTAAGAGGTTTCGCAATTGTCGAAAAGCCTTCAATGAAACGGCGGTAGTAACCTGCCATTCCAAGGAAACTCCGGATCTGGGTCACGGTCTTCGGCTGCTCCCAATGTAACACAGCTTCTACCTTGCTTGGATCCACGGTGACTCCCTCTGCGGTCACTACATGTCCGAGGAATTCCACCTTGTCCTTCCAAAAGTCACACTTGCTGAACTTGGCGAAGAGTTGCTGTTCCCTCAGCTTTTCCAAAACTCGCCTCAAGTACTCTGCATGTTCATCCTCTATCTTGGAGTAGATTAGAATATCATCTATGAACACAACAACAAACTTGTCCAAATACTCCATGAACACCTTGTTCATCATATTCATGAAATATGCTGGCGCATTCGTCAGACCAAAGGACATAACAGTAAACTCGTAATGTCCGTATCTTGACGAGAATGCGGTCTTCGGAATATCCTCTGATGGTATCCCGATCTTAGATCAATCTTGGTGAAAACTCCGGCTCCTCTCAGCTGATCAAACAGATCATCGATCCTGGGTAGCGGGTACTTATTCTTCACGGTGACTTCATTGAGTGCACGGTAGTCAATGCACATCCTGAAACTCCCATCCTTCTTCTTGACAAACAGAACTGGCGCTCCCCACGGTGACGAACTCGGTGTGATAAATCCTTTCTCCATTAACTCTTCAAGCTGCTTCTTCATCTCTACCAATTCCTCGGTGGACATCCGATAAGGTCTCTTTGCTATCGGTCTTTGTGCAGTACAAGCTCTATCAGAAACTCTATGTCCCTGTCTGGCGGCATACCAGGTAGATCTTCAGGAAAAAAATCTGGGTACTCATTCACTTCTGAGACATCTTCTATGATGATTGCCTTGGTGCTGTTAACCATCAACTGTCCATCTCTAACGGCGGTAGCTTGAAATTCCACTTTCTTTCCACACGGGCTCTCAACTGAGATAGTCCCTTCATGAAGCGAGACTGTCTGGCTTTATCTGTCGCTACGTCTTCAGGTGCGTAACGTGCAAGCTATGTGAACTTGTTCAGGTATTCGGCCACAGGCTGATTGCCTTGCTTCAGTGCTCTGAATTCCTCCTTCTTGAGGTCCAAATTCCTTCTGGCACATGATACTGGCGAAATGCAGCTGTAAACTCCTCCCAGGTGATGTCCTGAGGGTTCTCCTGCGTGGCACAGAAATTCTCCCACCATTCGGCGGCTGTTCCTTCCAACTGATGAGAAGCGTAGAGTACCTTCTCATTTCCCATGCATTGAGCAATGTGTAGCTTCCTCTCAATTGACCTTAACCAGTCATCGGCTTCCAACGGGTTAGCATTCCCGGAGAAAGTGGGTGGATGAGTCCTCATGAACTCTGACAGTCTTGTATTCTGGCGTTGTCCCTGGTTGACTTGATTAGCAATGGCCTGGCGATGACGTGCTGCATCTGTTGCATCATGGCATGCATCAATCGAGTCTGAGCAATGAAAAGCTCCGAAATTCTGCATATCAACTGGCGGTGCTGGTGCTCCATCATTGGGGTTTTCTGCTGGGCGAGAACCACTTCCATTGCCTCCAAGGTTTCCGTGGGTGTTCACCATCTGTGGTTTGCTCCAGGTTTTAGAGACGAGAGGGAAACAAGAATAGACAAGTAATATGGAACTATGCGGGGAGAAGGGTGTAACTCAAGTCCAACTTTATTATTAATAATAGTAATAACTTGGTATGGTCGCTTACAATGCCTAGGGGCCTTGCAACACATACTGCACACTCAGCAAGCAATGAAAATCCAAATCAAACTAACACTGGAGTTTAACGCCTAAAGGGTGACTCTTTATTCTATGACGCGACTCGACGAAGGAGTCTCACTATAACACCTATGCTCACTCATCGAGAAAACTCCACGGCCTGGGTATGGGTGCTTCGGCATAGGCGCGAAACAATCGCCATGCCCTGCAACTGTGTCAACTGTGGTAGTCGAAGAAGCGGTGTCCTCCTCAAGATCCGCTCTTAGGATCTCGCTCGTGTAGCTCGAGTGCTTGGCCGGCTCGTGCGTGCATAACGCCGTCTCTAACTCTCCAATCCTGTGCGTAAGATGTGACACATACTCTGAGTCTCCCGCCATCTGTTCTTCTCTGCAGTGATCTCCTTATGGCCTTCTGTAGCTCCTTGCTCGTATCATCAAGTACATCCTCCTGGGCGACAACAAGTCGTGCCAATTGTGTGATCACGGCGTTCTCATCCTGAATCATCTTCGGGTCGAGAAGGTTATTGCTGCGCGGATGATAACGGAATACCGTGCCCTCTAACTCTTTGGCGTAGATGCGGGCAATGTGCCGCATTGCTCGTCGCGACACCTCCTAGATACCCATCTGCATTGTAGACCTCCTGGCAGTGCAATGTATCGGGCGATTGCCCGGGACCTTCTTCCTAGCAGGTACCACAATCTTCACGTCATAAGCCTTGATCAATCCTGCTTGTCTGATTACGTCCACTTGGTATTTCGGCTTCTCAAAACCTCCGAGAGTCTGCAGCATACACCAAAGTTCTGCGGCGTGACCAACCTCAAGATCGACGTAGTTGATCTCTCCTTCCATCTGTCAAAGGATACTTACGTAAGAACGCAGCACTTTAAAACCAAAGTGGAAGACAAAAAGAACTCAGCAAGGGGTATGAACAAGAAAGAAAAGGGGTAAGTCGAGAATTCATTCATTATCTTGACAACTTTTAGCTTTAGAAAATAGGTTTTATCCTCACTATGGCCATTCTAGCTATGGGTTGAGCCTACGGTCAACCTGGCTCTGATACAACCTCTGTCGGGACCCGAATTTGCAAATCCGGACCCTCTGTGTATTCAGCACTAGTCCAGGAACGCGCTAGTGCACACAGTCTTAACATCGGTAAATATCACAATCATACCACTCGATACTAACAAAGTACTTTAATTAAATAGTCAAATCAAGTTGCTCGACCTTATGGTCAAGTTACAAATATACGCCACGCAGGGCGAAACTTATTAAGAGAGAACTAATAGCAGCGGGAAATGAAATAACTTCGTGGCGCCATCCAGTATACCACAAGCAACTGATTGGGCTCGCTCCCTAAGTAGACGGTTCCTCTTGGAGCTCCTCCTCCAAAGCTGGTGTAGACTCCTCTTCAACTGATGTTGTATTGTGACAAGGGTGAGTACTTGGTACTCAGCAAGTCATGCACAGAATGCAAGCTAATATACTACATGCATGGCTTAATACAAAGGAATAGCTCAGGGTATATTTGCAGTAAAACAGCATTTGACAAGTAGCATAAGTAGATTCGAAAGCAATAGAAGCAAGTATAAGATCAATAACTTTTCCAGGAGTTTAATCAACATCTTTCCCATTCCTAATCCACATTTCCAGCGACATCATTGTTTAACCAAACCCCACCTTTCAAGTCCAAGTTATTTTCAAGAAAATCTAACCCTTGACTGTAATTCCCGAGCGATGTCCAATACCGCGGACACGGCTATTCGAATAGATTTTACACTCTGCAGAGGTTATGCACTTTACCCACAAGATACAGTCAAACACCACAAATGCGAGTTTCCGTAACAAAGTCTTTCGGAAACTTTTAACAATACAAGTGGTCCTCTCCGGTGTTGCACGCTAACCCTTCCCTTAGCTAAGGCGAAGTTTAGGCCAACCAACCGTTAGATGGGTACCTGGTCGCAACGCGGGTACGCTCCCCCGTACAACTTACACAAAGGGTGTAGTTGACAACCTGAGGTCCCACAGGTACGTTATTAGCAACTTAATCAACTAGGTCCGTCCCATTATAGACATGTGGTTGCATGTTTGACCCAGTTCAAAGGCTTGCAAGGTTAAGTCCTTAGAGTGACCAGGGCAAGACAACCCGAAGAACCAAACCAACGTTTCCGGTGCCACAACTGGCCCACCCGATCATTCTTGCCACATGCCCCGGTCAAAAACTATTTATCAAACCCCAGTTGATTACCATGCACCACGTGCCATCAACATCACAACACATGATACCTTTCCAAAACGGTTCAATATATCATTAAGTCAACATTAACATTTTGATTGTCCAAAATCATGTCACGAGCACGTAGCAGGTCTAAGCAATATACTACAACGATCTAAAACCCATGTTGGCAATTTAGTAATGTCCAACTAGTAAACCACAACTAGGGTAACAAGGTTCATGGCACATATATATAATTAACCAAGGTGTCATACAGCAATTTGGCATTTATCTATTTACCCATAATTAAGTAAAGCATTTTCTAATTTAAACTAGCATGCATTCATTTAAATCAAATTAACTTCAAAATGGGATCAACATGGTCAAAGCATAACTTGCCTTCAAAAAGTACTTGCTCTTGCTCTGGAGTTGGATCCTGGGTCAACACTTCACCTTCGTAGCCCTCGGGCACTTCAACGTCTACTCGTAACGCGTGCAAATAGCAATAAATAAATAAACACTAGACAAAAAGTGTTCAAAAATTCAAATAAACTCCAGAAACAGAAAGAGAATAATTTTACAAATTTTTAGAAACTAGAATCGTCAAATTCGGAGTTTAAACGCGAAAGTTATAGCATTTTGAAGTTTAAATAATCAATTAAATAATATTACAGAGAAGAACTTTAGTCCAAAAAAATAAATAAAATTCATCATTAGGTAGATCTCAATTTTATACAAATTTAGAAATTTGAAACACTCAAATCGGAGTTAAAACGCAAAAGTTATAAGCGTTTGAAGTTTGAATCAAATTTGAATTCAACATTTCGAATTAATAAATCATTTTCTTTTTCGGAAATTAATTTATTGCGTCAGCAGTGACACGTGTCGGCCTGTGATTGGTCCACAGTGACCTGCGGACGTTAGCACCGAACGGCCTCCACGATGACGTCAGCATGACGTCATCATGCCACGTGGCATGCCCCAGGTGCTGCCACGTGTCTCGGTCCATGGACTGGGTCCACGGTGACGCCCGGCCCACGGTGGACGCGGCCTACGGCTACAGAGGTTGACACGCGGGTCCCACCCGTCAGTGGGTCACGTGCACGGTGAGGCTCTCTCGGGCGAGACACTGACATGCGGGCCCCGCATGTCAGTGACACGCAGTCACGCACGGCGCTGCGGCGGTTACGTGGCATGACCCGGCGTGCAACACGTGGGTGCGTCGCAGCTGTCCACCACGGATCTAACGGTCTAGATTTATCTAAACGCGTGACAGAAGAAACTACGAGGCTCAATCTCCACCGTTGGATCTAGATCCAACGGTCCTTATTAGATCCAACTGTTTGAGCTAAATCTAATCTACACCGCCCGATTTAGATCTAACGGCCGGGATTAGATCCGGCACTAGGAACAGTAACGGCGATATGGCCTCACCTTAACCGACGGATGGAGATCGAACGGGCGAGGGAGCTCCCGAGCGTCGATGGCGAGGTGGCGGCGCCAGCTGACCGGGACGGAGGAAGACGACCACGGCAACGGCGTTCCACGCGTTCTCCGGCGAGGTGAGTGATCCCGGTCGGTGCGTCTCGGTGAGGGGGTTTTGGATCCGGGCTAGGTGTCGACGGAGCAGCGCTGGATACGGCGGGAGACGGCAGAAACCACCGTGGAGACCCACCAACTCCAGCGAGTAATCGGGCACGAACGGCGGCGGCTTGGGCTGGGGAAGCTTGGGCGAAAGGGGCGCACGGAGGAGGGCAACCTCGGGGCGTGATCCGGGCTTTAAATAGCCACGGCGTCTGCGCCCGAGGCGGAACCCTAGTTCCCACGGCAATGAGTCCTGGCCGCGATTCGACGGAGACGACGACGACGGCCGGCCCACGTGTCCGGATGGACGGCCGATCGCCGCAGCGTGAACGGGTTCGGGTCAGACACGGCTCGACCGGTACGGGCGAATCTCGGCCGTTGGATTTGATCCAACGGTCGGAGAATTAGGGTTAGGTTTGGGTTCGGTGACTTGGCTCGATCGAGACGGCTGGCTCGGTTGGGTTCGGGTCGGACTCGAGTCTGACTCGGACTTGGGTCCGGTCGGATGAACAGTAACCGACCCGGTTCAAAATTCCAGCGATTAAATAATCAAATAAATTCTCAAAAATTCATTTAATTCATTAAAAATAGCAAATGGCTCAGAAAAATTCCAGAAAAATTCTGGAAAATATTTTAGGACATTTTGGACTCAAATAAAATATTTCAAACAAAATTTTATTTGCAAAGTTAAATTCTTTAATTATTTCAAAATGGAATAAATTCAAATAAATTCCAAATAAATCCAAACAAATTCCAGAAAATTCCAAAAATTCACCAAAGTGCCAAATCAAATATGAATTTAAGAAAAGGAAAATTTTGGGGTGTTACAACTGGCCGACCGACAAAGAGGGTGAGTCAAGCAACAGGCCTCACAGGCTACTCTTCCAGCAATTTGGGCGTTCAAAGCCCATCCCCATCCGACATTACCAAGAAAAAACCCCCAACGAGTAAGCTTGATTTTAATTCAAACAATTGTGCTTTACTCAAATCCTTTTATCGATACTTATTCTAGCCGATCTTGGTTCACAGAAAAAGCAAAAACATCCAAGTCCATGGTGAAAAAGGCCCGTAAAACTTCAGAGCAAAGTGCTGAGACCTCTTCGGGCAAATCGGCTACTGGGGTAAAGTTTCATCCCCTGGGGCAAATCGGCTGTGGTTACTTCTGCGCCAGGAATGCAAGAACGGCTTGACCGCCTCTTTCACAAAGTCACACAACCCGAGGCCCATCTCCTGGCCGACACACAACCCCTAAGGACTGCCATGGCCACGGTTGAAGCTGACCTCCCTTCCGAAGGCATGAAGGCCCTTCTAGATGTCTACCACCTGGACGGCCAGAGGGAGGCAGTGTAAGCCGCGCGGACCAGGATCGCCTAGAGAGCAGCTCAACAAGCCGATCAAAATCTTTTAGACAAGCTGGTGGCTGAGGCAAAGCTAAATAAAAAGAAGTTTGATCAAGACGCCTCCAGCTTCAAGTCTGCAAAAGCCCGGGTGGCGGAGCTTGAATCAGCCAAAAGGTCACTTGAGGAGTAGCTGGTCATGATCACCAATCAGCTGGCTGAATGCCAAATGCGCATTACTGAATTGGCCACATCCTTGGTAGACCAGAAACGGCATATCAGTGAGGTGGTTACCAAAGTCAAGGAGCAATCGGCCAAGATGAAAGTCATCCTCGGCAGTGCAAAAGATGACCACCAGACCGTAGATGGCATCCAGGAGATGATCTGGAAGGTGGCGGCGGCACTATTGGCTCTAGGAGCTAGACTGCCCGTGTCTGGGATGTAATCGTCTTAATCAACGCTGGTTGCGAACAATGTTGGATACTTGATATTTTTGTACTGCTTTCAACTTGGCTATAAAACTCTTATTGTAATCGACTATATAACCGATTCCCGATCTTAATCCATGCATTATGTTAATTGGCTTTTTTGACCGACTGCCTTCTATTCTCAATTGCTAGACGCGATCATGATCCGATCCATATGCTGGAGTAGTATGTATTTATGTATTTTCCATTGATTGCCATCGGTAGCACCGACCCCTCAAGCGTTTCCAATATATAGGAATTTTCATCAACAAGCCGAATTATCTTATATGGTCCTTCCCATGTCGGTGACTGTGGAATAGCTGAGGTCAGGGTCCTTTAAAGGAGCCCACGGCCATCCTGCTAGAGGGTACCGGGCCACAAGGTTACCATGGTTTCAAGCGAACAAGGCCGCAGGCCCACTCTTCTTCAAGGCCCACGGCATACCGCCTGCCCGACCGGGCTCCACCCCGCGACAGAATGCCCCTGCATAAAGTAGGGCGCACGGTCTGACGCCCACAGCCTGAGACCAACTAACCCTGGCGAATCGACAGGCGTGGGTCGGGAAAGTGGAGAGCATATCCTTCGGTGGCAGCTGAGCCAGACGAGTGAGGACAAACGGGATACTCATGGGCCAACCTGATGCAATGCCAGGTGGCACCCCCATGTAATATCCCCTCCCCCCAGTATATAAGGCGGGAGGGGCAACCCTGTAGAAGGGGGGAAGAAAAAAGAGAAAAGAGAAAAGAGAAGAGGCTCATATCAACAAGAACACAGGACTAGGGTATTATCTCCACCGTGAGAGCCCGAACCTGTGAAAAAGATCACCCTCGCATCCTGTGTTACCATCTTGCCCTGATCTCGCACGAATCCCCTTGAATCACAAATCTCATTGCCGGCGGAACCGATCGTCGACAGTTGGCGCGTCAGGTAGGGGCCCGTGTCAAAATGTCCGTTGAGCTTTATGGCTGCAACGAGCGAAGTCTCCACAGTTTTCTCCCCGGGTCAGGTTTTCCGCTTCGGAAGCCTGGTCTTTATCGCCAACAGCCTTGGGAATCTTTCCCTCTCTGAAGAGGCCGCGTTCCAGCATGGCGAGGTCTCCCGGGAGCCATCGTCGTGACTTCCGCGCAGATTGGGAGGTCCCCCTGTATCGTGCTCAAAAGCATTGAGCAGGGGACTGAAGACCCGGTCCTGCCAGGGTGTCGGATCAACAGGTGCCGAGTTGCGAATGGTGGGTGTTCTCACCGCCAAACCACTCGGCACCTCCGAGCGCCTAGGGCTATCTCCTTCGGCCTCGCCCAGCTCACCGGCCGAGTCAGAAGAGAGCCTGGAGAGTTGCTGGAATTTCCGCAGAGTCTGCGTGATCGAAGGCTCGCGGGCGAATTCGCAACAACGCCTCGACACCTCAGGGGCCGCTGATTTGGATGGCGGCCAAAGACAGTAGCCGACGCGCGCTGCGCTCTACGAGACCGCGCCCGCGGCGTCAATGAAGACATTCTGCAAGCCAAGATGGGGGACCAAGCGGTCTTCCATACTCCACAGCAGAATATCGTCGCCTCCAAGACACTCTTGGATACCTTGAGCCCCATGCTGGAGGCTGGTAATCCAGCCGCCCCGATCGTGGCCCAAGTAAAGGCCATGGTGACGGTGGCAGCAATCCAGCAGGCTCAGACCGACCAGCCGGCAAAGGTGCAATCACACACTCCGGTGAGGACCCAGACGGCCAGTAGTCGGCCGGGTCGTGAAGCCCCCCAGCGGGGACGTTATATTCCTCCCCGCGGGGATGACTTGCGCCACAGCCTCAACCGCGACCTTCGTTCCGACCTCGACGCCAGACGGCGCGATCGAGAGAGGGAGGAGTAGCGCTGTCATGCCGACGAGTATGAACGTTTCGGCATCCTTCCAGAAGATCGCGTCGCGCGCCAAGCCCGATCCCCTCTGCGTCGGTCACCGCTCGGGAGTTGTCGCGGGGTCATTGAAGGGGTTCGTGCGTTTACCCCTCACCTACGCCGAGTGGTCTGGCCTGATGGGTTTAACCCCAAGGGCATCACTAGGTTTGATGGAGAGAGGGACCCAGAGGCTTGGTTACAGGTGTACGCTCTAGCGGTCAGGGCTGCCGGGGGGGATCAGAAAGTGATGGCAAATTACTTGCCGGTTACTCTCTCGCCCCTGGGCCAAGCTTGGCTCACCGGACCCCCAGCGAACTCTATAGATTCCTGGGGAGAGCTGTGTAAACAGTTCATTTCAAATTTCCAAGGCACGTATGAGCGCCCCGGCACCCCCTGGGACCTGTATCAGCTGCACCAAAAGAAGAATGAGTCCCTGCGGGAGTTCGTCAAGCGCTTTATGCACAGGAAGAGTACTGTTCGGGATGTCACCGATGCGGTTGTGATAGCTTCCTTCCAGAAGGGAGTCGGCGACCCTGATCTCTTCAAGAAGATGTCCCGGAAGCCACCAACGTCGGTTCGTGAGCTGTTCGCTCTAGCGGACCGCTACACTTCCGCCTCCGAGGCCTTGGCGGAGCGGCACGACGAGAAGAAGGATCAGGCCGAGCCCCCCAGGCGGAAGGAGAAGAAGCGCAAAGGTGAAGAGCTAGTGGCAGTCGCTGAACATGCCCGCCCTCGTGCACTCAAGGAGGATGGGTATGACAAGGTGATGAACTCGCTTTGCCCCTTCCATCCGAAGGGAAGACATGCCGCCAAGGACTGCTTCACTTTGAAGAGATTCGCCTGGGAGAGCAAGAAGTAGGCTGCACAAGGTCCGAATGGACACGCCGCCAAGCAGCCTCCCCCCAAAGCTGAGGAAGACTATCAGGAAGCCAGTCTCGAGCTTAATTACATATTCGGGGGTCTGGCCGCGTACGAGTCCAAGCGGAAGCAAAAGCTTACCGCCCGAGACATCAACGCAATAGCGCTGAAAACCCCCCAGTATGTGCGGTGGTCCGAGGTCGTGATAACTTACAACCGCTCGGATCACCCGGATCGAGTCCCCTTCCCCGGTAGATATCCGCTTGTCTTGGCGCCGGTTGTCTGCAGCATCAAGCTCAAGAGGGTGTTGATTGACGGCGGAAGTGGGCTCAACGTCCTCTTTGTGAAAACTCTCGACAACATGGGAATTCCCCGGTTGGAGCTTAAGCGTGGGTCGTCGCCTTTTCACGGTGTGATACCCGGAACGTCGGCGACACCACTCGGACAAATCACTCTGCCGGTCACTTTCGGCGCAAGAGATAACTACCAAACAGAGAACCTCAGCTTCGAGGTGGCTGATTTCGCGACAGCGTATCATGCCATATTGGGAAGGCCAGCGCTAGCCAAATTCATGGCGGTTCACTATGCGTGCACGACCTTTGAAAATGCCAGGGCCGAGTGGTATTATCACTTTACGTGGTGATATCAAGCAGTCTTTTCTTGTGACAGGGAGAGCTACGAGATGGCCGAGACGCTGGAGGCGCAAGCAGGCCAGGAGAGTATTTGGCAAGAGGCGGATTCCGACAAGCCGGAAGGTAGCGTCCCTACCCATAGGGTGCCAAACTCCGGAATTGGTCCCGAAGAAGGTACCAAGAGAATTATCCTCGACCTGTTCGATTCGGCTCAAACGGCCTTGATCGGGACAGGGCTCGGAGAGAAATAGGAAGACGCGCTCGTCACCTTTCTGCGGGCAAACAAAGACGTCTTTGCCTGGAAGCCGTCGGACATGCTTGGAGTTCCCAGGGAGGTGATCGAGCATGCGCTGAACGTGAATGAAGCGGCCAGGCCGATCAAGCAGAGGTTGCGACGGTTCGCTCAAGACCGCTGGGAAGCCATCAGGGAGGAGATCACAAAGCTGCTAGCCGCACGCTTTATCAAAGAAGTGTATCATCCCGACTGGTTGGCAAACCCTGTACTCGTTCAAAAGAAGAATAAAAGTTGGCGCATGTGTGTTGATTATACCGACCTCAACAAGGCATGCCCAAAAGATCCCTTCGGTTTGCCCCGCATCGATCAAGTGGTAGACTCCACTGCTGGATGTCAACTCCTCAGTTTTCTGGATGCCTACTCAGGCTATCACCAAATCCGTCTTCGAGAGGAGGATTGCAAGAAGACTTCGTTCATCACTCCATTTGGAGCATATTGCTATGTCACGATGCCGTTTGGGCTGAAAAACGCTGGCGCGACTTATCAGCGTGCGATACAGCGGTGTTTTCACCATCAGCTCGGACGCAACGTGGAGGCATATGTAGATGATGTAGTGGTTAAAACGCGAGCGAAGGACAGTCTCACCTCTGACCTGGCCGAGACGTTCGAAAGTCTAAGGGCGTTCCGGATGAGGTTGAACCCTGAGAAGTGTGTTTTCGGAATTTCTTCCGGGAAACTGCTCGGATTCATTGTCTCTCATCGTGGGATCGAGCCAAATCCAGAGAAGATCGAGGCCATTATGAGGATGAGGCCACCTACCAGCCAGAAAGATGTTCAAAAGCTTACTGGTTGCATGGTGGCGCTTGGCAGGTTCATCTCCCGGTTGGGGGTTCGGGGGATGCCTTTCTTTAAGCTCCTCAAGAAGCAGGACCGTTTCGAGTGGACAGTTGAGGCACAACAAGCCTTCGAAGAACTCAAGGTGTTCCTCTCCACCCCCCCAATCCTAGTCTCGCCGGTGCCAGGAGAACTTCTCCTGCTTTACATAGCGGCAACAGCTCATGTAGTCAGTGCCGCAATAGTTGTGGAGTGGGAGGAATCAGGGCACCGCTACGGTCTACAGCGCCCGGTCTACTTCGTCAGCGAAGTACTGGGTGAATCTAAGGTGCGATATCCTCAAGTTCAGAAGCTGCTGTACGTAGTGTTGATCTCATCGCGGAAGCTGAAGCATTATTTCCAAGGACACTTGATTTCAGTAGTGACTTCTTTCTCGGTGGGAGAGGTCCTCCATAATCGGGAAGCTGCTGGGAGAATCTCAAAATGGGCGGCCGAGCTTGGAGCCTTCGATATCTCGTTCAAGCCGCACACCGCCATCAAGTCCCAGGCCTTGGCCGACTTCACGGCCGAGTGGACTGAATTCCAAGCTCCCCGTGTCGAAAAAGAGCTGGAGTATTGGACCATGCATTTCGACGGATCTCTCATGCTCGGCGGGGCCGGGGCTAGAATTCTCCACATCTCGCCGAGAGGCGATCGACTCAAGTACGTCCTTCGGATTCAGTTTTCGGCCTCGAACAACGCCGCAGAGTACGAGGCACTCATCCACGGGCTTTGCACCGCCATATTGCTCGGGATCCGACGATTGGCGGTCCACAGAGACTCGCAGTTGGGGTGAGCCAGGTACAGAAGGATTGGTCGTGTGTCGATCAGACTATGACAGCGTATTGTCAACAGGTCCGAGAATTGGAGGGCAAGTTTGACGGACTGGAGTTGGTCCATGTCCTGCGCTGCAATAATGAAACAGCGGACGAGTTGGCTAAGATGGGAGCCACTCGGGCAGAGGTCCCGAGTGGAATCTTCATCCAGGATCTTTACGAGCCAACAGTTACTAAACGACGAGAGCCAAGTAAGGATCCTGAGACTGAAGTCCTGGTCATTAACCCTGACTGGAAGGCTCCATATCTAGATTATCTTTTGATGGACAAACTTCCTGAAACTCCCACTCTGGCCGAGCGCATTTCGCGACAAGCCAAGTCCTACGTGGTGATTGGGGGAGAGCTCTTTCGAAAGAGCGCCTCCGGTATCCTTAGGCGGTGCGTTTCATAACAAGTGGGAAAGGACCTGCTCAAAGAAATCCACTCGGGAATGTGCGGCCATCACGCTGCATCAAGCGCCCTGGTTGGGAAAACTTACCGGCAGGGCTTCTTTTGGCCTACAGCGGTGACGTATGCGGAAGAGATCGTTCGAACTTGTGAGGGCTGCCAGTTCTATGTGAGGTAGACACATTTGCCGGCACAGGAGCTGCAAACCATCCCCATCTCTTGGCCCTTCGTGGTATGGGGACTCGAGCTATTCGGACCCCTCAAGAAGGCACAAGGCGGCTTCGCCTACCTCTTCGTAGCCATTGACAAGTTCACCAAGTGGATCGAAGCTAAACCAGTCGCCACGATCACTGCAGTCAAGGCCAAGTAATTCTTCCAGGATATTGTGGTCAGATTTGGAGTTCCCAACCTGATCATTACAGACAATGGCACCCAATTCGGGAGCGAAGAATTTCAAGAGTGGTGCGGAAGCGTCGGAATCAAGATTTGCTTCGCCTCGGTGGGTCATCCGCGGAGCAATGGGCAGGTTGAGCGGGCTAATGGCTTGGTCCTCCAGGGTCTCAAAGCCAGGATTTTCGATCACCTCAAGCCATATGCTGCCCGATGGGTGAAAGAATTACCGTCAGTACTTTGGGGACTCAGAACCACTCCTAGCCGAGCAACTGGGCAAACTCCCTTTTTCCTAGTTTATGGTGCAGATGCGGTTTTGCCAACCAAGATAGAATTTGGATCCTCGAGGGTCCGGAATTACAAGGAAGCCGAGTCCGAGGAAAGCCGAGTGGTAGAGCTTGATCAACTCGAGGAGGCTCGAAATGTTGCAGCCATCCAGTCGGCCAAGTACCTCCAGGGACTTCGGCGCTACCATTCTCGCAATGTCCGAAGTCGTGCCTTCTCAAAAGGAGATTAGGTCCTCAGAAGGAACCAGAAAAGTGAGCACAAGCTCTCTCCGATTTGGGAAGGCCCGTACATTGTAGAGGAGATAGTTCGACCAGGTGCCTATCGACTCAGACGTGGAGATGGCGCGGTTTTGGCGAATACTTGGAACGCCGAACAGCTACGACGCTTCTACGCATAAGTTATGTACCCGACTCTCACGCGTTAAATAAAGTTGTGAAATGTTTCATTTTCTGAATTCCTACTTTGTAATGTTAGTCCCGAGTGGTTATTATCCGACTAGTATAGCGTTTAATCCCAGTTGCGCCGGTACAAAACGCATGGAAATAAAGACCGCAATGAGCGGATGAATCCGGCAGTTTGTACCAGTGCGCGAAACAGGAAAAACAAAGCTAGAAAATACTGACCACTCACGGACTACAATTTGCAGCGCTAGAATTTTTTCGAGAAAGCAACACCTAGTCACAAGTTTCTAACTGTCAAAAGTTCGAGCCTTAACGCCTCGCTGCTGGCGCTGGAGCGATTGACTAGGACAGCTAACTAGGCAAAACCTTAAGCTCGGAAAAATTAAAACGGCGAAGACCGGGCAAAAGTTTATGTTTTATTCCATAATAAACTTTTCACATCGCTAATCTTTTTCCACCCCATTTTCTCGCATTAAAAAAAAAAGAGAAGAAGGGAAAAAGAGAAGAAAACAAAAAAAGGGGGGCGCTGCTGGTGCTGCTGCTGGTGCGTTAGCTGAGACTGTCGGAGTCAGGGTCGCCGAGGTTAGGCGCGGTGCGCGCGGCCTAGAGCTGCGAGGATCTCGTCCTCGACCACCCAAAGGGGTGGTATGAGGCGGACGAGCGCCTCAGCGGCTAGGGCGTCGCGACGCTCGCGCCCTACCATCTCCGTGATGACTTCAGCTACCTCAGAAAGCCCTAGCGCCGCCTCCAATAAGGCAGCCACGACGGCGGCGTCCCTGGCAGCCCCAGCCTGCTCCTGCGCCTCCAGTACAGCGAAGTCGTGGTCTTCCCAATACTCCACCTCCTCCAAGCTATAGAGTAGGCCGAAGAAGCGGTGGCGAAAAAACGCCGCATGAGGGCCAAGCAATCTCCTCATGGTAGACATGGCGGGAAGCTTGGAGAAAGAAGAAGAAGAAGACTCGAAAAAGAGGGCGATCGCTCAAGAGCGGTAACACCCCATTTATAGACCATGCATGGCCCGGAAGCCGAGATGACACCATTTAAAAGCACAGAAGACGAAGCGGCGCTGCGACGCTGCTGATATTTTCAAAATACGCAGATGACCAACGCGTGGGCCGAAATAAAAAATTTACACACACCACTCGACGTGGTCCCACAGATGGAACGTGCACAGCACCATCTGGGGTGTAAAGGCCACGAGCCTAAGTCCCGGCGCTCGGGGGCTGTACCAGTCGGCTGAAGGCCACCCAGAAAAGCGTGACGGGGGCGAAAAGGCCACGAGCCAAAGTCCCGGCGCTCGAGGGCCGTACCAGTCGGCTGAAGGCCATCCATAAAGGCGTGACGAGGGCGAAAAGGCCGTGAACCTATGTGTTAGCAACTCAGACAAGCGGAAAAGAGCGAAGGAGGTTGTGAGCTCACGTAGCGGAGAGCAAGGCAGGCAAATTATATCTAAATAAGAAATACAACATCTTGAACAAGATCAGGCATTCAACATCGGTCTACGTTAAAAGTCAAAGATCAAGATTCTCCAATAAAGCCTGCGTTGTGCTGGAGACCTCTTCCAGAAGCGCATCGGCCTGCCCTTCGTCGCAAGCAAATCCTTCCTTAATAGCTTCGAGGTCAACTCGAGGGTAGAGGGACTTCACGACCGCCAGAGGTTGGTTCGCACTTGATGACGCCGACTCCCTGGCATACGCCCTCACTCTCTCAACCCTGCTCGTGAGGAGTGGAATGGCGTCGTCCGTGGGGGCCAGCTCAGCTTCATCGCCGCGCAGGAGGCCCAGTACCGGCTCGCAGGCATCGCGCAGCTCGACACTTTCTCGGCAGTCTCTACTTCCTTCTTGCACTCTGCACGGAAGCCAAACCGTCGTCAGTAAACATGTCCGCCTCAAGCAAACCGAAGCGGAGCCGAGTGACTTACTCTCCTACTCCAGCCGAGTCCTCTCCAGGTAAACTTTGCCTTCAAAATCGGACTTCTTCGAAGCCTCTAGCTGTGTCTCGAGCTCGGCGATTGTCGAGTCGCGTCCTGAAACATGAGGATTCCGTCATTCTTCCCAATTATTTAAGAGAGCGTCCATGCCAAACCCAGGGGAGAATCTTACCTTGGAGCGTATGCTCAAGCTCCGCCTTTTCCTCTCGGAGTTTCATGCACTAGGCCTCCAGCCCATGGACCTCTCTCCATCTTCCTTCGCCGATCTCATTGATCTTGTCTTGATATTTTTGGTGTTCTTTGAGCTTGGGGAGCACCTTCCGAAAAAACTGTGATCTCTTCTCCGAGCGCTCCCCCATATCCTGGGTGTCACAGCAAAGTCTCAGGAGGGGGTCATCATTTCGTGATGTTAACAGACTAAAGAAGAATAGAAGACTTACCCTGACGAGCTCGCTGCACCTGAAAGTGAGCTCATAGAGCTCCATTCGGGCCGCCACCTCCGCTTCCTCGTCCTCCTCCATTCCATTCCAGTTGGAACCCCCATCACACCACACGGTCCGGGTCGGGGGCTTCGAGAGAGGACCAAGTGGTGGCGGCTCTCGATGGACCTCCTCCACTTCGGGAGACGAAGCCGGGTCAAGCTCCTCGACCGCCGGACCACCCGACGGCTCGGCGGTCGAGCCAGCCGCTGGAGGGGGCGGCGCCCCAGCTGCTGGAGGAGACGGCGACCTAGCCGACGGGGAGGTGGTCCCCCTTGGAGAAGTTGGCTTCGGGGGCTCCCTTTCATGAGACTCCTCCACCGGGATGTCCATGGTGGGAGCCCTGGGTCGTCAAAAAGGAAGCATGTCAGCACAGGTAAAAACAAAAAGGCAAGGATTACCCGAAAGAATACCTCCTGGATTTCTTAAACTTCATCCCAGGCCTCATCCGAGCCTGACACCACTTGGAGGAGAGCCCAACCCGACGCCAGCTGTCGGGGCTGCTCTTGAGCCAGAGGGCCGGGGCTCTATGCCTTGTTGCCCAGGGACACTGGAGGTTGAAGGCCCGACCGGTGAGGGATCAGAAACCTCCTCCACTGACCGCCGGCGCAGCTCATCGGCCGAAGTGTCGGCGCGTTGGCTTTGAAGGTTCCGGCCAGAGAGGCCGACGGCCGGGCGTCGGCTCAAAAGCACCGCGTTCCTGGAAGACAGACAACCACCAATTGTCAAGGCCATGGATCAGGCAGAGCTCACGAAGTAACTTCAAAAGGTACTCACAGGAGGGGGAGGGTTTGCCGCCGAAAACTTGTGAGGGCAGCCCCTGTTGGTGATCTCAGTGCCTGGAGCGAAAAAGTCAATCACCCACACCGCGAGCATATCTCTCGGGAGGGGTGCGTCCGATTCCCGGGTGGGGTCCTGGGTCCCATTGTACTGGAACTCGAAGTGAACCCGCTCCTTCAACGGCTGCACCCGGCGCTTGGCGAAGCTGATGGCAATGCCGACTCCGGTCAAACCCTTGACCTTCAATTCTCCAATCAGTGCCAGCAGATCGGCGATCTTGGTCAGCTTGGGGCGGCCATCTGGGGCATCGCCCCAGCATCGAGAGGCTTTTGGGGCGTGGCCAGTGAAAGGAGCGAGGAAGGGGTCAATGTTGGCGCAGTAAAACCACTCCTGTTTCCACCCCTTGAGAGAAGATTTGAAGGGGATGGAGAAGTAGTATCTTTTCACGCCCTCCTGCAGCTGGAATCCCGCGCCCCCGATGGCACTGGGAGAGCTCCGAGTCGGGTGGGGCTTCATAAAAAAGATGAATCGGAACAAATCGAAATGAGGCCGGATTCCAAGAAACACCTCGCAAAGCTGAACGAAAATAGCGATGTGAAGAATGGAATTGGGATTCAAGTTGATCAGCTCGATTTCGTAGAAGTGAAGGAGCCCTCGGAAAAAGGTGCTCCCAGGAACACTGAACCCCCGCCAAAAGAAGGACTCGAAGACCACAATCTCATTCTCCTGAGGTACGGGGTAAGGTTCACCTACGGCGGGCCGGGTGGAGATCAATTCCAGTGGAGGAAGAACGTCGGTCGTGACCAGCTCCTCCAGGCGAGACTTCGTAGTAATGGAGGTCTCCCACCCCGTGGTCGCCGGGCCAGCGCTACCCTCCGATGATGACGAAGAGGCTGAAGAAGAAGACATCTCGAAGAAGTAAGGCCTATGGGGGGAACCGCCGCAAACTTTGGGCACGAAACTGGGAACCCTAGTCCGTCGAGATCACCTTCAGAAGCCTCGGAGACGTGATAACTGCTCTGGGGGGCAGAAGTGTCTTTCCCCCAGCAAGGGTTCCCCTGTTTGTTGGAAGTGGGGCCAAATTTCTATCGTGCGACGGGAAGACAGTAACGGGCCGCACACATATCACTGAGCCAGATCTAGGGCACGCCCCACGTTGGGCCCTACGCTGTGCCGCGCAAGACGCGACTAGGTGTCAAGTCTGGTTCGAGGTTTGGGATAAAATGCACCCCATGATGGGCCCGAACGCCGGCCGCCACGGAAGATTGGGGCCGGGCACTTTCCGAACATCCTCTAGCGGTACATCCCATAATTTGGGGTCAAATGCTGGTCATGGCTATTCTGCATGATTGGGTATCGTCGGAGGATCCAACCAAAATGGTCTTGAGGATACGCTCCATGAGAGTCAAAGCCGCGCGCAGTAAACGGGCGTGGGTATCACTCTGCGCGACCATGGTACGCCCCATGAGGGTCAATTGAGCTCTAAGCCGATTGTCGCGTACCGTAATCGGGCGCGGGTACCACTCGGCTACAAGCCACCCAGCCTTGAGCCAACCAATTTCAGGTACGCCCCATGAGGGTCAATGTAACACCCCGGCATTTAATATGCCCGAATGCTACCAAACAAAGTCTAAGCAACCTCTAAATACCACAATTACAAGTAAATTACAGCAAAAGAACAAATGCTAATACCAAAAATTTCAGCAGCATCTCCTTTGTTTTTCCATGATTTGGAACAACAACAAAGTATCACAAGTTATATCATAATGGAAAGCATCTAAAACAGCGATAACATGTGACATAGCAACAATATAAGTCCAGGATAAAGCTTTCAACCACTTCATGAGCTAAACGAATCAAATAGTAAGACCGAGCACACAGTTAAGCAATTCTCCAAGTTTCATGGCAATACTTTCATTATCGTGACTCCAAATGATAACACTGTCTAATTTGTGTGGAGCTACGTGTAGATTTGTAGCTAAACCCTTTTTCCCGCATGCCGGTTTCATGGTACCTAAGAAAAACAACATAAACACAAGCGTGAGTTCATCACTCAGCAAGTATATTGCAATGGAACAAGAAAATACATTCCAATACCTTCATCACCACTTTTCACATACAACATCATACACATCTCATATTCATAGTGTAAGCATATCATTGACATCATCATAAATCATCCTCATATAACATCTTCATATAATGCAATGCCATGTAATGCAATGCGATGCACATATCTCCTGGAAACTCATACCGGTATGGTTGAGTGCACACCCGTCGGTGTGCACCCTCTCCCCCCTTCCATCCCGAAGATGGTGGGTGCCTACTCCTCGCTTCCATTCACCGCGGTGAATGGAATCACGATGTAGGACTTACTCATTGGCTCTTCGGATTAGTTATAACTTTCTCACCGACCTTCCCGGACTAGTTATGACTTTCTCACCGCCCGGGCCATGTAACATGCCATGTATGCATTTATGCCAACATCATATTTAACTTGTACATTAACACATGGCATCATCACATAATAAACATACTCATCATATCAATGGCAAACATTAAAGCATGGCGTGTGAACATATCATATATTCAAACTTCAATCTCAATCAATCAAACAACCTACAATCGCTATTCATTACAATACACTTGCCTCAACAACGGGCGACGGATTGGCGAGAAGTAGAAGGCCCTCCCGGGGTCACACCACCTGCACATAGGGACCACACACTCACAATCATGTCCACAAAACAGTACGCAAACCCTCATCTACCCCGACATTGCCAACTACTCGCAAAACCCAAAAACAGAGGTTCTGTCCCGTCGGGACAACAGCCTTCCAAAAGGCATAACTTGAGTTCTAAGACACCGAATCAATTAAACGAGTACATCTTCGTGTAGCTTAGGAAATTTCCCAACTTTTTCTAGGTATAGGGAAAGGCTGATTCAGATTCTAAAGTTGTTTAATCTACAAAATACCGTGATCTTTTCCAATCACGTCACAGATTTTAACACGCTCGGTAAAACAGCCATAACTTTCAAACGGCTGATCGGAATTTAACGTTCTTTATATCCACTGAAAGATAATGAAATTATCTACAACTTCTTCAACATCCGTATGACCATATTCCGAATCTAAATTGGCGAAAAACTGAACCCTAGGTCGACTGCTCATGCTGTCCCAAAACAGAAACGTGGCAACATCTAGATATAATCCAATCTACTCAATTCCAGCACCACCAATTGATCTAAAAACTTGATAAACACCCTTAGAATAGTATCTAGACCAACCCCAAGGATTCCCATGCCATACCTTTGCCCGACACACGAAAACTGAATAGATCTCCTCCCGGTTTGCGCGATCTCCTTCCTCGCTCCAAATCCACCGGATCTCCTCGTCGCGGAGCACTCCAATGGATGGATCTTCGAGGTGTTGAGGTGGGGATCTCCCCTAGGGGCAGCAAGGGAGGTGGAGAGGGGAGGAGAGGGGTGGTGGCGCCATGGGGGAAGATGGAGAGGAAGGGGAAGGGTGGAGGCGCATGGGGGGCTAGGGGGTGGTGGCTAGGGTTGGGAGAGGGAGTTTGGGGCGCACCAAGGGGTGGGGGCCAGATTTGGATGCCCAAAAGTCCCCCCCCTTGGGCCCAAACCCTTCCACCGGAGGCCCAACTCAACCCCCAAGGCCCAAAGTCCCCCGGAGAGGCCCAAAACACCCGAAAACGGCCCAAAAACACGCTATAAATGGTATAACGTAAAGTTTTATCCTCCATTTACATATTTTATAATGTTTTGACCTCAACATCCACATTTTATAAGATTACGACACTCCGTGGTGATACATCACTTCATAAGGCCCAAAAACGTGAGTAAACCTCAAGCCGTAAGGTTTTATTCTCTAATTTCACATTTTATAATGTCACACCATACCGTAGTGTCACAGTCAATTGAGATCTAAGCCGATTGCCGTGTACCGTAATCGGGCGCGGGTACCACTCGGCTACAAGCCACCCGGACTTGAGCCAACCAATTTCAGGTACGCCCCATGAGGGTCAATTGAGCTCTAAGCTGATTCTGCGTACCGTGATTGGGCGCGGGTACCACTCGGCCACGAGCCACCCGGCCGCGAGCCACCCTGCCATGAGCCATGCGGCCGCAAGCCGTCCGGCCCCGGTGGAGTTACCGCTTGAGCGAGAGCTGCCAAGCCCCGACGGCAGTTCTGGGTACTAACAAGTTCTTTATGATCTTCTTACCCTCGAGGGTCTCTGAAGTAGCAGGACAAGGTACTCCGATCCTAAAGCACTTGGGGGCTGCTGTGGAATAGCTGAGGTCGGGGTCCTTTAAAGGAGCCCACGACCGGCCTGCTAGAGGGTACCGGGCCACAAGGTTACCATGGTTTCAAGCGGACAAGGCCGCAGGCCCAGTCTTCTTCAAGGCCCACGGCATACCGCCTGCCCGACCGGGCTCCACCCCGCGACAGAACGCCCCTGCATAAAGTAGGGCGCACGGTCTGACGCCCACAGCCTAAGACCAACTAACCCTGGCGAATCGACAGGCGTGGGTCGGGAAAGTGGAGAGCAGATCCTTCGGTGGCAGTTGAGCCAGACGAGTGAGGACAAACGAGATACTCATGGGCCAACCTGATGCAATGCTAGGTGGCACCCCCAAGTAATATCCCCTCCCCCTAGTATATAAGGCGGGAGGGGCAACCCTTTAGAAGGGGGGAAGAAAAAAGAGAAAAGAGAAGAGACTCATATCAACAAGAACACAGGACTAGGTTATTATCTCCACCATGAGAGCCCGAACCTGTCAAAAAGATCACCCTCACATCCTGTGTTACCATCTTGCCCTTATCTCGTACGAATCCCCTTGAATCACAAATCTCATTACCGGTGGAACCGATCGTCGACAGTGACCATTTACCGAATCAGGTTTCCTTAGATCCAATCGGCAATATAGTTTTCCACACCAAATCGGCTTCATTGAACGTTTTTGGTACGACTCTTTTATTGTATGCTCTAGCAACCCTCTCTTTGTTCTTTTTAAGCCGATCCAACATAATTAATCTCGTCTTTGCCAAATCATCTAAACCATCGATCATTAGTTCTTTGTACTTGTTAACCGACAAATTATCTTGTCTGGCTAACCTCAGGGAGTCAATGTTTATTTCTACGGGCAGAACGGCTTCTTGCCCATATACTAACTGGAATGGGGACAACTTGATTTATCCGTGGTATGCTAACCGATATACCCACAATGTCTCCGATAGCGTGGAGTGCCAATTACTAGGTTTTTCATCAATCTTCCTCTTTTATCAGCTTGATCAGGGTTTTATTGGATGACTCGGCCTGTCCGTTAGCCTGAGCATAATAAGGTGAAGAATTAAGCAGCTTTATGCCCAGACTTTGTAACACCCCGGCACGTAATATGCCCAGAATGTCACCACAACAGCTAGGGACAACAACCATAAACATATTTAGAAGTAAATTACAGCAACTACACTATTGATTTTAACAAAATTTCAGCAGCATAAACTGTGTTTTTCCATGGTTTTAAGCATCAATAATATAATCAAAACACCATAGCATAATAGAGGACTTCGATCAACTAAATAAAAGGATTTCAGCAACAGTTCAAGCCCAACAAATAAATTAACATCTCATGAACCAATACGGGGTGAACAATTATTCATAGCAAAAG
The DNA here is from genome assembly GCA_036346355.1 of Rhipidocladum racemiflorum. Lineage (NCBI taxonomy): Eukaryota > Viridiplantae > Streptophyta > Magnoliopsida > Poales > Poaceae > Rhipidocladum > Rhipidocladum racemiflorum. Next base: position 53,079,812 of record CM070577.1, on the reverse strand, counting down.
ATACGTCATAAACCATGTCTAGTTCAATAAAGTAATCCATCACAACTATCGAATGGGTATGAAATTTTCTGTTCAGGTGATGCCAAGTGAAGGCATGTGTCTAGCTCCCTTTCCCAAATGCCGAACTCAAGGTATCTAAAAAAACATTAAACAACAAGCGTGAGTTCATCACTCAGCAAAGTGTATTACAATGATACAAAACAATAACAATTCACATACATACTTTATGCTATTCACACATCATGAGAAACAACTCATAAACTTCTTCATTTATGCTCTATTTATGCAATGCAATGCAACATGTCTCTTTGCTTAGCACATACCGGTATTGTCGAGTGCACACCCGTCGGTGTGCACCCTCTTTCCCTTCCATCCCGTGGAGGGTGCCTACTCTTACTGACTCGCTCCCACTCACAACCATGGATGGGACTACGAGGTAGGTCTTTCGTGTTCACTACGTGTGAACACAGAGGCCCGCATTAGAATGGGTCGCCTCTTCCATTATGCATGCACATATTCCATAAACATGAATTTACTTGCATATAAACTCGATTTAAACAACGGCATAACCATTTAACCATTCACATTCATCGTATCACAAGCAAAGATCAAACATAGCAACATTAACATAACACATGGAAAACTATATCATTACGTAACATAATGGCCCCCTAAACCACAACCACTACAATACACTTGCCTTCAACCTCGCGAGACGGAGTGGCGGGATGTTGAGGGCACTCCCGAGGTCACACCACCTGCACACAGGTAAAATACACTCAAAAACATGCCCACAAAACAACACACAGCAGGCTTCCAACAAGCATATCTTGAGTTCTACAACTCCAAATATGGTAAACGACTACATTTTCTCGAATCTCAGGAAATTTCCCAACTTTTCCTAAGTATTCGCGAAAACTGATTCGGCCTCCAAAATCCTCTAATCTACAGTTGATCACAGACTATACCATTCGCATCACAGATTGGACAGTGTTCGTTAAAACGATCATAACTTTTAAACGGCTGAACGACATTTAGCATTTTCGGTGCCCAATTAAAGGTAATTCGATTATATACATCTTTCGCAACAACTAACCGACCATATCATGACTCTAAAATCCTCATAAACGCGTCCCAACACCGACTGTCAATCCTGGCCGAGAGCCACTCGCGAGACATATCTAGAATCCAACTTAACCCATCTAATTTCAGCACCTAAAAGAGTGTTTTAGGTATGGAGTCTCCCATATAACAACACCTAGACCACCAAAAAAGAACCGCATTTCGTTACCTCTTCTTGGAGAATTGAACGATGACGAAATCCTTTCTTCTGTCCAGCCGCTCCTTCCTCCAGAACCGCAGCGAATCGCCGGAGATCTCCGGACCGATGATCCACCGAGCGAGGAAACAAAGAACACCGAGGAAGGAGAGGTGAGGGGCTGCTAGGGGAGGGGAGGGTGGCGGCTAGGGGGGAAACCCTAAGGGGGGCGCATGGAGGTGGGGAGGCGCAAGGGGGTGCTGGCCATAGGGGGCCGCATGGGGGAATGATGGGGGCAGCTAGGGAGGTCGAGGGGGAGGTGGGCTTGGGTTTGAGTAGGATACTCTCCCCCCACATGGGCCAAAAAACCCCCACCAAGGCCCAAACTTCCCCGGAAAGCCCAAAACTTAATCTCCTAAGTCCCAAACTCAATTCCCTAAGGCCCAATCCCTCCCGGAAAAGCCCAAACACCGAGAAATGCCCAGAAAGCGCGAAATAAACTCGTACCGTAATGCCACATTCTATAATGCCACATTCTATAATGTCACATTTCATAATGTCACATTCTCTCCCCCTTAACAGGATTCGACCTCGAATCCGAAGAACGCTAAAAACAAAACAATGTCCCCCGAGGGACTAAAGACTTCTTTGCAACACAAGACCACCGCACAAAAAAACTCAAACCGAACCAAACGACAAACCAACTCCAAAAACCAACACCTAACAAGAAAGAATTGACTTGGCTCAACTAAGTGCAGTTTCTCACAATTCCCAATAACATTTGCAAAAGACAACACTCCCTAGTATTCTATATTCCGGAGAACTTCCTGAACAAGGACTCCCACAAGAAATTTCCTCAATACGACCCATAAAAACAGTAACTCTCTTCCGAAAAACAAAAGACCAATATCCGAACTCAACTCTAAATTCCTTTTTTTTCAACTTCATTCACCAAAACCTTAATCTCATTTCTCAACCTGTCTACCACAATTCTTTAAACTTAAGATGACATAGTCAAATCGAGTCACATCTCTTTAACCACCGCTCGACCACCAAATCACTAATGGTATCTGATTGAATGACTAGGGTCCCCAACGTGAACCCCCAAGAACCAAGAAAACATTGATTCCCAACTCTTCCAATTGATTGACATTTAAATCGGAAGGATCATTACTAAGAAATGCCATCAAAAGCTATAACTCATTAAGGAACAACTTCCTTTCCAAGTCACAAACCATGATACACTTTTATTCCATCCTTTCCCAAGCATATCTCATCCCAGAGACATTGAGCTAAAACAGATGTTCACGATCGGACACCTTACATCAATTACCAACACCTTCTTCACAACCAACGATACTCTCAAAAAATTTGAACCAACATCACAACTTCCATCATGGTCCACCTTTTAAACCACAATCAAAGTTTTACACCTGGCCCAAGCTAGAGCCGTAACTCACTACCAAATCACAATTGGTGCTTTTCCCAAGAGGGTGTCGCCCTCATAATCTTTTCACGCAAACAACCAAGCCCAAGAGTATAAATCTTTATTATACTCAACAATAACCCATGGACATTCCTATTCTCATTCCCATCTATAGAGCAAAAGAAGTACGATTCTTTTGAACCAAAGTAGACCACATACAACAACTCGAACCCAAAGAGCTAAAAACCACTTTGGAAAGAATTTGACAACATCCCAAGAGCACTCATTTTATTTTCCTAAGCCAAAATGTAAAGGAAACTCAGTCTCTTACACCACAACCAAACTACCAAAAATTATTCATTCTTTCTTTTCATGCTAGAAAGCAATGGAAATCTCGATTCATGACATGAATGCAAACTTTTCAAGAGCACTCCGGATTAGTCGTATATCCATATATATATGACTTTCTCACCGACCTAGCTCAACAACTCTTTTATGATTAAATATATATAAACGATGTCATGTTTCCTTTTCACCATTCATTCATCATGTAACCACAATAGTGAATAATCATTCACAAAGAGACTTCATTCTCTTTATCAAATGATTGAAACACAAATAACATCGATGATTGCGATAATTCATATAAACTATGATGGCAGCACAGTTAACAGTAAAACACCACGTCGCATAACAACCCAACATCAATTGAAAGCTAAACTTGTAAAACATCGCATTTCAACCCAAAATCAACATTTTGGAAGAGAACAACAATTCTCAAGTCAAACATCTGCACTTACAACCGCCACAAATTCTCCCAAAGAGAAAGGGAAACACATTCTCTGAAGAAAACACTTCACCAACAAAATTCACTTATGAAACATTCATAAGATCCACCTTTTGAAGCACTCGCAAACACCACACACATTTTCCAAATAAATCCAACTCTAGTCACAATAGAGTTACAAATTAAGTGCTTAACTCAAGGGTTTCCAACACAACCCACCATTTCCATTTTCTCCATTTAAATATGGTCTCCAAAGATAATTCAGTTGAACGCGAAAGAGCGCGTCCCACTCAAATTCTTTTGGGTGCAGATCCCTACTCATGATATAAGCTAAACAAATTTGCCAAAACCAGAGATTGGCATAGTTCAATAACATACATTATTCTGGAATCCATCAACCGATTACTACCAAATCTACTCTTTCATCCTCAGTTTCGACCATCAAAGCCAAGTCCGCAACTTGACCAAAAATGCAATTTAATCAGGGGAGTTCTATTGCCCACTAAGCAGAACGCCTTAACAAACGGCATGCACTCCCAGGAAATCATATAATCAATCGAATCCGCAAATCTCTCAGAGAAGGTTCCACACGAATCCCACCATTTCTAGTATTCCAATCTCTTAACCATTAAGGATATTGTACTCACCAAAATTCTGAAAAGTCCATCACCCTTGAACAGAGCTTACAAAACCCAATCTTCTCTTAATTTCCTCTTCTTATTAACATAACCATAACTAGCTGTATAATCACCAAACCATAATCCAGACCCATCTCATGACAATTAACAAGGAGAACGAAGTTCTCACTTCTTCAACCCAAATAACTTATCTATTAATTCAGCATAATACGAGCCATCTCCCACACCATTGTGTATTCCAGTCCTAAACATACCTTCTCAACACTTATTCGATATAATCAACCGTTACTTTCCATACAACCCTTAAATCACATATTCAATACCCCCAGTTCGTTCCATCAATAAGCTCTTCTAATCATTCGATACGAACTCCAATAGTCATATTCCAACCACGGACCATAAACCAACATTTATGAAGGACAAACTCAACCTTTCGTACATTCACTCCACATTCTCCCATTCTTTGAGTTCACATCAATTAAGTCATTTTTCGATTTACAATTTAATTGACCCCTAAGCAACAAAAGCCAACACTCATCATGTCTCTACACCATCATACTCCCGTGCTTTACACCCTCACCTTGCTATAATAATCCCTCAATCAAAAGATTCTAGACCTTCTTAATCGGGATCTATACTACAGTTCTCGAACTTCAAATTAATTCCAAGGCTCACCACACGCTGCATAAAACACTAATCAACTTTCACTTAGATCAAATATCATTTCCTTTAATCCTCCTCTAACAACACAAAAATTTTAGGTTGTCTTCAAACAACCATTAACCTCACTCTAATCAAAATGGTAGTTTACATCATCTCAATGTTCTAACTACACAACACAGACATAAAATTTCTAAACACCCTCATGGGTCACCTACCCTTGACAAATAGGATGCAACCCCAAACTTGAAAGATAACCACAGCTCTTGAACAAGAACGAACACTGATAATCAGTTTCTCCTTTCCAGAAAAGAAAGAAAAACAAAACCCAAGCAGAATTACAAGAGAGATCAACTCTCAAATTCCCAGACTCATGTAGCAAAAGCTCTTCCAGTTAAACAAAAAACTTCAAACTTCCACGAAAGAAAAGGGTTTTCAAAGATGATTTCCCAAGCAAGTAAAATGACAAGATCAAATACCCCTTACTCTTACAAAGACACAGAACCTCAGCCCTCACAACTAGGTCTGGCACAACACAACAATAACCCTTTTTAACCTCGGAGGAAGAAACCACAAGAATAAATCGATAACTTTCTCCGTAAAGCAACCAACAAAATCGGGCGTCAAAGCCGGAAAAGCGACCAAAAGAGACGCAACACTAAACTCTTCTTCTTTGTCTTCAACCAAAGAAGACAAAACCAAGAACTGCCGAAGGAACAGTCAGTGAAAAAATCCAATACCAAACACTTTTCCTTTGATTTCAATCAACTAAGACCAAGAAAACCAACCAAAACCGATTGTCAGAACGGTAAATAAAATCCAAAAGCGTCTACCACTAGCTCTTCTATTTAACTCTAGCCAACTTCCCGAACTACGACAGAAAAGCCAAGAACTCTCCCCCATGGAAGGTTATTAGTCCTTCGGTGATGGTTCTAACCGACCACACCTACAAACCACAACCTTACTATGAACAAAAGGTGACCGAAACATTTCGGCACCACAACCTCACTTAATCACAATAACAAGAACAACTCAATTCATTCCTTTCATGAACATAGCAACATTCATTTAGAAATGTAGCATTCAACATCAAAACTTAAATACAACATTTAAGCGTAAAGCAACGATACCCATACTGTGGAGGATACAAAGACCGGGTGCACACGCATAGAGGTCCAAGAAGACCGTTGAGAAGGAACATGCATTCCATAGATCAAACCACGTTGTAATTGAAATAAGAGGCTGTAACCGTAAGGAAAGCTATCCTAGATAAGGAAGGACATGATTCCTTACTTGTAACCAACTCGGACTCATGTTATAGTAACTGAGCTAGACTCTTCCCCCCTCCCTGTATATAAGAAGGCCGGGAGGACCCAGAGAGAGAGAGAGAAGAACAAAGGAGAGCCATACAACATATAATCCCAAAACACAGGACTAGGGTATTACCTCCACCGTTGAGGGCCTGAACCTGTATAATTCCTCGTCTTGTGTTACCCATCGAGATCCTGATCTAGCGCCTTGCCCCACAAATTCACACCCCCTTAAGATTATTGCCGACACCAAACGTCAACAGTTGGCGCGCTAGGTAGGGGTAGCGTGAAGATCAACCCGAGTGATCGGGAGGCCAGTGAGGAACAAAACATCCTACAGAGTCGGTGTCATCTCTCTGCAGGGCAAGAGGAACGTATGCGTCTCCGGATGCTAGCGGTCCACAAGGGAAGTAAGGAGGGATCGGTCAAACAAAAAGCGTCGGGATCTCTCTACAAATATGGCTGCACCATTCGGACCATCAACGAGGTCCTCTTATGTCGCCTCGACCACCGCGCTAGGGGGAGCAATCCCGCCGCCTCCAACCTACAACAAACCATTACAAGTAAGGGCACAACATGTCACGACCAACTAAGTGGTACGAAAAACTTTGTATTCATGTCACGACCAACTAAGTGGTACGAAAAACTTTGTATTCTTACATACCTGGGAAACCAGCATCTGTCGAGGCCCTAGGAGCGTGTTGGAGTCCGTGTGGACAAGACACCTGGATCGACGGTAGTAGCGTGTAACTATCCACGGTGACGTGCGTCCAAGTGGCGATCTAGAAGGCCGTACGGCCAATTGCCAACGTTGCCCATAGCAGCCATGCCTGCACGCAACAAACAATTTAATAATTTCAATTGGTGAGGTAGTAAGAAAATTCCAATCATACAAACAGAGATACCAAACATACGATGTAAACATATAGTAAAAAAAAGGTAGTAAGGAAATTCCAGCAATTACAGGATGTAGCTAACAATTCGCATGATACTGTAACTTTCTTAAACATACACGCATGCATAATAGTGCTAATAGTGCTGACAACACGAAATCCGATCACACTTCTGAAAACCGTAATAATGCAACATACATGCATAAGGGAGTTGTACGATTATTACATTCAATACAAAGAGAATGCACTCCACAACATGGAAACATGCCTTACAGTCATGAAAGTCAAGCCCCTCCACCCGAAACATCCTTCCCATGACATTTGTTCTTCTTGTGGCCGTACTCTCCACAGAGGGCACACCTCCGGACAGGGCTTCCCACCTCAGACTCATCCATATCATTGCGGATGCGGCGTGTTTGGCGATGACTTTTCCCGCCCTTGACTCTGCTGATGTCAGGGACCCATGTACGTGTGGCATGATCAATTTCAGTGAAGTTTCCGGTGACACGAAACCCAAGCAGTTCACCGAGCCACGTTTGAACGACAGTCCCAATCATGTAGTACGGAGAAATGAATTGTACGCTGCTCATCTGAATCGGCCACGCAGTGTCAAGACATGCGAACATGGTTTATGAAGAAGTACGGCTTTAGGCAAGTGTAGATGCAGGTGTGGTCCGTACCGCCCCCAAAGCTCATTTCATGGGTGATTCTTCCACTAGCCATACCGAGCCCCTCATTATTCCTCAGTGTGACCTCAAATCGTAATTGCATGGTACCCATGACGACGACCCAGTGTAGGAGGGCTTTCTCAACCTTGTTTGCCATCCAAGCTGTAACGACGATGCAGTAAGGACTCTGAATGGTACTTGCATGCAACACTGCCGCGTCTTGCTGTCCCTGAAAATACCTCACCGTACCGTGCAGGACACCTTCGACGATAGCAATGAGAGGCATGCCTAGAAGACCCCTTATCACCCAATTGTACACCTCAGCCAGGTTGGTTGTCATCAGCCCGTACCTCACCCTGTTTGTGTCGTACAATAGTGCCCACTTCTCTAGTGGTTTTGACTCGATTTAGTGTGAGAAACACTTGATGTTTCTCGTAGGCCTCCTTCTAATGTTTGGTGGGTCAATTCCCGATAAGGGGTACAAACGCTGCAGTGCCTCCCAACTACTCCTCCAGCTTGCCTCTCTACATCACGTATCTGCTTGGTAGTGAGCTCATCAAGCTTCTCCCAGATGGCAACAAACTTCCTATGCTGATTTTGCTTGCACAACCTCTTGAACAGGTTCATGAGCCTCTTACTCTTGAAATATTTGACTAGGTTTGCCCCCATGTGTCGCATGCACCACCGGTTCTACAAATCTGACCACGAAAATGGCTCTTCAACATCTTCCTGCATCTTCTTTATTGCTTTCATCATCCCATCATGGCGGTCATGTATTATGCACACATTGGGCCTATCCTTCACAACAACGATCTTCAGTCTCCTGAAGAACCATGCCAACTCTCGTAATTTTCACCCTCCAAAAAAGCAAAGGCCACATGAAGTATTTGGTTGTTTTTGTCCACACCGATGGCCATTAGGATTTGACCCTTGTACTTGCTGGTGAGGAAAGTCCTATCCACGCACATGACCGGGCGGCAATGCATGAAAGCCGCCACACATGGCCCAAGTGCTAAGAAAGTACACTCCATGTCCAGGAAGCCGAGGGGGTTTTGAGATTCCCTTTCATGTATAGCAGTATATGTCATGGGGTTTCTCTCCTTCAGGACCTCCAGAAGTCGGGGAAGGTTGTCATAAGATGCCTCGAAGGTCCCGAAGCGCTTCTCCAATGCCTTCTGCTTCGTCCTCTAGGCTTTAGCATAGCTGATTTGGTATTTATATATGTTCTTCATAGCGAGAACTATGTGCTGTGCCTCCATGTCAACCTTGTCGACAATCTCTCCGTACATCACATTCGCAATGAAAGAGGATGTGAGGTTACGATGTCTCGATGTTACATTGCTAAGATCACAACTGTGCTGCACCACCTTCGTGACAACCCATTTCATCTCGTACTTGGGCTTGTGGGCATGAACCCGCCAACCACATTCGGCATTTTCACACTTCACCATGTAACAGTCTTTACTGGATTTGACCACTCTCGCCGGCCGCTGCAAGCTCATTGCCCATACCCTTATAGCATCCTGCAAAGCGGACTTCTTCGCGTACATTGCGTGCATGCGTACCTCATTTGGTCGGTACTCACATGTGGAGTCATGGGCATCATTCACTGCTAGGGCTCGCGCTTCAGCCCTATTCCAAGTATCGGGCACCTTTGCAGACATATTTCCATCATCGTCCGACAAAGATTCGTCATGGTCCTCCATGGCCAGTGCCTCTTTTTCCTCTGCCACTCGCTGATCATCCTGCTCCATCACATCAACTAACCCCTCAAACTCCTCCCCTTCATCTGCTTGTCCCATCGGTGCAGCACATGAATGAACATTCTCATGAACTTCTGCCACAGTTTCTGCCTGGACCGTAATAAGGGTTTCATCACTAGGAAGGTTTGTTTTGATCGTCGCCTGCACAAAGAGGATGAAATCCCAACCACACCGCCTTGATGCATTGATGTAGTTCCTCTAAGACTGAGACCGTTCCAACGGTCTAAGTACCCATACCGAGTCATGTGTACCTCTCGGCCACAAGCATTTGACGCTAACATCAAACTCCGCAAGATTCAATGAAAGACCATCACAAAGCCACCCACACAGACTTTCAAAATTCATGTCCTCCGGATTCTGATGGTATAAAACACGGTGTTGAAAACCATTCAAATCAACCTCATATGGGCCCTCCCGAACTTCACCTTCACCGTAATGCACTCTGAATGCATCCATAGCAGACATACCTTCTGGAATACGAAAAAAATATTGTATAACATATGCAAGGAATTATATAGTGCACTAAGTTTCTACATTTTTAAGCTACCCTAGTATTTTTTTGACTACATTCCAATTATATAATGCACTTAATTCCGACTAGTAATTTTCGACTACATACCAATTATATAATGCACTCAGTTTCGACTAGTATTTTTTGACTACATACCAATTATATCGATGAAAAAATTTTATAGAAACAGCTTGCAAGGGGGTGTACGGCCCGACAAGCCTACTGCAATACGGAAATAATATTTTATAACATTTGCAAGGAATTATATAAATATGCAAAACAAAATTACTCAGTTTCTACATTTTTTTAGCTACCCTAGTATTTTTCTAAGACTAGGTATATTTTTCTAACTACATACCAATTATATTGTGAAAAATAATTATAGAAATTACTAACCAATGAGCAGCGAGCGAGCGATCTATGTTTTTTGTACTACACTAATATTTTCTGAGACTATTTATGTTTTTTCTAGTTATATGAATACATAAAACAAAATTAATCTCCGAGACAACTAACTGTGGTGAAAAATCACCACCGGGTTGCTCTTCTTTTTCTTTTGATGTGGGGTTTTTCTTAGGGGTCCTCTTCTTTTCTCTCCTTCTCCCTCTTTTATATCGTGGGGAAGAGACCTGCATGCACCGGTGGGCTTCTTTTTTCACCTACTCTGCCATCAAGCTGCAGGCTTTGCCAATGGTCTTCCAGTCCTTATCTTCCACCTGTCCCTAGCCAAGGGTTAGTTTGACCCTATGTGGCGTCTTTTTGCTCGTGCTTTACATTTTTACCCTTCGTTCTTACGCCTTCTATAAGGGTTCCACGGGAATTTCACTCACTCTAGGGTCCCAGGCTAGTCTGACATGTCCTGGTGTTTCCCATAGGGTCATTACTAGATGTCAGACTTGGACAACTCGTACCGCTCTTGTGTCGATTGGAAACCGAGCGGAGGGGGGGTTCCTTCGCACTCTCTCTTGGCCGCGAAGGGAAGTTTTTCTATTTCTTTTCTACTTTACTCTTGGGGTGTACCCTCATGACTAGTAGTTCTTGCCTCGTCGGCGAGGAGGATTAAACATCGCAGGCAAATCTGTATGAATTGCAAGTTGGTGTAAGCCCCGCTTCGTTGGTTAAGGGAAGATGAGTCCATTTGGTCCACAACACTAGCCCCGCATGTCAGCGGGTTGATATTGTTCTGCCCGCTGGGATGTTATAGCAAAGGTCCAAATCATCTTTCATCTTACTTATTTGGTATGCGAAGGGAGGTTTGTTTTTCATTTTTGTTCTTAGGCGGGTAAGCGGATGTAGCTGACGGTTTGTCCTTTTCAGTCGAGTGTCAGTGGGGTGGAATTGATCCACCAGGTGATTCTTTATGGAGTTTTGGCCCAAATATTGGAGCCCTACACCTTTCTGATGATGCGTTCAAGCTTCTCCTTATTTCCTCCCCCTCTCTTTTTTTTTATAGCAGGTGGGGACAAGGTTCCCCAGCTTTTTAGTATCCCATTTGCTCCGTGTCCCTTCATTTCTCTTACTCGTTCGTGTTTTCCTTTTGCATCGTCTCCCTTGTTCACCACTGATTCAAATCTCTATGGGTCCTTGGCGCGCTACTAAGATGAAGCTGGTTTTAAGCAAAGAAGATGCTACGGGATTATCTCCCGTTCTAGGGCGGTCGATCTTGAGCTCCGTCGACCTCGACATATTGGCGAGGGATTATCTCCCGTTTCCTGGTGATGAGGAAACCCCCCAGCCTCAAGCAAACGAACCAGTGGTATTTGCGGCGTTTCTTGAGGCGGGTCTTCATTTTTCGTCCGCTCCTTTGTTGGCATCAGTGCTCCGGGCTTTTCAGGCAGAGCTCTCGCAACTTACCCACAATGCTATCCTGCGATTAGCGGTGTTGAAATTCCTGGGATTAGATTGAAGGGGCGCTTGTTTTCTCTTATTGAAGATGCATTCTGGCAACCGAAACAACAGAAGGCAGGGAATAAAGGCCGCAGATCGTGTTTCGGTTCTCTAAATTATCAGACGAAGAGGCCCCTTGTAAAAGAAATCCCTGTAGGCGCTGCCAAGGGAAAATGGGATTCAGGGTGGATGTTACGATGGTATTACCAGATTCTTGAGGGTCCAGATTCTTCTCTTCATACCTCAATGGGTCCAGTTCGCGCAGTTCGATCCCCTAATTGGAGCGCAACTACGGAAGAGATTAGGTGTCTTGACTATTTGAAGGCTCTTCGTGCTCAGAGTACAATGCGGGACTTGTTTGAAGAGTATTGTTTGTGTCGCATCGACCCTTTAGCAAGGAGCTCTGCTGTTACTCTGGAGCGATCGCCCGGAGTCTGATATCTGTGGTCAGGCAGAAGTACAAGACCTTGGGCGCGGGGCAGCTGAAAAGTTGGCTCGCAGACTTCTTGGACCTTGCAAGGCAGTTGAGTATGAGGCCGCTATGAGTGCCATTGGGACCACACGATGCTCTCATTTTACCGATTGGGGGCGTCGAGCGGTCTCTCATCCTAGAGGATCAGCCGGTTCTCCTCGCCCCACTAAGCGAGCGAGGTTGGCTCGTGTTGCTCTGCCCCAAGCTGCTGCTACTTCTGGCGGGAGTGAAGATTTAGAAGATGATGACGATGAGGAGGAAAATTGGAAAGAAGGGGAGTCCAGTGATGAAGGTGATTCTTCTGGCTCCGTTGCGGCTATGTCTCTCTCACCGCCACCCGTTTCTGATCCCGCTGATGCTGTGGGGCCTTCTGAAACACTACCCTCAGCTGTTGAGGGCGAGCCGCCAGGTGTGCCTATCATTTCAAGTCCCCGATCTGAGTCTAACCCCGCCAAAGGGGTCATGCCCTTCAAGCGAGACAGGCCCACAACCTCTCTTCGATGTGACTTTATTTACGGCGGAGTGCCCGAGATAACCGGTTCCAACTTTGGCGGATGTGGCTTCCTCGGCCCTTATACAGCTCCTCATGAGATCTGGCGTGTTGGCGAGGGGCAATCTCCAGGATATTCGTTTTTAGCGATTCCTGGTGTGGATACTATTGATTTGGGTGGCGGCGATAGCGATGATACTCTGGCCGAGGGGCGTCACGAGAGCTGCCGGAGATGCGGTGGCTCCATGGCGGAAACACATGCTCCGCGGGTGAAATAAGCGAATTTGCCGGTCTTTGGAGCTCGCGGTCTCAGGCTAAATGTTTTTACTCCTGATACCCCCATTGGGGCAGAAGGTCTTACTCCTGACACTTTTCCTGCCAGCTCGTTAGGATGTGATATCCTTTCAGGATTTGATGGAGTCGGTGCAGGGGGCGATGATGTAGAGGCGGCGGAGGCATTTAGGCCATCGAGCAGGCTCGGTGGAGTGTCTTTAATCTCTCTGGTTATTGCGGGAGAGGGGATCGAGGGTCCCGATCCTTATTTCCCAAGATGTTCCCCTTTCGGTGGGGAACTTAGTCCTCGAGTTCTTGAGACCTCGTGGGTGGTCCTAATTCCTCTTTTGTTAGGTTTGATTTATCGGATTTTTCGGCCGGATTTTGAGAGGGGACTTCAGCGGACCGGCTTTGAAAAAGATCTTGTGTGACTTTTTCTCCTTACAGCAGATCCGTAGATTTGTTCGAGGGAATTAATGATCTTTCTCTTTGTGAGATTTCCTTGGATCATCATTTGAAGGTATTTCCCCTCTTATGCTTTTGTTGGTAATTTCTTTATCTTTTAACATTTTTTTGAGGAAATTTGTCGTTGCTTCGAAGATAACTCGCCGGTTTCGGGCATACTTTAATAAGTTCAACAAGGGGGTCCAGGATTGCAAGGCGGCGAAGGAACAAGTGGCGGAGTTAGAAACAGAGAAAATTTTTCTTTCAGAAGCGCTCTGAGACTCTAATGAATCACTGGCTAAGGCGCAGGCTGAAGCATTTCAGAGTCAAGATTTAGCGACAAAAATGCAGAGCTTGAGGGAATAGTTTCCTTGATGCAGAATCATCTTGCCGAGGAGGAACGGGCTCGTATAGTAGCTGAGCGAAATGAGGAGAAGAGGAAGGATGACCATATTGAAGAATTGAAAAATCTGTTAGCAGTGGCGGAGGAGGGTAAGAATATATTAAAGAAACAAGTGGAAGAATTCCCTTCTCAACTTGCAATGGCGCGGATCGAGGTTTAAATGCACCTTCGTAACACTCAACGAGTGGAGGAGCGTTACGAAGCAGTCCGAAAGGAGTTAGAATCCATAGTCTCCAGGGTTCACGGAACAGAGGCCTTTCTGCAGCAGGTCCCACGATTTGGCATTGATGCAGCCCCGAGCCGTATTCCTTCATCCAGCTTGGAAGCTGTCTCCTTTCTTGAAAAGTCCACCAAGATATTTGGGGATTCGACGCTGACTTTCGGTGATTACTGCGCGAGACTGGGCTCCGTTAAGACCACTCAATTGCTGGAGGTGAAGGGATGTACACACGTTCGCGAGCACTTTGGTTTTCTTCTGTTTGCTCAGTCCTTTGCTGGGTTTGGTGATATTCCCCCGTCTGTGAAGCCTTCTTCCGCTGCATCTCGATTATCTTCGAGCTTCATGTCGGATTTCTGGAGGCAGCACGGTGATACTACTGCGAGGAATCGGTCTGTAGAGCTCGTGTGCATAATCGTGACTCGTGAAGGGCAAAGAGAAGTCGCCCCCTTCTTAGCTTGTTTATCTTTGTATAAGAAATCCTTATGAGCACCTGAATTGAATTATCCGTCATGTTGAATGCCAATGTACATTCGTTCACCCTTATGTCTTTTACTTTGAGGAGTGTTTAGGTGCTCCTAATGTTGGCCAGGTTGTCGAGAGGTGAATATTAGGGATTAAGGATCAACCGACTTCTTGGGGGCCGGGGCGCCTTGGCTTCAGCGTCGCATTTAACCAGGCCTTTCGCCTTCTTTTCTTTGAATATATATCAACGTCATGGTTTGAGCAAGTGCTTGCTTTCGATTTTATTTTCTCTTGTTACTTGATGGCCAGCGTCCATTAGGACCTCCCGGAAGGAAGACGTCTTTTTCGCCGGCCTTGGTGAGCAGCTGCTAATGGCGGACGCACCGCTGATGCCCGGTGAGGAGGAAGCCCATGTCTTCGTCTTTGACTTTTGAAGACGATGCCCCCGCCCTCGAAGACCTTCCAGCACCTGGTGATCATGAAGCCTTCATCGCGGAGCTCTGGGCAGACTTCGACATAGCCATGGCCGAACTTGCAGAGGAAGAAGCCCTCGCCCGTGATCTCGCCAACCTCGATGTGTTGATCGGGATCGTTCTGAGGTTGCTGGAGGCAAAGGATGCCCTCGTTGAAGCCGTGATTCGTGCCCGTCGTGCTTAAATCCTTTCTAGTATGTATAGAAATTTTTGTTGGACTGTTTTATCGTATGTGACTGGGATGGCACTATATCGCCATTTGCTATGGTTTCTTACCAAAGCTTATTTCTCTTCTTATCTTCTTAAATTCTCCTTGAACATACATTTTTAGCCCCCCACAGGGCTGCAATCAGCAATGCGAAGCAGCCCTGGTTTTTTATTCGGCCCCATATCAGGTTAGAGTATGAGGGCATGTGTGACTGCATTTGGGGTTGCCAAGTGTCGGGACCCAAATTTGCAAATCCGGACCCTTTGTGTATTCAGCACTAGTCCAGGATCACGCTAGTGCACACAGTCTCAACATCGGTCAATATCACAATCATACCACTCGATAATCATAAAGTATTTAATTAGATAACCAAACTGGTTGCTTGACCTTAAGGTCAAGTTACAAATATACGCCTCGCAGGGCGAAACTTATTAAAAGAGAAATAATAGCAGCAGAAAAGTAAGATAACATCGTGGCGCCATCCAGTATACCACAGGCAACTGACCGGGCTCGCTCCCTAGTTAGACGGTTCCTCTTGGAGTTCCGCCTCCAAAGCTGGTGTAGACTCTTCCTCAACTGGTGTTGTATTGTGGCAAGGGTGAGTACTTGGTACTCAGCAAGTTATGCACAGAATGCAGCTAATATACTACATGCATGGCTTAATACAAAGGAATAGCTCAAGGTATATTTGCAGTAAACAGCATTTAACAAGTATCATAAGTAGATTCGAAAGCAGTAGAAACAAGTTTAGCATTAATAACTTTTCCAGGAGTTAAATAAGCATTTTCCCCATTCCTAGTCCACATTTCCATCAACATCATCTATTAACCAAACCAAACCCTCCATGTCCAAGTTGTTTTCACGAAAGTCTAACCCTTGACTGTAATCCCTGAGCAATGTCCAATACCGCGGATACGGCTATGCGAATAGATTTTACACTCTGCAGAGGTTATGCACTTTACCCACAAGATACAGCCAAACACCACAAAGGCGAGTGATCATAACAAAGCCTTTCGGAAATGGCTAACTCACGCAAGTGAACCTTTAGGTTTGCCCTACACCATCCCTTCCCTTAACAAAGCGAAGTATGGGACCGACATACCGTTGGGCGGGTACCATGCCATCGCATCGATGCAGCTCCCCCTTCAAGCTACACAAAGGGTGTAGTTGACACCGAGTATCACATGCAAGTTATTAATAACTTACTCAACTAGGACCGTCCCATTAGGTCATGTGGTTGCCACGATTAACTCATTTCAAAGGCTTGCAAGGTTAAGTCCTTATATTGACCAGGGCAAGACTAGAAAGAACCAAACCATCGCTCCCGATGCCCCAACTGGCCCACCTGATCATTTCTTGCCACATGCCCCGGTCCAAATCTATTTATCAAAACCCAAGTTGATTACCATGCACCACGTGCCATCAACATCACAACACATGATACCTTTTCCAAAACAGGTTCAATATATCATTAAGTCAATATTAACACTTGATTGTCCAAAACCATGTCACGAGTACGTAGCAGGTCTAAGCAATATACTACAACGATCTAAATTCCCATGTTGGCAATTTAATAATGTCCAACTATTTAATCCTCAACTAGGGTGACAAAGGGTTCATGGCATACGATTATTTATGTCAAGGTGGCATACAACAACTAGGCATTTTAACTAATTTCCCCAAAAATTACTTAAAGCATTTTATAATTGAACTAGCATGCAATAATTTAAATCAAATTAATTTCAAAATGGGATCAACATGATCAAAGCATAACTTGCCTTCAAAAAGTACTTGATCTTGATCCGGAGCTGGCTCCTGGGTCAACACTTCACCTTCGAATCCTTCGGGCACCTCAACGTCTACTAAATGCAGCGTGCAAATAGCAATAAATGAATAAAACAATAGACAAAAAGTGTCCAAACATCCGAATGAAGTCCGTAAACAGAGAGAACATAATTTTATAGATTTTTAGGAATTTGAATCGGCGAAATCGGAGTTAAAACGCAAAAGTTATAAGCGTTTAAAGTTTAAATAATCAATTAAATAATATTATAGAGAAAAACTTTGATCTAAAAATTAAATAAAATTTACCATTGGGTAGATCTCAATTTTATACAAATTTAGAAATTTGAATCACTCAAATCGGAGCTAAATTGCAAAAGTTATAAGCGTTTGAAGTTTGATATCTATTTGAATTCATTAAACCGAATTAAATAAATTATTTCTTTTTCGGAAAATAATTTATTGCGTCAGCAGTGACACGTGTCAGCACCTGATTGGTCCACGTCAGTTCTGCCGGCTTCAGCACCGGCCGAACCTCACCATGACGTCAGCATGACATCATTGTGCCACGTGGCACTCTCTGGAGCGGCCGCGTCGGCGCCGGCGCATGGACGATCCGCAGCGAGCGCGATCCCGCGATCTTGATGCCAGCGGCGGGCGGGCCATACTGTCGGCGGCTCGAACTCACGCCTAAGCGAGCGCGCTGACACATGGGCCCTCGACCGCGCGGGCCGCGTGTCGAAGACACATCCATCTTGTGACGGCCGGCCGCGCGGCCGTGACGGTCGGCCTCCCGGCCACGTGGCGCGATCTCGGCCGTTGATTTGAAAATCAACGGTCCAGATTCGATCTGGCTTCAAGCGTTTGGGGTGAACGCGGTTAATCCGGACCGTTGTATCTCGATCGGACGGTCGAGATCCAATCTAACGCGTACAAGGCGGCTAACGCTAACCGTACGATCTAGATCTAACGGCTGAGATTGGATCTGGGGTTCGCACGTGAATCTTACCCGCGGATGACGTGGCGAAATCTGGGCCCTTGGATGGAGATCCAAGCGGTGAGGAGCTCGAGAGTCGGCGATGGCGTCTTGCGGCGGGCCGAAGTCACCGGCGCGGGGGCGGCGACCTCTCGGGCGGCATCTGGGCGTGCTCGGCGTGAGTGAAGTTATCCGCAGTGCGGCTCGGCGCAGGGAGTCCGGATCCGGGGTCAACGGCGGCGATGGACGATGGACGGCGGCGGAACCAGCAAAAGCACGCGGTGGAATGGGCTTCCAACTTTGGCGAGCTAGCGCGGGCGAACGGCGGCGGCTCAGGTGGCGTTGTCTAGGGCTACGGGTGCGCACGGAAGTCGGCGTCAAGACATAGGTGGCGGCGCATTAAATACCCCCTCGACGTCCGTGAAACACGCGGAAAACGAGGGCCCACGCACGAGCGGCGGCGGAGTCCGGCGGCGACACGGAGAGGGCGACGTGGCTCAACGTGAGCCGTTGGATCAAGATCCAATGGTCACACGATTAGGGTTCGACCGAGTGGGTTCGGTTCGAACACGTGGTTCGGGTCGGACTCGAACTCGAGTCTGACTCAGACTCGGTCGGGTGAACAGTAAAACCCGTTCGCCATTTTCCAGCGATTAAATATTCAATTTAATTCCCAGAAATTCATTTAATCCATTAAAAATAGCAAAACACTCAGAAAAATTCTAGAAAATATTTTGGATCATTTTGGACTCGATTAAAATATTTCCAACAAAATTTCATTTGCAAAATTAAATTCTTTAATTATTTCAAAAGAGAATAAATTCAAATAAATTCCAAATAAATCCAAATAAATTCCAGAAAATTCCAAAAATTCACCAGAGTGTGAAATGACATCTAGTTTCATGAAAAAAAAATTGGGGTGTTACACCCAAACGCGTAACGATGTATGCGGGACTTAATATAACATAGACTAAAATCTATGTTTTGAAGCGGCAGATTGTTTCGCTGTGATGTTTTAGGTTTC
Organism: Rhipidocladum racemiflorum; assembly: GCA_036346355.1. Lineage (NCBI taxonomy): Eukaryota > Viridiplantae > Streptophyta > Magnoliopsida > Poales > Poaceae > Rhipidocladum > Rhipidocladum racemiflorum. The sequence continues at coordinate 53,060,784 of CM070577.1, read as the reverse complement.
CCTAATTGGATTCTGGCCAAGAAATGTGCGAGTACCCGGGGCATATGGATGCATAAAATGTTGGCCCGGTTATGTGTTCGCAAATGTCCACCTAGCGCAATGCGGTGTGCTCTCGGAGCTGAGGGGTGAGTGAGATTTTTTAGCCTGAGTAAGCTCCTTGCTAAGTCCTACCCGGAATGGAGCCCCTAGTCTTCGAAGTGAAGGAGAGGGTGGGACGTTAGCTCGACCAATCATCCCACTATGTCGTACCCGGAGGGGAGCCCCGGGTCTTCGAAGGGAAGGATGGGTGGGACGTTAGCCCGACCAAGCATCCCATTAAGTCCTACCCGGAACGAAGCAACGGGTCTCCGGAGCGAAGGATGGGTGGGACGTTTGCCCGACCAAGCATCCGCGAACTCCTACCCGGCACGAGGCAACGGGTCTCCGGAGTGAAGGATGGGTGGGACGTTTGCCCGACCAAGCATCCGCGAACTCCTACCCGGCACGAGGCAACGGGTCTCCGGAGCGAAGGATGGGTGGGATGTTTGCCCGACCAAGCATCCGTGAACTCCTACTCAGCACGAGGCAACGGGTCTCTGTAGCGAAGGATGGGTGGGATGTTTGCCCGACCAAGCATCCGCGAACTCCTACCCGGCACGAGGCAACGGGACTTCCGAGCAAACACTAGAAAATGTAAAGATGACCTTCTTGCGCGACGATCTCTTGCTGTTTTATTGATAAAGACCGGTACATCTTTTTTTTTGTCTTCGTATCTCATCATTTATGGGTAAAAATTCTTGAGTGTGTCGGTATTGCATGTTCTTGTATTCCCTCGCCATCTGGAGTGATGAGTTTGTGCGCTCCCTTTGCCGTTGATTCTTGGATAATATATGGTCCTGCCCATGTTGTTTCTAACCAAGGCCGGGCTGACTTTCTTGAGCACCATATCCCCGGGATGTAGCTCTCGTTTTTTTACCTTTTTGCCAAAGCTCCGTGTTGAGGCTTTTGCATATGCTTTCATAGTCTCCAAGGCTTGAAGTTTCTGTTCTTCCTCCAGATCACACATGATGTCGACTTCCTCGTAGGTTGGAGTTTTGATCACTCGCAAGGATTTTGCATGGATTTCTGCAGGTGAGACGGCTTCTTCTCCGAAAAGGAGCCAAAATGGAGAGAACCCGGTTGCTCTTGAGGCTGAGGTGCGGGTTGCCCATAAAACATGGTCAAGCTCGTCGGGCCAAAGTCCTTTTGCAGAGTTATAAAGCCTTTTTCTTGATGCCATCAAGAAGCAACCGATTCGCTCGTTCCACCGCCTCGTTTGGCTGAGGGTGACCTACTGAGGCGAAGCAAATGTTTGTCCCGATATTTTCACAGTAATCGCGAAATCTCCTGGAGTCAAATTGGGATCCATTGTCGGTCACAATCTGGAAAGGGACCCCATATCTACAAATGATTGTTTTCCATAGAAACTTGATGGTAGCGTCAGCGGTTATCTTTGCTACCGGTTCTGCCTCGATCCAGCGGGAGAAGTAGTCGATGGCGACAATTACGAACTGAAGATTTCCTCGGGCTTTAGGAAGCGCTCCAACAATATCCATCCCCCACTTGGCGAAGGACCAGACCGGGGGCACCGCATGCAGTTCGTTGGGCGGGGCCCTTTTTTGCTTGGTCATCCATTGGCAAGCATGACAGTGTCGAACCATCTGCTCGGCGTCTTGTAATGTCGTGGGCCATAAAGCCCCATTCGGAGTACTCTTCCTATAAGATTCCTGGGGGCCTGGTGTGCTCCGTAATCTCCCTGGTGTGCTTCGCGCAGAGCTTGCATCCCCTCCTCTCGTGAAATGCAGCGGAGCCATGGAGCACAGAGGCCGCTACGGAATAGAAATCCATCAATGATGGCATATTTCTTCGCTCGCCTTTCGAGGCGTCTTGCTTGTGCTTCATCATCTGGTAACATTCCCTCAAGAAGATAGCTGCATATCTCACTCCTCCAGTCCACGCTAGTCGCTCGAGAAATGAGGTTTATCCGAGAAGGGATGGAGGCCGTGCGAAGTATCTCGAAAAATACTGTCGAGGGTAGACATCCTCCGGTGGCGGCGATCCTTGCCAGCCCATCGGCTCATTCGTTCTGGGATCTGGGTATTGCATTAATGGTGAACCCGATAAAGCCCTTCTCCATTGTCCGGACCGCTTCGACATACTTCTGGAGTTGTTCATCCTTCACCTGATATTCTTTGGTGATATGTCCCTGAATAAGCTTCGAATCGGTGTATAAAATTCCCTTTCTCGCTCCCATGGTTTTCGCTTTCCTGAGCCCCAACAAGAGCGCTTCATATTCAGCTATATTGTTGGTTGAGGGAAATTCCAGCCTTGCTGCGAACTCAACCTTTTCACCACTGGGCGCCTGTATCACTGCGGCTATTCTCGCTCCGCTTGCTCCCCACGATCCATCAGAATTGATGAACCATACCGCTGAAGCTTCGTTATCCCCGGAGACTAGAGAAGTCCATTCTACCATAAAATAGGCTAGGGCTTGACACTTAATGGCAATGCGAGGCATTATAGTTAACTCGAAGGGCGCTAGCTCGACCGCCCACTTCGTCGCGGCGATTACTTTCCTTGTTGGATAGCATAGATCCAGGAGGAGTGCGTGGTTGGTACTTTGATGTGGTTGGCTTGAAAATAATGTCGGAGTTTTAGGAGGCCATCAGCAGGCGTATGCCAATTTCTCCACTTACGAGTATCGTAACCGCTCCTTGGAGGGCTTCAAAAATGAAGTAAATCGGTACATTGTTTAACGCCTTGTGGTCGCACGATCTGACCAGCGGCGGCGAAGGCTGGCTGCCAAGTATAGCAGAAGCTCTTCACCTTGCCTCGGACTTTGCAGAACAGGGACCTCCATGAGGCTTTGCTTCAGATTATCGAAGGCGCGTTGGCACTCCTTTGTCCAGACAAAGGCATCATTTGAACGTAAGGCTTTAAAGATCGGCAAACTTCGTTGCACGGATTTTGGCAAGAATCGGCTAAGCGCTGCTATCCGCCCCGCCAACCGTTGTACTTCCTTTAGATTTCTTGGTGGAGCCATGTCTTGGATAGCTCTTATCTTTTTTGGATTTGCCTCAATGCCTCGTTGGGAGACCAGAAAGCCTAGCAGCTTTCCCGTGTCTACACCGAAGACGCACTTGGACGGGTTGAGCTTCACTTTCCCCGCCATCAAGTTCTCGAAGGTTTCCCGGAGATCACCGACATGGTTTTCTTTCTTCTCGCTCTTAACAATGATGTCAGCGACATAGGCTTCCATGTTTCTTCCTAATTGGCCGGCGAAGATCTTGGTGATGAGCCGCGCGAAGTTAGCACCCACGTTCTTGAGCCCGAAGGGCATTCGTACGAAGCAATAAGTACCGAAGGGGATAATGAACGCCGTCTTATCTTCGTCTTCTTTTTGCATGTATACCTGGTGATAGCCAGAGTATGCATCGAGGAAACTCATCCTTTCTGATCCGGAGGTAGAGTCGACAAGTTGGTCGATGCGGGGCAAGGGGAAGTCATCTTTTGGACATGCTTTGTTCAAGTCAGTAAAGTCGATGCACATCCTCCACGCCCAGCTGGCCTTCTTGACTAGGACTATGTTGGCCAACCACTCTGTGTGACGGGCTTCGCGGATGATCCCCGCGTGAAGCAGTTTAGTCACCTCCGTCTTTGCAGCCATTTGTCTTTCTGCCGCAAGCTTTCTTAGTTTTTGCTTCTTAGGCTTCGCATCTGGGCTAATGGCGAGAACGTGTTTGATGGTTTCCCTTGGGACTCCAGGAAGGTCTTCAGGCCCCCAGGCGAACACGGTTTTGTATTCTTGGAGGAGTTGCATCATGCGTTTCTCCTCCTCGGGGAGCAACATGGCGCCAAGGATCACTGCCTTACTACCTCCTGGCCTGAGCAGTACTTGTTGTGTTTCTCCTTGAGGCTGTGGTTTAGGGAGCCACCGACTGCGATTCATGGGTATAACAGGGTCCGATTCTGTGGTACAAACATGTCTAACCTGGGAAGGGTTTTCCATGTCTATCTTCCTAGCGAGGGCTTGATATGCTCGCACCGTGACGACCCGTCTGCGGACAGAATCTTCATACATAAGAACCCATGATGAATTATGGCCCCCATGGTCATCATCGAACCCTTGCCTAGGATAGCATTGTACGGGAACGACATGTCTACCACGTCAAATGTTACACGACTTGTGACACTGGCTTGTGGCGTTGCGAATGTGACCTCTAATTCCAATTGCCCTAGGGTGTTGACCATGCTTCCTCCGAAACCCATCAGTGGCACCTCCGATTTTTTCAATCGATCTTGTGGAATCATCATTTGCCGGAAAGCCTTCATGGACAAAATATTCGCCGTGCTTCCCCCATCTATCAATACGCAACGTACTTCACAATTAGCAATTATAGCGGTTACTACTAAAGAGTCTTGATGCGGGAAGTGCACCCCTGCGGCATCCTCTTGTGTAAAGGTGATTGGCTCAAACTTTAACGGAGGAGGGGTAGTTGGGTTAATCACAATGTGGTTAATCTGCCGGGCATAAGCCTTCCTCTGCCTCTTTGACGAGAGATGCGACGAGGAGCCCCCCGCAATGACGTTGATGATGCGACGGAGATGATTTATTCCCACCCGAGGGGGGGGATGTTGTCGTTTGACTGAGGGTGCCTCCGGCGGCGTAGGGTGCGCCCCAACTTCTCTTTGTTTGGCCTCGAACCATCGATATCCATTAATCACTTTGGGTAGGTGGTGTCATGGGTGGTATTTTCACCATGATATTCCACGGAGGTACCGCTGAGTTCTATCCCATCCCTTTTGATAACTCGACTTCCTTCATCTTGCCTCCCTCGGCTCGGGGGTGGTCCTTGCCTCTGATGCTCCGCTAGCCTGTTGCCCATGACTCGCCGATTGCTTGGTTCGTCAATGTGATGAATCCTCCTCCTTTCGTCTCTTCTTCCAGACTCTGGATATCGTTCCTTCGTTTTGGTATTAGGTGGGGGATCTTTCCCTCGCCCTCTCTTGCGTGGAATGGATTCTTGATTTTCTTGTTGGGGCCTATCTTCTCTTCTTAGGTTGTCTTCCTCCGCTCGCGCATATTCCCTCATCTTCACAAAGAGTTCTTCCACTGTACGCACCTCTTTCTGGCGAGCCTTTACGCCAGCGGCCCCTTCGCGAGCCCACGGCGTCTGCGTTGATGATGGTGGTATCGCTAACACCTCGGATTTGGCACTTAACCCGGGAGAAGCACTGGAAATAACTCTTAAGAGTTTCTCCTTCGCGCTGCCTGACCGCAAATAAATCACTTTCCTCTTTCATCCCGTCGAAATTGCCCTGGAAATTGCCTTCTAGCTTGCAGCGGAGTTGCAACCAGCAGGTAATCGATCGGGGCTCCAGCGAAGAGTACCAGGACAAGGCTATACCTTCAAGTGCCAGTAGGAGCCCCTTCGCCTTAATATCATCATCTCCTCCAACGGCCTCAACCGCCGTGTCGTAAATGTGGAGGAACTCCCTTGGGTCTGTCCGGCCATCATACGGCTTAATGGTAGGAAATTTGAAGCTTCCAGGGGAAGGCCATTTTTAGCTTCGTGGCGGAGTCTTTGAGGAGTTTGGATCATCGTCCTCCCTGTTTGCCGTCGTAAGCGCTGGGGATAGCACCTCACAGCTTGGGCTTTCGTCTTGTGACTCATCTTGCCCCCCATCTTGTCATTCTTACAGGCGTTTCAATTCCACCATGAGTTGCTCGTTAGCTTCCATCAACGCCCGCACGTTGGGGTCAAGCTCCCCCTGAGCCCTGGTCCGTTCTTCAAGGATCTCTTCATTCCCATGGATCTCCTGGCGATGGGTCGGATGTGTCGACGCTTCTGCCACATCTCCTCCTGGTGTTGAAACCGCTCGGCCTGCCGCCGGAGGCCGTCGTTTGGGGGATCGCTTGCACACGGCTGCCGGGGTCTGTGGAGGTAAAGCTCCCACCATGTCTCGGGCTTCTGTTGTGGCTGGCGGCCGCGTCTCATCATCCAGAAGTCGGGGTGGGTCTCGAGATTGGCTCCTCGCAGGTCGTCTTCATTCTTCTGCTCCTGCCATCATTGCCGCCTCCTTGGATGCTGTTGCTTTTCCCTTCCTTGGTGGCATGGTTACAGGAAAGTTAACTCTCATCCTAGTAGGAGAGCAGCGGTTTTACTTTGCCGTTAAGTCTCTCTTGCCCACGGATGGCGCCAGTGTGGCGAAAAATCACCACCGGGTTGCTCTTCTTTTTCTTTTGATGTGGGGTTTTTCTTAGGGGTCCTCTTCTTTTCTCTCCTTCTCCCTCTTTTATATCGTGGGGAAGAGACCTGCATGCACCGGTTGGCTTCTTTTTTCACCTACTCTGCCATAAAGCTGCAGGCTTTGCCCATGGTCTTCCAGTCCTTATCTTCCACCTGTCCTTAGCCAGGGGTTAGTTTGACCCTATGTGGCATCTTTTTGCTCGTACTTTACATTTTTACCCTTCGTTCTTACGCCTTCTATAAGGGTTCCACGGGAATTTCACTCACTCTAGGGTCCCAGGCTAGTTTGACATGTCCTGGTGTTTCCCATAGGGTCATTACTGGATGTTAGACTTGGACAACTCGTACCGCTCTTGTGTCGATTGGAAACCGAGCAGAGGGGGGGTTCCTTCGCACTCTCTCTTGGCCGCGGAGGGAAGTTTTTCTATTTCTTTTCTACTTTCCTCTTGGGGTGTACCCTCATGACTTGTAGTTCTTACCTCGTCGGAGAGGAGGATTAAACGTCGTAGGCAAATTTGTATGAATCGCAAGGTGGTGTAAGCCCCGCTTCGTTGGTTAAGGGAAGATGAGTCCATTTGGTCCACAACAATAACCGATGAATGACTAAAGAACGATCTATGATTTTTGTACTACCCTAATATTTTCTGAGACTATCTATGTTTTCTAATTATATGAATACATAAAAGAAAATTAATCTCCGAGACTACTAAACGATGAACGATGAACGAACGATCTATGCTTTTTGTACTACCCTAATATTTTCTGAGACTATCTATGTTTTTTCTAATTATATGAATACATAAAATAATTAATTATATGAATGCATAAAACAAAAGTAATCGAGTATTACATTTTTTGGACTAACCTAATATTTTTCCGACACTAACTATATTTTTATTAACTACGTATCAATTATGCCGAGAAAAAATTATTTATATAAATTACTAACCGATGAACGACGAACGAACAAAGAACGACGAACGATGAACGAAGAACGTCTGATGAACTCCCTCTCTTTTTCCTCTCCTTTTCTTTTTCTTTCTCTTTTTCTTTTTCCTCTCCTTCTCTTCTTCTTGTTCTTCCTCTTCTCTTCCCTTTCTTTCTCTTCTTCTTCCTTTCTCTTCTTCTTTCTTTCTTCCTTTCTATTTTCTGGCCGGCCAAACGGTTCCCCGACTCCCCCCTTTCCCCCCACGCCGAGCCAGCCTAGCCAGTGGCCGTGCGCCACGTGGCGGCATCCTGCTCAGTCGCACCATTGTGGTGCGACTGGCGCCTCAGTCGCTGCCACGTGGCATGACTGAGCCCAGTCGCTACCACGTGGCGCGACACTAGGATACTTTTGTAATTTTCTTCGCTGGTATACTTTTGAAATTTTGAATTAAAATATGGTTATTTTAAAAAATTCTTAGTTTTTACTTCGAAAGGATAAATCGCAGTGTGAAAATCGATGAATTGTTAACCATTTTCTACAACATATAAAACATGCAAAGCTAATAACAAGGATGTTTATGTTAAAATGATCATCATATGTAAGTAAATTAGTGGGTCCAATCAAGGAAATTGGTTCCATTTGGTTTTTCCATCTCAAGGATAGATCGCAATGTGAACCTCAATGACGAACTGCTCTTACAATGTATAAAATATGCAAAGCTAATAAGAATGATGTTTATGTTAAAACAATCATCATATGATAGTAAATCAGTTATGCGAGATAAAACATGCCCCCTTTAGATATATAGCAAAGCCAATATCAATAGATAACTACACACAAGTGAGCTTTGGCATCACTGCTACTGACATGGTTATATTTAGTTAAGCAACCATTGCTAATTGTATCAAATATGACTCTCGGTTGATAGATAACCTCAGGTATATCCTATCAACTTGACACCCATAGCCGAAAACCATTTTTATAGCTATGTCAAGTTAAACCAGTTGCAATGTCCGTAAGTATCCACCGTTCACATGTATTGAATTAAGATAATTGGCGACACCTTGCGTTGGCAAGAACATCACCCAATAATCAAAACTCGATAGTGTGGACAGAAGTGGCAAGACATCAATGCAACTTAATTATTTTCAATAGGGGCTTAACAAATAGCAAACAAGAAGTCTAGTCATTGATAATCGATCATCACATGCCCTCCAAGAATGGATCTAAAAAAAGAAAATAGATAACTGTCCGACAGAATTTATCGATCGCGTCAATAAATGTGGCGACCGCCAGGGGGCTCCGGACTTGGATTAGCGAGCTGGGTCATTACTATTGCATCGGACCGGTAATTAATGCAACCCGTAATAACATCCGACCACTAAACTAAATCCGTACTCGGATTGAGGTCAATTGATCGGCGACACTCGAGGCAAGTGCGTATGCCAACCGATTGAACACGACTCGAGCTTCCCGCAACCATCTGTCTAGTACTGGTTCCCTGGATCAGCAGCCCAGTACCCACACGTTGCCTAAAGAGTGGATCACATCCATGCAAGATTAAATAATTTACATCTGAAAGGTAAAGTTATCACAACTATTTAATCTTACACTTATAGCCTCATGGCTTACATGAGTCTAAAAGACAGAATAAAACATAGCGGAAGTTCAAAAAAAATATGCGCAGTGTGCCGTCCACCTTGAAGGCAAGTGGAAGGAGTCGATTTAACCCTCGGCAACCGTCGAACTTCGGTATGACGAGACTCGTCGGGATTGACTTCATTACCTTCTTCTTCTAGTCAAAATTCGTTAGAGCAAACGGTGAGTACACGTATGTACTCGCAAGACTTTAGTGTATCGAAAAGATAATATATAAATGTAGGTTTTAACAAAGGGTGCAGATTTCTACACTAAGTCTATTTGAGCACAAATGTGACACTACGGAATGTCGTGACTTTATAAAATGTGAAATTTGAGAGTAAATCTTTACGGTATGAGGTTAATTCATGTTTTGGGCCTTTCGGGAGGGAAAATGGGCCGTCCGGGGGAAGTTTTGGGCTTGGGGGAGCCTCGTGGGCTTGGGGGAACCTCTTGGACCGCAGGTGGAAGGCCTAAGGCCCAAGTGGGGGCAGGTTTAGGGCAGCATACTGCTTCCCATGCGCCCTAGCCCCCCCCCCATGCGCCTCGCTCCCCTTTCTCCCCTCCTAGCCGCCGCCCCCTCCCACCTCCATGCCGTGCACCCCCTCTCCTCCTCCCCCTTGCGCCACCACCCCCTCTCCTCTCCTCTCCACCATCCTTGCTGTCCTAGGAGAGCTACTCACCTCACCACCCCGCTGTTCTCTCCAACGGGAAGCTCCGCGATTAGGAGATCCAGCGGTTTCGGCACGAGGAAGAAGATCGGGGGAACGGGAGGAGAAGATTCGACGTTCATCGTTCGTCGGGAGAAGGTATGGCTATGGGTAATCCTTGGGATTGTCCTAGGTGCTGTGCTACAGGATGTTTTGATGATCGAGAGGTGGTGCTACGATTGAGTAGAATGGATGAAAACTAGAGATTGCATAGTGTTCTGCTTCGGGCAGATTGGGCACACAAACTAGGGTTTGAGTTTTCGCAATTTTAGATTCGGAATTTTGTCGGCCGCCTGTTAATAAATTTGTAGATAACTTCAATAAATTTAATTGGAAACCAAGAACGTCCAATTCTGCCCACCCGTTTGAAAGTTATGATCGTTTTACCGAACGTGTTCAAATCTATGACGTGATTGGGACAGATCGGGTTGATCCTTAGATTACGTAATTTTAGAGGCCGGATCAGCTTTTCCCAATACTTAGAGAAAGCTAGGAAATTTCCTAAGCTTCGCAATTATGTACTCGTTTACACAATTTGGAGATCTAGCACTCAAGTTATGCTAGTTTGAAGCCTGTTGTCCCGGGGGACAAATTCTCAATTTTTTCGGCTTTGGGAGTAGTTTGCGAAGTCGGGATAGATGAGCGATTGTGTACTATTTTGTGGGCACGGTTTGAGTGTGTGGTATCTATGTGTAGGTGGTGTGACCCCGGGAGTGCCCTCATCCTCTCGCCAATCCGTCGCCCATGGTTAAGGCAAGTGTATTGGAATGGATAGCGTGTTGTATGTTGCTAGTCTTGAATAGATGCAAATTATTTTCATGATATGCTATCTCGCCATGATTAGTGTTCACCCATGATATGATGAAAATGGTATGTTATGATGCTATGCAATGACTAGTTGTTTATGTTTATGGCATATGTTGCATACATGGCATGGCGGCAGTCGGTGAGAAAGTCATAACTAATCCGGTAAGGTCGGTGAGAAAGTTATGACTAATCCGGAGCGCCATTAAGTAAGTCCTACCTCGTGATTCCATCCACCGTGGTGAATGGAAGCGAGGAGTAGACACCCTCCATCTATGGGATGGGAGGGGAAAGAGGGTGCACGCCGACGGCTGTGCACTCGGCAATACTGGTATGTGATTCATGGAGACATGTGCATTGCATTGCATTGCATTCATGATGATGGTGATGAGATGTGTATGGTGAGATTTGGACCTGATTATGGTGCTAAGCATGATGTATAGCGATGTTAACATTGAACTGTTCTTTATGCTCCATTGGAATATACTTGCTGAGTCATGAACTCACGCTTGTGTTTTATTTTGTTTTTAGGTACCATGAAACCGGCATGCGGGAAAGGGCATTAGCTACACTTCTACACGTAGCTTCACACTTAATAGACAATTTAATCATTTGGAGTCATGATAATAAGAATAGTGCCATGAAACTTGGTGTATGGCTTGGTTTTAAGCTTAAGTTCATCGCTTGATTCATTATAATTCGTGGAATGGTTGAATTCCTTATTTTAGACATAAGTGATGCTATATCAATTGTTATTGCCGTTTTAGATGTCTCTTATCATGCTATATCATGCCTTATTATTACTGTTGCTTCGATTCATGGAAAAACAAAGGTGATGCTGCCGAAATTTTCGGTTTTAACATTTGCACCTTTGCTGTAATATATCTTTATTTGTGGTATTTAGATGTTGATTATTATATGTTTGGTAACATTCAGGCATACTAGATGCCAGGGTGTTATAGTTGGTATCAAAGCGGGCTTCAGGTCCGTGGAATGTGAATGTAGTAATTTACTTTATAGTAAACTAAAATATTGACTTGGAAAAGTAGAAACATGGCATAGGTCTACTTGTTAAAATTTGGCCTTAGGGCAATAACCTTAAAATCTGAAATAGTTTGGTTGACTAATTTAAAACTTGACACACTCTGATGCACAGTAGGAAGGATATGGGTATTGATGCTATCCGCTTAAATATTGTTTTTAAGCTTTGATGTTAAATGTTGCATTTTGATGATGCATGATGTTACATTTATGAAAGTATTGATTGAGATGCTATATGTTTGATAAAGTGAGGTTGTGGTGCCGAAGGGTTTCGGTTAGCTTCTTTAGTTCGTAGTAAAGTTGTGTGGAGTTTTAGTGTGGCCGGTGAGAGCCATCACCAAAAGACTATTAACCTCCGTTAGGGAGAGTGCTTATCCTTTCTGTCATAGACCAGGTAGTTGGTTAGAGTTGATTAGAAGAGTTGATGGTGGACTGTTTTGGATTTCTTTTACCGTTCTAACGATCGATTTGGGTTGGTTTCTGTGGTTTTTAGTGATTGGAAATCAAGGAAAGGTGCTTGGTGTTGAGTTTTAGCTGATGGTATTTTGGCGTTTTTCTTGGTTTTGCCTTCTTTGGTTGAAGACAAAGAAGAAGTGTTTAGTGCTATGCCTATTTTGGATTGCTATCTCAGTTTTGGCGTCCGGCTTTGTTGATTGCTTTACGGAGAAAGCTCTCGATTTATTCTTGTGTTTGTCTTTCTCCGGGATTAGCAGAGTTTGTGGTGTTGTGCCAAACCTGGTGGTCAGGGCTAAAGTATGTGTCTTTGTAAGAGTAAGGGGGATGTTTGATCTCATCATTTGACTTGGTTGGGAGATCATCCTTGCAAACCCATTTGCTTCGTGGAAGTTTGGAGTTTGGTGTTAAGGCTTTATCTGAAGAGGATTTGGTTGATCGTTTGGTTTTCCCTCTTGCATCCATCTTCTTTCATGGAAGTTGTTGATCTCGAGATTTGTGGAGTAGCTGCATGTCAGCATTTGAGAATTTAAAGAGTTGACTTTTCTTGTGTTTTACGGTTGAGTTTTCTGGAAAGAAAGGTGTATTTTGGGGTGTTCTTTTCTTGAGAAACTGTGGATTTCTTAGGAGTGGAGTGCGTGACCCACGTAGATGTTCAAGAAGTTAAGTGTATGTTGAGGAGTTAGAGTTTTCAGATGATGTGGGTCATTGATTCTGTTAAAGTGATTGTGTTGGTTGTTTAAGGACAACCTAAACTATTGTGTTGATAGAGATGATGAATCGAGATGACAGGTGATCCAAAGTGAAAGTAGATTAGTGTTTTATGTAGAGCGTTGTGAGTTATGGGAGTTGTCGAAAGTTAGAGATTAGTAAGTGTTGAGTGTGGTTGAGAAGGTCTAGAATTTTCTGGGTGACAAATTAGTATAGTAAGGTTATGGTGTAAAGACTTGAGGATTGTTGGGTTTGTTGTTTAGGGGTCGAGTAAGTGGTGAATCGGCAAAATGACTTAATTGATGGGTAATCAAAGAATAGGGGTATGGAATGATTGTAGGAAAGGTTGAAATTGTCCTTGTGACGGATGTGCATGCAGGATCCGTAGTTATGAAAGATGTCTAATGGAGATTATATTGAGTGGTTAGACTTATTCATTAGGTGAATGAACTAGGGATATTGAGTAAGTACCTTATGGTTTATGCAAGAGGCATTTGTTGTTTATGCCAAAATAAGTGATGAAGAGATGTATTTTAAGCTTGGGATAAACAGTTGTATGAACGATGAGTCATAGTGGTTGGTAGACCAAAAGAAGAAGTTGGCGTGAGTCTTATGTTGAGGTAACTAGTAAGTTCGTTGTGCTGAAGTTGTGAGAACGTGGTTCTCCTTGTTGATTGTTATAAGATAGACATGGATAGAGTTTGTTGATCCATATGACCGGTGGTAGGTACATGATTAGTAGGAAGTGTTTTATCAAGATTAGATATTGTAACTTGTGTTCAGCGGTGTTGGACTTCTCGAGTTTTAGTGATTATGAAATCCTTAATGGCTAAGAGTATTGGAATCACGAAAAATGGGGGATTAAGTCGAACCTTCTTTTAAAGGTTTAAGGATTTAAATGAATGTATAAACTTTCTGGGAGTGCCTGCCCTTTTGTTAAGGCGTCTTGATTAGTGTGCAATAGATCTCCCCTGAGTAAGTAGCATCTTGTCAAGTTACGAATTTGACTTCGATGATTGGAAATATGGATGAAAGAGTAGTTTTGGAAGTAACCGGCTGATGGATTCTGGAATATTGTATGCTATTGAGTCATGCCAATCTTTGGTTTGGCAAATTTGTTTAGCTTAGGCTATAAGTATGGATTGTCACCCAAGAGTTTTGAGTGGATCGCGCGCTTTCGCGTTCAACTGAATTATCTTTGGAAGCCATATGTAAAGGAAGTAACTGGATATGGTGGGTTGTGTTGGAAACCCTGGAGTTAAGCACTTAACTTGTAACTCTATTGTGACTAGAGTTGACTTTATTTGGAAAATGTGTGCAGTGTTTGCAAGTGCTCTAAAAGGGTAGATCTTATGAATGTTCCATGAGTGATTTTGCTGGTGAGATGTTTCTTTTGGGAATGAGTCCCCCTTTTCCTTGAAAGAATTTGTAGCAATTGTGGGTGCAAATGTTTGATTTGAGAATTGATGTTCTCTTCTGAAATATTGACTTTGGTTAAAATGCGATGTTTATCATAAAAGAGTTGATGAGCCAGGTCGGTGAGAAAGTCATATATGAATATATGACTAATCCGGAGTGCTCTTGAAATGTTTGCATTCATGTAATGAATTGAGGTTTCCATTGCTCTCTAGCATGAAAAGAAAGAACGGATAAATGCTGGTATTTTGGTTATGTTGTAAGATGATTGAGTTTCCTTTTCTCTTTGAGAATTATTGTGGCACTTGTGGATTCTTGGGTGTGATTTGAGAATCGGTTTCTCTTCCAAATGTGATTTTGGTTAAAATGACAACTTTGGCTTTTGTGAAAGTGAGTTGAGTTGTATTTGGTTGTTAAGAATTTATGTCAAAGATTTGAGTGAAGTCTCTCCCTTTTGGTTGAGTGCTCCCTGATGCGAAATGTATCACATTGATTTGAGATTGATGTTTTTCCTTTGCGACTTGACTTGGGAAAAGAAATAGAGTGATCTTTCGATGTTGTCAAATATTTGTTCCAACGTGATTTGTGGTGTTTTGGGATTCGAGTGATGAATGTGGTTCATCCGACTAAAGGGACTTGCTTTTGTTGGCAATCTCGTTTGGGATATGAATAGAAATGCTAATGGAATTGTTGAGTATATTGGAGGAATATACTCATGGGCTTGGTTGTTTTTGAGTGTGAATATGTGAGGGCGAGACCCTCTTAGGAAAAGAACGAATGGTGGTTTGGTAATAATTTTCAGCCCTAGCTTGGGCTAGGCGTAGAACTATGGTTGTGGTTTAAAGGATGGTCATGATGGAGGTTATAGATGTCGTGGTTTAAATTTTGTTGAGAGTACCGTTTTGTAGGATCGAAGTATACGAATATAGCAATCAGAGGGGGGGTGAATGATTGTGTGGAAGTTAAAACCAAATTCTTGATCTATTAAAAGTTCACCCCAAAACAGAACCAAATAATTGCCTCGTTTTCGACAAAAACAGAATGACAAAGATTCGGTAAAACGTGAATTCCTGGAGATCCAACCGTCGGCTCGATCTGAAATTTGGACACAAGAAACTAGATTCTAACACGCATCGAACCCAAAAAGAATCAGCTCAATCGGACTTACGGATCAAAAGTTATGAACCTCGCAATCTTGCTGTGACAGAAGATGACGAGAATTGATCTAACGTAAACTTGAAAGTTTAACAGAAACGACAAAAGTTTAATCAACTAAACTTAGAGAAACCCTAAATCAATTCTCTAGAAAGGTTTTGATGGATCAAATCAAGATAAAACTAAAAGAACAAAAACCAATCTAGAAAAGAACAGGCATGCAAACAAGAACCAAAACAGGAAACACTGTAGCAGCGATTCTTGTAACATGCGCAAGGATCTAGAAGAATTGATCTTTATTTCTTTTGTCTAAAGTACTCTCATCAAAAGAGTACAAACCCTAAAACTGAGCTTGAGGCTCTCAATGCGCTCAGCTCTGATTGATGCCCTTCAACAGGAGACACCCCTCCTATTTAAAGAAGCAAAACACAAGGAGTTCTGAATATAATTCCTAATCTAGAAGGAATATGTATTCAACACAACTCCTCTTGGCCCAACCTGGCTGAGTACAACTCTTGCACGCGTATGACAACCCTACCATACTCACGTGACTAACACTTTGCACGCGTATGGCCACCTGCCATATTCACGTGACTAACACTTTGCACGCGAATGACCTCCTACCATTCTCACGTGACTAACCATTCTTCATGTGCACCATTCTCTTAGCCCGAACGTCCCGCATGACATCCTTGACCACCAAGACCTCGGTTCCTCCCTGAACCTAGTCCCGAACCTCGGCTCCTCCATGAACCTAGTTCCGGTCCGTCATCGACCACGTTAGTCTTCGAGCAATACACGCACATGAACAAACCACAAACAATTCCGAGCACAAGTCCACGACTTGACTCACATCAATCCATGCAAATACTCACACGAGCATTGCATAAAGTCCACTTCAAGCATCATGAAATTCTCACAAATTTCATAATCTCAAAAGAAATCAAACACAATTCCAATTTTGCTCAAAACCCTAATCGAGCAAAAAGCATTCCTGACGGACCAAAAAATATGGTCCGGTACACATGAAAAAGTCACTCAAAAAACCATTCACAGCGGACCAACAAAATCGGTCCAGGTGTACAAGTGAAAGTCTCGGTTTCAAGAAGAAATCATTCCGAAAACACGTTCACGATAGACTAAAAGAAATCGATCCGTCGTACAAGCGAAATCAATCCTCAAAAGCCGTTCCACATTGACCAAAGAAATTGGTCAGCGTACATGCAAAACTTCTTGGTTTCTTGGAAAATTAAGTCCGGCTCATGATCTCAAAAGCACGTCCACGACAGACCCAAAAACTTGGTCCGTCGTACATGCGCTGACTGCTATTTTCTTGGAAAATTGAGTTTGGCACAAGAGCTCAAAAACATGTGCACGACAGACCCAAAAACTTGGTCCGTCGTACACAAAATCGGTTCGGCGCAAAAGGACTCAGATTCATGTTTACAACAGACCAAAAAACTTGGTTTGTCGTACATGGGAAAATGAGGTTGCCAAAGCATGTTTACGACAGACCAACAAATTTGGTCCGTCGTAGATGGGAAACTTACTGTTTTCTTTAAGTTTGGTCCGGCGCCAAAGCGAAACTTACTGTTTCTTGTCAAATTGTCAAAACACATGAACAAACACATTTTGCAAATTCAATTCTAAGCCAATTTTTCAGCACATGATTTCACACGTTTGGTGGTAGTGAAGGTTATAGAAATTGTGATGTAAAATGTTCTGCCATGAACCTTGTCTTAGTTAGTGTCCGTGGGTATGAGATATGCCCGAAAGATGATAGAATAAAAAAAATGTAGCATGGTTTGTGTTTGGAAAGGAAATTATTATCGATGTGGACTATGTATGTAAATGACATTAGTTAATTGTGGTTCTTTGTGAAAAGGTCAAATAATTGGAAGAGATGGGATATTGTGTAATTGATTCTTTGGGGGTTCTCGTTTAGAACCCCAGTTATTAATAAGACACCGTTGGTGACTTGTTGGTAGAGAGGTTGTTAAAGGAGATGTGATTCGCTTTCCTTGTGTCATTTTAAGTTTGGAAGAGATGGTATATTGTGTAATTGATTCTTTGGGGGTTCTCGTTTAGAACCCCAGTTATTAATAAGACACCATTGGTGACTTGTTGGTAGAGAGGTTGTTAAAGGAGATGTGATTCGCTTTCCTTGTGTCATCTTATGTTTAATCACTACTACAGAATGACACATTACTATCGCTTCATCTATGTCGGTTCTAAACTTTTGACTTCAGAACCGATTGTGATAAGCATATTCCATTTGGAAATCTTGGTAACAGGTTATCACAATCGGTTCTGAGAGAGAACCGATTGTGATACGATAATAATCCCAATCGGTTCTAGATAAGAACCGATTGTGATAATAATTTTGTTACCACAATCGGTTTTTATCTAAAACCGATTGTAATAAGTAGGTATTAGCACAATCGGTTTTGGGAAGAAACCGATTGTCTGGCTACGAGGGTTATCACAATCAGTTCTTTTCCAAAACCGATTGTAATGAGATGGTATTATCATAATCGGTTTTGGGAAGAAACCGATTGTGATGAGCACGAGGTTATCACAATCGATTCTTTTCGAACCGATTGTGATGATTCAACCAAGAACAGTTCATTAGAAACATAGTTTTTGTGAGATCCTCCACTCACACATTTCCCCTTCAGGGAAGAAGAAAAAAACAAACTCCAACATAGCCCGCTCTGCTAGAATCCCAACACAGACCTCTTGTACCCTTCATTCATGCTTTAATATTTGTGCAAAACTTGTATTTTCGGACGATGAAACGATCTGATCTGCTAGAATCCCAACTCGCGGTTCAACTCTCAGACAATTTATATAGACACAAGTAGTGATGCAAATTATATATAACATTATAGTAGCATGCATGTAGCAGATAATAATAATATATATACCATTCCACACATTATACTTGTTTTTTTATCAATAGGACATGAAACATTTTGACTTGGAACAACAGAACATTAGAAAGATACAATGCACAAAAATATAAAAGAGATTCAAAATAGAGTGTAAAGGCAGCCGAATAGACTTCATCTGCACTAGGCCAACAACCCTAATATATTAAACAAGCTGTATTTCATTACAATATATCACCACATCCATTGTTTATAATTAGTAAAAATATAAAGGGGGACTGCATTACACCTAATATATTAAATTTACGACTCATGGCTCTGGCCCGAGTAACCCGAGTCAACCGAGTCATCCTAGTGACCCGAGTCACCCGAGTCGCCAGAGTCGCCAAAGTCGCTGGAGACTATGCGGACTAGTGATGGTTCATCCTGCGATGATGAACCCGATCTAGACGACGTGCCGGTCCCTATGGTGATCAGCGCGTAGTACTCCGCCTCCTTCTCCTCCTCCTCCTCGTCGTCGTCGTCGTCCCCCTCGTAGTCGTCGTCGTCCTCCTCCTCCTCGTCGTCGTCATCATCTCTGGGGTGCTTCCTGCTGCCTTTGGAGGCGCCCGGATGGGGTGAGGCGCCGGGAGGGACGACGGGAGACAGGTGGGGCGCTAGCGCCACGCCGGAGTGAGGCGCCGGAGGCTGAGGCGGCGCTGCCGGCGGCGGTGGAGGATCGTACGGTGACTCCACCGTGGAGTCAGACCTTGCCGAAGAAGGAGGGGGCGCTGCCATTGCTGCGGTCGAAAGGAGAAGTCAGACCTTGCAGAGAAGAAAGGAGCTACATGAAAGAGTAGAAAGGAGCTATATGCATGGAGAGCTATATGAAAGAGAAGAATGGAGCCATTGCTGCCATTGCCGGAGGAGTCAGACCTTGTAGTAGAGAAGAAAACGCGATCAGACCTTGCCGGAGGAATGGAACGCGATCAGACCTTGCCCGAGTACTACCGATGATCAGAAAGGAACTATTTGAAAGGAGTTATATGTTTGAACGGTCAAATTGGCGGGGAAGCCGAGGGGGTCGATTAATATCCGTGTCGGTTCATATCCCGGTATTTGTTTTGACTTAAGTTATTGCGATCGGTTCTTCTTGAGAACCGACACGCATACATTATCTGTGTCGGTTCTATAAAGAAACCGACAGTGTTGAGAATCAAATTATCACAGTCGGTTTCCCGAAATAAGCGACGGTGATAACTAATTAATCACAAACGGTTCTTCTATAGAACCGATTGTGACGAGGCTCGCTAGGTTTTATATGTACCGTCTGGACTCGGGAATGAACTTATTAACTCTCGTCGAGTTAGTTTGCTAGGCAATTTCTCTATTTTCCAGCCTATCTTACCTGTGGCTTTATTCAAAAGGTGGGCCCCATTCCTTCGAATCCCTTCAATGTTGTATTAACGTACATTATTCGATTTTGATTTGGTCTCATTAGCAGAGTGTATGGTGGAGGAGATCGGTGCGTTGAAGGTCTCCGTTAATTGAAACCCTAGCTAGCTTGATCAGGAGCTAGATTTCCCCTCGTTTGTGGTTTTTAAATTCGAAAGGTGACAAGCATTAATTCTTAGAAATCTCTTCAATATTGCAGTAGGACTTAAATTAATTTTTTTTATTTGGTGAATGTGTACATTACATGTCATAATTGTTTTAATATAATTAATATGATCAATTATATATAATAGTTAATTAGGCTGCGTAACCTATCGTCTCCGTTCGAGGGTGCTTGTTTATAAGTATGCTAAAATGGCATATTTATAAATAAGCGATCTCAGTATCCACGTTTTTTGGACAGTTCGAGGATATGTGGCTCGGGCAAGTTCCTAAGCTGTTGTACAAACTGTAGTGAAAGTTTCGGTAGCATCTCCCTGGCCAGTGTTCTCCGAATACACATCCTCTTGACATGTTGTCGATACGTGTATTTGGAGAACAGCGGGGAGATGCTGCCGAAATTTTCTCTAAAGTTTGTACAACATCTTAGGAACTTGCTCGAACCACATATCCTCGAATGGGATTAGGACCTAACCTACTTAGAGATTAGGAGTCATCGTTGGTACGTACGTACTTAGTCGGTCTACATATATACGTTTCTTTAAGATCATTCAACAAAAAAACTTTGTTTTCGGGTTCAACCCTTCTTTTATTTCATTGATTAGGGCATTATTAATTTATTGTTTGCGGTTTACTTGTAGATGGACCGTGAAGAATGGATGTATCACAAAAGCCATGTGAGTGCTGAATTTCAGAGGGGATAAGGAGTTCATAAGAATTGCAGAAGAAGATATGGTTATGAGGGGTGTAAAGTTCATATATTGTCCTTATATTGATTGCACCAATCTCAGAAGATTTAACAACTCAGCTCAAATTGAAGGGCATTTGATTCGACGTGGCTTCGTGAGGAATTACACGTGTTGGATCCATCATGGGAGATAGGTAGTACCTGCATTGCTCACAATGAAGACATGCTAGAAGCCGATCACGAGTCGGAGCGTGATATGTTTGATGACGATAATTTAGATCAAATGTTGCGGGATGTGGAGGGAAATTACACGGAAAGAGAGTTCGAAAAATTTAAAAGCTTGATGGATGATGATGCCAAACCATTGTTTTCAGGTTGCAAAGGGGAATACACCAAGTTGGGTTCGGTCCTTGCATTATTTGAACTGAAGGCAAAACACCGTTGGACAGATACAAGTTTCAATGCACTTTTAATACTTCTATCGGATATGCTTCCAGAGGGAAACTAGTTGCCAACAAGTATTTATGAAGCGAAGAAGCTATTATGTCCCATGGGAATGGAAATAGAAAGGATACATGCATGTCCAAATGATTGCATACTATACCGCAACGTCCATAAGGATCTGCGCATTTGTCCTGTTTGTGGTGTACCCCGATACAAACAAAATGAGAAGCGTAAAGACAAGAAGCGTAAGAACCGAATTGACGATGGTGAAGATGTGAAAAAAGGGGCACCAGCAAAGGTGTTGTGGTATTTGCCCATCATTCCCCGTTTAGAGCGGTTATTTGCAAATCCTAAAGAGGCAAAATTGTTGCGTTGGCATTATCAATCTCGAAAGATTGGCAACATGAGGAGTTTGGTGCCGAGATGAGGAACATAAGATTTGGATTGAGTACGGATGGTATGAATCCGTTTGGTAATATGAGCAATCGACCTGATGCCTTGGCGATTTTCTTGTGTATCTACAATTTGCCTCCTTGGTTATGCATGAAGCGGAAGTATATCATGATGTCGTTGCTAATCTCAGGACCCAAACAGCCGGGTGATGATATTGATGTGTACCTATCACCACTAATTGAGGATTTGGTAAAATTGTGGAATGTGGGGGTTGAGGTGTGGGATGCATACAAAAGGGAGAACTTCACCCTACGGGCTATGATATTTTGCACCATAAATGATTTTCCAGCCCTTGGTAATTTGGCGGGCTATAGCACGAAGGGAGCCAAAGCTTGTCCAATTTGTGAAGAGGACACGATAGCTTGTGGCTGCCGACCAAGAAAAGCGGTGTACATGGGTCACCAAGGTTTCTACCCGAAGTCATCGATATCGTAAGATGGATGACAAATTTGATGGAAAGAGGGAAGTTCGTGCAGCCCCGCAGCCTATGACTGGAAGGCAAGTATATTCACGCGTAGAGGATATCGATGTTCAGTATGGTAAGAGCCGTAAATCTGTTCGTCCTAGGACCATTTGGAAAAAGAGGTCGATATTTTGGGACTTACCATATTGGAAGGAGTTAGATGTCCGTCAATGTATTGATGTCATGCACGTTGAGAAAAATGTTTGTGATAATTTGGTAGGCATCCTGCTGAACATACCTGGGAAGACCAATGATGGTGTGAATGCTCGCCGCGATATGACCTACATGGGGATCAGGCCCAAGCTTGCAGTGATGGAGGAGGATGGAAAAGGGCTGTACATCCCCGCTGCATGCTACACGTTATCCAAGAAAGAGAAAGAAGACCTCTGCAAGTGTCTCCATGATATTAAAGTTCCATCGGGCTACTCCGCAAACATTAAGAAGCTTGTGTCTATGGATGATTTGAAGTTGTTCGGTATGAAGTCCCACGACTGTCATGTCTTGATGACCCAAATACTCCCTGTTGCAATCAGAAATATCCTACCAGATGACGTCAGGTTAGCAATCACGAAGCTATGCTATTTCTTCAATGCGATTTCATGCAAGGTTATTGATCCCGATATACTGGACAACTTACAGAGTGAGGTGGTGCAGACTCTTTGTCATCTTGAGATGCATTTCCCCCCGTCGTTCTTCGACGTCATGGTCCACCTCGTTGTTCACCTTGTTAGAGAGATTAAGATTTGTGGACCCGCATTCCTGCGTTACATGTATCCGTTCGAGAGGTACATGGGTATATTAAAGTCATACGTGAGGAATAGGTCGAAGCCTGAGGGTAGTATTATTGAAGGTTATGGGACTGAAGAGGTTATTGAGTTCTGCGTGGACTATCTAGGTAAAAGACAACCGATTGGTGTTCCTATATCTCATCATGAGGGCAGACTTGGTTGCAAAGGAACCATTGGGTCAAATCTAATGAACCCACAATTTGATATGTCTTGTAAGCGCATTTCACGCAGTCTTGCAACACAATGCAAGTTCATCCATACATCCAACAGCACAAGTTGATATTACGGGAAGAGAATCCACTTATGGATGAGCTTTCCATCACACGAGAACACAACGATCGATTCCTCACATGGTTCAAAGAAAAGGTGAAGGTCTCCGTTAGTACCGAGGATGTCAAATGGTTGGCTGACGGACCAAGATTTAATATCTGAGACATGGCAAGGTTACGATATTAATGGCTACACATTTTATACCGAAAAGTCAAGATGCAAAGAGTCTGATGCAAAACAAAGGGTGTGAGCATAGATGCTTTGTCCGATGATCACTCAATTAGAGGATCGTCAACTACAATGAACTGTTAGTACGGGATGATCGAAGAAATATGGGAGCTCGACTACGGAATATACCAAGTTCCATTGTTCCGATGTAAGTGGGTGAGACTTCCTCACGGAGTTAAGGTCGACAAGACAGGTTTTACAATTGTTGATCTGAATAGACTGGCCTACAGAGATGAACCGTTCGTCCTCGCAAAGCAAGCAACTCAAGTTTTCTACGTGCGTGATCCGGCCAATCCGAGGTTGCACGTCGTACTTCATGGCAAGAGGAGGATTGTTGGAGTTGAAAATGTCGTAGATGAAGAAGAGTACAACCAATTTGATGAAACACCTCCATTTGCAGATGGGGCATGTCTTAGCGGTGACGACGGCACACATGGAACACATTACATGCGTGTAGATCATCAAGAAGGGTTGTATTTTAAATAAATTAAGTTGTAAGAATTCCCTGTATAATGTAGCATTTTGTAGAATATATATGTGAAATGGATCTTATAGTATAGCAAATTTGAAAAAGATTTGACTTTTCGACTCTTTTGAATGAAGACTCTGTTTTAAAAAAATTATAAATTGGATCATAGTCATCACAATCGGTTCGTTTAGGAAACCGACACAGATAGTTTAATTGCGATCGGTTTTTTTAAAGAACCGACACAGATACTACACATATTACGGTCGGTGTTTTTATAGAACCGACACAGATACTCCACATATTGTGGTCGGTATTTTTATAGAACCGACACAGATACTCCACACAGAACATCCCAGAACATTTTCATTTCGGCGCGCACACTCACTTCATTTCGGCGCGCACTGATTTCGTTTCAATTCATTCCACAACCCTAGCTCGACCACCTCCCCCACCGGCGCCTCCCCCTCCGGCTCCTCCCCCCCCCCGGCGCCTCCCCCATCGGCTCCTCCCCGTGGGCGCCTCCCCCTCCGGCTCCTCCCACACCCTAGCTCGACCACCTCCCCCACCGGCGCCTCCCCCTCCGGCTCCTCCCACACCCCCCGGCTCCTCCCCCATTGGCGGGTACCCCGTGGGCGCCTCCCCCCCGGCGCCTCCCCCCCATCGGCGCCTCCCCCATCGGCTCCTCCCCCTCCGGCGCCTCCCCCTCCGGCTCCTCCCCCCCATCGGCGCGTCCCCCATCGGCTCCTCCCCCATTGCCGACTCGGTTCGGCGCACTGTAAGATGCATTTCGGACTGTGGGCTGTAATTGGTTGTAAATAGCTCGATGATGATTGCTTCAAAATGAGGCTTGATTAATCTGATCATTAAAGGAACTTGCTAGACCTAGAACAACACTGCTCTTAGCTGACAATTTGGTGCCACTTGCTCTTAATGCATTGTTCTAGGGTCGAGCGATCTTGTGCTTATTCCTTTATGCTCTTAGCTGACAATTTGGTGGCACTTGCTCTTAATGCATTGTGGTAGGATTAGAGCAGTGCTATATTCATTCTGTGCTATGCTGTACTTGTTGTTTTCTGTGCTAGAGCAGTGCTGTTCTAGGGTTGTAATCCTGAAATTTTTAGATGTAATAGCCGGTGATATATTGGCCATCTAGAAGTTGGACGGCTAATTAATTTAGCAACCCTTCTATAGCAATCTGAGAGCAATCCACCTCGGCTAATTAATTTAGCAACCCTTCTATAGTAATTTCCTTGCATTATATTCTCATTGCAATTTGAAACCTGTAACACATGCTATATTATCGCACTTTATTATCGAGTTTAGTTGCGTAACCTATGCGTCTCCCGTTCGAGGGTGCTTGTTTATAAGTATGCTAAAATGGCATATTTATAAAAAAGCAGTCTCGAATTGTCCACGTTTTTTGGACAGTTCGAGGATATGTGGCTCGGCCAAGTTCCTAAGCTGTTGTACAAACTCTAGAGAAAGTTTCGGCAGCATCTCCCTGGTGTTCTTCGAATACACACCCTCTTGACCTGTTGTCGAGACGTGTATTTGGAGAACAAATGAGAGGCTGCTAAATTTCTCTAGAGTTGTACAACAGCTTAGGAACTTGTTCGAACCACATATCCTCGAATGGGATTAGGACCTAACCTAATTAGAGATTAGGAGTCATCGTTGGTATGCGTGCATTACTTAGTCGGTCTGAGATAGACATGTGAATTGCTTTCTATTATGTGAAATTTGAATTGCTTTCTCTCATGAAGTTTAGGTTTGACATATACGTACTTACTTCGAAATGTCGCAAAGAGAGAGCACCGGCTCAACGCCAGAGAGAGAAGAAGGTCCTACTACCCCATCGAGGAAGGTTAGAAAGGGCAGAGGACCGAATAAAGGAGCCACAGGGAGAACACTGCAAGTGCTCCACTTCAATGCCATGGGGGTTTGCACGGGTCCTAGCAAGTTTAAGGGGCGATACTCCTCTTTTCTCGGCCAATTGGTGAGGGAGCGAGTGCCGATCACAATTAAGGACTGGAGGAAGGAAGTAAGCGACGAGCAGAAGAACCGACTGTGGAACGAAGTTAAGGGAAAATGGATTATACCAGACGAAAATGAAATCAATGCGAGACGGTACGCCTTGAAGAGAATGGGTGTGGCTTTGAGGCATTTCAGGGTCACCATGCATGCCGAGTTCGTGTTGAAAAACCGTACTCCCTTCCAAAGGTATCCATTTGTTACACCCGAGGTTTGGGAGGAGTTCACAAGGATGAGGAATACGCCCAAGGCGGATGAGCTGAGAGAGAAGAATATCGCTATACAGAGGCGTAACACACACGCGCATCACCTCGGTTCCGGTGGGTATGTCGGGAAGAAGGCAGAGTGGGCGCGACTAGCGGAGGAGTGTGCAACCTCTGGGACAACGATGCTTTACTCCCACATATGTGAGGAGCGGGCACGCGACTGGGTATTAGCGAGGACGAAGAAAACCTCTGACGGTCAGATTGTCATTCCAAACCCCGCGACCGCACAGATCATCACGACCATCATAAGATATCTAATATAGTACATTAATTGCATATTATATTCCCATTGTATTTTAGCAATAATTTATATTTGCGACCTGCAGGAGGAGGTAAGCCTGCAGAAAGAGCAAGGAGCATTTGAAAGCCAAGGGTCAAGGGACATCCTATGTTCGGCAATCGGGAAGCCCGATCATAAGGGGCGGGTGCTTGCCGCAGGTGCGGGGTATACGAAGAGGTCCTTCTTTGTAGAGGAGAGCGCTTCCAGTGCCAGGGCAAGATCATGAGAAGCACGTGAGGCACGGATTAGGGCGCAGATGAAGGAGGAGTTGAAGGAGGAGTTAAAGGCTGAGATGATGGCTGAGATGATGGCGATGTTCTCCCAGAATCAGATTCCTCAACCATCGCCTATGCTATGCCCTAGCAGCTGCGCTTCCAATAAGGAACTGTGCATTCCACACCTCAAGGTAATAACTGTTTCGGACCAAAAGGTAGATGAGTAATCTTAGCAAAGATTATGATGAAGATGCTGATCACTTCTTGCAGGGTCCTGCCAAGTGCCAGCTAGTCCTGATCGACGACGGAATACACATTGAGGCTGTGCGCGGGGTTGCATTTCCAAGCAAGGAGGATGACACGGTGCATGGTATACCTTTGGGGATGGGCTACATGAGGGTGCAGGTGGACTATGTCCACGATGTTTACATGTCTCATGCCTTGGAGTTCCCCCCGAACGAACATATCACCACTCTCGGGCAAGCACGGATGTCGTTCATCAAGTGGCCTGCGACGGGTGTCGTAGTGCAAGCACCTCCTCCTGCTGCTGCTACTGCTGGTACTACTACTGGTACTACTGCCGCTCATCGCTCACGCTCACGCTCGCTTTGCTCTTGGTAGTACCGGCATCGCTACTAGTGCTGCACCGCTCCTGCTACTATTGTTGATGCACTGCTCCTGCATCGCTATCGCCGGGTACTACCGCAGCCTTCTCCTCGCTATCGCTGCATCACGCCGCCGCTTCCTGCTCTGCTACTACTCCCTGCTGCTCGCTGGTCCTACTCCTACTATTGCTGCTCCTGCTCTGCCGTGCACATGCTCCTGCCTCGCTACACAACCTCGCACCTCGCTGCAAATGCACTCTCTGCACCAACGCCTCTGACTACAAATGCTGGTGTGCAGGTGGTGCGCAAAAGGACTTCTACCACGCTGACGAAAGATACAAAGCAGAGTTCAGAGAGTCCATCCGTGAAGAAGGCAAAGTTGTCAGAGGACACAAAGCACCCTGATGATCACAAGCGGTACATACATGGAAAGCCCTTTCTCCCAAGCCAAGAATTGAATTCTTTGGGCTTGTTCACTCGCCACCTACATGGATGGTACATCGATAGGTCACATGAGGACGAGCCTCGCCACGATTTTGTAGTGAAGTATCGAGGGGGCCAATTCCACCGCAACGAGGATGGGACCTTCCCAGTCAGTTTTGAGGATCTGTACTTTATGTACAGCTTGAAAGCCGTCGATATTTCTAGCATACGATCCTGGACGCTGTGAGTCTCGCACCATACTCAATCAGATGACTATTTATTGATTTTGTATTATATTTTTTAACAATTGACATGAATTGCAGGATCATGAGGCAGTGAGCCGTGACGGGTCGACACCCTGTCGGGTTTGTCGACCCCGAGATGGTGTCTGCGACCATGGCTAAGTATCAATCGGAGTTCCTAGCAGGATACATCAAGCAGGCATTGCATGACGAGGCAAAAAAGGACTTCATTCTCTTCCCATACCACCAGGAGTATGTACTACTATACAATTCAATTACATGTACACACTTCAACCTTGTATTAACTTATTCTCTTGCTTTGTGTACCGTTTAATAAGCAACCATTGGGTTCTACTTGTGGTTGTTCCGAGTCAAAACAAGGTCTACACGTTGAACTCACTCGAAAATAGACCGATGGACTATGCGATCGAGCCTGTTTTGCAGAAGTAAGTACATTCCTCTAACCTAACACTTTACATATTGAACTACGTTAGGTATTTTTAACCTCAATAGCATCTCTCCCAATGTATAGGGCTTTCATGTCTTACGTTGCTGAACGTGGCCGACACAATGATAAACAAGGCACCAAACTCGAGTGGAAGCGCTTCAAGGTACAAGTGTCTATCATAGGATTTTTTCCTGACACCTGTTTTTAATTCATCTCCTAATTTAAGTTTCTTTGTTCACAGTGTCATCAACAAGGGTGCGATGATCTGTGCGGCTTTTACGTGATGCATCACATGCTCATTTTGGTTGGTCGCTCACATCTTTTTCCTAAGGTATAGAGCAGATTATTTGCACTACTGTCTATGTGATATTTGTTTACAAGCATAATACTATCAGCATGTTTTAGTTCCAATTTAAGACTTAAATATATTAGTGCACTACTATCTATTTTGCAGGACCTTGATATCATCCGGAAGAGCCTAACCAACGCTGATCTCAAGAAATTACGAGACCATTTATGCCAGTGGTACTGGACAGAAGTTATAACGGATGATGGTAGATATAGAGACCATTCAAGCAAATACTAGTCCATAAAGTGTAAACAAAATTTATCTGAATGTGAATGTGATGTTACAGATTGTAAACAATATTAATTTTAATGTAATGTGTGTAGATTGTGATGTATATGTTCTGTGATATTGTGGATGTGGATTGTGATGAATGTGTCATATTGTCAATGTGAGGCCATTTTCGGACGATGGACAGTAACATCATCACAATCGGTTCTTTGTTGGAACCGATTGGGATAGGTACAGTATCACAATCGGTTCTTACTGGAACCGATTGGGATATCTTTATTATCGCAATCGGTTTGCATAAAGAACCGATTTTGATAATATTCTTATCCCCATCGGTTTCATTAAAAAACCGATTGTGATAATGTAATAATTTGAATCGGTTCTAAAAAAGAACCGATTGTGATATTATACTTATCCCTATCGGTTTCAACAAAAAACCGATTGTGATAATGTAATCATTTATATCGGTCTAAAAAAGAACCGATTGTGATATTACACTTATCGCAATCGGTTGTAAGAGGAAACCGATTGTGATAAGTGTAATATCACAATCGGTTCCTAAAAAGAACCGACAGTGATAATGTATTATTAGTGTCGGTTAAAAACCGACAGTGATATATCTACCTTATCACTGTCGTTGGACTTTGTATCCCCACCAAAACCGACTGTGATGACCAAAAAGAACCGATTGTGATGTACGGTTCTGTAGTAGTGAATGAGATGTGGTAGATAGGTGGAGAATTGAAATTAAGGTTCTGTGAATGAAGTTGAAAAGGGAAGTTGTTCTGAGTTCATCAGGTTGGTTGTGATAGTAGTATGAATTGTTTGATGTGAGGATTTGGGTATAATAATTTGATTAAGCCCTTTAGTGGGTGAAATCGAGGACTTCGGTTGACTTTCGCTAATATTATTGGGAATTGAAATGAAGATGGAACCATGAGAGGAAGGTAGAACCGTGAGAGGTTGCCCTTAATTGAGCTAAATCAACACTTTCTCGCTAAGTGTTGGTTTTGGGAACTTGTTTGTTGTTTGTTCCGGTTTGAGTCCTTGCGTGAATGTTTTGTGTTGTAAAGAAGTCTTTTGTCCCTTGCGGACTTTGTTGTTGTTTTTTGTGTGTCTTGGATTCGAGGTCGAATCCTGTTGAAGGGGGGAGAATGTGACACTACGGAATATCGTGACTTTATAAAATGTGAAATTTGAGTAAAACTTTACGGTATGAGGTTAATTCGTGTTTTGGGCCTTCCGGGAGGGAAAATGGGCCGTCCTTGGGATGTTTTGGGCTTGGGGAGCCTCGTGGGCTTGGGGCAGAGGCGGAAGGCCTAAGGCCCAAGTGGGGGCGGGTTTAGGGCAGCACCCTGCTGCCCATGCGCCCTAGACCCCCCCATGCACCTCCCTCCCCTTTCTCCCCTCCTAGCCGCCGCCCCCTTCCACCTCCATGCCGTGCGCCCCCTCTCCTCCTCCCCCTTGCGCCACCACCCCCTCCCCTCTCCTCACCACCCTCCTTTCTGGCCTAGGAGAGCTCCTCACCTCACCACCCCACTGTTCTCTCCATCGAGAAGCTCCGCGACGAGGAGATCCGGCGGTTTCGGCGTGAGGAAGAAGATTGGGGGAACCGGGAGGAGAAGATTCGACGTTCATCGTTCGTTGGGCAAAGGTATGGCTATGGGTAATCCTTGGGATTGTCCTAGGTGCTGTGCTAGAGGATATTTTGATGCTTTTAGATCGAGAGGTGGTTCTGCGATTGGGTAGAATGGATGAAAACTAGAGATTGCAGTGTTTTGCATCGGGCAGATTGGGCACACGACCTAGGGTTTGAGTTTTCGCAATTTTGTCAACCGCCTATTAATAAAGTTGTAGATAACTTCAATACCTTTAAATGGATACCAAGAACGTCCAATTCCGCCCAGCCATTTGAAAGTTATGATCGTTTTACCGAACGTGTTCAAATCTGTGATGTGATTGGGACAGATCGGATTGATCTGTAGATTAGGTAATTTTAGATGCCGAATAAGCTTTTCCCAATACTTAGAGCAAGCTAGGAAATTTTCTAAGCTTCGCGATGATGTACTCGTTTACTTAAGTTGGAGATCTAGAACTCAAGTTATGCTAATTTGAAGCCTACTGTCCCGGGGGACAGATTCTCTATTTTTTCGGCTTTGGGAGTAGTTTATAAGTCGGGGTAGATGAGTGTTTGTGTACTGTTTTGTGGGCACAGTTTGAGTGTGTTGTATCTATGTGCAGGTGGTGTGACCCCGGGAGTGCCCTCATCCTCTCGCCAATCCGTCGCCCGCGGTTAAGGCAAGTGTACTGGAATGGGTAGCGTGTTGTATGTTGCTAGTCTTGAATAGATGCAAATTGTTTTCATGATATGCTATCTTGCCATGATTAGTGTTTGCCCATGATATGATGAAAATGGTATGTTATGATGCTATGCAATGACTAGTTGTTTATGTTTATGGAATATGTTGCATACATGGCATGAAAACTAGCCCGGTCGGTGAGAAAGTCATAACTAACCCGGTAAGGTCGATGAGAAAGTTATGACTAATACGGAGCGCCATTAAGTAAGTCCTACCTCGTGATTCCATCCACAGTGGTGAATGGAAGCGAGAAGTAGGCACCCTCCATCTACGGGATGGGAGGGGAAAGAGGGTGCACGCCGACGGGTATGCACTCGGCAATACCGGTATGTGCTTCAAGGAGACATGTGCGTTGCATTCATGATGATGGTGATGAGATATGTATGATGAGATTTGGACCTGATTATTATGCTAAGCATGATGTATAGCGATGTTAACATTGAACTATTCTTTATGCTCCATTGCAATATACTTGCTGAGTCATGAACTCTTGCTTGTGTTTTATGTTGTTTTTAGGTACCATGAAACCGGCATGCGGGAAAGGGCATTAGCTACACTTCTACACGTAGCTTCACACTTAGTAAACAGTTTAATCATTTGGAGGCATGATAATAAGAATAGTGCCATGAAACTTGGTGTATGGCTTGGTTTTGAGCTTAAGTTCATCGTTTGATTCGTTATAATTTGTGGAATGGTTGAATTCCTTATTTTGGACATAAGTGATGCTATATCAATTGTTATTGCCCATTTAGATGTCTCTTATCATTCTATATCATGCCTTATTATTACTGTTGCTTCGATTCATGGAGATGCTGCCGAAATTTTTGGTTTTAACATTTGCACTTTTGCTGTAATATATCTTTATTTGTGGTATTTAGATGTTGATTAGTCTATGTTTGGTAACATTCAGGCGTACTAGATATCGGGGTGTTACAACAAAGCTAGATTTATTTGCAATATAATAATAGATTCCAAATCATCGCAGTTACAAAGCGATTGAAGAGAACATTTTAAAGTAACAGTGAACAATGACATTTGATCCATAAACCAATTTCCATCTAATACCTTATTTCATTCCGTTCCATTTTTATGAAACAAGACCAAACCAAGACCAAACCCAAAACCAAACCCAATACCAAGCCTTTTTCCTTTGCGATCATTTTCCAAAATGAAAACCGAACCAAAGTCTATACTTGACAATACTTCCCAAGCTGCTCTTGACCGTGAGCACGGCTAATCGATTAGTTTATTTATATCTCTGTAGAGGTTGTACACTTCACCCACATGACACATTCTAGCAATCAAGTCAACCATGCCACGCGATACTCAACGTACCTGTTTTGTTAAACTGTGACGAGACCTTTTGATAGGTTGGAATTTAAACCTTGCACCAGCCCGGTAATGTGCATCCCTAGCTACGGTCCCAAGAGGATGTCGACTAGTGGTCCCTACGGGCTCCCACTAGCTTTACTGGCCCATACCTCCATATAGTAGGCATTACCATTGTATTGGGCAAACTCCCCCTCGATGCCTCGACGAGGGAGTCCCTAGAACACACCGACATGAGAAGTGTGTCCAACTATCCCGCCTCCTAATGATGCAAGACCCAAATCCTTTCCAATTTACTAGGCCAAGGCCATCCCATACTGGCACATGTGGCTGTACTATTTGACCCAGTAATAGCATCAAGTTCTGTCCTTAGGGTGACTCAGGCGAGATCTTCCATCCCACTTGCTACAACCATAGAGGATTGGCACCAACGGCCCCACAGAGCTCCCACTAGTCCGCAGCCTCCCCATAGCAAGGGACCAACCGAAACCACAACCATTCCAAACAAGTCCCTGGCTTGTGATCCATTCCAAATACCATACCATCCATACAATCGAAATGACCAAACCAACCATTTCCGAACCACTAAACTCCGTACATCTCACCCGGTCTAAACTCTCCAAACTTTCCATTTTACTCACACAACCAAATTCCATTTTCCAACCAAATCCAATCCTGACCATAACCCAAACCAACCACCGTTTTACTCCCAGGAGAATTGTAATTGAGTGAGACGCGATCTCCTGTAGCACTTACTACTACGAGGCTAAGCGTATGCAATTACTACACTTTATTACCCTCTTGACATTTATTGTTGTTTCTATTACTGGCCTACAGTCTGATACGGTTCTCAACTCAATTCAGATTAAGGAAGTCCACCGAATCTAGGACTATCTACCAATTCCCACAAACTAGCATTGTAATTGAACATAGACGCATGCATAATAGTTCTGACAAAGAGAAATTATGATTTGCAAATATGGGATCAGAATGGTCAAAGGAGGTGCTTGCCTGTTTGCTCTTCGACGAATTCGGTTTACGGAACATAGTCGTAGTCATCTTCGGTGTTTGACACGTCAACATCTACACAAAAAGCAAATAAGACCAACAACATCGATCAAAGCAGGTAAAGAAGCAATCAAACTCCAATAAGAACCAAAACGGACAACTAGAACTCAATGGAACAAAAGAAATCAGGGCTTCATCCTGAGCAGGTAATCTGGCAAACTCTTGTTGGGCGATGGTGCGCTCTAAGGCCGGTAGTACCGTCCATCAAGCCCGGTAGTACCGCTGGCCAGATTCGAAAATGGGTGTTCTCTGGAAAAAAGGTATCGGGGTTACCTCTGGTACTACTGTGAGGGTGGGAGTACCGGCCTCACGTCCCAGAGTGCAGGTCTCGAGTTCGAAAAGGAGACCACTCTGAAATTAACCGCCGACATTATGTGAGAGGTATCACGGGCGAGACGGGCAGATCGGCCTCCCGCATCGGTAGTGCCGGCCACTAGGGAGGAAGATTTTTCAAAAAGTTGAATTTCGCGCAAACGAGTCCGGAACTTTGCGGCAAGGGCATGGATAGGTTCCTAGCATTGCTAGGGACTTATTCACATCGACCACGATAAGTTTTGAGCTCGATTGCCCGAATTTGCCCTTTGAACCTAACAGGGGGAGAATACGACAGAAAATCGAATTTTGTGATGGCTCTGATCTCTTCTATCAGTGGACTGAAGTTTGTCAGAGACGTGGAGCATCTCTCTTACAAGGTCCGACCTCCTTCTCGCTCTCCTCGCTACAAAGCAGCCCCCGGTCCTGCCGCTAGGATGCGTAGAGGTCGCCCGTCTAGCTCTTCCACCGCTCCTGTTGTGCCTCCTGCTGTTCCCTCTGAGCAGACTGAGATCTCAAGCAGCACATTACAGAAGATGTTGAAGCACATCTTCTGTCTTTGTCGCGACATCTCCACTCAGCAGAAGGAGATGCGCAAGGAGATCAAGAAGAATGGCAAGGGAATTCGAGACATCCCTCGTCACAATGGTGAGGCACTCACTCCCAGTGATTCTTCGGGATCCTCAGAGGAGTGTAGCGGTGAGATGTTCGCCGACTAGCTCTTTGGTCTTGCCTCTACTACTCCGTCAGCGCTTGGAGATGACAATGGCAGCGAAGGATCGCAGTACTCAGCTTCCGATGATGACGAAGATGACGAGTGACTTCCTTTTTGTCCTTCTCTTTTTGGTGTCTTGATGCCAAAGGGGGGTGATTAGTTTGATTAGTCGTCTGTAGTTGTCGTGGTTGTCTATCTCTATCTTGTTGCGTCTAGTTCTTGTCCGTGCTTATTACTTGTGGTTGTTACTCTTGTATTGAACATCGTTATCCATGTCTGGACTTTATGCTTAATGTTATTATGCTTGGTTTATGTCTTGTCTATTCTTGCTATATTCTTATAATTCCTTGAATGCAAAGATATGGGGGGAGCTCGTGCATTTTCTCGTAAATATGTGCATTTTGTTGTCATTCTAATTTTGTTTAATGCACACTTTTAGGGGGAGCTCTTCCTTATATTTGATGTTCAAATATGCTAAGACAATCTCATGTTATATTCTATTTGCCTTTAATTGTGTTGTCATCAATACACCAAAAAGGGGGAGATTGAAAGTACATCTAGGCCCCTCAAATTATTTTGGTGATTAATGATGACTTAATTAAAGAGATCTAATGTTTTAACTAAGATTGATGCAGATATCGAGAACATATCAAGTTTGGAATGAGATTGGACGCCCCTACAACTATTCAAATTCGAAAAGACGACATCAAGACATAAATTGTAATTTTCATTTATTTGAGTCTTAAGGATAGCCGTACTATTAAGGGGATACGACGAAAAATCGCTCTTAGGATGTGCATGTTCTCAAGGTCAAGTCTTGCATTTAAACTAGCACTCAAACTATTGCATTTCCCAAAAACAGTGTTTTCCAACAGAGCTGTACAACCCGGAGTGTCCAGACATTTGGTCCGGAGTATCTGGACTCAGTCCAGAGTATCCGGATAATTTGTCCGGAGTGTCCAGGTTAACCCATTCGGCCATTATTGTGCGTCCAGCCAACCTGGAGTCTCCGGGTTGATTATCCGGAGTATCCGGACTTTTTCGAAATAGAGGGTAACGGCTAGTTTTTGAAAAGAGTATTTAAAGCCTCTACTCTCTCCCAACGTCTAGGATCTCTATTGAGCTCATTCATAGCAGCATTCAAGCCATTCCTAACACACTCCAAGCATTCAATAGAGCCCTCACTTCCTCCCACCTCTTGATTTGGTTGTTGATCCATATTTGGTGAGGAGAGGAAGAAGAAAAGTGCTAGGTGCATTCATTCTAAGTTCTTGAGCACTAGTTCATCCTCCAAGTGATTCTCCGTGGTGTTGTTACTCTTGGAGGTTGAAGGTCTCCTAGATGGCTAGGAGTCATCGGGAGCACCCGAAGCGTGTGGTGTGCCCCGGTCGTTTGTGAAGGCAAGTCTCACCTCCGAAAGGGAAGAGACAAGAAGTGAAGCCGGCGAGTGCATTTGTGCAACACCGAGAGGAAAGCGGGTTGAAAGAGACCCTGGCTCAAGTGCGACCGAGCCACCTTAATGGAGACGTAGGATTCCCTTCAAGAATCCGAACTTCGGTGAAAAATCGATTCTCTAACTTCCTTTCTTTATTCTAACTTAACTTGTGTGGATTTGTTCTTGTAGAGCTTTGATCTAGCTTGTTTTATTTCTTTGCTCTAGATCCGCACTTGCTTAAAGTACTAG
This sequence comes from Rhipidocladum racemiflorum, assembly GCA_036346355.1. Classification (NCBI taxonomy): domain Eukaryota; kingdom Viridiplantae; phylum Streptophyta; class Magnoliopsida; order Poales; family Poaceae; genus Rhipidocladum; species Rhipidocladum racemiflorum. The sequence goes on along the minus strand of CM070577.1, from coordinate 53,024,817 downwards.
GTTTCTTTTGTTATCTTTTATTCGAGTAACTAGTTGCTAGATAGAGTAGTTTTAGTTTCGTTCCCGAGCTGCTTAACCCGTAGTATCCGAATAAAATCCTGGATATTTCGAACAACCCGGAGTATCCGGACAAAATATCCGGAGACTCCGAGTTGACCTGCTCGGGGAGTTTTATTTCCGCTGCAAATTTTTAATTCGCCTATTCACCCCCCTCTAGGCGACATCTCCGATCCGTTCAAAAATAATTCTTCTAACCCTAACCTAGGTCTAGCAACTCGAAGATAATTTATTAAGGGGGAGTTTTGAGATCTTGATGACTATTTTGTCAAAAAGGGGGAGAGCAAGTCAAGAAGAAGAAAAATAAAAAGAAAGGAGAAATTCAAACTGTTTGAGAATTTGGATTTACTTGGTCTTTACTTGGTCTTGGAATCTTTTTGGTCTCAAACTCTCTCAAACTCTCATTTGGTATTTTTTCTCTACTCTTGTCAAATCTTATTGTGTTTTGTCAAATTACTCATCAAGGGGGAGATTGAAGGATCATTGTTTTTGATCCAATTGTTTTTGATGATGAGTATTTGAAAAGAGTTGAAATTGATTTGATTATTTGATAAGATTTGAAAGTGGTTTGATTATTTAGTGGTTGTATGGATTAACTTGAGTCAAGTCGCGGACTTGGGCTCGGAAATTTTTGTGTTTTTGTTCACGTCTGGTGTTGCTTGAGGTCGAACATGGTCGATGACGGACCAAGACTAGGTTCAGGGAGGAACTGAGGTCGTGAGGGTCGAGGGTGTCATGCGAGATGTTTCGGACTAGAGAACGGTGCACGTGAGATCGAGATCGTTGCAGCGTAGTGGCAGGAAGCCGTACGCGTGTATACGAATTTTTGAGTGTGTGTGCATGCATGCAAGTGTGTGTGTGAATGCATTTAATGCATGAGTGTGTGCATGCATGGTGTGTGTGTAAATGCATTTAATGCATGTGTGTGTGCATGCATGGAGTGTGTGTGTTGCGTGCATGCATGTGTGCGTGGTGCATGTGTGTTGGCGTGAGAGTGTGCGTGAGTGCCGCGTTGTGTCGTGTGTGTGCGTGGCGTGAGTGCATCGTTGTGTGTGTGTGTGCTTCCGACTCCGAGAGGAGTTTGGTCGGCAGGAGCAAATCCGAGTGGAGGCGCAGGCGGCGTACGTGCCGATGGCTGCCGTGAGTTGCTGTCCGAAGAGGCCAGCAATCCGAGTCTGTGTGGAGACGGCGGGAAAAATAGAAAAAGGATTCCTAAGTCTAAACAGATTCTTGATAGATTTTTTGGGTGACTCTTGTCCTTTAAATAGAGGGTTCTAGGGGCTTAGAACTCAATCCAATGCAAAGGGCAAGAAGCAAAAGGTGCCTACAACAAAGAAAAGCTTTTGTGCTCTCTTTAGTTTGTTTAGGGTTTTCTAATCTTGTGAGATTAGAGATTTTGTTTACGGTTTTCTAATCATTGAAGATTAGAAGATTTTTTTTTGGTGTCATCTTGTTGAAGATGGCTTTGGAATAAAAAAATAAGTTTATGCAAAATTCTCTTATTTTTTTTTACTTTGATTCTTGATTAGAAGGTTTGTTCGATTTTTGATAGAACTAGTTTTGATTTTTGTTCGACTTGTCTCGCTAATTAATCTAGGGTTTTTGATCTCTTCATTATTAGATATTCTTCCGCTATTTAGGGGTCTTTTATTTTCAGAAAGAAATAGTTGAATTTTATTCGGCATCTATTCACCCCCCCCTCTAGTTGCCTACTCGGTCCTACAAGTGGTATCAGAGCCAGGCTCTACTAATCCATCTTAACAAGTGATTAGTAAAACGGTAAGTTATGGCAACAGAGAAATACTCGAACAAACCGCCGATCTTCGATGGCACAGACTTCCCCCCTTTGGCGGATCAGGATGTTGCATATCTTCAAGCTCAAGGTAACGCTATTTGGCGCAAGGTAAAGATTCCATACAAGCTTCCTTCAAATGATGATATTGATAAAATCGAGTTTGAAAAAGATGTTGAAAATAATAATAGAGCTAGAAACATATTGCTTCAAGGACTTGCTAGAAAAGAATTCGATAGAGTCATCATTTACTCACCGCTCATGAAATTTGGAAATCTCTTCAAGATTATCATGAAGGCACTGACTCTGTCAAAGAGGCTAGGCAAGATCAATTTAAAAAGGAATACACTAGATTTGAAATGAACTCTGGAGAATCATTAGATGATTGTTTTGCTCGCTTTAATAGAATCTTAAACAATCTTAGAGCTGTTGATGTACAATACACTGACTCTAAAAATGCTAGACATTTCTTATCTTCTCTTGATCTTAAAATCTGGCAAATGAAAGTAACTGCTTTTAGGGAGGCTCACAAGATGAGTGAAATGACATTGGATAAACTTTATTCTAGTCTCAAGACTTTTGAAATAGATATTGTTTCCAGAACATCCAATGATAACTCTTTGGCTCTTAATGCAAATTCTTCTTCATGTGATAATGCTACTAGTTCTTCATCATCATATTCCATTTCTGCCTTGAGTGTTCTTAGTGATGTACAGCTAGATCAAATACCAGAAGATACACTTGCTCTTCTTTCCAAGCGTGTCAATGCAGCGTACATGAGATCAAGGGAGAGAAGAGGAGCCTCCATCCACTGCTACAACTGCGGCAAGGCAGGGCACATCCGTGCTAACTGTTTCAAGAACAAAGACAGAGAGGAGAAGGAGCAAAGCAACTCCTCCAAGTCCTTCCGGCCAAGAGAGAGCAAGGATAAAAATAAACAACGGACAAAGAAAATGCTCAACAAAGTCTTCGAGGCAATTGGTCGCTTAGACTTAAGCGACATTGATGACTCAACTGAAGATGAGAAGGAAGCGAAGCAAACAAAGTTGAATGAGAAGGATCTCACCGGACTATGCTTTATGGCAAAAGGGAACACTAGTGATTCTAGTGACAACGACAGCACCTCCAGCGACGGTGATGAGGTAATACCTTCATACGATGAGCTTTGTGAAGTTTTAGTCATATTGAGAAAATCTTTAAGAAAATCTTCACTCAAAAATAAAAGCTTAGAAAAAGATCTATCCATGCTAAAATCTGAAAACTTTGATCTTAGAAATTCAAATTCTGAAAATATTTGTGATACTTGCTTAGATCTCAAATTTGAAATTAAGTCACTAAAAGAGGAACATGTGATTAAACTAGAACACGTTTATGCCGAACAATTGAAAAATGAAAAACTTGTGAAAAATATTGGTTGCTCTACTGATAGTTTACATGATCAAATTGCTTGCTCTAAATGTTCTATTCTTGAGTTGAAATTAAAAGATGCAAATTGTAGAGTTACCCAATTAACAAATGACATGTTCACTCATGAAATTAACTCGTGTTCAAATTGCCGTAAATGTAAAGCTAAAATTGACACTCCTTGTGATAATTGTTTAAATCTTGCTAAAAAGGTTGATTACTTAAGTAGATTCTCTTTCTAGGTTCACTAAAGGGAAGAAAAATTTGAACATGATTTTAGACCAATCTAAAGTGAGCTTCAACAAACAGGGTTTAGGTTTTAACTCTCATGCTTCTACTAAACCTGTTGAGAGCAAAAATGTGAAAATTGATAATGAGTCTAAAAGAACTTTGATTAAATCTGGCGGCACTCTATCTCCCACTATTTCAAGTGCAAAAGTTACTTCTAATACCAAACCATATGTTAAGTACAATTGCACTCATTGTGGGAAAGATGGTCATTTGGTGAATTTCTGCTTTAGACTAGCCAAACAACAAAAGAAAGAAAGAACTAAGGCTAGGTCTAATTTCAGACAGACACGCTTTGTTTCTCATTATGTGCCTAGGGTGATGCAAACACCTTTTGTTGGTAAGAACACGGGAAAAGACAAATCTATCTTTGTGCATAAGAATGCTCGTGTTGTGCCCTCTTGTTGTCGTCGTGTGTCTCAAGATCTTGGATTCCTAAACATCTTATTTCTAACCCCAAGATCTGAGACCTCGACACTTTCTCGCTTCTATGTAGGCTTCTCACGCGAGGAAGGAGAACATATGGCTAGTGGATTAGGATGCTCACATCACTTGTCCGATGATAAGAATTGGGGAGAGTATCTTTGTTGATGAAGATGATGATGATGATGATCTTTGTTGAGGATGAGATAATTGGAGTTCTTTGTGTGCTTGTGTCCTCTTTTTCAAGCTTCCCAGCGTGCTTCACATCGACAAGCTATCAAGAGGATTTTAAGGTATCTCCGTGGTACTCAAGATTTTGGCATTGGCTTTCTGCTTCCTCATGCATTAGTTTAAGAGCTTTCTTTGATGTTGAATTTGGAGGATGTAGAATTGATAGAAAAAGTACATCTGGTTCATGCCACTTCTTGAGTAATTCTCTTTCTTGGACACATTGACATCAGATTTCACTTTCTTAGAGATCTTGTTGAAAAAGGAGCTATTGAACTGAAATTTGTTGATTCGGGTGCTCAACTTGCTGATATTTTCACTAAACCGCTTGATTCTTCTCGTTTTGCTTTCTTACGGTGAACTTGGGATCATTCATCCCCATGGGTTGATTTGAGGGGGAGTCTTGATTTTAACTCTTTCATTTGTGTTACTTGACTTTGGTTACTACAAGGAGTTATTTTGACGTTACACTTAAAGAAAACTCCCATGTTTTCATTACATCATGTAGTACAAAGCTTTGTTGACTATTCTTGTGTATATAGTCAAATTAATGCTACATTGCTTCACTTCTCACTAAAAGACTAAAAGACTAAAATAATTCAATTTGAGATGCTTTTCGAGAATATTTTGGCTCTTGTTCATTATGGTATTACATTTGTGAAATAGGCTTAAAAGTTTCTTGTCATCTGTTGAAAGGCTAGAACTGATTAGAAACTATGTGTGAGCTTTTTGTTGGACTTCAAATGATCATTATGAGTCTCAAGCAAAATCAGTGTTTTAAATGATAAAAGCAAGTTGAAAAAGATGCAAGCAAAAGCTACGTGGCTAAACACAAGTTTAGTACAATGTGCAGCTTCCTTGCCAGGGATTTAAATTCAAAAGATGCAAGAAAAGGCTACTTGTCTAAACAAAAGTTCAGAACAATGTGAAGCCACTTGCCAATTTAAACTGAGAAAGATACAAGAAAGAACTACCTACTCATACACAAGTATGGGCTAGTGTGCAGTTACTTGTCATCCCTGTTGATCACAAAGCAAAATTGTCAAACTTGCTAAAAGAGAAAAAGGAAATTCAAATTTTTGAAAAGGCTTGAGACAAACATTAGTGAATTTGAAAGTCTTTCTTTGCTCATGATAGATTTCTTTTTAGCTTTGGCAAAATCAGTTTATGACATTTTACTTGTTTGCTCTAATTTGCTTATGCAACAACTATTCTATGTGTTAGAGCCTCCATATTCTCACAATTTGCTTTCTCATTGGATAAATTGATACAAAATGTGAAAACTCTCGTAAAAACTCTCCAAATGCTTTACTTTGATTATATACCTTGAATATACTTCAAAGCTTGAGATACTGCATTTATTAAGGGGGAGTTTTGAGATCTTGATGACTATTTTGTCAAAAAGGGGGAGAGCAAGTCAAGAAGAAGAAAAATAAAAAGAAAGGAGAAATTCAAACTGTTTGAGAATTTGGATTTACTTGGTCTTTACTTGGTCTTGGAATCTTTTTGGTCTCAAACTCTCTCAAACTCTCATTTGGTATTTTTTCTCTACTCTTGTCAAATCTTATTGTGTTTTGTCAAATTACTCATCAAGGGGGAGATTGAAGGATCATTGTTTTTGATCCAATTGTTTTTGATGATGAGTATTTGAAAAGAGTTGAAATTGATTTGATTATTTGATAAGATTTGAAAGTGGTTTGATTATTTAGTGGTTGTATGGATTAACTTGAGTCAAGTCGCGGACTTGGGCTCGAAAATTGTTTTTGTGTTTTTTGTTCACGTGCAGGTGTTGCTTGAGGTCGAACATGGTCGATGACGGGACCAAGACTAGGTTCAGGGAGGAACTGAGGTCGTGAGGGTCGAGGGTGTCATGCGAGATGTTTCGGACTAGAGAACGGTGCACGTGAGATCGAGATCGTTGCAGCGTAGTGGCAGGAAGCCGTACGCGTGTATACGAATTTTTGAGTGTGTGTGCATGCATGCAAGTGTGTGTGTGAATGCATTTAATGCATGAGTGTGTGCATGCATGGTGTGTGTGTAAATGCATTTAATGCATGTGTGTGTGCATGCATGGAGTGTGTGTGTTGCGTGCATGCATGTGTGTGTGGTGCATGTGTGTTGGCGTGAGAGTGTGCGTGAGTGCCGCGTTGTGTCGTGTGTGTGCGTGGCGTGAGTGCATCGTTGTGTGTGTGTGTGCTTCCGACTCCGAGAGGAGTTTGGTCGGCAGGAGCAAATCCGAGTGGAGGCGCAGGCGGCGTACGTGCCGATGGCTGCCGTGAGTTGTTGTCCGAAGAGGCCAGCAATCCGAGTCTGTGTGGAGGCAGTGGAAAAATAGAAAAAGGATTCCTAAGTCTAAACAGATTCTTGATAGATTTTTTGGGTGACTCTTGTCCTTTAAATAGAGGGTTCTAGGGGCTTAGAACTCAATCCAATGCAAAGGGCAAGAAGCAAAAGGTGCCTACAACAAAGAAAAGCTTTTGTGCTCTCTTTAGTTTGTTTAGGGTTTTCTAATCTTGTGAGATTAGAGATTTTGTTTAGGACCGAGTAGGCAACTAGAGGGGGGGTGAATAGATGCCGAATAAAATTCAACTATTTCTTTCTGAAAATAAAAGACCCCTAAATAGCGGAAGAATATCTAATAATGAAGAGATCAAAAACCCTAGATTAATTAGCGAGACAAGTCGAACAAAAATCAAAACTAGTTCTATCAAAAATCGAACAAACCTTCTAATCAAGAATCAAAGCAAAAAAAAAATAAGAGAATTTTGCATAAACTTATTTTTTTTATTCCAAAGCCATCTTCAACAAGATGACACCAAAAAAAATCTTCTAATCTTCAATGATTAGAAAACCCTAAACAAAATCTCTAATCTCACAAGATTAGAAAACCCTAAACAAACTAAAGAGAGCACAAAAGCTTTTCTTTGTTGTAGGCACCTTTTGCTTCTTGCCCTTTGCATTGGATTAGTTCTAAGCCCCTAGAACCCTCTATTTAAAGGACAAGAGTCACCCAAAAATCTGTCACGAATCTGTTTAGACTTAGGAATCCTTTTTTCTATTTTTCCCGCTGCCTTCACGCAGACTCGGTTTGCTTCTTGAGCCGTTGCTCCAATCGGACACGGTGAAGAAAAATTTCCGCTTCGGCTGCTTACTCGGACACACAAAAAGAAAACGCCAGCGATGTACTCACGCACACACGCTCGGCGATGCACTACTCACACACGCTATGCATGCAAACACACAAACATCTCTCACACATGCATGCATCTCACGACTAATGCATGCACACCATGCATAACACACACACACACTAGCATGCACACACACATGCATGCATTAAATGCATTCACACACACATGCATGTATACTCACACACTCACATGCATGCACACACACATGCACGTACACACACACTTGCATGCATGCACACATATATGCACACACACACTCTAAAAATCGTATACACGCGTACGGCTTCCTGCCACTATGCTGCAACGATCTCGATCTCACGTGCACCGTTCTCTAGTCCGAAACATCTCGCATGACACCCTCGACCCTCACGACCTCAGTTCCTCCCTGAACCTAGTCTCAGTCCTGTCACCGACCACGTTCGACCTCAAGCAACACCTGCACGTGAACAAAAAACACAAAAACAATTTCCGAGCCCAAGTCCGCGACTTGACTCAAGTTAATCCATACAACCACTAAATAATCAAACCTCTTTCAAATCTTATCAAATAATCAAATCAATTTCAACTCTTTTCAAATTCTCATCATCAAAAACAATTGGATCAAAAACAATGATCCTTCAATCTCCCCCTTGATGAGTAATTTGACAAAACACAATAAGATTTGACAAGAGTATAGAAAAAAATTTGAGACCCAAAAGATTCCAAGACCAAGTAAAGACCAAGAGTTTGAGACCCAAAAGATTCCAAGACCAAGTAAAGACCAAGTAAATCCAAATTCTCAAACAGTTTGAAATTCACCTCTCTTTTTATTTTTCTTCTTCTTGACTTTTGCTCTCCCCCTTTTTGACAAAATAGTCATCAAGATCTCAAAACTCCCCCTTAATGAATGCAGTATCTCAAGCTTTGAAGTATATTCAAGGTATATAATCAAAGTAAAGCATTTGGAGAGTTTTCACATTTTGTATCAATTTATCAAATGAGAAAGCAAATTGTGAGAATATGGAGGCTCTAACACATAGAATAGTTGTTGCATAAGCAAATTAGAGCAAACAAGTAAAATGTCATAAACTGATTTTGCCAAAGCTAAAAAGAAATCTATCATGAGCAAAGAGAGACTTTCAAATTCACTAATGTTTGTCTCAAGCCTTTTCAAAAATTTGAATTTCCTTTTTCTCTTTTAGCAAGTTTGACAATTTTGCTTTGTAATCAACAGGGATGACAAGTAACTGCACACTAGCCCATACTTGTGTATGAGTAGGTAGTTCTTTCTTGTATCTTTCTTAGTTTAAATTGGCAAGTGGCTTCACATTGTTCTGAACTTTTGTTTAGACAAGTAGCCTTTTCTTGCATCTTTTGAATTTAAATCCTGGCAAGGAAGTCGCACATTGTACTAAACTTGTGTTTAGCCAAGTAGCTTTTGCTTGCATCTTTTCAACTTGCTTTTATCATTTAAAACACTGATTTTGCTTGAGACTCATAATGATCATTTGAAGTCAACAAAAGCTCACACATAGTTTCTAATCAGCTCTAGCCTTACAACAGATGACAAGAAACTTTTAAGCTTATTTCACAAATGCAATACCATAATGAACAAGAGCCAAAATATTCTCGAAAAGCATCTCAAATTGAATTATTTTAGTCTTTTAGTCTTTTAGTGAGAAGTGAAGCAATGTAGCATTAATTTGACTATATACACAAGAATAATCAACAAAGCTTTGTACTACATGATGCAATGAAAACAGGGGAGTTTTCTTTAAGTGTAACGACAAAATAGCTCCTTGTAGTAACCAAAGTCAAGTAACACAAATGAAAGAGTTAAAATCAAGACTCCCCCTCAAATCAACCCATGGGAATGAATGATCCCAAGTTCGCCGCGTAAGAAAGCAAAGCGAGAAGAATCAAGCGGCTTAGTGAAAATATCAGCAATTTGAGCATCCGAATCAACAAATTTCAGTTCAATAGCTCCTTTTTCAACATGATCTCTAAGAAAATGATATCGAACATCAATGTGTTTAGTCCTTGAATGTTGAACAGGATTTTTAGCGATGTGAATTGCACTAGTATTATCACAAAGAAGTGGAACACTACTAAAGTTAATGCCGTAATCTTTAAGAGTTGAAGTGATCCAAAGAATTTGTGAACAACAACTAGCGGTACCAGCGTATTCGACTTTGATGAGATTGAGCAAGCGAGGACTGTTTCTTAGAAGACCATGAAACAAGTGAAGTGCCAAGAAAATGACATGTGCGAAGTACTCTTTCTATCTAATCTACACCCCGCCAAAATCAGCATCGAGAATATCCTAGGAGTGTAAGCGAAGAAGAACAAGAATACCAAATGCCAAATTCGAAGTGGAGCGAAGATACCTGAAAATTCTTTTAATTGCTTGTCGATGTGATTCTCGAGGAGAGGCTTGAAATCGGCGCACAAACATCTTGCAAAATGTATGTCAGGCCTCGAAGCGATCCAAATCTGAAGTGATCCAATCATGTACGTATTCTTTTGGTCCATCTCGACACCATTTTCGTCAAGATCCAAAATTGTTGTTGTGCTCATTGGAGTAGATCTTGACTTTCCTTCTCCCATGTCGAATTTCTTTAGTAGCTCCTTTGTATACTTGGATTGGTGCAAGAAGATCCCTTCTTTTGCTTGCTTGATTTGAAATCCAAGGAAGTATGTCAACTCTCCCATCATACTCATCTCGAATTCCCTGGACATCACTCGGAAAACTGCAACACAAGAGAGTGGGAGGATCCTCCAAAGATAATATCATCCACATAAATTTGCACCACAAGGAATTGATCATTTGAATTTTGAGTAAACAGGGTTTTATCAACTTTTCCCATCTCAAAATTATGTTGAAGCAAGAAGCTTTTTAATCTATCATACCATGCACGAGGAGCTTGTTTTAATCCATAAAGAGATTTTGATAAACGATACACATGATTAGGAAATTTTCATTTTCAAAACCAGGGGGTTGTTTCACAAAAACTTCTTCTTCTATAAAACCGTTTAGAAAAGCACTTTTCACATCCATTTGAAATAACTTAAAACCTTTTGAAGCTGCAAAAGCCAAGAGGATGCGAATAGCTTCTAAAGCGAGCAACGAGGAGCAAATGTTTCATCAAAATCAATTCCTTCAAGTTGAGAATAACCTTGAGCTACAAGTCTAGCTTTGTTTCTAACAATTATTCCATCTTCATTTAACTTGTTCTTAAAAACCCATTTTGTTCCAATAATGTTTTGATTTTTAGGAGGTTCCACTAAAGACCAAACTTTATTCCTTTCAAAGTTTTCTAACTCTTCATGCATCGCATCTACCCAAGAACTATCGATTAAAGCATGAGTAATGTTCTTAGGTTCAAAATTTGCAACAAAAGCAGAATGCATGCATAAAAGAGTTTGAGATGAATTAGAACGTGTCACCCTTTCATGAAGACTTCCAATAATTTGTTCAGAGGATGGTTCTTCAAAACAGTAAGGGAGGTCCAGTTGTTTCGATTAAATCGTGGGAGGTGTAGGAGAATCAAGTAGTAGTCACATCAATTTGTTCAGGAACATCTTCCCGCTCAGTAGGTATGAGCTCATCATCATCATTATCTTCATCATTTTCTTTGAATCTTTTATGCAAAAGATTGGCTCTAAATCTTCTCGTGAACCTGAAATGTCGGGTCTAGCTCCAGGCTAGCCTCATCAAAAGTAACATCGCATGTCTCCAACAATTTGTTAGTCGATAAATCAAGTACACGATATCCACGAGAGTGCAACGAATAGCCAAGGAAAATACCATCTGTACTACGAGCTTCGAATTTATCAAGATTTCCATGTTTAAGAATAAAGCATTTGCAACCAAACACTCGTAATTGAGAAACAGATGGTTTACGATCAAATCTCAGTTCATAAGATTTGAAGTGAAACATATGTGATTTGAAGCCATGTCTATGCTACAAAGTTTTTGTAACTTCATCTTTATGCATATATGGTGTAGTTTATGACATGACTATTTAAATGGAATGAAAACTTGAATTAAATCTTGTCATGGTTGAACTTTCTTGACTATCTTGATTCTACTCGGTGCCCCGCCCGGTCATCTAGAGACAGTACGGACAGAACTCACACCCCGCTGGGTCCTCACGTGCAAAACCACAAAAGCAGAAGCATGAGTACGGAAGGTACTCGCAAGTCATACCCGTGGTCCATATACGACCGACTCCAAAGAGTATGCATTTGGATGTAGCAAGGAAATCAGCTGAAGTTAAAAGTGCGGAAAGCTTAACTTTGTTGTTTATTTAGTACCGCTAGTCAATTCACAATTTAAAGCAGTTGTACCGGCACCTACTTCTAGAGTGAAGTTCAACATTTAATATCAACAGAGCAAGTGATCTCAAGACAATTTCGAGCTCAAGCCCAAAGGCGAACCTCAGTTCAAGTTATTACTAGGTTGAATGTGCGATGACCAAGCGTGCTCATATCTGAGAGCACGGCAATTCGAATCGCTTAATTAACCCTGCAGGGAAGCATTGACCGCACGACATGTGCCACGAAGGAACCTCATGTCAACCCCCTCCCATCCATACCCATTTGTTGGAACATCTTCATGCAGTCCGGAAACCTAGCACCCCCTCGAGCGGCCCCAAGCCCGGCTTGGCGCTCGAGAGCCGGCCTAAGCCCCGCCCTCAACCACGTCCAACCGCATGAGGTCACGGTCCATCGAATGGCATGCGATGAAAGAGCGGCTTACCGTACCATAATCGGGCATGCGATCAACCAAGTGGTGCTCGATTAAAGGGCAAACAACGGATCGGTCCTCATCTGACATAGGCGAGACTACCTCACTTGGGTCTCCACACCCAAGTGATCCAACCCTCTCGCCCGATCCCATTTCATACTCCAATTTTACTCGTAACCATAATCACTGCCATTGCAACCCAAAGTTGGTAATGTGGGACGATCTCAAGCGATGGAACCATCCATCACTTGGCCCATACCCAACTTCTAAGCAAACTAAGCATGGACACAAAATAATTACCCATATACTAGCTCCAAGGAGGCGTGAAGCAAGTTCAAAGGATGTAAGTGCAGCAGTTAGGGTCTACCTTTGATCCCACAATTGACCTCCTAATGCATAACTTAACATCCAATAAGCAATTGATTCACCAAAGTAATCTCATAATAGGGTCGAATATGCTTAGGTGCTTGCCTGATGCTTCTGCTTACGGATCAACGACAAGTTGTTTGTCGGCAGTCCCTTCAACCACGGTCACGTCGGTCACCACGGTCTCATTCTCTACACGAACACAATTCATGAATGAGATGCATGCAATGCGAAAGAACCAATTATAATGCAAAACCCCCACCGAACAGACCAGGTGAACCCGGACAGTCCGGGTTTAATATCCGGACAGTCCGGCTAACCCGGACATTTCGGACAATTTTTCCGGACATTCCGGACCTGGCGCGTTTCATCCTATGACTCAACAGATCGAGGTGCCGCCACGTCCTACGACATCACGGGGACCCGATCTACCACTTTCCTGCACACGACTAGGCTGGAGAAGCTCTAAGCAAACCCAAATCACGACGAAATGAGGCACACTTGGGTAGCTCATGGCCCAAACTCAATCCGACGCTTAGAACGGCATCATCGAACCCCGATCTCTAGTCCTATACCCTAGCATTGCCTAATCCAACCCAAATCCAACCACCCACCAAAACCCTAACACCCCCAAAGTAAACTCCAACCCCAAATCTACAAACCTAACCCCAAATCCAACCCCATGGAAGCCCTAGAACCCAAGATCCCACGAATCAAGCTCCCAAGGAGGTCTCACCTTCAAGGAGGATGAAGGAGAGGAAGGGGAAGCCGGGTAGAGGGAAGGGGACGCCGGCTTGGGGAGGAGCTTGAGGACACCGGAGTGGAGGAGTCACCGGGGAGGAGTACGGGAGGTCGCCGGAGACGTGCTTGGGGTGGAGGAGAGCTCACGGGAGAGGAGGAGATCCAAGAGTGGAGAGGGAGTGAGTGAGGAACTAACACTCCGGATCTTTAACCCGGAGACTCCGGGTTGGGGTCTTCGGTAGTCAACCCGGACACTCCGGACAATTAGTCCGGATACTCCGGGTTGAGTTGTTTGGTGGAGCTAATCCGGATACTCCGGACATTTAATCCGGATATTCCGGGTTATATCCAGACACTCCGGATGTTTAATCCAGATACTCCGGATGTCCAAGAATTTTTTGAAGTTGGGGCCTTGACACCAAGCCTTACGTAGAACTCGCCATTTGGAGATACAACCTCGTTGACAATGAAGCCCATAAGTTTCTCTTGGAGTGGACGCACTCGGTGAGGTGAGAGCACGTTAACGTGCTCATTGATGTTGGACTGACAATTGATTAAGTGGGAAGTATATAAATATGCGATCACCTGCAATTAATTAAAATGTAAGTTGCAGCTAACAAATTGACATGCATATACGAACCTCGGCATAATGTTCCGGCTCATCGCCATGGATAAAACTTTGAATATAGTGGAACACGTAGTAGCCACATAAGTTGTTTCCAGCCGTCTGGCGTTTAACCTTCACGGGGAGAAATTTCAGAACATCAGATGAAGAACTGATATGGCGGATTTGATTTCATAATTGTTTTTGTAGTACGTACCTGAGTGTTTATTACGACTTCAAATTCTTTCTTGAATTCTCCTTTCTGCTTCTTCTTGAACTTTGCAAATGTCCTGTTCAGGACGTCAATGACCCATTTGTATTTGTCGAGTGGATTCCTTCTTGAGTCATGAACTATAATCCTGCTGTTGTCAAGCTCGATGACTAGAAGGATCCAATGAAACCTATTCGTATATTCCAACATATGCGTAAGTAGCTAGTTGTACTATCAATGTCTCAAGTAATACAAGAACAAGAGGTTTGTGAGAACACGTGCTTGAAGTTGAAGGGCAGAAGTATGTACGGTTTGTAGTGCTGTTTCAATAATGCATGCAAAATGTATGCCTCAACTTGCGGTCTTTGCTGGTCGAATGCCCAGATTTTCTCAAGGATGCACTGTGGGTCGATGAAGCCAACGTTCTGTTTGCCCAGTCTTCTACATCATTGTATCTCCATTCTACATAAAAAGGGATAACTAAGTTAATTAGATTTTCAATTTTGTGGTACGAGAGGAAGCAAATGGTAAACTTAGTAGATCGACACTTACAGACACCAGCAGCACATGAAGGACACGTCGACGGCATCTGTTTGGTACACATGGTACAAGTCCTCGAATTCCAGCAAAATTTCTGTGTTGTTCCCACGGCAGAAATGCTCATCTTGAGAAATGAGGAGGAACATTTTCTCTCCTTTAGATGCCCTTTTCATGTAACATTCATGCAATTGACGCATCTTGGTTGGGAGATCATTTATATCTTTTAGATCAATTAGCAGTTTGCCCAACTCATACTTCCATCTGGTTGGTGCCATTGGAAGATCCTGGTCTATTGATTCGAGTCCCGCCTCCTTCAGGAATGTCTGGACCCTCAACTGTTCAGCACTCTGCTCATCTTCCACTATCTTCTTCTTTCCCGACAACATAGCCCATTTATTTTTCACTGTAGCCTTTTTTATTGTCCTTTTGTAGTCGGTCATCACAGGCGGTGGCGCCGTTCCGCATGACTGAAAGTGCTTCACAGTTTTTTTATCTATTTGAACCTTGGGCTTTCGCTTCGCTGGCGCAAGCTGCCTGGCCACATCGGCCTTTACGGTAATTGATAGCTCCTCCGCAGTCAGATCATATGGCCTCTTTGGCAGTTCCTTTAACATTATCTGTCTGTCGGATGCCGACTTTGTGGGAGGAGGTGCCGGTGCAGGATCCCTCCTTCTGACATCGAGCTTCTTCCTCGGGGGAGATGCTGGAGGCGGAGTCGGGCTTCTTTGTGGAGCAGGAGGTGGAGGAGGCGTGGCCTGGACCACCGGGGAAGCATTGCGTGCAGGCGACGTCGGAGGAGTCGTGTGTTGTCGATGTAGAGGGGGTGTGCTTGCTCCTGCAACTTGCTCAAACTGCGGGGCCTGTATTGCTGGAGATGTAACCTCCACACCATCTGGAAATATGATGTACTTTTTGCACCAGAGGATGAATGTGCCGTGGACGGCCTGTCCAAGCTTGGTCACGTCGTCGCCCCCAGCAATCTCAAGCATGAGTTCTTCGAAGCCCCCCACAACCTCTTCCACCGTTACCTTCGAGTATCCGGAGGGTATCTGGTTGAAGTGGAACGTCTGGCCCGCCTCCACCGGATAAGCCATGCCGTAAGCCACCTTGTAGGAGAGGTTACGCATATCAATGTGTAGCTCGCACTGGCGGCGAACCTTGATGATGTCCATGGGATAACGGGCCTGCGGGTCGTCTGCTTCAGGGGCCACAGCGGACGTGCAACTGCTCTTTTGCGTGGTCGGACTGATCACGAATTCCGGCGCCGCCTGAACATTATCTTGGCGGAAGTCAAGGCGGCTTATTGCTTCGGACACTTTTTGCGCGACCAAATCAGGGATGGAAGCCTTTGTAGCTCTAAGCTCGTGCTCTAATTGGCTCACTCTACCCTGCTCTCTCCTCTTGCTTCTGTCCCGGCTCCTGTAACTGAATGTGTCTTTGGAAAAGCCGTGCCTCCACGGTATCTTCCTGAAACCTCGTGTCCGTCCTGGGTGCTCAGGGTTTTGAAGGGCATATGTTAGCTCGTCATTCTCCCTGTCCATCACCAAGGATCCTGACCGAGATTGTTCGATGGCTTCTATAATCCTTTCACCAACTTCTTGGACTGTCGGTGCCATCACCAAGCTACCGTCATCTGCAAGTTTGCCCCCGTGACCCAAGAACCAATTGCGAAGGCGGGGCTCCCAATTCTCAGTTTGAGGTACAATATCCTGTTGTCGGGTTCCTCTTCCCGCTTGTCCCATTTCTTTGCAGCCTTGATGTAACCACCGGTGCCGAGATGGTGGTGGTATTTCTTCTTCTGGGCATTCACCTTATTTTTCTCTCTCGCGGCCTGTCCTGCATCGGACAGCTTGTACTCCTCGAAAGCCTCCCAATGATCTGCCAGCTTAGGAAATTGATTGAAGTCTAGCCTTTCTCCTTTGTCGATGTACTTGCGGGTGAGGGACGACTTCCACTACTGAAAGGAAGTTGCCATCTTCTTCAAAGCCCAACCCTTGGCCTTCTGTTCGTACCCTTCTGGAAAAGTGAAATTTTCTTTCATATCATTCCAGAGCAGTTCCTTGGTAGCTGCAGGGACTTCGGCCCATTTTTGGATGCTGATTGGGACGTGGTCCCTCACGTGGTAGCTGCAAGCATTGTTGAAAGGGACAACTGCTGATTCTGGGCTAGCAGACTCCCATCGTTTCCGACTGCGGTTATCACATACTTGGTCGAAGGCTTCTTGTTCGGTCCTCGGTTAATTCCGGACTGGGTGGCCGATGATGTACCGGGCTGGATACACAAACACATGTTAGAATAATTAACATGTTTACGGTCATAATGGTTAAGAGGATACCTCGGTGTAGCCGGCAGTATCCTCGCCGGTACCAGTGTTAACAGCCTCATCGATAGCGTTAGCAGTATCCTCGTCGGTACCAGTGTTAATAGACTCATCGATGCCTAAGATGCTATCCAACGCAATGGTCTCGAACATCATATTTTCCTCGTCATCGAAATCCGGGTCACCACGTCTTGGTGTCGCCATCTATAGTGGGCATGAAATCATATATAGAATATTTATATATACGCAAACATACATACAACATAAAAGTGGGCATGAAAACAGAGAGAGCATGAAGGGCATAAATACAATACATACAATACAACAGAGAGAGGATGAAGGGCATACATACAATACATACAATACAACAGAGAGAGCATGAAAACTCCATACCACAAGAGAGCATGAAAATTCCAACATACAACATACGCAAACATATATACAATACTTATATATACGCAAACATACATACAACAGAGAGAGCATGAAAACTCCAACATATATATAATATTTCATTACTCCAACATCAACAGATCAACAAAACTCCTTGTGGGCATTTCACTGAACACCTTGCGGGCATGAAAACAGAGAGAGCAGGAGGGGGCATTTCGCCGGCTACCTAGGTCCTCCGGGGTGGATTAGCTGGGGGGCGTCGGCGCGGTGGTTGGGGGCGTCGGCGCGGTGGCGATCGACGGAGGTGGCTGTGGCGCGCAGGACTTAAAAAATTTGAAGGTGCGGGAGAGTGTGGGGACTTCAAAATTTAAAGCTCACCCACCTCTACAAGCGGTTGGTAGTACAACCCGCTTGTAGAATGGACTCTACAAGCGGTTAGTAATACCAACCGCTTGTAGAGGTACTTCTACAAGCGGTTCTTAGTACCAACCGCTTGTAGAATGGACTCTAGGCTGGCTTCACCGCTTGTAGTGGACACCGACTCCAAGTGGTTGGTGATACAAACCGCTTGTAGAGGTACTTCTACAAGTGGTTGGTAATACAAACCGCTTGTAGAGGACCACGACTACAAGCGGTTTGTACTAAGAACCGCTTGTAACAGTACTGCCACGTGATACTTAAAAGGATTTGGTGCCTAATGTGGTTAACAAGAAATCTCCTCTCCCCCCTGGCTAGCGCGGGCGCTTGAGTGTGGGCTTGTGGCCATCCATGAGGTTGGCTGTTCGAGCCCCACTCGCGCCCCGCTGGCCTTTCTTTTTTTTAAATCCGACTACAAGCGGTTGGTAATACCAACTGCTTGTAGAGGACCACGACTATAAGCGGTTTGTACTAAGAACCGCTTGTAATAGTACCGCCACGTGATACTTAAAAGGATTTGGTGCCTAATGTGGTTAACAAGAAATCTCCTCTCCCCCCTAGCTAGCGCGGGTGCTTGGGTGCGGGCTTGTGGCCATCCATGAGGTTGGCTGTTCGAGCCCCACTCGCGCCCCTTCAGCCTTTCTTATTTTTTAAAAATCCGACTACAAGCGGTTGGTAATACAAACCGCTTGTAGAGGACCCCGACTACAAACCGCTTTTTTATAAAGTGTTTGTATTTCATTTTTTTTAAGTGTTTGCATTTCTTTTGTTTGCAGAAATTATGTAGAAGCAATGTTAAACATCAACATATCAACATGATCATATGGAATAATGTACAAGCAATGTTTCATATGGAATAATTTATACAAGTAGTACATCTTAAGTCTTCGCTTTTACAATTGTTCCTTCAAGTTATGATCGTGACATATGTAAGGAGCATCGACATCATCGCCACGCAGACGCTTATGTCATCATCAATCGTAAAGGAGGGAGCTCATCGAATCGACCATACTCTTCCTCGTCGGTGACGTTCTCAACTCCTACAATCCTTCGTTTGCCTTGGAGAACCACATGTCGCTTTGGCATTACCTTTTGCTTGTCCTTTCGATTTTTAGGTTTGCTTGACATGTCCATTATATAGAAGACTTGGATCACATCGTTCGCGAGAACAAACGGTTCGCGCCTATAGCCGACTTCTGTGAGATCCACAGTTGTCATGCCGTATTTTTTGACCTTCACACCGTTTGGAGTCAGCTTGACCCATTGACACTTATATAGAGGGACCTTGAGAGGTCCATAGTCGAGCTCCCATATTTCTTCTATGAAACCATAATATGTGTCCAACCTGCCACTGTTGTCTTCGGCGTCTATACAGACACCGTTGTTCTGGTTGGTGCTCCTGTTATCCTGGGATCTGGTGTAGAATGTGTAACCATTGATCTCATACCCCTTGAATGTCACGATTTCTTGTGATGGTCCCCGGGCCAAGCGTTGCAATAGTTCATCGTTTGACCCTTCCTTAAGGATGTACTTCTATAGCCAGCTGCCGAAAGAATCCATGTGCTTCAAGGTTATCCAACTCTCTGTCTTCCCTGTGAACTCGCGGCGTAGGACACTCTTGTGCTAAAGGACATAGGGGGCAACTATGGTTGATTGCTTTAGAACAGTGAAATGTGCTTGCTTGAATGCAACAAGATCATTGCATGCAACTGCTTGCCTTCCTATTGTCCCTTTGCCCTGTAGCCTCCCCTCGTGTCGTGATATGGGGACGCCGATAGGATTTAGATCATTCATGTAATCAACACAAAACTCTATCACCTCCTCCGTCACGTAGCCCTCGGCAATGCAGCCTTCCGGATGCGAACGGTTACGAACGTACTTCTTGAGGACACTCATGTACCTCTTGAAAGGAAACATGTTGTGCAGATACACTAGTCCGAGGATACCTATCTCCTTGACAATGTGAACGGTGAGATAAACCATGATATAAAAGAATGCAGGAGGAAAAATCATCTCGAGGCTAACCAAACTTTGTACCACATTAGCCTCCAACTTAGGCAGTTTAGCTGGTTCGACGACCTTCTGCGAAATGGCGTTCAGGAAGGAACATAGCTTTGTGATTGTCCCCTGCACTCCACTGGCAAGATACCTCTTATAGCTACGGGAGCAATCAGAGTCATCAACACAAGGCAGTCATGGGATTTTAGGCCTTGGAGTTTGTTCTCTTTCGTGTGTATGAGTCTCTTTACATTTGAGGAGTATCCAGAAGGGACCTTCACACTGTTCAAACACTCAATCATGCTTTTTTTCTCTTCTTTGCTTGGAGTGTAGCTCGCAGGAAGTAGATAAAGTTGTTTTGTACCTTCTTTGTTTTTCGGATATAGGTCACTCCTCACCTCCATGTCTTCAAGGTCCTTCCGAGCTTGCAGTGTATCTTTCGATTTACCGTACATATCTATGTAGCCTATCAGGTTCAAGCAAACATTCTTCGTGATGTGCATGAAGTCAAGCGAGTGACGAACCTCCAAAACCTCCCAATACGGCAGGTCCCAAAATATTTATTTCTTCTTCCATATGGGTGCATGACCATCCTCGTTCCGCACAGGTATGCTTCCAAGACCCTTCCCAAATACTACTTTCAGATCCTTTACCATAGCAAATACAAGTTGCTCATTACGATGCTGAGGCTTAACACGAATTTCTGTTCCCCCGTTAAATTTAGTGCCTTTCCACCTCAAAGCATGATTGCTAGGAAGAAACCGACGGTGGCCCATGTACACACACTTTCGAGAGTTTTTTAGGTACATGCAGTCCGTTTCATCTATGCACTGGGTGCAGGCTTTAAACCCTTTGGATGCTTTGGCGGACAGTTAATGAGAGCAGGCCAATCATTGATTGTTACAAACAACAATGCACGCAGGTTGAAATACTCTCTTTTGTACTCATCCCAAACCCGTACACCATCCTCCCACAACTTCACACGGTCTTTAACCAATGGTTTCAGGTAGACATCTATGTCGTTTCTAGGTTGCTTCGGGCCTTCGATCAACAATGGCATCATGATGTACTTTCGCTTCTTGCACAGCCATGGAGGAATGTTATAGATGCAAAGCTGAAGGACCATGTGGAGGTCCATCCATTTTTGTGATGAGTATTTGACTTTATTTGAGCAAGGTGTGCTCAGGCTTGAGTTTGATTTGACTCGGTATTGCATGTTTCAATTAATGATAATTGTGGACTAACATGCAGGAAGAAAAGGTATGTGCATTGTGGTATGTGCAAAATGGTTTGTTCCTTGTGGTACAGGTTCTTGAGGCAGCTATGGTCGTTGGTAAGTACCGGGACTAGGTTGGGAGAACCGAGGTCCAGAGCGGTCGAGGATGCCGACGAGATGGTTGGGCTCAAACCGGGTTCACTTGGACGTCAAGGAAATGGACTTGAGGTGGCTCAAGGTTTCCGGTTCGGGTTGGAGGCTCGAAGAGGAGGAAACTGAGTGGTCAAGTCTGGCTGATGAAGGCCCGTTGCATCGGGTTGATCGGGTTTTGTTTAAAACCCATGTATGGCCAATGTGGCCCATGTAAAGCCCATGTGTGGGTTGAAATGAGAGGGTTAATCCTAGCCCTTGGTGGAGTGCCCTAGGGTTTGGGACTCATCCAAGGGTGGTAGGTGGCCCTAGAGTAGTATAAATAGAGGGGGAGGGGTGTCCTCACTCACTTGAAGGTTTGAGTTTCTCCTTTGAGCTTTGCCCGCATGAAGTGAGGCTTTGTAAACCTTCCAACCAGAAAATACAAAGATTTTCTTTACTTTTTTTGTGAATTTAAATTCCGCATTTACATTATGTCTTTACTTTACGCAATTTAAATTCAGCATTTACTTTCCCGCATGTAAATTCTCGCAATTTACTTTCTCGCAATTTGGATTTGCTCCTCTCCTTCTAAATGCTGTTGATCAAGGAGGTCTTGAGGGTGCTCATTTGGTTTTACATCTTTCTTGCACCCTAGGATAGACTAGAGATCAAGTTTCTATCAAGATTGCAAATCTGTCCTGAACTTGTTCTTCAAGCGCAGCAGTCAGTCTTTGATTTTTAGAAAAATATAGAAAAATCTTTCTTGATTGATTCTTGTTGGAGAAGGTGCTTGACTCATATACCAATCTGTGGAAAAATTTTGGAGTCCACTGGATGCACCATTTGGGAGCTGTGAGGTGAAAACCGAGCCCCAAATTTCCTGATTGAAAATCCTGACTGTTCGTAGTTCTTGATTTTTCCTGTTTTTTGTAGAAGGTGTTTGGTGGTGATTTTTGGTGGAGTGCTTCACGACTCAACAGCTCACAGGCTGAAAAATTCCCAAATTTTTGGAGCAACAGAAGTCCACCATCCACCTGCTCTAATTGAGGACAATTCCTGAAAATCTGCTTTTGCTTTTCTAAAAGAGGCTTTTGTGTTTTGGCTTGATCTCTTTTAGAAAAGAAGTATTTGAATTGATTCCTCCTTGCTTTGGACACTTGACAACCAGAATTTGTGATTTAAATATCCTCACATGATTCATGGTTCCTATCCATGTAAGCTAGGATACACATAGTTGTCAAGTCGTTCGATTTTTGTGGGTTTCGCGATTTTAAGGAGCATCGGTTTTCTTTATGGATTGTTTGGAGTACGTTGAGTAGGGGATATTTTTATTTGGGATCATTCACCCCCTCTGATCGCCATCTCGGTCTTTCAATTGGTATCAGAGCCGGTTTTGCTCTTTCATAGATCTTGACCGGTCTCAAGAGCCATGGCGACGACAAGTACTCAACTAAGCCTCCAATTTTTGTTGGAGTTGATTATCCGCTCGAAAGTTCGGATGGAGACATACATCACTGCTTAGGGCTTTTCTATATGGTAGAAGGTGAAGCTCCCGTATGAGGTTCCGACCGATGAGAACGCCAATGCCGCAAACATGGCTGACGTTGATGCAAACGCTAAGGCCAAGAACCTCCTCATACAGGGACTTAGCCGCAGTGAGTATGATCGCGTCTCTCACCTACGATCGGCTCACGAGATCTGGGTGACCCTCAATGCTTACCATGAGGGCACCACTCAGATCAAGTCCGTGAGACAGATCAATTTAAGCGTGACTACAACAAGTTTGAGCAGCACGGTGAGAGCCTTGATGAGTGCTTTGCTCGCTTTTGCAAAGATTCTCAAAGAATCTTCGGTCAGTGGGTTGTTCATACACTGATTCAGAGAATGCGAGGCATTTTCTTCGAGCACTCGATCTGAGGATTTGGAAGATGAAGGTAACCACCATCACGGACCATACGGACTTGTCGACCTTGACTCTTGACGGGTTGTATTCCCGCCTCAAGACTCATGAGCTCGACATCGTCGCTCGCAGGACGAAGTCTCAAACGATGGCATTGGTTACCGATCCCACTGGTCTTCCTCTTCTCGACCCCTCTTGACTTCTCTTCGGTTTTTCTCTCCCGCTCTTTGCGACGTAAGCGATGACATTCTCGAACAATTTCCGTAAGACGAGCTTGCTCTTGTCGCCAAAATTTTCGAACATTTACAAAAGGGTGAGAGATAGAAAGAGGAGTGGCAAGTTCACTTGCTTTGAGTGTGGTGGCCCCAACCACATTCGGGCAAACCGCCCCAAGCCGGAGAAGGGCAATTATGAACAAGGCGGTGCGGGTAAGAACGACTACATCAACAAGAACCGCAACAAGAAGCCTCCACCATGAGCCGCAAGAGAAGAAACACCGCAAGTTCGCTAAGGGCAAGAAGCTCTTTCACTGCGTCCTTGCCGCGCCGACGACCTTGACCTCTCCGACACGGAGACATGGAGCGACGAGGACGAGGATGAACCGCAAGAGAAGGTGAAGGGCGGCGATGACTTCTCCTAAGATGTGCTTCATGGCCTCCAATGCCATGGAAGTACCCGACACCGAGTCAGACAAATGACACGGAGGAGGTACCTTCTTATGACCAGCTCCATGATGCTTTTATCAAACTAGGAAAATTTCATTCCAAGTCTAGAGCTAAGTGTGTTGATCTAGAGAAGGAAGTAGGTACCTTATCTCGGAGTTAGCTTCACTTAGATCTTGTTCCTCCCGAGACTCGATAGTCAGACTTTGTGTGATGCTTTGCTTGTGGAGTTGGAGAATCTAAGGACTCTACATGATAGTGTGCTTTCGATCTTGAGTCACTTAGGTCGAAGGATGCTAGCACATGTCCAAAGAGCTTCTATTCCTCGTTGATGCTAGTTCTCTTCACACTCACACAAATGCTTCATGTGCTAATTGCCCTAAGCTTCTCAATGAAATTGATGCCATGAGTTGTCACCTTAGGAAGCTATCTGCTAGAAATGATGAACTTGAAAAGCATGCTTCTAAGGACCCAATCACTCATGTGAGGGTCTGTATGCAACTAAAAATGCTTATGATGACTTGGTGCTTGAAAACTCAAAATATGCTAAGGATCTACTAGCTAAGTCACAAAATGGTTGCATGTCATGTGTTGGGTAGCAGAGGACATGAATCAAATTCATGTAGAGCTTAGGAAGAAGCTCAAAGCCCAGTGGGTAGGATTAGAGACTCTCCATGTGTTTCTTAAGTAGTCCTCAAGATTGAGGCTGCTCTTTATAGGGAGAGATTTGATCGCTTAGTTCGCTCTTCTCCATCCTGGCTCTTCCCTGCTACTCCTTCCCTTGCTCTTCTTGTGCTCACTTTTTCGAGAGTGTCGGTACCTTATGAGCACTCTCGAGAAGTTTGTTGAGGTAAGAAGAAGCTCAATCTTATCCTAGATCAGTCCAAGATTAGCGTATTCAATCAAGGTCTAGGGTTTGATGCCTTGGAGCATACACGGGCGCATCCGCCCCATCACAGCAGCGTGCCTCCAAGAGCGGAGAGATA
Source organism: Rhipidocladum racemiflorum (assembly GCA_036346355.1). Lineage (NCBI taxonomy): Eukaryota > Viridiplantae > Streptophyta > Magnoliopsida > Poales > Poaceae > Rhipidocladum > Rhipidocladum racemiflorum. Next base: position 53,000,219 of record CM070577.1, on the reverse strand, counting down.
GTGGTGGCTCCACAAGTGAGCACCACTGTTTAGATCAGCAGGATTGTCCACGGGACGCCTGACGAGAAGGGTGCTTCTCATGCTACTTCACCCCAAGGCGAAGTATACATGCACCTTCCGCCGTAAGGATGGACATATAGCTGATTTCTCGCTTCAGACGCTGGCCAAGATTTCTCGGCGTGAGCGTGTCCATGCTCTTAGGGGTATTCAGGGTCATCCTCAGACTGAGTGCGCCTAAGGCACACACGCTTAGACAGATAAACAAGCTAGAGAGTCTCCTGCTTTTGGACAGCGCATGGGGCTTGGTTTTCAGCTTCTACTTCCTGTTTTCGCCCCTAGCCGTCCCCGAAGTCGGGCATTTTTCCGCCGCCCTCTTGATATTCCTCGCTTTTCCCATCGAGGTAGATATCAGCGGCGTGAGTTTGCTTTCCTCTGGAGGTTCAAGCAAAGAAGATCGGGATGGTCCGGCCTTTGCACCTCGGCGGACCAACCCGGCAATGCCTCCTGCACGCCCCATCGAGCGAGTCTGATTTTGTGAGAGTCGAGTCACGGAGAGGTGCCGATTGCATTCTTCTACTCCGTTGATCGCTGTTTATCGCACGCTTGACTCAAGATTGGGTTCCTAGATCTGCACCGATCTATCCCTGCATCGAGACATCCGCTTTTCACTCTCTTTGATTCAGTCCGTAGGATGTGGAAGGAGGAGGTTTGGATCGTAGACTCGGCTGTTCTCGCCACATGACCGAGACTCCGCTGGTTTTCTTCCTCGACCGAGATCCCGTGATGAGGTAATCACCTTTGGGGATGCTGCGCCGGGTAGAGTCATTGCTAAAGGTACCGTCTGCATTAACGATCATTTCATTCTTAAGGACGTTGCCTTAGTCAAGAAGCTGCATTTCAACTTGCTTTCTGCCTCTCACCTTCTTGATGACGATTTCGAGGTCAATTTTAAGAGGAGCTCTTGTAGGATCCTCGATTCTTCCGGGAGTTTGTTTGCGGGATTTCGCTTCGGGAGAGTCTTTCGTGCTGATTTTTCTTTTCCTCTAGAGACTCTCTCCATTGCCTTATTGCTTCCGAGTCCCGTGATCTCTCCTTTTGGCATAGGAGACTTGGTCACATTGGCTTTGATCATTTGACTCGAAAGTTAGCGGCCATGATCTCATTCGTGGCCTGCCTAAACTCAAGATGGTCAAAGATGTTGTATGTTCTCCTTGCCGACATGGCAAGATGGTTGCCGCCTCCCATCCTCCAATACCCGAGTGATGACCGATGCACCAGACACCGCTACACATGGACACCAAGTATCCATTCGAGTGCAGTCAGCAGGTGGGAAGTGGTATATTCTTGTCATTGTCGATGATTTTTCGAGGTACTCTTGGGTGTTTTTCATGGCCTCAAGGATGAGTGTTTTTCACACTTCGTGGGTTTGGTCCGTAGGTTGTCCGTTGAGCTCCTGTGTGCCTTACGAGCGATCCGCAGGATAATGGCACGGAGTTCAAGAACTCCTACTTTAGCAAATTTCGTGAGGAGTTAGGCTTAGAGCATCGCTTCTCCTCTCCATACGCCCTCAAAGAAATGGTGTAGTGGAAAGGAAGAACAGGACCCTGGTTGAGATGGCCAGACGATGCTAGATGAGTACAATACTCCTAGGAAGTTTTGGGCTGAGGTCAGAGCTACTGATGCCATGTTGCCAACAGAGTTTTTCTTAGGGCACACTTGCATTGCACTTCTTATGAGTTGAGATATGGGCGAAAGCCTAGTGTATCTCATTTTCGTGTTTTTGGTTGCAAGTGCTTCTTCTTGAAGTCTGGGAATGTAGATAAGTTCGAGTCACGCTCTACTGACGAGATCTTTCTGGGTTACTCGACTTCTGCCCGTAGCTATAGGATTTGGGTCAGTAGATTTGGGTAGGATCATAGAGACTGCGAGGTGACTTTTGATGAGGCTAGCCCCTGCTAGACCAGACATTTCAGGCTCTTTCTCCTCTTTCCCAATCTATCTTCTCAGAGGAAGTTGATGACGGAGATGAAGGCGCCTTGCCTGATCCAAATACCATTCCTCGCCTCCCGAGGTGCCTCCCATTTCCATATCCGCACCTCAGGGAGATCACCTCTTACCTCGCACTCTTCAGCAGCCTAGTGGCTCTGCTCCTACTTCTCCCACGCGAGGAGTAGAGGTCACTGGCTTCGACCTCCCCGCCACATTCAGCAGGCTCATCCACCCGACTGCATCATTGAGATCTGCTTGAGCGAGTCACTCGCTCTAAGTCAGTTTGTCCACTTTCTGCCTTCACTCGCTTTTGTTGCCTCTTTTGAGCCGAAGGATGTTTCTCATGCATTATCTCGATGAATCTTGGATTAATGCTATGCATGAGGAACTTGAAAACTTCGAGAGGAACAAAGTTTGGAAGCTTGTCGAGCTCCCTTCCGGTCACAATATCATTGGGACCAAATGGGTGTTCAAAACAAGCAGAGTGAGGATGGGGTTGTAGTTCAAACAAGGCTAGGTTAGTCGCCAGTGGTTTCTCTCAGTCGAGGGTCTCGACTTCGAGGAGACTTTTGCCCTCAGAGCTAGACTCGAGGCCATCCGGATCCTGCCGCATTCGCGCATCCAAGGGCTTCAAGCTTTTTCAAATGGATGTCAAGAGTGCATTCCTCAATGGCTTCATTGAAGAAGAGGTGTATGTCGACAACCTCCAGATTTGAGAACCCCAAGTACCCAAACCATGTCTTCAAGCTTTCCAAAGCTTTGTATGGACTTAAGCAAGCTCCACGAGCTTGGTATGAGAGGCTTAAGTCCTACCTCTTGAGTCATGGTTTTCATATGGGTCAAGTGGACAAGACTCGCTCACGACATTCTGATTCGGATTTTCTCCTAGTCCAAATCTATGTCGACGACATCATTTTTGTGGTTCCTCGCATTCGCTGCTACTCGCCTCGATGTGATGAGTACCGAGTTCGAGATGAGCATGATGGGCGAGTTGAGCTACTTCCTTGGCTTCCAGATTAAGGCACTCGGAGGGTACATTCTTGCATCAAGGCAAGTACACTCGAGACCTCCTCAAGCGCTTTGACATGTCCGATGGAAAGCCGCTTATGACTCCTATGGCTACCACCGCTGCCCTCGAGCCTCGACGAGGATGGTGAGCCGCCGATCGTATGAGTTCCGAGCATGATCGGCTCCTCTTGTATCTCATCGCCTCGAGACCTCGACATACATTTCTCTGTATGTCTTTGTGCTCGGTTTCAGCTTCTCCTCGCCTCTCACCGTCAAAGCGGTGAAGCGCATCTTCAGGTACCTTCGAGCTACCATTGACTATGGTATCTCGGTACTCTTCTTCCTCCTGTCTATCTCTCGAGCCTTCTCCGATGCGCACTTCGGGTCAGAGGGATAGATAGGAAGAGCACTTCTCGGCACTTGCCAATTCATTGGCACTTCTCTTGTCTCTTGGTCGCCTAGGAAGCAATCTGTTGCATACCCACCGCCGAGGCCGAGTATGTTGTCGCAGCCGCTGTCAGAGCCAGTGTTCTCTGGATGAGATCGACCTTGCGGGACTTTGGGTTAGTAGCAGATTGTGTTCCACTTTTCTCGTGATAATACGCCTGCCATTCACATTGCTAAGAACCCAAAGGCAACACTCTCGACCAAGCACATTGACATTCGCTATCACTTCCTTAGAGACCATGTGGAGAAGGGTGACATAGTGCTCCAGCTTGTGGAGAGTGACCACCAGCTGGTCGACATTTTCACCAAGCCTTTGGATAGCTCCGTGTTTGTTTCCCGAGAGGAGAGCTTGGGATTATGAGCCCATATGGCATATCTTGAGGGGGAGCCGGGCTTGTATTATATGTTCGCTTGTATATTCAGCCTTCCTTTCTCTTTCTCGGGTATCTTTGGGATGGTTTTTATTTGGTTGAGTCCACTTCACCTAGACTTCGGCATGCCTCGGCATGGACCTCTCACCTTATGCTTTAGGGTGCTATTCCTCTCTTCTTCTCGTTGAGCTCACTCACGCCTTTTAGGTCTAGCAGTGTTGGGCCCTCTGGTAGACAGGTCCTGTGTTTGCTCCTGGGTTGGAGTTGGAGTTGTAGCTTTCCTATATAAGTCATATGGGGAAGGTGAGAGCGAGTCTGAGTGTTAGTGTTTCTCTTCATGTTATCTCTGCTCCTAGACTACCCATTTGTCAGTTTCTTGATTCCTTCTCATCATTTCTGTCTTTCTGGTTTCAGTTGAGTTCAATTCATCCTTTTGAATCTAAAATTGCTAATAACTCAACTTCAATCAGTTTTTTGTGCTTAATCAACTCACTTGTTGAGGGGGAGCTTGGAATTGATTCTTTTGCATTGCATATAGACTTGTTTTTCATTTACGAGCTTTGTCTATTATGCAATTGATAAAATTGAGATATGTTGCACCTAGCTACTTTTCTGAAGATATTTGCTAATCTAGGTCATATCCAATTTGGTATATCATGTGAAACTAGCCAACATTTTAAACTTGAGCTTTCCTGAAAAGTTGATGAAACATGGCTTTTACTTGCTATACTTCTTCAATAGATGCTTATGCCATGCTTATTGAAATAGTGGGTTTCTACTAGAGTCCCTAGAGCAACTTGGGTTAGCTACATTGTTTCATTCTAGAATCCTCAATAATGCTCATGAATCTAAGTGCTGAAAATATAATTTGACTCTTTTGTGCTAAAATTGAACTCAACACTATTCATTCACGAGACTGCTTCCCATTGCACTTGGGATGAACTTGGAATGAAGTGTGTATGACCAAAACCACTCTTTTAAGCTTCTTGCTTGAGATGGTTGCTAATGGCTTGAGTCAATACATCGAAAAATGCAAAAATAACTAGAGAAAGAGAGTGATGCCTAGGAGACCTATGTCGATGGCTCCTAGTCGAGGTTGTGTTTCTCTAGGATAAACTCTCTAAACTCCTGAAAGGTTTGTGGAGGAGAGTGAAGCTTAGGAGGCCTTTGTCGATGGCTCCTAGTCGAGGATGTGCTTCACTAAGCCTAACTCTCTCATACCGCTTTATGAGCTTTAATCTAAAAATTTGCATTTAAAGAGATGATTGAGCATGAGGCTTCTCTTATGAACTTGTAGTTTCCCAAAGTGTTGACTAGGTTGAACTCTAGTATATCCATTTGCTCGCTTGATTGGCTTTTGCTTCTAGTATTGAAGTTATGCTAAGTGTTGCTATTGTTGAAATCATACCAAAGTATTATAACTTCTTTGAGCTAGTTAGCAAAAATTGAAATATGCCATTGATATGACTTAGGATGACATAATCTGAACTTGAGTAGCTTGGTGTCATACTTTGTCTAAGTGGTCACTTGCATAATCCTCAAAGTTTTCTAGGTTGCATTTCATGCAAAAAAATTGTTCTCTTGATGCCTATATTGCCAAAAGGGGGAGAAAACGTAGAAAAGACATCTTAGAGAATTAAAAAAAAAATGCTTTCTCATGATCATGTTGAACAATTGTCCTTGCATTTGGATCATGAGTAATATTGAGCTTTTTGAGAGATTTCTTGGTTTTTGGAGCTCTTGTTGAAAAATTGTCCTTTCAAGTGTGGAGCTCTAAAATCTTCTCATCTATTTGGTCATGAGCTTTCTTTCTCTTTTATTGGACCAAATATGATTTTTGCAATCAAATTGCTTTTCTTCCTTTGTTTTCAAACTCAAATTTATGCCTTTTGTGTGGTTTGTCAATATACTCATCAAGGGGGAGATTGAAGGACCATGTGGAGGTCCATCCATTTTTGTGATGAGTATTTGACTTTATTTGAGCAAGGTGTGCTCAGGCTTGAGTTTGATTTGACTCGGTATTGCATGTTTCAATTAATGATAATTGTGGACTAACATGCAGAAGAAAAGGTATGTGCATTGTGGTATGTGCAAAATGGTTTGTTCCTTGTGGTACAGTTCTTGAGGCAGCTATGGTCGTTGGTAAGTACCGACTAGGTTGGGAGAACCGAGGTCCAGAGCGGTCGAGGATGCCGACGAGATGGTTGGGCTCAAACCGGTTCACTTGGACGTCATGAAATGGACTTGAGGTGGCTCAAGGTTTCCTGGTTCGGGTTGGAGGCTCGAAGAGGAGGAAACTGAGCGGTCAAGTCCGGCGGATGAAGGCCCGTTGCATCGGGTTGATCGGGTTTTGTTTAAAACCCATGTATGGCCAATGTGGCCCATGTAAAGCCCATGTGTGGGTTGAAATGAGAGGGTTAATCCTAGCCCTTGGTGGAGTGCCCTAGGGTTTGGGACTCATCCAAGGGTGGTAGGTGGCCCTAGAGTAGTATAAATACAGGGGGAGGGGTGTCCTCCCTCACTTGAAGGTTTGAGTTGCTCCTTTGAGCTTTGCCCGCATAAAGTGAGGCTTTGTAAACCTTCCAACCAGAAAATACAAAGATTTTCTTTACTTTTTTGTGAATTTAAATTCCGCATTTACATTATGTCTTTACTTTACGCAATTTAAATTCAGCATTTACTTTCCCGCATGTAAATTCTCGCAATTTACTTTCTCGCAATTTGGATTTGCTCCTCTCCTTCTAAATGCTGTTGATCAAGGAGGTCTTGAGGGTGCTCATTTGGTTTTACATCTTTCTTGCACCCTAGGATAGACTAGAGATCAAGTTTCTATCAAGATTGCAAATCTGTCCTGAACTTGTTCTTCGCGCAGCAGTCAGTCTTTGATTTTTAGAAAAATATAGAAAAACTTTCTTGATTGATTCTTGTTGGAGAAGGTGCTTGACTCCTATACCCATCTGTGGAAAAATTTTGGAGTCCACTGGATGCACCATTTGGGAGCTGTGAGGTGAAAACCGAGCCCCAAATTTCCTGATTGAAAATCCTGACTGTTCGTAGTTCTTGATTTTTCCTGTTTTTGTAGAAGGTGTTTGGTGGTGATTTTTGGTGGAGTGCTTCACGACTCAACAGCTCACAGGCTGAAAAATTCCCAAATTTTTTGGAGCAACAGAAGTCCACCATCCACCTGCTCTAATTGAGGACAATTCCTGAAAATCTGCTTTTGCTTTTCTAAAAAGAGGCTTTTGTGTTTTGGCTTGATCTCTTTTAGAAAAGAAGTATTTGAATTGATTCCTCCTTGCTTTGGACACTTGACAACCAGAATTTGTGATTTAAATATCCCTCACATGATTCATGGTTCCTATCCATGTAAGCTAGGGATACACATAGTTGTCAAGTCGTTCCGATTTTTGTGGGTTTCGCGATTTTAAGGAGCATCGGTTTTCTTTGCGGGATTGTTTGGAGTACGTTGAGTAGGGGATATTTTTATTTGGGATCATTCACCCCCCCTCTGATCGCCATCTCGGTCTTTCAAAAGCATCACAGGCCAGGTGCTATGGATGCTGCTGAACTGACCGAAAGGATTCATCCCATCGGTGCTCAAGCCAAACCTTATGTTTTTGATCTCATTTGCAAAGTTCGGGTAAGCCCGATCGACTTTCCTCCACTGCGAGCCGTCTGCGGGGTGTCTAAGCATCCCGTCTTCCTTACGCTCTTCTTCATGCCAACGCATCATCTTGGCATGACTTTCGTTAGCAAACAGACGCTTCAACCGGGGTATCACATGGAAATACCACAATACTTTGGCTGGAGTTCTCTTCTTCGTACGATTCCCATCTAATTCACCTGAATCGTCACGCTGCACATTATATCGGGATTCTTCGCACACTAGACAAACCTCCAAAGCGGTATACTCACCGCGATACAGATACAAATGTTAGGACATGCCTGTATCTTCCGTACTTGCAATCCTAAAGGGCAGAGGACTCGCTTCGCTTCATACGTAGATTCTGGTAGAGTGTTACCTTCCGGAAGCAACTTCTTTACGAGTGATAACAAACCATTGAATCCCTTGTCTAACACACCGTTTGTGGCCTTCCATTGCATGAGTTCTAGTGTAGTACACAGCTTTTGTGGCCCCGTCTACGCTTTGGGTACAAAGCGCCTGTGGTCCTCTACCATGCTCTGAAACTTCTTGTATTGTCTTTCCTCTATGAACTCTCCCTCTCCGTCACGGAGCATCTGATCTAGCTCATCATCGCCAAACTTGTCGAGTGTATCTTCCATGCACCTGTATTGGAGTGGTGTCCGCATAATCGCTGGCTCTATCTTCCTCTTCTTCGTCTTCTTCATCGTCTTCCTATCGAATCGCCTCTGTTTCGCCATGGTGGGTCCAGCAGGTATAGTTTGCCATGAAACCTCTCGTGATCACATGCCTCATAACCATCCATCGTTCGGAATGCTCCTTCTCATTCTTGCATTCTACGCAAGGACAACGTATGAAGCTTCCTACAGGCAAGAATGCAACGGCCGCGTCGAGAAACTCCTTCATGCCATCTCTGAACTCTCTTGACCGACGATCTGCATTGTACATCCATTGCCAGTTCATCTACACAAATAAAAATAATAACAACATCTATCACAATAATTAATTAAAGCTAACTATGTCTAATAGTTTTGTATTTTTTAATCATTATGTATTCTTTTAACTAAAGCCAACTAATTATTTCTAATCCTCCTGCATTTTTTAAATAAAACTAACTAATTGTTACATTTTCATGCAAATCTTTTCTCTTCCCCACCTTTGTAATTTTTCATCGTTTCACATTTATTGCATTTCATTTCGTACACCAAACAATATATGACCTTAAAAACAAAAAAAATAAGCCAACAAAAGAAACACTAATTCCCACAAGAAGAAAACATAATTTCTCAACATCCAATGCACAAAAAACATCAATATCTACGTGAGAAGGATGTCGGCAACATATTACTCACCTTAGGAACAATTAATTCAGAGTTAATAGCCTCAATTGAAAATTTTGGCAGCACCTCCCCATGAACAGCTCTCAGCCCACCACTGTGATGTCCTATGCGAGCTCGGGGAGGAAGACAGGGTTTAAATGTGCTGGGCGGGATGGGGGTCTCTACAAGCGGTTCTACACACAAACCACTTCTGGAGCTCCACTAGACCTGTAGAAGCAGTTCTAAACACGAACCGCTTCTAGAGTGGGGGCTCCAGAAAGGGTTCGTGTTAAGAACCGCTCCTAGAGACCCCCTCCCGCCCGTTGCCCACGAACCGCTTGTGGCACGTAGAGCACAAGCGGTGCGCACCTAACCGCTTGTGATAGACCGATTGTGAAGGCCGGTTCTATAGTAGTGCGTACTAACATTGTGGTGGCTAACCTAATTGAACACCAAAACTACAACTAGAATTTGCTAATCTTCATCAAACTACTGGCTCATCGTGCATGCACTATACTTCATTAGGATCCCAACAAAATGAACATGGTTTATACCAGTTAATAGATACAAATTAAATTGGCATAAATATAGGTATTTGTGCTAAAAACATGAGGTAGGGTTCTTATCTTCAAACACATAAGACAAACGTCGGGTTTGAGCGTGCTAGTCAATTTGACCTGAAATTGACAAGGTAAAAAGTTGTAAAATCAATCGAAGCCGATAACGAGTAATTATCGGTGTAACTCTGGTCGGTTAAAAGCCGATTAGGGGATAACTAGATTAGTCGATTAAGACTAATCCAAGGGTAAAGGTAGATTGGCTTTGAGAGGCGATGCGCAACAAAACAAAGCAAACCAAACCTGAGGCGAAATCGGCAAAAATCAACAAATTGGCAATGTGCAACTCTTTATTGATCTCGTCGACTTACAGAGGAAAGCTTACGAAACTAAAAAGAAACGAAAAGACTGTAAAAGTATGTTTGCGATTGTGATTGGATTGGTCCCTTCTCCTCTTGGCTCGGGCCTCCTTTTATATGCTCCAGCCGATCCGAGTCCTTCGTTGATACGGCAACTGAATCCGTGTCGGCTACGATCCAATCTTCGGTTTCCAAATCCATCCATGGCAACTGAATCCGTATCGGCCACAATCCAATCTTTGGTTTCAAAATTCTAGCCACCGTATGCTTTTGAAACTCTCTATATTCCGTATTGGGTTGATATTTTTCATATGCCGAATTCTGGTGCAAACATATGCCCCCATTTTTGGAAGATAACTTGTTGTCTTCCAAAAATCATGTCGGTTTTTACCATCGGCTTTCTTCCTAATTGGCCTCTAAGGGAAAACATCCTCGGTAACTGCCCCATTAATGGCACCGTAAAAATCTCGGTCCGTTTTAATGCACGGTCATGTCGAAACCGTTCCCGCCTTTTCACCTTTTTTCACCGCAATATAAATATGCGGGTCCCTCCATGGTCATTTCCTATGCCTTCAAGCTCCTACGCCCTCGGCAATCGGCTTCCTCTCTTTTCATCTTACTTCATCTTTCTCGAGTCAGCTGAATGGATTCCTCTCAGATACTCATCCCGATCCCCAATAGCAATGATCAATTTTACCTAGGGCCGGTAGGAAATATAGAAGCCGACACTGTCATTAACCAAGAAATTCCTGGACTAGCTTTATCGACTGCTGGTTACAATGTAAAGGAATGGGGTAAGAGCTTCAGGGCTTGGCTGATCGCCCTCAAAGGATGGAGATCCTGGTATATCAAAGTATCAGCCCAGAAGAGAGCAGAGTGGAACAGAATGGGAATAGCCGAGTGCCTCCCCCTAAGCCTAGCCGATCCAGAAGCCAACGAGCCCTTGGTGGCCACGGCATGCTACTTCTGGTCTGATTCTTTTAACACCTTTCTTTTCCCAACCGGCCCGATCGGCCCAACTCTCCTAGACATCGCCCAGCTATGCTGCCTTAGACCTGACGGTGAGCAGATATCAGTTTTCAGTGGCAAGCCTAGATATAAGCTTATACAAACCAAGGCTGAGCGATGGCGCTATAACACCCATGTTTTGTAATTAGGCTTAATGAAGCTAATTAAGTGTTATTTAGTGTTCTGACTTGTTTCCTAACTTTAATTTGGAGTTATTCGTTTTTGAATTCCATTGTATTGTTCGTTCGGTCGATTTTCCCTATCAGAGCCCTCTCTTCGATCTCGGGCGAAATCTCGAATCGTGTAGGTCAGAGCCCACACCTAAGTTCCTGAACCTTCATTAGGATTCCCCGAACCCATTCCAAAAGTCCCCATTGCGTTTGGTTGTGCGTAGTTGTGAGAGCCGCGAAAGATCCAGAGTTCTCAACCCTGCAGCGGCACATCAGCTGGTGTGAACCCTTGCATCACACCGAATGAGGTACCGCCAGCCCAGCGGTATCGCCGGCCGAGTGGTCAGTGCTCGAACAGGAGCGGCCATGCCGGCTCCTGTGCGTGCACATCGCCCCAGCCTTGATCCTTGCGTCGCCCCTGGTCGCCAAAAGCAGGAGAGGAGGTCCTCGATCTCTTGAAAGGTTTCATCGTTGTATAGCAAAACGGGTACGATAAGTATCGTGTGGCATGGATGACATGATTGCTAGAACGTGACATGTGGGTACAGTGTAAAGTCTTTGCAAAAATAAATAAACTAATCGATTAGCCGTGCTCACGGTCATGAGCAGTTTGAGAAATACTGTCAAGTATAGTTTTTGGTTCTGTTTTAGTTTTGGAAAAGTTTGGAAAACTAAATGTTTGGATTGGTTTGGTTTGGCTTGAGTTTGGTTAGTCAGGAAAAGGGTTTGTTCGGTGAATGGTTGTGGATTGTGGAAACGGAAAGGTTTGGCTACAGGTTGGAATCGGAATGGCTGGGTTTTGGTTATGGTTCAAATATTGAGTATTGTTGTTGTTACATTTAAAATATCCTTTGTAAATCTCTTTATAAATTGCGCGCATTTAAATCTATTATCGTATTGCAAATAAACTCCGTTTTGTGCTCAAATAGACTTAGTGTAGAAGCCTACTTTTATTGTCATAGCCTGCATCTATGTAATTGTTCCCATACACTAAAGTCTTGCGAGTACATACGTGTACTCACCATTTGCTCTAACGAATTTTGGCTAGAAGGAGAAGAAGGTAATGAAGACAATCCTGACGGATCGCAGTTCGCGTCTGTCGGCATAAAGCCAACAAACAACTCCGAATCGGGTGTATATGAAGTTCAAACGGGGGGCTTTTGTGGAGATCGCTTGAGAGATGGAGGAAAAGGATCGGCGGCGAAGCTTGCAAGGAGACGCTGGGGTTTATCCAGGTTCGGGCCCTCCTGAGAGTAATAGCCCTAGTCCTATCCGGGTGTTCTTGCTTGTGTTTTTGGCGGAGGCTAAAATCATCCAACCGAAAAAATTTTTGAACCCCCTCTCCCATGCACCCCGGCTCCCTTTTATACTTGGGTCAAGAAGCGCATGGGGACTTACATCAGTGTACCACTCTTATTACACTACCATACCACATTTAATGCACCTGTCACTATTCTTGAGTTGCACCCAACGCTTCTGACACAGCCAACTTTGCCCCAGGCCTCGGGACCCGTGTGCATGCCGACTCTGCACGCCTCACCAGGGGGGATTTCGCCATGACATCACTCGTAATAAATGCCCGCGTTGGGAACACGCGCCGCCACACTGTGGTCTTCATTACCTCCACTTAATGCGCACGACATGCATTAAATGCCCTTAACCCTCTGTGCGGTGGCACAGACCGCTAGGTGGCCTTGGGAACTGAGCGCCAGCGGCGTGGCCTGGACGCCACCTGTCCGCTGGGCGATCACCTTGTTGACCTCCAGCGGCGTGTCCTGGACGCCACCTATCCGCTGGGCGATTACCTTGCTGACCGCCAGTGGCATGGCCTGGATGCCACCTATCCACTGGGCCATCACCATGCTGACCGCCAGCGGTGTGGCTTGGACGCCACCGGTCCGCTGGACGATTTATCACTTTATCGCCGCCGCGGCGTGGCTCGAACGCCACCTGTCTGGCGATCACCTTTATCGCCGCGCCGGGCGTGGCTCGAATACTCACTGCCTGGCTGGCGATCACCTTGCTGACCGCGAGCGGCGTGGCCTGGACGCCACCTGTCCGTTGGGCGATTACCTTTACTGTGGTGGAGTGGGCACCCTATTGTAGAATACACCAACAGTAGCCCCCGGGCCCACCCGGAAGCGCTTTTGACCCTCTTTGGAACGGTTCAGTCTCCTGGGTGGGTCCATCATAAATGCCCACGTAACGCTGCAGCTTTAAATGCCCGCAGCCATTTCTGGGTATTAAGGCGGAACATGCAACCGCCCCCGCCTCGTAACTGACGCTGGACCTTTAGGGATCATGCCCATGCTTCGACAGCCTTTTGGGCTTCCCGCCTTCGAGCTGCCGCAACGCATCGGGTTTCCCGCCAGATCAACTCTCCGTGCGCCTATATATAAGTTGGCACGGGTGGAGCGGTTTCTTTCTTTCAGTCTCATTCGTCTGCTAAACCTTCAACCGTCCTTCTTGCGAACTGCTTCCTTCTTGCGAACTGCTTCCTTCTTGCACAACGCCTCCTTTGCTCAGATGGCACCTTCGGCACATTTGCTTCCTCCGTCGAACGTCAAGGAAAGAGACACCACGAGGTTTTCCCGGTATATCTCCGGCGGCTCCCTCAACGTCCGTGCCGGGACCACAGCGCCCGGCTGCCGCCTGGGAGAAGTGATCTTCTTTGGCTGGGCGATGCTGGCGGGCCTTCTCCTGCCGATTTCTGACTTCTATATTTTCGTCCTCAACTTCTACTCTATCCACAACATTCATCTTCCTCCCAACTCTGTCATCCTCCTTGCTGTCTTCACCTACTTCTGCGAAATGTTCGTGGGAGTAGCCCCCAATCTTCCTCTTTTTCGCTTTTTCTATGCCCTGCGCACGGCCAGGGATCCTTCCATCCCGTCGGGGTGCTGCCACTTTCGCCTCCAAGATGGCGCGGCTTCGCGCTACATCCAGTTGGATCTTAGGTCCAACTAGAAGACCTAGCGCAACGAGTGGCTATATGTCGCGGACGACAGCGGCATAGAGGTCCTGGAGTTACCGACCGGGCCGGTGGTCAGCAACCCCATCAGGGGAGCGCAGGTCGACGAGATGCCCGAGCTCCAGACGATGCTGGCCCGCGAGAACCAGCTGCGGACAGCGGGCCTGATGAGAGGTATGGTTCTCCGAGACTTCATTTCTCGGAGGATTAGCCCCCTGCGCCGCCGTGCTTGCCCGGCCTGGCAGTACACGGTCCTTGATGATGTAACCCGGACGGTTTCCGAAGGTAGGCTTCTTGTCTCCCCTTTTTGGTGATTTTGGGAACTATTGCTGATTTGAAGACATTCTTCTTCCTTTTTTACTTGTTGACAGCTGCAGGGGACTTATCCCCTTCAAAAGTCAATGCCTGGATGGGGCAGTTGGGCGCCCCCAGCGTTGTCCCGCCTTTCCCGGCGGGTGCACTCCCGCTTTGCTGCATGGGGCCCCGAGAGCACATGGCGATCACCCGTGCCGTGCCCACTATGGACGCCACGGGACCAGTGAACACGCCACGCCCAAGGGCCCTGACGATCTGGGACCCTCCCCCAGCCGGTGACCAGGGGAGGGGCAAACGCCCTGCTGATGACGACGCCCCTGGCGCCAGCCCCAAGAGGGTTTGCGCCTCGTCAGGGGGCGCGGTGACCTCGACCGCCCCACAGCGCTCCACCGGGGTGGGGAGCTCTACGGCGGCCGTAGCTGCAACTTCAACTACTCTCGTCGAGGTGGTTGATGTTGACGCTGCTCCGACCATAGCTCCGCTGGCACCGTTTGTTCCTCCGCCACCGCCAGCAGCGATCCTTCGTCCGTCGCTGCCGGCGCAAGTCGATCCGCCGCCGCCGGCAGTGATCCTTCCTCCACCGCCGTAGGCGCAGGTCGATCAGCCGCCGCCGGCGGCAGCGATCCTTCCTCCACCGCCGTAGGTCGAACCACAAATTTCAGCTTCTTCATCCGCCGGCCAAGGAGGACCTACGCTGGCAGCCGCCGGCCATGGGGTGCTGAACCTCCCTCTGGCCGCGCCGCGTTTCAGGAGACTTCTTGCCGGGTATTTAAACCAAAGCACAAAAACTGTTAAGTTCTTTTAATCTGGAGGGCTTACCTCCTTTTTGCCTTCTTTAGGCGGCTATTTGGCGCTTCAAATGAGGCAATCAGGGGACCGCAGCGGCCGCGACAGCGCCAGTTGTGGTGGGGGAACCTCAGGACGACGCGGGTGGCCGCCCAGTAGCTGCCACGGGGGCGATCACCGCGCCAACCGAGGGTGAGTTGGGCTTGCAGCCCACCCCGGAGGCCCCCATCGCTTCGGGCCTCTGCGGACGCGACGCTCACTGGCCACCTCGGGCCGAAGCTTCATCGCAGCTGCCGAGCCGCCTTGCGATGAGCAAGGAGAAGCTGAGGGAGGCCGCCGTGGAGATCAACTGCCTCCGCAAGGAGGTGCAGGACTGACACAACCAGGCGGTGCGGCTGGAGCAGGAGCTGCACCAGGGGAGGGCGCATGGAGCACTCCACATTGAGGCGCTCACCAGAGAGCGCGACGTGGAGAGGAGTGACCGGCTCCGCGCAGAGGTCGAGACCACCTCCATGCTGCACCCTACCTTTGACCGGATGGTGGCCAGCTTGGCGGCGCTGGGGCTGGAGCAGCCGCTCCCTATTGAGCAGTGGGCACGGCACTACGCCTTCTGCATGGGCCGTATCGCCGACTTCCTCACCCTGATGCCCGCCGCCTTAGCCGCTCGGTCCAGCGAAGAAGGGCTTGCAGTCGCGGCGGCCACAGCGAAGTACGTGCTAGTGTGCTGCGCCAGCCGGGGTGGAAGTGGACTGGGCCCGCACAGAGGCGCGGGTCCACGATGCCGCCGAACAGGTCGCCGGGCAGCTCGAGAAGGTCAATCCGGCGCTGAAAGCGGTGGCCGAGGACGTGGCCCTTGTGCTGGACGGCGGTCCGGTAGAGGACCAGGAGGCCGCGACGGACGAGGAGTGAAGACCCTCGACCTTGTTTTTTGTCTTTTGTTTTGTCTTTGTTTGTAAGAAAAACTCCTGCAAGTTAGTCCTTACTTACAAATGCACAGTCTCCCCTTTGCACATCTTATGCTTGAGTGTCTGTCCGCGCGTCCCACTTTGTTGGTTCTGCATGAACGAACAAGCAACCGTACACTTTAAAGGTTAGTCAGGATGCAGGGCTCGAGACCCACGCGCTGGAATACCGTCTCCTCAGGACCTTAGGACTTTGTGAAATCAACTATTCTCGCGGTTTCTTGGGACCAAACCCTTGGTGAGGCGTGGCAGGGTAGTAGGCTTTCAGTAGCACTGTTTAAGTTGCCGTTTCTCACGGGGATGCCCGGAGCGTCACGACCGTGTTGAGAACTGTGCCAAACTAGCGGCCTGATCGCCCATCCCTGCTCGCCGCACTCACCTAGGGGTTCCACTTTTACCGTCGAGGTTTCAGGGAGTCGCAAGGTACGGAGGGTGACCACACGGACGCGGCCCACTAGGGCGCAAACCAGAAAAAAAGAACAAATGTGGTAGCTGCTTTGAACGAAAACCGAACACTTGATTTAATTAGAGGCTTCCCCCGGCCAGCCAAGGAGAGAAAAACTCACTCCAGCTGGTCGGAGTACACAACTCTGCACTTACAACCATTTTTAGGGATAGAACTTGCGCAGAAGCTCTATGTTTTGGGAGTTTGCCAACTCCTCCCCGTCTTCAGTGGCCAACCTGACCGCCTCGGGGTGAGAGACTGAGACCACCTTGAAGGGGCCCTCCCACTAGGGAGATAGTTTGTGCAACTCGACATGCGTCTGAATTCTGCGCAAGACTAGGTCACCCACTGCCAGTGTTCTCTCGCTGACCCGGGCGGCGTGGTACCGCCTGAGACTTTGTTGGTACCATGCGGTGCGCAAGGACGCACGGTCTCGCATCTCTTCCAGGAGATTGGCTTCCTCTCAACGCAGGTCTTCCTGGCCTTCCTCCGTGAACGCCGCGATGCACGGCGAACCCAAGGCCAGCTCCGAAGGCAGGATAGCTTCCGCGCCGTAGACAAGGAAGAAAGGAGTTTCTCCGGTGGCCCGGTTGGGGGTGGTGCGAAGCAACCACAAAACAGCCGGGAGCTCTTCACCATCAAGGCCCGCGCTTATGGAGTCGATCAAACGCCTCGGTTTTAAGGCCCTTCAAAGACACCAAGATTGGCCCGCTCGACTTGGCCATTACTCCTTGGGTGGGCCACCGAGGCAAAACAAACCTTGGTGCCCATTTATTCACAGAAACCCAAGAAGGCAGCGCTGGTGAACTGTGTGCCATTATCGGTGATGATGCGGTTGGCGACCCCGAAGCGGCTGAAGATTCCCTTCATGAACTTGATTGCGGCGGCGGCAGTAATCGCCCTTACTGCTTCGGCTTGCACCCACTTGGTAAACTTGTCAACTACGACGAACAGATGGGTGTAGCCCCCTGTGGCCCGCGGGAACGGGCCCAGGATATCCAGCCCCCAGACCGCAAAGGGCCATGAGAGCGCGATGGTTTGCAGAGCCTGGGCTGGTCGGTGGATTTGCTTAGCGTGGTACTGGCACGCCTTGCACTTCCTCACCAGCTCGCATGCATCTTGGAGGGCTGTTGGCCAATAGAACCCTTGGTGGAAAGCTTTCCCAACCATTGTTCGACTTGACATGTGGCTCCCGCACACGCCTCCATGGATATCAGAGAGCAAATTGCTCCCCTCTTCTCGAGTGATGCACTTCAGAAGAATTCCGTTTCTACCATGGCGGTACAGGTCCCCACCCACCAGGGTATAGCACTTGACCTTTCATGCTATCTTCTCTGTTGACGCATCATCGTCGGGGCACACTTGATCCCGCAAGTAGGCCAGGATCGGATCCATCCATGTGCCTTCCTGGTCAAGTGTGGCGACCACTCGGTGATCGCCCGGGTACTCCGCCGCCGACAAGCTTCGCCGGTACTACTTTCCTTCCGAACGAGGGTCGGCGAAGCGTCACCATCGTCCCCACCAGAAACAGGAGCTGCGATGGACGGTCGCGGAAGCCTTTCTTCAAAGACTACAACTGGAACCGGGGATCTTATCGAGGCGAGCTGTGCAAGCCCGTCCGCCAAGTAGTTGTCGCGCCGGGGGATATGAGTATACCCCAGCCCGTCGAAGTGTCGCTCCATCTTTCTGACCTCTGCCAAGTACTCCGCCATGACAGGATCAGAGCAGGAGAAGTCCTTTCTTGCTTGGTTGACGAGTAGCAGTGAGTCACCCTTGACTTGCAGGCGCCGAACACTGATGGCTGCGGCGGCGCGAAGTCCCACCAACAAGCCTTTGTACTCAGCAACGTTGTTGGTGGCCTTAAAGTCCAGGATGACCATGTACTTGAGGAGGTCTCCGGTTGGGGAAACCAGGAGGACCCCAGCCCCCGCGCCTTCAAGCCTAAAGGATCTGTCGAAGTAAAGTGTCCAGGAGGAGGGCGCGGGGGTTTCTTCGGCTTCAGACTTGGCAGGAGTCCATTCAACAATGAAGTCTGCCAATCTTTGACTCTTGATTGTAGTGCGGGGAGCGAAGCTAAACTCGCCCAGCTCCACGGACCACTTGGCAATGCGGCCCTCCACTTCACGATTGTGAAGAATCTCACGCAGGGGATAGGCGGAAACCACCGTGATCTCCCTTCCTTGGAAATAATGCCGCAACTTCCTAAACGCCACCAACACGGCTTACACCATCTTCTGGGCCTACAGGTACCTTGTTTCTGCATCATGTAACACCTTGCTGACGTAGTAAACCAGCTGCTGGATGCCTTCCCGCTCTGCCACCAGTGCCGCGCTCACGACCGTTGGACTGGCCGCTACATATAACAGCAGCGGCTCACCCGGCTCGGGGGCAACTAGTACTGGAGGGGAGGAGAGGTACTTCTTCAAATCCTCAAGTGCTTGTTGTGCTTCTGTAGTCCATTCGAAAAAGTTAGTATTCTTTAACAGCTTGAAGAAGGGGAGGCTTGTCTCCCCAACCGGTCTATGAACCGGCCAAGAGAGGCTAGGCGACCAGCTAAGCACTGCACTTGCTTGAGCCATGTGGGTGGTTGCATGCGCTCGATGGCCGCGATCTTTTCCGGGTTGACCTCGATTCCACGACTGGAAACGAGGAACCCAAGCAGCTTTCCAGATGACCCACCGAACACATACTTCTCAGGGTTCAGCTTCAAGCAATACTGCCGGAGGTGGGAGAAAATCTCCTCTAGATCTTCAACAAGCCTAGCAGTCTTTTTAGTCTTCACTACCAAGTCATCAACATACACTTAGAGATTTCTCCCAATCTGTGACCGAAATATAGTGTGCATAGCTCCCTGGTAGGTTGAACCAGCGTTCTTCAGCCCAAATGGCATTCGAACATAACAGTACATGCCTAGAGGGGTCACAAAAGCAGTCTTCTCTTCGTCTTCCCGCGCCATGCTGATCTGGTGGTAGCCAGAGTAGGCGTCCAGGAAGCACAAGACCTCGCACCCTGCTGTGGAGTCGACGACGATGTCTATTCGCGGCAAAGGGTACGGGTCCTTGGGGCAGGCTTTGTTGAGGTCGGTGAAGTCGATGGACATCCGCCACTTCCTGTTCGACTTCTTGATGAGCACAGGATTGGCCAACCACTCGTGGTAGGCGGCCTCCTGCATAACTTGCTCGCAGCAGCTTTCTACCTCATCCCGAATGGCATCTTGCCGCCTCGTGCCTCGCCTCCGACTTTCTCGCCGACTGGTGCACTCCAGGGAGCGTTGCCAATCGGTGCTCAATCACCTCCCTAGGGACCCCGGTCATTTCAGATGGTTCCCAGGTGAACACATCTAGGTTAGACCGGAGGAAGGTGACGAGCGCGTCTTCCTATTTGGTGCTGAGGTTGGCACCGATCTTCACGACCTTCCCAAAACCGTCCTCGTCTACGGAGACCACCTTCACCTCACCCGAGGGACCAGGTGAGGCGCGGGCCTTGACCGAGGGGAGCTCTGCGTAGTCGTCCTCGCCTCGGGCCGAGCAGGTGGCGCCGGCCAGGTCCTGCACCTGCTTGCTGAGGCGCAGGGCTTCCAATCGATCCACCTTCACAGTAATTGGACCTCCAGGCCCGAGGATTTTTACCATCATGTAGGCATAGTGTGTGGCCGCCATGAACTTGACCAGAGCTAGTCGCCCAAGCAAAGCATTGTAGGGGAGGTCGAAGTCGGCGATCTCGAAGTTGATTCTCTCTGTCCGGAAGTTCTCCACACTTCCGAAGGTGATAGGCAGCTGGACTTGTCCCAGGGGCGTCAAGCCCAGTCCAGGGGCAACTCCGTAGAAGAGAGGGGCCGGGCGCAACTCCTCATAGGGGATTTGGAGTGCCCTGAATGCCCCGACTGACATAAGGTTGATGGAGATTCCTCCATCAACAAGCACTCGCCCGAGTCTCGCATTTCAGACCGTGGGAGAAACCACGATCGGAAGATGGCCCGGGCCTGAGGTGCACTCCGGGTGGTCAGCTCGACTGAAAGTGATCAGCTCCTCTGACCATTTCAGTGGCCTGCTCGCCCCGGGGGTCGGTACAGTGGCGCACACCTCCCTCAACTCTCGCTTGTACTGCGAGTTTGAAGAGTAGGTGGTGGAGCCACCATGAATGAACGCCACCGTGTGCTCCGCTTGCTGAAAGGCCAGCGGAGCAGGGTCTTCACCCGCGTCATCGCGGTTGTCTTCGCGGCGTTCCTTAAGCCGCTACTCCCCCAGCTTGGACACAACCTGGCAATCCGCCAGATCATGTCCGTTGGTCCTGTGGATGGGGCAGTAAGGTCTGCCCCCGTCGTCTTCTCGGCGGGGCGAACGGCGGTCCCCGCGATCGCCACGCGGGTCTCGGCGATCACCCCTCCTGTCCTGGCGGTCACGCCTTTGGGGCTTGGCGTCCGGCTCAGTGACTAAGATCTCTCTAGCACCGGCCTCTTTGTGTTTCTTCTTTTTCTTGTGATTGGAGGCTTTTGAGGTTCCCACTCATTGCGGGCCTAAGGCTCGCTGCAGCGCCTCCTGTGCCTTCCACCGCCTTGTCGCATTTATGCGCCAAGGAGAATAGCTCGGAGGTGGTCGATATGGTGCGGGTAGCCATCTTCTCCCGCATCTTCTGATCCTGGAGCCCCCTCCAGAATACGATGATCACCGACTGCTCGGAAATCCGAGGGATCGTGTTACGGCAGTGGCTGAACCGCTGGATAAACTTTCTCAGGGACTCCCCCTTTGTCTATTCTAGGGCGTGGAGGTCGTCCTCCACACCCGGCTGAGCGTAGGAGCCCTGAAAGTTGGCGACGAAAAGGTCGCATAGTTCCTCCCACGAGTGCACGGAGCCTCGCGGGAGGTTCAGCAGCCAGGAGCAGGCAGAGCCCGTCAGCGACGTCGGGAGGTAGTTGGCCATGATCTTTTCAGACCCTCCCACGGTGGGCAACACCGTAGTATAGATCTGCAGGAACTCCTCCGGGTTGGTGGTACCGTCATACTTCTCGATGGACGCGGGGCAGAACCTCTCCGGCCACACAGCTTGGCGTAGGCGGAGGGAAAATGCCTGGCATCCAACATTGTAGCGGAAGCAGCATCGCTCGCCCGCCCCTCAGCCCCGAGATGGGGTCGAGGAGTGCGAGTCTACGCTCTCCCTAGAGTCAGGGAGCGAGGTCTCCCCCCGGCCGCTAGACATCGGGTGGACAACGCGACGTTGCACGCGCGCACGACGCCCCCTAAGGACATTGCGCAAGTCAACATCGCGCTGGAACCTCCTTTCGTCTAGGCGGGCCCTCAGATCCTCGTGGCCCCCACCGGCTTGGGGGGATCGCGAGAAGGGGTGGGAGCGTGTGCATGTCCCCCGGTATCCGAGGGGGGCCGCAACCTACGCACCCTTCCCTTTGTCCTGGCCCTCGTGACCAGGAAAAACTCTGATAGGGCGGCTGGAAGCTTGCGATGACGGCCGTGACGCGATAACTGCCGCCTCGACGCCGAAGCGCTCGCCGATTTGCACCTCTACTCGCTGCCGGGCGGCATCCACTAGCGGGCGATGTCCCACAGCCATGGAGCGGCCGGGTTTCACCTCTAGCGAATCGAGGGTGATCGAGAGCAGCCGGCCGCGCGGAAGATTCCGTGACCGGGTGTCGTCTCCCATCAACAGACGCCATCGGACGGGCTATCCTCCTTGCGCGGAAGCACCACGTGTCCCTCCCTGGACGGAGGGACCCGGGAGGTCCGACGCCCTGGCTGAGCGCCGGGATCGGCTGCGAGCACTGCTCTCCTCGGGTAGGTCGTCATGCTTGGAGCGTGAAGCCGCCATGCTGACGATCGTCAAAACTTCTTGCAAGCTTTGCAAGAAGGTGGAAGACGAAAAGGCAATCTAGTCACTGAGTCCCTTACCTGGCGCGCCACTGTCGGCGTAAAGCCAACAGACACCTCCGAATCGGGTGTATATGAAGTTCAAACGGGGGGCTTTCGTGGAGATCGCTCGAGAGATGGAGGAAAAGGATCGGCGGCGAAGCTTGCAAGGAGACGCTGAGGTTTATCCAGGTTCGGGCCCTCCTAAGAGTAATAGCCCTAGTCCTGTCCGGGTGTTCTTGCTTGTGTTTTTGGCGGAGGCTAAAATCTTCCAACCGAAAAAATCTTCGAACCCCCTCTCCCATGCACCCCGGCTCCCTTTTATACTTGGGCTGGCTGGGGCGCATGGGGGACTTACATCAGTGTACCACTTTTATTACAATGCCATACCGCATTTAATGCACCTGTCACTATTCTTGAGTTGCACCCAACGCTTCTGACACAGCCGACTTTGCCCCAGGCCTCGGGACCCGTGTGCCTGCCGACTTCGCATGCCTCACCAGGGGGGATTTCGCCATGACATCACTCGTAATAAATGCCCACGTTGGGAACACGCGCCGCCACACTGTGGTCTTCATTACCTCCACTTAATGCGCACGACACACATTAAATGCCCTTGACCCTTTGTGCGGTGGCACAGACCGCTAGGTGGCCTTGGGAACTGAGTGCCAGCGGCATGGCCTGGACGCCACCTGTCCGCTAGGCGATCACCTTGCTGACGCTTCGCGGGCGTGGCTCGACGCCACCGTCCGCTGGCGATCACCTTGCCGACTTCCGAAGCCGCGGTCTCGACGCCACCGTCTGGCTGGCGACACCTTGCCGACCGCTAGCGCGGTGGCTCGACGCCACCTATCCACTGGATGATCACCTTTACTGGCCGCCAGCGGCGTGGCCTGAACACCACCTGTCCGCTGGGCGATTACCTTTACTTGCCGCCAGCGGCATGGCCCGAACGCCACCTGTTCGTTGGGCGATCACCATGCTGACCGCCAGCGGCATGGCCTGGACGCCACCTGTCCACTGGGCGATTACCTTTACTGTGGTGGAGTGGGCACCCTGGTGTAGAATACACCGACAGCGTCTGTCGGTGTTTTCGGCCAGCAGGCTATCTCGCGAAGGAGATGGTTAATTCGATAGGGGTGCTTTTGTGAGTGGAACTCCCGGGGGGGCCTCATGGTATCCCAGTGGTCGGCTACCATGGTGATCTCGCTCGGCGCTGGCGGGCGAGAAGGTAGGGAAGTGAGTAGTGCGAACGGAATAGAGAGCGAGTCGGACTCCGATGTACCCAGGTTCGGGCCCCCGATGTGGGTAATAGCCCTACGTCCTGCTTGGTCGTAGTATGAAATGAGTGAAAGAACGATTACAAGGTGTCTTCCCCTTCTCTCCCGGGCCTCCCCTTCTCCCATGCATATAGCCCCCTTATATAGATCAGTCGGGCTCGGGCAGGTAAGAAGGTGACTCCACGCTGATCCGTAGATCATTATTACAATAGTCACTTCTGTCTTGTCTCTTTGCCTCATTCTTTGCGCGGCCGCTCGTTCCTGTCCAGTCAGCTCAGGCAAGGCGCGAGCGTCAGAGGGATAGGCCATCTTTGCATTTAATGGCCCTGACATGGCGTGTCAGGGAGGGGGAGGCTTCGGGGTGAAGCCTCCGGTTCCACCTCTTGGTCGCCCATCTCCTCGCTCGGTAACCCATCGAGCTGGCACCTGGTAGAGGGACCCTTGTCGCCAGCCCAGTCGCCCGGCCTAGTTGCCTAGCTGATCGCCCGCCTGGTCGCTAGACTGCAACGTGGATTGGTGCTCGGCGAGTGGGGCATGGTTGCCGGGCTACTTGTCTTGAACCCAGTGGAGGGGGTACCCCCGGTGTAAAATATGCCGATAGCGTCGGAGTGTGACGAGTTTGCCGATGGTTAACTGGATTTCTCCCCAACCAGTTGCCCATGGGTGGATGGCATACTACGCGTCTCTCTTTTGAACTTCCACTGTGTTTTAATCCTGTCTTTTGGACTTGTGTAGGCCAGAGGCCATAAACTGTAAGATTAAACAGTTGTAATAACTTTACCTTTCAGATGTAAATTATTTAATCTTGCATGGATATGATCTGTCTCAATTGACAACGTGCGGGTACTGGGCTACTGATCCAGGGAACCAGTACTAGACACATGGTTGCAGGAAGCTTGGGTCGTATTCAATCGGTTGGCATGTGCACTCGTGTTGAGTGTTTGCCGATCAATTGACCTCAATCCGAATACGGATTTAGTTTAGCGGTCGGAAGCTATTATGGGTTGAATTATTTTCCAGTCCAATGCAACAGGAATGACCCAGTTTGCTAATCTGATTCGGAAGCCCCCACAGGCGCAAATACATCCAACATAATAACAAGGTTAATGGGCCCGTGTCGGACGAAGAGCACGTCGCCTTTCTCAACTTATGGTTGGACATATATCTTTTTTGTGGAGCTTCCCTTGGACCAACACAGGTATACCAACTAATAGCGGAGCAGCTAGTAGAAGGCCGTCGGCTTGCCTTGGGGAAGATTTTGCTAGGAGCTATATACCAGATGATGCATGTGATACGAAGCAGACTTTTTTTGTGTTTTCCAAGTGCATCATTGGCAACATTAGTAGACCTCTATGGTTTGTACAAGTGTGGCTGCATTGCCTCTTCAGCCAATCGCTCATCCCCGATCCGTCAGAAGATCCAGGATTTCCTCGAGAAGACTAACCTGAAGGATCGACCCCCCAATAAACGGCTAGCTGATCCCAAGGGGAGAAGTACATAATGTGCTTTGCTAGTGAAGTGAAAATGTCCTCAACCGGATTTTATAAGTACCTATCATTCTTCCTGAACTTGAACAGCGTCGGCTTCGACCAACAAGACTTCTTTAGCTATACCAATCCAGCCGATTTCCCACGCCCATCCTTTTTGCATTTGAAGTCGATAGCTCATCCATGTCCCAATCGGCCTTGGATTCCTACTAGATCTTTATCTCCCCCAGCATCCTTCATGAAGGAATCGGACTTTCCAGTCATCCTATGAGTTTTATCATCCCTCCATCTATGCTCGCCAATTAGGCTTTGGCCAAGTCATCCCTAGCCTACCTCTTCTTGGCCAACTCTAACCCAGGGCTAGGGTGACCAATAAAACGGCTGCTGAAATTGCTCTCAAGATAGCCGATGACCTCCAGATCACTGGGCTTCAACACTTTATTCTTAATACACGCCGATCAAGCCGATATACAGCCTGGTGGTCATCAGTGACTGGAGCCCTTCTTTTGGACAGAACTCCGTCGGCCATTATCTCCCTATTCTTGCCTGACTATCATGAGCCGACGGTAGTTCCTGATACTTCAGATGAGAGTAGCTCTTCGGGTTACACCAACTCGTCGATAGCTGTAGAGGTATTACTTTTTTAAAAAAATACATCTTTTGACCTCGTGCTGTGTTCTTACATCGGCTAACCAATTTATTACATTCTTCTACAGGCACAATCGTCAAAGAAAACGGGCAGTAAGAGGGCAGCTTCATCGGCCCCATTTGGTAGTGCCTAGTTAACAAGAAGGCCGCACCAGTCGATAGGCCTTACATGCTATGCATCCGGCAATCTGGGAGTCAATAGTCCTTCTCTGTCCGATATCGAGAAGCAACAGCCTCCAACAAGTAAGCACTTTGATCGAGGGCCCTCATTCTTTTGTTATGACTTGCCCTGACCGATTAATTCTTCAGAAAAAGCTGCCAAAAAATACAAGCTTACTGTGAAGAAACCGGTCAAGGCCACGAAGGAAAGCGCCGAGACCTCCCCGGATGGATTAGCTACTAAGGTACACCATTTTGCTTAAACTTCCCTCACATCTCCGCACCTAACCTCAGTTATTTTTCTTCAGCAATTGCCATTGGCACAAGTGGCCAACATTCTAGCTGACATCCAGGGGACCTTGTCAGCTATCCCGCCGCCGCCGATCCCAACGCCCGTCATCGCGCCTTCTTCTCTGATTCCAACAGCGGATCCTGCCGATTTATTGGGGTTTTCCTTGGATGATTTGTATGATCCAGAGGTATTGGCCATGGACGATTACCCAACCGACATTCGCAGGATTATTGATGCATTAGTTGTGGCGTCGACTGCTGTCACTTTCGTGCTAGGCATGTAGGAACGGCTTAACAGCCTCTTTCACGAAGTAACGCAACCTGAAGCCCAGCTCTTGGCCGATACATAACCACTATAGACCGCCATGACCGCCGTTGAAGCCGATCTCCCCCCCCCAAAGGCCATGAAAGCGCTATTGGACGTTTGTCATTTAGACGACCGGAGGGAGGAGGAGGAAGCCGCAAAGTCCAGGATCGCCCAGAGAAAAGCGTAGCAAGCTGATCAAAAGCTTCTGGATGAACTGGTGGCCGATGCTAAGTTGAAGAAAAAGGACTTGGATCAAGGCGCCGCCGCCCTTAAGATGGTGAAAAACGAAATCCAAGAACTGGAATCGGCCAAGAAGTCGCTTGAGGAACAGCTGGCTACAATTATCAACCAGCTCGTTGAGTGCCAAGTGCGCGCTACTGAGTCGACTTCCTTACTGGCGGGCCAAAAACGGCAGATCGGCGAGGTGTTTCCGAAGGTCAAGCAACAATCGGGCAAGATGGTCATTGTTCCCAGCAACGCCAGAGATGACCTGCAAATCGTAGACGGCGTCCAAGAGACCATCGAAAAAGCGGCGGTGGCACTATCGTTGAGCTGGCTCGGTGGCTCGTTTCAAAATTGCTCTGATTACATTCATTTTTCTTTTAAAATAAAAATTAGTTTATTTGGAACCAGAGTCAACTTTGGCTCGGCTCGTTAGGCTCGGTTCGAAGTTGGGTCTCAAACAATACAGGAGACTATAATAAATAAGAATAAATCAGTGTCGAAGAAAGCTCGAAAAAAAGTTCAACTGGCTCGTTATCCACCCCTAACTCGACTGCCAGAGGCTTACGCGCGTAATACCGTTTGTCGTTGGCTCAAACATGAACCTGAAGAATTAAAAACTTAATTAAGGAAAGATAGAGTGGATCGATCCGTTCTGAATGATCTAAAAGATATGAGTAAATATCTTTTCTACTAATGTTTAATGTGTAGTAAGCATATATAGAATATTGCAAATTTTGGGTCTAAAATAAGGAATCAATTTGAGTGGTAACTACGAAATAAAGATGAGCTGCACGCATTCCGCACCAGATGGGTATACGTGTGGTTCTGCATCTATTTAATTGGTAAGTACGTAATTACTCATCTAATCACAAATAAATATCATTTTGAATATATATAGTCAAACTTTCATTATCAATATCTTTAAAATATTTAAATTTGACACATGAAAATCATATGTGTTGATTTGTCTCAATGAGTACATTTATAATATTATTATTTCATCAGATTTTATAAGTATATTATAATAAAAATTAGTGGTAAAAGTTATATTTTAGAAACTGTGTCGTTGTCTTAAACGGTAACTATTTGTGACCGGAAGGAATAGTTATTATGGGACCTGATGCAATGCTCTTAATTAATTGGAAGATGCCATAGAGCAAATCGCTCCAAAGCTGTGCATACCAATATATAGGCACAAAAAGTAGTAATAAAAATACAATATGAGTACATGCATGTGCTTCGATATAAGATTATTGGTGATGCATTCATACATTGCGGTAAATCAGTCAAGTTTTTCATGCAAAATTCCAACGGTAGC
Source organism: Rhipidocladum racemiflorum (assembly GCA_036346355.1). NCBI lineage: Eukaryota > Viridiplantae > Streptophyta > Magnoliopsida > Poales > Poaceae > Rhipidocladum > Rhipidocladum racemiflorum. The sequence continues at coordinate 52,972,296 of CM070577.1, read as the reverse complement.
TGAACAGATTAGTCCGACCATTCTATTACTTGCCATATTTCACATGGCAGGAAGGTCAAAACATCCACAAGGATAGATGTACGCATGTAAATGGTAGTAAATTGCTAGCTAGGACGGCTCTGCAAAATTAGATACAAATAATCGATACATTAAATTCGTTTCAACTATTTGGTGTTGTTCCTTAGTAATATAGAAAATAGATGTAGCTGTGCTAGCTATGTCCTGTTCGTAACCTTTGCGAAAGGTCGTCCTATTTGCTTTGTGTGCCCCACCCTTTCCATGTTTCTCTACAGAGCAAAGGTAAAACTGAGCTCCTGTAGGACTTACCAAGATTTTAGTTGTGTTCGGCTGAGCGCGTATGTTTACATTTCGCAACAAATCTTGGAGTGTTTGTGAAATGTATTTACCTTCTGTTTTGTGAAATATTTCAGCAAAGAAAAAAAACATCTACCTGTTTATCAATTAATTTCGTTGTCTTTGTTGCAGTGACCTACTTTGATTGGAACAGCAGGTTCTTTGAACTGGAGGGCAAAGATTTGGTATTATCCCTCAATTACATATGGGAGGTTTCAAGGCTCCTCAAGCATCCACCTCACTTCCACCTTCTCTCTCCTCTATTTTCCGAAAAAGTCCTCCGTTTTTTTAAAATTACGTATAGGTCCTTGTGCGATTTTCTGTGAGAGGAAAATAGATTTCTCCGTTTCGCGTTTAGATCCCTCGTTCGGTATTTTACAGGGAGACCCCCCATTAAATGCGAATAGCGAACGAGCCCTTTTCTAATTTTTCAAAATAGCGAATAGGTCCAAAATTATAACAAATAGGTCCCCGTGCTTTACGTTCGGTCCTTTTCCGCTTTGCCCGGAAAAAATGTTTTCGTGGTCCGCTTTTTCCTCCGAGCATGGAAAAATATTTTCGCTTTCCTTTCGCTCAAAAAAATTTTCCTTTCTCCGCTTTTGCTCGGAAAAAATGTTTTCGTGATCCGCTTTTTCTCCGAGCATGGGGAAAATGTTTTCGCTTCGCTTCTCTAAAAAATGTAAATCCGCTTTTCATCCGCTGCTTATCCGCTTTTGTTGGAAAAAATAGTTTCATTGTTCGCTTTTCCTCCAGGCATGGGATAAATGTTTTACGCCGCTTTTCCTTGTTTTTGCCCCAAAACACAAATTCGCTTCCGTTCACGCGCGCGTGGCGCGCCGCGTGGGAAAAATATTTTCGCGTTCGCTTTCTCTAAAAAAGATTCCTTTCTCCGCTTTTGCGAAAAAATATTTTCGTGATCCGCTTTCCCTCCGAGCATGGCAAAAATGATTCCGTTTACCGTTTTCTCTAAAAAAAATGAGAATTCGTTTTTCGTCCGTCATTTATCCGTTTTTGTTGGAAAAAAATGGTTTTGTTGTTCGTTTTTTCTCCAGAGCATGAGAAAAAATATTTTACGTCGTTTTTCCTCGTTTTTCTACGAAAAAATTGTTCCGTGGTCCGTTTTTTATCCGAAAAAAACACAAATTCATTTCCCGTTAACGCGCGCGGCGTGCGCCGCGCGTACCATCCTAGTATCATGACACTTTAAGCTTTAGTCAGTTTCTGGTTGACGCACACGCTAGTGATTTTTTTTATCTGCGCTCCCTGAGACCGCTGATGGCAGGGAGATACTTTTTCTTATGATTTCGGTGTAAGATATTTTTTGTCCTCTAACTAGACCGGCATCTTGGTTCTATTAAATTCTTTTATTCCCCAATCAAGGGTGCAATTTTAAGTGGTTCTGTAAAACTGCTCTGGTTCCTGTTTCTTCTCTTACATGAATAGCCTAAATCTTGGCTTCTTTTTAAGGTTATCTCTTGTAATTGGGATGACACAAAATATATATTAATTGATTCTTTTTTTCTTTCCATGAAAATATACTGTCTGACTGTGGTTTAGATATAACCCTTTATCCCTTCTTTGTTGCTATTAAAAAATATTTATCGATCTTTCTCTCTAGGTACCATCTGTACAACTTAAATAATATTCCTTAGGGCCTGTATTGATGTTACAACATCTACAAACCACAGTATTTGAAAATCATAATTTTCAATGCACCACTTACAAGATGCTACCATTTCTGAATACTACAGTTTTTGTCTTTTTGCAGTTTTGAGAAATACAATGGTGTGTTTGGTAATCGTAATATTTAGAATTTTTTAAAATAATCATTTTTTATATGTAAATTAAAAAAATATACCTTGATTTTTTTTGCAAAAATAGCACACGCTGCGACCGACAAACATCCTAGTCGCGCCAATGTGGCACGACTGAATATTTTTTTTTATTTTTTTCTCCAGACACAGAACCATGGAGCGATTGCTCCATTTTTAATTTTTTAACCTCCAATCGCAGGACCATGGAGCGATTGCTCCATTTTTTTTCACTTTTTTATTTTTTCATTTTTATTTGATCTTTTAATTGAATATTTTTTATCTTTTGCTAGAAATCTTCATATCCAACGAAAAAAATTTATAAATTTGTATTTAGCCATAAAGATTCGGATAATAAAATAGAAACTACTATGTTTGTAACATCCTCATTTTCGCCTTCTGGAAGAAAAACCTAATTTAAATAAAGTAATTCAAAAGTTTGAGTTTCATTGGTGTTTATATTAACCTTGCATCCAATCCAACCCAAAATCGCGATTCAATTCCCTTCCGGTCGAAAAATCGGATTTTCCAGTCCCGCCGGTACCCGAAAATTCACCCGAGTCCAGAAATGCTCCAAAAATCTCCAAACCACTTCTAAAATGTTCCAAATATTCCTAAATGATTTTAGGAATTTATCCCCGAATTTTTGGACCTCCGTTCCTATTTTATCTCGCGCGGCTTTTTTTAAATGCCCGCAATTCGCTCCGGAATATTAAATTCCACAAATTTCGTCCAAATTCAACCAAACCAATTCCATTGAGTTCCAAATATTCTAAAATGACTCTAGGAATTTTTCCGGAATTTTTAGGCCATTTTTCCTAATTTTTCTCTAGGGCGGACCGTTTACGTAAAAGAGGGCCAATGAGGGAGTGACATGTGGCACATGAATAGTGTCATCTTCAACCTCTAGCCATGCATGGGGGATGAAGCTTCAAGCTTGCAAAAATGGAGGAAGCTCTCTTTAATCACTCCTAACTCCCTCCACGTAACTCCAAACGACTAGCCGCTTGCCGCTTGAATCAGAAGCGTCGTCCTCTTCGCATCCCCACCACCTCTCGCCGAAGAACTCGCCGAATCCGTCAGCGCCCAAAACCGAAACGGCCCTCATGGCTTTAATTGCTTATAACTCGGCCGTTTCTCGTCCAAACGCCGCGCCACCACTTCCAATCTCACCGTATAAAAGCCCTCTTCCCGGTGATATGATCCTCCTTTGGCAGCTCCCCTCCATTCAATCTCTAGCTCAAGGAAACCGAGCGCGGGTCACTTTTTCGGTGTTCTTCGCGTTCGTCGTTGGTTCTTCTTCTCCGGTGAGCCATTCTTCTTGGTTCTTAGTTCCTTATGACCGTGAGGAAGTCTAGGAGCTCATCCAACAATTGGTTGTAGGTTGCATCAATCGGTGGCGACGAATTTCGCGTTTTTTCATTTTCGGCCAAAGCTCCGTTCTTCGTCAATTTCATCCATTCCGGTGAGAATCAACTCAATTCTTTCCTCCTATAGATCCCTAAGGTTGTTATCTAGATGTTCCATGAATTTATTTGGTCCAATTTGATGCAAAATTGGGTTCAAAATCCGGATTTTGGAAAAAAGTGCACTTCTCTGTTGTTTTCTTTGGTCTCTGTGCGTGGTGTGTGTGTGTGTGTGTGGGCCGACCGGCCAGGCCGCCACTCGCCACGGCCGCTGCCGATCACCGCCATCGCTGATCACGGCTGCGGCCCGCTGGCCGCCGCCGCCTGCCTGCTGGCTGCCGCTGCCAAGACGGCCGCCATGGCCAAGACGCGCTTGCGCGCTTCGCCAAGGCCGCCGGCCGCCGCTTCTCGCCGCCGCTCTTCCACCGCCGGCGAGCCCCCACTCCTCTCTCTCCTTTCCTCTTTCTCACTCACTTTCTCTCCTCCATTGCCATGCAAGGCAAGCTTCGAAGGAAGCTTCCTCTTTCACTTCCTCTCTATGACGCTGCGGCCCCACTGTCATACTCTCTTGGTCAGTCAAAGTCCGGTCAAAGCGCAGTCAAACGTTGACTCGGTCAAAACGGAATATTCCAGGAATATTCCCGGTTTTCGATTTATTCGAAATTCAAACTTCGGAAGCACATAACTTCCTCATCCGAACTCCGATTGATCTCATTCAAATTTCTAAATTCATCTAAAATCAAGATCTACCTGCCAGTATTATTTTTGTAATTTTTAGATTTTATTTATTTTCTGTTATTTATTTATTGCCTCGTTTTGCGCGTAGTCGAGAGCGCCGACGCCGATCACGACTCCCGCCACGGTTCTGCTGCGTACGACGACCTACTCGCGACAGAAGGCAAGTCCCTTTGACGCATTTTGATCCTACATTTTCAAATGTGTTTAAATGTTTTATAAACTTGCATGCTATGTTTAAAGTCGTATGTCAAATATAAGGACTTAGCTAATCCAAATTGTGATTACCTCTCTTTGATATCAACAACCATATTACTTGTATCCCTAGGACATTGCTTATACCATGCTTACGCTTATATGGTATCCCTTGATTGTAGTACGGTAGAATTGCTTAGGACCTTTATCGATGAAGTTAACCCATGGGAGGGATTTCTCAAAAATGAATGATTACCAAAATGACTTGAAAGGTATTATAATTGGTTTGATACTGTTTTTCCAAAATAAAATAAAAAGGAAAACTGGTTTAGACTTGGGCGGATTGGTATGTCGGGTGGGAGCGGATTGAGTCTTGATCCTTTTGTGCAAGTACCGCCCCAAGTCATATAAGGACCGACGCTTATGATTGCCATTTTAAGCAACACCGTACTACCACATGTCTATAATGGTACGACCTGGCCCACTAATTTGTAGAAGCCTAGTTTAGACTCACCACTCGGTTGTTGTGTGAGAGCCGGAAGGAGGCTTTGTTGTTGTTGTTGTTGTTTTCCTCACACGGCGCAAGAGGGGGCTTCTGTACTGGGTGGAGAGAACCCTAACAGCGGTGAAACCTCAGCGGGTGGGTCTAGCTAGGTAGAAACATTGTAACGGCCTTGTCACGATTTCTCTGCCGGCACACCAAAGGAAGTGTGCTAATAGCTTGGCATTAAGAGATGATCGTGTCGTGTGGGTAAAGTTGTACACCTCTGCAGAGTAAAACTATTCGAATAGCCGCTGATGGCCAAAGGCAAAAGCAAGGAATGCTTTCATATTGGTAGACTTTGGTTTTGTTTTAAAAATGGAAAATGTTTTGTTTTGGGGTTCGGGAGTGGTTAGAACTCTCGGATGTTGTTTGGCGGATAGAGCCAACCAGGTGGAAAGAACCTGTGTTTGTATTTGACGGATGGAGTCACATGATTAACCTCGAGCTTTTAAAAAGTTGGCGGATAGAGCCTTTATGAAAGTGATGGTGGATAGAACCTCACTGCTAGTACAAATAATTCAATCGTTAAAAAGAGTTGTTAAAAATTGCTTTGTGAAAATTATTGCTTAAGTATGGTTTAATAAAATCTGGCTTTATGCAAATGAACCCTACTAAGCTTCCTTTGGAAAGCCCACATAAGCATATTTTCCTGCACTTGCCGAGCACGCTTGTACTCATGTGCTACACCAACATGTCATCATCGTAAAATTATCAAGATGCGACAGTGGAGGGCGAGTTCTACGCGGAGGAGTACGAGGAAGGCTGCCAGGAGGACTAGTCGCGTTCCTAGTCGTCGCCTGTGGCGTTTTGGCGTCTGCCCGTTTCGCTTTTTGTTTCCGCTGCTTTGTTTCCGGTCTTTAGACCGAGTATTGTAATAAGTGGCCATGTGGCCCATACTTGAATATTTATAATACAAGTTTCGTTATGTTCGGCAATGAAGTATCACTGCGGATCATGTACTAGCTACTGATCTGGGACTAGTACGGAAATGCACAGGACATTTCGGATAGCCGATCCGGGGTCTCACAGCGGTGGTATCAGAGCCTGGACGACCGTAGGACGTGACCTAGTTAGCATGGCAAAGCCTTAAGGACTGATATTTTTATAAAAATGTACTTACAAAAGTTAAGTTCCTTTGCTTCTATCTCTCCTGTCTTAGTGTCTTACTCTTGTTTTGTCCTTTGTTAAAATTTGTTACTAATCCCACTTTGTTTTCAAAATTTGTAGATGCCGGTTACCACCACCATCGCCGCTCGATCGAGGCTTCTCGCCAGAGCTATCGCCGATGCTGCAGAGTTGGGGTTTCCCATCATCCTGAGTATCGGTACCGCTTATTACCGGGTCTTAGCCAGGACTTGTGGTAGGTCCGCCTGCTGGTCTTCGCGAGAAGCAGGGTTCGCGAGGAGGACCGACCCTTCTACTTCACAGCCGAGCGGTCGATTCTGGCGTACGCTTTACAGGACGCGGCCAGAAAGGCTATCCTCATGTTGGGGCATAGCTACCGCGATCGCTTGGAGGACACCCTGCACGCTTGTTTCCCGTTTCGATTCGGGGATGTACAAACTGCTTTGAGTTTGGATCAGGAGGCCGACCCGACCGTGGTGCACCAGGGTCACTCATCCAGGCTCGACGACGCCACGTCGCGGTTGGACCGACGAGATGCAGAGGCAGCGTCGGGACCTGACGGCCGCGAGGGAGAGGATCCGCGGCCTCGAGGAGGAGAGGCAGACGCCCGCCACCGCCACCACCCGGCCCAGAGTACCCGCCGATCCGCGACATACCGATGGATGCTCCGCCCGCCAAGCGTCATCAGGGTCTAAGGCTTCGTTGCCAGGCGCGCAAGTCAGTCCGTCCCCAGTCGCCGTTGGGGTTCTTGACCGCTTCCAGGGGAGCAGGACCTTCGGCAGCTGCTACGCCTTCCCGCAGCAGGAGCGAGGAGGAGGAGGAGGATCCGTCCCCGCGTGGCGCTGCGAGTGACGAGAGTGACTAGTTGTCTAGCCTGAAGGACCTTTACTTTGTTCTGTGATCATATTAGAACGATAAATAAGTGTTTGTTGGACTGTATCGTGCCCTTAGGCAGTTGTGATACAGCCAGCCCCAAAACTATTTTGTTTTAATGGAAGTTCAGTTGGTTTTCCCTTCTGTGGGGTGCTTTTGTGGTTGTGCTCTTGCTGTGGAGGATGTGGCTTAATCCCCTGTTGCTTACCTGTGCTTTTCCCTCTTTCCTATTGCTTGACCGCCTTGTGCAGATGGAGAACCCTGGTCGTGGTCATGGCCGTGGAAGGCCAGCAGGCCGTGGCAGAGGCCGTGGACGTGCCCGAGGACACGTGCACTTTCAGGAAGAAGCATTTGTGGAGCCACCTCAGCAGCTGGGAGCAGAACACGTTCAGCAACCCGCAGCTCAGCAGGACCCACCCCCACCTCCACCGCCCGCGCAGCCGCCTAATATGGAGCAGATGATGGCGATGCAGCTCCAGATCTTGCAGGCTCTGGCTCAGAACTTGATGAACCAGCCTCAAGCTGCACTAGCCGCCGCCGAGCAGCCCCAGTCAAAGTTTGGGGAATTCATGAGAACGAGACCTCCCACGTTTGCGGGAGCTGTTGATCCGCTGGAGGCGGATGACTGGCTGAAGGAAGTAGAGAGGAAGCTTCACCTGGCACAGTGTGATGACTTTGAGAGTGTCAGGTGTGCGTCTCACCAGCTTAAGGGGACCGCAGCAAGCTGGTGGGAGAACTACTATGCTGCCCATGCCAACCCTCAGAATATTGGCTGGGAGGAGTTTGTTGAAGTTTTCAGAGCTACTCATATTCCCAAGGGGATTATGGAGATGAAAAGGCGTGAGTTTCACAAGCTTCAGCAGGGGAACTTGTCAGTGACGGAGTATCTGAGCCGGTTCACTCAGCTGTCCCGGTATGCTGCCGTTGATGTGGCGACTGATGAGGCCAAGATATGGTGCTTCATGGAAAGCCTTGATCCCAGTATCAAGGTTCAGCTGGTGTCGAACGACTTCCCGTCGTTTCAACACATGGTTAATAAAGCGCTGATCCAAGAGGATGCCCAGCGCCAGCTCTTTGAGACCAGGAAGAGGAAGATGATGTTCCAGAATCAACGGGGTGCTAGCACCAAGACCTCAGACTTCCAACAAAGCCTCAAAGAGCCAGCCGCCAATCCGCTAAGGACCCCAATGTCCGCCTCGTCCGATCGACCAGCCCCTACCGGCAATGTAGGAGCTCAAGCTCGTAAGAGCAACACGGCTATGGCAGGAGTGCAAGGCTTCAATCTGCAGGAAATGGGGCACTATGCCAACAATCGCCCTCGTAAGCGCCAACCGTGACCCGGTGAGGTTTAATCAGGATCCACTCCGGCCCGTGCGCCAGCGCCGCTCGAGGAGAGGCACTCCGCACCCGCGCACCCCAAGGACAGCTGGAAGAGGTCGCGTGAACCACATCACTGCCGAGGAGGCTCAGGAGGTACCAGAAGTGGTTTACGGTACGTTCGTTGTCAACTCAGTACCTGCTTCAGTTCTGTTTGATTCTGGTGCAACTCATTCATTTATTTCGGAGTACTTGGTTAGAAAGCATAATCGAATACAATGCGCTTCTGAAACCCTTTGTTAGTGCAATCCCCTGGAAAAGAAATGAAAATAACTGCTGTGTGTCCTAAGATGGATATAATAATAAAAGGGGTAAAGTTCCTAGCGAACTTAATATTATTGGATACTAAGGGTATAGAAGTCATCCTTGGGATGGATTGGCTAACCAAGTTTAAGGGTCGGATAGACTGTGCTAGCCGATCTATCTTGCTTACCAGCCCTGAGGGAGTTAAAGTGGAGTTTTCCTCTGAGTTTTCCTCTAAGGGGGGTAGCACCCTGAACCGGTTGAAAGGGACGTCGTTGGAGGCTGTGCCCGTAGTGAATGAGTACCCGGATGTCTTCTCGGACGATTTGCCGGGTATGCCACCGGAGCGAGATGTGGAGTTTGTGATTGAGCTCGCACTGTGTACCGCCTCCAATCTCGAAGAGGCCTTACCGATCGCCGGCCCAATGAGTTGGTTGAGATGAAGAAACAGATTGAAGAGTTACAAGAGAAAGGATTCATCAGGCCCACTCGTCGCCGTGGGGATCGCCAAGTGATCTTCGTCTCAAGAAAGATGGTAGTCTGAGGATGTGCATAGACTACAGTCCTTAAATGAGGTCACCATCAAGAATAAGTACCGCTGCCTAGGATAGATGACCTGTTTGATCAGTTGAAGGGAGCTCAAGTATTCTCCAAGATAGATTTGAGATCGGGGTATCATCAGTTGAAAATAAGAAAGGAGGATATTCCGAAAACAGCCTTCACCACCCGATATGGACTGTACGAGTTCACAGTCATGTCTTTTGGGTTAACCAATGCCCCTTCATACTTCATGAATCTGATGAACAAGGTGTTTATGAAATATTTAGACAAGTTCGTCGTAGTCTTCATCGACGACATTCTTGTCTATTCCAAGAGCAGAAAAGAGCATGAAGACCATCTCATGATCGCCCTCGAGACGTTGAGAGAGCATCAGCTGTATGCTAAGTTTAGCAAGTGTGACTTCTGGTTGAAAGAGGTATCTTTCCTGGGTCATATCATTTCTGCTGCAGGAGTAGCAGTGGATCCCGCCAAAGTGAGAGATGTTTTGGATTGGCAATACCAAATCAGTCCCTAAATCGAGTTTTCTTGGATTAGCTGGTTATTATCGAAGATTCATTGAAGGTTTCTCGAAGATAGCCAGACCTCTTACTCAGCTTCTGAAGAAGGAAAAGAAGTTTGAATGGACTAAAGCTTATGAGCAGAGTTTTCAGAGTTAAAAGAGATTAACCTCACTTCAAAGGTGCTTGTGTTGCCGGATATTCACAAGGACTTTGAGGTGTATTGTGATGCTTCAAAACAAGGGCTTGGATGTGTTTTGATGCAAGAAGGAAAGGTAATAGGCTATGCTTCAAGGCAACTGCGACCTCATGAAGAAAACTATCCTATTCATGACTTGGAGTTAGCCGCAGTGGTGCATGCACTCAAGATATGGAGGCATTACTTGATCGGCAACAGATGTGAGATCTATACGGATCATAAGAGCCTGAAGTATATCTTCATTCAACCTGACCTCAACCTGAGACAGAGAAGATGGTTGGAGTTGGTGAAGGATTACAATGTTGGAATTCACTACCACCCCGGAAAGGCAAATGTAGTTATGGATGCACTAAGCAGAAGGTTCACTGCAATAATGTGATGGGGCAGAAGGCCACCAACGCTTAGTGAGGAATTTCAAGGCCTTAACCTGGAGTTGGTAAAGGAAGAATGCATCTACAACTTGGAAGTGAAATCGACCCTTGAGGATCAGATCCGAGCGGCTCAGAAAGATGATAAGGGCATTGCGGATCTGAAAGAAGGTCTGAAGAAAGGAAAACACCCCGGATTTTCTGTGGATGACCAGGGTACGGTTTGGTTCGGAAAAAGGATAGTAGTCCCTAACCAAGAAGAGATCAAGAGTGTGGTTCTGAAGGAAGCACATGATTTGGTATACTCCATTCACCCTGGAGGTACCAAGATGTATGCGGATCTGAAGGAGAAATATTGGTGGTCTAATATGAAGAAAGAAGTTGTAGACTTCGTGGCCCGATGTGATGTGTGTCAGTTGGTGAAAGCAGAACATCAAAGACCAATGGTCTGTTGCAGCCCTTGCAAGTGCCTGCTTGGAAATGGGAAGAAGTTGGGATGGATTTTATAATCAAGTTACCCAAAACTAAATCCGGTTATGATTCCATTTGGGTGATTGTGACAGATTAACTAAGGTGGCTCATTTCATTCTCGTGAAGACAACTTATGTCGGGTGATAAGTTAGCAGAGCTTTATATGGCCAAGATAGTATGTTTGCACGGTGTGCCCAAGAAGATTGTGTCCGATCGAGGTTCCCGCCACCTCAAGGTTTTGGCAGAGATTGCATGAGGTGATGGGCACAAATCTGATTTTTAGCACAGGGTACCTTCCCCAGACGGAGGGTCATACGGAAAGGGTGAATCAAATTCTGGAAGATATGCTCCGAGCTTGTGCTTTGACGTATAAAGGTTCTTGGGATCAGAATTTGCCTTATGCAGAGTTTGCTTACAACAACAGTTATCAAGCCAGTCTGAAGATGGCACCGTTTGAAGCTTTGTACGGAAGAAGGTGCAGGACACCTTTATATTGGAAAGAAATAGAAGGTGGTCAGATCATTGGACCTGATATCCTGAAAGAAGCCGAAGAGCAAGTCAGGGTAATTCGTGAGAATCTGAAGACAGCTCAGTCAAGACAGAAAAGCTATGCAGACAATCGTCGTTGAGAATTGAGCTTTGCACCTAGTGATCATGTGTACTTGAAAGTGTCACCTTTAAAGGGAATGAAGCGGTTCCGAGTTAGTGGGAAGTTAGCGCCCCGCTATATTGGACCATTCCGAGTGGTTGCCAGAAGAGGAGAGGTTGCTTATAAGTTGGAACTGCCGTCTCAGTTGTCAGGAGTACATGATGTTTTTCATGTATCACAGTTGAAGAAGTGTCTCAGAGTTCCCGAGCATCAGCTGCCAGTTGAAGAGTTGGAATTGAAGGAAAATCTGTCATATCCAGAGTTTCCTGTCAGAATTTTGGATGAAGCGGAACGCCGAACTCGAAGCCGTGTGATCAAGTTTTGCAAGGTTCAGTGGAGCAATCATTCAGAGAAAGAAGCAACCTGGGAGCGAGAAGAAGATCTTCGAGCAGAGTTTCCAGACCTCTTTCTTTCTTCTCCGGAATCTCGGGGACGAGATTCTCTCTAAGGGGGGTAGGTTTGTAACATCCTCATTTTCGCCTTCTGGAAGAAAAACCTAATTTAAATAAAGTAATTCAAAAGTTGGAGTTTCATTGGTGTTTATATTAACATGGCATCCAATCCAACCCAAAATCGCGATTCAATTCCCTTCCGGTCGAAAAATCGGATTTTCCAAATTCACGCAGATCTTAAAATTCACCCGAGTCCGTAAATGCTCCAAAAATCTCCAAACCACTTCTAAAATGTTCCAAATATTCCTAAATGATTTTAGGAATTTATCCTAATTTTTGGACCTCCGTTCCTATTTTATCTCATGTGCTTTTGTTAAATGCCCTGATTCGCCTCCGGAATATTAAATTCCACAAATTTCGTCCAAATTCAACCAAACCAATTCCATTGAGTTCCAAATATTCTAAAATGGCTCTAGGAATTTTTCCGGAATTTTTAGGCCATGTTTCCTAATTTTTCTCTAGGGCGGACCGTTTACGTAAAAGAGGGCCAATGAGGGAGTGACATGTGGCACATGAATAGTGCCATCTTCAACCTCTAGCCATGCATGGGGGATGAAGCTTCAAGCTTGCAAAAATGGAGTAAGCTCTCTTTAATCACTCCTAACTCCCTCCACGTAACTCCAAACGACTAGCCGTCGGTTCCGTTGAATCCGTAGCGTCGTCCTCTTCGCATCCCCCACCACCTCTCGCCGGAGAACTCGCCGGAATCCGTGACGGCGCCCAAAAACCGAAACGCCCTCATGGCTTTAATTGCTTATAACTCGGCCGTTTCTCGTCCAAACGCCGCGCCACCACTTCCAATCTCACCGTATAAAAGCCCTCTTCCCGGTGATATGATCCTCCTTTGGCAGCTCCCCTCCATTCAATCTCTAGCTCAAGGAAACCGAGCGCGGGTCACTTTTTCGATGTTCTTCGCGTTCGTCGTTGGTTCTTCTTCTCCGGTGAGCCATTCTTCTTGGTTCTTAGTTCCTTATGACCGTGAGGAAGTCTAGGAGCTCATCCAACAATTGGTTGTAGGTTGCATCAATCGGTGGCGACGAATTTCGCATTTTTCCATTTTCGGCTGAAGCTCCGTTCTTCGTCAATTTCATCCATTCCGGTGAGAATCAACTCAATTCTTTCCTCCTATAGATCCCTAAGGTTGTTATCTAGATGTTCCATGAATTTATTTGGTCCAATTTGATGCAAAATTGGGTTCAAAATCCGGATTTTGGAAAAAAGTGCACTTCTCTGTTGTTTTCTTTTGGTCTCTGTGTGCGTGGTGTGTGTGTGTGTGTGTGGGCCGACCGGCCGGAGCGCGCCGGCCACCTCGCCGGCTGCCCGCGCCGCCCGATGCCGGCCTGCGCCACGCCATGCTGCTGCGCCATGCCGCATGCCAAGACGCGCCCGCGCGCCGCCAGCCGCCGCCGCTGCCGCTGCCCGCCGCGCTTGTCGCCGCCGCCGCTTCTTCCACCGCGAGCCCCCACTCCTCTCTCTCCTTTCCTCTTTCTCACTCACTTTCTCTCCTCCATTGCCATGCAAGGCAAGCTTCCAGAGGAAGCTTCTCTTTCACTTCTTCTCTATGACGCTGGGCCCCACTGTCATGCTCTCTTGGTCACCAAAGTCCGGTCAAAGCGCAGTCAAACGTTGACTCGGTCAAACGGAATATTCGAATATTCCCTGCTGATTTATTCGAATTCAAACTTCTAAGCACATAACTTCCTCATCCGAACTCCGATTGATCTCATTCAAATTTCTAAATTCATCTAAAATCAAGATCTACCTGCCAGTATTATTTTTGTAATTTTTAGATTTTATTTATTTTCTGTTATTTATTTATTGCCTCGCTTTTGCGCTGTAGTCGAGCGCCGACGCCGATCACGACCGCGCCGGTTCTGCCAAGGCATTTAATTTACCTACTCGCGATGTAAGGCAAGTCCCTTTGACGCATTTTGATCCTACATTTTCAAATGTGTTTAAATGCTTTATAAACTTGCATGCTATGTTTAAAGTCGTATGTCAAATATAAGGACTTAGCTAATCCAAATTGTGATTACCTCTCTTTGATATCGACAACCATATTACTTGTATCCCTAGGACATTGCTTATACCATGCTTACGCTTATATGGTATCCCTTGATTGTAGTACGGTAGAATTGCTTAGGACCTTTATCGATGAAGTTAACCCATGGGAGGGATTTCTCAAAAATGAATGATTACCAAAATGACTTGAAAGGTATTATAATTGGTTTGATACTGTTTTTCCAAAATAAAATAAAAAGGAAAACTGGTTTGGACTTGGGCGGATTGGTATGTCGGGTGGGAGCGGATTGAGTCTTGATCCTTTTGTGCAAGTACCGCCCCAAGTCATATAAGGACCGACGCTTATGATTGCCATTTTAAGCAACACCGTACTACCACATGTCTATAATGGTACGACCTGGCCCACTAATTTGTAGAAGCCTAGTTTAGACTCACCACTCGGTTGTTGTGTGAGAGCCGGAAGGAGGCTTTCTTGTTGTTGTTGTTGTTTTCCTCACACGGCGCAGGAGGGGGCTTTTGTACTGGGTGGAGAGAACCCTAACAGCGGTGAAACCTCAGCGGGTGGGTCTAGCTAGGTAGAAACATTGTAACGGCCTTGTCACGATTTCTCTGCCGGCACACCAAAGGAAGTGTGCTAATAGCTTGGCATTAAGAGATGATCGTGTCGTGTGGGTAAAGTTGTACACCTCTGCAGAGTAAAACTATTCGAATAGCCGCTACCATGGTCAAAGGCAAAAGCAAGGAATGCTTTCATATTGGTAGACTTTGGTTTTGTTTTAAAAATGGAAAATGTTTTGTTTTGGGGTTCGGGAGTGGTTAGAACTCTCGGATGTTGTTTGGCGGATAGAGCCAACCAGGTGGAAAGAACCTGTGCTTGTATTTGACGGATGGAGTCACATGATTAACCTCGAGCTTTTAAAAAGTTGGCGGATAGAGCCTTTATGAAAGTGATGGTGGATAGAACCTCACTGCTAGTACAAATAATTCAATCGTTAAAAAGAGTTGTTAAAAATTGCTTTGTGAAAATTATTGCTTAAGTATGGTTTAATAAAATCTGGCTTTATGCAAATGAACCCTACTAAGCTTCCTTTGGAAAGCCCACATAAGCATATTTTCCCAGACTTGCTGAGTACGTTTGTACTCACGTGCTACACCAACATGTCATCATCAGAAAATTATCAAGATGCGACTGAGGAGGGCGAGTTCTACGCGGAGGAGTACGAGGAAGGCTGCCAGGAGGACTAGTCGCGTTCCTAGTCGTCGCCTGTGGCGTTTTGGCGTCTGCCCGTTTCGCTTTTGTTTCCGCTGCTTTGTTTCCGGTCTTTAGACCGAGTATTGTAATAAGTGGCCATGTGGCCCATACTTGAATATTTATAATACAAGTTTCGTTATGTTCGGCAATGAAGTATCACTGTGACTGTGTGTACTAGCTACTGATCTGGGACTAGTACGGAAATGCACAGGAGATTTCGGATAGCCGATCCGGGGTCTCACAGTTTTATGCATATATAAATTGTTTGAATCAATTTTAATTGAAGACCATTTTATGAATTATGAAGAAATTATGCTAACCATGGTTCCAAAAAATATGAAATAAATATCACTTATTCCTAGGGTTTTAGATGTCCCATTTTTGCAAAAAAAAAATCAATTAGAAATGAAATCAGTTGAAAAAATCAAATGACTATAACAAGCCTCTCTTGCCTGCAACATGAACTTGTTAAAATTTGGTTCAAATGAACATAAAATTTGGTGAAACCAATTTTGTTACATTCCTGGGGTTACAAGGATCCCAAATATATAAAAATATATACGTGTAGCAATGATATGCATTATTTTTTGCTTAGTCAAAGTTTTAATAGTGGAATAGCTCGAATAAACGAAACTTTCGCAATAGCTCGAATAGACGTAACCATTATTGAAAGATCATGTGATAGCTCGAATGGTCAAACAAAAAGATCATGTGATAGCTTGAATGGTCTATTCGAGCTATTGTGAAAGTTACGTCTATTCGAGCTATTCCACTATTGAAACTTTGACTAGATAAAAAAAAATGCATAACATTGCTACACTTATATATTTTTATATATTTGGGATCCTTATAACCACAGGAACAAAACAAAATTAGTTTTACCAAATTTTATGTTTCTTTGATCCAAGTTTAACCAGTTCATGTTGCATGCAAGAGAGGTTTGTTATAGTTATTTGATTTTTTCAACTGAGTTCATTCCTAATTGTTTTTTTTTTTTTTTTTTTTTGCAAAAATGGGATGTCTAAGACCCTAGGAATAAGTGATATTTATTTTATATTTTTTGGAGCCATAGTTAGCATAGTTTCTCATTATTCATAAAAGGGTCTTGTAACATCCCAAAATTTGCTTTTAATATATTTAGTGTGTTTCTGGATTATTTGTAATTTTTCGGAATCTACTTGGAAGCCTCGCGAGTAAATCGGATTCATGTTTATTGAACTAATCGTATTAAATAAAGATCAGGCATTTTTGAATAAGCGTAAAATCTAAAATTTCATTGATAATTAAGGTAGTTGGTAGGCGAGAGTGTTCGCTTCAAATATTTTCGAAAAACATGCTATATAACTTGATTTGTTCATTTTACAAAATCTGTACAGGTGTCTGATTTTACTAAAAGATTTTTTACGAAAAATCTATACGTCGAACAATCACGAAACCAACTCCGTTAGGTTCCAAATAGTTCCTAGTATTTTAGAAGAATCTTTCGGATTTTTAGAACCTCCCGGTTTTTTCTTTCCGCAGCATGTGTTGGAAACGTATATACGTATACATGTATACGTGATTGCTTGCCTTTCCTTTTCCATGTGTGCATGGACGGTTGAGTCTCCAAGCCATTTCATCTTCAGTGGAAACGTACCTACACGCATGTAGTAATGCTTCTTCCGTTTCCTCTAGATGGAGTGGATTTTTAAGACATGCATTAGAATTCCTACGCATGCAAGTAACGTTAAGCTCCCACATGCACGTTCCTGCATGAAGGCCCCATACACGTTCCAAGCTTGCATGTCGTTCTAGCTGTCCGTTCCTTTCATCCATACGTTACTAGCTTCATTTCCTTCAGGCAATCACTCTTTTCATTCGTTTTCCTCCAGCCATTGCAAGTTAATTCCGCCATATTGCTTCATTTCAAGATTTACTTCAATCCCATCCCGTTGCTTCGTTCCATACTGCTTCATTCCACTGCAAGTTTATCTCAATCCTTATTGCTCATTCTATTGACGACGTTGTCCCAACTGCTGTCTCGTCGCTGTTGCCGTTGAAATCGCCGTCGCCACTGTCGCCGTCGTGGTTGCCGTCGCTGCCGCCATCATCACCGCTACTGCAGTCATCGTCGACGCCGCCACCGCCGCCTAGTCGCCATCACCGTCGTCGTCGCCATTGACGCTGCCATCGCCGCACTCTCTGGCTCACCTCCTTCTGTGCTACTGCCGTTAACCGGTACTCCCTCTCGTACGCGTTCTGTCTTTGTTATCAATCGGTTGATCTCGCCATGAGTACTTGAGGATATATACGTCTTAGACTGAATCATGAATCCATACATATATATATGTTGTACGTAGTCTTGTATACATTAGGAAGTATACCTCTATGTGTGTATGTAAATATATTAGTGTGTAGCAAACTAAACCCGTACGCAAGCGTGTTTACCCAGCCAAAAAGAAACGCAAGAAGTATATGCGTATACACTCCAAAACAGTAGCATGCATAGAGTAGAATGAGGAGATCATTTGTACATGTTAATTTCCAGAATTGTGAAATTTCTTTTTCGCTACAAATTCATTCTAAGTCCAAATCGCTTGTAACAAATTTTGTTAATTAGTAGAAATTAATACCTTTCCACAGTAATTTTTTATGAAATTTAATAAATAAATTTATACTATTAAATTATTAGCGGAAAGTCTAAACTTGTGAGTTTTGTAGCTCTTAGACTATACGTTCAAAAATTTCAAAATAAATTTTATAAATCTTAGAAAATGCTACACTATAGATCTGGAAGTTTTTGTGTGATTACGAATTAATTTGTTTCTTTGTATTTTCTGAATGTCTGTTTATTCGCTGTTTTTCGTTTAATAGAAACGCTAGACGTCGACTCCGTCGCAGAACCGCAGGAAGACAATCCTCTCCTCACCGATCAAGGCAAGTTTCCGCAAGTTCCCGCAAGTTCCCCGCAAGTTTTCGATAAGTCCCCTTGAAGCATATTGATCCATGTTTTGAAATGTTTTATAGATTTATTAGCTTGCATGCTATGGTTGTTTATATAAAATGATATGTTATGATAGAGTATAGTTATATACCTTGTTAATATGTATGTTTGCTACATATTAATCTATCTATCCTTTGGTTGCCCTAGAATGAGTAATTTGTATGGCCTAACACCCTTGTTTAGTCTACTAGTAGTGCCTAGTTATGCTAGATACTATTTGTATGTTTAATTGAAAGCTTGTTATTTAAAATTCCAAATGATTGAGCAAAAATGTTATTTTAAAAAGGGCAGTTGTGCTGCCAGTTTGGTAAAACAAAAGAAAAGTGAAACTTGGAATTTCAAAAATGAGAATAGGGTGGAAGGTTGCAAGGCGGGTGCAGTATGCACGAGACTCGGGTTTGAGGATGTGCCACCCTAGTCACCCTAAGGACCGATTCCTTGTGATTGTCAAACAATGTACAACAGTGCGACCGCGAGTTCCGGTCTGGGACGGGCCTGGCTGAGTAACTAGTGAAAACTTAATTAAGGCATGCCAAACGGTGGAGTGGGCGTGGTTGTAGCCACAGTAGTCCTACAGGCGCAAGAGGGGGCTTCCAACTTGGTTGTAGCCATTTGGCGGTGAAACCTCAGCGGACGTGACTTAGTTAAGACGTAGCTAGGGAAATGGCCTTGTGATTTTTACTTGGAGTTATATGCCAAAGGAAGCGTATGACAAAAAGAGTAAAATATCTCTCGCGGGTAAAGCGTGCAAGCTCTGCAGAGTAAACAAACTATTCGAATAGCCGTACCCACGGTCAAGGGTGGACAAAGTGCGCTGTCGCCAGGTAGATTTTCTTTATTTGATTCCAAAATCAGATTTTACAAAAGAAAAGCACGGTTGTAGCCGTGAATGTTATGATTTGATAAAATTCGTGGTTGTAGCCACGAGGAAAAGATTTCAAAAGTATTCTTAAAATAAAACCATGGTCGATGTCATGCTTGTTTTGATTTCCACGGTTGGAGCCGTGTCCCAAAAAGTTTAAACTCTGATTTATCAAAAGAAAATACTTTTGAAAAATGCTATTAAAAATTCTAGGATAAAATTTTAAAAATTGGCTTTTTCAAAATTAACCAATACCTTCCCTTGAATCCAATTTGCATATTGCATTTCTTACCGGACTTGTTGAGTATGTTGCATACTTACCCTCGCTTTTTATTGCGGGGCTGCTTATTCCATGAAGCAGATCAGGAAGGCAAAGATAGCTACCCAAGAGCCTGCGTCCCACCCTTCGACATCTGCCAGGAAGAATATCAGGATGACTAGGAACACGTTTGCTTCAGTCTTTGCCTGTGGTGTTTTTGGACTTCATTATATCATGTTAATTGGTCAGTTTAATATTTCCGCTGCTATATGACCTACGGGTCCAACTTTTGTAATAATGGGCCTTGTTGGCTAAGTACTTTGTATTAAACTTTATTTATCGCATGGTTATGATCCATACTGTTATGATCTGTGTGTACTAGCTATTGATCCAGGGACTAGTACAGGTAAACACAGGTGGGCCCGTGTCCTATTGCGGGTTCCGACAGAAGTGGTATCAGAGCCAAGACTGTAGGACGTGACCCTAGTTAGCATGGTCTTCTTAGATAGAACTTCAAAATTATTTTCTGAACCAAACCAACGAATTGGCATTAAATAGTTTATCCTCCCTTATCTTATTCTTAGGTTCTTATCCCTCTCCTTTGCTGAAATATTGATTTGAAAGTTTAATTTGCTCTCACCTCATGAAAATTCTTTAGCTTCGATTCTTCCGCGAAGATGAAGATGAAGAGGAGGAGCTACTGGAATGAACAAGTCGTCAAGAAGATGCTTACGAGGATTTCCATATAGGATAGGTTATTAGTGCTCATTTACGATCGGAGTATGTTCTCCCTTTTAATTAGTACGCATAGTTGCGTTTATTTGGTTTTGTTGCTTGTGTGTTTGGTGTGTTGTACACTTGCCTAAGGCATAGTGCTACAGTCATATCAAGAGATCAGTTGGATTTTGTTTGCTTGCTTTGCCTTAGAATGGCTACTGCCTAGTTTTCATATCTTGTTCCCTCTCGTCTATTGCTAACTCTCCCTGGTTGTCGCTTCAGATGGAGAATCAAGGAAGAGGTCGTGGAGCTGGTCGTAGAGGAGGTCGTGGTCGTGGTCGTGGACGTGGCCAGGCAATGCCACAAGAACAGAATGTTCATGAACCACAAGAGCAGCCAGAGCAGCAAGTGCCACCCCCGCCGCCACCAGTCCAACCGCAGATGGTAGACATTCAACAGATGATGGCCATGCAACTTCAGTTGTTGCAAGCCCTGGCTCAGAACATGGTGAACAATCAACAGCCAGCACCAGCTGCAGCACCAGTGATGCAACCACAATCCAAGTTTGGGGAGTTTATGCGCACAAGACCTTCTACCTTTGCAGGGTCCACTGATCTACTAGTCGCAAATGATTGGATCAAGGAAATGGACCGGAAGTTGACATTGGCTCAGTGTGATGGCTACGAGAGCGTCAACTTCGCTGGACATCAACTGCAGGGAAGTGCTGCTGCCTGGTGGGAGAACTATTGTGCTTCCCATCAAAACGCGCCTGCCATTACTTGGGAAGAGTTTGTTCAGGCTTTTAGGGATGCCCATATTCCCAAAGAAGTTATGGAAATGAAGAGGCAAGAGTTCCATAGGCTTCAACAAGGAAATATGACCATGACCGACTACTTGCATAAGTTCAACCAGTTGGTTCGATATGCTCCCACTGAAGTGGCCAATGAGGCCGACAAGATTTGGAAATTCATGGAAGGGATGGACCCGGAGATCAAGGCTTTATTGGCTTCCAATGATTATGCTACTTTCCATCAGCTAGTGAACAAAGCTCTGGCTCAAGAAGATATACAGCGTCAGCGGAATGAGAATCGTAAGAGAAAGTTAGCGATTCAGGGTCAGCATGTAGCCAGTGGGTCCAGGCAAAAGTTTGGACAATTTCAAGCCAGCAAACCGCCGGTTCAGCAAGTGCAAAGGTCTATGATGACTACACCTCGCCCGATCCAGCAGACGCCCCGTCAAAACCCTGTTACACAGCCAGCAAGAACTAACAATACAACATATGTGCAGTGCTACAATTGCCATCAAATGGGACATTATGCAACCAAGTGTCCCCAGAGGCGTTCAAACATAACTCCAGTTCCATTCAACCTGGGATCAGCGTCAGCTCGTGCACCAAGTCAAGGTCGTGGTAACCCTCCGACTCCGAAAACCCCAGCTCAAACTGGAAGAGGTCGGGTGAATCACATCTCAGCTCAAGAGGCACAAGAAGCTCAGAATGTGGTGATGGGTACGTTTCTCGTAAATTCTGTACCCGCTACAATTTTGTTTGATTCTGGTGCATCTCATTCATTCGTATCCAAGGATTTTGTGGAAAATAACCAATGGGATACGATGAATCTAAAGAACCCTATGATAGTGAAATCCCCGGGAAAAGAAATGAGGACTACAGAGGTATGTCCCAAGCTAGTGCTAGAAATTAGTGGGGTGAAGTTTCTAGCCAATCTTATTCTATTAGATTCCAAGGGAATAGATGTAATACTTGGTATGGACTGGTTAACCAAACATGAAGGACAAATTAATTGTGCCAACCATACCATATCTCTCGTCAATGGAGATGGAGACCGGGTATGCTTCTTATCTGACGTGGCTTCAAGTCCGACCCGTCTGTTGAATCAGCTGAAGGAAATAACATTAGAATCAGTACCCGTAGCAAAAGAATATCCAGATGCCTTTCCTGATGACTTGCCAGGCATGCCACCAGATCGAGAGGTAGAATTTGTTATTAACCTAATTCCTGGCACAACCCCAATCCATCAGAGACCTTATCGGTTATCTGCTAACTTATTAGTGGAGTTAAAGAAGCAAGTTGAAGAATTACAGAAGAAGGGTTTCATTCACCCTAGTTCGTCACCCTAGGGAGCTCCCGTCATCTTTGTGAAAAAGAAGGATAACACACTAAGGATGTGTATAGATTATAGATCCTTGAATGAAGTGACAATCAAAAACAAGTACCCATTGCCGAGGATTGATGATCTATTTGACCAACTCAAGGGAGCTTGTGTTTTCTCAAAAATATATTTAAGATCAGGTTACCATCAGATTAAAATCAAGAAGGAGGACATTCCTAAGACTACCTTCACCACTCGGTATGGAGTTCACCGTGATGTCCTTCGGATTAACCAACGCCCCAGCCTATTTTATGCATTTGATGAACAAGGTGTTCAAGGACTTCTTGGATAAATTCGTAGTTATTTTCATTGATGATATTCTGATATACTCCCAGGATGAAGCAGAACATGTGAAGCATTTGCGTTTAGTTTTGGAAAAACTTAGGGAACATAAGCTTTACGCCAAGTTCAGCAAATGCGAGTTTTGGATAAAAGAAATCTCTTTCTTGGGCCATGTCATTTCAGCTGGAGGAGTTGCTGTGGACCCAAGTAAAGTAAAGGATGTACTTGATTGGAAGCAACCCAAATCAGTAACTCAAGTTAGAAGTTTCCTTGGTTTGGCTGGATATTATAGAAGATTCATAGCAGATTTCTCCAAAGTCGCAAGACCACTTACACAACTATTAAAGAAAGAAAAGAAGTTTGCATGGACACCGTTATGCGAAGATAGTTTCCAAGAGCTCAAGAAGAAACTAACATCTGCTCCAGTATTGACATTACCAGAGG
Organism: Rhipidocladum racemiflorum; assembly: GCA_036346355.1. Taxonomy (NCBI): domain Eukaryota; kingdom Viridiplantae; phylum Streptophyta; class Magnoliopsida; order Poales; family Poaceae; genus Rhipidocladum; species Rhipidocladum racemiflorum. The sequence goes on along the minus strand of CM070577.1, from coordinate 52,949,447 downwards.
TAGAAAAGGACTTTGTGGTTTATTGTGATGCCTCGAAGCAAGGTTTAGGTTGTGTGTTGATGCAAGAAGGTAAAGTGGTGGCCTATGCATCTAGGCAGTTACGCCCTCACGAGGAAAATTACCCTACTCATGATTTGGAATTAGCAGCCGTGGTACATGCCCTTAAAATTTGGAGACATTACCTCATCGGGAACCAAACTGAGATATATACTGACCATAAGAGTTTAAAGTATATATTCACTCAACCTGATTTAAATATGAGGCAAAGAAGATGGCTAGAGCTTATAAAGGATTATGATGTTGGAATTCATTATCACTCTGGGAAAGCTAATGTAGTGGCTGATGCTCTGAGTAGGAGGACTTATTGTAATAGTATATTAATTAAGGAAAGCCAGCCAACTTTGCATGAGGAATTCAAGAAAATGAATTTGAACATAGTAGAGCAAGGATACATCAATATGATAGAACTGCGACCAACCTTAGAGGACCAAATTCGGGAAGCTCAGAGAGAAGATGCAGAGGTCCTAGAAATTCTTGAGAAGATGAAGAAAGGAAAGGCCCCAGGATTTGCAACAGATGGAAAAGGTACCCTATGGTTTGGGAAAAGAATTTTTGTACCCAATAAGAAGGAAATCAAGGAGATGATCTTGAAAGAAGCCCATGAGACCGCATATTCCATTCATCCAGGTAGTACCAAGATGTACTTGGATTTAAGAGAGTCGTATTGGTGGACCAGTATGAAGAAAGAGATTGCAGAGTTTGTTGCTTTGTGTGATATCTGCCAGCGGGTAAAAGCTGAACATCAGAAACCTGCAGGGTTACTACAACCGTTAAAAGTGCCCGAATGGAAATGGGAAGAGATCGGAATGGATTTCATTACTGGATTACCAAGGACTCAGTCTGGATATGATTCAATCTGGGTTATAGTTGATCGTCTGACCAAATCTGCCCATTTTATTCCTGTTAAAACAACCTACAGTGGAGACAAGTTGGCAGAGTTGTACATGTCAAAGGTAGTGTGTTTGCATGGTGTACCAAGGAAAATTGTGTCAGATAGAGGTACCCAATTCACCTCAAAGTTTTGGCAAAAGTTACATAGTTTGTTGGGCACGAACCTTAAATTCAGCACAGCATATCATCCGCAAACAGACGGCCAGACAGAAAGGGTAAATCAGATTTTAGAAGATATGCTCAGATCCTGTGCTTTGACAAATAAGACAAGTTGGGATAAGAGTTTGCCTTATGCAGAGTTCGCATACAACAATGGATATCAATCAAGCATTCAGATGTCACCATTCGAGGCGTTATATGGGCGCAAGTGCCGAACACCCCTTTACTGGAAGGAAACTGGAGAAGGAAGAGTGTTCGGACCAGATGTACTTAAGGAGGCAGAAGAACAAGTAAGGTGCATACAACAAAAGTTAAAAACTGCTCAAAGCCGACAGAAAAGCTACGCTGATAACCGACGTCGAGACCTGAAGTTTGCCAAGGGTGATTTCGTGTACCTGAAAGTTTCACCAATGAAAGGAATCAAGAGGTTTCGGGTTAGCGGAAAGCTTGCACCCAGATATATTGGACCATTTAAAGTTTTAGCCAGAAGAGGCGAGGTGGCGTATCAGTTAGAATTACCACCGCAACTAACTGACGTGCATGATGTATTTCACGTGTCTCAGCTAAGAAAATGTCTGCGAGTACCAGAGGAACACATGTCTGTAGAACAGTTGGATTTAAAGCAGGATCTTTCTTATAAGGAATATCCAATACAGATTCTGGATGAGGCAGTTCGAAAAACTCGCTGTAGAAGTATCAAATCCTGCAAGGTACAGTGGAGTAACCATACGGAGAGGGAAGCTACCTGGGAGCGTGAAGAGGACCTACGGGCAGAATTTCCCAATCTTTTTCCCAGCTCGACTGAATCTCGGGGTCGAGATTCCGTTTAAGGGGGGGGGGAGGTTTGTAACATCCCAAAATTTGCTTTTAATATATTTAGTGTGTTTCTGGATTATTTGTAATTTTTCGGAATCTACTTGGAAGCCTCGCGAGTAAATCGAATTCATGTTTATTGAACTAATCGTATTAAATAAAGATCAGGCATTTTTGAATAAGCGTAAAATCTAAAATTTCGTTGATAATTAAGGTAGTTGGTAGGCGAGAGTGTTCGCTTCAAATATTTTCGAAAAACATGCTATATAACTTGATTTGTTGATTTTACAAAATCTGTAAAGGTGTCTGATTTTACTAAAAGATTTTTTACGAAAAATCTATACGTCGAAAAATCACGAAACCAACTCTGTTAGGTTCCAAATAGTTCCTAGTATTTTAGAAGAATCTTTCGGATTTTTAGAACCTCCCGGTTTTTTTTTTCCGCAGCATGTGTTGGAAACGTATATACGTATACATGTATACATGATTGCTTGCCTTTCCTTTTCCATGTGTGCATGGACGGTTGAGTCTCCAAGCCATTTCATCTTCAGTGGAAACGTACCTACACGCATGTAGTAATGCTTCTTCCGTTTCCTCTAGATGGAGTGGATTTTTAAGACATGCATTAGAATTCCTACGCATGCAAGTAACGTTAAGCTCCCACATGCACGTTCCTGCATGAAGGCCCCATACACGTTCCAAGCTTGCATGTCGTTCTAGCTGTCCGTTCCTTTCATCCATACGTTACTAGCTTCATTTCCTTCAGGCAATCACTCTTTTCATTCGTTTTCCTCCAGCCATTGCAAGTTAATTCCGCCATATTGCTTCATTTCAGTACGACTTCAATCCCATCCCGTTGCTTCGTTCCATACTGCTTCATTCCACTGCAAGTTTATCTCAATCCTTATTGCTCATTCTGTTGACGACGTCGTCCCAACTGCTGTCTCGTCGCTGTTGCCGTTGAAATCGCCGTCGCCGTCGCCGTCGCCGCCGTTGACGCAGTCGCCACTGTCGCCGTCGTGGTTGCCGTCGCTGCCACCGTCATCACCGCTACTGCAGTCATCGTCGATGCCGCCACTGCCGCCTAGTCGCCATCACCGTCGTCGTCGCCATTGACGCTGCCGTCGCCGCACTCTCTGGCTCACCTCCTTCTGTGCTACTGCCGTTAACCGGTACTCCCTCTCGTACGCGTTCTGTCTTTGTTATCAATCGGTTGATCTCGCCATGAGTACTTGAGGATATATACGTCTTAGACTGAATCATGAATCCATACATATATATACGTAGTCTTGTATACATTAGGAAGTATACCTCTATGTGTGTATGTAAATATATTAGTGTGTAGCAAACTAAACCCGTACGCATGCGTGTTTACCCAGCCAAAAAGAAACGCAAGAAGTATATGCGTATACACTCCAAAACAGTAGCATGCATAGAGTAGAATGAGGAGATCATTTGTACATGTTAATTTCCAGAATTGCGAAATTTGTCTTTTTCGCTACAAATTCGTTCTAAGTCCGAATCGCTTGCAACAAATTTTTTTAATTAGTAGAAATTAATACCTTTCTACAGTAATTTTTTATGAAATTTAATAAATAAATTTATACTATTAAATTATTCGCGGAAAGTCTAAACTTGTGTGTTTTATAGCTCTTAGACTATACGTTCAAAAATTTCAAAATAAATTTTATAAATCTTAGAAAATGCTACACTATAGATCTGGAAGTTTTCGTGTGATTACGAATTAATTTGTTTCTTTGTATTTTCTGAATGTCTGTTTATTCGCTGTTTTTCGTTTAATAGAAACGCTATACGTCGACTCCGTCGCAGAACCGCAGGAAGAATCCTCTCCTCACCGATCAAGGCAAGTTTCCGCAAGTTCCCGCAAGTTCCCCGCAAGTTTTCGATAAGTTCCCTTGAAGCATATTGATCCATATTTTGAAATGTTTTATAGATTTATTAGCTTGCATGCTATGGTTGTTTATATAAAATGATATGTTATGATAGAGTATAGTTATATACCTTGTTAATATGTATGTTTGCTACATATTAATCTATCTATCCTTTGGTTGCCCTAGAATGAGTAATTTGTATGGCTTAACACCCTTGTTTAGTCTACTAGTAGTGCCTAGTTATGCTAGATACTATTCGTATGTTTAATTGAAAGCTTGTTATTTAAAATTCCAAATGATTGAGCAAAAATGTTATTTTAAAAAGGGCAGTTGTGCTGCCAGTTTGGTAAAACAAAAGAAAAGAGAAACTTGGAATTTCAAAAATGAGAATAGGGTGGATGGTTGCAAGGCGGGTGCAGTATGCACGAGACTCGGGTTTGAGGATGTGCCACCCTAGTCACCCTAAGGACCGATTCCTTGTGATTGTCAAACAATGTACAACAAAGGCGACCATGAGTTCCTGGCCTGGGACGGGCCTGGCCGAGTAACTAGTGAAAACTTAATTAAGGCATGCCAAACGGTGGAGTGGGCGTGGTTGTAGCCACAGTAGTCCTACAGGCGCAAGAGGGGGCTTCCAACTTGGTTGTAGCCATTTGGCGGTGAAACCTCAGCGGACGTGACTTAGTTAAGACGTAGCTAGGGAAATGGCCTTGTGATTTTTACTTGGAGTTATATGCCAAAGGAAGCGTATGACAAAAAGAGTAAAATATCTCTCGCGGGTAAAGCGTGCAAGCTCTGCAGAGTAAACAAACTATTCGAATAGCCGTACCCACGGTCAAGGGTGGACAAAGTGCGCTATCGCCAGGTAGATTTTCTTTATTTGATTCCAAAATCAGATTTTACAAAAGAAAAGCACGGTTGTAGCCGTGAATGTTATGATTTGATAAAATTCGTGGTTGTAGCCACGAGGAAAAGATTTCAAAAGTATTCTTAAAATAAAACCATGGTCGATGCCATGCTTGTTTTGATTTCCACGGTTGGAGCCGTGTCCCAAAAAGTTTAAACTCTGATTTATCAAAAGAAAATACTTTTGAAAAATGCTATTAAAAATTCTAGGATAAAATTTTAAAAATTGGCTTTTGCAAAATTAACCAATACCTTCCCTTGAATCCAATTTGCATATTGCATTTCTTACCGGACTTGTTGAGTATGTTGCATACTCACCCTCGCTTTATTATGGGTCGCTTATTCCATGAAGCGGTCGAGAAGACAAAGATAGCTACCCAAGAGCTCAAGGCCCCACCCTTCGACATCTGCCAGGAAGACTTTGAAGAGGAAGAATATCAGGATGACTAGGAACACATTTGCTTCAGTCTTTGCCTGTGGTGTTTTTGGACTTCATTATATCATGTTAATTGGTCAGTTTAATATTTCCGCTGCTATATGACCTACGGGTCCAACTTTTGTAATAATGGGCCTTGTTGGCTAAGTACTTTGTATTAAACTTTATTTATCGCATGGCTATGATCCATACTGTTATGATCTGTGTGTACTAGCTATTGATCCAGGGACTAGTACAGGTAAACACAGGTGGGCCCGTGTCCTATTGCGGGTTCCGACAGGTCTTCAAGTAAACTTAATTCAAACAATTTATATCTGCATAGAACATTGCAGTTTTTATTGTATAATCTGAATCCTTATAGCTTAATACAAATTTAGAAATTTATTTCATTAGATTTGGAACTTCCTAGCAAAAGATATAAAATATTCAGTTAAAAGATCGAATAAAAATGAAAAAAAATGAAAAAGTGATAAAAAAAATGGAGCAATGGCTCCATGGTTCTGCGACCCGAGAAAAAAAATAAAAAAATATTAGTCGTGCCACGCTGGCACGACTATGATGTCTTCGACTGATCCCAATCGCGCCACTATTTTTGAAAAAAAATCAAGATATATTTTTGTAATTTACATATAAAAAATGATTATTTTTAAAAAATTTGTAATATTTTACTACATTATTTATCTTTAAAAAGTACTTGCAGTGCTACAAAGACGTATACTCCTAGATGATACTTATCATTATAACATCTATTTTGATGCATAAAAAAATCATATTTGGTTAGGTGCGTAGGACGTGCTAACTTAAGTATCTCTATGATTTTAGTCTTTTATGATGAATAGGAGTAGTAAAAAAAAAGTACGCAGCAATTTATGGAGGAATATAGAGATGGGATCTATATAGGAGCTGCCACCACTTCATTTCTCTGTTTAAGAAAAAAATAGACGTTTTTATTGGATTTTTAAGAATTCAAAAAATACCATAGTAGTCATGAAACTACAGTTCTTAAAACGGCAGTATTTGTTCCATCTGAACATCATACAATTTTCAATACTATGGTACTTTTGAGAAAATTAGTTGTTTTTTGAACTCCAAAAAATACTACGTTAGTTTAACACCCCAAGAATCCCAGAAGTAGAATAAAGTCATCATTTAAGTTTCTCAGTGCCATTTTGATTTTCTCTTTGAATTGATTTGAAGAAAGACCAAAGTTTTTATTTATTTATTCATCAATTCATCCAGAATGGACTGTACAAAGGGAACTCCAAAAAAAATATCCCAAACAACCTAATATAGGAAATAATTCCATAAAATACTAGGATTTAAAAGATGGATAAAATGAATTTTATTAAATTTTTACTCATCAACCAAGTGCTCCAAAGATTCAAATAATGATTAAAAGTAGAAAACTTAGAAGAATTTAAATTTGAAATCTACCATCCAAACCGAGTGAAACTAAGTGCAAATGAAATTTTGTACAGTGATCTACCAACATAAAAATTTCCAAAAATTTTCAGGCTGTTTAAAGACATGAAATGACAACTCAAAACTGATCAACTGAAGTGTGCATGGAATGCACTAATTGCCGTTGCATGCGTGCTGTTCGGTGGAATTCAGAGACCTCGCTGTCACTGCTAGGCTGGCCACGATGGCCAGAGGTCCCACCTGCAACCTCACAATGCCTCCCCCTCTGTCGCTTTGCCCTCGCCACGCGTGTGCGCGCGCAGAGCATAGCCGCCACGCATTCCTGCATTCTGTGCCTCGCCATGCCGCCGAACCCTATTCACTCCCTCGCCAGCTCCGCCTTGAGCGCATTTAAGCTAGTAGGAGGCGCGCCCAACACGTTGCTCGATTCGTTCCTCTTCACTTCCTCGCCAAGCTCGCAGAGCGCGTGGAGGCATCGAGAGCGCAGACAGAGCCGCAGGCGTGCCCTCGCGCGGCCCATCCCGGTGAGCTGTGTCCGAGTCCTCCTACTCCTAGCTACACCTTAGCCCTCTCAAACTCATGCATGCGCTCATTTCATGTAGCTCAAACCGACCGGGACGTCGTCGCGGGTTGTTCTTCACCAACTCCGGCCATATGCCCACACGCCATTCCTGTTGCCCTCCGACGCCCTGAGCCCGATGACCAGTGAACCCTCACCACCATCTTCTCATCTCCTCCTCTCTTCGCTTGCAGCTATCGCCTGGAGCTCAGCCTTTCATTCGTGCTCGTGCCCAATCAGGAGTGGAGCCAGCCTAGGCCCAAGCCTCGGGCCGGCCCAAAGGTTATTGGGCTAATATGTGAATTTATAAAAAAAATTGAGAAATTTGCATGTGTTTTTTGGGCCAGGCCTCGTGCCTGAGACCTGGCTCCGCCCCTGTGCCCGATAGCTTGCTACGCTTCAAAGTGAGTGAGTGAAGCTTAAATACTTTGTCATGCACCCAAATCACAAGTCATACCGTAGCTCATTGGTAGCGCTTGGATGCTGGTGTCAACGAGTCTTGAGTTCGAAGCCCGCTCCAGCCGAATTTTTTAAGTCTATGTTTGATGCTCTGTAGGTCATGAGTTGAAGTCCCAACATTTTTTTTTTTCATTTTTATGTTCCATGTAGATTAAATCATTTGAATCAAGTTTACTTAAGGACCATTTTATGTTCAATGAAATCCTAGGATCTTAGATGTCCTATTTTTGTAAAAATATTTTGGAATGAACTCAATTTGAATCAATAAAATAGCCATAGGAAGCCTCACTTGCATGCAAAATTGAATAGTTAAAATGTGGATCAAATGAACATCAAATTTGGTAAAAAAAACCAATTTGGATGTGTTCCTGAGGTCACAAGGACCACAAATATACAAAAAAAATATTTAAGTTTTGCAATGGTATGCATTATTAGTCTGATAGCCGAAGTTCAACACTAGAATCGTTTGAATAGTCGTAACTTTCGCAAACAAAATCGAAATTTGATGAAACTAAATCCTAGGATGTGGGGGCTCCGGAATCATATTAGCGAACCGGGTCATTACTGTTGCATCGGACTAGTAATTAATGCAACCCGTAATAACTTTCGACCGCTAAGCTAAATCCGTAATCGGATTGGGGTCAATTGATCGGCGACACTCGACACGAGTGCACGTGCCAACCGATTGAACACTACCGGAGCTTCCTGCAATCGTGTGTCTAGTACTGGTTCCCTGGATTAGTAGCCCAGCACCCACACATTGTCATACAAGACAGGTCACAACTATACAAGAGTAAATATATTACATCCGAAAGGTAAAGTTGTTACAACTAGTTAATATTACAGGTTAAGGCAACATGGCCTGCACAAGTCCAAAAGTTAGAATAAAACACAACGGAAAATCCAAAAGAAAGGCGCAGTGTGCCATTCCCCTCAAGCAACAGACTGGAAGGAATCTAGTTAGCCCTCAGTGAAATCGTCAGACTCCACAGCGAACTGTGACTCATCGAGGTTTCCTTCATTACCTTCTTCCTCTAACCAAAATTCTTTAGAGCAAACGGTGAGTACACGTATATACTCGCAAGACTTTAGTGTATGGAAATATTAATATAGATGCAGGCTATAACAATGATACAAGTTCCTACACTAAGTCTGTTTTGAGCACAAAGCAAGATTCATTTGCAATAACATAATAGATTCGAAACATTCGCAATTTGTAAAGCAATCGTAAGGAGATTGTTTTAATGAGAACAATAAACATAAACATTTGCTCATAAATCAAATTTTCCAGCCATTCCCTTCCTACAAATCGACAACCGAACTAACCCACCAAACCAAATCCATTCTCCAAAACCAATTTCCAACCAAACCCATTAACCAATCCAGCTCCCATCCAAGTTCCATCCGAAACCATTTTCGAGACCGAACCATGACCAGACCAGAACCAACACCGAAAATTCTCTACTTGATAGTAGTTCCCAACCTACTCATGACCGTGAGCACGGCTAATCGATTAGTTTATTTATATCTCTGCACAGATTGTACACTTTAGCCACATGACACATTCTAGCAATCATGTCAACTATGACACGCGATACTCAACGTACCCATTTTGCTAAACTATGACGAGACCTTCCGATAGGTTGTAATTTAAACCTTGCACCAGCCCGGTAATGTGCATCCCTATCTATGGTCCCAAGAGGATGTCCAGTAGTGGTCCCTACGGGCTCCCACTAGTTTTACTGGCCCATACAACCCCATAGTAGGCATTACCGTTGTATTGGGCAAACTCCCCCTCGATGCCTCGACAAGGGAGTCACTAGAACACACTGACAAAGCAGATGTGTCCAACTCTCCCACCTCCTAATGATGCAAGACCCAAATTCTTTCCAATTTACTAGGCGAAGGCCATCCCATACTGGCACATGTGGCTGTATTGTTTCACCCAGTAATAGCATCAAGTTCACTCCTTAGGGTGACACAGGCGAGATCTTCCATACCACTTTCTATGGCCATAGTGGATGGCACTAGTGGTCCCTACGGGCTCCCACTAGCCCATAACCTCCCCATAGAAGGAACCAAACCAAAACCAAGCCTCAGGCTTGCCATCCAATCCGATAACCATTCCAAACCAAACAGCCCAACCAAATGAAGTTCTGAACCACCAATCACCAAACATCTCGCCCGTGTCTAAATACCCCTTTTCCATTTTCCAACAACACCAATCCAACCATTTCCCAAACCAACACTCGACTCTGAACCATCAACCAAATCCAATCAAACCGACCATTTCCAGGAAGAACTGAAATTGATCGAGTTGTAACATCATATAGTACATTCTATAGAATAACTAAGCATATGCAGATACTTGTCGTTATTACCCATTTGACATTCATTTTTATGTCTAGGTTTTTAGCATATGGTTCAACAAGGTTCACATATCAATTATGATTAAGGAAATCCACCAACTCGGGTCTAACTACCAAGTTTTCCCACAACTAGCGACTTTATTGAACATACACGCAAGCATAATAGTTTTGACAATTCAACATAGAATTTGCAATTATGGGATCAAAATGGTCAAAGGAGGTGCTTGCCTGTTTGCTCTTCAACGAAGTCGGACTCCGGAACGTAGTCAGGGTCGTCTGCGGCGTTCGACACGTCAACGTCTACGCGAAAAGCAATAGAGCCAACAACATCAATCAAAGCAGGGAAAGGAGAGATCCAATACCAATAAGAACCAAAAATGAAAAGCAAGAACTCAACAGAACAAAATAAATCAGAGTTTCACCCTGAGCCCGACAGTACCGACTACTATTGGGCGGTAGTGCCGCTCTGGGGCCGGCAGTACCATCCAGCAAGCCCGGTAGTGCCGCTGGCCGAATTCGAAAAAGGGTGTTGTCTGGAAAAAAGGTACCAGGGTATCTCCGGTACTACCGTGAGGGCGGCAGTACCGGCCTCACGGCCCGGAAGTGCCAGTTGCCAGAAACCGCAAAAGGGACCTCTTTGGAAATTAATCACCGATGTTATGTGAGCGGTACTGCTGGTGAGGGCGGCAGTACCGGCCTCACACGTCGGTAATGCCGGCCACTGGGAGAAAGTTTTTCCAAAAAGTTGAATTTTGCGCAATCGAGTCCGGAACTTTGGGGCAAGGGCATGGATAGGTTCCTAGCGACGCTAGGGACTTATTCATGTCGACCACGACAAGTTTCGAGCTCGATTGCCTGAATTTACTGTGATACCCTAGAACTTGAGAGCGATCCTAGGATTTTCTTCCTTTGTTGTTTCGGGAAGAATGAGGGAAAATTGTTGGGGAATTAAATAATTGAAGTTTATGAGGCATATTGATATTAAAATTTAGGGTTTTCGGGCTAGGATTAGTGGGTCGAGGAAACCTGGGCCACGGCCAGAATCCTTTTCCTTTCCCCTCCCCACGCCCCAAAGTGGGCCGGCCCACTTTGCTCCTTAGGGTGGCGCCCCATGTGGCCGGCCACCCCATTGCAACCCTAGCCGCCCTTGCATCCACTTGACAGCAGCACCATCTCCTCTCCCTCCCCTGCATGGTGGCTCAAGGATTCATCGCGGATCGTGAAGAAAAATTCGAGAAGAGGATCCGTGGAGGCGTGGGGATCAAGCAGATTTCGTTTTCGGTGTTCATCGCGTGTTCTTCGTGGGATCTCAAGGTAGAACTTTAGGTAAAATTCCCAATCTTTTACCCCCTGTTATATCTAGGATTAGGAGTGTTTTAGATCTGGTGGTGATTGGATTGGATGGGATTTGAAGGGGGAGAAGGGTAGATGTTCACGTGGTACTGTTTTTGGAAGGGAAGATTGTGCAGCGCGGATTGTTTCGCGTTTTTCGTGGCATAGATGATTTTTCCTGCGAAAACCTATAACTAGAAAGTTGTAGATAACGTCGAGACATAGCTTCTGTAATTTTTTCAGAATTTTTGGGAAATTGTTCTGAGAGTTATCGCTGTTGCAAACCGACGAACAGAATCTGGGAACAGATTTCATCCACTGTGTTGGACGACTGTTTAGGCATATTTAACAGAGGAATTAGAATTTATGATCTTCTGGAAAGTTGTAGATCTCGTCAATATCTAGCTTCTGTAATTTTTTCATATTTTTATGTTCTGTAGAAAAAAAGATACGAAAAAGAGAATGGGGGTTGCTGCTGTTCGATCCGGACAGATCGGGGTTTCGGTGTTGGAAAAGGGGAACGGGTTGTAGGAATTGCGTGTTTGAGTTGTGTGATCAGTTGTGCTGTTATTACATACTGAAAATATGCTTGTACAGGTGGTGCCCCTTCTGGACGCAACTAGATCCGTCGTCTACGTCGGTAAAGGCAAGTGGAAGTAGTGTTATGGTTGAGCTATACCTCGTGGTTTGCATTGCCTTCGTTATAATCTCCGATTACATTAATCATACATGGTTTAATCAATTGCTTTGATGATTGCGATATTTAGATTAGCATTGTGATGATGTGCTTTGGCTATGAATCATGAGTAAAGAGAAGAATGATGTTGTCTACTTGTTGAATTGTCTAAATAGTTCATCTCAATGTTATTTTTTTTCTACCCATGTTATATGAGGGTATGCAAACATGTGGACTCCATGTGGAAGTTTGTGAATGAATTCATGCATGAAGCATTAACTGCATATTCATGCATTGGAAGTTTGTCGACGCCTTGCGGCGCGATCAAGAGTACAACACCGTGTGTTCCCGAAAGGGCACGGTGAGGAGGATCATGGCATAAGCATGTGCATCAATCATATGCATTTTACTGAAGTGGTGTGGACTCTTTGATGTGGTATTGTATATGAGGAATGTGGAATGATAGATATATGGTGGATGTTTTATTTGTATTAGTTGTTCCGCTTGTCGAGATTACCCAATCTCACCCCTTGTTATTTTGTTGTTTTCGTAGTTCTCGCGAGTCGTAAGATTGAAGGGTGGGCTTAGTAGCACAATCAACCCTCCGGGGTCATCACGAACCACATGGACTAGTGCATTTAATAACTCATTAGCTTGCTGAAATGTTATTAATCATAGACCTGTTGATGTCCTCTTTGGAGCCGTGTTTACGTTTATGTTTGTTTTACGGTTGATTTAGACTTGTTATCTCTAGTATTGATGCTTTTATGTTATTCCTGATTGTAATGTTTATTATGAATCTTGTTGTCGCCTGCTTTGTCCTAATTTTAGGGAGATCTTGTCGAAATTTTCTTGTACGACAGTTTAGATTTGTAGGGTGTTACAGCTTGGTATCGAGGCGGGCTTCAGTCCGTGGTGTATGAATTTAGTGAAATACCATAGGGTTAACTAAAATTTTGATGTGGGAAAACCTAGAAACATGGCCTAGGTTTTAACTAAAATTTTGTCATAGGATAGCAACATTAAAACTTGTGTAAGTGGAATCACTAATTTAAAATTTGACACACTTGGATGCACAATATGAAAGGGTATGGGTACCGTTGCTTTCCGTTTAATTATTGTATCTAAGCTTTGATGTTGAATGCTACTTTTGATGATGTATAATGCTATATTTATGATGGATTTGATTGAGTTGCTTCATTTGTGATGAAGTGGGGTTGTGGTGCCGAAGGGTTTTGGTCACCTCTTTTTGTTCATAGTAAGGGTGTGGTTTGACTGTGTGGCTTGCTAACGCCATCACCGAGGAATTATTAACCCCTGTAGGAGGAGTGCTTAACCTTTCTGTCGTGGATTGGGTAGTTGACTGGAGTCAAATAGAAGAGATTGGTGGTAGAATCATTCGTATGTTATTTATCGTTCTGACGGTCGGCCTTGGTTGGTTCTCTTTGTTTTAGTTGATTGAAATCAGGAAGAAAAGTGTTTGGAATTTGGATTTTCGTGGAGTGTGCCTTCGGTGTTTATTTTGGTTTTGTCTTCTTTGGGTGAAGACAAAGAAGGGAGTTTTGTGTTGGCGCGTCTTTGGTCACCTGTTGACCTTGACACTGTTTAGTTGGTTGCCTTGCAAAGAAAGGTTTAGCTTTTGGTTCTTGTGTGCCTTGCTCGAGTTTAAAAGAAGTTATTGAAGCGTGTGTAAAAGTTAAGTTGTGTCGATTTATGTTTTGTGCCTTTATTCGTAAGGTTTACTTGATCGCTTGGTTCCCCTCTGTGAGTCTTTAAGATTGAAATGTGTTTTGGAGTCATGTCCTATTGCAACTTTGATTATCGAGCTTCTTTGTGAGTTTTGGTTGAGTATTAAAAGAAGAATGCTGCAAATAAAGTAAGTATTCGCTTGACTGAAATTACTTGTTAAAAGTGAAAATTGTTGATTAGCATGTCTTGTAGTGTGTAACAATGTGGTTTATAGAAATGATGTACTCTTTAGTTAATTTGCGAGTTGAATCAATTAAGTGTAATTGCTACCTTTAGCTTAAGATTAAATGAACCTCTAGTGATGTAGAGTACCCCATAGTGGGGATGATTAAATGTGTTAATGTACATGCTTATAATCTATTGCTTTGCTTTGAAAGTGCTTATGACCCCGATAATGTTTAAGGTTTTAAACCACGATGCATGGTTAGAACATTAAGATGAGGTAGACTGCTGTTATTGTTAAAGAAACTTTCTTTGGTTGTTTAAAGATGGTCTAATCTAACGGATTAATAGAGGAAAATTTAATCGTGTTGACTAGCGACTTTAATTTGGAAGTTGATTAGAGTTGCTATTTACGTTGTTGCAACCTACTAGTATATTTGGAAGTAGGTAGTTGTGTCTCTACAATACTAGTATTGATATCAATTGAGAAGACATAAGACTTATTGTTAATGATGTTGTTAAGGGCAGTGTTAATGCTAGTATTCGATCTATTTTAAATAGTTGGAGTATGTTGTGTGGTGGTAATTTTGTTATCACCTATGTATAGGAGTAGCTAAAAGTAATGTTGTTGGTTGATGATTATGCCCATTTGTTGTTATTGATAAGTTGGTAGGGTTGTTAATTGTTGGAAACCATTGATGCAATAGAAAAAAATGTAAAACTGTGAAATTATGTCGAGTACATGTTGTGATGGGATGAACATTGGATAACAATCATGATGCAAGATTTTAACCTTAATGAATGCATGTCTTAGAATCCTGTTTACGAATTTTATCTTGTAGAGGTAATACTTATTGGTTGAAGTCATTTTATTGATTGAACAAGAGTTTTAATTGTCAAGATGTTGATGTATGGATGGTATAAAATTGATACGTTGATCATGCTTAAGTATCTCGTTGAGGTACTATGTTTGAAATATAGAATACATTGTTATATGATGTGTTGGTCTGTGGGGATCATGATGAGGTAGTATAGAATGGAAGACGTTTTGTTAATCATCATAAACTGTATTTTTAAATGTTGGGAAAGGTAACTAGAGAAAGAATTGGTTATTTAGCTTTTGGGAATTATTGAGGCTTCTCGATGAGAAAATAGTGTATATTGAATGCTTAAATGGTAAGTACAAAGTGGAATACTAGATATGGTGGTTTTCACCCCGAGCCTGTGTCTAAAAACCTTTTGGACGGGTTTGGTTGGTTGCTATTTTGGTTGAATACTTTTGTCGAAGTGTTTCCTCTGTTGGGTTTGTAGTTTCCCTAAAACTTCGTAGTGATTAATGCCAACCTTTGGATTTGGCTAACTTGTTTGGTTTGCACTATGAGTTTGGATTTACATCCAAAAGTCTTTGAGTGGATCGCACCCCTTCGCGTCAGACTGAATTATCTTTGGAATTAATTTTAAAGGAAACAGATGGACATAGTGAGTTGTATTGGAAACTCTTGAGATTTAATTTGCAACTCTTTTTACTAGAGTTGGATTTATTTGCATGATGTGTGTGGCGTTTATAGTGCTTCAAAAAGGTGGATTATATGAGGGTTTCATAAGTGAATTTGGTTAGTGAAGAGTTCTCTTTTGGGAATGAGTTTCCCTTTCTTTCAAAAAAAAATTGTGGCGGTTGTGTGGGCAAATGTTTGACTTTGGAGTCGATGTTCTTTTCCAAAATGTTGATTTTGGTTAAAATGCGATGTTTTGCAAGTTTAGCTTTCTACCATTGGTGGGTTTTGATACGATGTGGTGCCTTACTGTTAACTATGCTGCCGACATAGTTTATATGAATTAGCGCAATCCTCGATGTTAATCGAGTTTTATTCATGTGTTACAGAGGAAGAGGTCGTGTTGTAAATGACTATTCGATAGTCTTTGTTACATGATGAATGAATGGTGAAGAGCAAACATGACATTGTCTATAGATGTTAAGTGATAAAAGAGTCGTTGAGCTGTGTCGGTGAGAAAGTCATATATGGATATATGACTAATCCGGAGTGCTCTTGGTAAGTCTGCATGCATGTCCTGAATAGAGATTTCAATTGCCTTCTAGTACGGAAGTAAGAACGAATATCTTCCGATATGTTGGTTGTGGTGTATGAGATCTGAGCTTTCTTTGCAACTTGGCTTAGGAATAAAATAAAATAAAATAAAATGAGTACTCTTGGGTTGTTGCCGAATTCTTTCCAAAGTGGCTTTTAGCGCTTTGGAGTTCGAGATGTTGGATGTGAATCATTTGGGGATCATGGGTCTTGGTTGAGCTTCCTCAATGATTCTACCCTTGGTTATGATTCTTTGAAAGGAAGAATGTGAAGGCGAAACCTTCTTTCAAGGGAAAACTAGTGTGGGTCGCTGATCGTAAGTAGTTTAAAAGTGAAGAGTAAAGTGAAGGTTGTGTATGACTCAATCCAAACCTTCTTGGAGAATTGGGTCATTTATGTGTTCCTCGGTGGGGTTGCTTAATTTAGTAGTGGACAACTTGGAAGTTGCAGGTAATTACATTAATTTTTTTTTGAACTTTTGTCGCTGGGTTCGAGCGAGTTTGTGTCAACCGTAGCGATTGTGTTCGGTTGTTATTGTTTCTGCGGATTTACGGACCCTGGTTGTAAAGTAGGCTATCTCTGTCGTTGGTAAGGGTGGATATTGGTTCTTTTTGTAAAAGATCAATCACTTGTATGAGATAGGAGTTTGTGTTTGGGTTGATTTAGAGACTTACCTAGAGCGTTGTGCCTCACATGGTTCGCGTCGTCCAGAATGCGACGAACCGTGGTAGAGGAGTGAGATTGGAATGCGAGTATCGCGATCGGGTTGAAGAGAGGAGTGAGTTGTGATTCCAGATCGATACCAGATTCACCTAATAGGTGTCCTTTATTTAATATGGGAATAGTTCGTGTTAGTGTCCAAATAAAGATATGTGGACCAATTAGTCTGAACGGGATGCAACTTGGGAACCTAAGGACCGGATGCGAAGAAGTACCCTGCACTCTTTGAGGATCTTTGAAGGTAAAATGTTGATTACCTTTTTGCCTTCCTTTTTCTAAGGTTCCTTAGCAAAGAGGAGTAGATTCGGGGACGAATCCTTTTAAGGAGGGGAGAATGTGATACCCTAGAACTTGAGAGCGATCCTAGGGTTTTCTTCCTTTGTTGTTTCGGGAAGAATGAGGGAAAATTGTTGGGGAATTAAATAATTGAAGTTTATGAGGCATATTGATATTAAAATTTGGGGTTTTCGGGCTAGGATTAGTGGGTCGAGGAAACCTGGGCCACGGCCGGGAATCCCTTTTTCCCTTTCCCCCTCCCCACGCCCCAAAGTGGGCCGGCCCACTTTGCTCCTTAGGGGTGGCGCCCCCCCCATGTGGCCGGCCACCCCCATTGCAACCCTAGCCGCCCTTGCATCCACTTGACAGCAGCACCATCTCCTCTCCCTCCCCTGCATGGTGGCTCAAGGATTCATCGCGGATCGTGAAGAAAAATTCGAGAAGAGGATCCGTGGAGGCGTGGGGATCAAGCAGATTTCGTTTTCGGTGTTCATCGCGTGTTCTTCGTGGGATCTCAAGGTAGAACTTTAGGTAAAATTCCCAATCTTTTACCCCCTGTTATATCTAGGATTAGGAGTGTTTTAGATCTGGTGGTGATTGGATTGGATGGGATTTGAAGGGGGAGAAGGGTAGATGTTCACGTGGTACTGTTTTTGGAAGGGAAGATTGTGCAGCGCGGATTGTTTCGCGTTTTTCGTGGCATAGATGATTTTTCCTGCGAAAACCTATAACTAGAAAGTTGTAGATAACGTCGAGACATAGCTTCTGTAATTTTTTCAGAATTTTTGGGAAAGTGTTCTGAGAGTTATCGCTGTTGCAAACCGACGAACAGAATCTGGGAACAGATTTCATCCACTGTGTTGGACGACTGTTTAGGCATATTTAACAGAGGAATTAGAATTTATGATCTTCTGGAAAGTTGTAGATCTCGTCAATATCTAGCTTCTGTAATTTTTCATATTTTTATGTTCTGTAGAAAAAAGATACGAAAAAGAGAATGGGGTTGCTGCTGTTCGATCCGGACAGATCGGGGTTTCGGTGTTGGAAAAGGGGAACGGGTTGTAGGAATTGCGTGTTTGAGTTGTGTGATCAGTTGTGCTGTTATTACATACTGAAAATATGCTTGTACAGGTGGTGCCCCTTCTGGGCCTTAACTAGATCCGTCGTCTCGTCGGTAAAGGCAAGTGGAAGTAGTGTTATGGTTGAGCTATACCTCGTGGTTTGCATTGCCTTCGTTATAATCTCCGATTACATTAATCATACATGGTTTAATCAATTGCTTTGATGATTGCGATATTTAGATTAGCATTGTGATGATGTGCTTTGGCTATGAATCATGAGTAAAGAGAAGAATGATGTTGTCTACTTGTTGAATTGTCTAAATAGTTCATCTCAATGTTATTTTTTTCTACCCATGTTATATGAGGGTATGCAAACATGTGGACTCCATGTGGAAGTTTGTGAATGAATTCATGCATGAAGCATTAACTGCATATTCATGCATTGGAAGTTTGTCGACGCCTTGGCGTCAGAGTCGCAGTACAACACCGTGTGTTCTGAGAAAGGGCACGGTGAGGAGGATCATGGCATAAGCATGTGCATCAATCATATGCATTTTACTGAAGTGGTGTGGACTCTTTGATGTGGTATTGTATATGAGGAATGTGGAATGATAGATATATGGTGGATGTTTTATTTGTATTAGTTGTTCGCTTCTTTGAGATTACCCAATCTCACCCCTTGTTATTTTGTTGTTTTCATAGTTCTCATGAGTCGTAAGATTGAAGGGTGGGCTTAGTAGCACAATCAACCCTCCGGGTCATCCACGAACCACATGGACTAGTGCATTTAATAACTCATTAGCTTGCTGAAATGTTATTAATCATAGACCTGTTGATGTCCTCTTTGGAGCTGTGTTTACGTTTATGTTTGTTTTCTGGTTGATTTAGACTTGTTATCTCTAGTATTGATGCTTTTATGTTATTCCTGATTGTAATGTTTATTATGAATCTTGTTGTCGCTTCCGTTTTGTCCTAATTTTAGGGGAGATGCTGTCGAAATTTTCTTGTACGACAGTTTAGATTTGTAGGGTGTTACATTTACCCTTTTTGAACCTAACGGAGGGCGAATACGACGAAAAATCGGATTTTAACTCGAAAGGAGTCCAAATTCGATTTTTGTCGCAGCGATGAGACATCTACGGCATTAGGTACCCATACGCGTCGGATTCGAGGATTTTGGGACTTTGGAACGTGAAATTGGTCCGAATGCCCAAAATGCATCTTTTCGCAAATCTGCCCAAACAGCGGGTTTGCATTACGCGTATTGATTCCGGTAGTGCAGTAAGGTCCTACGTGACTGAGAGCTCGACTACAGCCTCGATGCACGACGATCGAACTCCCAAAACTCGAAAACCTAAAAGATCCCGAATTCGATTCTGGACCCGAATCGAGCTCAAACTCGATTCCTCCGCGAGAATCGACCTTCGAGGCATGGGATACATTCGATAGTCGTTTTCTCGATTTCCCGGAGCTAAGGTTTCAAAGGGAATTCTCTGAAAATTCGAGAAACGACATCCTGAGGCGAATGAACCCAACGAGGGGTAGACCAGGGTTTACGGAATGGATCGACCACGCAAAACAATTCTTCTAATCCTAACCTTGGTCTAGCAACCTGAAGAATTGATGATCTACTACTAGAACTAGGGTTTTCTAGAGCTAGATCAAAGGGGAAAAGAAGAGGAGGGGCTAGGGTTTAAGATTAACCCTAGGGAATGTGCTCAAACCTTGAATCCACCAAGCAAGAAGCTTCTTAGGGGCTTGAGGATGCTTGTTTGCACCTTGAACTTGCTTCCTCTTGCTCCAAACTACCTCCACCCGGTCGGATTTGAGGAGGAGAGGTGGAGCTTGGGAAAAAGAGGAGAAGAAGAGGAAGAACAAGAGAGAGGAGGAGTAGGGGCAAATGAGGGGAGAGGGGAGGAGGAGGAGGCTCTCCCCAGGGTTTAATGGCGACGTAGGTGGCGCTGGGATTGAGGAAAAGGAGGAGTGACCGTCGACGTGAAAAACAGGGGCACTGTCCCCCGTGCTCGACGCTCGGCTGGCAGTACCACCTGGGCAGGCTGGTACTGCCGCTCGCCCAGCAGTACTGGGCTTACGGCTGCGGTATTGCCGCTCCAGGTCTGGAAACCCTAGATCTTCGCGGCTTTCGCAACGATGCTCAACCAAAAGCAATGGGGACTTTTGGAATAGGTTCGGGGGATCCTAATGAAAGTCTAGGCACTTAGGTTTGGGTTATAACCTATGTGAATTGAAATTTCGCCCGAATTCGAATTCAGGGACTCCGATCGGGGAAATCGAACGAGCGAAACGACAAAATGGAATTGAAAGCAAATAACTCCAAATGAAGAATCGAAAACAATTCAGAGCACTAATCCACACTTAATTATCTTAATTAAGCTTAATTAGAAAACATGGGTGTTACATAGGACATTGAAAAGTGACACCCTTCCTGGTTATGCAAAAATAACTCATATGCACGCAATGTAGAATTAAATCTATATAAAGCCTTAATGCTCTTTTATATGAAAAGCGTCATAAATAAAAGTGAAATATTGCGAAACCAACTTTAAAACACACAGAGAAATCCCCTAATAGTGCCTAAATAATGATTAAATAATCTTTTAAGGTGCAGCCGCATTCGTAAAACAAAAACTGAACCGTTATCGTGTAGATTTTAGAAGCACTCTGTGGTATATGGACTACCAGATTCTAAAAAAAATTAATTTACACCTTGCTTTGCATCTAAATCCTACTAATGCAATAACCCTAAGTATTATGATAGTCGTAACTACCGGGATTTAGAACGGTACTACCGGAGATTGGTAGTACCGCGGTCTAAGAGTAGGTACTACTGGAAAATAATAGCCCCTCAACTAATGTCTTAATGCTATTAATTAGAATAATCTTAGCTTCTTGAATTCAAAGAATGAAAGTAGTATAAACGTAAAGGAGCCTCACATAAGCTAAGTACAAACAATAGTTAAAGAACCTAAAATCACCATATTCTTCTTGATAAGTTTTAATTTGGTATTTAAGTGTGATTTATTTTTGCCCTATTTGATCTGTTGTTATTTGCTTTTGCCCCGATTCCTATCGTTTAAACACGTAGCTGACAACATTTCGGAGTCCGTTGATAACGACCCCAACTAAAATCCCAAATACAATCTCGAAGAAGAGCAAATAGGCAAGCACCCTCCTTCAATCATTTTGATCTCATATTTTATGGTGTCTATTTTGTTTTTGTCAAAGTAATATGCATGTGTGTACTTTCTGTAAAGATTTCTGTCTTGAGAGTATTGGTAGTTATAGCTAGACTCATGGAACTTCCTTAATAAATATGACTATATGAATCTTGGTAACCGTAAGTTAGGGTTAGACAATACATAATGTCAACCGAGATATATGCGACTACTTAACTACTACGCTTAGACATGCTTTAGTTAAGGAAGGGAAGAATGGTACATTTGAGTCTATGAAATTTAAAATGGTTGGTAAAGGATACTAATATGTTCGTAAAAACAAAAATAAAATTATGATTTAAACTGGGGAGATATGTTATAACTAGACGTACAAGGGATGGACTTGTATGGTGCAAGGGATGGACTTGCATGTAGTCAGGAGGAGATCTCGCCTAAGTCAACCTAAGGACCGAACTTGATGTAATCAACTGAGTCAAATTATGCAACCACATGTGCTAGTTATGGAATAGCATTAACTTAGTAAATTGGTTGATGTTTAACATTGCATTTTGGTAGGCCGAAGTAGTATGGACGCATCGGCTGAATGGTGTCGTCCTAGGTGCTCCCTCGTCGAGGCGTTGGGGTCAGAGCATGCCAATACAACTATAAATGCCTTGCTATGGGGAGGACGAGGGCGATGAGTTGTGAAACCTTTGTGAGTACAGGTAGTACGGCTAGTGACTTCTGCTGCCATAGCAAGGGCGCAACATTACCGGGCTGATGCCTACTTTAGCTAATTGAACGATTTCATCGCAGTCTAGCAAAGCGAGTATGGTGAGTATCGCTTGGCATGGTTGACATGATTGATAGAATGTGTCTGTGGGTAGTGTACACTCTCTGTAGAGAATTGAACCTAACCGATTAGCGGTGCTCATGATCAAGAGTAGCTTGGGACATAATGTCAAGTATAGCATTTTTGGTTTTGGTTTCGAAAACATCTTAGAAAATGGTTATATGATGGATTGGTTTATTGGTTTGATGAGTTGGCTGTGATTCATTCATTGTTCATGGCCATGGAGGGTCATGAATAGTTGTTCAAACACTTTACATACTGTTATTAATTTCTTATTAAATGCTCTTTTCAATTCCGTCGTTATTTGTTATATATAATGCATACTTATAAATAAAATTTGCTTTATGCTGAAAATGAACCTAGTATAGAAGCTTACTTCCATTGAGATAGGCATGCATGAATAAATACTTCCATACACTAAAGTCTTGCGAGTACATACGTGTACTCACCATTTGCTCAAACTAATATTGTCTACACGAAGGTAATGTTGAGCTACCCGATGAATCCTACCTCGCTCACGGGTCCGACAATGTTTTGGATGGATGAATTGGGTTTTTCCCTAGCCAGTTGCCTATGGGTTATGGATGGTATACTGTTGTTGTACTTTTGGACTTGTGTATATTTCCACTGCTTTTTACCTCTCACGTGATATATTTTGCCGGTCGGTCATAGACATGTAATATTAAGTAGATGTAATAGTTCTAGTCTACTTTTATATCATTTACAAATGTGTATGTGTGATGAATCATCTCAAATGCGGGTATGTGGGTGCTAAGCTTTGATCTTGCACTACTATGGAGAGGGACATCAGTGGCGGCTCGTAAGAGACATCAGTGGCGGTTTTTGAACCGCCACAGATTAAGCGCCAGTGATAATCGGAGATTTTCAGAGGCGGTTTGAAAACCACCACTGATAATACTAATTAGTGGCGGTTGGAGAGAAAAACCGCCACTGATAATGATAATATCAGTGGCGGTTCCAGCTAAAAACAGCCACTGATAATTCCATATCCGTGGCGGTTCGACTAAAAACCGCCACCGATAGTGCATACCATCGATGGCGGTTTTTAATTGGCACCGCCACTGGTATGCACTATCAGTGGCGGTTTTTAGCTGGAACCGCCACTGATAATCCCGTCCGACAATAAAAAAAACCTGCATTTCTGGCTAGCCTCAGGAAACTGCTAGCCATGCCCTCTAAAACAAAGACACAAATGAAGTACAGATATAGTAACAAGTAACAACTTAATTGACAATAAGAGTATAATACTAGATTTTGAACCAAAAGGATAACAAAAATAGATATGATCATGTGCAAAGACTATTGGCAACAAATTAGACAAAGAACACTTCAGAATTTCTCCACAGGCCGCACAGGACTACAAACCAAATATTATTCAGATTTTGCAAAGTACAATCAAGGAAAGTTGCTAGACTAAAGCGTCATCGAGGCAAAGTTGTCATTTAGAAGCATAATTGTGAAAGTAAAATGGCTTATCACAGGGCAATCGTCTATGATATAATAAGAAGTACCTCAATAGAAAATAAAAATGATCGGTGTCTTCTTTCATTCACTGGTCCCTTGCGCCTAGATTAATTTTAGCTGTAAGACATAATGCAAATGAGTACAAAAACAAGAATCCATTCACAAAATAGATTAGCCAGGTAATCTTTTAATGCAAATGTGTTTCCTTTAACTAACATCCTACAACAAACAAGAATCCATTCACATGTCTCACTATAGTGGAAGGTCACTACTACAATGAAGAACATATACATCTCGAAGTAATTAGCATAGCAAATGTGTAGTAAGGACACAAAGATAAATAAGATAAAATTAGAAACATGAGAATGGCAGTAAAATTGTGCGAGAAATCAAATAGATGTAATATTGAGCTTTGTCTTACTTGACAAGTGAGTACAGCGTGTATCAAGCAAATGTTCTTACTGCATTGAATTTCTATTTGGATTACTTTGTTTCCTAGTAGACAATACTCAATAAGAAGGAATATGGCAAATATGGAATATATGCTAAAGCAATTAACATGAAAATACACCAAGAGATCACCTAAAACACATCATTTTGCAGGAAAAGAAAACTATGGTACTAAAAAAGTATAACAAATATGAAGACTTAAGGCAGAATCATCCCATTTCCATGAGCAATGATCATGTGATGAGCACGATTATAGGTGCAGCTAACATCTCAATTCGGTTTATTACCTTTGTATCCGACATCCTTGAGCTACCGAGGTGTTAGGTTCAACAAGTCGTGAGAAAGTAGAGATACAAAAGGAAAAGGCCATTAGACAACTATCAAACATGACATGTACTAATCAGAACAACTTGTACCGATGAGAACATGATAATTCAAGAGAAGCATTAGGACAGATGGAAACCTGATTGATCAAGAAAATTCTTATTTTGTGATTCAGCACAACAATATGAGGAATGGTGACAATCAGAGAGATTTCAAGCATTTTCGACAAGTATTGCCAAATGAATTTTCATCAACAATGAACCAATGACATCAAACACATCTATTATTTTCATATCTTGAAGTAGGATCCATAAGGGATAAAATAATTGTAAGTTCCAGCTATAGTCAGAATTTGAGAAACACAATAACATTAATGCAAAAATGCTGCAGCTAAAAGGTTTTGCTCCAATAACCATTTGGACATCTTGAAACTAGAAGTACCATATTACCCGGTCTACAGCCGCTTATAAGGTCAGATGATCCCCCCATTCCCCAGACCTGCAGGGAGATACATATGAAGCTATGAAGCTGTTGACACTACATTTTATTTTATAAGCATTTTTTGTATGATATAAACTTCCAAGTTATTAATATTGGGCAATAAAACAACAAAGCAGGACAAACTTTATGATTTTTTAATATAAACTTTATGATTTTTTTTTAGTATTACAATAAAACAACAAATAAAAATAACTGTACTAATATGACATTGCACAAGAGAAAGTAATAACAGTACCTTGTGAAAGCCATTTTGCTGATCATATGCCTCAACAGTTCCATAGTTATAACTACATTGAGTCAAAACATGTCAAAATTACACTAACCAAGTGATTATAGTTTGAGAATATGATAATTCGCAAGTAACTTTACAACATATTAAGTGCTGACCACAATCTAATGTGACGCCCAACAAGCACTTCACCTGTATCTTTCATATGCTAATAGAGAACACATTAATTCACCAATTAAGTAACTCAAAAAAGAAATATGGCCAAAAGCACATGCAAACATAGGCCAACATTGTGAGAACAGGTTAACAATGGTGAAGGAGGAGTTCACGATGAGACGAGAGAATAATTATATCACAAAAACCAATCAGCATTACAACATTCAGGTGTAATAGATCGATAATTATATCACAAGCAAAACTATTATATCACACACATTGTAATAGATCGATAATAAATAAGATTAGTCATATTGACCAGTAGAGTATCTTCTCGTTTCTAAAGTTTGTCATGCTCTCGTTTACAATTTACAAGTCCACATCCAAGACCTAGTATCTTCTGACACAATCTTAAGCCTACGAGCCTTTAGGGATTCTTTGGAGGCGAATGACATTTAACAGCAGCATGGAGCAATTGATCATTGTTGTCTTCATCATAAAACTCGCCCTTTTTGTTGATGACTTCCTTCATGATGAAGTAAGCGAGCTGTCCCTGAATGGCTTGGATGTCAAGAGGATGTAGTCCTGTCGTAGGCAATTTGAGGCGCTACAAGTACGGAAAATAAATCTAAGAGTATATATAGAAATTGAGTGGTGCAAATAAATGTGCAATGTTAGCATGACAAACCTCTACGTCATTGTCTATTATTGTAGAAGATAAGATTTCGCGTATGTATTGGCACACGAAGTACCCACATAAATTTGTGCCTTGCGACTGCTTGTGACACTACAAAAATTGAATAAACTAAATTGTCATGGAAGGAGTTATTTACTATGAAATGCGATATAAGAATATTTCTTGCGTGCGTACCGGAAATTTAGTTCGGACTGAAAGGATTTACGGAATGGGCGGTATCTCAAGCTCTTTGTACAATATCTTTTGAACGCCGCATTCATTACTCTTAGCAGCTCTTCGTAGTCTTTTTATCTTTGTCCATCGAATCCATGACCAAAGACAACTTGCTCTTTTAGAGTCACTACTACAAGAATCGATGGAACCTACATATACATGTATGATGCTATAGTCATTAGCCCTATGATAAGAGAAATGAGCGAATTCAACAAGTGATTTAACTAGCCAGTGAGAAACTTACTTAAAATTGTATGGAACAAGTATGAATTCCTTGTCTTGTAATTTTAGCAACGCCCTGTATATGTATTCCTCAACCTCATTTGGTGCTCTTAAGATTTCGATGCCTGGCACACCGTTCCTGGGTCGAGGAATCCCACTGGGCCCTTGGTTCTTCTCAATTCAATAGTCTCGTATCTAGATAAGGAAAAAGTTAGACAAGACATTTATCGGTATTACGTGAATGTAAACCATGATTTATATAGTAGACACTTACAGTATCCAGCATCGCAAAAAAGACACGTCGAGGGCGTCGTGATAGAACAAGTTGTGCAAGTTATCGAATTCTATCATGAAGTAGCCAACCCCCTCATGGTGAAAATGTTCTTCTCCGTAAATGGCAGTGATCATCTTCGGGAGTAAATGTTGATTGGATCGCGTCATGTACCAGTCATGTAATCGCTGCATCATGAGTGTTAGGCTCTTCAACTTCGATTCGGTGACTAATGGCTTTCCAAGCTCGTATTTCAGCCTTTCGTGATTAGCTTGTACTTGAGATTTTGCTTTTCCCTTTCCTTTTCCTCTAATGACATCATACTCTGTTCTGGCTTCGCCTGATCTAACTGATATGGCTTGTCTAACGGGCCATTTCTTCGGATCAGGTGTTGTACCTTTGTCTTTTGAAGTGGTCACACTAAGCTTTTGATGTTGAGGCGCTGGTGACGAATGGGCTCCTAGAGCAGGCTCCTTTATAGTGGGCGCACTAGCCATTTGACGCTCAGGTGTTGGTGATGAATGGGCGAGTTGTACTGCAGAGAGGTGGCGGTTGTACTGCCGGAGAGGTCTGGCGGTTCATGATCCAAGACGATGTCACGCTTACGCCATGGATGAAAGTGTGAACGGCACTTCCTAGAGTTGTGACCTCATCATTGCAAGGCATTTCGGTCCAACCTCAAGAAGCTGTGGAAGCACCGTGTCCACCTGGACCTTTGCATAACCTGGAGCTATCGGAGAGTTGTGCAAAACATCCCCTTGTTGGTATGGATAAGCTATCCTGTAGCGACTGTAAAAATATGTTCATGATAGGCACATTGAGCTGGCAGGGTGTGGGGTCTTGTATGTCGTCCACGGGATAATGCGTGTTATCCGGTTGTACCAATGGTGTGGACGCCAGCGCAATCGCTACGGCGATTCGAGGGTGGCGAGGAAACGATGTTGTGTCCTTGCGGCGGCTCATGGCTTCTTGTACTTTTGTTGAACTTGTTGTTCTATGGTGCTTTGTAATTCTTGAAGCATCTTTTGCTTCATCTCCTCCATAGCCCGTTCCGCGCTCTTCGTTCGCTCTCTTGCGACTCTGTCTGAGTCTCCGTGCTCGGGAAACCAATCTTCCAGGAACCTTGACCCCTACGCCTGCGTGTCCGACCAGGATGCTCTTTATTTCCCAAGGCTGCTTTGTTAGTTCGTCCTTCTCCTATCTGCGTGAAAATTTCCTTGGGTGGACTCGGCGTGCAGCTCCTGAATTCGTTGGGAGATTACTTCATCATCGTTGCTTTTGAATGATAAGCCCCCACTAGGCATGACAGATGCCCTTGCTAGCACATAATGCTTAACTCGGTCCGGTAGTCCGCCAAGGGACTTGTGCCACCGATCGGATTGCATCCAATTCTTGCCTCTCCCGGTGAGGAATCTTACCCGCGTACCCACTCGTGCCTAGTCCGTGGGGTGAGTGTTCATCCTTGCGATCTGGCGGTGGTCCTCACTGGATTTTATTGCTTTGCCGTCTTGCTTCATCGCAATAAATTCATCCCAATATGGCTCTACTTTAGGATAATCTCTGGTGGTCGACCGATTTTTCATCACATATTGCGTATTCAGCTTGGACTTGAAGTTCCTCCATCGACATCCATTGACATCAATGCATTGCGGCGCGACGAGCTCTTCAGCTCCTTCAGGGAATTCGAAAGTTTCTTTCAGCTCTGTCCATAGATCCATTTTGATGGCGTCGGGCACTTTGTGCCAATCCAAATAGGTGATTGGCACTTTATCCCTTGCGATGTACCCGCATGTTGACCTATATTTTGCTGCTGTTTTTGGCGGTTTAACCGGGACTCCAGCATCTGAGACCTCTGAGATGGTATGCCGGCCTTCAGGCTTCTTAGTTTTCCCTCGGCCTCGACGTCTTGCAACGGGAGCATCAGCATCTCCGGCAGCGATGGAGGCCTCGGCACCTTCGGTGGTTGGATGGTCCAACAGGTATCTGCTCGGGCTTGAGTTCGGGGACGGGTTGGAAGCATCCTCCAACCCAGGCTGGGCCTCAGGCTCCATAAGAACTACATTTCGAAAGTAAACATAGTCATTTCGAAGATAATGTGAACAAGAGGTCTTATTGTGTAGAGATCAACCGATGTGATAAATAATGTTGAGAAGTCCTAACCGAGTGTAAAACTACTCTGGCAGCTATAGAAGGCAGCTAAGACCGGACTAGGTAGGTTTACAAGTTGCGTTGCGTCGGATAAAAATATGTAGTTAAAAGCAAGGCGGCTAAGACCAGAATAGGTACATCCTTAAGAACAGCAATTTGATTAAAAGAGAAGAAGTCTTGTAATAATTAGGTCTTATGGCCAAGTTCTTAAGCAATGAGGTAAGAAACAAGAATCTTGGTGTCCGAGCACCAAGAACTCCTCGAGGTCTCTGGCGCCTCGAGTCGCACCTATTGCTCTTGAAGAACATGAACACCATAAGATGCAAATAAAGAGAACAATAAAAACCCTAGTGTCCGAAAGCACTAGGAACTCCCGAGATTAACGCACTCGGGCCGCCCTACTAAAGAGTAAAGACTACTTTAATATCATCTCTTGGTTGCAGCATACGGGCACCTTACTAGTATATACTAATACTTGAGTAAAACTTAGATAGGTTCAAATGATTCATGTTTCAGAAAGGTTAAACTAGTACGCATAGTTAACTCGAATCTTTATTCAAAAGATAGAACTTTATTCAAAAGATAGAGCCAAATCCTTAAGCAAGAAGGAGAAATCAAGTTCAATATATATATATATCCATTCATCCAAGTAAGTTTTCCAAAATTTGATTCTATTAGAATCCTCATATCTTACCCAATAGAAATAAATAAATATGAACCAGAAATAAAGATGGGTAGTAAGAGATTTAAATTAGTAGTAGTAGAATCGGTGGCCTCGGACTTTATGCAAATCAAAGTTACGAGGGTTGCGTCATGTGTCCCCTTTAAGTTGCAAGTACTCCCCCGGCGTATTGCAATCAAGGTTTCGCTATGACGCCATCCAACCCGTAAATATGAAAATACATGAATCATCATAGACCCATGAGAAATAGTCGACATGGTATCGCCTATCATCTACCATGTAAATCCATTGATACTAAAGCCATTATCCATGAGTCAAGCACTACAAAATACCCAGAAATATTTTCGTGAGCATAATATCAAGTCATCATATACCATGTAACCCCAACCAGTACCGAAACCATGATTATCATGCCATAACTGAATACTTGAGAACATCATAGCAGAGCATAGCATCAATTTCATCATCTGCTATGCAAATTAATCTATACCAGAGCCACTGTTAATACCATTTCATGGCTAAGCATTTAGATCATCAAAAGCGTAGCCTAGTATCAGTCATCAAGTACTAAGCATAATCTTTCCACAACAATTTCAGTATAAAAATTTGTTAATACATTATAACCTCATTACTTTCTCTCCACCAAAACCCCCATACATCACAGATCACAATAGTATGCTCAATCTCAGTTCATAGGAACTAGATAAAAACCAACTGCGCATTGAGCAAATGACACAAGATTGTTACTTTCACTCAGTCAAACAAGCATTAAGCATACCAAGTCGGGTCGGGGCCTCACCTTCAATGGCGGGGACGACCTGGACGGGGCCGGAGCAGGGAAGGGCGGGGGTGGCCGACGGGGGCGGGGACGATGCCAGGAGAGCTTGTGCCGGGCGGGGACGGGCCGGACGAGGGCGCCGAGCGGGGGTGGCCGAAGGGGGCGGGGACGACGCTAGGAGAGCTTGTGCCGGGCGGGGACGGGCCAGACGAGGGCGCCGGCGGGGTGGCCGACGGGGCGGGACGACGCCGGCGCGAGAGGGAGGCGGCGGGTCGACCACCGTGGCGAGGATTAGGGTTCAAGAGAAGCTAGTGGTGAGGACCGACCACCGTGGCGTGGTATATATTGGGGACATATCGGTGGCGGTTGTTAATTAAAACCGCCATCGATAAGATTTATCGATGGCGGTTGTTTATTAAAACCGCCACAGATAATATGCTCGATGGCGGTTGTAATTAAAACCGCCATCGATAAGATTATCGATGGCGGTTGTTAATTAAAACCGCCACTAATACTATTTTTCAGATTTCCTTCTATTTTAAAGCTATGAATTAATGTATTAGTGAACCTATCATATATATTAACTACTAATTATTCATAATTAAATTATCTATGATATATAAATTTATATTCTTATAAATTTGAATCCATGATTGATATAAATTAATATAAAGAATATTTTCCGTTTCCTTCTATTATAAAGCTATGAATTAATGTATTAGTGTACCTATCATATATATTAACTACTAATTATTCATAATTAATTTATCTATGATATATAAATTTATATTCTTATAAATTTTAATCCCTGATTAATATAATGCAATGAATTAATATAAAGCATATTTTTAACAAAAAAATGCCATTACTCCACATAAATGCATATTTCTGACATTACATTTCTATTACCCCACATAAATACACACATTACTCAATGCCATTACTCCTAGCTAATTATTTTCTTTCACAATTTGGCCTTCTTCATGATCATCACGATGATAGGTGGCTTCCTGAGTGGTTGCTTCCTCGAGCCTGATGCTGCCATCTACAAAAGGAGGCAACTCATCAAACTGGTTGTACTCTTCCTCATCCACGACATTCTCAACTCCGACGATCCTTTGTTTTCCTTGAAGAACTACATGACGCTTCTTATCTGTAAGGTCGATTACATAGAAGACACTGTGCAACTTGCTTCATGAAATGCGAATGGTTCGTCTCTATATCCGACTTGCTCGATGTCCACAAAGTGAAGCCATATTTGTCCACCTTGACACCCTTTGGGAGTTGGACCCAACGACACCGAAACACCGGGATCTTGAAAATGCACGTAGTCGAGCTCCCAAATCTCCTCTATAAACCCATAGAAAAGCTCTTCTTCATCGCTGTATTGTCGTGAGGCATCTATCACGGACACCACTGTTTTGGTAAGTACTTTTCTGAGCTCTCGTGTAAAATGTATATCCATTTATGTCGTATCCTTGCCATGTCACGATTGTACCTGATGGCCCTTTTGCCAACCACCTCAACGTAACACTCGTTTCTTCACCGGACATGTGCTCCTTGAACCAATGATTGAACACACGATTGTGCTCTTTTGTTATCCAAACCTCACGATCGTCCACGATTTTCCCTCTGTAGCTTTTCCTTGTGCATGTCCATAAACGGGGATACCTCGATCGATCACTGCAAGATCGTGAAATGAGCTTGTTCGAACAAAAAATGATCGTAAGAATTTGTGGATTTCTTTCCGATTACTCCTTTGCCAGCTAGCCTCCTCTCATGGCGTGATACAGGCACTCCTACCGGTTCAACCTCGTCCATGTAATCGACGCAGAACTCAATAACCTCCTCAGTTGCATAACCTTCTACAATGGAACCTTCCGGTCGCGATCGATTACGTACATATTTCTTCGAACACCCATGTACCTTTCGAGCGGGTACATCGATGCGAGAATCTTGGCCCACAAATATTTATCTCATTCACAAGGTGAACAATGAGATGAACCATGATATCGAAAAATGATGGAGGAAAATACATCTCTAGGCGACCGCAGTGTTGACCACATCAGCCTGCAGTTCATAAAGTCCAACGGGATCGATGACCTTCTGTGAAATCGCGTTAAAGAAGAAACACAACCTCATGATTGCCTCTCAAACCTTGTCAGACAAAATACCTCTAATTGCAATAGGGAGCATTTGTGTCATCATCACATGAAAATCATGAGACTTCATACCAGTTAACTTCAAATCTTTCATCGATACCAGTTTCTTGATGTTTGAGGAGTAACCGGACGGAACTTTCACACTACGCAAGCACTTCTTTCATCGATACCAGTTTCTTGATGTTTGCGGAGTAAC
This sequence comes from Rhipidocladum racemiflorum, assembly GCA_036346355.1. Classification (NCBI taxonomy): domain Eukaryota; kingdom Viridiplantae; phylum Streptophyta; class Magnoliopsida; order Poales; family Poaceae; genus Rhipidocladum; species Rhipidocladum racemiflorum. Next base: position 52,916,875 of record CM070577.1, on the reverse strand, counting down.
CGGACGGAACTTTCACACTACGCAAGCACTTGCAGAGGTCTGTTTTCTCTTTCTTGGACAGAGTATAGCAAGCTGGGGGAAGGTAAAGTCGGCCTTTCCCGGTGTCTTGAGGATGTAGCTCGGCTCTGATCTTCATATCTTCCAGGTCCCTTCGTGCCTTCAGTCCATCCTTTGTTTTGCTAGGAATATTCAGTAAAAGACCAAGCACGCTGTCACATACATTCTTTTCTACATGCATGACGTCGATGCAATGTCGAACTTCTAAATCCTTCCAATAGGGCAAATCCCAAAATAAGGATCTCTTCTTCCACGTGGTTTTCTCGATGCGGGACCTCGAGGTATCCCCCTTTCCAAGTACAACATTAATATCCTTAACCATATCATATACCTCTTCCCAAGAAGAGGCCTTGGAGCTGAACCGTCCTCCTTTGTACCGTCAAATTGTTTTTCATATTACGGTGCGGATGATTCTTTCAAGGCAACCGACGGTGACGCATGTAGACTGTTTTCCTCGAGTTGTTAAGCCACACGCTACTAGTTTCATCCAGGCATTGGGGCAAGCTTTAGCTCCTTTTATAGTACGGCCAGACAGTTACCTAGGGCTGGAAAATCATTGATGGTGCGAGAACAACATTGCGCCGTAGAGTGAAGTACTCCGCTTGTACTCATCCCATACCTGTACACCTTCATTCCACAAGAGCACAAGATCTTCCACCAATGGTTGTAGGTATACATCAATATCGTTTCCAGGTTGTCTCGGCCCTTGGATAAGCAAATGACATCATAATGTATTTTCGCTTCATACACAGCCAAGGAGGAAGGTTGTAGATACAGAGAGTCACGGGCCAAGTGCTATGAATACTGCTCATGTTACCGAACGGATTCATTCCATCCGTACTCAACCCAAACCTTATATTCCTTGGCTCATTTCCGAAGTTCTCCTAAAGAGCCTATCGATGGTTCTCCATCGCGTAATCGGCAGGGTGCCTCGACTTTCCATCCCTCTTTCGCTCTTAGTGCCATCGCATCGCCTTGGCATGTTTTTTATTTGCAAATAAACGCTTTAGACGAGGTATTACTGGCAAATACCACACCACTTTAGCGGGAGCTCCATTCTTCACTTCTATGCCTTCGTTTTCCTCGCCCTTACGCTTGTATCGCGATGCTTTGCACACCGGACATACATGCGTGTCTGCATAGTCTTTGCGATAGAGTATACTGATCGTTTGGACACGCGTGTATTCTTTCTACCTCCAATCCCAAGGGACATACAACCTTCTTGGCAAAATACGTGGTCTTAGGCAACAGGTTGCCCTCTGGAAGCATGTCCGCTAAGAGACGTAGCAACTCCGTGAAACTCTTGTCGGACCAACCATTGCTTGCCTTCAATTTCAGTAGTGAAAGCACAGTGTGCAACTTTGTGTATTCCTCCTTGCAACCCGGGAACAAAGGTTTCTCCGAGTCCTCTATCAAACCCTTGAACTGATTAAACTCTCTCTTACTCAGTAGTTTCCTTCTCGCATCGCGCAACATTTGAGCCAGATTATTGTCATCGTCAACGACCAACCTATCCTCATCGGTTCCATACCCGATGTCAGCTGCCGTATTGGCGGCTTCGTCGTCGTCGACATTATCACATTGAAGTATGATCTCCTCTTCACCGTGCCTTGTCCAACAGGTATAGCTAGGTACAAAGCCCCTCCGAATCAAGTGCAAGTGGATTTGGTCTTTGTCCGAAAACATCTTCTCATTCTTGCAATCAATGCATGGACAATGTATGTACTCCGTCTTCTTTTGCAATCTGTTCTCCTCAGCTGCTCGTAGAAAAGCGAATCGCCCGTCGATGTATTCTCCGTATAGCAGTTCGCATTGTACATCCATCTCCGATCCATCTACAATTAATTAATGTAACAATTAATAATATGCAATAATCTTAATTACATAAATCATTAATCCATTATTTCTTACTATCCAATAACCTTAATTAAATAAATTTAATATATGCTCTCAATCATAATTTATCATCCAAAAGGTAGACAACTTAATCTAATAGAGCAAGGTAGTAAATTCATCATCTCACTAACGGTAAGAAAATTAATGGTAATTAGAAACAAATCTTAAGTACTATGCATAGTCAAAATTAAATTTATCCTCTCAAAGAGGTAGATAATTCATCATCTCAAAATGCAAGGCAACTTCATGATCACCTCTATACCATATACATTAAATTTAATGTGTATTAATATCCAACAATCTTAATTAAATAAATTTAATATATGCTTGCCATATTTTGTCATCTAAAAAAGGTAGACAACAAATAATCTAATGGAGCAAGGTAATAAATTCATCATCTAAATATAAATTAATCTAAAAAATGCTAGGTAAATAAAAAAAATTTGAATCTAAGCTTTGCCATTGAAGAAAGGAAAATCTTAAATAAACTAGATCTAGCCATTAAATTGCAACTACATCACCACAAATGAAGAGAGGAGAACAAATTACTCACCTTAGAACAACCCTACGAAGTAAAAAGTCAAGTTTCTTTGCAAACAAAATCTCAGATCTGAGATTTTGCTTTTCTTCTCGGGGAGGAAGATGACCATGAGCTCCTGTCAAAGGTCTTTGTATCGACTAGTATATATAGGGGGTTTTATTTGTGGCGGTTCTAAACAAAAACCGCCACAGATAGTGGACTATCAGTGGCGGTTTAGGGTTAAAACCGCCCCTGATAGTTGTCGCAGTATTTGTGGCGGTTATAACCACAAACCGCCACTGATAGTCGACTATCTGTGGCGGTTTGGAACAAAAACCGTCACTAATGATCCTGGCACCGATTTCCACTCAAGAACCGCCACTGATACTCCTATTAGTGGCGGTTCCAAACAAACCGCCACTAATAGGGCGTCTCCTATTTGCAGTTTTGTAGTAGTGTTGGAAACTAGCACTAGAAACATATCCGGGTAGTCGGAATTATTCTCAACCATTTGACGCATAGGCACGAGCGGCCGTCATTCCTTAACTACTGCGACGCACACCCCTCGGTGGGTGTGGGCGCTACTAAGGTTCCGATACGGGCGGCATGTGATATGCCTGAATAGATTGACCTCAATCCCGGTATGTTTCTCAGAAAGTGGCAAGAACTCTCTTGATTGCGTAATTGTGTATGATGGAATCAGATGGTTCATATTTGTTTAGGTGAGGACCATTTGATTAACATCTATGAATGGGACTAGTTGTGGACAGTGAACATACACTTAAATGGAGTATGGATGTCACTTCTTGTCTAACGCGTGAATGAGAACCGATCCACGCTTCTGGGACCCCACAGTTAGTTTGTATGTTCCAAAAAAACTGAGATTTCGTTGGCTTTAGTCGGTTCTGATTAATTCCTGACCATACAACTGATATTTCCTTGTGTCTTTTAATTCCCAGGTAAACAGTACTGAAGTATTTAAAGAGAGGCTGTTAAGTTGCGTAAGACGGCACATCACCACACTGTTTCAAGTATAAGTCCACTCTTTGTAAAGCTCATCCACCCTAGCTATGGACAACGGAAGTATTGCAAAAAAAGAATCCAGTGGAGAGCTGTTCGTCCGTAGGGTCGCAAGGTGTGGGGTAGTTCTGAAGTTCAAAGTCGGCAAGTACGGAAGAGTACTTCCCAATGAAGCTCCCATATCGTCACAGGAGCTGAGCTTTAGTGACAGCGAGATCGGAAGTGATAATATGGAAAATGTAGCTCTTAGCAACGCTGAGAACACAATCTCTTTGCTGGAAAATTCTGAGATCGGCAACAACGACTATGAGAGTGGAATCCCTTTGTTGAAGAACACCGAGCTAGAACTATCTGAGAATAGAATCCATGGAGTTACTGAGGTAAACAATGTTGTCATGGAAATTAACAGAATTGCATCATTGGAAAATGTCGCCATGTATAATACTGTGATTAGGATAAATGAAATTGGTTCATCTGATAGTCCTAAGGTGGACAATGCTGAGGGTGGCGGTGTCTGTGGCAGCGAGGCCCAGGTTTGCCATCAGTGTGGCAAGAGCTTCCAGACGATCAACGCACTGAACGGACACAAGGCGAGTCACCGGCGGAATGGGTACAAGAGCCTGCGCATAATGCCAGAACCACCAATATCACCTGCGACAGAGAAACACGAGTGCAAGACGATCTGGGAGGCCTCATTTACCCTAGTTAACATATCCATGGCTTCTGAGTGGCAGCCTGATAATGTCACCGATGCGATCGAAGTCACCAGCTCTGATGATCTGGGCAGCGGGGACATGAAGCAGATGAGGGAAGTCGCCGAGATGCTGATAACATTGCCTCAAACAGTTCACGAGGACACCGTGAAGGAGGCACGGGGTGTTGGAAGGGGTTTCATGTGCACGACATGCCACAAGAGTTTCCCTACGTACCTGGCCCTGGGACGCCACAAGCCTAATCACAACAAGGCCAAGCACATCCGGCTAGATGATGGTGCCACCAGCAGCTCCAATGGAGGAGGTGATGAGGAAACGGGTTATCACAATCGGTTCTGAGAAAGTCATCACAATCGGTCAGAACCGATTGTAATGATTCTTATCACAATTAGTTCTTTCTCAGAATCAATTGTGATAACCTGTTACCAAAATTTACAAATGACATACACGTATCACAATCGGTTTTTTAGTAGATGAAGTGACAGTGAAATATCATTTTGTAGTAGTGTGGACTCGACTGCCAGAGGCTTACGCGCGTAATGCCGTTTGTCGTTGGCTCAAACATGAACCTGAAGAATTAAAAACTTAATTAATTAAGGAAAGATAGAGTGGATCGATCCGTTCTGAATGATCTAAAAGATATGAGTAAATATCTTTTCTACTAATGTTTAATGTGTAGTAAGCATATATAGAATATTGCCAATTTTGGGTCTAAAATAAGGAATCAATTCGAGTGGTAACTACGAAATAAAGATGAGCTGCACGCATTCCGCACCAGATGGGTATTGTAGGACCGAATATAGCAATCAGAGGGGGGGTGAATGATTGTGCGGAAGCTAAAACCAAATTCTTGATCTATTAAAAGTTTACCCCAAAATAGAACTAAATAATTGCCTCGTTTTCGAAAAAAACAGAATGATAGAGGTTTGGTAAAACGCTAATTCTCGGAGATCCAACCGTCCGATCGATCTGAAATTTGGACACAAGAAACTAGATTCCAATACGAATCAAACCCAAAAAGAATCAGCTCAATCGGACTTACGGATCAAAAGTTATGACCTTCGCAAGCTTACTGTTCCAGAAGATGGCGAGAATAAATCTAACTAGAATTGTAGCTCGCCGAAAGATTTGATGAACTTGATCTTTATTTCTCCTTTCTTTTGTCTAAAATACACCAAACAAAAGAGTACAACCCTAAAGCTTGCTCAAAGCTTGATTGCCTTCAACAGGAGGCAACCCCTCTATTTAAAGAGGGCAAACACACCTAATCCTAGAAGGAGTCCTAATCCTAGAAGGATTCCTAATCCTAAAAGGATTCCCACTCCTAATCCTAGAAAGAGCATGTATTCAACACAACTCCACTTGGCCCAACCTGGCCGAGTACAACTCTTGCACGCGTATGGCAACCCTACCATACTCACGTGACTAACACTTTGCACGCGAATGACCTCATGCCATTCTCACGTGACTAACCATTCTTCATGTGCACCATTCTCTTAGCCCGAATGTCCCGCATGACATCCTTGACCACCAAGACCTTAGTTCCCCCTGAACCTAGTCCCGAACCTCAGTTCCTCCATGAACCTAGTTCCATCCGTCATTGACCACATTAAGCCCTCGAGCAATACCTGCACATGAACAAACCACAAAACGATTCCGAGCACAAGTCCGCGACTTGACTCACATTAAACCATGCAACCACTCACAGGAGTGCATTGCATTAAATATTCTAAGAACACGATTTCAAAACACGAACAAAAACCTTTGCAAAAATCAAAAAGCTTTTCAAATAATCAAACTGATTTCAGATCTTTTTAAATAAAGAAACCAAAAAATAAATCTTGTCGAAATATCAAACTGGTTTCAAAACTTTTTCAAATACTCATCATCAAAATCAACTGGATCAAAAATAACGATCCTTCAATCTCCCCCTTGATGAGTAATTTGACAAAACACAATATAAGATTTAACAAGAGATTGAGCAAGAACCAAAAGACCAAATAATCCCAATTCAAAAACCTCCTTGACTTGTTCTCCCCCTTTTTGACAAAATAGTCATCAAGATCTCAAAACTCCCCCTTAATGAATGCAGTATCTCAAGCTTTGAAGTATATTCAAGGTATATAATCAAAGTAAAACATTTGAAGAGTTTTTAGGAGAACTTTCTCATTTTGTATCAAATTATCCAATGAGAAAGCAAATTGTGAGAATATGGAGGCTCTAACACATATAATAGTTATTGCATAAGCAAATTAGAGCAAACAAGTAAAATGTCATAAACAGATTTTGCCAAAGCGAAAAAGAAATCTATCATGAGCATAGAGAGACTTTCAAATTCACTAATATTTGTCTCAAGCCTTTTTCAACCATTTGAATTTCCTTTTTCTCTTTTAGCAAGTTTGATAATTTTGCTTTGTGATCAACAGGGATGACAAGTAATCAGACACTAGCCCATACTTGTGTATGAGTAGGTAGTTCTTTCTTGTATCTTTCTCAGTTTAAATTGGCAAGTGGCTTCACATTGTTCTGAACTTTTGTTTAGACAAATAGCCTTTTCTTGCATCTTTTGCATTTAAATCCCTGGCAAGGAAGCTGCACATTGTACTAAACTTGTGTTTAGCCAAGTAGCTTTTGCTTGCATCTTTTTCAACTTGCTTTTAACATTAAAACACTGATTTTGCTTGAGATTCATAATGATCATTTGAAGTCCAACAAAAACTCACACATAGTTTCTAATCAGCTCTAGCCTTTCAACAGATGACAAGAAACTTTTAAGCCTATTTCACAAATGCAATACCATAATGAGCAAGAGCCAAAATATTCTCTAAAAGCATCTCAAATTGAATTATTTTAGCCTTTTAGTGATAAGTAAAGCATTGAGCATTAACTTGGCTATATACACAAGAATAATCACCAAAGCTTTGTACTACATGATGCAATGTAAACAGGGTTTTTACTTGAGGTGTAAAGTCAAAATACCACTTATAAAAAATCACTTCTAGGAACCAAAGTCAAGTAACCCAAAAGAGATAAACTCAAGACTCCCCCTCAAATCAACCCATGGGGATGAATGATCCCAAGTTCACCGCGTAAGAAAGCAAAAGCGAGAAAAATCAAGCGGTTTAGTGAAAATATCGACCAAAGTGAGCACCCGAATCAACAAATTTCAGTTCAATAGCTCTTTTTTCAACATGATCTCTAAGAAAATGAAATCTGATGTCAATGTGTCCAAGAAAGAGAATTACTCAAAAGTGGCATGAACCAGATGTACTTTTTCTATCAATTCCACATCCTTAAAATCCTCTTGATAGCTTGTCGATGTGAAGCACGCGGGGAAGCTTGAAAACGAGCACACAAGCACACAGCAAACTCCAATTATCTCATCCTCAACAGCATCATCATCATCTTCATCAACAAAGATACTCTCCCCCTGAACATATGCACATGTACCTGCACTATTTGGACTAGTGCCTTTTGCGAAAACAGAGGTGGAGGAAGCATCTTGAAAAATAACACTTTTAGCACGAGATGCACAAGTGAAGGAGGAGAACCAATTCTTATCATTGGACATGTGGCGTGAGCATCCGGAATCCACTAGCCATATGTTCTCCTTCCTTGCGTGAGAAGCCTACATAGAAGCAGAAAGTGTCGATGTCTCGATCAAGTTAGAAATAAAGCATTTAGGAATCCGATCTTGAGACACACTACGCATAACAAGAGGGCACAACACGAGAATTTTTCTGTGCAAAAATAGATTTATCCTTTCCCGTGTTTTTAGCAACAAAAGGTGTTTGCTTCACCCTGGGCACATAATGAGAAGCATAGTGTGTCTTTTCGACATTCGACTTAGCATTGAACCTTTCTATCCTTTGTTGTTTAGCTAGTCTAAAGCGTAATCGAACTAAATGACCATCTTTACCACAAGTGAGTGCAAGTGTATTTAATATGATGTTTAGCTTTAGAAGTAGAAGCAACATTTGCACTCATCATAGTAGAAGATAAAGTTCCAAAGAGATTTAAAAGCGCTTTCTCGGGCTCTTTGACAATTTCAAACTTTCCACTTTCAAGAGCTTTAACAACAGTTGGAGCATGTGATTTGTGATGAGCATAAGGATCAAAACCTAAACCTTTGTGATGAGTGCTAACTTTTGATTGATCCAAAATCATATTTAGGTTTTTCTTTCCTTTAGTAAAACGCTCTAAACAATCTTGCAAGTAATCAACTTTACGAGAAAGCACAAGACAATTATTGCAAGGAATATCAACCTTCTCTTTCTGTTTGCGACAAGTAGAGCATGAAAGAACCTCATGAGTGAGCATGTTATTAGTCATCTGAGAAACTCTAGCATTTGCATCTTTCAATTTCAATTCAAGAATCGAGCATTTAGGACAAGAGATTGAACCATGCAAATCATCAGTGGAACAGCTAGCATGTTTAACATGTTTCTCATTTTGATGCAATAGGGAAGCATGAACACTCCTTAAAGCAATAACTTCAGATTGTAGCACATCACAAGATTTGCAAGAATCATCATCAGGAATTAAAGATCTAAGCCTTGCAATTTCAGAATTGGAACTATCAATTTCTAGATCTTTTTCTTTAAGAGCCTTCTTAGACTTTTTAAGTTCTGAAGCTAATTTAACCATGGCATACTCAAGCTCATCATAAGAAGGCCTCACCTCTTCAAAATCGGAGTCGTTGTCGCTATCCCTTCTAGTCATGAAACACATCCCGGTGAAGTCATTATCAGAATCTCCCTTCTTGTCCTTCTTCTTGTCATGTGGCTCATCATCACTCTCAAAGTCCACATCGCTAAGATCACACTCCTCTATGGCGGCTAAGACTTTCTTAGCAACTTTTTGAAAATTGGGGCGCCTAGGGGTAGTGTGTCTTGAGCTGCGCGTTGTGCCGATTCCGTTCTTCTTTCTTCTTCAACTTGGGACAGCTTTGCTTTATCATGCCCGGGAATGTCACACTCAAAGCGATTGAAGGACTCCGGTTGTGCCTCCACGCCTCCTCATCCTCACATTGTTGAGTGCTTTAAAAGCACGTGAGGAGATGAGCACAAGATCTTCTTCAGAAGCATCTCAAACTGTTCATCTGAAAAAGAAGCCAATGCAGACATAAGGAAACAAAAGATGGTAGTCAGACGAAGTCTTTGGGGTTAGCAACAAGTGCATGTGTAGAGGACTTATCATCTCTAGGTGACAAGGAATCCATCTCATAAGTTTTTAGTCTAGAATAAAGATCATCCATGGTCAAAGTATCCAAATCAACGATTTGATTAATCGCAGAACAACCATGCGCCATTCAGGACTAAGAGATCTCAAAATTTTACTAGCGTTATCCTCAACTGAATTAGTTACTCCAACACCACGCAAATTACACAAGATTTTCTCAAATCGAGAGAAAAGATCATCAATTGATTCACCTGGTCTCATAGCAAAATCAGAAAAGTCCTTTTGATAAATATTTTTGCGCACTTTCTTAATCTTAGTAGAACCTTCATGATAGTCACATAATGTCTTCCAAACAGAATAAGCGAGCGTAGATGAGAAACTTCGATCAAATTCTTTTCGTAAATTCCTTGAAAAATCAAGTTTCTAGCTTTAGCATTCATATCAACGTCTACTTTATTATCATTGGTGACTATATCAGAACATCAAAAACAGTAGAAACTTTGCACCAAACATCATTACCTTGAGCCTCAATATAGGATTGCATACGACTCTTCCAATAAGAAAAATTCGAATCATCAAGCATAGGAGGATGATTAACATACCTGTCTGACGCCATACCTTAACCTTGCTCTGATACCACTTGTAGGACCGAATATAGCAATCAGAGGGGGGGTGAATGATTGTGCGGAAGCTAAAACCAAATTCTTGATCTATTAAAAGTTTACCCCAAAATAGAACCAAATAATTGCCTCGTTTTCGAAAAAAACAGAATGATAGAGGTTTGGTAAAACGCGAATTCTCGGAGATCCAACCGTCCGATCGATCTGAAATTTGGACACAAGAAACTAGATTCCAATACGAATCAAACCCAAAAAGAATCAGCTCAATCGGACTTACGGATCAAAAGTTATGACCTTCGCAAGCTTACTGTTCCAGAAGATGGCGAGAATAAATCTAACTAGAATTGTAGCTCACTAAAGATTTGATGAACTTGATCTTTATTTCTCCTTTCTTTTGTCTAAAATACTCCAAACAAAAGAGTACAACCCTAAAGCTTGCTCAAAGCTTGATTGCCTTCAACAGAGGCAACCCTCTATTTAAAGAGGGCAAACACACCTAATCCTAGAAGGAGTCCTAATCCTAGAAGGATTCCTAATCCTAAAAGGATTCCCACTCCTAATCCTAGAAAGAGCATGTATTCAACACAACTCCACTTGGCCCAACCTGGCCGAGTACAACTCTTGCACGCGTATGGCAACCCTACCATACTCACGTGACTAACACTTTGCACGCGAATGACCTCATGCCATTCTCACGTGACTAACCATTCTTCATGTGCACCATTCTCTTAGCCCGAATGTCCCGCATGACATCCTTGACCACCAAGACCTTAGTTCCCCCTGAACCTAGTCCCGAACCTCAGTTCCTCCATGAACCTAGTTCCAGTCCCGTCATTGACCACATTCGCCCTCGAGCAATACCTGCACATGAACAAACCACAAAACGATTCCGAGCACAAGTCCGCGACTTGACTCACATTAAACCATGCAACCACTCACAGGAGTGCATTGCATTAAATATTCTAAGAACACGATTTCAAAACACGAACAAAAACCTTTGCAAAAATCAAAAAGCTTTTCAAATAATCAAACTGATTTCAGATCTTTTTAAATAAAGAAACCAAAAAATAAATCTTGTCGAAATATCAAACTGGTTTCAAAACTTTTTCAAATACTGATGAGGACATCACTACCATGGATACGGCCATACTTACAAACCCAATGGAAACCAACAATATCATACAAGGGCCAATTACTCGAGCTCGGGCACGACAATTCAATTACCAGGTGAATGCGTTCCTCGGGTTGCATACAAATAATTTAATGAATGGAATGCTATTTAATCCTTGTGATGATTTTATTGTCCTTAGGAACCAAGGAGAAGGACTCCCAAACGTCAAGCATGAAGCCAATTCTTCCGGTGCACAAGTTCAACTCGGATTCGGCCTCCGGGACAGCACCAACTTCAAACGACCATAACTTTTGATCCACAAGGGTGTTTGAGGTCTATGAGTACTGGTTGGAAAGGTTTCGACGTCCTCTTTCCAACGGATCTGACCCCATCCCCAAATTCCGTCCGAGTCAACGGGAATCTGCAAAACAATTGGCGTCACTTTTCCAAATCGAGAAGACGTGGGCTTTGGGCCTTGTAATAGAGTTGTAGTTGGTATCCTACTGCTTTGGACGTGTTTCCCACGTCCCTACCTCTTATAAATAGCCAGACATCGGCTCCTTAGGGTTTTGGGTTTTATTTGATTAGTTTAGCCAAGTGCAAACTTGATCCTGCGAGTTGTCTTTGGACAGCCACCTTGTCAAGATCGTCAATAAGACTCCACTTTGTTTCGCTTCGATTTTATCCGCAATTTCAGATTGCTTATCCTATTGTTCTTGCTTGTTCTTCGGTTGCTTGCAGGAATTGAACCGTGTTCAGGTTGATCGTGCCCACGGCAAGATCAATAACCACGGAGTTGGTTTAGCGATTGCTAAGGCGCATCGTCGTCGTACGGTGTAGTCGGATTGTCAAAGTCGACTCTAACAAATCGATCGTGTGTTTCTCATCGAAAGATCGGGACACCCATAGTGCCATCACGGCTCCATCAAATACTCATCATCAAAATCAACTGGATCAAAAATAACGATCCTTCAGGTATACGTGTGGTTCTGCATCTATTTAATTGGTAAGTACGTAATTACTCATCTAATCACAAATAAATATCATTTTGAATATATATAGTCAAACTTTCATTATCAATATCTTTAAAATATTTAAATTTGACACATGAAAATCATATGTGTTGATTTGTCTCAATGAGTACATTTATAATATTATTATTTCATTAGATTTTATAAGTATATTATAGTAAAAATTAGTGGTAAAAGTTATATTTTAGAAACTGTGTCGTTGTCCTAAACGGCAACTATTTGTAACCGGAAGGAATAGTTATTATGGGACCTGATGCAATGCTCTTAATTAATTGGAAGATGCCATAGAGCAAATCGCTCCAAAGCTGTGCATACCAATATATAGGCACAAAAAGTAGTAATAAAAATACAATATGAGTACATGCATGTGCTTCGATATAAATACAATATGAGTACATGCATGTGCTTCGATATAAGATTATTGGTGATGCATTCATACATTGCGGTAAATCAGTCAAGTTTTTCATGCAAAATTCCAACGGTAGCTGAACAGATTAGTCCGACCATTCTATTACTTGCCATATTTCACATGGCAGGAAGGTCAAAACATCCACAAGGATAGATGTACGCATGTAAATGGTAGTAAATTGCTAGCTAGGACGGCTCTGCAAAATTAGATACAAATAATCGATACATTAAATTCGTTTCAACTATTTGGTGTTGTTCCTTAGTAATATAGAAAATAGATGTAGCTGTGCTAGCTATGTCCTGTTTGTAACCTTTGCGAAAGGTCGTCCTATTTGCTTTGTGTGCCCCACCCTTTCCATGTTTCTCTACAGAGCAAAGGTAAAACTGAGCTCCTTGTAGGACTTACCAAGATTTTAGTTGTGTTCGGCTGAGCGCGTATGTTTACATTTCGCAACAAATCTTGGAGTGTTTGTGAAATGTATTTACCTTCTGTTTTGTGAAATATTTCAGCAAAGAAAAAAAACATCTACCTGTTTATCAATTAATTTCGTTGTCTTTGTTGCAGTGACCTACTTTGATTCACTACACCATGACACAATATTACCGTCAGATGTTTGTTGGAAATGATCAGTGATCACCAATAGACTATCTGTCGGTAAATTTAAGCAACAGATTATCTGTCATTAATACTTCTTTTAGTGTCAGATTGTCTATCGGCAATTATATATATACTAAAGACTAATTATGTGTCGGTAAATCTCATGTTGGAGGTCAAACTGTCTGTCGGCAAATATTTAGGCGGGAGAACAAAAACAATGCGCGGCAGGGTAGGGTTTATTTCCCCACAAAGACGTGCGGCTCCTTTCGGTCCTTCCCCAAAATCCCCACACCCCACGCACGCCTTCGATCCCGCCGCCGCCCCCACGCGTGCCTTCCTCCCGCCGCCGCTGCCCCCACGCCATCGCCTCCCGCCCCCGCCCCCACACCATTGCCTCCCGCCCCCGCCGCTGCCCCCAAGCGCGCCTTCCCCCCGCCGCCGCCCCCACGCCATTGCCTTCCACCCTCGCCGCTGCCCCCACGCCGTTGCTTCCTGCCCCCGCCGCCGCCCCCACGCCCCCCCCGGCTGCAGTGCCTCGAAGCCTCCTCCCGGACGTGCGTGACATGCTCCTCCAGCTCTCCCTCCGCCGCGACTACCCGGCCAACATAGGTCTTCAACCCTAGATATTCCCGAAAATCCTCAATCCACTCAGTGGCCCATTCCAGCATTCCCCGTGGTTGTCTCCGTTGGTGTCAGCGGCTCGGTGCGTTGCCTCCGACAAACGACGCCCTCCGACGCATCCTCCAACAATGCTGCCTCGAGCCTACTGCACTGGCTCCTGAACCCCCTCTGGGCTGATGGTCGAAAGAGGTATCAAATGTTTTTGTTATTTTCATATGCCCATGTTCAGCATTTCAGATCCTAATTACTACCAGATCCTCCTGATTAAAGTGACAATTTTAGCTGACTAGCCAAGTAGATATTCAAACAATAGCAGAATCTGGGTTTTGAGTGTGCTATGAAACATTTTGTTCATGAGACTGGTTTACATGATCACCTTGATAGTTGTTTTGTCATGTTATGGTTTTTGGTATGAAATGCTGCGCTCAGGAATCACGAGTCATGATATTTGCAAGATATGGGTAAGGTTGGACCCAACTACAAGAAGAAATAGTCGTAGTGTTATATATGGAAGCCATCTCTTTTGTGTGTAAATATATACCTTTTGCAGCTATTTGGCTGGTCCCTTCTAATTCTCTCAAGCTTATTAAAAACACATGTGTATGGTGTAACTTTCTTCAATCACATATATTACATCCACCTTATTAATTAGTGCAATTATCCAAACAAACAATGACTCGTTAAACTGCTCCCAAGTATCAATTGTTTTTAGTTAAACTACTCCCAAGTCTCAATTGTTCTTTTGGATATGTAACTGGGAGCATCTCCTCACTCATAATAATACCTATTGGGACACAAGGCAAGCTTGTGCTATGTGTGTAGATTGTTTTAAGTTCATTGGATATGATATAGCAGCTAGCAGTCCGGCTGTATCTTGTTACGTGGTCTACATGCATAATTTTGGACTATGTAACAACCGCATGTTAATTTTATGCCTTTTTTTTGCTTTGTTAAGTTCATTTTAGCAAAACATGAAAAAAATGAAAAAAATTCATTGGATCATATGGTTAAGTTCATTTTAGCAAAACATGAAAAAAATGTGCTGTTCTGACTTTAGTCAGGGATATCTCTGTCCAAACGTTCTAAAATGACTTTAGTCTGGGATTTATGAACTTATAATGTTTGAGGACCACAAAAGTATATATACTATATACTATATACTATATATATATATATATATATATATATATATATATATATATAGTAGTATAAGATTTCATTTTACCGTCAACTAGGTAGTTGTTTTTGAAATCGTACCCGGCGCATGCTATACCCTGACTGCGTAAGTTTTTTTCCCCGAGAACACTGGCTGTCTCAATGTTTTGTTTCTTTTGTGAAGAATCGTCTGCGTCATGTCTCACACTCATGTTAGTACCAAACTACTGATCGATCAAAGTAAGGAAACATATGTATATCTCTGTATGAATACTGATCATAGCTAGGTTGCAGGAAGATTATTTTAGGATATGATATAGCAGCTAGCAGTCCGGTTGTATCTTGTTATGTGATCTACATGCATAATTTTGGACTATGTAACAACCGCATGCTAATTTTATGCCTTTTTTTTGCTTTGTTTTTCCATACTTGTTTAATGAACTGCTATCTTTTTTTCCTCATGTACCTATTGGGACACAAGGCAAGCTTGTGCTATGGGTGTAGATTTGTTTTGTGACCTTCTAGGCAGCTACATTTGCATGAGTAGATACTATTGTATTTCTGATTCAAATTCATAGTATGCTTATGTGAGTCTTTGTGAACATTTTGTAACAGATAGCACAAGTTCATCATACAACTCTGGCAGATGGCAGAGAAGTAGTTGTGAAAATTCAGCATGATGGTGTCAAAGAGATCATATTAGAGGTTTATCTATTTTCTGGTAAAATGTTTTGTAAAATAAGTAGGATTGCTATTACATTTTTGTATTGATGATCAGTATGATTTCAATCCAATAATTGATGAGTGGTGCAAGGAGGCACCAAAGGAACTTGATTTCAACCATGAAGCAGGTAATTATCCTTGCTCAGGTTCTTGTGCATATACATCTCTGCATATGTTCCCATATTATCTTTTTATTGACGTCATGGTCTAATCACTTACAAAGATGTCACGATGATAATGTATGGTATAAAATCTTTAATTTTAGAGAACACTAGGACCATCTTAAGTCGGAAAACTAAATGTGGGAGTGGCAGTGCTTCCAGTGATGTTAATGTACTGATTCCAGAGGTTATTCAGGTCTAATGGTCTATCTATCATTTCTATTTTTGTATTCTGTTTGTCTTGTGTTATTTTTGCAAATCAACTGGCCATCATCTGACCCATTCTTCTTTGTGTACCAGTCAACTGACAAGGTTCTAATTTTGCAATATATGGACGATTTCTTCAATGGCGATCCTCATCCTGGTATTTTAATTTTGTGTATCTTGGGAAGATCTTCTGTCACCTCAGTTGTATTATTCAATTTTTTCCCCTTGTATTGCTTGTACATTAGGGGTGGATAACGAGCTGACTCGGCTCGACTCGGTCAAACTCGGTAATATAACGAGTCAGCTCGACTCGACTCGTTATCTTAACGAGCTCAAACGTCAGCTCGGCTCGACTCGTTAAACTCGCGAGTTAGCTCGTTAAACTCGTTTAACTCGATATTTTCATCTGAGAAGAGGATTGATGTTGAGATTATACAGTATGTCATGTGTTATCATCCTAGCCTCACACATATATAGTCATACTTACCGACTTAGAGAACTCGTTAAACTCGCGAGTTGGCTCGTTTAACTCACGAGTTGGCTCGTTTAACTCGTTATCTAAACGAGTTCAAATCACAGCTCGACTCGACTCGTTAAGGAACGAGTTCGAGTCGAGTCGAGCCGAGTTTGCGATTACTCGTTTAACTCGTGAGTTTCGAGTTTTTTTTCCACCCCTATTGTACCTACATTCCTACTAAAATGCATTTTTTCTGTAGGAAATTTTCTAGTGAGCAAGGAACCTCCACACAAACCGATTCTCCTTGACTTTGGGCTCACTAAACAAATATCAAAATCAATGAGGCAGGCACTAGCAAAGATGTTTTTGTCATGCGCTTAGGTTTGTGACATTTTGATCTTCTAAATAATCACATGCCAAACAAAAATGGAGTTAATCAAGAGAAGATTGTATTTTTTGGGTCTGTAAGCAACAAACATTTCCTTTGGAGAGCCCAAACAAGCATGTCTTGTTTACTTTCTAATCTTTTTCATATATTAGTCTTGACATTTTTTAGTCATTACTAACAAATGATATGGCAGACTGGTAGATGATATGACGCATCAACAAGATATTAGAGAAAGTAATAAACAAGACAGAATCCGGAACTTGACTTTGTTTTTTACTACTATGCCTTAGTGTTCCTAGAATCAATTACTATACTTATAAAAAAGTGTCCTACAACATTAAGTCATCACAGGCATTTATATTTTTGAAGTATGAATATACGATAAGTAAAATTCGCAAGATGTGGTTGTTTGATTTATTATACTTTTGTTGTTTATTTACTAGCTTGTCGTAATTTACAATTCTAAGATCTATCATGTCAACTGTCAATGCACAGGGAGATCATGTGGCACTGCTGTCAGCCTTTGCAGAGATGGGCCTTAAGCTGCGGGTTGACATGCCTCAGCAGGCTATGGAGATCGCCACAATATTCTTTCGCCAGTCCACTGCAGCAAATGAAGCAAAGGTAGGGTGAAGGCTACTATATCCATTGCAGATTGTTTTTTGGTTACTTTTTTATCACTTCAGAAATTTGGAGTAACTGTTTGATTGTGATTTATTCCTCATTAGGAAAACATCAAGGCACTGAATGACCAAAGAGAACGAAATGTTAAGTCCCTCCAAGAAAAGATGAAATTGAACAAGGAGGTTCAACGTTTTAATCCTGTAAGTAGGCATGCCCAGCTAACTACTTTCCTTTAATCTGTGTTAAGTTTGTCAACCAAGAGATCGGTGTTACTTGAAAGTTTTCTTGCTTTCAGGCTGATGCTTTTCCTGGCGATGCAATAATATTTATGAGCTTTATGACTCACCTGTTAACTCTGAAGTGGAGTTTAAACTTAGGAATCTTCTACTTTAGTTGGGAAGCGACAAAATTTTAGGAATACAAGTAGGTCGATTATCTCATGCAATTCATTTACGTACAACAACATTGCTTTACCAAATTTGTCTGCCCAAATTTCATATCATGTGTTTGCAGTAATAGCTGCATCTTGTTATAGCATGTTGCAATGGTGCCTCACAGTTCTTCCTTTTCCCAAGTCTGTGCATATAATAGAACAAGTAGTTGCATGTACGCTCAGTGATCATTTTGTATACTTAAAATCAGATGTGGGTGGAAGATAGTTTACCTTGGCTTTAAAGATCCAACACGGTTGTATTTTGTAAAGGATTGATGGTTAACTGTAGGATCTCTATGGTTTTTGGATAAAAGTTATGTGTATATAAATTGGATCAATGAATGCGAGTTGCGATGGACAAATTTGTATATTCTAGTTGAATGAACTTGAACTGTGTTGAATGGATGTATTAATTGAATCATTTTCTACTGTGTGATGATGTACTATCATTTTTTATGAGACATGCATGGTTTCAAACTATAGTCATTGATATCCCTGTCAGTTGAATGGTTTCAGACAATTGAATATTGTTTCGGGTAGTAGAATGTGGTTTCAGACTATCTGTCGGCATTTACCGTTTTCAGTTTCAGACTATCTGTCGGCATTTACTGTTTTCAGTTTCAGACTATCTGTCGGTATTTGTCATTTCTTATTTCAGATGATCTGTCGGCATTTCTATTTCTGTCGGGAAAAACTATCTGTCGGCAAAGATATAACTGTCGGCAAATAACATATAATACGGTCAGCACATCTGTCGGTAAAAAAAGTTCTGTCGGTAAATGTTTTTCCCGACAGGACTTCTTCCGACTATAATTTTCTGTCGGGAAAACTTTTACCGACAGATAATACGTCGTATTACGTGGGTTTTGCCAACAGATAGTCTGTTGATGAAATTGTGTCATGGTGTAGTGATTGGAACAGCAGGTTCTTTGAACTGGAGGGCAAAGATTTGGTATATCATGACACTTTAAGCTTTAGTCAGTTTCTGGTTGACGCACACGCTAGTGATTTTTTTTATCTGCGCTCCCTGAGACCGCTGATGGCAGGGAGATACTTTTTCTTATGATTTGGGTGTAAGATATTTTTTGTCCTCTAACTAGACTGGCATCTTGGTTCTATTAAATTCTTTTATTCCCCAATCAAGGGTGCAATTTTAAGTGGTTCTGTAAAACTGCTCTGGTTCCTGTTTCTTCTCTTACATGAACAGCCTAAATCTTGGCTTCTTTTTAAGGTTATCTCTTGTAATTGGGATGACACAAAATATATATTAATTGATTCTTTTTTTCTTTCCATGAAAATATACTGTCTGACTGTGGTTTAGATATAAAGCTTTATCCTTTCTTTGTTGCTATTAAAAAATATTTATCGATCTTTCTCTCTAGGTACCATCTGTACAACTTAAACAATATTCCTTAGGGCCTGTATTGATGTTACAACATCTACAAACCACAGTATTTGAAAATCATAATTTTCAATGCACCACTTACAAGATGCTACCATTTCTGAATACTACAGTTTTTGTCTTTTTGCAGTTTTGAGAAATACAATGGTGTGTTTGGTAATCGTAATATTTAGAATTTTTTAAAATAATCATTTTTTATATGTAAATTACAAAAATATACCTGGATTTTTTTTTGCAAAAATAGCACACGCTGCGACCGACAAACATCCTAGTTGCGACACCGTGGCACGACTGATATTTTTTTTATTTTTTTCTCCCGTCACAGAACCATGGAGCGATTGCTCCATTTTTAATTTTTTAACCTCCAATCGCAGGACGATGGAGCGATTGCTCCATTTTTTTTTTCACTTTTTTATTTTTTTCATTTTTATTCGATCTTTTAATTGAATATTTTATATCTTTTGCTAGAAAGCTTCAAATCCAACGAAATAAATTTATAAATTTGTATTTAGCCATAAAGATTCGGATTATAAAATAGAAACTACTATGTTTTATGCATATATAAATTGTTTGAATCAATTTTAATTGAAGACCATTTTATGAATTATGAAGAAACTATGCTAACCATGGTTCCAAAAAATATGAAATAAATATCACTTATTCCTAGGGTTTTAGATGTCCCATTTTTGCAAAAAAAAAAAAAAACAATTAGAAATGAAATCAGTTGAAAAAATCAAATGACTATAACAAGCCTCTCTTGCCTGCAACATGAACTTGTTAAAATTTTGTTCAAATGAACATAAAATTTGGTGAAACCAATTTTTTTGCATTCCTGGGGTTACAAGGATCCCAAATATATAAAAATATATAAGTGTAGCAATGATATGCATTATTTTTTGCTTAGTCAAAGTTTTAATAGTGGAATAGCTCGAATAAACGAAACTTTCGCAATAGCTCGAATAGACGTAACCATTATTGAAAGATCATGTGATAGCTCGAATGGTCAAACAAAAAGATCATGTGATAGCTTGAATGGTCTATTGTGAAAGTTACGTCTATTCGAGCTATTCTACTATTGAAACTTTGACTAGATAAAAAATAATGCATAACATTGCTACACTTATATATTTCTACATATTTGGGATCCTTATAACCACAGGAACAAAACAAAATTAGTTTTACCAAATTTTATGTTTCTTTGATCCAAGTTTAACCAGTTCATGTTGCATGCAAGAGAGGCTTGTTATAGTTATTTGATTTTTTCAACTGAGTTCATTCCTAATTGTTTTTTTTTTTTTGCAAAACTGGGATATCTAAGACCCTAGGAATAAGTGATATTTATTTTATATTTTTTGGAGCCATAGTTAGCATAGTTTCTCATTATTCATAAAAGGGTCTTCAAGTAAACTTAATTCAAACAATTTATATATGCATAGAACATAGCAGTTTTTATTGTATAATCTGAATCCTTATAGCTTAATACAAATTTAGAAATTTATTTCATTAGATTTGGAACTTCCTAGCAAAAGATATAAAATATTTAGTTAAAAGATCGAATAAAAATGAAAAAAAAAGAAAAAGTGATAAAAAATGGAGCAATCGCTCCATGGTTCTGCGACTGGAGAAAAAAAATAAAAAAATATCAGTCGCGCCACGCTGGCACGACTATGATGTCTTCGACTGATCCCAATCGCGCCACTATTTTTGAAAAAAAATCAAGATATATTTTTGTAATTTACATATAAAAAATGATTATTTTTAAAAAATTTGTAATATTTACTACATTATTTATCTTTAAAAAGTACTTGCACTGCTACACAGACGTATACTCCTAGATGATACTCATCATTATCTCTACTATTCTAAAGCAGCACTTGGTGGCAGTGGTCCGTTCTTCCCACATCATTAATTGCCGCTTAATTGCCCTGCTTAATTGCCCTACTTAATTGCCCTGCTTAATTGCCCTACGCAAGAAACGAAGCGTTGCTTTAATTAGCCAGCTTTCGCAAGAAACGAAGAATTAAAGATAGATGTTTGATCTTGTGAAATAAATTTTTTTATTTTTTAATCTTTATTTTTCGTTATCAATTTTGTTTTTCGTAGCAACGCACGGGCATGTAACTAGTAACATCTATTTTGATGCATAAAAAAAATCATATTTGGTTAGGTGCGTAGGAGGTGCTAACTTAAGTATCTCTATGATTTTAGTCTTTTATGATCGATAGGAGTAGTAAAAAAAAAGTACGCAGCAATTTATGGAGGAATATAGAGATGGGATCTATATAGGAGCTGCCACCACTTCATTTCTCTGTTTAAGAAAAAAATAGACGTTTTTATTGGATTTTTAAGAATTCAAAAAATACCATAATAGTCATGAAACTACAGTTCTTAAAACGGCAGTATTTGTTCCATCTGAACATCATACAATTTTCAATACTATGGTACTTTTGAGAAAATTAGTTGTTTTTTGAACTCCAAAAAATACTACGTTAGTTTAACACCCCAAGAATCCCAGAAGTAGAATAAAGTCATCATTTAAGTTTCTCAGTGCCATTTTGATTTTCTCTTTGAATTGATTTGAAGAAAGACCAAAGTTTTTATTTATTTATTCATCAATTCATCCAGAATGGACTGTACAAAGGGAACTCCAAAAAAAATATCCCAAACAACCTAATATAGGAAATAATTCCATAAAATACTAGGATTTAAAAGATGGATAAAATGAATTTTATTAAATTTTTACTCATCAACCAAGTGCTCCAAAGATTCAAATAATGATTAAAAGTAGAAAACTTAGAAGAATTTAAATTTGAAATCTACCATCCAAACCGAGTGAAACTAAGTGCAAAATGAAATTTTGTACAGTGATCTACCAACATAAAAATTTCCAAAAATTTTCAGGCTGTTTAAAGACATGAAATGACAACTCAAAACTGATCAACTGAAGTGTGCATGGAATGCACTAATTGCCGTTGCATGCGTGCTGTTCGGTGGAATTCAGAGACCTCGCTGTCACTGCTAGGCTGGCCACGATGGCCAGAGGTCCCACCTGCAACCTCACAATGCCTCCCCCTCTGTCGCTTTGCCCTCGCCACGCGTGTGCGCGCGCAGAGCATAGCCGCCACGCATTCCTGCATTCTGTGCCTCGCCATGCCGCCGAACCCTATTCACTCCCTCGCCAGCTCCGCCTTGAGCGCATTTAAGCTAGTAGGAGGCGC
Organism: Rhipidocladum racemiflorum; assembly: GCA_036346355.1. Lineage (NCBI taxonomy): Eukaryota > Viridiplantae > Streptophyta > Magnoliopsida > Poales > Poaceae > Rhipidocladum > Rhipidocladum racemiflorum. The sequence continues at coordinate 52,894,331 of CM070577.1, read as the reverse complement.
GCCCAACACGTTGCTCGATTCGTTCCTCTTCACTTCCTCGCCAAGCTCGCAGAGCGCGTGGAGGCATCGAGAGCGCAGACAGAGCCGCAGGCGTGCCCTCGCGCGGCCCATCCCGGTGAGCTGTGTCCGAGTCCTCCTACTCCTAGCTACACCTTAGCCCTCTCAAACTCATGCATGCGCTCATTTCATGTAGCTCAAACCGACCGGGACGTCGTCGCGGGTTGTTCTTCACCAACTCCGGCCATATGCCCACACGCCATTCCTGTTGCCCTCCGACGCCCTGAGCCCGATGACCAGTGAACCCTCACCACCATCTTCTCATCTCCTCCTCTCTTCGCTTGCAGCCATCGCCTGGAGCTCAGCCTTTCATTCGTGCTCGTGCCCGATCAGGGGCGGAGCCAGCCCAGGCCCAAGCCTCGGGCCGGCCCAAAGGTTATTGGGCTAATATGTGAATTTATAAAAAAAATTGAGAAATTTGCATGTGTTTTTTGGGCCAGGCGTCGAGCCCGGGCCTGAGTGGCCCGAGGCCTGGCTCCGCCCCTGTGCCTGATAGCTTGCTACGCTTCAAAGTGAGTGAGTGAAGCTGAAATACTTTGTCATGCACCCAAATCACAAGTCATACCGTAGCTCATTGGTAGCGCTTGGATGCTGGTGTCAACGAGTCTTGAGTTCGAAGCCCGCTCAAACCGAATTTTTTAAGTCTATGTTTGATGCTCTGTAGGTCATGAGTTGAAGTCCCAACAATTTTTTTTCATTTTTATGTTCCATGTAGATTAAATCATTTGAATCAAGTTTACTTAAGGACCATTTTATGTTCAATGAAATCCTAGGATCTTAGATGTCCTATTTTTGTAAAAATATTTTGGAATGAACTCAATTTGAATCAATAAAGTAGCCATAGGAAGCCTCACTTGCATGCAAAATTGAATAGTTAAAATGTGGATCAAATGAACATCAAATTTGGAAAAAAAAAACCAATTTGGATGTGTTCCTGAGGTCACAAGGACCACAAATATACAAAAAAATATTTAAGTTTTGCAATGGTATACATTATTATCTGATAGCCGAAGTTTCAACACTAGAATCGTTTGAATAGTCGTAACTTTCGCAAACAAAATCGAAATTTGATGAAACTAAATCCTAGGATGTGGGGGCTCCGGAATAACTTCCGACCGCTAAGCTAAATCCGTACTCGGATTGGGGTCAATTGATCGGCGACACTCGACACGAGTGCACGTGCCAACCGATTGAACACTACCGGAGCTTCCTGCAATCGTGTGTCTAGTACTGGTTCCCTGGATTAGTAGCCCAGCACCCACACATTGTCATACAAGACAGGTCACAGCTATACAAGAGTAAATATATTACATTCGAAAGGTAAAGTTGTTACAACTAGTTAATATTACAGGTTAAGGCAACATGGCCTGCACAAGTCCAAAAGTCAGAATAAAACACAGCGGAAAATCCAAAAGAAAGGCGCAGTGTGCCATTCCCCTCAAGCAACAGACTGGAAGGAATCCAGTTAGCCCTCAGCGAAATCGTCGGACTCCACAGCGAACTGTGACTCATCGAGGTTGCCTTCATTACATTCTTCTTCCTCTGACCAAAATTCTTTAGAGCAAACGGTGAGTACACGTATATACTCGCAAGACTTTAGTGTATGGAAATATTAATATAGATGCAGGCTATAACAATGATACAAGTTCCTACACTAAGTCTGTTTTGAGCACAAAGCAAGATTCATTTGCAATAACATAATAGATTCGAAACATTCGCAATTTGTAAAGCAATCGTAAGGAGATTGTTTTAATGAGAACAATAAACATAAACATTTGCTCATAAATAAAATTTTCCAACCATTCCCTTCCTACAAATCGACAACCGAACTAACCCACCAAACCAAATCCATTCTCCAAAACCAATTTCCAACCAAACCCATTAACCAATCCAGCTCCCATCCAAGTTCCAACCGAAACCATTTCCGAGACCGAACCATGACCAAACCAGAACTAACACCGAAAATTCTATACTTGATAGTAGTTCCCAACCTACTCATGACCGTGAGCACGGCTAATCGATTTGTTTATTTATATCTCTGCACAGATTATACACTTTAGCCACATGACACATTCTAGCAATCATGTCAACTATGACACGCGATACTCAACGTACCCGTTTTGCTAGACTGTGACGAGACCTTCCGATAGGTTGTAATTTAAACCTTGCACCAGCCCGGTAATGTGCATCCCTATCTATGGTCCCAAGAGGATGTCCAGTAGTGGTCCCTACGGGCTCCCACTAGTTTTACTAGCCCATACCACCCCATAGTAGGCATTACCGTTGTATTGGGCAAACTCCCCCTCGATGCCTCGACGAGGGAGTCACTATAACACACTGACAAAGCAGATGTGTCCAACTCTCCCGCCTCCTAATGATGCAAGACCCAAATCCTTTCCAATTTACTAGGCGAAGGCCATCCCATACTGGCACATGTGGCTGTATTGTTTGACCCAGTAATAGCATCAAGTTCAGTCCATAGGGTGACTCAGGCGAGATCTTCCATACCACTTTCTATGGCCATAGTGGATGGCACTAGTGGTCCCTACGGGCTCCCACTTGCCTATAACCTCCCCATAGAAGGAACCAAACCAAAACCAAGCCTCAGGCTTGCCATCCAATCCGATAACCATTCCAAACCAAACAGCCCAACCAAACGAAGTTCTGAACCACCAATCACCAAACATCTCGCCCGTGTCTAAATACCCCTTTTCCATTTTCCAACAACACCAATCCAACCATTTCCCAAACCAACACTCGACTCTGAACCATCAACCAAATCCAACCAAACCGACCATTTCCAGGAAGAACTGAAATTGATCGAGTTGTAACATCATATAGTACATTCTACAGAATAGCTAAGCATATGCAGATACTTGTCGTTATTACCCATTTGACATTCATTTTTATGTCTAGGTTTTTAGCATATGGTTCAACAAGGTTCACAGATCAATTATGATTAAGGAAATCCACCAACTAGTTTCTTTATTGAACATACACGCAGGCATAATGGTTTTGACAATTCAACATAGAATTTGCAATTATGGGATCAAAATGGTCAAAGGAGGTGCTTGCCTATTTGCTCTTCAACGAAATCGGACACCGGAATGTAGTCGGGGTCGTCTGCGGCGTTCGACACGTCAACGTCTACGCGAAAAGCAATAGAGCCAACAACATCAATCAAAGCAGGGAAAGGAGAGATCCAATACCAATAAGAACCGAAAACGAAAAGCAAGAACTCAACAGAACAAAATAAATCAGAGTTTCACCCTGAGCCCGACAGTACCGACTACTATTGGGCGGTAGTGCCGCTCTGGGGCCGGCAATACCGTCCAGCAAGCCCGATAGTGCCGCTGGCCGAATTCGAAAAAGGGTGTTGTCTGGAAAAAAGGTACCAGGGTATCTCCGGTACTACCGTGAGGGCGGCAGTACCGGCCTCATGGCCCGGTAGTGCCAGTTGCCAGAAACCGCAAAAGGGACCTCTCTGGAAATTAATTACCGACGTTATGTGAGCGGTACTGCCGGCGAGGGCGGCAGTACCGGCCTCACACGTCGGTAATGCCGGCCACTGGGAGAAAGTTTTTCCAAAAAGTTGAATTTTGTGCAATCGAGTCCGGAACTTTGGGGCAAGGGCATGGATAGGTTCCTAGCGACGCTAGGGACTTATTCACGTCGACCACGACAAGTTTCGAGCTCGATTGCCCGAATTTACCCTTTTTGAACCTAATGGAGGGCGAATACGACGGAAAATCGGATTTTAACTCGAAAGGAGTCCAAATTCGATTTTTGTCGCAGCGATGAGACATCTACAGCATTAGGTACCCATACGCGTCGGACTCGAGGATTTTGGGACTTTGGAACGTGAAATTGGTCCGAATGCCCAAAATGCATCTTTTCGCAAATCTGCCTAAACAGCGGGTTTGCATTACGCGTATTGATTTCGTTAGTGTAGTAAGGTCCTACGTGACTGAGAGCTCGACTACAGCCTCGATGCACGACGATCGAACTCCCAAAACTGAAAAACCTAAAAGATCCCGAATTCGATTCTAGACCCGAATCGAGCTCAAACTCGATTCCTCCGCGAGAATCGACCTTCGAGGCATGGGATACATTCGATAGTCGTTTTCTCGATTTCCCGGAGCTAAGGTTTCAAAGGGAATTCTCTGAAAATTCGAGAAACGACATCCTGAGGCGAATGAACCCAACGAGAGGTAGACCGGGGTTTACGGAATGGATCGACCACGCAAAACAATTCTTCTAATCCTAACCTTGGTCTAGCAACCTAAAGAATTGACGATCTACTACTAGAACTAGGGTTTTCTAGAGCTAGATCAAAGGGGAAAAGAAGAGGAGGGGCTAGGGTTTAAGATTAACCCTAGGGAATGTGCTCAAACCTTGAATCCACCAAGCAAGAAGCTTCTTAGGGGCTTGAGGATGCTTGTTTGCACCTTGAACTTGCTTCCTCTTGCTCCAAACTACCTCCACCCGGTCGGATTTGAGGAGGAGAGGTGGAGCTCGGGAAAAAGAGGAGAAGAAGAGGAAGAACAACAGAGAGGAGGAGTAGGGGCAAATGAGGGGAGAGGGGAGGAGGAGGAGGCTCTCCCCAGGGTTTAATGGCGACGTAGGTGTCGCTGGGATCGAGGAAAAGGAGGAGTGATCGGCGACGTGCAAAAGCAGTATTGTCCCCGTGCTCGGCAGCTCGGTGGCAGTACCACCAGGCAGGTGATCGCCTTGGCTCAAATCAGTATTGGGCTTACGGCTGCGGTATTGCCGCTCCATGTCTGGAAACCCTAGATCTTCGCGGCTTTCGCAACGATGCTCAACCAAAAGCAATGGGGACTTTTGGAATAGGTTCGGGGGATCCTAATGAAAGTCTAGGCACTTAGGTTTGGGTTATAACTTATGTGAATTGAAATTTCGCCCGAATTCGAATTCAGGGACTCCGATCGGGGAAATCGAACGAGCGAAACGACAAAATGGAATTGAAAGCAAATAACTCCAAATGAAGACTCGAAAACAATTCAGAGCACTAATCCACACTTAATTATCTTAATTAAGCTTAATTACAAAACATGGGTGTTACATAGGACCTTGAAAAGTGACACCCTTCCTGGTAATGCAAAAATAACTCATATGCACGCAATGTAGAATTAAATCTATATAAAGCCTTAATGCTCTTTTATATGAAAAGCGTCATAAATAAAAGTGAAATATTGCGAAACCAACTTTAAAACACTCAGAGAAATCCCCTAATAGTGCCTAAATAATGATTAAATAATCTTTTAAGGTGCAACCGCATTCGTAAAACAAAAACTGAACCGTTATCGTGTAGATTTCAGAAGCACTCTATGGTATATGGACTACCATATTCTAAAAAAAATTAATTTACACCTTGCTTTGCATCTAAATCCTACTAATGCAATAACCCTAAGTATTATGATAGTCGTAACTACCGGGATTTAGAACGGTACTACCGGAGATTGGTAGTACCGCGGTCTAAGAGTAGGTACTACTGGAAAATAATAGCCCCTCAACTAATGTCTTAATGCTATTAATTAGAATAATCTTAGCTTCTTGAATTCAAAGAATGAAAGTAGTATAAACGTAAAGGAGCCTCACATAAGCTAAGTACAAATAATAGTTAAAGAACCTAAAATCACCATATTCTTCTTGATAAGTTTTAATTTGGTATTTAAGTGTGATTTATTTTTGCCCTATTTGATTTGTTGTTATTTTCTTTTGCCCCGATTCCTATCGTTTAAACACGTAGCTGACAACATTTCGGAGTCCGTTGATAACGACCCCAACTAAAATCCCAAATACAATCTCGAAGAAGAGCAAATAGGCAAGCACCCTCCTTCGATCATTTTGATCTCATATTTTATGGTGTCTATTTTGTTTTTGTCAAAGTAATATGCATGTGTGTACTTTCTGTAAAGATTTCTGTCTTGAGAGTATTGGTAGTTATAGCTAGACTCATGGAACTTCCTTAATAAATATGACTATATGAATCTTGGTAACCGTAAGTTAGGGTTAGACAATACATAATGTCAACCGAGATATATGCGACTACTTAACTACCACGCTTAGACATGCTTTAGTTAAGGAAGGGAAGAATGGTACATTTGAGTCTATGAAATTTAAAATGGTTGGTAAAGGATACTGATATGTTCGTAAAAACAAAATTAAAATTATGATTTAAACTGGGGAGATATGTTATAACTAGACGTACAAGGGATGGACTTGTATGGTGCAAGGGATGGACTTGCATGTAGTCAGGAGGCGATCTCGCCTAAGTCAACCTAAGGACCGAACTTGATGTAATCAACTGAGTCAAATTATGAAACCACTTGTGCTAGTTATGGAATAGCATTAACTTAGTAAATTGGTTGATGTTTAACATTGCATTTTGGTAGGCCGAAGTAGTATGGACGCATCGGCTGAATGGTGTCATCCTAGGTGCTCCCTCGTCGAGGCGTTGGGGTCAGAGCATGCCAATACAACTATAAATGCCTTGCTATGGGGAGGACGAGGGCGATGAGTTGTGAAACCTTTGTGAGTACAGGTAGTACGGCTAGTGACTTCTGCCGCCATAGCAAGGGCGCAACATTACCGGGCTGATGCCTACTTTAACTAATTGAACGATTTCATCGCAGTCTAGCAAAGCGGGTACGGTGAGTATCGCTTGGCATGGTTGACTTGATTGATTGAATGTGTCTGTGGGTAAAGTGTACACTCTCTATAGAGAATTGAACTTAACCGATTAGCGGTGCTCATGATCAAGAGTAGCTTGGGACATAATGTCAAGTATATCATTTTTGGTTTTGGTTTCGAAAACATCTTAGAAAATGGTTATATGATGGATTGGTTTATTGGTTTGATGAGTTGGCTGTGATTCATTCATTGTTCATGGCCATGGAGGGTCATGAATAGTTGTTCAAACACTTTACATACTGTTATTAATTTCTTATTAAATGCTCTTTTCAATTCCGTCGTTATTTGTTATAATGCATACTTACAAATAAAATTTGTTTTATGCTGAAAATGAACCTAGTATAGAAGCTTACTTCCATTGAGATAGGCATGCATGAATAAATACTTCCATACTGTGAAATCATGTGCTGAAAAATTGGCTTTGAACTGAAAAATTAACTTAGAATTGGTTTTGCAAAATGTGCTTGTGCATGTGTTTGACAATTTGACAAGAAACAGTAAGTTTCGTTTTTACGCTACGACCAAGTTCTTAAAAGACAAGAAGTTTTACATGTACGCGGACCAAATTTTGGTCCGTCGTGAATGGCTTTTTGCTCGATTAGGGTTTGTGCAAATTTGGACTTTGAATTTTGATTTGTTTTTGAGATTATGAAATTTGTGAGAATTTCATGATGCTTGAAGTGGACTTTATGCAATGCTCATGTGAGTAGTTGCATGGATTGACATTGAGTCAAGTCGTGGACTTGTGCTCGGATTTGTTTTGTGGTTTGTTCATGTGCGGTATTGCTCGAAGACGAATGTGGTCGATGACGGGACCGAACTAGGTTCATGGAGGAACCGAGGTTCGGGACTAGGTTCAGAGGAACGAGGTCTTGGTGGTCAAGGATGTCATGCGGACGTTCGGGCTAAGAGAATGGTGCACATGAAGAATGGTTAGTCACGTGAGAATGGCAGAGGTCATTCGCGTGCAAAGTGTTAGTCACGTGAGTATGACAGGTGGCCATACGCGTGCAAAGTGTTAGTCACGTGAGTATGGTAGGGTTGCCATACGCGTGCAAGAGTTGTACTCGGCCAGTTGGGCCAAGTAGAGTTGTGTTGGATACTGATTCCTTCTAGGAATAGGAATCGTATTCGAACTCCTTGTGGGTTGGTCCTTTAAATAGGAGGGGTGTCTCTGTTAAAGGGCATCAATCGAACCAAGTAGCGAGCAGCGCAAGGGAGCTTGAGCTTGGTTTTAGGGTTTGTACTCTTTTGATGGGAGTACTTTAGACAAAAGAAATAAAGATCAATTCTTCTAGTTCCTTGTGTGCTACAATATTCTCTTTTTGGTTCTTGTTTGCATACTTGTTCTAGTTCTAGATTGGTTTTTGTTTTTTGAGTTTCATCTTGATTTGATCCATCAAAAACCTCTCTAGGGTATTGATCTAGTGTTCCTCAAAGTTTTGTTGATAAATCTTTTGTTGTTCTTGATCAATCTACAAGTTTCGATTAGATTGATTTTCGTCAAGTTCTGGAACAGCAAGCTTGCGAAGCTTATAACTTTTGATCCGTAAGTCTGATCGAGCTGATTCTTTTTGGGTTCGATTCGTACTGGAATCTAGTTTCTTGTGTCCAAATTTCAGATCGATCGGACGGTTGGATCTCCGGGAATTCGCGTTTTACAGAAACTCTATCATTCTGTTTTTGTCGAAAACGAGGCAATTATTTGGTTCTATTTTGGGGTGAACTTTTAATAGATCAAGAATTTGGTTTTAGCTTCCGCACAATCATTCACCCCCCCTCTGATTGCTATATTCGTATACTTGATCCTACACATACACTAAAGTCTTGCGAGTACATACGTGTACTCACCATTTTCTCAAACTAATATTGTATACACGAAGGTAATGTTGAGCTACCCGATGAAGCCTACCTCGCTCACGGGTCCGACAATGTTTTGGATGGATGAATTGGGTTTTTCCCTAGTCAGTTGCCTATGGGTTATGGATGGCATACTGTTGTTGTACTTTTGGACTTGTGTTTATTTCCACTGCTTTTTACCTCTCACGTGATATATTTTGCCGGTTGGTCATAGACATGTAATATTAAGTAGATGTAATAGTTCTAGTCTACTTTTATGTCATTTACAAATGTGTATGTGTGATGAATCATCTCGAATGCGGGTATGTGGGTGCTAAGCTTTGATCTTGGAAACTAGCACTAGAAACATATCTGGGTACTCGGAATTATTCTCAACCATTTGACGCATAGGCACGAGCGGCCGTCATTCCTTAACTACTGCGACGCACACCCCTCAGTGGGTGTGGGCGGTACTAAGGTTCCGATACGGGCGGCATGTGATATGCCTGAATAGGTTGACCTCAATCCCGGTATGTTTCTCGGAAAGTGGCAAGAACTCTCTTGATTGCTTAATTGTGTACGATGGAATCAGATGGTTCATATTTGTTTAGGTGAGGACCATTTGATTAACATCTATGCATGGGACTAGTTGTGGACAGTGAACATACACTTAAATGGAGTATGGATGTCACTTCTTGTCTAACGCATGAATGAGAACCCGATCCACGCTTCCGGAACCCCACAGTTAGTTTGTATGTTCCAAAAAAACTGAGATTTCGTTGGCTTTAGTCGGTTCTGATTAATTCCTGACCATACAACTGATATTTCCTTGTGTCTTTTAATTCCGAGGTAAACAGTACTGAAGTATTTAAAGAGAGGCTGTTAAGTTGCGTAAGACGACACATCACCACACTGTTTCAAGTATAAGTCCACTCTTTGTAAAGCTCATCCACCCTAGCTATGGACAACGGAAGTATTGCAAAAAAAGAATCCAGTGGAGAGCTGTTCGTCCGTAGGGTCGCAAGGTGTGGGGTAGTTCTGAAGTTCAAAGTCGGCAAGTACGGAAGAGTACTTCCCAATGAAGCTCCCATATCGTCACAGGAGCTGAGCTTTAGTGACAGCGAGATCGGAAGTGATAATATGGAAAATGTAGCTCTTAGCAACGCTGAGAACACAATCTCTTTGCTGGAAAATTCTGAGATCGGCAACAACGACTATGAGAGTGGAATCCCTTTGTTGAAGAACACCGAGCTAGAACTATCTGAGAATAGAATCCATGGAGTTACTGAGGTAAACAATGTTGTCATGGAAATTAACAGAATTGCATCATTGGAAAATGTCGCCATGTATAATACTGTGATTAGGATAAATGAAATTGGTTCATCTGATAGTCCTAAGGTGGACAATGCTGAGGGTGGCGGTGTCTGTGGCAGCGAGGCCCAGGTGTGCCATCAGTGTGGCAAGAGCTTCCAGACGATCAACGCACTGAACGGACACAAGGCGAGTCACCGGCGGAATGGGTACAAGAGCATGCGCATAATGCCAGAACCACCAATATCACCTGCGACAGAGAAACACGAGTGCAAGACGATCTGGGAGGCCTCATTTACCCTAGTTAACATATCCATGGCTTCTGAGTGGCAGCCTGATAATGTCACCGATGCGATCGAAGTCACCAGCTCTGATGATCTGGGCAGCGGGGACATGAAGCAGATGAGGGAAGTCGCCGAGATGCTGATAACATTGTCTCAAACAGTTCACGAGGACACCGTGAAGGAGGCACGGGGTGTTGGAAGGGGTTTCATGTGCACGACATGCTACAAGAGTTTCCCAACGTACCTGGCCCTGGGACGCCACCACAAGTCTAATCACAACAAGGCCAAGCACATCCGGCTAGATGATGGTGCCACCAGCAGCTCCAATGAAGGAGGTAACCAACGCTCCTGCAAGTTTGTGTGTAGCAAGTGCGGGCTGTGGTTCCCAACGGGGCAAGTGTTGGAAACTGCCCAGAACCAAACGCCCTGCTTGTCTCTGAACTTTCTGAACAAAGACAAACAGCAGACTTCAAAGCAGATTTCAGAGAATAGAGCAAAAAACTTAATTTAGCGCTGCTTCACGTCACAGCTTTTCTGAGATTTTCATTGCTTTAAATAGAAACTAGTATTACAGAGGGGATCCGATTCTACTTGCAGGAATAAGGTAAACACTTGATCTAAACTGACTCGGACTCGTACTGGCACTGTTCACAGTTTGACAATAGAAGGAACTCCTTCCGGTAAACTGGAACGACTCGGAATACAACCTGAAACAACTTCGTCAGGATTACAACTAATATTCTCCCTCCTAATCCTGACTTAAGCTTGCAATATCTCTGACACCCAGTAGTTTCCTCATCTCTAGAAATTTCACTCTGGCTAATGCTTTGGTTAGCACATCTGCACATTGCAGTTCGCTTCTCACGTGCTCAACTGATATTAGGCCCTTTTCAACACATTCCCTGATGAAATGGTATTTTGTATCAATGTGCTTACTCCTTCCATGAAACACAGGGTTTTTCATGAGTTCTATAGCCGATCTGTTATCAACTCTTAATTGCACTTTCTTTGGTGCACTGTTTGTCAGTTCAGAGCAAACTTTGTAACCAAGTGCACGACATCTTGTGGCTGTTGCTGCCATGGTCGGCTTCACATGAGATAGCATAGCGATCTTCTGTTTTGAGAGCACCAAGTGATGGGGCCTCTGAAAAATAGAATACCATCCCGGTAGTGCTTTTCCAGATCATCAAGGTCACTTGCGAGGAGTTCTTTGTCACTATATCCAACCAAGTTGCCATCTCCTCCTTTCTTGTACACGATTCCAAAGTCAATTGTTCCTTTGACATACCGCAGTATATGTTTTACAGCTTGGAGGTGACTTTGTCTTGGAGAATCCATGTACCTACTTACTATGCCAACTGCATAGTTTAAATCTGGCCGGGTATGTGTCAAATACACTTAAGCAACCCGATCAAGCTAATCGATTTTCGATTGATTCTGAGATTGCTTTCTTCGTCTTTTGTCAGATAGTGTTTTGGTTCCATTGGGTATTGTGATGGATTACATTCCGACATTCCTGCCTGTGTCAGAATCTTCTTGGCATATCCCGATTGCTTTAGTATGATCTCTTCACACATTTATTGCCGTACCTCTATTCCAAGGTAATATGAAAGTGTACCCAAATTACTCATTTCAAATTGCTTCTCCATCGATCTTTGAACAATGAATTTCCTTTTCACTAGTTCTGTGACTACCAAGTCATCGTGACAGACAATGATGTAAAGTGTCTTTGGTGCTACATGTGTACACACATGCTCTTGAGGACATCTCTTGAAGTCTAGCTCTTTTAGAGCTCGATCTGATCTGGTGTTCCAGCGGCGTGGGGCTTGCTTCAAGCCGTATAGTGCCTTGGACAGCTTGTAGACCATATTTTCCTTTCACAGGATGACAAATCCCTCAGGTTGTGATCTGAACACCTCTTCTTGTAGTTAGCCATTCAAAGGCTGATTTAACGTCGAGATGGTGAACTCTCCATCCTTCTCTAGCGGCTAAAGCCGAGGAGAAATCTTAAATCTCCATCCTAGCAAGCTGGGCGAAAACCTCCTCAAAATCCACTCCCTTTTTGCTTTGCACATATCCCTTTGCCACTAGTCTTGCTTTATACTTAACAATTTGCCACTGTGCATTTTTCTTTAGCTTAAACACCCATTTGAGGCCAATTTGGTTAGTACCTTAAAGCTCTGTCAAAGTCCAGTTTTATTCCTCTCTATTGACTCAAATTCCTTTTGCATTGCTTTAGTCCAATCTCGGTTTCTTCTTTCTTCGAACTTAGTTGGTTCTTGAAGGCATCAGGATACAATTCACCAAAGAATATGTTCCTTACATTTCCTCATAGATTTCGGCCGGAGATCTGATTTTCAAGGAGTTGATTACGAATTTGGATGATGACTCTCCATCGAGTCATTTAGACCCGTTGCTTCTCCAGGCTCACGGATCTTTTGCTCTGTACTCGGTATTCTTTGGATTGAATTCAGATAGAAGTGATTGAAGTCCCTCCCATAGGTGAGTGCAGGTGAATTCTCTTACATCGGTATTGCCGGTGTATGCAGTGAAGTCGGCATGCAATTTCTCTGTACTCGGCGAGCCACTTCGATTCTGTTTTCTTCAAACACCACATCACGGCTAACACATATTCTCTTGGCTATTGGATCAAGAAGTCTATGAGCCTTGCTCCCCTCTTCTGCTCCCAAGTAAACCATCTGTTTGCTTCTGTCATCCAGTTTTCGGGTATGTATTGCCGGTACTTTGACATGTGCAACACAACCAAAGACCCTGAGGTGCTCTAGATTGGGTTTCCTACCCTTCCAGGCTTCATAAGGAGTGATGCCTTGTAATGCTTTGGTTGGTGCTCGATTTAGCAGATATACAGCATGTCGAACTGATTCTCCCCATAGTTCTCGGGGACTTCCATGGTCTTGTGTAGACTTAGATGCGGTGGCAAATGCAAGCGATTGCGTCGTTCTACCACGCCATTTCTTTGGCGTATATGGAGCGATGAGGTGTCTCTGTATTCCTTCTTTGGCCTTAGAATTGCAGTGAAGGACAGAGACAAACTCTCCTCCATAGTGCATTCTCGAGTCTTGACCTCTGTTTGCTTTCGTTTTGAGCTGAGCTTTGAAAGCTCTAAATGCTGAGTGCACTGGTCCTTGGTGCTTAACATATATACCCACATGAATCGGCTATGATCATCAACTAGGAGAAGAAAGTACCGATTACCTGCTAGAGTTTGCGGTGTAATGGGTCCACACAAATCTGCATGAATCAATTCCAATGGGACTGTTGCATGATGCTGTGCTTGCATTTGAAAAGGTAGTCGGCATTGTTTGGCTACCAAGCATCCTTCACAAACTTGTGTGAGGTGATTTACTTTTGGCATTCCTCGTACCATATCCTTCGTCACCATGTCTTTCATTGCTTGAAAGTTTAAATGCCCCAATCTTGCATGCCACAGCCAAGCAGGCTCATCCAAACAAACTGCAAGACATATGGGTGTGGCAATGTGCAACTGAATCTTGTACAATCTATTACTTGACCTCTGCACTTCCATGAGTAGTTTTCCTTCCCTGTCATGAATCCATAATGATTCTTCATTGAGCACTACTCTGTGACCTTCTTCGTAATTTGTCGAGACTTAGTATATTGCCGTAGGCTTGGAATATAATATACTCCCGTGAGCAGGCGTTGCTAGCCATTCTTGCACTTTCGAGCAAATTGACCCCTTTCCAAATATTTATGCAGTGGATCCGTCTCCAAATCGACAAGTCCTTTTATGCTCTCATCCAATTCGACAAAGGAAGAGCGTTGCCTGTCATGTGGTTACTAGCTCAGTTGTCAGGTACCACATACCTTCTTCTTCCTTGTGTTACGAGGTATCTTGCCCCGGTACAATCTTGTCTTCATTGAGTAGAACCATACTCGTAACACATGTTGCTCACATCACGGATAGCATAAGGGCCTTTCCTTCCTCACTGAGTCTTGGTCGGATGCACCTCTTCTTCCTTGCTTGGGATTGCGACATTACGAGGCATAGTGTCCATATTTGTAGCATAATTAAAGCACTTGATGTGTTTTTGTCTCTAGTTGTCTTGTTCATCTCTTGTCGTGATGAATTGAAGCTTCCTCGATCGCCTCTTCCCACGTCCTCGGCCGCCCTTGCCAAGCGCCTCGGCTCTGTCTTGGATTTGCCGAGCATCTTGTTAGGTGGATGAGGATTCCCTTCTTAGGAAATCTTACGGCGAGCTTGCCACTCGACATGAGTTAACAGCTTGATTGTCATCCTGGTGTTGGTATTGGCCGGTCTTGAAAGCCTTGAGACGTTCCTCATATGCCTTCAACCTCCCAATTGCTTCTTGAGCGACACATCGTATCCAAGTCGAATCTTGCTCAATAGATGCCACAGTTGGAAGAACTTCTCGGTATTGGTCGAAAGTTTCTTCACCAACATTACATCTTCAAGGTAAGCGGCAGGGATTCTTGTATTTTGCGGACATACTCAATCTCCTGCAAAGTCATCTCTGATTCATCCTCCTTCATCGCATTGCCTCAAACTCGCTCTTCAATGTTGAAGGCAGGCCTTTTGTCACCCGATCTGCCCCCAAGTATCGAGTCTTTAATGCTTCGATTTCCTTGGATGTTTTCTTCTTTTGCAACTGCAACAAAACATCCTCGAGGGATTGCTTGGAATATGAGCAGCCTTTGCCGAGCTTATCCTTCTTCTCATCTGAGCCACTCGGCCTTTGGTTCCATGACCTCCCGAGATCCCTTGCGCATCCATGATGACCTCCATCTTGATCGCCCAAGTTGTATAGTTGGGCGTCGTCGGCATTGGAGCTTGGAGCGACACCCGCCATTCTCCTTTGATCCTTCTTTGGGAGGTACCCGCCATGGTTGAAGCGTTTGATCCTAGAAGCTACGATACCAAGTGTTGAAGCGCCGAGAACCAAGCATACTTGTCTCTACGAACTTTACGAACAAAGACAAGCAAGCGAGACTTCAGCGATTTCGGAGAATAGAAGCAAAAAACTTAATTGTGACGCTTCCGTCCACACTTTTAAGATTTTCATTGCTTTAAATAGAAACTAGTATTACGAGAGGGATCCGATTCTACTTGCCAGGAATAAGGTAAACACTTGATCTAAACTAACTCGGACTCGTGCCTTTATTCACGGTTTGACAATAGAAGGAACTCCTTAGGTAAGCGGAGCGACTCGGAATACAACACGAAACAACCGTCGGGATTTCGGCTTGAAGCAATCTCTATATTTTTTAGTATTTAGGCCAACTTTGCTTTATAAGCGGGTTCTAATTTAGCACTTACAAGCGTTGGTCTTTTGCCATCACCTTCCCCAATATCGATTTCTTGAGTAAATCGTGAAGTAAATCCTAACCCTTTTCTTTCTTCTTCAAAATCCTCAACGACTTCTTCATATTCTTTTGCCGATAGCTCCTGGTCTTTTCACTGGCGGCTTTGCTGAGTGTCTTGTACTCCATCTTCTTACTACTTCGTTTGTCGAGATCAAGCGTGTTGGGTTCTTATGATCGGCTTGAATCCACGATTTCTCAGCCTTGAGATAAAATCGCAATTGTCCAAAGCTTTTCACGATATACATTACGGCTTCTTGGTGGCCGATTGGTGTCGAGGCTAGCCATGGCGATATGAGCGATGTATCGGCCGATGCGACTTCTCTTGTATCATCGTTCCTTTGCACCAATTTTTGGTGCATAGTTGATGTTATCACGACAATTGGCATGGATCGATCCGCTTAAGAGAACGCATTTGTAATTGCCTTTGGCTTCAATCACAAAAATGCAGTCGGCAAAGTTTTATTACCCATTGTCGGTTGACACCATTACGCCTTTAGCCTGAGTTGGGTCTCCGTGAAGTCATTTTAGCACCATATTGGTTTTGATCAAGTCTTCATCGGCTTTACCCAATTTTAAGAAAGTACTTAACGGACATCAGTTATGTCGGCCCATCGACCAACATCGAGATATCGATCGGCCATTAATATACCCTTTTTAGATATAATGGTTTGAGGCGCGATGCATGTCTTGTGGCTTTTGAATACTGACATCACGGTGCTCAGGGCACAATTAGGCGAACACTTCTTGGTGATTCTTGATTTGAACTCGGTTGGTAAGGTGAATACCATGTTTATATCCATTGGTGGTGTATCATCACGGATCATCGGAGAACCGGATTCGGCCGATTGAGTCACACTATCGATCTGTTCCTTCTTCCTCCATTCCTTTTTCAAAACGGTGCAGGTCTTAACTTATTAAACATCCAGATCCCTCTTGCTTTCTCCTTTTAGGCTTCCCTCTCTTCTTGTGTTTTAATCATTTGAAGCCTCTGCGTTGTGATTTCTTTGAGACTGAGGCACCACCTAGGTTTAGGTTCTATCGGCTTTCTTATTTTTCCAGCTAAATTGCTCATCTCGCTGTCAGATTCCATTCTACTTGTGTTAGCCGATAGTTCCTGATTTCGGGAGGACTCGCCTAGCTTTGATGTTGACAACCTTTCATGGATCGGCCTCCTGCTTCTCACATCTGGATGATTGTATATCGGTCTAGACAACCTATCTTTTACAGACCGGTTTGGCCGATATACAGGCGAGTGTTGCATAGGACAAGACACAACTGTTGGTAAGGTAATCCCTTTCTCCCAGCAAAACTGCCAAAAGGGACATTGCCGATGTTTCTCTTCTTCAGTAGTTGGCCGACATGACGTATCTGGCCGCCAACATTCATCCCTCTTTTGCCCTAGTCGATGAAAACTCTGGTGTTGTTGAGTGTTACATCTCTGACTTATCCTTTCATACTTCCTCAGGAGCTGTGAGAAGGTCGGCTTTGGTTTGAAATCGACTTTTCTCGGAGCCCTCTCAGCCCGATACCATTTACCGACCTCCAAGTCCCCTCTTGGTTTTACCGTTCTTGAGTTTTGTCCATTCCTATCGGCTTCTATCTGTATAGAACCGATAGTAATCTGCACTGTCTCGTCTCGTGATACAATTCCTTTAGTCGGCTTATCTTCTGCAGGCCTCTTTCCTTTTTGTGAACATTGAACCATGTTGACTTGAAAAGGGCTCATATCTATCTGCATAGCCGACTCTTCCGCAAATTTTAGCCTGCCATCAGTGATGGCCGATTGAATCTGTTGTCGAAAAATATTGCAGTCGTTAGTATTATGTGAAAACGAATGGTGCCATTTGCAATACCTTCGCTTTTTAATTTCCTCGGTCGATGGTATGACGTGTCCCTCCGGCAACTTTATGAGTTTTTCTTGCAGTAATAAATCAAATATCTTGTCACACTTAGACACGTCATATGAATACTTGATCTCCGCCCTATTTTTTATTGGTTTGAGCAGAGAGCATACGAGTGGCTTTTTAGAACTCTTGGTCCACTCGGCTATGTTTATTTCTGCTTCGTCCTCGGAGGTGTCGCTTGAATTGTAATCTACCATGTTTACTTTGGCCTTTTCACTACTGTTTGGCTTAAATCTATCTTTAAACCCTTTGCTCTCTGCATATCGGCTTTCATGCGCCGATACGCGGTGGAGTAAGTGGCCTAAATCTAGAAACTCTTGGCCCGATAGCTTCTCTTTTAATGGCGGGATTAGCCCTTGGAATGCTAAATCGGCCAATTGATCATCGGGTAATGTTACACTAAAGCATCTATTCCGTACGCCTCTAAACCTTCTGATATAATCGGAAACCGATTCGCCATATTTCGGACTGAACTAAGATCAGAAATCCTAAGCTCCATAGTTCCCGAAAAAAAGTATTCATGGAATCGGCTTTCTAAATCGTTCCACACGTGAACTGAATTTGGGGGTAGATTAGTGAACCAAGTGAATGCAGCACCAGACAAAGATAAAGGAAACAGTCTAATTTTTAGTCCATCGGACTGTGCAGCCTCTCCGCACTGAGCCATAAACCGTCCGATATGCTCAATTGTGGTGACGGAATCATCACCTGAGAATTTGGCGAAGTCTGGTATTCGAAAGTTGTGTGGGTATGGCATTCGATCTATGTAATCGGGGTACGGCTTCCTATAGCCGATCACTCTTCCTCTGGGCTGTAAACCGAACTGTTCTCTTAAAACGTTAGCAATTTGCTCCGCCCAATTGACATTGTCGGCTTGTGGTGCAACCGGACATTGCCAATTTTCATGGTTCACGCCCTGCCCCCCGAGTGCAAACTCGGGTCTTTGTCCAAATCGCACCGCAGGGGGTCTTGGTACTTGGTCATAATCATGATTAAAACCCAATGCATCGGGTATGGGCGCGAAAGGTTCGACGTACGGCACCACCCTGTACGGCGCTTGTTTTACGGTTGTGGCTCCCCGTGATTGCGGAGCCTGATCCGTTTCGATCGGCTGATAAGCCGATAGACCGACGCTATTGGATGGCCCGTTTGACGGATTTGATGCGTTTATCTTAGCCCCATCCGTGTGCCCATGGTAGTGCGTAAATCCATCTCTCTGTATGCTTGGTTTCAAAACAGTAGGTTGAGTTGGCATCGTAATAGGTGTTTGAGCCGACACGCTTACTGTGTTGGTGTTAGGTGTTATGGAATATACTGGGTACGCAAGGATGGTTTGTGGTGGATCTAGCAGGCTTCCGGACCACGGCTAATTCTTGAGCAATTGTTTTCACACTATTTTCTATCATCGGCTTCAATGTGGATACTAGAGCCGATGACTGGTTAATTAATGCGTGATGAACAGATTGCTCGATCATACTTGATAAATCGGCTTGAGCGGGTGCGTATCGGCTTACCGATTCGGATGACGAATCTCCGATAGGATTGAGGCTTGGGAGTGCAGTCTTTTGAGTAACGCCACGGCGTGTTTTCTGGAAGCACTGCAACATCATTTCTTCTAAAGCTGCCTTTCGGTCCTCGATTTCCTTTCGCTGTTCAGGGGTTAAATCGGCCATTTGAGGCGCGATTATAGCATCAGTGTTGATATCGGCGGTAACCGCAGGCTTGTCAGTTGATGACATGTTTGATTTCCCTTGTGGTCCCACTGGGCGTGCCAAAATATGTTCGCGCTAAAAACGTGAAGGAGGTTTTTCGGCCTCGAACACATAAGACAAACGCCGGGTTTGCAGAGCGTGCCAGTCAATTTGACCTGAAATTGACAAGGTAGAGTTTATAATTTGATCAAAGCCGATAAACAAAGATCTATCGGCTTTTCGCTAGTCGGCTAGAACCGATTAGGAGATAACTAGATCAACCGGTTACGATTGATCCGGACACAAGGTAAAAATCGGCTTCGGGAAGGCGATGCGCAACAAAACGAAGCAGATCAAACCTGGGTGAAATCGGCAAAAACCAACAATCGGCGATGCGCAACTATGTTGATTCCGTCGACTTGCAGAGGGATCTATGAAGCTAAAACAATGTAAAAGAAAAGCTTGTAAAAAGTAGATGTGTGGTTGGATTGATTGATGCCAGTTTCGCTTGACGTTTACCCTCTTTTATAACACACCTGGCCGATCCGAGTTGTATATGGATACGGTGCGTTTACCCGTATCGGCCTCCGGTCCGATTTCTTTTCCTTTTTAGAAACGGATACCTTTTCCGACTCGTTTACCGATTTCTTTCCATACGCACATTTTCTTTCCGTCTCAGACCGATTCCAATACGTGCCGAATTTTGGTGCAAACATATGCCCCCCATTTTTGAAAAGGTAGCTTGCTATCTTTCAAAAATTCTTCGCCTTTTTTCCGTGATCGGCTTATCGTTTAGGATTCACCTCGGTAACTTCCCCATTAATGGCGCCGCAATGCCCTCGGTGCGTTTTTAATGCAGCAACTGTTCCCGCCTTTTCACCTTTTTCACTGAGGTATAAATATGAGGTCCCCCCTGTGGTCATTTTCACCCTGGCGTGCTCTCGTTCATCTTGAAATCGGCTTTTCTCCGCGTCAATCCCCTCTTCCTGTCGTATCGGCTGAAATGGATGCATCCCAGGTACTCATTCCGATCCCAGATAGCGACCATCAGTACTTTCTAGGCCCAATAGGAACCATAGAAACCGATACAGTTGTTGGAGATGAAATTCCTAGACTCCCTCTATCGGCTCCTGGCTATAATATTAAGGAATGGACAAAAAGTTTTAGGGCTTGGCCGACAGCTCTCAAGGGCTGGAGGTCTTGGTATATTAGAGTATCAACCCAGAAAAAGGCTGAGTGGGAAGGAATGGGTATCGCTGAGTGTATTCCCATGTCCTTAGCCGATCCAGAACCTAACGAATCCTTGGTAGCCGCTGCTTGCTATTTTTGGTCGGATTCTTTTAACGCCTTCTTTTTCCCAACTGGCCCCATCGGCCCAACCCTCTTAGACATGGCAGAATTGTGTTGCCTTAGGCCCGATGGAGACCAAATATCGGCTTTTAGCGGGAAACCCCAGTATAAATTGACTCGAAAAAAGGGAGAAGGCTGGTCCAGATATATACAAAATAATAACAAGTTGACTGGCCCTGTATCGGATGAGGAACATGTAGCTTTCCTCAACCTATGGCTAGATCGATTCCTCTTCTGTGGCGCTTCCTTAGGACCAACCCAGGTTTATCAATTCATGTCGGAGCAGCTAGTTATGGGTCGTCGGCTAGCTCTAGGGAAATCCTTGTTGGGGGCCGTATACCATATGATGCATATCATCCGGAGTCGGCTTTTTACCGGCAACGGTTCCTATGTCGTGGGCAACATTGGTGGTCCTCTTTGGTTCATTCAGATCTGGCTTTACTGTGTCTTTGGCCGTCTTATTATCCCAGATCCATCAGAGGAATCGGCTTTTCCAACGGAAGATTTTCCCGAGGGTGCAACCCCTAGATTTCAACCTAGCCGATCTCCGGGTGAAAAATTCATGATGTGTTCATCTGATGAACCTAAAATCTCCCCGGCCGGTTTTCATAAGTACTTATCCTTCTTCTTGAACCTTAACCAAGCCTCCTTCAACCGTCGAGACTTCTTTTCGTATAGCCAACTAGCCGATCTCCCATGGCCTTCTTTCCTCCGTCTAAACTCTGATAGCTCTTTAATGCCCCAGTCCACTCTTGATCTGCTTCCTCTGCTGATTTCTCCTTGCATTCTTCACGTCGGCTTGAGTACTCGAAATAGAACATTTCAGCCGACGTATGAATTCTATCACCCTTCAGTGTATGCTCGCCAGCTAGGTTTTGGACAAACAATCCCTTGCTTTCCTTTGCTCAACATGATCAAGCCACGAAATAAAGTCACTAACATTACTGCGGCGGAGCTTATTATCGAGCTAGCCGATGAGCTCCATGTGGTAGACTTGCCATTCCTCGTGCTAAACACACGTCGATCGGGCTAATTTACCACATGGTGGGCTTCCATAGCTGAGGCGCTCTTGCGGGGGCGCACTATCCATGAGGTTTTGTCCTCTTTTCTCCCTGGCTTCCAAGAGCCGACGGAGACTGCCGCTGGGTCTAGCTCGAGTTCAAGCCACGCTAACTCGTCTTTAGAGGTATTTTCATTTTGACATTTATTGAAATAAGATTTTCATCGGCTTAATCATATCTTTTGTCCTTTCTCAGACTAGCAAAAGGTCGACTCCAGCGCAAACTGCATCGGCCGACGATCGCTCGAAACGGCAAAGGCCGTCGACCCCTCTTGCCGGTTTATCTTCTGGCACGTTGGGGGTCAATAGCCCATCACTGTCCGATCTTGCCGATCAGCGTACTAAAAGTACGTCCAGTTCCATTTTTGCTTAGATTTCTTTTGTAGGCGAAGTTTCATGCTTGCTGTCGGCTAACCCCATGTTTGTCATTTTTAGAGAAAAAGAAGAGCCGTAGAGTCGTTATTAAACGATCTCCAAAACCTGCGGGTCGTGATGCAGCATCATCCCCAACCGGATCGGCCACTGCGGTTAGCTTCGACCCTTATCTTGATTTGTCTTTGTTTTCCTTATCTTACCGTAAAGTATTCCTCAGGAAACCCCTTCCGTCCAGCTGTTAGAAGCCGATGCAGAGAAGACTCAGACAGATGTGCTTGTCTTGCCGGCTCTGGCTCCTGCTCCGCCATCCGCTTCCTCACCTCTAAAACCTGCTTCTGGCCCGGCTCCGTCGATGGACTTAGCCGATCTTT
Source organism: Rhipidocladum racemiflorum (assembly GCA_036346355.1). Classification (NCBI taxonomy): domain Eukaryota; kingdom Viridiplantae; phylum Streptophyta; class Magnoliopsida; order Poales; family Poaceae; genus Rhipidocladum; species Rhipidocladum racemiflorum. The sequence goes on along the minus strand of CM070577.1, from coordinate 52,872,011 downwards.
TAGGCTTTTCTTTGGACGAGCTCGACGACCCGGAAGTGTTGGCCACTGACGACTACCCGGCCGACATTCAACGCATAATTGCTGCTTCTGCGCCAGCGTCGGCTGCTGTAACCGCGGAGCCGGGCATGCAGGAGCGGCTCAACCGCCTCTTGGACGAAGTGATGCAACCGGAAGCGGCTCTTCTGGCCAACACTCAACCTCTGAGGAATGCGATGGTCGCCGCCCGCCGATCTTCCCCCTGCTGCTATGAATGTACTACTAGAGGTATGCCACCTGGATGCTCGTCGGCAGGATGTAGAGTCAGCCAGGCAAAGGGTTGAACAGCGGAAGTCCCAACAAGCCGACCAAGAGATCTTGGACAAGCTCATAGCGGATGCCAAATCTCGAAAGAGTGCATTTGATCAAGGTGCTGCCGCGCTGAAATCGGCTAAGACTAAGGCCCCAGAGCTGGAGTTATCCAAGAAAAAACTTGAAGAACAGCCTGGCCTTGGTTACAAAAGAACTCTCAGATTGCCAGATCGGCATCACGGATGCGACGTCTTCACTGGCGGCCCAGAGACAGCAAATCGGTGAAGTCTTCACCAAAGTCAGGAACCATTCAGCTAAAATGATCCCAATTCCGGGTGATGCAAAAGCCGATGAGCAACTAATAGATAGTGTTCAAGCTACTATTGGTAGGGCGGCTGCAGCACTATCGGCTTTGGGGGCCCATCTGCCCGGTTCCGGACTTCACTGATTTGAAGACATCTTCTAATGAACTGATTTGTAGCACTGGCTGTGTAGGCGATTTTTGTAACCTATCTTCGCCTTGGGATGACATTTTCGAAAACTTGCTTGATCGGTCATGTAACCGATCTTTATAGACTGTTTAATCCGTGGATGTTCACTTAACTGACTCGGTCGGCTGTGTGACCGAATTTATGTGCATGTGCTTCTGTAATTGATCTTGTTTCTCTTCTTGTAATTAGGACCCAACCCATATGCTTGGGTGATAAGCTTTTAAATATTTCCCATTGATCGCTTTAGGTAGGACGAATCCGCCTAAGGATTCCAGTATATACGAATTCGCGTCAATCGGCCGATTGATCTTATAAGGCCCTTCCCATGTTGGAGACCATTTGCCGAATCGATTATCCTTAGACCCAATCGGCAACACGGTTTTCCATACCAAATCGGCTTGATCGAATGATTTTAAAATCACTTTTTTATTATACGACCTGGCAACCCTCTCTTTATTCCTTTTAAGCCGATCTAGCGTGATCAGCCTTAGTTCAGCCAGATCATCCAGATTGTCAAGCATCGCCTGTTTGTATTCATCGGCTGATACCTTATCTTGCTCATATATCCTTACTGAGCCGATGTTGATTTCTACGGGCAAGACGGCTTCTTGTCCGTATACCAACTGAAAAGGTGACAATTTAGTTGATCCGTGCTGAGATAGCCGATAAGCCCATAAAGCCTCCGATAGCGTTGAATGCCATTTCCTCGGCTCTTCCTCAATTTTTCTTTTTATCAGTTTTATTAATGTCTTGTTTGACGACTCGGCCTGTCCATTGGCCTGAGCGTAGTAAGGGGAAGAGTTGAGTAATTTTATCCCAAGACTTTCCGCAAATCCTTTGAACTCGTTGGACATGAACACAGTCCCTTGATCAGTAGTAATTGTCTGTGGAATTCCAAACCGATGGATTATGTGTTCATTTACAAAGTCGATCAGCTCTTTACTAGTAACCTTCTTGAGAGGTACAGCCTCAACCCACTTTGAGAAATAATCTGTGGCTGCAAGGATGAATTTATGTCCTTTGCTGGATGACGGAAATATTTGGCCGATTATGTCTATGCCCCATCCTCTAAATGGCCATGGCTTGATGATCGGATGCAAAGCCGATGCTGATGCTGACTGTATGTTACCAAACTTTTGGCACGTTTGGCATCCTTTATAATATTTGAAGCAGTCTTCCAACATTGTCGGCCAAAAATATCCTGTTCGTCTTAGTATCCACTTCATCTTATGGGCTGATTGATGTGCTCCACAGATGCCTTCATGGACTTCACCCATCGCTACTTTGGCTTCCTCAGTTCCCAGGCATCTTAACAACAACCCTTCCATAGTCCGAAAGTATAATGCATCTTCTAGTAGAACATATTTGAGTGCTTTGCGCCTGACCTTCTGCTCGGTCGGCTTGGCTGGATCTGACAAATAATCCCTTATCTCTGTTCTCCAGTCGACAGGGTGAACACATAAAATCGGCCACACGTTTATCCCGATTGGTCCCTGTCGGCTTTCAATCTTGTACCCTGATGCACATTGTGCTAATCGGTTTGCTTTATCATTAGCTTCTCTGGGGATATGTTTTATAGAAAATGTAGTGAGCATCTCGATGATCTGGAGGCATTGATGTAAGTACTGAGTTAGCGCACCGTCGTTGCATCGGTATTCTCCTTTGACTTGCTGTACAATTAACATCGAGTCTCCAAAAGCTTCGACGTCTTTCACCCCGATGCTATCTAGCAATTGTAGACCTCTTAGCAATGCTTCGTATTCTGCTTGATTATTTGAACATCGGCTATTTAGCCGATACATGAAGTCATACTCCTGTTTTCTAGGTGAAATCAATATCACGCCGATGCCTTCGCCTTCCTGGCAAACGGATCCATCAAAATACAGCTGCCAAGGAGTTACATCAGCTGTTCCTGCTAATGTTTCACTTCCTGTGATAAAATCGGCCACAGCTTGTCCTTTCACAGATTTAGCCGACTCATAGGTTAACTCGAACTCTGTTAAGGCGTATGCCCATTTACCAAGCCGACCCCGCAGAATTGGCGCTGATAATATGTATTTGACCACATCGGTTTTGCATATTATAACGCATTTGGAAGCCAGCATATAATATCTCAATTTGGTGCAGGCAAAATACAATGATAAGCATAATTTTTCTACTAGGGGATACCTGGTTTCTGCATCTAAAAGACGTCGGCTTAAGTAAAATATTGCTCGTTCCTTCCTATCGGCTTCTTGTGTTAAAACTGCCCCAATCGAATCACCTTCAGCCGATATATATAGTCTAAAAGGTATACCATGTTTTGGTGCGGTCAATACTGGTGGACTCATCAGATAACCCTTTATATCGTCGAAGGCTTTTTGTTGATCGGCTTCCCATTTGAACTCTTGGTTGTCTTTAATTTTCAGCATCGGTGTGAAGGCCCGAATACGCCCTGACAAGTTTGAGATAAAACGTCGCAAGTAGTTGATTTTCCCAATCAATACCTGCAACTCCTTTTTGCTCGTCGGCGGTTTAGTATCGGCTATGGCTTTTACTTTGGCTTGGTTTACTTCAATTCCTCCTTCATGCACCGTAAACCCAAGAAATTGTCCAGCCGATACTCCGAAAGCACATTTGAGAGGGTTCATTTTTAACCCATGTAACCTTGTACTTTCGAACATCTTTTCCAGATCGGCTAAATGTTGCCAGTCTTCTTTGGATTTTACCACTACGTCGTCAATGTATATCTCCACGGTATTGCCGATCATATCATGGAAAATATGGTTCATAGCACGCTGATAAGTAGCACCGGCATTTTTTAAACCGAAGGTCATAACTTTCCACTCATACAGCCCTAAAGCCCCCGGACATCTGAAAGCCGTTTTGGGTATATCGGCCGCCATGAATATCTGATTGTATCCGGCGTTCCGTCCAAAAAACTTATGATTTTATTCCCGGATGCAGCATCGATAAGCATATCGGCTATAGGCATCGGTGCACTCTTTGGTGTAGCTTTGTTTAAATCTCTAAAATCGACACATACCCTGAGTTTGCCATTTTTCTTCTTTACAGGGACGATGTTTGAGACCCATTCAGCGTATCGGCAGGGCCGGATAAACTTTGCCTCTAGCAATCGTCCTACTTCTTCCTTTATAGCGTCATATAACGTAGGATTAAATCGCCTAGGGTATTGTTTGAATGGTCGATACCCAGGTTTTATTGGTAGCCGATGCTCAACTAGCTGTCGGCTTAAGCCTGGCATCTCGTAATACTCCCACGCGAAGCAATCTCTATATTTTTTGAGTATTTCGACCAACTTTGCTTTATAACTGGGTTCTAATTTAGCACTTACAAACGTTGGTCTTTTGCCATCACCTTCCCCAATATCGATTTCTTCGAGTAAATCGGCAGAAGTAAATCCTAACCCTTTTCTTTCTTCTTCAAAATCCTCAACAGCTTCTTCATATTCTTTTTGCCGATAGCTCCTGGTCTTTTCCTGCAGCTTTGCTAGTGTCTTGTACTCCATCTTCTTACTACTTCGTTTGTCCGATCAAACGTGTTGGGTTTAACGCTGATCGGCTTGAATCCTGATTTCTCAACGCAGATAAAATCGCAATTGTCCAAAGCTTTTCCTGATATACATTCGGCTTCTTCGTGTGGCCAGTTGGTGTCAGGGCTAGCCATGGCGATATGAGCCGATGTATCGGCCGGTACGACTTCTACTGTATCATCGTTCCACTGCACCAATTTTTGGTGCATAGTTGATGGTATACAGCAATTGGCATGGATCCAGTCCCGCCCAAGGAGCACGCTGTAATTGCCTTTGGCTTCAATCACAAAAAATGCAGTCGGCAAAGTTTTATTACCGACTGTCAGTTCTGACACCATTACGCCTTTAGCCTCAGTTGGGTCTCCCGTGAAGTCATTTAGCACCATATTGGTTTTGATCAAGTCTTCATCGGCTTTACCCAATTTTCTGAAAGTACTTAACGGCATCAGATTGACTGTCGCCCCGCCATCGACCAACATACGAGATATCGATCGGCCATTAATATACCCTTTTAGATATAATGGTTTCAGATGCCGATGCATGTCTTGTGGCTTTTCGAATACAGCATCTGGTGCTCCGAGGCACAATTGGGCGAACACTTCTTCAGCTGATTCTTCAGTTTTGAACTCGGCTGGTAAGGTGAATACCATGTTTATATCCATTGGTGGTGTATCATCACGGATCATCGGAGAACCGGATTCGACCGATTGATCTGAGTCACTATCGATCTGTTCCTTCTTCCTCCATTCCTTTTTCAAAACCGGTGCAGGTCTTAACTTATTAAACATCCGATCCCTCTCGCTCTCCTTTTCGGCTTCCCTCTCTTCTTGTGTTTTTAATCGCTGAAGCCTCCTGCGTTGTGATTTGCTGAGACCTGAGGGGCACCACCTAGGTTTAGGTTCTATCGGCTTTCTTATTTTTCCAGCTAAATTGCTCATCTCGCTGTCAGATTCCATTCTACTTGTGTTAGCCGATAGTTCCTGATTTCGGGAGGACTCGCCTTGCTCTGATGTTGACAACCTTTCATGGATCGGCCTCCTGCTTCTCACATCTGGATGATTGTATATCGGTCTAGACAACCTATCTTTTACAGACCGGTTTGGCCGATATACAGGCGAGTGTTGCATAGGATAAGACACAATCGTTGGTAAGATAATCCCTTTCTCCCAAAGAAACTGCCAAAAGGGACATTGCCGATGTTTCTCTTCTTCAGTAGTTGGCCGACATGACGTATCTGGCCGCCAACGTTCGTCCCTCTTTTGCCCTAGTCGATGAAAACTCTGGTGTTGTTGAGTGTTACATCTCGACTTATCCTTTCATACTTCCCAGAGCTGTGAGAAGGTCGGCTTTGGTTTGAAATCGACTTTTCTCGGAGCCCTCTCAGCCCGATACCATTTACCGACCTCCAAGTCCCCTCTTGGTTTTACCGTTCTTGAGTTTTGTCCATTCCTATCGGCTTCTATCTGTATAGAACCGATAGTAATCTGCACTGTCTCGTCTCGTGATACAATTCCTTTAGTCGGCTTATCTTCTGCAGGCCTCTTTCCTTTTGTGAACATTGAACCATGTTGACTTGAAAAGGGCTCATATCTATCTGCATAGCCGACTCTTCCGCAAATTTTAGCCTGCCATCAGTGATGGCCGATTGAATCTGTTGTCGAAAAATATTGCAGTCGTTAGTATTATGTGAAAACGAATGGTGCCATTTGCAATACCTTCGCTTTTAATTTCTTCTGGTCGATGGTATGACGTGTCCCTCCCAAGAACTTTATGAGTTTTTCTTGCAGTAATAAATCAAATATCTTGTCGCACTTAGACACGTCATATGAATACTTGATCTCCGCCCTATTTTTTATTGGTTTGAGCAGAGAGCATACGAGTGGCTTTTTAGAACTCTTGGTCCACTCGGCTATGTTTATTTCTGCTTCGTCCTCGGAGGTGTCGCTTGAATTGTAATCTACCATGTTTACTTTGGCCTTTTCACTACTGTTTGGCTTAAATCTATCTTTAAACCCTTTGCTCTCTGCATATCGGCTTTCATGCGCCGATACGCGGTGGAGTAAGTGGCCTAAATCTGGAAACTCTTGGCCCGATAGCTTCTCTTTTAATGGCGGGATTAGCCCTTGGAATGCTAAATCGGCCAATTGATCATCGGGTAATGTTACACTAAAGCATCTATTCCGTACGCCTCTAAACCTTCTGATATAATCGGAAACCGATTCGCCGTACTTCTGTCGGACTGAACTAAGATCAGAAATCCTAAGCTCCATAGTTCCCGAAAAAAAGTATTCATGGAATCGGCTTTCTAAATCGTTCCACACGTGAACTGAATTTGGGGGTAGATTAGTGAACCAAGTGAATGCAGCACCAGACAATGATAAAGGAAACAGTCTAATTTTTAGTCCATCGGACTGTGCAGCCTCTCCGCACTGAGTCATAAACCGTCCGATATGCTCAATTGTGGTGACGGAATCATCACCTGAGAATTTGGCGAAGTCTGGTATTCGAAAGTTGTGTGGGTATGGCATTCGATCTATGTAATCGGGGTACGGCTTCCTATAGTCGATCACTCTTCCTCTGGGCTGTAAACCGAACTGTTCTCTTAAAACGTTAGCAATTTGCTCCGCCCAATTGACATTGTCGGCTTGTGGTGCAACCGAACATTGCCAATTTTCATGGTTCACGCCCTGCCCCCCGAGTGCAAACTCGGGTCTTTGTCCAAATTGCACCGCAGGGGGTCTTGGTACTTGGTCATAATCATGATTAAAACCCAATGCATCGGGTATGGGCGCGAAAGGTTCGACGTACGGCACCACCCGTACGGCGCTTGTTTTACGGTTGTGGCTCCCCGTGATTGCGGAGCCTGATCCGTTTCGATCGGCTGATAAGCCGATAGACCGACGCTATTGGATGGCCCGTTTGACGGATTTGATGCGTTTATCTTAGCCCCATCCGTGTGCCCATGGTAGTGCGTAAATCCATCTCTCTGTATGCTTGGTTTCAAAACAGTAGGTTGAGTTGGCATCGTAATAGGTGTTTGAGCCGACACGCCATCGTGTTGGTGTTAGGTGTTATGGAATATACCGGTACGCAAGGATGGTTTGTGGTGGATCTAGCAAAGCTTGCATTACGCCTAATTCTTGAGCAATTGTTTTCACACTATTTTCTATCATCGGCTTCAATGTGGATACTAGAGCCGATGACTGGTTAATTAATGCGTGATGAACAGATTGCTCGATCATACTTGATAAATCGGCTTGAGCGGGTGCGTATCGGCTTACCGATTCGGATGACGAATCTCCGATAGGATTGAGGCTTGGGAGTGCAGTCTTTTGAGTAACGCCACGGCGTGTTTTCTGGAAGCACTGCAGCATCATTTCTTCTAAAGCTGCCTTTCGGTCCTCGATTTCCTTTCGCTGTTCAGGGGTTAAATCGGCCATTTGAGGCGCGATTATAGCATCAGTGTTGATATCGGCGGTAACCGCAGGCTTGTCAGTTGACGACATGTTTGATTTCCCTTGTGGTCCCACTGGGCGTGCCAAAATATGTTCGCGCTAAAAACGTGAAGGAGGGTTTTCGGCCTCGAACACACAAGACAAACGCCGGGTTTGCAGAGCGTGCCAGTCAATTTGACCTGAAATTGACAAGGTAGAGTTTATAATTTGATCAAAGCCGATAAACAAAGATCTATCGGCTTTTCGCTAGTCGGCTAGAACCGATTAGGAGATAACTAGATCAACCGGTTACGATTGATCCGGACACAAGGTAAAAATCGGCTTCGGGAAGGCGATGCGCAACAAAACGAAGCAGATCAAACCTGGGTGAAATCGGTAAAAACCAACAATCGGCGATGCGCAACTATGTTGATTCCGTCGACTTGCAGAGGGATCTATGAAGCTAAAACAATGTAAAAGAAAAGCTTGTAAAAAGTAGATGTGTGGTTTGATTGATTGATGCCAGTTTCGCTTGACGTTTACCCTCTTTTATAACACACCTGGCCGATCCGAGTTGTATATGGATACGGTGCGTTTACCCGTATCGGCCTCCGGTCCGATTTCTTTTCCTTTTTAGAAACGGATACCTTTTCCGACTCGTTTACCGATTTCTTTCCATACGCACATTTTCTTTCCGTCTCAGACCGATTCCAATACGTGTCGAATTTTGGTGCAAACAGATATTATGGAACTGCCAATGCATTTTGGGATCCTTGTCGGTGACGCAGAGGAGGTGCCAGCGCCGGTGATCAAATCAGAGATTCTCGGCACTAAGGACCGTGGCTTCGACCTGAATGAGCTGCCCGAGGATATGGAGCGCTAAACTTGTTGTTAGGTTGTTTGTTTTGAAATGCATGCTTGGGATGCTATGGGCTTGGACATGTTTTCACTGGAAATGATTTTTCATTAGGATTTTTATATTGCCTGGTACTCAGGTTTGTTTGCTGTGTTTCGTTGTGGTATTTCACATTATCTACTAATTGTTTGCTTTCAAACAGACCCATGAAATGCGAACTTGAATTAGACTTGAATATTAATTCTTGGTGCTGATTATGTTTACAAATAGTTTGCTATCTAATATCATGTTGTGGATCTTGTTTAAATTCCTTTGTTGATTTTGCATGGCATCATTCACTACTACAGATCTCGCCGTCACTACCGGTTCATAAGCGCCATCAATACCGATTTTTGAACCGGTACCAACCATCTGGGTATGCCCATCAGTACTGGTTAAATCCTCAAACCGGTAGTGATGATCTATTATCAGTACCGGTTGGAGCCTCCAACCGGTACTGATAAGATATTGTCGATCGTACCGATCCTTCGCTCGATCGATAATAGATCATCGATCACCGGAAGCTCCAACCGTCTTGATAATATCTTGTCGATCCGGCTAAAGGATCCAAATTTGCATCGATAATATCTTATCATTACCGGCTGGTGTTATGACCCGATATAAATCGGATTTTTAAAAAAATTTCTTTACTGTAATTAATTAATTTGAGGACATAAATTGATTTATAAATTCCACATAAATTTATAATGGGTTTTATAAAATATTACCTTGAATAAAAATTTCATATTTGTTGGATGAGTGTTTAATTCTTAATAATTCTTTTACTTCTTTTTGCAGATTTTCTTTGTTTGTAATTAAATTTTTATATCAAGTAAAAGTAAGCATTATATTATAATAACGGCGGCGATGTCCTGTCTGTGTTTTCGGCTCTGGCTCCGTCACCGTGTGTGCCTGATAACTGGTGCTCTAGTTGATATCCAAGGCCTAAATTGATGCCGTCTGTGACCCTGGATGGATTGCTTTATGTTGCTCTCTTTTGGTTGTAAAACTACTAAACTAGTTCGTTCAGTTTCAAGTTATCTAGTTATGTGTCATATTTTACCATGCTAGCTGGGAACATCTTATGGCCACACTTTTGCATCGGCCCAACTTAGAAGTCTCTACTGAAGCTAGTAGCTACTTAATACATCCATATGGTTGTGGATTAGTTACTCACAACATTAGTTCGAATCCATCTCCCGCATGGATGTATTAAGCAGCTACTAGCTTTAGTAGAGACTTCTAAGTTGGGCCGATGCAAAAGTGTAGCCATAAGATGTTCCCAGCTAGCATGTTAAAATATGACACATAACTAGATAACTTGAAGCTAAATGAACTAGTTTAGTAGTTTTACAACCAAAAGAGAGCAACATAAAGCAATCCATCCAGGGTCACAGACAGCATCAATTTAGGCCTTGGATATCAACGAGAGCACCAGTTGTCAGGCACGCATGGTGACGGAGCCGGAAACACCGACAGAACATCACCGTCGTTATTATGAAATAATACTTACTTTTCTTTGATATAAAAATTTAATTACAAATAAAGAAAATATGTAAAAAGAAGTAAAAGAATTATTAAGAATTAAACACTCATCCAACAAATCTGAAATTTTTATTCAAGGTAATATTTTATAAAACTATTATAAATTTATGAGAAATTTATAAATCAATTTATGTCCTCAAATTAATTAATTACATTAATGGAAATTTTTAGAAAATCCCACTTGTACCTGGTCATAACACCAACCGGTTGATCAGTATTCTAATAATGATAATTCTACCTGGTCATAACACCAACTTGTATTAACAAATCTAATTAGAACCAATATGTATCACTAACATTCATGACAGCTTTAATTACAGAACGTTTATGGGGCCCTTCTTTTACGTGCGTCGCTCTTGGTAACCTTAGAAGTCGACTCCGACAGTTCACCAGTCTTTATCAAAGGGCCCCACCTATTCGCCGAAACGTGGAACTTGCCTTTTGGATCTACGACCTCATCGTAAATCCAGCCAACAAGTTGTTCTTGGATTGCTGTCACATGCGCCGGCGTGAATTTCTTACAATCTTGCAAGCGGTATAGACCTCCGGTCTAGATGTCCATATATTGGCACACATAGTAGCCGCATAAATTGTTTCCCGGTTGCTGAAACAAGATCTGTGTTGGAAAAGGTTGATAGCGTGAAATGGATGCATGAAAATTAAGTTAAATAACTAAAAATATAGCACGATGGCATACGTACTCGAGAGGCAAGTGTAACAGTGAATTTTTGTTTGAATTCACTGACGATTTCGGCACGAAATTGTGCGAATGCACTACACATATGATTGCAAATTGAACATGATTAGAATTTATTTTAAATGAAGTAGAACTAGCACGATAATGAATGGAACAAGAATATCGGTCGAGCATGTCGATCAAGCTTTGATAACATTCAACCGGTTTCCTCCTAGAGTCCATAACTGTGATCATGCCACGATCTAGATCGATAATGAGAAGAATCCAGTGAAAGCTGTACATACATATGTCAACGTAGGTAACTGATTAGTTCTAACATCGTGTTATGGAAAAGGGTTAGAACGAGGCGGTACGAAAACACGTACTCAAAGTTGTAGGGTAGAAGTATCCTTGCTTTATATCTATGACCCATTAGCCCATTGAATATGGTGTTCTCTGTATCGACAGGGCAGCTAGTAACAAATGTGTTGTTAATAACCGAAGGGTCAAGGAAGCCTATGTCGTAAATGGCCTCCTTTCTGCACCTTTGTATCTCCATTCTACATAAGAACAAATTAGTTAGGCTTGCAAGTTAGTATAGTCAAAGGGCCCGCACAGTAGATTTTTGCAATTAAATAAGAACTTACAGAGTCCAGCAACTCAACGTGACCACGTCGAGGGCGTCTGTCTAGTATAGATAGTACATTATGCGCCATTCGACATAAAATTCACCGTCGCCGTGAAAAAAATCTCGGTCCTTGTACTTGATGGCGAATAGCTCTATGCCATACTGGAACGCATCCATGTACCATTCATGGAATTGGCGCAACCTGGTTGGCAGCTGGCCAACCTCCTCACGCCTGACCAATGGTGCGCCCGGTGTAAATGGCCATTTGACTTGAGCAGATTCAATCTCCTGGTTGCCTAATGCTTGATCTGGGGCAAGACCAGTTTCATCGAGGAATTCTGCCATCTCATTGGCCTTCTGCTCAGCTGATGACGTCTTCTTCTTGCTTGCCTTGATCAGTGTGCGCTTGTAGTCAGAGACACGAGGTTTTTTCTTTGAATCTTTCAAACCTTTAATTGTCCTCAAGCCTTTTAGAAATTCTTCTGTACCTGGTTGAACCTTCTTCTCTGTTGAGCTGCGTTTAAAAAACTCAGTGACCTCGACCGTGGCTACCTTGGCAGTCTCCTCCTTCGTCATATCGTACGCCCACTTTGAAGGTGCAGCTGGCTTACTGCTTTGGGTGGATCCCGTGTTCTTGCGAGCTGTTGGCTGAGCTGGCTGGCTTCTCTTGGGCGATGATGTTAGCCTTGGAGTTTCGCGTGCGGGGGTTGGTGTAGGAGATGGGCTTCTTCTGATGGGCACATTCTTTGGTAAGGATGGAGGTGACGGAGGTGATGATAGAGGTGCCGGAGGTGTGTCTCTAAATATGATGTACTTCTTACGCCATAGAATAAAAGTGTGCAATGCCTCTCCTAACGTTGTAGTTCCGTCACCTCCGGGAATGTCGAGGTCAAGGTCCTCGCACCCTGGGCATATCTCCTCCACCGACTGTACAAGTCTACTAGCAACATCTCTCAGCACATCCCCAAACACCGGGTTTCCATCATCGTCAAGTGCACCACCGTGAGCATAGAACCAGTTCTTCGCTCTGTCTGGCCATTCCAAAGTAGCCGGCGTGACACCCTTCAAATGTAATCCCTGTTCCCTCCTCTCCCATGTGGGCATCGCCCGACGGTAACCACTAGGGCCTAGGCGGTGGTGGTATTGCTTCTTTTGTGCATTTTGGATGTTCTTTTCGGTCAAACTTCGACCTTCTTCCGAATTCTTATAGTTGACGAACGCATCCCAGTGATCCTGCAACTTTGGGTGCTTGTTGAAGTCGGGCGTTAGATCCTTCTTGATATATTTCATGTTCAACTTCTTTTTATATGTATGGAATGTGATAGCCATCTTCTTCAATGCATCTCTTCACCATCTCTTTGGTCCCTTCGGGGAAGGTGAATGTCTCCTTCAAATCGGTCCAAATCATATTCTTTGTATCTTCAGGGACATTCTCCCATTTGGCTATGCTAATTGGCACGTGGTCCCTGATGTGGAAGCCGCATGCCGATTTGAACGGTGGAATCATCGTATCGAGTTCAATAGGTTGGCCATCATCGCGACTACAGTAATAATATGTCTTCCCTTCGACTTCTTGCTTGGACCTCGGTGACATGATGGCCTACTCAATTGACTAGTCTGAAAATATGGTACAATGATGAACGCGTTAAAATGTTGACTTAGCATGAGAGTGGAACCATCATATATGCATTCGTACTAATTACCGTTGTAGCCTCAGCGGACTCGGCGGGCATTGCTGCCTCGGCGGCCTTAGCGGGTTGATGACCCCCTCCCGCAATCAAATTTCTCATGAACTCCTCTCCATCAAATCCTTAGTCCGCCATCGTTATTTCTTAGGCTAGAAAAGGGCACTAAAAATTAACGAAAAAAGATCAACAAAAGTATACTTACACATTTAACATGTACTTACATAGATAACATATACTTGCACATTTTAGGATTCAAATTTTGACTTTACATACGAATTGTGGCATCCAATCGGAATGAATACAATTATGAATTATAGTGGATATGTAGGATGTAAAGAACCAAACAACTAAGCAGTTAAGCACACAATTAGATAAATAACATAGACATAGTACCACTCACTAAGACAGAGAGGGATCGAGAGAGGGGAGTGTGACACTACAAAATGAGGGAATAAGTTAGTTTTCGATTTCGGCACTTCGGTGTGTCTCTTGTAGCTTGTTTTTGGGCCATTTCCGGAGTTTGGGCCTTGGGGGACCATTGTGGGCCAGAGGAGGGGGAAGTTTTAGTCCCATGAGGAGGTGGAATTGGATAGCAACCCTGATGCCCCTAACCCTCCATGCGCCCCACACCCTCCCACACAACCCTAGCCACCCCCTCCATCCCTTGCACCTCCCCTTGCCTCCCCTAGCCACCACCTTCCTCCCCACCACCCCTAGCCAGCCCTAGGCGAGATCCACCCCCACCCCTTGCTGCCACGCCCTTCCACTCCATTGTCCTCGCCATTGGGGAGCTCCGCGATGAGAGGATCCGGCGGGATTGGCGCGTGGAAGGAGATCGGGCGACCGAGAGGAGTTTTCGTCGGTTCGTCGTTCGTCGGGCTAAGGTATGGTGATGGGAGACCCTTGGGGTGGATTAGGTGTTGTTCTAGTGTTGTTTTTGATGCTTTAGATCCTTAGGTGCTGTTCCTATATGAGATTAGGGAAATTCCCTTGCTGTCCCACGTTCTATCCTCGGGCAGATTTGCACCCCGACCTAGGGCTTAAGTTTTTGCAATTTTAGAGGCATTTTCTGATCGGCCGACTGTTATGAAAGTTGTAGGTAATTGAATTATCTTTAATTTTACACCAATAACGTTAATTTCCGCCCAGCCATTTGAAAGTTCTGATTGTTTTACCGAACATTGTCAAAACTGTGACGTGATTGGGACAGATCGTGTTGATCTGTATATTAGACAATTTTAGAGGCCGAATCAGTCTTTGTGAATACTTAGAAAAAGCTAGGAAATTTCCTAATATTAGAGAAAATGTACTCGTTTATGTGATTTGGAGTCTTAGATCTCAAGTTATGCTAACTGGAAGCCCGCTGTCCCGACGGGACAGATTCTCTGTTTTCGGGTTTTGGGAGTAGTTTGCGAAGTCAGTGTAGATGAGTGTTCGTGTACTGTTTTGTGGGCAAGTTTTGAGCGTGTTGTACCTATGTGCAGGTGGTGTCACCCCGGGAGTGCCCTCAACCTCTCGCTACTCCGTCGCTCACGGTTGAAGGCAAGTGTATTGTAGTGGTTGTGACTTAGGGAGCCGTAATGTTTGATAATGAGATAATTAACACATGTTTTTTGATATGATGCCATGATTGATTTCTGCATGTGACATAATGAAATGGTTTGTTATAAGGCTATGCAATGGACATATTGAGTTTTTATGCAAGTTATTCTTGTTTATGGCATATTTGTATTCATGGCATGAGGAATGGCCAGGACGGTGAGAAGGTCATAACTAGTCCGGTAAGGTCGGTGAGAAAGTTATGACTAATCCGCAGCGCCAATGAGAAAGACCTACCTCGTGATACCATACACAGTTGTGAATGGAAGCGATGAGTAGGCACCTTCCACGGGATGGAAGGAAAAGAGGGGGTGCACACCGACGGGTATGCACTCGGCAATACCGGTATGTGCTAAACAAAGAGACATGGTGCATTGCATTGCATGAATGAGAATGTGAATGAGGAAGCATATGAGAATGTGAATGAGAAAGCATATGAGAATGTGAATGAAAAAGTATATGAGAGAGTGAACAAAGAAGCCTTCAACAATTATTTTCCATGATTGGTGATCGGTATGACATATAAATATGAATTGTTATTGTTTTGTTCCATTGCAACACACTTTGCCGAGTGATGAACTCACGCTTATTGTTCAATGTTTTTTTAGGTACATTGAATGCGGCTTATGGGAAAGGGAGCTAGACACACGCCTTCACATGGCATCACTCGAACAGACAATTCATACCATTCTATGGTTGTGATTGTTTACCTTACTAATCTAGACTAGGTATATGTCGTATTGTGGCTATGAGTAATTGTTCACCCCTATTGGTTCATGAGACACTTAAATTTAAATTCTTGGCTTGAACTGTTGTTGAATACCTGTTTTAGATGTCTTTCATCATCCTATATCTTCTGATCTCTTTGTTGTTGCTCCGAACAATGGAGAAACAAAGGACATGCTGCCGAAATTTTCGGTTTTAGAAACAAAGGGCGCCCTTGCTGTAATTATCTTTATTTGTGGTATTTAGATGCTATTTAGTCTAGGTTTGGTGACATCCAGGGCATACTAGATGCCGGGGTGTTACAGGGAGGCAGAGAGGGATCGAGAGAGGGGAGAGAGGGGAGGCAGAGAGTGATCGCGAGAGATAGAGAGAGGGGAGACAGAGAGTGTAACACCCTACAAATCTAAACTGTCGTACAAGAAAATTTCGACAGCATCTCCCCTAAAATTAGGACAAAACGGAAGCGACAACAAGATTCATAATAAACATTACAAACAGGAATAACATAAAAGCATCAATACTAGAGATAACAAGTCTAAATCAACCAGAAAACAAACATAAACGTAAAACAGCTCCAAAGAGGACATCAACAGGTCTATGATTAATAAATTTTCAGCAAGCTAATGAATTATTAAATGCACTAGTCCATGTGATTCGTGATGACCCCGGAGGGTTGATTGTGCTACTAAGCCCACCCTTCAAGCTTACGACTAGCGAGAACTACCTGAAAACAACAAAATAACAAGGGGTGAGATTGGGTAATCTCAGCAAGCGAAACAACTTCTAACAAATAACACAGCCACAGTAAAACTAGCATACCAAATTCCTCATGTCCAATACCACATTATAGAGTCCACACAACCTCAGTAAAATGCATATGATTGTGCACATGCTTATGCCATGATCCTCCTCACCGTGCCCTTTCTCAGGAACACACGGTGTTGTACTGTATGGTCGCACGCCAAGGCGTCGACAAACTTCCAATGCATGATTATGCAGTTAATGCTTCATGCATAAATACATTCATAACTTCCCACTCTGAATTCACATGCTTGCATACCATCAAATAACATGGATAGAATGCGAACATGCTTGCATACCATCAAATAACATGGATAGAATGCGAACATCATTGAGATAGAATATCTCAACAATTCATCTTGCAAACAACATCTTTCTTCATTCTTACTCATGATTCAAAAGCCAAACAACTACATCACATTGCAGGATAGGATATTGCAATCTCATAAACAACTAGTTAAACCATGTAGGTGTGCTGCAATTAAGGTTTATATTGAAGACGAAACAAATAGCGAGTTATAGTTTAGCAAGACCGCTACTTCCACTTGCCTTTACCAACGTGGATGACGAACCTAGTTGTGTCCAGAAGGGACACCACCTGTACAAGCATTATTTTAGTACATAGCGACATCACAAATGATCACACAACTCGAACACATGCTTCCTAATCCCCGTTCCCTTCTTAAGCGCCAAAAACCCCAATCTGTCCGAGTCAAACAGCAGCACCCTCTCTTTACAATTTTGTATCTTTTTTTATACAGATCATAAAAATATAAAACAATTACAGGAGCTAGATATTGACGGGATCTACAATTTTCATGAAGATCATAAATTTCAATTCCATTGTTAATTATGCCTAAACAGACGTCCAACACAGTAGACGAAATCTGTTTCCAGATTCTGTTCGTCAATTTCCAACAGCTATAACTCTCAGACCGTCGTCCCAACAATTCTGAAAAAATTACAGAAGCTATATCTCGACGTTATCTACAACTTTCTAGTTATAGGTTTTGGCAGTAAAAATCGTCTAGGTCACGTAAAATGTGAAACAAGCCGCGCTGCACAATCTTCCCTCTCAGAAACAGCACCACGTGAACAACTACCCTTCTACCCCTTCAAAACCCGTCCAATCCAATCACCACCAGATCTAAAACACTCCCAATCCTAGGTAGAACATGGGGTAAAAGATTAGAAATTTTACCTAAAGTTCTCCCTTGAGATCCCACAAAGTACACGCGACGATCACCGAAAACGAAATCTGCTCGCCTTCTCGAGTCCTCTTCTCGAATTTTCCTTCGCGATCCGCGGTGAAACCTTGAGCCACCATGCCGGGATGGGGGAGGATATGGTGCTGCTGCCAAGGGGGTGAAAGGGGCGGCTAGGGTTTGCAAAAGGGGTGGCCGGCCACAAGGGTGGGGCGCCTCCCCCTTAAGTGGAGGTGGGCCGGCCCATTGGGCGTGGGGAAGGGGGTGGGGTGGGAAGGAGAATTCCCGGCCCAGGCCCAGGTTTCCTCAGCCCAACCAATTCTAGCCCAAAGACTCCAATTTAATATTAAAAAAATTGCATAATCCTCAATTATTTCATCCCCCCGACAAATCCTTCATTCCTCTCCGAAACAAAAACAAGAAAGAAAAAAAACCCTACAATCACTCTCAAGTTCTAGGGCATTACAGAGAGGGATCGAGAGAGAGGGAGCAAGAGAGTGGGGAGACAAAGAGGGATCGAGAGAGAGGAGACAGAGAGGGATCAAGAGAGGGGAGATAGAGAGGGCGCTTTATATAGAGGAGGATAGGTCACGCGTGGCAACGACTCGAAGGGTGGTGGGAAAGAGTGGATAGAGGAAGACGGGCAGCAATGCTGAGTATACTATCAACATACTTACACATTTCATATATACATATATATCTCTGAATTCAAATTTACATGAGCCACATTTCACATATACTTATACATTTCAAATTTACACAATTCAAATTTACACATACTTACACATTTCAAATTTCACATATACTTACACATTTCATGAGCCACATTTCACATATATACTTAAAAACATTTCACATATACTTACACATTTCAAATTTACATATATAATAAGCATAATCAACATCCACAGTTTAACATGCATCCACATAATCAGTAAACATCCACAGTAAACATGCATCCACATAATCCACTTAATCAGTAAGCATTGTAACTATACGCCAGAGAGGGCTCACCGAGGGCGTGCGGCGCCAGAAAGGAGGATGCGGTGCTAGTGTGGAGGAAGTTGGCCGAGGATGCAGCGCCGGGGGTGCGGACGGTGGGTCTTCGGAGGACGACGCGTACGCCGGCTAGGGTTATCGGAGGATGGCGCGCACGGTGGGGTGCGCACGGCACTGACGGCGGGGGTGAGGATGGCACAGACGACGTGGACGGCGGAGTCGTTGGAGGTGCGGACGTCGGGGGTGAGGACGGCGCAGACGGCATGGACGGTGGCGTCGTCGGAGGAGTGGACGGCTCGAGTTGGAGACTTGGAGGTGGCAGTGGCGAGAAAGACAAGAGTTGGACCTCTCCAACATTTATACGAGGGGGAATTAGTACCGGGTCGTATTAACAACCAGTACTGATAGTTGACATCAGTACCGGTTGGTGGATTCACCCGGGACTGATGCCCCCAAAATAACTCGCCAAATATTGGCTGCCCTAGGGGTTATCAGTACCGGTTGGTAGTATGAACCGGTACTGAACCCCCCCTGTGTACTTGTTGCCCTAGGGGTTATTAGTACCGGTGTGTATTATGTCCCGGTAATGATGCCCCCAGACGCAACATCAATCCCGGATAATAAAACCAACCGGTACTAATATCCCTCTACCCCGGGTCCACCGGTCAGCGAGAGCACATAATGAAAATGGAATTAACCGTGAACAACTAATTAACTCTCGGGACAAATCAGCTCAACAATTTTTGAAACTTTTAATTTAATTTCCTGGTAAATGTTTCTCACCTATGTAAATTTTATTCACAAGAGAGAGAGAGAGAGAGATTCATAACCAAGGCCTGACAACGGGTGCTCTTGTTGACATCCAAGGCCTAAATTGAGAGGGGAGACAGAGAGGGATAGAGAGAGACAAAGAGGGATCGACTGTTGGGGAACGCGGTATGCTACTCTAGCACAAATTAAAATTTCTACCGCAAACCAGAAAAGCTACTCGCAAGAAGGGGATCGTAGATCTGTTACCACTAGACGCGCAGTTGCGGAATCCTTCACACGTCGTTGTAGTGGATCGTTCTCGGCGTTGATCGTCCTCGCCGTGGATCGTCCTCGCCGTGATCCGTCCTCGCTGTGATCCGTCCTCGCCGTGGATCGTCCTCGCCGTGGATCGTCCTCGCTGCGGATCGTCGCCGCGGATCGTCCTCGCCACGCCGCAGTAGCAGCAGCGTCACCACAGCAGTCCACACGTCCGGGGATGGAACGCCGTGCGTCGGTGTGCAAGCACCGGGTCGCTCGGCAGGGGCAACGAGAGGAGGTGGCTAGGGTTTCTGGCGAAACACCTCTAAACCGCACGAAAGTCTGTTCTGCGTCCAGCCTCCTCCCCTCCTTATATAGCCACGAGGTGAAACCCTAGGCAGTCAGGGCCCATCTACGCGCTAAGCCCACGAGGTCCATTAATTACGGATCCAATCCGAATTGATGCGTCCCACTGCTAAGTGTGTGACCAGAGGTTCATGCGCATTTGGACATGGATTCGAAAACCCTTTTCTAATCCAATAGTCGGTAGCGGCTCCTTGCGAGCATGCCAACTCCCAAATGCATATGATTAAAGTATCGATGTAATAATCCCTTTGCCAAGTATATGAAGATTGATCTCAAGGCGAGAAGCATGTCATCCTTTGATGATTCAATCCATCTCTCGTATCCGTGATATATTAATAAGTTGTGATTGACTCCTCAATCACGGCATGGCCATGCACTTTCTTAATCATATCACACGAGTGGCCTTGTCATATATCTCCGTTTCATTGGAGTGGCAAATTCCATCTTGACTGCTCACTTCCCTCTGCACGTTTCATAGTAAACATGAAAGCTACCTTTATAACTATCCGGTTAGGAAGTAGTGTTTGATAGCCCCAAGGAAAACTATTACACATGTAGGGAATATGACAATCTCAGGTCTAAGGATCATACATCTACTATGTATGAGATACACTGATGACACATAAGAACGTAACATTCTCGCAGTGTCCCATTGTGGGTCTATCTAACCCATGTTCTTCAACATGCGTCCACAATGTATTGATGATATCTCCATATCCCATGATCTATGAAACATGATCATCGAACAATACATGTGCTGATCTATTCATTGTTGTCCTATACGATGATATCCGATCAGAGATATTTATCGAATTATATCAATAAGTAAAGAGCTTCATAAACAAGTCACATACTTGTTGATCAAAACAATGATATACATTCATTGGACCAATAATCATATTATTATTCATAAACATAGTCATGTTACAATCATCCATATGATTGCCTCAAGGGCATAACACTAACAGGGAGATAGAGAAGGATCGCTAGAGACAAAGAGGGATCGCGAGAGACAGAGTGGATAGTGTAAGATGGGCTGCAACGATGAGTATACTATTAACATACTTACACATTTCACATATACATATATATCTCAGAGTTCAAATTTACATGAGCCACATTTCACATATACTTACACATTTCAAATTTACACATTTCACATTTACATATACTTACACATTTCAAATTTCACAAACACTTACACATTTCAAATTTCACATATACTTACACATTTCATAATTCATACATGGGTTCATACAACACGGTTGGACTTATTTGCTAACATACTTTGTTTTTACAAGTGATCCTTCGTTATGATCGTGTCGTACATATGGAGATTCTTCTATATCATTCAAGACACTTATGTCTATGTTCACCATAAAAGGAGGTAGCTCGTCAAACTGATTGTACTCTTCTTCATCTGTGATGCCCTCAACTCCGACAATCCTTCTTTTACCTAGAAGAACCACGTGGCGCCTTCGCTATTCGCTGATGATAGTCTCCACCTTCTGCTTCTTGCTTTTAGGATACATGTCCTTTTGCTTTTTTGATTTGCAGTTCATGTCCATCACATATAATACCTGTGCCACATCATTGGTGAGCACGAATGGTTTGTCCCTATAGGCCACTTGCTTGAGGTCCACGGTTGTCATACCATACTCGTCGATCTCAACAGCTGTTAGTTTGACCCATTGGCACCGAAATAGAGGGACTTTTAAAGGTCCATACTCGAGCTTCCAGATCTCCTCTATATAACATAGTAGGTGTCCATCTTTCCATTTTTGTCCAAGGCATCTATACGAACGCCGCTATATTGGTTGGTGCTTTTGCTATCTTGGGCAGTCGTGTAAAATGTGTACCCATTTATCTCATACCCATTGAATGATGTGATTGTAGTGGATGGTCCCCGAGCCAAGAGTTTGAATTGTTAATTGTCTGTTTGGTTGCCTATCAGCTGATTTGGTAACCAACCGCCGAAATGATACATTTGCTCTAGTGTGATCCACTTTTCTGACTTCTCTAGGTATTGGTCACGTAGAATCATCTCATGATCATGGATATACTGAGCCACTATAGTTGCTTCTTTCAAAACTATGAAATGTGCTTGTTTAAATGAAAGTAGATCGTCGTTGAAGAATTCTTTTCTCCCTAGAGTCCCTTTTCCCCGTAGCCTCCCCTCACAGTGTGATACAGGGACACCAATCGGATTCAGATCATCAATGTAATTGACACAAAATTCAATCACCCCCTCTGTGCCAACACATTGTGCAATGCAACCTTCTGGACGAGACCGGTTGCGAACATACTTCTTTAGGACACCCATGTACCTCTCGAATGGGAACATACTATGCAGGAACACGGGTCCGAGAATTTCTATCTCTTTGACAATATGGACCATGAGATGGACCATAATATCAAAGAAGGACAGAGGGAAGATCATCTCAAGGCTGACCGTACTATCGACCACATCAAGCTGCAGCTTAGATATGTTATTCGGCTCGATGACCTTCTGCGACACCGCGTTGAAGAATGAGCACAACTTTATGATTGTCCCTCGTACCCAATCCGGCAGAATACCTCTCATCGCCACTGGGAGCAGTTGTGTCATCAACATGTGACAATCATGGGATTTCAGGTTTACTATTTTATTCTCTTCCGTGTTTATGAGTCTCTTTATGTTCGAGGAGTATCCAGAAAGGGCCTTCACACTTCTCAAGAAGTTAATCATGTTTTTTTCTCTTCCTTGCTCAGAGTGTAGCTCACGGGGTGGAGGTAATGTTGTCCTTTCGCTCTCTTTTCCGGATGTAGGTGGTTCCTAAGTCCCATTAGAAGTAGGTCCTTTCGTGCTTGAAGTGTATCTTTTGATTTGCCATACATATTTAGGAATCCTAGCAGGTTCACACAGACATTCTTCGTGATATGCATGAAGTCCAATGAGCGGTGGACCTCTAAGTCTTTCCAGTACGGTAAGTCCAAAAATATTGATTTCTTCTTCTAAATGGGCTTCGTATGATCTTGTTCAGTCTAGACAGATTTGCTAGCAGGACCCTTTCCAAATACTACTTTCAGATACTTTACCATAGAAAATACAAGTGTCCCACTGCGATGCATGGGCTTCTTACGTTTCTCATCTGTCCCATCAAAATTCTCACCATTCCTTCGTAACGGGTGCTTCATATGGAGGAACCTACGGTGGCCCATGTACACGACCTTTCATGAGTTTTTCAGATACTTGATGTCCGTATCCTCTAAGCACTGGATGCAGGCTTTATATCCTTTGGTAGATAGGCTAGACAGGTTACCAAGTGCAGGCCAGTCGTTGATGGTTACGAATAGCAATGCACGTAAGATGAAATACTCTCTTTTGTACTCATCCCACACGCATACACCATCGTTCCACAGTATTAGTAGATCTTCAACCAATGGTTTGAGGTACACGTCGATGTCGTTTCCAGGTTGCTTCGGCCCTTGTATAAGCAACGGCATCATAATGTACTTCCGCTTCATACACAACCAAGTAAGAAGGTTGTAGATACATAGAGTCACAGGCCAAGTGTTGTGACTGCTGCTCATCTCGCCGAATGGGTTCATCCCATCCGTACTCAACCCAAACCTTATGTTCCTCGCATCCTCAGCAAAGTTCGGGTACTTTCTATCGACTTTTCTCCACTGTGAGCTGTCAGCGGGGTACCTTAGCCTTCCATCGTCCTTACGATCTTCTTTGTGCCAGCGCATCATCTGGGCATGCGCTTTGTTCGCAAATAAACTCTTCAACCGAGGGATTATAGGGAAATACCACACCGCCTTAGCCGGGGGTCTCTTCTTCTTACGCTGCCCATCTTCCTCAACTGGGTCATCACGCCTAGTCTTATGCCGCGAAGTTTTGCACACCGGACAAGTTTCCAAATCCTCGTACTCATTACGATAAAGGATACAATCATTACGGCATGCATGTATCTTCTGTACCTCCAACCCCAAAGGGCAGACAACTTGCTTGGCATCGTACGTAGTTTCAGGCAGCGTGTTACCATCTGGAAGTAACTTCTTTATGAGGCATAACAACTCGTCGAATCCCTTATCAGACAATCCATTGGTCGGCTTACATTGCATCAGTTCTAGTGTGGTACGCAATTTTTTGTGGCCCTGTCGGCAGTTTGGGTACAATAGTGTTTCGTGGTCCTCTCGCAGGTGCTGGAACTTTTTGTAATGTCTTTCATAGGTGTATTCTCCCTCTCCATCAAGCAGCATCTGGTCTAGGTCATCATCACCAAACTCCTCCAATGTATCTTCGAACGAACCGTGTTGGATAGCATCTGGTATATTATTGTCCCCCCTCTTCTTCTTCTTCACCATCTTCCCGTATAGTCTCTTCTTCACTGTGCTTGGTCTAACAGGTATAGTTTGGCATGAAACCTCTTGAGAGCAAATGGAAGTGAAGGTGGCTGGATTTTGGCCACTCCTCATTCTTGCAGTCTATGCATGGACAACATATGTAGCGTGACTTTATGTATGCATCAGCCGCACGAAGAAAAGCTTGCAAACCCTGCAAGAACTCTAGGGAGCGTCGGTCCATATACATCCATCGCCGGTCCATCTACATTATGTTACATCCTTCATTAATCGATGAAACTAAAACGTAAATTTGAGCTAGATCCACACCTTAAATGCGAGCTATATTATAATCCAAGCAAATTCTAAACTTACACTACAAGTTTTTGTATCCTACTTGAAAAGTCTAAATATTATTTTTGAAAACTTTTCTCAAATTTTGAACTCATTTTATATTTTCTATATAGCCATTTATATTCTGATATTATTTTAATTCACAAATGGATTTAAATTTCTTCTTTTCCACATAACTATTGCCACTTGAAGATCCCAAACTCCATGATTTTCATCCACCATTTTTAATTTCCCCAACTACGTGCAACCAAACCCCATCCTTCATCAATCGATGAAAATAAAACGCAAATTTGAGCTAGATCCACACCTTAAATGCGAGCAATATTATAATCCAAGCAAATTCTAAGCTTAAACAACAAGTTTTGTATCCTACTTGAAAAGATCAAGCTAGATCTTTACATTCATAACCTTTCATCGATTATGGGGAAAAATCAGATTTTCTTCATGATTCAAGCAAAGAAGTGGCTCCATTTAAGACCAAATGTAGTGAAGAATGATGTTACTAACCTTAGTTACCTTGGTTGCGAGTAAAATGACAAAAAATTTGAAATTTTGGTAGCACCTCCCCTCCCTTGAAGCTCTTGGCCGAAGCTCCTGTTCTTCTCGCGCGATGAACTGTTCTTGCTCTGGCAAAGAGCGGGAGGACGAAGAAGTTTAAATTGGTCTGACATCAGTACCAGTTCAACGTACCAACAGGCCCTGATGTTAGACCATTAGTACCGGTTGGTTCCTTCAACCGGTACTGATATCCCCCAGCCCTGTAGCCGTTTAACCGCTAGATAGTACCAATTCGGGAGACAAACTGGTACTGATGTCCTAGATAGTACCGGTTCGGGCGGCGAATCGGTACTGATGTCCTTGAGGGTAACGGTCTATGGGGATGTAGTACCGGTTGATGTTACCAATCGGTACTGATTCTCTACTATTAGTACCGGTTGATGTAACCAGCCGGTACTGATAGTAGAGACCAGTACCGATTAGTATTATCAACCGGTACTGATGAGCCTTGTAACCATTAAACTTCTAGTTAACATAATTTTTGAATGATTTTCTCATTGTGGCATAATTTTTCTTCCGATTTTAACCGATTTTCTCCTGATTTTCACTGTCCACTTGATTGTTTCTCGAAGCCATTTTTCTTTGAACGATTTTCTCATTGTGGCATAATTTTTTTGAACGTTTTTTTACGTTTCATAATTTTTTTGAATATTTGAATTTAACGGTTGAGGCGGTAGAGCTTCAAGAAGGGAGAGGTAAAACATTATATATTATATTAATGATTCATAACATAAAACATTACATATTATATTATTTACAATATATATATAATATAGTGACGAGTGGCGGGTGGCATGATCACGGATACCACCACTCGTCGTTGTTGCCTGGGCGGGGCTATCATCGTCGCACGGGGGGCTATCGTCGTCGTCGTCCCATCGCCCCTCCTCTTCCTCCTCCTTCGACGAGCTCCCCCAGCGTATGTTGGCCTCCTCCTCCTCCCACTCCCACTCCACCTCCTCCGGATCCTCCTCCTCTTCCTCCTCCCGCTCCTCCTCCTCCTTCTTCTCCTCTGGAGGTGGTGATGGGGGTGCTGATGGTGCGCTAGGGGAGGAGATGGAGCTGCTATTTTAATTGGGCGACTATATGTCTCACAGCTCATATGTCCATCATCATCTGATCGTTTTATAGGTGGAAATCGGAAGACGAAGAGAAAGCACTTTAATTCTGATGAACACGAAGAGTTTCATCGAAAAGGAGTGCCAGCACGGGAGACGAAGAGATTTAGTATCAGTTTAAAACACCAAGCGGTGCTGATGTGGTCTCACCAGTACCGGTTGGTTACACCAACCGGTACTAAGTAGCCTGCTGGGCCCACAGTTCTTTAGTACCGGGTTGCATAACCAACCGGTACTGATGTTAGACCATCAGTACCGGTTGGTATATTAAACCAGTGCTGATGTGGGATCATCAATACCAGTTGGTTACACCAACCGGTACTACGCATCAGTGCCAATGCGATGCTGATGTTGTATGTTGCTTGTCTTGATTAGATGCAAATTGATTACATGATATGCTATCTTGCCATGATTAGTGTTTGCCCATGATATGATGAAAATGCCTTATTATGATGCTATGCAATAATTAGTTGAGTTATGTGCAAGTTGTTTATGTTTATGGCATAATTGCATACATGGCATGAGAACTGGCCAGGTCGGTGAGAAAGTTATAACTAGTCCGGTAAGGTCGGTGAGAAAGTTGTGACTAATCCGGAGCACCATTAAGTAAGACCTACCTCGTGATTCCATCCACCGTTGTGAATGGAAGCGAGAAGTAGGCACCCTCCATCTACGGATGGAAGGGGAAAGAGGGTGCACGCTGACGGGTGTGAACTCGGCAATACCGGTATGTGCTTCAAGGAGACATGTGCATTGCATTGCATACATGATGATGGTAATGGAATGTGTATAATGAGATTTGGACATGATTATGATGTTAAGCATGATGTATAGCGATGTTAACATTGAACTGTTCTTAATGATCCATTGCAATATACTTGCTGAGTGATGAACTCACGCTTGTGTTTTATGTTGTTTTTAAGTACCATGAAACCAGCATGCGGGAGAGGGCATTAGCTACACTTCTACATGTAGCTCCACACTTATAGACAATTTAATCGTTTGGAGTCATGATAATAAGAATAGTGCCATGAAACTTGGTGTATGGCTTGGTTTTGAGTTTAAGTGCATCGTTTGCGTCG
Source organism: Rhipidocladum racemiflorum (assembly GCA_036346355.1). Lineage (NCBI taxonomy): Eukaryota > Viridiplantae > Streptophyta > Magnoliopsida > Poales > Poaceae > Rhipidocladum > Rhipidocladum racemiflorum. Next base: position 52,844,689 of record CM070577.1, on the reverse strand, counting down.
TTATAAGTTGTGGAATGGTTGAATTCATTATCTTAGACATGAGTGAGGCTATTTCAATTGTTATTGCTATTTTAGATGTCTCATATCATGCTATATCTTGCTTTGTTATTGCTATTGCTTCAAATCATGACAAAACAAAGGAGATGCTGCCAAAATTTTCGGTTTTAGCATTTTCATCCTTACTGTAATTTATCTTTATTTATGGTATTTAGATGCTGCTTCTATCATGTTTGGTAACATTCAGGGCATACTAGTGTGACACTATGGTTTGGTGTGACGTTATAGAAGGTGAAACTAGAGAATAAAACCTTTCGGCTTAGGGTTTTCTCGCGTTTTTGGGCCGGTTGAAGTGTTATGTCGCCACGGAGTGTCGTACCTTATTTAACGTGCATGATAAGGTTAATAACATTATGAGATGTGGAATTAAGGTTAAAACTATAGGATATGGAGGTTAATAGCTTTTCCGGGCCGTTTCCGGGGTTTTGGGCCTTCCCGGGGGAGTTTGGGCCTTGGTGGGCTTTGGTGGGATGGAGTAGGTCTCCGTAACGGACTAGGATTGGGTGTGGGGTCTGGTAAAAGGGCTCCCCACCAGCCTTTTGGGCGTGCTCCCCCTGCCCTTGGGCGCCCCACCTCCCCCTCCTAAGCCCTAGCCGCCACCCCCTCTCCCTCTCCCTCTTGTGCGCCTCCACCTCCCCCTTTGCCCCATTGCTCCCCACCTCTCCACCACCTCTCCTCCACCCCCTTGCTGCCCTAGGGTGGTCTCCACACCTCTGCACCTTGTGGATCCATCCGTTGGAGCGAGGAGCGAGGAGCGTGGAGCGAGGAGCGATCCGCAAGGAGATCTATTGGAGATTCATTCGTTGGGCAAAGGTATGATCATGGGGATCCTTGGAATTGATCTAGGTACTGTTCTTAGGGTGATTATAAAGTTTTTAGATCAATTGGTGGTGCTGGATTGGAGTTCTTTGGGTTAGATCTAGACGTTGCCACGTTTCTGTTTTTGGGCAGATTGAGCAGTCGGGCTAGGGTTCGAGCTTTCGTCGATTTAGAATCCGAATCTGTCCATACGAACTTAAAATAAGTTGTAGATAATTTAATTATCTTTCCGTGGACATAAAGCACGTTAAAATCCCATCAACCGTTTGAAAGTTATGGCCGTTTTACCGAGCGTGTTAAAATCTGTGACGCGATTGGAACAGATCGTAGTAATCTGTAGATTAAACAATTTTAGAGTCCGAATCAGTCTTTCCATATAACTAGAAAACGGTAGGAAATTTCCTAAGCTTCGTGATGGTGTACTCGTTTAATCGATTTGGAGTCTCAGAACTCAAGTTATGGCCTTTGCAAGGCTGCTGTCCCGCCGGGACAGAACCTCTGTTTTTAGGTTTGCAAGTAGTGGGCAATGTCGGGTTAGATGGGGATTTGTGTACTGTTTTGCGGGCATTATTGTGAGTGTGTGATGCCTATGTGTAGGTGGTGTGACACCGGGAGTGCCCTCTACGTCCCACAAATCCGTCGCCCGCGGTTGAGGCAAGTGTGTTGTAATGTATAGCGGATTGTAGGTTGTTTGTTGATATTGGGTGAAAGATTGAACACTTGCTATGCTCACTTGCCATGCTTGCTGTTTTCCAATGAAATATTGAGTATGATTATCATGGTTCGATGCCATGTGTTTATATTTGTCATGATGAGTTGCCATATGTTTATGTACATGTGAAATATGTCAATTGGCATAGTTGCATGCATGACATGTTACATGGCCCGGGCGGTGAGAAAGTCATTAACTAATCCGGGAAGGTCGGTGAGAAAGTTATGACTAATCCGGAGAGCCATTAGAGTAAGTCCTACATCGTGATTCCATCTACCGTTGGTTGTGGAAGCGAGGAGTAGGCACCCTCCATCTTCGGGATGGAAGGGGGAAGAGGGTGCACACCGACGGGTGTGTACTCAACCATACCGGTATGAGTTTCCATGGAGATATGAGCATAACATTGCATTGCAATACATTTTTTTTAATGATGATGATGTTGTTATGTGCTCAAGTATGAGATGTTATATGTGATGTGAGGTATTATTGTCTTGTAAATGATCTTGTTGTCCATTACAATATGCTTGCTGAGTTTTCGAACTCACGCTTGTGTTTTATGTTGTTTTTAGGTACTTTGAGATCGGCATGCGGGAAAAGGGATCTAGCTACACTTCTACACGTAGCTCCACCATCATAGTCCATAATTAACCACTTGGAGACATGATATTAAGAGTTGTGCCCTAAACTTAATGTATGGTTTAATCTAGCATGCTTGTGAATCCTTATTTGCTTCGTTATAGTTTATGAAGTGGTTAAGCGTGGTATTATTGGCGTAACTTGATGTTATGTCCATTTATGTTGTTGTTTTAGATGTCGTGTGCTATGATATATATCTTGCCATGATATTGAGATTGTGTTAATTCATGGAAAAACAAAGGAGATGCTGCCGAAATATCGGTTTTTAGCATATGAACCTTTGCTGGAATTTATGTTTAATTGTGGTACTTCGATGTTGTTTAGCTTATGTTTGGTAGCATTCGGGCATATTAAATGCCGGGGTGTTACAGTTGGTATCAGAGCGGGCTGTAGGTCCTTGGAATGTGTATTTTTAGTGTCATGCTATAGGGTACAACTAAAATGTGATGTGGAATAACTTAGAAACATGGCTTAGGTTTTTACAAAAATTTTGTCATAGGATAGCAACATTAAAACTTGCAAAAGTGGTATAACTAATCTAAAATTTGACACACATGGATGCACAGTAGGAAGGGTATGGGTATCGTTGTTTACGCTTAATTGTTGTACTTAAGCCTTGTTGCTAAATGCTATATTTGATATAGTACGTTGCTATGTCTATGAGATAAATGATTGAATTATTCCTGTTGTGGTGGTAAAAGTGGGGTTTTGGTGCCGAAGGGTTTCGGCCACCTCTCTTATTTCATAGTAAGGGTGAGGTTTGACGGTGTGGCCGGTTAGCGCCACCACCGAAGAACTATTGATCCCTGTAGGAGAAGAGTGCTTATCCTTTCTGTCGTTGATCGGGTAGTTGACTGGAGTCAAATAGAAGAGTTAATGGTGGTTTCCTTCGTATGTTCTTTGCCGTTCTGACGGTCGGTGTTCTTTACTTTTCTTGGCTTTAGTAGATTTGAATCAAATGAAAAGTGTTGGGTTTTCGCGGATCGTTCCGTATGCGGTGTGTGGTTTTCTCTTCCTTGGTTGAAGATGAAGAAGAGGAGACTAGTGTTGCGCTTCTTTTGGGCGCCTTTCCAGTTTTGATGCCTGTTGATTGCATTATGGGGAACAAGTATTCAATTTATCCCTGTGTTTGTCTTTCTCTCGAGGTTAAAGGAGTTATTATGAGTTGTGCGGACACATTTGTCGTGGCTGAAGTTCTGTGGCTTTGTAGTAGTGCGTGGTGTTTGATTTCGTTATTTCTTGGTTTAAGAAATCATCTTTGAAAAACCCTTCTTGTTTCGTGAAAGATTGGGGTTTGGTGCTAAGGTTTTATTTGCAAATGTTTATTTGATCGGTTGGTTCCCTCCAAAGGGGAGTCTTGGAGATTGAAAAGTGTTTTGGAGAATTCCTTTGCATGAACAAGTGTGGGTTTGTCTCATCGCAATTTTGAGAGTCAAATTTTACTTATGAACTTAGGATGAGTTTTAAAACTAAAATGCTTTAAACAAAGTAGTCTTTTGACCAAATCGTTTGTCCCTAGTAAGAATTGATGTTTAGCATGTTATGTAGTAGGTAACAATGTGGTTTATGGATTGATGTGTTGCTAAGTTAAATTTTGAGTTGAATCAATTCAATGTGATTAATATCTCTAGCTTGATAATAAATAGACTACTAGTGTTGCGATTTACTCTTAGCGAGAATGATTAAATGTGTTAATGTACATGCTTAGAATCTGTTGCCTTGCTTTAAAAGTGCTTATGATCCTTGTTAATGTTAAAAGTTTAAACTTTGATGCATAGTTAAAACATTAAGATGATGTAGACTCTGTTATTGTAAAAGAAACTTTCTTTGGTTGTTAAAGATGTTCTAATCTAATGGATTAATAGAGAAATTTAATCGTGTTGACTAGTGACTTTAATTTGGATGTTGATTAGAGTTGCTATTTATGTTGTTGCAAACTACTAGTATCTTTGGAAGTATGCAGTTGTGTCGCTACAATGCTAGTATTGATATCAATGGAGAAGACATAAGACTTATTGTTAATGATGTTGTTAATGGTAGTGTTAATGCTAGTATTCAGTCTATTTTAAATAGTGGGAGTATGTTGTGTGGTGGTAATTTTGTTATCACCTTTGTATAGGGTAGCTAAAAGTAATGTTGTTGGTTGATGATTATGCCCATTTGTTGTTATTGATGACTAAGTAGTTGTGGTAACTGTTTAGATTATTCGTTGGAAAACCATGGTTAAAATAGAGGAAAATTTTAACATGTTGCGATGGAGTGAGCTTTGGATAATTAACATGATGTACAATTTCATCGTTAATGAATGTATGCCTTGGAATCCTAGTTATGAACTTTGTCTTGTAGAGATAATATTTACATGTTGAAGTCGTTGTTTAACTGAATAAGGTTCGGTTGTCGAGACGTGAATATATAGGTGGTATGAAATTTATAGGTTGATCTTGCTGAAAGATTTGTGGAAGTACTATGTTTCAAATTTAGAATAAGATGTATTATGATTCGGAGAGCCGTGGGGATCATGTCATTATAGTCTTGGTTGGGTGCCTTTTTGATAAGCATCATAAACCCTTATTAAAAAATGTTGGGAATGGTAACTAGAGGAAGAATTTGTTGTGAAACTTTCGGTTGAATTGTGTTGGGGCTCCTCAGATAGTAAATAGTGATTATTGAAGTCTTTAATGGAAAGCGTAGTGGAGTACTAGAGATGGTTCCTTTCATGTGGAAATGTGGTCTAAAAACCTTTGAAACTGGTTTGGTTGTTTGCCATCTCGGTTGAATGCTTTCGGTTGAGGTGTTCCTTATGTTGAGTTTCAGAGTTTCCCCAAAACTCGTAGTGGTTGGTGTCGACCTTTGGTTTTGGCGAATTTGTTTAGTTCGTGTTGCGAGTTTGAGTTTACATCCAAAAGTTTTTGAGTGGATCGCGCCCTTCGCGTTACCGATTTATCTTTGGAATTAATATTAAAAGGAAGCAGATGGTCATAAAGGGTTGTGTTGGAAACTTTTGAGTTAAGCCCTTGATGTGTAACTCTATTTGACTAGAGTTGGAGTCATTTGGAAAATGTGTCTGCAGTGTCTTGGTGTTTTACAAGTCTGGATTTTTATGAATGTTTCATAAGTGAATTTGGTTAGTGAAGAGTTTTCTTTTTGGATTGAGTTTCCCTCTCTTTTGATAAAAATTTATGGCGCTTGTGTCTGCAGATGTTTGATTTTGGAGTCGATGTTCTGTTCCAAAGGGTTGAGTTTGATTTTGCGAGATGTTGCAAAGCTAGTGTTAAATCGAAGATGGGTTTTCACACGATGTGGTGTTTTGTTGATTAACGATGTTGCCGTCATAGTTTATATGAATTAGCGCAACTCTCGATGTTATTCGAGATTTATTTATATGATTCCGAGGCAAAAGTCATCATGTGAATGACTATTCGGTAGTGTGGTTACATGATGAGGGAATGGTGAAAAGTAAACATGACATCGTTTTTACATGTTAAATGATAAAAGAGTCATTGAGCCAAGTCGGTGAGAAAGTCATATATGGAGATATGACTAATCCGGAGTGCTCCTGAAGAGTGTGCATTTATGTCATGAAACGAGATTTCCCTTGCTTTCTAGTATGAAAAGAAGCAATGAACAATTTCTGGTATGTTGGTTGTGATGTAGGGGATTTATGCTTCCTTTGTGTTTTGGCTTGGATGTTGCCGAATTCTTTCCAAAATGGTTGTTAACGCTTTGGGTTTGAGTTGTTGTGTGTACACTTGGGCTTGATAGCTAAGTGTTTTTGTGTGATGGCGAGACCCTCTTAAGAAAGGAACCAATTGTGGTTTGGTAAGGTTTTCGATCCTAGCTTGGGCTAGGTGTCGAACCTTAGTGGTATAAGGGTGGTTTGTGATGGAGGTTGATGATGTATGGGTTTAACCTTTACTAAGAGTAGCGATGGGTGGAAGTGAAGTTGACGGTAGATCGGTGATAATTGCCCTGCCGTGAGCAGTTGTCTTCACTAGTTGTTTTTGGGTTTGAGTCTTGCCTGGGAAAGGATGGAATAAAATGTTAGTATGATCGTGTATCGGAAGGGCTAGTGTGCCTTAATGAGTTATTCCCCTCATGGAAACTTTCGGGAATGAAGAGAGGTCGTTAAAGGAATTGTGACTTCCTTGGACTTTGTCATGTTGAGTTTATTGCAGTGTGTAGTCAGGTAGGTTGTGATAGAAGGGTGAGGTGTTTGTCGTGAGGATTCGAGCGTTTTGGGTTGTTGAAGCCCATCGAAGTTGAAATGCAGATTCTGTTTGGGATTTGAATTGAAAGTTGAACTGTGAGCGGTTGCCCTTAGTTGAGCTAGATCAACACTTTTTCTTTAAGTGTTGGTTTTGGGAACTCGTTTGTCGTTTGTTTCCGGTTCTAGTCGTTGTGCGAATGTTTTGTGCTGCAGAGAAGCCTTTTGTCCCTTGGGGACTTTGTTGTTGTTTTTGGCGTCCTTCGGATTCGAGGTCGAATCCTGTTGAAGGGGGGAAGAATGTGACACTATGGTTTGGTGTGACGTTATAGAAGGTGAAACTAGAGAATAAAACCTTTCGGCTTAGGGTTTTCTCGCGTTTTTGGGCCGGTTGAAGTGTTATGTCGCCACGGAGTGTCGTAACCTTATTTAACGTGCATGATAAGGTTAATAACATTATGAGATGTGGAATTAAGGTTAAAACTATAGGATATGGAGGTTAATAGCTTTTCCGGCCGTTTAGGGGTTTTGGGCCTTCCTGGGAGTTTGGGCCTTGGTGGGCTTTGGTGGGATGGAGTAGGTCTCCGTAACGGACTAGGATTGGGTGTGGGGCTGGTAAAAGGGCTCCCCACCAGCCTTTTGGGCGTGCTCCCCTGCCCTTGGGCGCCCCACCTCCCTCCTAAGCCCTAGCCGCCACCCCCTCTCCCTCTCCCTCTTGTGCGCCTCCAACTCCCCCTTTGCCCCATTGCTCCCCACCTCTCCACCACCTCTCCTCCACCCCCTTGCTGCCCTAGGGTGGTCTCCACACCTCTGCACCTTGTGGATCCATCCGTTGGAGCGAGGAGCGAGGAGCGATCCGCGAGGAGATCTATTGGAGATTCGTTCGTTGGGCAAAGGTGTGATCATGGGGATCCTTGGAATTGATCTAGGTACTGTTCTTAGGGTGATTATCAAGTTTTTAGATCAATTGGTGGTGCTGGATTGGAGTTCTTTGGGTTAGATCTAGACGTTGCCACGTTTCTGTTTTCGGGCAGATTGAGCAATCGGGCTAGGGTTCGAGCTTTCATCGATTTAGAATCCGAATCTGTCCGTACGGACTTAAAAGAAGTTGTAGATAATTTAATTATCTTTCCGTGGACATAAAGCACGTTAAAATCCGTTCAGCCGTTTGAAAGTTATGGCCGTTTTACCGAGCTTGTTAAAATCTGTGATGCGATTGGAACAGATCGTAGTAATCTGTAGATTAAACAATTTTAGAGTCCGAATCAGTCTTTCTGTATAACTAGAAAAAGGTAGGAAATTTCCTAAGTTTTGCGATGGTGTACTCGTTTAATCGATTTGGAGTCCCAGAACTCAAGTTATGGCTTTTGCAAGGCTGCTGTCCCGCTGGGACAGAACCTCTGTTTTTAGGTTTGCAAGTAGTGGGCAATGTCGGGTTAGATGGGGATTTGTGTACTGTTTTGCGAGCATTATTGTGAGTGTGTGATGCCTATGTGCAGGTGGTGTGACACCGGGAGTGCCCTCTACGTCCCACAAATCCGTCGCCCGCGGTTGAGGCAAGTGTGTTGTAATGTATAGAGGATTGTAGGTTGTTTGTTGATATTGGGTGAAAGATTGAACACTTGCTATGCTCACTTGCCATGCTTGCTGTTTTCCAATGAAATATTGAGTATGATTATCATGGTTCGATGCCATGTGTTTATATTTGTCATGATGAGTTGCCATATGTTTATGTACATGTGAAATATGATAATTAGCATAGTTGCATGCATGACATGTTACATGGCCCGGGCGGTGAGAAAGTCATTAACTAATCCGGGAAGGTCGGTGAGAAAGTTATGACTAATCCGGAGAGCCATTAGAGTAAGTCCTACATCGTGATTCCATCTACCGTTGGTTGTGGAAGCGAGGAGTAGGCACCCTCCATCTTCGGGATGGAAGGGGGAAGAGGGTGCACACCGACGGGTGTGTACTCAACCATACCGTATGAGTTTCCATGGAGATATGAGCATAACATTGCATTGCATTGCATTGCAATACATTTTTTTTAATGATGATGATGTTGTTATGTGCTCAAGTATGAGATGTTATATGTGATGTGAGGTATTATTGTCTTGTAAATGATCTTGTTGTCCATTACAATATGCTTGCTGAGTTTTCGAACTCACGCTTGTGTTTTATGTTGTTTTTAGGTACTTTGAGATCGGCATGCGGGAAAAGGGATCTAGCTACACTTCTACACGTAGCTCCACCATCATAGTCCATAATTAACCACTTGGAGACATGATATTAAGAGTTGTGCCCTAAACTTAATGTATGGTTTAATCTAGCATGCTTGTGAATTCTTATTTGCTTCGTTATAGTTTATGAAGTGGTTAAGCGTGGTATTATTGGCGTAACTTGATGTTATGTCCATTTATGTTGTTGTTTTAGATGTCGTGTGCTATGATATATATCTTGCCATGATATTGAGATTGTGTTAATTCATGGAAAAACAAAGGAGATGCTGCCGAAATATCGGTTTTTAGCATATGAACCTTTGCTGGAATTTATGTTTAATTGTGGTACTTCGATGTTGTTTAGCTTATGTTTGGTAGCATTCGGGCATATTAAATGCCGGGGTGTTACAGTTGGTATCAGAGCGGGCTGTAGGTCCTTGGAATGTGTATTTTTAGTGTCATGCTATAGGGTACAACTAAAATGTGATGTGGAATAACTTAGAAACATGGCTTAGGTTTTTACTAAAATTTTGTCATAGGATAGCAACATTAAAACTTGCAAAAGTGGTATAACTAATCTAAAATTTGACACACATGGATGCATAGTAGGAAGGGTATGGGTATCGTTGTTTACGCTTAAATGTTGTACTTAAGCCTTGTTGCTAAATGCTATATTTGATATAGTACGTTGCTATGTCTATAAGATAAATGATTGAATTATTCCTGTTGTGGTGGTAAAAGTGGGGTTTTGGTGCCGAAGGGTTTCGGCCACCTCTCTTATTTCATAGTAAGGGTGAGGTTTGACGGTGTGGCCGGTTAGCGCCACCACCGAAGAACTATTGACCCCTGTAGGAGAAGAGTGCTTATCCTTTCTATCGTTGATCGGGTAGTTGACTGGAGTCAAATAGAAGAGTTAATGGTGGTTTCCTTCATATGTTCTTTGCCGTTACGACGGTCGGTGTTCTTTGCTTTTCTTGGCTTTAGTAGATTTGAATCAAATGAAAAGTGTTGGGTTTTCGCGGATCGTTCGTATGCGGTGTGTGGTTTCTCTTCCTTGGTTGAAGACGAAGAAGAGGAGACTAGTGTTGCGCTTCTTTTGGGCGCCTTTCGCTTTTGATGCCTGTTGATTGCATTATGGGGAACAAGTATTCAATTTATCCTGTGTTTGTCTTTCTCTGAGGTTAAAGGAGTTATTATGAGTTGTGCCGACACTGGCCGTCGTGGCTGAAGTTCTGTGGCTTTGTAGTAGTACGTGGTGTTTGATTTCGTTATTTTACTGGTTTAAGAAATCATCTTTGAAAAACCCTTCTTGTTTCGTGAAAGATTGGGGTTTGGTGCTAAGGTTTTATTTGCAAATGTTTATTTGATCGGTTGGTTCCCTCCAGTGGGAGTCTTGGAGATTGAAAAGTGTTTTGGAGAATTCCTTTGCATGACCAAGTTTGGGTTTGTCTCATCGCAATTTTGAGAGTCAAATTTTCCTTATGAACTTAGGATGAGTTTTAAAACTAAAATGCTATAAACAAAGTAGTCTTTTGACTGAAATCGTTTGTCCCTAGTAAGAATTGATGTTTAGCATGTTATGTAGTAGGTAACAATGTGGTTTATGGATTGATGTGTTGCTAAGTTAAATTTTGAGTTGAATCAATTCAATGTGATTAATATCTCTAGCTTGAGAATAAATAGACTACTAGTGTTGCAGTTTACTCTTAGCGAGAATGATTAAATGTGTTAATGTACATGCTTAGAATCTGTTGCCTTGCTTTAAAAGTGCTTATGATCCTTGTTAATGTTAAAAGTTTAAACTTTGATGCATAGTTAAAACATTAAGATGATGTAGACTATCATATTGTAAAAGAAACTTTCTTTGGTTGTTAAAGATGTTCTAATCTAATGGATTAATAGAGAAATTTAATCGTGTTGACTAGTGACTTTAATTTGGATGTTGATTAGAGTTGCTATTTATGTTGTTGCAAACTACTAGTATCTTTGGAAGTATGCGCTGTGTCGCTACAATGCTAGTATTGATATCAATGGAGAAGACATAAGACTTATTGTTAATGATGTTGTTAATGGTAGTGTTAATGCTAGTATTCAGTCTATTTTAAATAGTGGGAGTATGTTGTGTGGTGGTAATTTTGTTATCACCTTTGTATAGGGTAGCTAAAAGTAATGTTGTTGGTTGATGATTATGCCCATTTGTTGTTATTGATGACTAAGTAGTTGTGGTAACTGTTTAGATTATTCGTTGGAAAACCATGGTTAAAATAGAGGAAAATTTTAACATGTTGCGATGGAGTGAGCTTTGGATAATTAACATGATGTACAATTTCATCGTTAATGAATGTATGCCTTGGAATCCTAGTTATGAACTTTGTCTTGTAGAGATAATATTTACATGTTGAAGTCGTTGTTTAACTGAATAAGGTTCGGTTGTCGAGACGTGAATATATAGGTGGTATGAAATTTATAGGTTGATCTTGCTGAAAGATTTGTGGAAGTACTATGTTTCAAATTTAGAATAAGATGTATTATGATTCAGTGAGCCGTGGGGATCATGTCATTATAGTCTTGGTTGGGTGCCTTTTTGATAAGCATCATAAACCCTTATTAAAAAATGTTGGGAATGGTAACTAGAGGAAGAATTTGTTGTGAAACTTTCGGTTGAATTGTGTTGGGGCTCCTCAGATAGTAAATAGTGATTATTGAAGTCTTTAATGGAAAGCGTAGTGGAGTACTAGAGATGGTTCCTTTCATGCTTAGCTGTTGTCTAAAAACCTTTGAAACTGGTTTGGTTGTTTGCCATCTCGGTTGAATGCTTTCGGTTGAGGTGTTCCTTATGTTGAGTTTCAGAGTTTCCCCAAAACTCGTAGTGGTTGGTGTCGACCTTTGGTTTTGGCGAATTTGTTTAGTTCGTGTTGCGAGTTTGAGTTTACATCCAAAAGTTTTTGAGTGGATCGCGCCCTTTCGCGTTCGCACTGATTTATCTTTGGAATTAATTTTAAAAGGAAGCAGATGGTCATAAAGGGTTGTGTTGGAAACTTTTGAGTTAAGCCCTTGATGTGTAACTCTATTTGACTAGAGTTGGAGTCATTTGGAAAATGTGTCTGGTGTGTGGGTGTTTTACAAGTCTGGATTTTTATGAATGTTTCATAAGTGAATTTGGTTAGTGAAGAGTTTTCTTTTTGGATTGAGTTTCCCTCTCTTTTGATAAAAATTTATGGCGCTTGTGTCTGCAGATGTTTGATTTTGGAGTCGATGTTCTGTTCCAAAGGGTTGAGTTTGATTTTGCGAGGTGTTGCAAAGCTAGTGTTAAATCGAAGATGGGTTTTCACACGATGTGGTGTTTTGTTGATTAACGATGTTGCCGTCATAGTTTATATGAATTAGCGCAACTCTCGATGTTATTCGAGATTTATTCATATGATACCGAGGCAAAAGTCATCATGTGAATGACTATTCGGTAGTGTGGTTACATGATGAGGGAATGGTGAAAAGTAAACATGACATCGTTTTTACATGTTAAATGATAAAAGAGTCGTTGAGCCAAGTCGGTGAGAAAGTCATATATGGAGATATGACTAATCCGGAGTGCTCCTGAAGAGTGTGCATTTATGTCATGAAACGAGATTTCCCTTGCTTTCTAGTATGAAAAGAAGCAATGAACAATTTCTGGTATGTTGGTTGTGATGTAGGGGATTTATGCTTCCTTTGTGTTTTGGCTTGGATGTTGCCGAATTCTTTCCAAAATGGTTGTTAACGCTTTGGGTTTGAGTTGTTGTGTGTACACTTGGGCTAGATAGCTAAGTGTTTTTTTGTGAGGGCGAGACCCTCTTAAGAAAGGAACCAATTGTGGTTTGGTAAGGTTTTCGATCCTAGCTTGGGCTAGGTGTCGAACCTTAGTGGTATAAGGGTGGTTTGTGATGGAGGTTGATGATGTATGGGTTTAACCTTTACTAAGAGTAGCGATGGGTGGAAGTGAAGTTGACGGTAGATCGGTGATAATTGCCCTGCCGTGAGCAGTTGTCTTCACTAGTTGTTTTTGGGTTTGAGTCTTGCCTGGGAAAGGATGGAATAAAATGTTAGTATGGTCGTGTATCGGAAGGGCTAGTGTGCCTTAATGAGTTATTCCCCTCGATGGAAAATTTCGGGAATGAAGAGAGGTCGTTAAAGGATTTGTGACTTCCTTTGACTTTGTCATGTTGAGTTTATTGCAGTGTGTAGTCAGGTAGGTTGTGATAGAAGGGTGAGGTATTTGTCGTGAGGATTCGAGCGTTTTGGGTTGTTGAAGCCCTTCGAGGTTGAAACGCAGATTCTGTTTGGGATTTGAATTGAAAGTTGAACTGTGAGCGGTTGCCCTTAGTTGAGCTAGATCAACACTTTTTCTTTAAGTGTTGGTTTTGGGAACTCGTTTGTCGTTTGTTTCGGTTCTAGTCGTTGTCAGCGAATGTTTTGTCAGAGAAGCCTTTTGTCCCTTGGGGACTTTGTTGTTGTTTTTGGCGTCCTTCGGATTCGAGGTCGAATCCTGTTGAAGGGGGGAAGAATGTGACACTATGGTTTGGTGTGACGTTATAGAAGGTGAAACTAGAGAATAAAACCTTTCGGCTTAGGGTTTTCGCGTTTTGGGCCGGTTGAAGTGTTATGTCGCCACGAGTGTCGTAACCTTATTTAACGTGCATGATAAGGTTAATAACATTATGAGATGTGGAATTAAGGTTAAAACTATAGGATATGGAGGTTAATAGCTTTTCCCGGCGTTTCCGGCCGTTTCCTGGTTTTGGGCCTTCCCGGGGGAGTTTGGGCCTTGGTGGGCTTTGGTGGGATGGAGTAGGTCTCCGTAACGGACTAGGATTGGGTGTGGGGGCTGGTAAAAGGGCTCCCCACCAGCCTTTTGGGCGTGCTCCCCATGCCCTTGGGGGCCCCACCTCCCCTCCTAAGCCCTAGCCGCCACCCCCTCTCCCTCTCCCTCTTGTGCGCCTCCAACTCCCCCTTTGCCCCATTGCTCCCCACCTCTCCACCACCTCTCCTCCACCCCCTTGCTGCCCTAGGGTGGTCTCCACACCTCTGCACCTTGTGGATCCATCCGTTGGAGCGAGGAGCGATCCGCGAGGAGATCTATTGGAGATTCGTTCGTTGGGCAAAGGTGTGATCATGGGGATCCTTGGAATTGATCTAGGTACTGTTCTTAGGGTGATTATCAAGTTTTTAGATCAATTGGTGGTGCTGGATTGGAGTTCTTTGGGTTAGATCTAGACGTTGCCACGTTTCTGTTTTCGGGCAGATTGAGCAGTCTGGCTAGGGTTCGAGCTTTCGTCGATTTAGAATCCGAATCTGTCCGTACGGACTTAAAAGAAGTTGTAGATAATTTAATTATCTTTCCGTGGACATAAAGCACGTTAAAATCCGTTCAGCCGTTTGAAAGTTATGGCCGTTTTACCGAGCTTGTTAAAATCTGTGACGCGATTGGAACAGATCGTAGTAATCTGTAGATTAAACAATTTTAGAGTCCGAATCAGTCTTTCCGTATAACTAGAAAACGGTAGGAAATTTCCTAAGCTTTGCGATGGTGTACTCGTTTAATCGATTTGGAGTCCCATAACTCAAGTTATGGCCTTTGCAAGGCTGCTGTCCCGCCGGGACAGAACCTCTGTTTTTAGGTTTGCAAGTAGTGGGCAATGTCGGGTTAGATGGGGATTTGTGTACTGTTTTGCGGGCATTATTGTGAGTGTGTGATGCCTATGTGCAGGTGGTGTGACACCGGGAGTGCCCTCTACGTCCCACAAATCCGTCGCCCGCGGTTGAGGCAAGTGTGTTGTAATGTATAGAGGATTGTAGGTTGTTTGTTGATATTGGGTGAAAGATTGAACACTTGCTATGCTCACTTTCCATGCTTGCTGTTTTCCAATGAAATATTGAGTATGATTATCATGGTTCGATGCCATGTGTTTATATTTGTCATGATGAGTTGCCATATGTTTATGTACATGTGAAATATGATAATTGGCATAGTTGCATGCATGACATGTTACATGGCCCGGGCGGTGAGAAAGTCATTAACTAATCCGGGAAGGTCGGTGAGAAAGTTATGACTAATCCGGAGAGCCATTAGAGTAAGTCCTACATCGTGATTCCATCTACCATGGGTTGTGGAAGCGAGGAGTAGGCACCCTCCATCTTCGGGATGGAAGGGGGGAGAGGGTGCACACCGACGGGTGTGTACTCAACCATACCGGTATGAGTTTCCATGGAGATATGAGCATAACATTGCATTGCATTGCAATACATTTTTTTTAATGATGATGATGTTGTTATGTGCTCAAGTATGAGATGTTATATGTGATGTGAGGTATTATTGTCTTGTAAATGATCTTGTTGTCCATTACAATATGCTTGCTGAGTTTTCGAACTCACGCTTGTGTTTTATGTTGTTTTTAGGTACTTTGAGATCGGCATGCGGGAAAAAGGGATCTAGCTACACTTCTACGCGTAGCTCCACCATCATAGTCCATAATTAACCACTTGGAGACATGATATTAAGAGTTGTGCCCTAAACTTAATGTATGGTTTAATCTAGCATGCTTGTGAATCCTTATTTGCTTCGTTATAGTTTATGAAGTGGTTAAGCGTGGTATTATTGGCGTAACTTGATGTTATGTCCATTTATGTTGTTGTTTTAGATGTCGTGTGCTATGATATATATCTTGCCATGATATTGAGATTGTGTTAATTCATGGAAAAACAAAGGAGATGCTGCCGAAATATCGGTTTTTAGCATATGAACCTTTGCTGGAATTTATGTTTAATTGTGGTACTTCGATGTTGTTTAGCTTATGTTTGGTAGCATTCGGGCATATTAAATGCCGGGGTGTTACAATTAGATGCCGGGGCATATGACTAATCCGGAGTGCTCTCGAAAAGTTTGGATTCATATCATGAATCGGGATGTCCCTGGCTTTCTAGCATGAAAAGAAAGATTGAATAAGTTATGGCATTTTGGCTATAGCGAATGAGATTTGAGTTTCCTTTGCGTTTTGGCTTAGGAAAATGAAATGATTGTTTTTTGGATGTTGTTGAGGTCTTTCCAAAGTGGATGTTTGCGCTTGGATTCAAATAGATGCACGTGGATCAATTGGGTTCAAAGGAATTGTACTTCTTTTGAATTCTAGATGGTGTTAAAAAAAAGAATGTTCATGGTTAGAGTTGAGTATACCAGAGATTTATACTCTTGGTCTTGGATGCTTGAGTGAGAGATTGTGAGGGCGACACCCTCATGGGAAATGCACCAATTGTGGTTCGGTAAGGTTTTACGGTCCTAGTTGGGCTAGGTGCTGGACGTGAGTGGAATATGGGTGGATCCTGATGGAGGTTGATGATGTCTGGGTCGAAACTTTTATTAAGAGTATTGGTTGGTGGTAGTGAAGGTGACAGCAATTTGGTTGATAAATGTTCTGTGGTAAACAATTGTCTTAGCTAGTTGTCTTAGGGTACGAGATATGCCTAGGAGAGGATAGAATGATATTCTAGCATAATTGCGAATTTGGAAGGACAGTTATGCCTTTGTGAATTATTTTTTTCGATGGCGTTTCTTGGTAATAGTCCATTTGGTTGAAAGGGGAATCATTTTGAGTTCATTAGGTTGTTTTCGATAGTAGCGTGGAGTGTTTGATCTGAGCATTTCGGCATATTAATTATTTCGATTGAGCCTTTAGTGGGTGAAATCGGGGATTGTGGATGGGAATTTGGATTGAAAGGTCAAGCTGTGAGAGGCTGCACCCAGTTAAGCTAAGTCAGCTCTTTCTCGCTAAGTGTTGGTTTTGGGAATTTGCTTGTCATTTGGTTCAGTTGGAGTCTTTGCGTGGATGTTTTGTGTTGTTTGTTTGGCGTAGTGGCATGTCTTGGATTCGGGGTCGAATCCTGTTGAATGGAGGGAGAATGTGACACTACGGAATGGCGTGACTTTATAAATTGTGAAATTAGAGAATAAAACCTTATGGTATGTGGTTAAATCGAGTTTACGGGCCTTTCCGGGCTAATTTGGGCCTTAGGGGGGACCCCACATGTGTGGGAGGGACGCAGTAATACCCTGCCTTGCGCCCCCTCCTTGTGCCCTAGGGCTCCCTCCTTCCCCCCCTCATCCCACAAGCCACCGCTCCCTCCTACTCCACACGCCTCCCCCTAGCCGCACCTCCCCCTTGCGCCACCTCTCCCTCCCTCTCCTCTCCAGCTCCCTAGCCGGCCTAGGGGAGATCGTCACCTATCCACCTTGCTATCATCTCCATTGGGAATCTCCGCGATGAGGAGATCCAGCGGAACCGGCGCGAGGAAGGAGATCAGGAGAACCGGGAGGAGAAGGCTCGCCGTTCGTCGGTTCGTTGTTCGTCAATCGAAGGTATGGCTATGGGGAGATCTTTGGGGATGGACTATGTGCTGATCTAGGAGGTTTTGATGCTTTTAGATCAAAAGGTGGTGCTGCATTTGGATAGAATTGATGAAAACTAGAGATTGCATGGCGATCTGTTTCGGGCAGATTGGACGTCCGACCTAGGGTTTGAGTTTTTGCAATGTTAGATTCGGAATTTGGTCAACCGCCTGTTGAGAAAGTTGTAGATAATTTCAATACCTTTCAATGGACACCAAGAACGTGTAATTCCGATCAGCCGTTTGAAAGTTATGGCTGTTTTACCGAACGTGTTCAAAACCATGACGTGATTGGGACAGATCAGGTTGATCTGTACATTAGGCAATTTTAGAGGCCGAATTAGCTTTTCCCAATACTTAGAAAAAGCTAGAAATTTCCTAAGCTTCTCGATGATGTACTCGTTTATTTAATTTGGAGTCTTAGAACTCAAGTTGTGATTGTTGGAAGCCCGTAGTCCCGACGGACAGATTGGTCTATTTTTTAGGTTTTCGGGGTTTTGGGTAGAATCGTTGTGTTCTGAGTTTTGTACTTGGTTGGGTGGTATGATATTGAGTGAAAAACATGTATTTGCAGGTGGTGTGACCCTAGGAGTGGCATCATCATCTCGCCACACCGTTCCGAAGGGTTGAAGGCAAGTGTATTGGAATGGGTTGTGTGTTGTATGTTTGCTAGTCTTGCTTAGGTGCAATATAATTACATGATATGCTAACTTGCTATGATTGATGTTTGCCTACGACATGATGAAAATGGTTGGTTATAAGGCCATGCAATGGTTAGTTTGTGTTTATATGCAAGTTATTTATGTTTATGGCATGTTGCATACATGGCATGAAAACTGGCCTGGTCAGTGAGAAAATCATAACTAGTCCGGTAAGGTCGGTGAGAAAGTTATGACTAATCCGGAGCGCCATTGAGTAAGACCTACCTCATGATTCCATCCATAGTTGTGAATGGATGCAAGCAGTAGGCACCCTCCATCTACGGGATGGAAGGGGAAAGAGGGTGCACGCCGACGGGTGTGCACCCGGCAATACCGGTATGTGCTTCAAGGAAACATGTGCATTGCGTTGCATTGCATTATATGATGATGTCAATGAGTTGCATACACTGTGAATAAGAGATGTTTATGATGTTGAATATGTAAAGTGGTGATGAACGTATTGGAATGTGTTTTCATGTTCCATTGCAATATACTTGCTGAGTGATGAACTCACGCTTGTGTTTATGTTGTTTTTCTTAGGTACCATGAAACCGGCATGCAGGAAAAAGGGTTTAGCTACACATCTACACGTAGCTCCACACAAATTAGACAGTGTTGTCATTTGGAGTCATTATAATAAAAGTAATGCCATGAAACTCGGAGAATTGCTTAATTGTGTGCTCGGTCTTATTATTTGATTCGTTTAGCTCATGAAGTGGTTGAATTCTTTATCCTGGACTTATATTGTTGTCATGTCACCTGTTATTGCTGTTTTAGAAGCTTTCCATTATGATATAACTTGTGATACTTTGTTGTTACTCCGAATCATGGAAAAACAATGGAGATGCTGCCGAAATTTTCGGTTTTAGCATTTTCACCTTTGCTTTAATTTAGTTTTATTTGTGGTATTTAATTGCTGTTAGTCTATGTTTGGTGACATCCAGGGCATACTAGATGCCGGGGTGTTACATAGGCATTTAGCTATTTCCCAGAATTAGTTAAAATCACTTCTAATTAAATTATTATGCAATACTTTGAATCAATATAATTTTCAAAAGTGGGATCAATATGATCAAAGCATAACTTGCCTTCAAAAAGTTTTAGCTCCTGGTCTTGAGCATGCTCCTGAGTCAAAACCTCTCCTTCGAAGCCTTCGGGCAGTTCAATGTCTACATGTATCGGATAAATAAACACCAAATAAATAAAAATAGAGAAAAATTCATGTCCAAAAAATAAATAAAATTCACCATTAAATAGAGCTCAATTTTATAAAAAATCAGAAACTGGAATTGCCTCAATCGGAGTTAAAACGCAAAAGTTATAGCCGTTTGAAGTTTGAAAAATCAAATTAAAAGAATAAACCGAATTAATTCATTTATTTTTCTATTGAAAAATCTGAATATGATGTCAGCATTGCATCAACACCGAATTTCAATTTCGGCTGAATTATTTTTCTAAAGGAAAATCGAATTATTTTTCTAAAGGAAAATCGAATTTCATTCACGCTGGACCGGGAACTTGGTCCGACATCATTCACGATGGTCCAAACAGTTGGTCCGGCGTCACTCACGACGGACCGAAAAGTTGGTTCGGCGTACACGTTGATCTCTCGGTTTCTTGGGAAATTTGGTCTGGCTCAACATCAAACTACACGTTCACTATGGACCAATAACTTTGGTCCGGCGCAAACATCAACTACACGTTTACTACAGACCAGTAACTTTTGTCCCGCATCGTTCATGATGGACAGAAAAGTTTGTCTAGCGTCACTCATGACGGACCGAAAAGTTGGTTCGGCATACACGTGCTACGCTCAGTTGATGTGCTATCGTAACGTGGCCCAATCTACACCATTCGATCTAAATCCTACGGCTAGGGTTCTAATCTAGCAGAGTGCAATATGGATCTATGTGGCTCAATCTTGTGCGTTGGATCTAGATCCAACGGTGTCTAATAAATCTAAACCGCAATACAGGATTTGTTCGGGGTGACGCAGACCAATCTGGATGCTAGGATCTAGATCTAACAGCCTAAATCTAATTTGGGGTTTGAGCACTAAGTGGTGATGTGGGCAAACCTGGGCCCTCGGATCTTGATCGGACGGTTGACTGAGCTCGCGAGGTCGGTGATGTTTACAGCGGAGCTGGCTTGGCCAGAGACGGGAATGACGACCTATGCGACGGCATTTGAGCGCGAGTCCGGTGAAGTGAGTGGTCCTCTCCGACGCGTCTCGTCATGGGGATTTCGGATCTGGCCTCGACGACGGCGGAGATGGCTCGACAACGGGGGAAAACAGCAAGAACCACGGCAGAACCCTAGAGCAACTTCGGTGAGCAATTGCGACGCACTGGCGGCGGCTCGGGCAACGTGGGTTAGGGCAAAGCGTGCGCACAGAAGAGGGCAACACAGGACGGGTGGCGATGCATTAAATAGCGGTCTTGGTGTCCGTGAATCTCACGCAAAATGAGACCAACTCGGTGTCGTGGGGGCTCCTGTCTTGGTACAGTGATACTCCATTACTGTTGCGCGGGCCTGGTTAATCATGCAACCAGTAACGTAACGATCACGGCATCACGACAGACTCAGATTGAAACCACTTGGTCAGCACGATACTCGAGTAATGAGGTCACATGCCAGCCAATTGGATCCAATTTGAGCTTCCCGCAACCATGTGATAACCACTAGTCCCTAGATCAGTAGGCTAGTGTCACATGTTGAGAAGGTAGAGTCTCATCCAAGCGAACGCAATATAAAGGCAGAGGTATTATATTACAGCGATAGATAATAATATTACAACTTGTTTCTGTTTACAAAATGCCGATTGGCTTAAAGTAAACTGAAGAGAAAAACATCAGAGAAACAAAAGTAAAGCGGCCGTGGTGTGCCTCCATTCCCTTAGGCAACCGGCGAGCAACTAACTCCGCTAGCCGTCAAACGCACCACCCGCGTCTGGGTCACTGAACTCCTGGTCACCTTCTTCCTCACCTGCATCTTCTGCTCCTCACGCAAATTTTCGGAGCAAACGGTGAGTACACGTATGTACTCGCAAGACTTTATTATTTGCAAGTATAATAATAATGCAGGCTAAACAATGAAGATGGTTGCTATTCTAGTTCAAATTTGCATGAAGCTGAAGTTATTTGCAATAGACTAATAGATTGGAATACTGCATTGTTTATGAAACATTTAGTAAATGAGAGTAAATCAATACATAATGTAATTGTACATTTCATTCAACATCAAATTTTCTCCAACATATCCAACACCACCATCACATGGCAACAGGAATCATTTCCTTCAACATAACCAACACCACCATCACATGGCATCAAGAATCACCACCAGCTTGATCAAATCACCAAACCAACCGATCTTTGAGTTCAACGACTCAACATTTGCATGAAACAGCCCAACATTTAAAAGATCTACCGATTTCAAATCCTTTTCAAAAATCAAAACCAAAATACTATACTTGACAGTAAATACCCAAGATGTTCGTGACCGTGAGCACGGCTAATCGATTAGTTTGATTAATCTCTGCAGAGAATGCACACTTTACCCACACGACACGCTCTAGCAATCATGTCAACCATGCCACGCGATACATACCGTATCCGTTTTGCTAGATTGTGACGAAACTCTTCCAATTGTCGGCATCTAGTCTTGCGTCAGCACCAGCGATGTGCGCTCTTAGCTTTGGGTGGGGGCTCCACACACCCACACAGAGTACCCCCGGGCCAGGCGAGAGTACCCCCCATTTAAGGTGTTTGGGTACCTTAAACTCCAAACCTGATTCACCCACACGTATCCAACGATGGCTAACAGCCCATCGTGCCTTTTACCCTCAGCAAAGCATCCACCGTTGTTTCACAAAAGTCTCCAACACCTGCGCGTGGTGACGGAGTATTCTAAGCAACACCAGCACGTCGGTATTGCCCAACTACTTCGACCAACCACGGTGCAAGATCAAATTCCAACTCCTGTACTGGGTTTAGGCTATCCCATACTAGCACATGTGGTTGTACGAAAGGACTTGGTTAAAAACGTCAAGTTCAGTCCTTAGGATTGCACAGACAAGACCTCCCATCATCCGTCCGGCATAAATCACCGTACACCTTTTCCTTTTTCATCTTTCACCAACATAGCCTTTGTTTTTCCGAAATCACCATTTCCAAAATCCTAATAACGTATCGAAAATCTTTGAT
Organism: Rhipidocladum racemiflorum; assembly: GCA_036346355.1. Lineage (NCBI taxonomy): Eukaryota > Viridiplantae > Streptophyta > Magnoliopsida > Poales > Poaceae > Rhipidocladum > Rhipidocladum racemiflorum. Next base: position 52,822,721 of record CM070577.1, on the reverse strand, counting down.
TGACTGAGTCCACCAATCATTATTCAATCAGTCTAAAGCTGGGCTAAGCGTATGCAACTATTAGACTTATAACCCCTGACGACACTTATTATAGCGTCTATCCTTAAACTAGGGTTACTCAAGGTTTTAGGGTAGCAACAAGATTAAGATAAGCCATCCAACCATTAGGGTATCTATCTATTCCCACCATTTAAATACTTGTAATAATCATATGCATGCGTAATCATTTTGCAAAACATCAAATACTTTTGCAATTATAGGAGCAATATGTTCAAAGGGGGTGCTTGCCTGCTTGCTCTGGGTTTTGCATGTCCTCTGGGTCGAAGTCCGGATCCTCGCCTACTGCTCCTGAGGCGTCGACGTCTAAGCGAAAGCGCAACAAAAGAAATAACGAGGAAATGATTAAGATCCAATGAGAACAAAGCAAAAAGCTCAAAGAAGCGGACAACAACCAATAAGCGAACACGAGAGAGAAAACGAAAACAAAAACCAAAACTTGAACTGGAGACCGGCAGTACCGGTGTACAAACCCCGGTAGTGCCGCTCTACAGTCGGCAGTACCGGCCTTGAGGGTCGGTAGTACCGGCGGCTACGAAACCTAAACGGGGACCTCTCTGGAAAATAACTACCGGTGTTGCGGGAGCGGTAGTGCCGGCCTAAGCCCGACAGTATCTGCCACAAGGGTCGGTAGTGCCGGCCTGAGCTGCAGTACCGGACTTACCACGTCGGTAGTGCCGGCCACAGGTCGACTGAATTTTCCAGAAAAAGGATTTTCACACAAATGACTTCCGAATTTCGCGACGATTGCATGGATGGGTTCTCAGAGATGACAAGGACCCATTTATGCAAACCACACGTGGTTCCGACCTCGTTTGGCCTAATTTCCTAATCCGAGAAACTCTAAAGTCCTAATCCATGCTAAATTCCGACTTTCTCCCCGAATCGAATTCTAACTCGATTCTTTTCGTGAAACTCGGACTTTAACGACGTCGAATACATTCTAGTGTCCTTTTCCTAGCTTTTGGAACTAGGGTTCCAAGGTTTAATTCCAAAAGCTACGAAAACGACATTTAACCAAATATATTCGATAAAAACGTATTTAGGGTTTCCGATCTCAGTTTTCGCACTAACGAGAACTCTAGCACCTAACCTAGGTTTAGAAACTCAGCTAACCAAAAGTTGAGCACTACAACTAGGTTTTCTAGGGTTTTAGCTAAAAGAAAAGTTGATAGAAATGGAGAAAAGTACAAGATCAAGCTCAAGTCATCACAGATCTGGCTGAAACTTGCTCCACTCACCACAGATTGCTGCTAGGGTTTTGGGAAGCGACGATCTCCTCCGTGGCTTGCTTCACCTCGAGCTCAAGAACACCAGAGGGAGAGGTTTAGCTTGAGGGAAAACTCGAGAGAGAGGGAGAGAGCTCCATGGGAGAGAGAGCTAGAGGGTGAGGGTGAGTGAGAGGGGGTGAAGTGAGGGAGAGGGAGTAAAACGGCTGGGAGACGAGGCTTGAGTAGGAAGACTCCAAGAGCTGAGGTGGCTGGGCAATGGGCAGCAGAGAGGGCTCGCCGCCGCCTGGCCGCCTGGCCAAGAAGACAGCCTGTGGCCGGGCAGACGGCCGCCCAGTAAGGTAAAAACACCCAAAAAACCTCCGAACTCACGAATCCTTCCCGAAAACTTTTAGGATAGACTCTAGGGTAGCTAAAGAAGGTTTGGAAACTACGGTTGCTTGGAAATTCTAATCGCAACACGAAATGAGATTTTGGAGCAAAAACTAAAACGAAACAGATCGAGCAAACAAATCCAAAAACAATTAACTCCAATTAAATTCCAAATAACTCTCAAAGGATAATTAACATTAAAAAGGCAAGTACAAACCCAGGACGTTACACTCGGTTACTGCGGCAGAATCCGTCGAGGATTTGGACTGGGCGACGTGGCGCAATCTCGACCGTTGGTTCTCGATCCAACGGTTCGCACGACTAGGGTTTGGTCTGACTCGGGTCTAGCTTGGGTCCCGTTCGGACGTTGCTCAATCGGATTTGAGTCAGACTTGGGTCGGTGCTACAGTAAAACCAATTAGGGTTTTCCAGTGATTTAATTTTTAAAATAATTCCTAGAAATTCAATTAAATCAAGAAAATAGCAACATGCTTAGAAAAAATTCCAGAAAAATTCTGGAAAATACTTTGAGACATTTTGGACTTAGATAAAATATTTCCAATAATTTTTTTTATGAAACTTTTAAATATTTAAATAACTCGAAAAGGAATAAATTCAAAATAAATCAAAATAATTCCAAATAAATTCCAGAAAATTCCAAAAAATCGAATAACTCAATAAATTAAATAACAAATTTGGGATGTTACATGCACGCAATGTAGAATTAAATATATATAAGGCCTTAATGCTCTTTTATATGAAAAATGTCGTAAATAAAAGTGAAATATTGTGAAACCATCTTTAAAACACTCTTAGATAAATCCCCTAATAGTGCCTAAACAATTATTAAATAATCTTTTAAGGTGCAGCCGCAGCCACAATCGTAAAGCAAAAAATGAAGCGTTATCGTGTAGATTTCAGAAGCACTCTGTGGTATATGGACTACCATATTTTGAAAAAATATTTAATCTACACCTTGCTTTGCATCTAAATCCTACTAATGCAATAACCCTAAGTATTATGACCGTCGTAACTACCGGGATTTAGAGCGGTACTGCTAGAGATTGGAAGTACCGCGGTCTAAGAGTCGGTACTACAGGAAAATAATATCCCCTCAACTAATGTCTTAATGCTATTAATTAGAATAATCTTAGCTTCTTGAATTCGAAGAATGAAAGTAGTATAAACGTAAAGGAGGCCTCACATAAGCTAAGTGCAAACAATAGTTCAAGAACCTAAAATCACCATATTCTTCTTAATAAGTTTTAATTTGGTATTTATGTGTGATTTCTTTTTGCCCTATTTGATTTATTGTTATTTTCTTTTGCCGCGATCCCTATCGTTTAAACACGAAGCTGACAACATTTCGGAGTCCGTTGATAACGACCCCGACTACAATCTCGAAGAAGAGCAAATAGGCAAGAACCCTCCACTACTACAAGAATACACATTAGAATCGGTTCTTTTTCGTCATCACAATCGGTTTTGGTGGCGATAGAAAGTCCAACGATTGTAATGAGGAATAGCTATCACAGTCGGTTTTCTCCCCGATTGTGATAAACAATCATCACAATCGGTTCTTTGTGCTCATCACAATCGGTTCTAGCGAAGAACCGATTGTGATGACCCCCTCATCACAATCGGTTCTTGCGAAGAACCGATTGTGATCACACATTTTCACTATTAAACATTGTTCTGACGGTTTTAACACAAAACGAAGAGATTTCCCCAGGAGGTCACCCTCACCCATCCTAGTTAGTACTACCCTCGCCTAAGCACGCTTAACGAATGAGTTTTGCTGCCAATTTTAATGCAAATGCGAGCACTTCCCGAGAGGTCACCCATTTTAGTACTACTCTCACCCAAGCACGCTTAACTTCAGAGTTCTTATATGATCTAGTACCGTAGTGTTGTTATGATAGCATTTGAAAATATAACGCGTCTCCCTCCCCTTAACCCCACAAAGCACCCGAACACTAATGTTAGTATTCTTATACTTCGAATTTACTCTGACTTGGGTGCTCCAAAATTTAACCAAGTGTCCAATTTAGTACCGTAGTGTTGGTATGATAGCATTTGAAAATATAACGTGTCTCCCTCCCCTTAACCCCACAAAGCACCCAAACACTAATGTTAGTATTCTTATACTTCGAATTTACTCTGACTTGGGTGCTACAAAATTTAACTAAGTGTCCAATTTAGTACCGTAGTGTTGGTATGATAGCATTTGAAAATATAACGCGTCTCCCTCCCCTTAACAAAATATAACGCGTCTAGACGGTGATACACTTGACAAAATATTGTGCACGTGTTTATGGAATATACATGACAACAGTTTATAGAGCTAGCGATACTCCATGTTTGTATTGTACTTAGTCTACACCACCTCCTCATCTTTGTAGCTATGACCATTTGCCATTACTATGAATCTCAAAATGACTAAAAAATTAGTACATGATATAATGGGCAAATAAAGAAATACATTTAATTTGGACAAGAACGAATCACAATAAATCAAAGTTTGGTTCCTTAATTACCATTACCGAAGTGCTCCATGCAGTGATTTCTTCCAAAACCAAGAAATGCAAAACCAAGATCCACATCCTAGTGAAGTCGCATTTGACCTTAGCTCCTATCTCTCTCACTCTCTCTCTCCCTCTATCTATCTGTCAATGCATCTATCTACAGAGCAAGTGAGAGGGAGAGCAGGAGAGGGAGAGGAGCAAGTGGAGGAGATGAGTGGTGAGCACAAGGGTGTGTATAAATATATAGGCCAGTGGTTCTCCCAGCAAAATTATTTTGAAATTGGAACCCGCTCGACACCTAAATTTCACTTTGGCACCCAATTTTCACTTTGGCGGGATTATCCCGAGCACATCACAATCGGTTCTAGCTAGAACCGATTGTGATGAGGGGATTATCACAATTGGTTCTTTGCTAGAACCGATTGTGATGAGGGGGATTATCACAATCGGTTCTAGCAAAGAACCGATTGTGATGAGGGGGATTATCACAATCGGTTCTTTGCTAGAACCGATTGTGATGAGGGGGTCATCACAATCGGTTCTAGCAAAGAACCGATTGTGATGAGCCAATTTCACTATTTTTGATTGTTTTAAGGTATGAATATCGTTTATAATATATATTGAACACAAATATTTTACAATACACATATCACATTCGTTTACATGAATATAGAGCATAAACATACTTAATACCAATATGCATGCATCATCTACCCGTTCATCCAATTAAAAGACGGTGATACACTTGACAAAATATTGTGCACGTGTTTATGGAATATAGAGCTAGAAACGATATTCATACCGTAAAACAATAAAAAATAGTGAAATTGGGTCATCAAAAAATATAGAGCTAGAAACGATATTCATACCGTAAAACAATCAAAAAATAGTGAAATTGGGTCATCACAATCGGTTCTAGCAAAGAACCGATTGTAATGAGGGGGTCATCACAATCGGTTCTTTGATAGAACCGATTGTGATGACCCCTCATCACAATCGGTTCTCGGTCATCACAATCGGTTCTATCAAAGAACCGATTGTGATGAGCCAATTTCACTATTTTTGATTGTTTTAAGGTATGAATATCGTTTATAATATATATTGAACACAAACAATTTACAATACACACATCACATTCGTTTACATGAATATAGAGCATAAACATAATTAATACCAATATGCATGCATCATCTACCCGTTCATCCAATTAAAAGACGGTGATACACTTGACAAAATATTGTGCACGTGTTTATGGAATATAGAGCTAGAAACGATATTCATACCGTAAAACAATCAAAAATAGTGAAATTGGGTAATCACAAAATATAGAGCTAGAAACGATATTCATACCGTAAAACAATAAAAAAATAGTGAAATTGGGTCGTCACAATCGGTTCTAGCAAAGAACCGATTGTAATGAGGGGGTCATCACAATCGGTTCTTTGATAGAACCGATTGTGATGAGGGGGGTCATCACAATCGGTTCTCGCAAAGAACCGATTGTGATGAGGGGTCATCACAATCGGTTTTAGCAAAGAACCGATTGTGATGAGCCAATTTCACTATTTTTGATTGTTTTAAGGTATGAATATCGTTTATAATATATATTGAACACAAACAATTTACAATACACATATCACATTCGTTTACATGAATATAGAGCATAAACATACTTAACAGTCAATATGCATGCATCATCTACCCGTTCATCCAATTAAAAGACGGTGATACACTTGACAAAATATTGTGCACGTGTTTATGGAATATAGAGCTAGAAACGATATTCATACCGTAAAACAATCAAAAATAGTGAAATTGGGTTATCACAAAATATAGAGCTAGAAACGATATTCATACCGTAAAACAATAAAAAAATAGTGAAATTGGGTCGTCACAATCGGTTCTAGCAAAGAACCGATTGTAATGAGGGGGTCATCACAATCGGTTCTTTGATAGAACCGATTGTGATGAGGGGGGTCATCACAATCGGTTCTCGCAAAGAACCGATTGTGATGAGGGGTCATCACAATCGGTTCTAGTAAAGAACCGATTGTGATGAGCCAATTTCACTATTTTTGATTGTTTTAAGGTACGAATATCGTTTATAATATATATTGAACACAAACATTTTACAATACACATATCACATTCGTTTACATGAATATAGAGCATAAACATACTTAACAGTCAATATGCATGCATCATCTACCCGTTCATCCAATTAAAAGACGGTGATACACTTGACAAAATATTGTGCACCTGTTTATGGAATATAGAGCTAGAAACGATATTCATACCGTAAAACAATCAAAAATAGTGAAATTGGGTAATCACAAAATATAGAGCTAGAAATGATATTCATACAGTAAAACAATCAAAAAATAGTGAAATTGGGTCATCACAATCGGTTCTTTGCTAGAACCGATTGTGATGACCCCCTCATCACAATCGGTTCTTTGCTAGAACCGATTGTGATGAGCCAATTTCACTATTTTTGATTGTTTTACGGTATGAATATCGTTTATAATATATATTGAACACAAACATTTTACAATACACATATCACATTCATTTACATGAATATAGATCATAAACATACTTAACAGTCAATATGCATGCATCATCTACCCGTTCATCCAATTAAAAGACGGTGATACACTTGACAAAATATTGTGCACGTATTTATGGAATATAGAGCTAGAAACGATATTCATACCGTAAAACAATCAAAAATAGTGAAATTGGGTCATCAAAAAATATTGAGCTAGAAACGATATTCATACCGTAAAACAATCAAAAAAATAGTGAAATTGGGTCATCACAATCGGTTCTAGCAAAGAACCGATTGTTATGAGGGGGTCATCACAATCGGTTCTCGCAAAGAACCGATTGTGATGAGGGGTCATCACAATCGGTTCTAGCAAAGAACCGATTGTTATGACCCCCTCATCACAATCGGTTCTTTGCTAGAACCGATTGTGATGACCCAATTTCACTATTTTTGATTGTTTTACGGTATGAATATCGTTTATAATATATATTGAATACAAACATTTTACAATACACATATCACATTCGTTTACATGAATATAGAGCATAGACATACTTAACAGTCAGTATACATGCATCATCTACCCGTTCATCCAATTAAAAGACGGTGATACACTTGACATAATATTGTGCACGTGTTTATGGAATATACATGACAACAGTTTATAGAGCTAGTGATACTCCATGTTCCCATTGTACTTAGTCTACACCACCTCCTCATCTTTGTAGCTATGCCCATTTGCCATTACTATGAATCTGAAAATGACTAAAAAATTAGTACATGATATAATGGGCAAATAAAGAAATACATTTAATTTGGACACACTACTATAGGAATGCACATCAGAAATTTAACCACAAATGAGGTGAAATATACTCAAGCTAGGGTTTCAACTTTAGCCCCAAACCACCATCTCTCCATATTGTTTCAACCATAATAGAATTAATGACATATAACACATTCACCAAATCAAAATCGAATTTCTTAATGCAAAATCGAAGGGATTTGAAGGAATGCTCACCTTTTGAAGAAAACTTCAAATGAGGGCAAATAGAGGGGAAAAATCTCTTCAAGCTAGGGCTTTAACTTACCCTCTCAACACACATCCTCAAGGATTTCAGATTTTCTCCCCCAAGCCTAAGTCTAAATGAGAGTATGTTCTGTTTTTTGAGGTGGCGACGGGTTTTTTTGGCTCTAGAACACCAACAGAGGAGAGTTCATCCCGAGAGGATATAAAACCTAACGAGGCTCATCACAATCGGTTCTTACAAAGAAGTGATTGTGATATGTATATTATCACAATCGGTTCATACAAAGAAGTGATTGTGATGAGTATATTATCACAATCGGTTCTCGGAAAGAACCGATTGTGATAAGTGATTATGACAACTTATCACAATCGGTTCTTTCTAAGAACCGATTGTGATGACCAATTTCCTTATCACAATCGGTTTTTGTGAAGAACCGATTGTAATGATTACCACTTATCACAATCGGTTCTTTCTAAGAACCGATTGTGATAACTCATTTCCTTATCACAATCGGTTCTTTTAAAGAACCGATTGGGATAAGGAACCTTATCACAATCGGTTACTTCTAAGAACCGATTATGATAACATGTTTCCAAAATTTACAAATGAGATACATGTATCACAATCGATTTTTTAGTCAAAAGATTGGAACCGACATAAATGAAGCGATAGTGATGTATCATTCTGTAGTAGTGCTCCTTCGATCATTTTGATCCCATATTATTGCGGTGTCTATTCTATTTTTGTCAAACTATTATGCATGAGTGTAGTTTTGTAACACCCCAATTTTTGCTTTTCATGAATTTCAATGGAATTTTGCACTTTGGTGAATTTTTGGAATTTTTTGGAATTTATTTGGATTTAATTTGAATTTATTCCATTTTGAAATAATTAAAGAATTTAAATTTATAAATAAAATTTTGTTGGAAATATTTTATTTGAGTCCAAAATGTCTCAAAGTATTTTTCAGAATTTTTCTAGAATTTTTCTGATTATTTTGCTATTTTTCCTTAATTATATGAATTTCTAGAAATTAATTTGAATATTAAATTGCTAGAAAATGCCGAATGGGTTTGTACTGTTCCACCGACCGAGCCCGAGTCAGACTCGAGTCCGAGTACGAGTCGAGTCCGACCCGAGCCCGATGCAACCCTAACCCGTGCGACTGTTGGATCGAGATCCAACGGACGCGATTGCGCCACGTCGCCCACGTGCGACCCGAGCCGAAACCATCTGTGCCTGTGCGATCTGCGCCATTATCGTGCCATGTGGATGGCCCGCGTGCGTCCACGTCACCCTCTCCGTGGCGCCGCCAGACTCCGCCGCCGCCCGCCTGTGGGCCTCGGTTTCCACGATTTTCATGGAAGCCGAGACCCCTATTTAATGCGCCGCCACCCCTACCGTGAAGCCCTCTTCCGTGCGCACCCATAGCCCCAATCCGTCGAGGTCGAGCCGCCGCCATTCGCCCGCAGGAGCTCGTTTAAGTTGGAGAAGACGCCTCCCGCGGTTCTTCGCCGTTTCCTACCGCGTCCATCGTCCTCCGCTGTGAACGTGCCCAGATCTGGAACCGCAAGGATGAGCCGCACCTGGGAGTCCCATCCACTTCGCCGGAGCGCGCCCGCAACACCATTACCCGTGTCGTCGTCTTCGTCTCCGGCAGCCTCAGCCCCGCCGTGCCATCGCCGACCTCGCGAGCTCCGTCAGCCGTTAGATCTTCATCGGACGGCTACGGTGAGTCCACGTCACCCCGTTAGATTTCACGTTTCGGTTTTTAGATTTAATCCCAACCATTGGATCTAAATCCAACGGCTTAGATTAAGCCACGTGGTCGTGAACTACACCGTGCTTGGATAGATCTCAGCCGTTAGATCTAGATCGTAGGTTAGGGTTAACCAACGTTGAAGCGTTAGATGCAACCCCAGCCGGTCGATCGAGATCGAACGGCGTACGTCGTTCCATGTGTCGCCACCTGGGTCATGCCACGCCACCCCACGGTGAGGCGAAACCCGATCGAATCTGGACCATCCGATCCAAATCGAACAGCCCAGATTAGCTGCGTTGCACCGCAACGTGCGGCATTGGATCCAATCTGGACCGTTGATTTTCAAATCAATGGCCCAAATCGTGCCACGTGCGCGGGAGCCGAACCAGCGCGGTCGCCGCTGACGTCACGCGTGATGTCAGCGTGGGGCCCGCGTGTTAGCGGCTGGCCAACGGCTCCATGACTTCATCTGTGACGTCATGCTGACGTCACGGGTGGGGCCCGCGTGTCAGTCCGCTCGGCCGAAGAACGATGACGTCAGTGCTGACGTCATCCAGAGGGCCCCATGTGTCAGTGACACGTGAACCCGTGGACCGAGTCTATGGAGCGGCTGATGTCATGATTACGCAATAAATCGATTTTTCTTTAAAAAAATAATTCGGTGGAAATTTAAATGCCGTGCTGACGTCATTTTTCGGATTTTGCAAAAGAAAAATAAATGAATTAATTCGGTTTATTGATTTATTTGAATTTTCAAACTTCAAACGCTTATAACTTTTGCGTTTCAACTCCGATTTGAACGATTCCAATTTCTAAATTTTTATAAAATTGAGATCTACTCAAATATGAATTTTAATTAATTTTTGGACATGAATTTTTTGCTATTTATATTTAATTAATAGATTCTTTAAACTTTAAACAATTATAACTTTTGCATTTTGACTCCGATTTGAGCGATTCAAATTTCTAAAAATGTGTAAAATTATGCCCTTTCTGTTTATGGACTTTATTTGATGTTTTGGGTAATGTGCATGTATTGTTTTATTTATTTATTGCTATTTGCACGCGTTACGAGTAGACGTTGAAGTACCCGAAGGTGAAAGTGCATCTAGGCCCCCTAATATTGTTTTGAATGATTAATGACGAACGATTAAAGATTCTAATGTGTTCAACGAGTCTATGAACAAGTGAAAGTTTTAAGTAGAGATCATCTACGGCCATCGGGCATCCTCAAACTTCATTGAGTAAGAAAAACGGCAACTGCGTATGTAATTTTAATTTGTTGAGTCATAGGAATGCCGTACTGCGTTGAAATTGGTCTAAAGATGGTCTTCATGCTCAGATGATGGATGATTATTTTTTTGAGAAGCCTTTAGTGTCCACACATGCATTGGAATGAGGTTAGTTTCAAGTTCTTATCGGATGTTCGGAAGTTAGTTCGGATATTCCGAAGATCCAGACATTCCGATGTATAGTTGTGCTTCAGTCCGTTGTGTGTTGTTAGGGTCGGATATTCTGATAGTTTGTATCAGATGTTCCGATGCCTGTTGGCTCTCGGTTAGGGTACTCTCTGTTTTGTTCGCAAGTTCCGATGCTGGGTATCGGAAATTCCGATACGTGTTGTCCTGAAAAAAAGGTACTCTCTGTCGAGTTTGGACTGTCCGAAGTTCAAGTTTCGGAAGTTCCAAAGTAGCCGTTTTCCAGTTTGGGAACTCTCTGTTTGGTTCGGATGTTCCGATATTTCTATCGGACATTCCGATGTGGACTTAGATAGTTTTGTTGAGTTCTCTTTCTGGGTGTCATCGGATGTTCCGAAGTTGATATCGGACATTCCGATGCTTGTAGTTTTTGACCGTTGGAACTTCCCAAGTTCTGGTTGTTTGCACTCATCGGATATTCCGATGTTGGGATCAGATATTCCGATGTGTGGCTGAGTGCGGGTATAACGGCTAGTTTTGAACCAAAACTATAAATACCCCACTCCTCTCCCTTTAGAGGGTTACTCACTTCACTTGGTTGAATATTTGAGCACCTTGAGCACACCCTAGAGCATTCTTGAGCCCTCCTCTTGATCTTGGTGATCATTTAGTGAGTGAGGAAACTTTAAGTGTGGTTGGGAGCAAATAGCAAAGCATCTATTCGTCTTGAGAATTAGAGAACCTCTTCAAGACCAAGAATCAAGCGCATTCATTACTCTTGGAGGTTGAAGGACTCCTAGACGGCTAGGCGTCACTCACGAGCTCCCGACGATTGTGGGACGCCATGAGAAGTTTGTGAAGGTCGGCTCCGTCTCCGAAAGGAAAGGAACCAATAGTGAAACCAAGCCTCAAGTGTGACCGAGGTTTGGGAGGAAAGCGTTGGAAAAGACCCGGCTCTTACGGAGACATAGGATTTCCTCAAGAATCCAAACTCTGAGAACAAATATTTGTTTCTCTACTTGACTTATTATTTACTGCGTTCGAGAATATTCTTGAAGCTTTTTACATTTAGTAGGTCGTTCTCAATGTCGAAGTTTATCGGACATTCCGAACAAATACCGGAAGTTCCGATTTAGTCGGAAGTTCTGATACTATACCGAAAGTTCTGATACTCTTTCCGCTGCGACGAATTTAGTTTTAATTTTAAATAGCCTATTCACCCCCCCTCTAGGCAACTTTCTCATCTTTTCAGAAGGCTTTGAAGGAGAAGTGTTGACCCAGGAGCCAGCTTAAGACCAAGAATAAGTACTCTTTGAAGGCAAGTTATGCTTTAACCATATTGATCCCATTTTTGAAATCTATCTGATTTAAATTATTGCATGCTAATTCGATTAGAAAATGCTTTAAATAATTCTGGGAAATTGGAGATTAAAACTATACGGTATGAGGTGTAATCGCGTTTTCGGGAGTTTGGGCCTTTCCGGGCCGATTTGGGCTAAGGGGGATAGTCATGGGCTTTAGTGGGAGGGGATTTGGGCCCATGTGGGAGGGGACACCTGAATTCCCTGCCTTTGGGTGTCCCCCTGCCCTAGTGCGCCCCAACCTCCTCCCTTCTCCCCATAGCCGCCCCCATTTGGCTCATGCGCCCCCCTTGCCCCCACCTCCATGCACTCCCTCCTTTAGGGTTCCCGTCCCTAGCCGCCACCCTCCCCTCCCCTCCCCTAGCAGCCCCTCATCTCTCCCTCCCCGGTGTTTATCGTCCTCTTGCTCGTTGGATCGTCAGTCCGGAGTTCTCCGGCGATTCGTTGTGGTTCCGGAGGAAGGAGCGACCGGAAGGAAGGGAGGTTTTTCGTCGCCGTTCGATTATCCAAGATGAGGTAAGGATTTGTGATCCTTTTTGGGGTGGTCTAGGTGCTGCTAGATGGGGGAGATTGGGGTTAAATTTGATGTTTAGGTTCTGTTCCTAGATGAGATTAGGGAGTTTGCAATTATTGTCCCACATTCTATCTCGGTCAGATTGGACGTCCGACCTAGGGTTGGAGTTTTCGCAATTTTAGAGTCAGAATTTGGTCGGCCGCCTGTTGTAAAAGTTGTAGGCAACTTCAATACCTTTAATTGGACACCACGAACGTCCAATTCCACACAGCCGTTTAAAAGTTATGATAGTTTTACCAAGCGTGTTCAAATCTGTGACGTAATTGGGACAGAACATAATGTTTTGTAGATTAGACAATTTTAGAAGCCGAATCAGCTTTTACCAATCCTTAGAAAAAGCTAGAAAATTTCCTAAGCTTCGCGATGATGTACTCCTTTACCTGATTTGGAGTCCTAGAACTCAAGTTGTGCTAGTTTGAAGCCTGCTCTCCCAGCTGGACAGATTCTCTGTTTTTCGGCTTTGTGATTAGTTTGCGAAGTCGGGATAGATGAACGATTGTGTGCTGTTTTGTGGGCACATTTTGAGTGTTTGGTATCCATGTTCAGGTGGTGTGACCCCGGGAGTGCCCTCATCCTCTCGCCAATCCGTCGGCCACGGTTAAGGCAAGTGTATTGGAATGGGTATCTTGTTGAATGTTACTAGACTTAACTAGATGCAAATTGTTTTAATGATATGCTACCTTGCCATGATTAGTGCTTGCCCATGTTATGGTGAAAATGGTCTTTTTATGATGCTATGCAATGGTTAATTGTTTATGTTTATGGCATATGTTGCATACATGGCATGAAAAGTGGCCCGGTCGGTGAGAACATCATAACTAGTCCGGTAAGGTCGGTGAGAAAGTTATGACTAATCCGGAGCGCCATGGATGTAAGACCTACCTCGTGATTCCACCCACGCGGTGAGTGGAAGCGAGGAGTAGGCACCCTCCATCTACGGGATGGAAGGGGAAAGAGGGTGCACGCCGACGGGTATTTGCGTCGAGGAGACATGTGCATTGCATTCCGTAGATGGAGGGTGCCTACTCCTCGCTTCCACTCACCGTGTGGGTGGAATCACTAGGTAGGTCTTACATCCATGGCGCTCCGGATTAGTCATAACTTTCTCACCGACCTTACCGGAATAGTTATGATGTTCTCACCGACCGGGCCAAGTTTCATGCCATGTATGCAACATATGCCATAATCATTAACCATAAACCATTGCATAGCATCTTAAAATACCCTTGTTATCATATCATGGCAAACACTAAGCATGGCAAGATAGCATAACATGGAAACAATTGCATCAAGTCAAGACAAGCAAATAAACCACATGCTACCCTCCCAATACACTTGCCTTAACCTCGGGCGACGGATTGGCGGGATGAGAAGGGCACTCCCGGGGTCACAGCACCTGCACATATATGCCATAATATCACAACGTGCCCACAAAATAGTACACCATCGCCCATCTACCCCGATTTTGCAAACTACTCCCGAAAACGAAAACAGAGAATCTGTCCCCCCGCCCCGGGGACAACAGACTTCAATCTAGCATAACTTTAGTTCTAGGACTCTTAATCGATTAAAAGAGTACATCATCGCGAATCTTAGGAAATTTCCTAGCTTTCTCTAAGTATTTTGAAAAGCTGATTCGGCCTCTAACATTGTCTAATCTACAGAACACTATGTTATGTCCCAGCTACGTCACAGATTTGAACATGCTCGGTAAATCGAGCATAACTTTCAAACGGCTAGGCGGAATTGGACATTCTTTATGTTCATTGAAAGGTATTGAAGTTACCTACAACTTTCTTAACAGGCGGCCAACCAAATTCCAAATCTATGGTCGCGAAAACTCAAACCCTAGGTTTACTGCACTATCTGCCCGAAGCAGAGAATGTGGCAAACTCTAGTTTTCATCTAATCTACCCAATCACAGCACCACCACTTGATCTAAAAGCATCAAAACGACCTATAGAATAGTACCTAGACCAACCCCAAGGATCACCCAAATCATACCTCTTCCTCCCGAGCTCCCCGATCGTCCTCCTCGTCGCGGGGCTTCCCTGTAACACCCTGGCATCTAATATGCCTGAATGCTACCAAACATAAGCTAAACAACATCTAAATACCAAGAATTAAGGTAAATTACAACAAAGGAGTAAATGCTAAAACCTGAGATTTTGGCAGCATCTCCTTTGTTTTAACATGATTTGAAGGAGCAACAACAGCATAGCAATATAAGGCAATATGAGAGACAATTAAAACAGCAATAATTAAGGACTTAGCAACAATATAAGTCTAGTTTCAAGCACTTAATGTCTCCAAGAGTCAAACGAACAATAATACTCTCATAAAGCAAAGCTAAACATTTAAAGCAAAAAACATCACACGCATTTATTATCAAAAACTAATTGAATGACTGGTGGAATCACATGAGTGAAGCTACATGTGGAAGTCCGTCTATTTCCCTTCCCCGCATGCCGGTCTCATGGTACCTAAAACAACAAGAAAACGCAAGCGTGAGTTCGAAACTCAGCAAGCATATTGCAATGGACAACCAGAACAATTACATGGCAATAATATGTCACATCATGTATATCATCTCATTCATGAACACATAACATTATCATCATCATTATGTTTGCAATGCAATGCGATGCTCATGTCTCCTTGGAAAGTCATACCGGTATGGTTGAGTACACACCCGTCGGTGTGCACCCTCTCCCCCCTTCCATCCCGAAGATGGAGGGTGCCTACTCCTCGCTTCCGTTCACCGCGGTGAATGGAATCACAATGTAGGACTTACTCATTGGCTCTCCGGAATAGTCATAACTTTCTCACTGACCTTCCCCGGACTAGTTATGACTTTCTCACCGCCCGGGCCATGTAACATGCTATGTATGCAAATATGCCAACATCATAATTAACTTGTACATTAACACATGGCATCATAACATAATAAGCATACTCATCATATCATTGGCAATCATTAAAGCATGGCAAGTGATCATATCATATAAACAATTCATCTATTCTCAACAAGCAACCTACAAACCGCTATCCATTACAATACACTTGCCTCAACCACGGGCAACGGATTGGCGGGAAGTAGAAGGCACTCCCGGGGTCGCACCACCTGCACATAGGTACCACACACTCACAATCATGTCCACAAAACAGTATGCAAACCCTCATCTACCCCGACATTGCCAACTACTTGCAATAACCAAAAATAGAGGTTCTGTCCCACCGGGACAGCAGCCTTCCAAAAGGCATAACTTGGGTTCTGGTACTCCGAATCAATTAAACGAGTACATCCTCGAGTAGCTTAGGAAATTTCCTAACTTTTTCTAAGTATATGGAAAGACTGATTCGGACTCTACAGTGGTTTAATCTACAGAATACCATGATCTGTTCCAATCACATCATAGATTTTAACACGCTCGGTAAAACAGCCATAACTTTCAAACGGCTGATTGGAATTGGACGTTCTTTATACCCACAAAAATATATTGAAATTATCTACAACTTATTCAACAGCCGTACGTCCAAATTCCGACTCTAAATTGGCGAAAAACCAAACCCTGGGTCGACTGCTCATGCTATCCAAAACAGAGAACATGACAGCTTCTAGATTTCATCTAATCTACTCAATTCCAGCACCACCAATTGATCTAAAAACATGATAAAGATCCATAGAACAGTACCTATCCCAACCCCAAGGAGTCCCATGGCCATACCTTCGCCCGACGCACGAAAACCCAATAGATCTCCTCCCGGATCGCTCCTCGCTCCAACGGATGGATCCTCGAGGTGCAGGGGTGGGGAGGCTACCCTAGGGCAGCAAGGGGGGTGGAGGAGAGGTGGGGAGCCAAGGGGCAAGGGGAGGCTACAATTGCAACGAGCCAGGGCACTTTGCCAACAGTTGTCCAAAGAAGACAGCAGGAGTGACCCCAGTCCGCTTCAATCTGGGATCCACACCAGCCAGGACGCCAGCACCAGGAGCCACACCCTAGACTGTGGTGAGAGGCCGAGTCAACCATGTCACCGCAGATGCACTGCAGAATGCTACGGACGTCGTACTGGGTAAGTTACTTGTTAACTCAGTACCTGCGACAGTTTTGTTTGATTCTGGAGCTTCGCATTCGTTTGTTTCACAAGGCTTTGCTGCTAAAAATGATTTGGAGATTGCAAAACTTAAATGCATGCTTGTAGTTCAAACCCCTGGTTCCGAACTCCGAACGAAAGTAGGATGTTCTGGGGTGAGAATACTAATAGATGGGATAGAGTTCCTAGCGAACCTTATTATTTTGGAGACCCAGACCTTAGATGTCATTTTGGGAATGGATTGGTTATCCAAGCACAAGGCCGTACTGGATTGTGGACGAAGGACTATCTCAGTTGAGAGCCCGTGTGGAAAGAAAGTGGAATTTCAAGCTACCGCCGTTAGAGACGGACAGTTGATGATTAACCGCACCAAGGCAATCAGCATAGAAGATGTCTCAGTAGTGAATGAGTACCTAGATATTTTTCCTGAAGATCTACCTGGTATGCCGCCAGACAGGGACATAGAGTTTGTGATAGAGCTTGTACCTGGTATAGCGCCGATAGCAAAGAGACCTTATCGGATGTCCACCGAAGAATTGGTAGAGATGAAGAAACAGCTTGAAGAGCTAATGGAGAAAGGATTTATCAGACTGAGTTCGTCGCCGTGGGGAGCACCAGTTTTGTTTGTCAAGAAGAAGGATGGAAGTTTCAGGATGTGCATTGACTACCGTGCACTCAATGAAGTTACTGTGAAGAACAAATACCCGCTACCCAGGATTGATGATTTGTTTGACCAGCTGAGAGGAGTTGGAGTTTTCTCCGAGAATGATCTAAGATCGGGATACCATCAGTTAAAGATCCGATCAGAGGATATTCCGAAGACCGCATTCTCGTCAAGATATGGACATTACGAGTTTACAGTTATGTCCTTTGGTCTCGATTTAATGCGCCAAAGATATTTCATGAATATGATGAATAAGGTGTTCATGGAATATTTGGACAAGTTTGTTGTTGTGTTCATAGATGATATCCTAATCTACTCCAAGACAAAGGATGAACATGCCGAACACTTGAGGAGAGTTTTGGAAAAGCTGAGGGAACAGCAACTCTTCGCCAAGTTCAGTAAGTGTGATTTTTGGAAGGACAAGGTGGAATTCCTCGGACATGTAATGACCGTAGAAGGAGTCGCCGTAGATCCAAGCAAGGTAGAAGCTGTGTTACATTGGGAGCAGCCGAAGACTGTGACCCAGATCTGGAGTTTCCTTGGAATGGCAGGTTACTACCGCCGTTTCATTGAAGGCTTTTCGACAATTGCGAAACCTCTTACGCAATTGCTGAAAAAGGAGAAGAAGTTTACATGGACGCCAGAGTGCGAGAAAGGTTTTCAAGAACTGAAGAAACGATTGACATCAGCGCCGGTGTTAGTCCTACCGGACGTCAATCAAAGCTTTGATATTTATTGTGATGCATCGCGTCAAGGACTTGGATGTGTGCTGATGCAGAACAGAAAGGTTGTTGCTTATGCATCCAGGCAGTTGAGGCCGCATGAGGAGAATTACCCGACACATGACCTAGAGTTAGCTGCCGTAGTGCATGCCTTGAAGATATGGCGTCACTATCTGATCGGGAACAGATGTGAAGTGTACACGGATCATAAGAGCCTTAAGTACATATTCACCCAATCAGACCTGAACATGACGCAGAGGAGATGGTTAGAGTTGATCAAGGACTACAATGTCGGAATCCATTACCATCCAGGAAAGGAAACGTAGTTGCCGATGCTCTGAGTCGGAAAAGCCATACCGTGAGTATGTTGCTAGCCACAAGTCAGGATGAGCTATGTGAGGATTTCCAGAGAATGCAGATTGAAATCATACCAGAAGGATTCATGGCAGCATTGGAAGTGAAGCCCACCCTAGAAGATCAGATTCGGGAAGGACAGAAGGATGATGACAAGATCCGCAGGATTAGGTCCAAAATGGAGGAAGGCAAGGCAAAGGACTTCAAGCTAGATGAGCAGGGCACGTTATGGGTGAAGGATCGGATTTCTGTGCCCAACAAGAAGGAATTAAAACAGCTGATTTTGGAGGAAGCCCATGACTCCAAGTATTCAATTCACCCAGGAAGTGCCAAGATGTATCAGGATTTGAAGGAGAGATTCTGGTGGCCGAACATGAAGCGTTAAGTCGCCGAGCATGTTGCATTGTGCGACGTATGCCAGAGAGTCAAGGCAATGCATCAAAGACCAGCAGGATTGCTGCAGCCTTTGAAAATACCTGAGTGGAAGTGGGAGGAAATCGGAATGGATTTCATTACCGGTTTGCCTAAGACTCAAGGAGGTTATGACTCCATATGGGTTATAGTGGATCGCTTGACAAAAGTAGCCCATTTTATTCCTGTGAAGATCACTTACTCGGGAGATAAGTTAGCAGAGTTGTACATGATCAGGATCGTCTGTTTGCACGGAGTGCCAAAGAAGATCGTATCGGATAGAGGTACTCAGTTTACCTCAAGGTTCTGGAATAAGTTGCATGAAGCCATGGGAACCCGTTTGAACTTCAGTACTGCCTATCATCCACAGACGGATGGACAGAACGAAAGAGTCAATCAGATTCTGGAGGATATGCTAAGAGCGTGTGCATTGGCATATGCTACCTCTTGGGATAAGAGTTTTTCGTATGCCGAGTTCAGTTACAATAATAGTTACCAGGCTAGTTTACAGATGTCACCTTTTGAGGCACTGTATGGTCGACCCTGCCGGACGCCATTAAACTGGAATGAGACCGGCGAGCGCCGTGTCTTCGGGCCTGATATTCTTCAAGAAGCTGAAGAGCAGATTGCCATGATTAGGGAAAGGTTGAAGATAGCCCAATAACGACAGAAGAGTTATGCTGACAATCGTCGCCGGGATTTGAGTTTTGAACCAGAAGACTTTGTATACCTCAGAGTTACGCCTCTCAGGGGAGTTAAGAGGTTCCATGCCAAAGGGAAACTTGCACCCCGTTATGTTGGACCATTTAAGATTTTGAGCCGCAGAGGCGAAGTTGCTTACCAGCTGGAGTTGCCGCAGTCGTTAGCAGGAGTACATGACGTGTTCCATGTGTCCCAGCTAAAGAAGTGTCTTCGAGTGCCAGATGAGCAAACGCCCTTGGAGTCGATTGAACTGCAGGAGGATCTGACTTATAAGGAGCATCCCGTGAAGATTTTGGATACTATGGACCGAGAGACTAGAAATAAGTCAACCCGCTTCTGTAGAGTTCAGTGGATCAACCATGAAGAAAGCGAAGCGACTTGGGAACGCAAAGAGGATTTGAGGAAAGAGTTTCCGAAGCTATTTCTTAGTTAGCCTTAAATCTCGGGGACGAGATTCTGTTAAGGGGGGAGGTTTGTACCACACCAATTTTTGCTTTTCATGAAATTAAATATTATTTTGCACATTTGTGAATTTTTGGAATTTTCTGGAATTTATTTGGATTTATTTGGATTTAATTTAAATTTATTCCATATTGAAATAATTAAAAAAATTAAATTTTCACATAAAGTTTTGTTGGAAATATTTTATTTGAGTCCCAAATGCCCTAAAATATTTTCCAGAAATTTTCTGGAATTTTTCTGAGTATTTTGCTATTTTTCTTGAATTAAATGAATTACTGGAAATTATTTTAATTATTAAATCGCTGGAAAATCAAGTCGGGTCAAGTACTGTTCATCCGACCGGACCCGAGTCCGACCCGAGCCACGTGATTCGGTCGAACCACGTCCAAACCCTAACCGTTGTGGACCGTCGGATCAAGATCCAACGGTCAGGATCCGCGCCGCACCGTTCGATCGGATCCGATCCGGATCCGTGCGCGCCAGGCCATCGTGGCCGTGGATCGCACCACGTGGACGGTGGAGGCGTCGTCTTCCCCGGCCGAATCTGGCTCGGACTGCTCCGCCGTGTGGACATAGGGCTCCGCCCTACGCGCGCATGCCGAGGCTATTTAAAGCCCCGCGCCGCCTCCGAGGTTCGCTTCAACCGTGCGCACCTTTTGCCCCACCTCCCGAAACCCTAACCGCCGCCATTCGTGCCCGATTGCTCGCCGGAGTTGGTTGGGTCTCCACGGTGGTTTCTGCCGTCTCCGTAGTGTCGAGCCGCTCCGTCGACACCGAGCCCGGATCCGAAAACCCCTCGCCGAGACGCGCCCGAGCCGTGAACCCATCTCGCCGGAGGAGCACCGCAACGCCGCTTCGAAGGTCGCCTTCCCCAGCTCCGTTCGTCCCCGACCACCGCACCGCCATCAGCCCTCGCGAGCTCTGCGCGCCGTCCGATCCTGATCGTGCGATTGAGGTGAGTTCACGTGCTTCCAAACCCGGTTAGATCTGGACCGTTGGATCAAGATCCAACGGCCCACGATCACCACGTGCCGTATCAGTGTTAACGTAGTGTTAGATCTGGACCGTCCGATCTAGATCGAACGGCCCACGATCACCGTGTAGTTTTCAACGTGTTAACCCTGGATCTAATCGCGGCCGTTGATTTTCAAATCAACGGACACGATCGCGTTAATGCGTGTACTCGCCGCGCCACACACGCGAGCGCCGTGTCTCGACACGCTGGCCGCTTGTCGGCGGGACAGCGAACCGCACCATGACGTCATCGCTGACGTCACGGTGGGGCCCGCTTGTCAGTAGCGTCGTCGAGCGTGGTGACGTCAGTGCTGACGTCATCCAATGGGTCCCACCTGTCAGTCTCACGTGAGCCGTGGACCGAGTCCACGGTGGACCGAGCCGAACCGTGGGCTGAACCCATGGACCAGCTGACGTCAGCCAGCCAATCAGGAGCCAACGCGTGTCACAGCTGACGCAATAAATAATTTCCGAAAAAGAAAATGATTTAATAATTTGGTTTAATAATTGATTTGAATTTCAAAACTTCAAACGCTTATAACTTTTGCGTTTCAACTCCGATTTGAACGATTCAAATTTCTAAAAATTCATAAAATTCAGATCTACTCAAATATGAATTTTATTTAATTTTTGGACTAAAGTTTTTCTCTGTAAAATTATTTAATTGATTATTTAAAATTTAAATAATCATAACTTTTGTGTTTTAACTCCGATTTGAGCGATTCCAGTTCCTAAAAATTCATAAAATTATGTTCTCTCTGGTTGTGAAGTTTATTTGGATGTTTGGACACTTTTTGCCTATTGTTTATTCGTGTATTGCTATTTGCACGCTTTACGAGTAGACGTTGAAGTGCCGGAAGGATTCGAAGGAGAAGTGTTGACCCAGGAGCCAGCTTCGGACCAAGAACAAGTACTTTTTGAAGGCAAGTTATGCTTTAACCATGTTGATCCCATTTTGAAACCTATTTTGGTTCAAATTATTGCATGCTAGTTCAATTAGAAAATACTTTACTTAATTATGGGAAATTAGATAAATGCCAATTTGCTGTATGACACCTTGATTACTTAAATATGTGCCATGACCCCTTGTCACCCTAGTTGTGGATTATTAGTTGGACATTACTAAATTGCCAACATGGGTTTGTAGATCGTTGTAATATATGGCTTAGACCTGCTACGTGCTCATGACATGATTTTGGACAATCCAACGTTAATATTGACTTAATGACATATTGAACCTGTTTTGGAAGGGTAACATGTAATGACCGCAGAAGGAGTCGCCGTAGATCCAAGCAAGGTAGAAGCTGTGTTACATTGGGAGCAACCGAAGACTGTGACCCAGATCTGGAGTTTCCTTGGAATGGTAGGTTACTACCGCCGTTTCATTGAAGGCTTTTCGACAATTGCGAAACCTCTTACGCAATTGCTGAAAAAGGAGAAGAAGTTTACATGGACGCTAGAGTGCGAGAAAGGTTTTCAAGAACTGAAGAAACGATTGACATCAGCGCCGGTGTTAGTCCTACCGGACGTCAATCAAAGCTTTGATATTTATTGTGATGCATCGCGTCAAGGACTTGGATGTGTGCTGATGCAGAACAGAAAGGTTGTTGCTTATGCATCCAGGCAGTCGAGGCCGCATGAGGAGAATTACCCGACACAAGACCTAGAGTTAGCTGCCGTAGTGCATGCCTTGAAGATATGGCGTCACTATCTGATCGGGAACAGATGTGAAGTGTACACGGATCATAAGAGACTTAAGTACATATTCACCCAATCAGACCTGAACATGAGGCAGAGGAGATGGTTAGAGTTGATCAAGGACTACAATGTCGGAATTCATTACCATCCAGGAAAGGCAAACGTAGTTGCCGATGCTCTGAGTCGAAAAAGCCATACCGTGAGTATGTTGCTAGCCACAAGTCAGGATGAGCTATGTGAGGATTTCCAGAGAATGCAGATTGAAATCGTACCAGAAGGATTAATGCCAGCATTGGATGTGAAGCCCACCCTAGAAGATCAGATTCGGGAAGGACAGAAGGATGATGACAAGGTCCGCAGGATTAGGTCCAAAATGGAGGAAGGCAAGGCAAAGGACTTCAAGCTAGATGAGCAGGGCACGTTATGGGTGAAGGATCGGATTTGTGTGCCCAACAAGAAGGAATTAAAACAGCTGATTTTGGAGGAAGCCCATGACTCCAAGTATTCAATTCACCCAGGAAGTGCCAAGATGTATCAGGATTTGAAGGAGAGATTCTGGTGGCCGAACATGAAGCGTTAAGTCGCCGAGCATGTTGCATTGTGCGACGTATGCCAGAGAGTCAAGGCAATGCATCAAAGACCAGCAGGATTGCTGCAGCCTTTGAAAATACCTGAGTGGAAGTGGGAGGAAATCGGAATGGATTTCATTACCGGTTTGCCTAAGACTCAAGGAGGTTATGACTACATATGGGTTATAGTGGATCGCTTGACCAAAGTAGCCCATTTTATTCCTGTGAAGATCACTTACTCGGGAGATAAGTTAGCAGAGTTGTACATGATCAGGATCGTCTGTTTGCACGGAGTGCCAAAGAAGATCGTATCGGATAGAGGTACTCAGTTTACCTCAAGGTTCTGGAATAAGTTGCATGAAGCCATGGGAACCCGTTTGAACTTCAGTACAGCCTATCATCCACAAACGGATGGACAGACCGAAAGAGTCAATCAGATTCTGGAGGATATGCTAAGAGCGTGTGCATTGGCGTATGCTACCTCTTAGGATAAGAGTTTGTCGTACGCCGAGTTCAGTTACAATAATAGTTACTAGGCTAGTTTACAGATGTCACCTTTTGAGGCACTGTATGGTCGACCCTGCCGGACGCCATTAAACTGGAATGAGACCGGCGAGCGCCGTGTCTTCGGACCTGATATTCTTCAAGAAGCTGAAGAGCAGATTGCCATGATTAGGGAAAGGTTGAAGATAGCCCAATCACGACAGAAGAGTTATGCTGACAATCGTCGCCGGGATTTGAGTTTTGAACCAAAAGACTTTGTATACCTCAGAGTTACGCCTCTCAGGGGAGTTAAGAGGTTCCATGCCAAAGGGAAACTTGCACCCCGTTATGTTGGACCATTTAAGATTTTGAGCCGCAGAGGCGAAGTTGCTTACCAGCTGGAGTTGCCGCAGTCGTTAGCAGGAGTACATGACGTGTTCCATGTGTCCCAGCTAAAGAAGTGTCTTCGAGTGCCAGATGAGCAAACGCCCTTGGAGTCGATTGAACTGCAGGAGGATCTGACTTATAAGGAGCATCCCATGAAGATTTTGGATACTATGGACCGAGAGACTAGAAATAAGTCAATCCGCTTCTGTAGAGTTCAGTGGATCAACCATGAAGAAAGCGAAGCGACTTGGGAACGCAAAGAGGATTTGAGGAAAGAGTTTCCGAAGCTATTTCTTAGTTAGCCTTAAATCTCGGGGATGAGATTCTGTTAAGGGGGGGAGGTTTGTACCACCCCAATTTTTGCTTTTCATGAAATTAAATATTATTTTGCACATTTGTGAATTTTTGGAATTTTCTGGAATTTATTTGGAATTATTTGGATTTAATTTAAATTTATTCCATATTGAAATAATTAAAGAAATTAAATTTTCAAATAAAGTTTTGTTGGAAATATATTATTTGAGTCCCAAATGCCCTAAAATATTTTCCAGAATTTTTCTGGAATTTTTCTGAGTATTTTGCTATTTTTCTTGAATTAAATGAATTACTGGAAATTATTTTAATTATTAAATCGCTGGAAAATCAAGTCGGGTCAAGTATCGTTTCATCCGATCGACCGAAGTCCGAGTCGACTCGAAAAGTGCGATTCGAGCCACGTGATTCGGCCGAACCACGCCCAAACCCTAATCGCTAGGACCGCTTGATCAAGATCCAACGGTCAGGATCCGCGCCGCACCGTTCGATCGGATCCGATCCGGATCCGTGCGCGCCAGGCCATCGTGGCCGTGGATCGCACCACGTGGACGGTGGAGGCGTCGTCTTCCTCGGCCGAATCCGGCTTGGACTGCTCCGCCGTGTGGGCATAGGGCTCCGCCCTACGCGCGCATGCCGAAGCTATTTAAAGCCCGCGCCGCCTCCGAGGCTCGCTTCAACCGTGCGCACCATTTGCCCCACCTCCCGAAACCCTAACAGCCGCCGTTCGTGCCCGATTGCTCGCCGGAGTTGGTTGGGTCTCCACGGTGGTTTCTGCCGTCTCCCGTCGTGTCCAGAGCCGCTCCGTCGACACCGAGCCCGGATCCGAAAACCCCTCGCCGAGACGCGCCCGAGCCGTGAACCCATCTCGCCGGAGGAGCACCGCAACGCCGCTTCGAAGGTCGCCTTCCCCAGCTCCGTTCGTCCCCGACCACCGCACCGCCATCAGCCCTCACGAGCTCTGCGCGCCGTCCAATCTTGATCGTGCGATTGAGGTGAGTTCACGTGCTTCCAAACCCGGTTAGATCTGGACCGTTGGATCAAGATCCAATGGCCCACGATCACCACGTGCCGTATCAGCATTAACGTAGGGTTAGATCTGGACCGTCCGATCTAGATCGAACGGCCCACGATCACCGTGTAGTTTTCAACGTGTTAACCCTGGATCTAAGTGCGGCCGTTGATTTTCAAATCAACGGACACGATCGTGCCACGTGTACCCTAGCCGCGCCACACACACGCGAGCGCGTGTCTCTGACACGCAGGACCCGCTTGTCAGCGGGACAGCAGAACCGCACCATGACGTCATCGCTGACGTCACGGTGGGGCCCGCTTGTCAGTAGCGTCGTCGAGCGTGGTGACGTCAGTGCTGACGTCATCCAATGGGTCCCACCTGTCAGTCTCACGTGAGCCGTGGACCGAGTCCACGGTGGACCGAGCCGAACCATGGGCTGAACCCATGGACCAGCTGACGTCAGCCAGCCAATCAGGAACCAACGCGTGTCACAGCTGACGTAATAAATAATTTCCAGAAAAGAAAATGATTTAATAATTTGGTTTAATAATTGATTTGAATTTCAAAACTTCAAACGCTTATAACTTTTGCGTTTCAACTCCGATTTGAACGATTTAAATTTCTAAAAATTCATAAAATTCAGATCTACTCAAATATGAATTTTATTTAATTTTTGGACTAAAGTTTTTCTCTGTAAAATTATTTAATTGATTATTTAAAATTTAAATAATCATAACTTTTGTGTTTTAACTCCGATTTGAGCGATTCCAGTTCCTAAAAATTCATAAAATTATGTTCTCTCTGTTTGTGGAGTTTATTTGGATGTTTGGACACTTTTTGCCTATTGTTTATTCGTGTATTGCTATTTGCACGCTTTACGAGTAAACGTTGAAGTGCCGGAAGGATTCGAAGGAGAAGTGTTGACCCAGAGCCGACTCCCACCAAGAACAAGTACTTTTTGAAGGCAAGTTATGCTTTGACCATGTTGATCCCATTTTGAAACCTATTTTGGTTCAAATTATTGCATGCTAGTTCAATTAGAAAATACTTTACTTAATTATGGGAAATTAGATAAATGCCAATTTGCTGTATGACACCTTGATTACTTAAATATGTGCCATGACCCCTTGTCACCCTAGTTGTGGATTATTAGTTGGACATTACTAAATTGCCAACATGGGTTTGTAGATCGTTGTAATATATGGCTTAGACCTGCTACGTGCTCATGACATGATTTTGGACAATCAAACGTTAATATTGACTTAATGACATATTGAACCTGTTTTGGAAGGGTAACATGTAATGACCGCAGAAGGAGTCGCCGTAGATCCAAGCAAGGTAGAAGCTGTGTTACATTGGGAGCAGCCGAAGACTGTGACCTAGATCTAGAGTTTCCTTGGAATGGCAGGTTACTACCGCCGTTTCATTGAAGGCTTTTCGACAATTGCGAAACCTCTTATGCAATTGCTGAAAAAGGAGAAGAAGTTTACATGGACGCCAGAGTGCGAGAAAGGTTTTCAAGAACTGAAGAAACGATTGATATCAGCGCCGGTGTTAGTCCTACCGGACGTCAATCAAAGCTTTGATATTTATTGTGATGCATCGCATCAAGGACTTGGATGTGTGCTGATGCAGAACAGAAAGGTTGTTGCTTATGCATCCAGGCAGTTGAGGCCGCATGAGGAGAATTACCCGACACATGACCTAGAGTTAGCTGCCGTAGTGCATGCCTTGAAGATATGGCGTGACTATCTGATCGGGAACAGATGTGAAGTGTACACGGATCATAAGAGCCTTAAGTACATATTCACCCAATCAGACCTGAACATGAGGCAGAGGAGATGGTTAGAGTTGATCAAGGACTACAATGTTGGAATCCATTACCATCCAGGAAAGGCAAACGTAGTTGCCGATGCTCTGAGTCGAAAAAGCCATACCATGAGTATGTTGCTAGCCACAAGTCAGGATGAGCTATCTGAGGATTTCCAGAGAATGCAGATTGAAATCGTACCAGAAGGATTCATGGCAGCATTGGAAGTGAAGCCCACCCTAGAAGATCAGATTCGGGAAGGACAGAAGGATGATGACAAGATCCGCAGGATTAGGTCCAAAATGGAGGAAGGCAAGGCAAAGGACTTCAAGCTAGATGAGCAGGGCACGTTATGGGTGAAGGATCGGATTTGTGTGCCCAACAAGAAGGAATTAAAACAGCTAATTTTGGAGGAAGCCCATGACTCCAAGTATTCAATTCACCCAGGAAGTGCCAAGATGTATCAGGATTTGAAGGAGAGATTCTGGTGGCCGAACATGAAGCGTTAAGTCGTCGAGCATGTTGCATTGTGCGACGTATGCCAGAGAGTCAAGGCAATGCATCAGAGACCAGCAGGATTGCTGCAGTCTTTGAAAATACCTGAGTGGAAGTGGGAGGAAATCGGAATGGATTTCATTACCGGTTTGCCTAAGACTCAAGGAGGTTATGACTCCATATGGGTTATAGTGGATCGCTTGACCAAAGTAGCCCATTTTATTCCTGTGAAGATCACTTACTCGGGAGATAAGTTAGCAGAGTTGTACATGATCAGGATCGTCTGTTTGCACGGAGTGCCAAAGAAGATCGTATCGGATAGAGGTACTCAGTTTACCTCAAGGTTCTGGAATAAGTTGCATGAAGCCATGGGAACCCGTTTGAACTTCAATACAGCCTATAATCCACAGACGGATGGACAGACCGAAAGAGTCAATCAGATTCTGGAGGATATGCTAAGAGTGTGTGCATTGGCGTATGCTACCTCTTGGGATAAGAGTTTGTCGTATGCCGAGTTCAGTTACAATAATAGTTACCAGGCTAGTTTACAGATGTCACCTTTGAGGCCTCAGATGGTCGACCTCACGGACGCCATTAAATCGAATGAGACCGCGAGCGCCGTGTCTTCGGGCCTAATATTCTTCAAGAAGTCAAGAGCGGATTGCCATGATTAGGAAAGGTTGAAGATAGCCCAATCACGACAGAAGAGTTATGCTGACAATCGTCGCCGGGATTTGAGTTTTGAACCAGAAGACTTTGTATACCTTAGAGTTACGCCTCTCAAGGGAGTTAAGAGGTTCCATGCCAAAGGGAAACTTGCACCCCGTTATGTTGGACCATTTAAGATTTTGAGCCGCAGAGGCGAAGTTGCTTACCAGCTGGAGTTGCCGCAGTCGTTAGCAGGAGTACATGACGTGTTCCATGTGTCCCAAATAAAGAAGTGTCTTCGAGTGCCGATGAGCAAACGCCATTGGAGTCGATTGATCTGCAGGAGGATCTGACTTATAAGGAGCATCCCGTGAAGATTTTGGATACTATGGACCGAGAGACTAGAAATAAGTCAACCCGCTTCTGTAGAGTTCAGTGGATCAACCATGAAGAAAGCGAAGCGACTTGGGAACGCAAAGAGAATTTGAGGAAAGAGTTTCCGAAGCTATTTCTTAGTTAGCCTTAAATCTCGGGGACGAGATTCTGTTAAGGGGGGAGGTTTGTAACACCCCAATTTTTGCTTTTCATGAAATTAAATATTATTTTGCACATTTGTGAATTTTTGGAATTTTCTGGAATTTATTTGGATTTAATTTGAATTTATTCCATATTGAAATAATTAAAGAAATTAAATTTTCAAATAAAGTTTTGTTGGAAATATTTTATTTGAGTCCCAAATGCCCTAAAATATTTTCCAGAATTTTTCTGGAATTTTTCTGAGTATTTTGCTATTTTTCTTGAATTAAATGAATTACTGGAAATTATTTTAATTATTAAATCGCTAGAAAATCGAGTCGGGTCAAGTATCGTTTCATCCGACCGACCCGAAGTCCGAGTCGACTCGAGTCCGACCGAGCCACGTGATTCGGTCGAACCGCGCCCAAACCCTAATCATGTGGGACCGTCGGATCAAGATCCAACGGCCAGATCCGCGCCAAGACCGTTCGATCGGATCCGATCCGGATCCGTGCGCGCCAGGCCATCGTGGCCGTGGATCGCGCCACGTGGACGGTGGAGGCGTCGTCTTCCCCGGCCGAATCCGGCTCGGACTGCTCCGCCGTGTGGGCATAGGGCTCCGCCCTACGCGCGCATGCCGAGGCTATTTAAAGCCCCGCGCCGCCTCCGAGGTTCGCTTCAACCGTGCGCACCTTTTGCCCCACCTCCCGAAACCCTAGCCGCCGCCGTTCGTGCCCGATTGCTCGCCGGAGTTGGTTGGGTCTCCACGGTGGTTTCTGCCGTCTCCCGCCGTGTCCAGAGCCGCTCCGTCGACACCGAGCCCGGATCCGAAAACCCCTCGCCGAGACGCGCCCGAGCCGTGAACCCATCTCGCCGGAGGAGCACCGCAACGCCGCTTCGAAGGTCGCCTTCCCCAGCTCCGTTCGTCCCCGACCACCGCACCGCCATCAGCCCTCGCGAGCTCTGCGCGCCGTCCGATCTTGATCGTGCGATTGAGGTGAGTTCACGTGCTTCCAAACCCGGTTAGATCTGGACCGTTGGATCAAGATCCAACGGCCCACGATCACCACGTGCCGTATCAGCGTTAACGTAGGGTTAGATCTGGACCGTCCGATCTAGATCGAACGGCCCACGATCACCGTGTAGTTTTCAACGTGTTAACCCTGGATCTAATCGCGGCCGTTGATTTTCAAATCAACGGACACGATCGTGCCACGTGTACCCTGGCCGCGCCACACACACGCGAGCGCGTGTCTCTGACACGCGGGGCCCGCTTGTCAGCGGGACAGCAGAACCGCACCATGACGTCATCGCTGACGTCACGGTGGGGCCCGCTTGTCAGTAGCATCGTCGAGCGTGGTGACGTCAGTGCTGACGTCATCCAATGGGTCCCACCTGTCAGTCTCACGTGAGCTGTGGACCGAGTCCCCGGTGGACCGAGTCCACGGTGGACCGAGTCCACGGTGGACCGAGCCGAACCGTGGGCTGAATCCATGGACCAGCTGACGTTAGCCAGCCAATCAGGAGCCAACGCGTGTCACAGCTGACGCAATAAATAATTTCCGAAAAAGAAAATGATTTAATAATTTGGTTTAATAATTGATTTGAATTTCAAAACTTCAAACGCTTATAACTTTTGCGTTTCAACTCCGATTTGAACGATTCAAATTTCTAAAAATTCATAAAATTCAGATCTCCACAAATATGAATTTTATTTAATTTTTGGACTAAAGTTTTTCTCTATAAAATTATTTAATTGATTATTTAAAATTTAAATAATCATAACTTTTGTGTTTTAACTCCGATTTGAGCGATTCCAGTTCCTAAAAATTCATAAAATTATGTTCTCTCTGTTTGTGGAGTTTATTTGGATGTTTGGACACTTTTTGCCTATTGTTTATTCGTGTATTGCTATTTGCACGCTTTACGAGTAGACGTTGAAGTGCCGGAAGGATTCGAAGGAGAAGTGTTGACCCAGGAGCCAGCTCCGGACCAAGAACAAGTACTTTTTGAAGGCAAGTTATGCTTTGACCATGTTGATCCCATTTTGAAACCTATTTTGGTTCAAATTATTGCATGCTAGTTCAATTAGAAAATACTTTACTTAATTATGGGAAATTAGATAAATGCCAATTTGCTGTATGACACCTTGATTACTTAAATATGTGCCATGACCCCTTGTCACCCTAGTTGTGGATTATTAGTTGGACATTACTAAATTGCCAACATGGGTTTGTAGATCGTTGTAATATATGGCTTAGACCTGCTACGTGCTCATGACATGATTTTGGACAATCAAATGTTAATATTGACTTAATGACATATTGCCTCTGCAGAGTGTAAAATCTATTCGAATAGCCGTGCCCGCGGTATTGGACATCGCTCGGGAATTACAGTCAAGGGTTAGACTTTCTCAAAAATAACTTGGACTTGAAAGGTTGGGTTGGATAAATAATGATGTTGATGGAAATGTGGTTTAGGAATGGGAAAGATGTTGATTAAACTCCTGGAAAAGTTATTGATGTTATACTTGTTTTTACTGCTTTCGAATCTACTTATGCTACTTGTCAAATGCTGTTTACTGCAAATATACCTTGAGCTATTCCTTTGTATCAAGCGATGCATATAGCATATTAGCTTGCATTCTGTGCATGACTTGCTGAGTACCAAGTACTCACCCTTGCCGCAATACAACACCAGTTGAAGAGGAGACTACACCAGCTTTGGAGGAGGAGCTCCAAGAGGAACCGTCTACTTAGGGAGCGAGCCCAGTCAGTTGCCTGTGGTATACTGGATGGCGCCACGAAGTTATCTTATTTTATCCCCTGCTATTATTTCTCTCTTACTAAGTTTCGCCCTGCGTGGCGTTTATTTGTAACTTGACCATAAGGTCGAGCAACCAGTTTGACTATTTAATTAAAGTACTTTATTAGTATCGAGTGGTATGATTGTGATATTTACCGATGTTAAGACTGTGTGCACTAGCGCGTTCCTGGACTAGTGCTGAATACACAGAGGGTCCGGATTTGCAGATTCGGGTCCCGACAGTCTTCAACCAAGGAAGACAAAACCACACACCGCATACGGAACAATCCGCGAAAATCCAATACCAAACACTTTTCTTTTGGTTTCAGTCAACTAAAACCAAGAAAACCAACCAAGATCGACCACAGAACGATAAAGAAGATCCGAAGGAATCCACCACCAATCTCTTCTATTTGTCTCCAGTCTGAAGCACCAATCCGAAGCACTCTTTCCCCACAAGGGGTTAATAGTTCTTCGGTGATGGCTTTAACCGGCCATACCGTCAAACCACACCCTTAGTATGAACAAAAAGAGTTGACCGAAACCCTTCGGCACCACAACCCCACTCTGTCACAACAACATGCATTATCAAATGAAGCATTCAACATCAAAGCTTAAATACCATATTTAAGCGTAAAGAAACGATACCCATACCCTTTCCTACTGTGCATCCATTGTGTGTCAAATTTTAGATTAGTTATACCACTTTTGCAAGTTTTAATGTTGCTATCCTATGACAAAATTTTAGTTAAAACCTAAGCCATGTTTCTAAGTTATTCCACATCACATTTTAGTTGTACCCTATAGCATGACACTAAAAATAAGCATTCCAAGGACCTACAGACCGCTCTGATACCAACTGTAACACCCCGGCATCTAATATGCTTGAATGCCACCAAACATAAGCTAAACAACATCTAAATACCATGAATTAAGGTAAATTACAACAAAGGAGTAAATGCTAAAACCCGAGATTTCGGCAGCATCTCCTTTGTTTTAACATGATTTGAAGGAGCAACAACAGCATAGCAAAATAAGGCAATATGAGAGACAATTAAAACAACAATAATTAACGACTTAGCAACGATATAAGTCTAGTTTCAAGCACTTAATGTCTCCAAGAGTCAAACGAACAATAAGACTCTCACAAAGCAAAGCTAAACCTTTAAAGCAATAATCATCACACGCATTTTATTATCAAAAACTAATTGAATGACTGGTGGAATCAAATGAGTGAAGCTACGTGCAGAAGTGCGTCTATTTCCCTTCCCCGCATGCCGGTCTCATGGTACCTAAAACAACAAGAAAACACAAACGTTAGTTCGAAACTCAGCAAGCATATTGCAATGGACAACCAGAACAATTACATGGCAATAATATCTCACATCATGTATATCATCTCATTCATGAACACATAACATTATCATCATCATTATGTATGGAATGCAATGCGATGCTCATGTCTCCTTGGAAACTCATACCGGTATGGTTGAGTACACACCCGTCGGTGTGCACCCTCTCCCCCCTTCCATCCCGAAGATGGAGGGTGCCTACTACTCACTTCCGTTCACCGCGGTAAATGGAATCACGATGTAGCACTTACTCATTGGCTCTCCGGAATAGTCATAACTTTCTCACCGACCTTCCCCGGACTAGTTATGACTTTCTCACCGCCCGGGCCATGTAACATGCCATGTATGCAAATATGCCAACATCATAATTAACTTGTACATTAACACATGTCATCATAACATAATATGCATACTCATCATATCATTGGCAATCATTAAAGCATGGCAAGTGATCATATCATATAAACAATTCATCTATTCTCAACAAGCAACCTACAAACCGCTATCCATTACAATACACTTGCCTCAACCACGGGCAACGGATTGGCGGGAAGTAGAAGGCACTCCCGTGGTCGCACCACCTGCACATAGGTATCACACTCACAATCATGTCCACAAAACAGTACGAAAACCCTCATCTACCACGACATTGCCAACTACTCGCAATAACCAAAAACAGAGGTTCTGTCCCGCCGGGACAGCAGCCTTCCAAAAGGCATAACTTGGGTTATAGGACTCCGAATCAATTAAAAGAGTACATCCTCGCGTAGCTTAGGAAATTTCCTAACTTTTTCTAAGTATATGGAAAGACTGATTCGGACTCTAAAGTGGTTTAATCTACAAAATACCGTGATCTGTTCCAATCACGTCACAGATTTTAACACGCTCGGTAAAACAGCCATAAATTTCAAACGGCTGATCGGAATTGGACGTTCTTTATACCCAAAGAAAGATATTGAAATTATCTACAACTTCTTCAACAGCTGTACGTCCAAATTCCGAGTCTAAATTGGCGAAAAACCAAACCCTAGGTCGACTGCTCATGCTGTCCAAAACAAAGAACGTGACAACTTCTAGATTTCATCTAATCTACTCAATTCCAGCACCACCAATTGATCTAAAAACATGATAAACATCCTTAGAACAGTACCTATCCCAACCCCGAGGAGTCCCATGGCCATACCTTCGCCCGACGCACGAAAACCCAATAGATCTCCTCCCGGATCGCTCCTCGCTCCAACGGATGGATCCTCGAGGTGCAGGGGTGGGGAGGCTACCCTAGGGCAGCAAGGGGGGTGGAGGAGAGGTGGTGGAGAGGTGGGGAGCCAAGGGGCAAGGGAAGAGGAGGCGCACGGCCAAGGGGGGAAAGAGGGGGGTGGCGGCTAGGGCTCAAGGGGGAGGAGTGGGGGCGCCCAAGGGGAGGTGGGGGCACAATAAGGGTAGGGGGAGCCCTTCTTACCAGCCCTAAACAGGATTCCTAATCTTAAATGGACTCATACTCCATCCCACCAAAGCCCACAACCCCTTCTTTTAGGCCCAAACTCCCCCGGAAAGGCCCAAACTCCCGGAAACGGCCCGGAAACGCAATTAAACCTCATTCCATATGGTTTTAACCTCCAATACCATATTTCATAATGTTTTTAACCTCATCATGCACAAAAAATGAGGTTACGACACTCCGTGGTGTCACATTCCCGATGGAGGGGACAGCGAGGTTGCGCGGTGGTGAGCACCCCTAGGGCAGCAAGGGAGGTGGAGAGGGGAGGTGGAGGTGCAAGATGGGGGAGAAGGGGAGTGTGGCGGCTAGGGTTAGGGAGGGGAGTGGTCTGGGGTGCAGGGAGGGCTAGGGTGGGCAGAAATTGCAGGAATTCCCCCCCCATGGGCCCAAAAACTCCTCACTGAAGGCCCATGACTCAACCCCCTAGGCCCAACTCCTCCCGGAGATGCCCAAACCCTCCCGGAAAGGCCCAAATCCTCCCGGAAAGACTTAAAACTTCTGGAATCACAAAAACATGTCAAAAATTTATAGCGTAATGTCACATTCTCTCCCGCTTAGCAGGATTCGAGCTCGAATCTGAAGAATGCCAAGAACAAAAACAAAGCCCCTACGGGACAAGTTTTCTTTGCAACACAAAACATTCACACAAAGACTCAAACCGGAACAAACGACAAACAAGTTCTCTAAACCAACACTTAGCGAGAAAGTGTTGATTTAGCTCAACTAAGTGCAACCTCTCACGGTTCCATCTTCATTTCAATTCCCAATAATATTAACAGAAGTCAACCGAAGTCCTCGATTTCACCCACTAAAAGGGCTTACTCAAATTATTACGCCCGAATCCTCACGTCAAACCCTTCATACTACTATCACAACCAACCTGATGAACTCAGAACAACTTCTCTTTTCAACTTCATTCACAAAACCTTAATTTCATTTCTCAACCTGTCTACAACATCTCATTAATATCAAGATGACACAATCAAAGCGAATCACATCTCTTTTAACAACCTCTCTACTAACAAATCACCAACGGTATCTTATTAATAACTGGGGTTCTAAACGAGAACCTCCAAAGAATCAATTACACAAAATCCCATCTCTTCCAATTACTTGACCTTTTTCACAAAGAAACACAATTAACTAATCTCATTTACGTACATAGTCCACATCGACAATAATTTCCTTTCCAAACACAAACCATGCTAATTTTTTTCTATCAACTTCCGGGCATATCTCATACCCAAGGACACTAGTTAAGACAATGTTCATGACAGAACATTTTTCATTACAATTTCTATAATCTTCACTACCACCAAACGGTACTCTCAACAAAATTTAAACCACGACATCTATAACCTCCATCATAACCACCTTTTAAACCACAACCAAAGTTCTACGCCTAGCCCAAGCTAGGGCTAAAAATTATTACCAAACCACCATTAGTTCTTTTCCTAAGAGGGTCTCGCCCTCACATATTCACATTCAAAAACAATCAAGCTCATGAGTATATTTCTCCAATATACTTAATAGTTCCATAAGCATTTCTATTCATATCTCAAACGAGAATGCCAACAAAAGCAACTCCCTTTAGCCGGATGAACCACATTCATCAACTTGAACCCAAAGCGCTACAAATCACATTGGAACAAAGATTCGACAACATCCAAAGAGCACACATTTTACTTTCCTAAGCCAAAATCGCAAAGAAAACTCGAATCTCTTACACAAGAGCC
This sequence comes from Rhipidocladum racemiflorum, assembly GCA_036346355.1. NCBI lineage: Eukaryota > Viridiplantae > Streptophyta > Magnoliopsida > Poales > Poaceae > Rhipidocladum > Rhipidocladum racemiflorum. The sequence continues at coordinate 52,786,093 of CM070577.1, read as the reverse complement.
AAAAACACCAGAGATTAATCACCCTTTCTTTTCATACAAGAAAACAATGAAAATCTCGATTCATGACATGAATGCAAACTTTTCAAGAGCACTCCGGATTAGTCATATTTCCATATATGGCTTTCTCACTGACCTGGCTCATCGACTCTTTTATCATTAAACATCTATAAACGATGTCATGTTTCCTTTTTCACCATTCATTCATCATGCAACAACAATACCAAATGGTTATTCACCAAAAGATTTCTTCCTCGGTATCACCATATTGAAACACAAATAACATCTATGATTGCGCTAAATCATATAAACTATGACGGTAGCACAATTAACAGTAAAACACCACGTCGCAACACAACCCAACATCAATTGAAAGCTAAACTTGCAAAACAACGCATTTCAACCAAAATCAACATTTTCGAAGAGAACATCACAATCTCAAGTCAAGCATCTGCACCTACAACCATCACAATTTATCTCAAAGAGAAAGGGAAGTTCACTCCAAAAAGAACACTTTACCAACAAAATCATTGATGAAACATCCCTGAAATCCACCTTTTGAAGCACACGCAAACACTAGACACATTCTCCAAATAACTCCAACTCTAGCCAAATAGAGTTACACATCAAGGGCTTAACTCAAAAGTTTCCAACACAACCCATTATGACCATCTGCTTCCTTTTAAGCATTTATTCCAAAGGTAATTCAGTGTGAACGCGAAGGAGCGCGATCCACTCAAAGACTGTTGGGTGTAAAACCATACTCATAGCATAAACAAAACAAATTAGCCAAAACCAAAGATTGGCACCAATCACTACAAGTTTAGGGAAACTCTGAAATACAACATAAGGAATACCTTGCCCAAAAGCATTCAACCAAACTAGCAAACAACCAAACCAGTCCAAAAAGGTTTTAAACACCAGCTTAGCATAAATACAACCATCTCTAGTGTTCCACTACGCTTTCCATTAAAGACTTCAAAATTCACTACTTACTCATTGAGAAGGTACAACCGGATTTAACAAAATTTACATAACAAATTCTTTCTCTAGTTACCATTTCCAACACTTGTAATTAAAGTTTATGATGCTTATCAAAAAGACACCCAACCAAGACTACATCGACATGATCCCCACGGATCATCATATCATAATACATCTTATTCTAAATTTGAAACATAGTACTTCAACAAATCTTTCAGCATGATCAACCTATAAATTTCATACCACCTATATGTCAACATCTCGACAATCGAAACTTATTCAGTTAACAAACGACTTCAACATGTAAATATTATCTTCCCAGGGTAGAATTCGTAAATGAGACTCTAAATTATACATTCATTAAGGATAAAATCATTCATCATGTTGATTATCCAAAGTTCACTCAATCACAACATGTTACAAATTCCTCTATTTTAACCATGGTTTTCAACAAGTAATCTAAACAATTACCACCACTACTAGGTTATCAATAACAACAAACGGGCATAATCATCAAACGACAACATTACTTTTAGCTACCCTATACATGGGTTATAACAAAATTGCCACTACACCACATACTCCAACTAGTTAAAATAAATTTAATAAGTTAGACCATCACGATGCTTTTACAACATCATCAAACAACAAAACCTATATTCTTCCAATTGACGTCAATACTAGCATTTCAGGAACACAGCTCCGTACTTCCAATTATGCTAATAGTTTGCAACATCATAAATAACAACTCTAATCAACTTCCAAATTAAGGTCACAAACCAACACGGTTAAATTTCTGTACTAACATACTAAATTAGAACATCTTTAAACAATCAACCCAGTTTCTTTAACAACATCAGTAGGCTACATCATCTCAATATTCTAACTACGCATCAAGATTTAGTGCTTTAGACATTGAAAATGGTCATGTGCATTTAAGATAAAACAATAGATTCCAAGCATGTACGTTAACACCTTTAATCATTATCGCTACAGAGTAATCTACAACGCTAAAAGTTTATTTAATCTCAAGCTAATGATAACAATTACATTTAATTGATTCAACTCAACAATTAACTTAGAAGTACGTCATTTCCATAAACCACATTGTTACATGCTACCTAACATACTTTTAACACCCCGGCATCTAGTATGCCAGAATGCTACCAAACATAGACTAAACAACATCTAAATACCACAACTAACGATAAATTACAGCAAAGGCGCATATGCTAAAAACCGAAATTTCGGCAGCATCTCCTTTGTTTTATCATGATTTCAACAATAGCAATATCATAGCAAACTATTTCATAACATAAGACATCTAAAGCAGCAATATATAATGGATAAAACATCATCATAAGAAATTAAACCAAAAACAACTTGTAACACCTCGGCATTTAATATGCCCGAATGCTACCAAACATAGACTAAGCAACCTCTAAATACCACAATTACAAGTAAATTACAGCAAAGGAACAAATGCTAATACCGAAAATTTCAGCAGCATCTCCTTTGTTTTTCCATGATTCGGAGCAACAACAAAGTATCACAAGTTATACCATAACGGAAAGCATCTAAAACAGCAATAACATGTGTCATAGCAACAAAATAAGTCCAAGATAAGGCATTCAACCACTTCATGAGCTAAACGAATCAAATAGTAAGACCGAGCACACAGTTAAGCAATTCTCCAAATTTCATGGCAATACTTTCATTATCATGTCTCCAAATGATAACACTGTCTAATTTGTGTGGAGCTACGTGTAGATGTGTAGCTAAACCCTTTTACCCGCATGCCGGTTTCATGGTACCTAAGAAAAACAACATAAACACAAGCGTGAGTTCGAAACTCAGCAAGCATATTGCAATGGACAACAAGAACAATTACATGGCAATAATATCTCACATCATGTATATCATCTCATTCATGAACACATAACAATATCATCATCATTATGTATGCAATGCAATGCGATGCTCATGTCTCCTTGGAAAATCATACCGGTATGGTTGAGTACACACCCGTCGGTGTGCACCCTCTCCCCCCTTCCATCCCGAAGATGGAGGGTGCCTACTCCTCGCTTCCGTTCACCGCGGTGAATGGAATCACGATGTAGGACTTACTCATTGGCTCTCCGGAATAGTCATAACTTTCTCACCGACCTTCCCCGGACTAGTTATGACTTTCTCACCGCCCGGGCCATGTATCATGCCATGTATGCAAATATGCCAACATCATGAATAACTTGTACATTAACATATGGCATCATCATGGATAACTTGTACATTAACACATGGCATCATCACATAATAAACATATTCATCATATCAATGGCAAACATTAAAGCATGGCATGTGAACATATCATATATTCAAATTTCAATCTCAATCAATCAAACAACCCACAATCCGCTACCCATTCCAATACACTTGCCTCAACCACGGGCGACGGATTGGCGAGATGAAGAGGGCACTCCCGGGGTGACACCACCTGCACATGGGTACCACAAACTCACAATCTTGTCCACAAAACAGTACGCAAACCCTCATCTACCCCGACATTGCCATCTACTCGCAATAACCAAAAATAGAGGTTCTCTCCCGCCGGGACAGCAGCCTTCCAAAAGGTATAACTCGGGTTTTAAAACTCCGAATCAATTAAACGAGTACATCCTCGCGTACCTTAGGAAATTTCCCAACTTTCTATAGGTATATGGAAAGACTAATTCGGACTCTAAAGTTGTTTAATCTACAAAATACCGTGATCTGTTGCAATCACGTCACAAATTTTAATACGATCGGTAAAACGATCATAACTTTAAAACGGATGGGCGGAATTGGACGTTCTTTATATCCACTGAAAGATAATGAAATTATCTACAACTTATTCAACATCTGTACGACCAGATTCCGACTCTAAATTGGCGAAAACCTAAGCCCTAGGACGACTGCTCATGCTGCCCGAAACAGAGGACGTGACCAACTCAAGAATCCATCTACTCTAATCAAATCCAGCACCACCAATTTATCTAAAAACTTGATAATCATCCTTAGAACAATATCTAGCCCAACCCCAAGGATTCCCATGGCCATACCTTCGCTCGACGACCGAAAACCCAACGGATCTCCTCCCGGTTCGCGCGATCTCCTTCCTCGCTCCAAATCCACCGGATCTCCTCGTCGCGGAGCGCTCCAATGGACGGATCTTCGAGGTGTTGAGGTGGAGAACTCCCCTAGGGGCAGCAAGGGAGGTGGAGAGGGGAGGAGAGGGGTGGTGGCGCCATGGGGGAAGATGGAGAGGAAGGGGAAGGGTGGAGGTGCATGGGGGGGCTAGGGGGTGGTGGCTAGGGTTGGGAGAGGGAGTTTGGGGCGCACCAAGGGGTGGGGGCCAGATTTGGCTGCCCAAAAGTCCCCCCTGGGCCCAAACCCCTCCACCGGAGGCCCAACTCAACCTCCAAGGCCCAAAGTCCCCCGGAGAGGCCCAAACACCCGAAAACGGCCCAAAAACACGCTATAATCGGCATAACGTAAAGTTTTAACCTCCATTTTCATATTTTATAAAGTTTTTGACCTCAACATTCACATTTTATAAGATACAACACTCCGTGGTGTCACATTCTCCTCCCCTTCGACAGGTGTAGATAATTTCAATATATTTCTGTGGGTATAAATAACGTCCAATTCTGATCAGCCATTTGAAAGTTATGGCTGTTTTACCGAGCGTGTTAAAATCTGTGACGTGATTGGAACAGATCATGGTATTCTGTAGATTAAACCACTTTAGATTCCGAATCAGTCTTTCCTTATACTTAGAAAAAGTTGGGAAATTTCCTAAGCTATGCGAGGATGTACTCGTTTAATTGATTCGGAGTCCCAGAACTCAAGTTATGCCTTTTGGAAGGCTGCTGTCCCAACGGGACAGAACCTCTGTTTTTGGGTGTTGCGAGTAGTTGGCAATGTCGGGGTAGATGAGGGTTTGTGTACTGTTTTGTGGACATGATTGTGAGTGTGTGGTACCTATGTGCAGGTGGTGTGACCCCGGGAGTGCCTTCTACTTCCCACCAATCCGTTGCTCGTGGTTGAGGCAACTGTATTGTAATGGATAGCGATTTGTAGGTTACTTGTTGAGAATAGATGAAATTGACTATATGATATGATCACTTGCCATGCTTTAATGTTTGCCATTGATATGATGAATATGTTTATTATGTGATGATGCCATGTGTTAATGTACAAGTTATTCATGATGTTGGCATATTGCATACATGGCAAGATACATGGCCCGGGCGGTGAGAAAGTCATAACTAGTCCGGGGAAGGTCGGTGAGAAAGTTATGACTATTCCGGAGAGCCAATGTGTAAGTCCTACATCTTGATTCCATCCACCGCGGTGTGGGGAAGCGAGGAGTAGGCACGCTCCATCTTCGGGATGGAAGGGGGGAGAGGGTGCACACCGACGGGTGTGTACTCAACCATACCGGTATGAGTTTCCAAGGAGATATGAGCATCGCATCGCATCGCATTGCATACATAATGATGATGATAATGATTTGTGAACATGAATGAGATGATATACATGATGTGAGTTGTTGTAGCCATGTAATTGTTTTTGTTTGTACCATTGCAATATACTTGCTGAGTGATGAACTCACGCTTGTGTTTATGTTGTTTTTTTAGGTACCATGACACCGGCATGTGGGAAAGGGCATTAGCTACACATCTTTACGTAGTTCCAGTCACAATTACCAACCTTGAGTCATGATCATAATAATTGTGCCCTGAACTAGGTGTATGGATTAATTTTAATGTGCTGTTGATCATCTTTGCTTAGCTATAGATGTTTGTGTGGTTGGTTTTTGGTTTAATTGTTTATGATGATGTTTTATCTATTATATATTGCTGCTTTAGATGTATTATGTTATGAAATATTTTGCTATGGTATTGCTATTGTTCAAATCATGATAAAACAAAGGAGATGCTGCCGAAATTTCGGTGTTTAGCATTTGTGCCTTTGCTGAAATTTGTCTTCATGTATGGTATTTAGTTGATGTTTAGTCTATGTTTGGTAGCATTCGGGCATACTAGATGCCGAGGTGTTACAGTTGGTATCAGAGCGGGCTGTAGGTCCTTGGAATGTGTATTTTTAGTGTCATGCCTTAGGTTACAACTAAAATGTGATGTGGGATAACTTAGAAACATGGCTTAGGTTTTAACTAAAATTTTGTCATAGGATAGCAACATTAAAACTTGCAAAAGTGGTATAACTAATCTAAAATTTGACACACATGGATGCACAGTAGGAAAGGGTATGGGTATCATTCCTTTATGCTTAAATGTTGTATTTAAGCTTTGATGTTGAATGCTTCATTTGATAATCCATGTTGCTATGTCTATGAGATAAATGATTGAATTGTGCTTGTTGTGGTGATAAAGTGGGGTTGTGGTGCCGAAGGGTTTCGGTCACCACTTTTGTTAATAGTAAGGGTGTGGTTTGACGGTATGGCGGGTTAAAGCCATCACCGAAGAACTATTAACCCTTGTGGGGAAAGTGTGCTTACCTTTTCTATCGTAGATCGGGTAGTTGGCTGGAGACAAATAGAAGAGTTGATGGTGGTTTCCTTCGGATGCTTTTCACCATTCCGATGGTCGGTTTTGGTTGGTCTTTTTGGTTTTTAGTCGACTGAAATCAAAAGAAAAGTGTTTGGTCTTCAATTTTCACGGATTGTTCCGTATGCTGTATGTGGTTTTGTCTTCCTTGGTTGAAGACGAAGAAGAAGAGTCTAGTGTTGCGCTTCTTTTGGTCGCCTTTCCAGCTTTGATGCTTAGTTTGTTGATTGCTCTATGGGGAGAAGCATTCAATTTATTCCTGTGTTTGTCTTTCTTCGAGGTTAAAAGAGTTATTGCGGCATTATGCCAGACTTGGTTGTCAGGGCTGAAGTTCTGTGGCTTTGTAGGAGTAAATGGTGTTTGATTTTGTCATTTTACTGGTTTGAGAAATCATCTTTGAAAGCCCTTCTTGTTTCGTGAAAGTTTGGGGTTTGGTGTTAAGGTTTTATTTGAAATGGATTACTTGATCGTTTGGTTCCCTTTTAAGAAAATTGTGTTTCAACCATTTTCCTCTATGGGAGTCTTTGAGATTGAAAAGTGTTTTGGAGAATTTCCTCTTGCATGATCAAGTTTGGGTTTGTCTCATTGCAACTTTGAGAGTCAAGCTTCTTTGTGAGTTTTGGTTGAGTATTAAAAGAAAAAAATGCTGCAAATAAAGTAAGTATTCGTTTGACTGAAATTACTTGTCAAAAGTGAAAATGGTTGTTTAGCATGTCATGTAGTATGTAACAATGTGGTTTATGGAAATGATTTGTTCTTAAGTTAATTGGTGAGTTGAATTAGTTAAATGTAATATTTGTGTTTAGCTTAACATTAAATGAACTTCTAGTGTTGTAGATTACTCTATAGCGAGAATGATTAAATGTGTTAATGTACATGCTTAGAATCTGTTGCCTTGCTTTGAAAGTGCTTATGACCCTCGATAATGTTTAAAGTTGTAAACCCTAATGCATAGTTAGAACATTAAGGTGATGTAAACTACTGAGATTGTTAAAGAAACCTTGCTGGTTGTTTAAAGATGTTCTAATTTAACGTGTTAATAGAGAAATTTAATCATGCTGGCTTGTGACTTTAACTTGGTAGTTGATTAGAGTTGCTTTCTATGTTGTTGCAAACCATTAGTATATTTGGAAGTATGCGTATGTGTTCCTATAAAGGCTAGTACCGATGTCAATTGGGAAAGTATAGGTTTTGTTGTTGTTTTAAGAACATTGTGTTGGTCTAACTTATTAAATGTATTCTAATAGTTGGAGTATGTTATGTAGTGACAATTGGTTATGATATATGAATAGAGTAATTAAAAACATTGCAGTCGTCCTTATGATTTTGCTCATTTAATGATATTGACGACTTAGTAGTGGTGGTAATTGTTTAGATTAACTGTTGAAAATCCTTGTTAAAAATGGAGGTTATTGTAACATGCTGTGATGGAGTGGACCATGGATAATTAGCATGATGTAGGATTTTATGCTTGATGAATGTATATCCTAGAATCATAGGCACAAATTTTATCTTGTAGAGATAATACTTATTTGTTGAAATCATTTTATTGATTGAACAAGTTTTAATTGTCAAGATGTTGAAGTATGGATGAAATAAAATTGATAGGTTGACCATGCTCAAGTAGCTGTTGAAGTACTATGTTGGAAATATAGAATACATTGTTATATGATTTGGTGATCCGTGGGGATCATGTCAATGTAGTCTTGGTTGGGTGCCTTTGTGATAAGCATCTTAAACCTTAATTAAAGTGTTGGGAATGATAACTAGAGAAAGAATTTGTTATGTAAATTTTGTTAAAACCAGTTGGACTTTCTCAATGAGTAAGTAGTGAATTTTGAAGTCTTTAATGGAAAGCGTAGTAGAACACTAGAGATGATTGTATTTATGCTAAGCTGGTGTTTAAAACCTTCTGGACTGGTTTGGTTGTTTGCTATCTTGGTTGAATGCTTTTGGTCAAAAGTGTTCCTTATGTAGAATTTCAGAGATTCCCTAAAACTCGTAGAAATTGGTGCCAATCTTTGGTTTTGGCGAATTTCTTTAGTTTGTGTTGTGAGTATGAGTTGACACCCAAACGTTTTAAGTGGATCGCGCTCCTTCACGTTCGCCCTGAATTTTCTTTGGGAATAAATTTTAAAGGAAGCAGTTGGACATAGTGGGTTGTGTTGGAGTTTCTTGGGATTTAATTTGTGACACTTTTTGGCTAGAATTGGAGTTATTTGGAAAATGTGTGTGGTGTTTGCAAGTGTTTCAAAAGGGTGGATTTTATGAATGTTTCATCAGTGATTTTGTTAGTGAAGTGTTCCCTTCTTGGAAATGAGTTTCCCTTTCTTGTTGAGAACATTTGTGGCGGTTGTGTGTGCTGATGTTTAACTTTGGAGTCGATGTTCTTTTCCAAAATGCTGATTTTGGTTAAAATGTGAGGTTTTGCAAGTTTAGCTTTCGAGAAATGGTGGGTTCTGACATGACGTGGTGTGTTCCAGCTAACGGTGTTGCAGTCATAGTCTATATGATTTAGCGTAGCCGTCAATGTTATGTGTGTTTCAATCATGTGATACCGAGGAAGAAGTCTTTTGGTGAATGACTTTTCGGTATTGTTGTTACATGATGAGTGAATGGTGAAAACGAAGCATGTCATCGTTTATAAATGTTAAATGATAAATGAGTCGGTGAGCCAGGTCAGTGAGAAAGTCATATATGGATATATGACTAATCCGGAGTGCTCTTGAAAAGTGTGCATTCTTGTCATTTATCGAGATTTCCATTTCTCCCTAGTATGAAAAGAAAGAATGAATAATTTGTGGTGTTTTGGCTATGGTGTTAGAGGTTTGAGTTTTCTTTGCGATTTGGCTTAGAAAAATGACATGAGTACTCTTTGGTTGTTGCCAAACTCTTTCCAATGTGGCTTTTAGCGCCTTGGAGTTCGAGTTGTTGGATGTGGATCATTTTGGGTTCATGGGTCTTGGTTGAGCTTACTCAATGATTGTACCCTTGTTGTAACACCCCGGCATTTAATATGCCTGAATGCTACCAAACATAAGCTAAACAACATCTAAATACCACAATTAAACATAAATTCCAGCAAAGGCGCATATGCTAAAAATCGAGATCTCGGCAGCATCTCCTTTGTTTTATCATGATTTGAACAATAGCAAAATATCACATGATATATCATAACGGAAAACATCCAAGGCAGCATCAATGGGTAATATAGCAGCAATTTAAGTCTACCAAAATGGAATTAACCATCTCATAATCTCATAATTTAACGTTCTTTATGTCCACTGAAAGATAATTAAATTACCTACAACTTATTCAACAGGCGTCCGACCAAATTCCAAATCTAAATTGGCGAAAAACTGAACCCTAGGTCGACTGCTCATGCTGTCCCAAAACAGAAACGTGGCAACATCTAGATCTAATCCAATCTACTCATGTCCAGCACCACCAATTGATCTAAAATCATGATAAACACCCTTAGAATAGTACCTAGCCCAACCCCAAGGAGTCCGATGGCCATACCTTCGCCCGACGACCGAAATCCCAACGAAACTCCTCCCGGATCGCTCCTCGCTCCAACGGATGGATCCACGAGGTGCAAGGGTGGGGAGGCCACCCTGGGGCAGCAAGGGGGTGGAGGAGAGGTGGTGGAGAGGTGGGGAGCAAAGGGGAGCAATAGGGGAGGTGGAGGCGCATGCAAGTGAGAGGGTGAGGTGGGGGTGGCGGCTAGGGCAAGGAGGGAGGGGTGGGGGTGCCCAATGGCAGGGTGTGGGGCGCAAGGGGGCAGGGGGGAGGCCTTTTACCAGCCCCCACACCTGTTCCTAATCCTAAATGGATTCCCACTCCATCCCACCAAAGCCCACAACCCCCCCTTTTAGGCCCAAACTCCCCCGGGAAGGCCCAAAACCCCGGAAACGGCCCGGAAACGCTATTAACCTCCATACCATATGGTTTTAACCTTAATTCCACATCTCATAATTGTTTTGACCTCATCATGCACCATTTATAAGGTTCCGACACTCTGTGGTGACACATCAATTCAAAAGGCCCAAAAACGCGAGTAAACCTCAAGCCGAAAGGTTTTATTTTCTAATTTCACATTCTATAATGTCACACCATACCGTAGCGTCACATTCTTCCCCCCTTCAACAAGATTCGACCTCGAATCCGAAGGACGCCAAAAAAACAACAACGAAATCCGCAAGGGACAAAAGACTTCTCTGCAGCACAAAACAACCGCACGACACCTCAAACCGGAACAAACGACAAGCGAGTTCTCAAAACCAACACTTGGCGAGAAAAGTAATGATCTAGCTCAACTAAGGGCAACCTCTCGCAGGTCGACCTTCACTTCCATTCCCAAACAGAATCTGCGTTTCAACCACAAAGGGCTCCATCAACCCAAAACGCTCGAATCCTCACGGCAAACACTTCATACTTCTATCACAACCAACCTGACTACCATACTCCATTAAACTCAACATGACATAATCAAAGGAAGTCACAATTCCTTTAACGACCTTTCTACATTCCCGAAAATTTCCATCGAGGGGAAAACTCATTAAGGCACACTTGCCCTTCCGATACACGATCATTCTAACATTTTATTCCATCCTTTCCCAGACAAGACTCAAATCCAAGAATAACTAGTGACGACAATTGCTCACGGCAGGACAAATATCACCGAACTACCGTCAACTTCACTTCCACCCATCTCTACTCTTAATAATGGTTAAACCCATACATCATCAACCTCCATCACAAACCACCCTTATACCACTAAGGTTCTACACCTAGCCCCAAGTTAGGATCGTAAAACCTTACCAAACCACAATTGGTTCCTTTCTTAAGAGGGTCTCGCCCTCACACAAAAACACTTAGCTATCAAGCCCAAGTGGACCACACACAACAACTCAAACCCAAAGCGTTAACAACCATTTTTGGAAGTAATTCGTCAACATCCAAGCCAAGTCACAAAGGAAGCATAAATCCCCTACACCACAACCAAAATACCAGAATTTCTTCACTCCTTTCTTTTCATACTAGAAAGCAAGGGAAATCTCGTTTCATGACATAAATGCACACTCTTCAAGAGCACTCCGGATTAGTCATATCTACATATATGACTTTCTCACCGACTTGGCCCGTCGACTCCTTTATGATTAATTATGCATAAACAATGTTTCGTTTTCCTTTTTCACCCTTCATTCATCATGTAACAACGGCACCGAATAGTCATTCACCAAATGACTTCTTCCTCGGTATCAAATGATGGAAACACAATTAACATCGAAGGTTGCGGAAATTCATATAGACTATGACGGCAAAGATAGTTGACAAGAAACACCACGTCGTAAAAGAACCCACATCAATTGAAAACTGAACTTGCACAACATTGTATTTCATCCAAATTCAACATTTTGGAAGAGAACATCAAAATTTCAAGTCGAGCATCTGCTCCCACAACCATCACAAACTTCCTCAAGGAGGGGGAAACTCATTCTCAAAAGGGGAACACCTCACTAACAAAATCACTTTGTAAAACTTTCATAAAGTCCACCTTTTTGAAGCACTCGCAAACATCACACACATTTTCAAAACAACTCCAACTCTAGCCAAAAAGAGTTACAAATTAAATCTCAAGAGTTTCCAACACAACCCACTAAGTCCATCTGTTTCCTTTAAAATTTATTCCAAAGATAATTCAGTGTGGACGCGAAGGAGCGCGATCCACTCAAAAACTTTTGGATGTGAACTCAAACTCACAACATGAACTAAACAATTTCGCCAAAACCAAAGGTCGACAACAAACACTACGAGTTTTGGGAAACTCTGAAACTCAACATAAGGAACACCTCAACCGAAAGCATTCAACCAAGATGACAAACTACCACACCAGTCCAGAAGGTTTTAAACACAAGTTCAGCATAAAAAGAACCATCTCTAGTACTCCACTACGCTTTCCATTAAAAGAATTCAATAATTACTATCTACTCCCTGAGGAGCCCCAACACAATACAACCAAAAGCTTCACAACAAATTCTTTCTCTTATTATCTTCCCCAATACTTATAAATAAAGTTTATGATGCTTACGAAAAGACATCCCACGAAGACTAAGTCAACAAGATCCACACTGACCAACATAACAAATAACATGATATTCTAGATTTGAAACAAGTGCTCCAACAACACTTTCAGCATGACAAACCAATAACTTTCATACCACCTATATGTAAACGTCTCGACAATCGAAACTTATTCAGTTAACAAGCGACTTCAACATGTAAATATTATCTCCACAAGACAAGGTTCGTAAATATGATTCTACGACATACATTCATTAAGGATGAAATTGTACATCATGTTAATTATCCAAAGCTCACTCCATCGCAACATGTTAAAATTTTCCTCTATTTTAACCATGGTTTTCAACAAGTAATCTAAACAATTACCACCACTACTTAGTCATCAATAATAACAAACGGGCATAATCATTAACCAACAACATTACTTTTAGCTACCCTATACATAGGTGATAACCAAATTACCACCACACAACATACTCCAACTATTTAAAATAAATTGAATACTAGCATTAACACTGCCCTTAACAACATCATTAACAATAAGTCTTATGTCATCTCAATTGATATAAATACTAGCATTAAAAGGACACAACTGCATACTTCCAAATATACTAGTAGTTTGCAACAACGTAAATAGCAACTCTAATCAACTTCCAAATTAAAGTCACTAGGCAACACGATTAAATTCCTCTATTACTCCATTAGATTAGAACATCTTTAAACAACCAAAGAAAGTTTCTTTAACTTGATAACAATGATCTACCTCATCTTAATGTTTTAACTATGCATCAGGGTTTAGAACTTTTAAACATTATCGGGTGTCATAAGCACTTTTATAACAAAGCAACAGATTCTAAGCATGTACATTAACACATTTAATCATTCTCGCTAAGAGTAAACTACAACACTAGTAGTCTAGTTATTCTCAAGCTAGAGATATTAATCACATTGAATTGATTCAACTCAAAATTTAACTTAGCAACACATCAATCTATAAACCACATTGTTCCCTAGTACATAACATGCTAAACATCAATTCTTACTAGGGACAAACGATTTCAGTCAAAAGACTACTTACTTTGTTTGCAGCATTTTAGTTTTAAAACTCATCCCAAATTCATAAGGAAACTTGACTCTCAAAATTGCAATGAGACAAATCCAAACTTGATCATGCAAAAGGAATTTTCCAAAACACTTTTAGATCTCAAAGACTCCCACAGAAGGGAACCAAGTGATCAAATAAACCTTTGCAATTAAAACCTTAACACCAAACTTTCACGAAACAAGAAGGGTTCTTCAAAGATGATTTCTTAAACCAACAAAATAACGAATCAAACACCACATACTCCTACAAAGCCACAGAACTTCAGCCCTGACAACCAGGTCTGGCACAACTCCGCAATAACTCCTTTAACCTCAGAGAAAGACAAACACATGAATAAATTGAATGCTTCTTCCCCATAAGGCAACCAACAAACTAGGCATCAAAATTGGAAGGGCAACCAAATGAAGCGCAACACTACACTCTTCTTCTTCGTCTTCACCCAAGGAAGACAAAACCACAAACCGCCTGTGGATCAATCCGCGCAAAACCAATACCAAACACTTTCCTTTTGGTTTCCATCACTAAAACAAAGAAGACCAACAAAGACCAACACTTTCCTTTGGGTTCATGGGTCTTGGTTGAGCTTACTCAATGATTGTACCCTTGTTGTAACACCCCGGCATTTAATATGCCTGAATGCTACCAAACATAAGCTAAACAACATCTAAATACCACAATTAAACATAAATTCCAGCAAAGGCGCATATGCTAAAAACCGAGATTTCGGCAACATCTCCTTTGTTTTATCATGATTTGAACAATAGCAAAATATCACATGATATATCATAACGGAAAACATCCAAGGCAGCATCAATGGGTAATATAGCAGCAATTTAAGTCTACCAAAATGGAATTAACCATCTCATAATCTAATACGAAGTGAAGAATGTAATCAAGCATACGAACAAATTATAACCCTAGTTTCATCCCACTAGAATCATGATCTCAACTCTGAAGGGTAATTATAGTCTAAATGTGTGGGAAATTATGTGATGAAGTGCCGCTAAGCCCTTTTCCCGCATGCCGGTGTCAACGTACCTAAAAACAACATAAAACACAAGCGTGAGTTCATCACTCAGCAAGTATATTGCAATGGACAACAAGAACAATAACATGGCAATAATGTCCCACATCATGTATATCATCTCATTCATGAACACATAACATTATCATCATCATTATGTATGCAATGCAATGCAATGCTCATGTCTCCTTGGAAACTCATACCGGTATGGTTGAGTACACACCCGTCGGTGTGCACCCTCTCCCCCCTTCCATCCCGAAGATGGAGGGTGCCTACTCCTCGCTTCCAAACACCACGTGTATGGAATCACGATGTAGGACTTACTCAATGGCTCTCCGGATTAGTCATAACTTTCTCACCGACCTTCCCCGGACTAGTTATGACTTTCTCACCGCCCGGACCATGTAACATGCCATGTATGCAATTATGCCAACATCATATTTAACTCGTATATTAACACATGGCATCACAACATAATAAACATGCTCATCATATCATTGGCAATCATTAAAGCATGGCAAGTGATCATATATCATGTAGTCAACTTCATCTATTCTCAACAAACAACCTACAAATCGCTATCCATTACAACACACTTGCCTCAACCACGGGCAACGGATTGGCGGGAAGTAGAAGGCACTCCCGGGGTCGCACCACCTGCACATAGGCATCACATACTCACAATCAAGTGCACAAAACAGTACGCAAACCCTCATCTACCCCGACATTGCCAACTACTCGCAAAACCTAAAAACAGAGGTTCTGTCCCGTCGGGACAGCAGCCTTCCAAAAGGCATAACTTGAGTTCTGGGACTCCGAATCAATTAAACGAGTACATCCTCGCGTAGCTTAGGAAATTTCCCAACTTTTTCTAGTTATAGGGAAAGACTGATTCGGAATCTATAGTTGTTTAATCTACAAAATACCGTGATCTGTTCCAATCACATCACAGATTTTAACACGCTCGGTAAAACAGTCATAACTTTCAAACGGCTGATCGGAATTTAACGTTCTTTATGTCCACAGAAAGATAATTAGTGTAATGTCCCGGAGTTCCAAGAAAGAATCTCGTCTTGGAATTTCGAGAATGTTTCATCTCGGGGTTTTGTTCCAAGTTTCTTTTAGATCTTTTCTCGGCTGAGAGAGTGGTCGATCTGCGGGTTGATCTGTGGGGGTGGTTCTCTTTCATCTGGCGTGGGAGAGATAATATAGAGCATCTATATTAATTTTTCCCCCACTTTTCCCACCTAACCCCACTCCACTCCCTCACTCCTCTCTCTCTTTTTCTCCCCCAAATATGTTTGGAGCAAGCAGCCACTTCTCCCCCTCTCTTTTTCGTGTGGGCAGCAGCACCAGCAGCAGCAAGGGCTCCTCCTCTTCTTCCTTGGGCAGCCATGGCCTCCCCCTTGAAGCTCCCCTCCATGGCAACCAAGCAACCGGCGCCCTCCCTGCTGCAGTCGGCCCTTTTTCCCCGAGTTGTTCCTCTTCTTCTTCATCCTCCTCCATGGGGGTAAGTAAATTTGAAGCTTGAGCTTGTTCTTGCTGCCCTAGAGAGGTATTTCCTGGTTTCTAGGTGCTCTAGGGTTGCTAGATGTGAAAATTTTGGAGGGAAACCTAGTTCTATTGGAGGGAATGTGTTTCCTGTTTTCGAGCAGAATTCAGCCCTGTTTTGTAGCTCGTTTTTGATGTAGCTATATGGGTCAAATGCTCAGCCGGCTGTAGAGTTTATTGTAGATATTGTTCTTATGTTTCGTTAGAGTACAAGAATGCGAAAATCCATCAAGCCGTTTAGAAGTTATGCCACTTTTACTGCCGGCTGTACAGATTTGGTTTTGATGGTAGCTGAAATGTTCATCTAACGATTAGACATAGCTGCAGGCCGAATGAGTTTTTCTGGTTGCCTAGAGAAGTGTAGGAAATTTCCTGTAGTTTCCAAAAATGTATTCGTTTGCTTGAGTTGGACTTTCTAATCACGAGTTATGCTGCTTTGAACCTGCTGTCCAGAAAACAGTTTTCTGGAAGTCCAGTTTTTTTGGTTGAGGTTTGGGTGGCGTTTTAGGGGCCTTTGAGGCATCCCCTGATTTGAGGGCTGTGGGGTATTAATATATTGGTCTCCTATGATCATTTTGAGTCCAAGAATATGAACTTTGAATCAACCATTTAAAAGTTATGCCCAAATTACTCTCTGCTGTACAAGTTGCGAACTAGTAGTAGATTCAATTTTGTTCGATTGATTTGGGCAAGTTGCAAGCCGAATCAGTCTTTCTATTTGCCTAGACATATCTAGGAAATTTTGTGTAGATGAATAAAATGTATTTTTTTGCTTGTTTTTCATTATTTAACCAAAAGTTACGCATTGTTGAAGTAGGCTCCCCGAAACTGCTATTTGTCTGAAATTTCAGAAATGAGGTTTTTCGGGTAAAGTACTCTTTTGAAATCTGGTAGTGATTGGGGAAGAACCAATTTGAATGGGATTGATTTATGGATAGATGGTTGTCTTACGGTCGATTAGAGTCCAAGAACATGAAATTTGGTTCAACCATTAAAAAGTTATGGAAGTTTTACCGAATTCTGTCCAAAGTGCAACTAATAAAAGATTCAATTTTGATCTGTGATTTTGATCAAGATAGAAGCAGAATTTGGATTTAAATTTTCCTAGAGATAATTAGAGCATTCTGAGTAGATGCTTAAATTGTCTTTGTTTGCTCAATTTGGAGTTGTTTAGAAATAGTTATGCTTTGGCAAAGTGGGCTACCCAAACCAGTTTTGCAAGAAAATTCAGATTAAGTGCAAAACTTGGTTTAAGGATTAAAAGTGTTGTTTTTGGTTGGGTTGGCTATACTTGGTATGAAATCGATTTCGTAATATTTATTTCAGGGGATGTGGCTTCAAAGGTGGCTTCAACCTCGCGCCACATCGCGTTGCGAGGTTAAAAAGGCAAGTGTATCAACTAGTACGTTGCTAGGGTGTTCTTGCTAATCATGATGTTAGGAGTTGATTCTTGCTAATCCTTATGAATATGTGCATGTTGAAATGAATTTCATGAATTGAGTGGCATGAAATGAGTAAATAGGAAATGTTGGATGAGTATACATGTTATGATAGGAATGAAAGAATTGATTGCTATGTATGAATGCAATTATGTCCATGTGGACACATAGAAATGATTTTATATGCAATTCAATTGTGTTAATTGCATTTGTGCATTCATAATGGAAGAGACGACCCATTTTGATGCGGGCCTCTGTGTTCACACGTAGTGAACACGAAAGTCCTACCTCGTAGTCCCGTTCATCGAGGTGAACGGGAACGAGACAAGATAGAGTAGGCACCTTCCACGGGATGGAAGGGGCGTGAGGGTGCACATCGACGGGTGTGCACTTTCGGCGATCTGATGCGATGCATCGAAAGAGCATTCATGTGCATTGCATCGCATAGCATTGCTAATGTTTAGTGTGCTAATGGAAATGTGAGGTTTGAGGCAGTCGTGGACTCCTCCCAAAAGTTTAACGAGGTATGTTGTGAAGTAAGAAATAAGGTAAATGGTATTGATGCAATATTATTGTACCTGTTGTTGATTTAAATGCATTACTGTTGATATTGTAATGTTTTGATGCACTTTGCTGAGTTTTCGAACTCACGCTTGTTTGTTTAATGTTTTTAGGTACCCTGAGAGCAGCAGTGCCGGGATGGGAATTTAGCATCACGTCACTCCCTTCATCACATTTAATTAATAGTTTGGAAGATTGTCTTGTGGTAGCATGTTTATACTTGTGATTATTGTAATCTTCTTAAGATTGTGTTTATTATATGCTAGAAGGTTACTTTGGATGCTTAGTTGTTGCTTACATGTCATGATGGTTGATTGATGCCATGACATGTTGATTAAATTGTGCTATTATGTTAATTGTGATCTTTTGCCTGCTGAGTGGATGTCCACTTAGCAGGGGAGGTCTTGCCGAAATTTTTTTACTAGTTCGGCAACCTCCTAGCATGTTTAGATAGGCTTTGGTAGCAATTTGGGCACGTGAGGTGCTGGGGTGTTACAATTAAATTACCTACAACTTCAATGTCTGTACGACCATATTCCAAATCTAAATTGGCGAAAAACTGAACCTTAGGTCGACTGCTCATGCTGTCCCAAAACAGAAACGTGGCAACATCTAGATCTAATCCAATCTACTCAAGTCCAGCACCACCAATTGATCTAAAATCATGATAAATACCCTTAGAAAAGCACCTATCCCAACCCCAAGGAGTCCGATGGCCATACCTTCGCCCGACGACCGAAATCCCAACGAAACTCCGCCCGGATCGCTCCTCGCTCCTCGCTCCTCGCTCCGACGGATGGATCCACGAGGTGCAGGGGTGGGGAGGCCACCCTAGGGCAGCAAGGGGGTGGAGCGGTGGTGGAGAGGTGGGGAGCAAAGGGGAGCAATGGGGGAGGTGGAGGCGCATGCAAGGGAGAGGGGGAGGTGGGGGTGGCGGCTAGGGCAAGTAGGGAGAGGTGGGGGCGCCCAAGGGCAGGGTGTGGGGTGCAAGGGGGCACGGGGGAGGCCTTTTACCAGCCCCCACACCTGTTCCTAATCCTAAATGGATTCCCACTCCATCCCACCAAAGCCCACAAACCCCCCTTTTAGGCCCAAACTCCCCCGGGAAGGCCCAACACCCCGGAAACGGCCCGGAAACGCTATTAACCTCCATACCCTATGGTTTTAACCTTAATTCCACATCTCATAATGTTTTTGACCTCATCATGCACCATTTATAAGGTTCCGACACTCCGTGGTGACACATCAATTCAAAAGGCCCAAAAACGCGAGTAAACCTCAAGCCGAAAGGTTTTATTCTCTAATTTCACATTCTATAATGTCACACCATACTGTAGCGTCACATTCTTCCCCCCTTCAACAGGATTCGACCTCGAATCCGAAGGACGCCAAAAAAACAACAACAAAATCCCCAAGGGACAAAAGACTTCTCTGCAGCACAAAACAACCGCGCGAAACCTCAAACCGGAACAAACGACAAGCGAGTTCTCAAAACCAACACTTGGCGAGAAAAGTAATGATCTAGCTCAACTAAGGGTAACCTCTCGCAGGTCGACCTTCACTTCCATTCCCAAACAGAATCTGCGTTTCAACCACAAAGGGCTCCATCAACCCAAAACGCTCGAATCCTCACGGCAAACACTTCATACTTCTATCACAACCAACCTGACTGCCATACTCCATTAAACACAACATGACATAATCAAAGGAAGTCATAATTCCTTTAACGACCTTTCTACATTCCCGAACATTTCCATCGAGGGGAAATGTAACACCCCGGCATTTAATATGCCCGAATGCTACCAAACATAAGCTAAACAACAACTAAAAATCACATTTAAACATAAATTCCAGCAAAGGTACATATGCTAAAAACCGATATTTCGGCAGCATCTCCTTTGTTTTTTCATGAATTAACACAATATCAATATCATGGCAAGATATATCATAGCACACGACATCTAAAACCTCAACATAAATGGATGTATCATCAAACTACGCCAATAATACCACGCTCAACCACTTCATAAACTATAACGAAGCAAATAAGGGATCACAAGCATGCTAGATTAAACCATACATTAACTTTATGGCACAACTCTTAAAATCATGTCTCCAAGTGATTAATCATAGACTATGATGGTGGAGCTACGTGTAGAAGTGTAGCTAAACCCCTTTTTCCCGCATGCCGATCTCAAAGTACCTAAAAACAACATAAAACACAAGCGTGAGTTCGAAACTCAGCAAGCATATTGTAATGGACAACAATAACAATATCATAGAAAATAACATCTCACATCATGTATATCATCTCAATCATGAACACTTTAACAAAATCATCATCATTGTGTATGCAATGCAATGCAATGCTCATATCTCCTTGGAAACTCATACCGGTATGGTTGAGTACACACCCGTCGGTGTGCACCCTCTCCCCCCTTCCATCCCGAAGATGGAGGGTGCCTACTCCTCGCTTCCACAACCCACGGTAGATGGAATCACGATGTAGGACTTACTCTATTGGCTCTCCGGATTAGTCATAACTTTCTCACCGACCTTCCCGGATTAGTTAATGACTTTCTCACCGCCGGGGCCATGTAACATGTCATGTATGCAAGCATGCCAACATCATATAAAACTCATATTTTAACACATGGCGTCATAACATCTTAAACATGCTCATCATATCATAGCAATCATTAACAAATGGCAAGTGGACATATATCATGTAAACAATTCCATCTAATCTCAACATGCAACCTACAACTCGCTATCCATCACAACACACTTGCCTCAACCACGTGCAACGGATTGGCGGGAAGTAGAAGGCACTCCCGGGGTCACACCTCCTGCACAGGGGTATCACACAATCACAATCATAACCACAAAACAGTACGCAAACCCCCATCTAACCCGACATTGCTCCCTACTCGCAAAACCTAAAACAGAGGTTCTGTCCCGTCGGGACAGCAGCCTTGCAAAAGGCATAATTTGAGTTCTGGGACTCCGAATGAATTAAACGAGTACACCCTCGCGTATCTTAGGAAATTTCCCAACTTTCTCTAGGTATATGGAAAGACTGATTCGGAATCTAAAGTCGTCTAATCTACAGATTACCGAGATCTGTTCCAATCATGTCACAGATTTTAACACGCTCGGTAAAACGGCCATAACATTCAAACGGCTGATCGGATTTTAACGTGCTTTATGTCCACGGAAAGATAATTAAATTATCTACAACTTATTTTAAGTCTGTACGGACTGATTCGGATTCTAATTCGACGAAAACTCGAACCCTAGCCCGACTGCTCAATCTGCCCGAAAACAGAAACGTGGCAACGTCTAGATCTAACCCAAAGAACTCCAATCCAGCACCACCAATTGATATAAAAACTTGATAATCACCCTAAGAACAGTACCTAGATCAATTCCAAGGATCCACATGATCATACCATTGCCCAACGAACGAATCTCCAATAGATCTCCTCGCGGATCGCTCCTCGCTCCACGCTCCTCGCTCCTCGCTCCTCGCTCCTCGCTCCTCGCTCCAACGGATGGATCCACAAGGTGCAGAGGTGTGGAGACCACCCTGGGGCAGCAAGGGGTGGAGGAGAGGTGGTGGAGAGGTGGGGAGCAATGGGGGAGGTGGAGGTGCAAGGAAGGGAGAGGGGAAGGTGGGGGTGGCGGCTAGGGCTTGGAGGGAGAGGTGGGGGCGCCCAAGGGCAGGAAGCACGCCCAAAGGCTGGTGGGGAGCCCTTTTACCAGCCCCCACACCCAATCCTAGTCCGTTACGGAGACCTACTCCATCCCACCAAAGCCCACCAAGGCCCAAACTCCCCCGGGAAGGCCCAAAACCCCGGAAACGGCCCGGAAACGCCCCGGAAAAGCTATTAACCTCCATATCCTATAGTTTTAACCTTAATTCCACATCTCATAATGTTATTAACCTTATCATACACGTTAAATAAGGTTACGACACTCCGTGGTGTCACAACACTTCAACCGGCCCAAAAACGCGAGAAAACCCTAAGCTGAAAGGTTTTATTCTCTAGTTTCACCTTCTATAACGTCACACCAAACCATAGTGTCACATTCTTCCCCCCTTCAACAGGATTCGACCTCGAATCCGAAGGACGCCAAAAACAGCAACAAAGTCCCCAAGGGACAAAAGGCTTCTCTACAGCACAAAACATTCGCACAACGACTAGAACCGGAAACAAACGACAAACGAGTTCCCAAAACCAACACTTAAAGAAAAAGTGTTGATCTAGCTCAACTAAGGGCAACCGCTCACAGTTCAACTTTCAATTCAAATCCCAAACAGAATCTGCGTTTCAACCTCGAAGGGCTTCAACAACCCAAAACGCTCGAATCCTCACGACAAACACCTCACACTTCTATCACAACCTACCTGACTACACACTGCAATAAACTCAACATGACATAATCAAAGGAAGTCACAATTCCTTTAACGACCTCTCTTCATTCCCGAAAGTTTCCCATCGAGGGGAATAACTCATTAAGGCACACTAGCCCTTCCGATACACGATCATACTAACATTTTATTCCATCCTTTCCCAGGCAAGACTCAAACCCAAAAACAACTAGTGAAGACAACTGCTCACGGCAGGGCAATTATCACCGATCTACCGTCAACTTCACTTCCACCCATCGCTACTCTTAGTAAAGGTTAAACCCATACATCATCAACCTCCATCACAAACCACCCTTATACCACTAAGGTTCGACACCTAGCCCAAGCTAGGATCGAAAACCTTACCAAACCACAATTGGTTCCTTTCTTAAGAGGGTCTCGCCCTCACACAAAAACACTTAGCTATCAAGCCCAAGTGTACACACAACAACTCAAACCCAAAGCGTTAACAACCATTTTGGAAAAGAATTCGGCAACTTCCAAGCCAAAACACAAAGGAAGCATAAATCCCCTACATCACAACCAACATACCAGAAATTGTTCATTGCTTCTTTTCATACTAGAAAGCAAGGGAAATCTCGTTTCATGACATAAATGCACACTCTTCAGGAGCACTCCGGATTAGTCATATCTACATATATGACTTTCTCACCGACCTGGCTCAACGACTCTTTTATCATTTAACATGTAAAAACGATGTCATGTTTACTTTTCACCATTCCCTCATCATGTAACCACACTACCGAATAGTCATTCACATGATGACTTCTGCCTCGGTATCATATGAATAAATCTCGAATAACATCGAGAGTTGCGCTAATTCATATAAACTATGACGGCAACATCGTTAATCAACAAAACACCACATCGTGTGAAAACCCATCTTCGATTAACACTAGCTTTGCAACACCTCGCAAAATCAAACTCAACCCTTTGGAATAGAACATCGACTCCAAAATCAAACATCTATGAACACAAGCGCCATAAATTTTTATCAAAAGAGAGGGAAACTCAATCCAAAAGAAAACTCTTCACTAACCAAATTCACTTATGAAACATTCATAAAAATCCAGATTTGTAAAACACCCGCACACCATACACATTTTCCAAATGACTCCAACTCTAGTCAAATAGAGTTACACATCAAGGGCTTAACTCAAAAGTTTCCAACACAGCCCTTTATGACCATCTGCTTCCTTTTAAAATTAATTCCAAAGATAAATCAGTGCGAACGCGAAAGGGCGCGATCCACTCAAAAACTTTTGGATGTAAACTCAAACTCACAACACGAACTAAACAAATTCGCCAAAACCAAAGGTCGACACCAACCACTACGAGTTTTGGGGAAACTCTGAAACTCAACATAAGGAACACCTCAACCGAAAGCATTGAACCGAGATGGCAAACAACCAAACCAGTTTCAAAGGTTTTGAGACAACAGCTCAGCATGAAAGGAACCATCTCTAGTACTCCACTACGCTTTCCATTAAAGACTTCAATAATCACTATTTACTATCTGAGGAGCCCCAACACAATTCAACCGAAAGTTTCACAACAAATTCTTCCTCTAGTTACCATTCCCAACATTTTTAATAAGGGTTTATGATGCTTATCAAAAAGGCACCCAACCAAGACTATAATGACATGATCCCCACGGCTCACCGAATCATAATACATCTTATTCTAAATTTGAAACATAGTACTTCCACAAATCTTTCAGCAAGATCAACATATAAATTTCATACCACCTATATATTCACGTCTCGACAACCGAACCTTATTCAATTAAACAACGACTTCAACATGTAAATATTATCTCTACAAGACAAAGTTCATAACTAGGATTCCAAGGCATACATTCATTAAGGATGAAATTGTACATCATGTTAATTATCCAAAGCTCACTCCATCGCAACATGTTAAAATTTTCCTCTATTTTAACCATGGTTTTCAAACGAATAATCTAAACAGTTACCACAACTATTTAGTTATCAATAACAACAAATGGGCATAATCATCAACCAACAACATTACTTTTAGCTACCCTATACATAGGTGATAACAAAATTACCACCACACAACATACTCCCACTATTTAAAATAGACTGAATACTAGCATTAACACTACCATTAACAACATCATTAACAATAAGTCTTATGTCTTCTCCATTGATATCAATACTAGCATTGTAGCGACACAACTGCATACTTCCAAACATACTAGTTGTTTGCAACAACATAAATAGTAACTCTAATCAACATCCAAATTAAAGTCACTAGTCAACACGATTAAATTTCTCTATTAATCCATTAGATTAGAACATCTTTAACAACCAGCAAAGTTTCTTTTACAATAACAATGAGTCTACATCATC
The DNA here is from genome assembly GCA_036346355.1 of Rhipidocladum racemiflorum. Classification (NCBI taxonomy): domain Eukaryota; kingdom Viridiplantae; phylum Streptophyta; class Magnoliopsida; order Poales; family Poaceae; genus Rhipidocladum; species Rhipidocladum racemiflorum. The sequence continues at coordinate 52,760,926 of CM070577.1, read as the reverse complement.
TTAATGTTTTAACTATGCATCAAAGTTTAAACTTTTAACATTAACAAGGATCATAAGCACATTTAAAGCAAGGCAACAGATTCTAAGCATGTACATTAACACATTTAATCATTCTCGCTAAGAGTAAACTGCAACACTAGTAGTCTATTTATTCTCAAGCTAGAGATATTAATCACATTCAACTGATTCAACTCAAAATTTAACTTAGCAACACATCAATCCATAAACCACATTGTTACCTACTACATAACATGCTAAACATCAATTCTTACTAGGGACAAACGATTTCAGTCAAAAGACTACTTTGTTTATAGCATTTTAGTTTTAAAACTCATCCCAAGTTCATAAGGAAAATTTGACTCTCAAAATTGCGATGAGACAAACCCAAACTTGGTCATGCAAAGGAATTCTCCAAAACGCTTTTTAAATCTCAAAGACTCCTCTTTGGAGGGAACCAATCGATCAAATATACCTTTGCAAATAAACCCTAACTCCAAACTTTCACAAAATAGGAAGGGTTCTTCAAAGATGATTTTCTTAAACCAGCAAAATAACGAATCAAACACCACTTACTTCTACAAAGACACAGAACTTCAACCCTGACAGCCAGGTCTGGCATAACTCCGCAATAACTCCGTTAACCTCGGAGAAAGACAAACACAGGGATAAATTTGAATGCTTCTTCCCCATAAAGCCATCAACAAACTAATCATTAAAACTGGAAAGGCGCCCAAAAGAAGCGCAACACTAGACTCCTCTTCTTCGTCTTCAACCAAGGAAGACAAAACCACACACCGCATACGAAACGATCCATAAAACCCAACATTTTTCATTTGATTCAAATCAACTAAAGCCAAGAAAAGCAACGAAAATCGATTGTCGAGCGGCAAAGAACGTCTGAAGGAATCCACCACCAAACTCTTCTATTTGACTCCAGTCAACTACCCAATCTACAACGAGAGAGGGTAAGCACTCTTCTCCTACAGGGGTTAATAGTTCTTCGGTGATGGCGCTAACCGCCATACCGTCAAACATCGCCCTTACTATGAACAAAAGAGGTGACCGAAACCCTTCTACCACAATTCCACTCTATCACAACAACAAGATCAATTCATTCATTTATATAATAGACAAATCAACATGCTTTATCAAAGTAAGCATAAAACAACATAAATTAAATACAACATTTAAGCATAAAGAAAGCGATACCCATACCCTTTCCTCATGTGCATCCATTGTGTGTCAAATTTTAGATTAGTTATACCACTTTTGCAAGTTTTAATGTTGCTATCCTATAACAAAATTTTAGTTAAGACCTAAGCCATGTTTCTAAGTTATTCCACATCATATTTTAGTTTTTCCCTATAGCATGACACTAAAAATTCACATTCCAAGGACCTACAGCCCGCTCTGATACCAACTGTAACACCCCGGCATTTAATATGCCCGAATGCTACCAAACATAAGCTAAACAACAACTAAAAATCACATTTAAACATAAATTCCAGCAAAGGTACATATGCTAAAAACCGATATTTCGCAGCATCTCCTTTGTTTTTTCATGAATTAACACAATATCAATATCATGGCAAGATATATCATAGCACACGACATCTAAAACCTCAACATAAATGGATGTATCATCAAACTACGCCAATAATACCACGCTCAACCACTTCATAAACTATAACGAAGCAAATAAGGGATCACAAGCATGCTAGATTAAACCATACATTAACTTTGTGGCACAACTCTTAAAATCATGTCTCCAAGTGATTAATCATAGACTATGATGGTGGAGCTACGTGTAGAAGTGTAGCTAAACCCCTTTTTCCCGCATGCCGATCTCAAAGTACCTAAAAACAACATAAAACACAAGCGTGAGTTCGAAACTCAGCAAGCATATTGTAATGGACAACAATAACAATATCATAGAAAATAACATCTCACATCATGTATATCATCTCAATCATGAACACTTTAACAAAATCATCATCATTGTGTATGCAATGCAATGCAATGCTCATATCTCCTTGGAAACTCATACCGGTATGGTTGAGTACACACCCGTCGGTGTGCACCCTCTCCCCCCTTCCATCCCGAAGATGGAGGGTGCCTACTCCTCGCTTCCACAACCCACGGTAGATGGAATCACGATGTAGGACTTACTCTATTGGCTCTCCGGATTAGTCATAACTTTCTCACCGACCTTCCCGGATTAGTTAATGACTTTCTCACTTGGAATATGTAACATGTCATGTATGCAAGCATGCCAACATCATATAAAACTCATATTTTAACACATGGCGTCATAACATCTTAAACATGCTCATCATATCATAGCAATCATTAACAAATGGCACGTGGACATATATCATGTAAACAATTCCATCTAATCTCAACATGTAACCTACAACTCGCTATCCATCACAACACACTTGCCTCAACCACGTGCAATGGATTGGCGGGAAGTAGAAGGCACTCCCGGGGTCACACCTCCTGCACAGGGGTATCACACAATCACAATCATAACCACAAAACAGTACGCAAACCCCCATCTAACCCGACATTACTCCCTACTCGCAAAACCTAAAACAGAGGTTCTGTCCCATCGGGACAGCAGCCTGGCAAAAGGCATAACTTGAGTTCTGGGACTCCGAATGAATTAAACGAGTACACCCTCGCGTAGCATAGGAAATTTCCCAACTTTCTCTAGGTATATGGAAAGACTGATTCGGACTCTAAAGTCGTCTAATCTACAGATTACCGAGATCTGTTCCAATCGCGTCACAGATTTTAACACACTCGCCATAACTTTCAAACGGCGGATCAGATTTTAACGTGCTTTATGTCCACGGAAAGATAATTAAATTTCTACAACTTCTTTTAAGTCCGTACAGACAGATTCGGATTCTAAATCGACGAAAACTCGAACCCTAGCCCGACTGCTCAATCTGCCCGAAAACAGAAACGTGGCAACGTCTAGATCTAACCCAAAGAACTCCAATCCAGCACCACCAATTGATCTAAAAACTTGATAATCACCCTAAGAACAGTACCTAGATCAATTCCAAGGATCCCCATGATCATACCTTTGCCCAACGAATGAATCTCCAATAGATCTCCTCGCGGATCGCTCCTCGCTCCACGCTCCTCGCTTCTCGCTCCAACGGATGGATCCACAAGGTGCAGAGGTGTGGAGACCACCCTAGGGCAGCAAGGGGGTGGAGGAGAGGTGGTGGAGAGGTGGGGAGCAATGGGGGAGGTGGAGGCGCAAGGAAGGGAGAGGGGAAGGTGGGGGTGGCGGCTAGGGCTTGGAGGGAGAGGTGGGGGCGCCCAAGGGCAGGGGGAGCACGCCCAAAAGGCTGGTGGGGAGCTCTTTTACCAGCCCCCACACCCAATCCTAGTCCGTTACGGAGACCTACTCCATCCCACCAAAGCCCACCAAGGCCCAAACTCCCCCGGGAAGGCCCAAAACCGAAGCGGCCGGAAGCGCCGGAAAAGCTATTAACCTCCATATCCTATAGTTTTAACCTTAATTCCACATCTCATAATGTTATTAACCTTATCATACACGTTAAATAAGGTTACGACACTCCGTGGTGTCACAACACTTCAACCGGCCCAAAAACGCGAGAAAACCCTAAGCCGAAAGGTTTTATTCTCTAGTTTCACCTTCTATAACGTCACACCAAACCATAGTGTCACAGGAAAACTCATTAAGGCACACTTGCCCTTTCGATACACGATCATTCTAACATTTTATTCCATCCTTTCCCAGACAAGACTCAAATCCAAGAATAACTAGTGACGACAATTGCTCACGGCAGGACAAATATCACCGAACTACCGTCAACTTCACTTCCACCCATCGCTACTCTTAATAATGGTTAAACCCATACATCATCAACCTCCATCACAAACCACCCTTATACCACTAAGGTTCTACACCTAGCCCCAAGCTAGGATCGTAAAACCTTACCAAACCACAATTGGTTCCTTTCTTAAGAGGGTCTCGCCCTCACACAAAAACAATTGGCTATCAAGCCCAAGTGGACCACACACAACAACTCAAACCCAAAGCGTTAACTACCATTTTTGGAAGTAATTCAGCAACATCCAAGCCAAGTCACAAAGGAAGCATAAATCCCCTACACCACAACCAAAATACCAGAATTTCTTCACTCCTTTCTTTTCATATTAGAAAGAAAGGGAAATCTCGTTTCATGACATAAATGCACACTCTTCAAGAGCACTCCGGATTAGTCATATCTCCATATATGACTTTCGCACCGACCTGGCTCGTCGACTCCTTTATGATTAATTATGCATAAACAATGTTTCGTTTTCCTTTTTCACCCTTCATTCATCATGTAACAACGGCACCGAATAGTCATTCACCAAATGACTTCTTCCTCTGTATGAAATGATGGAAACACAATTAACATCGAAGGTTGAGGTCAAAACATTATAAAATATGTAAATAGAGGTTAAAACTTTACGTTATGCCGTTTATAGCGTGTTTTTGGGCCGTTTTCGGCTGTTTGGGCCTCTCCGGGGGACTTTGGGCCTTGGGGGTTGAGTTGGGCCTCCGGTGGAAGGGTTTGGGCCCAAGGGGGGACTTTTGGGCAGCCAAATTATTTTTCCTGAAATCCCTGAAAAAAAAGAAGAAATTCTACCTCTTTCTATAAGATTTAATGAAAATTGAGAAATCTTTTAATATAATTGCTATGCTTAGTGTGTGACTCGTTAGTTTTTTCTTTAGAGTCGAAAATGGAGATTCAAAAAAAATTGATTGAACCCTACTATAAATAGAAAAAGAAAAAACTTAGTAATTATAGAAAATTAACTAATAACCAACCTATTGCTTCGTATTGTCCAGATCCTAACTAAGAAACAGTCACTATATGAATAAATACATCTATCATAAATGAGTAGATCTATCATATAGTTGTAGCAACTGCAATTTTCTCTCTAAAAAAGAAAACGGATTCTAGGTTGTGAAGCAAAACTAAAGGGATGTTGGGCCCCCACCCCTTGGTGCGCCCCAAACTCCCTCTCCCAACCCTAGCCGCCACCCCCTAGCCCCCCAATGCGCCTCCACCCTTCCCCTTCCTCTCCATCTTCGCCCATGGCGCCACCACCCCTCTCCTCCCCTCTCCACCTCCCTTGCTGCCCCTAGGGGAGTTCTCCACCTCACCAACCCGAAGATCCATCCATTGGAACGCTCCGCGACGACGAGATCCGGAGGATTTGGAGCGAGGAAGGAGATCGCGCAAACCGGGAGGAGATCCATTGGGTTTTCGTGCGTTGGGCGAAGGTTTGGCCATGGGAATCCTTGGGGTTGGTCTAGGTACTGTTCTAATGGTGCTTATCAAGTTTTTAGATCAATTGGTGGTGCTGGAATTGAGTAGATTGGATTAGATCTAGAAGTTGCCACGTTCTCTGTTTTGGACAGCATGAGCAGTCGACCTAGCGTTTAGTTTTTCGCCAATTTAGAGTCCCAATTTGGTCATCTGCCTGCTGAAGAAGTTGTAGATAATTTCAATATCTTTCTATGGGTATAAAGAACGTCCAATTCCGATCAGCCGTTTGAAAGTTATGGCTGTTTTACCGAGTGTGTTAAAATATGTGACGTGATTGGAACAGATCACGGTATTCTGTAGAATAAACCACTTTAGATTCCGAATCAGTCTTTCTTTATACTTAGAAAAAGTTGGGAAATTTCCTAAGCTACGTGAGGATGTACTCGTTTAATTGATTCGGAGTCCCAGTACTCAAGTTATGCCTTTTGGAAGGCTGCTGTCCCAACGGGACAGAACCACTGTTTTTGGGTGTTGCGAGTAGTTGGCAATGTCGGGGTAGATGAGGGTTTGCGTACTGTTTTTTGGACATGATTGTGAGTGTGTGGTACCTATGTGCAGGTGGTGTGACCCCGGGAGTGCCTTCTACTTCCCACCAATCCGTTGCTCGTGGTTGAGGCAAGTGTATTGTAATGGATAGCGATTTGTAGGTTGCTTGTTGAGAATAGATGAAATTGACTATATGATATGATCACTTGCCATGCTTTAATGTTTGCCATTGATATGATGAATATGTTTATTATGTGATGATGCCATGTGTTAATGTACAAGTTATTCATGATGTTGGCATATTTGCATACATGGCAAGATACATGGCCTGGGCGGTGAGAAAGTCATAACTAGTCCGGGGAAGGTCATTGAGAAGGTTATGACTATTTCGGAGAGCCAATGAGTATGTCCTACATCGTGATTCCATCCACCGCGGTGTGGGGAAGCGAGGAGTAGGCACCCTCCATCTTCGGGATGGAAGGGGGGAGAGGGTGCACACCGACGGGTGTGTACTCAACCATACCGGTATGAGTTTCCAAGGAGATATGAGCATCGCATCGCATTGCATACATAATGATGATGATAATGATTTGTGAACATGAATGAGATGATATACATGATGTGATTTGTTGTAGCCATGTAATTGTTTTTGTTTGTACCATTGCAATATACTTGCTGAGTGATGAACTCACGCTTGTGTTTATGTTGTTTTTTTTTGGTACCATGACACCGGCATGTGGGAAAGGGCATTAGCTACACATCTTTACGTAGTTCCAGTCACAATTACCAACCTTGAGTCATGATCATAATAATAGTGCCCTGAACTAGGTGTATGGATTAATTTTAATGTGCTGTTGATCCTCTTTGCTTAGCTATAGATGTTTGTGTGGTTGGTTTTTGGTTTAATTGTTTATGATGATGTTTTATCTATTATATATTGCTGCTTTAGATGTCTTATGTTATGAAATATTTTGCTATGGTATTGCTATTGTTCAAATCATGATAAAACAAAGGAGATGCTGCCGAAATTTCGGTGTTTAGCATTTGTGCCTTTGCTGAAATTTGTCTTCATGTATGGTATTTAGTTGATGTTTAGTCTATGTTTGGTAGCATTCGGGCATACTAGATGCCGAGGTGTTACACAAGGTTGGTAAGTGCGACTGGAACTACGTGAAGATGTGTAGCTAATGCCCTTTCCCATATGCCGGTGTCATGGTACCTAAAAAAAACAACATAAACACAAGCGTGAGTTCATCAATCAGCAAGTATATTGCAATGGTACAAACAAAAACAATTACAAGGCTACAACAACTCACATCGTGTATATCATCTCATTCATGTTCACAAATCATTATCATCATCATTATGTATGCAATGCGATGCGATGCGATGCTCATATCTCCTTGGAAACTCATACCGGTATGGTTGAGTACACACCCGTCGGTGTGCACCCTCTCCCCCCTTCCATCCCGAAGATGGAGGGTGCCTACTCCTCGCTTCCCCACACCGCGGTGGATGGAATCATGATGTAGGACTTACTCATTGGCTCTCCGGAATAGTCATAACTTTCTCACCGAGCTTCCCCGGACTAGTTATGACTTTCTCACCGCCCGGGCCATGTAACATGCCATGTATGCAAATATGCCAACATCATAATTAACTTGTACAATAACACATGGCATCATAACATAATAAGCATACTCATCATATCACTGGCAATCATTAAAGCATGGCAAGTGATCATATCATATAATCAATTTCATCTAGTCTCAACTAGCAACCTACAAACCGCTATCCATTACAATACACTTGCCTCAACCACGGGCAACGGATTGGCGAGAAGTAGAAGGCACTCCCGGGGTCACACCACCTACATATCAGTACCACACAGTCACAATCATGTCCACAAAATAGTAAGTAATCCCTCTTCTTCCCCGACATTGCAAACTATTCACTAAACCCAAAAATAGAGGTTCTGTCCCGTCGGGACAGCAGCCTTCCAAAAGGCATAACTCGGGTTCTAAGACTCCGAATCAATTAAACGAGTACACCCTTGCGTAGCTTAGGAAATTTCCCAAGTTTTTCTAAGTATATGGAAAGACTGATTCGCACTCTAAAATGGTTTAATCTACAGAAAACCGTGATCTATTCCAATCACGTCACAGATTTTAATACGTTCAGTAAAACGATCATAACATTCAAACGGCTGGGCGGAATTGGACGTTTTTTATACCCACGGAAAGATATTGAAATTATCTACAACTTCTTCAACAGCCGTACGACCAAATTCGGACTCTAAATTGACGAAAAACCAAACCCTATGTCGACTTCTCATGCTGCCCGAAACAGAGAACGTGGCAACTTCTAGATCTAATCTAATCTACTCAATTCCAACACCACCAATTGATCTAAAAACTTGATAATAACCATTAGAACAGTACCTAGACCAACCCCAAGGATTCCAATGGCCATACCTTCGCCCAACGCACGAAAACCCAATGGATCTCCTCCCGGATCGCGCGATCTCCTTCCTCGCTCCAAATCCGCCGGATCTCCTCGTCGCGGAGCACTCCAATGAATGGATCTTCGAGGTGTTGAGGTGGATATCTCACCTAGGGGCAGCAAGGGAGGTGGAGAGGTGGTGGAGGGGTGGTGGCGCAATGGGGAGCAAGGGGGCGGCGCAAGCAAGGGAGGAGATCAATGGGTTGCGGCTAGGGCTTCACCAAGTGGTGGGGGGCGCAAGGGCAGATGTAGGGGCACACATAGGGGCAGGGGGAGGCCTCTCCACCAGCCCAAACAGGATTCCTACTCCCACATGGACTCAAACACCTTCCCACCAAAGCCCACGGTCCTTTTCCTTAGGCCCAAAACTCCCCGGAAAGGCCCAAACTCTCGGAAACGCTATTAAACTTCATGCCGTAAGGTTTCAATCTCCAATTCCATATTTCATAATTTTTTTATCCTCAGCATTCACATTTTATAAGGTTACGACACTCCGTGGTGTCAGATTCTCCCCCCCCTTCAACAGGATTCGACCTCGAATCCAAGACATGCCACTCCGCCAAACCAACAACACACAGAGATATAAACTCCGCTGTTTAAACCTGAAGAAAAAAGCTTTGGGGTAAAGCTCGCCCCCGCGAGACTTCAACTCCAAGGTCGCTTCCCTAAATAAAACCACTGGAATTTACACTGATCGAGGCTTGATGACAGGACGCCTAGGTTCGAAGACCAATGGCTCTAACGATAACTCGCAATCAAAACTTGCGAGAATTTTACTCATCAATGGAACACAAAGTACTCACACATGGTCTCCGCACGACCCCAAGCGATAAGATAAATCCTCAAACAGCCCATAAAAGAAAATGGTCTCATACTCCTCGTTCTAAGCATTCCTCGGCACTGAAGTGCCCGATCCCTTTAACTAATGCTACTCTCCAGAAGAACACAGTACCAACCTACCTTCTGAGGTTCCTTGTACTCAAGACGACTCGAAACAAGAGAGACATAGCGCTTTAAGATTACCACCAGAAGGAACAACCTACTTTATATCCAGGATCCTTAAGACTCGCTCAACAGAAACAACCGAACATTCCTCTGCGGTTGACACAACTCGCTCCTTGCCCAACGACAAAAGATCCAATACACTTCAAAAGGAAAAGCGATCACTAGCAACCACCAAGTGGTCCACTAATAATTTAATCAACCCTACCGAGGAACATCTCAACGACACAATTGTCCAAGAAGGTTTGCATTGAGTCATACACAACCTTCCACTCAATCGACCACGATAAAAAGTACAATCATTGAGTGAGCTCAACCATAATCATGAACCCAATTGTGACACCTCGGAGTGTCGTAACCTTATTATTGAGCATGATAAGGTTAAATACAGTATGAGATGTGGAAATAAGGTTAAGATCATAAGGATCGGGGGTTAATAACGTTTTCGGGCCGTTTCCGGGCCGTTTTGAAGTTTTGGGCCTTCCTGGGAGTTTTGGGCCTTGGTGGGCTTTGGTGGGATGGATTAGGACTCGTAACGGACTAGGGATTGGGTTGAGGGCTGTTAAAAGGGGCTCCCCTGCCCCCTTGCGCCCCCACCTCAGCCCCTTGCGCCCCCACCTCCCTCTTGCGCCCTCTCCTCCCTCTCCCTAAGCCCTAGCCCCCCAAAACCGTCGCACCCCCTCCCTTTCCTCCACCTCCACACCACCTCCCTCCACCCCTTGCTGCCCTAGGGTGGTCTCCCCACCCTGCACCTTGTGGAGTCATCCCGTGGAGCGAGGAGGCGAGAGCAAGGAGCGAGGAGCGAGGAACGTGGAAGCGAGGAAGCGGCTTCATCGCGAGGAGATTCATGCGGAGATTGATTGGAGTTTTGCGCTTTGGGCAAAGGTATGAACATGAGGATCCTTGGATTTGATCTAGGTACTGTTATTAGGTGTTTATCAAGTTTTTTAGATCAATTGGAGGCGCTGGTTTGAAGTAATTTGGGTTAGATCTAAACTTGTCCACGTTTCTGTTTTCGGGCAGATTGAGCAGTCGAACTAGGGTTCGAGTTTCCGTCGATTTAGAATCCGAATCAGACCGTACGGACTTCTAGGAAGTTGTAGATAATTTAATTATCTTTCCGTGGACGTAAAGCACGTTAATTTCCGATCAGCCGTTTGAAAGTTATGGCTGTTTTACCGAGCGCCTAAAAATCTGTGATGTAACTGGAACAGATTGTGGTAATCTGTAGATTAAACAATTTTAGAGTCCGAATCAGTCTTTCCTATAACTAGAAAAAGTTGGGAAATTTCCTAAGCTTCGCGACGGTGTACTCGTTTATTCGATTTGGAGTCCCAGAACTCAAGTTATGCCTTTTGCAAGGCTGCTGTTCACTACCGGGACAGAACCTCTGTTTTAGGTTTTGCGAGTAGTTGGCAATGTCGGGTTAGATGGGGCGTGTGTACTGTTTTGAGGTTATGATTGTGAGTGTGTGATGCCTATGTGCAGGTGGTGTGACCCGGAGTTCCCTCTTCTTCCGCCAATCCGTTGCGACGTGGTTGAGGCAAGTGTGTTGTGATGGATAGCAAGTTGTAGGTTGCATGTTGAAATTAGATGGAATTGCCTACATGATATATGTCCACTTGCCATGTTTTAATGATTGATATGATATGATGAGCATGTTTAACATATTATGATGCCATGTGTTAATATGTGAATTGAATATGATATTTGGCATGGTTGCATGCATGTCATGAGATAGAGCGAGGGCGGTGAGAAAGTCATAGCTAGTCCGGCAAGGTCGGTGAAAGTTATGACTAGTCCGAACGCCATTGAGTAAGTCCTATGTCGTGATTCCATCCACGTGGTGTTTGGAAGCGAGTAGGCACCCTCCATCTTCGGGATGGAAGGGGAAAGGGTGCACACCGTGGTGTGTACTTCCCATACCGGTATGAGGTTCAGGTCGAGGAGCAATGCATTACATCGCATACAAATTGATGATGATATTGATAAGTATTCATGAATGAGATGTTATACATGCTGAAAGATGTTATTGACTTGTTATGCTTGTTGTCCATTGCGGTATGCTTCTTTGAGTTTTCGAACTCACCCTTGTGTTTTCTTGTTGTTTTAGGTACCATGAGAACGGCATGCGGGGAAAGGAATAGTCACACGCTCACCGTTGCTTCACCTTAATGTTTCCCAAGTCAATTCATTTAGTTGGATAATAAATTGCGTGTGATGGTCTTTAAAATTAAGTCTTAGCTTGGTTAATGAGAGTTCTATTGTTTGTTTGACACTTGGAACCTTAAGAGCTTAATGTTAGTCTCTTATTGTCGTTAAGGCTTTATTTATTGCTGTTTTAGATGTTTCTCTTATTGCCATATAATGCTATATTGTTGTTGTGCCTTAATTTCATGATAAAACAAAGGAGGTGCTGCCGAAATTTCGGTTTTAGTCTATGCGCCTTTGGAATTTTATGTTAAATGTGGTATTTAGATGTTGTTTAGCTTATGTTTGGTAACATTCAGGCATAGTGAATGCCGGGGTGTTACAGTTGGTATCAGAGCGGGCTGTAGGTCCTTGGAATATGTATTTTTAGTGTCATACCTTAAGTTGCAACTAAAATATGATGTGGAATAACTTAGAAACATGGCTTAGGTCCTAACTAAAATTTTGTTATAGGATAGCAACATTAAAACTTGCAAAAGTGGTATAACTAATCTAAAATTTGACACACTTGGTTGCACCATGGGATGGGGTTTTGGTTCATCATTGCATTGCGCTTAATTATTTAATGAAGGATATGCTTATGATGATGTTTGATCTATGATCTTGATTGTGTGATTTTGTGTTTATGTTTTTGTGTTTGGATGGTTGTCTGTCTAAGCAGCCATGCCAAGGGGTAGAGGCCGTGGACGCCGAAGTGGCCGTGGAGGCCAGGGTGAGGCTCCCAGAGGAGTTGCGTGTCGTATAAATGATTGGATTGTTCCTGTTGTGGTGATAAAAGTGGGGTTGTGGTCGAAGGGTTTCCTGGTCACCTCTTTTTTGGTTCATAGTAGCGGTGAGGTTGTGGTGTGGCGGTTAGCGCCATCACCGAAGAACTATTAACCCCCGTAGGAGAAAAGTGCTTATCCTTTACATCCTTGATCGGGTAGTTGACTGGAGTCAAATAGAAGAGTTGATGGTGGTTCCCTTCGGATGTTCTCTGCCGTTACGGTGCGGTTTCATTGTTTTTCTTGGCTTTAGTTGAGCTGAACCAAAAGAAAAGTGTTTTGTATTGGATTTTTCGCGGATCGTTCCGAGTGCAAGGTGGTGAGCACTGTGCGAGTGTGGTTGGAACCGGGAGTTGCAACCCTTTGTGGCAAGCCTGGCCATATGGGGCGAGTCTGGATGAACCCCTAGCATCATCAGAGTGGGAGGACGGTGCCTTCTCCTCCCACCAGCGGCGTCTTCTAGAGGATCGGTGCACATGATGGCTGCTCTGTTTCTCGGCCCACCCTTTGCGTGGCGCCACCGCCCTTAGTGCCCGCAGCCGTGCTCTCCTCAGTTGCCTCCTCCGCCCCGACCTTGTTGGGGCATCGGCTGGTCGGGGCTCCTTCTTTCAGCGCCACCAGGAGTGTACTTTGCGGCCAGCCGGTCGTCAGGGCATCAGAGGTGGTTTCGTGTACTCTGCTCGTGGTCCGTTGATGCCTTTGTTCTATTTGATTAGGAGCATCCTATTCTTTTGTGTCGCCGGAGTTTGCTAGTAGAGCTAAGTTGGGAGTTCAGCCATTTTACGAGTCCGTGTTAGTCGATTCTCTGGGGAGTTTGATTGCTAGTTCTTTGGTTTGCCCTGGTTGCACCATTGCCCGTGATGATGGTTTCTTTGCCAATCTCATGGTGATCCAGTTGGCTCCTTTTGATGTCATTTTTGGGCATGGGTGTTTGCATCGGTCACCGTGCTAAGATCTGTTGTTTCTGAAGACAGTTGCCTTGCAGGCCCGTCAGGGGAAGAGTTGACCTTTCGTGGTGGTATACCCTCCGGTTCCGTCTTTGCTTTGACTAGTTTGTTTTACGGTGCGTTTGAGGTACATTGGGTTTCCTCATGACTTTGTCACGAGAAACCATCTTCCTCGATTCCCATTGAGGAGATTTACGTAGTGAAGGAGTTCGTTGATGTGTTCCCTGGCCGAGTTGCACGGTCTACCTCACAGCGTGAGGAATGTGGAGTTTCGTATTGATCTTGCTCAGGGCACTCGACCTATTTCTATCTCTCCATACCGCTTAGCTCGGCCTTTTCAAGGCGAGTTGAAGAAGCGATTGGAGGATCTGCTGGCCAAAGGCTTCATTAGAGCGTAGCGTATCGCCATGGGAGCACCCGTCCTCTTCGCCTCGAAGAAGGATGGAAGTTAGGCGTATGTGCATTGACTATCGTGCTCTTAACCAAGTGGCATCAAAAACAAGTATCCTTTGCCTGCATCGAGGATCTGTTTGACCAACTGAAGGGAGCAAAGGTGTTCTCCAAAAATTGATCTTCGATCGAGGTATAATCAGATCCGTGTAAGGAAGCGAGGACATTGAGAAGACCGCTTTCTCCACTAGGTATGGGCATTATGAATTTAAAGTTATGTCTTTTGGACTAACTAATGCTCCTATTTGTCTTTATGGAGGCGATGAGCAGTATGCTACACAAGTACCTTGATGAGTTTGTGGTAGTGTTCATCGATGACATTCTGATTTACTCTAAATCGGAAGAGGAGCATGAAGCGACACTTGAGGCTTATCTTTGAGTACCCTGAGGAGAATCAATTCTTTGCTAAGGTGAAAAAGTCACGAGTTCTGGATTTGAAGTGGGTTTTCTTGGCCACATCATCAATCCGGAGGGCATATCGGTAGATCCTAGCAAAGTCTCAAGGGATTTTGGATTGGAAGAGGCCTTCCAATGTCAAAGAGGTGCGTAGTTTCCTTGGGTTAATTTGGATACTATCGGCGTTTTGTGCAGTGATTTCTCTATCATTGCCAAGCCACTTTCACAAGCCCGACTCGAGAAGGGGATGAAGTTCCAGTGGAGTGCAGAGTGTGAGCACGGCTTACACTTTGAAGGAGAAGTTAGTATTTGCTCCACATTCTTACCCTTCGACACCTGGGAAGCGCTTCACTGTTTATTCTCGATGCTTCTCGGTTGGGACTTGGTTGTGTGCTCATGCAAAATGGCAAGGTGATTGCTTATGCTTCGAGGCGGTGAAAAAGCATGAGCGGAACTATCCCACCCATGATCTTGAGCTAGCGCCCGTGGTGTTTGCATTGAAGATATGGAGGCATTATTTGTACTGCAGCCCGAATCTTGTGATATTTTTTATCACAAGAGCCTCAAGTACATCTTTACTCGTAAAGATTTGAACTTGAGGCGGAGGAGGTGCCTAGAATTGATAAAGGATTATGACCTCACTATCCGGTATCATCCGGGAAGGCAAATGTGGTGGCCGACGCTCGATCGCAAGACAATGCCCTGTTGTTGATTGTCTTGTTGCTGATTTTGAAGCGGTTGGGAGTCTCCTCTTGCTTTGCCGGGACCGTGCAAGCTGAAACTCAATTGATTCTTGAGTCGTGATTCCCGAGCGTGTCACGGGAAGGCACAAGACATGATCGTTTGCTCAGCCCAGTGAGGAAACGCCTTGAGGATGGCAAGTCGGGAGACTTTACCGTTGATGATGCGGGAGTTTTGAGGTTTCAGGCCGTGCATGCGTGCCCGAATCTCAAGTGAAAGAAGACATTCTGAGAGAAGCTCATCGCACTGCATACGGTCCATCCCTGGAGAGACCAAGATGTGCAGGGGACTTGAAGAAGAATTTCTGGTGGAAAGGATGAGAGTGGATATTGCCAAGTTTGTGGCGTCTTGTGGATTTGCCGGAAGATCAAAGTGAGCATAAGCGTCCGGCTCATTCTGACCATTGGAGGTTCTGTGTGGCCATGGGATGACATCTCCATGGATTTAGTGGTTGGTCTACCTCGTTCTCCCACGAGGAAGGATCTTTGTTTGGGTTGTGGTGGACCGTCTCGGCAAAGTCTGCGCATTTCATTCCCATCCGCCCACGACCAATTCAGCGAGTTGGCTCCCCATCTATGTGCGGGAGATTGTGAGATTGCATGGTGTACCCAAGACCATTATCTCGATCGGGATGCTAAGTTCGTCTCAAGTTAGGAGAGTTTGCGAGTGCTTTGGAGTGCACGCTTTGCCTTAGTACCGCTTTTCACCCTCGAGGCAGATGGCGATCGAGCGTGCCATCCAAACTTTGGAGGACATGCTCAGGGGCCTGTGTGATGGCTTGGAAGGGTAGCTGGGAAGACCATTTGCCTTGCGAGTTTGCTTACAATAACGGCTATCATTCCAAAATCCGGCCTGCTCCTTATGAGGTCTTTGTATGGCCGGAAGTGCGTCGCCGCTTGTTGGGATCTTGTGGGCGAGAGAGCTATTCTTGGGCGGATTGGGTTCAGCCAGACTGTTGATCGTGTCGGAGGTTCGGCAAAACCTTCTCGCGGCCTGAAGCGGACGAGAAGAGCTATCTTGATGTGGTGGCGGCGAGACTTGGAGTTTGAGGTGGGTGATAGCGTACTCTTGCGAGTATCTCCCACCAAGGGTGTGGTGCGTTTGGCACCAAAGGAAAGCTCAGTCCAAGGTATGTTGGGCCTTTTCCTATCCTCGCCGAGTTGGCGAGGTTGGCCTATCGCCTAGAGCTACCGGAATCCATGCAAGGTGTGCATGATGTGTTCCATGTCTCGATGTTGAGGAAATACTTGCACGATCCGGAGTTGGTGGTTCCATTGGAACCATTAGTGCTTCAGGACCTCACCTTCGAGTCGTCTGTGGAAATTTCAGGGGACGTCGAGCGAGTGATGAAGAGCAGGGCGCTTAAGTTTGTCAAGGTCTGTGGTCACATCGGACCGAGAGAAGCGACAGGAGGCGGAATCTCGCATCTTGAAGTATCCCAGCTTTACCTCAGGTATGTGATGTGAAAATTCGACCTTTTGGTTTTCTTTGGGTTTCGTGTTGGTGCGTTTAGATTCGAGGTCGAATCTGTTGAAGGGAAGAATGTGACACCTCGGAGTGTCGTAACCTTATTATTGAGCATGATAAGGTTAAATACAGTATGAGATGTGGAAATAAGGTTAAGATCATAAGGATCGGGGTTAATAACGTTTTGGCCGTTTAGGGCCGTTTTGATTTTGGGCCTTCCGGGAGTTTTGGGCCTTGGTGGGCTTTGGTGGGATGGATTAGGACTCCGTGAACGGACTAGGATTGGGTTGAGGGCTGTTAAAGGCTCCCCTGCCCCTTGCGCCCCACCTCAGCCCACTTGCGCCCCACCTCCCCCTCTTGCGCCCCTCTCCTCCCTCCCCTCCCTAAGCCCTAGCCCCCCAAAACCGTCGCACCCCTCCCTTTCCTCCACCTCCACACCACCTCCCCTCCACCTTGCTGCCCTAGGGTGGTCTCCCCACCCCTGCACCTTGTGGAGTCATCCCGTGGAGCGAGGAGGCGAGGAGCAAGGAGCGAGGCGAGGAACGTGGAGCGAGGAGCTTATTAGCGAGAGACTCATGCGGAGATTGATTGAGTTTTGGCGCTTTGGGCAAAGGTATGAACATGAGGATCCTTGGATTTGATCTAGGTACTGTTATTAGGGTGTTTATCAAGTTTTAGATCAATTGGAGGCGCTGGTTTGAAGTAATTTGGGTTAGATCTAAACTTGTCCACGTTTCTGTTTTCGGGCAGATTGAGCAGTCGAACTAGGGTTCGAGTTTCCGTCGATTTAGAATCCGAATCAGACCGTACGGACTTCTAGGAAGTTGTAGATAATTTAATTATCTTTCCGTGGACGTAAAGCACGTTAATTTCCGATCAGCCGTTTGAAAGTTATGGCTGTTTTACCGAGCGCCTAAAATCTGTGATGTAACTGGAACAGATTGTGGTAATCTGTAGATTAAACAATTTTAGA
Organism: Rhipidocladum racemiflorum; assembly: GCA_036346355.1. Classification (NCBI taxonomy): domain Eukaryota; kingdom Viridiplantae; phylum Streptophyta; class Magnoliopsida; order Poales; family Poaceae; genus Rhipidocladum; species Rhipidocladum racemiflorum. Next base: position 52,743,621 of record CM070577.1, on the reverse strand, counting down.
GTCCGAATCAGTCTTTCCTATAACTAGAAAAAGTTGGGAAATTTCTAAGCTTCGCGACGGTGTACTCGTTTATTCGATTTGGAGTCCCAGAACTCAAGTTATGCCTTTTGCAAGGCTGCTGTTCATGCCGGACAGAACCTCTGTTTTTAGGTTTTTGCGTAGTAGTTGGCAATGTCGGGTTAGATGGGGCGTGTGTACTGTTTTGAGGTTATGATTGTGAGTGTGTGATGCCTATGTGCAGGTGGTGTGACCCGGGAGTTCCCTCTTCTTCCCGTAATCCGTTGCACGTGGTTGAGGCAAGTGTGTTGTGATGGATAGCAAGTTGTAGGTTGCATGTTGAAATTAGATGGAATTGCCTACATGATATATGTCCACTTGCCATGTTTTAATGATTGATATGATATGATGAGGCATGTTTAACATATTATGATGCCATGTGTTAATATGTGAATTGAATATGATATTTGGCATGGTTGCATGCATGTCATGAGATAGGGCGAGGCGGTGAGAAAGTCATAGCTAGTCCGGCAAGGTCGGTGAGAAAGTTATGACTAGTCCGAACGCCATTGAGTAAGTCCTATGTCGTGATTCCATCCACGTGGTGTTTGGAAGCAGTGAGCACCCTCCATCTTCGGGATGGAAGGGGAAAGGGTGCACACCGGCGGTGTGTACTTCCCATACCGGTATAAGGTTCCGAGGGAATTAGAGCAATGCATTACATCAGCATACAAATTGATGATGATATTGATAAGTATTCATGAATGAGATGTTATACATGCTGAAAGATGTTATTGACTTGTTGTTATGCTTGTTGTCCATTGCAGTATGCTTCTTTGAGTTTTCGAACTCACCCTTGTGTTTTTCTTGTTGTTTTAGGTACCATGAGAGCGGCATGCGGGAAGAGGGAATAGTCACACGCTCACACGTTGCTTCACCTTAATGTTTCCCCAAGTCAATTCATTTAGTTGGATAATAAATTGCGTGTGATGGCCTTTAAATTAAGTCTTAGCTTGGTTAATGAGAGTTCTATTGTTTGTTTGACACTTGGAACCTTAAGAGCTTAATGTTAGTCTCTTATTGTCGTTAAGACTTTATTTATTGCTGTTTTAGATGTTTCTCTTATTGCCATATAATGCTATATTGTTGCTGTTCCTTAATTTCATGATAAAACAAAGGAGGTGCTGCCGAAATTTCGGTTTTTAGTCTATGCGCCTTTGCTGGAATTTTATGTTAAATGTGGTATTTAGATGTTGTTTAGCTTATGTTTGGTAACATTCAGGCATAGTGAATGCCGGGGTGTTACACCAATTGGTCCACCTACAACAACTCAAACCCCAAAGCGCTAAAACCACTTTGGAAAGGATCCGGCAACATCCAAAGAGCAGACACATTTTTTTTTCTAAACCAAATCAAAAAGAAAACACAAACCTCTAACACCACAACCAAAAATATCACAATTTATTCGTTCTCTCTTTTCATACTAGGAAGAAATGGAATTTCGATACATGACAAGAATGCACACTTTTCAAGAGCACTCCGGATTAGTCATATATCCATATATGACTTTCTCACCGACCTGGCTCATCGGCTCCTTTATGATTAAATATGCATAAACAATGTCTCGTTTTCCTTTTCATCATTCATTCATCATGTAACAACGGTACCGAATAGTCATTCACCAAATGACTTCTTCCTCGGTATCAAATAATGGAAACACAATTAACATCGAAGGTTGCGGAAATTCATATAGACTATGACGGCAGCATAGTTGTTAGTAAAACACCACGTCACACCACATCCCACATCAATTGAAAACTGAACTTGCAAAACATTGCATTTCATCCTAATTCAACATTTTGGAAGAGAACATCAAAATTTCAAGTCGAGCATCTGCTCCCACAACCGTCACAAATTTTTTTTCCTCAAGGAGAGGGAAACTCATTTCAAAAAGGGAACACCTCACTAACAAAATCACTTTGTAAAATATTCATAAAATCCACCTTTTTGAAGCACTCGCAAACATCACACACATTTTCCAAATAACTCCAACTTTAGCCAAAAAGAGTTACAAATTAAACCTCAAGAGTTTCCAACAAAAACCACTATGTCCATCTGCTTCCTTAAAAACTTATTCCAAAGATAATTCAGGGTGAACGCGAAGGAGCGCGATCCACTCAAAAACTTTTGGGTGTAAAACCATACACATAGCATAAACTGAACAAATTAGCCAAAACCCAAAAAAATGGGCACCAATCTCTACGAGTTTTAGGGAGACTCTGAAACACAACATGAAGAACACCTCGACCAAAAACATTTAACCAAGATAGCAAACAATCAAACTAGACCAAAAGGTTTTATACACAAGCTCAGCATGAGACCCACCATATCTAGTATTCCACTATCCTTAATATTTAAGCATTCAATATTCACTATTTACTCATCGAGAAGCCCATCATAATTCAACCAAAAGCTACATAACCAATATTCCTCTAGTTACCTTTCCCAACACTTATAAATAAAGTTCATGACAATTATTAAAAGACAACTAACCAATACTACCTCAAAAAGATCCCCACAGACCAACACATCATATAACAACGTATTCTCTATTTCAAACATGGCACTTCAACAGGTACTTGAGCATGACCAACCTACCAATTTTATACAATCCATACGTCAATTTCTCGACAACAAAACTTACTAAATCAATAAATGACTTCAACACATACATGTTATCTCTACAAGACAAAATTCATGAGTATGATTCTAGGATATAAATTCATCAAGAATAAAATCCTACATCATGTTAATTATCCATGGTCCACTCCATTACAACATGTTACAATAACCTCCATTTTTAACAAGGATTTTCAACAATTAATCTAAGTAATTAACACCACTATTAAGTCATCAATATCAATAACTTGCATAATCATCAATCAACAACATTACCTTTAGCTACCCTATACATAGGTTATAACAAAATTACCACCACACAACATACTCCAACTATTTAAAATAGATTGAATACTAGCATTAACACTGCTCTTAACAACATCATGAACAATAAGTCTTATGTCTTCTCAATTGATATCAATACTAGCATTGTATAGACACAACTGCATGCTTCCAAATATACTAGTAGTTTGCAACAACATAAATAGCAACTCTAATCAACTTCCAAATTAAAGCCACTAGTCAACATGATTAAATTCCTCTATTAACCCGTTAGATTAGAACATCTTTAAACAACCGGCAAGGTTTCTTTAACAGTATCATTAATTTACATCATCTTAATGTTCTTACTATGCATCAAGGTTTAAACTTTTAACATTAACGAGGATCACAAGCACTTTTAAAGCAAGGCAATAGATTCTAAGCATGTACATTAACCCATTTAATCATTCTCGCTACAGAGTAAACTACAACACTAGTAGTCTATTTATTTTAAAGCTGGAGGTAACAACCGCATTGAATTGTTTCAACTCACAAATTAACTTAACAATACGCCATCCCATAAACCACATTGGTATATGCTACATAACATGCTAAACAACAATTCTTACTAGGGACAAACGATTTCAGTCAAAAGACTACTTACTTTGTTTGCAGCATTTTTGTTTTAAAAACTCATCCCAAATTCATAAGGAAACTTGACTCTCAAAATTGCAATGAGACAAACCCAAACTTGGTCATGCAAAAGGAATTCTCCAAAACACTTTTCAATATCAAAGGCTCTGTCGGGACCCGGATCTGCAAATCCGGACCCTCTGTGTATTCTGTACTAGTCCAGGATCACGCTAGTACACACAGTCATACAGGGTTGAATATCACATCCATACATAGGGGAAATATAAATAAAGTACTTCAGCATTAATATAAACTGATTACAAGACCTTGAGGTCACCTTACCAAAAGTTTGCCTCGCAGGGCTTACAATAACAAAACTGAATAACCAGCAGCGGAATGAAGAACGTTGGTGACTCCCATCAGTATGCCACAGGCAACTGACAAGGTTCAACTCCTAGATAATCGCCTCCTCATGGAACTTCACCTTCTTTGAAGTTGTAGTCTTCTCCTCAACTGATGATTGTGTTGAAAGTAAGGGTGAGGATACAACATACTCAGCAAGTCATGCACAAAGGTGCAATCCTATTACTATATGCATGGCTTCTTCCAAAGGAATGGCTTAAGTGGTTAATTTGCATCAAGCAGCATTTTGCTTTGATTAAATACTCTTAATAGATTCAAAAGCAGTAAAACCATGTTATATAATAAGTTATCAATCTCTTTTTAAACAATTCGGCTCAAAGCCGTAATTTACTTTAGCAATTGTCTCTGGCACTCGCCCACCCATTCCCACATGGCCACATTTCATTTTAGAAAAATCAAACCCTTGACTGTAATCCCCGAGCGTTGTCCAGTATCGTGGACTCGGCTATTCGAATAGATTTTTACACTCTGCAGAGGTTATGCACTTTACCCACAAGATACGATCAACTCACCACGTCTGCCGTGAATCGCCATTGTGACACCACGGAGAGTCGTAATCTTATAAAATGTGGATGTTGAGGTCAAAACATTATAAAATATGTAAATGGAGGTTAAAACTTTACGTTATGCCGTTTATAGCGTGTTTTTGGGCAGTTTCGGGTGTTTTGGGCCACTCCGGGGGACTTTGGGCCTTCGGGGTTGAGTTGGGCCACCGGTGGAAGGGTTTGGGCCCAAGGAGGGGACTTTTGGGTAGCCAAATCTGGCCCCCACCCCTTGGTGCGCCCCAAACTCCCTCTCCCAACACTAGCCGCCACCCCCTAGCCCCCCATGCGCCTCCACCCTTCCCCTTCCTCTCCATCTTCCCCCATGGCACCACCACCCCTCTCCTCCCCTCTCCACCTCCCTTGCTGCCCCTAGGGGAGTTTTCCACCTCAACACCTTGAAGATCCATCCATTGGAGCGCTCCGTGATGAGGAGATCCGGTGGATTTGGAGCGAGGAAGGAGATCGCGCGAACCGGAAGGAGATCCGTTGGGTTTTCGGTCGTCGGGCGAAGGTATGGCCATGAGAATCCTTGGGGTTGGTCTAGGATCTATTCTAAGGGTGTTTATCATGATTTTAGATCAATTGGTGGTGCTGGACTTGAGTTGATTGGTTTAGATCTAGATGTTGCCACGTTTCTGTTTTGGGACAGCATGAGTAGTCGACCTACGGTTCAGTTTTTCGCCAATTTAAACTTGGAATCTGGTCGTACAGACATTGAAGAAGTTGTAGGTAATTTAATTATCTTTCCTTGGACATAAAGAAAGTTAAATGCCGATCAGCCGTTTGAAAGTTATGATTGTTTTACCGAGCGTGTTAAAATCTGTGACGTGATTGGAACAGATCACGGTATTTTGTAGATTAAACAACTTTAGATTCCGAATCAGTCTTTCCCTATAACTAGAAAAAGTTGGGAAATTTCCTAAGCTACGCGAGGATGTACTCGTTTAATTGATTTGGAGTTTTAGAACTCAAGTTATGGCCGTTGGAAGTCTTCTGTCTCGGCGGGACAGAGCCTCTGTTTTTGGGTTTTGCAAGTAGGGTGCGAAGTCGGGTTAGATGAATGTTGTGTAATGTTTTGTGGGCATGTTTGTGAGTGTGTGATGCCTATGTGCAGGTGGTGTGACCCCGGGAGTGCCCACTACTTCTCATCAATCCGTCGCCGGAGGTTAAGGCAAGTGTATTGGAATGGGTAGCGAGTTGTAGATCGCTAGTTTTGATGAGTTGAAATTGAATTTATGATGCGATAACATGCCATGCTTTAATGCTTGCTATTGGTATGATGAAAATGATCCATTATGATTCTATGCCATGATTGGTTTAAGTAAATGTGCAAATTATTTTATGATGTTGGCATCTTTGCATTCATGGCATGAGACATGGCGAGGGCGGTGAGAAAGTCATAACTAGTCCGGTAAGGTCGGTGAGAAAGTTATGACTAGTCCGGAACGCCATTGAGTAAGACCTACATCGTGATTCCATCCACGTGGTGAATGGAAGCGAGGAGTAGGCACCCTCCATCTACGGGATGGAAGAGGGGAGAGGGTGCACGCCGACGGGTGTGCACTCAGCCATACCGGTATAAGCTTCCAGGAGATAAGAGCATTGCATTGCATCGCATTGCATACATGATGATGATGATATGTGAACAATGATTTTGAGACATGAATATGATGTTGAATATGAGATTATGACTTGACCATGAAGTTGAGCATGGTATGTAGTGATGTTACATTGAATTGTTTTTTTTTGGCCCATTGCAATATACTTGCTGAGTGATGAACTCACGCATATGTTTTATGTTGTTTTTAGGTACTTTGAGACCGGCATGCGGGAAATGGGTTTAGCTACACTTCTACACGTAGCTCCACATTCATAGTCTATGTTTAATCACTTGGAGACATGATAATAAGATTTGTGCCATGAAACTTGGTGCTCGGCTTGGTTTTGAGCTTAAGTTCATCTTTTGCTTCACTATAATTGGTGAAATGGTTGAATTCGCTGTTTGTAGATATAAGTGTTGCCATATCAATTGTTATTGCTGTTTTAGTTGTCATTTACCAAGCTATATCTTGTCTTACTATTGTTGTTGCTTCGAAGCATGAGAAACAATGGAGATGCTGCCAAAATTTTTGGTTTTAGCATTTGCTCCTTTGCTGTAATTTATGTTAATTTGTGGTATTTAGATGTTGTTTAGTTTATGTTTGGTAGCATTCAGGCATACTATATGCTGGGGTGTTACAGTTGGTATCAGCGAGAAAAACAAAACGGTTCTCCTTGTTGATTATCCTAGTTGGACTCCTTGTGGCACCAGCCCCCAACTTTTTTCCCCTTGTGCGCCCACCCATGGTGCCCTAGCCGCCACCCCCACCTCCCCTCTCCCTTGCTTGCGCCCCCATTGCTCCCCATTGCACCGCCACCTCTCCACCACCTCTCCACCTCCCTTGCTACCCCTAGGGGAGTTCTCCACCTCAGCACCTCGAAGATCCATCCATTGGAGCGCTCCGCGACGAGGAGATCCGGCGGAATTGGAGCGAGGAAGGAGATCGCGCGAGCGGGGAGGAGATTCGTTGGGTTTTCGGGCGTTGGGCGAAGGTATGGCCATGGGAATCCTTGGGGTTGGTCTAGGTACTGTTCTAAGGGTTATTATCATATTTTTAGATCAATTAGTGGTGGTGGAATTGAGTAGATCAGATGCAATCTAGAAGCTGCCACGTTCTCTGTTTCGGGCAGCATGAGCAGTCGACCTAGGATTTGGGTTTTCGCCAATTTAGATTCGGAATTTCGTCGTACGGCTGTTGAATAAGTTGTAGCTAATTTCAATACCTTTCAGTGGGTATAAAGAACGTCCAATTCTGCCCAGCTGTTTGAAAGTTATGCTCGTTTTACCGAACGTATTAAAATCTGTGACGTGATTGGAACAGATCACGGTATTCTGTAGATTAAACCACTTTAGATTCCGAATCAGTCTTTCCATATACTTAGAAAAAGTTGGGAAATTCGTAAGCTACGCGAGGATGTACTCGTTTAATTGATTTGGACTCTTAGAACCCGAGTTATGCCTTTTGGAAGGCTGCTGTCCCGATGGGACAAAACCTCTGTTTTTGGGTTTAGCGAGTAGTTTGCGATGTCAGGGTAGAAGAGGGTTTGCTTACTGTTTTGTGGACATGATTGTGAGTGTGTGGTCCATATGTGCAGGTGGTGTGACCCCGGGAGTGCCTTCTACTTCTAGACAATCCGTCGTCGTGGTTGAGGCAAGTGTATTGGAATGGGTAGCGGGTTGTAGTTGCAAGATTGGTTGAGATTGAATTTGCATACATGATATATTCACATGCCATGCCTTAATGATTGCCAATGATATGATGAATATGTTTATTATGTTGTGATGCCATGTGTTAGTGTACAAGTTATTTATGATGTTGGCATGTTTGCATACAAAGTAAGTAGTCTTTTTACAGAAATTGTTTGTCCTTAGTAAGAATTGTTGTTTAGCAGGTTATGTAGCATGTACCAATGTGGTTTATGGGATGATGTATTGTTAAGTTAATTTGTGAGTTGAAACAATTCAATGCGGTTGTTATCTCTAGCTTGAGAATAAATAGACTACTAGTGTTGTAGTTTACTCTTACCGAGAATGATTGAATGTGTTAATGTACATGCTTAGTATCTGTTGCTTTGTTATAAAAGTGCTTATGACCCCCGATAATGTTTAAAGTTTAAAACCCTGATGCATAGTTAGAACATTAAGATGATGTAAATTACTGATATTGTTAAAGAAACTTTGCTGGTTGTTAAAGATGCTCTAATGTTACATGTTAATAGAGAAATTTAATCGTGTTGACTAGTGACTTTAACTTGAAAGTTGATTAGAGTTGCTATTTTTGTTGTTGCAAACTACTAGTATATTTGCAAGTATCCTGTTGTGTCTATACAATGCTAATATTGATATCAATTGAGAAGACATAAGCCTTATGTGACACCACGGAGTGTCAAAACCTAATAAAATGTGAATGTTGAGGTCAAAAACATTATGAAGTGTGAAATTAAGGTTAAAACCATATGGTATGAGGTTTATTTGCGTTTCCGGGCCGTTTTCGGGGATTTGGGCCTTTCCGGGGTAGTTTGGGCCTAGGGGAAAGGGTCGTGGGCCTTGGTGGGGAAGAGTTTGAGTCCTTTTGGGAGTAGGAGACCAGGTTGGGGGGCTTTCCCCAGCCCTCATGGTGCCCCCACCCTGCTGGTTGCGCCCCCCACCTCCACGCCCTAGCCGCCACCCCCACTTTCCACCTCTCCCTTGCTTGCGCCACCCCTCCCCATTGCTCCCCATTGTTCCCCATTGCACCACCACCTCTCCACCACCTCTCCACCTCCCTTGCTGCCCCTAGGGGAGTTCCCAACCTAAACAACTCGAAGATCCATCCGTTGGAGCGCTCCGCGACGAGGAGATCCGGCGGAATTGGAGCGAGGAAGGAGATCGCGCAACCTGGAGGAGATCCGTTGGGTTTTCGGTCGTCGGGCGAAGGTACGGCCACGGGGATGCTTGGGGTTGGTATAGGAACTATTCTAAGGGGTATTATCATGTTTTTAGATCAATTGGTGGTGCTGGAATTGAGTAGATTAGATGGAATCTTGAGTTTGCCACGTTCTCTGTTTCGGGCAGCATGAGCAGTCGACCTAGGGTTTGGGTTTTCGCCAATTTAGAATCAGAATTTGGTCGTATGTCTATTGAAGAAGTTGTAGGTCATTTCAATACCTTTCAGTGGGTATAAAGAACGTCCAATTCCGCCCAGCTGTTTGAATGTTATGATCGTTTTACCGAATGTATTAAAATCTGTGACGTGATTGGAACAGATCATGGTTTTCTGTAGATTAAACCACTTTAGAATCCAAATCAGTCTTTCCGTATACTTAGAAAACGTTGGAAAATTTCCTAAGCTACACGAGTATGTACTCGTTTAATTCATTCAGAGTCTTAGAACCCGAGTTATGCCCTTTGAAAGGCTGCTGTCCAGACGGGACAGAACCTCTATTTTTGGGTTTAGCGAGTAGTTTGCGATGTCGGAGTAGAAGAGGGTTTGCTTACTGTTTTGTGGACATGATTGTGAGTGTGTGGTACCTATGTGTAGGTGGTGTGACCCCGGGAGTGCCTTCTACTTCTCGCCAATCTGTCGCCCGTGGTTGAGGCAAGTGTATTGGAATGGGTAGCGGTTTGTAGTTGCTATATTGGTTGGGATTGAATTTGAATACATGATATGTTCACATGCCATGCCTTAATGATTGCCAATGATATTATGAATATGTTTATTATGTTATGATGCCATGTGTTAGTGTACAAGTTATTTATGATGTTGGCATGTTTGCATACATGGCATGTTACATGGCCCGGGCGGTGAGAAAGTCATAACTAGACTGGGGAAGGTCGGTGAGAAAGTTATGACTATTCTGGAGATCCAATGAGTAAGTCCTACATCGTGATTCCATACACCGCGGTGAACGGAAGCAAGGAGTAGGCACCCTCCATCTTCGGGATGGAAGGGGGGAGAGGGTGCACACCGACGGGTGTGTACTCAACCATACCGGTATGAGTTTCCAAGGAGACATGAGCATCGCATCGCATTGCATACATAATGATGATGTTATTGATATGTGATCATGAATGAGAAGATAAACATGACATGAGTTGTTGTAGCCATGTGTTTGTTCTTGTGTACCATTGCAATATGCTTGCTGAGTGTTGAACTCACGCTTGTGTTTTCTTGTTGTTTTAGGTACCATGAGATCGGCATGCGGGGAAGAGAATTAGTCACACTTCTACACGTAGCTTCAGTCATTTGTCCCACAAGACATTCAATTAGGCTTTGACAATAAATTAAGTGTGATGCTTATTGCTTAATGATTTAGCTTTGCGATATGAGAGTCTTATTGTTTGTTTGGCTCATGGAGACATTGAATGCTTGGAATTAGACTTATATTGTTGTCATGCATTTAATTATTGCTATTTTAGATGACGCTCATATTGCCTTATATTGCTATGCTATTGTGTTTCCTTCAATTCTTGTTAAAACAAAGGAGATGTTGCCGAAATTTCGGTTTGTAGCATTAGTGCCTTTGCTGTAATTTACTTGTAATTGCGGTATTTAGAGGTTGCTTAGTATATGTTTGGTAGCATTCGGGCATATTAAATGCCGGGGTGTTACAGTTGGTATCAGAGCAGGCTGTAGGTCCTTGGAATGTGTATTTTTAGTGTCATACCTTAGGTTACAACTAGAATATGATGTGGAATAACTTAGAAACATGGCTTAGGTTTTAACTAAAACTTTGTCATAGGATAGCAACATTAAAACTTGCAAAAGTGGAATAAGTAATTTAAAATTTGACACACTTGGTTGCACAGTAGGATGGGGTTTTGGTTCATCATTGCATTGCGCTTGATTATTTGATGAAGACTATGTCTATGATGATGTTTGATCTTTGTTCTTGATTATATGATGTTGTGCTTATGTTTATGTGATTGGATGGTTGTCTGTCTGTAGCAGCCATGCCGAGGGGTAGAGGCTGTGGTCGCCGTGGCCGTGGAGGCCAGGGGCGAGGTTCTCAGGGAGTTGCGGAGTCTGTAGCTGAGGGTAGCGCTTCGCTCAATGCTCATGGGCTAGCGCAGGAGGAGCTCCCGGCGGCACAGTCAGGGGCTGAGGTACCCGCCGCCAATGCGGATTTAGTTCAGGCTCTGCAGAGGGAGGTTCAGGAGCTGCGCCAGCAGTTGCAGGCTGCCCCTGCTGTTGTGCCTCCCCCTGCAGTGGCCCCAGTTGCTGCCCCCGCTGTGCCGGAGCTGAGGATGAGTCTCCGGGAGTGGATGTCCCTCCGTTTTGATACTTTTGACGGAACGGGCACGCCGATCTAGTCCGCAGATTGGCTGCGGTACATGGAGCGGCAGTTTGAGGTCCTATAGTTGACCTCGGTCCAGAGGGCTCGCGTTGTGGCCTTTCAGCTGAAGGGCCAAGCTGATATCTGGTGGGAGGGGGTTCTGGCTGCTAGAGCGCCCGCGCTTGGTCCGGTCACCTGGGAGTACTTTGTGGCTCGCTTCCGAGCAGAGTTCTACCCAGATTCTTTCCTTGAGCGGATGGAGCATACTCTGACGACTCTATCCCAGGGAAAGAGGTCGGTGGCAGAGTATGAGATGGAGTTCAACAGCGTGGTGCGCTTAGTGCCAGCTGTGGCAGCTGACGACAGGGAGAAGGCGAGGAGGTTCCATAGAGGCCTCAACCAGGAGTTCAGAGTTGTCATGGGGGTGACTGTCCCTCGTGACTTCTGCTCCGTGGTGGAGCAGGCGAAGGGCATGGAGCTCGAGTTGGAGCTCTCCAGGGATAGGCAGAACCCGGGTGGTTCAGGGGTTCCTGCGGCCCCAGGCAGGGGCCAGAAGAGGACCTTTGGTGGAGGAGGTGGGTCTTCTCAGCGACCCACCTTCAAGAAGTTCAATGGGGGACAGGGCTCATCCTCAGGGGCTAAGATGAGGCCGCCCCAGTCATCTTCCTCGCGAGCGGCTATTCGTCCTATGCCCGGGCAGGGCATGATGTGTTTCAAGTGCGGTGGTGAGCACCGTGCTTCGGAGTGTGGTTGGACCGGGAGTTGCAACCACTGTGGCAAGCCTAGCCACATGGGGCGAGTCTACCGGATGAATCCCGGTAGCATCATCAAGTGGGAGACGGTGCCTTCTCCTCCCACTCCAATGGCATCTTGCAGAGGATCAGTGCACATGATGGCGGCTCCTGCTCCTCAGCCGCCCTTTGCGTGGGCGCCACCAGTAGCCTATTGGTGCCCGCAGCCGTCGGCTCCTCCTCAGTTGCCCCCTCCACCCCCAGCTTTGTTGGGGCATCAGCCGGGAGTCGGGGCTCCCACTGTCCTGGCGCCACCAGGAGTGTACGCCTTGCCGACCGCCGAGTCAGCCGGGCATCCAGGGGTGGTTTCAGGTACTTTGCTTGTGGATTCAGTTGATGCCTTTATTCTGTTTGATTCCGGGGCATCCTATTCCTTTGTGTCGTCTGAGTTTGTTGGTAGAGCTAAGTTGGGAGTACAGCGGAGTTCTGAGTCTGTGTTAGTCAGTTCTCCTGGGGGTTTGATTGCTAGTTCTTTGGTTTGCCCATGTTGCACCATTGCCATTGATGATGAGGTTTTCTTTGCCAATCTTATGGTGATCCAGTTGGCTCCTTTTGATGTCATTTTGTGCATGGACTGGTTGCATCAGTACTGTGCCAAGATCTGTTGCTTTCGGAGGATGGTTACCTTGCAAGCCCCGTCAGGGGTAGAGTTGACCTTTCAGGGTGGTATACCTTCCAGTTCCATCTTTGCTTTGGCTAGTTTGTTTTCTGGTCACCGTTGGAGGCAGTTGGGTTTCCTTATGGCTATGTTAGAAAAGCCATCTTCTTCAGTTTCTATTGAGGAGATTCCTGTAGTGAAGGAGTTTGTCGATGTTTTCCCTGACGAGTTGCCTGGTTTACCTCCTGTGAAGAATGTGGAGTTTCGTATTGATCTTGTTCCTGGCACTCGACCTATTTCTATCTCTCCATACCGCTTGGCTCGTCCTTTTCAAGATGAGTTGAAAAAACAGTTGGAGGATTTGTTGGCCAAGGGTTTTATTCGGCGCAGTGTGTCACCTTGGGGAGCACCCGTCCTCTTTGTTTCGAAGAAGGATGGAAGTTGGTGAATGTGCATTGATTATCATGCTCTTAATCAAGTGACGGTCAAGAACAAATATCCTTTGCCTCGCATTGAGGATCTGTTTGACCAGCTAAAGGGAGCAAAGGTGTTCTCCAAGATTGATCTTCAGTCGGGGTACAATCAGATCCGTGTGAGGGAGCAGGACATTAAGAAGACTGCTTTCTCTACTAGGTATGGGCATTATGAATTTAAAGTTATGTCTTTCGGACTAACTAATGCTCCTGCTATTTTTATGGAGGCGATGAACAGTATGCTACACAAGTACCTTGACGAGTTTGTGGTAGTGTTCATCGATGACATTCTGGTTTACTCTAAATCAGAAGAGGAGCATGAGCGGCATTTGAGGCTTGTGCTGAACACCTTGAGAGAGAATCAATTCTTTGCTAAGCTGAAAAAGTGCGAGTTCTGGATTTCAGAAGTGGGTTTTCTTGGCCACATCATCAATCCAGAGGGCATATCCGTAGATCCTAGCAAAGTCTCAGCAGTTTTGGATTGGAAGAGGCCTTCCAATGTCAAAGAGGTGCGTAGTTTCCTTGGGTTGGCTGTCTACTATCGGCGTTTTGTGCAAGATTTCTCTATCATTGCCAAGCCACTTTTGCAGCTGACTTAGAAGGGGATGAAATTTCAGTCGACTGCAGAGTGTGAGCTCAGTTTCTGCACTTTGAAGGAGAAGTTAGTGACTGCTCCTGTTCTTACCCTTCCCGAGCCTAGGAAGCGATTCACTGTTTATTCGGATGCTTCTCGTTTGGGACTTGGTTGTGTGCTCATGCAAGATGGCAAGGTAATTGCTTACGCATCGAGGCAGCTAAAAAAGCATGAGCAGAACTATCCCACACATTATCTTGAGCTAGCCGCTGTGGTGTTTGCTTTGAAGATATGGAGGCACTATCTATATGGTGAGTCTTGTGATATCTTCACTGATCACAAGAGCCTCAAGTACATCTTTACTCAGAAAGATTTGAACTTGAGGCAGAGGAGATGGCTGGAATTGATAAAGGATTATGACCTCACTATCCAGTTGTAACATCACTTAATTTGCTTGTCACAAATGTTGCATTCCTTATCTGAGTTTTGGAGGGGCCAGTCGAATGATTAGCAGGCTATCAAATTCATCTGGTGTGAAAAAAAATTAGAGCACTCACCCACCTTTTTACCTAATCCCTTATCCACTTAACCCCCCCACTTCCCTCTCTCTCACTTCCTCTATTTTTCCATGTGGCTGAAATTTCCCCAACCAACTAGCTCCTTCCCCATTCGGTTTCTCCTCCCCATCTTGCTTTCCACGCCTCCAACAGCAGCAAGGAGAGCTCCCATGGCTTCCTCATCCCTCCAAGCTCAATGAAGAAGCTCCTGCACCACTCCATTGGCCGGCATCCAGCTCCACTCCTTCTCCTCCACCCGGTGCCCTCCAAGCAGCCCTTCATCTCTTGGTTCCTGTTGGTAAGTGGCTTGTCCCCCATGGATGGTTGCTTGTGAGCTCAGATCTGAAGTTCCTAGGCTGGATTGTAGAGGTTCTAGGGTTCTAGAGTTGAAATTTGTGGAGGGAAAGCTAGTTCTTTTGGAGGGAATACAGTTCCTGTTTTCGTGCAGATTCTGTGCTGTTCTTTGAGCTACGATTCGAGCTAATTAAAAGCATTTTCTGGGGGTCCGTATGTTGCGAAAGTTGTAGATAATCGAATTATATTTAATTGGAGTACAAGAACTCGAAAATCCATCCAGCTGTTTAAAAGTTATGAGCAAAATACTGTCGACTATCCTGATTAGGTTTTGCTGCGAGCAGAATTGTTCAACTGCTGTTTTGAGCTTCTTGTATTCCGATTGAGCTTTTTCATTTGCCTAGAGAAGTGTAGGATATTTTCTCTAGTTTGATAAAATGTACTTGTTTGTTAGATTTCAGTTTAAGAATCAAAAGTTATGTTGTTTTGAACTTGCTGCCCAGAAACTTGTTTTTTTGGATGTTCAGATTTTGGGATGAATGTTCAAAGGTTGATTAGAGGATCTTGGAGCCATCTCCTGTTTAATTGGTTGCCAGAGAAGTTGTAGCTAGTGCTCTCAACATTCTATAGAGCTCAAGAACACCCAATTTGGCCATACCATTTAGAAGTTATGCAATTTTTAGTACATGCTGTCCAGTTTGATGATTCTCTGAATGTTCAGACTTTGATCTGAATGTCAGAGTGCCATTTGATGACTTTAAATTGAAGTATTGAATGAATGGCTATGGGGTAACTGTAGTACATCCTCTTGTGCTCATTTAGAATCCAAGAACTTGTATTTTGGTTGAACCATTAGAGAGTTATGCAAGTTCTACCTCCTTGTTGTCCAAAATGCAACTATTAGTAGATTCAATTTTGAGTTGTGATTTTGAGCAAGATAGAGGCAGAATTTGGATTTAATTTTGCCTAGAGATAGCTAGAACTTTCTGAGTAGATGCTTAAAATGTCTTTGGTTGCTCAATTTGGAGTTGTTTAGCAAAAGTTTTGCTTTGGCAAAGTGGCTACTCAAACTTGTTTTGGATGAAATTTCAGATTTGGGGCAAGTTTGACTTAGGGAGTATCTATGTGGTTTGTTGTTGTTTGTTGACTCTAGATCTTGTGGAATTGAGTAAGTGATTATGTTTCCAGATGGAGTAGCTTTGGGAGTGACCTCTTCTTCCCGCCACTCCATTCCTCTCGGTAGAAGGCAAGTGTGTCATTTCGATTAAATGCTGAAATGGAATGAAGCATGCTTTGCTTTGTGATTTTCATCATGTTGATATTTATGTTGATGCAAATGTTAAGTTCGTAAATTTATTCATTTGTCCCTTGTGTGTGTGAATCGATTAGAGGCATATGAAGGTTAAGTATTTGTTAGTATTTTGGTTGATTTGATGATTATATTGATGAATATGAGAATGGATTGCCATGTGTGTATTCACTTATGTCCATGTGGAAGGATAGAAATGTTTGTTTATGCAATTTAATTGTGTTAATTGCATTCGTACATTCATAAAAGAAGAGGCGACCCATTCTGATGCGGGCCTCTATGTTCACACGTAGTGAACACGAAAGTCCTACCTCGTAGTCCCACTCATCGAGGTGAATGGGAGCGAGACAGTAAGAGTAGGCACCTTCCACGAGATGGAAGGGACGTGAGGGTGCACACCGACGGGTGTGCACTCGGCAGTACTGGTACGTGCATATAAAAAGAGCATACATGTGCATTGCATCGCTAACAATTGAGTTTTGTGTGTTAAATGGAGTTGTGAAGAGTTGGGATCGAATCGTGGACTCAACCAAAAAGATTCAATGAGGTATGTGTATGAAAAGGGCAATGAGGTAAGTGTAGCGGTACAATTGTTTATGTATTGGTTGAATCTTGTAAGAGTTACATTCTTAATGATGGGTTGGAATTGCTAACTTGTTATTCATATTGATTTGATGCACTTTGCTGAGTTTTCGAACTCACACTTGTTTGTTAATATTTTTAGGTACTTGGAAGAGCGACTTGCTGGGTTTGGGGCGTAGCTGCACCTCCACTGTGTCTCATGACATGTTTCAGACTTTTGGAATCAATTAGTAAATTTGTAGCTAGTTAATCTATTTGTGTAATCATGTGGTATTTAAGTTGAGTTGTTAATGAATGGATTTTTAGTAGTTGTTAATTGCCTACATGTCATGATGGTTGATTGATTTCATGACATGTTGAAATTATCATTGCTATATTGATAATTGTGATCTCTTTTGCCTGCTGAGTGGATGTCCACTTAGTAGGGGAGGTCTTGCGAAATTTTTTTTAGTGAAAATTAGATAGGTTTTGGTAGCACTTCGGGCACGTGAGGTGCCGGGGTGTTACAGTTGGTATCAGAGCGGGCTTTAGGTCCGTGGAATGTGAATGTAGCAAATTACTCTAGAGTAAACTAAAATGTTGACTCGGAAAACTAGAAACATGGCGTAGGTGTTTACTTGTTAAAATTTGGCCTTAGGGCAATAACCATAAAATCTGAAATAGAGTGGATAATTAATTTAAAAATTTGACACACACTGATGCACAGTAGGACAGGGTATGGGTATTATTGCTTTGCGCTTAAATGTTGTACTTAAGTTTTGATGTCGAATGCTAAAGTTGAAGATGCTTATTGCTTTGATTATGCATGATGTTATCGTTATTGTTTTGTAAGAGCTATTTGACTAATTGTGGTTAAGGGAGTTGTGGTGCCGAAGGGTTTCGGTTACCTTCTTCGGTTTTGGTGTGGCCACGGTAGAGACCGTGGTAGTGGTTGTGGTTGGGTAAAGCCACAACCAGAAGTTTGGAGTCTCTCGTAGGTAAGAGTCGTCGCCTTTTCGCGAGAAAGTTTAGAGAGTGGATGGAATTTGTTGGTTTCTTTTGGCTTCGTTGGTTGGAGTCAAAGAGAAGAATTTGAGTGATGGATCCTTTCGGATTTCTTTTGCTGTTCTTGCGATCGGGTGGTTGGTTCTTGGGTCTTTGTTGGTCGGGAACCAAGAGAAAGAGGTTGGTGATGAACCCTTCTGAATTTCTATTACTACCATTTTGATATTCAGTTTGGTTGACGGTTTTGCGGAGACAAGTATTATATTGTTCTCCCCATTTAAGAAAAATATTGAAGTTTTCTTGGTGTAAAACCCAAATCGTGTGGATTTTGGTGTTTCGGTTTTACCGGAAAAGATGTGGTTGATCTCTTGGTTTTTCCTTTTTCGTGGAAATTTCCTTGCAATTGCCTTCCTTCGTGGAGGTTGTAAATCTTGAAGTTTGGTTGAGGAGTCGTTGCATGTTGAGTTTAGGAATTCTCTTAAGCTTGGTAGTTTGGTCTTTTCGATGTTTCTTGGTGTTGTTTGTGTCTAAGAGCTGTGGCTTCCTTAAAGGTTGGGTACGTGACCCACAAGGATGTTCAAGATGTTAAGTCGGTGATGGGAAGTTGTAATATTGATGTGAAGTAAATTACCGTTTCAGTTAAAGTGGATTTGTTGGTTGTTTAAGGACAACCTCATTTATTGTGTGATAGAAATGATTAATCGAGATGGTGTAAAGTACCGGAATATGACGGAATAAAAACATGAGGATTGTTGGTTTTATTGCTTAGGGGTCAATTAATTTGTAAATTTACCCAATGACTTAATTGATGTCTAGTCAGGGAATGGGAGTATATGGAGTGATTGTATGAAAGGTTGAAATTGTCCTTGACGAATGTTTGCCTGGGATCTGTAATGGAAATATGATTAAGCGGAGGTCGTACCTTGTCGTTAGGAGTATTTATTGGTTGAATGAACTGGGGATATTGAATATATAACTTAGGGATTGTACAAAAGGTATTTGTTGATTACGCCGGAATGATTGTGAAGTGATGTGTTTTAAGCTTGGAATAACACGTTGTATGAATGATGGTTCGTTACGGTTAGTAGACCAAAAGAAGATGTTGATACGCGTCTTATGTTGAGTTAACTGGTAGGTTAATTGTGCTGAAGATGTGATAACGTGGTTCTCCTTGTTGATTGTCATGAGATAGACATGGTTTAGAGTTTTATGATAATATGACCGAGGGTGGTTATGTGAATAGTAGAAAGTAATCGAACAAAGATTGGATGTTATAACTTATGTTCAAGAGTGTTGGACTTTCTAGGATTTGGTGAATATGAAATCCTTAATGGCTAAGAGTATTGGACTGCGAGAGATGGAGGAATTCGAGTTAAACTTTCTTTTAAAGGTTTGCGAATTCAATTGATTGTATGATTTTCTGGGAGTGCATGCCTTTTGTTACGGTGTCCTAACTAGTGGGCAATAAAATTGCCCTGACTAAGTTCCATTTTATGTCAAGTTGTGGATTTGGCTTTGATGATTGGAAATGAAGATGAAAAAGTAGTTTTGGAAGTAATCGGTTCATAGAGTCCAGAATATTGT
The DNA here is from genome assembly GCA_036346355.1 of Rhipidocladum racemiflorum. NCBI lineage: Eukaryota > Viridiplantae > Streptophyta > Magnoliopsida > Poales > Poaceae > Rhipidocladum > Rhipidocladum racemiflorum. The sequence continues at coordinate 52,724,482 of CM070577.1, read as the reverse complement.
ACTTCATTGAATCATGCCAATCTTTGGTTTTGGCTAAGTTGTTTAATTTATGTTATGAATATGGGGGTTTAAACTCAAAGGTATATGAGTGGATCGCGCTTTTAGCGTGCAAATTGGAGTATCTCTGAAATCAATATTTAAAGGAAACAAATGAATATAATGGGTTGTGTTGGAAGCTCTTGAGTGAAAATACTTGTAAATACATTTTGATTAGAGTTGGATTTAATTGCAAAGCATGTATGTCGTTTGCGAGTGTTTCAAAAGTTGGAACTTTTGATTGCTCATAAGTGCTCTGTGGTTGTTTAAGAGCTGTTTTGGTTTGGTAAACGCTTGATGTTTGCTTTTGTGAAAATGAGTTGCCTCATTAAAGTTTCATGCGGTGTTTCTCTTCTAATGAAATTTTTCGCGAGGTGAAGTTTTGTGCCTTGATTTTAATGTGTTGGATATGGATTGAGTTGTTAAAGGGAATCGAGATTTCCTTTGCTTTCTAGCCTAAAAAGAAAGAATGGATAATTTCTAGCATCGGGCCATGCTTTGCAAGAGATTTGAGTTTCCCTTTTCTCTTTGAGAGATATTGTGGTGGTTGTGGATTCCTGTGTTTGATTTGAGAATCGGTTTTCTCTTCGAAAATGTTGATTTTGGTTAAAACGAGAAGGTTTGGCTTTGGTAAAGCGAGTTGAGTTGTCTTTGCTTGTTGAGAGCTTCTGTTAAAGATTTATGTGGAGTCTCTCTTCTAATTAGTGCTTCCCGATGCAAATTGTATCACTTTGATTGAGATTTGCTTCCTTTGCGACTTGACTTAGGAAAAGAGGAAGAGTTATCTTTGTATTTGGTCGAATTCTTTTCAAAGTGAATTGTAGCGCATGGGAAGTAGATGAATGTAGTTCGGCCGGTTAAAGAGAATTGCTATTTGTTGGCATCCTCGTTTGAGATAAGAATAGGAATGTTTATGAAATTACTGAGTATAATAGAGGAGTATACTCATAAGCTTGGTTATATTTGAGTGAAAGAATGTGAGGGTGAGACCCTCTTAGGAAAAGGGATTGATTGTGATGTGGTAATGATCTGTGGTCCTAGCTTAGGCTAGATGTACAACTTTGGTTGTGGTTTAAAAGGTAATTATGATGGAGATTGTTGATGTCGTGGTTCAAATTTTATTGAGAGTATCGTTTGGTGGTAATGAAGGTTATAGAAATTGTGATGTAAAATGTTCTGTCGTGAACATTTGTCCTAGCTAGTTGTCTTCAGGTATGAGACATGCTCGGGAGACGAGGGAATAAAAATGTAACATAGTTTGTGGTTGGAAGGAAGATATTGCCTATGTGGGCTATGTACTTAGATGACATTGGTGGGTGATGGTCCTTTTTGTGAAAAAGGGCAAATAATTTGAAATGGTAGGGTTATGTGAATTGAGTCCTTGGATTCAAGTTTGGAACCCCAGTTGTTCAATTAGATACCATTAATGATTCGGTTAGATGATTGTTGAAGAGGTGCCTCGCTTTGATCGCGTCACCTTGAGTTTGATGAAATGTGGTAGAGACTCTGAGAAAAGAGATTAGAGCTTTGTGAATGGAGTTGCAGGGGGAAATTTAGAGTTTACTTCGGATATTGGTATTATGTTCTTCAGGAAAAAAAAATCATTGATTGCCCTGTAGTGCCAAAGGGAAATTGTTTTGGGTTCATCAGGCCAATCCGAGGGTTGTATGATATGGAAATGTGGCATATCAATTTTCATGATGGAGCCCTTTTAGAGCGTGCCACTAAGAAAAATTCTTATGAGATTTCTGCTTCGGGAAATTCTTTGGACTCTAGTTTGGTAGGGAATTTTTGTCCCTCGCAACTTTTAGTAGAAAATGAAATGAATGTGGAATCGTGACTAGTTGCACTTAGTTGACCTAAGTCAAGTCACTTTTGTCAATAGTTGGATTTGGAAAGTTGGTTTGTCGTTTGCTTCTGTGTGAAGCCTTTGCGTGGGTGTTCTACTTGTTTTGTTTTGGGCATGGCAGTTTGGGGTCCCTTGTGGACTTGGTGTTTCGAGTCAAGCGTTCTTGGTCGGGGCCGAATTCCTTTAAGTGGGGGAGAATGTAACATCACTTAATTTGCTTGTCACAAATGTTGCATTCCTTATCTGAGTTTTGGAGGGGCCAGTCGAATGATTTGCAGGCTATCAAATTCATCTGGTGTGAAAAAAAATTAGAGCACTCACCCACCTTTTTACCTAATCCCTTATCCACTTAACCCCCCCACTTCCCTCTCTCTCACTTCCCCTATTTTTCCATGTGGCTGAAATTTCCCCAACCAACTAGCTCCTTCCCCATTCGGTTTCTCCTCCCCATCTTGCTTTCCACGCCTCCAACAGCAGCAAGGAGAGCTCCCATGGCTTCCTCATCCCTCCAAGCTCAATGAAGAAGCTCCTGCACCACTCCATTGGCCGGCATCCAGCTCCACTCCTTCTCCTCCACCCGGTGCCCTCCAAGCAGCCCTTCATCTCTTGGTTCCTGTTGGTAAGTGGCTTGTCCCCCATGGATGGTTGCTTGTGAGCTCAGATCTGAAGTTCCTAGGCTGGATTGTAGAGGTTCTAGGGTTCTAGAATTGAAATTTGTGGAGGGAAAGCTAGTTCTTTTGGAGGGAATACAGTTCCTGTTTTCGTGCAGATTCTGTGCTGTTCTTTGAGCTACGATTCGAGCTAATTAAAAGCATTTTCTGGGGGTCCGTATGTTGCGAAAGTTGTAGATAATCGAATTATATTTATTGGAGTACAAGAACTCAAAAATCCGTCCAGCTGTTTAAAAGTTATGAGCAAAATACTGTCGACTGTCCTGATTTGGTTTTGCTGCGAGCAGAATTGTTCAACTGCTGTTTTGAGCTTCTTGTAGTCCGATTGAGCTTTTTCATTTGCCTAGAGAAGTGTAGGATATTTTCTCTAGTTTGATAAATTGTACTTGTTTGTTAGATTTCAGTTTAAGAATCAAAAGTTATGTTGTTTTGAACTTGTTGTCCAGAAACTTGTTTTTCTGGATGTTCAGATTTTGGGATGAATGTTCAGAGGTTGATTAGAGGATCTTGGAGCCATCTCCTGTTTAATTGGTTGCCAGAGAAGTTGTAGCTAGTGCTCTCAACATTCTATAGAGCTCAAGAACACCCAATTTCGCCATACCATTTAGAAGTTATGCAATTTTTAGTACATGCTGTCCAGTTTGATGATTCTCTGAATGTTCAGACTTTGATCTGAATTTCAGAGTGCCATTTGATGACTTTAAATTGAAGTACTGAATGATTGGCTATGGGGTAACTGTTGTACATCCTCTTGTGCTCATTTAGAATCCAAGAACTTGTATTTTGGTTGAACCATTAGAGAGTTATGCAAGTTCTACCTCCTTGCTGTCCAAATTGCAACTATTAGTAGATTCAATTTTGAGTTGTGATTTTCAGCAAGATAGAGGCAGAATTTGGATTTAATTTTGCCTAGAGATAGCTAGAACTTTCTGAGTAGATGCTTAAAATGTCTTTGGTTGCTCAATTTGGAGTTGTTTAGCAATAGTTTTGCTTTGGCAAAGTGGGCTACTCAAACCAGTTTTGGATGAAATTTCAGATTTGGGGCAAGTTTGACTTAGGGAGTATCTATGTGGTTTGTTGTTGTTTGTTGACTCTAGATCTTGTGGAATTGAGTATGTGATTATGTTTCCAGATGGAGTAGCTTTGGGAGTGACCTCTTCTTCCCGCCACTCCATTCCTCTCGGTAGAAGGCAAGTGTGTCATTTCGATTAAATGCTGAAAAGGAATGAAGCATGCTTTGCTTTGTGATTTTCATCATGTTGATATTTATGTTGATGCAAATGTTAAGTTCGTAAATTTATTCATTTGTCCCTTGTGTGTGTGAATCGATTAGAGGCATATGAAGGTTAAGTATTTGTTAGTGTTTTGGTTGATTTGATGATTATATTGATGAATATGAGAATGGATTGCCATGTGTGTATTCACTTATGTCCATGTGGAAGGATAGAAATGTTTGTTTATGCAATTTAATTGTGTTAATTGCATTCGTGCATTCATAAAAGAAGAGGCGACCCATTCTGATGCGGGCCTCTATGTTCACACGTAGTGAACACGAAAGTCCTACCTCGTAGTCCCACTCATCGAGGTGAATGGGAGCGAGACAGTAAGAGTAGGCACCTTCCACGGGATGGAAGGGACGTGAGGGTGCACACCGACGGGTGTGCACTCGGCAGTACCGGTACATGCATCTAAAAAGAGCATACATGTGCATTGCATCGCTAACAATTGAGTTTTGTGTGTTAAATGGAGTTGTGAAGAGTTGGGATCGAGTCGTGGACTCACCCAAAAAGATTCAATGAGGTATGTGTATGAAAAGGGCAATGAGGTAAGTGGTAGCGGTATAATTGTTTATGTATTGGTTGAATCTTGTAAGAGTTACATTCTTAATGATGGGTTGGAATTGCTAACTTGTTATTCATATTGATTTGATGCACTTTGCTGAGTTTTCGAACTCACGCTTGTTTGTTAATATTTTTAGGTACTCGGAAGAGCGACTTGCTGGGTTTGGGGCGTAGCTGCACCTCCACTGTGTCTCACGACATGTTTCAGACTTTTGGAATCAATTAGTAAATTTGTAGCTAGTTAATCTATTTGTGTAATCATGTGGTATTTAAGTTGAGTTAATGAATGGATTTTTAGTAGTTGTTAATTGCCTACATGTCATGATGGTTGATTGATTCCATGACATGTTGAAATTATCATTGCTATATTGATAATTGTGATCTCTTTTGCCTGCTGAGTGGATGTCCACTTAGTAGGGGAGGTCTTGCGAACTTTTTTTTAGTGAAAATTAGATAGGTTTTGGTAGCACTTCGGGCACGTGAGGTGCCGGGGTGTTACACCAGTACCATCCAGGTAAGGCAAATGTGGTGGCTGACGCTCTCAGTCGCAAGACAATGCCCCCTGTCATTGATTGTCTTGTTGCTGATTTTGAGCGATTGGGAGTCTCCTCGCTTATGGGACCGTGCAAGCTGAAACTCAATTGATTCTTGAGTCAGCGATTCCCGAGCGGGTGCGGGAGGCACAGCAGCATGATCGTTTGCTCCAGCAGGTGAGGAAGCGCCTTAAGGATGGCAAGTCTGGAGACTTTGCTATTGATGATGTGGGAGCTTTGAGGTTTCAGGGTCGTCTGTGCGTGCCTCAGAAATCCCATGTGAAAGAGGATATTCTGAAAGAGGCTCATCGCACCCCGTACACGGTTCATCCTGGGGAGACCAAGATGTACAGGGATTTGAAAAAGAATTTTTGGTGGAAAAGGATGAGAGTGGATATTGCCAAGTATGTGGCGTCTTGTGGGATTTGCCAAAAGATCAAGGCTGAGCATAAGTGTCCCGCTGGTCTGTTGCAGCCATTGGAGATTCCTGTGTGTGCATGGGATGACATCTCCATGGATTTCGTGGTTGGCCTACCTCATACTCCACGAGGGAAGGATGCTGTTTGGGTTGTGGTGGACCGTCTCAGCAAGTCCGCGCATTTCATTCCTATCCGTACTACCAATTCAGCGAGCGAGTTGGCTCCCATCTATGTGCTGGAGGTTGTGAGATTACATGGTGTGCCCAAGACGATTATTTCTGATTGGGATGCGAAATTTGTGTCCAAATTCTGGGAGAGTTTGCAGAGTGCTTTGGGTACACAGCTTCGTCTTAGTACCGCCTTTCACCCTCAGACGGATGGGCAGTCTGAGCGTACCATTCAGACTTTGAAGGACATGCTCAGGGCCTGTGTGATGGCTTGGAAAGGTAGCTGGGAAGATCATTTGCCTTTGGCAGAATTTGCTTATAATAACAACTATCATTCCAGCATCCGGGCTGCTCCTTATGAAGTACTGTATGGCCGGAAGTGCAGATCGCCGCTTTGTTGGGATGCTGTGGGCGAGAGAGCAGTTCTTGGACCGGATTGGGTCCAGTAGACTGTTGATCGCGTGGCGGAGGTACGGCAGAACCTTCTTGAAGCGCAGAGCAGACAGAAAAGCTACGCTGATGCGAGGAGGCGAGATTTGGAGTTTGAGGTGGGTGATAGTGTACTCTTGCGAGTATCTCCCACTAAGAGTGTGGTTCGTTTTGGCTCCAAGGGAAAACTCAGTCTGAGGTATGTTGGGCCATTTCCTATCATCGCCCAAGTTGGTAAGCTGGCCTATCGTCTGGAGCTACTGGAGTCAATGCAAGGAGTGCATAATGTGTTTCATATCTCGATGTTGAGGAAATACTTGCATGATCCGAAGTTGGTGGTTCCATTGAAAAAATTAGTGCTTGAGCAGGACCTCACCTTTGAGTCCCGTCCTGTGAAAATTCTGGGGACTTCGGAGCGAGTGATGAAGAACAGGACGCTTAAATTTGTCAAGGTCCTGTGGTCACATCAGACCGAGAGAGAAGCGACCTGGGAACTGGAGTCTCGCATGCGCGAGAAGTATCCCGAGCTTTTCGCCTTAGGTATGTGATGTGAAACCTAGCTATCTTTCGCTTTGCTAGATGGCGTATTGGTGTGTCTTGAATTCGAGGTCGAATCTTGTTGAAGGGGGGGAGAATGTGACACCACGGAGTGTCAAAACCTTATAAAATGTGAATGTTGAGGTCAAAAACATTATGAAGTGTGAAATTAAGGTTAAAACCATATGGTATGAGGTTTATTTACGTTTCCGGGCCGTTTCCGGGGATTTGGGCCTTTCCGGGGGAGTTTGGGCCTAGGGGAAAGGGTCGTGGGCCTTGGTGGGGAAGAGTTTGAGTCCTTTTGGGAGTAGGAGACCAGGTTGGGGGGCTTTCCCAACCCTCATTGCGCCCCCACCATGCTGGTTGCGCCCCCCACCTCCGCGCCCTAGCCGCCACCCCCACTTTCCGCCAATCCCTTGCTTGCGCCACCCCTCCCCATTGCTCCCCATTGCACCACCACCTCTCCACCACCTCTCCACCTCCCTTGCTGACCCCAGGGGAGTTCCCCACCTCAACACCTCGAAGATCCATCCGTTGGAGCGGTCCGCGACGAGGAGATCTGGCGGAATTGGAGCGAGGAAGGAGATCGCGCGAACTGGGGGGAGATCCGTTGGGTTTTTGGTCGTCGGGCGAAGGTACGGCCACGGGGATCCTTGGGGTTGGTATAGGATCTATTCTAAGGGGTATTATCATGTTTTTAGATCAATTTGTGGTGCTGGAAATGAGTAGATTAGATGGAATCTTGAGTTTGGCACGTTCTCTGTTTCGGGCAGCATGAGCAGTCTAACTAGGGTTTGGGTTTTCGCCAATTTAGATTCGGAATTTGGTCGTATTGCTATTGAAGAAGTTGTATGTAATTTCAATACCATTCAGTGGGTATAAAGAACGTCCAATTCCGCCCAGCCGTTTGAAAGTTATGATCGTTTTATCGAACGTATTAAAATCTGTGACGTGATTGGAACAGATCACTTTTTTCTGTAGATTAAACCACTTTAGAGTCCAAATCAGTCTTTCCGTATACTTAGAAAAAGTTGGAAAATTTCCTAAGCTACGCGAGTATGTACTCGTTTAATTGATTCGGAGTCCTAGAACCCGAGTTATGCCTTTTGGAAGGCAGCTGTCCCGACGGGACAGAACCTCTATTTTTGGGTTTAGCGAGTAGTTTGCGATGTCGGAGTAGAAGAGGGTTTGCTTACTGTTTTGTGGACATGATTGTGAGTGTGTGGTACCTATGTGCAGGTGGTGTGACCCCGGGAGTGCCTTCTACTTCTCGCCAATCCATCGCCCGTGGTTGAGGCAAGTGTATTGGAATGGGTAGCGGTTTGTAGTTGCTAGATTGGTTGGGATTGAATTTGAATACATGATATGTTCACATGCCATGCCTTAATGATTGACAATGATATGATGAATATGTTTATTATGTTATGATGCCATGTGTTAGTGTACAAGTTATTTATGATGTTGGCATGTTTGCATACATGGCATGTTACATGGCCCGAGCGGTGAGAAAGTCATAACAAGTCCGGGGAAGGTCGGTGAGAAAGTTATGACTATTCCAGAGAGCCAATGAGTAAGTCCTACATCATGATTCCATTCACCGCGGTGAACGAAAGCGAGGAGTAGGCACCCTCCATCTTCGGGATGGAAGGGGGGATAGGGTGCACACCGACGGGTGTGTACTCAACCATACCGGTATGAGTTTCCAAGGAGACATGAGCATCGCATCGCATTGCATACATAATGATGATGTTATTGATATGTGATCATGAATGAGAAGATAAACATTATATGAGTTGTTGTAGCCATGTGTTTGTTCTTGTGTACCATTGCAATATGCTTGCTGAGTGTTGAACTCACGCTTGTGTTTTCTTGTTGTTTTAGGTACCATGAGATCGGCATGCGGGGAAGGGAATTAGTCACACTTCTACACATAGCTTCACTCATTTGTCCCACAAGACATTCAATTAGGCTTTGACAATAAATTAAGTGTGATGCTTATTGCTTAATGATTTAGCTTTGCGATATGAGAGTCTTATTGTTTGTTTGGCTCATGGAGACATTGAATGCTTGGAATTAGACTTATATTGTTGTCATGCATTTAATTATTGCTATTTTAGATGTCTCTCATATTGCCTTATATTGCTATGCTATTGTGTTTCCTTCAATTCATGTTAAAACAAAGGAGATGCTGCCGAAATTTCGGTTTATAGCATTAGTGCCTTTGCTGTAATTTACTTGTAATTGTGGTATTTAGAGGTTGCTTAGTCTATGTTTGGTAGCATTCGGGCATATTAAATGCCGGGGTGTTACAACTTATTGTTAATGATGTTGTTAAGGGCAGTGTTAATGCTAGTATTCAATCTATTTTAAATAGTTGGAGTATGCTGTGTGGTGGTAATTTTGTTATAACCTATGTATATGGTAGCTAAAGGTAATGTTGTTGATTGATGATTATGCAAATTATTGATATTGACGACTTAGTAGTGGTGGTAATTGCTTAGATTAATTGTTGAAAATCCTTGTTAAAAATGGAAGTTTTTGTAACATGTTGTGATGGAGTGGACCATGGATAATTAACATGATGTAGGATTTTATTCTTGATGAATGTATATTCTAGAATCATACTCACGAATTTTGTCTTGTAGAGATAACATTTATGTGTTGAAGTCATTTGTTGATTGAGTAAGTTTTGTTGTCAAGAAATTGACGTATGGATTGTATAAAATTGGTAGGTTGATCATGCTCAAGTATCTGTTGAAGTACCATGTTTGAAATAAAGAATACGTTGTTATATGATGTGTTGGTCTGTGGGGATCTTTATGAGGTAGTATTGGTTAGTTGTATTTTGATCATCATCGTGAACTTTATTTATAACTGTTGGGAAAGGTAACTAGAGGAAGATTGGTTATGTAGCTTTTGGTTGAATTATTATGGGCTTCTCGATGAGTAAATAGTGAATATTGAATGCTTAAATGTTAAGGATAGTGGAATACTAGATATGGTGGGTCTCATGCTGAGCTTGTGTAAAAAAAACCTTTTGGTCTGGTTTGGTTGTTTGCTATCTTGGTTAAATGTTTTTGGTCGAGGTGTTCTTTATGTTGTGTTTCAGAGTTTCCCTAAAACTCGTAGAGATTGGTGCCCATTTTTTTGTTTTGGCTAATTTGTTCAGTTTATGCTATGTGTATGGTTTTACACCCAAAAGTCTTTGAATGGATCGCGCTCCTTCGCGTTCGCACAGAATCATCTTTGGAGTAAATTTTAAAGGAAGCAGAAGGTCTTAGTGGGTTGTGTTGAAGATTCTTGAGATTTAATTTGTAACTCTTTTTGACTGGAGATGGATTTATTTGCATAATGTGTGTGATGTTTGCGAGTGCTTCAAAAAGGTGGATTTTATTAATGTTTTATAAAGTGATGTTGTTAGTGAGGTGTTCCCTTTTTGAAATGAGTTTCCCTCTCCTTGAGAAAATTTGTGACGGTTGTGGGAGCAGATGCTCGACTTGAAATTTTGATGCTCTCTTCCAAAATGTTGAATTTGGATGAAATGCAATGTTTTGCATGTTCAGTTTTCAATTGATGTGGGATGTGATGCGACGTGGTGTTTTACTATCAACAATGCTGCCGTCATAGTCCATATGAATTTCCGCAACCTTCGATATTAATTGTGTTTCCATTATTTGATACCGAGGAAGAAGTCATTTGGTGAATGACTATTCGGTAACTATGTTACTGTGACACCAAGGAGTGTCGTAATCTTATAAAATATGGATGTTGAGGTCAAAACATTATAAAATATATAAATGGAGGTTAAAACTTTACGTTATGCTGTTTATAGCGCGTTTTTGGGCCGTTTTCGAGTGTTTGGGCCTCTCCGGGGGACTTTGGGCCTTGGGGGTTGAGTTGGGCCTCCGGTGGAAGGGTTTTGGCCCAAGGGGGGACATTTGGGCAGCCAAATCTGGCCCCCACCCATTGGTGCGCCCCAAACACCCTCTCCCAACCCTAGCCGCCACCCCCTAGCCCCCCCATGCGCCTCCACCCTTCCCCTTCCTCTCCATCTTACCCCATGGCGCCACCACCCCTCTCCACCTCCCTTGATGGCCCTAGGGGAGTTCTCCACCACAACACCTCGTAGATACGTCCATTGGAGCGCTCCGCGACGAGGAGATCCAGTGGATTTGGAGCGAGGAAGGAGATCGCGCGAACCAGGAGAAGATCCGTTGGGTTTTCGGTCGTCGGGCCAAGGTATGGCCATGGGAATCCTTGGGGTTGGCCTAGGATCTGTTCTAAGGGTGATTATCATGTTCTTAGATCAATTGGTGGTGCTGGAATTGAGTAGATTAGATGGAATCTTGAGTTTGCCATGTTCTCTGTTTCGGGCAGCATTAGCAGTCGACCTAGGGCTTGGGTTTTTGTCAATTTAGATTCTGAATTTGGTCGTACGGATGTTGAAGAAGTTGTAAGTAATTTCAATATATTTCCGTGGGTATAAAGAATGTCCAATTCCGCCCATCCGTTTGAAAGTTATGATTGTTTTACCGAGCGTGTTAAAATCTGTGACGTGATTGGAACAGATCACGGTATTTTGTAGATTAAACAACCTTAGAGTCCGAATCAGCTTTTCCATATACTTATAAAAAGTTGGCAAATTTCCTAAGCTACGCGAGGATGTACTCGTTTAATTGATTAGGAGTTTTAGAACCCGAGTTATGCCTTTTGGAAGGCTGCTGTCCCGACGGGACAGAACCTCTGTTTTTGGGTTTTGCGAGTAGTTGGTGATGTTGGGGTAGAAGAGGGTTTGCGTACTGTTTTGTGGACATGATTGTGAGTGTGTGGTCCCTATGTGCAGGTGGTGCGACCCCAGGAGTGCCTTCTACTTCTCGCCAATCCGTCGCCCGTGTTGGAGGCAAGTGTATTGGAATGGGTAGCGGGTTGTAGTTTGTTTGATTGATTGAGATTGAAATTTGAATATATGATATGTTCACATGCCATGCTTTAATGTTTGCCATTGATATGATGAATATGTTTATTATGTGATGATGTTATGTGTTAATGTATAAGTTATCCATGATGATGCCATGTGTTAATGTACAAGTTATTCATGATGTTGGCATATTTGCATACATGGCAAGATACATGGCCCGGGTGGTGAGAAAGTCATAACTAGTCCGGGGAAGGTCGTGAGAAAGTTATGGCTATTCCGGAGAGCCAATGTGTAAGTCCTACATCGTGATTCCACCCGCCGCGGTGTGGGGAAGCGAGGAGTAGGCACCCTCCATCTTTGGGATGGAAGGGGGGAGAGGGTCCACACCGACGGGTGTGTACTCAACCATGCCGGTATGAGTTTCCAAGGAGATATAAGCATCGCATCGCATCGCATTGCATACATAATGATGATTATAATGATTTGTGAACATGAATGAGATGATATACATGATGTGAGTTGTTGTAGCCATGTAATTGTTTTTGTTTGTACCATTGCAATATACTTGCTGAGTGATGAACTCACGCTTGTGTTTATGTTGTTTTTTTTTAGGTACAATGACACCGGCATGTGGGAAAGGGCATTAGCTACACATCTTCACGTAGTTCCAGTCACATTTACCAACCTTGAGTCATGATCATAATAATAGTGCCCTGAACTAGGTGTATGGATTAATTTTAATGTGATGTTGATCCTCTTTGCTTAGCTATAGATGTTTGTGTGGTAGGTTTTGGTTTAATTGTTGATGATGATGTTTTATCCATTATATATTGCTGCTTTAGATGTCTTTTGTTATGAAATATTTTGCTATGATATTGCTATTGTTCAAATCATGATAAAACAAAGGAGATGCTGCCGAAATTTCGGTGTTTAGCATTTGTGCCTTTGTTGAAATTTGTCTTCATGTATGGTATTTAGTTGATGTTTAGTCTATGTTTGGTAGCATTCGGGCATACTAGATGCTGGGGTGTTACAGTTGGTATCAGAGCCAGGTTGTAGGTCCCTGGAATGTGTATTTTTAGTGTCATGCTATAGGATACAACTAAAATGTGATGTGGAATAACTTAGAAACATGGCTTAGGTTTATAACTTATCTAAAATTTGACACACATGGATGCACAGTAGGAAAGGGTATGGGTATCGTTTCTTTACGCTTAAATATTGTATTTAAGCTATGATGTTGAACGCTTCATTTGTTAATGCATGTTGCTATGTCAATGAGATAAATGATTGAATTGTTCTTGTTGTTGTGATAAAGTGGGGTTTTTGTGCCGAAGGGTTTCGGCCACCTCTCTTATTTCATAGTAATGGTGAGGTTTGACGGTGTGGCCGGTTAGCGCCATCACCGAAGAACTATTAACCCCTGTAGGAGAAGAGTGCTTATCCTTTCTGTCTTAGATCGGGTAGTTTACTGGAGTTAAATAGAAGAGTTTGGTGGTGGATTCCTTTGTATGATCTTTACCGTTCTGACGGTCGGTTTTGGGTGTTTTTCTTGATTTTAGTAATTGAAATCAAAAGAAAAGTGTTTGGAATTGGATGTTTCGCGGAGATTCCCTTCGGTGTTTCTTGGTTTTGTCTTCCTTGGGTGAAGACGAAGAAGAGGAATTTAGCATTGCGCCTTTTTAGTCGCCTTTTGCTTTGACACCCGGTTTTGTTGGTTATTGTGGATTGTCTTAGGGAGGAAACATATGTGGTTGTTGTCCTCCCTATCTAAGAAAAGAGTTGAAGTTCTCCTAGTGCCGACCTTAGGTTGGGTGGAGCTAAGTTTTGAATCTTTATCGAAAAAGATTTGGTTGAACATTTTGTTTTCCCTAGTGCATCCTTCTTCCTTCTTGGAAGTATAGATCTTCAGGTTTCTTGAAGAGTTTTGTGGGCAAATTTGGGAACTTGTGAGTTGAGCTCTCCTGCATTTCTGTTGGAGTTTTGTTTTCTTCCTTGCCTGGAAAAGGAGAAATTGTCTATCGGTGTTTGTTCTGGTTCTTGAGTTGTGGTTATCTTTAAAAGTGGAGTTGCATCCTGTTTGTCAAAAGTGAAAATGGTTGTTTAGCATGTCATGTAGTATGTAACAATGTGGTTTATGGAAATGATTTGTTCTTAAGTTAATTGGTGAGTTGAATTAGTTAAATGTAATATTTGTGTTTAGCTTAAGATTAAATGAATTTCTAGTGTTGTAGATTACTCTATAGCGACAATGATTAAATGTGTTAATGTACATGCTTAGAATCTGTTGCCTTGCTTTGAAAGTGCTTATGACCCTCGATAATGTTTAAAGTTGTAAACCCTAATGCATAGTTAGAACATTAAGGTGATGTAAACTACTGAGATTGTTAAAGAAACCTTGCTAGTTGTTTAAAGATGTTCTAATTTAACGTGTTAATAGAGAAATTTAATCATGCTGGCTTGTGACCTTAACTTGGTAGATGATTAGAGTTGCTTTCTATGTTGATGCAAACCATTAGTATATTTGGAAGTATGCGTATGTGTTCCTATAAAGGCTAGTACCGATGTAAATTGGGAAAGTATAGGTTTTGTTGTTGTTTTAAGAACATTGTGTTGGTCTAACTTATTAAATGTATTCTAATAGTTGGAGTATGTTATGTAGTGACAATTGGTTATGATATATGAATAGAGTAATTAAAAACATTGCAGTCGTCCTTATGATTTTGCTCATTTAATGATATTGACGACTTAGTAGTGGTGGTAATTGTTTAGATTAACTGTTGAAAATCCTTGTTAAAAATGTAGGTTATTGTAACATGTTGTGATGGAGTGGACCATGGATAATTAGCATGATGTAGGATTTTATGCTTGATGAATGTATATCCTAGAATCATACGCACAAATTTTATCTTGTAGAGATAATACTTATTTGTTGAAATCATTTTATTGATTGAACAAGTTTTAATTTTCAAGATGTTGAAGTATGAATGAAATAAAATTGATACGTTGACCATGCTCAAGTAGCTGTTGAAGTACTATGTTGGAAATATAGAATATGATGTTATATGATATGTTGGTCCGTGGGGATCTTGTTGACGTAGTCTTCGTTGGATGTCTTTGGATAAGCATCATAAACTCTATTTATAAGTATTGGGAAAGGTAATAAGAGAAAGAATTTGTTTTGTAGCTCTTGTTGTAACCTGAGGGGTTTCTCGATGAGTAAATAGTGAATATTAAATGTTTAAAAGATAAGTATAGGGTTTCATGCTGAGCTTGTGTTTAAAACCTTTTGGACTGGTTTGGTTGTTTGCTATCTTGGTCAAATGCTTTCGATCATGGTGTTTTTTTATGTTGTGTGTCAGAGTTTCCCTAAACTCGTAGGGATTGGTGTTGATCTTTGGTTTTGGCCCATTGTTTAGTTGTGCTATGAGTATGGATTGACACCCAAAAGTTTTAAGTGGATCGCGCTCCTTCACGTTCGCCCTTAATTTTCTTTCGGAATAAATTTTAAAGGAAGCAGTTGGACATAGTGGGTTGTGTTGGAGTTTCTTGGGATTTAATTTGTGACTCTTTTTGGCTAGAATTGGAGTTATTTGGAAAATGTGTGTGGTGTTTGCAAGTGTTTCAAAAGGGTGGATTTTATGAATGTTTCATCAGTGATTTTGTTAGTGAAGTGTTCCCTTCTTGGAAATGAGTTTTTCTTTCTTGTTGAGAACATTTGTGGCGGTTGTGTGTGCTGATGTTTAACTTTGGAGTCGATGTTCTTTTCCAAAATGCTGATTTTGGTTAAAATGTGAGGTTTAGCAAGTTTAGCTTTCGAGAAATGGTGGGTTCTGACATGACGTTGTGACACCACGGAGTGTCGTAATCTTATAAAATATGGATGTTGAGGTCAAAACATTATAAAATATGTAAATGGAGGTTAAAACATTACGTTATGCCATTTATAGCGTGTTTTTTGGCCATTTTCGGGTGTTTTGGGCCTCTCCGGGGGACTTTGGGCCTTGGCGGTTGAGTTGGGCCTCTGGTGGAAGGGTTTGGGCCCAAGGGGAGACTTTTAGGCAGCCAAATCTGGCACCCACCCTTGGTGCGCCCCAAACTCCCTCTCCCAACCCTAGCCGCCACCCCTAGCCCCCCATGCGCCTCCACCCTTCCCCTTCCTCTCCATCTTCCACCATGGCGCCACCACCCCTCTCCTCCCCTCTCCACCTCCCTTGCTGCCCCTAGGGGAGTTCTCCACCTCAACACCTCGAAGATCCATCCATTGGAGCGCTCCGCGATGAGGAGATCCGGTGGATTTGGAGCGAGGAAGGAGATCGCGCGAATCGGGAGGAGATCCGTTTGGTTTTCGGTCGTCGGGCGAAGGTATGGCCATGGGAATCCTTGGGGTTGGTCCAGGATCTGTTCTAAGGGTGATTATCATGTTTTTATATCAATTGGTGGTGCTGGAATTGAGTAGATTAGATGGAATCTTGAGTTTGCCACGTTCTCTGTTTCGGGCAGCATGAGCAGTCGACATACGGTTTGAGTTTTCATCAATTTAGGGTCACAATTTGTACGGCCACCTGTTTAAGAAGATGTAGGTAATTTCATTGTCTTTCCGTGGGTATAAAGAACGTCCAATTCCGCCCAGCCGTTTGAAAGTTATGATCGTTTTACCGAGCGTGTTAAAATCTGTGACGTGATTGGAATAGATCACTATGTTTTATAGATTAAACAACTTTAGATTCTGAATCAGTTTTTCCATATACTTAGAAAAAGTTGGGAAATTTCCTAAGCTACGCGAGGATGTACTCGTTTAATTTATTCGGAGTCTTAGAACCTGAGTTATGCCTTTTGGAAGGCTGCTGTCCCGACGGGACAGAACCTCTATTTTTTGGTTTAGCGAGTAGTTTGCGATGTCGGGGTAGAAGATGGTTTGCTTACTATTTTGTGGACATGATTGTGAGTGTGTGGTACCTATGTGCAGGTGGTGTGACCCCGGGAGTGCCTTCTACTTCCCGCCATTCCGTTGCTCGTGGTTGAGGCAAGTGTATTGTAATGGATAGTGGTTTGTAGGTTGCTTGTTGAGACTAGATGAAATTGATTATATGATATGATCACTTGCCATGCTTTAATGATTGCCAATGATATGATGAGTATGCTTATTATGTTATGATGCCATGTGTTAATGTACAAGTTAATTATGATGTTGGCATATTTGCATACATGGCCCGGGCGGTGAGAAAGTCATAACTAGTCCGGGGAAGGTCGGTGAGAAAGTTATGACTATTCCGGTGAGCCAATGAGTAAGTCCTACATCGTGATTCCATTCACCGCGGTGAAAGGAAGCGAGGAGTAGGCACCCTCCATCTTCGGGATGGAAGGGGGGAGAGGGTGCACACCGACGGGTGTGTACTCAACCATACCGGTATGAGTTTCCAAGGAGACATGAGCATAGCATTGCATTGCATACATAATTATGATGATAATGATATGTGATCAAGAATGAGATGGTTTACATGATGTGAAATATTAATGCCATGTGATTGTTCTTGTTGTACCATTGCAATATGCTTGCTGAGTTTCGAACTCACGCTTGTGTTTTCTTGTTGTTTTAGGTACCATGAGACCGGCATGCGGGGAAGGGAAATAGGCACACTTCCACACGTAGCTTCACTCATTTGATTCCACAAGTCATTCAATTAGTTTTTGATAATAAATTTTGTGTGGTGATTATTGCTTTAAGGTTTAGCTTTACTAAATGAGAGCCTTATTGTTCGTTTGGCTCTTGGAGACATTAAATGTTTGAAACTAGACTTATATTGTCGCTAAGTCGTTAATTATTGCTGTTTTTAGTTGTCTCTCATATTCCATATGTTGCTTTACTGTTGTTGCTCCTTCAAATCATGTTAAAACAAAGGAGATGCTGCCGAAATCTCGGGTTTTAGCATTTACTCCTTTGCTGTAATTTACCTTAATTCATAGTATTTAGATGTTGTTTAGTTTATGTTTGGTAGCATTCAGGCATATTAGATGCCAGGGTGTCACAGTTGGTATCAGAGCCAGGTTGTAGGTCCTTGGAATGTGTATTTTTAGTGTCATACCTTAGGTTACAACTAAAATGTGATGTGGGATAACTTAGAAACATGGCTTAGGTTTTAACTAAAATTTTGTCATAGGATAGCAACATTAAAACTTGCAAAAAAAATGGTATAACTAATCTAAAATTTGACACACATGGATGCACTGTAGGAAAGGGTATGGGTATCGTTCCTTTACGCTTAAATGTTGTATTTAAGCTTTGATGTTGAATGCTTCATTTGATAATTCATGTTGCTATGTCTATGAGATAAATGATTGAATTGTGCTTGTTGTGGTGATAAAGTGGGGTTGTGGTGACGAAGGGTTTCGGTCACCACTTTTGTTAATAGTAAGGGTGTGGTTTGACGGTATGGCCGGTTAAAGCCATCACCGAAGAACTATTAACCCCTTGTGGGGAAAGAGTGCTTAACTTTTCTATCGTAGATCGGGTAGTTGGCTGGAGACAAATAGAAGAGTTGATGGTGGTTTCCTTCGGATGTTTTTCACCATTCTGACGGTCGGTTTTGGTTGGTCTTCTTGGCTTTTAGTCGATTGAAATCAAAAGAAAAGTGTTTGGTCTTGGATTTTCGCGAATTGTTCCGTATGCGGTATGTGATTTTGTCTTCCTTGGTTGAAGACGAAGAAGAAGAGTCTAGTGTTGCGCTTCTTTTGGTCGTCTTTCCAGCTTTGATGCTTAGTTTGTTGATTGCTTTATGGGGAGAAGCATTCAATTTATTCATGTGTTTGTCTTTCTCTGAGGTCAAAAGAGTTATTGCGGCGTTATGCCAGACTTGGTTATCAGGGCTGAAGTTCTGTGGCTTTGTAGGAGTAAATGGTGTTTGATTTCGTCATTTTACTGGTTTGAGAAATCATCTTTGAAAGCCCTTCATGTTTCGTGAAAGTTTGGGGTTTGGTGTTAAGGTTTTATTTGAAATAGATTACTTGATCGCTTGGTTCCCTTTTAAGAAAATTGTGTTTCAACCATTTTCCTCTATGGGGGTCTTTGAGATTGAAAAGTGTTTTGGAGAATTTCCTCTTGCATGATCAAGTTTGGGTTTGTCTCATTGCAACTTTGAGAGTCAAGCTTCTTTGTGAGTTTTGGTTGAATATTAAAAGAAAAAAAATGCTGTAAATAAAGTAAGTATTTGTTTGACTGAAATTACTTGTCAAAAGTGAAAATTGTTGTTTAGCATGTTATGTAGTATGTACCAATGTGGTTTATGGAATGACGTATTGTTAAGTTAATTTGCGAGTTGAAACAATTAAATGTAATTGTTACCTTTAGCTTAAGATTAGGTGAACCTCTAGTGATGTAGAGTACCCCATAGTGGGAATGATTAAATGGGTTAATGTACAAGCTTAGAATCTGTTGCCATGCTTTAAAAGTGCTTATGATCATTGTTAATGTTAAAAGTTTAAACCATGATGCATAGTTAGAACATTAAGATGATGTAAAATAATGATACTGTTAAAGAAACCTTGCCGATTGTTTAAAGATGTTCTAATCTAACGGGTTAATAGAGAAATTTAATGATGTTGACTAGTGGCTTTAATTTGGAAGTTGATTAGAGTTGCTATTTATGTTGTTGCAACCTACTAGTATATTTGGAAGTATGCAATTGTGTCTCTACAATGCTAATATTGATATCAATTGAGAAGACATACGACTTATTGTTAATGATGTTGTTAAGGGCAGTGTTAATGCTAGTATTCAATCTATTTTAAATAGTTGGAGTATGTTGTGTGGTGGTAATTTTGTTATCACCTATCTATAGGTTAGCTAAAAGTAATGTTGTCGTTTGATGATTATGCTCGTTGGTTGTTATTAATAACCTAGTAGTGGTGGTAATTGTTTAGATTACTTGTTGAAAACCATGGTTAAAATAGAGGAATTTGTAACATGTGGTGATGGAGTGAACTTTGGGTAATTAACATGATGAATGATTTTATCCTTAATGAATGTATAATTTAGAGTCTTACTTGCGAATTCTACCCTATGGAGATAATATTTACATGTTGAAGTCGTTTGTTAACTGAATAAGTTTCGATTGTCGAGACGTTGACATATAGGTGGTATGAAATTTATAGGTTGATCATGCTGAAAGATTTGTTGAAGTACTATATTTCAAATGTAGAATAAGATGTATTATGACATGATGATCCGTGGGGGTCATGTCGATGTAGTCTTGGTTGGGTGTCTTATTTTATAAGCACCATAAATTTTAATTAAAAGTGTTGGAAATGGTAACTAGAGAAAGAATTTGTTACGTCAATTTTGTTAAAACCGGTTTGACTTTCTCAATGAGTAAGTAGTGAATTTCAAAGTCTTTAATGGAATGCGTAGTGGAACACTAGAGATGATTGTATTTATGCTGAGCTTGTGTTTAAAAGCTTTTGGACTGGTTTGGTTGGTTGCCATTTTGGGTGAAGGGTTTTCGGTCAAGGTGTTCCATATGTTGTGTTTCAGAGTTTCCCTAAAACTCGTAGAAATTGGTGCAAATATTTGGTTTTAGCTAATTTGTTTAGTTGGTGCTATGAGTATGGATTTACACCCCAAAAGTTTTTGAGTGGATCGCACTGTTCGCGTGCACCCTGAATTATCTTTGGAATAAATTTTAAAGGACACAAATGGACATAGGGGGTTATGTTGGAAAACTCACGAGGTTTAATTTGTAATCTTTTCTTTGTTAGAGTTGGAGTTATTTGGAAAAAAGTCTGTGTAGAGTTTGCAAGTGCTTCAAAAAGGTGGATTTTGTGAATGTTTTATAAAGTGATTTTGTTAGTGAGGTGTTCCCTTTTGGAAATGAGTTTGCCTCTCCTTGAGAAAATTTGTGACGGTTGTGGGAGCAGATGCTCGACTTGAAATTTTGATGTTATCTTCCAAAATGTTGAATTTGGATGAAATGCAATGTTTCGCAAGTTCAGTTCTCAATTGATATGGGTTCTTTTACGACGTGGTGTTTTGCTGTTATCGGTGTTGCCGTCATAGTTATAAGTTTTAGCGCAACCGTAAATGTTATGTGGGTTTCAAACATGTGATACCGAGGAAGTAGTCGGTTGATGAATGATTATTCGATATTGTTGATACATGAAGAATGAATGGTGAAAAGGAAGCATGACATTGTTTATAGATGTTTAATGATGAAAAAGTCGGTGAGCCAGGTCGGTGTGAAAGTCATACATGGATATATGACTAATCCGGAGTGCTCTTGAAAAGTGTGCGTGCACGTCATAAATTGAGATTTCTATTTCTATCTGGCATGAAAGAAAACAATGAAGAATTTCTGGTATGTTGGTTGTGGTGTAGGGGATTTGCGTTTCCTTTGTGTCTTGGCATAGGAAATTAAAATGTGTGCTCTTTGGATGCTGTCGGATCCTTTCCAAAGTGGTTTTAGCGCTTTGGGGTTCATGGTTTATGGTTGAGTGCACGCAATGCAAACCTTCTTGGAGAATCGGGTCGTTGGTACATTCCACGGTAGGGTTGATTAAACAATTAGTGGACCACTTGGTGGTTGCAAGTAATTGCTTTATCCTTTCGAAATGTATTGGATCTTTTGTCGCTGATCTTTGAGCGAGTTGTGTCGACCGATGTGGATTGCTCGGTTGACACTTTTTGTGGGTTTTAAGGACCCTGGTTATAAAGTAGGTTTTTTCCTTTGGTGGTAGTGGTGGGTATTGGTCTTTTGTAAAAGGTCAATCTTTTGCAAGGTGTTAGCCGATTGTTCAAGCAGTTGGTAGTCTTGGAGTGTTGTGTCTTGCTTGGTTCGCATCGTCTAGAATACGACGAACCACAGTAGAGAGGTTGAGATGTCAAAGCACTTTTGTGCGGGGGAGCTGAAGAGGGTTCTAGAGGTTGGTGCCGTGTTCTTCTGAGGAGAAACATCGGTTAAAGGGATCGGGCACTTTAGTGCCAAGGAATGCATAAAAACGAGGAATATGAGACCGTTTCCCTTCATTGTCAGCTTAGGAAGTTATCCTTTTCCTTGGGACATTCTGGATCCTTATGTTTGTACTCGGTGTTTCAAAGTGCAGTAAGAATTCTAGCAAGTTTTGAATGTGAGTTATCTCTAGAACTGTCAGTCTTTGATCCTTAGCTCCTTGCTTCTGAGTGCTGGCTGGTGCAAATCGTATGGGCTTCTAAGCGGGTTCTGAGGCGTGAACCATAGCTCCCTTCGATTTGGTTGTTTGTGAAGTGGCGTGTCTCGGATTCGGGGTCGAATCCTATTGAACGGGGGGAGAATGTGACACCACGGAGTGTCGTAATCTTATAAAATGTGGATGTTGAGGTCAAAACATTATAATATATGTAAATGGAGGTTAAAACTTTACGTTATGCTGTTTATAGCGTGTTTTTGGGCCGTTTTCGGGTGTTTTGGGCCTCTCCGGGTGACTTTGGGCCTTGGGGGTTGAGTTGGGCCTCCGGTGGAAGGGTTTGGGCCCAAGGGGGGGACTTTTGGGCAGCCAAATCTGGCCCCCACCCCTTGGTGCGCCCCAAACTCCCTCTCCCAACCCTAGCCGCCACCCCTAAGCCCCCCCATGCGCCTCCACCCTTCCCCTTCCTCTCCATCTTCCCCCATGGCGCCACCACCCCTCTCCTCCCCTCTCCACCTCCCTTGCTGCCCCTAGGGGAGTTCCCCACCTCAACACCTCGAAAATCCATCCATTGGAGTGCTCCGCGATAAGGAGATCTGGTGGATTTGGAGCAAGGAAGGATATCGCGCGAACCGGGAGGAGATCCGTTTGGTTTTCGGTCGTCGAGCGAAGGTATGGCCATGGGAATCCTTGGGGTTGGTCTAGGATCTATTCTAAGGGCGATTATCATGTTTTTAGATCAATTGGTGGTGCTGGAATTGAGTAGATTAGATGGAATCTTGAGTTTGCCACGTTCTCTGTTTCAGGGAGCATGAGCAGTCGACATACGGTTTGAGTTTTCGTCAATTTAGAGTCGGAATCTGGACGGCCGCCTGTTGAAGAAGTTGTAGGTAATTTCATTATATTTCCTTGGGTATAAAGAACGTCCAATTCCGCCTAGCCATTTGAAAGTTATGATCGTTTTACCGAGCTTGTTAAAATCTGTGACGTGATTGGAACAAATCACGGTATGTAGATTAAACAACTTTAGATTCCGAATCAGTTTTTCCATATACTTAGAAAAAGTTGGGAAATTTCCTAAGATACGCGAGTATGTACTCGTTTAATTGATTCGGAGTTTTAGAACCCGAGTTATGCATTTTGGAAGGCTGCTGTCCCGACGGGACAGAACCTTTGTTTTTGGGTTTAGCGAGTAGTTTGCGATGTCGGGGTAGAAGAAGGTTTGCTTACTGTTTTGTGGACATGATTGTGAGTGTGTGGTACCTATGTGCAGGTGGTGTGACCCCGGGAGTGCTTTCTACTTCCCGCCATTCCGTTGCTCGTGGTTGAGGCAAGTGTATTGTAATGGATAGCGGTTTGTAGGTTGCTTGTTGAGACTAGATGAAATTGATTATATGATATGATCACTTGCCATGCTTTAATAATTGCCAATGATATGATGAGTATGCTTATTATGTTATGATGCCATGTGTTAATGTACAAGTTAATTATGATGTTGGCATATTTGCATACATGGCATGTTACATGGCCCGGGCGGTGAGAAAGTCATAACTAGTCCGGGGAAGGTCGGTGAGAAAGTTATGACTATTCCGGAGAGCCAATGAGTAAGTCCTACATCATGATTCCATTCACCGCGGTGAACTGAAGCGAGGAGTAGGCACCCTCCATCTTCGGGATGGAAGGGGGGAGAGGGTGCACACCGACGGGTGTGTACTCAACCATACCGGTATGAGTTTCCAAGGAGACATGAGCATAGCATTGCATTGCATACATAATGATGATGATAATGATATGTGATCAAGAATGAGATGGTTTACATGATGTGAGATATTAATGCCATGTGATTATTCTTGTTGTACCATTGCAATATGCTTGCTGAGTTTCGAACTCACGCTTGTGTTTTCTTGTTGTTTTAGGTACCATGACACTGGCATGCGGGGAAGGGAAATGGGCACACTTCCACATGTAGCTTCACTCATTTGATTTCACAAGTCATTCAATTAGTTTTTGAATAAATTGCGTGTGGTGATTATTGCTTTAAGGTTTAGCTTTACTAAATGAGAGCCTTATTGTTCGTTTGGCTCTTGGAGACATTAAATGTTTGAAACTAGAGTTATATTGTTGCTAAGTCGTTAATTATTGCTGTTTTTAGTTGTCTCTCATATTCCATATGTTGCTTTACTGTTGTTGCTCCTTCAAATCATCTTAAAACAAAGGAGATGCTGCCGAAATCTCGGGTTTTAGCATTTACTCCTTTGCTGTAATTTACCTTAATTCATGATATTTAGATGTGCTTTAGTTTATGTTTGGTAGCATTCAGGCATATTATATGCCGGGGTGTTATAGACGTGGTGTGTTCCAGCTAACGGTGTTGCAGTCATAGTCTATATGATTTAGCGCAGCCGTCAATGTTATGTGTGTTTCAATCATGTGATACCGAGGAAGAAGTCTTTTGGTGAATGACTTTTCGGTATTGTTGTTACATGGAGAGTGATTGGTGAAAACGAAGCATGGCATCTTTTATAAATGTTCAATGATAAATGAGTCGGTGAGCCAGGTCGGTGAGAAAGTCATATATGGATATATGACTAATCCGGAGTGCTCTTGAAAAGTGTGCATTCTTGTCATGTATCGTGATTTCCATTTCTTCCTAGTATGAAAAGAAAGAATGAATAATTTGTGGTGTTTTGGCTGTGGTGTTAGAGGTTTGAGTTTTCTTTGCGATTTGGCTTAGAAAAATGACATGAGTACTCTTTGGTTGTTGCCGAACTCTTTCCAATGTGGCTTTTAGCGCCTTGGAGTTCGAGTTGTTGGATATGGATCATTTTGGGATCATGGGTCTTGGTTGAGCTTACTCAATGATTGTACCCTTGTTCCGATTCTTTGAAAGGAAAAATGCGAGGGCTAAACCTTCTTAGAAAGAGGAATCTAGTATGGGTTTGTAATAACCTAAGATATTAGGCGTTGCTAGTGGTTGATCGTAACTAGTTTGGAAGTGAAGAGTAAAGGAAGGTTGTGTAGGAC
Organism: Rhipidocladum racemiflorum; assembly: GCA_036346355.1. Taxonomy (NCBI): domain Eukaryota; kingdom Viridiplantae; phylum Streptophyta; class Magnoliopsida; order Poales; family Poaceae; genus Rhipidocladum; species Rhipidocladum racemiflorum. The sequence continues at coordinate 52,699,903 of CM070577.1, read as the reverse complement.
TCAATTCAAACCTTCTTGTAGACTTGTGTCATTGATGTGTCCCTCGGTAGGGTTGATTAAATTATTAGTGGACAACTTGGTGGTTGCTAGTAATTGCTTTTCCTTTTCGAAGTGTATTGGATCTTTTGTAACACCCCGGCATTTAATATGCCTGAATGCTACCAAACAGAAGCTAAACAACATCTAAATACCACAATTAAACATAAATTCCAGCAAAGGCGCATATGCTAAAAACCGAGATTTCGGCAGCATCTCCTTTGTTTTATCATGATTTGAACAATAGCAAAATATCACATGATAATCATAATGGAAAACATCCAAGGCAGCATCAATGGGTAATATAGCAGCAATTTAAGTCTACCAAAATGGAATTAAGCATCTCATAATCTAATACGAAGTGAAGGATGTAATCAAGCATACGAACAAATCATAATCCTAGTTTCATCACACTAGAATCATGATCTCAACTCTGAAGGGTAATTATAATCTAAATGTGTGGGAAATTATGTGATGAAGTGCCGCTAAGCCCTTTTCCCGCATGCCGGTGTCAACGTACCTAAAAACAACATAAAACACAAGCGTGAGTTCATCACTCAGCAAGTATATTGCAATGGTACAACAAGAACAATTGCATGGCAATAATATCTCACATCATGTAAACCATCTCATTCATGAACACATAACATTATCATCATCATTATGTATGCAATGCAATGCGATGCTCATGTTTACTTGGAAACTCATACCGGTATGGTTGAGTACACACTCGTCGGTGTGCACCCTCTCCCCCCTTCCATCCCGAAGATGGAGGGTGCCTACTCCTCGCTTCCGTTCACCGCGGTGAATGGAATCACGATGTAGGACTTACTCATTGGCTCTCTGGATTAGTCATAACTTTCTCACCGACCTTCCCGGACTAGTTATGACTTTCTCACCGCCCGGGCCATGTAATCATGCCATGTATGCAAATATGCCACATCATAATCAACTTGTACATTAACACATGGCATCATAACATGATAAACATACTCATCATATCAATGGCAATCATTAAAGCATGGCAAGTGATCATCACATATAATCAATCTCATCTAGTCTAAATTAGCAACCTACAAATCGCTATCCATTACAATACACTTGCCTCAACCACGGGCAACGGATTGGCGAGACGTAGAAGGCACTCCCGGGGTCACATCACCTGCACATGGGTACCACACACTCACAATCATGACCACAAAACAGTACGCAAACCCTCATCTACCCTGACATTGCCAACTACTCGCAAAACCCAAAAACAGAGGTTCTGTCCCGTCGGGACAGCAGCCTTCCAAAAGGCATAACTTTGGTTCTAAGACTCCGAATCGATTAAACGAGTACATCTTCGCGTAGCTTAGGAAATTTCCCAACTTTTTCTAGGTATAAGGAAAACCTGATTCGGAATCTAAAGTTGTTTAATCTACAAAATACCGTGATATGTTCCAATCACGTCACAGATTTTAACACGCTCGGTAAAACAGTCATAACTTTCAAACAACTGATCGGATTTGGACGTTCTTTATATCAACGGAAATATAATGAAATTATCTACAACTTCTTCAACATCTGTACGACCATATTCGGAATCTAAATTGGCGAAAAACCGAACCCTAGGTCGACTGCTCATGCTGTCCGAAACAGAGAACGTGACCAACTCAAGAATCCATCTAATCTAATCAAATCCAGCACCACCAATTGTTCTAAAAACTTGATAAACATCCTTAGAACAGTACCTAGACCAACCCCAAGAATTCCCTATGGCCATACCTTCGCCCGACGCACGAAAACCCAATAGATCTCCTCCCGGTTCGCGCGATCTCCTTCCTCGCTCCAATCCCACCGGATCTCCTCATCGCGGAGCGCTCCAACGGATGGATCTTCGAGGTGTGGAGGTGGAGAACTCCCCTAGGGGCAGCAAGGGAGGTGGAGAGGTGGTGGAGCAATGGGGAACAATTTGGGAGGTGGAGGCGCCACAAGGAGGAGGTGGGGAGGTGTGGGGGGCGGCTAGGACTTGTGGGGGCGCAAGGGCAGGGGGTGGACGCCTAAAGGAGCTGGGGGAGGCCCCCAACCAGGTCTCCTACTCCTATTAGGACTCAAACTCCATCCCACCAAAGCCCACGACCCTTTCCTTTAGGCCCAAACTCCCCCGGAAAGGCCCAAACTCCCGAAAACGGCCCGGAAACGCAAATTAACCTCAAAACATATGGTTTCAACCTCCAATTCCATATTTTATAATGTTTTTACCTTAACATTCATATTTTGTAATGCCACAATGTAACACCCCAGCTTCTACTAAGCCCAGAATGTCACCAACATAGACCATATCTACCGTATGACAATCAACAAGGAGAACCACGTTCTCACAACTCCAGCACAATTATCTTATCAGTTAATCCAACATAAGCCGCATATCAACAACTTCTTTTGGTCTACTAACCATGACGAACCATTATTCATGCAACTTATTATCCCAAGGGTAGCACACATCTCTTTACAATTATTCTGGCGTAATCAACAATTACCCTGGGTATAATCCCTAAGTCACATATTCCATATCACCTGTTCATTCCACCAATAATTAATACTAACCACGCGACACGATCTCCACTAGACATCCCTCATAAATACGGATCCCAGACAGACATCTATCAAGAATAATTCAACCTTTCCTACAATCATTCCATATATCCTCATTAATTGATTACATGTAATTTTAAGTCACATTGTCGACCCACAATATTAACTGACCCACCAGCTACAATAGGCAGAATTTCACACCATCTTCTTGCTATAACAAGTTCATCAACCGAGACATTATATGCTAACTAATCTCAAACATCCATTAGATTCCATAACCCGCATCACTTTGCACACCCCACTAATCAACTTTCACCTTGGATCACCTGACGTCTCGTTTAATCATCTCTTATCAACACAATATTTTAGTTTATCTTTAAACAAACAACAAATTCACTTTAACCGAATCACCAGCTCATATCATCCGAAAACTCTAACTTCTCGTCTGTAACACCCCAAAATTTTTACTTTTCTTAATTTCATGTGTGATTTGGCACTTTGGTGAATTTTTGGAATTTTCTGGAATTTATTTGGATTTATTTGGAATTTATTTGAATTTATTCCATTTTGAAATAATTAAAGAATTTAATTTTGCAAATAAAATTTTGTTGGAAATATTTTATTTGAGTCCCAAATACCCTAAAATATTTTCCAGAATTTTTCTGGAATTTTTCTGAGTATTTTGCTATTTTTAATGAATTAAATGAATTACTGGAAATTATTTTAAATATTAAATCGCTGGAAATTCGAGTTGGGTCAAGTACTGTTCATCCAACCGAGCCCGAGTCAGACTCGAGTTCGAAGTCGACCAGAAGCCCGACCGCGCCCGTGGTCGCCGAACCCGGCCGGAACCTAACCGCGTGACCGTTGGATCTTGATCCAACGGCCACGATTGAGCCACGTCACCGAGCCCGAGCCCGACCGAGCCAGCCAGCTCGCTCGAGTTCGACCCGGACCCAAACTCGCGCACCGTTGGATCTCGATCCAACGGTTGTCTGCGTGCCACGTCACCCTAATCAGTCGCCGCCGGACTCGCGCCGCAGCGAGAGGACCTCGGATTCCGCGCGTTTCACGGACGCCGAGGGCTCTATTTATTGCGCCGCCACCCGTCTCGGGATCGCCGTTTCATTGCGCACCCATAGCTCCAACCCACGCCGCTCAAGCCGCCGCCGTCAGCCCGCGCGAGCTCGCCGTAGTTGGAGGAGGTGTCCGCCGCGGTTTCTTGTAGCCGTTTTCGCGCCGTCCGTCGTCTTCCGCCGAGAAGGAGCCCAGATCCGGAATCCCCGCTTCGAGACGCACCCGAAGAGACCACCCACTTCGCCGGAGCGTGCCCGAAACGCCGTCGGTGTGGTCTTCGTTCTCAACGCCGGCCGCCGCAGCTCGCGTGGACATCGCAGACCCGCGAAGCTTCTCCACCGTCGGATCTTCATCGCACGGTCCAGATTCGTCCACGTCACCCACGGTAAAGAATCACGTGTTGATCTCCAGGTCTAATCTCAACCGTTAGATCTAGATCCAACGGCTTAGATTGAACCACGTTCATAGTGGTAGATTGGATCTTGACCGTCCGATCAAGATCGAACGGTCCAGAGTTGTTTTCCAAGCGCGTTAGCCAGATCTAATCTGGGCCGTTGATTTCCAAATCAACGGCCGAGATTGAGCCACGTGTCCGGGAAGGCTGACCGTCGCGGTCAGCGTCGTCCACGCGCGCGCGCGTGTGACGCTGACACGCGAGCCCGCTGTCGAGGGCACTTTGTCGCCGGCCGAAGTGGCCGTGGCCGAGCCCACGATGGACCGAGCCGAGACCGTGCGGCGCCGGTCCGTGGACCCGAGGCCACGCGTCGTCACCCGATTGGTCCACGTGTCCTCGCCGACGCAATAAATGATTTTCCGAAAAGGAAAATGATTTAATAATTCGGTTTAATAATTGATTTGAATTTCAAAACTTCAAACGCTTATAACTTTTGCGTTTCAACTCCGATTTGAGTGATTCAAATTTCTAAATTTGTATAAAATTGAGACCTACCTAAATATGAAGTTTATTTAATTTTTGGACTAAAGTTTTTCTCTGTAAAATTATTTAATTGATTATTTAAACTTTAAATAATCATAACTTTTGCATTTTAACTCCAAATTTGACGATTCCAGTTTCTAAAAACTCATAAAATTATGTTCTCTCTGTTTATGGATTTTATTTGGATGTTTGGACACTTTTTGCCTATTGTTTATTCGTGTATTTGCTATTTGCACGCTTTACAAGTAGACGTTGAAGTGCCGGAAGGATTCGAAGGAGAAGTATTGACTCAGGATCCAACTCAAGACCAAGAGCAAGTACTTTTTGAAGGCAAGTTGTGCTTTGACCATGTTGATCCTATTTTGAAATCTATTTTGATTTAACCTACTACATGCTAAGTTCAAATAGAAAAATACTTTATTTAAATATGGGAGATTAGATAAGTACCAATTTGCTGTATGACACCTTGATTATCTAAGTATGTGCCATGACCCCTTGTCACCCTAGTTGTGGTTTACTAGTTGGACATTATTAAGTTGTCAACATGGGTTTTAGACCGTTGTAGTATCTTTGCTTAGACACACACGTGCTCATGACATGATTTTGGACAATCAAACGCTAATATTGACTTAATGATGTATTGAACCTATTTTGGAAAGGTATCATGTGATGTTGATGGCACGTGGTGCATGGTAATCAACTGGGGTTTGATAAATAGTTTTCGACCGGGGCATGTGGCAAGAGTAATCAGGTGGGCCAGTTGTGGCATTGGGGATGTTGATTTGGTTCTTCGGGTAGTCTTGCCCTGGTCACCCTAAGGACTTAACCTTGCAAGCCTTTGAACTGGGTCTAATGTGCAACCACATGTCTCAGAATGGGACGGACCTAGTTGACTAAGTTGCTAATAACGCACTGTGGGACCTCAGGAGGTCAACTACACCCTTTGTGTAAGTTGTGCGGGAGCGCATCTGGCTGAGGCCAGTACCCATCTAACGGTTGATTGGCCTAAACTTCGCCTTAGCTAAGGGAAGGGTTAGTGTGCAATAACCGGGGAGGACCACTTGTATTGTTAGAAGTTTCCGAAAGACTTTGTTACGGGAACTCGCCTTCGTGGTGTTTGACTGTATCTTGTGGGTAAAGTGCATAACCTCTGCAGAGTGTAGAATCTATTCGAATAGCCGTGTCCGCGGTATTGGACATCGCTCGGGAATTACAGTCAAGGGTTAGATTTTCTCAAAAATAACTTGGATTTGAAAGGTTGGGTTGGATTAATAATGATGTTGATGGAAATGTGGATTAGGATGGGAAAGATGTTTGTTAAACTCCTTGAAAAGTTATTTATGCTTTACTTGTTTCTACTGCTTTTGAATCTACTTATACTACTTGTCAAATGCTGTTTACTGCAAATATACCTTGAGCTATTCCTTTGTACCAAGCCATGCATATAGTATATTAGCCTGCATTCTGTGCATGACTTGCTGAGTACCAAGTACTCACCCTTGCCACCCTACAACACCAGTTGAAGAGGAGACTACACCAGCTTTGGAGGAGGAGCTCCAAGAGGAACCGTCTACTTAGGGAAGCGAGCCCAGTCAGTTGCCTGTGGTATACTGGATGGCGCCACGAAGTTATCTTATTTTCCGCTGCTACTATTTCTCTCTTAATAAGTTTCGCCCTGCGAGGCGTACATTTGTGACTTGACCATAAGGTCGAGTAACCAGTTTGGTTATTTAAATAAAGTACTTTATTAATATCGAATGGTATGATTGTGATATTTACCGATGTTAAGACTGTGTGCACTAGCGCGTTCCTGGACTAGTGTTGAATACACAGAGGGTCCGGATTTGCAAATTCGGGGTCCCGACAGAGGTGGTATCAGAGCCATACTGACCGTAGGCTCAACCCTAGCTAGAATGGTCGTAGTAAGGATAAAACCTATTTTCTAAAGCTAAAAGTTTGTCAAGACAAGAAATGACATCTCGACTTATCCCCTTCTCTCTTTTCTTGTCTCTTGCTGAATTTTTCCTTACCTTGTCACGATTTGAAAATTTCGAGTTCTTACGTGAGCACTCTTGTGACAGATGGAGGGAGAGTTCAACTACGTTGATCTGGGGGTTGGTCACGCTGCAGAACTTTGGCAAATGCTACAAACTCTCGGGGATTTTGAGAAGCCCCAATACCAAGTGGAAGTGATCAGACAAGCAGGATTGATCAAGGCTTGTGACGTGAAGATTGAGGTACCTGCTAGGAAGAAGGGCCCAGGCAATCGCCCAATACACTGCACTGCCAGGAGATCTACAATGCAGATGGGTATCCAAGAAGTATCACGACGAGCAATGCGGCACATTACCCGTATCTACGCCAGAGAGTTAGAGAGCACGGTGTTCCGTTATCACCACAAGAAGAATAACCTTCTTGACCGAAGGCGATTCAGGATGAGGATGCCATGGTTACACAGTTGGCACGATTTGTTGTCGCCCAGGAGGATGTACTCGATGATACAAGCAAGGAGCTACAGAAGGCCCGCAAGGAGATCACGACAGAGAAGAACAGATGGCGGGAAGCTCAAGAGTATGTGTCACACCTTCTGCGAAGGATTGACGAGTTGGAGATGGCTTTATACGGACCAGAACCGTGAGCCAAGATTTGAAGCTACACGAGCCGATCCGGAGGAGTCGGATCTCGATGAGGACATCGCTTCTTCGACTACCACAGATGACACGATTCTTTGGACATGGCAATCGTTTCGCGCCTATGCCGCAGCATCCGTACCCAGGCCGTGGAGGTTTTCTCGATGAGTGAGCGTAGGTTCTATAGTGAGACTCCTTCGCCGAGTCGCGTCATAGAATAAAGAGTCACCTTTAGGCGTTAGACTCCAGTGTTAGTTCGATTTGGATTTTCATTGTTTCTTTGAGTGTGCAGTATGTGTTGCAAGGCCCTTAGGCATTGTAAGCAACCATACCAAGTTATTAATATCAATAATAAAGTTGGACCTTAAAGTTACACCTTTCGCCCCGCATAAGTTCCATATTACTTGTCTATTCTTGATTCCCCCTCATCTCTAAGACTTAGAGCAAATCGACAGATGGTGAACACCCGCGGAAACTTTGGAAGCAATGGAAGTGGTTCTCGCCACAGAAACCCCAATGATGGAGCACCAGACCGCTTGATTGATATGCAGAATTTTGGAGCATTTCTTGCTGCTCAGACTGAAGTTGATGCATGCTATGATGCAACAAATGCAACACGCCCTTTGCTCAGGCCACAGCTAATCAAGTCAATCGGGGACAACGCCGTAATACAAGACTGCCGAGTTCATGAGGACTCACCCACCCACTTTCTCCTGGAATGCAAATCCATTGGAGTCCGATGATTGGTTAAGGTCAATTGAGAGGAAGCTACACATAGCTCAATTCATAGGAAATGAGAAGGTACTCTACGCTTCTCATCAGTTGGAAGGAACAAATTGGCCGAATGGTGGGAGAATTTACGTGCCACGCAAGAGAACCCTCAAGACATCACTTGGGAAGAGTTCACAGTGCGTTCGTCTCAGTATCATGTGCCTAAAGGAATCATGGACCTTAAGAAGGAGGAGTTCAGAGCATCGAAGCAAGGTAATCACCGGTGGCCGACTACTGAATAAGTTCACACAGCTAGCACGCTACGCACCGGAGGATGTAGCGGCAGATAAAGCGATACCTCGTTTTATGAAGGGACTTAACTCAGATTGCAGTGGGATTGATCACCCACACCTTCCTGCATTTCCAAGAATTGGTGAATAAGGCGCTTATTCTTGAGGACAAGCGCAAGGAACTGGATGAGAACAGAAGCGCAGAATGCAACAACAGGATCACGCCAGTGGAATGCAACAATGGCGTCGAGAGTTGCACCAAATCAATTTTTCAGATTCCAGTCACAGAATGCTACAAGGACACCGTCACCAGCACCAAGACTGTCAATCGTAACTACTGCACCCAGCCCCGCTAGAAACACTACTCCAGTGCAAATAAGAAGGAACAAGTGAGACGCCGCTACAACCTGCAGAACGACCAGACACTTTGCCAACAGCTTGTCCAAAGAAGACAGCAGGAGTGACCCGATTCGCTTCAATCTAGGAACCACCCAGCTAGGGCGCCAAAGACAGGAGTCACACCCTGCACCGTGGTGAGAGGCCGAGTCAACCATGTTACCGCGGATGCACTGCGAATGCTACTGACGTCGTCTTGGGTAAGTTACTTGTTAACTCAAGACTGCAACAGCTTTGTTTGACTCGAGCTTCGCATTCGTTTGTTTCGCAAGGCTTTGCTGCTAGAAATGATTTGAGGATTGCAAGACTTAGATGCATGCTTTTAGTTCAAACCCCTGGTTCCGAACTCCGAACGAAAGTAGGATGTTCCGGGGTGAGAATACTAATAGATGGAATAGAGTTCCTAGCAAACCTTATTATTTTGGAAACCCAGACCTTAGACGTTATTTTGGGAATGGATTGGTTATCCAAGCACAAGGCCGTATTGGATTGTGGACGAAGGACTATCTCAGTTGAGAGCCCGTGTGGGAAGAAAGTGGAATTTCAAGCTCTTGCCCGTTAGAGAAGGACAGCTTGATGGTTAACGATACCAAGGCAATCGGCATAGAGGATGTCTCAAGAGTGAATGAGTACCCAGATGTTTTTCCCGAAGATCTACAGTATGCCGCTGACGAGGACATAGAGTTTGTGATAGAGCTTGTACAGTGCAAAGACCGATAGCAAAGAGACCCTATCGGATGTCCACCGAGGAGTTGGTAGAGATGAAGAAACAGTTAGAAGAGTTAATGGAGAAAGGATTTATCAGACCGAGCTCGTCACCGTGGGGAGCACCAGTTCTGTTCATCAAGAAAAAGGACGGGAGTTTCAGGATGTGCATTGACTACCGTGCACTCAATGAAGTCACCGTGAAGAATAAGTATCCGCTACCCAGGATTGATGATTTGTTTGACCAATTAAAAGGAGCCGGAGTTTTCTCCAAGATTGATCTAAGATCGGGATACCATCAGTTGAAGATCCGATCAGAAGATATCCCGAAGACTGCATTCTCGTCAAGATATGGACATTACGAGTTTACAGTTATGTCCTTCGGTCTGACAAATGCGCCAGCATATTTCATGAATATGATGAATAAGGTGTTCAGGGAATATTTGGACAAGTTTGTCGTCGTGTTCATAGATGATATCCTAATCTACTCCAAGACAGAGGATGAACATGCCGAACACTTGAGGCGAGTTTTGGAAAAGCTGAGGGAACAGCAACTTTTCGCCAAGTTCAGTAAGTGTGATTTTTGGAAGGACAAGGTGGAGTTTCTTGGACATGTAATGACCGCAGAAGAGGTCGCCGTAGATCCAAGCAAAATAGAAGCTGTGTTACATTGGGAGCAGCCGAAGACTGTGACCCAGATTAGGTGTTTCCTTGGAATGGCAGGATACTATCGCCGTTTCATTGAAGGCTTTTCGACAATTGCGAAACCTCTTACGCAATTGCTGAAGAAGGAGAAGAAGTTTGCATGGACGTCAGAATGTGAGAAAGGATTTCAGGAGCTGAAAAAGCGATTGACATCAGCACCGGTGTTAGTTCTACCGGATGTTAATCAAAGCTTCGATATTTATTGTGACGCATCGCGCCAAGGACTTGGATGTGTGCTGATGCAGAATGGAAAGGTCGTCGCTTATGCGTCAAGGCAGTTGAGGCCGCATGAGGAAAATTTTCCGACACATGACCTAGAGTTAGCTGCCGTAGTGCATGCCTTGAAGATATGGCATCACTATCTGATCGGGAACAGATGTGAAGTGTATACGGATCATAAGAGCCTTAAATACATATTCACCCAGTCGGATCTGAATATGAGGCAAAGGAGATGGCTAGAGTTAATCAAGGACTACAATGTTGGAATCCATTACCATCCCGGAAAGGCCAACGTAGTAGCCGATGCTCTGAGTCGGAAAAGCCATACCGTGAGTACGTTGCTAGCCACAAGTCAGGATGAGTTATGTGAGGATTTTCAAAAGATGAAGATTGAGGTTGTACCTAGTGGATTCTTGGTCGCATTGGAAGTAAAACCTACTCTAGAGGACCAGATCCGAGAAGGACAGAAAGATGATGACAAGATCCGCAGGATTAAGTCCATCAAGGAGGAAGGCAAGGCAGAGGACTTCAAGTTGGATGAGCAAGGCACGATGTGGATGAAGGATCGCATTTGTGTGCCTAACAAGAAGGAGTTAAAGCAACTGATTTTGGAAGAAGCCCATGACTCCAAGTACTCAATTCATCCTGGAAGCGCCAAAATGTACCAGGATTTGAAGGAAAGATTCTGGTGGCCGAGCATGAAGCGTGAAGTTGCTGAGCATGTTGCATTGTGCGACGTATGCCAAAGAGTCAAGGCAATGCATCAGAGACCAGCAGGATTGCTACAGCCACTGAAAATACCTGAGTGGAAGTGGGAGGAAATCGGGATGGATTTCATTACCGGTTTGCCTAAGACTCAAGGAGGTTATGACTCCATATGGGTTATAGTGGATCGCTTGACCAAAGTAGCCCATTTTATCCCCGTGAAGACCACTTACTCGGGGGATAAATTGGCAGAGTTGTACATGATCAGGATCGTCTGTTTGCACGGTATGCCAAAGAGGATCGTATCGGACAGAGGTACCCAATTTACCTCAAGGTTCTGGAATAAGTTGCATGAAGCCATGGGAACCCGTTTGAACTTCAAGATGACTTATCATCCACACGGATGGCCAGGCCAGAAAGAGTCAACCAGATTCTGGAGGATATGTTAAGAGCTTGTGCATTGGCTTATGCTACCTCTTGGGATAAGAGTTTGCCGTATGCCGAGTTCGATTACAACAATAGTTATCGAGGCTAGTTTACGATGTCACCTTTTGAGGCCTTTGTATGGTCGACTCGCCTGACGCCATTGAATTGGAATGAGACCGGCGAGCGCCGTGTCTTCGGGCCAGATATTCTTCAAGAGGCTGAAGAGCAGATTGCCATGATTAGGGAAAGGTTGAAGATAGCCCAATCACGACAGAAGAGTTATGCTGACAACCGTCGCCGAGACTTGAGTTTTGAACCAGAGGACTTTGTATACCTCAGAGTTACGCCTCTCAGGGGAGTTAAGAGGTTCCATGCCAAAGGGAAACTCGCAACCCGTTATGTTGGACCATTTAAGATTTTGAGTCGCAGAGGCGAAGTTGCTTATCAGCTGGAGTTGCCACAGTCGTTAGCAGGAGTACATGACGTATTCCATGTGTCCCAGTTGAAGAAGTGTCTCCGAGTTCCTGAGGAACAGACACCGCTAGAGTCAATTGAGTTGCAAGAGGATTTGACTTATAAGGAGCATCCCGTGAAGATTTTAGACACAATGGATCGAGAAACTAGAAACAAGTCAACCCGCTTCAGAGAGTTCGATGGAGCAACCATGCAGAGAGCGAAGCGACTTGGGAGCGCGAAGAGGATTTGAAGAAAGAGTTTCCAAACCTATTCTGTAGTAAGCCCTGAATCTCGGGGACGAGATTCTATTAAGGGGGGAGGTTTGTAACACCCCAAAATTTTGCTTTTCTTAAATTCATGTGTGAATTGGCACTTTGGTGAATTTTTGGAATTTTCTGGAATTTATTTGGATTTATTTGGAATTTATTTGAATTTATTCCATTTTGAAATAATTAAAAATAAAATTTTGTTGGAAATATTTTATTTGAGTCCCAAATACCCTAAAATATTTTCCAGAATTTTTCTGGAATTTTTCTGAGTCTTTTGCTATTTTTAATGAATTAAATGAATTTCTGGGAATTATTTTAAATATTAAATCGCTGGAAATTCGAGTTGGGTCAAGTATCGTTCATCCGGATCGAGCCCGAGTCGACTCGAGTTCGAGTCCGACCGAGCCCGACCGCGCCCGTGGTCGTCGAACCCGCTGGCCGAACCCTAATCGCTGCGACCGCTGGATCTTGATCCAACGGCCACGATTGAGCCACGCCACCGAGCCCGAGCTCGACCAGCAGCCAGCTCGCGAGTCCGACCCGGACCCAAACTTCGCGACCGTTGGATCTCGATCCAACGGTTGTCTGCGTGCCACGTCACCCCTAACTGTCGCCGCCGGACTCCGCCGCGCCAGCGGAGAGGACCTCGGATTCGCGCGTTTCACGGACCGAGGGCTCTATTTATTGGCGCCGCCACCCGTGTCGGGATCGCCATTTCATTGCGCACCAGTAGCTCCAACCCACGCCGCTCAAGCCGCCGTCGGCCAGCGAGCTCGCTGTAGTTGGAGGAGGTGTCCGCCGCGATTTGCACCGCTTTTCCGCCGTCCGTCGTCTTCCGCCGAAGGAGCCCAGATCCGGAATCCCCGCCGAGACGCACCAAGAGACCACCCACTTCACGGAGTGTGCCCGAACGCCGTCGGTGTGGTCTTCGTTCTCAACGCCGGCCGCCGGAGCTCCGCCGTGGACATCGCACTGACGCGAAGCTTCTCCACCGTCGGATCTTCATCGCACGGTCGATTCGTCCCACGTCACCCACGGTAAAGAATCACGTGTTGATCTCCGTGTCTAATCTCAACCGTTAGATCTAGATCCAACGGCTTAGATTGAACCACGTTCATAGCGGTAGATTGGATCTTGACCGTCCGATCAAGATCGAACGGTCCGTATCGGTGGAGTTGTTTTCCAAGCGCGTTAGCCGATCTAATCCGGGCCGTTGATTTCCAAATCAACGGCCGAGATTGAGCCACGTGTCCGAAGGCTGACCGTCGCGGTCGGCGCCGCCCACGCTGCGTCAGGCAGACGCCGACACGCGAGCCCGCGTGTCGAGGGCCCGCCTCGGCCGATCGTGAGCCGTGGGCCGAGCCCACGATGGACCGAGCCGAGACCGTGCGCCGGGTCCGTGGACTCGAGGCCACGCGTCGTCACCCGATTGGTCCACGTGTCCCTGCTGACGCAATAAATGATTTTCCGAAAAAGAAAATGATTTAATAATTCGATTTAATAATTGATTTGAATTTCAAAACTTCAAACGCTTATAACTTTTGCGTTTCAACTCCGATTTGAGTGATTCAAATTTCTAAATTTGTATAAAATTGAGACCTACCTAAATATGAATTTTATTTAATTTTTGGACTAAAGTTTTTCTCTGTAAAATTATTTAATTGATTATTTAAACTTTAAATAATCATAACTTTTGCATTTTAACTCCAAATTTGACGATTCCAGTTTCTAAAAACTCATAAAATTATGTTCTCCCTGTTATGGATTTTATTTGGATGTTTGGACACTTTTTGCCTATTGTTTATTCATGAATTTGCTATTTGCACGCTTTACGAGTAGACGTTGAAGTCTTGGAAGGATTCAAGGAGAAGTATTGACTCAGGATCCAACTCAAGACCAAGAGGAAGTACTTTTGAAGGCAAGTTGTGCTTTGACCATGTTGATCCTATTTTGAAATCTATTTTGATTTAACCTTTGCATGCTAAGTTCAAATAGAAAAATACTTTATTTAAATATGGGAGATTAGATATGTACCAATTTGTCGTATGACACCTTGATTATCTAAGTATGTGCCATGACCCCTTGTCACCCTAGTTGTGGTTTACTAGTTGGACATTATTAAGTTGTCAACATGGGTTTTAGACCGTTGTAGTATCTTGCTTAGACACGCTACGTGCTCATGACATGATTTTGGACAATCAAACGCTAATATTGACTTAATGATGTATTGAACCTGTTTTGGAAAGGTATCATGTGATGTTGATGGCACGTGGTGCATGGTAATCAAGCGGGTTTGATAAATAGTTTTCGGCCAGGGCATGTGGCAAGAGTAATCAGGTGGGCCAGTTGTGGCATTGGGGATGTTGATTTGGTTCTTGGGTAGTCTTGCCCTGGTCACCCTAAGGACTTAACCTTGCAAGCCTTTGAACTGGGTCTAACGTGCAACCACATGTCTCAGTAATGGGACGGACCTAGTTGACTAAGTTGCTAATAACGCACTGTGGGACCTCAGGAGGTCAACTACACCCTTTGTGTAAGTTGTACGGGGGAGCGTACCGGGGCTGAGGCCAGGTACCCATCTAACGGTTGATTGGCCTAAACTTCGCCTTAGCTAAGGGAAGGGTTAGTGTGCAATAACCGGGGAGGACCACTTGTATTGTTAGAAGTTTCCGAAAGACTTTGTTACGGGAACTCGCCTTCGTGGTGTTTGACTGTATCTTGTGGGTAAAGTGCATAACCTCTGCAGAGTGTAGAATCTATTCGAATAGCCGTGTCCGCGGTATTGGACATCGCTCGGGAATTACAATCAAGGGTTAGATTTTCTCAAAAATAACTTGGATTTGAAAGGTTGGGTTGGATTAATAATGATGTTGATGGAAATGTGGATTAGGATGGGAAAGATGTTTGTTAAACTCCTTGAAAAGTTATTTATGCTTTACTTGTTTCTACTGCTTTCGAATCTACTTATACTACTTGTCAAATGTCACATCGCAAATATACCTTGAGCTATTCCTTTGTACCAATCCATGCATATAGGAAAATAGCCTGCAATATGAGCATGACTTGTTGAGTACCAAGTACTCACCCTTGCCACCCTACAACACCAGTTGAAGAGGAGACTACACCAGCTTTGGAGGAGGAGCTC
The DNA here is from genome assembly GCA_036346355.1 of Rhipidocladum racemiflorum. Lineage (NCBI taxonomy): Eukaryota > Viridiplantae > Streptophyta > Magnoliopsida > Poales > Poaceae > Rhipidocladum > Rhipidocladum racemiflorum. The sequence continues at coordinate 52,684,619 of CM070577.1, read as the reverse complement.
CAAGAGGAACCGTCTACTTAGGGAAGCGAGCCCAGTCAGTTGCCTGTGGTATACTGGATGGCGCCACGAAGTTATCTTATTTTCCGCTGCTACTATTTCTCTCTTAATAAGTTTCGCCCTGCGAGGCGTACATTTGTGACTTGACCATAAGGTCGAGTAACCAGTTGGTTATTTAAATAAAGTACTTTATTAATATCGAATGGTATGATTGTGATATTTACCGATGTTAAGACTGTGTGCACTAGCGCGTTCCTGGACTAGTGCTGAATACACAGAGGGTCCGGATTTGCAAATTCGGGGTCCCGACATCGTCATACACTTAACTTCTTAAACATCCGCGTGAATCACGCACCCAACTCTTAAGGAAACCATAATTGCTCCAGAAAAGAACAACACCCAAAACACCTTTCCTTCCGGAAAGCTCAACCATAAATCACAAGAGAAGTCAACTCTTAAATTCCCAAATGCAGACACGCAACTACTCCACCACTCTCGAGATCAACAACTTCCGCGAAGAAAGATGGTTGCAAGAGGGAAAACCCGGCGATTAACCAAATTTTTTTTTTCAGATAAGGCCATAACTCCAAACTTCAAACTTTCACGAAACAAACGGTTTTTTTTTCAAAGATGAATTCCCAAGCAAGTCATCATTGCGATCAAACACCACTTAGGCCCTGACAACAAGGTCTGGCACAACACCGCAATAACTCTTTTAAACCTTGGAGAAAGACAAACACAAGAATAAATTGAAAACTTTCTCCGTAAAGCAACCGATCAACCACATCCTTTCCGACAAAACCTTGACACCTAAATCCATGCGACTTAGGTTTTTTTTTATCGAAACTTCAATAACTTCTTTTCAAATTGGAGAATGGTAACCCAAGAATCAATCTATAAGTTTCTCTATAAGGCAAACAACAAGTCGGGCGTCAAAGTTGGCAAGGCGACCAAAAGAGGCGCAACCCTAAATTCTTCTTTTGTCTTCAACCAAAGAAGACAAAACCAAAACCACCAAAAGAACTATCGGTGAGCATCCAAAACCGAACACTTTTTCTTTTATTTCAACCAACCAAAACCGTTCGTCAAAACGGCAAAGGAAATTCGGAGGGTCAATCCACAACTCTACTACTCGACTCCAATCAACTACCCAATCTACGACAGAAAGGATAAGCACTCTCCCAATAGGAGGTTAAAAGTCCATCGGTGATGGCACTAAGCGGCCACACCGTCAAAACCAACATTTCTACAAACAACAGAAGGTGACCGAAACCCTTTCGGCACCACAACCCACATAATCTAAAATGTATCAACACAATCAATTCTTTCATAAACATAGCAACATATATTACCAAATGTAACATTCAATACCAAAGCTTAAATACAACATTTAAGCGTAAAGCAACGGTACCCATACCCATTCCTACTGTGCAACAGAGTGTGTCAAGTTTTAAATTAATTATTCCACTTACACAAGTTTTAATGTTGCTATCCTATGGCAAAGTTTTAAGTAAAACCTAAGCCATGTTTCTAGGTTATCCCACTTCATATTTTAGTTGAACCTATAGTATGACACTAAATACACATTCCAGGGACCTACACGGCCTCGATACTAATCAGAATAACACGACTTCTACTAAGCCCAGAATGTCACCAACATAGACCATACAACAATTAATACCATGATTAAATTGGAAATTTCAGCAGCATCTCCTTTGTTTTAGTATAAATTTGAACATCACAATATCATATTAATATATCTATCAATCGGGATATCAATATGCATCGACAACAATAGATGAGCATCAACTAGAATAACAGCAAGCAATGATAATCATGGAATAAGCATCAACTAAGACGAGGATGATAAAACAAATCGCTCCAAAGACCCACATGACACACATGAGGGAAACCAACACACATAATATCCATACACCAAAATCCACATAACTTATTGCCATGTTTCCATAGAAATGGGTGAATTATCTTGATTATGAGTGCTACGTGAGGAAGTGTAGCTAATTTCCCTTCCCGCGCGCCGATTTCATTGTACCTAAATAAACAAACAATATAAAACACAAGCGTGAGTTCATCACTCAGCAAAGTGTAATGTAATGAAAAACAGGGTGCAAGATAACAAACCATCATCCCAGTCTCCATAGTTATATCACAACACATCATATTTAACATTATATTCATCCTTTAAAACAACATGATAATCCTCTCATGAGCATCTCATGGGTACTCTCATCATCATCTCATAAACATTTTCATTTATGTATATCATTCATGCAATGCAATGCACATGTCTCCTGGAATTCTCATACCGGTATGGTTGAGTGCACACCCGTCGGCATGCACCCTTTTCCCCCCTTCCATCCCGAAGATGGAGGGTGCCTATCACTCGCTTCCATTCACCTCGGTGATGAAATCACGATGTAGGACTTACTCAAAAGAATAGCCCTGGACTAGTCATAACTGTTCTCACCGACCCTACCGGAATAGTTATGACTTATCTCACCGGCCGGCCATGAAAATATGCCATGTATGCACAATGGACAGCAACGTACTTAAATACATCTTGCATATTGTCTCATGGCATCACATCAAGATAGCTCAAAACACATACCAACAGCAACCTTCTCAAGCATGGCATGAGGACATCATAACAACAGCAAGCATTTAAATCATGGCATGAGGACATCATATCGATGATAACATATAAAGCATGGCATAAGTACTCAACATAAATTCCATTGCATCTCATCATCAAACACCCTACAACTCTCTACTCATTCCATTACACATGCCTCAACCGCGGGGGACGGAGTGGCGGGACGTAGAGGGTACTCCCGGAGGCACACCACCTGCAAATACGTGCCACACACTCAAATCGAGTCCACAAAACAGCACACATATAACACATATAAATCCCACTACCCGACTTCGCGTACAACTCCTAAAATCAGAAAACAGCAAATCTGTCCCTTCGGGACAGCAGCCTTCCAATGGGCATAACTTCGGTTCTAAGACTCCAAATTGAATAAAAGAGTACATCTCCGCGTAGCTTAGGAAATTTCCCAACTTTTTCTAGTTATAGGGAAAGACTAATTCTAAATCTAATGTTGTTTAATCTAACGTTGAACACGAACTGTCCCAATCTCGTCACAGATTTGACAACGCTCGGTAAAACGCCCATATCTCCCAAACGGCTGGGTGGATTTTAACTTTCTTTATATGCACGGAAAGATAAAGAAATTATCTACAACTTCCTAAAAGTCCGTACGGTCAGATTCAAACTCGAAATTGGCGAAAACGCCTGCCCTAGTTCGGGTTCCCAATCTGCCCGAACCAAAACGTGAGTACAACTCTAGTTTTTCATCAATTGTGGTTATATGAACAGTGAAAAGTGATTTTATTAAGAGCAGATGTTGTAGCTTGTGTGCAACAGTGTTGGATTTCTCGGGTTTTGGGTGATTATGACATCCGTATTGGCTAAGAGTATTGGAATGCGAGTAATGGTGGGATTTGAGTCGAACTTTCTTTTGAAGGTTTATGGATTCAAATGAATGTATAAATTTTCTGGGAGTGCCTGCCTCTTTGTTTAGGCGTCTTGATTAGTGTGCAATAAAATCTTCCCCGATTAAGTGGCATTTTGTCAAGTTACAAACTTGACTCCGATGATTGGAAATATGGATGAAAGAGTAGTATTTGAAGTAACCGGCTTATGGGTTCCAAATGTGGTGTGGTTTTGAACCATGCCAATCTTTGGATTTGGGCTAATCTGTTTAGTCTATGCTATGAGTATGGATTAACACCCAAAGCGTTGGAGTGGGACGCTCTCTTTAGCGTTCAACTGATTTATCTTTGGAACCCTGGAGTTAAGCGCTTAAATTGTAATTCTTTCATGACTAGAGTTGGATTTATTTGGGAAATGTGTGTGGTGTTTGCGAGCGTTTCAAAAAGGTGAATCTTACGATTGTTTCATAAGTGATTTTGTTGGTAAGGTGTTCCCTGCTGGGAATGTGTTTCGTTTCTCTTTAAGAGAATTGGTAGCGGTTATTAGGCGTAGATGTTTGAGTTGAGAGTTGATGTTATCTTCTGTTATTGGCTTTGGTTAAAATGCGATGTTTTGCACGCATTGCGTGCAGTGGTTGTTGGGTTGTGATGCGATATGGTATTTTTCGGTTAACGCCGTCGTAGTTTATGCGAATTTGAGCAACCATCGATGTTGTTGGGTGTCAATCATGTGACAAAGAGAATGAAATCTCTTTGTGAATGGTTAATGGGTATCGTGGTTACATGACGAATAAATGGTGAAAAAGATTCATGACATCGTTTTATAAGCATAAAAGAGTTGTGGAGCCAGGACGGTGAGAAAGTCATATAGAGATATATGACTAATCCGGAGTGCTCTTGAAGAATTCGCATTCGTGTTATGAATCGAGATTTCCATTGCTCTCTAGCATGAAAAGGAATGAATGGATAAATGCTGGTATTTTGGTTATGTTATGCAAGGGATTTGAGTTTCCCTTTCTCTTCGAGAGTTTTTGTGGCAGTTCTCTTCCAAGTTGTTGATTTTGGTTAAAATGAAAAGTTTGTCTGTGGTGAAAGCGAGTCGAGTTGTCTTTAGTTGTTGAGAACTTCTGTCAAGAGAATTGTGTGGAGTCTTTATTTGTTTGAGTGCTCCCCGATGCGAATTGTATCGCGTTGATTGGAGATTTGAGTTTTCCTTTGCGGCTTGACTTAGGAAAAGCAAAAGGGTGGTCTTTCAATGTTATCAGGGTTCTTTCCAAAGTGATTTGTGGCGCTTTGAGGTTCGAGTTGTTGTATGTGGTCTACTTGGATTCAAAAGAATCGTACTTCTTTTGCACTATTGATAGGAGCGAGAATAAGAAGGGCCTCGGGTTATTGTTGAGTATAATCTAAGAGCTATACTCGTGGGCTTCGTTGTTTGTGTGAATGGTTTGTGAGGGCGACATCCTCTTGGGAAAAGTGCCAATTGAGATTTGGTAGTGAGTTACGGTCCTAACTTGGGCTAGGTGCTGGACATTAGTGAGGGTGGATGATGATGGAGGTTGTTGGTGTCGTGGTTTGAATTTGGTTGAAAGTATCGTGGGGTGGAAGCAAATGTTATAGAAATTGTGATGTAAAATGCTTTGTCGTGGACATTGTCTTAGCTAGACGTCCCTGGGTGTGCGTTATGCCTGGGAGAGGATAGAATGAAAAGTGTAATGTGGTTGGCAGTTGAAAGGAAAGTATGGTCGATGTAGGCTATGAGCGAAGATGACTTTAGTAAATTTTGATTCATTACGTAAATGGTATTTTTCGGGGGGGGGGGTTCAAGTTTGGAACCTCGGTTGACCGTTTTAATACTAATGGTGGAAAAAGGATGTGTTTAATGATGATAGTGTCATTCTGAGTTTATGAATCATGATAGAGATTGAAGTAAATGAGGAATCATGTCAAGTTGTGCTTAGCTAAGCTAAGTCAAGTCACTCTTGTTAATAGATGGATTTGGAGAATTGAGTTGTTGTTGCTACTGTTTGAGTCTTTGTGTGGGTGTGTTGAGTTCGCAAAGAAGATGAGTCCCTAGTGGGCATGGTTTTAGAGTTGACGTGTAAGATTCGAGGTCGAATCCAGTTAAGGGGGGTAGAATGTGATACTACGGAATGTCGAGACTTTATAATTTGTGATAATAGGTTATAAAATGTGGTAACATGTGATAGATTGGGGTTTTTGCAACTAAAACCCTGAGATTTCACGTTTTAACGCGTTTCGGGCCGTTTTCGGGCGTTTGGGCCGCTCCAAGGAGGTGTTGGGCTTGAGGGAAACTTCGTGGGCCGGATGGTGGGACTCCATTGGCCCATGTGGCGGTGAGGGGGGGCAGAAAACCCTGCTACCCTAGCTCTCCCCACCCCCATGCGCAGCCCCCCCTTTCCCCATCTCCTCCTCCCTCTCTAGCCCCTCCTCCTCTTCCTCCACACCCCCAAGCCGCACCACCCCTCCTCCTTGCGCCTCCTCCCCCACCACCACGTGCCCTTGCTGCGTCCTCCTCGCTGCCACGCCTTGCCACGGTGCTGCCTTCACCGGTGGGAGGATCCGCGACGAGGAGATCCGGTGGGAGAAGAGATCGGGTGGAGATCGCGCGAAGAGAAGCGGTTGATTCGTGGATCGTCAAGAAGATAATGGGGGGATCCTGTGGGGTAGATCTCTTGCTGTTGTAGAGGGAGATTACCATGCTTTTAGATCAAGGGAGGTGCTGCCATGGGGTAGAATTGATGAAAAACTAGAGTTGTACTCACGTTTTGGTTCGGGCAGATTGGGAACCCGAACTAGGGCAGGCATTTTCGCCAATTTCGAATTTGAATATGACCGTACGGACTTTTAGGAAGTTGTAGATAATTTCTTTATCTTTCCGTGCATATAAAGAACGTTAAAATCCACCTAGCCGTTTGGGAGATATGGCCGTTTTACCGAGCGCTGTCAAATCTGTGACGAGATTGGGACAGTTCGTGTTCAACGTTAGATTAAACAACATTAGAGTCCGAATTAGTCTTTCCCTATAACTAGAAAAAGTTGGAAAATTTCCTAAGCTACGCGGGGATGTACTCGTTTATTCAATTTGGAGTCCTAGAACCGAAGTTATGCCCATTGGAAGGCTGCTGTCCCGAAGGGACAGATTTGCTGTTTTCTGATTTTAGGAGTTGTACGCGAAGTCGGGTAGTGGGATTTATATGTGTGCTGTTTTGTGGACTCGATTTGAGTGTGTGGCACATATTTGCAGGTGGTGTGCCTCCGGGAGTACCCTCTACGTCCCGCCACTCCGTCCCCCGCGGTTGAGGCAAGTGTAATGGAATGAGTAGAGAGTTGTAGGGTGTTTGATGATGAGATGCAATGGAATTTATGTTGAGTACTTATGCCATGCTTTATATGTTATCATCGATATGATGTCCTCATGCCATGATTTAAATGCTTGCTGTTGTTATGATGTCCTCATGCCATGCTTGAGAAGGTTGCTGTTGGTATGTGTTTTGAGCTATCTTGATGTGATGCCATGAGACAATATGCAAGATGTATTTAAGTACGTTACTGTCCATTGTGCATACATGGCATATTTTCATGGCCGGCCGGTGAGATAAGTCATAACTATTCCGGTAGGGTCGGTGAGAACAGTTATGACTAGTCCGGGGCTATTCTTTTGAGTAAGTCCTACATCGTGATTCCATCACCGAGGTGAATGGAAGCAAGTGATAGGCACCCTCCATCTTCGGGATGGAAGGGGGGAAAAGGGTGCATGCCGACGGGTGTGCACTCAACCATACCGGTATGAGAATTCCAGGAGACATGTGCATTGCATTGCATGAATGATATACATAAATGAAAATGTTTATGAGATGATGATGAGAGTACTCATGAGATGCTCATGAGAGGATTATCATGTTGTTTTAAAGGATGAATATAATGTTAAATATGATGTGTTGTGATATAACTGTGGAGACTGGGATGATGGTTTGTTGTCTTGCACCCTGTTTTTCATTACATTACACTTTGCTGAGTGATGAACTCACGCTTGTGTTTTATATTGTTTGTTTATTTAGGTACAATGAAATCGGCGCGCGGGAAGGGAAATTAGCTACACTTCCTCACGTAGCACTCATAATCTAGATAATTCACCCATTTCTATGGAAACATGGCAATAAGTTATGTGGATTTTGGTGTATGGATATTATGTGTGTTGGTTTCCCTCATGTGTGTCATGAGGGTCTTTGGAGCGATTTGTTTTATCATCCTCGTCTTAGTTGATGCTTATTCCATGATTATCATTGCTTGCTGTTATTCTAGTTGATGCTCATCTATTGTTGTCGATGCATATTGATATCCCGATTGATAGATATATTGATATGATATTGTGATGTTCAAATTTATACTAAAACAAAGGAGATGCTGCTGAAATTTCCCATTTAATCATGGTATTAATTGTTGTATGGTCTATGTTGGTGACATTCTGGGCTTAGTAGAAGCTGGGGTGTTACACACAATCTCTAATTTCACATTTTATAAAGTCTCGGCATTCCGTAGTGTCACATTCTCCCCCCCCCCTAAACAGGATTCGACCTCGAATCTGAAGAACGCCAAAAACAACAACAAAGTCCCCAAGGGACAAAAGACTTCTCTGCAGTACAAAACATTCGCACAAAGACTCAAATCGGAACAAACGACAAGCGAGTTCTTAAAACCAACACTTGTGTTGATTTAGCTCAACAGAGTGCAACCTCTCATGATTCCCTCTTCACCTCAATTCCCAAATAGACCACGAAAGAAGAACGGTCTCACACTCCTCCATCCATCCCTCATTGGCACTAACGTGCCCGATCCCTTTAATCGAAACTACTCTCCAGAAGGGCACGGTACCAACCTCTAGAACCCTCTTCATCTCCCACGCACAAACGTGTTTTCACACCTCAACCTCTCTACTGTGGTTCTCCATATTCAAAATGACGACGAACCAAGTGAGACAAATACTCCAAGACCACCTACTATTTGAACAAACGAGGTTAAGACCTTGCAAAGGATTCCTCTTATACAAAAGACCAATACCCAACACTACCGCCTAAAGGAAAAGACCCACCTTACAATCAGGGTCCTTAAACTCGCAAGAAAGAAAAAAAAGTAACAACCAAACAAAATCGCTACGGTTGACACAACCTCGTTCAACCTCAGCAACAGAAAGGTCCAATACACTCTGAAAAGGAAAACAATTACTAGCAACCACCAAGTGGTCCACTAATACTCTAATCAACCCTACCGAGGAACATCTCAACGACACAATTCTCCAAGAAGGTTTGCATTGAGTCAAACACAACCTTCCCCTCAATGGACCACAATAAAGAGCACAATCATTGAGTGAGCTCAACCATAAACATGAACCCAAGTGGCCCTCATCCAACAACTCAAACCCCAAAGCGCTAAAACCACTTTTGGAAAGGATTCGACAACAACCAGAGAGTATTCATTTTAATTTCCTAAGCCAAAACGCAAAGGAAACACAAATCCCTTCACCACAACCAACACCAGACATTATTCATTCTTTTCTTTTCATACTAGAAAGCAAGGGAAATCTCGTTTCATGACATGAATGCACATTTTTCAAGAGCACTCCGGATTAGTCATATCTCCATATATGACTTTCTCACCGACCTGGCTCAACGACTCTTTTATCATTTAACATCTATACATGATGTCTTGTTTACTTTTCACCATTCATTCATCATATAACAACAATACCGAAAAGTCATTCACCAAAAGACTTCTCCCTCGGTATCACATGATTGAAATACACATAACACTAACGGTTGCGCTAAATCATATAGACTATGATGGCAACATCGTTAACAACAAAACACCACATCGTGTGAAAACCTATCATCCATTTAAAACTAACCTTGCAAAACCTCGCAAAATCAAACTCAACCCTTTGGAACAGAACATCGACTCCAAAGTCAAACATCTGCACACACAACCGCCATAAATTTTATCAAAAGAGAGGGAAACTAAATCCCAAAAGAAAACTCTTCACCAGCTAAATTCACTTATGAAACATTCATAAAAATCCAGACTTGTGAAACATCCGCACACCAGACCCGTTTTCCAAATGACTCCAACTCTAGCCAAACAGAGTTACACATCACGGGCTTCACTCAAAAGTTTCCAACACAACCCTTCATGACCAACTGCTTCCTTTTAAAATTAATTCCAAAGATAATTTAGTGCGAACGCGAAAGGGCACGATCGACTCAAAAAAAAACTTTTGGGGTGTAAATCCATACTCATAGCACCAACTAAACACATTAGCCAAAACCAAATATTTGCTCCAATTTCTACGAGTCTAGGGAAACTCTGAAACACAGCCATATGGAACACCTTGATCGAAAACCCTTCAACCAAAAAGGCAAACAACCAAACCAGTCCAAAAGCTTTTGAACACAAGTTCAGCATAAATACAATCATCTCTAGTACTCCACTACGTTTTCCATTAAAGACTTCAATAATCACTATTTACTCCCTGAGAAGCCCCAACACAATTAAGTCAAAAGTTTCACAACAAATTCTTCCTCTAGTTACCATTCCTAACACTTTTAATTAGGGTTTATGATGCTTATCAAAAAGGCACCCAACCAATACTATATCAACATGATCCCCACGGATCATCATATCATAATACATATTATTCTACTTTTGAAATATAGTACTTCAACAAAATCTTTCAGCAAGATCAATATATAAATTTCATACCTCCTATATACTCACGTCTCGACAACCGAACCTTATTCAGTTAAAGAATGGCTTCAACATGTAAATATTATCTCCACAGGGAAGAATTCGTAAGTGAGACTCTAAGTTATACTTTCATTAAGGATAAGATCATTTATCATGTTAATTATCCAAAGCTCACTCCATCGCAACATGTTAAAATTTTCCTCTATTTTAACCATGGTTTTCCACCGAGTAATCTAAACAGTTACCACCACTACTTAGTCATCAATAACAACAAAAGGGCATAATCATCAAGCAACAACATTACTTTTAGCTACCCTATACAAAGGTGATAACAAAATTACCACCACACAACATACTCCCACTATTTAAAATAGATTGAATACTAGCATTAACACTGCCTTTAACAACATCATTAGCAATAAGTCTTATGTCTTCTCAATTGATATCAATACTAGCATTGTAGAGACACAACTGCATACTTCCAAATATACTAGTAATTTGCAACAACGTAAATAGCAACTCTAATCAACTTCCAAATTAAAGTCACTAGGCAACACGATTAAATTTCTCTATTAATCCATTAGATTAGAGCATCTTTAAACAACCAGCAAAGTTTCTTTAACAATAACAGCAGTCTACATCATCTTAATGTTTCAACTATGCAGCAAGATTTAAACTTTTAACATTTGACGAGGATCATAAGCACTTTTAAAGCAAGGCAACAGATTCTAAGTATGTACATTAACCCATTTAATCATTCTCGCTACAGAGTAAACTACAACACTAGTAGTCTATTTATTCCACAGCTAGAGATGTTAATCACATTGAATTGATTCAACTCAAAAATTAACTTAGCACACATCATTGCATAAACCATATTGGTACATGCTACATAACATGCTAAACAACAATTCTTACTAGGGACAAACGATTTCAGTCAAAAGACTACTTTTTTTGTTTGCAGCATTTTAGTTTTAAAGCTCATCCCAAAATTCGTAAGGAAACTTGACTCTCAAAATTGCAATGAGACAAACCCAAACTTGGTCATGCAAAAGGAACTTTCAAAACACTTTTCAATCTCAAAGGCTCCCATAGAGGAAAATGGTTGAAAGACAATTTTCTTAAAAGGGAACCAAGCGATTTAGTAATCCTTTTCAAATAAAACCTTAACACCAAACCCCAAACTTTCACGAAACAAGAAGGGTTTTCAAAGATGATTTCTCAAACTAGAAAAATGACGAAATCAAATACCACTTACTCCTACAAAGCCACATAACTTCAGCCCTGACAACCAGGTCTGGCATAGCACCTCAATAACTCCTTTAACCTCGGAGAAAGACAAACACAGAAATAAATTGAATGCTTCTTCCCCATAAAGCAATTAACAAACTAAACATCAAAACTGGAACGGTGCCCAAAAGAAGCGCAACACTAGACTCCTCTTCTTCGTCTTCAACCAAGGAAGACAAAACCACACACCGCATACAGAACTATCCGCGAAAAACCAATACCAAACACTTTTCTTTAGGTTTCCATCAACTAAAACCAAGAAAACCAACCAAGACCGACCACAGAACGATAAAGAACCTCCGAAGGAAAATCCACCACCAAACTCTTCTATTTGACTCCAGTCAACTACCCGTTCTACGACAGAAAGGGTAAACACTCTTCTCCTACAAGGGTTAATAGTTCTTCGGTGATGGCGCTAACCGGCCATACCGTCAAAACTCACCCTTACTATGAACCAAAAGAGGTGATCGAAACCCTTCGGCACCACAACCCCACTTTATCACCACAACAAGCATAATTCAATCATTTATCTCATAGACATTGCAAGATACTATATCAAATATAGCATTTAGCAACAAGGCTTAAATACAACATTTAAGCGTAAACAACGATACCCATACCCTTCCTACTGTGCATCCATGTGTGTCAAATTTTAGATTAGTTATACCACTTTTGCAAGTTTTAATGTTGCTATCCTATGACAAAATTTTAGTAAAAACCTAAGTTTCTAAGTTATTCCACATCATATTTTAGTTGTACCCTATAGCATGACACTAAAAATACACATTCCAAGGACCTACAGCCCGCTCTGATACCAACTGTAACACCCCGGCATTTACTATGCCTGAATGCTACCAAAGAAAAGTTAAACAACATCTAAATACCATAATTAAACATAAATTCCAGCAAAGGTGCACATGCTAAAAACCAAGATTTCGGCAGCATCTCCTTTGTTTTAACATGAATTGAAGCAACAACAATAATAACATGTCAGTGTGGCATAACGAACGATAGCAATAACATGATCAAACGGAAAAACAACCACCATACCACTAAGGATATAAATTCTATCCATCACATGACAAATATGGACTAATCCATAGTTTAGTTCAATGAATTAACCATAACCATAAGGGAAGGAACATGTCATTGTTTAAATGTGTAATGCTAAGTGATGACGTGTGACTAGCTCCCTTTCCCGCATGTCGGATTCATGGTACCTAAAAGAAAACAACATAAACACAAGCGTGAGTTCATCACTTAGCAAGTATATTGCAATGGTACAAACATAAACAATTACATAGAAATAATATCTCACATCATGTAAACCATCTCATTTATGGTCACATATTATCATCATCATCAATATGTATGAAATGCAATGCGATGCTCATGTCTCCTTGGAAACTCATACCGGTATGGTTGAGTACACACCCGTCGGTGTGCACCCTCTCCCCCCTTCCATCCCGAAGATGGAGGGTGCCTACTGCTCGCTTCCGTTCACCGCGGTGAATGGAATCACGATGTAGGACTTACTCATTGGCTCTCCGGATTAGTCATAACTTTCTCACCAACCTTCCCGGACTAGTTATGACTTTCTCACCGCCCGGCTGTCGGGACCCCGAATTTGCAAATCCGGACCCTCTGTGTATTCAGCACTAGTCCAGGAACGCGCTAGTGCACACAGTCTTAACATCGGTAAATATCACAATCATACCAATCGATATTAACAAAGTACTTTATTTAAATAACCAAAGTGGTTACTTGACCTTATGGCCAAGTTACAAATATATGCCTTGCAAGGCAAAACTTATTCAGAGAAAAGTAGTAGCAGCGGAAAATCAAATAACTTCGTGGCGCCATCCAGTATACCACAGGCAACTGACTGGGCTCGCTTCCCTAAGTAGACGGATCCTCTTGGAATTCCTCCTCCAAAGCTGGTGCAGTCTCCTCTTCAACTGATATTGTGTTGAGGCAAGGGTGAGTACTTGGTACTCAGCAAGTCATGCACAGAATGCAGGCTAATATACTATATGCATGGCTTGGTACAAAGGAATAGTTTAAGGTATATTTGCGATGCTTGACATTTGAAAAGTAATATAAGTAGATTCGAAAGCAGTAGAAATAAGTAAAGCGTAAATAACTTTTCAAGAAGTTTAATAAACATTTTTCCCCATCCTAAACCACATTTCCATCATCTTCATTATTAAACCAACCCAACTTTCAAATCCAAGTTATTTTCAGAAAATCTAACCCTTGACTGTAATTCCCGAGCATTGTCCAGTACCGTGGACTCGGCTATTTAAATAGATTCTACACTCTGCAGAGGTTATGCACTTTACCCACAAGATACAGTCAAACACCACAAAGGCGAAGTTCAGTAACAAAGCCTTTCGGAAGCCTCAAACAACACAGGTGGTCCTCTCCAGTTCGTGCTCTACACCATCCCTTCCCTTAGCCAAGGCGAAGTATGGGACCAACACACCGTTAGATGGGTATCTGGCCACAGCCACGATACGCTCCCCGCACAATCACACAAACGGTGTAATTGACACCTGAGGCTCCACAAGCGAGTCCTTAGCGACTTAGTCAACTAGGGCCGTCCCATTCCAGCCATGTGGTTGCAAGTATGACCAGTTCAAAGGCTTGCAAGGTTAAGTCCTTAGAGTGACCAGGCAAGACTACCCGAAAAACCAAATCAACACTCCCAATGCCACAACCGGCCGACTGATTACTCTTGCCACATGCCCCGATCAAAAGCTGTTTATCAAACCCGCTTGATTACCATGCACCACGTGCCATCAACATCACATGATACTTTTCCCAAAACAGGTTCAATATATCATTAAGTCAATATTAACATTTGATTGTCCAAAACCATGTCATGAGCACGTGAAAGTGTGTCTAAGCAGTATACTACAACGGTCTAAACCCATGTTGGCAATTTAATAATGTCCAACTAGTAATCCACAACTAGGGTGACAAAGGGTCATGGCACATACTTAAGTAATCAAGGTGTCATATAGCAAATTGGTATTTATCTAACCCCCAGGTTTAAACAAAGTATTTTTCTAATTGAACTAGCATGCAATAGTTTAAATCAAAATAGATTTCGAAATAGGATCAACATGGTCAAAGCACAACTTGCCTTCAAAAAGTACTTGCTCTTGGTCTTGAGTTGGATCCTGAGTCAACACTTCTCCTTCGAATCCTTCCGGCACTTCAACGTCTACTCGTAAAGCGTGCAAATAGCAAATACACGAATAAACAATAGGCAAAAAGTATCCAAACATCCAAATAAAATCCATAAACAGAGAGAACATAATTTTCTGGATTTTTAGGAACTGGAATCGTTCAAATCGGAGTTAAAATGCAAAAGTTATGATTTATTAAAGTTTAAATAATCAATTAAATAATATTACAGAGAAAAACTTTAGTCCAAAAATTAAATAAAATTCATATTTGAGTAGATCTGAATTTTATACAAATTTAGAAATTTGAATCACTCAAATCGGAGTTGAAACATAAAAGTTATAAGCGTTTGAAGTTTGAAACAAAATCAAAATCATTATTCGAATTAATAAATCATTTTTCTTTTCGAAATTAATTATTGCGTCGGCATGGACACGTGTCAGCTCGATTGGGTGGTGGCGTCGGCGGCTCATGGGCTCAGCCCACGGCGCGGTTTGGTCCACGCTGGACCCGGTCCCACGGCTTCGGGTGAGGTCGGTGGGACCCACCTGTCGATGCGGTCTCACGCAAACGCTACCGACGCGGTGGGCTCCTCTCGACATGCGGGGCCCGCGTGTCGTGACACGCACTCACACGCCAGACGGCGCTGACCGCCGGTCCAACTTCCCGACACGTGGCGCAATCCCGGCCGCTGATTTGAAATTCGGCGGCGCGATTAGATCCAGGGTTAACACGTTGAATCTACTCGATGATCGTGGGCCGCTCGATCTAGATCGGACGGTCCAGATCTAATCCTATAATAACACTACTACAGCACGTGGCGATTGTGAACCGCTGGATCTTGATCCAACGGTCGAATCTAACCGGTTTAGAACACGTGAACTCACCTCAACCGCACGATCAAGATCGGACGGTCCACGTAGCTTCGCGAGGGCGATGGCGGCAGCGGAGCTGCAGCCACCGGAGACGAAACGACGACAAGCCCGACGGCGCTCCGGGGTTGCTCCGGCGAGATGAGTCCTCCCTTCGGGTGCGTCTTGTCACGGGGATTCCGGATCTGGGCTCCTTCTCGGCGGAAGACGACGGACGGCGACGGGATCGAACAAAAACCGCGGCGGTCACCTCCTCCAACTACGGCGAGCTCGCACGGGCAAACGGCGATGGCTCAGGCGAGATGGCTCGGGGAAACGGGTGCGCAAGGATGAGGGCAACCTCGGGGCGTGACCAGGGCTTTAAATAGCCTCGGCGTCCGTGCCCGAGACGGAAACCTAATTCTACACGGCGGCGGGCGCGGCGGCGGAGTCCGGCTCGGACTCGGCGGAGACGATGACGCTCAGCCGTCCACGTGGCACGATCAACGGCCACGATCGCACGGGCGCGATCGGATCCGGGCCGGATACGGCTCGAACCGGTACGGGCGGATCTCAGCCGTTGGATCTTGATCCAACGGTTGGGATTGATTAGGGTTTTGAGCTGGTTTGATCGAGCCAACTGGCTCGGGTCGGACTCGAGTCCGACTGGTTCGACTTCGATCGGATGAAACGATACTAGACCCGAGTTGATTTTCCAGCGATTTAATATTTAAAATAATTCCCAAGAATTCATTTAATTCATTAAAAATAGCAAAAGACTCGAGAAAAATTCTAAAAATTCTGGAAAATACTTTGGAACATTTTGGACTCAAATAAAATATTTCCAACAAAATTTTATTTGCAAAATTAAATTCTTTAATTATTTCAAAATGGAATAAATTCAAATAAATTCCAGATAAATCCAAATAAATTCCAGAAAATTCCAAAAATTTCACCAAAGTGCCAAATCACACATGAATTTAAGAAAAGCAAAATTTTGGGGTGTTACAAACCTCCCCCCCTTAATAGAATCTCGTCCCCGAGATTCAGGGCTTACTAAAGGAATAGGTTTGGAAACTCTTTCTTCAAATCCTCTTCGCGCTCCCAAGTCGCTTCGCTCTCTGCATGGTTACTCCACTGAACTCTACAGAAACGGGTTGACTTATTTCTGGTTTCTCGATCCATTGTGTCTAGAATCCTCACGGGATGCTCCTTATAAGTCAAATCCTCTTGCAACTCAATTAACTCTAGCGGTGTCTGTTCCTCAGGAACTCGGAGACACTTCTTCAACTGGGACACATGGAATACGTCATGCACTCCTGCTAACGACTGCGGCAACTCCAGCTGATAAGCAACTTCGCCTCTGCGGCTCAAAATCTTAAATGGTCCAACATAACGGGGTGCGAGTTTCCCTTTGGCATGGAACCTCTTAACTCCCCTGAGAGGCGTAACTCTGAGGTATACAAAGTCTTCTGATTCAAAACTCAAGTCTCGGCGACGGTTGTCAAGATAACTCTTTTGTCGTGATTGGGCTATCTTCAACCTTTCCCTAATCATGGCGATCCGCTTCTTCAGCCTTTTGAAGAATATCAGGCCCAAAGACACGGCGCCACGGTCTCATTCCAATTCAATGGCGTCCGACAGGTCGACCATACAAAGGCCTCAAAAGGTGACATCTCAGTAAACTAGCTTGATAACTATTGTTGTAACTAAACTCGGCATACGGCAAACTCTTATCCCAAGAGGTAGCATAAGCTAATGCACAAGCTCTCAACATATCTTCCAGACCTGGTTGACTCTTTCGGCCTGGTCCATCCGTCTGCATGGATGATAAGTCATCTTGAAGTTCAAACGGGTTCCCATGGCTTCATGCAACTTATTCCGTAACCTTGAGGTAAATTGGGTACCTCTGTCTGATACAATCCTCTTTGGCACTCGTGCAAACAGACAATCGATCATGTGTAATTACGCTAATTTATCTCCCGAGTAAGTGGTCTTCACGGATAAAATGGGCTACTTTAGTCAAGCGATCCACTATAACCCATATGGAGTCATAACCTCCTTGAGTCTTCGGCAAACCGGTAATGAAATCCATTCCGATTTCCTCCCACTTCCACTCGGGTATTTTCAGCGGTTGTAGCAATCCTGCTGGTCTCTGATGCATTGCCTTGACTCTCTGGCATACGTCGCACAATGCAACATGCTCGGCAACTTCACGTTTCATACTCGGCCACCAGAATCTCTCCTTCAGATCCTGATACATCTTGGCGCTTCGGGATGAATCGAGTACTTAGAGTCATGGGCTTCTTCCGTAATCGCTGCTTTAACTCCTTTTTGTTAGGCACACAAATACGATCCTTCATCCACAACGTGCCTTGCTCATCCAACTTGAAGTCCTCTGCCTTGCCTTCCTCCTTGATGGACTTAATCCTGCGGATCTTGTCATCATCCTTCTGTCCTTCTCGGATCTGATCCTCTAGGGTAGGCTTTACTTCTAATGTGGCCAAGAATCCGCTAGGTACTACCTCAATCTTCATTTTCTGAAAATCCTCACATAACTCATCCTGACTTGTGGCTAGCAACGTACTCACGGTATGGCTTTTCCGACTCAGGGCATCGGCTACCACGTTGGCCTTCCCGGGATGGTAATGGATTCCAACATTATAGTCTTTGATCAACTCTAGCCATCTCCTTTGCCTCATATTCAGATCCGACTGGGTGAATATGTACTTAAGGCTCTTATGATCCGTATATACTTCACATCTGCTTCCAATCGATAGTGACGCCATATCTTCAAAGCATGCACTACGGCAGCTAACTCTAGGTCATGTGTCGGATAATTTTCCTCATGCGGCCTCAATCGCCTTGATGCATAAGCGGCGACCTTTCCATTCTGCGTGACAAGACACATCCAAGTCCTTGGCGCGATGCGTCACAATAAATATCGGCTTTGAGCAACATCCTAGAGAACTAACACCGGTCTTGGCGTCAATCGCTTCTTCAGCTCCTGAAATCCTTTCTCACATTCTCAAGCGCCCATGCAAACTTCTTTTCCTTCTTCAAAGCTTGCGTAAGAGGTTTCGCAATTGTCGAAAAGCCTTCGATGAAAGCGGCGGTAGTATCCTGCCATTCCAAGGAAACTCCGACCGGGTCACGCCTTCTACCGCTCCCAATGTAACACGCCTTCTACTTTGCTTGGATCTACGGCGACTCCTTCTGCGGTCATTACATGTCCAAGAAACTCCACCTTGTCCTTCCAAAAATCACACTTGCTGAACTTGGCGAAAAGTTGTCGTTCCTCGGCTTTTCCAAAACTCGCCTTAAGTGTTCGGCATGTTCGCTCTGTCTTGGAGTAGATTAGGATATCGTCTATGAACACGACGACAAACTTGTCCAAATATTCCATAAACACCTTATTCATCATATTCATGAAATAAGCCGGCGCATTCGTCAGACCGAAAGACATAATCAGAAACTCGTAATGTCCATATCTTGACGAGAATGCGCTCTTGAATATCTTCGATCGGATCTTCAATCGATGGTATCCCGATCTCGAGATCAATCTTGGAGAAAACTCCGGCTCCTCTTAATCGATCAAACAAATCATCAATCCGGGTAGCGGATACTTATTCTTCACGGTGACTTCATTGAGTGCACGGTAGTCAATGCACATCCTGAAACTCCCGCCCTTCTTCTTGACAAATAAAACTGTGCTCCCCACGGCGACTAACTCTGGCCTGATAAATCCTTTCTCCATTAACTCTTCTAGCTGTTTCTTCATTTCTACCAACTCCTCGGTGGACATCCGATAGGGTCTCTTTGCTATCGGTCTTTGTGCAGTACAAGCTCTATCACAAACTCTATGTCCCCTGTCTCGGCATACTGTAGATCTTCGGGAAAAACATCGGGGTACTCATTCACTCTTGAGACATCCTCTATGCTGATTGCCTTGGTACTGTTAACCATCAACCGCCCATCTCTAACTGCGGTGGCTAGAAATTCCACTTTCTTCCCACACGGGCTCTCAATCGAGATAGTCCTTCGCCCACAATCCAATACACCTTGTGCTTGGATAACCAATCCATTCCCAATATAACGTCTAGGTGCAGGTCTCCAAAATTATAAGGTTTGCTAGGAACTCTATTCCATCTATTAGTATTCTCACCCGGAACATCCTACTTTCGCTCGGAGTTCTAACCAGGGTTTGAACTAAAAGCATGCACTTAAGCCTTGCAATCCTCAAATCATTTCTAGTAGCAAAGCCTTGCGAAACAAACGAATCTGAAGCTCGAGTCAAACAAAGCTGTGCAGTATCGAGTTAACAAGTAACTTACCCAAGACGACGTCCGTAGCATTCTGCGGTGCATCTGCGGTGACATGGTTGACTCGGCCTCTCACCACGGTCAGGGTATGGCTCCTGGTGCTTTGGCGTCCTAGCTGAGGTGGTTCCTAGATTGAAGCGGCCAGGGTCACTCCTGCTGTCTTCTTTGGACAATCTGTTGGCAAAGTGTCCTGGCTCGTTGCGCTTGTAGCAGCGTCTCACCGTTCCTTCTTTGTTGCCTGGGTAGCGTTTCTAGCGGGGGGCTGGGTCCGTAGTTCTGATTGGCAGGTCTTGGTCTTTGGGGATGGTGTCCTCGTTGCATTCTCGTGGTTGGAATCAAGAATTGATTTGGTGCAACTCTCGGTATTTGTGGCGTTCCTGGCGTGATCCTTCTTTGTTGCATCCTGCGCTTCTGTTCTCATCCAGTTCCTTGCGCTTGTCCTCAAGAATAAGCGCCTTATTCACCAACTCTTGGAAATCTGGAAAGGTGTGGGTGATCAACCCTACTTGCAATCCCGAGTTAAGTCCCTTCATAAAGCGAGACTGCTGGATTTATCTGTCGCTACATCCTCAGTGCGTAGCGTGCTAGCTGTGTGAACTTGTTTAGGTAGTCGGCCACTGGCCGATTACCTTGCTTGATGCTCTGAACTCCTCCTTCTTAAGGTCCATGATTCCTTCAGCACGTGATCTTGTCGGAATGCAATTGTGAACTCTTCCCAAGTGATATCTTGAGGGTTCTCTGCGTGTGGCACGAAGTTCTCCCACCATTCGGCGGCTGTTCCTTCCAACTGATGAGAAGCGTAGAGTACCTTCTCATTTCCTATGCATTGAGCTATGTGTAGCTTCCTCTCGATTGATCTTAACCAATCATCGGCCTCCAATGGATTGGCATTCCCAGAGAAAGTGGGTGGGTGAGTTCTCATGAACTCTGATAGTCTTGTATTCTGGCGTTGTCCATGATTAACTTGATTAGCAGTGGCTTGAGCAGTGACGTGCTGCATTTGTTGCATCATAGCATGCATCAACTGAGTCTGGGCAGCAAGAAAAGCTCCGAAATTCTGCATATCCAGTGGCGGTGCTGGTGCTCCATCATTGGGGTTTTCTGCTGGGCGAGAACCACTCCCATTGCTTCCAAAGTTTCCACGGGTGTTCACCATCTGTCGATTTACTCTAGGTTTAGAGATGAGAGGGAAACAAGAATGGACAAGTAATATGGAACTTATGCGGGGCGAAAGGTGTAGCCTTAAGGTCCAACTTTATTATTTAATAACTTGGTATGGCTGCTTACAATGCCTAAGGGCCTTGCAACACATACTGCACACTCAGCAAGCAATGAAAATCCAAATCGAACTAACACTGGAGTCTAACGCCTAAAGGGTGACTCTTTATTCTATGACGCGTCTCGGCGAAGGAGTCTCACTATAGAACCTATGCTCACTCATCGAGAAAACCTCCACGGCCTGGTATGCGGTCTTTGTGGCATAGGTGCTAAACGATTGCCATGTCCAAAGAATCGTGTCCTCTATGGTAGTCGAAGAAGCGGTGTCCTCATCGAGATCCGACTCCTCTGGATCCTGGCTCGTGTAGCTCGAGAATCTTGGCTGCGGAGTGCAGTCAGTACAAGGTCATCTCCAACTCGTCAATCCTTCGTAGAAGGTGTGCCACATACTCTTGAGCTTCCCGCCATCTGTCACAAGAGTGCTTTATGTAAGAACTCGGAATTTTTAAATTGTGACAAGGTAAGGGAAAATTTCAGCAAGAGACAAGAAAAGAGAGAAGGGGATAAGTCGAGAGGTCATTTCTTATCTTGACAACTTTTTAGCTTTAGAAAATAGGTTTTATCCTCACTACGACCATTCTAGCTAGGGTTGAGCCTACGGTCAAGTATGGCTCTGATACCACCTCTGTCGGGACCCCGAATTTGCAAATCCGACCCTCAGGTATTCAGCACTAGTCCAGGAACGCGCTAGTGCACACAGTCTTAACATCGGTAAATATCACAATCATACCAATCGATATTAACAAAGTACTTTATTTAAATAACCAAAGTGGTTACTCGACCTTATGGCCAAGTTACAAATATATGCCTTGCAAGGCAAAACTTATTCAGAGAAAAGTAGTAGCAGCGGAAAATCAAATAACTTCGTGGCGCCATCCAAGATACCACGTGCAACCGACCGGGCTCGCTTCCCTAAGTAGACGGATCCTCTTGGAATTCCTCCTCCAAAGCCGTGCAGTCTCCTCTTCAAGCGATATTGTGTTGAGGCAAGGGTGAGTACTTGGTACTCGACAAGTCATGCATGAATGCAAGGCTAATATACTATATGCATGGCTTGGTACAAAGGAATAGTTTAAGGTATATTTGCAGATGCTTGACATTTGAAAAGTAATATAAGTAGATTCAAAGCGAGAAACAAGTAAAGCATAAATAACTTTTCAAGAAGTTTAATAAACATTTTTCCCCATCCTAAACCACATTTCCATCATCTTCATTATTAAACCAACCCAACTTTCAAATCCAAGTTATTTTCAGAAAATCTAACCCTTGACTGTAATTCCCGAGCATTGTCCAAAGATCAGTGGACTCGGCTATTTAAATAGATTCTACACTCTGCAGAGGTTATGCACTTTACCCACAAGATACAATCAAACACCACAAAGGCGAGTTCAGTAACAAAGCCTTTCTAAGCCTCAAACAACACAGGTGGTCCTCTCAGGTTCGTGCTCTACACCATCCCTTCCCTTAGCCAAGGCGAAGTATGGGACCAACACACCGTTAGATGGGTATCGGCCCACAGCCACGATACGCTCCCCGCACAATCACACAAACGGTGTAATTGACACCCTGAGGCTCCACAAGCGAGTCCTTAGCGACTTAGTCAACTAGGGCCGTCCCATTCCGACCATGTGGTTGCAAGTATGACCCAGTTCAAAGGCTTGCAAGGTTAAGTCCTTAGAGTGACCAGGCAAGACTACCGAAAAACCAAATCAACACTCCCAATGCCACAACTGCCCACTGATTACTCTTGCCACATGCCCGGTCAAAATCGTTTATCAAACCCCGCTTGATTACCATGCACCACGTGCCATCAACATCACATGATACTTTTCCCAAAACAGGTTCAATATATCATTAAGTCAATATTAACATTTGATTGTCCAAAACCATGTCATGAGCACGTAGCGTGTCTAAGCGATACTACAACGGTCTAAACCCATGTTGGCAATTTAATAATGTCCAACTAGTAATCCACAACTAGGGTGACAAAGGGTCATGGCACATACTTAAGTAATCAAGGTGTCATATAGCAAATTGGTATTTATCTAACCCCAGGTTTAAACAAAGTATTTTTCTAATTGAACTAGCATGCAATAGTTTAAATCAAAATAGATTTCAAATAGGATCAACATGGTCAAAGCACAACTTGCCTTCAAAAAGTACTTGCTCTTGGTCTTGAGTTGGATCCTGAGTCAACACTTCTCCTTCGAATCCTTCCCAGACTTCAACGTCTACTCGTAGCGTGCAAATAGCAAATACACGAATAAACAATAGGCAAACGTATCCAAACCTCCACATAAAATCCAGAACCAGAGAGAACATAATTTTCTGGATTTTTAGGAACTGGAATCGTTCAAATCGGAGTTAAAATGCAAAAGTTATGATTTATTAAAGTTTAAATAATCAATTAAATAATATTACAGAGAAAAACTTTAGTCAAAAATTAAATAAAATTCATATTTGAGTAGATCTGAATTTTATACAAATTTAGAAATTTGAATCACTCAAATCGGAGTTGAAACGCAAAAAGTTATAAGCGTTTGAAGTTTGAAACAAAATCAAATCATTATTCGAATTAATAAATCATTTTTCTTTTTCGGAAATTAATTATTGCGTCGGCATGGACACGTGTCAGCTCTGATTGGCTGGTGACATCAGCCGCTCATGGGCTCACCACGGCGCGGTTTGGTCCACGGTGGACCCGGTCCACGGCTTCGGTGAGGTCGACAGTGGGACCCACCGCCAAGTGGTCTCACGCAAACGCGGTGGCGTGTGGGCCTCTCGACATGCGGGGCCCGCGGCGTGTCGTGGACACGAGCTCACACGCAGACGGCGCTGACCGCCGGTCCAACTTCCCGACACGTGGCGCAATCCCGGCCGTTGATTTGAAATTCGGCGGCGCGATTAGATCCAGGGTTAACACGTTGAATCTACTCGATGATCGTGGGCCGCTCGATCTAGATCGGACGGTCCAGATCTAATCCTATAATAACACTACTACAAAGACGTGGCGATTGTGAACCGCTGGATCTTGATCCAACGGTCCAGATCTAACCGGTTTAGAACACGTGAACTCACCTCAACCGCACGATCCGGACGGACGGTCCACGAGCTTCGCGAGGGCGATGGCGACGCAGCGGAGCTGCAGCCACCGGAGACGAACGACGACAAGCCCGATGGCGCCCGGTTGCTCGGCGAGATGAGTCCTTCCTTCGGGTGCGTCTTGTCACGGATTCCGGATCGGGCTCCTTCTCGCGGAAGACGACTGACGGCGACGAATCGAACAAAACTGGCGCGGTCACCTCCTCCAACTACGCGAGCTCGCACGCGCAAACGGCGGCGGCTCGGGCGAGATGGCTCGGGAAAGCAGTACGCAAGGATGAGGGCAACCTCGGGCGTGACTGTGGCTTTAAATAGCCTCGGCCTGCGTGCGAGACGAAACCTAATTCTACACGGCGGCGGCGCGGCGGCGAGTCCGGCTCGGACTCGGCGGAGACGATGACGCCGGCCGTCCACGTGGCACGATCAACGCCACGATCGCCGGGCGCGATCGGATCCGGGCGGATACGGCTCGAACCGACGGGCGGATCTCGGCCGTTGGATCTTGATCCAACGGTTGGGATTGATTAGGTTTTGAGTCGTTTGATCGAGCCAATCGGCTGGTCGGACTTCGAGTCCGACTCGGGTTCCGACTCGGTCGGATAAACAGTACTAGACCCGAGTTGATTTTCCAGCGATTTAATATTTAAAATAATTCCCAGTAATTCATTTAATTCATTAAAAATAGCAAAAGACTCAGAAAAATTCCAGAAAAATTCTGGAAAATACTTTGGAACATTTTGGACTCAAATAAAATATTTCCAACAAAATTTTATTTGCAAAATTAAATTCTTTAATTATTTCAAAATGGAATAAATTCAAATAAATTCCAGATAAATCCAAATAAATTCCAGAAAATTCCAAAAATTTCACCAAAGTGCCAAATCACACATGAATTTAAGAAAAGCAAAATTTTGGGGTGTTACACCGGCCCATGTAATCATGCCATGTATGCAAATATGCCACATCATAATCAACTTGTACATTAACACATGGCATCATGACATGATAAACATACTCATCATATCAATGGCAATCATTAAAGCATGGCAAGTGATCATCACATATAATCAATCTCATCTAGTCTCAACTAGCAACCTACAAATCGCTATCCATTACAATACACGTGCCTCAACCACGGGCAACGGATTGGCGAGACGTAGAAGGCACTCTCGGGGTCACATCACCTACACATGGGTACCACACACTCACAATCATGACCACAAAACAGTACACAAACCCTCATCTACCCCGACATTGCCAACTACTCGCAAAACCCAAAAACAGAGGTTCTGTCCCGTCGGGACAACAGCCTTCCAAAAGGCATAACTTGAGTTCTGGGACTAAGGTTAATAACATTATGAGATGTGGAATTAAGGTTAAAACTATAGGTTGTGGAGGTTAATAGCTTTTCCGGGCCGTTTTCGGGGTTTTGGGCCTTCCCGGGGGAGTTTTGGGCCTTGGTGGGCTTTGGTGGGATGGATTAGGTCTCCGTAACGGACTAGGATTGTGTTGAGGGCTGGTAAAAGGGGCTTCCCCCAGCCCCCTTGCGCCCCATGCAGCATTGGTGCGCCCCTCTCCCTCCCCCTCCTAAGCCCTAGCCGCCACCCCCTCTCCCTCTCCCTCTTGTGCGCCTCCACCTCCCCCTTTGCCCCATTGCTCCCCACCTCTCCACCACCTCTCCTCCACCCCCTTGCTGCCCTAGGGTGGTCTCCACACCTCTGCACCTTGTGGATCCATCCGTTGGAGCGAGGAGCGAGGAGCGAGGAGCGTGGAGCGAGGAGCGATCCGCGAGGAGATATATTGGAGATTCGTTCGTTGGGCAAAGGTATGATCATGGGGATCCTTGGGTTTGATCTAGGTACTGTTCTTAGGGTGTTTATGAAGTTTTTAGATCAATTGGTGGTGCTGGGTTGGAGTTCTTTGGGTTAGATCTAGACGTTGCCACGTTTCTGTTTTCGGGCAGATTGAGCAGTTGGGCTAGGGCTCGAGTTTTCGTCGATTTAGTGTCCGAATCTGTCCGTACGGACTTAAAAGAAGTTGTAGATAATTTAATTATCTTTCCGTGGACATAAAGCACGTTAAAATCCGATCAGCCGTTTGAAAGCTATGGCCGTTTTACCGAGCGTGTTAAAATCTGTGACGCGATTGGAACAGATCGTAGTAATCTGTAGATTAAACAATTTTAGAGTCCGAATCAGTCTTTCCGTATAACTAGAAAAAGGTAGGAAATTTCCTAAGCTTCGCGATGGTGTACTCGTTTAATCGATTTGGAGTCCCAGAACTCAAGTTATGGCCTTTGCAAGGCTGCTGTCCCGCCGGGACAGAACCTCTGTTTTTAGGTTTGCAAGTAGTGGGCAATGTCGGGTTAGATGGGGATTTGTGTACTGTTTTCCGGGCATTATTATGAGTGTGTGATGCCTATGTGCAGGTGGTGTGACACCGGGAGTGCCCTCGACTTCCCACAAATCCGTCGCCCGCGGTTGAGGCAAGTGTGTTGTAATGTATAGCGGATTGTAGGTTGCTTGTTGATATTGGATGAAAGATTGAATACTTGCTATGATCACTTGCCTTGCTTGCTTTTTTCCAATGATTTATTGAGTATGATTATCATGATATGATGCTATGTGTCTATATTTATCATGATTCGATGCCATGTGTAATATTTGTCATGATGAGATGCCATATGTTTATGTACATGTGAAATATGATAATTGGCATAGTTCCATGCATGACATGAGATGGGGCGAGGGCGGTGAGAAAGTCATTAACTAATCCGGGAAAGGCCGGTGAGAAAGTTATGACTAGTCCGGAACGCCGTTGAGTAAGACCTACATCGTGATTCCATTCACGTGGTGAATGGAAGCGAGGAGTAGGCACCCTCCATCTTCGGGATGGAAGGGGGGAGAGGGTGCACACCGACGGGTGTGTACTCAACCATACCGGTATGAGTTTCCAAGGAGATATGAGCATAACATTGCATTGCATTGCATTGCAATACATATTTAATGATGATGATGTTGTTATGTGCTCAAGTATGAGATGTTATATGTGATGTAAGGTATTATTGTCTTGTAAATGATCTTGTTGTCCATTACAATATGCTTGCTGAGTTTTCGAACTCACGCTTGTGTTTTATGTTGTTTTTAGGTACTTTGAGATCGGCATGCGGGAAAAAGGGGTCTAGCTACACTTCTACACGTAGCTCCACCATCATAGTCCATAATTAATCACTTGGAGACATGATATTAAGAGTTGTGCCATAAACTTAATGTAGGGTTTAATTTAGCATGCTTGTGATTCCTTATTTGCTTAGTTATAGCTTATGAAGTGGTTGAGCATGCTTTTATTGGCGTAATTTGATGATATATCCATTTATGTTGATGTTTTATTTGTCGTGTGCTATGACATATCTTGCCATGATATTGATATTGTGTTAATTCATGTTAAAACAAAGGAGATGCTGCCGAAATCTCGGTTTTTAGCATGTGCGCATTTGCTGGAATTTATGTTTAATTGTGGTATTTAGATGTTGTTTAGCTTATGTTTGGTAGCATTCAGGCATATTAAATGCCGGGGTGTTACAATGGTATCGAGCGGCTGTAGGTCCTTGGAATGTGAATTTTTAGTATCATGCTATAGGGTACAACTAAAATGTGATGTGGAATAACTTAGAAACATGGCTTAGGTCTTAACTAAAACTTTGTTATAGGATAGCAACATTAAAACTTGCAAAAGTGGTATAAGTAATTTAAAATTTGACACACATGGATGCACAGTAGGAAAGGGTATGGGAATCGTTGCTTTACGCTTAAATGTTGTATTTGAGCCTTGATGTTGAATGCTACATTTGTTTATGTATGTTGCTATGTTTATGAAAGAATTGAATGGAATTGTTCATGTTATTATGTTAAAGTGGGGTTGTGGTGCCGAAGGGTTTCGGTCACCTCTCTTTATTCATTGTAAGGGTGAAGTGTGACGGTGTGGCCGGTTAGCGCCATCACCGAAGAACTATTAACCCCTGTAGGAGAAGAGTGCTTACCCTTTCTGTCGTAGATCGGGTAGTTGACGGGAGTCAAATAGAAGAGTTTGGTGGTTGGTTCCTTCGTATGTTCTTCACCGTTCTGACAGTTGATTTTGGTTGATTTTCTTGGTTTTAGTTGATGGAAACTAAAATAAAAATGTTTGGTATTGGTTTTTTCGGGAATCATTCCGTATGTGATTTGTGATTTTTGGTCTTCGTTGGTTGGAAACGAAGAAGAAGAGTTTAGTGTTGCGCCTTTTTAGTCGCCTTTGCTTTGACACCCGGTTTTGCTGGTTATTGTGGATTGTCTTAGGGAGGAAACATATGTGGTTGTTGTCCTCACTATCTGAGAAAAGAGTTGAAGTTCTCCTAGTGCCGACCTTAGGTTGGGTGGAGCTAAGTTTTGTAACTTTATCGGAAAAGGTTTGGTTGAACATTTTGTTTTCCCTAGTGCATCCTTCTTCCTTCTTGGAAGTATGGATCTTGAGATTTCTTGAAGAGTTTTGTGGGCAAATTTGGGAACTTGAGAGTGGAACTCTCCTGCATTTCTGTTAGAGTTTTGTTTTCTTCCTTGCTTGGAAAAGGAGAAATTGTCTATCGGTGTTCGTTCTGGTTCTTGAGT
Source organism: Rhipidocladum racemiflorum (assembly GCA_036346355.1). Classification (NCBI taxonomy): domain Eukaryota; kingdom Viridiplantae; phylum Streptophyta; class Magnoliopsida; order Poales; family Poaceae; genus Rhipidocladum; species Rhipidocladum racemiflorum. Next base: position 52,655,663 of record CM070577.1, on the reverse strand, counting down.
TGTGGTTGTCCTTAAAAGTGGAGTTGCATCCTGTTTGTCAAAAGTGAAAATGGTTATTTAGCATGTCATGTAGTATGTATCAATGTGGCTATTGGAAATGATTTGTTCTTAAGTTAATTGGTGAGTTGAATCAGTTAAAAGTAATATTTGTGCTTAGCTTAAGATTAAATGAACTTCTAGTGTTGCAGATTACCCTATAATGAGAATGAATAAATATGCTAATGTACATGCTTAGAATTTGTTGCCTTGCTTTGAAAGTGCTTATGACCCTCTAATATGTTTAAAGTTTTAAACCATAATGCATAGTTAAAACATTAAGATGATGTAGACTGCCGATATTGTTAAAGAAACTTTACTGGTTGTCTAAAGATGTTCTAATCTAATGGATTAATAGAGAGATTTAATCGTGTTGACTAGTGACTTTAATTTGGAAGTTGATTAGAGTTGCTTTTTATATTGTCGCAAACCATTAGTATAATTGGAAGTATGCAGTTGTGTTCCTACGATGCTAGTATCGATGTCAATTGTGAAGACATAGGCTTTGCCGTTTATGTTATTGCTAAAGAATTGGGATGGTCTAACCTATTAAATTTGTTTTTATAGTTGGAGTATGTTGTGTAGTGACAATTTGTTATGGTATATGGATAGTGTAACTAAAAACAATGTAGTTGTTTTTATGATTATGCCTATTATGGATATTGATGATTTAGTAGTGGTGGTAATTGTTTGGATTACTTTTTGGAAGCCATTGTAAAATAGAGATTATTATAATATGTGGCGATGAAGTGAACCATGGATATTTTAGCATGATATAGAATTGTATCCTAAAGAAGGTGCATCTTAGGATCATAATTTTCGACTTTGTCTTATGGAGATACTACTTGTATGTTGAAGTCATTTGTTAATGGAATAAGTTTTGATTGTCAAGATGTTGACGTATTTATGGTATAAAAATTGATAGGATGATCATGCTTAAGTATCTGTTGAAGTACTACGTTTGAAATATAGAATACGTTGTTTTATGATGTGTTGGTTTGTGGGGTTCTTGAGGAGGTAGTATGGATTGATTTAAGATGGGTTTTCTCGATAAGTAAATAGTGATTATGGAATGCTTAAATGTTAAGGATAGTGGGACACTGGTTATGGTGAGTCTCATGCCGAGCTTGTGTATAAAACCTTTTGGTCTGGGTTGGTGGTTTGCTATCTTGGTTAAATGTTTTTGGTCAAGGTGTTCTTTATGTTGCATTTTCGAGTTTCCCTAAAACTCGTAGAGGTTGGTGCCCATCTTTAGTTTTGGCTAAGTTGTTCAGTTTATGCTATGAGTTTGATTTTGCACCCAAAAGCCTTTGAGTGGATCACGCTCCTTCGGCGTTACTGAAGCATACTTGGAGTAAATCTTAAAAGGAAGCCGATGGACATAGTGGGTCGTGTTGAAAATTCTTGAGATTTAATTTGTAAGTCTATTTGATTGGAACTGGATTTATTTGGAAAAGGTCATGTGGTGTTTAAGTAGTGTTTCAAAAGGGTGGATTTTATGAATGTTTATAAGTGATTCGGGTTGGTGAAGTGTTCTCATTTTGGGAAAATGAGTCTCCCATTTCTCTTTGAGAATTGATGTTCTCTTTCAAAATGTTGATTTTGGTTAAAACGCGATGCTTTACAAATTTGGCTTTCAATTGTCGACGGGTTATGTATGATGTGGTGTTTTCCTGTTAATGGTGTTCCCCTCATAGTTTTATGATTTGGCGCAATCATCGATGCTATCCAAGTTTTAATCATGTGATGCAGAGGAAGAAGTTGTCTTGTGAATGACTATTTGGTAGCGTTGTACATGATGAATGAATGGTGAAAAGGAAACATGACATCATTTATAGATGTCTATTGATAAAAGAGTCGTTGAGCCAGGTCGGTGAGTAAGTCATATAGGGAAATATGACTAATCCGAGTGCTCTCGAAAGCTTGGATTCATGTCATGAATCTAGATTTCCATTTGCTCTTTAGCATGAAAAGAAAGAGTGAAGAGTTCCTGGCATTTGGCTTTGTTGTAAGAGGATTGGGTTTCCTTGTTTCCTTGAGAGTTATTATGGCGGTTGTGGATTCTTTCGATTGGTTTGAGAATCGGTTTTCTCATCCACAATGTTGTTTTTATGAGATGCTTGGTTGTGGTGAAAGTGAGTCGAGTTGTCATTGATTGTTGAGAATTTCTGACAAAGAATTGTGTGGAGTCTCTCTTTTTGTTTGAGTGGTCCCCGATGCGAGATGTATCGCATTGATTTGAGATTGGAGTTTTTCCTTTGCGACTTGACTTAGGAAAAAAAAGATCGAGTGATCTTTCGAGGTTGTCAAACCTTTGTTCCAAGTGATTTGTTGTGTTTTGGGTTCGAGTTGATGAATGTGGTTCATCCGACTAAGGGAGTTGCTCTTTGTTGGCATTCTCGTTTGAGATGTGAATAGAAATGTCTATGGAATTGTTGAGCATAATGGAGGATTATACTCATGGGTTTGGTAGTTTTTGAGTGAGAAAGTGTGAGGGCGAGACCCTCATAGGAAAAGAACTAGTTGAGGTTTGGTAATAATTTACAGCTCTACCTTGGGCTAGGCGTAGAACTTTGGTTGTGGTTCGAAGGGTGGTCATGTTGGAAGTTGGTGATGTCGGTCCAAACCTTGTTGAGAATATGGTTGGATTGTTAAAAAGTGATGATAATTTGAAATATAGTGATCTGTCGTGAACTTTGTCGTAGCTAGTTGTCCCTGGGTGTGTGTTATGCCTGGGAGGGGGTAGAATGAAAGTGTAGCGTGGTTTGTGGAAGAAAAGAAAAGTTTTGTCGATGAAAGCTATGTACGTAGCTGACATTAGTTAATTTTGATTCTTTGTGAAAAGGGTCAAACAATTGGAAGAGATGGGATTATGTGTCATGATTGAGTTTGATGGAGTGTGGTAGTCAGGTTGGTTGTGATAGAAGTGCGAAATGTTTGTCGTGAGGATTCAAGCGTTTTGGGTTGATGGAGCCTTTGCGGCTGAGAAGCCTTTTGTCCCTTGGGGACTTGGTAGTTGTTTTTGGTGTCCTTCAGATTCGAGGTCGAATCCAGTTGAAGGGGGGAAGAATGTGACACTACGTTTTGGTGTGACATTACAAATTGCGAAATTAGAGAAGAAAATCTCACGGCTTGAGGTTTACTCGCGTTTTTGGGCCTTTTGAAGCGTTGTGACACCATGGAGTGTCGTAACCTTATTTAACGTGCATGATAAGGTTAATAACATTATGAGATGTGGAATTAAGGTTAAAACTATAGGTTATGGAGGTTAATAGCTTTTCCGGGCCGTTTCCGGGCCGTTTTCGGGGTTTTGGGCCTTCCCGGGGGAGTTTTGGGCCTTGGTGGGCCTTGGTGGGATGGATTAGGTCTCCGTAACGGACTAGGATTGTGTTGAGGGCTGATAAAAGGGGCTTCCCCCAGCCCCCTTGCGCCCCATGCAGCATTGGTGCGCCCCTCTCCCTCCCCCTCCTAAGCCCTAGCCGCCACCCCCTCTCCCTCTTGTGCGCCTCCACCTCCCCCTTTGCCCCATTGCTCCCCACCTCTCCACCACCTCTCCTCCACCCCCTTGCTGCCCTAGGGTGGTCTCCACACCTCTGCACCTTGTGGATCCATCCGTTGGAGCGAGGAGCGAGGAGCGTGGAGCGAGGAGCGATCCGCGAGATCTATTGGAGATTCGTTCGTTGGGCAAAGGTATGATCATGGGGATCCTTGGGTTTGATCTAGGTACTGTTCTTAGGGTGTTTATGAAGTTTTTAGATCAATTGGTGGTGCTGGGTTGGAGTTCTTTGGGTTAGATCTAGACGTTGCCACGTTTCTGTTTTCGGGCAAATTGAGCAGTCGGGCTAGGGCTCGAGTTTTCATCGATTTAGTATCCGAATATGTCCGTACGGACTTCAAAGAAGTTGTAGATAATTTAATTATATTTCCGTGGACATAAAGCACGTTAAAATCCGATCAGCCGTTTGAAAGTTATGGCCGTTTTACCGAGCGTGTTAAAATCTGTGACGCGATTGGAACAGATCGTAGTAATCTGTAGATTAAACAATTTTAGAGTCCGAATCAGTCTTTCCGTATAACTAGAAAAAGGTAGGAAATTTCCTAAGCTTCGCGATGGTGTACTCGTTTAATCGATTTGGAGTCCCAGAACTCAAGTTATGGCCTTTGCAAGGCTGCTGTCCCGCCGGGACAGAACCTCTGTTTTTAGGTTTGCAAGTAGTGGGCAATATCGGGTTAGATGGGGATTTGTGTACTGTTTTGCGGGCATTATTGTGAGTGTGTGATGCCTATGTGCAGGTGGTGTGACACCGGGAGTGCCTTCGACTTCCCACAAATCCGTCGCCCGCGGTTGAGGCAAGTGTGTTGTAATGTATAGCGGATTGTAGGTTGCTTGTTGATATTGGATGAAAGATTGAATACTTGCTATGATCACTTGCCTTGCTTGCTGTTTTCCAATGATTTATTGAGTATGATTATCATGATATGATGCTATGTGTCTATATTTATCATGATTCGATGCCATGTGTAATATTTGTCATGATGAGATGCCATATGTTTATGTACATGTGAAATATGATAATTGGCATAGTTGCATGCATGACATGAGATGCGGCGAGGGCGGTGAGAAAGTCATTAACTAATCCGGGAAAGGCTGGTGAGAAAGTTATGACTAGTCCGGAACGCCATTGAGTAAGACCTACATCGTGATTCCATTCACGTGGTGAATGGAAGCGAGGAGTAGGCACCCTCCATCTTCGGGATGGAAGGGGGGAGAGGGTGCACACCGACGGGTGTGTGCTCAACCATACCGGTATGAGTTTCCAAGGAGATATGAGCATAACATTGCATTGCATTGCATTGCAATACATATTTAATGATGATGATGTTGTTATGTGCTCAAGTATGAGATGTTATATGTGATGTAAGGTATTATTGTCTTGTAAATGATCTTGTTGTCCATTACAATATGCTTGCTGAGTTTTCGAACTCACGCTTGTGTTTTATGTTGTTTTTAGGTACTTTGAGATCGGCATGCGGGAAAAAGGGGTCTAGCTACACTTCTACACGTAGCTCCACCATCATAGTCCATAATTAATCACTTGGAGACATGATATTAAGAGTTGTGCCATAAACTTAATGTAGGGTTTAATTTAGCATGCTTGTGATTCCTTATTTGCTTAGTTATAGCTTATGAAGTGGTTGAGCATGCTTTTATTGGCGTAATTTGATGATATATCAATTTATGTTGATGTTTTATTTGTCGTGTGCTATGACATATCTTGCCATGATATTGATATTGTGTTAATTCATGTTAAAACAAAGGAGATGCTGCCGAAATCTCGGTTTTTAGCATGTGCGCCTTTGCTGGAATTTATGTTTAATTGTACCCTTGTTGTAACACCCCGGCATTTAATATGCCTGAATGCTACCAAACATAAGCTAAACAACATCTAAATACCACAATTAAACATAAATTCAAGCAAAGGCGCATATGCTAAAAACCGAGATTTCGGCAGCATCTCCTTTGTTTTATCATGATTTGAACAATAGAAAAATATCACATGATAATCATAATGGAAAACATCCAAGGCAGCATCAATGGGTAATATAGCAGCGATTTAAGTCTACCAAAATGGAAATAAGCATCTCATAATCTAATACGAAGTGAAGGATGTAATCAAGCATACAAACAAATCATAATCCTAGTTTCATCACACTAGAATCATGATATCAACTCTGAAGGGTAATTATAGTCTAAATGTGTGGGAAATTATGTGATGAAGTGCCGCTAAGCCCTTTTCCCGCTTGCCGGTGTCAACGTACCTAAAAACAACATAAAACACAAGCATGAGTTCATCACTCAGCATGTATATTGCAATGGTACAACAAGAACAATTGCATGGCAATAATATCTCACATCATGTAAACCATCTCATTCATGAACACATAACATTATCATCATCATTATGTATGCAATGCAATGCGATGCTCATGTCTCCTTGGAAACTCATACCGGTATGGTTGAGTACACACTCGTCGGTGTGCACCCTCTCCCCCCTTCCATCCTGAAGATGGAGGGTGCCTACTCCTCGCTTCCGTTCACCGCGGTGAATGGAATCACGATGTAGGACTTACTCATTGGCTCTCCGGATTAGTCATAACTTTCTCACCGACCTTCCCCGGACTAGTTATGACTTTCTCACCACCCGAGCCATGTATCATGCCATGTATGCAAATATGCCAACATCATGATAAACACCCTTAGAACAGATCCTAGACCAACCCCAAGGATTCCCATGGCCATACCTTCGCCCGACGCCCGAAAACCCAGCGGATCTCCTCCCGGTTCGCGCGATCTCCTTCCTCTCTCCAAATCCACCGGATCTCCTCGTCGCGGAGTGCTCCAATGGACGGATCTTCGAGGTGTTGAGGTGGAGAACTCCCCTAGGGGCAGCAAGGGAGGTGGAGAGGGGAGGAGAGGGGTGGTGGCGCCATGGGGGAAGATGGAGAGGAAGGGGAAGGGTTGAGGCGCATGGGGGGGGCTAAGGGGTGGCGGCTAGGGTTGGGAGAGGGAGTTTGGGGCGCACCAAGGGGTGGGGGCAAGATTTGGCTGCCCAAAAGTCCCCCCCTTGGGCCCAAACCCTTCCACCGGAGGCCCAACTCAACCCCCAAGGCCCAAAGTCCCCCGGAGAGGCCCAAGACACCCGAAAACGGCCCAAAAACACGCTATAAACGGCATAACGTAAAGTTTTAACCTCCATTTACATATTTTATAATGTTTTGACCTCAACATCCACATTTTATAAGATTACGACACTCCGTGTTGTCACATCTTTTGTCGCCGAGCTCTGAGCGAGTTGTGTCAACCGATGTGGATTGCTCGGTTGATATTGTTTTTGCGGGTTTTAAGGACCCTGGTTATAAAGTAGGTTTTTCCTTCGGTGGTAATGGTGGGTATTGGTCTTTTGTAAAAGGTCAATGTTTTGCAAGGTGTTAGCCGATTGTTCAAGCAGTTGGTAGTCTTGGAGTGTTGTGTCTTGCTTGGTTCGCGTCGTCTAGAATACGACGAACCACAGTAGAGAGGTTGAGATGTGAAAGCACTTTTGTGCGGGGGAGCTGAAGAGGGTTCTAGAGGTTGGTGCCGTGTTCTTCTGAGGAGAAACATCGGTTAAAGGGATCGGGCACTTTAGTGCCAAGGAATGCATACAAATGAGGAATATGAGACCGTTTCCCTTCATTGTCAGCTTAGGAAGTTATCCTTTTGCTTGGGACATTCTGAATCCTTATGTTTGTACTCGGTGTTTCAAAGTGCAGTAAGAATTCTAGCAAGTTTTGAATGTGAGTTATCTTTAGAGCTGTTAGTCTTTGATCCTTAAATCCTTGCTTCTGAGTGCTGGCTAGTGCAAATTGTAGGGGCTTCTAAGCGGGTTCTGAGGCGTGAACCATAGCTCCCTTCGATTTGGTTGTTTGCGAAGTGGCGTGTCTCGGATTCAGGGTCGAATCCTGTTGAAGGGGGGGGGAGAATGTGACACCACGGAGTGTCGTAATCTTATAAAATGTGGATGTTGAGGTCAAAACATTATAAAATATATAAATGGAGGTTAAAACTTTACGTTATGCCGTTTATAGCGTGTTTTTGGGCCGTTTTCGAGTGTTTGGGCCTCTCCGGGGGACTTTGGGCCTTGGGGGTTGAGTTAGGCCTCCGGCGGAAGGGTTTGGGCCCAAGGGGGGGACTTTTGGGCAGCCAAATCTGGCCCCCACCAGTTGGTGCGCTCCAAACTCCCTCTCCCAACCCTAGCCGCCACCCCCTAGCCCCCCATACGCCTCCACCCTTCCCCTTCCTCTCCATCTTCCCCCATGGCGCCACCACCCCTCTCCTCCCCTCTCCACCTCCCTTGCTGCCCCTAGGAGAGTTCTCCACCTCAACTCCTCGAAGATCCATCCATTGGAGCGCTCCGCGACGAGGAGATCCTGTGGATTTGGAGTGAGGAAGGAGATCGCGCAAACCGGGAGGAGATCCGTTGGATTTTCGGTCGTCGGGCGAAGGTATGGCCATGGGAATCCTTCGGGTTAGCATAGGATCTGTTCTAACGGTGATTATCATGTTTTTTGATCAATTGGTGGTGCTGGAATTGAGTACATTAGATGGAATCTTGAGTTTGCCACGTTCTCTGTTTCGGGCAGCATGAGCAATCGACCTAGGGCTTGGGTTTTCGTCAATTTAGATTCAGAATTTGGTCGTACGGATGTTGAAAAAGTTGTAGGTAATTTCACTATCTTTCCATGGGTATAAAGAACGTCCCATTCCGCCTAGCCGTTCGAAAGTTATGATTGTTTTACTGAGCGTGTTAAAATATGTGACGTGATTAGAACAGATCACGGTATTTTGTAGATTAAACAACATTAGAGTCCGAATCAGCTTTTCCATATACTTAGAAAAAGTTGGGAAATTTCCTAAGCTATGCGAGGATGTACTCTTTTAATTGATTCGGAGTTTTAGAACCCGAGTTATGCCTTTTGGAAGGCTGCTGTCCCGATGGGACAGAACCTCTGTTTTTGGGTTTTGCGAGTAGTTGGTGATGTCGGGGTAGAAGAGGGTTTGCATACTATTTTGTGGACATGATTGTGAGTGTGTGGTCCCTATGTGCAGGTGGTGCGACCCCAGGAGTGCCTTCTACTTCTCGCCAATCCGTCGCCCGTGTTGGAGGCAAGTGTAATGGAATGGGTAGCGGGTTGTAGTTTGTTTGATTGATTGAGATTGAAATTTGAATATATGATATGTTCACATGCCATGCTTTAATGTTTGCCATTGATATGATGAATATGTTTATTATGTGATGATGCCATGTGTTAATGTACAAGTTATCCATGATGATGCCATGTGTTAATGTACAAGTTATTCATGATGTTGGCATATTTGCATACATGGCAAGATACATGGCCCGGGCGGTGAGAAAGTCATAACTAGTCCGAGGAAGGTCGGTGAGAAAGTTATGACTATTCCGGAGAGCCAATGAGTAAGTCCTACATCGTGATTCCATCCACCGCGGTGTGGGGAAGCGAGGAGTAGGCACCCTCCATCTTCGGGATGGAAGGGGGGAGAGGGCGCACACCGACGGGTGTGTACTCAACAATACTGGTATGAGTTTCCAAGGAGATATGAGCATCGCATCACATTGCATACATAATGATGACAATAATGATTTGTGAACATGAATGAGATGATATACATGATGTGAGTTGTTGTAGCCATGTAATTGTTTTTGTTTGTACCATTGCAATATACTTGCTGAGTGATGAACTCACGCTTGTGTTTATGTTGTTTTTTTTAGGTACCATGACACCGGCATGTGGGAAAGGGCATTAGCTACACATCTTCACGTAGTTCCAGTCACATTTACCAACCTTGAGTTATGATCATAATAATAGTGCCTTGAACTAGGTGTATGGATTAATTTTAATGTGCTGTTGATCCTCTTTGCTTAGCTATAGATGTTTGTGCGGTTGGTTTTGGTTAAATTGTTTATGATGATGTTTTATCCATTATATATTGCTGCTTTAGATGTCTTATGTTATGAAATATTTTGCTATGATATTGCTATTGTTCAAATCATGATAAAACAAAGGAGATGCTGCCGAAATTTTGGTGTTTAGCATTTGTGCCTTTGCTGAAATTTGTCTTCATGTATGGTATTTAGTTGATGTTTAGTCTATGTTTGGTAGCATTCGGGCATACTAGATGCCGGGGTGTTACAGTTACACGATGAATGAATGGTGAAAAGGAAAACGAGACATTGTTTATAGATGTTTAATGATGAAAAAGTCGGTGAGAAAGTCATACATGGATATATAACTAATCCGGAGTGCTCTTGAAAAGTGTGCATGCATGTCATGAATCGAGATGTCCATTTCTTTCTAGTATGAAAAGAAAGGATGAAGAATTTTTGGTATTTTGGTTGTGGTGTAGGGGATTTATGCTTCCTTTGTGATTTGGCTTGGATGTTGCCGAATTCTTTCCAAAATGGTTGCTAACGCTTTGGGTTTGAGTTGTCGTGTGTGGTCCACTTGGGTTCAAAAGAATTGTACTTCTCTTGCTCTATAGATGGGAGTGAGGATAGAAATGTTCTTGGTTTATGGTTGAATATGCGAAATATGTGTACACTTAGGCTTGATAACTAAGTGTTATTGTGTGAGTGCGAAACCCTCTTAAGAAAGGAGCCAATTGTGGTTTGGTAAGGTTTTACGATCCTAGTTTGGGGCTAGGTGTCGAACCTTAGTGGTATAAGGGTGGTCTGTGATGGAGGTTGATGATGTATGGGTTTAACCTTTATTAAGAGTAGCGATGGGTGGAAGTGAAGTTGACGGTAGTTCGGTGATAATTGTCCTGCCGTGAGCAATTGTCTTAACTAGTTGTTTTTGGGTTTGAGTCTTGCCTGGGAGAGGATGGAATGAAATGTTAGCATGATCGTGTATCGGAAGGGCAAGTGTGCCTTAATGAGTTATTCCCCTCGATGGGAATTTTCGGGAATGTAGAGAGGTCATTAAAGGAATTGTGACTCGCTTTGATTGTGTCATGTTGAGTTTATTGAAGTGTGGTAGTCAGGTTGGTTGTGAAAGTAGTGTGAAGTGTTTGTCGTGAGGTTTCGGGCGTTTCGGGTTGATGGGGCCCTTTGTGGTTGAAACGCAATTTCTATTTGGGAATTGAAGTGAAGATGGAACCGTGAGAGGTTGCACTCTGTTGAGCTAAATCAACATTTTTTCGCCAAGTGGTTGTTTTGAGAACTCGCTTGTCGTTTGTTCCGGTTTGAGTTTTCGTGCGGATGTTTTGTGCTGCAGAGAAGTCTTTTGTCCCTTAGGGACTTTGTTGTTGCCTTTAGCGTTCTTCGGATTCGAGGTCGAATCCTGTTTAAGGGGGGGAGAATGTGACACTACGGCATGTCGAGACACCGTAAAAGGTGAAATTAGGGAGTGTGACTTTATGAAATGTGAAATTATAGAATAACACTTTACGTTATGTAGTTTAATCGCGTTTCCGGGCCGATTTCGGGAGTTTGGGCCTCTCTGGGGAAGTTTGGGCCCAAGGGGATAACTTGTGGGCTTTAGTGGGAAGGGGTATGGGCCCATGATGGAGGGGAGGACAGAATTGGGGGGCTTGGTGCGCCCCCACCCTGCCCTAGCCGCCCCTCCCCTCATTTGGGCGCCTTCCCCTCTCCCACCTTCTCCTAGCCGCCACCCTCCACCCTCCTTTGCGCCTCCACCTTCCCTAGCCGCCCCCATTGCGCCCCTTCCCTTCCCACCACCTCTCCACCTCCCTTGCTGCCCCTAGGGGAGTTCTCCACCTCAACACCTCGATGATCCGTCCATTGGGGCGCTCCGCGATGAGGAGATCCGGTGGATTTGGAGCGAGGAAGGATATCGCGCGAACCGGGAGGAGATCCGGTGGGTTTTCATTTGTCGGGCGAAGGTATGGCCATGGGGATCCTTGGGGTTGATCTAGGATCTGTTCTAAGGGTTAATTTCATGTTTTTAGATCAATTGGTGGTGCTGTAATTGGGTAGATTAGATGAAGTCTAGAGTATGCCATGTTCTCTATTTCGGGCAGCATGAGCAGTCGACCTAGGGTTTTGGTTTTCATCAATTTAGATTCGGAATTTGGTCATCCGCCTGTTGAAGAAGTTGTAGGTAACTTCAATACCTTTCCGTGGGTATAAAAAACGTCCAATTCCGCCAAGCCGTTTGAAAGTTATGCTCGTTTTACCGAACGTATTAAAAACTATGACGTGATTGGAACAGATCACGGTATTCTGTAGATTAAACCACTTTAGTTTCCGAATCAGTATTTCCATATACTTAGAAAAAGTTAGGAAATTTCCTAAGCTATGCGAAAATGTACTCGTTTAATTGATTCGGAGTCTTAGAACCCGAGTTATGCTTTTTGGAAGGCTGCTGTCAGAACCTCTGTTTTTGGGTTTTGCGAGTAGTTTGTGATGTCGAGGTAGAAGAGTGTTTGCGTGCTATTTTGTGGACATGATTGTGAGTGTGTGGTACCTATGTGCAGGTGGTGTGACCCCGGGAGTGCCCTCTACGTCTCGCTAATCTGTCGCCGTGGTTGAGGCAAGTGTATTGGAATGGGTAGCGGGTTGTGGTTTGCTAGATTGGTTGAGATTGAAATTGAATATATGATATGTTCACATGCCATGCTTTAATGATTGCCAATGATATGATGAATATGCTTACTATGTTATGATGCCATGTGTTAATGTACAAGTGATTTATGATGTTGGCATATTTGCATACATGACATGATACATGGCCCGGGCGGTGAGAAAGTCATAACTAGTCCGGGGAAGGTCGGTGAGAAAGTTATGACTATTCCGGAGAGCCAATGAGTAAGTCCTACATCGTGATTCCATCCACCGCGGTGTATGGAAGCGAGGAGTAGGCACCCTCCATCTTTGGGATGGAAGGGGGGAGAGGGTGCACACCGACGGGTGTGTACTCAACCATACCGGTATGAGTTTCCAGGAGATATGTGCATCGCATTGCATTGCATTGCATTATATGAGGATGTTATATGATGATGATTTTGATGATGTCAATGACATGCTTACACTATGAATATGAGATGTGTATGATGTCGTATGTGAAAAGTGGTGATGAAGGTATTGGAATGTATTTTCTTGTTCCATTGCAATATACTTGCTAAGTGATGAACTCACGCTTGTGTTTATGTTGTTTTTCTTAGGTACCATGAAACCGGCATGCGGGAAAGGGAGCTAGTCACACGTCATCACTTAGCATCACACATATAAACATTGACATGTTCCTTCCTTTATTTTGTGATGGTTAATTCACTGAACTAAACTGTGGTGTTGATGCTATGTTGGTTGCCATGAGTAAATGATTAGTCCTTATTTGACATGAGACGGATAGGCTTATATCCTTAGCTGTATGATGGCTGAAATTCCTGTTTTGTCAAGTTATTGCTATCGTTCTTTATGCTATCTTGATATGTTAAGATTGTTGTTGCTCAATTCATGGAAAAACAAAGGAGATGCTGCCGAAATTTTTGGTATTAGCATTTGCTCCGTTGCTGTAATTTACTTGTATTTATGGTATTTAGAGGTTGCTTAGTCTAGGTTTGGTAGCATTCTGGCATATTAAATGTCGGGTTGTTACATAAGTATAGTGGAATACTAGATATGGTGGGTTTTATCCTGAACTTGTGTCTAAAACCTTTTGGACTGGTTTGGTTGGTTGCTATTTTGGTTGAATACTTTTGGTCGAAGTGTTTCTTCTGTTGTGTTTCAGAGTTTCCCTAAAACTCGTAGTGATTAATGCCAACCTTTGGATTTGGCTAACTTGTTTAGGTTGTACTATGAACATGGAATTACACCAAAAAGTTCTGGAGTGGATCGTGCCCCTTCACATTCGCACTGAATTATCTTTGGAATAAATTTTAAAGGAAGCAGAAGGACATAGAGGGTTGTGTTGGAAAATTCTTGAGATTTAATTTGTAACTCTTTTGGCTGGAGTTGGAGTTATTTGAAAGAAAAAAAAGTGTGTGGTGTCTGCAAGCGCTTCAAAAAGGGGTGGATTTTATGAATGTTTTAAAAGTGATTTTGTTGGTGAAGTGTTCCCTTTTGGAAATGAGTTTCTCTTTCTCTTTGAGAAAAATTGTGGCTGTTGTGTGTGCAGACGTTTGACTTTGGAGCTGATGTTCTGTTCCAAAATGTTGATTTTGGTTAGAATGCGAGGTTTTGCAAGGTTAGCTTTAAATGGATGGTGGGTTTTGACACGACGTGGTGTTTTGCTGTTAACTATGCTGCCGTCATAGTTTATGTGAATTAGCGCAATCCTCGAAGTTATTCAAGTTTTATTCATGTGATACAGAGGAAGAAGTCGTCTTGTGAATGACTATTCGGTAGTGTTGTTACATGATGAATGAATGGTGAAAAGTAATCATGACATCGTTTATAGATGTTAAATGATAAAAGAGTCGTTGAGCCAGGTCGGTGAGAAAGTCATATATGGATATATGACTAATCCACAGTGCTCTTGGAAAGCTACATACATGTCCTGAATCGAGATTTCAATTGCCTTCTAGTACGAGAAGTAAGAATGAATATCTTCTGGTATGTTGGTTGTGGTGTAAGAGATCTGAGCTTTCTTTGCATCTTGGCTTAGGAAAAATAAAATAAGTACTCTTTGGTTGTTGTCGAACTCTTTCCAATGTGGCTTTTAGCGCTTTGGAGTCGAGTTGTTGGATGTGGATCATTTTGGGTTCAAGGGTCTTGGTTGAGCTTACTCAATGATTGTACCCTTGTTCCGATTCTTTGAAAGGAAGAATGCGAGGGCGAAACCTTCTTAGAAAGACGAATCTAGTGTGGGTTTGTAATGACCTAAGATATGAGGCGTTGCTAGTGGTTGATCGTAACTAGTTTGGAAGTGAACAGTAAAGGAAGGTTGTGTAGGACTCAATTCAAACATTCTTGGAGACTTGTGTCATTGATGTGTCCCTCGGTAGGGTTGATTAAATTATTAGTGGACCACTTGGAGGTTGCTAGTAATTGCTTTTCCTTTTCGTAGTGTATTGGATCTTTTGTCGCTGAGCTCTAAGCGAGTTGTGTCAACCGATGTGGATTGCTCGGTTGATATTGTTTTTGCGGGTTTTAAGGACCCTGGTTATAAAGTAGGTTTTTCCTTCGATGGTAGTGATGGGTATTGGTCTTTTGTAAAAGGTCAATCTTTTGCAAGGTGTTAGCCGATTGTTCAAGCAGTTGGTAGTCTTGGAGTGTTGTGTCTTGCTTGGTTCGCGTCGTCTAGAATACGACGAACCACAGTAGAGAGGTTGAGATGTGAAAGCACTTTTGTGCGTGGGAGCTGAAGAGGGTTCAAGAGGTTGGTGCCGTGTTCTTCTGAGGAGAAACATCGGTTAAAGGGATCGGGCACTTTAGTGCCAAGGAATGCATAAAAATGAGGAATATGAGACCGTTTCCCTTCATTGTCAGTTTAGGAAATTATCCTTTTGCTTGGGACGTTCTGAGTCCTTATGTTTGTACTCGGTGTTTCAAAGTGGAGTAAGAATTCTGGCAAGTTTTGAATGTGAGTTATCTTTGGAGCTGTCAGTCTTTGATCCTTAGCTCCTTGCTTCTGAGTGCTGGCTGGTGCAAATCGTAGGGGCTTCTAAGCGGTTTCTAAGGCGTGAACCATAGCTCCCTTCGATTTGGTTGTTTGCGAAGTGGCGTGTCTCAGATTCGGGGTCGAATCCTGTTGAAGGGGGGAAGAATGTGACACTACAGAAGGTCAAAACTTTATAAAAAGTTAAAATGGAGGTTAAAACTTTACGTTATGCCGTTTATAGCGTGTTTTTGGGCCGTTTTCGGGTGTTTGGGCCTCTCCGGGGGACTTTGGGCCTTGGGGGTTGAGTTGGGCCTCCGGTGGAAGGGTTTGGGCCCAAGGGCGAGACTTTTGTGCAGCCAAATCTGGCCCCCACCCCTTGGTGCGCCCCCCACTCCCTTTCCCAACCCTAGCCGCCACCCCCTAGCCCCCCCATGCGCCTCCACCCTTCCCCTTCGTCTCCATCTTCCCTCATGGCGCCACCACCTCTCCCCTCCCCTATCCACCCCCCTTGCTGCCCTAGAGGAGATCCCCACCTTGCCATCCCATTGATCTCTCCATCGGAAGGCCCCGCGACGAGGAGATCCGGCGGTTCCGGCGTGAGGAGGACGATCGGGGAGCCCGGGAGGATGGATTTCGGCGTTCATCGTTCGTCGGGCGAAGGTATGGCATGGGGAATCCTTGGAGTTGGTCTAGGGGCTGTGCTAGAGGGTATTTGGATGCTTTTAGATCAAGTGGTGGTGCTGTGATTGGGTAGATTAGATGAAAACTAGAGGCTGCCACGTTCTCTGCTTCGGGCAGATTGTGCAGTCGACCTAGGGTTTTAGCTTTCGCGACCTTAGATTCGGATTTTGGTCGGCCGCCTGTTGAGAAAGTTGTAGGTAACTTCAATACCTTTCAGTGGACATAAAGAACGTCCAATTCCACCCAGCCGTTTGAAAGTTATGCTCGATTTACCAAACGTGTTCAAATCTGTGATGTAGCTGGGACAGAATATAGTGTTTTATAGATTAAACAACTTGAGATTCTGAATCAGCTTTTCCATATACTTAGAAAAAGTTAGGAAATTTCCTAAGTTACACGAGGATGTACTCTTTTAATCGATTCGGAGTCCTAGATCTAAAGTTATGATAGTTTGAAGTCTGTTGTCCTAGGGGGGACAGATTCTCTGTTTTCCATTTTCGGGAGTAGTTTGCGATATCGGGTAGATGGGCAATGGCGTACTATTTTGTGGGCACGTTGTGATTGTGGGGCATCTTTGTGCAGGTGGTGTGACCCCGGGAGTGCCCTCCTCATCCCGCCAATCCGTCGCCCGAGGTTAAGGCAAGTGTATTGGGATGGGTAACATGTGGTTTATTTGTTTGTCTTGACTAGATGCAATTGTTTCCATGTTATGCTATCTTACCATGCTTAGTGTTTGCCATGATATGATAAAAAGGGTATGTTAAGATGCTATGCAATGGTTTATGGTTAATGATTATGGCATATTTTGCATACACGGCATGAAACTTGGCCCGGTCGGTGAGAACGTCATAAATATTCCGGTAAGGTCGGTGAGAAAGTTATGACTAATCCGGAGTGCCATGGATGTAAGACCTACCTCGTGATTCGAGGAGTAGGCACCCTCCATCTACGGGATGGAAGGGGGATGTGGGTGCACGCCAACGGGTGTGCACTCGGCAATACCGGTATTTTGCGTGGAGGAGACATGTGCATTGCATTGCATACATGATGATGATGATGAAATGATTTCAATGAGATTGAGATATGAATATGATATTGCATATGACGTATGACTTAATCATGATGTTAAGTTTGTTATGTAGTGATAATAATATTGAATTGTTCTGTATGACCCATTGCAATATACTTGCTGAGTGATGAACTCACGCTTGTGTTTTATGTTGTTTTAGGTACCATGACACCGGCATGTGGGAAGGGGCATTAGCTACACATCTTCACGTAGTTCTAGTCACATTTACCAATTTGAGCCATGATCATAATAAATGCCATGAACTTGGTGTATGGAATTGTTTAGTGTGCTTGTGATCCTTATTTGCTTAGCTATAGATTATGGAGTGGTTGGATTTAGTTTTATTGGTTTATGTTGATGCTTTATCCATTGATATTGATGTTTTAGATGTCTTATGCTATGATATAACTTGCTATCTGATTGCTATTGCTCCAATTCATGATAAAACAAAGGAGATGTTGCCGAAATTTTGGTTTTAGCATTTGCGCCTTTGCTGTAATTTATTTTAATTTATGGTATTTAGGTGATGTTTAGTTTATGTTTGGTAGCATTCGGGCATACTAGATGCCGGGGTGTTACACTTTGGGCATCCCCCCTGCCCTAGTGCACCCCCACCTCCTCCCTTCTCCCCCTAGCCCCCGCCCCCCCCCATTTAGCCCATGCGCCCCCCTTGCCCCCAACTCCATGCGCCCCTCCTTTAGGGTTTCCCCTCCCTAGCCGCCACCCTCCCCTCCCCTAGCAGCCCCTCACCTCTCCCTCTCCAGTGTTTGGCGTCCTCTTGCTCGGTGGATAGTCGGTCCGGAGTTCTTCGGCGATTCGTTGCGGTTCCGGAGGAAGGAGCGACCGGAAGGAAGGGAGGTTTTTCGTCGCCGTTCGATTCTGCAAGATGAGGTAAGGATTTGTGATTGTAGGATCGAAGTATACGAAAATAGCAATCAGAGAGGGGTGAATGATTGTGCGGAAGCTAAAACCAAATTCTTGATCTACTAAAAGTTCACCCCAAAACAGAACCAAATAATTGCCTCGTATTCGACAAAAACAGAATCACAAAGGTTTGGTAAAACGCGAATTCTCGGAGATCCAACCATCGGAACAATCGGAAATTTGGACACAAGAAACTAGATTCCAGTAGGAATCGAACCCAAAAAGAATAAGCTCGATCGGACTTACGGATAAAATGTTATGAACCTCACAAGCTTGCTGTAACAAAAGATGACGAGAATAGATCTAACTAGAATTGTAGCTCGCCGAAAGATTTGAAGAACTTGATCTTTATTTCTCCTTTCTTTTGTCTAAAGTACTCCAAACAAAAGAGTACTACCCTAAAGCTTGCTCAAAGCTTGATGCCCTTCAACAGGAGACAACCCCTCCTATTTAAAGGAGCAAAACACAAGGAGTCATGAATACAATTCCTACTCCTAATCCTAGAAGGAGTCCCACTCCTAATCCTAGAAAGAGTATGTATTCAACACAACTCCTCTTGGCCCAACCTGGCCAAGTACAACTATTGCATGCGTATGGCAACCCTACCATACTCACGTGACTAACACTTTGCACGCGAATGACCTCCTGCCATTCTCACGTGACTAACCATTCTTCATGTGCACCATTCTCTTAGCCCGAACGTCCCGCATGACATCCTTGACCACCAAGACCTCAGTTCCCCTGAACCTAGTCCCGAACCTCAGTTCTTCCATGAACCTAGTTTCGGTCCCGTCATCGACCACATTCTCCCTCGAGCAATACCTGCACATGAACAAACCACAAAACGATTCCGAGCACAAGTCCGCGACTTGACTCACATTAAACCATGCAACCACTCACAGGAGTGCATTGCATTAAATATTCTAAGAACACAATTTCAAAACACGAACCAAAACCTTTGCAAAAATCAAAAAGCTTTTCAAATAATCAAACTGATTTCAGAACTTTTCAAATAAAGAAACCAAAAAATAAATCTTGTCGAAATATCAAACTGGTTTCAAATCTTTTTCAAATACTCATCATCAAAATCAAATGGATCAAAAATAACGATCCTTCAATCTCCCCCTTGATGAGTAATTTTACAAAACACAATATAAGATTTGACAAGAGATTGAGCAAGAACAAAAAGACCAAAAAATCCCAATTCAAAAACCTCCTTGACTTGTTCTCCCCCTTTTTGACAAAATAGTCATCAAGATCTCAAAACTCCCCCTTAATGAATGCAGTATCTCAAGCTTTGAAGTATATTCAAGGTATATAATCAAAGTAAAGCATTTGGAGAGTTTTTAGGAAAACTTTCTCATTTTGTATCAATTTATCCAAAGAGAAAGCAAATTGTGAGAATATGGAGGCTCTAACACATAGAATAGTTATTGCATAAGCAAATTAGAGCAAACAAGTAAAATGTCATAAACTGATTTTGCCAAAGCGAAAAAGAAATCTATCATGAGCATAGAGAGACTTTCAAATTCACTAATATTTGTCTCAAGCCTTTTTCAACCATTTGAATTTCCTTTTTCTCTTTTAGCAAGTTTGACAATTTTGCTTTGTGATCAACAGGGATGACAAGTAACTGCACACTAGCCCATACTTGTGTATGAGTAAGTAGTTCTTTCTTGTATCTTTCTCAGTTTAAATTGGCAAGTGGCTTCACATTGTTCTGAACTTTTGTTTAGACAAGTAGCCTTTTCTTGCACCTTTTGCATTTAAATCCCTTGCAAGGAAGCTGCACATTGTACTAAACTTGTGTTTAGCCAAGTAGCTTTTGCTTGCATCTTTTTCAACTTGCTTTTAACATTAAAATACTGATTTTGCTTGAGACTCATAATGATCATTTGAAGTCCAACAAAAAGCTCACACATAGTTTCTAATCAGCTCTAGCCTTTCAACAGATGACAAGAAATTTTTAAGCCTATTTCACAAATGCAATACCATAATGAGCAAGAGCCAAAATATTCTCGAAAAGCATCTCAAATTGAATTATTTTAGCCTTTTAGTGATAAGTAAAGCATTGAGCATTAACTTAGCTATATACACAAGAATAATCACCAAAGCTTTGTACTACATGATGCAATGTAAACAGGGGATTTTACTTGAGGTGTAAAGTCAAAATACCACTTATAAAATAAATCACTTGTAGGAACCAAAGTCAAGTAACCCAAAAAGAGATAAACTCAAGACTCCCCCTCAAATCAACCCATTGGATGAACAATCCCAAGTTCTCCCCGAATAAAAGTATAACGAGAAGAGGACAAAGGTTTTGTGAAAATGTCTGCCAATTGATGTTCAGTATCCACATGGTGAAGCACAATGTTGCCTTTTTCAACATGATCTCTAAGAAAGTGAAATCTGATGTCAATGTGTCCAAGAAAGAGAATTACTCAAGAAGTGGCATGAACCAGATGTACTTTTTCTATCAATTCTACATCCTCCAAATTCAGCATCAGAGAAAACTCTTAAACTAATGCATGAGGAAGCAGAAAGCCAAATACCAAAATCTTGAGTACCACAGAGATACCTTAAAATCCTCTTGATAGCTTGTCGATGTGAAGCACGCGGGGAAGCTTAAAAACGAGCACACAAGCACACAACAAACTCCAAGTATCTCATCCTCAACAGCATCATCATAATCTTCATCAACAAAGATACTCTCCCTCTGAACATATGCACCTGTACCTGCATTATTTGGACTAGTGTCTTTTGCGAAAACAGAGGTGGAAGAAGCATCTTAAAAAATAACACTTTTAGCACGAGATGCATGAGTGAAGGAGGAGAACCAATTCTTATCATCGGACATGTGGCGTGAGCATCCGGAATCCACTAGCCATATGTTCTCCTCCTCGCGTGAGAAGCCTACATAGAAGCAGAAAGTGTCGAGGTCTCGGTACTGGGGTTAGAAATAAGATGTTTAGGAATCCAGTAGTGAGACACACGACGCACAACAGTCGGCACAACACAAGCATTCTTTTGCACAAAGATAGATTTGTCTTTTCCCGTGTTCTTACCAACAAAAGATGTTTGCATCACCCTAGGCACATAATGAGAAACAAAGCGTGCCTGTCTGAAATTAGACCTAGCCTTAGTTCTTTCTTTCTTTTGTTGTTTGTCTAGTCTAAAGCAAAAATTCACCAAATGACCATCTTTCCCACAATGAGTGCAATTGTACTTAACATATGGTTTGGCATTAGAAGTACCTTTTTCACTTGAAATAGTGGGAGATAGAGTGCCGGCAGATTTAAACAAAGTTCTTTTAGGCTCATTATCAATTTTCACATTTTTGCTCTCAACAGGTTTAATGATAGTAGAAGCATAAGAGTTAAAACCTAAACCCTGTTTGTTGGAGCTCACTTTAGATTGATCTAAAATCACGTTCAAATTTTTCTTCCCTTTAGTGAACCTAGAAAGAGAATCTTGCAAGTAGTCAACCTTTTTAGCAAGATTTAAACAATTATCACAAGGAGTGTCAATTTTAGCTTTCTATTTCTGGCAATTTGAACACGAGTTAATTTCATGAGTGAACATGTCATTTGTTAATTGGGTAACTCTACAATTTGCATCTTTTAATTTCAACTCATGAATTGAACATTTAGAGCAAGCAATTTGATCATGTAAACTATCAGTAGAGCAACCAATATTTTTCACAAGTTTTTCATTTTTCAATTGTTCGGCATAAACTTGTTCTAGTTTAATCACATGTTCCTCTTTTAGAGACTTAATTTCAAATTTGAGATCTAAGCAAGTATCACAAATATTTTCAGAATTTGAATTTCTAAGATCAAAGTTTTCAGATTTTAGCATGGATAGATCTTTTTCTAAGTTTTTATTTTTGAGTGAAGATTTTCTTAAAGATTTTCTCAATATGACTAAAACTTCACAAATCTCATCATACGAAGGCATTACCTCATCACCGTCGCTAGAGGTGTTGTCGTTGTCACTAGAATCACTAGTGTTCCCTTTTGCCATGAAGCATAGTCTGGTGAAATCCTTCTCATTCAGCTTCGTTTGCTTCGCTTCCTTCTCATCTTCAGTTGAGTCATCAATGTCGCTTAAGTCTAAGCGACCAATTGCCGCGAAGACTTTGTTGAGCATCTTCTTCGTCCGTTGCTTATTTTTATCCTTGCTCTCTCTTGGCCGGAAGGACTTGGAGGAGTTGCTTTGCTCCTTCTCCTCTCTATCTTTGTTCTTGAAACAGTTAGCACGGATGTGCCCTGCCTTGCCGCAGTTGTAGCAGTGGATGGAGGCTCCTCTTCTCTCCCTTGATCTCATGTAAGTTGCATTGACACGCTTGGAAAGAAGAGCAAGTGTATCTTCTGGTATTTGATCTAGCTGTTCATCACTAAGAGCACTCAAAGCAGTAATGGAATATGATGATGAAAAACTAGTAGCATTATCATATGAAGAGGAATTAGCATTAAGAGCCATAGAGTTATCATTGGATGTTCTTGAAACAATGTCTACCTCAAAAGTCTTGAGACTAGAATATAGTTTATCCAAAGTCATTTCACTCATCTTGTGAGCTTCCCTAAAAGCAGTCACTTTCATTTGCCAGATTTTAAGATCAAGAGATGATAGGAAATGTCTAGCATTTTCAGAGTCAGTGTACTTTACATCTACAACTCTAAGATTGTTTAAGATTCTGTTAAAGCGAGCAAAACAATCATCTAGAGATTCTCCAGAGTTCATTTCAAATCTAGTGTATTCCTTTTTAAATTGATCTTGCCTAGCTTCTTTTACAGAGTCTATGCCCTCATGATAATCTTGAAGAGATTTCCAAATTTCATGAGCATTGAGTAAATGACAGATTCTATCGAATTCTTTTCTAGCAAGTCCTTGAAGCAATATGTTTCTAGCTCTATTATTGTTTTCAACATCTTTTTCAAACTCGATTTTATCAATATCATCATTTGAAGGAAGCTCGTATGGAATCTTTACCTTGCGCCAAATAGCGTTACCTTGAGCTTGAAGGTATGCAGTCATCCAAATCTGCCAGGGGGGAAAGTCTGTGCCATTGAAGATTGGCGGCTTGTTCGAGTATTTCTCTGTTGCCATAACTTACCGTTTACTAATCACCTGTTAAGATGGATTAGTAGAGCCAAGCTCTGATACCACTTGTAGGATCGAAGTATACGAATATAGTAATCAGAGGGGGGGTGAATGATTGTGCGGAAGCTAAAACCAAATTCTTGATCTACTAAAAGTTCACCCCAAAATAGAACCAAATAATTGCCTCGTATTCGACAAAAACAGAATGATAGAGGTTTCATAAAACGGGAATTCCTGGAGATCCAACCGTCAGAACGATCTAAAATTTGGACACAAGAAACTAGATTCCAATACGAATCGAACCTAAAAAGAATCAGCTTGATCGGACTTACAGATCAAAAGTTATGAACCTCGCAAGCTTGCTGTAACAGAAGATGACGAGAATAGATCTAACTAGAATTGTAGCTCGCCGAAAGATTTGAAGAACTTGATCTTTATTTCTCCTTTCTTTTGTCTAAAGTACTCCAAACAAAAGAGTACAACCCTAAAGCTTGCTCAAAGCTTGATGCCCTTCAACAGGAGACAACCCCTCCTATTTAGAGGAGCAAAACACAAGTAGTCATGAATACAATTCCTACTCCTAATCCTAGGAGTCCCACTCCTAATCCTAGAAGGAGTCCCACTCCTAATCCTAGAAAGAGTATGTATTCAACACAACTCCTTTTTGCCCAACCTGGCCGAGTACAACTCTTGCACGCATATGGCAACCCTACCATACTCACGTGACTAACACTTTGCACGCGAATGACCTCCTGCCATTCTCACGTGACTAACCATTCTTCATGTGCACCATTCTCTTAGCCCGAACGTCCCATATGACATCCTTGACCACCAAGACCTCAGTTCCCCCTGAACCTAGTCTCGAACCTCAGTTCCTCCATGAACCTAGTTCCGGTCCCGTCATGGACCACATTCGCCCTCGAGCAATACCTGCACATGAACAAACCACAAAACGATTCCGAGCACAAGTCCGTGACTTGACTCACATTAAACCATGCAACCAGTCACAGGAGTGCATTGCATTAAATATTCTAAGAACACGATTTCAAAACACGAACCAAAACCTATGCAAAAATCAGAAAGCTTTTCAAATAATCAAACTGATTTCAGATCTTTTCAAATAAAGAAACCAAAAAATAAATCTTGTTGAAATATCAAACTGGTTTCAAATCTTTTTCAAATACTCATCATCAAAATCAAATGGATAAAAAATAACGATCCTTCAGTGATCCTTTTTGGGGTGGTCTAGGTGCTGCTAGATGGGGGATATTGGGGTTAAATTTGATATTTAGGTGCTATTCCTAGATGAGATTAGGGAGTTTGTAATTGTTGTCCAACGTTCTGTCTCGGGCAGATTTGACGTCCGACCTAGGGTTGGAGTTTTTGTAAATTTAATTTCGGAATTTGGTCAGCCGCCTGTTGTGAAAGTTGTATATAACTTCAATACCTTTAATTGGACACAAAGAACGTCCAATTCCGTCCAGCCGTTTGAAAGTTATGATCATTTTACCGAGCGTGTTCAAATCCGTGATGTAATTGGGACAGAACGTAATTTTTTGTAGATTAGACAATTTTAGAAGCCGAATCAGCTTTCCCAATACTTAGAAAAAGCTAGGAAATTTCCTAAGCTTCGCGATGATGTACTCGTTTACCTGATTTGGACTCCTAGAACTCAAGTTGTGCTAGTTTGAAGCCTGCTATCCCAGCGGGACAAATTCTCTGCTTTTGGCTTTGGGAGTAGTTTGCGAAGTCGGGGTAGATGAGCGATTGTGTACTATTTTGTGGGAACGTTTTGATTGTGTGGTATCCATGTGAAGGTGGTGTGACCCCGGGAGTGCCCTCATCCTCTCGCCAATCCGTCGGCCGCGGTTAAGGCAAGTGTATTGGAATGGGTATCGTGTTGAATGTTATTAGACTTGACTAGATGCAAATTGTTTTCATGATATGCTACCTTGCCATGATTAGTACTTTCCCATGTTATGGTGAAAATGGTCTGTTATGATGCTATGCACTGGTTAATTGTTTATGTTTATGGCATATGTTGCATACATGGCATGAAAACAGGCCCAGTCGGTGAGAAAGGTCGGTGAGAAAGTTATGACTAATCCGGAGCGCCATGGATGTAAGACCTACCTCGTGATTCCACCCACGTGGTGAGTGGAAGCGAGGAGTAGGCACCCTCCATCTATGGGATGGAAGGGGAAAGAGGGTGCACGCCGACGGGTGTGCACTCGGCAATACCGGTATGTGTTTCGAGGAGACATGTGCATTGCGTTGCATGCATGATGATTATAATGAAATGTGTATAATGAGATTGGGACATGGTTATGATGTTGTATATGAAATTATGACTCGATCATGAGGTTAAGTATGGTATGTATTGATGTTGGCATCGATTTGTTCTTTATGATCCATTGCAATATACTTGCTGAGTGATGAACTCACGCTTGTGTTTTATGTTGTTTTTAGGTACCATGAAACGGGCTTGCGGGAAAGGGCATTAGCTTGGTGCATGGTTAAATTGTGTGCTTGATTTCCTCATTTGCTTCGTTTAGCTCATGAGATGGTTGAATTCACTATTCTAGACTTATACTATTGCTAGAACCCTCGTTATTGATGATTCAGATGTCATTCTTTATGCTATATCCTGTGATCATATTGTTGTTGCTTCAATTCATGGAAAAAAACAAAGGAGATGCTACCGAAATTTTTGGTTTTAGCATTTGCACATTTGCTGTAATTTATCTTTATTTGTGGTATTTAGATGTTGTTTAGTCTATGTTTGGTAACATTCAGGCATTCTAGATGTCAGGGTGTTACAATAAATGCCAAATTGCAGTATGACACCTTGATTAATTACTTATGTGCCATAAACCCTTGTCACCCAAGTTGTGGATTATTTAGTTGGGCATTACTAAATTGCCAACATGGGAAATTAGACCGTTGTAGTATATTGCTTAGACCTGCCACGTAGTCACAACATGATTTTGGATAATTACATGTTAACATTGACTTAATGACATATGAAACATGTTTTTGAGAAGTGTCATGTGTTATTGATGTTGTTATCGATGGCACATGGTGCATGGTAATCAACTAGGGTTTGATAAATAGATTTAGACCGGGGCATGTGGTAAGAATGATCGGGTGGGCCAGTTGTGGCACCGGGGAAGTTGATTTTGTTCTTCGGGTAGTCTTGCCCTGGTCACCCTAAGGACTTAACCTTGCAAGCCTTTGAACTGAGTCAAACGTGCAATCACATGTCTATAATGGGACGGACCTAGTTGATTAAGTTGCTAATAACGTACCTGTGGGACCTCGGGGTGTCAACTATACCTTTTGTGTAGTTGTACGGGGGAGCGCGTCTGGTCGCGTCCGTGTACCCATCTAACGGTTGATTGGCCTAGACTTCGCCTTTGCTAAGGGAAGGGTTAGTGTGCAATAACTGGGGAGGCCCACTTGTGCTGTTAGAAGTTTCCGAAAGACTTTGTTATGGACACTCGCCTTTGTGGTGTTTGGTTGTATCTTGTAGGTAAAGTGCATAACCTCTTGAGAGTGTAAAATCTATTCGAATAGACAAGTCCGTGGCATTGGACATTGCTCGGGAATTACAGTCAAGGGTTAGACTTTCACAAAAATGACTTGACTCTGGAAAGATGGTTGGTTGGGATTGATGAATTGGGCCTAGGATCGAAAAATGTTGTATTTGTGAGTTCATTGTGAAAAGTACTCTATTCATTATTGTTTTACCGCTTGCAATCTATTGTATTTATTCGTGCTACTTTACTGCAAATGAACTTGTTAGCCTATCCTTTGTAATAAGCCATGCATGTAGAATATTAGCCTGCATTCTGTGCATGACTTGCTGAGTACCAAGTACTCACCCTTGCCATAATACAACATTAGTTGAAGAAGAGTCGACGCCAGCTTTGGAGGAAAAGTACCAGGAGGAGCCGTCTAACTAGGGAGCGAACCCAGTCAGTTGCCTGTGGTATACTGGATGGCACCACGAAATCTACTTTATTCCGCTGCAGTTATTTCTCTTTTAATAACTCTTCGCCCTATGAGGCGTATCTTTGTAACTTGGCCTTAAGGTCGAGCGACCAGTTTGGTTAAATAAGTAAAGTACACTACTATTTCGTTGAGTATGATTGTGATATTTACCGATGTTGAAACTGTGTGCACTAGCGTGATCCTGGACTAATGCTGAATACATAAAGGGTCCAAATTTGCAAATTCGGGTCCCGACAACTTTCTGTAAAGATTTCTTGCAACACCTCAGCATCTAGTATGCCCTGGACGTCACCTAACATACAATAAACAGCAACTAAATACCACAATTAAGATTAAATTATAGCAAGGGCGTAAATGCTTTAACCGAAAATTTCGGCAGCATCCCCTTTGTTTTTCCATGATTAGAAGCAACAACAATAATATCACAAGATATAGCATAATGCAAGACATCTAAAACAGCAATAACAGGCGATATAGCAACAGTTTAAGTCCAGAATAATGAATTCAACCACTTCATGAGATAAACAAAATTAAATGATATGACCAAGCACACACATTTGAGGCAAACTCCAAGCGACAGCTCAATTAAACTTATTATCACAACTACGGAAGGTGACATGTAGTTGTTTAAATGTATGATGCTATGTGAAGGTGTGTTGCTAAGCCCCTTTCCCGCATGCCGGTTTCATGGTACCTAAAAACATCGTAAACACAAGCGTGAGTTCATCACTCAGAAAGTATATTGCAATGGAACAAGCAAGCAGTTTCAATACCATCACCACTACATCTCCTATCCAACTTCATGAATATTTCATATTCACATTGTAAACATCTCATAATCATCATCATGTATGCAATGCAATGCACATGTCTCCTCGAAGCACATACCGGTATTGCCGAGTGCACACCCGTCAGCGTGTACCCTCTTTCCCCTTCCATCCCATTGATGGAGGGTGCCTACTCTTACTGAATCTCTCCCATACACAACCGTGGATGGGACTACGAGGTAGGTATTTCGTGTTCACTACGTGTGAGCACAGAGGCCCGCATCAAAATGTGACGCCTCTTCCATTATGAATGCACATATGACATGAACATGTATAAACTTGCATAAATATTTAATACAACAATTTCATAACCAATAAGTCACCATATTCATCCTATCAAAAGCAATTACCAAGCACGGCAAATTAACACATCATGTAGCCATATTACACCTATGCAAGTCTAATGATCATACAACACCCAAACCCATCCCAATACACTGGCCTTCAACCGTGAGCGATGGAGTGGCGAGAGGTTGAGGGCACCACGAAGGTCACACTGTGACACTACGGAATGGTGTGACATTATTTAATGTGAATGATAAGGTCAAAAACTTTATGAAATATGGTATTGGAGGTTAAAACCATATGATAGGAGGCTTAATAGCGTTTCCGGGCCGTTTTCGGGGTTTTGGGCCTTTCCGGGGGAGTTTGGGCCTAAAGGAAAGGGTCGTGGGCTTTGGTGGGATGGAGTTTGAGTCCTAATAGGAGTAGGAGACCTGTTTGGGGGCCTCCCCCAGCCCCTTTAGGCGTTCACCCCCTGCCCTTGCGCCCCCACAAGTCCTAGCCGCCCCCCACACCTCCCCACCTCCTCCTTGTGGCGCCTCCAACTCCCCCATTGCTCCCCATTGCTCCACCACCTCTCCTCCTCCCTTTCTTCCCCTAGGGGAGTTCTCCACCTCCACACCTCAAAGATCCATCCGTTGGAGCGCTCCGCGACGAGGAGATCCGGCGGGATTGGAGCGAGGAAGGAGATCGCGCGAACCGGGAGGAGATCTATTGGGTTTTCGTGCGTTGGGCAAAGGTATGGCCATGGGAATTCTTGGGGTTGGTCTAGGTACTGTTTTAAGGGTGTTTATCAAGTTTTTAGATCAATTGGTGGTACTGGAATTGAGTAGATTGGATTAGATCTAGAAGTTTCCACGTTCTCTGTTTCGGGCAGCATGAGCAGTCGACCTAGGGTTCGGTTTTTCGCCAAATTAGAGTCGGCATCCGGTCGTACGGACATTGAAGAAGTTGTAGATAATTTCGTTATCTTTCCGTGGATATAAAGAAATTTAAATTCCACCCATCCGTTTGAAAGTTATGGCTGTTTTACCGAGCGTGTTAAAATCTGTGACGTGATTGGAACAGATCACGGTATTTTGTAGATTAAACAACTTTAGAGTCCGAATCAGTCTTTCCCTATACCTAGAAAAAGTTGGGAAATTTCCTAAGCTACGCGAGGATGTACTCGTTTAATTGATTCGGAGTCTTAGAACCCGAGTTATGCCTTTTGGAAGGCTGCTGTCCCGACGGGACAGAACCTCTGTTTTTAGGTTTTGCGAGTTAGTTGGCAATGTCGAGGTAGATGAGGGTTTGCGTACTGTTTTGTGGACATGATTGTGAGTGTGTGATACCCATGTGCAGGTGGTGCGACCCCGGGAGTGCCTTCTACTTCCCGCCAATCCGTTGCCCGTGGTTGAGGCAAGTGTGTTGTAATGGATACCGATTTGTAGGTTGCTTGTTGAGAATAGATGGAATTGACTACATGATATATGATCACTTGCCATGCTTTAATGATTGCCAATGATATGATGAGCATGTTTATTATGTTATGATGCCATGTGTTAATGTACGAGTTAAATATGATGTTGGCATAATTGCATACATGGCATGTTACGTGGCCCAGGCGGCGAGAAAGTCATAACTAGTCCAGGGAAGGTCGGTGAGAAAGTTATGACTAATCCGGAGAGCCATTGAGTAAGTCCTACATCGTGATTCCATCCACGTGGTGTTTGGAAGCGAGGAGTAGGCACCCTCCATCTTCGGGATGGAAGGGGGGAGAGGGTGCACACCGACGGGTGTGTACTCAACCATACCGGTATGAGTTTCCATGGAGACATGAGCATTGCATTGCATTGCATATGTAATGATGATGATAATGTTATGTGTTCATGAATGAGATGATATACATGATGTGAGACATTATTGCCATGTTATTGTTCTTGTTGTCCATTGCAATATGCTTGCTGAGTGATGAACTCACGCTTGTGTTTATGTTGTTTTCTTCTAGGTACCATGAATCCGGCATGCGGGAAAGGGAAATAGTCACACTTCCACACGTAGCTTCACTCTTTTGATTTCACAAGTCATTCAATTAGTGTTGATAATAAATTGCGTGTGATGATCATTGCTTTAAGGCTTAGCTTTGCTAAATGAGAATCTTTTCGTTCGTTTGACTCTTGGAGACATTATATGTTTGGAACTAGACTTACATTGTTGCTAAGTCGTTAATTATTGCTGTTTTTAGTTGTCTCTCATATTCCATAGCGCTATACTGTTGTTGCTCCTTCAAACCATGTTAAAACAAAGGAGATGCTGCCGAAATCTCGGTTTTTAGCATGTGCGCCTTTGCTGGAATTTATGTTTAAATGTGGTATTTAGATGTTGTTTAGCTTATGTTTGGTAGCATTCAGGCATATTCAATGCCGGGGTGTTACACACACCACCTGCACATAGGTACAACACACTCAAAACTTGCCCACAAAACAGTACAAGAACGATTATCTACCTCGACTTCGCAAACTACTCCTAAAACCCGAAAACAGATAATTTGTCCCGACGGGACAACGGGCTTCCAACTAGCATAACTTGAGTTCTAAAACTCCAAATCAATTAAACGAGTATATTTTCTCGAAGCTTAGGAAATTTCCTAGCTTTTTTTAAGTATTCGCGAAGACTGAATCGGCTTCTAAAAAATGTCTAATCTACAGATCAACACGATCTGTCCAAATCACGTCTCAGTTTTGACAACGTTCGGTAAAACAGCCATAACTTTTAAACGGATGGGCGGAATTTAATGTTCTTAGTGTCCAATTAAATGTAATTCAATTATCTACAACTTTAGTAACAGCTGGCTGGTTAGAAAATGCCTCTAAAATTGTTAAAACTTAAGCCCTATGTCGGGTTGCAAATCTGCCCGAGGACAGAACGTGGGACAGCATAGCAATTTTCCTAATCTCATCTAGGAACAGCACCTAAACATGGATCTAAAGCATGAAATCCTTCTTCTAACCAGTATATTAACCCTACCAATGGATCTACTAGCACTTACCTCCCTCGAAGAACCGTTCAATCGACGAAACCTTCTCCTCCCGGTCCCCCCGATCTCCATCCACACGCCGATTCCGTCGGATCCTCTCGTCGCGGACCTTCCCAACGATGAGGACAGTGGAAGGGAGGGATGGGGCTGTGTCTCTCCTAGGGCTGGCTAGGGGAGGTGGAGGAGCAAGGTGGCGGCTAGGGGAGGCAATGGGGGAGGCGCATGGGGGAATTGAGGGGGGCGCCTAAGGTTAGCAATGGGGGGGCGCATGGCATGAGGGCAGTAGGGCTGCTGCCCCAAACCCCCACCACATGGGCTAAAACTCCACCCCACCTCTGGCCCACACAGGTCCCCCAAGGCCCAGACTCCCCCGGAAGGCCCAATTCCTCCCTGGGAAGGCCCAAACTCCGAAAATGGCCCAAAACAATCTACAAAAGACATACCGAAGTGCCGAAATTGAAAATGACTCATACCGTCATTCCGTAGTGTCACATTCTCCTCGCCTTTAACAGGATTCGATCTCGAATCCAAGACACGCCGCTACGCAAAACAAGCAACACAAAGAGAACTAAACTTCACGGTTCATACCTGATGAGAAGAGCTCGGGGTATTTCTCGCTCATACGCGACTCCAACTCCCAAGTCGCCTCTCTCTCAGACTGGTGCGACCACAGGACCTTGACAAACTTGATCGTCCTGTTCTTCAACACTCGCTCCGAATTCCCTAGAATTTTCACAGGACGGGACTCAAACGTGAGGTTCTGATCCAACACCAAAGGCTCTAAAGTAACCACCAACTCCAGGTCATGCAGATATTTTCTCAGCATCAAAACATGGAACACATTGTGGACTCCTTGCATCGACTCCGGAAGCTCGAAACGATAAGCCAACTTACCAACTCAAACTATAATCGGGAACGGCCCGACATACCTCGGGCTAAGCTTCCCTTTGGTACCAAAACGAACCACACCCTTGGTGGGAGATACTCGCAAGATTACACTATCACCCACCGCAAAATATATATCTCGCCTTCTCACATTAACATAGCTTTTCTTTCTACTCTGCGTTGCGAGAAGGTTCTGTCGCACCTCTGCCACCCTATCAACAGTCTGCTGAACCCAAACCGGTCCAAGGACCGCCCGCTCTCCCATTGCATCCCAACAAAGCGGCGATCAACACTTTCGGCCATAAAGCACTTCATAAGGAAAAGCAATTACTAGCAACCACCGAGTGGTCAACTAATAATGTAATCAACCCTATCGAGGAACGCATCAACGAAACAATTCTCCAGGAAGGTTTGAATTGGGTCATACACAACCTTCCTTTACTCTTCACTTTTAGACCATTTACGATCAACTACTAGCCACACCAGATTTCTCTTACTAAGAAGGTCTCACCCTCATATCTTTCCACTCAAAGGACCAAGACAAAGAGTAAAATCATTGAGTGAGCTCAACCATAAACCATGAACCCCATTGATCCCCATGCATTAATTTGAATCCAATGCACTAGCATTCACTTTGGAAAGAATTCGACAACATCCAAGGAGCACTCATTTAATTTTCCTAAGATAAAATGCAAATAAAATTCAAATCTCTTACACCACAGCCAAAATGCCATAATTTATTCATTATTTCTTTTCATACTAGAAAGAAATAGACACCTCGATTCATGACATGGATGAAAACTTTTCAAGAGCACTCCGGATTAGTCATATATCCATATATGACTTTCTCACCGACCTGGCTCATCGACTCTTTTATGATTAGTTATACATAAACGATATCATGTTTCCTTTTCACCATTCATTCATCATGTAACAACAGTACCGAATAGTCATTCACCAAACGACTTCTTCCTCGGTATCACATGATTGAAATACAATTAACATCAATGGTTGCACTAACTCATATAGATTAGGATGGATGACGCATAGTTAACAATAAACACCACAACGCATCACAACACGACAACAGTTGTGAGCTAAACTTGCAAAACATCGCATTTTAACCAAAATCAACTTTTTGGAAAAGAACATCGACTCCAAAGTCAAACATCTACACCCACAACAGCCACTATTTTCTCAAAGACAAAGGGAAACTCATTCCCAAACGAGAACACTTCACTATCAAAACCACTTATGAAACATTCATAAAATCCACCCTTTTGAAGCACACGCAAACACCATAGACTTTTATAAATTTTCCAAATAAATCCAACTCTAGTCAAATAGAGTTACAGATTAAATGCTTAACTCGAAAGTTTCCAACACAACCCACTTTGTCCATTTGCTTCCTTTAAATATTGATTCCAAAGATAATTCAGTGTGAACGCGAAAGAGCGTGACCCACTCAAAAACTTTTGGGTGTAATCAATACTCATAGCATAAATTAAACAAATGGGCCAAAACCAAAGATTAACACCAATCACTACGAGTTTGGGGAAACTCTGAAACACAACATAAAGAACACCTTGACCGAAAGCAATCAACCAAGATAGCAAACAACCAAACCAGTCCAAAAGGTTTTAAACACAAGCTCAGCATAGATCCCACCATACCTAGTAATCCACTACGCTTACCATTAATGATTTTCAAGTCCACTATTTTACACGTTGAGAAGCCCCAACAGGACTTAACAAAAAACACATAACAAATTTTTTCTGTAATTACCTCTCCCAATACTCAAAAATAAAGTTTCTAGTGCTTATCATAAGACATCCAAGCAATACTACCTCATCATGATCCCCACAGACCATCAAATCATACAACATCATATTCTATCTTTAAAACATAGTACTTCAACAAATACTTTAGCACGATCAACCTATCAATTTTATACCATCCATACGTCAACTTCTCGACAATTTGAAACTTACTCAATCAATAAATGACTTCAACACATCAATGTTATCTCCACAAGACAAAATTCGTAAGTAGGATACTAAGATATACACTCATTAAGGAGAGAGTCTTACATCATGATAATTATCCATTGTTCACTCCATCACCACATGTTACAAGTTCCTCCATTTTTAACCATAGTTTTCAACATGTAATCTAAACAATTACTGCCACTACTTAGTCATCAATCTCAATAAATGTGCATAATCATCAAACAACAACATTGCTTTTAGCTACCATATACATAGGTTATAACACAATTACCACTACACAACATACTCCAACAATTAAAATAAATTTAATAAGTTAGATAATCCCAAAGCTCTTAACAACAACATCAAACAACAACTCCTACCTTCTCAATTGTCATCTGTATTAGCATTTCAAGAACACAATTACATCCTTCCAATTATTTCCATAGTTCATAATAGCAACATAGTAGTTCTAGTCATCTATCATGCACTAGGGTCGATCACCATCACAATTA
Source organism: Rhipidocladum racemiflorum (assembly GCA_036346355.1). Lineage (NCBI taxonomy): Eukaryota > Viridiplantae > Streptophyta > Magnoliopsida > Poales > Poaceae > Rhipidocladum > Rhipidocladum racemiflorum. The sequence goes on along the minus strand of CM070577.1, from coordinate 52,621,200 downwards.
ATTTGTTCTACCGGCCCTATATTAAAAATCTTTTAGATAACCAACCAATTTACTATTACTTCAACAGTAGTTTACATCATCTTAATGTTCTCACTATGCATCAAGGTTTAAAACATTAAACACTATCAATGGTCATTTTCCAATTAAGTAACAGCAGGGTGCTAGCTCATTTTTAACATAAAGCTACAAATTCTAAGCATGTACATTCACACATTTAATCATTCTCGCTATAGAGTAATCTACAACACTAAAAGTTCATTTAATCTTAAGATAAAGATAAAAATTACATTTAATTGGTTCAACTCGCAAATTAACTTAGGAGTACATCATTTCCATAAACCACATTGTTACATACTACATAACATGCTTAACAACAATTTTCACTTTTGACAAATAATTTCAGTCAAATGACTACTTACTTTATTTGCAGCATTTTCTTTTTAAAACTCAACCAAAATTCACAAAGAAACTTGACTCTCAAAGTTGCAATGGGACATGACTCACACTGGGTCATGCAAAAGATCTCCAATACACATTTTAATCTTAAAGACTCCTACAGGAGGGAACCAAGCGATCAAGTAAACCTTTACGGATAAAGGCACAAAACATAAATCGATACATCTTAAATTTTTGCACACAACTTCAATAACTTCTTTTAAACTCAGAGTGAGACACACAAGAACCAAACTATACTTTTCTTTGCAAAGCAACCAACCAAAGCCGGTGTCAAAGCCAAAAGGCAACAAAAAAGGCGTAACCCTAAACTCTTCTTCTTTGTTTTCAACCAAGGAAGACAAAACCACAAACCGCCGAAGGATCAATCCGCGAAAATCCAATACCAAACACTTTTCCTTTGATTTCAATCAACTAAAACCAAGGAAAACCGATCGTCAGAACAGATAAAGAAAATCTGAGGGAATCCACCACCAAACTCTTCTATTTGACTCCAGTCAACTACCCGATCTACGACAGAAAGGGTAAGCACTCTTCTCCCATAGGGGTTAATAGTTCTTCGGTGATGGCTCTAACCGGCCACACCGTCAAACCACACCCTTACTATGAACAAAAACAGGTGACCGAAAACCTTTGGCACATCACAATAACAAGAACAATCCAATCAATTCTCTCAATAACATAGCAACATACATTATCAAATATAGCATTCAACATCAAGGCTTAAATACAACATTTAAGCGTAAAGCAACGATACCCATACCCTTTCCTATTGTGCAAACATGTGTGTCAAATTTTAAATTAGTTATTCCACTTACACAAGTTTTAATGTTGCTAACCTATGAAAAAAATTTAAGTACAACCTAAGCAATGTTTCTAGGTTATCCCACATCAAAGTTTTAGTTAACCCTATGGTATTTCACTAAGTTCATACACCACGGACCCGAAGCCCGCTCTGATACCAACTGTAACACCTTGGCATCTAGTATGCCCTGGACGTCACCAAACATATAATAAACAGCAACTAAATACCACAATTAAGATTAAATTACAACAAGGGCGTAAATGCTTTAACCGAAAATTTCGGCAGCATCCCCTTTGTTTTTCCATGATTAGAAGCAACAGCAATAATATCACAAGATATAGCATAATGCAAGACATCTAAAACAGCAATAACAGGCGAAATAGCAACAGTTTAAGTCGAGAATAATGAATTCAACCACTTCATGTGACACCACGGAGTGTCGTATCCTTAATTATTGAGCATGATGAGGATATAAACATTATGAGATGTGGAAATAAGGTTAAAACCATAGGAATTGGAGGTTAATAGCTTTTCCGGGCCGTTTCCGGGCCGTTTTCGGGGTTTTGGGCCTTCCCGGGGGAGTTTTGGGCCTTGGTGGGCTTTGGAGGGATTGAGAGGGACTTTTATTGGACCAGGGCAGGGTGTGGGGGCTGGTAAAAGGGGCTCCCCCTGCCCCCCTTGCGCCCCACATAAGCCCCATGCGCCCCCTCCCTCCACCTCTCCTCCCTCCCCCTTCCCTAAGCCCTAGCCGCCCCCCCCATACCGTGCGCCCCACCCCTTCCTCCACCTCCACACCACCTCCCCTCCACCCCTTGCTTCCCTAGGGTGGCCTCCCCACCCCTGCACCTCGTGGAGTCATCCCGTGGAGCGAGGAGCGAGGAACGTGGAGCGAGGAGCGATTCGCGAGGGGATTCTTTGGAGATTTGTTCGTCGGCCAAAGGTATGATCTTGGGGATCCTTGGGGATGATCTAGGTACTGTTATTAGGGTGTTTATCAAGTTTCTAGATCAATTGGAGGCGCTGGATTGAAGTAATTTGGGTTAGATCTAAACTTGTCCACGTTTCTGTTTTCGGGCAGATTGAGCAGTCGAACTAGGGTTCGAGTTTCCGTCAATTTAGAATCCGAATCAGACCGTACGGACTTCTAGGAAGTTGTAGATAATTTAATTATCTTTCCGTGGAAGTAAAGCACGTTAAAATCCGATCAGCCGTTTGAAAGTTATGGCTGTTTTACCGAGCGTGTTAAAATCTGTAACGTAATTGGAACACATCTCGGTAATCTGTAGATTAAACAACTTTAGAGGCCGAATCAGACTTTCCGTATACCTATAGAAAGTGGGGAAATTTCCTAGGCTACGCGAGGATGTACTCGTTTAATTCATTCGGAGTCCCAGAACTCAAGTTATGCCTTTTGCAAGGCTGCTGTCCCGCCGGGACAGAACCTCTGTTTTTAGGTTTTGCGAGTAGTTGGCAATGTCGGGTTAGATGGGGGTTGTGTACTATTTGGAGGCTATGATTGTGAGTGTGTGATGCCTATGTGCAGGTGGTGTGACCCCGGAAGTGCCCTCTTCTTCCCGCCAATCCGTTGCACGTGGTTGAGGCAAGTGTGTTGTGATGGATAGCGAGTTGTAGGTTGCATGTTGAGATTAGATGGAATTGTTTACATGATATATGTCCACTTGCCATGTGTTAATGAATGATATGATATGATGAGCATGTTTAACATATTATGATGCCGTGTGTTAATATGTGAATTAAATATGATAATTGGCATGGTTGCATGCATGTCATGAGATAGGGCGAGGGCGGTGAGAAAGTCTTAACTAGTCCGGCAAGGTCGGTGAGAAAGTTATGACTAATCCGAACGCCATTGAGTAAGTCCTATGTCGTGATTCCATCCACGTGGTGTTTGGAAGCGAGTAGGCACCCTCCATCTTCGGGATGGAAGGGAGGAAAGGGTGCACACCGACGGGTGTGTACTTCCCATACCGGTATGAGGTTCCAGAGGGTCAGAAGCATTGCATTACTTCGCATACAAATTGATGATGATATTGATAAGTAATCATGAATGAGATGATATACATGATGGAAGATGTTATTGCCATGTTGTTATGCTTGTTGTCCATTGCAGTATGCTTGCTGAGTTTTCGAACTCACCCTTGTGTTTTCTTGTTGTTTTAGGTACCATGAGAACGGCATGCGGGAAAGGGGAATAGTCACACGCCACACGTTGCTTCACCTTAATGTTTCCCCAAGTCAATTCATTTAGTTTGATAATAAATTGCGTGTGATGGTCTTTAAAATTAAGTCTTAGCTTGGTTAATGAGAGTTCTATTGTTTGTTTGACACTTGGAACCTTAAGAGCTTAATGTTAGTCTCTTATTGTCGTTAAGACTTTATTTATTGCTGTTTTAGATGTTTCTCTTATTGCCATATAATGCTATATTGTTGCTGTTCCTTAAATTCATGATAAAACAAAGGAGGTGCTGCCGAAATCTCGGTTTTTAGCCTATGCACCTTTGCTGGAATTTTATGTTAAATGTGGTATTTAGTTGTTGTTTAGCTTGTGTTTGGTAGCATTCGGGCATATTAAATGCCGAGTGTTACTGATTGGTATCGAGCGGTCAGAGGTCCTTGGAATGTGAATTTTTAGTGTCATGCTATAGGGTGCAACTAAAATATGATGTGGAATAACTTAGAAACATGGCTTAGGTTCTAACTAAAACTTTGTTATAGGATAGCAACTTTAAAATTTGCAAAAGTGGTATAACTAATCTAAAATTTGACACACCTGGTTGCACAGTAGGATGGGTTTTGGTTCGTCATTGCATCGCGCTTGATTATGTGATAAGGAATATGCTTATGATGATGTTTGATCTATGATCTTGATTGTGTGCTTTCGTGTTTGGGTGGTTGTCTGTCTAAAGCAACCATGCCAAGGGGTAGAGGCCGTGGACGCCGTGGCCGTGGAGGCCAGGCGAGGCTCCAGGAGTTGAGGAGTCTGCTTTGAGGGTAGCGTTTCGCTTAATGCTCGTGGGCCGGCTCGGGAGGAGCTTCCACCGCACGGCCGGAACGGGGTGCCCGCCGCAAATGAAGATTTAGTTCAGGCTCTGCAGAGGGAGATTCGTGAGCTGCGCCAGAAGCCATGGCAGCCCTGCCGTTGTGCGCCTCCCCGCAGTGGCCCCTGTTGTTGCTCCCGCTGCACCGGAGCCAAGGATGAGTCTCCGGGAGTGGATGTCCCTCCGTCTTGACACTTTCGACGGAGCAGGCATGCCAATCCAGTCCGCAGATTGGCTGCGGTACATGGAAAAGCGATTTGAGGTCCTAGATTTGACCTCGGTTCGGAGGACTCGCTTTGTGGCTTTTCACCGAAGGGCCAAGCCGATATCCGTGGGAGGGTTCTGGCCGCTAGATCCCCGATCTGGGTCCAATGACACAGGAGGACTTTGTGGCTCGCTTCGAGCCAAGTTCCATCCAGAGTCTTTCCTTGAGAGGATGGAGCTTACTCGACCACTCTTTCCCGAGGAAAGAGGTCGGTGGCAGAGTATGAGAAGGAGTTCAACAAATGGTGCGCTTCAGACGTACTGCGTGGCAGCCGACGATCGGGAGAAAGCTAGGAGGTTCCGTAGGGGCCTCAACCAGGAGTTCAGAGTTGTCATGGGGGCGACTGTCCTCGTGACTTACGCTCTGTGGTGGAGCAAGCGAAGGGCATGGAGCTCGAGTTGGAGCTCTCCGGGACAAGCGTAACCGGGAGGTTCAGGGGTTCTGCGGCCCCGAGCGGGGCCGAAGAGGACCTTTGGTGGAGGAGGTGGGTCCTCTCGGCCACCCACCTTCAAGAAGTTCAAGGGAGGACAGGCTCCTCCTCGTGGGCTAAGATGGGGCCGCCCCGGTCGTCTTCTTCGCGAGCGATCGTTAGATTCTGTGCCGGGTAGGGCATGAAGTGCTTCAAGTGCGGTGGCGAGCACCGTGCTTCGAGTGTGGTTGGACCGGAGTTGCAACCACTGTGGCAAGCCCGGCCATATGGGGCGAAGTCTGCCGGATGAACCCCGGTAGCATCATCAAGTGGGAGACGGTGCCTTCTCCTCCCACTCCGGCGCGTCTTCTAGAGGATCGGTGCACATGATGGCTGCCTGCTTTCTCAGCCACCCTTTGCGTGGGCGCCACCACGGCGATCGTGCCCGCAGCTGCCTGGCTTCCTCCTTAGTTGCCTCCTCCGCCTCACCTTGTTGGGGCATCACCGAGTCGGGCTCATACGTCCCGGCGCCACCAGGGGTGTACGCTTTGCCGACTGCCGAGTCAGCCGGGCATCCAGAGGTGGTTTCAGGTACTCTACTCGTGGATTCCGTTGATGCCTTTGTTCTATTTGATTCCGGAGCATCCTACTCTTTTGTGTCGTCGGAGTTTGCTAGTAGAGCTAAGTTGGGAGTTCAGCGGATTTCTGAGTCCGTGTTAGTCGATTCTCCTGGGGTTGATTGCTAGTTCTTTGGTTTGCCCTGGTTGCACCATTGCCATTGATGATGAGGTTTTCTTTGCCAATCTCATGGTGATCCAGTTGGCTCCTTTTGATGTCATTTTGGGCATGGATGGCTGCATCGATGCCGTGCTAAGATCTGTTGTTTCTGGAAGACAGTTTCCTTGCAGGCCCCGTCCGGGGAAGAGTTGACCTTTCAGGGTGGTATACCCTCCAGTTCCGTCTTTGCTTTGACTAGTTTGTTTTCTGGTCGGCGTTTGAGGCTATTGGGTTTCCTCATGACTTTGTCTGAGAAACCATCTTCTTCAGTTTCCATTGAGGAGATTCCTGTAGTGAAGGAATTTGTTGATGTGTTCCCTGACGAGTTGCCTGGTCTACCTCCCGTGAGGAATGTGGAATTTCGTATTGATCTTGTTCCGGGTACTAGACCTATTTCTATTTCTCCATACCGCTTGGCTCGTCCTTTTCAAGACGAGTTGAAGAAGCAGTTGGAGGATCTGTTGGCCAAGGGCTTCATTCGGCGTAGCATTTCGCCATGGGGAGCACCCGTCCTCTTCGTCTCGAAGAAGGATGGAAGTTGGCGTATGTGCATTGATTATCGTGCTCTTAATCAAGTGACAATCAAAAACAAGTATCCTTTGCCTCGCATCGAGGATCTGTTTGACCAACTGAAGGGAGCAAAGGTGTTCTCCAAGATTGATCTTCATCGGGTATAATCAGATCCGTGTGAGGGAGCAGGACATTGAGAAGACTGCTTTCTCCACTAGGTATGGGCATTATGAATTTAAAGTTATGTCTTTTGGACTAACTAATGCTCTCATTGTCTTTATGGAGGCGATGAACAGTATGCTACACAAGTACCTTGATGAGTTTGTGGTAGTGTTCATCGATGACATTCGATTTACTCTAAATCGGAAGAGGAGCATGAACGACACTTGAGGCTTGTCTTTGAGTACCACGAGGGAATCAATTCTTTGCTAAGCTGAAAAAGTGCGAGTTACGGATTTCGTAGTGGGTTTTCTTGGCCACATCATCAATCCAGAGGGCATATCTCAGAGATCCTAGCAAAGTCTCAGCAGTTTTGGATTGGAAGAGGCCTTCCAATGTCAAAGAGGTGCGTAGTTTCCTTGGGTTGGTGGCTACTATCGGCGTTTTGTGCAGATTTCTCTATCATTGCCAAGCCACTTTCACACCGACTCGTAAAGGGATGAAGTTCGAGTGGATCGCAGAGTGTGAGCACGGCTTACGCACTTTGAAGGAGAAGTTAGTGGATCAAGCTCTCGTTCTTACCCTTCCCGAGCCGGTGAAGCGCTTCACTGTTTATTCCGATGCTTCTCGGTTGGGACTTGGGTGTGTGCTTATGCAAGAGGGCAAGGTGATTGCTTATGCTTGAGGCGATTGAAAAGTATGAGCAGAATTATCCCACGCATGATCTTGAGCTAGCCGCCCGTGGTGTTTGCATTGAAGATATGAAGGCATTACATGCGGTGAGTCTTGTGATATTTTCACTGATCACAAGAGCCTCAAGCACATCTTTACTCGTAAAGATTTGAACTTGAGGCAGAGGAGGTGGCTATAGTTGATAAAGGATTATGACCTCACTATCCAAAGATCATCCGGGAAGGCAAATGTGGTGGCCGACGCTCTCGATCGCAAGACAATGCCCCTGTTGTTGATTGTCTTGTTGCTGATTTTGAGCGTTTGGGAGTCTCCCTCTTGCTGCGGGGACCGTGCAAGCTGAAACTCAATTGATTCTTGAGTCGGCCGATTCCCGGCGTGTGGGAGGCACAAGAAAGATGACCGTTTGCTCCAGAAAGTAGGAACGCCTTGAGGATGGCAAGTCCGAGACTTTACCATTGATGATGCGGAGTTACGAGGTTTCGGGGCCGTTTGTGCGTGCCTCGTAAATCTCAAGTGAAAGAAGACATTCTGAAAGAAGCTCATCGCACCCGTACACGGTCCATCCCGGGAGACCAAGATGTACTGAGGACTTGAAGAAGAATTTCTGGTGGAAAAGGATGAGAGTGGATATTGCCAAGTATGTGGCGTCTTGTGGGATTTGCCGGAAGATCAAAGGCGAGCATAAGCGCCCCGCCGGCTTTATTCTGACCTTTGGAGATTCCTGTGTGGCCATGGGATGACATCTCCATGGATTTTGTGGTTGGTTTACCTCGTTCTCCACGAGGGAAGGATGCTATTTGGGTTGTGGTGGACCGTCTCAGCAAGTCTGCGCATTTCATTCCCATCCGCACGACCAATTCAGCGAGCGAGTTGGCTCCCATCTATGTGCGGGAGATCGTGAGATTGCATGGTGTACCCAGGACCATTATCTCTGATCGGGATGCGAAGTTCGTCTCCAAGTTCTGGGAGAGTTTGCAGAGTGCTTTGGGTACGCAGCTTCGCCTTAGTATCGCTTTTCACCCTCAGACAGATGGGCAGTCTGAGCGTACCATCCAAACTTTGGAGGACATGCTCATGGCCTGTGTGATGGCTTGGAAGGGTAGCTGGGAAGACCATTTGCCCCTTGCAGAGTCTGCTTACAATAACAGCTATCATTCCAGCATCCGGTCTGCTCCTTATGAGGTGTTGTATGGCCGGAAGTGCAGATCGCCACTTTGTTGGGATGCTGTGGGCGAGAGAGCTATTCTTGGACCGGATTGGGTGCAGCAGACTGTTGATCGTGTGTCGGAGGTTCGGCAGAATTTATCGCAGCACAGAGCAGACAGAAAAGCTATGCTGATGTGAGGCGGCGAGACTTGGAGTTTGAGGTGGGTGATAACGTACTCTTGCGAGTATCTCCCACCAAGGGTGTGGTGCGTTTTGGCACGAAAGGAAAGCTCAGTCCAAGGTATGTTGGGTCTTTTCCTATCCTCGCCCGAGTTGGCAGGTTGGCCTATCGCCTAGAGCTACCGGAATCCATGCAAGGTGTGCATGATGTGTTCCATGTCTCGATGTTGAGGAAATACTTGCATGATCCGGAGTTGGTGGTTCCATTGGAACCATTAGTGCTTCAGCAGGACCTCACCTTCGAGTCCCGTCCTGTGGAAATTCTGGGGACTTCAGAGCGAGTGATGAAGAACAGGACGCTTAAGTTTGTCAAGGTCCTGTGGTCACATCAGACCGAGAGAGAAGCGACTTGGGAGCTGGAATCTCGCATGCGCGAGAAGTATCCCGAGCTGTTCGCCTCAGGTATGTGATGTGAAAATTCGACCTTTTGGTTTTGCTGGGTTTCTTGTTGGTGCGTTTAGATTCGGGGTCGAATCCTGTTGAAGGGGGGAAGAATGTGACACCACGGAGTGTCGTATCCTCAATTATTGAGCATGATGAGGATATAAACATTATGAGATGTGGAAATAAGGTTAAAACCATAGGAATTGGAGGTTAATAGCTTTTCCGGGCTGTTTCCGGGCCGTTTTCGGGGTTTTGGGCCTTCTCGGGGGAGTTTTGGGCCTTGGTGGGCTTTGGAGGGATTGAGAGGGACTCTTATTGGACTAGGGCAGGGTGTGGGGGCTGGTAAAAGGGGCTCCCCCTGCCCCTCTTGCGCCCCACATCAGCCCCATGCGCCCCCTCCCTCCACCTCTCCTCCCTCCCCCTTGCCTAAGCCCTAGCCGCCGCCCCCCATACCGTGCGCCCCACCCCTTCCTCCACCTCCACACCACCTCCCCTCCACCCCTTGCTGCCCTAGGGTGGCCTCCCCACCCCTGCACCTCGTGGAGTCATCCCGTGGAGCGAGGAGCGAGGAGCGAGGAACGTGGAGCGAGGAGCGATTCGCGAGGGGATTCTTTGGAGATTTGTTCGTCGGCCAAAGGTATGATCTTGGGGATCCTTGGGGATGATCTAGGTACTGTTATTAGGGTGTTTATCAAGTTTTTAGATCAATTGGAGGCGCTGGATTGAAGTAATTTGGGTTAGATCTAAACTTGTCCACGTTTCTGTTTTCGGGCAGATTGAGCAGTCGAACTAGGGTTCGAGTTTCCATCGATTTAGAATCCGAATCAGACCGTACGGACTTCTAGGAAATTGTAGATAATTTAATTGTCTTTCCGTGGACGTAAAGCACGTTAAAATCCGATCAGCCTTTTGAAAGTTATGGCTGTTTTACCGAGCGTGTTAAAATCTATAACGTAATTGGAACACATCTCGGTAATCTGTAGATTAAACAACTTTAGAAGCCGAATCAGACTTTCCGTATACCTAGAGAAAGTTGGGAAATTTCCTAGGATACGCGAGGGTGTACTCGTTTAATTCATTCGGAGTCCCAGAACTCAAGTTATGCCTTTTGCAAGGCTGCTGTCCCGCCGGGACAGAACCTCTGTTTTTAGGTTTTGCGAGTAGTTGGCAATGTCGGGTTAGATGGGGGTTGTGTACTGTTTGGAGGCTATGATTGTGAGTGTGTGATGCCTATGTGCAGGTGGTGTGACCCCGGAAGTGCCCTCTTCTTCCCGCCAATCCGTTGCACGTGGTTGAGGCAAGTGTGTTGTGATGGATAGCGAGTTGTAGGTTGCATGTTGAGATTAGATGGAATTGTTTACATGATATATGTCCACTTGCCATGTGTTAATGAATGATATGATATGATGAGCATGTTTAACATATTATGATGCCATGTGTTAATATGTGAATTAAATATGATAATTGGCATGGTTGCATGCATGTCATGAGATAGGGCGAGGCGCTGAGAAAGTCTTAACTAGTCCGGCAAGGTCGGTGAGAAAGTTATGACTAATCCGAACGCCATTGAGTAAGTCCTATGTCGTGATTCCATCCACGTGGTGTTTGGAAGGCAGTAGGCACCCTCCATCTTCGGGATGGAAGGGAGGAAAGGGTGCACACCGACGGGTGTGTACTTCCCATACCGGTATGAGGTTCCAGAGGGTCAGGAGCATTGCATTACTTCATACAAATTGATGATGATATTGATAAGTAATCATGAATGAGATGATATACATGATGGAAGATGTTATTGCCATGTTGTTATGCTTGTTGTCCATTGCAGTATGCTTGCTGAGTTTCGAACTCACCCTTGTGTTTTCTTGTTGTTTTAGGTACCATGAGAACGGCATGCGGAAAGGGGAATAGTCACACGCTCACACGTTGCTTCACCTTAATGTTTCCCCAAGTCAATTCATTTAGTTTGATAATAAATTGCGTGTGATGGTCTTTAAAATTAAGTCTTAGCTTGGTTAATGAGAGTTCTATTGTTTGTTTGACACTTGGAACCTTAAGAGCTTAATGTTAGTCTCTTATTGTCGTTAAGACTTTATTTATTGCTGTTTTAGATGTTTCTCTTATTGCCATATAATGCTATATTGTTGCTGTTCCTTAAATTCATGATAAAACAAAGGAGGTGCTGCCGAAATCTCGGTTTTTAGCCTATGCACCTTTGCTGGAATTTTATGTTAAATGTGGTATTTAGTTGTTGTTTAGCTTGTGTTTGGTAGCATTCGGGCATATTAAATGCCGGGTGTTATTCTGATTGGTATCAGAGCGGGCTGTAGGTCCTTGGAATGTGAATTTTTAGTGTCATGCTATAGGGTGCAACTAAAATATGATGTGGAATAACTTAGAAACATGGCTTAGGTTCTAACTAAAACTTTGTTATAGGATAGCAACTTTAAAATTTGCAAAAGTGGTATAACTAATCTAAAATTTGACACACCTGGTTGCACAGTAGGATGGGTTTTGGTTCGTCATTGCATCACGCTTGATTATGTGATAAGGAATATGCTTATGATGATGTTTGATCTATGATCTTGATTGTGTGCTTTCGTGTTTGGGTGGTTGTCTGTCTAAAGCAACCATGCCAAGGGGTAGAGGCCGTGGACGCCGTGGCCGTGGAGGCCAGGGGCGAGGCTCCCAGGGAGTTGAGGAGTCTATTGCTGAGGGTAGCGTTTCGCTTAATGCTCGTGGGCCAGCTCAGGAGGAGCTTCCAGCTGCACGGTCGGGAACGGGGGTGCCCGCCGCAAATGAAGATTTAGTTCAGGCTCTGCAGAGGGAGATTCAGGAGCTGCGGCCAGCCATTGCAGCCCTCGCTGTTGTGCCTCCCCTGCAGTGGCCCCTGTTGTTGCCCCGCTGCACCGGAGCCGAGGATGAGTCTCGGGAGTGGATGTCCCTCCGTCTTGACACTTTCGACGGAGCAGCACGCCAATCCAAATCCGCAGATTGGCTGCGGTACATGGAAAGGCGATTTGAGGTCCTAGATTTGACCTCGGTTGAGGACTCGCTTTGTGGCTTTTCAAATTTGAAGGGCCAAGCCGATATCTGGTGGGAGGGGGTTACAGCCGCTAGATCCCCGATCTGGGTCCAATGACACTGGGAGGACTTTGTGGCTCGCTTAGGGCCAAGTTCCATCCAGAGTCTTTCCTTGAGAGGATGGAGCTTACTCGACCACTCTTTCCCAGGAAAGAGGTCGGTGGCAGTATGAGAAGGAGTTCAACAGCGTGGTGCGCTTCATGCCAGGTTGTGGCGGTAGACGATCGGGAGAAAGCTAGGAGGTTCCGTAGGGGCCTCAACCAGGAGTTCAGAGTTGTCATGGGGCGATCGTCCTCGTGACTTCTCGCTCTGTGGTGGAGCAAGCGAAGGGCATGGAGCTCGAGTTGGAGCTCTCCGGGACAAGCGAACCCGGGAGGTTCAGGGTTCCTGCGGCCCAGGGGGCCGAAGAGGATCTTTGGTGGAGGAGGTGGGTCCTCTCGACCCACCTTCAAGAAGTTCAAGGGAGGACAGGCTCCTCCTCGGGGGCTAAGATGGGGCCGTCCCGATGCGTCTTCTTCGCGAGCGATCGTGTTAGTCTGTGCCGGGCAGGCATGAAGTGCTTCAAGTGAGGTGGTGAGCACCGTGCTTCAGAGTGTGGTTGGACCGGGAGTTGCAACCACTGTGGCAATCCCGACCACATGGGACGAGTCTGCCGGATGAATCCCGGTAGCATCATCAAGTGGGAGACAGTGCCTTCTCCTCCCACTCCAGCGGTGTCTTCCAGAGGATCGGTGCACATGATGGCTGCTCCTGTTTCTCAGCCACCCTTTGCGTGGGCGCCACCAGCGGCTTACTGGTGCACGCAGCCGTCTGCTCCTCCTTAGTTGCCTCCTCCGCCCCCAGCCTTGTTGGGGCATCAGCCGGGAGTCGGGGCTACTTCTGTCCCGGCGCCACCAGGAGTGTACGCTTTGCCGACCGCCGAGTCAGCCGGGCATCCAAATGTGGTTTCAGGTACTCTGCTCGTGGATTCCGTTGATGCCTTTGTTCTGTTTGATTCCGGAGCATCCTATTCCTTTGTGTCGTTTGAGTTTGCTAGTAGAGCTAAGTTGGGAGTTCAGCGGATTTCTGAGTCCGTGTTAGTCGATTCTCCTGGGGGGTTGATTGCTAGTTCTTTGGTTTGCCCTGGTTGCACCATTGCCATTGATGATGAGGTTTTCTTTGCCAATCTCATGGTGATCCAGTTGGCTCCTTTTGATGTCATTTTGGGCATGGACTGGCTGCATCGATGCTGTGCTAAGATCTGTTGTTTCACGGAAGACGCTTTCCTTGCAGGCCCGTCCGTGAAGAGTTGACCTTTCAGGGTGGTATACCCTCCAGTTCCGTCTTTGCTTTGACTAGTTTGTTTTCTGGTCGGCGTTTGAGGCTATTGGGTTTCCTCATGACTTTGTCTGAGAAACCATCTTCTTCAGTTTCCATTGAGGAGATTCCTGTAGTGAAGGAATTCGTTGATGTGTTCCCTGACGAGTTGCCTGGTCTACCTCCCGTGAGGAATGTGGAATTTCGTATTGATCTTGTTCCGGGTACTAGACCTATTTCTATTTCTCCATACCGCTTGGCTCGTCCTTTTCAAGACGAGTTGAAGAAGCAGTTGGAGGATCTGTTGGCCAAGGGCTTCATTCAGCGTAGCGTTTCGCCATGGGGAGCACCCGTCCTCTTCGTCTCAAAGAAGGATGGAAGTTGGCGTATGTGCATTGATTATCGTGCTCTTAATCAAGTGACAGTCAAAAACAAGTATCCTTTGCCTCGCATCGAGGATCTGTTTGACCAATTGAAGGGAGTAAAGGTGTTCTCCAAGATTGATCTTTAGTCGGGGTATAATCAGATCCGTGTGAGGGAGCAGGACATTGAGAAGACTGCTTTCTCCACTAGGTATGGGCATTATGAATTTAAAGTTATGTCTTTTGGACTAACTAATGCTCCTGCTGTCTTTATGGAGGCGATGAACAGTATGCTACACAAGTACCTTGATGAGTTTGTGGTAGTGTTCATCGATGACATTCTGATTTACTCTAAATCAGAAGAGGAGCATGAACGACACTTGAGGCTTGTCTTTGAGTACCCTGAGGGAATCAATTCTTTGCTAAGTGAAAAAGTGCGAGTTCTGGATTTCGAAGTGGGTTTTCTTGGCCACATCATCAATCCAGAGGGCATATCTGTAGATCCTAGCAAAGTCTCGCTGAGTTTTGGATTGGAAGAGGCCTTCCAATGTCAAAGAGGTGCGTAGTTTCCTTGGGTTGGCTGGCTACTATCGGCGTTTTGTGCAGGATTTCTCTATCATTGCCAAGCCACTTTCATAGCTGACTCAGAAAGGGATGAAGTTCCAAAGGATCGCAGAGTGTGAGCACAACTTCTGCACTTTGAAGGAGAAGTTAGTGGCTGCTCCTGTTCTTACCCTTCCCGAGGCCGGTGAAGCGCTTCACTGCTTATTCGATGCTTCTCGGTTGGGACTTGGGTGTGTGCTCATGCAAGAGGGCAAGGTGATTGCTTATGCTTCGAGGCGATTGAAAAAGTATGAGCAGAATTATCCCACGCATGATCTTGAGCTAGCCGCCGTGGTGTTTGCATTGAAGATATGAAGGCATTACATGCGGTGAGTCTTGTGATATTTTCATCGATCACAAGAGCCTCAAGCACATCTTTACTCGTAAAGATTTGAACTTGAGGCGAGGAGGTGGCTAGAGTTGATAAAGGATTATGACCTCACTATCCGGTATCATCAGGGAAGGCAAATGTGGTGGCCGACGCTCTCGATCGCAAGACAATGCCCCTGTTGTTGATTGTCTTGTTGCTGATTTTGAGCGTTTGGGAGTCTCCCTCGCTTTGCGGGGACCGTGCAAGCTGAAACTCAATTGATTCTTGAGTCACGATTCCCGAGCGCAGCGGGAGGCACAACAAAGATGACCGTTTGCTCCAAAGAAAGCGAGGAACGCTTTGAGGATGGCAAGTCCGAGACTTTACCATTGATGATGCGGGAGTTACGAGGTTTCGGGGCCGTTTGTGCGTGCCTCGTAAATCTCAAGTGAAAGAAGACATTCTGAAAGAAGCTCATCGCACCCGTACACGGTCCATCCTGGGAGACCAAGATGTACAGGACTTGAAGAAGAATTTACGGTGGAAAAGGATGAGAGTGGATATTGCCAAGTATGTGGCATCTTGTGGGATTTGCCGAAGATCAAAGGCGAGCATAAGCGTCCGGGCTTTATTCTGACCTTTGGAGATTCCTGTGTGGCCATGGGATGACATCTCCATGGATTTTGTGGTTGGTTTACCTCGTTCTCCACGAGAGAAGGATGCTATTTGGGTTGTGGTGGACCGTCTCAGCAAGTCTGCGCATTTCATTCCCATCCGCATGACCAATTCAGCGAGCGAGTTGGCTCCCATCTATGTGCGGGAGATCGTGAGATTGCATGGTGTACCCAGGACCATTATCTCTGATCGGGATGCGAAGTTCGTCTCCATGTTCTGGGAGAGTTTGCAGAGTGCTTTGGGTACGCAGCTTCGCCTTAGTACCGCTTTTCACCCTCAGACAGATGGGCAGTCTAAGCGTACCATCCAAACTTTGGAGGACATGCTCATGGCCTGTGTGATGGCTTGGAAGGGTAGTTGGGAAGACCATTTGCCCCTTGCAGAGTTTGCTTACAATAACAGCTATCATTCCAACATCCGGTCTGCTCCTTATGAGGTGCTGTATGGCCGGAAGTGCAGATCGCCACTTTGTTGGGATCTTTGTAGCGAGAGCTATTCTTGGACCGGATTGGGTGCAGCAGATCGTTGATCATGTGTCGGAGGTTCGGCAGAACCTTATCGCAAAGACAGAGCGCATGAAAAGCTATGCTGATGTGAGGCGGCGAGACTTGGAGCTTGAGGTGGGTGATAACGTACTCTTGCAAGTATCTCCCACCAAGGGTGTGGTGCGTTTTGGCACGAAAGGAAAGCTCAGTCCAAGGTATGTTGGGCCTTTTCCTATCCTCGCCCGAGTTGGCAGGTTGGCCTATCGCCTAGAGCTACCGGAATCCATGCAAGGTGTGCATGATGTGTTCCATGTCTCGATGTTGAGGAAATACTTGCATGATCCGGAGTTGGTGGTTCCATTGGAACCATTAGTGCTTCAGCAGGACCTCACCTTCGAGTCCCGTCCTGTGGAAATTCTGGGGACTTCAGAGCGAGTGATGAAGAACAGGCGCTTAAGTTTGTCAAGGTCCTGTGGTCACATCGCACCGAGAGAGAAGCGACTTGGGAGCTGGAATCTACGCATCGCGAGAAGTATCCCGAGCTGTTCGCCTCGGGTATGTGATGTGAAAATTCGACCTTTTGGTTTTCTTTGGGTTTCGTGTTGGTGCGTTTAGATTCGGGGTCGAATCCTGTTGAAGGGGGGAAGAATGTGACACCACGGAGTGTCGTATCCTTAATTATTGAGCATGATGAGGATATAAACATTATGAGATGTGGAAATAAGGTTAAAACCATAGGAATTGGAGGTTAATAGCTTTTCCGGGCCGTTTTCGGGGTTTTGGGCCTTCCCGGGGGAGTTTTGGGCCTTGGTGGGCTTTGGAGGGATTGAGAGGGACTCTTATTAGACCAGGGCAGGGTGTGGGGGCTGGTAAAAGGGGCTCCCCCTGCCCCCCTTGCGCCCCACATCAGCCCCATGCGCCCCCTCCCTCCACCTCTCCTCCCTCCCCCTTCCCTAAGCCCTAGCCGCCCCCCCCCATACCGTGCGCCCCACCCCTTCCTCCACCTCCACACCACCTCCCCTCCACCCCTTGCTGCCCTAGGGTGGCCTCCCCACCCCTGCACCTCGTGGAGTCATCCCGTGGAGCGAGGAGCGAGGAGCGAGGAGCGATTCGCGAGGGGATTCTTTGGAGATTTGTTCGTCGGCCAAAGGTATGATCTTGGGGATCCTTGGGGATGATCTAGGTACTGTTATTAGGGTGTTTATCAAGTTTTTAGATCAATTGGAGGCGCTGGATTGAAGTAATTTGGGTTAGATCTAAACTTGTCCACGTTTCTGTTTTCGGGCAGATTGAGCAGTCGAACTAGGGTTCGAGTTTCCATCGATTTAGATTCCGAATCAGACCGTACGGACTTCTAGGAAGTTGTAGATAATTTAATTATCTTTCCGTGGACGTAAAGCACGTTAAAATCCAATCAGCCGTTTGAAAGTTATGGCTATTTTACCGAGCGTGTTAAAATCTGTAACGTAATTGGAACACATCTCGGTAATCTGTAGATTAAACAACTTTAGAGGCCAAAACAGACTTTCCGTATACCTAGAGAAAGTTGGGAAATTTCCTAGGATACGCGAGGGTGTACTCGTTTAATTCATTCGGAGTCCCAGAACTAAAGTTATGCCTTTTGCAAGGCTGCTGTCCCGCCGGGACAGAACCTCTGTTTTTAGGTTTTGCGAGTAGTTGGCAATGTCGGGTTAGATGGGGGTTGTGTACTGTTTGGAGGCTATGATTGTGAGTGTGTGATGCCTATGTGCAGGTGGTGTGACCCCGGAAGTGCCCTCTTCTTCCCGCCAATCCGTTGCATGTGGTTGAGGCAAGTGTGTTGTGATGGATAGCGAGTTGTAGGTTGCATGTTGAGATTAGATGGAATTGTTTACATGATATATGTCCACTTGCCATGTGTTAATGAATGATATGATATGATGAGCATGTTTAACATATTATGATGCCATGTGTTAATATGTGAATTAAATATGATAATTGGCATGGTTGCATGCATGTCATGAGATAGAGGCGAGGGCGGTGAGAAAGTCTTAACTAGTCCGGCAAGGTCGGTGAGAAAGTTATGACTAATCCGAACGCCATTGAGTAAGTCCTATGTCGTGATTCCATCCACGTGGTGTTTGGAAGCGAGTAGGCACCCTCCATCTTCGGGATGGAAGGGAGGAAAGGGTGCACACCGACGGGTGTGTACTTCCCATACCGGTATGAGGTTCCAGAGGGTCAGGAGCATTGCATTACTTCGCATACAAATTGATGATGATATTGATAAGTAATCATGAATGAGATGATATACATGATGGAAGATGTTATTGCCATGTTGTTATGCTTGTTGTCCATTGCAGTATGCTTACTGAGTTTTCGAACTCACCCTTGTGTTTTCTTGTTGTTTTAGGTACCATGAGAACGGCATGCGGGAAAGGGGAATAGTCACACGCTCACACGTTGCTTCACTTTAATGTTTCCCCAAGTCAATTCATTTAGTTTGATAATAAATTGCGTGTGATGGTCTTTAAAATTAAGTCTTAGCTTGGTTAATGAGAGTTCTATTGTTTGTTTGACACTTGGAACCTTAAGAGCTTAATGTTAGTCTCTTATTGTCGTTAAGACTTTATTTATTGCTGTTTTAGATGTTTCTCTTATTGCCATATAATGCTATATTGTTGCTGTTCCTTAAATTCATGATAAAACAAAGGAGGTGCTGCCGAAATCTCGGTTTTTAGCCTATGCACCATTGCTGGAATTTTATGTTAAATGTGGTATTTAGTTGTTGTTTAGCTTGTGTTTGGTAGCATTCGGGCATATTAAATGCCGGGGTGTTACACTTCATGAGCTAAACAAAATTAAATGATAACCAAGCACACACATGTGAGGCAAACTCCAAGCGACAGCGCAATTAAACTTATTATCACAACTACGGAAGGTGACATGTAGTTGTTTAAATGTACGACGCTATGTGAAAGTGTGTCGCTAAGCCTGTGACACTATGGAATGTCGTGACTTTATAAAATGTGAAATTGGAGATTAAAACTTTACGATATGAGGTTTAATCGTGTTTTCGGGCCATTTTCGGGAGTTTGGGCCTTTCTGGGGCGATTTGGGCCTTAGGGGGGACCCCACATGGGCCAAGGGTGGAGTTTTCCGGCCCATGTGGGGGAGGAGGGCAGCAAAGCCCTGCCCCTTGCACCTCCCCATGCCCTAGGGTGCCCCTCCCTCCTCTCCCCTAACCTAGCCTCCACCCCCCTCCCATGGTGCGCCCTCCCCCTTCCCCCATGGCGCCCCTATCCTCTTGTGCCACCTCCCAACCTCTAGCCGGCCCTAGGGCCTCACCCTCCACGTGATCTTGCTGTTTGGGAGCTCTCCATCCAAGGGGAAATGCCGATTCCGGTTATTTCGGCGTCCCCGGCGTTTGGAGAGGAGATCGGGCCGTGAGGAGGCGAAGTTCGTCGATCGAGTGTCTCGCCAAGAAGAGGTAAGCCCGGGGATCTTGGTTCTAGGGTGTAGGTGCTGGTTAGATGGTGAATTCCATGGTTAATCTTGGTGTTTAGGTGCTGTTCCTAGTTGAGATTAGGGAGTTTGCAATGGTTGTCCCACCTTCTGTCTCGGGTAGATTGGGCACACAACCTAGGGTTTGAGTTTTCCTAATTTTAGATTCGAATTTTGGTCGGCCTCCTGTTGAGAAAGTTGTATATAACTTCAATACCTTTAATTGCACACCAAGAACGTCCAATTCCGCCCAGCCTTTTGAAAGATATGATCGTTTTACCGAGCGTGTTCAAATCTGTGATGTAATTGGCACATAACGTAATTTTTTGTAGATTAGACAATTTTAGAGGCCGAATCAGTTTTTCCCAATACTTAGAAAAAGCTAGGAAATTTCCTAAGCTTCGCGATGATGTACTCATTTACTTGATTTGGAGTCCTAGAACTCAAGTTATGCTAGTTTGAAACCTGCTGTCCCGGGGGACAAATTCTCTGTTTTTCGGCTTTGGGAGTAGTTTGCGAAGTCGGGGTAGATGAGCGATGGTGTACTGTATTGTGGGCACATTTTGAGTGTGTGGTATCTATGTGCCGGTGGTGTGACCCCCGGGAGTGCCTTCATCCTCTCGCCAATCCATCGCCCGCAGTTAAGGCAAGTGTATTGGAATGGGTAGTGTGTTGTATGTTGCTTGTCTTGATTAGATGCAAATTGTTTTCATGATATGATATCTTGCCATGACTAGTGTTTGCCCATGATATGATGAAAATGGTATTTTGTGATGCTATGAAATGATTAGTTATTTTTGTTTATGGCATATGTTGCATACATGGCATGAAAACTGGCCCGGTCGGTGAGAACGTCATAACTAGTCTGGTAAGGTCGGTGAGAAAGTTATGACTAAACCGGAGCGCCATTGAGTAAGTCCTACCTCGTGATTCCATCCACGTGGTGAGTGGAAGCGAGGAGTAGGCACCCTCCATCTACGGGATGGAAGGGGAAAGAGGGTGCACGCCGACGGGTGTGCACTCGGCAATATCGGTATGTGCTTCGAGGAGACATGTGCATTGCATTGCATTGTATACATGATGATGATAATGAAATGTGTACAATGAGATTGGGACATGGTTATGATGTTGTATATGAAATTATGACGTGTTGATGATGTTAAATATGGTATGTATCGATGTTGGCATTGATTTGTTCTTATGATCCATTGCAATATGCTTGCTGAGTGATGAACTCACTCTTATGTTTCATGTTGTTTTTAGGTACCATGAAACCGGCATGTGGGAGAGGGCATTAGCTACACTTCCACACGTAGCTCCACACTTATAGACAATTTAATCGTTTGAAGTCATGATAATAAGAATAGTGCATGGTGTATGTTTAAATTATGTGCTTGATTTCCTCAATTGCTTCGTTTTAGTTTGAGGAGTGGTTGGACTTAGTATTATTGATTTAAGATGTTGCTATATCCATTGTTAATGCTGTTTTAGATGTCTCATATCTTGCTATCTTCAGAGCTGTCAGTCTTTGATCCTTAGCTCCTTGCCTTTGAGTGTTGGCTGGTGCAAATCGTAGGGGCTTCTAAGCGGGTTCTGAGGCGTGAACCATAACTCCCTTTGATTTGGTTATTTGCGAAGTGGCGTGTCTCGGATTCGGGGTCGAATCCTGTTGAAGGGGGGAAGAATGTGACACAACGGAATGGTGTGACATTATAAAATGTGAATGTTGAGGTTAAAAACATTATGGAATGTGGAATTTGAGGTTGAAACCATATGATATGAGGTTTATTTGCGTTTCCGGGCCGATTCCGGGAGTTTGGGCCTTTCCGGGGGAGTTTGGGCCTAAGGGAAGGGGTCATGGGCTTTGGTGGGAAGGAGTTTGAGTCCAAATAGGAGTAGGAGACCTGGTTGGGGGCTTCCCCCAGCCCTTATTGCGCCCCACCCTGCTGCCTTGCGCCCCCATGGAAGCCCTAGCTGCCGCCCCCACTCTCCCCTCCACCCCTTGCCTCCACCTCTCCTAGCCGCCACCTCCCTAGCCCTTGCGCCCCTCTCCTCCTCTCTCCACCTCACTTGCTGCCCCTAGGAGAGTTCTCCACCTCAACACCTCGAAGATCCGTCCATTGGAGCGCTCCGCGATGAGGAGATCCGATGGATTTGGAGCGAGGAAGGAGATCACGCGAACCGGGAGGAGATCTATTGGTTTTTTGTTCGTCGGGCGAAGGTATGGCCATGTGGATCCTTGGGGTTGGTCTTGGATCTGATATAAGGGTCAATATCATGTTTTTAGATCAATTAGTGGTGCTGGAATTGAGTAGATTAGATGAAATCTGGAAGTTGCCACATTCTCTGTTTCGGACAGCATGAGCAGTCGACCTAGGGTTTGGGTTTTTGCCAATTTAGATTCGGAATTTGGTCGGCCTCCTGTTGAAGAAGTTGTAGTTAAATTCAATACCTTTCAGTGGGTATAAAGAATGTCCAATTCCTCCCAGCCGTTTGAAAGTTATGCTCATTTTACCGAACATATTAAAATCTGTGACGTGATTGGAACAGATCACGGTATTCTCTAGATTAAACCACTTTAGATTCCGAATCAGTCTTTCCTTATACTTAGAAAAAGTTAGGAAATTTCCTAAGCTACGCGAGGATGTACTCGTTTAATTGATTCAGGGAATTAGAACCCGAGTTATGCCTTTTCGAAGGCTGCTGTCCCGACGGGACAGAACCTCTGTTTTTGGGTTTAGCGAGTAGTTTGCGATGTCGGGGTAGAAGAGGGTTTGCTTACTGTTTTGTGGAAATGATTGTGAGTGTGTGGTCCCTATGTGCAGGTGGTGTGACCCCGGGAGTGCCTTCTACTTCTCGCCAATCCGTCGCCCGTGGTTGAGGCAAGTGTATTGGAATGGGTAGCGGGTTGTAGTTGTTAGATTTGTTGAGATTGAATTTGAATACATGATATGTTCACATGCCATGCCTTAATGATTGCCAATGATATGATGAATATGTTTATTATGTTATGATGCCATGTGTTAGTGTACAAGTTATTTATGATGTTGGCATGTTTGCATACATGGCATGATACATGGCCCGGGCGGTGAGAAAGTCATAACTAGTCCGGAGAAGGTCGATGAGAAAGTTATGACTATTCCGGAGAGCCAATGAGTAAGTCCTACATCGTGATTCCATCCACCGTGGTGTATGGAAACGAGGAGTAGGCACCCTCCATCTTCGGGATGGAAGGGGGAGAGGGTGCACAGCGATGGGTGTGTACTCAACCATACCGGTATGAGTTTCCAGGAGACATGAGCATCGCATTGCATTGCATAAGTGTGATGAAACTAGGATCATAATTACCCTTCAGAGTTGAGATCATGATTCTAGTGTGATGAAACTAGGATCATAATTACCCTTCAGAGTTGAGATCATGATTCTAGAATAACTTAGAAACATGGCTTAGGTTTTTACTAAAATTTTGTCATAGGATAGCAACATTAAAACTTGCAAAAGTGGTATAACTAATTTAAAATTTGACACACAATGGATGCACAGTAGGAAAGGGTATGGGTATCGTTTCTTTACGCTTAAATGTTGTATTTAAACTTTGATGTTGAATGCTTCATTTGATCATGCATGTTGCTATCTCTATGAGATAAATGATTGAATTGTTCTTGTGGTGGTGATAAAGTGGGGTTGTGGTGCCGAAGGGTTTCGATCACCTCTTTTTGGTTCATAGTAAGTGGGTGGTTTGATGGTGTGGCCGGCTAGCGCCATCACCGAAGAACTATTAACCCCTGTGGGAGAAGAGTGCTTATCCTTTCTGTCGTAGATCGGGTACTTGACTGGAGTCAAATAGAAGAGCTTGGTGGTGGATTCCTTCGGATGTTCTTTATCGTTCTGTGGTCGGTCTTGGTTGGTTTTCTTGGTTTTAGTTGATGGAAACCAAAAGAAAAGTATTTGGTATTGGTTTTTCGCGGATCGTTCCGTATGCGGTGTGTGGTTTGGTCTTCCTTGGTTGAAGACGAAGAAGAGGAGTCTAGTGTTGCGCTTCTTTTGGGCGCCTTTCCAGTTTTGATGCCTAGTTTGTTGATTGCTTTATGGGGAAGAAGCATTCAATTTATTCTTGTTTTTGTCTTTCCTCGAGGTTAAAGGAGTTATTACGAAGTTGTGCCAGACATGGTGGCTTTGTAGGAGTAAGTGGTGTTTGATTTCGTTATTTTGTTGGTTTAAGAAATCATCTTTGAAGAACCCTTCTTGTTTCGTGAAAGTTTGGGGTTTGGTGTTAAGGTTTTAATTGCAAAGGTTTATTTGATCTCTTGGTTCCCTCCTGTGGGAGTCTTTGAGATTTAAAAGTGTTTTGGAAAATTCCTTTTGCATGATCAAGTTTGGGTTTGTCTCATTGCAATTTTGAGAGTCAAGTTTCCTTATGAATTTGGGATGAGTTTTAAAACTAAAATACTGCAAACAAAGTAAGTAGTCTTTTGACTGAAATCGTTTGTCCCTAGTAAGAATTGCTGTTTAGCATGTTATGTAGCATGTACCAATGTGGTTTATGGGATAATGCATTGTTAAGTTAATTTGTGAGTTGAAACAATTCAATGCGGTTGTTATCTCTAGCTTGAGAATAAATAGACTACTAGTGTTGAAGTTTACTCTTAGCGAGAATGATTGAATGTGCTAAAGTACATGCTTAGAATCTGTTGCTTTGCTTTAAAAGTGCTTATGACCCTTGATAATGTTTAAGGTTGTAAACCCTGTTGCATAGTTAGAACATTAAGATGATGTAAACTGCTGATATTGTTAAAGAAGCTTTGCTGGTTGTTTAAAGATGTTCTAATTTAAACATGTTAGTAGAGAAATTTGATCATGCTAGCTTGTGACCTTAACTTGGAAGTTGATTAGAGTTGCTATTCATGTTGTTGCGAAATATTAGTATATTTGGAAGTATGCAGTTGTGTCTCTACAATGTTAGTATTGATATCAATTGGGAAGACATAAGACTTATTGTTCATGATGTTATTAAGAGCAGTGTTAATGCTAATCTATTTTAAATAGTTGGGGTATGTTGGGTGGTGGTAATTTTGTTATCACCTATGTATAGGCTAGCTAAAAGTAATGTTGTTGGTTGATGATTATGCCCATTTGTTTTTATTAATGACTAAGCAGTGGTGGTAACTGTTTAGATTACTCGTTGGAAAACCATGGTTAAAATAGAGGAAAATTTTAACATGTTGCGATGGAGTGAGCTTTGGATAATTAACCTGATGTAGAATTTTATCCTTAATGAATGTATGTCTTAGAATCATAGTTATGAATTTTATCGTGTAGAGATAATACTTATTTGTTGAAGTCATTTTATTGATTGAACGAGTTTTAATCGTCAAGATGTTGATGTATGGATGGTATAAAATTGATACGTTGATCATGCTTAAGAATTTGTTGAAGTGCTATGTTTCAAATTTAGAATAAGATGTATTATGTTTTGGTGATCCGTGGGGATCATGTCAATGTAGTCTTGGTTGGGTACCTTTTTGATAAGCATCATAGACCCTAATTAAAAGTGTTGGGATTGGTAACTAGAGGAAGAATTTGTTGTGAAGTTTTTGGTTGAATTGTGTTGGGGCTCCTCAGGGAGTAGATAGTGATTATTGAAGTCTTTTATGGAAAGCGTAGTGGAGTACTAGAGATGGTTCTTTTTATGCTGAGCTTGTGTTTAAAAGCTTTTGGACTGGTTTGGTTGTTTGCCATTTTGGTTGAAGGGTTTTCGGTCAAGGTGTTCCATATGCTGTGTTTCAGAGTTTCCCTAAAACTCGTAGATATTTGTGCAAATATTTGGTTTTGGCTAATTTGTTTAGTTGGTGCTATGAGTATGGATTTACACCCCAAAAGTTTTTGAGTGAATCGCGCCCTTTCGCGTTCGCCCTGAATTATCTTTTGGAATAAATTTTAAAGGAAACAAATGGACATAGAAGGTTATGTTGGAAAACTCACGAGGTTTAATTTGTAATCTTTTCTTTGCTAGAGTTGGAGTTATTTGGAAAAATCTGTGTAGAGTTTGCAAGTGCTTCAAAAGGTGGTTTTGTGGATGTTTCATCGACGATGCTGTTAGTGAAGTGTTCTCTTTTGAAAATGAGTTTCCCTTTCTCTTTGAGAAAATTTAGGGTGGTTGTTTGTGCAGATGTTCGACTTTAGAGTCGATGTTCTTTTCCAAAATGGTGATTTTGGTTAAAATGCGATGTTTTGCAAGTTTAGCTATCTATCGTTGGTGGGTTCCGATATGATGTGGTGCCTTACTATTAACTATGCTACCGTCATAGTTTATATGAATTAGCACAACTCTCGATGTTATTCGAGATTTATTCATGTGATACCAAGAAAGAAGTCATTATGTGAATGACTTTTCAGTAGTGTTGTTACATGATGAAGAAATGGTGAAAAGTAAACAGGACTTCATTTTTAGATGTTAAATGATAAAAGAGTCGTTGAGCCAGGTCGGTGAGAAAGTCATATATGGAGATATGACTAATCTGGAGTGCTCTTGAAGAATGTGCATTCATGTCATGAAACGAGATTTCCCTTGCTTCCTAGTATGAAAGGAAAGAATGAATAATTTGTGGTATTTTGGCTGTGGTGTTAGAAGTTTGAGTTTTCTTTGCGATTTGGCTTAGAAAAAAAAAGAGAAAGAAATGTGTGCTCTTTGGATGTTGCCGGATCCTTTCCAAAGTGGTTTTAGCACTTTGGGGTTTGAGTTGTTGTAGGTGGACCAATTGGGTTCATGATTATGGTTGAGCTCACTCAATGATTGTACTCTTTATCGTGGTCCATTGAGTGGAAGGTTGTGTATGACTCAATGCAAACTTTCTTGGAGAATTGTGTCGTTTGAGATGTTCCTCGGTAGGGCTGAACAAATTGTTAGTGGACCACTTGGTGGTTGCTAGTGATCGCTTTTCCTTTTGAAGTGTATTGGATCTTTTGTCGTTGGGCAAGAAGCAAGTTGTGTCAACCGCAGAGGAACGTTCGGTCATATCTGTTGGGGAACGCGGTATGCTACTCTAGCACAAATTAAAATTTCTACCGCAAACCAGAAAAGCTACTCGCAAGAAGGGGATCATAGATCTATTACCACTAGACGCGCAGTTGCGGAATCCTTCGCACGTCGTTGTAGTGGATCGTTCTCGGCGTGGATCGTCCTCGCCGTGGATCGTCCTCGTCGTCGATCGTCCTCGCTGCGGATCGTCGCCGCGGATCGTCCTCGCCACGGATCGTCCTTGCTGCGGATCGTCCTCTCCACGCCGCAGTAGCAGCAGCATCACCACAGCAGTCCACACGTCCGGGGATGGAACGCCGTGCGTCGGTGTGCAAGCACCGGGTCGCTCGGCAGGGGCAACGAGAGGAGGTGGCTAGGGTTTCTGGCGAAACACCTCGAAATCAAGACGAACGCCTGCAGATCTTGCCCAGCCTCCTCCCCTCCTTATATAGCCACGAGGTGAAACCCTAGGCAGTCAGGGCCCATCTACGCGCTAAGCCCACGAGGTCCATGTAATATCCCGAGTATTTCTATACTCGAGTCACTGTACATTTGTACTCATGTACTGTTCAATAATACACTGTGCTTGTGTATTTCTATATTTTGAGTGAATATACTTGCTTGGGATTAGAAAGAACCCTTCAACTTAAGTAATTTCACTCATAAGTAGTTGCAAATTAAGTTGGGTAAGTGTCAAAGTGACCCTAATAGCTTCCAAAATACTTTGGAATAATTAGTAATCAACTTTGGAAGCTTTAACCTTCAAGGTTTGTCACTTGACCAAAATACCCCTTGTAAGTGCATAGTGTTTTAAGCATGTGCTCAAGCAAACCAACAGCCAACACTCATTTCCTCCATCCCTCATGTCCCAAGCAAGGGAGAAGGAGAAAGAGAAGAAGAAGGCCACCCAAATCCGCGGATTCCGGGCGATTCAACCGACGGAAATCGAATCGGAGGCTGGATTTGGCGTCCTCATCGCGTTCCCCATCTTCTCAACCCCTTCAAGTGAGTATTCCATCGAGATTCATCGATGTCTCTTGGAGTTCCCGTGGTGCTTTTGCGATCTGACCTGATTTCTTGACTCCCGGGTCGATCCTCTTGCCGTAGCTACGACTCTTTTCTCCTGTAGCTTCGCATTTCATCAAGTTTTCCCAAACCCTAGCCTAGGCCATGTCTAGGTACCATGTGTTCAACGATCGCATAGCAATTCTCGCTTTAAAATCTAGACTCAGTCGCCGTTAGGTCCGTTTAACTCTATAGTCGACTGGCTTTTAGCCATCTTCAAAATCGAGCATGCTCTCGCTAGGTCTTCGGTTTGTCGGAGTTCTAGTGAGGTAGAGCATGTATAGATTTTTCCCATAGCAGCTCGTGGCTAGAGTCGCTACGGAGGAATCGGAATTCAATTTCGCTAAGCCGAAATTTATTTTATTCATTTAGGTGTTAACTATTTTTACAATGGACCGAAGGTCCATAGCGTATAACGATAGTTTCCATTAGCTCTTCTCGATAGCCCTGGTTGCGATCGGAAGAGTCGAAATTAAGTTTCACAAAACTCGCTACAAGTTGTTAGCTCTAGGTCTCTTTTAATTTATTTTTATTTCATAAAATCCTAGAGCTCCGAGGCATGTATTGACTTTACCATTAGTCCCCTTAGAGGCTAGAAAAGCAGTTAGAATCGCTAGATTTGCATTTTAGCACTTTGCATTTTATTTTAGTAATTATAGGCCTCACAAGCCGTTTAAGGCATTTAGCTTTGTTTAGCTTCGTTTAAGGTCACTAAGGTCGATAGCATGCTTTCCACGTGCTTTGGATCGCATTCAAGTCACTTTTCGGACTTTTGCCGTTTCTCGGGTAATTACCGGAGTTAAGCGGGCAATTGATCAAAAGTCGGAGAAGATTAAGTCATCCATGCTGGGGAATGGCTCCGATAGGTCGTAAGTATCCCTAAGCAACTAGCCGAGGGCTTAAAACAAGTCTCGCGGCATTCCAGCTCAAAACGGCCCTTTTGGGCGAGATTGCTCGTTTTCGAGCAAAATAGCCATTTTGGCCATATTCCACAATTTAGGGTTTATTCACCAGTTAGCTATCGGAATGAGTCATTTAGGGTCATATAAGCCTAGTGAAGTCGAAAACGTGCTCCTCGCGCAAGCGGAATCGAGTTTGAGCCGTTTTCGGACCTTGTGCGATCGGGAGCGTATTTAGCGACCCAAAATGCGCTTTCGATCGGAATTCGTTATAGGTTAAGTGAATTTCGGTGGGGTAAGGCCCAGATAGGTCCTAAATACCCTAGACTACCTGGTGGAACAGCCTGGAGAAATCGCAAATCGATTACATGTTTCGACCAAAAATGGCTTTTGCCCTACGGTGAATAGTGCCATTTTTCCTTTTTCTGAATTTTTCAGCTTTTCTGATTTGGTTTTTGCTGTTTTGGCTCCCGGTCGATCATTGTAATCCCAAACGAGTTGCGACAAGTCCCGTTAGGTGTGTTATACCTAATTCTAGGTGTTTAACTAAATTTATTTGAATTTTTCTTTATTTTACGCATTTTATTCACTTTGGCGAATTTCATCGAAATCGCCTCATCGGGTCGCGATTACGCCGTTTTCGCGTTTTGATCGTTTCTTTTCTTTCTTAGTATCTAGATGAGTTCTATTTGATGTTAAGTTGGTGTTTATGCTTCTAAAGTCACTCTTTGCTAAATTATTTCTCTGTCATTTGTTTTTGATGTTTTTATTCGATTAGAGGCGAGTGAGTCCGAGTCGCATCGAACAATCCTGAGTTCGTCCCAGATCCATCGTGAGCAGCAGCAGACAGGCAAGCACCTCCTTTGACCATCTTGAAACCTATATTTCACGATGTTTACTTTGATTTCTCAAACTATATGCATTGTTTATATTCAAGAAAGTGCTAGTTTGTGGGAATGGTAGATATACCCTGATTTGGTGGTTTTTCCTCAATTAAATTCCCGAGTTCATTGATAGCCTTAGTAGGGTTGGACAATTAATAAAATGTCACTTGGGTATAAACGACTTAGTAAATGCATATGCTTAGACACTGCAATAGAGATGAGCAAAGTCAGTGATTTACCAAATGCTCAAAACTTATGATAATTGTAATCGGTTTTGGAAATGTTTTGGAAATGTGACTTGTAAAGGTAATTTGATAAAAATGTGCGTTGTCTAGTTGGTAATTAGACTTGGCGGGAGGTATAATATGTGCTAGTTAAACATGGTGGCGATTGGTTGGCGAGTTAAGTGGAGTTCCCGCTTGAGTCACTAGGCAAAAATATAAGGACCGAACTTGTGACGGTTTTGAATGAACACCGTGCAACCGCGCAATGCTTTGGGATGGGGCAGCCTGTTTTAGTACCTGAAGTGTGAGGGATAGCCATGCCTGTTGGTAGGCCGGGTGTGGACCTTTTCCCCGTGTTGAAGCGATCAAGCGCGGTGTGTGTCCTCACGACCGCCGTATGCACCTTCGTGAGTGCGCTTGTACTTATGCAGCGAGGAATCGCTCCAGTTCATGTTTGATTGATACAACGGTGTACGCCTTGCTATGGGATAATGCCGCGCAAAACTCGCCGTCGTCACGATGGATATTCCGTGGCCGCCTGAGTGGTGGTTGGCCTCTTATCGCCATAGTAGTGGGTTTATCGTCACCGGTGCTGGGGTGTGGCTATAACCTCAACGATGGGAAAGAATAGATCATTCTTGTATATCGGATACCTCGTGTATCGCGTGTACCCTGGATGACAGGGATGCAAGTCTGAGTTGTGTTTGGGTAAAGTGCGCAAACTCTGCAGAGTATCAAATAATTCTAATCGATTAGCCGTGCTCACGGTTATGAGCAAATCTTCTTTAATCATATCAAGTATAGAAATTTGGTTTGGTTTTGAAAATGAAAAGTTATTTCGGAGTCGATATAAAGTATGTGGTTGAATATGGTACTTGATGGATTTATGGATATGTGGATAGAATACTTGGAGGATTTATGAATATGTATGGATGTCGATTCGTATCCCAGCTGCGACCATGGATGGTGGCAGCTGTGGAGCTCAGTTGTTACATATACTGTAAATATGTTTTATTCAAATCATTGTCTTTCAAATTATGTATTACTTTTCGATGAACTGCTTTAAATCCAAATTTTCTGCAATTAACCCAGTGTAGAAGCTTTATCCTGTTGAATCAGCCTGCATTTATTTATATTTCCATACACTAAAGTCTTGCGAGTACATACGTGTACTCACCGTTGCTGCTAACCCTTTTTCCTCAGAGGATGTTTCTGGTGATGATGTCCCGGATGTCGGCGAGCCCCGCCTGTGAGTGTTGCGGCCAGAGGTCTTCCCTCCACGATAGCTTTGTGGGGTGGTCGAGGCACCGCTGGTTGTCTTTCTTTTGTTTCCGCTGTCGCTTTACTTCTTTTGGTGTCTGTATTGTACTTGTACCAGATTTACACCCAGTTATGTAAATTAAATTAGTTTATCTTTTCGTGCATTGATACTCGGGTTGTGGTACGCGATATCGGGCTACCGATCCAGGGATCCAGATCGATGCGTCAGCACCGGGTCCGGTTAAGGGTTCGATCCCGTCGATCGAATTTTAGATTCAGATTTTCTGTCGAGGCTTCCTGTTGCTATACGGTGCTATACGCTACAAAGAGACGGCGTCTGATAAAGTATAGGAAGAGGGGTCCTCACAGCGTTGGTATCAGAGCCAATGACTGCAGGAAGACTTAGTTAGCCTGGTCGTTAGACTTAGGAACAGATTTTCCTCTCAAAATTTATTTTGAAGTTACAAATCTTAATTGGAATATGTAGAATGCTATTCTTGTCCATTCTATAGTTTTTCTCTTATCTACTTTTCAAAATGAATCTGATCTTAATCCAAATTTCAAATTTTGTTTCTTTCTTCTATCTTGTTCAAAAGAATTAGAAGGAACACGGGTTTAGCTCAGAATGGGTTAAGGTTAGATGGCTGTGATTGTAATTAGGGATTATTTTGTCGTTTCCCTGAGTTGGTTTTTGAATTGATTCTATTTGACTCTGGAGCATCGCATTCTTTCATCTCTTCATAGTTTGTTGCTTTGCATGAGGTCCATTCTGTTCGCCTCGAGAGGTACTTGTTGATCCGTTCACCTGGATCCGTTTTGACTGCCGAGCTCGTGAGTCCAGGGGTTAGAATTGAGATCAACGGGGTAGATTTTCGGGGTGATCTTATCAACATTGAGACATCAGGTCTTGATGTGATTCTGGGTATGGACTGGCTGTCCAAGCATCAGGGACATATTGATTGTGCCGGGAGATCCATTTCATTAGTCAACCCTGATGGCATTGCTGTTACCTTTTCTTCTGTTCCAGCAGTGCAGCAGCCTTTGCTCAGTGCTCTTCTGCTCGGAGACCATCAGTACCGGTGATATGTGAGTACCCCGATGTGTTCCCTGATGAGTTGCCAGGTTTGCCACCTGATCGTGATTTGGAGTTCATCATCGATCTCTTACCTGGCACTTCTCCAATTTCTAAGCGTCAGACAGATGCCTCGCGATGAGCTGATTGAGTTGAAGACTCACCAAGGAGCAAGCGAGAGAAGGGGTTCATTCATCCCAGTTCTTCTCCCTGGGGCAGTCCAGTTCTGTTTGTGAAGAAGAAAGACGGCACTCTTCGCATGTGCATTGATTACCGGTCTTTGAATGAGGTCACTGTCAAGAACAAGTATCCTCTCCTCGGATCGACGATTTGTTTGACCAATTAGGCGGAGCTCGAGTCTTCTCCAAAATAGACTTGAGATCCGGCTATTTTCAGCTCAAGATCCGTCCGAGGATATTGTGAAGACCGCATTCACTACTCGCTACGGCCTGCAGACGAGTACACGGTTGTTTCATTTGGCCTCACCAATGCACCACCACCTTCATGAATCGATGAACAAAGTCTTCATGGAGTTCCTTGATAGATTTGTGGTTGTGTTCATTGATGACATCCTCATATACTCTAAGGATGATGATGAGCACGCACTTCACTTGCATATGGTGCTTAGCAAGCTTCGCGAGCATCGCTTGTATGCCAAGTTCGGTAAGTGCGAAGTTACGGCTCAAGCAAGTGGAGTTTCGGGGCATGTCCCGTCGAAGGTGGGGTAGCGGTTGATCCACGCAAGGTACAGGATGTACTCGGTTGGGAGCAGCCCCGCAATGTCCCCGAGATTCGGAGTTTTCTCGGTCTTGCCGATACTATCGCCGGTTTATCGAGAACTTCTCCAAGATTGCTAAGCCAATGACAGCTACTCAAGAAGGAGAAGAAATTCGAGTGGTCACCTGGTTGTGAGTCCAGCTTTCAGGAGTCAAGAATAGACTCACCATCGCACGATGTTGGTCCTTCGACATTCACAAGAACTTCGATGTCTATTGTGATGCATCCCGTCTTGGACTTGGTTGTGTGTTGATGCAGGAGGGCAAAGTGGTTGCTTATGCTTCTCGACAGCTAAAGCCTCATGAAGCCAATTACCCGACGCATGATTTGGAGCTTGCAGCTGTTGTTCATGCTCTCAAGCTGTGGCGACATTATCTCATAGGAAACAGATGTGAGATCTACACCGACCACAAAAGCTTAAAGTACTTCTTTTCGCAGCCAGATCTGAATTTGAGACAGCGTCGATGGCTAGAGCTGATCAAAGACTATGATTTGGGTATTCATTACCATCCTGGCAAGGCGAATGTGGTTGCAGATGCCCTCAGTCGCAAGTTACACACAGTGAATACCTTGGGTGTCATTGGCCAGTCTCAGCTGGTTGAAGAGTTTCAGAAGCTCAATCTAGAAGTGGTTGAGTATGGTTACATTTCTGCTTTAGCCGTACAACCCACTCTAGAGTCTCAGATTCAGGCAGCTCAACTCCAGGATGATGCTGTGATTGAGATTAGACGCCAGTTGACTGAAGATGGCGCATCTCCAAGCTTCTCCGAGGGGCCCAATGGGCTGATCATGCATGGGCAGCAGATGTATGTCCCAGATGATATAGTGATCAAGGAGTTGATCCTGTCAGAAGCCCATGATACCCCTCTCTCTGTTCATCTTGGCAGCACCAAGATGTACCAGGACCTTCGCAGGAAATTCTGGTGGCCAGGTATGAAGAAGGAGATCGCGGCTCATGTGGCACATTGTGATGTGTGCCAGCGTGTCAAGGCTGAACATCAAAGGCCAGCCGGATTACTCCAGCCATTGCAGATCCCTGAGTGGAAGTGGGAAGAGATTGGGATGGATTTCATTACCGGCCTACCGAGGTCCTCCACCGGTCACGACTCTATTTGGGTGATCATTGACCGTCTGACCAAGGTAGCTCATTTCATCCCAGTTCGTACCACCTATTCTGGAGCCAAGCTAGCGGAACTCTATTTGCATAATATTGTTCGGCTCCATGGAGTTCCAAAAGTCATAGTCTCTGACCGTGGTTCGCAGTTCACCTCTAGATTTTGGGAGAGTTTGCAGTCCATCCTTGACACTAAGCTATCCTTCAGTACTGCTTACCATCCCCAAACTGACGGACAGACGGAAAGGGCAAACCAAATCCTTGAAGACATGCTAAGGGCTTGTGTGCTGTGCTACAGCAAGTCGTGGGAGAAGTGCTTGCCCTTCGCCGAGTTCTCCTACAACAACAGTCACCAAATCAGCCTTCAGATGTCGCCATTCGAGGCTCTTTATGGCAAGAAGTGCAGAACGCCCTTGTTTTGGTCCGAGGTTGGTGAGAGGCAATTCTTCGGACCAGCTATGATTGAAGAGGCTGAAAGACAAGTTAGCTTGATTCGAGACCGGCTGAAAGAAGCTCAGTCTCGTCAGAAGAGCTACGCTGATCGCCGTCGCCGCGAGTTGAGCTTTGAGGTGGGTGACTTTGCCTACCTCAAGGTCTCACCACTCCGCGGCACTCGCATATTTCAAGTCCGCGGGAAGCTAGCTCCGCGATACATCGGTCCGTTCCAGATTCTCGAGAAGATTGGTGTTGTAGCTTATCGACTTGAGCTACCACCACATCTTTCGGACGTTCACGATGTATTCCACGTATCCCAGCTGAGGAAGAGTCTTCGGGTTCCATCAGAGGTTACTCAAGTGGACCATCTTGATCTGCAACCTGACCTTTCAGACGAGAGTATCCAATCAGTATTCTCGAGACAGTGGCGTCATACTCGCAGCCAGGTTATCAAGATGCTCAAGGTCCAGTGGAGCAACCATTCAGAAGATGAAGCCACGTGGGAGCGTGAAGATCATATCCAGGCAGAGTACCCCAACTTTCTTCGAGAGCCTTAGCAATCTCGAGGACGAGATTTTTGTAAGGGGGGTAGACTGTAATATCCCGAGTATTTCTATACTCGAGTCACTGTACATTTGTACTCATGTACTGTTCAATAATACACTGTGCTTGTGTATTTCTGTATTTTGAGTGAATATACTTGCTTGGGATCAGAAAGAACCCTTCAACTTAAGTAATTTCACTCATAAGTAGTTGCAAATTAAGTTGGGTAAGTGTCAAAGTGACCCTAATAGCTTCCAAAATACTTTGGAATAATTAGTAATCAACTTTGGAAGCTTTAACCTTCAAGGTTTGTCACTTGACCAAAATACCCCTTGTAAGTGCATAGTGTTTTAAGCATGTGCTCAAGCAAACCAACAGCCAACACTCATTTCCTCCATCCTCATGTCCCAAGCAAGGGAGAAGGAGAAAGAGAAGAAGAAGGCCACCCAAATCCGCGGATTCCGGCGATTCAACCGACGGAAATCGACCTGAGGTCGGATTTGGCGCCCTCATCGCGTTCCCCATCTTCTCAACCCCTTCAAGTGAGTATTCCATCGAGATTCATCGATGTCTCTTGGAGTTCCCGTGGTGCTTTTGCGATCTGACCTGATTTCTTGACTCCCGGGTCGATCCTCTTGCCGTAGCTACGACTCTTTTCTCCTGTAGCTTCGCATTTCATCAAGTTTTCCCAAACCCTAGCCTAGGCCATGTCTAGGTACCATGTGTTCAACGATCGCATAGCAATTCTGCTTTAAAATCTAGACTCAGGTCGTCGTTAGGTCCGTTTAACTCTATAGTCGACCTGGCTTTTAGCCATCTTCAAAATCGAGCATGCTCTCGCTAGGTCTTCGGTTTGTCGGAGTTCTAGTGAGGTAGAGCATGTATAGATTTTTCCCATAGCGCCTCGTGGCTAGAGTCGCTAATGAGGAATCGGAATTCAATTTCGCTAAGCCGAATTTATTTTATTCATTTAGGTGTTAACTATTTTTATAATGGACCGAAGGTCCATAGCGTATAACGATAGCTCCATTAGCTCTTCCGATAGCCCTGGTTGCGATCGGAAGAGTCGAAATTAAGTTTCGTCAAAACTCGCTACAAGTTGTTAGCTCTAGGTCTCTTTTAATTTATTTTTATTTCATAAAATCCTAGAGCTCCGAGGCATGTATTGACTTTACCATTAGTCCTTAGAGGCTAGAAAAGCGATTAGAATCGCTAGATTTGCATTTTAGCACTTTGCATTTTATTTTAGTAATTATAGGCCTCACAAGCCGCTTAAGGCATTTAGCTTTGTTTAGCTTCGTTTAAGGTCACTAAGGTCGATAGCATGCTTTCCGTGCTTTGGATCGCATTCAAGTCACTTTTCGGACTTTTTCGTTTCTGTAATTAATGGGAGTTAAGCGGGCAATTGATCAAAAGTCGGAGAAGATTAAGTCATCCATGCTGGGGAATGGCTCCGATAGGTCGTAAGTATCCCTAAGCAACTAGCCGAGGGCTTAAAACAAGTCTCGCGGCATTCCAGCTCAAAACGGCCTTTTTGGGCGAGATTGCTCGTTTTCGAGCAAAATAGCCATTTTGGCCATATTCCACAATTTAGGGTTTATTCACCAGTTAGCTATCGGAATGAGTCATTTAGGGTCATATAAGCCTAGTGAAGTCGAAAACGTGCTCCTCGCGCAAGCGGAATCGAGTTTGAGCCGTTTTCGGACCTTGTGCGATCGGGAGCGTATTTAGCGACCCAAAATGCGCTTTCGATCGGAATTCGTTATAGGTTAAGTGAATTTCGTGGGGTAAGGCCCAGATAGGTCCTAAATACCCTAGACTACCTGGTGGAACAACCTGGAGAAATTGCAAATCGATTCATATTACGAACAAAAATGGCTTTTGCCCTACGGTGAATAGTGCCATTTTTCCTTTTTCTGAATTTTTCAGCTTTCTGATTTGGTTTTTTGATGTTTTGGCTCCCGGTCGATCATTGTAATCCCAAACGAGTTGCGACAAGTCCCGTTAGGTGTGTTATACCTAATTCTAGGTGTTTAACTAAATTTATTTGAATTTTTCTTTATTTTACGCATTTTATTCACTTTGGCGAGAATTTCATCGAAATCGCCTCATCGGGTCGCGATTACGCCGTTTTTCGCGTTTTGATCGTTTCTTTTCTTTCTTAGTATCTAGATGAGTTCTATTTGATGTTAAGTTGGTGTTTATGCTTCTAAAGTCACTCTTTGCTAAATTATTTCTCTGTCATTTGCTTTTGATGTTTTTATTCGATTAGAGGCGAGTGAGTCCGGAGTCGCATCGAACAATCCTGAGTTCGTCCCAGATCCATCAGAGCAGCAGCAGACAGGCAAGCACCTCCTTTGACCATCTTGAAACCTATATTTCACGATGTTTACTTTGATTTCTCAAACTATATGCATTGTTTATATTCAGTAAAGTGCTAGTTTGTGGGAATGGTAGATATACCCTGATTTGGTGGTTTTTCCTCAATTAAATTCCCAGAGTTCATTGATAGCCTTAGTAGGGTTGGACAATTAATAAAATGTCACTTGGGTATAAACGACTTAGTAAATGCATATGCTTAGACACTGCAATAGAGATGAGCAAAGTCACTCATTTACCAAATGCTCAAAACTTATGATAATTGTAATCGGTTTTGGAAATGTTTTGGAAATGTGACTTGTAAAGGTAATTTGATAAAAATGTGCGGTGTCTAGTTGGTAATTAGACTTGGCGGGAGGTATAATATGTGCTAGTTAAACATGGTGGCGATTGGTTGGCGAGTTAAGTGGAGTTCCCGCTTGAGTCACTAGGCAAAAATATAAGGACCGAACTTGTGACGGTTTTGAATGAACACCGTGCAACCGCGCAATGCTTTGGGATGGGGCAGCCTGTTTTAGTACCTGAAGTGTGAGGGGATAGCCATGCCTGTTGGTAGGTCGAAGTGTGGACCTTTTCCCGTGTTGGCTTGATCAAGCGCGGTGTGTGTGTCCTCACGACCGCCAGATGCACCTTCGTGAGTGCGCTTGTACTTATGCAGCGAGGAATCGCTCGATTCATGTTTGATTGATACAACGGTGTACGCCTTGCTATGGGATAATGCCGCGGCAAAAACTCGCCGTCGTCACGATGGATATTCCGTGGCCGCCTGAGTGGTGGTTGGCCTCTTATCGCCATAGTAGTGGGTTTATCGTCACCGGTGCTGGGGTGTGGCTATAACCTCAACGATGGGAAAGAATAGATCATTCTTGTATATCGGATACCTCGTGTATCGCGTGTACCCTGGATGACAGGGATGCAAGTCTGAGTTGTGTTTGGGTAAAGTGCGCAAACTCTGCAGAGTATCAAATAATTCTAATCGATTAGCCGTGCTCACGGTTATGAGCAAATCTTCTTTAATCATATCAAGTATAGAAATTTGGTTTGGTTTTGAAAATGAAAAGTTATTTCGGAGTCGATATAAAGTATGTGGTTGAATATGGTACTTGATGGATTTATGGATATGTGGATAGAATACTTGGAGGATTTATGAATATGTATGGATGTCGATTCGTATCCCAGCTGCGACCATGGATGGTGGCAGCTGTGGAGCTCAGTTGTTACATATACTGTAAATATGTTTTATTCAAACTGCTGTCTTTCAAATTATGTATTACTTTTCGATGAACTGTTTTAAATCCAGCTTTCTGCAATTAACCCAGTGTAGAAGCTTTATCCTGTTGAATCAGCCTGCATTTATTTATATTTCCATACACTAAAGTCTTGCGAGTACATACGTGTACTCACCGTTGCTGCTAACCCTTTTTCCTCAGAGGATGTTTCTGGTGATGATGTCCTGGATGTCGGCGAGCCCCAGTTCTGTGAGTGTTGCGGCTTCGTAGGTCTTCCCTCCAGTCAGTAGCCTGTGGGGTGGTCAGGCCAGCTGCGCTGGTTGTCTTTCTTTTGTTTCCGCTGTCGCTTTACTTCTTTTGGAGTCTGTGTTGTACTTGTACCAGATTTACACCCAGTTATGTAAATTAAATTAGTTTATCTTTTCGTGCATTGATACTCGGGTTGTGGGTACGCGATACTGGGCTACTGATCCAGGGATCCAAAGATCGATGCGTCACAGCACCGGTCCGAAGCTAAGGGTTCGATCCCGTCGATCGAATTTTTAGATTCAGATTTTCGGTGTCGAGGCTTCCTGTTGCTATACGGTGCTATACGCTACAGTAGACGGCGTACAGTACAGTATAGGAAGAGGGGTCCTCACAGTCCATTAATTACGGATCCAATCCGAATTGATGCGTCCCAGCCCGTTAAGTGTGTGACCCTGTAGGTTCATGCGCATTTGGACATGGATTCGAAAAACCCTTTTCTAATCCAATAGTCGGTACCGGCTCCTTGCAGAGCATGCCAACTCCCAAACGCATATGACTAAAGTACTGATGTAATAATCCCTTTGCCAAACTATATGAAGATCGAACTCAAGGCGAGAAGCATGTCATCCTTTGACAGTTCAATCCATCTCTCGTATCTGTGATATATTAATAAGTTGTGGTTGACTTCTCAATCACGGCATGGCCATGCACTTCCTTAATCATATCACACGAGTGGCCTAGACATATATCTCCGTTACATTGGAGTGGCAAATTCCATCTCGACTGCTCACTTCCCTCTGCATGTTTCATAGTAAACATGAAAGCTACCTTTATAACTATCCGGTTAGGAAATAGTGTTTGGTAACCCCAAGGTAAACTATTACACATGTAGGGAATATGACAATCTCAGGTCTAAGGATCATACATCTACTATGTATGAGATACACTGATGACACATAAGAACGTAACATTCTCGCAGTGTCCCATTGTGGGTCTATCTAACCCATGTTCTTCAACATGCGTCCACAATGTATTGATGATATCTCTATATCCCATGATCTATGAAACATGATCATCGAACAATACATGTGTTGATCTATTCATCGTTGTCCTATACGATGATGTCCGATCAGAGATATTTATCGAATTATATCAATAAGTAAAGAGCTTCATAAACAAGTCACACACTTGTTGATCAAAACAATGATATACATTCATTGGACCAATAATCATATTATTATTCATAAACATAGTCATGTTACAATCATCCATATGATTTCCTCAAGGGCATAACACTAACAGTATCTGTTGAGCGAGTCTTAAGGATCCTGGATGTAAAATAGGCTTCTCCTTTCGGTGGTAGTAATCTTAGAGTGTTGTGTCTCACCTGGTTTGCGTCGTCTCGAATACGACGAACCACAGTTGAGACGTTGGGACGTGATTCACTTTTGTGCGTGGGAGCGGAAGATGGATCTAGAAGTTGGTACCATGTCCTTCTGGAGAGTGGCTTTGGTTAAAGGGATCGGGCACTTTAGTGCCAAGGAATGCATGGAATGAGTGTGAGATCGTATTATTTCATGGTCTGTTTGGGATTTTATCCTATCGCTTGGGTCATGCTGAGGCCTTGTTTGAGTTCTTTGTGTTTCAATGTTGAGTAAAGTTCTTGCAAGAGGTTGATCGTGGGTTATCGTTAGAACTGTGGGTCTTCGAGCCTAAGCATCTTACCATCGGGTCTCGATCAGTGTAGTTCCAGTGGCTTTAGTCAGAGAGAGAAGCGGTTTGGGAACTGGAGTCCCGCATGCGCGAGAAGTACCCCGAGCTTTTCGCCTCAGGTATGAGATGTGAAACCTAGCTATCTTTTGCTTTGCTGGGTTGCGTATTGGTGTGTCTTGGATTCGAGGTCGAATCCTGTTGAAGGGGGGGAGAATGTGACACCACGGAGTGTCATATCTTATAAAATGTGAATGTTGAGGTCAAAAACTTTATAAAATGTGAAAATGGAGGTTAAAACTTTATGTTATGCCGTTTATAGCGTGTTTTTGGGCCGTTTTCGGGTGTTTGGGCCTCTCCGGGGGACTTTGGGCCTTGGGGGTTGAGTTGGGCCTTCGGTGGAAGGGTTTGGGCCCAAGGGGGGGACTTTTGGGCAGCCAAATCTGGCCCCCACCCCTTGGTGCGCCCCAAACTCCTTCTCCCAACCCTAGCCACCACCCCCTAGCACCCCCCATGCGCCTCCACCCTTCCCCTTCCTCTCCATCTTCCCCCATGGCGCCACCACCCCTCTCCTCCCCTCTCCACCTCCCTTTATACCCCTAGGGGAGTTCTCCACCTCAACACCTCGAAGATCCATCCATTGGAGCGCTCCGCGACGAGGAGATCCGGTGGATTTGGAGCGAGGAAGGAGATCGCGCGAATCGGGAGGAGATCTATTGGGTTTTCATGCGTCGGGCGAAGGTATGGCCATGGGACTCCTTGGAGTTGGGCTAGGTACTGTTATAAGGGTGTTTATCATAATTTTAGATCAATTGGTGGTGCTGGAATTGAGTAGATTTGATTAGATCGAGATGTTGCCACGTTTCTGTTTTGGGACAGCATGAGCAGTCGACCTAGGGTTCCGTTTTTCGCCAATTTAGATTTGGAATTTGGTCGGCTGCCTGTTGAAGAAGTTGTAGGTAATTTAATTATATTTCAGTGGACATAAATAACGTTAAATTCCGATCAGCCGTTTGAATGTTATGACTGTTTTACCGAGTGTGTTAAAATCAGTGACGTGATTGGAATAAATCACGGTATTTTGTAGATTAAAAAACTTTAGAGTCCGAATTAGTCTTTCCCTATAACAGAAAAGGTTGGGAAATTTCCTAAGCTACGTGAGGATGTACTCGTTTAATTGATTCGGAGTCCCAGAACTCAAGTTATGCCTTTTGGAAGGCTGCTGTCCCGGCGGGATAGAAACTCTGTTTTTGGGTATTGCGAGTAGTTGGCTATGTCGGGGTAGATGAGGGTTTGCATACTATTTTGTGGACATGATTGTGAGTGTGTGGTACCTATGTGCAGGTGGTGTGACCCCGGGAGTGCCTTCTACATCTCGCCAATCCGTCGCCCGTGGTTGAGGCAAGTGTATTGGAATGGTAGCGGGTTGTGGTTTGTTTGATTGATTGAGATTGAGATTTGAATATATGATATGTTCACATGTCATGCTTTAATGTGTGCCATTGATATGATGAATATGTTTATTATGTGAATGTTGCCATGTGTTAATGCACAAGTTATCTATGATGATGCCATGTGTTAGTGTACAAGTTAATCATGATGTTGGCATATTTGCATACATGGCATGATACATGGCCTGGGCGGTGAGAAAGTCATAACTAGTCCGGGGAAGGTCGGTGAGAAAGTTATGACTAATCCGGAGAGCCAATGAGTAAGTCCTACATCGTGATTCCATTCACCGCGGTGAACGGAGGCGAGGAGTAGGCACCCTCCATCTTCGGGATGGAAGGGGGGAGAGGGTGCACACCGACGGGTGTGTACTCAACCATACCGGTACGAGTTTCCAAGGGGACATGAGCATCGCATTGCATTGCATACATAATGATGATGATAATGTTATATGTTCATGAATGAGATGGTTTACATGATGTGAGGTATTATTGCCATGCAATTGTTCTTGTTGTACCATTGCAATATACTTGCTGAGTGATGAACTCACGCTTGTGTTTTATGTTGTTTTTAGGTACGTTGACACCGGCATGCGGGAAAAGGGCTTAGTGGCACTTCATCACATAACTTTCCACACATTTAGACTATAATTACCCTTCAGAGTTGAGATCATGATTCTAGTGTGATGAAACTAGGATTATGATTTGTTCGTATGCTTGATTACATCCTTCACTTTGTATTAGATTATGAGATGGTTAATTCCATTTTGGTAGACTTAAATTGCTGCTATATTACCCATTGATGCTGCCTTGGATGTTTTCCATTTTGATATATCATGTGATATTTTGCTATTGTTCAAATCATGATAAAACAAAGGAGATGCTGCCGAAATTTTGGTGTTTAGCACTTGTCCCTTTGCTGTAATTTACTTGTAATTGTGGTATATAGAGGTTGCTTAGTCGATGTTTGGTAGCATTCGGGCATATTAAATGCCGGGGTGTTACATCATCATTCAGCAAGTATATTGCAATGGTACAACAAGAACAATTGCATGGCAATAATATCTCACATCATGTAAACCATCACATCATGTAAACTCATTCGAATCAATTAAACGAGTACATACTCACATAGCTTAGGACATTTCCCAGCTTTTTCTAGTTATAGGGAAAGACTGATTCGGAATCTAAAGTTGTTTAATCTACAAAATACCGTGATCTGTTCCAATCACGTCACAGATTTTAACACGCTCGGGAAAACAGTCATAACTTTCAAACGGCTGATCGGAATTTAACGTTCTTTATGTCCACTGAAAGATAATTAAATTACCTAAAACTTCTTCAACAGGCGGCCGACCAAATTCCAATTCTAAATTAGCGAAAAACTGAACCCTAGGTCGACTGCTCATGCTATCCCAAAACAGAAACGTGGCAACATCTAGATCTCATCCAATCTACTCAATTCCAGCACCACCAATTGATCTAAAATCATGATAAACACCCTTAGATCAGATCCTAGACCAACCCCAAGGATTCCCATGGCCATACCTTCGCCCGACGACCGAAAACCCAATGGATCTCCTCCCGGTTCGCGCGATCTCCTTCCTCGCTCCAAATCCACCGGATCTCCTCGTTGCGGAGCGCTCCAATGGACGGATCTTCGAGGTGTTGAGGTGGAGAACTCCCCTAGGGGCAGCAAGGGAGGTGGAGAGGGGAGGAGAGGGGTGGTG
The DNA here is from genome assembly GCA_036346355.1 of Rhipidocladum racemiflorum. Taxonomy (NCBI): domain Eukaryota; kingdom Viridiplantae; phylum Streptophyta; class Magnoliopsida; order Poales; family Poaceae; genus Rhipidocladum; species Rhipidocladum racemiflorum. The sequence continues at coordinate 52,577,969 of CM070577.1, read as the reverse complement.
GCGCCATGGGGGAAGATGGAGAGGAAGGGGAAGGGTGGAGGCGCATGGGGGGGCTAGGGGGTGGCGGCTAGGGTTGGGATAGGGAGTTTGGGGCGCACCAAGGGGTGGGGGCCAGATTTGGCTGCCCAAAAGTCCCCTCTTGGGCCCAAACCCTTCCACCGGAGGCCCAACTCAACCCCCAAGGCCCAAAGTCCCCCGGAGAGGCCCAAAACACCCGAAAACGCCACAAAAACACGCTATAAACGGCATAACGTAAAGTTTTAACCTCCATTTACATATTTTATAATGTTTTGACCTCAAAATCCACATTTTATAAGATTACGACACTCCATGGTGTCACATTCTCCCCCCCTTCAACAGGATTTGACCCCGAATCCGAGACACGCCACTTCGCAAACAACCAAATCGAAGGGAGCTATGGTTCACGCCTCAGAACCCGCTTAGAAGCCCCTACGATTTGCACTAGCCAGCACTCAGAAGCAAGGAGCTAAGGATCAAAGACTGACAGCTCTAAAGATAACTCACATTCAAAACTTGCCAGAATTCTTACTCCACTTTGAAACACTGAGTACAAACATAAGGATTCAGAATGTCCCAAGCAAAAGGATAACTTCCTAAGCTGACAATGAAGGGAAACGGTCTCATATTCCTCATTTTTATGCATTCCTTGGCACTAAAGTGCCCGATCCCTTTAATCGATGTTTCTCCTCAGAAGAACACGACACCAACCTCTAGAACCCTCTTCAGCTCCCACGCACAAAAGTGCTTTCACATCTCAACCTCTCTACTGTGGTTTGTCGTATTTTAGACGACGCGAACCAAGCAAGACTAAACACTCCAAGACTACCAACTGCTTCAACAATCGGCTAACACCTTGCAAAAGATTGACCTTTTACAAAAGACCAATACCCACCACTACCACCGAAGGAAAAAAACCTACTTTATAACCAGGGTCCTTAAAACCCACAAAAACACTGTCAACCGAGCAATCCACATCGGTCGACACAACTCGCTCAAAGATCGGCGACAAAAGATCCAATACATTTCGAAAGGATAAAGCAATTACTTGCAACCACCAAGTGTTCCACTAATAGTTTAATCAACCCTACCGTGGAACACATCAACGACCCGATTCTCCAAGAAGGTTTGCATTGGGTGAACTCAACCATAAACCATGAACCCCAAATGGTCCACCTACAACAACTCAAACCCCAAAGCGCTAAAACCACTTTGGAAAGGATCCGACAACATCCAAAGAGCACACATTTTAATTTCCTATGCCAAGACACAAAGAAAACGCAAATCCCCTACACCACAGCCAACAAACCAGAAATTCTTCATTGTTTCTTTTCATACTAGAAAGCAAGGGAAATCTCGTTTCATGACATAAATGCACACTCTTCAAGAGCACTCCGGATTAGTCATATCTCCATATATGACTTTCTCACCGACCTGGCTCATCGACTCTTTTATAATTAAATAAACATAAACGATGTCATGCTTCCTTTTCACCATTCATTCTTCATGTAACAACAATATCGAATAGTCATTCACCAACCGACTACTTCCTCGGTATCACATGTTTGAAACACACCTAACATTGACGGTTGCGCTAAATCTTATAACTATGATGGCAACACCGATAATAGCAACACCACGTCATAAAAGAACCCACATCAATTGAAAACTGAACTTGCAAAACATTGCATTTCATCCAAATTCAACATTTTGGAAGATAACGTTAAAATTTCAAGTCGAGCATCTGCTCCCACAACTGTCACAAATTTTCTCAAGGAGAGGGAAACTCATTTTCAAAAGAGAACACTTCACTAACAGCACTTCACTAACAACATCCACAAACCACCTTTTGAAGCAGTTGCAAACTCTACACAGATTTTTTTTCCCAAATAACTCCAACTCTAGCAAAGAAAAGATTACAAATTAAACCTCGTGAGTTTTCCAACATAACCCTTTATGTCCATTTGTTTCCTTTAAAATTTATTCCAAAAGATAATTCAGGGTGAACGCGAAGGAGCGCGATCTACTCAAAATCTTTTGGGTGTAAAACTATACACATAGCATAAACTGGTCAAATTAGCCAAAACCGAAAATGGGCACTAATCTCTACAAGTTTTAGGGAAACTCTGAAACACAGCATATGGAACACCTTGACCGAAAACCCTTCAACCAAAATGGCAACCAACCAAACCAGTCCAAAAGCTTTTGAACACAAGCTCAGCATAAATACAATCATCTCTAGTGTTCCACTACGCTTTCCATTAAAGACTTCAAAATTCACTACCTACTCATTGAGAAAGTCCAACTGGTTTTAACAAAATTGATGTAACAAATTCTTTCTCTAGTTACCATTTCCAACACTTTTAATTAAAATTTATGGTGCTTATAAAATAAGACACCCAACCAAGACTACATCGATATGATCCCCACGGATTATCATATCATAATACATCTTATTCTACATTTGAAATATAGTACTTCAACAAATCTTTCAGCATGATCAACCTATAAATTTCATACCACCTATATGTCAACGTCTCGACAATCGAAACTTATTCAGTTAACAAACGACTTCAACATGTAAATATTATCTCCACAGGGTAGAATTCGCAAGTAAGACTCTAAATTATACATTCATTAAGGATAAAATCATTCATCATGTTAATTACCCAAAGTTCACTCCATCACCACATGTTACAAATTCCTCTATTTTAACCATGGTTTTCAATAAGTAATCTAAACAATTACCACCACTACTAGGTTATTAATAACAACCAACGAGCATAATCATCAAACGACAACATTACTTTTAGCTACCCTATAGATAAGTGATAACAAAATTACCACCACACAACATACCCCAACTATTTAAAATAGATTGAATACTAGCATTAACACTGCCCTTAACAACATCATTAACAATAAGTCGTATGTTTTCTCAATTGATATCAATACTAGCATTGTAGAGACACAACTGCATACTTCCAAATATACTAGTAGGTTGCAACAACATAAATAGCAACTCTAATCAACTTCCAAATCAAAGCCACTAGTCAACATGATTAAATTTCTCCATTAACCCGTTAGATTAGAACATCTTTAAACAATCGGCAAGGTTTCTTTAACAATATCATTAATTTACATCATCTTAATGTTCTAACTATGCATCAAGGTTTAAACTTTTAACATTAACAAGGATCATAAGCACTTTTAAAGCATGGCAACAGATTCTAAGCATGTACATTAACCCATTTAATCATTCCCACTATGGGGTACTCTACATCACTATAGGTTCACCTAATCTTAAGCTAAAGGTAACAATTACATTTAATTGTTTCAACTCGCAAATTAACTTAACAATACGTCATTCCATAAACCACAATGGTACATACTACATAACATGCTAAACAACAATTTTCACTTTTGACAAGTAATTTCAGTCAAACGAATACTTACTTTATTTGCAGCATTTTTTTCTTTTAATACTCAACCAAAACTCACAAAGAAGCTTGACTCTCAAAGTTGCAATGAGACAAACCCAAACTTGATCATGCAAGAGGAAATTCTCCAAAACATTTTTCAATCTCAAAGACCCCCATAGAGGAAAATGGTTGAAACACAATTTTCTTAAAAGGGAACTAAGCGATCAAGTAATCCATTTCAAATAAAACCTTAACACCAAACCCCAAACTTTCACGAAACAAGAAGGGCTTTCAAAGATGATTTCTCAAACCAGTAAAATGACGAAATCAAACACCATTTACTGTGAGACCACGGAGTGTCGTAATCTTATAAAATATGGATGTTGAGGTCAAAACATTATAAAATATGTAAATGGAGGTTAAAACTTTACGTTATGCTGTTTATAGCGTGTTTTTCGGCCGTTTTTGGGTGTTTGGGCCTCTCCGGGGGACTTTGGGCCTTGGGGGTTGAGTTGGGCCTTCGGTGGAAGGGTTTGGACCCAAGGGGGGGGGACTTTTGGGCAGCCAAATCTGGCTCCCACCCCTTGGTGCGCCCCAAACTCCCTCTCCCAACCGTAGCCGCCACCCCCCTAGCCCCCCCATGCTCCTCCACCCTTCCCCTTCCTCTCCACCTTCCCCCATGGCGTCACCACCCCTCTCCTCCCCTCTCCACCTCCCTTGCTTCCCCTAGGGGAGATCCCCACCTCAACACCTCGAAGATCCATCCATTGGTGCGCTCCGCGATGAGGAGATCCGGTGGATTTGGAGCGAGGAAGGAGATCGCGCGAACCGGGAGGAGATCTATTGGGTTTTCGTGCGTCGGGCGAAGGTATGGCCATGGGACTCCTTGGGATTGATCTAGGTACTGTTATAAGGGTGTTTATCAAGTTTTTAGATCAATTGGTGGTGCTGGATTTGATTAGATTAGATGGATTCTTGAGTTGGTCACGTTCTCTGCTTCGGACAGCATGAGCGGTCGACCTAGGGTTCGGTTTTTTGCCAATTTAAATTCCAAATTTAGTCATACGGATGTTGAAGAAGTTGTAGATAATTTCATTATCTTTCCGTGGATATAAAGAACGTTAAATTCTACCCAGCCGTTTGAAAGTTATGGATGTTTTACCGAGCGTGTTAAAATCTGTGATGTGATTGGAATAGATCACGGTATTTTGTAGATTAAACAACTTTAGATTCCAAATCAGTCTTTCCCTATACCTAGAAAAAGTTGGGAAATTTCCTAAGCTATGCGAGGATGTACTCGATTAATTGATTCGGAGTCCTAGAACCTGAGTTATGCCTTTTGGGAGGCTGCTGTCCCGACGGGACAGAACCGTTGTTTTCGGGTTTTCCGAGTAGTTGGCAATGTCGGGGTAGATGAGGGTTTGGGTACTATTTTGTGGACATGTTTGTGACTATGTGATGCCTGTGTGCAGGTGGTGTGACCCCGGGAGTGCCCACTACTTCTCATCAATCCGTCGCCGGAGGTTAAGGCAAGTGTATTGGAATGGGTAGCGAGTTGTAGATCGCTAGTTTTGATGAGTTGAAATTGAATTTATGATGCGATAACATGCCATGCTTTAATGCTTGCTATTGGTATGATGAAAATGATCCATTATGATTCTATGCCATGATTGGTTTAAGTAAATGTGCAAATTATTTTATGATGTTGGCATCTTTGCATTCATGGCATGAGACATGGCGAGGGCGGTGAGAAAGTCATAACTAGTCCGGTAAGGTCGGTGAGAAAGTTATGACTAGTCCGGAACGCCATTGAGTAAGACCTAAATCGTGATTCCATCCACGTAGTGAATGGAAGCGAGGAGTAGGCACCCTCCATCTACGGGATGGAAGGGGGGAGAGGGTGTACGCCGACGGGTGTGCACTCAGCTATACCGGTATAAGCTTCCAGGAGATATGAGCATTGCATTGCATCGCATTGCATACATGATGATGATGATATGTGAACAATAATTTTGAGACATGAATATGATGTTGAATATGAGATTATGACTTGACCATGAAGTTGAGCATGGTATGTAGTGATGTTACATTGAATTGTTCTTTTTGGCCCATTGCAATATACTTGCTGAGTGATGAACTCACGCTTGTGTTTTATGTTGTTTTTAGGTACTTTGAGACCGGCATGCGGGAAAGGGGTTTAGCTACACTTCTACACGTAGCTCCACATTCATAGTATATGTTTGATCACTTGGAGACATGATAATAAGAGTTGTGCCATGAAACATGGTGCTCGGCTTGGTTTTGAGCTTAAGTTCATCTTTTGCTTCACTATAATTGGTGAAATGGTTGAATTCGCTGTTTGTAGATATAAGTGTTGCCATATCATGTGATACTATGGAATGTCGAGACTTTATAATTTGTGATAATAGGTTATAAAATATGGTAAAAGGTGTTCAGTTGGGGGTTTTCGCAACTAGAACCCTGAGATTTCACGTTTTAATGCGTTTCGGGCCGTTTTTGGGCGTTTGGGCCGCTCTGGGGAAGTGTTGGGCTTGAGGGAAACTTCGTGGGCCGGTTGGTGGGACTCACTTGGCCCATGTGGGGGTGAGGAGGGGCAGAAAATCCTGCTGCCCTAGCCCTCCCCACCCACATGCGCAGCCCCCATCCCCTCTCCCCTCATTCCCCACTTCCCCTCATCTCCCCTTACCTCTCCTCTCCCTTCCCATCCGCCCCTTCCCTAGGTGCTGCCGCCCCACCCCTCTCCTACCTTGTGGGCGCATCCCAAGGTCTCCTCCACGCTGCCAAGGCGCTGTCCAAGCTGTTGCGAGGAGCTGCGATGAGGAGGATTGGTGGAAACGGCGCGTGGAAGGAAGTCGGGGGAGGAACGCGAAGGTTTGATCGTCGATTGGTGATTCTCCAAGAAGGTAATGGGGGGATCCTGTGGGGTAGATCTCTTGCTGCTTTAGAGGGGGATTATCATGTTTTTAGATCTAGGGAGGTGCTGCAATGGGGTAGAATTGATGAAAACTTGGATTGTATTCACGTTCTGTTCGGGCAGATTGGGAACCCGATCTTGGGCAGGCGTTTTCGCCAATTTAGAATTTGAAGCTGACCGTACAGACTTTTAGGAAGTTGTAGATAATTTCATTATCTTTCCGTGCATATAAAGAACGTTAAAATCCGCCCAGCCGTTTGGGAGATATGGCCGTTTTACCGAGCGCTGTCAAATCTGTGACGAGATTGAGACAGTTCGTGTTCAACGTTAGATTAAACAATTTTAGAGGCCGATTTGGCTTCTCCCAATCACTAGAAAAAGTTGGTAATTTTCCTAAGCTACGCGAGGATGTACTTGTTTATTCAATTTGGCGTCCTAAAACAGAAGTTATGCCCATTGGAAGTCCGCTGTCCCGTAGGGACAGATTTGCTGTTTTCTGATTTTAGGAGTTGTAAGAGAAATCGGGGTAGTGGGTTGTATGTGTGCTGTTTTGTGGACCCGATTTGAATGTGTGGCACGTGTTTGCAGGTGGTGTGCCTCCGGGAGTGCCCTCAACCTCTCATCACTCAGTTGCCCGTGGTTGAAGGCAAGTGTGTTGCGTGGATTGTATGCTATATGTGTTGCTAGAATTGCTTGAGAGTATTTTGGAATAGATAACATGTTGTCTTGCCATGAATTACATGTTATAATTGATAGGATGTCCTTAGGCCATGATTTAAATGTTGTCAATGATATGGTGTTCTCATGCTATGGTTAAAGATGCTTGTTGTTGACAAATGATTCACATGCCATGTTTTGAATGGTTACCGTCGAATGTTGAATACGGTCTTACATGTTGAGATGCCATATGTTGATATGCAATATTTCTATTTATGTATACGCTGCTGTCCATTTTGCATACATGGCATATTTTCATGGCCGGCCGGTGAGATAAGTCATAACTATTCCGGTAGAGTCGGTGAGAACAGTTATGACTAGTCCGGGGCTATTCTTTTGAGTAAGTCCTACATCGTGATTCCATTACCGAGGTGATTGGAAGCGAGTGATAGGCACCCTCCATCTTCGGGATGGAAGGGGGAAAAGGGTGCATGCCGACGGGTGTGCACTCAACCATACCAGTATGAGAATTCCAGGAGACATGTGCATTGAATTGCATGAATGATATACATCAATGAAGATGTTTATGAGATGATGATGAGAGTACTCATGAGATGCTCATGAGATGATTACCATGTTGTTTTAAAGGATGTATATAATGTTAAATATGATGTGTTGTGATATAGCTGTGGAGACTGGGATATGGTTTGTTATCTTGCACCCTGTTATTTCATTACATTACACCTTGCTGAGTGATGAACTCATGCTTGTGTTTTATGTTGTTTGTTTATTTAGGTACAATGAAATCGGCGCGCGGGAAGGGAATTTAGCTACACTTCCTCACGTAGCACTCATAATCTAGCTAATTCACCCATTTCTATGGAAACATGGCAATAAGTTATGTTGATTTTTGGTGTATGGATATTATGTGTTGGTTTCCCTCATGTGTGTCATGTGGGTCTTTGGAGCGATTTGTTTTATCATCCTAGTCTTAGTTGATGCTTATTCCATGATTATCATTGCTTGTTGTTATTCTAGTGGATGCTCATCTGTTGTTGTCGATGCATATTGATATCTTGATTGATATATATATTGATATGATATTGTGATTTTCAAATTTATGCTAAAGCAAAGGAGATGCTGCCGAAATTTTCCATTTAATCATGGTATTAATTGTTCTATGGTCTATGTTGGTGACATTCTGGGCTTAGTAGAAGCTGGGGTGTTACAGTTGGTATCAGAGCGGGCTGTAGGTCCCTGGAATGTGTATTTAGTGTCATACTATAGGTTCAACTAAAATATGAAGTGGGATAACCTAGAAACATGGCTTAGGTTTTACTTAAAACTTTGCCATAGGATAGCAACATTAAAACTTGTGTAAGTGGAATAATTAATTTAAAACTTGACACACTCTGTTGCCTGAGAGGAATGGGTATGGGTACCGTTGCTTTACGCTTAAATGTTGTATTTAAGCTTTGATGTTGAATGTTACATTTGGTAATATATGTTGCTATGTTTATGAAAGAATTGATTGTGTTGATACATTTGAGATTATGTGGGTTGTGGTGCCGAAAGGGTTTCGGTCACCTTACATTGTTTGTAGTAATGTTGGGTTTGACGGTGTGGCGGTTAGTGCCATCACCGATGGACTTTAACCTCCTGTTGGGAGAGTGCTTATCCTTTACGTAAGTAGATTGGGTAGTTGGTTGGAGTCGAGTAGTAGAGTTGTGGATTGACCCTCCGAATTTCCTTTGCCGCTTTGACGACGGTTTTGGTTGGTTTTTGGTTGGTTGAAATAAAAGAAAAAGTGTTCGGTTTTGGATACTCACCGATAGTTCTTTTGGTGGTTTTGGTTTTGTCTTCTTTGGTTGAAGACAAAAGAAGAATTTAGGGTTGCGCCTCTTTTGGTCGCCTTGCCGGCTTTGACTACGATTTGTTGTTTGCCATATAGAGAAACTTATAGATTGATTCTTGGGTTACCATTCTCCAATTTGAAAAGAAGTTATTGAAGTTTCGATAAAAAAAAATCTAAGTCGCATGGATTTAGGTGTCAAGGTTTTGTCGGAAAGGATGTGGTTGATCGGTTGCTTTACGGAGAAAGTTTTCAATTTATTCTTGTGTTTGTCTTTCTCCGAGGTTTAAAAGAGTTATTGCGGTGTTGTGCCAGACCTTGTTGTCGGGGCCTAAGTGGTGTTTGATCGCAATGATGACTTGCTTGGGAATTCATCTTTGAAAAACTGTTTGTTTCGTGAAAGTTTGAAGTTTGGGGTTATGGCCTTATCTGGAAAAAAAAGATTTGGTTAATCGCTTGGTTTTCCCTCTTGCAACCATCTTCCTTCGCGGAAGTTGTTGATCTCGAGAGTTGTGGAGTAGTTGTGTGTCGGCATTTGGGAATTTAAGAGTTGACTTCTCTTGTGATTTATGGTTGAGCTTTCCGGAAGGAAAGGTGTTTTGGGTGTTGTTCTTTTCTGGAGCCATTATGGTTTCCTTAAGAGTTGGGTGCGTGATTCACGCGGTTGTTTAAGAAGTTAAGTGTTTGACGAGAAGTTAGAGTTTTCGGATGATATGAGCTAGTGGTTCGGTTAAAGTGAATTTATTGTTTGATTAAAGATAAACTAAAATATTGTGTTCATAAGAGATGATTAAACGAGACGTCAGGTGATCCAAAGTGAAAGTTGATTAGTGGTGTGTGCAAAGTGATGCGGGTTATGGAATCTAATGGATGTTTGAGATTAGTTAGCATAGAATGTCTCGGTTGATGAACTTGCTATAGTAAGAAGATGGTGTGAAATTCTGCCTATTGTAGCTGGTGGGTCAGTTAATATTGTGGGTCGACAATATGACTTAAAATACGTGTAATCAATTAATGAGGATATATGGAATGACTGTAGGAAAGGTTGAATTATTCTTGACAGATGTCTGTCTGGAATCCGTATTTATGAGGGATGTCTAGTGGAGATCGTGTCGCGTGGTTAGTGTTAATTATTGGTGGAATGAATTGGTGATATGGAATATGTGACTTAGGGACTATACCCAGGGTAATTGTTGATTACGCCGGAATAATTGTAAAGAGATGTGTGCTACGCTTGGGATAATAAGTTGCATGAATAATGGTTCGTCATGGTTAGTAGACCAAAAGAAGTTGTTGATATGCGTCTTATGTTGGATTAACTGATAAGTTAATTGTCTTTGGAGTTGTGAGAACGTGGTTCTCCTTGTTGATTGTCATATGGTAGATATGGTCTATGGTTCGTTGGTAATATAATCAATTGTGGTTATATGAACAGTGAAAAGTGATTTTATCAAGAGCAGATGTTGTAGCTTGTGTGCAAATGATGTTGGACTTCTCGGGATTTGGGTGATTATGTCATCCGTATTGGCTAAGAGTATTGGAATGCGAGTAATGGTGGGATTTGAGTCGAACTTTCTTTTGAAGGTTTACAGATTCAAATGAATGTATAAATTTTAGGAGTGCTCGCCTCTTTGTTTAGGCGTCTTGATTAGTGTGCAATAAAATCTCCTCTGATTACATGGCATTTTGTCAAGTTACAAACTTGACTCCGATGATTGGAAATATGGATGAAAGAGTAGTATTTGAAGTAACCGGCTTATGGGTTCCAAATGTGGTGTGGTATTGAACTATGCCAATCTTTGGATTTGGGCTAGTCTGTTTAGTCTATGCTATGAGTATGGATTAACACCCAAAGCGTTGGAGTGGGACGCTCTCTTTAGCGTTCAACTGAATTATCTTTGGTAACCCTGGAGTTAAGCGCTTAAATTGTAATTCTATCGTGACTAGAGTTGGATTTATTTGGGAAACGTGTGTGGTGTTTGCGAGCGTTTCAAAAAAAGTGAATCTTACGATTGTTTCATAAGTGATTTTGTTGGTAAGATGTTTCCCTGCTGGGAATGTGTTTCCTTTCTCTTTAAGAGAATTGATAGCGGTTATTAGGCGTAGATGTTTGATTTGAGAGTTGATGCTATCTTCTGTTATTGGCTTTGGTTAAAATGCGATGTTTTGCACGCATTGCGTGCAGTGGTTGTTGGGTTGTGATGCGATATGGTATTTTTTCGGTTAACGCCGTCGTAGTTTATGCGAATTTGAGCAACCATCGATGTTGTTGGGTGTCAATCATGTGACCCAGAGAATGAAGTCTCTTTGTGAATGGTTAATGGGTATCGTGGTTACATGACGAATAAATGGTGAAAAAGATTCATGACATCGTTTTTATAAGCATAAAAGAGTTGTTGAGCCAGGACGATGAGAAAGTCATATAGAGATATATGACTAATCCGTAGTGCTCTTGAAGAATTCGCATTCGTGTTATGAATCGAGTTTTCCATTGCTCTCTAGCATGAAAGGAATGAATGGATAAATGCTGGTATTTTGGTTATGTTATGCAAGGGATTTGAGTTTCCCTTTCTCTTCGAGAGTTTTTGTGGCAGTTCTCTTCCAAGATGTTGATTTTGGTTAAAATGAAAAGATTGGCTGTGGTGAAAGCGAGTCGAGTTGTCTTTAGTTGTTGAGAACTTCTGTCAAGAGAATTGTGTGGAGTCTCTATTTGTTTGAGTGCTCCCCGATGCGAATGGTATCGCGTTGATGGGAGATTTGAGTTTTCCTTTGCGGCTTGACTTAGGAAAAGCAAAAGAGTGGTCTTTCAATGTTATCGGGTTCTTTCCAAAGTGATTTGTGGCGCTTGAGGTTCGAGTCGTTGTATGTGGTCTACTTGGATTCAAAAGAATCGTACTTCTTTTGCACTATTGATAGGAGCGAGAATAAGAAGGGCCTCGGGTTATTGTTGAGTATAATCTAAGAGCTATACTCGTGGGCTTCGTTGTTTGTGTGAATTGTTTGTGAGGGCGACATCCTCTTGGGAATAGTGCCAATTGAGATTTGGTAGTGAGTTACGGTCCTAGCTTGGGCTAGGTGCTCACATTAGTGGTATGAGGGTGGATGATGATGGAGGTTGTTGATGTCGTCGTTTGAATTTTGTTGAAAGTATCGTTGGATGGAAGCAAATGTTATAGAAATTGTGATGTAAAATGCTTTGTTGTGGTCATTGTCTTAGCTAGACGTCCCTGGTGTGCGTTATGCCTGGGAGAGGATAGAATGAAAAGTGTGATGTGGTTGGCAGTCGAAAGGAAAGTATGGTCGATGTAGGCTATGAGCGAAGATGACATTAGTAAATTTTGATTCCTTGCGAAAAGGGGTCAAATAATTGGAAGAGATGGGGTTTTGCGTAAATGGTCTTTTTGGGGGGGTTCAAGTTTGGAACCTCGGTTGATCGTTTTAATACTAATGGTGAAAAAAGGGATGTGTTTCTTGATGATTGTGTCATTCTGAGTTTATGAATCATGATAGAGATTGAAGTAAATGAGGAATCATGTCAAGTTGTGCTTAGTTAAGCTAAGTCAAGTCACTCTTGTTAATAGATGGATTTGGAGAATTGGGTTGTCGTTGCTACTGTTTGAGTCTTTGTGTGGGTGTGTTGAGTTCGCAAAGAAGATGAGTCCCTAGTGGACATTGTTTTAGAGTTGACGTGTAAGATTCGAGGTCGAATCCAGTTAAGGGGGGAAGAATGTGATACTATGGAATGTCGAGACTTTATAATTTGTGATAATAGGTTATAAAATATGGTAAAAGGTGTTCAGTTGGGGGTTTTCGCAACTAGAACCCTGAGATGTCACGTTTTAACGCGTTTTGGGCCGTTTTCGGGCGTTTGGGCCACTCCGGGGAAGTGTTGGGCTTGAGGGAAACTTCGTGGGCCAGTTGGTGGGACTCACTTGGCCCATGTGGGGGTGAGGAGGGGCAGAAAATCCTGCTGCCCTAGTCCTCCCCACCCCCATGAGCAGCCCCCATCCCCTCTCCCCTCATTCCCCACTTCCCCTCATCTCCCCTCACCTCTCCTCTCCCTTCCCATCCGCCCCTTCCCTAGGTGCTGCCGCCCCACCCCTCTCCTACCTTGTGGGCGCATCCCAAGGTCTCCTCCTCGCTGCCAAGGCGCTGTCCAAGCTGTTGGGAGGAGCTGCGATGAGGAGGATTGGTGGAAACGGCGCGTGGAAGGAAGTCGGGGGAGGAACGCGAAGGTTTGATCGTCGATTGGTGATTCTCCAAGAAGGTAACGGGGGGATCCTGTGGGGTAGATCTCTTGCTGCTGTAGAGGGGGATTATCATGTTTTTAGATCTAGGGAGGTGCTGCAATGGGGTAGAATTGATGAAAACTTGGATTGTATTCATGTTCTGTTCGGGCAGATTGGGAACCCGATCTTGGGCAGGCGTTTTCGCCAATTTAGGCTTTGAATCTGACCATACGGACTTTTAGGAAGTTGTAGATAATTTCATTATATTTCCGTGCATATAAAGAACGTTAAAATCCGCCCAGCCGTTTGGGAGATATGGCTGTTTTACCGAGCGTTGTCAAATCTGTGACGAGATTGAGACAGTTCGTGTTCAACGTTAGATTAAACAATTTTAGAGGCCGATTTGGCTTCTCCCAATCACTAGAAAAAGTTGGGAATTTTCCTAAGCTACGCGAAGATGTACTTGTTTATTCAATTTGGAGTCCTAGAACAGAAGTTATGCCCATTGGAAGTTCGCTGTCCCGTAGGGACAGATTTGCTGTTTTCTGATTTTAGGAGTTGTAAGAGAAATCGGGGTAGTGGGTTGTATGTCTAACAGCCCAAAATTTTGCTTTTCTTAAATCTATGTGTGATTTGGCACTTTGGTGAATTTTTGGAATTTTCTGGAATTTATTTGGATTTATTTCGAATTTATTTGAATTTATTCCAAATTAAAAGAATTAAAGAATTTAACTTTGCAAATAAAATTTTTTTGGAAATATTTTATTTGAGTCCCAAATACCCTAAAATATTTTCCAGAATTTTTCTGGAATTTTTCTGAGTCTTTTGCTATTTTTAATGATTTAATTGAATTTCTGGGAATTTATTGGATTATTTAAATGCGAGTGGGTTTTACTGTTCATCCGACCGGACCCGAGTCCGAGTCAGACACTAGTCCGACCCGCGCCAGTTGGTCCAGCCGAACCCGCTCGGCCGAGCCCAAACCTCTGTGACCGTTGGATCTTGATCCAACGGCCACGATTGAGCCACGTCGCCGGACCCGAGCCCGACCGAGCCAGCTAGCTCGCCCGAGTCCGACCCGAACCCAAACCCACGCACCGTTGGATCTCGATCCAACGGCTGTGCGCGCGCCACGTCACCCAATCCGAGTCGCCGTCGGACTCCGCCGCCGCAGCCATGTCGACCTCGGTCTCCGCGCGATACACGGAAGCCGAGGCCCCTATTTATTGCGCCATCACCGCCATCGTGAAGCCCGCTTCATTGCGCACCCGTAGCCCTAGACAACGTCGCCAGAGCCGCTGCCGTCTAGCCGCAATCACTCGCCGTAGTTGCCGTAGCGTTCCGCCGTAGTTCTTCGCCGATTGCCGCCATCTCCGTCGTCCTCCGCCGCCGTTGAGGTCAGATCCAGAACCGGGAGGTCAAGCCGCGTCGGAGGAGAGCTCTCACATCGCCGGAGCACGCCCGAAGCGCCATTGCCGTGGTCATCGTCCCCAACCCCGGCAAGCCAGCGCCGCCGTGAGCCATCGCCGGACTTCGAGCTCCCTCAGCCGTCCGATCCAGATCCAACGTCCCAGATCACGCCACGTCATCTCACGGTGAGATCCCGTCCAAAAAAATCCCAGATCCAATCTCGACCGTTGGATCTAGATCCAACGGTCCAGATCAAACGCGTTCACCCCAAACGCGTGAGTCCAGATCTAATCTGGGCCGTTGATTTTCAAATCAACGGTCGAGATCTAGCCACGTGTGCGGGAGATTGACCGCCGTCGGGTGCCACGCGGCGTGCGGCGTGACGCCGACACGCTGGGGCGTATGTCGGCGGACCCGGCCACACTTTGCACCATGACGTCGCAGCGGCGACGCCATGGCGGAACCACATGTCGGCCCCGGCCCGAAGCGCGCCGACGTCGGCAATGATGTCACAAAGGTCCCACCTGCCGACCGTGGCTGAGCCGCGGCGTCAGCAATGACGTCACCCGAGTAATCCCACCCAGCGACACGTAGCCGTGGGACCGAGTCCACGGTGACTGCAAGCAAACCATGGACCACGCCCATGGATTTACCGGCCGACGCCACCGCCCAACCAGGCTGCCACGTGTCTCGCGACGCAATAATTAATTTCAAAAGAAAATGATTTATTAATTCGAAATAATGATTTGATTTTGTTTCAAACTTCAAACACTTATAACTTTTGCGTTTCAACTCCGATTTGAGTGATTCAAATTTCTAAATTTGTATAAAATTGAGATCTACCTAATTATGAATTTTATTTAATTTTTAGACTAAAGTTTTCCTCTGTAATATTATTTAATTGATTATTTAAACTTCAAAATGCTATAACTTTTGCATTTAAACTCCAAATTTGACGATTCCAGTTTCTAAAAATTCATAAAATTATGTTCTCTCTGTTTATGGATTTTATTTGGATGTTTGGACACTTTTTGCCTATTGTTTATTCGTGTATTGCTATTTGCACGCTTTACGAGTAGAGCGTTGGAAGTCTTAGGAGGGATTCGAAGGAGAAGTATTGACTCAGGATCCAACTCAAGACCAAGAACAAGTACTTTTTGAAGGCAAGTTGTGCTTTGACCATATTGATCCCATTTTTGAAACCTATGTTGATTTAATGTATTGCATGCTAGTTCAAATAGAAAATGCTTTACTTAACTATGGGAAATTAGAAAAATACCAATTTGCTGTATGACACCTTGATTACTTAAATATGTGCCATGCCCCCCTTGTCACCCTAGTTGTGGATTACTAGTTGGACATTACTAAATTGCCAACATGGGTTTGTAGAACGTTGTAGTATCTTGCTTGGCTAGACTGCTACGTACTCATGACATGATTTTGGACAATCAAAGCGTTAATATTGACTTAATGACATATTGAACCTGTTTTGGAAAGGTATCATGTGATGTTGATGGCACGTGGTGCATGGTAATCAAGCGGGAGGTTTGGTAAATAGTTTTCGGCGGGGCATGTGGCAAGAATGATCGAGTGGGCCAGTTGTGCCTTGGGGATGTTGTTTTGGTTCTTCGGGTAGTCTTGCCACTGGTCACCTAAGGACTTAACCTTGCAAGCCTTTGAACTTGAGTCAATCTTGCAACACATGTGTAATGGGACGGACCTAGTTGATTAAGTTGCTAATAACGTACTGCGGGACCTCGGAGGTCAGCTACACCCTTTGTGTAAGTTGTACGGGAGCGCACGGGCTGAGGCCAGGTACCCATCTAACGGTTGATTGGCCTAAACTTCGCCTTAGCTAAGGGAAGGGTTAGTGTGCAATAACTGGGGAGGACCACTTGTACTGTTAGAAGTTTCCAAAAGACTTTGTTACGGGAACTCGCCTTTGTGGTGTTTGACTGTATCTTGTGGGTAAAGTGCATAACCTCTGCAGAGTGTACAATCTATTCGAATAGCCGTGTCCGCGGTATTGACATCGCTAAAATTCTGAGTCAAGGGTTAGACTTTCTTGAAAATAACTTGGACTTGAAAGGTTGGGTTTGGTTTACGAATGACGTTAATGGAAATGTGGATTAGGATGGGAAAGATGCTTACCAAACTCCTTGAAAAGTTATCTATGCTTTACTTGTTACTATCACTTCGAATCTACTTATGATACTTGTTAAATGTCTTTCGCAAAAATACCTTGAGCCACTCCTTTGTATTAAGCCATGCATGTAGTATATTAGTCGATTCTCATTGCATGACTTGTCGAAGTACCAAGTACTCACCCTTGCCACAATACCACACTGCTTGAAGAGGAGACTACACCACTTTGGAGGAGGAGCTCCAAGAGGAACGTCTAGTTAGGGGCGAGCCCATCGGTTACTGTGGTATACCTTTGGATGGCGCCACGATGTTATCTTATTTTCCGCTGCTATTATTTCTCTTAATAAGTTTTCGCCGTAGGCGTGCATTTGTAATTCTGACCATAAGGTCGAGTAACCATTTGACTATTTAATTAAAGTACTTTATTATTAGTATCGAGTGGTATGATTGTGATATTTACCGATGTTAAGACTGTGTGCACTAGCGCGTTCCTGGACTAGTGCTGAATACATAGAGGGTCCGGATTTGCAAATTCGGGTCCCGACAGAGGTGGTATCAGAGCCATACTGACTATAGGCTCACCCATAGTTAGAATGGTCGTAGTGAGGATAAAACCTATTTTCTAAAAAGAATAAAAATTTGTCAAGATAAGAAACGACATCTCAACTTATCCCATTCTCTCTTTTCTTGTCTCTTGCTGAATTTTTCCTTACCTTGTCACGATCTAAAAATTTGGAGTTCTTACGTGAGCACTCTTGTGACAGATTGAGGGAGAGTTCAACTATGTCGACCTGGAGGTTGGTCACGCCGCAGAACTTTGGCGTATGCTACAAACTCTTGGAGATTTTGAGAAGCCGCAATACCAAGTGGACGTGATCAGACAGGCAGGATTGATCAAGGCTTGTGACGTGAAGATTGTGGTACCTGCTAGGAAGAAGGGCCAGTGCAATCGCTCGATACACCGCACTGCCGGAGGTCTACAATGCAGTTGGGTATCCAAGAGGTGTCACGACGAGCAATGCGGCACATTACCCGTATTCACGCTTAGAGAATTGAGAGCACGGTGTTACGCTATCACCACGCAATAACCTTCTTGACGGGCGATTCAGGATGAGGATGCCATGGTTACACAGTTGGCACAACTTGTTGTCGCCCAGGAGGATGTACTCGATGATACAAGCAAAGAGCTACAAAAGGCCCGCAAGGAGATCACGACAGAGAAGAACAGATGGCGAGAAGCTCAGGAGTATGTGTCACACCTTCTGCAAAGGATTGGAGAGTTAGAGACGGCATTGTATGCCACTGCACCAGGCCAATGCTCGAGCCGCACGGTGCATCTTGAGGAACCAGAGCTTGAGGAGGACACTTGCTTCCGACTACCACAGATGACACGATTGCGGACATGGCGATCGTTTCGCGCCTATGCCGCAGCGTCCGTACCCAGGCCGTGGAGGTTTTCTCGATGAGTGAGCATAGGTTCTCTAGTGAGACTCCTTCGCCGAGTCGCGTCATAGAATAAAGAGTCACCCTTTAGGTGTTAGACTCCCGTGTTAGTTCGATTTGGGTTTTCATTGCTTGCTGAGTGTGCAGTATGTGTTGCAAGGCCCCTAGGCATTGTAAGCAACCATACCAAGTTACTATTGATTAAAGTAATAAAGTTAAGACCTTAAAGTTACACCTTTCGCCCCGCATAAGTTCCATATTACTTGTCTATTCATGTTTCCCTCTCATCTCTAAAACCTAGAGCAAATCGACAGATGGTGAACACCCGCGGAAACCTTGGAGGCAATGGAAGTGGTTCTCGCCCAACAGATAACCCCAATGATGGAGCACCAGCACCGCTACTGGACGTGCAGAATTTTGGAGCATTTCTTGCTGCTCAGACTCAGTTGATGCATGCTATGATGCAACAGATGCAACACGCCATCGCTGGCCATCGCTAATCAAGTTAATCGGGGACAACGCAGAATACAAGATCGAGTTCATGAGGACTCATCCACCCACTTTTTCGAATGCCAATCCGTTGAGGTCAGTGATTGGTTAAGGTCAATTGAGAGGAAGCTACACATCGCTCAATGCATGGAAATGAGAAGGTACTCTCACGCTTCTCATCGGTTGGAAGGACAATTACGCTTGAATGGTGGGAGAATTACGTGCTGTGCAAGAGAACCCTCAAGATATCACTTGGGAGGAGTTCGCAGCTGCGTTTCGTCAGTAGCACGTGCCTGAAGGAATCATGGATCTCAAGAAGGAGGAGTTCAGAGCACTGAAGCAAGGTAATCAGCCGGGTCGAATACCTGAACAAGTTCACACGACTTGCTCGCTACGCACTTTGAGGATGTAGCGACAGATAAAACGCATACCTCGCTTTCATGAAGGACTTAACTCGAGGATTGCAGTGGGATTGATCACCCACACCTTTCCAGTTTCCGTGAGCTTGTGAATAAGGCACTCATTCTTGAGGACAAGCGCAAAGGCTGGATGGAGAACAGAAGCGCAGATGCAACAGCAGTGATCACGCCGAGGAACGCAATGAGCGGCGAGTTGCGCCAAATCAGTTTTTCAGATTCACCTTGAATACAATAAGGACACCGCCACCGACACCAAGACCGTCGGGAACTATCGTGACCCAGCACCAACTAAACGCCGCTCAGCACTAACAAGGAACGAGACGCATTAGCTACAATTGTAACGAGCCGTGACACTTTGCCACAGCTTGCCCAAAGAAGACAGCGTAGTGACCCTGATTCGCTTCAATCTAGGATCCACCCCACCTAGGGCCTTGACAGGAGCCACACCTGCATCGTGGTGAGAGGCCGAGTCAACCTTGTCACCGCATGCATCACCTAATGCTACGGACGTCGTCGGGTAAGTTACTTGTTAACTCGCGATACTGCTTGATTTTGTTTGATTCACGGAGCTTCGCATTCGATTGTTTCACAAGGCTTTGCTACTAGAAATGATTTGGGGATTGCAAGACTTAAATGCATGCTTTTAGTTCAAACCCACGGTTCAGAACTCCCGAACGAAAGTAGGATGTTCCGAGGGTGAGAATACTAATAGATGGGATGGAATTCCTAGCGAACCTTATTATTTTGGAGACCCGGACCTTAGACGTCATTTTGGGAATGGATTGGTTATCCAAGCACAAGGTCAGATGGATTGTGGACGAAGAACTATCTCATCGAGAGCCCTTGTGGAAAGAAAGTGGAATTTCAAGCTACTACCGCCGAGATGGGCGATTGATGGTTAGTGACAAGGCAATCAAGCATAGAGGATGTCTCAAGATTGAATGGGTACCTGATGTTTTTCCTGAAGATCTACAGTATGCCGCGGATCGGGACATAGAGTTTGTGATAGAACTTGTACAGTGCACAAAGACCGATAGCAAAGAGACCTATCGGATGTCCACCGAGGAATTGGTAGGGATGAAGAAACAACTTGAGGAGTTAATGGAGAAAGGATTTATCAGCCGAGTTCAGTGGCCGTGGGGTGCACCAGTTTTGTCTGTCAAGAAGAAGGGACGGAGTTTCAGGATGTGCATTGACTACCGTGCACTCAATGAAGTCAGTGAAGAATAAGTATCCGCTACCCGGGATTGATGATTTGTTTGATCAGGTGAGAGCCGGAGTTTTCTCCAAGATTGACCTAAGATCGGGATACCATCGGTTGAAGATCCGATCGTAAGATATCCCTAAAGACCGCATTCGTCAAGATATGGACATTCTACGAGTTTACGCTTATGTCCTTTGGTCTCGATTAATGCACCAAGATATTTCATGAATATGATGAATAAGGTGTTCATGGAATATTTGGACAAGTTTGTTGTCGTGTTCATAGATGATATCCTAATCTACTCAAGACAGAGGATGAACATACGAGCACTTGAGGCGAGTTTTGGAAAAGGCCGAGGGAACAGAACTCTTCGCCAAGTTCGGCAAGTGTGATTTTTGGAAGGACAAGGTGGAGTTCCTCGGACATGTAATGACCGCAGGATGAGTCGCCATGATCCAAGCAAGGTAGAAGCGTTACATTGGGAGCACCAAAGACCGCGTGACGGATCAAGTTTCCTTGGAATGGCAGGATACTATCGCTGCTTCATTGAAGGCTTTTCACAATTGAGACCTCTTACGCAATTCTTGAAAAAGGAGAAGAAGTTTGCATGGACACGAGAATGTGAGAAAGGATTTGAGGAGTCAAGAAGCGATTGACATCGGCATGCAGTGTTAGTTCTACCTGGGATGTTAATCAAAGCTTTGATATTTATTGTGACGATCGCGCTAAGGACTTGGATGTGTCTTCGTCACGACGGAATGGAAGGTCGCCGCTTATGCATCAAGGCAGTTGAGGCCGCATGAGGAAAATTATCCCACGTATGACCTAGAGTTAGTGCCGTAGTGCATGCCTTGAAGATATGGCGTCACTATCTCGATCGGGAACAGATGTGAAGTGTATCTGGATCATAAGAGCTTAAATACATATTCACCAATGATCTGAATATGAGGCAGAGAGATGGTTAGAGTTGATCAAGGACTACAATGTTGGAATCCATTACCATCCCGGAAGGCCAACGTGGTAGCTGATGCTTTGAGTCGGGAAAAGCCATACGGTGAGTATGTTGCTAGCCACAAGTCGATGAGCTATGTGAGGATTTCCAGAGAATGAAGATTGAGGTGGTACCTAAGCGGATTCTTGGCCATTGGAAGTAAAGCCTACCCTAGAGGACCGATCCGGGAAGGGCGAAGGATGATGACAAGATCCGCGGGATTAAGACCATCAAGGAGGAAGGCAAGCGAGAGGACTTCAAGTTGGATGAGCAAGGCACGTTATGGATGAAGGATCGGATTTATGTACCCAACAAGAAGGAATTAAAACGGCTGATTTTGGAGGAAGCCCATGACTCCAAGTATTCAATCCACCAGAAGTGCCAAGATGTATCAGATTTGGAAGGAAAGATTCTCGTGGCCGAGCATGAAGCGTGAAGTTGCTTGAGCATGTTGCATTGTGCGACGTATGCCAGAGAGTCAAGGCAATGCATCGAGAGACCACAGGATTACTACAAATTGAAAATACCCGAGTGGAAGTGGGAGGAAATCGGAATGGATTTCGTTACGGTTTGCCTAAGACTCAAGGAGGTTATGACTCCATATGGGTTATAGTGGATCGCTTGACCAAAGTAGCCCATTTTATACCCGTGAAGACCCGCGTACTCGGGGATAAGTTAGCAGAGTTGTATATGATCAGGATCGCCTGGTTTGCACGGAGTGCAAAGAGGATTGTATCAGACGAAGGTACCCAATTTACCTCAAGGTTTTGGAATAAGTTGCATGAAGCCATGGGAACCCGTTTGAACTTCAAGATCACCTATCATCCACGAGATGGATGGGCCACCGGAAGAGTCAATCAGATTTCGAGGATATGTTAGAGCGTGTGCATTGGCTTATGCTACCACTTGGGATAAGAGTTTGCCGTATGCCGAGTTCGATTAGAACAATATTTACCAGGCTAGTTTACGAGATGTCACCTTTTGAGAGCCATCAGTATGGTCGACTCGGACGCCATTGAATTGGAATGGAGACCGCGGCGCCGTGTCTTGAGCCTTTGATATTCTTCAAGGAGCCAAGAGCGATTGCCATGATTAGGGAAAGGTTGAAGATAGCCCAATCACGCAGAAGAGTTATCGACAATAAATCGCCGCCGGACTTGAGTTTTGAACCATAAGACTTTGTATACCTCGAGTTACGCCTCAGGGGAGTTAAGAGGTTCCATGCCTAAAGGGAAACTTGCACCCTGCTATGTTGGACCATTTAAGATTTTGAGCCACAGAGGCGAAGTTGCTTACCGTACCGAGTTGCCGCGATCAGAGTACATGACGTGTTCCACGTGTCCCTTGAAGAAGTGTCTCAGTACCGAGCAGACACCGCTAGAGTCAATTGAGTTGCGAGAAGATTTGACGTACAAGGAGTATCCCGTGAAGATTCTAGACACAATGGATCGAGAGACGAGGAACAAGTCGACCCGTTTCTGTAGAGTTCAGTGGAGCAATCACGAAGAAAGCGAAGTGACTTGGGAGCGCGAAGAGGATTTGAAGAAAGAGTTTCCGAACCTATTCCTTAGTTAGCCCTGAATCTCGGGGACGAGATTCTATTAAGGGGGGAGGTTTGTAACACCCCAAAATTTTGCTTTTCTTAAATCTATGTGTGATTTGGCACTTTGGTGAATTTTTGGAATTTTCTGGAATTTATTTGGATTTATTTGGAATTTATTTGAATTTATTCCATTTTAAAAGAATTAAAGAATTTAACTTTGCAAATAAAATTTTGTTGGAAATATTTTATTTGAGTCCCAAATACCCTAAAATATTTTTAATGATTTAATTGAATTTCTGGGAATTTAATTGGATTATTTAAATGCGAGTGGGTTTTACTGTTCATCCGACCGGACCCGAGTCCGAGTCAGACTCGAGTCCGACCCGCACCAGTTGGTCCAGCCGAACCCGCTCGGCCGAGCCCAAACCTGTGTGACCATTGGATCTTGATCCAACGGCCACGATTGAGCCACGTCGCCGGACCCGAGCCCGACCGAGCCAGCCAGCTCGCCCAAGTCCGACCCGAACCCAAACCCACGCACCGTTGGATCTCGATCCAACGGCTGTGCGCGCACCACGTCACCCAATCCGAGTCGCCGTCGGACTCCGCCGCCGCAGCCGTGTCGACCTCGGTCTCCACGCGATACACGGAATACGAGGCCGCTATTTATTGCGCCGTCGCCGCCATCGTGAAGCCCGCTTCATTGCGCACCCGTAGCCCTAGACAACGTCGCCGGAGCCGCCGCCGTCTAGCCGCAATCGCTCGCCGTAGTTGTCGTAGCGTTCCGCCGTAGTTCTTCGCCGATTGCCGCCGTCTCCGTCATCATCCGCCGCCGTTGAGGTCAGATCCAGAACCGGGAGGTCAAGCCGCGTCGGAGGAGACCTCTCACATCGCCGGAGCACGCCCGAAGCGCCATTGCCGTGGTCGTCGTCCCCAACCCCGGCAAGCCAGCGCCGCCGTGAGCCATCGCCGGACTTCGAGCTCCCTCAGCCGTCCGATCCAGATCCAACGTCCCAGATCACGCCACGTCATCTCACGGTGAGATCCCGTCCAAAAAAATCCCAGATCCAATCTCGACCGTTGGATCTAGATCCAACGGTCCAGATCAAACGCGTTCACCCCAAACGCGTGAGTCCAGATCCAATCTGGGCCGTTGATTTTCAAATCAACGGCCGAGATCTAGCCACGTGTGCGGGAGATTGACCGCCGCGGTCAGCGCCGTCCACGCGCGCGTGCGCGTGACGCTGACACGCGGGGCCCGCATGTCAGCGGCCCAGCCACACTGCACCATGACGTCACGCTGACGTCATGGCGGGCCCATGTCGGCGGTATCCCAGCGATCTTGCGGCGTCGGCAATGACGTCACGATGGGTCCCACTGCCGACTGCGTGGCCGAGCCCCGTCGACGCCAAATGACGTCACCCGAGTGGTCCCACCTGTCAGCGACACGTAGAGCCGTGGACTGAGTCCACGGTGGACCAAGCCAAACCATGGACCACGTCCATGGACCGGCTGACGTCAGCCGCCCAATCAGAGGCTGCCACGTATCCTCGCTGACGCAATAATTAATTTCCGAAAAAGAAAATGATTTATTAATTCGAAATAATGATTTCAGATTTTGTTTCAAACTTCAAATGCTTATAACTTTTCCGTTTCAACTCCGATTTGAGTGATTCAAATTTCTAAATTTGTATAAAATTGAGATCTACCTAATTATGAATTTTATTTAATTTTTGGACTAAAGTTTTCCTCTGTAATATTATTTAATTGATTATTTAAACTTCAAAATGCTATAACTTTTGCATTTAAACTCCAAATTTGACGATTCCAGTTTCTAAAAATTCATAAAATTATGTTCTCTCTGTTTATGGATTTTATTTGGATGTTTGGACACTTTTTGCCTATTGTTTATTCGTGTATTGCTATTTGCACGCTTTACGAGTAGACGTTGAAGTGCCGGAGGGATTCGAAGGAGAAGTATTGACTCAGGATCCAACTCAAGACCAAGAACAAGTACTTTTTGAAGGCAAATTGTGCTTTGACCATATTGATCCCATTTTTGAAACCTATGTTGATTTAATGTATTGCATGCTAGTTCAAATAGAAAATGCTTTACTTAACTATGGGAAATTAGAAAAATACCAATTTGTTGTATGACACCTTGATTACTTAAATATGTGCCATGACCCCCTTGTTACCCTAGTTGTGGATTACTAGTTGGACATTACTAAATTGCCAACATGGGTTTGTAGAACGTTGTAGTATACTGCTTAGACCTGCTACGTACTCATGACATGATTTTGGACAATCAAACGTTAATATTGACTTAATGACATGTTGAACCTGTTTTGGAAAGGTATCATGTGATGTTGATGGCACGTGGTGCATGGTAATCAACTGGGGTTTGGTAAATAGTTTTCGGCCGGGGCATGTGGCAAGAATGATCAGGTGGGCCAGTTGTGGCACTGGGGATGTTGTTTTGGTTCTTCGGGTAGTCTTGCCCTGGTCACCCTAAGGACTTAACCTTGCAAGCCTTTGAACTGAGTCAATCTTGCAACCACATGTCTGTAATGGGACGGACCTAGTTGATTAAGTTGCTAATAACGCACTGTGGGACCTCGGAGGTCAACTACACCCTTTGTGTAAGTTGTGCGGGGAGCGTCCGGGCCGAGGCCAGTACCCATCTAACGGTTGATTGGCCTAAACTTCGCCTTAGCTAAGGGAAGGGTTAGTGTGCAATAACCGGGAGGACCACTTGTATTGTTAGAAGTTTTGAAAGACTTTGTTACTGAACTTCGCCTTTGTGGTGTTTGACTGTATCTTGTGGGTAAAGTGCATAACCTCTGCAGAGTGTAGAATCTATTCGAATAGCCGTGTCCGCGGTATTGGACATCGCTCGGGAATTACAGTCAAGGGTTAGACTTTCTTGAAAATAACTTGGACTTGAAAGGTTGGGTTTGGTTTACGAATGACATTAATGGAAATGTGGATTAGGATGGGAAAGATGCTTACCAAACTCCTTGAAAAGTTATCTATGCTTTACTTGTTACTACTGCTTTCGAATCTACTTATGATACTTGTTAAATGCTATTTACTGCAAAAATACCTTGAGCCACTCCTTTGTATTAAGCCATGCATGTAGTATATTAGCTGCATTCTGTGCATGACTTGCTGAGTACCAAGTACTCACCCTTGCCACAATACCACACCAGTTGAAGAGGAGACTACACCAGCTTTGGAGGAGGAGCTCCAAGAGGAACCGTCTAGTTAGGGAGCGAGCCCAGTCAGTTGCCTGTGGTATACTGGATGGTGCCACGATGTTATCTTATTTTCTGCTGCTATTATTTCTCTCTTAATAAGTTTCGCCCTGCGAGGCGTACATTTGTAACTTGACCATAAGGTCGAGTAACCAGTTTGACTATTTAATTAAAGTACTTTATTAGTATCGAGTGGTATGATTGTGATATTTACCGATGTTAAGACTGTGTGCACTAGCGCGTTCCTGGACTAGTGCTGAATACACAGAGGGTCCGGATTTGCAAATTCGGGTCCCGACAGTATGTGTGCTGTTTTGTGGACCCGATTTGAGTGTGTGGCACGTGTTTGCAGGTGGTGTGCCTCCGGGAGTGCCCTCAACCTCTCATCACTCCGTTGCCCGTGGTTGAAGGCAAGTGTGTTGCGTGGATTGTATGCTATATGTGTTGCTAGAATTGCTTGAGAGTATTTTGGAATAGATAACATGTTGTCTTGCCATGAATTACATGTTATAATTGATAGGATGTCCTTAGGCCATGATTTAAATGTTGTCAATGATATGGTGTTCTCAGGCTATGGTTAAAGATGCTTGTTGTTGACAAATGATTCACATGCCATGTTTTGAATGGTTACCGTCGAATGTTGAATATGGTCTTACATGTTGAGATGCCATATGTTGATATGCAATATTTCTATTTATGTATACGCTGCTGTCCATTTTGCATGCATGGCATATTTTCATGGCCGGCCGGTGAGATAAGTCATAACTATTCCGGTAGAGTCGGTGAGAACAGTTATGACTAGTCCGGGGCTATTCTTTTGAGTAAGTCCTACATCGTGATTCCATTACCGAGGTGATTGGAAGCGAGTGATAGGCACCCTCCATCTTCGGGATGGAAGGGGGAAAAGGGTGTATGCCGACGGGTGTGCACTCAACCATACCGGTATGAGAATTCCAGGAGACATGTGCATTGCATTGCATGAATGATATACATCAATGAAGATGTTTATGAGATGATGATGAGAGTACTCATGAGATGATTATCATGTTGTTTTAAAGGATGTATATAATGTTAAATATGATGTGTTGTGATATAGCTGTGGAGACTGGGATGATGGTTTGTTGTCTTGCACCCTGTTATTTCATTACATTACACCTTGCTGAGTGATGAACTCACGCTTGTGTTTTATGTTGTTTGTTTATTTAGGTACAATGAAATCGGCGCGCGGGAAGGGAATTTAGCTACACTTCCTCACGTAGCACTCATAATCTAGCTAATTCACCCATTTCTATGGAAACATGGCAATAAGTTATGTTGATTTTTGGTGTATGGATATTATGTGTTGGTTTCCCTCATGTGTGTCATGTGGGTCTTTGGAGCGATTTGTTTTATCATCATAGTCTTAGTTGATGCTTATTCCATGATTATCATTGCTTGTTGTTATTCTAGTGGATGCTCATCTGTTGTTGTCGATGCATATTGATATCTTGATTGATATATATATTGATATGATATTGTGATTTTCAAATTTATGCTAAAGCAAAGGAGATGCTGCCGAAATTTTCCATTTAATCATGGTATTAATTGTTCTATGGTCTATGTTGGTGACATTCTGGGCTTAGTAGAAGCTGGGGTATTACATATCAATTGTTATTGCTATTTTAGTTGTCATATACTAAGCTATATCTTGTCTTACTATTGTTGTTGCTTCCAAGCATGAGAAACAAAGGAGATGCTGTCGAAATTTTCGGTTTTAGCATTTGCTCATTTGCTGTAATTTATGTTAATTTGTGTTATTTAGATGTTGTTTAGTCTATGTTTGGTAGCATTCAGGCATACTAGATGCTGGGGTGTTACATTTACTCCTACAAAGCCACAGAACTTCAGCCCTGACAACCAAGTCTGGCATAACGGCGCAATAACTCTTTTGACCTCGGAGAAAGACAAACACATGAATAAATTGAATGCTTCTCCCCATAAAGCAATCAACAAACTAAGCATCAAAGCTGGAAAGGCGACCAAAAGAAGCGCAATACTAGACTCTTCTTCTTCGTCTTCAACTAAGGAAGACAAAACCACATACCACATACGGAACAATCCGCGAAAATCCAATACCAAACACTTTTCTTTTGATTTCAATCGACTAAAAACCAATAAGACCAACCAAAACCGACCGTCAGAATAGTGAAAAGCATCCGAAGGAAACCACCATCAACTCTTCTATTTGTCTCCAGCCAACTACCCGATCTACGATAGAAAAGGTAAGCACTCTTTCCCCATAAGGGGTTAATAGTTCTTCGGTGATGGCTTTAACCGGCCATACCGTCAAACCACACCCTTACTATTAACAAAAGTGGTGACCGAAACCCTTCGGCACAACAACCCCACTTTATCACCACAACAAGCACAATTCAATCATTTATCTCATAGACATAGCAACATGGATTATCAAATGAAGCGTTCAACATCAAAGCTTAAATACAACATTTAAGCGTAAAGTAACGATACCCATACCCTTTCCTACTGTTCATCCATGTGTGTCAAATTTTAGATTAGTTATACCATTTTTTTTTGCAAGTTTTAATGTTGCTATCCTATGACAAAATTTTAGTTAAAACCTAAGCCATGTTTCTAAGTTATCCCACATCACATTTTAGTTGTAACCTAAGGTATGACACTAAAAATACACATTCCAAGGACCTACAGCCCGCTCTGATACCAACTGTAACACCCCGACATTTAATATGCCTGAATGCTACCAAACATAAGCTAAACAACATCTAAATACTACAATTAAACATAAATTCCAGCAAAGGCGCATATGCTAAAAACCGAGATTTTGGCAGCATCTCTTTTGTTTTATCATGATTTGAACAATAGCAAAATATCACATGATAATCATAATGGAAAACATCCAAGGCAGCATCAATGGGTAATATAGCAGCAATTTAAGTCTACCAAAATGGAATTAACCATCTCATAATCTAATACGAAGTGAAGGATGTAATCAAGCATACGAACAAATCGTAATCCTAGTTTCATCACACTAGAATCATGATCTCAACTCTGAAGGGTAATTATAGTCTAAATGTGTGGGAAATTATGTGATGAAGTGCCGCTAAGCCCTTTTCCCGCATGTCGGTGTCAACGTACCTAAAAACAATATCTCTACTATTATAAAGCAACAGTTGGTGGCAGTGGTGAGTTCTACCCACGTCATTAATTGCCCTGCTTAATTGCCCTACTTAATTGCCCTGCTTAATTGCCTACGCAAAAAACGAAGCGTTGCTTTAATAAGCCAGCTTTCGCAAGAAACAAAGCGTTAAAGATAGATGTTTGATCTTGTGAAATAATTTTTTTATTTTTTAATCTTTATTTTTCGTTATCAATTTTGTTTTTCGTAGCAATGCACGGGCATGTAACTAGTAAAACACAAGCGTGAGTTCATCACTCAGCAAGTATATTGCAATGGTACAACAAGAACAATTGCATGGCAATAATATCTCACATCATGTAAACCATCTCATTCATGAACACATAACATTATCATCATCATTATGTATGCAATGCAATGCGATGCTCATGTCTCCTTGGAAACTCATACCGGTATGGTTGAGTACACACCCGTCGGTGTGCACCCTCTCCCCCCTTCCATCCCGAAGATGGAGGGTGCCTACTCCTCGCTTCCGTTCACCGCGGTGAATGGAATCACGATGTAGGACTTACTCATTGGCTCTCCGGATTAGTCATAACTTTCTCACCGACCTTCCCCGGACTAGTTATGACTTTCTCACCGCCCGGGCCATGTATCATGCCATGTATGCAAATATGCCAACATCATGATTAACTTGTACACTAACACATGGCATCATCATAGATAACTTGTGCATTAACACATGGCATCATTCACATAATAAACATATTCATCATATCAATGGCACACATTAAAGCATGGCATGTGAACATATCATATATTCAAATCTCAATCTCAATCAATCAAACAAACCACAACCCGCTACCATTCCAATACACTTGCCTCAACCACGGGCGACGGATTGGCGAGATGTAGAAGGCACTCCCGGGGTCACACCACCTGCACATAGGTACCACACACTTACAATCATGTCCACAAAACAGTACGCAAACCCTCATCTACCCCGACATAGCCAACTACTCGCAATACCCAAAAACAGAGTTTCTGTCCCGCCGGGACAGCTGCCTTCCAAAAGGCATAACTTGAGTTCTGGGACTCCGAATCAAATAAAATAGTAGATCCTCACATAGCTTAGGAAATTTCCCAACTTTTTCTAGTCATAGGGAAAGACTGATTCGGAATCTAAAGTTGTTTAATCTACAAAATACCGTGATCTGTTCCAATCACGTCACAAATTTTAACACGCTCGGTAAAACAGTCATAACATTCAAACGGCTTATTGTAATTTAACGTTCTTTATGTCCACTGAAATATAATTAAATTACCTACAACTTCTTCAACAGGCAGCCGACCAAATTCCAATTCTAAATTGGCGAAAAACTGAACCCTAGGTCGACTGCTCATGCTGTCCCAAAACAGAAACGTGGCAACATCTAGATCTAATCCAATCTACTCAATTCCAGTACCACCAATTGATCTAAAATCACGATAAACACCCTTAGAACAGATTCTAGACCAACCCCAGGGATTCCCATGGCCATACCTTCGCCCGACGATCGAAAACCCAACGGATCTCCTCCCGGTTCGCGCGATCTCCTTCCTCGCTCTAAATCCACCGGATCTCCTCGTTGCAGAGCACTCCAATGGACAGATCTTCGAGGTGTTGTGGTGGAGAACTCCCCTAGGGGCAGCAAGGGAGGTGGAGAGGGGAGGAGGGGGGTGGTGGCGCCATGGGGGAAGATGGAGAGGAAGGGGAAGGGTGGAGGCGCATGGGGGGCTAGGGTTGGGAGAGGGAGTTTGGGGCGCACCAAGGGGTGGGGGCCAGATTTGGCTGCCCAAAAGTCCCCCCCTTGGGCCCAAACCCTTCCACCTGAGTCCCAACTCAACCCCCAAGGCCCAAAGTCCCCCGGAGAGGCCCAAAACACCTGAAAACGGCCCAAAAACACGCTATAAATGGCATAATGTAAAGTTGTAACCTCCATTTACATATTTTATAATGTTTTGACCTCAAAATCCACATTTTATAAGATTACGACACTCCGTGGTGTCACATTTTGTCTTGTCCTTGTAAACTTCTTTTTCAAGGGGATCCAGTACAACCATTTTGCTCTTATAGAGTGTAATGGCAAGGAGTATCCAATGGAATCTACATACACAGGTAATATGCCATAGTCATTGTGCTAATATCACAATGAGTAAGGAACAACATCGAGTAATATAACTAACTAGTGAACCACTTACTTGAAGTTGTAGGGTAAAAGTATCAATTCCTTGTCTTGAAGTTTAATGAAAGTATTATATACGTATTCCTCAATGTCATTTGGTGTTCATGCGACTAGAGTTTCACAAACTACTCCTGGGTCAAGGAAACCGACAATAAGTTTTTGTGTTTTCCTTAATTCAATGGTCTCGTACCTACATAATAAAGAAGTTTGACATTACATTTATCGGTATTACATTAATGAAGACAATAATTTATGTAATTCATACTTACAATACCCAACATCTCAAAAGAGACACGTCGAGAGCATCCTGGTAGTACATGCTATGCAAGTTATCAAATTCAACCAAGAAGCACCAATCCCCATGGTGAAAATGCTCCTCTTTAAAAGTTCTAGTGACCGCCTTCGACAGTACGTTCTGGTTGGACCACTCCATGTACCACCTGTGCAATCTTTGCATCATTAATGTTAGGGTACCAAGCATTTCTTCGGTCACAAAAGGGTCCCCATCTCGAATTTTAGTCTTTTGATTTATGCTTGTCCTGCTAATTTCGATTTGCCCTTATATTGTCTAAGCATAATATCATATTCAGTCTTGGTGCCACCTGATGTGGTCGACTGTGCTTGCCTCTTGTTCAATTTCTTTGCACGATACACTTTTGGTTCATCACGTATCTCCTGCGAAGTACTGATAATAGGCATTTGACACTGAGGTGCTGGTGATGACTCCAGAACATCTAATGCAGGAAAGGCCGGCACTTGAAGGTCGAGGACAATGTCACGCTTGCACCACGAAATGAACGTGTGCATTGCACTTCCTAGAGTTGTTACGTCGTCATTTTCGGGTATTTCCAAAATCATGTCGGTGAACTGCGGAAGTACCGTGTCCACCTCGACCTTTGTGTATCCCAGTACGATTGGGGAGTTGTGCAAAACACCCCCTTCTTGGTACGGATAAGCTATGCCTGTAGCAGCCTGAAAGAGATATGTTCATGACAGTAATATTGAGTTGGCACGGTGTTGGTTATTGTATGTCGTCCACGGGATAGTGGGCTAATGTATCTTCTGGCAGTGGTGTGGATGCGCAACTGCTGCGATGGTGCAAGGTGCTTGGGAGAACAATGTTCTCAACTTCTGCATGGCTCATGGCTACTTGTACTTGTCTTTGTACTTGTACTTCTATGGTGCCTTGTAAATCTCGAAGCATTTCTTTCTTCATTAGTTCTCATTCATATTCGGCACGCTCTTCTTTTGCTCTCTTCAGACTCCTGTAAGAGTCGGTATGCTCTAGGAATCCCTTGCTTCAAGGTACCTTAGCCCCAACACCCCGTGTCTGACCAGGGTGCTCTTTGGTTCCTAAGGCCACAGTAAGTTCGTCCTCCTCCCTATCTGGAATGAAAGTGCCTTCTGTAGCCTGGACGGACAACTCTTGGATTCTTTGGGACATCGCTTCATCTTCATTGTTTTTGGAGGACAAGCCCCCACCAGACATGACAGTTGCCCTTGCTAACACATAGTGCTTGACTCGCTTTGGTAGTTCAAACAAGGGACTTCTGCCAGTCGATTGAGTGGCCTCTGCTTCTTGCCTCTCCCATTAGGGAATTATTCCTGCGTACCCACCCGTGCCTAGTCTGTGGGGATGAATGTTCTTTCTGGAGATCTCTTTGTGATCCTCACTTGACTTCATTGCTGATTCATTGGAATTCATCGCCACAAACTCATCCTAGTATGGTTCTAGTTTCGGATAGTCCATAATGGCCGACCGGTTTTTCTTCACATATTTGCAGTTCAACCAGGACTTGAAGTTCTTCCAGCAAGTACCCATGGTCATCAATGCATCCTAACGCACGAGGTTCTCGACTCCTTGGGGGAATTCAAAGATTTGTTTCAGCTATGTCCAAAGGTCATCTTTTGTGACACCACGGAGTGTCGTAACCTTATTTAAGGTGAATGTTGAGGTCAAAAACTTTATGAAATATGAAATTGGAGGTTGAAACCATAAGCTATGAAGTTTTCGTCGATTTAGAATGCAGAATTTTGGAGCTTTTCTCGCTGCTCAGACACAGTTGATGTATGCTATGATGCAACAGATGCAACACGTCACTGCTCAGACCACCGCTAATCAAGTCAATTAGGGACAACGCCAGAATACAAGACTGTCACAGTTCATGAGGACTCATCCACCCACTTTTTCTGGGAATGCCAATCCGTTGGAGGCTGATGATTGGTTAAGGTCAATTGAGAGGAAGCTACACATCGCTCAATGCATGGGAAATGAGAAGGTACTCTACGCTTCTCATCAGTTGGAAGGGACAGCCGCCGAATGGTGGGAGAACTTCTGTGCCACGCAAGAGAACCCTCAAGAGATCACTTGGGAGGAGTTCACAGCTGCGTTTCGTCAGTATCACGTGCCTGAAGGAATCATGGATCTCAAGAAGGAGGAGTTCAGGGCACTAAAGCAGGGTAATCAGCCGGTGGCCGAATACCTGAACAAGTTCACACAGCTGGCACGCTACGCACTTGAGGATGAGCAACAGATAAAGCCAGACAGTCTTGTTTCATGAAGGGACTTAACTCAGCATTGCAGGTGGGATTGATCACCCACACCTTTCCAGATTTCCAAGAGTTGGTGAATAAGGCGCTTATTCTTGAGGACAAGCGCAAGGAACTGGATGAGAACAGGAAGCGCAGGATGCAACAGCAGGGATCACGCCAGGGAACGCAACAGCGTCTGAGAGTTGCACCAAATCAATTTTTCAGATTCCAGCCACAAAATGCAACAAGGACACCGTCACCAGCACCAAGACCCGTCAATCAAAACTATCAGACCCCAGCCCCAGCCAGAAACGCCGCTCCAGGCAGTCAGCAAGGAACAGTGAGACGCTGCTACAACTGCAACGAGCCAGGACACTTTGCCAACAGTTGTCCAAAGAAGACAGCAGGAGTAACTTGATTCGCTTCAACCTGGGATCCACACCAGCTAGGACGCCAGCACCAGGAACCACATCCCAGACTGTGGTGAGAGGCCGAGTCAACCATGTCACCGCGGATGCACTGCAGAATGCTACGGACGTCGTACTGGGTAAGTTGCTAGTCAACTCAGTACCTGCAACAGTTTTGTTTGATTCTGGAGCTTCGCATTCGTTTGTTTCGCAAGGCTTTGCTGCTAAAAATGATTTGGAGATTGCAAGGCTTAAATGCATGCTTTTAGTTCAAACCCCTGGTTCCGAACTCCGAACGGAAGTAGGATGTTCCGGGGTGAGAATACTAATAGATGGGATAGAGTTCCTAGCGAACCTTATTATTTTGGAGACCCAGACCTTAGATGTTATTTTGGGAATGGATTGGTTATCCAAACACAAGGCCGTATTGGATTGTGGACGAAGGACTATCTCAGTTGAGAGCCCGTGGGGAAAGAAAGTGGAATTTCAAGCCACTGCAGTTGGAGATGGACAGATGATGGTTAACAGTACCAAGACAATCAGCATAGAGGATGTCTCAGTAGTAAATGAGTACCCAGATGTTTTCACGAAGATCTACAGTATGCCGCCAGACAGGGACATAGAGTTTGTGATAGAGCTTGTACCTAGTACAGCGCCGATAGCAAAGAGACCTTATCGGATGTCCACCGAAGAATTGGTAGAGATGAAGAAACAGCTTGAAGAGCTAATGGAGAAAGGATTTATCAGACCGAGTTAAATCGCCGTGGTGGCGCCCAGTGTTGTTTGTCAAGAAGAAGGACGGGAGTTTCAGGATGTGCATTGACTACCGTGCACTCAATGAAGTCACCGTGAAGAATAAGTATCCGCTACCCAGGATTGATGATTTGTTTCACCAGCTGAGAGGAGCCGGAGTTTTCTCCAAGATTGACCTAAGATCGGGATACCATCAGTTGAAGATCCGATCAGAGGATATTCCGAAGACCGCATTCTCGTCAAGATATGGACATTACGAGTTCTGATTATGTCCTTTGGTCTGACGAATGCGCCAAAGATATTTCATGAATATGATGAATAAGGTGTTCATGGAATATTTGGACAAGTTTGTTGTCGTGTTCATAGATGATATCCTAATCTACTCCAAGGCAGGAGGATGAACATGCCGAACACTTGAGGCGAGTATTGGAAAAGCCGAGGAACAGCAACTCTTCGCCAAGTTCAAGAAGTGTGATTTTTGGAAGGACAAGGTAGAATTCCTCGGACATGTAATGACCGCATGAAGGAGTCGCCGTAGATCCAAGCAAGGTAGAAGGCGTGTTACATTGGGAGCGTAGAAGACTGTGACCCAGTTCGGAGTTTCCTTGGAATGGCAGGATACTATCGCCCGTTTCATTGAAGGCTTTTCGACAATTGCGAAACCTCTCACGCAATTGCTGAAAAAGGAGAAGAAGTTTGCATGGACGCCTTGAGTGCGAGAAAGGTTTTCAAGAACTCGAAGAAAGCGATTGACATCGGCGCGGTGTTAGTTCTACCTGGATGTTAATCAAATCTTTGATATTTATTGTGACGCATCGCGCCAAGGACTTGGATGTGTCTTGTCTGAGAATGGAAAGGTCGTAAACTTATGCATCAAGGCAGTTGAGGCCGCATGAGGAGAATTATCCGACGCATGACCTAGAGCTAGCTGCCGTAGTGCATGCCTTGAAGATATGGCGTCACTATCTGATCGGGAACAGATGTGAAGTGTATACGGATCATAAGAGTCTTAAGTACATCTTCACCCAATCAGATCTGAATATGAGGCAGAGGAGATGGTTAGAGTTGATCAAGGACTACAATGTTGGAATACATTACCATCCAGGGAAGGCAAACGTAGTAGCCGATGCTCTGAGTCGGAAAAGCCATACGGTGAGTATGTTGCTAGCCACAAGTCAGGATGAGCTATGTGAGGATTTCCAGAGAATGAAGATTGAGATGGTACCTAGCGGATTCTTGGCCGCATTGGAAGTGAAAGCCTACCTTAGAGGACCAGATCCGGGAAGGACAGAAGGATGATGACAAGATCCGCAGGATTAAGACCATCAAGGAGGAAGGCAAGGCAGAGGACTTCAAGTTGGATGAGCAAGGCACGTTATGGATGAAGGATCGGATTTGTGTGCCCAACAAGAAGGAATTAAAGCAACTGATTTTGTAAGAAGCCCATGACTCTAAGTATTCAATTCATCCTGGAAGCGCCAAAATGTATCAGGATTTGAAGGAAAGATTCTGGTGGCCGAGCATGAAGCGTGAAGTCGCCGAGCATGTTGCATTGTGCGACGTATGCCAGAGAGTCAAGGCAATGCATCAGAGACCAGCAGGATTACTACAGCCGCTGAAAATACCTGAGTGGAAGTGGGAGGAAATCGGAATGGATTTCATTACCGGTTTGCCTAAGACTCAAGGAGGTTATGACTCCATATGGGTTATAATGGATCGCTTGACCAAAGTAGCCCATTTTATCCCCGTAAAGACAACCTACTCGGGGGATAAGTTAGCAGAGTTGTATATGACCAGGATCGTCTGTTTGCACGGAGTGCCAAAGAGGATTGTATCGGACAGAGGTACCCAATTTACCTCAAGATTCTGGAATAAGTTGCATGAAGCCATGGGAACCCGTTTGAACTTCAGTACAGCCTATCATCCACAGACGGATGGACAGACCGAAAGAGTCAATCAGATTCTGGAGGATATGCTAAGAGCATGTGCATTGGCTTATGCTACCTCTTGGGATAAGAGTTTGCCGTATGCCGAGTTCAGTTACAATAATAGTTACCAGGCTAGTTTACAGATGTCACCATTTGAGGCACTGTATGGTCGACCCTGTCGGACGCCATTAAACTGGAATGAGACCAGCGAGCGCCGTGTCTTCGGGCTTGATATTCTTCAAGAAGCTGAAGAGCAGATTGCCATGATTAGGGAAAGGTTGAAGATAGCCCAATCACGACAGAAGAGTTATGCTGACAACCGTCGCCGGGATTTGAGTTTTGAACCAGAAGACTATGTATACCTCAGAGTTACGCCTCTCAGGGGAGTTAAGAGGTTCCATGCCAAAGGAAAACTTGCACCCCGTTATGTTGGACCATTTAAGATTTTGAGCCGCATGAGGCTGTTGCTTACCACCGGAGTTACCGATCATTAGCAGGAGTGCATGACGTGTTCCACGTGTCCCAGTTGAAGAAGTGTCTCCGAGTTCCTGAGGAACAGACACCGCTAGAATCAATTGAGTTGCAAGAAGATTTGACTTACAAGGTGCATCCCGTGAAGATTTTGGACACTATGAATCGAGAGACCAGAAATAAGTCAGCCCGCTTCTGTAGAGTTGAGTGGAGCGACCATGCAGAGAGCGAAGCAACTTGGGAGCACGAAGAGGATTTGAAGAAAGAGTTTCCAAACCTATTTTGTAGTAAGCCCTGAATCTCGGGGACGAGATTCTATTAAGGTGGGGAGGTTTGTAACACCCCAAAATTTTTCTTTTCTTAAATTATTGTGTGATTTGGCACTTTGGTGAATTTTTGGAATTTTCTGGAATTTATTTGGATTTATTTGGAATTTATTTGAATTTATTCCATTTTGAAATAATTAAAGAATTAAAATTTGCAAATAAAAATTTGTTGGAAATATTTTATTTGAGTCCAAAATGTTCCAAAATATTTTCCAGAATTTTTCTGGAATTTTTCTGAGTCTTTTGCTATTTTTAATGAATTAAATGAATTACTAGGAATTATTTTAATTATTTAATCACTGGAAAATGCAAGTGGGTTTGTACTGTTCATCCGACCGAGCCCGAGTCAGACTCAGGTCCGAGTCCGACCCGGACCCGACCGAGTCGCGGCTGAGCCCAACCGCGTCGGACGCACTTAACCACCTGCGGAACCGCTGGATCAAGATCCAACGGTCGAGATTCACTCGGACCCGACCGAGCTGTATCCGACCCGAACCCGTTCGCCCGCATGATCGTGGCCGTTGATCACGCCACGTGGACGGCGGTGGTTCATCGTCTCCCTCCGAGTTGCGGCCGGACTCCGCCGCCGCGTAGATCTAGGGTTCCGCCTCGGGCACGAACGCCGAGAGGCTATTTAAGGCCCGGGTCACACCCCAAGGTCGGCCCTGACCTTGCGCATCCGTAGCCCCTACTCACCAAGGCAGATCCGCCGCCGTTTAGCCACGATAGCTCGCCGTAGTTGCGCGCCGCTTCGCCACGGTTTTTGCTTCATCCCGCCGTCAACCGCCGTCCCCAGCCACCGTTGAGCCCAGATCCAGAATCCCCAGACCGAGATGCACCCGTGGAGCCAACTCATCTCGCCGGAGGAGCCCCGAAGCGCCACGCGAGTGGTCGTCATCTCCGTCTCCGGCTGCTGCAGCTCCGCCGCGTCGCCATCGACCTTGCGAGCTCTGTGCGCCGTCCGATCTTGATCGTGCGGTTGAGGTGAGTTCACGTGTTTCCAAACCCGATTAGATCTGGACCGTTGGAACAAGATCCAACGGCCCACGATCATCACGTGCGGTAGCAGCGTCAGCGTAGGGTTAGATCTGGACCGTCCGATCTAGATCGAACGGCCCATGATCACCGTGTGGTTTTCAACGTGTTAACCCTGGATCTAATCACGGCCGTTGATTTTCAAATCAACGGACATGATCGCGCCACGTGTCCAGGGAGCCGAACCACCGCGCCACGCCGGGCGCAGGCTGGCAGGTCACCGACACGCCGCCAGCGTGTCGGCCGACACCGTGGCGGCACCCATGGCGTCATCGGTGGGTCCCACTCGCCGATCAGGTGAGCCCCGCTGACGTCAGCAATGACGTCACCCGAGGGGACCCACCTGTCAGCGACACGTAGAGCCGTGGACCGAGTCCACGGTGGACCAAGCCAAACCATGGACCACGTCCATGGACCGGCTGACGTCAGCCGCCCAATCAGAGGCTGCCACGTGTCCTCGCTGACGCAATAATTAATTTCCGAAAAAGAAAATGATTTATTAATTCGAAATAATGATTTCAGATTTTGTTTCAAACTTCAAACGCTTATAACTTTTGCGTTTCAACTCCGATTTGAGTGATTCAAATTTCTAAATTTGTATAAAATTGAGATCTACCTAATTATGAATTTTATTTAATTTTTGGACTAAAGTTTTCCTCTGTAATATTATTTAATTGATTATTTAAACTTCGAAATGCTATAACTTTTGCATTTTAACTCCGAATTTGACAATTCCAGTTTCTAAAAATTCATAAAATTATGCTCTCTCTGTTTATGGACTTTATTTGGATGTTTGGATGTTTTTGTCTACTGTTTTATTCATTGGTTGCTATTTGCACGCTTTACGAGTAGACGTTGAAGTGCCGGAAGGATTCGAAGGAGAAGTATTGACTCAGGATCCAACTCAAGACCAAGAACAAGTACTTTTTGAAGGCAAGTTGTGCTTTGACCATGTTGATCCTATTTTGAAACCTATTTTGATTTAACCTATTGCATGCTAGTTCAATTAGAAAATACTTTATTTAAATATGGGGGATCAGATAAATACCAATTTGCTGTATGACACCTTGATTATTTAAATATGTACCATGACCCTTGTCACCCTAGTTGTGGATTACTAGTTGGACATTATTAAATTGCCAACATGGGTTTTAGACCGTTGTAGTATACTGCTTAGACCTGCTACGTGCTCATGACATGATTTTGGACAATCAAATGTTAATATTGACTTAATGATATATATTGAACCTGTTTTGGAAAGGTATCATGTGATGTTGATGGCACGTGGTGCATGGTAATCAACTGGGGTTTGATAAATAGCTTTTCGACCGGGGCATGTGGCAAGAATAATCAGGTGGGCCAGTTGTGGCATTGGGAATGTTGGTTTGGTTCTTCGGGTAGTCTTGCCCTGGTCACCCTAAGGACTTCACCTTGCAAGCCTTTGAACTGGGTCTAACGTG
The DNA here is from genome assembly GCA_036346355.1 of Rhipidocladum racemiflorum. Taxonomy (NCBI): domain Eukaryota; kingdom Viridiplantae; phylum Streptophyta; class Magnoliopsida; order Poales; family Poaceae; genus Rhipidocladum; species Rhipidocladum racemiflorum. The sequence goes on along the minus strand of CM070577.1, from coordinate 52,537,664 downwards.
CAACCACATGTCTGTAATGGGACGGACCTAGTTGACTAAGTTGCTAATAATGTACCTGTGGGACCTCAGGAGGTAAACTACACCCTTTGTGTAAGTTGTACGGGGGAGCGTACCGGGGCTGCGGCCAGGTACCCATCTAACGGTTGATTGGCCTAAACTTCGCCTTAGCTAAGGGAAGGGTTAGTGTGCAATAACCGGGGAGGACCACTTGTATTGTTAGAAGTTTTCGAAAGACTTTGTTACTGAACTTCGCCTTTGTGGTGTTTGACTGTATCTTGTGGGTAAAGTGCATAACCTCTGCAGAGTGTAGAATCTATTCGAATAGCCGTGTCCGCGGTATTGGACATCGCTCGGGAATTACAGTCAAGGGTTAGATTTTCTCAAAAATAACTTGGACTTGAAAGGTTGGGTTTGGTTTAATAATGATGTTGATGGAAATGTGGACTAGGATGGGAAAGATGTTTATTAAAATCCTTGAAAAGTTATTTATGCTATACTTGCTTATACTGCTTTCGAATCTACTTATGCTACTTGTCAAATGCTGTTTACTGCAAATATACCTTGAGCTATTCCTTTGTATCAAGCCATGCATATAGTCTATTAGCCTGCATTCTGTGCATGACTTGCTGAGTACCAAGTACTCACCCTTGCCACAATACCACACCAGTTGAAGAGGAGACTACACCAGCTTTGGAGGAGGAGCTCCACGAGGAACCGTCTACTTAGGGAGCGAGCCCAGTCAGTTGCCTGTGGTATACTGGATGGCGCCACGAAGTTATCTTATTTTCCGCTGCTACTATTTCTCTCTTAATAAGTTTCGCCCTGCGTGGCGTATATTTGTAACTTGACCATAAGGTCGAGTAACCAGTTTGACTATTTAATTAAAGTACTTTATTAGTATCGAGTGGTATGATTGTGATATTTACCGATGTTAAGACTGTGTGCACTAGCGCGTTCCTGGACTAGTGCTGAATACACAGAGGGTCCGGATTTGCAAATTTGGGTCCCGACAAGAGGGTGCACACCGACGGGTGTGTACTCAACCATACCGGTATGAGTTTCCAAGGAGATATGAGCATCGCATCGCATCGCATTGCATACATTATGATGATGATAATGATTTGTGAACATGGATGAGATGATATACATGATGTGAGTTGTTGTAGCCATGTAATTGTTTATGTTTGTACCGTTGCAATATACTTGCTGGGTGATGAACTCACGCTTGTGTTTATGTTGTTTATTTTTAGGTACCATGACACCGGCATATGGGAAGGGGAAATAGCTACACAACTTCACGTAGTCCAGCCACATTTACTATTGTTTAGTCAATGTGACACCACGGAGTGTCGTAACTTTATTTAACGTGCTTGATAAGGTTAATTACAGTATGAGATGTGGAAATAAGGTTAAAACCATAGGAATTGGAGGTTAATAACGTTTCCGGGCCGATTCCGGGCCGTTTCCGGGGTTTTGGGCCTTTCCGGGGGGTTTTTGGGCCTTAAAGAGGGGTTGTGGGCTTTGGTGGGATGGATTAGGGCTCCTTCTAGGACACGGATTCCATGTTGGGGGCTGGTGGGAGGGCTTTCCCAGCCCTTAAGTGCGCCCCCACCCCCCCTTTTGCGCCCCACACCCTCCACCTCTCCCTTCCCCCTAGCCCTAGCCGCCCCACCCCACCCCCTAGCCGTGCGCCCCCCCTCCACCTCTCCACCTCCACACCACCTCTCCTCCACCCCTTGCTGCCCTAGGGTGGCCACCCCACCCCTGCACCTCGTGGAATCATCCCGTGGAGCGAGGAGCGTGGAGCGAGGAGCGATCCGCGAGGAGATTGATTGGAGTTTTCGGGCGTCGGGCAAAGGTATGATCATGGGGTTCCCTGGGATTGATCCAGGTACTGTTATTGAGGTGATTATCAAGTTTTTAAATCAATTTGTGGTGCTGGATTGGAGTAATTTGGGTTAGATCTAGACGTTGCCACGTTTCTGTTTTGGGACAGCATGAGCAGTCGACCTAGGGTTCCTGTTTTCGCCAATTTAGAATTCGAATCTGACTTTACGGATTTTTAATAAGTTGTAGATAATTTTATTATCTTTCCGTGCATATAAAGAACGTTAAATTCCGCCCAGACGTTTGAAAGTTATGACTGTTTTACCGAGCGTATTAAAATCTGTGACGCGATTGGAATAGATCTCGGTAATCTGTAGATTAAACAACTTTAGAGGCTGAATCAGTCTTTCCTTATACCTAGAGAATGTTGGGAAATTTCCTAAGCTACGCGGGCATGTACTCGTTTAATTGATTCGGAGTCCCAGAACTCAAGTTATGCCTTTTGCAAGGCTGCTGTCCCGCCGGGACAGAACCTCTGTTTTTAGGTTTTGCGAGTAGTTGGCAATGTCAGGTTAGATGGGGGTTTGCGTACTGTTCTATGGTTATGATTGTGAGTGTGTGATACCTATGTGCAGGTGTGCGACCCCGGGAGTGCCCTCTACTTCCCGCCAATCCGTTGCACGTGGTTGAGGCAAGTGTGTTGTGATGGATTGCGAGTTGTAGGTTGCATGTTGAGACTAGATGGAATTGTCTACATGTTATATGTCTACTTGCCATGCTTTTATGATTGCCAACGATATGATGAGCATGTTTATTATGTTATGATGCCATGTGTTAAATATGTGAGTTAAACATGATGTTGGCATAATTGCATACATGACATGTTACATGGCTCGGGCGGTGAGAAAGTCATTAACTAATCCGGGAAGGTCGGTGAGAAAGTTATGACTAATCCGGAGAGCCAATAGAGTAAGTCCTACATCGTGATTCCATCTACCGTGGGTTGTGGAAGCGAGGAGTAGGCACCCTCCATCTTCGGGATGGAAGGGGGGAGAGGGTGCACACCGACGGGTGTGTACTCAACCATACCGGTATGAGTTTCCAAGGAGACATGAGCATTGCATTACATTGCATACATAATGATGGTGATAATGTTAAGTGTTCATAAATGAGATGTTATACATGATTGGAGATGTTATTGCCATGATATTGTTCTTATTGTCCATTACAATATGCTTGCTGAGTTTCGAACTCACGCTTGTGCTTTCTTGTTGTTTTAGGTACCATGAGAACGGCATGCGAGGAAGGGAGATAGTCACACGCCTACACTTAGCTTCACCATAATGATTCCACAAGTCGTTCTATTAGTTTGATAATAAATTGCGTGTGATAATCAATGCTTTAATGTTTAGCTTTACTTTTTGAGAGGTTATTTGTTCATGTGACACTTGGAGACATTAAGTGCTTGATGTTAGACTTATATTGTCGTTAAGTCTTTATTTATTGCTGCTTTAGATGTCTCTCATATTGTCTTATAATGCTATATTGTTGTTGCTCCCTAAATTCATGTTAAAACAAAGGAGGTGCTGCCGAAATCTCGGTTTTTAGCCTATGCGCCTTTGCTGGAATTTTATGTTAAATGTGGTATTTAGATGTTGTTTAGCTTATGTTTGGTAGCATTCTGGCATATTAAATGCCGGGGTGTTACAGTTGGTATCAGAGCGGGCTGTAGGTCCTTGGAATGAGTATTTTTAGTGTCATACCTTAAGTTGCAACTAAAACATGATGTGGAATAACTTAGAAACATGGCTTAGGTTCTAACTAAAACTTTGTTATAGGATAGCAACATTAAAACTTGCAAAAGTGGTATAACTAATCTAAAATTTGACACACTTGGTTGCACAGTAGGATGGGGTTTTGGTTCATCATTGCATCGCGCTTGATTATATGATAAAGAATATGTCTATGATGATGCTTGATCTATGTTCTTGGTTGTGTGATGTTGTGTTTATGTTTTTGTGTTTGGATGGTTGTCATGCAAGCAGCCATGCCGAGGGGTAGAGGCCGTGGAGGCCGGGCGAGGCTCCCAGGAGTTGAGGAGTCTGTTCTTTGAGGGTAGCGTTTCGCTCAATGCTCGTGGGCCGGCTCAGAGGAGCTTCCGGCTACCTGATCGGGTGCGGGGTGCCCGCCGCCAATGATGATTTAGTTCAGGCTCTGCAGAGGGAGATTCAGAGCTGCGCCCGGCCAGCGGGCAGCCCCTATTTGTTGTGCCTCCCCTGCAGATGGCCCGATTGTTGCCCCGCTGCGCGGAGCCGAGGATGAGTCTCCGGAGTGGATGTCCCTCCGTCTTGACACTTTTGACGGAGCGGGCACGCCGATCCATCCGCAGATTGGCTGCGGTACATGGAGAGGCGCTTGAGGTCCTAGAGTTGACCTCGGTCCGCAGGGCTCGCTTTGTGGCCTTTCACCGAAAGGCCAAGGCGATATCTGGTGGGAGGGGTTACGGCTGCTAGAAGCCCGATCTTGGTCGATCACCTGGGAGGATTTTGTGGCTCGCTTAGAGCCAAGTTCTACCCGAGTCTTTTCTTGAGAGGATGGAGCATACTCGGCGACTCTTTCCCAGGAAAGAGGTCGGTGGCGAGTATGAGGTGGAGTTCAACAGCGTGGTGCGCTTCATGCCGGCCGTAGCGACCAGCAGCGAGGAGAAGGCGAGGAGGTTCCGTAGGGGCCTCAACCAGGAGTTCAGAGTTGTCATGGGGCGTCGTCCTCGTGACTTCTGCTCCGTGGTGTAGCGGCGAAGGGCATGGAGCTCGAGTTGGAGTTCTCCGGGAGAAGCAAAACCCGGGTGGTTCAAGTTCTGCGGCCCCGGTGGGGGCCGAAGAGGACCTTTGGTGGAGGAGGTGGGTCTTCTCGGCCGACCTTCAAGAAGTTCAAGGGGGACAGGGCTCCTCCTCAAGGGCTAATATGGGGCCGCCCAGTCGTCTTCTTCACGGCGGTGTTCGTCTGTGCCGGGCAGGGCATGAAGTGTTTCAAGTGCGGTGGTGAGCACAAGGCTTGAGTGTGGTTGGGCCGGAGTTGCAACCACTGCGGGCAAGCCCGGCCACATGGGACGAAGTCTGCCGGATGAATCCCGATAGCATCATCAAGTGGGAGACGGTGCCTTCTCCTCCCACTCCGGGCGTCTTCCGTGAGGATCGGTGCACATGATGGCTGCTCCTGTTTCTCACCGCCCTTTTAAGTGGCGCCACCGGCCAGCGTCTTGGTGCCGCAGCCGTCTGCTCCTCCTCGATTGCCTCCTCCGCCCCAGCTTTGTTGGGGCATCGGCCGAGTCGAACTCCCTCGTCTCGGCGCCACCAGGAGTGTACGCTTTGCCGACCGCCGAGTCAGCCGGGCATCCAGAGGTGGTTTCAGGTACTCTGCTCGTGGATTCTGTTGATGCCTTTGTTCTATTTGACTCTGGAGCATCCTATTCCTTTGTGTCGTCTGAGTTTGCTAGTAGAGCTAAGTTGGAAGTTCAGCGGATTTCTGAGTCCGTGTTAGTCAGTTCTCCTGGGGGTTTGATTGCTAGCTCTTCGGTTTGCCCGGGTTGCACCATTTCCATTGATGATGAGGTTTTCTTTGCCAATCTTATGGTGATCCAGTTGGCTCCTTTTGATGTCATTTTGGGCATGGACTGGCTGCATCAGTACCGTGCTAAGATCTGTTGTTTCTGGAAGACAGTTGCCTTGCAGGCCCCGTCCAGGGTAGAGTTGACCTTTCAGGGTGGTATACCCTCCAGTTCCGTCTTTGCTTTGACTAGTCTGTTTTCTGGTCGCCATTTGAGGTTGTTGGGTTTCCTCATGACTTTGTCTGAGAAACCATCTTCTTCAGTTTCCATTGAGGAGATTCCTGTAGTGAAGGAGTTCGTTGATGTGTTCCCTGACGAGTTGCCTGGTCTACCTCCTGTGAGGAATGTGGAGTTTCGTATTGATCTTGTTCCTGGCACTCGACCTATTTCTATCTCTCCATACCGCTTGGCTCGTCCTTTTCAAGACGAGTTGAAGAAGCAGTTGGAGGATCTGTTGGCCAAGGGCTTTATTCGGCGTAGCGTTTCGCCATGGGGAGCACCCGTCCTCTTCGTCTCGAAGAAGGATGGAAGTTGGCGTATGTGCATTGATTATCGTGCTCTTAATCAAGTGACAGTCAAGAACAAGTATCCTTTGCCTCGCATCGAGGATCTGTTTGACCAATCAAGGGAGCAAAGGTGTTCTCAAGATTGATCTTGATCGGGTACAATCGGATCCGTGTGAGGGAGCGGGACATTGAGAAGATCGCTTTCTCCACTAGGTATGGGCATTATGAATTTAAAGTTATGTCTTTTGGACTAACTAATGCTCCTATTTGTCTTTATGGAGGCAATGAACAAGATGCTACACAAGTACCTTGATGAGTTTGTGGTAGTGTTCATCGATGACATTCTGGTTTACTCTAAATCAGAAAAGGAGCACAAGCGACATTTGAGGCTTGTGCTGAGCACCTTGAGGGAGAACCAGTTCTTTGCTAAGCTGAAAAAGTGCGAGTTCTGGATTTCAGAAGTGGGTTTTCTTGGCCACATCATCAATCCAGAGGGCATATTTGTAGATCCTAGCAAAGTCTCAGCGGTTTTGGATTGGAAGAGGCCTTCCAATGTCAAAGAGGTGCGTAGTTTCCTTGGGTTGGCTGGCTACTATCGGCGTTTTGTGCAGGATTTCTCTATCATTGCCAAGCCACTTTCGCAGCTGACTCAGAAGGGGATGAAATTCCAGTGGACTGCAGAGTGTGAGCACAGTTTCTGCACTTTGAAGGAGAAGTTAGTGACTGCTCCAGTTCTTACCCTTCCCGAGCCGGGGGAGCGCTTCACTGTTTATTCTGATGCTTCTCGTTTGGGACTTGGTTGTGTGCTCATGCAAGATGGCAAGGTGATTGCTTATGCTTCGAGGCAGTTGAAAAAGCATGAGCAGAACTATCCCACACATGATCTTGAGCTAGCCGCCGTGGTGTTTGCATTGAAGCTATGGAGGCATTACCTGTACGGCGAGTCTTGTGATATTTTCAATGATCACAAGAGCCTCAAGTACATCTTTACCCAGAAAGATTTGAACTTGAGGCAGAGGAGGTGGCTAGAATTGATAAAGGATTATGACCTCACAATCCAGTATCATCCGGGGAAGGCAAATGTGGTGGTGGCGCTCTCGCCGCAGGACAATGCCCCTGTTGTTGATTGTCTTGTTGCTGATTTTGAGCGTTTGGGGGTCTCCCTCGCTTATGGGACCGTGCAAGCTGAAACTCGATTGATTCTTGAGTCGATTCCCGGCGTGTGCGGGAGGCCCAAAGAAGATGACCGTTTGCTCCAAAGAAAGTAGGAAACGCTTTGGGGATGGCAAGACCGAGACTTTACCGTTGATGATGCGGGAGCTTTGAGGTTTCGTGGCCGTGCAGGCGTGCCTCGAAATCTCAAGCGAAAGAAGACATTCGAAGAAGCTCATCGCACCGTACCACGGTCCATCCTGGGAGACCAAGATGTCTGAGGACTTGAAGAAGAATTTCTGGTGGAAAAGGATGAGAGTGGATATTGCCAAGTATGTGGCGTCTTGTGGGATTTGCCAGAAGATCAAGGCTGAGCATAAGCGTCCCGGTGGCCTGTTGCAGCCTTTGGAGATTCCTGTGTGGCCATGGGATGACATCTCCATGGATTTCGTGGTTGGCTTACCTCGTACTCCACGAGGGAAGGATGCTGTTTGGGTTGTGGTGGACCGTCTCAGCAAGTCTGCGCATTTCATTCCCATCCACACAACCAATTCAGCGAGCGAGTTGGCTCCCATCTATGTGCGGGAGATTGTGAGACTGCATGGTGTACCCAAGACCATTATTTCTGATCGGGATGCGAAGTTCGTCTCCATGTTCTGGGAGAGTTTGCAGAGTGCTTTGGAGTGCAGCGGCTTCGCCTTAGTACCGCTTTTCACCCTCAGACAGATGGGCAGTCTGAGCGTACCATCCAAACTTTGGAGGACATGCTCAGGGCCTGTGTGATGGCTTGGAAGGGTAGCTGGGAAGACCATTTGCCCCTTGCAGAGTTTGCTTACAATAACAGCTATCATTCCAGCATCCGGGCTGCTCCTTATGACGTACTGTATGGCCGGAAGTGCAGATCACCACTTTGTTGGGAGGCCGTGGGCGAGAGAGCTATTCTCGGACCGGATTGGGTTCAGCAGACTATTGATCACGTGTCGGAGGTTCGGCAGAACCTTCTCGCAGCACAGAGCAGACAGAAAAGCTATGCTGATGTGAGGCGGCGAGACTTGGAGTTTGAGGTGGGTGATAGCGTACTCTTGCGAGTATCTCCCACCAAGGGTGTGGTGCGTTTTGGCACCAAAGGAAAGCTCAGTCCGAGGTATGTTGGGCCTTTTCCTATCATCGCCCGAGTTGGTAGGCTGGCCTATCGTCTGGAGCTACCGGAATCCATGCAAGGTGTGCATAATGTGTTCCATGTCTCGATGTTGAGGAAATACTTGCATGATCCAGAGTTGGTGGTTCCGTTGGAACCATTGGTGCTTGAGCAGGACCTCACCTTCGAGTCCCGTCCTGTGGAAATTCTGGGGACTTCGGAGCGAGTGATGAAGAACCGGACGCTCAAGTTCGTTAAAGTATTGTGGTCACATCAGACCGAGAGAGAAGCGACTTGGGAGCTGGAATCTCGCATGCGTGAGAAGTATCCCGAGCTTTTCGCCTCAGGTAGGAGTTGTGAAAACCTAGCTATCTTCGGTTTTGCTGCGTTGCGTGTTGGTGCGATTAGATTCGAGGTCGAATCATGTTGAAGGGGGGAAGAATGTGACACCACGGAGTGTCGTAACTTTATTTAACGTGCTTGATAAGGTTAATTACAGTATGAGATGTGGAAATAAGGTTAAAACCATAGGAATTGGTGGTTAATAACGTTTTCGGGCAGATTCCGGGGTTTTGGGCCTTTCCGGGGGGTTTTTGGACCTTAAAGAGGGGTTGTGGGCTTTGGTGGGATGGATTAGGGCTCCTTCTAGGACACGGATTCTGTGTTGGGGGCTGGTGGGAGGGCTTTCCCAGCCCTTAAGTGCGCCCCCACCCCCCCTTTTGCGCCCCACACCCTCCACCTCTCCCTTCCCCCTAGCCCTAGCCGCCCCACCCCACCCCCTAGCCGTGCGCCCCCCCTCCACCTCTCCACCTCCACACCACCTCTCCTCCACCCCTTGCTGCCCTAGGGTGGCCACCCCACCCCTGCACCTCATGGAATCATCCCGTGGAGCGAGGAGCGATCCGCGAGGAGATTGATTGGAGTTTTCGGGCGTCGGGCAAAGGTATGATCATGGGGTTCCCTGGGATTGATCTAGGTACTGTTATTAAGGTGATTATAAAGTTTTTAGATCAATTTGTAGTGCTGGATTGGAGTAATTTGGGTTAGATCTAGACGTTGCCACGTTTCTGTTTTGGGACAGCATGAGCAGTCGACCTAGGGTTCCTGTTTTTGCCAATTTAGATTTCGAATCTGACTGTACGGACTTTTAAGAAGTTGTAGATAATTTTATTATCTTTCCGTGCATATAAAGAACGTTAAATTCTGCTCAGCCGTTTGAAAGTTATGACTGTTTTACCGAGCGTATTAAAATCTGTGACGCGATTGGAATAGATCTCGGTAATCTGTAGATTATAGAGGCCGAATCAGTCTTTCCTTATACCTAGAGAAAGTTGGGAAATTTCCTAAGCTATGCGGGGATGTACTCGTTTAATTGATTCCGAGTCCCAGAACTCAAGTTATGTCTTTTGCAAGGCTGCTGTCCCGCCGGGACAGAACCTCTGTTTTTAGGTTTTGCGAGTAGTTGGCAATGTCGGGTTAGATGGGGGTTTGCGTACTGTTCTGTGGTTATGATTGTGAGTGTGTGATACCTATGTGCAGGTGGTGCAACCCCGGGAGTGCCCTCTACTTCCCGCCAATCCGTTGCACATGGTTGAGGCAAGTGTGTTGTGATGGATAGCGAGTTGTAGGTTGCATGTTGAGATTAGATGGAATTGTCTACATGTTATATGTCCACTTGCCATGCTTTTATGATTGCCAACGATATGATGAGCATGTTTATTATGTTATGATGCCATGTGTTAAATATGTGAGTTAATGTAACACCCCAAAATTTTGCTTTCTTGAATTCATGTGTGATTTGGCACTTTGGTGAATTTTTGGAATTTTCTGGAATTTATTTGGATTTATTTGGAATTTATTTGAATTTATCCCATTTTGAAATAATTAAAGAATTTAATTTTGCAAATAGAATTTTGTTGGAAATATTTTATTTGAGTCCAAAATGTTCCAAAATATTTTCCAGAATTTTTCTGGAATTTTTCTGAGTCATTTGCTATTTTTAATGAATTAAATGAATTACTGGAAATTATTTTAAATATTAAATCGCTGGAAATTCAACTCGAGTCGGTTACTGTTCATCCGACCGAGCCCGAGTCGAACTTCGAGTTCGAGTCCGACCGAGCCGATTGACTCGGCCAACCCACTCCTAAACCTAATCAATCCCAACCGTTGGATCAAGATCCAACGGTGAGATCCGCCCGTCTGGGATTCGAGCCGTATCCGGCCGGATCCGATCGCGCCCGTCGCGATCGTGGCGTTGATCGTGCCACGTGGACGGCTGAGCGTCGTCGTCTTCGCCGAGACCGAGCCGGACTCCGCCGCCGCGCCCGCCGCCGTGTAGAACTAGGTTTCCGTCTCGGGCACGAACGCCGAGGCTATTTAAAGCGTGAGACGTCCCCCGAGGTTGCCCTCATCTTTGCGCACCCGTTCCCCCGAGCCATCTCGCCTGAGCCGTCGCCGTTTGCCCGTACGTGCTCGCCGGAGTTGGAGCCCTGTGCGCAGCGGTTGAACGCCGATTCCGCCGCCGTCCGTCGTCTTCCGCCGAGAAGGAGCCCAGATCCGGAACCACCGTGACGAGACGCACCCGAAGGAAGGATTCATCTCGCCGGAGCAACCCCGAAACGCCGTCGGGCTCGTCATCGTTCTCGTCTCCGGTGCCCAGGCCTCGCCGCGTCATCGCCGGACTTCGCGAGCTCGGTGAACCGTCAGATCCAGATCGGACGGTTGAGGTGAGTTCACGTGTTCCAAACCCGATTAGATCTGGACCGTTGGATCAAGATCCAACGGTTCACAATTGCCACGTGCCGTAGCAGTGCTATTATAGGATTAGATCTGGACCGTCCGATCTAGATCGAACGGCCCACGAGCATCGAGTAGTTTCAACGTGTTAAACCCTGGATCTAATCCGCCGTTGATTTTCAAACCAACGGCCGAGATTGCGCCACGTGTTGGGAAGGTGGACCGACGCGGCGGTCAGCGTCGCTGGCGTGTGGCGCGTGTCCACGACTGCGGGCCCCGCATGTCGAGGGCCCACACGTCGGTAGCGTTTGCGTGAGACCCCGCGATCGACAGTGGGTCCCACTGTCGACCTCACCCGAAGCCGTGGGACCGGTCCACCGTGGACCAAACCGCGCCGTGAGCCGAGCCCATGAGCCGGTGGCGTCGACCAACCAATCGAGGCTGCCACGTGTCCTTGCTGACGCAATAATTAATTTCCGAAAAAGAAAAATGATTTATTAATTCGAATAATGATTTCAGATTTTGTTTCAAACTTCAAACGCTTATAACTTTTGCGTTTCAACTCCGATTTGAGTGATTCAAATTTCTAAATTTGTATAAAATTGAGATCTACCTAAATATGAATTTTATTTAATTTTTGGACTAAAGTTTTTCTCTGTAATATTATTTAATTGATTATTTAAACTTTAATAAATCATAACTTTTGCGTTTTAACTCCGAATTTGACGATTCCAGTTTCTAAAAATCCAGAAAATTTTGTTCTTTCTGTTTATGGATTTTATTTGGAGTTTTGGGATGTTTTTGCCTATTGTTTATTTGTGTTTTGCTATTTGCACGCTTTACGAGTAGACGTTGAAGTGCCGGAAGGATTCGAAGGAGAAGTATTGACTCAGGATCCAACTCAAGACCAAGAGCAAGTACTTTTTGAAGGCAAGTTGTGCTTTGACCATGTTGATCCTATTTCAAAATCTATTTTGATTTAAACTATTGCATGCTAGTTCAATTAGAAAGATACTTTGTTTAAACATGGGGATTAGATAAATACCAATTTGCTATATGACACCTTGATTACTTAAGTATGTGCCATGACCCTTTGTCACCCTAGTTGTGGTTTACTAGTTGGACATTATTAAATTGCCAACATGGGTTTAGACCGTTGTAGTATCTTTGCTTAGACACACTACGTGCTCATAACATGATTTTGGACAATCAAATGTTAATATTGACTTAATGATATATTGAACCTGTTTTGGAAAAGTATCATGTGATGTTGATGGCACGTGGTGCATGGTAATCAACTGGGGTTTTGATAAACGATTTTCGGCCAGGGCATGTGGCAAGAGTAATCAGGTGGGCCAGTTGTGGCATTGGGGATGTTGATTTGGTTCTTCGGGTAGTCTTGCCCTGGTCACTCTAAGGACTTAACCTTGCAAGCCTTTGAACTGGGTCATACTTGCAACCACATGGCTGGAATGGGACGGCCCTAGTTGACTAAGTCGCTAAGGACTCACTTGTGGAGCCTTAGGGTGTCAATTACACCGTTTGTGTGATTGTACGGGGAAGCGTATCGTGGCTGTGGCCAGATACCCATCTAACGGTGTGTTGGTCCCATACTTCGCCTTGGCTAAGGGAAGGGATGGTGTAGAGCACGAACCGGAGAGGACCACCTGTGTTGTTTGAAGCTTAGAAAGGCTTTGTTACGAACTTCGCCTTTGTGGTGTTTGACTGTATCTTGTGGGTAAAGTGCATAACCTCTGCAGAGTTTGGAATCTATTTAAATAGCCGAGTCCACGGTACTGGACAATGCTCGGGAATTACAGTCAAGGGTTAGACTTTCTGAAAATAACTTGGATTTGAAAGGTTGGTTTGGTGTAGTAATAAAGATGATGGAAATGTGGTTTAGGATGGGGAAAAATGTTATTTAAACTTCTTGAAAAGTTATTTATGCTTTACTTGTTTCTACTGCTTTCGAATCTATTTATGATACTTGTCAAATGCTGCTTACTGCAAATATACCTCAAGCTATTCCTTTGTACCAAGCCATGCATGTAGTATATTAGCCTGCATTCAATGCATAGGAAATGAGAAGGTACTCTACGCTTCTCATCAGTTGGAAGGAACAGCCGCCGAATGGTGGGAGAATTTCTGTGCCACGCAGGAGAACCCTCAAGATATCACTTGGGAAGAGTTCACAGCTGCATTCGGCGATTATCACGTGCTGAAGGAATCATGGACCTTAAGAAGGAGGAGTTCAGAGCACTCAAGCAAGGTAATCAGCCGGTGGCCGACTACCTGAACAAGTTCACCACAGCTAGCACGCTACGCACTGAGGATGTAGCGACGAGATAAATCCAGGCAGTCGTTTTATGAAGGACTCAACTCGGGATTGCAAGTAGGGTTGATCACCCACACCTTTCCGGATTTCCAAGAGTTGGTGAATAAGGCGCTTATTCTTGAGGACAAGCGCAAGGAACTGGATGAGAACAGAAGCGCGAGGATGCAACAAAGAAGGATCACGCCCGAACGCATATGGCGCTGAGAGTTGCACCAAATCAATTCTTGATTCCAACCACAGAATGCAACAAGGACACCATCCTCGACCAAGACACATCAACCAAAACTACCGGACCCAGCCCCGCTAGAAACACTACTCGAGCGATCGGCAAGGAACAGTGAGGCAGCTGCTACAAGCGCAACGAGCCAGGACACTTTGCCAACAGTTGTCCCAAAAGACAAAGCAGGAGTGACCCCGATTCGCTTCAACCTAGGAACAACCCAGCTAGGGCGCCCGGCACTGAGAGCCACACCCAGGCCGTGGTGAGAGGCCGAGTCAACCATGTCACCGCAGATGCACCGCAGAATGCTACTGAGACGTCAGACTTGGGTAAGTTACTTGTTAACTCGATACACCTGTGATTTTGTTTGACTCTGGAGCTTCAGATTCGTTTGTTTCGCAAGGCTTTGCTACTAGAAATGATTTGAGGATTGCAAGACTTAAGTGCATGCTTTTAGTTCAAACCCACAGTTCGAACTCCGAGCGAAAGTAGGATGTTAGGGGTGAGAATACTAATAGGTGGAATAGAATTCCTAGCAAACCTTATAATTTTGGAGACCCAGACCTAGGCGTCATATTGGGAATGGATTGGTTATCAAAGCACAAGGCCGTATTGGATTGTGGGCGAAGGACTATCTCGATTGAGAGCCCGTGTGGGAAGGAAGTGGAATTTCAAGCCACTTGTAGTTAGAGATGGACAGCTTGATGGTTAACAGTACCAAGGCAATCGGCATAGAGGATGTCCCGAGAGTGAATGAGTACCCGATGTTTTTCCCAAAGATCTACAGTATGCCGCTGAGACAGGGGACATAGAGTTTGTGATAGAGCTTGTACAGTGCAAAGACCGATAGCAAAGAGACCCTATCGGATGTCCACCAAGGAGTTGGTAGAAATGAAGAAACAGCTAGAAGAGTTAATGGAGAAAGGATTTATCGGACCGAGTTAAATGCCGTGGGGAGCACCAGCTTTGTTTGTGAAGAAGAAGGACGGAGTTTCAGGATGTGCATTGACTACCGTGCACTCAATGAAGTCACCGTGAAGAATAAGTATCCGCTACCCAGGATTGATGATTTGTTTGATCAGTTGAGAGGAGCCGGAGTTTTCTCCAAGATTGATCTCGAGATCGGGATACCATCGATTGAAGATCCGATCGTAAGATATTCAAGACTGCATTCTCGTCAAGATATGGACATTACGAGTTTCTGATTATGTCCTTTGGGTGACGAATGCGCCCGGCTTATTTCATGAATATGATGAATAAGGTGTTCATGGAATATTTGGACAAGTTTGTCGTCGTGTTCATAGACGATATCCTAGTCTACTCCAAGACAGAGGATGAACATGCCGAACACTTAAGGCGAGTTTTGGAAAAGGCGAGGAACATCAACTTTTCGCCAAGTTCAACAAGTGTGATTTTTGGAAGGACAAGGTGGAGTTTCTTGGACATGTAATGACCGCATGAAGGAGTCGCCGTAGATCCAAGCAAAGTAGAAGCTGTGTTACATTGGGAGCAAAGAAGGCGTGACCCAGATTCGGAGTTTCCTTGGAATGGCAGGATACTACCGCCGTTTCATTGAAGGCTTCTCGACAATTGCGAAACCTCTTACGCAATTGCTTTGAAGAAGGAAAAGAAGTTTTCATGGGCCTTGAGAATGTGAGAAAAGATTTGAGGAGCTGAAGAAGCGATTGACATCCGCACGGTGTTAGTTCTACCGGATGTTGCTCAAAGCTTCGATATTTATTGTGACGATCGTGCCAAGGACTTGGATGTGTCTTGATGCAGAATGGAAAGGTCGCCGCTTATGCATCAAGGCGATTGAGGCCGCATGAGGAAAATTATCCGACACATGACTTAGAGTTAGCTGCCGTAGTGCATGCTTTGAAGATATGGCGTCACTATCTGATTGGAAACAGATGTGAAGTATATACGGATCATAAGAGCCTTAAGTACATATTCACCCAGTCGGATCTGAATATGAGGCAGAGGAGATGGTTAGAGTTAATCAAGGACTATAATGTTGGAATTCATTACCATCCCGGGAAGGCCAACGTAGTAGCCGATGCCCTGAGTCGGAAAAGCCATACCGTGAGTACGTTGCTAGCCACAAGTCAGGATGAGTTATGCGAGGATTTTCAGAAAATGAAGATTAAGGTTGTACCTAGCGGATTCTTGGCCGCATTAGAAGTAAAGCCTACCCTGGAGGAGCAGATCCGAGAAGGACAGAAGGATGATGACAAGATCCGCAGGATTAAGTCTATCAAGGAGGAAGGCAAGGCAGAGGACTTCAAGTTGGATGAGCAAGGCACGTGGTGGATGAAGGATCGCATTTGTGTGCCTAACAAAAAGGAGTTAAAGCAACTGATTTTGGAAGAAGCCCATGACTCTAAGTACTCAATTCATCCTGGAAGCGCCAAGATGTATCAGGATCTGAAGGAGAGATTCTGGTGGCCGAGTATGAAACGTGAAGTTGCCGAGCATGTTGCATTGTGCGATGTATGCCAGAGAGTCAAGGCAATGCATCAGAGACCAGCAGGATTGCTACAACCGCTGAAAATACCTGAGTGGAAGTGGGAGGAAATCGGAATGGATTTCATTACCGGTTGTCGAAGACTCAAGGAGGTTATGACTCCATATGGGTTATAGTGGATCGCTTGACTAAAGTCGCCCATTTTATCCCCGTGAAGACCACTTACTCGGGGATAAATTAGCGTAATTGTACATGATCAGATTGTCTGTTTGCACGGAGTGCCAAAGAGGATTGTATCGGACAGAGGTACCCAATTTACCTCAAGGTTACGGAATAAGTTGCATGAAGCCATGGGAACCCGTTTGAACTTCAGCGACTTATCATCCACGTACAGACCAGACCAGGCAAGAAAGAGTCAACCAGTCTGGAGGATATGTTGAGAGCTTGTGCATTAGCTTATGCTACTTCTTGGGATAAGAGTTTACCGTATGCCGAGTTTAGTTACAACAATAGTTATCGAGGCTAGTTCTGAGATGTCACCTTTTGAGGCCTTTGTATGGTCGACCACTGTCGGACGCCATTGAATTGGAATGAGGCCAAGCCCAAGCGCCGTGTCTTTGGGCTGATATTCTTCAAGAGGTGAAGAAACAGATCGCTATGATTAGGGAAAGGTTGAAGATAGCCCAATCTCGACAGAAGAGTTATCTTGACAATCGTCGCGAGATTTAAGTTTTGAACGAGAAGACTTTGTATACCTTAGAGTTACGCCTCTCGGGGAGTTAAGAGGTTCCATGCCAAAGGGAAACTTGCACCCGTTATGTTGGACCATTTAAGATTTTGAGTCGCAGAGGCGAAGTTGCTTACCAGTGGAGTTGCCACGATCGTTGGCGGAGTGCATGATGTATTCCATGTGTCCCGATTGAAGAAGTGCCTCCGAGTTCCCGAGAGCAGACACCGCTAGAGTTAATTGAGTTGCAAGAGGACTTGACTTATAAGGAGCATCCCGTGAGGATTACGGACACAATGGATCGAGAAACTAGAAACAAGTCAACCCGTTTACAGAGAATTCGATTGGAGCAACCATGAAGAAAGCGAAGCGACTTGGGAGGGCAAAAGGATTTGAAGAAAGAGTTTCCAAACCTATTCAGAGTGAGCCACGAATCTCGGGACGAGATTCTATTAAGGGGAGGTTTGTAACACCCCAAAATTTTGCTTTCTTGAATTCATGTGTGATTTGGCACTTTGGTGAATTTTGGAATTTTCTGGAATTTATTTGGATTTATTTGGAATTTATTTGAATTTATCCCATTTTGAAATAATTAAAGAATTTAATTTTGCAAATAGAATTTTGTTGGAAATATTTTATTTGAGTCCAAAATGTTCCAAAATATTTTCCAGAATTTTTCTGGAATTTTTCTCGAGTCATTTGCTATTTTTAATGAATTAAATGAATTACTGGAAATTATTTTAAATATTAAATCGCTGGAAATTCAACTCGAGTCGGTTACTGTTCATCCGACCGAGCCCGAGTCAGACTCGAGTTCGAGTCCGACCCGAGCCAGTTGACTCGACCGAACCCACTCCTAAACCTAATCAATCCCAGCGTTGGATCAAGATCCAACGGCCGAGATCCGCCGTCATCGGTTCGAAAGCCGTATCCGCCCGGATCCGATCGCGCCGTCGCGATCGTGGCCGTTGATCGTGCCACGTGGGCGGCTGAGCGTCGTCGTCTTCGCCGAGGCAAAGCCGGACTCGCCGCGCGCCCGCCGCCGTGTAAAACTAGGTTTCGTCTCGAGCACGAACGCCGAGGCTATTTAAAGCGTGAGACGTCCCGAGGTTGCCCTCATCTTTGCGCACCGTTTCCCGAGCCATCTCGCCTGAGCCGTCGCCGTTTGCCCGTGCACGTGCTCGCCGGAGTTGGAGCCCTGCGGCGCAGCGGTTGAACGCCGATTCCGCCGCCGCCGTCGTCTTCCGCCGAAGGAGCCTGGATCCGGAACCACCGTGACGAGACGCACCCGAAGGAAGGATTCATCTCGCCGAGCAACCCGAAAGCGCCGTCGGGCTCGTCATCGTTCTCGTCTCGGTGCCCAGGCCTCGCCGCGTCATCGCCGGACTTCGCGAAGCTCGGTGACCGTCGAGATCGGTCGGACGGTTGAGGTGAGTTCACGTGTTCCAAACCCGATTAGATTCGGACCGTTGGATCAAGATCCAGCGGTTCACAATTGCCACGCGTCGTAGCGATTGCTATTATAGGATTAGATCTGGACCGTCCGATCTAGATCGAGCGCCCACGAGCATCGAGTAGTTTCAACGTGTTAAACCCTGGATCTAATCCGCGCCGTTGATTTTCAAACCAACGGTAGAGATTGCGCCACGTGTTGGGAAGGTGGACCGACGCGTCGCCGTCGTGACGCAGCGTGAGCGCGTGTCACGACACGCTGGCCCCGCATGTCGAGAGGGCCCACACGCGTCGGCCGCGTTTGCGTGAGACCATAGCGATAGGTGGGTCCCACTGTCGACCTCACCCGAAGCCGTGGACCGGGTCCACCGTGGACCAAACCGCGCCGTGAGCCGAGCCCATGAGCCGGTGACGTCAGCCAACCAATCGAGGCTGCCACGTGTCCTGCCGACGCAATAATTAATTTCCAAAAGAAAAATGATTTATTAATTCGAATAATGATTTGATTTTGTTTCAAACTTCAAACGCTTATAACTTTTGCGTTTCAACTCCGATTTGAGTGATTCAAATTTCTAAATTTGTATAAAATTGAGATCTACCTAAATATGAATTTTATTTAAGTTTTGGACTAAAGTTTTTCTCTGTAATATTATTTAATTGATTATTTAAACTTGAATAAATCATAACTTTTATGCGTTTTAACTCCGAATTTGATTTATTCCAGTTTCTAAAAATCCAGAAAATTTTGTTCTTTCTGTTTATGGATTTTATTTGGAGTTTTGGGATGTTTTTGCCTATTGTTTATTTGTGTTTTGCTATTTGCACGCTTTTACGAGTAGACGTTGAAGTGCTTGGGAAGGATTCGAAGGAGAAGTATTGACTCAGATCCAACTCAAGACCAAGAGCAAGTACTTTTTGAAGGCAAGTTGTGCTTTGACCATGTTGATCCTATTTGAAATCTATTTTGATTTAAACTATTGCATGCTAGTTCAATTAGAAAGATACTTTGTTTAAACATGGGGATTAGATAAATACCAATTTGCTATATGACACCTTGATTACTTAAGTATGTGCCATGACCCTTTGTCACCCTAGTTGTGGTTTACTAGTTGGACATTATTAAATTGCCAACATGGGTTTAGACCGTTGTAGTATCTTTGCTTAGACACGCTTTCGTGCTCATAACATGATTTTGGACAATCAAATGTTAATATTGACTTAATGATATATTGAACCTGTTTTGGAAAAGTATCATGTGATGTTGATGGCACGTGGTGCATGGTAATCAACTGGGGTTTTGATAAACGATTTTCGGCCAGGGCATGTGGCAAGAGTAATCAGTGGGCGATTGTGGCATTGGGGATGTTGATTTGGTTCTTGGGTAGTCTTGCCCTGGTCACTCTAAGGACTTAACCTTGCAAGCCTTTGAACTGGGTCATACTTGCAACCACATGGTGGAATGGGACGGCCCTAGTTGACTAAGTCGCTAAGGACTCACTTGTGGAGCCTCGAGGTGTCAATTACACCGTTTGTGTGATTATGCGGGGAGCGTATCGTGGCTGTGGCCAGATACCCATCTAACGGTGTGTTGGTCCCATACTTCGCCTTGGCTAAGGGAAGGGATGGTGTAGAGCACGAACCGGAGAGGACCACCTGTGTTGTTTGAAGCTTCCGAAAGGCTTTGTTACGGGAACTCGCCTTTGTGGTGTTTGACTGTATCTTGTGGGTAAAGTGCATAACCTCTGCAGAGTTTGGAATCTATTTAAATAGCCGAGTCCACGGTACTGGACAATGCTCGGGAATTACAGTCAAGGGTTAGACTTTCTGAAAATAACTTGGATTTGAAAGGTTGGTTTGGTGTAGTAATAAAGATGATGGAAATGTGGTTTAGGATGGGGAAAAATGTTATTTAAACTTCTTGAAAAGTTATTTATGCTTTACTTGTTTCTACTGCTTTCGAATCTATTTATGATACTTGTCAAATGTCTTCTTCGCAAATATACCTCAAGCTATTCCTTTGTACCAAGCCATGCATGTAGTATATTAGCACGCATTACGTGCATGACTTGCCGAGTACCAAGTACTCACCCTTGCCTCAACACAATATCGGTTGAAGAAGAGATCGCACTGACTTTGGAGGAGGAACTCCAAGAGGATCCGCTCTACTTAGGAAGCGAGCGGTCAGTTGCCTGTGGTATACTGGATGGCGCCACGAAGCTATTTGATTTTCCGCTGCTATTATTTCTCTTTTAATAAGTTTTGCCTTGCGAGGCATATATTTGTAACCTGGCCATAAGGTCAAGTAACCCGTTTGGTTATTTAAATAAAGTACTTTGATAATATCGATTGGTATGATTGTGATATTTACCGATGTTAAGACTGTGTGCACTAGCGCGTTCCTGGACTAGTGCTGAATACACAGAGGGTCCGGATTTGCAAATTCGGGGTCCCGACAGAGGTGGTATCAGAGCCATACTTGACTGTAGGCTCAACCCTAGCTAGAATGGTCGTAGTGAGGATAAAACCTATTTTCTAAAAGCTAAAAAGTTGTCAAGATAAGAAATGACCTCTCGACTTATCCCCTTCTCTCTTTTCTTGTCTCTTGCTGAAATTATCCCTTACCTTGTCACAATTTAAAAATTCCGAGTTCTTACGTGAAGCACTCTTGTGACAGATGGAGGAAGAGTTCAACTACGTTGATGCAGGAGTTAGTCACGCTGAGAACTTTGGCATATGCTCTGGATCCTCGGAGATTTTGAGAAGCCGCAATACCAAGTGGAGGTGATCGGACAAGCGGGATTGATCAAGGCTTGTGGCGTGAGGATTGAGGTACCGCTAGGAAAAGGGCCAGGCAATCGCCGATACACCGTGACCGCCGGAGATCTACAATGCGAGATGGGTATCCAAGAAGTATCACGACGAGCAATGCGGCACATTACCCGTATCTACGCCAGAGAGTTGGAAGTGCGGTGTTCCGTTATCATCCGTAGCGATAACCTTCTTGACCCGGCGATTCAGGATGAGGATGCCACGGTTACCACGCTTGGCACGATTTGTCGTCGCCAGGAGGATGTACTAGATAATACAAGCAAGGAGCTACGAAGGCCCGCAAGGAGATCACGGCAGAGAAGAACAGATGGCGGGAAGCTCAAGAGTATGTGGCACACCTTCTACGAAGGATTGACGAGTTGGAGATGACCTTGTATGCGGACTGCACCGAGCTAGTACTCGAGCTACACGAGCCAGATCCGGAGGAGTCGGATCTCGATGAGGACATCGCTTCTTCGACTACCATAGAGGACACGATTCTTTGGACATGGCAATCGTTTGGCGCCTATGCCACACGACACCGTACCCAGGCCGTGGAGGTTTTCTCGATGAGTGAGCATAGGTTCTATAGTGAGACTCCTTCGCCGAGTCGCGTCATAGAATAAAGAGTCACCCTTTAGGCGTTAGACTCGAGTTAGTTCAATTTGGATTTGTTTTGTTTCTTTGAGTGTGCATTATGTGTTGCAAGGCCCTTAGGCATTGTAAGCAGCCATACCAAGTTATTAATAATAAAGTTGGACCTTAAAGTTACCCCTTTCGCCCGCATAAGTTCCATATTACTTGTCTATTCTTGTTTCCCTCTCATCTCTAAACCTAGAGCAAATCGGCGGATGGTGAACACCCGTGGAAACTTTGGAAGCAATGGGAGTGGTTCTCGGCGTGAAAACCCCAATGATGGAGCACCACCACCGCCATCGATATGCAGAATTTCGGAGCTTTTCTTGCTGCCCGGACTCGATTGATGCATGCTATGATGCAACAAATGCAGCACGTCCTTTGCTCAGGCCACTTTGCTACTCAAGTTAATCGAGGGCCACGCCCGAATACAAAGTGTCGAGTTCATGAGGACTCACCCACCCACTTTTTCTCGGGAATGCCAATCCATTGGAAGCCGATGATTGGTTAAGATCAATCGAGAGGAAGCTACACATAGCTCAATGCATAGGAAATGAGAAGGTACTCTCGCTTCTCATCGCTTGGAAGGAACAATTAGAATGGTGGGAGAATTTACGTGCCACGCAGAGAACCCTCAAGATATCACTTGGGAAGAGTTCACGCATTTGCATTAAGCGATTATCACGTGCACTGAAGGAATCATGGACCTTAAGAAGGAGGAGTTCAGAGCATCAAGCAAGGTAATCAGCCGGTGGCCGACTACCGAACAAGTTCACACAGCTAGCACGCTACGCACTGAGGATGTAGCGGCGAGATAAATCCAAGCAGCCTCGTTTTATGAAGGGACTCAACTCAGATTGCAAGTAGGGTTGATCACCCACACCTTTCCGGATTTCCAAGAGTTGGTGAATAAGGCGCTTATTCTTGAGGACAAGCGCAAGGAACTGGATGAGAACAGAAGCGCGAGGATGCAACAAAGAAGGATCACGCCGAGGCATAGCGGCGCTGAGAGTTGCACCAAATCAATTCTTGATTCCAACCACGAGAATGCAACAAGGACACCATCCCCAAAGACCAAGACTGTCAACCAAAACTACTGCACCCAGCCCCGCTAGAAACACTACTCGAGCGATCGGCAAGAAGGAACAAGTGAGACGCTGCTACAACCGCAACGAGCCAGACACTTTGCCAACAGTTGTCCCAAAAGACAGCGAGAGTGACCCGATTCGCTTCAACCTAGGAACAACCCAGCTAGGACGCCCGGCACCAGAGCCACACCCCAGACCGTGGTGAGAGGCCGAGTCAACCATGTCACCGCGGATGCACTTTGCGAGAATGCTACGGGCGTCGTCTTGGGTAAGTTACTTGTTAACTCGATACACCTGCATGATTTTATTTGACTCTGGAGCTTCGCATTCGTTTGTTTCGCAAGGCTTTGCTACTAGAAATGATTTGAGGATTGCAAGACTTAAGTGCATGCTTTTAGTTCAAACCCACAGTTCCGAACTCCGAGCGAAAGTAGGATGTTAGGGTGAGAATACTAATAGGTGGAATAGAATTCCTAGCAAACCTTATAATTTTGGAGACCCGCACCTAGACGTCATATTGGGAATGGATTGGTTATCCAAGCACAAGGCCGTATTGGATTGTGGACGAAGGACTATCTCGATTGAGAGCAGTGTGGGAAGGAAGTGGAATTTCAAGCCACTGCAGCTTAGAGATGGACAGTTGATGGTTAACAATACCAAGGCAATCAGCATAGAGGATGTCCCAAAGAGTGAATGAGTACCCCGATGTTTTTCCCGAAGATCTACGGTATGCCGCCAGACAGGGACATAGAGTTTGTGATAGAGCTTGTACAGTATAGCACCGATAGCAAAGAGACCCTATCGGATGTCCACCAAGGAGTTGGTAGAAATGAAGAAACAAATAGAAGAGTTAATGGAGAAAGGATTTATCGAGGCCGAGTTCGTCGCCGTGGGAGCACCGATTTTGTTTGTCAAGAAGAAGGACGGAGTTTCAGGATGTGCATTGACTACCGTGCACTCAATGAAGTCACCGTGAAGAATAAGTATCCGCTACCCAGGATTGATGATTTGTTTGATCGGTTGAGAGGAGCCGGAGTTTTCTCCAAGATTGATCTGAGATCGGGATACCATCGATTGAAGATCCGATCGTAAGATATTCAAGACTGCATTCTCGTCAAGATATGGACATTACGAGTTCTACAATTATGTCCTTTGGGCCGATTTAATGCGCCAAATTATTTCATGAATATGATGAATAAGGTGTTCATGGAATATTTGGACAAGTTTGTCGTCGTGTTCATAGACGATATCCTAGTCTACTCCAAGGCAGAGGATGAACATGCCGAACACTTAAGGCGAGTTTTGGAAAAGGCGAGGGAACGACAACTTTTCGCCAAGTTCAGCAAGTGTGATTTTTGGAAGGACAAGGTGGAGTTTCTTGGACATGTAATGACCGCAGAAGGAGTCGCCGTAGATCCAAGCAAAGTAGAAGGCGTGTTACATTGGGAGCGTAGAAGGCGTGACCCAGTTCGAAGTTTCCTTGGAATGGCAGGATACTACCGCCCGTTTCATTGAAGGCTTCGACAATTGCGAAACCTCTTACGCAATTGCCGAAGAAGGAAAAGAAGTTTTCATGGATGCGAGAATGTGAGAAAGGATTTCAGGAGTGAAGAAGCGATTGACATCCGCACCGTGTTAGTTCTAGGATGTTGCTCAAAGCTTCGATATTTATTGTGACGCATCGCGCCAAGGACTTGGATGTGTGCTGATGCAGAATGGAAAGGTCGTCGCTTATGCATCAAGGCAGTTGAGGCCGCATGAGGAAAATTATCCGACACATGACTTAGAGTTAGCTGCCGTAGTGCATGCTTTGAAGATATGGCGTCACTATCTGATTGGAAACAGATGTGAAGTATATACGGATCATAAGAGCCTTAAGTACATATTCACCCAGTCGGATCTGAATATGAGGCAGAGGAGATGGTTAGAGTTAATCAAGGACTATAATGTTGGAATTCATTACCATCCCGGGAAGGCCAACGTAGTAGCCGATGCCCTGAGTCGGAAAAGCCATACCGTGAGTACGTTGCTAGCCACAAGTCAGGATGAGTTATGCGAGGATTTTCAGAAAATGAAGATTGAGGTTGTACCTAGCGGATTCTTGGCCGCATTAGAAGTAAAGCCTACCCTGGAGGAGCAGATCCGAGAAGGACAGAAGGATGATGACAAGATCTGCAGGATTAAGTCTATCAAGGAGGAAGGCAAGGCAGAGGACTTCAAGTTGGATGAGCAAGGCACGTGGTGGATGAAGGATCGCATTTGTGTGCCTAACAAAAAGGAGTTAAAGCAACTGATTTTGGAAGAAGCCCATGACTCTAAGTACTCAATTCATCCTGGAAGCGCCAAGATGTATCAGGATCTGAAGGAGAGATTACGGTGGCGAGTATGAAGCGTGAAGTTGCCGAGCATGTTGCATTGTGCGATGTATGCCGGAGAGTCAAGGCAATGCATCGAGAGACCAGCGGGATTGCTACAACCGCTGAAAATACCTCGAGTGGAAGTGGGAGGAAATCGGAATGGATTTCATTACCGGTTTGTCAAGACTCAAGGAGGTTATGACTCCATATGGGTTATAGTGGATCGCTTGACTAAAGTCGCCCATTTTATCCCGTGAAGACCACTTACTCGGGGATAAATTAGCGTAATTGTACATGATCGAGATTGTCTGTTTGCACGGAGTGCCAAAGAGGATTGTATCGGACGAAGGTACCCAATTTACCTCAAGGTTACGGAATAAGTTGCATGAAGCCATGGGAACCCGTTTGAACTTCAAGATGACTTATCATCCACGCAGGCAGACGGACAGGCCGAAAGAGTCAACCAGATTCTGGAGGATATGTTGAGAGCTTGTGCATTAGCTTATGCTACTTCTTGGGATAAGAGTTTACCGTATGCCGAGTTTAGTTACAACAATAGTTATCAGGCTAGTTCTGAGATGTCAC
Source organism: Rhipidocladum racemiflorum (assembly GCA_036346355.1). NCBI lineage: Eukaryota > Viridiplantae > Streptophyta > Magnoliopsida > Poales > Poaceae > Rhipidocladum > Rhipidocladum racemiflorum. The sequence goes on along the minus strand of CM070577.1, from coordinate 52,512,020 downwards.
CTTTTGAGGCCTTTGTATGGTCGACCACTGTCGGACGCCATTGAATTGGAATGAGACCGGCAAGCGCCGTGTCTTTGGGCCTGATATTCTTCAAGAGGTCAAGAAACGGTCGCTATGATTAGGGAAAGGTTGAAGATAGCCCAATCTCGACAGTAAGAGTTATCTTGACAATCGTCGCCGAGATTTGAGTTTTGAACCGAGAAGACTTTGTATACCTCAGAGTTACGCCTCTCAGGGGAGTTAAGAGGTTCCATGCCAAAGGGAAACTTGCACCCCGTTATGTTGGACCATTTAAGATTTTGAGTCGCAGAGGCGAAGTTGCTTACCAGCTGGAGTTGCCACAGTCGTTGGCAGGAGTGCATGATGTATTCCATGTGTCCCAGTTGAAGAAGTGCCTCCGAGTTCCTGAGGAGCAGACACCGCTAGAGTTAATTGAGTTGCAAGAGGACTTGACTTATAAGGAGCATCCCGTGAGGATTCTGGACACAATGGATCGAGAAACTAGAAACAAGTCAACCCGTTTCTGTAGAGTTCAGTGGAGCAACCATGAAGAAAGCGAAGCGACTTGGGAGCCTTGAAGAGGATTTGAAGAAAGAGTTTCCAAACCTATTCTCAGTGAGCCACGAATCTCGGGGACGAGATTCTATTAAGGGGAGGTTTGTAACACCCCAAAATTTTGCTTTCTTGAATTCATGTGTGATTTGGCACTTTGGTGAATTTTTGGAATTTTACGGAATTTATTTGGATTTATTTGGAATTTATTTGAATTTATCCCATTTTGAAATAATTAAAGAATTTAATTTTGCAAATAGAATTTTGTTGGAAATATTTTATTTGAGTCCAAAATGTTCCAAAATATTTTCCGTAATTTTTAGAATTTTTCTCGAGTCATTTGCTATTTTTAATGAATTAAATGAATTCTTGGAAATTATTTTAAATATTAAATCGCTGGAAATTCAACTCGAAGTCGATTCTTGTTCATCCGACCGAGCCCGAAGTCGAACTTCGAGTTCGAGTCCGACCGAAACCGATTGACTCGGCCGAACCCACTCCTAAACCTAATCAATCCCAACCGTTGGATCAAGATCCAACGGTGAGATCCGCCCGTCTGCGGTTCGAGCCGTATCCGGCCGGATCCGATCGCGCCCGTCGATCGTGGCGTTGATCGTGCCACGTGGGCCGGTGGCGTCGTCGTCTTCGCCGAGACCGAGCCGGACTCCGCCCGCGCCCGCCGCAGTGTAAAACTAGGTTTCCGTCGCACGAACGCCGAGGCTATTTAAAGCGTGAGACGTCCCGAGGTTGCCCTCATCTTTGCGCACCCGTTTCCCGAGCCATCTACTTTGGCCGTCGCCGTTTGCCCGTGACGTGCTCGCCGGAGTTGGAGCCCTGTGCGCGGTTGAACGCCGATTCCGCCGCCGTCGTCTTCCGCCGAAGGAGCCTGTGATCCGGAACCACCGTGACGACGCACCGAAGGAAGGATTCATCTCGCCGAGCAACCCCGAACGCCGTCGGGCTCGTCATCGTTCGTCTCCGGTGCCCAGGCCTCGCCAGCGTCATCGCCGGACTTCGCGAGCTCGGTGAACCGTCGAGATCCAGACGGACGGTTGAGGTGAGTTCACGTGTTCCAAACCCGATTAGATGCGGGACCGTTGGATCAAGATCCAGCGGTTCACAATTGCCACGCGTCGTAGCGGTGCTATTATAGGATTAGATCTGGACCGTCCGATCTAGATCGAGCGCCCACGAGCATCGAGTAGTTTCAACGTGTTAAACCCTGGATCTAATCGCGCCGTTGATTTTCAAACCAACGGTAGAGATTGCGCCATGTGTTGGGAAGGTGGACCGGCGGTCGGCGTCGTGCTGGCGTGTGGCGTGTCACGACACGCGGGCCCGCATGTCGAGAGGCCCACACGTCGGCCACCGTTTGCGTGAGACCACTTGGCGACAGTGGGTCCCACCTGTCGACCTCACCCGAAGCCGTGGACCGGGTCCACTGCGTGGACCAAACCGCGCCGTGAGCCGAGCCCATGAGCCGGTGGCGTCAGCCAACCAATCGAAGGCTGCCACGTGTCCTTGCTGGCGCCAATAATTAATTTCCAAAAGAAAAATGATTTATTAATTCGAATAATGATTTGATTTTGTTTCAAACTTCAAACGCTTATAACTTTTGCGTTTCAACTCCGATTTGAGTGATTCAAATTTCTAAATTTGTATAAAATTGAGATCTACCTAAATATGAATTTTATTTAATTTTTGGACTAAAGTTTTTCTCTGTAATATTATTTAATTGATTATTTAAACTTTAATAAATCATAACTTTTGCGTTTTAACTCCGAATTTGATTTATTCCAGTTTCTAAAAATCCAGAAAATTTTGTTCTTTCTGTTTATGGATTTTATTTGGAGTTTTGGGATGTTTTTGCCTATTGTTTATTTGTGTTTTGCTATTTGCACGCTTTACGAGTAGACGTTGAAGTGCCGGAAGGATTCGAAGGAGAAGTATTGACTCAGGATCCAACTCAAGACCAAGAGCAAGTACTTTTTGAAGGCAAGTTGTGCTTTGACCATGTTGATCCTATTTCAAAATCTATTTTGATTTAAACTATTGCATGCTAGTTCAATTAGAAAGATACTTTGTTTAAACATGGGGATTAGATAAATACCAATTTGCTATATGACACCTTGATTACTTAAGTATGTGCCATGACCCTTTGTCACCCTAGTTGTGGTTTACTAGTTGGACATTATTAAATTGCCAACATGGGTTTAGACCGTTGTAGTATACTGCTTAGACACGCTCGTGCTCATAACATGATTTTGGACAATCAAATGTTAATATTGACTTAATGATATATTGAACCTGTTTTGGAAAAGTATCATGTGATGTTGATGGCACGTGGTGCATGGTAATCAAGCGGGGTTTTGATAAACGATTTTCGGCCAGGGGCATGTGGCAAGAGTAATCAGTGGGCCATTGTGGCATTGGGGATGTTGATTTGGTTCTTCGGGTAGTCTTGCCCTGGTCACTCTAAGGACTTAACCTTGCAAGCCTTTGAACTGGGTCATACTTGCAACCACATGGTCGAATGGGACGGCCCTAGTTGACTAAGTCGCTAAGGACTCACTTGTGGAGCCTCAGGGTGTCAATTACACCGTTTGTGTGATTGTGCGGGGAGCGTATCGTGGGTGTGGCCGGATACCCATCTAACGGTGTGTTGGTCCCATACTTCGCCTTGGCTAAGGGAAGGGATGGTGTAGAGCACTGACCGGAGAGGACCACCTGTGTTGTTTGAAGCTTAGAAAGGCTTTGTTACTGAACTCGCCTTTGTGGTGTTTGATTTGTATCTTGTGGGTAAAGTGCATAACCTCTGCAGAGTTTGGAATCTATTTAAATAGCCGAGTCCACAGATCGACAATGCTCGGGAATTACAGTCAAGGGTTAGACTTTCTGAAAATAACTTGGATTTGAAAGGTTGGTTTGGTGTAGTAATAAAGATGATGGAAATGTGGTTTAGGATGGGGAAAAATGTTATTTAAACTTCTTGAAAAGTTATTTATGCTTTACTTGTTTCTACTGCTTTCGAATCTATTTATGATACTTGTCAAATGCTGCTTACTGCAAATATACCTCAAGCTATTCCTTTGTACCAAGCCATGCATGTAGTATATTAGCCTGCATTCTGTGCATGACTTGCTGAGTACCAAGTACTCACCCTTGCCTCAACACAATATCAGTTGAAGAAGAGACTGCACCAGCTTTGGAGGAGGAACTCCAAGAGGATCCGTCTACTTAGGGAAGCGAGCCCGGTCGGTTACTGTGGTATACTGGATGGCGCCACGAAGCTATTTGATTTTCCGCTGCTATTATTTCTCTTTTAATAAGTTTTGCCTTGCGAGGCATATATTTGTAACCTGGCCATAAGGTCAAGTAACCCGTTTGGTTATTTAAATAAAGTACTTTGATAATATCGATTGGTATGATTGTGATATTTACCGATGTTAAGACTGTGTGCACTAGCGCGTTCCTGGACTAGTGCTGAATACACAGAGGGTCCAGATTTGCAAATTCGGGGTCCCGACAGTTAAACATGATGTTGGCATAATTGCATACATGACATGTTACATGGCCCGGGCGGTGAGAAAGTCATTAACTAATCCTGGAAGGTCGGTGAGAAAGTTATGACTAATCCAGAGAGCCAATAGAGTAAGTCCTACATCGTGATTCCATCTACCGTGGGTTGTGGAAGCGAGGAGTAGGCACCCTCCATCTTCGGAATGGAAGGGGGGAGAGGGTGCACACCGACGGGTGTGTACTCAACCATACCGGTATGAGTTTCCAAGGAGACATGAGCATTGCATTACAATGCATACATAATGATGGTGATAATGTTAAGTGTTCATAAATGAGATGTTATACATGATTGGAGATGTTATTGCCATGATATTGTTCTTATTGTCCATTACAATATGCTTGCTGAGTTTCGAACTCACGCTTGTGCTTTCTTGTTGTTTTAGGTACCATGAGAACGGCATGCGGGGAAGGGAGATAGTCACACGCCTACACTTAGCTTCACCATAATGATTCCACAAGTCGTTCTATTAGTTTGATAATAAATTGCGTGTGATAATCAATGCTTTAATGTTTAGCTTTACTTTTTGAGAGGTTATTTGTTCATGTGACACTTGGAGACATTAAGTGCTTGATGTTAGACTTATATTGTCGTTAAGTCTTTATTTATTGCTGCTTTAGATGTCTCTCATGTTGTCTTATAATGCTATATTGTTGTTGCTCCCTAAATTCATGTTAAAACAAAGGAGGTGCTGCCGAAATCTCGGTTTTTAGCCTATGCGCCTTTGCTGGAATTTTATGTTAAATGTGGTATTTAGATGTTGTTTAGCTTATGTTTGGTAGCATTCAGGCATATTAAATGCCTGGTGTTACTGATTGGTATCAGAGCGGGCTGTAGGTCCTTGGAATGAGTATTTTTAGTGTCATACCTTAAGTTGCAACTAAAACATGATGTGGAATAACTTAGAAACATGGCTTAGGTTCTAACTAAAACTTTGTTATAGGATAGCAACATTAAAACTTGCAAAAGTGGTATAACTAATCTAAAATTTGACACACTTGGTTGCACAGTAGGATGGGGTTTTGGTTCATCATTGCATCGCGCTTGATTATATGATAAAGAATATGTCTATGATGATGCTTGATCTATGTTCTTGGTTGTGTGATGTTGTGTTTATGTTTTTGTGTTTGGATGGTTGTGCATGCAAGCAGCCATGCCGAGGGGTAGAGGCTGTGGACGCCGTGGCGTGGAGGCCGATGGCGAGGCTCCCGAGGAGTTGAGGAGTCTGTTCGAGGGTAGCATTTCGCTCAATGCTCGTGGGCCGGCTCGGGAGGAGCTTCACCTGATCGGGGCGGGGGTGCCCGCAGCCAATGATGATTTAGTTCAGGCTCTGCAGAGGGAGATTCAGGAGCTGCGCCAGCAGTTGCAGGCAGCCCTTGCTGTTGTGCCTCCCCCTGCAGTAGCCCCAGTTGTTGCCCCCGGCCATACCTTCGCCCGACGACCGAAATCCCAACGAAACTCCTCCCGGATCGCTCCTCGCTCCAACGGATGGATCCACGAGGTGCATGGGTGGGGAGGCCACCCTAGGGCAGCAAGGGGGTGGAGGAGAGGTGGTGGAGAGGTGGGGAGCAAAGGGGAGCAACGGGGGAGGTGGAGGCGCATGCAAGGTAGAGGGGGAGGTGGGGGTGGCGGCTAGGGCAAGGAGGGAGAGGTGGGGGCGCCCAAGGGGCAGGGTGTGGGGCGCAAGGGGGCAGGGGGAGGCCTTTTACCAGCCCCCACACCTGTTCCTAATCCTAAATGGATTCCCACTCCATCCCACCAAAGCCCACAACCCCCCCTTTTAGGCCCAAACTCCCCCGGGAAGGTCCAAAACCCCGGAAACGCTATTAACCTTGTCTTGCGGAGATAATATTTACATGTTGAAGTCGCTTGTTAACTGAATAAGTTTCGGTTGCCGAGACCTTTACATATAGGTGGTATGATAGTTATTGGTTTGTCACGCTGAAAGTTTTGTTGGAGCACTTGTTTCAAATCTAGAATATGATGTTATTTGTTATGTTGGTCAGTGGGGATCTTGTTGACTTAGTCTTTGTGGGATGTCTTTTCGTAAGCATCATAAACTTTATTTATAAGTATTGGGGAAGATAATAAGAGAAAGAATTTGTTGTGAAGCTTTTGGTTGTATTATGTTGGGGCTCCTCAGGGAGTAGATAGTAATTATTGAAGTCTTTTAATGGAAAGCGTAGTGGAATACTAGAGATGGTTCTTTTTATGCTGAGCTTGTGTTTAAAACCTTCTGGACTGGTGTGGTTGTTTGCCATCTTGGTTGAATGCTTTCAGTAGAGGTGTTCCTTATGTTGAGTTTCAGAGTTTCCCCAAAACTCGTAGTGTTTGTTGTCGACCTTTGGTTTTGGCGAAATTGTTTAGTTCATGTTGTGAGTTTGAGTTCACGTCCAAAAGTTTTTGAGTGGATCGCGCTCCTTCGCGTCCACACTGAATTATCTTTGGAATAAATTTTAAAGGAAACACATGGACTTAGTGGGTTGTGTTGGAAACTCTTGATATTTAATTTGTTACTATTTTTGGCTAGAGTTGGAGTTGTTTTGAAAATATGTGTGATGTTTGCGAGTGCTTCAAAAAGGTGGACTTTATGAAAGAGTTACACACATTTTTGAAGCACTCGCAAAAATATTTACCTTTTTGAAGCACTCGCAAACATCACACACATTTTCAAAACAACTCCAACTCTAGCCAAAAAGAGTTACAAATTAAATCTCAAGAGTTTCCAACACAACCCAAGTCCATCCGTTTCCTTTAAAATTTATGTGACACCACGGAGCGTCGTATCTTTATTTATTGAGCATGATGAGGTTAAAAACTTTATGAAATGTGGAATTAAGGTTAAAACCATAGGGTATGGAGGTTAATAGCGTTTCCGGGCCGTTTCCGGGGTTTTAGGCCTTCCCGGGGGAGTTTGGGCCCAAAAGAGGGGGTTGTGGGCTTTGGTGGGATGGAGTGGTAATCCATTTAGGATTAGGAACAGGTGTGGGGGCTGGTTAAAGGCCTCCCCCTGCCCTTCTTGCCCCACCTCCCCATTGTGCGCCCCCCACCCCCTTGGCCCTAGCCGCCCCTCCCCTCCCCTCTCCTTTGGCCGTGCGCACCCCCCTTGCCCCTTGCCTCCCCACCTCTCCACCACCTCTCCTCCACCACCTTGCTGCCCTAGGGTAGCCTCCCCACCCCCTGCACCTCGAGGATCCATCCATTGGAGCGAGGAGCGAGGAGCGATCCGGGAGGAGTTTCGTTGGGATTTCGGTCGTCGGGCGAAGGTATGGCAATGGGACTCCTTGGGGTTGGGCTAGGTACTGCTCTAAGGGTGTTTATCTTGATTTTAGATCAATTGCTGGTGCTGGACTTGAGTAGATTGGATTAGATCTAGATGTTGCCACGTTTCTGTTTTGGGACAGCATGAGCAGTCGACCTAGGGTTCGATTTTTTGCCAATTTAAAGTCCGAATTTGGTCGTACGGATGTTGAAGAAGTTGTAGATAATTTCATTATCTTTCAGTGGATATAGAGAACGTTAAATTCCGCCCAGCTGTTTGAAAGTTATGGCTGTTTTACCGAGCGTATTAAAATCTGTGACGTGATTGGAACAGATCACGGTATTTTGTAGATTAAACAACTTTAGAGTCCGAATCAGTCTTTCCCTATACCTAGAAAAAGTTGGGAAATTTCCTAAGATACGCGAGGTTGTACTCGTTTAATTGATTCGGAGTCTTAGTGTGGTGGCGTTGAGCCACCGGGGTCTCTCTTTCTCCTTTCTTTGATAGATTCTTTCTTGTTTTCTTGGGGAACCTCTCTCTTCTCTTTCTTCTTTCTCCTTTTTATAGGGCAGGCTTGGGGACATGCACGTATTGGCCGGCCTTCTTTTTCCTTCCTGTTTCTTGCCAAGGACTAACTTGACTTTTCCTTGAGTCACGTCCCACCTGTATTGGGTGTTTTGGCCCTCTACCCGTACACCTTTCGTAGGGGTTCAACGGGAATTTCGCTAATGTTAGGATTTCAGATTAATCTGACACGTCCTTGCGTACTCGGGAGGGGTTGTTGGGGGGTGTCAAACCTTGGTGGTTCGCGCTATGTTTGCGCCAGAAGGAGACATGGCCGGGGGGAATTTCCTCTGTTTTCCTCCCTCGCTACGGAGGGAAACTTCCCCTCGTCGCGGAGGGGGGGGCAGTCTTTATCCTTTTCCACCTTTTACCGGGGAATGGTCTCCTAGGGTATGAACTCATTGCTTCGCCGGGGGAAGAGATTGACGATCATAGACCCATTCATGTGGGCCACCAGGTGCGGGAGCCTCGCTTCGCTGGTCGAAGGGAGGTGAGTCTGTTCGGTCCACAACACTAGCCCCTCATGTCAGCGGGTAGACGCTGCCTCGCCTACCGGGATGTTATAGCGAATATTCAAGTTTTTCCTCCTTTTGCGCATATCCTGTGGGGACAAGGCTTTCCGACAGTTGGGAGGTTCTTGTTTGCTCCGCATTTCTTCCGTTTTTCTCCTCGTTCGTGTTCTCCTCTGGCGTCGTCTTCCTGATCCACCACCGATCTAGATCTCCATGGGACCTCGGCGCACTCCTAAGATAAAGCCGGTTTTGAGTAAGGAGGATACTGCGGGATTATCCCCCATTTTGGGGCGGTCGACTTTGAGCTCTGCCGACCTCGACACATTAGTGGCGGATTTCAGGGTGATGCGCCCTTCCATGCGCCTCCCTGGTGATGAGGAAACCCCTCGACCCCAGGCGAATGAAGCCGTGGTATTCGCGGTGTTTCTCGAAGCGAGTCTTCGTTTCCCGTCCGCCCCTCTGTTGGCATTAGTACTTCGGGTTTTCCAAGCGGAGCTTTCGCAGCTTACCCCTAATGCTATTGTGCGATTGGCAGTACTGGAATGGGCTTTCCGTACGGCTGGGATCAAATTGTCGGGGCACTTGTTTTATCTTATAGAAGATGCATTTTGGCAACCAAAACAACAGAAGACAGGAAGTGAAGGCCGCAAGTCATGTTTCGGTTCTCTGAATTTCCAGACGAAGAGGTCCCTTGTAAAGGAAATCCCGGTAGCGGTCGCCAAGGGGAAATGGGATTCGGGGTGGATGTCACGGTGGTATTACCAAATCCTCATGGGTCCAGACTCTTCCCTTCATACTTCGATGGGTCCAGTCCGTGCAATTCGGTCCCCTAATTGGAGCGCGACTGCGGAAGAAATTGGATATCTTGATTATTTGAAGGCTCTTCGTGGCCAGAGTACGATGCGGGACTTGGTTGAAGAATATTGTTTTTGTCGTATCGACCCCTTAGCCAGGAGTTCCACCGTTACTCTGGAGAAGTCGTCGGGAGGCACGGTGTCTGTGGTTCGGCCAGAGGGGGTACAAGATCTGGGGCGCGGGGCAGCCGAAAAATTGGCTCGTAGGCTTCTGGGTCCTTGCCAGGCAGTTGAGTACGAGGCCGCTATGAGTGCTATTGGGGTCACCCGATGCTCTCGTTTCACTGATTGGGGGCGCCGTGCGATCCCTCATCCTAGAGGGTCAGTCGGTTCTCCTCGTCCGGCCAAATGGGCGAGGTTAGCCCGCGTGGCTCTGCCCCAGGTTGCTGCCACTTCTGGCGGGAGCGAGGATTTGGGGGATGACGACGACGAGGATGAGGATTGGGGTGAGGAGGAATGCAGCGACGAAGGTGATTCCTCCGGCTCTGTTGCGGCTACGTCTCTCCTGCCGCCGCCCCCTTCGGATCCTGCTGACGCTGTGGGGCCCTCCGAAGCGCTATCCTCAGCTATTGCGGATGAGCCCTCAGATATGCCGATCATTCCGGAGGCGGGTCTTCCCGAGACCACATCAGTCCCAATTGCCATGGAGGGGATTCCCTCAACCCTCATGCTTGATTCCTCCGTGGATGTGCGTGTTGGCGGGGGGCAATCCCCCGGGTATTCGTTTTTAGGGATCCCAGGAGTGGAGACTATTGATTTGGGCGATGAGGATGACGATGATTTTCTGGCCTCAGAGAGTGCATGGGAGCAGCCTGAAGGTATGGCCGTCCCCGCGATAGGGGAGACTCGTGGTCTTCGGCTAAACGTTTCCACTCCTGACACCCCCACCGGGGCAGAAGGTCGTACTCCTGAAACTTTTTCTGCCAGCTCATTAGGGTGTGATGTCCTTTTAGGTTTTGACGAAGTCGATGCAGGAGGTGATAATGCGGAGGCGGCGGGGGCATTAAAACCGTTGGAGCAGGTCCAAACTGGAACGCCCGCCACTCCTTCGCCTGTCGCGGAGGAAGAGGATCGGGGGCCTCCGATTCTAACTTCTCAAGATGACCCCCTTTCGGGCGGAGGAATTTTGCTTTCAAACCAACCGACCCCCGCGGGTGGTGTTGGTTCCTCTTTTGTCCGGTTTGACTTGTCAGATTTTTCGGCCTCAGATTTTTAGAGGGGGCCGTTATAGCCCCGTCTTTAAGAAAAATGCGCGTAGCTTTTCTCCCTACAGCAAATCTGTGGCCTTATTTGAGGAAATTAACGACCTTTCTCTTTGTGAAATCTCCATGGACCATTATTTAAAGGTATTCTCCATTTTGAGCTTATATTACTGATCTCTCTGTCTTTCAACATTTTTCTTCTTCATTCCTAGGGGGCTGTTGTCGCTTCGGAGGTATCACGCCGGTTTCGGACGTACTTGGACAAGTTTAACAAGGGGGTCCAGGATTGTGATGCAGCGAGGGAACGGGTGGCGGAATTAGAAGCAGAAAAAGCTAGTCTTTCAATGGTGCTCCAAGACTCCAAGGAATCATTGGCTAAGGCGCAGGCCGAAGCATCTCAAAGTCGAGACTTGGCGGCAAAAAATGCAGAGCTCGAGGGGGTAGTTTCCTTGATGCGGGACCGCCTCGCCGAAGAGGAGAGAGCTCGCATGGCAGCGGAGCGGAACGAGAAGAAGAAAGATGACCGGATAGAAGAATTAAAGAACCTGTTGGCGGTTGCAGAAGAGGGCAAGAACATACTGAAGAAGCAAGTGGAAGAATTCCCTTCTCAAATTGCAACGGCGCAAAGCGAGGTTCAAACGCATCTTCGTAACGCTCAACGAGCGGAGGAGCGTCACGACACGGTCCGGAAGGAATTGGAATCCATTGTCTCGGGGGTTCATGGAGCTACGGAGGCCTTTCTGTAGTAGCTTCCCCGGTTCGGCATTGATGCAGCTCCGAGTCGTATTCCTTCCTCCAGCTTGGAAGCTGTCTCCTTCCTTGAGAAATCGACTAAGATTTTTGGGGATTCGGCGCTGACCTTCGGCGATTACTGCGCGAGACTGGGCTCCGTCAAAACTGCTCAGTTGTTGGAGGCGAAGGGATGTACACATATTCGCGAGCACTTCGGTTTTTCTTCTGCTGCTCCGTCGCTACCAGGGTTTGGAGATATTCCTTCGTCTGGGAAGCCTTCCTCCGCCGCATCTCGGCTATCGTCAAGCTTCATGTCGGATTCTGGAAGCAGTATGGGGAATCCATTGCGAGGGAATCAGTACATCGAGCTCGTGTTGTAATGCGCGACTCAGGGAAAGGCAAAGAGAAGCCGCCTCCTCCTTAGTTTGAACATTTTTGTATAATGGAGTCCTTGTGGACACATGAATTGAATTATCCATTTTATCGAATGCTTATGCACATTCGTTCGTTTTGCGGGTCTTTTCGTCCGAAGGATGTTCAGTTTCTCCCGACGAGGACCAGGTTGTCAGTGACGAGTGTTAGGAGGATTTAAGGATTCGGTTAACTTCTCGAGGGACGCGGGGATGCCTTGGCTTCCCGCGTTCTTATTTAACCTCGGCCCTTTTGCCTTCCTTGCTCTAGCCAACATTGTTGGTTTCAGAGTAGACGGTTGCTCTCTACCTCTATTTTCCCTTACTTTTTCGATGGCTGATATCCCCTGGGAAGTCCTGGAGGAAGACCTCATTTTCGCCGACCTTGATGAGGAGCCGCCTGTGGCGGCGATCCCGCCGCTGCTGGGAGAGGAGGGAGCCCCTATCATGGTTCTTGATTTCCCGGATGACGCCCCCGCTCTCGAGGATCCTCCAGCCTACGTGTTGATCGGGATGGTGCCGAGGTTGCTGGAGGCCAAGGATGCTCTTGCGGAAGCCGTGGCGCGTGCACATCGTGTTTAAGTCCACTTATCTCGTATAGAAGCTTCTGTTAGATTACTATATTATGTATGATTGGGATGATATTATGTAGCCCTCTGCAGTGGGTCTCTGCCCATACTTATTTTTCATCCTTCTTTCTTAAATTCTGTTTGGTCATGCATTCTTAGCTTCCTATCGAACCTTGATCAGCACCGTAAAACAGTCTCGATTTTTCGCTCGGCCCAGTACCGGCTTAGAGTATGGGAATAGGTACAGCCACATGACGCGCGAGCACCTTCTCCTTCCCCGCCGAAGGAAACATAGGGTACTGGCTTGGGTGTATTTTCTCAACTGCCTAGCTGATGTAACGTGGTGTGTTCTCCGGGCTGCGGGGAGGGTAACCGAGGTTTTTTAGCTTCCATGGACTCCTTGTTAAATCCTGTACGAAGCAGGGCTCCCACTCTTCGGAGCGAGGGGGAGGGTGGTGCGTTAGCCCGACCAGTCGTTTCGCTAAAGGGCAGCCGGGGCAATGAATGAGTGGTAGTGTCGGCGCGACTAGATATCCGTGAACTCCTACGAGGCAACGGGTCTCCGGAGCGAGGGATGGGTGGGACGTTTGCCCGACCAAGCATCCGCGAACTCCTACCCGGCGCGAGGCAACGGGTCTCCGGAGCGAGGGATGGGTGGGACGTTTGCCCGACCAAGCATCCGCGAACTCCTACCCGGCGCGAGGCAACGGGTCTCCGGAGCGAGGGATGGGTGGGACGTTTGCCCGACCAAGCATCCACGAACTCCTACCCGGCGCGAGGCAACGGGTCTCCGGAGCGAGGGATGGGTGGGACGTTTGCCCGACCAAGCATCCGCGAACTCCTACCCGGCGCGAGGCAACGGGTCTCCGGAGCGAGGGATGGGTGGGACGTTTGCCCAACCAAGCATCCGCGAACTCCTACCCGGCCCGAGGCAACGGGTCTCTGGAGCGACGGATGGGTGGGACGTTTTCCTGACCAAGCATCCGCGAACTCCTACCCGGCCCGAGGCAACGGGTCTCCGGAGCGAGGGATGGGTGGGACGTTTGCCCGACCAAGCATCCACGAACTCCTACCCGGCGCGAGGCAATGGGTCTCCGGAGCGAGGGATGGGTGGGACGTTTGCCCGACCAAGCATCCGCGAACTCCTACGCGGCGCGAGGCAACAGGTCAACAGGTCTTCCGGTTTAAATTCTGGAGAATACAGAGATGGCCTTTGTTCACAATGTCTTCTCATTATCTTATTGATAAAGATCGGTACATTTCTTTCCTTCGTATCTCATCATCTATGGGTAAAATTTCTTGAGTGCGTCGGTATTCCATGTCCGTTGTATCTCCTCGCCATCTGGAGTAATGAGCTTGTGCGCGCCCTTCGCTGTTGACTCTTGGATAATGTATGGTCCTTCCCATGTCGTTTCCAGCTTCGTGAAGGCCGGAGCAGCCCTCTTGAGCACCATGTCCCTAGGATATATCTCACGTTTCTTCACCTTCTTGCTGAAGCTTCGAGTTGATGCCTTCGTGTAGGCTTTCATGGTTTTCAAGGCTTGAAGCTTGTGTTCTTCCTCTAGATCACACGTGATGTCGACTTCCTCGTGGGTCGGAGTTTTGATCACTCGCAAGGATTTTGCGCGGATTTCTGCAGGTGAGACAGCTTCTTCCCCGAAGAGGAGCCGGAAGGGGGAGAACCCGGTTGCTCTTGAGGCTGAGGTGCGGGTTGCCCATAAAACGTGGTCAAGCTCGTCGGGCTAGAGTCCCTTTTTAGAGTCATAAAGCCTTTTTTTGATGCCATCAAGGAGCAACCCGTTCGCTCGTTCCACCGCCCCGTTTGACTGAGGGTGACCTACTGAGGCGAAGCAAATGTTTGTCCCGATATTGTCACAGTAATCGCGAAATTTCCTGGAGTCGAATTGGGACCCATTGTCGGTCACGATCTGGAAAGGGACCCCATATCTACAAATGATCGTTTTCCATAGAAATTTGGCGGCGGCGTCTGCGATTATCTTTGCGACCGGCTCTGCCTCGATCCAGCAGGAGAAGTAGTCGATGGCGACAATTACGAACTGAAGGTTTGCCCGAGCTTTAGGAAGCGCCCCAACGATATCCATTCCCCACTTGGCGAAGGGCCAGACCGGAGGCACTGCATGCAGTTCGTTGGGCGGGGCCCTTGTTTGCTTAGTCATCCATTGGCATGCGTGATAGTGACGGACCATTTGCTCAGCATCTTGCAACGCCGAAGGCCAGTAGAGCCCCATTCGGAATATTTTTCTCACAAGATTCCTGGGGGCCTGGTGTGCTCCGCAATCTCCCTGGTGTGCTTCACGCAAAGCCTGCATCCCCTCTTCTCGCGAAATGCAGCGGAGCCATGGAGCGCAGAGGCCGCTGCGGAATAGAAAACCGTTAATGATGGCATACTTCTTCGCTCGCCTTTCGAGGCGTCTCGCTTGTGCCTCATCATCTGGCAAAACTCCCTCCAAGAGATAGTTGTATATCTCTCTCCTCCAGTCCTCAGTGGTTGCTCGAGCAATGAGGTTTATCTGGGAAGGAATGGAGGCGGTGCGAAGTATCTCAAAGAATATTGTCGAAGGTAGGCTTCCTCCGGTGGTGGCGATCTTGGCTAGCTCGTCGGCTCGTTCGTTCTAGGATCTGGGTATTGCATTAATGGTAAACCCGATGAAGCCCTTCTCCATGGTTCGAACCACCTCGACATACTTCTGGAGCTGTTCATCCTTCACCTGATATTCTTTGGCGATATACCCCTGAATAAGTTTCGAGTCGGTGTACAATATCGCCCTCCTCGCTCCCATGATCTTCGCTTTCCTGAGCCCCAATAAGAGCGCTTCATATTCGACTATATTGTTGGTTGATGGAAATTTTAGCCTTGCTGCGAACTCAACTTTTTCTCCGCTGGGTGTCTGTATCACTGCAGCTATTCCCGCTCCACTCGCTCCCCAAGACCCGTCGGAATTGATGAACCATATCGCTGAGGTTTTGTTATCCTTAGGGACTAGAGAAGTCCATTCCACCATAAAATCGGCGAGGGCTTGGCTCTTAATTGCAGTGCGAGGTATTATAGTCAGTTCGAAGGGGGCTAGCTCGACCGCCCACTTGCTGATGCGCCCAGTGCTTTCCTTGTTGGAAAGCATAGATCCAAGAGGATATGTAGTTGGCACTTTGATGTGGCTGGCCTGAAAATAGTGCCGGAGCTTTCGAGAGGCCATTAACAGAGCATATGCCAACTTTTCCATTTCCGAGTATCGTAGCTTCGCTCCTTGGAGGGCTTCAGAGACGAAGTAAACCGGCTGTTGTTTAACGCCTTGGGGTCGCACTAGCACAGCACTGACGGCCCAGGGGCTAGCTGCTAGATATAGCAGAAGCTCCTCACCTTGCTTCGGACTTTGCAGGATAGGGATCTCCATAAGGCTTTGCTTCAAGTCATTGAAGGCGCGTTGGCACTCCTTTGTCCAGATGAAATTATCATTTGAGCGTAAGGCTTTAAAGACCGGCAAACTTCGCTCCGCGGATTTTGGCAAGAATCGACTGAGTGCTGCTATCCGCCCTGCCAGCCATTGTACTTCTTTTAGATTTCTTGGTGGAGCCATGTCTTGGATAGCTCTTGTCTTTTCCGGATTCGCTTCTATGCCTCGTTGAGAGACCAGGAAGCCTAGCAGCTTTCCTGCGTCCACGCCAAAAACACATTTGGACGGGTTGAGCTTCACCTTCCCTTTATCATGTTTTTGAAGGTTTCCCGGAGGTCCCCGACATGGTCTTCTTTCTTTTCGCTTTTGACAATGATATCGTCGACATAGGCTTCCACGTTTCTTCCTAATTGATCGGTGAAGATCTTCGTGATGAGCCGCGCGAAGGTAGCACCCGCGTTTTTGAGCCCGAAGGGCATCCGCACGAAGCAGTAGGTACCGAAGGGAGTAACAAACACCATCTTGTCTTCATCTCCTTTCTGCATGTACACCTGGTGATAGCCAGAGTATGCGTCAAGGAAGCTCATCTTTCTGACCTGGAGGTTGAGTCGACCAGCTGGTCGATGCGGGGCAGGGGGAAGTCATCTTTTGGGCATGCTTTGTTTAAGTCAGTGAAGTCGATGCACATCCTCCACGCCCCGCTGGCCTTCCTGACTAGGACGATGTTGGCCAACCACTCCGGGTATCGGGCTTCGTGGATGATTCCCGCCTGGAGCAGTTTGGTTACCTCCGCCTTCGCGGCTTCTTGTCTTTCTACCGCAAGTTTTCTCAGTTTTTGCTTCTTAGGCTTCGCATTTGGGTTAATAGCCAGGACATGTTCGATAGTTTCTCTCGGGACTCCAGGAAGGTCTTCGGGCCCCCATGCGAACACGGTTTCATATTCCTGGAGGAGCAGCATCAAGCGTCTTTCCTCCTCGGGGGGCAACATGGTGCCGAGGATCACTGTCTTATTGCTTCCTGGCCTTACCCGTTGCGTTTCTCCCTGAGGCTGTGGTTTAGGGAGCCATCGGCTACGATTCATGGGTACAACCAACGGGGTCCAGCTCCGTGGTGCAGACGTGCTTGACTTGAGGTGGGTTCTCCATGTCTATCTTCCTTGCCAAGGCTTGATCTCCTTGCACCGTGATGACACCATCTGCAGCGGGAATCTTCATACATAAGAACCCGTGATGAATTATGGCCCCCATGGTCGTCAACGAGCCCCTGCCTAGGATCGCATTGTATTGAAACGGCATGTCTACCACGTCGAATGTGACACAACTCATGACGCTGGCTTGTGGCGTCGCGAATGTGACTTCTAGCTCCAATTGCCCCAGGGTGTTGACCATGCTTCCTCCAAAACCCATCAACGGCACTTCCGATTTTTTCAATCGGTCTTGTGGAATCATCATTTGCCGGAAAGCCTTCATGGACAGAATGTCCGCCGCACTTCCCCCATCTATCAATATGCGACGTACTTCGCAATCGGTGATTATGGCGGTTACTACTAAGGAATCTTGATGCGGGAAGTGCACCCCCATGGCGTCCTCCTCTGTGAAGGTGATTGGCTCGCACTTTACCGGAGGAGGGGTAGCGGGGGTAATTGCAATGTGGTTAATTTGCCGGGCATAAGCCTTCCCCTGCTTTTCGATGAGAGATGTGACAAGGAGCCCCCCGCAATGACGTTGATAATGCGACGGAGATGATTTATCCCTACTCGAGGAAGTGGGTGTTGTCATCCGACTGAGGGTGCTTCCGGCGGTGTAGGATGCGTCTCGACTTCTCTTTGTTTGGCCTCGAACCGCCGATATCCGTTAATCACTTTGCACTGGGTGGTGCCATGGGTGATATTTTCTCCGTGATATTCACAAAAGTACCGCCGGGGCTCTGTCCCTTCCCTCTTGTTAACTCAGCTTCCCTCATCTTGCCTTCCTCGGCTTGGGGGTGGCCCTCGTCTCTGTTGCTCCGCTTGCCTGTCGCCCATGATTTGCCGATTTCTTTGTTCATCAATGTGGTGAATTCTCCTCCTTTCGTCTCTTCTTCCGGGCTCTGGGTATCGTTCCTTCGTTTTAGCGTTGGGTGGGGGGTCCTTCCCTCGCCCTCTCTTGCGCGGGACGAATTCTTGATTCTCTTGCTGGGGCCCGTCTTCTCTTCGGAGGTTGTCTTCCTCCGCTCGCGCGTATTCCCTCATCTTCGCAAAGAGTTCTTCCACCGTACGTACCTCTTTGCGAGCGAGCCTTTCTGCCAACGGTCCCCTGCGCAGGCCACAACGTGCCGCACTGATGATAGTGGTGTTGCTTACACCTCGTATTTGGCATTTAACCCGGGAGTAGCGTTGGAAGTAACTCTTAAGGGTTTCTCCTTCGCGTTGTCTGACCGTGAATAGGTCACTTTCCTCTTTCATTCCGTCGAAGTTGCCCTAGAAGTTGCCTTCAAGCTTGTGGCGGAGTTGCGACCAACAGCTGATCGACCGAGGCTCCAGCGAAGAGTACCAGGATAGGGCTATGCCTTCAAGTGCCAGAAGGAGCCCCTTCGCCTTGATATCATCGTCTCCTCCTGCGGCCTCCATCGCCGTGTCGTAGACGCGGAGGAACTCCCTTGGATCTGTCCGGCCATCATACGGCTTAACGGTGGGGAATTTGAAGCTTCCCGGGGAGGGCCATTTTTTAGCCCGTAGATGGGTGCTGAGGGGGTTTGGGTCATTGTCCTCCCTATGTAGCATCGTAACCGCTGGGGATAGCACTTCGCGGCTCGGGCTTTCATCTTGTGACTCGTATCGCTCCCCCTCTTGTCGTCCTTGTAGGCGCTTCAACTCCGTCATGAGCTGTTCGTTAGCCTCCATCAGCGCCCGCACGTTGGGGTCAAGCTCCCCCTGAACCCCGGTCCCTTCTTTGTGGGTCTCTTCATTCCCATGGATCTCTTGGTGACGGGTCGGATGTGTCGACGCTTCTGCCACATCTCCTCCTGGTGTCAAAATCGTTCGGCCTGTCGCCGGAGGCCGTCATTTGGGGGCTCGCTTGCGCACGACTAATGAGGTCTGCGGAGGTAGAATCCCCACCATGTCTCGGGCTTCCGTTGCGGTTGGCAGTCGCGTCTCGTCATCCAGAAGTCAAGGTGGGTCTCCGGATTGACTCCTCCCGAGTCGTCTTGACTCTTCTGCTCCTACCGTTGTTGCCGCCCCCTTGGATCCTGTCGCCTTTCCCTTCTTTGGTGGCATGGCTACAGAAAACTTACCCTTAGTCTTGATCCACTAGCGGTAGTTTCACCTTGCGGTTTGGGTTCCCCACGGACGGTGCCAGTGTGGTGGCGTTGAGCCACCGGGGTCTCTTTTTCTCCTTTCTTTGAGAGATTGTTTCTTGTTTTCTTGGGGAACCTCTCTCTTCTCTTTCTTCTTTCTCTTTTTTTATAGGGCAGGCTTGGGGACATGCACGTATTGGCCGGCCTTCTTTTTCCTTCCTGTTTCTTGCCAAGGACTAACTTGACTTTTCCTTGAGTCACGTCCCACCTGTATTGGGTGTTTTGGCCCTCTACCTGTACACCTTTCGTAGGGGTTCAACGGGAATTTCGCTTATGTTAGGATTTTAGATTAATCCAACACGTCCTTGCGTACTCGGGAGGGGTTGTTGGGGGTGTCAGACCTTGGTGGTTCGCGCTATGTTTGCGCCAGAAGGAGACATGGCCGGGGGGAATTTCCTCCGTTTTCCTCCCTCGCTACGGAGGGAAACTTCCCCTCGTCGCGGAGGGGGGGCAGTCTTTATCCTTTTCCACCTTTTACCGGGGAATGGTCTCCTAGGGTATGAACTCATTGCTTCGCCGGGGGAAGAGATTGATGATCATAGACCCATTCATGTGGGCCACCAGGTGCGGGAGCCTCGCTTCGCTAGTCGAAGGGAGGTGAGTCTGTTCGGTCCACAACACTTAGAACCCGAGTTATGCCTTTTGGAAGGCTGCTGTCGCGACGGGACAGAACCGCTGTTTTCGGGTTTTGCGAGTAGTTGGCAATGTTGGGGTAGATGAGGGTTTGCATACTATTTTGTGGGCTTGATTGTGAGTGTGTGGTCCCTATGGGCAGGTGGTGTGACCCCGGGAGGGCCTACTACTTCTCGCCAATCCATCGCCCGTGGTTGAGGCAAGTGTATTGTAATGGATAGCGGTTTGTAGGTTGCTAGTTGAGACTAGATGAGATTGATTATATGAGATGATCACTTGACATGCTTTAATGATTGCCAATGATGATATGATGAGTATGTTTATCATGTTATGATGCCATGTGTTAATCTACAAGTTAATTGTGATGTTGGCATATTTGCATACATGGCATGATTACATGGCCCGGGCGGTGAGAAAGTTATGACTAATCCGGAGAGCCAATGAGTAAGTCCTACATCGTGATTCCATTCACCGCAGTGAACGGAAGCGAGGAGTAGGCACCCTCCATCTTCGGGATGGAAGGAGGGAGAGGGTGCACACCGACGGGTGTGTACTCAACCATACCGGTATGAGTTTCCAAGGAGACATGAGCATCGCATTGCACTTCATATATATTGATGATGATGATAATATGTGACCATGAATGAGATGGTTTTTACATGATGTGAGATATTATTGCTATGTAATTGTTCCTGTTGTACCATTGCAATATGCTTGCTGAGTTTTGAACTCACGCTTGTGTTTTCTTGTTGGTTTAGGTACCATGAGAATGACATGCGGGGAAGGGAAGTAGTCACACGTCCACACGTAGCTTCACCCATTTTGATTCCACAAGTCATTCTATTAGTTATGATAATAAACTGCGTGTGATGATTATTGCTTTAATGTTTAGCTTTGCTATATGAGAGTTTTATTGTTCGTTTGATACTTGGAGACTTTAAGTGCTTGATAATAGACTTATATTGTCATTAAGTCTTTAATTATTGCTGTTTTAGCTGTCTCTCATATTGCCTTATATTGCTATACTGTTGTTGCTCCTTCAATTCGTGTTAAAACAAAGGAGATGTTGCCGAAATCTCGTTTTTTAGCATGTGTGCCTTTGCTGGAATTTATGTTTAATTGTAGTATTTAGATGTTGTTTAGCTTATGTTTGGTAGCATTCAGGCATATTAAATTCCGGTGTGTTACAGTTGGTATCAGAGCGGGCTGTAGGTCCTTGGAATATGTATTTTTAGTGTCATACCTTAAGTTGCAACTAAAATATGATGTGGAATAACTTAGAAACATGGCTTAGGTTCTCACTAAAACTTTGTCATAGGATAGCAACATTAAAACTTGCAAAAAGTGGAATAAGTAACTTAAAATTTTGACACACTTGGTTGCACAGTAGGTTGGGGTTTTGGTTCATCATTGCATTGCGCTTGATTATTTAATGAATATTATGTCTATGTGTTCTTGATTATATGATGTTGTGTTATGGTTGTGATCGGACGGTTGTCTGTCTGTAGCAGCCATGCTGAGGGGTAGAGGCCGTGGTCACCGTGGCCGTGGAGGCCAGGGGCGAGATTCTCAGGGAGTTGAAGAGTCTGTTGCTGAGGGTAGCGTTTCGCTCAATGCTCATGGGCCAGCTCAGGAGGAGCTTCCAGCGGCACAGTCAGGGGCGGAGGTACCCGTCGCCAATGAGGATTTAGTTCAGGCTCTGCAGAGGGAGATTCAGGAGTTGCGCCAGCAGTTGCGGGCAGCCCCTGCTATTGTGCCTCCCCCTGCAGCGGCCCCAGTTGTTGCCCCCGCTGTGCCGGAGCCGAGGATGAGTCTCCGAGAGTGGATGTCCCTCCGTCTTGACACTTTTGACGGAGCGGGCACGCCGATCCAATCCGCAGATTGGCTACGGTACATGGAGAGGCGCTTGAGGTCCTAGAGTTGACCTCGGTCCGCAGGGCTCGCTTTGTGGCCTTTCACCAAGGGCCAAGGCGATATCTGGTGGGAGGGGTTACGGCTGCTAGAGCCCCCGATCTTGGTCCAGTCACCTAGGAGGACTTTGTGGCTCGCTTTCGAGCCAAGTTCTACCCAGAGTCTTTCCTTGAGCGAATGGAGCATACTCTGACGACTCTTTCCCAGGAAAGAGGTCGGTGGCAGAGTATGAGGTGGAGTTCAACAGCGTGGTGCGCTTCGTGCCGGCTGTGGCAGCCGACTATCGGGAGAAGGCAAGGAGGTTTCGTAGGGGCCTCAACCAGGAGTTCAAAGTTGTCATGGGGCGACTGTCCCTCATGACTTCTGTTCCGTGGTGGAGCAGGCGAAGGGCATGGAGCTCGAGTTGGAGCTCTCCCGGGAAAGGCAGAACCCGGGTGGTTCAGGGCTTCCTGCGGCCCTAGGCGGGGGCCAGAAGAGGACCTTTGGTGGAGGAGGTGGGTCTTCTCAGCGACCCACCTTCAAGAAGTTCAAGGGAGGACAGGGCTCCTACTCAGGGGCTAAGATGAGGCCGCCCCAGTCGTCTTACTCATGAGCAACTGTTCGTCCTGTGCCCGGGCAGGGCATGATGTGCTTCAAGTGCGGTGGTGCGCACCGTGCTTCAGAGTGTGGTTCGACCGGGATTTGCAACCACTGTGGCAAGCCCGGCCACATGGGGCGAGTCTACCGGATGAATCCCGGTAGCATCATCAAGTGGGAGATGGTGCCTTCTCCTCCCACTCCAGCGGCGTCTTCTAGAGGATCGGTGCACATGATGGCTGCTCCTGCCCCTCAGCCGTCCTTTGCGTGGGCGCCACCAAGCCATCGGTGCCCGCACTGCCTGCTCCTCCGCAGTTGCCTCCTCCGCCCCCAGCTCTGTTGGGGCATCAACCAGGAGTCGGGGCTCCTACTGTCCCGGCTCCACCAGGAGTGTATGCTTTGCCGACCGCCGAGTCAGCCGGGCATCTAGAGGTGGTTTCAGGTACTCTGCTCGTGGATTCCGTTGATGCCCTTGTTTTGTTTGATTCCGGAGCATCCTATTCCTTTGTGTCGTCTGAGTTTGCTAGTAGAGCTAAGCTGGGAGTTCAGCGATTTTCTAAGTCCGTGTGAGTCAGTTCTCCTGGAGGTTTGATTGCTAGCTCTTTGGTTTGCCCGGGTTGCACCATTGCCATTGATGATGAGGTTTTCTTTGCCAATCTTATGGTGATCCAGTTGGCTCCTTTTGATGTCATTTTGGGCATGGACTGGTTGCATCAGTACCGTGCCAAGATCTATTGCTTTTTGCGGACGGTTACCTTGCAAGCCCCGTCAGGGGTAGAGTTGACCTTTCAGGGTGGTTTACCTTCCAGTTCTGTCTTTGCTTTGGCTAGTCTGTTTTCTGGTCACCGTTTGAGGCAGTTGGGTTTCCTCATGACCTTGTCTGAGAAGCCAGCTTCTTCAGTTTCCATTGAGGAGATTCCTGTAGTGAAGGAGTTTGTTGATGTGTTCCCTGATGAGTTGCCTGGTCTACCTCCCGTAAGGAATGTGGAGTTTCGTATTGATCTTGTTCCGGGCAATCGACCTATTTCTATCTCTTCAAACCGCTTGGCTCGTCCTTTTCAAGACGAGTTGAAGAAGCATTTGAAGGATTTGTTGGCCAAGGGCTTTATTCGGCGTAGCGTTTCGCCATCGGGGGCACCCGTTCTCTTCGTCTCGAAGAAGGATGGAAGTTGGCGCATGTGCATTGATTATCGTGCTCTTAATCAAGTGATAGTCAAGAACAAGTATCCTTTGCCTCGCATCGAGGATCTGTTTGACCAATTGAAGGGAGCAAAGGTGTTCTCCAAGATTGATCTTCAGTCGGGGTATAATCAAATCCGTGTGAGGGAGCAGGACATTGAGAAGACTGCTTTCTCCACTAGGTATGGGCATTATGAATTTAAAGTTATGTCTTTTGGACTAACTAATGCTCCTGCTGTCTTTATGGAGGCGATGAACAGTATGCTACACAAGTACCTTGATGAGTTTGTGGTAGTGTTCATCGATGACATTCTGGTTTACTCTAAATCAGAAGAGGAGCATGATTGACATTTGAGTATTGTTCTGATCACATTGAGGGATAATCAGTTCTTTACTAAGTTGAAAAAGTGCGACTCTGGATTTCAGAAGTGGGTTTTCTTGGCCACATCATCAATCCAGAGGGCATATCCGTAGATCCTAGCAAAGTATCAGCAGTTTTGGATTGGAAGAGGCCTTCCAATGTCAAAGTGGTTCGTAGTTTCCTTGGGTTAGCTGGCTACTATCGGTGTTTTGTGCAGGATTTCTCTATCATTGCCAAGCCACTTTCGCGGTGACTCGAGGGGATGAAATTCCAGTGGATCGCAGAGTGTGAGCACAGTTTACGCACTTTGAAGGAGAAGTTAGTGGATCAAGCTCTGTTCTTACCCTTCCCGAGCCGGGGAAGCGCTTCACTGTGTATTCTGATGCTTCTCGGTTGGGACTTGGTTGTGTGCTCATGCAAGATGGCAAGGTGATTGCTTATGCATCGAGGCAGCTGAAAAAGCATGAGCAGAATTATCCCACACATGATCTTGAGCTAGCCGCTGTGGTGTTTGCATTGAAGATATGGAGGTACTATCTGTATGGTGAGTCTTGTGATATCTTCACTGATCACAAGAGCCTCAAGTACATCCTTACTCAGAAAGATTTGAACTTGAGGCAGAGGAGGTGGCTAGAATTGATAAAGGATTATGACCTCATCATCCAGTATCATCCGGGGAAGGCAAATGTGGTGGCTGACGCTCTCAGTCGCAAGACAATGCCCCCTGTCGTTGATCTTCTTGTTGCTGATTTTGAGCGTTTGGGAGTCTCCTACTACTTTGCGGGGACCGTGCAAGCTGAAACTCAATTGATTCTTGAGTCAGCGATTCCCGAGCGTGTGTGAGAGGCACAGCAGTAGGACCGTTTGCTCCAGCATGTGAGGAAACGCCTTAAGGATGGCAAGTCTGGAGACTTTACCGTTGATGATGCGGGAGCTTTGAGGTTTCAGGGCCGTCTGTGCGTGCCTCAGAAATCCCAAGTGAAAGAGGACATTCTGAAAGTGGCTCATCGCACCCCGTACACGGTCCATCCTGGGGAGACCAAGATGTACAGGGAATTGAAAAAGAGTTTCTGGTGGAAAAGGATGAGAGTGGATATTGCCAAGTATGTGGCGTCTTGTGGGATTTGTTAGAAGATCAAGGCTGAGCCTTTGGAGATTCCTGTGTGGCCATGGGATGACATCTCCATGGATTTCGTGGTTGGCCTACCTCGTACTCCACGAGGGAAGGATGCTGTTTAGGTTGTGGTGGACCGTCTCAGCAAGTCTGCGCATTTCATTCCTATACGCACTACCAATTCTGCGAGCGACTTGGCTCCCATCTATGTGCGGGAAATTATGAGACTCATCACCACTTTTCACATACGACATCATACACATCTCACATTCATAGTGTAAGCATATCATTCACATCATCATAAATCATCCTCATATAACATCCTCATATAATGCAATGCAATGCGATGCACATATCTCCTGGAAACTCATACCGGTATGGTTGAGTACACACCCGTCGGTGTGCACCCTCTCCCCCGTTCCATCCCGAAGATGGAGGGTGCCTACTCCTCGCTTCCATACACCGCGGTGGATGGAATCACGATGTAGGACTTACTCATTGGCTCTCCGGAATAGTCATAACTTTCTCACCGATCTTCCCCGGACTAGTTATGACTTTCTCACCGCCCGGGCCATGTATCATGCCATGTATGCAAATATGCCAACATCATATTTAACTTGTACATTAACACATGGCATCACAACATAATCGACCGTAATTATCATATCCATGGAAAACATTAAAGCATGGCATGTGAACACATCATAAATTCAATTGCAACTCATCAAAAATAGCAACCTACAACTCGCTACCCATTCCAATACACTTGCCTCAACCACGGGCGTCGGATAGGCGAGAAGTACAAGGCACTCCCGGGGTCACACCACCTGCACATAGGAATCACACACTCACAATCATGTCCACAAAACAGTACGCAAACCCTCTTCTAACCCGACATCGCAAACTACTCGCAAAACCCAAAAACAGAGGTTTTGTCCTGTCGGGACAGCAGCCTTCCAAAAGGCATAACTCGGGTTCTAAAACTCCGAATCGAATAAACGAGTACATCCTCGCGTAGCTTAGGAAATTTCATAACTTTTTCTAAGTATATCGAAAAGCTGATTCGGACTCTAAAGTTGTTTAATCTACAAAATACCGTGATCTATTCCAATCACGTCACAGATTTTAACACACTCGGTAAAACAATCATAACTTTCAAACGGCTGGGCGGAATTGGACGTTCTTTATACCCACGTTAAGATATTGAAATTACCTACAACTTCTTCAACAGCCGTACGACCAAATTCTGAACCTAAATTGACGAAAACCCAAGCCCTAGGTCGACTGCTTATGCTGCCCAAAACAGAGAATGTGGCAAACTCAAGATTCCATCTAATCTACTCAATTCCAGCACCACCAATTGATCTAAAAACATGATAATCACCCTTAGAACAGATCCTAGACCAACCCCAAGGATTCCCATGGCCATACCTTCGCCTCGACCTAATCGAAACCCAACGGATCTCCTCCCAGTTCGCGCGATCTCCTTCCTCGCTCCAAATCCACCGGATCTCCTCGTCGCGGAGCGCTCCAATGGACGGATCTTTGAGGTGTTGAGGTGGAGAACTCTCCTAGGGGCAGCAAGGGAGGTGGAGAGGGGAGGAGAGGGGTGGTGGCGCCATGGGGGAAGATGGAGAGGAAGGGGAAGGGTGGAGGCGCATGGGGGGCTAGGGGGTGGCGGCTAGGGTTGGGAGAGGGAGTTTGGGGCGCACCAAGGGGTGGGGGCCAGATTTGGCTGCCCAAAAGTCCCCCCTTGGGCCCAAACCCTTCCACCGGAGGCCCAACTCAACCCCCAAGGCCCAAAGTCTCCCGGAGAGGCCCAAACACCTGAAAACGGCCCAAAAACACGCTATAAATGGCATAACGTAAAGTTTTAATCTCCATTTACATATTTTATAATGTTTTGACCTCAACATCCACATTTTATAAGATTACGACACTCCGTGGTATCACAGTCGGCGCGGAAGAAGACGTAGTCGGAGAGTTCGATGTATAGATTTTTCGCAAAAAATCTTTTAGTAAAATCAGACACCTGTAAAGATTTTGTAAAATCAACGAATCAAGTTATATAGCATGTTTTTCGAAAATATTTGAAGTGAACACTCTCGTCTACCCGTTATCTTAATTTTAAACAAAAATTTTAGATTTTACGCTTATACAAAAATGCCTGATCTTTATTTAACGTGATTAGTTCAATAAACTGGAATTCAAATTAACCGTGAGGATTCCGAATAAATTCCAAAAAAACTCCAAATAATCCCGAAAACACACTAAATATATTAAAAGCAAATTTTGGGGATGTTACAAACCTCCCCCCCTTAAATGGAATCTCGACCCCGAGATTCAGTCGAGCTGGGAAAAAGATTGGGAAATTCTGCCCGTATGTCCTCTTCACGTTCCTAGGTAGCTTCCCTCTCGGTATGGTTACTCCACTACACCTTACAGAATTTGATACTTCTACTGCGAGTTTTTCGAACTGCCTCATCCAGAATCTGTATTGGATATTCCTTATAAGAAAGATCCTGCTGTAAATCCAACTGTTCTACAGACATGTGTTCCTCTGGCACTCGAAGACATTTTCGTAGCTGAGACACATGAAACACATCATGCACGTCGGTTAGTGGCGGTGGTAATTCTAACTTATACGCCACCTAGCCTCTTCTGGCCAAAACCTTAAATAGTCCAATATATCTGGGTGCAAGTTTTCCGCTAACCCGAAACCTCTTGATTCCTTTCATTGGTGAAACTTTCAAGTACACGAAATCACCCTTGGCAAACTTCAGGTCTCGACGTTGGTTATCAGCGTAGCTTTTCTGTCGGCTTTGAGCAATTTTTAACTTTTGTTGTATGCACCTCACTTGTTCTTCTGCCTCTTTAAGTACATCCGGTCCAAACACTTTTCCTTCTCCAGTTTCCTTCCAATAAAGTGGTGTTCAACACTTGCGTCCATATAAAGCTTCGAAGGGTGACATCTGAATACTTGATTGATATCCATTGTTGTATGAAAACTCGGCATAGGGCAAACTCTTATCCCAACTTGTCTTATTTGTCAAAGCACAGGATCTGAGCATATCTTCTAAAATCTGATTTACCCTTTCTGTCTGGCTTTCTGTTTGTGGATGATATGATGTGCTGAATTTAAGGTTCGTGCCCAACAAACTATGTAACTTTTGCCAAAACTTTGAGGTGAACTGGGTACCTCTATCTGACACAATTTTCTTTGGTACACCATGCAAACACACTACCTTTGACATGTACAACTCTTCCAACTTGTCTCCACTGTAGGTTGTTTTAACAGGAATAAAATGGGCAGATTTGGTTAGACGATCAACTATAACCTAGATTGAAGTCCTTGGTAATCTCGTAATGAAATCCATTCCTATTTCCTCCCATTTCCATTCGGGAACTTTTAATGGTTGTAGTAACCCCGCAGGCTTTTGATGTTTAGCTTTTACCCGCTGGCAGATATCACACAAAGCAACAAACTCTGCAATATCTTTCTTCATACTGGACCACCAATACGATTCTCTTAAATCCAAGTACATCTTGGTACTACCTGGATGAATAGAATATGCGGGCTCATGGGCTTCTTTCAAGATCATCTCCTTGATTTCCTTCTTATTGGGTACAAAAATTCTTTTCCCAAACCATAGGGTACCTTTTTCATCTATTGCAAATCTTGGGGCCTTTTCTTTCTTCATCTTCTTAATAATTTATAGGACCTCTGCATCTTCTTTCTGAGCTTCTCGAATTTGGTCCTCTAAGGTTGGTCGCAGTTCTATCATATTGATGTATCCTTGCTCCACTATGTTCAAATTCATTTTCTCGAATTCTTCATGCAAAGTTGGCAGGCTTTCCTTAATTAATATACTATTACAATAATTCTTCCTACTCAGAGCATCCGCCACTACATTAGCTTTCCTGTAACACCTCGGCATTTAATATGCCCGAATGCTACCAAACATAGACTAAGCAACCTCTAAATACCACAATTACAAGTAAATTACAGCAAAGGAGCAAATGCTAATACTGAAAATTTCGGCAGCATCTCCTTTGTTTTTCCATGAATAGAAGCAACAATAATATTAACATATCAAGATAGCATAATGAACGATAGCAATAACATGACCAATCGGAAATTCAACCTCCATACAACTAAAGATATAAGTCTATCCGTCACATATCA
Organism: Rhipidocladum racemiflorum; assembly: GCA_036346355.1. Lineage (NCBI taxonomy): Eukaryota > Viridiplantae > Streptophyta > Magnoliopsida > Poales > Poaceae > Rhipidocladum > Rhipidocladum racemiflorum. The sequence goes on along the minus strand of CM070577.1, from coordinate 52,483,077 downwards.
AATATGGCCTAATCATTTACTCATGACAACCAACGAAGCATCAAAACCACAATTTAGTTTAGTGAATTAACCATCACAACTAAAGGAGAGAACATGTCATTGTTTATATGTGTGATGCTAAGTGATGACGTGTGACTAGCTCCCTTTCCCGCATGCCGGTTTCATGGTACCTAAGAAAAACACATAAACACAAGCTGAGTTCATCACTTAGTAAGTATATTGCAATGGAACAAGAAAATACATTCTAATACCTTCATCACCACTTTTCACATACGACATCATACACATCTCATATTCATAGCGTAAGCATATCATTGGCATCATCATATATCATCATCATATAACATCCTCATATAATGCAATGCAATGTAATGCAATGCGATGCACATATCTCCTGGAAACTCATACCAGTATGGTTGAGTACACACCCGTCGGTGTGCACCCTCTCCCCCCTTCCATCCCGAAGATGGAGGGTGCCTACTCCTCGCTTCCGTTCACCGCGGTGAATGGAATCACGATGTAGGACTTACTCATTGGCTCTCCGGAATAGTCATAACTTTCTCACCGACCTTCCCCGGACTAGTTATGACTTTCTCACCGCCCTGGCCATGTAACATGCCATGTATGCAAATATGCCAACATCATAAATAACTTGTACACTATTCCATGGCATCATATCATTGGCAATCATTAAGTCATGGCATGTGAGCATATCATGTATTCAAATTCAATCTCAATCAATCTAGCAACTACAACCCGCTACCCATTCCAATACACTTGCCTCAACCACGGCGACGGATTGGCGAGACGTAGAGGGCACTCCTGGGGTCATACCACCTGCACATAGGTACCACATACTCACAAACATGTCCAAAAAACAGTAGAAAAACCCTCTTCTAACCCGACATCGCAAACTACTCGCTAAACACAAAAACAGAGGTTCTGTCCCGTCGGGACAGCAGCCTTCCAATAGGCATAACTCGGGTTCTAAGACTCCGAATCAATTAAACGAGTACATCCTCGCGTACCTTAGGAAATTTCCTAACTTTTTCTAAGTATATGGAAAAGCTGATTCGGAATCTAAAGTTGTTTAATCTACAAAATACCGTGATCTGTTCCAATCACGTGACAGATTTTAACACGCTCGGTAAAACAGCCATAACTTTCAAACGGCAGGGCAGAATTGGACGTTTTTTATACCCACGGAAAGATACTGAAATTACCTACAACTTCTTCAACAGCCGTACGACCAAATTCCGATTATAAATCAACGAAAGCCCAAACCCTCGGTCGACTGCTCATGCTGCCCGAAACAGAGAATGTGGCAACTTCTAGATTTCATCTAATCTAGTCAATTCCAGCACCACCAATTGATCTAAAAACATGATAATGACCCTAACAACAGTACCTAGGCCAACCCCAAGGAGTCCCATGGCCATACATTCGCCTGACGCACGAAAACCCAATAGATCTCCTCCCGGTTTGCGTGATCTCCTTCCTCGCTCCAATCCCGCCAGATCTCCTCGTCACGGAGCGCTCCAACGGATTGATCTTCGAGGTGTTGAGGTGGGGATCTACCCTACGGGCAGCAAGGGAGGTGGAGAGGTGGTGGTGCAATGGGGATGTAACACCCCGGCATCTAGTATGCCCGAATGCTACCAAACATAGACTAAACATCAACTAAATACCATACATGAAGACAAATTTCAGCAAAGGCACAAATGCTAAACACCGAAATTTCGGCAGCATCTCCTTTGTTTTATCATGATTTGAACAATAGCAATATCATAGCAAAATATTTCATAACATAAAACATCTAAAGCAGCAATATATAATGGATAAAACATCATCATAAACAATTAAACCAAAACCAACCACACAAACATCTATAGCTAAGCAAAGAGGATCAACAGCACATTAAAATTAATCCATACACCTAGTTCAGGGCACTATTATTATGATCATGACTCAAGGTTGGTAAATGTGACTGGAACTACGTGAAGATGTGTAGCTAATGCCCTTTCCCACATGCCGGTGTCATGGTACCTAAAAAAAACAACATAAACACAAGCGTGAGTTCAACACTCAGCAAGTATATTGCAATGGTACAAACAAAAACAATTACATGGCTACAACAACTCACATCATGTATATCATCTCATTCATGTTCACAAATCATTATCATCATCATTATGTAAGCAATGCGATGCGATGCTCATATCTCCTTGGAAACTCATAACGGTATGGTGAAGGGAATATGCCCGAGAGGCAATAATAAATTGTTTATTATCTTATTCCATGTTTATAATAGATGTTTATTTCTCATGCTAAAATTGTATTAACCGGAAACGTTTATACATGTGTGTTCAATAAACAAAAAGGTTCCTAGTAAAGCATCTCTTTTAAACTAGCTCGTTGATTAACTGATGATCAAGGTTTCCTGATCATGAACATTGGATGTTGTTAATAACGGGGTCACATTATTAGAAGAATGATGTGATGAACACACACCCAAGTTGGTATAGCAAATTCGATCAAGTCATTAAAGTTTGTTGTTGTACTGAACATATACAAAATAGCTCTTTTCCTTAGACCATGAGATGATGTCAATCACTAACTCCGGAAGAGTACTTTGATGACATCAAACGTCACTCCGTAACACGGTGACTATAAAGATGGATTTGGGTACTATGAAAGTATTAGTTGAGGCTCATGCATCAAGAGTGGGATTTGTCCATCCAGATGACAGAGAGATATACTCTGGGCCCTCTCGGTGATATCACATTGACATCGCTTGCAAGCACGTGACTAGGTCACAAGAATGTCATATCACGGAACGAGTAAAGAGTACTTGTCGGTAACGGGATCAAACTAGGTATAGTTGATACCAATGATCGGATCCCGGATAAGTAATATATCGCGAGACAAAAGGAATTGGTTATGTTGTTTTTGGTTCACACGGTCACTAGTTCATCGTTGAGTAAGTGGGAGTCATTATGGATCTCCGTATCCCATCGATGATTATTGATCATAGAGGTGTCTTGATCATGACCATTTTATTAACGAACCGTAGGGTGAAACACTTAAGGTTCATCGACGCTGTTGAGTGGATACAGAACAACGGAGAAAAGATTGGACAGCACCGAATAGTTTCAGGATATCGGAATAGTTCAAGGGGGTATGTGTTAATTTTTGTTAATTAAAAGAATTAACAAATATTAAAATAACAGAAATAAAATTGTTTATTTATTTAATGGAGAGTCCATTCACATGAAGAGAATGGAGAGTCCATTCACATGGAGAGAGTGGAGAGTCCACTCACTCCTATAAAAGGGAGGGTGGAGCTCCTCTCTCATGGACTAATCTCCATAACCCTTTGGTTGGTCATTTCTCCCTCCTCCTACTGTTCCACCTTTCAAGCAGTAGCTTGCTTAAGCGCTGCTGAAATAGTTTCTCCACCACCACCACTAAGTCGTAGTGTTGTTGGAGTTTCCCGTGGATCCTCTACTTCCGTTGCCCCGCTGGATCGAGGGATTGGAGGTCGTCGTTGTTCCGTACGTGTGACCAAGTACGGAGGCGCTGCCGTTTGTGGCGCTCATCTTCGCGACTTTGAAGTCGGGCGTGTACCTCTACTTCAACCACGTTTGTTTGCGGGAACGTTATTCCCGCTTTCGGTCTACGAGGGTGAGTCCTTTTGAAACCGTTTGCATGCATCTCCTAGATATGATCTTGGTGTTTGGTTGCATTTGTAGGAAAAATTTTGTTTTCCATGCTTAGAACCCGTCATATGGTTGAGTACACACCCGTCGGTGTGCACCCTCTCCCCCCTTCCATCCCGAAGATGGAGGGTGCCTACTCCTCGCTTCCCCACACCGCGGTGGATGGAATCACGGTGTAGGACTTACTCATTGGCTCTCCGGAATAGTCATAACTTTCTCACCGACCTTTCTCGGACTAGTTATGACTTTCTCACCGCCCGGGCCATGTATCTTGCCATGTATGCAAATATGCCAACATCATGAATAACTTGTACATTAACACATGGCATCATCATGGATAACTTGTACATTAACACATGGCATCATCACATAATAAACATATTCATCATATCAATGGCAAACATTAAAGCATGGCATGTGAACATATCATATATTCAAATTTCAATCTCAATCAATCAAACAAACTACAACCCGCTACCCATTCCAATACACTTGCCTCCACCACGGGCGACGGATTGGCGAGAAGTAGAGGGCACTCCCGGGGGCACACCACCTGCACATAGGTACCACACACTCACAATCATTTCCTCAAAACAGTACGCAAACCCTCATCTACCCCGACATTGCCAACTACTCGCAAAACCTGAAAACAGAGGTTCTGTCCCGTCGGGACAGCAGCCTTCCAAAAGGCATAACTCGGGTTCTAAAACTTCGAATCAATTAAACGAGTACATTCTCGTGTAGCTTAGGAAATTTCCTAACTTTTTTTAGGTATAAGGAAAAGCTGATTTGGACTATAAAGTTGTTTAATCTACAAAATATCGTGATCTGTTCCAATCACGTCACAGATTTTATCATGCTCGGTAAAACAGCCATAACATTCAAACGGCTGATCGGAATTTCACGTTCTTTATACCCACGGAAAGATATTGAAATTACCTACAACTTCTTCAATATGCCGTCGTCCAAATTCGGAATCTAAATTGGCGAAAAACCAAACCCTAGGTCGACTGCTCATGCTGTCCAAAACAGAGAACGTGGCAACTTCTAGATCTAATCTAATCTACTCAATTCCAGCACCACCAATTGATCTAAAAACATGATAATGACCCTAACAACAGTACCTAGACCAATCCCAAGGAGTCCCATGGCCATACCTTCGCCTGATGCACGAAAACCCAATAGATCTCCTCCCGGTTCAAATCCACCGGATCTCCTCGTCGCGGAGCGCTCCAATGGATGGATCTTCGAGGTGCTGAGGTGAGGATATCCCCTAGGGGCAGCAAGGGAGGTGGAGAGGGGATGAGTGGGGTGGTGGCGCCATGGGGGAAGATGGAGAGGAAGGGGAAGGGTGGAGGCGCATGGGGGGCTAGGGGGTGGTGGCTAGGGTTGGGAGAGGGAGTTTGGGGCGCACAAAGGGGTGGGGGCCAGATTTGGCTGCCTAAAAGTCCCCCCCCTTGGGCCCAAACCCTTCCACCGGAGGCCCAACTCAACCCCCAAGGCCCAAAGTCCCCCGTAGAGGCCCAAAACTCCCGAAAACGGCCCAAAAACACGTTATAAACGGCATAACGTAAAGTTTTAACCTCCATTTACATATTTTATAATGTTTTGACCTCAACATCCACATTTTATAAGATTACGACACTCCGTGGTGTCACATTCTCCCCCCCTTCAACAGGATTCGACCCTGAATCCGAGACACACCACTTCGCAAACAACCAAATCGAAGGGAGCTATGGTTCACGCCTCAGAACCCTCTTAGAAGCCCCTACGATTTGCACCAGCCAGCACTCAAAAGCAAGGAGTTAAGGATCAAAGACTGACAGCTCTAAAGATAACTCACATTTAAAACTTGCTAGAATTCTTACTCCACTTTGAAACACCGAGTACAAACATAAGGATGCAGAACGTCCCAAGCAAAAGGATAACTTCATAAGCTGACAATGAATTGAAACGGTCTCATAATCCTCATTTTTATGCATTCCTTGCACTAAAGTGCCCGATCCCTTTAACCGATGTTTCTCCTCAGAAGAACACGGCACCAACCTCTAGAACCCTCTTCAGCTCCCACTCACAAATGTGCTTTCACATCTCAACCTCTCTACTGTGGTTCGTCATATTCTAGACGACGCGAACCAAGCAAGACACAACACTCCAAGACTACCAACTGCTTGAACAATCGGCTAACACCTTGCAAAAGATTGACCTTTTACAAAAGACCAATACCCACCACTACCACCGAAGGAAAAACCTACTTTATAACCAGGGTCCTTAAAACCCGCAAAAACAATATCAACCGAGCAATCCACATTGGTTGACACAACTCGCTCAGAGCTCGGCGACAAAAGATCCAATACACTTCGAAAAGGAAAAGCAATTACTAGCAACCACCAAGTGGTCCACTAATAATTTAATCAACCCTACCGAGGGACACATCAATGACACAAGTCTCCAAGAAGGTTTGAATTGAGTCCTACACAACCTTCCTTGACTCTTCACTTCCAAACTAGTTACGATCAACCACTAGCAACGCCTAATATCTTAGGTCATTACAAACACACACTAGATTCCTCTTTCTAAGAAAGTTTAGCCCTCGCATTCTTCCTTTCAAAGAATCGGAACAAGGGTACAATCATTGAGTAAGCTCAATCAAGACCCATGAACCCAAAATGATCCACATCCAACAACTCGAATTCCAAGGCGCTAAAAGCCAAATTGGAAAGAGTTCGGCAACAACCAAAGAGTACTCATGTCATTTTTCTAAGCCAAATCGCAAAGAAAACTCAAACCTTTAACACCACAGCCAAAACACCACAAATTATTCATTCTTTCTTTTCATACTAGGAAGAAATGGAAATTTCAATACATGACAAGAATGCACACTTTTCAAGAGCACTCCCGATTAGTCATATATCTATATATGACTTTCTCACCGACCTGGCTCACCAACTCATTTATCATTGAACATTTATAAACGATGCCATGCTTCGTTTTCACCATTCACTCATCATGTAACAACAATACCGAAAAGTCATTCACCAAAAGACTTCTTCCTCGGTATCACATGATTGAAATACACATAACATTGACGGCTGCGCTAAATCATATAGACTATGACTGCAACACCGTTAGCTAGAACACACAACGTCATGTCAGAACTGTAACACCCCGTAAAACTAAACTATAGAACAAGAAAATTTCGACAGAAACTGTAACACCCCGTAAAACTAAACTATAGAACAAGAAAATTTCGACAGCATCTCCCCTAAAAACAGGACATTACGGAAGCATTTCATGATAAGCAATTCAAACAAGAAAATAAGCAATTCAACAATACTAGCGACAACAAGTCTAAGCCAACCGTAATCAAGTATAAGTTTAGACATAACAACAAATAGTCCAAGTGCAAATAAAATTCAGCAAGCTAATGTATTAAATAAACACTAGTTCATGGGAGTTGTGATGACATTCGAAGGTTTATTGTGTTGCTAGCCCACCCCTCATGCTTATGTCTCTTGCACGCTACCTGAAAAACAACAAAACACAAGCAGTGAGATTGGGAAATCTCAGCAAGCAGAACAATTAACACATCATCACATCCATTAAGAATTTAACACACCACATACTTTACTTTCAACACCACAACATTGATTACCACAACCTCAATAAAATGCTCATGCTTGTGCATATGCTTATGCCATGATCCTCTTCACCGTGCCCTTTCTCAGGAACACACGGTGTTGTACTGCACTCTTGATCGCGCCTTAAGGCGTCGACAAACTTCCAATGCATGATTATGCAGTTAATGCTTCATGCATGAATTCATTCATAAACTTCCACATTGAGTTCACATATTTGCATGCCATCATATAACATGGATAGAAAACAAATAACATTGTGATGAACTATTTAGACAGTTCAACCAATAGGCAACATCATTCTTCTCTTTACTCATGGATGTCGGGACCCCGAATTTGCAAATCCGGACCCTCTGTGTATTCAGCACTAGTCCAGGAACGCGCTAGTGCACACAGTCTTAACATCGGTATATATCACAATCATACCAAACGATACTATCAAAGTACTTTATTTAAATAATCAAAGGGTTACTCGACCTTATGGCCAAGTTACAAATATATGCCTTGCAAGGCGAAACTTATTAAAAGAGAAATAACAGCAGCGGAAAATCAAATAAACTTCGTGGCGCCATCCAAAGATACCACAGGCAACCGATCGGCTCGCATCCCTAAGTAGACGGGTCCTCTTGGAACTCCTCCTCCGAAACTGGCGTAGTCTCCTCTTCAACTGGTATTGTGTTGAGGCAAGGGTGAGTACTTGGTACTCAGCAAGTCATGCACAGAATGCAAGCTAATATACTATATGCATGGCTTGGTACAAAGGAATAGCTCAGGTATATTTATGCTTGACTTTTGACAAGTAATAAAAGTAGATTCAAAGCGGTAGAAATAAGTAAAGCATAAATAACTTTTCAAGAAGTTTAACAAACATTTTTCCCATCCTAAACCATATTTCCATCATCTTCCTTGTTAAACCAACCCATCTTTTCAAAACCAAGTTATTTTCAGAAAGTCTAACCCTTGACTGTAATTCCGAGCATTGTCGATCACAGTGGACTCGGCTATTCAAATAGATTCTATACTCTGCAGAGGTTATGCACTTTACCCACAAGATACAAATCAAACACCACAAAGGCGAGTTCCCGTAACAAAGCCTTTCGGAAGCCTCAAACAACACAGGTGGTCCTCTCCGGTACGTGCTCTACACCATCCCTTCCCTTAGCCAAGGCGAAGTATGGGACCAACACACCGTTAGATGGGTACCTGGCCACGGCCACGATACGCTCCCCCGTACAATCACACAAACGGTGTAACTGACACCCTGAGGCTCCACAAGTGAGTCCTTAGCGACTTAGTCAACTAGGGCCGTCCCATTCCAGCCATGTGGTTGCAAGTATGACCCAGTTCAAAGGCTTGCAAGGTTAAGTCCTTAGAGTGACCAGGGCAAGACTACCCGAAAAACCAAATCAACATTCCCAACGCCACAACTGGCCCACCTGATTACTCTTGCCACATGCCCCGGTCGAAAACTGTTTATCAAACCCCAGTTGATTACCATGCACCACGTGCCGTCAACATCACATGATACTTTTCCAAAACAGGTTCAATATATCATTAAGTCCATATTAGCATTTGATTGTCCAAAATCATGTCATGAGCACGTAGCAGGTCTAAGCAGCATACTACAAACGGTCTAAACCCATGTTGGCAATTTAATAATGTCCAACTAGTAAACCACAACTAGGGTGACAAAGGGTCATGGCACATACTTAAGTAATCAAGGTGTCATATAGCAAATTGGTATTTATCTAACCCCCATGTTTAAACAAAGTATCTTTCTAATTGAACTAGCATGCAATAGTTTAAATCAAAATAGATTTCGAAATAGGATCAATATGGTCAAAGCACAACTTGCCTTCAAAAAGTACTTGCTCTTGGTCTTGAGTTGGATCCTGAGTCAACACTTCTCCTTCGAATCCTTCCGGCACTTCAACGTCTACTCGTAAAGCGTGCAAATAGCAAATACACAAATAAACACTAGGCAAAAAGATCCCAAAACTCCAAATAAAATCCATAAACAGAGAGAACATAATTTTCTGGATTTTTAGAAACTGGAATCGTCAAATTCGGAGTTAAAACGCAAAAGTTATGATTATTTAAAGTTTAAATAATCAATTAAATAATTTTGCAGAGAAAAACTTTAGTCCAAAAATTAAATAAAATTCATATTTAGGTAGAGCTCATTTTTCTACAAATTTAGAAATTTGAATCACTCAAATCGGAGTTGAAACGCAAAAGTTATAAGCGTTTGAAGTTTGAATCTAAATTTTGAATCAATATTTCGAATTAATAAATCATTTTCTTTTTCGGAAATTAATTATTGCGTCAGCATGGACACGTGTCAGCTCCTGATTGGCTGGCTGACGTCAGCCGGTCCATGGACTTGGTCCACGCTCGGCTCGGGTCCACGGTGGACTCGGTCCACGGCTCCACGTGAGACTGACATGTGGGTCCACTCGGGTGACGTCATTGCTGACGTCAGCACACTGCTGGGACAGCTGCTGACAAGCGGGCCCGCCATGACGTCATCGTGACGTCATGGTGCAGTTTGGCTGGGCCGCTGACATGCGGGCCCAGCGTGTCAGAGACACGTTCTCATGCGCCCGCCGACCGGCCGATCATGGCGGTTGGCCTTACGCCACGTGGCTAGATCTAGGCCGTTGATTTGAAAATCAACGGCCCAGATTGGATCTGGTGTTACGCGTTTGGGGTGAACGCGGTTAATCTGGACCGTTGGATTTAGATCCAATGGTTGAGATTGGATCTAGAGATCGTAACGAAACCTCACCGTGCGATGACGTGGCAAGATCTGGATCGTGCGATCTTGATCGGACGGCTGAGATAGCTCGGGCGACGGCAATGGCGTGCGGCGGCTTGCGGCGGCCGGAGCTGATGACGATGACACGCCCGACGGCGCTGCAGGGCCCCTCCGGCGAAGTGGATGGTAGGCACGGGTGCGCCTTGACGCAAGGGATCTGGATCTGGGGTCAACGTCGGCGGAGGATGGCGGACGGTGGCGGAAACGGCGCGAAACCGCGGCGGAGTGCTTTACCAACTCCGGCGAGCAATAGCAGCGAGACGGTGGGGATCCTAGCGGCGTGAGCTAGGGTTTCGGGACCGGCGTGGGATGGCGATCCTCGGGGTGCGATCCGGGCATTAAATAGCCCCGGGAGGCGTGCTCAGGGCGGAACCCTAGTCGGTCACGGCGGCGCTCTCACCGGCGGAGTCCGGCTCGGACTTCAGCGGAGACGACGCAATCGCAGCCATCCACGTGGCGCGATCAACGCCCCGATCGCACGGGCGCGATCGGATCCGGCCGGATACGGCTCGGAGTCGGGTCGGCGGATCTCGGTAGTTGGATCTTGATCCAACGGTTGGGATTGATTAGGGTTAGAGTGGGTTCGGTCGAGTCACGTGGCTCGGTCGGACTCGAACACGAGTCTGACTCGGGCTCGATCGGATGAAACGATGCCTTGACCGAGTTTGATTTTCCAGCGATTTAATATTTAAAATAATTCCTAGTAATTCATTTAATTCATTAAAAATAGCAAATGACTCAGAAAAATTCCAGAAAAATTCTGGAAAATACTTTGGATCATTTTGGACTCAAATAAAATATTTCCAACAAAAATTTATTTGCAAAATTAGATTCTTCAATTATTTCAAAATGGAATAAATTCAAATAAATTCCAAATAAATCCAAATAAATTCCAGAAAATTCCAAAAATTCACCAAAGTGCCAAATCACACATGAATTTAAGAAAAGCAAAATTTTGGGGTGTTACAAACCTCCCCCCCTTAATAGAATCTCGTCCCCGAGATTCAGGGCTCACTAAAGGAATAGGTTTGGAAATTCTTTCTTCAAATCCTCTTCGCGCTCCCAAGTCGCTTCGCTTTCTTCATGGTTGCTCCACTGAACTCTACAGAAACGAGTTGACTTGTTTCTAGTTTCTCGATCCATTGTGTCTAGAATCCTCACGGGATGCTCCTTATAAGTCAAGTCCTCTTGCAACTCAATTGATTCTAACAGTGTCTGTTCCTCAGGAACTCGGAGGCACTTCTTTAACTGGGACACATGGAATACATCATGTACTCCTGCCAACGACTGTGGCAACTCCAGCTGATAAGCAACTTCGCCTCTGCGGCTCAAAATCTTAAATGGTCCAACATAACGGGGTGCAAGTTTTCCTTTGGCATGGAACCTCTTAACTCCCCTGAGAGGCGTAACTCGGAGGTATACAAAGTCTTCTGGTTCAAAACTCAAATCCCGGCGACGGTTGTCAGCATAACTCTTTTGTCGTGATTGGGCTATCTTCAACCTTTCCCTAATCATAGCGATCTGCTCTTCAGCCTCTTGAATAATATCAGGCCCAAAGACACGGCGCTCGCCGGTCTCATTCCAATTCAATGGCGTCCGACAGGGTCGACCATACAGTGCCTCAAAAGGTGACATCTGTAAACTAGCCTGATAACTATTGTTGTAACTGAACTCGGCATACGGCAAACTTTTATCCCAAGAGGTAGCATAAGCCAATGCACAAGCTCTCAACATATCCTCCAGAATCTGGTTGACTCTTTCGGTCTGTCCATCCGTCTGTGGATGATAAGCTGTACTGAAGTTTAAACGGGTTCCCATGGCTTCATGCAACTTATTCCAGAATCTTGAGGTAAATTGGGTACCTCTGTCCGATACAATCCTCTTTGGCACTCCGTGCAAACAAACAATCCTGACCATGTACAACTCTGCTAACTTATCGCCCGAGTAGGTGGTCTTTACGGGGATAAAATGGGCTACTTTGGTCAAGCGATCCACTATAACCCATATGGAGTCATAACCCCCTTGAGTCTTCGGCAAACCGGTAATGAAATCCATTCCGATTTCCTCCCACTTCCACTCAGGTATTTTCAGCGGTTGTAGCAATCCTGCTGGTCTCTGATGCATTGCCTTGACTCTCTGGCATACGTCGCACAATGCAACATGCTCGGCAACTTCACGTTTCATACTCGGCCACCAGAATCTCTCCTTCAGATCCTGATACATCTTGGCGCTTCCAGGATGAATTGAGTACTTGGAGTCATGGGCTTCTTCCGTAATCGATTGCTTTAACTCCTTTTTGTTAGGCACACAAATGCGATCCTTCATCCATAACGTGCCTGCTTCATCCAATTTGAAGTCCTCTGCCTTGCCTTCCTCCTTTTTGGACTTAATCCTACGGATCCTGTCATCATCCTTCTGTCCTTCTCGGATCTGGTCCTCTAAAGTAGGCTTTACTTCCAATGCGGCCAAGAATCCGCTAGGTACAACCTCAATCTTCATTTTCTGGAAATCCTCACACAACTCATCCTGACTTGTGGCTAGCAACGCACTCACGGTATGGCTTTTCCGACTCAGAGCATCGGCTACTACGTTGGCCTTCCCGGGATGGTAATGGATTCCAACATTATAGTCCTTGATCAACTCTAACCATCTCCTCTGCCTCATATTCAGATCCGACTGGGTGAATATGTACTTAAGGCTCTTATGATCCGTATACACTTCACATCTGTTTCCAATCAGATAGTGACGCCATATCTTCAAAGCATGCACTACGGCAGCTAACTCTAGGTCATGTGTCGGATAATTTTCCTCATGCGGCCTCAACTGCCTTGATGCATAAGCGACGACCTTTCCATTCTGCATCAGCACACATCCAAGTCCTTGGCGCGATGCGTCACAATAAATATCGAAGCTTTGAGTAACATCCGGTAGAACTAACACTGGTGCTGATGTCAATTGCTTCTTCAGCTCCTGAAATCCTTTCTCACATTCTGGCGTCCATGCAAACTTCTTTTCCTTCTTCAGCAATTGCGTAAGAGGTTTCGCGATTGTCGAAAAGCCTTCGATGAAACGGCGGTAGTATCCTGCCATTCCAAGGAAACTCCGAATCTGGGTCACAGTCTTCGGCTGCTCCCAATGTAACACAGCTTCTACTTTGCTTGGATCCACGGCGACTCCCTCTGCGGTCATTACATGTCCAAGAAACTCCACCTTGTCCTTCCAAAAATCACACTTGCTGAACTTGGCGAAAAGTTGCTGTTCCCTCAGCTTTTCCAAAACTCGCCTTAAGTGTTCGGCATGTTCATCCTCTGTCTTGGAGTAGATTAGGATATCGTCTATGAACACGACGACAAACTTGTCCAAATATTCCATGAACACCTTATTCATCATATTCATGAAATAGGCTGGCGCATTCGTCAAATTTCAAAGGACATAATCAGAAACTCGTAATGTCCATATCTTGGCGAGAATGCGATCTTCGAATATCTTACGATCGGATCTTCAAGCGATGGTATCCCGATCTCAGATCAATCTTGGAGAAAACTCCGGCTCCTCTTAACTGATCAAACAAATCATCAATCCTGGGTAGCGGATACTTATTCTTCACGGTGACTTCATTGAGTGCACGGTAGTCAATGCACATCCTGAAACTCCCGTCCTTCTTCTTGACAAACAAAACTGGTGCTCCCACGGCGAACTTGGTCTGATAAATCCTTTATCCATTAACTCTTCCAAATTTGTTTCTTCATTTCTACCAACTCCTCGGTAGACATCCGATAGGGTCTCTTTGCTATCGGTCTGTGCACAGTACAAGCTCTATTACAAACTCTATGTCCTGTCTCGGCATACCTGGTAGATCTTCGTGAAAGACATCTGGGTACTCAGTCACTTCTGAGACATCCTCTATGCTTATTGCCTTGGTACTGTTAACCATCAATCGTCCATTTCTAACTGCAGTGGCTTGAAATTCCACTTTCTTCCCACACGGGCTCTCAATCGAGATAGTCCTTCGTCCACAATCCAATACAGCCTTGTGCTTGGATAACCAATCCATTCCCAATATAACATCTAAGGTCCAGGTCTCCAAAATTATAAGGTTTGCTAGGAACTCTATTCCATCTATTAGTATTCTCACACCGGAACATCCTACTTCCGTTCGGAGTTCGGAACCAGGGGTTTGAACTAAAAGCATGCACTTAAGTATTGCAACTCTCAAGTCATTTCTAGTAGCAAAGCCTTGCGAAACACACGAATGCGAAGCTCGAGTCAAACAAAATCAAGCGGTACTAAGTTAACAAGTAACTTACCCAAGATCTGACGTCAGTAGCATTTTGCGGTGCATCTGCGGTGACATGGTTGACTCGGCCTCTCACCACGATGCCTGGGTGTGGCTCTCAGTGTCGGGCGTCCTAGCTGGGGTGGTTCCTAGATTGAAGCGAATCGGGTCGCTCTGCTGTCTTCTTTGGACAAGCTGTTGGCAAAGTGTCCTGGCTCGTTGCGATTGTAACGTCTCCTTGTTCCTTCTTGTTGCACGGGGTAGCGTTTCTAGCGGGGCTGGGGTCTGATAGTTCTGATTGGCAGGTCTTGGTGCTGGGGAGGGTGTCCTTGTTGCATTCTGTGGTTGGAATCTGAAGAACTGATTTGGTGCAACTCTCAGGCGCTATGCGTTCTCGACGTGCTCCTTGCTGTTGCATCCTGCGCTTCCTGTTCTCATCCAGTTCCTTGCGCTTGTCCTCAAGAATAAGCGCCTTATTCACCAATTCTTGGAAATCTGGAAAGGTGTGGGTGATCAACCCTACTTGCAATCCTGAGTTGAGTCCCTTCATAAAACGAGGCCTGCGGATTTATCTGTCGCTACATCCTCGGTGCGTAGCGTGCTAGCTGGGTGAACTTGTTCAGTAGTCGGCCACCGGGCCGATTACCTTGCTTTAATGCTCTGAACTCCTCCTTCTTAAGGTCCATGATTCCTTCAGGCACGTGATACTGTCGGAATGCATTTGTGAACTCTTCCCAAGTGATATCTTGAGGGTTCTCTGCGTGGCACGAAGTTCTCCCACCATTCGGCGGTATTTCCTTCCAACCGATGAGAAGCGTAAAGTACCTTCTCATTCCCTATGCATTGAGCTATGTGTAGCTTCCTCTCGATTGATCTTAACCAATCATCGGCCTCCAATGGATTGGCATTCCCGAGAGAAAGTGGGTGGGTGAGTCCTCATGAACTCGACGGCTGGTATTACAGCGTTGTCCATGATTAACTTGATTAGCAATGGCCTGGCGATGGCGTGCTGCATTTGTTGCATCATAGCATGCATCAATCGAGTCTGGGCAGCAAGAAAAGCTCCGAAATTCTGCATATCCAGTGGCGGTCTTTGGTGCTCCATCATTGGGGTTTTCTGTTGGGCGAGATCCACTCCCATTGCTTCCAGAGTTTCCACGGGTGTTCACCATCTGTCGATTTGCTCTAGGTTTAGAGATGAGAGGGAAACAAGAATAGACAAGTAATATGGAACTTATGCGGGGCGAAAGGTGTAGCCTTAAGGTCCAACTTTATTATTAATAACTTGGTATGGTCGCTTACAATGCCTAAGGGCCTTGCAACACATCTTGCACACTCAAAGAAACAAAGCAAATCCAAATCGAACTAACTCTGAGTCCTAACGCCTAAAGGTGACTCTTTATTCTATGACTCGACTCGTGAAGGAGCCTCACTATAGAACCTATGCTCACTCATCGAGAAAACCTCCACGGCCTGGGTGCAGGTGTCGTGTGGCATAGGCGCGTAACGATTGCCATGTCCAGAATCGTGTCCTCTATGGTAGTCGAAGAAGCGATGTCCTCATCGAGATCGACTCCTCTGGATCGCTCGTGTAGCTCAATCTTGGCTCAAGTGCAGTCCGTACAAAGTCATCTCCGGCTCGTCAATCCTTCGCAGAAGATGTGCCACATACTCTTGAGCTTCCCGCCATCTGTTCTTCTCTGTCGTGATCTCCTTGCGGGCCTTCTCGTAGCTCCTTGCTTGTATTATCTAGTACATCCTCCTGGCGACGACAAATCGTGCCAAGCGTGTAACCGTGGCATCCTCATCCTGAATCGCCTTGGTCGAGAAGGTTATCGCTGCGCGGATGGTAACGAACACCGTACTCTCCAACTCTCGGCGTAGATACGGGTAATGTGCCGCATTGCTCGTCGTGATACTTCTTGGATACCCATCTGCATTGTAGATCTCTGGCGGCATCTGGTGTATCGGCCGATTGCCTGGGCCCTTTTTCCTAGCAGGTACCTCAATCCTCACGTCACAAGCCTTGATCAATCCCGCTTGTCTGATCACTTCCACTTGGTATTGGGGCTTCTCAAAATCTCCGAGAGTCTGTAGCATATGCCAAAGTTCCGCGGCGTGACCAACTCCCAGATCAACGTAGTTGAACTCTTCCTCCATCTGTCACAAGAGTGCTTTACGTAAGAACTCGGAATTTTTAAATTGTGACAAGGTAAGGGAAAATTTCAGCAAGAGACAAGAAAAGAGAGAAGGGGATAAGTCGAGATGTCATTTCTTGTCTTCACAAATTTTTAGCTTTAGAAAATAGGTTTTATCCTCACTACGACCATTCTAGCTTAGGGTTGAGCCTACAGTCAAGTATGGCTCTGATACCACCTCTGTCGGGACCCCGAATTTGCAAATCCGGACCCTCTGTGTATTCAGCACTAGTCCAGGAACGCGCTAGTGCACACAGTCTTAACATCGGTATATATCACAATCATACCAAACGATACTATCAAAGTACTTTATTTAAATAATCAAAGGGTTACTCGACCTTATGGCCAAGTTACAAATATATGCCTTGCAAGGCGAAACTTATTAAAAGAGAAATAGCAGCGGAAAATCAAATAAACTTCGTGGCGCCATCCAAAGATACCACAGCAACCGACCGGGCTCGCATCCCTAAGTAGACGGGTCCTCTTGGAACTCCTCCTCCTAAACCGGGCGTAGTCTCCTCTTCAACTGGTATTGTGTTGAGGCAAGGGTGAGTACTTGGTACTCGGCAAGTCATGCACGTAATGCAAGCTAATATACTATATGCATGGCTTGGTACAAAGGAATAGCTCAGGTATATTTATGTAAACAGCTTTTGACAAGTAATAAAAGTAGATTCGAAAGCAGTAGAAATAAGTAAAGCATAAATAACTTTTCAAGAAGTTTAACAAACATTTTTCCCATCCTAAACCATATTTCCATCATCTTCCTTGTTAAACCAACCCATCTTTTCAAAACCAAGTTATTTTCAGAAAGTCTAACCCTTGATCAGTAATTCCCGAGCATTGTCGATCACAGTGGACTCGGCTATTCAAATAGATTCTATACTCTGCAGAGGTTATGCACTTTACCCACAAGATACAAATCAAACACCACAAAGGCGAGTTCCCGTAACAAAGCCTTTCTAAGCCTCAAACAACACAGTGGTCCTCTCCAGACGTGCTCTACACCATCCCTTCCCTTAGCCAAGGCGAAGTATGGGACCAACACACCGTTAGATGGGTACCTGGCCACACCACGATACGCTCCCCGCATAATCACACAAACGGTGTAACTGACACCCTGAGGCTCCACAAGTGAGTCCTTAGCGACTTAGTCAACTAGGGCCGTCCCATTCCAGCCATGTGGTTGCAAGTATGACCCAGTTCAAAGGCTTGCAAGGTTAAGTCCTTAGAGTGACCAGGGCAAGACTACCCGAAAAACCAAATCAACATTCCCAACGCCACAACTGGCCCACCTGATTACTCTTGCCACATGCCCCGGTCGAAATCTGTTTATCAAACCCCAGTTGATTACCATGCACCACGTCTGTCAACATCACATGATACTTTTCCAAAACAGGTTCAATATATCATTAAGTCCATATTAGCATTTGATTGTCCAAAATCATGTCATGAGCACGTAGCAGGTCTAAGCAGCATACTACAAACGGTCTAAACCCATGTTGGCAATTTAATAATGTCCAACTAGTAAACCACAACTAGGGTGACAAAGGGTCATGGCACATACTTAAGTAATCAAGGTGTCATATAGCAAATTGGTATTTATCTAACCCCATGTTTAAACAAAGTATCTTTCTAATTGAACTAGCATGCAATAGTTTAAATCAAAATAGATTTCGAAATAGGATCAATATGGTCAAAGCACAACTTGCCTTCAAAAAGTACTTGCTCTTGGTCTTGAGTTGGATCCTGAGTCAACACTTCTCCTTCGAATCCTTCCAGACTTCAACGTCTACTCGTAAAAGCGTGCAAATAGCAAATACACAAATAAACACTAGGCAAAAAGATCCCAAAACTCCAAATAAAATCCATAAACAGAGAGAACATAATTTTCTGGATTTTTAGAAACTGGAATAAATCAAATTCGGAGTTAAAAGCATAAAAGTTATGATTATTTAAAGTTTAAATAATCAATTAAATAATTTTGCAGAGAAAAACTTTAGTCCAAAAATTAAATAAAATTCATATTTAGGTAGAGCTCATTTTTCTACAAATTTAGAAATTTGAATCACTCAAATCGGAGTTGAAACGCATAAAAGTTATAAGCGTTTGAAGTTTGAATCTAAATTTTGAATCAATATTTCGAATTAATAAATCATTTTCTTTTTCGTAACTTAATTATTTCGTAAGCATGGACCCGTTTCAGCAACTGATTGTCTTGCTGACGTAAGACGGTCCAAGGACTTGGTCAACCCTCGGCTCGGGTCCACGGTGGACTCGGCCCACGGCTCCACGTGAGGCCCGACATGTGGGTCCACTCGGGTAGCGTCATTCTTGGCGTCGGCCTGCTGGGACAAGCGGTGACAGCGAACGCCATGGCGTCATCGTGGACGTCATGGTGCGGTTATTGGGCGACATGCGGGCCCGGCGATGTCGAGACACGCGTTCTCATGCTTGGCCCGGCGCTGGCCATGACGGTTGGCCTTCGCCACGTGGCTAGATCTAGGCCGTTGATTTGAAAATCAACGGCCCGGATTGATCTGGTGTTACGCGTTTGGGGTGAACGCGGTTAATCTGGGCCGTTGGATTTAGATCCAATGGTTGAGATTGAATCTAGAGATCGTAAATTAAACCTCACCGTGCGATGACGCGTGGCAAGATCTGGATCGTGCGATCTTGATCGGACGGTGAGATAGCTCGCGACGGCAATGGCGCGGCGCGGCTTGGCGGCGCCGGAGTCGATGACGATGACACGCCCGACGGCGCTGCAGGCTCCTCCGGCGAAGTGGATGGTAGGCACGTGCGCTTTGACACAAGGGATCTGGATCTGGGGTCAACGTCGGTGGAGGATGGCGGACGGTGGCGAAGCGGCGAAACCGCGGCGGAGTGCTTTACCAACTCCGGCGAGCAATAGCAGCGAGACGGTGGGGATCCTAGCGGCGTGAGCTAGGTTTCGGACCGGCGTGGGATGGCGATCCTCGGTGCGATCCGGCATTAAATAGCCCCGGAGGCGTGTTTCGGCGGAACCTAGTCGGTCACGGCGGCGCTCTCACCGGGCGGAGTCCGGCTCGGACTCGGCGGAGACGACGCATCGCAGCCGCCCACGTGGCGCGATCGACGGCCCGATCGCCGCAGGCGCGATCGGATCCGGGCGGATACGGCTCGGGTCAGTCGGCGGATCTCGGTGGTTGGATCTTGATCCAACGGTTGGGATTGATTAGGGTTAGGAGTGGGTTCGGTCGAGTCACGTGGCTCGGGTCGGACTCGAACACGAAGTCCGACTCGGGCTCGATCGGATGAAACGATGCTTGACCCGAGTTTGATTTTCCAGCGATTTAATATTTAAAATAATTCCTAGTAATTCATTTAATTCATTAAAAATAGCAAATGACTCGTAAAAATTCGAAAAATTCTGGAAAATACTTTGGATCATTTTGGACTCAAATAAAATATTTCCAACAAAAATTTATTTGCAAAATTAGATTCTTCAATTATTTCAAAATGGAATAAATTCAAATAAATTCCAAATAAATCCAAATAAATTCGAGAAAATTCCAAAATTCACCAAAGTGCCAAATCACACATGAATTTAAGAAAAGCAAAATTTTGGGGTGTTACAAACCTCCCCTTAATAGAATCTCGTCCCCGAGATTCAGGGCTCACTAAAGGAATAGGTTTGGAAATTCTTTCTTCAAATCCTCTTCGCGCTCCCAAGTTGCTTCGCTTTCTTCATGGTTGCTCCACTGAACTCTACAGAAACGAGTTGACTTGTTTCTAGTTTCTCGATCCATTGTGTCTAGAATCCTCACGGGATGCTCCTTATAAGTCAAGTCCTCTTGCAACTCAATTGATTCTAACGATGTATACATTTCCTCAGGAACTCGGAGGCACTTCTTTAACTGGGACACATGGAATACATCATGTACTCCTGCCAACGACTGTGGCAACTCCAGCTGATAAGCAACTTCGCCTCTGCGGCTCAAAATCTTAAATGGTCCAACATAACGGGGTGCAAGTTTTCCTTTGGCATGGAACCTCTTAACTCCCCTGAGAGGCGTAACTCGGAGGTATACAAAGTCTTCTGGTTCAAAACTCAAATCCCGGCGACGGTTGTCAGCATAACTCTTTTGTCGTGATTGGGCTATCTTCAACCTTTCCCTAATCATAGCGATCTGCTCTTCAGCCTCTTGAATAATATCAGGCCCAAAGACACGGCGCTCGCCGGTCTCATTCCAATTCAATGGCGTCCGACAGGGTCGACCATACAAAGGCCTCAAAAGGTGACATCTGTAAACTAGCCTGATAACTATTGTTGTAATCGAACTCGGCATACGGCAAACTTTTATCCCAAGAGGTAGCATAAGCCAATGCACAAGCTCTCAACATATCCTCCGTAATCTGGTTGACTCTTTCGGTCTGTCCATCCGTCTGCGGATGATAAGTCAGATCTTGAAGTTTAAACGGGTTCCCATGGCTTCATGCAACTTATTCCGAATCTTGAGGTAAATTGGGTACCTGTCTGATACAATCCTCTTTGGCACTCCGTGCAAACAAACAATCCGACCATGTACAACTCTGCTAACTTATCGCCGAGTAGGTGGTCTTTACGGATAAAATGGGCTACTTTGGTCAAGCGATCCACTATAACCCATATGGAGTCATAACCCCTTGAGTCTTGACAAACCGTAATGAAATCCATTCCGATTTCCTCCCACTTCCACTCAGGTATTTTCAGCGGTTGTAGCAATCCTGCTGGTCTCTGATGCATTGCCTTGACTCTCTGGCATACGTCGCACAATGCAACATGCTCGGCAACTTCACGTTTCATACCCGGCCACCAGAATCTCTCCTTCAGATCCTGATACATCTTGGCGCTTCCAGGATGAATTGAGTACTTGGAGTCATGGGCTTCTTCCAGAATCAGTTGCTTTAACTCCTTTTTGTTAGGCACACAAATGCGATCCTTCATCCATAACGTGCCCTGCTCATCCAATTTGAAGTCCTCTGCCTTGCCTTCCTCCTTTTTGGACTTAATCCTACGGATCCTGTCATCATCCTTCTGTCCTTCTCGGATCTGGTCCTCTAAAGTAGGCTTTACTTCCAATGCGGCCAAGAATCCGCTAGGTACAACCTCAATCTTCATTTTCTGGAAATCCTCACACAACTCATCCTGACTTGTGGCTAGCAACGCACTCACGGTATGGCTTTTCCGACTCAGAGCATCGGCTACTACGTTGGCCTTCCCGGGATGGTAATGGATTCCAACATTATAGTCCTTGATCAACTCTAACCATCTCCTCTGCCTCATATTCAGATCCGACTGGGTGAATATGTACTTAAGGCTCTTATGATCCGTATACACTTCACATCTGTTTCCAATCAGATAGTGACGCCATATCTTCAAAGCATGCACTACGGCAGCTAACTCTAGGTCATGTGTCGGATAATTTTCCTCATGCGGCCTCAACTGCCTTGATGCATAAGCTTAATTTACCTTTCCATTCTCGCGACACACATCCAAGTCCTTGGCGCGATGCGTCACAATAAATATCGAAGCTTTGAGTAACATCCGGTAGAACTAACACTGGTGCTGATGTCAATTGCTTCTTCAGCTCCTGAAATCCTTTCTCACATTCTGGCGTCCATGCAAACTTCTTTTCCTTCTTCAGCAATTGCGTAAGAGGTTTCGCGATTGTCGAAAAGCCTTCGATGAAACGGGCGGTAGTATCCTGCCATTCCAAGGAAACTCCGAACTGGTCACGATCTTCGGTTGCTCCCAATGTAACACAGCCTTCTACTTTGCTTGGATCCACACGGCGACTCCCTCTGCGGTCATTACATGTCCAAGAAACTCCACCTTGTCCTTCCAAAAATCACACTTGTCGAACTTGGCGAAAAGTTGTTGTTCCCTCACTTTTCCAAAACTCGCCTTAAGTGTTCGGCATGTTCATCCTCCTGCCTTGGAGTAGATTAGGATATCGTCTATGAACACGACGACAAACTTGTCCAAATATTCCATGAACACCTTATTCATCATATTCATGAAATAAATTTGGCGCGTTAAATCGACCCAAAGGACATAATCAGCAAACTCGTAATGTCCATATCTTGACGAGAATGCAGTCTTGAATATCTTCCGATCGGATCTTCAATCGATGGTATCCCGATCTCAGATCGATCTTGGAGAAAACTCCGGCTCCTCTTAACTGATCAAACAAATCATCAATCCTGGGTAGCGGATACTTATTCTTCACTGTGACTTCGTTGAGTGCACGGTAGTCAATGCACATCCCTAAACTCCCGCCCTTCTTCTTGACAAACAAAACCGGTGCTCCCACGGCGATTTAACTTGGTCTGATAAATCCTTTATCCATTAACTCTTCCAGCTGTTTCTTCATTTCTACCAACTCCTCGGTAGACATCCGATAGGGTCTCTTTGCTATCGGTGCTGTACCCGGTACAAGCTCTATTACAAACTCTATGTCCCTGTCTGGCGGCATACCAGGTAGATCTTCGGGAAAAACATCTGGGTACTCATTCACTACTGGGACATCCTCTATGCTGATTGCCTTGGTACTGTTAACCATCAACTGTCCATTTCTAACTGCAGTGGCTTGAAATTCCACTTTCTTCCCACACGGGCTCTCAACTGAGATAGTCCTTCGTCCACAATCCAATACAGCCTTGTGCTTGGATAACCAATCCATTCCCAATATAACATCTAAGGTCTGGGTCTCCAAAATTATAAGGTTTGCTAGGAACTCTATTCCATCTATTAGTATTCTCACCCCGGAACATCCTACTTCCGTTCGAGTTCTAACTGTGGGTTTGAACTAAAAGCATGCACTTAAGTCTTGCAATTCTCAAGTCATTTCTAGTAGCAAAGCCTTGCGAAACAAACGAATGCTAAGCTCGAGTCAAACAAAAGCTGTTGCAGGTGTACTAAGTTAACAAGTAACTTACCCAAGACGACGTCCGTAGCATTTTGCAAAGGTATCTGCGGTGACATGGTTGACTCGGCCTCTCACCACGGTGCAGGGTGTGGCTCCTGTCGGGCGTCCTAGCTGGGTGGTTCCTAGATTGAAGCGAATCTGGGTCGCTCCTGCTGTCTTCTTTGGACAATCTGTTGGCAAAGTGTCTGGCTCGTTGCGCTTGTAATGCGTCTCACTGTTCCTTCCTTGTTGCACAGGGTAGCGTTTCTAGCGGGGCTGGGGTCCGATAGTTCTGATTGGCGGTCTTGGTGTTGAGGAGGGTGTCCTTGTTGCATTCTGTGGTTGGAATCAAGAATTGATTTGGTGCAACTCTCAAGCGTTGCGTTCCTCGACGTGATCCTTCTTTGTTGCATCCTGCGCTTCCTCGTTCTCATCCAGTTCCTTGCGCTTGTCCTCAAGAATAAGCGCCTTATTCACCAATTCTTGGAAATCTGAAAGGTGTGGGTGATCAACCCTACTTGCAATCCCGAGTTGAGTCCCTTCATAAAGCGAGACTGCCTGGATTTATCTGTCGCTACATCCTCAGTGCGTGGCGTGCTAGGCTGGTGAACTTGTTCAGGTAGTCGGCCACCGCTGATTACCTTGCTTTAATGCTCTGAACTCCTCCTTCTTAAGGTCCATGATTCCTTCAGGCACGTGATATCGTCGGAATGCGGTGTGAACTCTTCCCA
The DNA here is from genome assembly GCA_036346355.1 of Rhipidocladum racemiflorum. Classification (NCBI taxonomy): domain Eukaryota; kingdom Viridiplantae; phylum Streptophyta; class Magnoliopsida; order Poales; family Poaceae; genus Rhipidocladum; species Rhipidocladum racemiflorum. The sequence goes on along the minus strand of CM070577.1, from coordinate 52,458,765 downwards.
AGTGATATCTTGAGGGTTCTCTCAAGCGTGGCACGAAGTTCTCCCACCATTCGCAATTGTTCCTTCCAACTGATGAGAAGCGTAAAGTACCTTCTCATTCCCTATGCATTGAGCTATGTGTAGCTTCCTCTCGATTGATCTTAACCAATCATCGGCCTCCAATGGATTGGCATTCCCAGAGAAAGTGGGTGGGTGAGTCCTCATGAACTCTGACAGCCTGGTATTCTGGCGTTGTCCATGATTAACTTGATTAGCAGTGGCCTGAGCAGTGACGTGCTGCATTTGTTGCATCATAGCATGCATCAACTGAGTCTGGGCAGCAAGAAAAGCTCCGAAATTCTGCATATCCAGTGGCGGTGCTGGTGCTCCATCATTGGGGTTTTCTGCTGGGCGAGATCCACTCCCATTGCTTCCAAAGTTTCCACGGGTGTTCACCATCTGTCGATTTGCTCTAGGTTTAGAGATGAGAGGGAAACAAGAATAGACAAGTAATATGGAACTTATGCGGGGCGAAAGGTGTAGCCTTAAGGTCCAACTTTATTATTAATAACTTGGTATGGCTGCTTACAATGCCTAAGGGCCTTGCAACACATACTGCACACTCAGCAAACAAAGCAAATCCAAATCGAACTAACTCTGGAGTCTAACGCCTAAAGGTGACTCTTTATTCTATGACTCGACTCGGCGAAGGAGCCTCACTATAGAACCTATGCTCACTCATCGAGAAAACCTCCACGGCACAGAGTGCGGTGTCTTTGTGGCATAGGCGCTAAACGATTGCCATGTCCAAAGAATCGTGTCCTCTATGGTAGTCGAAGAAGCGGTGTCCTCATCGAGATCGACTCCTCTGGATCTCGCTCGTGTAGCTCGAGTAATCGCTCGGTCCTGGTCCGCATAAAGTCATCTCCAGCTCGTCAATCCTTCGCAGAAGATGTGCCACATACTCTTGAGCTTCCCGCCATCTGTTCTTCTCTGCCGTGATCTCCTTGCGGGCCTTCAGAGCTCCTTGCTTGTATTATCTAGTACATCCTCCTGGCGGCGACAAATCGTGCCAATCTGGTAACCGTGGCATCCTCATCCTGAATCGCCTTCGGGTCGAGAAGGTTATCGCTGCGGATGGTAACGGAACACCGTACTCTCCAACTCTCGGCGTAGATACGGGTAATGTGCCGCATTGCTCGTCGTGATACTTCTTGGATACCCATCTCGCATTGTAGATCTCCTGGCAAAGGCAGTGTATCGGCCGATTGCACTGGCCCTTTTCCTAGCAGGTACCTCAATCCTCACGTCACAAGCCTTGATCAATCCCGCTTGTCCGATCACTTCCACTTGGTATTGGGGCTTCTCAAAATCTCCGAGAGTCTCAGAGCATATGCCAAAGTTCCGCGGCGTGACTAACTCCCAGATCAACGTAGTTGAACTCTTCCTCCATCTGTCACAAGAGTGCTTTACGTAAGAACCCGGAATCTTTAAATTGTGACAAGGTAAGGGAAAATTTCAGCAAGAGACAAGAAAAGAGAGAAGGGATAAGTCGAGATGTCATTTCTTGTCTTCACAAATTTTTAGCTTTAGAAAATAGGTTTTATCCTCACTACGACCATTCTAGCTTAGGGTTGAGCCTACAATCAAGTATGGCTCGATACCACCTCTGTCGGGACCCCGAATTTGCAAATCCGACCCTCTGTGTATTCAGCACTAGTCCAGAACGCAGCTTAGTGCACACAGTCTTAACATCGGTATATATCACAATCATACCAAACGATACTATCATAGTACTTTATTTAAATAATCAAAGGGTTACTCGACCTTATGGCCAAGTTACAAATATATGCCTTGCAAGGCGAAACTTATTAAAAGAGAAATAACAAAGAATGAAAATCAAATAAACTTAGTGGCGCCATCCAAGATACCACAGGCAACCTGACCGGGCTCGCATCCCTAAGTAGACGGGTCCTCTTGGAACTCCTCCTCCGAACCGCGTAGTCTCCTCTTCAACTGTATTGTGTTGAGGCAAGGGTGAGTACTTGGTACTCGGCAAGTCATGCACAGAATGCAAGCTAATATACTATATGCATGGCTTGGTACAAAGGAATAGCTCAGGTATATTTAAGGTAAATGACTTTTGACAAGTAATAAAAGTAGATTCAAAGCAGAGAAATAAGTAAAGCATAAATAACTTTTCAAGAAGTTTAACAAACATTTTTCCCATCCTAAACCATATTTCCATCATCTTCCTTGTTAAACCAACCCATCTTTTTCAAAACCAAGTTATTTTCGTAAAGTCTAACCCTTGATTGTAATTCCGAGCATTGTCCAAGACTGGACTCGGCTATTCAAATAGATTCTATACTCTGCAGAGGTTATGCACTTTACCCACAAGATACAGTCAAACACCACAAAGGCGAGTTCCCGTAACAAAGCCTTTCGGAAGCCTCAAACAACACAGGTGGTCCTCTCCGGTACGTGCTCTACACCATCCCTTCCCTTAGCCAAGGCGAAGTATGGGACCAACACACCGTTAGATGGGTACCTGGCCACAGCCACGATACGCTCCCCCGTACAATCACACAAACGGTGTAACTGACACCCTGAGGCTCCACAAGTGAGTCCTTAGCGACTTAGTCAACTAGGGCCGTCCCATTCCAGCCATGTGGTTGCAAGTATGACCCAGTTCAAAGGCTTGCAAGGTTAAGTCCTTAGAGTGACCAGGGCAAGACTACCCGAAAAACCAAATCAACATTCCCAACGCCACAACTGGCCCACCTGATTACTCTTGCCACATGCCCCGGTCGAAAACTGTTTATCAAACCCCAGTTGATTACCATGCACCACGTGCCATCAACATCACATGATACTTTTCCAAAACAGGTTCAATATATCATTAAGTCCATATTAGCATTTGATTGTCCAAAATCATGTCATGAGCACGAAAGTGTGTCTAAGCAAAGATACTACAAACGGTCTAAACCCATGTTGGCAATTTAATAATGTCCAACTAGTAAACCACAACTAGGGTGACAAAGGGTCATGGCACATACTTAAGTAATCAAGGTGTCATATAGCAAATTGGTATTTATCTAACCCCCATGTTTAAACAAAGTATCTTTCTAATTGAACTAGCATGCAATAGTTTAAATCAAAATAGATTTCGAAATAGGATCAATATGGTCAAATCACAACTTGCCTTCAAAAAGTACTTGCTCTTGGTCTTGAGTTGGATCCTGAGTCAACACTTCTCCTTCGAATCCTTCCCAGACTTCAACGCCTACTCGTAAAGCGTGCAAATAGCAAATACACAAATAAACACTAGGTAAAAAGATCACAAAACTCCAAATAAAATCCATAAACAGAGAGAACATAATTTTCAGGATTTTTAGAAACAGGAATCGTCAAATTCGGAGTTAAAACGCAAAAGTTATGATTATTTAAAGTTTAAATAATCAATTAAATAATTTTGCAGAGAAAAACTTTAGTCCAAAAATTAAATAAAATTCATATTTAGGTAGAGCTCATTTTTCTACAAATTTAGAAATTTGAATCGCTCAAATCGGAGTTGAAACGCAAAAGTTATAAGCGTTTGAAGTTTGAATCTAAATTTTGAATCAATATTTCGAATTAATAAATCATTTTCTTTTTCGAAATTTAATTATTGCGTCAGCATGGAAACGTGTCAGCTCCTGATTGGCTGTCTTACGTCAGCCGGTCCATGGACTTGGTCCACGCTGGCTCGGGTCCACGGTGGACTCGGTCCACGGCTCCACGTGAGACTGACATGTGGGTCCACTCGGGTGACGTCATTGTCGACGCCAAGACACCGCCGGGACAAAGAAATGACAGCGGTTCGCCATGACGCCATCGTGGACGCCATGGTGCGCTTTGGCCGGGCCGACATGCGGCCCGGCCGTGTCGAGACACGTTCTCATGCGCGGCCGACCGCTACCGATCGCGCGGTTGGCCTTCTCGCCACGTGGCTAGATCTAGGCCGTTGATTTGAAAATCAACGCCCGCATTGGATCTGGTGTTACGCCGCTTGGGGTGAACGCGTTAATCTGGACCGTTGGATTTAGATCCAATGGTTGAGATTGATCTAGAGATCGAATCTAAAACCTCACCGTGCGATGACGTGGCAAGATCTGGATCGCGGCGATCTTGATCGGACGGCCGAGATAGCTCGGCGACGGCAATGGCGTCACGGCGGCTTGGCGGCGGCCGAGGCGATGACGATGACACGCCCGACGGCGCCGCAGGCCCCTCCGGCGAAGTGGATGGTAGGCACGGTGCGCTTTGACGCAAGGGATCTGGATCTGGGTCAACGTCGGCGGAGGATGGCGACGGTGGCGAACGGCGCGAAACCGCGGCGGAGTGCTTTACCAACTCCGGCGAGCAATAGCGGCGACGGTGGGGATCCTAGCGGCGTGAGCTAGGTTTCGGACCGGGCGTGGGATGGCGATCCTCGGTGCGATCCGGCATTAAATAGCCCCGGAGGCGTGTTTCGGCGGAACCCTAGTTTGCCACGGCGGCGCTCACCGCCGGAGTCCGGCTCGGACTCGGCGGAGACGACGCAATCGCAGCCGCCCACGTGGCGCGATCAACGGCCCCGATCGCACGGGCGCGATCGGATCCGGCCGGATACGGCTCGGTCGGGTCGGCGGATCTCACCGTTGGATCTTGATCCAACGGTTGGGATTGATTAGGGTTAGGAGTGGGTTCGGTCGAGTCACGTGGCTCGGGTCGGACTCGAACACGAGTCTGACTCGGGCTCGGTCGGATGAACAGTACTTGACCCGAGTTTGATTTTCCAGCGATTTAATATTTAAAATAATTCCTAGTAATTCATTTAATTCATTAAAAATAGCAAATGACTCAGAAAAATTCCAGAAAAATTCTGGAAAATACTTTGGATCATTTTGGACTCAAATAAAATATTTCCAACAAAAATTTATTTGCAAAATTAGATTCTTCAATTATTTCAAAATGGAATAAATTCAAATAAATTCCAAATAAATCCAAATAAATTCCAGAAAATTCCAAAAATTCACCAAAGTGCCAAATCACACATGAATTTAAGAAAAGCAAAATTTTGGGGTGTTACAATGGATCAAAGCCAAAACACATCATCACATTGCTAATCTAATTATTGCAATCTTCCTAGCAGATGATCAAACCATGTATGATTAATGTCATCGGAAAATATAACGAAGGCAATGCAAAACAACGATGTATAGCTCAACCCTAACACTACTTCCACTTGCCTTTACCGACGTAGACGACGGAACTAGTTGCGTCCAGAAGGGGCACCACCTGTACAAGCATATTTTCAGTATGTAATAACACCACAATTGATCACACAACTCAAATACGCAATTCCTACAACCCGTTCCCCTTTTCCAACACCGAAACCCTGTTCTGTCCGGACCGAACAGCAGCAACCCCCATTCTCTTTTTCGTATCTTTCTTTCTATAGAACAAACAAATATGAAAAAATTACAGGAGCTAGATATTGACGAGATCTACAACTTTCCAGAAGATCATAAATTCTAATTCCTCTGTTAAATATGCCTAAACAGTCATCCAACACAGTGGATGAAATCTGTTCCCAGATTCTGTTCGTCGCTTTGCAACCGCGATAACTCTCAGAACACTTCCCCAAAAATTCTGAAAACATTACAGAAGCTAGGTCTCGACGTTATCTACAACTTTCTAGTTATAGGTTTTGGCAGGAAAAATCATCTATGCCACGAAAAACGCGAAACAATCCGCGCTGCACAAATCCCCCTTCCAGAAACAGCACCACGTGAACATCTACCCTTCTCCCCCAACAAGATCCATCCAAAACCCTCACCACCAGATCTAATACACTCCTAATCCCTAGGTAAAACAGAGGTAAAAGTTTGGGAATTTTACCTAGTGATCTCCCTTGCGAACCCACGAAGAACACGCGAAGAACCCCGAATCGGCGATCTGCTCGACCTCCACGCCTCCACGGAGTCGCTCCTCGCCTTCTCCTTCGCGATTCGCGGTGGATCTTGAGCCACCACGTGGGGAGAGGAAGGGGAGGGAGAGGGGGCTGCTCGGGGAGGGAGAGGGAGTGGGAGAGGCGCCTAGGGTTTGGGGGTGTGGCCGGCCCCATGGGGGGGCGCACCACTAGTGGGCCGGCCCACGAGGGGGGTGGGAGGTGGAGGTGGGAGGAGAGATTCCCGGTCCAGGCCCAGGTTTTCTTCGGCCTTTTATTCCCTAGCCCAAAACCCAAAATAAAAATTAAAATGCAGCATTTTCTTCAATTGTTTCATTCCCCGACAATTCCGTCAATCCTCTCCGAAACAAAAACAAGGAAGAAAAGTTCTAGGGCATCACAAGAACCCACCATTTCTCGAAAGCTAAACTTGCAAAACCTCACATTTTAACCAAAATCAGCATTTTGGAAAAGAACATCGACTCCAAAGTTAGTCATCAGCACACACAACCGCCACAAATGTTCTCAACAAGAAAGGGAAACTCATTTCCAAGAAGGGAACACTTCACTAACAAAATCACTGATGAAACATTCATAAAATCCACCCTTTTGAAACACTTGCAAACACCACACACATTTTCCAAATAACTCCAATTCTAGCCAAAAAGAGTCACAAATTAAATCCCAAGAAACTCCAACACAACCCACTATGTCCAACTGCTTCCTTTAAAATTTATTCCCAAAGAAAATTCAGGGCGAACGTGAAGGAGCGCGATCCACTTAAAACTTTTGGGTGTCAATCCATACTCATAGCACAACTAAACAAATGGGCCAAACCCAAAGATCAACACCAATCCCTACGAGTTTAGGGAAACTCTGACACACAACATAAAAAAAACGCCTTGATCGAAAGCATTTGACCAAGATAGCAAACAACCAAACCAGTCCAAAAGGTTTTAAACACAAGCTCAGCATGAAACCCTATACTTATCTTTTAAACATTGAATATTCACTATTTACTCATCGAGAAACCCATCAGGTTACAACAAGAGCTGCAAAACAAATTCTTTCTCTTATTACCTTTCCCAATACTTATAAATAGAGTTTATGATGCTTATCCAAAGACATCCAACGAAGACTACGTCAACAAGATCCCCACGGACCAACATATCATATAACATCATATTCTAGGTTGAAACAAATGCTCCAACAAATCTTTCAGCATGATCAACCAATGAATTTCATACCACCTATATGTAAACGTCTCGATAATCGAAACTTGTTCAGTTAACAAGCGACTTCAACATGTAAATATTATCTCCACAGGGAAGAATTCATAAGTGAGATTAAGTTATACTTTCATTAAGGATAAAATCATTCATCATGTTAATTATCCAAAGCTCACTCCATCACAACATGTTAAATTTTTCCTCTACTTTAACCATGGTTTTCCAACGAGTAATATAAACAGTTACCACCACTACTTAGTCATCAATAACAACAAATGGGCATAATCATCAACCAACAACATTACTTTTAGCTACCCTATACATAGGTGATAACAAAATTACCACCACACAACATACTCCAACTATTTAAAATAGATTGAATACTAGCATTAACACTGCCCTTAACAACATCATTAACAATAAGTCATATGTCTTCTCAATTGTGAAATCATGTGCTGAAAAATTGGCTTTGAACTGAAAAATTAACTTAGATTTGAATTTGCAAAATGTGTTTGTTCATGTGTTTTGACAATTGACAAGAAACAGTAAGTTTTGCCTTGGCGCTGGACCAATCCTAAAGAAAACAGTAAGTTTCCCATCTACGACGGACAAACTTTCTTGGTCCTTTGTAAACATGCTTTTTGACAACCTTTTTCTCCTATGTACAACGGACAAAGTTTTTGTGTCCGTCGTGAACATGTTTTTGAGCGCATGAGCCAAACCCTATTTTCCAAGAATCCAGAGTTTCGCATGTACGACGGACAAAGTTTTTGGAGTCCTGTCGTGAACGCTTTTTGAGGATTGATTTCGCATGTACAACGGACAAAGTTTTTGGGTCCGCTAGAACGTGTTTTCATCGAATGTTTTCTTCTTGAACCGAGAGTTTCACATGTACGCCGGACAGAGATTTCTTGTCCGTCGTGAATGGACTTTTTCTAGGTTTTTATTTCTTGTCCGTCAGAACGCGCTTTTCAATTAGGTTTTGAGCGACTGAAATAATTTGAATTTGAGATTATGAAATTTGTGATGATTTCCATGATGCTTCTTTTGAAGTGGACTTTATGCAATGCTCATGTGAGTATTTGCATGGATTGATGTGAGTCAAGTCGTGGACTTGTGCTCGGAATTGTTTTGTGGTTTGTTCATGTCAGTATTGCTCAAGACGAATGTGGTCGATGACGGACCGGAACTAGGTTCATGGAGGAACCTGAGGTTCGGGACTAGGTTCAGGAGGAACTGAGGTCTTGGTGGTCAAGGATGTCATCGCGGAGACGTCGGGCTAAGAGAATGGTGCACATGAAGAATGGTTAGTCACGTGAGAATGGCGAGGTCATTCGCGTGCAAAGTGTTAGTCACGTGAGTATGGCAGGTGGCCATACGCTGCAAAGTGTTAGTCACGCGAGTATGGTAGGGTTGCCATACGCGTGCAAGAGTTGTACTTTGCTGGGCCAAGTAGAGTTGTGTTGATACTGGATTCCTTCTAGGAATAGGAATCGATCTGAACTCTTGTGGGTTGGTGCTTAAATAGGTGGGGTCTCCTGTTGAAAGGCATCAAGTAGAGCTGAGCGCATCAAGCTTTGAGCTTGGTTTTAGGATTGTACTCTTTTGATGAGAGTATTTTAGACAAGAAATAAAGATCAATTCTTCCAAGATTTTGGGTACATAGCAGAACCACGCTACAGATTTTCTCGCTTTGGTTCTTGTTTGCATGCTTGTTCTAATTCTAGATTGGTTTTTGATCGTTGAGTTTTATCTTGATTTGATCCATCAAAAACCTCTCTAGGGTATTGATCTAGTGTTTCTCAAAGTCTAGTTGATCAATCTTTTGTCGTTCTTGTTTATTCTTGAAGTTTTGATTAGATTAGTTTTCGTCAAGTTCTGGAACAGCAAGCTTGCGAAGCTCATAACTTTTGATCCGTAAGTCCGATCGAGCTGATTCTTTTTGGGTTCGATTCGTATTGGAATCTAGTTTCTTGTGTCCAAATTTCAGATCGTTTCGACGGTTGGATCGCCGGGAATTCTCGTTTTACCAAACCTCTGTTATTCTGTTTTTGTCGAAAACGAGGCAATTATTTGGTTTTGTTTTGGGGTGATCTTTTAATAGGTCAAGAATTTGGTTTTAGCTTCCGCACAATCATTCACACCCCCTATGATTGCTATATTCTTTTACTTCGATCCTACAAGTGGTATCAGAGCAAGGTTTTTCTAATCTATCTTAATCGGTGATTAGATCAATGGATCATTATTCGACAAAACCTTGTGTGTTCAATGGTGTTGATTTTCAGTTTTGGAAGGCCAAGATGGAGGCGTTCATCCAAGCTCAGGATTCGCAATTTGGGAGAAGGTCTACAAACCATATGATGTCCCTGCAAACACAACGCCAACGACACCAATCGCAAGACATGTTGAAGCAAATAGTAAGGCGCGAACTTGATCATCCAAGGCTTGGGACGAGCGACTTCGATCGTGTGATTCATCTTCGATCTGCAAGATATGAGGTATGGAAATCTCTTTGTGATTACCATGAGGGTTCTAACACTATTAAAGAGGTTCGCCAAGATCTTTACAAAAAAGAATACATGCGATTTGAGATGAAACCCTGAGTCGGTAGATGACTTCTTTGCACGCTTTAATAAGATTCTTAGCAATTTGCGTGCTGTTGGAGTTAGCTTTGATGATGCCGCTTAATGCTAGACAATTGCTTAGTGCTTTGGACATGTCGGTGTGGGAGATGAAAGTAGCATCTATACAAGAATCTACTACCATGAGTACACTTACTTTAGATGTTCTTTATTCTAAGTTGAAAACTCATGAATTAGATGTTTTTGCTAGAAAGAATGATTATAAATCAATTGCTTTGACATCTCAATCTAGCATATCTCATAATGGTGTCGCTTCAAGTTTTGCTCTATCTTTCTTGTCTTCACTAACCGATGGAACGATTGAGCAATTCCCATAGAAGACTTGTCACTACTCTCTTCTCGCTTTAACAAAGCTTTGCAAAATGTGATAAAGAGAAAGAGAGGTGGTGTGATCCTCCAAGATGCTATGAGTGTGGTGATCTCACCATATTCGTCCAAACTGTCCAAAACTTGCAAGTAAAGCATCAAGGGAGGAGAAGGACAACGGCATGGAAGAAAGAGAAGAAGAAGTTCTCTCCAAGTGATAGAAAGAAGAAGAACTTCATCAACCGCAGTTGTCCATCGAAGTTCTTTCCGCTCTTGAACAAGTCAATTTGAGCGATGTGGATTCGAGAGCAGCGAGGATGATGCAACTCCAAGCAAGCATGAGTTGACGGGGTTGTGTCTCATGGCCAAAAGCAGCGGCAGGCTTCACTTAGAGGGCGATCATGGCGACTTCAATGAGGTAGATCCTTCTTACTTATGAATTAGCTATTGTCGTTGCTTTCGCCTTGGTAAATTGCTTGATAAACGTGACAAGAAAATTAAGAAACATGATTTTGTTGTTGAATCATTGAATGCTGAAATTGCTAGACTTAAAACTTTGATTCCTGATGATGATGCTTGCAAATCATGTGACTTAATTTGGAATGAGCTTACTTCGCTTAGGAAAGAACATGCTTCCTTGATTGAGAAAATTAATGCTGAAAGTGAGAAAAATGAGAAACATATTAAACATGCTAGTCAAGCTTCACTGATGATTTGCATGGTTTAACTTCTTGTTCTAAATGCTCAACTCTTGAATTAAAATTAAAAGATGCAAATGCTAGGGTTTCTCAATTGACTGATGATCTGCTTACACATGAGGTTCTTTCATGCTCAACTTGTCGTAAGCAAAAAGGAAAAGTGGACGTTCCCTGTAATAATTGTTTAACTCTTTCTCGAAAAATTGATTACTTGGAAAAGTCATTAGAACGTTTCACTAAAGGAAAGAAGAACCTAAACATGATTTTGGATCAATCAAAAGTCAGCACTCATAACAAAGGTTTAGGTTTTGATTCTTATGCTCATCATAAATCACATGCTCCCACTGTTGTTAAAACACTTGACGGAGGAAAATTTGAAATTGTCAATGAGCCTAAGAAAACTGTCTTTAAGTCTGCTGGAGTGTTATCTTCTACTATGATGAATGCAAATGTTGCTTCTACTTCTAAAGCCAAACATCCTGTTAAATACACTTGCACTCATTGTGGTAGAGATGGACATTTAGTAGATTTTTGCTTTAGACTAGCCAAACAACAAAAGAAAGAAAGAGCTAAGGCTAGGTCTAATTTCAGAAAGGCACGCTTTGCTTCTCACTACGTGCCTAGGGTGATGCAAGCACCTTTTGTTGCTAGAAACACGGAACAGTGCAAATTTGATTTTGTGCATAAGACTGCTTGTGTTGTGCCTATCGTTGTCCGTCAGTGTGTCTCAAGATCGATTCCTAAACATCTTATTTCTAACCCCAGCATCGAGACCTCGACACTTTCTCGCTTCTATGTAGGCTTCTCACGAGGAGGAGAACATGTGGCTAGTGAATTTTGATGCTCACTTCATATGTTCAAAGGATAAGATTTGGTTCTCCTTCACTGCATCTCATGCTGAAAGTGTTGCCTTTGGAGATGCTTCTTCCACTTCTGCTAAAAGGCACTAGTTCAAATGATGCAGTACAAGTGCATATGTTCAGGGGGAGAGTGTCTTTGTTCATAAAGATGATGATAATGTCATGAGGACGAGATAATTAGAGGTTTACATGAGAGACTCTTCCCACGTGCTTGTGTGTGCTTGTTTTCAAGCTTCCCACTACATCGACAAGCTATCAAAAGGATTTTCAGGTATCTTCATAGAACTCAAGATTTTGGCATTTGGCTTTCTGCTTCCTCATGGATTAGTTTAAGAGCTTTTTCTGATGTTGACTTTGGAGGATGTTGATTTGATTTGGTTCGTGCCACCTCTTGAGTAATCCCTTTTCTTGAGCATATTGATATTGGATTTCACTTTCTTAAAGATCATGTTGAAAAAGAAAAAATTGTGCTTCACCATGTGGATAAACATCAATTGGGACATTTTCACAAAACCTTTGTCTTCTTCTCGCTTTGCTTTTATTCGGGAGAACTTGGAATTGTTCATCCAATGGGATTGTTTTGAGGGGGAGTTTCTTTGCCAAGTTCTTTCACTTAATGAGCTCACTTTATCATATTTCTTTATATGTTATGTAATTGAGCTAATATATGATAATCTAATTATCTCACTTGAACTAAAATGACATTGCGGAATTCCTGGACTGATTACCTATAGCTAAATACTCTGTGATATCTTACTCTTCTAGGCTTGATATTGAATCCTCTTGACAAATTTGGGCTATGAAGCAAGTGTGGTTTCAACTTTACTCTTTCATAAGACCTTTTAATCACTTTTGCATGTTTATAATCAAAGAAAAATGAAAAGAAAAGGGAATCAATAAAAAAGGTTGTTAAAGGCAAAACCTCAAGTTATGTGTGCTTGAGGCTTGCTTTCCCTAAAAGATAAGATGTATGCTTCAAGCATGCCATTCCTCAAAGAGACGATGTATGCTACAAGCATGCCACTCCTAGAAAATAAAAGAAGTATGCTTCAAGCATGCCACATGCAACTTATTGTTTAAAGATTAAATTGGTCTACTAGATTGGAGTTGAAACTACTTGCTCGCCCTAAGTTGTTAGTTGCTTCAATTTTTAAAGTCTTGCTTTTTCCGCTAAGATCTTGCTTAGTACTTGGCTATAGTTGACTAAATTGAGGTTGAGATGCATGTCATTCCCCTAACTTGTTAAAATCATCAAGATCATGTATTTTTCATATTATGTGATATATAAGGTTATATGATCGAATGAGCTCATCTTTTTTCCTATCTTGGCACTCCCTTGTTTCTCTTTGTGAAATCTTTTGTTTCAGAAAAATTTTGAACCTGTTTCTTTTACTCTTGATGAATCCATTGTCAAAGGGGAGAAATTTGGAAATCTTGAAAAGTTTAAAGAAAAGGGAGAGTTGTTAAATTTGAGAATTTTGGGAGAAGTTTGGAGAATTTTTGAAATTTTGGGCGCATTGCACATTCACACACATTTTCATTCTCGGGAGATTTTGTTTTGCATTTTGGTCAAATGGGGATTTCTGTGTTTTCTTACTTTGGTCTTTGATCCTTTGGATTTCAAAATCTTTTGTAAAGTGAATGCCAAATGTTCAATTTAGGAAGTTGCTAATGTTTTCATCAAGGGGAGATTGTGAAATCATGTGTTTGAAAAATTGGCTTTGAACCGAAAATTAACTTAGATTTGAATTTGCAAAATGTGTTTGTTCATGTGTTTTGACAATTGACAAGAAAACAAAGAGTTTTGCCTTGGCGCCGACCAATCCTAAAGAAAACAAGAAGTTTCCCATCTACGACTGACAAACTTTCTTGGTCCTTTGTAAACATGCTTTTGACAACCTTTTTCTTCCTATGTACAACGGACAAAGTTTTTGTGTCCGTCATGAACATGTTTTTGAGCGCATGAGCCAAACCCTATTTTCCAAGAATCCAAGAGAAGTTTCGCATGTACGACGGACAAAGTTTTTGGGTCCTGTCGTGAACGGGCTTTTTGAGGATTGATTTTCATGTACAACGGACAAAGTTTTTGGGTCCGCTGTGAACGTGTTTTCATCGGAATGTTTTCTTCTTGGAACCGAGAGTTTCACATGCGGCGGATGAGATTTCTTGTCCGTCGTGAATGGACTTTTTCTAGGGTTTTTATTTCTTGTCCGTCAGAACGCTGTTTTTGCTGAATTAGGGTTTTTGAGCAGAATTGAAATAATTTGAATTTGAGATTATGAAATTTGTGATGATTTCATGATGCTTCTTTGAAGTGGACTTTATGCAATGCTCATGTGAGTATTTGTATGGATTGATGTGAGTCAAGTCGTGGACTTGTGCTCGGAATTGTTTTGTGGTTTGTTCATGCGGTATTGCTCAAGACGAATGTGGTCGATGACGGACCGAACTAGGTTCATGGAGGAACTGAGGTTCGGGACTAGGTTCAGGAGGAACTGAGGTCTTGGTGGTCAAGGATGTCATGCGGGACGCTCGCCTAAGAGAATGGTGCACATGAAGAATGGTTAGTCACGCGGAGAATGGCGAGGAGGTCATTCACGTGCAAAGTGTTAGTCACGTGAGTATGGCAAGGTGGCCATACGCTGCAAAGTGTTAGTCACGTGAGTATGGTAGGGTTGCCATACAGCCGGCAAGAGTTGTACTTCGGCCTGGTTGGGCCAAGTAGAGTTGTGTTGGATACGGATTCCTTCTAGGAATAGGAATCGTATTCTAACTCTTGTGGGTTGGTGCTTTAAATAGGTGGGGTCTCCCTGTTGAAAGGCATCAAGTAGAGCTGAGCGCATCAAGCTTTGAGCTTGGTTTTAGGGATTGTACTCTTTTGATGAGAGTATTTTAGACAAGAAATAAAGATCAATTCTTCCAAGATTTTTTGCGTACAAGAACTAACGCCGCTACAAAAGATATTTCTTGCTTTGGTTCTTGTTTGCATGCTTGTTCTAATTTAGATTGGTTTTTGATCGTTGAGTTTTATCTTGATTTGATCCATCAAAACCTCTCTAGGGTATTGATCTAGTGTTTCTCAAAGTCTAGTTGATCAATCTTTTGTCGTTCTTGTTTATTCTTGAAGTTTTGATTAGATTAGTTTTCGTCAAGTTCTGGAACAGCAAGCTTGCGAAGCTCATAACTTTTGATCCGTAAGTCCGATCGAGCTGATTCTTTTTGGGTTCGATTCGTATTGGAATCTAGTTTCTTGTGTCCAAATTTCAGATCGTTTCGACGGTTGGATCGCCGGGAATTCTCGTTTTACCAAACCTCTGTTATTCTGTTTTTGTCGAAAACGAGGCAATTATTTGGTTTTGTTTTGGGGTGATCTTTTAATAGGTCAAGAATTTGGTTTTAGCTTCCGCACAATCATTCACCCCCCCTCTGATTGCTATATTCGTATACTTCGATCCTACATCAATTGATATCAATACTAGCATTGTAGAGACACAACTGCATACTTCCAAATATACTAGTAGGTTGCAACAACATAGAGAGCAACTCTAATCAACTTCCAAATTAAAGCCACTAGTCAACATGATTAAATTTCTCTATTAACCCGTTAGATTAGAACATTTTTAAACAATCGGCAAGGTTTCTTTAAGAATATCATTAATTTACATCATCTTAATGTTCTAACTATGCATCAAGGTTTAAACTTTTAACATTAACAAGGATCATAAGCACTTTTAAAGCAAGGCAACAGATTCTAATCATGTACATTAACCCATTTAATCATTCTCGCTACAGAGTAAACTACAACACTAGTAGTCTATTTATTCTCAAGGTAGAGATGATAATCACATTAAATTGATTCAACTCAAAATTTAACTTAGCAGCACGTCATTCCATAAATGTGGGGGCTCCGGTCTTTGTAACAGTGACTAGGATACTTACTGTTGCGTCGAACTGGAATTAACACAACCCGTCAGTAATCCAATCACTCATTACAAACCGTACCCGGATTGAGGCCAATCAATCGGCACGACACACTCAGCTTGTGGTCATATGCCAAATGATTGATTCCAACCCGAGCTTCCCCAAGATATGTGTCTAGTGCTAGTTCCCTGGATCCGTAGCCTAGCACCCACATATTTCCACAATAAGTTGCATCAAGAATCAAGCTTAAAGTAATAGTTGTATTAATACTGGTTAGATTACAACTATTTGGTTTACAAGAATAAAACATAGCCAACTGGCTAAACAACGGAACAAAAAACAAAACTGCTGCAACGGTAGCAATATGCCTTCCCATACCCAGAGGCAACCGACTGGGGGCGAAAGTCCCAGATAACCGCGCAAAATCGACACCCGCCTCGAAGAACTCGACGTACGACGCGTCTTCACTGCCTTTGACGCCATCTTCTATGCATGTTGTTAATATAGAGCAAACGGTGAGTACACATATGTACTCGCAAGAATTTAGTGTATGGAAATATTAACATAAATGCAGGCTACAACAAAGAATACAAGTTTATACACTAAGTCTGTTTTGAGCACAAAGCAGGATTTATTTGCAATAACATAATAGATTCTAAACATTCACAATTTGTAAAGCAATCGAAAAGAGATTGTTTTAATCAAGCATTAAATAATTGATCCATAACCCAAATTTTTCCAACCATTCCCTTCCTACAAACCGACGACCGAACCAACCCACCAAAACAATTCCCTTTCCAAAACCAACTTCTGACCAACCCATTAACCACTCCAACTCCCAACCAAGTTCCAACCGAACCAAGATTAGACCAGAACCAACTCCAGAAATTCAATACTTGACAGTACTTCCCAAGCTGCTCATGACCGTGAGCACGGCTAATCGATTAGTTTAATATATATCTCTGTAGAGATTGTACACTTTACCCACATGACACATTCTAGCAATCATGTCAACCATGCCACGCGATACTCACATACCCATTTTGCTAGACTGTGACGAGACCTTTCGATAGGTTAGGATTTAAACCCTGCACCAGCCCGGTAATGTGCATCCTTGCTACGGTCCCAAGAGGATGTCCACTAGTGGTCTTTACAGGCACCCACTAGCTTTACTGGCCCATGCCTCCACTCAAATCCCTTCCAATGTACTAGGCCAGGGCCATCCCATACTGGCACATGTGGCTGTACTGTTTGACCCAGTAATAGCATCAAGTTCGGTCCTTAGGGTGACCCAGGCGAGATCTTCCAAACCCACTTGCTATGGCCATAGAGGATGTCCACTAGTGGTCCCTACGGGCTCCCACTAGCTTTACTAGCCCATACCTCCCCATAGCAAGGGACCAAACCAAACCAAGCCTCCGGCTTGCCATCCAATCCATAAACATTCCAAACAAGCCCCTGGCTTGTGATCCATTCCAACCATCCATCCGAAACAACCAAACCAAACCGAATTCCAAATCACCAATCACCAACATCTCTCCCGGTCTAAATACTCCTTTTCCATTTTTCCAACAACACCTGTGACACTACGGTATGGTGTGACAATATAGAATGTGAAATTAGAGAATAAAACCTTTCGGCTTGAGGTTTACTCGCGTTTTTGGGACGTTTGAAGTGATGTGTCACCACGGAGTGTCGTAACCTTTTAAATGGTGCATGTTAAGGTCAAAAACTTTATGAAATATGGTATGGCAGGTTAAAACCATAAGGTATGGAGGTTAATAATGTTTCCGGGCCGTTTCCGGCCGCTGGTTTTGGGCCTTCCCGGGGGAGTTTGGGCCTTAAGTGGGCTTTGGTGGGATGGAGTAGGTCTCCGTAACGGACTAGGATTGGGTGTGGGGGCTGGTAAAAGGGCTCCCCATCAGCCCTTGGACGTTCACCCCTGCCCCTTGTGCGCCCTTCCCCCCACTTGCTCTTTTCCTAGCCGCCTCCCTCCTCCCTTGGCCGTGCGCCTCCCCCTCCCTTTGCCCCATTGCTACCCAACTCTCCACCACCTTGCTGCCCTAGGGTGGTCTCCACACCTCTGCACCTTGTGGATCCATCCGTTGGAGCGAGGAGCGAGGAGCGAGGAGCGTGGAGCGAGGAGCGATCCGCGAGGAGATCTATTGGAGATTCGTTCGTTGGGCAAAGGTATGATCATGGGGATCCTTGGGTTTGATCTAGGTACTGTTCTTAGGGTGTTTATGAAGTTTTTAGATCAATTGGTGGTGCTGGGTTGGAGTTCTTTGGGTTAGATCTAGACGTTGCCACGTTTCTGTTTTCGGGCAGATTGAGCAGTGGGGCTAGGGTTCGAGTTTTCGTCGATTTAGAATCCGAATCTGTCCGTACGGACTTAAAGGAAGTTGTAGATAATTTAATTATCTTTCCGTGAACATAAAGCACGTTAAAATCCGATCAGCCGTTTGAAAGTTATGGCCTTTGCAAGGCTGCTGTCCCGCCGGGACAGAACCTCTGTTTTTAGGTTTGCAAGTAGTGGGCAATGTCGGGTTAGATGGGGATTTGTGTACTGTTTTGCGGGCATTATTGTGAGTGTGTGATGCCTATGTGCAGGTGGTGTGACACCGGGAGTGCCCTCTACGTCCCACAAATCCGTCGCCCGCGGTTGAGGCAAGTGTGTTGTAATGTATAGCGGATTGTAGGTTGTTTGTTGATATTGGGTGAAAGATTGAACACTTGCTATGCTCACTTGCCATGCTTGCTGTTTTCCAATGAAATATTGAGTATGATTATCATGGTTCGATGCCATGTGTTTATATTTGTCATGATGAGTTACCATATGTTTATGTACATGTGAAATATGATAATTGGCATAGTTGCATGCATGACATGTTACATGGCCCGGGCGGTGAGAAAGTCATTAACTAATCCGGGAAGGTCGGTGAGAAAGTTATGACTAATCCGGAGAGCCATTAGAGTAAGTCCTACATCGTGATTCCATCTACCGTGGGTTGTGGAAGCGAGGAGTAGGCACCCTCCATCTTCGGATTAAGAGTTTCCATGGAGATATGAGCATAACATTGCATTGCATTGCATTGCAACACATTTTTTTTAATGATGATGATGTTGTTATGTGCTCAAGTATGAGATGTTTAATCTAGCATGCTTGTGAATCCTTATTTGCTTCGTTATATTTTATGAAGTGGTTAAGCGTGGTATTATTGGCGTAACTTGATGTTATGTCCATTTATGTTGTTGTTTTAGATGTCGTGTGCTATGATATTTATCTTGCCATGATATTGAGATTGTGTTAATTCATGGAAAAACAAAGGAGATGCTGCCGAAATATCGGTTTTTAGCATATGAACCTTTGCTGGAATTTATGTTTAATTGTGGTACTTAGATGTTGTTTAGCTTATGTTTGGTAGCATTCGGGCATATTAAATGCCGGGGTGTTACAGTTGGTATCAGAGCGGGCGCTGTAGGTCCTTGGAATGTGAATTTTAGTGTCATGCCATAGGGTACAACTAAAATATGATGTGGAATAACTTAGAAACATGGCTTAGGTTTAAACTAAAATTTTGTCATAGGATAGCAACATTAAAACTTGCAAAAAATGGTATAACTAATCTAAAATTTGACACACACTGGATGCACAAAGAGGAAAGGGTATGGGTATCGTTTCTTTACGCTTAAATGTTGTATTTAAGCTTTGATGTTGAATGCTTCTTTTGACAATGCATGTTGCTATGTCAATGATATATGTTGTGGTGATAAGAGTGGGGTTGTGGTACCGAAGGGTTTCGGTCACCTCTTGTTGTTTATAGTTAGGGTGAGGTTTGACGGTGTGGCCGGTTAGCGCCATCACCGAAGAACTGTTAACCCTCAGAGGAGAAAAGCGCTTACCCTTTCTGTCCGAATCGGGTAGTTGATTGGAGACGAAAGGAAGAGTTAATGGTGGTTTCCTTCGGATGTTCTTTGTCGCTCGACGGTCGGTGTTTGTTGCTTTTCTTGGCTTTAGCTGTTTTGAACCAAATGAAAAGGTGATGGGCTTTCGCGGATCGTTCCGTATGCGGTGTGTGGTTTTGTCTTCCTTGGGTGAAGACGAAGAAGAGGAGTCTAGTGTTGAGCTTCTTTTGGGCGCCTTTCCAGTTTTTGATGCCTGTTAATTGCTTTATGAAGAATAAGCATTCGATTTATTCCTGTGGTTGTTTGTCTCCAAGGTTAAAGGAGTTTTGTTCGGAGTTGTGCCACACTGGCCGCTGTGGCTGAAGTTCTGCGGGCTTCAGTAGTAGTAAGTGGTGTTTGATTTCATCATTTTACTGGTTTGAGAAATCATCTTTGAAAGCCCCTCTTGAGTCGTGAAAGTTAGGGGTTTGGTGTTAAGGTTTTATTTGAAAAGGTTAATGGAGCACTTGGTTCCCTTTTGAGAAAAGTTGTCTTCCAACCAGTTTCCTCTATGGAAGTCTTTGAGATTGAAAAGTGTTTTGGAGAATTCCTTTGCATAACCAAGTTTGGGTTTGTCTCATTGCAATTTTGAGAGTCAAGTTTCCTTATGAATTTGGGATGAGTTTTAAAACTAAAATGCTGTAAACAAAGTAAGTAGTCTTTTGACTGAAATCGTTTGTCCCTAGTAAGAATTGATGTTTAGCATGTTATGTAGTAGGTAACAATGTGGTTTATGGATTGATGTGTTGCTAAGTTAAATTTTGAGTTGAATCAATTCAATGTGAATAAAATCTCTAAGTTTGAGAATAAATAGACTACTAGTGTTGTAGTTCACTCTTAGCGAGAATGATTGAAAGTGTTAATGTTCATGCTTAGAATCTGTTGCCTTGCTTTAAAAGTGCTTATGATCCTCGTTAATGTTAAAAGTTTAAACCTTGATGCATAGTTAAAACATTAAGATGATGTAAACTGCTGATATTGTTAAGAAGCTTTGCTTGGTGTTTAAAGATGTGCTAATCTAACGGATTAGTAGAGACTAGTGACTTTAATTTGGAAGTTGATTGGAGTGGTTATTTATGTTGTTGCAAACTACTAGTATATTTGGAAGTATGCAGTTGTGACCCTTCAATGCTAGTTTTCAATCTATTTTAAATAGTTGGAGTATGTTGTAATTTTGTTATCACCTATGTATAGGGTAGCTAAAAGTAATGTTGATCGGTTGATGATTATGCCCATTTGTTTTTATTGATGACTTAGTAGTGGTGGTAGTTGTGTAGAATACTTGTTGGAAACCATTGACTAAATGGAGGGTGTTGTAACCTGTGGTGATGGAGTGAACCATGGATAATTAACCTGATATAGAGTTTTGTCCTTAATGAATGTATGCCTTGGAATCCTAGCTATGAACTTTGTCTTGTAGAGATAATATTTACATGTTGAAGTCGTTGTTTAACTGAATAAGGTTCGGTTATCGAGACGTGAATAGATAGGAGGTATGAAATTTATATGTTGATCTTGCTGAAAGATTTGTGGAAGTACTATGTTTCAAATTTAGAATAAGAAGTATTATGATTCGTGATCCGTGGGGATCATATCATTATAGTCTTGGTTGGGTGCCTTCTTGATAAGCATCATAAACCCTTATTAAAAGTTTTAGGAATGGTAACTAGAGGAAGAATTTGTTGTGAAGCTTTTGGTTGAATTGTGTTGGGGCTCCTCAGTGAGTAAAAGTGATTATTAAAGTCTTTTAATGGAAAGCGTAGTGGAATTCTAGAGATGGTTCTTTTTATGCTGAGCTTGTGTTTAAAAGCTTTTGGATTGGTTTGGTTGTTTGCCATTTTGGTTGAAGGGTTTTCGGTCAAGGTGTTCCTTATGTCAGTGTTTGAGTTTCCCCAAAACTCGTAATGTTTGGTGTCGACCTTTGGTTTTGGCGAATTTGTTTAGTTCGTGTTGTGAGTTTGGATTTACATCCAAAAGTTTTGAGTCGATCGCGCCCTTTCGCGTTCGCACTGGATTATCTTTGGAATTAATTTTAAAAGGAAGCATATGGTCTTAAAGGGTTGTGTTGGAAACTTTTGAGTTGAGCCCTTAATGTGTAACTCTTTTTGGCTAGAGTTGGATTTGTTTTGAAAATGTGTGTGATGTTGCGAGTGCTTCAAAAAGGTGGACTTTATGAAAGTTTTACAAAGTGATTTTGTTAGTGAGGTGTTCCCCTTTTGGGAATGAGTTTCCCTCTCCTTGAGGAAGTTCGTGATGGTTGTGGGAGCAGATGCTCGACTTGAAATTTTGATGTTCTTTTCCAAAATGTTGAATTTGGATGAAATGCAATGTTGTGCAAGTTCAGTTTTCAACTGATGTGGTGTCTTTTACGACGTGGTGTTTTACTGTCAACTTTGCTGCCGTCATAGTCCATATGAATTTCCGCAACCTTCGATGTTAATTGTGTTTTCATCATTTGATACCGAGGAAGAAGTCATTTGGTGAATGACTATTCGGTGCCGTTGTTACATGATGAATGAAGGGTGAAAAAGGAAAACGAGACATTGTTTATGCATAATTAATCATAAAGGAGTCGACGAGCCAGGTCGGTGAGAAAGTCATATAAGGATATATGACTAATCCGGAGTGCTCTTGAAAAGTGTGCATGCATGTCAAGAATCGAGATGTCCATTTCTTTCTAGTATGAAAAGAAAGAATGAAGAAATTATGGTATTTTGGTTGTAGTGTAGGGGATTTATGCTTCCTTTGTGATTTGGCTTGGATGTTGCCGAATTCTTTCCAAAATGGTTGTTAACGCTTTGGGTTTGAGTTGTCATGTGTACACTTGGGGTTGATACCTAAGTGTTTTTGTGTGAGGGCGAGACCCTCTTAAGAAAGGAACCAATTGTGGTTTGGTAAGGTTTTTCGATCCTAGCTTGGGGCTAGGTGTTGAACCCTAGTGGTATAAGGGTGGTTTGTGATGGAGGTTGATGATGTATGAGTTTAACCATTATTAAGTGTAGCGATGGGTGGAAGTGAAGTTGACGGTAGTTCGGTGATATTTGTCCTGCCGTGAGAATTTGTCGTCACTAGTTGTTCTTGGATTTGAGTCTTGTCTGGGAAAGGATGGAATAAAATGTTAGTATGATGGTGTATCGGAAGGGCAAGTGTGCCTTAATGAGTTTTCCTCGATGGAAATTTTCGAATGTAGAAAGGTCGTTAAAGGAATTGTGACTTCCTTTGATTATGTCATGTTGAGTTTAATGGAGTATGATAGTCAGGTTGGTTGTGATAGAAGTATGAAGTGTTTGCCGTGAGGATTCGAGCGCTTTGGGTTGATGGAGCCCTTTGTGGTTGAAACGCAGATTCTGTTGGGGAATTGAAGTGAAGGTCGATTTGTGAGGGGTTGCCCTTAGTTGAGCTAGATCAACACTTTTTCTCTATGTGTTGGTTTTGGGAACTCGTTTGTTGTTTGTTCCGGTTTTAGTCGTTGTGTGAATGTTTTGTGCTGCAGAGAAGCCGCTTTGTCCCTTGGGGATTTTGTCATTGATTTTGGCCCTTCTGATTCGAGGTCGAATCCTGTTGAAGGGGGAGAATGTGACACTACGGTATGGTGTGACATTATAGAATGTGAAATTAGAGAATAAAACCTTTCGGCTTGAGGTTTACTCGCGTTTTTGGGCCGTTTGAAGTGATGTGTCACCACGGAGTGTCGTAACCTTTTAAATGGTGCATGTTAAGGTCAAAAACTTTATGAAATATGGTATGGCAGGTTAAAATGTGATGCCCTAGGTCTGAGAGCGATCCTATTTCTTTTCCGTCGTGGTTGTTTCGAAAAGAGAGAAGTTTGGTCGGGAATTGATTAACTAAAGTTCATGCGACGTTTTAATATTTTTTTTGGAGCGTCGGGCTAGAATCAGTGGGCTGAGGACAACCTGGGCCGAGGCCGGGATTTCCCTCCCCACCTCTCCCTCCCCCTTCCCCTACGTGGGCCGGCCCACTAGCCAAGGGGGGCGCCACCCCTTTTCCCCCTAACCCTAGGCGCCTCCTCCCTCTCCCTCCCTCCTAGCAGCCACCTCTCCTCCCCTTCCTTCCCCACGTGGTGGCTCAAGATCCGCCGCGAATCGCGAAGGAGAAGCGAGGAGCGACTCCGTGGAGGCGTGGAGGACGAGCAGATCGCCGATTCGGGTTCATCGTGTTCTTCGTGGGTTCGCAGGAGAACAATAGGTAAAATTCCCAAACTTTTACCTCTGTTTTACCTAGGGATTAGGAGTGTATTAGATCTGGTGGTGAGGGTTTTGGATGGATCTTGTTGGGGGAGAAGGGTAGATGTTCACGTGGTGCTGTTTCTGGAAGGGGGGATTGTGCAGTGCGGATTGTTTCGCGTTTTACGTGGCATAGATGATTTTTCCTGCCAAAACCTATAACTAGAAAGTTGTAGATAACGTCGAGACCTAGCTTCTATAATTTTTTCAGAATTTTTGGGGAAGTGTTATGAGAGTTATCGCTGTTGCAATCCGACGAACAGAATCTGGGAACAGATTTCATCCACTGTGTTGGACGACTGTTTATGCATATTTAACAGAGGAATTAGAATTTATGATCTTCTGGAAAGTTGTAGATCTCGTCAATATCTAGCTCCTGTAATTTTTTCATATTTTTATGTTCTGTAGAAAAAAAGATACGAAAAAGAGAATGGGGGTTGCTGCTGTTCGATCCGGACAGATCGGGGTTTCGGTGTTGGAAAAGGGGAACGGGTTGTAGGAATTGCGTGTCTGAGTTGTGTGATCAATTGTGGTGTTATTACATACTGAAAATATGCTTGTACAGGTGGTGCCCTTCTGGACGCAACTAGATCCGGCTGCTCACGCCGGTAAAGGCAAGTGGAAGTAGTGTTATGGTTGAGCTATACATCGTTGTTTGCATTGCCTTCGTTATATTTCCGATGACATTAATCATACATGGTTTGATCATTTGCTAGGAAGATTGCAATAATTAGATTAGCAATGTGATGATGTGCTTTGGCTTTGAACCATGAGTAAAGAGAAGAATGATGTTGCCTATTGGTTGAACTGTCTAAATAGTTCATCTCAATGTTATTTGTTTTTCTATCCATGTTATATGATGGCATGCAAATATGTGGACTCAATGTGGAAAATTATGAATGAATTCATGCATGAAGCATTAACTGCATAATCATGCATTGGAAGTTTGTCGACGCCAACAGGCGCGATCAGACATACAACACCGTGTGTTCCTGAGAAAGGGCACGGTGAAGAGGATCATGGCATAAGCATATGCACAAGCATGAGCATTTTACTGAGGTTGTGGTAGTCGATGTTGTGGTGTTGAATGTAAAGCATGCGGTGTGTTAAATTCTTGATGGATGTGATTATGTGTTAATTGTTCCGCTTGCTGAGATTACCCAATCTCACTGCTTGTGTTTTGTTGTTTTCAGGTAGCGTGCAAGAGACATAAGCATGAAGGGTGGGCTAGCAACACAATAAACCTTCGAATGTCTTCACAACTCCCATGAACTAGTGTTTATTTAATACATTAGCTTGCTGAATTTTATTTACACTTAGACTATTTGTTGTTATGACTAAACTTATTCTTGCTTATGGTTGGTTTAGACTTGTTGTCGCTAGTATTGTTGAATTGCTTATATTCCTGTTTGAATTGCTTATCATGAAATGCTTCCGTAATGTCCTCGTTTTTAGGGAGATGTCATTAATTTTTCTTGTTCTATAGTTTAGTTTTAAGGGGTGTTACAGTTGGTATCAGAGCGGGCTTTAGGTCCTTGGTGTATGAATTTAGGAGAGATATTCTAACATGAACTAAAACTTTGCTGTGTGAAATTAGTAACATTGCTTAGGTATAACTCTTAAAATTGCCTTAGGGTAATAAACTTTTAATACTGAATAGGATTGTTAATCAACTTTAAAATTGACACACTTGCACTATTAGGATGGGATGGGCTGCATTGCATGGCATGTGTATGTTCGACTATATTTATTGTTTGATTGTGGGTGATTTTGTTATGCTTTTGTTGTTGTTGTGATTATTTGCTTGCGGCTTGTTGGGTGCAGTATGCCACCAAAGACGCGTGCGGCGGAAGGCCGCTCGGGGCCTCGCCTCCGAGCCGTCGGAGGCACCGAACCTACCCAGCCGAGGGTGGGGTTTCGACAGAGATAGTGGCCGCCATGAGGGCGATGCAGAGGAGTTATGGTGCCGAGGAGGCGCGACAGCCGCCCCGCCGTGGCGCGCAAGCGCCTGCGGCTGGCCGCGCGCGGCAGCGGTGGCATCAAGCCGAGGGAGTGGGTTGGACTGCGGCCGATAGCTTTGATGGGGTGGGCAATCCGATCCAGGCAATGGATTGGTTGTCCTATGTGGAGATGCAATGGACGCTTTTGAGGTGGCGGCGCAGGAGCGTGTCCGCTTCGTGGCGCAGCTCTTGAAGGGGGAAGCCCAGATCTGGTGGAGGGGTGCGCTGACCTCGAGGGGCGCGCCGGGTGACTCCTCTTGGGAGGAGTTTGTCCGGCAATTTGAGAGGAGGTTCTACCCCGCCACCTTCCTCGACAAGATGCAAATTGACTTGGGACAATATGCCCAAGACAAGAAGACTGTGGCGGAGTACGAGGTTGGCTTCATCCAGATCGTACGTTTTGTGCCCCATGTGGCACGTGACGAGGTGGAGAAGGCAAGGCGGTTCCGGCAGGGACTCCATCCCGCCATTCGCCATATGTCGGGCGCTTTCCCCATTGTCGATTTCCGACAATGGTGGAGCAAGCTCGGGGTGTAGAGCTGCAGCTGAACTACACCGAAGAGCATCGCAAACCCGCCACGGAGAGCAGGTTAAGGGCCCTCCAGAGATGAAGGGCCAATCCTCCGGTACTTGGAATAAGAAGGGGAAGAATTTTCGCCACCACCCTATGGTGGCTGTCCTACTCAAAGAAGACACCTCGTGGGGAGGTGCGCCCCGATCTGTGCCATAGTCACTCCTGGCATGGGGATGATATGTTTCCGTTGTGGTGATTCCCATCGCCGCAGCCGAGTGCTCGTGGAAGGGAAGGTGCACCATCTCGTGGTCGGGAGGATCACAAGGATGTGGTGTGTCAGAAGAACCCCAACGGCAAGCTGCGTTGGGAGCCGGTGACATCCTCTCCGTGGACAAATGGCTGTGGGGGCGTGATGCATATGTTGCCATCGCCTCCTACTCTGCAGCACCTCCCGGCGCCTACTCCGACTCCTCGTTCTACCCGGCGCCACTCTCGGGGACTTACTGGATGCCCCAGCCTTCCACCGCCACCTTCCTCCGGACTTCGCCGTGGGTCCTCGCCGACATATCCAGATACGAGGGCTGCACCATCTCGCCTACCCCGGAGTCCACGCTTTGCCCTCTTCTGGGATGCGGATCGTGGCAATGTGGTGACAGTACTATTTCGCATTCTGTGGTTGCCGGTGTGTTGTTCGACTCCGGCGCTAGCTACTCGTTTGTCTCTCGTGGATTTTGTTGTTCGGCCGGTCTGTCTGCGGCAGAGTTTGGGTGATGCCGTGGTGGTTAGTGCACCGCAAGGCTTGATTTCTAGTTCGAGAGTCCATGTCATCGCTACTTTCTGTTAGCCGATGAGGAGTTCATGGCGAATCTGGTGGTGATTTCCTTGGAGCCATTTGATGTTATCCTTGGCATGGATCGGCTATCCCAAAGACCAAAGTGATTGATCGCGCTTGGAGGACAGTCACCTTGCATGCTCCGTCTGGGCAAGAAATAACTTTCCAGGGGAGTGCTATGCGGTACTCCCTCTCCTTTTTGTGTAAGCTGTTCCCAAACTCCCGGAAGTTGAAATCAGGGGTCCTCTGGTCCATGGTTGAGGGTCGAGAAGAGGAGAAGAGTTTGGAGGGCATTGCTGTAGTTTGCCGATATCCAGATGTGTTTCCCAGTGAGCTTCCGGGATTGCCTCCGGAGCGGGAGACTATCTTCCGCATTGATCTTGTTCCTGGTACGAGGCCGATTTATAAAACCCCGTACCGGATGGCTCCGATAGAGCAAGTTGAGTTGAAGAGGCAATTGGACGAACTCCTAGCCAAGGGGTTTATTAGAGTGAGCTCATCTCCTTGGGCGGCTCCGGTCTTGTTTGTGGGGAAGAAAGATGGCACCAAGCGACTATGTGTGGACTACCGGGCGCTTAATCAAGTTACCATTAAGAACAAGTATCCATTGCCACGCATTGATGACCTTTTTGATCAATTGAGGGGTGCCAAAGTATTCTCCAAGATCGATTTGCAATCTGGGTATCATCGGGCCATGGATTAAGGAGGAGGATATTGAAAAGACGGCTTTCAACATGAGGTATGGGCATTTTGAGTTTGTAGTCATGTCTTTTGGACTAACGAATGCTCCCGCTGCCTTTATGGAAGCCATGAACAGGATGCTCCATGAATATCTTGATGTCTTTATTGTCGCCTTCATTGATGACATTCTTGTCTACTCGAAGTCCGAGGAGGAGCACGCCGTGCATCTCGGTCTAGTTTTGGAGGCTCTTCAGAGAAATCAATTCTATGCCAAACTCAAGAAGTGCGCCTTCCGGTTTTCTGAGGTGAGTTTCCTTGGGCATGTCATCAACCAAAGTGGTATCACAGTTGACCCAAAGAATGTTGTCGCTGTGGTTGGATGGCGAAGACCGTCTAGTGTGATGGAAATCAGGAGTTTTCTTGGGTTGGCGTGTTATTACCGGCGCCGTGCATAATTTCTCTATCATAGCTAAGCCGATGACAAGGCTCACTCGAAAGGGGTTCCTTTCATCCGACAGAGGAGTGTGAGACTAGTTTCCAGACGCTAAAGAACAAACTGGTCAATGCACCTATTCTATCTTTACCTGTGAGTGGCAAGCGATATACAAGGTATGCAGATGCCTCCAGGAGTGGTTTGGGTTGTGGGCTCACGCCAGAAGGCTGTGTCAGTGCTTATGCTTCAAGACACCAAGACTCATGAATGTAATTATCCCACCCATGATCTCGAGTTAGCCATTGTGGTTTTGCCTTGAAATTGTGGAGGCACTATCTTTATGGGGAATCTTGTGATATTTTCACCGATCATAAGAGCCTCAAATATATATTCACCCAAATGAGAGCTGAACCTCACGACAGCGTAGATGGTTGGAATTGATAAAGGACTTTGATGTGTCGATCCAAGTATCATCCCGGCAAGGCTAATGTCGTGGCGGATGCCTTGAGTAGAACGGGTGTCCCCAAGACCGCTATGCCCTTGGTTGCGGAGTTGGAAAGAGGACAGGTCACTTACTGCTTTCTTTGGGGTTGCGCAAGAGGAGACTCGGATGATCATTCGCCTTGCATACCCGAGCGGTTGTATGAGGCTCACCACAGGATCGCTTGCTTCAGGAGGTTTGGCGGAGGATTTTGAGGGGAAACATCGGGATTTCAGCATAGATGAGCATGGTTCCATCCGGTTTAGAGGCCGTCTTTGTGTGCCTCGGAAATCGGATGTGAAGATGGACATTCTAAGGGAAGCCCATAGGACTCAGTGATTCCGCTCACCCTGGCGAGACCAAGATGTATCGGGATCTAAAACAGAGTTTCGTGGAAGAGGATGAAGGTGGATATCGCCAAGTATGTGGCTTCTTGTGGAGTGTGCCAATAGGTAAAAGTCGAGCATAAGAGGCTCACTGGCCTGCTACATGACCATTGGAAATTCGGAATGGAAGTGGGAGCACATCACTATGGACTTTGTGATTGGGTTACCTCGCCGCCGCGAGGTAGAGATGCCATTTGGGTGGTGGTGGATAGACTCACTAAGTCCGCACATTTCATTCCAATGAAGACGACCAATTCGGCACCGGATCTAGTTCCCTTATACATGAAGGAAGTGCTTAGGCTCCATGGCGTGCCTAAATCGATTGTCTTCGATCGTGACACTAGATTCGTGTCCCTGTTTTGGCAGAGTTTGCATAGTGCTCGGGAACAAAACTCTCTCAAAGACATCTTTTCATCCCCCAGACAGATGGCCACCGAGCGGACCATCCAGACTCTAGAGGACATGCTTCGAGCGTGTGTTCTTTCTTGGAAAGGAAGTTGGGAGGATCACTTGGCCTTGGTAGAGTTTGCTTATAATAACAGCTACTGTGCTAGCATTCGAATGGCCCCATTCGAGGCGCTTTATGGGCGAAAGTGTGTCTCCCCACTTTGCTGGGATGCAGTTGGTGGAAATTCTTTGCAGGGTCCGGATTGGGTTCAGGGGACCTTTGAGAAAGTGCAAGAGATACGGCAAAATCTCCTGGCCGCCCAGAGCCGTCAGAAGAGTTATGCCGATAACAGGAGGCGGGATTTGGAATTTTCAGTGGGTGATCAAGTCCTTCTCAAGGTATCTCCAACAAAGGGTGTTGTCCGTTTTGGTACCACCGGCAAGCTTAGCCCGAGGTACATTGGTCCGTTCCCGGTGGTGGCACGGGTGGGCAGTTTGGCCTACCGTCTGGAGTTGCCGGACTCTTTGAGGGGAGTACATGATGTCTTCCATGTCTCTATGTTGCGGAAGTATCTTCATGACCCAGAGCACAAGATTGACCTGGAGCCGATTACAGTTGAGCAAGACCTGACGTTGGAGTGTCGTCCACTTCGTATACTAGACTCCTCGGAGCGGGTCATGAGGAGGAGAACCATCAGGTATGTGAAAGTTCTGTGGACAAATCAGTCCGAGCGGGAGGCAACTTGGGAACTGGAGGACCAGATACGGAAGAAGTATCCTGCGCTTTTTGAGAATACTGAAGGTAAAATGTTGTTTACTTTTTTTTTTGCCTTTTTTTTTAGCGCCGTAGCTAAAAGGAGTAGATTCGGGGATGAATCCTTTTAAGGAGGGGAGAATGTGATGCCCTAGGTCTGAGAGCGATCCTAGTTCTTTTCCGTCGTGGTTGTTTCGAAAAGAGAGAAGTTTGGTCGGGAATTGATTAACTAAAGTTCATGCGACGTTTTAATATTTTTTTTGGAGCGTCGGGCTAGAATCAGTGGGCTGAGGACAACCTGGGCCAAGGCCGGGATTTCCCTCCCCACCTCTCCCTCCCCCTTCCCCTAAGTGGGCCGGCCCACTAGCCAAGGGGGGCGCCACCCCTTTTCCCCCTAACCCTAGGCGCCTCCTCCCTCTCCCTCCCCTAGCAGCCACCTCTCCCTCCCCTTCCTTCCCCTACGTGGTGGCTCAAGATCCGCCGCGAATCGCGAAGGAGAAGGCGAGGAGCGACTCCGTGGAGGCGTGGAGGACGAGCAGATCGCCGATTCGGGGTTCATCGCGTGTTCTTCGTGGGTTCGCAAGGGAGAACAATAGGTAAAATTCCCAAAATTTTACCTCTGTTTTACCTAGGGATTAGGAGTGTATTAGATCTGGTGGTGAGGGTTTTGGATGGATCTTGTTGGGGGAGAAGGGTAGATGTTCACGTGGTGCTGTTTCTGGAAGGGGGGATTGTGCAGCGCGGATTGTTTCGCGTTTTACATGGCATAGATGATTTTTCCTGCCAAAACCTATAACTAGAAAGTTGTAGATAACGTCGAGACCTAGCTTCTATAATTTTTTCAGAATTTTTGGGGAAGTGTTATGAGAGTTATCGCTGTTGCAATCCGACGAACAGAATCTGGGAACAGATTTCATCCACTGTGTTGGACGACTGTTTAGGCATATTTAACAGAGGAATTAGAATTTATGATCTTCTGGAAAGTTGTAGATCTCGTCAATATCTAGCTCCTGTAATTTTTTCATATTTTTATGTTCTGTAGAAAAAAAGATACGAAAAAGAGAATGGGGGTTGCTGCTGTTCGATCCGGACAGATCGGGGTTTCGGTGTTGGAAAAGGGGAACGGGTTGTAGGAATTGCGTGTCTGAGTTGTGTGATCAATTGTGGTGTTATTACATACTGAAAATATGCTTGTACAGGTGGTGCCCCTTCTGGACGCAACTAGATCCGCTGCTCACGTCGGTAAAGGCAAGTGGAAGTAGTGTTATGGTTGAGCTATACATCGTTGTTTGCATTGCCTTCGTTATATTTCCCGATGACATTAATCATACATGGTTTGATCATTTGCTAGGAAGATTGCAATAATTAGATTAGCAATGTGATGATGTGCTTTGGCTTTGAACCATGAGTAAAGAGAAGAATGATGTTGCCTATTGGTTGAACTGTCTAAATAGTTCATCTCAATGTTATTTGTTTTTCTATCCATGTTATATGATGGCATGCAAATATGTGGACTCAATGTGGAAAATTATGAATGAATTCATGCATGAAGCATTAACTGCATAATCATGCATTGGAAGTTTGTCGACGCCACAGGCGCGATCAAGAGTCAGACAACACCGTGTTTTCCTGAGAAAGGGCACGGTGAAGAGGATCATGGCATAAGCATATGCACAAGCATGAGCATTTTACTGAGGTTGTGGTAGTCGATGTTGTGGTGTTGAATGTAAAGCATGCGGTGTGTTAAATTCTTGATGGATGTGATTATGTGTTAATTGTTCCGCTTGCTGAGATTACCCAATCTCACTGCTTGTGTTTTGTTGTTTTCAGGTAGCGTGCAAGAGACATAAGCATGAGGGGTGGGCTAGCAACACAATAAACCTTCGAATGTCTTCACAACTCCCATGAACTAGTGTTTATTTAATACATTAGCTTGCTGAATTTTATTTACACTTAGACTATTTGTTGTTATGACTAAACTTATTCTTGCTTATGGTTGGTTTAGACTTGTTGTCGCTAGTATTGTTGAATTGCTTATATTCCTGTTTGAATTGCTTATCATGAAATGCTTCCGTAATGTCCTGTTTTTAGGGGAGATGTCTTGTCAAATTTTCTTGTTCTATAGTTTAGTTTTAAGGGGTGTTACAGTTGGTATCAGAGCGGGCTTTAGGTCCTTGGTGTATGAATTTAGGAGAGATATTCTAACATGAACTAAAACTTTGCTGTGTGAAATTAGTAACATTGCTTAGGTATAACTCTTAAAATTGCCTTAGGGTAATAAACTTTTAATACTGAATAGGATTGTTAATCAACTTTAAAATTGACACACTTGCACTATTAGGATGGGATGGGCTGCATTGCATGGCATGTGTATGTTCGACTATATTTATTGTTTGATTGTGGGTGATTTTGTTATGCTTTTGTTGTTGTTGTGATTGTTTGCTTGCGGCTTGTTGGGTGCAGTATGCCACCAAAGACGCGTGCGGAAGGCCGTTCGGGGGGCCTCGCTCCCGAGCCGTCGGAGGCAGCTGAACCTACCCAGGCTGAGGGTGGGGTTTCGACAGAGATAGTGGCCGCCATGAGGGCGATGCAGGAGGAGTTATGGTGCCGAGGAGGCGCACAGGCCGCCCCGTGTGGCGCGTAAGCGCTGTCTTGGCTGCGGCGCGGCGGCGGTGGCATCAAGCTGAGGGAGTGGGTTGGACTGCGGCTGGATAGCTTTGATGGGGTGGGCAATCCGATCCAGGCAGCGGATTGGTTGTCCTATGTGGAGATGCAGCTGGACGCTTTTGAGGTGGCGGCGCAGGAGCGTGTCCGCTTCGTGGCGCAGCTCTTGAAGGGGGAAGCCCAGATCTGGTGGAGGGGTGCGCTGACCTCGAGGGGCGCGCCGGGTGACTCCTCTTGGGAGGAGTTTGTCCGGCAATTTGAGAGGAGGTTCTACCCCGCCACCTTCCTCGACAAGATGCAAATTGACTTGGGACAGTATGCCCAAGACAAGAAGACTGTGGCGGAGTACGAGGTTGACTTCAACCAGATCGTACGTTTTGTGCCCCATGTGGCACGTGACCAGCCCTTGGACGTTCACCCCTGCCCCTTGTGCGCCCTTCCCCCCACTTGCCCGTTTCCTAGCCGCCTCCCTCCTCCCTTGGCCGTGCGCCTCCCCCTCCCTTTGCCCCATTGCTCCCCAACTCTCCACCACCTCTCCTCCACCCCCTTGCTGCCCTAAGGTGGTCTCCACACCTCTGCACCTTGTGGATCCATCCGTTGGAGCAAGGAGCGAGGAGCGATCCGCGAGGAGATCTATTGGAGATTCGTTCGTTGGGCAAAGGTATGATCATGGGGATCTTTGGGTTTGATCTAGGTACTGTTATTAGGGTGTTTATGAATTTTTTAGATCAATTGGTGGTGCTGGGTTGGAGTTCTTTGGGTTAGATCTAGACGTTGCCACGTTTCGTTTTTCGGGCAGATTGAGCAGTCGGGCTAGGGTTCGAGTTTTCATCGACTTAGAATCCGAATATGTCCGTACGGACTTAAAAGAAGTTGTAGATAATTTAATTATCTTTCCGTGGACATAAAGCACGTTAAAATCTGATCAGCCGTTTGAAAGTTATGGCCTTTGCAAGGCTGCTGTCCCGCCGGGACAGAACCTCTGTTTTTAGGTTTGCAAGTAGTGGGCAATGTCGGGTTAGATGGGGATTTGTGTACTATTTTGCGGGCATTATTGTGAGTGTGTGATGCCTATGTGCAGGTGGTGTGACACCGGGAGTGCCCTCTACGTCCCACAAATCCGTCGCCCGCGGTTGAGGCAAGTGTGTTGTAATGTATAGCGGATTGTAGGTTGTTTGTTGATATTGGGTGAAAGATTGAACACTTGCTATGCTCACTTGCCATGCTTGCTGTTTTCCAATGAAATATTGAGTATGATTATCATGGTTCGATGCCATGTGTTTATATTTGTCATGATGAGTTGCCATATGTTTATGTACATGTGAAATATGATAATTGGCATAGTTGCATGCATGACATGTTACATGGCCCAGGCGGTGAGAAAGTCATTAAGTAATCCGGGAAGGTCGGTGAGAAAGTTATGACTAATCCGTAGAGCCATTAGAGTAAGTCCTACATCGTGATTCCATCTACCGTGGGTTGTGGAAGCGAGGAGTAGGCACCCTCCATCTTCGGGATGGAAGGGGGGAGAGGGTGCACACCGACGGGTGTGTACTCAACCATACCGGTATGAGTTTCCATGGAGATATGAGCATAACATTGCATTGCATTGCATTGCAACACATTTTTTTTAATGATGATGATGTTGTTATGTGCTCAAGTATGAGATGTTATATGTGATGTGAGGTATTATTGTCTTGTAAATGATCTTGTTGTCCATTACAATATGCTGGCTGAGTTTTCGAACTCACGCTTGTGTTTTATGTTTTGTTTAGGTACTTTGAGATCGGCATGCGGGAAAAAAGGGATCTAGCTACACTTCTACACGTAGCTCCACTATCATAGTCCATAATTAATCACTTGGAGACATGATATTAAGAGTTGTGCCCTAAACTTAATGTATGGTTTAATCTAGCATGCTTGTGAATCCTTATTTGCTTCGTTATAGTTTATGAAGTGGTTAAGCGTGGTATTATTGGCGTAACTTGATGTTATGTCCATTTATGTTGTTGTTTTAGATGTCGTGTGCTATGATATATATATATATCTTGCCATGATATTGAGATTGTGTTAATTCATGGAAAAACAAAGGAGATGCTGCCGAAATATCGGTTTTTAGCATATGAACCTTTGCTGGAATTTATGTTTAATTGTGGTACTTAGATGTTGCTTAGCTTATGTTTGGTAGCATTCGGGTATATTAAATGCCAGGGTGTTACAACACCAATCCAACCATTTCCCCAACCGATAAAACCAGATCCAAAACTTCTAAGCCATTATCCATCCTTCCGATCCAAAAACCAATCCAACCAAACCGACCAAATCCAAGAAGAATTGTAATTGATTGTGTCGGGACAGCATACAGTACATTCTACAGCATGACTAAGCGTATGCGAGGATTACTCTTTGATACCCATTTGACATTTATTTTTATGTCTAAGTTCTTAGCCTAAGGTTCAACAAGGTTCACAACTCAATTAAGATTAAGGAAATCCATCAAATTAGGTCTAACTACCAAATTTTTCCCACAACTAGCATCTTTACTGAACATACACGCATGCATAATAGTTTTGACAATTGAAAATAGCATTTGCAAATATAGGGTCAAAAATGATCAAAGGAGGTGCTTGCCTGTTTGCTCTTTTAACAAGGTCCAACCTGGAACGAAGTCAGAATCGTCGTCTACCGAATCTCCAACGCCTGACGAAAAGCGATAAGAACTATCAACAACGAATCAACCAAGCAAATGAGAACCAATTACAAAAGCGAATCAAATCCGAGAGACTAAGATCAAAAGAGCATGAAAAAGAGGTTTTAAACTTCTCAGCTCTCATCGGCAATATCGACACACAAGTCCCAGTAGTATCGTTCAATCAGCAGCACCGACCTTACGGCAGTACTGCCGATCCCCGGTAGTACCGTACCATCGGGACGATAATGTCGACGGCTGAAAACTAAAACAGAATACTTTCTGGAAGATACTGCCTTAACGTTGCCCACGCATTGCTCAGCCAATGCATTACCAGCCCCATACATCAGCAGTACTGGAATTTCAAAGGCCGAGATCAGCACACTTTGGAATATAGCTACCGGCTTGTTTCACACAGTAATACCAAATGGGTGGTAATACCGGATCCAAACATCGGCAGCGCCGCCGCGGCTCCAAAGGCTGGAAACAGCTCACTCTGAAAACAACTACCGGCGTTATAGTCATAGTACTACCGCCAGCAATGCAGATCGAGACTATCACGGCGGTAGCGCCGGTATTCCAGAAAGGGACGGAATGCGAGAAAGGGGCTCTCGCTCAAACGGGATTGGAACTCAGGTACGCGCCAGGTCACGGTCCTAACAGCGCCAGGAACACAACTAACCTGGTACCAACCAGTTCTAAGCTCGTTTGATCAATTTACCACTTTCCGATTCCGAGCTCTGAACGAAACCCTAAAACGGTTTTCGAAAGAAAAGAACCAATGAAAATAATCCAAATGAGGACAGAAAAGACCTAACACGAAACCGAGAAAACGAGAACTCAACGAGCAAAGGAAATCTAAATTCTTCCTAAGTTAAGAAGATCGCGGTAGTACCGCTTTAAACCCGGCAGCATCGGGCTACAAGGTCCGTGAGTGCCGCTCACTGAGATCGAAATGGGGTGCTCTCGAAATTAACAATGACGCCTAACTCCCAGATCGCCGCCGGGCGGCAAGATCGCCTCACGCCCAAAGAGTGCCGGGCCGCCAGGGAACGAAGGGAGCCCTCGATTTTAATCGCCGGTGTGTGCGGGCGGTAGTGCCGACAAGGGCGGTAATACCGGCCTCACACCGTCGGTAGTGCCGACTTTCCAGGAGACTTTTTGCAAAAAGTTGAAATTCGTGCAATTGAGTTCGGGACTTTTGACGCGAATGCATGAATAGGTTCCTAGGGACACTAGGGACCCATTCACGCAGGTTCCGTCAAGTTTCGAGCCCGTTTGCTCAATTTCACACTTTTTGACTTTGCGAACCCCGAAAACGACACGAAATCGGTTTTCGACTCGAGAAGAGTCCAAATCCGATTTGTCATCGCGGCAGTGGAACCTCTACGGCTTCATGGACCAATACTCGCTAGCTTTGTGGATTTTGGAACTTCAAAACACGAATTAGTCCTGAATGCCCAAAATGCACATTTTTGCGAATCGAGTCAAGCGACGAATTCACAACTTGCGTATTGAATCCAATAGTACCATACAGTCCCAAACGACCAAAAGCTCGCCTACGAATTCGTTTGCACGATGATCAAACTTCTAGAATTCGAAAACCCTAATTAATCCCGAATATCGATTCTGGACCCGAATCGAGTTCAAACTCGATTCTTCTGCGAGAATCGACCTTCGTGGTATGGAACATATTCGTGAGTCGCCCTCTCGGCATTTCCAGAGCTAGGGCTTCAATGGGAGGTTTCCGGAAATTCAAGGAATGGCTTCTTGAGGCGAATAAACCCCACAAGGAGTAGATCAGGGTTTTCGGAACGAATCAGTCGCGCAAAAGAATCCTTCTAACCCTAACCCAGGTCTAGCAACCCGACAAAACACGGATTTGCTACCCGATCTAGGTTCTCTAGGGTTAACGAGAGAGAAAAGAAAAGAGAAAAAGAGGGTGGAGACTAGGGTTTGCATCAAACCTTAGGGTTTGAGCTCAAACTTCGAATCCATCGGTTGAGAGACTTCTTGGAGGCTTGAGGATGCTTCACCGCTCCTCAAGGCTTGCTCTTCTTGCTCCTTGGGAGCTCCATCGGCCAGCATAGAAGGAAGGAGAGGAGGAGCTCGGATTGGAGAGGAAGAACAAGAGAGTGAGAGCAAGAGAGAGAGCAAATGAGAGAGTCAGGGAGAGAGGAGACTCTCCCCTCTGGATAAATACGAGAGAGGGAGGGCCAGGGCGACGTGGAGGAAGGAGATTGGTCAGCAACCCCTACACCTGTCGCTCGGCCGGCAGTACCGCTCCCCTCGAGCGGTAGTGCCGCCCGACCGGCAAGACTGCCCTAGCCGGGCAGATCGCCGCTCTCCTGCAGCAAAACTCCAGGTTCTTCCGCGGACTTTTCCCCAATCTACGGAATCAAACTCCGGGGGTTCAAGGGAAAGGGTTTAGGATCTCAAAGAGAAGTTTTGGGGTTAGGCTTACTAACAACTTCAGAGGATTTTGACCGGACTCGAAACTCCAGGTCTCAGGTCAACATCGATCGAAACGGCTCGAGCGAATCGACAAAAACAATCCGAAAACAAATAACTCCAAATTAAGATCCAAAAATCAAATCAAAGCA
Organism: Rhipidocladum racemiflorum; assembly: GCA_036346355.1. Taxonomy (NCBI): domain Eukaryota; kingdom Viridiplantae; phylum Streptophyta; class Magnoliopsida; order Poales; family Poaceae; genus Rhipidocladum; species Rhipidocladum racemiflorum. The sequence continues at coordinate 52,420,543 of CM070577.1, read as the reverse complement.
TCATTAAACACTCAATTAGCTTAATTAAGCCTAGTTAAACTTAATCACAAATTCAGGATGTTACAATAAACCACATTGTTACCTACTACATAGCATGCTAAACGACAATTCTCACTAGTGACAAACGATTAAAGTCAAAAGACTACTTACTTTTTTTTTGCAGCATTTTAATTTTAAAACTCAACACAAATTCATAAGGAAACTTGACTCTCAAAATTGCAATGAGACAAACCCAAACTTGGTCATGCAAAAGGAATTTTCCAAAACACTTTCAATCTCAAAGACTCCCACAGGAGGGAACCAAGCGATCAAATAAACATTTGCGGACAAAGACACAAAACATAAATCGACACAACTTAACTTTTTGCACACGCTTCAATAACTTCTTTTAAACTCAGAGTAAGACACACACAAGAACCAAAACTATACTTTTCTTTGCAAGGCAACCCACAAAACCGGGTGTCAAAGCAAAGATTACGACCAACGACGCGCAACACAAAACTTTTATTCTTTGTCTTCACCCAAAGAAGACAAAACCACAAACCGCCAAAAGAACAATCCGCGAGAATCCAATACCCAAGCACTTTTCTTTTGGTTTCAATCAACTAAAACCAAGAAAACCAACCAAACCGACCGTCGGGATGATAAAGAACATCTGAAGGAATCCACCACTAACTCTTCTTTTTGACTCCAATCAACTACCCAAACTGTGACAGAAAAGGTAAGCACTCTTTCCCCCACAAGGGTTAATAGTTCTTCGGTGATGGCTTTAATCGGCCATACTGTCAAACCACAACTTTACTATAAACAAAAAGGTGACCGAAACCCTTCGGCACCACAACCCCACTTTATCACAATACCAAGAACAATACAATCAAATCTCTCAATAACATGGCAACATACATTACCAACTTTAGCATTCAACATCAAAGCTTAAATACAACATTTAAGCGTAAGCAACGATACCCATACCCTTTTCCTACTGTGCATCCATGTGTGTCAAATTTTAGATTAGTTATACCACTTTTGCAAGTTTTAATGTTGCTATCCTATGACAAAATTTTAGTTAAAACCAAAGCCATGTTTCTAAGTTATTCCACATCACATTTTAGTTGTACCCTATAGCATGACACTAAAAATACACATTCCAAGGACCTACAGCCCGCTCTGATACCAACTGTAACACCCCGGCATCTAGTATGCCCGAATGCTACCAAACATAGACTAAACATCAACTAAATACCATACATGAAGACAAATTTCAGCAAAAGCACAAATGCTAAACACCGAAATTTCGGCAGCATCTCCTTTGTTTTATCATGATTTGAACAATAGCAATATCATAGCAAAATATTTCATAACATAAGACATCTAAAGCAGCAATATATAATGGATAAAACATCATCATAAACAATTAAACCAAAACCAACCACACAAACATCTATAGCTAAGCAAAGAGGATCAACAAAGACATTAAAATTATTCTATACACCTAGTTCAGGGCACTATTATTATGATCATGACACAAGGTTGGTAAATGTGACTGGAACTACGTGTAGATGTGTAGCTAATGCCCTTTCCCACATGCCGGTGTCATGGTACCTAAAAAAAACATAAACACAAGCGTGAGTTCATCACTCAGCAAGTATATTGCAATGGTATAAATAAAAACAATTACATGGCTACAACAACTCACATCATGTATATCATCTCATTCATGTTCACAAATCATTATCATCATCATTATGTATGCAATGCGATGCGATGCTCATATCTCCTTGGAAACTCATACCGGTATGGTTGAGTACACACCCGTCGGTGTGCACCCTCTCCCCCTTCCATTCCGAAGATGGAGGGTGCCTACTCCTCGCTTCCCCACACCGCGGTGGATGGAATCACGATGTAGGACTTACTCATTGGCTCTCCGGAATAGTCATAACTTTCTCACCGACCTTCCCCGGACTAGTTATGACTTTCTCACCGCTCGGGCCATGTATCTTGCCATGTATGCAAATATGCCAACATCATGAATAACTTGTACATTAACACATGGCATCATCATGGATAACTTGTACATTAACACATGGCATCATCACATAATAAACATATTCATCATATCAATGGCAAACATTAAAGCATGGCATGTGAACATATCATATATTCAAATTTCAATCTCAATCAATCAAACAAACTACAACCCGCTACCCATTCCAATACACTTGCCTCCACCACGGGCGACGGATTAGCGAGAAGTAGAAGGCACTCCCGGGGGCACACCACCTGCACATAGGTACCACACACTCACAATCATTTCCTCAAAACAGTACGCAAACCCTCATCTACCCCGACATTGCCAACTACTCGCAAAACACGAAAACAGAGGTTCTGTCCCGTCGGGATAGCAGCCTTCCAAAATGCATTACTCGGGTTCTAAGACTCCGAATCAATTAAACGAGTACATCCACGCGTAGATTAGGAAATTTCCTAACTTTTTCTAGGTATAAGGAAAAGCTGATTCGGACTCTAAAGTTGTTTAATCTACAAAATATTGTGATCTGTTCCAATCATGTCACAGATTTTAACACGCTTGGTAAAACAGCCATAACTTTCAAACGGCTGATCGGAATTTCACTTTCTTTATACCCACAGAAAGATATTGAAATTACCTACAACTTATTCAACAGGCGGCCATCCAAATTCAGAATCTAAATTGGCGAAAAACCAAATCCTAGGTCGACTGCTCATGTTGTCCAAAACAGAGAACGTGGCAACTTCTAGATCTAATCTAATCTACTCAATTCCAGCACCACCAATTGATATAAAAACATGATAATGACCCTAATAACACTACCTAGACCAATCCCAAGGAGTCTCATGGCCATACCTTCGCCCGACGCACGAAAACCCAATAGATTTCCTCCCGGTTCGTGCGATCCTTTTCCTCGCTCCAAATCCACCAGATCTCCTCGTCGCGGAGCGCTCCAATGGATGGATCTTCGAGGTGCTGAGGTGAGGATCGCCCCTAGGGGCAGCAAGGGAGGTGGAGAGGGGATGAGAGGGGTGGTGGCGCCATGGTGAAGATGGAGAGGAAGGGGAAGGGTGGAGGCGCATGGGGGGCTAGGGGGTGGCGGCTAGGGTTGGGAGAGGGAGTTTGGGGCGCACCAAGGGGTGGGGGCCAGATTTGGCTGTCCAAAAGTCCCCCCCCTTGGACCCAAACCCTTCCAACGGAGGCCCAACTCAACCCCCAAGGCCCAAATTCCCCCAGAGAGGCCCAAAACACCCGAAAACGGCCCAAAAACACGCTATAAACGGCATAACATAAAGTTTTAACCTCCATTTACATATTTTAGAATGTTTTGACCTCAACATCCACATTTTATAAGATTACGACACTCCGTGGTGTCACAGGGGAGCAATGGGGGCGCAAGCAAGGGAGAGGGGAGGTGGGGGTGGCGACTAGGAGACGGAGGAGAGGCAGGAGGCGCATGGGGAGGGCTAGGCGCAAGGGGGCAGTACGGTGCTGCCCTAATCCTCCCCCCACTTCGGCCTTAGGCCTCCCACCTCCGGCCCAAGAGGTTCCACCAAGCCCATGAGGCTCCCCCAAGCCTAAAACTTCCCCCGAAAGGCCCATTTTCCCTCCCGGAAGGCCCAAAACATGAATTAACCTCAAACCGTAAAGTTTTACTCTGAAATATCACATTTTATAATGTCACACCATTCCGTAGTGTCACATTGTACCCCCCTTCAACAGGATTCGACGCTGAATCCGAGACACGCCACTTCGCAAACAACCAAATCAAAGGGAGTTATGGTTCATGCCTCAGAACCCGCTTAGAAGCCCCTACGATTTGCACCAGCCAGCACTCAGAGGAAGGAGCTAAGGATCAAAGACTGACAGCTCTAAAGATAACTCACATTCAAAACTTGCCAGAATTCTTACTCAACATTGAAACACAAAAGCACTCACATACGGCCTCAGCACAACCCCAGCGGTAGGTTAAAGTCCCAAACAGACCACAAAATAAAACGGTCTCACACTCCTCATTCCATGCATTCCTTGGCACTAAAGTGCCCGATCCCTTTATGTAATATCCCGAGTATTTCTATACTCAAGCCACTGTACATTTGTACTCAAACGCTGTTCAATAATACACTGTGCTTGTGTATTTTCGTGTCTTGAGTGAACATACTTGCTTGGGATCAGAAAGAACCCTTCAACTTAAGTAATTTCGCTCATAAGTAAATTCGAATTAGGTTGGGCAAGTGCCTGTGACCCTATTAACTTCCAAAATACTTTGGGACAATTAGTAATCAACCCTGGAAGCTTTAGCCGTCAAGGCCCAAGTTCAAAAGTTCTGGGATGTCCGGAGTATCCGGATCCAACCCGGAATGTCCGGACAAAGTCCGGAGTGTCCGGATTGGGCTGGCCGAAGGTCCAACCCGGAGTGTCCGACCAATGTCCGGAGTGTCCGGTTAGTGTTACCGAAGACCCAACCCGAGTCTCCGGGTTGAGTCCGAGAGTCCGTATTGGCGTGGGGTTTTGTATAAAAGTCCCATTTCGTGGCTCCTTCCATTCTTTCTTCTTCTACTTTGGTTTCCCCACTTCCTTGGTGTTCTCTCCACCACCCCGAAGCTCTCTCTGAGCCACCGGCCGGTAACCCTCCCCTGACTCCTCCATCTCGGTGTGCTCCTCCCCAAGCCGTCATTCCCCATCCTCCACCCGGCGTTGCTCCTCCTCCATCTTCCTTGGAGGTAAGCTTTTCTCTTAGGGTTTGATTCATGCGGGATTCTTGGGTTCTAGAGTCGATCATGGTGGGATTAGGACTTAGGTTTGGATTTGGGAGGCTAGGGTTGAACGTTGATTGTAGGGTTTTGGGTGTAGTGGTTCTAGGGTTGAAAATGGGATTGGGCTTAGTGAATTTGGTATGCTAGAGTGGTAGATCGGGTAGTAGTAATGTCGATTTAAGGAGTTGTTAGTGTGAGTTAGAGATTTGGCGGGTTAGCGACGTTTCTCGTAGAATCGGCTAGCTCGAGCTCCTTCCGGTTCGCTAGGTGTACGAAAGTCGTAGATCGGGTCGCGGTGAAGTTGTAGGGAGTGGTAAGGTCTCCGTCTCCTCGTCGAGTTGGACCAAATGCCCTAGGACCGAGTATCCGGCATATGGTCCGAGTGTCCGGATTGTCCGAGTATCCGGACGAACGGTCCGGAGTGTCCGCCTATCCGGATCGTCCGGATGCAAAACCCGGACCGTCCGGTTAGGCCGTTTCGTCCGGGTCGTGTTGTGTTGTCCGAAAAGGTGCGTTTCTTCAGGGTTTCTTGGTTGTACTTCATTCTTGTGTATTGCATGCACTTCATGGTGCATTTAAAACTTTCTTTGCTAAGTTGTATTTCTTTCTGCTTCGTTGCTTTGACCGATTAGAGGCTAGCGAGTCGGGCCTCGAACAACCCGAGCATCATCCCGGACATCACCGGTGCAACAACAAGGCAAGCACCTCCTTTGACCATCTTGAAACCTATATTTCACGATGTCTACTTTGATTTCTCAAACCATATGCATTGTTTATATTCAAGAATTGCTAGTTTGTGGGAATGGTAGATATACCCGATTTGGTGGTTTCCTCAATTTAATTCCCTGAGATCATTGATAACCTTAGTAGGGTTAGACAATTTAATAAAATGTCACTTGGGTATAAACGATTTAGTAATTGCATACGCTTAGACACTGCAATAGAGGTGAGCAAAGTCACCCTTACCAAATGCTCAAAATTATGATAAATGTAATTGGTTTTGGAAAAGTTTTGGAAATGTGAATCGTAAAGGTATATTGGTAAAAATGTGAAGTGTCTAGTTGGTAATTAGACTTGGCGGGAGGTATAATATGTGCTAGTTAAACATGGTGGTGATTGGTTGGCGAGTTAAGTGGAGTTCCCGCTTGAGTCACTAGGCAAAAATATAAGGACCGAACTTGTGACGGTTTTTGAATTGAACACCGTGCAACCGCAATGCTGGGATGGGGCAGCCTATTCTAGTACTTGAAGTGTGAGGGGATAGCCATGCCTGTTGGTAGGTCAAGAGTGGACCTTTTCCTGTGTTGAGCATCCAAGCGCGGTGTGTGTGTCCTCACGACCCGTATGCGCCTTCGTGTGCGCTTGTACTTTTGCGCAGGAATCGCTCCAGTTCATGTTTGTTGATACAACGGTGTACGCCTTGCTATGGGGTAATGCCGCGGCCAACAATTCGCCGTCACGATGAGTATTCCGTGGCCGCCTGAGTGGTGGTTGGCCTCTTATCGCCATAGTAGTGGATTTGTCGCCACCGGTCTTTGGGGTGTGGCTATAACCTCAACGATGGGAAAGAATAGATCATTCTTGTATATCGGATACCTCGTGTATCGCGTGTACCCTGGATGACAGGGATGCAAGTCCGAGTTGTGTTTGGGTAAAGTCGCAAACTCTGCAGAGTATCAAATAATTCTAATCGATTAGCCGTGCTCACTAAGCTATGAGCAATCTTCTCTAATCATATCAAGTATAGAGATTTGGTTTGGTTTTGAAAATGAAAATCTATTTGAGTCGGTATAAAGTATGTGGTGGAATGGTACTTGATGGAATTGTGGATATGTGTATATGATTCTCGATGGGATTATGAGTATGTATGGATGTCGATTCGTATCCCGATTACCATGGATGGTGGCATTGTGGAGCTCAGATTATTCATTAATCAGTAAATATGTTTTATTCAAACGGCTGTCTTTCAAATTAAGTATTACTTTTCGATGAACTATTTTAAATCCAAATTTTCTCGCAATTAACCCAGTAGAAGCTTTATCCTGTTGAATCAGCCTGCATTTATTTATATTTCCATACACTAAAGTCTTGCGAGTACATACGTGTACTCACCGTTGTCGCTAACCCTTTTTCCACAGAGGAAGGTAATGATGATGTCCTGATGATGGCGAGCCCCTTTTCTCGCGAGTGTTGCGGCCAGAAGTCCCTCCCTCCACCAAGAGCCTGGGTGGTCAAAGCTGGTTGTCTTTCTTTTGTTTCGCTGCCGCTTTACTTCTTTTGGATTCGTAATGTACTGTAAGATTTACACCCAGCTATGTAAATTATCGTAGTTTATTCTTCCGTGCATTGATACTCGTGTTGTTGGTACGCGATATTGGGCTACTGATCCAGGGATCCGATGATCGATGCGCATGCACCGGTCCGGTTAAGGGTTCGATCCCGCCGATCGAATTTTTAGATTTAGATCTCCTGTCGAGGCTTCCTGTTGTTATACGGTGCTATACGCTACATGAGACGGCGTCTGAAGACGGTATAGGAAGGGGGTCCTCACAGTATCGAGCCAGGTTGATCGCAGGAGGACTTAGTTAGCCCTGGACGTTAGACTTAGGGACAGATTTTTCTTCTCAAAATTTATTTTGAAGTACAAAACTCTATTTTCAAAGTGTAGAATGCTATTCTTGTCCATTCTATAGCTTTTCGCTTATCTACTCTTCAAAATGAATCTGATCTTAATCCAAATTCCAAAAATTTGTTTCCTTCTTCTATCTTGTTCAAAAGGATTAAGAGGAATGCGGTTTTAGCTAAGAATGGGTTAAGGATAGATGTTTGTGGTTGTAATTAGTGGTTATTTGTCGTTTCCCTGAGTTGGTTTTTGAATTGGTTCTTATGCTTCTTTGAATGAATGCTTGTAGTGTGTTTGTGTTTATGAGTGCATCCTTTGGGATCAATCATTCTCACTTGATTTGCACAGCTTAGTTGACTCAACTGCATTTCAGATGCCTCCTCGAAGGAGAATAGCTCGTGCGCTTCAGCTGATGATGCCGAGAGCGTGGCAAGGCAGGGAGCAGGGCCCAACGCGGGTCCCTACCGTGGGTCACCGTTCTGGCCTCACTACATGCCCAGAGTGAGGAGCTCCTCCACCTCCTCCTCGCTCCCGATATGGCTGCACTCATGTTGCAGCACTCACCATGGAGCTGATGGTCCAGCTGTCCAGGGCAAAGAATACCAAGAAGAAGAAGCAGCCTCGGTTGTCGGAGTTCCAAACTCGACCGCCGAGCTTTTCTTCACTGCATCCGATGGAGGCAGAGGATTGGCTTAGCGACATGGAGGGGAAGTTGGAGTTAGTCGGTTGCACTGATGCGGAGAAGGTTCAGTACACCGCCTACTACCTCCAGGGACCGGCAGCTTCGTGGTGGCGCAGCTTCAGGGCTGTTCGCCTGCAGATCAGTCACCACATGGGCAGAGTTCAAGACCCGCTTCGCTCCTTCCATGTTCCAGCGGGCTTGATCGAGATCAAGAAGCGGGAGTTCTACGACCTTCGCCAGTGGGTCTATGGCAAAGTTGATGGACTACCTCCACCGCTTCAACCATTTGTCACGCTATGTTGTCGATGAGGTGACCACCGAGGCTAGGAGAGTGACATTGTTCAAGGAGCACCTCACCGAGGAGATCCGCTTTCCAGCTCGGCCATGACATTCCTAGCCTGCAGTCTTGGTGGGCAAGGCCATTAGCATTGAGGATGGCGCCAAGGCGCTTATGGAGAGCCGCAAGCGCAAGTGGGCAGCTCGGCCGGCCGGACCTTCCAGACCCGCACCTTCACTCGGGCCTGCTTCCAGCCTTCGCCGCCTTGATTCAGAGGTCTCGTGGCTTACCTCCTCGCCCCGCCCGAGTTCTGCAGCTACCTAGCCGCCCAAAGATCAGCTTGGGGTCCCGAATCCATTTGGCCATATCACTTGCTTCTCCTGCGGCGGAAGGGCCACTTCGCTGCTCGCCCGAGCAGCAAAGCGGGGACAGCTCAGGTGCACCAGCCCGCCCCGGGTCACCTGTGGGCGTGGGAGTGGGCCAGACGCCTGTTCCTGCAGCTTCAGCTCGGGCCATGGCCGCTGAATGTAGCCACGCAGAGGAGGCAAAGCAGAGCTCCAGATGTGGTGTTGGGTACGTTATCCTGCTCATTCCGCACCGCCTTAGTATTATTTGACTCGAGCGCGTCGCATTCCTTTATTTCTTCACAGCTTTGTTGTTCAAAGATGAGGTCTGTTCTTTGTACCTCGAGAAGTACTTGTTGATCCGCTCGCTCGATCCGCTTTGATCGCCGAGCTTGTGAGTCCAGGGGTTAGAATTGAGATCAATGGGGTAGAATTTCGGGTGATCTTATCAACATTGAGACGTCAGTCTTGATGTGATTCTCGGTATGGATCGGCTGTCCAAGCATCGGGCATATTGATTGTGCCAGGAGATCCGTTTCATTAGTCAACCTCGATGGCATTGTCTGTTACCTTTTCTTCTGTTCCAAAGAAGGCAGCCTTTGCTCGTGCTCTTTACGCTCCGGACCAGTACCGGTGGTGTGTGAGTACTCGATGTGTTCCCCGATGAGCTGCCAGGTTTGCCACCCGATCGTGATTTGGAGTTCATCATCGATCTCTTACCTGGCACTTCTCCAATTTCTAAGCGTCGTGCAGATGCCCTGCCGATGAGCTGATCGAGTTGAAGATTCAGCTCAAGGAGCATTAGAGAAGGGGTTCATTCGTCCCAGCTTCTTCTCCTGGGCAGCCCAGTTCTGCTTGTGAAGAAGAAAGACGGCACTCTTCGCATGTGCGTTGATTACCGGGCCGTTGAATGAGGTCACTGTCAAGAACAAGTATCCTCTCCTCGGATCGATGATTTGTTTGACCAATTAGGCGAGCTCGAGTTTTCTCCAAAATAGACTTGAGATCCGGCTATTTTCAGCTCAAGATCCGTCCGAGGATATCGTGAAGACCGCATTCACCACTCGCTACGGCCTGCATTTAGTACACAAGTTGTTTCGTTTGGCCTCACCAATGCACCAGCCACCTTCATGAATCTGATGAACAAAGTCTTCATGGAGTTCCTTGATAGATTTGTGGTGGTGTTCATTGATGACATCCTCATATACTCTAAGGATGATGATGAGCACGCACTTCACTTGCATATGGTGCTTAGCAAGCTTCGCGAGCATCGCTTGTATGCCAAGTTCGGCAAGTGCGAAGTTCGCTCAAGCAAGTGGAGTTTCGGGCATGTCCTGTCGGAAGGTGGGGTAGCATTGATCCACGCAAGGTACAAGACGTACTCAATTGGGAGCACCAATGTCCCTCGAGATTCGGAGTTTTCTCGGTCTTGCCGGATACTATCGCCGGTTTATCGAGAATTTCTCCAAAATTGCTAAGCCAATGACAACGCTACTCAAGAAGGAGAAGAAATTCGAGTGGTCACCTGGTTGTGAGTCCAGTTTTCAGAGTCAAGAATAGACTCACCATCGCACTGATGTTGGTCCTTCGACATTCACAAGAACTTCGATGTCTATTGTGATGCATCCTGCCTTGGACTTGGTTGTGTGTTGATGCAGAGGGCAAAGTGGTTGCTTATGCTTCTCGGCCTAAAGCCTCATGAAGCCAATTACCCGACGCATGATTTGGAGCTTGCAGTTGTTCATGCTCTCAAGTTGTGGCGACATTATCTCGTAGGAAACAGATGTGAGATCTACACCGACCACAAAAGCTTAAAGTACTTCTTTTCGCAGCAGATCTGAATTTGAGACAGCGTCGATGGCTAGAGCCGATCAAAGACTATGATTTGGGTATTCATTACCATCCTGGCAAGGCGAATGTGGTTGCAGATGCCCTCGATGCAAGCTGCACACCGTGAATGCCTTGGGTGTCATTGGCCGCCTCACTGGTTGAAGAGTTTAAGCTCAATCTAGAAGTGGTTGAGTATGGTTACGTTTACTTTAGCCGTACAACCCACTCTAGAGTCTCAGATTCAGCAGCTCAACTACAAGATGATGCTGTGATTGAGATTAGACGCCGCTTGACTCAAAATGGCGCATCTCCGTGTTTTTCTCGTGAAGTCCAATGGGCTGATCTTGCATGGGCAGTGTATGTCCTCGATAATGTTGAGATCAAGGGGTTGATCCGCCGAAGCTCATGATACTCCTCTCTCTGTCCATCCTGGCAGCACCAAGATGTACCAGGACCTTCGCAGGCAATTCTGGTGGCCAGGTATGAAGAAGGAGATCGCGGCTCATGTGGCGCATTGTGATGTGTGCCAGCGTGTCAAGGCTGAACATCAAAGGCCACCGGATTACTTCAGCCATTGCATCCCTGAGTGGAAGTGGGAAGAGATTGGGATGGATTTCATTACCGGTCTACCAAGGTCCTCCACCGGTCACGACTCTATTTGGGTGATCATTGACCGTCTGACCAAGGTAGCTCATTTCATTCCAGTTCATACCACCTATTCTGGGGCCAAGCTAGCGGAACTCTATTTGCAATATTGTTCGGCTCCATGGAGTTCCAAAAGTCATAATCTCTGACCGTGGTTTCACCTCCAGCATTTTGGGAGAGTTTGCAGTCCATTCTTGGCACTAAGCTATCCTTCAGTACAGCTTACCATCCCCAAACTGACGGACAGACGGAAAGGGCAAACCAAATCCTTGAAGACATGCTAAGGGCTTGTGTGCTGTGCTACAAGTCGTGGGAGAAATGCTTGCCATTTGGTGAGTTCTCCTACAACAACAACATCAAGTCAGTCTTGAGATGTCGCCTGAGGCTCTTTATGGCAAGAAGTGCGAACACCACTGCTTTTGGTCCGAGGTTGGTGAGAGGCAATTCTTCGGCCACCATGATTGAAGAGGCTGAAAGGCAAGTTAGCTTGATTCGAGACCGAGAGAAGCTCGCCTCGTCGAAGAGCTATGCTTGATCGCCGACGCCGCGAGTTGAGTTTTGAGGTGGGTGACTTTGTTTATCTCAAGGTCTCACCACTCCGCGGTACTCAGATTTCAAGTCCGCGGAAGCTAGCCCGCGATACATCGGTCCGTTCGGATTTTTGAGAAGGTTGGTGTTGTGGCTTATCGGCTTGAGCTACCGCCACATCTTTCGGACATTCACGATGTGTTCCACGTGTCCCAATTGAGGAAGAGTCTTCGGGTTCCATCAGAAGTTACCCAATTGGACCATCTTGATTTGCAGCCTGATCTTTCATATCGAGAGTATCCAAATCCGTATTCTCGAGACAAATTGGCGTCACACTCGCAAATGTGTTATCAAGATGCTCAAGGTCCAAAGGGAGCAACCATTCGTAAGATGAAGCCACGTGGGAGCGTGAAGACCATATTCAGCGTAATACCCCGAATTTCTTCGAGAGAATTAGCAATCTCGAGGATGAGATTTTTGTAAGGGGGGTAGACTGTAATATCCCGAGTATTTCTATACTCAAGCCACTGTACATTTGTACTCAAACTCTGTTCAATAATACACCGCTTGTGTATTTTTCGTGTCTTGAGTGAACATACTTGCTTGGGATCATAAAGAACCCTTCAACTTAAGTAATTTCGCTCATAAGTAAATTCGAATTAGGTTGGGCAAGTGCCTGTGACCCTATTAACTTCCAAAATACTTTGGGACAATTAGTAATCAACCCTGGATGCGTTAGCCGACAAGGCCCAAGTTCAAAAGTTAGGATGTCCTGAGATCCGGATCCAACCGGAATGTCCGACAAAGTCCGGAGTGTCCGGATTGGGCTGGCCGAGCGGTCCAACCCGGAGTGTCCGGACCAATGTCCGGAGTGTCCGGGTTAGTGTTACCGAAGACCCCAACCCGGAGTCTCCGGGTTGAGTCCGGAGAGTCCGTATTGGCGTGGGGTTTTGTATAAAAGTCCCATTTCGTGGCTCCCTTCCATTCTTTCTTCTTCTACTTTGGTTTCCCCACTTCCTTGGTGTTCTCTCCACCACCCCGAGCTCCTTCTCCAAATGAGCCACCGCCGGTAACCCTCCCCTGACTCCTCCATCTCGGTGTGCTCCTCCCCAAGCCGTCATTCCCCATCCTCCACCCGGCGTTGCTCCTCCTCCATCTTCCTTGGAGGTAAGCTTTTCTCTTAGGGTTTGATTCGCGGGATTCTTGGGTTCTAGAGTCGTTCATGGTGGGATTAGGACTTAGGTTTGGATTTGGGAGGCTAGGGTTGAACTTGGATTCTAGGGTTTTGGGTGTAGTGGTTCTAGGGTTGAAAATGGGATTGGGATTAGTGAATGTGGTATGCTAGAGTGGTAGATCGGGTAGTAGTAATGTCGATTTAAGGAGTTGTTAGTGTGAGTTAGAGATTTGGCGGGTTAGCGTCGTTTTCTCGTAGAATCGGCTAGCTCGGAGCTCCTTCCGGTTCGCTAGGTGTTAGTAAGTCGTAGATCGGGTCGCGGTTATGTTGTAGGGAGTGGTAAGGTCTCCGTCTCCTCGTCGAGTTGGACCAAATGCCCTAGGACCGAGTATCCGGCATATGGTCCGAGTGTCCGGATTGTCCGGAGTATCCGGACGAAACGGTCCGAGTGTCCGGCCTATCCGATCGTCTGGATGCAAACCCGGACCGTCGGGTTAGGCTGCTCGTCCGGCCGTGTTGTGTTGTCCGAAAGTCGCTGTTTCTTCAGGGTTTCTTGGTTGTACTTCATTCTTGTGTATTGCATGCACTTCATGGTGCATTTAAAACTTTCTTTTGCTAAGTTGTATTTCTTTCGCTGCTTTTGTTGCTTTGACCGATTAGAGGCTAGCGAGTCGGGCCGCCTCGAACAACCCGAGCATCATCCCGGACATCACCGAAGTGCAACAACAAGGCAAGCACCTCCTTTGACCATCTTGAAACCTATATTTCACGATGTCTACTTTGATTTCTCAAACCATATGCATTGTTTATATTCAGTAAATTGCTAGTTTGTGGGAATGGTAGATATACCCTGATTTGGTGGTTTCCCTCAATTTAATTCCCTGAGATCATTGATAACCTTAGTAGGGTTAGACAATTTAATAAAATGTCACTTGGGTATAAACGATTTAGTAATTGCATACGCTTAGACACTGCAATAGAGGTGAGCAAAGTCAGTCCTTACCAAATGCTCAAAATTATGATAAATGTAATTGGTTTTGGAAAAGTTTTGGAAATGTGAATCGTAAAGGTATATTGGTAAAAATGTGAAGTGTCTAGTTGGTAATTAGACTTGGCGGGAGGTATAATATGTGCTAGTTAAACATGGTGGTGATTGGTTGGCGAGTTAAGTGGAGTTCCCCGCTTGAGTCACTAGGCAAAAATATAAGGACCGAACTTGTGACGGTTTTTGAATTGAACACCGTGCAACCGCGCAATGCTGGGATGGGGCAGCCTATTCTAGTACTTGAAGTGTGAGGGGATAGCCATGCCTGTTGGTAGGCCGAAGAGTGGACCTTTTCCCTGTGTTGAGCAGTCAAGCGCGGTGTGTGTGTCCTCACGACCCGTCGTATGCGCCTTCGTGTGTGCGCTTGTACTTTTGCAGCAGGGAATCGCTCCAGTTCATGTTTGTTGATACAACGGTGTACGCCTTGCTATGGGGTAATGCCGCGGCCAACAATTCGTCGTCACGATGAGTATTCCGTGGCACTTTGAGTGGTGGTTGGCCTCTTATCGCCATAGTAGTGGATTTGTCGTCACCGGTGTGGCTATAACCTCAACGATGGGAAAGAATAGATCATTCTTGTATATCGGATACCTCGTGTATCGCGTGTACCCTGGATGACAGGGATGCAAGTCTGAGTTGTGTTTGGGTAAAGTGCGCAAACTCTGCAGAGTATCAAATAATTCTAATCGATTAGCCGTGCTCACGGTTATGAGCAATCTTCTCTAATCATATCAAGTATAGAGATTTGGTTTGGTTTTGAAAATGAAAATCTATTTCGTAGTATGTATAAAGTATGTGTTGGAATTGTACTTGATGGAATTGTGGATATGTGTATATGATTCTCGATGGGATTATGAGTATGTATGGATGTCGATTAGTATCACAGGTGCGACCCTGGATGGTGGCAGCTGTGGAGCTCAGTTTTTACGTATACCGTAAATATGTTTTATTCAAACTACTGTCTTTCAAATTAAGTATTACTTTTCGATGAACTATTTTAAATCCAAATTTTCTGCAATTAACCCTAGAAGCTTTATCCTGTTGAATCAGCCTGCATTTATTTATATTTCCATACACTAAAGTCTTGCGAGTACATACGTGTACTCACCGTTCTTGCTAACCCTTTTTCCACGAGAGGAAGGTAATGATGATGTCCCGGATGATGGAGAGAAACTTTTCTGCGAGTGTTGCGGCCGTAGTCCCTCCCTCCGATCGATGCCTTTGTGGGGTGGTCGGGCAGTCTTGGGTTGTCTTTCTTTTGTTTCCGCTGTCGCTTTACTTCTTTTGGATTCTGTAATGTACTCGTGTAAGATTTACACCCAGTTATGTAAATTATCGTAGTTTATTCTTCCGTGCATTGATACTCGTGTTGTTGGTACGCGATATTGGGCTACTGATCCAGGGATCCAGTATCAGATGCGTACAGGCACCGGGTCCGAAGCTAAGGGTTCGATCCCGTCGATCGAATTTTTAGATTTAGATCTCCGGTGTCGAGGCTTCCTGTTGCTATACGGTGCTATACGCTACAGTAGACGGCGTACAGTACGGTATAGGAAGGGGGGGTCCTCACACTTTAACCATAGCCACTCTCCATAAGGACATGGTACGAACTTCTAGATCTATCTTCCGCTCCCACGCACAAAAGTGATTCATGTCTCAACCTCTCAACGGTGGTTCGTCGTATTCAAGACGACGCAAACCAAGTGAGACAAAACACTCTAATGTTACTAACTGCTCGAACCAACTGGGTTACATGCTGATCTTTTACAACAAGACCAACACCCACCCCACTACCACCGAAAGGATAAGCCTACGTTATGACCAGGGTTCTGAAAACCCGCAAATTCCACAACAACCGAACATTCCTCTTCGGTTGGCACAACACGCTCAAAGATCGGCGACAAAAGATCCAATAATGTTCAAAAACAGAAAGCAATTACTAGCAACCACCAATTGGTCTACTAATAATTTGATCAACCCTATCGAGGAACACCTCAATGACAATTCTCCAAGAAAATTTGAATTGGGTCATACCCCAACCTTCCTTTACTCTTCACTTCCAAACTAGTTACGATCATCCACTAGCAACGCCTAATATCTTAGGTCATTACCAACCCACACTAAATTTTCCATTCTTAGAAGGTCTCGCCCTCGCATTCTTCCTTTCAAAGAATCAGAACAAAGGGTACAATCATTGAGTAAGCTCAACCAAAACCCATGAACCCAAAATGATCCACATACAACAACTCGAACTCCAAAGCGCTAAAAGCCACTTTGGAAAGAATACGGCAACAACCAAAGAGTACGCATCTTATTTTTTCCTAAGCTAAGATGCAAAGGAAACACAAATCTCCTACACCACAACCAACATACCAGAAAGAAATAGAAGTCTCGATTTATGACATGCATGCACATTTTTCAAGAGCACTCCGGATTAGTCATATATCCATATATGACTTTCTCACCGACCTGGCTCATCGACTCTTTCATAATTCATTCTTCATGTAACAACAATACCGAGGAGTCATCCACCAAAAGACTTCTTCCTCGGTATCACATGATTGAAACACAATTAACATCGATGGCTGCGAAATTCATATAAGCTATGACGACAACACCATTAATAAGTACACCACATCGTATAGGAAGCCACGTCAATTTGAAAACTAAACTTGCAAAACATCGCATTTTAACCAAAATCAACATTTTGGAAAATAACATCGACTCCAAAGTCAAACATCTGAGCACACAACCGCCACATATTTTTCTGAAAAGAAAGGGAAACTGATATCCCAAAAGAGAACACTTTGCTAACAACATCACTGACGAAACATCCATAAAAACCACCTTTTGGAGCACTTGCAAATACCACACACGTTATGCAAATAAATCCAACTCTAGTCAAAAAAGAGTTACAAATTAAATCTCAAGAGTTTCCAACACAACCCACTATGTCCATCTGCTTTCGTTAAAATTTATTCCAAAGATAATTCAAGGTGAACGTGAAGGAGCGCGATCCACTCAAAAACTTTTGGGTCTAAATCCATACTCATAACACAAATTAAACAAAACAGCCAAAACCAAAGATTGGCACCAATAGCTACGGGTTTTAGAGAAACTCGGAAACACAACATAAGGAATACCTTGACCGAAGGCATTCAACCAAAATGGCAAACAACCACACTAGTTGAAAGGGTTTTAAACACCACCTCAGCATGAATCCCACCATAACTTGTATTCCACTACACTTACCATTTAAGCATTCCAAAATCACTATTTACTCATCAAAAGAGTCCAACCGGATTTAACAAAATTTAAATAACAATTTTTTCTCTAGTTACCATTCCCAACACTTTTAATTAAGGTTTAAGATGCTTATCACAAAGGCACCCAACCAAGACTACATTGACATGATCCCCACGGATCACCAAATCATAATACATCTTATTCTAAATTTGAAACATAGTACTTCAACAAATCTTTCAGCATGATCAACCTATGAATTTCATACCACCTATATGTTCACGTCTCGACAACCGAACCTCATTCAGTTAAACAACGACTTCAACATGTAAATATTATCTCCATAGGGAAGAATTCGTAAGTGAAACTCTAAGTTATACTTTCATTAAGGATAAAATCATTAATCATGTTAATTATCCAAAGCTCATTCCATCGCAACATGTTAAAGTTTTCCTCTATTTAACCATGGTTTTCCAACGAGTAATCTAAACAGTTACCACCACTACTTAGTCATCAATAACAACAAATGGGCATGATCATCAACCAACAACATTACTTTTAGCTACCCTATACAGAGGTGATAACAAAATTACCACCACACAACATACTCCAACTATTTAAAATAGATCGAATACTAGCATTAACACTGCCCTTAACAACATCATTAATAATAAGTCATATATTGTGACACTACGGAATGGTGTGACATTATTTAATGTGAATGATAAGGTCAAAAACTTTATGAAATATGGTATTGGAGGTTAAAACCATATGATAGGAGGCTTAATAGCGTTTCCGGGCCGTTTCCGGGGTTTTGGGCCTTTCCGGGGGAGTTTGGGCCTAAAGGAAAGGGTCGTGGGCTTTGGTGGGATGGAGTTTGAGTCCTAATAAGAGTAGGAGACCTGGTTGGGGGCCTCCCTCAGCCCCTTTAGGTGTCCACCCCTTGCCCTTGCGCCCCCACAAGTCCTAGACGCCCCCCACACCTCCCCACCTCCTCCTTGTGGCGCCTCCACCTCCCCCATTGCTCCCCATTGCTCCACCACCTCTCCACCACCTCTCCTCCTCCGTTGCTGACCCTAGGGTAGTTCTCCACCTCCACACCTCAAAGATCCATCCATTGGAGCGCTCCGCGACGAGGAGATCCGGCGGGATTGGAGCGAGGAAGGAGATCGCGCGAACCGGGAGGAGATCTATTGGGTTTTCGTGCGTTAGGCAAAGGTATGGCCATGGGAATCCTTGGGGTTGGTCTAGGTACTGTTCTAAGGGTGTTTATCAAGTTTTTAGATCAATTGGTGGTGCTGGATTTGAGTAGATTGGATTAGATCTAGAAGTTGCCACGTTCTCTGTTTCGGGAAGCATGAGTAGTCGACCTAGGGTTTGGTTTTTCGCCAAATTAGAGTCGGAATCTGGTCGTACGGATGTTGAAGAAGTTGTAGATAATTTCATTATATTTCCGTGGATATAAAGAACTTTAAATTCCGCCTAGCCGTTTGAAAGTTATGGCAGTTTTACCGAGCGTGTTAAAATCTGTGACGTGATTGGAACAGATCACGGTATTTTGTAGATTAAACAACTTTAGAGTCCGAATCAGTCTTTCCCTATACCTAAAAAAAGTTGTGAAATTTCCTAAGCTACGCGAGGATGTACTCGTTTAATTGATTCGGAGTCCTAGAACTCAAGATATGCCTTTTGCAAGGCTGCTGTCCCGACGGGACAGAACCTCTGTTTTTAGGTTTTGCGAGTAGTTGGCAATGTCGGGGTAGATGAGGGTTTGCGTACTGCTTTGTGGACATGATTGTGAGTGTGTGATACCTATGTGCAGGTGGTGCGACCCCGGGAGTGCCTTCTACTTCCCGCCAATCCGTTGCCTGTGGTTGAGGCAAGTGTGTTGTAATGAATAGCGAGTTGTAGGTTGCTTGTTTAGAATAGATGGAATTGACTTCATGATATATGATCACTTGCCATGCTTTGATGATTGCCAATGATATGATGAGCATGTTTATTATGTTATGATGCCATGTGTTAATATGTGAGTTAAATATGATGTTGGCATGATTGCATACATGACATGTTACATGGCCCGGGCGGTGAGAAAGTCATAACTAATCCGGGAAGGTCGGTGAGAAAGATATGACTAATCCGGAGAGCCAATGAGTAAGACCTACATCGTGATTCCATTCACCGCAGTGAACGGAAGCGAGGAGTAGGCACCCTCCATCTTCAGGATGGAAGGGGGGAGAGGGTGCACACCGACGGGAGTGTACTCAACCATACCGGTATGAGTTTCCAAGGAGACATGAGCATTGCATTGCATACATAATGATGATGATAATGTTAAGTTTTCATGAATGAGATGATATACATGATGTGAGATTTTATTGCCATGTTATTGTAACACCCCGGCATTTAATATGCCTGAATGCTACCAAACATAAGCTAAACAACATCTAAATACCACATTTAACATAAAATTCCAGCAAAGGTGCATAGGCTAAAAACTGAGATTTCGGCAGCATCTCCTTTGTTTTAACATGAATTAACACAATATCAATATCATGGCAAGATATGTCATAGCACACGACAACATAAATGGATATATCATCAAATTACGCCAATAATACCACGCTTAACCACTTCCTAAACTATAACGAAACAAATAAGGATTCACAAGCATGCTAGATTAAACTATACATTAAGTTTAGGGCACAACTCTTAATATCATGTCTCCAAGTGGTTAATTATGGACTATGATGGTGGAGCTACGTGTAGAAGTGTAGCTAGATCCCTTTTTCCCGCATGTCGATCTCAAAGTACCTAAAAAACAACATAAAACACAAGCGTGAGTTCGAAAACTCAGCAAGCATATTGTAATGGACAACAAGATCATTTACAAGACAATAATACCTTACATCACATATAACATCTCATACTTGAGCACATAACAACATCATCATCATTAAATATGTATTGCAATGCAATGCAATGCAATGTTATGCTCATATCTCCTTGGAAACTCATACCGGTATGGTTGAGTACACACCCGTCGGTGTGCACCCTTTTCCCCCCTTCCATCCCGAAGATGGAGGGTGCCTACTCCTCGCTTCCATTCACCACGTGGATGGAATCACGATGTTGGTCTTACTCAATGGCGTTCCGGACTAGTCATAACTTTCTCACCGACCTTGCCGGACTAGTTATGACTCTCACCACCCTCGCCCTATCTCATGACATGCATGCAACTATGCCAATTATCATATCTCATTTGTACATAAACATATGGCATCATGTCATAGTACACATAAACACATGGCATCGAATCATGATAAGTATAGACACATAGCATCATATCATGATAATCATACTCAATATATCATTGGAAAACAGCAAGCATGGCAAGTGATCAAAGCAAGTATTCAATCTTTCATCTAATCTTCAAAAGCAACCTACGATTCCGCTATACATTACAACACACTTGCCTCAACCGCGGGCGACGGATTGGCGGGAAGTAGAGGGCACTCCCGGTGTCACACCACCTGCACATAGGCATCACACACTCACAATAATGCCCGCAAAACAGTACACAAATCCCCATCTAACCCGACATTGCCCACTACTTGCAAACCTAAAAACAGAGGTTCTGTCCCGGCGGGACAGCAGCCTTGCAAAGGCCATAACTTGAGTTCTGGGACTACAAATCGATTAAACGAGTACACCATCGCGAAGCTTAAGAAATTTCCTACCTTATTCTAGTTATACGGAAAGACTGATTCGGACTCTAAAATTGTTTAATCTACAGATTACTACGATCTGTTCCAATCGCGTCACAGATTTTAACACGCTCGGTAAAACGGCCATAACTTTCAAACAGCTGATCGGATTTTAACGTGCTTTATGTCCACGGAAAGATAATTAAATTATCTACAACTTCTTTTGAGTCTGTACGGACAGATTCGGATTCTAAATCGACGAAAACTCGAACCCTAGCCCGACTGCTCAATCTGCCCGAAAACAGAAACGTGGCAACGTCTAGATCTAACCCAAAGAACTCCAATCCAGCACCACCAATTGATCTAAAAACTTGATAATCACCCTAAGAACAGTACCTAGATCAATTCCAAGGATCCCCATGATCATACCTTTGCCCAACGAACGAATCTCCAATAGATCTCCTCGCTCCTCGCTCCTCGCTCCTCGGATGGATCCATGAGGATGCAGGGGTGGGGAGGCCACCCTAGGGCAGCAAGGGGTTGGAGGAGATGTGGTGTGCAATGGGGAGCAATGGGGGAGGTGGAGGCGCAAGGATGGGAGAGGGGAAGGTGGGGGTGGCGGCTAGGGCTTGGAGGGAGAGGTGGGGGCGCCCAAGGGCAGGGGGAGCACGCCCAAAAGGCTGGTGGGGAGCCCTTTTACCAGCCCCCACACCCAATCCTAGTCCGTTACGGAGACCTACTCCATCCCACCAAAGCCCACCAAGGCCCAAACTCCCCGGGAAGGCCCAAAACCCCGGAAACGCCCCGGAAAAGCTATTAACCTCCATATCCTATAGTTTTAGCCTTAATTCCACATATCATATTGTTATTAACCTTATCATGCACGTTAAATAAGGTTACGACACTCCGTGGTGTCACAACGCTTCAAAAGGCCCAAAAACGCGAGTAAACCTCAAGCCGAAAGGTTTTATTCTCTGATTTCACCTTCTATAACGTCACACCAAACCGTAGTGTCACATTCTTCCCCCCTTCAACAGGATTCGACCTCGAATCCGAAGGACGCCAAAAACAACAACAAAGTCCCCAAGGGACAAAAGGCTTCTCTGCAGCACAAAACATTCGCACAACGACTAGAACCGGAAACAAACGACAAACGAGTTCCCAAAACCAACAATTAAAGAAAAAGTGTTGATCTAGCTCAACTAAGGGCAACCGCTCACAGTTCAACTTTCAATTCAAATCCCAAACAGAATCTGCGTTTCAACCTCGAAGGGCTTCAACAACCCAAAATGCTCGAATTCTCACGACAAACACCTCACCCTTCTATCACAACCTACCTGACTACACACTGCAAACCGTTAGCAGGAAAAGACCACGTCATAACAGAACCCTCCATTACTTGAAAGCTAAACTTGCAAAACCTCGCATTTTAACCAAAATCAGCATTTTGGAAAAGAACATCGACTCCAAAGTCAAGCATCTGCACACACAACCGCCACAAAACTTTCTCAAAGAGAAAGGGAAACTCATAGCACAAACTAAACAAGTTAGCCAAAACCAAATATTTGCACCAATTTCTACGATTTTTAGGGAAACTCTGAAACACAGCATAAGGAACACCTTGACCGAAAACCCTTCAACCAAAATGGCAAGCAACCAAACCAGTCCAAAAGCTTTTAAACACAAGCTCAAGATAAAAGAACCATCTCTAGTACTCCACTACGCTTTCCATTAAAAGACTTCAATAATTACTATCTACTTCCTGAGAAGCCCCAACACAAATAAATCAGAAACTTCACAACAAATTCTTCCTCTAGTTACCAATCCCAACACTTTTAATTAGGGTTTAAGGAGCTTATCGAAAATGGCTCCCAACCAAAACTATATTGACATGACCCTCACGGGTCACCGAATCATAATACATCTTATTCCAAGTTGGAAACATAGTATTTCAATAAATCTTTCAAAGAAGATCAGCATATAAATTTCATGCCACCTATATATTCACGTCTCGACAACCGAACCTTATTCAGCTTAAACAACGACTTCAACATGTAAATATTATCTCTACAAGACAAAGTTCATAACTAGGATTCCAAGGCATACATTCATTAAGGATGAAATTGTACATCATGTTAATTATCCAAAGCTCACTCCATCGCAACATGTTAAAATTTTCCTCTATTTTAACCATGGTTTTCCAACGAATAATCTAAACAGTTACCACAACTACTTAGTCATCAATAACAACAAATGGGCATAATCATCAACCAACAACATTACTTTTAGCTACCCTATACATAGGTGATAACAAAATTACCACCACACAACATACCCCCACTATTTAAAATAGACTGAATATTAGCATTAACACTACCATTAACAACATCATTAACAATAAGTCTTATGTCTTCTCCATTGATATCAATACTAGCATTGTAGCGACACAACTGCATACTTCCAAAGATACTAGTAGTTTGCAACAACATAAATAGCAACTCTAATCAACATCCAAATTAAAGTCACTAGTCAACATGATTAAATTTCTCTATTAATCCATTAGATTAGAACATCTTTAACAACCAAAGAAAGTTTCTTTTACAATAACAGCAGTCTACATCATCTTAATGTTTTAACTATGCATCAAAGTTTAAACTTTTAACATTAACAAGGATCATAAGCACTTTTAAAGCAAGGCAACAGATTCTAAGCATGTACATTAACACATTTAATCATTCTCGCTAAGAGTAAACTGCAACACTAGTAGTCTATTTATTCTCAAGCTAGAGATATTAATCACATTGAATTGATTCAACTCAAAATTTAACTTAGCAACACATCAATCCATAAACCACATTGTTACCTACTACATAACATGCTAAACATCAATTCTTACTAGGGACAAACGATTTCAGTCAAAAGACTACTTTGTTTACAGCATTTTAGTTTTAAAACTATCCCAAGTTCATAAGGAAAATTTGACTCTCAAAGTTGCGATGAGACAAACCCAAACTTGGTCATGCAAAGGAATTCTCCAAAACACTTTTTAAATCTCAAAGACTCCTCTTTGGAGGGAACCAATCGATCAAATATACCTTTGCAAATAAACCCTACCTCCAAACTTTCACAAAATAGGAAGGGTTCTTCAAAGATAATTTTCTTAAACCAGCAAAATAACGAATCAAACACCACTTACTTCTACAAAGACACAGAACTTCAGCCCTCGACAAAGTGCAGCATAACTCCGCAATAACTCCGTTAACCTCGGAGAAAGACAAACACAGGGATAAATTTGAATGCTTCTTCCCCATAAAGCCATCAACAAACTAATCATTAAAACTGGAAAGGCGCCCAAAAGAAGCGCAACACTAGACTCCTCTTCTTCGTCTTCAACCAAGGAAGACAAAACCACACACCGCATACGGAACGATCCGCAAAAACCCAACACTTTTCATTTGATTCAAATCTACTAAAGCCAAAAAAAGCAAAGAACACCGACCGTCAGAACGGCAAAGAACATACGAAGGAAACCACCATTAACTCTTCTATTTGACTCCAGTCAACTACCCGATCAACGACAGAAAGGATAAGCACTCTTCTCCTACAGGGGTCAATAGTTCTTCGGTGGTGGCGCTAACCGGCCACACCGTCAAACCTCACCCTTACTATGAAATAAGAGAGGTGGCCGAAACCCTTCGGCACCAAAACCCCACTTTTACCACCACAACAGGAATAATTCAATCATTTATCTCATAGACATAGCAACGTACTATATCAAATATAGCATTTAGCAACAAGGCTTAAGTACAACATTTAAGCGTAAACAACGATACCCATACCCTTCCTACTGTGCATCCATGTGTGTCAAATTTTAGATTAGTTATACCACTTTTGCTAGTTTTAATGTTGCTGTCCTATGACAAAATTTTAGTAAAAACCTAAGCCATGTTTCTAAGTTATTCCACATCACATTTTAGTTGTACCCTATAGCATGACACTAAAAATACACATTCCAAGGACCTACAACCTGGCTCTGATACCAACTGTAACACCCCGGCATTTAATATGCCTGAATGCTACCAAACATAAGCTAAACAACATCTAAATACCACATTTAACATAAAATTCCAGCAAAGGTGCATAGGCTAAAAACTGAGATTTCGGCAGCATCTCCTTTGTTTTAACATGAATTAACACAATATCAATATCATGGCAAGATATGTCATAGCACACGACAACATAAATGGATATATCATCAAATTACGCCAATAATACCACGCTTAACCACTTCCTAAACTATAACGAAGCAAATAAGGATTCACAAGCATGCTAGATTAAACCATACATTAAGTTTAGGGCACAACTCTTAATATCATGTCTCCAAGTGGTTAATTATGGACTATGATGGTGGAGCTACGTGTAGAAGTGTAGCTAGATCCTTTTTTCCCGCATGCCGATCTCAAAGTACCTAAAAAACAACATAAAACACAAGCGTGAGTTCGAAAACTCAGCAAGCATATTGTAATGGACAACAAGATCATTTACAAGACAATAATACCTTACATCACATATAACATCTCATACTTGAGCACATAACAACATCATCATCATTAAATATGTATTGCAATGCAATGCAATGCAATGTTATGCTCATATCTCCTTGGAAACTCATACCGGTATGGTTGAGTACACACCCGTCGGTGTGCACCCTTTTCCCCCCTTCCATCCCGAAGATGGAGGGTGCCTACTCCTCGCTTCCATTCACCACGTGGATGGAATCACGATGTAGGTCTTACTCAATGGCGTTCCGGACTAGTCATAACTTTCTCACCGACCTTGCCGGACTAGTTATGACTTTCTCACCGCCCTCGCCCTATCTCATGACATGCATGCAACTATGCCAATTATCATATCTCATTTGTACATAAACATATGGAATCATGTCATAGTACACACATGGCATCGAATCATGATAAGTATAGACACATAGCATCATATCATGATAATCATACTCAATATATCATTGGAAAACAGCAAGCATGGCAAGTGATCATAGCAAGTATTCAATCTTTCATCTAATCTCCACAAGCAACCTACGATTCCGCTATACATTACAACACACTTGCCTCAACCGCGGGCGACGGATTGGCGGGAAGTAGAGGGCACTCCCGGTGTCACACCACCTGCACATAGGAATCACACACTCACAATAATGCCCGCAAAACAGTACACAAATCCCCATCTAACCCGACATTGCCCACTACTTGCAAACCTAAAAACAGAGGTTCTGTCCCGGCGGGACAGCAGCCTTGCAAAGGCCATAACTTGAGTTCTGGGACTCCAAATCGATTAAACGAGTACACCATCGCGAAGCTTAGGAAATTTCCTACCTTTTTCTAGTTATATGGAAAGACTGATTCGGAATCTAAAATAGTTTAATCTACAGATTACTACGATCTGTTCCAATCGCGTCACAGATTTTAACACGCTCGGTAAAACGGCCATAACTTTCAAACGGCTGATCGGATTTTAACGTGCTTTATGTCCACAGAAAGATAATTAAATTATCTACAACTTCTTTTAAGTCCATATGGACAGATTCGGATTCTAAATCGACGAAAACTCGAACCCTAGCCCGACTGCTCAATCTGTCCGAAAACAGAAACGTGGCAACGTCTAGATCTAACCCAAAGAACTCCAATCCAGCACCACCAATTGATCTAAAAACTTGATAATCACCCTAAGAACAGTACCTAGATCAATTCCAAGGATCCCCATGATCATACCTTTGCCCAACGAACGAATCTCCAATAGATCTCCTCGCTCCTCGCTCCTCGGATGGATCCATGAGGATGCAGGGGTGGGGAGGCCACCCTAGGGCATCAAGGGGTTGGAGGAGAGGTGGTGTGCAATGGGGAGCAATGGGGGAGGTGGAGGCGCAAGGAAGGGAGAGGGGAAGGTGGGGGTGGAGGCTAGGGCTTGGAGGGAGAGGTGGGGGCGCCCAAGGGCAGGGGGAGCACGCCCAAAAGGCTGGTGGGGAGCCCTTTTACCAGCCCCCACACCCAATCCTAGTCCGTTACGGAGACCTACTCCATCCCACCAAAGCCCACCAAGGCCCAAACTCCCCCGGGAAGGCCCAAAACCCCGAAAATGGCCCGGAAACGCCCCAGAAAAGCTATTAACCTCCATATCCTATAGTTTTAACCTTAATTCCACATCTCATAATGTTATTAACCTTATCATGCACGTTAAATAAGGTTACGACACTCCGTGGTGTCACAACGCTTCAAAAGGCCCAAAAACGCGAGTAAACCTCAAGCCGAAAGGTTTTATTCTCTGATTTCACCTTCTATAACGTCACACCAAACCGTAGTGTCACATTGAAAGTCAAAACTAGTCCGGCAAGGTCGGTGACAAAGTTATGACTAGTCCGGAACGCCATTGAGTAAGACCTACATCGTGATTCCATCCACGTGGTGAATGGAAGCGAGGAGTAGGCACCCTCCATCTTCGGGATGGAAGGGGGGAAAAGGGTGCACACCGACGGTGTGTACTCAACCATACCGGTATGAGTTTCCAAGGAGATATGAGCATAACATTGCATTGCATTGCATTGCAATATATATTTAATGATGATGATGTTGTTATGTGCTCAAGTATGAGATGTTATATGTGATGTAAGGTATTATTGTCTTGTAAATGATCTTGTTGTCCATTACAATATGCTTGCTGAGTTTTCGAACTCACGCTTGTGTTTTATGTTGTTTTTTAGGTACTTTGAGATCGGCATGCGGGAAAAAGGGATCTAGCTACACTTCTACACGTAGCTCCACCATCATAGTCCATAATTAACCACTTGGAGACATGATATTAAGAGTTGTGCCCTAAACTTAATGTATGGTTTAATCTAGCATGCTTGTGAATCCTTATTTTCTTCGTTATAGTTTAGGAAGTGGTTAAGAGTGGTATTATTGGCGTAATTTGATGATATATCCATTTATGTTGTCGTGTGCTATGACATATCTTGCCATGATATTGATATTGTGTTAATTCATGTTAAAACAAAGGAGATGCTGCCGAAATCTCGGTTTTTAGCCTATGCACCTTTGCTGGAATTTTATGTTAAATGTGGTATTTAGATGTTGTTTAGCTTATGTTTGGTAGCATTCAGGCATATTAAATGCCGGGGTGTTACAGTTATTGTTCTTGCTGTCCCTTGCAATATGCTTGCTGAGTTTTGAACTCACGCTTGTGTTTTCTTGTTGTTTTAGGTACCATGAGATCGGCATGCGGGGAAGGGAATTAGTCACACTCCCACACGTAGCCTCACTCTTTGATTTCACAAGTCATTCAATTAGTGTCGATAATAAATTGCGTGTGTTGATCATTGCTTTAAGGCTTAGCTTTGCTAAATGAGAATCTTTTCGTTCATTTGACTCTTGGAGACATTATATGTTTGGAACTAGACTTACATTGTTGCTAAGTCGTTAATTATTGCTGTGTTTAGTTGTCTCTCATATTCCATATATTGCTATACTGTTGTTGCTCCTTCGAATCACGTTAAAACAAAGAAGATGCTGCCGAAATCTCGGTTTTTAGCATGTGCGCCTTTGCTGGAATTTATGTTTAAATGCGGTATTTAGATGTTGTTTAGCTTATGTTTGGTAGCATTCAGGCATATTAAATGCCGGGGTGTTACATATATCTTCTCAATTGATATCAATACTAGCATTGTAGAGACACAACTGCATACTTCCAAATATACTAGTAGTTTGCAACAACGTAAAAAGCAACTCTAATCAACTTCCAAATTAAAGTCACTAGTCAACATGATTAAATTTCTCTATTAATCCATTTGATTAGAGCATCTTTAAACAACCAGCAAGGTTTCTTTACAATAATAGCAGTCTACATCATCTTAATGTTTAACTATGCATCAAGGTTTAAACTTTTAACATTAACAAGGATCATAAGCACTTTTAAAGCAAGGCCACAAATTCTAAGCATGTACATTAACCCATTTAATCATTCTCGCTACAGAGTAAACTACAACACTAGTAGTCTATTTATTCTCAAGCTATAGATAACAACCGTATTGAATTGTTTAAACTCACAAATTAACTTAACAATACGTCATCCCATAAACCACATTGGTACATGCTACATAACATGCTAAACAACAATTCTTACTAGGGACAAACGATTTCAGTCAAAAGACTACTTACCTTGTTTGCAGCATTTTAGATTTAAAACTCATCCCAAATTCATAAGGAAACTTGACTCTCAAAGTTGCAATGAGACAAACCCAAACTTGGTCATGCAAAAGGAATCCTCCAAAACACTTTTCAATCTCAAAGACTCCCACAAGAGGGAACCAAGCGATCAAATAAACCTTTGCAGACAAAGGCACAAAACATAAATCGACACAACTTAACTTTTTTTGCACACGCTTCAATAACTTCTTTTAAACTCAGAGTAAGACACACAAGAACCAAAACTATACTTTTCTTTGCAAGGTAACCAACAAAACCGGTGCCAAAGCAATATTGATGAAGAATTATACCCCCACATAGGTCCCCAACTTCCTGTGAGGACCCATTGATGTACGCTATGATGGTGAAATCGGTACAGATACTGTGCAACCGAATTTTCGCAGATGGGAAATACTTGGTTCATTTCCACGTACTACTTGCAAAGAGGAGACCATATGATATGCAATTGGTCTTACTTGGATTAGTTCTGCGGTGTGCAAGAATGCATAACCCCAACAACTTGTTGATAACCTATAATTTTGTAAAAGATGTCTAATAATCAATTTGACCTTTTTATCAGAGATTCTGCTAGGCCATTTTGTATGTGGACATATGGCACAAAATGCTCTACATTAATGCCCAAAGCCATACAATAGTCATTAAATGCCCTTGAGGAGAACTCAACGGCCTTATCCAATCTAATGGATTTGATCATATTTTCAAGAAAATTGGCTATTAACTTAATTATTTGAGCTATTAATCTAGCAAAGGCATGATTCCGTGTGCTTAATAAACACATGCGGGACCATCTTGTAGAAGCATCTATTAAAACCATAAAGTATCTAAATGGTCCACATAAGGGCTAAATAGGTCCACAGATGTCGCCCTGAATTTTGCCTAGAAAACTTAGCGACTCATTTTTTTACTTTGAGGTATGATGGCCTCAAAATCAATTTCTCTTTAGCACAAGCAGCGCACATGAAATCCTGTGATTTTGGGATATTTGAAGTTTTGATATTATGGCCAACAGAATAGTTTACAATTTTTCTCATCATCCCCATACCAAGATGACCTAGGCGATCATGCCAAATCTTGAATTTGTCAAGATTTTGAAAAATTATTTTGAACACAACATGTGGTTTAGCTTTGATGTACATGTAGTAAAATCTGGATGAATATGAAGGAAGTTTTTCAACCATTTGTTTTTTGTATCCATCAACTTTAGTGAGGAGAATATATTCATCATCTCCTTTACCAGTAGTTTCCACATGAAAACCATTAAGACGAATATCTTTAAAACTTAGTAGGGTACGATTTGATTGATAATACAACAGAGCATTTTCAATTATCAATTGTGTACCCATATGGAGAACTATGATGGCTCTTCTTGTGCCAACAATCAGATTCACTTCCAGCGATAGTCATTATATTTTCACTTTTCTTTTTCAAAGTTTGGAAATATTTTGTTTTTACCACTGGCAAGAAGACATATTTTGTCCTCCATTGTATTATGCCACGAAATTCTATAATAAAGAGCATGATTATTAACTCAAATATAGAACAAGTATATTAATATATATATTGTATGTTTGCAAATACAATATGTGCTTATATAATACAATTACAATACCCATGTTCATACAGAACTTAGTTAACTAAAAATATACAACAATATTATGTAGAACAATTATGACTAACTATTTAAATAAGGGAATAATTAGGAGACTACACGGTGTCTCCAAACTGATCTTGGGAAGTGTATTCAACAAATATATCATCTGTTTTCATGAAGTCAACTTCCTTCGGTTGGACCATCTAATGGTGCTCAACATTCAGAGCAATATCCCCTGATCCCATTTCTAGATCTTTGTTTGCTGGTGAAGTGAAGTTAACTTCAACATTGTCCCCTTTAGGCCTTTTGCCTTTATCCACAGATTGTTGATATAGCTCAATTAAATGTGGAGCAGTGCGACATTCTTTTGCATAATGTCCTTTGCAGCCACATTTATGGCAAAGACCTAATTTTTCCTCAGAAAAATTCTTATTGAATTTTTCTTTGCCATATTTTTTGCCTTTGAATTTCTGTATATCATTGGATTGTGACTTTTCCTTTTTCTTATGGCGCATCTTGCACCCATGGCTACTGCTAGCCCCCTAAGTATTAGCATGTGCTTCAGGCATTGCCATTGCCCCCGTAGGGCGAGTATGATGATTTTTTATAAGAATTTCATCATGTTTCTCTGCTTGAAGCAGAGTATAATGAACTCAGAGTACTTTGTATACATCTTTTGGCGATATTGCTATTGAAGTATACGCATAGATGTGTGGAAGTGCACAATGTTTTTTCTATTAGTTCGGCATCACCAACTCCGTAGTCACAAAATTTTAGCTTGAAATTTATTTTATGTATTGCTGAATTATACGCTGCTACAAACTTGAAGTCCTAGAAACATATAAGTAACCACTTTTGTTGAGGTTCTGGTAACGTGAGCGACCCCTGTTAGTCATACCTCTCTTTTAAGGAGTTCCACAATTGAAGTGGATCTTCCTCCATCAAATACTTAGTTTTTAGGTCTAAGTGGAGGTGATGTCGAATAAAATGCAAGGCTGTATATTTTGAGGTTTGTGAAATTTGCGAGTCATTTTGTTGAGGTTCAATGATGATTGCACCAAAACCTCTATCAATTAAATTTATCTTTAGATCTATTGCTCAAGTCAGATAATTGCTGGTATCTAAGGCCAGCTCTGCAAACTCCTTTTTGGAGATGTCTGCCATGTCCATGTCCATGTCCAGGATGTGACTGGTGATCCTCCCGTCTGACG
Source organism: Rhipidocladum racemiflorum (assembly GCA_036346355.1). Taxonomy (NCBI): domain Eukaryota; kingdom Viridiplantae; phylum Streptophyta; class Magnoliopsida; order Poales; family Poaceae; genus Rhipidocladum; species Rhipidocladum racemiflorum. The sequence goes on along the minus strand of CM070577.1, from coordinate 52,388,585 downwards.
CTGGTCTCTGTTGCCCGTGCTTAGTGACCGATGTGCTCATGGATTAGAGCAGTGCCGATAAAATGGTGAAAGTAGAGTAGAGATTGAACTAAATCGAGAATATAATAAATAATGAGCAATGAATAATTTATTGCACAAACGCTTACATATTTATACAAGGGAAAGGATGTGTCTAAAAGATACATATTCGTCCACTTAATTGCATTATAAATTCTTAACAGAAAGTACCTTGTTTCAAAAAAAATCTATTTTACATCTTGACAAAATTAAGTTGTCACGAATATATGAAATGTTACTTCCAACTCAAATATGACCGGCCGGGAGGGGGGTGGGGTGGGTTGGTAAAGAATATTCTTACTTTATTAAGATCCAGAGGTTTAAAGCCTCCAGAGCCCATCCGCATCACTCTCTTCGTAAAAAAAACCCCCGATGAAATCCGAAAACACTCCACCGTCCTCCACTGCTCTCTCGATGCTTCTTTGCTACGCGCCGATTCCCATCTTGCCGCCTCCGCCCTTCCCCTCCGCCAGGTCCATCTCCCCTTCCTCGGCCCCGCCTACTCCCTTCCTCCCCTCGCTCCGAGGTCTCCGCCCTACCCATCTCGCCTCCTTCACCCTTCCTCTCCGCCAGGTCCGTCTCCCCTTCCTCGCCTCCTCCACCATGCACCTGGTTGTTGACGCACCTCCTTCCTGCCCCACCATGACCTCGAGGAACCACTCCCATTCTTCCTCCCGCTTGCATACATGCACAGCTCTCCCCTCGTGCCCCATCATGAACTCTTGATCCAACCTATGACCACGGCCTCCATCTCCCCTTCCTCGGCCCCGCCTCCTCCGTTCCTACCCATCTCTCTGAGGTCTCCGCCCTACCTGTCTCACCTCCTCCACCCTTCCTCTCCGCCAGGTCCGTCTCCCCTTCCTCGCCTCCTCCACCACGCGCCTGGTTGTCGACGGACATCCTTCCTACCCCGCCATGACCTCGAGGAACCACTCCCATTCTTCCTCCCGCTTGCATACATCCACAGCTCTCCCCTTGTGCCCCATCATGAACTCTTGATCCAACCTATCACCACAGCATCCGTCTCCACGGCGATAGTCGTCTGCAAATGCCACAAGGTACTCCTTGGTTCCTCGACCGATCCAGCCGCGTGCCGCATCCTCACCCAATCGACCGCCTCCGCGTGTGCTTACCTTCTTCCGCCTCGCCCTCGACCGATTTTGCCGCCCTTCCGAAGTCCCCACGTCGCCCTTTCGAAGTCCTCCACGTCGCGCGCCATCCTCCCTCCGCCCTCGCGTTCCTAATCCAGCCGCACCGCCTGCCCTCTTCATTGTCGACGCGCCTCCTTCCTGCCCTGCTGCGACCTCGAGGAACCACTCCCATTCTTCCTCTGAAATGATGAGAAAGTTTCCTAGGGGGGTGAATAGGCAATTTTTAAAATTAAAACTGAAATCGTCGCAGTGGAAAGAGTATCGGAACTTCCGGTGCAATATCGGAACTTTTGACTTAATCGGAACTTCCGATACTCATTCGGAATGTCCGATAGACTTTGACAAAGAAGACTACCTACTAGGGGCAACGAGCTTGAAGAGTAATCTGAGAGATTAAAAACAGTACAACAAAGATTCAGATAGATATAGTCACAAGGAAATGAGCTAAAGTAAATTAAGTGGAGCGACAAAGATTTGTTCCTGGAGTTCGAATTCTTGAGGGAATCCTACGTCTCCATTGAGGAGGCTCTAAGAGCCGGGTCTTTTCCAACCCTATACTCCCAAACCTCGATCACACTTGAGGCTTGGTTCCACTATTGGATCCTTTCCTTTCGGAGGCGGAACCGGCCTTCACAAACTTCTCACGGCGTCCCACAACCTTCGGGAGCTCGTGAGCGACGCCTAGCCGTCTAGGAGTCCTTCAACCTCCAAGAGTAACAAATGCACCGTTTGAACGATCTTGGAGAAACACTCTAATGCTCAAGATCTCAATCCTAGTCCTCACTCTCTAGATGATCCCTAAGATCAAAGAGGAGGGCTCAAGACAAAGCTAGAAAGTGCTCAAAGTGCTCAAGAGTTCTGCCAACAAGAGTGTGTAACCCTTCAAAGGGTGAGGAGTGGGGTATTTATAGATTCTTGCAAAAACTAGCCGTTATACCCCCACTCTGCCACATATCGGAACTTCCGATATTAACATCGGAATGTCCGATATGTGCAAACTTTCAGAACTTAAGCGCACTCCAACGGTCGAAACAAGATGCCTCGGAACTTCCGATGTTGAAATCGGAACTTCCGATGTTCTCAGAAAATCACTTTGCCAAAATCTTCTAAGTCCATATCGGACTGTCCGATAGGTGTATCGGAATCTCCGATGTTTCCAAAGAGTACCCTATTTCAGGTTTGAACGCATCGGAACTTTCGATGTTACAAATCGAAACTTTCGATCTTTACAGAAGGCATCCTGAAAGATGTCAAACTTGTATCGGAACTTCCGATCCAACGATATCGGAATGTCCGACCCAGTTTACAAGCATCGGATTAAGCACACATGCACATCGGAATATCTGGTATTATCGGAACTTCCGATATGAAATCGTAATGTCCGACTTGATCTAAAAGCAACACATATTCCGGTGCAAATGCGGTGACTTAAAGACTCTAGGTGGATTAAATTGACATTCATCTGAGCATAGAGACTTCTCTAGATCAATTACGATGCATTCCTCTTGATAGTACGGCATTTCTACGACTCGAAATATAAAACAAAAATAAGCAATGCCGTGTTTCTTGCGTGATCCTGTTTGAGAGTATCCTTCGCACGTGGATGATCTCATTTTGGGACTTTTACCTGTTCACAAGCTTATTGAATACATTAGTCCCTTTAATCGTTTGTCATTAATCAACCAAAACTCATTTAGGGGCCTAGATGTACTTTCAATCTCCCCCTTTTTGGTGATTGATGACAGCCCGATTAAAAGCTTATGATTAAGAAGGAATATAATGATACAATTGCTCATTGTGCAATGGAGAAAGAAGATGATCGCAAATGCACAATTTAAAATTTGAAATGAAATTTGCAAGAGCTCCCCCTAAAGCTATGCATAGGATAGCAAACATATATGAACATTCAAATATGCAACATGCATTAGAAAGAGGCATAAGCAAAAGCAACAAGATGCACAAGTTCACATGACACAAAGATAGACAGAAGTTCACAGAAGTAAGCTTTTTAGTTCTTGCTTTCTCTCCCCCTTTGGCATCAAGCACCAGAAAGGACGGGGAAGAGGGGGGAATCTAGTCAGATTCTTCAGGACTGGGTTCATCATCACCGTAATCCTCTTCAGAACTTGATTCTTCTTCTGCTTCAGCTTCAAAAGGATCAATAATGTCTTCATTAGTTTCTTCATCTTCTGAGCACTCAAGATCTAGATGTCTTTGGATCGCTTTGAGTCTGTTAGAGTTCTTCCTGACCTTTACTGCATTCTTCTTGCACATGCCAAAGATGGACTTCAAGGCTCAGAGTATTGGAGAGGAAGATCCACTGGAAGTTGAAGTAGTGGGAACAGTGGTAGATGAGGAAGCACCTCTGCTAGTAGCTCGTCTAGCAGGCTGAGCTGGGGCCTTCACTGCCCTGATCTGCACTCTAGTATGCTTTCCGTCATACTCAAACTGCTGATGAGTTATATGCTCTATCATATGCATTATGAATGGAGCGTAACCACAGCTCCTCTTGGGCTCCTGTGCAGTCAAACGAATCTCATTCCAGATGAAGTCAAAAACATCAAATAGACGTTGTCCCTCTCGCATCCTACTGAGAAGATTCCTTGTAAAAGAAAGCACGCGGGATGCATCACCCTCTTTGGGAGCCAGCGTTTTTCTGAACAACCTGTTAAGACAAGCAAAGAAAGGCTTCATGCCCTTTGTGCTCCCTTCCTCATAATCTGCATCTTCTTCATAAAGAAAGTTCAAGTTGGAGGCACCCAAGGATGCTTCATTATGAATCTGGTCTTTGTCACGGCTATCAGCTTCAGTAAAACCAAGACAACGAGCAAACTAAGCATAAGAAATCTCATGCCAAACTCCTTCTGTCATCCAATGTAGAGTGGAGACTCTGTCCCTAGAGATATACAAGGTAGCATAGAATTGGGCGATGATCTCCACATTCTAGTCGTGCTGAAAACTCATTATCCTTTTGGTTCCAGTCCTCTCTCATGCTGCAATGACCTCCGTGAAAGTAGGGTCCTCAGCGGCAGCCATGTAATCCCAGTCAACCCACTGCATCAGAATCACTGGATTCTTCCTTGGCAATATGACTGACTCATAAAAATCCTGCTGGAAGAAAGTCCAAAAGCGATAATCTGTGGAGAATTGATCTGTGGCCCTTGGGTTTTCTTCTCTGGCTTTGCGCACTTGGGCGGCTCTCCCTTTGTAATTGACAGGTTTTCTCCTTAGTCGAGGATTCCTTTCAGCCTGTCTGAGCTTTGGCATTCCTCGGTTGGGAGCCGATTGAGACTGAGAAGCTCCTGCAATTCCTTTTCCTTTCCTTGTAGGCAAGGGTGCTCCTCGAGGCACGTTTACTGTCTGTGCTGGCTGATCAGGTGGGGGCTCATTGATTGAGATGCCTCCACTCCCTCTGCCTCTTCCTCTATTCGCAGCCTTTTTGGTTCTCGTTCCTGTAGGGGTCTGTCTTGGCCTCTTTCCGCCTAAGATCATTGTGTCCTTTGAGGGCTGGTTGCCACCTTGACCGGAATCCATTGATCTAAGGGAAAGGATAGAATCGATCAAGCTCACGAGAGAAACAAACTTGGTTTGGTTTTTGTTAAGTGGACATCGGAAGTTCCGATTTCATATCGGAAGTTCCGACATATGAACGGAAGTTCCGATATTCTCGATCGGAGAGTTCGATGTCTACGGATCTCAACCAACACAACATTTCTCCCAAACCAACCGATGGAAATTGATAGAAATTGAGAGGAATGAACTAGAGGAGGAGATAAACAAGTTTACCGAGACGATTTCTCAAAAGGATGCATAAGACTCAAAAAGAATCGATTGAGCCCTAGGGTTACCTCACAGGGAATACGAAGAAATCGCCCGGAGAAGATGGTCCTCTTCTAGAGGGAGTCCTTCCCAAGCAAGGATCGGAGGTTCCGAACGGTCAGAAACTCCGATAACGGCAAGAGATGAAAAGAGGGAAGGAGAGCTAGAGAGACAAGGACAAGAGGACAAAAAGGAAAAAAGGAACTAGTCACTTTCTTAAGCGCTGAGCAGACATCGGAAGTTCCGATGGGATGAAACTTCCAGATATCGGATATTCCGATCACTATATCGGATGTTCCGATGTACTGAATTTTCCAGCTGAGAAGAGATGAAAGAAAGGAATTTGAGTGAAGTCTGAAACTCTGAGTCATATGAACTTTGGGGGATTATTCCACTTGTCATCAGCAAGCAAACCAAGCAATCAAAACTATGATTACAAGTGAAATGATCCAAGATCAAAATCCAACAAAACATTTTGAAATACACTCAATAGATTTTGCAATCGGTTTATTTTGAAATTTAACTAACAAACAATAAACAATGTGTGCAATGTTTCAAAACACATTCCGATAATCTAGAACATTTATCTCACTCCTAAGTTCGCAAAAGCGTTTCTCATCTAGTGGTTTGGTGAAGATATCGGCCAATTGTTTCTCGGTTCTCACATAGGTAATATCAATGTCTCCTTTTAGTGAGTGATCCCTAAGAAAATGGTGGCGGATATCTATGTGCTTGGTTCGGGAGTGTTGGACAGGATTGTTGGCTATTTTAATTGCACTCTCATTATCACATAAGAGTGGTACCTTTTCCATATTAAAACCAAAATCCCTCAAGGTTTGCCTCATCCATAACAATTGTGCACAACAACTTCCCGCGGCAATATATTCGGCTTCGGCGGTGGATAGAGCTACTGAATTTTGTTTCTTTGAGGACCAAGATACTAGTGATCTACCTAGAAATTAACAAGTCCCCGAGGTACTTTTTCTATCCACTTTACAACCCGCATAATCAGCATCCGAATAACCAATAAAATCGAAATTTGATCCTTTAGGATACCAAAGCCCTAGATTAGGTGTGTGAACTAAATATCTAAGAATTCTTTTCATGGCTACTAGGTGGCACTCTCTCGGAGCGGCTTGAAACATTGCACACATGCACACACTAAGCATAATATCGGGCCTAGATGCACAAAGATAGAGTAAAGAACCTATCATAGATCGATATACCTTTTGATCTATCACATTACCTTCTTCATTTAAGCCGAGATGTCCGTTTGTTGTCATGGGTGTATGGATTGGTTTAGAGTTTTCCATGTCAAACTTCTTGAGTGTATCCTTGATATATTTTTTTTGGCATAAGAATGTTCCTTCCTTGAGTTGTTTGATTTGAAACCCGAGAAAGAACTTTAGCTCGCCCATCATGGACATTTCAAACCTTTTTGTCATTAACCTACTAAATTCCTCACAAAAGTTTTTATTAGTAGATCCAAATATAATGTCATCGACATATACTTGACATACAAATAAGTCATTATCAACATATTTTATGAAGAGAGTAGGATCGACTTTACCAATTTCAAAACCCTTTTTATTAAGAAAATCCTTAAGACATTCATACCATGCTCTAGGTGCTTGCTTAAGCCCGTAGAGCGCCTTATGAAGCTTGTATACATGTGTAGGGTTCTTGTCATCTTCCATCCTTGGCGGTTGCTCGACATAAACTAGTTCGGCAATTGGACCATTTAGGAAAGCACTCTTGACGTCTATTTGATAAAGCTTGAAATCATGGTGAGTAGCAAATGCAACCAAAATACGAATTGACTATAATCTAGCAACGGGAGCATAAGTCTCACCAAAATCCAAACCTTCAATTTGAGTGAATCCTTGAGCTACCAATCGAGCTTTGTTTCTTGTGACAACTCCGTTTTCATCTTGTTTGTTGCGGAAGACCCATTTAGTTCCTATCACGTTTTGATTAGGTCTTTCCACTAGTGACCATACTTTGTTCCTAACAAAGTTGTTGAGCTCTTCATGCATTGCCATTATCCAATCCGGATCCTTTAATGCATCTTCCACCTTCAAAGGTTCCAAAGTAGACACGAAGGAGTAAAATTCACAAAAATTAGCTACTCTAGAGCGTGTAGTTACCCCCTTTTGGATATCACCAAGGATGTTATCGACGGGGTGATCTCTTTGGATGCTTTGATGCACTCTTGGATGCGGCATTTGAGATGTTTGTTGAATTGGCTCATTATCTTCAATTTGATCATCCTCCAATAGTTTGCTTGGACTATCTTGAGGAATGTCTTGGTTTTGATTTGAGGTAGGAGGCTCTACTTGTGTAGATGAATCATCTTAATGATCCTTTTCTTGCGGCCTCACTTCACCTATAGCGATCTTCTTTGATCGCAATGCTTGGCTCTTCCTCATTCTCTAACACATTTAAATCAACTTGCTCTACTTGAGAGCCGTTAGATTCATCAAATGTCACGTCTCTCGCTATTTCAACACAACCCGAGGTTTTGTTGAAAACGCGATAGGCGTAAGCATTTGATCCATATCCTAGCAAAAAGCCTTCATCAATTTTGGGTGCAAATTTAGAGTTCTTAGGCTTTTTGTTTAGGATAAAACACTTGCTACCAAAAACTCTAAAATATTAAATATTTGGTTTGTTACTGGTGAGGAGTTCGTATGCCGTCTTCTTCAAAATCTGGTGGAGATATAATTGGTTGATTGCATGACAAGCGGTGTTTACGGCTTCCGCCCAAAAATGATCGGAGACTTTGTATTCATCAAGCATTGTTCTTGCCATCTCAATCAATGTCCGATTCTTCCTTTCTACAACGCCATTTTGTTGAGGAGAGTATGGAGTGGAGAACTCGTGCTTGATCCCTTCATCATCAAGGAATTCTTCGACTTGAGTGTTCTTGAATTCGCTTCCATTATCGCTTCGAATCTTCTTAATTTTTAACTCGAATTCATTTTGGGCTCTTCTTGCAAACTTCTTGATTATCCCATGTGTCTCACTTTTCTCTTGCAAAAAGAATACCCACGTGAAGCGTGAAAAATCATTAACAATGACTAAACCATATTTGTTACCTCCGATGCTTATATAAGCCACGGGTCCGAAGAGGTCCATGTGTAGAAGCTCCAACGGTCTTGTCGTTGTCATGATGTTCTTTGCGGGATGACACGCTCCAACTTGCTTTCCGGCTTGACAAGCACTACAAATCCTATTTTTCTCAAACTCAAGTTCGTTAGTCCGATGATGTGATCCCCTTTGAGAAGTTTGTCGAGATTTCTCATGCCAACATGTGCTAGCCGGCGATGCCATAACCAACCCATACTAGACTTTGCCATTAAGCATGTTTGAAGTTTGGCGCTATTTGTATTGAAATCAACCAAATAGAGCTTACCCTTCAAATATCCTTTAAAGGCAATTGAGGAATCATCTCTTCTAAAGACGGTCACATATATATTAGTAAATAAACAATTGTAGCCCATTTCACAAAGTTGTGATACGGACAACAAGTTGTAATTTAGAGATTTAACTAGAAGAACATTGGAAATGGAATGATCATTAGAAATAGCAATTTTACCTAATCCCATTACCTCACCTTTACCATTATCACCAAACACAATATTTTCATATTGTGACCCTTTCTCATCAAAAGATGAAAACATTTTCTTTTCTCCGGTCATGTGGTTTGTGCAACCACTATCAAGCACCCAACTTGATCCACCGGAGGTATAATCCTACAAGAGCACATTAGATCTTGTTTTTAGGTACCCAAATCTTTTTGGGTCCTTGCATGTTAGTGATTAAAACCTTCGGTACCCACACCTTTTTCTTACTCTTTTCCTTTGAGTTGTGGGCACCGATAAGGAAAGCAACCACTATACCACGGTGGTTTCTCCTCAACTCATAAGAAGCATAGTGAATAGATTGTGATGCATATTGTTGAGGACGCTTTTTCGGCTCTTGCGTGGTCTTAATGACTTGTGTGGTGGTCAATGGTTGATTGCTTTTCCCTTTGACAAACTTGATGCATTCTTTACCTTTCACCACCACACGGTCATTTTCTTTGCATTCATACTTATCATATCCTAGCCCTTCCTTATTTTTGTTTCCACGACTGTTGATGGTCTTGTAAAGGGTGTAACACCCCGGCATTTAATATGCCTGAATGCTACCAAACATAAGCTAAACAACATCTAAATATCACATTTAACATAAAATTCCAGCAAAGGCGCATAGGCTAAAAACCGAGATTTCGGCAGCACCTCCTTTGTTTAAACATGAATTTAAGGAGCAACAACAGTATAGCATTATAAAGCAATATGAGAGACATCTAAAACAGCAATAAATAGAGTCTTAACGACAATATAAGACTAACATCAAGCACTCAAAGTCTCCAAGTGTCAAACGAACAATAAATCTCTCATAAACAAGCTAAGACTTAAATCAATGATCATCACACGCAATTTATTATCAAACAAATAGAATGACTTGGGGAAACAATATGGTGAAGCTACGTGTGGGCGTGTGACTATTCCACTTTCCCGCATGCCGTTCTCATGGTACCTAAAATAACAAGAAAACACAAGCGTGAGTTCGAAACTCAGCAAGCATATTGCAATGGATAATAAGAGCAATGACAAGACAATATTACGCTACAACTCATATAGCATCTCAATCTTTGAACACAAAAAAACCATCATCATCACTATGCATGAATGCAATGCAATGCTCACATCTCCTTGGAAACTCATACCGGTATGGTTGAGTACACACCCGTCGGTGTGCACCCTCTCCCCCCTTCCATCCCGAAGATGGAGGGTGCCTACTCCTCGCTTCCATTCACCACGTGAATGGAATCACGATGTAGGTCTTACTCAATGGCGTTCCGGACTAGTCATAACTTTCTCACCGGCCTTTCCCGGATTAGTTAATGACTTTCTCACCGCCCTCGCCCCATCTCATGTCATGCATGCAACTATGCCAATTATCATATTTCACATGTACATAAACATATGGCATCTCATCATGACAAATATTAACATATGGCATCGAATCATGATAATCATACTCAATATATCATTGGAAAACAGTATGCATGGCAAGTAATCATAGCATGTATTCAGACTTTCATCTAATCTCACAAGCAATTTACGATCCGTTATTCAATACAACACACTTGCCTCAACCGTGGGCGACGGAATCGTGGGAAGTAGAGGGCACTCCCGGTGTCACACCACCTGCACAACGGCATCACACACTCTCAATAATGCCCACAAAACAGTACACAAATCCCCATCTCACCCGACATTGCCCACTACTCGCAAAACCTAAAAACAGAGGTTCTGTCCCGGCGGGACAGCAGCCTTGCAAAGGCCATAACTTGAGTTCTGGGACTCCAAATCGATTAAACGAGTACACCGTCGTGAAGCTTAGGAAATTTCCCAACTTTTTCTAGTTATAGGGAAAGACTGATTCGGAATCTAATGTTCTTTAATCTAACGTTGAACACGAACTGTCTCAATCTCGTCACAGATTTGACAGCGCTCGGTAAAACAGCCATAACATCCAAACGGCTGGGCGGAATTTCAATTTCTTTATATGCACGGAAATATAATAAAATTATCTACAACTTCCTAGAAGTCCGTACGACCAGATTCCAAATCTAAATTGGCGAAAATGCCTGCGCTAGCTCGGGTCCCCAATCTGCCCGAACCAGAAACGTGGATACACCTCTAGTTTCCAACAAATCTACCCCAAGGCAGCACCTCCCTTGATCTAAAAACGTGGTAAACTCTCTAATCACAGTACCTAGCACATCCCCGAGGAGCCCCATGATCATACCTTCGTTGGACGCACGAGAACTCCACACGATCTCCTCGCTCCTCGCTCCTCTGGTGGATCCACAAGGTTGCAGGGGTGGGGAGACCACCCTAGGGCAGCAAGGGGATGGAGGAGAGGTGGGGAGATGGAGAGGTGGAGGGCGCACGGCAAGGGGGGCTTGGGGCACACGGCCAAGGGGGAACTTGGGGGCGCACGGCCAAGGGTTTGGGGAGGGGATGTGGGGCGCAAGGAATGGGTGGGGGCACACATAAAGGGCAGGGGGAGCCCTCCCACCAGCCCACAACATGGACTCCGTGTCCGGGAAGGTTTCCTAATCCATCCCACCAAAGCCCACAATCCCTCTTTAAGGCCCAAAAACCCCCCGGAAAGGCCCAAAACGGCCCGAAAACGATAATATCCTCCAATTCCTATGGTTTTAAACTTATTACCACATCTCATACTGTAATTAACCTTATCATGCATGCTAAAAGAGGTTACAACACTCCGTGGTGTCACAATCTTCCCCCCTTCAACAGGATTCGACCTCGAATCTAAACGCACCAACACGCAACCGAGCAAAACCGAAGATAGCTAGGTTTTCACATCACATACCTGAGGCGAAAAACTCGGGATACTTCTCGCGCATGCGAGACTCCAGCTCCCAAGTTGCTTCTCTCTCGGTCTGATGTGACCACAGGACCTTGACAAACTTAAGCGTCATATTCTTCATCACTCGCTCCGAAGTCCCCAGAATTTCCACAGGACGGGACTCGAAGGTGAGGTCCTGCTCAAGCACTAATGGTTCCAACGGAACCACCAACTCCGGATCATGCAAGTATTTCCTCAACAATGAGACATGGAACACATTATGCACACCTTGCATGGATTCCGGTAGCTCCAAACGATAGGCCAGCCTACCCACACGGGCGATGATAGGAAAAGGCCCAACATACCTTGGACTGAGCTTTCCTTTGGTGCCAAAACGCACCACACCCTTGGTGGGAGATACTCGCAAGAGTACGCTATCACCCACCTCAAACTCCAAGTCTCGCCGCCTCACATCAGCATAGCTTTTCTGCCTGCTCTGCGCTGCGAGAAGGTTCTGCCGTACCTCCGCCACGCGATCAACAGTCTGCTGAACCCAATCCGGTCCAAGAACTGCTCTCTCGCCCACTGCATCCCAACAAAGTGGCGATCTGCACTTCCGGCCATACAGTACCTCATAAGGAGCAGCCCGGATGCTGGAATGATAGCTGTTATTGTAAGCAAACTCCGCAAGAGGCAAATGATCCTCCCAGCTACCTTTCCAAGCCATCACATAGGCCCTGAGCATGTCTTCCATAGTCTGGATGATGCGCTCAGACTGCCCATCCGTCTGAGGGTGAAAGGCGGTACTAAGGTGAAGCTGCGTACCCAAAGCACTCTGCAAACTCTCCCAGAACTTGGAGATGAACTTCGCATCCCGATCAGAAATAATGGTCTTGGGCACACCGTGCAGTCTCACAATCTCCCGCACATAGATGGGAGCCAACTCGCTCGCTGAATTGGTAGTGCGGATAGGAATGAAATGCGCAGACTTGCTGAGACGGTCCACCACAACCCAAACAGCATCCTTCCCTCGTGGAGAACGAGGTAAACCAACCACAAAATCCATGGAGATGTCATCCCATGGCCACACAGGAATCTCCAATGGCAGCAACAGACCGGCGGGACGCTTATGCTCAGCTTTGATCTTCTGACAGATCCCACAAGACGCCACATACTTGGCAATATCCACTCTCATCCTCTTCCACCGTAAATTCTTCTTCAAGTCCTCAGTACATCTTGGTCTCCCAGGATGGACCGTGTCTGGTGCGATGAGCTTCTTTCGAGAATGTCTTCCTTCACTTGAGATTTACGAGGCACGCATGCCTGACGGCCCTGAAACCTCAAAGCTCCCGCATCATCAACGGTAAAGTCTCCGATCTTGCCATCCCCAAGGCGTTTCCTACTTTCTTTGGAGCAAACGGTCATCTTCTTTGTGCCTCCCGCACATGCTCGGGAATCGCCGACTCAAGAATCAATCGAGTTTCAGCTTGCATGGTCCCCGCATAAGCGATGGGAGACCCCCAAACGCTCAAAATCAGCAACAAGACAATCAACAACAGGGGCATTGTCTTGCGATCGAGAGCGTCGGCCACCACATTTGCCTTCCCGGATGATCTTGGATTGTGAGGTCATAATCCTTTATCAATTCTAGCCACCTCCTCTGCCTCAAGTTCAAATCTTTACGAGTAAAGATGTACTTGAGGCTCTTGTGATCGATGAAAATGTCACAAGACTCGCCGTCTGAGTAATGCCTCCATATCTTCAATGCAAACACCACGGCGGCTAGCTCAAGATCATGCGTGGGATAGTTCTGCTCATGCTTTTTCAACTGCCTCGATGCATAAGCAATCACCTTGCCATCTTGAATGAGCACACAACCAAGTCCCAAACGAGAAGCATCAGAATAAACAGTGAAGCGCTTCCCCGGCTAGGGAAGGGTAAGAACAGGAGCAGTCACTAACTTCTCCTTCAAAGTGTAGAAACTGTGCTCACACTCTGCAGTCCACTGAAATTTCATCCCCTTCTGAGTCAGCTGCGAAAGTGGCTTGGCAATGATAGAGAAATCCTGCACAAAACGCCGATAGTAGCCAGCCAACCCAAGGAAACTACGCACCTCTTTGACATTGGAAGGCCTCTTCCAATCCAAAACCGCTGAAACTTTGCTAGGATCTACAGATATGCCCTCTGGATTGATGATGTGGCCAAGAAAACCCACTTCTGAAATCCAGAACTCGCACTTTTTCAGCTTTGCAAAGAATTGATTCTCCCTCAAAACACTCAGCACCAGCCTCAAATGCTGCTCATGCTCTTCTTCTGATTTAGAGTAAACCAGAATGTCATCGATGAACACTACCACAAACTCATCAAGGTACTTGTATAGCATAATGTTCATCGCCTCCATAAAGACAGCAGGAGCATTAGTTAGTCCAAAAGACATAACTTTAAATTCATAATGCCCGCATTTCCAGAGGAGAAAGCGATCTTCTCAATGTCCTGCTCCCTCACACGGATCTGATTGTACCCGATCGAAGATCAATCTTGGAGAACACCTTTGCTCCCTTCAGTTGGTCAAACAGATCCTCGATGCGAGGCAAAGGATACTTGTTCTTGACTGTCACTTGATTAAGAGCACGATAATCAATGCACATACGCCAACTTCCATCCTTCTTCGAGACGAAGAGGACGGGTGCTCCCCATGGCGAAACGCTACGCCGAATAAAGCCCTTGGCCAACAGATCCTCCAACTGCTTCTTCAACTCGTCTTGAAAAGGACGAGCCAAGCGGTATGGAGAGATAGAAATAGGTCGAGTGCCAGGAACAAGATCAATACGAAACTCCACATTCCTCACAGGAGGTAGACCAGGAAACTCGTCAGGGAACACATCAACAAACTCCTTCACTACGTAAATCTCCTCGGAAATCGAAGAAGATGGTTTCTCAGACAAAGTCATGAGGAAACCCAACAGCCTCAAACGCCGACTAGAAAACAAACTAGTCAAAGCAAAGACGGAACTGGAGGGTATACTGCCCTGAAAGGTCAACTCTACCCCGGACGGGGCCTGCAAGGCAACTGTCTTCCAGTAACAACAGATCTTAGCATGGTACTGATGCAGCCAGTCCATGCCCAAAATAACATCAAAAGGAGCCAACTGGATCACCATAAGATTGGCAAAGAAAACCTCATCATCAATGGCAATGGTGCAACCAGGGCAAACCAAAGAACTAGCAATCAAACCCCCAGGAAAACTGACTAGCACAGACTCAGAAATCCGCTGAACTCCCAACTTAGCTCTACTAGCAAACTCAGACGACACAAAGGAATAGGATGCTCCGGAATCAAACAGAACAAAGGCATCAACGGAATCCACGAGCAGAATACCTGAAACCACCTCTAGATGCCCGGCTGACTCGGCGGTCGGCAGAGCGTACACTCCTGGTGGCGCCGAGACAGTAGGAGCCCCAACTCCAGGCCGATGCCCCAACAAAGCTGGGGGCGGAGGAGGCAACTGAGGAGGAAGCAGGCATTGCGGGCACCCGATGCGCTGGTGGCGCCCACGCAAAGGACGGCTGAGAAACAGGAGCAGCCATCATGTGCACCGATCCTCTGGAGGACGCCGCTGGAGTGGGAGGAGAAGGCACCGTCTCCCACTTGATGATGCTACCGGGATTCATCCGGCAGACTCGTCCCATGTGGCCGGGCTTGCCACAGTGGTTGCAACTCATGGTCCAACCACACTCTGAAGCACGGTGCTCACCACCGCACTTAAAGCACTTCATGCCCTGCCCGGGCACAGGACGAACAGTCGCTCGCGAAGACGACTGGGGCGGCCCCATCTTGGCCCCGGAGGAGGAGCCCTGTCCTCCCTTGAACTTCTTGAAGGTGGGTCGCTGAGAAGACCCACCTCCTCCACCAAAGGTCCTCTTCTGGCCCCCGCCTGGGGCCGTAGGAACCCCTGAACCACCCGAGTTTTGCTTCTCCCGGGAGAGCTCCAACTCGAGCTCCATGCCCTTCGCTTGCTCCACCACGGAGCAGAAGTCACGAGGGACAGTCGCCCCCATGACAACTCTGAACTCCTGGTTGAGGCCCCTACGGAACCTCCTCGCCTTCTCCTTGTCGTCGGCTGCCACGGCCGGCACGAAGCGTACCACGCTGTTGAACTCCACCTCATACTCTGCGACCGACCTCTTTCCCCGGGAAAGAGTCGTCAGAGTATGCTCGATCCTCTCAAGAAAAGACTCCGGGTAGAACTTGGCTCGGAAGCGAGCCACAAAGTCCTCCCAGGTGACTGGACCAAGATCGGAGGTTCTAGCAGCCAGAACCCCTTCCCACCAGATATCAGCTTGGCCTTTCAGCTGAAAGGCCACAAAGCGAGCCCTCTGGACCGAGGTCAACTCTAGGACCTCAAACTGCCTCTCCATGTACCGCAGCCAATCTGCGGACTGGATCGGCGTGCCTGCTCCGTCAAAAACGTCAAGACGGAGGGACATCCACTCCCGGAGACTCATCCTCGGCTCCGGCGCAGCGGGGGCAACAACTGGGGCCACTGCAGGGAGAGGCACAACAGCAGGGGCTGCCCGCAATCGCCGGGCGTAGCTCTGAATCTCCTCTGCAGAGCCTGAACTAAATCATCATTGGCGGCGGGCACCGCCCGACCGTCTGGTGGAAGCTCCTCCCGAGCTGGCCCACGAGCATTAAGCGAAAAGCTACCCTCGAGAACAGACTCCTCAACTCCCTGGGAGCCTCGCCCTGGCCTCCATAGCCCACAGCGTCCACGGCCTCTACCCCTCGGCATGGTCGCTTGCATGCATAACGATCCAAACACCAAATCATAAACACAAGATCATACAATAAAGAAAATGTATCAAACATCATCATAGCATAGTCTTCATCAAATAATTAATCGCAATGCAATGATGAACCAAAACCCCAACCTCTTTGTGCAACCAAGTGTGTCAAATTTTTAGATTAGTTATACCACTTTTTGCAAGTTTTAATGCTTCTATCCTATAACAAAGTTTTAGTTAGAACCTAAGCCATGTTTCTAAGTTATTCCACATCATATTTTAGTTGCAACTTAAGGTATAACACTAAAATACTTATTCCAAGGACCTACAGCCCGCTCGATACCAATCAGTAACACCCAAAGATTTAATATGCCCTGAATGCTACCAAACATAAGCTAAACAACATCTAAATATCACATTTAACATAAAATTCCAGCAAAGGCGCATAGGCTAAAAACCGAGATTTCGGCAGCACCTCCTTTGTTTAAACATGAATTTAAGGAGCAACAACAGTATAGCATTATAAAGCAATATGAGAGACATCTAAAACAGCAATAAATAGAGTTTTAACGACAATATAAGACTAACATCAAGCACTCAAAGTCTCCAAGTGTCAAACGAACAATAAATCTCTCATAAACAAGCTAAGACTTAAATCAATGATCATCACACGCAATTTATTATCAAACTAATAGAATGACTTGGGGAAACAATATGGTGAAGCTACGTGTGGGCGTGTGACTATTCCACTTTCCCGCATGCCGTTCTCATGGTACCTAAAATAACAAGAAAACACAAGCGTGAGTTCGAAACTCAGCAAGCATATTGCAATGGATAATAAGAGCAATGACAAGACAATATTACGCTACAACTCATATAGCATCTCAATCTTTGAACACAAAAAAACCATCATCATCACTATGCATGAATGCAATGCAATGCTCACATCTCCTTGGAAACTCATACCGGTATGGTTGAGTACACACCCGTCGGTGTGCACCCTCTCCCCCCTTCCATCCCGAAGATGGAGGGTGCCTACTCCTCGCTTCCATTCACCACGTGAATGGAATCACGATGTAGGTCTTACTCAATGGCATTCCGGACTAGTCATAACTTTCTCACCGGCCTTTCCCGGATTAGTTAATGACTTTCTCACCGCCCTCGCCCCATCTCATGTCATGCATGCAACTATGCCAATTATCGTATTTCACATGTACATAAACATATGGCATCTCATCATGACAAATATTAACATATGGCATCGAATCATGATAATCATACTCAATATATCATTGGAAAACAGTATGCATGGCAAGTAATCATAGCATGTATTCAGACTTTCATCTAATCTCACAAGCAATCTACGATCCGTTATTCAATACAACACACTTGCCTCAACCGTGGGCGACAGAATCGTGGGAAGTAGAGGGCACTCCCGGTGTCACACCACCTGCACAACGGCATCACACACTCTCAATAATGCCCACAAAACAGTACACAAATCCCCATCTCACCCGACATTGCCCACTACTCGCAAAACCTAAAAACAGAGGTTTTGTCCCGGCGGGACAGCAGCCTTGCAAAGGCCATAACTTGAGTTCTGGGACTCCAAATCGATTAAACGAGTACACCGTCGTGAAGTTTAGGAAATTTCCCAACTTTTTCTAGTTATAGGGAAAGACTGATTCGGAATCTAATGTTCTTTAATCTAACGTTGAACACGAACTGTCTCAATCTCGTCACAGATTTGACAGCGCTCGGTAAAACAGCCATAACTTCCAAACGGCTGGGCGGAATTTCAATTTCTTTATATGAACTGAGATATAATGAAATTATCTACAACTTCCTAGAAGTCCGTACGACCAGATTCCAAATCTAAATTGGCGAAAACGCCTGCCCTAGCTCGGGTCCCCAATCTGCCCGAACCAGAAACGTGGATACACCTCTAGTTTCCATCAAATCTACCCCAAGGCAGCACCTCCCTTGATATAAAAACGTGGTAAACTCTCTAATCACAGTACCTAGAACATCCCCGAGGAGCCCCATGATCATACCTTCGTTGGACGCACGAGAACTCCACACGATCTCCTCGCTCCTCGCTCCTCGGGTGGATCCACAAGGTTGCAGGGGTGGGGAGACCACCCTAGGGCAGCAAGGGGATGGAGGAGAGGTGGGGAGATGGAGAGGTGGAGGGCGCACGGCAAGGGGGGCTTGGGGCACACGGCCAAGGGGGAACTTGGGGGCGCACGGCCAAGGGTTTGGGGAGGGGATGTGGGGCGCAAGGAATGGGTGGGGGCGCACATAAAGGGCAGGGGGAGCCCTCCCACCAGCCCACAACACGGACTCCGTGTCCGGGAAGGTTTCCTAATCCATCCCACCAAAGCCCACAATCCCTCTTTAAGGCCCAAAAACCCCCGGAAAGGCCCAAAACGGCCCGAAAACGATAATATCCTCCAATTCCTATGGTTTTAAACTTATTACCACATCTCATACTGTAATTAACCTTATCATGCACGCTAAAAGAGGTTACAACACTCCGTGCTGTCACAATCTTCCCCGCTTCAACAGGATTCGACCTCGAATCTAAACGCACCAACACGCAACCGAGCAAAACCGAAGATAGCTAGGTTTTCACATCACATACCTGAGGCGAAAAACTCGGGATACTTCTCGCGCATGCGAGACTCCAGCTCCCAAGTTGCTTCTCTCTCGGTCTGATGTGACCACAAGACCTTGACAAACTTAAGCGTCATATTCTTCATCACTCGCTCCGAAGTCCCCAGAATTTCCACAGGACGGGACTCGAAGGTGAGGTCCTGCTCAAGCACTAATGGTTCCAACGGAACCACCAACTCCGGATCATGCAAGTATTTCCTCAACATTGAGACATGGAACACATTATGCACACCTTGCATGGATTCCGGTAGCTCCAGACGATAGGCCAGCCTACCCACACGGGCGATGATAGGAAAAGGCCCAACATACCTTGGACTGAGCTTTCCTTTGGTGCCAAAACGCACCACACCCTTGGTGGGAGATACTCGCAAGAGTACGCTATCACCCACCTCAAACTCCAAGTCTCGCCGCCTCACATCAGCATAGCTTTTCTGCCTGCTCTGCGCTGCGAGAAGGTTCTGCCGTACCTCCGCCACGCGATCAACAGTCTGCTGAACCCAATCCGGTCCAAGAACTGCTCTCTCGCCCACTGCATCCCAACAAAGTGGCGATCTGCACTTCCGGCCATACAGTACCTCATAAGGAGCAGCCCGGATGCTGGAATGATAGCTGTTATTGTAAGCAAACTCCGCAAGAGGCAAATGATCCTCCCAGCTACCTTTCCAAGCCATCACACAGGCCCTGAGCATGTCTTCCATAGTCTGGATGGTGCGCTCAGACTGCCCATCCGTCTGAGGGTGAAAGGCGGTACTAAGGTGAAGCTGCGTACCCAAAGCACTCTGCAAACTCTCCCAGAACTTGGAGATAAACTTCGCATCCCGATCAGAAATAATGGTCTTGGGCACACCGTGCAGTCTCACAATCTCCCGCACATAGATGGGAGCCAACTCGCTCGCTGAATTGGTAGTGCGGATAGGAATGAAATGCGCAGACTTGCTGAGACGGTCCACCACAACCCAAACAGCATCCTTCCCTCATGGAGAACGAGGTAAACCAACCACAAAATCCATGGAGATGTCATCCCATGGCCACACAGGAATCTCCAATGGCAGCAACAGACCGGCGGGACGCTTATGCTCAGCTTTGATCTTCTAACAGATCCCACAAGACGCCACATACTTGGCAATATCCACTCTCATCCTCTTCCACCAGAAATTCTTCTTCAAGTCCCTGTACATCTTGGTCTCCCCAGGATGGACCGTGTACGGGGTGCGATGAGCTTCTTTCAGAATGTCTTCCTTCACTTGAGATTTCTGAGGCACGCGCCTGACGGCCCTGAAACCTCAAAGCTCCCGCATCATCAACGGTAAAGTCTCGGCCTTGCCATCCCCAAGGCGTTTCCTACTTTCTTTGGAGCAACGGTCATCTTTGCTGTGCCTCCGCGACACGCTCGGGAATCGCCGACTCAAGAATCAATCGAGTTTCAGCTTGCATGGTCCCCGCAGCGAGGGAGACCCCCAAACGCTCAAAATCAGCAACAAGACAATCAACAACAGGGGGCATTGTCTTGCGACTGAGAGCGTCGGCCACCACATTTGCCTTCCCCGGATGATACTGGATTGTGAGGTCATAATCCTTTATCAATTCTAGCCACCTCCTCTGGCTCAAGTTCAAATCTTTCTGAGTAAAGATGTACTTGAGGCTCTTGTGATCAGTGAAAATGTCACACGGATCTGATTGTACCCCGACTGAAGATCAATCTTGGAGAACACTTTTGCTCCCTTCAGTTGGTCAAACAGATCCTCGATGCGAGGCAAAGGATACTTGTTCTTGACTGTCACTTGATTAAGAGCACGATAATCAATGCACATACGCCAACTTCCATCCTTCTTCGAGACGAAGAGGACGGGTGCTCCCCATGGCGAAACGCTACGCCGAATAAAGCCCTTGGCCAACAGATCCTCCAACTGCTTCTTCAACTCGTCTTGAAAAGGACGAGCCAAGCGGTATGGAGAGATAGAAATAGGTCGAGTGCCAGGAACAAGATCAATACGAAACTCCACATTCCTCACAGGAGGTAGACCAGGAAACTCGTCAGGGAACACATCAACAAACTCCTTCACTACAGAAATCTCCTCAGTGGAAACTGAAGAAGATGGTTTCTCAGACAAAGTCATGAGGAAACCCAACAGCCTCAAACGCCGACTAGAAAACAAACTAGTCAAAGCAAAGACGGAACTGGAGGGTATACCACCCTGAAAGGTCAACTATACCCCGGACGGGGCCTGCAGGGCA
Organism: Rhipidocladum racemiflorum; assembly: GCA_036346355.1. NCBI lineage: Eukaryota > Viridiplantae > Streptophyta > Magnoliopsida > Poales > Poaceae > Rhipidocladum > Rhipidocladum racemiflorum. Next base: position 52,367,433 of record CM070577.1, on the reverse strand, counting down.
ACTGTCTTCCAAAAACAACAGATCTTAGCACGGTACTGATGCAGCCAGTCCATGCCCAAAATGACATCAAAAGGAGCCAACTGGATCACCATAAGATTGGCAAAGAAAACCTCATCATCAATGGCAATGGTGCAACCAGGGCAAACCAAAGAACTAGCAATCAAACCCCCAGGAGAACTGACTAGCACACGACTGTAAATCCATGAACTCCCAACTTAGCTCTACTAGCAAACTCAGACGACACAAAGGAATAGGATGCTCCGGAATCAAACAGAACAAAGGCATCAACGGAATCCACGAGCAGAGTACCTGAAACCACCTCTGGATGCCCGGCTGACTCGGCGGTCGGCAGAGCGTACACTCCTGGTGGCGCCGAGACAGTAGGAGCCCCAACTCCAGGCCGATGCCCCAACAGAGCTGGGGGCGGAGGAGGCAACTGAGGAGGAGCAGACGGCTGCGGGCACCAGTACGCCGCTGGTGGCGCCCACGCAAAGGACGGCTGAGAAACAGGAGCAGCCATCATGTGCACCGATCCTCTGGAGGACGCCGCTGGAGTGGGAGGAGAAGGCACCGTCTCCCACTTGATGATGCTACCGGGATTCATCCGGCAGACTCGTCCCATGTGGCCGGGCTTGCCATAGTGGTTGCAACTCATGGTCCAACCACACTCTGAAGCACGGTGCTCACCACCGCACTTAAAGCACTTCATGCCCTGCCCGGGCACAGGACGAACAGTCGCTCGCGAAGACGACTGGGGCGGCCCCATCTTGGCCCCGGAGGAGGAGCCCTATCCTCCCTTGAACTTCTTGAAGGTGGGTCGCTGAGAAGACCCACCTCCTCCACCAAAGGTCCTCTTCTGGCCCCCGCCTGGGGCCGTAGGAACCCCTGAACCACCCGAGTTTTGCTTCTCCCGGGAGAGCTCCAACTCGAGCTCCATGCCCTTCGCTTGCTCCACCACGGAGCAGAAGTCACGAGGGACAGTCGCCCCCATGACAACTCTGAACTCCTGGTTGAGGCCCCTACGGAACCTCCTCGCCTTCTCCTTGTCGTCGACTGCCACGGCCGGCACGAAGCGTACCACGCTGTTGAACTCCACCTCATACTCTGCGACCGACCTCTTTCCCTGGGAAAGAGTCGTCAGAGTATGCTCCATCCTCTCAAGAAAAGACTCCGGGTAGAACTTGGCTCGGAAGCGAGCCACAAAGTCCTCCCTGTGTGATCGACCAAGATCGGGGTTCTAGCAGCCAGAACCCCTTCCCACCAGATATCAGCTTGGCCTTTCAGCTGAAAGGCCACAAAGCGATCCCTCTGGACCGAGGTTAACTCTAGGACCTCAAACTGCCTCTCCATGTACCGCAGCCAATCTGCGGACTGGATCGGCGTGCCTGCTCCGTCAAAAACGTCAAGACGGAGGGACATCCACTCCCGGAGACACATCCTCGGCTCCGGCGCAGCAGGCAACAATCGGGCCATCAGAGGGAGAGGCACAACAGAGGGCTGCCCGCACCGCCGGGCGCAGCTCCCGAATCTCCTCTGCAGAGCCTGAACTAAATCATCATTGGCGGCGGGCACCCCGCCCGACCGTCTGTTGAAGCTCCTCCCGCTGGCCCACGAGCATTAAGCGAAAAGCTACCCTCAAGAACAGACTCCTCAACTCCTGGGAGCCTCGCCCCTGGCCTCCATAGCCCACAGCGTCCACGACCTCTACCCTCGGCATGGCTGCTTGCATGCACAACCATCCAAACACAAAAACATAAACACAACATCATACAATCAAGAACATGGATCAAACATCATCATAGCATAGTCTTTATCAAATAATTAAGCGCAATGCAATTAGGGATGGAACTGGTACGGATATTTTCCGACCGACCGACCGACCGAATTGATTTGGATGATGATTTGGATAGTTTCACAGATATCCAGTTGATTTCTCGGATAAGGATATGGATACAGATAATTTACATGGATACGGATACGGATATGGAACACTGATTATCCGATGAATACGGAATATCCGAGTTTTTATTCGGATAATATCCGAATATGACATACGGATATTATCCGAATGAGAGGTGCTTCTATGCTCTTCCTTTTAAAAGTTGCACAACTATTAAAGCATGAATGAATGGTAGATGGTGATTACTTACCCATTTGCTTGCTTCAAGATTTGTGCAACTTGTACTAGAAGGAAGAGCATAGAAGCACCTCTCTATCCGAATAACACGTTTCAGAATAACACATTAACAATTTAACATGTTTCACTGTTTCAGAGACTGGGGTCTACATTGGATGACACGATATAATGTGTTCATGTGTTCTAGATGCTAATTTGGAGATATTTGGATAAAGGTGGTACAAAAATTGGCAAGTGGCGTTTCAGGAGGGCTACTTAGGATTCAAGAAGATATGCCACCGCAAATCATTTGGTTCAATTATTGCAATGGGGTACATTGTTACTCACAGAGTCACATGTATGACAAGCTAGGGATAAAAAGGCAAAAAAAAAAGACATACAAATATATTTCTTTTGGAATTTTGAATTTAAATTTGGACCGATTTTAGAAAAAAATTGAAATTGGATTTTAAAATATCCGACTAATATTATTCGTATCCATGTTGATTCCGATCCGTATTCGATCAGATTAAGAATCGATATTATCCTGTATAATTCGTATTCGATTCTGTATTCGACACTATTCGTATTCGATTATGTATTCGGTAAAAAATACGGATACGGATATGAATAGGACGATATTCGACCGTATCCGATCCGATCACATCCCTAAATGCAATGATGAACCAAAACCCCAACCTACTGTGCAACCAAGTGTGTCAAATTTTTAGATTAGTTATACCACTTTTTGCAAGTTTTAATGTTGCTATCCTATAACAAAGTTTTAGTTAGAACCTAAGCCATGTTTCTAAGTTATTCCACATCATATTTTAGTTGCAACTTAAGGTATAACACTAAAATACTTATTCCAAGGACCTACAGCCCGCTTTCGGCAGCACCTCCTTTGTTTAAACATGAATTTAAGGAGCAACAACAGTATAGCATTATAAAGCAATATGAGAGACATCTAAAACACCAATAAATAGAGTCTTAACGACAATATAAGACTAACATCAAGCACTCAAAGTCTCCAAGTGTCAAACGAACAATAAATCTCTCATAAACAAGCTAAGACTTAAATCAATGATGATCACACGCAATTTATTATCAAACTAATAGAATGACTTGGGGAAACAATATGGTGAAGCTACGTGTGGGCGTGTGACTATTCCCCTTTCCCGCATGCCGTTCTCATGGTACCTAAAATAACAAGAAAACACAAGCGTGAGTTCGAAACTCAGCAAGCATATTGCAATGGATAATAAGAGCAATGACAAGACAATATTACGCTACAACTCATATAGCATCTCAATCTTTGAACACAAAAAAACCATCATCATCACTATGCATGAATGCAATGCAATGCTCACATCTCCTTGGAAACTCATACCGGTATGGTTGAGTACACACCCGTCGGTGTGCACCCTCTCCCCCGTTCCATCCCGAAGATGGAGGGTGCCTACTCCTCGCTTCCATTCACCACGTGAATGGAATCACGATGTAGGTCTTACTCAATGGCGTTCCGGACTAGTCATAACTTTCTCACCGGCCTTTCCCGGATTATTTAATGACTTTCTCACCGCCCTCGCCCCATCTCATGTCATGCATGCAACTATGCCAATTATCATATTTCACATGTACATAAACATATGGCATCTCATCATGACAAATATTAACATATGGCATCGAATCATGATAATCATACTCAATATATCATTGGAAAACAGTATGCATGGCAAGTAATCATAGCATGTATTCAGACTTTCATCTAATCTCACAAGCAATCTACGATCCGTTATTCAATACAACACACTTGCCTCAACCGTGGGTGACGGAATCGTGGGAAGTAGAGGGCACTCCCGGTGTCACACCACCTGCACAACGGCATCACACACTCTCAATAATGCCCACAAAACAGTACACAAATCCCCATCTCACCCGACATTGCCCACTACTCGCAAAACCTAAAAACAGAGGTTCTGTCCCGGCGGGACAGCAGCCTTGCAAAGGCCATAACTTGAGTTCTGGGACTCCAAATCGATTAAACGAGTACACCGTCGTGAAGCTTAGGAAATTTCCCAACTTTTTCTAGTTATAGGGAAAGACTGATTCGGAATCTAATGTTCTTTAATCTAACGTTGAACACGAACTGTCTCAATCTCGTCACAGATTTGACAGCGCTCGGTAAAAAGCCATAACTTCCAAATGGTTGGGCGGAATTTCAATTTCTTTATATGCACGGAAATATAATGAAATTATCTACAACTTCCTAGAAGTCCGTATGACCAGATTCCAAATCTAAATTGGAGAAAACGCCTGCCCTAGCTCGGGTCCCCAATCTGCCCGAACCAGAAACGTGGATACACCTCTAGTTTCCATCAAATCTACCCCAAGGCAGCACCTCCCTTGATCTAAAAACGTGGTAAACTCTCTAATCACAGTACCTAGCACATCCCCGAGGAGCCCCATGATCATACCTTCGTTGGACGCACGAGAACTCCACACGATCTCCTCGCTCCTCGCTCCTCGCTCCTCGCTCCTCGGTTGGATCCACAAGGTTGCAGGGGTGGGGAGACTACCCTAGGGAATCAAGGGGATGGAGGAGAGGTGGGGAGATGGAGAGGTGGAGGGCGCACGGCAAGGGGGGCTTGGGGCGCACGGCCAAGGGGGAACTTGGGGGCGCACGGCCAAGGGTTTGGGGAGGGGATGTGGGGTGCAAGGAGGGGGTGGGGCGCACATAAAGGGCAGGGGGAGCCCTCCCACCAGCCCACAACACGGACTCCGTGTCCGGGAAGGTTTCCTAATCCATCCCACCAAAGCCCACAATCCCTCTTTAAGGCCCAAAAACCCCCGGAAAGGCCCAAAACGGCCCGAAAATGATAATATCCTCCAATTCCTATGGTTTTAAACTTATTACCACATCTCATACTGTAATTATCCTTATCATGCACGCTAAAAGAGGTTACGACACTCCGTGGTGTCACAAAGGGCGTCCTTGAATTGATAAGTCTTGATGCAACCGTACTTTACCAAAGCAATCAATCTCTCGTTTTCCCTTTTTAATACTTGCACAAGTTGAGAATTTGAAGCGCAAGCATTAACGTCAATGTTGTAGCAACGAGAGCAACCATTACTAGTGGAAGGAATAGAAACCATTGAGGAATTAACAATTGGAGAGTTATGATCATTAAGAGACTCAAATTGCACCTCAAGAGCTTGAAGATTGTTTTCCAAACTAATGACATTTTCTTGAAGTGATTCATTTGAACTCTTAAGAATTGTGATTGAATTGTTAGCCAAATCAAGATCTTTGGTTAGCAATTCAATTTTCTCATTTTTTGTTGCGAGGAGCTTCTCAAAAGCAAGATTTCTCTTCTTTTCACAAATTAGCAATTCTTCTTGCTTTTCAAGAGTCTCCTCTTGGTTATCTATTCGTTTCAATAGTTTATTGATTTTTGCAATGGTAGATTTGTTTAAGTTGCAAAACAAAGCATCATCATCATCATCATCATCATCGCTATCTAATTCACTATCACTACTAGGGGGTTTTGTTTTAGCCATTACCTTGCGCCCTTTGGCCATAAGACAAATAGGCGCGTCGTGGTCGGAGTTGTTGTCGCTCAATTCCCCGAAGAGTGACTTGGTTGGTGGAGCGGCTTCTATGGCGAGGGTGGCAACTCCTTCATCATCGGTGTCGGTGTCGGTGTCACAGTCATTTGAATCCCATTCTTCTCTAATATGAGCTCGCCCGGAGTACTTCTTCTTATAAGTCTTGTTCTTCTTATGCGGCTCATTCTTCTTGGGCTCGTTGGAATTGTTCTTCTTTTTCGAACAATCGGCGATGAAGTGTCCAACTTCACCGCACTCATAACAAGCTCCTTTTGTGTTTCTTCTTCTTCTTGATTTCTCGTTGTAGTTCTTTTTGTATTTGCTTGATCCATCATACTTGAGGAACTTCTTGAATTTCCTCACAAATAGTGCCAAATCTTCTCCATCATCGCTCTCATCTTCCTCTTCATCACTTGAGGTTGATTCTTCCTTTTTACTTGCGTTCAAGGCTATCTCCTTTGATCTTGAGCTCGAACTTTGCTTGGCAAGATTTTTCACTTCCTTTGCTTCCTCTTCCATGAGCTCGTGTGAGAGGATTCTACCAAGAACATCATTTGGGGTGAGCCTCTTCAAGTCCTTTCGCTCTCGTATGAGTGTTACGAGAGTCGAATTCCTTGGAGCAAAGGCTCTTAACATTCTCTTCACCACAACATGACCCGTCATTTCTTTGCTTCCAAGCCCTCGAATTTTGTTGACAAGGATCATCAAGCGATCATACATTTGTTGCGGAGTTTCATCATCATTCATAACAAATCTCCCCAACTTGCCTTCAAGCAATTCAATTCTTGATTCCCTCACACTCGATGTTCCTTCATGAACTACTTGGAGTGTATCCCATATTTCTTTGGCTTCTTCTAAGCCATCCACTTTGTTGAACTCCTCGGGACTCAATGCTGCAAGCAACACGCTCGCAGCTTGTGCATTGCGGTGGATATTTTGTTCTTGGTCCGGTGTGAGCTCCACGTCGTCTTCCGGCATATCTAAACCTGCACACACAATCTTCCAAACACTAGGATGGAGAGGCATTAGATGCATTTTCATCTTGTGCCTCCAAGCGGAATAATACGTGCCATCGAAAAATGGTGCATGCCCGGAGGGCACGGTAATATAGGAATGAGAAGAAGCGGTATTCAACTTTTCATAATTAAAAGGAATTTGCACTCCCTGCGATGACGTTGAAGTGTCACCTTCCTTGGTCTTCCCGGGAGTTCCATGTCCGGCCTTTGGACTCCCCTCTTCACCCGACACGACAACCTTCAACCCGGTGTTGGCCATCACGTTTCCTTCAAGCGGTTAAGCCTTCGAGAAGGTTAGGCTCTGATACCAATTGAAATGATGAGAAAGTTTCCTAGGGGGGGTGAATAGGCAATTTTTAAAATTAAAACTAAAATCGTCGCAAAGGAAAGAGCATCGGAACTTCCGATGCAATATCGGAACTTCCGATACTCGTTCGGAATGTCCGATAGACTTTGATAAAGAAGACTACCTACTAGGGGCAACGAGCTTGAAAAGTAATCTGAGAGATTAAAAACAGTACAACAAAGATTCAGATAGATATAGTCACAAGGAAATGAGCTAAAGTAAATTAAGTGGAGCGACAAAGATTTGTTCCCGGAGTTCGGATTCTTGAGGGAATCCTACGTCTCCGTTGAGGAGGCTCTAAGAGCCGGGTCTTTTCCAACCCTATCCTCCCAAACCTCGATCACACTTGAGGCTTGGTTCCACTATTGGATCCTTTCCTTTCGGAGGCGGAACCGGCCTTCACAAACTTCTCACGGCGTCCCACAACCTTCGGGAGCTCGTGAGTGACGCCTAGCCGTCTAGGAGTCCTTCAACCTCCAAGAGTAACAAATGCACCGTTTGAACGATCTTGGAGAAACACTCTAATGCTCAAGATCTCAATCCTAGTCCTCACTCTCTAGATGATCCCTAAGATCAAAGAGGAGGGCTCAAGACAAAGCTAGAAAGTGCTCAAAGTGCTCAAGAGTTCTGCCAACAAGATTGTGTAACCCTTCAAAGGGTGAGCAGTGGGGTATTTATAGATTCTTGCAAAAACTAGCCGTTATACCCCCACTCTTCCACATATCGGAACTTCCGATATTAACATCGGAATGTCCGATATGTGCAAACTTTCAGAACTCAAGCGCACTCCAACAGTCGAAACAAGATGCATCGGAACTTCCGATGTTGAAATCGGAACTTCCGATGTTCTCAGAAAACCACTTTGCCAAAATCTTCTAAGTCCATATCGGACTGTTTGATAGGTGTATCGGAATCTCCGATGTTTCCAAAGAGTACCCTATTTCAGGTTTGAACGCATCGGAACTTCCGATGTTACAAATCGGAACTTTCGATCTTTACAGAAGGCATCCTGAAAGATGTCAAACTTGTATCGGAACTTCCGATCCAACGATATCGGAATGTCCGACCCAGTTTACACGCATCGGATTAAGCACACATGCACATCGGAATATCTGGTATTATCGGAACTTTCGATATGAAATCGTAATGTCCGACTTGATCTAAAAGCAACACATATTCTGGTGCAAGTGCGGTGACTTAGAGACTCTAGGTGGATTAAATTGACATTCATCTGAGCATAGAGACTTCTCTAGATCAATTACGATGCATTCCTCTTGATAGTACAGCATTTCTACGACTCAAAATATAAAACGAAAATAAGCAATGCCGTGTTTCTTGCGTGATCCTGTTTGAGAGTATCCTTCGCACGTGGATGATCTCATTTTGGGACTTTTACCTGTTCACAAGCTTATTGAATACATTAGTCCCTTTAATCGTTTGTCATTAATCAACCAAAACTCATTTAGGGGCCTAGATGTACTTTTATCCTCCCTCCCGCTTGCGTACGTCCACAGCTCTCCCCTCGTGCCCCGTCATGAACTCTTGATCCAACCTACGACCACGGCCCCTGTCTCCTCGGCGATGGTCATCTGCAATGCCACAATGTACTCCTTGGTTCCTCGACCGATCCAGCTGTGTCCTCACCCAATTGGCCGCCTCCGCGTGTGCTTGCCTTGTTCCGCCTCGCCCTCGACTGATTGCGATGAGGTGGTCAGTCGGCCCAGATCAATCCCTACTCGAGTAGCCTTGCCCTCTCGGCCTCCTCCTCGCTGCCTCTACCTCCCAAATCCGGTAGTTGCCGCCTGCGCCATCCCCACGGCTGAGGATGGAGGGCATCTCGGCATGAAGGACCCGAGGCGTGCAGTACCGCTGAACTTCGCCCAAGTGGCATCGGATCGAGTCACGCGGCTGATTCTTTAATGCGAGATCGCGCCCAATCGGTAATGTGGGCTCTTATCCCTTCGTTTCTCGTGAATTTTAGCCTAGTTCGCACGGCTCCGCCTTTAATTTCTGCTATTTTTGCTCGGTTTGTTGTGGTTGCAGAATGTGAAATTTGTGATAATTGCCTAGAGGGAGGGTGAATAGGCTATTGAAAATTTAAACTAAATTAATCGCAGCAGAAAAACAATCAGAACTTTTGATAAGAAGATCGGAACTTCCGGAGAAATATCGAAACTTCTGATATACTATCGGAATATCCGAACAGAACCGGGAACAAGCGAGTAGACAATGAAATCTAGTGAACTTCAATTTGTTTCTACTCCAATCTAGTACAGGGTAAAGCATGTGAACGAGACAAGACTAGCAACTAGAGTAGAGCTCAAAATAAGGAGATTAAATTCAAATTCACTAGAGTAATCTAATCAAAGAGACAAGGAATTTGTTCCCGGAGTTCGGATCCTTGAGGGGATCCTACGTCTCTGTTGAGGAAGTTCACAAAGAGCCTGGTCTTTTCCAACCCTTTCCTCCCAAACCTCAGTCACACTTGAGATTTGGTTTCACTTTTTGATTTCTTCCTTTTCGGAGGCGAAATCGGCCTTCACAAACTTCTCTCGGCTATCCACAATCCTCGGGAGCTCGTGAGTGACGCCTAGCCATCTAGGAGTCCTTCAACCTCCAAGAGTAATGAATGCAACTTGAAACCAATCTTGGAGATGATCTCCAATGCTCAAGAATGTCTCTATCTTGCTCTTAGCTCTAGATCTTGTTCGGCCCTCACTCTTTAATTTGATCACTAAGATCAAAGAGGAGAGGAAGAAAAAGAGAACTCAAGAAGTGTATTGAATGCTCAAGAGACACCACAGCTAAAAAGCTAGACTCATTTAACAGGGGTGGAGGGGTATATATAGGATTGGGCAAAGACTAGCCGTTATCCCTCCACTCAGCCACATATCAGAACTTCCGATGTGGACATTGGAACATCCGATGTCTAATTCTCCAGAAAATCAACTGGCTTAAACGGTCAAAAATCACATATCAGACCATTCAATATTTACGATCAGAATGTCCGATATGTCCAGAGAGCTACTTTTGAAAAACAATTTCAAAACGATTCTAAGTCAGCATCGGAATGTCCGATGCATAGATCGGAACTTTCGATCTGTCCAGAGTGTACCCTTTTTAGATTCTATATGGATCGAAACATCCGATCAAAAACATCGGAACTTCCGAAGTGTCTAGAGAGTACCCTAAACTTTTCAAGCACATATTAGAACTTTCGATGTATACATCAGAATATCTGATGTGTCCAGAGAGTGCACAAAACGATTACACCGGACGGTCTGATACATTAGTCCCTCAATCGTTTGTCATTAATCATCCAAAACATGCTAAGGGGCCTAGACGCACTTTCAGAATGGCGCAGAGCAATTGGGAAGCGGATAAGATGTGAGTTGTTTCCAAGTGTTTTTGGGCTAGTTTCTGTGACTTCTTTGCTATTCTATTGCGATTAATTTCCGATGTCGGTGGTGCAGGCTTGATGCATATATCTATGACTATTTTCTCAAGAGGAGCTTTCACACAACGGCCAATGCGTTCATGGCAGAGGGGAGGGTTGCTGCCGATCTAGTCGGTAATCATCCCTGCTGCTTCTCTAGATGATTCCTTTTGCTAATTTTTGCTGGGCTAAGTTTGATTTGCGAAGAGAGTTTGTGGATATAGGTGAGTTTATGGCTCTAGGTGGGATGGAAATTCAGAATGTGAAGTGGAGTGGTAGAGTCTTAAGCTTAAGTTGGACTGAGAATTTGCTAAATAGGGTTGGTAATTCGAAATCTGAATTGATCTAGAGGGTAGTTTTGAGCCAAATCAGGTCAGAGAATCCAAACTTTCAATGGGCTTTGCGGAGTTTTGAGCAAAATTTAGGCACAGAAGAAGATTTCGAGCTAAAGTAAGATGATTAGGAGAGCTTCGAGCTAAAGTAAGGTGGGGATTTTGAAAATTGAAGAGGATTTCGAGAGGTTTGAGGTTAGGCTGGCTGAATAACTCTCACAAGATTCATTCCCAAAGACAAACAGTAGTCTTCATTAGCTATCGTTACTGAGAGGCGACAAGATTGGCAGTGCACTTGTGATTTGGACATTTTTGCATGCTCTTATACACATCTTAGTTTGGTAAAGGTAATAATTAATTATGCCTGTGTTCCATGATCTAACTAACTTTTATGGTGATTTGGTTTGTTGGGAGTATTTTATATGTCTGATTTCTCCATGCTGTGAATTTCTGAGGAATGTTTCTTTTCCAGGCACTAACTCCTCACATGCAAACCCTGGTGGAAGGTTTGTCAACCCCGAAGGATGGGAGAGTGTTAGGTCTTGCTTTGGGTGATCTGCAACAAGTCACCTTTTCTGTTAACCTGTGGAAGGCTGCATTTCATGATGCATTCAGCAGAATCTACCCTCTTCGTGCTGGTGGACATGAGTGTGGCTGTTTACCATTATTAGCAAAATTGGTATTCTTTGACATCCTTAGTTTGAAAAGAGTGTGCATATTTTGTTATTGGAAATGTACTTGTCGGTGATTAGATATTTCTATGATTACCATAGTACCCCGGCAGCCGGTTTCGGCCGACCATGCATACCTTCGGATGATGTCCCCGAGGATGATCCACGAGCATTGTTCGTCTAATTGGTCTGTCCTATTAGCTTAGGCTCGACGCTCGGCCTTGAGCATCTGTGCTCAAGGCCAGAGCATGCATGCTCGGCCTAAGCTCGTTCGCGAGATGTATGGTCGGGAGGGCGTCTCCGGCAGTTACGCCCGAATAGCGATAATCACGCCATGACATGGCGCTATTACACCCACGATGGGAACGTGGCGTAAATTAAGGCTTCAGTTATAGCCACGTTCGACGTAGTCAAATGCCCATTATTCGGCTGTAATTAGGCTAGATATTCTGATAAGCTATAAATACCTCCTATACATGTAAGGAGAGAGATAGAGAGGAAAAAAATACTAAGAAAGAGCTAGACTCACAATATATCAATGGAAACAACAAGCAATATCATGCCCACTAGAGTAGGGTTATTATCTCCTCAGTGAGAAGCCTGAACCGGTATAAACCCTTGTGTCATTCTCCCGAGTGTCTAGGCCAATCGAGCATTCTCCGGACGCAATCCCTTCATCAAAAAAGGGGACCGTGTTGATCCCACAATCAACAAATAAGCTCGACAGGAGCCCGTTCCCTAATCGTCGACAGCTGGCGCCGTCCGTGGGGATCAAAGACAGCTCCTTTTTGTGAAGAATCCCTGGAGATGCCTAATTCTCAAGATACTCGAGACCTCTACGGGTTCGGTGATGTCGAAGATGAAGATTTGTACTATGCCGACAAAGGTGTGGCTGGCATCACTGATCTCGAGGATCACACCGAACCCGGGAGCCTTTCCCCGGTGGCTGCAGTGCGAGACAAGTTTCTTCGCTCTTAGCGTGATACCCTCACAGATGATGAGGAGTACGACGGACTCTATGATGGTCTAGATATCCCAGATCATCTTGAGCCCGATCAAGTGACTGCATCACGTGGGGACACCATGATGTCGCCCTCATGGTCTTCGCACTCTCATAATGTCAACATGGCGAGAGAAGAAGAGAACCCCAAGGCTGAACCCTCGGGAGGTGCCGTCATCACCTATATGAGGCGACCAGGAACCACCTGGAGGCGTTCTTAAACAGGACCTTGGTGAGTATACGTCGTCAAGCTCATGAAAATACTGACACCAGGATTGAAGCCAATGCTCGTGAGAGTTCTTGCGAGTGTGGTACGCCAGAGTACGTGCGCGACCGCCGGCCAAGCTCGTCACCTCTTGTTCCCCCGAGCGGGGAACGGCTGCAAGCTTTGGCCATGGTTGTGTGCAATCTCAGGGAATTTCCCGAGTAGGCGGATCTAGAGGCTATGGGTGCAGTTGTGGCAGATGATCTTGAAAAGATCATTGCCGATATGAAAGCTTCAGAGGCATCTCGCGACATAAGACCAGGAGTGTTTCCTGGGAATGTCGCCGTCACACCCTTGTTTGCTCCCATCTCGATGATTCTCGGAACCATGTTCGTGAAGATTGGAGGGGGTATGATCGGTACCGCGAAGACACTTGGAGCAATTCTCGAGCAAGCTCGTGGGACCAAAGGTATGCTCGACATAGCCAGGGGTGAACTGAGTATTCCACTTCGGACCGATCCCCCTCGCGTTGACCTCGAGAGATTTTCTCTTGGCTTGGTCCGCGAGTTAGGGGTCAGTACAATGATGATTTTACAATCAAAGCGATTGAAGAGACCGCCGCGATGCCCCAGTTTTCGAGTGTCGAGCCTTTGCGGCACCTCTTCGGCATGTCTCGTGGCCGAGCAAGTTCAAACCCAGTCACATTGAAAGGTTCAACGGGACGTAGAACCCGGATGAATTTCTTTCCATCTACACTATTGCCATCCTGGCTGTTGGAGGTAACGAGGGAGTTATAGCAAACTTCCTACCAACAGTGCTGGATGGAGCTACTCGGACTTGGCTCTTTAATCAAAAGGAAGGGTCAATTCGGTCATGGAGGCAGCTGAGCAACACACTTAGGGTGAACTTTTAGAGCTGTTACATCCGTCCAGGCAAAGAGCGCGACCTCGAGCGTTTCATCCAGACGGAGGGCGAGTCTCTGCACCAGTTCGTCCAATAGTTCATCCAAGTGCGAAACTCGATCCCAAACATTTCAGACGAGGCAGTCGTACGAGCTTTCAAGTTCAGGGTTCGAGATATTCATTTTACTCAGGATTTGGAGATTCATCCTGATCTAACGGCCAGCGAGCTGTTCCGCATGGCCGATCGGTATGCCAATGCCGATGAGGCAGTCCACTGGAAGAAGATGCTGGATGAGGGCAAGCTCTTGCCTCAACCTGGTTTAGAAAGCTCCACGAGCAAGAGGAACACGAGCTCAGTGGAAAATAAGATCAAGAAAAATAATTTAACATTGTTCACCTTTATTCCAAGTTTTAGAGTTTTCTTGTCTGGGAAGTCAGTGGACCACCTGATGTTCTACGGGTTAGTCAATCTGAGTCTGGTGTGGGAGAGAAAGAAATAGATATTCCATCCATCAAAACTCCCACCCATTCACCTAACCCTCCAACCCTCCACCTAATCTCCCCCTCACCTCTTTCTTTTTTTTTCTCTCCACTCAGCTGCCATTTCCTCCCTTGCCCGACTCCCTCCTCCTCCCTTTTCTTGGTTTCTCCTCCTCGTAGCAAGCAAGGAGCTCCCTCATCCTCTCAATCAGCAGCAAGGGAGCTTCCCCTCCAGCTCAGGCCGGCATCCACCCCTCCTCCTCCTCCCTGCCAAGGATTCAAATTTTGTTTTCGGACTCCACCTCGGACCTGGCCGAAATCCGAAATTTCGACAAGATTCGGAAATTTCGGACAAAATCCGGACAAAATTCGAATCCGATTTTTTTTTAACTGAGAAATCCGAAATTTCGCTAGAAAAGACGAAATTTCATCCAAAAAACCTAAATCTCAGTGAAATTTCCCGATACTATCACACTTTCAATTTTTTAGGGTTTTTTCAACTTTGCGGAAATTATGATCTACCGACCGTCCCACATAGGAAATGATGTGAAGAATCCAATCCTGTCAAATCCGGTCAACTTTTATACAAATTTCGGTCGAAATCACCGAAATTTCGGCGAGATTTTAATGTACTGTAGCTCTTCAAAAAATTTTAGGGTTTTTTTATTTTGCCGAGATTATGAAACTCTAAACTTAAAGCCCTCAAAAGTTTAGTTCCTGAATGAATGGCTGTGCGGTAGCTATAGGTTATCCTCTTATGGTCATGTGGAGTCCAAGAACTCAATTTTTGGTTTAGCCAATTAGAAGTTACGCTCTTTTGATCGCTTGCTGTTCCGAATTGCAAATTTGGGGTTGCATTTGGGCTGCTTTGGGTTAGGGCATAGTTGCGCGTTATGAAGTTGTAACTTGTATAGTTTTTGAGTGTGTGTATGCAAATGTTGTTCATTTTTAGGTGGAGCAGCTTCGGGTGTAGCTACTTCCTCACGCCACCCCACGCCTCGCGGTTGAGGCAAGTGTACTGTGTCAATTGTCGCATAATAGCCAAATGATTGCTCTTGTTGTGAATTAAACTGTTTCATGGAAAATTATGTGATGTCTTGCCGTGATTTTATTCATGACTTTGTTTAAGCTAGTATGAAGGATCATATATGGTTAATGAGAAGTGGTTAATGCTTTCATGTTTGGTTATGGCTATGCATGTGGTAAAGAATGAATAAAATTTGCAGATTTATTCATGTTAACTGCATATCTGCATTCATAATGGAAGGAGCGACCCATGTTGATGCGGGCCTCTGTGTTCACACGTAGTGAACACGAAAGTCCTACCTCGTAGTCCCATAAACACGGTTGTATGGGAGTAGGCACCTTCCACGGGATGGAAGGGAACGTGATGGTGCACCCTGACGGGTGTGCACTTGGCGATACCGGTATGAGCTAAAGAAAGTTGCATTCATAAGCATTCATATTGCATCATATGGAGAAATAAATGCAGATGATGAGTTACAATGATGAGTAAATATGTTCTTTTCCTTGTATTGATACAAGTTTTTGGTATAAGTATGCATATTACCTGTTTACATCTTGTTTAACTGACGCAATACACTTTGCTAAGTGATGAGCTCACGCTTGTGCTTTGTGTTTTGTATTTTAGGTACCTCCAGAGCGGCATTTTTGGGAGATGGGCTAGCACTTCACTCACAAAAGCTTAATGTAGATAGAATAGTGCAATATCTCCAATTTTGGTTATGATGTTAGTGGTAGAAAACTTGATTTTGAATAGGTAGCTTGGAAGTAGTTGGTGGTATGTTAGTTTACCTCCTTGTGTTGTGGGGTTGATACTTTTAGTTCCTCTTAAATTGCACAATGGTTATCTTTTGAATATTGTTGCTCTCCATGTTATTATGCTTAGCGGGTCATGATGGTTAACTGATACCATGACCCCATGTTAATATGCCTAGTTGTGTGCTAGTGGGTCATGATGGTTAATTGATACCATGACCCCATGTATGTGTTTAGTTGGTCATGATGATTAGTGGATACCATGACTTGTTGTTGTTATTAGATTTAATATTGTATTTTGTTTGCTGAGTGGATGCCCATGTTATTTGGAAAAGTGCTGCCAAAATTTTTATTAAATTCGGCAACCTACGAGCTTCTTTAGTGGTTTTTTTGCTGTTGTCTTTAGTATCTGCTGCTGTGGTTATGTTTGAGGGTGTAACATTCAGGGCATGTGGAGTGCCGCGGTGTTACAAAGAAGAAGAAACCCTCTGCGCCAAATATGGTCATGGCTATCGAGCAGCGCCAGCAACAGGCTCCGTAGTCGCAAATGTGTAAGAATTTCGGTGCAAGAGGCAGGGATCGACCAGCACAGCATCGCAACGATCAAGGTCGCAACGACCAAAATCGCAGCGATCAAGGTGCTCAGCCGAGCAATCATTTCTGCTTGCTCCATCAAGCGTAGGGCAACACCTTCGCAATTGCCGGACCTAGACCTTCCGTCTGGAATAGCTCTACAACGACAAGTGTTACATGCCCACACTCCTGGAGCAAGGCGAAAATAGCAACAGCAAGTAGCCCGCTGACGACGACGAAGACATGGATTACCAGGAACCTCGCAATCACATTGCAGTAATATTCGGGGGCTCCTCGGCTTACAAGTCTCATCGGGAATTGAAGGAGGCAGCATGAGAGGTGCACCATGTCACCCAAGGCAAGTCTCCCGTACAGCAGCTCAAGTGGTCCGAGCTACCCCTTACTTTCTCCAAGGATGATTGTTCCCTTGGAATGACCAGGCCTCAGAGGCTCCCGATGGTCGTGAATCCCCATCAGCAACACTACGGTGGGTCGGGTGCTCATCAACTGTGGGAGCTCATTGGACCTTATATCCGCTAAGGTTTTGGACGAGATGCAAGTCCATCGATCCAAGATCAAGAGCATAGTGGTCCCCTTTTACGGGATAGTCCCAAGCACCTCGACCAAGCCGCTTGGTCAGATCGTCCTGCCCATGACGTTTGGAGGCCCAGCAATTTTCGGACTGAGATGATCACCTTTGAGGTGGTCGATTTTGAGTCAGCCTACAATGCCATCCTCGGCAGGCCGACCCACGCCAAGTTCTTGGCCGCAACCCATCATGGGTATCAGTGCTTAAACATTCCTGGTCCCGGTGGTGTGATCACAGTGAAAGAAAATTGGAAGGCAGCCTTGAATTGTGACGAGAGGGCACTAGACATGGTTGGGCAACTGCCTCATCGTAGACTCGACCAAGAGCCGAAGAACTCCTGGCCAAAAGTTACCCTCCAGTCCGGAGGAGAGACAAAGGTGGCCCCATTAAGCGACGCGGACCCAACCAAGGTCGTACATTTAGGATCTTCTCTAGATCCTAAATAGGAACTCCAGCTCGTGACTTTCCTCCGAAAGAATGCGGATGTGTTCGCTTGGGAGCCATCCGATATGCTCGAAGTCCCAAGGAAGGTTATTGAGCATAGGCTAGCGGTTCGGCCTGATAAGAAACCTGTGCAGCGAAAGCTCAGATGTTTCTCCCCAAAAAAACAAGCAATCATCCGGGAGGAACTCGACAAGCTCCTCAAGGCCAGCTTCATTCGAGAGGTCGATCATTCCGAATGGCTAGCAAATCCAGTCATCATCAAGAAGAAGGGGGGCAAATGGCGCATGTGTGTCGACCACACGGGCTTAAATGCCGCCTGTCCCAAGGACAATTTTCCGCTGCCTCGTATAGACCAATTGGTCGATGAAACAGCGGAATCCCAGGTGATGAGCTTTTTGGACGCCTATTCGGGCTACCATCAGAACAACATATTACCTGAAAATGAGGAGAAGACATCCTTCATTACACCGTTTGGTACCTTCTACTACATGACCATGTCTTTCGGTCTTAGGAATGCTGGAGCAACTTTCCAGCGTCTTATGCGGAAAACCTTTCAGAATAAATAGGTCGAAAACTGGAGGTCTATGTGGACAACATAGTTGTCAAAAGCATGCTTGCCTCGGGTCATATTTCCGACCTCAAGGAGACTTTTTTTAACCTCAATCGACATCGAATAAAGCTTAATCCAGAAAAATGTGTATTCGGTGTGAGGACGGGCAAAGTGCTTGGCTACATGGTCGAACCACAAGGCATCAGGGCAAACCCGAAAAAGATTGAAGCCATCGAGAACATGCGACCGCCTACTCGCATAAGGGAGGTCCAATCCTTGACCAGAAGAATGACGGCCCTAAGTCATTTCATTTCCAGGCTAGGCGAGCAAGGGCTGCCTTTCTTTAAGGAACTCCACAAGCACGATGGGTTCACCTGGATGGAAGAAGCAAACCGCTCTTTCGAAGAGCTAAAGCAGTACCTATCCAGACCACCAATCTTAACCATACCAAGATCGAGAGAAGTCTTACTGTCGGGACCCCGAATTTGCAAATCCGGACCCTCTGTGTATTCAGCACTAGTCCAGGAACGCGCTAGTGCACACAGTCTTAACATCGGTATATATCACAATCATACCAATCGATACTATCAAAGTACTTTATTTAAATAATCAAAGGGTTACTTGACCTTATGGCCAAGATACAAATATATGCCTTGCAAGGCGAAACTTATTAAAAGAGAAATAATAGCAATGAAAATCAAATAACTCGTGGCGCCATCCAAAGATACCACGTGCAACCGATCGGGCTCGCATCCCTAAGTAGACGGGTCCTCTTGGAAATCTTCCTCCGAAAGCAGGCGTAGTCTCCTCTTCAACTGATATTGTGTTGAGGCAAGGGTGAGTACTTGGTACTCGACAAGTCATGCATGTAATGCAAGCTAATATACTATATGCATGGCTTGGTACAAAGGAATAGCTCAAGGTATATTTGCAGAAATGACTTTTGACAAGTAATAAAAGTAGATTCGAAAGCAGAGAAATAAGTAAAGCATAAATAACTTTCAAGAAATTTAATAAACATTTTTCCCCATCCTAAACCATATTTCCATCATCTTCATTGTTAAACCAACCCAACTTTTCAAATCCAAGTTATTTTCGTAAAGTCTAACCCTTGATCAGTAATTCCGAGCATTGTCGATCACAGTGGACTCGGCTATTTAAATAGATTCTCAACTCTGCAGAGGTTATGCACTTTACCCACAAGATACAAATCAAACACCACAAAGGCGAAGTTCCAGTAATAAAGCCTTTCTAAGCCTCAAACAACACAGGTGGTCCTCTCCGGTTCGTGCTCTACACCATCCCTTCCCTTAGCCAAGGCGAAGTATGGGACCAACACACCGTTAGATGGGTATCGGCCACGACCACGATACGCTCCCCGCATAATCACACAAACGGTGTAATCGACACCCTGAGGCTCCACAAGTGAGTCCTTAGCGACTTAGTCAACTAGGGCCGTCCCATTCCAGCCATGTGGTTGCAAGTATGACCCAGTTCAAAGGCTTGCAAGGTTAAGTCCTTAGAGTGACCAGGGCAAGACTACCCAAAACCAAATCAACATCCCGATTGCCACACTGCCCACACGATTACTCTTGCCACATGCCCCTGGCCGAAATCGTTTATCAAACCCCGCTTGATTACCATGCACCACGTGCCATCAACATCACATGATACTTTTCCAAAACAGGTTCAATATATCATTAAGTCCATATTGGCATTTGATTGTCCAAAATCATGTCATGAGCACGTAGTGTGTCTAAGCAAAGGTACTACATCGGTCTAAACCCATGTTGGCAACTTAATAATGTCCAACTAGTAATCCACAACTAGGGTGACAAGGGATCATGGCACATACTTAGATAATCAAGGTGTCATACAAAGAAATTGGTATTTATCTAACCCCCATGTTTAAACAAAATATCTTTCTAATTGAACTAGCATGCAATAGTTTAAATCAAAATAGATTTCGAAATAGGATCAACATGGTCAAAGCACAACTTGCCTTCAAAAAGTACTTGCTCTTGGTCTTGAGTTGGATCCTGAGTCAACACTTCTCCTTCGAATCCTTCCGGCACTTCAACGTCTACTCGTAAAGCGTGCAAATAGCAAATACACAAATAAACACTAGGCAAAAACATCCCAAAACTCCAAATAAAATCCAAAAACAGAGAGAACATAATTTTCTGGATTTTTAGAAATTGGAATCGTTCAAATCGGAGTTAAAATGCAAAAGTTATGATTTATTAAAGTTTAAATAATCAATTAAATAATATTACAGAGAAAAACTTTAGTCCAAAAATTAAATAAAATTCATATTTAGGTAGATCTCAATTTTATACAAATTTAGAAATTTGAATCACTCAAATCGGAGTTGAAACGCAAAAGTTATAAGCGTTTGAAGTTTTGAATCTAAATTTGAAACAATATTTCGAATTAATAAATCATTTTCTTTTTCGGAAATTAATTATTGCGTCAGCAAGGACACGTGGCAGCCTCTGATTGGTTGGCTGACGTCAGCCGGTCCATGGACTCGGTCCACGCTCGGCTCGGGTCCACCGTGGACTCGGTCCACGACTCATCGTGTCACTGACATGTGGGACCACTCGGGTGACGTCATCGCTGACGTCAGCGGGGACTCAGCCCACAGTGCTGACATGTGGGACCCACTGTGACGTCATGGGTGACGTCAGCGCTTGGCTGGATTAGCCACTGACATGCGGGCCCTCTGACACGCGGGCCCCGCGTGTCGGGCCGCACGCTGCTGCCAGCGTGGGCCAGCGACGCGTCGGTCCAACTTCCAAGACGCGTGGCACAATCTCGGCCGTTGATTCGAAAATCAACGGCCCAGATTGGATCGGGTGACGCACGTTCTGGGGTGAACGTGGCCAATCTGGACCGTTGGATCTAAATCCAACGGCTGGGATTAGATCCGAGGATCTAAACGTGATCTCACCGTGACGGTCCGATCTAGATCGGACGGCTGTCCGAGTTCGCGAGGGCTGATGGCGGCGCGGCGGCGTTGGCTTGACCGGAGACGAAGACGATGACCTCCCGTGCAGCGTTTCCGTGCAACTCCGGCGTGAAGGCTGGCACTCCCAGGCGCGGCGCGACACGGCGATCTCAGCTCTGGGTTTGGTGTCGCTTAAGACGGCGGATGCGGCGGGATCAACGAAGAATCGCGGCGGAAGACCTCCTCTACTCCGGCGAGCAATAAGCGGGCGACGCGGCGGCTCGAGCGAGGTGAGAAGGGGCTCGTGCGGACGGTTGTGCGCTTCCGATGGCGGCGCGGCAGATTTAAAGGGCCTCGGCCGTGTAGAGCGCGAAACCGAGGTTGACACGATGACGGCGGAGGACTCCGGCTCGGCTCCGGCGAGGACGACGAAATCGCGGCCGTCCACGTGGCGCGATCAACGGCCACGATGGCTTGGCGCAAACGGGTCCGGTTCGGACACGGCTCGGGTCGGGGTCGGTCGATCATGACCGTTGGATCTCGATCCGACGGTCCACGTGGGTTAAGGTTCAACGTGGTTCGGTCAAGTCGGTGGCTCGGTCGGACTCGAGTCCGACTCGGTTCGACTTCGATCGGAGGAATAGTACTTGACCCGAGTTGAATTTCCAGCGATTTAATATTTAAAATAATTCCCAGTAATTCATTTAATTCATTAAAAATAGCAAAAGACTCAGAAAAATTCCAGAAAAATTCTGGAAAATATTTTAGGGTATTTGGGACTCAAATAAATTATTTCCAACAAAATTTTATTTGCAAAATTAAATTCTTTAATTATTTCAAAATGGAATAAATTCAAATAAATTCCAAATAAATCCAAATAAATTCCAGAAAATTCCAAAAATTCACCAAAGTGCCAAATCACACATGAATTTAAGAGAAGCAAAATTTTGGGGTGTTACACTTACTGTTGTACTTTGCGGCAACACCGCAGGCAGTAAGTGTCGTCTTAACGGTGGAAAGGGATGGAGTACAGTGACCAATCTACTACGTCAGTAAAGTCTTGCATGGACCAAAGGAGCGTTACCCCGAGGTTCAAAAGCTTCTGCACTCACTGCTCGTAGCCTCCAAGAAGTTATGCCACTATTTTCAAGCCCACAAAATCATGGTCCTGACCAACTTTCCACTTAGGGAGATCCTAAGAAATCAAGACGCCAGTGGCCGAATAGCAAAATAGGCCATGGAGCTCGCTGAGTTCGAGATTGAATTCTCGGCCCGTACAATGATCAAATCCCAGGCCTTGGCAGACTTCGTAACAGAGTGGTTAAATCATGAGGCACCTACTGTCGAGCTTCATAGACCTGAAGAGGATCGCTGGACTATGTACTTCGATGGGTCTCGAGCTTACGAACACTCAGGGGCTGGAGTTGTCTTAGTCTCTCCTTAGGGAGAACAACTCCAGTATGCCATCCAGTTACATTTCGCTGCAACCAATAATGCGGCAGAATACGAAGGCCTCTTAGGAGGACTACGAGCGTGCAAAGCGCTCGAGGTCCAACATCGTACTGTAAAGGGTGATTCACAGTTGGTCGTTAATCAGGTTAACAAGGAGTTTCAGTGTTCCGATAACTCAATGGCACTATACTTGGTTGAAGTCAGGAAGATGGAGAAGTACTTCAAGAACTTCGAAGTACTCCACATCCCCAGGAAGGGTAATTCCATGGCTATTCATCTTTCGAAGGTTGGTTCCTCCCAAATCCCTGCTCCAGCAGGAGTGCTCATCGAGCACTTACACAAGCCCTCCATTTCCTCTATAGAGGAGGCACCAAAGGCGTGCGATAATGTATCTCTTCTCGAGCATGATGCGAATTGGATAACGCCATTCATCCAATACCTCGCACATGGGACACTACCCGAGGAAGAAGCCGAGCGCTCCCAGCTTATAAGACGATCCTCACCATACAAACTAATTGAGGGTGTCTTATACAGCAAAGGAGCATTGGGAGTCCTCTCCAAGTGCATTTCTCAAGAAGAGGGCCAATACCTTTTTAGATACATCCATGAAGGAATGTGCGGAGCTCACTCATATTTCAGAACGTTGGTGAGCAATGCCTTCTGATTGGGTTATTATTGGCCAATGGCCTTAGCCGATGCCCGCTCGATAGTGACCTCTTGCCGAGCATGCCAATTTCATGCCCACAAAGTTCATTAGCCGGCATACGCGCTTCAAACCATTCCCTTATTGTGGCCATTCTCGGTCTGGGGGGTCGACATACTCGGACCTTTTCCTCAAGGCCAGAAGGGCTGCAAGTACTTGCTCGTGGCTATCAACACTTTTACTAAGTGGATTAAAGCTGAACCCGTGTTGACCATTTTGGCCCAAGCAACCAAGAAGTTTTTTCGCAACAACGTGGTGACGCATTTTGGCATCCTCAACTGCCTAATCGTGGACAATGGCACTTAGTTCACAGTGAACTATTCCAGGCCTACTGCAAAGACATTGGGACAAAAGTGTGCTTCGCATCTGTGGCACATCTGTAGAGCAACGGAGCGGCCGAGCGAGCAAATGGGCAAAACATCCAAAGAAGTAAGAAAAGGGTTTTCAAAACCTCGACCAGCGCGGGCAGGCCTGTGTGGACGAGCTTCCTTCCGTCCTATGTTCGGTTCGCACTATGACCAGTCGAGCTATGGGAGAAACTCCTTTCCAGCTTGTCTACGGTGCAGAGGCCATCTTGCCCACTGAAATCATGCTGGGTTCCCCAAGGGTGTACCAGGTCGACAACATCGACCAGGAGAGCGAGCGTCTCCTAGACCTTGACCTCGTCGAGGCAACATGCGAACGGGCTTTGCTCCGATCCGCGGTTTACCTGCAAGTTCTTCGCAGGCACGTGGCTAAATCGGTTCGACCAAGGACCCTGCAAGTCGGTGATCTTGTCCTGCGTTGAGTCCAAGATTTGTTGAAGGCTAACAAGCTAGCCCCTAGGTGGGAGGGCCCTTACATGGTTGTTTCAGCAACACGCCTAGGGGTTGTTTGCCTAGCAATGGAGGATGGTCGAGAGCTCACCAGCACCTGGCACATCGACCAATTACGTAAGTTCTTTATCTAGTTTGCTCTTATTACCGCATGTTTTTACGTAACCTCCAACGTTTTTTTTCTCAATGAAATTTGGTTCTTTAGCCCCTGTGATTTCCATCCTTCCCAAGGTTTTGTGAATGACTTCGAAATCCCTGCCTGTTGATTAGCCGACTCAGTCTCGCACAAGAGCAGACTCTCCTCCTCACGATCTTGATGATAGGATGAGCACACACGGGCAAGAACATTCGCTCTAATCACACTTTCCTAAGGATCGGCTAGCATGCGCTAGAACGACCAAGAGCACAATGACCAGTGCCAGGTCACTAAGCTCGCCTCTAGAGGTTTCAGTCTATATAAGCCGATTATTGTTCGTAATGGTACTCCGCTGCAAATTACAATCGCATACAAACACCCTCTCGGTTGGTCCAGAGCCTTGGTTCGATCTGCCTATGCTCGGTCTTTGTGCAAAGCATCGAGCAACCGCATGAATTCCTAGTCTTCGTCAAAATCATGCTCGCAACTTTGGATCATGGGTCATGACGCTCAGGGGGGATAAGGCCGCGCGTGCTTTCTCTACTTTTATCGACCTGGCCCATGCTCGCAACACGGAGAAGGTTATTAGGTCGTTAAAGTGAAGGGCGCGTGATTTTTTTAACTATCCTATGAACGAGCTCATGCTCGCAACTTAGGTGCACGACCTTCATTCATAGCGGGGGCTTAGTAGGACGACGAATTATCATGTTTTTTTCTAAAAATGCGCGCTCGTACCCTTACCATCCTTTACTGTTTAAGTGTTTGCTTTCTTTGTTCGGTCTGCTCGCTTTCGCTTTGTTCGTTTTTATCTAGGACGATCATCGACAATGGGCGTAGAATGACCAGAGCAAAAAAGAAAGTAAAGTACAAAGAATGAAGAGACAAGGCTTTCTATATTGAAGATTTTCTCCATTACATGGAAGCAAATTACATGGTTTACAAGTTATTTCCCAGCGCGTTTGGTGCCCTAGAGTTCGGTGAGCTCTTCTCTTACAGCGTCAAGCTCGACCTCGAGATCAAGGACCCGCCTCTGAGCTTTGCGCCTTTCGCTCGCACCTTAGCAAAGTCGCTTCGCCTCTTCCTTGTGCTGCTCGGCCGACTTGGTGGCCTTCAGCATGGACTGGCTTAGCTCCTTCACCGTCTCCTCCAGGGCCGCTCTTGCTCGCTCGCTCTAGGAAAGGAGCTCCTTGTAGATCATGGCGTCCTTCTCGGTCTTGCGTCGTACTTCCTCATTCAAAGATTTTAGCTTGGCAGTTTCTGCTCGAGCTCCGCTATTTTGGCGTCTTACTCGGTGTTATGCTTGGCCAAAATGTCGATGGACACAGTCGCAGCCTGGAAGTCGACCATGGTCGCCTCGACCACCTGCATAAAGAAGCGTGTCAAATTCTTGCTCATCGCAAAGGAAAAATATAATTAAAAATATATATCTTACCCAACAAAGGCGATCCTGCAAGCCTTCCTGGAAAAGCTCATAGGGATCCTCCGGCTGAGGGTCGACCTCCATGCTTCCCCCCGAGCAGGTGTTCCGCTCGGGGGCTCCTTTTCTTCCTCTTGGCCTCGAGCATTCTCGATGCCCGAAAGAGCAAGAGTTTGCTCCGGCGTAGCAGCTTCTACTAGAGAAACATCCTCCCGGGGATGCTCTTCCCCCAGGGCATCAGGTCCCAACTCCAGAGAAATGTCCTTGCTAGGGGATTGGGCCTGGTCATTAACCAGACTCGAGTCTAAGACCTCAAGCGGCTGACCTTCCTAGGGAGCAACCTCCACCAGGGCACGAAGCCTCTCGGTTATGGCATCGTCAGCCTCGGTTTCCTTGAGGTCCTCGGCTTTGGCCTCTTCAACCATGATGTCTTCAATCGAATTGACCTCGACCATGGCATCTACGGCCATCGCTTCATCGGCTTTGACATCCTCGACCGAGTCGACCTCGACCACGGTTTCCTCGGAGGCCATGATTTCGGCAACCCGAGCAAGCTCCTTTTCTATTAAAGACTCGAGCATTTCATCGGCCATGGCCTCGATATCCAAAGTTTCTCTGCTAGCTATTACACCCACAAAAGCAATGTGGGGTTAGCTTGACGATCAAAAGAAGAGAATAGTGAGAAGGAAGGATGGTCAATTTACCTTGCTCGGGCTTCTCGTCCGCGGAGACCTTAGACTTCACCACGGTAGCTCGGGCCGCAACCAGGAGCTTGGCCATGTCTGCAGCCGCCTGGCTGGCCTTCACCACCTTGGGGTCAACCTCCTCTAGGTCGGCCTCTATCAGGGTCTTCACCGGGTACCTTGCTGATGTGCCAGTGACCTCGGGCACCTTGGGATCAAGGGCGTTGAGCCTTCCTCCTCCACCTCCTCAAGCTCGATCACTAGGCTCGAGGTCACCCACGCGAGTTCTGCTTGGAAAGCGGTGATCTGCCCCTCCAGCTGCCCTTTCGCACAGGGTCCTTTGTCACGGCCATCACCTCCTTATTCGCCTTCTCGGTGAGCTGATGCAAATGAGACATCAGGTCCGGGTTACGCCTGGTGTGCTCGACCATCCACAGTCTTAACTCACTTACCTCCCTCCTGTCGGCATACTCCAAGTGTCGCCAAGGGGGGCTCTTGCCCGAGCCAGCCCACCACTTGGGGAGCTTGGGAGGGGACGACGGCAGTGGCGGTCCACAATGCTTACGTCCCACCACCCACTTGGTCCTGACCCCAAGGACGAGGTCCCCGGGGTCGCTCGACAGTGGCTTGATCGCAGCCATTACGGTCTCGAGGGCGACCTTCTCCTATTGAAAAGAATAGATAAAAGAATTAGAATGTCCTCGGGATGATATTCCCCGAGCACGGTGCGCTCAGGATGACGTTCCCTGAGCATGGTCCGCTTGGGACGGTATTCCCTGAGCATGATTGCTTATCTACTTACCGCTTTGCCCCACTCGAGCACGTTGCTCAGGACCTAGCGGCCAACCTCGAGCTCCTTGCCCTTAGGGGTGTCGAACATCTCGGCAACCCTCTTATCGACCCAGATCTTAGTCGGAGCTGCGTTGCGACCAAGGATCTATGAGTACGAGCAAGACGATTCAAAAAAATAATGTAAAATAGCTCGGTTTTGGACTTACCTGAGTCGGATTCCCGGGTGAAGTCCTGTCACCCGGTGATTTCGATGAAGGGGTGCTCTCTTCTCCTGAGGGGTGCCACCCGGTTCCTAAGGAAGTCGCGGATGATGTCCCAACTAGTGAGCCCCAAGTTGGTGAGCTCACTGATCGTCATGAGCACCTGTTCCTCCTCAGCCTGTACCGGAGGGCGGGGTGTCTCAACGCTCGGAGCCACCACTCCGGTGTAATAGAGGGAGCTCCCCTCTGCCTTTTTCAGGTAGAACCAGCCGTCGGCCCAACCCGCCACTGATTCCTTGAGCATGAAGCTCGGGAACTCATATGGTCGGTTGGACCGAAGGCGAAAATAGACATAACCGGCAGGAGAGGCCGTGCCAGTTGTGGAACAAACAGTAAAAATGAAAAAAGAGACTGGCTGTGGGCAAGACACCCACGAATCCCTCGCAAAGGTGCGAGAAGATTGCTAGGACAAAGATAGAATTGGGGTTGAGATTAGTGATCTCACATTCACAATGAGCGAGCACCGATTCGAGAAACTCACTCTCGGCCATTCGAAGCCCGTTGATGGAGTACAGCTCGCAAGAGACGACCTCTCCCTCCTGCGGCTCCGGCTCCTGCTCGGCGCCAGCCACCCTCCATGAATTCTCGTCGAGGTATCCGAGCCTCACGAGCATCTCAAGTCTTTGCTCAGTCATCCTGCTCACGCCAAACTCCCCCATTGATTTGAAGAAGAAGTACGAAGGTGAACGCAAAAGAGCGAGACTTGGATTTCTTAAACTTGGGATGCGAAAGGTGAATGAAGGGTACCGTTGCCATCGCTTAAATACATGGCTTGGGGCAAACGAAGAGTTTCCCGCCGTTAGACTCAAGAAGCCCTAGGGGCATAAGCGCAGGTGGAAAGTTTCCTACCACTCCCGAGTCGACGGGTGGATGTGCAGTTCCCGAAAATGTCCAATAAAGGAGCGGTTCCCAAAAAATAGTCTGCACTGCGATTGCTAAGCTTCTTCGGGAAGGAACCGCAATAGCCTTTTACATTGTCTTACCCGAGCTTCCTTTGGTCGGGGGCCGAGCTGTATGCTCGATCATTTCAAACCATGCTCGTTTTCTAGCGAGATATGCTCGGATGCTGCAACAGTGCTTCGTTGCAAGATTCCAATCCCTCCGTTGAGTCAGTAGGCTCAAGGGGAAGGCCCCTCCAAGTAGTTCTCCACTTGAGCCTCAGGGGCTAGCTGTCGGGGATTGGATAATTTCCATAATTACCATAGTACCCCGGCAGCCAATTTTGGCCGACCATACATACCTTCGGATGATGCCTCCAAGGACGATCACGAGCATTGTTCGTCTGATTTGTCTGTTCGATTAGCTCAGGCTGGATGCTTGGCCTCGAGCATCTGTGCTCAAGGCCCGAGCATGCATGCTCGGCCAGGACCAAAAACATGCTCGGCCTAAGCTCGTTCGCGAGATGTATGGTCGGGAGGGTGTGTCCGGCAGTTACGCCCAAATAGCGATAATCACGCCACGAAATGGCGCCATTACACACACGATGGGAACGTGGCGTAAATCAAGGCTTCGGTTACAGCCACGTTCGACGCAGTCAAATGCCCATTATTTGGTTGTAATTAGGCAAGATATTCTGATAAGCTATAAATACCTCCTGTGCATGTAAGGAGAGAGAGGAAAAAAATACTAAGAAAGAGTTAGACTCACAATATATCATTGGAAACAACAAGCAATATCACGCCCACTGGAGTAGGGTTATTACCCTCAGTGAGAGGCCTGAACCAGTATAAACCCTTGTGTCATTCTCCTGAGTGTCTAGGCCAATCGAGCATTCTCTGGACGCAATCCCTTCATCGAAAAAGGGGGACCGTGTTAATCCCTTAATCAACAAGTAAGCTCGGCGTGGACCCATTCCCCAATCATCGATAGTACTTTTGTTTATCTGGTCTGCTATTATGAGGTGATGGAGCAATGTGTAGCACGTTTAGATGTTGCGGTGTTTAATGCCATCCTTCGTGAATCAGCCAGCGAGATACCAACTGATCCTATATCCGACCCAATTGTTGACCCAAAAGTTCTGCCAATTCCAGCTGGTGATCTAAGCTTTGGGTCAGGCGTGCAGCTAAAGAACTCTGTATGTACCTGGTTCACTACCTTTTAAGTGCACCCCGAAATAGTCTTCCGTTTTTTATGAGATAATGCTTGCATGGGAAACTAAATTTTGTGCATTGGTTATATTGTGAATGTGTCACTGACTTGCCATTGCACTTCAAACAACCAATTTATATGAAATAAATGCCTATGCAGATTGGAAATTGGTCGAGAGGCCATACCTTCGCCCGACGCACGAAAACCCAATAGATCTCCTCCCGGTTCGCACGATCTCCTTCCTCGCTCCAATCCCGCCGGTTCTCCTCGTCGCAGAGTGCTCCAACGGATGGATCTTTGAGGTGTGGAGGTGGAGAACTCCCCTAGGGGCAGCAAGGGAGGAGGATAGGTGGTGGAGAGGTGGTGGAGCAATGGGGAGCAATGGGGGAGGTGGAGGCGCCACAAGGAGGAGGTGGGGAGGTGTGGGGGGGCGGCTAGGACTTGCGGGGGCGCAAGGGCAGGGGGTGGACGCCTATAGGGGCTGGGGGAGGCCCCCAACCAGGTCTCCTACTCCTATTAGGACTCAAAATCCATCCCACCAAAGCCCACGACCCTTTCCTTTAGGCCCAAACTTTCACGAAACAAGAAGGGCTTTCAAAGATGATTTCTCAAACCAGTAAAATGACGAAATCAAACATCATTTACTCCTACAAAGCCACAGAACTTCAGCCCTAACAGCCAGGTCTGGCACAACTCCGAAAAAAACTCCTTTAACCTCGGAGAAAGACAAACACAGGAATAAATTGAATGCTTCTTCCCCATAAAGCAATCAACAAACTAGGCATCAAAACTGGAAAGGCGCCCAAAAGAAACGCAACACCAGACTCCTCTTCTTCGTCTTCAACCAAGGAAGACAAAACCACACACCACATACGGAACGATCCACGAAAATCCAATACCAAACACTTTTCTTTTGGTTTCCATCAACTAAAACCAAGGAAACCAACCAAAACCGACCACAGAACGATAAAGAACATCCGAAGGAATCCACCATCAACTCTTCTATTTGTCTCCAGTCAACTACCCGATCTACGATAGAAAAGGGTAAGCACTCTTCTCCTACAGGGGTTAATAGTTCTTCGGTGATGGCGCTAACCGGCCACACCGTCAAACCTCACCCTTACTATGAGCCAAAAAGAGGTGACCGAAACCCTTCGGCACCAAAACCCCACTTTATCACAACAACAAGATCAATTCAATCATTTATCTCATAGACATAGCAACATACATTATCAAATGAAGCATTCAACATCAAAGCTTAAATACAACATTTAAGCGTAAAGAGACGATACCCATACCCTTTCCTACTATGCATCCAGTGTGTGTCAAATTTTAGATTAGTTATACCACTTTTGCAAGTTTTAATGTTGCTATCCTATGACAAAATTTTAGTTAGGACCTAAGCCATGTTTCTAAGTTATTCCACATCACATTTTAGTTTTACCCTATAGCATGTCACTAAAAATACACATTCCAAGGACCTACAGCCCGCTC
Organism: Rhipidocladum racemiflorum; assembly: GCA_036346355.1. Classification (NCBI taxonomy): domain Eukaryota; kingdom Viridiplantae; phylum Streptophyta; class Magnoliopsida; order Poales; family Poaceae; genus Rhipidocladum; species Rhipidocladum racemiflorum. The sequence continues at coordinate 52,336,595 of CM070577.1, read as the reverse complement.
TGATACCAACTGTAACACCCTGGCATTTAATATGCCTGAATGCTACCAAACATAAGCTAAACAACATCTAACACTACACCATGACACCATTTTAGCAACAGTCTATCTGTCGGCAAAAGACACCTAATACGACGCATTATCTGTCGGCAAAACTTTTGCCGACAGATAACCACTGTCGGAAGAAGTCCTGTCGGGAAAAACATTTGCCGACAGATATAATTTTGCCGACAGATTATCTGAGGGTGTTAAATATAATTACCTACAGATAAACTTTTGCCGACAGATAGATTTTTGCCGACAGAACGCACAAAAGCCGACAGATAGTCCGATGGTAATTACTATACTTTTTCCGACAGATAGTGATATGGTAATTCCCGGACTTTCGCCGACAGAAATGAGACTTTTGCCGACAGATAGTAGTATGGTATGCTTTCACCATATTCTGTCCAATCGTGCATCACAAGTCAGGCAAAATGATACTTCTACAGAATATGATACTTGCACAAAAATGATCTAACCAATAATTAATTCAATTTACACACATCACAGTAGAAAATGATTCAAGTTCATTCAATTAGAACATTCAAATTCCATCAATTAATACATCCATTCAACATCCATTCAACATAGTTAAAGTTCAACTAGAATATACAAATTTATCCAAAAGCCCAAAGTTCCTACAGTTAACCATCAATCCTTCACAAAATATACAAAATGATCACTTAGCATAAATGAGACTAGTTGTTCTAAACAAAAGTATCTAGATCGGTCGGCATGATGGTAACACGAACTTCCTAGGTCTTTCCAATTCTCCCTGCAAAAAAAAAACTTCCAAATTTAGTACAAGCACATATATACGCTTAGTAGCAATACTCTCGAAGTTTTGAGAAAAACAATGTTTTATAGCCATACGATGTTACTTACAAACAAAGCAATACTCCTTCAGTTTTTTGTTAATAGTAGCAGCCACTATTCCAACTACTAGCTTCTGGTTGTCCTGTACTGACCAGTGGCTATATGGCAAAAATAGCTTAGTCATAATTTTACTATCTTGCAAAATGGAATTAACACGATATGTGCCTAATTTACTGGTTCGATTTGTATTTTGGAAGTTAGAACCTACAAAATGGAATTGCCAACAATCTCTGAAGGACTAAGGGGACTGACATGCAGTTTGTTTATGTTTAATCTAAGAACCATTTTGTTTGCCTCACTTGCTATTCAATTATTCACTTTATCCTTCTGAACTAAACTACCAGCTTACCACCATAATTATTCTATGCCATCTATGCTGGATAATTATTCACCTTGTATATGCATGGCGATAAACAAGGCATTTGAGAATGACATGACAAGCACAATGAAAATAAAGAAGCACACTCAAATAATTGTTGAGAGAATACTTGATGGCCTGCAATTTTAAATGGAAGCAAATTTGAAATATTAGACAACCGCCACCTATTTGCCTACATACCACTCCACTCTTTTCTTTCTACAAATGACCAAGTAGTGCGAAAAACTACACCATGACACCATTTTAGCAACAGTCTATCTGTCGGCAAAAGACACCTAATACGACGCATTATCTGTCGGCAAAACTTTTGCCGACAGATAACCACTGTCGGAAGAAGTCCTGTCGGGAAAAACATTTGCCGACAGATATAATTTTGCCGACAGATTATCTGAGGGTGTTAAATATAATTACCTACAGATAAACTTTTGCCGACAGATAGATTTTTGCCGACAGAACGCACAAAAGCCGACAGATAGTCCGATGGTAATTACTATACTTTTTCCGACAGATAGTGATATTGTAATTCCTGACTTTCGCCCGTAAAATGAGACTTTTGCCGAGATAGTAGTATGGTATGCTTTCACCATATTCTGTCCAATCGTGCATCACAAGTCAGGCAAAATGATACTTCTACAGAATATGATACTTGCACAAAAATGATCTAACCAATAATTAATTCAATTTACACACATCACAGTAGAAAATGATTCAAGTTCATTCAATTAGAACATTCAAATTCCATCAATTAATACATCCATTCAACATCCATTCAACATAGTTAAAGTTCAACTAGAATATACAAATTTATCCAAAAGCCCAAAGTTCCTCTGATTAACCATCAATCCTTCACAAAATATACAAAATGATCACTTAGCATAAATGAGACTAGTTGTTCTAAACAAAAGTATCTAGATCGGCTCGGCATGATGGTAACCACGAACTTCCTAGGTCTTTCCAATTCTCCTGCAAAAAAACTTCCAAATTTAGTACAAGCACATATATACGCTTAGTAGCAATACTCGAAGTTTTGAGAAAAACAATGTTTTATAGCCATACGATGTTACTTACAAACAAAGCAATACTCCTTCGCTTTTTTGTTAATAGTAGCAGCCACTATTCCAACTACTAGCTTCTGGTTGTCCTGTCGACCCGGTGGCTATATGGCAAAAATAAGCTTAGTCATAATTTTACTATCTTGCAAAATGGAATTAACCACGATATGTGCCTAATTTATCGTTCGATTTGTATTTTGGAAGTTAGAACCTACAAAATGGAATTGCCAACAATCTCTGAAGGACTAAGGGGACTGACATGCGCTTTGTTTATGTTTAATCTAAGAACCATTTTGTTTGCCTCACTTGCTATTCAATTATTCACTTTATCCTTCTGAACTAAACTACCAGCTTACCACCATAATTATTCTATGCCATCTATGCTGGATAATTATTCACCTTGTATATGCATGGCGATAAACAAGGCATTTGAGAATGACATGACAAGCACAATGAAAATAAAGAAGCACACTCAAATAATTGTTGAGAGAATACTTGATGGCCTGCAATTTTAAATGGAAGCAAATTTGAAATATTAGACAACCGCCACCTATTTGCCTACATACCACTCCACTCTTTTCTTTCTACAAATGACCAAGTAGTGCGAAAAACTACACCATGACACCATTTTAGCAACAGTCTATCTGTCGGCAAAAGACACCTAATACGACGCATTATCTGTCGGCAAAACTTTTGCCGACAGATAACCACTGTCGGAAGAAGTCCTGTCGGGAAAAACATTTGCCGACAGATATAATTTTGCCGACAGATTATCTGAGGGTGTTAAATATAATTACCTACAGATAAACTTTTGCCGACAGATAGATTTTTGCCGACAGAACGCACAAAAGCCGACAGATAGTCCGATGGTAATTACTATACTTTTTCCGACAGATAGTGATATGGTAATTCCCGGACTTTCGCCGACAGAAATGAGACTTTTGCCGACAGATAGTAGTATGGTATGCTTTCACCATATTCTGTCCAATCGTGCATCACAAGTCAGGCAAAATGATACTTCTACAGAATATGATACTTGCACAAAAATGATCTAACCAATAATTAATTCAATTTACACACATCACAGTAGAAAATGATTCAAGTTCATTCAATTAGAACATTCAAATTCCATCAATTAATACATCCATTCAACATCCATTCAACATAGTTAAAGTTCAACTAGAATATACAAATTTATCCAAAAGCCCAAAGTTCCTACAGTTAACCATCAATCCTTCACAAAATATACAAAATGATCACTTAGCATAAATGAGACTAGTTGTTCTAAACAAAAGTATCTAGATCGGTCGGCATGATGGTAACACGAACTTCCTAGGTCTTTCCAATTCTCCCTGCAAAAAAAAAACTTCCAAATTTAGTACAAGCACATATATACGCTTAGTAGCAATACTCTCGAAGTTTTGAGAAAAACAATGTTTTATAGCCATACGATGTTACTTACAAACAAAGCAATACTCCTTCAGTTTTTTGTTAATAGTAGCAGCCACTATTCCAACTACTAGCTTCTGGTTGTCCTGTACTGACCAGTGGCTATATGGCAAAAATAAGCTTAGTCATAATTTTACTATCTTGCAAAATGGAATTAACCACGATATGTGCCTAATTTATCGTTCGATTTGTATTTTGGAAGTTAGAACCTACAAAATGGAATTGCCAACAATCTCTCAAGGACTAAGGGACTGACATGCAGTTTGTTTATGTTTAATCTAAGAACCATTTTGTTTGCCTCACTTGCTATTCAATTATTCACTTTATCCTTCGAACTAAACTACCAGCTTACCACCATAATTATTCTATGCCATCTATGCTGGATAATTATTCACCTTGTATATGCATGGCGATAAACAAGGCATTTGAGAATGACATGACAAGCACAATGAAAATAAAGAAGCACACTCAAATAATTGTTGAGAGAATACTTGATGGCCTGCAATTTTAAATGGAAGCAAATTTGAAATATTAGACAACCGCCACCTATTTGCCTACATACCACTCCACTCTTTTCTTTCTACAAATGACCAAGTAGTGCGAAAAACTACACCATGACACCATTTTAGCAACAGTCTATCTGTCGGCAAAAGACACCTAATACGACGCATTATCTGTCGGCAAAACTTTTGCCGACAGATAACCACTGTCGGAAGAAGTCCTGTCGGGAAAAACATTTGCCGACAGATATAATTTTGCCGATGATTATCTGAGGGTGTTAAATATAATTACCTCCAGATAAACTTTTGCCGACAGATAGATTTTTGCCGACAGAACGCACAAAAGCCGACAGATAGTCCGATGGTAATTACTATACTTTTTCCGACAGATAGTGATATGGTAATTCCCGGACTTTCGCCGACAGAAATGAGACTTTTGCCGACAGATAGTAGTATGGTATGCTTTCACCATATTCTCATCCAATCGTGCATCACAAGTCAGGCAAAATGATACTTCTACAGAATATGATACTTGCACAAAAATGATCTAACCAATAATTAATTCAATTTACACACATCACAGTAGAAAATGATTCAAGTTCATTCAATTAGAACATTCAAATTCCATCAATTAATACATCCATTCAACATCCATTCAACATAGTTAAAGTTCAACTAGAATATACAAATTTATCCAAAAGCCCAAAGTTCCTACAGTTAACCATCAATCCTTCACAAAATATACAAAATGATCACTTAGCATAAATGAGACTAGTTGTTCTAAACAAAAGTATCTAGATCGGTCGGCATGATGGTAACACGAACTTCCTAGGTCTTTCCAATTCTCCCTGCAAAAAAAAAAACTTCCAAATTTAGTACAAGCACATATATACGCTTAGTAGCAATACTCTCGAAGTTTTGAGAAAAACAATGTTTTATAGCCATACGATGTTACTTACAAACAAAGCAATACTCCTTCGCTTTTGTTAATAGTAGCAGCCACTATTCCAACTACTAGCTTACGGTTGTCTGTCTTGACCGGTGGCTATATGGCAAAAATAGCTTAGTCATAATTTTACTATCTTGCAAAATGGAATTAACACGATATGTGCCTAATTTATCGTTCGATTTGTATTTTGGAAGTTAGAACCTACAAAATGGAATTGCCAACAATCTCTGAAGGACTAAGGACTGACATGCAGTTTGTTTATGTTTAATCTAAGAACCATTTTGTTTGCCTCACTTGCTATTCAATTATTCACTTTATCCTTCTGAACTAAACTACCAGCTTACCACCATAATTATTCTATGCCATCTATGCTGGATAATTATTCACCTTGTATATGCATGGCGATAAACAAGGCATTTGAGAATGACATGACAAGCACAATGAAAATAAAGAAGCACACTCAAATAATTGTTGAGAGAATACTTGATGGCCTGCAATTTTAAATGGAAGCAAATTTGAAATATTAGACAACCGCCACCTATTTGCCTACATACCACTCCACTCTTTTCTTTCTACAAATGACCAAGTAGTGCGAAAAACTACACCATGACACCATTTTAGCAATACAGTCTATCAGCCGGCAAAAGACACCTAATACGACGCATTATCTCATCGGCAAAACTTTTGCCGACAGATAACCATCGTCGGAAGAAGTCCTGTCGGGAAAAACATTTGCCGACAGATATAATTTTGCCGATGATTATCTCGAGGGTGTTAAATATAATTACCTACAGATAAACTTTTGCCGACAGATAGATTTTTGCCGACAGAACGCACAAAAGCCGACAGATAGTCCGATGGTAATTACTATACTTTTTCCGACAGATAGTGATATGGTAATTCCCGGACTTTCGCCGACAGAAATGAGACTTTTGCCGACAGATAGTAGTATGGTATGCTTTCACCATATTCTGTCCAATCGTGCATCACAAGTCAGGCAAAATGATACTTCTACAGAATATGATACTTGCACAAAAATGATCTAACCAATAATTAATTCAATTTACACACATCACAGTAGAAAATGATTCAAGTTCATTCAATTAGAACATTCAAATTCCATCAATTAATACATCCATTCAACATCCATTCAACATAGTTAAAGTTCAACTAGAATATACAAATTTATCCAAAAGCCTCCTACAGTTAACCATCAATCCTTCACAAAATATACAAAATGATCACTTAGCATAAATGAGACTAGTTGTTCTAAACAAAAGTATCTAGATCGGTCGGCATGATGGTAACACGAACTTCCTAGGTCTTTCCAATTCTCCCTGCAAAAAAAAAACTTCCAAATTTAGTACAAGCACATATATACGCTTAGTAGCAATACTCTCGAAGTTTTGAGAAAAACAATGTTTTATAGCCATACGATGTTACTTACAAACAAAGCAATACTCCTTCAGTTTTTTGTTAATAGTAGCAGCCACTATTCCAACTACTAGCTTACGTTGTCCTGTCTTGACCCGGTGGCTATATGGCAAAAATAGCTTAGTCATAATTTTACTATCTTGCAAAATGGAATTAACACGATATGTGCCTAATTTACTGGTTCGATTTGTATTTTGGAAGTTAGAACCTACAAAATGGAATTGCCAACAATCTCTGAAGGACTAAGGGGACTGACATGCAGTTTGTTTATGTTTAATCTAAGAACCATTTTGTTTGCCTCACTTGCTATTCAATTATTCACTTTATCCTTCTGAACTAAACTACCAGCTTACCACCATAATTATTCTATGCCATCTATGCTGGATAATTATTCACCTTGTATATGCATGGCGATAAACAAGGCATTTGAGAATGACATGACAAGCACAATGAAAATAAAGAAGCACACTCAAATAATTGTTGAGAGAATACTTGATGGCCTGCAATTTTAAATGGAAGCAAATTTGAAATATTAGACAACCGCCACCTATTTGCCTACATACCACTCCACTCTTTTCTTTCTACAAATGACCAAGTAGTGCGAAAAACTAGTTCCAGCCACCAATAGAATTGCTGAGGTAAAAAGTGCACATTAATTTTCTCAGCTCAGCAAATATTGGGTGCCACAGATGGTGTGAAAATGCACGTATAACTAGAAGCATTTATAGCTGCATTGTGAAGGATATGTAGATCTCTTCTCTAGAATGGAGAAAGATGGTACTCTAATGCAATGGATAACATACACTTTGATCTACTACATGAGGGCATTGAGGTGCTGCTACATGCCAATATCAATTAGGTTAACATGAAAAACTAACATAAGCGTAAAGCATTTGCCTCTAGCATAGATGGTACTCTAATGCAGTGGATAACATACACTTTGATCTACTACACGAGGGCATTGAGGTGTTGCCATCTATGTTGGATAAATTTGAGCTCATGTTACATAATAATTCTTCATGAATTCAATTCTGTAACAATAAAAGTAAGCAAATCACTTTAGAAGCCTAATATATCTGAAGCAAAGATAACTTACATATCTACAAAATTGAAGGAACATGTACATTCCAACATGTTGACATTCTGTAACTATGCATAAAAAATTGCAACCACGAGCAGCCAAAAGGGCAGAATATTGGAGGACATTCTAAAGCTCTAAGCTACAATATGGCTGAAGCAAAGATAACACCTACTCCATCACTATTGCATAATGAAGTTAAAAGCATAAGGTAGCCCTTGACTTCATCATGACTCACGAAGTGCGAATATTCACGATCTGGACATTCTGATAGTAGTAGGGTTTAGATGATTGCATTCTATTTTGCAAGTGCATGCATAATAGCACAAATGTCCAGCATAGTAAATATAAAGTTTGGAGTAAAATACCTGTAATCTGGGATGCCGCTGGCTTCTTGCTATCCTTTATCTACCAAATTATCAGTAATTAGCAAATAGAGTTCAACAATTACAATCATCAAAATGGAAATATTGTGTAATCTAGGTTATTACCCTCTTGTATGGCCACGCAATAGATAGCTTGTGAGCATCACCTATATTTTCTATACCATCATATGGACGTGGTAGCAAAACATCTCTTTTGAACGGAACATTCACGACTACTTCATAAAATTCCCGTCCAAGGCGTTGATCTCCCACTACAGTACTTGGGTCAGTTGAGGTAATTGTAGCCTTAGCAACAGGGATATCTCTCACAAGAGCATACAATATGACATCCCTACCAACCTAATGTAGATATTGCAGTTCGAAAGAGTCAGAAAGAGTAATAGGCATTCAAGTTATAAATTGAAAGTGTAGGAAAGGAGGATAAGATTACAATGATGTCATCTTCATTGTGAGAGGCTTCACTATTCCTTGTGGTGGCTGCAATGTTCCTTGGAGCTACCTTTGGAGACACAATTTGTGTAACACCCCGGCATCTAATACGCCTGAATGCTACCAAACATGGATTATGTAACATCTAAATACTACAAATAAAAGAAAATTACAGCAAAGGAACAATTGCTAGAAACCTAAAATTTCTAAAGATCTCCTTTGTTTAATCATGTGTTCTCGAGCAATCACAATAGCATAGCGAGAATAATGACAAAATATGAAACATCTAAAACAGCAATAATATGACACGAAGCAATATAAGTCCACTTTAAGCATCCCAAAGTCATCATTAGCCAAATGAAGCGAATAAGGCAATCCTAGCACGATCTAAACCATAAACATCAATTGTATCACATTAAGTTTATTGTCATGACTCCAAATGATTCCATTGTGGAATCAATTACGTAATTTACGTGGAGATGTGTGACTATTCCCTTTTCCCTCATGCCGATCTCAAGGTACCTAAAACAACATAAAACACAAGCGTGAGTTCAAAACTCAGCAAAGTGTATTGTAAATGGAAAAACAAAGATCAAGTCAACAAACCATCATCACCAATCTCCAAAAGCACATCATAACACAACATGGTTAGCATTCCAAACATCTTTTAAGCATCCATGTATTTCATCTCGTGAGCAACTCATAACATAAAACATCATATACATATTTCATTAATGCAATGCAATGCACATGTCTCCTTGGAAACTCATATCGGGTATGGTTGAGTGCACACCGTCGGCATGCACCCTTTTCCCCCTTCCATCCCGAAGATGGAGGGTGCTATCACTCGCTTCCATTCACCACGTGGATGGAATCACGATGTAGGTCTTACTCAAGAATAGCCCCGGACTAGTCATAACGGTTCTCACCGACCCTCCCGAATAGTTATGACTTATCTCACCTGACCGCCATGAAAAATATGCCATGTATGCAAATGGACAACAACGCATTACACATGTATAGGAGTATTGCATATCATCACATGGCATGTAATCCGCTTATCAACAATAAGCACATTTAAATCATGGCATAATGGCTTCATATCAAGCAATACATGTAATTCATGGCAAGACAACATGTTATCTATTCCAAATACTATGAAGCACAACTAGCAACACATATAGCATACAATCCACACAACACACTTGCCTTCAATCATGGCGAACGGAGTGTGAGAGGTTGAGGAGCACTCCAGGCACACTACCTGCAAACACGTGCCACACTTAATTCGACTCCTCAAAACAGTACCCACTACACCTAATACGCTAAATACTCCAAAACTCCGAAATCACAGATTTTGCCTGCCGTTCTGGACAGCGGCTTGAAAAATCTTAACTTGAGTTCTAGAACTCCAAATTGAATAAGCAGTACATCCTCGCATAGCTTAGAAATTTCCCAACTTTTTCTAGTTATAAGTAAAGACTGATTCGGACTCTAATGTTGTTTAATCTAACGTTGAACACGAACTGTCTCAATCTCGTCACAGATTTGACAGCGCTCAGTAAAACAGGCATAACTTCCAAGCGGCTGGGCGAATTTCAATTTCTTTATATGCACTGAAAGATATTGAAATTATCTACAACTTCCTAGAAGTCCGTACGGTCAGATTCGAATTCTAAATTAGTTTAATCTAATGTTGAACACAGACTGTCCCTAACCTCGACACAGATTGGACAGCGCCCACCAAAACGGCCATAACTTTCAGACTGCTCCAAAATTCTCAAAAAAATACACAAAATAGTTCTTGATGATACCTACAACTTCTTCAACAGGAGGTCGGCCAAATTCCGACTCTAAAATTGCGAAATTGCACCCCTAAAACGGACTCCAAATCTGCCTGAAACTGAGTACAATACGAACTCTAGTTCTTTTCAGATCTACTCCATGGCAGCACGTCGTCTCTTGATCTAACAACTCCAAATCTACCATGAGAACAGCACCTAGACCTTCCCCAAGGTTTCCCCATGGACATACCTTAGTCCGACGAACGATTTAACACGAAGAATGCCTCTCGATCGCTCGATCTCGCTCCAGCGTCATGGCCACCGGTTCTCCTCGTCATGGATCCTCCTACCGGCGGGGCAGCACCATGGCGTGGCATGGCAGCGAGGGGGACGCAGCAAGGGCACGTGGTGGAGCAAGGGAGGCGCAAGGGGTGAGGGAGGGTGGCGGCTAGGGAGGAGGAGGCAATGGGGTGGAGGAAACAAGTGGGGCCAGGGGCTAGGAGGGGACTTGTTTGGGGCGCAGGTAGAGCTAGGGCAGCAGTTTTGATGTCCTAGACCACCTCCAAAAGGCCCAAATATGTCCCACTTTCTACCATATGGACCCCCCAAGGCCCGAACTCCCCGGAAGGCCAATTCCCTCTCCGGAAGGCCAAAATCCCGGAAAGGCCACACTTGCGAAGCAGGCGCAAAAACATGTTACAAGAGTCGCACTTATGGCCGAGATCGAAAATGACTCATATGATCATTCCGTAGTATCACATTCTACCCCCTTAACTGGATTAACCGAATCTTACACGCCAACTCTAAAACAATGTCCACTAGAGACTCATCTTCTTTGAACTCAACACACCGCGCCAAAGACTCAAACAATAGCAATGACAACTCCATTCTCCAAATCCATCTATTAACAAGAGTGACTTGGCTTAGCTTAACTAAGCACAACTTGACATGATTCCTCATTTACTTCAATCTCTATCAAGATTCATAAACTTCGAATGACACAATCACCTTGAAACACATCACTTTTTCTTCATTAGTATTAAAAGCGGTCAACCGAGGTTCCAAACTAGAACTCCCCCAAAAAGACCATTTCATAAAACCCCATCTCTCCCAATTATTTGACCCCTTTTCGCAAGGAATCAAAATTTACTAATGTCATCTTCGCTCATAGCCTACATCAACCATACTTTCCTTTCGATTGCCAACCACAATACACTTTTCATTCTATCCTCCTCAGGCATAACGCTGGGGACGTCTAGCTAATACAATGTCACGACAAAGCATTTTACATCACACTTTCTATAACATTTGCTTCCACCCAACGATACTTTCAACCAAATTCAAACCATGACATCAACAACCTCCATCATCATCAGCCCTCTCATACCACTAATGTCCAAAGACTCAGCCCAAACTAGGACCAGAACTCACTACCAAATCTCAATTGGCACTTTTCCCAAGAGGATGTCGCCTCACAAACAATTCACACAAACAACGAAGCCCACGAGTATAGCTCTTAGATTATACTCAACAATAACCCGAGGCCCTTCTTATTCTCGCTCCTATCAATAGTGCAAAAGAAGTCTACGATTCTTTTGAATCCAAGTAGACCACATACAACAACTTTCGAATCTCAAAGCGCCACAAATCGCTGAAAGAACCCGATAACATTGAAAGACCACCCTTTTGCTTTTCCTAAGTCGTCGCAGGAAAACTCAAATCTCAATCAACGCGATACACGCATCAGAACACTCAAACAAATAGAGACTCCACACAATTCTCTTGGACAGGATGTTCTCAACAACTAAATACAACTCGACTAGCCTTCACCACACCAAACTTTTCACTTTAACCAAAATCAACATCTTGGAAGAGAACTGCCACAAAAACTCTCAAGAGAAAGGGAAACTCAAATCCCTTGCATAAACAAAACCAAAATACCATTTATCCATTCATTCATTTTCATGCTAGAGAGCAATGAAAAATCTCGATTCATAACACGAATGCGAATTCTACAAGAGCACTCCGGATTAGTCATATGTCTCTATATGACTTTTCACCGTCCCCGGCTCAACAACTCTTTTATGCATAAAAAAATATGTCATGAATCTTTTTCACCATTTATTCATCATGTAACCATCGATACTATTAACCATTCACCACGTAGACTTCATTCTCTTTGTCACATGATTGACACCCAACAACATCGATGGTTGCTCAAATTCGCATAACCTACATTTGCGTTAGCGAAAAATACCACATCGCATCACAACCTGTCAACAACCACTTGCACGCAGAATGCGTGCAAAACATCGATTTTAACCAAAGCCAATAACAGAAGATAGCATCAACTCTCAAATCAAACATCTACGCCTAATAACCGCTACCAATTCTCTTAAAGAGAAAGGAAACACATTCCCAAAGGAACATTTTACCAACAAAATCACTTATGAAACAATCATAAGACTCACCTTTTGAAACGCCGCGAAACCACACACGTTTCCCAAAAACATCCAACTCTAGTCACGATAAAATTACAATTTAAGCGCTGAACTCCGGGGTTACCAAAGATAAATCAGTTGAACGCTAAAGAGAGCGTCCCCACTCCAACGCTTCGGGTGTTAACCCATACTCATAGCATAGACTAAACAGATTAACCCAAATCCAATGATTGGCATGGTTCAATACTCTTAGCCAAAACGGATGTCATAATCACCCAAATCCCGAGAAGTCCAACACTGTTGCACACAAGCTACAACATCTGCTCTTGATAAAATCACTTTTCACCGCTCATATAACCACAATTGATTATATTACCAACGAACGTAGACCATATCTACCGTATGACAACCAACAAGGAGAACCACGTTCTCACAACTCCAGACAATTAACTTATCGCTTAATCCAACATAAGACGCATATCAACAACTTATTTTGGTCTACTAACCATGACGAGCCATTATTCCTGCAACTTATTATCCCAAGCGTAGCACACATCTCTTTACAATTATTCCGGCGTAATCAACAATTACCCTGGTATAATCCTAAGTCACATATTCCATATCACCTGTTCATTCCACCAATAATTAATACTAACCACGCGACACGATCTCCACTAGACATCCCTCATAAATACGGATCCCAGGCACATCCATCAAGAATAATTCAACCTTTCCTACAATCATTCCATATATCCTCATTAATTGATTACATGAATTTTAAGTCATATTATCGACCCACAATATTAATCGACCCACCAGCTACAATAGGCGTAATTTCACACCATCTTCTTGCTATAACAAGTTCATCAACCGAGACATTCTATGCTAACTAATCTCAAACATCCATTAGATGCCTTTACCCGCATCACTTTGCACACACCACTAATCAACTTTCACTTTGGATCACTGACGTCTCGTTTAATCATCTCTTATCAACACTATATTTTAGTTTATCTTTAAACAAACAACAAATTCACTTTAACCGAACCACTAGCTCATATCATCATCCAAACTCTAACTTCTCGTCATACACTTAACTTCTTAAACATTCGCGTGAATCACGCACCCAACTCTTAAGGAAACCATAATTGCTCCAAAAGAACAACACCCAAAACACCTTTCCTTCCGAAAGCTCAACCATAAATCACAAGAGAAGTCAACTCTTAAATTCCCAAATGCCAACACGCAACTACTCCACAACTCTCGAGATCAACAACTTCCATGAAGGAAGATGGTCGCATACGAGGAAAAACCAAGCGATTAACTAAAATTTTAGGCCATAACCCCAAACTTCAAACTTTCACTTAAACAAACGGTTTTTCAAAGATGAATTCCCAAGCAAGTCATCATTGCAATCAAACACCACTTAGGCCCCGACAACAAGATTTGGCACAACACCGCAATAACTCTTTTAAACCTCAGAAAAAGACAAACACAAGAATAAATTGAAATCTTTCTCCGTAAAGCAACCGATCAACCACATCCTTTCTGACAAAACCTTGACACCTAAATCCATGCGACTTAGATTTTTCATCGGAACTTCAATAACTTCTTTTCAAGTTGGAGAATGGTAACCCAAGAATCAATCTATAAGTTTCTCTACAAGGCAAACAACAAATCGGGCGTCAAAGCTGACAAGGCAACCAAAAGAGGCGCAACCCGAAATTCTTCTTTTGTCTTCAACCAAAGAAGACAAAACCAAAACCACCAAAAGAACCATCGGTGAGTATCCAAAACCGAACACTTTTTCTTTTATTTCAACCAACCAAAACCGTTCGTCAAAACGGCAAAGAAAATTCGGAGGGTCAATCCACAACTCTACTACTCGACTCCAACCAACTACCCAATCTACGACAGAAAGGATAAGCACTCTCCCAACAGGAGGTTAAAAGTCCATCGGTGATGGCACTACCCGCCACACCGTCAAACCCAACAATACTACAAAAGCGAAGGTGACCGAAACCCCTTTCGGCACCACAACCCACATAATCTCAATTGTATCAACACAATCAATTCTTTCATAAACATAGCAACATATATTACCAAATGTAACATTCAACAACAAAGCTTAAATACAACATTTAAGCGTAAAGCAACGGTACCCATACCCATTCCTACTGTGCAACAGAGTGTGTCAAGTTTTAAATTAATTATTCCACTTACACAAGTTTTAATGTTGCTATCCTATGGCAAAGTTTTAAGTAAAACCTAAGCCATGTTTCTAGGTTATTCCACTTCATATTTTAGTTGAACCTATAGTTATGACACTAAATACACATTCCAGGGACCTACAGCCCGCTCTGATACCAACTGTAACACCCCGGCATCTAATACGCCTGAATGCTACCAAACATGGATTATGTAACATCTAAATACTACAAATAAAAGAAAATTACAGCAAAGGAACAATTGCTAGAACCGAAAATTTCGGCAGCATCTCCTTTGTTTAATCATGTTCTCGAGCAATCACAATAGCATAGCAGAATATGACAAAATATGAAACATCTAAAACAGCAATAATAAGCGACACGGAAGCAATATAAGTCCACTTTAAGCATCCCAAAGTCATCATTAGCCAAATGAAACGAATAAGGCAATCCTAGCACGCATCTAAACCATAAACATCAATTGTATCACATTAAGTTTATTGTCATGACTCCAAATGATTCCATTGTGGAATCAATTGCGTGAACTACGTGGAGATGTGTGACTATTCCCCTTTTCCCTCATGCCGATCTCAAGGTACCTAAAACAACATAAAACACAAGCGTGAGTTCAAAACTCAGCAAAGTGTATTGTAATGGAAAAACAAAGATCAAGTCAACAAACCATCATCACCAATCTCCAAAAGCACATCATAACACAACATGGTTAGCATTCCAAACATCTTTTAAGCATCCATGTATTCATCTCGTGAGCAACTCATAACATAAACATCATCATATACATATTTCATTAATGCAATGCAATGCACATGTCTCCTTGGAAACTCATACCGGTATGGTTGAGTGCACACCGTCGGCATGCACCCTTTTCCCCCTTCCATCCCGAAGATGGAGGGTGCCTATCACTCGCTTCCATTCACCACGGTGGATGGAATCACGATGTAGGTCTTACTCAAGAATAGCCCCGGACTAGTCATAACGGTTCTCACCGACCCTCCCGGAATAGTTATGACTTATCTCACCGCCGCCATGAAAATATGCCATGTATGCAAAATGGACAACAACGTACACATGTATAGGAGTATTGCATATCATCACATGGCATGTAATCCGCTTATCAACAATAAGCACATTTAAATCATGGCATAATGGCTTCATATCAAGCAATACATGTAATTCATGGCAAGACAACATGTTATCTATTCCAAATACTATGAAGCACAACTAGCAACACATATAGCATACAATCCACACAACACACTTGCCTTCAACCGCGGGCAACGGAGTGACGAGAGGTTGAGGGCACTCCCGAAGGCACACTACCTGCAAACACGTGCCACACACTTAATTCGACTCCTCAAAACAGTACCCACTACACCTAATACGCTAAATACTCCAAAACCCCGAAATCACAGATTTTGCCCCGTTCTGGACAGCGGCTTCGAAAAATCTTAACTTGAGTTCTAGAACTCCAAATTGAATAAACGAGTACATCCTCGCATAGCTTAGGAAATTTCCCAACTTTTTCTAGTTATAAGTAAAGACTGATTCGGACTCTAATGTTGTTTAATCTAACGTTGAACACGAACTGTCTCAATCTCGTCACAGATTTGACAGCGCTCGGTAAAACAGGCATAACTTCCAAACGGCTGGGCGGAATTTCAATTTCTTTATATGCACTGAAAGATATTGAAATTATCTACAACTTCCTAGAAGTCCGTACGGTCAGATTCGAATTCTAAATTAGTTTAATCTAATGTTGAACACAGACTGTCCCAACCTCGACACAGATTGGACAGCGCCCACCAAAACGGCCATAACTTTCAGACCGTAACTCCAAAAATTCTCAAAAAAATACACAAAATAGTTCTTGATGATACCTACAACTTCTTCAACAGGAGGTCGGCCAAATTCCGACTCTAAAATTGCGAAATCGCACCCCCTAAAACGGACTCCAAATCTGCCCGAAACTGAGTACAATACGAACTCTAGTTCTTTTCAGATCTACTCCATGGCAGCACGTCCTCTTGATCTAACAACTCCAAATCTACCATGAGAACAGCACCTAGACCTTCCCCAAGGTTTCCCCATGGACATACCTTAGTCCGATTTAACGAACACGAAGAATGCCTCTCGATCGCCCGATCTCGCTCCCACGCGTCATGGCCACCGGTTCTCCTCGTCGCGGATCCTCCTACCGGCGAGGGCAGCACCATGGCGTGGCATGGCAGCGAGGGGGACGCAGCAAGGGCACGTGGTGGAGCAAGGAGGCGCAAGGGTGAGGCAGGGGTGGCGGCTAGGGAGGAGGAGGCAATGGGGTGGAGGGGAAACAAGTGGGGGCTAGGGCTAGGGAGGGGACTTGTTTGGGGCGCAGGTAGGGCTAGGGCAGCAGTTTTGATGTCCTAGACCACCTCCAAAAGGCCCAAATATGTCCCACTTTCGGCCCATATGGACCCCCCAAGGCCCGAACTCCCCCGGAAGGCCCAATTCCCCTCCGGAAAGGCCCAAAATCCCCCGGAAAGGCCCACACTTGCAGAAACGGCGCAAAAACATGTTACAAGAGTCGTACCTTATGGCCGAGATCGAAAATGACTCATATCGTCATTCCGTAGTATCACAATTTGCCTATGGACGACTATGTCCTCCTCTTCACAGTCAAGTATATTTTGCATAGATGCTCGCTCAGCAACACCTTGATGGCCATGTTGTTCCTCATCATGATGTTCTGGTTGATTCTATAGCAAATCATAGAAAAGGAATATTTTAGTAGAACATTATTAGTATAGACTGCAACAAAAATTTAAGCAAATAGCATACCACAGGTCGAGAATTAGAACCATGTTGTGAAGTGGATTCTACATTTCGCACGCCTTGTGAAGCTAGGATCAAATTTTTCATTTCATCCATTTGGTGCTGCATGTGGTCCATACGCTGTGTTAGAGCTACAACCTGTGCTTCAGCTTGTTGACGAGCTAGCATCTCCATCTGAAACCTTGTTGGTAATTTTCTCTGTGTTCCAGGTGTGCCCACATCTTGAGGAGTTGGTCCCAAACCTAAAACACGAACACGCCCTCTTGGCTCCTTCTCTCCACAAACATGTGCATACAAATCACCTTCTTGAATACTTCTTTCCTTCAATTCAGGGTGGTTTACAGCAGCTTCTTCAAGTTGGTTCTGAAAACATGATATGTGTATGTATATATTACTAGCTAATAATAGTCCATATGCATGTATTGTTCATACACAAACGTACAATTATTGTCTCTGCTTCTGTTGTAGGATCTCCATTTTTACGAGTATGTACTTTGATAAAGACTTCATCTCTCCGAGCAGGGCACCCTCGTTCTTTACCCTACAAGCACTTTTTAAAGTAATTACGATGTCCTAAACATTTAGTACTAAACCGATTTTGGAAGAGGTACTTTAGTTTACCAATTCATGCCCAACACGGGCATAACTCTTGCTGCCAGCCGTATGAAACAAAGTTAACTTCCCACGATTTTCTCTGCCTCTAATCATACGAGCCTGTCAATATCAACGGGATCACGAATAATTCAGATCACTTGTTAACAACAATCAAATGGTACATCTTAAGTAGTAATCAGTAAGCATATGTTTCCCTTGTATTTTCCCCAACATGTAGTAATAATAGTACCAGGAAACGCAAAATATAAGCAAACATTTCTTCATGATAGTGGGATAGACGAAGAACAGGCGAGCCTTTGTTAAAGTAATAAACATAAGCAGATTTGATGGGTAAACAATTTTTTTTGCGAATTCTGTTTCTTCTATATTTAGTAAATGGGAAACTGGCTAATGTAAAGAAGATAGAAGCACAGTACAAGCAGGCTGTTGCCGCATGAGATGGGACTGTTAGAAAGAAACATGCTCAATGCAAAATTCTTAACAACAAAGTTGCATCCTGCATTCTGAATGAAGAGGTGGGGCTGTAGCAGCAGGCGATTTCAGCAGTGTTGCATATAGGTGCGACATGCATACAACAAAAGCAATAATAAAAACCGGTAATAAAATGGTAAAAGCATCGGGCTATGGACACAGAAATAATAATTAGGACTATAAAGTAAGCAGCAATTAATATGGGAAAAAAGCAGAGAGTGGTATAGGTAGAAAGACAATCAGAAACAGATCATTTACCGCAGAAACTAATAGTATGGCTCGCAGAGGAATAGCATATTTCTAATCGTCGCCTTTTTTTGGGTGGAAATAAGCTCTGTGGCTAAGGTATATATGAAAAAGGCTTGTTAAAGTGCAGCAAAATATATAGGCTAGAAGCAAAATATGTAGTACTATAACCATGTGTATTCTAGTATCAATTAATGTCCAAAGTTTTTTGGCATTCTAGGTGATAATTCCATACTGATATATACATGAGGGTGACGAGATGATGACTGTAGAGTTTGATTAGTTCTTGGAACAGTTGACTTATGGTCACTTTATTGATCTCATTTGTATATTGAAGCTGCTTCACATTTGCAAATTAAGGGTGACAGATTGACAAGCTTCTAGATGCCATTGAAGAATTGGACTACACCATGACACAGTTTCAATACTTCCAAAGAGGCACATGCATACTAACTGAGACCATGACACTAATTGAGAAGACGAATCAACATAGTAGGGTCTTACCTGTGCTTCTGGAGACCTCCAATAATGAATAAGCCACTCCCAGTCATATAGATTAACTGTTTTGGGACATTTTGCTATGAGTTCCTCATCAGTCAATGTTTCATCGAAATACTTCTTTTTTAGGTCTGCCTTATATTCTTTCCATTTTGTTGCCGATGTTGCTACAACATAATGGAAAGCATTGCATCCAGGTTATAGTATTTCTGTTTTAACATGAGAAAAAGAAGTGATTCAAAGAAAAAGGTAGTGAACAAGACAAAGAATCTGACTAATATTCTATTGCTATACCTTTACATTAGTCCACACTAGAAACTTCTTATCGGGATCAACAAGTCTCCAGTCATCACATGTAACTGGTATATGCTTTCTTACCATTGTTCCAACAAATGTAGCAAATTCTTTAGTATTGTCCCCAACAGGCTGACCATATTCATTGAGGCCAACTTGAATTGGAGGCTCAAAATCACTTGCATATATATTTTGTTTTAAAGTGATACCCCTTCCTTTCCTCTTCTTTTGCTGCTCCAGATTCATATCTGCATGTATTTCCTCTTCTAGGGGTTGATATTCATGATCTTCACCATTGGGTTCCACTTCATTCTCAATAGTGCTTCTTCTTGACTTGGACCTCAAATTAGGACCTCCAATAGCTTCTTCTTGACGTTGAGTTTTCTGCAAGAAGTTGCGTATTATGTTAAGGGTATGGGAAGACATTTTGCTCAGATTGTAGCTGACCAAAAAAAAGAGGAAACATATATATAACCTGTGTTTTATTCGTTCGAGATGATGAGCTAACTCCTTGTAGCCCTGTAGTGTCAACAGGCTGGATATTAAGAGATTGTAGCAACTGTTTGTTTCTTGCAATGTTTGCATTCCTCTCTAGTTCATACTCATTGAGCTTCCCATCTTTAGCCTTTCCTTGTGCGCTTGCCATTTTTTCTCCTGAAACAAGACACAAAAAAGTTAGCAATTCATACTTAATTGACAGATGTTTGGCAATTCATACTTAATTGTGAGGCTTACTTTCTTTGTATCTTTGCATCAACAATAGCTCCATCTATGTCTGTCCTAACACAATCAATACCTCCATATTCAACATTCACAGTGAAATTGGTGTGTGGGTCAGGCAGTGCAACACCTATTTCATAACTATCATCTAAATTTTCATCGTCCGCTCGACCCATATCATAAAAGTCTCGTGGTTTTGACTGGACAACTGCAAACCATTCAATATCAATGGGATCTTGAACATAGTAAACTTGAGTTGCCTGGGAAGCTAAAATGAAAGGCTCATCTGATATCTTCTCACCGGTATTGAATAAATGCTTAAAATTGACAGAGGTGACCCCAAATTGATCAGTTTTTACCCATTTGTCTTGGATGCGATTGTCAACCCAATCACATTTGAAGAGAACCACATTTCCCTTATGGTGATAGTCTAGCTCAATAATTTCCTTTATAATACCATAATATGTCTTCTTTCCTATTATGAGGTTGTCATTGTTTCCCCTTTCAAAACATGAAGTTTGTGCATCTAGAGCTACTCCACTACATTGAACTGGCCTACCCTCATCGTAGGACTGTGTATGGAAACTAAGCCCATTTATTCTGTAGCTACTATACTTGCATGCAACCATGTTTGGCTCATTTGCTAAAATCCTTATCTCTTCCGATGCTTCCTCATCCATTTCTACAACCTGTAAATATGGAGTACTATTATTAAACTAAAAAGGAATTCCATGTGAAATCACATGTTGGCAAGATCATGTGTGTACTTACATGCAACCTAAACCACTCATGAAAGGTCTCATAATGTGCACGGCTGATTTCTCGTTTGTTCCGAAGACCAATTGAGGAAAGATAGTCACAATGCTTGCTGCAAAGGTTAAATGAGCCCTTTAACAATTAAGGATAGGAATCTTATAGCACTAAAATAATTTAGATATCTTACTTCAAATAAGGTTCTATCTTGTCGTAGTTGAACAAGACATATTTATGTGCTTGAAGCCAAGTTTTGTGGTCTAATGTCACATTGTATTTGCCAGCTAATCCTTGACCAATATTGTGGAAGAAAGGAGTTGTATTGCTGATTTCCATATGCACACCGTCATCATTTCTAACTTGTCGATTAAACCGAGTCTCACCTTGTAAATAGCGAGAACAAAATGTAAGACTCTCATCAAACAAATAGCTCTCCGCGATCGATCCCTCTGGGTGACTTCTAGTGCGAACATAACCCTTGCACCTCATCAAATACCTCTCAACAGGGTACATGTTTGAAAATGTCTTGGACCCGGCCGTTCTTGCTTGGGCAGGAAGATGAACCATCAAGTGTACCATAAGATCAAAAAAAGATGGGAGGAATATAGTCTCGAGAATACATAAGGTCTCAGCTATTTCAGCTTCTAATTTTTGCATATCACTTATGCGAATAACAGGGGAGTATATCTTCTTGAAAAAATTGCTTATACGAATCAATGCAGCACTGACTTTTTCTGGCAATATTCTTCTAACAAAGAAGTGGTAGTAAATGTTGTAGAAGAACATGGTTGTCATGGCTCTTTAGCCCTATTATCTTTTTCTCATTAACAAGGACATTACGACGTATGTCTGATGCATAACCGTCAGGAAACTTAACTCCTTTTAATACTTCACAAAATAACTTCTTCTCAATAGAACTCAATGAGTACGGTGCTGGAGGTAAATAAAATTTATCTCCAGCTTCAATAGGATGAAGATCCCTTCTAATATCTAGAGACTGAAGGTCCAAACGAGAATTCAAATTATCCTTGGATTTCCCATCAATTCCCAAAAGCGTATTAATTATATTATCACAGATATTCTTCTCTATGTGCATGACATCTAAATTATGTCGCAACAGTAAGTCTTTCCAATACGGTAACTTGAACAGAATAGACCTCCTTTTCCAAATGATTAATGGCTCACCCTCCTTGTGCTTTTGCCTTTTTGTCTTTTTCTTCCCAGATGGATCCTTCCCAAAAACAGTATGAATATTCTCTGCTCAGCATCAAAATCTCCTCCCCAGAAAGTGGAGCAGGTGCTGGCCTAAGCTCAGTTTTATCATCAAATGAGTGAGCATCAAACCTAAACTTGTGGTTTGCATGTAAAAACCTACGGTGTCCCATATAGCAAGACTTGGCACCATTTTTCAATCGAAGAGAACATGTATCTGAGTGGCATTCAAGGCATGCTACTGCACCGGAGGTTGTGCAACCAGACACATAGCCTAGACCAGGGTAATCAGTAATTGTACATAATATGGCAGCACGCAATTGGAAGTATTCACCCTTGGATGCATCAAATGTTCTAACACCATTAACAAACATATCTATCAGATCATCAACCAAAGGCTCAAGATAAACATCCATATCACTACTAGGAGCTTTTGGACCTGGAATCAACAATGTGAGGATAAAATTTGGTTGCTTCATACACATCCAAGGTGGAAAGTTATAAGGAATTAAAATAACAGGCCAAATGCTGTAACCAACATTCATGGACCTAAATGGATTAAAACCATCAGTAGCTAGAGCAAGTCTAATATTGCGGTATGCAGAAGCAAACTCCGGATGCTTATGGTCAAAATCCTTCCAAAGAGGAGAATCTGCCGGATGCCTAAGCAAACCATCTTTAGTGCGCTCTTCATCGTGCCATCTTGTGTGAGTTGCAGTTCTAGAGGACACAAACAACCTCTGAAGCCTTTTCTTTATTGGAAAATAGCGAAGAACTTTATTAGGAACCTTGTGTACACGTTTCCCATCTAAACTCTGCTTTTCTGATTTCCAACGTGAAGTTTCACATGTAGGACAGCAATTAGCATTAGCATGGTCCTTCCAAAATAGAATGCAATCATTTTTACATGCATGAATACTGACATACCCAAGCCCTAGGCATTTCACCATTTTCTTAGATTCATTGTAGTTTTTAGGTAGTGCTGACCCTTCAGGAAAAGCATCTTTCAGAAGATTTAGTAATCGGTCAAAGCTTTTATCAGACCATCCACCAAGCAATTTAGCATGTAGTAGTCTAACTAGGAAACGCAACTTTGAGAATTTCTTACACCCTGGATATAGCTCTTGACCATAGTCATTTGCTAACTGTTGGAGAGGTTCTAAATCTTCATGGGGCTGCTCTAAACCACCATCATCCTCAAAATCCCCTCCATCATCTAAACCACATGCTAAGTCACGCAACAAATCAGAAATATCATCATCTTCATCCGACTTCTCCCCAAACTCAGCTCGATCACAGTCATGACTATTAACAAAAAAAGAGCTGGCTTCTCGTTGAAACATCTTTTTTTTGTACTCTTCCACAAATCCCTCACATATCAAGTGCTCTCGCAC
Organism: Rhipidocladum racemiflorum; assembly: GCA_036346355.1. Taxonomy (NCBI): domain Eukaryota; kingdom Viridiplantae; phylum Streptophyta; class Magnoliopsida; order Poales; family Poaceae; genus Rhipidocladum; species Rhipidocladum racemiflorum. The sequence goes on along the minus strand of CM070577.1, from coordinate 52,312,560 downwards.
TTCGCTTTCTTCTCTCCAAATGGCGTTCACACAATTTAGACAAGGGCATAATATTTTGTTTCCTTTCACTGAATTTCTAAATGCAGAAGTGAGGAATCTGTTTACCCCTTCAACATAGACCTTTGTGTGCCTACATGTAGTAAATATGCACCATGTTAGTTTAAATGTTGACTACTACTAGCACCTCATAACTATATAAAAGAATTGTGTTGTACCTAGGCTCATCCATCCAGCTGATATCCATGTAGGATTTTTACCAACTATGTCGGCAAGCTATCTAATTTCAGTATATAGGTTATAAGTATAGACAAATACAGCTGCATAGAATCAACCAAATAAAACAAAATCAGACAACACTATTGAATTGTGTCACTCAGTACAACACATCAATAATGTCTTTTCACGCCCAAATAAGATATATATATATACCAAATCAGGTACATAAGATGGTATAAATAATTAAGAAAGGACAAGAATGAAAAAAAGTACCTTACAAATTTGGTCGGAGTGCTCTTGCTACAAGGGAGTGCAACTGCCTAGCTTGGGCTCAATGACTTGCTACAAGGGAGTGCAACTACCGAGCTTGGACTCAATGACACTTTGGTATTGAGATGTACCTTATCAAACAATACATTAACAGTAACATCATTCAATCGTCCATGTCATCATTGAAATGCTTTGAAAGTCTAATTGGAAATACAATAGTATCTACTCATGCACATGTAAGGTTCAGTGAGCTAGTTGCCTAGAAGGACACAGAACAAGTCTACACAGATAGCAAAAGCTTGCCTTGTGTCCCAATAGGTATTATTATGAGTGAGGAGAAATATAAGAAAGAAAGCATGCAAAACAAAATTGGCCTGGCTAGATTGAAATGAAGCAAGCATTCACAAAATACATCCACTAAGCAGCGCATACATGGTGGACACAGTGAACCATATTTCTAAAAGTGTTTACCACCTCCAGTAGACTTTCCAAGCAACAAACATAATAATACCTATTGGATGTTTTCAGATTTGAAGTCATAGCATTATTTGTAAGCTGCTTACGAGTTTAGAACCTCCAACTAGATTAATAAATTAGCAAGACTGCTCTCGCTACACTACAATTTGTAAGACGTATGCCCTTTTACTCTAATTAACGTGAATTTTTTTTATTTCTTACCACCTAGGATTAAAATGTGCTGATCAGGTTGAGTTTGAACTTGGACTTTCTAGAATGACAATGACAATAACAATGACAATGGACTACAATTCCATTTTCTGTATTATAAAAATTTCTTTACAAATAATTTAGTTCTTGGCATACTGGTGATTCAGCCAATTTATTATGAACACCATTAAATGAGTTATGTACATGATGATGTCTATGTTATTGAAACATCCATTGTCACACGTAGAAACTAATGCAATCCCTATAAAGCACACTGAATTTAAGAAACAAGTCATCAAATTTCCCCATACAGATTAGAAAGACTGCTCTCGTTACACTACAACTTGTAAAGTGACAGATACATACAGATTTCCACATACTCAGACATCCAAATTTCGAGATAGGCATGTAAATTAAGTCCAAGAAACTGACATTTTATCATCCAAAAACTTATAGCTCTCATGATGTTGCATAATAGAAATGTTCCCAAAGTATGTGCAAATAACTGGGAGTCAGGATTCGGCCAATCACACTATTAAACGATGCGAGCCATCAAAGTTTATTAGCGGTTGATGATGATGCAATGTAATCACATTTGAAGCCAAGGGGAAGCACCTCTGTAAGTTATAACAGCAAGGGGAACCAAATGGCAACGGCGACGGGGAAACACCTACAGGGAGAAATAGGGACAAGGATGAGCGGTGTAGAGTGGGGAGGCCCAAGAAGATGCAACGCATACCTCGGAGGGCGACAGAGACGCCGGCAGCGCTCGCCCGTCGAGAGTATCGGCGGCCCACTGTAGCTCAGACAACGAAGGGGGCACTACACAGCCATGGCGCCAGGGAGGGGATGGATCCGTACACCATGGAGGTCCAGTAGACTGGTGGAAAGGATCTGGTCAGTGGGGAGAGCGCGATTGTAGCAGCCGGCGAGTCGGAGGAGGTTCGTGTGTTGAAGGAGGTGGCGGCGCTAGAGAAGTTGGAGGCTAGGCGCTGCCCGATCGATCTGGTTAGGGTTTGGGAAAGCGGCCGGCGAGTCGGAGGAGTATTGAAGGAGGTGGCGGCGCTAGAAAGGTTGGAGGCTAGGCACTGGCGGCGCTAAGGAGGCTGGGAGCAAAAGAGTTGGAGGGGAGCGCCAGCTGCTCGATCGAATCGATTTAGGTTTAGGGGAAATTTTGGGTGAGCACGCGCGCACTATTTGTTTCGCGCCTTAGATTGCCGCCCTCGAGTTTTACCGACAGATATTGTGAGCCAGAAACACATAACCGCCGACAGATTTGGCGTCTCTAAAATTATACATAATTACCGACATATGGCTTGATTGGAAAAACTGATCTTTACCGACAGATTGTTTGTATCTAAATATATGTATCTTTACCGACACATAGTCCGTCTATAATTATGGTACTGCCAACAGATTGCCTGTTGAAAATCTTTACCGACAGATGGTTTGATCGTAAAAGCCGATTTTTACCTACAGATGTCTGATGGGAATTTTGTGTCATGGTGTAGTGTAAATACCACAATTAAACAAAAATTCCAGCAAAGGCGTATATGCTAAAAACCGAGATTTCAGCACATCTCCTTTGTTTTAACATGAATTGAAGGAGCAACAACAGTATCACAAGTTATATCATAATGGAAAGCATCTAAAACATGAATAACATGTGACATAGCAACAATATAAGTCCAGGATAAAGCATTCAACCACTTCATGAGCTAAACGAATTAAATAATAAGACCGAGCACACGGTTAAGCAATACTCCAAGTTTCATGGCAATACTTTCATTATCATGTCATTGTTTAAATGGGTGATGCTAAGTGATGACGTGTGACTAGCTCCCTTTCCCGCATGTCGGATTCATGGTACCTAAAAGAAAACAACATAAACACAAGCGTGAGTTTATCACTCAGCAAGTATATTGCAATGGTACAAACGTAAACAATTACATAGCAATAATATCTCACATCATGTAAACCATCTCATTCATGGCCACATATCACAATCATCATCAATATGTATGCAGTGCAATGGGATGCTCATGTCTCCTTGGAAACTCATACCGGTATGGTTGAGTACACACCCGTCGGTGTGCACCCTCTCCCCCCTTCCATCCCGAAGATGGAGGGTGCCTACTCCTCGCTTCCGTTCACCGCGGTGAATGGAATCACGATGTAGGACTTACTCATTGGCTCTCCGGATTAGTCATAACTTTCTCACCGACCTTCCCGGACTAGTTATGACTTTCTCACCGCCCGGGCCATGTAATCATGCCATGTATGCAAATATGCCAACATCATAATTAACTTGTACGATAACACATGGCATCATCATGGATAACTTGTACATTAACACATGGCATCATCACATAATAAACATATTCATCATATCAATGGCAAACATTAAAGCGTGGCATGTGAACATATCATATATTCAAACTTCAAGCTCAATCAATCAACAACCTACAATCCGCTACCCATTCCAATACACTTGCCTCAACCACGGCGACGGATTGGCGAGACGTAGAGGGCACTCCCGGGGTCATACCACCTGCACATAGGTACCACACACTCACAATCGTGTCCACAAAACAGTACGCAAACCCTCATCTACCCCGACATTACCAACTACTCGCAAAACGCGAAAACAGCAGTTCTGTCCCGTCGGGACAGCATCCTTCCAAAAGGCATAACTCGGGTTCTAAGACTCCGAATCAATTAAATGAGTACATCCTCGCGTAGCTTAGGAAATTTTCCAACCTTTTCTAGGTATAGGGAAAGACTGATTCGGATTCTAAAGTTGTTTAATCTACAAAATACCGTGATCTGTTCCAATCACGTCACAGATTTTAACACGCTCGGTAAAACAGCCATAACTTTCAAACGGATGGGCGGAATTTAAAGTTCTTTATATCTACGGAAAGATAATGAAATTATATACAACTTCTTCAACGTCCGTACGAACAGATTCTGAATCTATTTTGGCAAAAAACCGAACCCTAGGTCAACTGCTCATGATGCCCGAAACAGAGAACGTGGCAACTTCTAGATCTAATCCAATCTACTCAAATCCAGCACCACCAATTGATCTAAAAACTTGATAAACACCCTTAGAACAGTACCTAGCCCTACCCCAAGGATTCCCATGGCCATACCTTCGCCCGACGCACGAAAACCCAATAGATCTCCTCCCGGTTCGCACGATCTCCTTCCTCGCTCCAATCCCGCCGGTTCTCCTCGTCACGGAGTGCTCCAACGGATGGATCTTTGAGGTGTGGAGGTGGAGAACTCCCCTAGGGGCAGCAAGGGAGGAGGATAGGTGGTGGAGAGGTGGTGGAGCAATGGGGAGCAATGGGGGAGGTGGAGGCGCCACAAGGAGGAGGTGGGGGGCGGCTAGGACTTGCGGGGGCGCAAGGGCAGGGGGTGGACGCCTATTGGGGCTGGGGGAGGCCCCCAACCAGGTCCCCTACTCCTATTAGGACTCAAACTCCATCCCACCAAAGCCCACGACCCTTTCCTTTAGGCCCAAACTCCCCCGGAAAGGCCCAAACTCTCGGAAACGGCCCGAAAACGCAAATTAACCTCATAACGTATGGTTTCAACCTCCAATTCCATATTTTGTAATGTTTTTGACCTTAAAATTCACATTTTGTAATGCCACAATCTCTAATTGCACATTTTATAAAGTCTCGGCATTCCGTAGTGTCACAATACCCTTCCTACTGTGCATCCATCTGTGTCAAATTTTAGATTAGTTATACCACTTTTGCAAGTTTTAATGTTGCTATCCTGTGACAAAATTTTAGTTAAGACCTAAGCCATGTTTCTAAATTATTCCACATCACATTTTAGTTGTACCCTATAGCATGACACTAAAAATACACATTCCAAGGACCTACAAAGACGCTCGATACCAATCATAACACCCCGGCATTTAATATGCCCGAATGCTACCAAACATAGACTAAGCAACCTCTAAATACCACAATTACAAGTAAATTACAGCAAAGGAGCAAATGCTAATACCGAAAATTTCGGCAGCATCTCCTTTGTTTTTCCATGAATTGAAGAAACAATAATATTAACATATCAAGATAGCATAATGAACGATAGCAATAACATGACCAATCGGAAATTCAACCTCCATACAACTAAAGATATAAGTCTATCCATCACATATCAAATATGGCCTAATCATTTACTCATGACAACCAACGAAGCATCAAAACCACAATTTAGTTCAGTGAATTAACCATCACAACTAAAGGAGAGAACATGTCATTGTTTATATGTGTGATGCTAAGTGATGACGTGTGACTAGCTCCCTTTCCCGCATGCCAGTTTCATGGTACCTAAGAAAAACACGTAAACACAAGTGTGAGTTCATCACTCAGCAAGTATATTGCAATGGAACAAGAAAATACATTCTAATACCTTCATCACCACTTTTCACATACGACATCATACACATCTCATATTCATAGCGTAAGCATATCATTGACATCATCATATATCATCATCATATAACATCCTCATATAATGCAATGCAATGTAATGCAATGCGATGCACATATCTCCTGGAAACTCATACCGGTATGGTTGAGCACACACCCGTCGGTGTGCACCCTCTCCCCCCTTCCATCCCGAAAATGGAGGGTGCCTACTCCTCGCTTCCGTTCACCGCGGTGAATGGAATCACGATGTAGGACTTACTCATTGGCTCTCCAGAATAGTCATAACTTTCTCACCGACCATCCCCGGACTAGTTATGACTTTCTCACCTCCCGGGCCATGTAACATGCCATGTATGCAAATATGCCAACATCATAAATAACTTGTACACTACCATGGCATCATAACATAATAAACATATTCATCATATCATTGGCAATCATTAAGGCATGGCATGTGAGCTGATTCGGACTCTAAAGTTGTTTAATCTACAAAATACCGTGATCTGTTCCAATCACGTCATAGATTTTAACACGCTCGGTAAAACAGCCATAACTTTCAAACGGCTAGGCGGAATTGGATGTTTTTATACCCACGTAAAGATATTGAAATTAGCTACAACTTCTTCAACAGCCGTACGACCAAATTCCGAGTATAAATCGACGAAAGCCCAAACCCTAGGTCTACTGCTCACGCTGCCCGAAACAGAGAACGTGGCAACTTCTAGATTTCATCTAATCTACTCAATTTCAGCACCACCAATTGATCTAAAAACATGATAATGACCCTAAGAACAGTACCTAGGCCAACCCCAAGGAGTCCCATGGCCATACCTTCGCCCGACGCACGGAAACCCAATAGATTTCCTCCCGGTTCGTGCGATTTCCTTCCTCGCTCCAATCCCGCCGGATCTCCTCATCGCGGAGTGCTCCAACGGATTGATCTTCGAGGTGTTGAGGTGGGGATCACCCCTAGGGGCAGCAAGGGAGGTTGAGAGGTGGTGGAGAGGTGGTGGTGCAATGGGGAGCAATGGGGGCGCAAGCAAGGGAGAGGGGAGGTGGGGGTGGCGGCTAGGAGAGGGAGGAGAGGGAGGAGGCGCATGGGGAGGGCTAGGCGCAAGGGGGCAGCAGGGTGCTTCCCTAATCCTCCCCCCACTTGGGCCTTAGGCCTCCCACCTCCGGCCCAAGAGGTTCCACCAAGCCCACGAGGCTCCCCCAAGCCCAAAACATCCCCCAGAAGGCCCATTTTCCCTCCCGGAAGGCCCAAAACATGAATTAACCTCAAACCGTAAAGTTTTACTCTGAAATATCACATTTTATAATGTCGCACTATTCCGTAGTGTCACATTTCCCAGGGTGATAATGGATTCCAACATCATAATCATTTATAAGCTCTAGCCATCTTCTTTGCCTCATATTTAAATCTGGTTGAGTGGATATATACTTTAAGCTCTTATGGTCTGTATATATCTCAGTTCGATTCCCGATAAGGTAATGTCTCCAAATTTTAAGGGCATGTACCACGGCTGCTAATTCCAAATCATGAGTAGGGTAATTTTCCTCATGAGGGCGTAACTGCCTGGATGTGTAGGCCACCACTTTACCTTCTTGCATCAACACATAACCTAAACCTTGCTTCGAGGCATCACAATAAACCACAAAGTCCTTTTCTACCTCGGGTAATGTCAATACTGGAGCAGAGGTCAGTTTCTTCTTGAACTCTTGGAAACTATCTTCGCATGACGGTGGCCATGCAAACTTCTTTTCTTTCTTTAATAGTTGTGTAAGTGGTCTCGCGACTTTGGAGAAATTTTCTATGAATCTTCTATAATATCCAGCCAAACCAAGAAAACTTCTAACTTGAGTTACTGATTTGGGTTGCTTCCAATCAAGTACATCCTTTACTTTACTTGGGTCCACAGCAACTCCTCCAGCTGAAATGACATGGCCCAAGAAAGAGACTTCTTTTATCCAAAACTCACATTTGCTGAACTTGGCATAAAGCTTATGTTCCCTGAGTTTTTCCAAAACTAAACACAAATGCTTCACATGTTCTCCTTCATCTTTGGAGTATATCAGAATATCATCAATGAAAATGACTATGAATCTATCCAAGAATTCCATGAACACCTTGTTCATCAAATGCATAAAATAGGCTGGTGCGTTGGTTAATCCGAAGGACATCACGGTGAACTCGTAAAGTCCATACCGAGTGGTGAAGGCAGTCTTAGGAATATCCTCCTTCTTGATTTTAATCTGATGGTACCCTGATCTTAAATCTATTTTTGAGAAGACACAAGCTCCCTTGAGTTGGTCAAATAGATCATCAATCCACGGCAATGGGTACTTGTTTTTTATTGTCACTTCATTCAAGGATCTATAATCTATACACATCCTTAGTGTGTTATCCTTCTTTTTCACAAAGATGACGGGAGCTCCCCAAGGTGACGAACTAGGGCGAATGAAACCCTTCTTCTGTAATTCTTCAACTTGCTTCTTTAGCTCCACTAATAAGTTAGCAAACAACCGATAGGGTCTCTGATGGATTGGGGTTGTGCCAGGAACTAGGTCAATAACAAATTCTACCTTTCGATCTGGTGGCATGCCTGGCAGGTCATCAGGAAAGACATCGGGATATTCTTTTGCTACGGGTACTGATTCCAATGTTATTTCCTTCAGCTGATTCAACAGACTGGTCAGACTTGAGTCAAGGTCAGATAAGAAGCATACCCGGTCTCCATCTCCATTGACAAGAGATATGGTATGGTTGGCACAATTAATTTGTCCTTCATGTTTGGTTAACCAGTCCATACCAAGTATTACATCTATTCCCTTGGAATCTAATAAAATAAGATTGGCTAGAAACTTCACCCCACTAATTTCTATCACTAGCTTGGGACATACCTGTGTAGTCCTCATTTCTTTTCCCGGGGATTTCACTATCATAGGGTTCTTTAGATTCATTGTATCCCATTGGTTATTTTCCACAAAATCTTTGGACACGAATGAATGAGATGCACCAGAATCAAACAAAATTGTAGTGGGCACAGAATTTACGAGAAATATACCCATCACCACATTCTGAGCTTCTTGTGCCTCTTGAGCTGAGATGTGATTCACACGACCTCTTCCAGTTTGAGTTGGAGTTCTTGGAGTCTGAGGGTTACCACGGCCCTAACTTGGTGCACGAGCGGAAGCTGATCCCAGGTTGAATGGAACTGGAGTTATGTTTGAACGCCTCTGGGGACACTTGGTTGCATAATGTCCCATTTGATGGCAATTGTAGCACTGCACATCTGCTGTATTGTTAGTTCTCGCTGGCTGTGTAACAAGACTTTGCCGGGGCGTCTGCTGTATCGGGCGAGGTGCAGACATCATAGACCTTTGCACTTGCTGAACCGGCGGTCTGCTGGCTTGAAACTGTCCAAACTTTTGCCTGGACCCACTGGCTACATGCTGACCCTGAATCCCTAACTTTCTCTTACGATTCTCATTCCGCTGACGCTGTATATCCTCTTGGGTCAGAGTTTTGTTCACTAGCTGTTGGAAAGTAGCATAATCATTGGAAGCCAATAAAGCCTTGATCTCCGGGTCCATCCCTTCCATGAATTTCCAAATCTTGTCGGCCTCATTGGCCACTTCAGTGGGGGCATATCGAGCCAACTAGTTGAACTTATGCAAGTAGTCGGTCATGGTCATATTACCCTGTTGAAGCCTATGGAACTCTCGCCTCTTCATTTCCATAACTTCTTTGGGAATATGGGCATCCCTAAAAGCATGAACAAATTCTTCCCAAGTAATGGCAGGTGCGTTTTGATGGGAGGCACAGTAGTTCTCCCAGCAGGCGGTAGCACTTCCCTGCAGTTGATGTCCAGCGAAGTTGGCGCTCTCATAGCCATCACACTGAGCCAATGTCAACTTCCGGTCCATTTCCTTGATCCAATCATTTGCGACTAGTGGATCAGTGGACCCTGCAAAGGTAGAAGGTCTTGTGCGCATAAACTCCCCAAACTTGGATTGTGGTTGCATCACTGGTGCTGCAGCTGGTGCTGGTTGTTGATTGTTGACCATGTTCTGAGCCAGGGCTTGCAACAACTGAAGTTGCATTGCCATCATCTGTTGAATGTCTACCATCTGCGGTTGGACTGGTGGCGGTGGTGGTGGCACTTGCTGCTCTGGCTGCTCTTGTGGTTCATGAACATTCTGTTCTTGTGGCATTGCCCAGCCACGTCCACGACCACGACCACGACCACGACCTCCTCTACGACCAGCTCCACGACCTCTCTCTTGGTTCTCCATCTGAAGTGACAACCAGGGGGAGTTAGCAATAGACGCGAGGGAACAAGAAAAAACTAGGGAGGTAGCCCTTCTAAAGCAAAGCAAGCAAATAAAAACGCAACTAAACTCTTGATGTGACTATAGCACTAGCACTATGCCTTAGGCAAGTGTACAACCCACCGAACACACAAGCAACAAAACCAAATAAACGCAGCTATGCGTTCTAATTAAAAAGGGAACACACTCCTCTCGTAAATGAGCACTAATAACCTATCCTATATGGAAATCCTCTTAAGCATCTTCTTGACGACTTGTTCATTCCAGTAGCTCCTCTTCTTGATCTTCATCTTCACGGAAGACTCGAAGTTAAAGAAGTTTCCTGAGGTGAGAGCAAATTAAATTTTCAAATCAATATTTTAGCAAAGGAGAGGGATAAGAACCTAAGAATAAGATAAAGGAAGATAATCTATTTAATGCCAATTTGTTGGTTTGATTTAGAAAATAATTTCCAAGTTCTGTCTAAGAAGATCATGCTAACTAGGGTCACGTCCTACAGTCTTGGCTCTGATACCACTTCTGTCGGAACCCGTAATAAGACAAGGGCCCAGCTGTGTTTACCTGTACTAGTCCCGGGATCAATAGCTAGTACACACAGATCATAACAGTATGGATCATAACCCTATGATAAATCAAGTTTAACACAGAGTACTGGCCAACAAGGCCCATTATTACAAAAGTTGGACCCGTAGGTCATATAGCAGCGGGAATATTAAACTGACAAATTAACATGATAAAATGAGGTCCAAAAACACCACAGGCAAAGACTGAAGCAAACGTGTTCCTAGTCATCCTGATATTCTTCCTCTTCAAAGTTTTCCTGGAAGATGTCGAAGGGTGGGACGCAGGCTCTTGGGTAGCTATCTTTGTCTTCTTGATCTGCTTCATGGAATAAGCAGCCCCGCAATAAAAAGCGAGGATGAGTATGCAACATACTCAACAAGTCCGGTAAGAAATGCAGTATGCAATTTGATTCAAGGGAAGGTATTGGTTAATTTGCAAAACGCCAACCTCGAAGATTTGGTCCTAGAGTTTTTTTTGAGCAGTTTTCAAAAGCATTTTCCTTTATGAAATCATAGTTTAAACTTTTCGGAACACGGCTCCCACCATGGAAAACAACACAATACATGGCATCGACCATAGTTTTATTTTAAGAATACTTTGGAAATCCTTTTTCTCGTGGCTCCAACCACGACTTTTATCAAATCAAAACATTCACGGCTACAACCGTGCTTTTCTTTTGTAAAGTCGAGTTTGAAATCAAATAGAGAAAAACTACTTGGTGGCCACGCACTTTGTCTACCCTTGACCGTGGGTATGGCTATTCGAATAGTTTTACTCTGCAGAGTTTGCGCGCTTTACCCACGAGAGATATCTCACTCTTTTTGGTCATACACTTCCTTTGGCGTATAACCCCAAGTGAAAATCACAAGGCCATTTCCCTAGCTACATCTTAAATAAGTCATGCCCGCTGAGGTTTCACCGCTAAATGGCTACAACCATATTGGAAGCCCCCACTTGCGCCTGTAGGACTACTGTGGCTACAACCACACCCTACTCCACCGTCTGGTATGCCTTAATTGAGTTTTCACTAGCTACTCAGCCAGGTCCGTCCCATACCGGAACCCGTGGTCGCACTGTTGTACATTGTTTGACAATCATAAGGGATCGGTGCTTAGGGTGACTAGGGTGGCACATACTTAAACCCGAGTCTCGTGCATTCTGCACCCGCATTGCAACCTTCCACCCTATTCTCATTTTTGAAATTCCAAGTTTCTCTTTTTTTTGTTTTACCAAACTGGCAGCACCAACTGCCCTTTTTAAAATAACATTTCTGCTCAGTCATTTCGAATTTCAAATAACAAGCTTTCAATTAAACATACGAATAGTATCTAGCATAACTAGGCACTACTAGTAGACTAAACAAGGGTGTTAGGCCATACAATTAATCATTCTAGGGCAACCAAAGGATAGATAGATTAATATGTAGCAAACATACATATTAACAAGGTATATAACTATACTCTATCATAACATATCATTTTATATAAACAACCATAGCATGCAAGTTAGTAAATCTATAAAACGTTTCAAAACATGGATCAACATGCTTCAAGGGAACTTATCAGAAACTTGCGGGGAACTTGCGGGAACTTGCCTTGGTCGGTGATGAGAGGGTTGTCTTCCAGCGGTTCTGCGACGGAGTCGACGTCTAGCATTTCTATTAAACGGAAAACAGCGAATAAACAACCATTCGGAAAATACGAAGAAACAAATAAATTCGTAACCACATGAAAACTTCCGGATAATTAGTTTAGCATTTTATATGATTTATAAAATTTATTTCAAAATTTTTGGCGTATATTTTAAGAGTTACAAAATTTGTAAATTTAGCCTTTCTGCGAATAATTTAACAGTATAAATTTATTTGTACAATTTCATAAAAATTACTATAAAAAGGTATTAATTTATACTAATTAACAAAATTCATCGCAGGCGATTTGGACTTAAAACGAATTGGTACCGAAAAAGACAAAAATCGCAATTCCTGAAATTAACACACACAATGCAACTTCTAGTTTTGCATGGCACTGTTCACCTCGTATACGTGTATACTTCTTGCGCGCATGATTCAGAATGGGTTATTACGGAATACAGTATAGGTTTATGTATATACACATGTATGTATTCACGCTACGAAAAATATAAGAACATGCCGGCTAAGTATTATACATATATATACACGCTAACTCGTCTATACAGGCGTAATTACCTACGATGAGATCATCCGATCGATAGATAGAGCGTGCACAAAAGGAAGTGAGGCGATCCGATCGGCGGCCGTGATGGCGAGGATCGTCGGCGCGGAAGAAGACGCAGTCAGAGAGTGCGACGGCGACAGCGGCGGCGACGTAGAGGACGACGGCGGCGGCAACGACGACGACTGCAGTAGTGGTGACGACGGCGGCAACGACGATAACCACAACGGCGACAGTGGCGACTGCGCCAACGGCAGCGACCAACGGCGGGAAGGAAGCAACCAATGAATGGCTCTGATAACAAGGGCTATGGTTGGAAGTTTACCCACTAGAATGGAATGGAAATCAAATGGAGATATTTACATGAGGGCTAAATGGAAACGGCTTGGGAATGTGGAAGGCTGGAAAATGGAAACGTCTGGTTCAATGCGTAAGCAGCAACGGCCGGAGAATGGAAAACGTCCTGGCGTCATGCGGCTGGACTGGAAACGTCGTTGCCCAGGAGAACCATACACGTTTTAGTGGAATGCCACCACGCCACATACACATATACAAGCTAAAAAGATTTTGTGAATAACTACACGTGAATACATATGAGAGATTGATATATATGCAACAACACATCATGGTTAGAAGAATTAAATAGCAAAAAGGTTCCAAAAATCTTGGGAAATTCCTCTGAAATACTAGGCATGGTTTAGAACTTATCAGAGTTGGTTTCGTAATTTTTCGATGTAAAGATTTTTCGCAAAAAATCTTTTAGTAAAATCAGACACCAGTACAGATTTTGTAAAATCAACGAATCAAGTTATATAGCATGTTTTTTGAAAATATTTGAAGCGAACACTCTCGTCTACCCGTTATCTTAATTTTAAAAAAAAATTTAGATTTTACGCTTAAACAAAAATGCCTGATCTTTATTTAACGTGATTAGTTCAATAAACTGGAATTCAAATTGACCGCGAGGATTTCGAATAAATTCCAAAAAATCCAAATAATCCCGGAAACACACTAAATATATTAAAAGCAAATTTTGGGGATGTTACAGCAATGGTCCTGTTTCTCAATATGATAGGATCAAATAGAAGTTTTCTTGTTTTCATTGAATGTGATAAACAAAGGTAAAGTTATAGATAAAGAGAATTTACTTAATAAAGATAGCACATATGTGGTTGGATGAAACATGCTTGGAGACGAATATTATGGGGTGGTGGTTCGCGGTGTTACAAATATTGGAGATGAGAAGCTGCGTAGACCATATAAAAATTTCCATCCAGTAAGAGATGCAATTGGTCATGTTATTGCTAGGCCTCGGTTATAGTTAAGATCATTTTTGTAAACTTAGCAAGTGTACTTTTTAGTGTGTAATATTTGATTATATCCTATCATTCATATAATATCTATCACTGTTCAAGTAAAAAAGCCTAAGAATAAAACTTCCACGTGGGCAGAAGTTGGTATGCCACTTCAAATTTCATTAATTAAACTAGTGCTTCGTTTCTCATAAGTGCTCATGTCAAATTATATTTTCTTTAAATGGGTTCTTTTGCAGGACAATTGTGACACTACGGAAGGTCAAAACATTATAAAATGTGAAAATGGAGGTTAAAACTTTACGTTATGCCGTTTAATTGCGTTTTCGGGCCGATTTCGGGAGTTTGGGCCTTTCCGGGGAAGATTGGGCCAAAGGGAAAGAGTCGTGGGCTTTAGTGGGAAGGTGTTTGGGCCCATGTGGGAGTGGGAGCCCAGATTGGGCGCCTCCCCCTGACATTTTGTGCGCCCCACCCCTGCCCTAGCCGCCCCCTCTACCTCCTCTCCCAACCTAGCCGCCGCCCCACCTTGCCCCTAGCCGTGCGCCCCCCTCCCATCCACTTGCGCCACCACCCCCTCCACCACCTCCCCACCATCCTTGTTTCCCTTGGGGAGACCCTCACCTCGCCATCCCGCTGATCTTCCCCTCGGAAAGCTCCGTGACGAGGAGATCCGGCGGTTCCGGCGTGAGGAAGGCAATCGGGGAGCCCGGGAGGAAGGAATTCGGCGTTCGTCGTTCTTCGGGCTGAGGTATGGCATGGGTTATCCTTGGGGACGGTCTAGGTACTGTTCTAGAGTTTTATTTGATGCTTTTAGATCAAAGGGTGGTGTTGTGATTAGGTAGATTGGAAGAAATCTAGATGTTTCTTAATTCTCTGTTTCGAGCAGATTGTGTAGTCAACCTAGGGTTTGAGTTTTCGTGACTCTAGATTCGGCATTTGGTCGGTCGCCTGTTGATAAAGTTGTAGGTAATTTCAATACCTTTAATTGGACATAAAGAACGTCCAATTCCGCCCAGCCGTTTGAAAGTTATGGTCTTTTTACCGAGCGTATTCAAAACTGTGACGTAATTGGGACAGAACGTAGTGTTTTGTAGATTAAATAATTTTAGATGCCGAATCAGCTTTTCCCAATAATTAGAAAAAGCTAGGAAATTTCCTAAGATTTGCGATGATGTACTCGTTTAATCGATTCGGAGTCCTAGAACTCAAGATATGATAGTTTGAAGTCTGCTGTCCGGGAGGGACACATTCTCTGTTTTTAGGTTTTGGGAGTTGTTTGTGAAGTCGGGGTAGACGAGCTTTTACGTACTGTTTTGGGGGCACGTTTTGAGTGTGTGGTATGTTTGTGCAGGTGGTGTGACCCCGGGAGTGCCCTCAACCTCTCGCCAATCCGTCGCCCGAGGTTAAGGCAAGTGTATTGTAATGGGTAGTGTAATGTATGTTGCTAATTGTGATTAGATGCAAATTGCTTACATGTTTTGATATCTTGCCATGATTAGTGCTTGCCAATGTTACAATGAAAATGGACTATTATGATGCTATGCCATGTTTAGTTCAGTTTGATGCAAGTTGTTTATGTTTATGGCATATGTTGCATACATGGCATGAAAGCTGGCCCAGTCGGTGAGAACGTCATAACTAGTCCGGTAAGGTCGGTGAGAAAGTTATGACTAATCCAGAACGCCATGGTTGTAAGACCTACCTCGTAATTCCACACACGTGGTGAGTGGAAGCGATGCGTAGGCACCCTCCATCTAAGGGATGGAAGGGGGAAGAGGGTGCACGCCGACGGGTGTGCACTCAGCAATACCGGTATATGCTTCCAGAAGACATGTGCATCGCATTGCATTGCATACATGATGATGAAAATGAGTTGTGAGCAATGTGCTTTGTCATGGCTGTGATGTTGTGGATGAAATTATGATTTGATCATGATGTTAAAGTATGGTATGTATTTTTGTTGGCCTTGATTTATTCTTTATGACCTATTGCGATATGCTTGCTGAGTGTTGAACTAACGCCTATGTTTATGTTGTTCTTAGGTACCATGAAATCGGCATGTGGAAAGGGGGCGTTAGCTACACATCTTCACGTAGCTCCACATCTATAGGTAATTTTATCAATTTGAGTCATGATTATAATATTAGTGTCATGAAATTTGGTGTATGGATTAAATTGTGCGCTTGTGATCTTTATTTGCTTCGTATTAGTTTAAGGAGTAGTTGAACTTGATATTTGGTATTGTTGGTGCTATATCCATTATATTGCTGTTTTAGATGTCTTATCTTATGTTAATACTTGCCATGCTATGGTTATTGCTTCAATTCATGATAAAACAAAGGAGATGCTGCCGAAATTTTTGGTTTTAGCATTTGTGCCTTTGCTGTAATTTACTTTGATTTGTGGTATTTAGATGTGGTTTAGTCTTTGTTTGGTGACATTCTGGCATAATAGATGCCGGGGTGTTACAGTTGGTATCAGAGCGAGCTGTAGGTCCTTGGAATGTGTATTTTTAGTGTCAAACTATAGGATATAACTAAAATGTGATGTGGAATAACTTAGCAACATGGCTTAGGTTAAAACTAAAATTTTGTCATAGGATTGTAACATTAAAACTTGCAAAAGTGGAATAAGTAATTTAAATTTTGACACACTTGGTTGCACAGTAGGATGGGGTTTTGGTTCATCATTGCATCGCGTTTGATTACTTGATGAAGATTATGTATATGATGATGTTTGATCCCTGCTCTTGCTTATGTGATGATGTGCTTATGATTGTGTGATTATATGGTTGTCTGACTGTAGCAGCCATGCCGAGGGGTAGAGGCCGTGGTCGCCATGGCCATGGAGGCCAGGGTCGAGGTTCTCAGGGAGTTGCTGAGTCTGTAGCTGAGGGGAGCGCTTCGCTCAATGCTCAGTTGGGACCAAGGTACCCGCCGCCACTGCGGACTTGGTTCAGGCTCTACAGAGGGAGGTTCAGGAGCTACGCCAGCAATTGCGGCCCGCCCCTGCTATTGTGCCTCCCTCTACAGTTGCCCCAGTTGTTGCCCCCGCTGTGCCGGAGCCGAGGATGAGTCTCTCGGAGTGGATGACCCTCCGTCTTTACAGTTTTGACGCAGCGGGCACGCCGGTCCAGTCCGCAGATTGGCTGCGGTACATGGAGCGGCGGTTTGAGGTCCTAGAGTTGATCTCGGTCCAAAGGGCTCGCTTTGTGGCCTTTCAGCTGAAGGGCCAAGCTGATATTTGGTGGGAGGGGGTTCTTGCTGCTAGGGCCCCCGATCTTGGACCAGTCACCTGGGAGGACTTTGTGGCTCGCTTCCGAGCCAAGTTCTACCCAAAGTCTTTCCTCGAGAGGATGGAGCATACTCTGACAACTCTTTCCCAGGGAAAGAAGTCGGTGGCAGAGTATGAGGCAGAATTCAACAATGTGGTGCATTTCGTGCCGGCTGTGGCAGCCGATGATAGGGAGAAGGCGAGGAGGTTCCGTAGGGGCCTCAACCAGGAGTTTAGAGTTGTCATGGGGGCGACTGTCCCTCGTGACTTCTGCTCCATGGTGGAGTAGGCGAAGGGCATGGAGCTCGAGTTGGAGCTCTCCAGGGATAAGCAAAACCCTGGTGGTGCAGGGGTTCAAGCGGCCCCAGACGGGGGCCAGAAGAGGACTTTCGGTGGAGGAGGTGGGTCTTCTCAGCGACCCACCTTCAAGAAGTTCAAGGGGGGACAGGGCGCCTCCTTAGGGGCTAAGATGAGGCCGCCTTAGTCGTCTTCCTAGCGGGCAGCTGTTCGTCCTATGCCTGGGCAGGGTATGATTTGTTTCAAGTGCGGTGGTGAACACCGTGCTTCAGAGTGCGGTTGGTCCGGGAGTTGCAACCACTGTGGCAAGCCTGGCCACATGGGACAAGTCTGCCGGATGAATCCCGGTAGCATCATCAAGTGGGAGACGGTGCCTTCTCATCCCACTCCAGCGGCGTCTTCCAGAGGGTCGGTGCACATGATGGCGGCCCCTGCTCCTCAGCCGCCCTCTGCTTGGGCGCCATCGGCTGCCTACTGGTGCTCGCAGCCGTCGGCTCCTCCTTAGTTACCTCCACCGTCCCCAGCCTTGTTGGGGTATCAACAGAGTGTCATGGCGCCTGCTGCCCCAGCGCCACTAGGTGTGTACGCCTTGCCGACCGTCGAGTTAGCCGGGCATCCAGAGGTTGTTTCAGGTACTCTGCTTGTGGATTCAGTTGATGCCTTTGTTTTGTTCGATTCGGGAGCATCCTATTCTTTTGTGTCGTCTGAGTTCCCTAGTAGAGCTAAGTTGGGAGTTCAGCAGATTTCTGAGTCTGTGTTAGACAGTTCTCCTGGGGGTTTGATTGCTAGTTCATTGGTTTGACCAGGTTGCACCATTACCATTGATGACGAGGTTTTCTTTGCCAATCTTATGGTTATCCAGTTGGCTCCTTTTGATGTCATTTTGGGCATAGACTGGTTGCATCAGTACCATGCCAAGATCTGTTGCTTTTGGAAGATAGTTACCTTGCAGGCCCTGTCAGGGGTGGAGTTGACCTTTCAGGGTGGTATACCTTCAAGTTCTATCTTTGCTTTGGCTAGTCTGTTTTCTGGTCGCCGTTTGAGGCAGTTGGGTTTTCTCATGGCTATTTCAGAAAAGCCATCTTCTTCAGTAGCTATTGCAGAGATTCCTGTGGTGAAGGAGTTTGCTGATGTGTTCCCTAATGAGTTGCCTGGTTTACCTCCTGTGAGGAATGTGGAGTTTCGTATTGATCTTGTTCCCGGCACTCGACCTATTTCTATCTCTCCATACCGCTTGGCTCATCCTTTTCAAGACGAGTTGAAAAAGCAATTGGAGGATCTGTTGGCCAAGGGTTTTATTCGGCGTAGTGTGTCACCATGGGTAGCACCCGTCCTCTTTGTTTCAAAGAAGGATGGAAGTTGGCGTATGTGCATTAACTATCGTGCTCTTAATCAAGTGACAGTAAAGAACAAGTATCCTTTGCCTCGCATTGAGGATCTGTTTGACCAACTGAAGGGAGCAAAGGTGTTCTCCAAGATTGATCTTCAGTCTGGTTACAATCAGATTCGTGTGAGAGAGCAGGACATTGAGAAGACTGCTTTCTCCACTAGGTATGGGCATTATGAATTTAAAATTATGTCTTTTGGACTAACTAATGCTCCTGCTGTCTTTATGGAGGCAATGAACAGTATGCTACACAAGTACCTTGATGAGTTTGTGGTAGTGTTCATCGATGACATTCTGGTTTACTCTTAATCAGAAGAGGAGCATGAGCGGCATTTGAGACTTGTGCTAAGTACTTTGAGGGAGAATCAATTCTTTGCTAAGTTGAAAAAGTGCGAGTTCTGGATTTCAGAAGTGGGTTTCCTTGGCCACATCATCAATCCAGAAGGCATATCTGTAGATCCTAGCAAAGTCTCAGCAGTGTTAGACTGGGAAAAGCCTTCCAATGTTAAAGAGGTGCGTAGTTTCCTTTGGTTGGCTGGCTACTATCGGTGTTTTGTGCAGGATTTCTCTATCATTGCCAAGCCACTTTCTCAGCTGACTCAGAAGGGGATGAAATTTCAGTGGACTGTAGAGTGTGAGCACAGTTTCTGCACTTTGAAGGAGAAGTTAGTGACTGCTCTTGTTCTTACCCTTCCAGAGCCTGGGAAGCGTTTCACTGTCTATTCTGATGCTTCTCGTTTGGGACTTGGTTGTGTGCTCATGCAAGATGGCAAGGTGATTGCTTATGCATCGAGGCAGTTGAAAAAGCATGAGTAGAACTATCCCACTCATGATCTTGAGCTTGCCGCTGTGGTGTTTGCATTGTAAATTTGGAGGCACTCTCTGTATGGTGAGTCTTGTGATATCTTTACTGATCACAAGAGCCTCAAGTACATCTTTACTCAGAAGGATCTGAATTTGAGGCAGAGGAGGTGGCTGGAATTGATAAAGGATTATGACCTCACTATCCAGTATCATCCGGGCAAGGCGAATGTGGTGGCTGACACTCTCAGTCGCAAGACAATGCCCCCTGTTATCGATTGTCTTGTTACTGATTTTGAGTGATTGGGAGTCTCCTACTGCTTGGCGGGGACCGTGCAAGCTGAAACTCAATTGATTCTTGAGTCAGCGATCCTCGAGCGTGTGCGGGAAGCACAACAGCATGATCGTTTGCTCCAGCAGGTGAGGAAAACGCCTTGAGGATGGTAAGACTGGAGACTTTTCCATTGATGATGTGGGAGCTTTGAGGTTTCAGGGTCGTCTTTGTGTACCTCAGAAATCCCAATTCAAAGATGACATCTTGAGAGAGGCTCATCGCACCCCGTACACGGTTCATCCTGGGGAGACCAAGATGTACAGGGACTTGAAAAAGAATTTCTGGTGGAAGAGGATGAGGGTTGATATTGCCAAGTATGTGGCATCTTGTGAGATTTGTTAGAAAATTAAGGCTAAATACAAGCGCCCCACTAGTCTGTTGCAGCCATTGGAGATTCCTTTGTGGCCTTGGGATGACATTTCCATGGATTTTGTGGTTGGCCTACCACGTACTCCATGAGGGAAGGATGCTATTTGGGTTGTGGTGGACCGTCTTAGCAAGTCCGCACACTTCATTCCGATCCGCACTGCCCATTCAGCGAGCGAGTTGGCTCCTATCTATGTGCAGGAGATTGTGAGACTGCATGGTGTGCCCAAGACGATTATTTCTGATCGGGATGCGAAGTTTGTCTCAAAATTTTGGGAGAGTTTGCAGAGTGCTTTGGGTACACAGCTTCGCCTTAGTACCGCTTTCCACCCACAGACGGATGGGTAGTCTGAGCGTACCATTCAGACTTTAGAGGACATGCTCAGGCCCTGTGTGATGGCATGGAAAGGTAGCTGGGAAGATCACATGCCTCTGGCAGAGTTTGCTTACAATAACAGCTATCATTCCAGCATCTGGGCTGCTCCTTATGAAGTGTTGTATGGCCGGAAGTGCAGATCGCCGCTGTGTTGGGATGCCGTGGGAGAGAGAGCAGTCATTGGACCGGATTGGGTTCAGCAGACTATTGATTGTGTGGCAGAGGTACGACATAACCTTCTCGCAGTGCAGAGTAGACAGAAAAGCTATGCTGATGTGAGAAGGCGAGATCTCGAGTTTGAGGTGGGTGATAGTGTGCTCTTGCGAGTATCTCCCACTAAGGGTGTGTTCGATTTGGCAAAAAAGGGAAGCTCAGTTCGAGGTATGTTAGGCCATTTCCTATCTTAGCTCGAGTCGGTAAGTTGGCTTACCGGTTGGAGCTATCGGAGTCATTGCAAGGAGTTCACAATGTGTTCTATGTTTCGATGCTGAGGAAGTACTTGCATGACCCGGAACTGGTGGTTCCGTTGGAGCCTTTGGTGCTTGATCAGAACCTTACTTTCGAGTCTCATTCTGTGAAAATTCTGGGGAATTCGGAGCGAGTGTTGAAAAACAAGACACTCAAGTTTGTCAAAGTCTTGTGGTCACAACAGACGGAGAGGGAAGCGACTTGGGAGCTGGAGTCTCGCATGCGCGAGAAGTACCCCGAGCTTTTCACCTTAGGTATGAGACGTGAAACCTAGCTATCTTTTGTTTTGCTGGGTCGCGAAGTGGCGTGTCTGGGATTTGAGGTCGAATCCTGATGAAGGGGGGAGAATGTGACACTACGGAAGGTCAAAACATTATAAAATGTGAAAATGGAGGTTAAAACTTTACGGTATGCCGTTTAATTGCACTTCCAGGCCGATTTCAGGAGTTTGGGCCTTTCTGGGGAAGATTGGGCCCAAGGGAAAGAGTCGCGGGCTTTAGTGGGAAGGTGTTTGGGCCCATGTGGGAGTGGGAGACCAGATTGGGCGCCTCCCCCTGCCCTTTTGTGCGCCCCACTCCTGCCCTAGCCGGCCCCTCTACCTCCTCTCCCAACCTAGCCGCCGCCCCCCTTGCCCCTAGCCGTCCGCCCCCCTTGCCCCTAGCCGTGCGCCCCCCTCCCATCCACTTGCGCCACCACCCCCTCCACCACCTCCCCACCCTCCTTGCTGCCCTTGGGGAGCCCCTCACCTCTCCATCCCGCTGATCTTCCCCTCGAAAAGCTCCACGATGAGGAGATCCGGCGGTTCCGGCGCGAGGAAGGCGATCAAAGAGCCCAGGAGGAAGGAATTCAGCGTTCGTCGTTCTTCGGGCTGAGGTATGGCATGGGTGATCCTTGGGGATGGTTTAGGTACTGTTCTAGAGGTTTATTTGATGCTTTTAGATCAAAGGGTTGTGCTGTGATTGGGTAGATTGGAGGAAATATAGATGTTTCTTAATTCTCTGTTTCGGGCAGATTGTGCAGTCGACCTAGGGTTTGCGTTTTAGCGATTTTAGATTCGGAATATCGTCGGACGCCTGTTGAGAAAGTTGTAGGTAACTTAAAGAATGTCCAATTCTGCTCAGCCGTTTGAAAGGTATGGTCGTTTTACCGAGCGTGTTCAAAACTGTGACGTAATTGGGACAGAACGTAGTGTTTTGTAGATTAAACAATTTTAGAGGCTGAATCAGCTTTTCCCAATCCTTAGAAAAGGCTAGGAAATTTCCTAAGATTCGCGATGATGTACTCGTTTAATCAATTCGGAGTCCTAGAACTCAAGATATGATAGTTTGAAGTCTGCTGTATGGGGGGGACAGATTCTGTGTTTTTAGGTTTTGGGAGTAGTTTGTGAAGTCGGGGTCGATGAGCTTTTGCGTACTGTTTTGGGGGCACATTTTGAGTGTGTGCTATGTTTGTGCAGGTGGTGTGACCCCGGGAGTGCTCTCAACCTCTCGCCAATCCGTCGCCCGAGGTTAAGGCAAGTATATTGTAATGGGTAGTGTAATGTATGTTGCTAATTGTGATTAGATGCAAATTGCTTACATGTTGTGATAATTTGCCATGATTAGTGCTTGCCAATGTTACGATGAAAATGGACTATTATGATGCTATGCCATGTTTAGTTCAGTTTGATACAAGTTGTTTACGTTTATGGCATATGTTGCATACATGGCATGAAAGCTGGCCCGATCGGTGAGAACGTCATAACTAGTCTGGTAAGGTCGGTGAGAAAGTTATGACTAATCCGGAGCGCCATGGTTGTAAAACCTACCTCGTAATTCCACCCACGTGGTGAGTGGAAGCGATGCGTAGGCACCCTCCATCTACGGGATTGAAGGCGGAAGAGGGTGCACGCCGATGTGTGTGCACTCAGCAATACCGGTATATCCTTCCAGAAGACATGTGCGTCGCATTGCATTGCATACATGATGATGAAAATGAGTTGTGAACAATGTGCTTTGTCATGGCTATGATGTTGTGGATGAAATTATGATTTGATCATGATGTTAAAGTATGGTATGTATTGTTGTTGGCCTTGATTTATTCTTTATGACCTATTGCGATATGCTTGCTGAGTGTTGAACTCACGCTTGTGTTTATTTTTGTTCTTAGGTACCATGAAATCGGCATGTTGAAAGGGGGCATTAGCTACACATCTTCACGTAGCTCCACATCTATAGGCAATTTTATCAATTTGAGTCATGAAATTTGGTGTATGGATTAAATTGTGCGCTTGTTATCTTTATTTGCTTCGTATTAGTTTAAGGAGTAGTTGAACTTGATATTTGGTCTTATTGGTGCTATATCCATTATATTGTTGTTTTAGATGTCTGATGTTATGATAATACTTGCCCTGCTATGGTTATTGCTTCAATTCATGATAAAACAAAGGAGATGCTGCCGAAATTTTCGGTTTTAGCATTTGTGCCTTTGCTGTAATTTACTTTAATTTGTGGTATTTAAATGTGGTTTATTCTTTGTTTGGTGACATTCTGGCATAATAGATGCCGGGGTGTTACAATAATGGAGGACTATAAAATGAATATAGCAAAGAGTGGAAGACCTGATGCACATGTTTCTACTTGAAGAAAGCTTATAGATGGATTCCAACAATTGAGAAGACCTGATTCACAAGTTTCTTTTAATAGGATGTTTTATCCATATGTTTCTTTCATTTTGATTTTTCATTAATTTGTAAACTCTATTATTTTATATGGATGTTTGATTTAGTTGGGAACTCCACTAATGTTAATACATGTACATATTGCTTCTATGGGCTATATTACTTCACTACTTTTCTGTATACTCTAAGAATATGATGGTGCCCATTAAATGGCTACATAAAGAAGAAAATAGATATATTGAATGCTACCTTCATACAGCGATACACATCCATAAAAAGTACAATGCACTAACCAAAATAAAAAGTACACATTTATATAGGCCATCCAAAAATACGTTTGTACATAATGTGTAGACGTCACATAACGTCTCTATGAATATATCAATATAGACATGTTGCAGATGTTTCTATAAAAAGCATCTCTAAGTTCATAGACATACAATTTAACGTCTCTATACATCAGTTGTGACATGTTTAGATGTTTCTACATATGCATCTCTAATTTCATATAGATGCAATTTAACGTCTCTATACATCAATTGAGACGTGTTGTAGAAGTTTCTACAAAAGCGCCTTTAATTTCATAGAGCAGCAATTTAATGTTTTTATAGAACGTCTTAAATGATATAGATATGCTTAACAAAACGTCACTATATTTTTGAGATGACCAATATGAAGACGCTTCTATGACGCTTTATAAAAATGACTATGTGGTCTTGTGGATATGAAATAAAACGTCTTTAGTCTACATCGAACATGTCTCTACAGGGATGCTGTGTGGTAGTGGCTCCAAACCAAATGGACCACCTCTAGGAATAACCAATGCATCGAAAGAAAAAGTATAGCATAACAAAGAAACAAAAGAGGTGGTAGCATTGCAACCTCCAAACTAGACCATTTAGCTGCAAAAAGTTGTAGGTAGTGCTGCAAAATACCATCGGTTTTTCCAATTGGTGGAAAAAAAACTGAATTCGGCAAGGCATGCATGCTTTTGGTTCTAGCTGCAGCAGAACAAAGACACATCCAAGATTGAACAGTCGCTCTATTCATCGTTGGAACTGTTCCCTCTGAGCACTCAGAGTCACCACGTACACACTACGTACCCCAACCAACATCTGTTCCGCATGCTTTTTTTGGCTCCTCCCGCGCTACACTCCCTCTCAACCTCTCCCTAATTCCAACCGTATGCATGCCTCATGGAAGAACTAACAAGGAACACCACCACTTCTTCCATCACAACACTAACCAAAGGCCCAAGGAGAGCTCGGTCAAGTTGGGGCCAGTGTATGTAGCTCGCTATGGATGCAACGATCGGCGATCCGAGGGCTCTCGAGTCAGTTGAACGGGCCTTCGAGGGGCAGCCGCTTCCGGGGATGTGGGGGCAGGTGACCCTGCGATCGATGGCCGTCTCAGTGCTGTTGGGGATCGTCTTCTGCTTTGCGGCACTGCAGATCCACATGAGAGTCGGCCTCGTGCCATCGCTTAACATGCCCATCAGCGTCCTCAGCTTCTTCTGCGTCAAGTGGCTCGTCGCCCTGCTCCGGAGCTGTAGCATCGCCTCGGTTCCATTCACGCGCCAGGAGAATATAGTTCTCTTGACCACCATCACCACCGGCTATAACATGGCCCTTGCCGGTAAGCATATATATACCCTGCCAAGGTTTTAAATCGTGATTTTCGCAGTTTCATGGTCGTAAAAAATCTGTAACAGCTATCGCTAACCATTACGAAAGCTATCGTTCATTGCATTTTTGGTATTACAAATATAAAAAAAAACGTAAAATGATAGCTACATCATAATGCTCTTAACATCAAGTACTTAACCACTAAAAAATGTGAATGTTAGAGTATTAGAAACACACAAATGAGGTTATAAGATATGCATTCGGGACTTCTAGTAATGTTGCATTTTAAAATAGGCCTATTCTTTTCCCATGGGTTCTATGTAGGGTACCGCAAAGCTAGTACTAGCTATAAACTATGGTAAATAGAGGCACTATTTGGAACTATAATGTTTGTAGCTAATATAGAAGAACATTAACGTCTAAGTCTAAAAAAATCTATTACTAGCTAAACACTGCACCATTGTAATATTGGAAATGTTTAGTTTTAATGTAGTGGGATAGCTGATACCATATGGAGGACGCACAACACACACGCCTACTCATGCCAAGCAGGCAGGCACATGCATGTGTGCCAACTACATGCACATAATTTTATGAAGCCTGTAGGGCTTCATGAAGTGCGAACATATGTTAGTCCCACTACTATAAAAGAGCACATTGGTGATGCCTATTTGTGGCGGTTTTTTTGGAACCGCCACAAATAGAACTATCAGTGGCAGTTTTTTAATTCAAAATGGCGGGAAGATTATCAGTGGCGGTTTTTGTTTAGAACCGCCACAAATAATGACTTATCTGTGGCGGTTTTTGTTTAGAACCGCCACAAATAGTCTTGGGACTATCTGTGACGGGTTTTGTTTAGAACCGCCACAAATAATTGATTTATCTGTGGCGGTTTTTGTTTAGAACCGCCACAAATAGTCTTGGGAGTATTTGTGGCAGTTTTTGTTTAGAACCGTCACAAATAATGACTTATCTGTGGCTGTTTTTGTTTAGAACCGCCACAAATAGTCCCAAGTCCAAATTTCAACTAAGTTCTCAAATTTACAATGATATGGGTGCTCCAAATTTCAACTAAGTATTCTCATACTATGAATACAGTTTGGAGATCACGAAAATGCAAAAAAAAAAAAGATCGAAACGGGTACAAAACATTGGAGGCCATTTTGAGGGCCTAAACGACGTTTTTTTGGAATTCTGATTTTCTCGCATGCACGTACTCGCCCAAAAATTCTAGATCCGACCATCTGATTTTCTCGCACTTTTCATTATCTTTTCAACGAGCCAAAGAACGCCTCGATCGGAGTTACGAGTCAAAAGTTATGGTCGTTTTATCAAACGTGCTCGAATTTCCTACTTACAAATCGAATCAGACTTTGTGCCAAAGGAGAAATTCAAGAGCTCATCGTGCTGATTCCAAAAAGCATAAGAACGCTCCGATCGGAATTACGAGTCAAAATCTATGATATTTTTACTAACCGTGCGAAAAGTCATCATAGACTAAAACCGTCTGTGATGACTGGCATGTTATGGTAAATTTGAACACTTAGTTGAAATTTGGAGCATCCATGTTATGGTAAATTCGGAGTATAAGAAAACTAAAATTAGTGTTTGTGTGCTTTGTGAGGTTAAGGGGAAGGGGACACATTATATTTCAAATGTGATCATACCAACACTACGGTAGTAGATCATATAAGAATTCCAAAGTTAAGTGTAACACCCCGGCATTTAATATGTCTGAATGCTACCAAACATAAGCTAAACAACATCTAAATACCACAATTAAACAAAAATTCCAGCAAAGGCGCATATGCTAAAAACCGAGATTTTAGCAACATCTCCTTTGTTTTAACATGAATTGAAGGAGCAACAACAGTATCACAAGGTATATCATAATGGAAAGCATCTAAAACAGGAATAACATGTGACATAGCAACAATATAAGTCCAGGATAAAGCATTCAACCACTTCATGAGCTAAACGAATTAAATAATAAGACCGAGCACACGGTTAAGCAATACTCCAAGTTTCATGGCAATACTTTCATTATCATGTCATTGTTTAAATGGGTGATGCAAAGTGATGACGTGTGACTAGCTCCCTTTCCCGCATGTCGGATTCATGGTACCTAAAAGAAAACAACATAAACACAAGCGTGAGTTCATCACTCAGCAAGTGTATTGCAATGGTACAAACATAAACAATTACATAGCAATAATATCTCACATCATGTAAACCATCTCATTATGGTCACATATCATCATCATCATCAATATGTATGCAGTGCAATGCGATGCTCATGTCTCCTTGGAAACTCATACCGGTATGGTTGAGTACACACCCGTCGGTGTGCACCCTCTCCCCCCTTCCATCCCGAAGATGGAGGGTGCCTACTCCTCGCTTCCGTTCACCGCGGTGAATGGAATCACGATGTAGGACTTACTCATTGGCTCTCCGGATTAGTCATAACTTTCTCACCGACCGTCCCGGACTAGTTATGACTTTCTCACCGCCCGGGCCATGTAATCATGCCATGTATGCAAATATGCCAACATCATAATTAACTTTTACGATAACACATGGCATCATCATGGATAACTTGTACATTAACACATGGCATCATCACATAATAAACATATTCATCATATCAATGGCAAACATTAAAGCGTGGTATGTGAACATATCATATATTCAAACTTCAATCTCAATCAATCAACAACCTACAATCCGCTACCCATTCCAATACACTTGCCTCAACCACGGCGACGGATTGGCGAGACGTAGAGGGCACTCCCGGGGTCATACCACCTGCACATAGGTACCACACACTCACAATCGTGTCCACAAAACAGTACGCAAACCCTCATCTACCCTGACATTACCAACTACTCGCAAAACCCGAAAACAGCGGTTTTGTCCCGTCGGGACAGCCGCTTTCCAAAAGGCATAACTCGGGTTCTAAGACTCCGAATCAATTAAACAAGTACATCCTCGTGTAGCTTAGGAAATTTTCCAACTTTTTCTAGGTATAGGGAAAGACTGATTCGGACTCTAAAGTTGTTTAATCTACAAAATATCGTGATCTGTTCCAATCACGTCACAGATTTTAACACGCTCGGTAAAACAGCCGTAACTTTCAAACGGCTGAGCTGAATTTAAAGTTCTTTATATCCACGGAAAGATAATGAAATTATCTACAACTTCTTCAACGTCTATACGACCAGATTCCGACTCTAATTTGTCGAAAAACCGAACCCTAGGTCGACTGCTCATGCTGCCCGAAACAGAGAACGTGGCAACTTCTAGATCTAATCCAACCTACTCAAATCCAGCACCACCAATTGATCTAAAAACTTGATAAACACCCTTAGAACAGTACCTAGCCCAACCCCAAGGATTCCCATGGCCATACCTTCGCCCGACGCACGAAAACCCAATAGATCTCCTCCCGGTTCGCACGATCTCCTTCCTTGCTCCAATCCCGCCGGTTCTCCTCGTCGCGGAGTGCTCCAACGGATGGATCTTTGAGGTGTGGAGGTGGAGAACTCCCCTAGGGGCAGCAAGGGAGGAGGATAGGTGGTGGAGAGGTGGTGGAGCAATGGGGAGCAATGGGGGAGGTGGAGGCGCCACAAGGAGGAGGTGGGGAGGCGTGGGGGCGGCTAGGACTTGCGGGGGCGCAAGGGCAGGGGAGTGGACGCCTATAGGGGCTGGGGGAGACCCCCAACCAGGTCTCCTACTCCTATTAGGACTCAAACTCCATCCCACCAAAGCCCACGACCCTTTCCTTTATGCCCAAACTCCCCCGGAAAGGCCCAAACTCCCGGAAACGGCCCGGAAACGCAAATTAACCTCATAACGTATGGTTTCAACCTCCAATTCCATATTTTATAATGTTTTTGACCTTAACATTCACATTTTGTAATGCCACAATCTCCAATTCCACATTTTATAAAGTCTCGGCATTCCGTAGTGTCACATTAAGCGTGCTTAGGCGAAAGTAGTATTAACAAGGATGGGTGAGGGTGATCTCCTAAAAAATCTCTTCGATTTGTGTTAAAATTATCAGAATATTAAATATAAATATTTGTGGCGGTTTTTCTTTAGAACCGCCACAAATAATACACTATCAGTGGCGGTTCACCATCAGTGGCGGTTCTTAAATATAAATATTTGTGGCGGTTTTTCTTTAGAACCGCCACAAATAATGCACTATCAGTGGCGGTTTTGAACCGCCACTGATAATCGAAGATTATTAGTGGCACTATATTAGTTACGGTTCGAAAAACCGTCGCTGATGACAGTTACGAACCGTCACTATGTGCATTTTTCCAATAGTGTCCACTACTTTAACTCAATTTAAGCATAGCCATATGCATGGTACATTCTTTCTTACATTGAGAACTGATAACTAATACTCAGGTTTTTCTAGGGTTGAGAATACTCGAATTTCTCGTCTTTGCATCCATCAAGATGCATTCTCTCCTTTCCAATGGCAAGCAACGCTGCGACAATTAAGGTTATAGGGTTCACTAGAGTTCGTATTTCGATATTCACCAAGCCACCAGCGCGGTGGTGGGATGGTAGCTACGTGTTATCTAAACTAGTTGTGTTTTGAGTTAATCTCATGTTTAGGATGTTGCCGATTCCGATTCAGAGTCCAGGCGTGTAAAGCGTCGTATTGCTGGAAGTAACAGTGTCATATCCGGTTTTGTCTCTAACTTAGTTTAAGTCTGTTTCGAATCTGCAGCTATGATAGGTATCCGTATTGCTTGTAATCTGTAGCTTATATAAAGGAGGAAGAAAACACAAAAGCTGAGGTGCTTGTTGCAGCACAAATCTCGTTTTTTATGTTTGTCAGATTTGTGAATGCTGACTTCTGGTTCTCTATTCAGAGCTTCAGGTTGTTCTCTGTTCAGAGATTCAGAGTTCTGTCTCAGAAGTTTCAGACAACTTTCTGAGAAGACAAGTCAGCAAGTTCCTGGGTCGTTCCAACAGTAGCTAGGCTAGCCTTGCAGATAGGGTTTTGAAGGGTAGACGTGAGATTATAAAGGAGGGAGGGGAGCTAGTTCATCCATTGGATCCACACATGAAGTTTCCACATTTTAGTACTTCTTAGCAGAAAAACATTCAAATACTCCCTAGACCGCCCAGTAAATGATCGTTTTAAGTCATTTTTTTCAGATTGGTTAATTTATTTCACGTTTACATCTGTCCTAGGTGGCTTTGCAACGTACCTCATTGGAATGACTTCTACAGTAGCTAAATCACTTCTTGATGATCCAGATCCAAGAGATATTGTTGACCACGTACCGACAGGACAATGGATGTTATTCCTTTTCCTTGTTGGTATGATGGCAATATTGTCCAGTGTGCCACTTAACCAGGTAATCCCTCTCCCATATAGATTCCGATTATGTTTTTACTTCTTGATTTTTATTTATGGAGTAAATTTCTTGTTGAGGCTCTCACCCAAGCGTGGAATACCAAAGGATCTCATGTGTATATCACACTAGTCCAATAATGATCAGTTGCTAGTACATATATTCACAATATTGCCATCACATCCATACACAATATGGTATAGATATTAACATAGTGACCTTACATACAAACGATCACTACTACAAAACACCTAATAGGTGACGGTCTATTTGTGCCGGGTTTTTTGAAACCGACAGATATAAACTATTTGTGTCGGTTCTAGAACTTAAATTGGTGGGAAGACCGTTTGTGTCAGTTTTTAATTGAAACCGACAAATAATACATTATTTGTGTATGTTTCAATTAAATATCGACACAAATACATTTGTGTTAGTTCTAAATTGGAACCGACACAAATATTCAAATTTTTATGTCGGTTCTAGCCAAAAACCGATACAAATAGTAGTCCATTATTTGTGTCGGTTCTAGCCAAAAACCGACACCAATAATATTATCTGTGTTGTTTCTAGCCAAAAACTGATACAAATAATATTACATGTGTTGGTTCTAGCCAAAAACTGACACAATGGTCCACGCCTTTACATTTCGCTAAAACGGCCATAACTTTTGACTCATAACTTCGATCGAGATATTATTTTGCTCGTTTGAAAGCTAATGAGAAGTTCGATCTGAAAATGTTGAAGTTCGAAAATTAGTAAGTCTTTCAATGATGATTTGCGTGAGTGTGAGAGCAGCAATAGAATTTCAAAAAAACAACATTTAGGGCCTCAAATTGGCCTCCGAAGTTTTGGAGTATATGACCACTAAAATATAGCTCAAACCGTGTTCAGAGTATGAGAACATCAAGATCGGTATTCGGGTGCTTTGCGGGGTTACAGGGAGAGGGACGCATTACATCTCACATGTGATCATATCAGCACTAAAGCACTGGACCCTATGAGAACTTCAAAGTTAAGCGTGCTTAGGTGAGAGTATTACTAGGATGGGTGACTCCTCAGGAAGTAGTTAAATCCGCTAGATCCTGTTAGAACTTCGAAGTTAAGCGTGTTTGAGTAAGAGTAGTACTAGGATGGCCATGTGAGGTTGATGTGTGGCACGGAGTTGCCAGATCTAACACAATTGCAAATAAGTAGTGTCGGTATATCTGTTCGAACCGACACAAATGTAGGTTTTTAAGGTAGTGGATATATAGTTCTTACAACAAAAGAGGCTGTTTGGCCAAATAGTGCAGCACAAAGTAGCAAAATATAACACTCGAGTCCAGCGGTATGGCTCAACCTAAAACCACCAACATCCAACGAGAGCCCTAGAAAAGATCTTCATTATATTCCCCGAAACCTGCGGTAAATTATGAATTATTGGGGGCTGCGATTTCTCCATCATTTGGGTATCAATAAGCAAGGATGAGTACATTTTTACTCAACAAGACTTATAGTGTATCACAAATGTAATTATAAATAGATATCTTATCAATAGAAGGGCTATATCAAAAGAATGGCTATCCTACCATGTTTTCATATTGTGCTCAAAATGAGATTTATTTGAAAATATCAAGTAGTAGATTGCAAACAGGAGTAGTAAAGTGCAGTCATCAAGTATGTAACTGTAACACCCTGACACCGCACGTGCCCTGAATGTTACACCTTCAACCAACAATTAACACAAGACACTAGAATAATATAGAAAAGCAAACTAAATACTAGCGAGTTACCGAAATTACTAAAAATTTCGGCAACATCTCCCCTAAAAATGGTGGACATTCACTCAGCAGACCAAAGACAGCATTTAATATAACAATATCATAATCAACTTAAGGTAACCAACCAAGCACAACCAACTACGGATATAAGCAACACATAAATAATTTACAGAATAATAATTTAATACGCAACCACAAGCAACCATTTACAAAGAGCTTTGTGAGCTAACGAGGACAAAAGCTAAAGATTAACATGAAGCAAATTTTGTGATATAAGTTGTGATTGTGCTACTATTCCCATCCCTGCATGCCGGCTTCACTGTACCTACAAACATTAAGTAACAAGCGTGAATTCGAAAACTCAGCAAAGTACAATAAATAACAGAAATATAGCCAGTTAACATATCTTAACTTACTAGCATAACTACAATTCTTATTAAAATTCAACAAGAGAATAAAGCGGTAAAGAGCTTATTTATTTCGCAAAGGTACTACTTTCTCGACTTGTTTGATTGAGTCCACGTCTCAATCTCTTAACCTGATCAACACATTTTCATCAAGCAACCTTAGTGATGCAATGCAATGCAAGGATGAATGCAATCATGCTCATGCACCTTTTTCATCTCTTATACTGGTATAGCTAAGGGAACACCCATCGATGTTCTCCCTCCACCTCCATCCCGTGGAGGTACCTACCCCAAAGCAGGTTTTACACAAGGGCACTCCGGATTAGTCATAACTTTCTCACCGACCTCCCCGGACTAGTTATGACTTACTCACCGACCTGGCCCTTTATATGCTATGAGTGCAAATGATGCCACATTTACCTTTCATTGCTTATCCCAACAGCCATTAATAGCCATGCGATGCTAATGCGAAATGCTTGAATGTTTGTATGCACCTTTCAAAGCCTATACCGGTATAGCTGAGTGCACACCCGTCGCTGTGCACCCTCTCATTCCCCTCCAACCCGTGGAGGGTGCCTACTCTTACTGACTCGCTCCTATACACTCGTGTGTTTGGGACTACGAGGTAGAACTTTCGTGCTCACAACGTGTGAGCACAGAGGCCCCATCAGAATGGGTCGCCTCTTCCATCATGAATGCACAAATGCGGTTGACACAACTAGATTGCAACTACATTCTTTTCTAACATTTCGCATAGACATAGCTGAATGTATGCATGACAACCAATTCCCATATTCATAATTAAGCACATCCATAACTTGTCGTTCACATTATCCTAATTATATTCCTGATACGAAAATGAGGGATGTAATGAATGTCAAAAGTAAAACACTCTCACCTACCAACCTTACCAAGGGGTCATCCTCTCATTCACTACCCGAATATCAAGATCTTAAGCATATATCGTAGCAATAATTAGCCATAATCATGGAAAGCAGCGAAATATTGATTATCAACTTAAGCAACAATTATTCTTAACTAGGATTGAATCAACATGCACTTGCCTTTAACCTCAGCGATAATCTGACATCCCGGTTGCGGTATTGGAGACCTCCAACCCTAGAGAAATAACACAATACTCAAAATTCACTTAACCGACTATACATATATATAAATGTGTGTGTGTGTGTGTGTGTGTATATATATATATATATATATATATATATATATATATATATATATATATATATATATATATATATGTATAAACTAATCACATTTGACAGGAGGTTAATCTTTTGGGTCTTACACAAAAGAGACAACCAAAAACAACCTTTATCTCCTATATGCCCCATGAATACACAGAAAGTCGAATACATGCCCTACTCGATGTCCTTAGATTTCAAGCATCGGAATATGCATCATGAAATCAACGCACAAATTGTTATTCCGTTATTCTCTCATCTATCATTACAGCACACTCTTGATCTAAGAGATCTAAATCCACTCGATTTAACTGCCACAACTACCGAGAAATCAACTCCAGGCCTCCACTAACCCATCCATACTAAATCGATTAACAAGTCCTTAAGCAATCATATATTCCACCACATGTTGTACTTGTAAGAAACTATTGGCGACATTAATTCATGCTAGATACCAAAAGTATTGCTAGATAACCTTACTAAATCCTTGTATTCACAAACCTCTGAAATCATGTCATATGTGGTTGTGCAAGTGCAAACACAAGATATTGGCAAATTACTTGTGCTTTCTAACTGGCAACTGAGAACAAGGTGTCTGGCAAATTTCTAGTTTCCAATACATATTACATATTGCAAGGTCGGGGTAATTGCCACCAAACAACTTAATTGTAAGCATTTCTCAATTAGACCACTCCAACACATCTCAAATCATGACAGTGGGACCTCAGAGCACCCTCTTTGAGCATAAACCTCACAAAACACAGATCACAAATAAGAGGGGTTGGCACACTCATCATTCAAGGTGCATAGGCTGACACTACCTAGCATCCACAAGTGCCTGGGAGGGATCGGAACTAGGTTGTAATTGAACCATTCATGTCTTAGTAGATGAGTCACAATTAGGGACTTACTAAGTCACAACCACATCATAGGGATTCACATGCCCAAAACTCTCATCGACACCATTTAATTAAGGGTAAAGAGGGCAGCAGTTTTCAAGTAGGATGAACTAGCGGTGACATCAAACACAACCTTTTGAAAGTTTCATGAATGTTAACACTTAAGACATGGAGCAACCCCATATCTAAGACCTAATTAGCCCTCACATTGTTGCTTCTTAATAAAAAGCAACCTATATGAACAAATACTCCGATAAAAGAACCATAAATATGTGGGATTATATACATGAAAAAGGAAGCCTTCTCTAAATTCATATGCCAACACATCTCATCTTTTAGGCATTCTCACAAACACATGGCATGCACATAACCCTCGTACACCTCAATCTAGTTTGTGCTTGAGTGCTCACCACAACAAGGCAAGGGGGGAGGGGCTGCCGGCTGGAAGAGCTCGCCGGGGACGGCGCCGGGGTGACGCCGGACGCAGGGAGGCGCCGGGGAGCTGCAACGCACGGTAGCAGGAGGGAGGAGCAGGCGGCGCCGGTTGAGGCTTGGCCGGAGGGTGGCGTTCGGCCTGGAGGGAGGCCCGGCCAGGGGAAGGGTGGCCGGCGCAGGAGATCATCGGCCAACGCTGCGTGAGGGCGGCCGGGCGCAGGAGGAGGGCGGCCGACCCTGGGGGAGGCGACGCTCGAGCGCAGGAGGGCGGCCGGCTGCCGACCGGCTGGGCGCAGGGGGAAGCAGGGCGCCGCTCGGTTCGGCTGGAGGGGGGCGGGCGACTGGAACTCCTCCAGAGAACAGCCAAGAGAGGCTCGGGTCTGGCTCAGGAGAAGAATGAGTGGAGGGGGTGAAGAAAGAGAAATATCTCTCTCACCCTCTATTTGACTCCCCGCAACCCACAAACTGGCAACCCCACACCCGGACCAGAGCGCCCCAAACATGGATGACCACACGCGTTATTATAGTAACGAGAGGTGCTTCTACGCTCTTCCATCTAGTATAAATTGCACAAATCTTGAAGCAAATGAAAAGGTAAGTAATCACCATCTACCATTCATTCATGCTTTAATAGTTGTGCAACTTTTAAAAGGAAGAGCATAGAAGCACCTCTCTATAGTAACATATATATAAACAAATCATAATCCTCTATGATCGTGATCGTTGATCCATTCCCAGCCATTCATTTGGCTTGTCATCTATATCATGGCTACCCACCAATTTCCAATTCAAGTTTTTGCAAAAGATTTAAGACTAACTTAGTGTTGGTGCACCAAATCGCTCATCACCGCAAGCACGACTTTTTCGAAAAAAAAAGTGTTTACAATCTGCAGAGACATACAACTTTCCCACAAGATATCATCAACTTATTTTATCCGCTCACACACTTCCGTAGACGTGCTACTAAGAGATCATAATAAAACCATTACATCACCTAGATCTAACTTAATTTGCACCAACCTGATGGATGTTGACCCCTGCTATGGTAGCGCAAATAATTATCATATACAAAATTATCAATGACATCCCATCCCTGATATAACCATCTCCACATAGTAAGGCATGCACCATTGTATCGGCAAACTTTAATTAGCCCCAACACCTCGGTGAGGGAACCCCTTTAAGCAAACCAACCAGGAATGCCCGTACTACTTTAGCCTTCCAACAAATAGCACTTGTGGTTGCACGGTTGTCTCAGATTATGCAACACCAAATTCAGTCCTTAATCGACCCGGTGAGAACTCCTCCTACAATAAGTGCAATTCCACCTCTCACACTTTACACATTGTACAAATATATGACCCTCATCGAAACTTAGTTTTTAGTTTTGATTTTTATTCAAAATAACAGAGGTAATCTTTTTTGGTCCATAATGTCAAAATTCCCATTTCTCCATTCATTAGTTCTTCCCAATACTATTTATTGCATTGCTAAGTGTACGCATATATAATCAAGTACACCAAAGGTTGACATCAGTTATCGTCTATCCCCTAACTTATGGATTTCAATAGTAAAATTGTCTATTTATTAAAGAAGTTTTATGTAACAAGTAGAACTACTTACCAGTACACACAATATAGCTATTTTATAGTAAAACATAAATTAAATGAAATAATAGGATCAACATGGTCAAAGAGGGTGCTTGCCATGCTTGTTGAACTCTCAGTCTTGCTCAGGTTTGGCAATGGAAGTCTCCGAAATGTCGGTGTTTACACGCACAATATAGTATAGCTCAAATAAGAATCAAGTGAACCCAAATAGAGAACAAATTTAAATATTTTTGCAGATTAAGAAAGATCAAGATTTCAGAAACATTTAGAAAATAGTTTCACTCACTTTGGAATTTGTATGCAAAAGTTATAAGCATTTGAATTTAAGTCAGTTGGAAAATACTAAAAAGAAAAGTGGTTGAAATCAAAGCCATAATATGAGATATTACGTATTCCAACAGAGAAAGTGTGTTCTCAACTTGTTTGAAAAGCTTTTTCCATTTAAGAAAAATGATTTTTCCCTCAAAGATAGTGATTGGTGGGACCTACAAGTAAGGATTTTATTATTTTTCAAAAAAGACTAATGGGTGGGGTCCACATGTGAGTGGCTCATATCTAAATACCGGTCTAAACTATATGTTATGCCATTAATCTTAACTGGCCTACATGTCATAGACACATATGTTTTAAAATTTAAATTTAAATAGAAACCAAATTTCAGTTATTATTGTGTAAACAATATGTTCAAGATTTTATAAAAATGTATAAACTACTTTGACTAAATTTAGAGTTTATTTACAAAAGTTATAAGCATTTGAATTTTGTATGTTCTGAATATGAACTAAAATAGTAAAATACGTTTTCTAACAATGAAAGTGCATTTATCATTTTTTTGATTTTAGCTTTAATTCTGGAGGCTGACATATGGGGTACTCATATTAGTGACTCATTTAATAATAACAATTCGGGTTTTATGAATTAAATCTTTAATTTCTATGGGATATCACGTGTCACAGGCACATGAATTAAAATCAAGTTTAATTAGAGAATCAGATAGGTGGGGCCATGAGGTTGTGTCTCGGTTGTGTGTGTGTGAGAGAGAGAAGACTGACATGCCAGGCCCACTGACCAGTGGCCCGAAGAAGAGCATGGCATTCCAAGCTACAAATGAAGGGAAGATCAAAGACTAGAGGACCTCAAGGACGTCCCAACTGGGCCAAATTGCGAAATGACTCACCAGCGAGAGGAATTGGACTTGGCTCTATCTTCTTGCTCATGGTGGAAATGTGGCTTACCAGGGGCAAAGGCACTGGAGTGGAATAGGAAAGTAAGGGGGGTGTAGGGCGGAGTACAATAGCCTCGACTGTCTCTTTTATAGCCATGAAGGGGACGAGAGAGGGTTCAGTGGAATATGTCCAAGCAAGAAAGGACACCAACGTGGCAAGGTTCTAGGTAATCCTAGTGGGGATAATGCTCACGCTTGCTGAAGTTCATGGCAGCACTACTAGAAAAAGAGCTTTATATACATGATCAAGACAACAAACCATCATCCCAGTCTCCACAGTTATATCACAACACATCATATTTAACATTATATACATCCTTTAAAACAACATGATAATCATCTCATGAGCATCTCATGAGTACTCTCATCTTCATCTCATAAACATCTTCATTTATGTATGTCATTCATGCAATGCAATGCACATGTCTCCTGAATACTCATACCGGTATGGTTGAGTGCACACCCGTCGGCATGCACCATTTTCCCCCTTCCATCCCGAAGATGGAGGGTGCCTATCACTCGCTTCCATTCACCTCGGTGATGGAATCACGATGTAGGACTTATTCAAAAGAATAGCCCCGGACTAGTCATAACTGTTCTCACCGACCCTACCGGAATAGTTATGACTTATCTCACCGACCGGCCATGAAAATATGCCATGTATGCAAAATGGACAGCAACGTATACATAAATAGAAATATTGCATATCAACACATGGCATCTCAACATGTAGGACCGTATTCAACAATCGACGGTAACCGTTCAAAACATGGCATGTGAATCATTTATCAACAACAACAAGCATTTTTAATCATGGCATGAGGACACCATATCATCGACAACAATTAAATCATGGCCTAAGGACATCCTATCAATTATAACATGTAATTCATGGCAAGATAACATGTTATCTATTCCAAATACTATCAAGCAATTCTAGCAACACGTATAGCATACAATCCATGCAACACACTTGCCTTCAACCACAGGCAACGGAGTGACGAGAGGTTGAGGGCACTCCCGGAGGCACACCACCTGCAAACACGTGCCACACACTCAAATCGAGTCCACAAAACAGCACACATATATCCCACTACCCCGACTTTGCTTACAACTCCTAAAATCAGAAAACAGCAAATCTGTCCCTTCGGGACAGCAGCCTTCCAATGGGCATAACTTCTGTTCTAGGACTCCAAATTGAATAAACAAGTACATCCTCGCGTACCTTAGGAAATTTCCCAACTTTTTCTAGTTATAGGGAAAGACTGATTCGGACTCTAATGTTGTTTAATCTACAAAATACCGTGATCTGTTCCAATCACGTCACAGATTTTAACACGCTCGGTAAAACAGTCATAACTTTCAAACGGCTGATCGGAATTTAACGTTCTTTATGTCCACGAAAAGATAATTAAATTACTTACAACTTCTTCAACGTCCGTACGACCAGATTCCAAATCTAAATTGGCGAAAACGCCTGCCCTAGTTCGGGTTCCAAATCTGCCCAAACAGAACGTGAATACAATCCAAGTTTTTATCAATTCTACCCCATGGCAGCACCTCCCTTGATCTAAAAACATGGTAATCCCCCTCTACAGAAGCAAGAGATCTACCCCCACAGGATCCCCCCATTACTTCTTGGAGAATCACCAATCGACGACCTTTTCTTTACGATCTCCACCCAATCGCCTCCCACGCGACGTTGCCACCGGTTCTCCTCGTCGCGGATCCTCCCACCGGCGAGGGCAGCACCGTGGCGTGGCGTGGCAGCGATGGCGTCACAGCACGGCAAGGGATTGTGGAGGGGGAAGGCGCAAGGGGTGGGGGAGGTGGTTTGCAAGATGTGAGGAGGGAGGGGCGGTTTGGGGGAGATGGGGGAGAGGGGTGGCGGCTTGGGGGCAAGGGAGGGGCGCACCAAGGAAGGCAGGGCAGCAGGGTGTGCTGCCCTAAAGCTCTCCCTCATGGGCCCAATTCATTCCACCTTCGGCCCAATTGCTTTCCCCCACGGCCCGATCACCCAGAAAACAGCCCGAACCTCCCGGAAACGACCCAAAACGACAAAGAAATATGGTTTAATCTCATGCCGCAAAGTTTTACTCCCAAATATCATATTTTATAATGTCACACCGTTCCGTAGTGTCACATTCTTCCCCTCTTAACTGAATTCGACCTCGAATCTTACACGTCAACTCTAAAACAATGTCCACTAGGGACTCATCTTCTTTGCGAACTCAACACACCCACGCAAAGACTCAAACAGTAGCAACGACAACTCAATTCTCCAAATCCATCTATTAACAAGAGTGACTTGACTTAGCTTAACTAAGCACAACTTGACATGATTCCTCATTTACTTCAATCTCTATCATGATTCATAAACTCAGAATGACACAATCATCATGAAACACATCCCTTTTTCACCATTAGTATTAAAACGGTCAACCGAGGTTCCAAACTTGAACCCCCCAAAAAGACCATTTACGCAAAACCCCATCTCTTCCAATTATTTGACCCCTTTTCGCAAGGAATCAAAATTTACTAATGTCATCTTCGCTCATAGCCTACATCGACCATACTTTCCTTTCGACTGCCAACCACATTACACTTTTCATTCTATCCTCTCCCAGGCATAACGCACACCCAGGGACGTCTAGCTAAGACAATGTCCACGACAAAGCATTTTACATCACAATTTCTATAACATTTGCTTCCACCCAACGATACTTTCAACCAAATTCAAACCACGACATCAACAACCTCCATCATCATCCACCCTCATACCACTAATGTTCAGCACCTAGCCCAAGCTAGGACCGTAACTCACTACCAAATCTCAATTGGCACTTTTCCCAAGAGGATGTCGCCCTCACAAACAATTCACACAAACAACGAAGGCCACGAGTATAGCTCTTAGATTATACTCAACAATAACCCGAGGCCCTTCTTATTCTCGCTCCTATCAATAGTGCAAAAGAAGTACGATTCTTTTGAATCCAAGTAGACCACATACAACAACTCGAACCTCAAAGCGCCACAAATCACTTTGGAAAGAACCCGATAACATTGAAAGACCACCCTTTTGCTTTTTCTAAGTCAAGCCGCAAAGGAAAACTCAAATCTCCAATCAACGCGATACAATTCGCATCAGGGAACACTCAAACAAATAGAGACTCCACACAATTCTCTTGACAGAAGTTCTCAACAACTAAAGACAACTCGACTCGCTTTCACCACAGCCAAACTTTTCATTTTAACCAAAATCAACATCTTGGAAGAGAACTGCCACAAAAACTCTCGAAGAGAAAGGGAAACTCAAATCCCTTGCATAACATAACCAAAATACCAACATTTATCCATTCATTCCTTTTCATGCTAGAGAGCAATGGAAATCTCGATTCATAACACGAATGCGAATTCTTCAAGAGCACTCCGGATTAGTCATATATCTCTATATGACTTTCTCACCGTCCTGGCTCAACAACTCTTTTATGCTTATAAAACGATGTCATGAATCTTTTTCACCATTTATTCGTCATGTAACCACGATACCCATTAACCATTCACAAAGAGACTTCATTCTCTTTGTCACATGATTGACACCCAACAACATCGATGGTTGCTCAAATTCGCATAAACTACTTACGGGCGTTAACCGAAAAATACCATATCGCATCACAACCCAACAACCATCAGACGCAATGCGCAAAACATCGCATTTTAACCAAAGCCAATAACAGAAGATAGCATCAACTCTCAAATCAAACATCTACGCCTAATAACCGCTACCAATTCTCTTAAAGAGAAAGGAAACACATTCCCAGTAGGGAACACCTTACCAACAGAATCACTTATGAAACAATCGTAAGATTCACCTTTTTGAAACGCTCGCAAACACCACACATGTTTCCCAAATAAATCCAACTCTAGTCACGATAGAATTACAATTTAAGCGCTTAACTCCAGGGTTACCAAAGATAAATCAGTTGAACGCTAAAGAGAGCGTCCCACTCCAACGCTTTGGGTGTTAATCCATACTCATAGCATAGACTAAACAGATTAGCCCAAATCCAAAGATTGACATGGTTCAATACCACACCACATTTGGAACC
Organism: Rhipidocladum racemiflorum; assembly: GCA_036346355.1. Taxonomy (NCBI): domain Eukaryota; kingdom Viridiplantae; phylum Streptophyta; class Magnoliopsida; order Poales; family Poaceae; genus Rhipidocladum; species Rhipidocladum racemiflorum. Next base: position 52,269,936 of record CM070577.1, on the reverse strand, counting down.
CATAAGCTGGTTACTTCAAATACTACTCTTTCATCCATATTTCCAATCATCGGAGTCAAGTTTGTAACTTGACAAAATGCTACTTAATCAGGGGAGATTTTATTGGACACTAATCAAGACGCCTAAACAAAGAGGCAGGCACTCCCAGAAAATTTATACATTCATTTGAATCCGTAAACCTTCAAAAGAAAGTTCGACTCAAATCCCACCATTACTCGCATTCCAATACTCTTAGCCAATACAGATGTCATAATCACCCAAATCCCGAGAAGTCCAACACTGTTGCACACAAGCTACAACATCTGCTCTTAATAAAATCACTTTTCACTGTTCATATAACCACAATTGATTATATTACCAACGAACCATAGACCATATCTACCGTATGACAATCAACAAAGAGAACCACGTTCTCACAACTCCAAAGACAATTAACTTATCGATTAATCCAACATAAGACAGCGTATCAACAACTTCTTTTGGTCTACTAACCATGATGAACCATTATTCATGCAACTTATTATCCCAAGCGTAGCACACATCTCTTTACAATTATTCCGGCGTAATCAACAATTACCCTGGGTATAATCCCTAAGTCACATATTCCATATCACCGCTCATTCCACCAATAATTAATACTAACCACGCGACACGATCTCCACTAGACATCCCTCATAAATACGGATCCCGCATGCACATCCGTCAAGAATAATTCAACCTTTCCTACAATCATTCCATATATCCTCATTAATTGATTACACGTATTTTAAGTCATATTGTCGACCCACAATATTAAGCCGACCCACCAGCTACAATAGGCAGAATTTCACACCATCTTCTTGCTATAACAAGTTCATCAACCGAGACATTCTATGCTAACTAATCTCAAACATCCATTAGATTCCATAACCCGCATCACTTTGCACACACCACTAATCAACTTTCACTTCGGATCACCTGACGTCTCGTTTAATCATCTCTTATCAACACAATATTTTAGTTTATCTTTAAACAAACAACAAATTCACTTTAACCGAACCACTAACTCATATCATCCGAAAACTGTAACTTCTCGTCATACACTTAACTTCTTAAACATCCGCGTGAATCACGCACCCAACTCTTAAGGAAACCATAATTGCTCCAGAAAAGAACAACACCCAAAACACCTTTCCTTCCAGAAAGCTCAACCATAAATCACAAGAGAAGTCAACTCTTAAATTCCCAAATGCCGACACGCAACTACTCCACAGCTCTCGAGATCAACAACTTCTGCGAAGGAAGATGGTTGCAAGAGGGAAAACCAAGCGATTAACCAAATCTTTTTTTTCTTTCAGATAAGGCCATAACCCCAAACTTCAAACTTTCACGAAACAAACGTTTTTCCAAAGATGAATTCCCAAGCAAGTCATCATTGCGATCAAACACCACTTAGACCCCGACAACAAGGTCTGGCACAACACCGCAATAACTCTTTTAAACCTCGGAGAAAGACAAACACAAGAATAAATTGAAAACTTTCTCCGTAAAGCAACCGATCAACCACATCCTTTCCGACAAAACCTTGACACCTAAATCCATGCGACTTAGATTTTTCATCGAAACTTCAATAACTTCTTTTCAAATTGGAGAATGGTAACCCAAGAATCAATCTATAAGTTTCTCTATAAGGCAAACAACAAATCGGGCGTCAAAGCTGGCAAGGCGACCAAAAGAGGCGCAACCCTAAATTCTTCTTTTGTCTTCAACCAAAGAAGACAAAACCAAAACCACCAAAAGAACTATCGGTGAGTATCCAAAACCGAACACTTTTTCTTTTATTTCAACCAACCAAAACCGTTCGACAAAACTGCAAAGGAAATTTGGAGGGTCAATCCACACTCTACTACTCGACTCCAGCACTCAAAGGCAAGGAGCTAAGGATCAAAGACTGACAGCTCTAAAGATAACTCACACTCAAAAACTTGCGAGAACTTTACTCAACATTGAAACACAAAGCACTCGAACAAGGCCTCGGCATGACCCAAGCGATAGGATAAAATCCCAAACAGGCCACGCAGGAAAACAGTCTCATACTCCTCGTTCTAACCATTCCTTGGCACTGAAGTGCCCGATCCCTTTAACTCGGGCTACTCTCCAGAAAAACACGGTACCAACCTCCCTTCTGTGGTTCCTTGTACTCAAGACGACGCGAAGCAGGAGAGACACAACGCTCTAAGATTACCACAGAACGAACAACCTACTTTAACCAGGATCCGTAAGACTCGCGTAACAGAAACGACCGAACTTTCCCCTGCGGTTTGACACAACTCGCTTCTTGCCCAACGACAAAACCACCAATACACTTCAAAAGGAAAAACGATCACTAGCAACCACCAAGTGGTCCACTCAAAATGTAATCAACCCTACTGAGGAACACCTCAACGACACAATTCTCCACGAAGGTTTGCATTGAGTCATACACAACCTTCCACTCAAAGGACCACGATAAAGAGCACAATCATTGAGTGAGCTCAACCATAACATGAACCCAAGTGGCCCTCATCCAAAAACTCAAACCCCAAAGCGTTAAAACCACTTTGGAAAGGATTCGACAACAACCAGAGAGTATTCATTTTAATTTCCTAAGCCAAAAAGCAAAGGAAACACAAATCCCTTCGCCACAACCAACACCAGAAATTCTTAATTGTTTTTTTCATACTAGAAAGCAAGGGAAATCTCGTTTCAAGACATGAATGCACATTCTTCAAGAGCACTCCGGAATAGTCATATCTCCATATATGACTTTGTCACCGACCTGGCTCAACGACTCTTTTATCATTTAACATCTATACACGATGTCTTGTTTACTTTTCACCATTCATTCATCATATAACAACAATACCGAAAAGTCATTCACAAAAAAACTTCTTCCTCGGTATCACATGATTGAAGTTACATAACACTGACAGTTGCGCTAAATCATATAGACTATGACGGCAACAACGTTAACAACAAAACACCACATCATGTGAAAACCCATCATCCATTTAAAACTAACCTTGCAACACCTCGCAAAAACAAACTCAACCTTTTGGAACAGAACATCGACTCCAAAGTCAAATATCTGCACACACAATCGCCATAAATTTTATCAAAAGAGTGGGAAACTCAATCCCAAAAGAAAACTCCTCACTAACCAAATTCACTTATGAAACTTTCATAAAAACCAGACTTGTGAAACATCCGCACACCAGACACATTTTCCAAATGACTCCAACTCTAGCCAAACAGAGTTACACATCAAGGGCTTAACTCAAAAGTTTCCAACACAACCCTTTATGACCATCTGCTTCCTTTTAAAATTAATTCCAAAGATAATTCAGTGCAAACGCGAAAGGGCGCGATCGACTCAAAAACTTTTTGAGGTGTAAATCCATACTCATAGCACCAACTAAACAAATTAGCTAAAACCAAATATTTGCACCAATTTCTACGAGTTTTAGGGAAACTCTGAAACACAGCATATGGAACATCTTGACCGAAAACCCTTCAACCAAAATGGCAAACAACCAAACCAGCCCAAAAGCTTTTAAACACAAGCTCAGCATAAAAAGAACCATCTCTAGTACTCCACTACGCTTTCCATTAAAAACTTCAATAATCATTATTTACTCCCAGAGAAGCCCCAACACAAATAAACCAAAAGCTTCAGAACAAATTCTTCCTCTAGTTACCATTCCCAACACTTTTAATTAGGGCTTATGATGCTTATCAAAAAAGGCACCCAACCAAGACTATATTGACATGATCCCCACGGATCTAATGCCCGCTCTGATACCAACTGTAACACCTCGGCACCTAGTATGCCACAAAATTCACCACAAAGGATACTAACAACAACCAAAACACATATTTAATAGTAAATTACAACAACTACATTAATAGCTTAAACTAAATTTTGGCAGCATATACATTGTTTTTCCATGGTTTGAAGTATCAATAATAACATCACAACACAATATGATAATAGAGGACATCTATAACATAAATAACAAATATTTCAATAATAGTTCAAGCCAAGAATATAAACTTAAACATCTCATGAACTGTAGGATCGAGGTATATGAATATAGCAATCAGAGGGGGTGAATGATTGTGCGGAAGCTAAAACCAAATTTTTGATCTATTAAAAGTTCACCCCAAAATGGAACCAAATAATTGCCTCATATTCGACAAAAATAGATTGATAGATGTTCGGTAAAACGTGAATTTCTGGAGATCCAACCGTAGGATCGATCTGAAATTTGGACACAAGAAACTAGATTCCCATATAAATCGAACACAAAAAGAATCATCTCCATCGGATTTACAGATCAAAAGTTATGAACCTCGTAAGCTTGCTGTGGCAGAATATGACGAGAATTGATCTAACCAAAACTTCAAGGTTAAATAAGATCTTCAAAAGATTAATCAACTAGACTTTGAGGAACTCTAAATCAGTACCCTAGAAAGGTTTTTGATGGATCAAATCAATATGAAACTCAAAGAACAAAACCAATCTAGAATTAGAACAAGCATGAAAACAAGAACCAAAACAGGAAACACTGTAGCAATGTGGTTACTATAGCACGCAAGGATTTGGAAGAATTGATCTTTATTTCTTTTTGTCTAAAGTACTCCCATCAAAAGAGTACAAACCCTAAACAAGGCTCTCAATGAGCCCAGCTCTAATTGATGCCCTTCAATAGAAGACAACCCCTCCTATTTAAAGGAGCAACCACAAAGAGTCCTGAATACAATTCCTACTTCTAATCCTAGAAGGAGTCCCACTCCTAATCCTAGAAAGTGTATGTATTCAACACAACTCCATTTGGCCCAACCTGGCCAAATACAGCTCTTGCACACGTATGGCAACCCAGCCATACTCACATGACTAACAACTCTTGCACGCGTATGGCCACCAAGCCATACTCATGTGACTAACCATTCTTCATGTGCACCATTCTGTTAGCCCGAACGTCCCGCATGACATCCTTGAACACCAAGACCTCAGTTCCTCCCTGAACTTAGTCTCGAACCTCAGTTTCTCCATTAACCTAGTTCTGGTCCTGTCATCGACCACATTCACCCTCGAGCAACACCAACACATGAACAAACCACAAAACGATTCCGAGCACAATTCCACGACTTGACTCAAAGTCAATCCATGCAACTACTCACACGAGCATTGCGTAAAGTCCACTTCAAAACAAGCGTCATGAAATTCTCACGAATTTCATAATCTCAAATTCAAACCAAAATTCAATTACAAAATTTCTCAAAACCCTGATCGAGCAAAAGACCATTCACGCCGGACAAAACACCGGTCCGGCGCAACACACGACGGACCAAATATTTGGTTCGGTGTACATGCGAAAGTCTCGGTTCAATTCAAATCAAGCATGTTCAAAAAAACATTCATGACAGACCAAATTTTTTGTTCGACGTACATGCAAAAACAACGCTCAAAAATGCGTTCACGACGGACCAAGAATTTGGTCCGGCGTGCATGGACCGGCATAACATAGAAGCTTACTATTTTTTAAAAACTTAGTCCGGCACAAAAATCATTTAAATCACGTTCACGGCGGACCAAAGAAAAATCGGTCCGGCGTACATGTAAAATGGTCCAGCGTAAAACCCTAGATTTCACGTTCACGACAGACCAACAGTTTGATCCGGCGCAAACACAAAAACCGATCCGACGCCAAAGCGAAATTGGGCCTCAAAAGCACATTCACGGCGGACTAAAATTTGGTCCGATGCAGATGGGAAACTTACTATTTTTCTGAAATTCAATCTGGCACAAATGCGAAACTTAATGTTTTCAAGAATTTGGTTTGGCGCATGAAGAGAAACACTGTTTCTTGTCAATTTATCAAATACATGCACAAACACATTTTGCAAATTCAATTCTTAAGCCAATTTTTCAGCACATGATTTCACAATCTCCCCCTTGATGAAAACATTGGCAACACCACTTAGAATTGAACATTGGCATTCTCTTTACAAAAAGATTTTTGATCAGACCAAAATGAAAAACACAAGATCTCCCCCCTTGTCACCAAATTGTCAAATATGCAAAGTGAAAAACTCTCCCTGGGTGAGAATACGAAAAAAATCTCCTCATAAGAAGAAAAATGTGTGAATATGCAATGTGCCCCAAAACTCCAAAATTCTCCAAAATTCTCAAAATTCCCAAAAACTTTCTCCCCCTTTTTTCTTAAACTTCTCCCCCTTTGACAATGGATTCATCAAGAGTACAAAAGAGAGAAAAACAAGTTCAGAATTTTCCCCGTAGCAATGATTTCACAAGGAGAAACAAAGGAGTGCTAAGATAGGAAAAGATGAGCTCATTCGATCATATAACCTTATATATCACATAATATGCAAAAAATACATGAATTTGATGTGATTTTAACAAGTTAGGGAATAACATGCATCTCAACCTCAAGTCAGTCAAGTACTAAGCAAGACCTTAGTAGAAAAGCAAAGGCTCAAAACTGAAGCAACTAACAAATTAGGGCGAGCAAGTAGTTTCAACTCCAATCTAGTAGACCATTTTAATCTTTGAACAATAAACTGCATGTGGCATGCTTGAAGCATACTTCTTTTATTTTCTAGGAGTGGCATGCTTGAAGCATACATCTTATCTTGAGGGAATAGCATGCTTGAAGCATACATCTTATCTTTTTAGGGAAAGCATACTTGAAGCACATAACTTGGGGCTTTTGCTTTTAACAACACCTTTTTTTTATTGATTTCCTTTTCTTTTCTTTTTCTTTGATTGCAAACATGCAAAGAGATTAAAATGTCTTTTGAAAGAGTAAAGCTGAAAACACACTTGCTTCATAGCCCAAATTTGTCAAGAAGATTCAATATCAAGCCTAGAAGAGTAAGATCTCACAGAGTATTTAGCTATAGACAATCAGACCAAGGAATTCCGCAATGTCATTTTTAGTTCGAGTGGAACAATTTAGATTATCATATATCAGCTCAATTACATAATATATAAAGGAATATGATAAAGTAAGCTCATCAAGTGAAACAACTTGGCAAGGAAACTCCCCCTCAAAATAAACCCATTGGATGAACAATCCCATGTTCTCCCTGAATAAAAGCAAAATGAGAAGAAGACAAAAGGTTTTGTGAAAATGTCTGCCAATTGATGTTTAGTATCCACATGATGAAGCACAATGTTCCCTTTTTCAACATGATCTCTAAGAAAGTGAAATCTGATATCAATGTGTTTTGTTGTAGAATGTTGCACAGGGTACTTAGCAATGCAAATTGCACTAGTGTTATCACACAAAAGAGGAACACTATCCAAATTAACCTCATAATCTTTAAGTGTAGCTACTATCCAAAGAATTTGAGAGCAACAACAAGCAGCAGCCACATATTCAGATTCAGTAGTTGATTGTGCAACAGAAGATTGTTTCCTAGAAGACCATGCTATAAAAGAATTGTCTAAGAAATGACATGTACCAGATGTACTTTTTCTATCAATTCTACATCCTCCAAAATCAGCATCAGAGAAAGCTCTTAAACTAATGCATGAGGAAACAGAAAGCCAAATGCCAAAATCTTGAGTACCATGGAGATACCTGAAAATTCGCTTGACAGCTTGTCGATGTGAAGCATGTGGAGAAGCTTGAAAAACGAGCACACAAGCACACAGCAAATTGTATGTCCGGCCTTCATCATTCTCAACATCATCATCGTCGTCGTCTTCATGAACAAAGATACTCTCCCCCTGAACATATGCAACTGTACCTGCACCATTTGGACTAGTGCCTTTTGCGAAAACAGAGGTGGAAGAAGCATCTTCAAAAATAACACTTTCAGCACGAGATGCACGAGTGAAGGAGCACCAAATCTTATCACCAAACATGTGGCGAGAGCATCTGGAATCCACTAGCCATATGTTCTCCTTCCTCGCGTGAGAAGCCTACATAGAAGTAGAAAGTGTCGAGGTCTCGGTACTGAGGTTAGAAATAAGTTGGACGTCCAATCTGCCCGAAACAGAACACCATGACAACTCTAGTTTTCATCAAATCTAACCAATGGCAGCACAACCTTTTGAACAAATAGCATGAAAACCTCCATTAACACAGCACCTAATCCAACCAAAGGATGTCCTATCACCATACCTTAGCCCGACGAACAACGAACCGACGAAAACTTCTCCCGATTGCCCGATCTTCCTCCATGCGCCAATCCCACCGGATCCACTCATCGTGGAGCTCCCCAATGGCGAGGGCAACGGCGTGGGAGAGTGTGGCAGCAAGGGGTATGGGTGGAGCTCACCTAGAATCGGCTAGAGGTGGTGGGGAGGAAGGGGAAGGGTGGAGGCGCCAAAGGAGAGAGGGGGGCGACGGCTATGGTTGGAGGAGGTGGGGGCGCACCAAATGGGGGGCTGGCGCATGGCAGGGCTATTGCTGCCCTCCTCCCCCACATGGGCTAGAAAACTCCACCTTTGGCCCATGTGGGGTCCCCCCTAAGGCCCAAATTCCCGAAAACGGCCCAAAAATGCGATTTAACCTCATACCGTAAGGTTTTATTCTCTAATTTCACAATTTGTAATGTCACGTCATTCTGTAGTATCACATTATCCCCCCTTCAACAGGATTCGACCTCGAATCCAAGACACGCCACTATGCAAAACAAACAACATAACGAGAACTAAAGTTCACGGTTCATGCTTGATGAAAAGAGCTTTGGGTATTGCTTGCCCCCGTGAGACTTCAACTCCCAGATCGCTTCTCTCTCTAAATAAAACCACTGGAACTACACTGATCGAGACTCGATGACAAGCCGCTCAGGTTCGAAGACCAACAGCTCTAAGGATAACTCACAATCAAAACTTGCGAGAATTTTACTCAACATTGAAACACAAAGCACTCACACAAGGTCTCAGCACGACCCAAGCGATAGGATAAATCCTCAAATAGACCACGAAAGAAAATGGTCTCACACTCCTCATTTCATAAATTCATTGGCACTAGAGTACCCGATCCCTTTAACCAACGCTACTCTCCAGAAGAACACGTTACCAACCTCAAACTCCAACTCTAGATCCCCCTTCAGCTCTCACGAGCAAAAGTGTTTTCACACCACAATCTCCCTACTGTGGTTCGTCGTAATCAAGACAACACGAACCAAGCGGGACACATCACTCCAAGACTACCAACTGCTTGAACAAACGGGGTTAAAACTTTGCACAAGATTGATCTTTTACAACAAGGCCAACACCCACCATTACCATCGTAAGAAAAAGCCTACTTTACAACCAGGGTCCTTAAAACTAGCAAAAATAATAACAACCAAACAAAGTCACCAGGGTTGACACAAGCTCGCTCATAACCTAGCGACGAAAGATCCAATACACTTCGAAAAGGAAAAGCGATTACTAGCAACCACCCAGTGGCCCACTAATAATTTAATCAACCCTACCAAGGAACACATCAACGACACAATTCTCCAAGAGGGTTTGGATTGAGTAACCCTAGAAAACAGTTCACGAAGGACCAACAAAGTCTGTCCGTTGTACAAGGGAAACTCTCGATTCCAAAAGAAAACATTCCGGCGAAAACATGTTTACGACGGACAACCAAAATCGGTCCGTCGTACATGCAAAAGTCTCGGTTCAAAAACGCTTTCAAATTCATGTTCACGGCGGACCAAAAATCTTGTCCGGCGTAGATGTGGAACTTACTGGTTTCTTGAAAAGAAAGAGTTTGGCTCAAGCGCACAAAATCATGTTCACGACAAACAAACAAAATCGGTCCGTCGAACATGGGAAACTTACTGTTTCTTGAGAGCTTGGTCCGGCGCAAAAGCGAAACTTACTGCTTCTTGTCAAATTGTCAAGCACATGCACAAGCACATTTTGCAAATCCAATTCTAAGTTAATTTTTCAGTTCAAAGCCAATTTTTCAGCACATGATTTCACACCTTCGATCGGACCGACCACTACGACCACGTCCCGCATCCGAGACGCTACCCGCTCGTCGTCAACCCCATCGTGGGGACGAAGCGCTTGACCAAGGTGCTTATGGACGGCGGTAGCGGCCTCAACATCATGTATGTTGAGACCTTGGACGCCCTGGGAATCCCTCGTTCCACCCTTCGGTCGAGCAAGGCGCCATTCCACGGCGTCGTCCCTGGCCAACAGGCCCATCCACTCGGGCAGGTCGACCTGCCCGTCACCTTCGGTGGCCCGGACAATTTCCGCACCGAGAGCCTCACTTTTGAGGTCGTGGATTTTCTCGGCTCCTACCATGCCATCCTGGGAAGGCCATGCTACGCGAAGTTCATGGCTGTCCCCAACTACACCTACCTCAAGCTGAAGATGCCGGAGCCGCGGGGCATTATTACCGTGGCCTCATCTTTTCAAATACGCTAAATCACAGCGAAAGCGGCCTCGGCCGCCGTCCGCCGAGCTCGCTCGCTTCCAGGGAAGCACCCCCGAGTCCGCTCCCGACTCCTGCAAGTTGGGGTCGAGCTCCTTCAAGTCCGCGAAGGACGCAAAGGAGATCACGGTCGATCCTGAGGACCCCGCCAAGATGGTACGGATCGGGGCCGCTCTCCCTGCCAAATAGGAAAGCGCGCTCGTCGACTTCCTCCAGCAAACCGGGACGTCTTCGCCTAGAGACCCTCGGACATACCAGGAATTCCCAAGGAAGCCGCCGAGCACTCCTTGAACATCCAATCGGGCTCCAGACGGATCGCCCAACGCCTGCGCCGTTTCGACGATGAAAAACGCAAGGCCATTGGGGAAGAAATCGCCAAGCTTTTGGCCGCTGGCTTTGTAAGGGAGGTGCGTCACCCCGAGTGGCTCGCCAATCCCGTTCTTGTAAAGAAGAAGTCCGGGCAATGGAGAATGTGTGTTGACTACACGAGCCTCAACAAGGTCTATCCGAAAGACCCATTCCCATTGCCTCGTATCGACCAAGTTATAGATTCCACCGCCGGGTGTGAATCCCTTTCTTTTCTGGATGCCTACTCAGGCTATCACCAGATCGCGATGAAGGAATCTGACCAGCTCGCGAGTTCCTTCATCACTCCGTATGGCTCGTACTGTTACATCACGATGCCGTTTGGCATGAAGAACGCGGGCGCTACATACCAGCGATGTATGCAAGCGTGTTTCTCCGACCAAATAGGCCGTAACATCAAAGCGTACGTCGACGACATCGTTATCAAGACCAGGAAGGCCGATGACCTCGTCACCGACCTGGAGGAGACCTTTGCGAACCTTCAACGCTTTCACATAAAACTCAACCCCGAGAAATGCGTCTTCGGGGTCCCGAAGGGAAAGCTGCTCGGTTTCATCGTCTCCGAGCGCGGTATCGAAGCCAACCGCGAAAAGATCTATGCCATCATGAGGATGGGGCCGATCAATGACCTGAAGGGGGTCCAGAGGTTGATGGGGTGTCTCGCGGCTCTGAGCCGCTTCGTGTCTCGCCTCGGCGAGCGCGGGATGCCACTTTACAAGCTGATGAAGAAATCCGATCGTTTCTGCTGGACCCAGGAAGCTCAGGAAGCCCTCAGTCGACTGAAGGCATTCTTGACTTGACCTCCAGTATTGGTCGCCCCGGAACCGCAAGAGCCGTTGCTCCTCTACATTGCCACCACAACCCAAGTCGTCAATGCGGCGCTTGTCGTAGAGCGAGCGGAAGAAGGCCGCGTCTTCAAGGTGCAGAGACCAGTCTACTTCGTCAGCGAAGTACTCTCTGAAACGAAGATTCGGTACCTGCAGGTATAGAAGCTGTTGTATTCGGTGCTCATAACGAAGAGGAAGCTGGTCCACTACTTCAATCGGCACCCCGTCTCCGTGGTGACCTCGTCGCCCCTCGGAGAGATCGTCCACAACCGCGACGCCACCGGAAGGATCGCCAAATGGGCTCTCGAGCTCAATGGCCTCGACATATCGTACGTCCCCAGGACGGCGATCAAGTCGCAGGTCTTGGCCGACTTCGTCGCCGAGTGGACTGAGGCGCAAGTTCCGCCAGCGATCAAGGACCCCGAATACTGGACGATGTACTTTGACGGGTCTTACACCAAGAACGGGGCCGGCGCAGGGGTCGTCATTGTCTCCCCTCTCGGCAACAAGCTTCTGTACGCCATCCGACTACTTTTCAACGCGACCAACAATGTCACCGAATACGAGGCCCTCGTCAACGGCCTCCGGATCGCCGCCGACCTCGGTGCTCAGCGGCTCTACGTCCACGACAACTCCAAGCTGGTCGTCGACCAAGTGATGAAGGCCACGGAGCCTCGTGATGCCCGTATGGCGGCCTATTGCTTGGAGGTCCGCAAGCTCGAGGAAAGATTCAAAGGATTCGAGCTTCACCATAGCTACCGACGCTACAATGGTGAAGCCAATTCCCTCGCTAACCTCACCTCCAGCAAAGGCCCGGTCCCTCCCGGAGTATTCGTCTCCGAACTCCACAGGCCATCCATCCGGTTGGATTCGACGATCGAGGGCACAGCAGACCCCCTAAAAGTGGACGCTCCGACCGACGTTCAGACGGACGCGCAGCCGCCTGGGTCGGACCCTAGTGTGCTAAACGACGAGTCCGACTGGAGGCAACCCTTCATCGACCGGCTGACAAACGGATCGCTCCCCACCGACCCCACCGAGGCTCGGCGCCTCGCTCGGCGGGCCAAGACCTTTGTCCTGGTCGAGAAGAACCTTTACAAGAGAAGCTCCTCCGGGATTCTCCAGAAGTGCATCCCGGCCGACCAAGGGAGACACCTGCTAATCGACATCCATGGCGGGGTCAGCGGACATCATGCCGCACCACGTTCTTTGGTAGGAAAAGCCTTCTGATAAGGCTTCTACTGGCCGACCGCTGTGGCTGACGCTACGCAGATTGTCCACGCTTGCGAAGGCTGCCAGTTCTTCGGCAGGCAAACATACCTCCCGGCACAAGTCCTGCAGACGATCCCCATTACGTGGCCCTTCGCGGTCTGGGGACTCGATTTGGTCGGACCCTTCCGAAAGGCGCCCGGAGGTTTCACTCACCTGCTCGTCGCGGTAGACAAGTTCACAAAGTGGATAGAGGCCAAGCCACTAGCAACCATCACCTCCGCGCAGGCGGTGAGCTTCTTTCGCGACATCGTCTACCGCTTTGTGGTCCCGAACTCCATCATCACCGACAACGGAACGCAGTTCACGGGGATGGAGTTCCTCGAATTCTGCGACGACTTCAACATCCGTGTCGACTGGGCAGTGATTACACACCCACGTGCCAACGGCCAAGCCGAGCGGGACGGTGGGCGGCCGAGCTGCCCCCCGTTCTTTGGAGTTTGTGGACCATGCCTACACGATCGACCGAATTCATGCCGTTCTTCCTGGTGTTCGGAGCGGAGGCCGTCCTCCCGACCGACTTGGAGTACGGCGCCCCAAGAGTAGAGGCCTACGACGATGCGCGGGGGTTGGAGGCACAACAGGATGACCTTGACCAACTCGACGAAGCACGAGACGTCACCGTCCTGCGGTCAGCTAAGTACCAGCAGACACTACGGCGGTACCACAGTCGCCTGGTTCGCGGCTGGTCATTTCACGTCGGCGATTTGGTTCTGCGCCAAGTCCAGTCCAGCAAGGACAGGCACAAGCTCTCTCCACCTTGGGAAGGCCCCTTCACCGTCGCAGAGGTCCTCCGGCCTGGCACCTTTCGTCTTAAGGACGCTGAGGGTAACCTCATCGCCAACGCATGGAACATAGAGAAATTGAGGAGATTTTATCCTTAGAAGACCTCTCTTCTCCATGTACCGCTCAAGAGGTTTCTAAACCGAGAAATCACGTCGGTCGGTCATCCGACCGAGCGTCCGTTTCCTCCTCTCAGTACCTTTGTCGACCCCAAACACTACGACCTACGCCCCAGCGGTAGAGGTCCCGAAGTAGTGCACTACGGGTCGGACAAATTGCGCGTGCAAAGTAACCAGCAGTTGGTCGGAGTTACCTCTCTCCCGCGCAAGCTTGCACTAACACCTACCTCCGACCTACGCTCGACCCCTTGTAGTCCCTAAAAGCTACGGTCGTCTAAGCGCGTCTCACGAAAGCAAGCCCGTTCAAAAAGAAAAAGAAGAACCATCAAGCAGAGAGGGAAACGGATTAGCAACTTCTTTTTTATTTTATTTATTTACATAAAGGGGCGCCAGCCCCACCGGCGGAAGCCGCCCACCCAGGTCGGAGCCCCCCGTCACTCGCGGCGGTACTCCTCCAGGTGCGCGCCGATCCAGCCGAACGACGCGTGGCGCCTCTCGGTCAGCGCCTCAATCAGCGGCGCCCTCACCATCCGAAGGCGAGGGACGGCCGCGATGAGGGCGTCAACCAGCCTCGCGTCCCCGACCACGGCGCCGGCCTCGACGTCCGCCACAATCTTCCGCCAGGCTTCCTCAGCGTCCACTGAGGACTGCGTGAGAAGCTCAGTGAAGCTGTCCCCCATAAGCGGCGCAGAGAAGCTTGGTGAAGAAGTTCTGGTGTGGCTCAGAAAGACCCCGACGCACCTCCTTTTATACCCTAGGGTGCGCAGCACGAAGAAGATTGAGTAACTGCGGGGAACGGAATTTGAAGCGTCCAGCACCAGTTCCAACCACGGTGCGGCCCTCCAGAAAAGTTAAGACAGCCTAACCCCAAAGACTCTTTTCCATTTTTGACACGTCTCTTCCTGCGAGCTCACTCCCCGCGCACCACTCGGGGGCTACTTTTGACCACATGGGTCAGTGACCTGGGTCGGTGACCCGACCGACCAAACGGTCTCCCTCGTGGTAACCCCTTCAACCCAAGTGCTACGGCCTACGCCCCTGCGACTACGGCCGCGAAGTGGCACTTCGCGGAAGAAGGAAATTACCCGAGCGAGGAAAGCCGAGGCCGGTCGGAAACACTTCGACCTAGTTCAGTGACTGGACCGACCAAATGGTCTCCCTCGTGGTAACCCCTTCGACCCAAGTGCTACGGCCTACGCCCCTGCGGCTACGGCTTCGAAGTGGCACTTCGCGCAAGAAGGAAATTACCCGAACCGAGCAAGCCGAGGCCGGTCGGAAACACCTCTTCTCTACGAACTTAATGCTCTAAGCTCTAGTCCTCTGCCACGTTTCCCTCGGATGTTATCAACACAACACCTAGCTCTCGGGAAACCCCCGCGGATCCCGTAGCTACGGTCGTAAAGCGTTCATCACATCAAAGAGACGCGGGATGAGCGAAGGGAAACTTAGAACGGCCCAGCAAGCCAGAACTGTTAGCAATTCTTCCAATTATTACTACACAAACTTCACCCCATGGACGCAAAAAAGCAAAAACTAATCATCACCCCGCTCTCGATGGAGGACACTCTGCGGCGAAATCCTCCTGGCGATCTCCCGGGTGTGTGGGTCGACCTGGGACTCGAACCTGTCGACTTCCTCGTCGGTCCGGTTCTCGGCGATCCCGCTCCCAACCGTCTCGAGGTCGATGCCATCATAGTAGGAGATGGCATTGACCAGCGTCGAGGAGGCGCCGAACATCGCCGCCTCGCGCACCGAAGCTTCGGCATGCTCTTGCAGGGCCCCGGTGACTTCGCCCAGCCGTTGACCGGCGACGACGACCTTCTCCCGCGCAGCGGCAAGCGCTCCCTGAGCATCGCGCAATATCGCCCCGAAGCGGTCGCGCTCCTCTTCTACGGCTTCCCTCCGACCGTGCATGCGCCAGAGGAAGCCTGACTTCTCCGACGCCCGGGCCTGCAGACGCTGCAAAAAACCACTTGCCCGGTCAACCGCAGCCCCGTTCAAAAAATTGCAAGGACAAGGTTTTCTTGACCTTACCGACCCGGTCGGACGAGCTTCCCCGATGATAATATCCATCGCCCTGGAAGAGGATTCGAGAGCGAGGAGAAGATCCTTGCGGATCCGACCGATCTCGTTCTCGACCTTCCTCTCACTCTCCTCCAAGACCAGCAACGGCTCTCCGGACGGGCCGCTGCTAGGCCAGGAGAGCACAGGAAAGGACTCCGCGGCGAACCCCGACTGTGCTGTCCCGGCGGCCCGCCCTTCCGGAGATCGACCCAGAGAGTTCGACCCGACCTCGATTGTCTCCTGGGCTGCTCCGGCTGGAGCGTCCCCAAGAACCCGTCGTAGGGCCTCTTTCGACAGCCAGCCCGCGCCGACCGGCGGTGGAGGCGGGAGGACCTCCTCGACCCCCTCGACCGGCGTCGCGAAGGCCATCAGACCCAGCGGGCCCCCGGCGGCGGCACCACCTCCTCTTCCACCGGCCCCGCAGCGGGGACTATACCCGCCGGGCCCCCGCTCCGGACGGCCGTCATGGCCCCCACCGGCGGGGGCGAAGAAACAACACCCCTCGCTCTAGAGAGGTCGGGCTCAACACCACCTCCACACTCGAGTATACCCTGCACACAGCAACCAGTAAGGAACAACATAGGATAACTCGGGCGGAGGACGGGATGGAAGGCGGGCAAGACACTTACCGCGTCGAGCGGACGCGCGGCGGACGATGCGCCCATTTCGCCGGACCCCCGTGTAGCGGCGAGACGGCTCTCCATCTCCTCAGGAGGAACCCCGAGCTTGGGGCGTCCACTTGAGGCTTGAGGGCCACTCGAATCTCCCACAGCGTCCTCGCTGCTCTCGCTCGAGGTCAGCTCCAAGCTGCCTTCGCTCAAGGTCGTGTCGGAGACCTCCTCGCCACGCGCGGCATGGTGCGCGCGCTCCTCCTTCTTCCACGCTGCCGCAGCTTTTTCCTCTCCTCCCTCCGCGCCCGGCGGGTGGCGTCGCGATCATCGGCGATAGCGCGCGCTGCGGCCCGCGCCTCCTTCTCTCCCGGCAAATAGGCCCAGGAGATCATGCCGCCGAGCCCCTGCGAAAGTACACTCGAATCAGCAGATGGAAGAATAAGGGGAAAAGAGTCAGAAAAGTGGGCGCCACCCGACCTACCAGGTTCGGTGGGTTCTGCGCCGAGAACGGCGCGGGGACTCCACCCACCCCCTCGGTGTCACCCACACGGACGACCGCTGATACGCGAGCCGAAAGCTCCAACACCGGGAGCTCCGCCTCGGACGACCTCATAGGGTCGGATGCCCCGGTGTACCTAAACATGGGGTGCACTCGAGATCCCTGAAGGGCTGAACATGCCTCTCCATGAATGCGCGAACGATGACGTTGCCCGTACGGCCCCGTGCCTTCAGGTCCCTGATCTGCTCGATGATTATCTTCACCTTCTTCTTGTCCCTCGCCTCGGGTCCCCAACCCCATTGGGGACCCGCTTCGGGCAGTTTGCCGGTGAAGACCGGGGCGCTGCCACCCGGGTTCTGGACGTAGAACCATTTGTTGTGCCACCCCCGGTTCGACGACGGCAGCTTCACGTCGATGTAGCCCAGCTTGCGGCCACCAAGCAGTTGGATGGCAAGACCGCCGAGGGAAGCGGCCACATCTGACGGCAGCCGCGCCAAGAAGAAGTTCCTCCAGAGCCCCCAGTGGGGTTCAATCCCCAAGAAGGCCTCGCACAGCGTGATGAAGATCGCGATGTGGAGGACGCCGTTCGGGTTCAAGTGGTGCACCTCCCCCCGGTAGAAGTGCAGCAGCCCGCGGACGAACGGGTGGAGGGGGAGCCCGAACCCGCACTCGTAGAAGGAGGCGAGCGCGACGATCTCCCCGTCGCCCAGCGCAGGGGTCGTAGCCCCCGCCGGCACCCTCCACTACGACTCGTCCCACGGGGGGAGGAACCCCTTCCTCTCCAAACCGAGGATGCGGCTGGGTGCCGGCGAGCATGGGGGCCACGACATCACGGAGACCAACGAGGAGGCGAGGCGAGAGGTGAGGAAGCAAGGAGCTTTTTTCTGTTCCCTCTTTTTGCAGAAAGCAGGAATGAACGCACCCCTCCTCGCGCCTCCCTCGCCCTCTTTTATAGACACCAGGCGGGAACGGGCGCCCCTTCGTGCGAACCGGCGCCTCTTCACACGAACCGACGCGCTTCCCGACCGTTCGACTGCCACCTCTGCCACTACCGCCAGTAACGTACCGTAGTTTTTTAATCTCCACTGAGCATTAAATGTTCTAATAGGACAACTGCCTCGCGCCGTGTGCCATGCAGCCCCGCGGTCTCCACCGGGAGTAACGGGCCATAGCGCCCTGAAAAAGGTATGAACGGCCCATTGGGCCACCCGGCCTCGAGGTAGCGGAACGCCTTCCGGCTCGCACCCGAGGCCCGGCACCGTGCTGAGGGTTACGAAGGCCAAGTCCAGTCGACTGGAACCAGTGCCGCCCCAACACGTAAAACAGAGCGAGGGGCGAACCAGGGTGAGCCCAAAGTGGGCCTCCAGTTGGGTTGGCGGATGACCCAATCACCCTGGCCCGCATCCAAGACCATACCTCACACTCTCCCGCGGAACTCATCGATGAGTGGCGGCCAGCCGCGCTCCGGGTTGGCGGATGACCCGGAAGCCCGATACGGGATCGAGTAAGGAAAGGTTCTCATGGGATGCCCCACAGTGGGCCGGACACCCGCGCCGGGATTTATGTCCGCTTGGAGATGATCCCCCCGAGGGAGATCACCAAGGTCCCACTCGGATTACCCGTTAGTAGCTCGCACGAGCACGGCGTTCACACCGACGTAGGTAAACGCGCGTTCGCTCACCTGACTCTAGGTCCCACGACCGTGGCTTACCAGAGCCCGACCAACCATAACATAAACGAACATTTTCAGTGTGCCGGATAACCTCGACCGGGTAAACCCCCGACCGGCTCTCCGACCCGCTCGGGTGCTCGGGGGCGACACCCACCGGGTGCGCTCGCACGCACCCAGGCTCTTCGGCCGTGGCAGGCTCCGGTAGGCTGCGCCGACCGAACCCCACCGACCTACCCGACGGCGGGTCGACCTCGAATGGGTAAACCCCCGACTGGCTCTCCGACACGCTCGGGGGCTCGGGGGCTACACCCACCGGGTGCGCTTGCGCGCACTCGGGCTCTTCGGCCGTGGCAGGCTCCGGCAGGATGCGCCGACCGAACCCCGCCGACCTACCCGACGGCGGGTCGACCTCGACTGCGTAAACCCCCGACCGGCTCTTCAACCCGCTCGGGGGCTCGGGGGCTACACCCACCGAGTGCGCTCGCGCGCACCCCAGCTCTCCAGCCAAGGCAGTCCCCGGCAGGCTGCGCCGACCGGATCTTACCGATCGACCCCGACGCCATGTCGACCTTGTCGGTTGACCAAACCCCCGACCGGCTCTCTGACCCGTTCGGGGGCTCGGGGGCTACTAACGAGTACACATACCATGGGTACCCCCATCAGTCCGGAACCACGAACGGGCTGACCTCTTTAGAAGCCCAGCTCTGGTGAAGGGCCCGTGGGCCATAAAGAGTGGACCTGGCCCTGATTCGAAGCAGCTCCAAACGGTCAACAGGCCCCGACCTCTTGGGTCGGACCACGGGGTCGGACGGGTCAACCTGCGGTCGAGGGGTCATGCCCTGCGCAGACGTCTAGCCAACTGCCATGCGTGCGCGGTGCCCCATGACGTCCGTACCAGGGTAGGCGGTCCCTTCCTGAGGATGTCAGAGGACTCGCCAAGAAGTCAAGCCCCGATCCCGTCATCCTGACACATCACGGAGGAGAGCGCCCCCTCCCGAGGCCACGCTGAGGTCAAATACAATTAATTGCCGGAGCTGACGGTCGTACGAAGCAGTGCATCACCCCGTCAGCTCGGCCGAGTACCCCTTGCCGCAGGACTACCAAACCGGCATGGGGGTGGACGGAGCCCGGTCGGACGACAAGACAGAAGACAGACTCCAAGGCGTACAGTACCCCTTCCTTTTTCTCTCCAAACTCCCATGTAACCTGCCGCCTCCGAGTATATAAGGAGAGGCAGGACACCAGGGAGGGGGAGAGATCGATCGATCGAAACCCTACCTCATCTGTAACCCCTTGGCGATCGTTCGCCTCAAGAAGCAATACACACCAACAGCACGAACTGGAGTAGGGACATTCAACCCGAACCAGTATAAACCCCTGGCTTCCTGAGTCAACCATTCGAGGAGAGGGACCGCACGACCCCCACTAACCAAAAATTCGTATTGCCGGTGCACGAAACACCGACACTCAACTAATCATTGCATAGCCTCATAATAAATCATTTTCATCATGTGTCAAGCAAGAGTCAGTCATGGCATCATATCATAAAACATGTGTAAACCATCTCATTATCAAACATTACGGCTCCCTAAGCCGCAACCACTACAATACACTTGCCTTCAAACGCGAGCGACGGATTGGCGAGAGGATGACGGCACTCCCGGGGTCACACCATCTGCACATAGCTACCACACACTCAAAACGTGCCCTCAAAACAGTACAAGAACGATTCCCTAACTCGACTCCGCACACCACCCCTAAAACCCGAAAATAGAGAATCTGTCCCGACACGACAGTGTGCTTCCAACTAGCATAACTTGAGTTCTAAAACTCAAAATTAAGTAAACTAGTACATTTTATGGTAGCTTAGGAAATTTCCTAGATTTTTTAAGTATTGGGAAAAACTGATTCGACTTTTAAAATTGTCTAATCTGCCAAACAATACGTTCTATCCAAATCACGTCACAGTTTTGAACATGTTCGAAAAAACAGCCATAACATTCAAACGGCTGATCGGAAATACGCGTTCTTTGTGTCCAATTAAAGGTAATTCAATTACCTACAACTTCTTCAACAGGAGGACGACCAAATTCCGAAGCTAAAATTACGTAAGCTCAAACCCTAGGTCGGACGTCCAATCTGCCCGAAACAAAACACCATGACAACTCTGGTTTTCGTGAAATCTAACCAATGGCAGCACAACCTTTTGAACTAATAGCCTGAAAACCTCCATTAACACAGCACCTAATCCACCCCAAGGATGTCCCATCACCATACCTTAGCCCGACGAACGACGAACTGACGAAAACTCCTCCCGATCGCCCGATCTTCCTCCACGCGCCAATCCCGCCGGATCCACTCGTCGTGGAGCTCCCCAATGGCGAGGGCAACTGCGTGGGAGAGCGTGGCAGCAAGGGGTAGGGATGGAGCTCACCTAGGGCCGGCTAGAGGTTGTGGGGAGGAAGGGGAAGGGTGGAGGCGCCAAAGGGGAGAGGGGGGCAGCGGCTATGGTTGGAGGAGGTGGGGGCGCACCAAATGGGGGGGGCTGGCGCATGGCTGGGCTTTTGCTGCCCTCCTGCCCCACATGGGCTGGAAAACTCCACCTTTGGCCCATGTGGGGTTCCCCCTAAGGCCCAAATCGCCCCAAGAAGGCCCAAATTCCCGAAAACGGCCCGAAAATGCGATTTAACATCATGCCGTAAGGTTTTATTCTCTAATTTCACAATTTGTAATGTCACGTCATTCCGTAGTGTCACATTCTCCCCCCCCCCCTTCAAAAAGATTCGACCTCGAATCCAAGACACGCCACTATGCAAAACAAACAACATAACGAGAACTAAAGTTCACAATTCATGCTTGATGAAAAGAGCTCTGGGTATTGCTCGCCCCCGCGAGACTTCAACTCCTAGATCACTTCTCTCTAAATAAAACCACTGGAACTACACTGATCGAGACTCGATGACAAGCCGCTCAGGTTTGAAGACCAACGGCTCTAAGGATAACTCACAATCAAAACTTGCGAGAACTTTACTCAACATTGAAACACAAAACATTCACACAAGGTCTCAGCATGACCCAAGCGATAGGATAAATCCTCAAACAGACCACGAAAGAAAATGGTCTCACACTCCTCATTTCATACATTCCTTGGCACTAAAGTGCCCGATCCCTTTAACCAACGCTACTCTCCAGAAGAACATGGTACCAACCTCTAACTCCAACTCTAGATCCCCCTTCAGCTCTCACGAATTTCATAATCTCAAATTCAAACCAAAATTCAATTCCAAAATTTCTCAAAACCCTGATCGAGCAAAATACCAATCACGCCGGACCAAACACCGGTCCGGTGCAACTCACGATGGACCAAATATTTGGTCCGGAGTACATGCAAAAGTCTCGGTTCAATTCAAAACAAACATGTTCAAAAACACATTCATGACAGACCAAGAATTTGGTCCGGCGTACATGCAAAAACAACGCTCCAAAATGCGTTCACGACGGACCAAGAATTTGGTCCGGCGTAACATAGAAGCTTACTATTTTTCAAAAACTTAGTTCGGCACAAAAATCATTTAAACCACGTTCACAGCAGACCAAAGAAAAATCAGTCCAACGTACATGTAAAATGGTCCAGCGTAAAACCCTAGATTTCACGTTCACGGCGGACCAATAGTTTGGTCCGGTGCAAACACAAAAATCAGTCTGGTGCCAAAGCGAAATCGGGCCTCAAAAGCACATTCACGGCGGACTAAAATTTGGTTCGGCGCAAAGGTCCGACGCAGATGGGAAACTTACTATTTTTCTGAAATTCAGTCCGGCGCAAATGCGAAACTTACTGTTTTCGAGAATTTTGTTTGGCGCATGAAGAGAAACACTGTTTCTTGTCAATTTGTCAAACACATGCACAAACACATTTTGCAAATTCAATTCTTTAGCCAATTTTTCAGCACATGATTTCACATGAACCAATACGAAGTGAACAATTAACCATAGCAAACGATATATCATAAACCATGTTTAGTTCAAGAAGATAAACCATCATAACTATGAAAAGGGGTATGTAATTATCTAATTGAGTGAAGCTAAGTGGAGACGTGACGCTAGCTCCCTTTCCCACATGCCGAATTCAAGGAACCTAAAATAACATCAAACAATAAGCGTGAGTTCATCACAACTAAGCAAAGTGTATTGCAATGAAACGAAACAATAACAGTTAACATACATACATTATGTCAATCATGAATCATGGGGAACAACTCATAAAAACTTCTTCATTAACATTTTCATTCATGCAATGCAATCCACATGTCTCTTTGCTTCACACATACCGGTATTGCCGAGTGCACACCCGTCGGTGTGCACCCTCTTTCCCTTCCATCCCGTGGAGGGTGCCTACTCTTACTGACTTGCTCCCATTCACAACTGTGGATGCGACTATGAGGTAGGTGTTGGGACCCGAATTTGCAAATTCGGACACTCTGTGTATTCAGCACTAGTCCAGGATCAGGCTAGTGCACATAGTCTCAACATCGGTAAATTTCATAGTCATACACATTGATAATGGTAAAGTACTTTAATTAAAATAATCAAACTGGTTGCTCGACCTTATGGTCAAGTTACAGGAGTACGCCACACAGGGCCAAAAATTATTAAAGGAAATAAACTGCAGCGAAATAAAAGCATTAACGTGGCACCATCCAGTATACTATAGGCAACTAACTGGGCTCGCTCCCTAGTTAGCCGGATCTTCCTGTAGCTCCTCCTCCAAAGCAGGTATAGCTTCTTCAACTGATGTTGTAGTTGCAAGGGTTGAGTACTTGGTACTCATCAAGTCATGCACATAATGCAAACTAATATTCTACATGCATGGTTTAGTACAAAGGAATGCTTCATGGTTTATTTGCAGCAAAACAACATTTAATGAGTAGCATAAGTAGAATCGAAAGCGATAAAAGAAAATATAATATCAACAACTTTTTCAGGAGTTAAGTAAACACTTTCCCTTTCCTAATCCACATTTCCATCAACGTCATAGACAAACCCAACCAAACTTTTCAAGCCCAAGTTGTTTTCATGGAAGACTAACCCTTGATTGTAATTCCTGAATAGTGTCCAGTGCCGCGGACTCGGCTATTCGAATAGATTTTACACTCTGCAGAGGTGATGCACTTTACCCACAAGATACAGTCAAACACCACGAAGGTGAGTGACCGCAACAATGCCTTTTGGAAACTGCAAACTATACAATTGAACATCTCCGTTTTTTGCCATACACCATCCCTTCCATCAGTGGAGGCGAAGTATGGGACCGACATACTGTTGTACGGTTACCATGCCGTAGCCCTGGTACGCTCCCATGCCATCATCAACATCACAACACTTGATACTTCTCAAAAACAGGTTCAACATCTCATTAAGTCAATATTAACATTTGATTGTCCAAAATCATGTCATGTGTACGTAGTAGGTCTAAGCAATATACTACAACGGTCTAAATACCCAATGTTGGCAATTTAATAATGTCGAACTAAATATCCACCCCTAGGATGACAATGGTTCATGCCACATAATTTAATTAATCAAGGTGTCACACTGCAATTTGGCATTTATCTAAATCCCAGAAATAATTTAAAAAATTTCTAATTAAATTAGCATGCATTAATTTGAATCAAACTAATTTTAGAAAATAGGAGCAATATGATCAAAGCATAACTTGCCTTCAAAAAGTACTTGTTATTGGTCTTGAGCTGGCTCCTAGGTCAAAACTTCACCTTCGAAGCCTTCGGGTACTTCCACGTTTACTCGTAACACGTGCAAATAGCAATAGATAATTAAAAAGTAGAAAAAAATTGTCCAAAAATTCAAATAAAATTCATACACAGAAAGAACACATTTTTATAAATTTTTAGAAATTTGAATCGTCCAAATCGGAGTTAAAACGCAAAAGTTATAACCGTTTAAAGTTTGAAAATCAATTAAATAAATATAAATATAGGAAAACTATGGTAAAAAATTAAATAAAATTCACCATTAAGTAGATCTCAATTTTATATAAATTTATAAATTGGAATCACCCACATCGGAGTTAAAATGCTGAAGTTATAAGCGTTTGAAGTTTGAAAAATCAATTAAAAGAATAAACCGAATTAATTCATTTATTTTTCTTTTGAAAAATCCGATTATGACGTCAGCATTGCGTCAGCGTGGAAATTGAATTTCCACTGCATTATTTTTCTATTGAAAAATTGAATTATGACGTCAGCTTGCGTCATGCAGTCCATGGACTCGATCCACGGCTCGAGTTCGGTCCACTGTGGACCCGGTCCACGGGTACATGTGTTACTGACAGGTGGGACCCACTCGGATGACGTCATCGCTGACGTCATCGCGCTCGGCCGAACAGCCCTAACAGCTGGGCCCACCGTGACATCATCATGACGTCATCATGACGCCAATAACAAGTACTTTTTGACGTCATGGTGCCGTTGGCTAACCCGCTGACATGCAGGCCCCACGCTGACGTCGACGTCAGCGTCGACCGGCTGACCCACGTCGATTCGCCTCCTGAACACGTGGCTTGATCTGGGCCGTCGGTTTAAAATCCGACGGTCCGGATCAGATGTAATTTCACGCGTTTGGCTTAAACGCGGTTGATCTGGACCGTACGATTCGAATTGGACGGTCAAGATCCGATTGGATTTCGCCGCATCGCGGGGCGAGGTGGCATGACCCTGGTGTCGACACGTGACACGATCTACGCCGTACGATCTTGATCGGACTGCCAAGATCCAATCTAGCGCTACAACACGGGTGAAGTCTAACCTTACGATCTAGATCTAACGGCCACGAATGGATCTAGTCCCGTGCAATAGCCGAGCTACGTGGCTAGGTCTCTACCATTCGATCTAGATCTAACGGCCTAGATCTAATCTAACACTGTGAGTTGCGGCTACGTGGATCAATCCACGCCCTTGTATCTAAATCCAAGTGTTCAGATTGCATCCGAGTTTTCTACGGGGAAGGAACACGTGGACTCACCTCTGCCCTTGGATGGAGATCAAACGGCCCACCGAGCTCGCGAAGGCCGAAGATGGCGCGGCGGAGTTGGCTTACCGGAGATTTCCCCGCTCGTGCACACGTGGCCCATACGTGGCCATTGGATCTCGATCCAACGGCCCGCGCGTAAGGGGGTCCGGCTTAGTCGAGTGGGCTCGGTCGAACTCCAGTCAGACTCAGCTTCGGCTCGGTCGGATGAACAGTTAAACCCATTAGGGTTTTCGAGCGATTAAATAATTAAATTAATTTCTAGAAATTCAAATAAATCGAGAAAAATAGCAAAAATACTCAGAAAAATTTCAGAAAAATTCTGCAAAATACTTTGAGACATTTTGAACTCAAATAAAATATTTCCAGCAAAATTTTATTTTCAACTTTTAATTATTTAATTATCTCAAAAGGGAATAAATTCAAATTAAATCCAAATAAATCTAAATAAATCCCAGAAAATTTCATTTAAATTCACGAAAAGCAGAAATTGGGGTGTTACAAACCTCCCTCCTTAACAGAATCTCGACCCCGAGATTCAGGGCTGACTAAGGAATAGGTTCGGAAATTCTTTTCTCAAATCCTTCTCACGCTCCCAAGTTGCTTCACTCTCCGCATGGTTGCTCCACTGGATTCTGTAGATGCGGGTTGACTTATTTCTTGTCTCTCAATCCATGGTGTCCAGAATCTTCACGGGGTGTTCCTTATATGTCAGATCTTCCTACAGCTCTATTGACTCTAGTGGCATCTGTTCATCTGGCACTCGGGAGACACTTCTTCAGTTGGGATACATGGAACACATCATGCACTCCCGCTAACGACTGCGGCAACTCCAATTGGTAAGCGACTTCCCATCTACGGCTTAGAATCTCTTAACTCCCTTGAGTGGTGTAACCCTGAGATATACGAAATCTCCTGGTTCAAAACTCAATTCTCGACGACGGTTATCAGCATAACTTTTCTATCTCGACTGAGCTATCTTGAGTCTTTCCCGGATCATGGCAATCTGCTCTTTGGATTCTTGAAGAATATCCGGTCCAAAGACATGGCATTCACCTGTCTCATTCCAATTCAATGGCGTTCGACAGGGTCGACCATACATTTCTTCAAAAGGTGACATCTGTAAGCTAGCCTGATAGCTGTTATTGTAGCTGAACTCAGCGTACGGCAGACTCTTATCACAAGAGGTAGCATAAGCCAATGCACAAGCTCTTAGCATATCCTTTAGAATCTGATTAACTCTTTTAGTCTGTCCGTCCGTCTGCGGATGATATGCCGTACTGAAGTTCAAACGGGTTCCCATGGCTTCATGTAGCTTATTCCAGAATCTCGAGGTAAATTAGGTACCTCTGTTCGATACAATCTTCTTGGGCACTCCATGCAAACAGACGATACTGGTCATATATAATTCCGCTAATTTATCTCCCGAGTAAGTGGTCTTTACAGGGATAAAATGAGCGACCTTAGTCAAGCGGTCCACTATGACCCATATGGAATCATATCCTCCTTGAGTCTTCGGCAAACCGGTAATGAAGTCCATACCGATTTCCTCCCACTTCCACTCTGGTATCTTTAATGGTTGCAGCAATCGTGCTGGTCTCTGATGCATTGCCTTGACTCTCTGGCATATGTCGCACAATGCGACGTGCTAGGCGACTTCGCGCTTCATACTTGACCACCAAAATCTCTCCTTCAGGTGTTGGTACATGTTGGCACTTCCCGGATGAATGGAATACTTGGAATCATGAGCTTATTCCAAAATCAACTGCTTCAGCTCCTTCTTGTTCGGCACACAGATGCGGTCCTTAATCCACAATGTACCTTGTTCATCCAGCTTGAAGTCCTTAGCCTTGCCTCCATCCATTTTGGACTTGATCCTCTAGATCTTGGTATCATCCTTTTGTCCCTCTTGGATTTGGTCTTCTAAGGTAAGCTTTACTTCCAACGCGACTAGGAATCCCTCCGGTATCACTTCTAATTTCAGCTTCTGAAACTCCTTGCACAGCTCATCCTGACTCCTTGCTATCATCATATTCACAGTGTGGCTCTTCCGACTCAAGGCGTCGGCTACCACGTTGGCCTTTCCGGGATGGTAATGGATCCCGACATTGTAATCCTTGATCAACTCCAACCATCTCCTTTGCCTTCATATTCAGATCCGATTGGGTGAAAATGTACTTAAGACTTTTATGGTCTGTATATGCTTCACATTTGCTTCCAATCAGATAGTGACGCCACAACTTTAAGGCATGTACTACGGCTGCTAACTCTAGATCATGTGTCGGATAGTTCTCTTCATGCGGCCTCAACTGCCTCGATGCATATGCAACAACTTTTCTGTTCTGCATCAGCACGCATCCAAGTCCCTGGCACGATGCATCACAGTATATGTCAAAACTCTGGTTCACGTCCGCTAGGTCTAACACCGGTGCTGATGTCAAACGCTTCTTCAGTTCCTGAAAACCTTTCTCACACTCCGGTGTCCATGTAAACTTCTTCTCCGTTTTCAACAATTGCGTAAGGGGTCTCGCAATTGTCGAAAAGCCTCCAATAAAGCGACGGTAGTATCGGGCCATCCCAAGGAAACTCCGAATTTCAGTCACTGTCTTTTGTTGTTCCCAATGTAACACAGCTTCTACTTTCCTTGGATCAACAGCGACTCCTTCTGCGTTCATTACGTGTCCAAGGAACTCCACCTTGTCCTTCCAGAAGTCGCACTGAACTTGACGAAGAGCTGATGTTCCCTTAGCTTCTCCAACACTAGCGTAAGGTGTTCTGCATATTCTTCCCTTGTCTTGGAGTAGACTAGGATATCATCTATGAATACAACAACGAATTTGTCCAAATACTCCATGAAAACCTTGTTCATCATATTCATGAAATATGCGGGTGCATTCGTCAGACCAAAGGACATAACAGTGAACTCGTAATATCCGTATCTCGACGAGAATGCGGTCTTCGGAATATGCTCCGATCGGATCTTCAGATGGTGATATCCTGACCTCAGGTCAATCTTGGAGAAAACTCTGGCTCCTCTCAGCTGGTCAAACAGGTCATCAATCCTGGGTAGCGGGTACTTGTTCTTCATGGTGACTTCATTGAGTGCACGGTAATCTATGCACATCCTGAAACTCCCATCCTTCTTCTTGACAAACAGAACCGGCGCTCCCCATGGCGACGCACTAGGTCTAATGAATCCTTTTTCCATTAGCTCCTTGAGTTACCTCTTCATCTCTACTAATTCTTCGGTTGACATTCGATAAGGTCTCTTCGCTATCGATGCTGTTCCAGGTACTAACTCAATCACAAATTCTATGTCTCTGTCTGGCGGCATACTAGGTAAATCTTCAGGAAAAACATCAGGATACTCATTCACCATTGAGACATCCTCTATGCTGATTGCATTCGCACTGTCGACCATCAACTGTCCTTCATGAACGGCAGTCGCTTGGAATTCCACTTTTATTCCACATGGGCTCTCAACAGAGATGATCCTTCTTCCAGAATCGAGCATGACCTTCTGCTTAGACAACCAATCCATTCCCAAAATGACATCTAAGGTCTGGGTTCCCAATATAATAAGGTTCTCTAGGAACTCTACCCCATCTATTAGTAATCTCACCACAGAACATCCTACTTGAGATCAGAGTTCTGACCCAGGGGTTTGAACTATAAGCATGCATTTAAGATCCACAATCTCCAAATCATTCTTAGAAACAAAATCTCGAGAAACAAAGCGAATCTAAGCTCAGAGTCAAACAATCTTGTGCAGTGCGAGTTGACAAGTAACTTACCCAGTACGACGTCCGTGGCATTCTGAAGTGCATCTGCGGTCACGTGATTGACTTGGCCTCTCACCACGGTCTGGGCGCGGCTCCTGGCTGTAATGTCCCGCAGTTTGCTCCTGGTGCAGGTGTCCTAGCGGGTGTGGAGCCCAGGTTGAAGCGAACTGGGGTCACTCCTGCTGTCTTCTTGGGGCAGTTGTTGGAGAAGTGCCATGGCTCATTACATGTATAGCAGCGCCTTACTGCTCCCTGTTATTTGCTCGGCGGCGTTTACGGCCGAGCTCTTGTCACGATAATTACGATTGACGAGACTTGGTGCTGGCGTCTTCCTTGTGGCGTGCGGTGGAATCACGAAAAAGCGATTCGCAACCCTCGAGATCTTTGCTACGCTCCCTGGCGTGATCCCTGCTATTGCATTCTGCACTTCCGGTTCTCATCCAGTTCCTTGCGCTTGTCCTCAAGGATGAGCGCCTTGTTCACAAGCTCCTGAAAGTCTAGGAAGGTGTGGATGATCAGTCCCACCTGCAGTCCAGAGTTTAGTCCCTTCAGGAAACGAGACTGCCTGGCCTTGTCCATCGCTACATCTCCAGGCGCGTAGCGTGCAAGCTGTGTGAACTTGTTTAGATATTCAGACACAGGTTGATTACCTTGCTTCAATGCCCTTAATTCTTCCTTCTTTATGTCCATTATTCCCTCAGGCACATGATACTGACGAAATGCAGCGGTAAATTCCTCCCATGTGATGTCTTGTGGGTTCTCCCGCGTGGCATAGAAGTTCTCCCACCACTCTGCTACGGTCCCTTCCAACTGACGAGAGGCGTAGAGCACCCTCTCATTTCCCAAACATTGAGTAATGTGCACCTTCCTTTCTATTGACCTTAGCCAATCATCTGCCTCCAGTGGGCTGGCGTTTCCAGAGAATGTGGGTGGATGAGTCCTCATAAACTCTGACTGCCTCGAGTTTTGACGCTGTCCCTGATTGACTTGGTTGGCAGCTACCTGAGTAGTGACTTGATGCATTTGTTGCATCATAGCATGCATCAGCTGGGTCTGTGCAGCAAGGAAGGCTCCAAGGTTCTGCATGTCAACTGGCGGTGCTGGTTGGGGTGCAGGTGCTCCATCATTGGGATTTCCAGCTGGGCGAGAACCACTCCTTTGCCTCCAAGGTTTCCGCGAGTGTTCACCATCTTTCGATTACTCCAATTTTTAGAGACGAGAAGGAAACAAGAATAAGCAAGTAGTAGAGAAACTTATGCGGGGTGAAAGGTGTAACTCAAAATCCAACTTTATTATTTATTCAATAATAACTTGGTATGGTTGCTTACAATGCCTAAGGGCCTTACAACACATACTGCACACTCAGCAAGCAATGAAAATCCAAATCGAACTAACACACTGGAGTCTAACGCCTCTAAGGGTGACTCTTTATTCCTAGATGCGACTCGGTGAAGGAGTCTCAACCATTAATCCGAACGCTCACTCCTCGACCCAACCTCCACTACCTCCACGTGGCGGGTGCGGCGGCATATGCGCAAAGCAATCGCCATGCCCCACAACAGTTATAGTCGAAGAAATGACATCCTCCTCGGGCTCTGGCGCAGGCTGTGGCTCTGGCTGCGGCTCCTCGGGATCTGGCTCGTGCAGCTCCAGTACTGGCTCTGGCCCCTGTCCATACAATGCCATCTCCAGCTCACCAATCCTTCGCAGAAGTTGAGACATATACTCACGAACCTCCTGCAGACTTCTCTTCTATTTCTTGACCTCACTGGCCTTCTGCAGCTCCTGCACCGTATCATTGAGTGCATCCTCCTGCGCAACGACAAAACTTGCCAAATGTGTGACGGTGGCATCCTCTCATCTTCTATCGGCTCCCGCTCAACCCTGTTGTCTCACGTGGGTGGTGACGAAACACTATGCCCTCCAGCTCTCTTGAGTAGGTGCGAGCAAGGTGTCGCATCGCTCAGCGCGATACTCCCTGAATCCCCATCTGGAAGGTGGACCTCCTGGCCGTGAAGTAGCATGGGCGGCTGAACTTCATCTTCTCGCGAGCATACACGGTGATCTTGACGTCCCATGCCTTGACCAATCCATCCTGTACTACGGTATTCCCCTGGTAAAGTGGTCTCTCAAAACCTCCTAGCACCTGTAGCATATGCCATAACTCAGCAGTGTAGCCTTCCTCACGCTCGGCGTAGTTGTTGATCATCTTCATCTGCCAAAAGACACTCGCGTGAGAACGCAACATTTTAAATCCAAAGTGGAGACAAAAAGAATTCAGCAAGGGGTATGAACAAGAGAGAAAGGGATAAGGTGAGATTTCATTCATCATCTTGTCAAGTTTTAACTTTTAGAAAATAGATTTTATCCTCACTACGACCATTCTAGCTAAGGTTGGTCCTACAGTCAGTATGGCTCTAATACCACCTCTATCGGGACCCGAATTTGCAAATCCGGACCCTCTGTGTATTCAACACTAGTCTAGGATCATGCTAGTGCACACAGTCTCAACATCGGTAAATTTCACAGTCATACACATCTATAATGATAAAGTACTTTAATTAAAATAACCAAACTAGTTGCTCGACCTTATGGTCAAGTTACAGGAGTACGCCACACAGGCCGAAAACTTATTAAAGGAAATAAACTGCAGCGGAATAAAAGCATTAACGTGGCGCCATCCAGTATACCACAGGCAACTAACTGGGCTCACTCCCTAGTTAGCTGGATCTTCCTGGAGCTCCTCCAAAGCAGGTATAGCTTCTTCTTCAACTGATGTTGTAGTTGCAAGGGGTGAGTACTTGGTACTCAGCAAGTGATGCATAGAATGCAAACTAATATTCTACATGCATGGCTTAGTACAAAGGAATGCTTGATGGTTTATTTGCAGCAAAACAACATTTAATGAGTAGCATAAGTACTACTGTAGAGTGAAAACAAACTTGAACAGGAAATCAAGAAAGAAACTTTAAGAACACAATCTTGAATGTTTCTCCAAGATTGAACAAAGAAGAAGTGAAGCTTAGATGATTGAGATATGATCTAAGAAGATTTATCCATCAATCATTCATCCTTGGCTCAAGAACCACAAGCATTTAGAAGAAGGGTAGGCAAATCTGTGGAATTTAAATGCTTAAAAGTAAAAACTGAATTTAATTTACATAAAGTAAATACATAATGTAAATGCGGAATTTAAATTCACAAGAATAGTAAAGAAACTCTATGTATTTCTGGAAGGAAGGTTTACAAAGCCTTACAACAAATGGGCAAAGCTCAAAGGAGCACACAAAACCTTCAAGTGGGGAGGCTACCCCTACCCCTCTATTTATAATGTCCATGGGTCATCCTCCACCATTGGATGTGTTGCTTCTATCCTAAGTTACCCTCCAAGGACCAATATTTGATCCCACACACATACCCATTGGGCTAACCTAAAAGCCAATAACATAATGGGTTTTACACTCTTCTCAAAGCAAACTAGACTTAACCACTACTCTATCCTCTACAACCGTGATCCAATAGTTCTCTTTGATCCGAGCAGCATCAAGCTACTATATTCACCATTCCCTTGCCTTCATGACTTGCTCCGGCCTCATCTTCGGCCATTTTCCGGCGATCCCCGGCCATCTGGACCTCCAGCTTCCCTCGCCTAGTCCTGGCCATTCTCCGCCTCATCATGACCCCGAATCAAAGCATTGCAATCATCAAAGACAATGAGAACCTTCATATAGCATTGCCCAATAATAATATGCAATTAACCATTCACAAGAAAATATTGCATTAACCATTCACATGAAACATCTCAAATTGTTTCAAATTGAAAATCCAATTCAAATCCAAACTCAAATCTGAGTAACTCAAGCTCGAATAATGTCAAATACCCATCACAAACATGGATAGACCTCCACATGGTCCTTCAAATTTGGAAATGGCTCACCCAGGAAGGAGATTGAACTTCGCTCGATCTTGTTTTTCTTGTGGAATTGGAGCATCAGAAGCACGATGACATCGAACTCTTGGAAGCAAAGTAGTAAGGTGATTTTTGGAGTAGTAGGTGGCCTGCGGTGCTTCTTCTATAGGTGTGGATGAGAGGTCTCAACTCGGGCCGTTGAGCATGGTACTATGGCTAAGTGGGAAAGGACAACAGCACTGCGGGAATTATCCCTCCATTACATCTGGTAGGTTTCAAGCCTCCTCAAGCCTCCACCTCACCCTCCTTGCAATTTTCCAAAAAAACCCATTTATTTCTCCAAATAGCGGATAGGTCCTTCCAAATTACGAAGAGGTCCTTTGCTATTTTATGTGAGGGGAAGATTTTTTTCCCGGTTCGCGTTTAGGCCCCTCATTCGTCATTTTACATAAGGGGGCTCCCATTAAATATGAATCGCGAGCGAGCCCTTTTCTAATTTTTCAAAATAGCGAACAGGTCTAAAATTATAACAAATAGGTCCCCACGCTTTACATCTAGGTCCTTTCTCCGTTTTGCTCGAAAAAAATATTTTCGTGGTCCGTTTTTTCTCCGGAACATGTTTTCGTGGTCCATTTTTCCCCCAAAAAAAATAGAAATTCGTTTTTCGTTCATCCTTTCTCCGTTTTTCCCGAAAAAATGTTTTTGGGGTCCGTTTTTTCTCACTTTTCCCGGGAAAAATGTTTTTGGTGTTCGTTTTCCCTCATTTTACCGGGAAAATGTTTCCGTGGTCCGTTTTCCCTCGTTTTTCCCGAAAAAATTGTTTTAGTGGCGTTTTCCGAAAAATGTTTTCGTGATCCGTTTTTCCTCCGAAAAAAATGTAAATCTGTTTTTCGTTCACGCGCGCGGCGTGCGCCGCAGATTTTCTTGGAAAAATGTTTTCAT
The DNA here is from genome assembly GCA_036346355.1 of Rhipidocladum racemiflorum. Lineage (NCBI taxonomy): Eukaryota > Viridiplantae > Streptophyta > Magnoliopsida > Poales > Poaceae > Rhipidocladum > Rhipidocladum racemiflorum. Next base: position 52,235,612 of record CM070577.1, on the reverse strand, counting down.
GGTTCGCTTTTTCTCATTTTTCACGGAAAAAATGTTTTCGTTACCCATGAAAAATATTTTCGTGGCCCGTTTTTATTCGTTTTCCCCGGAAAAAATATTTTCGTGGCCCGTTTTTCCTCCGAAAAAAAACTTTTCCTTTTTCCCTGGAAAGAATGCTTTCGTAGTCCATTTTTCCTTGTTTTTTCCCGAAATAAATGTTTTTGTTGTCCGTTTTTTCTTCGGAAAAACAACACAAATTTATTTTTCGTTCACGTGCGCGGCGTGCGCCGTGCTCACTTTCCTAGTCCCATATGGTGATGGGAGTAGGCCTAGGTGGATTGGGAAGGACTAGGTGGGCTTTCTGTCAGTGTCATGACATGGGTGGACCAGGGCGGCATGGATTGGGTCAGCTATGGCAGTCGGTGAGGTTCGGTGACATGCTAGCTGCGTCCTGAGCGCATAGCACTGTGGGCGGGGGCTCATGTGAACTTGGCACGAGCGGCGTGGCCTGGTGCTAGAGTAGGCACAAGTTGGATGTGAACAGTGAGTTGTTTGGGTGAGCCAGGCGCAAGTGTAGTCGGAACAGTTGTGATTAGTGAATGGCCTGAAGCTGGCACAGTGTGGGCACAGCGACATGGTTTGGTAGGCAGACGTGTGGCTGATTGCGTCAGATATAGGAGAAAAATGGAGAGAAAGCGTCTCTACCATGGTACTCTTTCCCAAGGGGAAAGCCATGTTTTCGAGAGGAGCATTTTACATTTTGGATTTAAAACATTTTCCTAAAGGCTGTTAATTATAACTAGACAACATTGGAATTCTTAGAGATATCAAACTAATTTTAAAATTTATGAAAATGTTTTTAGGCGGATCTAACATGGTACTGATGTTTCTGAATTTTTTCTTGAATTTTTGTAGTTCTATATTTTCCCATAAATTCTTTTATAGCGAGAGTTTTAATATAAAGTGATGAATTTGATTTCCCAAAAATAGTAGCTCAACTCTAAAATTCAAAAAAACTTTTGGGAGGTAAACCCTATGGTCCATTATGTCCAAATTCCCATTACCGAACAAATGTTCTAGCTTTTCATTTGTTCTCTAAAGAACTAAAGCATTGCTAAGCATAAGTATGTATAATTGAATATACCCAAGGTTGAAATCAGTTATTGGCTAACCCCTAACTTAAGTTGCTTATTTATCAAGGAAGTTTCCGGCAACAAGTTAGACCATCTACGATACCCACAATATAGCATTGTTACTTAAAGTACATGCATGCATAAATATATATGTAAAAAAATATAAATTAACTAAAATAATTATATAAATATGATCAATGGTGGTGCATGTCTTGCTCGTTGAATTCTTGGGTTTGCTCAGGTTCGACGAGGAAAGTTTCTAGGGTGTTGGTGTCTACACACATAATATTGTAAAGCAATAATAAGGGCCAAATGAATAGAAATGGAGACTAGATTCAAATATTTTTATATATTTAGAAAGAACATGATTTTAGAAATGATTAGAAACTAGTTTGACTCAATTTGGAGTTTGTATGCAAAAGTTATTAGTATTTTAATTTATATCAACTGGAAAAATTATTAAATTAAAAAGAGGGGGTGACGTTGAAGCCGTACTTCCAAAGATTATGCCTCTCTATAGAAAAGGCATATTCTATACTAAATTGAAAGCATATTTCTCATTTTATGGTTTTTTATTTTTCTTTTGAAAAGACTAACTGGTGGGGCCTATGTGTCATTAACTAATTACTAGTTTAAATTACAGATCACATTGTTATTTCCATCTAGGCCCACATGTCATTGACTACATTTTTGGATTCGATTTTGAAAACAAAACCTACATCTGGGCTAGGTTGTCAATGACTGTATGAGAGGGTGACATGAGCCCATGACATGTAGGGCCCTCTTGTTGGTGGCTCAAAATAGGGTAGCGGTTTTGACAAGGTTGCCAGCGGTGATTGACAATGAAGCTTGCAACGCTGAGGCTTGAGATAGCAAGAGGAAGTGAAGGGGCTCCTTGGGGAGAGGTTGGCGGTGGCTAGGAATGGCAGGAGAGGGCTGGCACTGAGAGCTTGCAGTAGTGGCCATGGAGATGGTGGAGGAAGAGGTATAGTAGTGCCATTGCAAAATTGATGGCGGGGAAGTACAAGGGAGGCGAGAGAGTTCCATTTTAGGGGTTAGCAGTGGCAAAGGCTCACCAGAGGGGCTTGGCGACAATGACTGAGGCAACAAAATCCTAGTAAAGTAACGCTACCAAAGAGTAGGAAATGTGATCAGGGCTTGCTTGGGAAGATCCCACTCAACGGAATTTGGAATTGGCTCACCAGTGAAGATCTCATTCTTCTTATGGAAATGGAGACTCACACAAGCGCAATGGCATCGAACGCTTAGAGGCAGAATAGCAAGGAGATGCATCGAGTGGTAGGTGGCTAGTGCTGCTTCTTTTATAGGTGCAGAGGTGAGGTCTTAGCTCGGGCCTGTAAGCATGGTGTTGTGGTGAAGGAGGAAAGGACAATAATGCGACGAGAATCCCATACGGGTGGCGGGGTAATATTAGCTTCCTGGCCTGGGTCGACTGGACGTGGTGAAGCTTGGCTTTCAACTGGTGTCGCAATGTGGGTGGTGTGGTGCATCGTGTCTTGGGTCAATGGTGGCGGTCAATGAGGTGAGGCAATGTGGCGTCTACATCCTAAGCGCAACGCTATGGGCAGGGGTATGCATTAACTTGGCACGAGTGGTATGCCTTGGTGCTGGAGCGGGCACGAGCTGGGAGCGAACGGTGTGGTGTTTAGGTAGGGGTGAAAACGGGTCGGATACGGTTAGGTAGTACGTCATTCTGTATCCTACCCTAATTATTTTTTTCGGATACGGATATGGGTACAGGTAGTGAAAAATCGGATAGGATATGGATACGGATATCGGATATTTACGAACGGGTAGAAAACGGACACTGGATATTATACGGTCAGGTACAATACGGATAACGGGTACTTAGTCGAATAGTACGCAAACTACTTAGGATCAAAGTATGGGATAAAAATAATTTAACTAAGGCATTTTTTACTTAGCATCATTTTTTGACTCTAAATGACAGAATCTTTACTTGCTGTAGCACATTTTTTTGCCTACTTGTTCATGTTAGATGCCTAACATTTTCTTTTCACACCTCGGCTTTAACTAACATCATATGTTGATATATAGACAACTGCTTTCTAGTGCTACCATGAAAAATCGAATACATGGGCCAGATTGAATACGCCAATATGCCACTACAACATATAAAGTACTATAAAACTATAACATATAAAAATAGCAAATAATGCAAATATATGATGACACTAAGGGGCAAAAAATCTAAAGAGTCTTTGAAGATCTAAGGGGACATTCGATTCACTAATCACTATACCAATCCATTTATGTGACAGAGAATTGAATACTTACACTAGATGCTCTATCAGATATTCCGTCAAGATCAAAGAATAAGGATCCAGGAATATGAGCCACCTGGGAACAAGATTGCAGCAAAAATTAAAGCATCAGAACATCTGACACTATACCTTCAAATGAACTGAAATCAGAACATCAGAATTGATTTGTGGAAACATGATTTCGGAATTCTATGCAAAGATCAACACAGGAATCACAATAGTAAAGTATAACAAGCACCCCAAACTACGATTTTATTCTAAACTAGTAGTCAATTGTGGCCAGCTTGGCTACTAAGTTGAAAACATATAACAACCATTGTTTTCAAGGTTCGTTGACATAAATTTTTGTAACGCAATCAAGTCTGCCAATACCTCAACATTGCACCAATATTACAAAAGTTCAGGCTTGATCATGAATGGAAATTGATCTTCAATCTAGAGTGTGTAAAATAAAACAAAAATATTTAAAGGATGACTTGATGATAGGTAGTGGAACAGCTTCTGCTCCTATGCTCCAAGTCCAAGCTAATAAACAGATGTTTCCAAAATAAACTCCACCCTTCCTCTTTCATTTACAAGACATCAAGAAGAAGGCGCTACAAAGAGCATATAGAAACAAAGTTGCGGCTAAAATAAAGTGATTCACTTGTTTCAAAACTTCAATAGAACTGCCATTAATTCCTTTTCTACGGCTTTCAGGTGTGTTGGAAGCGGGCAGAGTTGCCTTCCTACTTGAGTGCTTGTTGCAGATATAACAATACAAACAAGATGGCTCTCAAGGAAAAAACATATAAAAAACTAATGCCATGTATTTGCACAATCATATATTAAAAAACTGAACCACTTAATTCTAAAATTCCATTATATAATGAAAATATCCTATTAGTGGGTAAAATCTCAAACTCTAAATCATGAATTGCATAAGGCTGAGAGAACTTCCAGTCCTGTTAGGGAGGTGAACTTTAGAAAGCAAGGCACTAAGGGGTGTCATTCAGCACATCATCTCTAAAATGTTCGGTCAGAAGATTTGATCAATCATACCAGACCACTCCATCATCTAAGCTCCCAACTGCTCCTACACTTTCAATGATCTCGCACAATACCAGTTTCATTGAGGAATTTCTACAAACAACGTGAGCACAAACATGTATCCAACTTGGATGTACTCTCAATGGCATCAGAATTGTAGTTACCTACTGATTAGGATCCTTGGACCGCTCGGCCGAAAGGAAGGCAATCGCCATGAAGTAGTCGTCTCAAGAGATGTACCTGCAACAACAAAAGCCACAAATCCTTAGCCGAACTTAATAAGAGATGCAACCCAGTTACACGGGGATAGTAAAAGTGGGCGGGGGTGGGAGCGAAGAGGATGAACCCTTTCTTACGAGAGGTCGGCGGGGAGATGGACAAGCTTCCTCTGTGTCCGACGACGAGGCTGCAGTGCAGAACGCAAGCGAGGCGACGCGAGCTGACACGGGAGTGAGCGGCCTCGGCGTGCGGTGTTGGGGCAGAGACGATTCAGACGCAGGCGCGGCGTGGTTCGGCACAACCGACGCGCGGAGGATAGCGCGAGCCAGGAGCTGCGGCGGGGGACGGTGACGAGAGCTGCGGGTGGCAGCGGCGGGAGCTGTGGCGGGGACGGCAGGAGCTGCGCGGGGGGGCGCCGGGAGCTGGAAGCTGCGGCGGTAGGCAGCGACGGGACGCGGGAGCTTACCGAGAGACTAGGGTTTGAGGTTTCTTTCCGTAATGCATAATTGACAATGGGCCGGGCAGAGTTGTTACCTGTTGGGCTTGAGCCATATCCGGATACCTGATTTTTAAAATTATCCGGGTATCCATATTCGACCCGAAATCTGAGTATTTATCGGGTATCTGTTGTCCTCTATCCGAACCGTATCCGAAACAAAAGTATCGGGGTAATTACCCGTAACCGACCCGACAAGAAAATACCCGTATCTATATCCGAATTTTTGGGTAAAATTTTCGTCGGGTTCGGATACGGGTCCGGTACTTGTAACACCCCGGCATCTAGTATGCCCTGGATGTGACCAAACATAGTAGAAATAGCAACTAAATACCAAGATTAAGAACAAATTATAGTAAGGGCGTACATGCTTTAACCAAAAATGTCAGCAGCATCTCCTTTGTAATTCCATGGGTTGAAGCAACATTAATAATATCACAAGCACTAACATGATGGATGACATCTAAAATAGCAATAGCATTGTAACACCCCGGCATTTAATATGTCCGAATGCTACCAAACATAAACTAAGCAACCTCTAAATACCACAAATACAAGTAAATTACAGCAAAGGCACAAATGCTAAAAAAACCCAAAATTTCGGCAGCATCACCTTTGTTTTAACATGAATTGAAGGAACAACAATAGCATAGCAACATATGGCAATATAAGAGGCATCTAAAATAGCAATAATTAAAGGCATGATAACAATATAAGTCTAAGTCCAAACATTCAATGTCTCCATGAGCTAAACGAACAATAAGACTCTCATAACACAAAACTAAACCATAAATCAATAAGTATAACACATAATTATTATCAAGACACAATTGAATGAATTGTGGGGACAAATGAGTGAAGCTACGTGTAGAGGTGTGACTATTCCCCTTCCCTCATGCCGGTCTCATGGTACCTAAAACAACAAGAAAGCACAAGCGTGAGTTCAACACTCAGTAAGTATATTGCAATGGTACAAAAGAACAATTACATGGCTACAGCAACTCACATCATGTCTATCATCTCATTCATGATCACATATCAATATCATCATCATTATGTATGCAATGCAATGCGATGCTCATGTCTCCTTGGAAACTCATAACGGTATGGTTGAGTACACACCCGTCGATGTGCACCCTCTCCCCCCTTCCATCCCGAAGATGGAGGGTGCCTACTCCTCGCTTCCATACAGCGCGGTGGATGGAATCACGATGTAGGACTTACTCATTAGCTCTCTGGAATAGTCATAACTTTCTCACCGATCTTCCCCGGACTAGTTATGACTTTCTCACCACCCGGGCCATGTATCATGTCATGTATGCAAACATGCCAACATCATAAATCACTTGTACATTAACACATGGCATCATAACATAGTAAGCATATTCATCATATCATTGGCAATCATTAAAGCATGGCATGTGATCATATATTAAATTTCAATCTCAACCGATCTAGCAAACTATAACCCGCTACCCATTCCAATACACTTGCCTCAACCATGGGCGACGGATTGGCGAGAAGTAGAAGGCACTCCTGGGGTCACAACACCTGCACATAGGGACCACACACTCACAATCATGTCCACAAAACAGTACGCAAACCCTCTTCTACCCCGACATCGCAAACTACTCGCAAAACCGAAAAACAGAGGTTTTGTGCCGTCGGGACAGCAGCCTTCCAAAAGGCATAACTTGGGTTCTTAGACTCCGAATCAATTAAACGAGTACATCCTCGCATAGCTTAGGAAATTTCCTAACTTTTTATAAGTATATGGAAATACTGATTCGGAATATAAAGTGGTTTAATCTACAAAATACCGTTATCTGTTCCAATCACGTCACAGATTTTAATACGTTCGGTAAAACGAGCATAACTTTCAAACGGCTGGGCAGACTTAGACGTTCTTTATACCCACTGAAAGGTATTGAAGTTACCTACAACTTCTTCAACAGGCTGCCGACCAAATTTCGATTCTAAATTGGCAAAAACCCAAACCCTAGGTCGACTGCTCATGCTGCCCGAAACAGAGAACGTGGCAACTTCTAGATTTCATCTAATCTACTCAATTCCAGCACCACCAATTGATCTAAAAACATGATAATAACCCTTAGAACAGATCCTAGACCAACCCCAAGGATCCCCATGGCCATACCTTCACCCGACGACCGAAAACCCAACGGATCTCCTCCCGGTTCGCGGGATCTCCTTCCTCGCTCCAATTCCGCCGGATCTCCTCGTCGCAGAGCGCTCCAACGGATGGATCTTCGAGGTGTTGAGGTGGAGAAATCCCCTAGGGGCAGCAAGGGAGGTGGAGAGGTGGTGGAGGGGTGGTGGCGCAAGCAAGGGAGAGGTGGTGGGGGCGCACGCCAAGGAGGGAGGTAGGGGGTGGCGGCTAGGTGGGAGGAAGGGAGGTGGAGGCGCCCAAACCAGGGTCGAGGAGCATGGGCAGCAGCATGCTGCCCTAAACCCTCCCCCACTTGGGCCAAAGGCCTCCCACCTTCGGCCCACGTGGGTTCCCCAAGGCCCAATGTCCCCGGAAGGCCCATTTTCCCTCCTGGAAGGCCCAAAACACAAATTAACCTCATAACGTATGGTTTTAACCTCAACTTCCACATTCCATAATGTTATTTGACCTCAACATTCACATTATAGAAGGTTACGACACTCCGTGGTGTCACATTCTCCCCCCTTCAACAGGATTCAACCTCGAATCCAAGACGCACCAATACGCAACCCAGCAAAGCAAAAGATAGCTAGGTTTCACATCACATACCTGAGGCGAAAAGCTCGGGATACTTCTCGTGCATGCGAGACTCCAGCTCCCAAGTCGCTTCTCTCTCGGTCTGATGTGACCACAAGACTTTGACGAACTTAAGCGTCCGGTTCTTCATCACTCGCTCCGAAGTCCCCAGAATTTCCACAGGACGGGACTCGAATGTGAGGTCCTGGTCAAGCACTAATGGTTCCAACGGAACCACCAACTCCGGATCATGCAAGTATTTCCTCAACATCAAGACATGGAACACATTATGCACACCTTGCATTGACTCCGGTAGCTCCAAGCGGTAAGCCAACTTACCGACTCGAGCCAAAACAGGAAATGGCCCAACAAACCTCGGACTGAGCTTTCCTTTGGTGCCAAAACGCACCACACCCTTGGTGGGAGATACTCGCAAGAGTACACTATCACCCACCTCAAACTCCAAATCTCGCCTCCTCACATCAGCATAGCTTTTCTGTCTGCTCTGCGCTGCCAGAAGGTTCTGCCATACCTCCGCCACGCGATCAACAGTCTGCTGAACCCAATCCGGTTCAAGAACTGCTCTCTCGCCCACAGCATCCCAACAAAGCGGCGATCTGCACTTCCGGCCATACAGTACCTCATAAGGAGCAGCCCGGATGCTGGAATGATAGCTGTTATTATAAGCAAACTCTGCCAGAGGCAAATGATCTTCCCAGCTACCTTTCCAAGCCATCACACAGGCCCTGAGCATGTCCTCCAAAGTCTGAATGGTACGCTCAGACTGCCCATCCGTCTGAGGGTGAAAAGCGGTGCTAAGGCGAAGCTGTGTACCCAAAGCACTCTGCAAGCTCTCCCAAAATTTGGAGACAAACTTCGCATCCCGATCAGAAATAATCATCTTGGGCACACCATGGAATCTCACAACCTCCCGCACATAGATGGGAGCCAACTCGCTCGATGAATGGGTAGTGCGGATGGGAATGAAGTGTGCAGACTTGCTAAGACGGTCCACCACAACCCAAACAGCATCCTTCCCTCGTGGAGTACGAGGTAGGCCAACCACGAAATCCATGGAGATGTCATCCCATGGCCACACAGGAATCTCCAATGGCTGCAACAGACCAGCAGGGCGCTTGTGTTCGACCTTGATCTTCTGACAAATCCCACAAGACGCCACATACTTGGCAATATCCACTCTCATCCTTTTCCACCAGAAATTCTTATTCAAATCCCTGTACATCTTGGTCTCCCCAGGATGGACCGTGTACGGGGTGCGATGAGCCTCTTTCAGAATATCCTCTTTCACTAGGGATTTCTGAGGCACGCTCAGACGACCCTGAAACCTCAAAGCTCCCACATCATCAACGGTAAAGTGTCCAGACTTGCCATCCTCAAGGTGCTTCCTCACCTGCTGGAGCAAACGATCATGCTGTTGTGCCTCCCGCACCAGCTCGGGAATCACTAACTCAAGAATCAATTGAGTTTCAGCTTGCACGATCCCCGCAAAGCAGTAGGAGACTCCCAATCGCTCAAAATCAGCAACAAGGCAATCAATGACAGGGGGCATTGTCTTGCGACTGAGAGCATCAGCCACCACATTTGCCTTACCCGGATGGTACTGGATAGTGAGGTCATAATCCTTTATCAATTCCAGCCATCTCCTCTGCCTCAAGTTCAAATCTTTCTAAGTAAAGATGTACTTGAGGCTCTTGTGATCAGTGAAGATAACACAAGACTCACCATACAGATAGTGCCTCCATATCTTCAAAGCAAACACCACAGCGGCTAGCTCAAGATCATGTGTGGGATAGTTCTGCTCATGCTTTTTCAGCTGCCTCGATGCGTAAGCAATCACCTTGCCATCTTGCATGAGCACACAACCAAGTCCCAAACGAGAAGCATCAGAATAAATAGTGAAGCGCTTCCCAGGCTCGGGAAGGGTAAGAACAGGAGCAGTCACTAACTTGTCCTTCAAAGTGCAGAAACTGAGCTCACACTCTGCAGTCCACTAAAATTTCATCCCCTTCTGAGTTAGCTGCGAAAGTGGCTTGGCAATGATAGAGAAATCCTGCACAAAACACTGATAGTAGCCAGCCAACCCAAGGAAACTACGCACCTCTTTGACATTGGAAGGCATCTTCCAATCCAAAACTGCTGAGACTTTGCTAGGATCTACGGATATGCCCTCTGGATTGATGATGTGGCCAAGAAAACCCACTTCTGAAATCCAGAACTCGCACTTTTTCAGCTTAGCAAAGAACTGATTCTCCCTCAAGGTGTTCAGCACAAGCCTCAAATGCCGCTCATGCTCCTCTTCTAATTTAGAGTAAACCAGAATGTCATCGATGAACACTACCACAAACTCATCAAGGTACTTGTGTAGCATACTGTTCATCGCCTCCATAAAAACAGCAGGAGCATTAGTGATGTAGCATTGGGTGTCCCGATCTTTCGATGAGAATGATAACTTTCGATTTGGGTGGAGATGACTTTGACGATCCGACTACAACGTACAACGACGATGCGCCTTAGCAATCGCTAAACCAACTCCAGAGGGTTATTGACCTTGCCGTGGGCACGATCAACCTGATCACGAAGATCAATTCCTGCAAGCAATCGAAGAACAAGCAAGAACAAGGCAAAAGCAATCTAAAATTGCAAATATAGATGAAGTATAGAAAAAGTTGGGGTTCCGATACAAGGAGCTTGTTAGGCGGCCGTTGAGCACGTCTAAAAGACTCAAATAGTAGCAAAAGGCTAAACTATCAAATAACCAAAACCCAAGTTATTTTGGGGGGACTCCCTAGCTATTTATAGGAGAAATAGGAGGCCAAAACCAGGCTTGGGGCGTTCAAAACACCTCCATGGCCGAATAGGACTCCTATTCCTAGTTTGACTCAGATTTGGAAAGATGACCGAACTTGTTTTGCAGATTCCCGTTGACTCGTAAGGAATTTGGAGGTGGGGCCAGATCCGTTGGAAAGAGGACGTCGAAACCTTTCAAACCAGTACTCATAGACCTCAAACACCCTTGTGGATCAAAAGTTATGTTCATTTTAATTTGGTGCTGTTCCGGAGGCCGAATCCGAGTTGAAGTTGTGCACCGGAAGAATTGGCTTCATGCTTCACTTTTGGGAGTCCTTCTCCTTGGTTCCTAAGGACAATAAAATTCTCACAAGTATTAAATAGCATTCCATTCATTAAATTATTTGTATGCAACCCGAGGAACGCATTCACCTGGCAATTGAATTGATGTGCGCGAGCTTGAGTAATTGGCCCTTGTCATTGTTGGTTTCAATTGGGTTTGTAGGCATGGCCGTATCCATGGTAGTGATGTCCTCATCAATTAGTTAGTCTGAAAGACATAACTTTAAATTCATAATGCCCATATCTAGTGGAGAAAGTAGTCTTCTCAATGTCCTGCTCCCTCACACGGATCTGATTGAATCCCGACTGAATATCAATCTTGGAGAACACTTTTGCTCCCTTCAGCTGGTCAAACAGATCCTCAATGCGAGGCAAAGGATATTTGTTCTTGACTGTCACTTGATTAAGAGCACGATAATCAATGCACATACGCCAACTTCCATCCTTTTTCGAAACGAAGAGGACGGGTGCTCCCCAAGGTGACACACTGCGCCGAATAAAACCCTTGGCCAACAGATCCTCCAACTGCTTTTTCAATTCGTCTTGAAAAGGACGAGCCAAGCGGTATGGAGAGATAGAAATAGGTCGAGTGTCAGGAACAAGATCGATACGGAACTCCACATTCCTCACAGGAGGTAAACCAGGCAACTCGTTAGGGAAAACATCTACAAACTCCTTCACTACAGGAATCTCCTTAATGGAAAATGAAGAAGATGGCTTTTCTGACATAGCCATAAGGAAACCCAACTGCCTCAAACGACGATCGGAAAACAGACTAGCCAAAGCAAAGACGGGACTAGAAGGTATACCACCCTGAAAGATCAACTCTACCCCTGACGGGGCCTGCAAGGTAACCGTCCTCCGAAAGCAACAGATCTTGGTATGGTACTGATGCAACCAGTCCATGCCCAAAATAACATCAAAAGGAGCCAACTGGATCACCATAAGATTGGCAAGGAAAACCTCATCATCAATGGCAATGGTGCAACCCGGGCAAACCAAAGAACTAGCAATCAAACCCCCAGGAGAACTGACTAACACACTCGTAAATCCATTGTACTCCCTAGCTCTACCAAAGAAACTCAGACGACACAAAAGAATAGGATGCCCCGGAATCAAACAGAACGAAGGCATCAACTGAATCCACAAGCAAAGTACCTGAAACCACCTCTGGATGCCCGGCTGACTCGGCGGTCGGCAAGGCGTACACCCCTGGAGTCGCCGGGACAGTAGGGGCCCCGACACCTGGCTGATGCCCCAACAAAGCTGGGGGTGGAGGAAGCAACTGAGGAGGAGCAGACGGCTGCGGGCACCAGTAAGCTACTGGGGGCGCCCACGCAAAGGGCAGCTGAGGAGCAGGGGCCGCCATCATGTGCACCGATCCTCTGGAAGACGCCACTGGAGTGGGAGGAGAAGGCACCGTCTCCCACTTGATGATGCTACCGGGATTCATCTGGGAGACTCACCCCATGTGGCCAGGCTTGCCACAATGGTTGCAACTCCTGGACCAACCACACTCCGAAGCACGGTGCTCACCACCGCACTTGAAACAAATCATGCCCTGCCCGGGCACAGGATGAACAGCCGCTCGCGAGGAAGACGACTGGGGCGGCCTCATCTTAGCCCCTGAGGAGGAGCCCTGTCCCCCCTTGAACTTCTTGAAGGTGGGTTGCTGAGAAGACCCACCTCCTCCACCAAAGGTCCTCTTCTGGTCCCCGCCTGGGGCCGCAGGAACCCCTGAACCACCCGGGTTTTGCCTATACCAGGAGAGCTCCAACTCGAGCTCCATGCCCTTCGCCTGCTCCACCACGGAGCAGAAGTCATGAGGGACAGTCGCCCCCATGACAACTCTGAACTCCTGGTTGAGGCCTCTACGGAACCTCCTCGCCTTCTCCCTGTCGTCGGCTGCCACAGGTGGCACGAAGCGCACCACGCTGTTGAACTCCACCTCATACTCTGCCACCGACCTCTTTCCCTGGGAAAGAGTCATCAGAGTATGCTCCATCCGCTCAAGGAAAGACTCTGGGTAGAACTTGGCTCGGAAGCGAGCCACAAAGTCCTCCCAGGTGACCGACCAAGCGCGGGGACTCTAGCAGCCAGATCCCCCTCCCACAAGATATCAGCTTGGCCCTTCAGCTGAAAGGCCAAAAACCGAGCCCTCTAGACCGAGGTCAACTCTAGAACCTCAAACTGCCGCTCCATGTACCGCAGCCAATCTGCGGACTGGATCGGCGTGCCCGCTCCGTCAAAAGTTTCAAGACGGAGGGACATCCACTCCCGGAGACTCATCCTCGGCTCCGGCACAGCGGGGGCAGCAACTAGAGCCGCTGCAGGGGGAGGCACAACAGCGAGGGCAGCCGCACCGCTGGCGCAGCTCCTGAACCTCCCTCTGCAGAGCCTGAACTAAGTACGCATTGGCAGCGGGTACCTCAGCCCCTGACTATGCCGCCGGGAGCTCCTCCTGCGCTAGCCCATGAGCATTGAGCGAAGCGCTACCCTCAGCTACAGACTCAGCAACTCCCTGAGAACCTCGCCCCTGGCCTCCACGGCCACGGCCACCACGGCCTCTACCCCTCGGCATGGCTGCTACAGTCAGACAACCATCCAATCACATAAACATAAGCACAACATCATATAATCAAGAACAAAGATCAAACATCATCATAGACATAATCTTTATTAAATAATCAAGCGCAATGCAATGATGAACCAAAAGCCCATCCTACTGTGCAACCAAGTGTGTCAAATTTTAAATTACTTATTCCACTTTTGCAAGTTTTAATGTTGCTATCCTATGACATAGTTTTAGTTAAAACCTAAGCCATGTTTCTAAGTTATCCCACATCACATTTTAGTTGTGACCTAAGGTATGACACTAAAAATACACATTCCATGGACCTACAGCCCTCTCTGATACCAACTGTAACACCCCGGCATTTAATATGCCCGAATGCTACCAAACATAGACTAAGCAACCTCTAAATACCACAAATACAAGTAAATTACAACAAAGGCACAAATGCTAAAAAAAACGAAAATTTCGGCAGCATCTCCTTTGTTTTAACATGAATTGAAGGAACAACAATAGCATAGCAATATATGGCAATATAAGAGGCATCTAAAATAGCAATAATTAAAGGAATGATAGAAATATAAGTCTAAGTCCAAACATTCAATGTCTCCATGAGCCAAACGAACAATAAGACTCTCATAACACAAAACTAAACCATAAATCAATAAGTATCACACTTAATTATTATCAAGACACAATTGAATGAATTGTGGGGATAAATGAGTGAAGCTACGTGTAGAGGTGTGACTATTCCCCTTCCCTCATGCCGGTCTCATGGTATCTAAAACAACAAGAAAGCACAAGCGTGAGTTCAACACTCAGCAAGTATATTGCAATGGTACAAAAGAACAATTACATGGCTACAACAACTCACATAATGTCTATCATCTCATTCATGATCACATATCAATATCATCATCATTATGTATGCAATGCGATGCGATGCTCAAGTCTCCTTGGAAACTCATACCGGTATGGTTGAGTACACACCTGTCGGTGTGCACCCTCTCCCTCCTTCCATCCCGAAGATGGAGGGTGCTTACTCCTCGCTTCCATACACCGCGGTGGGTGGAATCACGATGTAGGACTTACTCATTGGCTCTCCGGAATAGTCATAACTTTCTCACCGACCTTCCCCGGACTAGCTATGACTTTCTCACCGCCCGGGCCATGTATCATGTCATGTATGCAAACATGCCAACATCATAAATCACTTGTACATTAACACATGGCATCATAACATAGTAAGCATATTCATCATATCATTGGCAATCATTAAAGCATGGCATGTGAACATATCATATATTAAAATTCAATCTCAACCGATCTAGCAAACTATAACCCGCTACCCATTCCAATACACTTGCCTCAACCACGGGCGATGGATTGGTGAGAAGTAGAAGGCACTCCCGGGGTCACACCACCTGCACATAGGGACCACACACTCACAATCATGTCCACAAAACAGTACTCAAACCCTCTTCTACACCGACATCGCAAACTACTCGCAAAACCCAAAAACAGAGGTTCTGTCCCGTAGGGACAACAGCCTTCCAAAAGGCATAACTCAGGTTCTAAGACTCCGAATCAATTAAACGAGTACATCCTCGCGTAGCTTAGGAAATTTTCTAACTTTTTCTAAGTATATGGAAATACTAATTCGGAATCTAAAGTGGTTTAATCTACAAAATACCGTGATCTGTTCCAATGAAGTCACAGATTTTAATACGTTCGGTAAAACGAGCTTAACTTTCAAACGACTGGGCAGACTTGGACGTTCTTTATACCCACTGAAAGGTATTGAAGTTACCTACAACTTCTTCAACAGGAGGACGACCAAATTCCGATTCTAAATTGGCGAAAACCCAAACCCTACGTCGACTGCTCATGCTGCCCGAAACGGAGAACGTGGCAACTTCTAGATTTCATCTAATCTACTCAATTCCAGCACCACCAATTGATCTAAAAAATATGATAATAACCCTTAGAATAGATCCTAGACCAACCCCAAGGATCCCCGTCGCCATACCTTCGCCCGACGACCGAAAACCCAACGGATCTCCTCCCGGTTCGCGGGATCTCCTTCCTCGCTCCAATTCCCACGGATCTCCTCATCGCGGAGCGCTCCAACGGATGGATCTTCGAGGTGTTGAGGTGGAGAACTCCCCTAGGGGTAGCAAGGTAGGTGGAGAGGTGGTGGCGCAAGCAAGGGAGAGGTGGTGGGGGCGCACAGCAAGGAGGGAGGTAGGGGGTGGCGGCTAGGTGGGAGGTAGGGAGGTGGAGGCGCCCAAACCAGGGTGGGGGCGCATGGGCAGCAGCATGCCGCCCTAAACCCTCCCCCACTTGGGCCAAAGGCCTCCCACCTTCGGCCCACGTGGGTTCCCCAAGGCCCAATGTCCCCTGGAAGGCCCATTTTCCCTCCCGGAATGCCCAAAACACAAATTAACCTCATAACGTATGGTTTTAACCTCAACTTCCACATTCCATAATGTTATTTGACCTCAACATTCACATTATAGAAGGTTACGACACTCCGTGGCGTCACAAGCATGAGGTACAACAACAATTTAAGACCAATTAATGAATTCAAACGTTTCATGTCTAAAACAAAGTGAACGATAGAACCAAGCACACAATAAGGCATACTCCAAGTTTTAGCGCAATAAACTTATTATCACAACTACGAATGGTAAAGTGTAGTTGTCTAAATGAATGAAGCTACGTGAAGATGTGCCGCTAAGTCCCATTCCCGCATGCTGGTCTCATGGTACCTAAAAACATCATAAAACACATGTGTGAGTTTATCACTCAGCAAAGTGTATTGCAATGGAATAAGCAAAACAATTTTTCAATACCATCATCACTACATCTCATATTCAACATCATAAGCATCTCATAATTCACATTATATACATCTCATTATCATCATCATATATGCAATGCAATGCACATGTCTCCTTGAAGCACATAACGGTATTGCCGAGTGCACTCCCATCAGACACCCTCTTTCCCATTCCATCCCGTAGACGGAGGGTGCCTACTCTTACTGACTCGCTCCCATACACAATCGTGGATGGCGCTACGAGGTAGGTCTTTCGTGTTCACTACGTGTGAACACAGAGGCCCACATCAGAATGGGTTGCCTCTTCCATTATGATGCACATATGCCACATCATGATATAACTTGCATAAAGGAAACTCAATATAACAACATGATATAACTTGCACAAAAGAAACTCCATATAACAACGGCATATCCTTTAAACGAAACCTGAACATCATAACTCATGCAAGGATCAACATGGCAAATAAGCGCATCATATATTATCATAGCAAAGCTACACATCTAGTTGATCGCCCAAAACCCCATGTCCATCCCAATTCACTTTCCTTCAACCGTGAGCGACGGAGTGGCGAGAGGTTGAGGGCACTCCCGAGGTCACACCACCTGCAGGAAGGTACATTACACTCAAAACAAGCCCCCAAAAATAGAACAAGAATAATCTTCTACACCAACCTCGCAACCCACTCCTAAAACCCGAAAACAGAGAATCTGTCCCATCGGGATAGCGGGCTTCCAACTAGCATACCTTGAGTTCTAAAAATCCAAATCAAGTACATGAGAACGTTTTATCGAAGCTTAGGAAATTTCCCATCTTATTCTAAGTATTTGCGAAGACTGATTTGGCATATAAAGTTGTCTAATCTACAATTGAAAACGATCTGTCCCAAACACATCATAGTTTTGACAACGCTCGGTAAAACAGCCATACCTTTTAAACGGCTGAACGGATTTTATCTTTCTTGGTGTCCACTGAAAGATAATTGAATTACCTACAACTTCCATAACACCCGGCTGATCAGAAAACGCATCGAAAATTGCCAAAATTCAAGCCCTATGTCGGGGTGCAAATCTACACGAGGACAGAACGTGGGACAGCATTGCAATTTCCCTAACCTCATCTAGGAACAGCACCTAAATAAGAATTCTAGAAATGGATTCTCTTACCTAGCAACACCTAGACCACCACAAATGAGTCGCGAATCATTACCTCTTCTTGGAGAGTCGAACGGTGTCGAAACCTTCTTTTCCTTCCGGCCGCTCCTTCCTCAGGAACCGCAGCGAATCACCGGACATCTCCGGTTCGATGATCCACCGAGCAAGGAAGCAAGGAATCACCGGGGAGGGAGAGGTGAGGGCTGCTAGGGCAGGGGGAGGTGGCAGCTAGGGAGGGGAACCCTAAGGGAGGGGGCGCACAAGAGGGAGGGGTGCGGCTAGAAGTGGAGGGGCGTCTAGGAGGTGGGAAATTGGAGGGGAGGGGCACACCAACCAGCCATCTAGGGTTAGGGGCGCATGGGGGTGGGCTTTGATGTCCACCTTCTCTCCCTCATGGGCCGGGGACCCCCACCTACGGCCCAAATAGGTCCCCCAAGGCCCAGACTCCCCCTGGAAAGGCCCAAACTCCCGAAAACAGCCCGAAAACGCGATAAATAGTCGTACCGAAGCCGAAAACTATAAAGTCTCATTCCATGGTGTCACTTTCCATAATGTCACATCCCGTGATGTCACATTCTCTCCCCCTTAATAGGATTCGACCTTGAATTTGAAGAACACCAAGAACAAGACAAAGTCCCCAAGGGACTAAAAACTTCTTTGCAACACAAAACAACCACACAAAAACTCGAACCGAAAGAACGACAAACAAACTCCCAAAATCAACACCTAGCTTAGCTCAACTAAGTGCAGCCTCTCATGGTTCCACCTTTCCTTCCAATTCCCCAACCGGAATCTGCGATTTCACCCACTAAAGGGCTCCATCAAACTAATACGCCCAAATCCTCGCGACAAACACTTCACACTACTATCACAACCAACCTGACTACCGCATTTCATTAAACTCAATAAGACACAATCAAAGTGAGTCACATTTCGTTTAACAACCTCTCTACATTCCCGAGAAATGCCATCGAAAGAAATAACTCATTAAGGCAGAATTGCCTTTCCGATACACAATCACGCTAACATTTCATTCTGTCCTCTCCCAGGTAAACCTCATACCCATAAACCACTAGCTAAGACAATTGCTCATGACAGGACAATTGTCACCGAATTACTGTCATCTTCACTACCGCCCATCGATACTCTTAATAAAAGTTGAACCCAGACATTATCAACCTCCGTCATAATCCATCCTCATACCACTAATGTCTAGGACCTAGCCACTAGCTAGGACCGTAAACCTTACCAAACCACAATTGGTTTCTTTCTTAAGAGGGTCTCGCCCTCACATATTAACACTTAGTAATCAAGCCCAAGTGTATACATATTTCGCATACTCAATCATAAAACATGAACCCAATTGATCCACATACAACAACTCGAACCCCAAAGCGCTAAAAACCAATTTGGAAAGAATTCGGCATCATCCAAAGAGCACTCATTTTATTTTTACTAAGCCAAAATGCAAAGAAAACTCAAATCTCTTACACCACAGCCAAAACACCATAATTTATTCATTATTTCTTTTCATACTAGAAAGAAATGGACATCTCGATTCATGACATGAATGGAAACTTTTCAAGAGCACTCCGGATTAGTCATATATGCATATATGACTTTCTCACCGACCTGGCTCATCGACTCTTTTATGATTAATTATACATAAACGATGTCATGTTTCCTTTTCACCATTCATTCATCATGTAACAACAATATCAAATAGTCATTCACTAAAAGAGTTCTTCCTCGGTATCACGTGATTAAAACACAAATAACATCAATGATTGCGATAATTCGTATAAACTATGACGGCAACACTGTTAATCGGAAAACACCACGTCATATCAGAACCCGCCATTCATTGAAAGATAAACTTGCAAAACCTCGCATTTTAACCAAAATCAACATTTTGGAAAAGAACATCGACTCCAAAGTCAAACATATGCACACACAACCACCACAAATTTTCTCAAAGAGAAAGGAAAACTCATTTCCAAAAGGGAACACTTCACTAACAAAATCACTTATAAAACATTCATAAAATCCACCTTTTGAAGCACTTGCAAACACCACACACTTTTTTTGAAATAACTCCAACTCTACCCGAAAAGAGTTACCAATTAAATCTCATGAGTTTCCAACACAACCCACTATGTTCATCTGCTTCCTTTAAAAATTTATTCCAAAGATAATTCAGTGTGAACGCGAAGGAGCGCGATCCACTCAAAGTCTTTTGGGTGTAAATCCATACTCATAGTATAAACTAAACAAATTAGCCAAAACCAAAGATTAGCACCAATCACTACGACTTTTAGGGAAACTCTGAAACACAACATAAGGAACACCTTGACAGAAAGCATTCAACCCAAATAGTAAACAACCAAACCAGTCTAAAAGTTTTAAACACAGGCTCAACATAGATACAACCACCTCTAGTGTTCCACTATGCTTTCCATTAAAGACTTCAATATCACTATTTACTCCTTGAGGAGCCCCATCATAATTCAACCAAAAACTACATAACAAATTCTTTCTCTAGTTACCTTTCCCAACACTTATAAATAACGTTTATGATGCTTATCAAAAAGACATACAAACAATACTAGCTCGTCCTGATCCCCACAGACAAACACATCATATTCTAAATTTAAAACATAATACTTCAACAAATACTTTAGCATGATCAACCTATCAATTTTATACCATCCCTACGTCAACTTTTCGACAATCGAAACTTATTCAATTAATCAATGACTTCAACAAGTAAATATCATCTCCACAAGACAAAGTTCGTAAATATGATTCTAAGATATACATTCATTAAGGATAAAATTCTACATCATGTTAATTATCCAAGGTTCACTCCATCACCACATGTTACAATTTCCTCCATTTAATGATGGTTTTGAACAAGTAATCTAAACAGTTACCACCACTACTAAGTCATCAATAACAATAAATGGGCATAATCATGAAACAACAACATTACTTTTAGCTACCCAATACATAGGTTATAACAAAATTGCCACTACACAACATACTCAAACTATTTAAAATAAATTGAATAAGTTAAACCATCACAAAGCTCTTAAGGCAACCACAAAACCTATGTCTTCCCAATTGACATCAATACTAGCATTATTGGAACACAACTGCATACTTCTAAATATACTAATAGTTTGCAACGACATAAATAACAACTCAAATCAACTTCCAAGTTAAAGTCACTAGCCAACACGATTAAATTTCTCTATTAACACGTTAAATTAGAACATTTTTAAACAACCAGCAAGGTTTCTTTAACAATATCAGTAGTTTACTGTAACACCCCGGCATCTAGTATGCCCTGGATGTCACCAAACATAGAAGGATTAGCAACTAAATACAACAATTAAGAACAAATTACATCAAGGGCGTAAATGCTTTAACCGAAATTTCGGCAGCATCTCCTTTGTTTTTCCATGGTTTGAAGCAACAGCAATAATATCACAAGCAATCACATAATGAATGTCATCTAAATCAGCATTAATAGGAGGTATAGCAATAGTTTTAAGTCCAAAATAATGAATTCAATCATTTCATGAACTAAAACAAAGTGAACGATAGAATCAAGCACACATTAAGGCATACTCCAAGTTTTAGCTCAATAAACTTATTATTACACTACCAATGGTAAAGTGAAGTTGTCTAAGTGAATCAAGCTACATGAAGATGTGCCGATAATCCCCTTTCCCACATGCTGGTTTCATGGTACCTAAAAAAACATCATAAAACACAAGTGTGAGTTCATCACTCAGCAAAGTGTATTGCAATGGAACAAGCAAAACAGTTTTCAATACCATCATCACTGCATCTCATATTCAACATCATAAGCATTTCATATTTCACCTTATATACATCTCATTAACATCATCATACATGCAATGCAATGCAATGTACATGTCTCTTTGAAGCACATACCGGTATTACCGAGTGCACACCCGTCGTTGTGCACCCTCTTTCCCCTCCCATCTCGTAGATGGAGGGTGCCTACTCTTACTGACTCGCTCCCATACACAACCGTGGATGGGAATACGAGGTAGGTCTTTCGTGTTCACTACGTGTGAACACAGAGGCCCGCATCAGAATGGGTCGCCTCTTCCATTATGAATGCACACATGCCACATCATGATATAGCTTGCATAAAGGAAACTCAATATAACAACATGATATAACTTGCACAAAAGGAACTCCATATAACAACGGCATATCCTTTAAACGAAACATGAACATCATAACTCATGAAAGAATCAAGATGGAAAATAAGCGCATCATATAGTATCATAACAAAGCTACACATCTAGTTGATTGCCCAAAACCCCAAGTCCATCCCAATACACTTGCCGCCAACCGTGAGCGACGGAGTGGCGAGAGGTTAAGGGCACTCTCGGGGTCACACCACCTGCACAAAGGTACATTACACTCAAAACAAGACCCCAAAAATAGAACAAGAACGATCTTCTACATCGACCTTGTAACACCCCAGCTTTTACTAAGCCCAGAATGTCACCAAACATAGATCATGACACATTTAATACCATAATTTAAGGTAAATTACAGCAAGTAATCATTTGGAATAATTGGAAATTTTGACAGCATCTCCTTTGTTTTTGCATGAAACTTAACAACATAGCATCATATCAATATGTAAGACAAACGAGATATCCATACGCAGCAATAAGGATAGCTAATCATCAACTAAAACATCAATAAGCATCGATAGCAAAATAATAAGCATCAATTTAACTCTAGGAAGTTAAAACAACTCCCTCCATAGCCCCACATGATATACATGAGGGAAACAACCAAACATACAGACCATACACTAATGATTATTGTAATACTTAATGTCGTGTCTCCAAAACAGGTGAATTAGCTAGATTATGATACTACGTGGAGGAGTGTAGCTAGATCCCTTTCCATACGCCGATTTCATTGTACCTAAACAAACAAACAACATAAAACACAAGCGTGAGTTCGAAAACTCAGCAAGCATATTGTAATGGACAACAAGATCATTTACAAGACAATAATACCTCACGTCACATATAACATTTCAAACTTGAACACATAACAACATCCTCATCATTTAATATGTATTGTAATGCAATGCAATGCAATGCTATGCTCATATCTCCTTGGAAACTCATACCGGTATGGTTGAGTACACCCGTCGGTGTGCACCCTCTCCCCCCTTCCATCCCGAAGATGGAGGGTGCCTACTCCTCGCTTCCATCACCCACGGTAGATGGAATCACGATGTAGGACTTACTCTAATGGCTCTCCGGATTAGTCATAACTTTCTCACCGACCTTCCCGGATTAGTTAATGACTTTCTCACCGCCGGGCCATGTAACATGTCATGTATGCAAGCATGCCAACAATATAAAACTCATATATTAACACATGGCATCATAACATCTTAAACATGCTCATCATATCATAGCAATCATTAAAACATGGCAAGTGGACATCATATCAATTATAACATGTAGTTCATGGCAAGACAGCATGTTATCTATCCCAAACACTATCAAGCAATTCTAGCAACACGTATAATGTTCAATCCACACAACACACTTGCCTTCAACCGCGGGCAACGGAGTGACGAGAGGTTGAGGGCACTCCCGAAGGCACACCACCCGCAAACACGTGCCACACACTTAATTCGACTCCTCAAAACAGTACCCACTACACCTAATACGCTAAATACTCCAAAACCCCGAAATCACAGATTTTGCCCCGTTCTGGACAGCGGCTTCGAAAAATCATAACTTGAGTTCTAGGACTCCAAATTGAATAAACGAGTACATCCTCGCGTAGCTTAGGAAATTTCCCAACTTTTTCTAGTTATAGGTAAAGACTGATTCAGACTCTAATGTTGTTTAATCTAACGTTGAACACGAACTGTCTCAATCTCGTCACAGATTTGACAGCGCTCGGTAAAACAGGCATAACTTCCAAACGGCTGGGCAGAATTTCAATTTCTTTATATGCACTGAAAGATATTGAAATTATCTACAACTTCCTAGAAGTCCGTACGGTCAGATTCGAAATCTAAATTAGTTTAATCTAATGTTGAACACAGACTGTCCCAACCTCGACACAGATTGGACAGCGCCCACCAAAACGGCCATAAATTTCAGACCTTAACTCCAAAAATTCTCAAAAAAATAAACAAAATAGGTCTTGACGATACCTACAACTTCTTCAACAGGAGGTCGGCCAAATTCCGACTCTAAAATTGCGAAATCGCACCCCCTAAAACGGACTCCAAATCTGCCCGAAACTGAGTACGATACGAACTCTAGTTCTTTTCAGATCTACTCCATGGCAGCACGTCCTCTTGATCTAACAACTCCAAATCTACCATGAGAACAGCACCTAGACCTTCCCCAAGGTTTCCCCATGGACATACCTTAGTCCGACGAACGATGAACACGAAGAATGCCTCTCGATCGCCCGATCTCGCTCCCACGCGTCGTGGCCACCGGTTCTCCTCGTCGCGGATCCTCCTACCGGCGAGGGCAGCACCATGGCGTGGTATGGCAGCGAGGGGGACGCAGCAAGGGCACGTGGTGGAGCAAGGGGAGGCGCAAGGGTGAGGGAGGGGTGGCGGCTAGGGAGGAGGAGGCAATGGGGTGGAGGGGAAACAAGTGGGGGCTAGGGCTAGGGAGGGGACTTGTTTGGGGCGCAGGTAGGGCTAGGGCAACAGTTTTGCTGTCCTAGACCACCTCCAAAAGGCCCAAATATGTCCCACCTTCGGCCCATATGGACCCCCCAAGGCCCGAACTCCCCCGGAAGGCCCAATTCCCCTCCGGAAAGGCCCAAAATCCCCCGGAAAGGCCCACACTTGCAGACACGGCGCAAAAACATGTTACAAGAGTCGTACCTTATGGCCGAGATCGAAAATGACTCATACCGTCATTCCGTAGTATCACAGACCTAGCAAACCACTCCTAAAACCCGAAAACAGAAAATCTGTCCCATTGGGACAGCGGGCTTCCAACTAGCATAACTTGAGGTTTAAAACTCCAAATCAAGTACAAGAGTACATTTTCTCGAATCTTAGGAAATTTCCCATCTTTTTCTAAGTATTTGCGAAGACTGATTCGGCTTCCAAAGTTGTCTAATCTATAATTGAGCACGAGCTGTCGCAAACACGTCATAGTATTGGCAACGCTCGGTAAAACAGCCATAACTTTTAACGGCTGAACGGATTGTAGCGTTCATGGTGTCCACTGAAAGATAATTAAATTACCTACAACTTCCATAATAGCCAGCCAATTAGGAAACACATCTAAAATTGCTAAAACTCAAGCCCTAGTTCGGGGTGCAAATCTGTCCGAGGACAGAACGTGGGACAACATAGCAATTTCCCTAATCTCATCTAGGAACTACACCTAAACAAGAATTCTAGAAATGGATTCTCTTACCTAGCAGCACCTAGACCACCACAAATGAGCCGCGAATCATTACCTCTTCTTGGAGAGTCGAACGGTGTCGAAACCTTCTTTTCCTTCTGGCCGCTCCATCCTCAGGAACCGCAGCGAATCACCGGAGATCTCCGATTCGATTATCCACCGAGCGAGGAAGCGAGGAATCACTAGGGAGGGAGAGGTGAGGGCTGCTAGGGCAGGGGGAGGTGGCAGCTAGGGAGGGGAACCCTAAGGGAGGGGGGCACAAGTGGGAGGGGTGCGGCTAGGAGTGGAGAGGCGGCTAGGAGGTGGGAAATTGGAGGGGAGGGGCGCACCAACCAGCCATCTAGGGTTAGGGGCGCATGGGGGTGGGCTTTGCTGTCCACCTCCTCCCCCTCATGGGCCGGGGACCCCCACCTATGGCCCAAATAGGTCCCCCAAGGCCCAGACCCCCCGGAAAGGCCCAAACTCCCGGAAACGGCCTGAAAACACGATAAACAGTCGTACCGAAGCTGAAAACTATAAAGTCTCATTCCATGGTGTCACTTTCCATAATGTCACATCCCATGATGTCACAGTATTACCTGACCCATTTTCACCCGTGTTTTGGTGAACCGGATGTGAGCAGCGCAGTCGCAGCTGGTGCGGTGTGTGAACGGGAAAAAACTGGCATGGTGTGGACACAACAACACAGCTAGGAGGCTGATGCGGTTGCCTAGTTTTTGCAGATGGATGTGAAAATAGGGAGAGAAAGCATCTCTAGTGTGCTTTCCCATGGGGAAAGACATGTTTTGTAGCCAGACGCTTTCCATTTTTGGATTTAAAACATTTTTCGAAATGTTGTTAATTATAGCTAGACATCTTTAGACTTCTTAGAAATATCAAACTAATTCCAAAATTTATAAAACAATTTGGTAGCTTCTGACGTGGTACTAATATTTCTAAAATTTTCTAGAATTTTGGCAGTTTTATATTTTATCATAAATTCCTTTATAGGATCGATTTTCATATAAAGTGCATCATTTGATTTTGTAAAAATAGCAATGCAACTCCAAAATTGTGGTACCCAGGATCTACGATCCGGAAGACCCTGTGTATTTCTGTACTAGTCCCATATTTGTAACTAGTACACACAGTCAAACAGTGATGAATCAACAACCATATCACGATTACATATAACCAATAAAAATAACACCAAATAACAGCGAAGACCTTATGGTCGAGGTTTACCATTACTGCCTTTACAGGCTGAACAACTTGAATAACTGCAACAGAAGAAGATATCACCAAGTGGTGACCCATTCATATGCCCACAGGCAATCGAGTGGGGTGCGCGTCCTAGTCCTTGGAATCTCCTTTGATAGTTTCATTCACTTCTGAGATATGTTTAGAATGTAGCATGTGAGTACATAAAGTACTCCGCAAGTCCAGGAAAGATGCATAATGCAGGGCTATCCAAAGATGGCTTATTATGGTTCTTTTGCATAGAGCAATACTTTCATAAACTTTACATGTATTATTTTCACAAAACCGTTTTAACAATTATTTGTACAGTTGAAATTATTTATAACTCTACTGAAGGTTCTAGCCACCAATCACTAGTATACATGCTCTATCCGCCACATCTTAAAAAGATCAGCGTTCAATCCATCCACACAGCTCTGTCCACCATGGTTCACAAAAATAGGTTCAATTCACCTATCTGGCTCTAGCCGCCAGAAGCGCATCCGAGATTTCTAACCACTCCCGAATCCCAAAACATCAGTTTTTTAAAAAAATAAAAACAAAATCTACCAATATGAAAGCATTGTTTGCTTGCCCTTGATCGTAGGCACGGCTATTCGAATAGCTTTACACTCTGCAGAGGTATACAGCTTTACGCACAAGACATGATCTTCCATTTTTGCCTCCGGATTAACACACTTCCTTTGGTGTGTCGGTAGAGAGATCATGACAAGGACTTTACAATGCATCTACCTAACCCGACTCCACCCGCTGAGGTTTCACCGCTGTTAGGGTTCTATCCACCCAGTACAGAAGCCCCCTCTTTCACCGTGTGGGAAAAATGACTTGCCTCAATCCGGCACCCACATTCCACCATCTTTTGAAGTCAAAGCTAGGTCTATACAAATTATTTAGCTAGGTTGTGCCTATTTTGACATGTGGTTGTACCGTTGTGCTTAGAATGGACAATCATAAGCGTTGGTCCTTAATTGACTTGGGACGGCACTTGCACAAACCAAGACCAGTGCTCTATCCGCACCCACCAGACAAACCATTCTGCCCAATTCTAAATCATTTTTATTTTATTTTATTTTTGAAAACCAACAGTAGTACCCTTTTGCCTATAATTTCCAACACAAGTTTTCAAGAATTAAAAGAAATTCCCACCCATACGTGCATACTAACCGATTGTGAGTCTAAGCATTTCTACCGAACTATTCTATTCCACCAACAACTTATTTATACTCTTCAATTCTTAGCATTGATAAAAATCTATACCCTCCAAAATTCATGAGGTCACCAAGGTCCCCCATTATTATCATGGCATTATATAATCCATCCTAATTTTGTACTCCACAAGTAGAGTCTATATCATGTGCCATCATGACTCCAAAATCATGCTAAGCTACTAACATTATTTTATATGAAATAGTTTCCTCAAAACATAAGTCACACTGTTGTTTATCCATCATCCATACATCGATTAATCTTGTAATCTAATTAATTCACAAAGAATATTTCATATTCTCAACCTTAAGCATCGTTTAAGAAAGATTGCATAAAACCAAGATTTCCTTAATTCATCGATAAAAGTGGTTTCCATAACCAATGATACCAAATTGACTAAATAAATCACACTTATTCTGCATTATTCATATTTCCACATAAATGGTTATCGCGAGACCATATTTCAATAATCATCCATTTCTTAATCAATCACTGAATAAATTTTCCTAACAAGCTCTAATAATCCAATTTACTTCACTCATAATATTTTCGAACTCCAAATCTTTTTTGATACTATATTATCAACCCAAGGAGTCCAACCTATACAATTTCTATTCCCATGCTATTTCCACAAAATATATGCATTGTACACTAATCTACTAGCCAACCACAGTTAACACTATGATTTGTTAAGAAACCCCAAATTCGTACTTTAATCATCAGTTTCACTAAATGTAGGCTCCCAGATCGGCTATCCGGAATCCCCTGTGTATTTCTGTACTAGTCCCAGATCAGTAGCTAGTACACACAGTCAAAAGTGATGAATCAACAACCATATCACGAATACATATAAATAAATAAGAATAATACCGAATAAAAGCAAAGACCTTATGGTCAAGGTTTACCATTACGGCCTGAACAGGCGGAACAACTTGAACAATCAAGCAATGAAGACGAAAACACCAAAGCGACCCATCCAAATGCCCACAGGCAATCGAGTGGGGAACGCGCCCTAGTCGTTGGAATTTCTTGACAGCTTCTTTCACTTCTGAGATATGATTAGAATGTAGCACGTGAGTACATAAAGTACTCGGCAAGTCTGGGAAATTATGCACAATGTAGGCTATCCAAAGATGGCTTAATATGGTTCTTTTGCATAAAGCCAAGTTTCATCAAATCATACTTGTTAATAATTTTCACAAAGCATGTTTGAGCAATTCTTTTTAATAATTGAATGATGTAATATTGTAGTGAAGGTTCTAACCACCACTCACTAATATACAGGCTCTATCCGCCACATCTTAAAAAGATCAGGGTTCAATCCAATCACACGGTTCTGTCTGCCACGGTTCACAAAATCAGGTTCCTTCCACCTACCTGGCTTTAGCCGCCAGAAGCACACCCGAGAGTTCTAACCGCTCCCGGATCCCAAAACAAACCATTGTTTAATTTGAAACCAAAAACCAAAGTCTAACAGTATGAAAGCATTCAGCAAGCTTTGCCTTTGACCGCAGGCACGGCTATTCGAATAGTTTTAACTCTTCAGAGGTGTACAACTTTACCCACAAGACATGATATTCCCTTGATGCCATGCAATTAGCACACTTCCTTAGGTGTGCAGGCAGGGATATCATGACAAGGCCTTTACAATGTATACGCCTAACTCCGACTCCAATTCACGAGGTTTCACCGCTGTTAGGGTTCCATCCGCCCAGTACAGAAGCCCCCTCTTATGCCGTGTGAGAAAAACAACCACAACAACAACAATGCCTCCTTTCGACTCTCACATTCCACCGAGTGGTGAGTCTAAGTCAGGTTTCTACAAATTAGTTAGCCAGGTCGTGCCCACTTTGACATGTGGTTGTACGGTTATGCTTAGAATGGAGACAGTCATAAGCGTCGGTCCTTAATTGACTTGGGACGGTACTTGCGCAATGAAAGCTAGCACTCCATCCGCGCCCACCAAACAAACCATTCCGCCCCAGTCCAAAACCATTTTTCATTTTATTTTTATTTTGTAAACCATTGGCAATACTCCTTGCCTATAACTTCCAAGACAAGTTTTCCAGAGTTAAATGAAATTCCCACCCATAGGTGAATACTGACCGTTTGCGAGTCTAAGCATTTCTACCGAACTAGTCTATTCCACCAATAGTTTATTTTGTAAAATACAAACCCCCGGGTTGGATTACAATCCTTATAATCAATTTTGAAATCCTCCAATAATCCTTAAATGGCCATAATGGTACAATCATATGAATAATCCAAGTCAATCCAGTATCCAACAAGTAGGAAGTACATCATGGTACTATCATAACTCCAAAATTTTATGGAACCACAATCATGTTCATATATGAAATATCTGCCTTGAACTATACTTTGTATTATTGATTGATCCATCATTCATACGACGATTCATCTTATCAGTCACTAGGAAGATTCCACAAAATCGTCTACTAAACCACCAAGAATACTTCACAATACTATCTCTAATTATCTAGAATACAATCCACCGATAATACTCCATAATACCATATAATTAAGTATTCACACTATCCCCTCTAAATCATCTACTTTAATCCACCACGACTAATTCATAATCTCACCCCAAGCATCTTTCAAGAAAAACTCTATAAATCCGAGACTTCATTAATTCATCGACTACAGCTATTTCCATAACCAATGATACTACGTTTACTAAACACATCCCCCATAATCCACATTATTCATAATCCTGCATAAATGGTTATCGCGATACCATAATTCAATAATCATCTACTAAACCACCGAGAATACGTAATATTGTCATTTACTAAACCACCAAACATTCTGGATTATTCACAATTTTCCATAATTGATTACCACGGATTTATATTGTCATAATCCGCTATTCCTTAATCCGTCCTTTAATAATAAGTCCCAACAAACACTAATAATCCAACTATCTCTGACTCTCACTTTGACATTATTTTGTCAAACCAAGAAATCCAATTTTCAATATGTTATCTACTTGCAATGATCCATCTAATCCATCATGCGTACTTCACAATACCATACATCCTCCACAATTTCCCCCAATTCATTATAATGTGAGCTACCACCACAATCCAACATCACAAGGTTCGATGATCGCCATTCATAGATTCATCTCATATTACCACCCTTATATCATCACTAATGTTCAACTATTCTCCACTTACATTCCATACTAGTGATTCCATCCAAAAGGTCTTCCAAGCAGTTATTCCCCGAGTCAAAGATTATTTTCCCAAAAACATTTATATTGGTGGATTACTATACTAGGGCGACAAAGGATCATGTATAACAATATCAAGGAGGTATGAACGATAGGTATTAACTAATGGCCTAATGTCAACATCATCCTTTTATATAAATAGCAATGCAATTTGTAAAACAGTGTAAAACATTTATAAACCATACGTTCAACATGCGTCAAGGAGACTTGCCTCGGTCACAGCGAGAATGTTGAACACTTGAAGTCCGGCGGCGGGATCGGCGGTCGCGGCGGGATTGTCGACTACACGCAAATCGAGGCAATAAATAAATAAAAGAAAATAAATAAAATCCAAAAATTACAAAAATAATACTGGTAGGTAGATCTTGATTTTAGATGAATTTAGGAATTTGAATGGAGTCAAACGGAGTTTGGACGGAGAAGTTATGAGCTTCCGAAGTTTGAAATTCGAAAAATTAGAAAATCGGGAATATTCCCGGAATATTCCTTCGTTGACTGGTCAACTGTTGACTTGGCTTTGACTGGGTTTGTGTCTATGGCAATTGGGCCCCACACGTCATTCACTTGAGGCCTTTCTTCAAGCTTGGTGAAGCCATGAATGGTTGAGGTGGAGCTTGAGGGGAGGTGTGAGGGGGGCTGCACCGGCGCGGTGGACGGCGCGCGTGGGCGGGCGTGCACGCGCGGGAGCAGGCGGCGGCCACGGGCGGCCGGCGGGTCCCTATGCGCGCAAGCACAGGGAGCAGTGGTTCCAAAAACAACAGAGAAGGCCAAAAAAAATGACCGAGCCCAAAATGTGGTAATTTGCAAGAAATTTTGAACATGGCACCACAAATTGATTGATGGAACCCCTAGAGAACATCTAAAAGCACTTAGAAGTGGAAGCAATCGATCAATTTCTCACCGTAGAAGATGAATTCGACGAAGAACGGGGTTTCGGCCGAAGTGCTTCAACCATGAAATTCGTCAAGAACTCTTGATGGAACCTAAAATTTATTGATGGATTAGCATCTAGACCTCCATGCTAACACAAAGAAACAATCGGAACGAAGAATGGTCCACCGGAGAGGAAGCTATGGTGAAGAACACGAAGAACACGAAAATAGCGACGTCTCGTCGGTTTTCCCGATCTCCCGGAAGAATGGTGAAGAAAGGCTAAAAGAGAGTTCCACCACCGGAAAGAGGACTCTCCCACGGAGATTTGAGAGGTGGAAACGCGTCGTTTGGAGTTGAAACGGCAAAGTTATAAGCAATCAAAGACATTTTGGTTTCTTGTAAACTGCTCATATTCCGGTGCGAGTTAGAGCGGGAGACCAAGAGGAATGGAAAGGAAATGCTGCCACGATTTCAACGGATCCGGCCGTTCGCACTTTGGGTGATTAATGAGGAATTTAGAGAGATCTGAATCCATGGAAGCAAGAATGGAGGTGTTCTGTTCTTTTCCATGGGAGCAACCATCGTGCAAACCATTCCAAGGTTAGGGATGACACTGTAGTTGCCACGTGGCGACCTCCGGTTGGCCGGCTAATACGCGAATGAACCGCCCTAGAGAAAAATTAGGAAAAATGGTCTAAAAAATCCGGAAAAATTCCTAGAGCCATTTTAGAATATTGGGGACCCAATAAAATTGGTTCCGCTGAATTTGGACGATTTTTGTGGAATTGAATATTCGGGCGCGGATTGTAGGCATTAAACAAAAGCCGCGCGAGATAAAATAGGAACGGAGGTCCACAAATCCGGGAAATGATTCCTAAAATCATTTTGAAATATTTGGAACACAATTGAAGTGGTTTGGGGATTTTTGGAGCATTTGTGGACTCGGGTGAAATTTCGGGTACCGGCGGAAACTGGAAAATCGATTTTGCGACCGGAGGGGAAATAAATCCCGATTTTGGAGGGAAAAAGATGCCAGGTTAATATAAACACCAAATAAACTCCAAATTTTGAATTTAATTAATTTAAATTAGATTTTTCTCCAGAAGACAAAAACCAGGGCGTTACACTGAATCAACGTCTTAATACTAATTCTCTAACAATCAATAATATTCAAAGAAGCTATACATAAATTTGGTTCTAGATCCGAATCACCATTGATAGATCAATTTCATAATAACTACCCCCACATCAACACTAATATTCATCTAACTCCAATTTACAATCTGTACTATTTGTTCTGTCCAAAATGTCATCCAAATAGTTATTTTCCTAATCAAAGAATATTTACTCAAAAGTATTTGTTATGGTAGATTACTGTGCTATGGTGACAAAGGATCGTGGGTAACAACATGAAGGAGGTCTAAACAATAGGTATAACTAACCGCCTAACGTTAACATCATACTTTTTACATAAATAGCAATGCAATTTGTAAAATATTATAAAACATTAATAAATCATGGGATCAACAAGCGTCAAGGAGACTTGCCTTCGTTGACGAGGAGAGACGCGTTGCTCTGCTGGACTAAACTTTCTTCGGCGATGACAGCGGCTTCTTCGACTACGCACAAAATTTCTTGCAAATTATAAAATTAGTACTGGCAGAAAGATGATGATTTTAGATGAATTTAAGAATTTGAATCACTTGATTCGGAGTTACGACGGAAGAGAACGAGCGTTTCAAAGTTGGATTGGAAAGAAAAATCAGAAAAAATGAAATGGCACTGTAGCGTCACGGATCTGGTACTGTAGCATTGACTCGGTACTATAGCTGCAGTGCATTTGTTGCAGCTACATTATTTTTTTCTCCAGAACAGAACGCAAACGTTAGTTAGGGTTAGAGATGATGATTTTCCACGGAAGGGGGTGCGGGGTTGGGGGATGTTAGCACTGGAAATATCTCGACGACGCGAACCCAACGGTGGTGCCGGATTTTGGAGGGGATCACCAGATTGGGACTAATTGATGATGAATGGAGCTCCAACCGGCGACTTCAATGTCGAAATTCGTCGCCGTCCTGCAACGAAACCCAAAATTGGTTGAGGGCTTTTGATCATGGCGACGAGACGCACACGGTGACACAAACATATTTGCAAGAGACTCACCGGATCAAAAGATGACACGGCGACGTTAATGGTGGACACCCGACGACGGTTCTTGCGACTTTCTGGAAGATTGGAGTGGAGGGATGGTGTGGGGACGTGAGCACCGGTTAGGGGATGCCAAGATGAAGATATAGAAGGTGGTGGCTCACAGATTAACGAAGAAACGTCCGAGTTATTGTAAAATCAAAGTTTTCTGTTTCTACTCGAAATGAACCATTTCCGGTGAGACTTGAGGGGAATGATGGCAGGGAACGGGTTCCCCTCATCAATACCTTCGCAACGCATCATTCCTTGCGTGATTCGACGGAGTAATGAGGGAGTTATTGATGTTTGAAGTGATAGTCTCCATGGAAGGAAAGAGGGAATCGTGTTCTGGACAAGGCTAAAGGTATAAGACAGTGAACAGTGCACGCCAGGTGTCACACTCCCAGTACTTGATTTTGAATAGTGATGTAGCAATAGCGTGCAAGATAAAATAGCAAATGGGCTCCAAAAATCCCGACAAAATTCTCAAAAATATTAGGGAATATTTGGAACCTAATGAAATTGTTTTCAAGATTTTTGGATGAATTTTGAAATTTGAATGATACCGAGATGAATAAATTGAATTTGAAGAAAGAGCGCGAGAGATAAAATAACAAAGGAACTCTATAAATCTTGAAAAAATTTCCAAAAATATTATATAATATTTGGAACCTAATATAATATGTTTCGAAATTTTTGAGGACTTTGGAACTTTAAATGAAATTCACGAGTAAGGGTGGAATTTGGAATTTTTTTTTACTTTGCGGACGATAATGGATTAAACTCCTTTTTTGGAAGGATAAGGATTGCCAGGATAATTAGAACACCAAAGAAATCCAAATTTTAAACTAATTAATTTAAATTAGCTTTTGGCAAAAAGACCGGAATTTGGGATGTTACAAAATTTCATAAAAAATTATGGGGAGTCACCTTAGGTTATTCAGAACCTATTTAAAATATTTTTATACCATGCATTCTAATTTGAAAATTAAATTTTAGATATAGAAACTAGATATTGAAAAAATATATTTTCTTTAAAAGCAGAAAAATTCTGAATAAGCCAAATTTTTTTGATAATTCATATTAACTGCAAATGAATAATTTAGCAACTTTAATATTTAATTCATGGGAAAAATTTAGGATGTTCCAACAGCTACAATAAGTATTAAAATTTAGTATTTTTTTCTGTCTTACATATAACTCATAAGTATCCACTAATGGGTTTTATTCTCGCTATAGGTCATGATTGTGGACTACAAATTACTATTCCCAACAGGTTCAGTTCAAGCTCACATTATAAACGGTTTTCACACTCCTCAAGGAGCTTACGTAGCAAAGTAATTGGACTTTTATATTTTCTCTGTGCAAAAGGGAAGTTACGAACACATTTCTTCTTTTTGTAGTTTTTCTGCTGATATTCATCGTTAATCCAGGGTGCACGCTGCTACGATATTCAAAACATTTGTGGGAAGCATTTCTTGGACATTGTTCGGATGGTTCTATGCTGCCGGCAAAGATTGTGGATTTCAACACTTTCCAACATTTGGATTGGAATTATATAAGCACAGGTTGGAAATATATTCCGAAGTTTTACTTCAGAAGTTGTTATAATACCTGCATGCAACAAATCATGTTGTTTTGTGATACCTTTGTGTCAAACCTTCAAAACTTTTGCTATCGATATATTTTAAATATTTAAATAAGATACAAAAAAAATCATATGTGTGTATCTTTCTAAAATGTACTTTTCATGATATTATAATTTTATTGAGTTTTATAAATTAATTATAATAAAAATTAATGATCAAAGTTATATTTTGATAAATTTGTAGATATCCAAACGGCAAGTTTTTGTGTCTAAAGGAAGTATATGTTACTATTGCATACTGCCTTCAACACCGATACAAGTCACTTTAGAGAGCATGTAATCAATCTTTTAAATTTATTATTATTGTTGTTTTTTTTTGTATTATTGTTGTTAGTGCTGGTGCTACTACTTTAGTAGATACAACTATCTAGATTAGTCATTTTAAAAAATAATGACAAGATACATCATAAAATAAATTCTTAAAAGGATATATTTTAACAATTTGTTGGATATATTTTGATTGATATTAGTAGTCAAAGTTGTATGTTAGGGATCATATTTTATGAATGGATAAAATAATATTCCTACAACCCTGACAAATCAAAGAGGTATGGAATCAAAGTTTAAATAATGTTATTAATATCATGTTGTTTTGTGATACCTTAGTCAAACCTTCAAAACTTTTGCTATCGATATATTTTAAATATTTAAATAAGATACAAAAAAAAAATCATGTGTGTGTATCTTTCTAAAATGTACTTTTCATGATATTATAATTTTATTGAGTTTTATAAATTAATTATAATAAAAATTAATGATCAAAGTTATATTTTGATAAATATGTAGATATCCAAACGGCAAGTTTTTGTGTCTAAAGGAAGTATATGTTACTATTGCATACTGCCTTCAACACCGATACAAGTCACTTTAGAGAGAATGTAATCAATCTTTTAAATTTATTATTATTGTTTTTTTTTTTTGTATTATTGTTGTTAGTGCTGGTGCTGCTACTTTAGTAGATACAACTATCTAGATTAGTCATTTTAAAAAATAATGACAAGATACATCATAAAATAAATTCTTAAAAGGATATATTTTAACAATTTGTTGGATATATTTTGATTGATATTAGTAGTCAAAGTTGTATGTTAGGGATCATATTATATGAATGGATAAAATAATATTCCTACAACCCTGACAAATCAAAGAGGTATGGAATCAAAGTTTAAATAGTGTTATTAAATTGCATGATTCAACCCCTCAACATCTTTTGTGTGCTAATATAAAAAGCACAAGTTGGCTGTTTGCAGCGTCTATCCCATTTTGTATCCCTTCAACATCTTTTGTATGCTAATAAACTTGTACATATATCAATATTTTTCTATAGAATAAGCATCGATCGGTCGAAGTACTAATATATAATGTTGTGCCTACAGATTCTACTTTGATTTCTCTACAACATATGTCGGTCTGGGTATGATTTGCCCACATAAAGTAAATTTTGGGTTGCTTTTTGGGGCCGTCATATCTTGGGGGTCCTTATTTCCTTTTCTTGATAGCAAAAATGGGCAATGGTATCATACCGATAGTACTACAAGTTTGCAGGGATCCAATGGATACAAGGTACGTACCAAATAATTAAACAATCACTTATTAATTGTAAATTCCTAATTTTTTATTGCTCTTTTACTACTTCGAAACATAAATAATGAAATTCGTTTGACAAACTATGTTAATAATGCATCCCTGTAATTATTTGAAACTGTCGTACATCGGGCTATAATGCCCCAATTGCACGCATACCTAAACCAGGCCTATCAGAGGCATAAGGCAAGGCTGAGCCCAAGGATGGCCTAGAAAATCAGGCCTCTACGAGCCATCAACAGTGCAGCCTGTATTCGATTTGGGCCTTTATATTGGATCGATTCCTAACCATGGCCTGAACTCTCCTTCGCACATAGCACACGCGAGAACAGCCTCTATATATAGGGATGAAGCCCTCCGGCCTCTTTGATAGAGGCACACATAGCACGCCCCCTTGGGATGCTACAGACCTGAATAGGCCCCTAAATATCCAAAAAGGCTGTTTTACAGGCCATCCTTGGAGAGAGCCTGGTGTTGCTCGTTATCCATACATACGTAATATTTTAATAAAGAGAGAAGGCCGTTATTACCAGGAATCACGTTATTGCAATTTTCAGCTTGAAAATCACGAAAACCGAGGGTATCGATCTGGCTCGGCTCTAGAAACCGATCGGTAATCGATCTATTTAAAAATATTTAAAAAATACAAAAAAAATTATGTGATGTAAATAGATCAAAACTTGATGTAAATTGAGTGATTTTCAAAGAAAATAAAAAAAATTGCTCAAAAAATCGTTTTTATTGGCAAATCAATTCCCCGATGGATTTTTGATGAAGATTGATCAATTTTTGAATTTTTTTAAAAAAATTAATTTCGAAACCCTTTAGTTTTTGACGATTTTCGTGATAAATCAGTGCCGGCTGGGCACCTATTTTCAAGCTCGATTCGATTTGATTAACCCTGGCTAGGACTACTTCCTGTGTCTAATCATATTCTGCTTTTACTTTTGTGAGTTATAGAGCTTGATGTTGGCAAGGCGACCCAACATACAACACATTATTAGCACAATAATACTTGCTTAAACCATCAGATAACTTTGTATGCACATTTCTATGGATATCAGGAACCTATTCCAATATTCAATCGCAAGGATTGATGTAAAAGTTCTGACCTTTATCCATTTTAGTGATGGTTGCACCAAAATCGGGTCAAACACAAAAATTTCACGCTGAGCTTGCTCGTGGAGTTTTGATGATTAAGATGATCTTGGATAAACTTCCACATGTCATAGCAAATAAGAAAACCAAAGAGACACCATCATCATCAACATCACGCACCCTGCGTCGCAGGGGATCATATCGCATACCTTGCCGATTTACTGTAGCAACGATGGTCGCGAGTGTTGTCATCCTCCAAATCAGTGGTGTAGTCATATTGGTTCTCACCATTTTGTTCTTCATCAACTGTATGTCTCTCCTGTTGAACCGAAGTGTTGGCGAGTTCCGGTTGGCTGGCAGAACTAGGGACCTGTTGAGCAGGTAGTACGCCGTTGTTGTTGCTTGGGAGACGAGGTGGAGAATTGGAAGTCCCAGAGGCAACAGCTGCAAGAACATCAAGTCTAGGCAAAATAGTAGCAAGAGTAGTGTTAGCAATCCCCTGTACGGCCTCGATAGATCTGAGACGGTCCTCTTGCAATGACATATGCTCATTAGTGAGTTGTACATCCTCACTAAGACCCTCGGTGGTGACCCTCGTCATCGTCTCAAAGTGAGCAACAATTCCCTTTGTGCGTGGAGAATGATGCAGCGAACCTTCATCACCTGACATGGTTAGTAGAAGACAATAAAATAGATTTCACAAGTATAATGTTCCTATGAACTACCAGGAGGTGGTGGAAAGTCTCTCAACACTCAAGCCTATTACCAAACCTCTTACAAGTTCTTACGGTGCGGCAGCTGTTGCCGGCCGTTGGCGGTGTCAAAATTTCTCCGAAGTTTGGGTAGAGCGATTGCCGAGTGATCGAATGCCTGCACGGGTAGAAAGTGGAGCTTGGACATGCTTAATATGGTAGTAAGGATTAGCAATAATCAATTAGAGAGTGCAAAATTGAATACTTATTCAACGTTCTAGTCACTGGTTGTTGATTCTAGACGAGAAAAAGCTAGTGACTCAAAGTTCGAACAGTTGACAATAGTAGGGCTTGATAGCAGATGAAAGACCAGCATGAAAATAAATCGTGAATAAAGGGAACTATCTCAAAAGACTATGTACCACATAAAAATAGGTTCGGCAAAAAAAAAAAATTTCGGAGCGGTTCTTAACTTTTTACCGTTCGAAGCGGTCCAAACTTTGCAAAACAAGTTCGAAGAGGTCCGAACTTTGCGAAACTAGTTCGGAGCGATCCAAACTTTGCGAGACAGGTTAGAAGTGCGAACCAAGTTCGGAGAGGTTCAAACTTTGCGACCCAAGTTCAGAGAGGTCCGAACTTTGTGAAACTAGTTCGGAGCGGTCCGAACTTTGCGAGACAGGTTCGGAGAGGTTCAAACTTTGCGACCCATGTTCAGAGAGGTCCGAACTTTGCGAGACAGGTTCAGAGAGGTCCGAAATTTTTTTGTCTGGATCGAAACGTACTTCTTCATTTGAAACCGAAACCGAGAGCAAAAACAACCTGGTCCGAATTGACCTCTTGGCCAAAAACAGCGAGGAAACATAGTCCAACTAGACTAGAAATCAGCAACTCGACACGACGATGCAACCAAAAATTCAATAATACAATGCACTGAAAGAAAATTACGAGGCTTAGATACAGAAATTTTTGGACTACAGGGATGAAATCAATCTATTTAACTAGGATACAGAAATTTCTCCCCGAGCAACCTGATTAGCTCTGATACCACTTGATAGCACTTTGGGTGTCCAGATCTTTCGATGAGAAACACACGATCGATTTGGATGGAGACGACTTTTACGATCCGACTGCACCATATGATGACGATACGCCTTAGCAATCACTAAACTAACTCCAAAGGGTTATTGACCTTGCCATGGGCATGATCAACCTGATCACGAAGATCAATTCCTACAAGCAATCGAAGAATAAGCAAGAACAAAGCAAAAGCAATCTAAAATCGCAAATATAGATGAATGATTGATAAGTTGGGGTTCCGATACCGGGAGCTTCTTAGGCAGCTACTGAGCACATATGAAAAGACTCAAAATAGTAGCAATGCTAAACTATCAAATAAACAAAACCCCAAAACCTAAAAGAGGCAGCAGTTGGCTATTTATGAGGGATAGGGCGCTGCGAACACAGACAAAACGTGTGGAGGCCAATTACAACTCAATTTACAAGGCCCAAGGCCCATGTCATCTCGGACTGGAAAAAGGACGTCACTTGTTTGGCAGTTTCCCGTCAACTCGGATGGAATTTGAAGATGAGATCGGATCCATTGGAAAGATAATGAAGAATCTTTCAAACAAGTAATCATGGACCCCGATCACCCATATGGATCAAAAGTTATGGTCATTTTAAGTTGGTGCTGTCAGGGAGACCGAATCCGAGTTGATGTTGTGCACCTGAAGAACTGGCTTCATGCTTGACATTTGGAGGTTCTTCTCCTTGGTTCCTAAGGATAATAAAATCATCACAAGGATTAAATAGTATTCCATTCACTAAAATAATTTTATGCACCCCGAGGAACGCATTCACCTGGTAATTGAATTGACGTGCGCGAGCTTGAGTAATTGGTCCTTGTATTACATCATCGGTTTCAACATGATGTGTTGACGTGGATGTATCCATGCTTGTGATGTCCTCATCACCAAGTTGATTCCATACTTCATTCTAAAATTCCTTCAACATTCAAAATATTCCGTAAAAGTTACGATGTACTGAAAACCAACTCTGGCCGTTGTGCTCATTGGTCCACATAAATCTATATGTATGAGGGCTAACAAGTCACTTGCCCTCTCACTTAAACCTGTGAAAGGATCCTTTGCCATTTTGTGAATTAAACAAGATTCACATATTTCAAATGAGTTTAGAAGAACATTTTTATGGAGCTTCATCACTCAGCAAGTATATATTGCAATGGAACAAAACGAACAGTTCAATGCTAATATCTCTATATATCATGCTTAACATCATAACCATGTTTAAAACTCATTGTACACATCTCATTATCATCGTCATGTATGCAATGCAATGCACATGTTTCCTTGAAGCACATACCGGTATTGCCGAGTGCACACCCGTCGGCGTGCACCCTCTTTCCCCTTCCATCCCGTAGATGGAGGGTGCCTACTCCTCGCTTCCATTCACAACTGTGGATGGAATCACAAGGTAGGTCTTATTCAATGGCGCTTCGGATTAGTCATAACTTTCTCACCGACGTTACCGGACTAGTTATGACTTTCTCACCGACCTGACCAGTTCTCATGCCATGTATGCAAATATGTCATAAACATAAACAACTTGCACATAAACTCAACTAATCATTGCATAGCCTCATAATAAACCATTTTTATCATGTCTCAAGCAAGAGTCAATCATGGCATCATATCATAAAACATGTACAAATCATCTCATTATCAAACATTATGGCTACCTAAGCTGCAACCACTACAATACACTTGCCTTCAACCGCGGGCGACGGATTGGCGAGAGGATGAGGGCACTCCCGGGGTCACACCACCTGCACATAGGTACCGCACACTCAAAACGTGCCCTCAAAATAGTACAAAAACGATCCCCTACCCCGACTTTGCAAACAACCCATAAAACTCGAAAACAGAGAATCTGTCCCTACAGGACAGCGGGCTTCCAACTAGCATAACTTGAGTTCTAAGAATCCAAATTAAGTAAACGAGTACAATTTCTCATAGCTTAGGAAATTTCCTAGCTTTTTCTTAGTATTGGGAAAAACTGATTCGGCATCTAAAATGGCATAATCTACAGATCAACACGATCTGTCCCAATCACGTCACAGTTTTGAACACGTTCGGTAAAATAGCCATAACTTTTAAAAGGCTGGACGGAATTTAATGTTCTTGGTGTCCAATTAAAGGTAATTCAATTACCTACAACTTTCTCAACATGCAAATAACCAAATTCTGACTCTAAAATTGTGAAAAGTCAAACCCTAGGACGGCCGCCCAATCTGCCCGAGACAACGTGGGACAATCATAGCAAACTCCCTAATCTCATCTAGAGGCAGCACCTAAACATGAACTTTAAGCATCAAAAACACCTCTAACACAGCACCTAATCCACCCCAAGGATTTCCCAACACCATACCTTAGCCCGACGAACAACGAACCAACGAAAACTCCTCTCGGTCGCCCGATCTCCTTCCACGCACCAATCCCGCCGGATCCTCTCGTCGCGGAGCTCCCCAACGGCGAGGACAATGGAGAGGAAGGGTGTGGCAGCAAGGGGGTGGGGGTGGAACACGCCTAGGGCCAGCTAGAGGAGGTGGGGAGGAAGGGGAAGGGGTGGCGCAATGGGGGAGGAGAGGGTAAGGGGTGGCGGCGGCTATGGGGGGAAGGGGGCGCACCACACAAGGGGCTAGGGGGCTGGGGCGCATGGGGGTGGAAACCCTAAGGGGTGGCAGGTTTTTCCCCCTCATGGGCCAAAGAAACCCCCCATCGACGGCCCATTTGCTTCCCCCAAGGCCCAACTAGCTTCCACAGGGCCCAAACTCCCCCGGAAAGGCCCAAACCCACGGAAGAGGTCCAAAAACATAATACCAAAGTCATACCTAAATGCTGACATCGAGAATGACTCAAACCGTCATTCTGTAGTGTCACATGATGCATGTTAATGTTTTATGTTAACATTTTTTATTGAGAGCTACTACACCATGCTATACCGTTTGAATCGATCCGAACAGTATATCATCCAACCATTTACTTCTATCCTCCCCCCTCTACCTCCACGGCCACTCCCCAACCATATGTGAGCTACTACACCAGTATCAAATACCCTTCAGTTGGGAGCAGAACTGGCAATGTTAATTTTACTTCTATAACATAAATATTTGAATAAGTCATACTTCCTTTCTTCCTTTTTATATCTTCCAGATATTTCGGGGAGTTCCTCTTCCAATGGCCAACTTCTTGGGCAATGGTAGAAAGGTGCCCGTTTGACTTTTGGCTTAGGCTTCTTTCTAGAATTTTTAATTTTAGCACTACCTTTACCCTAGGACATTCCTTTGGCCTTCTTCTTAAAAG
This sequence comes from Rhipidocladum racemiflorum, assembly GCA_036346355.1. NCBI lineage: Eukaryota > Viridiplantae > Streptophyta > Magnoliopsida > Poales > Poaceae > Rhipidocladum > Rhipidocladum racemiflorum. The sequence goes on along the minus strand of CM070577.1, from coordinate 52,192,357 downwards.
TGTTCCCATTCTACACCATGAGGACATAAGATGTCTTTTTGATATTTTGTTTAGCTATCTTAAGCATCCCATGCAATTTGGTCAGCGTCTTATCCAAGTCATTCATGTTATAGTTCATGATGAACTTGATCATAACTAGGTGCCAATGACTAAAGAATAATATCAATAGCCAGGTCTTTGTTGAGCGGGGGGGTCAATCTTCCCAAATTCTCAATGTGACCAATCATCTTGATCATGAGTACTAACCAAGGCTCCTCTACTAGTTTGCGTTAATGTAATGTGTTGGTGGTCTCATATGTTTCAACATGTGCCTGCTCCCAAAATTTTTTTCGAAGATGCACGACCATGTCATATGCTCTGATGTTCTCAAACTGCTTATGAAGGTCTGAGTTCATAGTAGCGAACAACTAGCACCAAGTGCGCCATTGACATGCTTCTTGCAAGCATCATTCTCGGCATGAGTGGCAGCGGTGCCTGGAGCATAAGGAACAGGATGCTCTAGAACATATTCCTTTATTTCTTGCTTGAGAACAATTCTTAGATTATGGGTCCAATCAAAGAAATTAGTTCCATTTAGTTTTTCCTTTGCAAAGATAAATCGTAGTGTGAAAATCGATGAATTGTTAACCATTTTCTACAACATATAAAATATGCAAAGCTAATAGCAAGGATGTTTATGTTAAAAATGATCATCATATGAAAGTAAATTAGTGGGTCTAATCAAGGAAATTGGTTCCATTTGGTTTTTCCTTCTCAAGGATAGATCACAATGTGAAGCTTAATGATGAATTGCTCCTACAATGTATAAAATATGCAAAGCTAATAAGAATGATGTTTATGTTAAAACAATCATCATATGAAAGTAAATCAGTTATGCAAGACAAAACATGTCCCCTTTAGATATATAGCAAAGCCAAGATCAATAGATAACTACGCACAAGTGAGCTTTGGCATCACTGCTCCTGACACAGTTATCTTTAGGTAAGCAACCATTGCTAATCGTATCACATATGACTCTCGGTTGATAGATAACCTCATGTATATCCTATCAACTTGACACCCAGAGCTGAAAACCATTTTTATAGCTATGTCAAGTTAACCAGTTGCAATGTCTGTAAGTATCAAACGTTCACATGTATTGAATTAAGATAACTGGCGACACCTTGCATTGGCAAGAACATCAACTAATAATCAAAACTCGATATTGTGGACAGAAGTGGCAAGGCATCAATGCAACTTAATTATTTTCAATAGGGGCTTAACAAATAGCAAACAAGAAGTCTAGTCATTGATAATCGATCATCACATGCCCTCTAAGAATGGATCTAAAAAAAGAAAATAGATAACTGTCCGGCAGAAGTTATCTATCGCGTTAATAAACTTATGTGACCATTTGAGGTTCTAAATGACCTTTTTTGGGAGAATAGGTTTTCCGTAGCCTCATGATGAGAATCAAGACATGTAGCTAGTGACTACAATTCCCCATCGGCCAAAGACAACACCTCAACTCACCGGCCATAGTTCTATCCTCCCTCTGTCCCATATCCTTTCCCACCTAAGTGCCATCATTGCCTAGGGGCTCCCTCCCTCTTCCTCTCCCACCCATGCGCCGCTATTACCATCCATGGTGACCATCACCCATGGCACCAGCCATCTTCCTCTCCCACCCAAGCTCCGTCGCTGCCCCAAAAATCCCCTCACTCCCTATATGGGGAAGACATTGGAGATATCTAGCAACTTTTGGAGCCAACCACCACTCACCATCGAACGGCGCCCATCATGCTTCTCTGCCTATGCCTCGTGCTGGTGAGAAGGATCTACAAGAGAGAGACACATGATTTGGCCAATGATGGTGAAAGATCGAAATGGCGATCAGAGGGGAGGGGTGAATGATCCCAATTGTAATATTCCACCTCTTGGTCAAATTGATTCTTTCTCCAAGAACAAGCCCTAAGAACCAAGTTAAATAATAAAATCGAGCAAGCAAATCTCTAGAATCAAGACAACAGCACATCCCCCAAATAAAATTGCCAACAATAAAAATTTGTGGCTCATATGGTCATGGGGATTTTTCTGTCATACTACTCCTTGTTGAGTGTCCACAGAAAAGGAAATAAATTCAAAATCACCTTTAGAAAAAGAGAGATAAATAAGACAAGATTTGCTATTTTTGAAAAGCAAAAGTGAATTTTTAGCACAAAAGAAACTCAGTCAAAAGGTGATCTCTCCAAATCTATGACTCATTTGAATTTTAAATTTTTTATCTGATGATATAATAGGGTCACGAAGCTACTCAGAAAAAATCAGATATAGATCAAGCATTGTAAAATTATTATGAAAAAAACAAGATCTACCACACAAATAACTCAGAAATAAAATTTGGGGCTCGGTAAAAACCTCATAGCTTCAAAACTATAATTCATATGAACTGCCCGCTTGGAGGGATAATAGGTTTGAAAGTCATGCAACTTTTAAAATAAGAATCACCCCAATATCATATCATATAAATTTTATATAAAATAAACAAGAATTACTGCACAGAAAAAATAGACTTGAACAGGAAATCAAGAAAGAAACTTCAAGAACACAACCTTCAAGATTTCTCAAAGATTGAACATAGAAGAAGTGAAGCCTAGATGATTAGGATATTATCTAAGACGATTCATCCTTCAATCATTCATCCTTGGCTCAAGAACCACAAGCATTTAGAATGAGGCGAGGCAAATGTGCAGAATTTAAATGCTAGAAAGTAAATACTGAATTTAAATTGCGTAAAGTAAAGACATAATGTGAATGCAGAATTTAAATTCGCAAGAATAGTAAAGAAACTCTATGTAATTCTAGTGGGAAGGTTTACAAAGCTTCAAAATAAGTGGGCAAAGCTCAAAGGAGCACAGAAAACCTTCAAGTGGGGAGGCTACCCCTACCTCGGCCCTCTATTTATATTGTCCATGGATCATTCTCCACCCTTGGATGAGTTTCTTCTATCCGAAGCTACCCTCCAAGGACCATGATTTGATCCCACACACTTACCCATTGGGCTAACCCAAAACTCAATAACATTACGGGGTTTGCGCTCTTCTCAAGCAAACTAGACTTAACCACTACTCTATCCTCTAGAACTGTAATCCAACGGTTTTCCTTGATATGAGTAGCGTAAAGCTAGTATCTTCACCATTCCCTTGCCTTCATGACTTGCTCCGGCTTCATCTTCGGCCATTTTCTGGCGATCCCTGGCCATCCGGACCTCTGGCTTCCCACGCCTAGTCCAGGCCATTCTTTGCCTCACCATGACCACAATTTGAGGCTCTGCAATTATCAAAGACAAGGAAATCATCAATTCTTTGCCTAGTCCAACAATCATAGGAAATAATCATCACAAATGTTCAAACAAAAATCTTATCTCGTTCATATAGTCGGTACTACCGCCTCCATAACCGATAGTGCTGCTTGAAGCTGACACAACTCAAATTGCTTCATTTTGAATTCCAATTCAAATCAAACTCAAACATGAGCACACCTTGCTCAAATAAAGTCAAATACTCATCACAAACATGGATGGACCTCCACATGGTCCTTCAGATGGGAGTATTAGAGTGATATATGGGCCCCACTATTATCCAGGTAGCCCAAAATCAGAGTAGAATGTGTTGTGAGGGGTAAAGTTCATGGTTTTAAAAGTTTAGGGTTGTGTTCAAGACGATCTCATAATTCAGTTGAAAATCAAACTGAAACCATTGTTCAGGGTTATAAAGTGAACTTTTTCCATATAGTAACTAACCAAATGCCCGTGCTTTGCTATGAATAAAAATAATATTACCCAGCATGTTTAGTTCTTGTCACTAGGCTTAGCTTGTGTCATGCTCTTGGCTACGCTGCAAAGCCTAGTCGAGCTCCATCTTGGCCCACACTGTGTCTCTACTTTCGTTCTTGACTTACACCACGTTCTTGGCTTCGCCACCATTGTTTGAATTACACCTTCACCACACACCATAAGTAATAATATATGGGATTTATTAACAAGCCAATACATTTCCATTCTCGTGTATGACCCTGTAGGCATATGTGTATCGAATTTCTATTCGATGCACAACTCATATGTGGCTCCTAGCATAACACTACGATTCCCCAAACCACATGGATGTAGGGGTGGCATTTTTACCCATGGGTCTGGGTATCCATGGGTACCCGACCCAATAATAGTGGGTATGGTTTGCACTTTAGACCCGTGGGTTTTCAAGTTTGGGTACCCGATAAGATCATAGGATGTGCATGGGTGCCAATTTGTACCCATGGGTACCCAATGGATATCCTATGACATATGGGACCCACTTGTCAGTACATTCAATTGACCACACGGCGGCCAGTACACAGTAGACCGTGTTCTTCCCAGCGGCCCAGCCCAAACCGAGTGTCCATGTAAGTATTCGACCATGCCCGCAACCTATCGCTCCAGCTGCCCCTAGACTCCCCGATCTGGCTCCCAAGTCCCAACATCCCGCCAGCGGCGGCGTAGCGCAAACCCTAATCTCGGCCTCCCTGGCCGGCCGTCGGCCCCTAGGCTCCTCTGCTCTTGCTGCGCCCCTCGGCCGCTGTCTCCGGGCTCCTCCGCTCCTGCTGTGTCGGTCACCGCATGTCGCACGCCGCACGTCATGTCCTCCCTCACCCATTCCCCTCTGACTAGTGTGGTGGCGCCACCGCACGCCGTGTCCTCCCGCACCACCTCCATCCGGCTCACCTCACAGAGCGTCCTCCTACACCACCTCCATGGCTCATCCGTGTAGCCGACTTGTGGGGTTTCCAGATCATGGTCTCCGACGACGGTCCCTAGGGCTACCAGATCGGGACTCCGGCAGGCATGCGTCCTCATCATCACCGACCTCAGCCATCTCCTCCTACCATATCTTCCTGTCCCCCAACCTCGAGGTGAGTCTTGCTTTTGTGTGAACGAATGAATGGATTAGAAAGGGAATGGATAGCTAGATTTTTGTGGACGATTATTTTCTTAGCAATACGATAGCTTGAAAGGGAATATATAGCTAGATGGGGGAGGGGATTTAGGAAGAGGTGAGTGGCGGTGCCGCACTGCCGAAGGGCAGTGGTGTGGGAGCTTGAGAAAGGAACAAGCATAGGTGGGGAGAGGCAAACAGTGGTGGTAACAGAAGTTTTTTTTTATAATTGATTCCTCATCTATCATGATTATTGATTCACCCATGATAATTAGTAACCATGTCTGTACTGCTTGTAATGCTGTAATAGAAGTTTGTTTATTCTGTGAGTTATGTATATTTGTACTCCCTATATTGTTGTAATGGAACAAGTTTGTTTATTTGTGGCCGTGAGTTATCAATGTTTGTACTCCCTGTATTGCTGTAATGGAATAAGCTCATCCATGTACTGCTGTATTGCTCTAATGGAACAATGCACTTGTTTGAAATCGTTATGTCCATTGCAGCAACCATTTATTGTTGTACTGGATTTTTTGCTGTTGCAAAATCAAGGTAGTTCATCAGGGCACTGTGTTCGGGTTCACGTTCGGGTATCCATCGGGTCAGATGGATTTTTTTCTATTGCAAAATCAAGGTAGTTCATCAGGTTTGGCTATCCATCGGGTTTGGGTACCCATCGGGTTTGGGTGTGGGCACACATCCATGCCCGAGAAACCTTTCGGGTTTAGGTGGGCGGCACAATTTTGAGTTTCGGGTTCAGGTGGGTAGCAATCGTACCCGGAGGTACCCACCCAATTGCCATCCCTACATGGATGCCATTTATCCGATGTGCCATCAATGAATATATGTTCAATCCTTGTGTCACTTTCGGTTAATAACCCAAGGCGAGATATGTGCCATCCTTATGCTATTTAATCTACAATTTCTTGAATCACCGAAGCTAAACTATATAGATCAAGTTGTTGACACCTAAACCTGCAGTGGCATGGCCATACATATTCTTTAGTATATCTTCTTCGAGTGGTCTTAAGATATATTTGTTGTCGTATAACAAGGAGGACAAAATTCCATCTTGACCATGTACATCCCTTAACATGTGTAAACACATTTTCAAATGCAACTAATATAATTATCTTATCATGGCAAACGATTAGTAACATCAAAAAAATATGATCCTCATGTTGGGATCCAAGTATATCTTAGGTGAAAAGATCAATCATAAACATTTTATGAAATCAACTGATGACACACATGTAATACTCAATGCAGTGTTTCATAATGGGTCTATCTAATAAGATGTCCACCAACACATTATCCATATAATTGTATTTATATCGTATATCAATGGTAATCACACAGTCATATGCTTGTCTATGTAAATATAAGCAATTGATGTTCTAATCAATTGAATGACAATGAATAATTTATAATATTGCCACAAACGTGTTACAGAGTCACGATTGTGGGCCCCATCTATCATTGATCTAACTTGACCAGTGTGTCATTCTACATGGCAAAACCGCTCACTCCTTGTGCCACACAGGAAATACAATTATACAAAATGGGTCAAGGTATTATTTGAACTAGATTACAAAGTTCAGCTGGTTAAATATCTAATTTTATAGTTTAAGATGCTGAAACACTTTGGAGCAAAGTTTATAGTGTTATATGAATTTTTCCTATTTTGTGTCTACTGCTGTCTTTGGCCTTCTGTCACCAGTTTTAATCTTTAATTATGTACTACAGTTCGGTTATGTCTCTATAGCAATTATTAGTATATATCTACTACAGCTGTTAGTCTCGTGTCTAATGTAGGTTTGGTCACTACATACTGCGGTTTTGCTATCGACTGCAACAAGAGTGGGATCCAACATCCAAAATTTTGTTTTCCACTCACATCTTGTTACCCTCCAAAATCTAAAATTTCGCCGAGATCTCAGAATCTTAGACAAAATCTAAACGAAACACAAAAAACAAAAATTCAAATCCTGCATATTTTCAACTCGGATTTCCGAGATCTCAGTCCAAAAACCAAAATTTTACCGAGAAATGACGAGATTTTGCAGTTCGTATGCTTCTGACATATCACTAATATTTCTATGAAATTTGTAGAAAGTGATCAAGCGTGAGGAATTTTCTAAAATTCCTATAGTGCAAAATACTGTACAATGGTATTCTGCGATCAGAAAGAAGGGAATTTTTTAAAAGAAATCATGAAAGAATTTATGTGACATTTCCTATCTGTTTGAATGCAAATTACTAATTTTTTTTAACATAAAATACCCTAAGCACTATATTCAATACATAAATTGCTAGCTTGCATTGCACATGTTATTCAACTTATTAGTCTACTCCTGCTGTAAAAAAAAACACTTTTGTTATGTCATATTTGTTTTTACAGAAATTTATAATTACCTTACGATGAAAATCAATAATCAAAGCTGCATCTTCGAGAAGAACAAGTCAAAAAGCACAATTTTTTTATGACAAGAGGGAGTTTTAGGCTAAAGTTTGTATAAAGAAAGCAAATTATTTTGGGCTACCTTGACTAGGCTAGCCAGGCAGCGTTGTTAGGTTGATTGGGCCATGCTTAGCCTAGTCACAAACCGCAAATTAGGAAATCAGGCTAGGCCTCATTACTTCTTGCTCCTTACGAATAGCATAAAAACACAATAAACATTTTTTAGAGGCACTGTCCTACTCCCATACGGAAAATGACGTGATGAATTAAATATTGTCAAAAAAACTGAAATTTCGGTGCAATTTATCAAAATATTACCGAAATTTTAGGATACTGTAACGCTTTGAAATTTTTAAATTTAATTGAGATTTAGATCCTGTCCTTCTCCGAAATCCGAAATTCGACAGAAATTTCTAAAATTTCATCAGACTTTTAAACTACGGTGGAATCACACGTATCTACTGCAATGTTTTTACGTGCCTACCGCACTAATGAAAACTATGCTAGTAGTAACACGCGTGGGATCACTGCCCTACGCGTGTGCTTAGAGTTTCGTGGCTATCATCCCATCTATATATCTAAGATCTCATCTCATTTCTGGACACATAAATACGGTTTCATGCGTCGGATAGAGGCTTGGGCTTAAGAAGTCCTCGTCATGTGTTCGATTTTCCACTACTTAGTCCTTTTAGTCCCCCCCCCCCCGTTTTTTTTTTGAGCGGTATGCAGCGGACCAGGCGGTGTTGATTTTTTCTGGCTCGAGAGAAAAGGGTTGGGACGTGAGACGGTGGAGTCGTGCACGTGGAGCCGGGGGGGGAGACGGGAGCGCCCGTCGAGCGCACCAGGCCACCGAGCCAGATGTGAACGCGTGGGCAGGAGGTGTGCGCCGAGCCAGGCGCGAGCGTGTGTGGGTGTTGGCCTGTAGCCGGACCGTGCTTGGCAAGCGCGGGCGAGCCAGATGCGAGCACAGGCGGGAGCTGTAGGCCGCGCCAGGTGAGTGGTGGGCTCGGGGCGCGGACGGGATGGTAAGAACGAACCTTTTTTTTTTTGAGCGGTATGCAGCGGACCAGGCGATGTTGATTTTTTCTGGCTCGAGAGAAAACGGTTGGGACGTGAGACGGTGGAGTCGTGCACGTGGAGCCGGGGGGGAGACAGGAGCGCCCGTCGAGCGCACCAGGCCACCGAGCCAGATGTGAACGCGTGGGCAGGAGGTGCGCGCCGAGCCAGGCGCGAGCGTGTGTGGGTGTTGGCCTGTAGCCGGACCGTGCTTGGCAAGCGCGGGCGAGCCAGATGCGAGCACAGGCGGGAGCTGTAGGCCGCGCCAGGCGAGTGGTGGGCTCGGGGCGCGGACGGGATGGTAAGAACGAAGGGCAGTAAGACCATCTCCAACCGTGTCTTTTCCCCTCTTCTTTTCCTTTCGCGAAGGGATTTTCATTCCCTTTAGCGCTCCAACGGATTCCCTTCAGCATTCCCTTCGTGAAGGATTCTCTCTCCCATTCCCTCTAGCAAGGGATTCTCTCTCCTTTCCCTATACAATTCCCTTTAAAGAATATCTGTTGGAGATGAGGGCAAATAAAGGGAATAGGAATGAGAAAAGGGAACAGGGAAGGGAATGAAATGAAGAGAATATGGTTGGAGATGGTCTAAGGCTATGTATAATGCAAGCGTTCAAAAAGATGTTTAATAATAAAAAATTAATTTTTTTCATATAAGATAGATAAGGTGTTTATTTTAAAGCATCGATATTTAATTAAGTGTCTATGCTTAGCAGGTGTTTATGTGTATATAAGAATTCAAAAAGTGATATTTATATTGAAAGTCTTGACTCATAAATAGATGCTTTGTGATATAGCATTATTTCTCTCTCTTTAAGTACCTATCTATCTAAGTTTTTTTTAAGTGAGGCTCACTCTTCTAAGTTATACTTCAGGTGTTCATTAGCATAACAATCATCGTTGCTGATGGCATTTGCAACTTAGTCGCCCTCGTTACTGCAAGCTCAATTGACTTCAATAACCGAAGGAAAGAAAAAGATTCAGGGCTAACTAACTACATCAAAAAACATCCCAGCCTTAACTACGATGATCGTAAAAGGATTGAGGCATTTCTTGCCGAACAAATCCCTGTTTCCATACCAGTGGCCGGATATATCGCATGTGCAACAATCTGCAGTGTTGTTATCCCATGGTTCTTCAATCAGATTAAATTCTATCATGTAGCCGCACTGTACATTGTTACTCCGATGTTTGTCTTCTGCAATACCTATGGTACAGGACTCACAGATTGGTCAGTTGGAGTTACTATTGGGAAGTTCGCAATCTTTGTCATTGCAGCATGGATTAGAAAACCTGGCGCAGTTATCGCTGGCCTGGTAGCTTGCGGGATAATCATGGTAGCTCTTCATGTTTCTTCACAGGCAACGCAAGACATCAAGACAGGTTACATGACACTGACCTCACCACGAGCTATGGTCATCGGGCAGATCTTTGGTGTACTAATTGGTTCTATTATTAGCCCATGCATCTTTCTTGCCTTCCAAACAACGACCAAAGGAAAAGTTCCCATTGGATCGAATAAATCAGAATATCCATGTCCTTTTTCTGGACTCTTTCGTGCCATTGGGGAGATTGGCACGGGAGGTGTGAATAAGCTCCCTGACCACTGTGTTGCATTTTGCTTGGTTGCTTGTTGCATAACAATAGCCATAAACGTACTTATATGGGTATCTCAGAATAAAGGCTGGGCAATACAGATGTATATTCCTAGTATGACAGTGGTAGCATTACCATTTTTTGTCGGATCCTTCATCCCCATAGATATGAGCCTAGGCAGTGTACTGCTGATTATCTGGAATAAAATGAATAGCCAAAGTGCAGAGTTATTGTCATCAGCAGTTGCCGCAGGCTTGATATCTGGAGAAGGGCTATTTACTTTGCCATCAGCAATACTCAACATCATCAAGGTGCAGCCACCAATGTGCATGAAGTTCCTTCCTAGTGGAAAAGAAGTTGAGGTGGTGGATTCGTTCTTAAATAATTTAGGAACAGCCACAACGACATGAGAAATGTATTCTGATATTAAATTGCAGACTCTCTTCGAATATATTATTGCAAATGATGACATATTTTGTATCATGTAATTTAATTAGCCAAGTCACTACAGGAATCCGTATTATTTTCGTCGGCCTAAAACCGACGAAAATACAAGGAAAACCGACGAAAGTAGCTATTTTCATCGGTAAACCGATGAAAATAGACCGACGAAATTATGTTCACGAAAATACATGTATTTTCGTCGGCAACCGACTGCCGGAGAGGCTGACGAAAATAGTGGCCGTCTCCGCACCCGCTGACGTAGAGTCTGTATTTTCGTCGGCAATTTTCTTCTATTTTCGTCGGTTTAGACCGACGAAATTACTTTTTTAATTTTTTTTAAAAAATATAAAAACCTTATTTTTGTCGGTTTAGGCCGACGAAAATACTTTTAAAAAATTTTAAAAATTATAAAAAACCATGAATTTTCAAAAAGAGAGAGAAGAAACTGCACAACTATTAAAATACCAAGTGCAGGCATTGCTATGAAATACTAAGTTCTTTCACATATACAAATTATCGTGCCACATTTCTTAGGTTATGGGGTTCAGAATCAATAAAGCAAGGACCAGGTTGCATTTACAAAATTAAACAAGTCAATTAAAAATGATGTATCCTCCACATTTTTCATCTCCAAGCTTGAATTCATGGTCTAAAAACTTATATCGCAAACAATGTTCCAGTTACAACCCAGAATTTGATATTCTGAACCTAGTTTCACCTATCAAGGATAAGATGTCAACAAATGTATTGTAAGACATTTGTTTGTTAGTTATGAAAAAGATTACAATATGAGTCTATAACTGGCATTCTTTTCTTTTCTTTTTTTCTTTGACACAGAACTATGACGACCATTAAGTGGCACCAAACAAAAAAAAGAGGAAGATCATCCAACGACAGAATATCACAGCATCTAGCATAAAAAGCAACCACCAAAATAGCAGAATTTTGATAGATTAATATCTTGGAAGAGGAACAATGCAAAACTTCACAAATTACATCATTGATATGAATGCACCTAGGGTTACTGAGGCAGCCTCTCTAGGGCTAATTTCAAATGAAGATCATATCAGACATTTTTCCACTACTTCTAAAAATCGAGTAACTTAGTAGGTTGCATTTTGTGGTATGATCAGGCAAATAGCTTGCATTCACATCATTATCAAGGTGAATATAGTGAACAATGCAAAAACAGGACAATAGAACCTTGCCGATTCAACCCCATATTAAGCTGCTCCGCAATTAGCTGAACATTTGCTACCTCTGCTGTTGTAGAGCTTGTATGTCCTTGAGATGACAGAAAGAGTGGTCTTCGACAAGTTGGACAAGAATAACCCTCCATTAGTGCTGGATCCAACCTACATATAGCAACAAAATATATGTTGAAAAATTAAAAAGACAGCACCATTTTATGTAGATACATTTGATAGTAACATGAAACTCTTCAGGTAATTTACTAAGAAGATCAACAGAAGATCTCTCCACCATGACTTCACTCAAATGTTCTTTTCTTAAGAGGGACATTTACCATGTTTTCTGTATTCAATCACCAAACTCGCTTTGATAAAGATCGAACCAACTACAAAGTTTTCCCTAGTATGCACTACTCAGCAATATCAAAAATTGTCCTTCACACATCCCATTACAGAAACAAGAAAGTTTAGTTGACAGCAAAATCAGGACATTGGTCCCATAAGTTAATTTGGAATTCACAAGATTAAGTAACTAATTAATACGAACATATGGAGCATGTTCGCAACTACAGCATGTATTCCTCACAGGGACAGTAGGAGCACCATTTCCAGAGCACACAAACTAACAATTTAAAAGGTTTTCTTCATAGGAGAATACGAGCTATGAACTGAACTGCAGACTATCAAGTATCAATTGCAACATGATAAAAGGAACTCAGGACATACCAAGATTGTAAGAAAGCTAGATGAAATAAATGGTTGCAGTATAACTTTTTAGCTCGAGCCATTGGTCCTTAGGAGTTGCAAGAGCAATTAAAAAAAGAATAAGATACAAGCAGTCAAGCACCCTAGAGCTTCCAAATATATAGGAAATTATCTACCCTGCATATGGCACACTCATCATCATATTCGCAAATTTCAACATATGTAGCATCTGGAAGTGCTCCATCGAGTGAACCAAGTGCCTTCCGTAACTTGATATAAGTCTTAATCCGCTTCAAAAAAGAAACTATAAGAGCCTGTAAATGTTTTAAAAGGATACATATCAGTACATCATATTAAAAAAATCCATGAAAAGCTCAGTTTATCAATAGTTGCCAACAAGTGGATGTCTCACTTACACACATGTTCAATAGGAGAACTGCATCAATCAGATGAAATGCCATACCACTGAGCCAAAAAATCAACTTTGATGACCAATTTGCATTGTCATGTTTTTGCAAAAACTTACAAAATATAATGTTATGAAACTATTTTTGAAACAAATATACACATACCATTTTCATGGCCAAGCTAAATATTCACAGAGATGTTATTGGTCAAATTTAAACAGTTTGATTGCATGAATTCTAGGACAACACTTTTTTTGACCTCTAGGTTACCATCGTCAGGAAACAACCACAATAATTGTACAATACTACAACATATATTGCATGCACAACATTAGGATGCCAAGAAACTGTAAATGGGTCATCAGCTAATATAGGTGTGGAAAAGCATATTATCACCTACCGCTTGTTTATAAGATTTTTGGAAATCAAGATAGTCCACACCACTATCCATTAGATGTCGTTGCCAAATGTCAAATAACTGAAACCCATGCACCATGATAGACTGCCAAAAAAAACTATTTGAGAAAGGGCATGAATAGAATCATAAGTATCAAGTACATGCAGGTAAACCTTCATATATGTGACACTATGGTTTGGTGTGACATTATAGAAGGTGAAACTAGAGAATAAAACCTTTCGGCTTAGGGTTTTCTCGCATTTTTGGGCCGGTTGAAGTGTTATGTCGCCACGGAGTGTCGTAACCTTATTTAACGTGCATGATAAGGTTAATAACATTATGAGATGTGGAATTAAGGTTAAAACTATAGGATATGGAGGTTAATAGCTTTTAAAGGCGTTTCCGGGGTTTTGGGCCTTCCCGGGGGAGTTTGGGCCTTGGTGGGCTTTGGTGGGATGGAGTAGGTCTCCGTAACGGACTAGGATTGGGTGTGGGGGCTGGTAAAAGGGCTCCCCACCAGCCTTTTGGGCGTGCTCCCCCTGCCCTTGGGCGCCCCCACCTCTCCCTCCAAGCCCTAGCCGCCACCCCCACCTTCCCCTCTCCCTTCGTTGCGCCTCCACCTCCCCCATTGCTCCCCATTGCTCCCTATTGCACACCACCTCTCCTCCACCCCCTTGCTGCCCTAGGGTGACCTCCCCACCCCTGCATCCTCATGGATCCATCCGAGGAGCGAGGAGCGAGGAGCGAGGTGCGAGGAGCGAGGAGCGAGGAGCGAGGAGCGAGGAGATCGATTGGAGTTTTCGTGCGTCGGGCAAAGGTATGATCATGGGGCTCCTCGGGGATGAGCTAGGTACTGTTATTAGGGAGTTTATCAAGTTTTTAGATCAATTGGAGGCGCTGGATTTGAGTAATTTGGGTTAGATCTAGATGTTGCCACGTTTCTGTTTTCGGGCAGATTGAGCAGTCGAGCTAGGGTTCGCGTTTTTGCCAATTTAGAGTTCGAATCTGACTGTACGGAATTTTAAGAAGTTGTAGATAATTTCATTATCTTTCCGTGCATATAAAGAACGTTAAATTCTGCCCAGCCGTTTGAAAGGTATGACTGTTTTACCGAGCGTGTTAAAATCTGTGACGCGATTGGAACAGATCTCGGTAATCTGTAGATTAAACAACTTTAGAGGCCGAACCAGACTTTCCATATACCTAGAGAAAGATGGGAAATTTCCTAAGCTACGCGAGGGTGTACTCGTTTAATTCATTCGGAGTCCCAGAACTCAAGTTATGCTTTTTGCAAGGCTGCTGTCCCGTCGGGACAGAACCTCTGTTTTTAGGTTTTGCGAGTAGTGGGCAATGTCGGGTTAGATGGGGTTTTGCATACTGTTTTGTGGGTATGATTGTGAGTGTGTGATGCCTATGTGCAGGTGGTGTGACACCGGGAGTGCCCTCGACTTCCCACAAATCCGTCGCCCGCGGTTGAGGCAAGTGTGTTGTAATGTATAGCGGAATCGTAGGTTGCTTGTGGAGATTAGATGAAAGATTGAATACTTGCTATGATCACTTGCCATGCTTGCTGTTTTCCAATGATATATTGAGTATGATTATCATGATATGATGCTATGTGTCTATACTTATCATGATTCGATGCCATGTGTTTATGTGTACTATGACATGATGCCATATGTTTATGTACAAATGAGATATGATAATTGGCATAGTTGCATGCATGTCATGAGATGGGGCGAGGCGTTGAGAAAGTCATAACTAGTCCGGGGAAGGTCGGTGAGAAAGTTATGACTAGTCCGGAACGCCATTGAGTAAGACCTACATCGTGATTCCATCCACGTGGTGAATGGAAGCGAGGAGTAGGCACCCTCCATCTTCGGGATGGAATGGGGAAAAGGGTGCACGCCGACGGGTGTGTACTCAACCATACCGGTATGAGTTTCCAAGGAGACATGAGCATTGCATTACATCGCATACATATTGATGATGACAATGTTAAGTGTTTATGAATAAGATGATTTACATGATGGGAGATGTTATTGCCATGTTGTTGTTCTTGTTGTCCATTGCAATATGCTTGCTGAGTTTCGAACTCACGCTTGTGTTTTCTTGTTGTTTTTGGTACCATGAGATCGGTGTGGTTGGGTGGAACCACCGGGTCTCTTTCTCTCTTCTTCTTCGTCGGACTGTTTCTTGTTTTTCGGGGAACCTCCTTCTACACTGTCTTCTTCCCCGGTTTATAGGGCAGGCCTGGGAACATGCCCATATTGATTGGCCTTCTTTTTCTTTATTATTTCTTGCCAAGGGCTAACCTGAATTTTTTATTGAATCACGTCTCTCATATGTTGGGTTTTTTGCCCTCTGTTCGTACACCTTTTATAGGGGTTCGACGGGAATTTCACTTGTGTTGGGGTCTCAGATTGCCTGGACACGTCATTGTGTACTCGGGAGGAGTTGTTGGGGGGTGTAAGACCTTTGGAGATTGGCACTAGGTTTACTTCAGAGGGAGACATCGCTGGGAGTGATTTCCTCCGGTTTCCTCCCCCGCCACGGAAGGGGACTTCCCCTCGTTGCGGAGGGGGGGGGGAAGGGGCAATTTTAATCCATCACCCCCTTTTACCGGGGGATGATCTCCTAAGGTACGGACTTATGGCTCTATCGGAGGAAGAGGTTGACGTTTATAAATCCGTTCACGTGGGCCATTAGATACGGGGGCTTCGTTTAGCTAGCCGAGGGGGAGGGATGAGCCTGGCCGGTCCACCACACTAGCCCCTCATGTCAGCGGGTAGATGTCGTTCTGCTCGCTGGGATGTAATAGTAAACGTCTTTTTTTTTTGCACATATCCTGTGGAGATAGGGTTTTTTGACGGTAGTGAGGTTCCTTTTCTTTTGCTCCGCATTTCGTCCGTTTTCTTTTCTCATTCGTGTTCTCCTCTGGCATCTGTCTTCCTGATCTTCCACCAACCTAGATCTCCATGGGTCCTAGGCGCCCTCCAAAGATAAAGCCGGTTTTGAGCAAGGAGGATGCCGTGGGATTATCCCCCATTTTGGGGCGGTCGGCGTTGAGTTCTGCCGATCTCGACGCATTAGCAGCTGATTTCGGGGTGATACGCCCTTCCATGCGCCTCCCTGGTGATGAGGAAGCCCCACAGCCTCAGGCGAATGAAGCAGTGGTATTCGCGGCGTTTCTCGAAGCGGGGCTTCGCTTCCCATCCGCCCCTCTATTGGCGTCAGTACTCCGGGTTTTCCATGCAGAACTTTCACAGCTTACCCCTAACGCTATTGTGCGATTGGCAGTGCTGGAATGGGCGTTCCGTCCGGCTGGGATCCACTTGACAGGGCGCTTGTTTTCTCTCATAGAAGATGCGTTTTGGCAACCGAAACAACAGAAAACAGGGAACGAAGGCCGCAAGTCGTGTTTTGGTTCTCTGAATTTTCAGACGAAGAGGTCCCTCATAAAGGAAATCCCAGTAGCGGCCGCTAAGGGGAAATGGGATTCAGGATGGATGTCACGGTGGTATTATCAAATTCTCGTGGGCACAGACTCTTCCCTCCATACTTCGATGGGTCCAGTCCGCGCGATTCGATCCCCTAATTGGAGCGCGACCACGGAGGAAATTGGATATCTGGATTATCTGAAGGCTCTTCGTGCCCAGAGTACAATGCGAGACTTGGTGGAGGAATATTGTCTATGTCGTATCGACCCTTTGGCCAGGAGCTCCACCGTTACTCTGGAGCGGTCGTTGGGAGGCACGGTGTCCGTGATTCGACTGAGGGTACAAGACACAGGCGGCGGCGGCGAGAGATTGGCTCATAAGCTTCGGGCCCTTGCCAAGCAATGGAGTATGAGGTCGCTATGAGCGCTATAGGGTCACCCGATGCTCGTTTATCGATCAGGCGCCAAGGCGCCTCATCCCCGAGGGTCAGTTGGTTCTCCCCGTCCGGCCAAACGAGCGAGGTTAACTCGTGTGGCGCTGCCCCAAGCTGCTGCCACTTCGGGTGGGAGCGAGGATTTGGGGGATGATGACGACGAGGATGCGGATTGGGGTGCAGAGGAATCCAGCGACGAAGGTGATTCCTCCGGCTCTGTGGCGGTTACGTCTCTCCTGCCACTGCCCCCTTCGGATTCTGTGGATGCGGTGGGGCCCTCCGAAATGCTTCCCTTGGCTGTTGCGGGCGAGCCCTCAAATATGCCATCCGTCCCGGATACGAGTTTTCCCGAGACCACATCAAGTCCATTTCTTTGTGGGGGGTTCCCTCGGCCCTCACACTTGACTCTTCCGTTGATGTGCATGTTGGCGGGGGTCAATCCCCCAGGTACTCATTTCTAGGGATTCCCGGAGTGGAGACTATCGATGTGTATGACGAGGATGATGGTGATTCTCCGGCTGCAGAGTGCGCACGGGGGCAACTTGAAGGTGTAGCCATCCCCGCGACAGGGGAGACTCGGGGTTTGCGGCTAAACATTTCCACTCCTGACACCCCCACCGGGGGAGAAGGTCTTACTCCTGACACTTTTCCCGCCAGCTCGTTAGGGTGCGATGTCCTTTCAGGTTTTGACGAAGTTGATGCAGGAGGTAATAATGCGGAGGAGGCGGGGGCTTTAAAACCGTTGGAGCAGGTCCAAACTGGAGCGCTTGCCACTCCTTCGCCTATCGCGGAGGAGGAGGATCCAGAACCTCCGATTCCAAGTACTCAAGGCGTCCCCCCTCCGGGTGGAGGGATTTTACCTTCGAACCAACCAACCCCTGCGGGTGATGTGGGCTCCTCTTTTGTCCGCTTTGATTTGTTGGATTTTTCAGCCTCAGATTTTGAGAGGGGGCGGCTGTATCTCCGTCTTTAAGAAAGATGCGCGCGGCTTTTTCTCCTTACAATAAGTCCGTGGCCTTATTTGAGGAAGTTAATGACCTTTCTCTTTGTGAGATCTCGATGGATCATCATTTAAAGGTACCTTCCCTTTTGAGCTTATTTTACTGGTATCTGTGTCCTTCAACGCCCTTCTTCATTCCTTCTCCATTTTTAGGGGGCTGTTCTCGCTTCGGAGATATCGCGTCGATTTCGGACGTACTTGGGCCAGTTTAACAAGGGGGTCCAGGATTGCGATGCCGCGAAGGAATGGGTAGCGGAACTAGAAGCGGAGAAGGCTAATCTTTCAAGGGCACTTCAGGACTCCAAGGACTCGTTGGCTAAGGTGCAGGCCGAAGCATCTCAAAGTCGGGATTTGGCTGCGAAAAACGCAGAGCTAGAGGGGGTAATTTCCCTGATGCGGGACCGTCTCGCCGAAGAGGAGCGAGCTCGCATGGCGGCGGAGCGGAACGAGAAGAAGAACGATGATCGAATAGAGGAATTGAAAAACCTATTGGTGGTTGTAGAAGAGGGCAAGAACATGTTGAAGAAGCAAATGGAAGAATTCCCCTCTCAACTCGCAATGGCGCGGAGCGAGGTTCAAGCTCATCTTTGTAACGCACAACGAGCGGAGGAGCGTCACGACATGATTCGGAAGGAATTGGAATCCGTTGTCTCGGGGATTCACGGGGCTACGGAGGCCTTCCTTCAGCAGCTCCCTCGGTTCGGTATTGATGCAGCTCCGAGTCGTATCCCCTCCTCCAGCCTGGAAGCTGTCTCCTTCCTTGAGAAATCTACTAAGATTTTTTGGGATTCAGCGCTGACCTTCGGCGATTACTGCGCGAGACTGGGCTCCGTCAAAACTGCTCAGTTATTGGAGGCGAAGGGATGTACTGTAACACCCCAAAAATTTTGCTTTCCTTAAATTCATGTGTGGTTTGGCACTTTGGTGGATTTTTGGAATTTTCTGGAATTTATTTGGATTTATTTGGAATTTATTTGAATTTATTCCATTTTGAAATAGTTAAGGAATTTAATTTTGCAAATAAAATTTTGTGGGAAATATTTTATTTGAGTCCAAAATGATCCAAAGTATTTTCGAATTTTTAAGAATTTTTCGAGTCATTTGCTATTTTTAATGAATTAAATGAATTATCGGAATTATTTTAAATATTAAATCGCTGGAAATTCAACTCGGTCGAGTATCGTTTCATCCGATCGAAGTCGAAACCCGAAGTCGGACTCGAGTCCGAAGCCGATGACTCGACCAAACCGGCTCCTAATCCTAAGCGATCCGGCCGTTGGATCAAGATCCAACGGTGAGATCCGCCGTCTGATTCGATAAAGTCCGGCTCGGACCGTCGCGGCGCTGGCAATGGTGGCCGTTGATCGGACACGTGTACGGCCGCGGGTCGTCGTCTTCGCCCGAGTCCGGATCGGACCATGCCGCCGCCGTCCTCCGCCGCATCCGTTAGGGTTACGGATTGAGCGCGGAAGCCGAGGCTATTTAAAGCCCGGGTCCTGCCCCGAGAACCGCCGTGACCCCGCGCTACTTTTGCCCTAGCTCGCTAAACCCTAGCAGCCGCCGCTTGCCCGGGATTGCTCGCCGGAGTAGCACGCGTGAGACACCGCTGTTTTAAATCGATTTCCGCCACGCCGCTCTCCGGCGACATCAAGCCCAGACCAACATCCCCACGTCACCGCGCTGGGAGTGCCAATCTTCACGCGTCGGAGCTGCGGATCGCCGCGTGGGAGGTCGTCGCTCGCCTCCGGTGCCCAAGTCTCGCCAGCGCCATCGCCGGACTCGCGAGCTCGGTGAACCGTCGAGATCGAATCGAGCGGTTGAGGTGAGCCCACGTTCTATCCCAAACCCTGGAAACCGGATCGAATGCGGACCGTTGGATCAAGATCCAGCGGCTCGAGATCCGCCGCGTTAACCTAAGCGAGTAAAGCCTAGATCCAATCTGGCGTTGATTTTCAAATCAACGGCCGAGATTGCGCCACGTGTGCCTAACGCACCCAGCGTGTGGCGCGTGTCCACGACACGCTGGCCCGCATGTCGGTGGGCCCACACGTCGGCACCGCGTTTGCGTGAGACCCCGACCGGCAGGTGGGTCCCATCTCGCCGCCTCACCCGAGCCGTGGGACCGGGTCCACTGTGGACCGAATCGCCGCGGGCCGAGCCCATGAGCCGGCCGACGCCAGCCAGCCAATCGAGAGCCGACAGCGTGTCCATCTTGACGCAATAATTAATTTCCGAAAAAGAAAATGATTTATTAATTCGAAATAATGATTTCAGATTTTGTTTCAAACTTCAAACGCTTATAACTTTTGCGTTTCAACTCCGATTTGAGTGATTCAAATTTCTAAATTTGTATAAAAATGAGATCTACCTAAATATGAATTTTATTTAATTTTTGGACTAAAGTTTTTCTCTGCAAAATTATTTAATTGATTATTTAAACTTTAAATAATCATAACTTTTGCGTTTTAACTCCGAATTTGACGATTCCAGTTTCTAAAAATCCAGAAAATTATGTTCTCTCTGTTTATGGATTTTATTTGGAGTTTTGGGATGTTTTTGCCTATTGTTTATTTGCGTATTTGCTATTTACACGCTTTACGAGTAGACGTTGAAGTGCCAAGGATTCAAGGAGAAGTGTTGACTCAGGATCCAACTCAAGACCAAGAGCAAGTACTTTTTGAAGGCAAGTTGTGCTTTGACCATGTTGATCCTATTTCGAAACTTATTTTGATTTAAACTATTGCATGCTAGTTCAATTAGAAAGATACTTTGTTTAAACATGGGGGTTAGATAAGTACCAATTTGTTGTATGACACCTTGATTATTTAAGTATGTGCCATGACCCTTGTCACCCTAGTTGTGGATTACTAGTTGGACATTATTAAATTGCCAACATGGGTTATAGACCGTTGTAGTATACTGCTTAGACACCTTTCGTGCTCATGACATGGTTTTGGACAATCAAATGTTAATATTGACTTAATGATATCTGAACCTGTTTTGGAAAAGTATCATGTGATGTTGATGGCACGTGGTGCATGGTAATCAAGCGGGGTTTGATAAACGATTTTCGGCCGGCATGTGGCAAGAGTAATCAGGTGGGCGGTTGTGGCATTGGGGATGTTGATTTGGTTCTTCGGGTAGTCTTGCCCTGGTCATCCTAAGGACTTAACCTTGCAAGCCTTTGAACTGGGTCTAACGTGCAACCACATGTCCGGAATGGGACGGACCTAGTTGACTAAGTTGCTAATAACGTACCTGTGGGACCTCGGAGGTCAACTACACCCTTTGTGTAAGTTGTATGCGGGGAGCGTCTGGCCGAGGCCAGTACCCATCTAACGGTTGATTGGCCTAGACTTCGCCTTAGCGAAGGGAAGGGTTAGTGCTTAATAACCTGGAGGACCACTTGTATTGTTAGAGGTTTCGAAAGACTTTGTTCACTGAACTCGCCTTTGTGGTGTTTGACTGTATCTTGTGGGTAAAGTGCATAACCTCTGCAGAGTTTAGAATCTATTCGAATAGCCGTGTC
The DNA here is from genome assembly GCA_036346355.1 of Rhipidocladum racemiflorum. Taxonomy (NCBI): domain Eukaryota; kingdom Viridiplantae; phylum Streptophyta; class Magnoliopsida; order Poales; family Poaceae; genus Rhipidocladum; species Rhipidocladum racemiflorum. The sequence continues at coordinate 52,170,751 of CM070577.1, read as the reverse complement.
CGCGGTATTGGACATCGCTCGGGAATTACAGTCAAGGGTTAGATTTTCTCAAAAATAACTTTGGTTTGAAAGTTGGGTTGGTTTAATAATGAAGATGATAGAAATGTGGTTTAGGATGGGGAAAATGTTTATTGAACTTCTTGAAAAGTTATTTATGCTTTACTTATTTCTACTGCTTTCGAATCTACTTATATTACTTTTCAAATGCTGTTTACTGCAAATAAACCTTGAGCTATTCCTTTGTACCAAGCCATGCATATAGTATATTAGCTTGCATTCTCAGTGCATGACTTGCCGAGTACCAAGTACTCACCCTTGCCTCAACACAACACCGGTTGAAGAGGAGACTACGCCCGGCTTCAAGGAGGAATTCCAAGAGGATCCGTCTACTTAGGGATGCGAGCCCGGTCGATTGCCTGTGGTATCTTTGGATGGCGCCACGATGTTACCTTCGTTGTTTTTCCGCAGCTATTATTATTTTTCTCTGAATAAGTTTCGCCTTGCGAGGCGTACATTTGTAACTTGGCCATAAGGTCGAGTAACCACTTTGGTTATTTTAATAAAGTACTTTGATAATATCGAATGGTATGATTGTGATATTTACCAATGTTAAGACTGTGTGCACTAGCGCGTTCCTGGACTAGTGCTGAATACACAGAGGGTCCGGATTTGCAAATTCGGGGTCCCGACAGAGGTGGTATCAGAGCCATACTTGACTGTAGGCTCAACCCTAGCTAGAATGGTCGTAGTGAGGATAAAACCTATTTTCTAAAAGCTAAAAAAAATTGTCAAGATAAGAAATGACATCTCGACTTATCCCCTTCTCTCTTTTCTTGTCTCTTGCTGAAATTTTCCCTTACCTTGTCACAATTTAAAAATTCCGAGTTATTACGTAAAGCACTCTTGTGACAGATGGAGGAAGAGTTCAACTACGTTGATCTGGGAGTTGGTCACGCTGCAGAACTTTGGCATATGCTACAGACTCTCGGAGATTTTGAGAAGCCCCAATACCAAGTGGAAGTGATCAGACAAGCGGGATTGATCAAGGCTTGTGACGTGAGGATTGAGGTACCTGCTAGGAAAAGGGCCAGGCAATCGCTCGATACACCCGCCAGAGATCTACAATGCGGATGGGTATCCAAGAAGTATCACAACGAGCAATGCGGCACATTACCCGTATCTACGCCAGAGAATTGAGAGCACGGTGTTCCGTTATCATCCGGCGCAGCGATAACCTTCTTGACCCGAAGGCGATTCGTGATGAGGATGCCACGGTTACACGCTTGGCACGATTTGTCGTCGCCAGGAGGATGTACTAGATAATACAAGCAAGGAGCTACGAAGGCCCGCAAGGAGATCACGGCAGAGAAGAACAGATGGCGGGAAGCTCAAGAGTATGTGGCACACCTTCTACGAAGGATTGACGAGTTGGAGATGACCTTGTACGGACCGGACCCGAGCGATTTCGAGCTACACGAGCGAGATCCAGAGGAGTCGATCTCGATGAGGACATCGCTTCTTCGACTACCACAGAGGACACGATTGCCGGACATGGCGATCGTTTGGCGCCTATGCCACAAAGACCCGTACCCAGGCCGTGGAGGTTTTCTCGATGAGTGAGCATAGGTTCTATAGTGAGACTCCTTCGCCGAGTCGCGTCATAGAAGAAAGAGTCACCCTTTAGGCGTTAGACTCCAGAATTAGTTCGATTTGGATTTGCTTTGTTTGCTAAGTGTGCAGTATGTGTTGCAAGGCCCTTAGGCATTGTAAGCAGCCATACCAAGTTATTAATAATAAAGTTGGACCTTAAAGTTACACCTTTCGCCCCGCATAAGTTCCATATTACTTGTCTATTCTTGTTTCCCTCTCATCTCTAAACCTAGAGCAAACCGATGATGGTGAACACCCGTGGAAACTTTGGAAGCAATGGGAGTGGTTCTCGCCCAGAAAACCCCAATGATGGAGCACCAGACCGCCATCGGATATGCAGAATTTCGAGCTTTTCTTGCTGCCCAGACTCGATTGATGCATGCTATGATGCAACAAATGCAGCACGTCCTTTGCCAGGCCATCGCTAATCAAGTTAATCGGGGACCACGCCGAATACAAGACTATCGAGTTCATGAGAACTCACCCACCCACTTTCTCTGGGAATGCCAATCCATTGGAGGCCGATGATTGGTTAAGATCAATCGAGAGGAAGCTACACATAGCTCAATGCATAGGAAATGAGAAGGTACTCTACGCTTCTCATCACCGGAAGGAACAACCGCCGAATGGTGGGAGAACTTCGTGCTACGGAAGAGAACCCTCAAGATATCACTTGGGAAGAGTTCACACCTGCATTCCGACAAAGATCACGTGCTGAAGGAATCATGGACCTTAAGAAGGAGGAGTTGAGCATCAAGCAAGGTAATCAGCCAGTGGCCGACTACCTGAACAAGTTCACACAGCTAGCACGCTACGCACCTAAGGATGTAGCGACAGATAAATCCAGACAGTCTCATTTTATGAAGGGACTTAACTCAGGATTGCAAGTAGGGTTGATCACCCACACCTTTCCAGATTTCCAAGAGTTGGTGAATAAGGCACTTATTCTTGAGGACAAGCGCAAGGAACTGGATGAGAACAGGAAGCGCAGGATGCAACAAAGAAGGATCACGCCAGTGGAACGCCAATACGCGAGAGTTGCACCAAATCAATTCTTCAGATTCCAACCACGAATGCGACAAGGACACCATCCTCTGCACCAAGACCTGCCAATCGTAACTACTGCACCCGGCCCCGCTAGAAACACTACTCTAGGCAACAAGAAGGAACAAGTGAGACGCCGCTACAAGCTGCAACGAGCCAGGACACTTTGCCAACAGCTTGTCCAAAGAAGACAAAGCAGGAGTGACCCGATTCGCTTCAATCTAGGAACCACCTCGCCTAGGACGCCAAAGATCAGAGCCACACCCCAGGCCGTGGTGAGAGGCCGAGTCAACCATGTCACCGCAGATGCACTGCAGAATGCTACGGACGTCGTCTTGGGTAAGTTACTTGTTAACTCAAGATGCACTGCGATTTTGTTTGACTGGAGCTTCGCATTCGCTTGTTTCGCAAGGCTTTGCTACTAGAAATGATTTGAGGATTGCAAGACTTAAGTGCACGCTTAGTTCAAACCCCTGGTTCCGAACTCCGAGCGAAAGTAGAATGTTCCGGTGAGAATACTGATAGGTGGAATAGAGTTCCTAGCAAACCTTATAATTTTGGAGACCCAGACCTTAGACGTCATATTGGGAATGGATTGGTTATCCAAGCACAAGGTCGTATTGGATTGTGGACGAAGGACTATCTCGATTGAGAGCCCGTGTGGGAAGAAAGTGGAATTTCAAGCCACTGCGATTAGAGATGGACAGCTTGATGGTTAACAGTACCAAGGCAATCGGCATAGAGGATGTCTCAAAGAGTGAATGAGTACCCGATGTTTTTCCCGAAGATCTACCTGGTATGCCGCTGCAGGCAGGACATAGAATTTGTAATAGAGCTTGTACCTGCACAAAGACCGATAGCAAAGAGACACTATCGGATGTCTACCGAGGAGTTGGTAGAAATGAAGAAACAGCTAGAAGAGTTAATGGAGAAAGGATTTATCAGACCGAGTTCGTCGCCGTGGGGAGCACCAGTTTTGTTTGTCAAGAAGAAGGACGGAAGTTTCAGGATGTGCATTGACTACCGTGCACTCAATGAAGTCACCGTGAAGAATAAGTATCCGCTACCCAGGATTGATGATTTGTTTGATCAGTTGAGAGGAGCCGGAGTTTTCTCCAAGATTGATCTGAGGTCGGGATACCATCAGTTGAAGATCCGATCAGAAGATATTCCGAAGACTGCATTCTCGTCAAGATATGGACATTACGAGTTTACGGTTATGTCCTTTGGGCTGACGAATGCGCCAGCTTATTTCATGAATATGATGAATAAGGTGTTCATGGAATATTTGGACAAGTTTGTCGTCGTGTTCATAGACGATATCCTAATCTACTCCAAGACAGAGGATGAACATGCCGAACACTTAAGGCGAGTTTTGGAAAAGCTGAGGGAACAGCAACTTTTCGCCAAGTTCAGCAAGTGTGATTTTTGGAAGGACAAGGTGGAGTTTCTTGGACATGTAATGACCGCAGAAGGAGTCGCCGTAGATCCAAGCAAAGTAGAAGCTGTGTTACATTGGGAGCACCAAGACTCGTGACCCAGATTCGGAGTTTCCTTGGAATGGCAGGATACTACCGCCGTTTCATCGAAGGCTTCTCGACAATTGCGAAACCTCTTACGCAATTGCTGAAGAAGGAGAAGAAGTTTGCATGGACGCCAGAATGTGAGAAAGGATTTCAGGAGCTGAAGAAGCGATTGACATCAGCACCGGTGTTAGTTCTACCGGATGTTGCTCAAGGCTTCGATATTTATTGTGACGCATCGCGCCAAGGACTTGGATGTGTGCTGATGCAGAATGGAAAGGTTGTTGCTTATGCATCAAGGCAGTTGAGGCCGCATGAGGAGAATTACCCGACACATGACCTAGAGTTAGCTGCCGTAGTGCATGCCTTGAAGATATGGCGTCACTATCTGATTGGAAACAGATGTGAAGTATATACGGATCATAAGAGCCTTAAGTACATATTCACCCGATCGGACCTGAATATGAGGCAAAGGAGATGGTTAGAGTTGATCAAAGACTATAATGTTGGAATCCATTACCATCCCGGGAAGGCCAACGTAGTAGCCGATGCTCTGAGTCGGAAAAGCCATACCGTGAGTACGTTGATAGCCACGAATCAGGATGAGTTATGCCTGGAATTTCAGAGAATGAGGATTGAGGTGGTACCCAACAGATTCTTGGCCACATTGGAAGTAAAGCCTACCTTAGAGGATCAGATCCGAGAAGGACAAAAGGATGATGACAAGATCCGCAGGATTAAGTTCATCAAGGAGGAAGGCAAGGCAGAGGACTTCAAGTTGGATGAGCAAGGCACGTTGTGGATGAAGGATCGCATTTGTGTGCCTAACAAGAGGGAGTTAAAGCAACTGATTCTGGAAGAAGCCCATGACTCTAAGTACTCAATTCATCCTGGAAGCGCCAAGATGTATCAGGATCTGAAGGAGAGATTCTGGTGGCCGAGTATGAAACGTGAAGTTGCCGAGCATGTTGCATTGTGCGACGTATGCCAGAGAGTCAAGGCAATGCATCAGAGACCAGCAGGATTGCTACAACCGCTGAAAATACCTGAGTGGAAGTGGGAGGAAATCGGAATGGATTTCATTACCGGTTTGCCGAAGACTCAAGGAGGTTATGACTCCATATGGGTTATAGTGGATCGCTTGACTAAAGTAGCCCATTTTATCCCCGTGAAGACCACTTACTCGGGAGATAAATTAGCAGAATTATACATGATCAGGATTGTCTGTTTGCACGGAGTGCCAAAGAGGATTGTATCGGAATTTGGTAGCCAATTTACCTCAATGTTATGGAATATGTTGCATGAAGCCATGGGAACCCGTTTGAACTTCAAGATCTGACTTATCATCCACAGACGGACCAGACCAGGCCAGAAAGAGTCAACCAGATCTGGAGGATATGTTGATAGCTTGTTCATTATATTATGCTACTTATTTGTATAAGAATTTACCGTATGCCGAGTTATGTTACAAAAATAGTTATAAGGCTAGTTTACGATGTCACCTTTTGAGGCCTTTGTATGGGCGACCTGTCGGACGCCATTGAATTGGAATGAGACCGTGGCGCCGTGTCTTTGGGCCTGATATTCTTCAAGAGGTGAAGAGCGGTCGCCATGATTAGGGAAAGGTTGAAGATAGCCCAATCTCGAGAAGAGTTATCTTGACAATCGTCGCCGAGACTTGAGTTTTGAACCGTAAGACTTTGTATACCTCGAGTTACGCCTCTCAGGGAGTTAAGAGGTTCCATGCAAAAGGGAAACTCGCACCGTTATGTTGGACCATTTAAGATTTTGAGTCGCAGAGGCGGTTGCTTATCACCGGAGTTGCCACGATGCGTTGGCAGGAGTGCATGATGTATTCCATGTGTCCCAGTTGAAGAAGTGCCTCCGAGATCCTGAGGAACAGACACCGCTAGAGTTAATTGAGTTGCAAGAGGACTTGACTTATAAGGAGCATCCTGTGAGGATTCTGGACACAATGGATCGAAAAACTAGAAACAAGTCAACCCGTTTCTGTAGAGTTCAGTGGAGCAACCATGAAGAAAGCGAAGCGACTTGGGAGCGCGAAGAGGATTTGAAGAAAGAGTTTCCAAACCTATTCCTTTAGTAAGCCCTGAATCTCGGGGACGAGATTCTATTAAGGGGGGGAGGTTTGTAACACCCCAAAAATTTTGATTTCCTTAAATTCATGTGTGGTTTGGCACTTTGGTGGATTTTTGGAATTTTCTGGAATTTATTTGGATTTATTTGGAATTTATTTGAATTTATTCCATTTTGAAATAGTTAAGGAATTTAATTTTGCAAATAAAATTTTGTGGGAAATATTTTATTTGAGTCCAAAATGATCCAAAGTATTTTCCAGATTTTTCTCGAATTTTTCTCGAAGTCATTTGCTATTTTTAATGAATTAAATGAATTCGGGAATTATTTTAAATATTAAATCGCTGGAAATTCAACTCGGTCGAGTATCGTTCATCCGACCGAAGTCGGAACCGAAGTCGGACTCGAGTCCGACCGAGCGATTGACTCGACCAAACCAGCTCCTAACCCTAAGCGATCCGACCGTTGGATCAAGATCCAACGGTGAGATCCGCCCGTCGGCTCGATCAAGTCCGCTCGGACCGTCTTGCGCTGGCAATCGTGGCCGTTGATCGGACACGTACGGCCGCTGGTCGTCGTCTTCGCCCGTCCGGATCGGACCATGCCGCCGCCGCCCTCCGCCGCATCCGTTAGGGTTACGGATTGAGCGAAGCCGAGGCTATTTAAAGCCGGTCCTGCCAGAACGCCCGTGACCAGCGCTACTTTTGCCCTAGCTCGCTAAACCCTAGCGGCGCCGCTTGCCGGGATTGCTCGCCGGAGTAGCACGCGTGAGACACCGCTGTTTTTAAATCGATTTCGCGGCCGCCGCTCTCCGACGACATCAAGCCCAGGACCAACATCCCCACGTCACACCGCGCTGGGAGTGCCAATCTTCATGTCGGGCTGCACGGATACGCCGCGCGTGGGAGGTCGTCGTCTCGCCTCCGGTGCCCAAGTCTCGCCGCGCCATCGCCGGACTCGCGAGCTCGGTGAACCGTCGAGATCGAATCGAACGGTTGAGGTGAGCCCACGTTCTATCCCAAACCCTGGAAACCAGATCGAATCTGGACCGTTGGATCAAGATCCAACGGCTCAGATCCGCCGCGTTAACCTAAACGAGTAAAGCCTAGATCCAATCTGGGCCGTTGATTTTCAAATCAACGGCCGAGATTGCGCCACGTGTGCCTAACCGCACCCACGCGTGTGAGCGCGTGTCCCTGACACGCGGGCCCCGCATGTCAGTGGGCCCACACGTCAGCCGCGTTTGCGTGAGACCCCGCACTGACAGGTGGGTCCCATCTGCCAGTCTCACCCGAGCCGTGGACCGGGTCCACCGTGGACCGAACCGCGCCGTGGGCTGAGCCCATGAGCCGGCTGACGTCAGCCAGCCAATCAGGAGCCGACGCGTGTCCATGCTGACGCAATAATTAATTTCCGAAAAAGAAAATGATTTATTAATTCGAAATAATGATTTCAGATTTTGTTTCAAACTTCAAACGCTTATAACTTTTGCGTTTCAACTCCGATTTGAGTGATTCAAATTTCTAAATTTGTATAAAAATGAGATCTACCTAAATATGAATTTTATTTAATTTTTGGACTAAAGTTTTTCTCTGCAAAATTATTTAATTGATTATTTAAACTTTAAATAATCATAACTTTTATGCTTTAACTCCGAATTTGATTTATTCCAGTTTCTAAAAATCCAGAAAATTATGTTCTCTCTGTTTATGGATTTTATTTGGAGTTTTGGGATGTTTTTGCCTATTGTTTATTTGCGTATTTGCTATTTACACGCTTTATGAGTAGACGTTGAAGTGCCGGAAGGATTCGAAGGAGAAGTGTTGACTCAGGATCCAACTCAAGACCAAGAGCAAGTACTTTTTGAAGGCAAGTTGTGCTTTGACCATGTTGATCCTATTTCGAAACTTATTTTGATTTAAACTATTGCATGCGAGTTCAATTAGAAAGATACTTTGTTTAAACATGGGGTTAGATAAGTACCAATTTGTCAGTATGACACCTTGATTATTTAAGTATGTGCCATGACCCTTGTCACCCTAGTTGTGGATTACTAGTTGGACATTATTAAATTGCCAACATGGGTTATAGACCGTTGTAGTATCTTGCTTAGACCACTTACGTGCTTATGACATGGTTTTGGACAATCAAATGTTAATATTGACTTAATGATATCTTGAACCTGTTTTGGAAAAGTATCATGTGATGTTGATGGCACGTGGTGCATGGTAATCAAGCGGGGTTTGATAAAGCGATTTCGGCCAGGGCATGTGGCAAGAGTAATCAGGTGGGCCGGTTGTGGCATTGGGGATGTTGATTTGGTTCTTCGGGTAGTCTTGCCCTGGTCATCCTAAGGACTTAACCTTGCAAGCCTTTGAACTGGGTCTAACGTGCAACCACATGTCCAGAATGGGACGGACCTAGTTGACTAAGTTGCTAATAACGCACTGTGGGACCTCGGAGGTCAACTACACCCTTTGTGTAAGTTGTACGAGGGAGCGTCTGGCCGAGGCCAGGTACCCATCTAACGGTTGATTGGCCTAGACTTCGCCTTAGCGAAGGGAAGGGTTAGTGCTTAATAACCGGGGAGGACCACTTGTATTGTTAGAGGTTTCCAAAAGGACTTTGTTACTGAACTCGCCTTTGTGGTGTTTGACTGTATCTTGTGGGTAAAGTGCATAACCTCTGCAGAGTTTAGAATCTATTCGAATAGCCGTGTCCGCGGTATTGGACATCGCTCGAATTACACTAAGGGTTAGATTTTCTCAAAAATAACTTTGGTTTGAAAGTTGGGTTGGTTTAATAATGAAGATGATAGAAATGTGGTTTAGGATGGGGAAAATGTTTATTGAACTTCTTGAAAAGTTATTTATGCTTTACTTATTTCTCGCTTTCGAATCTACTTATATTACTTTTCAAATGTCAAGTTTCGCAAATAAACCTTGAGCTATTCCTTTGTACCAAGCCATGCATATAGTATATTAGCTTGCATTCTGTTCATGACTTGCTGAGTACCAAGTACTCACCCTTGCCTCAACACAACACCAGTTGAAGAGGAGACTACGCCAGCTTCGGAGGAGGAATTCCAAGAGGATCCGTCTACTTAGGGATGAGAGCCCAGTCAGTTGCCTGTGGTATACTGGATGGCGCCACGATGTTACCTTCGTTGTTTTTCCGCTGCTATTATTATTTTTCTCTGAATAAGTTTCGCCTTGCGAGGCGTACATTTGTAACTTGGCCATAAGGTCGAGTAACCACTTTGGTTATTTTAATAAAGTACTTTGATAATATCGAATGGTATGATTGTGATATTTACCAATGTTAAGACTGTGTGCACTAGCGCGTTCCTGGACTAGTGCTGAATACACAGAGGGTCCGGATTTGCAAATTCGGGGTCCCGACATGTACTCATATCTGCGAGCACTTCGGTTTTTCTTCTGCTGCTCCGTCGTTACCAGGGTTCGGAGATATCCCTTCGTCGGGGAAGCCTTCCTCCGCCGCATCCCGGCTATCGTCAAGCTTTATGTCAGATTTCTGGAAGCAGCACGGAGAGCCCACTGCGAGGGAGTCGGTGCGTCGAGCTCGTGCTGTAATGCGCGACTCAGGGAAAAGCAAAGAGAAGCCGCCTCCTTATTAGCTCGTGTATCTTTGTGTGAGGGAATTTTTGTAGACACTCGAATTAAATTTCCCATTTTATCAAATGACTATGCGTGTTCGTTCGCTCCACGGGTCCCCTCGTCCGAAAAGCGTTTAATTTCTCCCGACGGAGACCAGACGTCAGTGACGAGTGTTAGAGGGACTTAATGACTCGGTGAACTTCTCGAGGGACGTGGGGATGCCTAGGCTTCCCGCGTTCTTATTTAACTCTGGCCTTTTTGCCTTCCTCGCCTACCTTGTTAGTTTCAGAGTAGACGATCGCTCTCTACCCCTGTTCTCCCTTGCTTTTTCAATGGCTGACATCCCCGGGGAAGTCATGGAAGAAGACCCTATTTTTGCCAACCTGGATGAGGGGCCACCTGTGGCAGAGATCCCGCTGCTGCTGGGGGAGGAGGGAGCCCCTATCATGGTTCTTGATCTTCCGGGTGACGCTCTCGCTCCCGGGGGTCTTCCAGTCGCCAACGATCTCGAGGCCTTCATTGAAGGTCTATGGGCGGATTTCGACATGATAATGGCCGCAGAGGAGGCCCTTGCCAGAGACCTCGCCAACCTCGACATATTGATCGGGATGGTGCGCGAGTCTTTGGAAGCCAAGGATGCCCTCGCGGAAGCCGTGACGCGTGCTCATCGCGTCTAAGTCCGCTTTGTTTCGTATAGAAGTTTCTGTTGGATTTTCACATTATGTATGATTAGGATGATATTATGTAACTCCCGGCAGGGGGTTCTTACCTATATCTGTTCTTCGTCCTCCTTGTTTGAATTCCTTCTGGTCATGCATTCTTAGCTTCCTATCGTACCTTGATTAGTGACGTAAAATGGTCTCGATTCTTTACCCAGCCCAGCTCCGGGCTGGGACGCGAGAATAGGTACGGTCGCATAATGCGTAAGCACCCTCTCCTTCCCTGCCGAGGGAAAGACAGGATACCGGCTTGGGCGTATTTTCTCAATGACTTGGCTAGTGTAACACGGTGTGTTCTCCGGTCCTTCGGAGCGAAGGGGAGGTTGGCACCTTAACCCGGCCGGTTATTTCGTGAAGAGACGAACCGGGGCAACGAACGAATTGTAGTGTCGGTGCGATTAAATATCCACGAATCCCGCGAACTCGACCAATCATCCGCGAACTCCTACCCGGCGCGAGGCAACGGGTCTCGCGAACTCGAGACGTTTGCCCGACCAAGCATCCGCGAACTCGCAACAGGCTTCTTGATTTAAGTCCTGGAGAATATGAAGATGGCTCGAGTTCGCAATGTCTTTCCATTATTTTATTGATAGGGATCGGTACATTTCTTTCCTTCGTATTCCATCACCTACGGGTAAAATTTCTTGAGTGCGTCGGTATTCCATGTCCGTGGTATTTCTTCTCCGTCGGGGGTAACGAGCTTGTGCGCACCCTTCGCTGTTGACTCTTGGACGATGTATGGTCCCTCCCACGTCGCTTTCGGCCAGCGAAGGCCGGGCGGCCCGCTTGAGCACCATGTCCCCAGGGTGTATTTCACGTTTCTTCACCTTCTTGTTGAAGCTTCGAGTTGACGCCTCCGCATAGGCTTTCATGGTCTTTAAGGCTTGAAGCTTGCGTTCTTCCTCTAGATCACACGTGATGTCGATTGCCTCATGGGTCGGGGTTTTGATTACTCGTAAGGATTTTGCACAGATCTCCGCAGGTGAAACGGCTTCCTCCCCGAAAAGGAGGCGGAAGGGGGAGAACCCGGTCGCTCTTGAGGCCGAAGTGCGGGTTGCCCATAAGACGCGGTCCAGCTCGTCGTGCCAAAGCCCCTTTTTAGAGCCGTAAAGCCTTTTTTTATGCCATCAAGAAGTAACCCGTTCGCCCGTTCCACTGCCCTGTTCGACTGAGGATGACCCACTGAGGCGAAGCAGATCTTTGTCCCGATATTGTCACAGTAATCGCGGAATTTCCAGGAGTCAAATTGAGACCCATTGTCGGTCACGATCTGGTAAGGGACCCCGTATCTGCAAATAATCGTTTTCCATAGAAATTTGACGGCGGCCTCTGCGGTTATCTTCGCAACCGGCTCTGCCTCGATCCAGCGGGAGAAGTAATCGATGGCGACGATTACGAACTGAAGGTTTGCTCGAGCTTTAGGAAGCGCCCCAACGATATCTATTCCCCACTTGGCGAAGGGCCAGACCGGGGGTACCGCATGCAGTTCGTTGGGCGGGGCCCTTGTTTGCTTGGTCATCCATTGGCACGCATGACAGTGTCGGACCATATGCTCTGCATCTTGCAACGCTGAAGGCCAGTAGAGCCCCATCCGGAATAACTTTCTCACGAGATTCCTAGGGGCCTGGTGTGCCCCGCAATCTCCCTGGTGCGCTTCAAGTAAAGCTTGCACTCCCTCTTCTTGCGAAATGCAGCGTAGCCATGGAGCACAAAGGCCGCTATGGAATAGGAGGCCGTTGATGATGGCGTACTTCTTTGCTCGCCTTTCAACGCGCCTCGCTTGTGCCTCCTCGTCTGGCAAAACTCCCTCCAGGAGGTAGTTGTATATCTCATTCCTCCAGTCTTCACTGGCTGCTCGAACAATGAGATTTATCTGGGAAGGAATGGAGGGGGTGCGAAGTATCTCGAAGAAGATTGTCGAAGGTAGACTTCCTCCGGTGGCTGCGATCTTGGCTAGCTCGTCGGCGCGTTCATTTTGGGACCTGGGAATTGCATTAACGGTGAACCCAACGAAACCCTTCTCCATGGTTCGGACCATCTCGACGTACTTCTGGAGCTGTTCATCCTTCACTTGATATTCTTTGGTGATGTGCCCCTGAATAAGTTTCGAGTCGGTGTATATTATCGCCTTTCTCGCTCCCATGATCTTCGCTTTTCTGATACCCAATAATAGCGCTTCATACTCGGCTATATTGTTGGTTGAAGGAAATTCTAGCCTTGCTGCGAACTCCACTTTTTCTCCGCTGGGTGTGTGTATCACTGCCATTATTCCCGCCCCACTCGCCCCCCAAGATCCGTCGGAGTTGATGGACCACATCGTTGGGGTTTTGTTGTTCTCCGGGACTGGGGAAGTCCATTCTACCATGAAATCGATGAGGGCTTGGCTTTTGATTGCCGTGCGAGGAATTATGGTTAATTCAAAGGGAGCTAGCTCGACTGCCCACTTGCTGATGCGCCCAGTGCTTTCCCTGTTGGATAGCATAGACCCTAGAGGATATGTAGTCGGCACCTTGATGCGGTTGGCCTGAAAATAATGCCGGAGCTTTCGAGATGCCATTAATAGAGCGTATGCCAGTTTTTCCATTTCCGAGTATCGTAGCTTCGCTCCTTGGAGGGCTTCAGAGACGGTAGACCTGGCCGTTGTTTGGCGCCTAGTAAGCCACTATGTGACACCTCGGAGTGTCGATCCTTAATTTTTGAACATGATAAGGTTAAAAACAGTATGAGATGTGGAAATAAGGTTAAAATCATAAGGATCGGGGTTAATAACGCTTAGCTCTGGCCGCCGGGTTTTGGGCCTTCCTGAGGAAGTTTTGGGCCTTGGTGGGCTTTGGTGGGATGGATTAGGACTCTGTAACGGACTAGGATTGGGTTGAGGGCTGATAAAAGGGGCTTCGGCCCCTTGCGCCCCCACCTCTATTGCGCCCCACCTCCCCTCTTGCGCCCTCCTCCCTCCTCCTCCCCTAAGCCCTAGCCCCCTGAAACCGCACGCACCTCTCCTTTCCTCCACCTCCACACCACCTCCCTCCACCCCTTGCTGCCCTAGGGTGGCCTCCCCACCCCTGCACCTTGTGGAGTCATCCCGTGGAGCGAGGAGCGAGGAGCAAGGAGCGAGGAGCGAGGAACGTGGAGCGAGGAGCGATTCGCGAGGAGATTCAAGGAGATTGATTGGAGTTTTGGCGCCGGGCAAAGGTATGATCTTGGGGATCCTTGGGGATGATCTAGGTACTGTTATTAGGGTGTTTATCAAGTTTTAGATCAATTGGAGGCGCTGGTTTGAAGTAATTTGGGTTAGATCTAAACTTGTCCACGTTTCTGTTTTCGGGCAGATTGAGCAGTCGAACTAGGTTCGAGTTTCCGTCGATTTAGAATCCGAATCAGACCGCATACGGACTTCTAGGAAGTTGTAGATAATTTAATTATCTTTCCGTGGACGTAAAGCACGTTAATTTCCGATCAGCCGTTTGAAAGTTATGGCTGTTTTACCGAGCGCCTAAAAATCTGTGACGTAACTGGAACAGATTGTGGTAATCTGTAGATTAAACAATTTTAGAGTCCGAACTCAGTCTTTCTCTATAACTAGAAAAAGTTGGGAAATTTCCTAAGCTTCGCGACGGTGTACTCGTTTATTCGATTTGGAGTCCCAGAACTCAAGTTATGCCTTTTGCAAGGCTGCTGTTCCGGGACAGAACCTCTGTTTTTAGGTTTTTAAAGTAGTTGGCAATGTCGGGTTAGATGGGGGCGTGTGTACTGTTTTGAGGTTATGATTGTGAGTGTGTGATGCCTATGTGCAGGTGGTGTGACCCCGGAGTTCCCTCTTCTTCCCGCCAACTGCTGCACGTGGTTGAGGCAAGTGTGTTGTGATGGATAGCAAGTTGTAGGTTGCATGTTGAAATTAGATGGAATTGCCTACATGATATATGTCCACTTGCCATGTTTTAATGATTGATATGATATGATGAGCATGTTTAACATATTATGATGCCATGTGTTAATATGTGAATTGAATATGATATTTGGCATGGTTGCATGCATGTCATGAGATAGGGCGAGGCGGTGAGAAAGTCTTAACTAGTCCGGCAAGGTCGAGAAAGTTATGACTAATCCGAACGCCATTGAGTAAGTCCTATGTCGTGATTCCATCCACGTGGTGTTTGGAAGCTTAGTAGGCACCCTTCATCTTCGGGATGGAAGGGAGAGGGTGCACACCGACGGTGTGTACTTCCCATACCGAGTATGAGGTTCCAGAGGGTCGTGAGCAATGCATTACATCGCATACAAATTGATGATGATATTGATAAGTATTCATGAATGAGATGTTATACATGATGAAAGATGTTATTGACTTGTTGTTATGCTTGTTGTCCATTGCAGATGCTTGCCGAAGCCAACTCAACCCTTGTGTTTTCTTGTTGTTTTAGGTACCATGAGAACGGCATGCGGGAAAGGGAATAGTCACATGCTCACACGTTGTTTCACCTTAATGTTTCCCAAGTCAATTCATTTAGTTGGATAATTAATTGCGTGTGATGGCCTTTAAATTAAGTCTTAGCTTAGTTAATGAGAGTTCTATTGTTTGTTTGACACTTGGAACCTTAAGAGCTTAATGTTAGTCTCTTTATTGTCGTTAAGACTTTATTTATTGCTGTTTTAGATGTTTCTCTTATTGCCATATAATGCCATATTATTGCTGCTCCTTAAATTCATGATAAAACAAAGGAGGTGCTGCCAATCTCGGTTTTAGCCTATGCACCTTTGCTGGAATTTTATGTTAAATATGGTATTTAGTTGTTGTTTAGCTTATGTTTGGTAGCATTCAGCATAGTAAATGCCGGGTGTTAATGGTATCGTAGTTGGTAGGTCCTTGGAATGTGAATTTTTAGTGTCATGCTATAGGGTACAAATTCAAAATTTGATGTGGAATAACGTAGAAACATGGCTTAGGTCTTAACTAAAACTTTGTTATAGGATAGCAACATTAAAACTTGTAAAAGTGGTATAACTAATCTAAAATTTGACACACTTGGTTGCACAAAGAGGATGGGGTTTTGGTTCATCATTGCATTGCGCTTTAATTATTTAATGAAGGATATGCTTATGATGATAAGTTTGATCTATGATCTTGATTGTGTGATTTTGTGTTTATGTTTTCGTGTTTGGATGGTTGTCTGCCTGCCACCATGCCAAGGGGTAGAGGCCAGTGACGCCAGTGGCTGTGGAGGCCGTGGGCGCAGGCTCCAGAGAGTTAATGAGTCCGTCTCAGATAAATGATTGGATTGTTCCCTGCCAGTGGTGATAAAAGTGGGGTTGTGGTCTTGCCAAGGGTTTTGGCCACCTCTTTTTGGTTCATAGTAACTGAGGTTTGGATTGTGGCCGGTTAGCGCCATCACCGAAGAACTATTAACCCCTAGGAGAAGAGTGCTTATCCTTTCGCCCTGATCTGCAGTTGACCCGAGTCAAACGTAAGAGTTGATGGTGGTTCCCTTCGATGTTCTCTCGCTTTTGACGGTCGGTTTCATTGCTTTTTCTTGGCTTTAGTTGAGCTGAACCAAAAGAAAAGTGTTTTGTATTGATTTTTCGCGGATCGCCCGAAAAAGTGTGGTGAGCACTGCGTGTTCGTGAGTGTGGTTGGACCGAGTTGCAACCACTGCGGGCAAGCTCCCGCCATATGGGCGAACCGGCCGGATGAATCCTGGTAGCATCATCAAGTGGGAGACGGTGCCTCTCCTCCCACTCCGGCGTCTCTAGAGGATCGGCACTGATGGTCGCCCTTTCACCCACCCTTTGCGTATGGCCACCAGATCGGTGCCCGCAGCCGCTTGCTCCTCCTCGTTGCCTCCGCCCCGCCTTGATGGGGCATCACCGAGTCGGGCTCCTTACGTTCCGGCCACCAGGAGTGTACGCTGCTTTGCCCGATCACGAGTCGGCCGGCATCCAGAGGTGGTTTCGTGTACTACCGTGGGATTCCGCTGATGCCTTTGTTCTATTTGATTCCAGAGCATCCTACTCTTTGTGTCGCTTGAGTTTGCTAGTAGAGCTAAGTTGGGAGTTCAAATGGATTTTCGAGTCCGTGTTAGTCGATTCTCCTGGGGTTGATTGCTGTTCTTTGGTTTGCCTCAAGCTGCACCATTGCCATTGATGATGAGGTTTTCTTTGCTAATCTCATGGTGATCCGGGGCTGGCCTTTTGATGTCATTTTTTGGGCATGGACCGGCCGCATCAGCACTGCTAAGATCTCGTTGTTTCTCGAAGACGCTTTCCTTGCAGGCCCGGCCTGGAAGAGTTGACCTTTCAGGTGGTATACCCTCCGGCCCGCCTTTGCTTTTGACTAGTTTGTTTTCTGCTCAGCGCTTGAGGCTATTGGGTTTCCTCATGACTTTGTCTCGAGAAGCCATCTTCCTCGCCTCATTGAGGAGATTCTCAGAGCGAAGGAGTTCGTTGATGTGTTCCCCCGACGAGTTGCCTGGTCTACCTCCTATGAGGAATGTGGAGTTTCTCAGATGATCTTGCTCCTGCACTCGACCTATTTCTATCTCTCCATACCGCTTGGCTCGACCTTTTCAAGACGAGTTGAAGAAGCGCTTGGAGGATCTCATGGCCAAAGGTTTCATTCGGCGTAGCGATCGCCATGGGGAGCACCCGTCTCTTCGTCTCGAAGAAGGATGGAAGTTGGCGTATGTGCATTGATTATCGTGTTTAATCAAGTGACGCCAAGAACAAGTATCCTTTGCCTCGCATCGAGGATCTGTTTGACCAATCAAGGGAGCAAAGGTGTTCTCCAAGATTGATCTTCACCAGGTACAATCGATCCGTGTGAGGGAGCAGGACATTGAGAAGACCGCTTCTCCACTAGGTATGGGCATTATGAATTTAAAGTTATGTCTTTTGGACTAACTAATGCTCCTATTTGTCTTTATGGAGGCGATGAACAAGATGCTACACAAGTACCTTGATGAGTTTGTGGTAGTGTTCATCGATGACATTCTCGATTTACTCTAAATCGGTAAGAGGAGCATGAGCCGACACTTGAGGCTTGTGCCGAGCATTTTAGGAGAATCAATTCTTTGCTAAGCTGAAAAGTGCGAGTTCGATTTCGTATGGGTTTTCTTGGCCACATCATCAATCCAGGGCATATCGGGTAGATCCTAGCAAAGTCTCAAAGCAGCTGGATTGGAAGAGGCCTTCCAATGTCAAAGAGGTGCGTAAGCTTCCTTGGGCTGGCTACTATCGGGCGCTTTGTGCAGGATTTCTCTATCATTGCCAAGCCACTTTCTACCGACTCACAAAGGATGAAGTTCCAAGGATCACAGAGTGTGAACACACTTACGTGACTTTGAAGGAGAAGTTAGTGATCGCTTCCTCGTTCTTACCCTTCCCGAACCGGGAAGCGCTTTCACCGCTTTATTGATGCTTCTCGGTTGGGACTTGGGTGTGTGCTCATGCAAGAGGGCAAGGTGATTGCTTATGTTTCGAGGCGCTTGAAAAAGCATGAGCAGTATCCCACGCATGATCTTGAGCTAGCCGCCGTGGTGTTTGCATTGAAGATATGGAGGCATTACATGCACGGTGAGTCTTGTGATATTTTCACTGATCACAAGAGCCTCAAGTACATCTTACTCGTAAAGATTTGAACTTGAGGCAGGAGGTGGCTAGAATTGATAAAGGATTATGACCTCACGATCCAAGATCATCCGTGGAAGGCAAATGTGGTGGTCCGATCGCAAGACAATGCCCCCTGTTGTTGATTGTCTTGTTGCTGATTTTGAGCGTTTGGGAGTCTCCCATCGCTTATGGGACCGTGCAAGTCTGAAACTCAATTGATTCTTGAGTCAATGATTCCTCAGCCGCAAAGTGCAGGCACAAAGAAGATGATCGCTTTGCTCCAAAGCAGGAGGAACGCCTGAGGATGGCAAGTCGGGAGACTTTACCGTTGATGATGCGGGAGTTTTGAGGTTTCAGGGTCGTGCAATGCGTGCCCTAAATCTCAAGTGAAAGAAGACATCCTGAAAGAAGCTCATCGCACCCGACACGGTCCATCCTGGAGAGACCAAGATGTACAGTGGACTTGAAGAAGAATTTCGTGGAAAAGGATGAGAGTGGATATTGCCAAGTATGTGGCGCCTTGTGGGTTTGCTGAAGATCAAAGCTGAGCATAAGCGCCCTACGGCTCTATTCATGCCTTTGGAGATTCCTGTGCTGGCCATGGGATGACATCTCTATGGATTTTGTGGTCGGCTTACCTCTGCACTCCTCGAGGAAGGATGTGTTTGGGTTGTAGTGGACCCTGCTCAGCTTAAGTCTGCGCATTTCATTCCCATCCGCACGACCAATTCAATGAGCAGTTGGCTCCCATCTATAAAGTGGAGATTGTGAGATTGCATGGTGTACCCAAGACCATTATCTCTGATCGGGATGCTGGGTCTCGCCTCAAGTTCTGGGAGAGTTTGCAGAGTGCTTTGGGTACGCGCTTTGCCTTAGTACCGCTTTTCACCCTCGTGACAGATCATGGGCGCCTGAAAGCGCATCATCCAAACTTTGGAGGACATGCTCGTGGCCTGTGGTGATGGCTTGAAGGGTAGCTGGAAGACCATTTGCCCTTGCAGAGTTTGCTTACACAATAACAAATACCATTCCAAAGATCCGGGCCGCTCCTTATGAGGCATCGTATGGTCGGAGTGCAGATCGCCACTTTGTTGGGATGTCAGGGGCGAGAGCTATTCTTGACCGGATTGGGTTCAGCAGACCGTTGATCGCGTGGTTCGGAGGTTCGGCAAAACCTTCTCGCAGCACGCAGCATGTAAGAGCTATGTCTTGATGTGGTGAGGCTGAGACTTGGAGTTTGAGGTGGGTGATAACGTGACTCTTGCGAGTATCTCCCACCAAGGGTGGTGCTGCTGGCACGAAGGAAAGCTCACCCAAGGTATGTTGGGCCTTTTCCTATCCTTGCCCGAGTTGGCAGTTGGCCTATCGCCTAGAGCTACCGGGAATCCATGCAAGGTGTGCATGATGTTCCATGTCTCGATGTTGAAGAAATACTTGCATGATCTCGAGTTGGTGGTTCCATTGGAACCATTAGTGCTTGAGCAGGACCTCACCTTGAGTCCGTCCCCGTGGATATTCGGGGACTTCAGAGCAGTGATGAAGAACAGGACGCTTAAGTTTGTCAAGGTCTTGTGGTCACATCAGCATCGAGAGAGAAGCGACTTGGGAGCTGGAATCTCGCATGCGCGAGAAGTATCCCAGCTTTTCACCTCGTGCATGTGATGTGAAAATCTGGCTGTCTTTGGTTTTGGCTGGTTTCGTGATTACGCGTTTAGATTCGAGGTCGAATCCCGTTGAAGGGGGAAGAATGTGACACTCTGAGTGTCGTATCCTTAATTTTTGAACATGATAAGGTTAAAAACAGTATGAGATGTGGAAATAAGGTTAAAATCATAAGGATCAAGTTAATAACGTTTAGGCCGCTTCCGGCCGCTTTGGTTTTGGGCCTTCCCTGAGGAGTTTTGGGCCTTGAGTGCTTTGGTGGGATGGATTAGGACTTCAGAACGGACTAGGATTGGGTTGAGGGCTGATAAAGGGGCTTCCCCCAGCCCCCTTGGCGCCACCTCCCCTTATTGCGCCCCCCACCTCCCTCTTGCGCCCCTCCCTCCCTCCCTCCCCTAAGCCCTAGCCCCCAAAACCGTGCGCACCTCCTCCTTTCCTCCACCTCCACACCACCTCCCTCCACCCCTTGCTGCCCTAGGGTGGCCTCCCACCCTGCACCTTGTGGAGTCATCCCGTGGAGCGGCGAGGAGCAAGGAGCGAGGAGCGAGGAACGTGGAGCGAGGAGCGATTCGCGAGGAGATTCATGGAGATTGATTGGAGTTTTATGCGCTTCGGGCAAAGGCATGATCTTGGGGATCCTTGGGGATGATCTAGGTACTGTTATTAGGTGTTTATCAAGTTTTAGATCAATTGGAGGCGCTGGTTTGAAGTAATTTGGGTTAGATCTAAACTTGTCCACGTTTCTGTTTTCGGGCAGATTGAGCAGTCGAATCCAGGGGTTCTGAGTTTCCGTCGATTTAGAATCCGAATCAGACCGTACGGACTTCTAGGAAGTTGTAGATAATTTAATTATCTTTCCGTGGACGTAAAGCACGTTAATTTCCGATCAGCCGTTTGAAAGTTATGGCTGTTTTACCGAGCGCCTAAAAATCTGTGACGTAACTGGAACAGATTGTGGTAATCTGTAGATTAAACAATTTTAGAGTCCGAATCAGTCTTTCCCTATAACTAGAAAAAGTTGGGAAATTTCCTAAGCTTCGCGACGGTGTACTCGCTTTATTCGATTTGGAGTCCCAGAACTCAAGTTATGCCTTTTGCAAGGCTGCTGTTCCGCCGACAGAACCTCTGTTTTTAGGTTTTGCGAGTAGTTGGCAATGTCGGGTTAGATGGGGGCGTGTGTACTGTTTTGAGGTTATGATTGTGAGTGTGTGATGCCTATGTGCAGGTGGTGTGACCCCCGGAGTTCCCTCTTCTTCCCGCCAACTGCACGTGGTTGAGGCAAGTGTGTTGTGATGGATAGCAAGTTGTAGGTTGCATGTTGAAATTAGATGGAATTGCCTACATGATATATGTCCACTTGCCATGTTTTAATGATTGATATGATATGATGAGCATGTTTAACATATTATGATGCCATGTGTTAATATGTGAATTGAATATGATATTTGGCATGGTTGCATGCATGTCATGAGATAGGCGAGGGCGGTGAGAAAGTCTTAACTAGTCCGCAAGGTCGGTGAGAAAGTTATGACTAATCCGGAACGCCATTGAGTAAGTCCTATGTCGTGATTCCATCCACGTGGTGTTTGGAAGCGAGTAGGCACCCTTCATCTTCGGGATGGAAGGGAGGAAAGGGTGCACACCGACGGGTGTGTACTTCCCATACCTATGAGGTTCCAGAGGGTCGAGCAATGCATTACATCGCATACAAATTGATGATGATATTGATAAGTATTCATGAATGAGATGTTATACATGATGAAAGATGTTATTGACTTGTTGTTATGCTTGTTGTCCATTGCAGTATGCTTGCTGAGTTTTCGAACTCACCCTTGTGTTTTCTTGTTGTTTTAGGTACCATGAGAACGGCATGCGGAAAGCGGGAATAGTCACATGCTCACACGTTGTTTCACCTTAATGTTTCCCAAGTCAATTCATTTAGTTGATAATTAATTGCGTGTGATGGCCTTTAAATTAAGTCTTAGCTTGGTTAATGAGAGTTCTATTGTTTGTTTGACACTTGGAACCTTAAGAGCTTAATGTTAGTCTCTTATTGTCGTTAAGACTTTATTTATTGCTGTTTTAGATGTTTCTCTTATTGCCATATAATGCCATATTATTGCTGCTCCTTAAATTCATGATAAAACAAAGGAGGTGCTCTAAATCTTTGCTTTTAGCCTATGCACCTTTGCTGGAATTTTATGTTAAATATGGTATTTAGTTGTTGTTTAGCTTATGTTTGGTAGCATTCAGGCATAGTAAATGCCGGGGTGTTACACACTAGCACAGCGCTTACGGCCAAGGGGCTAGCTGCTAGATATAACAGAAGCTCCTCACCTTGCTTCGGGCTTTGCAGGACAGGGATCTCCATGAGACTCTGCTTCAAGTCATCGAAGGCGCGTTGGCACTCCCCTGTCCAGATGAAACTATCATTTGAGCGCAAGGCTTTAAAGATTGGCAAACTTCGTTCCGCGGATTTTGGCAAGAATCGACTGAGTGCTGCTATCCGCCCTGCCAACCGTTGTACTTCTTTCAGGTTTCTTGGTGGAGCCATGTCTTGGACAGCTCTTATCTTTTCCGGATTCGCTTCTATGCCCCGTTGGGAGACCAGGAAACCTAGCAATTTTCCTGCGTCCACGCCGAAGATACATTTTGCCGGGTTAAGCTTCATCTTACCTTTTACCAAATTTCTGAAGGTTTCCCGGAGGTCCCCGATGTGATCTTCTTTCTTTTCACTTTTGACAATGATATCGTCAACGTAGGCTTCCACATTTCTTCCCAACTGATCGGCGAAGATTTTCGTGATGAGTCGAGCGAAGGTAGCACCTGCGTTTTTGAGCCCGAAAGGCATCCGCACGAAGCAATAGGTACCGAAGGGAGTAACAAATGCTGTCTTATCTTCGTCTCCTTCTTGCATATATATTTGGTGATAACCGGAGTATGCGTCAAGGAAGCTCATCCTTTCTGACCCGGAGGTTGAGTCAACCAGCTGGTCGATGCGGGGCTGGGGGAAGTCATCTTTTGGGCATGCTTTGTTTAAGTCAGTAAAGTCAATGCACATCCTCCATGCTCCGTTGGCCTTCCTGACTAGGACGATGTTGGCCAACCACTCTGGGTATCGGGCTTCACGGATGATTCCCTACCGAGTAGTTTAGTCACCTCCACCTTCGCGGCTTCCTGCCTTTCTACTGCAAGTTTTCTCAGTTTTTGCTTCTTAGGCTTTGCGCTTGGATTGATGGCGAGGGCATGTTCGATAATTTCTCTCGGGACACCCAGAAGGTCTTCGGGCCCCCACGCGAACACGGTTTCGTATTCCTGGAGGAGCAGCATCAAGTGTTTTTCCTCCTCGGGAGACAACATGGTGCCGAGGATCACTATCTTGCTGCTTCCCGGCCTGAGCGGTATACGTTGGGTTTCCCCCTGGGGCTGTGGTTTAGGGAGCCAGCGGCTGCGATTTGCAGGTACGACGGGATCTAACTCAGTAATGCAGACGTGTTTGATTTGGGGCGGGTTCTCCATGTCTATCTTCCTTGCCAAGGCTTGGTCTCCTCGCATCGTGATGACACCATCTTCGGAGGGAATTTTCATGCATAGAAAACCGTGATGAATTATGGCCCCCATGGTCGTCAACGAGCCCCGGCCTAGGATCGCATTGTATTGGAAAGGCATGTCTACCACATCGAATGTGACGCGACTCGTGACGCTGGCTTGTGGCGTTGCGAATGTGACTTCAAGCTCCAATTGCCCCATGGTGGTGACCGTGTTTCCCCCAAAACCCATCAGCGGCACTTCCGATTTTTTCAACCGATCTTGTGGGATCATCATTTGTTGGAAAGCCTTCATGGACAGTATGTCCGCCGCACTCCCTCCGTCCACCAATATTCGACGTACTTCGCAATCAGCGATAATGGCGGTTACTACCAAGGAATCTTGGTGCGGGAAGTGTACCCCCGTGGCGTCCTCCTGTGTGAAGGTGATTGGCTCGCATTTTACTGGTGGAGGGGTGGCAGGAGTAATTGCGATGTGGTTAATTTGCCGGGCGTAAGCCTTCCTCTGTCTTTTCGACGAGAGATGTGACGAGGAACCCCCCGCAATGACGTTAATAATGCGACGGAGGTGATTCATCCCTACTCGAGGAGGAGGGTGTTGTCGTCTAACGGGAGGTGCTTCCGGCGGTGCGGGGTGCGTCTTGATTTCTCTCTGTTTCGCCTCGAACCGCCGATATCCGTTGATCACTTTGCATTGGATGGTGTCATGAGTGATATTTTCCCCGTGATACTCACAAAAGTACTGCCGGGGCTCTGTCTCTTCCCTCTTGTTGACTCGGCTTCCCTCGTCTTGCTTTCCTCGGCTCGGGGGTGGCCCTCGTCTCTGCTGCTCCGCGGGCCTGTCGCCCGTGGCCTGCTGATTTCTTGATTTTTCAATGTGGTGGATCTTCCTCCTTTCGTCTCTTCTTCCAGGCTCTGAGTATCGTTCCCTGGTTTTGGCGTTGGGGGGGAGGTCCTTCCCTCGCCCTCTCTTCCGCGAGGCGAACTCTTGATTCTCTTGTTGGGGCCCGTCTTCCCTTCGGAGGTTGTCTTCCTCCGCCCGCGCGTATTCCCTCATCTTCGCAAAGATTTCTTCCACCGTACGTACCTCTTTACGAGCGAGCCTTTCTGCCAACGGTCCTCACAAGCAGCCGCAACGCGCCGCATTGATGATAGTGGTGTCGCTTACTCCTCGTACTTGGCACTTAATCCGGGAGAAACGCTGGAAGTAACTTTTAAGGGTTTCCCCTTCGCGTTGTCTGACCGCAAATAGGTCACTTTCCTCTTTCATTCCGTCGAAGTTACCCTGAAAGTTGCCTTCAAGCTTGCAGCAGAGTTGCGGCCAACAGGTGATCGACCGGGGCTCCAGCGAGGAGTACCATGACCGGGGCTCCAGCGAGGAGTACCATGACAGGGCTATGCCTTCAAGGGCTAGAAGGAGCCCCTTCGCCTTAATATCATCATCTCCTCCCGCTGCTTCAATCGCCGTATCATAAACGCGGAGGAACTCCCTTGGGTCCGTCCGTCCGTCATATGGCTTAACGGTGGGAAATTTGAAGCTTCCCGGGGAGGGCCATTTTTTGGCCCGTAGGCGGGCGTTGAGGGGATTCGGATCGTGGTCTTCCCTGTGTGCCATCGCGATCGCTGGAGATAGCACCTCGCTGCTCGGGCTTTCATCTTGTGATTCGTATTGCCCCCCGTCTGATCGTCCTTGCAGACGCTTCAACTCCGCCATGAGTTGCTCGTTGGCTTCCATCAGTGCTCGCACGTTGGGGTCAATCTCCTCCTGAGCTCCGTTTCCTTCTCCATAGGTTTCTTCGTTTTCGTGGGTCTCTTGGCGACGAGTCGGATGTGTCGACGCTTCTGCCACCTCTCCTCCTGGTGTCGGGGCCGCTCGGCCTGTCGCCGTAGGCCGTCGTCTGGGGGCTCGCTTGCGCACGGCCACCGGAGTCTGTGGAGGTAAAGTTCCTGCCACGTTTCGTGCTTCTGTTGCAGCTGGCATCCGCTTCTCGCCATCCAGAAGTCAAGGGGGATCTCCAGATTGGCTTCTCGCACGCCGTCTTGATTCTTCTGCTCCTGCGGTCGTTGCTGCCCCCTTGGATATTGTCTCCTTTCCTTTCTTTGGTGGCATGGTTGCAGGAAACTTACCCTTGGGCCTGATCAGCCAGCGATGGTTTCACCTTGCGGTTGGGTTCCCCACGGACGGCGCCAGTGTGGTTGGGTGGAACCACCGGGTCTCTTTCTCTCTTCTTCTTCGTCGGACTGTTTCTTGTTTTTCGGGGAACCTACTTCTACACTGTCTTCTTCCCCGCTTTATAGGGCAGGCCTGGGAACATGCCCATATTGATTGGCCTTCTTTTTCTTTATTATTTCTTGCCAAGGGCTAACCTGAATTTTTTATTGAATCACGTCTCTCATATGTTGGGTTTTTTGCCCTCTGTTCGTACACCTTTTATAGGGGTTCGACGGGAATTTCACTTGTGTTGGGGTCTCAGATTGCCTGGACACGTCATTGTGTACTCGGGAGGAGTTGTTGGGGGGTGTCAGACCTTTGGAGATTGGCACTAGGTTTACTTCAGAGGGAGACATCGCTGGGAGTGATTTCCTCCGGTTTCCTCCCCCGCCACGGAAGGGGACTTCCCCTCGTTGCGGAGGGGGGGGGGAAGGGGCGATTTTTATCCATCACCCCCTTTTACGGGGGGATGATCTCCTAAGGTACGGACTTATGGCTCTATCGGAGGAAGAGGTTGACGTTTATAAATCCGTTCACGTGGGCCATTAGATACGGGGGCTTCGTTTAGCTAGCCGAGGGGGAGGGATGAGCCTGGCCGGTCCACCACAATCGGCATGCGGGGAAGGGAAATAGTCACACGCCCACACGTAGCTTCACCTTAATGATTCCACAAGTCATTCTATTAGTTTGATAATAAATTGCGTGTGATGATCATTGCTTTAGTGTTTAGCTTTACTATTTGAGAGCTTATTTGTTCTTTTGACACTTGGAGACATTAAGTGCTTGATGTTAGTCTTATATTGTCGTTAAGACTCTATTTATTGCTGTTTCAGATGTCTCTCATATTGCCTTATAATGCTATACTGTTGTTGCTCCTTAAATCCATGTTAAAACAAAGGAAGTGCTGCCGAAATCTCGGTTTTTAGCCTATGCACCTTTGCTGGAATTTTATATTAAATGTGGTATTTAGATGTTGTTTAGCTTATGTTTGGTAGCATTCAGGCATATTAAATGCCTGGTGTTACAGCTTGGTATCGAGCAGTCAGTAGGTCCTTGGAATGTGAATTTTTTTGTGTCATGCTATAGGGTAAAACTAAAATATGATGTGGAATAACTTAGAAACATGGCTTAGGTCTTAACTAAAATTTTGTTATAGGATAGCAACATTAAAACTTGCAAAAGTAGTATAACTAATCTAAAATTTGACACACAATGGATGCACAGTAGGAAAGGGTATGGGTATCGTTTCTTTATGCTTAAATGTTGTATTTAAGCTATGATGTTGAATGCTTCCTTTGATAAAGTATGTTGCTATGTCTATGAGATAAATGACTGAATTGCTCTTGTTGTTGTGATAGAGTGGAATTGTGGTACCGAAGGGTTTCGGTCACCTCTTTTTGTTCATAGTAAGGGCGAGGTTTGACGGTATGGCCGGTTTGCGCCATCATCGAAGAACTATTAACCCCTGTAGGAGAAGAGTGCTTACCCTCTCTGTTGTAGATCGGGTAGTTGACTGGAGTCAAATAGAAGAGTTTGGTGGTGGATTCCTTCGTACGTTCTTTGCCGTTCTGACGGTCGATTTTCGTTGCTTTTCTTGGCTTTAGTTGATTTGAATCAAATGAAAAATGTTGGGTTTTTGCGGATCGTTCCGTATGCGGTGTGTGGTTTTGTCTTCCTTGGTTGAAGACGAAGAAGAGGAGTCTAGTGTTGCGCTTCTTTTGGGCGCCTTTCCAGTTTTAATGATTAGTTTGTTGATGGCTTTATGGGGAAGAAGCATTCAAATTTATCCCTAAGTTTGTCTTTCTCCGAGGTTAACGGAGTTATTATGAGTTATGCCGACCTGGCCGCTCAGGCTGAAGTTACGTGTCTTTGTAGAAGTAAGTGGTGTTTGATTCGTTATTTTGCTGGTTTAAGAAAATCATCTTTGAAGAACCCTTCCTATTTTGTGAAAGTTTGGAGTTAGGGTTTATTTGCAAAGGTATATTTGATCGATTGGTTCCCTCCAATAGGAGTCTTTGAGATTTAAAAAGTGTTTTGGAGAATTCCTTTGCATGACCAAGTTTGGGTTTGTCTCATCGCAATTTTGAGAGTCAAATTTTCCTTATGAACTTGGGATGAGTTTTAAAACTAAAATGCTGTAAACAAAGTAGTCTTTTGACCGAAATCGTTTGTCCCTAGTAAGAATTGATGTTTAGCATGTTATGTAGTAGGTAACAATGTGGTTTATGGATTGATGTGTTGCTAAGTTAAATTTTGAGTTGAATCAATTCAATGTGATTAATATCTCTAGCTTGAGAATAAATAGACTACTAGTGTTGCAATTTACTCTTAGCGAGAATGATTAAATGTGTTAATGTACATGCTTAGAATCTGTTGCCTTGCTTTAAAAGTGCTTATGATCCTTGTTAATGTTAAAAGTTTAAACTTTGATGCATAGTTAAAACATTAAGATGATGTAGACTGCTGTTATTGTGAAAGAAACTTTGCTGGTTGTTAAAGATGTTCTAATCTAATGGATTAATAGAGAAATTTAATCGTGTTGACTAGTGACTTTAATTTGGATGTTGATTAGAGTTGCTATTTATGTTGTTGCAAACTACTAGTATCTTTGGAAGTATGCCGTTGTGTCGCTACGATGCTAGTATTGATATCAATGGAGAAGACATAAGACTTATTGTTAATGATGTTGTTAATGGTAGTGTTAATGCTAGTATTCAGTCTATTTTAAATAGTGGGAGTATGTTGTGTGGTGGTAATTTTGTTATCACTTATGTATAGGGTAGCTAAAAGTAATGTTGTTGGTTGATGATTATGCCCATTTGTTGTTATTGATGACTAAGTAGTTGTGGTAACTGTTTAGATTATTCGTTGGAAAACCATGGTTAAAATAGAGGAAAATTTTAACATGTTGCGATGGAGTGAGCTTTGGATAATTAACATGATGTACAATTTCATCCTTAATGAATGTATGCCTTGGAATCCTAGTTATGAACTTTGTCTTGTAGAGATAATATTTACATGTTGAAGTCGTTGTTTAACTGAATAAGGTTCGGTTGTCGAGACGTGAATATATAGGTGGCATGAAATTTATATGCTGATCTTGCTGAAAGATTTATTGAAATACTATGTTTCCAACTTGGAATAAGATGTATTATGATTCGGTGACCCGTGAGGGTCATGTCAATATAGTTTTGGTTGGGTGCCTTTTTCGATAAGCACCTTAAACCCTAATTAAAAGTGTTGGGATTGGTAACTAGAGGAAGAATTTGTTGTGAAGTTTCTAATTTATTTGTGTTGGGGCTTCTCAGATAGTAAATAGTGATTATTGAAGTCTTTAATGGAAAGCATAGTGGAGTACTAGAGATGGTTCCTTTCATGCTGAGCTGTTGTCTAAAAACCTTTGAAACTGGTTTGGTTGTTTGCCATCTCGGTTGAATGCTTTCGGTTGAGGTGTTCCTTATGTTGAGTTTCAGAGTTTCCCCAAAACTCGTAGTGGTTGGTGTCGACCTTTGGTTTTGACGAATTTGTTTAGTTCGTGTTGTGAGTTTGAGTTTACATCCAAAAGTTTTTAAGTGGATCGCGCCCTTTCGCGTTCGCACTGATTTATCTTTGGAATTAATTTTAAAAGGAAGCAGATGGTCATAAAGGGTCGGTGAGAAAGTGTGACACTACGGAACGGTGAGACATTATAAAATATGATATTTGGGAGTGAAACTTTGCGGCATGAGATTAAACCATATTTTCTTTGTCGTTTTGGGTCGTTTCCGGGAGGTTCGGGTTGTTTTCTGGGTGATCGGGCCGTGGGGGAAAGCAATTGGGCTGAAGGTGGAATGAATTGGGCCCATGAGGGAGAGCTTTAGGGCAACACACCCTGCTGCCCTGCCCTGTTGGTGCGCCCCTCCCCTTGCCCCTCAAGCCGCCACCCCTCTCCCCATCTCCTCCTCCCTCTAGTTCTCCTCCTCCTCCTCCACACCCCCCAAGCCGCACCACCCCTTCCTCCTTGCACCCCCAAGGACGCCTCCTCGCTGCCACGACTCGCCCCGCTGCTGCCCTTGCTGTGGAGGAGCTCCGCGACGAGTGGATTGGACGGGATCGGCGCGTGGGAGGAAAACCGGGGAAGGAACGCGAAGATTCGGCCGTCGATTCGTGTTCCTCCAAGAAGGTAATGGGGGGATCTTGTGGGGTAGTTCTTATTCTGCTATAGAGGGTGATTACCATGTTTTTAGATCAAGGGAGGTGCTGCCATGGGTTAGATCTAATGAAAACTAGAGTTGTATTCGCGTTCCAGTTCGGGCAGATTGGGAACCCGAGCTAGGGCAGGCGTTTTCGCCAATTTCTAGTTTGAATCTGACCGTACGGACTTTTAGGAAGTTGTAGATAATTTCCTTATATTTCCGTGCATATAAAGAAATTGAAATTCCGCCCAGCCGTTTAGAAGTTATGCCTGTTTTACCGAGCGCTGTCAAATCTGTGACGAGATTGAGACAGTTCGTGTTCAACGTTAGATTAAACAACTTTAGAGTCCGAATCAGTCTTTCCCTATAACTAGAAAAAGTTGGGAAATTTCCTAAGCTATGCGAGGGTGTACTCGTTTATTTAATTTGGTGTCCTAGAACAGAAGTTATGATAGTCGGAAGGCTGCTGTCCCGAAGGGACAGATTTGCTGTTTTCTGATTTTAGGAGTTGTGTTTAAGTCGGGTAGCGGGATTTATGTGTGCTGTTTTGTGGACTCGAATTGAGTGTGTGGCACGTGTTTGCAGGTGGTGTGCCTCCAGGAGTGCCCTCAACCTCTCGTCACTCCGTTGCCCGTGGTTGAAGGCAAGTGTATTGTGTGGATTGTGTGCTTTATGTGTTGCTAGATTGGTTTGATGGCATTTGGAATAGATAACATGTTGTGTTGCCATGGTTTACAAGTTATATTTGATATGATGTTCTTAGGCCATGAATTAAATGATATCAATGATATGGTGACCTCATGCCATGATTACATATGCTTGTCGTAGATGAATGATTCACATGCCATGTTTTGTACGGTTTCCGTCGATTGTTGGGTACGGTCCTACAGGTTAAGATGCCAAGTGTTGATATGCAATATTTCTATTCATGTTTACGTTGCTGTCCATTTTGCATACATGGCATATTTTCATGGCCGACCGGTGAGATAAGTCATAACTATTCCGGTAGGGGCGGTGAGAACTGTTATGACTAGTCCGGGGCTATTCTTTCGAATAAGTCCTACATCGTGATTCCTTCACTGAGGTGAATGGAAGCGAGTGATAGGCACCCTCCATCTTCGGGATGGAAGGGGGAAAAGGGTGCATGCCGACGGGTGTGCACTCAACCATACCGGTATGAGTATTCCAGGAGACATGTGCATTGCATTGCATGAATGAATTTCATAAATGAAGGTGTTTATGAGATGATGATGAGAGTACTCATGAGATGATTACCATGTTGTTTTAAAGGTTGTAAATTATGTTAAATGTGATGTGTTGTGATATAACGGTGGAGACTGGAATGATGGTTTGTTGTCTTGATCCTTGTTGTTCCATTGCAATACACTTTGCTGAGTGATGAACTCACGCTTGTGTTTTCGTTGTTTGTTTCTTTAGGTACCATGAAATCGGCGCGCGGGAAAGGGATTTAGCTACACTCCTCCACGTAGTATCACAATCTAGCTAATTCACCTTCTTTTGGAGACACTGCAATAAGTATTGCAATAATCATTAGTTTATGGTCTTAATGTTGGTTGTTTCCCTCATGTGAATCATGTGGGGCTAAGGAGTGAATTGTTATATCTTCCTAGACTTAAATTGATGCCTATTCTTTTGTTAGCGATGTCTATTGATGTGTTAGTTGATGATTAGCTATTATTATCACTGCATGTTGATATCCTGTTTGTCTTATAAATTGTTATGATGCTATGTCGATCATTTTCATGCTAAAACAAAGGAGATGCTGTCGAAATTTTCAATTATTCAAATGATTACTTGCTGTATTTTATCTTAAATCATGGTATTAAATGTGTTATGGTCTATGTTTGGTGACATTCTCGGGCTTAGTAGAAGCCGGGTGTTACAATTGGTATCGAAGCGGTCAGAGGTCCCTGGAATGTGTATTTAGTGTCATACTATAGGTTCAACTAAAATATGAAGTGGGATAACCTAGAAACATGGCTTAGGTTTTACTTAAAACTTTGCCATAGGATAGCAACATTAAAACTTGTGTATGTGGAATAATTAATTTAAAACTTGACACACTCTGTTGCACAGTAGGAATGGGTATGGGTACCGTTGCTTTACGCTTAAATGTTGTATTTAAGCTTTGATGTTGAATGTTACATTTGGTAATATATGTTGCTATGTTTATGAAAGAATTGATTGTGTTGATACAATTGAGATTATGTGGGTTGTGGTGCCGAAAAGGGGTTTCGGTCACCTTCTGTTGTTTGTAGTATTGTTGGGTTTGTCGGTGTGACCGGGTAGTGCCATCACCGATGGACTTTTAACCTCCTGTTGGGAGAGTGCTTATCCTTTCTGTCGTAGATTGGGTAGTTGGTTGGAGTCGAGTAGTAGAGTTGTGGATTGACCCTCCGAATTTTCTTTGCCGTTTTGACGAACGGTTTTGGTTGGTTTTTGGTTGGTTGAAATAAAAGAAAAAGTGTTCGTTTTGGGATACTCACCGATGGTTCTTTTGGTGGTTTTGGTTTTGTCTTCTTTGGTTGAAGACAAAAGAAGAATTTCGGGATGCGCCTCTTTTGGTCGCCTTGTCAGCTTTAACGCCCGATTTGTTGTTTGCCTTATAGAGAAACTTATAGATTGATTCTTGGGTTACCATTCTCCAACTTGAAAGGAAGTTATTGAAGTTCCGATGAAAAATTTAAGTCGCATGGATTTAGGTGTCAAGGTTTTGTCGGAAAGGATGTGGTTGATCGGTTGCTTTACGGAGAAAGACTTCAATTTATTCTTGTGTTTGTTTTTTTTTCGAGGTTTAAAAGAGTTATTGCGGTGTTGTGCTAGATCTTGCTGTCAGGGCCTAAGTGGTGTTTGATCGCAATGATGACTTGCTTGGGAATTCATCTTTGAAAAACCGTTTGTTTCGTGAAAGTTTGAAGTTTGAGGCTATGGCCTTATCTGGAAAAAAAAAATTGGTTAATCGCTTGGTTTTCCCTCTTGCAACCATCTTCCTTCGCGGAAGTTGTTGATCTCGAGAGTCGTGGAGTAGTTGCATGTCGGCATTTGGGAATTTAAGAGTTGACTTCTCTTGTGATTTATGGTTGAGTTTTCCGGAAGGAAAGGTGTTTTGGGTGTTGTTCTTTTCTGGAGCAATTATGGTTTCCTTAAGAGTTGGGTGCGTGATTCACGCGGATGTTTAAGAAGTTAAGTGTATGACGAGAAGTTAGAGTTTTCAGATGATATGAGCTAGTTGTTCGGTTAAAGTGAATTTGTTGTTTGTTTAAAGATAAACTAAAATATAGTGTTGATAAGAGATGATTAAACGAGACGTCAGGTGATCCAAAGTGAAAGTTGATTAGTGGTGTGTGCAAAGTGATGCGGGTAAAGGCATCTAATGGATGTTTGAGATTCGTTAGCATAGAATGTCTCGGTTGATGAACTTGTTATAGCAAGAAGATGGTGTGAAATTCTGCCTATTGTAGCTGGTGGGTCAGTTAATATTGTGGGTCGACAATATGACTTAAAATTCGTGTAATCAATTAATGAGGATATATGAAATGATTGTAGGAAAGGTTGAATTATTCTTGACAGAGGTCCTGCAGGATCTGTATTTATGAGGAATGTCTAGTGGAGATCGTGTCGCGTGGTTAGTATTAATTATTGGTGGAATGAACTGGTGATATGGAATATGTGACTTAGGGATTATACCTGTGGTAATTGTTGATTACGCCGGAATAATTGTAAAGAGATGTGTGCTACGCTTGGGATAATAAGTTGCATGAATAATGGTTCGTCATGGTTAGTAGACCAAAAGAAGTTGTTGATATGCGTCTTATGTTGGATTAACTGATAAGTTAATTGTGCTGGAGTTGTGAGAACGTGGTTCTCCTTGTTGGTTGTCATACGGTAGATATGGTCTACGGTTCGTTGGTAATATAATCAATTGTGGTTATATGAACAGTGAAAAGTGATTTTATCAAGAGCAGATGTTGTAGCTTGTGTGCAACAGTGTTGGACTTCTCGGGATTTGGGTGATTATGACATCCGTATTGGCTAAGAGTATTGGAATGCGAGTAACGGTGGGATTTGAGTCGAACTTTCTTTTGAAGGTTTATGGATTCAAATGAATGTATAAATTTTCTGGGAGTGCCTGCCTCTTTGTTTAGGCGTCTTGATTAGTGTGCAATAAAATCTCCCCTGATTAAGTGGCATTTTGTCAAGTTACAAACTTGACTCCGATGATTGGAAATATGGAGGAAAGAGTAGTATATGAAGTAACCGGCTTATGGGTTCCAAATGTGGCGTGGTATTGAACCATGCCAATCTTTGGATTTGGGCTAATCTGTTTAGTCTATGCTATGAGTATGGATTTACACTCAAGGCGTTGGAATGGGGTGCTCTCTTTAGCGTTCAACTGATTTATCTTTGGTAACCCTGGAGTTAAGCGCTTAAATTGTAACTCTATCGTGACTAGAGTTGGATTTATTTGGGAAACGTGTGTGGTGTTTGCGAGCGTTTCAAAAAGGTGAATCTTATGATTGTTTCATAAGTGATTTTGTTGGTAAAGTGTTCCCTGCTGGGAATGTGTTTCCTTTCTCTTTAAGTGAATTGGTAGCGGTTATTAGGCGTAGATGTTTGATTTGAGAGTTGATGCTATCTTCATATTGGCTTTGGTAAAAATGCGATGTTTTGCACGCATTGCGTGCAGTGGATGTTGGGTTGTGATGCGATATGGTATTTTTCGGTTAACGCCGTCGTAGTTTATGCGAACTTGAGCAACCATCGATGTTGTTGGTGGTCAATCATGTGGCAAAGAGAATGAAGTCTCTTTGTGAATGGTTAATGGGTATCATGGTTACATGACGAATGAATGGTGAAAAAGATTCATGACATCGTTTTTTTTAGCATAAAAGAGTTGTTGAGCCAGGACGGTGAGAAAGTCATATAGAGACATATGACTAATCCGGAGTGCTCTTGAAGAATTCGCATTCGTGTCATGAATCGAGATTTCCATTGCTCTCTAGCATGAAAAGGAATGAATGGATAAATGCTGGTATTTTGGTTATGTTATGCAAGGGATTTGAGTTTCCCTTTCTCTTCGAGAGTTTTTGTGGCAGTTCTCTTCCAAAATGTTAGTTTCGGTTAAAATGAAAAGTTTGGCTGTGGTGAAAGCGAGTCGAGTTGTTTTTAGTTGTTGAGAACTTCTGTCAAAAGAATTGTGTGGAGTCTCTATTTGTTTGAGTGCTCCCCGATGCGAATTGTATCACATTGATTGGAGATTTGAGTTTTCCTTGGTGGCTTGACTTAGGAGAAGAAAAAGGGGTGTTACAGAAAGTTATGACTAGTCCGGAACGCCATTGAGTAAGACCTACATCGTGATTCCATCCACGTGGTGAATGGAAGTGAGGAGTAGGCACCCTCCATCTTCGGGATGGAAGGGGGAAAAGGGTGCACGCCGACGGGTGTGTACTCAACCATACCGGTATGAGTTTCCAAGGAGACATGAGCATTGCATTACATCGCATACATATTGATGATGACAATGTTAAGTGTTTATGAATAAGATGATTTACATGATGGGAGATGTTATTGCCATGTTGTTGTTCTTGTTGTCCATTGCAATATGCTTGCTGAGTTTCGAACTCACGCTTGTGTTTTCTTGTTGTTTTAGGTACCATGAGATCAGCATGCGGGGAAGGGAAATAGTCACACGCCCACACGTAGCTTCACCTTAATGATTCCACAAGTCATTCTATTAGTTTGATAATAAATTGCGTGTGATGATCATTGCTTTAGTGTTTAGCTTTACTATTTGAGAGCTTATTTGTTCTTTTGACACTTGGAGACATTAAGTGCTTGATGTTAGTCTTATATTGTCGTTAAGACTCTATTTATTGTTGTTTCAGATGTCTCTCATATTGCCTTATAATGCTATACTGTTGTTGCTCCTTAAATCCATGTTAAAACAAAGGAGAGTCTTTGCCGAAATCTCGGTTTTTAGCCTATGCACCTTTGCTGGAATTTTATGTTAAATGTGGTATTTAGATATTGTTTAGCTTATGTTTGGTAGCATTCAGGCATATTAAATGCCGGGGTGTTACAATATATTTTTTGGTATTTTTAGTTACATTTATGAAACACCATTCTTCTAGAAACAATTGGTTTCCTCAACTGAGCAGTAAAATTAATAAAAATAAATAAATAAAAGTCAAGGAGTGATATTTCCCACAATCTTGGTTGAATTACCTGAAGTGTCTCAAAGGCAATACTGAGTGGCTCAAATAACAGAAGCCAAAATAACTTAGAATTACATGACCTGCATAACCCTACACAAAGCTTCATTCTGGAGACATTAGATATATAAAATACTAGTGATACTTTATTCTGTATTCTGGTCTACAAACTGCTCGCAATTGTTATTATATGCAATACTATTAGCTGTAAGTTTGTGTTCACTATTTCTGAAATGTGAATCCTACACAAAGATTTCGTGATACAAATTTGTAACACCCCAAAATTTTGCTTTTATTGAATTCATGTGTGATTTGGCACTTTGGTGAATTTTTGGAATTTTCTGGAATTTATTTGGATTTATTTGGAATTTATTTGAATTTATTCCATTTTGAAATAATTAAAGAATTTAATATTGCAAATAAAATTTTGTTGGAAATATTTTATTTGAGTCCCAAATACCCTAAAATATTTTCTAGAATTTTTCTGGAATTTTTCTGAGTATTTTGCTATTTTTAATGAATTAATTGAATTTCTGGGAATTATTTTAAATATTAAATCGCTGGAAAATCAAACCGAGTCGGTTACTGTTCATCCGACCGAACCCGAGGCAGACTCGAGTTCGAGTCCGACCTGAGCCACATGACTCGACCAAACCAACTCCAAAACCTAATCGATCCCAACCGTTGGATCAAGATCCAACGGTCAGGATCATCCCGCATCGCTTTGGCCGAATCCGCCGGATCCGATCGCGTCACGCCGATCGTGGCCGTTGATCGTGCCACGTGGGCGGTGAGCGTCATCGTCCCGCCGAAGTCCGAGCCGGACTCCTCCGCCTTGTCGCCGCCGTGTAGGATTAGGGTTCCGCCCTGCACGCATGCCGAGGGTATTTAAGTACCGGGAGGTACCCCGAGGACCACCGTGATCCCGCGCCCTCTCTGCTCTACTTCACCGAGCCTTAGTCGCCGTAGATTCGCCGGAATCGCTCGCCGGAGCTACAGCACCTCTCCGCTGCGGTTTTGCTTGATTCCGCCGCCGCCCGCCCCGCCGCCATTGACCCCAGATCCGAACCCCGGCCAGCGCACCAAGAGACCCTTCACCTCGCCGAGCACGCCCCAACGCCCGTTCGTGTGGTCGCCGTCCTCGCCACGGCAGCCACAATCTCGCCAGTGAAGCCATCGCCGACCCGAGCTCCACCAACCGTCCGATCAAGATCCAAGGGCTCGGATCGCGCCACGTCACCCTCGGTGAGTTCCCGTTGAAAATCCTAGATCTAATCTCAACCGTTGGATCTAGATCCAACGGCTTAGGTCGTGCCACGTGGCGGAATCGCACCAGTTAGATTGGATCTAGACCGTTAGATCAAGATCCAACGGCCCAGATCAACCCGCGCGCCCAAGCACTTGAGGCCCAAATCAATCCTAGCCGTCGATTTTCAAACCAACGGCCACGATCGTGCCACGCGGTCCAGGGAGTCGAACCGCCGCGCCACGCGGCGCGGCGTGGGCCATCGACACGCGGCCCGCGTGTCGGCCGATCGCACCGCGGACGTCACCCATGATGTCATCGGATGGACCCACTTGTCAGCGCTGTGGGCTGAGCCCCGCTGACGTCAGCAATGACGTCACCCGAGTGGGCCCACATGTCAGCGACACGTGGAGTCGTGGACCGAGTCCACGGTGGACCCGAGCCGAGCGTGGACTACGTCCATGGACCGGCTGACGTCAGCAGACCAATCCAGTGCTGCCACGTGTCCATGCTGACGCAATAATTAATTTCCGAAAAAGAAAATGATTTATTAAATCGAAATAATGATTTCAGATTTTGTTTCAAATTTCAAACGCTTATAACTTTTGCGTTTCAACTCCGATTTGAGTAATTCAAATTTCTAAATTTGTATAAAATTCAGATCTACTCAAATATGAATTTTATTTATATTTTGGACTAAAGTTTTTCTCTGTAATATTATTTAATTGATTATTTAAACTTTAATAAATCATAACTTTTGCATTTTAACTCCGATTTGAACGATTCCAGTTTCTAAAAATCCAGAAAATTATGTTCTCTCTGTTTATGGATTTTATTTGGAGTTTTGGGATGTTTTTGCCTATTGTTTATTTGTGTATTGCTATTTGCACGCTTTACGAGTAGACGTTGAAGTGCCGGAAGGATTCGAAGGAGAAGTGTTGACTCAGGATCCAACTCAAGACCAAGAACAAGTACTCTTTGAAGGCAAGTTGTGCTTTGACCATGTTGATCCTATTTCGAAATCTATTTTGATTTAAACTATTGCATGCTAGTTCAATTAGAAAAATACTTGGTTTAAACATGGGGGTTAGATAAGTACCAATTTGCTGTATGACACCTTGATTATTTAAGTATGTGCCATGACCCTTGTCACCCTAGTTGTGGATTACTAGTTGGACATTATTAAATTGCCAACCTGGGTTTAGACCGTTGTAGTATCTTTGCTTAGACACCTTACGTGCTCATAACATGATTTTGGATAATCAAATGTTAATATTGGCTTAATGATATATTGAACCTGTTTTGGAAAAGTATCATGTGATGTTGATGGCACGTGGTGCATGGTAATCAACTGGGGTTTGATAAGCGATTTCGGCCAGGGGCATGTGGCAAAGAGTAATCAGGTGGGCCAGTTGTGGCATTGGGAGTGTTGTTTTGGTTCTTCGGGTAGTCTTGCCCTGGTCACCCTAAGGACTTAACCTTGCAAGCCTTTGAACTGGGTCTAACGTGCAACCACATGTCTTTAATGGGACGGACCTAGTTGACTAAGTTGCTAATAACGTACCTGTGGGACCTCAGGAGGTCAACTACACCCTTTGTGTAAGTTGTACGGGGGAGCGTCACTGGCCGAGGCCAGTACCCATCTAACGGTTGATTGGCCTAGACTTCGCCTTAGCGAAGGGAAGGGTTAGTGCGCAATAACCGGGGAGGACCACTTGTATTGTTAGAAGTTTCCGAAAGACTTTGTTACGGGAACTCGCCTTTGTGGTGTTTGACTGTATCTTGTGGGTAAAGTGCATAACCTCTGCAGAGTTTAGAATCTATTCGAATAGCCGTGTCCGCGGTATTGGACATCGCTCGGGAATTACAGTCAAGGGTTAGATTTTCTCAAAAATAACTTGGATTTGAAAAGTTGGGTTGGTTTAATAATGAAGATGATGGAAATGTGGTTTAGGATGGGGAAAATGTTTATTAAACTTCTTGAAAGGTTATTTATGCTTTACTTATTTCTACTGCTTTCGAATCTACTTATATTACTTGTCAAATGCTGTTTACTGCAAATATACCTTGAGCTATTCCTTTGTACCAAGCCATGCATATAGTATATTAGCTTGCATTCTGTGCATGACTTGCTGAGTACCAAGTACTCACCCTTGCCTCAACACAACACCAGTTGAAGAGGAGACTACGCCAGCTTCGGAGGAGGAATTCCAAGAGGATCCGTCTACTTAGGGATGCGAGCCCAGTCAGTTGCCTGTGGTATACTGGATGGCACTACGAAGTTATTTGATTTTCCGCTGCTATTCTTTTTCTCTGAATAAAGTTTCGCCTTGCGAGGCATATATTTGTAACTTGGCCATAAGGTCGAGTAACCAAGTTTGGTTATTTAAATAAAGTACTTTATTGGTATCGAGTGGTATGATTGTGATATTTACCAATGTTAAGACTGTGTGCACTAGCGCGTTCCTGGACTAGTGCTGAATACACAGAGGGTCCGGATTTGCAAATTCGGGGTCCCGACAGAGGTGGTATCAGAGCCATACTTGACTGTAGGCTCAACCCTAGCTAGAATGGTCGTAGTGAGGATAAAACCTATTTTCTAAAGCTAAAAATTTGTGAAGACAAGAAATGACATCTCGACTTATCCCCTTCTCTCTTTTCTTGTCTCTTGCTGAAATTTTCCCTTACCTTGTCAACAATTTAAAATTCCGAGTTCTTACGTAAAGCACTCTTGTGACAGATGGAGGAAGAGTTCAACTACGTTGATCTGGGAGTTGGTCACGCCGCGGAACTTTGGCATATGCTCTGCACTCTCGGAGATTTTGAGAAGCCCCAATACCAAGTGGAAGTGATCGGACAAGCGGGATTGATCAAGGCTTGTGACGTGAAGATTGAGGTACTGCTAGGAAAAAGGGCCCAGGCAATCGCTCGATACACCGTGACCGCCAGAGATCTACAATGCAGATGGGTATCCAAGAAGTATCACGACGAGCAATGCGGCACATTACCCGTATTCACGCCAGAGAGTTGGAGAGCACGGTGTTCCGTTATCATCCGCCAAATGATAACCTTCTTGACCCGAAGGCGATTCAGGATGAGGATGCCACGGTTACACAGTTGGCACGATTCGTTGTCGCCCAGGAGGATGTACTAGATAATACAAGCAAGGAGCTACAGAAGGCCCGCAAGGAGATCACGACAGAAAAGAACAGATGGCGGGAAGCTCAAGAGTATGTGGCACACCTTCTACGAAGGATTGACGAGTTGGAGATGACTTTGTATGGACCAGACCCAGAGCCAAGATTGAGCTACGAGCCAGATCCGGAGGAGTCGATCTCGATGAGGACATCGCTTCTTCGACTACCATAGAGGACACGATTCTTTGGACATGGCGATCAAGTTACGCCTATGCCACAAAGACCTGCACCCGTGCCGTGGAGGTTTTCTCGATGAGTGAGCATAGGTTCTATAGTGAGACTCCTTCGCCGAGTCGCGTCATAGAATAAAGAGTCACCCTTTAGGCGTTAGACTCCAGAGTTAGTTCGATTTGGATTTGCTTTGTTTGCTGAGTGTGCAGTATGTGTTGCAAGGCCCTTAGGCATTGTAAGCAGCCATACCAAGTTATTAATAATAAAGTTGGACCTTAAGGTTACACCTTTCGCCCGCATAAGTTCCATATTACTTGTCTATTCTTGTTTCCCTCTCATCTCTAAACCTAGAGCAAATCGACGGATGGTGAACACCCGCGAAACTTTGGAAGCAATGGAAGTGGTTCCCGCTTGATGAAAACCCCAATGATGGAGCACCAGCACCGCCACCGGATATGCAGAATTTCGGAGCTTTTCTTGCTGCCCAGACTCGATTGATGCATGCTATGATGCAACAAATGCAGCACGTCCTTTGCCGAGGCCACAGCCAATCAAGTTAATCGGGGACAACGCCTAATACAAGACTATCGAGTTCATGAGAACTCACCCACCCACTTTCTCCGGGAATGCCAATCCATTGGAGGCCGATGATTGGTTAAGATCAATCGAGAGGAAGCTACACATAGCTCAATGCATAGGAAATGAGAAGGTACTCTACGCTTCTCATCAGCTGGAAGGGACAGCCGCCGAATGGTGGGAGAACTTCGTGCTACGCAAGAGAACCCTCAAGATATCACTTGGGAAGAGTTCACAAATGCATTCCGACAAGATCACGTGCCTGAAGGAATCATGGACCTTAAGAAGGAGGAGTTCAGAGCATCAAGCAAGGTAATCACCCGGTCGACTACCTGAACAAGTTCACACAGCTAGCACGCTACGCACCGAGGATGTAGCGACAGATAAATCCAGGCATACCTCGTTTTATGAAGGGACTTAACTCAGATTGCAAGTAGGATTGATCACCCACACCTTTCCAGATTTCCAAGAGTTGGTGAATAAGGCGCTTATTCTTGAGGACAAGCGCAAGGAACTGGATGAGAACAGAAGCGCAGGATGTAACAAAGAAGGATCACGCCAGGAACGCAATGGCGCTGAGAGTTGCACCAAATCAATTCTTGATTCCAACCACGAGAATGCAACAAGGACACCATCCTCAGCACCAAGACACATCAATCGAACTACTGCACCCCAGCCCCGCTAGAAACACTACTCCAGGCAACAAGAAGGAACAAGGAGACGCTGCTACAATCGCAACGAGCCAGACACTTTGCCAACAGCTTGTCCGAAGAAGACAGCATGAGTGACTCGATTCGCTTCAATCTAGGAACCACCCCAGCTAGGACGCCAAAGACCAGAGCCACACCCTGCATCGTGGTGAGAGGCCGAGTCAACCATGTCACCGCAGATGCACTACAGAATGCTACGGACGTCAGATCGGGTAAGTTACTTGTTAACTCAAGTACTGCGGCGATTTTGTTTGACTCGAGCTTCAGATTCGCTTGTTCGCAAGGCTTTGCTACTAGAAATGATTTGAGGATTGCAAGACTTAAGTGCATGCTTTTAGTTCAAACCCTGGTTCCGAACTCCGAGCGAAAGTAGGATGTTCCGGGTGAGAATACTAATAGGTGGAATAGAATTCTAGCAAACCTTATAATTTTGGAGACCCGGACCTTAGACGTCATATTTGGAATGGATTGGTTATCCAAGCACAAGGCCGTATTGGATTGTGGATGAAGGACTATCTCGATTGAGAGCCCGTGTGGGAAGAAAGTGGAATTTCAAGCCCACTGCGATTATAGATGGACAGTTGATGGTTAACAGTACCAAGGCAATCGGCATAGAGGATGTCTCAAGAGTGAATGAGTACCCGGATGTTTTTCCCGAAAATCTACCTGGTATGCCGCGCACGAGGACATAGAGTTTGTGATAGAGCTTGTACTGCACAAAGACCGATAGCAAAGAGACCCTATCGGATGTCTACCGAGGAGTTGGTAGAGATGAAGAAACAAATAGAAGAGTTAATGGAGAAAGGGTTTATCAGACCGAGTTCGTCGCCGTGGGGAGCACCGCTTTGTTTGTCAAGAAAAAGGACGGAAGTTTCAGGATGTGCATCGACTACCGTGCACTCAATGAAGTCACCGTGAAGAATAAGTATCCGCTACCCGGGATTGATGATTTGTTCGATCACCGAGAGGAGCCGGAGTTTTCTCCAAGATTGATCTCGAGATTGGGATACCATCGATTGAAGATCCGATCGTAAGATATTCAAGATCGCATTCTCGTCAAGATATGGACATTACGAGTTTACGGTTATGTCCTTTGGGCCGACGAATGCGCCAAATTTATTTCATGAATATGATGAATAAGGTGTTCATGGAATATTTGGACAAGTTTGTCGTCGTGTTCATAGACGATATCCTAATCTACTCCAAGACAGAGTGAACATGCCGAACACTTAAGGCGAGTTTTGGAAAAGTCGAGGAACAACAACTTTTCGCCAAGTTCAGCAAGTGTGATTTTTGGAAGGAGAAGGTGGAGTTTTTGGACATGTAATGACCGCAGAAGGAGTCGCCAGTAGATCCAAGCAAAGTAGAAGGCGTGTTACATTGGGAGCAGCCAAGACTGTGACCAGATTCGGAGTTTCCTTGGAATGGCAGGATACTACCGCCGTTTCATCGAAGGCTTCTCGACAATTGCGAAACCTCTTACGCAATTGCTGAAGAAGGAAAAGAAGTTTGCATGGACGCCGTAATGTGAGAAAGGATTTCAGAGCTGAAGAAGCGATTGACATCAAAGACCGGTGTTAGTTCTACCGGATGTTGCTCAAAGCTTCGATAGTTATTGTGACGATCGCGCCAAGGACTTGGATGTGTGCTGATGCAGATGGAAAGGTCGCCGCTTATGCATCAAGGCGCTTGAGGCCGCATGAGGAAAATTATCCGACACATGACTTAGAGTTAGCTGCCGTAGTGCATGCTTTGAAGATATGGCGTCACTATCGATTGGAAACAGATGTGAAGTGTATACGGATCATAAGAGCCTTAAGTACATATTCACCCAAATGGATCTCGAATATGAGGCGAGAGGAGATGGTTAGAGTTGATCAAAGACTATAATGTTGGAATCCATTACCATCCCTGAAGGCCAACGTAGTAGCCGATGCTCTGAGTCGGAAAAGCCATACCGTGAGTACGTTGCTAGCCACAAGTCGATGAGTTATGTGAGGACTTTCGTAAATGAAGATTGAGGTTGTACCTAGCGGATTCTTGGCCACATTGGAAGTAAAGCCTACCTTAGAGGATCGGATCCGAGAAGGATGTATGATGATGACAAGATCCGCAGGATTAAGTTCATCAAGGAGGAAGGCAAGGCGAGGACTTCAAGTTGGATGAGCAAGGCACGTTGTGGATGAAGGATCGCATTTGTGTGCCTAACAAGAAGGAGTTAAAGCAACTGATTCGAAGAAGCCCATGACTCCAAGTACTCAATTCATCCTGAAGCGCCAAGATGTATCAGGATCTCAAGGAGAGATTCTCGTGGCCGAGTATGAAACGTGAAGTCGCCGAGCATGTTGCATTGTGCGGCGTATGCCGAGAGTCAAGGCAATGCATCGAGAGACCAGCAGGATTGCTACAACCGCTGAAAATACCTGAGTGGAAGTGGGAGGAAATCGGAATGGATTTCATTACCGGTTTGTCAAGACTCAAGGAGGTTATGACTCCATATGGGTTATAGTGGATCGCTTGACTAAAGTAGCCCATTTTATCCCCGTGAAGACCACTTACTCGGAGATAAATTAGCGTAATTGTACATGATCAGATTGTCTGCTTGCACGGAGTGCCAAAGAGGATTGTATCAGACGAGGTACCCAATTTACCTCAAGATTCTCGGAATAAGTTGCATGAAGCCATGGGAACCCGTTTGAACTTCAAGATGACTTATCATCCACAGACGGATGGACAAACCGAAAGAGTCAACCAGATTTTGGAGGATA
The DNA here is from genome assembly GCA_036346355.1 of Rhipidocladum racemiflorum. Taxonomy (NCBI): domain Eukaryota; kingdom Viridiplantae; phylum Streptophyta; class Magnoliopsida; order Poales; family Poaceae; genus Rhipidocladum; species Rhipidocladum racemiflorum. The sequence goes on along the minus strand of CM070577.1, from coordinate 52,126,001 downwards.
TGTTGAGAGCTTGTGCATTAGCTTATGCTACTTCTTGGGATAAGAGTTTACCGTATGCCGAGTTCGATTACAACAATAGTTATCGTGCTAGTTTACAGATGTCACCTTTTGAGGCATCAGATGGTCGACTCGCCTGACGCCATTGAATTGGAATGAGATCGGCGAGCGCCGTGTCTTTGGGCCTGATATTCTTCAAGAGGTCAAGAAGCGGTCGCTATGATTAGGAAAGGTTGAAGATAGCCCAATCTCGACAGAAGAGTTATCTTGACAATCGTCGCCGAGACTTGAGTTTTGAACCGAAGACTTTGTTTACCTCAGAGTTACGCCTCTCGGGGAGTTAAGAGGTTCCATGCCAAAGGGAAACTCGCACCTGCTATGTTGGACCATTTAAGATTTTGAGTCGCAGAGGCGGTTGCTTACCACCGGAGTTGCCCACGATCGTTGGCGAGGAGTGCATGATGTATTCCATGTGTCCCAGCTTAAAGAAGTGTCTCCGAGTTCCCGAGGAATGCACACCGCTAGAGTCAATTGAGTTGCAAGAGGATTTGACTTATAAGGAGCATCCCGTGAGGATTCTAGACACAATGGATCGAGAAACTAGAAACAAGTCAACCCGTTTCAGAGAGTTCAAAGGAGCAACCATGAAGAAAGCGAAGCGACTTGGGAGCGCGAAGAGGATTTGAAGAAAGAGTTTCCAAACCTATTCTGTAGTGAGCCCTGAATCTCGGGGACGAGATTCTATTAAGGGGGGGAGGTTTGTAACACCCCAAAATTTTGCTTTTATTGAATTCATGTGTGATTTGGCACTTTGGTGAATTTTTGGAATTTTCTGGAATTTATTTGGATTTATTTGGAATTTATTTGAATTTATTCCATTTTGAAATAATTAAATAATTTAATATTGCAAATAAAATTTTGTTGGAAATATTTTATTTGAGTCCCAAATACCCTAAAATATTTTCTAGAATTTTTCTGGAATTTTTCTGAGTATTTTGCTATTTTTAATGAATTAATTGAATTTCTGGGAATTATTTTAAATATTAAATCGCTGGAAAATCAAACCGAGTCGGTTACTGTTCATCCGACCGAACCCGAGTCAGACTCGAGTTCGAGTCCGACCCGAGCCACATGACTCGACCAAACCAACTCCAAAACCTAATCGATCCCAACCGTTGGATCAAGATCCAACGGTCAGGATCATCCCGTACCGCTTCGGTCGAATCCGGCCCGGATCCGATCGCGTCCACGCGATCGTGGCCGTTGATCGTGCTAATGCGTGACGGCCGAAGGCCATCGTCCCCCGCCGAAAGTCCGAAGCCGACTCCTCCGCTGCCGCCGCCGTGTAGGATTAGGGTTCCGCCCTGCACGCATGCCGAGGGTATTTAAGTCACGGAGGTACCGAGGACCGCCCGTGATCCCGCGCCCTCTCTGCTCTACTTCACCGAGCCTTAGTCGCCGTGATTCGCGGAATCGCTCGCCGGAGCTACAGACACCTCTCCGCGGTTTTGCTTGATTCCGCCGCCGTCCGCCGTCCCCTGCCGCCATTGACCCCAGATCCGGAACCCCCGAAGCCAGGCGCACCCGAAGAGACCCTTCACCTCGCCGGAGCACGCCCCAAACGCCGTTCGTGTGGTCGCCGTCCTCAGCGCCGGCAGCCACAATCTCGCCGTGAAGCCATCGCCGACCCCGAGCTCCACCAACCGTCCGATCAAGATCCAAGGGCTCAGATCGCGCCACGTCACCCTCGGTGAGTTCCCCGTTGAAAATCCTAGATCTAATCTCAACCGTTGGATCTAGATCCAACGGCTTAGGTCGTGCCACGTAGCGGGAACTGCACCAGGCTAGATTGGATCTAGACCGTTAGATCAAGATCCAACGGCCCAGATCAACCCGTGCGCCCAAGCACTTGAGGCCCAAATCCAATCCTAGCCGTCGATTTTCAAACCAACGGCTACGATCGCGCTAATGCGGTCCAGGGAGTCAACCGCCGCGCCACGCGCGGCGCAGCATCGACACGCTGGGCCCGCTGCGGTCGATCGGCACCGCGGACGCCACCCATGACGCCATCGGATGGACCCACTTGTCGGGTCATTGGTGAGGCCTCGCCGACGCCAAGAATGACGCTACCCGAAAGGGCCCACATGTCGGGCCGACACGCGGAGTCGTGGACCGAGTCCACGGTGGACCCGAGCCGAGCGTGGACTACGCCCATGGACCGGTGACGTCAGCAGACCAATCGATCTGCTGCCACGTGTCCATGCCGACGCCAATAATTAATTTCCTAAAAGAAAATGATTTATTAAATCGAAATAATGATTTCAGATTTTGTTTCAAATTTCAAACGCTTATAACTTTTGCGTTTCAACTCCGATTTGAGTGATTCAAATTTCTAAATTTGTATAAAATTCAGATCTACTCAAATATGAATTTTATTTATATTTTGGACTAAAGTTTTTCTCTGTAATATTATTTAATTGATTATTTAAACTTTAATAAATCATAACTTTTGCATTTTAACTCCGATTTGAACGATTCCAGTTTCTAAAAATCCAGAAAATTATGTTCTCTCTGTTTATGGATTTTATTTGGAGTTTTGGGATGTTTTTGCCTATTGTTTATTTGTGTATTGCTATTTGCACGCTTTACGAGTAGACGTTGAAGTGCTGGAAGGATTCGAAGGAGAAGTGTTGACTCAGGATCCAACTCAAGACCAAGAACAAGTACTCTTTGAATGCAAGTTGTGCTTTGACCATGTTGATCCTATTTCGAAATCTATTTTGATTTAAACTATTGCATGCTAGTTCAATTAGAAAAATACTTGGTTTAAACATGGGGGTTAGATAAGTACCAATTTGCTGTTTGACACCTTGATTATTTAAGTATGTGCCATGACCCTTGTCACCCTAGTTGTGGATTACTAGTTGGACATTATTAAATTGCCAACCTGGGTTTAGACCGTTGTAGTATCGCTTAGACACCGCTACGTGCTCATAACATGATTTTGGATAATCAAATGTTAATATTGGCTTAATGATATATTGAACCTGTTTTGGAAAAGTATCATGTGATGTTGATGGCACGTGGTGCATGGTAATCAAGCGGAGGTTTGATAAGCGATTTTCAACCTGGGGCATGTGGCAAAGAGTAATCAGGTGGGCCGATTGTGGCATTGGGAGTGTTGTTTTGGTTCTTCGGGTAGTCTTGCCCTGGTCACCCTAAGGACTTAACCTTGCAAGCCTTTGAACTGGGTCTAACGTGCAACCACATGTCTCAGTAATGGGACGGACCTAGTTGACTAAGTTGCTAATAACGCACTGTGGGACCTCGTGGAGGTCAACTACACCCTTTGTGTAAGTTGTGCGGAGCGTCTGGCCGAGGCCAGTACCCATCTAACGGTTGATTGGCCTAGACTTCGCCTTAGCGAAGGGAAGGGTTAGTCTTAATAACCGGGAGGACCACTTGTATTGTTAGAAGTTTCCGAAAGACTTTGTTACTGAACTCGCCTTTGTGGTGTTTGACTGTATCTTGTGGGTAAAGTGCATAACCTCTGCAGAGTTTAGAATCTATTCGAATAGCCGTGTCCGCGGTATTGACATCGCCGAATTACAATCAAGGGTTAGATTTTCTCAAAAATAACTTGGATTTGAAAAGTTGGGTTGGTTTAATAATGAAGATGATGGAAATGTGGTTTAGGATGGGGAAAATGTTTATTAAACTTCTTGAAAGGTTATTTATGCTTTACTTATTTCTACTGCTTTCGAATCTACTTATATTACTTGTCAAATGCTATTTACTGCAAATATACCTTGAGCTATTCCTTTGTACCAAGCCATGCATATAGTATATTAGCTTGCATTCTGTGCATGACTTGCTGAGTACCAAGTACTCACCCTTGCCTCAACACAACACCAGTTGAAGAGGAGACTACGCCAGCTTCGGAGGAGGAATTCCAAGAGGATCCGTCTACTTAGGGATGCGAGCCCAGTCAGTTGCCTGTGGTATACTGGATGGCGCTACGAAGTTATTTGATTTTCCGCTGCTATTCTTTTTCTCTGAATAAAGTTTCGCCTTGCGAGGCATATATTTGTAACTTGGCCATAAGGTCGAGTAACCAAGTTTGGTTATTTAAATAAAGTACTTTATTGGTATCGAGTGGTATGATTGTGATATTTACCAATGTTACGACTGTGTGCACTAGCGCATTCCTGGACTAGTGCTGAATACACAGAGGGTCCGGATTTGCAAATTCGGGGTCCCGACAAAATTCATCCAAGTACAGGTTTCTACAGTGAAGGTCTGTCATTCAAGGACGAATGAAGAAACAAATCCGAAACATCAAAATCATATACACAAACCTCATGGCCACAGTAAACATCAAAATCAATTCCAACATGTTTCCCAGCCACAAAATGTGTAGGCTTGCACAACGTTACAGCCAAGAAACTAATATATTGATTCACATACAAGGCATTGATACTGTCGAAGAAAACCAAACATACCTTCTTCCTGGGGGGGCGACGGGCCGGGGGCCGGAGGCCGAAGGCGGCAACAGCTGGGTGCGGGGCCAAACACGGAAACGGCGGCGGGGCGCGAGCGCGAGGCAGGTCGGGGGCGTGGCATGAGTGGGGGCGTGAGAATGCCCGATCAACTTAGCCCTACTCAGACTTAGCCCTAGTCACGTTCCTAGTTTCGTCGGCCAAAGCTCTAGCCGACGGAAATATATCTTTATTTTCGACGATCCCACCCAGGCTGATGAAACTATTGGACTATTTTCATCGGTCCCACATGGTCGACGGAAATATGGGCGTATTTTCGTCAGTTCACATAGGCCGACGGAAATATGAGTATTTTCGTCGGCTTCTGCAAGCCAACGAAAATAATTTCGGTCGACGAAAATATAACGGATTCCTGTAGTGAGTGAGCTAAGTTGCAAAAGATGGAAATAAGTAGCCCATATGCTAATGTATGGCTTCGGTGAACCTCAAAATTGTTCAAATACTATGTAAAGTAATGCGACAAAAGAAATAATTTGTTGCGCACATAATATCTCCAATCAAGGCGCCGTGCCATATGCATGCCTCTTATCCCCTCTAGCGCCCATCGTCAATGTCATTTTTTTACACATTTTATTAAAATTTTCCTAGCCATTTTTTTTTTCAATTTATGGCTATTATGTGCAATAAGTCAATCAGGCATTTTTGCGTTATATTTTTTTATCAAATGGAGAGATTTGTAGCAATCTAAAAATGGATCACTACTAAAAAAATGATTATTAACGACGGGACATGTGAACATTAAGACCCTGTTTGGTAGAGCTCCAGATCCTAGCTCACTACTACAGATCTAACCTTCCATGCCGGCCCATCAATACCGGTCATGCATGAACCGGGACTGACATTTACGTTAGTCTCGGTTCAACGGTCTACAGGTCCGGGGGGATCATCAGTACCGGTTTGAAAGACGAACAGGTTCTGATGTGGGATCATCAGTACCGGTTGGTTACACCAACCCGTACTAAGCAGCCCCAGAGCAGAGCAGGCTTCTTAGTACCGGTTGATGTAACCAACCTGTACAGTACCGGTTGGTTACATGAACTGGTACTAAGCAGCCTGCTCTGCTCCGGGGCTGCTTAGTACGGGTTAGTGTAACCAACTGGTACTGATGATCTGCGACTGACATAGTCTCCCATGCGTCGCCTCGATCCCGCATGACAACTCTTCGTGTTCATCATCAGAATTGAATTGTTCTCTTCGTCTTTCGATCCTAGCGACCTATAAAAAGCAAGACATACAGTGAGATTAGGAGAAACTGCATTGACAGATACCAGTGAGATCTATAGTTAGCCACTGAATTGAAGTGTTCTCTTTGTCTGTCTTCGCAATCTCGATCCTCATGGCAAAGCCTGTGTCCCCCGCCAGCTCTGTCGACTCCTCTGACTCTCTACCATTGCGCCTAGTGCCGCTTCAACCCTGGGCGCCTCACGCCGCCACCAGCAAAAGAATGTGCGTGCGAGAGGACAAAGAGCCCGACGATGACAATGAGGAGGAGGAGGATGAGGAGGAGGAGAAGGTCACCGTCATCTGCTGGGCGAGCACATCCTCCTCCTCCTCCTCTGATGACTATGTTCACCCCGCCGCCGCCGACGACAGCGGTGACAGCAGCAGCCCTCCAGGTAGCAGTGGCGAGTGGTGGGAATGAGCCACATAATGTTTATCTTTTTAATTATGTAATGCTATCCATCCACTATATAATGTCATTATTGTGACACTACGGAATGGTGGGACATTATAAAATTTAAAATTAGAGAATAAAACTTTATGCTATGCAGTTTAATCGCGTTTCCGGGCCGTTTTCGGGAGTTTGGGCCTCTCCGGGGCGAATTGGGCCTTGGGGGGGACCCCACTTGGGCCGAGGGAGGGTTGCTTTGGCCCATGAGGGGGAGGAGGGTATACCATGAGATCGGCATGTGGGGAGGGAATTAGTCACACTTCTACATGTAGCTTCACTCATTTGTTCCCACAGTCATTCCATTGGGTCTTGATAAAAAATTAAATGTGATGCCTATTGTTTTGTGGTTTAGCTTTGCGATTTGAGAGTCTTATTATTCGTTTGGCTCATGGAGACAATGAATGCTTGGATTTAGACTGGTATTGTTGTCATGCCTTTAATTATTGCTATTTTAGATGTCTCTCATATTGCCATATATTGCTATGCTATTGTTGTAACACCCCGGCATTTAATATGCCCGAATGCTACCAAACATAAGCTAAACAACATCTAAATACCACATTTAAACATAAATTCCAGCAAAGGTACATATGCTAAAAACCGATATTTCGGCAGCATCTCCTTTGTTTTTCCATGAATTAACACAATATCAATATCATGGCAAGATATATCATAGCACACGACATCTAAAACATCAACATAAATGGATATATCATCAAATTACGCCAATAATACCACGCTCAACCACTTCATAAACTAAAATGAAGCAAATAAGGAATCACTAGCATGCTAAATTAAACCATACATTAAGTTTAAGGCACAACTCTTAATATCATGTCTCCAAGTGATTAATTATGGACTATGATGGTGGAGCTACGTGTAGAAGTGTAGCTAGACCCCTTTTTCCCGCATGCCGATCTCAAAGTACCTAAAAACAACATAAAACACAAGCGTGAGTTCGAAAACTCAGCAAGCATATTGTAATGGACAACAAGATCATTTACAAGACAATAATACCTTACATCACATATAACATCTCATACTTGAGCACATAACAACATCATCATCATTAATTTTGTATTGCAATGCAATGCAATGCAATGTTATGCTCATATCTCCTTGGAAACTCATACCGGTATGGTTGAGTACACACCCGTCGGTGTGCACCCTTTTCCCCCTTCCATCCCGAAGATGGAGGGTGCCTACTCCTCGCTTCCATTCACCACGTGGATGGAATCACGATGTAGGTCTTACTCAATGGCGTTCCGGACTAGTCATAACTTTCTCACCGACCTTCCCCGGACTAGTTATGACTTTCTCACCGCCCTCGCCCCATCTCATGCATGCATGCAACTATGCCAATTATCATATCTCATTTGTACATAAACATATGGCACCATGTCATAGTACACATAAACACATGGCATCGAATCATGATAAGTATAGACACATAGCATCATATCATGATAATCATACTCAATATATCATTGGAAAATAGCAAGCATGGCAAGTGATCATAGCAAGTATTCAATCTTTCATCTAATCTCCACAAGCAACCTACGATTCCGCTATACATTACAACACACATGCCTCAACGGCGGGCAACGGATTTGTGGGAAGTCGAGGGCACTCCCGGTGTCACACCACCTGCACATAGGCATCACACACTCACAATCATGCCCACAAAACAGTACGCAAAACCCCATCTAACCCGACATTGCCCACTACTCGCAAAACCTAAAAACAGAGGTTCTGTCCCGACGGGACAGCAGCCTTGCAAAAAGCATAACTTGAGTTCTGGGACTCCGAATCAATTAAACGAGTACATCCTCGCGTAGCTTAGGAAATTTCCCAACTTTCTCTAGGTATATGGAAAGACTGATTCGGAATCTAAAGTCATCTAATCTACAGATTACCGTGATCTGTTCCAATTACGTCACAGATTTTAACATGCTCGGTAAAACAGCCATAACTTTCAAACGGCTGATCGGAATTTAACGTGCTTTATGTACACGGAAAGATAATTAAATTATCTACAACTTCTTCAACATCCGTACGGACAGACTCGGATTCTAAATCGATGAAAACTAGAACCCTAGCCCTACTGCTCATGCTGTCCCAAAACAGTAACGTGGCAACATCTAGATCTAATCCAAATTACTCCAATCCAGCACCACCAATTGATCTAAAAACTTGATAAACTCCCTAATAACAGTACCTAGCACATCCCCGAGGAGCCCCATGATCATACCTTTGCCCGACGTACGAAAACTCCAATCGATCTCCTCGCTCCTCGCTCCTCGCACCTCGCTCCTCGCTCCTCGGATGGATCCATGAGGATGAAGGGGTGGGGAGGTCACCCTAGGGCAGCAAGGGGGGTGGAGGAGAGGTGGTGTGCAATGGGGAGCAATGGGGGCGCCATGGGGGCAAGAGATGGGGCGGCTAGGAGGTGGAGGGAGGAGGAAGGGTGGCGGCTAGGGTTAGGGGAGCATGGGGCAGGGGTGGATGCCCCAAGGGCTGGTGGGGAGCCCTTTTACCAGCCCCCACACCCAAACCTAGTCCGTTATGGAGACCTACTCCATCCCACCAAAGCCCACCAAGGCCCAAACTCCCCCGGGAAGGCCCAAAACCCCGGAAACGGCCCGAAAAAAGCTGTTAACCTCCATATCCTATAGTTTTAACCTTAATTCCACATCTCATAATGTTATTAACCTTATCATGCACGTTAAATAAGGTTACGACACTCCGTGGTGTCACAACACTTCAAAAGGCCCAAAAACGCGAGTAAACCTCTAGCCGTAAGATTTTCTTCTCTAATTTCACAATCTGTAATGTCACACCAAAACGTAGTGTCACATTCTTCCCCCCTTCAACAGGATTCGACCTCGAATCCGAAGGACACCAAAAACAACTACCAAGTCCCCCAGGGACAAAAGGCTTCTCAGCCGCACAAAACAATCGCACAACGATTAAAAAAAAATCGGAACAAACGACAAACGCTTCGCACTTCTATCACAACCAACCTGACTACCACACTCCATCAAACTCAATCTTGACACATAATCCCATCTCTTCCAATTATTTGACCCTTTTCACAAAGAATCAAAATTAACTAATGTCATCTACGTACATAGCCTTCATCGACAAAACTTTTCTTTTCTTCCACAAACCACGCTACACTTTCATTCTACCCCTCCTGCATAACACACACCCAGGGACAACTAGCTACGACAAATTTCACGACAGATCACTATATTTCAAATTATCATCACTTTTTAACAATCAAACCATATTCTCAACAAGGTTTGGACCGACAACACCAAATTCCAACATGACCACCCTTCGAACCACAACCAAAGTTCTACGCCTAGCCCAAGGTAGAGTCAGAATTCTTACCAAACCTCAACTGGTTCTTTTCCTATGAGGGTCTCGCCTCACACTTTCTCACTCAAAGACTACCAAACCCATGAGTATAATCCTCCATTATGCTCAACAATTCCATAGACATTTCTATTCACATCTCAAACGAGAATGCCAACAAAGAGCAACTCCCTTAGTCGGATGAACCACATTCATCAACTCGAACCCAAAACACAACAAATCACTTGGAACAAAGGTTTGACAACCTCGAAAGATCACTTGATCTCTTTTCCTAAGTCAAGTCGCAAAGGAAAAACTCCAATCTCAAATCAATGCGATACATCTCGTGATCGGGGACCACTCAAACAAAAAGAGAGACTCCACACAATTCTTTGTCAGAAATTCTCAACAATCAATGACAACTCGACTCACTTTCACCACAGCCAAGCATCTCATAAAAACAACATTGTGGAAGAGAAAACCGATTCTCAAACCAATCGAAAGAATCCACAATCGCCATAATAACTCTCAAGGAAACAAGGAAACCCAATCCTCTTACAACAAAGCCAAATGCCAGGAACTCTTCACTCTTTCTTTTCATGCTAAAGAGCAAATGGAAATCTAGATTCATGACATGAAACCAAGCTTTCGGAGCACTCGGATTAGTCATATTTCCCTATATGACTTACTCACCGACCTGGCTCAACGACTCTTTTATCAATAGACATCTATAAATGATGTCATGTTTCCTTTTCACCATTCATTCATCATGTACAACGCTACCAAATAGTCATTCACAAGACAACTTCTTCCTCTGCATCACATGATTAAAACTTGGATAGCATCGATGATTGCGCCCAATCATAAAACTATGAGGGGAACACCATTAACAGGAAAACACCACGTCATACATAACCCGTCGACAATTGAAAGCCAAATTTGTAAAGCATCGCGTTTTAACCAGAATCAACATTTTGAAAGAGAACATCAATTCTCAAAGAGAAATGGGAGACTCATTTTCCCAAAATGAGAACACTTCACCAACCCGAATCACTTACAAACATTCATAAAATCCACCCTTTTGAAACACTCGCAAACACCACATGACCTTTTCCAAATAAATCCAGTTCCAATCAAATAGATTTACAAATTAAATCTCAAGAATTTTCAACACAGCCCACTATGTCCATCGGCTTCCTTTTTAAGATTTACTCCAAGTATGCTTGGTCTGAACGCCGAAGGAGCGCGATCCACTCAAAGGCTTTTGGGTGCAAAATCAAACTCATAGCATAAACTGAACAACTTAGCCAAAACCAAAGATGGGCACCAACCTCTACGAGTTTTAGGGAAACTCGAAAATGCAACATAAAGAACACCTTGACAAAAAACAAACATTTAACCAAGATAGCAAACCACCAACCCAGACCAAAAGGTTTTATACACAAGCTCGGCATGAGACTCACCATAACCAGTGTCCCACTATCCTTAACATTTAAGCATTCCATAATCACTATTTACTTATCGAGAAAACCCATCTTAAATCAATCCATACTACCTCCTCAAGAACCCCACAAATCAACACATCATAAAACAACGTATTCTATATTTCAAACGTAGTACTTCAACAGATACTTAAGCATGATCATCCTATCAATTTTTATACCATAAATACGTCAACATCTTGACAATCAAAACTTATTCCATTAACAAATGACTTCAACATACAAATAATATCTCCATAAGACAAAGTCAAAAATTATGATTCTAAGATATACCTTCTTTAGGATACAATTCTATATCATGCTAAAATATCCATGGTTCACTTCATCGCCACATGTTATAATAACCTCTATTTTACAATGGCTTCCAAAAGTAATCCAAACAATTACCACCACTACTAAATCATCAATATCCATAAATAGGCATAATAATAAAAACAACTACATTGTTTTTAGTTACACTATCCATATACCATAACAAATTGTCACTACACAACATACTCCAACTATAAAAACAAATTTAATAGGTTAGACCATCCCAATGCTTTAGCAATAACATAAACAAAGCAAAGCCTATGTCTTCACAATTGACATCGATACTAGCATCGTAGGAACACAATCGCATACTTCCAATTATACTAATGGTTTGAGACAATATAAAAGCAACTCTAATCAACTTCCAAATTAAAGTCACTAGTCAACACGATTAAATCTATCTATTAATCCATTAGATTAGAACATCTTTAGACAACCAAAGAAAGTTTCTTTAACAATATCGGCAGTCTACATCATCTTAATGTTTTAACTATGCATTAGGGTTTAAAACTTTAAACATATTCGAGGGTCATAAGCACTTTCAAAGCAAGGCAACAGATTCTAAGCATGTACATTAACATATTTATTCATTCTCATTATAGGGTAATCTGCAACACTAGAAGTTCATTTAATCTTAAGCTATGCACAAATATTACTTTTAACTGATTCAACTCACCAATTAACTTAAGAACAAATCATTTCCAATAACCACATTGTTACATACTACATGACATGCTAAACAACCATTTTCACTTTTGACAAACAGGATGCAACTCCACTTTTAAGGACAACCACAACTCAAGAACCGTAATCGAACACCGATAGGCAATTTCTCCTTTTCCAGGCAAGGAAGAAAACAAAACTCTAACAGAAATGCAGGAGAGTTCCACTCTCAAGTTCCCAAATTTGCCCACAAAACTCTTCAAGAAATCTCAAGATCCATACTTCCAAGAAGGAAGAAGGATGCACTAGGGAAAACAAAATGTTCAACCAAACCTTTTCCGATAAAGTTACAAAACTTAGCTCCACCCAACCTAAGGTCGGCACTAGGAGAACTTCAACTCTTTTCTCAGATAGGGAGGACAACAACCACATATGTTTCCTCCCTAAGACAATCCACAATAACCAGCAAAACCGGGTGTCAAAGCAAAGGCGACTAAAAAGGCGCAACACTAAACTCTTCTTCTTCGTTTCCAACCAAAGAAGAACAAAAAAACCACAAATCGCATACGGAATGATCCGCGAAAAATCCAATACCAAACTTTTTTTTCTTTTGGTTTCCATAAACTAAAACCAAGAAAACCAACCAAAACCAACCGTCAGAACGGTGAAGAACATACGAAGGAACCCACCACCAAACTCTTCTATTTGACTCCCGTCAACTACCCGATCTACGACAGAAAGGGTAAGCACTCTTCTCCTACAGGGGTTAATAGTTCTTCGGTGATGGCGCTAACCGGCCACACCGTCACACTTCACCCTTACAATGAATAAAGAGAGATGACCGAAACCCTTCGGCACCACAACCCCACTTTAACATAATAACCTGAACAATTCAATTCAATTCTTTCATAAACATAGCAACATACATAAACAAATGTAGCATTCAACATCCAGGCTCAAATACAACATTTAAGCGTAACGCAACGATTCCCATACCCTTTCCTACTATGCCTCCATGTGTGTCAAATTTTAAATTAGTTATACCACTTTTGCAAGTTTTAATGTTGCTATCCTATAACAAAGTTTTAGTTAAGACCTAAGCCATGTTTCTAAGTTATTCCACATCACATTTTAGTTGTACCCTATAGCATGATACTAAAAATTCACATTCCAAGGACCTACAGCCCGCTCGATACCAATCAGTAACACCAGGCATTTAATATGCCCGAATGCTACCAAACATAAGCTAAACAACATCTAAATACCACATTTAAACATAAATTACAGCAAAGGTACATATGCTAAAAACCGATATTTCGGCAGCATCTCCTTTGTTTTTCCATGAATTAACACAATATCAATATCATGGCAAGATATATCATAGCACACGACATCTAAAACATCAACATAAATGGATATATCATCAAATTACGCCAATAATACCATGCTCAACCACTTCATAAACTAAAACGAAGCAAATAAGGAATCACTAGCATGCTAAATTAAACCATACATTAAGTTTAAGGCACAACTCTTAATATCATGTCTCCAAGTGATTAATTATGGACTATGATGGTGGAGCTACGTGTAGAAGTGTAGCTAGACCCCTTTTTCCCGCATGCCGATCTCAAAGTACCTAAAAACAACATAAAACACAAGCGTGAGTTCGAAAACTCAGCAAGCATATTGTAATGGACAACAAGATCATTTACAAGACAATAATACCTTACATCACATATAACATCTCATACTTGAGCACATAACAACATCATCATCATTAATTTTGTATTGCAATGCAATGCAATGCAATGTTATGCTCATATCTCCTTGGAAACTCATACCGGTATGGTTGAGTACACACCCGTCGGTGTGCACCCTTTTCCCCCTTCCATCCCGAAGATGGAGGGTGCCTACTCCTCGCTTCCATTCACCACGTGGATGGAATCACGATGTAGGTCTTTGTGACACTACGGTTTGGTGTGACGTTATAGAAGGTGAAATTAGAGAATAAAACCTTTTGGCTTGAGGTTTACTCGCGTTTTTGGGCCTTTTGAAGCGTTGTGACACCACGGAGTGTCGTAACCTTATTTAATGTGCATGATAAGGTTAATAACATTATGAGATGTGGAATTAAGGTTAAAACTATAGGATATGGCGGTTAATAGCTTTTCCGGGGCGTTTCCGGGCCGTTTCCGGGGTTTTGGGCCTTCCCGGGGGAGTTTGGGCCTTGGTGGGCTTTGGTGGGATGGAGTAGGTCTCCGTAACGGACTAGGATTGGGTGTGGGGGCTGGTAAAAGGGCTCCCCACCAGCCTTTTGGGCGTGCTCCCCCTGCCCTTGGGCGCCCCCACCGCGCCCGCCCAGCCCTAGCCGCCACCCCCACCTTCCCCTCTCCCTTCCTTGCGCCTCCACCTCCCCCATTGCTCCCTATTGCACACCACCTCTCCTCCACCCCCTTGCTGCCCTAGGGTGGCCTCCCCACCCCTGCATCCTCATGGATCCATTCGAGGAGCGAGGAGCGAGGAGCGAGGAGATCGATTGGAGTTTTCGTTCGTCGGGCAAAGGAGGTGTGCCCCCGGGAGTGCCTTCTACTTCCCGCCAATCCGTTGCACGTGGTTGAGGCAAGTGTGTTGTGATGGATAGCGAGTTGTAGGTTGCATGTTGAGATTAGATGGAATTGTTTACATGATATATGTCCACTTGCCATGTGTTAATGATTGCTATGATATGATGAGCATGTTTAAGATGTTATGACGCCATGTGTTAAAATATGAGTTTTATATGATGTTGGCATGCTTGCATACATGACATGTTACATGGCCCGGGCGGTGAGAAAGTCATTAACTAATCCGGGAAGGTTGCTGAGAAAGTTATGACTAATCCGGAGAGCCAATAGAGTAAGTCATACATCGTGATTCCATCTACTGTGGGTTGTGGAAGCGAGGAGTAGGCACCCTCCATCTTCGGGATGGAAGGGGGGAGAGGGTGCACACCGACGGGTGTGTACTCAACCATACCGGTATGAGTTTCCAAGGAGATATGAGCATTGCATTGCATTGCATACACAATGATGATGATTTTGTTAAAGTGTTCATGATTGAGATGATATACATGATGTGAAATGTTATTTTCTATGATATTGTTATTGTTGTCCATTACAATATGCTTGCTGAGTTTCGAACTCACGCTTGTGTTTTATGTTGTTTTTAGGTACTTTGAGATCGGCATGCCGGAAAAAGGGGTTTAGCTACACTTCTACATGTAGCTCCACCATCATAGTCTATGATTAATCACTTGGAGACATGATTTTAAGAGTTGTGCCATAAAGTTAATGTATGGTTTAATCTAGCATGCTTGTGATCCCTTATTTGCTTCGTTATAGTTTATGAAGTGGTTGAGCGTGGTATTATTGGCGTAGTTTGATGATACATCCATTTATGTTGATGTTTTAGATGTCGTGTGCTATGATATATCTTGCCATGATATTGATATTGTGTTAATTCATGGAAAAACAAAGGAGATGCTGCCGAAATATCGGTTTTTAGCATACGTACCTTTGCTGGAATTTATGTTTAAATGTGATATTTAGTTGTTGTTTAGCTTATGTTTGGTAGCATTCTGGCATATTAAATGCCGGGGTGTTACAGTTGGTATCAGAGCGGGCTGTAGGTCCTTGGAATGTGAATTTTTAGTGTCATGCTATAGGGAAAAACTAAAATATGATGTGGAATACTTAGAAACATGGCTTAGGTCTTAACTAAAATTTTGTTATAGGATAGCAACATTAAAACTTGCAAAAGTGGTATAACTAATCTAAAATTTGACACACAATGGATGCACAGTAGGAAAGGGTATGGGTATCGTTTCTTTATGCTTAAATATTGTATTTAAGTTATGATGTTGAATGCTTCCTTTGATAAAGCATGTTGCTATGTCTATGAGATAAATGACTGAATTGCTCTTGTTGTTGTGATAGAGTGGAATTGTGGTACCGAAGGGTTTCGGTCACCTCTTTTTGTTCATAGTAAGGGCGAGGTTTGACGGTATGGCCGGTTAAGCGCCATCACCGAAGAACTATTAACCCCTGTAGGAGAAGAGTGCTTACCCTCTCTGTTGTAGATCGGGTAGTTGACTGGAGTCAAATAGAAGAGTTTGGTGGTGGATTCCTTCAGACGTTCTTTGCCGCTCGGCCAGTCGATTTTAGTTGCTTTTCTTGGCTTTAGTTGATTTGAATCAAATGAAAATGTTGGGTTTTGCGGATCGTTCCGTATGCGGTGTGTGGTTTTGTCTTCCTTGGTTGAAGACGAAGAAGAGGAGTCTAGTGTTGCGCTTCTTTTGGGCGCCTTTCCAGTTTTAATGATTAGTTTGTTGATGGCTTTATGGGGAAGAAGCATTCAAATTTATCCTGTGTTTGTCTTTCTCGAGGTTAACGGAGTTATTATGAGTTATGCGGACACTGGCTGTCGGGGCTGAAGTTCTGTGTCTTTGTAGAAGTAAGTGGTGTTTGATTCGTTATTTTGCTGGTTTAAGAAAATCATCTTTGAAGAACCCTTCCTATTTTGTGAAAGTTTGGAGTTAGGGTTTATTTGCAAAGGTATATTTGATTGATTGGTTCCCTCCAGTAGGAGTCTTTGAGATTTAAAAAGTGTTTTGGAGAATTCCTTTGCATGACCAAGTTTGGGTTTGTCTCATCGCAATTTTGAGAGTCAAATTTTCCTTATGAACTTGGGATGAGTTTTAAAACTAAATGCTGTAAACAAGGTAGTCTTTTGACTGAAATCGTTTGTCCCTAGTAAGAATTGATGTTTAGCATGTTATGTAGTAGGTAACAATGTGGTTTATGGATTGATGTGTTGCTAAGTTAAATTTTGAGTTGAATCAATTCAATATGATTAATATCTCTAGCTTGAGAATAAATAGACTACTAGTGTTGCAGTTTACTCTTAGCGAGAATGATTAAATGTGTTAATGTACATGCTCAGAATCTGTTGCCTTGCTTTAAAAGTGCTTATGATCCTTGTTAATGTTAAAAGTTTAAACTTTGATGCATAGTTAAAACATTAAGATGATGTAGACTGCTGTTATTGTAAAAGAAACTTTGCTGGTTGTTAAAGATGTTCTAATCTAATGGATTAATAGAGAAATTTAATCGTGTTGACTAGTGACTTTAATTTGGATGTTGATTAGAGTTGCTATTTATGTTGTTGCAAATTACTAGTATCTTTGGAAGTATGCAGTTGTGTCGCTACAATGCTAGTATTGATATCAATGGAGAAGACATAAGACTTATTGTTAATGATGTTGTTAATGGTAATGTTAATGCTAGTATTCAGTCTATTTTAAATAGTGGGGGTATGTTGTGTGGTGGTAATTTTGTTATCACCTATGTATAGGGTAGCTAAAAGTAATGTTGTTGGTTGATGATTATGCCCATTTGTTGTTATTGATGACTAAGTAGTTGTGGTAACTGTTTAGATTATTCGTTGGAAAACCATGGTTAAAATAGAGGAAAATTTTAACATGTTGCGATGGAGTGAGCTTTGGATAATTAACATGATGTACAATTTCATCCTTAATGAATGTATGCCTTGGAATCCTAGTTATGAACTTTGTCTTGTAGAGATAATATTTACATGTTGAAGTCGTTGTTTAACTGAATAAGGTTCGGTTGTCGAGACGTGAATATATAGGTGGTATGAAATTTATATGTTGATCTTGCTGAAAGATTTGTGGAAGTACTATGTTTCAAATTTAGAATAAGATGTATTATGATTCGGTGAGCCGTGGGGATCATGTCATTATAGTCTTGGTTGGGTGCCTTTTTGATAAGCATCATAAACCCTTATTAAAAAATGTTGGGAATGGTAACTAGAGGAAGAATTTGTTGTGAAACTTTCGGTTGAATTGTGTTGGGGCTCCTCAGATAGTAAATAGTGATTATTGAAGTCTTTAATGGAAAGCGTAGTGGAGTACTAGAGATGGTTCCTTTCATGCTTTGGTGTTGTCTAAAAACCTTTGAAACTGGTTTGGTTGTTTGCCATCTCGGTTGAATGCTTTCGGTTGAGGTGTTCCTTATGTTGAGTTTCAGAGTTTCCCCAAAACTCGTAGTGGTTGGTGTCGGCCTTTGGTTTTGGCAAATTTGTTTAGTTCGTGTTGTGAGTTTGAGTTTACATCCAAAAGTTTTTGAGTGGATCGCGCCCTTTCGCGTTCGCACTGATTTATCTTTGGAATTAATTTTAAAAGGAAGCAGATGGTCATAAAGGGTTGTGTTGGAAACTTTTGAGTTAAGCCCTTGATGTGTAACTCTATTTGACTAGAGTTGAGTCATTTGGAAAATGTGTCCGTAAAAGTCGGTGTTTTACAAGTCTGGATTTTTATGAATGTTTCATAAGTGAATTTGGTTAGTGAAGAGTTTTCTTTTGGATTGAGTTTCCCTCTCTTTTGATAAAAATTTATGGCGCTTGTGTCTGCGGATGTTTGATTTTGGAGTCGATGTTCTGTTCCAAAGGGTTGAGTTTGATTTTGCGAGGTGTTGCAAAGCTAGTGTTAAATCGAAGATGGGTTTTCACACGATGTGGTGTTTTGTTGATTAACGATGTTGCCGTCATAGTTTGTATGAATTAGCGCAACTCTCGATGTTATTCGAGATTTATTCATATGATACCGAGGCAGAAGTCATCATGTGAATGACTATTCGGTAGTGTGGTTACATGATGAGGGAATGGTGAAAAGTAAACATGACATCGTTTTTACATGTTAAATGATAAAAGAGTCGTTGAGCCAGTCGGTGAGAAAGTCATATATGGAGATATGACTAATCCGGAGTGCTCTGAAGAGTGTGCATTTATGTCATGAAAGCTGATTTCCCTTGCTTTCTAGTATGAAAAGAAGCAATGAACAATTTACGGTATGTTGGTTGTGATGTAGGGATTTATGCTTCCTTTGTGTTTTGGCTTGGATGTTGCGAATTCTTTTCAAAATGGTTGTTAACGCTTTGGGTTTGAGTTGTTGTGTGTACACTTGGGCTTGATAGCTAAGTGTTTTTGTGTGAGGGCGAGACCCTCTTAAGAAAGGAACCAATTGTGGTTTGGTAAGGTTTTCGATCCTAGCTTGGGCTAGGTGTCGAACCTTAGTGGTATAAGGGTGGTTTGTGATGGAGGTTGATGATGTATGGGTTTAACCTTTACTAAGAGTAGCAATGGGTGGAAGTGAAGTTGACGGTAGATCGGTGATAATTGCCCTGCCGTGAGCAGTTGTCTTCACTAGTTGTTTTTGGGTTTGAGTCTTGCACAGGAAAGGATGGAATAAAATGTTAGTATGATCGTGTATCGGAAGGGCTAGTGTGCCTTAATGAGTTATTCCCCTCGATGGAAACTTTCGGGAATGAAGAGAGGTCGTTAAAGGAATTGTGACTTCCTTTGATTATGTCATGTTGAGTTTATTGCAGTGTGTAGTCAGGTAGGTTGTGATAGAAGTGTGAGGTGTTTGTCGTTAGGATTCGAGCGTTTTGGGTTGTTGAAGCCCTTCTAGGTTGAAACGCAGATTCTGTTTGGGATTTGAATTGAAAGTCGAACTGTGAGCGGTTGCCCTTAGTTGAGCTAGATCAACACTTTTTCTTTAAGTGTTGGTTTTGGGAACTCGTTTGTCGTTTGTTTCCGGTTCTAGTCGTTGTCTGAATGTTTTGTCTTTGCAGAGAAGCCTTTTGTCCCTTGGGGACTTTGTTGTTGTTTTTGGCGTCCTTCGGATTCGAGGTCGAATCCTGTTGAAGGGGGGAAGAATGTGACACTACGGTTTGGTGTGACGTTATAGAAGGTGAAATTAGAGAATAAAACCTTTTGGCTTGAGGTTTACTCGCGTTTTTGGGCCTTTTGAAGCGTTGTGACACCACGGAGTGTCGTAACCTTATTTAACGTGCATGATAAGGTTAATAACATTATGAGATGTGGAATTAAGGTTAAAACTATAGGATATGGAGGTTAATAGCTTTTAAGGCGTTTAGGGCCGTTTCAGGAGTTTGGGCCTTCCCGGGGGAGTTTGGGCCTTGGTGGGCTTTGGTGGGATGGAGTAGGTCTCCGTAACGGACTAGGATTGGGTGTGGGGGCTGGTAAAAGGGCTCCCCACCAGCCTTTTGGGCGTGCTCCCCCTGCCCTTGGGCGCCCCCACCTCTCCCTCCAAGCCCTAGCCGCCACCCCCACCTTCCCCTCTCCCTTCCTTGCGCCTCCACCTCCCCCATTGCTCCCTATTGCACACTACCTCTCCTCCACCCCCTTGCTGCCCTAGGGTGGCCTCCCCACCCCTGCATCCTCATGGATCCATCCGAGGAGCGAGGAGCGAGGAGCGAGGAGATCGATTGGAGTTTTCGTTCGTCGGGCAAAGGAGGTGTGCCCCCGGGAGTGCCTTCTACTTCCCGCCAATCCGTTGCACGTGGTTGAGGCAAGTGTGTTGTGATGGATAGCGAGTTGTAGGTTGCATGTTGAGATTAGATGGAATTGTTTACATGATATATGTCCACTTGCCATGTGTTAATGATTGCTATGATATGATGAGCATGTTTAAGATGTTATGACGCCATGTGTTAAAATATGAGTTTTATATGATGTTGGCATGCTTGCATACATGACATGTTACATGGCCCGGGCGGCGAGAAAGTCATTAACTAATCCGGGAAAGGTCGGTGAGAAAGTTATGACTAATCCGGAGAGCCAATAGAGTAAGTCCTACATCGTGATTCCATCTACCGTGGGTTGTGGAAGCGAGGAGTAGGCACCCTCCATCTTCGGGATGGAAGGGGGGAGAGGGTGCACACCGACGGGTGTGTACTCAACCATACCGGTATGAGTTTCCAAGGAGATATGAGCATTGCATTGCATTGCATACACAATGATGATGATTTTGTTAAAGTGTTCATGATTGAGATGATATACATGATGTGAGATGTTATTTTCTATGATATTGTTATTGTTGTCCATTACAATATGCTTGCTGAGTTTCGAACTCACGCTTGTGTTTTATGTTGTTTTTAGGTACTTTGAGATCGGCATGCGGGAAAAAGGGGTTTAGCTACACTTCTACACGTAGCTCCACCATCATAGTCTATGATTAATCACTTGGAGACATGATTTTAAGAGTTATGCCATAAAGTTAATGTATGGTTTAATCTAGCATGCTTGTGATCCCTTATTTGCTTCGTTATAGTTTATGAAGTGGTTGAGCGTGGTATTATTGGCGTAGTTTGATGATACATCCATTTATGTTGATGTTTTAGATGTCGTGTGCTATGATATATCTTGCCATGATATTGATATTGTGTTAATTCATGGAAAAACAAAGGAGATGCTGCCGAAATATCGGTTTTTAGCATATGTACCTTTGCTGGAATTTATGTTTAAATGTGATATTTAGTTGTTGTTTAGCTTATGTTTGGTAGCATTCGGGCATATTAAATGCCGGGGTGTTACAGTCTTACTCAATGGCGTTCCGGACTAGTCATAACTTTCTCACCGACCTTCCCCGGACTAGTTATGACTTTCTCACCGCCCTCGCCCCATCTCATGACATGCATGCAACTATGCCAATTATCATATCTCATTTGTACATAAACATATGGCACCATGTCATAGTACACATAAACACATGGCATCGAATCATGATAAGTATAGACACATAGCATCATATCATGATAATCATACTCAATATATCATTGGAAAACAGCAAGCATGGCAAGTGATCATAGCAAGTATTCAATCTTTCATCTAATCTCCACAAGCAACCTACGATTCCGCTATACATTACAACACACTTGCCTCAACCGCGGGCGATGGATTTGTGGGAAGTCGAGGGCACTCCCGGTGTCACACCACCTGCACATAGGCATCACACACTCACAATCATGCCCACAAAACAGTACGCAAAACCCCATCTAACCCGACATTGCCCACTACTCGCAAAACCTAAAAACAAAGGTTCTGTCCCGACGGGACAGCAGCCTTGCATAAAGCATAACTTGAGTTCTGGGACTCCGAATCAATTAAACGAGTACATCCTCGCGTAGCTTAGGAAATTTCCCAACTTTCTCTAGGTATATGGAAAGACTGATTCGGACTCTAAAGTTGTCTAATCTACAGATTACCGTGATCTGTTCCAATTACGTCACAGATTTTAACACGTTCGGTAAAACAGCCATAACTTTCAAATGGCTAATCGGAATTTAACGTGCTTTATGTCCACGGAAATATAATTAAATTATCTACAACTTCTTCAACATCCGTACGGACAGACTCGGATTCTAAATCGACGAAAACTAGAACCCTAGCCCAACTGCTCATGCTGTCCCAAAACAGTAACGTGGCAACATCTAGATCTAATCCAAATTACTCCAATCCAGCACCACCAATTGATATAAAAACTTGATAAACTCCCTAATAACAGTACCTAGCACATCCCCGAGGAGCCCCATGATCATACCTTTGCCCGACGCACGAAAACTCCAATCGATCTCCTCGCTCCTCGCTCCTCGCACCTCGCTCCTCGCTCCTTGGATGGATCCATGAGGATGCAGGGGTGGGGAGATCACCCTAGGGCAGCAAGGGGGGTGGAGGAGAGGTGGTGTGCAATGGGGAGCAATGGGGGCGCCATGGGGGCAAGAGATGGGGCGGCTAGGAGGTGGAGGGAGGAGGAAGGGTGGCGGCTAGGGTTAGGGGCGCATGGGGCAGGGGTGGACACCCCAAGGGCTGGTGGGGAGCCCTTTTACCAGCCCCCACACCCAAACCTAGTCCATTACGGAGACCTACTCCATCCCACCAAAGCCCACCAAGGCCCAAAACCCCGGAAACGGCCCGGAAAAGCTATTAACCTCCATATCCTATAGTTTTAACCTTAATTCCACATCTCATAATGTTATTAACCTTATCATGCACGTTAAATAAGGTTACGACACTCCGTGGTGTCACAACACTTCAAAAGGCCCAAAAACGCGAGTAAACCTCTAGCCGTAAGATTTTCTTCTCTAATTTCACAATCTGTAATGTCACACCAAAACGTAGTGTCACATTTGTAGTTCCTTCAATTCATGTTAAAACAAAGGAGATGCTGCCGAAATTTCGGTTTTTAGCATTAGTGCCTTTGCTGTAATTTACTTGTAATTGTGGTATTTAGAGGTTGCTTAGTCTATGTTTGGTAGCATTCGGGCATATTAAATGCCGGGGTGTTATAATTATATATTTGAGCACTTTGACGGTAGACAATATTAAATATTAGCCGTTCATTCTATTTGATCTAATGGATCATATTAGTTAGGATTTAGTTATACTTCCTATGGTAGTAATAGTAGTAGAACTCGTAACAGAACCGACCTTTGATACCGGCCCATCAGTACCAGTTGGGCACAAACGGGGATTGATAGTTTACAACAGTCCCGGTTCGAGGGGAGATCAGTACCAGTTCCAAGTACCAACCGGTATTGATGTAACACCCCGGCATCTAGTATGCCCGAATGCTACCAAACATAGACTAAACAACACCTAAATACCACTAACAAAGACAAATTACAGCAAAGGAGCAAATGCTAAAACCGAAAATTTTGGCAGCATCTCCTTTGTTTTTAACATGATTTGAGACAATAGCAATAACAGGCAAGTAATATCATATCATAAGACATCTAAAGAAGCAATGTAAATGGATATAACAACAACATAAGGCAATAATATCAAGTCCAACCACTCCATAAACTATAACGAAGCAAATAAGGGACACAACCACACAATTTAATCCATACACAAAGATTCATGGCACTATTATTATTGTGAATCATGTGATGAAAAATTGGCTTGATCATGTGCTGAAAAATTGATTAGGATTAATCTTGCAAAATTGCTTCTATGAAGGACCAAACATTCAAACATCCAAAAACAGAGACTTTGCATTTGCGCCAGACCAAACATCCAAAAACAGTGAGTTTCGCATGTATGACGGACCAAACTTTTTGGTCTATCATAAACGTGATTTTGATGCATTTATGCTTGTTCAAGAAATCACGTTTTTCCCATGTATGACAAACCAAATTTTTTGGTCTGTCATACACATGCTTTTGGCGACTTCGTTTTTGCTAGAAAGAATGATCATAAATCAATTGCTTTGACATCTCATGTGATACTACGGAATGTCGAGACTTTATAATTTGTGATAATAGGTTATAAAATGTGGTAAAATGGGTTAAGTTGGGGATTTTGCAACTAAAACCTTGAGATTTCACGTTTTAACGCGTTTCGGGCCGTTTTCGGGCGTTTGGGCTGCTCCGGGGAGGTGTTGGGCTCGAGGGAAACTTCGTGGGCCGGATGGTGGGACTCCATTGGCCCATGTGGGGGTGAGGGGGGGGGGCAGAAAACCCTGCTGCATTAGCTCTCCCCACCCCCATGCGCAGCCCCCCTTTCCCCATCTCCTCCCTCTCTAGCCCCTCCTCCTCTTCCTCCACAACCCCAAGCCGCACCACCCCTCCTCCTTGCGCCTCCTCCCCCACCACCACGTGCCCTTGCTGCGTCCCCCTCGCTGCCACGCCTTGCCACGGTGCTGCCTTCACCGGTGGGAGGATCCGCGACGAGGAGATCCGGTGGGAAGAAGAGATCGGGTGGAGATCGCGCGAAGAGAAGCGGTTGATTCGTGGATCGTCAAGAAGGTAATGGGGGGATCCTGTGGGGGTAGATCTCTTGCTGTTGTAGAGGGGGATTACCATGTTTTTAGATCAAGGGAGGTGCTGCCATGGGGTAGAATTGATGAAAAACTAGAGTTGTACTCACGTTTTGGTTCAGGCAGATTGGGAACCCGAACTAGGGCAGGCGTTTTCGCCAATTTCGAGTTTGAATCTGACCGTACGGACTTTTAGGAAGTTGTAGATAATTTCCTTATCTTTCCGTGCATATAAAGAACGTTAAAATCCGCCCAGCCGTTTGGGAGATATGGCCGTTTTACCGAGCGCTGTCAAATCTGTGACGAGATTGGGACAGTTCGTGTTCAACGTTAGATTAAACAACATTAGAGTCCGAATTAGTCTTTCCCTATAACTAGAAAAAGTTGAGAAATTTCCTAAGCTACACGGGGATGTACTCGTTTATTCAATTTGGAGTTCTAGAATAGAAGTTATTCCCATTGGAAGTCCGCTGTCCTGAAGGGACAGATTTGCTGTTTTCTGATTTTAGGAGTTGTAAGCGAAATCGGGGTAGTGGGATGTATGTGTGCTGTTTTGTGGACCCGATTTGAGTGTGTGGCACGTGTTTGCAGGTGGTGTGCCTCCGGGAGTGCCCTCAACCTCTCGTCACTCCGTTACTCGTGGTTGAAGGCAAGTGTGTTGCGTGGATTGTATGCTCTACGTGTTGCTAGAATTGCTTGATAGTATTTGAAATAGATAACATGTTGTTTTGCCATGAATTACATGTTATAATTGATAGGAATGCCCTTAGGCCATGATTTAAATGTTGTCGAGGATATGTCCTCATACCATGATTAAAAATGCTTGTTGTTGATAAATGATTCACATGCCATGTTTTGAACGGTTACCGTTGATTGTTGAATACGGTCGTACATGTTGTGATGCCATGTGTTGATATACAATATTTCTATTTATGTATACGTTGCTGTCCATTTCTGCATGCATGGCATATTTTCATGGCCGGCCGGTGAGATAAGTCATAACTATTCCGGTAGGGTCGGTGAGAACAGTTATGACTAGTCCGGGGCTATTCTGTTGAGTAAGTCCTACATCGTGATTCCATCACCGAGGTGAATGGAAACGAGTGATAGGCACCCTCCATCTTCGGGATGGAAGGGGGAAAAGGGTGCATGCCGACGGGTGTGCACTCAACCATACCGGTATGAGTATTCCAGGAGACATGTGCATTGCATTGCATGAATGATATACATAAATGAAGATGTTTATGAGATAATGATGAGAGTACTCATGAGATGCTCATGAGATGATTATCATGGTGTTTTAAAGGATGTATATAATGTTAAATATGATGTGTTGTGATATAGCTGTGGAGACTGGAATTATGGTTTGTTGTCTTGCACCTTGTTTTTCATTACATTACACCTTGCTAAGTGATGAACTCACGCTTGTGTTTTATGTTGTTTGTTTATTTAGGTACAATGAAATTGGCGCGCGGGAAGGGAATTTAGCTACACTTCCTCACGTAGCACTCATAATCTAGATAATTCACCCATTTCTATGAAAACATGGCAATAAGTTATGTGGATTTTGGTGTATAGATATTATGTGTGTTGGTTTCCCTCATGTGTGTCATGTGGGTTTTTGGAGCGCTTTGTTTTATCATCCTCGTCTTAGTTGATGCTTATTCCATGATTATCATTGCTTGCAGTTATTCTAGTTGATGCTCATCTATTGTTGTCGATGCATATTGATATCTCGATTGATAGATATATTGATATGATATTGTGATGTTCAAATTTATGCTAAAACAAAGGAGATGCTGCTGAAATTTCCCATTTAATCATGGTATTAATTGTTGTATGGTCTATGTTGGTGACATTCTGGGCTTAGTAGAAGCTGGGGTGTTACAGTTGGTATCAGAGCGGGCTGTAGGTCTCTGGAATGTGTATTTAGTGTCATACTATAGGTTCAACTAAAATATGAAGTGGGATAACCTAGAAACATGGCTTAGGTTTTACTTAAAACTTTGCCATAGGATAGCAACATTAAAACTTGTGTAAGTGGAATAATTAATTTAAAACTTGACACACTCTGTTGCATAGTAGGAATGGGTATGGGTACCGTTGCTTTATGCTTAAATGTTGTATTTAAGCTTTGGTGTTGAATGTTACATTTGGTAATATATGTTGCTATGTTTATGAAAGAATTGATTGTGTTGATACATTTGAGATTATGTGGGTTGTGGTGCCGAAAGGGTTTCGGTCACCTTCTGTTGTTTGTAGTAATGTTGGGTTTGACGATGTGGCCGGTTAGTGCCATCACCGATGGACTTTTAACCTCCTGTTGGGAGAGTGCTTATCCTTTCTATCGTAGATTGGGTAGTTGGTTGGAGTCAAGTAGTAGAGTTGTGGATTGACCCTCCGAATTTCCTTTGCCGTTTTGACGATCGGTTTTGGTTGGTTTTTGGTTGGTTGAAATAAAAGAAAAAGTGCTCGGTTTTGGATGCTCACCGATAGTTCTTTTGGTGGTTTTGGTTTTGTCTTCTTTGGTTGAAGACAAAAGAAGAATTTAGGGTTGCGCCTCTTTTGGTTGCCTTGCCAACTTTGACGCCCGACTTGTTGTTTGCCTTATAGAGAAACTTATAGATTGATTCTTGGGTTACCATTCTCCAATTTGAAAAGAAGTTATTGAAGTTTCGATAAAAAAAAAACCTAAGTCGCATGGATTTAGGTGTCAAGGTTTTGTCGGAAAGGATGTGGTTGATTGGTTGCTTTACGGAGAAAGTTTTCAATTTATTCTTGTGTTTGTCTTTCTCCGAGGTTTAAAAGAGTTATTGTGGTGTTGTGCCAGACCTTGTTGTCGGGGCCTAAGTGGTGTTTGATCGCAATGATGACTTGCTTGGGAATTCATCTTTGAAAAAAACCGTTTGTTTCGTGAAAGTTTGAAGTTTGGGGTTATGACCTTATCTGAAAAAAAAATTTGGTTAATCGCCGGGTTTTCCCTCTTGCAACCATCTTCCTTCGCGGAAGTTGTTGATCTCGAGAGTTGTGGAGTAGTTGCGTGTCTGCATTTTGGAATTTAAGAGTTGACTTCTCTTGTGATTTATGGTTGAGCTTTCCGGAAGGAAAGGTGTTTTGGGTGTTGTTCTTTTCTGGAGCAATTATGGTTTCCTTAAGAGTTGGGTGCGTGATTCACGCGGATGTTTAAGAAGTTAAGTGTATGACGAGAAGTTAGAGTTTTCGGATGATATGAGCTGGTGGTTCGGTTAAAGTGAATTTGTTGTTTGTTTAAAGAAAAACTAAAATATTGTGTTGATAAGAGATGATTAAACGAGACGTCAGTTGATCCAAAGTGAAAGTTGATTAGTGGTGTGTGCAAAGTGATGCGGGTTATGGAATCTAATGGATGTTTGAGATTAGTTAGCATAGAATGTCTCGGTTGATGAACTTGTTATAGCAAGAAGATGGTGTGAAATTCTGCCTATTGTAGCTGGTGGGTCAGTTAATATTACGTGTAATCAATTAATGAGGATATATGGAATGATTGTAGGAAAGGTTGAATTATTCTTGACAGATGTCAGTCTGGGATCCGTATTTATGAGGGATGTCTAGTGGAGATCGTGTCGCGTGGTTAGTATTAATTATTGGTGGAATGAACAGGTGATATGGAATATGTGACTTAGGGATTATACCCAGGGTAATTGTTGATTACGCCGGAATAATTGTAAAGAGATGTGTGCTACGCTTGGGATAATAAGTTGCATGAATAATGGTTCGTCATGGTTAGTAGACCAAAAGAAGTTGTTGATATGCGTCTTATGTTGGATTAACTGATAAGATAATTGTGCTGGAGTTGTGAGAACGTGGTTCTCCTTGTTGATTGTCATACGGTAGATATGGTCTATGGTTCGTTGGTAATATAATCAATTGTGGTTATATGAACAGTGAAAAGTGATTTTATTAAGAGCAGATGTTGTAGCTTGTGTGCAACAGTGTTGGATTTCTCGGGTTTTGGGTGGTTATGACATCCGTATTGGCTAAGAGTATTGGAATGCGAGTAATGGTGGGATTTGAGTCGAACTTTCTTTTGAAGGTTTATGGATTCAAATGAATGTATAAATTTTCTGGGAGTGCCTGCCTCTTTGTTTAGGCGTCTTGATTAGTGTGCAATAAAATCTTCCCCGATTAAGTGGCATTTTGTCAAGTTACAAACTTGACTCCGATGATTGGAAATATGGATGAAAGAGTAGTATTTGAAGTAACCGGCTTATGGGTTCCAAATGTGGTGTGGTATTGAACCATGCCAATCTTTGGTTTTGGGCTAATCTGTTTAGTCTATGCTATGAGTATGGTTTAACACCCAAAGCGTTGGGGTGGGACGCTCTCTTTAGCGTTCAACTGATTTATCTTTGGTAACCCTGGAGTTAAGCGCTTAAATTGTAATTCTTTCGTGACTAGAGTTGGATTTATTTGGGAAACGTGTGTGGTGTTTGCGAGCGTTTCAAAAAGGTGAATCTTACGATTGTTTCATAAGTGATTTTGTTGGTAAGGTGTTCCCTGCTGGTAATGTGTTTCCTTTCTCTTTAAGAAAATTGGTAGCGGTTATTAGGCGTAGATGTTTGATTTGAGAGTTGATGTTATCTTCTGTTATTGGCTTTGGTTAAAATGCGATGTTTTGCACGCATTGCGTCTGATGGTTGTTGGGTTGTGATGCGATATGGTATTTTTCGGTTAACGCCGTCGTAGTTTATGCGAATTTGAGCAACCATCGATGTTGTTGGGTGTCAATCATGTGACAAAGAGAATGAAGTCTCTTTGTGAATGGTTAATGGGTATCGTGCTTTCATGACTAATAAATGGTGAAAAAGATTCATGACATCGTTTTTATAAGCATAAAAGAGTTGTTGAGCCAGGACGGTGAGGAAGTCATATAGAGATATATGACTAATCCGGAGTGCTCTTGAAGAATTCGCATTCGTGTTATGAATCGAGATTTCCATTGCTCTCTAGCATTAAAAGGAATGAATGGATAAATGCTGGTATTTTGGTTATGTTATGCAAGGGATTTGAGTTTCCCTTTCTCTTCGAGAGTTTTTGTGGTAGTTCTCTTCCAAGATGTTGATTTTGGTTAAAATGAAAAGTTTGGCTGTGGTGAAAGCGAGTCGAGTTGTCTTTAGTTGTTGAGAACTTCCGTCAAGAGAATTGTGTGGAGTCTTTATTTGTTTGAGTGCTCCCCGATGCGAATTGTATCGCGTTGATTGGAGATTTGAGTTTTCCTTTGCGGCTTGACTTAGGAAAAGCAAAAGGGTGGTATTTCAATGTTATCAGGGTTCTTTCCAAAGTGATTTGTGGCGCTTTGAGGTTCGAGTTGTTGTATGTGGTCTACTTGGATTCAAAAGAATCGTACTTCTTTTGCACTATTGATAGGAGCGAGAATAAGAAGGGCCTCGGGTTATTGTTGAGTATAATCTAAGAGCTATACTCGTGGGCTTCGTTGTTTGTGTGAATGGTTTGTGAGGGCGACATCCTCTTGGGAAAAGTGCCAATTGAGATTTGGTAGTGAGTTACGGTCCTAACTTGGGCTAGGTGCTGGACATTAGTGAGGGTGGATGATGATGGAGGTTGTTGATGTCGTGGTTTGAATTTGGTTGAAAGTATAGTGGGGTGGAAGCAAATGTTATAGAAATTGTGATGTAAAATGCTTTGTCGTGGACATTGTCTTAGCTAGACGTCCCTGGTTGTGCGTTATGCCTGGGAGAGGATAGAATGAAAAGTGTAATGTGGTCAGCAGTTGAAAGGAAAGTATGGTCGATGTAGGCTATGAGCGAAGATGACTTTAGTAAATTTTGATTCATTGCGAAAAGGGGTCAAATAATTGGAAGAGAAGGTGTTTTGCGTAAATGGTCTTTTTCGGGGGGGGGTTCAAGTTTGGAACCTCGGTTGACCGTTTTAATACTAATGGTGAAAAAGGGATGTGTTTCATGATGATTGTGTCATTCTGAGTTTATGAATCATGATAGAGATTGAAGTAAATGAGGAATCATGTCAAGTTGTGCTTAGCTAAGCTAAGTCAAGTCACTATTGTTAATAGATGGATTTGGAGAATTGAGTTGTCGTTGCTACTGTTTGAGTCTTTGCGTGGGTGTGTTGAGTTCGCAAAGAAGATGAGTCCCTAGTGGGCATGGTTTTAGAGTTGACGTGTAAGATTCGAGGTCGAATCCAGTTAAGGGGGGTAGAATGTGATACTACGGAATGTCGAGACTTTATAATTTGTGATAATAGGTTATAAAATGTGGTAAAATGGGTTAAGTTGGAGATTTTGCAACTAAAACCCTGAGATTTCACGTTTTAACGCGTTTCGGGCCGTTTTCGGGCGTTTGGGCCGCTCCGGGGAGGTGTTGGGCTTGAGGGAAACTTCGTGGGCCGGATGGTGGGACTCCATTGGCCCATGTGGGGGTGAGGGGGGGCAGAAAACCCTGCTGCCCTAGCTCTCCCCACCCCCATGCGCAGCCCCCCTTTCCCCTTCTCCTCCTCCCTCTCTAGCCCCTCCTCCTCTTTCTCCACACCCCAAGCCGCACCACCCCTCCTCCTTGCGCCTCCTCCCCCACCACCATGTGCCCTTGCTGTGTCCCCCTCGCTGCCACGCCTTGCCACGGTGCTGCCTTCACCGGTGGGAGGATCCGCGACGAGGAGATCCGGTGGGAAGAAGAGATCGGGTGGAGATCGCGCGAAGAGAAGCGGTTGATTCGTGGATCGTCAAGAAGGTAATGGGGGGATCCTGTGGGGGTAGATCTCTTGCTGTTGTAGAGGGGGATTACCATGTTTTTAGATCAAGGGTGGTGCTGCTATGGGGTAGAATTGATGAAAAACTAGAGTTGTACTCACGTTTTGGTTCGGGCAGATTGGGAACCCGAACTAGGGCAGGCATTTTCGCCAATTTCTAGTTTGAATCTGACCATACGGACTTTTAGGAAGTTGTAGATAATTTCCTTATCTTTCCGTGCATATAAAGAACGTTAAAATCCGCCCAGCCATTTGGGAGATATGGCCGTTTTACCGAGCGCTGTCAAATCTGCGACGGGATTGGGACAGTTCGTGTTCAACGTTAGATTAAACAACATTAGAGTCCGAATTAGTCTTTCCCTATAACTAGAAAAAGTTGGGAAATTTCCTAAGATACACGGGGATGTACTCGTTTATTCAATTTGGAGTTCTAGAACAGAAGTTATTCCCATTGGAAGTCCGCTGTCCCGAAGGGACAGATTTGCTGTTTTCTGATTTTAGGAGTTGTAAGCGAAATCGGGGTAGTGGGATGTATGTGTGCTGTTTTGTGGACCCGATTTGAGTGTGTGGCACGTGTTTGCAGGTGGTGTGCCTCCGGGAGTGCCCTCAACCTCTCGTCACTCCGTTACTCGTGGTTGAAGGCAAGTGTGTTGCGTGGATTGTATGCTCTACGTGTTGCTAGAATTGCTTGATAGTATTTGAAATAGATAACATGTTGTTTTGCCATGAATTACATGTTATAATTGATAGGAATGCCCTTAGGCCATGATTTAAATGTTGTCGAGGATATGGTGTCCTCATGCCATGATTAAAAATGCTTGTTGTTGATAAATGATTCACATGCCATGTTTTGAACGGTTACCGTCGATTGTTGAATACGGTCCTACATGTTGTGATGCCATGTGTTGATATACAATATTTCTATTTATGTATATGTTGCTGTCCATTTTTGCATACATGGCATATTTTCATGGCCGGCCGGTGAGATAAGTCATAACTATTCCGGTAGGGTCGGTGAGAACAGTTATGACTAGTCCGGGGCTATTCTGTTGAGTAAGTCCTACATCGTGATTCCATCACCGAGGTGAATGGAAGCGAGTGATAGGCACCCTCCATCTTCGGGATGGAAGGGGGAAAAGGGTGCATGCCGACGGGTGTGCACTCAACCATACCGGTATGAGTATTCCAGGAGACATGTGCATTGCATTGCATGAATGATATACATAAATGAAGATTTTTATGAGATAATGATGAGAGTACTCATGAGATGATTATCATGGTGTTTTAAAGGATGTATATAATGTTAAATATGATGTGTTGTGATATAGCTGTGGAGACTGGAATTATGGTTTGTTGTCTTGCACCTTGTTTTTCATTACATTACACCTTGCTGAGTGATGAACTCACGCTTGTGTTTTATGTTGTTTGTTTATTTAGGTATAATGAAATTGGCGCGCGGGAAGGGAATTTAGCTACACTTCCTCATGTAGCACTCATAATCTAGATAATTCACCCATTTCTATGGAAACATGGCAATAAGTTATGTGGATTTTGGTGTATAGATATTATGTGTGTTGGTTTCCCTCATGTGTGTCATGTGGGTCTTTGGAGCGATTTGTTTTATCATCCTCGTCTTAGTTGATGCTTATTCCATGATTATCATTGCTTGCAGTTATTCTAGTTGATGCTCATCTATTGTTGTCGATGCATATTGATATCTCGATTGATAGATATATTGATATGATATTGTGATGTTCAAATTTATGCTAAAACAAAGGAGGTGCTACTGAAATTTCCCATTTAATCATGGTATTAATTGTTGTATGGTCTATGTTGGTGACATTCTGGGCTTAGTAGAAGCTGGGGTGTTACATCTCAATCTATCATATCTCATAATGGTGCTGCTTCAAGTTTTGCTCTATCTTTCTTGTCTTCACTAACCGATGAATAGATTGAGCAATTCCCAGAAGAAGACTTGTCACTACTCTCTTCTCGTTTTAACAAAGCTTTGCAAAATGTGATAAAGAGAAAGAGAGGTGGTGGTGATCCTCCAAGATGCTATGAGTGTGGTGATCTCGACCATATTCGTCCAAACTGTCCAAAACTTGCAAGAAAAGCATCAAGGGAGGAGAAGGACAACGACAGAAGAAAAGAGAAGAAGAAGTTCTCTCCAAGTGATAGAAAGAAGAAGAACTTCATCAACCGCAAAATTGTCCATCGAGTTCTTTCCGCTCTTGAACAAGTCAATTTGAGCGATGTGGATTCGGAGAGCAGCGAGGATGATGCAACTCCAAGCAAGAATGAGTTGACGGGGTTGTGTCTCATGGCCAAAAGCAGCGACAGCTTCACCGAGGGCGATCATGACAGCGACTTCAATGAGGTAGATCCTTCTTACGATGAATTAGCTATTGCTGTTGCTCGTCTTGGTAAATTACTTGATAAACGTGACAAGAAAATTAAGAAACATGATTTTGTTGTGGAGTCATTGAATGCTGAAATTTCTATACTTAAAACCTTGATTCCTGATGATGATGCTTGCAAATCATGTGACTTAATTTACAATGAGCTTACGTTGCTTAGGAAAGAACATGTTACCTTGTTAGAGCAAATCAATGCTGAAAATGAGAAAAATGAGAAACTTGTTAAAAATGCTAGTTGTTCTACCATTGATTTGCATGATACAACTCCATGTTCTAAATGCTCCATACTAGAATTGAAGTTGCAAGATGCAAATGTTGGGGTTTCTCAAATGACAGAAGATTTTCTTACACATGAAGTTCTTTCATGCTCAACTTGTTGCAAGCAAAAAGGAAAAGTGAACGTTCCCTGTAATAATTGTTTAACTCTTTCTCGAAAAATTGATTACTTGGAAAAGTCATTAGAACGTTTCACTAAAGGAAAGAAAAACCTAAACATGATCTTGGATCAATCAAAAGTCAGCACTCATAACAAAGGTTTAGGTTTTGATTCTTATGCTCATCATAAATCACATGCTCCCACTTTGTTAAATCATTTGAAGGAGGAAAATTTGAAATTGTCAATGAGCCTAAGAAAATTGTCTTTAAGTCTGCTGGAGTGTTATCTTCTACTATGATGAATGCAAATGATGCTTCTACTTCTAAAGCCAAACATCCTGTTAAGTACACTTGCACTCATTGTGGTAGAGATGGACATTTAGTAGACTTTTGCTTTAGACTAGCTAAACAACAAAAGAGAGAAAGGTTTAATGCTAGGTCTAATTTCAGAAAGGCACACTCTACTTCTCATTATGTGCCTAGGGTGAAACAAACACCTTTTGTTTCTAAAAACACGGAAAAAGGCAAATCTGTTTTTGTGCATAAGAATACTCGTGTTGTGCCTACTGTTGTGCGTCGTGTGTCTCAGTACTGGATTCCTAAACATCTTATTTCTAACCCTAGTACCGAGGCCTCGACAATTTCTGCTTCTATGTAGGCTTCTCACGCGAGGAAGGAGAACATGTGGCTAGTGAATTTCGGATGCTCACTTCATATGTTCAGTGATAAGTTTTGGTTCTTCTTCACTCGTGCATCTCATGCTAAAAGTGTTGCCTTTGGAGATACTCCTTCCACTTCTGTTTTCGCAAAAGGCACTAGTCCAAATGATGCAAGTACAGGTGCATATGTTCAGGGGGAGAGTGTCTTTGTTCATAAAAGATGATGATGATGCTGTTGAGGTTGAGATAATTGGAAGTTTACATGAGAGACTCTTCCCACGTGCTTGTGTGTGCTTATTTTCAAGCTTCCCCATGTGCTTCACATCGACAAGCTGTCAAGCGAATTTTCAGGTATCTTCATGGAACTCAAGATTTTGGCATTTGGCTTTCTGCTTCCTCATACATTAGTTTAAGAGCCTTTTATGATGCTGATTTTGGAGGATGTAGAATTGATAGAAAAAGTACATCTGGTACATGTCATTTCTTGGGCAATTCTCTTATTGCATGGTCATCTAGAAAACAATCTTCTGTTGCACAATCAATCATGAATCTGAATATGTGGCTGCTGCTAGTTGTTGTTCTCAAATTCTTTGGATAGTAGCTACACTTAAAGATTATGGGGTTAATTTGGATAGTGTTCCTCTTTTGTGTGATAACACTAGTGCAATTTGCATTGCTAA
This sequence comes from Rhipidocladum racemiflorum, assembly GCA_036346355.1. Lineage (NCBI taxonomy): Eukaryota > Viridiplantae > Streptophyta > Magnoliopsida > Poales > Poaceae > Rhipidocladum > Rhipidocladum racemiflorum. The sequence continues at coordinate 52,090,361 of CM070577.1, read as the reverse complement.
GAACCCCGTGCAACACTCTAGAACAAAACACATTGACATCAGATTTCACTTTCTTAGAGATCATGTTGAAAAAGGCAACATTGTGCTTCATCATGTGGATACTGAACATCAATTGGCAGACTTTTTTACTAAACCTTTGTCTTCTTCTCGTTTTGCTTTCATTCGGGGAGAACTTGGGATTGTTCATCCAATGGGTTTGTTTTGAGGGGGAGTTTCCTTGCCAAGTTCTTTCACTTGATGAGCTCACTTTATCATATTTCTTTATATGTTATGTAATTGAGCTAATATATGATAATCTAATTGTCTCACTTGAACTAAAAATGACATTGCGGAATTCCCTAGACTTATTGTCTATAGCTAAATACTCTGTGATATCTTACTCTTCTAGGCTTGTTATTGAATTTTCTTGACAAATTTGGGCTATGGAGCAAGTGTATTTTCAGCTTTACTCTTTCATAAGACCTTTTAATCATTTTTGCATGTTTACAATCAAAGAAAAAGAAAAGAAAAAGGGAATCAATAAAAAAGGGTTGTTAAAAGCAAAAGCTTCAAGTTGTATGCTTCAGGCATGCTTTCCTTAAAAAAATAAGATGTATGCTTCAAGCATGCCATTTCCTCAAAGATAAGATGTATGCTTCAAGCTTGCCACTCCTAGAAAATAAAAGAAGTATGCTTCAAGCATGCCACATGCAATTTATTGTTTAAAGATTAAATTGGTCTACTAGATTGGAGTTGAAACTACTTGCTCACCCTAAGTTGTTAGTTGCTTCAATTTTTAAAGCCTTGCTTTTTCTGCTAAGATCTTGCTTAGTACTTGGCTATAGTTGACTAAATTGAGGTTGAGATGCATGTCATTCCCTAACTTGTTAAAATCACATCAAGATCATGTATTTTGCATATTATGTGATATATAAGGTTATATGATCGAATGAGCTCATCTTTTCCTATCTTGGCACTCCCTTGTTTCTCATTGTGAAATCATTGCTGCAAGAAAAATTTTGAACAAATTCTCTCTTTTGTATTCTTGATGAATCCATTGTCAAAGGGGGAGAAATTTTGGAAATATTTGAGAAGTTCAAAGAAAAAGGGGGAAAAAGTTTTTTTAAAAAATTTTGAGCATTTTGGGAGAAGTTTGGAGAATTTTGGAATTCTTGGACACATTGCACATTCACACACATTTTCATTCTCAGGGGGAGATTTTGTTTTGCCTTTTTATCAGAGGGGGAGTTTCTGTACCTTCTCACTTTGGTTTTGGTGTTAATCCTTTGGATCTCAAAATCTTTTGTAAAAGAGAATGCCAATGTTCAAATCTAAAGTGGTGTTGCCAATGTTTTCATCAAGGGGGAGATTGTGAATCATGTGATGAAAAATTGGCTTGATCATGTGCTGAAAAATTGGTTAGGATTAATCTTGCAAAATTGCTTGTATGAAGGACCAAACATTCAAACATCCAAAAACAGAGACTTTGCATTTGCGCCAGACCAAACATCCAAAAACAGTGAGTTTCGCATGTATGACGGACCAAACTTTTTGGTCTGTCATAAACGTGATTTTGATGCATTTACGCTTGTTCAAGAAATCGCGTTTTTCCCATATATGACAAAACAAATTTTTTGGTCTGTCATACACATGCTTTTGGCGACTTCGTTTTTCCCTTGTATGACAAACCAAATTTTTTGGTCTGTCATACACATATACTTTTGGCGACCTCGTTTTTCCCTTGTATGACAAACCAAATTTTTTGGTCTGTCATACACATGTTTTTGGCGACCTTGTTTTTCCCTTCTATGACAAACCAAATTTTTTGGTCTGTCATACACATGTTTTTGGCGACCTCGTTTTCCCATGTACGACAGACCAAATTTTTTGGTATGTCGTAATTGTGCTTCTAAAGGTTTTTACGCAGGACCAAGTTCTTAAAAACAGTAAGTTTTACATGTACGCCGTGTAACACCCCGGCATTACTATGCCTGAATGTTACCAAACCTAAGCTAAACAACATCTAAATACCACATTTAACATCAAATTCCAGCAAAGGTGCATAGACTAAAAACCGAGATTTCGGCAGCACCTCCTTTGTTTTATCATGAATTTAAGAAACAGCAACAATATAGCATTATATGGCAATAAGAGAACCATCTAAAACAGCAATAAATAAAGTCTTAATGACAATAAGAGACTAACATTAAGCTCTTAAGGTTCCAAGTGTCAAACAAACAATAGAACTCTCATTAACCAAGCTAAGACTTAATTTAAAGGCCATCACACGCAATTTATTATCCAACTAAATGAATTGACTTGGGAAACATTAAGGTGAAGCAACGTGTGGCGTGTGACTATTCCCCTTTCGCATGCCCGTTCTCATGGTACCTAAAACAACAAGAAAACACAAGGGTGAGTTAAAACTCAAAGAAGCATCTTGCCAATGAACAACAAGCATAACAACAAGTCAATATCATCTTTCATCATGTATAACATCTCATTCATGAATACTTATCAATATCATCATCAATTTGTATGCGATGTAATGCATTGCTCCTGACCCTCTGGAACCTCATACCGGTATGGGAAGTACACACCGTCGGTGTGCACCTTTCCTCCCTTCCATCCCGAAGATGGAGGTGCCTACTCGCTTCCAAACACCACGTGGATGGAATCACGACATAGGACTTACTCAATGGCGTTCGGATTAGTCATAACTTTCTCGACCTTGCCGGACTAGTTAAGACTTTCTCACCGCCCTACGCCTATCTCATGACATGCATGCAACCATGCCAAATATCATATTCAATTCACATATTAACACATGGCATCATAATATGTTAACCATGCTCATCATATCATATAAATCATTAAAACAAGGAAAGTGGACATATATCATGTAGTCAATTCCATCTAATTTCAACATGCAACCTACAACTTGCTATCCATCACAACACACTTGCCTCAACCACGTGCAGCAGTTAGGCGGGAAGAAGAGGGAACTCGGGGGTCACACCACCTGCACATAGGCATCACACACTCACAATCATAACCTCAAAACAGTACACACGCGCCCCATCTAACCCGACATTGCCAACTACTCGCAAAACCTAAAAACAGAGGTTCTGTCCCGGGACAGCAGCCTTTACAAAAGGCATAACTTGAGTTCTGGGACTCCAAATCGAATAAGCAGTACACCGTCATGAAGCTTAGGAAATTTCCCAACTTTTTCTAGTTATAGGAAAGACTGATTCGGACTCTAAAATTGTTTAATCTACAGATTACCACAATCTGTTCCAGTTACGTCACAGATTTTTAGGCGCTCGGTAAAACAGCCATAACTCAAACGGCTGATCGGAAATTAACGTGCTTTACGTCCACGGAAAGATAATTAAATTATCTACAACTTCCTAGAAGTCCGTACGGTCTGATTCGGATTCTAAATCGACGGAAACTCGAACCCTAGTTCGACTGCTCAATCTGCCCGAAAACAGAAACGTGGACAAGTTTAGATCTAACCCAAATTACTTCAAACCAGCGCCTCCAATTGATCTAAAAAACTTGATAAACACCCTAATAACAGTACCTAGATCATCCCCAAGGATCCCCAAGATCATACCTTTACCCGATGCACAAAACTCCAATGAATCTCCTCGCGAATCGCTCCTCGCTCACGTTACTCGCTCGCCTCGCTCCTCGCTCCCACGGGATGACTCCACAAGGTGCAGGGGTGAGGAGGCCACCCTAGGGCAGCAAGGGGTGGAGGGGAGGTGGTGTGGAGGTGGAGGAAAGGGAGGGGTGCGCACGGTTTTGGGGGCTAGGGCTTGGGGAGGGGAGGGAGGAGGGGCGCAAGAGGGGAGGTGGGGCGCAGCAACAGCAGCATGGGCGCAAGGGGGCTGGGGGGAGCCCTTTATCAGCCTCAACCCAATCCTAGTCGTTCTGAGTCCTAATCCATCCCGCCAAAGCCACCAAGGCCCAAAACTCCTGGGAAGGCCCAAAACCCGAAAGCGGCCGGAAGCGGCCGGAAAGCGATATTAACCCCGATCCTTATGATTTTAACCTTATTTCCACATCTCATACTGTATTTAACCTTATCATGTTCAAAAATTAAGGATCACGACACTCAGGGTGTCACATTCTTCCTTCAACGGATTCGACCTCGAATCTAAACGCGCGCAAACACGAAACCAGAAACCAAAGGCGACTGATTTTCACATCACATACCTGAGGTGAAAAGCTCGGGGATACTTCGCGCATCGAGATTCCACTCCCAGTAAGTCGCTTCTCTAGATGTGACCACAAGACCTTGACAAACTTAAGCGTCACTGCTCTTCATCACTCGCTCTGAAGTCCCCAATTTCCCACAGACGGGACTCGAAGGTGAGGTCTGCTCAAGCACTAATGGTTCCAATGGAACCACCAACTCCGGATCGTGCAAGTATTTCTTCAACATCGAGACATGGAACACATCATGCACACCTTGCATGGATTCAGGTAGCTCTAGGCGATAGGCCAACCGCCAACTTTCGAGGCGAGGATAGGAAAAGGCCCAACATACCTTGGGTGAGCTTTATTTGGTGCCAAAGCGCACCACACCCTTGGTGGGAGATACTGCAAGAGTACGCTATCACCCACCTCAAACTCCAAGTCTCGCCGCTCACATCGATGGCTCTTACATGCGCTCTTGTCTTTGCCGAGAAGGTTACGCCGAACCTCCGACACGCGATCAACGATCTGCTGAACCCAATCCGGCCCAGAATAGCTCTCTCGCCTGACATCCCAACAAAGTGGCGATCTGCACTTCCGACCATACGATTACCTCATAAGGAGCGGCCAGGATCTTTGGAATGGTAGGCTATTGTGTAAGCAAACTCTGCAAGGGCAAATGGTCTTCCCAGCTACTACCCTTCAAGCCATCACACAGGCCCTGAGCATGTCCTCCAAAGTTTGGATGGTGCGCTTTCGGTACTTGTCTGTCCCTGAGGGTGAAAGCGGTACTAAGGCAAAGCTGCGGTACCCAAAGCACTCTGCAAACTCTCCCGAACTTGAGACGAACCGCATCCCGATCGAGAGATAATGGTCTTGGGTACACCATGCAATCTCACAATCTCCACTTCATAGATGAGAGCCAACTCGCTCGTGAATTGGTCGGGATGGGAATGAAATCTTGCTGAGACTTCTTTGAGACGGTCCACTACAACCCAAAAGCATCCTTCCTCGTGGAGAACGAGGTAAACCAACCACAAAATCCATGGAGATGTCATCCCATGGCCATACGAGAATCTCCAATGGCAGCACAGGCGGGCACGCTTATGCTCGGCTTTGATCTTAGCGATGATCCCACAAGACGCCACATACTTGGCAATATCCACTCTCATCCTTTTCCACGAAATTCTTCTTCAAGTCCACAGCCCATCTTGGTCTCTCCAGGATGGACCGTGTCTGGTGCGATGAGCTTCTCTCGAATGTCTTCTTTCACTTGAGATTCTGGGAGCACGCCTGATGACCCTGAAACCTCAAAACTCCCGCATCATCAACGGTAAAGTCTCCGACTTGCCATCCTCAAGCGTTCCTCACCTGCTTTGGAGCAAAGCGATCATCTTCTTTGTGCCTCCCGCTGCAGCTCGAGAATGTGACTCAAGAATCAATTGAGTTTCAGCTTTACACACGGTCCCCGCATAAAGCGATAGGAGACTCCCAAGCAGCTCAAAATCAGCAACAAGACAATCAACAACAGGGGCATTGTCTTGCGGTGAGCGTCGGCCACCACATTTGCCTTCCCGGATGATCTTGGATAGTGAGGTCATAATCCTTTATCCATTCTAGCCACACCTCCTCTGCCTCAAGTTCAAATCTTTCTGAGTAAAGATGTACTTGAGGCTCTTGTAATCAGTGAAAATATCACAAGACTCGCCAGTCACCAGTAATGCCTCCAAATCTTCAATGCAAACACCACGGAAACACCACGGCTAGCTCAAGATCATGCGCGTGGGATAGTTACTGCTCATGCTTTTTCAACTGCCTCAAGCATAAGCAATCACCTTGCCCTCTTGCATGAGCACACACCCAAGTCCCCAATCAAAGCATCGGAATAAACTGTGAAGCGCTTCCGGCTCTCGGGAAGGGTAAGAACGAGGGCGATCACTAACTTCTCCTTCAAAGTCACGGCGTGTTCACACTCTGCGATCCACTTTGGAACTTCATCGCTTTCTCGAGTCGGTGTGAAAGTGGCTTGGCAATGATAGAAATCCTGCACAAAAAGCATGCCGATAGTATCCAGCCAACCCAAGGAAACTACGCACCTCTTTGACATTGGAAGGCCTCTTCCAATCCAAAAGCTCAGACTTTGCTAGGATCTACCGATATGCCCTCCTGGATTGATGATGTGGCCAGAAAACCCATACGAAATCGAACTACTTTTTCAGCTTAGCAAAGTGATTCTCCTCGGTACTCGGCACAAGCCTCAAGTGTCGCTCATGCTCCTCTTGGATTTAGAGTAATCGAGAATGTCATCGATGAACACTACCACAAACTCATCAAGGTACTTGTGTAGCATACCCGTTCATCGCCTCCATAAAGACAGCCCGAGGGCATTAGTTAGTCCAAAAGACATAACTTTAAATTCATAATGCCCATACCTAGTGGAGAAAGCAGTCTTCTCAATGTCCTGCTCCTCACACGGATCACGATTATACCTCGAAGATCAATTTTGGAGAACACCTTTGCTCCTTGATTGGTCAAGCGGATCCTCGATGCGAGTAAAGGATACTTGTTTTTGGCTATCACTTGGTTAAAACACGATAATCAATGCACATCGCCAACTTCCATCCTTCTTCGAGACGAAGAGGGCGGAGTGCTCCCATGGCGTCACGCTCGCCGAATGAAGCCTTTGGCCATGAATCCTCAAGCTGCTTCTTCAACTCGTCTTGAAAGGTCGAGCCAAGCGGTATGGAGAGATAGAAATAGGTCGAGTGCCCGAGCAAGATCATCTGAAACTCCACATTCCTCACGGAGGTAGACCGAGGCAACTCGTCGGGGGAACACATCAACGAACTCCTTCACTCTGAAATCTCCTCAATGGCCCGAAGAAGATGGTTTCTCGAGACAAAGTCATGAGGAAACCCAATAGCCTCAACGCCCGACGAAGAAAACAAACTAGTCAAAGCAAAGAGCCGAATCGAGGGTATACCACCCTGAAAGGTCAACTCTTCACGGACCCGCAATGAAAGCTGTCTTCGAAACAACAGATCTTAGCCGCAGATGCTTGCACGGCCGATCCATGCCCAAAATGACATCAAAAGGAGCCAATGGATCACCATGAGATTGGCAAAGAAAACCTCATCATCAATGGCAATGGTGCAAACCAGGGCAAACCAAAGAACCCAAGCAATCAACCCCAGGAGAATCGACTACACGGACTCGTAAATCCGAACTCCCAACTTAGCTCTACTAGCAAACTCAGACTGACACAAAAGAGTAGGATGCTCGAGAATCAAATAGAACAAAGGCATCAACGGAATCCACGAGCAGCAGTACAGAAACCACCTCTGGATGCCCGGTGGCTCGGCGGTCGGCAAAGCGTGCACTCTGGTGGCGCGGACGAAGGAGCCCCGACTCGGTGATGCCCCATCAAGGTGGGGCGGAGGAGGCAGGCCGAGGAGGAAGCAGACGGTGCGGGCACGATACCGGTGGCGCCGCAAAGGGTGGCTAAGCAGGGGCAGCCATCATGTGCACCGATCCTCCGAAAACTATTCTTTGGAGTGGGAGGAAGACACTGCGTCTCCACTTGATGATGCTACTGGGATTCATCCGGCGGACTGGTCCGTATGGCCAGGCTTGCCCACGTGGTTGCAACTCGGTCAACCACACTCTGAAGCACGGTGCTCACCACCGCACTTTTCAGGCGATCCACGAAATTCCAATACAAAACACTTTTTCTTTTGGTTCAGCTCAACTAAAGCCAAGAAAAGCAATGAAACCGACCCGTCGAGCGAGAACATCAGAGGAACCACCATCAACTCTTCTATTTGACTCCGCCAACTACCCGATCAAGGATGAAAGGATAAGCATTCTTCTCCCTCACAGTTAATAGTTCTTCGTGATGGCGCTAACCGCCACACCGTCAAACCTCACGCAGATTACTATGAACCAAAAGAGGTGGACCAAAACCCTTCGGCACCACAAGCCCCACTTTATCACCACAACAGAACAACTCCAATCATTTGTATGCAGGCGGACTCCGCCCAACTCTCTGGGAGCCTGCGCCCCTGGCCTCCGCGGCACGGCGTCCACGGCCTCTACCCCTCGGCATGGCTGCTTTAGACAGACAACCACCCAAACACGAAAGCACACAATCAAGATCATAGATCAAACATCATCATAAGCATATCCTTCATTAAATAATTAAGCGCAATGCAATGATGAACCAAAACCCATCCTACTGTGCAACCAAGTGTGTCAGATTTTAGATTAGTTATACCACTTTTACAAGTTTTAACGTTGCTATCCTATAACAAGGTTTTAGTTAGAACCTAAGCCATGTTTCTAAGTTATTCCACATCACATTTTAGTTGTGCCCTATAGCATGACACTAACAATTCACATTCCAAGGACCTACAGCCCGCTCTGATACCAACTGTAACACCCCGGCATTACTATGCCTGAATGTTACCAAACCTAAGCTAAACAACATCTAAATACCACATTTAACATCAAATTCCAGCAAAGGTGCATAGACTAAAAACCGAGATTTCGGCAGCACCTCCTTTGTTTTATCATGAATTTAAGAAACAGCAACAATATAGCATTATATGGCAATAAGAGAACCATCTAAAACAGCAATAAATAAAGTCTTAATGACAATAAGAGACTAACATTAAGCTCTTAAGGTTCCAAGTGTCAAACAAACAATAGAACTCTCATTAACCAAGCTAAGACTTAATTTAAAGGCCATCACACGCAATTTATTATCCAACTAAATGAATTGACTTGGGGAAACATTAAGGTGAAGCAAGCGTGTGGCGTGTGACTATTCCCCCTTTCCGCATGCCGTTCTCATGGTACCTAAAACAACAAGAAAACACAAAGGGTGAGTTCGAAAACTCAGCAAGCATCTTTGCAATGAACAACAAAGCATAACAACAAGTCAATATCATCTTTCATCATGTATAACATCTCATTCATGAATACTTATCAATATCATCATCAATTTGTATGCGATGTAATGCATTGCTCGACCCTCTGGAACCTCATACAGGTATGGGAAGTACACACCCGTCGGTGTGCACCCTTTTCCTCCTTCCATCCCGAAGATGGAGGGTGCCTACTACTTCCAAACACCACGTGGATGGAATCACGACATAGGACTTACTCAATGGCGTTCCGGATTAGTCATAACTTTCTCACCGACCTTGGGACTAGTTAAGACTTTCTCGCCGCCCTATCTCATGACATGCATGCAACCATGCCAAATATCATATTCAATTCACAGATTATCACATGGCTTCATAATATGTTAACCATGCTCATCATATAATATCACTCATTAAAACATGGCAAGTGGACATATATCATGTAGGCAATTACTTATAATTTAAACATGCAACCTACAACTTGCTATCCATCACAACACCTTACTTGCCTCAACCACGTGCAGTTAGCGGAAGAAGAGGAACTCCGGGGTCACACCACCTGCACATAGGCATCACACACTCACAATCATAACCTCAAAACAGTACACACGCCCCATCTAACCCGACATTTGCCAACTACTCGCAAAACCTAAAAACAGAGTTCTGTCGGCGGGACAGCAGCCTTACAAAAGGCATAACGAGTTCTGGGACTCCAAATCGAATACTTAGTACACCGTCGCGAATCTTAGGAAATTTCCCAACTTTTTCTAGTTATAGGGAAAGACTGATTCGGACTCTAAAATTGTTTAATCTACAGATTACCACAATCTGTTCCAGTTACGTCACAGATTTTTAGGCGCTCGGTAAAACAGCCATAACTTACAAACGGCTGATCGGAAATTAACGTGCTTTACGTCCACGGAAAGATAATTAAATTATCTACAACTTCCTAGAAGTCCGTACGGTCTGATTCGGATTCTAAATCGACGGAAACTCGAACCCTAGTTCGACTGCTCAATCTGCCCGAAAACAGAAACGTGGACAAGTTTAGATCTAACCCAAATTACTTCAAACCAGCGCCTCCAATTGATCTAAAAACTTGATAAACACCCTAATAACAGTACCTAGATCATCCCCAAGGATCCCCAAGATCATACCTTTACCCGATGCACAAAACTCCAATGAATCTCCTCGCGAATCGCTCCTCGCTCCACGTTACTCGCTCCTCGCTCCTCGCTCCTCGCTCCACGGGATGACTCCACAAGGTGCAGGGGTGGGGAGGCCACCCTAGGGCAGCAAGGGGTGGAGGGAGGTGGTGTGGAGGTGGAGGAAAGGGAGGGTGCATACGGTTTTGGGGGGCTAGGGCTTAGGGGGAGGGGAGGAGGAGGGGCGCCAAGAGGGGAGGTGGGGCGCAACAACAGCAGCATGGGCGCAAGGGGCTGGGGGAGCCCCTTTTATCAGCCCTCAACCCAATCCTAGTCCGTTACGAGTCTAATCCATCCCACCAAAGCCCACCAAGGCCCAAAAACTCCTAGGAAGGCCCAAAACCCAGCGGCCGAGAAGCGGCCCGGAAACGATATTAACCCCCGATCCTTATGATTTTAACCTTATTTCCACATCTCATACTGTATTTAACCTTATCATGTTCAAAAATTAAGGATACGACACTCCGAGGTGTCACACGCCGGACCAAATTTTTTGGTCTGTCGTGAATGGTTTTTTCAGTGATTTTTTCATGTGTACGCTGGACCATATTTTTTGGTCCATCGTGAATGCGTTTTTGCTCGATTAGGGTTTTGAGCAAAATTGGAATTGTGTTTGATTTGTTTTTGAGATTATGAAATTTTTGAGAATTTCATGATACTTGTTTTGAAGTGGACTTTATGCAATGCTTGTGTGAGTATTTGCATGGACTAATGTTGAGTCAAGTCGTGGACTTGTGCTCGGATTCGTTTTGTGGTTTGTTCATGTGCAGGTATTGCTCGAGGGCGAACGTGGTCAATGATGGGACCGGAACTAGGTTCATGGAGGAACTGAGGTTCGGGACTAGGTTCAGGAGGAGCTGAGGTCTTGGTGGTCAAGGATGTCATGCGGGATGTTCGGGCTAAGAGAATGGTGCACATGAAGAATGGTTAGTCACGTGAGTGTGGCAGGTGGCCATGCGCGTGCAAAGTGTTAGTCATGTGAGTATGGTAGGGTTGCCATACGCATGCAAGTGTTGTACTTGGCCAGGTTGGGCCAAGTAGAGTTGTGTTGGATACATATTCTTTCTAGGATTAGGAGTGGGACTCCTTCTAGGATTAGGAATTGTATTCAGGACTCTTTGTGGGTTGGTCCTTTAAATATGAGCGGTTGTCTCCTGTTGAAGGGCAATCGATGAATCAAACAGAGCTGAGCGCATTGAAAGCTTACAGCTTTGTTTTTAGGGTTTGTACTCTTTTGATGGGAGTATTTTAGACAAAAGAAATAAAGATCAATTCTTCTAGATCCTTGCATGCTACAGTAACCGCGTTGCTACAGTCTTTCCTGTTTTGGTTGTTGTTTGCATGCTTGTTCTTATTCTAGATTGGTCTTTGTTCTTTGAGGTTCATCTTGATTTGATCCATCAAAACCTTTCTAGAGAATTGATTTAGGGTTTCTCTAAGTTTAGTTAATTAAACTTTTGTCGTTCTTGTTTAATCTTGAAGTTTTGGTTAGATTAATTCTCGTCATCTTCTGTTTGCGCTTGCGAGGTTCATAACTTTTGATCCGTAAGTCCGATCGAGCTGATTCTTTTTGTGTTCGATTCGTATTGGAATGTAGTTTCCTGTGTCCAAATTTCAGATCGATCTAACGGCTGGATATCCAGGAATTCGCTTTTTACCAAACCTCTGTCATTCTATTTTTGTCGAGTACGAGGCAATTATTTGGTTCTGTTTTGGGGTGAACTTTTAGTAGATCAAGAATTTGGTTTTAGCTTCCGCACAATCATTCACCCCCCTCTGATTGCTATATTCGTGTCTTTCAATCCTACAATTATGATCATGACTCAAATTGGTAAATGTGACTGGAACTACGTGAAGATGTGTAGCTATTGCCCCTTCCCACATGCCGGTGTCATGGTACCTAAAACAACATAAAACACAAGCGTGAGTTCATCACTCAGCAAGTATATTGCAATGGGTCATACAGAACAATTCAATATTATCATCACTACATAACAAACTTAACATCATGATCAAGTCCTACTTCATATGCAACATCATATTCATGTCTCAACCTCATTGAGATCATTTCATCACCATCATCATGTATGCAATGCAATGCAATGCACATGTCTCCTCAACGCAAATACCGGTATTGCCGGGTGCACACCCGTCGGCGTGCTCCCACGTCCCCCTTCCATCCCGTAGAGGAGGGTGCCTACTCCTCGCTTCCACTCACCGCGTGGGTGGAATCACGAGGTAGGTCTTACATTCATGGTGCTCCGGATTAATCATAACTTTCTCTCCGACCTTACCGGAATAGTTATGACGTTCTCACCGACCGGGCCAAGTTTCATGCCATGTATGCAACATATGTCATAATCATTAACCATAAACCATTGCATAACATCTTAATATACCCTTTTTATCATATCATGGCAAACACTAAGCATGGCAAGATAGCATAACATGGAAACAATTGCATCTAGTCAAGACAAGCAAATAAACCACATGTTACCCATCCCAATACACTTGCCTTAACCTCGAGCGACGGATTGGCGGGATGAGGAGGGCACTCCCGGGGTCACACCACTTGCACATAGATGCCACACAATCACAACATGCCCACAAAACAGTACGCCCTCGCCCATCTACACCGATTTCACAAACTACTCCCAAAAACGAAAAATAGAGAATCTATCCCCCCGGGATAGCAGACTTCGATCTAGCATAACATTAGATCTAGGACTCCGAATCGATTAAACGAGTACATCTTCGTGTAGCTTAGGAAATTTCCTAACTTTTTCTAAGTATATGGAAAAACTGATTCGGAATCTACAGTTATCTAATCTACAAAACACTACGTTCTATCCCAGCTACGTCACTGATTTGAACACGTTCGGTAAATCGAGCATAACTTTCAAACGGCTAGGCGGAATTGAACGTTTCTATGTCCACTGAAAGGTATTGAAGTTACCTACAACTTTCTCAACAGGCGGCCAACCAAATTCCCACTCTAAGCTCACGAAAACTCAAACCCTAGGTCGACTGCACAATCTGCCCGAAGCAGAGAACGTGGCAAACTCTAGTTTTCTTCTAATCTACCCAATCACAGCACCACCACTTGATCTAAAAGCATCCAAACACCCTCATAGGATTCCTCTAGCCATACCTTCGCCCGACGAACGATGAACCGACGAATCTCCTCCCGGTTCACGCGATCTCCTTCCTCGCTCCAAATCCACCGGATCTCCTCGTCACGGAGCGCTCCAAATTCTCCCCCGAAAAGGCCCAAATTCACAGAAAAGGCGCAAAAACATGACACCAAAGTCGTACCTCAATGCCGACATCGAAAATGACTCACACAGTCATTTCGTAGTGTCACATTCTCCCCCCTTAAATAGGATTCGACCCCGAATCCGAGACACGCCGCTTCGCAAACAATCAAATCGAAGGGAGCTAAGGTTCACTTCTCAAAACCCGCACAGAAGCTCCTACGATTTGCCCTAACCAGAACTCAGAAGCAAGGAGCTAAGGCTCGAAGACTAACGGCTCGAATGATAACTCACATTCAAAACTTGCAAGAACTTTACTCAACATTGAAACACAAAGCACTCATACAAGGCCTCGGCATGACCAAGCGATAGGATAAAATCCCAAACAGACCACGAAATAAAACGGTCTCACACTCCTCATTCCCATGCATTCCTTGGCACTAAAGTGCCCAATCCCTTTAACCAGAGCCACTCTCTAGAAGGACATGGTACCAACTTCTAAATCTGTATTCCGCTCCCACGCACAAAAGTGATTCACGTCTCAACCTCTCAACGGTGGTTCGTCGTATTAAAGACGACGCAAACCGAGTGAGACACAACACTCCAAGATTACTAACTGCTTGAACCATCGGGGTTACATCCTGATCTTTTACAACAAGACAAACACCCACACCACTACCACCGAAAGGAGAAGCCTACTTTATGACCAGGGTTCTGAAAACCCGCAAAATCAATAGCAACCGAGCAATCTTCTTCGTTTGACACAACTCGCTCCTAGTTCATCGACAAAAAGATCCAATACACTTCGAAAAGATAAAGCAATTACTTGCAACCACCAAGTGGTCCACTAATAATTTAATCAACCCTATCGTGGATCGCATCAACGACCCGATTCTCCAAGAAGGTTTGCATTGGGCGAGCTCAACCATAAACCATGAACCCCAAATTGATCCACACACAACAACTCGAACCCCAAAAGCGCTAAAAGCCACTTTGGAAAGAATTTGGCAACAACAAAGGAGTACTCATTTTAATTTCCTAAGTCAAGACACAAAGGAAACACAAATCTCCTACACCACAACCAACATACTAGAAATTCTTCATTGTTTCTTTTCATACCAGAAGAAATAGAAATCTTGATTTGTGACATGAATGCACACTTTTCAAGAGCACTCTGGATTAGTCATATATCTATATATGACTTTCTCACCGACCTGGCTCATCGACCCTTTCATCATTGAACATCAATAAACAATGTCATGCTTCCTTTTCACCATTCATTCACCATGTAACAACAATACCGAATAGTCATTCACCAAAAGACTTCTTCCTCAGTATCACATGAATGAACACCAATAAAATCGATAATTGCGCTAAATCATATAACTATGATGACAACATCGTTAACAGCAAAAAACCACGTCGTGTCAAAACCCACCATCCATTTAAAGCTAACCTTGCAAAACCTCGCATTCTAACCAAAATCAACATTTTGGAACAGAGCATCAACTCCAAAGTCAAACATCTGCACACACAACCACCACAAATTTTTCTCAAAGAGAAAGAGAAACTCACTTCAAAAGGGAACACTTCACCAACAAAATCACTTATGAACCATTCATAAAATCCAACTTGTGAAGCATTTTCAAACACCACACACATTTTCAAATAACTCCAACTCTAGCCAAATGGAGTTACAAATTGAATCTAAAGAATCTCCAACACAACCCACTATGACCTTCTGCTTCATTTAAAATTTACTCCAAAGATCATTCCATGAACACGAAGGAGCGCGATCCACTCAAAAACTTTTGAGTGTGAATCCATACTCATAGCACACCCTCAACAAAATAGCAAAAATCGAAGATTGGCACCAATCCATACGAGTTTTAGGGAACCTCGGAAACACAACACAAGGAAAACCTTGACCTAAGGCATTGAACAAAAATAGCCAACAACCAACCCAGTCCAAACGCTTTTAAACACAAGCTCAGCATAAAAAAGAACCATCTCTAGTATTCCACTACGCTTTCCATTAAAGATTTCAATAATCACTATTTACTCCTTGAGAAGCCTCATCAAGGTTCAACCATGTGAGACCTCGGATCAACTATCCGAAATCTCCTGTGAATTTCCGTACTAGTCCTAGATCAGTAGCTAGTACACACAGTCACAGTGATACTTCATTGCCGAACATAACGAAAATTGTAACATAAATATTCAAGTATGGGCCACATGGCCACTTATTACAATACTCGGTCCAAAGACCGGAGACAAAGCAGCGGAAAACGAAAGAAAGAACAAGTGAACACCACAACGCCAGAGGCGACTGTGACACTACGGAATGGTGTGACATTAGTTAATGGGAATGTTAAGGTCAAAAACTTTATGAAATATGGTATTGGAGGTTAAAACCATATCGTAGGAGGTTTAATAGCGTTTCCGGGCCGTTTCCGAGGTTTTGGGCCTTTCCGGGGGAGTTTGGGCCTAAAAGAGGGGGTTGTGGGCTTTGGTGGGATGGAGTAGGAATCCATTTAGGATTAGGAAAGAGGCTTAGGGCTGGTAAAAGGGGGCTTCCCTGCCCCTTTGTGCGCCCACCCCTGCCCTAGCTTGCGCCCCACCTCTCCTCCTCCCTTGCCTAGCCGCCCCTCCCTCTCCCTTGGCCGTGCGCCTCCCCCTCCCTTGCCCTTTGCTCTCCACCTCCCCACCACCTCTCCTCCACCCCCTTGCTTCCCTAGGGTGGCCTCCCCACCCCTGCACCTCGTGGATCCATCCGTTGGAGCGAGGAGCGAGGAGTGAGGAGCGAACCGGGAGGAGATCCTTTCAGTTTTCGTGCGTCGGGCAAATGTATGGCCATGGGAATCCTTGGGATTGATCTAGGTAATGTTCTAAGGGTTTTTATCAAGTTTTTAGATCAATTGGTGGTGCTGGATTTGATTAGATTAGATGGATTCTTGAGTTGGTCACGTTCTCTGTTTCGGACAGCATGAGCAGTCGACCTAGGGTTCGTTTTTTTGCCAATTTAGAATCCAAATTTGGTCGTACGGATGTTAAAGAAGTTGTAGATAATTTCTTTATCTTTCTGTGGATATAAAGAACATTAAATTCCGATCAGCCGTTTGAAAGTTATGGTTGTTTTACCGAGCATGTTAAAATCTGTGATGTGATTGGAACACATCACGATATTTTGTAGATTAAACAACTTTAGATTCCGAATCAGTCTTTCCCTATACCTAGAAAAACTTGGGAAATTTCATAAGCTATGCGAGGATGTACTCGTTTAATTTATTCGGAGTCCCAGAACCCAAGTTATGCCTTTTGTAAGGCTGCTGTCCCGACGGACAGAACCTCTGTTTTTTGGGTTTTGCGAGTAGTTGGCAATGTCGGGGTAGATGAGGGTTTGCCTACTATTTTGTGGACATGATTGTGAGTGTGTGGTACCTATGTGCAGGTGGTGCGACCCCGGGAGTGCCCTCTACTTCCCGCCAATCCGTTGCTTGTGGTCGAAGCAAGTGTATTGTAATGGATAGCGATTGTAGGTTATTTGATTGATTGGGATTGAAGATTGATTATATGATATGTTCACATGCCATGCTTTAATGTTTGCCATTGATATGATGAATATGTTTATTATGTGATGATGCCATGTGTTAATGTACAAGTTATCCATGATGATACCATGTGTTAATGTACAAGTTATTCATGTTGTTGGCATATTTGCATACATGGCAAGATACATGGCCCGGGCGGTGAGAAAGTCATAACTAGTCTGGGGAAGGTCGGTGAGAAAGTTATGACTAATCCGAAGAGCCAATGAGTAAGTCCTACATCGTGATTCCATTCACCGCAGTGAACGGAAGCGAGGAGTAGGCACCCTCCATCTTCGGGATGGAAGGGGGGAGAGGGTGCACACCGACGGGTGTGTACTCAACCATACCGGTATGAGTTTCCAGGAGATATGTACATCGCATTGCATTACATTGCATTGCATTGTATGAGGATGTTATATGAGGATGATTTATGATGATGTCAATGATATGCTTACACTATGAATATGACGTGTGTATGATGTTGTATGTGAAAAGTGGTGATGAAGGTATTGGAATGTGTTTTCTTGTTCCATTGCAATATACTTGCTGAGTGATGAACTCACGCTTGTGTTTATGTTGTTTTTCTTAGGTACCATGAAACCGGCATGCAGATAAAAGGGGTTAGCTATACATCTACATGTAGCTCCACACAAATTAGACAGTGTTACCATTTGGAGTCATGATAATGAAAGTATTGCCATGAAACTTGGAGATTTGCTTAACTGTGTGCTCGGTCTTACTATTTGATTCATTTAGCTCATGAAGTGGTCGAATGCTTTATACTGGACTTATATTGTTGCTATGTCACTTGTTATTGCTGTTTTAGATGCTTTCCATTATGATATAACTTCTGATACTTTGTTGTTTCTCCGAATCATGGAAAAACAAAGGAGATGCTGCCAAAATTTTTGGTAATTAGCATTTGTTCCTTTGCTGTAATTTAGCTTAATTCATGGTATTTAGGTGTTGTTTAGTCTATGTTTGATAGCATTCGGGCATATTAAATGCCGGGGTGTTACAGTTGGTATCAGAGCGGGCTGTAGGTCCTTGGAATATGTATTTTTAGTGTCATACCTTAGGTTACAACTAAAATGTGATGTGGAATAACTTAGAAACATGGCTTAGGTTTTTACTAAAATTTTGTCATAGGATAGCAACATTAAAACTTGCAAAAGTGTTATAACTAATCTAAAATTTGACACACAATGGATGCACAGTAGGAAAGGGTATGGGTATCGTTTCTTTACGCTTAAATGTTGTATTTTAGCTATGATGTTGAATGCTTCATTTGACAATGCATGTTGCTATGTCAATGAGATAAATGATTGAATTGCTCTTGTTGTTGTGATAGAGAGGGGTTGTGGTGCCGAAGGGTTTCGGTCACCTCTCTTTATTCATAGTAAGGGTGAGGTTTGACTGTGACACTACGGTATGGTGTGACATTATAAAATGTAAAATTAGAGAATAAAACCTTTCGGCTTGAGGTTTACTCGCGTTTTTGGGCCTTTTGAAGTGTTGTGACACCACGGAGCGTCGTAACCTTATAAAAGGTGCATGATGAGGTCAAAAACATATTGAAATATGATATGGGAGGTTAAAACCATAAGGTATGGAGGTTAATAGCGTTGTCGGGCCGTTTCCGGGGTTTTGGGCCTTCCCGGGGGAGTTTGGGCCTTAAAGAGGGGGTTGTGGGCTTTGGTGGGATGGAGTGGGAATCCATTTAGGATTAGGAAAGGGGCTTAGGGCTGGTTAAAGGGGGGTTTCCCTGCCCTTTTGGGCGTCCTCCCCCTGCCCCTTGCGCCCCCAAGTGCCCTAGCTGCCTCCCACACCTCCCCACCTCCTCCTTGGGCGCCTCCACCTCCCCCCAAGCCTCCCCCCTTGCGCCACCACCCTCTCCACCATCTCTCCACCTCCTGTAACACTACGGTATGGTGTGATATTATAAAATGTGAAATTAGAGAATAAAATCCTTTCGGCTTGAGGTTTACTCGCGTTTTGGGCCTTTTGAAGAATGTGACACCACGGAGTGTCGTAACCTTATTTAACGTGCATGATAAGGTCGAAAACAGTATGAGATGTGGAATTAAGGTTAAAACCATAAGGTTTTGAGGTTTAAAACGTTTCCAGGCCGTTTCCGGGGTTTCAGGCCTTCCCGGGGGATTTTGGGCCTTAAAGAGGGGGTTGTGGGCTTTGGTGGGATGGATTAGGACTCCTTGTAGGACAAAGATTCAGAGTAGGGGCTGTTAAAAGGGGGTCCTTGCTGCCCTTTGGGCACCCACCCCCTCATTGGTGCGCCCCGACCATCCTCCCCCTTGGCCCTAGCCACCACCTCCCCTCTCCCTCCCCCATTGGGCCGTGCGCCCCCTTTGCCCTTGCCCTTGCCCTCTCCACCTCCACACCACCTCTCCTCCACCCTTTGCTGCCCTAGGGTGGCCTCCCCACCCCTGCAACTCGTGGATCCACCCATTGGAGCGAGGAGCGAGGAGCGTGGAGCGAGGAGCGATCCGCGAGGAGATCTATTGGAGTTTCGTTCGTCGGGCAAAGGTATGATCATGGGGATCCTTGGGGTTGATCTAGGTACTGTTCTTAGGGTGTTTATCAAGTTTTTAGATCAATTGGTGGTGCTGGTTTTGAGTAATTTGGGTTAGATCTAGATGTTGCCACGTTTCTGTTTTGGGGCAGCATGAGCAGTCGATCTAGGGTTTGAGTTTTCGTCGATTTAGAATCCGAGTCTGTCCTTACGGATGTTGAAGAAGTTTTAGATAATTTAATTATCTTTCCGTGGATATAAAGAAAGTTAAATTCCGATCAGCCGTTTAAAAGTTATGACTGTTTTACCGAGCATATTAAAATCTGTGACGTAATTGGAACAGATCACGGTAATCTGTAGATTAGATGACTTTAGAGTCCGAATAAGTCTTTCCATATACCTAGAGAAAGTTGGGAAATTTCCTAAGCTACGCGAGGATGTACTCGTTTAATTGATTCGGAGTCCCAGAACCGAAGTTATGCCTTTTGCAAGGCTGCTGTCCCGCCGGGACAGAGCCTCTGTTTTTAGGTTTTGCGAGTAGATGGCAATGTCGGGGTAGATGAGGGTTTGCGTACTGTTTTGTGGTTATGGTTGTGAGCGTGTGGTACCTATGTGCAGGTGGTGCGACCCCGGGAGTGCCCTCTACTTCCCGCCAATCCGTTGCACGTGGTTGAGGCAAGTGTGTTGTGATGGATATCGAGTTGTAGGTTGTTTGTTGTGAATAGATGGAATTGACTACAAGATATATGATCACTTGCCATACTTTTATGATTGCCAATGATCTGATGAGCATGTTTGGTATGTTATGATGCCATGTGCTAATATGTGAGTTAAATATGATGTTGGCATAATTGCATACATGACATGTTACATGGCCCGGGCGGTGAGAAAGTCAATATCTAATCCGGGAAGGTCGGTGAGAAAGATATGACTAATCCGGAGAGCCAATAGAGTAAGTCCTACATCGTGATTCCATCTACCGTGGGTTGTGGAAGCGAGGAGTAGGCACCCTCCATCTTCGGGATGGAAGGGGGGAGAGGGTGCACACCGACGGGTGTGTACTCAACCATACCGGTATGAGTTTCCAAGGAGATATGAACATCGCATCGCATTGCATACATGATGATGATGATAAAGATATGTGATTATGAATGAGATGATAAACATGTTGTGTGTTGTTGCAATGTAAGATGTTCTTTTGTTCCATTGCAATATACTTGCTCAGTGATGAACTCACGCTTGTGTTTTATGTGGTTTTTAGGTACTTTGAGATCGGCATGCGGGAAAAAGGGGTTTAGCTACACTTCTACACGTAGCTCCATAATCATAGTCTATGATTAATCACTTGGAGACATGATATTAAGAGTTGTGCCATAAATTTAATGTATGGTTTAATTTAGCATGCTTGTGATTCCTTATTGGCTTCGTTATAGCTTATGAAGTGATTGAGCATGGTATTATTGCCGTAATTTGATGATATATACATTTATGTTGATGTTTTAGATGTCGTGTGCTATGATATATCTTGCCATGATATTGATATTGTGTTAGTACATGTTAAAACAAAGGAGATGCTGCCGAAATTTCGATTTGTAGCATTTGCTCCTTTGCTGTAATTTATGATAAATTGTGGTACTATGTTGTTGTTTAGTCTATGTGTGGTAGCATTCAGGCATAGTAAATGCCGGGGTGTTACAGTTGGTATCAGAGCGGGCTGTAGGTCCTTGGAATGAGTATTTTTAGTGTCATGCTATAGGGTACAACTAAAATATGATGTGGAATAACTTAGAAACATGACTTAGGTCTTAACTAAAATTTTGTCATAGGATAGCAACATTTAAAACTTGCAAAAGTGGTATAACTAATCTAAAATTTGACACACACTGGATGCACAGTAGGAAAGGGTATGGGAATCGTTTCCTTACGCTTAAATGTTGTATTTAAGCTTTGATATTGAATGCTTCATTTGACAATGCATGATGCTATGTCAATGAGATAAATGACTGAATTGTTCCTATTGTGGTGGTAAAAGTGGGGTTTTGGTGCCGAAGGGTTTCGGCCACCTCTCTTATTTCATAGTAAGGGTGAGGTTTGACGGTGTGGCCGGTTAGCGCCACCACCGAAGAACTATTGACCCCTGTAGGAGAAGAGTGCTTATCCTTTCTGTCGTTGATCGGGTAGTTGACTGGAGTCAAATAGAAGAGTTAATGGTGGTTTCCTTCGTATGTTCTTTGCCGTTCTGACGGTCGGTGTTCGTTGCTCTTCTTGGATTTAGTAGATTTGAATCAAATGAAAAGTGTTGGGTTTTCGCGGATCGTTCCGTATGCGGTGTGTGGTTTTGTCTTCCTTGGTTGAAGACGAAGAAGAGGAGACTAGTGTTGCGCTTCTTTTGGGCGCCTTTCCAGTTTTGATGCCTGTTGATTGCATTATGGGGAACAAGCATTCAATTTATCCCTGTGTTTGTCTGTGACACTACGGTATGGTGTGACATTATAGAATGTGAAATTAGAGAATAAAACCTTTCGGCTTGAGGTTTACTCGCGTTTTTGGGCCGTTTGAAGTGATGTGTCACCACGGAGTGTCGTAACCTTTTAAATGGTGCATGTTAAGGTCAAAAACTTTATGAAATATGGTATGGCAGGTTAAAACCATAAGGTATGGAGGTTAATAACGTTTAGGGCCGTTTCGGGGTTTTGGGCCTTCCCGGGGGAGTTTGGGCCTTAAGTGGGCTTTGGTGGGATGGAGTAGGTCTCCGTAACGGACTAGGATTGGGTGTGGGGGCTGGTAAAAGGGCTCCCCACCAACCCTTGGACGTTCACCCCTGCCCCTTGTGCGCCCTTCCCCCCACTTGCCCTTTTCCTAGCCGCCTCCCTCCTCCCTTGGCCGTGTGCCTCCCCCTCCCTTTGCCCCATTGCTCCCCAACTCTCCACCACCTCTCCTCCACCCCCTTGTTTCCCTAGGGTGGTCTCCACACCTCTGCACCTTGTGGATCCATCCGTTGGAGCGAGGAGCGAGGAGCGTGGAGAGAGGAGCGATCCGCGAGGAGATCTATTGGAGATTCGTTCGTTGGGCAAAGGTATGATCATGGGGATCCTTAGAATTGATCTAGGTACTGTTCTTAGGGTGATTATCAAGTTTTTAGATCAATTGGTGGTGCTGGATTGGAGTTGTTTGGGTTAGATCTAGACGTTGCCACGTTTCTGTTTTCGGGCAGATTGAGCAGTCGGGCTAGGGTTCGAGTTTTCATCGATTTATAATCCTAATCTGTCCGTACGGACTTAAAAGAAGTTGTAGATAATTTAATTATATTTCCGTGGACATAAAGCACGTTAAAATCCGATCAGCTGTTTGAAAGTTATGGCCGTTTTACCGAGCGTGTTAAAATCTGTGACGCGATTAGAACAGATCGTAGTAATCTGTAGATTAAACAATTTTAGAGTCCGAATCAGTCTTTCCGTATAACTAGAAAAAGGTAGGAAATTTCCTAAGATTCGCGATGGTGTACTCGTTTAATCGATTTGGAGTCCCAGAACTCGAGTTATGGCCTTTGCAAGGCTGCTGTCCCGCCGGGACAGAACCTCTGTTTTTAGGTTTGCAAGTAGTGGGCAATGTCGGGTTAGACGGGGATTTGTGTACTGTTTTGCGGGCATTATTGTGAGTGTGTGATGCCTATGTGCAGGTGGTGTGACACCGGGAGTGCCCTCTACGTCCCACAAATCCGTCGCCCGCGGTTGAGGCAAGTGTGTTGTAATGAATAGCGGAATTGTAGGTTGCTTGTGGAGATTAGATGAAAGATTGAATACTTGCTATGATCACTTGCCATGCTTGCTGTTTTCCAATGATATATTGAGTATGATTATCATGATTCGATGCCATGTGTTAATATTTGTCATGATGAGATGCCATATGTTTATGTACATGTGAAATATGATAATTGGCATAGTTGCATGCATGACATGAGATAGGGCGAGGGCGGTGAGAAAGTCATAACTAGTCCGGCAAGGTCGGTGAGAAAGTTATGACTAGTCCGGAACGCCATTGAGTAAGACCTACATCGTGATTCCATCCACGTGGTGAATGGAAGTGATGAGTAGGCACCCTCCATCTTCGAGATGGAAGGGGGGAAAAGGGTGCACATCGACGGGTGTGTACTCAACCATACCGGTATGAGTTTCCATGGAGATATGAGCATAACATTGCATTGCATTGCATTGCAATACATTTTTTTTTTAATGATGATGATGTTGTTATGTGCTCAAGTATGAGATGTTATATGTGATGTGAGGTATTATTGTCTTGTAAATGATCTTGTTGTCCATTACAATATGCTTGCTGAGTTTTCGAACTCACGCTTGTGTTTTATGTTGTTTTTAGGTACTTTGAGATCGGCATGCGGGAAAAAGGGGTCTAGTTACACTTCTACACGTAGCTCCACCATCATAGTCCATAATTAATCACTTGGAGACATGATATTAAGAGTTGTGCCATAAACTTAATGTAGGGTTTAATTTAGCATGCTTGTGATTCCTTATTTGCTTGGTTATAGCTTATGAAGTGGTTGAGCATGCTTTTATTGGCGTAATTTGATGATATATCCATTTATGTTGATATATATATATATCTTGCCATGATATTGAGATTGTGTTAATTCATGGAAAAACAAAGGAGATGCTGCCGAAATATCGGTTTTTAGCATATGAACCTTTGCTGGAATTTATGTTTAATTGTGGTACTTAGATGTTGCTTAGCTTATGTTTGGTAGCATTCGGGCATATTAAATGCCGGGGTGTTACATTGTCTTTCTCTGAGGTTAAAGGAGTTATGCGGAGTTGTGCCAGACCTGGCTGTCAGGGCTGAAGTTATGTGGCTTTGTAGGACTAAGTGGTGTTTGATTTCGTTATTTTACTGGTTTAAGAAATCATCTTTGAAAAACCCTTCTTGTTTCGTGAAAGATTGGGGTTTGGTGCTAAGGTTTTATTTGCAAATGTTTATTTGATCGGTTGGTTCCCTCCAGTGGGAGTCTTTGAGATTTAAAAGTGTTTTGGAAAATTCCTTTGCATGACCAAGTTTGGGTTTGTCTCATTGCAATTTTGAGAGTCAAGTTTCCTTATGAATTTGGGATGAGTTTTGGAACTAAAATGCTGCAAACAAAGTAAGTAATCTTTTGACTGAAATCGTTTGTCCCTAGTAAGAATTGATGTTTAGCATGTTATGTAGTAGGTAACAATGTGGTTTATGGATTGATGTGTTGCTAAGATAAATTTTGAGTTGAATAAATTCAATGTGATTAATATCTCTAGCTTGAGAATAAACAGACTACTAGTGTTGTAGTTTACTCTGTAGCAGGAATGATTAAATGGGTTGATGTACATGCTTAGAATCTGTTGTCTTGCTTTAAAAGTGCTTATGATCCTTGTTAATGTTTAAATTTTTAAACCCTGATGCATAGTTAAAACTTTAAGATGATGTAGACTGTTGTTATTGATAAAGAAACCTTGCTGGTTGTTTAAAGATGTTCTAATCTAATGAATTAATAGAGAAATTTAATCGTGTTGCCTAGCGACTTTAATTTGGATGTTGATTAGAGTTGCTATTTACGTTGTTGCAAACTACTAGTATATTTGGAGGTTTGCAGTTGTGTCTCTACAATGCTAGTACTGATATCAATTGAGAAGACATAAGACTTATTGTTAATGATGTTGTTAAAGGCAGTGTTAATGTTAGTATTCAATCTATTTTAAATAGTTGGAGTATGTTGTGTGGTGGTAATTTGGTTATCACCTATGTATAGGATACATAAAAGCAATGTGTTGATTGATGATAAACAAATTATTGATATTGATGACTTAGTAGTGGTGGTAGTTGTGTGGAATACTTGTTGGAAACCACTGATTAAATGGAGGGTATTGTAACCGTGGTGATGGAGTGAACCATGGATAATTAACCTGATGTAGAGTTTTATCCTTAATGAATGCATGCCTTGGAATCCTAGTTATGAACTTTGTCTTGTAGAGATAATATTTACATGTTGAAGTCGTTGTTTAACTGAATAAGGTTCGGTTGTCGAGACGTGAACATATAGGTGGTATGAAATTTATAGGTTGATCATGCTGAAAGATTTGTTGAAGTACTATATTTCAAATGTAGAATAAGATGTATTATGATATGATGGTCCGTGGGGATCATGTCGATGTAGTCTTGGTTGGGTGTCGTTTTTTTATAAGCACCATAAATTTTAATTAAAAGTGTTGGAAATGGTAACTAGAGAAAGAATTTGTTACGTCAATTTTGTTAAAACCGGTTGGACTTTCTCAATGAGTAAGTAGTGAATTTCGAAGTCTTTAATGGAAAGCGTAGTGGAACACTAGAGATGATTGTATTTATGCTGAGCTTGTGTTTAAAAGTTTTTGGACTGGTTTGGTTGTTTGCCATTTTGGTTGAAGGGTTTTCGGTCAAGGTGTTCCATATGCTGTGTTTCAGAGTTTCCCCAAAACTCGTAGTGTTTGGTGTCGACCTTTGGTTTTGGCGAATTTGTTTAGTTCGTGTTGTGAGTTTGGATTTACATCCAAAAGTTTTTGAGTGGATCGCGCTCCTTCGCGTCCACACTGAATTATCTTTGGAATAAATTTTAAAGGAAACAGATGGACATAGTGGGTTTGTGTTGGAAACTCTTGAGATTTAATTTGTAACTCTTTTTGGCTAGAGTTGGAGTTGTTTTGAAAATGTGTGTGATGTTTGCGAGTGCTTCAAAAAGGTGGATTTTATGAATATTTTACAAAGTGATTTTGTTAGTGAGGTGTTCCCCTTTTGGGAATGAGTTTCACTCTCCTTGAGGAAGTTTGTGATGATTGTGGGAGCAGATGCTCGACTTGAAATTTTGATGTTCTCTTCCAAAATGTTGAATTTGGATGAAATGCAATGTTGTGCAAGTTCAGTTTCAATTGATGTGGTTTCTTTCACGATGTGGTGTTTTGTTGTTAACGATGTTGCCGTCATAGTTTTTATGAATTTCGCAGCCATCGATGGTAATTCTGTTTCAATCATGTGATACCGAAGAAGAAGTCTTCTGGTGGATGACTATTCGGTATTGTTGTTATATGATGAATGAATGGTGAAAAGTAAACAAGACATTGTTTATGCATGATTAATCATAAAGGAGTCGATGAGCTAGGACGGTAAGAAAGTCATATATGGATATATGACTAATCCGGAGTGCTCTTGAAAAGTGTGCATGCATGTCATGAAACGAGATGTCCATTTCTTTCTAGTATGAAAAGAAAGAATGAAGAAATTATGGTAGTTTGGCTTCCTTTGTGATTTGGCTTGGATGTTGCCGAATTCTTTCCAAATTGGTTGTTAACGCCTTGGGTTTGAGTTGTCGTGTGTACACTTGGTCTTGATAGCTAAGTGTTTTTGTGTGAGGGCGAGACCCTCTTAAGAAAAGAACCAATTGTGGTTTGGTAAAGTTTTACGATCCTAGCTTGGGGCTAGGTGTCGAACCTTAGTGGTATAAGGGTAGTTTGTAATGGAGGTTGATGATGTATGGGCTTAACCTTTACTAAGAGTAGCGATGGGTGGAAGTGAAGTTGACGGTAGATCGGTGATAATTGTCCTGCCGTGAGCAATTGTCTTCACTAGTTGTTTTTGGGTTTGAGTCTTGCCTGGGAAAGGATGGAATAAAATGTTAGTATGATCGTGTATCGGAAGGGCAAGTGTGCCTTAATGAGTTTCCCCTCGATGGAAATTTTCGGGAATGTAGAGAGGTCGTTAAAGGAATTGTGACTTGCTTTGATTTTGTCATGTTGAGTTTAATGGAGTGTGGTAGTCATGTTGGTTGTGTTAGAAGTGTGAAGTGGTTGTCGTGAGGATTCGAGCGTTTTGGGTTGTTGGAGCCCTTTGCGGTTGAAACGCAGATTCTGTTTGGGAATTGAAGTGAAGGTTGAACTGTGAGCGGTTGCCCTTAGTTGAGCTAGATCAACACTTTTTCGTTAAGCGTTGGTTTTGGGAACTCGTTTGTCGTTTGTTCCGGTTTTAGTTGTTGTGCGAATGTTTTGTGCTGAAGAGAAGCCTTTTGTCCCTTGGGGACTTCGTTTTTGATTTTGGCGTCCTTCGGATTCGAGGTCGAATCCTGTTGAAGGGGGGGAGAATGTGACACTACGGTATGGTGTGACATTATAAAATGTGAAATTAGAGAATAAAATTGTAACACCCCGGCATTTACTATGCCTGAATGTTACCAAACATAAGCTAAACAACATCTAAATACCACATTTAACATCAAATTCCAGCAAAGGTGCATAGACTAAAAACCGAGATTTCGGCAGCACCTCCTTTGTTTTATCATGAATTTAAGAAACAGCAACAATATAGCATTATATGGCAATAAGAGAAACATCTAAAACAGCAATAAATAAAGTCTTAACGACAATAAGAGACTAACATTAAGCTCTTAAGGTTCCAAGTGTCAAACAAACAATAGAACTCTCAATAACCAAGCTAGGACTTAATTTTAAAGATCATCACACGCAATTTATTATCAAACTACATGAATTTACTTGTGGAAACATTAAAGTGAAGC
Organism: Rhipidocladum racemiflorum; assembly: GCA_036346355.1. Taxonomy (NCBI): domain Eukaryota; kingdom Viridiplantae; phylum Streptophyta; class Magnoliopsida; order Poales; family Poaceae; genus Rhipidocladum; species Rhipidocladum racemiflorum. The sequence goes on along the minus strand of CM070577.1, from coordinate 52,062,091 downwards.
AACGTGTGAGCGTGTGACTATCCCCCTTTCCGCATGCCGTTCTCATGGTACCTAAAACAACAAGAAAACACAAGGGTGAGTTCGAAAGCTTCAGCAAGCATCTTGCAATGGACAACAAGCATAACAACAAGTCAATAACATCTTTCATCATGTATAACATCTCATTCATGAATACTTATCAATATCATCATCCAATTTGTATGCGATGTAATGCATTGCTCCTGACCCTCTGGAACCTCATGCAGGTATGGGAAGTACACACCAGTCGGTGTGCACCCTTTCCTCCACTTCCATCCCGAAGATGGAGGTGCCTACTAAACTTCCAAACACCATTGATGGAATCACGACATAGGACTTACTCAATGGCGTTCGGATTAGTCATAACTTTCTGCGACCTTGCCGGACTAGTTAAGACTTTCTCACCGCCCTCGCCCTATCTCATGACATGCATGCAACCATGCCAATTATCATATTCAATTCACATATTAACACATGGCATCATAATATGTTAAACATGCTCATCATATCATATCAATTACTAACACATGGCAAGTGAACATATATCATGTAAACAATTCCATCTAATCACAACATGCAACCTACAACTCGCTATCCATCACAACACACTTGCCTCAAACCGTGCAGTTGGCGGGAAGAAGAGGAACTCGAGGGTCACACCACCTGCACATAGGCATCACACACTCACAATCATAACCTCAAAACAGTTTTACGCCCCCATCTAACCCGACATTGCCAACTACTGTAAAACCTAAAAACGAGGTTCTGTCGGCGGAACAGCAGCCTTGCAAAAGCATAACTTGAGTTCTGGGACTCCAAATCGAATAAGCGAGTACACCGTCATGCGAGCTTAGGAAATTTTAACTTTTTCTAGTTATAGGGAAAGACTGATTCGGACTCTAAAATTGTTTAATCTACAGATTACCACAATCTGTTCAGTTACGTCACAGATTTTTAGGCGCTCAGTAAAACAGCCATAACTTTCAAACGGCTGAACGGAAATTAACGTGCTTTACGTCCACGGAAGATAATTAAATTATCTACAACTTCCTAGAAGTCCGTACGGTCTGATTCGGATTCTAAATCGACGGAAACTCGAACCCTAGTTCGACTGCTCAATCTGCCCGAAAACAGAAACGTGGACAGTTTAGATCTAACAAATTACTTCAAACCAACGCCTCCAATTGATCTAAAAACTTGATAAACACCTAATAGCAGTACCTAGATCATCCCCAAGGATCCCCAAGATCATACCTTTGCCCAGCGCAAAACTCCAATCAATCTCCCGCCGAATCTCCTCGCGAATCGGCTCCTAAGCTCCACGTTCCTCGCTCCTCGCTCCTTGCTCCGCTCGCTCGCTCCACGGGATGACTCCACAAGGTGCAGGGGTGGGAGAGCCACCCTAGGGCAGCAAGGGGGTGGAGGGAGGTGGTGTGGAGGTGGAGAGGTGGAGGGATCTTGCGCCAGGTTATGGAGGCTGGGGCTTAGGAGGAGGAGGAGGAGGAGAGGCGCAAGAGGGGAGGTGGGGCGCAAGGGGCTGAGGTGGGGCGCAAGGGGCAGGGGCCCCTTTTAACAGCCCTCAACCCAATCTAGTCCGTTACGAGTCCTAATCCATCCAGCCAAAGCCCCAGGCCCAAAACTCTGGAAGGCCCAAAACCGAAAGCGGCCGGAAACGGCCCGGAAACGTTATTAACCCCCGATCCTTATGATCTTAACCTTATTTCCACATCTCATACTGTATTTAACCTTATCATGCTCAATAATAAGGTTACGACACTCCGAGGTGTCACAAAAATCCTTTCGGCTTGAGGTTTACTCGCGTTTTGGGCCTTTTGAAGAATGTGACACCACGGAGTGTCGTAACCTTATTTAACGTGCATGATAAGGTCGAAAACAGTATGAGATGTGGAATTAAGGTTAGAACCATAAGGTTTGGAGGTTTAAAACGTTTCCGGGCCGTTTCCGGGGTTTTGGGCCTTCCCGGGGGATTTTGGGCCTTCCCGGGGGATTTTGGGCCTTAAAGAGGGGGTTGTGGGCTTTGGTGGGATGGATTAGGACTCCTTGTAGGACTAAGATTCAGAGTAGGGGCTGTTAAAAGGGGGTCCTTGCTGACCTTTGGGCACCCACCCCCTCATTGGTGCGCCCCCACCATCCTCCCCCTTGGCCCTAGCCACCACCTCCCCTCTCCCTCCCCCATTGGGCCGTGCGCCCCCTTTGCCATTGCCCTTGCCCTCTCCACCTCCACACCACCTCTCCTCCACCCCTTGCTGCCCTAGGGTGGCCTCCCCACCCCTGCACCTCGTGGATCCACCCATTGGAGCGAGGAGCGAGGAGCGAGGAGCGTGGAGCGAGGAGCGAGGAGATCTATTGGAGTTTCATTCGTCGGGCAAAGGTATGATCATGGGGATCCTTGGGGTTGATCTAGGTACTGTTCTTAGGGTGTTTATCAAGTTTTTAGATCAATTGGTGGTGCTGGTTTTGAGTAATTTGGGTTAGATCTAGATGTTGCCACGTTTTTGTTTTGGGGCAGCATGAGCAGTCGATCTAGGGTTTGAGTTTTCATCGATTTAGAATCCGAGTCTGTCCGTACGGATGTTGAAGAAGTTGTAGATAATTTAATTATATTTCCGTGGATATAAAGAAAGTTAAATTCCGATCAGCCGTTTAAAAGTTATGACTGTTTTACCGAGCGTATTAAAATCTGTGACGTAATTGGAACATATCACGGTAATCTGTAGATTAGACGACTTTAGAGTCCGAACCAGTCTTTCCATATGCCTAGAGAAAGTTGGGAAATTTCCTAAGCTGCGCGAGGATGTACTCGTTTAATTGATTCGAAGTCCCAGAACAGAAGTTATGCCTTTTGCAAGGCTGCTGTCCCGCCGGGACAGAGCCTCTGTTTTTAGGTTTTGCGAGTAGATGGCAATGTCGGGGTAGATGAGGGTTTGCGTACTGTTTTGTGGTTATGGTTGTGAGCGTGTGGTACCTATGTGCAGGTGGTGCGACCCCGGGAGTGCCCTCTACTTCCCGCCAATCCGTTGCACGTGGTTGAGGCAAGGGTGTTGTGATGGATATCGAGTTGTAGGTTGTTTGTTATGAATAGATGGAATTGACTCCATGATATATGATCACTTGCCATACTTTTATGATTGCCAATGATATGATGAGCATGTTTGGTATGTTATGATGCCATGTGCTAATATGTGAGTTAAATATGATGTTGGCATAATTGCATACATGACATGTTACATGGCCCGGGCGGTGAGAAAGTCAATATCTAATCCGGGAAGGTCGGTGAGAAAGATATGACTAATCCGGAGAGCCAATAGAGTAAGTCCTACATCGTGATTCCATCTACCGTGGGTTGTGGAAGCGAGGAGTAGGCACCCTCCATCTTCGGGATGGAAGGGGGGAGAGGGTGCACACCGACGGGTGTGTACTCAACCATACCGGTATGAGTTTTCAAGGAGATATGAGCATCGCATCGCATTGCATACATGATGATGATGATAAAGATATGTGATTATGAATGAGATGATAAACATGTTGTGTGTTGTTGCAATGTAAGATGTTCTTTTGTTCCATTGCAATATACTTGCTCAGTGATGAACTCACGCTTGTGTTTTATGTGGTTTTTAGGTACTTTGAGATCGGCATGCGGGAAAAAGGGGTTTAGCTACACTTCTACACGTAGCTCCACAATCATAGTTTATGATTAATCACTTGGAGACATGATATTAAGACTTGTGCCATAAATTTAATGTATGGTTTAATTTAGCATACTTGTGATTCCTTATTGGCTTCGTTATAGCTTATGAAGTGATTGAGCATGGTATTATTGGCGTAATTTGATGATATATACATTTATGTTGATGTTTTAGATGTCGTGTGCTATGATATATCTTGCCATGATATTGATATTGTGTTAGTACATGTTAAAACAAAGGAGATGCTGCCGAAATTTCGATTTGTAGCATTTGCTCCTTTGCTGTAATTTATGATAAATTGTGGTATTATGTTGTTGTTTAGTCTATGTGTGGTAGCATTCAGGCATAGTAAATGCTGGGGTGTTACACCTCCCTTGCTGCGCCTAGGTGAGTTCTTGACATCACCACCTCGAAGATCCATCCATTGGAGCGCTCCGCGACGAGGAGATCCGGTGGATTTGGAAGCGAGGAAGGGGATCACGCGAACCGGGAGGAGATCTATTGGGTTTTCGTGCCTCGGGCAAAGGTATGTCCATGGAAATCCTTGGGGTTAATCTAGGTACTGTTCTAAGGGTGTTTATCAAGTTTTTAGATCAATTGGTGGTGCTGGAATTGAGTAATTTGGATTAGATCTAGATGTTGCCACGTTCTATTTTTGGGACAGCATGAGCAGTCGACCTAGGGTTTGCGTTTTCGTCAATTTAGAATCCGAATCTGTCCATACGGATGTTGAAGAACTTGTATTTAATTTCATTATCTTTCAGTGGGTATAAAGCACGTTAAATTCCGCCCAGCCGTTTGAAAGTTATGGCTGTTTTACCGGGAGTGATAAAATCTGTGACGTAATTGGAACAGATCACGGTAATCTGTAGATTAAACAACTTTAGAGTCCGAATCAGTCTTTCCATATACCTAGAGAAAGTTGGGAAATTTCCTAAGCTACGCGAGGATGTACTCGTTTAATTGATTCAGAGTCCCAGAACTCAAGTTATGCCTTTTGCAAGGCTGCTGTCCCGACGGGACAGAACCTCTGTTTTTAGGTTTTGCGAGTAGTTGGCAATGTCGGGGTAGATGAGGGTTTGCGTACTATTTTGTGGACATGATTGTGAGAGTGTGGTACCTATGTGCAGGTGGTGAGACCCCGGGAGTGCCCTCTACTTCCGGCCAATCCGTTGCCCGTGGTTGAGGCAAGTGTGTTGTGATGGATAGCGATTTGTAGGTTACTTGTTGAGAATAGATGGAATTGACTACATGATATATGATCACTTGCCATGCTTTTATGATTGCCAATGATATGATGAGCATGTTTAATATGTTATGATGCCATGTGTTAATATGTGAGTTAAATATGATGTTGGCATAAATGCATACATGGCTCGGGCGGTGAGAAAGTCATAACTAGTCCGGGAAGGCCGGTGAGAAAGTTATGACTAATCCGGAAAGCCAATGAGTAAGTCCTACATCGTGATTCCATTCACCGTGGTGAACGGAAGCGAGGAGTAGGCACCCTCCATCTTCGGGATGGAAGGGGGGAGAGGGTGCACACCGACGGGTGTGTACTCAACCATACCGGTATGAGTTTTCAAGGAGACAAGAGCATTGCATTACATTGCATACATAATGATGATGATATTGTTAAGTGTTCATGAATGAGATGATATATATGATGGGAGATGTTATTGCCATAATATTGTTCTTGTTGTCCATTGCAATATGCTTGCTGAGTTTCGAACTCACGCTTGTGTTTTCTTGTTATTTTAGGTACCATGAGAACGGCATGCGGGGAAGGGAAATAGTCACACGCCCACACGTAGCTTCACCATATTGATTCCACAAGTCATTCTATTAGTTTGATAATAAATTGCGTGTGATGATTATTGCTTTAAGGTTTAGCTTTGCTATATGAGAGTTTTATTGTTCGTTTGACCCTTGGAGACATTATGTGTTTGAAACTAGACTTATATTGTTGCTAAGTCGTTAATTATTGCTATTTTTAGTTGTCTCTCATAATCCATACATTGATATACTGTTGTTGCTCCTTTAATTCATGTTAAAACAAAGGAGATGCTTTTAAATTTCGGTTTTTAGCATATGTACCTTTGCTAGAATTTATGGTAACTTGTGGTATTTAGATGTTGTTTAGCTTATGTTTGGTAGCATTCAGGCATAGTAAATGCCAGGGTGTTATGATTGGTATCGAGAGCGGTGTAGGTCCTTGGAATATGTATTTTTAGTGTCATACCTTAGGTTACAACTAAAATGTGATGTGGAATAACTTAGAAACATGGCTTAGGTTTTTACTAAAATTTTGTTATAGGATAGCAACATTAAAACTTGCAAAAATGGTATAACTACTCTAAAATTTGACACACAATGGATGCATAGTAGGAAACGGTATGGGTATCGTTTCCTTTCGCTTAAATGTTGTATTTAAGCTTCGTTGTTGAATGCTTCATTTGATAATGCATGCTGCTATGTCGATGAGATGAATGATTGAATTGTGCTTGTTGTGGTGATAAAGTGGGGTTGTGGTGCCGAAGGGTTTCGGTCACCACTTTTGTTCATAGTAAGGGTGTGGTTTAACGGTATGGCCGGTTAAAGCCATCACCGAAGAACTATTAACCCCTGTAGGAGAAGAGTGCTTACCCTTTCTGTCGTAAATCGGGTAGTTGACTGGAGTCAAATAGAAAAGTTTGGTGGTGGATTCCTTCGGATGTTCTTTATCGTTCTGTGGTCGGTCTTGGTTGGTTTTATTGGTTTTAGTTGATGGAAACCAAAAGAAAAGTGTTTGGTATTGGATTTTCGCGGATCGTTCCGTATGTGGTGTGTGGTTTTGTCTTCCTTGGTTGAAGACGAAGAAGAGGAGTCTAGGGTGGCGCTTCTTTCGGGCGCCTTTCCACTTTTAATGCTTAGTTTGTTGATTTCTTTATGGGGAAGAAGCATTCAATTTCATTCCTGTGTTTGTCTTTCTCGAGGTTAAAGGAGTTATTATGAGTTGTGCCGGACCATTATCAGGGCTGAAGATCTGTGGCTTTGTAGGAGTAAGTGGTGTTTGATTTCGATATTTTACTGGTTTAAGAAATCATCGTTGAAAAACCCTTCTTGTTTCGTGAAAGTTTGGGGTTTGGTGTTAAGGTTTTAATTGCAAAGGTTTAATTGAGCGCTTGGTTCCCTTTCGAGAAAATTGTCTTTCAACCATTTGCCTCTATGGGAGTCCTTGAGATTTAAAAGTGTTTTGGAAAATTCCTTTTGCATGACCAAGTTTGGGTTTGTCTCATTGCAATTTTGAGAGTCAAGTTTCCTTATGAATTCGGGATGAGCTTTAAAACTAAAATGTTGCAAACAAAGTAAGTAGTCTTTTGACTGAAATCGTTTGTCCCTAGTAAGAATTGCTGTTTAGCATGTTATGTAGCATGTACCAATGTGATTTATGGGATGATGCATTGTTAAGTTAATTTGTGAGTTGAAACAATTCCATACGGTTGTTATCTCTAGCTTGAGAATAAATAGACTACTAGTGTTGTAGTTTACTCTTAGCGAGAATGATTTAATGTGCTAAAGTACATGCTTAGAATCTGTTGCTTTGCTTTAAAAGTGCTTATGACCCTTGATAATGTTTAAAGTTTTAAACCCTGTTGCATAGTTAGAACATTAGGATGATGTAAACTGCTAATAGTTAAAGAAGCTTTGCTGGTTGTTTAAAGATGTTCTAATTTAAACATGTTAGTAGAGAAATTTGATCATGCTAGCTTGTGACCTTAACTTGGAAGTTGATTAGAGTTGCTATTCATGTTGTTACAAAATATTAGCATGATTGGAAGTATGCAGTCGTGTTCCTAAAATGCTAGTTTTGATATCAATTGAGAAGACATAAGACTATTTGTAAATGATGTTGTTAAAAACATTGTGCTAATCTAACTTATTAAATCCAATTTAATAGTTGGAGTATGTTGTGTGGTGGAAGTTTTGTTATAACCGATGTATAGGGTAGCTAAAAGCAATGTTGTTGATTGATGATTTTGCAAAGAATTGATATTGATGCTTTGGTAGTGTGGTTAATTGTTGGAAACCATTGATCCAATAGAAGAAAAAGTGTAAAACTGTGGTATAATGTCAAGTACATGTTGTGATGGGATGAACAATGGATAATAATCATGATGCAAGATTTTAATCTTAATGATTGCATATCTTAGAATCCTATTTACGAATTTTATCTTGTAGAGATATTACTTATTTGTTGAAGTCATTTTATAGATTGAACAAGTTTCAATTGTCAAGATTTTGACGTATGGATGGTATAAATTGATAGGTTGACCATGCTCAAGTAGCTGTTGAAGTACTATGTTTCAAATTTAGAGTAAGAAGTATTATGATTTAGTGATCCGTGGGGATCATGTCAATGTAGTCTAGGTTGGGTGCCTTTGTGATAAGCATCTTAAACCTTAATTAAAAGTGTTGGGAATGGTAACTAGAGGAAGAATTTGTTGTGAAGCTTTTGGTTGATTTGTGTTAGGGCTCCTCAAGGAGTAAATAGTGATTACTGAAGTCTTTAATAGAAAGCGTAGTGGAGTACTAGAGATGGTTCTTTTTATGCTGAGCTTGTGTTCAAAAGCTTTTGGACTGGTTTGGTTGTTTGCCATTTTAGTTGAAGAGTTTTCGGTTAAGGTGTTCCATATGCTGTGTTTCAGAGTTTCCCTAAAACTCGTATAAATTGGTGCAAATATTTGGTTTTGGCTAAATTGTTTAGTTGGTGCTATGAGTATGGATTTACACCCCAAAAGTTTTTGAGTTGATCGCGCCCTTTCGCGTTCGCACTGAATTATCTTTGGAATTAATTTTAAAAGGAAGCAGATGGTCATAAAGGGTTGTGTTGGAAACTTTTGAGTTAAGCCCTTGATGTGTAACTCTGTTTGGCTAGAGTTGGAGTCATTTGGAAAATGTGTCTGGTGTGCGGATGTTTCACAAGTCTGGATTTTTATGAATGTTTCATAAGTGAATTTGGTTAGAGAAGAGTTTTCTTTTGGGATTGAGTTTCCCTCTCTTTTGATAAAATTTATAGTAGTTGTTTGTGCAGATGTCTAACTTTGGAGTCAATGTTCTTTTCCAAAATGTTGATCTTGGTTAAAATGCGATGTTTTGCAAAGTTTAGCTTTCTATCGTTGGTGGGTTCTGATTTGATGTGATGCCTTACTGTTAATTATGTTGCCGTCATAGTCTATATGATTTAGCGCAACCGTCAGTGTTATGGGTATTTCAATCATTTGATACCGAGGAAGAAGTTATTTGGTGAATGACTATTCAGTACCGTTGTTCCATGATGAATGAATGGTGAAAAGTAAACATGACATCGTTTTTACATGTTAAATGATAAAAGAGTCGTTGAGCCAGGTCGGTGAGAAAGTCATATATGGAGATATGACTAATCCGGAGTGCTCCTGAAGAATGTGCACTTATGTCATGAAACGAGATTTCCCTTGCTTTCTAGTATGAAAAGAAAGAATGAAGAAATTATCGTATCTTGGTTGTGGTGTAGGGGATTTATGCTTCCTTTGTGTGCTCTTTGGATGTTGCCGAATTCTTTCCAAAATGGTTGTTAACGCTTTGGGTTTGAGTTGTCGTGAGCACACTTGGGCTTGATAGCTAAGTGTTTTTGTGTGAGGGCGAGACCCTCTTAAGAAAGGAACCAATTGTGGTTTGGTAAAGTTTTTACGATCCTAGCTTAGGGCTAGGTGTAGAACCTTAGTGGTATAAGGGTGGTTTGTGATGGAGGTTGATGTTGTAAGGATTTAACCTTTATTAAGAGTAGTGATGGGTGGAAGTGAAGTTGACGGTAGTTCGGTGATGTTTGTCCTGCCGTGAGCAATTGTCGTCACTAGTTGTTTTGGATTTGAGTTTTGCCTGGAAGAGGATAGAATGAATGTTAGCATGATTGTGTATCAGAAGGGCAAGTGTGCCTTAATGAGTTATTCCCCTCGAGGGAATTTTTTTCGGGAATGTAGAAAGGTCATTAAAGGAATTGTGACTTGCTTTGATTATGTCATGTTGAGTTTAATGGAGTATGGTAGTCAGGTTGGTTGTGATAGAAGTATGAAGTGTTGGCCGTGAGGATTCGAGCATTTTGGGTTGATGGAGCCCTTTGTGGTTGGTACTCAGATTCTGTTTGGGAATGGAAATGAAGGTCGACCTGTGAGAGGTTGCCCTTGGTTGAGCTAGATCATTACTTTTCTCGCCAAGTGTTGGTTTTGAGAACTTGATGAGGACATCACTACCATGGATACGGCCATACCTACAAACCCAATGGAAACCAACAATGTCATACAAGGGCCAATTACTCGAGCTCGCGCACGTCAATTCAATTACCAGGTGAATGCGTTCCTCGGGTTGCATACAAATAATTTAATGAATGGAATGCTATTTAATCCTTGTAATGATTTTATTGTCCTTAGGAACCAAGGAGAAGGACTCCCAAACATCAAGCATGAAGCCAATTCTTCCGGTGCACAAGTTATACTCGGATTCGGCCTCCGGGACAGCACCAACTTAAAACGACCATAACTTTTGATCCACAAGGGTGTTTGGGGTCTATGAGTACTGGTTTGAAAGGTTTCGACGTCCTCTTTCCAACGGATCCGACCCCATCCCCAAATTCCGTCCGAGTCAACGGGAATCTGCAAAACAATTGGCGTCACTTTTCCAAATCGAGAAGACGTGGGCTTTGGGCCTTGTAATAGAGTTGTAGTTGGTATCCCTCTTTGCTTTGGACGTGTTTCCCACGCCCCTACCTCTTATAAATAGCCGGACATCGGCTCCTTAGGGTTTTGGGTTTTATTTGATTAGTTTAGCCAAGTGCAAACTTGATCCTGCGAGTTGTCTTTGGACAGCCACCTTGTCAAGATCGTCAATAAGACTCCACTTTGTTTTGCTTGCAGTTTTATCCGCAATTTCAGATTGCTTATCCTATTGTTCTTGCTTGTTCTTCGGTTGCTTGCAGGAATTGAACCTCGTGTTCAGGTTGATCGTGCCTACGGCAAGATCAATAACCACCGGAGTTGGTTTAGCGATTGCTAAGGCGCATCGTCGTAAATGCGGTGTAGTCGGATCGTCAAAGTCGACTCTAACAAATCGATCGTGTGTTTCTCATCGAAAGATCGGGACACCCATATTGCCATCACGGCTCCATCAAGTGGTATCGAGCAAACCAGGTTGCTCGGTGAGAATTCTTTACCTAGATTAGTAGATTGATATCTTTCCTATAGTCGGCGCCATCAGTTGGATCTCCCCATACCAAAACAATTTGAGCCTCGCAATTTCCTTTCCGATTACTTTGCATTATTGAATTTTTGGTTGCATCGTCGTGTCGAGTTCTTTGAATTCTAGTCTAGTTGGAGTCAGTCAGAAGAAATTTTTGTCTCCCACAGCGGTTTCGAGTTGTGTTCGGTTTCGAGTTGTTTTCCGTTTCGGTCTCGAACTGTTGAAAAAAAAAAAAGGAAAAAAAAAAGAAAAAAAAGAAAAAGAAAAAGAAAAAGAAAAGGTGTTCGGACCGAAGTTTTCTTTTCATCCGACTGGTCGCCGCTTGACTGGTCGCCGCTTGACTGGTCGCCCACTTGGTCGTCCGACCGGTTGCCCTCCTGTTAGCCGACTGGTCGCCTCCCGACTGGTCGCCCACCTGATAGCCCACTGGTCGCCGTCTGACTGGTCGCCCACCTGATAGCCCACTGGTCGCCCGACTGGTCGCCCACCTGATAGCCCACCTGATAGCCCACTGGTCGCCTGACTGGTCGCCCTCCTGATAGCCCACTGGTCGCCCACCTGGCCGTCCGACTGGTCACACGACTGGTCTTCCGCCTACATAGCACTTGAAAGAAAAACGAATCGGATCGTTAGTAAAAAAAAAAAAAAAAAAAAAAAAAAAAAAAAAGTGCAGCAGATCCAGAAAATTTTTATGTGCTAAACCTGTTTTCACAAGTTTCCCGATCTTTTGAGATAGTTCCCTTCTTTCGCGAATTTTTTTTTTTTTTTTTTCGCTGTTTTCATCTGTTTGTGGAACTGTCTTGTCGCCGACCACGGTTTTGAGTCACGATCCTTGCTAGCCTCGAGTCGGCAACTAGTGACTAGGCGTTGAACAATTCTTCAATTTTGCATTCACTGATTGGATTATTGCTAACCTTTGCTACTAAATTAAGCCTGTCCAAGCTCCACTTTCTACCCGTCTGGCGTTCGATCCCTTGGCAATCGCTCTACACAAACTTGGAGAACCTTTGACAACGCCAACGGCCGACAACGCCTGCCGCATTGTAAGAACTTGTAAGAACTTGGGTCATAGGCTTGGCGCTTGAGAGACTTGCCACCTAGTAGTTGATAGGAACATTATACTTGTGGTTTTTGTTTCCTTGTCATCAACTAACCATGTCGGTGTGACGAGTTCACTTCATCACTCTCCACGAACCAAGGGCATCATTGCTCACTTCCAAAAGATGACAAGGGAAGCCACCGATGGTCTTAGTGAGGATGTACGGCTCACTAATGGCGTATGTCAATGCAAGAAGACCGTCTCGAGATCCATCGAGGCCGCACAAGGGATTGCTAACACTACTCTTGCTACTATTTTGGCTAGACTTGATACTTTTGCATTGCTGCATCTGGTGCTTCCAATCCACCTCCCGTCGTCCAAGCAACAATTCAGCTCCACAGGAGGCCCCAACAGATTTAGAAGAACAGAGCGAAGAGCACGAATATTATGACACCAGCGATGTGGAGGAGGCCAACCCCATCCATTACGATAATGATCGTAACCATCAACGACTACGCTTCAATCAGCAAGGTATGCGGCGTGATCCTCCACGACCAAGGAGCGAGCGAGATGATGTTTTCCTAAGGTAAATTTCAATATGCCACCTTTTGAAGGTAAATAAGACACTGATGGTTACCTTAGTTGGGAATTACTTGTGGATCAAAAATTTGAGTGCCATGATTTCCCTGAGAATAGAAGAGTTAGGGCTGCCACAAGTGAGTTCACTGATTTTGCTTCATTTGGTGGAGAGAACATTGCCGTGCTCATCCAAATAATATACCCACCACTTGGGAAGCCTTGAAATTGCTAATGAGGCATAGATTTGTTCCTTCATACTATGCTAGAGATTTATTGAATAAATTGCAGCGCCTACAAGAAGGTAAGAATTCGGTGGAAGAATATTACCAAGAATTGCAAATTGGCATGTTGCGTTGTGGATTAATTGAGAATGAGGAAGCTTCTATGGCTCGTTTCTTATGTGGTTTAACTCGAGAAATCCAGGATATTCTAGACTATAAGGATTATAATTCGATGACTCGGTTGTTCCATCTTGCTTGCAAAGCTGAACGTGAAGTGCAGGGTCGTCAATCGAGGGCCAAGACTAACTTTTCTGCAGGTCGAACTACTTCGTGGACACCGCACCCCTGCTGCCCCTGCCGGCGGTACTACCATGCCGACCTCTTCCATCAACGAGCGGCGTCCACCACCTCAAATTCGGCACCACGACCAACGCCGACGAAATGTGAAACACAAGCTACTACATATTGTTAGTCGTAGTCTGTAGCATCAACGGGACTAACCAAAGATGTTCAGTGCCATCGCTGCAAGGGTTTCGGTCACATGATGAAGGAGTGTCCGAACAAGCGTGTGCTAATAATCCGTGAAGACGGCGAGTATGACTCGGCAAGTGATCTTGATGACGAAACATATGCTTTGCTCGCTGAACATGAAGACGGCGATCCAAATGCCGAGCACGACGAGGTGCACGTGAGCGCTGGTGATGCTGACCAATATTTGAGTATTATTGCACAACGTGTGCTTAGTGCTCAGATTGCTCGCGCCGATCCAAATCAACGCCACAACTTGTTTTACACAAAAGGCGTCATCAAGGAGAGATCCATTCGAATAATCATTGATGGTGGGAGTTGCAATAATCTAGCCAGCATGGACATGGTGGAGAAGCTAGCACTCTCCACTAGACCACACCCTCAGCCCTACCACATTCAATGGTTCAACAACGGCAAACTCAAGTTATCTCGCATGGTAAGAGTACATTTCGCTTTAGGTTCCTATCATGATTATGTTGATTGCGATGTCGTACCTATGCAAGCATGTTCTATGTTATTGGGTAGACCGTGGCAATATGATAAGGATTGTTTACATCATGGTAGAACAAATCAATACTCTTTTGTGCATAAAGAAAAGAAAATTGTACTACACCCAATGTCGCCTTTGATGCCATTGTAAAGGATGAAATCGCTAGATCTAGCAAAGAGAAAAATCGAGAGAATTCTAAGAGTGAAAATCAGACGGTCGCCAAAGGACTTGAACAACATAAACAGAGAGAATCTAACCTTGATTGTGCTAAGCCAAATGAGATTAAATTGAAAGGTGCTTGTTTTCTTGCAACAAAATCTGATTTGAATGAGTTGGATGTTTGTCGGTATACATGCTATGCTTTGGTCTGCAAAGAAACTTTGTTTTCACTAGAGGAGATGTCCCTCTCTTTGCCTCCTGTTGTTACTAACCTTTTGCAGAATACACCGACATCTTTCCAAAGGACATCCTCAGGGGCTGCCGCCAATTAGAGGATTGAGCATCAAATTGATCTCATTCCAGGGCATCCTTGCCCAACCGAGCACCTTACGAGAACCAACCACGAAGAGACACAAGAGATACAACGCCAAGTTCACGAATTGCTTGATAAAGTGCGTGCGTGAATCTCTTAGTCCTTGTCTTTGTACCAGTCATTTTAGTACCTAAGAAAGATGGAACATGGCGCATGTGTGTGGATTGTAGAGCAATTAATAATATCACCATTAGATATCGCCATCCTATTCCTCGGTTAGACGATATGCTTGATGAACTAAGTGGCTCTACTATGTTCTCTAAAGTGGATTTGCGTAGTGGCTATCACGTTCGCATGAAGTTAGGAGATGAATGGAAAACAGCATTTAAAACTAAGTTCGGGTTATATGAGTGGTTAGTAATGCCTTTCGGGTTGACTAATGCTCCTAGCACATTCATGAGGCCGATGAAGCGAGGTTTTACGTGTTTTCATTGGAAAATTTGTAGTAGTTTACTTCGATGATATCTTGATTTATAGCAAATCTTTAGAGGATCATCTTGGACATTTACGTGCTGTTTTTAATGCTTTACGCGATGCACGTTTATTTGGTAACCTTGATAAGTGCACCTTTTGCACGGATCGAGTCTCTTTTCTTGGCTATGTTGTTACTCCACGAGGAATTGAAGTTGATCAAGCCAAGGTTGAAGCAATACTGAGTTGGCCGACTCTAACACGGTCACCACAGTGCGAAGTTTTCTAGGACTTCTTTGGATTCTATCGTCGTTTTGTGAAGGACTTCAGCACCATCGCTGCACCCATGAATGAGCTCACCAAGAAAGGTGTACCTTTTGCTTGGGGCAAGCCGCAGGAAGATGCCTTCAACATTAAAGCTAAGTTAACCCATGCACCCTTACTCCGACTTCAGGACTTTTCTAAGACTTTTGAACTAGAATGTGATGCTAGTGGAATTGGTTTGGGTGGTGTTCATTACAAGAAGGAAAACACATTGCTTATTTTAGTGAGAAATTGAGTGGGCCAAGTTTGAATTATTCTACTTATGATAAGGAGTTATATGCACTAGTTCGAACTTTAGAAACATGGCAACATTATTTATGGCCCAAGGAATTTGTTATACATTCGGATCATGAATCATTAAAACATATTAGAAGTCAAGCTAAACTGAACCGTAGACATGCAAAGTGGGTTGAATTCATTGAGTCATTTCCTTATGTCATCAAACACAAGCGAGGAAAGGATAATGTCATTCTTTGATGCCTTGTCTAGGAGATATACCATGCTCTCACAACTTGACTTCAAAATTTTTGGTTTGGAAAGCGATTAAAGAGCAATATGTGCATGATGATGATTTTAAAAATGTGTTGCTCAATTGTAAAGAGGGAAAAACTTGGAACAAATTTGTCCTCAATAATGGGTTTGTGTTTAGAGCAAACAAACTATGTATTCCAGCTAGTTACATTCGTTTGTTATTACTACAGAAGCGCATGGAGGAGGATTGATGGGACACTTTGGTGTGAAAAGGGACGGAGGACATACTCGCTAGCCATTTCTTTTGGCCCGAGGATGAGGCGAGGCGTGGAGCGTTTCATCGCTCGTTGTTCTACATGTCAAAAAGCTAAGTCACGACTTAATCCCCATGGTTTATACATGCCTCTGCTGTTCCTAACGTGCCTTGGGAGGATATTTCTATGGACTTTGTTTTAGGACTCCTAGAACAAAGAAGGGAGGGATAGTATCTTTGTCGTTGTGGATAGATTTTCTAAAATGGCACACTTCATACCTTGTCACAAAAGCGATGGCGCTACCAACATTCTTGACTTATTCTTTCGTGAAATTGTTCGCTTACATGGTGTGCCTAACACAATAGTTTCAGATCGTGACACTAAATTCTTAAGCCACTTTTGGAGAACTTTGTGGGCTAAATTGAGGACTAAACTTTTATTTTCTACTACTTGTCATCCCCAAACTGATGGACAAAGCCAAGTCGTTAATCGAACTTTATCTACTATGCTTAGGGCTGTTTTGAAAAAGAACATTAAATTGTGGGAAGAATGTTTGCCTCATATTGAGTTTGCTTATAATCGGTCTATGCATTCTACTACTAAGATGTGTCCTTTTGAGATTGTATATGGATTTGTACCTCATGCTCCAATTGATTTGTTACCTCTACCATCTTCGGAGAAATTGAATCTTGATGCTAAACAACGTCTGATTTGATTATGAAACTGCATGAGACAACTAAAGAAAACATAGAACGCATGAATGCTAAATATAAACTTCTTTGGTAGTAAGGGAAGGAAACATGTAACTTTTGAACCAGGAGATTTAGTTTGGTTGCATTTGCAAAAGATCGATTCGCATTACGAAAATCTAAGTTGATGCATGAGGTGATGGTCCTTTCAAAGTATTGGCAAAGATTAATGATAATGCATACAAGCTTGAATTGCCTGCAGATTTTGGGGTTAGTCCCACATTCAACATTGCCGATTTGAAACCATACTTGGGAGAAGATGATGAACTTGAGTCGAGGACGACTCAAATGCAAGAAGGGGAGGATGATGAGGACATCACTACCATGGATACGGCCATACCTACAAACCCAATGGAAACCAACAATGTCATACAAGGGCCAATTACTCGAGCTCGCGCCGCGTCAATTCAATTACCAAGTGAATGCGTTCCTCGGGTTGCATACAAATAATTTAATGAATGGAATGCTATTTAATCCTTGTAATGATTTTATTGTCCTTAGGAACCAAGGAGAAGGACTCCCAAACATCAAGCATGAAGCCAATTCTTCCGGTGCACAAGTTATACTCGGATTCGGCCTCCGGGACAGCACCAACTTAAAACGACCATAACTTTTGATCCACAAGGGTGTTTGGGGTCTATGAGTACTGGTTTGAAAGGTTTCGACGTCCTCTTTCCAACGGATCTGACCCCATCCCCAAATTCCGTCCGAGTCAACGGGAATCTGCAAAACAATTGGCGTCACTTTTCCAAATCGAGAAGACGTGGGCTTTGGGCCTTGTAATAGAGTTGTAGTTGGTATCCTACTGCTTTGTACGTGTTTCCCACGCCCCTACCTCTTATAAATAGCCAGACATCGGCTCCTTAGGGTTTTGGGTTTTATTTGATTAGTTTAGCCAAGTGCAAACTTGATCCTGCGAGTTGTCTTTGGACAGACCACCTTGTCAAGATCGTCAATAAGACTCCACTTTGTTTTGCTTGCAGTTTTATCCGCAATTTCAGATTGCTTATCCTATTGTTCTTGCTTGTTCTTCGGTTGCTTGCAGGAATTGAACCTCGTGTTCAGGTTGATCGTGCCTACGGCAAGATCAATAACCATTGGAGTTGGTTTAGCGATTGCTAAGGCGCATCGTCGTCGTACGGTGTAGTCGGATCGTCAAAGTCGACTCTAACAAATCGATCGTGTGTTTCTCATCGAAAGATCGGGACACCCATATTGCCATCACGGCTCCATCAGAACTCGTTTGTCGTTTGTTCCAGTTTTAGTCATTGTGCGAATGTTTTGAGCTTCAGAGAAGCCTTTTCTCCCTTGGGGACTTTGTTGTTGATTATGGTGTCCTTCGGATTCGAGGTCGAATCCTGTTGAAGGGGGGAAGAATGTGACACTACGGTATGGTGTGACATTATAAAATGTGAAATTAGAGAATAAAACCTTTCGGCTTGAGGTTTACTCGCATTTTTGGGCCTTTTGAAGTGTTGTGACACCACGGAGCATCGTAACCTTATAAAAGGTGCATGATGAGGTCAAAAACATATTGAAATATGATATGGGAGGTTAAAACCATAAGGTATGGAGGTTAATAGCGTTGTCGGGCCGTTTCCGGGGTTTTGGGCCTTCCCGGGGGAGTTTGGGCCTTAAAGAGGGGGTTGTGGGCTTTGGTGGGATGGAGTGGGAATCCATTTAGGTTTAGGAAAGGGGCTTAGGGCTGGTTAAAGGGGGGTTTCCCTGCCCTTTTAAGCGTCCTCCCCCTGCCCCTTGCGCCCCCAAGTGCCCTAGCCGCCTCCCACACCTCCCCACCTCCTCCTTGGGCGCCTCCACCTCCCCCAAAGCCTCTCCCCTTGCGCCACCACCCTCTCTACCACCTCTCCACCTCCCTTGCTGCGCCTAGGTGAGTTCTTGACCTCACCACCTCGAAGATCCATCCATTGGAGCGCTCCGCGACGAGGAGATCCGGTGGATTTGGAAGCGAGAAAGGGGATCGCGCGAACCGGGAGGAGATCTATTGGGTTTTCGTGCGTCGGGCAAAGGTATGTCCATGGAAATCCTTGGGGTTAATCTAGGTACTGTTCTAAGGGTGTTTATCAAGTTTTTAGATCAATTGGTGGTGCTGGAATTGAGTAATTTGGATTAGATCTAGATGTTGCCACGTTCTATTTTTGGGACAGCATGAGCAGTCAACCTAGGGTTTGCGTTTTCGTCAATTTAGAATCCGAATCTGTGACACTACGGTATGGTGTGACATTATAGAATGTGAAATTAGGGATTAAAACCTTTCGGCTTGAGGTTTACTCGCGTTTTTGGGCCGTTTGAAGTGTTGTGACACCACGGAGTGTCGTAACATTATTTAACGTGCATGATTTGGTCAAAAACAGTATGAGATGTGGAAATAAGGTTAAAACCATAGGGTATGGAGGTTTATAACGTTTCCGGGCCGTTTCCGGGGTTTTGGGCCTTCCCGGGAGAGTTTGGGCCTTTAAGAGGGGGTTGTGGGCTTTGGTGGGATGGAGTGGGAATCCATTTAGGATTAGGAAAGGGGCTTAGGGCTGGTAAAAGGGGGGTTTCCCTGCCCCTTGGGACGTCCACCCCCTTGCTGCCCCCTTGTGCGCCCCCTCCCCACCCCCAAGTGCCCTAGCCGCCACCCCTCCCTCCCTCCTCCCTTGGCCGTGCGCCTCCCCCTCCCTTGCCCCATTGCTCCCCACCTCTCCACCACCTATCCTCCACCCCCTTGCTGCCCTACAGTGTCCTCCCACCCCTGCACCTCGTGGATCCATCCATTGGAGCGAGGAGCGAGGAGCGAGGAGTGAGGACCGAGGAATGTGGAACGTGGAGCGAGGAGCGATCCGGGAGGAGTTTCGTTGAGTTTTTGTTCGTCGGGCAAAGGTATGATCATGGGGTTCCCTGGGGTTGATCTAGGTACTGTTCTTAAGGTGATTATCAAGTTTTTAGATAAATTGGTGGTGCTGGATTGGAGTAATTTGGGTTAGATCTAGACGTTGCCACGTTTCTGTTTTGGGGCAGCTTGAGCAGTCGACCTAGGGTTCCAGTTTTCGCCAATTTAGATTTCGAATCTGACCATATGGACTTTTAGGAAGTTGTAGATAATTTCATTTTCTTTCCGTGCATATAAAGAACGTTAAATTCCGCCCAGCCGTTTGAAAGTTATGACTGTTTTACTGAGCATATTAAAATCTGTGACGCGATTGGAATAGATCTCGGTAATCTGTAGATTAAACAACTTTAGAGGCTGAATCAGTCTTTACTTATACCTAGAGAAAGTTGGGAAATTTCCTAAGCTAAGCGAGGATGTACTCGTTTAATTGATTCTGAGTCCCAGAGCCCATGTTATGCCTTTTGCAAGGCTGCTGTCCCGTCGAGACAGAACCTCTGTTTTTAGGTTTTGCGAGTCGTTGGCAATGTCGGGGTAGATGAGGGTTTGCGTACTGTTCTGTGGTTATGATTGTGAGTGTGTGATACCTATGTGCAGGTGGTGCGACCTGGGGAGTGCCCTCTACTTCCCGCCAATCCGTTGCACGTGGTTGAGGCAAGTGTGTTGTGATGGATAGCGAGTTGTAGGTTGCATGTTGAGATTAGATGGAATTGTCTACATGATATATGTCTACTTGCCATGTTTTAATGATTGCTATGATATGATGAGCATGTTTAAGATGTTATGATGCCATGTGTTAATATATGAGTTTTATATGATGTTGGCATTCTTGCATACATGACATGTTACATGGCCCGGGCGGTAAGAAAGTCATTAACTAATCCGGGAAGGTCTGTGAGAAAGTTATGACTAATCCGGAGAGCCAATAGATTAAGTCCTACATCGTGATTCCATCTACCGTGGGTTGGGGAAGCGAGGAGTAGGCACCCTCCATCTTCGGGATGGAAGGGGGGAGAGGGTGCACACCGACGGGTGTGAACTCAACCATACCGGTATGAGTTTCCAAGGAGATGTGAGCATCGCATCGCATTGCATGCATGATGATGATGATAAAGATATGTGATTATGAATGAGATGATAAACATGTTGTGTGTTGTTGCAATGTAAGTTGTTGTTTTGTTCCATTGCAATATACTTGCTGAGTGATGAACTCACGCTTGTGTTTTATGTGGTTTTTAGGTACTTTGAGATCGGCATGCGGGAAAAAGGAGTTTAGCTACACTTCTACACGTAGCTCCACAATCGTAGTCTATGATTAATCACTTGGAGACATGATATTAAGAGTTGTGCCATAAACTTAATGTATGGTTTAATTTAGCATGCTTGCGATTCCTTATTTGCTTCGTTATAGCTTATGGAGTGGTTGAGCATGGTATTATTGGCGTAATTTGATGATATATCCATTTATGTTGATGTTTTAGATGTCGTGTGCTATGATATATCTTGCCATGATATTGATATTGTGTTAATTCATGTTAAGACAAAGGAGATGCTGCCGAAATTTCGATTTGTAGCATTTGCTCCTTTGCTGTAATTTATGATAAATTGTGGTATTATGTTGTTGTTTAGTCTATGTTTGGTAGCATTCAGGCATTCTAGATGCCGGATATTACTGATTAGTATCGAGCGGTCGTAGGTCCTTGGAATGTGAATTTTTAGTGACATGCTATAGGGTACAACTAAAATGTGATGTGGAATAACTTAGAAACATGGCTTAGGTCTTAACTAAAATTTTGTTATAGGATAGCAACATTAAAACTTGCAAAAGTGTTATAACTAATCTAAAATTTGACACACAATGGATGCACAGTAGGAAAAGGGTATGGGTATCGTTTCCTTATGCTTAAATGTTGTATTTAAGCCTTGTTGCTAAATGCTATATTTGATATAGTACGTTTCTATGTCTATGAGATAAATGATTGAATTTTTTCCTGTTGTGGTGATAAAAGTGGGGTTTTGGTGCCGAAGGGTTTCGGTCACCTCTCTTATTTCATAGTAAGGGTGAGGTTTGACGGTGTGGCCGGTTAGCGCCATCACCGAAGAACTATTAACCCTGTAGGAGAAGAGTGCTTATCCTTTCTGTCGTTGATCGGGTAAATGACTGGAGTCAAAAAGAAGAGTTGGTGGTGGATTCCTTCGTATGTTCTTTGCCGTTCTAACGGTCGGTTTTCGTTGCTTTTCTTGGCTTTAGTTGAGTTGAATCAAATGAAAAGTGTTGGGTTTGCGTGGATTGTGTCGTTTGCGGTGTGTGGTTCTGTCTTCTTTGGCTGAAGACGAAGAAGAGGAGTCTAGTGTTGCGCTTCTTTTGGGCGCCTTTACAGTTTTGATGTTTAGTTCGTTGATTGCTTTATGGGAAAAAGCATTCAATTTATTCCTTTGTTTGTCTTTCTCCGAGGTTAAAGGAGTTTTTGCGGAGTTGTGCTAGACCTGGCTGTCAGGGCTGAAGTTCTGTGGCTTTGTAGTAGTACGTGGTGTTTGATTTCGTTATTTTTACTGGTTTAAGAAATCATCCTTGAAAAACCCTTCTTGTTTCGTGAAAGATTGGGGTTTGGTGTTAGGCTTTTATTTGCAAAGGTTTATTTGATCGGTTGGTTCCCTCCTGTGGGAGTCTTTGATATTTAAAATTGTTTTGGAAAATTCCTTTGCATGACCAAGTTTGGGTTTGTCTCATTGCAATTTTGAGAGTCAATGTTTCCTTATGAATTTGGGATGAGTTTTAAAACTAAAATGCTGTAAACAGAGTAAGTAGTCTTTTGATTGAGATTATTTGTCAATAGTGAGAATTGTTGTTTAGCACGTTATGTAGTATGTAACAATATGGTTTACGGTTATGATGCACTCCTAAGTTAATTTGTGAGTTGAATCAATTAAATGTAATTGTTATCTTTAGCTTGAGAATAAATAGATTACTAGAGTCGTAGAGTAGTCTTGGCGAGAATGATTAAATGTGTTAACGTACATGCTTCGAATCTGTTGCTTTGCTTTAAAAGTGCTTATGACCCTCGATAATGTTTAAAGTTTTAAACCTTGATGCGTAGTGAGAACATTAAGATGATGTAAACTACTATTACTATTAGAGAAACTTTGTCGGTTGTGTAAAGATGTTCTAGCTTAATGTGTTAGTAGAGAAATTTAATCATGCTGGCTTATGACCTTAACTTGGAAGTTGACTAGAATTGCTATTTATGTCGTTGTTGCAAACTATTAGTATAATTTGAAGTATGCAGTTGTGTTCCTACAATGCTAGTATCGATGTCAATTGTAAAGACATAGGATTTGCTGTTTATGACATTGCTAAAGCTTTGGAATTGTCTAACCTATTAAATTTATTTTTAATAGTTGGAGTATGTTGTGTAGTGACAATTTATTATGATATATGGATAGTGTAACTAAAAACAATGTAGTTGTTTTTATGATTATGCCCATTTATTGATATTGATGACTCAGTAGTGGTGGTAATTGTTTAGATTACTTCTTGGAAGCCATTGTTAAAATGGAGGTTATTATTAACATGTTGTGATGGAGTGAACCATGGATAATTAACATGATGTAGAATTTAATCCTTAATGAGTGTATACCTTAGAATCATGTTTACGAATTTTTGTCTTGTGGAGATGATATTCACTTGTTGAAATCTTTGATTAATTGATTAAGTTTCGAATGTTGAGAAATTGATGTATGCATGGTATAAAATTAATAGGTTGATCAAAGCTAAAGTAGTTGTTCAAGTAGTATGCTTTAAATTGAGAACATGATGTTAATTGTTAAGTGTGTGTCTGTGGAGATTAGGATGAGGTAGTGTTGGTTCGATGTCTTGTTGATAAGCATCATAAACTTTATTTATAAGTGTTGGGAAAGGTAATTAGAGAAAGAACCTGTTGTGTAGTTTTGGTTGAATCATGATGGGGCTCCTCAAGGAGTAATTAGTGATTATTGAAGTCTTTAATGGAAAGCGTAGTGGAATACCAGAGATGGTTCTTTTTATGCTGAGCTTGTGTTTAAAAGCTTTTAAACTGGTTTGGTTGTTTGCCATTTTTGGTTTAATGCGTTCGGTCAACATATTCCTTATGTTGTGTTTCAGAGTTTCCCTAAACTTGT
The DNA here is from genome assembly GCA_036346355.1 of Rhipidocladum racemiflorum. Lineage (NCBI taxonomy): Eukaryota > Viridiplantae > Streptophyta > Magnoliopsida > Poales > Poaceae > Rhipidocladum > Rhipidocladum racemiflorum. Next base: position 52,038,472 of record CM070577.1, on the reverse strand, counting down.
AGAGATTGGTGCCAACCTTTGGATTTGGCTAACTTGTTTTAGTTTGTGCTATGAGTATGGATTTACACCCAAAAGTTCTTGAGTGGATCGCGCTCCTTCGCGTTCGCACTAAATTACCTTTGGAATAAATATTTAAAAGGAAGCAGTTGGTCATAACGGGTTGTGTTGGAAAACTTTTGAGTTAAGCCCTTGATGTGTAACTCTATTTGGCTATAGCTGGAGTTATTTGGAAAATGCGTCTAAGTGTTTGCGTGTGCTTCAAAAGATGGATTTGGGATGTTTCATCAGTGATTTTGTTAGTGAAGTGTTCCCTTCCTGGAAATGAGTTTCCCTTTCTTGTTGAGAACATTTGTGGCGGTTGTGTGTGTTGATGTTTAACTTTGGAGTCGATGTTCTATTCCAAAGGGTTGAGTTTGATTTTGCGAGGTTTTGCAAGGATAGTTTTAAATGGATGTTGGGTTTTCACACGATGTGGTGTTTTGTTGATTAACGATGTTGCCGTCATAGTCTATATGATTTAGCGCAACCGTTAGTGTTATGTGTATTTCAATCATGTGATACCGAGGAAGAAGTCTTTTGGTGAATGACTTTTCGGTATTGTTGTTCCATGATGAATGAACGATGAAAAGTAAACAGGACATTGTTTTTAGATGTTAAATGATAAAAGAGTCGTTGAGCAGTCGGTGAGAAAGTCATATAAGGAGATATGACTATTCAGAGTGCTCTTGAAGAATGTGCAATTCATGTCATGAAACGAGTTTTCCCTTGCTTTCTAGTATGAAAAGAAAGAATGAAGAAATTATGGTATTTTGGTTGTGGTGTAGGGGATTTATGCTCCCTTTGTGATTTGGTTTGGAGGTTGCCAAATTCTTTCGAAAATGATTGTTAATGCTTTGGGTTTGAGTTGTCGTGTGTGCACTTGGGCTTGATAGCTAAGTGTCTTATGTGAGGGCGAGACCCTCTTAAGAAAGGAACCAATTGTGGTTTGGTAAGGTTTTTTGATCCTAGCTTGGGCTAGGTGTCGAACCTTAGTGGTATAAGGGTGGTTTGTGATGGAGGTTGATGACGTTTGGGTTTAACCATTATTGAGAGTGGCGATGGGTGGAAGTGAAGTTGACGGTGGTTCGGTGACATTTGTCCTGCCGTGAGTAATTGTTGTCACTAGTTGTTCTTGGAATTGAGTCTTGTCTGGGAAAGGATGGAATAAAACGTTAGTATGATCGTATATCGGAAGGGCAAGTGTGCCTTAATGAGTGTTCCCCTCGATGGAAATTTCCGGGAATGTAGAAAGGTCGTTAAAGGAATTGTGACTTCCTTGATTTTGTCATGTTGAGTTTAATGGAGTTTGGTAGTCAGGTTGGTTGTGATAGAAGTATGAAGTGTTTGCCGTGAGGATTCGAGCGTTTTGGGTTGATGGAGCCCTTTGTGGTTGAAACGCGGATTCTGTTTGGGAATAGAAGTGAAGGTTGAACTGTGAGCGGTTGCCCTTAGTTGAACTAGATCAACGCTTTTTCGCCAAGGGTTGGTTTTGAGAACTCGCTTGTCGTGTGTTCCGGTTTGAGGTTTCGTGCGGTTGTTTTGTGCTGCAGAGAAGTCTTTTGTCCCTTGGGGATTTTGTTGCTGTTTTATTGGCGTCCTTCGGATTCGAGGTCGAATCGTGTCGAAGGGGGGAAGAATGTGACACTACGGTATGGTGTGACATTATAGAATGTGAAATTAGAGATTAAAACATTTCGGCTTGAGGTTTACTCGCGTTTTTGGGCCGTTTGAAGTGTTGTGACACCACGGAGTGTCGTAACCTTATTTAACGTGCATGATTTGGTCAAAAACAGTATGAGATGTGGAAATAAGGTTAAAACCATAGGGTATGGAGGTTTATAACGTTTCCGGGCCGTTTCCGGGGTTTTGGGCCTTCCCGGGGGAGTTTGGGCCTTAAAGAGGGGGTTGTGGGCTTTGGTGGGATGGAGTGGGAATCCATTTAGGATTAGGAAAGGGGCTTAGGGCTGGTAAAAGGGGGGTTTCCCTGCCCCTTGGGACGTCCACCCCTTGCTGCCCCTTGTGCGCCCCCTCCCCACCCCCAAGTGCCCTAGCCGCCACCCCTCCCTCCCTCCTCCCTTGGCCGTGCGCCTCCCCCTCCCTTGCCCCATTGCTCCCCACCTCTCCACCACCTATTCTGTAACACCCCGGCATTTAATATGCCCGAATGCTACCAAACATAAGCTAAACAACATCTAAGTAACACAATTAAACATAAATTCCAGCAAAGGTTCATATGCTAAAAACCAATATTTAAAGATCTCCTTTGTTTTTCCATGAATTAAAACAATCTCAATATCATGGCAAGATATATATCATAGCACACGACATCTAAAACAACAACATAAATGGACATAACATCAAGTTACGCCAATAATACCACGCTTAACCACTTCATAAACTATAACGAAGCAAATAAGGATTCACAAGCATGCTAGATTAAACCATACATTAAGTTTAGGGCACAACTCTTAATATCATGTCTCCAAGTGGTTAATTATGGACTATGATGGTGGAGCTATGTGTAGAAGTGTAGCTAGATCCCTTTTTCCCGCATGCTGATCTCAAAGTACCTAAAAACAACATAAAACACAAGCGTGAGTTCGAAAACTCAGCAAGCATATTGTAATGGACAACAAGATCATTTACAAGACAATAATACCTCACATCACATATAACATCTCATACTTGAGCACATAACAACATCATCATCATTAAAAAAAATGTATTGCAATGCAATGCAATGCTATGTTATGCTCATATCTCCATGGAAACTCATACCGGTATGGTTGAGTACACACCCGTCGGTGTGCACCCTCTCCCCCCTTCCATCCCGAAGATGGAGGGTGCCTACTCCTCGCTTCCACAACCCACGGTAGATGGAATCACGATGTAGGACTTACTCTAATGGCTCTCCGGATTAGTCATAACTTTCTCACCGACCTTCCCGGATTAGTTAATGACTTTCTCACCGCCCGGGCCATGTAACATGTCATGCATGCAACTATGCTAATTATCATATTTCACATGTACATAAACATATGGCAACTCATCATGACAAATATAAACACATGGCATCGAACCATGATAATCATACTCAATATTTCATTGGAAAACAGCAAGCATGGCAAGTGAGCATAGCAAGTGTTCAATCTTTCACCCAATATCAACAAACAACCTACAATCCGCTATACATTACAACACACTTGCCTCAACCGCGGGCGACGGATTTGTGGGACGTAGAGGGCACTCCCGGTGTCACACCACCTGCACATAGGCACCACACGCTCACAATAATGTCCACAAAACAGTACACAAATCCCCATCTAACCCGACATTGCCCACTACTTGCAAACCTAAAAAGAGAGGTTCTGTCCCGGCGGGATAGCAGCCTTGCAAAGGCCATAACTTGAGTTCTGGGACACCAAATCGATTAAACGAGTACACCATCACGAAGCTTAGGAAATTTTCTACCTTTTTCTAGTTATGCGGAAAGACTGATTCGGACTCTAAAATTGTTTAATCTACAGATTACTACGATCTGTTCCAATCGCGTCACAGATTTTAACATGCTCGGTAAAACGGACATAACTTTCAAACGGCTGATCAGATTTTAACGTGCTTTATGTCCACGGAAAGATAATTAAATTATCTACAACTTCGTTTAAGTCCGTACGGACAGATTCGGATTCTAAATCGACGAAAACTCGAACCCTAGCCCGACTGCTCAATCTGCCCGAAAACAGAAACGTGGCAACGTCTAGATCTAACCCAAAGAACTCCAGTCCAGCACCACCAATTGATCTAAAAACTTGATAATCACCCTAAGAACAGTACCTAGATCAATTCCAAGGATCCCCATGATCATACCTTTGCCCAACGAACGAATCTCCAATAGATCTCCTCGCGGATCGCTCCTCGCTCCACGCTCCTCGCTCCTCGCTCCTCGCTCCAATGGATGGATCCACAAGGTGCAGAGGTGTGGAGACCACCCTAGGGCAGCAAGGGGGTGGAGGAGAGGTGGTGGAGAGGTGGGGAGCAATGGGGCAAAGGGGGAGGTGGAGGCGCACAAGAGGGAGAGGGAGAGGGGGTGGCGGCTAGGGCTTAGGAGGGGAGGTGGGGCGCCCACGGCCAGGGGGAGAACGCCCAAAAGGCTGGTGAGGAGCCCTTTTACCAGCCCCCACACCCAATCCTAGTCCGTTACGGAGACCTACTCCATCCCACCAAAGCCCACCAAGGCCCAAACTCCCCCGGGAAGGCCCAAAACCCCGGAAACGGCCCGAAAACGCCCCGGAAAAGCTATTAACCTCCATATCCTATAGTTTTAACCTTAATTCCACATCTCATAATGTTATTAACCTTATCATGCACGTTAAATAAGGTTCACGATACTCGTGGCGACATAACACTTCAACCGCCCAAAAACGCGAGAAAACCCTAAGCGAAAGGTTTTATTCTCTAGTTTCACCTTCTATAACGTCACACCAAACCATAGTGTCACATTCTTCCCCTTCAACAGGATTCGACCTCGAATCCAAGGACGCTAAAAACAACAACAAAGTCCCCAAGGGACAAAAGGCTTCTCTGCGGCACAAAACATTCGCACAACGACTAGAACCTAAACAAGCGACAAACGAGTTCCCAAAACCAACACTTAAAGAAAAAGTGTTGATCTAGCTCAACTAAGGGCAACCGCTCACAGTTCAACTTTCAATTCAAATCCCAAACAGAATCTGCGTTTCAACCTCGAAGGGCTTCAACAACCCAAAACGCTCGAATCCTCACGACAAACACCTCACCCTTCTATCACAACCTACCTGACTACACACTGCAATAAACTCAACATGACAAAGTCAAAGGAAGTCACAATTCCTTTAACGACCTCTCTTCATTCGAAAGTTTCCATCGAGGGGAATAACTCATTAAGGCACACTAGCCCTTCCGATACACGATCATACTAACATTTTATTCCATCCTTTCCCAGGCAAGACTCAAACCCAAAAACAACTAGTGAAGACAACTGCTCACGGCAGGGCAATTATCACCGATCTACCGTCAACTTCACTTCCACCCATCGCTACTCTTAGTAAAGGTTAAACCCATACATCATCAACCTCCATCACAAACCACCCTTATACCACTAAGGTTCGACACCTAGCCCAAGCTAGGATCAAAAACCTTACCAAACCACAATTGGTTCCTTTCTTAAGAGGGTCTCGCCCTCACACAAAAACACTTAGCTATCAAGCCCAAGTGTACACACAACAACTCAAACCCAAAGCGTTAACAACCATTTTGGAAAGAATTCGGCAACATCCAAGCCAAAACACAAAGGAAGCATAAATCCCTACATCACAACCAACATACCGTAAATTGTTCATTGCTTCTTTTCATACTAGAAAGCAAGGAAATCTCGTTTCATGACATAAATGCACACTCTTCAGAGCACTCGGATTAGTCATATCTCCATATATGACTTTCTCACCGACCTGGCTCAACGACTCTTTTATCATTTAACATGTAAAAACGATGTCATGTTTACTTTTCACCATTCCCTCATCATGTAACCACACTACCGAATAGTCATTCACATGATGACTTCTGCCTCGGTATCATATGAATAACATCGAGAGTTGCGCTAATTCATATAAACTATGATGGCAACATCGTTAATCAACAAAACACTACATCGTGTGAAAACCCATCTTCGATTTAACACTAGCTTTGCAACACCTCGCAAAATCAAACTCAACCCTTTGGAACAGAACATCGACTCCAAAATCAAACATCTGCAGACACAAGCGCCATAAATTTTTATCAAAAGAGAGGGAAACTCAATCCAAAAAGAAAACTCTTCACTAACCAAATTCACTTATGAAACATTCATAAAAATCCAGACTTGTAAAACACCCGCACACCGCATACATTTTCCAAATGACTCCAACTCTAGTCAAATAGAGTTACACATCAAGGGCTTAACTCAAAAGTTTCCAACACAACCCTTTATGACCATCTGCTTCCTTTTAAAATTAATTCCAAAGATAAATCGGTCTGCGAGCGCGAAGCGCGATCCACTCAAAAACTTTTGGATGTAAACTCAAACTCACAACACGAACTAAACAAATTCGCCAAAACCAAAGGTCAACACCAACCACTACGAAGTTTTGGGGAAACTGAAACTCAACATAAGGAACACCTCAACCGAAAGCATTCAACCGAGATGGCAAACAACCAAACCAGTTTCAAAGGTTTTTAGACAACAGCTCAGCATGAAAGGAACCATCTCTAGTACTCCACTACGCTTTCCATTAAAGACTTCAATAATCACTATTTACTATCTGAGGAGCCCCAACACAATTCAACCAAAAGCTTCACAACAAATTCTTCCTCTAGTTACCATTCCCAAAACTTTTAATAAGGGTTTATGATGCTTATCAAGAAGGCACCCAACCAAGACTATAATGATATGATCCCCACGGATCACCGAATCATAATACTTCTTATTCTAAATTTGAAACATAGTACTTCCACAAATCTTTCAAAGAAGATCAACATATAAATTTCATACCTCCTATCTATTCACGTCTCGATAACCGAACCTTATTCAGTTAAACAACGACTTCAACATGTAAATATTATCTCTACAAGACAAAGTTCATAGCTAGGATTCCAAGGCATACATTCATTAAGGATAAAACTCTATATCAGGTTAATTATCCATGGTTCACTCCATCACCACAGGTTACAACACCCTCCATTTAGTCAATGGTTTCCAACATGTATTCTACACAACTACCACCACAACTAAGTCATCAATAAAAACAAATGGGCATAATCATCAACCGATAAACATTACTTTTAGCTACCCTATACATAGGTGATAACAAAATTACAACATACTCCAACTATTTAAAATAGATTGAAAACTAGCATTGAAGGGTCACAACTGCATACTTCCAAATATACTAGTAGTTTGCAACAACATAAATAACCACTCCAATCAACTTCCAAATTAAAGTCACTAGTCTCTACTAATCCGTTAGATTAGCACATCTTTAAACACCAAGCAAAGCTTCTTAACAATATCAGCAGTTTACATCATCTTAATGTTTTAACTATGCATCAAGGTTTAAACTTTTAACATTAACGAGGATCATAAGCACTTTTAAAGCAAGGCAACAGATTCTAAGCATGAACATTAACACTTTCAATCATTCTCGCTAAGAGTGAACTACAACACTAGTAGTCTATTTATTCTCAAACTTAGAGATTTTACTCACATTGAATTGATTCAACTCAAAATTTAACTTAGCAACACATCAATCCATAAACCACATTGTTACCTACTACATAACATGCTAAACATCAATTCTTACTAGGGACAAACGATTTCACCAAAAGACTACTTACTTTGTTTACAGATTTTAGTTTTAAAACTCATCCCAAATTCATAAGGAAACTTGACTCTCAAAATTGCAATGAGACAAACCCAAACTTGGTTATGCAAAGGAATTCTCCAAAACACTTTTCAATCTCAAAGACTTCCATAGAGGAAACTGGTTGGAAGACAACTTTTCTCAAAAGGGAACCAAGTGCTCCATTAACCTTTTCAAATAAAACCTTAACACCAAACCCCTAACTTTCACGACTCAAGAGGGGCTTTCAAAGATGATTTCTCAAACCAATAAAATGATGAAATCAAACACCACTTACTACTACGAAGCCACAGAACTTCAGCCCGGCGGTGTCCGCACAACTCCGAACAAAACTCCTTTAGCCTTGGAGACAGACAACCACAGGAATAAATCGAATGCTTGTTCTTCATAAAGCAATTAACAGGCATCAAAAACTGGAAAGGCGCCCAAAAGAAGCGCAACACTAGACTCCTCTTCTTCATCTTCACCCAAGGAAGACAAAACCACACCGCATACGGAACGATCCGCGAAAGCCCATCACCTTTTCATTTGGTTCAAAACAGCTAAAGCCAAGAAAAGCAACAAACACCGACCGCCAGAACGACAAAGAACATCCGAAGGAAACCACCATTAACTCTTCCTTTTCGTCTCCAATCAACTACCCGATTCTGACGTAAAGGGTAAGCGCTTTTCTCCTCTGAGGGGTTAACAGTTCTTCGGTGATGGCGCTAACCGCCACACCGTCAAACCTCACCCTAACTATAAACAACAAGAGGTGACCGAAACCCTTCTTACCACAACCCCACTCTTATCACCACAACATATATCATTGACATAGCAACATGCATTGTCAAAAGAAGCATTCAACATCAAAGCTTAAATACAACATTTAAGCGTAAAGAAACGATACCCATACCCTTTCCTACTGTGCATCCAGTGTGTGTCAAATTTTAGATTAGTTATACCATTTTTTGCAAGTTTTAATGTTGCTATCCTATGACAAAATTTTAGTTTAAACCTAAGCCATGTTTCTAAGTTATTCCACATCATATTTTAGTTGTACCCTATGGCATGACACTAAAATTCACATTCCAAGGACCTACAGCCCGCTCTGATACCAACTGTAACACCCCGGCATTTAATATGCCCGAATGCTACCAAACATAAGCTAAACAACATCTAAGTACCACAATTAAACATAAATTCCAGCAAAGGTTCATATGCTAAAAACCGATATTTCGGCAGCATCTCCTTTGTTTTTCCATGAATTAACACAATCTCAATATCATGGCAAGATAAATATCATAGCACACGACATCTAAAACAACAACATAAATGGACATAACATCAAGTTACGCCAATAATACCACGCTTAACCACTTCATAAAATATAACGAAGCAAATAAGGATTCACAAGCATGCTAGATTAAACCATACATTAAGTTTAGGGCACAACTCTTAATATCATGTCTCCAAGTGGTTAATTATGGACTATGATGGTGGAGCTACGTGTAGAAGTGTAGCTAGATCCCTTTTTCCCGCATGCTGATCTCAAAGTACCTAAAAACAACATAAAACACAAGCGTGAGTTCGAAAACTCAGCAAGCATATTGTAATGGACAACAAGATCATTTACAAGACAATAATACCTCACATCACATATAACATCTCATACTTGAGCACATAACAACAACATCATCATCATTAAAAAAAAATGTATTGCAATGCAATGCAATGCTATGTTATGCTCATATCTCCATGGAAACTCATACCGGTATGGTTGAGTACACACCCGTCGGTGTGCACCCTCTCCCCCCTTCCATCCCGAAGATGGAGGGTGCCTACTCCTCGCTTCCACAACCCACGGTAGATGGAATCACGATGTAGGACTTACTCTAATGGCTCTCCGGATTAGTCATAACTTTCTCACCGACCTTCCCGGATTAGTTAATGACTTTCTCACCGCCCGGGCCATGTAACATGTCATGCATGCAACTATGCTAATTATCATATTTCACATGTACATAAACATATGGCAACTCATCATGACAAATATAAACACATGGCATCGAACCATGATAATCATACTCAATATTTCATTGGAAAACAGCAAGCATGGCAAGTGAGCATAGCAAGTGTTCAATCTTTCACCCAATATCAACAAACAACCTACAATCCGCTATACATTACAACACACTTGCCTCAACCGCGGGCGACGGATTTGTGGGACGTAGAGGGCACTCCCGGTATCACACCACCTGCACATAGGCACCACACGCTCACAATAATGTCCACAAAACAGTACACAAATCCCCATCTAACCCGACATTGCCCACTACTTGCAAACCTAAAAACAGAGGTTCTGTCCCGGCGGGACAGCAGCCTTGCAAAGGCCATAACTTGAGTTCTGGGACTCCAAATCGATTAAACGAGTACACCATCGCGAAGCTTAGGAAATTTCCTACCTTTTTCTAGTTATACGGAAAGACTGATTCGGAATCTAAAATTGTTTAATCTACAGATTACTACGATCTGTTCCAATCGCGTCACAGATTTTAACACGCTCGGTAAAACGGCCATAACTTTCAAACGGCTGATCAGATTTTAACGTGCTTTATGTCCACGGAAAGATAATTAAATTATCTACAACTTATTTTAAGTCCGTACGGACAGATTCGGATTCTAAATCGACGAAAACTCGAACCCTAGCCCGACTGCTGAATCTGCCCGAAAACAGAAACGTGGCAACGTCTAGATCTAACCCAAAGAACTCCAATCCAGCACCACCAATTGATCTAAAAACTTGATAATCACCCTAAGAACAGTACCTAGATCAATTCCAAGGATCCCCATGATCATACCTTTGCCCAACGAACGAATCTCCAATAGATCTCCTCGCTCCACGCTCCTCGCTCCAACGGATGGATCCACAAGGTGCAGTGGTGTGGAGACCACCCTAGGGCAGCAAAGGGGTGGAGGAGAGGTGGTGGAGAGGTGGGGAGCAATGGGGCAAAGGGGGAGGTGGAGGCGCACAAGAGGGAGAGGGAGAGGGGGTGGCGGCTAGGGCTTAGGAGGGGGAGGTGGGGGCGCCCAAGGGCAGGGGGAGAACGCCCAAAAGGCTGGTGGGGAGCCCTTTTACCAGCCCCCACACCCAATCCTAGTCCGTTACGGAGACCTACTCCATCCCACCAAAGCCCAGCAAGGCCCAAACTCCCCCGGGAAGGCCCAAAACCCCGGAAACGGCCCGGAAACGCCCCGAAAAAGCTATTAACCTCCATATCATGTAGTTTTAACCTTAATTCCACATCTCATAATGTTATTAACCTTATCATGCACGTTAAATAAGGTTACGACACTCCGTGGTGACATAACACTTCAACCGGCCCAAAAACGAGAGAAAACCCTAAGCCGAAAGGTTTTATTCTCTTGTTTCACCTTCTATAACGTCACACCAAACCTTAGTGTCACATATCCTCCACCCCCTTGCTGCCCTACGGTGTCCTCCCCACCCCTGCACCTCGTGGATCCATCCATTGGAGCGAGGAGCGAGGAGCGAGGAGCGAGGAACGTGGAGCGAGGAGCGATCCGGGAGGAGTTTCGTTGAGTTTTCGTTCGTCGGGCAAAGGTATGATCATGGGGTTCCCTGGGGTTGATCTAGGTACTGTTCTTAAGGTGATTATCAAGTTTTTAGATAAATTGGTGGTGCTGGATTGGAGTAATTTTGGTTAGATCTAGACGTTGCCACGTTTCTGTTTTGGGGCAGCTTGAGCAGTCGACCTAGGGTTCCTATTTTCGCCAATTTAGAGTTCGAATCTGACCATACGGACTTTTAGGAAGTTGTAGATAATTTCATTTTCTTTCCGTGCATATAAAGAACGTTAAATTCCGCCCAGCCGTTTGAAAGTTATGACTGTTTTACCGAGCGTATTAAAATCTATGACGCGATTGGAATAGATCTCGGTAATCTGTAGATTAAACAACTTTGAGGCTGAATCAGTCTTTCCTTATACCTAGAGAAAGTTGGGAAATTTCCTAAGCTACGCGAGGATGTACTCGTTTAATTGATTCTGAGTCCCGGAGCCCATGTTATGCCTTTTGCAAGGCTGCTGTCCCGCCGAGACAGAACCTCTGTTTTTAGGTTTTGCGAGTCGTTGGCAATGTCGGGGTAGATGAGTGTTTGCGTACTGTTCTGTGATTATGATTGTGAGTGTGTGATACCTATGTGCAGGTGGTGCGACCTGGGGAGTGCCCTCTACTTCCCGCCAATCCGTTGCACGTGGTTGAGGCAAGTGTGTTGTGATGGATAGCGAGTTGTAGGTTGCATGTTGAGATTAGATGGAATTGTCTACATGATATATGTCCACTTGCCATGTTTTAATGATTGCTATGATATGATGAGCATGTTTAAGATGTTATGATGCCATGTGTTAATATATGAGTTTTATATGATGTTGGCATGCTTGCATACATGACATGTTACATGGCCCGGGCGGTGAGAAAGTCATTAACTAATCCGGGAAGGTCGGTGAGAAAGTTGTGACTAATCCGGAGAGCCAATAGAGTAAGTCCTACATCGTGATTCCATCTACCGTGGGTTGTGGAAGCGAGGAGTAGGCACCCTCCATCTTCGGGATGGAAGGGGGGAGAGGGTGCACACCGACGGGTGTGTACTCAACCATACTGGTATGAGTTTCCAAGGAGATATGAGCATCGCATCGCATTGCATACATGATGATAATGATAAAGATATGTGATTATGAATGAGATGATAAACATGTTGTGTGTTGTTGCAATGTAAGTTGTTGTTTTGTTCCATTGCAATATACTTGCTGAGTGATGAACTCACGCTTGTGTTTTATGTGGTTTTTAGGTACTTTGAGATCGGCATGCGGGAAAAAGGGGTTTAGCTACACTTCTACACGTAGCTCCACAATCATAGTCTATGATTAATCACTTGGAGACATGATATTAAGAGTTGTGCCATAAACTTAATGTATGGTTTAATTTAGCATGCTTGTGATTCCTTATTTGCTTCGTTATAGTTTATGGAGTGGTTGAGCATGGTATTATTGGCGTAATTTGATGATATATTCATTTATGTTGATGTTTTAGATGTCGTGTGCTGTGATATATCTTGCCATGATATTGATATTGTGTTAATTCATGGTAAGACAAAGGAGATGCTGCCGAAATTTCGATTTGTAGCATTTGCTCCTTTGCTGTAATTTATGATAAATTGTGGTATTATGTTGTTGTTTAATCTATGTTTGGTAGCATTCAGGCATTCCAGATGCCGGGGTGTTACAGAATCTGTTCGTACGGATGTTGAAGAAGTTGTAGATAATTTAATTATCTTTCAGTGGGTATAAAGCACGTTAAATTCCGCCCAGCTGTTTGAAAGTTATGGCTGTTTTACCGAGCGTGATAAAATCTGTGACGTAATTGGAACATATCACGGTAATCTGTAGATTAAACAACTTTAAAGTCCGAATCAGTCTTTCCATATACCTAGAGAAAGTTGGGAAATTTCCTAAGCTACGCGAGGATGTACTCGTTTAATTGATTCGGTGTGAGGGCCCCTTGTCCTATACCGTACTGTACGCCGTCTACTGTAGCGTATAGCACCGTATAGCAACATGAAGCCTCGATACCGAAAATCTAAACCCAAAAATTCGATCGACGGAATCGAACCCTTAGCTTCGCACCGGTACCATGACGCATCCGATCATCGTTCCCTGGATCAATAGCCCGATGTCGCTGTACCAACAACACAAGTATCAACGCACAAACGAACTAAGTTAACTTAATTTACATAATCAAGCGTAAATCTTACAATATCCTACGGTAGATTACAAAAGAAAACGACAACGGAAACCAAAAGTGACATCAAACCCGGCAATGAGCCCGAACACACCCTAAGGCGGTGGCGGAGGGAGGACCTCTGAAGCCCACGGCACTCGCAGAATCAAGCTCATCATCACCAGGACATCATCACTGTACCTTCCTCTGTTGGAAAAAGGTTAGCGACAACGGTGAGTACACGTATGTACTCGCAAGACTTTAGTGTATGCAAATATAAATTTAATGCAGGCTGATTCAATGAAAGGCTGCTACACTAAGTCTATTGCGAAGCAAGAGTTGAATCAATTCATCGAAAAGTAATACATAATTTGAAAGACAGCAGTTTGACTAAAACATATTTACAGTATATATATAACATTTGAGCTTCTCAACCGCCGCCATACATGATCGCAGCTTGAGATAAGATTTGACATCCATATATGCATAAATCCACCAAGTGTTATATCCACACATCCATAGTTCCATCAAGTACCATATCAAACCACATGTAAATCCACCAAGTTTCATATCGATTCATATACTTTAGTTAGACTCCAAATAGATTTTCATTTTCAAAACCAAACCAAACGTCTATACTTGAAACAAAAGCGAGTTAATTGCTCATGTCCGTGAGCACGGCTAATCGATCGATTTATTTTAAGACTCTGCAGTATGTACACTTTATCCCCAAACCGGACTTGCACCCCTGTCATCCAGGGAACACGCGATACCAAAGGTACCCGTTGTACAAGCCCGAACACATTCTTTCCCATCGTTGAGGTTTTAGCCACACCCCAAAGACGGTGACGATATCCACCACTATGGCGATAAGGAGCCAACCGCACACACAGCGCCACCTTCTCGTGACGGCGGGTAATCAGAAGTCTGTGCGCGGCCCTTATCCCATAGCAAGGCGTACACCGTTGTATCACCCGATGTGACATCGGAAGCGATTTCCGCTGCTAAGACCAAGCGCACTCACGAAGGTGCAAACGGCGGTCGTGGGGACACTCACACCGCGCTTGACTTGCTCATCACGGGAAAAAGGTCCACACAAATGCCTACCAACGAGCACGGCTAAACCCTCACACTTCAAGTACTCAATTGCGGCTGCCCCATCCCAAAGCATGCGCGGTTGCACGTAATGTCGATCAATTATGGTTTCAAGGCTTCGGTCCTTATAGTTTTCTCCTAGTGACTCAAGCGGGTACTCCACTTAACTCGTCAACCAATCGCCACCAGTTTAACTAGCACATATTATACCTCCCGCTCGGTCTAATTACCAACTAGACACTTCACATTTTTACCAAATTACTTTCTCATGTCACATTTCTAAAACCACTTAAAAATGTCATAGTTGAAAATGTATGGTACAAGACTGCCATTGTAATCACTTCTATTGCAATGTCTAAGCATATGCAGTTACTAGTTCGTTTATACCCAAGTGACAATTATTAAGTTGTCTAACCTCTACTAGGGTTATCAATGTGTGGAAGGGAAATTAGATTAAGGAAAACCACCAATTTGGATTATATCTACCATTCCCACAAACTAGCGCTTTATTGAATTTAAACGATGCATATTAGTTTGAGAAATCAAAGTAAACATTGTGAAATATAGGATTCAAGATGGTCAAATGAGGTGCTTGCCTTGTTGTTGCACTTCGGTGATGTCCGGATGATGTTCGGTCGTTTCGAGGCGAAGCCCGACTCGCTAGCCTCTAATCTGGTCAAAGCAACAAAAGCGACAAAAGAAATACAACTTAGCAAAAGAAAGATTTAAATGCACAAATGCCAACTAAACATCAAATAAGACCCACTTAAATATTTAAAGGAGAAAGAAATGAAGAAAACGAAGAAAATGTGAAACTATGACCTATTATGTCCATTTCAATTAACAAGTGCCAAAATGGATTAAAAGCGTGCAAAATGAAGTAAAACCCAACTAAACTTAGTGAAATACCTAAAAATAGGTATAACATACCTAATGGGACTTATTGAACTTTTTGAAGTTGAAATGATCAACCGAGCTAAAAGCAGCCAACGGGCGTATTCTTTACCTACGTGAATAAAAATACGCAAATTGAAGACAAATGCAATTAAATTTGCATGTGGAGCCTCAATATGGCCTCAGGTACATAACTAGGTGCTAAAACGCTCGAAAGATCGAAGAAAAACCTTTCGGCCCTAAAAGCGACAAATTTGCCGAAACAAATTAAAACGATCGTTTTGTCGGAAATCATTAAACGCCAATTTTGCGGATTTTTGCGCAAAACAGGTTTCCGACAACGCAACAAGCTAAAGCAAGATATTTAGGACTTAGTTGGATCGGTTGCAAAGCAATTCCTAATGAAATTGACCAAAATTGAATCAAAATGAAAAACCGCGAAGTAATTTCCGACAAAACCGTTTTGAGTCCGTATTGAGTCCAAACGCGATCGAATCCGCGTGTGGGTTCCGATCTGGGTTCGAACACTCAACACCTAACTAAAACGCTCGGTAGATTAGCAATTTGCATCGAATTCGCAAAAACGGCCAAAACGATCAAAACGACCGTTAACGACCAAAAACGATCAAAACCGTCAAAAGGTCGTTTTGATCAAGAATGTCGTGAAACTTCGTTCTGGACCCGCAGCTAGACACTTGGAGGTAATAATGACTTATCGGAGCCAATCACCGCCAAAATTGACTTAACCTACTCGGACTTTTGATCAAACGTCCGCGTAACTCCGGTATTTACCCGAAGTACGACAAAAGTCCGGAAAAGGGCCAAAATGGGATCTAAAGCACACGTGAAGCATGCTTTCAACCTTAGGGACCTTAAACGAGGCGAACTGAAGCGAAAAGCCAAGAACGGCTTTGGGCCCTCTAATTATTAAAATAAAATGCGAAGTGCTAAAATGCAAATCTAGCATTTTTAGCCACTGTTTTAGCCTCTAAGAAGACTAATGGTGAAGTCGATTCGTGCTCCGGAGCTCTAGGATTTTATTCAACCAATTGAGACCTAGAGCAGCAAAGTATGCTGCAAAATGGTCAAAACTAAACTCCGTATTTTTTTATCGGGGTTTCTACTAGCTAGAAAGCTATAGGGGCTATCCATTCGGTCATCGGACCTCTAGGATTTTTCGCAAATAGAGTGACCTAGAGCTGACAACTTTGTGTAGGATGCGACAAATTGAATTCTGACTCTTCTGATCGCGACTACGGCTATCAGAAGAGCTAATAGAATCGTCGATTCAAGCTACGGACTCCTAGTATTTTGTGAAAACACTTAACACCTAATTAAATAAAATAAAATCCGGCTTATCATAATTGAATTCCGATTCTTCTGATAGCGGCTCTAGCTACCAGAAGTGCCCACAAAAATTACTATCCATGCTTTGCTCCACTAGAACTCCGACAAATCGAAAACCTAGCATTAGGTTGCTAGATTTCGAAGGTGGTCAAATGCTAGGTCGATAGTAGAGTTAAATGGACCTAACGATGACCTTGTTTCTGAAGCACAATTGCCATGCGATGTTCCTAACACATGGTACCTAGACTTGACCTAGGCTAGGGTTTAGAAGAACTTGATGAAATGGAATGCTACGATGGGGATAGTCGTAGCAATGGCTAGAGGGAAGTCCCGGGAGTTTAGAAATCAACCTAGAACTCAAAAACCCCATGCAAGCTCAAGGAAACATCCATGGGAGATGTTGGAATACTCACTTGAGAGGGTTCAGAAGGTGGGGAACGCGATGGAGAGGATGAATCCGGCCTCCGTGTCAGTTTCCGTCAGTCAGATCGCCTTCAATCTGCGGGTTTGGGTGTCCTAGGGCTTGGGCTCCCACTCTTCTTGCTCTCACGGTTGGGGAGAGGCAAATGGCTGGTTTGGGAAGATGGCTTGGAGACTTGCACCCTTTTATACACTATGCACTTATGGAGGGCAATTTGGTCCAATGCCAAAACTTGAAGATTCAAACATCTAAAGCTGATTTTGAATACTTCTAAGATATTTTGGATAGTTTTTGAGGACTTTTAGACATTTAATTTCCTAAATTTCCAATTTGTCCAAAAGGACAATTACGAACCGCAATTGAACTCGATTTGATTTTGAGTGAGTTTAATTAAGTTAAAGGGTTCTTTTGGATCCCAGTCGAGTCTACTCAGCTCAAAATACAGAAACACACAAACTTGATGTATTTTTGAACAACGTTTGTGTACAATGGTACAGTGCTTCGAGTATAAAAATACTTGGGATATTACATTCGGAGTCCCAGAACTCAAGTTATGCCTTTTGCAAGGCTGCTGTCCCGACGGGACAGAACCTCTGTTTTTAGGTTTTGCGAGTAGTTGGCAATGTCGGGGTAGATGAGGGTTTGTGTACTATTTTGTGGACATGATTGTGAGCGTGTGGTACCTATGTGCAGGTGGTGCGACCCCGGGAGTGCCCTCTACTTCCCGCCAATCCGTTGCCCGTGGTTGAGGCAAGTGTGTTGTGATGGATAGCGATTTGTAGGTTGTTTGTTGAGAATAGATGGAATTGACTACATGATATATGATCACTTGCCATGCTTTTATTATTGCCAATGATATGATGAGCATGTTTAATATGTTATGATGCCATGTGTTACTATGTGAGTTAAATATGATGTTGGCATAAATGCATACATGGCATGTTACATGGCTCGGGCGGTGAGAAAGTCATAACTAGTCCGGGAAGGTTGGTGAGAAAGTTATGACTAATCCGGAAAGCCAATGAGTAAGTCCTACATCGTGATTTCATTCACCGCGGTGAACGGAAGCGAGGAGTAGGCACCCTCCATCTTCGGGATGGAAGGGGGGAGTGGGTGCACACCGATGGGTGTGTACTCAACCATACCGGTATGAGTTTCCATGGAGACATGAGCATTGCATTACATTGCATACATAATGATGATGATATTGTTAAGTGTTCATGAATGATATGATATATATGATGGGAGATGTTATTGCCATAATATTGTTCTTGTTGTCCATTGCAATATGCTTGCTGAGTTTCGAACTCACGCTTGTGTTTTCTTGTTATTTTAGGTACCATGAGAACGGCATGCGGGGAAGGGAAATAGTCACACGCCCACACGTAGCTTCACCATATTGATTCCACAAGTCATTCTATTAGTTTGATAATAAATTGCGTGTGATGATTATTGCTTTAAGGTTTAGCTTTGCTATATGAGAGTTTTATTGTTCGTTTGACCCTTGGAGACATTATGTGTTTGAAACTAGACTTATATTGTTGCTAAGTCGTTAATTATTGCTGTTTTTAGTTGTCTCTCATAATCCATACATTGATATACTGTTGTTGCTCCTTTAATTCATGTTAAAACAAAGGAGATGCTACCGAAATTTTGGTTTTTAGCATATGTACCTTTGCTGGAATTAATGGTAACTTGTGGTATTTAGATGTTGTTTAGCTTATGTTTGTGCTAAAAGATTTGTTGAAGGACTATATTTCAAATGTAGAATAAGATGTATTATGATATGTCGATCCGTGGGGATCATGTCGATGTAGTCTTGGTTGGGTGTTTTTTTTATAAGCACCATAAATTTTAATTAAAAGTGTTGGAAATGGTAACTAGAGAAAGAATTTGTTACGTCAATTTTGTTAAAACCGGTTGGACTTTCTCAATGAGTAAGTAGTGAATTTCAAAGTCTTTAATGGAAAGCGTAGTGGAACACTAGAGATGATTGTATTTATGCTGAGCTTGTGTTTAAAAGCTTTTGGACTGGTTTGGTTGGTTGCCATTTTGGTTGAAGGGTTTTCGGTCAAGGTGTTCCATATGTTGTGTTTCAGAGTTTCCCTAAAACTCGTAGAAATTGGTGCAAATATTTGGTTTTGGCTAATTTGTTTAGTTGGTGCTATGAGTATGGATTTACACCCCAAAAGTTTTTGAGTGGATCGCACTGTTCGCGTGCACTCTGAATTATCTTTGGAATAAATTTTAAAGGACACAAATGGACGTAGAGGGTTATGTTGGAAAACTCACGAGGTTTAATTTGTAATCTTTTCTTTGCTAGAGTTGGAGTTATTTGGAAAAAAGTCTGTGTAGAGTTTGCAAGTGCTTCAAAAAGGTGGATTTTGTGAATGTTTTATAAAGTGATTTTGTTAGTGAGGTGTTTCCTTTTCGAAATGAGTTTCCCTCTCCTTGAGAAAATTTGTAACGGTTGTGGGAGCAGATGCTCGACTTGAAATTTTGATGTTATCTTCCAAAATGTTGAATTTGGATGAAATGCAATGTTTCGCAAGTTCAGTTTTCAATTGATGTGGGTTCTTTTACGAAGTGGTGTTTTACTGTTAACTATGCTGCCGTCATAGTTTATATGAATTAGTGTAACTCTCGATGTTATTCGAAATTTATTCATGTGATGCCGAGGAAGAAGTCGTCATGTGAATGACTATTCGGTAGTGTTGTTACATGATGAAGGAATGGTGAAAAGTAAACATGACATCGTTTTTTTTAGATGTTAAATGATAAAAGAGCCGTTGAGCCAGGTCGGTGAGAAAGTCATATATAGAGATATGACTAATCCGAAGTGCTCTTGAAGAATGTGCATTCATGTCATGAAACGAGATTTCCCTTGCTTTCTAGTATGAAAAGAAAAGAATGAATAATTTCTGGTGTTGGTTGTGGTGAAGGGATGTGTGTTTCCTTTGCGTTTTGGCTTAGGAAATTAAAATAAATACTCTCTGGTTGCTGTCGAATCCTTTCCAAAGTGGTTTTAGCGCTTTAGGGTTTGAATTGTTGGATGAGGGCCACTTGGGTTCATGTTTATGGTTCAGCTCACTCAATGATTGTGCTCTTTATCGTGGTCCTTTGAGTGGAAGGTTGTGTATGACTCAATGCAAACATTCGTGGAGAATTGTGTCATTGAGGTGTTCCTCGGTAGGGTTGATTACATTATTAGTGGACCACTTGGTGGTTGCTAGTGATCGCTTTTCCTTTTGAAGTGTACTGGTTCTTTTGTCGTTAGGCAAGAAGCGAGTTGTGTCAATCGCAGGGGAATGTTCGGTCGTTTCTGTTGAGCGAGTCTTACGGATCCTGGATATAAAGTAGGTTGTTCGTTCTGGTGGTAATCTTAGAGCGTTGTGTCTCTCCTGTTTCGCGTCGTCTTGAGTACAAGGAACCACAGAATGGAGGTTGGTACCGTGTTTTTCTGGAGAGTAGCATGAGTTAAAGGGATCGGGCACTTCAGTGCCAAGGAATGCTTAGAACGAGGAGTTTGAGACCGTTTTCGTTTGTGGGCTATTTGAGGTTTTATCTTATCGCTTGGGGTCGTTTTGAGACCGTGTGTGAGTACTTTGTGTTTCAATGTTGAGTAAAGTTCTCGCAAGTTTTGATTGTGAGTTATCTTTAGAGCTGTCAGTCTTTGATTCTTAGTTCCTTGCCTCTGAGTGCTGGCTGGTGCAAGTCGTAGGGGCTTCTAAGCGGGTTCTGAGGCGTGAACCATAACTCCATTTGATTTGGTTGTTTGTGAAGTGGCGTGTCTCGGATTCGGGGTCGAATCCTGTTGAAGGGGGGAAGAATGTGACACTACGGAATGGTGTGACATTATTTAATAGGAATGTTAAGGTCAAAAACTTTATGAAATATGTTATTGGAGGTTAAAACCATATGGTAGGAGGTTTAATAGCGTTTCCGGGCCGTTTCCGAGGTTTTGGGCCTTTCCGGGGGAGTTTGGGCCTAAAAGAGGGGGTTGTGGGCTTTGGTGGGATGGAGTAGGAATCCTTGGGATTGATCTAGGTACTGTTCTAAGGGTGTTTATCAATTTTGTAGATCAATTGGTGGTGCTCGATTTGATTAGATTAGATGGATTCTTGAGTTGGTCACGTTCTCTGTTTCGGACAGCATGAGCAGTCGACCTAGGGTTCATTTTTTCGCCAATTTAGATTCCGAATTTGGTCGTACGGATGTTGAAGAAGTTGTAGATAATTTCTTTATCTTTCCGTGGATATAAAGAACGTTAAATTCTGATCAGCCATTTGAATGTTATGGCTGTTTTACCGAGCGTGTTAAAATCTGTGACGTGATTGGAACAGATCACGGTATGTTGTAGATTTAACAACTTTAGATTCCGAATCAGTCTTTCCCTATACCTAGAAAAACTTGGGAAATTTCCTAAGCTACGCGAGGATGTACTTGTTTAATTTATTCGGAGTCCCAGAACCCAAGTTATGCCTTTTGTGAGGCTGCTGTCCCGACGGGACAGAACCTCTGTTTTTTAGGTTTTGCGAGTAGTTGGCAATGTCGGGGTAGATGAGGGTTTGCCTACTGTTTTGTGGACATGATTGTGAGTGTGTGGTACCTATGTGCAGGTGGTGCGACCCCGGGAGTGCCCTCTACTTCCCGCCAATCCGTTGCTTGTGGTCGAGGCAAGTGTATTGTAATGGATAGCGATTGTAGGTTGTTTGATTGATTGGGATTGAAGATTGAATATATGATATGTTCACATGCCATGCTTTAATGTTTGCCATTGATATGATGAATATGTTTATTATGTGATGACGCCATGTGTTAATGTACAAGTTATCCATGATGATGCCATGTGTTAATGTACAAGTTATTCATGTTGTTGGCATATTTGCATACATGGCAAGATACATGGCCCGGGCGGTCAGAAAGTCATAACTAGTCTGGGGAAGGTCGGTGAGAATGTTATGACTAATCCGGAGAGCCAATGAGTAAGTCCTACATCGTGATTCCATTCACCGCGGTGAACGGAAGCGAGGAGTAGGCACCCTCCATCTTCAGGATGGAAGGGGGGAGAGGGTGCACACCGATGGGTGTGTACTCAACCATACCGGTATGAGTTTCCAGGAGATATCTGCATCGCATTGCATTACATTGCATTGCATTGTATGAGGATGTTATATGAGGATGATTTATGATGATGTCAATGATATGCTTACACTATGAATATGAGGTGTGTATGATGTTGTATGTGAAAAGTGGTGATGAAGGTATTGGAATGTGTTTTCTTGTTCCATTGCAATATACTTGCTGAGTGATGAACTCACGCTTGTGTTTATGTTGTTTTTCTTAGGTACCATGAAACCGGCATGCGGGAAAAAGGGGTTAGCTACACATCTACACGTAGCTCTACACAAATTAGACAGTGTTACCATTTGGAGTCATGATAATGAAAGTATTGCCATGAAACTTGGAGATTTGCATAACTGTGTGCTCAGTCTTACTATTTGATTTGTTTAGTTCATGAAGTGGTTGAATGCTTTATCCTGGACTTATCTTGTTGCTATGTCACATGTTATTGCTGTTTTAGATGCTTTCCATTATGATATAACTTGTGATACTTTGTTGTTTCTCCGAATCATGGAAAAACAAAGGAGATGCTGCCGAAATTTTCGGTAATTAGCATTTGTTCCTTTGCTGTAATTTAGCTTAATTCATGGTATTTAGGTGTTGTTTAGTCTATGTTTGGTAGCATTCGGGCATATTAAATGCCGGGGAGTTACAGCGACGACTAGAAACGCAACTAGTTCTCCTAGCAATCCTCCTCGAACTCCTCGGGGTAGAACTCTC
This sequence comes from Rhipidocladum racemiflorum, assembly GCA_036346355.1. Classification (NCBI taxonomy): domain Eukaryota; kingdom Viridiplantae; phylum Streptophyta; class Magnoliopsida; order Poales; family Poaceae; genus Rhipidocladum; species Rhipidocladum racemiflorum. Next base: position 52,015,621 of record CM070577.1, on the reverse strand, counting down.
CCTCCTCAGCTGCATCTTGATAATTTTCTGATGATGACAAGTTGATGTAGCACGTGAGTACAAAAGTACTCAGCAAGTCGGGGAAAGTATGATCATGTGGGGTTTTCCAAAGGAAGCTTAACAGGGTTCGTTTACACAAAACCACATTTTATTAAACCATACTTAAGTAATAATTTTCACAAAGCATCTTTTAACAATTGCATTATTTAATATTGTAGTGAGGTTCTATCCACCATCACTAATATAAAGGCTCTATCCGCCAACTTTTAAATGATCAAGGTTAATCATGTCACTCCATCCGTCAAGAATAAAACAGGTTCTTTCCACCTGGTTGGCTCTATCCGCCATTCAACATACGAGAGTTCTAACCACTCCCGAATCCCAAAACAAAACAATTTTCAGTTTTTAAAACCAAAATCAAAGTCTACAAATATGAAAGCATTCTTCGCTTTGTCCTTGACCGTAGGCACGGCTATTCGAATAGTTTTAACTCTGCAGAGGTGTACAACTTTACCCACAACACATGATCATCTCTTGTTGCCTCCGGATTAACACACTTCCTTTGGTGTGCCGGGCAGAGAGATCATGACAAGGCCGTTAAATGTATCTACCTAACTCGACCCACCCGCTGAGGTTTCACCGCTGTTAGGGTTCCATCCGCCCAGTACAGAAGCCCCCTCTTGCGCCGTGTGAGAAAAACAACATTGCCTCTATCCGGCACTCACATTCAACCGAGTGGTCAGTCTAAATTAGGTTTCTACAAATTAGTTAGCCAGGTCGTACCATTATAGACATGTGGTAGTACGGTTATGCTTAGAATGGACAATCACAAGCGTCGGTCCTTAATTGACTTGGGGCGGTACGTGCACAAGACAACTAGTGCTCCATCCGCACCCACCCGACAATCCAATCTGCCCAAGTCCAAACCATTTTCTTTTCTTTTTATTTTAGAAAACAGTACCAAAACCATAATAATAATTTCTAAATCATATTGGAAATCAGAAATTTTGAGTAATCCCACCCATGGGTTGTTTTCTTTGATAAAGGTCCTAAGCAGTTCTACCGTTCTATGTAACAAAAGATACCATATAAGCATAAGCATGGTATAACAGATGTCCTAGGGTTACAAGTAATAAGGATGTCAATCACAAGGGAGGAAATTACAATTCGGACTAACTATACCCTTATACTTGAAATACGATAAAACATAGCATGCAGTTGTATAAAGTATTTAAAACAGGTTTGTAAACTAAGGTTCAATATGCGTCAAGGAGACTTGCCTTCAGTCACGGGTAGGTCGTCGAACGAAGAAAGTTCAGCGGCGGGGTCGGCGGTCATGTTGGAGTCCTCGGCTACGCGCAAATCGAGGCAATAAATAAATACCAGAAAATAAATAAAATATAAAAATTACAAAAATAATACTGGCAGGTAGATCTTGATTTTAGATGAATTTAGAAATTTGAATGGAGTCAAACGGAGTTCGGATGGAGAAGATATGAGCTTCCGAAGTTTGATAACTCGGAAAAATAAAAAACGAGGAATATTCCCTTTTCTTTATTTTCTGATTTTTGGAAATCCTTTGGCTCTATGACTTGTGGGGCCCTATGGCCATTGAGATGGGGCTTCTTCTCCATGGCTTCCATGGCTATGAAGAACAGGGGAGGCTAAACCTCCCACGGGCGCCGGCGGCAAGCGGCGGCGAGCGACAGCGAGCGCCGGCCGGCGATAAAGCCGGCGAGGCGACGCGGCGACGGCGCACGGGCGCATATGCCGCGGCACCGATCGAGGGCACGGGAGGTGCGAGCGGCAGCGAGGAAGGCGGTGGCGTCGCTGCCGAGCGGAGGGACTGTGGCGGCGCCACGGAGGGCTCTGCCGGGCGATCGAAGCGGCATACAAGCGGCAGCGCGGCGGCGCAGCAACGGCGTGGCACGGGGTCGCGATCGGCCGGCCGGAGGGCTGGCGACGGCGGCGCGCGCCGATGAGCTCAGCAAGATGAACCGAAGAACAGAGAGCCCCCCTTTCGCCCAAAAACTCAAATTTTCTCCAAATTTTTGAACATGACCACCACAACTAATTGTAGAATCACGTAAAGGACATCCTAAAGACCTTAGGAATGGAAGGAATCGAACAAACTCTCACCGGAGATGACGAATTCGCTGACGAACGGAGCTCCGGCCGAAGTGATAAAACCGAGAAATTCATCGCCAATTCATGAGAGAACCTAAAATCGATGGATGAATTAGAAACTAGACTCCCATGCTAACACAAAGAAACAAACGGAATGGAGAATGAACCACCGAGGATGAAGATTCAACCAAGAACACGAAGAACGCAAAAACGGTGCTCCGGCGCCAGTTTCCTTGTTCTAGTGGATGAATGAGTGGAATAGGCCAGGAGAGGATGCGTGCTCTGGAAAGAGGACACCACCACGGAGGTTTAGGAGCCGGCGGTGCGCGATTTGGGGAAGAAACGGCAAAGTTATTGCCATTAATGCTCATTTCGGTTTTGGAAAGATCGAGCCGTTTCCGACGCGATTTGGGGCTGAAGATCGTGGGGAACGGAAAGGTCTCGTCACCACGATTCCAACGGATCCGACCATTCGCTAATTGGAGTTGAAATGAGGGAGCTATGGCAATTGGAGGCAAGGTTGCCATGAAAGGAGCTAGAAGCTTTGCTCTCTGTACGTGCCCTTTCCAAAGGTTGAAGGAGCTGAAACAGTGCTGCCACGTGGCAACGTGTGATTGGCCGAGAATTACGTAAATGATTCGCCCTAGAGAAAAATTAGGAAAAATGCTCTAAAAATTCCGGAAAAATTCCTAGAGCCATTTTAGAATATTTGGGACCCAATAAAATTGGTTCCGCAGATTTTGGATGATTTTTGTGGAATTAAATATTCGGGCGTGGATCGCAGGCATTAAACAAAAGCCGCGCGAGATAAAATAGAAATTGAGGTCCAAAAATCCGGGGAATAATTCCTAAAATCAATTTGGAATATTTGGAACACAATTGAAGTGGTTTCGGGATTTTTGGAGCATGTTTGGACTCGGGTGAAATTTCGGGTACCGGCGGAAACCGGAAAATTCGATTTTTCAATCGGAGGGGAATTAAATCCCGATTTTGGATAGGAATGGATGCCAGGTTAATATAAACACCAAAGAAACTCTAATTTTTTAATTTAATTTATTTAAATTAGGTTTTTCTCCAGAAGGCGAAAATGAGGATGTTACAAACCTACCCCCTTAGAGAGAATCTCGTCCCCGAGATTCAGACGGAGAAAGAAAAAGGTCTGAGAACTCTGCTCGAAGATCTTCTTCATGCTTCCAAGTAGCTTCCTTCTCAGAATGGTTGCTCCACTGAACCTTGCAGAACTTGATCACTCGGCTTCGGGTTCGACGCTCGGCTTCATCCAAAATCTTGACTGGATACTCTGGATATGACAAGTCATCTTTCAGCTCCATTTCCTCCAATGGCATCTGATGCTCGGGTACTCTGAGACACTTCTTCAGCTGGGACACATGGAAGACGTCATGCACTCCTAATAGCTGCGGAGGCAACTCCAACTTGTACGCCACTTCTCCTTTTCGGGCAACCACTAGGAACGACCCAATGTAGCGGGGTGCTAACTTTCCACTGACTCGAAACCGTTTCATTCCTTTCAGCGGTGACACCTTCAGGTACACATGATCCCCTGGTACAAAGCTTAATTCCCGTCGATGATTATCAGCATAGCTCTTCTGTCGTGACTAGGCTGTCTTCAGATTTGCGCGGATCTATCTGACTTGCTCTTCGGCTTCTTTAAGAATATCAGGTCCAATTATCTGCCCTCCTTCGGTTTCTTTCCAATACATGGGTGTTCTGCACTTCCTCCCGTACAAAGCTTCAAAAGGTGCCATCTTCAGACTGGCTTGATAACTGTTGTTATACAAAAACTCAGCATAGGGCAAATTCTGATCCCACGATCCTTTGTATGTTAGAGCACAGGCTCTCAACATATCCTCTAGGATTTGGTTTATTCTCTCCGTCTGGCCATCTGTCTGGGGATGATACGCCGTACTGAAATTCAGATTTGTGCCCAATACTTCATGCAATTTTTGCCAAAACCTTGAGGTAAACTGGGAACCTCGATCGGACACGATCTTCTTCGGTACCCCGTGTAAACACACAATCTTGGCCATATACAACTTGGCAAGTTTGTCACCGGAATAAGTCGTCTTCACCGGGATAAAGTGGGCCACTTTGGTCAATCGGTCCACGATAACCCAGATGGAATCATAACCGGATTTAGTTTTGGGATGTCCGGTTATAAAGTCCATGCCAATATCTTCCCATTTCCAGATAGGAACTTGCAAAGGCTGCAACAGGCCAGCGGGTCTCTGATGCTCTGCTTTTACCAACTGGCACACATCACAACGCGCTACGAAGTCAGCAACTTCTTTCTTCATATTGGACCACCAATATTTCTTTCAACTCCGCATACATCTTGGTGCCTCCTGAGTGAATGGAATACACCGAATCATGAGCTTCTTTCAAGACCACATTCTTGATTTCCTCTTGGTTAGGCACTACTATCCTTTTCCCGAACCAGACCGTGCCTTGGTCATCTTCCACAAATCCAGGGTGTTTCCCTTTCTTTAGGCCCTCTTTCAGGTCTGCAATACCTTTATCATTCTTCTTAGCCTCTCTAGCTGCTGTCAAAGCCCAACGCAGATCCTGCATCTCGTCGGTCATCCGCATGTAGGCCTCATCCTGAGCCTGGATGAGAGACCCCATGTGCACCACGGTCGGGTCAGCCTCCTGCTCCAAACTCCGGAACTGGCTGTACATCCTCCCAACCTGGAAGCGGGGAAACAGACGGTACGGGGAGTCCTCCAGCTGATCGCGGTAGCTATGCCCCAACATGAGGATAGCCTTTCTGGCCGCATCCTGAAGAGCGTACGCCAGAATAGACCTTTCGGCTGTGAAGTAGAACGGTCGGTCCTCGTCGCGGACTCGGCTCCTCACGAAGACCAGCAAGCGGACCTGCCACAACTCCTGGCCAAGACCAGCAACAGACTGGTAGCGATACTCAGGACGATGGGGAAACCCCAACTCCTGCAGCATCAGCGATAGCTCCTCGCAGAAGCCTCCAGCCTGAGCTGCAAAGGTGGTGAACGCCGGCATCTACAAATTTTGAAATAAGATGGGATTAGTAACCAAATTTATAAATAAAGAATAGGATAAGCACAAGACACTAAGAGAGGGGAGGTAGAAGCAAAGAAACTTAAACTTTTGTAAGTAGGTTTTTATAAAAATATAATTCCTTAAGGCTTTGCCATGCTAACTAGGTCACGTCCTACGGTCGTCCAGGCTCTGATACCACCGTTGTGAGACCCCGGATCAACTATCCGAAATCTCCTGTGTATTTCCGTACTAGTCCCAGATCAGTAGCTAGTACACACAGTCACAGTGATACTTCATTGCCGAACATAATGAAAATTGTAACATAAATATTCAAGTACGGGCCACATGGCCACTTATTACAATACTCGGTCCAAAGACCGGAGACAAAGCAGCGGAAAATGAAAGAAAGAACAAGTGAACACCACAACGCCACAGACGACGACTAGAAATGCAACTAGTTCTTCTGGCAATCCTCCTTGAACTCCTCGTTGTAGAACTCTCCCTCCTCAGCTGCGTCTTGATAATTTCTTGATGATGACAAGTTGATGTAGCACGTGAGTACAAAAGTACTCAGCAAGTCGGGGAAAGTATGATCATGTGGGGCTTTCCAAAGGAAGCTTAACAGGGTTCGTTTGCACAAAGCCACATTTTATTAAACCATACTTTAAGTAATAATTTTCACAAAGCATCTTTTATCAATTCTTTTTAACAATTGAATTATTTAATATTGTAGTGAGGTTCTATCCACCATCACTAATATAAAGGCTCTATCCGCCAACTTTTAAAAGATCAAGGTTAATCATGTGACTCCATCCGTCAAGAATAAAATAGGTTCTTTCCACCTGGTTGGCTCTATCCGCCATTCAACATCCGAGAGTTCTAACCACTCCCGAATCCCAAAACAAAACACTTTTCAGTTTTTAAAACCAAAATCAAAGTCTACAAATATGAAAGCATTCTTCGCTTTGCCCTTGACCGTAGGCACGGCTATTCGAATAGTTTTGACTCTGCAGAGGTGTACAACTTTAACCACAAGACATGATCATCTCTTGTTGCCTCCGGATTAACACACTTCCTTTGGTGTGCCGGCAGAGAGATCATGACAAGGCCGTTACTACGCATCTACCTAACTCGAGCCACCCGCTGAGGTTTCACTGCTGTTAGGGTTCCATCCGCCCAGTACAGAAGCCCCCTCTTGCGCGTGTGAGAAAAACGACATTGCCTCTATCCGGCACTCACATTCAACCGAGTGGTCAGTCTAAATTAGGTTTCTACAAATTAGTTAGCCAGGTCGTACCATTATAGACATGTGGTAGTACGGTTATGCTTAGAATGGACAATCACAAGCGTCAGTCCTTAATTGACTTGGGGCGGTACTTGCACAAGACAACTAGTGCTCCATCCGCACCCACCCGACAATCCAATCCGCCCAAGTCCAAACCATTTTCTTTTCTTTTTATTTTAGAAAACAGTACCAAAACCATAATAATAATTTCTAAATCATATTGGAAATCAGAAATTTTGAGTAATCCCACCCATGGGTTGTTTTCTTTGATAAAGGTCCTAAGCAGTTCTACCGTTCTATGTAACAAAGGATACCATATAAGCATAAGCATGGTATAACAGATTTCCTAGGGTTACAAGTAATAGGGATGTCAATCACAAGGGAGGAAATTACAATTCGGACTAACTATACCCTTATACTTGAAATACGATAAAACATAGCATGCAGTTGTATAAAGTATTTAAAACAGGTTTGTAAACTAAGGTTCAATATGCGTCAAGGAGACTTGCCTTCAGTCACGGGTAGGTCGTCGAACGAAGAAAGTTCAGCGGCGGGGTCGGCGGTCATGTCGGAGTCCTCGGCTACGCGCAAATCGAGGCAATAAATAAATACCAGAAAATAAATAATATCTAAAAATTACAAAAATAATACTGGCAGGTAGATCTTGATTTTAGATGAATTTAGAAATTTGAATGGAGTCAAACGGAGTTCGGATGGAGAAGATATGAGCTTCCGAAGTTTCAAAACCTGGAAAAATCGAAAACGAGGAATATTCCCAGAATATTCCCTTTTCTTTATTTTCTGATTTTTGGAAATCCTTTGGCTCTATGACTTGTGGGGCCCTATGGTCATTGAGATGGGGCTTCTTCTCCATGGCTTCCATGGCTATGAAGAACAGGGGAGGCTGAACCTCACATGGGCGCCGGCGACAGAGGGCCCAGCGACGGGCGGCGGGCGACAAAGGCGCCGGCGCGGCGGCGACAGCGGCCGGGCGAAGCGGCGCGCCAAGCGCATGGCGTGGCGCGAGCGGCATGGCGCGTGATGGCGCTCCGGCGGACGACGGCGCCGGCCGATGGCACGAGGAGGTGCGGGCGGCAGCGGAAAAGGCGGTGGCGGTGTCGACCGGGCGTGGGAGGGACCAGGGCGGCGGCGCCACGGCGGGCTCGGTTCGGCTTAGAGAATTTGGAAAAATTAGGAAAAATGGTCTAAAAATTCCGAAAAAATTACTAGAGCCATTTTAGAATATTTGGGACCCAATAAAATTGGTTCCGCTGAATTTGGATGATTTTTGTGGAATTAAATATTCGGACGCGGATCGCAGGCATTAAACAAAAGCCGTGCGAGATAAAATAGAAACGGAGGTCCAAAAATCCGGTGAATAATTCCTAAAATCATTTTGGAATATTTGGAACACAATTGAAGTGGTGTGGGGATTTTTGGAGCATTTTTGTACTCGGGTGAAATTTCGGGTACCGGCGGAAACCGAAAAATTCGATTTTTCGATCGGAGGGGAATTAAATCCCGATTTTGGATAGGAATGGATGCCAGGTTTAGGGGTGATAATGGGCTGAAGTCTAGCACAAGTCTGATCCAAGTCTAAATTTTTACTTTTTTGATCTAGTCTTGTCTAGATCTAAAACAAATAAGCCTAGGTCCAATCCAGGCCCAAATAAAGGCTTGGACCTTGATCCAAGCCATTTACATGTAAAATATTAATGTAGATGTGATCAGAATTAACACATAATACATGACATAAAACGATTTAGTAGAAAAAAGTAAGATCCAAGCCTGGTCCAATCTAGTCTAGATCTAGTCCAAATAGTTAAAAATCCATTTGCAAATTTGGGCCGATCTAATCCAAAAGCCTAGACCGATCCAAGCCCATTGTCACCCCTAGCCAGGTTAATATAAACACCAAAGAAACTCCAATTTTTGAATTTAATTTATTTAAATTAGGTTTTTCTCCAGAAGGCGAAAATGAGGATGTTACAAACCAAAAACAACATAACCAATTCTTTCTCTAGTTACCTTTCCCAACACTTATAAATACAGTTTATGACGATTATCAAAAAGACATCCAACCAATACTACCTCATCATGATCCCCACATACCAACACATCATATAACAATGTATTCTATATTTCAAACATAGTATTTCAACAGATACTTAAGCATGATCAACCTATCAATTTTTTTATACCATCCATACGTCAACATCTTGACAATTAAAACTTGTTCAATCAATAATTGACTTCAACAAGTAAATGTTATCTCTACAAGACAAGGTTCGTAACTATGATTCTAAGACATACATTCATTAAGGATAAAATTCTACATCATGATTGTTATCCATTGTTCATCCCATCACAACATGTACTCGACATAATTCCACAGTTTTACACTTTTATCTATTGGATCAATGGTTTCCAACAATTAACAACACTACCAAGTCATCAATATCAATTATTTGCATAATTCTAAAAACTGCAACATTACTTTTAGTTACCCTATCCAAAGGCTATAGCAAATTGTCAATACTCAACATGCTCCAACTATTTAAAACAAATTAAATGTGTTGGACCATGACAAAGCCCTTACCACAACCACTAAACCTATGTCTTCCCAACTGACATCGGTACTAGCTTTATAGGAACACATATGCAAGCATCCAAATATACTAACAGTTCGCAACATCATAAATAACAACTCTAATCAACTTCCAAGTTAAGGTCACCAACACGATTAAATCTCTCTATTAACATGTAAAATTAGAACATCTTTAACAACCAACAAAGTTTCTTTAAGAATATCAGCAGTCTACATCATCTTAATGTTCTAACTATGCTTCAGGGTTTAATACTTTAAACATTATCAGGGGTCATAAGCACTTTTAAAGTAAACAATAGAATCTAAGCATGTACATTAACACCTTTAATCATTCTCGCTATAGAGTAATCTACAACACTAGAAGTTCATTTAATCTTAAGCTAAAGATAAATATTACATTTAACTAATTCAACTCACCAATTAACTTAGGAGTAAATCATTTCAATAAACCACAATGTTACATACTACATAACATACTAAACAACCATTTTCACTTTTTGACAAACAGGATGCAACTCAACTTTTAAAGATAACCACAACTCAAGAACCAGAACGAACACCGATAGATAATTTCTCCTTTCCAGGCAAGGAAAAAAAACAAAACTCCAACAGAAATGCAGGAAGCTCAACTCTCAAATTCCCAACTTTGATAGCCCAAAACTCTTCAAGAAATCTCAAGATCTATACTTCCAAGAAGGAAGAAGAATGCACCAGGGAAAACCAAATGTTCAACTAAATCTTTTCCGATTAAGATTCAAACTTAGCTCCACCCAACTTAAGGTCCGCACAAGGGGAAACTCCAACACTTTTCTCAGATAGGGAGGACAACAACCACATAAGTTTCCTCCCCAAGACAGTCCATAATAACCAACAAAACCGAGTGTCAAAGCAAAGATTATGACCAACGACGCGCAACACAAAACTTTTATTCCTTGTCTTCACCCAAAGAAGACAAAACCACAAACCGCCAAAAGAACAATCCGCGAGAATCCAATACCCAAACACTTTTCTTTTGATTTCAATCAACTAAAACCAAGAAAAACAACAAAACCGACCGTCAGAACGGTAAAGAACATACGAAGGAATACACCACTAACTCTTCTTTTTGACTCCAATCAACTACCCAAACTACGACAGAAAAGGTAAGCACTCTTTCCACACAAGGGTTAATAGTTCTTCGGTGATGGCTTTAATCGGCCATACTGTCAAACCACAACCTTACTATAAACAAAAAGGTGACCGAAACCCTTCGGCACCACAACCCCACTTTATCACGATAACATGAGCAATTCAATCAATTATCTCATACACATAGCAGCATACTTTATCACATAAAACATTCAACATCAAGGCTTAAATATAACATTTAAGCGTAAAGCAACAATACCCATACCCTTTCCTACTGTGCATCCATGTGTGTCAAATTTTAAATTAGTTATTCCACACACACAAGTTTTAAGGTTGCTATCCTATAGCAGAATTTTAGTTATAACCTAAGCCATGTTTCTAGGTTATCTCACATCACCTTTTAGTTAATACTAAGGTATAACACTAAAAATGCATGTTCCAAAGACCTAAAGCACGCTTTGGTACCAACTGTAACACCCCGGCAATCTAGTATGCCCGAATGCTACCAAGCATAGACTAAACAACACCTAAATACCACTAATAAAGATAAATTACAGCAAAGGAGCAAACGCTAAAATCAAAAATTTTGACAGCATCTCCTTTGTTTTAACATGATTTGAGACATCTAAATAAGCAATGTAAATGGATATAACAACAACATAAGGCAATAATATCAAGTCCAACCACTCCATAAACTATAACGAAGCAAATAAGGGACATGACCACACAATTTAATCCATACACCAAGATTCATGGCACTATTATTATGATCATGACTCAAATTGGTAAATGTGACTGGAACGACGTGAAGATGTGTAGCTATTGCCCCTTCCCACATGCCTGTGTCATGTACCTAAAACAACATAAAACACAAGCGTGAGTTCATCACTCAGCAAGTATATTGCAATGGGTCATACAGAACAATTCAATATTATCATCACTACATAACAAACTTAACATCATGATCAAGTCCTACTTCATATGCAACATCATATTCATGTCTCAACCTCATTGAGATCATTTCGTCATCATCATCATGTATGCAATGCAATGCAATGCACATGTCTCCTCGACACAAATACCGGTATTGCCGAGTGCACACCCGTCAGCGTGCACCCACGTCCCCCTTCCATCCCGTAGATGGAGGGTGCCTACTCCTCGCTTCCACTCAACGCGTGGGTGGAATCACGAGGTAGTTCTTACATTCATGGTGCTCCGTATTAGTCATAACTTTCTCACCGACCTTACCGGAATAGTTATGATGTTCTCACCGACCGGGCCAAGTTTCATGCCATGTATGCAACATATGCCATAATCATTAACCATAAACCATTGCATAGCATCTTAACATACCCTTTTTATCATATCATGGCAAACACTAAGCATGGCAAGATAGCATAACATGGAAACAGTTGCATCCAGTCAAGACAATCAAATAAACCACATGTTACCCGTCCCAATACACTTGCCTTAACCTCGGGCGATGGATTGGCGGGCTGAGGAGGGCACTCCCGGGGTCACACCACCTGCACATAGATGCCACACAATCATAACGTGCCCACAAAATAGTACGCCCTCGCCCATCTACCCCGATTTCGTAAACTACTCGCGAAAACGAAAAATAGAGAATTTGTCCCCCCGGCACAGCAGACTTCGATCTAGCATAACTTTAGTTCTAGGACTCCGAATCGATTAAACGAGTACATCTTCGCGTAGCTTAGGAAATTTCCTAACTTTTTCTAAGTATATGGAAAAACTGATTCGGAATCTACAGTTGTCTAATCTACAAAACACTACGTTCTGTCCCAGCTACGTCACAGATTTGAACACGTTCGGTAAATCGAGCATAATTTTGAAACGGCTCGGCAGAATTGGACGTTCTTTATGTCCAATGAAAGGTATTGAAGTTAACTACAACTTTCTCAACAGGCAGCCGACCAAATTCTGAATCTAAGGTCGCGAAAACTCAAACCCTTGGTGGACTACACAATCTGCCCAAAGCAGAGAATGTGGCAAACTCTAGTTTTCATCTAATCTACCCAATCACAGCACCACCACTTGATCTAAAAGCATCCAAATACCCTCTAGCACAGCCCCTAGACCAACCCAAAGTATGCCCCTGGCCATACCTTCGCCCGACGAACGATGAACCGACGAATCTCCTCCCGGTTCACGCGATCTCCTTCCTCGCTCCAAATCCACCGGATCTCCTCGTCACGGAGAGCTCCAATGGATGTATCAGCGGAGTGGCGAGGTGGAGAACTCCCCTAGGGGTAGCAAGGATGGTGGAGAGGGATGGGGAGGAGAGGGCCTCAAGGGGGAGGCTAGGGGAGGTGGAGGAGCAAGGGGATGGAGGGGGTGGCGACTAGGGTAGAGTGGGAGGTGGGGGCGCATGGGAGGGGGAGGGGCTAGGGTTTGGGGCGCATGGGGGCAGGCTATGCTGCCCCCCAACTCCCCCACATGGGCCAGGGACTCCCACCTACAGCCTAAGTTAGTCCCCCAAGGCCCAAACTCCCTCGGAAGCCCAAATTCTCCCCTAGAAAGCCCAAATTCTCCCCCGGAAAGGCCCAAAAACATGACACCAAAGTCATACCTTAATGCCGACATCGAAAATGACTCATACAGTCATTCCGTAGTGTCACAACTGATGACCTTTGATACCGGCCCATTAGTACCGGTTCGTCTCATGAATCGGTACTATCTCACGGTTCAACAACTAAAGGGCTACGGGGGATATCAATACCGGTTTAAGGCACCAATCGGTACTGATGATCTAACATCAGTACCGGTTCGTGACACAAACTGGTACTATTTAGCGATCACTAGTACCGGTTCGGGAGACGAACTTGTACTGATGTGAGACTATCAGTGCCGGTTGGTACCTTGAACTAGTACTGATGTAAGACCAATTTAAACTTCTTCGTCCTCCCGCTCTCTGCCAGAGGAAGAAAAGTTCATAGCGCGAGAAGAACAGGAGCTTCGGCCAAGAGCTTCAAGGGAGGGGAGGTGCCGCCCAAATTTCAAATTCTTGGTCATTTTACTTGAAACCAAGGTAACTAAGGTTAGTAACATCATTCCTCACTACATTTGGTGCTAAATGGAACCTCTTCTTTGCTTGAGTTAGGAAGAAAATTTGATCTTTTCCCATAATCGATGAAAGATTATGAATGCAAAGATCTAGCACGATCTTTTCAAGTAGGATACAAAAACTTGTTGTGTAAGCTTAGAATTTGCTTCGATTATAATATAGCTCACATTTAAGGTGTGGATCTTGCTCAAATTTATGTTTTAGTTCCATCGATCGATGAAGGAAGGAGTTTGGTTGCACTTAGTTGGGGAAATTAAGAATGGTACATGAAAATCATGGAGTTTGGGATCTTCAAATGGGAATAGTTATGTGGAAAAGAAGAAATTTAAATTTATTTGTGAATTAAAATAATATCAGTGATATAAACGGCTTTATAGAAAATATAAAATGAGTTCAAAATTTGAGAAAACTTTTTCAAAATTTGAGCAAAGTTGTCGTGAAATTTGTTCAGAATTTTGAATCTAGAGTATGATCGACCTATTCTTTTTGCAGGTTGAAAAAACTTATTGTGTAAGTTTATATTTTGCTTGCATTAATATTTAGCTCAAATTGAATGTGTGGATCTAGCTAAATATTTAGGTTTTGGTTCCATCGATTGATGAAGAATTTAGAATCATAGATTTTGATTGACCAATTCTATTAGTAGTTTGCAAAAACTTGTCGAGTATGAATACTAGAGCAAATAATCATTTTATAAAAAAAATATGTAATGAAATATAGTGCCTTTAAAAACATTTAATGAAATAAAGTCATTTTAAAAATATAGTTGTCTTGATTTGGATTTTGGGAATGTTCAACAATTCATTATTGGAAAATGAGCTAAAAGTTATCTTGATGTAACATAATGTAGATGGACCGGCGATGGATGTACATGGACCGACGCTCCCCGGAGTTCTTGCAGGGTTTGCAAGATTTTCTTCGTGCGGCCAATGCATACACGACGTCAGGCTACATATGTTGTCCATGCATAGATTGCAAGAATGAGAAGGAGTGGCCAAAATCCAGCCACCTTCACTTCCATTTGCTCACAAGAGGTTTCATGTCAAACTATACCTGTTGGACCAAGCATGGTTAAGGAGAGATTATACATGAAGATGGTGAAGAAGAAGAGGCGGAGAACAATATCCTAGACGCTGGCTAACATGACTCTTGTGAAGATACCTTGGGGGAGTTTGGCGATGATGACCTAGACCAGATGCTGCTGTAACACCCCGGCATCTCGTATGCCCGAATGCTACCAAACATAGACTAAACAACACCTAAATACCACTAATAAAGACAAATTACAGCAAAGGAGCAAATGCTAAAACCGAAAATTTCAGCAGCATCTCCTTTGTTTTAACATGATTTGAGACAATAGCAATAACAGGCAAGTAATATCATATCATAAGACATCTAAATAAGCAATGTAAATGGATATAACAACAACATAAGGCAATAATATCAAGTCCAACCACTCCATAAACTATAACGAAGCAAATAAGGGACACGACCACACAATTTAATCCATACACCAAGATTCATGGCACTATTGTTATGATCATGACTCAAATTGGTAAATATGACTGGAAATACGTGAAGATGTGTAGCTATTGCCCTTTCCCACATGTCGGTGTCATGGTACCTAAAACAACATAAAACACAAGCGTGAGTTCATCACTCAGCAAGTATATTGCAATGGGTTATACATAACAATTCAATATTACCATCACTACATAACAAACTTAACATCATGATTAAGTCAAACTTCATATGCAACATCATATTCATGTCTCAACCTGATTGAGATCATTTCGTCATCATCATCATGTATGCAATGCAATGCAATGCACATGTCTCCTCGACGGAAATACAGGTATTGCCGAGTGCACACACGTCGACGTGCACCCACGCCCCCCTTCCATCCCGTAGATGGATGGTGCCTACTCCTCGCTTCCACTCACCGCGTGGGTGGAATCACGAGGTAGGTCTTACATCCATGGCGCTCCGGATTGGTCATAATTTTCTCACCGACCTTACTGGAATAGTTATGACGTTCTCACCGACCGGGCCAAGTTTCATGCCATGTATGCAACATATGCCATAATCATTGACCATAAACCATTGCATAACATCTTAACATACCCTTTTTATCATATCGTGGCAAACACTAAGCATGGCAAGATAGCATAACATGGAAACAATTGCATCTAGTGAAGACAAGCAAATAAACCACATGTTACCCATCCCACTACACTTGCCTTAACCTCGGGCGACGGATTGGCGGGATGAGGAGGGCACTCCCAGGGTCACACCACCTGCACATAGATGCCACACAATCACAACGTGCCGACAAAAAAGTATGCTATCGCCCATCTACCCCGATTTCGCAAACTACTCCCGAAAACGAAAAACAGAGACTCTGTCCCAACGGAACAGCAGCCTTCGGAAAGCCATAACTTGGACTTAAGTACTCCAAATCAGGTAAACGAGTACATCATCGCTAAGCTTAGGAAATTTCCTAGCTTTTTCTAAGTATTGGGAAAAGCTGATTCGGCCTCTAAAATGGTTTAATCTACAAAACACTACGTTCTGTCCCAATGACATCACAAATTTTAACACGCTCGGTAAATTGAGCATAACTTTTAAACGGCTGGGCGGAATTGGACGTTGTTTATGTCCACTAAAAGGTATTGAAGTTACCTACAACTTTCTTAACAGGCAGCCGACCAAATTCCGAATCTAATGTCGCGAAAACTCAAACCTTAGGTCGACTGCACAATCTGCCTGAAGCAGATAACATGGCAAACTCTAGTTTTCAACCAATCTACTCAATCAAAGCACCACCACTTGATCTAAAAGCATCAAAATGACCTCTAGAACAGTACCTAGACCAACCCCAAGGATGACTCAAATCATACCTCTTCCCGACGAATGATGAACGCCGAAATCCTTCCTCCCGAGCTCCCCGATCGTCCTTCTCGCACCGGAACCGCCGGATCTCCTCGTCGCGGGGCTTTCCGATGGAGGGGACAACGAATTGGCGTGGTGGGGAGCTCCCCAAGAGCAGCAAGGGCGGTGGAGAGGGGAGGCTGAGGTGGTGGCGCAAGGGGAAGATGGAGGGGAGGCGCCCCAAGGGTGGCGGCTTGAGGGGGAGGGAGAGGGAGAGGGAGAGGCGGCTAGAGGGAGGAGTGGGGGCGCCCTAGGGCTGGCACCCTAGGGCTGGCACCCAAGGGGTTTTGCTGCCCTCCTCCACCTCCACTTGGGCCAGAACCTCTCCACCTTTGGCCCAACCAATCCCCCCAAGGCCCGAACTAGGTTTCCCAAGGACCGAACCCCCGGAAACGGCCCAAAACGCGATAAAACACCACACCGTAAAGTTTTTATTCTCTAATTTCACATTTTATAATGTCTCGAAATTCCGTAGTGTCACATTCTCCCCCCTTAAACAGGATTCGACCTCGAATCCGAAAAATTGCCAAAAACAACAACAAAGTCCCCCAAGGGACAAAAGACTTCTTTGCAACATAAAACATTCACACAGAGACTAAAACCAGAACAAACAACAAACCAGTTCTCAAAACCAAAACTTAGCGAGAAAGTGTTGATTTAGCTCAACAAAGTGTAACCTCTCACGGTTCCACCTTCACTTCAATTCCAAAATAGACCACGAAAGAAAACGGTCTCACACTCCTCATTCCATACATTCCTTCGATTAACGTGCCCGATCCCTTTAATCGAAACTACTCTCCAGAAGAACACGGTACCAGCCTCTAGGACCCTCTTCATCTCCTATGCACGAACGTGTTTTCACACCTTAACCTCTCTACTGTGGTTCGCCGTATTCAAGACGACGACGAACCAGTTGAGACGTACACTCCAAGACCACCAACTATTTGAACAAACGAGATTAAAACCTTGCAAAAGATTGATTTTTTACAAAAGACCAATACCCAACACTACCACCGAAAGGGAAAACCTACTTTGCAACCAGGATCCTTAAACTCGCAAGAAACAGTAACAACCGAACAAATTCGCTACGGTTGACACAGCCTCGCTCAACCTCAGCGACAGAAAGATCCAATACACTCTAAAAAGGAAAAACAATTACTAGCAACCACCCAGTGGTCCACCAATAATTTAATCAACCCCACCTAGGAACACATCAATGACACAATTCTCCCAGAAGGTTTGGATTGAGTCATACACAACCTTCCTTCAGTCTTCACTTTTAAACTGTTTACGATCAACTACTAGCAACATCTAATAGCTTAGATCATTATGTAACACCCCGGCATCTAATATGCCCGAATGCTACCAAACATAGACTAAACAACATCTAAATATCACAAATAAAGATAAATTACAGCAAAGGAGTAAATGCTAAAACCGAAAATTTCGGCAGCATCTCCTTTGTTTTGACATGAATTGGAGCAATAGCAATAACATGGCAAGTTATATCATAGCATAAGACATCTAAAATTGCAATATCAATGAATAAAGCATCACTTATGTCTAAAATAAGGACTTCAACCATTCCACCAAATATAACAAACCAAACGATGAACTCAAGCCCATACACCAAGTTTCATGGCACTAATCATTATTATCATGACTCCCAATGATTAAACTGTATAAGAATGTGAAGCTACGTGTAGAAGTGTAGCTAATGCCCTTTTCCCGCATGCCGGTTTCATGGTACCTAAAAACAACATAAACACAAGCGTGAGTTCATCACTCAGCAAGCATATTGCAATGGTACAAAAGAACAATTACATGGCTACAACACCTCACATCATGCCTATCATCTTATTCATGCTCACATATCATCATCATCATGTATGCAATGCGATGCGATGCGCATGTCTCCTGGAAACTCATACCGGTATGGCTGAGTGCACACCCGTCGTTGTGCACCCTCTCTTCCCTTCCATCCCGAAGATGGAGGGTGCGTACTCCTCGCTTCCATTCACCGCGGTGGATGGAATCATGATGTAGGACTTACTCAATGGCACCCCGGACTAGTCATAACTTTCTTACCGACCTTCCCGGACTAGTTATGACTTTCTCACCGACCCGGCCATGTATCATGCCATGTATGCAAACATGCCAACATCATAAATAACTTGTACATCAACACATGGCATCACAACATAATAAACCGTATTCATCATATCAATGGCAAACATTGAAGCATGGCATGTGAACACCTCATATATTCAATTTCAACTCATCAAAACTAGCAACCTACAAACCCGCTACCCATTCCAACACACTTGCTTCAACCACGGGCGACGGATTGACGAGAAGTAGAGGGCACTCCCGGGGTCACACCACCTGCACATAAGTACCACACACTCAAAATCATGCCCATAAAACAATACGCAAACACTCTTCTACCCCGACTTCGCAAACTACTCGCAAAACCCAAAAACAGAGGTTCTGTCCCATCGGGACAGCAGACTTCCAACGAGCATAACTTGAGTTCTAAGACTCCGAATCGATTAAACGAGTACATCCTCGCATAGCTTAGGAAATTTCCTAACTTTTTCTAAGTATATGGAAAAACTGATTCGGAATCTAAAGTGGTTTAATCTACAGAATACCGTGATCTGTTCCAATCTCATCACAGTTTTAAACTCGTTCGGTAAAATGAGCATAACTTTCAAACGGCTGATCGTAATTAATCATTCTTTATGTCCAATTAAAGGTATTTCAATTACTTACAACTTCTTCAACAGGTGAATGACCAAATTCTGACCCTAAATTGGCGAAAACTCAAACCCTAGGTCGACTGCACAATCTGCACGAAACAGAGAACGTGGCAAACTCTAGATTTCAACCAATCTACCCAATCGCAGTACTACCAATTGATCTAAAAACATGAAATCCACCTATAGAACACGAACTAGATCATCCCCAAAGATCATCCATGCCTTACCTCTTCCCGACGAACGACAAACGCCGAGATCCTTCCTCCCGGGCTCCTCGATCATCCTCCTCGTGACGGGATCACCGGATCTCCTCATCCCGGGGCTTCCCGTTGGAGGGGACATCGAGGATTGCGCGGTTGGGGAGCTCCTCTATGCAGCAAGGGAGGTGGAGAGGGGAGGGGAAGGTGGTGGCGCAATGGGGGGAGGAGATGGCGGGTGGCAGCTATGAGGTGGGAAGGGTGGAGAGGAGGGGAAATCCACGGTGCAGGGTGATCCGCCTCCGCCGCCGGCACCAGCGTAGGGTGACCCGCCGCCACCAGCGCAGGGTGACTTGCCTCCGTCACCGCCGGCGCCGGTTGATATGCCTCCGCCACCGTCGCTGGTGCGGGTTGATCCGCCCCTGCTACCGGCGCCAGCGGAGGGTGATCCACCCCCGCCGCCGGCCCCGGTTCTTCCTCCGCCGCCTCCGGCGCTGATCGCTCCGCCGACACTGGCATCGCGTGGGGGGATAACACTCGCCCCGGCTATGCCCCATTTCAGGAGGCCTTCTGCTGGGTATTCTCGTAGACACTAGCAAACTGTTAAGTTCTATTTGATTTGAGAGACTTACCCCTTTTTCATCTTCAAGGCGTCTACTTCGAGGTCTCCCGCTGGAGTCGACCAGGGCACCGTGGCAGCCGCAGCAGCAGCCGCAGCTGTACCGGCTGCGGTGGTCGAACACCAAGGCGGCCCTAGCGACCAACCGGTGGCCGTCGCGGGGGCAGCTGCTTTACTGCCCGGCGGCGGGATAGGCTTGTCGGCTACCCCGGAGGTTGCTAGCACCCCGATTCCCTTGGCGGATGCGGACGCTCTACTGGCCGCTCTTGGCGAGCTACACTCCCGCGTGAGCGGCCGCCTTGCAACAAGCAGGGAGAGGCTGAGGGAGGCCGTGGCGGAGAACTCCCGACTTCGCGCAGAGGCACTGGACTTGCGCGGTCGAGCGGAGAGGTCGGAGCGGAGCCTGCAGCAGGAGAGGGAGCAAGGAGCCCTCCGCGTCGAGGCGCTCACCCGAGAGCGCGATGAGGAGAGGGGCGAGCGCCTTCGAGCGGAGGCCGAGGTCACCTCCATGCTGCGCACTGCCTTTGACCGGATGGTGGCCAGCTTGGCTCCACTGGGGTTGGAGCAGCCGAACCCGGTCGAGCAGACGGCCCGGCACTATGCTTTCTGCATGAGCTGGATCTCCGACTTCCTCACCTTCCTGCCCAGCGCCTTGGCCACTCGGTCCAGCCAAGAAGGGCGGGCAGTCGCGGCGGCCACGGCGTCGTACGTGCTCGCCTACTGCGCTAGCCGGGACGCCAACTTCGACCCCCTGGTCGCCATCCAGGGGGTGGAAGGAGACTGGGCCTGCATCGAGGCGCAAGTCAGTAGCGCTGCCGAGCGGGTCGCCGATCAGCTCGAGATTGTCAACTCAGCACTGGAAGCCATGGCCGAGGATGTGGCACTTGAGCTGGACGTCGCCCTGGTGGAGGACCAGGAGGCCGCGGAAGCCGCGGAAGATGAAGATTGAGGACCTTCATTCCTTCATTTTGCTGTTTGTTTTGTCGCTCCTTGTAATGGACCTCTGCAAGTTAGGGTCTTATCTTATAAATACATGCATTTCCCTTTGCGCTTCTTATGTTTGGGTGCCTGTTCGCGCCTTCACTATGTGGGTTCTGGGCAAACAGAAAGGACAACGGCGCGCGTTAAGTGTTAGTCAGAGTGCGGGGCCCGGATCCCCTGTGCCGAATGTCGCTATCTCTGGACTTTAGGGCCATGTGAAATTAACCACTCTCGCGGTCTCTGGGGGCCAAATACTGGGCGAGGTGCGGCAGGGTGGTAGGCTTTCGGTAATGGTGTTTGAATCGCCGGTTCTCACGGGAACACCCTGAGCGTCATGGCCGTGTTGAAAACCATGCCAAACCAGCCATCCGAACCCCTATTCCCGTACACCACGCTCACCCAGCGGGCCGACTTTTACCGTCGAGAACTCAGAGAGCCTTAAGCTACTGAGGGCGATTACGTGGACACGTCCATCAGGTCGCAAGCCAGAGAAAAAAGAACAAAAGTGATAACTGCTTTTGACTAAGAAACTGGATATAGGATTAGACAGAGGCTTCCCCCGACCAGCCTCGGAGAGGAGAGCTTAACTTGGCTGGTCGAGGCGCGCAGCTCTGTACTTACAGCCTTCTTAGGGATAGAATTTGCGTAGAAGCTCTATGTTTTGCGAGTTTGCCAACTCCTCCCCATCCTCAGTGGCCAACCTGACCGCCCCGGGGCGAGAGACTGCGACCACCTTAAAGGGGCCCTCCCACTGGGGAGACAGTTTGTGCAACCCGGCATGCGTCTGAATTCTGCGCAAGACCAGGTCGCCCACTACCAGTGTTCTCTAGCTGACCCGAGCGGCGTGGTACCGCCTGAGGCTTTGCTGGTACCGGGCAGAGCGCAAGGCCGCGCGATCCCGTACTTCTTCCAGGAGGTTGACGTCCTCTCGCCGTAGATCTTCCTGGGTTTCCTCAGTGAACGCCGCCACACGCAGTGACCCCAGGGCCAGTTCCGAGGGTAGGACCGCCTCCGCGCCATAAACCAAGAAAAAGGGGGTTTCCCCGGTGGCCCGGCTAGGGGTAGTACGCAGCGACCACAACACTGCCGGGAGTTCTTCAGTCCACTGGGCCCCGCGCTTGTGGAGGTGATCAAACGCCCTGGTCTTGAGGCCCTTCAGCACCACCGCATTGGCACGCTCAACTTGTCCGTTACTCCTTGGGTGGGCTACCGAGGCAAAGCAGACCTTGGTGCCCATCTTTTCGCAGAAATCCAAGAAAGCGGTACTGGTGAACTGTGTGCCGTTGTCAGTGATGATGCGGTTGGCAACCCCGAAGCGGGTGAAGATTCCTCGCATGAACTTGATCGCATCAGCGGCTGTAATCGTCCTCACAGCCTCGGCTTTCACCCATTTGGTGAACTTGTCGATGGCGACGAACAGATGGGTGTAGCCCCCTGTGGCCTGCGGGAACGGGCCCAGGATATCCAGCCCCCAGACCGCGTAGGGCCAGGAGAGCGGGATAGTTTGCAGAGCCTGGGCTGGTCGGTGGATCTGCTTGGCGTGGAACTGGCACGCCTCGCACCTCCTCACCAGCTCGCAAGCATCCTGGAGGGCGGTTGGCCAATAGAACCCTTGGCGGAAAGCTTTTCCCACCATCGTTCGACTGGACATATGGCTCCCGCACACGCGTCCGTGGATATCAGATAGCAGGATGCTCCCCTCTTCCCGAGTGATGCACTTCAGAAGAATTCCGTTTTTACCCTGGCGGTAAAGGTCCCCGCCCACCAGGGTATAGCACTTGGCCCTTCGTGGTATCTTCTCTGCTGACGCATCATTGTCGGGGCACACTTGATCCCGCAGGTAGGCCAGGATCGGATCCATCCATGTGCCTTCCCGGTCAAGTGTGGCGACCACAGGGTAATCGTCCGGGTACTCCGCCTGGCCTGGCGTTTCTGTCGGTACCGCTTTCCCCTCCAGAATGAGGGCCGAAGCAGCGCAACCATCGTCCCCACCAGAAACAGGGGCTGCGATGGACGGTTGCGGAAGCCTTTCTTCAAAGACTCCGACCGGAACAGCAGACCTTGTCAAGGCGAGCTGCGCGAGCTCATCCGCCAAGTAATTGTCGCGCCGGGGGATATGGGTATACCCCAGCCCGTCGAAATGTCGCTCCATCTTTGTGACCTCTGCCAAGTATTCCGCCATGACAGGATCAGAGCAGGAGAACTCCTTTCTCGCTTGGTTGACGACTAGCAATGAATCGCCCTTGACTTGTAGACACCGCACACCGATGGCCGCGGCCGCACACCTTCATAATAATTGGGCCCCCAGGCCCAGGGATCTTCCTCATCATATAGGCATAGTGTGTGGCCGCCATGAACTTGACCAGAGCTGGCCGGCCAAGTAACGCATTGTAGGGGAGGTCAAAGTACGCAATCTCAAAGTTGATTTTCTCTGTCCGAAAGTTCTCCGCACTTCCGAACATGACATGCAACTGGACCTGCCCCAGAGGTGTCAAGCCCACTCCAGGGGCGACTCCGTAGAAGAGGGGGGCCGGACGCAACTCCACATAGGGAATTTGGAGTGCCTTGAACGCCCCCACAGACATGAGGTTGATGGAACTCCCTCCATCCACCAGCACCCGCCCGAGTCTCGCATTTCGGACCGTGGGGGAAACCATGATCGGGAGATGGCCCGGGCCAGCGGTGCTCTCCGGGTGCTCGGCCTGACTGAAGGTGCTCTCCGGGGGATCGTGTTTCGGTAGTGGCTGAACCGCCGGATAAACACCCTCAGGGACTCCCCCTTTGTCTGCTCCAGGGCGTGGAGGTCGTCCTCCACACCCGGCTGAGTGTAGGAGCCCTGGAAGTTGGCGACAAAGATGTTGCGCAATCCCTCCCACGAGTGCACGGAGCCCCGCGGGAGGTTCAACAGCCAGGAGCGGGCAGAGCCCATTAGTGATGTCGGGAGGTAGTTGGCCATGATCTTCTCAGACCCTCCCGCGGCACGCACCACCGTGGTATAGATCTACAGGAACTCCTCCGGGTTGGTGGTACCATCGTACTTCTCGATGGACGCAGGGCGGAATCTCTCCAGCCACGCAGCTTGGCGTAGGCGAAGGGAAAACGCCTGACATCCCACGTTGTAGGGGGAGCAGCGCCGCTCGCCCGCCCCTCGTCCCCGAGATGGGGTCGAGGGGTGTAATATCCCGAGTATTTTTATACTCGAAGCACTGTACCATTGTACACAAGCATTGTTCAATAATACATCAAGTTTGTGTATTTCTGTATTTTGAGCTGAGTAGACTCGACTGGGATCCAAAAGAACCCTTCAACTTAATTAAACTCACTCAAAATCAAATTGAGTTCAGTTGCAGTTTGTAATTGTCCTTTTGGACAAATTGGAAATTTAGGAAATTAAATGTCTAAAAGTCCTCAAAAACTATCCAAAATATCTTAGAAGTATTCAAAATTAGCTTTAGATGTTTGAATCTTCAAGTTTTGGCATTGGACCAAAATGCCCTTCATAAGTGCATAGTGTCTATACATGTGCCAACTCATTTCCAAGCCTCCCCAAACCAGCCATTCCTCTCCCAAACCGTGAGAGCTCAAGAGAAGGAGGCCCCAAGCCCTAGAGCACCAAATCCAGTCATTCGGAGGCGATTCGACCGGCAGAAGCTGATTTGGAGGCAAGATTCGACGTCCTCATCGCGATCTCCACCTCCTGCACCCTCTCAAGTGAGTATTTCGCCGAGGTTCATCGACGCTTCTTGAGCTCCCGTGGTGCTTTTGCAATCCGACTTGATTTCTTGGCTCCCGGACTTCCCTCTTCTTGTAGCTACGACTCTCCCCTTCGTAGCTTCGCGTTTCGTCAAGTTCCCTCAAGCCCTAGCCTAGGTCATATCTAGGTGCCATGCATTCGACACATGGCATGGTAATTCTGCTTTAAAATCTAGACTCAGGTCGTCGTTAGGCTCCTTTAAACCTATAGTCGACCTAGCTTTTGATCACCTTCATGTTCGCTCAAACCCATCGCTAGGTCTTCGATTTGTCGGAGTTCTAGTGGTGCATAGCATGTATAGACTGTTCCAATAGCAATTCTGGTGGCTAGAGTCGCCACCGGGGGAATCAGAATTCAATTTCACAAAGCCAAAATTTATTTTATTCGTCTAGGTGTTAATTATTTTTACGAAATACCAAAGGTCCGTAGCATGTAACGATAGCTCCGTTAGCTCTTCTGATAGCCCTGATCGCGATCAGAAGAGTCAGAATTCCATTTTGTCAAATCCTGCTGCAAGTTGTCAGCTCTAGGTCACTTTGTTTTTGGAAATTTGTAGAAGTCTGGTGAACAAATGGATAGTCTGGATAGCCTCCTTGCGAGGTGAAACCTCGATTAGCAAAGTCGAAATTCAGTTTCGGCAATTTCTCAATGCACTTTGCAGCTCTAGGTCTCTTTTATTTTTATAAAATCCTAGAGCTCCGAGGCATGTAATGACTGCGCCATTAGTTCTCTTAGAGGCTAGAAAAGCAGTTAGAATCGCTAGATTTGCATTTTGCTAGCCCGCATTTTATTTTGTTCCTCGAGATCCAGTTATTTTTGTAAAGTGCCAAGGGCCTGTAGCACGCATGGTCAGCACTATCAGCTCTCCCGGTGCTTGTAAACGAGCTCAGAAGGGTTGGTTTTGCATTTTCCTAGCTCCCATTTTATTTTAGTGATCATAGTAACCGAAGCCATTTAATGAGTTTTTGCTTCGTTTAGCTTCGTTTAGCTTCGTTTAAGGTCACTAAGGTCGATAGCATGCTTCACGTATGCTTTAGATCGCATTCAAGCCGCTTTTCGGACTTTCCCGTTTCTCGGGTGTTTGCCGAGTTTAAGCGGGCAATTGAGCAAAAGTCCAACTAAATTAAGTCAACTATGTTGGGGAATAGCTCCGACGGGTCGTAAGTATCCCTAAGCAACTAGCCGAGGGCTTAAAACAAGGCTTGCGGCATTCTTAGTCAAAATGGCCCTTTTGGGTGATTTGACTCGATTTCAAGCCATTTGGCCATTTTGGCCATTTTCCACATTTTAGTGCTTCTTTGCCAGTTAGCTATCGGAATAAGTCATTTAGGATCATTTAAGCCTAGTGAAGTCGAAAACGTGCTTCTCGCGCAAGTGGAATCGCGTTTGAGCCATTTTCGGACTTTATGCGATCGAAGGCGCATTTATCGAGACAAATTACGCTTTTGATCCAAATTCAATGTAGGTTAAGTGAATTTCAGTGGGGTAAGGCCTAGATAGGTCCTAAATGTCCTAAACTACCTATTAGTAAGCCCTAAATAAGTCGCCGCTTCATTTATTGCGTTTTGCACCTTTTTGCCATTTTGGGCGAAAACGGCCGTTTTTAGCCGTTTTGGTCATTATGGCCGTTTTTGAAGATTTAAAGCAAATTGCATTTCTACCGAGCGTTTTAGTTACGTAATGAGTGTTTGAATCCGTATCGGGAACCCACGCGCGGATTCGATCGCGTTTGGACTCAATACAGACTCAAAACGATTTTTGTCGGTAATTACTCCGCGGTTTTGTGTTTTGATTCAATTTTGGTCAATTTCATTAGGAATTGCTTTACAACCGATACAACTAAGTCCTAAATATCTTGCTTTAGCTTGTTGCGAAGTCGGAAAATCATTTCGCGCAAAAATCCGCAAAAGTGGTATTTGGCGGATTTCCGTCGAAACGATCGTTTTCGGCCGTTTCGGAAAAATTGTCGTTTTAGCTCCCGGTTGATCGTTTTAGTACCAAACGAGTTCCACTAAGTTCCTTTAGGTCTATTATACCTATTTTTAGGTATTTAACCAAATTTTGTTGTATTTTTCTTCAGTTTATATATTTTTATTCACAGAGGGTAGAAACCGCCGTAATTGTCGCAATTTCGCCGCTTTTCTCATTTTTCTTTTCTTTCTCTCTGAGCACTTGTTTGAGTCTTATTTGATGTTAAGTTGATGTTTATGCACTTAATTCTCTTTTTCGCTAATTTATTTCGCTTTAGTCGCTTTTTCTGCTTTTGCTCGCTTAGAGGCTAGCGAGTCGATTCGTGATCAAGCACTCCTGAAATCATCCCGGACATCACCGAAGAGCAACAACAAGGCAAGCACCTCCTTTGAACATATTGATCCCATATTTCACGATGTTTACTTTGATTTCTCAAACTATATGCATTGTTTAAATTCAATAAATTGCTAGATTGTGGGAATGGTAGATATACCCTGATTTGGTGGATTTCCTCAATTTAATTCCCTCGAATCCCTTGACAACCTTAAGTAGGGTTAGACAATTAAATAAATTGTCAATTGGGTATAAACGAATCTAGTAACTGCACATGCTTAGACAATGCAATAGGAGTGAGTCTGAAAATCAGTCATTTACCAAACACTCAAAACTATGGATTATGGTAATTGGTTTTGAAAATGTGACTTGTGAAAGTACTTTGGTAAATGTGGAATTTCTAGTCGGTAATTAGACTTGGCGGGAGGTATATTATGTGCTAGTTACATTGGTGGCGAGTGGTTGGCTAGTTAAGTGGAGTTCCCCGCTTGAGTCACTAGGCAAAAACTATAAGGACTGAACTTGAGACGCTTTCTGAATGAACGCAGCGCAACCACGCAAGCTGGTATGGGACAGTCTATTCTAGTACCTGAAGTGTGAGGGGTTAGCTGTGTTTGTTGGTAGGCCGAAGAGTGGACGATCTTCCACGTAGAGCACGCCAAAGACGGTGTATGTTTTTAAAAACCACCTGGTTGTACCCTTGTGTGCATAGCCGGTAGATGCGGCGTGGTAGATCCTCCGATTCATAAAATGATACAACGGCGTACGCCATGCTATGGGAAATGCCGCAGATGCGTATTTTGGCCGCCGTCACAAGGTTTCTTCTCCGGTGGCTCCCTTCGTGTGGAGTTGGCCTCTTTCGCCATAGCAGGGGTTTTCGTCGCCGGGTCTTTGGGGTGTGGCTAAACCCTTAACGATGGGAATGAATAGTTCATTCTTGCATATTGGGTACCTCTCAGATCGCGTGTATCCTGGCCGACAGGAGTGCAATTATGAATTGTGTTTGGGTAAAGTGTGCAAACTCTGCAGAGTCTTAAAACAAATCTAATCGATTAGCCGTGCTCACGGTTAAGAGCAACTCTTCGATTAATGGATCGAGTATAGTATTTGTTTTGGTTTCAAAATAAAAAGTTACTTGAGTCTAGCTAAAGGTATTTGGTTCGGTATGGTACTTGGTGGATTTATGTATATATGGATGTCGTTTCGTATCCCACCGCGATCATGGATGATGGCAATGAGAAGCTCAAATGTTACATATGTCAGTAAATATGTTTTATTCAAACTTTGTCTTTTACATTATGTACTACTTTTCGATGAACTGCTTCAATCGCCGCCGCAACAGACCTAGTGTAGCAGCCATTTCATTTGTATCGGCTTGCATTTAATTATATTTCCATACACTAAAGTCTTGCGAGTACATACGTGTACTCACCGTCTTTGTTGCTAACCTTTTTCCCAGAGGAAGGTATTGATGATGTCCTGGATGATGGCGAGCCTCACTTCGTGAGCTTTGTGGCTTCGTGAGCCCTTCCTCCAGTCAGTAGCCTTAGGATTGGTGGGCCAGCTGCGCTGGTTGTGTTTCTTTTGGGTTTCCGCTGTCGTACTTCTTCTTTTGGCCTGTATTATATTTCTGCAAGTTATACACCCAGTTATGTAAATTAAATTGCTTCTGTGCTTTGATATTCGCGTTGTTGGTATGCGATACTGGGCTACTGATCCAGGGAACTAGTATCTGGTGCGTACAGGTACCGGGTTTGAAGCTAGGATTTCGATTGTAGTGATCGAAATTTTTAGGTTCAGATTTCCGGTACCGAGAACCCTGTTGCTATACGGTGCCGTACACTACAGTAGACGGTATACAGTACGGTATAGGAAGAGGGGCTCTCACAAGGGGTGCGAGTCTACGCTCTCCCTGGACTCGGGGAGCGAGGTCTCCCCTCGTCCGCTTGACATCGGATGGTCCCCGCGGTGCTGTCCGAGTGCACGACGCCCCCGAATGACGTCGCGCAAGTCAGCACCGCGCTGAGACCTCCTTTCGTCCAAGCAGGCCCTCAGATCCCCTCGGCTCCCCGTCGACTCGGGGGAACCACGGGAGGAATTGGGGGCACGTGCACGTCCCCCTGCACCCGAGGGGGCTGCAACTCGCGCACCCTTTCCTTTGTCCCGGCCTTCGCGACCGGAAAGAGTTGTGGCCGTGCGGCTAGAGGCTTGCGCGTCGACCGCACGCGTGCCTCGCCGCCCGACGCCAGAAGCCCCCAGCTGATTCGCCGCCTCCACTTGCTGTTGGGCGGCGTCCACTAGGCGGGCGATGTCCCGCAGCCATGGGGCGGCGGGAGTTTCGCCCCCTAGTGCAATCGGGGGGTGGTCGAGGCGCAGCCAGGCTGTGACACCACGGAGTGTCGTGACCTTATTTAATGTGCATGATGAGGCCAAAAACATTATGAAATATGAAATCGGAGTTTAAAAACTATACGGTATGATGTTTAATCGCATTTCAGGGCCGATATCGGGAGTTTGGGCCCTTCCAGGGAAGTTTGGGCCTAAGGGGGGACAAGTCGTGGGCTTTTGTGGAAGGGGTAGGGGCCCATGAGGGAGGAGGGACCAGGCTAAGGGGGCTTGGGGCGCCCCCTCCCTGCCCTAGCCGCCCCCCACATGCCCCCTCCCTCCCCTTGTGGCGCCTCCCCTAGCCGCCACCCCCATTACCATGCGCCCCCTCCTACCTCCTCCCCATTGCACCACCACCCCTCCACCACCTCTCCTCCACCCCTTGATGCCCTAGGGTAGCCTCTCCACTCCTGCACCTCGAAGATCCATCCATTGGAGCGAGGAGCGAGGAGCGTTCCGGGAGGAGATCTATTGGGTTTTCGTGCGTCGGGCGAAGGTATGGCCATGGGACTCCTTGGGGATGGGATAGGTACTGTTCTAAGGGTCATTATCATGTTTTTAGATCAATTGGTGGTTCTGGAATTGAGTAGATTAGATTAGATCTAGAAATTGCCACATTCTCTGTTTTGGACAGCATGAGCAGTCGACCTAGGGTTCGGTTTTTCGCCAATTTAGAATCCAAATTTGGACGTTCGTCTGTTGAAGAAGTTGTAGGTAATTTCAATATCTTTCTGTGGGTATAAAGAACGTCCAATTCCGCCAAGCCGTTTGAAAGTTATGGCTGTTTTACCGAGCGTGTTAAAATCTGTGATGTGATTGGAACAAATCACGGTATTCTATAGATTAAACCACTTTAGAGTCCGAATCAGTCTTTCCGTATACTTAGAAAAAGTTGGGAAATTTCCTAAGCTACGCGAGGATGTACTCGTTCAATTGATTCGTAGTCCCAGAACAAAAGTTATGCCATTTGGAAGGCTGCTGTCCCGACGGGACAAAACCTCTATTTTTGGGTGTTGCGAGTAGTTGGCAATGTCGCGGTAGATGAGGGTTTACGTACTGTTTTGTGGACATGATTGTGAGTGTGTAGTCCCCATGTGCAGGTGGTGCGACCCTGGGAGTGCCTTCTACTTCTCGCCAATCCGTCGCCCGTGGTGGTGGCAAGTGTATTGGAATGGGTAGCGGGTTGTAGTTTGTTTGATTGATTGAGATTGAAATTTGAATATATGATATGTTCACATGCCATGCTTTAATGTTTGCCACTGATATGATGAATATGTTTATTATGTGATGATGCCATCTTTTAATCTTAAAGTTATCCATGATGATGCCATGTGTTAATGTACAAGTTATTCATGATGTTGGCATATTTGCATACATTGCAAGATACATGGCCCGGGCGGTGAGAAAGTCATAACTAGTCCGGGGAAGGTCGGTGAGAAAGTTATGACTATTCCGGAGAGCCAATGAGTAAGTCCTTGTAACACCCCGGCATTTAATATGCCTGAATGCTACCAAACATAAGCTAAACAACATCTAAATACCACAATTAAACATAAATTCTAGCAAAGGCGCATATGCCAAAAACCGAGATTTCGGCAGCATCTCCTTTGTTTTATCATGATTTGAACAATAGCAAAATATCACATGATATATCATAACGGAAAACATCCAAGGCAGCATCAATGGGTAATATAGCAGCAATTTAAGTCTACCAAAATGGAATTAACCTTCTCATAACCTAATACGAAGTGAAGGATGTAATCAAGCATACGAACAAATTATAATCCTAGTTTCATCCCACTAGAATCATGATCTCAACTCTGAAGGGTAATTATAGTCTAAATGTGTGGGAAATTATGTGATGAAGTGCCGCTATGCCCTTTTCCCGTATGCCGGTGTCAACGTACCTAAAAACAACATAAAACACAAGCGTGAGTTCATCACTCAGCAAGTATATTGCAATGGACAACAAGAACAATAACATGGCAATAATGTCTCACATCATGTATATCATCTCATTCATGAACACATAACATTATCATCATCATTATGTATGCAATGCAATGCAATGCTCATGTCTCCTTGGAAACTCATACCGGTATGGTTGAGTACACACCCGTCGGTGTGCACCCTCTCCCCCCTTCCATCCCGAAGATGGAGGGTGCCTACTCCTCGCTTCCAAACACCACGTGTATGGAATCACGATGTAGGACTTACTCAATGGCTCTCCGGATTAGTCATAACTTTCTCACCGACCTTCCCCGGACTAGTTATGACTTTCTCACCGCCCGGGCCATGTAACATGCCATGTATGCAATTATGCCAACATCATATTTAACTCGTATATTAACACATGGCATCATAACATAATAAACATGCTCATAATATCATTGGCAATCATTAAAGCATGGCAAGTGATCATATATCATGTAGTTAACTTCATCTATTCTCAACAAACAACCTAAAAATCGCTATCCATTACAACACACTTGCCTCAACCACGGGCAACGGATAGGCGGGAAGTAGAAGGCACTCCCGGGGTCGCACCACCTGCACATAGGCATCACATACTCACAATCAAGTCCACAAAACAGTACGCAAACCCTCATCTACCCAGACATTGCCAACTACTCGCAAAACCTAAAAACAGAGGTTCTGTCCCGTCGGGACAGCAGCCTTCCAAAAGGCATAACTTGAGTTCTATGACTCTGAATCAATTAAATAAGTACATCCTCGCGTATCTTAGGAAATTTCCCAACTTTTTATAGTTATAGTGGTGGCGCCGTGATGGCACTATGGGTGTCCCGATCTTTCGATGAGAAACACACGATCGATTTGTTAGAGTCGACTTTGACGATCCGACTACACCGTACGACGGCGATGCGCCTTAGCAATCGCTAAACCAACTCCAGCGGGTTATTGATCTTGCCGTGGGCACGATCAACCTGAACACGAAGTTCAATTCCTGCAAGCAACCGAAGAACAAGCAAGAACAATAGGATAAGCAATCTGAAATTGCGGATAAAACTGGAAGCGAAACAAAGTGGAGTCTTATTGACGATCTTGACAAGGTGGCTGTCCAAAGACAACTCGCAGGATCAAGTTTGCACTTGGCTAAACTAATCAAATAAAACCCAAAACCCTAAGGAGCCGATGTCTGGCTATTTATAAGAGGTAGGGGCGTGGGAAACACGTCCAAAGCAGTAGGATACCAACTACAACTCTATTACAAGGCCCAAAGCCCACGTCTTCTCGATTTGGAAAAGTGACGCCAATTGTTTTGCAGATTCCCGTTGACTCGGACGGAATTTGGGGATGGGATCGGATCCGTTGGAAAGAGGACGTCGAAACCTTTCAAACCAGTACTCATAGACCCCAAACACCCTTGTGGATCAAAAGTTATGGTCGTTTTAAGTTGGTGCTGTCCCGGAGGCCGAATCCGAGTATAACTTGTGCACCGGAAGAATTGGCTTCATGCTTGACATTTGGGAGTCCTTCTCCTTGGTTCCTAAGGACAATAAAATCATTACAAGGATTAAATAGCATTCCATTCATTAAATTATTTGTATGCAACCCGAGGAACGCATTCACCTGGTAATTGAATTGACGTGCGCGAGCTCGAGTAATTGGCCCTTGTATGACATTGTTGGTTTTCATTGGGTTTGTAGGTATGGTCGTATCCATGGTAGTGATGTCCTCATCATATAGGGAAAGACTGATTCGGACTCTAAAGTTGTTTAATCTACAGAATACCGTGATCTGTTCCAATCACATCACAGATTTTAACATGCTCGGTAAAACAGTTATAACTTTCAAAAGGATGATCGGAATTTAACGTTCTTTATGTCCACTGAAAGATAATTAAATTACCTACAACTTCTTCAACAGGCGGCCGACCAAATTCCAAATCTAAATTGGCGAAAAAGTGAACCCTAGGTCGACTGCTCATGCTGTCCCAAAACAGAAACGTGGCAACATCTAGATCTAATCCAATCTACTCATGTCCAGCACCACCAATTGATCTAAAATCATGATAAAAACCCTTAGAACAGTACCTAGCCCAACCCCAAGGAGTCCCATGGCCATATCTTCGCCCGACGACCGAAATCCCAACGAAACTCCTCCCAGATCGCTCCTCGCTCCACGCTCCTCGCTCCTCGCTCCAATGGATGGATCCACGAGGTGCAGGGGTGGGGAGGCAACCCTAGGGTAGCAAGGGGGTGGAGGAGAGGTGGTGGAGAGGTGGGGTGGCAAGGGGGCAAGGGGGGGTGCGCACGACCCAAGGGGAGTGGAGGGGAGGGGCGGCTAGGACCAAGGGAGGGGGGAGGGCGCCCAAAGGGGTGGTGGGGCGCAAGGGGCAAGGGGGAGGCCTTTTACCAGCCCTCACTCATAATCCTAATCCTAAATGGATTCCCACTCCATCCCACCAAAGCCCACAACCCCCTCTTTTAGGCCCAAACTCTCCAGGGAAGGCCCAAAACCCCGGAAACGGCCCGGAAACACTATTAACCCTCAAACCCTATGATTTTAACCTTAATACCATATTTCAAAATGTTTTTAACCTCATCATTCACATTTTATAAGGTTACGACACTCCGTGGTGTCACATCACTTCATAAGGCCCAAAAACGCGAGTAAACCTCAAGTCGAAAGGTTTTATTCTCTAATTTCACATTTTATAATATCACACCATACCGTAGTATCACATTCTTCCCCCCTTCAACAGGATTCGACCTCGAATCTGAAGGACGCCAAAATCAACAACAAAATCCCCAAGGGACAAAAGACTTCTCTGCAGCACAAAACATCCGCACGAAAACTCAAACCGGAACAAACAACAAGCGAGTTCTCAAAATCAACACTTCACGAGAAAAGTAATGATCTAACTCAACTAAGGGCAACCTCTCACAGGTCGACCTTCACTTCCATTCCCGAACAGAATCTGCGTTTCAACCACAAAGGGCTCCAAATTACTATCTACTCCCTAAGGAGCCCCAACACAATACAACCAAAAGCTTCACAACAAATTCTTTCTCTTATTATCTTCCCCAATACTTATAAATAAGGTTTATGATGCTTACGAAAAGACATCCCACGAAGACTAAGTCAGCAAGATCCCCATTGACCAACATAACAAATAACATCATATTCTAGATTTGAAACAAGTGCTCCAACAAAACTTTCAGCGTGACCAACCAATAACTTTCATACCACCTATATGTAAACGTCTCGACAATCGAAAATTATTCAGTTTAACAAGCGACTTCAACATGTAAATATTATCTCCACAAGACAAGGTTCGTAAATATGATTCTACGACATACATTCATTAAGGATGAAATTGTACATCATGTTAATTATCCAAAGCTCACTCCATCGCAACATGTTAAAATTTTCCTCTATTTTAACCATGGTTTTCAACAAATAATCCAAACCATTACCACCACTACTTATTCATCAATAACAACAAACGGGCATAATCATTAACCAACCACATTACTTTTAGCTACCCTATACATAGGTGATAACCAAATTACCACCACACAACATACTCCAACTATTTAAAATAAATTGAATACTAGCATTGAAGGGACACAACTGCATACTTCCAAATATACTAGTAGTTTGCAACAACGTAAATAGCAACTCTAATCAACTTCCAAATTAAAGTCACTAGGCAACACGATTAAATTCTTCTATTACTCCATTAGATTAGAACATCTTTAAACAACCAGCAAAGTTTCTTTAACGGTAACAGCAGTCTACATCATCTTAATGTTTTAATTATGCATCAGGGTTTAGAACTTTTAAACATTATCGGGGGTCATAAGCACTTTTATAACAAAGCAACAGATTCTAAGCATGTACATTAACACATTTAATCATTCTCACTAAGAGTAAACTACAACACTAGTAGTCTAGTTATTCTCAAGCTAGAGATATTAATCACATTAAATTGATTCAACTCAAAATTTAACTTAGCAACACATCAATCCATAAACCACATTGTTACCTACTACATAACATGCTAAACATCAATTCTTACTAGGGACAAACAATTTCAGTCAAAATACTACTTACTTTGTTTGCAGCATTTTAGTTTTAAAACTCATCCCAAATTCATAAGGAAACTTGACTCTCAAAATTGCAATGAGACAAACCCAAACTTGATCATACAAAAGGAATTTTCCAAAACACTTTTAGATCTCAAAGACTCCCACAGGAGGGAACCAAGCGATCAAATAAACCGTTGCAATTAAAACCTTAACACCAAACCCCAAACTTTCACGAAACAAGAAGGGTTCTTCAAAGATGATTTCTTAAACCAACAAAATAACAAAATCAAACACCACATACTCCTACAAACCCACAGAACTTCAGCCCTGATAGCCAGGTCTGGCACAACTCCGTAATAACTCCTTTAACCTCAGAGAAAGACAAACACAGGAATAAATTGAATGCTTCTCTTCCCCATAAGGCAACCAACAAACTAGGCATCAAAACTGGAAGGGCAACCAAAGGAAGCGCAACACTAGACTCTTTTTCTTCGTCTTCACCCAAGGAAGACAAAACCACAAACCGCCTATGGATCAATCCGCGAAAAACCAATACCAAACACTTTCCTTTTGGTTTCCATCACTAAAACCAAGAAGGCCAACAAAGACCGACCACAGAACGATAAAGAACATCCGAAGGAATCCACCACCAAACACTTCTATTTGACTCCAGTTAACTACCCCATCTACGACAGAAAGGGTAAGCACTCTTCCCCTACAGGGGTTAACAGTTCTTCGGTGATGGCGCTAACCGGCCACACCGTCAAACCTCACCATTACTATGAACAAAAAGAGAGGTGACCGAAACCCTTCGGCACCACAACCCCACTCTATCACCACAACAAGCACAATTAAATCATTTATCTTATTGACACATCAACATGCATTGTCAAATGAAGCATTCAATATCAAAGCTTAAATACAACATTTAAGCGTAAGGAAACGATACCCATACCCTTTTCCTACTGTGCATCCATTGTGTGTCAAATTTTAGATTAGTTATACCACTTTTGCAAGTTTTAATGCTGCTATCCTATAACAAAATTTTAGTTAAAACCTAGGCCATGTTTCTAAGTTATTCCACATCACATTTTTAGTTGTACCCTCTAGCATGACACTAAAAATACACATTCCAAGGACCTACAGCCCGCTCTGATACCAACTGTAACACCCCGGCATTTAATATGCCTGAATGCTACCAAACATAAGCTAAACAACATCTAAATACAACAATTGAACATAAATTCCAGCAAAGGCGCATATGCTAAAAACCGAGATTTCAGCAGCATCTCCTTTGTTTTATCATGATTTGAACAATAGCAAAATATCACATGATATATCATAACGGAAAACATCCAAGGCAGCATCAATGGGTAATATAGCAGCAATTTAAGTCTACCAAAATGGAATTAACCATCTCATAACCCAATACGAAGTGAAGGATGTAATCAAGCATACGAACAAATTATAATCCTAGTTTCATCCCACTAGAATCATGATCTCAACTCTGAAAGGTAATTATCGTCTAAATGTGTGGGAAATTATGTGATGAAGTGCCGCTAAGCCCTTTTCCCGCATGCCGGTGTCAACGTACCTAAAAACAACATAAAACACAAGCGTGAGTTCATCACTTAGCAAGTATATTGCAATGGACAACAAGAACAATAACATGGCAATAATGTCTCACATCATGTATATCATCTCATTCATGAACACATAACATTATCATCATCATTATGTATGCAATGCAATGCAATGCTCATGTCTCCTTGGAAACTGTAACACCCCGGCATTTAATATGCCTGAATGCTACCAAACATAAACTAAACAACATCTAAATACCACAATTAAACATAAATTCCAGCAAAGGCGCACATGCTAAAAACCGAGATTTCGGCAGCATCTCCTTTGTTTTAACATGAATTAACACAATATCAATATCATGGCAAGATATGTCATAGCACACGACAAATAAAACATCAACATAAATGGATATATCATCAAATTACGCCAATAAAAGCATGCTCAACCACTTCATAAGCTATAACCAAGCAAATAAGGAATCACAAGCTTGCTAAATTAAACCCTACATTGAGTTTATGGCACAACTCTTAATATCATGTCTCCAAGTGATTAATTATGGACTATGATGGTGGAGCTACGTGTAGAAGTGTAGCTAGACCCCTTTTTCCCGCATGCCGATCTCAAAGTACCTAAAAACAACATAAAACACAAGCGTGAGTTCGAAAACTCAGCAAGCATATTGTAATGGACAACAAGATCATTTACAAGACAATAATACCTTACATCACATATAACATCTCATACTTGAGCACATAACAACATCATCATCATTAAATATGTATTGCAATGCAATGCAATGCTATGCTCATATCTCATTGGAAACTCATACCGGTATGGTTGAGTACACACCCGTCGGTGTGCACCCTCTCCCCCCTTCCATCCCGAAGATGGAGGGTGCCTACTCCTCGCTTCCAAACACCACGTGGATGGAATCACGATGTAGGACTTACTCAATGGCTTTCCGGATTAGTCATAACTTTCTCACCGACCTTCCCGGACTAGTTATGACTTTCTCACCGTCCGAGCCATGTAACATGCCATGTATGCATTTATGCCAACATCATATTTAACTCACATATTAACACATGGCATCATAACATATTAAACATGCTCATCATATCATTGGCAATCATAAAAGCATGGCAAGTGATCATATATCATGTAGTCAATTCCATCTATTCTCAACAAGCAACCTACAAATCGCTATCCATCACAACACACTTGCCTCAACCACGTGCAACGGATTGGCGGGAAGTAGAGGGCACTCCCGGGGTCGCACCACCTGCACATAGGTACCACACGCTCACAAACATAACCACAAAACAGTACGCAAACCCTCATGTACCCCGACATTGCCATCTACTCGCAAAACCTAAACACAGAGGTTCTGTCCCGGCGGGACAGCAGCCTTGCAAAAGGCATAACTTGAGTTCTGCGACTCCGAATCAATTAAATGAGTACATCCTCGCGTAGCTTAGGAAATTTCCCAACTTTCTCTAGGTATATGGAAAGACTGATTCGGACAATAAAGTCGTCTAATCTACAGATTACCGTGATCTGTTCCAATTACGTCACAGATTTTAACACGCTAGGTAAAATAGACATAACTTTCAAACGGCTGATCGGAATTTAACGTGCTTTATGTCCATGGAAAGATAATTAAATTATATACAACTTATTCAACATCCGTACGGACAGACTCGGATTCTAAATCGACGAAAACTCGAACCCTAGCCCGACTGCTCATGCTGTCCCAAAACAGAAACGTGGCAACATCTAGATCTAACCCAAATTACTCCAATCCAGCACCTCCAATTGATCTAAAAACTTGATAAACACCTTAATAACAGTACCTAGATCAATCCCCAGGGTTCCCATGGTCATACCTTTGCCCGACGCACGAAAACTCCAATAGATCTCCTCGCTCTTCGCTCCTCGCTCCTCGCACCTCGCTCCTCGCTCCTCGCTCCTCGGATGGATCCATGAGGATGCAGGGGTGGGGAGGCCACCCTAGGGAAGCAAGGGGTGGAGGAGAGGTGGTGGAGAGGTGGGGAGCAATGGGGCAAGGGAGGGGGAGGCGCACGGCCAAGGGAGGAGGGAGGCGGCTAGGGCAAGGGCAAGTGGGGGGAAGGGCGCACAAGGGGCAGGGGTGAACGCCCAAGGGCTGGTGGGGAGCCCTTTTACCAGCCCCCACACCCAATCCTAGTCCGTTACGGAGACCTACTCCATCCCACCAAAGCCCACTTAAGGCCCAAACTCCCCCGGGAAGGCCCAAAACCCCGAAAACGGCCCGGAAACGTTATTAACCTCCATACCTTATGGTTTTAACCTGTCATACCATATTTCATAAAGTTTTTGACCTTAACATGCACCATTTAAAAGGTTACGACACTCCGTGGTGACACATCACTTCAAACGGCCCAAAAACGCGAGTAAACCTCAAGCCGAAAGGTTTTATTCTCTAATTTCACATTCTATAATGTCACACCATACCGTAGTGTCACATTCTCCCCCCCTTCAACAGGATTTGACCTCGAATCCGAAGGACGCCAAAATCAATGACAAAATCCCCAAGGGACAAACGGCTTCTCTGCAGCACAAAACATTCACACAACGACTAAAACCGGAACAAACAACAAACGAGTTCCCAAAACCAACACATAGAGAAAAAGTGTTGATCTAGCTCAACTAAG
Organism: Rhipidocladum racemiflorum; assembly: GCA_036346355.1. NCBI lineage: Eukaryota > Viridiplantae > Streptophyta > Magnoliopsida > Poales > Poaceae > Rhipidocladum > Rhipidocladum racemiflorum. The sequence continues at coordinate 51,976,086 of CM070577.1, read as the reverse complement.
GGCAACCCTCACAAATCGACCTTCACTTCAATTCCCCAACAGAATCTGCGTTTCAACCACAAAGGGCTCCATCAACCCAAAACGCTCGAATCCTCACGGCAAACACTTCATACTTCTATCACAACCAACCTGACTACCATACTCCATTAAACTCAACATGACATAATCAAAGGAAGTCACAATTCCTTTAACGACCTTTCTACATTCCCGAAAATTTCCATCGAGGGGAAACTCATTAAGGCACACTTGCCCTTCCGATACACCATCATACTAACATTTTATTCCATCCTTTCCCAGACAAGACTCAAATCCAAGAACAACTAGTGACGACAAATGCTCACGGCAGACAAATATCACCGAACTACCGTCAACTTCACTTCCACCCATCGCTACACTTAATAATGGTTAAACCCATACATCATCAACCTCCATCACAAACCACCCTTATACCACTAGGGTTCAACACCTAGCCCCAAGCTAGGATCGAAAAACCTTACCAAACCACAATTGGTTCCTTTTTTAAGAGGGTCTCGCCCTCACACAAAAACACTTAGGTATCAACCCCAAGTGTACACACGACAACTCAAACCCAAAGCGTTAACAACCATTTTGGAAAGAATTCGGCAACATCCAAGCCAAATCACAAAGGAAGCATAAATCCCCTACACTACAACCAAAATACCATAATTTCTTCATTCTTTCTTTTCATACTAGAAAGAAATGGACATCTCGATTCTTGACATGCATGCACACTTTTCAAGAGCACTCCGGATTAGTCATATATCCTTATATGACTTTCTCACCGACCTGGCTCGTCAACTCCTTTATGATTAATTATGCATAAACAATGTCTCGTTTTCCTTTTTCACCCTTCAATCATCATGTAACAACGGCACCGAATAGTCATTCACCAAATGACTTCTTCCTCGGTATCAAATGATGGAAACACAATTAACATCGAAGGCTGCGGAAATTCATATAGACTATGACGGCAGCATAGTTGACAGTAAAACACCACGTCGTAAAAGACCCCACATCAGTTGAAAACTGAACTTGCACAACATTGCATTTCATCCAAATTCAACATTTTGGAAAAGAATATCAAAATTTCAAGTCGACCATCTGCTCCCACAACCATCACGAACTTTCTCAAGGAGAGGGAAACTCATTCCCAAAAGGGGAACACCTCACTAACAAAATCACTTTGTAAAACTTTCATAAAGTCCACCCTTTTGAAGCACTCGCAACATCACACACATTTTCAAAACAACTCCAACTCTAGCCAAAAAGAGTTACACATTAAGGGCTCAACTCAAAAGTTTCCAACACAACCCTTTAAGACCATCTGCTTCCTTTTAAAATTAATTCCAAAGATAATCCAGTGCGAACGCGAAAGGGCGCGATCGACTCAAAACTTTTGGATGTAAATCCAAACTCACAACACGAACTAAACAAATTCGCCAAAACCAAAGGTCGACACCAAACATTACGAGTTTTGGGAAACTCAAACACAAGATAAGGAACACCTTGACCGAAAACCCTTCAACCAAAATGGCAAACAACCAAACCAGTCCAAAAGCTTTTAAACACAAGCTCAGCATAAAAAGAACCATCTCTAGAACTCCACTACGCTTTCCATTAAAAGACTTTAATAATCACTTTTTACTCCGTGAGGAGCCCCAACTCAATTCAACCAAAAGCTTCACAACAAATTCTTCCTCTAGTTACCATTCCCAAAACTTTTAATAAGGGTTTATGATGCTTATCAAGAAGGAACCCAACCAAGACTATAATGATATGATCCCCACGGATCACCGAATCATAATACTTCTTATTCTAAATTTGAAACATAGTACTTCCACAAATCTTTCAGCAAGATCAACATATAAATTTCATACCTCCTATCTATTCACGTCTCGATAACCGAACCTTATTCAGTTAAACAACGACTTCAACATGTAAATATTATCTCTACAAGACAAAGTTCATAGCTAGGATTCCAAGGCATACATTCATTAAGGATAAAACTCTACATCAGGTTAATTATCCATGGTTCACTCCATCACCACAGGTTACAACACCCTCCATTTAGTCAATGGTTTCCAACAAGTATTCTACACAACTACCACCACTACTAAGTCATCAATAAAAACAAATGGGCATAATCATCAACCGATCAACATTACTTTTAGCTACCCTATACATAGGTGATAACAAAATTACAACATACTCCAACTATTTAAAATAGATTGAAAACTAGCATCGAAGGGTCACAATCGCATACTTCCAAATATACTAGTAGTTTGCAACAACATAAATAACCACTCCAATCAACTTCCAAATTAAAGTCACTAGTCTCTACTAATCCGTTAGATTAGCACATCTTTAAACACCAAGCAAAGCTTCTTAACAATATCAGCAATTTACATCATCTTAATGTTTTAACTATGCATCAAGGTTTAAACTTTTAACATTAACGAGGATCATAAGCACTTTTAAAGCAAGGCAACAGATTCTAAGCATGAACATTAACACTTTCAATCATTCTCGCTAAGAGTGAACTACAACACTAGTAGTCTATTTATTCTCAAACTTAGAGATTTTACTCACATTGAATTGATTCAACTCAAAATTTAACTTAGCAACACATCAATCCATAAACCACATTGTTACCTACTACATAACATGCTAAACATCAATTCTTACTAGGGACAAACGATTTCAGTCAAAAGACTACTTACTTTGTTTACAGCATTTTAGTTTTAAAACTCATCCCAAATTCATAAGGAAACTTGACTCTCAAAATTGCAATGAGACAAACCCAAACTTGGTTATGCAAATGAATTCTCCAAAACACTTTTAAATCTCGAAGACTCCCACAGGGAACCAACCGATCAAATAAACCTTTGCAAATAAAACCTTAACTCCAAACTTTCACAAAACAGGAGGGGTTCTTCATGGATGATTTTCTTAAACCAGCAAAATAACGAAATCAAACACCACTTACTCCTACAAAGCCACAGAACTTCAGCCCTGACAACCAGGTCTGGCATAACTCCGTAATAACTCCTTTAACCTCGGAGAAAGACAAACACGGGAATAAATTTGAATGCTTCTTCCCCATAAAGCCATCAACAAACTAATCATTAAAACTGGAAAGGCGCCCAAAAGAAGCGCAACACTAGACTCCTCTTCTTCGTCTTCAACCAAGGAAGACAAAACCACACACCGCATACGGAACGATCCGCGAAAACCCAACATTTTTCATTTGATTCAAATCAACTAAAGCCAAGAAAAGCAACGAAAATAGACCGTCAGAACGGCAAAGAACGTACAAAGGAATCCACCACCAAACTCTTCTATTTGACTCCAGTCAACTACCCGATCTACAACAGAAAGGGTAAGCACTCTTCTCCTACAGGGGTTAATAGTTCTTCGGTGATGGCGCTAACCGGCCACACCGTCAAACCTCGCCCTTACTATGAACAAAAAGAGGTGACCGAAACCCTTCGGTACCAGAACCCCACTTTTATCACCACAACAGGAATAATTCAATCATTTATCTCATAGACATAGCAATGTACTATATCAAATATAGCATTTAGCAACAAGGCTTAAATACAACATTTAAGCGTAAGGAAATGATACCCATACCCTTTTCCTACTGTGCATCCATTGTGTGTCAAATTTTAGATTAGTTATACCACTTTTGCAAGTTTTAATGTTGCTATCCTATAACAAAATTTTAGTTAAGACCTAAGCCGTGTTTCTAAGTTATTCCACATCACATTTTAGTTGTACCCTATAGCATGTCACTAGAAATTCACATTCCAAGGACCTACAGCCCGCTCTGATACCAACTGTAACACCCCGGCATTTAATATGCCTGAATGCTACCAAACATAAACTAAACAAAATATAAATACCACAATTAAACATAAATTCCAGTAAAGGCGCACATGCTAAAAATCGAGATTTCGGCAGCATCTCCTTTGTTTTAACATGAATTAACACAATATCAATATCATGGCAAGATATGTCATAGCACACGACAAATAAAACATCAACATAAATGGATATATCATCAAATTACGCCAATAAAAGCATGCGCAACCACTTCATAAGCTATAACCAAGCAAATAAGGAATCACAAGCATGCTAAATTAAACCCTACATTAAGTTTATGGCACAACTCTTAATATCATGTCTCCAAGTGATTAATTATGGACTATGATGGTGGAGCTACGTGTAGAAGTGTAGCTAGACCCCTTTTTCCCGCATGCCGATCTCAAAGTACCTAAAAACAACATAAAACACAAGCGTGAGTTCGAAAACTCAGCAAGCATATTGTAATGGACAACAAGATCATTTACAAGACAATAATACCTTACATAACATATAACATCTCATACTTGAGCACATAACAACATCATCATCATTAAATATGTATTGCAATGCAATGCAATGCTATGCTCATATCTCCTTGGAAACTCATACCGGTATGGTTGAGTACACACCCGTCGGTGTGCACCCTCTCCCCCCTTCCATCCCGAAGATGGAGGGTGCCTACTCCTCGCTTCCAAACACCACGTGGATGGAATCACGATGTAGGACTTACTCAATGGCTTTCCGGATTAGTCATAACTTTCTCACCGACCTTCCCGGACTAGTTATGACTTTCTCACCGCCCGAGCCATGTAACATGCCATGTATGCATTTATGCCAACATCATATTTAACTCACATATTAACACATGGCATCATAACATATTAAACATGCTCATCATATCATTGGCAATCATAAAAGCATGGCAAGTGATCATATATCATGTAGTCAATTCCATCTATTCTCATCAAGCAACCTACAAATCGCTATCCATCACAACACACTTGCCTCAACCACGTGCAACGGATTGGCGGGAAGTAGAGGGCACTCCCGGGGTCACACCACCTGCACATAGGTACCACACGCTCACAAACATAACCACAAAACAGTACGCAAACCCTCATGTACCCCGACATTGCCATCTACTCGCAAAACCTAAAAACAGAGGTTCTGTCCCGGCGGGACAGCAGCCTTGCAAAAGGCATAACTTGAGTTCTGGTACTCCGAATCAATTAAACGAGTACATCCTCGCATAGCTTAGGAAATTTCCCAACTTTCTCTAGGTATATGGAAAGACTGATTCGGACTCTAAAGTCATCTAATCTACAGATTACCGTGATCTGTTCCAATTACATCACAGATTTTAACACGCTCGGTAAAACAGACATAACTTTCAAACGGCTGATCGGAATTTAACATGCTTTATGTCCACGGAAAGATAATTAAATTATATACAACTTCTTCAACATCTGTACGGACAGACTCGGACTCTAAATCGACGAAAACTCGAACCCTAGCCCGACTGCTCATGCTGTCCCAAAACAGAAACGTGGCAACATCTAGATCTAACCCAAATTACTCCAATCCAGCACCTCCAATTGATCTAAAAACTTGATAAACACCTTAATAACAGTACCTAGATCAATCCCCAGGGTTCCCATAGTCATACCTTTGCCCGACGCACGAAAACTCCAATAGATCTCCTCGCTCTTCGCTCCTCGCTCCTCGCACCTCGCTCCTCGCTCCTCGGATGGATCCATGAGGATGCAGGGGTGGGGAGGCCACCCTAGGGAAGCAAGGGGTGGAGGAGAGGTGGTGGAGAGGTGGGGAGCAATGGGGCAAGGGAGGGGGAGGCGCACGGCCAAGGGAGGAGGGAGGCGGCTAGGGCAAGGGCAAGTGGGGGGAAGGGCGCACAAGGGGCAGGGGTGAACGCCCAAGGGCTGGTGGGGAGCCCTTTTACCAGCCCCCACACCCAATCCTAGTCCGTTACGGAGACCTACTCCATCCCACCAAAGCCCACTTAAGGCCCAAACTCCCCCGGGAAGGCCCAAAACCCCGAAAACGGCTCGGAAACGGCTCGGAAACGTTATTAACCTCCATACCTTATGGTTTTAACCTGTCATACCATATTTCATAAAGTTTTTGACCTTAACATGCACCATTTAAAAGGTTACGACACTCCGTGGTGACACATCACTTCAAACGGCCCAAAAACGCGAGTAAACCTCAAGCCGAAAGGTTTTATTCTCTAATTTCACATTCTATAATGTCACACCATACCGTAGTGTCACAGAAACTCATACCAGTATGGTTGAGTACACACCCGTCGGTGTGCACCCTCTCCCCCCTTCCACCCGAAGATGGAGGGTGCCTACTCCTCGCTTCCAAACACCACGTGTATGGAATCACGATGTAGGACTTACTCAATGGCTCTCCGGATTAGTCATAACTTTCTCACCGACCTTCCCCGGACTAGTTATGACTTTCTCACCGCCCGGGCCATGTAACCTGCCATGTATGCAATTATGCCAACATCATATTTAACTCGTATATTAACACATGGCATGGTAACATAATAAACATGCTCATCATATCATTGGCAATCATTAAAGCATGGCAAGTGATCATATATCATGTAGTCAACTTCATCTATTCTCAACAAACAACCTACAAATCGCTATCCATTACAACACACTTGCCTCAACCACGGGCAACGGATTGGCGGGAAGTAGAAGGCACTCCCGGGGTCGCACCACCTTCACATAGGCATCACATACTCACAATTAAGTCCACAAAACAGTACGCAAACCCGCATCTACCCCGACATTGCCAACTACTCGCAAAACCTAAAAACAGAGGTTCTGTCCCGTCGGGACAGCAGCCTTCCAAAAGGCATAACTTGAGTTCTGGGACTCCGAATCAATTAAATGAGTACATCCTCGCATTGCTTAGGAAATTTCATAACTTTTTCTAGTTATAGGGAAAGACTGATTCAGAATCTAAAGTGGTTTAATCTACAAAATACCGTGATCTGTTCTAATCACATCACAGATTTTAACACGCTTGGTAAAAACAGTCATAACTTTCAAACGGCTGATTGGAATTTAACGTTCTGTATGTCCACTAAAATATAATTAAATTACCTACAACTTCTTCAACAAGCGGCCGACCAAATTCCAAATCTAAATTGGCGAAAAACTGAACCCTAGGTCGACTGCTCATGCTGTCCCAAAACAGAAACGTGGCAACATCTAGATCTAATCCATTCTACTCATGTCCAGCACCACCAATTGATTTAAAATCATTATAAACACCCTTAGAACAATACCTAGCCCAACCCCAAGGAGTCCCATGGCCATACCTTCGCCCGACGATCGAAATCCCAACGAAACTCCTCGCTCCACGCTCCTCGCTCCTCGCTCCAATGGATGGATCCACGAGGTGCAGGGGTGGGGAGGCCACCCTAGGGCAGAAAGGGGGTGGAGGAGAGGTGGTGGAGAAGTGGGGAGGCAAGGGGGCAAGGGCGGGTGCGCACGGCCCAAGGGGAGTGGAGGGGAGGGGCGGCTAGGGCCAAGGGAGTGGGGAGGGCGCCCAAAGGGGTGGTGGGGCGCAAGGGGCAGGGGGGAGGCCTTTTACCAGCCCCAACTCCTAATCCTAATCCTAAATGGATTCCCACTCCATCCCACCAAAGCCCACAACCCCTCTTTTAGGCCCAAACTCTCCCGGGAAGGCCCAAAACCCTGGAAACGGCACGAAAACGCTATTAACCCCCAAACACTATGGTTTTAACCTTAATACCATATTTCATAATGTTTTTGACCTCATCATTCACATTTTATAAGGTTACGACACTCCGTGGTGTCACATCACTTCATAAGGCCCAAAAACGCGAGTAAACCTCAAGCCGAAAGGTTTTATTCTCTAATTTCACATTTTATAATGTCACACCTTACCGTAGTATCACAGTCCTACATCGTGATTCCATCCACCGCGGTGTGGGGAAGCGAGGAGTAGGCACCCTCCATCTTCGGGATGGAAGGGGGAGAGGGTGCACTCCGACGGGTGTGTACTCAACCATACCGGTATGAGTTTCCAAGGAGATATGAGCATCGCATCGCATTGGATACATAATGATGATGATAATGATTTGTGAACATGAATGAGATGATATACATGATGTGAGTTGTTATAGCCATGTAATTGTTTCTGTTTGTACCATTGCAATATACTTGCTAAGTGATGAACTCAGGCTTGTGTTTATGTTATTTTTTTTTGGTACCATGACACTGGCATGTGGGAAAGGGCATTAGCTACACATCTTCACGTAGTTCCAGTCACATTTACCAACCTTGAGTCATGATCATAATAATAGTGCCCTGAACTAGGTGTATGGATTAATTTTAATGTGCTGTTGATCCTCTTGCTTAGCTATAGATGTTTGTGTGGTTGGTTTTGGTTTAATTGTTTATGATGATGTTTTATCCATTATATATTGCTGCTTTAGATTTCTTATGTTATGAAATATTTTGCTATGATATTGTTATTGTTCAAATCATGATAAAACAAAGGAGATGCTGCCGAAATTTCGGTGTTTAGCATTTGTGTCTTTGCTGAAATTTGTCTTCATGTATGGTATTTAGTTGATGTTTAGTCTATATTTGGTAGCATTCGGGCATACTAGATGCCGGGGTGTTACAGTTGGTATCAGAGCGGGCTGTAGGTCCTTGGAATGTGTATTTTTAGTGTCATACCTTAGGTTACAACTAAAATGTGATGTGGGATAACTTAGAAACATGGCTTAGGTTTTAACTAAAATTTTGTCATAGGATAGCAACATTAAAACTTGCAAAAGTGGTATAACTAATCTAAAATTTGACACACATGGATGCACAGTAGGAAAGGGTATTGGTATCGTTCCTTTACGCTTAAATGTTGTATTTAAGCTTTGACGTTGAATGCTTCATTTGATAATGAGATAAATGATAGAATTGTTCTTGTTGTGATAAAGTGGTGTTTTGGTGACGAAGGGTTTTGGCCACCTCTCTTATTTCATAGTAAGGGTGAGGTTTGACGGTGTGGCCGGTTAGCGCCACCACCGAAGAACCATTAACCCTTGTAGGATAAGAGTGCTTATCCTTTCTGTCATAGATCGGGTAGTTTACTGGAGTCAAATAGAAGAGTTTGGTGGTGGATTCTTTCGTATGATCTTTACCGTTATGACGGTCGGTTTTGGGTGTTTTTCTTGATTTTTGTAATTAAAATCAAAAGAAAAGTGTTTGGAATTGGATGTTTCGCGGAGAGTCCCTTCGGTGTTTCTTGGTTTAGTCTTCCTTGGGTGAAGACGAAGAAGAGGAATTTAGCATTGCGCCTTTTTAGTCGCCTTTTGGCTTTGACACCGGTTTTGTTGGTTGCCTTGCAAAGAAAAGTATAGTTTTTGTTCTTGTGTGTCTTACTCTGAGTTTAAAAGAAGTTATTGAAGCGTGTGCAAAAAGTTAAGTTGTGTCGATTTATGTTTTGTGCCTTTGTTCGCAAAGGTTTATTTGATCGCTTGGTTCCCTCCTGTGGGAGTCTTTGAGATTTAAAAGTGTTTTTGGAGAATTCCTTTTCATGACCAAGTTTGGGTTGGTCTCATTGCAATTTTGAGAGTCATGTTTCCTTATGAATTTGGGATGAGTTTTAAAACTAAAATGCTGCAAACAAAATAAGTAGTCTTTTGACTGAAATCGTTTGTCCCTAGTAAGAGTTGTTGTTTAGCATGTTATGTAGTAGGTAACAATGTGGTTTATGGAATGATGTGTTGCTAAGTTAAATTTTGAGTTGAATCAATTCAATGTGATTTTCATCTCTAGCTGGAGAATAAAAAGACTACTAGTGTTGTAGTTTACTCTGTAGCGAGAATGATTAAATGGGTTAATGCACATGCTTAGAATCTGTTGCTTTGATTTGAAAGTGCTTATGACCCTCGATAATGTTTAAAGTTGTAAACCCTGATGCATAGTTAGAACATTAAGGTGATGTAAACTACTGAGATTGTTAAAGAAACCTTGCTGGTTGTTTAAAGATGTTCTAAATTAACGTGTTAATAGAGAAATTTAATCATGCTGGCTTGTGACCTTAACTTGGTAGTCGATTAGAGTTGCTTTCTATGTTGTTGCAAACCATTAGTATATTTGGAAGTATGCGTATGTGTTCCTATAAATGCTAGTACCGATGTCAATTGGGAAAATATAGGTTTTGTTGTTGTTTTAAGAACATTGTGTTGGTCTAACTTATTAAATGTATTCTAATAGTTGGAGTATGTTATGTAGTGACAATTTGTTACGATATATGAATAGAGTAATTAAAAACATTGCAGTAGTCCTTATGACTTTTCTCATTTAATGATATTGACGACTTAGTAGTGGTGGTGATTGTTTAGATTAATTGTTGAAAATCCTTGTTAAAAATGGAGGTTATTGTAACATGTTGTGATGGAGTGGACCATGGATGATTAGCATGATGTAGGATTTTATGCTTGATGAATGTATATCCTAGAATCATACACACAAATTTTATCTTGTAGAGATAATACTTATTTGTTGAAATCATTGTATTGATTGAACAAGTTTTAATGGTCAAGATGTTGAAGTATGGATGATATAAAATTGATAGGTCGACCATGCTCAAGTAGTTGTTGAAGTACTATGTTGGAAATATAGAATACGTTGTTATATGATTTGGTGATCCGTGGGGATCATGTCAATGTAGTCTTGGTTGGGTGCCTTTGTGATAAGCATCTTAAAACCTTAACTAAAAGTGTTGGGAATGGTAACTAGAGAAAGAAATTGTTATGTAAATCTGGTTAAATCCGGTTGGACTCTCTTGATAAGTAAATAGTGATTATTGAATGCTTAAAAGGTAAATGTAGTGGAATACAAGTTTTGGTGGGATTCATGCTGAGCTGGTGTTTAAAACCTTTTGAACTGGTGTGATTGTTTGCCATTTTGGTTGAATGCCTTCGGTCAAGGTATTCCTTGTGTTGTGTTTCCGAGTTTCCCTAAAACCCGTAGCTATTGGTGCCAATCTTTGGTTTTGGCTATTTTGTTTAATTTGTGTTATGAGTATGGATTTACACCCAAAAGTTTTTGAGTGGATCGCACTCCTTCGCATTCACCCTGAAATATCTTTGGAATAAATTTTTAAAGGAAGCAGATGGACATAGTGGGTTGTGTTGGAAACTCTTGAGATTTAATTTGTAACTCTTTTTGACTGGAGTTGGATTTCTTTGCATAATATGTGTGATGTGTGCGAGTGTTTCAAAAAGGTGGATTTTATGAACGTTTTAATTTGTAACTCTTGAAACAATCGCATCGCATTGCATACATAATGATGATGATAATGATTTGTGAACATGAATGAGATGATATACATGATGTGAGTTGTTATAGCCATGTAATTGTTTCTGTTTGTACCATTGCAATATACTTGCTGAGTGATGAACTCACGCTTGTGTTTATGTTGTTGTTTTTTGGTACCATGACACTGGCATGTGGGAAAGGGCATTAGCTACACATCTTCACGTAGTTCCAGTCACATTTACCAACCTTGAGTCATGATCATAATAATAGTGCCCTGAACTAGGTGTATGGATTAATTTTAATGTGTTGTTGATCCTCTTGCTTAGCTATAGATGTTTGTGTGGTTGGTTTTGGTTTAATTGTTTATGATGATGTTTTATCCATTATATATTGCTGCTTTAGATGTCTTATGTTATAAAATATTTTGCTATGATATTGTTATTGTTCAAATCATGATAAAACAAAGGAGATGCTGCCGAAATTTCGGTGTTTAGCATTTGTGCCTTTGCTGAAATTTGTCTTCATGTATGGTATTTAGTTGATGTTTAGTCTATGTTTGGTAGCATTCAGGCATACTAGATGCCGGGGTGTTACACGGGCCGCGTGGATATTCCGTGCCGGAGTGTCGTCTCCCATCAGGAGACGCCGCCGGACGGGCTGGCCTCCTTGCGCAGAAGCACCACGCGTCCCTCCCTGGATGGAGGGACCCGGGGGGTCCGACGCCCTGGGAGGGTGCCGGGACCGGCTACAAGCGCTGCTCTCCTCCCGCAGACCGCCGTTCTTGGAGCGAGAGGCTGCCATGCTGATGATCGTCGGAGCTTCTTGCAAACTTTGCCAGAAAACGGAAGGAAGAAGAACAATCCACCACCGAGCCCCCTACCTGGCGCGCCACTGTCAGCGTATGAGCTAACAGACCCTTTACAAAAGGGGGTGTAGGAAATCCGAATCAGGGGCTTTCGTGGGGGATTGCTCGAAAGGTGTTGCAAACGGAGCGAACGAAGCTCACAAGAGAGAGAGAGACTCGGTTTCCCCAGGTTCGGGCCCTCCTTACGAGTAATAGCCCTAGTCCTGCTTGCGTTGTTCTTGGTTATGTTCTTGGTGGACACTACATTCATCCGATCTGAAAAGAGCTAACTGAAAAAGATCGAACCCCCTCTCCCATGCACCACGGCCCCCTTTTATACTTGGGCTGGGGCGCACGGGGGGCTTACAGTAGTGCAACGTATTGAATACACTGTCGTAGCGCATTTAATGCACCTGTCACTGTTCTTGCAGCCTAATTAATGCTCTGGCGCAGCCGTCCTACTCCCCGCTTCGGGCCCCGCGCCTGCCGGCGTCGCCCGCTCTGCTGGAGTGGGAACTTGCACCATGACATCACCCGCTATTATGGCGCACGTTGGGAACACACGCCACCATATTGTGGCATTCATTATCCTCATTTAATGCGCACGATACGCAATAAATGTCTTTGACCTCCCGTGTGGCTGCATGGGCCGCTGAGTGGCCTTGGGAGCTGAGCGCCAGCGGCGTGGCCTGGTCGCCACATGTCCGCTGGGCGATCACTCAGCTGGTCGCCAGCGGCGTGGCCTGGTCGCCACGTGTCCGCTGGGCGATCACTCAGCTGACCGCTAGCGGCGTGGCCTGGTCGCCACGTGTCCATGAGGCGATCACTCAGCTGACCGCCAGCGGCGTGGCCTGGTCGCCACGTGTCCGCTGGGCGATCACTCAGCTGACCGCCAGCGGCGTGGCCTGGTCGCCACGTGTCCACTGGGCGATCACTCAGCTGACCGCCAGTAGCATGGCCTAGTCGCCACCTGCCCTCTAGGCGATCACTCAGCTGACCGCCCAAGGCGTGGCCTGGGCGCCACCTGCCCGCTAGGCGATCACTCAGCTGACCACGAGCGGCGTGGCCTGGGCGCCACCTGCCCGCTGGGCGATCACTTCAGCTGACTGCCAGTGGCGTGGTGGCTCCTACTAAAGTGTAGTGGGCACCCTGGTGTAAAATACACCGACACCCGGAGAGGCCCAAACTCCCGAAATCGGCCTGAAAACGCGATTAAACTGCATAACATAAAGTTTTAACCTCCGATTTTACCCTTTATAAAGTGACATTCCCTAATTTCACCTTTTACGGTGTCTCGACATCTCGTAGTGTCACACATTAACAACCGCACTAGATTCCTCTTCCTAAGAAGACCTCGCCCTTACAATCTTCCACTCAAAGGACCAAAACAAGAGCAAAATCCTTGAGTGAGGTCAACTACGAACCATGAACCCCATTGATCCACATACAACAACTCAAACTCCAAAGTGCTAAAAGCCACTTTGGAAAGAGTTCGGCAACAACCAAAGAGTACTCATTTTATTTTTCCTAAGCTAAGATGCAAAGAAAGCTCAGATCTCTTACACCACAACCAACATACCAGAAGATATTCATTCTTACTTCTCGTACTAGAAGGCAATTGAAATCTCGATTCAGGACATGCATGCAGCTTTCCAAGAGCACTCCGGATTAGTCATATATCCATATATGACTTTCTCACCGACCTGGCTCAACGATTCTTTTATCATTTAACATCTATAAACGATGTCATGTTTACTTTTCACCATTCATTCATCATGTAACAACACTACCGAATAGTCATTCACAAGACGACTTCTTCCTCTGTATCACATGAATAAAATTTGAATAATATCGAGGATTGTGCTAATTCATATAAACTATGACAACAGCATAGTTAACAGTAAGGCACCACATCGTATCAGAACCCACCAATGATAGAAAGCTAAACTTGCAAAACATTGCATTTTAACCAAAATCAATATTTTGGAAAAGAACATCGACTCCAAAGTCAAACGTCTGCACACACAACCGCCACATAATTTCTCAAAAGAAAGGGAAACTCATATCCAAAAGAGAACACTTTGCTAACAACATCACCGATGAAACAGCCATAAAAACCACCTTTTGGAGCACTTGCAAACGCCACACACCTTTTTCCAAATAACACCGACTTTAGCCAAAAAGAGTTACAAATTTAAATATAAAGAGTTTCCAACACAACCACTATGTCCATCTGCTTCTTTTTCTTAAAAAAAAATTATTCCAAAGATATTTCAGTGCGAACACAAAGGAGCGCGATCCACTCAAAAATTTTTGGGTGTAAATCCATACTCATAGTACAAACTAAACAAGTTAGCCAAATCCAAAGGTTGGCATTAATCACTACGAGTTTTAGGGAAACTCTGAAACACAACAGAAGAAACACTTCGACCAAAAGTATTCAACCAAAATAGCAACCAGCCAAACCAGTCCAAAAGGTTTTAGACACAAGCTCAGGATGAAGCCCACCATATCTAGTATTCCACTATACTTACCATTTAAGCATTCAATATACACTATTTACTCATCGAGAAGCGTCATTATAATTCAACCAAAAACTACATAATCAATTCTTTCTCTAGTTACCTTTCCCAACATTTATAAATACAGTTTATGACGATTAACAAAACGTCTTCCATTCTATACTACCTCATCATGATCCCCACAGACCAACACATCATATAACAACGTATTCTATATTTCAAACATAGTACTTAAACAGATACTTAAGCATGATCAATGTATCAATTTTATACCATCCATACATCAACATCTTGACAATTAAAACATGTTCAATCAATAAAATGACTTTAACAAATAAGTATTATCTCTACGAGATAAAATTCGTAAATAGGATTCTATGATATGCATTAATTAATGTTAAAATCTTACATCAGGATTGTTATCCATTGTTCATCCCATCACAACCTGTACTCGACATAATTCCACAGTTTTACACTTTTCTCTATTGGATCAATGGTTTCCAACAATTAACAACACTACCAAGTCATCAATATCAATTATTTGCATAATTTTAAAAAGTGTCAACATTACTTTTAGTTACCCTATCCAAAGGCTATAGCAAATTGTCACTACTCAACATGCTCCAACTATTTAAAACAAATTGAATGAGTTGGACCATCACAAAGTTCTTACCACAACCACTAAACCCATGTCTTCCCAACTGACATCGGTACTAGCATTATAGGAACACATATGCAAGCTTCCAAATATACTAACAGTTCGCAACATCATAAGTAACAACTCTAATCAACTTCCATGTTAAGGTCATCAACACGATTAAATCTCTCTATTAACATGTAAAATTAGAACATCTTTAACAACCAGCAAAGTTTCTTTAACAATATCAGCAGTCTACATCATCTTAATGTTCTAACTATGATTCAGGTTTTAATACTTTAAACATTATCCAGGGTCAAAAGCACTTTTAAAGTAAACAATAGAATCTAAGCATGTACATTAACACCTTTAATCATTCTCGCTATAGAGTAATCTACAACACTAGAAGTTCATTTAATCTTAAGCCAAAGATAAATATTACATTTAACTAATTCAACTCACCAATTAACTTATGAGTAAATCATTTCCATAAACCACATTGTTACATACTACATAACATGCTAAACAACCATTTTCACTTTTAACAAACAGGATGCAACTCAACTTTTAAAGATAACCACAACTCAAGAACCAGAACAAACACCGATAGACAATTTCTCCTTTCCAGGCAATGAAGAAAAACAAAACTCCAACAGAAATGCAGGAGAGCTCAACTCTCAAATTCCCAACTTTGATAGCCCAAAACTCTTCAAGAAATCTCAAGATCTATACTTCCAAGAAGGAAGAAGGACGCACTAGGGAAAATCAAATGTTCATTAAATCCTTTTCGATAAAAGATTCAAACTTAGCCCCACCAACTCAAGGCCTGTACAAGGGGAAACTCCAACACTTTTTCTTACATAGGGAGAACAACAACCACATAAGTTTCCTCCCCAAGACAGTCCACAATGACCAGCAAAACCGGGTGTCAAAACAAAAATTACGGCCAAAAGACGCGCAACACAAAACTCTTCTTCTTCGTCTTCAACCAAGGAAGACAAAACCATGAACTGCCTACGGAACAATCCGCGTAAACCCAACACTTTTCATTTGATTTCAATCAACTAAAGCCAAGAAAAACAACCAAAACCGACCGTCAGAACGGTAAAAAACATACGAAGGAATCCACCACTAACTCTTCTTTTGACTCCAAACAACTACCCAAACTGCGACAGAAAAGGTAAGCACTCTTTCCCCACAAGGGTTAATAGTTCTTCGGTGATGGCTTTAACCGGCCATACCGTCAAACCACAACCTTACTATAAACAAAAAGGTGACCGAAACCCTTCGGCACCACAACCCCACTTTATCACGATAACATGAGCAATTCAATCAATTATCTCATACACATAGCAGCATACTTTATCACATAAAACATTCAACATCAAGGCTTAAATATAACATTAAGCGTAAAGCAACGATACCCATACCCTTTCCTACTGTGCATCCATGTGTGTCAAATTTTAAATTAGTTATTCCATATACACAAGTTTTAAGGTTTCTATCCTATAGCAAAATTTTAGTTATAACCTAAGCCATGTTTCTAGGTTATCTCACATCACATTTTAGTTAATCCTAAGGTATAACACTAAAAATGCATGTTCCAAGGACCTAAAGCCCGCTCTGATACCAACTTTAACACCCCGGCATCAAGTATGCCCGAATGCAACCAAACATAGACTAAACAACACCTAAATACCACTAATAAAGACAAATTACAGCAAAGGAGCAAATGCTAAAATCGAAAATTTCGGCAGCATCTCCTTTGTTTTAACATGATTTGAGACAATAGCAATAACAGGCAAGTAATATCATATCATAAGACATCTAAATAAGCAATGTAAATGGATATAACAACAATATAAGACAATAATATCAAGTCCAACCACTCCATAAACTATAACGAAGCAAATAAGGGACACGACCACCCAATTTAATCCATACACCAAGATTCATGGCACTATTTTTATGATCATGACTCAAATTGGTAAATTTGACTGGAACTACGTGAAGATGTGTAGCTATTGCCCCTTCCCACATGCCGGTGTCATGGTACCTAAAACAACATAAAATACATGCGTGAGTTCATCACTCAGCAAGTATATTGCAATGGGTCATACAGAACAATTCAATATTACCATCACTACATAATAAACTTAACATCATGATCAAGTCATACTTCATATGCAACATCATATTCATGTCTCAACCTCATTGAGATCATTTCATCATCATCATCATGTATGCAATGCAATGCAATGCACATGTCTCCTCGACGCAAATACCGGTATTGCCGAGTGCACACCCGTCGGCGTGCACCCACGTCACCCTTCCATCCCGTAGATGGAGGGTGCCTACTCCTCGCTTCCACTCACCGCGTGGGTGGAATCACGAGGTAGGTCTTACATCCATGGCGCTCCGGATTAGTCATAACTTTCTCACTGACCTTACCGGAATAGTTATGACATTCTCACCGACCGGGCCAAGTTTCATGCCATGTATGCAACATATGCCATAATCATTAACCATAAACCATTGCATAACATCTTAACATACCCTTTTTATCATATCATGGCAAACACTAAGCATGGCAAGATAGCATAACATGGAAACAATTGCTCTTAACCTCGGGCGACGGATTGGCGGGATGATGGAGGCACTCCCGGGGTCGTACCACCTGCACATAGATGCCACACAGTCACAACGTGCCCACAAAACAGTACGCCATCGCCCATCTACCCTGATTTCGCAAACTACTCCCGAAAATGAAAAACAGAGACTTTGTCCCAACGGAACGACAGCCTTCGGAATGCCATAACTTGGGCTTAAGTACTCCAAATCAGGTAAACGAGTACATCATCACGAAGCTTAGGAAATTTACTAGCTTTTCCTAATCATTGGGAAAAGCTGATTCGGCCTCTAAAATGGTTTAATCTACAAAACACTACGTTATGTCCCAATTACGTCACAGATTTGAACATGCTCGGTAAATCGAGCATAACTTTCAAACGGCTGGGAGGAATTAGATGTTCTTTATGTCCACTGAAAGGTATTGAAGTTAACTACAACTTTCTCAACAGGAAGCCGACCAAATTCCGAACCTAAGGTCGCGAAAATTCAAACCCTATGTCGACTGCACAGTCTGCCCGAAGCAGAGAACTTGGCAAACTCTAGTTTTCATCCAATCTACTCAATCATAGCACCACCACTTGATCTAAAAGCATCAAAATGACCTATAGAACAGTACCTAGACCAACCCCAAGGATCACTCAAATCATACATCTTCCCGACGAACGATGAACGCCGAAATCCTTTCTCCCGAGCTCCCCGATCGTCCTCCTCGCGTCGGAACCGCCGGATCTCCTCGTCACGGGGCTTCCTGATGGAGGGGAAAGCAAAGTGGCGTGGTGGGGAGCTCCCCTAGAGCAGCAAGGGAGGTGGAGAGGGGAGGTGGAGGTGGTGGCGCAAGGGGAAGATGGAGGGGAGGCGCCCCAAGGGTGGCGGCTTGAGGGGGAGGGAGAGGGAGAGGCGGCTAGAGGGAGGAGTGGGGGCGCCCTAGGGCTGGCGCCCAAGGGGTTTTGCTACCCTCCTCCACCCCCACTTGGGCCATAACCTCTCCACCTTCAGCCCAACCAATCCCCCCAAGGCCCGAACTAGGTTTCCCAAGGCCCGAACCCCGGAAACGGCCCAAAACGCGATAAAACACCACACCGTAAAGTTTTTATTCTCTAATTTCACATTTTATAATTTCTCGAAATTCCGTAGTGTCACAGCTGCTTGATGGAGAGGGAGAATACATCGATGAAAGGCATTACGAAAAGTTTCAGCGCCTATAGGAGGACCACAGAACACTATTGTATCCAAACTGCCAATAAGATGATAAAAAGTTGCGTACCACACTAGAACTGATGCAATGGAAGGTGACAAATGGATTGTCTGATAAGGGATTTGACGAGTTGTTTTGCCTCATCAAGAAGTTAATTCCAGAGGGGAACACACTGTCTGAAACTACGTACAAGAAGTCAGATAAGTGGATCATAGCTGAACAAATGGATCATTTCGGCGGTTGGTTACAAAAGGAACTGTTGGGCAACCAGACAGTCGATGAACAGTTGAAACTCTTGGCTCGGGGACCATCCTTGACAATCGTAACATTTCAAGGGTATGAGATAAATGGGTACACATTTTACATGACAGCGCAGGATAACAAGAGCACCAACCAAAATAGCGACATCCGTATAGATGCCTTGGACAAAAATGGAAAGATGGACACCTACCATGGTTTTCATAGAGGAGATCTGGGAGCTCGAGTACGGACCTTTAAAAGTCCCTCTGTTTCGGTGCCAATGGGTCAAACTAACAGCCGTGGAGATTGATGAGTACGACATGACAACTGTGGACCTCAAGCAAGTGGCCTATAGGGACGAACCGTTCATGCTCGCTAATGATGTGACACAGGTATTCTATGTGATGGACATGGACAGCAAACCGAAAAAGCAGAAGGACAAGCCTACTAAAAGGAAGAGGTAGAATGACAAGTCTACCGAAAACATAAAGTAGAATGAGAAGACAAGCAGTAGCGATCAACCAAGGCGCCACATGGTTCTTTCAGGTAAAAGAAGGATTGTTGGAGTTGAGGGCGTCACAGACGAAGAAGAGTATAATTAGTTTGACGAGCTGCCTCCTTTCACGTTGGACGTAGACATTAGTGTCCTGAATGATACAGAGGAATCTCCTTATGTACACCACGATCATAATGAAGGATCGCTTGTAAAAACAAAGTATGTTAGCAAATAAGTCCACCCGTGTTGTATAGTCCCTTGTTAGAAGTTATGTAACACCCTGTGCCCCGAGTGCTACACCTTCAACCCAACATCTATCACCAAGACATAGGAGACAAGCTACAACAACACAAAGACAAAACTAGAAAAGGCAAAACAACCTATTCATGATAATAGGTTGCCGAACAAATTAAAAATTTCGACAGAACCTTCCCTAATTCTAGGACATCCACACAGTAGACAAAAGACAACAATATATAATCTAATGACAATATCAAGTAAGATCAATGTAGGGTCATGGCATCAATCAACCATCATGACCCAAATAAGCATAAGCAACTTAAGCACAAATTCAAGAGTGACAGCAACATTCAAAGGGGTAACCATGGCATCATTTAAGGGGGAACTACAAGTACCAACATCATAATTCAGGGATTTAAACATTAGGACCACATGCCATCAACATCTACTTACAATCTAACTACTCAAAAGCAAGTTTCTACCATTAACACATAACCAAAAGAAGGGTAACACAACTGTTTGAGCTACAATGAGATGATGTGAGTGATGTGCTATCCCAAACCCCACGATGTCGCTCGGGAGGAATCTAAAATAAAACAACAAACAACAAGCGTGAGTTCATCACTCAGCAAAGTGTAAAGTGGCAAGGCAAATAATAAAACAGTTAAATTTTCATCCCTACAATAAGCAATTTGAAAGTACAAGTAATGAACTCAACAATTCATCATTTTAACTCATTTCAAACACCTCTTTCTCATACAATGCCATTGATATGCACATGCATGCCTTTTTATGGAGCTCATACAGGTATTGCTGAGTGCACACCCGTCGGTGTGCACCCTCACCCCCTCCATCCCGTGGAGGCTGCCTACGCTTACTGAATCGCTCCCATACTCTAACGGTATGGGACTACGAGGTAGGTCTTTTGTGTTCACTACGTGTGAACACAGAGGTCCACATCAAAATGAGACACTCTTCCTTTATGTATGCACAGATGCAACTAATATAAATAAATTGCATTCAACAACAATAACCTTACTCATTTCATAAACTTATTCATACTCATTGCATAAACTTATTCATACTCATCAATTACACATGCTCATTCAAACCAAATCGAAGGGTAAAAGAAGCGGTGACAACCGGCATTAAATCGGGAATGCCACTCCACACTTGCCTCTACCCGCGAGGAGCGGGGTGATGTGAGGAGGAGGCCTCACCCGAGGCTACTCCAACTGAAAAGGAATCACATTGCATTTCTCACACTCCGGACTAAACAATTTCCAACATTGCAAAGCGCTTCTACACTCTAAACCCAACCAATAAACCCAAACTCAACCTAACTAGACGCAGTTCGGACAGCATTCACCAAAACATTCACAACTTCCAAATGGCTAGACCAAAATTCGCATTCTCATACTGTAAACGACCGCAAGAGGGTAACATAGGATCATCACAAAGCCATTAAGGTTGGAATTGTCTCAAGCAATCCCAGAATTGAAACGAGCACAAGCTACACGCAAAAGTGTCATTTCTAGACAGCAAGCACTACAAATAGCATAACTTTTAATTGGATAAGTCAAAGTTCATGTTCTTGGACTCTAAATGACCATAAGAGACCAATATATTGATACCCCACAGCCCCTAAAACAGGAACTAAAGTTAAAGCCCTCAAATAGCCCACCTCAGACCCAAAATCTGGACTTCCAGAATAACAGATTTCTGGATAGCAAGTTTGATTCGACATAACTTTTGATTCCTCACTCCAAATTAAGAAAATAAGTACATTTTCCAAAACTACAGGAAATTTTCTACATTTATATAGGCAAGTGTAAGAGCTGAATCGGCCTATAGCTAGCTCAAAAACTCCGTTGAACTTTTCAGCTCCACTAACAACTCAAACTGGACAGCAGACACTAAAGTTGGCATAAATTTTAATTGGTTTCATGGATGTTACAGATGTTTGACTTGAGAGTCGAGGTTCTCTTCCAAAATGTTGATTTTGGTTAAAATACGATGTTTTGCAAGTTTATCATGCAATTGATGTTGGGTTGTGATGCGATGTGGTGTAAACTGTTAACTATGCTGTCATCATGATTTATAGGAATGTTCCCAACCATTGATATTATTTGTGTTTTAATCAAGTGATAAAGAGAATGAAGTCTCTATGTGAATGATTATTCGATATTGTTGTTACATGATGAATGAATGGTGAAAAGGAAACATGACATTGTTTATATATATTTAATCATAAAAGAGTCGTTGAGCCAGGTCGGTGAGAAAGTCATATATGGATATATGACTAATCCGGAGTGCTCTTGAAAAGTTTGCATTCATGTCATGAATCGAGATTTCCATTGCTTTCTAGTATGAAAAGAAAGAATGAATAATTATGGTATTCTGCCTGTGGTGTAAGAGATTTGAGTTTCCTTTGCGTTTTGGCTTAGGAAGACAAAATGAATGTTCTTTGGATGTTGTCGAATTCTTTCCAAAGCGAATGTTAGCGCATTGGATTCAAATTGATGCATGTGGATCAATTGGGTTCAAAGGAATTGTACCTCTTTTGTATTCTAGATGGGGTTAAGAATAAGAATGTTCATGGTTTATGGTTGAGTATGCTAAAGATGTATACTCTTTGGCTTGATTGCTAAGTAAAATTTTGTAAGGACGAGACCCTCTTAAGGAAGGAACCAATTGTGGTTTGGTAAATTTTACGGCCCTAGCTTGGGCTAGGTGCTGGACATTAGTGGTATAAGGGTGGATTATGATGGAGGTTGATGATGTCTGGGTTCAATTTGTATTAAGAGTATCGATTGGTGGTAGTGAAGATACAATAATTCTGTTGATAAATGTTCTATCGTGAACAATTGTCTTAGCTAATTGTCTCTGGGTATGAGATATGCTTGGGAGAGGATAGAATGAAATTATAGCGTGCTTGCGAATTGGAAAGGCAGTTGTGCCGTCGTGAGTTATTTCTTTCAATGGCATTTCTTGGTAATGGTCTGTTTAATGGAGAGGGATATATATCAATTGCAATGGTTGAGAAGAGTTGAGTTCGAATATTGGCTTTATGTTCTTCGGAAGGAAATTATGGATTATACGGGTTGTACCTGTAGTGTCAAAAGGGAAGTTGTTCTGAGTTCATCAGGTTGTTTGCCATAGTAGTATGAAGTGTTTGACGTGAGGAATTAGGTGTATTAAGTAATTTTATTGAGCCCTTTAGTGGGTGAAATCGAGGATCTCTGTTGAGGAAAATTCTTGTGGAACTCCTTGTTCGAGAAGTTCTATTGAAATGAAAGGTGGATCGGTGAGGGGCTGCACTTAGTGGAGCTGTGACACTACGGTATGGTGTGACATTATAGAATGTGAAATTAGAGAATAAAACCTTTCGGCTTGAGGTTTACTCGCGTTTTTGGGCCTTTTGAAGTGATGTGTCACCACGGAGTGTCGGAACCTTATAAATGGTGCATGATGAGGTCAAAAACATTATGAAATATGGTATTGGAGGTTTTTAGCGCTTTCGGGCCGTTTCCGGGGTTTTGGGCCTTCCTGGGGGAGTTTGGGCCTTAAAACGGGGGTTGTGGGCTTTGGTGGGATGGATTATGAGTCCATTTAGGATTAGGAATCCTAGTTGGGGCTGGTAAGAGGGCCTCCCCTGCCCTTAATTGCGCCCCACACCCCTTTGGGCGCCCCACTTCCTCCCCCTTGGCCCATAGCCGCACCCCTCTCCCTCCCACCTTGGTGGCCGTGCGCCCCCTTGCCCTCTCCTCTCCACCTCTCCACCTCTCCACCTATCCACCACCTCTCCTCCACCCCCTTGCTGCCCTAGGGTGGCCTCCCCACCCCTGCACCTCGTAGATCCATCCATTGGAGCGAGGAGTGAGGAGCGATCCGGGAGGAGATCGTTTGGGTTTTCGGTCGTCGGGCGAAGGTATGACCATGGGATTCCTTGGGGTTGATCTAGGTACTATTCTAAGGGTGTTTATCAAGTTTTTAGATAAATTGGTGGTGCTGGAATGGAGTAAATTGGATTAGATCTAGATGTTGCCACGTTTCTGTTTTGGGACAGCATGAGCAGTCGACCTAGGGTTAAGTTTATCGTCAATTTAGAGTTCAAATCTGTCCGTACGTATGTTGAAGAAGTTGTAGATAATTTAATTATCTTTCAGTGGATATAAAGAACGTTAAATTCCGCCCAGCCG
Organism: Rhipidocladum racemiflorum; assembly: GCA_036346355.1. Classification (NCBI taxonomy): domain Eukaryota; kingdom Viridiplantae; phylum Streptophyta; class Magnoliopsida; order Poales; family Poaceae; genus Rhipidocladum; species Rhipidocladum racemiflorum. The sequence continues at coordinate 51,951,857 of CM070577.1, read as the reverse complement.
TTTGAAAGTTATGACTGTTTTACCGAGCGTGTTAAAATCTGTGACGTGATTGGAACAGATCACGGTATTTTGTAGATTAAACAACTTTAGAGTCCGAATCAGCCTTTCCCTATAACTAGAAAAAGTTGGGAAATTTCCTAAGCTACGCGAGGATGCACTCGTTTAATTGATTCGGAGTCCCAGAACTCAAGTTATGCCTTTTGGAAGGCTGTTGTCCCGGCGGGACAAAAACTCTGTTTTTGGGTATTGCGAGTAGTTGGCTATGTCGGGGTAGATGAGGGTTTGCGTACTGTTTTTTGGACATGATTTTGAGTGTGTGGTACCTATGTGCAGGTGGTGTGACCCCGGGAGTGCCTTCTACATCTCGCCAATCCGTCGCCCGTGGTTGAGGCAAGTGTATTGGAATGGTAGCGGGTTGTGGTTTGTTTGATTGATTGAGATTGAGATTTGAATATATGATATGTTCACATGCCATGCTTTAATGTGTGCCATTGATATGATGAATATGTTTATTATGTGAATGATGCCATGTATTAATGCACAAGTTATCTATGATGATGCTATGTGTTAATGTACAAGTTAATCATGATGTTGGCATATTTGCATACATGGCATGATACATGGCCCGGGCAGTGAGAAAGTCATAACTAGTCCGGGCAAGGTCGGTGAGAAAGTTATGACTAATCCGGAGAGCCAATGAGTAAGTCGTACATCGTGATTCCATTCACCGCGGTGAACGGAAGCGAGGAGTAGGCACCCTCCATCTTCGGGATGGAAGGGGGGAGAGGGTGCACACCGATGGGTTTGTACTCAACCATACCGGTATGAGTTTCCAAGGAGACATGAGCATCGCATTGCATTGCATACATAATGATGATGATAATGTTATGTGTTCATGAATGAGATGGTTTACATGATGTGAGATATTATTGCCATGCAATTGTTCTTGTTGTACCATTGCAATATACTTGCTGAGTGATGAACTCACGCTTGTGTTTTGTGTTGTTTTTAGGTACGTTGACACCGGCATGCGGGAAAAGGGCTTAGCGGCACTTCATCACATAATTTCCCACACATTTAGACTATAATTACCCTTCAGAGTTGAGATCATGATTCTAGTGTGATGAAACTAGGATTATGATTTGTTCGTATGCTTGATTACATCCTTCACTTTGTATTAGATTATGAGATGGTTAATTCCATTTTGGTAGACTTAAATTGCTGCTATATTACCCATTGATGCTGCCTTGGATGTTTTCCATTATGATTATCATGTGATATTTTGCTATTGTTCAAATCATGATAAAACAAAGGAGATGCTGCCGAAATCTCGGTTTTTAGCATATGCACCTTTGCTGGAATTTATGTTTAATTGTGGTATTTAGATGTTGTTTAGCTTATGTTTGGTAGCATTCAGGCATATTAAATGCCGGGGTGTTACAGGAGCTAAGTCAACTCTTTCTCGCTAAGTGTTGGTTTTGGGAATTTGTTTGTCATTTGGTTCGGTTTGAGTCTTTGTTTGGTTGTTTGTGTTGCAAAGATGTCTTTAGTCCCTTGGGGACCTTGTTTTGTGTTTGACGTTCTTTGGATTCAAGGTCGAATCCTGCTAAGGGGGGAGAATGTGACATTATAGAATGTGGCATTACGGTACGAGGTTCTACCGTATTTTTGGGCCTTTCCGAAAGGATTTGAGCCTTTTCGGGAGGTTTTGGGCCTGGGGGTGAGTTTTGGGTCTTCGGTGGGGGATCTTTGGGCCCATGTGGAAAATCCTGCATTTTCCCTAACCCTAGCCACTCCATGTCCCCAACCTGGCCCTTGCGCCTCCATCCTTCCCCCTAGCTGCCCCTCCCTCTCTCCCCTCAACCCTAGCCGCCACAACCTCCCCTGTTGTGTGCCCTTCCCTCCCCTTGGACGAGCGCCTCCCCCTCCTCTCCTAGCCGGCCCTAGCTAGGTTTCCTCACCCTCCATAGCTGTCACATCTCCCTCTCCGTCGATCTCTCTGTTGGGAAGCTTTGCAACCGAGAAGATCCGGCGGATTCGGCGTTTGGAGGAAGATCGAGTCCGGGAGAAGAAGGATTTCGTCATTTGAGTGACTCTTCAAGGGAGGTAAGTGTTTGTAGGTTCCTTAGTAGGGTTGTGATGCTGGTTAGATGGGAGAATCCATGCCTAAAACCCATGTATAAGTGCTGTTGTTAGATGGAATTAGGGTGATTGGAAATCTGTTCCACGTTGTGACTTCGGGTAGATTAGATACCTGTGTTTCGGACGCGATTTTGAAATTTTTAGATTCGTGATATGGTCGGCTAGCTGTTGCGAAAGTTGTAGGTAATTGAGCTATCTTTATTTGTGCACTGAAAACTCTAAATTCCGTTCAGCCGTTTAAAAATTATGGTCATTTTACCGAACGCTATCCAATCTGTGTCGTGATTGGAATAGTCTGTGTTCATCTGTAGATTGGAGGGACTTAGAGACCGATTGAACCTTTTCATATACTAAGAGAAAGGTGTGTAATTTCCTGAGGTTCGAAAGAATGTACTCGTTTACCTGATTTGGAGTTGTAGAACTCAAGTTATGCCTGTTGGAAGCCTGCTGTCCCGTTGGACAGATTCTCTGTTTTTTAGGTTTTAGAAGTGGGTTGCGAAGTCGATGTAGTCGATACCTCGTGTTGTTTTGTGGGCATGTTTTTGAGTATTTTATACCTATTTGTAGGTGGTGTGAACCTGGGAGTGCCTTCCACATCTCGCCACTCCGTCTCACACGGTTGAAGGCAAGTGTATTGGGATGGTTTGGGCTTGGGTGGCCATTTAGATTGTAGAGTTGCAATATAAGTACATGATGCGTTAATTTGCCATGTTTGCTCCTTACTTATGATATGATGATCATGATTAGTTTAATGGTTATGCCATTGTTATATTGAATTTTTATGCAAGTTATATCATGATATGGCATATATGCATTCATAATGGAAGATGCGAATCATTCTGATGCGGGCCTCTGTGTTCACACGTAATGAACACGAAAGACCTACCTCATAGTCCCATCCACAGTTGTGAATGGGAGCGAGTTTGATACAAGGGTGCGCCCGACCTTCACGGCGTAGGATCGAAGATACTCGCGAAACCTGACGAATCTTGTGCGGCCAACCGTTGCAAACACAACAACCTGCAGCACCGAGTTCGCCCAACCTCACGTTGTCCACTCAACCAATTCAAGCGGATTACAATCCTCGCTGCAATCACAAAGAGCTTGCAAGAACAACGGGAAGGAATGCACAATCTCGAGTTTATTTCAGCCAGTGGCTTGAAATCTCAAGAATATGCATATAGCAAATCTATTATCAAAGTTTAACAACCTGTTCTTTGTTTCAAAAGTGGTCTCCTCTTATATATAAGAAAGGAAAAGAAGCTAAGGAGATGGCTGCAGGTAAACCTTAATGTTTACATGGGAACCAAAGCCCAGAATTAATGGTGGCGCAACACCCAATGTATTGGAAACAGTTTCTGGACGCCAAAGTGTTTTGATGATATCTTTGTGCTAGCTTTGAATTTGAGGGTGGGGCCAGATCCATTGGAAAGCTGAGCTCGATGTCTTTTCAGGTTGTGGTCGAACGCCTCAAACGGATTCCGTTTGTATCCTCTATGCTCGTTTTTCTCCAGGCTGGTCATTGGAGGCCGAATTGAGCTCTTCTGCATTCACATCTTGCATGTTGACTTGTCCATGCGCCTCTTGATCTTCCCTAAGGTGTTCACAGCTCCTTGTATTGTTTTCATACCTGAGAGAACAAGTAATAGGATTCATAAAAAGGAGCGAGTTCACCTGCTGATTGATTTGTTTAGCTTGTGCACGTGTTATTGGTCCTTGGAAAAGATTTGGAGTTTCTCGAACAATAGTAGGGGAAGTGAATGTTGATGGTGTTATGTTGCCCGTATGATCCTCCCCCTCTTGGAAAGGAGTCGTCCTCGACTCTGTTTCTTCTGGCCCAAAGAATGGTGATAAATCAACAACATTGAAGGTTGTACTCACATTGTAATCATCCCCGGGAAGCTCGATCTTGTATGCATTGTCATTGATCTTCTCAAGAACTTTGAATGGACCATCAGCTCGAGGCATCAACTTATATTTGCGCTTATCTGGAAAGCGCTCTTTGCGTAGATGTACCCAAACCAGATCACACGGTTTAAATAGCATCTTCTTCCTTGTTTTGTTCGCCTTTTCAGCGAAGTAGCGCCCCTTCTTCTCTATCTCTTCCTTGGTCTTTGCATGAATAGCTTTCACAAACTGAGCACGCTTTGTAGCCTCCATATGAGTCCTCTCTTGAAGTGGAAGTGGCAACAAATCAAGTGGCGTGATTGGTTTAAAACCATACACCAACTCAAATGGGCACAATTGTGTTGTTGAGTGAACTGCCCTGTTGTAGGCAAATTCAACATGTGGAAGGCAGTCCTCCCACTCCTTCAGGTTCTTCTTGATCATCAAATCGTGCAGCAACATGGAGAGTGTGCGGTTCACCACCTCCGTTTGTCCATCTGTTTGTGGGTGACAAGTTGTAGAAAATAACAACTTTGTCCCCAGCTTTGCCCACAATGTCTTCCAGAAATAGCTTATGAAGTTGGCATCACGATCTGAAACAATGGTTCTTGGCATCCCATGTAGTCTCACAATTTCCCTGAAAAACAAATCAACTACATGCGACGCATCGTCGCTCTTGTGGCAGGGGATGAAGTGTGCCATTTTGGAGAACCTATCCACAACTACAAATACAGAGTCCCTCCCCTTCTTAGTCCTAGGCAATCCTAAAATAAAATCCATGCTAATATCCTCCCAAGGTGCATTAGGAATAGGAAGTGGAGTATACAAACCATGTGGATTAAGTTTGGACTTAGCTTTATGGCATGTGACACATCGCTGCACAAGTCTCTCAACATCTCTTCTCATTTTTGGCCAATAAAAGTGATCGGACAGCATGGCCAAAGTCTTTTCTCTTCCAAAATGCCCCATTAAGCCACCTGCATGTGATTCCTACAACAATAGCAAACGGATAGATGAATCTGGAATGCATAGCTTGTTAGCACGAAACAAGAATCCGTCATGAACATGGAACCTTTCCCAGCCTTTCCCATCTTTGCATTTAGAGTATGGTTCAGCAAATTCTTTATCTAAAGCATATAACTCTTTCAAACCCTCCAAACTAGGAACCTTGATTTCAAGTTGTGTTAAAAGCACACTCTTTCGAGACAAAGCATCAGCAACAACATTCTCTTTACCCTTCTTGTATTTCACAATGTATGGAAATGATTCAATGAATTCCACCCATTTGGCATGCCTACGGTTCAGTTTAGCTTGGCCTTTCAAATATTTCAAAGCTTCATGATCATAATGTATAATGAATTCTTTAGGCCAAAGATAGTGCTGCCAAGTTTCTAAAACACGAACAAAAGCATACAACTCCTTATCATACACAGGGTAATTCAATTGAGCACCACCAAGTTTCTCACTAAAGTATGCTACTGGTTTGCTCTCTTGCATCAAAACACCACCAATACCTATTCCACTAGCATCACACTCAATTTCAAAAGCTTTAGTGAAATTAGGTAAAACAAGCAAAGGAGCTTCAGTTAAGCGCTTCTTTAATTCAGCAAAAGCTTTTTCTTGAGCAACACCCCAAACAAACTCACTTCCTTTCTTTGTTAGCTCATTAAAAGGGGCAGCAATTGTGCTAAAGTCTTTCACAAATCTACGGTAAAAACCAGCAAGTCCGTGAAAACTTCTAACTTGACTAACATTTGTCGGAGTAGGCCAATTTTTAATTGATTCAACTTTTGATTCATCCACTTCTACCCCATTTCCGGAAACAACAAACCCCAAGAACACAACTTTATCTTGGCAAAAAGTGCATTTCTCTAGGTTTGCAAACAATTTTTCAGTTCTAAGCACTTCTAGCACTTGTCTAATGTGATCGGTGTGTTCTTCCATTGTGCGGCTGTAAATTAAGATGTCATCAAAATACACCACAACAAATTTACCAATGAAGGCTCTCAAAACATGGTTCATTAATCTCATGAAGGTACTAAGTTAAACCAAAAGGCATTACTAACCACTCATACAATCCAAATTTTGTTTTAAAGGCTGTTTTCAACTCATCCCCTTCTTTCATCCTTATTTGATGGTACCCACTACGCAAATCAATTTTAGAGAAAATAACAACACCACTCAATTCATCTAGCATGTCATCCAACCTAGGAATAGGATGGCGATATCTAACAGTGATGTTGTTAATTGCTCTACAATCTACACACATGCGCCATGTACCATCTTTCTTAGGGACTAAAATCACAGGGACAACACAAGGACTTAGGCTCTCACGTACATACCCTTTGTCAAGAAGTGCTTGCACTTGTCGCTGAATTTCCTAGGTTTCTTCGGGATTGGTTCGGTATGGTGGACGGTTTGGAAATGAAGCTCCTGGTATGAGGTCATCTTAATGTTCAATGCTACGGGTCGGAGGAAGTCCAGCAGGTATCTCCTCCGGAAAGACATCTTTAAAGTCCTGCAAAACACTTGATACAACACTTGGAAAGGAGGTTATGTCGTTAGTAGAAAGTAACACATCTTTGTACAAGAGTACAAAATATGCTAAACAGGGGTTTGCATGCATCTCTCTTATTTCAGATTTTGTAGCTAACATTACTAGCTTGTTTCCCTCATCGTTTCCTTTTCCACTCCTATTTGGCTTGTGGCTCTCACTTACCAAAGTGGTTTTCTCACTTGTAGTCCTTTTCTCCTGTTGCTTGACACTCCCAAGGTTTACCTCCTTCTTTTGCATTGTATTAGCATGAATTTGAGTGGGAGTCATTGGTCTAAGAATAATTTCTTTGTTGTTCCACTTGAATGAATGTTGATTAGTGAGACCATTGTGATGACTTGCACGATCAAATTGCCATGGTCGACCGAGCAGCAAGTGACATACCGTCATTGGGACAACATCACATTCAACAGTATCACTATACTCACCCATTTTGAAGGGAACCTTCACCATGTGCTGAATTTTCACTTCTCCACCATCATTCAGCCATTGCACATGATATGGATGTGGGTGTCACAGCTGCTTCAACCCAAGCTTTTCACACATTTCTTTACTAGCCAAATTGTGACAACTTCCACCATCAATTATTACCTTGCACACACGACCATTTACCTTTGCCTTGGTGTGGAAAAGGTTGCATCGCTGTTCATGTTCTTCCTTTTGTTGTACACTCAAGACTTTCTTGGTGACAATAAGAGATTGACCGGTCTCAAAGTCGCAATAAGTCGTCTCATTCTCTTCATCTTCCAAATTAGTGATTGGAGTATCTTCTCCTTCACTTGCAGATTCATATTCTCCTCCTTCTATGATTAGCATGGTGCGGTTGTTTGGACAATCTCTTGCAATATGGCCACGTCCCAAACACTTGAAGCATTGAATTGCACTACTCTTTGCTGTTGAACCCACAGAAGAAGTAGCACTAGCTGCTGGACCTTGCTTAGTATTTGGAGTAATTGGCTCTTTTCCACTTCGACCTACATGTGAACTAGAAGCAACAATAGCACTAGAATTGTTAGCGCGAAATGAATTGAACCGAGAAATGGATTTACCTACAGTAGGTGCTGAACGGGGAGCAAATGAAGTGTTCTTTGTTATCTTGGAGTCTTGTTGCACTTGCCTCTCAGCCTTGGTTGCTTGATGCGCTAATTCCACCACATTGCTATAAGGCTGAAATTCAGTGATGCGCTTGATGGGATAATTCAATCCAGCGAGGAATTGTGCCATGGTTTGTTCTTCATGTTCATAAATGTTGCCACGGATCATGGATATCTCCATCTCTTTGTAGTACTCATCAATCATTCGATGTCCTTGCTTTAATGCCTGCAGCTTATCAAAAAGATCACGCTTATAATGTCGAGGGACAAACCTTGCTCTCATCTCCACCTTCATCTCAGCCCACGATGCAACGGGATTCTCGCCATGCTCTATTCTTTGGTTTTGAATTTGTTCCCACCAAACCAGTGCATAATCATCAAATTCAAGCGATGCCATGGCAAGCTTCTTTTCTTCGGTGTAGTTGTGTAGGCGGAAGATCTTGTCAACTTTAAGCTCCCAAGTAAGATAATCCTCTGGATTATTGGATCCTGCAAACTTAGGCATAGAAAACTTTAGTTTGCCATACCTTTGCTCCTCAGGATGATCATTATCATTGTGGTCGTTGCGTTGATTTCTTTCATTGCGTGGCTGCAAATTGAGGCGAATTGGTTCATGTGCAGCACCGCCACGACCCATACCACGTCCCCTTCCTAGACCACGATCATCACCTCTAACTGGCCCAAGGGGGGACGAATTGCATTAGCAGCATGAGCCCTTCGTGCAGCAGCTTCCTCATCGGTCTCATCAAGTGGAGCACCATCTTGAGCTTGTGGTCGCAGTTGTCATACAATGTCATTAACTATGTTGGTGTGAAGTACGGCGAGTTGCTGATTCACATCAATTTGGAGATCTTGGATGGAGTTATTTAGTTCTTCCCTTAGCTGGTCATTTCCTATGTGGAGCTCTCGGTGTAATGTGTCTCGCATGGCACAATACTCCGTCCAGGTTACTGGGACTTCAGGATCACACCCATCATTCTCCACATTATCTCCTTGACCTGACATGGTTAGTTATGCAAAACAGCAAGATAAACACAATATGATGAGTGGGAAATTCTCTCAACCTCACATATCCTTACCAACGATGTTCTTACTCACCCTTTGCTGATTAACAGAGGAGCTCACGCTTGAGTGGTGAGGCAACAAGAAGTGAGGTTAAGCGAACTCACAGCTGAGATTAAAACACACAACAGATTATATGTGGAGCTTGGTAGGGAATGTGTATGACCTACACAATCTGAATTCCTGATGTTGTTTCAATAAGTAAATATCCAACCAAGAACACAATGCCTAGTTGCTGAAAACAAGATTTAAGTGATGAACACAGCAACTCACACACATTGATGATGGAACCAATTGCAATCAAAGGAGTGAGCTAGATAAAAATATGATGATAGCACAAACAACTCAATTGCAATGGTTATGGAAAGACGCTAGCTAGCAGCAATAGATGAAGAAGGGCTCAAGATTGCACATCAAGAATGCGTTTCTCACAGTGTTGCAATAGATTTTAGTAATTTTTTTTCTTTTCTTTTTTGGGCTCTCTTTCTTTTGGATGGTTGTGCTACTGATTTTCAGCAAAGATTCACAACTTTTCTTTTGATTTCATGCAACTGTGTAATAGCAACATATGAGAGTGCAGCCCTATGCAATTGAATAGCTAGTCTTGAAAGGTGCAAAGTTTTCGCAAAGGAAAGATGGGCTATCAAAACAGATTTGAAAATTTTCGCAACTTTGTAGCTGAACTCAGCATACGGCAAACTCTTATCCCAAGAGGTAGCATACGCCAATGCACAAGCTCTTAGCATATCCTCTAGAATTTGATTAACTCTTTCAGTCTGTCCATCCGTCTGCGGATGATATGCTGTACTAAAGTTCAAACGGGCCCCCATGGCTTCATGCAGCTTATTCTAGAATCTCGAGGTAAATTGGGTACCTCTGTCCGAACAATCTTCTTTGGCACTCTGTGCAAACAGATGATCCTGGTCATATACAACTCTGCTAATTTATCTCCCAAGTATGTGGTCTTTACAGGGATAAAATGAGCGACCTTGGTCATGCGGTCCACTATAACCCATATGGAGTCATATCCTCCTTGAGTCTTCGGCAAACCGGTAATGAAGTCCATTCCGATTTCCTCCCACTTCCACTCAGGAATCTTCAGCAGCTGCAGTAATCCTGCCGGCCTCTAATGCATTGCTTTAACTCTTTGGCACACATCACACAACGCAACATGTTCGGCAACTTCACGTTTCATACTCGGCCACCAGAATCTTTCCTTCAGGTCTTGATACATCTTGGCACTTCCCGAGTGAATGGAATACTTGGAGTCATGGGCTTCCTCCAGAATCAACTGCTTCAGTTCCTTTTTGTTCGGCACACAGATGCAGTCCTTCATCCACAATGTGCCTTGCTCGTCCAGCTTGAAGCCTTTCGCCTTGCCTTCCTCTATCTTGGACTTGATTCGCTGGACCTTGTCATCGTCCTTCTGTCCGTCTCGGATCTGGTCTTCTAAGGTAGGCTTCACCTCCAATGCGGCCAAGAATCCTTCCGGTATCACTTCAATCCACATCCTCTGAAACTCCTTGCATAACTCATCCGGACTTGCGGCTATCAACATATTCACGGTATGGCTTTTCCGACTCAAGGCATCAGCCCCACCACATTGGCCTTCTCGGGGTGATAATGGATCCCAACATTGTAGTCCTTGATTAATTCCAACGATCTCCTTTGCCTCATATTCAGATCTGATTGGGTAAAGATGTACTTAAGACTCTTATGGTCCATATACACTTCACATCTGTTCCCAATCAAGTAATGATGCCATAACTTCAAGGCGTGCACTACGGCTGCTAACTCTAGGTCATGTGTCGGATAGTTCTCTTCATGCGGCCTTAGCTACCTCGATGCGTACGCAACAACCTTTCTGTTCTGCATCAGCACACATCCAAGTCCTTAGCGCGATGCATCATAGTATATATCAAAGCTTTGATTAACATCCGGTAAAACCAACACCGGCGCTGATGTCAATCGCTTCTTCAGCTCTTGGAAACCTTTCTCACATTCTGACGTCAAGTTAAACTTCTTCTCCTTTCTCAACAATTGCGTAAGAGGTCTCGCAATCGTTGAAAAGCCTTCAATAAAGCGGCGGTAGTAACCTGCCATCCCTAGAAAACTACAGATCTGGGTCACTGTCTTCGGCTTCTCCCAATGTAACACAGCTTCCACCTTGCTTGGATCAACAGCGACTCCTTCTGCGGTCATTACATGTCCATGGAATTCCACCTTGTCTTTCTAGAAATCACACTTGCTGAACTTGGCGAAGAGTTGTTGTTCCCTCAACTTCTCCAAAACTAGCCTCAGATGTTCTGCGTGTTCTTCTCTTGACTTGGAATAGATGAGAATGTCATCGATGAACACGACAACAAACTTGTCTAGGTACTCCATGAAAACCTTGTTCATCATATTAATGAAATAAGCTGGCACGTTCGTCAGACCAAAGGACATAACTGTAAACACATAATGTCCGTATCTTGACAAGAATGCGGTCTTCGGTATATCCTCTGATCGGATCTTCAACTGGTGGTATCCAGATCTCAGATCAATCTTGGAGAAAACTCCGGCTCCTCTCAACTGGTCAAACTGGTCATCGATCCTGGGTAGCGGATACTTGTTCTTCACGGTGACTTCATTGAGTGCACGGTAGTCAATGCACATCCTGAAACTCCCATCCTACTTGTTGATGAACAAAACTGGTGCTCCCCATGGCGACGAACTAGGTATGATGAATCCTTTTTCCATCAACTCCTCGAGCTGCTTCTTCATCTCTACCAACACTTCGGTTGACATCCGGTAGGGTCTCTTCGCTATCGATCTTTGTACAGTACTAACTCAATCACAAATTCTATGTCTCTGTCTGGCGGCGTTCCAGGCAAATCTTCAAGAAAAACATCAGGATACTCGTTCACCACTGAAACATCTTCTATGTTGATTGCCTTCGTGCTGTTGACCATCAGCTGTCCATCTCGAACGGCGGTTGCTTGAAATTCCACTTTTCTTCCGCATGGGCCCTCAACTGAGATAATCCTTCGCCCACAATCCAGCACAACCTTGTGCTTGGATAACCAATCCATTCCCAAGATAACATCTAAGGTCTAGGTTTCCAGTATAATAAGGTTCGCTAGGAACTCTACCCCCATCTATTAATATTCTTACCCCGGAACATCCTACTTTAGTTCGGAGTTCGAAACCAGGGGTTTGAACTAGAAGCATGCATTTAAGTCTTGCAATATCCAAATCATTTTTAGCAGCAAAGCCTTGAGAAACAAACGAATGCGAAGCTCCAGAGTCAAACAAAACTGTTGCCGGTACTGAGTTGACAAATAACTTACCCAGTATGACATCCATAGCATTCTGAAGTGCATCTGCGGTCACGTGATTGACTCGGCTTCTCACCATGGTCTAGGGCGCGGCTCCTTGCTGTGCTGTCCCGCGGTTTACTCTTAGTGCAGGTGTCCTGGCTGGTGTGGAGCCCAAGTTGAAGCGGACTGGGGTCACTCCTGCTGTCTTCTTGGGGCAATTGTTGGAGAAGTGCCCAAAGAAAACACTAACTTGGGCAACAAGGCAACGGACTTTACTCAATTTTTATAAATCACTTAGAACTTTGGATGAAAACTACCAAGGTTCGGACAAAGCCTACACATCATATGCATATAGGGAGGTGAACCAACTCTGAACTCTAGGGTTCAGAGCCACCCCTAGCATTGACCTGCGCACGACAAGGGCCGGCCAGTGCTTGGGGGTGCTAGCCCCCTTTAAAAGAGCACCCCTCATATTTATTTTGGCATCTTTTATCCCGATACCCTACCACATTTTCGGCGGATTTTGACCCTCAAAGTCCATTCTTCTAGTTGATAGGCTAGATTAATAGTCCTTTAGTGGCAAAGCCCTACCATATGTTCTGGAGCTCTTCTTCAACTTCTATAAGAGGTAATGATGTATTCTCAAGTTGTTGTTGTAATATTTCATGTTCATGTTGTTTCAATTTATTTCAATTGCTAATATTTCACGGTTGTCCGTTTATGCAATGTTTGCTTACAATCAATTTAGAGTTGTAGATCGTTTTAGCATGTCATAGTAATCATGGTGATTAGATCGATCTAGTGGATACTTGCATATTTGTTTAAGAGCATATTTGCAATTAACAAATAAGTTAGAAGGATCAGTATACTCAAGGGTTTAAACCGTGGCTAGTAGTGATAGCACTAGTGTACAGATTTCGACGAGCCGCCAACAACTAGCTTATATTTGGCGCCTCTGTTAGTTCTTGTTTATGCATTAAGCTAGGAAAGTTGGGTGTGATGATATATCAATATTTGTTTGCGGCCACTGATCCGAGTGCGCATGGCAGTGAAAGACACTAGTCTTTGGTGAGAGATCTATCACAACGATTAGCCAATAGGAGTACATAGATTAAAATAGCTTCTTTTATAGATGATCAACTATCATGCTCACCTTAGAATATTTATTGTTAACTTTATACCAATGGGTATAAGTAGGATCATTATTTTATACTATAGTTACCTTTTGGAAGATCAAATATGTCATTAGAAAACCCTATTTTAGGTTAGTTAGATTTGCTGTGAATTTGATGCCCTGGAATACTTGGGTTTTGGTTAGTTAGATTCTATGTGAATTTGATATCCTGAAATACTGGGTGAAAAATACTACAACTAATCTGTGTGTTTGCGGTTACCATATATGCGCCTAGATCGCGTCTTCAGCTGGCAGCCGAGATGGATAGATCTCAATTGAGCGCAGCAGGAAAGCTAAGGGCATGGATGTCAAGGCCCCAATTTCAAAAATTCTGGGTGATCCGGAGTATCCGGATAAATTTGTCCGGAATGTCCGGATAGAACCCGCAGTATCCAGATAAATCATCCGGAGTGTCCGAACTGGGTCTACCCGAAAGCCCTAACCCGGAATGTCTGTAACACCCCGGCATCAAGCATGCCTGAATGCTACCAAACATAGGCTAAACAACATCGAAATACCATAAACTAAGATAAATTACAGCAAAGGAGTAAATGCTAAAACCCGAAATTTCGGCAGCATCTCCTTTGTTTTAACATGAATTGGAGCAAGAGTAATAACAAGGCAAGTTATATCATAGCATAAGACATCTAAAACAGCAATAACAATGAATAAAGCATCACTTATGTCTAAAATAAGGAATTCAACCATTCCAACAAATATAACCAACCAAACGATGAACTCAAGCCCAGACACCAAGATTCATGGCACTAATCATTATTTTCATGGCTCCCACTGATTAAACTGTATAATAATGTGAAGCTACGTATAGATGTGTAGCTAATGCCCTTTTCCCACATGCCGGTTTCATGGTACCTAAGAAAAACAACATAAACACAAGCGTGAGTTCATCACTCAGCAAGTATATTGCAATGGAACAAGAATATACATTCTAATACCTTCATCACCACTTTTCACATCCAACATCATACACATCTCATATTCATAGCGTAAGCATATCATTGACATCATCATATATCATCATCATATAACATCCTCATATAATGCAATGCAATGAAATGCAATGCAATGCACATATCTCCTGGAAACGCATACCGGTATGGTTGAGTACACACCTGTCGATGTGCACCCTCTCCCCCCTTCCATCCCGAAGATGGAGGGTGCCTACTCCTCGCTTCCCCACACCGCGGTGGATGGAATCACGATGTAGGACTTACTCATTGGCTCTCCGGAATAGTCATAACTTTCTCACCGACCTTCCCCGGATTAGTTATGACTTTCTCACCACCCGGGCCATGTATCATGCCATGTATGCCAACATGCCAACATCATAAATCACTTGTACATTAACACATGGCTTCATAGCATAGTAAGCATAATCATCATATCATTGGCAATCATTAAAGCATGGCATGTGAACATATCATATATTAAATTTCAATCACAACCGATCAAGCAAACTATAACCCGCTACCCATTCCAATACACTTGCCTCAACCACGGCGACGGATTGGCGAGAAGTACAAGGCACTTCCGGGGTCACATAGGTACCACACATTCACAATCAAGTCCACAAAACAGTATGCAAACACCCTTCTACCCCGACATCGCAAACTACTCGCAAAACCCAGAAACAGAGGTTCTGTCCCGTCGAGACAGCACCCTTCCAAAAGGCACAACTTGAGTTCGAAGACTCTGAATCAATTAAAGAGTACATCCTCGCATAGCTCAGGAAATTTCCTAACTTTTTCTAAGCATATGGAAAGACTGATTCGGATTCTAAAGTGGTTTAATCTACAGAATACCGTGATCTGTTCCAATCACTTCACAGATTTTAATATGTTCGGTAAAACAAGCATAACTTTCAAACGGCTGGATGGAATTTAACGTTATTTATACCCACTGAAAGGTATTGAAGTTACCTACAACTTCTTCAACAGGCGGCCGACCAAATTCGGAATTTAAATTGGCGAAAACCCGAACCCTAGGTCGACTGCTCGTGCTGCCCGAAACAGAGAACGTGGCAACTTCTAGATCTAATCTAATCTACTCAATTCCAGCACCACCAATTGATCTAAAAACATGATAATCACCCTTACAACAGATCCTAGACCAACCCAAGAATCCCCGTGGTCATACCTTCGCCCGACGACCGAAAACCCAACGGATCTCCTCCCGGTTGCGTGATCTCCTTCCTCGCTCCAATCCCGCCGGATCTCCTCGTCGCGGAGCGCTCCAACTGTAACACCCCGGCATCTAGTATGCCCGAATGCTACCAAACATAGACTAAACATCAACTAAATACCACACATGAAGACAAATTTCAGCAAAGGCACAAATGCTAAACACCAAAATTTCGGCAGCATCTCCTTTGTTTTATCATGATTTGAACAATAGCAATATCATAGAAAAATATTTCATAACATAAGACATCTAAAGCAGCAATATATAATGCATAAAACATCATCATAAACAATTAAACCAAAACCAACCACACAAACATCTATAGCTAAACAAAGAGGATCAACAGCACATTAAAATTAATCCATACACCTAGTTCAAGGCACTATTATTATGATCATGACTCAAGGTTGGTAAATGTGACTGGAACTACGTGAAGATGTGTAGCTAATGCCCTTTCCCACATGCCGGTGTCACGGTACCAAAAAAAACAACATAAACACAAGCGTGAGTTCATCACTCAGCAAGTATATTGTAATGGAACAAGAAAACACATTCCAATACCTTCATCACCACTTTTCACACAAAACATCATACACATCTCATAATCATAGTGTAAGCATATCATTGACATCATCATAAATCATTCTCATATAACATCCTCATATAATGCAATGCGATGCACATATCTCCTGGAAACTCATACCGGTATGGTTGAGTACACACCCGTCGGTGTGCACCCTCTCCCCCCTTCCATCCCGAAGATGGAGGGTGCCTACTCCTCGCTTCCGTTCACCGCGGTGAATGGAATCACGATGTAGGACTTACTCATTGGCTCTCCGGATTAGTCATAACTTTCTCACCGACCTTCCCGGACTAGTTATGACTTTCTCACCGCCCAGGCCATGTAACATGCCATGTATGCATTTATGCCAACATCATATTTAACTTGTACATTAACACATGGCATCATCACATAATAAACATACTCATCATATCAATGGCAAACATTAAAGCATGGCATGTGAACATATCATATATTCAAACTTCAATGTCAATCAATCAAACAACCTACAATCGCTATCCATTACAATACACTTGCCTCAACCACGGGCGACGGATTGGCGAGAAGTAGAAGGCCCTCCCGGGGTCACACCACCTACACATAGGGACCACACACTCACAATCATGCCCACAAAACAGTACTCAAACCCTCATCTACCCAGACATTGCCAACTACTCGCAAAACCCAAAAACAGCGGTTCTATCCCGTCGGGATAGCAGCCTTCCAAAAGGCATAACTTGAGTTTTAAGACTCCGAATCAATTAAACGAGTACATCCTCATGTAGCTTAGGAAATTTCCCAACTTTTTCTAGGTATAGGGAAAGACTGATTCGGAATCTAAAGTTGTTTAATCTACAAAATACCGTGATCTGCTCCAATCACGTCACAGATTTTAACACGCTCGGTAAAACAGCCATAACATTCAAACGGCTGATCGGAATTTAACGTTCTTTATGTCCACTGAAAGATAATGAAATTATCTACAACTTCTTCAACATTCGTACGACCAGATTCCGAACCTAAATTGGCGAAAAACTGAACCCTAGGTCAACTGCTCATGCTGTCCCAAAACAGAAACGTGGCAACATCTAGATCTAATCCAATCTACTCAATTCCAGCACCACCAATTGATCTAAAAACTTGATAAACACCCTTATAACAGTACCTAGACCAATACCAAGGAGTCCTATGGCCATACCTTCGCCCGACGCACGAAAACCCAATAGATCTCCTCCCGGTTCGCGCGATCCTTTTCCTCGCTCCAAATCCACCGGATCTCCTCGTCGCGGAGCGCTCCAATGGATGGATATTTGAGGTGCTGAGGTGAGGATCTCCCCTAGGGGCAGCAAGGGAGGTGGAGAGGGGAGGAGAGTGGTGGTGGCGCCATGGGGGAAGATGGAGAGGAAGGGGAAGGGTGGAGGCGCATGGGGGGGGCTAGGGGGTGGCGGCTAGGGTTGGGAGAGGGAGTTTGGGGCGCACCAAGGGGTGGGGGCCAGATTTGGCTGCCCAAAAGCCCCCCCTTGGGCCCAAACCTTTCCACCGAAGGCCCAACTCAACCCCCAAGGCCCAAAGTCCCCCGGAGAGGCCCAAAACACCCGAAAACGGCCCAAAAACACGCTATAAACGGCATAACGTAAAGTTTTAACCTCCATTTACATATTTTATAATGTTTTGACCTCAACATCCACATTTTATAAGATTACGACACTCCGTGGTGACACATCACTTCATAAGGCCCAAAAACGCGAGTAAATCTCAAGCCGTAAGGTTTTATTCTCTAATTTCACATTTTATAATGTCACACCATACCGTAGTGTGACACCAACGGATGGATCTTCCAGGTGTTGAGGTGGGGATCTCCCCTAGGGGCAGCAAGGGAGGTGGAGAGGTGGTGGAGGGGTGGTGGAGCAATGGGGGAGGGAGAGGGGAGGTGGGAAGTGTGATACTACGGAATGACGGTATGAGTCATTTTCGATCTCGGCCATAAGGTACGACTCTTGTAACATGTTTTTTGCGCCGTTTCTGCAAGTGTGGGCCTTTCCGGGGGATTTTGGGCCTTTCCGGAGGGGAATTGGGCCTTCCGGGGGAGTTCGGGCCTTGGGGGGTCCATATGGGCCGAAGGTGGGACATATTTGGGCCTTTTGGAGGTGGTCTAGGACAGCAAAACTGCTGCCCTAGCCCTACCTGCGCCCCAAACAAGTCCCCTCCCTAGCCCTAGCCCCCACTTGTTTCCCCTCCACCCCATTGCCTCCTCCTCCCTAGCCGCCACCCCTTCCTCACCCTTGCGCCTCCCCTTGCTCCACCACGTGCCCTTGCTGCGTCCCCCTCGCTGCCATGCCACGCCATGGTGCTGCCCTCGCCGGTAGGAGGATCCGCGACGAGGAGAACCGGTGGCCACGACGCGTGGGAGCGAGATCGGGCGATCGAGAGGCATTCTTCGTGTTAAATCGCTGCTCGTCGGACTAAGGTATGTCCATGGGGAAACCTTGGGGAAGGTCTAGGTGCTGTTCTCATGGTAGATTTGGAGTTGTTAGATCAAGAGGACGTGTTGCCATGGAGTAGATCTGAAAAGAACTAGAGTTCGTATTGTACTCAGTTTCGCAATTTTAGATTCGGAATTTGGCCGACCTCCTGTTGAAGAAGTTGTAGGTATCGTCAAGACCTATTTTGTGTATTTTTTTGAGAATTTTTGGAGTTGCAGTCTGAAAGTTATGGCCATTTTGGTGGGCGCTGTCCAATCTGTGTCGAGGTTGGGACAGTCTGTGTTCAACATTAGATTAAACTAATTTAGAGTTCGAATCTGACCGTACGGACTTCTAGGAAGTTGTAGATAATTTCAATATATTTCAGTGCATATAAAGAAATTGAAATTCCGCCCAGCCGTTTGGAAGTTATGCCTGTTTTACCGAGCGCTGTCAAATCTGTGACGAGATTGAGACAGTTCGTGTTCAACGTTAGATTAAACAACATTAGAGTCCGAATCAGTCTTTACCTATAACTAGAAAAAGTTGGGAAATTTCCTAAGCTACGCGAGGATGTACTCGTTTATTCAATTTGGAGTCCTAGAACTCAAGTTATGATTTTTCGAAGCCGCTGTCCAGAACGGGGCAAAATCTGTGATTTCGGGGTTTTGGAGTATTTAGCGTATTAGGTGTAGTGGGTACTGTTTTGAGGAGTCGAATTAAGTGTGTGGCACGTGTTTGCAGGTGGTGTGCCTTCGGGAGTGCCCTCAACCTCTCGTCACTCCGTTGCCCGCGGTTGAAGGCAAGTGTGTTGTATTGAATTATGGATCGTAGATTGCTTGTGAGACTAGATGAAATTGTCTATATGATATATGTCCACTTGCCATGTTTTAATGATTGCTATGATATGATGAGCATGTTTAAGATGTTATGATGCCATGTGTTAATATATGAGTTTTATATATTGTTGGCATGCTTGCATACATGACATGTTACATGGCAGGCGGTGAGAAAGTCATTAACTAATCTGGGAAGGTCGGTGAGAAAGTTATGACTAATCCGGAGAGCCATTAGAGTAAGTCCTACATCGTGATTCCATCTACCGTGGGTGGTGGAAGCGAGGAGTAGGCACCCTCCATCTTCGGGATGGAAGGGGGGAGAGGGTGCACACCGACGGGTGTGTACTCAACCATACCGGTATGAGTTTCCAAGGAGATATGAGCATAGCATTGCATTGCATTGCATTACAATACATATTAAATGATGAGGATGTTGTTATGTGTTCAAGTTTGAGATGTTATATGTGACGTGAGGTATTATTGTCTTGTAAATGATCTTGTTGTCCATTACAATATGCTTGCTGAGTTTTCGAACTCACGCTTGTGTTTTATGTTGTTTGTTTATTTAGGTACAATGAAATCGGCGTACGGGAAAGGGATCTAGCTACACTCCTCCACATAGTACCATAATCTAGCTAATTCACCTGTTTTGGAGACACGACAATAAGTATTACAATAATCATTAGTGTATGGTCTGTATGTTTGGTTGTTTCCCTCATGTGTATCATGTGGGGCTATGGAGGGAGTTGTTTTAACTTCCTAGAGTTAAATTAATGCTTATTATTTTGCTATCGATGCTTATTGATGTTTTAGTTGATGATTAGCTATCCTTATCGCTGCGTATGGATATCTCGTTTGTCTTACATATTGATATGATGCTATGTTGTTAAGTTTCATGCAAAAACAAAGGAGATGCTGTCAAAATTTCCAATTATTCCAAATGATTACTTGCCGTAATTTACTTTAAATTATTGTATTAAATGTGTTATGGTCTATGTTTGGTGACATTCTGGGCTTAGTAGAAGCTGGGGTGTTACAGGAAGTGGCGGCTCGGGCATGGGAGTGGGGGTGCACAAGGCAGGGTGGAGGCGCCCCAACCCCCTAGATCTGGTTCCCCCCCACATGGGCCCAAACTCCTTCCCACTAAAGCCCACGACTCATCCCCTTCGGCCCAAACTCCCCCGGAGAGGCCCAAACTCCCGGAATCGGCCCAGAAACGCGATTAAACTTCATACCGTAAAGTTTTTACATTCATTTTCACATTCAGTACACCACAGCACCTTTTTTGCAATAGACGGTCTGTTGGCAAAAGCTACATACAGTGTCACCTAGTCTGTCGATAATACATTTAGCGACAGACATCCCTCTGTAGGTTAAAGTCCTGTCGGCAAAACTCTTTACCGATAGACTTTGTATTACCGACAGACTAGCTGAAGCCATATGTGTCCTTATTGCCGACAGACATAATTTTGCCGTCGGACGTAGTTATTACCGACAGACATATAATTACCGACAGACATACCATTACCGACAGTTTGTGTGTTGGCAATACGGACTTTTACAGACAGATCGTTCGATGGGATTCTGTATCCCGATTTAAAAAAAATAAAATTCAATAATTAGCTTGATCACTATTAGGACAATCATGGTTCCTTTATACTTCCATTCACAAAAATATAGTAGCCTCAACCATGATGATGTTATGCAACATTATAAATAGGACAACAAAATAGATTAGCCTAAACAACACATTCAACGTTACATTCATTAGTAGTATATTTAGGGCCACAATAAAAACATCTAAGACATCAAAATAGAGTAGCCACATCCATAGTGATAGCTTGCAACATGACATTGGCAGCATATTTAGGGCCACAAAAAAAAACATCCAAACAGCTAGCCATCTTTGTCCAAAAGGTTAAATAAGTATGTGAATTGATATAACCCAAAATGTTCACTTCTAATACATCAAACTTAATTCTAAAAACAAATAACATCTTCCAAAAGATTTCTTCCAACTTGCCATGGTCTTCCAACTTGCTATGGTCTTCCAACTTTATGTGCAAAAAGGAAATATGATCTTTAATCATAAGACACTAAAGTCAAATGCATCAAAATGTAGATTGGCTTCTCAATAGCCTGGACAACGGTGATATGTAACATCAACAAAAAATCATAGCAATACCTACTTAACAGATGATGGTGAGTATGCTTTTTCATACTTGTGCCTTTAATAAAGAAAAAAACCCCCATCCCCATTTTCTTTTTTAATTGCTGCGGTCTCTGTTAATATCTGAAACTCGCTACTCTACCATGCATGTGACATCTGGGCATCGATGACAATGCTGTTTCCTATATGTCCAAAAGATTTTGTTGGTGATTTCAGCACCGACTACTAAATTTAATATTCTATTGATTCCTTATTCCTTCTTGAATAGATGATGGTTTACTGTAAAGCTTTCATATCTCATCTTTGAGAAATATTTTCTTTTCTCAGTGTGAAGATATGGTCTGGTAATATCGAAGAATTAGACCAATGTACAGATTTAAAAGAAGCACCCTTTTCATTAGTGGCAGAGGTACATTATAAGCATTGACTCAGACTTATGTTGTTTATATTTTTATGCACATAGTTGATATTTGACACTAACAATTGATGCAACATCAAATAAATATTGGTTTGCTTGTTTTTAACTTTCAAGTTTTTGTCTGTTTCTACTTAAATTTTAATTCCAAATGTTCCACTGATCAGGTCACCACTAATTCATCAGCTCCAGTCTCGTCAATTTCATTATCCGTACCAGCTCTGCCTCAACATGAGGTTAACTTGGCAATTGGAAGAGTATCTGGGTCACTAGAAAAATAGATATGGAATCTATGTAGCAACAAAATTGAGAATACCAGTGCATGCCATGCACATGATCGAGTGGTAAAGCTTCATTGTCAGGTTCGTTGAGTTGTCAAGAGCACTATTTGATCAATTCCTTCTGATTTTTGTAGGGTAAAAAAATGTTTCGTCTAACTTCCATCTGAGCATCCGGTTGCCAAAAGCTTGATAGATGGATTCTGCAGTGCTGGAAAACCCGCAACACCAATAGTACACCCAGTAGATAATCTAGACTCATACCCAACTATCATGCAAAAAGGAAAATCAAAACAATGAGAGTCACATGAATTTTGTATACCTATTTAAATACCTGCTGACTCAGAGGAAGATCGACTCTTGGTACACTTCATCTACAAAAAATATCATTAGTTAGTAATTATATTTAATCATTCAAAACATATGAATACAAACAATCTTCAATATAGATTCTTACTTTATGGCATGGCCATGCATTGCACATGTTACGAGCTTGAGCCATAATTTCCATATCATCATATGGACGGGACAAAATAGCATCCACTTTCAAAACAGTATTCACAATAACTTCATAAAATTCCTTCCCAAGAGGTACACCTCCCACCTCGGTGTTTGGATTAGCTGATGAAATTGTTGCCTTGGCCACAGGATTTTCTGGTCTCACAACAGCATATAATATGACATCTCTACCAACCTAAGCAACATATTGCATTTCAAAATATGAGTCAACAATTGAGTTCAGATTTTGGGGGAAAAACATGTATGAGGAGATCAGTGATTTACAAGGTTATCATCCTCATTATGAATAGCTTCACGACTTCTTTTGGTGGTGTTGTTCCTTGGATGTACCTTTGGAGCCATAACGCGCCTACACTCAGGCGTGTCATCTTCTAGAAAATGAGTTTCCATAGATGCAAAGTCATTTGCACCATAATGACGATCTCCTTCCTCATTAATAGATGGTTCAAGGATCCTAGAATTCTGTGGAGAAAAAACACAAGTACAGACAAGCAATGAGAAAATTACTCATATATGCTGCTATGAAATAAAAGAATTGAAATCGTATACCACGTGGCGAGAAGTAGAGCCATGTTGTGAACTAGTTTCCACATTTGGCATTCCAAGATTAGCTAACATCAACTTCTGCATTTTGTTTATCTGTTCTTGCATTTTTGCCATGTGTTGTTTCATCTCTACGACCTCTTGGTCAGATTGCGCACGAGCATGTAGTGCCATTTGAAGCTTGGTTGAGATTTTACTTTGTGTTCCAGGGGTGCCCACTTCTTGAGGTGTTGGTCCTAAACCTAGAACTCGAACACGCCCTCTTGGCTCCTTCACTCCAAAAACATGCGCATACAAATCACCATCTTTAATGCTTCTTTCCTTCAATTCCGGTTGATTTGTTGCTACTTCTTTAAGTTTTTTCTACAAAATGAAGAACATATTGTTACGTACTATATCAGCTCAAATTTCAAAGGTACATGTTGAGAACAAACTTACAATTACTGACTCCGCTCCTGTTGAAGGTTCTCCATTTTTATTCTTACGAGTATGTGTTTTGATAAAGATCTCATCTCTCCTCGCAGGGCACCCTTGTTCCTCACCCTACAATCAATGCAGGTAAAAATGCAATCACCTTTTTTAAAATTATAATGACAAAGTGTAGTTAGTATAATGTACCAATTCATTCCCAACACGAGCATAACTTTTGCTGCCAGCTGAATGTAATATGGACAACTTTGAACGATTCTCTTTACCTCTCCTCATCCGAGCCTATGACATACACGAATAGAGTAAAGTTGGTTGTAGCAAATAAAGTTTACGGAATTTAGAAATATTTAACTTACTTCTGCTTCTGGAGACCTCCAGTGATCAATAAGCCACTTCCAATCGATTTCGCTTACTCTACTGTCTCGCTTTGCCATAAGATCCTCATCACTCAATGTTTCATCAAAGTATTTGCTCTTTAAATCTGATTTAAATTCCTTCCATTTTTTTGATGCTGATGTTATAACATAATTAAATCCAATTGCATCCAACTGATAATATGCCTATTTTAACATGGAAAATAAGTTATTCTAGTGAAGAACAAATCACCCACAAAAATATTTGCCCAACAATACTAGTTAAGATTATTTATAGTTCAAATACCTTCACTTTATTCCATACTTCAAACTTGATTTCTGGATCAACTAGCCTCCAATCATCATATGCAACACTTACATACTTTCTCACCATTGTTCCAATGAAATTTCCAAATTCTCTACTACCATTACCAATAGGTTGACCATATTCATTGAGGGTAATTTTTATTTTAGGCCCCCCTTCCCTTGAATAAATGTTTTGCTTCAAGGTGATGCCTCTTCCTTTTCTTTTCTTTTGTTGTCCAATCAGCTCTACATAGAAGCATATAAACAAGCGAGTTACTATTATTGAAGCCTACGGTCAATGCCTAACAGACATGTCTTCACCCAATGGCATACCTTCATTATCATTAGAGTCATCTTCTTGGTTTTCAATATCTTCATCGATGGGTTCACCTTGATTATCATTACCTCCCTTCAATCTCGACCTTAGATTAGGACCATCATATGGCCTTGCGCATGTTTGCTGAGTTGCCTATAAAAAAATGGCATATCATATTAAATAAATATATTCAAGGATGAGATATAGAAAGTAAAAGCATACATAACCTTTAATGTTTTACTGGAACGGTGTGATGGGATTGCTTTAGTCCCCATAACAGTATGAAATGGATGGACATTAAGAGCCCGCATGACTTCCTTGTTTCTAGCAATGTTTACATTCCTCTCTACTTCATATGGATTGATCTCTTCATCATAAATTGATCTTTCTTCTGAATTATGACGAAATGAATTAAACACCTCATTATTGTATTTGACTCTAAACTAAGAAAGTTTGCACTGATTACTGCAGGCAAACATTGGAATACAAGGGATAAAGAGTATAGACTGAAAGAAAAAGCACCCCTTCAAATCTATATCAAATTGAGCTATCTAACCAAATCAATGCAGTGCTACAGTAGGGGACTACACAACATTGATGTAGCTTATATGAGTTTAAGAGAGGTTCAAGTATAGGCAAATACAATTGAGCAATTCTAGTTGCCTCTGCAAAAAGTCTTTGTCCAGACTGCATATAAATATAGTTCTGCTAAAGAGGGTATTTTTCCTACATTATATTACAAATTCAATTGAGTGATAAACTAGTATTTACGCTTCCAATGCTTACCCTTCTTTGTGTGTCTGCAAATACATGAAAGCTAACCAGATGTAGACAGGAGTAACAAGTGACAACTACAAACAGATCAATTTATCAAAGTACTATAGCAGTACATGTCAATAAAGCAGTGTATCTTTTTGCTAAATTGAATAGGTATTGCAGTAACCACTTCCTTTTTCCTGCCACTATCAAAGTTAAATGCCAACTGAATGAAATATAATACCATCTAAATCATTTGACTTGAGAGATCATTATCTTTGCTTCCAAGATCTTCACCACCAACGTCCCCATCATTCTCATTAACTCCCCTTAACCTAGATCTTAGTTTTGGTCCTTGAAACAATGTTGTACATATGCGTGGAGTTACCTACAAAAATTAGTATATTGTGTTAAGTAAATATTGACTAGTATGGGATGTAGTAATTAAAAGCATACATAACCTTTAATGTTTTCTTAGCCTGATATGGTGAGGTTCCTTCACTGTCCATATTAGCATCGGTATGGGGGGGATTAAGAGATTCCATGGTCTCCTTTGTTCTTACAACATTTCTATTCCTCTCTATGCCATTAAGATTTCCTTTTGCGTTTACCATTTGTTTTCCTGAAACAAAAAAAGACATACATTATTTCAAATTATTGCTTACATAATGCTTGTATTTGAAACTACTACTGAACATAAAGTAGTACTAGAAGAATATTGTGACACTACGTTTTGGTGTGACATTACAGATTGTGAAATTAGAGAAGAAAATCTTACGGCTAGAGGTTTACTCGCCTTTTTGGGCCTTTTGAAGTGTTGTGACACCACGGAGTGTCGTAACCTTATTTAACGTGCATGATAAGGTTAATAACATTATGAGATGTGGAATTAAGGTTAAAACTATAGGATATGGAGGTTAATAGCTTTTCTAGGCCGTTTCCGGGGTTTTGGGCCTTCCCGGGGGAGTTTGGGCCTTGGTGGGCTTTGGTGGGATGGAGTAGGTCTCCGTAACGGACTAGGTTTGGGTGTGGGGGCTGGTAAAAGGGCTCCCCACCAGCCCTTGGGGCGTCCACCCCTGCCCCATGCGCCCCTAACCCTAGCCGCCACCCTTCCTGCTCCCTCCACCTCCTAGCCGCCCCATCTCTTGCCCCCATGGCGCCCCCATTGCTCCCCATTGCACACCACCTCTCCTCCACCCCCCTTGCTGCCCTAGGGTGACCTCCCCACCCCTGCATCCTCATGGATCCATCCGAGGAGCGAGGAGCGAGGAGCGAGGTGCGAGGAGCGAGGAGCGAGGAACGAGGAGATCGATTGGAGTTTTCGTGCGTCGGGCAAAGGTATGATCATGGGGCTCCTCGGGGATGATCTAGGTACTGTTATTAGGGAGTTTATCAAGTTTTTAGATCAATTGGAGGCGCTGGATTTGAGTAATTTGGGTTAGATCTAGATGTTGCCACGTTTCTGTTTTCGGGCAGATTGAGCAGTTGGGCTAGGGTTCTAGTTTTCGTCGATTTAGAATCCGAGTATTTCCGTACGGATGTTGAAGAAGTTGTAGATAATTAAATTATATTTCCGTTGACATAAAGCACGTTAAATTCCAATCAGCCGTTTGAAAGTTATGGCTGTTTTACCGAGCGTGTTAAAATCTGTGACGTAATTGGAACAGATCACGGTAATCTGTAGATTAGACGACTTTAGAGTCCGAATCAGTCTTTCCATATACCTAGAGAAAGTTGGGAAATTTCCTAAGATATGCGAGGATGTACTCGTTTAATTGATTCAGAGTCCCAGAACTCAAGTTATGCTTTTTGCAAGGCTGACGGGACAGAACCTCTGTTTTTAGGTTTTGCGAGTAGTGGGCAATGTCGGGTTAGATGGGGTTTTGCGTACTGTTTTGTGGGCATGATTGTGAGTGTGTGATGCCTATGTGCAGGTGGTGTGACACCGGGAGTGCCCTCGACTTCCGACAAATCCGTCGCCCGCGGTTGAGGCAAGTGTGTTGTAATGTATAGCGGAATCGTAGGTTGCTTGTGGAGATTAGATGAAAGATTGAATACTTGCTATGATCACTTGCCTTGCTTGCTGTTTTCCAATGATATATTGAGTATGATTATCATGATATGATGCTATGTGTTTATACTTATCATGATTCGATGCCATGTGTCTATATTTGTCATGATGAGAGGCCATATGTTTATGTACAAATGAGATATGATAATTGGCATAGTTGCATGCATGACATGAGATGGGGCGAGGGCGGTGAGAAAGTCATAACTAATCCGGGGAAGGTCGGTGAGAAAGTTATGACTATTCCGGAACGCCATTGAGTAAGACCTACATCGTGATTCCATTCACGTGGTGAATGGAAGCGAGGAGTAGGCACCCTCCATCTTCGGGATGGAAGGGGGGAGAGGGTGCACACCGACGGGTGTGTACTCAACCATACCGGTATGAGTTTCCAAGGAGATATGAGCATAACATTGCATTCCATTGCATTGCAGTACATATTTAATGATGATGATGTTGTTATGTGCTCAAGTATGAGATGTTATATGTGATGTAAGGTAGTATTGTCTTGTAAATGATCTTGTTGTCCATTACAATATGCTTGCTGAGTTTTCGAACTCACGCTTGTGTTTTATGTTGTTTTTTAGGTACCTTGAGATTGGCATGCGGGAAAAAGGGGTCTAGCTACACTTCTACACGTAGCTCCACCATCATAGTCCATAATTAATCACTTGGAGACATGATTTTAAGAGTTGTGCCTTAAACTTAATGTATGGTTTAATTTAGCATGCTAGTGATTCCTTATTTGCTTCGTTATAGTTTATGAAGTAGTTGAGCGTAGTATTTTTTTGGCGTAACTTGATGTTATGTCCATTTATGTTGATGTTATAGATGTCGTGTGCCATGATATATCTTGCCATGATTGTGTTATTGTGTTAACTCATGGAAAAGCAAAGGAGATGCTGCCGAGATATCGGTTTTTAGCATATGTACCATTGCTGGAATTTATGTTTAAATGTGGTATTTAGATGTTGTTTAGCTTATGTTTGGTAGCATTCGGGCATATTAAATGCCGGGGTGTTACAGTTGGTATCAAAGCGGGCTGTAGGTCCTTGGAATGTGAATTTTTAGTATCATGCTATAGGGTACAACTAAAATGTGATGTGGAATAACTTAGAAACATGGCTTAGGTCTTAACTAAAACTTTGTTATAGGATAGCAACATTAAAACTTGCAAAAATGGTATAACTAATTTAAAATTTGACACACATGGATGCACAGTAGGAAAGGGTATGGGAATTGTTGCTTTACGCTTAAATGTTGTATTTGAGCCTTGATGTTGAATGCTACATTTGTTTATGTATGTTGCTATGTTTATGAAAGAATTGAATGGAATTGTTCATGTTATTATGTTAAGGTGGGGTTGTGGTGCCGAAGGATTTCGGTCACCTCTCTTTATTCATTGTAAGGGTGAAGTGTGACGGTGTGGCCGGTTAGCGCCATCACCGAAGAACTATTAACCCCTGTAGGAGAAGAGTGCTTACCCTTTCTGTCGTAGATCGGGTAGTTGACGGGAGTCAAATAGAAGAGTTTGGTGGTGGGTTCCTTCGTATGTTCTTCACCGTTCTGACGGTTGGTTTTGGTTGGTTTTCTTGGTTTTAGTTGATGGAAACCAAAAGAAAAAAAAGTTTGGTATTGGATTTTTCGCGGATCATTCCGTATGCGATTTGTGGTTTTTTTGGTCCTCTTTGGTTGGAAACGAAGAAGAAGAGTTTAGTGTTGCGCCTTTTTAGTCGCCTTTGCTTTGACACCCGGTTTTGCTGGTTATTGTGGATTGTCTTAGGGAGGAAACATATGTGGTTGTTGTCCTCCCTATCTGAGAAAAGAGTTGAAGTTATCCTAGTGCCGACCTTAGGTTGGGTGGAGCTAAGTTTTGTAACTTTATCGGAAAAGGTTTGGTTGAACATTTTGTTTTCCCTAGTGCATCCTTCTTCCTTCTTGGAAGTATGGATCTTAAGATTTCTTGAAGAGTTTTGTGGGCAAATTTGGGAACTTGAGAGTGAAACTCTCCTGCATTTCTGTTAGAGTTTTGTTTTCTTCCTTGCCTGGAAAAGGAGAAATTGTCTATCGGTGTTCGTTCTGGTTCTTGAGTTGTGGTTGTCCTTAAAAGTGGAGTTGCATCCTGTTTGTCAAAAGTGAAAATGGTTGTTTAGCATGTCATGTAGTATGTAACAATGTGGTTATTGGAAATGATTTGTTCTTAAGTTAATTGGTGAGTTGAATCAGTTAAAAGTAATATTTGTGTTTAGCTTAAGATTAAATGAACTTCTAGTGTTGCAGATTACCCTATAATGAGAATGAATAAATATGTTAATGTACATGCTTAGAATCTGTTGCCTTGCTTTGAAAGTGCTTATGACCCTCGATTATGTTTAAAGTTTTAAACCCTAATGCATAGTTAAAACATTAAGATGATGTAGACTGCCGATATTGTTAAAGAAACTTTGCTGGTTGTCTAAAGATGTTCTAATCTAATGGATTAATAGAGAGATTTAATCGTGTTGACTAGTGACTTTAATTTGGAAGTTAATTAGAGTTTCTATTTATGTTGTCGCAAACCATTAGTATAATTGGAAGTATGCAGTTGTGTTCCTACGATGCTAGTATCGATGTCAATTGTGAAGACATAGGCTTTGCTGTTTATGTTATTGCTAAAGCATTGGGATGGTCTAATCTATTAAATTTGTTTTAATAGTTGGAGTATGTTGTGTAGTGACAATTTATCATGGTATATGGATAGTGTAACTAAAAACAATGTAGTTGTTTTTATGATTATGCCTATTTATGGATATTGATGATTTAGTAGTGGTGGTAATTGTTTGGATTACTTTTTGGAAGCCATTGTAAAATAGAGGTTATTATAACATGTGGCGATGAAGTGAACCATGGATATTTTAGCATGATATAGAATTGTATCCTAAAGAAGGTATATCTTAGAATCATAATTTTTGACTTTGTCTTATGGAGATACTATTTGTATGTTGAAGTCATTTGTTAATGGAATAAGTTTTGATTGTCAAGATGTTGACGTATTTATGGTATAAAAATTGATAGGATGATCATGCTTAAGTATCTGTTGAAGTACTACGTTTGAAATATAGAATACGTTGTTTTATGATGTGTTGGTTTGTGGGGTTCTTGAGGAGGTAGTATGGATTGATTTAAGATGGGTTTTCTCGATAAGTAAATAGTGATTATGGAATGCTTAAATGTTAAGGATAGTGGGACACAGGTTAAGGTGAGTCTCATGCCGAGCTTGTGTATAAAACCTTTTGGTGCAGGTTGGTGGATTGCTATCTTGGTTAAATGTTTTTTTTGGTCAAGGTGTTCTTTATGTTGCATTTTCGAGTTTCCCTAAAACTCGTAGAGGTTGGTGCCCATCTTTGGTTTTGGCTAAGTTGTTCAGTTTATGCTATGAGTTTGATTTTGCACCCAAAAGCCTTTGAGTGGATCGCGCTCCTTCGCGTTCGCACTGAAGCATACTTGGAGTAAATCTTAAAAAGGAAGCCGATGGACATAGTGGGCTGTGTTGAAAATTCTTGAGATTTAATTTGTAATTCTATTTGATTGGAATTGGATTTATTTGGAAAAGGTCATGTGGTGTTTGCGAGTGTTTCAAAAGGGTGGATTTTATGAATGTTTATAAGTGATTCGGGTTGGTGAAGTGTAACACCCCGGCATTTAATATGCCCGAATGCTACCAAACATAAGCTAAACAACATCTAAATGCCACATTTAAACATAAATTCCAGCAAAGGGATATATGCTAAAAACCGATATTTCGGCAGCATCTCCTTTGTTTTTCCATGAATTAACACAATATCGAAATCATGGCAAGATATATCATAGCACACGACATCTACAACATCAACATAAATGGACATATCATCGAATTACGCCATTAATACCACGCTCAACCACTTCATAATCTATAACGAAGCAAATAAGGAATCACAAGCATGCTAAATTAAACCATACATTAAGTTTAAGGCACAACTCTTAATATCATGTCTCCAAGTGTGTATTTATGGATTATGATGGTGGAGCTACGTGTAGAAGTGTAGCTAAACCCCTTTTTCCCGCATGCCGATCTCAAGTACCTAAAAAAACAACATAAAACACAAGCGTGAGTTCGAAAACTCAGCAAGCATATTGCAATGGACAACAAGATCATTTACAAGACAATAATACCTCACGTCACATATAACATCTCATACTTAAACACATAACAACATCCTCATCATTTAATATGTATTGTAATGCAATGCAATGCAATGCTATGCTCATATCTCCTTGAAACTCATACCGGTATGGTTGAGTACACACCCGTCGGTGTGCACCCTCTCCCCCCTTCCATCCCGAAGATGGAGGGTGCCTACTCCTCGCTTCCAAACACCACGTGGATGGAATCACGATGTAGGACTTACTCAATGGCTTTCCGGATTAGTCATAACTTTCTCACCGACCTTCCCGGACTAGTTATGACTTTCTCACCGCCCGAGCCATGTAACATGCCATGTATGCATTTATGCCAACATCATATTTAACTCACATATTAACACATGGCATCATAACATATTAAACATGCTCATCATATCATTGGCAATCATAAAAGCATGGCAAGTGATCGTATATCATGTAGTCAATTCCATCTATTCTCAACAAGCAACCTACAAATCGCTATCCATCACAACACACTTGCCTCAACCGCGGGCGACGGATTTGTGGGAAGTCGAGGGCACTCCCGGTGTCACACCACCTGCACATAGGCATCACACACTCACAATCATACCCACAAAACAGTACGCAAAACCCCATCAAACCCGACATTGCCCACTACTCGCAAAACCTAAAAACAGAGGTTCTGTCCCGACGGGACAGCAGCCTTGCAAAAAGCATGACTTGAGTTCTGGGGCTCCAAATCGATTAAACGAGTACACCATCGCGAAGCTTAGGAAATTTCCTACCTTTTTCTAGTTATACGGAAAGACTGATTCGGACTCTAAAATTGTTTAATCTACAGATTACTACGATCTGTTCCAATCGCGTCACAGATTTTAACACGCTCGGTAAAACGGCCATAACTTTCAAACGGCTGATCGGATTTTAACGTGCTTTATGTCCACAGAAAAATAATTAAATTATCTACAACTTCTTTTAAGTTCGTACGGACAGATTCGGATTCTAAATTGACGAAAACTCGAACCCTAGCCCGACTGCTCAATCTGCCCGAAAACAGAAACGTGGCAACGTCTAGATCTAACCCAAAGAACTCCAACCCAGCACCACCAATTGATCTAAAAACTTCATAAACACCCTAAGAACAGTACCTAGATCAAACCCAAGGATCCCCATGATCATACCTTTGCCCAACGAACGAATCTCCAATAGATCTCCTCGCGGATCGCTCCTCGCTCCACGCTCCTCGCTCCAACGGATGGATCCACAAGGTGCAGAGGTGTGGAGACCACCCTAGGGAAGCAAGGGGGTGGAGGAGAGGTGGTGGAGAGGTGGGGAGCAATGGGGGAGGTGGAGGCGCAAGGAAGGGAGAGGGGAAGGTGGGGGTGGCGGCTAAGGCTTGGAGGGAGAGGTGGGGGCGCCCAAGGGCAGGGGGAGCACGCCCAAAAGGCTGGTGGGGAGCCCTTTTACCAGCCCCCACACCCAATCCTAGTCCGTTACGGAGACCTACTCCATCCCACCAAAGCCCACCAAGGCCCAAACTCCCCCGGGAAGGCCCAAAACCCCGAAAACGGCCCGGAAACGCCCCGGAAAAGCTATTATCCTCCATATCCTATAGTTTTAACCTTAATTCCACATCTCATAATGTTATTAACCTTATCATGCACGTTAAATAAGGTTACGACACTGTGGTGTCACAACACTTCAAACGGCCCAAAAACGCGAGTAAACCTCAAGCCGAAAGGTTTTATTCTCTAATTTCACATTCTATAATGTCACACCATACCGTAGTGTCACATTCTCCCCCCTTCAACAGGATTCGACCTCGAATCCAAAGGACGCCAAAATCAATGACAAAATCCCCAAGGGAGAAACGGCTTCTCTGCAGCACAAAACATTCACACAACGACTAAAACCGGAACAAACAACAAACGAGTTCCCAAAACCAACACATAGAGAAAAAGTGTTGATCTAGCTCAACTAAGGGCAACCCCTCACAAATCGACCTTCACTTCAATTCCCCAACAGAATCTGCGTTTCAACCACAAAGGGCTCCATCAACCCAAAACGCTCGAATCCTCACGGCAAACACTTCATACTTGTATCACAACCAACCTGACTACCATACTCCATTAAACTCAACATGACATAATCAAAGGAAGTCACAATTCCTTTAACGACCTTTCTACATTCCTGAAAATTTCCATCGAGGGGAATAACTCATTAAGGCACACTAGCCCTTCCGATACACGATCATACTAACATTTTATTCCATCCTTTCCCAGGCAAGACTCAAACCCAAAAACAACTAGTGAAGACAACTGCTCACGGCAGGGCAATTATCACCGATCTACCGTCAACTTCACTTCCACCCATCGCTACTCTTAGTAAAGGTTAAACCCATACATCATCAACCTCCATCACAAACCACCCTTATACCACTAAGGTTCGACACCTAGCCCAAGCTAGGATCGAAAACCTTACCAAACCACAATTGGTTCCTTTCTTAAGAGGGTCTCGCCCTCACACAAAAACACTTAGCTATCAAGCCCAAGTGTACACACAACAACTCAAACCCAAAGCGTTAACAACCATTTTGGAAAGAATTCGGCAACATCCAAGCCAAAACACAAAGGAAGCATAAATCCCCTACATCACAACAAACATACCAGAAATTGTTCATTGCTTCTTTTCATACTAGAAAGCAAGGGAAATCTCGTTTCATGACATAAATTCACACTATTCAGTAGCACACCGGATTAGTCTTATCTCCATATATGACTTTCTCACCTAACTGGATCAACGACTCTTTTATCATTTAACATGTAAAAACGATGTCATGTTTACTTTTCACCATTCCCTCATCATGTAACCACACTACCGAATAGTCATTCACATGATGACTTCTGCCTCGGTATCATATGAATAAATCTCGAATAACATCGAGAGTTGCGCTAATTCATATAAACTATGACGGCAACATCGTTAATCAACAAAACACCACATCGTGTGAAAACCCATCTTCTATTTAACACTAGCTTTGCAACACCTCGCAAAATCAAACTCAACCCTTTGGAACAGAACATCGACTCCAAAATCAAACATCTGCAGACACAAGCGCCATAAATTTTTATCAAAAGAGAGGGAAACTCAATCCAAAAGAAAACTCTTCACTAACCAAATTCACTTATGAAACATTCATAAAAATCCGGACTTGTAAAACACCCGCACACCGAGACACATTTTCTAAATGACTCAACTCTAGTCAAATAGAGTTACACATCAAGGGCTTAACTCAAAAGTTTCCAACACAACCCTTTATGACCATCTGCTTCCTTTTAAAATTAATTCCAAAGATAAATCAGTGCGAACGCGAAAGGGCGCGATCCACTCAAAAACTTTTGGATGTAAACTCAAACTCACAACACGAACTGAACAAATTCGCCAAAACCAAAGGTCGACACCAACCACTACGAGTTTTGGGGAAACTCTGAAACTCAACATAAGGAACACCTCAACCGAAAGCATTCAACCGAGATGGCAAACAACCAAACCAGTTTCAAAGGTTTTTAGACAACAGCTCAGCATAAAAAGAACCATCTCTAGAATTCCACTACGCTTTCCATTAAAAGACTTTAATAATCACTTTTTACTTCCTGAGGAGCCCCAACACAATTCAACCAAAAGCTTCACAACAAATTCTTCCTCTAGTTACCATTCCCAAAACTTTTAATAAGGGTTTATGATGCTTATCAAGAAGGCACCCAACCAAGGCTATAATGATATGATCCCCACAGATCACCGAATCATAATACTTCTTATTCTAAATTTGAAACATAGTACTTCCACAAATCTTTCAGCAAGATCAACATATAAATTTCATACCTCCTATCTATTCACGTCTCGATATCCGAACCTTATTCAGTTAAACAACGACTTCAACATGTAAATATTATCTCTACAAGACAAAGTTCATAGCTAGGATTACAAGGCATACATTCATTAAGGATAAAACTCTATATCAGGTTAATTATCCATGGTTCACTCCATCACCACAGGTTACAACACCCTCCATTTAGTCAATGGTTTCCAACAAGTATTCTACACAACTACCACCACTACTAAGTCATCAATAAAAACAAATGGGCATAATCATCAACCGATCAACATTACTTTTAGCTACACTATACATAGGTGATAACAAAATTACAACATACTCCAACTATTTAAAATAGATTGAAAACTAGCATTGAAGGGTCACAACTGCATACTTCCAAATATACTAGTAGTTTGCAACAACATAAATAACCACTCCAATCAACTTCCAAATTAAAGTCACTAGTCTCTACTAATCCGTTAGATTAGCACATCTTTAAACACCAAGCAAAGCTTCTTAACAATATCAGCAGTTTACATCATCTTAATGTTTTAACTATGCATCAAGGTTTAAACTTTTAACATTAACGAGGATCATAAGCACTTTTAAAGCAAGGCAACAGATTCTAAGCATGAACATTAACACTTTCAATCATTCTCGCTAAGAGTGAACTACAACACTAGTAGTCTATTTATTCTCAAACTTAGAGATTTTACTCACATTGAATTGATTCAACTCAAAATTTAACTTAGCAACACATCAATCCATAAACCACATTGTTACCTACTACATAACATGCTAAACATCAATTCTTACTAGGGACAAACGATTTCAGTCAAAAGACTACTTACTTTGTTTACAGTATTTTAGTTTTAAAACTCATCCCAAATTCATAAGGAAACTTGACTCTCAAAATTGCAATGAGACAAACCCAAACTTGGTTATGCAAAGGAATTCTCCAATACACTTTTCAATCTCAAAGACTTCCATAGAGGAAACTGGTTGGAAGACAACTTTTCTCGAAAGGGAACCAAGTGCTCCATTAACCTTTTCAAATAAAACCTTAACACCAAACCTCTAACTTACTAAAATCAAGAGGGGCTTTCAAAGATGATTTCTCAAACCAGTAAAATGATGAAATCAAACACCACTTACTACTACGAAGCCACAGAACTTCAGCCCTGACAGCCAGGTCTGGCACAACTCCGAACAAAACTCCTTTAGCCTTGGAGACAGACAACCACAGGAATAAATCGAATGCTTGTTCTTCATGAAGCAATTAACAGGCATCAAAAACTGGAAAGGCGCCCAAAAGAAGCGCAACACTAGACTCCTCTTCTTCGTCTTCACCCAAGGAAGACAAAACCACACACCGCATACAGAACGATCCGCGAAAGCCCATCACCTTTTCATTTGGTTCAAAACAGCTAAAGCCAAGAAAAGCAACAAACACCGACCGTCAAAATGACAAAGAACATCCGAAGGAAACCACCATTAACTCTTCCTTTTCGTCTCCAATCAACTACCCGATTTACGACAGAAAGGGTAAGCGCTTTTCTCCTACGAGGGTTACAGCTTCTTCGGTGATGGAGCTAACCGGCCACACCGTCAAACCTCACCCTAACTATAAACAACAAGAGGTGACCGAAACCCTTCGGTACCACAACCCCACTCTTATCACCACAACATATATCATTGACATAGCAACATGCATTGCCAAAAGAAGTATTCAACATCAAAGCTTAAATACAACATTTAAGCGTAAAGAAACGATACCCATACCCTTTCCTCTGTGCATCCAAGTGTGTCAAATTTTAGATTAGTTATACCATTTTTTGCAAGTTTTAATGTTGCTATCCTATGACAAAGTTTTAGTTGAAACCTAAGCCATGTTTCTAAGTTATTCCACATCATATTTTAGTTGTACCCTATGGCATGACACTAAAAATACGCATTCCAAGGACCTACAGCCCGCTTCGATACCAATCAGAATAACACCCCGGCATTTAATATGCCCGAATGCTACCAAACATAAGCTAAACAACATCTAAATGCCACATTTAAACATAAATTCTAGCAAAGGGATATATGCTAAAAACCGATATTTCGGCAGCATCTCCTTTGTTTTTCCATGAATTAACACAATATCAAAATCATGGCAAGATATATCGGTTTTTAGCACACGACATCTAGAACATCAACATAAATGGACATATCATCGAATTACGCCATTAATACCACGCTCAATGTCGGGACCCCGAATTTGCAAAGCCGGACCCTCTGTGTATTCAACACTAGTCCAGGAACGCGCTAGTGCACACAGTCTTAACATCGGTAAATATCACAATCATACCACTCGATACTAATAAAGTACTTTATTTAAATAACCAAACTGGTTACCTGACCTTATGGTCAAGTCAGAAATGTACGCCTCGCAGGGCGATACTTATTAAGAGAGAAATAGTAGCAGCGGAAAATCAAAGAAGGTAACATCGTGGCGCCATCCAGTATACCACAGGCAACTGACTGGGCTCGCTTCCCTAAGTAGACGGATCCTCTTGGAGTTCCTCCTCCAAAGCTGGTGTAGTCTCCTCTTCAACTGGTGTTGTATTGAGGCAAGGGTGAGTACTTGGTACTCAGCAAGTCATGCACAGAATGCAGGCTAATATACTATATGCATGGCTTGGTACAAAGGAATAGCTCAAGGTATATTTGCAGTAAACAGCATTTGACAAGTAATATAAGTAGATTCGAAAGCAGTAGAAGCAAGTAAAGCATAAATAACTTTTCAAGAAGTTTAACAACCATCTTCCCATCCTAAACCACATTTCCATCAACATCATTATTAATCCAACCCAACTTTTCAAAACCAAGTGATTTTCAGAAAATCTAACCCTTGACTGTAATTCCCGAGCGATGTCCAATACCGCGGACACGGCTATTCGAATAGATTCTAAACTCTGCAGAGGTTATGCACTTTACCCACAAGATACAGTCAAACACCACAAAGGCGAGTTCCCGTAACAAAGTCTTTCGGAAACCTCTAACAATACAAGTGGTCCTCCCCGGTTATTGCACACTAACCCTTCCCTTAGCTAAGGCGAAGTCTAGGCCAATCAACCGTTAGATGGGTACCTGGCCTCACCGATGCGCTCCCCGCACAACTTACACAAAGGGTGTAGTTGACCTCCCGAGGTCCCAGTGCGTTATTAGCAACTTAGTCAACTAGGTCCGTCCCATTACAGACATGTGGTTGCACGTTAGACCCAGTTCAAAGGCTTGCAAGGTTAAGTCCTTAAGGTGACCAGGGCAAGACTACCCGAAGAACCAAATCAACATCCCCAATGCCACAATCGCCCACCTGATTACTCTTGCCACATGCCCCTGCCGAAATCAGCTTATCACACCCCAGTTGATTACCATGCACCACGTGCCATCAACATCACATGATACTTTTCCAAAACAGGTTCAATATGTCATTAAGTCAATATTAACATTTGATTGTCCAAAATCATGTCATGAGCACGTAGCAGGTCTAAGCAGTATACTACAACGTTCTAAACCCATGTTGGCAATTTAATAATGTCCAACTAGTAATCCACAACTAGGGTGACAAAGGGTCATGGCACATACTTAAGTAATCAAGGTGTCATACAGCAAATTGGTATTTATCTAACCCCCATGTTTAAACAAAGTATCTTTCTAATTGAACTAGCATGCAATAGTTTAAATCAAAATAGATTTCGAAATAGGATCAACATGGTCAAAGCACAACTTGCCTTCAAAAAGTACTTGTTCTTGGTCTTGAGTTGGATCCTGAGTTAATACTTCTCCTTCGAATCCTTCCGGCACTTCAACGTCTACTCGTAAAGCGTGCAAATAGCAAATACACGAATAAACAATAGGCAAAAAGTGTCCAAACATCCAAATAAAATCCATAAACAGAGAGAACATAATTTTATGAATTTTTAGAAACTGGAATCGTCAAATTTGGAGTTAAAATGCAAAAGTTATGATTATTTAAAGTTCAAATAATCAATTAAATAATTTTACAGAGAAAAACTTTAGTCCAAAAATTAAATAAAATTCATATTTAGGTAGATCTCAATTTTATACAAATTTAGAAATTTGAATCACTCAAATCGGAGTTGAAACGCAAAAGTTATAAGCGTTTGAAGTTTGAAACAAAATCTGAAATCATTATTTCGAATTAATAAATCATTTTCTTTTTTGGAAATTAATTATTGCGTCAGCATGGACACGTGGCAGCACTGGATTGGTCTGCTGACGTCAGCCGGTCCATGGACTCGGTCCACGCTCGGCTCGGTCTACCGTGGACCCGGTCCACGGCTCACGTGAGACTGACATGTGGGACCACTCGGGTGACGTCATCGCTGACGTCAGCGGGCTCGGCCACGGTCTTGGCAGTGGGTCCATCCGATGACGTCATGGGTGACGTCACGCGGTGCGATCGGCCGACACGCTGGCCCAGCGTGTCGATGACGCCACGCCCGCGTGGCGCGGCGGTTCGGCTCTCTGGACACGTGGCACGCTCGTAGCCGTGGGTTTGAAAACCGACGGCTAGGATTGGATTTGGGCCTCAAGTGCTTGGGCGCACGGGTTGATCTGGGCCGTTGGATCTTGATCTAACGGTCGAGATCCAATCTAACTGGTGCGATTCCGCCACGTGGCACGACCTAAGCCGTTGGATCTAGATCCAGCGGTTGAGATTAGATCTAGGATTTTCAACGGGGAACTCACCGAGGTGGCGTGGCGCGATCGAGCCCTTGGATCTTGATCGGACGGTTGGTGGAGCTTCGGGTCGGCGATGGCTTCACGGGCGGTTGTGGCTGCCGGCTGAGGCGGCGACCACACGAACGGGCGTTTGGGGCGTGCTCGGCGAGGTGAAGGGTCTCTTCGGTGCGCTGGCCAGGGGTTCGGATCTGGGGTCAATGGCGGCGGGGGACGGCGGACGGCGGCGGAATCAAGCAAAACCGCAGCGGAGGGGTGCTATGACTCCGGCGAGCGATTCGGCGGATAAAACGCGGCTGAGGCTCGGTGAGATAGGGCGAGAGTGCGCGGGTCACGGCGGTCCTCGGGTACCACCCGTGCATTTAAATGCCCTCAAAGATGCGCCAAGACGGATCGAGCCCTAATCCTACACGGCGGCGACGCGGCGGAGGAGTCCGGCTTGGACTCGGCGGGGACGACGACGCACGGCCGTCCACGTGGCACGATCAACGGCCACGATCGCGTGGACGCGATCGGATCCGGGCCGGATTCGACCGAAGCGGTACGGGGAAATCCTGACCGTTGGATCTTGATCCAACGGTTGGGATCGATTAGGTTTTGGAGTTGGTTCGGTCGAGTCACGTGGCTCGGGTCGGACTCGAACTCGAGTCTGACTCGGGCTCGGTCGGATGAACAGTACAAACCCACTCGCATTTTCCAGCGATTTAAATAATTAAAATATTTCCCAGAAATTCATTTAATTCATTAAAAATAGCAAAATACTCAGAAAAATTCCAGAAAAATTCTGGAAAATATTTTGGAACATTTTGGACTCAAATAAAATATTTCCAACAAAATTTTATTTGCAAAATTAAATTCTTTAATTATTTCAAAATGGAATAAATTCAAATAAATTCCAAATAAATCCGAATAAATTCCAGAAAATTCCAAAAATTCACCAAAGTGCCAAATCACACATGAATTTAAGAAAAACAAAATTTTGGGGTGTTACACTCAACCACTTCATAATCTATAACGAAGCAAATAAGGAATCACAAGCATGCTAAATTAAACCATACATTAAGTTTAAGGCACAACTCTTAATATCATGTCTCCAAGTGTGTATTTATGGATTAT
Source organism: Rhipidocladum racemiflorum (assembly GCA_036346355.1). Classification (NCBI taxonomy): domain Eukaryota; kingdom Viridiplantae; phylum Streptophyta; class Magnoliopsida; order Poales; family Poaceae; genus Rhipidocladum; species Rhipidocladum racemiflorum. Next base: position 51,910,503 of record CM070577.1, on the reverse strand, counting down.
GATGGTGGAGCTACGTGTAGAAGTGTAGCTAAACCCCTTTTTCCCGCATGCCGATCTCAAGTACCTAAAAAAAACAACATAAAACACAAGCGTGAGTTCGAAAACTCAGCAAGCATATTGCAATGGACAACAAGATCATTTACAAGACAATAATACCTCACGTCACATATAACATCTCATACTTAAACACATAACAACATCCTCATCATTTAATATGTATTGTAATGCAATGCAATGCAATGCTATGCTCATATCTCCTTGGAAACTCATACCGGTATGGTTGAGTACACACCCGTCGGTGTGCACCCTCTCCCCCCATCCATCCCGAAGATGGAGGGTGCCTACTCCTCGCTTCCAAACACCACGTGGATGGAATCACGATGTAGGACTTACTCAATGGCTTTCCGGATTAGTCATAACTTTCTCACCGACCTTCCCGGACTAGTTATGACTTTCTCACCGCCCGAGCCATGTAACATGCCATGTATGCATTTATGCCAACATCATATTTAACTCACATATTAACACATGGCATCATAACATATTAAACATGCTCATCATATCATTGGCAATCATAAAAGCATGGAAAGTGATCGTATATCATGTAGTCAATTCCATCTATTCTCAACAAGCAACCTACAAATCGCTATCCATCACAACACACTTGCCTCAACCGCGGGCGACAGATTTGTGGGAAGTCGAGGGCACTCCCGGTGTCACACCACCTGCACATAGGCATCACACACTCACAATCATACCCACAAAACAGTACGCAAAACCCCATCTAACCCGACATTGCCCACTACTCGCAAAACCTAAAAACAGAGGTTCTGTCCCGACGGGACAGCAGCCTTGCAAAAAGCATAACTTGAGTTCTGCCGCTCCAAATCGATTAAACGAGTACACCATCGCGAAGCTTAGGAAATTTCCTACCTTTTTCTAGTTATACGGAAAGACTGATTCGGATTCTAAAATTGTTTAATCTACAGATTACTACGATCTGTTCCAATCGCGTCACAGATTTTAATACGCTCGGTAAAACGGCCATAACTTTCAAATGGCTGATCGGATTTTAATGTGCTTTATGTCCACGGAAATATAATTAAATTATCTACAACTTCTTTTAAGTCCGTACGGACATATTCGGATTCTAAATCGACGAAAACTCGAACCCTAGCCCGACTGCTCAATCTGCCCGAAAACAGAAACGTGGCAACGTCTAGATCTAACCCAAAGAACTCCAACCCAGCACCACCAATTGATCTAAAAAATTCATAAACACCCTAATAACAGTACCTAGATCAAACCCAAGGATCCCCATGATCATACCTTTGCCCAACGAACGAATCTCCAATAGATCTCCTCGCGGATCGCTCCTCGCTCCACGCTCCTCGCTCCTCGCTCCTCGCTCCTCGCTCCAACGGATGGATCCACAAGGTGCAGAGGTGTGGAGACCACCCTAGGGCAGAAAGGGGGTGGAGGAGAGGTGGTGGAGAGGTGGGGAGCAATGGGGGAGGTGGAGGCGCAAGGAAGGGAGAGGGGAAGGTGGGGGTGGCGGCTAGGGCTTGGAGGGAGAGGTGGGGGCGCCCAAGGGCAGGGGGAGCACGCCCAAAAGGCTGGTGGGGAGCCCTTTTACCAGCCCCCACACCCAATCCTAGTCCGTTACGGAGACCTACTCCATCCCACCAAAGCCCACCAAGGCCCAAACTCCCCCGGGAAGGCCCAAAACCGCCCCGGAAAAGCTATTAACCTCCATATCCTATAGTTTTAACCTTAATTCCACATCTCATAATGTTATTAACCTTATCATGCACGTTAAATAAGGTTACGACACTCCGTGGTGTCACAACACTTCAAACAGCCCAAAAACGCGAGTAAACCTCAAGCCGAAAGGTTTTATTCTCTAATTTCACATTCTATAATGTCACACCATACCGTAGTGTCACATGAAGTGTTCTCATTTTGGGAAAATAAGTCTCCCATTTCTCTTTGAGAATTGATGTTCTCTTTCAAAATGTTCATTCTGGTTAAAACGCGATGCTTTACAAATTTAGCTTTCAATTGTCGACGGGTTATGTATGACGTGGTGTTTTCCTGTTAATGGTGTTCCCCTCATAGTTTTTGATTGGGCGCAATCATCGATGCTATCCAAGTTTTAATCATGTGATGCAGAGGAAGAAGTTGTCTTGTGAATGACTACTTGGTAGCGTTGTACATGATGAATGAAATGTGAAAAGGAAACATGACATCATTTATAGGTGTCTATTGATAAAAGAGTCGTTGAGCCAGGTCGGTGAGTAAGTCATATAGGGAAATATGACTAATCCGGAGTGCTCTCGAAAAGCTTGGATTCATGTCATGAATCTAGATTTCCATTTGCTCTTTAGCATGAAAAGAAAGAGTGAAGAGTTCCTGGCATTTGGAGGATTGGGTTTCCTTGTTTCCTTGAGAGTTATTATGGCGGTTGTGGATTCTTTTGATTGGTTTGAGAATCGGTTTTCTCTTCCACAATGTTGTTTTTATGAGATGCTTGGCTGTGGTGAAAGTGAGTCGAGTTGTCATTGATTGTTGAGAATTTCTGACAAAGAATTGTGTGGAGTCTCTCTTTTTGTTTGAGTGGTCCCCGATGCGAGATGTATCGCATTGATTTGAGATTGGAGTTTTTCCTTTGCGACTTGACTTAGGAAAAGATATCGAGTGATCTTTTGAGGTTGTCAAACCTTTGTTCCAAGTGATTTGTTGTGTTTTGGGTTCGAGTTGATGAATGTGGTTCATCCGACTAAGGGAGTTGCTCTTTGTTGGCATTCTCATTTGAGATGTGAATAGAAATGTCTATGGAATTGTTGAGCATAATGGAGGATTATACTCATGGGTTTGGTAGTTTTTTTGAGTGAGAAAGTGTGAGGTCGAGACCCTCATAGGAAAAGAACCAGTTGAGGTTTGGTAATAATTTACAGCTCTACCTTGGGCTAGGCGTAGAACTTTGGTTGTGGTTCGAAGGGTGGTCATGTTGGAAGTTGGTGATGTCGGTCCAAACCTTGTTGAGAATATGGTTGGATTGTTAAAAAGTGATGATAATTCGAAATATAGTGATCTGTCGTGAACTTTGTCGTAGCTAGTTGTCCCTGGGTGTGTGTTATGCCTGGGAGGGGGTAGAATGAAAGTGTAGCGTGGATTGTGGAAGAAAAGAAAAGTTTTGTCGATGAAGGCTATGTACGTAGATGACATTAGTTAATTTTGATTCTTTTTGAAAAGGGTCAAATAATTGGAAGAGATGGGATTATGTGTCATGATTGAGTTTGATGGAGTGTGTTAGTCAGGTTGGTTGTGATAGAAGTGCGAAGCGTTTGTCGTTTGTTCCGATTTTTTTTAGTCGTTGTGCGATTGTTTTGTGCGGCTGAGAAGCCTTTTGTCCATTGGGGACTTGTAGTTGTTTTTGGTGTCCTTCGGATTCGAGGTCGAATCCTGTTGAAGGGGGGAAGAATGTGACACTACGTTTTGGTGTGACATTACAGATTGTGAAATTAGAGAAGAAAATCTTACGGCTAGAGGTTTACTCGCGTTTTTGGGCCTTTTGAAGTGTTGTGACACCACGGAGTGTCGTAACCTTATTTAACGTGCATGATAAGGTTAATAACATTATGAGATGTGGAATTAAGGTTAAAACTATAGGATATGGAGGTTAATAGCATTTCTGGGCCGTTTCCGGGGTTTTGGGCCTTCCCGGGGGAGTTTGGGCCTTGGTGGGCTTTGGTGGGATGGAGTAGGTCTCCGTAACGAACTACGTTTGGGTGTGGGGGCTGGTAAAAGGGCTCCCCACCAGCCCTTGGGGCGTCCACCCCTGCCCCATGCGCCCCTAACCCTAGCCGCCACCCTTCCTCCTCCCTCCACCTCCTAGCCGCCCCATCTCTTGCCCCCATGGCGCCCCCATTGCTCCCCATTGCACACCACCTCTCCTCCACCCCCCTTGCTGCCCTAGGGTGAGCGAGGAGCGAGGAGCGAGGTGCGAGGAGCGAGGAGCGAGGAATGAGGAGATCAATTGGAGTTTTCGTGCGTCGGGCAAAGGTATGATCATGGGGCTCCTCGGGGATGATCTAGGTACTGTTATTAGGGAGTTTATCAAGTTTTTAGATCAATTGGAGGCGCTGGATTTGAGTAATTTGGGTTAGATCTAGATGTTGCCACATTTCTGTTTTCGGGCAGATTGAGCAGTTGGGCTAGGGTTCTAGTTTTCGTCGATTTAGAATCCGAGTCTTTCCGTACGGATGTTGAAGAAGTTGTATATAATTAAATTATCTTTCCGTGGACATAAAGCACGTTAAATTCCAATCAGCCGTTTGAAAGTTATGGCTGTTTTACCGAGCGTGTTAAAATCTGTGACGTAATTGGAACAAATCACGGTAATCTGTAGATTAGACGACTTTAGAGTCCGAATCAGTCTTTCCATATACCTAGAGAAAGTTGGGAAATTTCCTAAGCTACACGAGGATGTACTCGTTTAATTGATTCGGAGTCCCAGAACTCAAGTTATCCTTTTTGCAAGGCTGATGTCACGTCGGGACAGAACCTCTGTTTTTAGGTTTTGCGAGTAGTGGGCAATGTCGGGTTAGATGGGGTTTTGCGTACTGTTTTTTTGGCATGATTGTGAGTGTGTGATGCCTATGTGCAGGTGGTGTGACACCGGGAGTGCCCTCGACTTCCCACAAATCCGTCGCCCGCGGTTGAGGCAAGTGTGTTGTAATGTATAGCGGAATCGTAGGTTGCTTGTGGAGATTAGATGAAAGATTGAATACTTGCTATGATCACTTGCCTTGCTTGCTGTTTTCCAATGATATATTGAGTATGATTATCATGATATGATGCTATGTGTTTATACTTATCATGATTCGATGCCATGTGTCTATATTTGTCATGATGAGAGGCCATATGTTTATGTACAAATGAGATATGATAATTGGCATAGTTGCATGCATGACATGAGATGGGGCGAGGGCGGTGAGAAAGTCATAACTAATCCGGGGAAGGTCGGTGAGAAAGTTATGACTATTCTGGAACGCCATTGAGTAAGACCTACATCGTGATTCCATTCACGTGGTGAATGGAAGCGAGGAGTAGGCACCCTCCATCTTCGGGATGGAAGGGGGGAGAGGGTGCACACCGACGGGTGTGTACTCAACCATACCGGTATGAGTTTCCAAGGAGATATGAGCATAACATTGCATTGCATTGCATTGCAATACATATTTAATGATGATGATGTTGTTATGTGCTCAAGTATGAGATGTTATATGTGATGTAAGGTAGTATTGTCTTGTAAATGATCTTGTTGTCCATTACAATATGCTTGCTGAGTTTTCGAACTCACGCTTGTGTTTTATGTTGTTTTTTAGGTACCTTGAGATCGGCATGCGGGAAAAAGGGGTCTAGCTACACTTCTACACGTAGCTCCACCATCATAGTCCATAATTAATCACTTGGAGACATGATATTAAGAGTTGTGCCTTAAACTTAATGTATGGTTTAATTTAGCATGCTAGTGATTCCTTATTTGCTTCGTTATAGTTTATGAAGTAGTTGAGCGTAGTATTTTTTTGGCATAACTTGATGTTATGTCCATTTATGTTGATGTTATAGATGTCGTGTGCCATGATATATCTTGCCATGATTGTGTTATTGTGTTAACTCATGGAAAAGCAAAGGAGATGCTGCCGAGATATCGGTTTTTAGCATATGTACCTTTGCTGGAATTTATGTTTAAATGTGGTATTTAGATGTTGTTTAGCTTATGTTTGGTAGCATTCGGGCATATTAAATGCCGGGGTGTTACAAATATATGTAAATAAAGCTTACTTTTTATGGTTATTAGCATCAACCATTATTCCATCAATGTCATTTCGAGCACAATCAAAACCTCCAATGGGAACATTCTCTATTTCAATGGAATGGACATCAGGCAACGAAACACCTACTTCATTTTGATGCTCTAAATTCTCATCATCTGCCTCATGCATGTTATAAAAGTCACGTGGTTTTGATTGAACAACAGCAAACCAGTCATCATCAATGGGATCTTTAACATAATACACTTGTGTTGCTTGGGAAGCTAAAATGAATGGCTCATCTGATATCTTCTCACCAGTATTGAATACATGCTTGAAGTTAACAGTGGTAACTCCAAATTTATCTGTTTTCACCCATTTGTCTTCAATGCGGTTATCAACCCAATCACATTTGAATAACACTATATTTCCTTTATGGTGACAGTTTATTTCAAGAATTTCCTTTATAATACCATAATACGTCTTGTTTTCAATGATGAAGTCATCAGTGTTTCCCTTTCGAACAGTTGATGTTTGGGCAACTAAGGCCACTCCACTACACTGAACTGGCCTACCCAGGTCATACGACTGTGTATGGAAATTCAAACCATTTATAGTATAGCTATAATACTTATGCGCGACCATGATTGGTTCACTAGCTAAAATTTTTATCTCTTCCGCTATTTCATCACCAACATTGGTCACCTGCGAATACTAAAGAATGAAGTTAAATGGGATTCCAAGTGATATCACAATTTATCTAAGTAATGTACTTACTTTCGTTTAACCTAAACCATTCATGGAAGGTCTCGTAATGCAAACGGCTAATTTCATCATGATTTCGAAGACCAGTCGAGGAAAGATAGTCCACATGCTTGCTGCATATAATAAATAACTTAGTTGTTTATTATAGATTTATAAAAATAACTAATTGTATTATTTAATTATATAGCTTACTTCAAGTATGGTTCTATGTTGTCGTAGTTGAACAATATATAACGATGTGCTTGCACCCATGTTTTGTGGTCTAAGGTCACAGCTCGCCTTCCGGCTAATCCTCGACCAATATTACGAAAGAAAAGGGTGGTACCAATGACTTCCATCTGCAAACTATCATCATTTCTTACTTTCTGAGTGAACCTTGTCGCACCATATAAATAGCGGGAACAAAAAGTAAGGCTTTCATCAAACAAATAGCCCTCTGCGATCGACCCCTCTGGATGACTTCTAGTACGAACATAGCCCTTACACCTCATCAAGTATCTATATAAAAGAAACATACCATATTTGTAAAAAAAATACATATACTTGATGCTAAAAATAATTAAAAATTACCTATCAACAGGGTACATATTTCTATAATGTACAGGACCTGCTATTCTTGCTTGGGCAGGAAGATGGACCATCAAGTGCACCATGATATCAAAAAATGATGGGAGAAATATAGTCTCAAGAATGCTTAAGGTCTCGGCGATTTCTGATTGTAGTTTTTGCATACCACGCACAGAAATAACAGGTGAGTAGATTTGCTTGAAAAAATTGCTCACACAAATTAGCGTGGCACTAACTTTCTCTGGTAATATCTTTCGCACAGCAAGAGGAAGCAGATGTTGTATAAGAATATGGTTATCATGGCTCTTTAGCCCAATTAGTTTTTTTTTCATTAACATGCACATTGCGACGTATATCAGATGCATAACCATCGGGAAACTTAACTTCTTTGAGTACTTCACAGAACAACCTCTTCTCTGATATGCTCATAGAGTAAGGTGCTGGAGGTAAATAATATTTATCTTCTACTTCAACAGGGTGCAAATCTCTTCTAATATCTAGACACTGAAGGTCTAAACGAGAATTCAAATTATCCTTGGACTTTCCTTCAGTCCCTAAAAGTGTGTTAATTATGTTGTCACACACATTCTTTTCTATGTGCATGGGATCATAATTATGCCGTAATAGAAGGTCCTTCCAGTATGGTAGCTTAAACAAAATAGACCTCCTTTTCCAAATAGTAATAGGTTCTCCCTTGCTGTGTTTCTTCTTTGATGGTTTCTTCCCGAACATATCTGTGACACTACGGAATGGTGTGACATTATTTAACGTGAATGTTAAGGTCAAAAAACTTTATGAAATATGGTATTGGAGGTTAAAACTATATGATAGGAGGCTTAATGCCGTTTTCGGGCCGTTTCCGGGGTTTTGGGCCTTTCCGGGGGAGTTTGGGCCTAAAGGAAAGGGTCGTGGGCTTTGGTGGGATGGAGTTTGAGTCCTAATAGGAGTAGGAGACCTGGTTGGCGGCCTCCCCCAGCCCCTTTAGGCGTTCACCCCCTCCCCTTGCGCCCCCACAAGTCCTAGCCGCCCCCCACACCTCCCCACCTCCTCCTTGTGGCGCCTCCACCTCCCCCATTGCTCCCCATTGCTCCACCACCTCTCCACCACCTCTCCTCCTCCCTTTCTGCCCCTAGGGGAGTTCTCCACCTCCACACCTCAAAGATCCATCCGTTGGAGCGCTCCGCGACGAGGAAATCCGGCGGGATTGGAGCGAGGAAGGAGATCGTGCGAACCGGGAGGAGATCTATTGGGTTTTCGTGCGTTGGGCAAAGGTATGGCCATGAGAATCCTTGGGGTTGGTCTAGGTACTGTTCTAAGGGTGTTTATCAATTTTTTAGATCAATTGGTGGTACTGGAATTGAGTAGATTGGATTAGATCTATAAGTTGCCACGTTCTCTGTTTCGGGCAGCACGTGCAGTCGACCTAGGGTTCGATTTTTTGCCAAATTAGATTCGGAATATGGTAGTACGGACGTTTAAGAAGTTGTATATAATTTCGTTGTCTTTCCGTGGATATAAAGAACGTTAAATTCCGCCCGGCCGTTTGAAAGTTATGGCTGTTTTACCGAGCGTGTTAAAATCTGTGACGTGATTGGAACAGATCACGGTATTTTGTAGATTAAACAACTTTAGAGTCCGAATCAGTCTTTCCCTATACCTAGAAAATGTTGGGAAATTTCCTAAGCTACGCGAGGATGTACTCGTTTAATTGATTCGGAGTCTTAGAGCCCGAGTTATGCCTTTTGGAAGGTTGCTGTCCCGACGGGACAGAACCTCTGTTTCTAGGTTTTGCGAGTAGTTGGCAATGTCGGGGTAGATGAGGGTTTGCGTACTGTTTTGTGGACATGATTGTGAGTGTGTGATACCTATGTGCAGGTGGTGCGACCCCGGGAGTGCCTTCTACTTTCCGCCAATCCGTTGCCCGTGGTTGTGGTAAGTGTGTTGTGATGGATAGCGATTTGTAGGTTGCTTGTTGAGAATAGATGGAATTGACTACATGATATATGATCACTTGCCATGCTTTTATGATTGCCAATGATATTATGAGCATGTTTATTATGTTATGATGCCATGTGTTAATATGTGAGTTAAACATGATGTTGGCATAATTGCATACATGACATGTTACATGGCCCGGGCGGTGAGGAAGTCATATCTAATCCGGGAAGGTCGGTGAGAAAGATATGACTAATCCGGAGAGCCAATGAGTAAGTCCTACATCATGATTCCATTCACTGCGGTGAACGGAAGCGAGGAGTAGGCACATTCCATCTTCGGGATGGAAGGGGGGAGAGGGTGCACACCGACGGGTGTGTACTCAACAATACCGGTATGAGTTTCCAAGGAGACATGAGCATTGCATTGCATTGCATACGTAATGATGATGATAATGTTATGTGTTCATGAATGAGATGATATACATGATGTGAGACATTATTGCCATGTTATTGTTCTTGTTGTCCATTGCAATATGTTTGCTGAGTGATGAACTCACGCTTGTGTTTATGTTGTTTTCTTTTAGGTACCATGAATCCGGCATGCGGGGAAGGGAAATAGTCACACTTCCACACGTAGCTTCACTCTTTTGATTTCACAAGTCATTCAATTAGTGTTGATAATAAATTGCGTGTGATGATCATTGCTTTAAGGCTTAGCTTTGCTAAATGAGAATCTTTTCGTTCGTTTGACTCTTGGAGACATTATATGTTTGGAACTAGACTTACATTGTTGCTAAGTCGTTAATTATTGCTGTTTTAGATGCTTTCCATTATGATATAACTTGTGTTACTGTTGTTGCTCCTTCAATTCATGTTAAAACAAATGAGATGCTGCCGAAATCTCGGTTTTTAGCATGTGCGCCTTTGCTGGAATTTATGTTTAATTGTGGTATTTAGATGTTGTTTAGCTTATGTTTGGTAGCATTCAGGCATATTAAATGTCGGGGTGTTACAATATCTTTCCCAAAACAAGTACGAATATTTTCTGTTTGCACCAAAATCTCCTCGCCTGAGAGTGCTTTAGGTGCTGACCTAAGCTCCATCGTACCATCAAATGAATCAACATCATACCTAAATGTATTGTTTGCATGCAAGAACTTGCGATGTCCCATATAGCAGGTCTTTTTACCATTTTTTAGTCGAAGAGAACATGTATCTGAATGGCATTCAAGGCATGCTCTTTCACCAGATGTAGCACACCCTGCTACATAGCCTAGACCTGGGTAATCAGTTATGGTGCATAATATGGCAGCACGCAAATGGAAGTATTCGCTCCTAGAGGCATCAAAAGTTCTCACACCATTGACAAACAAATCTATCATATCATCAACTAGTGGCTGAAGATATACATCCATGTCATTACCAGGAGCTTTTCGGCCAGGAATTATCAACGAGAGCATGAAATTTGGCTGCTTCATACACACCCAAGGTGGAAAGTTATATGGAATCAAAATAACTGTAATATCCCGAGTATTTCTATACTCAAGCCACTGTACATTTGTACTCAAACGCTGTTCAATAATACACTGTGCTTGTGTATTTTCGTGTCTTGAGTGAACATACTTGCTTGGGATCAGAAAGAACCCTTCAACTTAAGTAATTTCGCTCATAAGTAAATTCGAATTAGGTTGGGCAAGTGCCTGTGACCCTATTAACTTCCAAAATACTTTGGGACAATTAGTAATCAACCCTGGAAGCGTTAGCCGTCAAGGCCCAAGTTCAAAAGTTCTGGGATGTCCGGAGATCCGGATCCAACCCGGAATGTCGGACAAAGTCGAGTGTCCGGATTGGGCTGGCGAAGCGGTCCAACCCGGAGTGTCCGGGACCAATGTCCCAGTGTCCGGGTTAGTGTTACGAAGACTCCAACCCGAGTCTCCGGTTGAGTCGAGGAGTCCCGGTGATTATGCGTGGGGTTTTGTATAAAAGTCCCATTTAAGTGGCTCCCTTCCATTCTTTCTTCTTACTTTGGTTTCCCCACTTCCTTGGTGTTCTCTCCACCACCCCGAGCTCCTCTCCATGAGCCACCCGGCCAGTGACTCCTCCCGGTGACTCCTCCATCTCGGTGTGCTCCTCCCCAAGCCGTCATTCCCCATCCTCCACCCGGGCGTTGCTCCTCCTCCATCTTCCTTGGAGGTAAGCTTTTCTCTTAGGGTTTGATTCGCGGGATTCTTGGGTTCTAGAGTCGCTCATGGTGGGATTAGGACTTAGGTTTGGATTTGGGAGGCTAGGGTTGAACTTGGATTCTAGGGTTTTGGGTGTAGTGGTTCTAGGGTTGAAAATGGGATTTGGATTAGTGAATGTGGTATGCTAGAGTGGTAGATCGGGTAGTAGTAATGTCGATTTAAGAAGTTGTTAGTGTGAGTTAGAGATTTGGCGGGTTAGCATGCGTTTTCAGAGAATCGGCTAGCTCGGGCTCCTTCCGGTTCGCTAGGTGTGCAAAGTCGAGATCGGTCGCGGTGAAGTTGTAGGAGTGGTAAGGTCTCCGTCTCCTCGTCGAGTTGGACCAAATGCCCTAGGACCAGGAGTATCAGGGCATATGGTCGGAGTGTCCTGGATTGTCCGGAGTATCCGGACGAAACGGTCGGAGTGTCCGCCTATCCGGATCCCGGATGCAAAACCCGATTGTCGGGTTAACCGATCGTCCGTGTTGTGTTGTCCGAAAGTGCGTTGTTTCTTCGAGGTTTCTTGGTTGTACTTCGTTCTTGTGTATTGCATGCACTTCATGGTGCATTTAAAACTTTCTTTGCTAAGTTGTATTTCTTTCCGCTGTTTTGTTGCTTTGACCGATTAGAGGCTAGCGAGTGGACTTCGCCTCGAACAACTCGAGCATCATCCCTGACATCACCGGTGCAACAACAAGGCAAGCACCTCCTTTGACCATCTTGAAACCTATATTTCACGATGTCTACTTTGATTTCTCAAACTATATGCATTGTTTATATTCAAGTAAATTGCTGGTTGTGGGAATGGTAGATATACCCTGATTTGGTGGTTTCCCTCAATTAATTCCCTCTGAGATCATTGATAACCTTAGTAGGGTTAGACAATTTAATAAAATGTCACTTGGGTATAACGATTTAGTAATTGCATACGCTTAGACACCTTGCAATAGAGGTGAGCAAAGTCAGTCCTTACCAAATGCTCAAAATTATGATAAATGTAATTGGTTTTGGAAAGTTTTGGAAATGTGAATCGTAAGGTATATTGGTAAAATGTGAAGTGTCTAGTTGGTAATTAGACTTGGCGGGAGGTATAATATGTGCTAGTTAAACATGGTGGCGATTGGTTGGCGAAGTTAAGTGGAGTTCCGCTTGAGTCACTAGGCAAAAATATAAGGACCGAACTTGTGGCGGTTTTGAATTGAACACTGCGTGCAACACAAGCAATGCTGGGATGGGGCAGCCTATTCTAGTACTTGAAGTGTGAGGGATAGCCATGCCTGTTGGTAGGTAGAAGAGTGGACCTTTTCCTGTGTTGAGCAAGTCAAGCGCGGTGTGTGTCCTCACGACCCGCAGATGCGCTTATCGGTGTGCTTGTACTTTTGCAAGAGGAATCGCTCCGGTTCATGTTTGTTGATACAACGGTGTACGCCTTGCTATAGTAATGCCGCGGCCAACAATTCGCCCGTCACGATGAGTATTCCGTGGCCGCCTGAGTGGTGGTTGGCCTCTTATCGCCATAGTAGTGGATTTGTCGTCACCCGGCCTGGGGTGTGGCTATAACCTCAACGATGGGAAAGAATAGATCATTCTTGTATATCGGATACCTCGTGTATCGCGTGTACCCTGGATAGCGAGGATGCAAGTCCGAAAGTTGTGTTTGGGTAAAGTCGCCAAAACTCTGCAGAGTATCAAATAATTCTAATCGATTAAGCGTGCTCACGGTTATGAGCAATCTTCTCTAATCATATCAAGTATAGAGATTTGGTTTGGTTTTGAAAACTAAAATCTATTTGAGTCGGTATAAAGTATGTGGTGGAATGGTACTTGATGGGATTGTGGATATGTGTATATGATTCTCGATGGGATTATGTATGGATGTGATTAAGTATCCCGATTCGACCATGGATGGTGGCAAATTTGTAGACTCAGCTTGTTACATACACTCAGAAATATGTTTTATTCAAACTGCTGTCTTTCAAATTATGTATTACTTTCGATGAATCGTTTTAAATCCACTTTACTCGCAATTAACCGATGTAAGCTTTTATCCCGATGAATCGACTGCATTTATTTATATTTCCATACACTAAAGTCTTGGCGAAGTACATACGTGTACTCATCGTTCGCTAACCCTCTTTTCCACAGGAAGGTAATGATGATGTCCTCGGATGATGGCGAGCCCCTTTTTTTGCGAGTGTTGCGGCCAGAAGTCCCTCCCTCGGTCCAAGAGCCTGTGGGGGTGGTCAAAGTTGGCTGTCTTTCTTTGTTTCATTGTCGCTTTACTTCTTTTGGTTTCTACGTAATGTACTCGTGTAAGATTTACACCCGCTATGTAAATTATCGTAGTTTATCCTTCCGTGCCTTGGTACTCGTGTTGTTGGTAGCGATATCGCCTACTCGATCCAGGGATCCGATCGTGATGCGTCTGAGCACCGTCCGGTTAAGGGTTCGATCCCGTCGTCCGAATTTTTAGGTTCAGATCTTCTGTCGAGGGTTCCTGTTGTTATACGGTGCTATACGCTACGATGAAGACGGCGTGATGCAGTATAGGAAGAGGGGTCCTCACAAAGACCGGGTATCGAGCCATTATTGCCGGAGGACTTAGTTAGCCTCGACGTTAGACTTAGGGACAGATTTTTCTTCTCAAAGTTTATTTTGAAGTACAAAACTCTATTTTCAAAGTGTAGAATGCTATTCTTGTCCATTCTATAGCTTTTATCTACTCTTCAAAATGAATCGATCTTAATCCAAATTTCAAAAATTTGTTTCCTTCTTCTATCTTGTTCAAAAGGATTAAGAGGAATGCGGTTTTAGCTAAGAATGGGTTAAGGATAGATGTTTGTGGTTGTAATTAGGGTTATTTGTCGCTTTCCACTGAGTTGGTTTTTTGAATTGGTTCTTATGCTTCTTTGAATGAATGCTTGTAGTGTGTTTGTGTTTATGAGTGCATCCTTTGGGATCAATCATTACGCACTTGATTTGGTACCTGCTTAGTTGACTCAACTGCATTTCAGATGCCTCCCGAAGGAGAACAGTTTCCAGGCGCTTCCAGGTGATGCCGAGAGGCGTGGCGTCTGATGGGGCAGGCCCAATGGGCCAGCGGGTCCCCTCTTTGGTGGGTCACCGAGGCTCGATCTCAACTACATGCTCAGTGAGCTCCTCCACCTCCTCCTGCTCCCACATGGCTGCACTCATGTTGCGGCTCAGCTCATGGAGCTGATGGTCCAGGCTGTCGGCAGCAACAGTAGCTGCTCGGTTGTCGAGTTCAGCCAACTCGACCGCGAGCTTTTCTTCAGCCACAGATCCGATGGAAGGCAGGATTGGCTTAGCGACATGGAGGGGAAGTTGGAGTTAGTCGGTTGCGATGCGGAGAAGGTTCAAGATACGCCTACTACCTCCAGAGGGACCGGCAGCCAGTGGTGGAGCGACCGAGGGTCAAGCCAGCCTGCAGACAGTCACCACACGGGCAGTTCAAGACCCGCCTTTTCGCTCCTTCCATGTTCCGGCTTGATCGAGATCAAGAAGCGGGAGTTCTACGACCTTCGCCAGGGTCTATGGCGTGATGGACTACCTCCACCGCTTCAACCATTTGTCACGCTATATGTTGCCGATGAGGTGACCATCGAGGCTAGGAGAGTGACATTGTTCAAGGAGCACCTCACCGAGGAGATCCGTTTCCAGCCGCTTCGCCGGTCGACATTCCTAGCCTGCAGGTCTTGGTGGGCAAGGCCATTAGCATTGAGGATGGCGCCAAAGCGCTTATGGAGAGCCGCAAGCGCAAGTGGGCACTCGGGCGGCCACGGACCTTCCAGATTCGACTTCACTCGGCTTCGGCCTTCGGGCGCCGCCTCAGAGGTCCCAGGGCTTACCTCCTCGCCACGCCTGAGTTCGGTCGCACCTAGCATGCAAGATGCAGCTTGGGGTCCTGTAATCCATTTGGCCATATCACTTGCTTCTCTGCGGCGTAAGGGCCACTTCGCTGCTTGTCCGAGCAAGGCAAGAAGAAGGACACGTGACTCGACTGCGCCCCCGTGGAGTCGGGCCTCGGTGGGCGTGAGTAAGTGCAATCAGGCGCCTGGTTCCGTCGCGGCTTGACTCAGGGCCATGGCGCTGAATGTAGCCACGCAGGAGGCAAGCAGCTCCAGATGTGGTGTTAGATGCGTTATCCTGCTCATTCCGCACGCCTTAGTATTTTGACTCGAGCGTCGCATTCCTTTATTTCTTCACGCTTGTTGTTCAAAGATGAGGTCCTGTTCTTTGTACCTCGAGAAGTACTTGTTGATCCGTTCGCCTGGATCCGCTTTTGACTGCCGAGCTTGTGAGTCCAGGGGTTAGAATTGAGATCAATGGGGTAGAATTTTAGGGTGATCTTATCAACATTGAGGCGTCGAGGTCTTGATGTGATTCTCGGGTATGGATCGTGTCCAAGCATCAGGGGCATATTGATTGTGCCAGGAGATCCGTTTCATTAGTCAACCCTGGATGGCATTCTTTGTTACCTTTTCTTCGCTCCGCAGTGGCGACCTTTGCTCGGTGCTCTTTCGCTCCAGGGGACGATCGGTACCCGGTGGTGTGAGTACCACGATGTGTTCCTCGATGAGTGCCAGGTTTGCCACCGATCGTGATTTGGAGTTCATCATCGATCTCTTACCTGGCACTTCTCCAATTTCTAGCGTCCGTGCAGGATGCTGTCACGATGAGCCGATCGAGTTGAAGATTCAGCTCAAGGCGCATTAGAAGGGGTTCATTCGTCCCAGTTCTTCTCCTGAGGCAGCCCGGGTCTGTTGTGAAGAAGAAAGACTAGACTCTTCGCATGTGCGTTGATTACCGGCCGTTGAATGAGGTCAGCATTAAGAACAAGTATCCTCTCCCTCGGATCGATGATTTGTTTGACCAATTAGGCGAGCTCGAGTTTTCTCCAAAATAGACTTGAGATCCGGCTATTTTCACTCAAGATCCGTCCGGAGGATATCGTGAAGACGCATTCACCACTCGCTCTGCCTGCATGCAGTACGCTGTTTCGTTTGGCCTCACCAATGCACCACCACCTTCATGAATCCGATGAACAAAGTCTTCATGGAGTTCCTTGATAGATTTGTGGTGGTGTTCATTGATGACATCCTCATATACTCTAAGGATGATGATGAGCACGCACTTCACTTGCATATGGTGCTTAGCAAGCTTTCGCGAGCATCGGTTGTATGCCAAGTTCAAGTAGTCGAGTTAAGCTCAAGCAAGTGGAGTTTCGGGCATGTCCCGTCGAGAAGGTGGGGTAGCATTGATCCACGCAAGGTACAAGACGTACTCAATTGGGAGCAGCCCGCAATGTCCCCAGATTCGGAGTTTTCGGTCTTGCCTGATACTATCGCCCGGTTTATCGAAATTTCTCCAAAATTGCTAAGCCAATGACAACGCTACTCAAGAAGGAGAAGAAATTCGAGTGGTCACCTGGTTGTGAGTCCGGTTTCAGGAGTTGAAGAATAGACTCACCACTTGCACGATGTTGGTCCTTCCGACATTCACAAGAACTTCGATGTCTATTGTGATGCATCCCGCCTTGGACTTGGATGTGTGTTGATGCAGAGGGGCAAAGTGGTTGCTTATGCTTCTCGACACTAAAGCCTCATGAAGCCAATTACCCGACGAATGATTTGGAGCTTGCAGCTGTTGTTCATGCTCTCAAGCTGTGGCGACATTATCTCAGAGGAAACAGATGTGAGATCTACACCGACCACAAAAGCTTACAGTACTTCTTTTTCGGCAGCGATCTGAATTTGAGACAAATACGATGGCTAGAGTCGATCAAAGACTATGATTTGGGTATTCATTACCATCCTGGCAAGGCTAATGTGGTTGCAGATGCCCTCGATGCAAGTCGCACACCGTGAATGCCTTGGGTGTCATTGGCCGCGGTGGTTGAAGAGTTTTAAGCTCAATCTAGAAGTGGTTGAGTATGGTTACGTTCTGCTTTAGCCGTACAACCCACTCTAGAGTCTCAGATTCAGGCAGCTCAACTACAAGATGATGCTGATTGAGATTAGACGCTTGATTGGTGAAAATGGCGCATCTCCGTGTTTTTCTCGTGAAGTCCAATGGGCTGATCTTGCATGGGCAAAGCAGTGTATGTCCACTGATAATGTTGAGATCAAGGGTTGATCTGTCGTAAGCTCATGATACTCCTCTCTCATCCATCTGGCGGCACCAAGATGTACCCGGGACCTTCGCAGCAGTCGGTGGCAGGTATGAAGAAGGAGATCGCGGCTCATGTGGCGACATTGTGATGTGTGCCAGCGTGTCAAGGCCGAACATCAAAGGCCACCGGATTACTTCGTACCATTGCAGATCCCCCGAGTGGAAGTGGGAAGAGATTGGGATGGATTTCATTACCGGTCTACTGTCCTCCACCACACGACTCTATTTGGGTGATCATTGACCGTCGACCAAGGTAGCTCATTTCATTCCAGTTCATACCACCTATTCTCGGGGAGCTGAAGCTAGCGGAACTCTATTTGCGAATATTGTTCGGCTACCCATGGAGTTCCAAAAGTCATAATCTCGACGCGTGGTTCGCAGTTCACCTCCGCATTTTGGGAGAGTTTGCAGTCCATTCTTGGCACTAAGCTATCCTTCAAGATACCTTACCATCCCCAAACCGACGGACAGACGGAAAGGGCAAACCAAATCCTTGAAGACATGCTAAGTGGGCTTGTGTGTCAAGCTACAAAGAAGTCGTGGAGAAATGCTTGCCATTTGCCGAAGTTCTCCTACAACAACAGTCATCAAGTCGGGCCTTGAGATGTCGCCTTTCGAGGCTCTTTATGGCAAGAAGTGCAGAACACCCTGTTTTGGTCCGAGGTTGGTGAGAGGCAATTCTTCGGGCCAGCCATGATTGAAGAGGTGAAAGGCAAGTTAGCTTGATTCGAGACCGCCGAGAGAAGCTCGGTCTCGCCGAAGAGCTATGCTGATCGCCGACGCCGCGAGTTGAGTTTTGAGGTGGGTGACTTTGTTTATCTCAAGGTCTCACCGCTCCGCGCAGACTCGCAGATTTCAAATCCGCGGAAGCTAGCCCTCGCGATACATCGGCCTGCGTTCGGATTTTTGAGAAGGTTGGTGTTGTGGCTTATCGGCTGAGCTACGCCACATCTTTCTGACATTCACGATGTGTTCCCGTGTCCCAATTGAAGAAGAGTCTTCTGTTCCATCGGAAGTTACCCAATTGGACCATCTTGATTTGCGGCCGATCTTTCGTATCGAGTATCCGATCCAAATGTATTCTCGAGACAGCCGAGCGTCACACTCGCATCAGTTATCAAGATGCTCAAGGTCCAGTGGAGCAACCATTCAGAAGATGAAGCCACGCGTGGGAGCGTGAAGACCATATTCAGCAAGAATACCCGAATTTCTTCGAGAGAATTAGCAATCTCGAGGGACGAGATTTTTGTAAGGTAGGTAGATCGAATATCGAGTATTTCTATACTCAAGCCACTGTACATTTGTACTCAAACACATTCAATAATACATCGTGCTTGTGTATTTTAGTGTCTTGAGTGAACATACTTGCTTGGGATCGAAGAACCCTTCAACTTAAGTAATTTCGCTCATAAGTAAATTCGAATTAGGTTGGGCAAGTGCTCGGACTTATTAACTTCCAAAAATACTTTGGGACAATTAGTAATCAACCCTGAAGCGTTAGCCGTCAAGGCCCAAGTTCAAAAGTTAGGATGTCGGAGTATCGGATCCAACCGAATGTCCGACAAAGTCCGAGTGTCCGAGATTAAATTTGGTTGGGTCCAACCAGTGTCGGACCAATGTCCCGGAGTGTCCTGTTAGTGTTACCAAGACCCCAACCCGAGTCTCGGTTGAGTCCGAGAAGTCCGGATATTGGCGTGGGGTTTTGTATAAAGTCCCATTTCGTGGCTCCCTTCCATTCTTTCTTCTTCTACTTTGGTTTCCCCACTTCCTTGGTGTTCTCTCCACCACCCCGAGCTCCTCTCTGAGCCACCGGCATGACCCTCCCTGACTCCTCCATCTCGGTGTGCTCCTCCCCAAGCCGTCATTCCCATCCTCCACCGGCGTTGCTCCTCCTCCATCTTCCTTGGAGGTAAGCTTTTCTCTTAGGGTTTGATTCGCGGGATTCTTGGGTTCTAGAGTCGTTAATTGTGGGGTTAGGACTTAGGTGTGGTGTTGGGGGGGTAGGGTTGAACTTGGATTCTAGGGTTTTGGGTGTTGTGGTTCTAGGGTTGAAAATGGGATTTGGATTAGTGAATGTGGTAGGCTAGAGTGGTAGATCGGGTAGTAGTAATGTCGATTTAAGAAGTTGTTAGTGTGCGTTAGAGATTTGGCGGGTTAGCGACGTTTTCGTAGAATCGGCTGGCTTTCGGAGCTCCTTCCGGTTCGCTAGGTGTACAAAGTCGTAGATCGGGTCGCGGTGAAGTTGTAGGAGTGGTAAGGTCTCCGTCTCTCGTCGAGTTGGACCAAATGCCTAGGACCGGAGTATCCGGGCATATGGTCGGAGTGTCCGGATTGTCCGAAGTATCCGACAAGCGGTCCGAGTGTCCGACCTATCCGGACCGTCTGGATGCAAACCCGACCGTCCGGTTAGGCCGCTCGTCCTGTGTTGTGTTGTCCGAAAGTCGTTGTTTCTTCAGGGTTTCTTGGTTGTACTTCGTTCTTGTGTATTGCATGCACTTCATGGTGCATTTAAAACTTTCTTTGCTAAGTTGTATTTCTTCTGTCGTTTTGTTGCTTTGACCGATTAGAGGCTAGCGAAGCTTCAAGCCGCCTCGAACAACTCGAGCATCATCCCGGACATCACCGAAGTGCAACAACAAGGCAAGCACCTCCTTTGACCATCTTGAAACCTATATTTCACGATGTCTACTTTGATTTCTCAAACTATATGCATTGTTTATATTCAGAAATTGCTAGTTTGTGGGAATGGTAGATATACCCTGATTTGGTGGTTTCCCTCAATTAATTCCCTGAGATCATTGATAACCTTAGTAGGGTTAGACAATTTAATAAAATGTCACTTGGGTATAAACGATTTAGTAATTGCATACGCTTAGACACTGCAATAGAGGTGAGCAAAGTCGATCCTTACCAAATGCTCAAAATTATGATAAATGTAATTGGTTTTGGAAAAGTTTTGGAAATGTGAATCGTAAGGTATATTGGTAAAATGTGAAGTGTCTAGTTGGTAATTAGACTTGGCGGGAGAGTATAATATGTGCTAGTTAAACATGGTGGCGATTGGTTGGCGAGTTAAGTGGAGTTCCCGCTTGAGTCACTGAGGCAAAAATATAAGGATCCTAACTTGTGACGGTTTTTGAATTGAACACCGTGCAACGCGCAATGCTTTAGGATGGGGCAGCCTATTCTAGTACTTGAAGTGTGAGGGATAGCCATGCCTGTTGGTAGGTCGAGAGTGGACCTTTTCCCCTGTGTTGAGCGATCAAGCGGCGGTGTGTGTCCTCACGACCAGATGCGCCGCGTGTGCGCTTGTACTTTTGCAAAACAGGAATCGCTCCATTCATGTTTGTTGATACAACGGTGTACGCCTTGCTATGGGGTAATGCCGCGGCCAACAATTAGCCGTCGTCACGATGAGTATTCCGTGGTCGCCTGAGTGGTGGTTGGCCTCTCTTATCGCCATAGTAGTGGATTTGTCGCCACCGGCTTTGGTGTGGCTATAACCTCAACGATGGGAAAGAATAGATCATTCTTGTATATCGGATACCTCGTGTATCGCGTGTACCCTGGATGAGCGAGGATGCAAGTACGAGTTGTGTTTGGGTAAAGTGCGCAAACTCTCGCAGAGTATCAAATAATTCTAATCGATTAGCCGTGCTCACTGCTATGAGCAATCTTCTAATCATATCAAGTATAGAGATTTGGTTTGGTTTTGAAAACGAAAATCTATTTATCGGTATAAAGTATGTGGTGGAATGGTACTTGATGGGATTGTGGATATGTGTATATGATTCTCGATGGGATTATGTATGGATGTCGATTCAGATCTCCGATTGCGACCATGGATGGTGGCATTTGTGGAGCTTCGATTGTTACATACACCGTAAATATGTTTTATTCAAAGCTAACGTCTTTCAAATTATGTATTACTTTTCGATGAACTGTTTTAAATCCAGCTTTCGCAATTAACCCAGCAGAAGCTTTATCCCGATAGATCACCTGCATTTATTTATATTTCCATACACTAAAGTCTTGCGGTACATACGTGTACTCATCGTTCTTGCTAACCCTTTTTCCACGAGAGGAAGGTAATGATGATGTCGATGATGGCGAGCCCCTTTTGCGAGTGTTAGCGGCCAGAGTCCCTCCCTCCAAACAAGATGGCCTGTGGGGTGGTCAGTACCGGTTGTCTTTTCTTTTGTTTCTGCCGCTTTACTTCTTTTGGTTTACGTAATGTACTGCGTAAGATTTACACCCAGCTATGTAAATTATCGTAGTTTATCCTTCCGTGCCTTGGTACTCGTGTTGTTGGTACGCGATATCGGCTCACCGATCCAGGGATCGATCGACGCGCATGTGCACCGGTCCGGTTAGCTAAGGGTTCGATCCCGTCGATCGAATTTTTAGGTTCAGATCTTCGGTGTCGAGGCTTCCTGTTGCTATACGGTGCTATACGCTACAGTAGACGGCGTACAGTACGGTATAGGAAGAGGGGGTCCTCACAATAACAGGCCAAATATTGTAATTGACATTCAAGGACCTAAATGGATTAAAACCATCTGTAGCTAATGCAAGTCTAATATTGCAGCTATCTGAAGCAAATGCTGGATGCTTATGGTCAAAATCTTTCCAAAGAGGAGAATCTGCAGGATGCCTGAGTAAACCATCTTTTGTGCGCTCTTCATCATGCCATCTCGTGTCGTTGGCAGTTTTAGAGGAAATAAACAGCCTTTGAAGACGTCTTTTTATCGAAAAATAGCGAAGAACTTTACAAGGAACCTTGTGTACACGTTTCCCATCTAAACTTTTCTTTTCTGATTTCCATCGTGACTTCCCACATGTTGGACAACAATCAGCATTACCATGATCTTTCCAGAAAAGAATGCAATCATTTTCACATGCATGAATGTTAACATACCCAAGTCCTAGGCATTTAATTGTTTTCTTAGCTTCATTGAAGTTTTTAGGGAGCGCCGCCTTATTAGGGAAAGCTTCTTTAAGCAGAACAAGTAGTTGGTCAAAGCTTTTATCAGTCCATCCTCCAAGCAATTTAAGATGAAGAAGCCTAATTAGAAAACGTAGCTTAGAGAAGTTCTTACACCCTGCATATAGTTCAAGAATGTTATCATGTGATAACTTCTGAAGAGCTTCTGAATCTTCATTAGCATGCTCCGAATCATCAATCTCAAAATCCCCTCTACCATCGAAATTGCATGCTAAATCTTCAAGTAAATTTGAAATTTCATCATCTTCATCAAAGTTATTGCTAGCCTCATTATCACTATCATGGTCATTCATAAAACTTGAGCTTGCTTCTCCATGAAAAGTCCATCTTGTATACCCTTCTTCAAATCCATCACATATCAAGTGCTCACGCACTTCTCTTCCTTCTCTCCACAAAGAATTAACACATTTCTACAAGGACATAATATTTTGTTTCCTTTCGCTGAATTACTAAACGCATAATCAATAAATTTCATGACCCCGTCTATATAGACCTTCGTATGCCTATATGTACAATATATGCAACATGTTAGTTCAAACACCTATAGTTGCAAACATGAAAATAGAGGACCAAAATACGATTTACCTAGGCTCACCCATCCACCTTTTATCCATGTTGCGCCTTTACTATCAATATTCAACAAGATATCTATGTCCAATATAAAGGTTAAAAAGATCACATTGATATTTTTAACTTCATTCTAGAACCATAATATAACAAGATTACTCTAATATAATAGAAAGAAAGAAAGAAAATAAGGGATAGGCCAAAACAGTAAACACTTGGATAGTAGACACGCATCTGATCTTATCAGAAAATCTCAATGCAGATCACAACATGGAAAAAAGGCCAAGTGTAGGCCAGCATAATAGGAACAAGGACATCACAGTACGGTACGGTGTGCCTAGATGTTGATCAAAGGGGAAGAGGTAATAGTATACAGGGAATACTAATTCTAATTGTATCTTCCAGACCACTCAGCTCAGCCGCCCCAGGGTAGGGAAAGAAAGAGTTCATGGGCCTTATATATATATATAATATATAGCAGCAGTGAGTCCAACGAGTTCACTTTGAACATTCTCCATCATACCAAATCAAGGAACATAAAATGGTAAAAATAATTTAGAAAGGACAAGTATGAAAGAGAGTACCTTACAAATTTCAACACTGTCTGGAGTAGTCAAGTGTTACTAATTTGCTACAGTCCAAATGCCTGGTCAAATAATTTGCAATGTGCACACCATCTCCTTGATACTGAAAGCAACATATGTTCATAAGCGAAGCAAGATAAACTAGCACAACAGATGATGGATTTATCTGTTGCTCATGCATATGATGCACAACAGATGATGCATTTAGGCTTGTAATAAAACCTTTAACAAGAACATATGGGTGGTGTGATTCTTTTAAAAAAAAATCAATGCTAGGAGATGTGATTCTTTTTAAAAAATCAATTATACTATGTTAGATTATAAAATCCTAAGTGGCATTTTGATCTAATATTAGCCTCAAAATTTTCAATTGCAATAGCATTCACATCAAAATTCAATTTGTTCATCTGTTTTCAATACTGACCTATTATAAACAACTTCTGCATAATGTTACACTATAGTTCAATGTGCCAGTAGAGTGTTATTTTGAACCAATGTGATATGACAAAATTAATGGTGGGTCAATGATGCAAATGGAAAATGGACTCAACCATATAGGTGCTTCACTTTGTTGTATGCAAATCGCTAACATGAAGAGAAAAAACTGGGATAATAACTGTCTTGCCAACTGCTGCACTAGAATTTTATCAGAGGTATACCTCGCTAGCCAGAGGAAGCACGTAGTAGTTGAGGGAGCTCAGGAGGAGGGAGGCCGTGCGTGGCTAAGCACCGAAGGGCTCGAGGACGACACCGAAGGGACGAGGAGGACACCGGGATGACGTCGGCTCGAGCCCGAACGCCGGAGGGCTAGATGCGGATACCGAAGGGACAGAGGCGTAGCGCTGGGGGCCAGAGGCGGATCTCCCGATGGTCGGAGGCGATGGCGTAGTCGAGGGATGGCGCAGTTGGGGGCGGCGGCAGGTGCGGGATGCTACGGGTGGGAGCGGCGGCGGGTGCGGGCGGCCGCGTGTGGGGGCGGACGTAATGGCGTGGGGGCGACGGCTAGGGCGGAGGTAATGGGTTGGGGGCGGCAGCGGGGGTGGAGGTAACGGCGTGGGGGCGCACGGCGGCGGAGGCAATGTCGTGGAGGATTTTGGGGATCGATTGGGGATTTTGGGATTGAAGGAGCATAGTACGGTATGTAATTTGGGGATTTTGGGAAGGATACGGATACGGCGGGGGTGGTAGCCCTATATAATTAAATTAATCTTTTCTTCTCCCGCGCGTACGTATAATTTTGTCGCGCGCTCATCTCAATATTTGCCGACACATAAGCTTTTACCGACTCACAGTTTGACCCAAGACATGTAATTTACCGACACATAGACAGTCATTAATACATACATAATTACCGATACTAATCGACTTTAAAATTCCGTATTACACGATGATAGTCTCAAGGTCGACATTTGCCGACAGATAGTTTGTTGGTGATCACTGATTATTTCCGACATTCATCTGATGGTAATATTATAACATGGTGTAGTGATTTTATAAAGTCACATTCTCTAATTTCACCTTTTACAGTGTCTCGACATCCCGCAGTGTCACATTCTCCCCCCCTTAAACAGGATTCGACCTCGAATCCGAAGAATGCCAAAATCAACAACAAAGTTCCCAAGGGACAAAAGACTTCTTTGCAACACAAAACATTCACATAAAGACTCAAACCGGAACAAATGACAAACAAGTTCTCAAAACCAACACTTAGCGAGAAAGTGTTGATTTAGCTCAACAAAGTGCAACCTCTCACGGTTCCACCTTCACATCAATTCCCAAATAATTTTACAGAAGTCAACCGAAGTCCTCGTTTTCACCCACTACAAGGCTTAATCAAATTATTACGCCCAAAGCCTCACGTCAAACCCTTCATACTACTATCACAACCAACCTGATGAACTCAGAACAACTTCTCTTTTCGACTTCATTCACAAAACCTTAATTTCATTCCTCAACCTGTCTACCACAGCTCATTAATCTCTAGATGACACAATCAAAGCGAATCACATCTCTTTTAACACCCTCTCTACATTCTCAAAAATTTCCATCGAGGGGAATAACTCATTAAGGCACACTTGCCCTTCCGATACACGATCATGCTAACATTTCATTCCATCCTCTCCCAAGCAAGACTCAAACCCAAAAACAACTAGTTAAGACAATTGCTCATGGCAGGACAATTATCACCGAACTACCGTCAGCTTCACTTCCACCCATCGCTACTCTTAATAAAGGTTAAACCCATACATCATCAACCTCCATCACAAACCACCCTTATACCACTAAGGTTTGACACCTAGCCCCAAGCTAGGATCGTAAAACCTTACCAAACCACCATTGGTTCCTTTCTTAACAGGGTCTCGCCCTCACACAAAAACACTTAGTTATCAAGCCCAAGTGTACACATATTTCGCATATTCAACCATAAACCAAGAACATTTATATCCTCACTCCCATCTATAGAGCAAGAGAAGTACAATTCTTTTGAACCCAGGTGGACCACACATGACAACTCAAACCCAAAGCGTTAACAACCATTTTGGAAAGAATTCGGCAACATCCAAGCCAAATCACAAAGGAAGCATAAATCCCCTACACCACAACCAAAATACCAGAATTTCTTCATTCTTTCTTTTCATACTAGAAAGAAATGGACATCTCGATTCATGACATGCATGCACACTTTTCAAGAGCACTCCGGATTAGTCATATATCCATATATGACTTTCTCACCGACCTGGCTCATCGTCTCCTTTATGATTAATTATGCATAATCAATGTCTCGTTTTCCTTTTTCACCATTCATTCATCATG
Organism: Rhipidocladum racemiflorum; assembly: GCA_036346355.1. Taxonomy (NCBI): domain Eukaryota; kingdom Viridiplantae; phylum Streptophyta; class Magnoliopsida; order Poales; family Poaceae; genus Rhipidocladum; species Rhipidocladum racemiflorum. The sequence continues at coordinate 51,884,031 of CM070577.1, read as the reverse complement.
TAACAACGGTACCGAATAGTCATTCACCAAATGACTTCTTCCTCGGTATCAAATAATGGAAACATAATTAACATCGAGGGTTGCGGAAATTCATATAGACTATGACGGCAGCATAGTTGACAGTAAAACACCACGTCGCATCACATCCCACATCAATTGAAAATTGAACTTGCAAAACATTGCATTTCATCCAAATTCAACATTTTGGAAGAGAATATCAAAATTTCAAGTCGAGCATCTGCTCCCACAACCGTCACAAATTTTCTCAAGGAGAGGGAAACTCATTTCCAAAAGGGAACACCTCACTAACAAAATCACTTTATAAAACATTCATAAAATCCACCTTTTTAAAGCACTCGCAACCATCACACACATTATGCAAATAAATCCAACTCCAGTCAAAAAGAGTTACAAGTTAAATCTCAAGAGTTTCCAACACAACCCACTATGTCCATCTGCTTCCGTTAAAATTTATTCCAAAGATAATTCAGGGTGAACGCGAAGCAGCGTGATCCACTCAAAATCTTTTGGGTGTAAATCCATACTCATAACACAAATTAAACAAAATAGCCAAAACCAAAGATTAGCACCAATTTCTATGAGTTTTAGGGAAAACTCTGAAACTCAACATAAGGAACACTTTGACCAAAAGTATTCAACCAAGATAGCAAACAACCAAACCAAATTTTAAGGTTTTAAACACCAGCTTAGCATAATTGCAATCATCTCTATTATTCCACTACGCTTTCCATTAAAGACTTCAAAATTCACTACTTACTCATTGAGAAAGTCCAACCGGATTTAAAAAAATTTAAATAACAATTTCTTTCTCTAGTTACCATTCCCAACACCTTTAATTAAGGTTTATGATGCTTATTAAAAAGGCACCCAACCAAGACTACATTGACATGATCCCCATGGATCACCAACTCATAATACATCTTATTCCAAGTTTGAAACATAGAATTTCAACAAATCTTTCAGCATGATCAACCTATACTCGTTTTATACCATCCATTCATCAACTTTTCGACCATCGAAACTGATTCAATTAATCAATGACTTTCAACATGTAAATATTATCTCTACAAGTCAGAGTTCATAACTATGATTCTAAGACATACATTCATTAATGATAAAATTCTACATCATGTTAATCATATATGGTTCACTCCATCACAACATGTTACAATAATCTCCATTTTAACAATGGTTTCCAACAAGTAATCTACACAATTACCACCACTACTAAGTCATCAATATCAATAATCGGCATAATTATCAACCAACAACATTACTTTTAGCTACCCTATACATAGGTTATAACAAAATTACCACCACCCAACATACTCCAACTATTTAAAATAGATTGAATACTAGCATTAACACTGCCTTTAACAACATCATTAACAATAAGTCTTTTGTCTTCTCAATTGATATCAATGCTAGAATTGTAGAGAAACAACTGCATACTTCCAAATATACTAATGGTTTGCAACAACATAAATAGCAACTCTAATCAACTTCCAAATTAAAGTCACTAGCCAACACGATTAAATTTCTCCATTAACCCGTTAGATTAGAACATCTTTAAACAACCAGCAACGTTTCTTTAACAATAACAGCAGTCTACATCATCTTAATGTTCTAACTATGCATCAGGGTTTAAAACTGTAAACATAATCGGGGGTCATAAGCACTTTTAAAGCAAAGCAACAGATTCTAAGCACGTACATTAACACATTTAATCATTCCCACTATGGGGTACACTACATCACTAGAAGTTCATTTAATCTTAAGCTAAAGGTAACAATTACATTTAATTGATTCAACTCGCAAATTAACTAAGGTATACATCATTTCCATAAACCACATTGTTACATACTACATAACATGCTAAACAACAATTTTCACTTTTGACAAGTAATTTCAGTGTGACACCACGGAGTGTCGTAATCTTATAAAATATGGATGTTGAGGTCAAAACATTATAAAATATGTAAATGGAGGTTAAAACTTTACGTTATGCCATTTATAGCTTGTTTTTGGGCCGTTTTCGGGTGTTTTGGGCCTCTCCGGGGGACTTTGGGCCTTGGGGGTTGAGTTGGGCCTCCAGTGGAAGGGTTTGGGCCCAAGGGGGGGACTTTTGGGCAACCAAATCTCGCCCCCACCCCTTGGTGTGCCCCAAACTCCCTCTCCCAACCCTAGCCGCCACCCCCTAGCCCCCCATGCGCCTCCACCCTTCCCCTTCCTCTCCATCTCCCCCCATGGCGCCACCACCCCTCTCCTCCCCTCTCCACCTCCCTTGCTGCCCCTAGGGGAGTTCTCCACCTCAACACCTCGAAGATCTATCCATTGGAGCGCTCCGCGACGAGAAGATCCGGTGGATTTGGAGCGAGGAAGGAGATCGCGCGAACCGGGAGGAGATCCGTTGGGTTTTCAGTCGTCGGGCGAAGGTATGGCCATGGGAATCCTTGGGGTTGGTCTAGGATCTGTTCTAAGGGTTTTTATCATGATTTTAGATCAATTGGTGGTGCTGGAATTGAGTAGCTTGGATTAGATCTAGATGTTGCCACGTTTCTGTTTTGCGACAGCATGAGCAGTCGACCTAGGGTTCCGTTTTTTGCCAATTTAGATTTGGAATTTGGTCGGCCGCCTGTTGAAGAAGTTGTAGGTAATTTAATTATCTTTCAGTGTACATAAAGAACGTTAAATTCCGATCAGCCATTTGAATGTTATGACTATTTTACCGAGCGTGTTAAAATCTGTGATGTGATTGGAACAGATCACGGTATTTTGTAGATTAAACAACTTTAGATTCAGAATCAGTCTTTCCCTATAACTATAAAAAGTTGGGAAATTTCCTAAGCTACGCGAGGATGTACTTGTTTAATTGATTCGGAGTCCCAGAACTCAAGTTATGCCTTTTGGAAAGCTGCTGTCCCGGCGGGACAGAAACTCTGTTTTTGGGTATTGTGAGTAGTTGGCTATGTCGGGGTAGATGAGGGTTTGCGTACTGTTTTGTGGACATAATTGTGAGTGTGTGGTACCTATGCGCAGGTGGTGTGACCCCGGGAGTGCCTTCTACATCTCGCCAATCCATCGCCCGTGGTTGAGGCAAGTGTATTGGAATGGTAGCGGGTTGTGGTTTGTTTGATTGATTGAGATTGAGATTTGAATATATGATATGTTCACATGCCATGCTTTAATGTGTGACATTCATATGATGAATATGTTTATTATATGAATGATGCCATGTGTTAATGCACAAGTTATCTATGATGATGCCATGTGTTAATGTACAAGTTAATCATGATGTTGGCATATTTGCTGTAACACCCCGGCATTTAATATGCCCGAATGCTACCAAACATAAGCTAAACAACAACTAAATACCATATTTAACATAAAATTCCAGCAAAGGTGCATAGACTAAAAACCGCGATTTCGGCAGCACCTCCTTTGTTTTATCATGAATTTAAGGAACAGCAGCAATATAGCATTATATGGCAATAAGAGAAACATCTAAAACAGCAATAAATAAAGTCTTAACGACAATAAGAGACTAACATTAAGCTCTTAAGGTTCCAAGTGTCAAACAAACAATAGAACTCTCATTAACCAAGCTAGGACTTAATTTTAAAGATCATCACACGCAATTTATTATCAAACTAAATGAATTGACTTGGGGAAACATTAAGGTGAAGCAACGTGTGAGAGTGTGACTATTCCCCTTTCCCGCATGCCGTTCTCATGGTACCTAAAACAACAAGAAAACACAAGGGTGAGTTCGAAAACTCAGCAAGCATCGCAATGGACAACAAGCATAACAACAAGTCAATAACATCTTACATCCTGTATAACATCTCCTGCATGAATACTTATCAATATCATCATCAATTTGTATGCGATGTAATGCATTGCTCCTAACCCTCTGGAACCTCATACCGTATGGGGAAGTACACACCCGTCGGTGTGCACCTTTCCCCCTTCCATCCCGAAGATGGAGGGTGCCTACCGCTTCCAAACACCACGTGGATGGAATCACGACATAGGACTTACTCAATGGCGTTCGGACTAGTCATAACTTTCTCAAACCTTGCCGGACTAGCTATGACTTTCTCACCGCCTCGCCTCTATCTCATGACATGCATGCAACCATGCCAAATATCATATTCAATTCACATATTAACACATGGCATCATAATATGTTAAACATGCTCATCATATCATATCAATCATTAAAACATGGCAAGTGGACATATATCATGTAGGCAATTCCATCTAATTTCAACATGCAACTTACAACTTGCTATCCATCACAACACACTTGCCTCAACCACGTGCAACGGATTGGCGGGAAGAAGAGGGAACTCCCGGGGTCACACCACCTGCACATAGGCATCACACACTCACAATCATAACCTCAAAACAGTACACACGCCCCCATCTAACCCGACATTGCCAACTATTCGCAAAACCTAAAAACAGAGGTTCTGTCCCGGCGGGACAGCAGCCTTGCAAAAGGCATAACTTGAGTTCTGGGACTCCAAATCGAATAAACGAGTACACCGTCGCGAAGCTTAGGAAATTTCCCAACTTTTTCTAGTTATAGGGAAAGACTGATTCGGACTCTAAAATTGTTTAATCTACAGATTACCACAATCTGTTCCAGTTACGTCACAGATTTTTAGGCGCTCGGTAAAACAGCCATAACTTTCAAACGGCTGATCGGAAATTAACGTGCTTTACGTCCACGGAAAGATAATTAAATTATCTACAACTTCCTAGAAGTCCGCATGGTCTGATTCGGGTTCTAAATCGACGGAAACTCGAACCCTAGTTCGACTGCTCAATCTGCCCGAAAACAGAAACGTGGACAAGTTTAGATCTAACCCAAATTACTTCAAACCAGCGCCTCCAATTGATCTAAAAACTTGATAAACACCTCAATAACAGTACCTAGATCATCCCCAAGGATCCCAAGATCATACCTTGCCCAGCGCGCAAAACTCCAATCAATCTCCGAATCTCCTCGCGAATCGCTCCTCGCTCCACGCTCCTCGCCTCGCTCCTTGCTCCTCGCTCCGCTCCACGGGATGACTCCACAAGGTGCAGGGGTGGGAGGCCACCTAGGGCAGCAAGGGGTGGAGGGAGGTGGTGGAGGTGGAGGAAAGGGAGGGATGCACTGTTATGGGGGCTAGGGCTTAGGAGGGAGGGAGGAGGAGAGAGGCGCAAGAGGGAGGTGGGGGCGCAGGGGCTGAGGTGGGGCGCAAGGGGGCAGGGGGAGCCCTTTAACAGCCCTCAACCCAATCCTAGTCCGCTACGGAGTCCTAATCCATCCCACCAAAGCCCACCAAGGCCCAAAACTCTGAAGGCCCAAAACTCAAACGCCCTAAACGGCCCGAAACGTTATTAACTCCCCGATCCTTATGATCTTAACCTTATTTCCACATCTCATACTGTATTTAACCTATCATGCTCAATAATAAGGTTACGACACTCCGAGGTGTCACATTCTTCCCTTCAACAGATTCGACTCGAATCTAAACGCACCAATCACCAAAACCCAAAGAAACTAAAGACCAGATTTTCACATCACATACCTGAGGTGAAAAGCTCGATACTTCTCGCATGCAGATTCCAAAGTCGCTTTCTGTCACAGATGTGACCACAAGACCTTGACAAACTTAAGCGCCCTGCTCTTCATCACCGCTCGAAGTCCCTGCATTTCCACAGACAGGACTCGAAGGTGAGGTCCTGCTCAAGCACTAATGGTTCCAATGGAACCACCAACTCTGATCGTGCAAGTATTTCTTCAACATCGAGACATGGAACACATCATGCCCACCTTGCATGGATTCCTAGCTCTAGGCGATAGGCCAACCCGCCAACTCAAGGCGAGATAGGAAAAGGCCCAACATACCTTGACTGAAGCTTTCCTTTGGTGCCAAAACGCACCACACCCTTGGTGGGAGATACTCGCAAGAGTACGCTATCACCCACCTCAAACTCAAAGTCTCGCCACACATCGTGATAGCTCTTCTTGTCGCTCTCAAAGCTGCGAGAAGGTTTTGCCGAACCTCCGACACGCGATCAACAATCAACCCAATCCGGTCCAAGAATAGCTTCTTCGCCCACAAAGATCCCAACAAAGTGGCGATCTGCACTTCCGACCATACAAGACTTCATAAGGAGCGGCCGGATGCCGGAATGGTAGCTGTGTAAGCAAACTCGCAAGGGGCAAATGGTCTTCCAATACCTCTTCCAAGCCATCACACAGGCCTCGAGCATGTCCAAAGTTTGATGGTACGCCCGTGCCCATCTGCTCGAGGGTGAAAGCGTACTAAGGCAAAGCCACGTGCCCAAAGCACTCTGCAAATTCTCCTAACTTGAGACTAACTGCATCCCGATCAGAGATAATGGTCTTGGTACACCATGCAACCACAATCTCCCGCACATAGATGGGAGCCAACTCACGCGAATTGGTCGTATGCGGATGGGAATGAAATGCGCAGACTTGCCGAGACGGCCCACCACAACCCAAACAAAGATCCTTCCTCGTGGAGAACGAGGTAGACCAACCACGAATCCATGGAGATGTCATCCCATGGCCACACAGAACCTCCAAGGGCTGCCCAAAGCCGGGACGCTTATGCTCAGCCTTTGATCTTCTCTCGCAACTCCCACAAGACGCCACATACTTGGCAATATCCACTCTCATCCTTTTCCACCGTAAATTCTTCTTCAAGTCCCTCAGACATCTTGGTCTCTCAGGATGGACCGTACGGGTGCGATGAGCTTCTCGAATGTCTTCTTTCACTTGAGATTTCGGGGCACGATTGACGCGCCCTGAAACCTCAAAACTCCCGCATCATCAACTGGGTAAAGTCTCCGACTTGCCATCCTCAAAGCGCTTCACCCTGGAGCAAACGATCATGTTGCTGTGCTCATACGCTCACGCCGGGAATCGGCCCGACTCAAGAATCAATTGAGTTTCAGCCACGGTCCCCGCAAAGCAAGAGGGAGACTCCCAAACGCCAAAATCAGCAACAAGACAATCAACAACAACAGGGGCATTGTCTTGACCAGAGCGCCGGGCCACCACATTTGCCTTCCCTGATGATACCGGGATAGTGAGGTCATAATCTCTTATCAATTCTAGCCACCTCCTTCCGCCTCAAGTTCAAATCTTTCCGAGTAAAGATGTACTTGAGGCTCTTGTGATCAAGCTGAAAATATCACAAGACTCACCGCATGTAATGCCTCCATATCTTCAATGCAAACACACCACGGCGCTAGCTCAAGATCATGCGTGATAACTTCGCCTCATGCTTTTTCAATCAGCCTCAAGCATAAGCAATCACCTTGCCCTCTTGCATGAGCACACACCCAAGTCCCAACCGAGAAGCATCGTATCAAACAAGGAAACGCTTCCTGGTTCGGGAAGGGTAACAGAGCGATCCACTAACTTCTCCTTCAAAGTGCGTAAGCCGTGCTCACACTCGCACCACTGGAACTTCATCCCTTTGTGAGTCAGTGAAAGTGGCTTGGCAATGATAGAGAAATCCCGCACAAAACGCCGATAGTAGCCACCAACCCAAGGAAGCTACGCACCTTCATTGGAAGGCCTCTTCCAATCCAAAACTGCCGAGACTTTGCTAGGATCTACCGATATGCCCTCCGGATTGATGATGTGGCCAAGAAAACCCACTTCAAATCCGAACTCGCACTTTTTCACTTAGCAAAGAATTGATTCTCCCTCAGGGTACTCAAAGACAAGCCTCAAGTGTCGCTCATGCTCCTCTTCTCGATTTAGAGTAAATCGTAATGTCATCGGCGAACACTACCACAAACTCATCAAGGTACTTGTGTAGCATACTGCTCATCGCCTCCATAAAGACAAAGAGGAGCATTAGTTAGTCCAAAAGACATAACTTTAAATTCATAATGCCCATACCTAGTGGAGAAAGTGGCTTCTCAATGTCCCTGCTCCTCACACGGATCTGATTATACCCCGATCGAAGATCAATTTGAGAACACTCTTTGCTCCTTCAGTTGGTCAAACAGATCCCCGATGTGAGGCAAAGGATACTTGTTTTTGACTGCCACTTGATTAAGAGCACGATAATCAATGCACATACGCCAACTTCCATCCTTCTTCGAGACGAAGAGGACGGGTGCTCCCCTAAGGCGATACGCTACGCCGAATGAAGCCTTTGGCCAGCATCCTCCAATCGCTTCTTCAACTCGCCTTGAAAAGGTCGAGCTAAGCGGTATGGAGAGATAGAAATAGGTCGAAAAGTGCCCGAGCAAGATCAATACGAACTCCACATTCTCATAGGAGGTAGACCGCAACTCGTCAGGAACACATCAACGAACTCCTTCACTACGTAAATCTCCTCAATGGAAATCGAAGAAGATGGTTTCTCGAGACAAAGCCGAGGAAACCCAATAGCCTCAAAACGCCCACCGGAAAACAAACTAGTCAAAGCAAAAATCGGAGGTGGAGGGTATACCACCCTCGAAGGTCAACTCTTCGACCCGGGACGGCCTGCAAGGAAACCGCTCTTCCGTAAACAATGTATCTTGCACGGCATCGATGCGTACCGGTCCATGCCCAAAATGACATCAAAAGGAGCCAACTGATTACCATGAGATTGGCAAAGAAAACCTCATCATCAATGGCAATGGTGCAACCAGGGCAAAACCAAAGAACTAGCAATCAAACCCCAGAGAATCGACTAACACGGACTCGTAAATCACGAACTCCCAACTTAGCTCTACTAGCAAACTCCGACGACACAAAAGAATAGGATGCTCGGAATCAAATAGAACAAAGGCATCAACGAATCCACGAGCGCAGAGTACCAAACCACTTCCGGATGCCCTACCGACGGCTGGCCGGCGCGCACACTCCTGGTGGCGCTGACGTATGAGCCCCGACTCAGTCGATGCCCCATCAAGGCTGGGGCGGAGGAGGCAATCGAGGAGGAGCAGACTCACGGCACCCGCAGACGCCGCGGTGGCGCCACGCAAAGGTGGCAGAAACAGGGCAGCCATCAAGTGCACCGATCCTCTCCGAAAGACGCCCAGTGGGAGGAGAAGGCACCGCCTCCCACTTGATGATGCTATCGGGTTCATCCGCAGACTCGCCCATATGGCTGTAGCTTGCCACATGGGTTGCAACTCCCGGTCCAACCACACTCAAGCACGGTGCTCACCACCGCACTTTCGAGCGATCCGAAAATCCAATACAAAACACTTTTCTTTGGTTCAGCTCAACTAAAGCCAAGAAAAACAGCCGAAACCGACCGCCGAATCGGGCAGAGAACAACCGAAGGGAACCACCATCAACTCTTCTATTTGACTCAATAACTACCCGATCAAGGACAGAAGGATAAGCATTCTTCTCCCTACAGGGTTAATAGTTCTTCTGATGGCGCTAACCGCCACACCGTCAAACCTCACCGCTACTATGAACTAAAAGAGGTGACCGAACTCCTTCTACACCACAACCCCACTTTATCACCACAACAGAACAACTCAATCATTTATACACAGACCGCGAATCCTCTGGAGCCTCGCTCGGCCTCCACGGCCACGGCCCCACGGCCTCTACACCTTGGCATGGCTGCTTAGACAGACAACCATCCAAACACAAAACATAAACACAAAATCACACAATCAAGATCATAGATCAAACATCATCATAAGCATATCCTTCATTAAATAATTGCGCAATGCAATGATGAACCAAAACCCCATCCTATCAGTGCAAAACTGTGTGTCAAATTTTAGATTAGTTATACCACTTTTACAAGTTTTAAGGTTGCTATCCTATAACAAAGTTTTAGTTAAGACCTAAGCCATGTTTCTAAGTTATTCCACATCACATTTTAGTTGTACCCTATAGCATGACACTAAAAATTCACATTCCAAGGACCTCTGACCCGCTTCGATATACCAATTCAGAATAATTCTCGGCATTTAATATGCCCGAATGCTACCAAACATAAGCTAAACAACAACTAAATACCATATTTAACATAAAATTCCAGCAAAGGTGCATAGACTAAAAACCGCGATTTCGCAAAGACTCTCCTTTGTTTTATCATGAATTTAAGGAACAAGAGCAATATAGCATTATATGGCAATAAGAGAAACATCTAAAACAGCAATAAATAAAGTCTTAACGACAATAAGAGACTAACATTAAGCTCTTAAGGTTCCAAGTGTCAAACAAACAATAGAACTCTCATTAACCAAGCTAGGACTTAATTTTAAAGATCATCACACGCAAATTTATTATCAAATCCTAAATGAATTGACTTGGGGAAACATTAAGGTGAAGCAACGTGTGAGAGTGTGACTATTCCCTTTCCCGCATGCCGCTCATGGTACCTAAAACAACAAGAAAAACACAAGGGTGAGTTCGAAACTCAAGAAGCATACCGCAATGGACAACAAGCATAACAACAAGTCAATAACATCTTTCATCATGTATAACATCTCATTCATGAATACTTATCAATATCATCATCAATTTGTATGCGATGTAATGCATTGCTCCTCGACCCTCTGAACCTCATACCTAGATGGGAAGTACACACCCGTCGGTGTGCACCCTTTCCCCTTCCATCCCGAAGATGGAGGGTGCCTACTGCCTAAACACCACGTGGATGGAATCACGACATAGGACTTACTCAATGGCGTTCGGACTAGTCATAACTTTCTCACCGACCTTGCCGGACTAGCTATGACTTTCTCACCGCCCTCGCCTATCTCATGACATGCATGCAACCATGCCAACATATCATATTCAATTCACATATTAACACATGGCATCATAATATGTTAAACATGCTCATCATATCATATCAATCATTAAAACATGGCAAGTGGACATATATCATGTAGGCAATTCCATCTAATTTCAACATGCAACTTACAACTTGCTATCCATCACAACACACTTGCCTCAACCACGTGCAACGGATTACGGGAAGAAGAGGGAACTCCCGGGTCACACCACCTGCACATAGGCATCACACACTCACAATCATAACCTCAAAACAGTACACACGCCCCATCTAACCCGACATTGCCAACTATTCGCAAAACCTAAAAACAGAGGTTCTGTCCCAAGTGACAGCAGCCTTGCAAAAGGCATAACTTGAGTTCTGGGACTCCAAATCGAATAAACGAGTACACCGTCAGAAGCTTAGAAATTTCCCAACTTTTCTAGTTATAGGGAAAGACTGATTCGGACTCTAAAATTGTTTAATCTACAGATTACCACAATCTGTTCCAGTTACGTCACAGATTTTTAGGCGCTCGGTAAAACAGCCATAACTTACAAACGGCTGATCGGAAATTAACGTGCTTTACGTCCACGGAAAGATAATTAAATTATCTACAACTTCCTAGAAGTCCGTACGGTCTGATTCGGATTCTAAATCGACGGAAACTCGAACCCTAGTTCGACTGCTCAATCTGCCCGAAAACAGAAACGTGGACAAGTTTAGATCTAACCCAAATTACTTCAAACCAGCGCCTCCAATTGATCTAAAAACTTGATAAACACCCTAATAACAGTACCTAGATCATCCCAAGGATCCCCAAGATCATACCTTTGCCCGCGCAAAACTCCAATCAATCTCCTGAATCTCCTTCGCTGAATCGCTCTCGCTCCACGCCTCGCTCCTCGCTCCTTGCTCCTCGCCCTCGCTCCACGGGATGACTCCACAAGGTGCAGGGTGGGGAGGCCACCCTAGGGCAGCAAGGGGTGGAGGGGAGGTGGTGGAGGTGGAGGAAAGGGAGGGGATGCGCACGGTTATGGGGCTAGGGCTTAGGAGGTGAGGGGAGGAGAGGCAAGAGGGAGGAGGCGCAAGGGGCTGAGGTGGGGCGCAAGGGGCAGGGGAGCCCCTTTTAACAGCCTCAACCCAATCCTAGTCCGTTCACGGAGTCCTAATCCATCCCACCAAAGCCCACCAAGGCCCAAAACTCCGGGAAGGCCCAAATCCCTAAAACGGCCCTAAACGGCCCGGAAACGTTATTAACCCCCGATCCTTATGATCTTAACCTTATTTCCACATCTCATACTGTATTTAACCTTATCATGCTCAATAATAAGGTTACGACACTCCGAGGTGTCACATTTGCATACATAGCATGATAAATGGCCCGGGCGGTGAGAAAGTCATAACTAGTCCGGGGAAGGTCGGTGAGAAAGTTATGACTAATCCGGAGAGCCAATGAGTAAGTCCTACATCGTGATTCCATTCACCGCGGTGAACGGAAGCGAGGAGTAGGCACCCTCCATCTTCGGGATGGAAGGGGGGAGAGGGTGCACACGACGGGTGTGTACTCAACCATACCGGTATGATTTTCCAAGGAGACATGAGCATCGCATTGCATTGCATACATAATAATGGTGATAATGTTATGTGTTCATGAATGAGATGGTTTACATGATGTGAGATATTATTGCCATGCAATTGTTCTTGTTGTACCATTGCAATATACTTGCTGAGTGATGAACTCACCCTTGTGTTTGATGTTGTTTTTAGGTACGTTGACATCGGCATGCGGGAAAAGGGCTTAACGGCACTTCATCACATAATTTCCCACACATTTAGACTATAACTACCCTTCAGAGTTGAGATCATGATTCTAGTGTGATGAAACTAGGATTATGATTTGTTTGTATGCTTGATTACATCCTTCACTTCGTATTAGATTATGAGATGATTAATTCCATTTTGGTAGACTTAAATTGCTGCTATATTACCCATTGATGCTGCCTTGGATGTTTTCCATTATGATTATCATGTGATATTTTGCTATTGTTCAAATCATGATAAAACAAAGGAGATGCTGCCGAAATCTCGATTTTTAGCATATGCGCCTTTGCTGGAATTTATGTTTAATTGTGGTATTTAGATGTTGTTTAGCTTATGTTTGGTAGCATTCAGGCATATTAAATGCCGGGGTGTTACATTCAGTCAAACGAATACTTACTTTATTTGCAGCATTTTTCTTTTAATACTCAACCAAAACTCACAAAGAAGCTTGACTCTCAAAGTTGCAATGGGACATGACTCCAAAACACATTTCAATCTTAAAGACTCCCACAGGAGGGAACCATGCGATCAAGTAAACCTTTACGGGCAAAGGCACAAAACATAAATCAACACAACTTAACTTTTTTTTGCACGCGCTTCGATAACTTCTTTTAAACTCAGAGTAAGACACACAAGAACCAAAACTATACTTTTCTTTGCAAAGCAACCAACAAAACCGGTGTCAAAGCCAAAGGCGACCAAAAGACGCGCAACACAAAACTCTTCTTCTTTGTCTTCACCCAAAGAAGACAAAACCAAGAAACACCGAAGGGACACTTCGCGAAAATCCAATTCCAAACACTTTTCTTTTGATTTCAATCAACCAGAGCCAAGAAAACCAACCGAAACCGACCGTTAGAACGGTAAAGAGCAACAGAAAGAATCCACCTCAAACTCTTCTATTCTACTCCAGCCAACTACCCGGTCTTTGACAAAAAGGATAAGCACTCTTCTCCCACAGGGGTTAATAGTTCTTCGGTGATGGCGCTAACCGGCCACACCGTCAAACCACACTCTTTACTATGAACAAAAGGTGGTGACCGAAACCCTTCGGCACCACAACCCCACTTTATCACAACAACAAGAACGATTCAATCATTTATCTCATAGACATAGCAACATGCATTATCAAATGAAGCATTCAACATCAAAACTTAAATACAACATTTAAGCGTAAAGAGACGATACCTATACCCTTTCCTACTGTGCATCCAGTGTGTGTCAAATTTTAGATTAGGTATACCACTTTTGCAAGTTTTAATGTTGCTATCCTATGACAAAATTTTAGTTAAGATCTAAGCCATATTTCTAAGTTATTCCACATCACATTTTAGTTGTACCCTATAGCATGACACTAAAAATACACATTCCAAGGACCTACAGCCCGCTCTGATACCAACTGTAACACCCCGGCATCAAGCATGCTTGAATGCTAGCAAACATAGGCTAAACAACATCTAAATAACATAAACTAAGATAAATTACAGCAAAGGAGTAAATGCTAAAAACCGAAATTTCGGCAGCATCTCCTTTGTTTTAACATGAATTGGAGCAAGAGTAATAACAAGGCAAGTTATATCATAGCATAACACATCTAAAACAGCAATAACAATGAATAAAAGATCACTTATGTCTAAAATAAGGAATTCAACCATTCCAACAAATAAAACCAACCAAACGATGAACTCAAGCCCAGACACCAAGATTCATGGCACTAATCATTATTTTCATGGCTCCCACTGATTAAACTGTATAATAATGTGAAGCTACGTATAGATGTGTAGCTAATGCCCTTTTCCCGCATGCCGGTTTCATGGTACCTAAGAAAAACAACATAAACACAAGCGTGAGTTCATCACTCAGCAAGTATATTGCAATGGAACAAGAATATACATTCTAATACCTTCATCACCACCTTTCACATCCAACATCATACACATCTCATATTCATAGCATAAGCATATCATTGACATCATCATATATCATCATCATATAACATCCTCATATAATGCAATACAATGAAATGCAATGCGATGCACATATCTCCTGGAAACGCATACCGGTATGGTTGGGTACACACCCGTCGGTGTGCACCCTCTCCCCCCTTCCATCCCGAAGATGGAGGGTGCCTACTCCTCGCTTCCCCACACCGCGGTGGATGGAATCACGATGTAGGACTTACTCATTGGCTCTCCGGAATAGTCATAACTTTCTCACCGACCTTCCCCGGATTAGTTATGACTTTCTCACCGCCCGGGCCTTGTATCATGCCTTATATGCAGACATGCCAACATCATAAATCACTTGTACATTAACACATGGCTTCATAGCATAGTAAGCATATTCATCATATCATTGGCAATCATTAAAGCATGGCATGTGAACATATCGTATATTAAATGTCAATCACAACCGATCAAGCAAACTATAACCCGCTACCCATTCCAATACACTTGCCTCAACCATGGCGACGGATTGGCGGGAAGTACAAGGCACTTCCGGGGTCACATCACCTGCACATAGGTACCACACATTCACAATCAAGTACACAAAACAATACAAAAACACCCTTCTACCCTGACATCGCAAACTACTCGCAAAACCCAAAAACAGAGGTTCTGTCCCGTCAGGACAGCAGCCTTCCAAAAGGCACAACTTGAGTTCTAAGACTCCGAATCAATTAAACGAGTACATCCTCGCGTATCTTAGGAAATTTCCTAACTTTTTCTAAGCATATGGAAAGACTGATTCGGACTCTAAAGTGGTTTAATCTACAGAATACCGTGATCTGCTCCAATCACGTCACAGATTTTAATACATTCGGTAAAACAAGCATAACTTTGAAATGGCTGGACGGAATTTAACGTTATTTATACCTACTGAAAGGTATTGAAGTTACCTACAACTTCTTCAACAGGAGGCCGACCAAATTCGGAATCTAAATTGGCGAAAACCCGAACCCTAGGGTGACTCCTCATGCTGCCTGAAACAAAGAACCTGGCAACTTCTAGATCTAATCTAATCTACTCAATTCCAGCACCACCAATTGATATAAAAACATGATAATCACCCTTAGAACAGATCCTAGACTAACCCGAAGGATCCCCGTGGTCATACCCTCGCCCAATGACCGAAAACCCAACGAATCTCCTCCCGGTTCGCGCGATCTCCTTCCCCGCTCCAATCCCGCCGGATCTCCTCGTCGCGGAGCGCTCCAACGGATGGATCTTTGAGGTGTTGAGGTGGGGATCTCCACTAGGGGCAGCAAGGGAGGTGGAGAGGTGGTGAGGGGTGGTGGAGCAATGGGGAGCAATGGGGGAGGGGAGGCGCAAGCAAGGGAGAGGGGAGGTGGGAGGTGGCGTCTAGGGCATGGGAGTGGGGGCGCACAAGGCAGGGTGGAGGTTCCCCAACCCCCTAGATCTGGTCCCCCCCACATGGGCCCAAACTCCTTCCCACTAAATGTGACACTACGGAATGGTGTGACATTATTTAACGTGAATGTTAAGGTCAAAAAACTTTATGAAATATGGTAATGGAGGTTAAAACCATATGATAGGAGGCTTAATAGCGTTTCCGGGCCGTTTTCGGGCCATTTCCGGGGTTTTGGGCCTTTCCGGGGGAGTTTGGGCCTAAAGGAAAGGGTCGTGGGTTTTGGTGGGATGGAGTTTGAGTCCTAATAGGAGTAGGAGACCTGGTTGGGGGCCTCCCCCAGCCCCTTTAGGCGTTCACCCCCTGCCCTTGCGCCCCCACAAGTCCTAGCCACCCCCCCCCACACCTCCCCACCTCCTCCTTGTGGCGCCTCCACCTCCCCCATTGCTCCCCATTTCTCCACCACCTCTCCACCACCTATCCACCTCCCTTGCTGCCCCTAGGGGATTTCTCCATCTCCACACCTCAAAGATCTATCCGTTGGAGTGCTCCGCGACGAGGAGATCCGGCGGGATTGGAGCGAGGAAGGAGATCGCGCGAACCGGGAGGAGATCTATTGGGTTTTCGTGCGTTGGGCAAAGGTATGGCCATGGGAATCCTTGGGGTTGGTCTAGGTACTGTTATAAGGGTGTTTATCAAGTTTTTAGATCAATTGGTGGTACTGGAATTGAGTAGATTGGATTAGATCTAGAAGTTGCCACGTTCTCTGTTTCGGGCAGCACGAGCAGTCGACATAGGGTTCGGTTTTTTGCAAAATTAGACTCCGAATCTTTTCATACAGACGTTGAAGAAGTTGTAGATAGTTTCGTTATCTTTCCGTGGATATAAAGAACGTTAAATTCCGCCCTGCCGTTTGAAAGTTACGGCTGTTTTACCGAGCGTGTTAAAATCTGTGACGTGATTGGAACAGATCACGGTATTTTGTAGATTAAACAACTTTAGAGTCCGAATCAGTCTTTACCTATACCTAGAAAAAGTTGGGAAACTTCCTAAGCTATGCGCGGATGTACTCGTTTAATTGATTCGGAGTCTTAGAACCCGTGTTATGCCTTTTGGAAGGCTACTGTCCCGATGGGACAGAACCTCTGTTTTTAGGTTTTGAGAGTAGTTGGCAATGTCGGGGTAGATGAGGGTTTGCGTACTGTTTTGTGGACATGATTGTGAGTGTGTGATACCTATGTGCAGGTGGTGCGACCCCGGAAGTGCCTTCTACTTCCCGCCAATCCGTTGCCCGTGGTTGAGGCAACTGTGTTGTAATGGATACCGATTTGTAGATTGCTTGTTGAGAATAGACGGAATTGACTACATGATATATGATCACTTGCCATGCTTTAATGATTGCCAATGATATGATGAGCATGTTTATTATGTTATGATGCCATTTGTTAATGTACGAGTTAAATATGATATTCGCATAATTGCATACATGGCATGTTACATGGCTCGGGCGGTGAGAAAGTCATAACTATTCCGGGGAAGGTCGGTGAGAAAGTTATGACTAATCCGGAGAGCCATTGAGTAAGTTCTACATCGTGATTCCATCCACGTGGTGTTTGGAAGCGAGGAGTAGGCACCCTCCATCTTCGGGATGGAAGGGGGGAGATGGTGCACACCGACGGGTGTGTACTCAACCATACCGGTATGAGTTTCCAAGGAGACATGAGCATTGCATTGCATTGCATAAGTAATGATGATGATAATGTTATGTGTTCATGAATGAGATGATATACATGATGTGAGACATTATTGCCATGTTATTGTTCTTGTTGTCCATTGCAATATGCTTGCTGAGTGATGAACTCACGCTTGTGTTTATGTTGTTTTCTTTTAGGTACCATGAATCCGGCATGCGGGGAAGGGAAATAGTCATACTTCCACACGTAGCTTCACTCTTTTGATTTCACAAGTCATTCAATTAGTGTTGATAATAAATTGCGTGTGATGATCATTGCTTTAAGGCTTAGCTTTGCTAAATGTGAATCTTTTTGTTCGTTTGACTCTTGGTGACATTATATGTTTGGAACTAGACTTACATTGTTGCTAAGTCGTTAATTATTGCTGTTTTAGATGCTTTCCATTATGATATAACTTGTGTTACTGTTGTTGCTCCTTCAATTCATGTTAAAACAAAGGAGATGCTGCCGAAATCTCGGTTTTTAGCATGTGCGCCTTTGCTGGAATTTATGTTTAATTGTGGTATTTAGATGTTGTTTAGCTTATGTTTGGTAGCATTCAGGCATATTAAATGTCGAGGTGTTACAGTTGGTATCAGAGCGGGCTGTAGGTCCTTGGAATGCGTTTTTTTTAGTGTCATGCTATAGGGTTCAACTAAAATGTGATGTGGAATAACTTAAAAACATGGCTTAGGTCTTAAATAAAATTTTGTCATAGGATAGCAACATTAAAACTTGCAAAAGTGGTATAACTAATCTAAAATTTGACACACACTGGATGCACAGTAGGAAAGGGTATGGGTATCGTTCCTTTATGCTTAAATGTTGTATTTAAGCTATAATGTTGAATGCTTCATTTGATAAAGCATGTTGCTATGTCTAAGAGATAAATCATTGAATTGTTCTTGTTATTTGTGATATAGTGGGTTGTGGTGCCGAAGGATTTCGGTCACCTCTTTTTGTTCATAGTAAGGGTGAGGTTTGACGGTGTGGCCGGTTAGCGCCATCACCGAAGAACTATTAACCCCTGTAGGAGAAGAGTGCTTACCTTTTCTGTCGTAGATTGGGTAGTTGACTGGAGTCAAATAGAAGAGTTTGGTGGTGGATTCCTTCGTTTGTTCTTTATCGTTCTATGGTCGTTCTTGGTTGGTTTTCTTGGTTTTAGTTGATGGAAACGAAAAGAAAAGTGTTTGGTGTTGGATTTTCGCGGATTGTTCCGTATGTGGTGTGTGGGTTTGTCTTCCTTGGTTGAAGACGAAGAAGATGAGTCTAGTGTTGCGCTTCTTTTGGGCGCCTTTCCAGTTTTAATGCCTAGTTTGTTGATTGTTTTATAGGGAAAAAGCATTTAATTTATTCATGTGTTTGTCTTTCTCCGAGGTTAAAAGAGTTTTTGCGGAGTTGTGCCAGACCTGGCTGTCAGGGCTGAAGTTCTGTGGCTTTGTAGGAGTAAGTGGTGTTTGATTTCGTCATTTTACTAGTTTGAGAAATCATCTTTGAAAAATCCTTCTTGTTTCGTGAAAGTTTGGGGTTTGAGATTAAGGTTTTATTTGAAATGGATTACTTGGTCGCTTGGTTTCCGTTAAGAAAATTGTCTTTCAACCATTTTCCTTTATGTGAGTCTTTGAGAATGAAAAGTGTTTTGGAGAATTCCTTTTGCATGACCAAGTTTTGGTTTGTCTCATTGCAATTTTGAGAGTCAAGTTTCCTTATGAACTCGGGATGAGCTTTAAAACTAAAATGTTGCAAACAAAGTAAGTAATCTTTTGACCGAAATCGTTTGTCCCTAGTAAGAATTGCTGTTTAGCATATTATGTAGCATGTACCAATGTGGTTTATGGGATGATGCATTGTTAAGTTAATTTTTGAGTTGAAACAATTCAATGCGGTTGTTATCTCTAGCTTGAGAATAAATAGACTACTAGTGTTGTAGTTTACTCTTAGCGAGAATGATTGAATGTGCTAAAGTACATGCTTAGAATCTGTTGCTTTGCTTTAAAAGTGCTTATGACCCTTGATAATGTTTAAATTTTTAAACCCTGTTGCATAGTTGAAACATTAAGATGATGTAGACTGCTGTTATTGTTAAAGAAACTTTGCTGGTTGTTTAAAGATGGTCTAATCTAATGGATTAATAGAGAAATTTAATCGTGTTGCCTAGTGACTTTAATTTGGAAGTTGAATAGAGTTGCTATTTACGTTGTTGCAAAATACTAGTATATTTGGAAGTATGCAGTTGTGTCTCTACAATGCTAGTATTGATATCAATTGAGAAGACATAAGACTTTTTGTTAATGATGTTGTTAAGGGCAGTGTTAATGTTAGTATTCAATCTATTTTAAATAGTTGGAGTATGTTGTGTGGTGGTAATTTTTGTTATCACCTTTGAATAGAGTAGCTAAAAGAAATGTTGTTGGTTGATGAACATGCCCATTTGTTGTTATTGATGACTAAGTAGTGGTGGTAATTGTTTAGATTACTCGTTGGAAAATCATGGTTAAATAGAGGAAAATGTTAACATGTTGCGATGGAGTGAGCTTTGGATAATTAATATGATAAATGGTCTTATCCTTAATGAAAGTATAACTTAGAGTCTCACTTACGAATTCTTCCCTGTGGAGATAATATTTACATGTTGAAGTCGTTGTTTAACTGAATAAGGTTCGGTTGTCGAGATGTGAATATATAGGAAATATGAAATTTATATGTTGATCTTGCTGAAAGATTTGTTGAAGTACTATGCTCCAATAGAGAATAAGACGTATTATGATTCAGTGATCTGTGGGGATCATGTCAATATAGTATTGGTTGGGTGCATTTTTGATAAGCATCATAAACCCTAATTAAAAGTGTTAGGAATGGTAACTAGAGGAAGAATTCTTTGTGAAGCTTTTGGTTTAATTGTGTTGGGGCTTCTCAGGGAGTAAATAGTGATTATTGAAGTCTTTAATGGAAAGCGTAGTGGAGTACTAGAGATGGTTCTTTTTATGCTGAGCTTGTGTTCAAAAGCTTTTGGACTGGGTCGGTTGTTTGCCCTTTTGGTTGAAGGGTTTTCAGTCAAGATGTTCCATATGCTGTGTTTCAAAGTTTCCCTAAAACTCGTAGAAATTGGTGCAAATATTTGGTTTTGGCTAATTTGTTTAGTTGGTGCTATGAGTATGGATTTACACCCCAAAAGTTTTTTGAGTCGATCGCGCCCTTTCGCGTTCGCACTGAATTATCTTTGGAATTAATTTTAAAAGGAAGCAGATGGTCATAAAGGGTTGTGTTGGAAACTTTTGAGTTAAGCCCTTGATGTCTAACTCTGTTTGGCTAGAGTTGGAGTCATTTGGAAAATGTGTCTGGTGTGCGGATGTTTCACAAGTCTGGTTTTTATGTAAGTTTCATAAGTGAATTTGGTTAGTGAGGAATTTTCTTTTGGGATTGAGTTTCCCTCTCTTTTGATAAAATTTATGGCGGTTGTGTGTGCAGATGTTTGACTTTGGAGTCGATGTTTGTTCCAAAAGGTTGAGTTTGTTTTTGCGAGGTGTTGCAAGGTTAGTTTTAAATGGATGATGGATTTTCACACGATGTGGTGTTTTGTTGTTAACGTTGTTGCCGTCATAGTCTATATGATTTAGCGCAACTGTCAGTGTTATGTGTATTTCAATCATGTGATACCGAGGAAGAAGTCTTTTTGTGAATGACTTTTCGGTATTGTTGTTATATGATGAATGAATGGTGAAAAGTAAACAAGACATCGTGTATAGATGTTAAATGATAAAAGAGTCGTTGAGCCAGGTCGGTGAGAAAGTCATATATGGAGATATGTAGGATCGAAGTATACGAATAAAGCAATCAGAGGGGGGGTGAATGATTATGCGGAAGCTAAAACAAAATTTTCGATCTACTGGAAGAACACCCCAACTCGGATTCAAAAAATTGCCTCGTAATCAACAAAAACAGATTGACAGACGCTTGGTAAAAAGAAAATTCCCGGAGATCCAACCGTCGTAACAATCTGAAATTTGGACACAAGAAACTAGATTCCAATATGAATCAAACTCAAAAAGAATCAGATCGATCAGACTTATGGATCAAAAGTTATGAGCTTAGAAAGCTTGCTGATCCAGAACTTGACGAGAATTGAACTAACGAAAACTTGAAAGTTTTAACAGAACCGACAAAAGTTTAATCAACTAGACTTTGAGGAACTCTAAATCAATACCCTAGAAAGGTTTTTGATGGATCAAATCAAGATGAAACTCAAGGATCAAAAACCAATCTAGATTTAGAGCAAGCATGCAAACAAGAACCAAGACAGAGAAAAACACCAGAGCAACGTGGTTACTGTAGCACGCAAGAATCTTGAAAGAATTGATATTTATTTCTTTTGTCTAAAGTACTCTCATCAAAAGAGTACAAACCCTAAAACTTGCTCAAGGCTTGATACCCTTCAACAGGAAACAACCCCTCCTATTTAAAGGACCAACCCACAAGGAGTTCTGAATACAATTCCTATTCCCTAGAAGGAATCTGTATCCAACACAACTCTACTTGGCCCAACCTGGCCGAGTACAACTCTTGCACGCGTATGGCAACCCTACCATACTCACGTGACTAACACTTTGCACGCGTATGGCCACCTGCCATACTCACGTGACTAACACTTTGCACGCCGAATGACCTCCATCGCCATTCTCACGTGACTAACCATTCTTCATGTGCACCATTCTCTTAGCCCGAACGTCCCGCATGACATCCTTGACCACCAAGACCTCAGTTCCTCCTGAACCTAGTCCCGAACCTCAGTTCCTCCATGAACCTAGTTCCGGTCCCGTCATCGACCACATTCGTCTTCGAGCAATACCTGCACATGAACAAACCACAAAACAAATCCGAGCACAAGTCCACGACTTGACTCAATGTCAATCCATGCAACTACTCATATGAGCATTGCATAAAGTCCACTTCAAGCATCATGAAATTCTCACAAATTTCATAATCTCAAAAACAAATCAAACACAATTCCAAGTTTGCTCAAAACCCTAATCGAGCAAAAACGCATTCACGACGGACCAAAAATTTGGTCCGGCGTACATGTAAAACTTACTGTTTTTAAGAACAGTCCCGCGCAAAAACCTCCAGAAACACATCTACGACATACCAAAAAATTTGGTCTGTAGTACATGGAAAAAAAAACGAGGTCGCCAAAAACATGTGTATGACAGACCAAAAACTTTGGTCCGTCATACATGGGAAAAACGAGTTCGCCAAAAGCATGTGTATGACAGACCAAAAACTTTGGTCTGTCATACATGGGAAAAACGAGTTCGCCAAAAGCATGTGTATGACAGACCAAAAACTTTGGTCTGTCATACATGGGAAAAACGAGTTCGCCAAAAGCATGTGTATGACAGACCAAAAACTTTGGTCTCATCATACATGGAAAAACGCGATTTCTTGAACAAGCGTAAAAGCATCAAAATCACGTTTATGACACCAAAAGTTTGGTCCGTCATACATGCGAAACTCACTGTTTTTGGATGTTTGGTCTGGCGCAAATGCAAAGTCTCTGTTTTTGGATGTTTGAATGTTTGGTCCTTCATACAAGCAATTTTGCAAGATTAAACCTAATCAATTTTTCAGCACATTATCAAGCCAATTTTTCATCACATGATTCACAAGATATGACTATTCCGGAGTGCTCTTGAAGTATGTGCATTCATGTCATGAAACGAGATTTCCTTTGCTTTCTAGTATGAAAAGAAAAGAATGAATAATTTCTGGTGTTGATTGTGGTGAAGGGATGTGTGTTTCCTTTGCGTTTTGGCTTAGGAAATTAAAATGAATACTCTCTGGTTGTTGTCGAATCCTTTCCAAAGTGGTTTTAACGCTTTGGGGTTTGAGTTGTTGGATGAGGGCCACGTGGGTTCATGTTATGGTTGAGCTCACTCAATGATTGTGCTCTTTATCGTGGTCCTTTGAGTGGAAGGTTGTGTATGACTCAATGCAAACCTTCATGGAGAATTGTGTCATTGAGGTGTTCCTCAGTAGGGTTGATTACATTTTGAGTGGACCACTTGGTGGTTGCTAGTGATCGTTTTTCCTTTTGAAGTGTATTGGTGCTTTTGTCGTTGGGCAAGAAGCGAGTTGTGTCAAGCCACAGGGGAAAGTTCGGTCGTTTCAGTTACGCGAGTCTTACGGATCCTGGTTAAAGTAGGTTGTTCGTTCTGTGGTAATCTTAGAGCGTTGTGTCTCTCCTGCTTCGCGTCGTCTTGAGTACAAGGAACCACAGAAGGGAGGTTGGTACCGTGTTTTTCTGGAAAGTAGCCTGAGTTAAAGGGATCGGGCACTTCAGTGCCAAGGAATGCTTAGAACGAGGAGTATGAGACCGTTTTCCTGCGTGGTCTGTTTGGGATTTTATCCTATCGCTTGGGTCATGCCGAGGCCTTGTTTGAGTGCTTTGTGTTTCAATGTTGAGTAAAGTTCTCGCAAGTTTTTGATTGTGAGTTATCTTTAGAGCTGTCAGTCTTTGATCCTTAGCTCCTTGCCTCTGAGTGCTGGCTGGTGCAAGTCGTAGGGGCTTCTAAGCGGGTTCTGAGGTGTGGACCATAACTCCCTTTGATTTGATTGTTTGCGAAGTGGCGTGTCTTGGATTCGGGGTCGAATCCTGTTGAAGGGGGGGAGAATGTGACACTACGAAATGGTGTGACATTATTTAACGTGAATGTTAAGGTCAAAAAACTTTATGAAAATTGGGAATGGAGGTTAAAACCATATGATAGGAGGCTTAATAGCGTTTCCGGGCCGTTTTCGGGCCGTTTCCGGGGTTTTGGTCCTTTCCGGGGGAGTTTGGGCCTAAAGGAAAGGGTCGTGGGCTTTGGTGGGATGGAGTTTGAGTCCTAATAGGAGTAGGAAACCTGGTTGGGGGCCTCCCCCAGCCCCTTCAGGCGTTCACCCCCTGCCCTTGCGCCCCCACAAGTCCTAGTCGCCCCCCCACACCTCCCCACATCCTCCTTGTGGCGCCTCCACCTCCCCCATTGCTCCCCATTGCTCCACCACCTCTCCACCACCTATCCTCCTCCCTTGCTTCCCCTAGGGGAGTTATCCACCTCCACACCTCAAAGATCTATCCGTTGGAGCGCTCCGCGACGAGGAGATCCGGCGGGATTGGAGCGAGGAAGGAGATCGCGCGAACCGGGAGGAGATCTATTGGGTTTTCGTGCGTTGGGCAAAGGTATGGCCATGGGAATCCTTGGGGTTGGTCTAGGTACTGTTCTAAGGGTGTTTATCAAGTTTTTAGATCAATTGGTGGTACTGGAATTTAGTAGATTGGATTAGATCTAGAAGTTGCCACGTTCTCTGTTTCGAGCAGCATGAGCAGTCGACCTAGGGTTCAGTTTTTCGCCAAATTAGACTCGGAAACTGGTCATACGGACGATGAAGAAGTTGTAGATAATTTCGTTATCTTTCCGTGGATATAAATAACGTTAAATTCCGCCCAGCCGTTTGAAAGTTATGGCTGTTTTACCGAGCGTGTTAAAATCTGTGACGTGATTGGAACAGATCACGGTATTTTGTAGATTAAAGAACTTTAGAGTCCGAATCAGTCTTTTCCTATACCTAGAAAAAGTTGGGAAATTTCCTAAGCTACACGAGGATGTACTCGTTTAATTGATTCGGAGTCTTAGAACCTGAGTTATGCCTTTTGGAAGGCTACTGTCCCGATGGGACAGAAACTCTATTTTTAGGTTTTGAGAGTAGTTGGCAATGTCGGGGTAGATGAGGGTTTGTGTACTGTTTTGTGGACATAATTGTGAGTGTGTGATACTTATGTGTAGGTGGTGCGACCCCGGGAGTGCCTTCTACTTCCCGCCAATCCGTTGCCCGTGGTTGAGGCAAGTGTGTTGTAATGGATACCGATTTGTAGATTGCTTGTTGGGAATAGATGGAATTGACTACATGATATATGATCACTTGCCATGCTTTAATGATTGCCAATGATATGATGAGCATGTTTATTATGTTATGATGCCATGTGTTAATGTACGAGTTAAATATGATGTTCGCATAATTGCATACATGGCATGTTACATGGCCCGGGCGGTGAGAAAGTCATAACTAGTCCGGGGAAGGTCGGTGAGAAAGTTATGACTAATCTGGAGAGCCATTGAGTAAGTCCTACATCGTGATTCCATCCACGTGGTGTTTGGAAGCGAGGAGTAGGCACCCTCCATCTTCGGGATGGAAGGGGGGAGAGGGTGCACACCGACGGGTGTGTACTCAACCATACCGGTATGAGTTTCCAAGGAGACATGAGCATTGCATTGCATTGCACTTCATACATAATGATGAGGAAAGTGTTATGTGTTCATGAATGAGATGATATACATGATGTGAGACATTATTGCCATGTTATTGTTCTTGTTGTCCATTGCAATATGTGTCGGGACCCCGAATTTGCAAATCCGGACCCTCTGTGTATTCAGCACTAGTCCAGGAACACGCTAGTGCACACAGTCTTAACATCGGTAAATATCACAATCATACCACTCGATACTAATAAAGTACTTTATTTAAATAGTCAAACTGGTTACTCGACCTTATGGTCAAGTTACAAATGTATGCCTCACAGGGCGAAACTTATTAAGAGAGAAATAGTAGCAGCGGAAAATCAAATAACTTCGTGGCGCCATCCAGTATACCACAGGCAACTGAATGGGCTCGCTTCCCTAAGTAGACGGTTCCTCTTGGAGTTCCTCCTCCAAAGCTGGTGTAGTCTCCTCTTCAACTGGTGTTGTATTGTGGCAAGGGTGAGTACTTGGTACTCAGCAAGTCATGCACAGAATGCAAGCTAATATACTATATGCATGGCTTGGTACAAAGGAATAGCTCAGGGTATATTTGCAGTAAAACAGCATTTGACAAATATCATAAGTAGATTCGAAAGCAGTAGAAACAAGTAAAGCATAAATAACTTTTCAAGGAGTTTAATAAACATCTTTCCCATCCTAATCCACATTTTCATCAACGTCATTATTAATCCAACCCAACCTTTCAAATCCAAGTTATTTTCAGAAAATCTAACCCTTGACTGTAATTCCCGAGCGATGTCCAATACCGCGGACACGGCTATTCGAATAGATTCTACACTCTGCAGAGGTTATGCACTTTACCCACAAGATACAGTCAAACACCACAAAGGCGAGTTCCCGTAACAAAGTCTTTCGGAAACTTCTAACAATACAAGTGAGCCTCCCCGGTTATTGCACACTAACCCTTCCCTTAGCTAAGGCGAAGTTTAGGCCAATCAACCGTTAGATGGGTACTTGGCCTCGGCCAGACGCTCCCCGTACAACTTACACAAAGGGTGTAGTTGACCTCCTGAGGTCCCACAGGTACGTTATTAGCAACTTAATCAACTAGGTCCGTCCCATTACAGACATGTGGTTGCACGTTAGACCCAGTTCAAAGGCTTGCAAGGTTAAGTCCTTAGGGTGACCAGGGCAAGACTACCCGAAGAACCAAATCAACATCCCCAATGCCACAACTGGCCCACCTGATCATTCTTGCCACATGCCCCGGTCGAAAACTATTTATCAAACCCCAGTTGATTACCATGCACCACGTGCCATCAACATCACATGATACCTTTCCAAAACAGGTTCAACATATCATTAAGTCAATATTAACATTTGATTGTCCAAAATCATGTCATGAGCACGTAGCAGGTCTAAGCAGTATACTACAACGATCTAAACCCATGTTGGCAATTTTAGTAATGTCCAACTAGTAATCCACAACTAGGGTGACAAGGGTCATGGCACATATTTAACTAATCAAGGTGTCATACAGCAAATTGGTGTTTATCTAATCCCCCATATTTAAATAAAGTATTTTCTAATTGAACTAGCATGCAATAAGTTAAATCAAAATAAGTTTCAAAATAGGATCAACATGGTCAAAGCACAACTTGCCTTCAAAAAGTACTTGTTCTTGGTCTTGAGTTGGATCCTGAGTCAATACTTCTCCTTCGAATCCTTCCGGCATCAACGTCTACTCGTAAAGCGTGCAAATAGCAAATTCACGAATAAACAATAGGCAAAAAGTGTCCAAACATCCAAATAAAATCCATAAACAGAGAGAACATAATTTTATGAATTTTTAGGAACTGGAATCGTTCAAATCGGAGTTAAAATGCAAAAGTTATAATTATTTAAAGTTTAAATAATCAATTAAATAATTTTACAGAGAAAAACTTTAGTCCAAAAATTAAATAAAATTCATATTTAGGTAGATCTCAATTTTATACAAATTTAGAAATTTGAAACACTCAAATCGGAGTTGAAACGCAAAAGTTATAAGCGTTTGAAGTTTGAATCAAAATCTGAAATCATTATTTCGAATTAATAAATCATTTTCTTTTTCGGAAATTAATTATTGCATCAGCCTGGACACGTGAACCAATCGGGTGATGACACGTGGCCTCAGGTCCACGGACCCGGCGCACGGCCTCGGCTCGGTCCACCGTGGGCTCGGCCCCACGGCTTCATGATCGGTGGCGGAGCCTCGACACGCGGGCCCCGCGTGTCGAAGACACGCTTCAGCGTCTTGCACGGCTCGGCTAGGCAATTGTGCCCATTGATTTGAAAATCAACGGCCATGATTAGATCTAGGATTTACGCGTTCTAAATCAGCACCGTCGATCTGGGCCGTTCGATCTAGATCGGACGGTCCAGATCTAACCCTAAAGCTACAACGCAACTAACCTCAGCCGTAGGATCTAGATCTAATGGTCTAGAACAGATCTGGGTTTTACGGGTTCGGGAAACACGTGATCTCACCGTTGCCGTTCGATTAGATCGGACGGTGGATGGAGCTTGCGGACGGCGATGGCAGCGTGGCAGCGAGGGCAGACCGGAGGTGAAGACGACGACGATTGCAACGGCGTTTCCGCGTCCTTCCGGTGAGGTGAAAGGTCCTATCTGGTGCGCCTTGACCTGGGAATCTCGGATCCGAGCTCAAGCACGGCGGAGACGGCTTGACGGCGGCGGAATCCGGAGTTAACCGCGGCGGAAAGCTTCCCCAACTACGGCGAGCTCGTGCGGCTAAACGGCGGCGGCTCAAGCGTGAAAGGTGAGGGGCACGGGTGCGCACGGAAACGGGGGTTCTCGGGCGACCACCCACGCTTTAAATAGCCTCGGCTTCCGGGCTCAAATCGAAACCCTACCGAGCTCGGCCACGGCGCGGCGGCGGAGGAATCCGGCTCGGATTCGGCGGGGGAGACGAAATCGTGGCCGTACACGTGGATGATCAACGGTCCAAATCGCACGGCGCCACGGGTCCGGGTCGAACCCGGTTGGACCGGTGCGGACTAAATCCGACCGTTGGATTCCGATCCAACGGTCCGTATTGATCGAGGTTCGATCGGATCGCGTGGCTCGGGTCGGGTTCGGGTCGGACTCGAACTCGAGTCTGACTCGGGCTCGGTCGGATGAACAGTACAAACCCACTCGCATTTTCCAGCGATTTAATAATTAAAATAATTCCCAGTAATTCATTTAATTTATTAAAAATAGCAAAAGACTCAGAAAAATTCCAGAAAAATTCTGGAAAATATTTTGGATCATTTTAGACTCAAATAAAATATTTCCAACAAAATTTTATTTGCAAAGTTTAATTCTTTAATTATTTCAAAATGGAATAAATTCAAATAAATTCCAAATAAATCCAAATAAATTCCAGAAAATTCCAAAAATTCACCAAAGTGCCAAATCACACATGAATTTAAGAAAAGCAAAATTTTGGGGTGTTACAATATGCTTGCTGAGTGATGAACTCACGCTTGTGTTTATGTTGTTTTCTTTTAGGTACCATGAATCCGGCATGTGGGGAAGGGAAATAGTCACACTTCCACACGTAGCTTCACTCTTTTGATTTCACAAGTCATTCAATTAGTGTTGATAATAAATTGCGTGTGATGATCATTGTTTTAAGGCTTAGCTTTGCTAAATAAGAATCTTTTCGTTCGTTTGACTCTTCGAGACATTATATGTTTGTAGCTAGACTTACATTGTTGCTAAGTCGTTAATTATTGCTGTTTTAGATGCTTTCCATTATGATATAACTTGTGTTACTGTTGTTGCTCCTTCAATTCATGTTAAAACAAAGGAGATGTCACAAATCTCGGTTTTTAGCATGTGCACCTTTGCTGGAATTTATGTTTAATTGTGGTATTTAGATGTTGTTTAGCTTATGTTTGGTAGCATTCAGGCATATTAAATGTCGAGGTGTTACACTAAAGCCCACGACTCATCCCCTTCGGCTCAAACTCTCTCGGAGAGGCCCAAACTACCGGAATCAGCCCGAAAATGCGATTAAACTTCATACCGTAAAGTTTTAACATTCATTTTCACATTTTATAAAGTCACATTCTCTAATTTCACCTTTTACGGTGTCTCGACATCCCGTAGTGTCACAATGTCCGGATTAAAATCCGGAGTGTCCGGGTTAATTGTACCGAAGACCCCAACCCGGAGTCTCCGGGTTAAACATCCGGAGTATCCGGACTTTGCGGGGGTTAGGTATAAAAACTCCGGATTTCTTAGCTCCTCACTCATTTCTCCTCCTACCTTTTTCTCTCCCACTGCCCGTGCGTTTCCCCTCCAACCCCAAGCTCATCTCCGGTGAACTCATCCTCCCCGGCGACCTTCCGTGCTCCTCCCCGGTGACTTCCTCACCCCGGTGTCCTCAAGATCCTCTCCAAGCCGACGTCCTCTTTTCCCCCACCCGGTTTCCCCTTCTTCTCCTTCGTCCTCCTTGAAGGTAAGACCTCTTCTTGGAGCTTGATTCGTGGGTTCTTGAGTTTTAGGGCGTCCATGGGGTGGATTTGGGACTTGGTCTTGTAGATTGAGGTTTGGGGGTGTCTTTGGGAGTGTTAGGGTTTTGGTGGGTGGTTGGATTAGGGAAAGTTGGGTGCTAGGGTTGTAGATCGGGTAATGGTGATGCCACCCCGGGGATTTGATTTAGTTTGGTTAGGGGCTTCATGGTTGAGCATCGTTTTCTCATGTGTTGAGCTAGCTCGACGCTTCTCCGGCTTAGCCCAGTGAAGAAAAGTCGTAGATCGGGCTCTCGTAGAGTAGTAGTGCTCGGGAGCACTCCGATGTCGCGTGCCATTTTCTCCAAGTCTTGAGTCATCCGGAGTGTCCGGATAAATGGTCCGGAGTGTTCGGCTTATCCGGAGTGTCCGAATATTAGACCCGGACTATCCAGGTTTGGTTGGTCTGTTCGTTGGGGGAAGTGCATTGTGTTTCATTTCATTTGCATGGCAGGCATCTTATTTATGCATTGTACTTGTGTAGAGAACGAGACCGTGGTGACTGACGTGGCCGTGGTCGTGGGGATTGTCGAAGAGCAAGTTG
Organism: Rhipidocladum racemiflorum; assembly: GCA_036346355.1. Lineage (NCBI taxonomy): Eukaryota > Viridiplantae > Streptophyta > Magnoliopsida > Poales > Poaceae > Rhipidocladum > Rhipidocladum racemiflorum. The sequence goes on along the minus strand of CM070577.1, from coordinate 51,852,903 downwards.
TGGTTGATACTCAAGCAGAAGCACAAGGCAAGCACCTAAGCGTATTCAACCCTAGTTGTAATTCTATTTTTGTGAATTAACTGCTTATTGGATGTTAAGTATGCATTAGGAGTCGAAATTGGGGGAATTGAAAGTAGAACCTAATTGCTGCACTTATCTTTCTTGGAACTTGTTAAACATCTCCTTTGGAGCTAGCTTATGGGTAATTATATGTGTCCATGCTTAGTTTGGCTTAGGTGTCGGGTATGGGCCAAGTGGTGGATGGTTCCGCCGCTTGTGAGTTTTTACTTCACAATCATTGGGTTAGAATGGTTATGGTTGCGAGGAGAAATAAAAATTGACATGAGACCGGGCAAGAGGTTGGTTCACTTGGGTGTGGAGACTCAAGTGTGGTAGTCTCGTCTGTGCCAGTTGAGGACCGATTCGTTGTTTGCCCTTCGATCGAGCACACCTTGTTGATCGCATGCCGGAAATGGGCCGGTAAGCTATTCTTTCATCGCATGCCATTCGATGGGCCATGCCCTCATGCGGTTGGACGTGGTTGAGGGCGAGGCTTAGGCCAACCCTCAAGGGCCAAGCCGGGCTTGGGCCGCTCGAGGGGGTGCTAGGTGCTTGGACCGCATGAAGATGCCCCAACGGATTGGTATGGATGGGAGGAGGGTTGACATGAGGTTCTTTGTGGCACATATCGTGCGATTGATGATCCCCTGCAGGGTGAATAAGCGATTCGAATTGCCGCGCTCTCGGATATGAGCACACTTGATCTTAGCACACTTCAACGTAATAAGAACTTGAATTAAATGAGGGCTGATTGTGGTGGTGGTACTTGTTTATGTTGGCACTTGTTTTACTTTAACTGCAAGGTTTCAGATTTCACTCTAGTAATAGGTGCTGTTCATAAGTGCTATAAAAGTTGTGGAAATGGAGCAGTGGTTCGTAACTAAACAACAAAGTTAAGCTTTTCCGCACTTGGTACCGTAAGCTTGATTCCTTATTACATCCTGATGCATATTCTTTCGAGTCGGTCATATATGGACCACGGGTAAGTCTTGCGAGTACCTTCTGTACTCATGCTTCTGCTTTGTGGTTTTCAGGTGAGGATCCGGACGGATGTGAGTTCTGTCCGTACTGCCTCTCGGTGACCGGGCGGGGCACCGAGTATGTGACACTACGGAATGGTGTGACATTATAAAATGTGAAATTAGAGAATAAAACTATACGGTATGATGTTTAATTGCGTTTCCGGGCCGATTTTGGGAGTTTGGGCCTCTCTAGCGGAGTTTGGGCCCAAGGGGATGAGTCGTGGGCTTTAGTGGGAAGATATTTGGGCCCATGAGGGAGGGGGAGACCAGGTTTTCCTGGCTTGGGGCGCCCTCCCCCAGCCCTTGCTGCGCCCCCACTTGCAAACCCTAGCCGCCACCTCTCTCCCCCACCTCCCCCACAAGCCTCCACCTCTAGCCGCCTCCCCCATGCGCCATCTCTCCTCCCCTCCCCTCTCCACCCTCCTTGATGGCCTAGGAGAGCTCCTCACCTTGCCATCCCGCTATTCCCTCCCTCGTGAAGCTCCGCGACGAGGAGATCCGGCGGTTTCGGCGCGAGGAAGACGATCACGGAACCCGGGAGGAAGGATTTCGGCGTTCGTTGTTCGTCGGGCTGAGGTATGGTATGGGTGTTCCTTGGGGATGGTCTAGGTGTTGTTCTAGAGGTTGATTTCATGTTTTTAGATCAAGTGGTGGTGCTGTGATTGGGTAGATTGGATAAAAACTAGAGTTTGCCACGTTCTCTGTTTTGGGCAGATTGTACAGTCGACATAGGGTTTGAGTTTTCATGATTTTAGAGTTGGAATTTGGTCAGATTCCTGTTGATAAAGTTGTAGGTAATTTCAATACCTTTCAGTGGACATAAAGAACGTCCAATTCCGCCCAGCCGTTTGAAAGTTATGCTCAATTTACCGAACGTGTTCAAATCTGTGAAATAGCTGGGATAGAACGTAGTGTTTTATAGATTAAACAACTTTAGAATCCGAATCAGCTTTTCCATATACTTAGAAAAAGTTAGGAAATTTCCTAAGATACGCGAGGATGTACTCGTTTAATCGATTCGGAGTCCTAGATCTAAAGTTATGATAGTTTGAATTCTGCTGTCCCGGGGGGGACAGATTCTCTGTTTTTCGTTTTCGAGAGTAGTTTGCGATATCAGGGTAGATGGGCAATGGCGTACTGTTTTGTTGGCACGTTGTGATTATGTGGCATCTATGTGCAGGTGGTGTGACCCCGGGAGTGCCCTCCTCATCCCGCCAATCCGTCGCCCGAGGTTAAGGCAAGTGTATTGGGATGGGTAGCATGTGGTTTGTTTGCTTGTCTTGACTAGATGCAATTGTTTCCATGTTATGCTATCTTGTCATGCTTAGTGTTTGCCATGATATGATAAAAAAAGGGATGTTAAGATTCTATGCAATGATTTATGGTTAAATGTTTATGGCATATGTTGCATACATGGCATGAAACTTGGCCCGGTCGGTGAGAACGTCATAACTATTCCGGTAAGGTCGGTGAGAAAGTTATGACTAATCCGGAGCGCCATGGATGTAAGACCTACCTCGTGATTCCACCCACGTGGTGAGTGGAAGCGAGGAGTAGGCACCCTCCATCTACGGGATGGAAGGGTGACGTGGGTGCACGCCGAGGAGACATGTGCATTGCATTGCATTGCATACATGATGATGATGATGAAATGATCTCAATGAGGTTGAGACATGAATATGATGTTGCATATGAAGTATGACTTGCTCATGATGTTAAGTTTATTATGTAGTGATGGTAATATTGAATTGTTCTGTATGACCCATTGCAATATACTTGCTGAGTGATGAACTCACGCTTGTGTTTTATGTTCTTTTAGGTACCATGACACCGGCATGTGGGAAGGGGCATTAGCTACACATCTTCACGTAGTTCCAATCACATTGTAACACCCCGGCATCTAGTATGCCCGAATGCTACCAAACATAGGCTAAACAACATCTAAATACCAAAAATTAAAATAAATAACAGCACAGAAGTAAATGCTAAAACCGAAAATTTCGGCAGCACCTCCTTTGTTTTTCCATGAATTGGAGCAAGAGTAATAACAAGGCAAGTTATATCATAGCATAAGACATCTAAAACAGCAATATAAACGAATATAGCATCAACATAAGACAATAATACTAAAGCCAACCACTCCATAAACTATGGCTAAGCAAATAAGGATCATAAGTACACAAATTATTCCAAACACCTAGTTCATGGCACTTATTATGAACTTGACTAAACAATAGTAAATGTGGCTGGACTACGTGAAGATGTGTAGCTATTTCCCCTTCCCATATGCCGGTGTCATGGTACCTAAAAATAAACAACATAAACACAAGCGTGCGTTCATCACTCAGCATGTATATTGCAATGGCACAAACATAAACAATTACATGGCTACAACAACTCACATCATGTATATAATCTCATCCGTGTTCACAAATCATTATCATCATCATTATGTATGTAATGCGATGCGATGCGATGCTCATATCTCCTTGGAAACTCATACCGGTGTGGTTGAGTACACACCCGTCGGTGTGCAACCTCTCCCCCCTTCCATCCTGAAGATGGAGGGTGCCTACTCCTCGCTTCCCCACACCGCGGTGGATGGAATCACGATGTAGGACTTACTCAGAGACTCTCCAGAATAGTCATAACTTTCTCACTGACCTTCCCCGGATTAGTTATGACTTTCTCACCGCCCGGGCCATGTAACATGTCATGTATGCAATCATGCCAACATTATAAATCACTTGTACATCATCACATGGCATCATAACATAGTAAGCATATTCATCATATCATTGACAATCATTAAAGCATAGCATGTGAACATATCATATACGAGATTTCAATCACAACCAATATAGCAAACAATAACCCGCTACCCATTCCAATACACTTGCCTCAACCACGGGCGACGGATTGGCGAGATGAAGAGGGCTCTCCCGGGGTCACACCACCTGCACATAGGTACCACACACTCACAATCATGTCCACAAAATAGTACGCAAACCCTCATCTAACCCGACATTGCCAACTACTCGCAAAACCCAAAAACAGAGATTCTGTCCCATCGGGACAGCAGCTAATTTGACGAAAACTCAAACCCTAGGTCGACTGCTTATGCTGCCCGAAACAGAGGACGTGACAACTTCTAGATTTCGTCTAATCTACTCAATTCCAGCACCACTAATTGATCTAAAAACATGATAATGATCCTTATAATAGTACCTAGCCCAACCCCAAGGAGTCCCATGGCCATACCTTCGCCCGACGCACGAAAACCCCAATAGATCTCCTCCCGGATCGCTCCTCGCTCCTAGCTCCTCGCTCCAACGGATGGATCCTCGAGGTGCAGCAGGTGGCGAGGCTACCCTGGGGCAGCAAGGGGGTGGAGGAGAGGTGGTGGAGAGGTGGGAAGCAAAGGGGGCAAGGGGAGGGGGTGCACGGCCACAAGGGAGAGGGAGGTGGGGCACACACAAGGGGCAGGGGGAGCCCCTTAAACAAGCCCAACAGGAAAACCTAGTCCTAAATGGACTCATACTCCATCCCACCAAAGCCCACAACCCTTTCCCCTAGGCCCAAAACTCCCCGGAAAGACCCAAACTCCCGGAAACAGCCCGGAAACGCTATTAACCTCCATACCCTATGGTTTTAACCTTAATTCCACATCTCATAATGTTTTTGACCTCATCATGCTCAATAAATAAGGATACGACACTCCGTGGTATCACATTCTCCCCCCATTCAACAGGATTCGACCTCGAATCTAAAACGCACCAACACGCAACCCAGCAAAACCGAAGATAGCTAGGTTTTTTCACATCACAAACCTGAGGCGAAAAGCTCAGGATACTTCTCGCACATGCGAGACTCCAGCTCCCAAGTCGCTTCTCTAAATAAAACCACTAGAATTTACACTGAAGGAGACTCGATGACAGGACGCCTAGGTTCGAAGACCAACAGCTCTAACGATAGCTCGGAAACAAAACTTGCAAGAACTTTACTCAACATCGAAACACAAAGTACTCACACATGGTCTCAGCACGACCCAAGAGATAGGATAAATCCTCAAACAGACCACAAAAGAGACGTTCTCACCCTTCCCATTTCATACGTTCCTTGGCACTAGAGTGCCCGATCCCTTTGACCAACACAACGCTACTCTCCAGAAGAAACACGGTACCAACCTCTAACTCTGACTCTTGATCCTCCTTCAGCTCTCGCGAGACAAAAGTGTTTTTACCCCTCGATTTCCCTACTGTGGTTCGTCCTAAGCAAGACGATGCGAACCAAGCGGGACACATCACTCCAAGACTACCAACTGCTTGAACAAACGAGGTTAAAACCTTGCAAAAGATTGATCTTTTACCACTAAGCCAACCCCTACTGTTACCACTGAAAGAAAAACCTACTTTATAACCAGGGTCCTTAAAACCCACAAAAACACTGTCAACCGAGAAATCCACATCGGTCGACACAACTCGCTCAGAGATCGGCGACAAAAGATCCAATACATTTCGAAAGGATAAAGCAATTACTTGCATCCACCAGGTGGTCCACTAATAGTTTAATCAATCCTACCGTAGAACGCACCAACGACCCGCTTCTCCAAGAAGGTTTGCATTGGGTGAACTCAACCATAAACCATGAACCCAAAATTGATCCACACACAACAACTCGAACCCCAAAAGCGCTAAAAGCCACTTTGGAATGAATTCGACAACAACCAGAGAGTATTCATTTTAATTTCCTAAGCCAAAACGCAAAGGAAACACAAATCCCTTCACCACAACCAACACCAGAAATTATTCATTCTTTTCTTTTCATACTAGAAAGCAAGGGAAATCTCGCTTCATGACATGAATGCACATTCTTCAAGAGCACTCCGGATTAGTCATATCTCCATATATGACTTTCTCACCGACCTGGCTCAACGACTCTTTTATCATTTAACATCTAAAAAAACGATGTCATGTTTACTTTTCACCATTCCTTCATCATGTAACAACACTACCGAATAGTCATTCACATGACGACTTCTTCCTCGGCATCACATGAATGAAATACACATAACACTGATGGTTGCGCTAGATCATATAGACTATGATGGCAACATCGTTAACAACAAAACACCACATCGTGTGAAAACCCATCATCCATTTAAAACTAACCTTGCAAAACCTCGCAAAATCAAACTCAACCTTTTGGAACAGAATATCAACTCCAAAGTCAAACATCTGCACACACAACCACCGCAAATTCTTCTTTTTTTTCAAAGAGAAAGAGAAATTCATTTCAAAAGGGAACACTTTACCAACAAAATCACTTATGAACCATTCATAAAATCCACCTTGTGAAGCATTTTCAAACACCGCACACATTTTCAAATAACTCCAACTCTAGCCAAATGGAGTTACAAATTGAATCTCAAGGATCTCCAACACAACCCACTAAGACCTTCTGCTTCCTTTAAAATTTACTCCAAAGATGATTCAGGATGCACGCGAAGGAGCGCGATCCACTCAAAAACTTTTGGGTGTAAATCCATACTCATAACACAAATTAAACAAAAATAGCCAAAACTAAAGATTGGCATCAATAGCTACGGGTTTTAGGGAAACTCCGAAACACAACACAAGGAATACCTTGACCGAAGGCATTCAACCAAAATGACAAACAACCACACCAGTCCAGAAGGTTTTAAACACCACCTTAGCATAAATACAATCATCTCTAGTGTTCCACTACGCTTTCCATTAAAGACTTCAAAATTCACTACTTACTCATTGAGGAAGTCCAACCGGATTTAACAAAATTTACATAACAATTTCTTTCTCTAGTTACCATTCCCAGCACATATAAATAAAGTTTACGATGCTTATCAAAAAAAAAAAACATCCAACCAATACTACTTCATCATGTTCCCCAAAGACAAACACATCATACAACATCCTATTCTTATTCTAAAACATAATACTTCAACAAATACTTTAGCATGATCAACCTATCAATTTTATACCATCCATAAGTCAACATCTTGACAATTGGAACCTGTTCAATCAATAAATGACTTCAACAAGTAAATATTATCTCCATAAGGCAAAGCTCGTAACTATGATTCTAAGACATACATTCATTAAGGCTAAAATTCTACATCATATTAATTATCCATGGTCCACTCCATCACAACATGTTACAGTAACCTCCATTTTTAACAAGGATTTTCAACCATTAATCTAAGCAATTACCACCACTACTAAACCATCAATATCAACAAACGGCATAATCATCAACCAACAACATTACGTTTAGCTACCCTATACATAGGTTATAACAAAATTACCACCACACAACATACTCCAACTATTGAGAATAGATTGAATACTAGCATTAACACTGCCCTTAACAACATCATTAACAATAAGTCTTATGTCTTCTCAATTGATATCAATACTAGCATTGTAGAGACACAACTGCATACATCCAAATATACTAGTAGTTTGCAACAACAAAAAAAATAGCAACTCTAATCAACTTCCAAGTTAAAGCCACTAGCCAACACGATTTAATTTCTCTATTAACCCGTTAGATTAGAACATCTTTAAACAACCAACAAAGTTTCTTTAACAATAACAGCAGTCTACATCATCTTAATGTTCTAACTATGCATCAGGGTTTAAAACTTTAAACATTATCGGGGGTCATAAGCACTTTTATAACAAAGCAACAGATTCTAAGCATGTACATTAACACATTTAATCATTCTTGCTAAGAGTAAACTACAACACTCTAGTAGTCTATTTATTCTCAAGCTAGAGATAACAACAGCATTGAATTGTTTCAACTCACAAATTAACTTAACAATACGTCATCCCAAAAACCACCTTAGTACATGCTACATAACATGCTAAACAACAATTCTTATTAGGGACAACCGATTTCAGTCAAAAGACTACTTGCTTTGTTTGCAGCATTTTAGTTTTAAAACTCATCCCAAATTCATAAGGAAACTTGACTCTCAAAATTGCAATGAGACCAACCCAAACTTGGTCATGCAAAGGAATTCTCCAAAACACTTTTAAATCTCAAAGACTCCCACAGGAGGGAACCAAGCGATCAAATAAACCTTTGCAAATAAAACCTTAACACCAAACCCCAAACTTTCACGAAACAAGAAGGGTTTTTCAAAGATGATTTCTTAAACCAGTAAAATAACGAAATCAAACACAACTTACTCCTACAAAACCACAAAACTTCAGCCTTGACAGCCAGGTCTGGCACAACTCCGCAATAACTACTTTAACCTCGGAGAAAGACAAACACAGGAATAAATTGAATGCTTCTTCCCCAAAAAGCAATCAACAAACTAGGCATCAAAATATAAATCGACACAACTTACCCTTTTTTTTGCACACGATTCAATAACTTCTTTTAAACTCAGAGTAAGACACACAAGAACCAAAACTATACTTTTCTTTGCAAGGCAACCAACAGAACCGGTGTCAAAGCAAAAAGGCGACCAAAAGACGCGCAACACAAAACTCTTCTTCTTTGTCTTCACCTAAAGAAGACAAAACCAAGAAACACCGAAGGGACACTCCGCGAAAATCCAATTCCAAACACTTTTCTTTTGGTTTCAATCAACCAGAGCCAAGAAGACTAACCGAAACCGACCGTTAGAACGGTAAAGAGCAACTGAAAGAATCCACCACAAACTCTTCTATTCGACTCCATCCAACTACCCGGTCTACGACAGAAAAGCTAAGCACTCTTCTCCCACAGGGGTTAATAGTTCTTCGGTGATGGCGCTAACCGGCCACACCGTCAAACCACAACCTTACTATGAACAAAAAGAGGTGACCGAAACCCTTCGACACCACAACCCCACTTTAACACAATCACAAGAACAATTCAATCATTTATCTCATAGACATAACAACATGCATTATCAAATGAAGCATTCAACATCAAAGCTTAAATACAACATTTAAGCGTAAAGAAACGATACCCATACCCTTTCCTATTGTGCATCCATTGTGTGTCAAATTTTAGATTAGTTATACCACTTTTGCAAGTTTTAATGTTGCTATCCTATGACAAAATTTTAGTTAAGACCTAAGCCATGTTTCTAAGTTATTCCACATCACATTTTAGTTGTACCCTATAGCATGACACTAAAAATACACATTCCAGGGACCTACAGCCCGCTCTGATACCAACTGTAACACCCCGGCATCTAGTATGCCCGAATGCTACCAAACATAGGCTAAACAACATCTAAATACCACAAATTAAAGTAAAATACAGCAAAGAAGTAAATGCTAAAACCGAAAATTTCGGCAGCATCTCCTTTGTTTTTCCATGAATTGGAGCAAGAGTAATAACGAGGCAAGTTATATCATAGCATAAGACATCTAAAACAGCAATATAAACGAATATAGCATCAAGATAAGACAATAATACTAAAGCCAACCACTCCATAAACTATGGCTAAGCAAATAAGGATCATAAGCACACAAAAATTATTCCAAACACCTAGTTCATGGCACTTATTATGAACTTGACTAAACAATAGTAAATGTGGCTGGAATACGTGAAGATATGTAGCTATTTCCCCTTCCCATATGCCGGTGTCATGGTACCTAAAAATAAACAACATAAACACAAGCGTGAGTTCATCACTCAGCAAGTATATTACAATGGTACAAACATAAACAATTACATGGCTACAACAACTCACATCATGTATATCATCTCATCCGTGTTCACAAATCATTATCATCATCATTATGTATGCAATGCAATGCGATGCGATGCTCATATCTCCTTGGAAACTCATACCGGTATGGTTGAGTACATACCCGTCGGTGTGCACCCTCTCCCCCCTTCCATCCCGAAGATGGAGGGTGCCTACTCCTCGCTTCCCCACACCGCGGTGGATGGAATCACGATGTAGGACTTACTCAGTGGCTCTCCGGAATAGTCATAACTTTCTCACCGACCTTCCCCGGATTAGTTATGACTTTCTCACCGCCCGGGCCATGTAACATGTCATGTATGCAATCATGCCAACATTATAAATCACTTGTACATCATCACATGGCATCATAACATAGTAAGCATATTCATCATATCATTGGCAATCATTAAAGCATAGCATGTGAACATATCATATACGAGATTTCAATCACAACCAATATAGCAAACAATAACCCGCTACCCATTCCAATACACTTGCCTCAACCACGAGCGACGGATTGGCGAGATAAAGAGGGCTCTCCCGGGGTCACACCACCTGCACATAGGTACCACACACTCACAATCATGTCCACAAAACAGTACGCAAACCCTCATCTACCTCGACATTGCCAACTACTCGCCAAACCCAAAAACAGAGATTCTGTCCCGTCGGGACAGCAGCCTTCCAAAAGGCATAACTCGGGTTCTAAGACTCCGAATCAATTAAACGAGTACATCCTCGCGTAGCTTAGGAAATTTCCTAACTTTTTCTAAGTATATGGAAAAGCTGATTCGGACTCCAAAGTTGTTTAATCTACAAAATACCGAGATCTGTTCCAATCACGTCACAGATTTTAACACGTTCGGTAAAACAGCCATAACTTTCAAACGGCTGATCGGAATTTCGCGTTCTTTATACCCACTGAAAGGTATTGAAATTACCTACAACTTCTTCAACAGGAGGCCGACCAAATTCGGATTGTAATTTGACAAAAACTCAAACCCTAGGTCGACTGCTCATGCTGCCCGAAACAGAGGACGTGGCAACTTCTAGATTTTGTCTAATATACTCAATTCCAGCACCACTAATTGATCTAAAAACATGATAATGATCCTTAGAACAGTACATAGCCCAACCCCAAGGAGTCCCATGGCCATACCTTCGCCCGACGCACGAAAACCCCAATAGATCTCCTCGCTCCTCGCTCCAACGGATGGATCCTCGAGGTGCATCGGGTGGGGAGGCTACCCTAGGGCAGCAAGGGGGTGGAGGAGAGGTGGTGGAGAGGTGGGAAGCAAAGGGGGCAAGGGGAGGGGGCGCACGGCCACAAGGGAGAGGGAGGTGGGGCGGCTAGGCAAGGGAGGAGGAGGTGGGGGCGCACAACCCTAGGGTGGGGCGCACACAAGGGGCAGGGGGAGCCCCTTAAACTAGCCCAACAGGAAAACCTAGTCCTAAATGGACTCATACTCCATCCCACCAAAGCCCACAACCCTTTCCCCTAGGCCCAAAACTCCCCGGAAAGGCCCAAACTCCCGGAAATGCTATTAACCTCCATACCCTATGGTTTTATTCTTAATTCCACATCTCATAAGGTTTTTGACCTCATCATGCTCAATAAATAAGGATACGACACTCCGTGGTGTCACACACATTTACCAATTTGAGTCATGATCATAATAAGTGCCATGAACTTGGTGTATGAAATAGTTTAGTGTGCTTGTGATCCTTATTTGCTTAGCTATAGATTATGGAGTGGTTGGATTCGGTTTTATTAGTTTATGTTGATGCTTTATCCATTGATATTGATGTTTTAGATGTCTTATGCTATGATATAACTTGCTATGTGATTGCTATTGCTCCAACTCATGATAAAACAAAGGAGATGCTGCCGAAATTTCAGTTTTAGCATTTGCGCCTTTGCTGTAATTTATTTTAATTTGTGGTATTTAGGTGATGTTTAGTCTATGTTTGGTAGTATTCGGGTATACTAGATGCCGGGGTGTTACAGAGTAGAGGCCCTGTGCGCCGTCGTACACGCCCGGGAGTGTTCAGAGGCAGAACACTTCCGGAGATGAATTGCTTTTGGGGTTTAGTTTGATAGTTATATGTTCTTTTGTTGTATAGTTAGTTTCAAAACTATGTCATTTATATCCTTGGATAGTTGGTTTCTTTTGTAGTGAACACTTGTTGGATGTTGTTACTCAGTTGTGGTGTTATTTCCTCTTTGTTGGCCTTTGGGTTCGTTGTTGCTGGTTGTGGTCGTGGGGTTTTGTTTTTGTGCCGCGGTGGTTTAGTTATATTGGTTAGTTTTGCTTCCGCGTGCATGTCTAGTTGTGGGGGTTCCGAGTTCATTGACCCTTTATGCAAATTGAATTGATATAGCATTGAAAACCGATATGCGGGATCCTGGGCGAGTTTCGGGTCGCATACCGGGGGAATACCGTGATTGTCAACGAGTTATTCGAAGGGTCTCACCGTTATCTCGATTGGGCTTGGATGCTAACACCGCGAGCGCTCTCGATGGTCCGTTGTTAGCCTTCAAATCCGATTGAGATGACTCAACCTTTTAATAACCCGAGGACGATCTGGGCGGCTCCCCTCTCAATGGAGCACGCCAAGTCTATGACCAAGACTCCCTGTATTGGGGTAAAACAAATTTATCCATAGCAAGGCGTACATGCAATTACTCATGAAAAAAAAAACGAAAAACCAAGAAAATAACAATTAACTGGCTTTTCATGGTTTATAGAACTTTGCACCAGCTAGTACAATATCCACCATGAGTCCTTTGCAAACAGCTCGGAAGCAGCATTATCTTCAACACACAACATAAACATTAAACGGTACAGTAATCATAGTACCATTTCTGTATCCCCGATAGGGGCACTAACCTGAGTACATTCACTAGTCTGATAGCAACATGCATCTCTTGCCAGACCAGTACCTCTCTACATCCCAGTTAAAGACAAAGAAAAAAGCTTCTCCAAAGCATAAATAAAAATGCAATATGACAATGGTTCTTTCTACAAGTGCAATAATCTTTTGCAACCTAGATTAAAATCAGGGAGATGGTTGCCCAGGTCTTAGAAGAAGATAGTGGATACCCCCATAGCGAAGCACCCGATTGCTAACCAAGGGCTCAAGCGTTCACCTGACAAAGAAACATGGAAAAAGAGTGAATTTCAAACACTTAAAAACAAAAAGGTGCAATAATATCAAGCACAATGTAATTTAGAAGCATTATACGTTAATGTTAAATAAGTTTGACACACCAAACCACTATCAATCAAATGAAAGTATGTGCCATATGTTGAGCGTGGTACAACCATCGCTTTCTGAATTTCTCAATGAGGGCTGGTTATATCCAGAGCTGAGTTTTCGCTAATATTTACATAGTTACAATGAATAAGTTGTTGATTCTCACTGATTAAGTTGGTCTTTCATAAAAATACTAAGTGTAAATTTGCATTTGCTCCGTACCGTTAACTTCGTCCAAAACATGGAAATTACAATCTCAATTGAACCTCCCTTGAAAATACCATCACGAAAGCCAAAAATTCTGTTAAATGCCATCACCATCATGCTTTGTGTTATTAGTGTGCAAAATCAGTGTTTACTTGGAAACCCATGTCCAAAAACTTTTGTCGAATCAGACAACTCGAATCCGAGTCAGATTTCGACACCGTGTCTGATTCTAAGTAGCATTTCCCCAAATCCGACTCACATATCAGTGTCCAAGTAAAAATAGCGAAATGACCATCCTGCCCTGTCCATCTCTCCATGTTCTCAGCATTCAATCCTAACCTTGCAGATGTGCATCTATGTTCTCGGTTGTAGGATACTTAATTGCTTATCCCTTCAATTGTCAAATCTTGTCCCTAGATTCAAATAAAGAGCGATCTTGGGCATCCCTCAATATGTACAGGTTCTTTTTTCTTCTAGCTGCAGTTAAAATCGATAGAAGCATCAAAATCCCCAATTCGTTCAGAATCCTGTGGCTCCATCATGCCTAGCACCATCGCCGCATGCAAATCACTACCATCGTGCTCTCTCGCCGCCAGCAATCACCTACAATTGCTTTCCCTCGTGTTGTTCGTTAGGTGCTCAACGGAATGCATGACTGACGGGGAATCGTCACATATCGCACAACTCCAATGTCTGTGTCTTCCACAACACCGGCACGAGATCCAACTCGTCTACAGCCTTCACTGAGCAAGGATGACCAGCAGGTCCTTTGCAGCCACAGCAACCAGCATGATTGGAGACAGCAGCGGCACGCTGATGCTGGTCGCTCCTCAGCCTCCTCAGCGCATGCCCACTGCCGCACGGTCGAGAATTACAGCTGATGGTGGCGGGAGGCATGCGATGGGGTCCTGCAGCTGGAGGTGGCGGTAACCGTTAGTTGCGTGATAGGGTCTTGCGCCAGCAGCCAGTGGTGGTCGGGTGTGTGCGAAGAGGCCGCAGCCCATGGCGGTGGGCAGTGCGCAGCTTCAGCTGTTGACAGTGGGGTGCGCGCAGTGGGGCTGCAACTAGCCACCAGCTCACGTGGATGGAACGTAGGCATGTAGCCAGATAAGAGGAGTGAAGATGCTACAGATGGCAGCAGCAGTGGAAGGAACGAAGGGAAGAGAAAGAAGAGGACAAGAAGAAGGCCAGGGATATTAATGCCATTTCTGAATTTTTCTCACTCCCAACTGGATGTTAACGGTGGCTAAGGATGAAAAATGTTATGGCAGTGGCATTTTCCACTATTTTCGGCTCTCCACCTCCTTTGCAATGGTAGTTTCCAACTCCACCACGGACTTGATGGTACAGAGAAAATTTACTCAGACTACATAAGTTTATTTGTCCAGTCCAGATCATGTTCAAACAGAAAGTTAAGGTTTCTAGACAAGAGTTACCAGAAACTTGGATGAAGCCCAGTAGAAACTTGCAATAGTTGTAGGACTGGTCTGGAACAGGTAAAATTTTACTTGGACTGAACAGATTCAAATTTCTTCACAAGTTATACGTAATTCTTTGCTTCCATGTAAAATTCCAAAAGGAGCAGGTGACAAAAAATTAGGTTGACTAATTCACATTAAAAAAAAAAAGGTTTACTACTTGTTGGAATGATCAGCATTCATGTATTGTTGGCATGGGCAAAACTAAGATGTTTTGAGTAAATTAAGAAAGGCTGCAGTTTAGAAGCTGATCACCCATCCAACTGGGCCATTAAATTTTCATGTATCACCAGTAAATCTTTAGCACGCTTAAACTATTCTTGTTCCACATAAAAGTTCCGAGTACAGACAAGTCTCTAAGAATATAATAGTTAATCTGTATGTGTCTAACAGTGAAATTATTTCATTAATCGAACATGAGGACCATGACAATGAAGAGTATAGACACAATGCAATAAGGCATTGACAGGCAGAACTTGACCTTTTTGCTAAATAAATTCGATAATCGATATACCATGATGCCAAGTTTTCAGTTAAATTTTGCAACACTAACAATAAATTTATCCATTGCAGATTAGAACAAAATCTGAAGAAAGCTTGAAAAGATTGAGAAGATTCAGATTGTTATCGTTTTCATGAAAAAGAAAACTCAAAGGATATATGAAATGCATGGAATTTAATGACATCCTTCTGTAAAATATCGAAGGTTTAGGGGTTTTATTGACTTATTTGGGACAAAAAGCTTGGTTGTTGTTGTTGTCTTTGGTAAAAAATTTGCAGTGACCAACAGTAACTATGGAAAAAAGATGGATAGTTCTACTTCCTGCTATTCTTGTTTATTTAAAATAAAATAAATGAAATGCAAGAAATTCAACATTTGTTTATAGAGAGTACAGTAAGCCTTCACCAAGAATAAGAACTGCCACTAAGCAACAGAAGTAAACAGTAAACAGAACATAGGCTGTTAACACCATGAACCTCAGCCAACGTTTACAACACAGGTTGATAGATGATACGTTGTATAATGTACATAAACTGAGTCACTGACAAATTCAAGGAGCTATGCAACGTGCAGCAGGTTTCAGCACATTGGAAACAAACTAGCTTAGCATTTGAGCTGGAAGCAGAAAAAGAAAAGCGTACCTATTCTGGCTGCTTTCCAAAAGAAACCACGGAATCTGTCAAAAGAAATTGATGTAAAAAAGGAAGAGTTTCAGCAAATTTAATAATATTTACAGTTCATAACAAAGAAATATAATTGAGAATATCCTTTAGAGTCAAATTTAAGAAATTTTAAGAGCTATTTTTATGTAAGTACAGATGACACAGAGGGCATATACATTGTTTATTTGATTGTCTTTGAAACATTCACATGATCTAGAGACAACATGACATCCCAGCATTCCAGGCATGCCAAGGACGACGCAATCACAGGAACGGGAGCGCCATCTGCTGCAGTGCTGCGGCTTAGAGATAAGCCTAATTATCCTCTGTTTAGTTTCTTATGTGTCAAGTTAGCTAGAGATAATATTTGTTAGTTGCTTTAATAGTTTAAATTAGTTATCCATTGTTAGCGCCCTCTCAGTTTAAGAGACTAGGCACAGTTATTTGCAATAAATCAAGAAGATAAAACCCAATGCCCCCTCTCCCACAATCCTGCTCAAAATTATAATACCCTAGACCCCACAGTTCCATACTTCCATGTTGCATTAATGCAGCCCCTCCAAGAATCCAAGATTGACTGGAATCACACAGGTTTATTCATATTGATTCTGACTGTTCAATTAGTTGCATTTACGAAAAACAAAATACAAATTGAGCAGATCGGAGTGCGCATAATGAAATCCCCCCAGGTATTTATGCTGTTTGGGTAGAAACGGCAAACAAACAAAAAAATTACCCGGTGCGGTCGCTGAGGATGGCAGGAAACTGCATCTTGATGTAGGTGCAGGTACAGATCACCAGCAGCACCACGATCAGGAACGAGTTGAAATTGAACAGCGCCGACTAAGATCGCACAAGAAGCACGAATTAGGTTACCAGATCCATCGAATTTGTTGAAGTGAATCAGCTGGAAAGGTAGGTGCTTGGGAGAGGAGGGGAGCTCGGGATCTTACCATCGTCGCGCGATGGATGTGTAAAGAGGTGCCTTCGGTTGGGTCAGGAGCTCTTGATTTCTTCTCTTCCACGAGCTGAGCGGCCGGCCGGATGTGTAAAGAGGTGCCTTTGGTTGGGTCAACCAGAGGACCACTAATTTTGATGTATGAACCATTTCGTACAAAAAAGAGTGATATAAATCTTAAAAATATTTTTTAAATATATTATATCATTCTGTATTTTTAAATTAACCGAACCATTCTATACCATTAGTGACAAAGGCTACCATATCAATCTCATCCCTCTAACTAAACATTATCTAATACCATCCCGTACTATTCCATTCAAATAACCAAACAAAATCTTGTATCATTCTATTCAGACAACTAAACATTCTCCCTGCACCATCTCATCTAAGATCATCTCATCCATTATGTACCAACTCATACTATTTATCCTCGTTCACCTAAGCAAACACACACTAAGTGGATACATTGAATATGTTTCGGGAATCTGGATCTATGGGCTGTGCAGTCCATCAAGTGTATCTTAATTAATAAAAGAAAGAGTGTAGTCTGCTCACCTTGATTATCATCCCACCATTTCCACTCCCATGCACTCGACATTGATCCCACCCCATGCTGTTCTCTTTGGAAACCGCCACGCTCGCACGACTCAACTTGCCCTCAGTCGCCTATAACCCTCCGCCCCCATAACTTCTCCCCTAAATATTCTGCTAGCATCCCCCACGCGAGCTGTGCCGACCTGCCGCCGTTGTCGCTCACCAATTCCTGTCCACCGGATGCGGCATTGCTAACTTCCTCCAGCACTGTTGTCTACCACCGTTACCTGCCCTGACCACGTTGGAGAGGCAAGGAGGAGATAGAGAGGGAGAGGGTGGCCCCTACTCAAACGCCACCCACCCACCCGCGTGTGCCCCCAAGATTTAGGGTTCGATGGACCAAGCCATGGCAAGCTCGTAGCCGGCCGGAGGTGGCGGCGTCATCATCGGGCACGAAGCAATCTGGAGGAAGCTCTGGGAGGCCGGCTTCGACAAGGAGTTCATCAGGCGCTGTGACAACGTGGTGCACATCACCTACATCACCAGACTCGGGTCTGAGGTACCTCTCTCTACCCCCGGCTACTGTGGTGGTAGTCGATGCACCAGGTTTTGGTTTCTTGGCTCGAGGCGATCTAGAGGAAGCTCGGGCATTTCAGCTTCAATGAGGAGTCCATCAGATGTCCTCCCTCCTGATCGTCCCTCATACAATCCAATCCAACCCTCGTCCTCTTCGTCTTCACCGAGAGAGGAGGCCCAGGCGCCTCTTCCTCATCGCCTACTCCATTCACCCTCTCGATTCCAGTGGTGAGATCATCATAGACGACAAAATCGGTCCAGTTGGCGACCCTCTTGATTCGATTTGTGGATTTCTTGTGTGGTTGGCTAATGTGTGCATCGGTTCTTGGTGGGTGAATGAGATGGTCACGAAGACTACGAGGAAGAATCAGATGCTGTCATAGATTGACGTGCTACTCCATTACCAGCACAGAGCCCCCTCATCAACAGCGTCATCAGTAGTAAGATTCTCCGCATCCTCAAGGCCCATGGTGAGATCCTCCGCATCCTCAAGGCCCATGGTGAGATCCCTCCCTTCTCAAGCTTCACCTCCATTGCTTGATCTTTGATTTGTTGTGTGTTCATGTGTGCATATATTTCTATGTGTCGCACCTCAGCAGCATCAACGACAGCATGCTTAGTGCCGATAGTTTCGAGCGCTACTTCCACCTACGGGGCCACAACGTGCTCTATGAACTGAGATCCTCTGCAGTCACTGCACCTGCAGTTGGTTCATTGCACGGTGGGTCCCACACATCATGGGGTCCACATGCAGTGACCCAACTGCAGGTGTAGTGATTGCAGAGGATACCTTCCCCGCGCTCTACGCCAGTAGCACCGATAGATACGGAACCACCATTGAGACCAACGCCGTGGAGGAGGGCTACTCCTTGCAGGAGATCTGCGACAGGTGAGCACATAACCGATGATCTTTCTCTCTCCTCTTGGTTCGACTGTATGTGGTATTGGGCTTTTGGTTTGGTTGCATTTTGGGCAAATGTTTTGCTTTTGAGGTGTGTGTTCGGTAAAATTTGTTCAAAATGGTGTGTTTAAGTGGACAATTTTGGCTGATAATGTTATTTTTGTAATTTAGTAGGGGCTTTAGTCTTGTCTTAGAGCTAAATTTCTGTAGATTGAGGTGGGGATTTCGTCAATTTGCTTTTGGGGCTGCTGTTGAATTTGGTTTCCAGTATGCACACTTTGACATGGTGTTGCTCTCTTTAGCTATTGCAAGTCCACTGCGATTCATGCCACAGGTTCTTGGCTAATAGGCTTTGCAATTACTTGATATATCTTGTTTTCACACTTACCTGCAACCAATGCCTACATATCCTGCCACAAAGATTTTATTCATTTTGTATCTAGAAAGCTTTTTTATGGCTAACCCATTTCATATTAAAAATAGCATGTCGTGGCCTCATGTATTTACAATAATTGTTCAGAAATTATTAAAGTGGCAATCTAGAAATTTATTCTACAACTAACTGTTTAACCTATTTCACAGTATATACATGATGTTATTGCATTTGTACTTGAAACTCTTAATTCATATATTGGATTAGCTTTTACGACCACAGCAACGCGTATGGTTTGGAAGTGTCTCTATTTTCCATTCTTTAAAGGTACTAATCAGAGGAAGTTAAATTTCTACTGATGTTTATTGCGTAGGACTGCAGCCCACTGGGGTGCCTACCAGCTGCAGGAAGGAATGCGTTAACTATGCAAAGATATCGAGGTTGGTAATAAAATCCAATATTCCTTATACTACATCTATTGGTTCATGCTAGGATGTTTTCAGGTGGAATGGGATTGCATGATTTCTTATCTCATTGATATTGCGGTGGCTATACAATACTATTAGATAATTGCCCACTTGAGTGCGTCTATACATTACTTGATATCTCCATACACAAACAAACAATGCTTCTCGCGCTACCTGATGTTTTTGTCTATGCACCCAGATGGGGATACATCACAGTCCAAAAGTACTCATGGTGTCAATAAAATTTCAACCTTCCAGAATATTTTTACTTGCCCACTTTGTTGGACTTCTCACAATCTCCATGGAGAAGCTCCGCGCATGACATCTCCTAACGTTGTCTAGGTGGTAGTAACCACCAAGAGTAATAAGCCAAGCCTTCCGCTTGAGCTTCACCTAGCACAACACATGCACTCCTGTGAGCTCCTAAGTGCAACACATGTTACTAGGATCCTCCTTAAGTGCAATACATGCACAAGAGGCCCTCAACCCCTCCTAATTGCAACAAGCGCAATTAGGACTCACTCTTAGTTCAGAAACCAATTTAGAGAGGGCAACACAAGCAACAACTCCCACAAACACTCCACAAGAGCAGCATGCACAAATGCAAGCCCCCAAGTCTACTTTTATATGCTCCCACACAAAAACTAGCCATTGGGGGGGGCAAATTGGGCAAAATTAGAAAATTCGGTACTACTGGCGGTACTATTGTGCTATAAATATATCATTTCAGCATATTTATAAACAAGTACCCTTGAATAGGGACGCATAGATTACGCAACCTAAACTCTAACATTAATCATATTACAAGAACAATAATGACATGTAAAGTAAAAAATCGTGGTAGAAAATGCGATAATAAGAGCAAGCTTAAAATGCTAATTCCAAATAATAATATCATGAAATTTACATAATCCTTATTTTCTTTCAATTTTGCTTGTATCTTTTTGTATACAACATTGTCTTTGTATATTTCTTACCTTACCTTACCTGATCTGTATTATGAATTACAAAATTACAAATGTTCAGTTACTTTTTTACCATGATATAACATGTATTTCAGTGTTTATCCTTTGGTCATGCTACTTAGGCTATCAAATTTGAATCGTATGGTTGCAATGCTGGATGTAAAAAGCTTTGGAAAGCAGCTAAAATTCTTTTGTCATGCTACTTAGGCTGTCAAATTTGCAACTTATGATTTCCTTTTAAGACTTGCATTTTTTTTTGCAGCCTCTTTAGGAACTTATTAGAAAATAGAATCACTATTTTGTCACAAGAAATAAATGCTCCAAAACAACCCCAACAACATAAACATAGTAATATACAGCATATGTAACATCTGAAATTAATCATGTATAGGAAAAAAAATAAAAAACATTAAATATGCAATGATTTCCCAACTAACTTTTTTGCCTCCTCTGTCCTGAAAATAACAGCAAGGAAATACTTTGGGCTGTCAAAAGGAGACTTGAAAGAAATTAAAATTATCCTGTCCCATTGATAAAAGACCTTCAAAAGATCTAAACGAACAACAATATACCATATAATATGTCTGTTAATATTACAGTTTGGTATTCCTTTTGATCTTCCAAACTGCAATAACCTACTATAGTTTGACACTTTTCTAATAGTATAGAAACAAAAGTATAATAATATAGAAAGTACATGATCTTGCTGATGAAGAAATTTGCAATATATATGAACAATGCAAACTAGTTAAAACCCAGATAATGCCTTCGTATGCTACACTAGCAAGTTCTTAGTCTCTGCCTTTCAAAGATGACAAGAAAATGGTGCAAATTATAAGACAGAAAGCGTATCCATGCCTTAGAATGGAGATAGTCCAGCAAATGTATTTTGGGCCATGCCTGCTAAACTATCTCCACAAAGCCATCCAATTTACCCAAAATTCATGTAAGTTAATACCAAAGCGTTTCCAGGAGTTATGTGGCAAGACAAACTTAGAACACTTCGTAGGGGCACCTAAGGGTGTGTTTGGTTGGCTGCATGTGGGTTGTATGGCATGAGTGGGTGCAATATTTGTAGTCCATGCACTTGTTTGGTTACCTGTATACTAAATCCTGCTCGGCCCAGTGGATGCAAATTGCATCCCTCGTCCAGGCCCATGGAAACGCCGAGTTCGGCCTTCTCCGGGATGCAGGCCCCAGCGATACAATCCCTAGCTCAATCCCGAGTTTGCCTCCGGCTCAATCCCCTTGTAGCGCCGTCTCCCCTCGCCTTGCAGCGCGGTCTTCCCCTCTCCGATCTCTTCGCTCGAGTTCCGGATCTCCTCGCCGGTCTCCTCTCTCCGGATCTCGCTGCCCCGTTGAGAACTGTGATAAGACCAAGGCTCTGTGAGGTATCCTCTCTTCCCGTGGTTCCCCCCCCATCTCCTCCCTTGTCTAGTCCTTGCCCTGTGCCATGTGTGTTCCGGAGTGATCCGGTCAGGGAACTTGATGTTATTTCCAACTGGTAGATCAAGTTCTGTAGTACGAGTATAGATCTGTGATTTCAAGTTCTGTGGTTTGTAGTAGAGTATAGATCTGTAGGGCTTCAAGTCGATGCTTACTAGAACTTGATTTGTTCAGGGAACTTCATCAAGTTTTGTAGTAGAGTATAGAGCTGTGATTTCACACAGGGCATCAAGTCGATGCTTACTGGAACTTGATCTAATTCATGATAGTGGGTACGGTAGACTTTACTGGCGAGTCGTAGCCTTGATTTTGCTGTCGTAGCCTTGATCTAATTTCTTTGGATGTGCAATATGTCTTGTTCTAATTTCTTTGGATGCTTACTGTCCGCTTGATAAAATCTTGACACTGTCGTAGCCTTGATTTTGCTGGTGATTATTTGGATGTGCAATATCTCTTGTTCTAATTTCTTTGGATGCTTACTGTCCGCTTGATAAAATCTTGACACTGTCGTAGCCTTGATTTTGCTGGTGATTATTTGGATGTGCAATATATCTTGTTCTAATTTCTTTGGATGCTTACTGTCCGCTTGATAAAATCTTGACACTGTCGTAGCCTTGATTTTGCTGGTGATTATTTGGATGTGCAATATGTCTTGTACATAGATGGGTTCGGTAGATTTTGCATTCTTGTGTATATTGTTTTAATTTATGGATCTGCCACCGATGAGCCACTGATACTGATACTTTTGCATAGATGGATGAATTGCTACTGATACTTTTGCATTATGCCTTGTACATAGATGGATGAATTGGCGCATGAACGTCGTGTACTGATCATTAGAGGTGCTGGTCTAGTGACTGCCATGTGTGCCTACATAGTTTGCATCCTAAGAAGAGCTAGGGAACGTAGCCCACACATTACCTATGGTCCTATGGTAGAAAGGGACATAGCTAGACAATCCAACCTAAGATGGATATACCATTCAGATGACATCCATTGCTTGGAGCAGCTTAGAATGAGGAGGGCCCCCTTTTTTGAGCTATGTAGTTTGTTTCGTGAAAGGCAAATGTTGCGAGACACCATTCATTGCTATGTTGAGGAACAAGTCGCCATGTTTCTCCTAGTTGTTGGCCACAACCATAGATTTAGAGCTCTGCAGCCTATCTTTAGAAGATCAATTGAAACCATCAGCCGGTACTTTCATGAGGTTTTGTATGCTATTGGCGAGTTGCGCAACGAGATGATCCAACCACCCTCAAATGATGTGCACCCTAAAATCCTTAATAGCAGAAGGTGGTATCCTTACTTCAAGGTAAAATGATTGTCACATTACATTTAGTTAATTACAAAAAATTGAAAACTTAATTGCATCAATATATCAAACTATTTTGTCTTTTTTAGGACTGCATTGGAGCAATTGATGGGACCCATGTGCTTGCAAGAGTCCCACGATCAATGTCTGCGGCCTTTAGGGGTAGGAAAGGCACTACAACCCAAAATGTCATGGCTGCCGTTGACTTCGACCTTAGGTTTACCTATGTCCTTGCCGGGTGGGAGGGATCGGCCCATGACGCTCTAATACTTACGGATGCATTGGAGAGAGATGATGGTCTTGTGGTTCCACCAGGTAAATAGATATTGATCTGGAACATATTGTTCATTAGAAATGTGTAATGGTAACATTAACGTTCATAATAGTAATAGTACTTGGGTTTTTGGTAGGCAAATTCTACCTCGTCGATGCTGGATATGCTGTACGTCCGGGGTTCCTTCCACCATACCGAGCCACTCGATACCATTTGAGGGAATATGGTGGAAGGAATTACCCTCAGAACAAGAAAGAGTTGTTCAACCTACGTCACTCCAGTCTTAGAGTATCGGTTGAAAGGGCCTTCGGCACATTCAAGAACCGGTTCAAGATTGTTTACAACAAACCTTTCCACCCATACACAACTCAAGTGAAGCTAGTCCTTGCATGTGCTATCCTGCATAATTGGATCTTGGGTTATGGAATGGATGAGTGTATCCCACCGGAGTCCACATGGATTGCAAACCCTGTTGAGGTGGAAGCCCACAATGACCTTGCACAAGATAACGGAACATGGGCTCAAAAGAGGGACAACTGGGCTAATCTTATGTGGCAGAATAGGGGGTCTTCTCATGTGTAATGTATGGTGTAATATGACAATCATGAACATTTTAATTATGTATCATGAACTGAGACTAATGTTTGATTGCAATGATGATCAACTTACAATCTATATTCATGACTTACTTGACTTCTACATTCTCTAACCTGGCTGTATTTGTTGACTTGGGTGATTTATGCATTAGGGGGATGGCTAACTTGGGTGACGAGGTAGGAGGTA
The DNA here is from genome assembly GCA_036346355.1 of Rhipidocladum racemiflorum. NCBI lineage: Eukaryota > Viridiplantae > Streptophyta > Magnoliopsida > Poales > Poaceae > Rhipidocladum > Rhipidocladum racemiflorum. Next base: position 51,828,382 of record CM070577.1, on the reverse strand, counting down.
GGCAAGCACTGCGTTGGACTAGCCATATGTCTAGTTTTATGCTTCGTCGATTGGTTGGGATCATAGGGCAAGGGGTTAAGACTGACAAAGGTTTCAAAGAAGTCCATATTAATCAAGTTGCAAGGGCTATAACCGAACACATTAGTATTGAGGTTACCGCAGCAGTGTACAACCACTGCGCAAGTGGCGTGCTAGGTGGGTGAAAGTTTGCGTGCTCGTGGATCTCAGTGGCGCTCTTTGGGATGATAACCTCAACATGATAGTGCTCGATGATGAGCACTACAAGGGCCACATCAAGGTTTTTTCTTAACCTATTGATAACCGAATTAACCCTATTGTTTTCTTATACTAACAGTTGACAACCTTCTTGACATTATTTAGGATCACCCTAAGGATGTTGACTTTCTCAATGTGGCAATTGAGAACTATGTTGAGATGGCCACAATCTTTGGTAGTGGACAGGCCACGGGGAGGTATGCCATGGCTTCCAATGAGGCATTAGGTGTTCCGTCTGAGGTGGCTGATAGCTCTGGAAAGACAAATACATCTGTTGGTGCTGCCGATGGGATGGATTTGAATGATGGTGCTACTTCTGGTGCTGCTGATAGTGGTGCTGTTGCTCCTGGTGCTGGTGCTTCAGAAGGAGGTGGCAAGGAAAACTTCAGTACAACTGGGAAAAGGAAGAGGACACCTCTTGTGACCGAGGATGAAGCAATGTTGCTAACCACAATGTCTAATGCAGTTCGCGAGATGGCTGCTGCCATAAAGGAGACAGTGCATGCGGAGGCGCATCCTGATTTGTATATTGCAGTCATGGACCTGCCTGGGTTTAGTGAGGAGTCCCTAATGGCTGTCCTAACTTACCTTGCTGCGCACAAGGCCATGAGCTTGGTATTTCTGCAGATGTCCGTGGCTAGGCGTGTGTTGTGGGTTACATCTTTCTTACAGTCCAACCCCTCTCACTAATTGATACTTAAACAAACTGAGGTACTGTTGTTTTATTCTCAGATACAATTCAATTTGTTGAATGTGTTGCCACAAAGACATTATTTTGTTTATGTACCCCTCTCAGATACAATTCAAACATATTGATTCAATTTGCCTTATTGTTCTGTTTATGTACCCCTCTCACTAATTGCTACTACCTTGTTGCTTGCAGGAACAAGAGGAATTTGTTGATGTGACTGGTTTTGACATTCTCTTTGGTCGGGTTTGTCATTTCTTTGCATTTTTAATTTAGTTCCACAGTTTCAATGACATTACACATTTCTTTGTCATTACACATTTCACATTGTCTGGTATCACTCAAACAGCCAACCAATGACATTACACATTTCTTTGTCATTTCTTTTCATATGGTTCCACTATACTCAGTTTGAGTGGGTTTTGTATGGGTGGCAAACTCAAACTAGAAATGTTCGAACCTGTATGGTATCACTCAAACACACTGTCTGGTATCACTCAAACTGAACAAGAATACTCGATACCATCAGAATTTCTTTGTCATTTCTTTTTTTTTCAATTCCTCTTCTTAGCAAAGGATAAATACTATCAGAATCTCATATCACTATCTGGTTCCACTATAGTTTAACACACTGTTTCAATGAGGTCTCTCTTTTATAATTCACTTATTTAATTGGATTATTGTCGAGACCTCTCATGCTGGTTCATATCTTTTTCACATTTACAGGTGGAAATTGAGAGATCATGCACAAGTGGACTGGCTGATTTGGAGATAATGTCTTATTTCTTTTGATGTAGTGAATGTTCCTTCAACCGTTAAATCTGACTCAATATCACTTGTCTTAGCTTCAACCGTTAAATTTGAATGTTCGGTTTGTGGTTTACTGTCTTTAACTTGGAGATACTGTCTTAACTTTTACTTGCAGAAACAGCATGTGGACTGTTTGTATTCAAAACTTGTGTTGTTTATTTTTTACTTGCAAGAACAAACCAAGCACCTCTCAGTAGTGAGAGTTGGTTTATTTTCGAAGTCTGGTCCTTCTCCAGATTAATCTTTTGCTTGAAGTTATTTACTTTACAATATGCTACAGTTTGGTTTATTTTCGAAGTCTGGTCCTTCTCCAGATTATCCTTCTGATGGTTGTCCAGCTTGGAGTTCAGTTTCGAAACAAGTTAACAGCTTGGAGTTCAATTTCGAAACAAGTTACCAGCTACTGACATGTACCAATTGATTGAAACTGTGCTTGCCAATACGGGGTGGTTGCTTCTGTGCAGATTCGAAACTAAAACTGAAACTGTAGAGGTGATATTGTTCAGTATTCTTGTCAACGAAACTGAAATGTATGTAGAACAATATCACCTCAACCTCATGCAGGAGACTCACAATACTTAGCTAGATACAACCAACCAAACAACATCTCTTGCATCTAGTGATCCATCTGTCCCCTTCAAACAGCCAACCAAACAACTTCCCAACTCAACCAGGATCAATACATACAACCAACCAAACAAACCATTTTGTATCCACTCAGCCTGACTCCCACCATCCTGCATGACTCATACGAACCAGTCCAGAGACATGCAGCCAACCAAACAGACCCTAAAAGGATGAAACTTGAATCAACAAGGGTGGTATAGAAAGTTAAAAATGGAAATTCTTTCTCAAATAGGTATTGACAGATTGAGTGGGACTCAAGGGTTAAGTGTTCAAATTAGAGAAGAGAAAAGACAGTTAGTGGCTTAGTTTGCAAAAATTCTCAGCCAAGAAGAAATAAAACTGACTTTTATAAAAAAATCTCTTTGGACATACCGACTCTACAAACATTTCCCTGAATTTAGGGAATGTTAACACAATCAATGACCAAGAGAAAGAAAGGTTGGTGGTTGATTTCCAAATGGAACATAGTAAAAGCTCGAGGCCCTGATGGTTTGCGTACTGAGTCTAACAAAAACTTATGGTATTTAGTCAAAGATAATTTGAAAAGAATGCTGGATAACTTTCATAAAGGTAAACATGGACATCCATAGGTTAAACTATGTAGTCATTACACTTTTTCCAAAATGCAAAGATGCAACACAACTTCCAAAATTTTAATTCTATTTATCTTCTGACTGTGAGTTTGAAAATAATAGAAAAGGCCTTAATGAACATATTGAATGTAGTAATAAATTCTATTGTGTCTAATACTCAAATTTCCTTTATCAAGAACAGATACATTATGGAATTTGATAGGATCATCAAGGTCAAGCAGCCACCATTAATTCGATCTAGCAATTCACAAGATGAGGCCCAAGAGTATTACAGAATCCACAATTTCACCAATTGCCAAGGGAAAAATGTGTCGGACCCCGGAATAACACCTCCGAAATCCTCTGTGTATTTTGTACTAGTCCAGGAAATGCTAGTACACACAGTAGAAATGAAACCATAGCATATCCGTCGTTCTTTATTAATAATAAATATTCGAGGTTACAAATGAAATGGCGCGCAGGCCAACGAATAAATAAACGAATAAATAAAGCAGCGGAAAAGAAAATTAATAAATAGAGCCCAATTAATTTGCCACAGGCAATCGACTGGGGACGCGGCCTAGTCCAACTGGTCCTCACCATCGTGATACTCCTCCTCTGAAGTGGTAAATTAAGCAAAGGTGAGTACAAACGTACTCAGCAAATCACACCAGAAATGCAATATAAATGTACGGGTAATCAAAGGATGGCAATATGGTTTATTTAAGCATAAAGCAACAGTTTAACAACATTTTTAATAAATTTAAAAGGCATACTTTATTTCAAAATTTAATTCTATACATTTTAACTCAGGAATCACTCCTGGAATTGGCTAAGTTTTACCCATGATGGACTCCCTCCATCCAACATTATTTTTCGAAAATCAAATTTTTATTTACCAAAGTCTAATCTAAGAATGGCTTGCTCGGCATGCCCATAACCGCGGGCGCGGCTAATCGATTAGTTTGACACTCTGCTGAGGTTGTACAACTTTACCCACAAGACATAATATTTTCCCTTTTATGTCAACACACTTCCTTTGGTGAGTGACAGAGAAAATTATGACAAGGCCCCTATATTAAATTCATACATGTAGTCATGCCCGCTAAGGTTTCACCGCTGAAAGACTCCCTCTATTCAGAAGCCCCCTCTTGCGCCAGAGTGGCAGCATCTCGCTTTCACCACACCACTACCACCATATGGCATGACTGTCCATGAAATGATTTAATAAGGATAGCCAGGTCTGTCCATTCCAGACTCGTGGTAGTACGGTTAGGCTTTACATTCAGCGAGACTCAGACCGGTCCTTAATTGACTAGACGAGACTATCCACAAACCCAGAACCATGACCTCACCACTTTCCAACCAATTCTCGCCCGGTCTAAGTCATTTTCATTTTAACCATACTAATCTCCACATTAATACTAACATTGATCACTATAAGTTTCCAATTGAACATGATGTCATTTCGGCATAAAGTTCCCAAAATTTCCTAAGTTCAGTTCTATGCATGGCTAAGCAATGTCTAACTATTACCATAGTGATAATTCATATTTTTACTAAGGTTACAAGGGTATCGGAATTCAAATATCAAAGGTCGCATGTCGAAATTGGGTATAACTATCATTTAAAACTAGGTCGGAAATTAATGTCTATAATAAATAAGCATGCAATAATTGTAAATACAACATACAAGTTCATAAAACTGGGAGCAACATGGTCAAGGGGGTGTGACTTGCCTGGTTCGACGAGTTGCTGCTCGAAATCGTCGTTCGGGAACTCCTAGGACTGTCCGTAATCTACGCGTAAAGAGCAACCAAATTCAAATAAGATCCAAACGAATTCAAATAAACACAAATTGAATTTCAAACTAGCTCTAAACTAAAGTTTGAGATTTCTAATGAATTTAGGAAGAAGAACGGAGCCAAACGGAGTTCGAATCTAAAACTGCTCCCTAAGTTTAAAAACAAATAAAACAGATTTTCTGGAATTTTCAGAATTATTTTTAAAAGAAAAACCGAATTACTGCATCATGCTGACGTCAGCGCCCAAAATCCGGTTTTTGGATTTTTTTTTTGAAATCATTTTTTTTGACAGGTGGGGCCGGGCCCGCCGTGGACCAAGTCCACGCGCACGGTGGACCGGGCGCGTGCACGCACACGCTGCGCGGTGAGCGCGGCGCGATATGGCGGCGCGCGGCCGAAGGCAGGGCGAGGCGGGCGCGACCGGCGGCGGGCGAGGCGGCGAGGCGACGACGCCAAGCGCGAACCGCAGGAGGCCGGAGGGAGGCGGCGGGACGCGGCGACCACGCGGCGTGGGAAGGGCGGGCTGGCCGGTGGCGCAGGCGCGGGCGCGGGCTTGAGCGCGGGAAGGAGGAAGAGGAGCCGGGCGTGACAAAATGCCATACCTTATGGTTTGTGGGTTTCAGGGAGGCGAGGTGGCCGGGGAGGCGCGGTGGACGGGGAGGCAAGATGGCTGGGGAGGCATGGTGGATGGGGAGGCGAGGTTGCTATGGAGACGCGGTGGATGGGGATGGATGGACCGAAGGGGAGGCGCATTGGACGGAGACGAAGAGGTACACTGTGACAGCGACACTCAACCCTAGTCACCAAGAGCACTGAGAAGTTGGGAGATGAGAGCTAGCTAGGAGAGTGTATGTGAACGAGGGGTAGAGTATTGAGAGCTTTTAATGTTCTATTATCTGTGTCGGTATCAACTCAGAAACGACATCATTAATCAGTATCTGTGTCGATTTCAAACCTCGAACCAATAGCATTAATAATTCGTATCTTTGTTAGTTTTAGTTTAGATCCGACATTATTACACAAACTAACTATGTCAATTTTAATTAAGGACCGACACAATTAATGATCACTATTGGTGTCAGTTTTAATTGAGAACTGGCATCATTAAGTGGATATCTATGTCGATTTAAATTAAGAATCGATAGCTTAATGATTACTATCAGTATCTATTTTAGTTGAGAACCGACACTATTAAAGCCATTATCTGTGTCAGTTTTAATTGAGAACCAACACAATTAAGAAACTATTTTTGCTGGCTTTAATTAAGAACCGACACCATTAAGTCTATTTTATTGTTAATTTTGCAATTTGTATTAGATGGGATGCTACAAAGCAAGAAAAGTCAAAAATTTTTCAAATAAAGTTGAAATTATTTGAAATTTTTCACAAACATACTTTGGGATACTACAAAGCTTTTCCAAAAAGATTTTTCAAAAAAAGAGTAACCTTTGAAAAGATATGCCAAATTTCACTTTGTAGGCTTGATTTTAATTGACTTAAAGAGTAGACATGTCAAAACTTTTTGAAATAAAGTCCAAATTGTTTGAAAATTTCTAGAAATGAACTTTGGACTATTTAGAAGATTTTTGAAAAGAATTCTTTCGAACTCATAAACACCTCTCTTAAATTCAGCACTCACAATTCATCTGCTTGAACGACATCTTGGTGTTTCAAATAATGAGACATTATTAAATTACCTTTGCAAAATAGAGGGTGGGTTCGAAGATATATAATTTTACCCCTGATACCTTCTTCCCTAGTTAGGATACATATTTAAAACATCAACAATGATATAGAATTGAATGATATATAATTTTACCCCTGATACCTTCTTTCCTAATATCGTAAGCTTGCAATTCCTTTGACTTCAATGAAAGAAAATAAGGGTAGAATCATTAACAAAGTTGATGAATTGAATGATCTTAAAGAAACACTATCTATTGACCAACTAAGTACGTGTCAATGATGACTCCAATTTCTAATTAGGTTAGGTCATAATTCCATTCGAGGATATGTGGTTTGGGCAAGTTCCTAATAAGCTGTTGTACAACTCTAGAGGAAATTTTGGTAGCATCTCCCCATTGTTCACCAAATACACATATCGACAACAGGGAGATGCTACCAAAACTTCCTCTAGAGTTGTACAACAGCTTAGGAACTGTGACACCACGGAGTGTCGTATCCTTATTTATTGAGCATGATGAGGTCAAAAACATTATGAGATGTGGAATTAAGGTTAAAACCATATGGAATGGAGGTTAATAGTGTTTCCGGGCCGTTTTCGGGCCTTTCCGGGGAGTTTTGGGCCTAAGGGAAAGGGTTGTGGGCTTTGGTGGGATGGAGTATGAGTCCATTTAGGACTAGGATTCCTGTTGGGCTGGTTTAAGGGGCTCCCCCTGCCCCTTGTGTGCGCCCCACCCTGCCCTTGTGCGCCCCCATTGCCTCCCTTGAGCCCTAGCCGCACCACCCCTCCTCCTCCCCCTTTGGCCGTGCGCCCCCACCCCATTGCCCCATTGCTCCCCACCTCTCCACCACCTCTCCTCCACCCCCTTGCTGCCCTAGAGTAGTCTCCCCACCCCTGCACCTCGAAGATCCATCCGTTGGAGCGAGGAGCGTGGAGCGTGGAGCGAGGAGCGATCCGGGAGTAGTTTCGTTGGGTTTTCGGTCGTCGGGCGAAGGTATGGCCATGGGAAACATTGGGGTTGATCTAGGTACTGTTTTAAGGATCATAATCATGTTTTTAGATCAATTGGTGGTGCTGGAATTGAGTAGATTAGATGAAATCTAGAAGTTGAAGTTATCACGTTCTCTGTTTCGGACAGCATGAGCAGTCGACCTAGGGTTCAGTTTTTCGCCAATTTAGAGTTTGAATTTGGACGTCCGCCTGTTGAAGAAGTTGATGGTAATTTCAATACCTTTTAGTGGGTATAAAGAACGTTAAATTCCGATCAGCCGTTTGAAAGTTATGGCTGTTTTACCGAGCGTGTTAAAATCTGTGACATGATTGGAACAGATCTCGGTATTTTGTAGATTAAACAACCTTAGAGTCCGAATCAGTCTCTCCATATACTTAGAAAAAGTTAGGAAATTTCCTAAGCTACGCGAGGATGTACTCGTTTATTTGATTCAGAGTCTTAGAACCCGAGTTATGCCTTTTGGAAGGCTGCTGTCCCGGCGGGACAGAACCTCTGTTTTTGGTTATTGCGAGTAATTGGCAATGTCGGGGTAGATGAGGGTTTGCGTACTATTTTGTGGACATGATTGTGAGTGTGTGGTACCTATGTGCAGGTGGTACAACCCCGGGAGTGCCTTCTACTTCTCGCCAATCCGTCGGCCGTGGTGGAGGCAAGTGTATTGGAATGGGTAGCGGGTTGTAGTTTGTTTGATTGATTGAGATTGAAATTGGAATGTATGATATGTTCACATGACATGCTTTAAAGTTTGCCATTGATATGATGAATATGTTTATTATGTGATGATACCATGTGTTAATGTACAAGTTATCCATGATGATGCCATGTGTTAATGTACAAGTTATTCATGATGTTGGCATATTTGCATACATGGCAAGATACATGGCCTGGGCGGTGAGAAAGTCATAACTAGTCCGGGGAAGGTCGGTGAGAAAGTTATGACTATTCCGGAGAGCCAATGAGGAAGTCCTACATCGTGATTCCATCCACCGCGGTGTGGGGAAGCGAGGAGTAGGCACCCTCCATCTTCGGGATGGAAGGGGGGAGAGGGTGCACACCGACGGGTGTGTACTCAACCATACCGGTATGAGTTTCCAAGGAGATATGAGCATCGCATCGCATCGCATTGCATACATAATGATGATGATAATGATTTGTGAGCATGAATGAGATGATACACATGATGTGAGTTGTTATAGCCATGTAACTGTTTATGTTTGTACCATTGCAATATACTTGCTGAGTGATGAACTCACGCTTGTGTTTATGTTGTTTATTTTAAGTACCACAACACCGGCATGTGGGAAGGGGAAATAGCTACACATCTTCACGTAGTCCAGCCACATTTACTATTGTTTAGTCAAGTTCATAATAAGTGCCATGAACTAGGTGTTTGGAATAACTTTTGTGTGCTTGTGATCCTTAGTTGCTTAGCCATAGTTTATGGAGTGGTTGGTTTTAGTATGATTGTCTTATGTTGATGCTATATTCGTTTATATTGCTGTTTTAGATGCCTTATGTGTTGCTATGAACTGCCTTGTTATTGCTATCGCTTCAATTCATGTTAAAACAAAGGAGATGCTGCCGAAATTTCGGTTTTTAGCATGCGCGCCTTTGCTGTAATTTATGTTTAATTGTGGTATTTAGATGTTGTTTAGTCTATGTTTGGTAGCATTCGGGCACACTAGATGCCGGGGTGTTACAGGAACTTGCCCAAACCACATATCCTTGAACTGTCCAAAAAACATGGACAATTCGTGACCACTAGCTTATAAATATACCATTTTAACATATTTATAAACAAGCACCCTCGAACAGGAGACGCATAGGTTACGCAACCTAAACATGGACAATATGATGAAAATTACATAATTCAAAGATAGCAAAATTGACATTATCATAAAATTTATGTCATCTACACAATGACTCATATCCATTAATGCAAATTAATGTATAACAAAAGCAAGGACATGTCTGCTTAACTTAGCTCGATTTTCTACTTAGAAAGTCTTCTTAACTTTTTCTGTGGGTATTAAAGGAAAAGAATAAAAGTTCTTGCTCTAGCAAAGGTAGCAAGTAGCATATTGGATATTAACAAGATTAAATTGTTAAAAATAAGAAAGTACTAGTAATATGCAACAAAAGAGAAGCCATATGTCCAAAATAGCAGAATAGTTAGGAAATTAGTTCAAGCACCAATCATCTTAGTACCAACTTGACTTAGCAATCTCAAATGTAGGGACTCAATATTGATCATATTACAGCAACAATAACGACATGTAACAACTCACCAAATCAAGATCGAATTTTGTAGTGCAAAATTGAAGGGATTTGAAGAAATGCTCACCTTTTGAATAAAACCACAAAGAGGGAAAATTAATTAACAGGAATTCTCCTCAAGCTAGCTAGGGATTCAACTTTACCCTCTTAACATCCATCCTCTAAGATTTCATAATTTCTAACCCACATATTAGTTTCAACGAGAATATGTTGTGTTTCTTTGGGGGGGGCGATTTTTCTACATCTAGAATAACATAGGAGAGTTCAGCATGAGGTATAAAAACCTAACAAGACACATCACAGTCGATTCCTACATGAAAAGTTGGGAACTGATTGAGATGAACTGGTAGTGTTGTACTATTCTGTAGTAGTGATGCGCACGCGGGGGTTCCCGATCTTCTGATGAGAATGATACATCAATTTGAGGAATTGATGAACTCGTGATCTTGGCTTCCAACCAGCGAGGAAAGGAAACCGACAATCGCAATGCCACCAACGCAAGTCAATCAACCACGCTTAGACGCGATGGATTCTTATCCTTGCTAGCAATCGAGAAACTTGAAAGAACAACGTAAGGAAGCAATTTGAAATTTTGATACCAATAAAACTCACGAACATAAAGGTGAGGTTCTGTTTCTCGTGTTGGATGATCTAGTCGACACACGCAAGACGAGGAGGGACGCACAAGGGGGTCTACCAAACACAACAAAACCTAAAGAATAAAGCATGGAGGTGGCAGCCATATATAGAGGGCAGCCAGATGAGGGGCACCCAAGCTAGGGTCGGCCACCACCAAACCCTAAAGATACATGGGCCATAGGCCCAAAAAATACGGTGACGCAGCACCTTGAGTTTCTTGCCCATGATGGTTTTCTGTATATTCCTGTTGCTCCTGAATGAATCTGAACATGGGACTAGATCCATTAGAAAGCTTATCTCCTAAGCTTTCCAACGAGTGGTCGCACATCAAAAACAGTCTTTGGATGTGGCCGGGGCGTCTGTTTGAAGTCGGGCTATTGCTGGATGGCCGAGATGGATGTGGGGATGACTTGGGCTTCAAGTTGGGCTGTCCTTGGTGCGTTACAGCCTCACAAGTCTTGGACTTATGGCGCTGGACTATTGAGGAAGACTTGAAAGGATGAGCTTCTGGATTTACGCCTCCGAACATCTACGAAGTCGTGGATAAAGTAGAAACGATCGTCGTGGCAGGAATGTATGTTAGTGAATGAGGGGCAGTGGTCGTATCCATAGCGGTGATGTCCTCATCATCCTCCCTTTCTTGAATTGGAGTCATCCTTAACTCCTTGTTATGGTCCTACAAAAGCTTAGTGGCAACAGGAGGCAAAGCAACAGATAATTGCCTTGATTCTATACGCATTCGGCTTGTAGGTCGAACGGGTGGAGATCGCGCCACCCCCCACCATGGCTACTTCCCAAATCTGGTCGTCAACACGAAAACCTCCGAGGAAGAGAATACGAGTCCAATATCCCATGGCCAAGTAAGTTTTGTCTTCTTTTGCTTTCTCGGTGTCTCTCTATCATTCTGATGGTCAAAATCGTCTCATAGGGTGATGGCGCCGTGATGGCACTATGGGTGTCCCGATCTTTCGATGAGAAACACACGATCGATTTGTTAGAGTCGACTTTGACGATCCGACTACACCGTACGACGACGATGCGCCTTAGCAATCGCTAAACCAACTCCAATGGTTATTGATCTTGCCGTGGGCACGATCAACCTGAACACGGTTCAATTCCTGCAAGCAACCGAAGAACAAGCAAGAACAATAGGATAAGCAATCTGAAATTGCGGATAAAAGCTGAGCGAAACAAAGTGGAGTCTTATTGACGATCTTGACAAGGTGGCTGTCCAAAGACAACTCGCAGGATCAAGTTTGCACTTGGCTAAACTAATCAAATAAAACCCAAAACCCTAAGGAGCCGATGTCTGGCTATTTATGAGAGGTAGGGACGTGGGAAACACGTCCAAAGCGATAGGATACCAACTACAACTCTATTACAAGGCCCAAAGCCCAAGTCTTCTCGATTTGGAAAAGTGACGCCAATTGTTTTGCAGATTCCCGTCGACTCGGACGGAATTTGGGGATGGGGTCGGATCCGTTGGAAAGAGGACGTCGAAACCTTTCAAACCAGTACTCATAGACCCCAATCACCCTTGTGGATCAAAAGTTATGGTCATCTTAAGTTGGTGCTGTCCCGGAGGCCGAATCCGAGTATAACTTGTGCACCGGAAGAATTGGCTTCATGCTTGACGTTTGGGAGTCCTTCTCCTTGGTTCCTAAGGACAATAAAATCATCACGAGGATTAAATAGCATTCCATTCATAAAATTATCTGTATGCAACCCGAGGAACGCATTCACCTGGTAATTGAATTGTCGTGCCCGAGCTCGAGTAATTGGCCCTTGTATGACATTGTTGGTTTCCATTGGGTTTGTAAGTATGGCCGTATCCATGGTAGTGATGTCCTCATCATAGGGGGACGACGGATGGTGGTTCGTCTGGAGCAACTCCTGCCCCTATCGACATCATGACTGGTGCCACAGCTTCCCTGGCTCCTTCAACTTCGACCCCAACCCTCTCCTTGCCTCCAGCGCTTGCCTGAGACTGGCCCGAGGTAAATGATGCCTCGCTTGGGCTCGGGATCTTCATCGATCGGACCTGGCAGCAGCTCGCGACTGCCCGCTAAGAAGCTTCTAACATGAAAGATGAGCTAGCGATTCTCCGGGTTCAATTGGAGGCGGCCCGAGCTGAGGCGGAGAAGGCGATCATTGAGAAGGGGCAAGCTGAATCCCAGATGGAGAAGGCGATCGTCGAGAAGGGGCAAGCCGAAGCCCAGGCGGAGACCCTGCGTGCCCAAATGCAGTCAGACCCTAGGTAATACACGACGGATGCGGCTCGAGAGGCCGCTGCGTTCACACTTGGCATGTTGAAGAGTCATTACCCGGACCTCAACTATCGTTGCTTAAACGAGGGTTTCGCGGGCAACTCGGCTGTCGCCGCCAAGCACGTAGAATTCTTCAGAGATTTAGCCGCAACGTTAGTGGATATGATGGGTATGTCATTCGTGGATGTGCATGACCCACTCCCGGATCCATAGCGTGCTTAGCTTTTTGTAATGCTGTACACTTATCAAGGGTAAAGACATTGCTTGCCTAGTGTGTTTTTGTCCAGCCTTCTCCTTATCAATGAGAAAAGGGTCACATATCATAGGTGCAATTTTGCTTTAGCATCTTCACAACTCTTCTCGGGCTATCCCTTTGGTTGCTGCGCTGGGACTTATACCTGCATACTTTCTAGGAGCCTCTGTTAGGTTGAGACACCTTCGAGTAAGGACTCGAGGTGTCGGATAACAAAAAAGAGAAATGACTAAGTGCTAACCCGAAGCATGTGGTTTTTGCACACCTTTGTCGATGCTTGTTACTTAGGCTGCGTAGCATAACCGAACCCATCGGACCACGCATGGAAAGCCGACTAGAGACCTCGTTTCCTGCTGGCCGCTGGGTGTTGGATGCATGATGATCTGTTACTCGTATGCGCGCGAGATAGATTCTGCTTGTTGTCGGGCTTAGACACGGTGCTGCCTTGGTCTAGTCTGCTTACGTACCAAGTATGTGCTCAAATAAATGTAGGCAAAGAACCGTATGTCCATGGCTAGGCTAAAGGGAAAATGGAATATCAGAAAGGAAAAAATGGTACTTGAGGTTTATTGGGTTACCTGCGTCCCGATGTTTCCTTACTTGATGACCTTGGAGGTTGACTCTCGACTCTTTTGAGTGTAGCATTCGGGTAATATCCGATTCTTGGCATAACGGTTATACCGAGTGGAGAGTTAGACCTTGATAGTGCTCTCATGTGGCATGCTGACCATTAGGATCGCATTAATTTGGCATCCCCTCGTGTCCCCCACTGGTGCGGAATGCGACCGGGCGTTTCAACAGCCCAAACGTCGCGTCTTATTCGTTCCTTGTGCTATAAATAGACGGAACTTGCGATAGACTTCTTCCAACTTGCGAAGGTCTCCCTCCTTATTCTTTCGATGCTTAGGGTGCAAGAGCCTTCTTGCTTAGCTGAACATCAAGGTTTCCATGGCTTCTGACGTGTCCTCCTTTTTCTCTTCTGAAGACACTCGAGTCGACCCAACCCTTGACCCCCTGGCCGTGGTTACCCTTGTTCAGATCCTTACTCCCTTGTGTCTGGAGGATGGGATCAATTGGGATGCTTTTCGCCCAGGAGGTAGGGGAGAGAGATGAACGAGTGGGGAAGGAAATGGTTCCATGTGGGAGAGTGTTTACTGGTGTAATGCGGATTATTAGCGAGGGACATATGCACTTCTTCCTTCTCTCACTCCAGGGAACGTGAGGAGACCCGGATGGAGTTCTACTTAACTTCATCTCTCGCGTGTGACCCTAGAGACGAGGCACTTCTTCTTGCTGTTACTCCCGAGTTGATAAAGGCACATGAGGAGAATAAGGTGAAATTTCTGCTTTTGGAATTTCATCTTTTCATTGTGCTCCAAGGATTGTTGCCGCTGGAGCAGGGGAGAGTAAAGGAGATGCCTAATGGAGCCTTGCTGGATGATCTTCTTTCTTGTCGAAGCGAAGTAATGATTCCGAGAGAGAATAACAATTGTAACTATCTATTGTGTAATAACCATCCTTGATGGCATTGTCTGAATGGAATTGTACTCATCTAATTATTGCAACTTTGCTTGTCTGTAATGTTTTTCCTTGTATCTCATTGCTTGATGAAATAGAGTTAAGTATTTGTGTAGCCCCTAACCCTCGACTCAATGACCACATTGGGTGGAGGGTTGAGCTTAAGCCTAGGTGGTTTGGCGATGTAGCCCCTTAGTCTCGACTTGATGCTGGCATCGGGTCGGGACTTGAGCATACGCATTAAAGACGCATGATATAGCCCCTGAGTCTCGACTTGATGCTAGCATTGGGTCGGGACTTGAGCGTAAGTAACAAAAACGTGCAATGTAGCCCCCGAGTCTTGACCTGATGCTAGCATCGGGTTGGGACTTGAGCATAAGCATCAAAGACGCACGGTGTAGCCCCTGAGTCTCAACTTGATGGATGCATCAGGTCGGGACATGAGCGTAAACTCAAAGACGCACGATGTAGCCCCCGATCCTCGACTTGACGGACGCATCAGGTCAGGGCTTGAGCATAAGCATCGTAACTGATCGGGCGATCTGGTCGAGTCATGCATTGTCATGATTTTGGTCATGACGCTTCGTTTTTCGCATGGCTCCTCTTTATTTGTTTGACATACTGATTTACGTAGCTCGCTCATTTTTATCGCGGCATGCGAACGGGTGTTTCAATATCCCAAGCATCATGCCTCATCCGTTCTTGGTGCTATAAATAGACCGGACTCGCGTCGAGGGCTTTACTCGTTCATCCTTCTCCTCTTCTAGTTTTGGCTACTCGAGTGCAAAGACCTTCTAGCCTTAAGACCTTCCATGGCTTTCGACGCACATTCCTTGCTTTCCTCCGAAATGTCCGATCCCGTGCCCCTGGCCATGGTCTTTCTAGCCCGATCCGCCGCTTCCGCAAATGCAAAAAGTGGGATTAACTCGGACGCCCTCGCACGGGAGCTGTCGGAGGAAGATCGTCGAGCGGAGGAAGAGGCAGTTGCATATGAGGAGGAGGAAGTTACTAGCGCACTGCGCATCATAATCAACGAGGTAGGCGCTTCTCCTTCTTTCTCTGGGGCCGATGGCACGAGGGGAGAGGTGAAGCCTCTCTTGAGACTTTAACTCTTGCTCACGCTCCTTGCGCCGCTGCTACGGGAGCAGAGGGAGATAAAGGGGAGTCTCAACGGAGCCCAGCCAAAGATCCCTCGTTGCCACCGTGGAGTGTCAATTTTGAATAGCAATGGTAGATTACCTGCAATGTAACACTCATGTTATGGAAATTGAATAAAAATTTTGTACTTACCAGGACATCTTGCTTTGTTATTATGTTCTCTCATCCCCTTGCTGATGGAATGGAGTTGAACCTTTATCCGGTTATCGTCCTAACGCTTGCATTGGGCTGAGAGTAGAGCTTTTTTTATCGTAACAAAGTGACGTAGTCCCCCAAGTCTCGACCTGATGGGCGCATCGGGTCGAGAGAAGGACATAAGTGTCAAAAATACGCGCGATGTAGCCCCCGAGTCTCAACCTGATAGCTGTATCGGGTCGAGACTTGAGCATGAGCAACGCAAAAAATGCGCAATGTAGCCCCCAAGTCTCGACCTGATGGACGTGTCGGGTCTGGACTTGAGCATGAGCACCGCGAAAATGCGCGATGTAGCCCCCGAGTCTCAACCTGATGGACGCATCGGGTCAGAACTTTGAGCGTAAGCACCGCAGAAACGCGCGATGTAGCCTAGAGTCTTGACCTGATGGACACATCGAGTCGGGACTTGAGCATGAGCACCGCAAAAATGCGCGATGTAGCCCCTGAGTCTCGACCTAATGGACGCATTGGGTCGGGGCTTGAGCGTAAGAATCACTTCGACTCCTGTGTGACCTTGTTTGTCATGATGTTTTAGGCGTCGCTTTGATATTTGTGCCTCACAACGCTGTCAGCGTTTTTCACGACAGGATCCTCCCGCGAGGGAGGTTTTAGTTCGGTTTGGGGGTGTGCTTAGCGGAGACTTAACCCAATTGCTCTCTCCCTGCCGCCCCGGAGAAAATAAACAGTAGACACACTTGATTTACCCAGGTTCGGGCCCCCAAGGTGGGTAATAGCCCTACGTCCTGCCTTAAATCTTTGTTACCCTTAAAAAGAATGAGTTTCCCTCTTGGAACCTCCATCTCCCTCAACTGAACTCTGGTCGAGGGTTTCCTCTCTTCCTACGATCTAACCTTGCATTCTTTCACCACTCGCCTCCTCCCTCCCCATGCACCAAACCACCCTTATATACCCCCGGTCGGTTTGGGCAAGTGGGGGGACAAAGCTATGCCGCTGCGGGCATTAGTACTCTTCTCGCCACAACCGTGGCCCAGCTGGCATGGTATCCCCGGCAGCTGGCTGCTTTACGGGAGGAGAAGGAGAAAACCGAGGTGGCGTTGGCTCGAGAGAACACCGCCTCGCTTGCCCCGGCCCGGGTGGCCTTGGCGATGCGGGACAGGACTGCGGTGGAGCATCGCCGGGTGCTCCACAACGTCACCGTCATGCTCCGCGACGCTTACGGAATCATGAGGGAAAGCTTGGCGCCCCTTGGCGTGGTTCTTGCACCTCCGCAGGAGCCCACCGCCCCGCAGTACGCTGCGGGGGTGAATCGGGCTGCGGAGGCCCTCCAGAATCTGCCCACTACCCTCGCTGAGCATTCGGCCATCGAGGGGCGAGCAGTGGCCATCGGGGCAGCCTCCTATGTGCTGTCATGCTGTGCCAGCCGTGACGCCTCCTTCAATGCCATGGCAACGGTGGGGGGCATCGAAGGAGATGAGGCGGAGGCACAAACACGCGTGCAGGAGGCTGTGGAGTTCGTCGCTGGGCTGATGCAGGTCCAGCCCCCGGCGGGCCTCGCCCCGGCAGCCGGAGACGCCCGGGAGGATGAGGGGGCAAACGACGGGGACGCAGCAGCAAACGGCGCCGACAACCAGTAGCCTTTCCAAGGCTACTGGCTTAGTCCTCTTTTGTTTCTTCTTTTCTTTTGTAGTCTGTAACCATGAAATTTATTAGTACTTTTGGGTACCATCTAAAGTATTTCATGTTACCTTCTTATTTGCCAACTGTGCTTGCGCATATCACCTAATTTCGATGAAGGGCGACCAGTTCCAGATCTACTTGACGAAGTTGAATTCGTTCGCCGAAATATACCGGAGATACCTTGTCGTCTTAGCGGAATGGCTTGCTGCAAACAAAGCCACCCATTAGGTAGCGCCCATAAGGGATGCCTTCCCAAAAGTTTGGGATTTTGGGCACGGAGCCGCCACAACTTCTTTCCTTCGCATGCACTTTCTTCTGAGGGGACTTAGACTTTTTTGTGTTTCAGATTTAGGCTTCCCAGGGCTGTGTGAAAGGAAACGGGGGAGCCAGGGACGGGGTACTTAGCGATGTCGGTGGAGTTGGCCATCTTACGAGATCGGGCCAAGCGCAACCCCTGGTCGCCCGACCTTGTACGACTTAGGCGCCGGAAGCAACCATTCTTCACAAAAAGGAGATCTCGTGCCAAGTCCCCGCGCGTGGTATGCTATGGTTCTAAGGTTAACTGGTCTTACGCTCTAAGTGACCTAGAATTACGCTTCGCGGGGCTGCGTGTAAGGAAACGGGGGAGCCAGGGGCGGGGGACTTAACGGTGTCGGCGGAGCTGGCCATCTTACGAGACTGGGCCGCGCGCAACCCCTGATCGCTCGACCTTGTACGACTTAGGCATCGGAAGTCACCGTTTGTCAAGCAGGGAATAGCCAATGCAGCCCAGAACCAGAGGCGACCACAGCAACAAAAATCCTTCTTGGTATGTGCAGGAAAGCAATGGAAAGATCAAGGTAAAGATACTTTTGAAACAAAACACTTCCCTGCTGGACGACAGTCGCTGAAAGGGTTGGCCTTCGACCGCCAAGTATTTACATGTTTAGGGGTAGAATTTCCGCAGCAACTCGATGTTCTGGGAGTTCGCCAGCTCTTGGCCTTCTTCTGTCGCCAACCGAATGGCGCCTGGTCGCGACACTGAGACTACCCTGAAGGGCCCCTCCCAGCTGGGAGACAATTTGTTGCGACCGGCGTGTGTTTGAATTCTTTGCAGCACCAGGTCTCCCACCACCAATGTCCTCTTGCTCACACGAGAGGCGTGGTAGCGCTGGAGGCTTTGTTGATACCAGGCGGCTTGAGGTGTGGGAAGAGTGACCGTGCCCCTTCGAGGGGGAAGTCCCGTCGGTCGGAGACCGATCGAATGCCCCCACTCGAAGCTGGGCCGCCTCCACAAGGCGGACCACATCCCGGAGCCAGGGTGCAGTGGGGTTGTCTCCGGCGAGCTCCACAGGCAGATGATTCTGTAGGAGATGCTCCACGCGCAAGTTCTGGGCTGGGGGGCCTCTTCCCACGCCAGTCGACGACGAACTGGGGGCTCGACGGCCCCTCGAGAGGCCTCGGCACCCCCGGTAGGAAGTGGTGTAGAATCACCCTTCGCTCGGGGAGAGCGAGGGGATGTTACCGGAGCGTTGACAGGTCCGGCCGCCGGTGCTGGTGTTGTACGTGAACCCGCCATCCTCCTGACGGACGGATCTTTGACAAAGTTCACCGAAAATGGCTGGAGTTAGACCGGGGTAAGCCAACCGCGCACCCCTACCTGGCGCGCCCCTGTCGGCATTTTTCACGACAGGATCCTCCCGCGAGGGAGGTTTTAGTTCGGTTTGGGGGTGTGCTTAGTGGAGACTTAACCCGATCGCTCTCTCCCTGCCGTCCCGGAGAAGATAAATAGTAGACACACTTGATTTACATAGGTTCGGGCCCCCAAGGTGGGTAATAGCCCTACATACTGCCTTAAATCTTTGTTACCCTTAAAAAGAATGAGTTTCCCTCTTGGAACCTCCGTCTCCCTCAACCGGACTCTGGTCGAGAGTTTCCTCTCTTCCTACGATCTAACCTTGCGTTCTTTCACCACTTGCCTCCTCCCTCCCCATGCACCAAACCGCCCTTATATACCCCCGGTCGGTTTGGGCAAGTGGGGGGGACAAAGCTATGCCGCTGCGGAGCTCATTAATTACATTTCATTAATGCCATCCCATCTTGGGGCCTCCTTCTTTGTACCAATACAGCACGAGCCGACAGGGCTGTGCGCTTCCCATGACGGGTTAAACGTGGTACATCAAAGAAAGGGTATGCCACCATGCCCCGCATTGAATGCCCTGACACCATGCCCCATGGGAGGCTTCTGGGAGAAGCCTTCTTCAGCTTTACGTCCCGTGATGCCACGTGGGCCTCCTCGCCCCACGAGGAGGGCTTGGGAGCGCTGGTCGCCACGTAGCCACGTGGGCCTCCTCACCCCGCGAGGAGGGCTTGGGAGCGCTGGTCGCCACGTAGCCACGTGGGCCTCCTCGCCCCGCGAGGAGGGCTTGAGAGCGCTGGTCGCCACGTCGCCCCGCGAGGAGGGCTTGGGAGTGCTGGTCACCACGTAGCCACGTGGGCCTCCTCGCCCCACGAGGAGGCCTTGGGAGCGCTGGTCGCCACGTAGCCACGTGGGCCTCCTCGCCCCGCGAGGAAGGCTTTTGGCGAAGAGCCACCCGCCAGATGGGGCCCTACACACCCTTTTTTAAGGGCGGAGAGAGTACCCCGGTGTAGAATACACCGACAACTACTTCCTGTTCTTTCTAGGAATTTGGAACGGCTTGATGTGATGCGGTCGCAGGGTTATAAATAGACGAGTCTCGTTGTTCCCTTGCCATCAGTCTTCCTTCGACACTTCACTCTCTTCCTTCTGCACTCGTAGTACTAGCGCACTTATGACTACCCCTCCACCTTGCTCCCCTCCCATCATCCTCATTTCGTCGGACGACGATGATGAGATCGACTGGGATGCTCTCGAATGGGAGGCAGAGGAGGAGGCCAGGGAGGAGGAGACGAGGGTGTGGGCGAAAGGGGAGGCCGCTGGCGGGCAATGGGTCCCTAGCGGCTCGAGGACCTCAATGGAAGGAATGCCCTCGCCACCGCCAGAGAAGAGGAGGAAACTTGACACCGCCCCCGCCCGGAGCTTTTTCTCTTGCGCGGTGGGGGAATACCGCGGCCGTCGCCGATGGACCGGGGGAAGGGGAAGATGCTCAGGACAACAATGTCCCTTCCCCCATCGGCAGCTTGGATTCCACTGGTGCCTTGAGGCCCGGGCCAATTAGGCTACCGTTTTTGTCATCTGCACGCGACCAGGTTCTTGTTGGCCCATCCCAAGGACGTAGAAGGATCACGAGGATATTCTTGTCTTCCTTTGAGTCCCCGTAGGTGAAGGGCAGGCGTGGCGATGGCCCGAATCGGAGCAAGAGCTCGTAGGGCATCCACCCTGTACTTTTTTTAAAAATATTTTGTTAATGTAAACTAAATTATGAAAGTTAAAGGAGTTCACCTGATGCGTGTTTTTTCTGAGTTTACGTATGAAACTTTCTGAGCTAATCGATGTTCTAAGAATTTCTTAGCATTGTTCCGTCGAGTGTAGATAGTCGTATGAATCCTGGTCGAGTTGTTTCAATGATCCGATAGGGACCTTCCCACTTAGGTGATAGCTTATTGTGGTTATCGTGCTTCTGCGTATTTCATAGTACTAAGTCTCCTGCTGTGAGCACTCTTTCAAGGATCCTTAGACTATGATATTTGTGTAACGCTTGCTGGTACATGGTTGCTCGAAGGGCAGCTCGATCTTGATATTACTTGAGTAGGTTTACATCATCCGCCCGTGTATGCTCTTGTCCCTCTTCTAAGTAGTTCTCCACTCTTGGTGATCTATACGTTAACTCAGTTGGGGGTACGGCTTTAGCTACGTAGACCAAGAAAAACGGTGTTTCACCGGTGGCCCGACTAGCCGAGGTTCGAATGGCCCATAGCACTAAGGGTAGTTCCTTCGCCCACCAAGTCGAGTAGGTCTTGAGCCTATCGAACACACGAGCCTTGAGTCCCTGTAGGACGAGACCATTGGCCCGTTCGACCTGGCCATTACTTTGTGGATGAGCAATTGAAGCGAACCAGAGTTTGATTCCTAGCTCTTCGCAAAAGACCGTAAAGGCATTTCTCTTGAACTGGGAACCGTTATCTATTATTACTCGATTTGCGATGCCAAATTGGGTAACTATGCTCCTCATGAACTTCTTGGCCGCTTCTACGGTGATGTTCCTAACAGGTTCGGCTTCGATCCACTTGGTGAATGTATCGATGGCCACGAACAAGAACTTGTAACCTCCTTGGGCTCTTGGGAAAGGTCCCAAGATGTCCAAGCCCCAGGCGGAGAAAGGCCAAGATAGAGGAATAGTTTGCAGTGCTTGGGCTGGTCTGGTGGTTTGCTTGTCGAAAAATTGGCAGCTTTCGCACTTTTTTACCAGTTCGCAAGCATCCTGGAGGGCAATTGGCCAATAGAACCTTTGTCGAAAGGCCTTTCCGACTAGGGTGCGATAGGACACATGATTGCCATAGAAGCCTCCATGGATATTGAGCAATATTTTATTGCACTCTTCCTGAGTGATGCATTTCATTAAGATTCTGTTACTCCCCTTTCGGTAGGGCTTGCCATTTACCAATGTGTACAGCCTGGACATACGAGCAATTTTCTCAGCTGAAGCATCATTGTTAGGGATCTCTTGACCTTTGAGGTAGGCTTGGAATGGGGTCATCCAAGTCGGCTCGCGTTCGAGTAGTGCAGCTTCCGCATCTGCATGTTCCGCCTCGCTGACTCGACTAGGCTGCTGGTCTAGTTGGGCGGCTGCTATCTCCTGTTTGGGGAGGCAGAAGGTTTGAGGAGCTTCTCTACGAAGACCCCTAATGGAGCAGGCGATCGGGACGAAGCGAGCCTGGCAAGTTCATCGGCTGTGGAGTTATCACCCCGTCGGATGTGTTTCACCTCCAAGCCCTCGAACTTGTCCTCTAGCTTCCAAACCTCACTTAGGTATGCCGCCATGTTATCATCCGTACACTGGTAATCTTTTTGCACTTGGTTCACAACTAATTGTGAATCCCCTTTCACGAGTAGTCATTTTATTACAAGCGAAATGGCTATCTGAAGCCCATTGACCAATCCCTCGTAATATGCAATATTATTTGAAGCTTGAAAATCGAGTTGGATGACATACCTAAGTTCCTCACCTATTAGAGATTTGAACAAGATACCAGAGCCTGCGCCTTGTAGGCTGAGCGAGCCATCGAAGAACATCATCTAGTAGTCACCGGATGTTTCAGGCTTCTTCTCCTCGACGTGTGTCCATTCTGCCACGAAGTCCACTAGGATTCCTGATTTGATGCTGGTTCTTGAAGCGAAGTCAACCTGAAACTCATTGAGCTCGACAGCCCATTGGCCTACTCGTCAAGTGGATTCTCGGTTTTGGATTACTTCCTTGAGCGGAAAAGTCGTCACCACGATGATTTTGTGCGCTTGGAAGTAGTGCCACAATTTTTTGGACATCATCAAGACTGCATAAAGCATCTTCTGGATCTGGGGATATCGAAGCTTTGCGTCGTGCAGAACTTTGCTCACATAGTAGACTAGCCTTTGTATTTCATCTTTTTGTTGGGGTCATCCCGCTCGACTACTAAGATAGTGCTTACTACTTGGGGAGTTGTTGCAGCCTCTTTAGTCCACTTGAACTTTTCTTTTTTTTAGCAGTTGGAAGAAAGGGAGCCCTCGTTCGCCCATCCGAGAGATGAATCAGCTGAGAGCTGCAATGCAACCTGTGAGCTTTTGTAGTTCTCTTAGTGTCCGCGGTGAGCGCATCTGGTCGATGGCCTCGATCTTGCATGGCTTGGCATCGATGCCTCGACTAGGTACCAGGAACCCGAGAAGCTTTCCAGACGGGACACCGAACGTGCACTTTTTGGGATTTAGCATCATTCGATACATCCTGAGATTGTCGAATGTTTCTTGGAGGTCCTCTACCAGCGAGTTTTTGGTTTGAGACTTGACTACAATGTCATCGACATAAGCTTTAACATTGCGCCTGATCTGGGATTTCAGACAATTTTGTATACATCGTTGATATGTAGCCCCGGTGAATTTAAGTCTGAAGGGCATCTTTACATAGCAGAAAACACCCAACGGGGTGATAAAAGAAGTCTTTTCCTCATCCTCTGTGGACATGCTAATTTGGTGATACCCCGAATAGGAATATATGAAACTTAGCAATTCACAACCCGCCATCAAATCTACAATCTAATCGATGCAGGGGAGAGGGAAAGGATCCTTGGGACATTATTTATTGAGGTCGGTGTACTCGATGCACATCCTCCACTTGCCGTTGGGCTTCTTGACGAGGACGGGGTTAGCCAGCCACGTAGGATGCCAAACTTCCCGGATGAAACCGGCTTGATGCTAGGGTCCACTGCCAGTCGATGCTTGATCACCTCCCTAGGAACTTCAGGCATGTCGGACGGTTGCCAGGCAAAAACATCGCGGTTTGCCTGGAGGAAGGTGGCGAGCTCGAGTTCCTATTTGGGGCTGAGGTTGGCGCCCACCTTGACCGTCTTGGAAGGCTCTGCTGCGTCCAAGGGAATGGCCTTGATTTCCCCGCCGTCTTTTCTACCGGGCTTGCTGTCGATGTTGTTGACCGATGGAGCGTGGCGGTACTCTGGTGCTTCTGGCACTTGTCTGGACTGACGGGGTTGCTAGGGTGAACCTCTTCGACCATCTCTAAGCTCTTCTTGTCGCACCTTATCGTAGACGTCACCCTTTATGGTGAGGATTCCCTTGGGCGCTCGCATTTTTATGGTCTGGTAAGCGTAATGTACCACTACCATGAATTTTGCCAGCATGGGCCGACCCATGATCAAGTTGTATGCGGTTTGAAAGTCCGCAACGTCAAAGAGGAGCTCTTCGGTATGGAAATTTTCCGGTGTGCCAAACGTGATTGGTAGCTCGATCTGCCCAAGCAGTATTGACGACGAGTGTGGAGTTATGTAACACCCCAATTTTTGCTTTTCATGTATTTAAAAGGTATTTTGCACTTTTGAGAATTTTTTTGGGATTTATTTGGATTTAATTTGAATTTATTCCCTTTAGAGATAATTAAATAATTAAAAGTTTTAAATAAAATTTTATTGGAAATATTTTATTTAAGTCCAAAATGTCTCAGTATTTTCCAGAATTTTTCTAGAATTTTTGTGAGTATTTTGCTATTTTTCTCGATTTATTTGAATTTCTAGAATTATTTTAAATATTAAAAGGCTGAAAAACCCTAATGGGTTTCACTGTTCCTCCGACCCGAGTCAGACTCGAGTCCGACCGAGTCGCGTTCGAGTCAGACCGAGCTGAACACAAATCCTAACCCACGCAACCATTCGATCTCGATCCAACGGCCGATGTTGCGCCACGTCACCTCGACCGGATCCGGTCCCGTGCAGAATTCATTTTGAAAATGCATGAAACAACTAAGAAAACATAGAAAAGATGACTGAAAAGTATAGACTTGCTGATAGCCAGGGTAGGAAACATTTATCCTTTGAACCAGGTGATCTTGTTTGGTTGCATTTGAGAAAAGATAGGTTTCCAGATTTGAGAAAGTCCAAACTAATGCCTCGAGCTGATGGTCGTTTTAAAATACTTGAAAAGATTAATGATAATGCCTATAAACTTGAGTTGCCTGCAGACTTTGGGGTTAGTCTCACTTTTAACATTTCAGATTTAAAACTGTACGTGGAAGAAGAGGATGAGCTTGAGTCGAGGCCAAAGGGGGGATTTCCCGGCCCATGAGGAGGAGGAGGGCTGCATGAATCCTGTCATGCACCCTCAACCCTCTTGTGCGACCCCCCTTGGAAACCCTAGCCGTCCCTCCCCTCCCTCTCCTCTCTAGCCGCCCCCCTCTCCACCTTCCCCCTTGCGCCACCACCCCTCTCTACCCTCTTTGCTACCCTAGGGGAGCTCCTCACCTCGCCATCCTGCTGTTCTCTCCATCGGAAGGCTCCGCGATGAGGAGATCCGACGATTTCGGCGCGAGGAAGACGATCGGGGAAACCGAGACAAGAGGATTCGGCGTTCGTCGTTCGTCGGGCAAAGGTATGGCTATGGGTGATCTTTGGGGATGGTCTAGGTGCTATGCTAGAGGGTGTTTTGGTGTTTTTAGATCGAAAGGTGGTGCTATGATTGGATAGATTTGATGAAAACTAGAGATTTCTTAGTGTTCTGCTTCGGGCAAATTGGGCACACGATCTAGGGTTTGAGTTTTCGCATTTTTAGATTCGGATTTTGGTCGTTCGCCTATTGAGAAAGTTGTAGATAACTTCAATACCTTTAATTGGACAACAAGAACATCCAATTCTGCCTAGCCATTTGAAATTTATGATCGTTTTACTGAACGTGTTCAAATCTGTGACGTAATTGGGACAGAACGTAATGTTTTGTAGATTAGACAATTTTAGAGGCCGAATCAGCTTTTCCCAATACTTAGAGAAAGATAGGAAATTTCCTAAGCTTCGCAATGATGTACTCGTTTAATTAATTTGTAGAACTAGAACTCAAGTTATGCTAGTTTGAAGCCCGCTATCCTTGGGGACAGATTCTCTGTTTTTCGGCTTTGGGAGTAGTTTGCGAAGTCGGGGTAGATGAGCGATGGTGTACTGTTTTGTGGGCACGTTTTGAGTGTGTGGTATCTATGGGCAGGAAGTGTGACCCCAGGAGTGGCCTCTTCCTCTCGCCAATCCGTCGCCCGCGGTTAAGGCAAGTGTATTGGAATGGGTAGTGTGTTGTATGTTGCTTGTCTTGATTAGATGCAAATTGTTTTCATGATATGCTATCTTGCCATGATTAGTGTTTGCCCATGATATGGTGAAAATGGTAGGTTATGATGCTATGCAATGATTAATTGTTTATGTTTATGGCATATGTTGCATACATGGCATGAAAACTGGCCCGGTCGGTGAGAACGTCATAACTAGTCCGGTAAGGTCGGTGAGAAAGCTATGACTAATTCTGAGTGCCATTGATTAAGACCTACCTCGTGATTCCATCCACGTGGTGAGTGGAAGCGAGAAGTAGGCACCCTCCATCTACGGGATGGAAGGGGAAAGAGGGTGCACGCCGACGGGTGTGCACTCGGTAATACCGGTATGTGCTTCGAGGAGACATGTGCATTGCATTGCATTGCATTGCATACATGATGTTTACAATGAAATGTGTACAATGAGATTGAGATATGGTTATGATGTTGTATATGAAATTATGACTCGATCATGATGTTAAGTATGGTATGTATTGATGTTGGCATTGATTTGTTCTTCATGATCCATTGCAATATACTTGCTATCAGAACTCACGTTTGTGTTTTATGTTATTTTTAGGTACCATGAAAACGGCATGCGGGAAAGGGCATTAGTTGCACCCCTACACGTAGCTTCACACTTTTATACAATATAATCATTTGGAGTCATAATAATAAGAGTAGTGCCATGAAACTTGGTGTATGGCTTGGTTTTGATCTTAAGTTTATCGTTTGATTTGTTATAATTTGTGAAATGGTTGAATTCCATATGTTAGCCATAAGTGTTGTTATTTCAATTGTTATCGCTGTTTTTCGTTGTCTCTTATCATGCTATATCCTGCCTTGTTATCACTGTTACTTTAATTCATGGAAAAACAAAGGAGATGCTGCCGAAATTTTCGGTTTTAGCATTTGCACCTTTGCTGTAATTTATCTTTATTTGTGGTATTTAGATGTTGTTTAGGCTACGTTTGGTAACATTCAGGCATACTAGATGTCGGGGTATTACACGATATGACGGAGGAGGAGACCGCCAAGGTAGTCAGGGCTGAGGTCACTCAATTTTTTAAACTCAGGTCACCAAAGAAGAAGGTTCAGCCTGGTACAGAAGATTTTCTAAAAGGCCTCGGGACAACTAAAGTTTTGAAGGATTCGAAGGAAAAACATCGTGTCTCTGACTACAAACGCACACTGGTCAAGGCAAGCAGCAAGAAGGCGTCATCAGTTACCATTGAGTACGTGTTTTCGTACCGCCTCGTTCTAATCCTTTTCCATAACACGATGTCAGTTACCTATGTTGACATATATATGTACAGCTTTTATTGGATTCTTCTTATTATCGAGCTATATCATAGCATGATCACAATTATGGACTCGAGGAGAAAACCAGTTGAATGTTTTCAAAACTTGATCGACATCCTAAACCGGTATTCTTGTTCCTTTCATCATTTTGCTAGTTCTACTTCATTTAAAACAAATTCTAATCCCCCGGTTGTGAGACCCCGGATCAGCTATCCGAAATATCCTGTGTATTTCTGTACTAGTCCCAGATCAGTAGCTAGTACACACAGTCAACAGTGATACGTCATTGCCAGGCATAACAAAATTGTAACATAAGTATAAAGTATTAGCCACATTGCTACTTATTACAATACTTGGTCACGAGACCGGAGACACGACAACGGAAACGGAAACGACAAAAAGCGAAAACCAAAAACACCATAGGCGACGACAAGGCACGCGACTAGTTTTCTTGGCGATCTTCCTCATACTCCCCGACGTAGAACTCACCGTCTTCAACGGCGTCCTGATAGTTTTCTGATGACAACGGGGTATGTAGCATGTGAGTACAAAAGTACTCAGCAAGTCTAGGAAATTATGCATATGTGGGGCTTTCCAAGCAAGCTCTATCCGCCACAAGTTTAAAAGATAAAGGTTATCCACACCTGACTCTATCCGTCATGACATAAAACAGGTTCCATCTACCTGGTTGGCTCAATCCGCCAATTCAACATCCGAGAGTTCTAACCAGTCCCGAATCCCAAAATTTCATTTTATTGTCAAAACCAAAACCAAAGTATACCAGTATGAAAGCATTCTTTGCTTTGCCCTTGACCGCAGGCACGGCTATTCGAATAGTTTTAACTCTTCAGAGGTGTACAACTTTACCCACAAGACATGATCATCTCTTATTGCCTCTGGATTAACACACTTCCTTTGGTGTGCTGGCAGAGAGATCATGACAAGGCCTTTACAATGTATACGCCTAACCCGACTCACCCGCTGAGGTTTCACCGCTGTTAGGGTTCTATCTACCGATGTAAGCCCTCTTGCGCCGTGTGGGGAGTACAACTTGCCTCTATCTGGGACCCACATTCCACCAACTGGCGAGTCTAAGTTAGGTTTTTACAAATTATTTAGCCAGGTCGTACCATGTTAGACATGTGGTAGTACGGTTATACTTAGAATGGACAGTCATAAGCGTCGGTCCTTAATTGACTTGGGGCGGTACTTGCACAAAGTAAACTAGTGCTCAATCCGCACTCACCCAACGTTTCAATCCGCCCAAGTCTAAATCCTTTTTTCCTTTTCTTTTTATTTTGGAAAAATAGTACCAAAATCTTTATAATCATTTCCAAATCACACTTTAAATCATAATTTTTGTATAATCCCACCCATAGGTCATTTTCATCAAGGTTGGCCCTAAGCAATTCTATCGTATTATTCAACAAAGGTCACCATATAAGGAAAACACGGCATAGCAAAAGTCCTAGGGTTACAAGTAAGCATGGATGACAATAATCAAGGAGGTAATCGCAATTTGGATTAACTAATCATCTATATATGACATACGATGATAAACATAGCCATGCAAGTTTATAAAACATGTTAAAACATTTGCAAACATAGGATCAAAATGCGTCAAGGGACTTGCCTTCGGTCGCAGCGAGGGAGTCGAAACCTTGGAGTTCGGCAATGGTCGGCGGGCTCTGACGGCCTCTGGCCACAAGAAACAAGACAACAAATAAATACCAAGAAAATAAATAAAATCCAAAAAATTATAAAAGTAGTACTGGCAGGAAGGTATTGATTTTAGATGAATTTAGGAATTTGAACGGAGTCAAACGGAGTTCGGACGGAAAAGATATGAGCTTCCGAAGTACGAAAATCCTAGAAAATCGAAAACGAGGGAATATTCCTAGAATATTCCCTTTTCTTTATTTTTCTGATTTTTGGAATTGTTTGGCTCTATGGCTTGTGGGGTCCTCATGTCATGGAGAGGGGAGGTTCTTCTCCAAGGAGCAAGAACAGGGGAGCCAAGCTGCGTGGGGCGCAGGTTTTCTTGATCTAGCGACCGGACGAGTTGGAGATGCAAAGAATGAGTGCTACCACCGGGAAGAGGGTTCTAATACGGATCAATGAGAGGAGGAAGCACGCGAAACGGATTAAAAACGGCCGATTTATTGCCATAATGGCCATTTTCGGTTTTGGAAAGATTGAACCGTTTCCGGCGCAATCCCGGGCTAATGATGGTGGGGAATGGAAAGAGCTCGTCGCTACGGATTCAACGGACCCGGCCGTTCGCGATTTGGACCATTATTGCAAGAGTTATGAAGGTTTGAATGGATGGAGGCATGTATGGAAAGCTCCATGGGAGCTCTCTGGAAATTCCAATCGTGAGGTAGAAGATGACCCTGTAGCACATGCCACGTGGCGCTCTAGGATTGGCCAAGGTTTACGCGAAAGTGACGCCCTAGAGAAAAATTAGCAAAAACAGTCTAAAAATTCTAGAAAAATTCCTAGAACCATTTTGGAATATTTGGAACCTAATGAAATTGGTTACGCGGAATTTGGATGAAATTTGTGGATTTGAATATCCTGGAGCGAATAGCGGGCATTAAACAAAAGCCGCACGAGATAAAATACCAGAGAGCCTAAAAAATCTTGAGAAAATTCCCAAAATGTTTTTAGAATATTTGGGACCTAATACAATAGGTTCCATGATTTTTGGAGCATTTTTGGACTCGGGTGAAATTTCGGGTACTTGCGAGAACCGGGAAGGGAATTGAATTCCGATTTTTGATGGAAAGGAATGCCAGGTTGAAGTAAACACCAAGGAAACACCAAATTTTGAATTTACATTAATTTAAATTAGATTTTTCCAGAAAGCGAAACTGAGGATGTTACAAACCTACCCCCCTTAGAGAGAATCTCATCCCCGAGATTCGGACGGAGAAAGAAAAAGATCGGGAAACTCTGCTCGAAGATCTTCTTCTCGTTCCCAGATAGCTTCCTTCTCTGAATGATTACTCCACTGAAACTTGCAGAATTTGATCACATGGCTTCAGGTTCGACGCTCGGCTTCATCCAAAATCTTGACTGGATACTCTGGATAAGACAGGTCTTCTTTCAATTCCATCTCTTTAAAAGGCATCTGATGCTCGGGTATTCTGAGACATTTCTTCAACTGAGAAACATGAAAGACATCATGTACTCCTGACAGCTGTGGAGGTAGCTCCAGCTTGTATGCGACTTCTCCTCTTCTGGCAATCACTGGGAATGGACCAATATAGCGGGGCGCTAACTTCCCACTAACTCGGAATCGGCGCATTCCCTTCAGAGATGAAACTTTTAGATACACATGATCACCAGGTGCAAAGCTTAATTCACGTCGACGATTATCAGCATAGCCTTTTTGTCTCGACTGAGCTGTCTTCAGATTCTCATGAACCACCTTAACCTGTTCTTCGGCTTCCTTCAGAATGTCAGGTCCAATTATCTGTCCACCTTCGATTTCCTTCCAATATAAGGGTGTTCGGCACTTTCTCCCATACAAAGCCTCAAAAGGTGCCATCTTCAGACTTTACTGATAACTATTGTTATACGAAAACTCGGCATAAGGCAAATTTTGATCCCACGAACCTTTATATGTTAAAGCACAACCTCTCAGCATATCTTCCAATATTTGATTTATTCTTTCCGTCTGTCCATCTGTCTGAGGGTTGTACGCAGTGCTAAAGTTCAAATTCGTACCTAACACCTCATGTAACTTCTGCCAAAACCTCGAGGTAAATTGAGAACCTCGATCCGACACAATCTTCTAGGGCACACCGTGCAAACACACAATCTTGGCCATATCCAATTTTGCAAGCTTATCACCCAAATAGGTGGTCTTCACAGGGATAAAGTGAGCTACTTTTGTTAATCTGTCCACAATGACCCAAATCGAATCATACCCGGATTTGGTTTTGGGTCATCCAATGATAAAATCCATTCCAATTTCTTTCCATTTCCAAACTGGTACTTGCAAAGGTTGCAACAAACCGGCTGGTCTTTGATGTTCTGCCTTCACCAACTGGCAAACATCACAACGAGCTACACAATCAGCCACTTCTTTCTTCATTTTGGACCACCAATATTTTTCCTTTAAGTTTGAGTACATCTTCATACTCCCTGGATGAATTGAATACATAGAATCATGAGCCTCGTTCAACACTATATCCTTGATTTCCTTTTGGTTAGGGACTACTATCCGTTTCCCGAACCACACAGTACCTTTCTCATCCTCAGAAAATCCAGGATGTTTTCCTTTCTTTAACTCTTCCTTGAGGTTTGCAATATCCTTATCCTTCCTTTGAGCCTCACGGATCTGCTCTTCTAAGGTTGATTGCACTTCTATATTGAAAATGCAGCCTTCATTCACCAATTCCAAGTTAAGGCGTTGGAATTCTTCATGAAGCGCTGGTTGATTTTCCTGTACCATAACATTGTTGCAGTAGCTCTTCCTGCTCAATGCATCCGCAACAACATTAGCCTTTCCAGGGTGGTAATGGATTCCGATATTATAATCTTTCACCAATTCCAACCACCTTCTCTGCCTCAAATTGAGATCTGACTGGGTGAAAATATACTTCAGACTTTTGTGGTCCGTATAAATTTCACATCTATTTCCGATCAAATAATGCCTCCAAATCTTGAGTGCGTGCACAACTGCGGCTAACTCCAAGTCATGAGTTGGGTAGTTTTCTTCATGAGGTCGCAGTTGTCTCAAAGCATATGATATCACCTTGCCTTCTTGCATCAAAACACAGCCAACTCCTTGTTTTGAGGCATCACAATAAACTTCAAAATCCTTATGAATATCCAGCAGGACAAGTACTGGTGCTGAAGTTAACCTCTTCTTCAGTTCCTGAAAACTCTGTTCACAAGATTTTGTCCATTCAAACTTCTTCTCCTTCTTCAGAAGCTGCGTGAGAGGTCTTGCAATCCTTGAGAATCCTTCAATGAATCGCCGATAATAACCAGCTAATCCTAGAAAACTTATGATGTCTGGGACTGACTTGGGTTGCGTCCAATCCAAAACATCCTTCACTTTCGCCAGATCCACTACTCCTCCTCCAGCAGAAATGATATGACCCAGGAAAGAAACTTCCTTCAACCAAAAGTCACAGTTACTGTATTTAGCATAAAGCTGATGCTGCCTTAACTTTTCCAAAACTATCCTCAGATGATCTTTATGTTCTTGTCGACTCTTGGAATAAACAAGAATGTCGTCAATGAAGACTACAACAAACTTGTCTAAATATTCCATGAACACCTTATTCATCAAGTTCATGAAATAGGATGGGGGCATTGGTTAATTCAAAGGACATCACTGTAAACTCGTACAATCCATATCGGGTAGTGAAGGCTGTCTTCGGAATATCTTCTTTCCTTATCTTAAGCTGATGATATCCCGACCTTAAATCTATCTTGGAGAACACTTGGGCTCCTTTTAACTGGTCAAACAAATCATCTATCCGAGGCAACAGATACTTGTTCTTTATTGTAACCTCATTCAGTGACCTGTAGTCTATGCACATCCTTAGACTACCATCCTTCTTTGTGACGAAGATTACTGGCGATCCCCAAGGCGACGAACTGGGCCTGATGAACCCTTTCTCTTGTAGTTCTTCAATCTGTTTCTTCATCTCGACTAATTCATTGGCAGGTAACCAGTAGGGTCTTTCGAAATCGGAGCTGTACCTGGTACAAGCTCGATTACGAACTCAACATCCCGGTCTGGTGGCATACTAGGCAAATCCTCTGGGAACACATCCGGGTACTCACTGACTATCGGCACATTTTCCAAAGACGTCCCCTTCAGACAGTTCAGGGTACTACCCCCCTTAGAGGCAAGATTGGACAAGAATTCTACTCGAATTCCCTTAGGGCTGGTAACAGAAATGGATCTACTAGCACAATCTATCTGATCCTTGTACTTGGTTAACCAATCCATTCCAAGGATTGCTTCTATACCCTTAGTATCCAATAATATTAAGTTCGCTAGGAACTTTACCCCTTGTATAATAATATCCATTTTCGGGCAAACAGCAGTTGTTTTTAATTCTTTACTAGGGGATTGAACTAATAAAGGGTTCCTTAATTGAACTATATCCCAATCATGCTTTTTAACCAAGTACTCTGATATGAAGGAATGCGTTGCACCAGAATCAAACAGAACTGAAGCAGGTACTGAGTTAACGAAAAACTTACCATAGACCACGTTTGGTGCCTCTTGAGCCTCCTCAGCCGTAATATGATTCACGCGCCCTCTTCCAGCAGTCCTCGGTGTACGCGGGGTCTACGGCGTACCTCTTCCTTGCGCTGGTGCGGGAGCACGGGTTGGCATAGATACCAGGTTGAACCTGACTGGGGTGACCGGCTGACGCTTCTGAGGATAGTTGCTAGCGTAGTGTCCCATTTCCCTGCAGTTGAAGCATTGCACTCCTGCTGTTGCGGTACTGCTCTTCTGGGCTTGGGCTCCTGCATTGCCGGCAGGGGCTTGACCAACTGGGCGAGGGGTGGACATTGGGGTCCTAGGCACGTTAGAGGTGGCTGGCCTACTGGGCTGCTGCTGGAAAGTACGGGGCCTCGAGCTGCTAGCACCTCGCTGACTCTGAAACATCATCTTTCTCTTCCTGGACTCAAAAAGCTGGCGTTGAGCATTTTCTTGGATCAACGCCTTGTTCACCATGTGTTGGAATGACGGGAAGTCGTTCGAGACCAGCTGAACCTTCAGATTAGGGTCAAGGCCCTCCATAAACCTCCAAATCTTGGCCACATCATTCGCGACATCAGCAGCCGCATAGCGGGATAGCTGGGTGAAGCGATTTAGATACTCTGATACTGAGAGATTCCCTTGTTGTAGCTTGTGGAACTCTCTCCTTTTTCATCTCCATAATTCCCTTAGGAGTATGGGTAGCCCGGAAAATATCAGTAAACTCATTCCAAGCAATGTTCTGAGCATCCTTATGAGCTGCACAATAATTTTGCCACCAGCTAGCTGATGTTCCCTTAAGCTGGTGTGAAGCAAACCGCACACTCTCTACTTCATCACACTGGGCCATGTAGAGCTTTCTCTCGACTTCCTTGAGCCAATCATCGGCTTCCAAAGGATCCACAGATCCAGCAAAAGTGGGAGGTCTAGTCCTCATGAACTCTCCAAACTTGGACTGGGGCGGTTCCGCTGCGGCTTAAGCTGGTGCAGCATGAGGCGGGTTGAGAGCGTCCTGGGCTAACGCCTGCAAAAGCTGAAGCTGCATCGCCATCATCTGCTCCAGATTCAGCGGATGAATCAGGGGTGGAGGTGGTATCGGCTCTTGCTGGGCTGCCGGTGGTTGCACATTCTCTTGCTCATGCTGCTGTTCCACATGATCTTCCTGGAACTGAACACGACCACGACCGCGACCACGGCCTCTTCCTCTGCCACGACCACGGCCTCTGCCTGGGTTCTCCATCTGAAACACGGACGACCAAAGCACAAGGAAAGAGGGAAAAGCAAAGATAAGGAACAGGGAACTACAACATCCACAACGGCAAAGGCACACAACAGAAGGAAAACCTGCAAACTCTTATTAAATCAAAATAGTTTGATAACGATGGCTGGATCACAACTGCCCAAGGCACGACCCAGACCAACACAAGCAATTATTAATCGTTCTACTCGAAGCAAAATTAAGGCCCTCCAGACCATAACATCTAGACGCTCGCGTCACTCTCGAAGACACGCGGGACAGGTCCTCCTCCTCCTCGCTCCTGCTGCGGGAAGGTGTAGCTGCTGAAGAAGGTCCTGCACCTCCAGGGACAGCCAAGAAACTCAAAGAAACCCCTAAAGGCGACTAGCGATGAACTGACTTGCGCGCGGTCTCCTGAGTCCTTAGGCCACGACGACGCTTTGCTGGCGTAGCATCCAGAGTCAATCCTCTCACAGGCAGATCCTCCGGGATTGGAACTGTTGCAACAGGATGTGCCGCCTGCACAAGAGCTGGTGGCGGAAGAGCAGCTACCTGCTGAGCCTCCTTTAGCTGGCGTATCTCCTCTCGAGCTGCTGCCAACCACTGGTACACATCCTAGAGCTCGTGCGTGGTGCTGACATACGCCTCGTCCTGGGCTCGGATGAGCGATCCCATGTGCACAATCGTCGGATCCCCTTCCGCATCTGTACTGCAGAACCTGCTGTTGTATCTCCCTTCCTCATGGCACGGAAATAGGCGGTACAGCGAGGCCTCCAGTCTGTCGCTGTAGCTACTGCCCAAATGGATGATAGCCTACCTTGCTGCATCTTGCAGCGCATCTCCCATCTTCAGCCTCTCCGACGTGAAGTAGAAAGGACGATCGTCTGCCAGACTCCGACTCCTGGCGTGCACCAAAAGCCGAACCTTCCACGTGCTGTAGCCATTGCTAGGCACGGAGGTACAGCGGTACTCAGGACGGTGGGGAAACTCAAGCTCCTGGAGCATCAAGGATAGCTCCGTGCAAAAGCCTCCAGCCAAAGCGGCAAAAGTGGTGCAAGTGGACATCTACAAATTTTGAAATAGGTTGGGATTAGTAAACAAATTTTTAACAACAGATAAGATAAGCTTAAGACACTAAGATAGGGGAGATAGAAGCAAAGAGACTTAAAATTTTATAAGTACATATTTTTATAAAAAATACTATTCCTTAAGGCTTTACCATTCTACTAGGTCACGCCCTACAGTCGTCTAGGCTCTGATACCACCGCTGTGAGACCCCGGATCAGCTATCTGAAATCTCCTGTGTATTTCTGTACTAGTCCCAGATCAGTAGCTAGTACACACAGTCAACAGTGATACGTCATTACCGGACATAACGAAATTGTAACATAAGTATAAAGTATTAGCCACAGGCTACTCGGTCACGAGACTGGAGACACGATAGCGGAAACGAAAACGACAAAAAGCAAAAATCAAAAACACCACAGGCGACGACAAGGCGCGCGACTAGTTTTCTTGGCGATCTTCCTCATACTCACCGACGTAGAACTCACCATCTTCAATGGCGTCCGGATAGTTTTCTAATGACAACAGGGTATGTAGCACGTGAGTACAAAAGTATTCAGCAAGTCTGGGAAATTATGCATATGTGGGGCTTTCCAAGGAAGGCTTAATATGGTTCTTTTGCATAAAGCCAGGTTTCATCAAATCATACTTACTAATAAGTTTCACAAAGCATATTTTAGCAATTCTTTTTAATAATTGAATTATGTAATATTTCAGTGAAGGTTCTGTCCACCATCACTAGTATAAGGGCTCTATCCGCCACATGTTTAAAAGATCAAGGTTATCCACACATGACTCTATCCGTCATGACATAAAACAGGTCCCATCTACCTGGTTGGCTCAATCCGCTAATTCAACATCTGAGAGTTCTAACCACTCCCGAATCCCAAAACTTCATTTTATTGTCAAAACAAAACCAAAGTCTACCAATATGAAAGCATTCTTTGCTTTGCCCTTGACCGCAGGCACGGCTATTCGAATAGTTTTAACTCTGAAGAGGTGTACAGCTTTACCCACAAGACATGATCATTTCTTGTTGCCTCCGGATTAACACACTTCCTTTGGTGTGCCGACAGAGAGATCATGACAAGGCCTTTACAATGTATACGCCTAACCCGACTCACCCGCTGAGGTTTCACCGCTGTTAGGGTTCTATCTACCCAGTACAGAAGCCCCCTCTTGCGTCGTGTGGGGAGTACAACTTGCCTCTATCTGGCACCCACATTCACCAACTAGCGAGTCTAAGTTAGGTTTTTACAAATTATTTAGCCAGGTCGTACCATGTTAGACATGTGGTAGAATGGTTATACTTAGAATGGACAGTCATAAGCGTCGGTCCTTAATTGATTTGGGGCGGTACTTGCACAAAGTAAACTAGTGCTCAATCCGCACTCACCCAACGTTCCAATCCGCCCAAGTCTAAATGCTTTTTCCTTTTCTTTTTATTTTGGAAAAACAGTACCAAAATCTTTATAATCATTTCCAAATCACACTTTAAATCATCATTTTTGTATAATCCCACCCATAGGTCATTTTCATCAAGGTTGGCCCTAAGCAATTCTATCGTACTATTCAACAAAGGTCACCATATAAGGTAAACACGGCATAGCAAAAGTCCTAGGGTTACAAGTAAGCATGGATGACAATAATCAAGGAGGTAATCGCAATTTGGATTAACTAATCATCTGTATTTGACATACGATGATAAACATAGCCATGCAGGTTTATAAAACATGTTAAAACATTTGCAAACATAGGATCAAAATGCGTCAAGGGACTTGCCTTCGGCCGCAGCGAGGGAGTCAAAACCTTGGAGTTCGGCGGCGGGGTCGGCGGGCTCGGACGGCTCCTCGGCTACGCGCAAAACAAGACAACAAATAAATACCAAGAAAATAAATAAAATCCAAAAAATTATAAAAGTAGTACTGGCAGGAAGGTATTGATTTTAGATGAATTTAGGAATTTGAACGGAGTCAAACGGAGTTCGGACGGAAAAGATATGAGGGAATATTCCCTTTTCTTTATTTTTCTGATTTTTGGAATTGTTTGGCTTTATGGCTTGTGGTGTCCTCATGTCATGGAGAGGGGAGGTTCTTCACGAAGGAGCAAGAACAGGGTAGCCAAGCTCCATGTGGGGCGCCGACGAAGGGGAGGCCGGGCGCCGGCCGGAGACCGAGCGGTGGCGGCGGCAGCGACGGAGGGGTCGGCAGCGGAGGCGGTGGCATGGCACGCGAGCAGCGACCGGCTTGGCGTGAAGCGGCGCTGAGTGCCCGGCCAGCGGCGACGCGCGCGGCGAGCATGGAAGTGCCGGCCGGCGGCGGCGTGAGGCCGGCGGCGGTGGGCAGCGGGCACGCGGCGCGTGAGCCTGGCTCATGGCGGGTGGCGGCGAGGCCGCCGGAGGGGCGGCGACGGCGAGCTCCGGCCGGCGCGCACGCATGGGCCAAGTCCCAAACAGAGAAGCTCCCACAATTTCAAAAAATTGGAAATTTTCTCAAAAATATAAACATGGCCTCAACCACTAATTGATGAAACCTCTCAAGCACATCTAGAGGGACTCACACTTGAAAGGAATTGAACCAATTCTCACCGGAGACGATTAATTAGGCGAAGAACTCGGTTTCGGCCGAAACGACAACAACTCGGAATTCGTCACCAACTCTTGATGAAACCTACAATGGATTGAAGGATGAGAACCTAGACATCCACACGATCACAAGGAAACAA
Organism: Rhipidocladum racemiflorum; assembly: GCA_036346355.1. Lineage (NCBI taxonomy): Eukaryota > Viridiplantae > Streptophyta > Magnoliopsida > Poales > Poaceae > Rhipidocladum > Rhipidocladum racemiflorum. The sequence goes on along the minus strand of CM070577.1, from coordinate 51,789,671 downwards.
ACGGAGTGGAGATTGACTCAACGGAGAGGAAGATACGACCAAGAACACGAAAACGGTGTCCCGACGCTGGTTTTCTTGATCTAGTGGCCGGATGAGTTGGAGATGCAAAGGGTGAGTGCTACCACCGGGAAGAGGGTTCTAATACGGATCAATGAGAGGAGGAAGCACGCGAAACGGATTAAAAACAGCCGATTTATTGCCATAATGGCCATTTTTGATTTTGGAAAGATTGAACCGTTTTCGGCGCGATCCCGGGCTAATGATGGTGGGGAATGGAAAGAGCTCGTCGCTACGGATTCAACGGACCCAGCCGTTCGCGATTTGGACCATTATTGCAAGAGTTATGAAGGTTTGAATGGATGGAGGCATGTATGGAAAGCTCCATGGGAGCTCTCTGTAATTCCAATTGTGAGGTAGAAGATGACCCTGTAGCACATGCCACGTGGCGCTCTAGGATTGGCCAAGGTTTACGCGAAAGTGACGCCGTAGAGAAAAATTAGCAAAAATAGTCTAAAAATTCCGGAAAAATTCCTAGAACCATTTTGGAATATTTGGAACCCAATGAAATTGGTTCCGTGGAATTTGGATGAAATTTGTGGATTTGAATATTCTGGAGCGAATAGCGGGCATTAAACAAAAGCCGTGCGACATAAAATACCAGAGAGCCTCAAAAATCTTGGGAAAATTCCCAAAATGTTTTTAGAATATTTGGGACCTAATACAATAGGTTCCATGATTTTTGGAGCATTTTTTGACTCGGGTGAAATTTTGGGTACTAGCGGGAACCGGGAAATTCAATTTTTCGAACGGAAGGGAATTGAATTCCGATTTTTGATGGAAATGAATGCCAGGTTAAAGAAAACACCAAGGAAACTCCAAATTTTGAATTTACTTTAATTTAAATTAGATTTTCCAGAAAGCGAAACTGAGGATGTTACACCGGTTCTATTCGCAATCATATGTGTAGTGCATTTGCGCGGTTCCATGCCGAAAACATCGGCGAATTTCCCGGTTCCATGCCGAAAACATCGGCGAATTCGAACAGAAATTCGATATTACACTTGCCTCTCAAGTACGTATGTCTCATGCTAGCTTTTTAGTTAGTTAACTTAATTTCCATGCATCCATTTCACGCTCTCAGCTTTTTCCAACACAGATCTTGCTTCAGCAGCCGGGAAACAATATTATGCAGCTACTATGTGTGCTAATTTATGGACATCCAGACCGGAGGTGTTTGCCGCTTGCAAGATTGTAATGATTTCACACCGACGCATGTGACAGCAGTCCAAGAAAAACTCGTCGGCTGGATTTACGATGAGGTCATAAATCCAAAAGGCGAGTTCCACGTTTCAGCGATAAATAGGTGGGGCCCTTCGATAAAGACTGGTGACCTGTCGGAGTTGATGTCAACGGCTACGAAGAGCGACGCACGTAAAAGAAGGACCCATGAATGTTATGTAATTAAAGTTGTAATGAATGTTATGTGAACTATATGTGGGCATGATTGATGAATTGTGATACATATGGTTTCTAATTAGAATTGCTATTTTTCATATAGAATTATAAGTATGTTGTTGTTTTAAATGTTTTAACTGTTTATGATATGCTTGTTTGATGCACTTTGCCGAGTCTTTGAACTCACGCTTTGACATTCAGGGCACGTGGAGTGCCAGGTGTTACAAACCACCCTGCCGTCCTCCTTGCCTACACCCCCCACGACATCGAAGACCACGCGCGTGCCGCTGTCCTCCTTGCCTCAGACTCCACCCATGCGCGCCGCCATCTGGCTTCGCCTCCGACGACCTCGCCGTCCTCCTCGCCTGCACCCCGCACAGTAGCTCCCCTTGCGTCTCCCCCTCGATGAGTATCAACGCGACACCACCAAACCCCAAACAATCAACCCATAATCATCATCAACAACGAACTATAGCATAAAATTAATTACTCACAACATTAGTGTAATATCCCGGGTATTTCTATACTCGAATCACTGTACATTTGTACTCAAGCACTGTTTAATAATACACTGCTCTTATGTATTTCTGTATTTTGAGATGAGTATACTTGATTGGCATCAAAAAGAGCCCTACAACTTATTTAACTTCGCTCAAAATCAATTTCCCATTTGATCGCGGTCATTAGACTACCCGACTAAATTAATTGCACTCTCATGAGTAATTGCAAATTGAGTTGGAAAGGTGTTAAATTGACCTAAAAACCTTCCTAAATATCTTAGAATCGATAAAAATCAACTTTGGAAGTTTAATTCTTCAAGATTCGTCACTTGACCATAATGCCCTTTGTAAGTGCATAGTGTCTTTATACCCTTTTATTGCCTCCTTGCCCCCAAAACCAACAGCCACTCCCTTTGCTCACCTCCCTCACGTGCTAAGCAAAGAAGGAGAAGGAGAAAGAGAGGAAGAAGAAGGCAAGGAGCACCCAAATCCGGAGTTTGAGGGCGAATCGACCGACGAAACTTGATCCGGAGGCGGGAATCGACACCACCATCGCGTTCCCCACCTTCTGAACCCTCTCAAGTGAGTATTCCAACATCTCCCATGGATGTTTCCTTGAGCTTGCATGGGGTTTTTGAGTTCTAGGTTGATTTCTAAACTCCCGGGACTTCCCTCTAGCCATTGCTACGACTATCCCCATCGTAGCATCGCATTTCATCAAGTTCTTCTAAACCCTAGCCTAGGTCAAGTCTAGGTACCATGTGTTAGGAACATCGCATGGCAATTGTGCTTCGTAAAACAAGACTCAGGTCATCGTTAGGTCCATTTAACTCTACTATCGACCTAGCATTTGACCACCTTCGAAATCTAGCAACCTAATGCTAGGTTTTCGATTTGTCGGAGTTCTAGTGGAGCAAAGCATGGATAGTAATTTTTGTGGGCACTTCTGGTAGCTAGAGCCGCTATCAGAAGAATCGGAATTCAATTATGATAAGCCGGATTTTATTTTATTTATTTTGGTTTTAATTGTTTTAAAAAAATATTAGGATTCCGTAGATTGAATCGATTTATTCTATTAGCTCTTCTGATAGCCGTAGTCGCGATCAGAAGAGTAAGAATTCAATTTGTCGCATCCTACACAAAGTTGTCAGCTCTAGGTCACTCTATTTGCGAAAAATCCTAGAGGTCCGATGACCGAATGGATAGCCCCTATAGCTTTCTAGCTAGTAGAAACCCCGATAAAAAAATACGGAGTTTAGTTTTGACCATTTTGCAGCATACTTTGCTGCTCTAGGTCTCAATTGGTTGAATAAAATCCTAGAGCTCCGGAGCACGAATCGACTTCACCATTAGTCTTCTTAGAGGCTAAAACAGTGGCTAAAAATGCTAGATTTGCATTTTAGCACTTCGCATTTTATTTTAATAATTAGAGGGCCCAAAGCCGTTCTTGGCTTTTCGCTTCAGTTCGCCTCGTTTAAGGTCCCTAAGGTTGAAAGCATGCTTCACGTGTGCTTTAGATCCCATTTTGGCCCTTTTCTGGACTTTTGTCGTACTTCGGGTAAATACCGGAGTTACGCGGACGTTTGATCAAAAGTCCAAGTAGGTTAAGTCAATTTTGGCGGTGATTGGCTCCGATAAGTCATTATTACCTCCAAGTGTCTAGCTGCGGGTCCAGAACGAAGTTTCACGACATTCTTGATCAAAACGACCTTTTGTCGGTTTTGATCGTTTTTGGTCGTTAACGGTCGTTTTGATCGTTTTGGCCGTTTTTGCGAATTCGATGCAAATTGCTAATCTACCGAGCGTTTTAGTTAGGTGTTGAGTGTTCAAACCCGTATCGGTAACCCACACGCGGATTCGATCGCGTTTGGACTCAATATGGACTCAAAACGGTTTTGTCGGTAATTACTCCGCGGTTTTTCATTTTGATTCAATTTTGGTCAATTTCATTAGGAATTGCTTTGCAACCGATCCAACTAAGTCCTAAATATCTTGCTTTAGCTTGTTGCGTTGTCGGAAACCTGTTTTGCGAAAAATCCGCAAAATTGGCCGTTTAACGGATTTCCGACAAAACGATCGTTTTCGGCCGTTTCGACAAATTTGTCGCTTTTAGGGCCGAAAGGTTTTTCTTCGATCTTTCGAGCGTTTTAGCACCTAGTTATGTACCTGAGGCCATATTGAGGCTCCACATGCAAATTTAATTGCATTTGTCTTCAATTTACGTATTTTTGTTCACGTAGGTAAAGAATACGCCGTTTTCGTCGTTTTAGCTCCCGGTTGATCATTTCAACTTCAAACAAGTTCCAATAAGTCTCATTAGGTATGTTATACCTATTTTTAGGTATTTCACTAAGTTTAGTTGGGTTTTACTTCATTTTGCACGTTTTAATCCATTTTGGCACTTGTTCGGCCGAAATGGACATAATAGGTCATAGTTTCACATTTTCTTCGTTTTCTTCATTTCTTTCTCCTTTAAATATTTAAGTGGGTCTTATTTGATGTTTAGTTGGCATTTGTGCATTTAAATCTTTCTTTTGCTAAGTTGTATTTCTTTTTGTCGTTTTTGTTGCTTTGACCGATTAGAGGCTAGCGAGTCGGGCTTCGCCTCGAACGACCCGAACATCATCCCGGACATCACCGAAGTGCAACAACAAGGCAAGCACCTCATTTGACCATCTTGAATCCTATATTTCACAATGTTTACTTTGATTTCTCAAACTAATATGCATCGTTTAAATTCAATAAAGCGCTAGTTTGTGGGAATGGTAGATATAATCCAAATTGGTGGTTTTCCTTAATCTAATTTCCCTTCCACACATTGATAACCCTAGTAGAGGTTAGACAACTTAATAAATGTCACTTGGGTATAAACGAACTAGTAATCATATGCTTAGACATTGCAATAGAAGTGATTACAATGGCAGTCTTGTACCATACATTTTCAACTATGACATTTTTAAGTGGTTTTAGAAATGTGACATGAGAAAGTAATTTGGTAAAATGTGAAGTGTCTAGTTGGTAATTAGACCGAGCGGGAGGTATAATATGTGCTAGTTAAACTGGTGGCGATTGGTTGGCGAGTTAAGTGGAGTACCCGCTTGAGTCACTAGGAGAAAACTATAAGGACCGAAGCCTTGAAACCATAATTTTGATCGACATTACGTGCAACCGCGCATGCTTGGGATGGGGCAGCCGCAATTGAGTACTTGAAGTGTGAGGGTTTAGCCGTGCACTGTTGGTAGGCGCTGTTTGGACCTTTTTCCGTGATGAGCAAGTCAAGCGCGGTGTGAGTGTCCCCACGACCGCCGTTTGCACCTTCGTGAGTGCGCTTGGTCTTAGCAGCGGAAATCGCTTCGATGTCACATCGGGTGATACAACGGTGTACGCCTTGCTATGGGATAAGGGCCGCGCACGGACTTACAGATTACCGCCGTCACGAGAAGGTGGCGCTTTGTGTGTGCGGTTGGCTCCTTATCGCCATAGTGGTGGATATCGCCACCGTTCTTTGAGGTGTGGCTAAAACCTCAACGATGGGAAAGAATGTGTTCCGGGCTTGTACAACGGGTACCTTTGGTATCGCGTGTTCCCTGGATGACAGGGGTGCAAGTCTGGTTTGCGGGGGATAAAGTGTACATACTCTGCAGAGTCTTAAAATAAATCTAATCGATTAGCCGTGCTCACGGACATGAGCAATTAACTCAGTTTTTGTTTCAAGTATAGACGTTTGGTTTGGTTTTGAAAATGAAAATCTATTTCGGAGTCTAACTAAAGTATATGAATCGATATGAAACTTGGTGGATTTACATGTGGTTCGATATGGTACTTGATGGAACTATGGATGTGTGGATATAACACTTGGTGGATTTATGCATATATGGATGTCAAATCTTATCTCAACTGCGATCATGTATGGCGGCAGTTGAGAAGCTCAAATGTTATATATATACTGTAAATATGTTTTAGTCAAACTGCTGTCTTTCAAATTATGTATTACTTTTCGATGAATTGATTCAACTCTTGCTTTTCGCAATAGACTTAGTGTAGCAGCCTTTCATTGAATCAGGCCGCATTAAATTTATATTTGCATACACTAAAGTCTTGCGAGTACATACGTGTACTCACCGTTGCTACTAACCTTTCTCCAACAGAGGAAGGTACAGGTGATGATGTCCTGGGTGATGCTGAGCTTGATTCTGCGAGTCTTTGTAACCGTAGGTCCTCCCTCCATCGGCTGCCTTAGGGTGTGTTCGGGCTCATTTGCCCGGTTTTGATGTCACTTTTGGTTTCCGTTGTCGTTCTTTCTTTTGTAATCTACTTCGTAGGATATTGTAAGATTTACGCTTGATTATGTAAATTAAGTTAACTTAGTTCGTTTGTGCGTTGATACTTGTGTTGTTGGTACAGCGATCTTGGGCTATTGATCCAGGGAACGATGTCGGATGCGTCACAGTACCGGTCTGAAGCTAAGGGTTCGATTCCGTCGATCGAATTTTTGGGTTCAGATTTTCGGTATCGAGGCTTCATGTTGCTATACGGTGCTATACGCTACAGTAGACGGCGTACAGCACGGTATAGGACAAGGGGCCCTCACAATTAGTAGCTCGAATCCATAACCACATGGATTAATCAGTTGCTTGCTTCAGTAGAGAAACGTAAGCGGTGCAATTTAGACAAGTCACGAATCCGCACAAGATGCGTGAAGAAGATAAAGCAAAAGTGTAGCCATAAGATGATCCTGGCCAGCACACCAAAACATGACACAAATAGAAAAGCTAAACGCAACTAGTTTAGTAGTCTATTACACCTAAAAAGAAAGCTAGTTTGGTTGCTTTCATGGATGCACTCGCTATCTTTTTCGGCGTGCCGCTATCCATGGACTTGTTCGCACTTCTTTTCTTCATGGATCCCTAGTTTAGTGAACACATGAGTCTCTGAATACCATTGTGCACGTGTTAACTGAACTAGGGATCCATGAAGAAAAGAAGTGCGAACAAGTCCATGGATGATGAGGACATCTCTTCCATGCACACGATTGAGCCAAATATACAAGGACCAATTACTCGTGCCAAAGCACGACAGCTCAATTATCAGGTGAACTCGTTTCTAACTATTTATATGATTAATTCACAGAATTCATTACTATCTAATTTTTGTCATGATTTTATTATACTTAGGAACCAAGGAGAAGATCAAGCGCGTGTGCGGAATTCGGAAGGCCAAGTCAAAGACGAGCAAAGGGAATGAATGCATGGGTCTATTATTGGGCGCCACCTCCCCCTGTTTGGCGTCTCCCCCTCCTGGTTTTGGGCGCCCCAACATGTCCTCTTTGCTGATTTGGAAACCAAGATTCAGATCAAGGCACCATAATTGAAGATTTGATCTCTTTTGTATTTTTGGCAACTTTGTAGAGAAGGAAAGGAGGGAAGGATTGTTTCCCTAATGTGTGGACATGCATGTACTATTCACGGATGAATAGTGTCCGTGAACAGTACCTCTCCTCCTTCTTCTTCTTTATATTCTCCTACCCTCCACTCTATTAGGCGATTTTGGTTGATTAGAGTTTAGCTACGCGCAAACCTATCTTCTACGAGTTGTGCAAGATCGCCACCTTGTGAAGAACATCAAATTCCACTTTTATCCGAGACTTTTTCTCTTCCTCTCAATTCTGTTTTTACACTTTGTTTATCGTGTTCTTGTTTGATTCTTCGACATCGACAAGAATTTGAACCTCGTGTTCAGGTTGACATGCTATTTGTGTGTCAATAACCAATTCGCGAAGGTTCTGCGATTGCTAAGGCGCCATCGAATTCGTTCGTGCGTAGTCGGATCGCGAGGGTTTTCACCATTCAATCGATAGTTATCACTCCACCGAAAGATCGGGCACTCAAGCCATATCAAGTGGTATCAGATTCTCAGGTTGCTCGGTGAGAGTTTTCTACTTTTGTTCATTACCTAGAGTACAAAAACAGCCCACAAAAATATTGCTACTATCAATTTCCATTGTCCAAAACAATTTGTGCCAACCACTTTGATTACTCGCTGTTTAGTTCTTTGAATTGTCGGTTGCATCGTCGTGTTCTTGCTGGTCCTAGTCCTAGTTCCTTTAGAGTTTCAAGTTCTTTTCACGTCGTGTCATCATCCTTGTTTGCGCCTCTTGTGGCCGAACCCCCTTCCATTTTGTTTGGGGCGCATCTCCCCTCCTGCCATTGTGGGTTGCACACACACTCCCACCTCTCCCGAGCAACCGATTTTACTTCTTTTTTGGTTTGGACCCCTTCCATCCTGTAATGGGCGCACCCTCTCCTTTCCATAAAGAAGAACAAAGACAAAGGCAAGGTGCATCTAAAAGCCGCACCAAATCAATTAAAAAAAAAAAAAAAAGGCAAGTGCTTAAACACAAGCCACTTTGGATCAAAAAAAAAAAAATATCTCCCTTCGGTTTGGCGCACCCCTTCTTTTTCGGTTTGGGCACACACCCACCCTTCCAATTGGGTTGGGCGCACCCTCTCCCTGCCATAGAACAAACAAAACAAGCGATTGCACACCACATCTTCACGCCCAAACAACAGCACATACTTGTTTGCTCTTTTGCTGCGTTTAGGTGACAACATTGGTGTCTAGGCTTGCGTCTCTAGCACGGTCTAGCCTAGGACCAGCATATACGTGCCGTTGAACGATTTTTCAACTTGCTTAAGCTTGTGGTTTTAAGTGTTTTCCTTTCTACTAACTCGAAACCTTCCAAGCTACACATATTTCTACCACGAACAGATTGGTAACACCTGGCAATCGCTAACTTTCACCTTTTGGTTGCACACTATCGATAGTACATCATTCTGTTGGTGTGGTAAGAATCTTACAAGAGCTTGTGGTAAACTTTGAGCGTTGAGTGATCCTTCGCCATCTCACTAACCTAGAAAACTATACTTGCTGTCCTATTATTTTTTTGTGCTAACATGTCGGTGACGAAGGATCTCTCCATCAGTCTCCCTTACGAAGGGCATCGTTGCACACTTTGAGCGCATGACGCGGGTCACTACCGAGGGCCTTAGTGAGGATGTCCGCCTCACTAATGAGCGCATGTCACTCCAAGACGATCGACTCCGATCCATCGAGACCGCGCAAGGAGTTGCGAACACTACTTTAGCTAACATTTTATCTCGATTGGACATGATTGCAGCTGCTGCCCCTAGTGTTTCCGGTCTTCCACCTCGCACCAACACCGGCGCATTACGGGCGCCCCAGGCTGCTCCACATGCTCAAGACGCCCCGTTGTTTCTACTACTTCCATTCACCTCGCCGCACGTCTCGGGCTCCTTTGACCTCGGGCGTTGAGCGAGATGATCATGACAGCGACCACTACTCACACCACGCTATGGAGTCGGAGGATGACTTGCTCGACCATGACCGTGATCACCGTCGACTCGATTCAACCAACAAGGTATGCGTCGTGCTCCCATACGACGTGGTGCGTGATCGTGACGATATGTTCTCCAAAATAAAAATCACTATACCTACTTTTGATGGCAAATATGACCCGATGCTTACCTTAGTTGGGAGTTATTAGTTGATCAAAAGTATGCATGCCATGACTTTCTGAAGATAAACGCGTTAGGGCTGCTACTAGTGAGTTTACAGATTTTGCTTCCATTTGGTGGAGAGAGCATTGTCGTGTCCATGCACATAATATACCCACCACTTGGGAGGCTTTAAAATTGCTCATGCGACATAGATTTGTTCCTTCCTATTATGCTAGAGATTTGCTTAATAAATTACAACGTTTGCGCCAAGGTAAAAGCTCACCAAAGAATATTATCGTGAATTACAGATTGGCATGTTGCGTTGTGGTTTACTTGAAAATGAGGAAGCATCTATGGCTCGTTTTCTAGGTGGTTTAAATCGAGAAATCCAAGACATTTTAGATTACAAAGATTACAATTCGATGACTCGATTATTCCATCTTGCTTGCAAAGTCGAGCGTGAATTGCGTGGACGACAAGCGAGGCCAAAACTAACTTTTCTGCAGGGCGTACTACCTCCTGGACGCGCACACCCCCGCTGCCCCGACCGCTCGTACCACAACACCAAGCCCTCCAACAACCCGGCGACATCAACTTCAGCACCACGCACTGCACCTTCGATGACACGAACCACTCAAGCTCCTACAAACAGTTCGTCGTCATCCATTGCTTCCACGGGGCGCACCAAAGATATTCAGTGCCACCGATGCAAAGGTTTTGGTCATATCATGCGGGATTGTCCAAATACTCGTGTGCTCATAGTTCGCGAAGATGGTGAGTATGACTCCGCTAGTGATCTTGATGAAGAAACATATGCTTTGATTGCTAACGATGCAGAAAATGACACCAACTCCACGCTTCAAGAAGAGCACATTAGCGCGGGTGACGCCAACAAATTTCTAAGTATCGTCTCCCAACGAGTACTTAGCGCTCAGATTGCCAGTGGCGACCAAAATCAGCGCCACAACTTGTTTCATATCAAAGGCGTCGTGAAGGAGCGTGCCATTCGGATCATCATTGACGGTGGGAGTTGCAACAACCTCGCTAGCATGGACATGGTTGAAAAGCTTGCACTCTCCACTAGACCACATCCTCAACCTTACCACATCCAATGGTTCACAAACAGCGGCAAACTAAAGGTAACCCGCTTGGTAAGAGTGCATTTTATTTTAGGTTCTTATCATGATTATGTTGATTGCGATGTTGTACCTATGCAAGCTTGTTCCATGTTGTTAGGTAGACCATGGCAATATGATAAAAATTGTGTACATCATGGTAGAACTAATCAATACTCTTTTGTGCACCAAGATAAGAAAATTGTCTTACATCCCATGTCTCCGATGCTATTTTCAAAGATGAGATTGATAGAGCTAATAGAGAGAAGAATCTAAACAACAACAAAAGTGAAAATCAGATTGTGGTACATGATCAAAAACAGCACCTTGAGAAAAATGCTAAATCTGTTCATGACAAACCAAATGAGATTCAATTGAAGGGTGCATGTTTCCTAGCTACCAAATCTGATTTGAATGAATTACATGCTAGTGATTCTCTTTGTTACGCTCTCATTTGCAAAGAGGCTCTATTTTCATGTGAAGATCTACCTTCTCTTTTGCCTCCTGCTGTCACTAATCTTTTACAGAGTACATGGATGTGTTTCCCAACGAGGTACCACTGGCTGCCACCAATGCGAGGCATTGAGCACCAAATTGACCTCATTCCCGGCGCCTCGCTACCCAATCGTGCGCCATACCGCACAAACCGGAAGAGACTAAAGAAATACAACGCCAAGTTCAAGATCCGCTTGACAAAGGATACGCACGTGAGTCTCTTAGCCCTTGTGCTTTGTTCCAATCCTTTTAGTTCCAAAGAAAGATGGCTCATGGCGCATGTGTGTTGACTGTAGAGCTATTAATAATATCACCATTCGATATCGCCATCCTATCCCTCGATTAGATGATATGCTTGATGAGTTGAGTGGCTCTCTTGCTTTCTCTAAAATTGATTTACGTAGTGGATATCATCAAATTCGCATGAAGCTCGGAGATGAATGGAAAACAGCCTTTAAAACTAAGTTCGGTCTATATGAGTGGTTAGTCATGCCGCTTGGTTTAACTAATGCACCTAGCACTTTCATGAGATTAATGAATGAGGTTTTGAGAGCTTTCATTGGCCGCTTTGTGGTAGTTTACTTTGATGATATTCTAATCTACAAGACATCTTTGGAGGCGCATCTTGATCACTTACGTGCTGTTTTAAATGCTTTACGTGATGCACGCTTATTTGGTAATCTTGAGAAGTGCACCTTTTGCACGGATCGAGTCTCTTTTCTTGGCTATGTTGTTACTCCGCAGGCATTGAAGTTGATCAAGCCAAGGTGGTAGCAATACAGAGTTGGCCGACTCCTAAAACGGTCACACAGTGCGGAGCTTTTAGGACTTGCGGGATTCTACCGTCGTTTCGTGAAGGATTTCAGCACCATTGCCGCACCATTGAATGAGCTCACTAAGAAGGGTGTACAATTTGATTGGAGAGATGCACAGAGCACGCCTTCCAAAGATTTAAAAGATAAGTTGACACATGCCCCACTTCTCCAACTCCCTGATTTTTCTAATAAGACCTTTGAACTAGAATGTGATGCTAGTGGAATTGGGTTGGGTGGTGTCTTTGTTACAAGATAAAAAACCAATTGCTTATTTTAGTGAGAAGTTGAGTGGGCCTAGTTTGAACTATTCTACTTATGACAAGGAATTATATGCTCTAGTTCGAACTTTAGAAACTTGGCAACATTATTTATGGCCCAAAGAATTTGTCATACATTCTGATCACGAATCCTTAAAGCATATTCGAAGTCAAGCAAAATTGAATCGTCGTCATGCCAAATGGGTTGAATTCATAGAGTCTTTTCCCTATGTTATCAAACACAAGAACGGTAAAGACAATATTATTGCTGATGCTTTGTCTCGACGATATACCATGCTTACACAACTTGACTTCAAAATTTTTGGATTAGAGACAATTAAGAATCAATATGAACATGATTCTGAAAAATTACATGTTGATGCAAAACAACGTACTGATTTGATCTCCAAAATACATGAGACAACTAATGCAAATATAGAGCTCATGAATGCTAAATACAAACTTGCTGGTAGTAAGGGAAAGAAACATGTGACTTTTGAACCCGGCGAGTTAGTTTGGCTACATTTACGAAAGGATCGATTTCCCGATTTAAGAAAATCAAAGTTGATGCCTCGTGCTGATGGTCCGTTCCAAGTTTTGGAGAGAATTAATGATAATGCATATAAGCTCGACTTGCCTGCAGATTTTGGGGTTACTCCCACTTTTAACATTGCAGATTTAAAGCCATACTTGGGCGAAGAGGATGAGTTCGAGTCGAGGACGACTCAAATGCAAGAAGGGGAGGATGATGAGGACATCTCTTCCATGCAATACCCGATTGAGCCAAATATACAAGGACCAATTACTGCGTGCCAAAGCACGTGACTCAATTATCGTGAACTCGTTTCTAACTATTTATATGATTAATTCACAGAATTCATTACTATCTAATTTTTGTCATGATTTTATTATACTTAGGAACCAAGGAGAAGATCAAGCGCGTGTGCGGAATTCGGAAGGCCAAGTCAAAGACGAGCAAAGGGAATGAATGCATGGGTCTATTATTGGGCGCCACCTCCCCTGTTTGGCGTCTCCCCTCCTGGTTTTGGGCGCCCCAACATGTCCTCTTTGCTGATTTGGAAACCAAGATTCAGATCAAGGCACCATAATTGAAGATTTGATCTCTTTTGTATTTTTGGCAACTTTGTAGAGAAGGAAAGGAGGGAAGGATTGTTTCCCTAATGTGTGGACATGCATGTACTATTCATGGATGAATAGTGTCCGTGAACAGTACCTCTCCTCCTTCTTCTTCTTTATATTCTCCTACCCTCCACTCTATTAGGCGATTTTGGTTGATTAGAGTTTAGCTACGCGCAAACCTATCTTCTACGAGTTGTGCAAGATCGCCACCTTGTGAAGAACATCAAATTCCACTTTTATCCGAGACTTTTTCTCTTCCTCTCAATTCTGTTTTTACACTTTGTTTATCGTGTTCTTGTTTGATTCTTCGACATCGACAAGAATTTGAATCTCGTGTTCAGGTTGACATGCTATTTGTGTGTCAATAACCAATTCGGCGAAGGTTCTGCGATTGCTAAGGCGCCATCGAATTCGTTCGTGCGTAGTCGGATCGCGAGGGTTTTCACCATTCAATCGATAGTTATCACTCCACCGAAAGATCGGGCACTCAAGCCATATCAATGGATAGTGGCACGCCGAATAAGACAGCGAGTGCATCCATGAAAGCAACCAAACTAGCTTTCTTTTGGGGGTAATATACTACTAAACTAGTTGCGTTTAGCTTTTCTATTTGTGTCATGTTTTGGTGTGCTGGCTGGGATCATCTTATGACTACACTTTTGCTTTGTCTTCTTCATGCATCTTGTGCGGATTCATGACTCATCTAAATTGCACTGCTTATGTTTCTCTACTGAAGCAAGCACCTGATTAATCCATGTGGTTATGGATTAGAGCTACTAATGTTGTGAGCAATTAATTTTATGCTCATCTGTACCAATTGGAAGCACCAACCGGTACTGATAGTGTCTCATCATTACCGATTGGTTACTGCAACCGATACTGATCATCACCTCATTAGTACCGGTTGGTTCCTGAAACCGGTACTGATCATCAAGTATTTAGTACCGGTTGGAAGCACCAATCGGTACTGATGAGACAGTATCAGTACTGGTTGGTGCGACTGATGCCACTGGTACTGATAGGACTATCAGTACCGGTTGGTGTCACCAACCGGTACTGATAACCACCTCATCAGTACCGGTTGGTTCCTCAAACCAGTACTGATAATCACCTCATCAGTACTGGTTGGTGACACCAACCGGTGCTGATAGTCCTATCAGTACCGGTTGGTGGAACCGGCACTGATGCCCATTGGGCATCAGTCTCGGATGGCCTGTACCGGTTCAAAAACTGATACTAATGGCAGTTGTGAACCGGTACTGTTAGCCAGATCTGTAGTAGTGGTCCTTCTTTATACCAATATACCAAGCTCAATGTTAGCTAATATTTTTAAGATGTTATTATGTGTAACTATAATATCATTCAAAGTTAGTATGTTTGGGTTGAGCATGTACTATGTTATTGTGGAATTTTTTGCTTTTGTTTCTATATCCGTTCCGTTCCGCTCCCCATCCGTTCCTGTCACTATCCGTTTCTAGGATTTTCGATTTTGTTTCTATTATCGGTAAAAAATATGAAAACGAAAACGAAACAGCCACACTACTACAGAGAACCTCATCTGTGTCGGTTCGGAACTGACATTAGTGTCGGTTTTCAAACCGACACAGATATACCGATAGTAATAATCGGAGATTATCAGTGTCGGTTTTCGAACCGACACTAATAAGACTATTTGTGTCGTTTTTGGCTAGAACCGACACATATAATATTATCTGTGTCGGTTTTTGGCTAGAACCGACACAAATAAAATAATATGATTATTTGTGTCGGTTTTTGGCTAGAACCAACACAGATAGTATTATTTGTGTCGGTTTTTAGCTAGAACCGACACAAATAATATGTGATAAAAAATATATCTGTTATTATTTGTAGTTGTGTTAAATCTAGCTCCATGCCACACATCAACCACATATAACCCATACTAGTATGTGCTCTTGCCCAAGCACATTTAATTTCAAAGTTCTAACACAGTGCTTCAGTGCTGCTGTGATCGCATGTGACATATAACGCGTTTTTCTCCTCTTAACCCTGTAGAGCACCCGAAAACCAATTTTAATTTTCTCATATTCTAAACACGGTTTGAGATATATTTTAATGTTATCATACTCCAAAACGGGTACTAAACTTCGGAGGCCGTTTTGAGCTCTTAAACGATGTTTTTGTTTAAATTCTTTCATCTTGCAAGCACTCACACAAGTAAATAATTGAAAAACCTACTCATTTATGGATAGTGCTTCTCGTCATCTTTCTAACAAGCCAAAGAACGCCTCGATCGGAGTTACGAGTCAAAAGTTATGACCGTTCACTACTACAAAACTGCAAATAGGAGACACCCTATTAGTGGCGGTTTGTTTGGAACCGCCACTAATAGGAGTATCAGTGGCGGTTCTTGAGTGCAAACCGTGCCAGGATCATTAGTGACGGTTTTTGTTCCGAACCGCCACAGATAGTGGACTATCAGTGGCGGTTTGTGGTTATAACCGCCACAAATACTACGACAACTATCAGTGGCGGTTTTAACCTTAAACCGCCACTGATAGTGCACTATTTGTGGCGGTTCGGAACAAAAACCGCCACTGATAGGTAGGTATTATCAGTGCCGGTTGGAGGACAAAACCGTCACTGATAATTAGCTTATTTGTGGCGGTTCTAAACAAAAACCGCCACAAATACAGTTATCTGTGGCGGTTTTTGTTTAGAACCGCCACAAATAAAACCTGATGAGGACATCACTACCATGGATACGACCATACCTACAAACCCAATGAAAATTTTTATGTGCTAAACCTGTTTTCACAAGATTCCCAGTCTTTTGAGATAGTTCCCTTCTTTCGCGAATTTTTTTCGCGCTGTTTTTTTCATCTGCTGTGGAACTGTACTGTCGCCGACCACAGTTTTGAGTCACAGTCCTTGCTAGCCTCGAGTCAGCAACTAGTGACTAGACGTTGAACAATTCTTCAATTTTGCATTCACTGATTGGATTATTGCTAACCTTTTGCTACTAAATTAAGCCTGTCCAAGCTCCACTTTCTACTCGTACAGGCGTTCGATCCCTTGGCAATCGCTCTACACAAACTTCGGAGAACCTTTGACAACGCCAACGGCCGACAACGCCTGCTGCATTGTAAGAACTTGTAAGAACTTGGGTCATAGGCTTGAGCGCTTGAGAGACTTGCCACCTAGTAGTTGATAGGAACATTATACTTGTGGTTTTTGTTTCCTTGTCATCAACTAACCATGTCGGTGACGAGTTCACTTCATCACTCTCCACGAACCAAGGGCATCATTGCTCACTTCCAAAAGATGACGAGGAAACCACCGATGGTCTTAGCGAGGATGTACGGCTCACTAATGAGCGTATGTCAATGCAAGAAGACCGTCTCAGATCCATCGAGGCCGCACAAGGGATTGCTAACACTACTCTTGCTACTATTTTGGCTAGACTTGATACTTTTGCAGTGTTGCATCTGGTGCTTCCAATCCACCTCCCCGTCGTCAAGCAACAATTCAGCTCCACAGGAGGCCCCAACAGATTTAGAAGAACAGAGCGAAGAGCACGAATATGATGACACCATCGATGCGGAGGAGGTCAACCCCATCCATTACGATAATGATCGTAACCATCAACGGCCACGCTTCAATCAGCAAGGTATGCGGCGTGATCCTCCACGACCAAGGGAACGAGCGAGATGATGTTTTCCCTAAGGTAAATTTCAACATGCCACCGTTTGAAGGTAAATATGACCTCGATGGTTACCTTAGTTGGGAATTACTTGTGGATCAAAAATTTGCGTGCCATGATTTCCCGAGAATAGAAGAGTTAGAGCTGCCACAAGTGAGTTCACCGATTTTGCTTCGCTTGGTGGAGAGAACATTGCCGTACTCATCCAAATAATATACCCACCACTTGGGAAGCCTTGAAATTGCTAATGAGGCATAGATTTGTTCCTTCATACTATGCTAGAGATTTATTGAATAAATTGCAGCGCCTACAAGAAGGTAAGAATTCGTGGAAGAATATTACCAAGAATTGCAAATTGGCATGTTGCGTTGTGGATTAATTGAGAATGAGGAAGCTTCTATGGCTCGTTTCTTAGGTGGTTTAACTCGAGAAATCCAGGATATTCTAGACTATAAGGATTATAATTCGATGACTCGGTTGTTCCATCTTGCTTGCAAAGCTGAACGTGAAGTGCAGTGGTCGTCAATCGAGGGCCAAGACTAACTTTTCGCAGGTCGAACTACTTCGTGGACACCGCGCACCCTGCTGCCCCTGCTGGTCGTACTACCACGCCGACCTCTTCCATCAACGTAACGGCGCCCACCACCGCAAATTCGGCACCACGACCAACGCCGACGAAAAGTGCCACACAAGCTACTACAAATAGTTCGTCGTCGTCGGTCGCATCAACGGGACGCACCAAAGATGTTCAGTGCCATCGATGCAAGGGTTTCGGTCACATGATGAAGGAGTGTCCGAACAAGCGTGTGCTAATAATCCGTGAAGACGGCGAGTATGACTCAGCAAGTGATCTTGATGAAGAAACATATGCTTTGCTCGCTGAACATGAAGACGGCGATCCAAATGCCGAGCACGACGAAGTGCACGTGAGCGCTGGTGATGCTGACCAATATTTGATTATTATTGCACAACGTTTGCTTAGTGCTCAGATTGCTCGCTACGATCCAAATCAACGCCACAACTTGTTTTACACAAAAGGCATCATCAAGGAGCGATCCATTCGAATATTCATTGATGGTGGGAGTTGCAATAATCTAGCCAAGCATGGACATGGTGGAGAAGCTAGCACTCTCCACTAGACCACACCCTCAGCCCTACCACATTCAATGGTTCAACAACAATGCAAACTCAAGGTAACTCGCATGGTAAGAGTACATTTCGCTTTAGGTTCCTATCATGATTATGTTGATTGCGATGTCGTACCTATGCAAGCATGTTCTATGTTATTAGGTAGACCATGGCAATATGATAAGGATTGTTTACATCATGGTAGAACAAATCAATACTCTTTTGTGCATAAAGAAAAGAAAATTGTGCTACACCCAATGTCGCCTGATGCCATTGTAAAGGATGAAATCGCTAGATCTAGCAAAGAGAAAAATCGAGAGAATTCTAAGAGTGAAAACCAGATTGTCACCAAAGGACTTGAACAACATAAACAGAGAGAATCTAACCTTGATTGTGCTAAGCCGAATGAGATTAAATTGAAAGGTGTTTGTTTTCTTGCAACAAAATCTGATTTGAATGAGTTGGCTGTTTGTAGGTCTATATGCTATGCTTTGGTCTGCAAAGAAACTTTGTTTTCTCTAGAGGAGATGTCCCTCTCTTTGCCTCCTGTTGTCACTAACCTTTTGCAGGAATACACTGACATCTTTCCAAAGGACATCCTCGTGGCTGCCGCCAATTAGAGGGATTGAGCATCAAATTGATCTCATTCCAGGGGCATCCTTGCCCAACCGAGCACCTTACAGAACCAACCCTGAAGAGACACAAGAAATACAACGCCAAGTTCAAGAATTGCTTGATAAAGGGTACGTACGTGAATCTCTTAGTCCTTGTGCGGTACCAGTCATTTTAGTACCTAAGAAAGATGGAACATGGCGCATGTGTGTGGATTGTAGAGCAATTAATAATATCACCATTAGATATCGCCATCCTATTCCTGCTAGACGATATGCTTGATGAACTAAGTGGCTCTACTATGTTCTCTAAAGTGGATTTGCGTAGTGGCTATCACCAGATTCGCATGAAGTTAGGAGATGAATGGAAAACAGCATTTAAAACTAAGTTCGGGTTATATGAGTGGTTAGTAATGCCTTTCGGGTTGACTAATGCTCCTAGCACATTCATGAGACTGATGAACGAGGTTTTACGTGTTTTCATTGGAAAATTTGTGGTAGTTTACTTGATGATATCTTGATTTATAGCAAATCTTTAGAGGATCATCTTGAACATCTACGTGCTGTTTTTAATGCTTTACGCGATGCACGCTTATTTGGTAACCTTGAGAAGTGCACCTTTGCACGGACCGAGTATCTTTTCTTGGCTATGTTGTTACTCCACAGGAATTGAAGTTGACCAAGCCAAAGTTGAAGCAATACAGAGTTGGCCGACTCCTAACACGGTCACACAGTGCGAAGTTTTCTAGGACTTGCTGGATTCTATCGCTGCTTTGTGAAGGACTTCAGCACCATCAGCTGCACTCCATGAATGAGCTCACCAAGAAGGGTGTACCTTTGCTTGGGGCAAGCCGCAGAAGATGCCTTCAACATTCTCGAAAGCTAAGTTAACCCATGCACCCTTACTCCACTTCGGACTTTTCTAAGACTTTTGAACTAGAATGTGATGCTAGTGGAATTGGTTTGGGTGGTGTTCTGTTACAAGAAGGAAAACCTGTTGCTTATTTTAGTGAGAAATTGAGTGGGCCAAGTTTGAATTATTCTACTTATGATAAGGAGTTATATGCGCTAGTTCGAACTTTAGAAACATGGCAACATTATTTATGGCCCAAGGAATTTGTTATACATTCGGATCATGAATCGTTAAAACATATTAGAAGTCAAGCTAAACTGAACCGTAGACATGCAAAGTGGGTTGAATTCATTGAGTCATTTCCTTATGTCATCAAACACAAACAGGGAAAGGATAATGTCATTGCTGATGCCTTGTCTAGGAGATATACCATGCTCTCACAACTTGACTTCAAAATTTTTGGTTTGGAAACGATTAAAGAGCAATATGTGTATGATGATGATTTTCAAAATGTGTTGCTCAATTGTAAAGAGGGAAAAACTTGGAACAAATTTGTCCTCAATAATGGGTTTGTGTTTAGAGCAAACAAACTATGTATTCCAAATTAGTTCTCGCGTTTGTTATTGCTCCAGAAGCGCATGGAGGAGGATTGATGGGACACTTTGGTGTGAAAAGGACGGAGGACATACTCGCTACCCATTTCTTTTGGCCCAGAATGAGACGAGACGTGGAACGTTTCATCGCCGCTGTTCTACATGTCAACAAGCTAAGTCACGACTTAATCCCCATGGTTTATACATGCCTCTCACTGCTCCTAACGTGCCTTGGGAGGATATTTCTATGGACTTTGTTTTAGGACTCCCTAGAACAAAGAAGGGGAGGGATAGTATCTTTGTCGTTGTGGATAGATTTTCTAAAATGGCACACTTCATACCTTGTCACAAAAGCGATGACGCTACCAACATTGCTGACTTATTCTTTCGTGAAATTGTTCGCTTACATGGTGTGCCTAACACAATAGTTTCAGATCGTGACACTAAATTCTTAAGCCACTTTTGGAGAACTTTGTGGGGTAAATTGGGAACTAAACTTTTATTTTCTACTACTTGTCATCCCCAAACTGATGGACAAACTGAAGTCGTTAATCGAACTTTATCTACTATGCTTAGGGCTGTTTTGAAAAAGAACATTAAATTGTGGGAAGAATGTTTGCCTCATATTGAGTTTGCTTATAATCGGTCTATGCATTCTACTACTAAGATGTGCCCTTTTGAGATTGTATATGGATTTGTACCTCATGCTCCAATTGATTTGTTACCTCTACCATCTTCGGAGAAATTGAATCTTGATGCTAAACAACGTCTTGATTTGATTATGAAACTGCATGAGACAACTAAAGAAAACATAGAACGATGAATGCTAAATATAAACTTGCTGGTAGTAAGGGAAGGAAACATGTAACTTTTGAACCAAAGCGATTTAGTTTGGTTGCATTTGCGTAAAAGATCGATTCCTGCATTAAGAAAATCTAAGTTGATGCCATGAGCTGATGGTCCTTTCAAAGTATTGGCAAAGATTAATGATAATGCATACAAGCTTGAATTGCCTGCAGATTTTGGGGTTAGTCCCACATTCAACATTGCCGATTTGAAACCATACTTGGGAGAAGATGATGAACTTGAGTCGAGGACGACTCAAATGCAAGAAGGGGAGGATGATGAGGACATCACTACCATGGATACGACCATACCTACAAACCCAATGAAAACCAACAATGTCATACAAGGGCCAATTACTCGAGCTCGCGCACGTCAATTCAATTACCAGGTGAATGCGTTCCTCGGGTTGCATACAAATAATTTAATGAATGGAATGCTATTTAATCCTTGTAATGATTTTATTGTCCTTAGGAACCAAGGAGAAGGACTCCCAAATGTCAAGCATGAAGCCAATTCTTCCGGTGCACAAGTTATACTCGGATTCGGCCTCCGGGACAGCACCAACTTAAAACGACCATAACTTTTGATCCACAAGGGTGTTTGGGGTCTATGAGTACTGGTTTGAAAGGTTTCGACGTCCTCTTTCCAACGGATCTGATCCCATCCCCAAATTCCGTCCGAGTCAACGGGAATCTGCAAAACAATTGGCGTCACTTTTCCAAATCGAGAAGACGTGGGCTTTGGGCCTTGTAATAGAGTTGTAGTTGGTATCCTACTGCTTTGGACGTGTTTCCCACGCCCTACCTCTTATAAATAGCCAGACATCGGCTCCTTAGGGTTTTGGGTTTTATTTGATTAGTTTAGCCAAGTGCAAACTTGATCCTGCGAGTTGTCTTTGGGACAGCCACCTTGTCAAGATCGTCAATAAGACTCCACTTTGTTTCGCTTCCAGTTTTATCCGCAATTTCAGATTGCTTATCCTATTGTTCTTGCTTGTTCTTCGGTTGCTTGCAGGAATTGAACTTCGTGTTCAGGTTGATCGTGCCCACGGCAAGATCAATAACCCGCTGGAGTTGGTTTAGCGATTGCTAAGGCGCATCGCCGTCGTACGGTGTAGTCGGATCGTCAAAGTCGACTCTAACAAATCGATCGTGTGTTTCTCATCGAAAGATCGGGACACCCATAGTGCCATCACGGCGCCATCAAAACCCCCTATATATACTAGTCGCTACAGCACTCTACAGGAGCTCATGGTCATCTTCCTCCCCGAGAAGAAAAGCAAAATTTCAGATCTGAGATTTTGTTTGCAAAGAAACTTGAGTTTTTACTTTGTAGGGTTGTTCCAAGGTGAGTAATTTGTTCTCCTCTCTTCATTTGTGGTGATGTAGTTGCAATTTAATGGCTAGATCTAGTTTATTTAAGATTTTCCTTTCTTCAATGGCAAAGCTTAGATTCAATTTTTTTTATTTACCTAGCATTTTTTAGATTAATTTATATCTAGATGATGAATTTATTACCTTGCTCCATTCGATTATTTGTTGTCTACCTTTTTTAGATGACAAAATATGGCAAGCATATATTAAATTTATTTAATTAAGATTGTTGGATATTAATACACATTAAATTTAATGTATATGGTATAGAGGTGATCATGAAGTTGCCTTGCATTTTGAGATGATGAATTATCTACCTCTTTGAGAGGATAAATTTAATTTTGGCTATGCATAGTACTTAAGATTTGTTTCTAATTACCATTAATTTTCTTACCGTTAGTGAGATGATGAATTTACTACCTTGCTCTATTAGATTAAGTTGTCTACCTTTTTTGGATGATAAATTATGATTGAGCATATATTAAATTTATTTAATTAAGGTTATTGGATAGTAAAAAATAATGGATTAATGATTTATGTAATTAAGATTATTGCATATTATTAATTGTTACATTAATTAATTCTAGATGGACCGGAGATGGATGTACAATGCGAACCGTTGCAGCCGAGAATACATCGACGACGTATCTGCTTTTCTACGAGAAGCCGAGGAGAACAGATTGCAAAAGAAGACGGAGTACATACATTGTCCTTGCATTGATTGCAAGAGTGAGAAGATGTTTTCGGACAAAGACCAAATCCACTTGCACTTGATTTGGAGGGGCTTTGTACCTAGCTATACCTGTTGGACAAGGCACGGTGAAGAGGAGATCATACTTCAATGTGATAATGTCGACGACGACGAAGCCGCCAATATGGCAGCTGACATCGGGTATGGAACCGATGAGGATAGGTTGGTCGTTGACGATGACAATAATCTGGCTCAAATGTTGCGCGATGCAGAAGGAAACTACAGCAGTGAGAGAGAGTTTAATCAGTTCAAGGGTTTGATAGAGGACTCGGAGAAACCTTTGTTCCCGGGTTGCAAGGAGGAATACACAAAGTTGCACACTGTGCTTTCACTACTGAAATTGAAGGCAAGCAATGGTTGGTCCGACAAGAGTTTCACGGAGTTGCTACGTCTCTTAGCGGACATGCTTCCAGAGGGCAACCTATTGCCTAAGACCACGTATTTTGCCAAGAAGGTTGTATGTCCCTTGGGATTGGAGGTAGAAAGAATACACGCGTGTCCAAACGACTGTATACTCTATCGCAAAGACTATGCGAACACGCATGTATGTCCGATTGTGCAAAGCATCGCGATACAAGCGTAAGGGCGAGGAAAACGAAGGCATAGAAGTGAAGAATGGAGCTCCCGCTAAAGTGGTGTGGTATTTGCCAGTAATACCTCGTCTAAAGCGTTTATTTGCAAATAAAAAGCATGCCAAGCTGATGCGATGGCACTCAGAAGAGCGAAAGAGGGATGGAAAGCTGAGGCACCCTGCTGATTCTGCCCAGTGGAGAACCATCGATAGGCTCTTTAGGGAGAACTTCGGAAATGAGCCAAGGAATATAAGGTTTGGGTTGAGTACGGATGGAATGAATCCTTTCGGTGACATGAGCAGTATTCATAGCACTTGGCCCATGACTCTCTGTATCTACAACCTTCCTCCTTGGCTGTGTATGAAGCGAAAATACATTATGATGTCGCTGCTTATCCAAGGGCCGAGACAACCTGGAAACGATATTGATGTATACCTACAACCATTGGTGGAAGATCTTGTGCTACTGATGAGGACATCACTACCATGCATACGGCCATGCCTACAAACCCAATTGAAGCCAACAATGTAATACAAGGGCCAATTACTCGAGCTCGCGCACGTCAATTCAATTACCAAGTGAATGCGTTCCTCGGGTTGCATACAAATAATTTAATGAATGGAATGCTATTTAATCCTTGTAATGATTTTATTGTCCTTAGGAACCAAGGAGAAGGACTCCCAAACATCAAGCATGAAGCCAATTCTTCCGGTGCACAAGTTATACTCGGATTCGGCCTCCGGGACAGCACCAACTTAAAACGACCATAACTTTTGATCCACAAGGGTGTTTGGGGTCTATGAGTACTGGTTTGAAAGGTTTCGACGTCCTCTTTCCAACGGATCCGACCCCATCCCCAAATTCCGTCTGAGTCAACGGGAATCTGCAAAACAATTGGCGTCACTTTTCCAAATCGAGAAGACGTGGGCTTTGGGCCTTGTAATAGAGTTGTAGTTGGTATCCTCTTTGCTTTGGACGTGTTTCCCACGCCCCTACCTCTTATAAATAGCCAGACATCGGCTCCTTAGGGTTTTGGGTTTTATTTGATTAGTTTAGCCAAGTGCAAACTTGATCCTGCGAGTTGTCTTTGGACAGCCACCTTATCAAGATCGTCAATAAGACTCCACTTTGTTTTGCTTGCAGTTTTATCCGCAAGTTCAGATTGCTTATCCTATTGTTCTTGCTTGTTCTTCGTTGCTTGCAGGAATTGAACCTCGTGTTCAGGTTGATCGTGCCTACGGCAAGATCAATAACCATTGAGTTGGTTTAGCGATTGCTAAGGCGCATCGTCGTAAATGCGGTGTAGTCGGATCGTCAAAGTCGACTCTAACATATCGATCGTGTGTTTCTCATCGAAAGATCGGGACACCCATATTGCCATCACGGCTCCATCAAGTGGTATCGAGCAAACCAGGTTGCTCGGTGAGAATTCTTTACCCTAGATTAGTAGATTGATATCTTTCCTATAGTCCGTAGAAGCGCCATCAGTTGGATCTCCCCATACCAAAACAATTTGAGCCTCGCAATTTCCTTTCCGATAATCGCATTATTGAATTTTTGGTTGCATCGTCGTGTCGAGTTGCTGAATTCTAGTCTAGTTGGAGTCCAGGTCGAAGAAATTTTTGTCTCCGCAATGGTTTCGAGTTGTGTTCGGTTTGAGTTGTTTTCCGCTTCGGTCTCGAATCGTTGAAAAAAACAAAAGAAAAAAAAGAAAAAGAAAAGGTGTTCTGACCGAAGTTTTCTTTTCATCCGATCGTCGCCGCTTGATCGTCGCCCACTTGGTCGTCCGACCGTTGCCCTCTGTTAGCCGATCGTCGCTTCCCGATCGTCGCCGCCGATCGTCGCCTCCGATCGTCGCCACCTGATAGCCCATCGTCGCCTCGATCGTCGCCGCCGATCGTCGCCCACTGATAGCCCATCGTCGCCCGATCGTCGCCGCCGATCGTCGCCACTGATAGCCCATCGTCGCCTCGATCGTCGCCGTCCGATCGTCGCCACCTGATAGCCCATCGTCGCTTTGATCGTCGCCTCTCGATAGCCGATCGTCGCTTCACCTGGCCGTCCGACTGGTCACACGACTGGTCTTCCGCCTGCATAGCACTTGAAAGAAAAACGAATCGGATCGTTCCGTAAAAAAAAAAAAAAAAAAAAAAAAACTTCGCGAAAATTTTTATGTGCTAAACCTGTTTTCACAAGATTCCCAGTCTTTTGAGATAGTTCCCTTCTTTCGCGAATTTTTTTCGCGCTGTTTTTTTTCATCTCTTTGTGGGAACTGTCTTGTCGCCGACCACGCTTTTGAGTCACGATCCTTGCTAGCCTCGAGTCGACAACTAGTGACTAGACGTTGAACAATTCTTCAATTTTGCATTCAGATTGGATTATTGCTAACCTTTTGCTACTAAATTAAGCCTGTCCAAGCTCCACTTTCTACCCGCAGGCGTTCGATCCCTTGGCAATCGCTCTACACAAACTTCGAGAACCTTTGACAACGCCAACGGCCGACAACGCCTGCTGCATTGTAAGAACTTGTAAGAACTTGGGTCATAGGCTTGAGCGCTTGAGAGACTTGCCACCTAGTAGTTGATAGGAACATTATACTTGTGGTTTTTGTTTCCTTGTCATCAACTAACCATGTCAGGTGACGAGAGTTCACTTCATCACTCTCCACGAACCAAGGGCATCATTGCTCACTTCCAAAAGATGACAAGGGAAGCCACCGATGGTCTTAGCGAGGATGTACGGCTCACTAATGAGCGTATGTCAATGCAAGAAGACCGTCTCAGATCCATCGAGGCCGCACAAGGGATTGCTAACACTACTCTTGCTACTATTTTGGCTAGACTTGATACTTTTGCAGCTGCTGCATCTGGTGCTTCAATCCACCTCCCCGTCGTCAAGCAACAATTCAGCTCCACAGGAGGCCCCAACAGATTTAGAAGAAACGAGCGAAGAGCACGAATATGATGACACCATCGATGTGGAGGAGGCCAACCCCATCCATTACGATAATGATCGTAACCATCAACGGCCACGCTTCAATCAGCAAGGTATGCGACGTGATCCTCCACGACCAAGGAACGAGCGAGATGATGTTTTCCTAAGGTAAATTTCAATATGCCACCTTTTGAAGGTAAATATGACCCTGATGGTTACCTTAGTTGGGAATTACTTGTGGATCAAAAATTTGCGTGCCATGATTTCCATGAGAATAGAAGAGTTAGGGCTGCCACAAGTGAGTTCACCGATTTTGCTTCGCTTGGTGGAGAGAACATTGCCGTGCTCATCCAAATAATATACCCACCACTTGGGAAGCCTTGAAATTGCTAATGAGGCATAGATTTGTTCCTTCATACTATGCTAGAGATTTATTGAATAAATTGCAGCGCCCTCTGACAAGGTAAGAATTCGGTGGAAGAATATTACCAAGAATTGCAAATTGGCATGTTGCGTTGTGGATTAATTGAGAATGAGGAAGCTTCTATGGCTCGTTTCTTAGGTGGTTTAACTAGAGAAATCCAGGATATTCTAGACTATAAGGATTATAATTCGATGACTCGGTTGTTACATCTTGCTTGCAAAGCTGAACGTGCAGTGCATGGTCGTCAATCGAGGGCCAAGACTAACTTTTCTGCAGGTCGAACTACTTCGTGGACACCGCGCACCCCTGCTGCCCCTGCCGGCAGTACTACCATGCCGACCTCTTCCATCAACGTAGCGGCGTCCACCACCTCAAATTCGGCACCACGACCAACGCCGACGAAAAGTGCCACACAAGCTACTACAAATAGTTCGCCGTCGTAAATTGGTCGCATCAACGGACGCACCAAAGATGTTCGGTGCCATCATTTGCAAGGGTTTCGGTCACATGATGAGGAGTGTCCGAACAAGCGTGTGCTAATAATCCGTGAAGACGGCGAGTATGACTCGGCAAGTGATCTTGATGACGAAACATATGCTTTGCTCATTGAACATGAAGACGGCGATCCAAATGCCGAGCACGACGAGGTGCACGTGAGCGCTGGTGATGCTGACCAATATTTGAGTATTATTGCACAATGTGTGCTTAGTGCTCAGATTGCTCGCGCCGATCCAAATCAACGCCACAACTTGTTTTACACAAAAGGCGTCATCAAGGAGCGATCCATTCGAATAATCATTGATGGTGGGAGTTGCAATAATCTAGCCAAAGATGGACATGGTGGAGAAGCTAGCACTCTCCACTAGACCACACCCTCAGCCCTACCACATTCAATGGTTCAACAACAGCGGCAAACTCAAGGTAACTCGCATGGTAAGAGTACATTTCGCTTTAGGTTCCTATCATGATTATGTTGATTGCGATGTCGCACCTATGCAAGCATGTTCTATGTTATTGGGTAGACCGTGGCAATATGATAAGGATTGTTTACATCATGGTAGAACAAATCAATACTCTTTTGTGCATAAAGAAAAGAAAATTGTACTACACCCAATGTCGCTTTGATGCCATTGTAAAGGATGAAATCGCTAGATCTAGCAAAGAGAAAAATCGAGAGAATTCTAAGAGTGAAAATCAGACGGTCGCCAAAGGACTTGAACAACATAAGCAGAGAGAATCTAACCTTGATTGTGCTAAGCCAAATGAGATTAAATTGAAAGGTGCTTGTTTTCTTGCAACAAAATCTGATTTGAATGAGTTGGATGTTTGTCGGTATACATGCTATGCTTTGGTCTGCAAAGAAACTTTGTTTTCACTAGAGGAGATGTCCCTCTCTTTGCCTCCTGTTGTCACTAACCTTTGCAGAATACCGACATCTTTCCAAAGGACATCCCCTCGGGGCTGCCGCCAATTAGAGGATTGAGCATCAAATTGATCTCATTCCAGGGCATCCTTGCCCAACCGAGCACCTTACAGAACCAACCACTGAAGAGACACAAGAGATACAACGCCAAGTTCACGAATTGCTTGATAAAGGGTAACGTCGTGAATCTCTTAGTCCTTGTCTTTGTACCAGTCATTTTAGTACCTAAGAAAGATGGAACATGGCGCATGTGTGTGGATTGTAGAGCAATTAATAATATCACCATTAGATATCGCCATCCTATTCCTCGGTTAGACGATATGCTTGATGAACTAAGTGGCTCTACTATGTTCTCTAAAGTGGATTTGCGTAGTGGCTATCACCAGATTCGCATGAAGTTAGGAGATGAATGGAAAACAGCATTTAAAACTAAGTTCGGGTTATATGAGTGGTTAGTAATGCCTTTCGGGTTGACTAATGCTCCTAGCACATTCATGAGGCCCGATGAACGAGGTTTTACGTGTTTTCATTGGAAAATTTGTGGTAGTTTACTTGATGATATCTTGATTTATAGCAAATCTTTAGAGGATCATCTTGGACATTTACGTGCTGTTTTTAATGCTTTACGCGATGCACGTTTATTTGGTAACCTTGATAAGTGCACCTTTTGCACGGATCGAGTCTCTTTTCTTGGCTATGTTGTTACTCCACGAGGAATTGAAGTTGATCAAGCCAAGGTTGAAGCAATACAGAGTTGGCCGACTCCTAACACGGTCACACAAAGTGCGAAGTTTTCTAGGACTTGCTGGATTCTATCGTCGTTTTGTGAAGGACTTCAGCACCATCGCTGCACCCATGAATGAGCTCACCAAGAAAGGTGTACCTTTTGCTTGGGGCAAGCCGCGAGAAGATGCCTTCAACATTCTAAAGCTAAGTTAACCCATGCACCCTTACTCCGGCTTCAGGACTTTTCTAAGACTTTTGAACTAGAATGTGATGCTAGTGGAATTGGTTTGGGTGGTGTTCTGTTACAAGAAGGAAAACCTGTTGCTTATTTTAGTGAGAAATTGAGTGGGCCAAGTTTGAATTATTCTACTTATGATAAGGAGTTATATGCACTAGTTCGAACTTTAGAAACATGGCAACATTATTTATGGCCCAAGGAATTTGTTATACATTCGGATCATGAATCATTAAAACATATTAGAAGTCAAGCTAAACTGAACCGTAGACATGCAAAGTGGGTTGAATTCATTGAGTCATTTCCTTATGTCATCAAACACAAACGAGGAAAGGATAATGTCATTGCCGATGCCTTGTCTAGGAGATATACCATGCTCTCACAACTTGACTTCAAAATTTTTGGTTTGGAAACGATTAAAGAGCAATATGTGCATGATGATGATTTTAAAAATGTGTTGCTCAATTGTAAAGAGGGAAAAACTTGGAACAAATTTGTCCTCAATAATGGGTTTGTGTTTAGAGCAAACAAACTATGTATTCCAGCTAGTTCTGTTCGTTTGTTATTACTACAGAAGCGCATGGAGGAGGATTGATGGGACACTTTGGTGTGAAAAGGACGGAGGACATACTCGCTAGCCATTTCTTTTGGCCCGAGGATGAGACGAGACGTGGAACGTTTCATCGCTCGCTGTTCTACATGTCAAAAAGCTAAGTCACGACTTAATCCCCATGGTTTATACATGCCTCTGCTGTTCCTAACGTGCCTTGGGAGGATATTTCTATGGACTTTGTTTTAGGACTCCCTAGAACAAAGAAGGAGGGATAGTATCTTTGTCGTTGTGGATAGATTTTCCAAAATGGCACACTTCATACCTTGTCACAAAAGCGATGACGCTACCAACATTCTTGACTTATTCTTTCGTGAAATTGTTCGCTTACATGGTGTGCCTAACACAATAGTTTCAGATCGTGACACTAAATTCTTAAGCCACTTTTGGAGAACTTTGTGGGCTAAATTGGGGACTAAACTTTTATTTTCTACTACTTGTCATCCCCAAACTGATGGACAAACTGAAGTCGTTAATCGAACTTTATCTACTATGCTTAGGGCTGTTTTGAAAAAGAACATTAAATTGTGGGAAGAATGTTTGCCTCATATTGAGTTTGCTTATAATCGGTCTATGCATTCTACTACTAAGATGTGTCCTTTTGAGATTGTATATGGATTTGTACCTCATGCTCCAATTGATTTGTTACCTCTACCATCTTCGGAGAAATTGAATCTTGATGCTAAACAACGTGTTGATTTGATTATGAAACTGCATGAGACAACTAAAGAAAACATAGAACGCATGAATGCTAAATATAAACTTGCTGGTAGTAAGGGAAGGAAACATGTAACTTTTGAACCAGGAGATTTAGTTTGGTTGCATTTGCAAAAAGATCGATTCCCAGAATTACGAAAATCTAAGTTGATGCCGCGAGCTGATGGTCCTTTCAAAGTATTGGCAAAGATTAATGATAATGCATACAAGCTTGAATTGCCTGCAGATTTTGGGGTTAGTCCCACATTCAACATTGCCGATTTGAAACCATACTTGGGAGAAGATGATGAACTTGAGTCGAGGACGACTCAAATGCAAGAAGGGGAGGATGATGAGGACATCACTACCATGCATACGGCCATGCCTACAAACCCAATTGAAGCCAACAATGTAATACAAGGGCCAATTACTCGAGCTCGCGCACGTCAATTCAATTACCAGGTGAATGCGTTCCTCGGGTTGCATACAAATAATTTAATGAATGGAATGCTATTTAATCCTTGTAATGATTTTATTGTCCTTAGGAACCAAGGAGAAGGACTCCCAAACATCAAGCATGAAGCCAATTCTTCCGGTGCACAAGTTATACTCGGATTCGGCCTCCGGGACAGCACCAACTTAAAACGACCATAACTTTTGATCCACAAGGGTGTTTGGGGTCTATGAGTACTGGTTTGAAAGGTTTCGACGTCCTCTTTCCAACGGATCCGACCCCATCCCCAAATTCCGTCCGAGTCAACGGGAATCTGCAAAACAATTGGCGTCACTTTTCCAAATCGAGAAGACGTGGGCTTTGGGCCTTGTAATAGAGTTGTAGTTGGTATCCTCTTTGCTTTGGACGTGTTTCCCACGCCCCTACCTCTTATAAATAGCCAGACATCGGCTCCTTAGGGTTTTGGGTTTTATTTGATTAGTTTAGCCAAGTGCAAACTTGATCCTGCGAGTTGTGCTGGACAACCACCTTGTCAAGATCGTCAATAAGACTCCACTTTGTTTTGCTTGCAGTTTTATCCGCAATTTCAGATTGCTTATCCTATTGTTCTTGCTTGTTCTTCGGTTGCTTGCAGGAATTGAACCTCGTGTTCAGGTTGATCGTGCCTACGGCAAGATCAATAACCCGCTGGAGTTGGTTTAGCGATTGCTAAGGCGCATCGTCGTCGTACGGTGTAGTCGGATCGTCAAAGTCGACTCTAACAAATCGATCGTGTGTTTCTCATCGAAAGATCGGGACACCCATATTGCCATCACGGCTCCATCAGCTACTGTGGAATGAAGGTGTACAGGTATGGGATGAGTACAAGCGGGAGTACTTCACTCTACGCGCAATGTTGTTCTGCACCATCAATGATTTACCAGCCCTAGGTAACCTGTCCGGCCGTACTATAAAAGGAGCTAAAGCTTGCCCCCAATGCCTGGATGAAACTAGTAGCGTGTGGCTTAACAACTCGAGGAAAACAGTCTACATGCGTCACCGTCGGTTCCTTCGAAAGAATCATTCGTACCGTAATATGAAAAAACAATTTGACGGTACAAAGGAGGACGGTTCAGCTCCAAGGCCTCTTACTGGGGAAGAGGTATATGATATGGTTAAGGATATTAATGTTGTACTTGGAAAGGGGGATACCTCGAGGTCCGTCTTGAGAAAACCACGTGGAAGAAGAGATCCTTATTTTGGGATTTGCCCTATTGGAAGGACTTAGAAGTTCGACATTGCATCGACGTCATGCATGTAGAAAAGAATGTATGTGACAGCGTGCTTGGTCTTTTCTTGAATATTCCTAGCAAAACAAAGGATGGACTCAAGGCACGAAGGGACCTGGAAGATATGAAGATCGAGCCGAGCTGCATCCTCAAGACACCGAAAGGCCGACTTTACCTTCCCCACTTGCTATACTCTGTCCAAGAAAGAGAAAATAGACCTCTGCAAGTGCTTGCGTAGTGTGAAAGTTCCGTCCAGGTTACTCCGCAAACATCAAGAAAGCTGGTATCGATGAAAGATTTGAAGTTAAGCGGTATGAAGTCTCATGATTGTCATGTGATGATGACACAAATGCTCCCTATTGCAATTAGAGGCATTTTGCACGACAAGGTTCGAGAGGCAATCATGAGGTTGTGTTTCTTCTTTAACGCGATTTCACGAAGGTCATCGATCCCGTTGGACTTTATGAACTGCAGTGATGTGGTCAACACTGCTGTATCGACTAGAGATGTATTTTCCTCCATCATTTTTCGATATCATGGTTCATCTCATTGTTCACCTTGTGAATGAGATAAATATTTGTGGGCCAAGATTCCTGCATCGGATGTATCCGTTCAAAAGGTACATGGGTGTTACGAAGAAATATGTACGTAATCGATCGCGACCGAAGGTTCCATTGTAGAAAGTTATGCAACCGAGGAGGTTATTGAGTTCTGCGTCGATTACATGGACGAGGTTGAACCGGTAGGAGTGCTGTATCACGCCATGAGGAGGCTAGGCGGCAAAGGAGTAATCGGAAAGAAATCCACAAATTCTTACGATCATTTTTGTTCAAGAAGCTCATTTCACGATCTTGCAGCGATTAGTCGAGGTATCCCGTTTATGGACATGCACAAGGAAAAGCTACAGAGGGAAAATCGTGGACGATCAGAGGTTTGGATAACAAAAGAGCACAATCGTGTGTTCAATCATTGGTTCAAGGAGCACATGTCTGGTGAAGAAACGAGTATTACGTTGAGGTGGTTGGCAAAAGGGCCATCAGGTACAATCGTGACATGGCAAGGATACGACATAAATGGATATACATTTTACACGAGAGCTCAGGATAGCAAAAGTACTTACCAAAACAGTGGTGTCCGTATAGATGCCTACGACAATACAGTGATGAAGAGCAGCTTTTATGGGTTTATAGAGGAGATTTGGGAGCTCGACTACTGCATTTTCAAGATCCCGATGTTTCGGTGTCGTTGGGTCCAACTCCCAAAGGTTGTCAAGGTGGACAAATATGGCTTCACTACTGTGGACATCGAGCAAGTTGGATATAGAGACGAACCATTCGTACTTGCGAAGCAAGTTGCACAGGTCTTTTATGTAATCGACCCGGCAGATAAGAAGCGTCATGTAGTTCTTCAAGGAAAACAAAGGATCGTCGGAGTTGAGAATGTCGTGGATGAGGAAGAGTACAACCAGTTTGATGAGTTGCCTCCTTTCGTAGATGGCGACATCGTGCTCGAGGAAGCAACCACTCAGGAAGCCACCTATCATCGTGATGATCATGAAGAAGGCCAAATTGTGAAAGAAAATAATTAGCTAGGAGTAATGGCAAAATGTGTGTATTTATGTGGGGTAATGGAAATGTAATGTCAGAAATATGCATTTATGTGGAGTAATGGCATTTTTTTGTTAAAAAATATGCTTTATATTAATTCATGGCTTTATATTAATATATATGATAGATGCGTTAATATATAGTGTTATAAATGCATTTATGTGGAGTAATGGAAAAATATGCTTTATATTAATTTATATTAATCAGGGATTCAAATTTATAAGAATATAAATTTATATATCATAGATAAATTAATTATGAATAATTAGTAGTTAATATATATGATAGGTTCACTAATACATTAATTCATATCTTTATAATAGAAGGAAATCTGAAAAATATGCTTTATATTAATTTATATTAATCAGGGATTCAAATTTCAGAAGAATATAAATTTATATATCATAGATAAATTAATTATGAATAATTAGTAGTTAATATATATGGTAGGTTCACTAATACATTAATTCATATCTTTATAATAGAAGGAAATCTGAAAAATATGCTTTATATTAATCAGGGATTCAAATTTCATAAGAATATAAATTTATATATCATAGATAAATTAATTATGAATAATTAGTAGTTAATATATATGATAGGTTCACTAATACATTAATTCATAGCTTTATAATAGAAGGAAATCTGGAAAATATGCTTTATATTAATTTATATCAATCAGGGATTCAAATTTCATAAGAATATAAATTTATATATCATAGATAAATTAATTATGAATAATTAGTAGTTAATATATATGATAGGTTCACTAATACATTAATTCATAGCTTTATAATAGAAGGAAATCTGAAAAATAGTATTAGTGGCGGTTGTTAATTAAACCGCCACAGATAAGGTTTATCAGTGGCGGTTTTTTAATTACAACCGCCACTGATAATGCTTATCTGTGGCGGTTTTTAATTACAACCGCCACTGATAAACCTTATCTGTGGCTGTTTTTAATTACAACCGCCACTGATATGTCCCCCAATATAAACCACGCCACAGTGGTCAGTCCTCACCACTACCTTTGAACCCTACCCCGCCGCCTCCCTCCCGCGCCCGACGACCCCGCCGCCTCCCTCCCGCGCCCGACGACCCCGCCGCCTCCCTCCTGCGCCCGGCAACCTCGTCCGCCCGTCCCGCCGCCTCCCTCCCGCGCCCGACGACCTCGTCCGGCCCGTCCCCGCCTGGCGCCCCCACCCGGCACTAGGGTTTGAGATCTCCTTTCATCCAGGTTTGAATCGTTCGCTGTTTGATTTTGTATTTTGGGATGAAGTAGCATTCAGATTTGATGCTAAAGCTAATGCTGATGATGGAATTCAGATTATATGCATATTTTGATTATGAAGTAGCATTCAGATCTTGCATATTTTGGGATGAAGTAGCATTCAAATTATATGCATATTGTAACACCCCAGCTTCTACTAAGCCCAGAATGTCACCAAACATAGACCATAACACATTTAATACCATGATTTAAGATAAATTACAGCAAGTAATCATTTCGAATAACTGAAAATTTCGACAGCATCTCCTTTGTTTTAGCATGAAAATGATCGACATAGCATCATATCAATTTATAAGACAAACAGGATATCAACATGCAGTGATAATAATAGCTAATCATCAACTAACACATCAATAGAGATCGCTAACAAAAGAATAGGCATCAATTTAAGTCTAGGAAGATATAACAATTCACTCCTTAGCCCCACATGATTCACATGAGGGAAACAACC
Organism: Rhipidocladum racemiflorum; assembly: GCA_036346355.1. Lineage (NCBI taxonomy): Eukaryota > Viridiplantae > Streptophyta > Magnoliopsida > Poales > Poaceae > Rhipidocladum > Rhipidocladum racemiflorum. The sequence continues at coordinate 51,753,849 of CM070577.1, read as the reverse complement.
AACATTAAGACCATAAACTAATGATTATTGTAATACTTATTGCAGTGTCTCCAAAAGAAGGTGAATTAGCTAGATTGTGATACTACGTGGAGGAGTGTAGCTAAATCCCTTTCCCGCCCGATTTCATGGTACCTAAAGAAACAAACAACGAAAACACAAGCGTGAGTTCATCACTCAAAGAAAGTGTATTGCAATGGAACAACAAGGATCAAGACAACAAACCATCATTCCAGTCTCCACCGTTATATCACAACACATCACATTTAACATAATTTACAACCTTTAAAACAACATGGTAATCATCTCATGAGCATCTCATGAGTACTCTCATCATCATCTCATAAACACCTTCATTTATGAAATTCATTCATGCAATGCAATGCACATGTCTCCTGGAATACTCATACCGGTATGGTTGAGTGCACACCCGTCGGCATGCACCCTTTTCCCCCTTCCATCCCGAAGATGGAGGGTGCCTATCACTCGCTTCCATTCACCTCAGTGAAGGAATCACGATGTAGGACTTATTCGAAAGAATAGCCCCGGACTAGTCATAACAGTTCTCACCGCCCCTACCGAATAGTTATGACTTATCTCACCGGTCGGCCATGAAAATATGCCATGTATGCAAAATGGACAGCAACGTAAACATGAATAGAAATATTGCATATCAACACTTGGCATCTTAACATGTAGGACCGTACCTAACAATCGACGGAAACCGTACAAAACATGGCATGTGAATCATTCATCTACGACAAGCATATGTAATCATGGCATGAGGTCACCATATCATTGATATCATTTAATTCATGGCCTAAGAACATCATATCAAATATAACTTGTAAACCATGGCAACACAACATGTTATCTATTCCAAATGCCATCAAACCAATCTAGCAACACATAAAGCACACAATCCACACAATACACTTGCCTTCAACCACGGGCAACGGAGTGACGAGAGGTTGAGGGCACTCCTGGAGGCACACCACCTGCAAACACGTGCCACACACTCAATTCGAGTCCACAAAACAGCACACATAAATCCCGCTACCCCGACTTCGCACAACTCCTAAAATCAGAAAACAGCAAATCTGTCCCTTCGACAGCAGCCTTCCGACTATCATAACTTCTGTTCTAGGACACCAAATTAAATAAACGAGTACACCCTCGCGTAGCTTAGAAATTTCCCAACTTTTTCTAGTTATAGGAAAGACTGATTCGGACTCTAAAGTTGTTTAATCTAACGTTGAACACGAACTGTCTCAATCTCGTCACAGATTTGACAGCGCTCGGTAAAACAGGCATAACTTCTAAACGGCTGGGCGGAATTTCAATTTCTTTATATGCACGGAAAGATAAGGAAATTATCTACAACTTCCTAAAAGTCCGTACGGTAAGATTCAAACTAGAAATTGGCGAAAACGCCTGCCCTAGCTCGGGTTCCCAATCTGCCCGAACTGGAACGCGAATACAACTCTAGTTTTCATTAGATCTAACCCATGGCAGCACCTCCCTTGATCTAAAAACATGGTAATCACCCTCTATAGCAGAATAAGAACTACCCCACAAGATCCCCCCATTACCTTCTTGGATGAACACGAATCGACGGCCGAATTTTCGCGTTCCTTCCCCGGTTTTCCTCCCACGCGTCGATCCCGTCCAATCCACTCGTCGCGGAGCTCCTCCATGGCAAGGGCAGCAGCGGGGCAAGTTGTGGCAGCGAGGAGGCATCCTTGGGGGCGCAAGGAGGAGGGGGTGGTGCAGATTGAGGTGGTGGAGGAGGAGATTTGGGGAAGATGGGGGAGAGGAGGTGGGGGTGGCGGCTCCAAGGGGGAGAGATGGGGGCGCATGGGGGAGGGGCAGCAGGTGGGGGCGCATGGGGGAGGGGCAGCAGGTGTGCTGCCCTAGCACACCCCCACATGGACCCAATTCATCCCACTGACGGCCCAAATTGTTTCCCCCACGGCCCGATCACCCGGAAACGGCCCAAAACGACCCCGGAGAGGCCCGAAACGCGCTAAAACGCCAAACCGTAGGGTTCTAAATGTAAAAGATCACAAATTATCTCATTTACGACGTCTTATCACATTTTATCATACTTTTTAACATATCATCACCTAATTTCAAATCCCGACATTTCGTGGTGTCACACATATTTGATGTTCTGATTGATTCTTGTTAAAGCATCTTTGCGAATGGATGCATAAGAAATCAATTAGTTGAGCTTTTCTGGTATCTGTGTTGTTTCTAGTTCATTCTAGTTATTGAAAGCACACTGTGCAAGAAAATGGTCTCATTTTTCTTTGCTTGTTGCGTGGTGACTAGAATAATATGCCAATTTTGGAACATTTGCTTAACTTATTTGTATTTGTTTCCAGTTAATCTTGTGACCAGTTTATTATTTGTCAATACATCTGTTGGATTGCTAAGGTTTAGGCCTTTTTTTAATATCAAGAAAGCCAAAGACACAGTTAGAAGAGACGACAGCCAAAGACAATTAGGAATTATGAAATGTGACTTTTATTGAAGCTCTTTATGCTTTTTGTATGATATTGCTAGCCTAAAGAAACACATATTCTCGAGTGAACAGTATTATTGCGAGTTGGTTTTGGTCTTTTGGAGTCTGAACTATAGTTGGAACAGTTGCCCATCTCATGCATTTCATGTCTGACTTGCGAATTCAAGGAAGCTGCAAAGAGGCCAGATATTGTCATCTTGTAATAACGTCACAATAAAATCTACACATGTACATTGTTACTGGGAAATTGGAAGTCTCCGTGAATGCTTTGTCGGGTAACCCCGACTGAAATGTGTCTAGCTCAAATCACTTAACATTGTACTATTTTGTTTTAAACTACAGTGAGACACTTCTGCTTATACATGTGCTTTACTTAAAGAAAGTCGTCTGACAAGCTAAGAATGGTAAACAACACTCAATTTTTTTGAAAGTGCGATTTCTTTTCTGCAGCTATATTATAGCATATGAAATCTAATAGGACATCCTATAAACAACTATCGGTTTTACTTCTTATCTGACAAATCGAATTGATCCAAGTTCCTAAACAACACTGCCCTGTATTCTCTCCCGTGGGACTATAATGAATTGTTTGCTTTTACCCTCAGTTTTGTGGCATTCAATTTCAACTCAAGAAACTTTGTCAGGAACGTCACCCTTAAATGATTAAGCTGTATATCCACAAGGCAATTCAGTTCATCTGAGTTTCATATTCACAACTCATTGTTCATCTTTTATCTGGTTAAGGTGTCAGCATAGCACTGTATTTTGACACATGGATATTTACAATATAAGGATTGTTCAAATCTATTTGAATACCACATAAGGTCTTAACATCAGACACGGGTAGGTTAGTCTTTTGATCATAATTCCCAAACCTGATGATTAAGTTAAGTTCTATCTTTTGAATAAAGATTCGAGTTAACTATGCGTACTAGTTTAACCTTTCCTGAAACATGAATCATTTGAACCTATCTAAGTTTTACTCAAGTATTAGTATATACTAGTAAGTGCGAAATGTTTGTCGTGAGGATTCGAGCGTTTTGGGTTGATGGAGCCTTTGCGGCTGAGAAGCCTTTTGTCCCTTGGGGACTTGGTAGTTGTTTTTGGTGTCCTTCGGATTCGAGGTCGAATCCAGTTGAAGGGGGGAAGAATGTGACACTACATTTTGGTGTGACATTACAAATTGCGAAATTAGAGAAGAAAATCTTACGGCTTGAGGTTTACTCGCGTTTTTGGGCCTTTTGAAGCGTTGTGACACCACGGAGTGTCGTAACCTTATTTAACGTGCATGATAAGGTTAATAACATTATGAGATGTGGAATTAAGGTTAAAACTATAGGATATGGAGGTTAATAGCTTTTCCGGGCCGTTTCCGGGGTTTTGGGCCTTCCCGGGGGAGTTTGGGCCTTGGTGGGCTTTGGTGGGATGGAGTAGGTCTCCGTAACGGACTAGGTTTGGGTGTGGGGGCTGGTAAAAGGGCTCCCCACCAGCCCTTGGGACGTCCACCCCTGCCCCATGCGCCCCTAACCCTAGCCGCCACCCTTCCTCCTCCCTCCACCTCCTAGCCGCCCCATCTCTTGCCCCCATGGCGCCCCCATTGCTCCCCATTGCACACCACCTCTCCTCCACCCCCCTTGCTTCCCTAGGGTGACCTCCCCACCCCTGCATCCTCATGGATCCATCCGAGGAGCGAGGAGCGAGGAGCGAGGAGCGAGGAGATCGATTGGAGTTTTCGTGCGTCGGGCAAAGGTATGATCATGGGGATCCTCGGGGATGAGCTAGGTACTGTTATTAGGGAGTTTATCAAGTTTTTTGATCAATTAGAGGCGCTGGATTTGAGTAATTTGGGTTAGATCTAGATGTTGCCACGTTTCTGTTTTCGGGCAGATTGAGCAGTCGAGCTAGGGTTCGCATTTTCGCCAATTTAGAATCCGAATCTTGTCGTACGGATGTTGAAGAAGTTGTAGATAATTTAATTATCTTTCCGTGGATATAAAGAAAATTAAATTCCGCCCAGCCGTTTAAAAGTTATGGCTATTTTACCGAGCGTGTTAAAATCTGTGACGTAATTGGAATAGATCACGGTAATCTGTAGATTAGATGACATTAGACTCCGAATCAGTCTTTCCCTATACCTAGAGAAAGTTGGGAAATTTCCTAAGCTACGCGAGGATCTACTCTTTTAATTGATTCGGAGTCCCAGAACTCAAGTTATGCTTTTTGCAAGGCTGCTGTCCCGTCGTGACAGAACCTCTGTTTTTAGGTTTTGCGAGTAGTGGGCAATGTGGGGTTAGATGGGGTTTTGCGTACTGTTTTGTGGGCATGATTGTGAGTGTGTGATGCCTATGTGCAGGTGGTGTGACACCGGGAGTGCCCTCGACTTCCCACAAATCCGTTGCCCGCGGTTGAGGCAAGTGTGTTGTAATGTATAGCGGATTGTAGGTTGCTTGTTGATATTGGATGAAAGATTGAATACTTGCTATGATCACTTGCCTTGCTTGCTATTTTCCAATGATATATTGAGTATGATTATCATGATATGATGCTATGTGTCTATACTTATCATGATTCGATGCCATGTGTAATATTTGTCATGATGAGATGCCATATGTTTATGTACATGTGAAATATGATAATTGGCATAGTTGCATGCATGACATGAGATGGGGCGAGGGCGGTGAGAAAGTCATTAACTAATCCGGGAAAGGCCTGTGAGAAAGTTATGACTAGTCCGGAACGCCATTGAGTAAGACCTACATCGTGATTCCATTCACATGGTGAATGGAAGCGAGGAGTAGGCACCCTCCATCTTTGGGATGGAAGGGGGGAGAGGGTGCACACCGACGGGTGTGTACTCAACCATACCGGTATGAGTTTCCAAGGAGATATGAGCATAACATTGCATTACACTGCATTGCATTGCATTGCAATACATATTTAATGATGATGATGTTGTTATGTGCTCAAGTATGAGATGTTATATGTGATGTAAGGTATTATTGTCTTGTAAATGATCTTGTTGTCCATTACAATATGCTTGCTGAGTTTTCGAACTCACGCTTGTGTTTTATGTTGTTTTTAGGTATTTTGAGATCGGCATGCGGGAAAAAGGGGTCTAGCTACACTTCTACACGTAGCTCCACCATCATAGTCCATAATTAATCACTTGGAGACATGATATTAAGATTTGTGCCATAAACTTAACGTAGGGTTTAATTTAGCATGCTTGTGATTCCTTATTTGCTTGGTTATAGCTTATGAAGTGGTTGAGCATGCTTTTATTGGCGTAATTTGATGATATATCCATTTATGTTGATGTTTTATTTGTCGTGTGCTATGACATATCTTGCCATGATATTGAGATTGTGTTAATTCATGTTAAAACAAAGGAGATGCTGCCGAAATCTCGGTTTTTAGCATGTGCGCCTTTGCTGGAATTTATGTTTAATTGTGGTATTTAGATGTTGTTTAGCTTATGTTTGGTAGCATTCAGGCATATTAAATGCCGGGGTGTTACAGTTGGTATCAGAGCGGGCTGTAGGTCCTTGGAATGTGAATTTTTAGTATCATGCTATAGGGTACAACTAAAATGTGATGTGGAATAACTTAGAAACATGGCTTAGGTCTTAACTAAAACTTTGTTATAGGATAGCAACATTAAAACTTGCAAAAGTGGTATAAGTAATTTAAAATTTGACACACATGGATGCACAGTAGGAAAGGGTATGGGAATCGTTGCGTTATGCTTAAATGTTGTATTTGAGCCTTGATGTTGAATGCTACATTTGTTTATGTATGTTGCTATGTTTATGAAAGAATTGAATTGAATTGTTCATGTTATTATGTTAAAGTGGGGTTGTGGTGCCGAAGGGTTTCGGTAACCTCTCTTTATTCATTGTAAGGGTGAAGTGTGACGGTGTGGTCGGTTAGCGCCATCACCGAAGAACTATTAACCCCTGTAGGAGAAGAGTGCTTACCCTTTCTGTCGTAGATCGGGTAGTTGACGGGAGTCAAATAGAAGAGTTTGGTGGTGGGTTCCTTCGTATGTTCTTCACCGTTACGGCCGGTTGGTTTTGGTTGGTTTTCTTGGTTTTAGTTGATGGAAACTAAAAGAAAAATGTTTGGTATTGGTTTTTTCGCGGATCATTCCGTATGCGATTTGTGGTTTTTGGTCTTCCTTTGTTGGAAACGAAGAAGAAGAGTTTAGAGTTGCGCCTTTTTAGTCGCCTTTGCTTTGACACCTGGTTTTGCTGGTTATTGTGGATTGTCTTAGGGAGGAAACATATGTGGTTGTTGTCCTCCCTATCTGAGAAAAGAGTTGAAGTTATCCTAGTGCCGACCTTAGGTTGGGTGGAGCTAATTTTTGTAACTTTATCGGAAAAGGTTTGGTTGAACATTTTGTTTTCCCTAGTGCATCCTTCTTCCTTCTTGGAAGTATGGATCTTGAGATTTCTTGAAGAGTTTTGTGGGCAAATTTGGGAACTTGAGAGTGGAACTCTCCTGCATTTCTGTTAGAGTTTTGTTTTCTTCCTTGCCTGGAAAAAGAGAAATTGTCTATCGGTGTTCGTTCTGGTTCTTGAGTTGTGGTTGTCCTTAAAAGTGGAGTTGCATCCTGTTTGTCAAAAGTGAAAATGGTTGTTTAGCATGTCATGTAGTATGTAACAATGTGGTTATTGGAAATGATTTGTTCTTAAGTTAATTGGTGAGCTGAATCAGTTAAAAGTAATATTTGTGCTTAGCTTAAGATTAAATGAACTTCTAGTGTTGCAGATTACCCTATAATGAGAATGAATAAATATGTTAATGTACATGCTTAGAATCTGTTGCCTTGCTTTGAAAGTGCTTATGACCCTCAAATATGTTTAAAGTTTTAAACCCTAATGCATAGTTAAAACATTAAGATGATGTAGATTGATATTGTTAAAGAAACTTTCTTTGGTTGTCTAAAGATGTTCTAATCTAATGGATTAATAGAGAGATTTAATCGTGTTGACTAGTGACTTTAATTTGGAAGTTGATTAGAGTTGCTTTTTATATTGTCGCAAACCATTAGTATAATTGGAAGTATGCAGTTGTGTTCCTACGATGCTAGTATCGATGTCAATTGTGAAGGCATAGGCTTTGCTGTTTATGTTATTGCTAAAGCATTGGGATGGTCTAACTTATTAAATTTGTTTTTATAGTTGGAGTATGTTGTGTAGTGACAATTTGTTATGGTATATGGATAGTGTAACTAAAAACAATGTAGTTGTTTTTATGATTATGCCTATTTATGGATATTGATGATTTAGTAGTGGTGGTAATTGTTTGGATTACTTTTTGGAAGCCATTGTTAAATAGAGATTATTATAACATGTGGCGATGAAGTGAACCATGGATATTTTAGCATGATATAGAATTGTATCCTAAACAAGGTGTATCTTAGGATCATAATTTTCGACTTTGTCTTATGGAGATACTATTTGTATGTTGAAGTCATTTGTTAATGGAATAAGTTTTGATTGTCAAGATGTTGACGTATTTATGGTATAAAAATTGATAGGATGATCATGCTTAAGTATCTGTTGAAGTACTACGTTTGAAATATAGAATACGTTGTTTTATGATGTGTTGGTTTGTGGGGTTCTTGAGGAGGTAGTATGGATTGATTTAAGATGGGTTTTCTCGATAAGTAAATAGTGATTATGGAATGCTTAAATGTTAAGGATAGTGGGACACTTGGTTATGGTGAGTCTCATGCCGAGCTTGTGTATAAAACCTTTTGGTGCAGGTTGGTAGTTTGCTATCTTGGTTAAATGTTTTTTTGGTCAAGGTGTTCTTTATGTTGCATTTTCGAGTTTCCTAAAACTCGTAGAGGTTGGTGCCCTCTTTGGTTTTGGCTAAGTTGTTCGGTTTATGCTATGAGTTTGATTTTGCACCCAAAAGCCTTTGAGTGGATCGCGCTCCTTCGCGTTACATGAAGCATACTTGGAGCAAATCTTAAAAAGGAAGCCGATGGACATAGTGGGCTGTGTTGAAAATTCTTGAGATTTAATTTGTAAGTCTATTTGATTGGAACTGGATTTATTTGGAAAAGGTCATGTGGTGTTTGCGAGTGTTTCAAAAGGGTGGATTTTATGAATGTTTATAAGTGATTCGGGTTGGTGAAGTGTTCTCATTTTGGGAAAATGAGTCTCCCATTTCTCTTTGAGAATTGATGTTCTCTTTCAAAATGTTGATTTTGGTTAAAACGCGATGCTTTACAAATTTGGCTTTCAATTGTCGACGGGTTATGTATGACGTGGTGTTTTCTTGTTAATGGTGTTCCCCTCATAGTTTTATGATTGGGCACAATCATCGATGCTATCCAAGTTTTAATCATGTGATGCAGAGGAAGAAGTTGTCTTGTAAATGACTATTTGGTAGCGTTGTACATGATGAATGAATGGTGAAAAGGAAACATGACATCATTTATAGATGTCTATTGATAAAAGAGTCGTTGAGCCAGGTCGGTGAGTAAGTCATATAGGGAAATATGACTAATCCGGTGTGCTCTCGAAAAGCTTGGATTCATGTCATGAATCTAGATTTCCATTTGCTCTTTAGCATGAAAAGAAAGAGTGAAGAGTTCCTGGCATTTGGCTTTGTTGTAAGAGGATTGGGTTTCCTTGTTTCCTTGAGAGTTATTATGGCGGTTGTGGATTCTTTTGATTGGTTTGAGAATCGGTTTTCTCTTCCACAATGTTGTTTTTATGAGATGCTTGGCTGTGGTGAAAGTGAGTCGAGTTGTCATTGATTGTTGAGAATTTCTGACAAAGAATTGTGTGGAGTCTCTCTTTTTGTTTGAGTGGTCCCGATCACGAGATGTATCGCATTGATTTGAGATTGGAGTTTTTCCTTTGCGACTTGACTTAGGAAAAAGATCGAGTGATCTTTCGAGGTTGTCAAACCTTTGTTCCAAGTGATTTGTTGTGTTTTGGGTTCGAGTTGATGAATGTGGTTCATCCGACTAAGGGAGTTGCTCTTTGTTGGCATTCTCGTTTGAGATGTGAATAGAAATGTCTATGGAATTGTTGAGCATAATGGAGGATTATACTCATGGGTTTGGTAGTTTTTGAGTGAGAAAGTGTGAGGGCGAGACCCTCATAGGAAAAGAACCAGTTGAGGTTTGGTAATAATTTACACTCTACCTTGGGCTAGGCGTAGAACTTTGGTTGTGGTTCAAGGGTGGTCATGTTGGAAGTTGGTGATGTCGGTCCAAACCTTGTTGAGAATATGGTTGGATTGTTAAAAAGTGATAATAATTTGAAATATAGTGATCTGTCGTGAACTTTGTCGTAGCTAGTTGTCCACTGGGTGTGTGTTATGCAGGAGGGGTAGAATGAAAGTGTAGCGTGGTTTGTGGAAGAAAAGAAAAGTTTTGTCGATGAAGGCTATGTGCGTAGTTGACATTAGTTAATTTTGATTCTTTGTGAAAAGGGTCAAATAATTGGAAGAGATGGGATTATGTGTCATGATTGAGTTTGATGGAGTGTGGTAGTCAGGTTGGTTGTGATAGAAGTGCGAAATGTTTGTCGTGAGGATTCGAGCGTTTTGGGTTGATGGAGCCTTTGCGGCTGAGAAGCCTTTTGTCCCTTGGGGACTTGGTAGTTGTTTTTGGTGTCCTTCGGATTCGAGGTCGAATCCAGTTGAAGGGGGGAAGAATGTGACACTACGTTTTGGTGTGACATTACAAATTGCGAAATTAGAGAAGAAAATCTTACGGCTTGAGGTTTACTCGCGTTTTTGGGCCTTTTGAAGCGTTGTGACACCACGGAGTGTCGTAACCTTATTTAACGTGCATGATAAGGTTAATAACATTATGAGATGTGGAATTAAGGTTAAAACTATAGGATATGGAGGTTAATAGCTTTTCCGGGCCGTTTACGGGGTTTTGGGCCTTCCCGGGGGAGTTTGGGCCTTGGTGGGCTTTGGTGGGATGGAGTAGGTCTCCGTAACGGACTAGGTTTGGGTGTGGGGGCTGGTAAAAGGGCTCCCCACCAGCCCTTGGGACGTCCACCCCTGCCCCATGCGCCCCTAACCCTAGCCGCCACCCTTCCTCCTCCCTCCACCTCCTAGCCGCCCCATCTCTTGCCCCCATGGCGCCCCCATTGCTCCCCATTGCACACCACCTCTCCTCCACCCCCGTTGCTGCCCTAGGGTGACCTCTCCACCCCTGCATCCTCATGGATCCATCCGAGGAGCGAGGAGCGAGGTGCGAGGTGCGAGGAGCGAGGAGCGAGGAGCGAGGAGCGAGGAGCGAGGAGATCGATTGGAGTTTTCGTGCGTCGGGCAAAGGTATGATCATGGGGATCCTCGGGGATGAGCTAGGTACTTTTATTAGGGAGTTTATCAAGTTTTTTGATCAATTGGAGGTGCTGGATTTGAGTAATTTGGGTTAGATCTAGATGTTGCCACGTTTCTGTTTTCTGGCAGATTGAGCAGTCGAGCTAGGGTTCGCGTTTTCGCCAATTTAGATTCCGAATCTTGTCGTACAGATGTTGAAGAAGTTGTACATAATTTAATTATATTTCCGTGGATATAAAGAAAGTTAAATTCCGCCTAGCCGTTTAAAAGTTATGGCTATTTTACCGAGCGTGTTAAAATCTGTGACGTAATTGGAATAGATCACGGTAATCTGTAGATTAGATGACATTAGAGTCCGAATCAGTCTTTCCCTATACCTAGAGAAAGTTGGGAAATTTCCTAAGCTACGCGAGGATGTACTCGTTTAATTGATTCGGAGTCCCAGAACTCAAGTTATGCTTTTTGCAAGGCTGCTGTCCCGTCGGGACAGAACCTCTGTTTTTAGGTTTTGCGAGTAGTGGGCAATGTCGGGTTAGATGGGGTTTTGCGTACTGTTTTGTGGGCATGATTGTGAGTGTGTGATGCCTATGTGTAGGTGGTGTGACACCGGGAGTGCCCTCGACTTCCCACAAATCCGTCGCCCGCGGTTGAGGCAAGTGTGTTGTAATGTATAGCGGATTGTAGGTTGCTTGTTGATATTGGATGAAAGATTGAATACTTGCTATGATCACTTGCCTTGCTTGCTGTTTTCCAATGATATATTGAGTATGATTATCATGATATGATGCTATGTGTCTATACTTATCATGATTCGATGCCATGTGTAATATTTGTCATGATGAGATGCCATATGTTTATGTACATGTGAAATATGATAATTGGCATAGTTGCATGCATGACATGAGATGGGGCGAGGGCGGTGAGAAAGTCATTAACTAATCCAGGAAAGGCCGGTGAGAAAGTTATGACTAGTCCGGAACGCCATTGAGTAAGACCTACATCGTGATTCCATTCACGTGGTGAATGGAAGCGAGGAGTAGGCACCCTCCATCTTCGGGATGGAAGGGGGGAGAGGGTGCACACCGACGGGTGTGTACTCAACCATACCGGTATGAGTTTCCAAGGAGATATGAGCATAACATTGTGTCAACAGATAGCTACTGGGTACCCACGCACCAAGATTAAGTACTCGCCAGAGGGACAGGTGGCGTCGTGCCACTGGGCGATCAAAGAAGGTGCTCGCTAAAAGGACAGTGGCGTTGAGGCCACTCCTGAGGCGACGGCGAAGGTGCTCGCTAAGAGGAGTGGCGTTCGTGCCACTCCGAGGCGACAGCCAAGTGTGCTCGCTAAGAGGACAGTGGCGTTCAGTGCCACTCCTCGAGACTACCACAAGGTGTTTCGCCGAGGGACAGTGGCGTTCAGGCCACTCCTCTGACCGGCAAAGGTGCTCGCCAAGAGGACATGCTGGCGTTAGGCCACTCTGAGGCGACAAATGAAGGTGCTCGCCAAGAGGACAGGTGGCGCTCGTGCCACTCCGAGGCTTATCACAAGGTGCTCGCCAGGGACATAGTGGCGTTCAAAGCCACTCCTCAAGGCACCAGCAAAGGTGCTCGCCAAGAGGACAGGTGGCGCTCGTGCCACTCCTGGCGTAGTTCCCAAGAATCAACCCCGTAATTGCTACAGGCGAAGGGTCAAGGATATTTAATGCGAGACGGGCGACACTGCGTGATATGTAGGCGAGGTATGGCGGCGCTCTTCCCCAGGCGCCGTGTCGATGGGTGGCCCCGAATCGACATCCCCTCTCTTCGGGCGGAGCCGCAGGGTGACAGACAAGTGACTCCAAGGCGGCCTAAGTCGGCTAGGGACAGGCATTAAATGTGATGTAAGAGAGTGTGACGTGCATTAAATGCAATCGTGGTAGTGTGTCGACGCTGTTTTACGCAGTTAGGGGCCCCATGCGCGCCAAACAGCCCGAGTATAAAAGGGAGCTAGGGTGCATGGGAGAAAGGTTGTTTTTTGGTTGGCGGAACCTTAGAAGGTCGCCTTTCCCACCTTGTAAGAACCTGAACTCGTAAGAAACCACCAAGCAGACTAGGGTCATTACTCCTTAGGAGGCCAACCTGGGTAAACTGGATCTGCTTCTTGCTTGCTCCCAACATCCCGTTCTTCCCACCTTTTGAGCGGTTACCACAAAAGCCCCCAAATCGATCTCTCAAGCACCCAATCTTAGGGTGCCTGCTGGCCAAGAAGCCGACAGGCGCGCTGTAGGGGCTTAGTGGTTAGATCGCCTTTCTTCCATTCCTTTTGAGGAGTTTGCAAGAATCCGAAGATCATCCGTATGGCGGAATCTCATCGCCAGCAGTAGCGCCTTCCCAAGGAAAGTACCGGCCGATCTCGGCTCCCAGCAAGGGAGTCGGGTCACCGGCCCTTCATGTGAGGGGCGCGAGTCGCATCCAAGCCCGGAGTTCAGCCGGTCAGCTGGCCGCTATTGGGGAAGATACCCCCAATGCAAAGCCTTCATGCGGCCCTGATTGCTCTCGGATCATCCCCTCCGGTCCAACCTGACGGCGACACTCCCACCCACCCCTTGGCTCCGGACATTGCCCGCCTAGTGGACTCCACCAAGAGCAAAGTTGTCGCGGGCATCGCCGTAAGCTTCCGCCCTCCGCTAAGGAGTTCGTATGGTGGATGCACAAGCTTCCGCCGCTCTTTGGCGACTCTCCCGGCCCGCAGAGCCGGATAAAGGGAAGAGTGCGCTCGGCCGCAGCCCTCGCAACGTGGGGACGTGCACAAGCTTCGCATCTTCCTGCATGGTACTCCCATGCCGAGGAGAACCGCTGGATCTAAGGGCACGCCTCAATGAGGGGCGGCCCAATGCGGGAGACGACGGCGCCAAGTTCTTTCGGAGGCGTCATCCGCAATGACGCGCCGAACTCCTCGCCGCGAAGGGGGCTTCCTTCCGACTGGGAGAGTGTGACTGCGACTCCCTCGACGCCCATCTCAGTCGTGGGTCAGCGGGCGACACTACTCCCCATATAATGTTGGGTGCCAGCGCTTCCCTCCGCTCAGCCTTGTCCAGCGTGGCGTAAAGATTTGGTCCCGCGCCCCATCGAAGTATGACGGCACCACCAACTCCCAAGAATTCCTCGCAGATTTATACGACGGTGCGTGCGCTGCCGGGTCGATAAAAGTTATGGCTAACTACTTCCCGATGTCGGCCGACAGTTCGCCCGCTCTGGTCCGAACCTTCCTCGGGTTCTGGTACACTCGTAGGAGGAATCAGGCGACATTTTGTCGCCAACTTTCAGGGCTCCTACGCCAACCAAAGTGGAGTGACGACCTCCATGCTTTGGAGCGAGAGGAGGAGTCCCCGAGGGAGTTTATTCGGCGGTTTAGCCATTGCCGCAACACGATCCCCTGATCTCTGAGCGCAAATGGTTATTATTGCGCTCTGGAGGGGGTTAGGGATCGTAAGATGCGGGAGAAGATGGCTACCCGCATCGCCGCTACCACTTCCGAGCTCTTCTCTCCGCTCACAAGTGTGCCCGGCAACGAGGCTCTGAGGGGTGCAGCGGCCTCAAACCCTGACGGCCGAGCGTCGCCAAGTCCTCCGACCAGCAAAGAAGAAGCGCAAGAGGCCGTCGTCGAGAGGTTTTGGTGGCCGATCGGAGAAAGCTCGGCGCGCGGCGATCAGAGGCGAAGGAGAGATCGCCGACGGCGAGACAATCGCAGGGGACCGCTCGTTCTCCCCGCCAGTGAAGGAAGACGCATGGGCAAGCCATACCGCCCCATCCACCGCACAAATGGGCACGACTTGGAAGATTGCCAGGTTGTGTCCAAGTTGGTGGAAAAGCGGCTCAAGAAGCGCCAAAAGGATCGCTAAGATGATGACGACGTAAGATGACACCCCACCGCTTTCCAACAAGCCGAGCACACGCGTAGCATACATTCATGGGGGTTCGCCACCTACTCTTCCAACTCGCAGCAAGCGAGAGTCGAGACAGTGTGTGCCACCATGCCGAGCCCGACGAAGTCGGTCAGTGGTCGGATCAATCGATCACTTTCGCCGTCGGGCCGACCACCCGGCCGAACACTTCAGGCCCAAACCATCTCCCGATCGTGGTCGCCCCTACGGTCAGGAATGCGAAGCTTACGAGTACTGCTGATGGAGGAAGTGCCATCAATTGCATACGGGTCGGCCGGCGATCAAGCACTCCAAATACCTTATGAAGAATCTGCGCCCAAGACCGCTTTTTTATGGAATTGCCCCCGGATGGGCCTAATGCCCTGGACAAGTCCACTGCCCGCCACGCTCGGAGCGCCGAAAACTTCCGGACTGAACTCATCAACTTCGAGGTCGCCGACTTCGACCTCCTTGCATAACGCCTACGCCGCCGCCGCTAGTCAAATTCATGGCCGTGGACGCATCATGCTTATTTGCCGATGAAGATCCCTGGGCCGTAGGGCCCAATTGTGGTAAAGGTGGACAAGCTCAAGCCTTGCGCCAAGAAGGCAAGTGCAAGACTTATTTGGAGCCGCCTGTTCGTGGCAAGGCACGTAAGACCCCTCGAGCGCTCCCCGGCCAAGGCCGCGCTTCACCCAAATTCCTTGGGTGAGGTGAAGGTGGTCCCCGTGGGTGAGGAAGGCTCGGGCAAGGTCAGTGAGAATTGGCGCCGATCTCAGCGGCGCCAAATAGGAAGACGCCGTCACCTTCCCTCCGCCTAATCTAGATGTGTTCGCTGGGAACCATCTCGAAATGACCTGGTCCCTAGGAGGTGATCGAGTTAATCGCAACGCTTACCCTGAGCGCACTCCATCCGGCGTAAGGTCCGAGGCAGCGCCGTGCGAGCTGACAAGAGGCCATTCGGGAAGAAGTGGAGAAGCTATTGCAAGTCGGAGTTGTGCGGGAAAGCCGCCACCCGAGTGGTCGGCTAACCCCGCACTCGTGAAGAAGTCCAATGGGAAGTGGCGAATGTGTATAGACTTCACCGACCTCAATAAAGCCCCTAAGGACCCTTACCCTCCGCCAAGGATTGACCTTGTTGTAGATTACTGGGATGTGAAGCTCTATGTTTCCTAGACGCCTACTCGGGATATCATCAGTTAGAATGGCGCAGAAGAGGCGAAGAAAAGACGGCCTTTGTGACCTCTTTTGGTGTGTACTTTGTTATGTTCGAATGCCCTTTGGGTTGAAGAATGCCGGATCTACCTACCAATGAGCCATGCATATTGTATTCAAGTCACAAATTGGGAAGAACACTGGAGGTATATGTTGATGACTTGGTGATAAAAGCTAAGGCGATGGGTTGGTTGAAGATCTGAAGGAAACTTTCTCCCATCTCCGGCACTCTGCTTAAAGTGAATCTGAGAAGTGCGTGTTAGGTGTCGTCAGGAAGCCGCTTGGCTTCCTGGTCTCCACCGCGGGATCGAAGCCAATCGAGACAAGATTGAAGCAATAGAGCGAATGAAGCCACTGTCCGCTCAAGCGGCTTGATGCTTAGCTGGTCGCTGGCCTCCTCGGCAGTTCATAGCCTTTGGGGAGAAAAGTCTCCCATTATTCAAGCTGATGAAGAAGACTAATTCCTTAAGTGGACCCGGAAGCCAGGCATTTGAAGATCTGAAGAAGTATCTCTCCTCGCCTCTGTCTTTGGTCGCCCACGAGCACAGTGAGCCGCTTCTCCTTTATGTAGCGGCAAGCCCCTCGGCGATGAGTGCAGCACTAAGTAGCAGAGCTAGAGGCGTCTGGCCCGGTCTATTATGTGAGCAAGGTCTTTGCATGATCTTTGAAACTAGGTATCCCAGGCCCAGAAAATGGTGTATCTTTGTCTTTGGTGGCATCAAGAAAGGCTGCGACATTATTTCCAAGGAAGGGAGATCACTGTGGTCTCCTCGTATCCTCTGCAGGAGATCCTTCACAATCATGAAAATTTGAAGGTCGTATCGCCAAGTGGTCTGTCAGTGGGGAATTTGGCTTCAAATTTGCCCCCTGCTATCAAGAGTCAAAGATCGCGGACTTCATTGTTGAATGGACTCCGGCAGATGGGGAAGATAAGGAAGTCCCCGTGCCCACGCCTTGGGCGCTCTTCTTCGATGGATCCTTCAGGCTCGGCGCGGGGCTGGGTTCCTCTGGTCTCCCGGCCAGGACCCCCTCAAATATATAGTCGTCTGGACTTTAAAGCTACCAACAATGTTGCGGAATACGAAGGATTGCTTGTGGGCTCATTGCCGCAGCCATCGGCATCTGGCGCCCTCTGATTAAAGCGATTCTTTGCTTTGGTCATCAACCAGGCAAGGAAGGACTTCACTGCTCTGATCCCGTCATGGCGGCTTACAGCGGAGGTTAGAAAGATGGAGAGACACTTGAAGGGCTAGGGTATACACACATACCCGGCGCGACAATTATTTAGCGGGACGAGCTCGCTCATCGCCTCGACAAGAGCCCTGTTCGGTCGGAGTCTTTGAAGAAAGGCTTCGCGACCGTCCATCTCAGCCCGTCTCTGGTGGGGAGGATGGTGATCTTTGCTTCAGCCCTCACCTCGAGATGGGAAGGTGAGCGCCTATCGCAACCCCGTTTACGGTGGGGGCGATGGTGGCGCCGCCCGACCCACGTTGCGAGGAGGAAAGGTGGCACCGTGGAAAGCAGCGTGGCCAAGCGAGTATGCCGGACGATCACTCGGTGGTCGCCGTGCTTGACCAGGAAGGCACATGGATGGACCCGATCCTGGCCTACTGCGGGATCAAGTATGCCCGACGATGATGCGTCGGCCAGAAGATAAGCGCGAAAGGCCAAGCGCTACACCCTGGTAGATGGGGACTGTCTGGCCCGGGTGGAAAGCGGAGTTCTTCAAGTGCATCACTCGGGAAGAGGAAGCATTTTGCTTTCGATATCCATGGAGGCGTGTCACGGGAGCCATTTTTCCGGTCGGAACACTGGTGGGAAAAGCTTTCCGCCACGGGTTCTATTGGCCAACGCCCTCCGAGGATGCTTGCGGTGGTGAGGAGATGCGAGGCATGCCGGTTCCACGCCAAGCAAATCCACCAACCAGCCCAAGCTCGCAAACCATCCCGCTCTCATGGCCCTTCGCGATGCAGGGGCTGGATATCTGAGTCCGTTCGCGGGCCACGAGGAGGCTACACTCATCTGCTCGTCGCCATTGACAAGTTCACCAAGTGGGTGGAAGCTGAAGCCGTGAGAACCATTACCGCCGCAGCGGTCAAGTTCATGCGAGGATCTTCGCCGCCGGGGTCGCCAACCGTATCATCACCGACAATGGCGCCCAGTTCACCGCCGCTTTTACGGACTTTGCGAAGAAATGGGCACGAAGGTCTGCTTTGCCTCCGTTGCCCATCCAAGAAGCAACGGCCAAGTTGAGCGAGCCAATGCCTTTGCTTTGAAGGGCCTCAAGACTCGGGCGTTTGATCGACTTCACCAACGCGGCTCGCGGTGGGTTGAAGAACTCCCGGCGATCTTTGTGGTCACTCGGACCACTCCCGGCAAGACTGGAGAGACTCCATTCTTTACGGTTTACGGAGCGCAGGCTGTCCTCCCTTCGCAATTGACATTTGGGTGCCGCGTTCTTTGCGTTAGCGGAAGAAGATCAGGAAGAGATGCGCCAAGGCAGCGTCAATCTCCTGGAAGAAGCCCGGGATCGTGCGGCCTGCGCCGCTTCGTATCAGCAAAGCCTCGGGAGGTACCACGCCACCGGGTCGGTGAGAGAACAACGGCGTTGGGCGACTGGTCTTGCGAAAGATTCGATCGCGGTGGGTTGCACTGTCTCCCGGTGGGAGGGCCCCTTTAAGGTGGTCTCGGTCTCTCGACCGGGCGGTCGGGTTGGCCAGGGCGGGAGGAAAGCGAACTCGCGAATATAGAGAACTGCGCAAGTTCTACCCTTGAGCGGTTGTAAGTTTTGAGTTTTGTTCCTCGTCTTGGTCGAATCATGCCTGTCTTTGCCCGACTAGGCGGGAATAACTGTTGTTCGAAATTAAGTATTAAGTTCCGTTATTTTTAGCATTACTTCATGCCTTTCAGTTCGTGTTTTGTGGCGAAGTGTTGAGCGATCACTCTAGTCCGCTCGATCTGTGGCGCCAGTGGCAAAGCGGGACCACTATGTAAGTGCGGCGAACAGGATTGGGCAATTAGGCGGTGGTTTGAACTCGGCTCCGACACGGTCATGACACTCCGGTGTCCCCGTGGGGCGATTTAAACATGCTATCAAAGCCTACGTCTGTCACGTCTTACACCATGTCCGCCGCGGAGGCCACAAGTGCGTGTTGTTTGCAGGACTATAAGGCAACGAAAAGAATCGCCGGACACAAGGGATACTTTACTCCTTCTTTTTCCTTCTAAGCCTTAAGCCAGGCGGTAGCACTCAAGTTAATCTTTGGCGGTCAAGTAGTGGAAGGCTAAGAAGACAAGTTAAACATTCTTTGAATAGGTCTAAAAGTGTTATGTCTATTCCATGAAAGTGCTTTACAAAAGTTGTTGCAGGACAGCAAGTTAAAAGGAAAAAGAAGGCGAAAAGGGGGGAAGGGTCTAGGTTATCCTATCCTTCTTCCTCCTCGTCCGCCACCGCTATTGCCTCGCGAGTGGTCTTCGCGAGGGCGTCAGCCTTGATGCCACCTCTTCCGCGCGTCCTCCAAATAAGCGAGGTTGGCCATCTCCACCGGTGGCTGACACGTGGTCGGCGGCTGCTGCACGCGCCTCCGCCTCCGCCCCTTGATCTCTTCAATCCCGGACGGCAGCGAGAGGATCAAAGTTAGCGTCCCTGGGCGACGCGACGACGCCAAAGCGACGTCGCGTAGCAGCCGCTCATCGCGCGTCCTTCCTGGGTGGACCGGTCGGCGGGCGAGGCGGAAGCCGGGCGGTGAAGTCCGCGATCCGGCGAAAGGCGTAGCGAGGCGCGCTTCGCTTCGATGGCGCTTGCTGCACCAACCCGCGGGCGAGGCCGTCCTCCATCCGGCCAAAGGGCGTACCTCGGCATCTGCAGTAGTGTCTCGCCGATCGCGGTGTGTCATTCGCGCGCCGAGCTCTTCCATGAGCTGGCCACGCGGCCCCAGCTCCGCTTTCCCCACCGCGACTCCGCCTCGCTTTCCATTCGGTCATGTAATCAAGCTACCTCACGGAGGCGCCGTGATCTCGATGGCGGCGTCGGCGGCCACCGTTGCTTGCTCGACGTAAAGCGGTGGTGGTGTGGGAGTAGAGCTGTCCAAGAAGCGGCCAGCATGCAGCATTCAGGCCCGCCAAGGAACAGAGTCCTGCGGGAGGATCCGGAGTGGGCCGTGGCCCAGCGCCTCTGAGGTCAGACTGGCAGCTCATTGGCTGTTGCATCTTGTGTAAGCTTCTTCTTGTCCTGGCGGATCATTCTTTGCTCGTCCCGCTACCTCAGCCTCGATCGCCACCGCAAGAGCGGCCGGGGTCTGGCGAGTGCCCTGGAAAAAGCAAAGCAGGCAAAGGTAAGGCTCCATTCGAAAGTTAAAAATTTTTACCGTCCTTCTTTTTTGTGTGTTTCAAGGATTCAGTACAGGCCGAGGCCTCGAACCAGGCACTCCGGAGTGAGAATCCAGCCCCTCGAGGCACCTGGCGGCTCGGTGGCGCGAAGATCTTCTTGCGCCAGTGGGTCCACCAGCGGCGCCGGCGGATCAGCCGCCGGCGATGGCGTGGCGACGAGGCTATTCGCGCCGGTAGGTCCACTATTAGCGCGCGGCCGGTGGTGGCGGCGAGGCTGCTGCTGGCATGGTCTGGCCATCGGCCGGCCGGATCAACGCCGGCGGTGGCGGTGGCGACGAGGGCCTGCGGTAGAGTCCCTGGCACTCACGGTGAATCGGCCACAGCCCGATAATGGCGGTGGCGAGAAGGCTCTTTGCTGCCAGGCCGTTCGCCATCGTAGCGCTGGCGGGTCACCGGCGGCGATGGCGGCGATGGAGGAAAGCGCGCGCCGGCGGGTCAACAGCCGGCTGGCGCCAATGAACCAGATGCAAAGTGGTGATAGCGGGCGAGCGCCGCGATCGTTGATGAAGAGCCCCGCGGTGAGAGGAAGTCCCGGTGGCGGGGCTGCGTGAGATCCGGCCGCCAGCGAAGATGGCCCCGATAGCCGTGGCTCCGGATGTTCCGATGGGGCGTGTCGCCAGCGGGCGCTTGTTCCTCCCGGCCGCTGAGTGCCGCTGATTATCAGGCCCTTGATGACGATGATGGGCGTCCCCCATGGCGTCCATCTTGGGCATCGCCTGGCACGATCCCGCCGATCGAGGAGGCTGCATGTCGCAGAGTGAAGCGCGGCCTCGGGGAAAGGTGGGAACGTCGCCGATCGGCCCAGCGGCCGCCCCATCCAGGAAGCGATCTCGCGCTGGCGTCCGGCTCTCCCACCTACCGACAAAAAGAAGAAGAAGGCGATGTTAAAAAAGAGAATGATGATGAAGAAGGAAGGCGTAAGAGCTTACCTCCTGGAATCAGTCCCGAGTCCCGTCGTCCCACGCCAGTAGTGCGGTGGGCGGTGCGGCGCAAGAGCAGCTAATCCTCGGACGCGAAGTCGGGAGAACCATGCTCTCCGGTCACCCTAACGTCGAGCGATCAACCCGAGCCAACATTGCAAGTGGCTGGTGTCCGGCGGCAGGAGATACCCCGATCAGATTCTTGCTCACTCCGTTAGGAAGCCCTGTGGCTTCAATACCGCTGCGCCTTCAACGCATAACCATTCGTGGCGCCACATTTTCCAGTGGATCGGTTCTCCATTGGAATGTAGCGAACGGCCCGCCTCTAAGTCGCGAGATGGCAGCACCGAGATGCCTTTGGAGCCCTGGTGACGCGGAGCGAGAAGAAGTAGCGGAAAGGAGAAGATTGGGCATTACCCCTATAAACATCTCTGACGTGGGCAAAGCGGAGAGGAGCACAACGGAGTTAGGGGAAGGTGGATGTTGTGAATGTCGTAGAAGTTGAGGGCGATGTAGACGTCCGAGATGGGCGGGACCAAGCCCGCCATCATCGCCCAGACAAAGAAGATGACTTCCCCGGGCTGGCCGTGGGGAGCGACAGTCCCGGCCCGCATGCGGAGAGCGCCGCGGGCGATCACCTTGGAGCATTTAGCGGCGGCGTTCTCTTCCACGGTTGAAGGAGGGAGGACAGGAGTCGGAGAGGCCATCAGAATCAGAGGCGAAGGAAGCTAAAGGCGAGGAAGGAGCGAGGCGCAGCAGGAACATGCCCCCGTCGCCTGCTTATTTATAAGAATTCAAGGGAGAGCCTGGCGGGAAAAAGTCGAAGAGACGCGGCGGTTCGGATGCGGGAAAACCAAAGCGTTTTTCAAGGAAGTGGGCACGTCCCACGAAGCCACGGAAACGGCTGCAGTATCCACCTCGGGACCGGAAAAAGAGGCAAGTTTTTAAAGACTGCGGCGTGCGTGGGCATTTCTGGGCCCCACCCGGGAGATTGAGCCGTTCGGCGAGAGAAAAGGAAAGAATAAAGACACTCTGGGTGGGCGGGAGCTCTTGTCGGCGTATTAAGCGGAGGTACCCACGCGTCAAGTACTCTCGCCCGGAAGGGCGGTGGCGTTGAGCCACTCCTGGCGACCAGCAAAGTGCTCGCCAAGAGGGCAGTGGCGTTGAGCCACTCCTCGGCGACGCGAAGGTGCTCGCCAAGAGGGCAGTGGCGTTGAGCCACTCCTCGGCGACAGCGAAGGTGCTCGCCAAGAGGACAGTGGCGTTGAGCCACTCCTCGAGACGACCAGCGAAGGTGCTCGCCCAGGGGCAGTGGCGTTCGAGCCACTCCTGGCGACGGCAAAGGTGCTCGCCAAGAGGGCGGTGGCGTTGAGCCACTCCTCGGCGACGGCGAAAGGTGCTCGCCAAGAGGGCAGTGGCGTTGAGCCACTCCTCGGCGACGGCGAAGGTGCTCGCCAGAGGGGCAGTGGCGTTGAGCCACTCCTCGAGCGACCAGACAAAGGTGCTCGCCAAGAGGGCAGTGGCGTTGAGCCACTCCTGGGCGTAGTTCCCAGAATCAACCCGTAATCGTACTGAGCGAAGGGTCAAGGATATTTAATGCGAGACGTGCGCATTAATTTGCGAGATATGTAAGCGATGGTATGGCGGCGCGTCTTCCCAGCGCGCATTAATGATGGGTGGCCCGAATCGACATCCCTCTCTCTGGCGAACTGCAGGGTGACAGACAGCGGGACCCAAAGGCGAAGCCTAAGTCGGCTAGGACAGGCATTAAATGTGATGTAAGAGAGTGTGACGGGTGCATTAAATGCACTGGTAGTGTGTCGACGCTTGCTTTACATAAGCTTATAAGCCCCATGCGCCTCGGCCGGCCAGTATAAAAGGGAGCTAGGGTGCATGGGAGAAAGGTTGTTTTTTGGTTGGCGGAACCTTAGAAGGTCGTCTTCCCCAGCCTTGTAAGAACCTGGAACTCAGAAGAAACCACCAAGCAGGACTAGGGTCATTACTCCTTAGGAGGGCCCGAACCTGGGTAAACTGGACTGTCTTCTTGCTTGCTCCCAACATCCCGTTCTTCCCACCTTTGAGCGGTTACCACAAAAGCCCCCAGTCCGAATCTCTCAAGCACCCAATCTTAGGGTGCCTGTTGGCCAGTAAGCCGACACATTGCATTGCAATACATATTTAATGATGATGATGTTGTTATGTGCTCAAGTATGAGATGTTATATGTGATGTAAGGTATTATTGTCTTGTAAATGATCTTGTTGTCCATTACAATATGCTTGCTGAGTTTTCGAACTCACGCTTGTGTTTTATGTTGTTTTTAGGTACTTTGAGATCGGCATGCGGGAAAAAGGGGTCTAGCTACACTTCTACACGTAGCTCCACCATCATAGTCCATAATTAATCACTTGGAGACATGATATTAAGATTTGTGCCATAAACTTAATGTAGGGTTTAATTTAGCATGCTTGTGATTCCTTATTTGCTTGGTTATAGCTTATGAAGTGGTTGAGCATGCTTTTATTGGCGTAATTTGATGATATATCCATTTATGTAGATGTTTTATTTGTCGTGTGCTATGACATATCTTGCCATGATATTTATATTGTGTTAATTCATGTTAAAACAAAGGAGATGCTGCCGAAATCTCGGTTTTTAGCATGTGCGCCTTTGCTGGAATTTATGTTTAATTGTGGTATTTAGATGTTGTTTAGCTTATGTTTGGTTGCATTCAGGCATATTAAATGCCGGGGTGTTACAAGGAGTTCTTGGTGCTCGGACACCAAGATTCTTGTTTCTTACCTCATTGCTTAAGAACTTGGCCATAAGACCTAATTATTACAGGACTTCTTCTCTTTTAATCAAATTGCTGTTCTTAAGGATGTACCTATTCTGGTCTTAGCCGCCTTGCTTTTAACTACATATTTTTATCCGACGCAACGCAACGTGTAAACCTACCTAGTCCGGTCTTAGTTGCCTTCTATAGCTGCCAGAGTAGTTTTACCTGTCGGTTATGATTTCTCAACATTATTTATCACATCGGTTGATCTCTCTACACAATAAGACCTCTTGTTCACATTATCTTCGAAATGACTATGTTTACTTTCGAAATGTAGTTCTTATGGAGCCTGAGGCCCAGCCTGGGTTGGAGGATGCTTCCAACCCGTCCCCGAACTCAAGCCCGAGCAGATACCTGTTGGACCATCCAACCACCGAAGGTGCCGAGGCCTCCATCGCTGCCGGAGATGCTGATGCTCCCATTGCAAGACGTCGAGGCCGAGGGAAAACTAAGAAGCCTGAAGGCCGGCATACCATCTCAGAGGTCTCAGATGCTGGAGTCCCGGTTAAACCGACAAAAACAGCAGCAAAATATAGGTCAACATGCGGGTACATCGCAAGGGATAAAGTGCCAATCACCTATTTGGATTGGCACAAAGTGCCCGACGCCATCAAAATGGATCTATGGATAGAGCTGAAAAAAACTTTCGAATTCCCTAAAGGAGCTGAAGAGCTCGTGCATCGCAATGCATTGATGTCAATGGATGTCGCATGGAGGAACTTCAAGTCCAAGCTGAATACGCAATATGTGATGAAAAATCGGTCAGCCATCAGAGATTATCCTAAAGTAGAGCCATATTGGGATGAATTTATTGCGATGAAGCAAGACGAAGCAGCAATAAAATCCAGTGAGGACCACCGTCAGATCGCAAGGAAGAACGCTCACCCCCATAGACTAGGCACGAGTGGGTACGCGGGTAAGATTCCTCACTGGGAGAGGCAAGAATTGGATGCAATCCGATCGACTGGCACAAGTCCCTTGGCCGGACTACCGGACCGAGTTAAGCATTATGTGCTAGCAAGGGCATCTGTCATGCCTAGTGGGGGCTTATCATTCAAAAGCAACGATGATGAAGCAATCTCCCAACGAATTCAGGAGCTGCACGCCGAGTCCACCCAAGGAAATTTTCACGCAGATAGGGAGAAGGACGAACTAACAACAGCCTTGGGAAATAAAGAGCATCCTGGTCGGACACGAGGCGTAGGGGTCAAGGTTCCCTGGAAGATTGGTTTCCTAGAGCACGGAGACTCGTACAGGAGTCGCAAGAGAGCAAAAGAAGAGCGTGCGGAACGGGCTATGGAGGAGATGAAGCAAAAGATGCTTCAAGAATTACAAAGCACCATAGAACAACAAGTTCAACAAAAAGTACAAGAAGCCATGAGTCAGTCGCAAGGACACAACACTGTTCTCGCCAGCCCTACGAATCGCCGTATCAGTTGCTTATCCACACCATTGGTACAACCGGATAACACGCATTATCCTGTGGACGACATACAAGACCCCACACCCTGCCAGCTCAATGTGCCTGTCATGAACATATTTTTACAGGCTGCTACAGGGATAGCTTATCCATACCAACAAGGGGATGTTTTGCACAACTCTCCGATAGCTCCAGGTTATGCAAAGGTCCAGGTGGACACGGTGCTTCCACAGTTTGCTGAGGTTGGACTGGAAATGCCTTGCAATGATGAGGTCACAACTCTAGGAAGTGACGTTCACACTTTCATCCAGTGGCGTAAGCGTGACATCGTCTTGGATCATGAACCGCCAGCCTCTCCTGTAGTACAACCGCCAGCCTCTCCTGCAGTACAACTCGCCCATTCATCACCAACACCTAAGCGTCAAATGGCTAGTGCGCCCACTATAAAGGAGCCTGCTCTAGGAGCCCATTCGTCACCAGTGCCTCAACATCAAAAGCTTGGTGTGACCACTTCAAAAGACGAAGGTACAACACCTGATCCGAAGAAATGGCCCGTTAGACAAGCCATATCAGTTAGATCGGCGGCTGAGCAGTATGATGTCATCGGAGGAAAAGGAAAGGGCAAAGCGAAATCTCAAGTACAAGATAATCACGAAAGGTGAAATCTGAGCTTGGAAAGCCATTAGTCACCGAATCAAAGTTGAAGAGCCTAACACTCATGATGCAGCGATTACATGATGGTACATGATGCGATCCAATCAACATATACTCCGAAGATGATCAACGCCATTTACGGAGAGGAACATTTTCACCATGAGGGGTTGGCTACTTCATGATAGAATTCGATAACTTGCACAACTTGTTCTATCACGGCGCCCTCGGCGTGTCTTTTTGCGATCTTTGGACAATCGTAAGTGTCTACTATATAAATCATGGTTTACATTCACGTAATACCGATAAATGTCTTGTCTAACTTTTTCCTTATCTAGATACGAGACTATTGAATTGAGAAGAACCAAGGGCCCGAGTGGGATTCCTCGACCCGAGGCAGTGTGCGGATCGAAATCTTAAGAGCACCAAATGAGGTTGAGGAATACATATACAGTATGCGTTGCTAAAACTACAAGACAAGGAATTCATACTTGTTCCATACAATTTTAAGTAAGTTTCTCACTGGCTAGTTAAATCACTTGTTGAATTCGCTCATTTCTCTTATCCTAGGGCTAATGACTATAGCATCATACATGTATATGTAGGTTCCACTGGATTCTTGTAGTAGTACTCCAGAAAAGACCAAGTTGCTGGTCATGGATTCGATGGACAAAGATAAAAAAGACTACGAAGAGCTGCTAAGTGTAATGAATGCGGCGTTCAAAAGATATTGTACAAAGAGCTTGAGATACCGCCCATTCCGTAAATCCTTTAGTCCGAACTAAATTTCCGATGCACGCACGCAAGAAATATTCTTATATCGCATTTCATAGTAAATAACTCCTTCCATGACATTTTAGTTTATTCAATTTTTGTAGTGTCACAAGCAGTCGCAAGGCACAAATTTATGTGGGTACTTCGTGTGCCAATACATGCGCGAAATCTTATCTTCTACAATAATAGACAATGACGTAGAGGTTTGTCATGCTAACATTACACATTTATTCGCACCACTCAATTTCTATATATACTCTTAGATTTATTTTTCGTACTTGTAGCGCCTCAAATTGCCTACGACAGGACTACATCCTCTTGACATCCAAGCCATTCAGGGACAGTTCTCTTACTTCATCATGAAGGAAGTCATCAACAAAAAGGGCGAGTTTTATGATGAAGACAACAATGATCAATTGCTCCATGCTGTTGTTAAACGTCATTCGCCTCCAAAGAACCCTAAAGGCTCGTAGGCTTAAGATTGTGTGAGAAGATACTAGGTCTTGGATGTGGACTTGTAAATTGTAAACGAGAGCATGACAAACTTTAGAAACGAGAAGATACTCTCCTGGTCAATATGACTAATCTTATTTATTATCGATCTATTACAATGTGTGTGATATAATAGTTTTGCTTGTGATATAATTATCGATCTATTACACCGGAATGTTGTAATGCTGATTGGTTTTTGTGATATAATTATTCTCTCGTCTCATCGTGAACTCCTCCTTCACCTGCATCATCGCATCACGAACTCCTCGCATCAGCGCCATCGTGTGCCTCCCTCCCTCCACTACTAAGCGCTTCCTCCTCCCTCTCCTAGCCGGCGCCATCACGGATAAAGATTCCTCCTCCTCCCGCTGGTGATCTACATCTAACCCCCTTTTTCTCATACCTGTTTTGAGAAAGGAGAGGAGGCGATTCTTTGCTTGTGAGAAGTCACGAGGTGCAAAGATTGGGAGAGGAGGGAGCCGGCCATTGAGTTGCCCTTGGAGAGGATCTTTGTGAAGGTGAGTCCCTGCTCCTCTCATTGATATTAGTTCACTTGAAAACTGTGAATAGTGCTTATACAACTGGTGCTTGCATCACGTTACTTGCGATTGTAGAAGCACAATCTAACATGTTAGTGGAATTATCGTTGTTTAACAATATATGATGGAACTATCTTTATTTTAATGATGTACGCCATTTACTTTATCTAACTTGGACTAATTAGTTTTTTCACACAATGTGTTGTTCCCACTTGGCAATTGACATTAGTTGTCATCAGTCATCACTAAATAGTTCTTTCAATGCTTTTTTGACGAATCTGGAAACTAACTTAGGTCTGGTTCATAGAGTAGTGTTTCTAATTTATGCTCATAGAACTGTGGTTCATTGTACTTCTTGAAAACAATTCGAAGGCTGTGTGGGCATTGGGCAATGTAGCTGGTGATTCCCCGAAGTGAAGTGACCTTGTTCTCGCCAATGGCGCATTGATGCCCCTTCTCGCACAGTTGAATGAGCATGCTAAACTTTCCATGCTAAGGAATGCCACATGGACTTTATCAAACTTCTGCAGTTGTTCCATATGTTTTGTCAATGTAGTGACTATCTGATTCTGTCATCTGGATTCGTGGAGTTTGATGATGTTAATGGAAAGGTTTTCACCTATTCTGCTCAAGACAGGTACACTAACTTCTCTAATGGCTGTAAAATGCACTTATTCTGAAACTGTGGTGTTGCTATCTAATGCACATATGGATGACAGTAAATCTTATACCTGTGGTGTTGCTATGCAGCTTATCAAAGCTGTATTTTTTTGTTCTGTCTACATCCAGTTTAAAATATTTGATTTGATTTTCTATTTCATTAGGGTGCATGGTTGTATTTATCTCTTGTCTAATTACTTGTTAACTTGTGCCAGTCCTGGTATAATGCTGCCTTTATCTTTCTCTACGAGCTGCAGTTGTTCCTGACTTTCCGGAATCAATCTGTAGCAGTTTGGAATTTCCGAGGTGAACTAGTCACATCATTTGAAGATCACCTATTGTGGCACCCTGATTGCAATACCAACAACATATACATAACCAGTGATCAAGATTTTATTATTTCTTACTGCAAGGCCGATTCCAATGATTCATCTTCGGAAGAAAATGGTAAGATTTGATCTTCTTTGTTGTACTTGGAGCTAGAACTAGTGTTAAAGTTTACCAAATTTGAGAAAAAAAGGACATGGTTAGTTGAGCATTATGCTTCTCTAGATGGTTACCATTTTGATTTTGAACTCTATGTAACAACTATGCTATACTTCTATTCGACCCAACAACGATTGTGTAGTAGCTGCAATGCTCAGTATTAAGTTTCTTGCTGTTGTTTCATGTCTTTGAATCAATTGTTTCTAGCGACTGTAGTATGGTAACGGTATGCTTCATGTCTCATAGTTTGACATATTACAGAAGATCTTTGAGACTTACACATGTTATTTCAGATATTAAATTCTAGTTCTGGCAATTCTTATATAGATAATTTACATATGGTTTACGATACATAGATCAGAAATGATACATGCATTCATTGCATTGTGTTATACTTGCATCTTTCCTTCAATATAGCTATTACATGTATTTATGCTGAAGAATGGTTTCACAGATTATAAAGAAAAATATAGAGGTGCAGTCATGTTCTTGGAATGCAAACGCAGGTTGCCACTTTGTAACTTTGGAGCAAAAGTGTACGTATTTTCTCAACTCATTATCTTGCTGTCCAAGGCATACATGAGTAGAGTTTCAAGTACTTTGAAAAGGTGCTGATAAATGCTGTTCATCGTGATGTTCCATGTTAGGCAAGATAACTTAATGCATATGTCCAAAATTGTAATCAAAAGATGTATTATTGACCTTACACTTGATTATTATGTAACATTTGGATTTTAATTGGAGTTCTCCTCGTTTTACTTATCAAGAATAAGGACTTGTAGTTCTTGATTTTTTTCAGAATACCAATTGTCTAATTTGTATAGTCTGAGATTTACTGAAAAATCTTATTTCAGAATGACATGTAGAGCTACAGAACTTCTGCCGATTTATGGTTTCTCATTATGACATTCTTTCATTGTCCATTTGATCATTCTTGTTCCATGGACTTCTCGCGTTGAATGTTTAGCTACACCTGCTGTTGCATGATATCATGCTCTGCCATGACCAAATAAATCATTTGATGCTTGCAAATAAAGATACATTTCGTTTCATGTGTGAAAGAAAATCGATATATTCCAAATAGTTTAGAATCATGTATGTTGGTATATCTATCACTTTCCTGAGGCTGTTATTATTTGTGTCTTTGTTTCAGAGGGCATGGCTAGCACTTTCCTGAGGCTAGCCAGAAATGCCGGATTTTTTTATTGCCGGACGGGGTTATTAGTGGCGGTTCCAACCAAAAACAGCCACTGATAATACCATATCAGTGGCGGTTGCAATTAAAAACCGCCACGGATATTATAATTATCAGTGGCGGTTTTTAATTGGAACCGCCACTGATATGGAATTATCAGTGGCTGTTTTTGGTTGGAACCGCCACTGATATTATCATTATCAGTGGCGGTTTTTCTCTCCAACCGCCGCTAATGAGTATTATCAGTGGCGGTTTTCAAACCGCCACTGAAAATCTCCGATTATCAGTGACGCTTAATCTGTGGCGGTTCAAAAACCGCCACTGATGTCTCTTGCGAACCGCCACTGATGTCCCTCTCCATAGTAGTGGTTTTACTATCACACAGAGACGCGGACTATTTGTGTCGGATTTTAGCTAGAACCGACACATAAAATTGGACTATTTATGTCGGTTTTTTGCTAGAACCGACACAAATAATACATTATTTTTGTCGGTTTTTAGCTAAAACCGACACAAATAGTCTTCCCGCCATTTTGAGTTTTAGAACCGACACAAAAACTTTATTTGTGTCGGTTCCAAAAAATCGACACAAATAAACCAGTGTTTTGCAGTAGTGCCATTTACTGATTATGTTCGTTTCATCTCTATCCCGGCCAAGTTCTGGGTTCACAGATCAACAATTAATAAAAGTTAAAACAAGTACGTACGAAAATTACTTTTGTTGGCCAAAAGAAAACCAGCGGTTCAGTGATCCCTTCCGGTACAGCCTATATTTCTCCACATGAGCTGAATTCAAATGGCAAGAAAAAAATTTTACTGGGTAGCAGCAGGAATTTTGTATCATCATCAGCGCCACAAGAAACAACAAATGTCCGAGAATTTTCTCACATTTTCCAGCTACCATGGTACCAAGATGTTGACAGGCCAGACAGTGGGTAAACACCATGGCTATAAGTAAAGGGCTTAAGGTTAAGTTGTTTACCAACAAACCTACCCACATATGCATATATATTCCTACTCTTCAACCAAGCTGAGCTACCAAAACTACTCCACGCAAGAAGCAACTGGTGCACTTATTTAACGCCGTCACCCCCGAAACTTCCCAAGATCTTGTTGTCCCTTGATTAACACTGACACTATAGGCTACAGCTACTGCATATATACGACCTCACCCAACACTACATTTACAAACACAGTAGTATGGCCAAGGTGCACCGCCTCATCTCCGCCGTGCTCAGGCTCGCCGCTGCGGCCGCCGCGGCTGCCGCCGCAATAATCATGGTGACCAGCCATGAGACCACCAGCTTCTTCGGCTTGGAAATGGAAGCCAAGTACTCCTACACCCCATCATTTGTGTAAGTACTAAGTACTCCATATGCGTGGTTACGAGATACTACTATAGTTATATACAAAGTGCATTGGTAGTACTGTTGTTTCACAGAGATCGTTATATCATTTTCGCAGCTTCTTCGTGGCGGCATACGCCGTGGCGTGCGCCTACAGCCTGCTCGTCCTCCTCGTGCCGCCAGGGAGCGCCGCCTCGAGATTGGTGATCATGAGTGATGTGGTAAGACAGCTGCTGCAAAAAAGTATGAACCTAGCTTATAATCCAGAGAGTTTTTACCATAATTAGAACCTTCTCATCAAATTATCTTTAAAATCTTGGTAAGTCTTGATAACTTTATCCTTCAAATTTTTAGTACTTCTTGATGCTAGCTCGTAAGGATAGTAAAATGCCTATAATTTAATGTACATAATAATGCCCCTCCACTGCAAGGTCATTTGACTGGTGTTGCGTTCGGGCTGTCCACGCATTGCAGATAGTTGGGATGGTGCTCACCGGCGCCGTCGCAGCCACGGGGGCGATATCCGATGTCGGGAAGAACGGCAACACGCACGCGGGGTGGCTGCCGATCTGCGGGCAGGTACAGGCCTACTGCAACCACGTCATGGGGTCTCTGATCGCCGGCTTCGTCGCGCTTGTTGTCTACTTCCTCATCATCATGTACTCCCTCCACGTAGTGACTGATCACCTGTGCCCATGCCATTAGTGGTACGTCTAGCGTGGTTAGTTCATGGGCGATATAATTAAAGATCGATGTACCGGGTGATGTCTACGCAGTTGCTTGTTTGCCACTTGATTCTGAATGTTGCCAGACATGTTTTGATCCTCTTCGTTTGGTCCGTATTTGTGCCTCACTTCGTTGCCACAGGCACGGGCGCGGCTCGGCCAAAAGTTGCTTAATTCTCTCTGTCTTTTTCTTGCACCGGAGATTTCAAGGGAGACGTTTGAAGATGTTTGATAGAACGTACAAGAACTTTTTTGTGGTCGTCATGCTATTAGTGTTGCAGTTTTCAGTAAATATTTTTGAGTTGGGTGAAGACATGCCAGTTCTTGTTTTAAATTTTTCGTACGTACGTACGTACCTATTGTGTCGAGGAAGCGGTACGACGGAATCTCGTTCTTTGAGTAAACTAATTAACAAGGTCCGGGCCGTTTGGTGAGCTAATTTGATCTGGTTGCACCTAAATACACTACCACAAAACTGCATATTGGTGACGCTCTATCAGTGACGATTTTATTTGAACCGCCATAAATAGCTTTATCAGTGACGGTTCTAAAAAAAACCGTCACTAATAGTCTTCCCGTCTAGAACCGACACTGATAATATTATCTGTGGCACTTTTTGGCTAGAACCGCCACCGATAATATATTATCGGTGGCGGTTTTTTGATAGAACCGCCACTGATAACTATAGTTACCTAATTTTGTTTATAAACTGTCAGAAAATTAAAAAATGATCATTTGAGTTAAATTGACATATCTCTAAATTTAAGTAAGTGTCCAATTTTACTATGACATGAACGCTCTAAATTTCAACTAAGTGTTCAATTTTGTCATAGTAAACATGGATGCTCTAAATTTCAACTAAGTGTTCAATTTTGTCATACTATTGTCATAGTAAAATCGAAAGTGTTCAATTTTGTCATAGTAAACATGGATGCTCTAAATTTCAACTAAGTGTTCAATTTTGTCATACTATTGTCATAGTAAAATCGAACACTTCGTTGAAATTTAGAGCACCCATGTCATGGTAAGATTGAACACTTAGTTGAAATTTGAAGCATCCATGCCGGTAAATTCAGAGTATAAGAATACTAAAATTAGTGTTTGGGTCCTTTGTGAGGTTAAGAGGAGGGGGGACACGTTATATTTAAAATGTGATCATACCAACACTGACCTCTCGGGAAGTGCTCGTATTTGCATTAAAAATCAGTGGTAGAACTCACTAGTTAAGCGTGCTTAGGTGAAAGTAGTACTAACTAGGATGGGTGAGAGTGATCTCCTAGAAAATATCTTCGTTTTGTGTTTAAAAATGCCAGAATATTAAATATAAGTATCAGTGTTATCAGTGGCGGTTTTTCTTTAGAACCGCCACAAATAATGCATTATCAGTGGCGGTTTTTGTTTGGAACCGCCACTAATAATATTATTAGTGGCTGTTTTTCTTTGGAACCGTCACTGATAATATTATCAGTGACGGTTCAAAACCGCCACTAATAATCTTCAATTATCAGTGGCACTATATCAGTGACGGTTCGAAAAACCACCACTAATGGCAGTTACGAACCGCCACTGATGTCTATTTCTCTAGTAATGATAATCTCTTTTAAAATGTTATTTGGTAAATTGTTTATTCTAAAAAGGGACTTAATTGGCGATCATGGCTATGACAAATTACCCAAGTCTCAGAGGGCCAAACAACGATGAAATTATTCCAAATCATAGTAGGGGAGCGTAATATCATGGTAACAAATTATACTGTGGCACTGGGAAACTGTTGAAAACAATATCTTGGTTGAAAAATTTATAGTGTATTAATTCTAGCGTCTAGCCAATTAAGTCCCAACCCAAATGCTAGGGTAATACTTCTTCAGGTATTTTCCATTGATTGTCCTAGGAAATAACACACAATCCATAGTTTCCAAAATATATGAATTGCCGTGGACTAGCCGATTAATTTTATAAGACCCTTCCCATGTAGGAGACCACTTTCCATATCAGCTATCCTTTGAGCCGATGAGCATAATAGTTTCTCACACAAAGTCATTTTCATCAAATGACTTAGGTACAACTTTCTTATTATAGGCCCTTGCGACTCTAGGTTTATTCTTCTAAATTCGCTCCAACATTTGCAACCTCAATTCTACCAAGCCATCTAATGTATAGGCTATTAAAGTCCTATAATCTTGAGCCGATAAGCCACTCACTACACCATGACCCAAATATAGCGACAGACATATGTCGGGAAAGGTTGATATTCAATGTCGAACAGTCTGTCGGTAATTCCTGGGGACAGTTTATATGTCGGTAATTTGTTTATTACGGTCAAATGATCTGTCGGTAATAATGAGAACTTATAGGGTCGAACTGTCTGTCGGTAGTAGTAATTACTAGGTCATGTGTGCGCCAGACTAGGTGTTTTGGTCCGGCGTGAATGGCTTTTTCTAGGGTTTAACTCTTGTGAGTTGGATCAATTCGGTTTTTGGTTTTGATTGATGATTATGAAATTCATATGGATTTTATAATGCATGTTTTGATCTTTTGCAATGCTCATGTGAGTAGTTGTATGAACTAATGTTGAGTCAAGTCGTGGACTTGTGCTCAGAATTGTTTTGTGGTTTGCTCATGTGCAGGTGTTGCTCGGGGGCGAACGTGGTCGATGATAGGACCGAAACTAGGTTCATGGAGGAACTGAAGTTCAGGACTAGGTTCAGGGAGGAATCGAGGTCCTAGTGGTCGAGAATGTCATGCGGGACATTCGGGCTAGAGAATGGTGCACATGAAGACTAATCAGTCATGTGAGTACGACAGGTGGGCCGTACGCATGCAGAGTTGTTAGTCACGTGAGTATGGTAGGTGGGCCGTACGCGTGCAGAGTTGTTAATCACGTGAGTATGGCAGGTGAGCCATATGCGTGTAGAGTTGTAATCGTTTCGGGTAGCTTGCATGTATTGGGCCATGTTGGACCAAGTGGACATGCATGCATACTCTATTAGGGTTGCTCATTATAAATAGGGGGAGGTGTCCTCTGTTTATTGTGTGCGCCGAGAGCAGATTGTCTCACGCATCGGCCGCTGTTCGCATCTTGCATACCCATCCTGCGTGAAACCTAATATACTGGAAGGTATGTGACATCATAGGATGTGAGAATAGAGAATGTGATATTATAAAGTGTGACATTATATATTTCGGCTTTTCGGTACGACTTTATAGCGCTTTTCCGGGCCATTTTCGGTTGTTTGGGCCTTTCCGGGGGAAACTTTTTGGGCCTAGGGGATCTTTTTGGGCCTGAGGTGGAGGCTTCTTGGCCCATGCGGGGAGGAGGGTCAGCCACCCTACCCTAGGGCTCCCCCAAGACCTCCCCATGCGCCCCCACCTCCTCCTCCCCCATCCCATAGACGCCGCCCCTTCTCCCCTTCCATGCGCCACCCATGCGCCCCTCCTCCCCTCCCCCTTGCGCCACCACCCCTTCCCTCTCCTCCCCACCCTCCATGCTGGCCTAGGAGAGCCCCTCAACTCGCCAACTCGCTGTTCTCTCCATCGAGAAGCCCCGCGATGAGGAGATCCGGCGGTTCCGGCGCGAGGAGGACGTTCGGGGAAACCGGGAGGAAGGATTTCGGCGTTCATCGTTCGTCGGGCAGAGGTATGGTATGGGTGATCATTGGGGATGGTCTAGATTCTATTCTATAGGTTGATATGATACTTTTAGATCAAGTGGTGGTGCTGTGATTAGGTAGGTTGGATGAAAACTATATGTTTCTTAATTCTCTGTTTCGGGCAGATTGTGCACTCGACCTAGGGTTTGAGTTTTCGCGATTTTAGACTCGGAATTTGGTAGGCCGCATGTTGAGGAAGTTGTAGGTAACTTCAATACCTTTAATTAGACACCAAGAACATCCAATTCCGCCCAGCCGTTTGAAAGTTATAGTCGTTTTACCGAACGTGTTCAAATCTGTGATGTATTTGGAACAAAACGTAATGTTTTGTAGATTAAACAATTTTAGAGGCGGATTCAGCTTTTCCCAATACTTAGAGAAGGCTAGAAAATTTTGTAAGTTTCGCGATGATGTACTCGTTTAATCTATTTGGAGTCTTATAACTAAAGTTATGCTAGATTGAAGCCTGCTGTCCCGAAGGGACAGATTCTCTGTTTTTCGGTTTTGGGGGTAGTTTGCGAAGTCGGGGTAGACGAACTTTTGCGTACTGTTTTGGGGGCACATTTTGAGTGTGTCAAATGTTTTTGCAGGTGGTGTGACCCTGGGAGTGCCCTCATCCTCTCGCCAATCCGTCACCCGCGGTTAAGGCAAGTGTATTGGAATGAGTTGTGTGTTGTATGAATTGCTAGACTTGTTTAGGTGCAATGTGATTACATGATATACTAGTTTACCATGATTGATGTTTGCCTATGACATGATGAACATGATTTCATATTGATCATGAATTCGTTGTATTAAATGCTTATGCAAATCCTTACATGTTTATGTCATATGTGCATTCATAATGGAAGAGGCGTCCCATGCTGATGCGGGCCTCTGTGTTCACACGTAGTAAACACGAAAGACCTACCTCGTAGTCCCGTCCATGGTTGTGCATGGGAGCGAGTCAATAAGAGTAGGCACCCTCCATCTACGGGATGGAAGGGGAAGGGGGTACACGCCGACCGGTGTGCACTCGGCAATACCGGTATGTGCTTCAGAGAGATATGTGCATTGCATAAATGAAATGGCTTATGAGATGACTATGACGTTCTATGAGATGCATATGAAGATATTTATTTGAGATGTTTATGATGATGCTATATGAGAGCATAAATGAAGTTCATGAGTTGATTCTCAGGTTATGTGAATGGCATTAAGTATGTATGTGAGTTGTTATTGTTGTTGTATCATTGCAATATACTTGCTGAGTGATGAACTCATGCTTGTGTTTATGTTGTTTTTGGGTACCATGAAACCGGCATGCGGGAAAGGGCATTAGCTACACTTCTACACGTAGCTTCACATTTATATACTGTTTAATCAATTGGAGTCATGATAACGTTGAGTAGTGCCATGATACTTGGTGTATGGGCTTAAGTTCATCGTTTGATTTGTTATATTTGGTGGAATGGTTGAAATCCTTATTTTAGACATGAAGTGATGCTTTATCCATTGTTATTGCTGTTTTAGAAGTCTTTTATCATGCTATAACTTGCCTTATGATTACTGTTGCTTCAATTCATGGAAAAACAAAGGAGATGCTGCCGAAATTTTCGGTTTTAGCATTTGTGCCTTTGCTGCAATTTATCTTAAATTGTGGTATTTAGATGTTGTTTAGTCTTTGTTTGGTGACATTCAGGCATAATAGATGCCGGGGTATTACAGTTAGTATCAGAGTGAGGCTTTAGGTCTGTGGAATGTGAATGTAGTAATTTACTCTAGAGTAAACTAAAATATTGACTTGGAAAAGTAGAAACATGGAATAGGTTTACTTGTTAAAATTTGGCCTTAGGGCAATAACCTTAAAATCTGCAATAGTTTGGTTAACTAATTTAACACTCTGATGCACAGTAGGAAGGGTATGGGTATCGATGCTATCCGCTTAAATATTGTATTTATGCTCTGATGTTAAATGCTACATTTTGATGAAGTATGATGTTATATTTATGAAAGTATTGATTGAGATGCTATATGTTTGATTAAGTGGGGTTGGGGTGCCGAAGGGTTTCGGTCACCTCTTTTTGTTCATAGTAAGGGTGTGATTTGACGGTGTGGCCGGTTAACGCCATCACCGAAGAATTTTAACCCTTGTAGGAGAAGAGTGCTTATCCTTTCTGTCGTAGACCGGGTAGTTGAATGGAGTTGATTAGAAAAGTTGATGGTGGATCCTTTTGGATTTCTTTTACCGTTCTAACGATCGGTGTGGTTGGTTTTCTTGGTTTTAGTTGATTGAAATCAAAAGAAAAGTGTGTGGGTATTGGATTCTCGCGGATTGTTCCATAGGTAGCTTGTGGTTTTGTCTTCGTTGGTTGAAGGCGAAGAAGAAGAGTTATGTGTTGCGCGTCTTTTGGCCGGAATTTAAGCTTTGACACCCGGTTTTGTTGGTAATGGTGAACTGTCTTGGGGAGGAAACATGTGTGGTTGTTGTTCTCCCTATCTAAGAATGTGTTGAAGTTTCTCCTTGTGCAGACCTTAAGTTGGGTGGCGTTGAGTTTGAATCTTTATCGAAAAAGGATTTGGTGGAACATTTGTTTTTCCTAGTGCCTCCATCTTCCTTCTTGGAAATTGTAGATCTTGAGATTTCTTTAGGAGTTTTGGCTATCAGAGTTGGAAATTTGAGAGTTGAGCTCTCCTGCATGTCTGTTGGAGTTTTGTTTTTCTTCCTCGCCTGGAAAGGAGAAATTGTTTGTCGGTGATCGTTTTGGTTCTTGAGCTATGGTTTATGGAATGACGTGTTGCTAAGTTAAATTGCGAGTTGAATCAATTCAATGTGATTATTATCTCTATCTTGAGAATAGATAGACTACTAGTGTTGTAGTTTACTCTGTAGCGAGAATGATTAAATGGTAATATACATGCTTAGAACCTATTGCCTTGCTTTAAAAGTGCTTATGATCCTCGTTAAAGTTTAAAGTTTAAACCCTGATGCATAGT
Organism: Rhipidocladum racemiflorum; assembly: GCA_036346355.1. Taxonomy (NCBI): domain Eukaryota; kingdom Viridiplantae; phylum Streptophyta; class Magnoliopsida; order Poales; family Poaceae; genus Rhipidocladum; species Rhipidocladum racemiflorum. The sequence goes on along the minus strand of CM070577.1, from coordinate 51,714,820 downwards.
TAGAACATTAAGATGATGTAAATTACTGATATTGTTAAAGAAACATTGTTGGTTGTTTAAAGATGTTCTAATTTAACGTGTTAGTAGAGAAATTCAATCATGCTGGCTTGTGACCTTAACTTGGAAGTTGATTAGAGTTGCTATTTATGTTGTTGCAAACCATTAGTATATTTGGGAGTGTGCATAAGTGTTCCTATAATGCTAGTACCGATGTCAATTAGGAAAACATAGGTCTTGTTGTTGTTTTAAGAACATTGTGTTGATCTAAGTTATTAAATTTATTTTAATAGTTGGAATATGTTGGGTAATGGCAATTGTGTTATAACCTATGGAAAGAGTAACTAAAAACAATGCAGTTGTTTTATGATTATACCCATTTATTGATATTGATGACTTAGTAGTGGTGGTAATTGTGTAGATTACTTGTTGGAAACCATTGTTAAAATGGAGGTTATTGTAACATGTTGTGATGGAGTGAACCATGGATAGTTAACATGATGTAGAATTTTATCCTTAATGAATGTATGTCTTAGAATCATAGTTACGAACTTTGTCTTGTAGAGATAATATTTACATGTTGAAAGTCGTTGGTTAACTGAATAAGTTTCGATTGTCGAGACGTGGACATATAGGTGGTATGAAATTTATAGGTTGATCATGCTGAAAGATTTGTTGAAGTACTATGTTTCAAATTTAGAATAAGATGTATTATGATTTGGTGATCCGTGGGGATCATGTCAATGTAGTCTTGGTTGGGTGCCTTTTTGATAAGCATCATAAACCCTAATTAAAAGTGTTGGGAATGGTAACTAGAGAAAGAAATTGTTATGTAATTTTTGTTAAATCCGATTGGACTTTCTCAATGAGTAAGTAGTGAATTTTGAAGTCTTTTAATGGAAAGCGTAGTGGAACACTAGAGATGATTGTATTTATGCTAAGCTGGTGTTTAAAACTGTAACACCCCGGCATCTAGTATGCGCTGGATGTCACCAAACATAGATTAAACAACATCTAAATACCACATCTAAAGGTAAATTACAGCAAAGGAGTACATGCAAAAACCAAAAATTTCGGCAGCATCTCCTTTGTTTTTCCATGGTACGGAGCATCAACAATAATTTCACAAGTTATATCATAATGGGAAGCATCTAAAGTAGCAATAACAGGTGACATAGCTACTATTTAAGTCTAGCATAATGAATTTAACCACTCCATGATCTAAAACGAAGTAAATAATATGACCAAGCATACAAATAAGTCATACTCCAAGTTCTCAACGCATTAACTTATAATCACAACTATGAATGGCAAAATTGTATATATCTTAATGAGTGAAACTTTGTGAAGATGTGCCACTAAGCCCCTTTCCCGCATGTCGGTTTCATGGTACCTAAAAACAACATAAAACACAAGCGTGAGTTCATCACTCAGCAAGTATATCGCAATAAGTCATAAAGAATAAATCAAGGCTGATGAGGACATCACTACCATGGATACGGCCATACTTACAAACCCAATGGAAACCAACAATGTCATACAAGGGCCAATTACTCGAGCTCGGGCACGACAATTCAATTACCAGGTGAATGCGTTCCTCGGGTTGCATACAGATAATTTTATGAATGGAATGCTATTTAATCCTCGTGATGATTTTATTGTCCTTAGGAACCAAGGAGAAGGACTCCCAAACGTCAAGCATGAAGCCAATTCTTCCGGTGCACAAGTTATACTCGGATTCGGCCTCCGGGACAGCACCAACTTAAGATGACCATAACTTTTGATCCACAAGGGTGATTGGGGTCTATGAGTACTGGTTTGAAAGGTTTCGACGTCCTCTTTCCAACGGATCCGACCCCATCCCCAAATTCCGTCCGAGTCGACGGGAATCTGCAAAACAATTGGCGTCACTTTTCCAAATCGAGAAGACTTGGGCTTTGGGCCTTGTAATAGAGTTGTAGTTGGTATCCTACTGCTTTGGACGTGTTTCCCACGTCCCTACCTCTCATAAATAGCCAGACATCGGCTCCTTAGGGTTTTGGGTTTTATTTGATTAGTTTAGCCAAGTGCAAACTTGATCCTGCGAGTTGTCTTTGGACAGCCACCTTGTCAAGATCGTCAATAAGACTCCACTTTGTTTCGCTTCAGCTTTATCCGCAATTTCAGATTGCTTATCCTATTGTTCTTGCTTGTTCTTGATTTGCTTGCAGGAATTGAACTTAGTGTTCAGGTTGATCGTGCCCACGGCAAGATCAATAACCAGCTGGAGTTGGTTTAGCGATTGCTAAGGCGCATCGTCGTAAATGCGGTGTAGTCGGATCGTCAAAGTCGACTCTAACAAATCGATCGTGTGTTTCTCATCGAAAGATCGGGACACCCATAGTGCCATCACGGCGCCATCAAGTGGTATCAGAGCAAACCAGGTTGCTCGGTGAGAATTCTTTACCCTAGATTAGTAGATTGATATCTTTCCTATAGTCCAGAGAAACGCCATCAGATTGGATCTCCCCATACCAAAACAATTTGAGCCTCGCATTTTCCTTTCCGATTACCAACTGCGTTATTGAATTTTTGGTTGCATCGTCGTGTCGAGTTGCTGAATTCTAGTCTAGTTGGAGTCCAGGTCAGAAGAAATTTTTGTCTCCCACAGCGGTTTCGAGTTGTTTTCCGTTTCGGTCTCGAACTGTTGAAAAAAAAAAAGGAAAAAAAAAAAGAAAAAGAAAAAGAAAAGGTGTTCGGACCGAAGTTTTCTTTTCATCCGACTGGTCGCCGCTTGACTGGTCGCCCCCTTGGTCGTCCGATCGGTTGCCCTCCTGTTAGCCGATCGTCGCCGCCGATCGTCGCCTCCGATCGTCGCCCACCTGATAGCCCATCGTCGCCTGATCGTCGCTGCCTGGATCGTCGCCTGACTAGTCGCCGCCGATCGTCGCCACCTGATAGCCCATCGTCGCCCGATCGTCGCCGCCGATCGTCGCCACTGATAGCCCATCGTCGCTCGATCGTCGCCCTCGATAGCCGATCGTCGCTTCACCTGGCCGTCTGATCGTCTTCCGCCGCATAGCACTTGAAAGAAAAAGGAGTCGGATCGTTCCATAAAAAAAAAAAAAAAAAAAAAAAAGAGTCCGAACAGATCCAAAATTTTTATGTGCTAAACCTGTTTTCACAAGATCCCGATCTTTTGAGATAGTTCCCTTCTTTCGCGAATTTTTTTTTGCGCTGATTTTTTTTTCTCTCGTTCTTCATCTCATTGTGGAACTGCATCGTCGCCGACTACGCTTTGAGTCACGATCCTTGCTAGCCTCGAGTCAAGAACTAGTGACTAGACGTTGAACAATTCTTCAATTTTGCATTCACCGATTGGATTATTGCTAACCTTTTGCTACTAAATTAAGCCTGTCCAAGCTCCACTTTCTACCCGTCTGACGTTCGATCCCTTGGCAATCGCTCTACACAAACTTCGGAGAACCTTTGACAACGCTAACGGCCGACAACGCCTCTTTGCATTGTAAGAACTTGTAAGAACTTGGGTCATAGGCTTGAGCGCTTGAGAGACTTGCCACCTAGTAGTCGATAGGAACATTATACTTGTGGTTTTTGTTTCCTTGTCATCAACTAACCATGTCGGTGACGAGTTCACTTCATCACTCTCCACGAACCAAGGGCATCATTGCTCACTTCCAAAAGACGACGAGGAAACCACCGATGGTCTTAGCGAGGATGTACGGCTCACTAATGAGCGTATGTCAATGCAAGAAGACCGTCTCGGATCCATCGAGGCCGCACAAGGGATTGCTAACACTACTCTTGCTACTATTTTGGCTAGACTTGATACTTTTTGCAAGCTGCATCTGGTGCTTCAATCCACCTCCCGTCGTCCAAGCAACAATTCAGCTCCACAGGAGGCCCCAACAGATTTAGAAGAACAGAGCGAAGAGCACGAATATGATGACACCATCGATGCGGAGGAGGTCAACCCCATCCATTACGATAATGATCGTAACCATCAACGGCTACGCTTCAATCAGCAAGGTATGCGACGTGATCCTCCACGACCAAGGAACGAGAACGAGATGATGTTTTCCCTAAGGTAAATTTCAACATGCCACCGTTTGAAGGTAAATATGACCCTGATGGTTACCTTAGTTGGGAATTACTTGTGGATCAAAAATTTGCGTGCCATGATTTCCCTGAGAATAGAAGAGTTAGAGCTGCCACAAGTGAGTTCACCGATTTTGCTTCGTTTGGTGGAGAGAACATTGCCGTGCTCATCCAAATAATATACCCACCACTTGGGAAGCCTTGAAATTGCTAATGAGGCATAGATTTGTTCCTTCATACTATGCTAGAGATTTATTGAATAAATTGCAGCGCCTACAACAAGGTAAGAATTCGGTGGAAGAATATTACCAAGAATTGCAAATTGGCATGTTGCGTTGTGGATTAATTGAGAATGAGGAAGCTTCTATGGCTCGTTTCTTAGGTGGTTTAACTCGAGAAATCCAGGATATTCTAGACTATAAGGATTATAATTCGATGACTCGGTTGTTCCATCTTGCTTGCAAAGCTGAGCGTGAAGTGCGTGGTCGTCAATCGAGGGCCAAGACTAACTTTTCTGCAGGTCGAACTACTGTGGACACCGCGCACCCTGCTGCCCCTGCCGCCGTACTACCATGCCGACCTCTTCCATCAACAGAGCGGCGTCCACCACCGCAAATTCGGCACCACGACCAATGCCGACGAAAAGTGCCACACAAGCTACTACAAATAGTTCGCCGTCGCTTGGTCGCATCAACGGACGCACTAAAGATGTTCAAGTGCCATCGCTGCAAGGGTTTTGGACACATGATGAAGGAGTGTCCGAACAAGCGTGTGCTAATAATCCGTGAAGACGGCGAGTATGACTCGGCAAGTGATCTTGATGACGAAACATATGCTTTGCTCGCTGAACATGAAGACGGCGATCCAAATGCCGAGCACGACGAGGTGCACGTGAGCGCTGGTGATGTCGACCAATATTTGAGTATTATTGCACAACGTGTGCTTAGTGCTCAGATTGCTCGCGCCGATCCAAATCAACGCCACAACTTGTTTTACACAAAAGGCGTCATCAAGGAGCGATCCATTCGAATAATCATTGATGGTGGGAGTTGCAATAATCTAGCCAGATTGGACATGGTGGAGAAGCTAGCAATCTACACTAGACCACACCCTCAGCCCTACCACATTCAATGGTTCAACAACAAATGCAAACTCAAGGTAACTCGCATGGTAAGAGTACATTTCGCTTTAGGTTCCTATCATGATTATGTTGATTGCGATGTCGCACCTATGCAAGCATGTTCTATGTTATTGGGTAGACCGTGGCAATATGATAAGGATTGTTTACATCATGGTAGAACAAATCAATACTCTTTTGTGCATAAAGAAAAGAAAATTGTACTACACCCAATGTCGCTTTGATGCCATTGTAAAGGATGAAATCGCTAGATCTAGCAAAGAGAAAAATCGAGAGAATTCTAAGAGTGAAAATCAGACGGTCGCCAAAGGACTTGAACAACATAAACAGAGAGAATCTAACCTTGATTGTGCTAAGCCAAATGAGATTAAATTGAAAGGTGCTTGTTTTCTTGCAACAAAATCTGATTTGAATGAGTTGGATGTTTGTCGGTATACATGCTATGCTTTGGTCTGCAAAGAAACTTTGTTTTCACTAGAGGAGATGTCCCTCTCTTTGCCTCCTGTTGTCACTAACCTTTTGCAGAATACACCGACATCTTTCCAAAGGACATCCCTCAGGGCTGCCGCCAATTAGAGGGATTGAGCATCAAATTGATCTCATTCCAGGGGCATCTTTGCCCAACCGAGCACCTTACGTAACCAACCCTGAAGAAACACAAGAGATACAACGCCAAGTTCACGAATTGCTTGATAAAGGGTACGACGTGAATCTCTTAGTCCTTGTCTTTGTACTACCATTTTAGTACCTAAGAAAGATGGAACATGGCGCATGTGTGTGGATTGTAGAGCAATTAATAATATCACCATTAGATATCGCCATCCTATTCCTCGGTTAGATGATATGCTTGATGAACTAAGTGGCTCTACTATGTTCTCTAAAGTGGATTTGGCGTAGTGGGTATCACCAGATTCGCATGAAGTTAGGAGATGAATGGAAAACAGCATTTAAAACTAAGTTCGGGTTATATGAGTGGTTAGTAATGCCTTTCGGATTGACTAATGCTCCTAGCACATTTATGAGACTGATGAACGAGGTTTTACGTGTTTTCATTGGAAAGTTTGTGCTAGTTTACTTTGATGATATCTTGATCTACAGCAAATCCTTAGAAGACCATCTTGGACATTTACGTGCTGTTTTTAATGCTTTACGCGATGCACGTTTATTTGGTAACCTTGATAAGTGCACCTTTTGCACGGATCGAGTCTCTTTTCTTGGCTATGTTGTTACTCCACGAGGAATTGAAGTTGATCAAGCCAAGGTTGAAGCAATACAGAGTTGGCCGACTCCTAACACGGTCACACAAAGCGGAGTTTCCTAGGACTTGCCGGATTCTATCGTCGTTTTGTGAAGGACTTCAGCACCATCGCTGCACCCATGAATGAGCTCACCAAGAAAGGTGTACCTTTTGTTTGGGGCAAGTCACAGGAAGAGGCCTTCAACATTCGAAAGCTAAGTTAACCCATGCACCCTTACTCCGACTTCCGGACTTTTCTAAGACTTTTGAACTAGAATGTGATGCTAGTGGAATTGGTTTGGGTGGTGTTCTATTACAAGAAGGAAAACCTGTTGCTTATTTTAGTGAGAAATTGAGTGGACCAAGTTTGAATTATTCTACTTATGATAAGGAGTTATATGCGCTAGTTCGAACTTTAGAAACATGGCAACATTATTTATGGCCCAAGGAATTTGTTATACATTCGGATCATGAATCGTTAAAACATATTAGAAGTCAAGCTAAACTGAACCGTAGACATGCAAAGTGGGTTGAATTCATTGAGTCATTTCCTTATGTCATCAAACACAAACAGGGAAAGGATAATGTCATTCTTGATGCCTTGTCTAGGAGATATACCATGCTCTCACAACTTGACTTCAAAATTTTTGGTTTGGAAACGATTAAAGAGCAATATGTGCATGATGATGATTTTAAAAATGTGTTGCTCAATTGTAAAGAGGGAAAAACTTGGAACAAATTTGTCCTCAATAATGGGTTTGTGTTTAGAGCAAACAAACTATGTATTCCAGCTAGTTACGTTTCGTTTGTTATTGCTACAGAAGCGCATGGAGGAGGATTGATGGGACACTTTGGTGTGAAAAGGACGGAGGACATACTCGCTAGCCATTTCTTTTGGCCCAGGATGAGACGAGACGTGGAACGTTTCATCGCCGCTGTTCTACATGTCAAAAAGCTAAGTCACGACTTCATCCCCATGGTTTATACATGCCTCGCCTGCTCCTAACGTACCTTGGGAGGATATTTCTATGGACTTTGTTTTAGGACTCCCTAGAACAAAGAAGGGAGGGATAGTATCTTTGTCGTTGTGGATAGATTTTCTAAAATGGCACACTTCATACCTTGTCACAAAAGCGATGACGCTACCAACATTGCTGACTTATTCTTTCGTGAAATTGTTCGCTTACATGGTGTGCCTAACACAATAGTTTCAGATCGTGACACTAAATTCTTAAGCCACTTTTGGAGAACTTTGTGGGCTAAATTGGGGACTAAACTTTTATTTTCTACTACTTGTCATCCCCAAACTGATGGACAAACCGAGGTCGTTAATCGAACTTTATCTACTATGCTTAGGGCTGTTTTGAAAAAGAACATTAAATTGTGGGAAGAATGTTTGCCTCATATTGAGTTTGCTTATAATCGGTCTATGCATTCTACTACTAAGATGTGCCCTTTTGAGATTGTATATGGATTTGTACCTCATGCTCCAATTGATTTGTTACCTCTACCATATTCGGAGAAATTGAATCTTGATGCTAAACAACGTGCTGATTTGATTATGAAAATGCATGAGACAACTAAAGAAAACATAGAACGATGAATGCTAAATATAAACTTGCTGGTAGTAAGGGAAGGAAACATGTAACTTTTGAACCAGGAGATTTAGTTTGGTTGTATTTGCGAAAAGATCGATTCCTGCATTAAGAAAATCTAAGTTGATGCCGCGAGCTGATGGTCCTTTCAAAGTATTGGCAAAGATTAATGATAATGCATACAAGCTTGAATTGCCTGCAGATTTTGGGGTTAGTCCCACATTCAACATTGCCGATTTGAAACCATACTTGGGAGAGGATGATGAACTTGAGTCGAGGACGACTCAAATGCAAGAAGGGAGGATGATGAGGACATCGCTACCATGGATACGGCCATACTTACAAACCCAATGGAAACCAACAATGTCATACAAGGGCCAATTACTCGAGCTCGGGCACGACAATTCAATTACCAGGTGAATACGTTCCTCGGGTTGCATACAGATAATTTTATGAATGGAATGCTATTTAATCCTCGTGATGATTTTATTGTCCTTAGGAACCAAGGAGAAGGACTCCCAAACGTCAAGCATGAAGCCAATTCTTCCGGTGCACAAGTTATACTCGGATTCGGCCTCCGGGACAGCACCAACTTAAGATGACCATAACTTTTGATCCACAAGGGTGATTGGGGTCTATGAGTACTGGTTTGAAAGGTTTCGACGTCCTCTTTCCAACGGATCCGACCCCATCCCCAAATTCCATCCGAGTCGACGGGAAATCTGCAAAACAATTGGCGTCACTTTTCCAAATCGAGAAGACTTGGGCTTTGGGCCTTGTAATAGAGTTGTAGTTGGTATCCTACTGCTTTGGACGTGTTTCCCACGTCCCTACCTCTCATAAATAGCCAGACATCGGCTCCTTAGGGTTTTGGGTTTTATTTGATTAGTTTAGCCAAGTGCAAACTTGATCCTGCGAGTTGTGCTGGACAGCCACCTTGTCAAGATCGTCAATAAGACTCCACTTTGTTTCGCTTCCAGTTTTATCCGCAATTTCAGATTGCTTATCCTATTGTTCTTGCTTGTTCTTCGGTTGCTTGCAGGAATTGAACTTCGTGTTCAGGTTGATCGTGCCCACGGCAAGATCAATAACCCGCTGGAGTTGGTTTAGCGATTGCTAAGGCGCATCGTCGTCGTACGGTGTAGTCGGATCGTCAAAGTCGACTCTAACAAATCGATCGTGTGTTTCTCATCGAAAGATCGGGACACCCATAGTGCCATCACGGCGCCATCAAAGGCCAACAACAATACATTCCATACTTTAACATCATGATCAAATCATAATTTCATCCACAACATCATAGCCATGACAAAGCACATTGTTCACAAACTCATTTCATCATCATGTATGCAATGCAATGCGATGCACATGTCTCCTGGAAGCATATACCGGTATTGCTGAGTGCACACCCGTCAGCGTGCACCCTCTTCCCCCCTTCCATCTCGTAGATGGAGGGTGCCTACGCATCGCTTCCACTCACCACGTGGGTGGATTCACGAGGTAGGTCTTACAACCATGGCGCTCCAGATTAGTCATAACTTTCTCACCGACCTTACTAGACTAGTTATGACGTTCTCACCGACCGGGCCAGCTTTCATGCCATGTATGCAACATATGCCATAAACGTAAATAACTTGCATCAAACTGAACTAAACATGGCATAGCATCATAATAGTCCATTTTCATCATAACATTTGGCAAGCACTAATCATGGCAAGATATCACAACATGTAAGCAATTTGCATCTAGTCACAATTAGCAACATACATTACACTACCCATTACAATACACTTGCCTTAACCTCAAGCGACGGATTGGCGAGAGGTTGAGGGCACTCCCGGGGTCACACCACCTGCACAAACATACCACACACTCAAAACTTGCACCCAAAACCGTACGCAAAAGCTCGTCTACCCCAACTTCACAAACTACTCCCAAAACCTAAAAACAGAGAATCTGTCCTTCCCGGACAGCAGACTTCAAACTATCATATCTTGAGTTCTAGGACTCCGAATCGATTAAACGAGTACATCGTCACGAAGCTTAGGAAATTTCCTAACTTTTTATAAGTATTGGGAAAAACTGATTCGGCAGCTAAAGATATGATACCGTGATCTGTTTCAATCTCGTCACAGTTTTGAACACGTTCGGTAAATCTGCCATAACTTTCAAACGGCTAATCGGAATTACACATTTTTGTTGTCCACTGAAAGGTATAGAAGTTATCTATAACTTCCTCAACAGGTTGCTGACCAAATTCCGAATCTAAAATCATGAGAACTTAAACCCTAGGTCGACTGCACAATCTGCCTGAAACAGAGAACGTGGCAAACTGTAGTTTTCATCCAATCTACCCAATCACAGCACCACCACTTGATCTAAAAACATCGAAACACCCTCTACCACAGCACCTAGACCAACCCAAGGGATCTCCTATCACCATACCGAAGCCCGACGAACGATGAACCGACGAAAACTCCTCCCGGTCGCCCGATCTCCTTCCACGCGCCAATCCCGCCTGATCTTCTCGTCACGGAGCTTCCCAACGGCGAGGACAATGGTATGGAAGGGCGTGGCAGCAAGGGGAGGGGTTGGAACTCACCTAGGGCCGGCTAGAGGAGGTGGATGAGGAAGGGGAAGGTTGGAGGCGCAAGGGGGTGGAGGGGGAGGCGGCTAGGGTTGTGTGGGGAGGTGGAGGGGCGCATATGGGGGGCACAAAGGGCTAGGGCAGCAGGGTTGCTGTCCTAGTCCACCTCCAGATGGCTCAATTGCGTCCCACCTTCGGCCCAAATAGACCCCCAAGGCCCTAACTCCCCCGGAAGCCCAAATTCTCCCCTGGAAAGCCCAAACTCACGAAAAAGGCCCAAAAATATGACACCAAAGTCGTACCTTAATGCCGACATCTAAAATGACTCATACCGTCATTCTGTAGTATCACATTCTCCCCCCTTAAACAAGATTCGACCCCAAATCCGAGACACGTCGCTTCGCAAATGACCAAATCGAAGGGAGCTAAGGTTCACTTCTCAAAACCCGCTCAGCAGCCCCTATGATTTGCACTAACCAGAACTCAGAAGCAAGGAGCTAAGGCTCGAAGACTAACGGCTCGAATGATAACTCACATTCAAAACTTGCCAAACTCTTACTCAACACTGAAACACAAAGCATGAACATAGGGACTCCGAATGTCCCCAGCAATTGGATAAATTCCCAGACCGACAACGAAGGGAAACGGTCTCACACTTCTCATTCTAGACATTCCTTGGCACTAAAGTGCCCGATCCCTTTAACCAAAGATACTCTCCAGAAGAACACGGTACCAACCTCTCTACTGTGGTTCGTAGTATTCAAGACGACGCGAACCAAGTGTGATAGTACCACCTTGCTTGTGGAGGGGAGAGAATACCACCTTAAAAGGGAGAGCAACCCTCCCCCCATTAGGCTAGTCTTTTGGGGGTCACATGGGACTCTCATGGCCTGGCTATGGTAGCCAAGGTGTGTATTTCTCTCGTGGTCCAAGGCCCACACCCCTGGGCCAGTTGGGTAGTCCGCTCATCGGGTGAGGCACGTGCGCCATACGGCTGGGCCGCGAAGGGCACGGTGCGCACCCGAGAGGGATGCATCAGTTGGTATTAGAGCTAGGTCCCGAAACAAGAGGGTGAGAATGATAGTACCACCTTGCTTGTGGAGGGGAGAGAATACCACCTTAAAAGGGAGAGCAACCCTCCCCCATCAGGCTAGTCTTTTGGGTGTCACATGGGACTCTCATGGCCTGGCTATGGTAGCCAAGGTGTGTATTTCTCTCGTGGTCCAACTGTAACACCCCAGCTTCTACTAAGCCCAGAATGTCACCAAACATAGACCATAACACATTTAATACCATAATTTAAAGTAAATTACAGCAAGTAATCATTTGGAATAATTGGAAATTTTGACAGCATCTCCTTTGTTTTTGCATGAAACTTAACAACATAGCATCATATCAATATGTAAGACAAACGAGATATCCATACGCAGCGATAAGGATAGCTAATCATCAACTAAAAGATCAATAAGCATCGATAGCAAAATAATAAGCATTAATTTAACTCTAGGAAGTTAAAACAACTCCCTCCATAGCCCCACATGATACACATGAGGGAAACAACCAAACATACAGACCATACACTAATGATTATTGTAATACTTATTGTCGTGTCTCCAAAACAGGTGAATTAGCTAGATTATGGTACTAGGTGGAGGAGTGTAGCTAGATCCCTTTCCCGTACGCCGATTTCATTGTACCTAAATAAACAAACAACATAAAACATAAGCGTGAGTTCGAAAACTCAGCAAGCATATTGTAATGGACAACAAGATCATTTACAAGACAATAATACCTCACGTCACATATAACATCTCAAACTTGAACACATAACAACATCCTCATCATTTAATATGTATTGTAATGCAATGCAATGCAATGCTATGCTCATATCTCCTTGGAAACTCATACAGGTATGGTTGAGTACACACCGTCGGTGTGCACCCTCTCCCCTTCCATCCCGAAGATGGAGGGTGCCTACTCCTCGCTTCCACCACCCACGGTAGATGGAATCACGATGTAGGACTTACTCTAATGGCTCTCCGGATTAGTCATAACTTTCTCACCGACCTTCCCGGATTAGTTAATGACTTTCTCACCGCCTCGCCATGTAACATGTCATGTATGCAAGCATGCCAACAATATATAAAACTCATATATTAACACATGGCATCATAACATCTTAAACATGCTCATCATATCATAGCAATCATTAAAACATGGCAAGTGGACATATATCATATAGACAATTTCATCTAGTCTCACAAGCAATCTACGATCCATAATTCAATACAACACACTTGCCTTCAACCGCGGGCAACGGAGTGACGAGAGGTTGAGGGCACTCCCGAAGGCACACCACCTGCAAACACGTGCCACACACTTAATTCGACTCCTCAAAACAGTACCCACTACACCTAATACGCTAAATACTCCAAAACCCCGAAATCACAGATTTTGCCCCGTTCTGGACAGCGGCTTCGAAAAAACATAACTTGAGTTCTAGAACTCCAAATTGAATAAACGAGTACATCCTCGCGTAGCTTAGGAAATTTCCAACTTTTTCTAGTTATAGGTAAAGACTGATTCGGACTCTAATGTTGTTCAATCTAACGTTGAACACGAACTGTCTCAATCTCGTCACAGATTTGACAGTGCTCGGTAAAACAGGCATAACTTCCAAACGGCTGGGCGGAATTTCAATTTATTTATAAGCACTGAAAGATATTGAAATTATCTACAACTTCCTAAAAGTCCGTACGGTCAGATTCGAAATCTAAATTAGTTTAATCTAATGTTGAACACAGACTGTCCCAACCTCGACACAGATTGGACAGCGCCCACCAAAACGGCCATAACTTTCAGACCGTAACTCCAAAAATTCTCAAAAAAATACACAAAATAGATCTTGACGATACCTACAACTTCTTCAACAGGAGGTCGGCCAAATTCCGACTCTAAAATTGCGAAATCGCACCCCCTAAAACGGACTCCAAATCTGCCCGAAACTGAGTACAATACGAACTCTAGTTCTTTTCAGATCTACTCCATGGCAGCACGTCCTCTTGATCTAACAACTCCAAATCTACCATGAGAACAGCACCTAGACCTTCCCCAAGGTTTCCCCATGGACATACCTTAGTCCGACGAACGACAAACACGAAGAATGCCTCTCGATCGCCCGATCTCGCTCCCACGCGTCGTGGCCACCGGTTCTCCTCGTCGCGGATCCTCCTACCGGCGAGGGCAGCACCATGGCGTGGCATGGCAGCGAGGGGGACGCAGCAAGGGCACGTGGTGGAGCAAGGGGAGGCGCAAGGGTGAGGGAGGGGTGGCGGCTAGGGAGGAGGAGGCAATGGGGTGGAGGGGAAACAAGTGGGGGCTAGGGCTAGGGAGGGGACTTGTTTGGGGCGCAGGTAGGGCTAGGGCAGCAGTTTTGTTGTCCTAGACCACCTCCAAAAGGCCCAAATATGTCCCACCTTCGGCCCATATGGACCCCCCAAGGCCCGAACTCCCCCGGAAGGCCCAATTCCCCTCCGGAAAGGCCCAAAATCCCCCGGAAAGGCCCACACTTGCAGAAACGGCGCAAAAACATGTTACAAGAGTCGTACCTTATGGCCGAGATCGAAAATGACTCATACCGTCATTCCGTAGTATCACATTCTACCCCCCTTAACTGGATTCGACCTCGAATCTTACACGTCAACTCTAAAACAATGTCCACTAGAGACTCATCTTCTTTGCGAACTCAACACACCCACGCAAAGACTCAAACAATAGCAATGACAACTCCATTCTCCAAATCCATCTATTAACAAGAGTGACTTGGCTTAGCTTAACTAAGCACAACTTGACATGATTCCTCATTTACTTCAATCTCTATCATGATTCATAAACTCCGAATGACACAATCACCTTGAAACACATCACTTTTTCATCATTAGTATTAAAACGGTCAACCGAGGTTCCAAACTAGAACCCCCCCAAAAAGACCATTTACGCAAAACCCCATCTCTCCCAATTATTTGACCCCTTTTCGCAAGGAATCAAAATTTACTAATGTCATCTTCGCCCATAGCCTACATCAACCATACTTTCCTTTCGACTGCCAACCACAATACACTTTTTTCATTCTATCCTCTCCCTGCAATAACGCACACACAGGGACGTCTAGCTAATACAATGTCCACGACAAAGCATTTTACATCACACTTTCTATAACATTTGCTTCCACCCAACGATACTTTCAACCAAATTCAAACCACGACATCAACAACCTCCATCATCATCCACCCTCATACCACTAATGTCCAGCACCTAGCCCAAACTAGGACCGTAACTCACTACTAAATCTCAATTGGCACTTTTCCCAAGAGGATGTTGCCCTCACAAACAATTCACACAAACAACGAAGCCCACGAGTATAGCTCTTAGATTATACTCAACAATAACCCGAGGCCCTTCTTATTCTCGCTCCTATCAATAGTGCAAAAGAAGTACGATTCTTTTGAATCCAAGTAGACCACATACAACAACTCGAATCTCAAAGCGCCACAAATCGCTTTGGAAAGAACCCGATAACATTGAAAGACCACCCTTTTGCTTTTCCTAAGTCAAGCCGCAAAGGAAAACTCAAATCTCCAATCAACGCGATACAATTCGCATCGGGGAGCACTCAAACAAATAGAGACTCCACACAATTCTCTTGACAGAAGTTCTCAACAACTAAAGACAACTCGACTCGCCTTCACCACAGCCAAACTTTTCACTTTAACCAAAATCAACATCTTGGAAGAGAACTGCCACAAAAACTCTCAAGAGAAAGGGAAACTCAAATCCCTTGCATAACAAAACCAAAATACCAAAGATTTATCCATTCATTCATTTTCATGCTAGAGAGCAATGAAAAATCTCGATTCATAACACGAATGCGAATTTTACAAGAGCACTCCGGATTAGTCATATGTCTCTATATGACTTTCTCACCGATCTGGCTCAACAACTCTTTTATGCTTATAAAAACGATGTCATGAATCTTTTTCACCATTTATTCATCATGTAACCACGATACCCATTAACCATTCACCAAGAGACTTCATTCTCCTTGTCACATGATTGACACCCAACAACATCGATGGTTGCTCAAATTCGCATAAACTACGACGGCGTTAACCGAAAAATACCATATCTCATCACAACCCAACAACCATCAGACGCAATGCGCGCAAAACATCGCATTTTAACCAAAGCTAATAACAGAAGATAGCATCAACTCTCCAATCAAACATCTACGCCTAATAACCGCTACCAATTCTCTTAAAGAGAAAGGAAACACATTCCCAGCAGGGAACATTTTACCAACAAAAATACTTATGAAACAATCATAAGATTCACCTTTTTGAAACGCTCGCAGAAACCACACACGTTTCCCAAATCAATCCAACTCTAGTCACGATAGAATTACAATTTAAGCGCTTAACTCCAGGATTACCAAAGATAAATCAGTTGAACGCTAAAGAGAGCGTCCCACTCCAACGCTTTGGGTGTTAACCCATACTCATAGCATAGACTAAACAGATTAGCCCAAAACGGATGTCATAATCACCCAAATCCCGAGAAGTCCAACACTGTTGCACACAAGCTACAACATCTGCTCTTGATAAAATCACTTTTCACTGTTCATATAACCACAATTGATTATATTACCAACGAACCGTAGACCATATCTACCGTATGACAACCAACAAGGAGAACCACGTTCTCACAACTCCAAAGACAATTAACTTATCAGTTAATCCAACATAAGACGCATATCAACAACTTCTTTTGGTCTACTAACCATGACGAACCATTATTTATGCAACTTATTATCCCAAGCGTAGCACACATCTCTTTACAATTATTCCGGCGTAATCAACAATTACCCTGGGTATAATCCCTAAGTCACATATTCCATATCACCAGTTCATTCCACCAATAATTAATACTAACCACGCGACACGATCTCCACTAGACATTCCTCATAAATACGGATCCCAGACAGACCTCTGTCAAGAATAATTCAACCTTTCCTACAATCATTCCATATATCCTCATTAATTGATTACACGAATTTTAAGTCATATTGCCGACCCACAATATTAACTGACCCACCAGCTACAATAGGCAGAATTTCACACCATCTTCTTGCTATAACAAGTTCATCAACCGAGACATTCTATGCTAACGAATCTCAAACATCCATTAGATGCCTTTACCCGCATCACTTTGCACACACCACTAATCAACTTTCACTTTGGATCACCTGACGTCTCATTTAATCATCTCTTATCAACACTATATTTTAGTTTATCTTTAAACAACAACAAATTCACTTTAACCGAACCACTAGCTCATATCATCCGAAAACTCTAACTTCTCGTCATACACTTAACTTCTTAAACATTCGCGTGAATCACGCACCCAACTCTTAAGGAAACCATAATTGCTCCAGAAAAGAACAACACCCAAAACACCTTTCCTTCCGGAAAGCTCAACCATAAATCACAAGAGAAGTCAACTCTTAAATTCCCAAATGCCGACACGCAACTACTTCACAACTCTCGAGATCAACAACTTCCACGAAGGAAGATGGTTGCACGTGGAAAAACCAAGCGATTAACCAAAATTTTAGGCCATAACCCCAAACTTCAAACTTTCACGAAACAAACGGTTTTTCAAAGATGAATTCCCAAGCAAGTCACCATTGCAATCAAACACCACTTAGGCCCCAACAACAAGATCTGGCACAACACCGCAATAACTCTTTTAAACCTCGAAAAAGACAAACAGAAGAATAAATTGAAATCTTTCTCCGTAAAGCAACCGATCAACCACATCCTTTCTGACAAAACCTTGACACCTAAATCCATGCGACTTAGATTTTTCATCGGAACTTCAATAACTTCCTTTCAAGTTGGAGAATGGTAACCCAAGAATCAATCTATAAGTTTCTCTATAAGGCAAACAACAAATCAAGCGTTAAAGTGACAAAGGCGACCAAAAGAGGCGCAACCCGAAATTCTTCTTTTGTCTTCAACCAAAGAAGACAAAACCAAAACCACCAAAAGAACCATCGGTGAGTATCCAAAACCGAACACTTTTTCTTTTATTTCAACCAACCAAAAACCAACCAAAACCGTTCGTCAAAACGGCAAAGAAAATTCGGAGGGTCAATCCACAACTCTACTACTCGACTCCAACCAACTACCCAATCTACGACAGAAAGGATAAGCACTCTCCCAACAGGAGGTTAAAAGTCCATCGGTGATGGCACTACCCGGCCACACCGTCAAACCCAACAATACTACAAACAACAGAAGGTGACCGAAACCCCTTTCGGCACCACAACCCACATAATCTCAATTGTATCAACACAATCAATTCTTTCATAAACATAGCAACATATATTACCAAATGTAACATTCAACATCAAAGCTTAAATACAACATTTAAGCGTAAAGCAACGGTACCCATACCCATTCCTACCGTGCAACAGAGTGTGTCAAGTTTTAAATTAATTATTCCACTTACACAAGTTTTAATGTTGCTATCCTATGGCAAAGTTTTAAGTAAAACCTAAGCCATGTTTCTAATGCTTATCCCACTTCATATTTTAGTTGAACCTATAATTATGACACTAAATACACATTCCAGGGACCTACAAATGGCTCGATACCAATCAGTAACACCCGACTTCTACTAAGCCTGAATGTCACCAAACATAGACCATAACACATTTAATACCATAATTTAAAGTAAATTACAGCAAGTAATCATTTGGAATAATTGGAAATTTTGACAGCATCTCCTTTGTTTTTGCATGAAACTTAACAACATAGCATCATATCAATATGTAAGACAAACGAGATATCCATACGCAGCGATAAGGATAGCAAATCATCAACTAAAACATCAATAAGCATCGATAGCGAAATAATAAGCATTAATTTAACTCTAGGAAGTTAAAACAACTCCCTCCATAGCCCCACATGATACACATGAGGGAAACAACCAAACATACAGACCATACACTAATGATTATTGTAATACTTATTGTCGTGTCTCCAAAACAGGTGAATTAGCTAGATTATGGTACTACGTGGAGGAGTGTAGCTAGATCCCTTTCCCGTACGCCGATTTCATTGTACCTAAATAAACAAACAACATAAAACACAAGCGTGAGTTCGAAAACTCAGCAAGCATATTGTAATGGACAACAAGATCATTTACAAGACAATAATACCTCACGTCACATATAACATCTCAAACTTGAACACATAACAACATCCTCATCATTTAATATGTATTGTAATGCAATGCAATGCAATGCTATGCTCATATCTCCTTGGAAACTCATACCGGTATGGTTGAGTACACACCCGTCGGTGTGCACCCTCTCCCCCCTTCCATCCCGAAGATGGAGGGTGCCTACTCCTCGCTTCCACCACCCACGGTAGATGGAATCACGATGTAGGACTTACTCTAATGGCTCTCCGGATTAGTCATAACTTTCTCACCGACCTTCCCGGATTAGTTAATGACTTTCTCACCGCCCGGGCCATGTAACATGTCATGTATGCGAGCATGCCAACAATATATAAAACTCATATATTAACACATGGCATCATAACATCTTAAACATGCTCATCATATCATAGCAATCATTAAAACATGGCAAGTGGACATATATCATATAGACAATTTCATCTAGTCTCACAAGCAATCTACGATCCATAATTCAATACAACACACTTGCCTTCAACCGCGGGCAACGGAGTGACGAGAGGTTGAGGGCACTCCCGAAGGCACACCACCTGCAAACACGTGCCACACACTTAATTCGACTCCTCAAAACAGTACCCACTACACCTAATAAGCTAAATACAACAAAACCCCGAAATCACAGATTTTGCCCCGTTCTGGACAGCGGCTTCGAAAAAACATAACTTGAGTTCTAGAACTCCAAATTGAATAAACGAGTACATCCTCGCGTAGCTTAGGAAATTTCCCAACTTTTTCTAGTTATAGGTAAAGACTGATTCGGACTCTAATGTTGTTTAATCTAATGTTGAACACGAACTGTCTCAATCTCATCACAGATTTGACAGCGCTCGGTAAAACAGGCATAACTTCCAAACGGCTGGGCGGCATTTCAATTTCTTTATATGCACTGAAATATATTGAAATTATCTACAACTTCCTAGAAGTCCGTACGGTCAGATTCGAAATCTAAATTAGTTTAATCTAATGTTGAACACAGACTGTCCCAACCTTGACACAGATTGGACAGCGCCCACCAAAACGGCCATAACTTTCAGACCGTAACTCCAAAAATTCTCAAAAAAATACACAAAATAGATCTTGACGATACCTACAACTTCTTCAACAGGAGGTCGGCCAAATTCCAAATATAAAATTGCGAAATCGCACCCCCTAAAACGGACTCCAAATCTGCCCGAAACTGAGTACAATACGAACTCTAGTTCTTTTCAGATCTACTCCATGGCAGCACGTCCTCTTGATCTAACAACTCCAAATCTACCATGAGAACAGCACCTAGACCTTCCCCAAGGTTTCCCCATGGACATACCTTAGTCCGACAAACGACGAACACGAAGAATGCCTCTCGATCGCCCGATCTCGCTCCCACGCGTCGTGGCCACCGGTTCTCCTCGTCGCGGATCCTCCTACCGGCGAGGGCAGCACCATGGCGTGGCATGGCAGCGAGGGGGACGCAGCAAGGGCACGTGGTGGAGCAAGGGGAGGCGCAAGGGTGAGGGAGGGGTGGCGGCTAGGGAGGAGGAGGCAATGGGGTGGAGGGGAAACAAGTGGGGGCTAGGGCTAGGGAGGGGACTTGTTTGGGGCGCAGGTAGGGCTAGGGCAGCAGTTTTGCTATCCTAGATCACCTCCAAAAGGCCCAAATATGTCCCACCTTCGGCCCATATGGACCCCCCAAGGCCCGAACTCCCCCGGAAGGCCCAATTCCCCTCCGGAAAGGCCCACACTTGCAGAAACGGCGCAAAAAACATGTTACAAGAGTCGTACCTTATGGCCGAGATCGAAAATGACTCATACCGTCATTCCGTAGTATCACACCAAGGCCCACACCCCTGGGCCAGTTGGGCAGTCCGCTCATCGGGCGAGGCACGTGCGCCATACGGCTGGGCCGCAAAGGGCATGGTGCGCACCCGAGAGGGATGCATCATTCACCAAACGACTTCTTCCTCAGTATCACAAGATTGAAACACCAATAACATCGATGGTTGCGAAAGTTCATGTAGACTATGATAGCAGCATAGCAAACAATAAGACACCACGTCGCATCAGAACCCAACATTAATTGAAGGCTAAATTTGCAAGACCTCGCATTTTAACCAAAATCAACATTTTGGAAAAGAACATCGCCTCCAAAGTCAAACATCTGCACACACTACCGCCATAAATTTTCTCAAAGAGGAAGGGAAACTCATTTCCAAAAGGGAACATGTGACATCTCAGAGGGTGACTTTACAGATTTTGGCATTACAGTACGAATTTATACTGTGTTTTTGGGCTTTTTCGGGTGTTTGGGCCTCTCCGGGGGAGTTTGGGCCTTGCGGGAGCTAGTTTGGGCCTTGAGGGAATTAGATGGGCCGTCGGTGGAGGCTTTTTGGCCCATGTGGGGGGAGGAAGACCTGCCAACCCCTTTAGGGTTTCCCCCCATGCGCCCCAAACCCTCCCTCCCTCTCCCTCATGCGCCCCCACACCCCCTCCCTCTCCCCCATGCGCCTCCTTCTCCCCTAGCTGCCCCCTTGCGCTCCTCTCCTCCCCATCCCTCTCCACCATCCTTGCTGCCCCTAGGGGAGTTCTCCACCTCTCCACCCCGTTGGAGCGCTCCGCGACGAGGAGATCTGGTGGATTTGGAGCGAGGAATGAGATCGCGTGAACCGGGAGGTGATCCGTTGGTTTTTCGTTCGTCGGGCGAAGGTATGGCCACATGAATCCTTGGGGTTGGTCTTGGTACTGTTTTACGGGTTGATATCATGTTTTTAGATCAATTGGTGGTGCTGTGATTGGGTAGATTAGATGAAATCTAGAGCTTGCCACGTTCTCTGCTTCGGGCAGATTGTGCAGTGGACATAGGGTTTGTGTTTTCGCCAATTTAGATTCGGAATTTGGTCGTCCGCCTGTTGAAGAAGTTGTAGGTAATTGAAATACCTTTAATTGGACCTAACGAATGCTTAATTCCGATCAGTCGTTTGAAAGTTATGCTCGTTTTACTGAGCGTGTTCAAAACTGTGACGAGATTGGAACATATCACGGTATTCTGTATATTAAACCATTTTAGAGGCCGAATCAGTTTTTACATATACTTAGGAAAACTTAGGAAATTTCCTAAGCTACGCGAGAATGTACTCGTTTAATCGATTCGGTGTCTTAGAACTCAAGTTATGCTCGTTAGAAGTCTGCTGTCCTGTCGAGACAGAACCCCTGTTTTTCGGTTTTGCGAGTAGTTTGCGAAGTTAGGGTAGAAGAGTGTTTGCGTACTGTTTTGAGGGCATGTTTTTGAGTGTGTGATACCAATGTGCAGGTGGTGTGACCCCGGGAGTGCCCTCTACTTCTCGCCAATCCGTCACCCGTGGTTGAGGCAAGTGTATTGGAATGGGTAGCAGGTTGTACGTTGCTAGTTTTGATGAGTTTCAATTGAATATATGATGTGTTCACATGCCATGCTTTAATGTTTGCCTATGACATGATGAACATGATTTCATATTGATTATGATTGTGTGGTATTTAATGTTCATGCCAATATTTACATGTAGGGATGGCAGAAATACCCATGGGTCCGGGTACCCGCTGGAATCCTTGGGGTTGGTCTAGGTACTATTTTAGGGGTTGATATCATGTTTTTAAATCAATTGGTGGTGCTGTGATTGGGTAGATTAGATGAAATCTAGAGCTTGCCACGTTCTCTGCTTCGGGCAGATTGTGAAGTGGACCTAGGGTTTGAGTTTTCGCCAATTTAGAATCGGACTTTGGTCGTCCGCCTGTTGAAGAAGTTGTAGGTAATTGAAATATCTTTAATTGGACGTAAAGAATGCTTAATTCCGATCAGCCGTTTGAATGTTATGCTTGTTTTACCGAGCGTATTCAAAACTGTGATGAGATTGGAACAGATCACGGTATTCTGTAGATTAAACCACTTTAGATGCCGAATCAGTTTTTCCATATACTTAGGAAAAGTTAGGAAATTTCCTAAGCTACATGAGGATGTACTCGTTTAATTGATTCGAAGTCTTAGAACTCAAGTTATGCTCGTTAGAAGTCTGCTGCCCCGTCGGGACAGAACCCCTGTTTTTGGGTTTTGCGAGTAGTTTGCGAAGTCGGGGCAGAAGAGTGTTTGCGTACTGTTTTGAGGGCATGTTTTTGAGTGTGTGATACCTATGTGAAGGTGGTGTGACCCCGGGAGTGCCCTCTACTTCTCGCCAATCCGTCACCCGTGGTTGAGGCAAGTGTATTGGAATGGGTAGCGGGTTGTACGTTGCTAGTTTTGATGAGTTGCAATTGAATATATGATATGTTCACATGCCATGGTTTAATGTTTTCCTATGACATGATGAACATGATTTCATATTTGATTATGATTGTGTGGTATTCAATGTTTATGCCAATATTTACATGTTTATGTCATATGTGCATTCATAATGGAAGTGGCGTCCCATGCTGATGCGGGCCTCTGTGTTCACACGTAGTGAACACGAAATACCTACCTCGTAGTCACATCCACGGGTGTGGATGGGAGCGAGTCAGTAAGAGTAGGCACGCTCCATCTACAGGATGGAAGGGGAAGGGGGTGCACGCCGACGGATGTGCACTCGGCAATACCGGTATGTGCTTCGTGGAGATATGAGCATTTGCATTGCATACATGATGATGATGAAATGAGTACAATGATGATGAGACATGAGAATGTTATGGTATTCATGGTGTTGATTATGGTATTTAGTGATGATAACATTAAATTGTTTTTATGGTCTATTGCAATATACTTGCTGAGTGATAAACTCACGCTTGTGTTTTATGTTGTTTTTAGGTACCATGACACCGGCATGTGGGATGGGGCAATAGCTACACATCTTCACGTAGTTCTACCCACATTTACCATTGTTTATTCATGATCATAATAAGTGCCATGAACTTGGTGTATGGAATAAATTTAGTTTTATTGGCTTGTGATCCTTATTTGCTTAGCTATAGATTATGAAGTGGTCGGCTTTGGTTTTATTGGCTTATGTTGATGCTTTATCCATTATATATTGCTGCTTTAGATGTTTTATGTTATGATATATATATTGCCATGATATTGCTATTGTTTCAATTCATGTTAAAACAAAGGAGATGCTGCCGAAATTTTGTTTTTTAGCATTTGTGCCTTTGCTATATTTGTCTTTATTTATGGTATTTAGGTGATGTTTAGTCTATGTTTGGTAGCATTCGGGCATACTAGATGCTGGGGTGTTACAGTTCGTATCAGAGCGGGCTGTAGGTCCTTGGAACATGTATTCTAGTGAAATACCATTGGGTCAACTAAAATTTTGATGTGGAATAACTTAGAAACATGGCTTAGGTTGTACTTAAAATTTTGTCTTAGAATAGCAACCTTAAAACTTGTGTATGTGGAATAACTAATTTAAAATTTGACACACATGGATGCACAGTAGGAAAGGGTATGGGTATCGTTGCTTTACGCTTAAATATTATATTTAAGCCTTGATGTTAAATGTTTTATGTGATAAAGTATGCTGCTATGTGTATGAGATAATGGATTGAATTGCTCAAGTTATTGTGTTAAAGTGGGGTTGTGGTGCCGAAGGGTTTCAGTCACCTTTTTGTTTATAGTAAGGTTGTGGTTTGACGGTATGGCCGGTTAAAGCCATCACCGAAGAACTATTAACCCTTGTGGGGAAAGAGTGCTTACCTTTTCTGTCGTAGTTTGGGTAGTTGTTTGGAGTCAAAAAGAAGAATTAATGGTGGATTCCTTCGTATGTTCTTTACCGTTCTGACAGTCGTTTTGGTTGTTTTTCTTTGCTTTAGTTGATTGAAATCAAATGAAAAGTGTTGGGTTTACGCGGATTGTTCCGTAGGCGGTTCATGGTTTTGTCTGTCTTGGTTGAAGACGAAGAAGAAGAGTTTTGTGTTGCGCGTCTTTTGGTCGTAAATTTTTGCTTCGACACCCGGTTTTGCTGGTCATTGTGTACTGTCTTGGAGAGGAAAATGTTGTGGTTGTTGTTCTCCCTATCCAAGAAAAAGTGTTGGAGTTTCCCCTTGTGTAGGCCTTGAGTTGGTGGAGCTATGTTTGAATCTTTTATCGGAAAAGATTTAATGAACATTTGATTTTCCTTGGTGCATCCTTCTTCCTTCTTGGAAGTATAGATCTTGAGATTTCTTGAAGAGTTTTGGGCTATCAAAGTTGGGAATTTGAAAGTTGAGATCTCCTGCATTTCTGTTGGAGTTTTGTTTTCCTTCCTTGCCTGGAAAGGAGAATTGTCTATCGGTGTTCGTTCTGGTTCTTGAGTTGTCGTTATCTTTAAAAGTTGAGTTGTATCCTATTTGTCAAAAGTGAAAATGGTTATTTAGCATGTTATGTAGTATGTAACAATGTGGTTTATGGAAATTATTTAATCCTAAGTTAATTAGTGAGTTGAATTAGTTGAATGTAATATTTATCTTTAGCTTAAGTTTAAATGAACTTCTAGTGTTGTAGATTACTCTATAGCGAGAATGATTAAAGGTGTTAATGTACATGCTTAGATTCTGTTGTTTACTTTAAAAAAAAAGTGCTTACGACCCCCGATAATGTTTAAAGTATTAAACCCTGAAGCATAGTTAGAACATTAAGATGATGTAGACTGCCGATATTGTTAAAGAAACTTTGCTGGTTGTCAAAGATGTTCTAATTTTACATGTTAATAGAGAAATTTAATCGTGTTGACTAGTGACTTTAACTTGGAAGTTGATTAGAGTTGCTATTTATGTTGTTGCAAACTACTAGTATATTTGGAAGTATGCAGTTGTGTTCCTATAATGCTAGTACCGATGTTAGTTGGGAAGACATAGGTTTAGTGGCGGCGGTAAGAGCTTTGTGATGGTCCGACTCATTCAATTTGTTTTAAATAGTTGGAGCATGTTGAGTAGTGACAATTTGCTATAGACTTTGGATAGGGTAACTAAAAGTAACGTTGCAGTTTTTAAAATTAGCAAATATTTGATATTGATGATTTGGTAGTGTTGTTAATTGTTAGAAACCATTGACCCAATAGAGAAAAGTGTAAAACTGTAGAATTATGTCGAGTACATGTTGTGTTGGGATGAACAATGGATAACAATCATGATGTAAGAGTTTAACCTTAATGAATGCATATCTCAGAGTCCTATTTACAAATTTTATCGTGTAGAGATAATACTTATTTGTTGAAGTCATTTTATTGATTGAACAAGTTTTAATTGTCAAGATGTTGATGTATGGATGGTATAAAAATTGATAGGTTGATCATGCTTAAGTATCTGTTGAAGTATTATGTTTGGAATATAGAATATGTTGTTTAATGAGGTGTTGGTCTGTGGGGATCATGATGAGGTAGTATAGAATGGAAGACGTTTTGTTAATCATCATAAACTGTATTTATAAATGTTGGGAAAGGTAACTAGAGAAAGAATTGGTTATGTATATTTTGGTTGAATTATAATGAGGCTTCTCGATGAGTAAATGGTGAATATCGAATGCTTAAATGGTAAGTATAGTGGAATACTAGATATGGTGGGTTTCATGCTGAGCTTGTGTCTAAAACCTTTTAGACTGGTTTGGTTGTTTGCTATTTTTGTTGAAGGGTTTCGGTCAAGGTGTTCCTTATGTTGTGTTTCAGAGTTTTCCCTAAAACTCGTAGAGATTGGTGCCAATCTTTGGTTTTGGCTAATTTGTTTAGTTTATGCTATGAGTATGATTTTACACCCATAAGTCTTTGAGTGGATCGCGCTCCTTCGCATTCACACTGAATTTACCTTTGGAATAAATGCTTAACAGGAAGCAGATGGTCATAATGGGTTGTGTTGGAAACTTTTGAGTTAAGCCCTTGATGTGTAACTCTATTTGGCCAGAGTTGGAGTTATTGGGAAAATGTGTCTGGTGTTTGCGTGTGCTTCACACGGGTGGATTTCAGGAATGTTTCATAAGTGATTTTGTTAGTGAAGTGTTCCCTTTTTGGAAATGAGTTTCCCTTTCTCTTTGAGAAAATTTGTGGCGGTTCTGTGTGCAGATGTTTGACTTTGGAGTCGTTGCTCTTTTCCAAAATGTTGATTTTGGTTAGAATATGAGGTTTTGCAAGGTTAGTTTTCAATTGATGGTGGGTTCTGAGACGACGTGGTGTTTTGCTGTTAACGGTGTTGCCTTCATAGTTAGATGATTCAATGCAACCGTCGATGTTATGTGTGTTTCAAACATGTGATACCGAGAAAGTAGTCATTTGGTGAATGATTACTCGGTATTGTTGTTACATGGTGAATGAATGGCGAAAAGGAAACATGACATCGTTTATGTTTATTCAATCATAAAAGAGTCGATGAGCCAGGTCGGTGAGAAAGTCATATATGGAGATATGACTAATCCGGAGTGCTCTTGAAGAGTGTGAATTCATGTCATGAAACAAGATTTCCCTTGCTTTCTAGTATGAAAAGAAAAGAATGAATAATTTGGTATTTTGGCTGTGGTATAGGAGATTTGTGTTTCCTTTGCGATTTGGCTTAGGAAAATAAATTAGTGCTCATTGAATGTTGCCAAATTCTTTCCAAAGTGGTTTTTAACGCTTTGGCGTTCGAGTTGTTTTTGTGGATCAATGGGGTTCATGGTTTATGGTTGAGCTTACTCAATGATTGTACCCTTTGTTCTGATCCTTTGAATGTTAATATGTGAGGGCGAGACCCTTTTAAGAAAGGAGCCAATTGTGTTTTGGTATGGAGCTATGGCCCTAGTTTGGTGAAAGACCGGGATGGCGATCAGAGGGGGGGTGAATGATCCCAAATAAAATTTCCCCCTCTCAAGGTACTCAAAACAATCTCGCAAGGAAGCCGGTGCTCCTCAAATTCGTGAAACTCGCAAAAACCAGAACAACTCGACAACTATGTGTATCCCGAGTTTGCATTGATGAGTACCATGAATCATGTGAGGGATTTTTTTAAAACTCACAATCCTGGTTGTCAAGTGTCCAAAGCAAAAGAGAATCAATTCAACTACTTCTTTTCTAAAAGAGATCAAGCCAAATCACAAAAGCCTCTTTTAGAAAAGCAAAAGCAGAAATTTCAGAAATTGTCCTCAATTGGAGCAGGTGGATGGTGGACTTCTGTTACTCCAAAATTTTTGGGAATTTTTCACCATGTGAGTATGTGAGTCATAAAGCACTCCATCAAAAATTACCTCCAAAAGCCTTGCAGAAAAACCATGAAAAATCACGCACTACAGACTGTCAGGAACTTCGATCAGGAAATTTGGGGCTCCGTTTTCACCTCATAGCTCCCAAATGGTGCAAGCAATAGACTCCAAATTGTTTCCACAGATGGATATATGAGTCACGCACATTCTCGAAGAAGAATCAATTAAAAAGGATTTCTCTAGATTTTTCTAAAAATCAAAGACAGACTACTGCGCGAAGAACAAGTTCTAGACAGATTTGCGATCTTGATAGAAACTTGATACAATAAATTCTTGCGGCATACAAACTTTAGCAAATGAACTCGATCTTGAGCGAAGATCCAAATAGAGTATAGAAGGAGGTGAATGCGAATCGCTCAAGTCAAGAACAAAATCCAGCAATCATAAATGTAAGTGCGGGAATGTAAATGCTGAATTTAATACATTAAAGTAAATGCCGAAAGTAAAGACATAATGTAAATTGCAAGAATTAAATTGCATGAGAATAAATTTGGCTCTTGGAACTTCTATTTCATTCAAACATGTGTGATTACAAAGCCTCACTTCATGTGGGCAAAGCTCAAAGGAGCAACACAACAACTCAAAGAATGAATGGGCATGGAGGCCTCCCTCCACCCCTCTATTTATACTACTCTTGGGCCACCTACCACCCTTGGATGAGTCCCAAACCCTAGGGCACTCCACCAAGGGCTAGGATTAACCCACTCACTCCACCATGCAAGGGACACCCAAAACCCTACACACTTAATGGGTTTTCTTGCACGATTTTCAAAGCATACTACTAGACCCGCTATCCTATCAACTAGACCGCGATCCAACGGCCCTCATCGATCCTTACGGAATCTAGCTAGTATCATCCCCTTTTCTTATCTTCTTTGACTTGCCCGAACTCCGTCTCCGATCATCTTCCGGCGATCTCCAACCATCTGGACCTCCGACGCACCTCGCCTAGTCCCGGTCATCATCCGCCTCACCATGACCTAGCACCGTCATCCTGCAAACATCAAAGACAAGGAAAACCATTTTGCACATTCCAAAATATAATCTTACATTTTTCTTCCTGCATGTTAGTCCATATTATCATTAATTCAAACATGCAAATGCCAAGTCAAATCAAACTCAAACCTGAGCACACCTTGCTCAAATAAAGTCAAATACTCATCACAAATATGGATGGACCTCCACATGGTCCTTCAATCTCCCCCTTGATGAGTATATTGACAAACCACACAAAAGGCATAAATTTGAGTTTGAAGACAAAGGAAGAAAAGCAACTAGATTGCAAAATCATAATTGGTCCAATTGAAAGAGAAAGAAGGATCATGACCAAATAGATGAATAGATTTTCGGAGCTCAACACAAGAAAGAACAATTTTTCGACAAGAGCTCCAAAAACCAAGAAATCTCTCAAAAAGCTCAAAATTACTCATGATCCAAATGCAAGGACAATTGTTCAACAAAATCATGAGAAAGCATTTTTTTTAATTTTCTTCCCTTTAAGATGCATTTTCTACGTTTTCTCCCCCTTTTGGCAATATAGGCATCAAAAGAACAATTTTTGGATGAAATGCAACCTAGAAGAGCTTTGAGGATTATGCAAGTGACCACTTAGACAAAGTATGACACCAAGCTACTCAAGTTCAGATAATTTTCATCCTAAGTCATATCCAATGGCATGTTTCAATTTTTGCTAAATAGCTCAAAAGAAGTTATATTACTTTGGCATGATTTCAACAATAGCAACACTTAGCTTATTTCAAGACTAGAAGCAAAGCCAACCAAACGAGCAAATGGATATACTAGAGTTCAACCTAGTCAACACTTTGGGAAACTATAAGTCCATAAGAGAAGCCTCATGCTCAATCATCTCTTTAAATGCAAATTTTTTTAGATTAATGCTCATAAAGCGGTATGAGAGAGTTAGGCTTAGTGAAGCACATCCTCGACTAGGAGCCATCGACAAAGGCATCCTAAGCTTCACCCTCCTCCACAAACCTTTGAGGGTTTAGAGAGTTTATCCTAGAGAAACACAACCTCGACTAGGAGCCATCGACATAGGTCTCCTAGGCGTCACTCTCTTCCTCTAGTCTATTTTGCATTTTCCAATTTTATTGACTCAAGTCATATTCAACCATCTCAAGCAAGAAGCTTAAAAGAGTGGTTTTGGTCATACACACTGCATTCCAAGTTCATCCCAAGTGCAATGGGAAGCAGTCTCGTGAATGAAGAGTGTTGAGTTCAATTTTAGCACAAAAGAGTCAATTTTTGTATTTTCAGCACTTAGATTCATGAGCATTGTTGAGGATTTTAGAATGAAATAATGTAGCTAACCCAAGTTGCTCTAGGGACTCTAGTAGAAACCCACTATTTCAATAAGCATGGCATAAGCATCTAGTGAGGAAATATAGCAAGAAAAAGCCAAGTTTAATCAAGTTTTCAGGAAAGCTCAATTTAAAATGTTGGCTAGTTTCATATGACATACCAAATTGGATATGACCAAGATTAGCAAATATCTTCAGAAAAGTAGCTAGGTGCAACAAATCTCTATTTTATCATTTGCATAATAGACAAAGATCGTAAATGAAAAATAAGTCTATATGCAATGCAAGAGAATCAATTCCAAGCTCCCCCTCAACAATAGAGTCGATTAAGCACAAAAACTGATTGAAGTTGAGTTAATAGCAATTTTAGATTCAAAAAGATGAATTGAACTCAACTGAAACCAGAAAGATAGAAATGATGAGAAGGAATCAAGAAACTGACAAATGGGTAGTCTAGGAGCATAGATAACATGAAGAGAAACACTAACACTCAGACTCGCTCTCACCTTCCCCATATGACTTATATAGAAAAGCTATATCTCCAACTCCAACCTAGGAGCAAACACAGATCCTGTCTACCCAGGGGGCCCAACACCTGCTAGACCTAAAAGACTGTGAGTGAGCTCAACTGAGAAGAAGAGAGGAATAGCACCCTAAAGCATAAGGTGAGAGGTCCATGCCGAGGCATGCCAGAAGTCTAGGTGAAGTGGACTCAACCAAATGAAAACCATCCCAAAGATACCCAGAAGGAGGAAATGCTGAATACATATAAACAAATAATACAAACCAGCTCCCCCTCAAGATATGCCATAGGGGCTCATAATCCCAAGCTCTCCTCTCAGGGCAACAAACCTGGAGCTATCCAAAGGCTTGGTGAAAATGTCAGCCAACTGATGGTCACTCTCCACAAACTGAAGCACTATATCACCCTTCTCCACATGGTCTCTAAGGAAGTGATAGCGAATGTCAATGTGCTTGGTCCGAGAGTGCTGCACTAGGTTCTTAGCAATGTGAATGACAGACGTGTTATCACAAAAAAGTGGAACACAATCTGCTACTAACCCAAAGTCCCGCAAGGTCGATCTCATCCAGAGAACTCAGCTACAAGAATCGGGCTGCAGCAACATACTCGGCCTCAGCGGTGGACTGTGCAACATCGGACTGCTTCCTAGACGACCAAGAAACAATAGAAGTGCCAATGAATTGGCAAGTGCCAGAAGTGCTCTTCCTATCTATCCTACAGCCGGCAAAGTCTGCATCGGAGAAGGCTCTTAGAGATAGACAGGAGGAAGAAGAGTACCAGATACCATAGTCAATGGTAGCTCGAAGGTACCTGAAGATGCGCTTCACCGCCTAACGGTGAGAGACGCGGAGAAGCCTCAAATCGAGCACAAAGACATACAGAGAAATGTATGTCAGGTCTCGAGGCGATGAGATACAAGAGGGAGCCGATCATGCTCTGGAACTCCTTCGATCAAGCGGCTCACCATCCTCGTCGAGGCTCGAGGACAGCGGTGGTGGCCATAGGAGTCATAAGCGGCTTCCCATCGGACATATCAAAGCGCTTCAGAGGTCTCGAGTGTACTTGCCTTGATGCAAGAATGTACCCTCCCGAGTGCCTTGTCTGGAAGCCAAGGAAGTAGCTCAACTCGCCCATCATGCTCATCTCGAACTCAGTACTCATCACATCGAGAACCGAGTAACGAGCAAATGCGAGGAACCACGAAAATGATGTCATCGACATAGATTTGGACTAGGAGAAAGTCCGAATCGAATGTCTAACGAGCAGTCTTGTCCACTTGACCCATATGAAAACCATGACTCAAGAGGTAGGACTTAAGCCTCTCATACCAAGCTCGTGGAGCTTGCTTAAGTCCATACAAAGCTTTGGAAAGCTTGAAGACATGGTTTGGGTGCTTGGGGTTCTCAAATCCTGGAGGCTATCTAACATACACCTCTTCCTCAATGAAGCCATTGAGGAATGCACTCTTGACATCCATTTGAAAAAGCTTGAAGCCCTTGGATGCCACGAATGCGAGCAGGATCTGGATGGCCTCTAGTCTGGCTACAGGGGCAAAAGTCTACTCGAAGTCGAGACCCTCGACCTGAGAAAAACCCTGAGCGACTAGCCTAGCCTTGTTTCGAACTACAACCCCATCCTCACTCTGCTTGTTTTTGAACACCCATTTGGTCCCGATGATGTTGTGACCAGAAGGGGGCTCGACAAGCTTCCAGACTTTGTTCCTCTCAAAGTTTTCAAGGTCCTCATGCATGGCATTAATCCATGACTCATTAGATAATGCATGAGAAACATCCTTCGGCTCGAAAGAGGCAACAAAGGCAGAGTGGAGGCAGAAAGTGGAGAGAGCTGACTTAGAGCGAGTGACTCGCTCAAACAGATCTCCAATGATCTGGTCAGGTGGATGAGCCTCTTTGAATGTGGCGGGGAGGTCCGTAAGCGAAGTGACCTCTACTCCTCTCGTGGGAGAAGTAGGAGCAGTCACTACTGTAGAAGAGTCTGAGGGTAAGGGCTGATCTCCCTGGGGTGCAGATATGGAAATGGGAGGCACCTCGGGAGCATGAATGGTGACTGGATCAGGCAAGGCGCCTTCATCTCCGTCATCAACTTCCTCTGAGAAGATAGACTAAGAAAGAGGAGAAGAGCCTGAAATGTCTGGTCTAGCACCAGGACTAGCCTCATCAAAGGTCACCTCACAGGTCTCTATGATCCTACCCAAGTCTACAGCCCAAATCCTATAGCTACGGGCAGAAGTCGAGTAACCCAAAAAGATTCCGTCAGCTGAGCGTGACTCGAACTTATCTAGGTTCCCAGACTTCAAGAAGAAGCACTTGCAACCGAAAACACGAAAATGAGACACACTGGGCTTTCGCCCATATCTCAACTCATAAGAAGTGCGGTGCAAGTGTGCCCTAAGAAAAACTCTGTTGGCAACATGGCATGCCGTAGCTGCAGCCTCAGCCCAAAACTTCCTAGGAGTATTGTACTCATCTAGCATCATCCTGGCCATCTCAACCAGGGTCCTGTTCTTCCTTTCCACTACGCCATTTTGCTGAGGGACGTATGGAGAGGAGAACTGATGCTCTAAGCCTAACTCCTCACAGAAGCTGCTAAAGTAGGAGTTCTTGAACTCTGTGCCATTGTCACTGCGGATCGCTCGTAAGGCACCGGGGAGCTCAATGGACAACCTACGGACCAAACCCTGAAGTGTGAAAAAGACTCATCCTTCGAGGTCATGAAAAACACCCAAGAGTACCTCGAAAAATCATCGACAATGACAAGAATATACCACTTCCCACCCTCGATCGCACTCGAGCCGACCAACAAAGGTGTCCATGTGTAGCGGTATCTTGGTGCATCAGTAATCACTCGGGTGACTGGAGGATGGGAGGCAACAACCATCTTGCCATGTCGGCAAGGAGAACATACAACATCTTTGACCATCTTGAGTTTAGGCAGGCCACGAATGAGATCATGGCTGCTAACTCGAGTCAAATGATCAAAGCCAATGTGACCAAGTCTCCTATGCCAAAAGGAGAGATCATGGGACTCAGAAGCAATAAGGCAATGGAGAGAGTCTCTAGAGGAAGAAGAAAAATCAGCACGAAAGACTCTCCCAAAATGAGAAACCCCGCAAACAAACTCCCTAGAAGAATCGAGGATCCTACAAGAGCTCCTCTTAAAATTGACCTCGAAATCATCATCAAGAAGCTGAGAGACTGAAAGCAAGTTGAAATGCTGCTTACTGACTAAGGCAACGTCCTTAAGAATGAAATGATCGTTAATGCAGACGGTACCTTTAGCGATGACTCTACCCGACGCAGCATCCCCAAAGGTGATCACTTCATCACCGGGATCTCGGTCCAGGGAAGAAAACCAACGGGAGTCTCCGGTCATGTGGTGAGAACAGCCGGAGTCTACGATCCAAACCTCCCCCTTCCCTGTCCTACGAACCTGAATCAAAGAGAGCGAAAAGCAGATGTCTCAATACCAGGATAGATCAGTGCAGATCTAGGAACCCAATACTGAGTCAATCAGGCGATGAGGCAAGCAGTCAACGGAGTAGAAGAATGCAATCTAGCACCTCTCCGTGACTCGACTCTCACAAACTCAGACTCCGCTCCATTCGAACGTCTAGGAGCAGGTGCCGGGTTGGTCCGCCGAGGTGCAAAGGCCGGACCATCCCGATCTTCTTTGCCAGACCTCCCAGAAAGCAAAGTCACGCCGCTGATATCTACCTCGATGGGAAAAACGAGGAATTTCAAGAGGACGGCGGAAAGACTGACTCGGGATAGCTCTGGGGCGAAAACCAGAAGTAGAAGCCTAAAAACCAAGCCCCATGCGCTGTCCGAAAACAGGAGACTCTCTAGCTTGTCTATCCTGTCTAGAAGCCGTGTGTGCCTTAGGCGCGCTCAGAGTCTGGGGATGACCCTGAATACCCCTAAGAGCACGGACAAGCTCACGCTGAGAGATCTTGGCGCGTCTGAAGCAGAAATCAGCTATATGTCCATCCTTCTGACAAAAGGTGCATGTATGCTTCGCCTTGGGGGCTGAAGTAGCATGAGAAGCACCCTTCTCATCAGACGTCCCGTGGACAATCCCTGCTGATCTAAACACAGTGGTGCTCACCTGTGGAGCCACCACTATCTCTCCGCTCTTGGAGGCACGCACAACAGTGGGCGGATGCGCCCGTGTATGCTCCAAGGCATCAAACCCTAGACCTTGATTGAATCTGCTAATCTTGGACTGATCGAGGATAAGATTGAGCTTCTTCTTACCTCCAACAAACTTCTCGAGAGTGCTCATAAGGTACTGACACTCTCGAAAAAGTGAGGCATAAGAAGAGCAAGGGGAAGGAGTA
Source organism: Rhipidocladum racemiflorum (assembly GCA_036346355.1). Classification (NCBI taxonomy): domain Eukaryota; kingdom Viridiplantae; phylum Streptophyta; class Magnoliopsida; order Poales; family Poaceae; genus Rhipidocladum; species Rhipidocladum racemiflorum. The sequence goes on along the minus strand of CM070577.1, from coordinate 51,679,467 downwards.
GCAGGGGAAGAGCCAGATGGAGAAGAGCGAACTAAACGATCAAATCTCTCCCTATAAAGAGCAGCCTCAATCTTGAGGGACTCGCAAGAAACACATGGAGAGTCTCTAATCCTACCCACCTGGGCTTTGAGCTTCTTCCTAAGCTCTACATGAATTTGATTCATGTCCTCGGCTACCCCAACACACAGCATGCAACCATTTTGTGACTTAGCTAGTAGATCCTTAGCAAATTTTGAGTTTTCAAACACCAAGTCATCATAAGCATTTTTTAGTTCCATACAGCCCTCACATGAGCTGATTGGGTCCTTAGAAGCATGCTTTTCAAGTTCATCATTTCTAGCAGATAGCTTCCTAAGGTGACAACTCATGGCATCAATTTCAGCGAGAAGCTTAGGGCAATTAGCACATGATGCATTTGTGTGAGTGTGAAGAAAACTAGCATCAATAGGAATAGGATCTACTGGACATGTACTAGCATCCTTCGACCTAAGTGACTTAAGATCAGAAACCACACTATCATGTAGAGTCCTTAGGTTCTCCAACTCCACAAGCAAAGCATCACACAAAGTATAGCTATCAGAGTCTCGGGAGGAACAAGATCTAAGTGAAGCTAACTCCCGAGATAAGGTACCTACTCCCTTCTCTAGATCCAAACACCTAGCTCTAGACTTGGAATGAAATTTTCCTAGTTTGATAAAAGCATCATGGAGCTGGTCATAAGAAGGTACCTCCTCCGTGTCATTTGTCTGACTCGGTGTCGGGTACTTCCATGGCATTGGAGGCCATGAAGCACATGCCGGAGAAGTCATCGCCGCCCTTCGCCTTCTCTTGCGGTTCATCCTCATCCTCGTCGCTCCATTTCTCCTTGTCGGAGAGGTCAAGGTCGTAGAGCGCGGCGAGGACGCGGTGAAAGAGTTTCTTGCCCTTGGCGAACTTGCGGTGTTTCTTTTCTTGCGCCGGCTTGCGAGCTGGAGGCTTCTTGTTGCGGTTCTTGTTGATGTAGTCGTTCTTGCCCGCACCGCCTTGTTCATAATTGCCCTTCTCCAGCTTGGGGCAGTTTTCCCGAATGTGGTTGGGGCCACCACACTCAAAGCAAGTGAACTTTCCACTCCTCTTCCTATCTCTCACCCTCTTGTAAATGTTCGAAAATTTTCAAGCGACAAGAGCAAGCTCGTCTTTTGGAAATTGTTCCAGAATGTCATCGCTTACGTCGCAAAGAGGGGGGAGAGAAAAACTAGAAGAGAAGTCAAGAGGGGGTCCAGAAGAGGAAGACCCAGTGGGATCGGTAACCAATGCCATCGTTTGGGACTTCGTCCTGCGAGCGACGATGTCGAGCTCATGAGTCTTGAGGCAGGAATACAACCCGTCAAGAGTCAAGGTCGACAAGTCCGTATGTGTAATATCCCGAGTATTTCTATACTCAAGCCACTGTACATTTGTACTCAAACGCTGTTCAATAATACACTGTGCTTGTGTATTTTCGTGTCTTGAGTGAACATACTTGCTTGGGATCAGAAAGAACCCTTCAACTTAAGTAATTTCGCTCATAAGTAAATTCGAATTAGGTTGGGCAAGTGCCTGTGACCCTATTAACTTCCAAATACTTTGGAACAATTAGTAATCAACCCTGGAAGCTTTAGCCATCAAGGCCCAAGTTCAAAGGATTACGGGATGTCAGGAGTATCCAGATCCACACTCGAATATCCGGATCAACAGGAATGTCGGACAAAGTCGAGTGTCCGATTAGGCTGGTAACCCGGTCCAACGAGTGTCGGACCAATGTCGGAGTGTCAGTTAGTGTTAGTGCAAGACCCCAACCGAGTCTCAGGGTTGAGTCGAGAAGTCCCATTAGCGTGGGGTTTTGTATAAAAGTCCCATTTCGTGGCTCCCTTCCATTCTTTCTTCTTCTGCTTTGGTTTCCCCACTTCCTTGGTGTTCTCTCCACCACCCCAGAGCTCCTCTCCGAGCCACCCGGCCAGTGACCCTCCCAGTGACTCCTCCATCTCGGTGTGCTCCTCCCCCAAGCCGTCATTCCCCATCCTCCACCGGCGTTGCTCCTCCTCCATCTTCCTTGGAGGTAAGCTTTTCTCTTAGGAGTTTGATTAAGCGGGATTCTTGGGTTCTAGGTGTTCATGGTGGGATTAGGACTTGGGTTTGGATTTGGGAGGCTAGGGTTGAACTTGGATTCTAGGGTTTTGGGTGTAGTGGTTCTAGGGTTGAAAATGGGATTGGGATTAGTGAATGTGGTATGCTAGAGTGGTAGATCGGGTAGTAGTAATGTCGATTTAAGGAGTTGTTAGTGTGAGTTAGAGATTTGGCGGGTTAGCGGCGTTTTCTCGTAGAATCGGCTAGTTGAACTCCTTCCGGTTAAGCTTAGGTGTCTGAGAAGTCGTAGATCGGGTCGCGGTGAAGTTGTAGGAGTGGTAAGGTCTCCGAATCTCCTCGTCGAGTTGGACCAAATGCCCTAGGACCGGAGTATGTCAGGGCATATCGTCGAATGTCGGATTGTCGGAGTATCCGAGAAAGCAGTCGGAGTGTCCGACCTATCGGTTGTCGGATAAAACCGATCCGGGTTAAATTTGTCTGTCCGATCGTGTTGTGTTGTCAGAGTCGTCGTTTCTTGAGTTTCTTGGTTGTACTTCATTCTTGTGTATTGCATGCACTTCATGGTGCATTTAAAACTTTCTTTTGCTAAGTTGTATTTCTTTTACATCGTTTTTGTTGCTTTGACCGATTAGAGGCTAGCGAGTCGGGCTTTCAACCATTTCTTGAGCATCATCCGGACATCACGAAGTGCAACAACAAGGCAAGCACCTCCTTTGACCATCTTGAAACCTATATTTCCACGATGTCTACTTTGATTTCTCAAACCATATGCATTGTTTATATTCATTAAATTGCTAGTTTGTGGGAATGGTAGATATACACGATTTGGTGGTTTCCCTCAATTTAATTCCACGAGATCATTGATAACCTTAGTAGGGTTAGACAATTTAATAAAATGTCACTTGGGTATAAGCGATTTAGTAATTGCATGCGCTTGAACAGCAATAGTGAGCAAAGTCGAGTCCTTACCAAATGCTCAAAATTATGATAAATGTAATTGGTTTTGGAAAAGTTTTGGAAATGTGAATCGTAAAGGTATATTGGTAAAATGTGAAGTGTCTAGTTGGTAATTAGACTTGGCGGGAGGTATAATATGTGCTAGTTAAACATGGTGGTGATTGGTTGGCGAGTTAAGTGGAGTTCCCGCTTGAGTCACTAGGCAAAAATATAAGGACCCGAACTTGTGACGGTTTTTGAATTGAACACCGTGCAACGGCGCAATCTTTGGGATGGGGCAGCCTATTCTAGTACTTGAAGTGTGAGGGGATAGCCATGCCTGTTGGTAGGCGAAGAGTGGACCTTTTCACTGTGTTGAAGCGGTCAGCGCGGTGTGTGTCCTCACGACCCGCCCGTATGCGCCGTGTGTAATGTACTTTTGCGGCCAGGGAATCGCTCCAGTTCATGTTTGTTGATACAGCGGTGTATGCTTGCTATGGGGTAATGCAGCGGACCAACAATTCGCCGTCGTCCGCGATGAGTATTCCGTGGCCGCTGAGTGAGTGGTTGGCCTCTTATCGCCATAGTAGTGGATTTGTAAATGCAGTCTTTGAGGTGTGGCTATAACCTCAACGATGGGAAAGAATAGATCATTCTTGTATATCGGATACCTCGGTATATCGCGTGTACTGGATAGCGAGGATGCAAGTCCGAGTTGTGTTTGGGTAAAGTGCGCAAACTCTGCGAGTATCAAATAATTCTAATCGATTAGCCGTGCTCACGGTTATGAGCAATCTTCTCTAATCATATCAAGTATAGAGATTTGGTTTGGTTTTGAAAATGAAAATCTATTTTGGAATTCGGTATAAAGTATGTGGTGGAATGGTACTTGATGGAATTGTGGATATGTGTATATGATTCGATGGGATTATGAGTATGTATGGATGTCGATTAAGTATCGATTGCGACCATGGATGGTGGCAATGGAGCTTCGATTGTTTTAAGTATCTTTGTAAATATGTTTTATTCAAACTACTTGTCTTTCAAATTAAGTATTACTTTTCGATGAACTATTTTAAATCCAGCACTTTGCAATTAACCCTTGATGTAGAAGCTTTATCTGTTGAATCAACTGCATTTATTTATATTTCCATACACTAAAGTCTTGCGAGTACATCGTGTACTCACGAATTCTTTACTAACCCTTTTTCCACGAGAGGAAGGTAATGATGATGTCCCGGATGATGGCGAGCCCCTTTCTGCGAGTGTTGCGGCCGTAGTCCCTCATCGTCGGTTTGTGGGGTGGTCGAGGCCGGTATGGCTGTTGTCTTTCTTTGTTCCATTTATCGCTTTACTTCTTTTGGTTTTACGTATTACTCTTGTTTAAGGTTTACACCGATTATGTAAATTACCTTAGTTTATCTTTCCGTGCATTGATACTCGGGTTGTGGAGTGCAGCGATCTTGGGCTCTTGATCCGGGGATCCAGTATCGGATGCGTCTGAGCACGAGTCGAAGCTAAGGGTTCGATCCGTCGTCCAATTTTAGATTCAGATTTTTAGGTCGAGGCTTCTGTTGCTATCACGATTGCTATACCTTTGATGAGCGGCGTCTGATGCGGTATAGGAAGAGAGGGTCCTCACGGCGTTGAGTATCGAGCCATTGGCTGCGAGAGGACTTAGTTAGCACTGGACGTTAGACTTAGGGAATGATTTTTCTTCTCAAAATTTATTTTGAAGTACAAAACTCTATTTTCAAAGTGTAGAATGCTATTCTTGTCCATTCTATAGCTTTTAAACTTATCTACTCTTCAAAATGAATGATCTTAATCCAAATTTCAAAAATTTGTTTCCTTCTTCTATCTTGTTCAAAAGGATTAAGAGGAATGCGGTTTTAGCTAAGAATGGATTAAGGATAGATGTTTGTGGTTGTAATTAGGGATTATTTATCGTTTCACGAGTTGGTTTTGAATTGGTTCTTATGCTTCTTTGAATGAATGCTTGTAGTGTGTTTGTGTTTATGAGTGCATCCTTAGGATCAATCATTACGCACTTGATTTGCCTGATTAGTTGACTCAGCTGTGCATTTTAGGATCTTGCCTCCCGAAAGAGAAACGATTCGTGCGCTTCCGGCGGTGATGATCTTTGGGAGGCGTGGCGATCTGATGGAGGCGAGGCCCAAGTCAGTGTCCCTCTTTGGTGGAGTGGTGGGGTTCGATCTCGGCTACATGCCCAGTGAGCTCCCTCCACCTCCTCCTGCTCCCGATATGACTGCACTCATGTTACGGCGATTCGGCTCATGGAGCGATGGTCCATTGTCGAGGGCAGCAACGGCAGCTGAAGCTCGGTTGTCGGAGTTCCAGCCGAACTCGACCGCCCGGCTTTTCTTGACCTACGAATCCGATGGAAGCGGAGGATTGGCTTAGCGACATGGAGGAAGTTGGAGTTAGTCGGTTGCGCAGTCACGGAGAAGGTTCGATACCGCCTACTACCTCCAGGGGGACCCGGCTTGGCCGTGGTGGAGGCGACTTGGGGCGTTCGCCTGCCGGTCGAGTCACCACATGGGCAGAGTTCAAAGCGCCTTCGCTCCTTCCATGTTCCGGCGGGCTTGATCGAGATCAAGAAGCGGGAGTTCTACGACCTTCGCCGGTCTATGGCGATGGATGGACTACCTCCACCGCTTCAACCATTTGTCACGCTATGTTCTTGATGAGGTGACCAGAGGCTAGGAAGTGACATTGTTCAAGAGCACCTCAGGAGATCCGTTCCAGCTCGCCAGGTCATGACATTCCTAGCCTGCAGGTCTTGGTGGTAGGCAAGGCCATTAGCATTGAGATGGCGCCAAAGCGCTTATGAAACCATAAGCGCAAGTGGGCAGCTGGCCGGCGGTCGGGCCGGACCTTCGAGACGCACCTTCACTTTCGATCGGCTTCGGACCAGCGCCGCCTTGATTCGAGGTCTCAGGCTTACCTCCCTCGCCACGCGAGTTGGTCACGATCCACCTAACGCCCGATACGGTTGGGGTCGAAATCCATTTGGCCATATCACTTGCTTCTCCTGCGGCGGAAGGGCCCGCCGCCGATGCTGTCCGGCGGCGAGCGTGGACGGCTCGAGTGCACTGGCCGTCCCGAAGTCGATCGGTGGCGTGGGAGTGAGCGGTCAGACGCCCCGATTTCCGTCTTGGCTTCGCTCAGGGCCATGGCCGCTGAATGTAGCCACCCGGAAGGAGGCGTGCGGCTCAGATGTGGTGTTAGTGCGTTATCTTCATTCAGTACCCGCCTTAGTATTTGACTACAGGCGTCGCATTCCTTTATTTCTTCTGTTTGTTGTTCAGCGCAGAAGTCTGTTCCTTGTACCTCGAAGTACTTGTTGATCCGTTCGCTGGATCCGTTTTGGTGCCGAGCTTGTGAGTCCGAGGGGTTAGAATTGAGATCAATGGGGTAGAATTTGGGGTGATCTTATCAACATTGAGGCGTCAGTCTTGATGTGATTTTGGGTATGGGTGCTGTCCAAGCATCGAGGGCATATTGATTGTGCCAGGAGATCCATTTCATTAGTCAACCACGATGGCATTCTTTGTCACCTTTTCTTAGTTCACGGCAGCCTTTGCTCAGTGCTCTTTCCGTTACGGGGACCAGTCAGGTGCCGGTGATATGTGAGTACCCCGATGTGTTCCCTGATGAGCTGCCAGGTTTGCCACCTGATCGCGATTTGGAGTTCATCATCGATCTCTTACCTGGCACTTCTCAATTTCTAGCGTCGATCAGGATGCTGATGTTGTCCGAGTTGAAGATTCAGCTCAAGGAAGCGATTAGAGAAGTTCATTCGTCCCAGTTCTTCTCCTGAGTGACCGTTGATCTGTTTGTGAAGAAGAAAAGGCGGCACTCTTCGCATGTGCGTTGATTACCGGTCGTTGAATGAGGTCCTTTGTCAAGAACAAGTATCCTCTCCCCTCGGATCGACGATTTGTTTGACCAATTAGGCGGGCTCGAGTCTTCTCCAAGATAGACTGAGATCGGCTATTTTCAGCTCAAGATCCGTCAGGGATTATCGTGAAGACGCATTCACCACTGCTCACGATGCATGCAGTACCACGGTTGTTTAGTTTGGCCTCACCAATGCGACCACCTTCATGAATCGATGAACAAAGTCTTCATGGAGTTCCTTGATAGATTTGTGGTGGTGTTCATTGATGACATCCTCATATACTCTAAGGATGATGATGAGCACGCACTTCACTTACATATGGTGCTTAGCAAGCGAGCATCGATTGTATGCCAAATTCGGTAAGTGTGAGTTACGGCTCAAGCAAGTAGAGTTTAAGGGCATGTCTGTCGAGGTAAGTGTGATTGATCCACGCAAGGTACAAGGCGTACTCAATTGGGAGCAGCCCGCCAATGTCCACGAGATTGAGTTTCTCGGTCTTGCCGGATACTATCGCCGGTTTATCGAGAATTTCTCCAAAATTGCTAAACCATTGTCGGCGCTACTCAGAAGGAAGAAATATGAGTGGTCACCTGGTTGTGAGTCCGTTTCAAGAGAGAGCTGAAGAAGCGACTCACAAGCGCTCGGTCTTGATCACGCCAGACATTCACAAGGCCTTTGACATTTATTGCGATGCATCTCGCCAAGGTCTTGGTGTGTGTTGATGCAAGAAGGCAAGGTAGTGGCATATGCTTCTCGAGTTGAAGCCCCATGAAGCCAACTACGACGCATGATTTGGAACTTGCGGTATTGTTCATGCTCTCAAGTTGTGGCGACATTATCTCATAGGAAAGCAGGATGAGATCTACAGACCACAAAAGCTTAAAGTACTTCTTTTAGCGGAATCTGAATTTGAGGCGTCGATGGCTAGAAGCTGATCAAAGACTATGATCACGGGTATTCATTACCATCACAGCAAAGGCGAATGTGATTGCGAGATGCCCTCGATGCCAAGCTACACACAGTGAATGCCTTGGTGTCATTGGCGATCTTTGGTTGAAGAGTTTCGAAGCTCAATCTAGAAGTGGTTGAGTATGGTTACGTTTCTGCTTTAGCCAGTACAACCCACTCTAGAGTCTGATTGACTCAACTACAAGATGATCTTGTGATTGAGATTAGGCCTTGATTGGTGAAAATGGCGCATCTCGAGTTTTTCTGTGAAGTCAATGGGCTGATCTTGCATGGGCAGCAGTGTATGTCACGATAATGTTGAGATCAAGGGTTGATCTGTCGAAGCTCATGATACTCCTCTCTGTCCATCCTGGCAGCACCAAGATGTACCAGGACCTTGAGCAGTAATTACGGTGGCGATGAAGAAGGAGATCGCGGCTCATGTGGCGCATTGTGATGTGTGCCCGTGTCAAGGGTGAACACCAAAGGCCAGCGGATTACTTCAGCCATTCTGAGATCCACGAGTGGAAGTGGGAAGAGATTGGGATGGATTTTATGCAGTCTTGAGAATTCCTCCGCAGTCCGCGACTCTATTTGGGTGATCATTGACCGTCGACCAAGGTAGCTCATTTCATTCGATTCATACCACCTGATGCAGGCCAAGCTAAGCGGAACTCTATTTCTGCGAGAATATTGTTCGGCTCCATGGAGTTCAAAAGTCATAATCTCACGGCCCGTGGTTCATGATTCACCTCAGATTTTGGGAGGAGTTTGCGGTCCATTCTTGGCACTAAGCTATCGCCCTTGATCTTACCATCCCCAAGCGGACGGACGGTGACGGAAAGGGCAAACCAAATCCTTGAAGACATGCTAAGGGCTTGTGTGTACTCTGACAAGTGAAGTGGGAGAAATGCTTGCCATTTGCTGAGTTCTCCTACAACAGTCATCAAATCGATCTTGGATGTAAGCGCCTTTGAGGCTCTTTATGGCAAGAAGTGCGAGAACACCCTTTATTTTGGTCCGAGATTGGTGAGAGGCAATTCTTGGGCGACCATGATTGAAGAAATTTGAAAGGCAAGTTAGCTTGATTCTGAGACCGGTGGAGAGAAGCTCGATCTCGTCCGGAAAACTATCTTTGATCGTCGGCCTTGCGAGTTGAGTTTTGAGGTGGGTGACTTTGTTTATCTCAAGGTCTCACCACTCCGCGGTACTCATGATTTCAAGTCAGCGGAAGCTAGCCCGCGATACATCGGTCGTTCGGGATTTTTGAGAAGGTTGGTGTTGTGGCTTATCGGCTTGAGCTACGCCACATCTTTCGGACATTCACGATGTGTTCCACGTGTCCCAATTGAAGAAAAGTCTTGGGTTCCATCGGAAGTTACCCAATTGGACCATCTTGATTTGCGGCTGATCTTTCGTATCGAAGTATCAGTCAAGTATTCTCGAGACATGGCGTCACACTCGCGATCAGGTTATCAAGATGCTCAAGGTCGATGGAGCAACCATTGAGGAAGATGAAGCCACGTGGGGCGTGAAGACCATATTCAGGCAGAATACCCGAATTTCTTCGAGAGAATTAGCAATCTCGAGGCGAGATTTTGTAAGGGAGTGGCGTAATATCCCGAAAGTATTTCTATACTCAAGCCCTTTGTACATTTGTACTCAAACGGCTGTTCAATAATACAACGTAGCAACTTGTATTTTACCGTGTCTTGAGTGAACATACTTGCTTGGGATCGAAAGAACCCTTCAACTTAAGTAATTTTGGCTCATAAGTAAATTCCGAATTAGGTTGGGCAAGTGCATGACCCTATTAACTTCCAAATACTTTGGAACAATTAGTAATCAACCCTGGAAGCTTTGGCCGTCAAGGCCCAAGTTCAAAGTTGCAGGATGTCAGGAGTATCCGGATCCACACTCGGAGTATCGGATCCAACCGAGAATGTCCGGACAAAGTCAGTGTCGGATTGGGCTGGTTGGCAAGCGGTCCAACCAGTGTCGGACCAATGTCGGAGTGTCGGGTTAGTGTTAAAGACCCCAACACGGAGTCTCAGGGTTGAGTCCTGAGAGTCCGTATTAGCGTGGGGTTTTGTATAAAAGTCCCATTTAAGTGGCTCCCTTCCATTCTTTCTTCTTCTACTTTGGTTTCCCACTTCCTTGGTGTTCTCTCCACCACCCCGAGGCTCCTCTCCGTAGCGAGCCACCGTGAGTGACCCTCCCCGGTGACTCCTCCATCTCGGTGTGCTCCTCCCCAGTAGTCATTCCCCATCCTCCACCGCGTTGCTCCTCCTCCATCTTCCTTGGAGGTAAGCTTTTCTCTTAGGGTTTGATTGGCGGGATTCTTGGGTTCTAGAGTCGTTCATGGTGGGATTAGGACTTAGTTTGGATTTGGGAGGCTAGGGTTGAACTTGGATTCTAGGGTTTTGGGTGTAGTGGTTCTAGGGTTGAAAATGGGATTGGGATTAGTGAATGTGGTATGCTAGAGTGGTAGATCGGGTAGTAGTAATGTCGATTTAAGGAGTTGTTAGTGTGAGTTAGAGATTTGGCGGGTTAGCGGCGTTTTCTCGTAGAATCGGCTAGTTCGGAACTCCTTCCGGTTCGCTAGGTGTCTACGAAAGTCGTAGATCGGGTCGCGTGAAGTTGTAGGGAGTGGTAAGGTCTCCGTCTCCTCGTCGAGTTGGACCAAATGCCCTAGGACCGGAGTATCCGCATATGGTCCGAGTGTCCGGATTGTCCGAGTATCCGGACGAAGCAGTCCGAGTGTCCGGCCTATCCGACTGTCCGGATGCAAAACCCGGACTGTCCGGTTAGGCTTTGTGTCCGGTCGTGTTGTGTTGTCCGAGTCGTCGTTTCTTGAGGGTTTCTTGGTTGTACTTCATTCTTGTGTATTGCATGCACTTCATGGTGCATTTAAAACTTTCTTTTGCTAAGTTGTATTTCTTTACGCTGCGTTTTGTTGCTTTGACCGATTAGAGGCTAGCGAGTCGGGCTTCGCCTCAACAACAACCGAGCATCATCCCGGACATCACCGAAGTGCAACAACAAGGCAAGCACCTCCTTTGACCATCTTGAAACCTATATTTCACGATGTCTACTTTGATTTCTCAAACCATATGCATTGTTTATATTCATGAAATTGCTAGTTTGTGGGAATGGTAGATATACCACGATTTGGTGGTTTCCCTCAATTTAATTCCCGAGATCATTGATAACCTTAGTAGGGTTAGACAATTTAATAAAATGTCACTTGGGTATAAACGATTTAGTAATTGCATACGCTTAGACACTGCAATAGAGGTGAGCAAAGTCAGTCCTTACCAAATGCTCAAAATTATGATAAATGTAATTGGTTTTGGAAAAGTTTTGGAAATGTGAATCGTAAAGGTATATTGGTAAAAATGTGAAGTGTCTAGTTGGTAATTAGACTTGGCGGGAGGTATAATATGTGCTAGTTAAACATGGTGGTGATTGGTTGGCGAGTTAAGTGGAGTTCCCGCTTGAGTCACTAGGCAAAAATATAAGGACCGAACTTGTGACGGTTTTGAATTGAACACTGCAACACGCAATGCTGGGATGGGGCAGCCTATTCTAGTACTTGAAGTGTGAGGGGATAGCCATGCCTGTTGGTAGGCGAAGAGTGGACCTTTTCCCTGTGTTGAGCTTGATCCAAGCGCGGTGTGTGTCCTCACGACCGCGTATGCGCCGTGTGCGCTTGTACTTTTGCGAGGAATCGCTCCGATTCATGTTTGTTGATACAACGGTGTACGCCTTGCTATGGGGTAATGCGCGGCCAACAATTCGCCGTCGTCACGATGAGTATTCCGTGGCACGCCGAGTGGTGGTTGGCCTCTTATCGCCATAGTAGTGGATTTGTCGTCACCGGTCTTTGGGGTGTGGCTATAACCTCAACGATGGGAAAGAATAGATCATTCTTGTATATCGGATACCTCGTGTATCGCGTGTACCCTGGATAGACAGGGATGCAAGTCGAGTTGTGTTTGGGTAAAGTCGCCAAACTCTGCAGAGTATCAAATAATTCTAATCGATTAGCCGTGCTCACGGTTATGAGCAATCTTCTCTAATCATATCAAGTATAGAGATTTGGTTTGGTTTTGAAAATGAAAATCTATTTGAATTCGGTATAAAGTATGTGGTGGAATGGTACTTGATGGAATTGTGGATATGTGTATATGATTCTCGATGGGATTATGAGTATGTATGGATGTCGATTCGTATCCCGATTGCGACCATGGATGGTGGCAATTGTGGAGCTCAGTTGTTTAGTATATCAGTAAATATGTTTTATTCAAACTGCTGTCTTTCAAATTAAGTATTACTTTTCGATGAACTATTTTAAATCCAAATTTTCGCAATTAACTTGATGTAGAAGCTTTATCCTGTTGAATCAGCCTGCATTTATTTATATTTCCATACACTAAAGTCTTGCGAGTACATCGTGTACTCACCGTTCTTTGCTAACCCTTTTTCCACAGAGGAAGGTAATGATGATGTCGGATGATGGCGAGCCCCTTTTACTGCGAGTGTTGCGGCCGTAGTCCCTCCCTCCGATCGATGCTTTGTGGGGTGGTCGGGCCACCGGTTGTCTTTCTTTTGTTTCCGCTGTCGCTTTACTTCTTTTGGTTTCTGTATTACTCTTGTTTAAGGTTTACACCCAGTTATGTAAATTACCTTAGTTTATCTTTCCGTGCATTGATACTCGGGTTGTGGGTACGCGATACTGGGCTACTGATCCAGGGATCGATGTCGAGATCGTCTGAGCACCGGTCCGGTTAAGGGTTCGATCCCGTCGATCGAATTTTTAGATTCAGATTTTCGGTGTCGAGGCTTCCTGTTGCTATACGGTGCTATACGCTACAGTAGACGGCGTACAGTACGGTATAGGAAGAGGGGGTCCTCACAGTATGGTCCGTGATGGTGGTTACCTTCATCTCCCAAATCCTCAGATCGAGTGCTCGAAGAAAATGTCTCGCATTCTCCGAATCAGTGTATGAACAACCCACTCATCGAAGATTGCTGAGGATCTTTGCAAAACGAGCAAAGCACTCATCAAGGCTCTCACCAGCGTGCTACTCAAACTTGTTGTAGTCACGCTTAAATTGATCATGTGTCATGGACTTGATCTGAGTGGTGCCCTCATGGTAAGCATTGAGGGTCACCCAGATCTCGTGAGCCGATCGTAGGTGAGAGACGCGACCATACTCACTGCGGCTAAGTCCCTGTATGAGGAGGTTCTTGGCCTTAGCGTTTGCATCAACGTCAGCCATGTTTGCGGCGTTGACGTTCTAATCGGTCGGCACCTCATACGGGTCCTTCACCTTCTGCCATAGAGAAAAGCCCTGGGCAGTGATGTATGTCTCCATCCGAACCTTCCAGAATGGATAATCAACTCCAGCAAAAATTGGAGGCTTAGTTGAGTACTTGTCCGTCGCCATGGCTCTCGAGACCGGTCAAGATCTATGAAAGAGCAAAACCGGCTCTGACACCAATTGAAAGACCGGGATGGTGATCAGAGGGGGGGTGAATGATCCCAAATAAAATTTTCCCCTCTCAAGGTACTCAAAACAATCTCGCAAGGAAGCCGGTGCTCCTCAAATTCGTGAAACTCGCAAAAACCAGAACAACTCGACAACTATGTGTATCCCGAGTTTGCATGGATGAGTACCATGAATCATGTGAGGGATTTTTTTTAACTAAAAATCCTGGTTGTCAAGTGTCCAAAGCAAAGGAGAATCAATTCAACTACTTCTTTTCTAAAAGAGATCAAGCCAAATCATAAAAGCCTCTTTTAGAAAAGCAAAAGCAGAAATTTCAGGAATTGTCCTCAATTGGAGCAGGTGGATGGTGGACTTATATTACTCCAAAATTTTTTGGAATTTGTGAACTTGTGAGAATGTGAGTCTCGAAGCACTCCACCAAAAATCACCTCCAAAAGCCTTGCATAACAATCATGAAAAATCACGCACTACAGATTGTCAGGAACTTCGATCAGGAAATTTGGGGCTCGGTTTTCACCTCATAGCTCCAAAATGGTGCAAGCAAAAGACTCTAAATTTTTTCCAAAGATGGATATATGAGTCACACACATTCTCGAAGAAGAATCAATTAAAAAGAATTTTTCTAGATTTTTCTAAAAATCAAAGACTAACTGCTGCGTGAAGAACAAGTTCTGGACAGATTTGCGATCTTGATAGAAACTTGATAAAATAAATTCTTGCGGCATACAAACTTTAGCAAATGAACTCGATCTTGAGCGAAGATCCAAATAGAGTATAGAAGGAGGTGAATGCGAATCGCTCAAGTCAAAAACAAAATCCAGCAATCATAAATGTAAGTGCGGGAATGTAAATGCTGAATTTAATACATGAAAGTAAATGCCGAAAGTAAAGACATAATGTAAATTGCAAGAATTAAATTGTGATAGAATAAATTTGGCTCTTGGAACTTCTATTTTATTCAGAGATGTGTGATTACAAAGCCTCACTTCATGTGGGCAAAGCTCAAAGGAGCAACACAACAACTCAAAGAATGAATGGGCATGGAGGCCTCCCTCCACCCCTCTATTTATAATACTCTTGGGCCACCTACCACCCTTGGATGAGTCCCAAACCCTAGGGCACTCCACCAAGGGCTAGGATTAACCCACTCACTCCACCATGCAAGGGACACCCAAAACCCTACACACTTAATGGGTTTTCTTGCACGATTTTCAAAGCATACTACTAGACCCGCTATCCTATCAACTAGACCGCGATCCAACGGCCTTCATCGATCCTTGTGGAATCTAGCTAGTATCATCCCCTTTCCTTATCTTCTTTGACTTGCCCGAACTCCGTCTTCGATCATCTTCCGGCGATCTCCAACCATCTGGACCTTCGACGCACCTCGCCTAGTCCCGGTCATCATCCGCCTCACCATGACCTAGCACCGTCGTCCTGCAAACATCAAAGACAAGGAAAACCATTTTGCACGTTCCAAATTATAATCTTACATTTTTCTTCCTGCATGTTAGTCCATATTATTATTAATTCAAACATGCAAATGCCAAGCCAAATCAAACTCAAACCTCAAACTCAAACCTGAGCACACCTTGCTCAAATAAAGTCAAATACTCATCACAAATATGGATGGACCTCCACATGGTCCTTCATTTGGCCAGGTGTAAAACTGTGATTGTGAGTTGAAAGGTGGACCATGATGGAAGTGGTGATGTTGGTTCAAATCTTTTGTGAGTATCGTTGGTTGGGAAGAAGGGGATGGTAATTGATGTAAGGTGTCCGGTCGTGAACTTTTGTTTTAGCTAAATGTCTTTGGGGATGAGATATGCTTGGGAGAGGATGAAGTAAAAATGTATCATGATTTGTGACTTGGAAAGGAAGTTGTTCCTTAATGAGTTGTAGCTTTGATGACTTTTCTTAGTAATGGTCCTTTCTATTTAAAGGTCAATCAATTGGAAGAGTTGCAAATTAATGTTTTTTCGGGTTTTTGGGGGGTTCACGTTGCGGGCCCTAACCATTTAATCAGTTACCATTAGTTCTGGTGGTCGAGCAGTGGTCAAAGAGATACGGATTTTTGGCCCATGTGGGGGGGAAGACCTGCCAACCCCTTTAGGGTTTCACCCCATGCGCCCCAAACCCTCCCTCCCTCTCCCTCATGCGCCCCCACACCCCCTCCCTCTCCCCCATGCGCCTCCTTCTCCCCTAGCCGCCCCTCTTGCGCTCCTCTCCTCCCCATCCCTCTCCACCATCCTTGCTGCCCCTAGGGGAGTTCTCCACCTCGCCACCCCGTTGATCCACCCGTTGGAGCGCTCTGCGACGAGGAGGTCTGGTGGATTTGGAGCGAGGAAGGAGATCGCGTGAACCGGGAGGAGATCCATTGGTTTTTCGTTCGTCGGGCGAAGGTATGGCCACAGGAATCCTTGGGGTTGGTCTTGGTACTGTTTTACGGGTTGATATCATTTTTTTAGATCAATTGGTGGTGCTGTGATTGGGTAGATTAGATGAAATCTAGAGCTTGCCACGTTCTCTGCTTCGGGCAGATTGTGCAGTGGACATAGGGTTTGTCTTTTCGCCAATTTAGATTCGGAATTTGGTCGTCCGCCTGTTGAAGAAGTTGTAGGTAATTGAAATACCTTTAATTGGACCTAACGAATGCTTAATTCCGATCAGTCGTTTGAAAGTTATGCTCGTTTTACCGAGCGTGTTCAAAACTGTGACGAGATTGGAATAGATCACGGTATTCTGTATATTAAACCACTTTAGAGGCCGAATCAGTTTTTACATATACTTATGAAAAGTTAGGAAATTTCCTAAGCTACGCGAGAATGTACTCGTTTAATCGATTCGGTGTCTTAGAACTCAAGTTATGCTCGTTAGAAGTCTGATGTCCTGTCGAGACAGAACCCCTGTTTTTCGGTTTTGCGAGTAGTTTGCGAAGTCAGGGTAGAAGAGTGTTTGCGTACTGTTTTGAGGGCATGTTTTTGAGTGTGTGATACCAATGTGCAGGTGGTGTGACCCCGGGAGTGCCCTCTACTTCTCGCCAATCCGTCGCCCGTGGTTGAGGCAAGTGTATTGGAATGGGTAGCGGGTTGTACGTTGCTAGTTTTGATGAGTTGCAATTGAATATATGATGTGTTCACATGCCATGCTTTAATGTTTGCCTATGACATGATGAACATGATTTCATATTGATTATGATTGTGTGGTATTTAATGTTCATGCCAATATTTACATGTAGGGATGGCAGAAATACCCATGGGTCCGGGTACCCGCGGGTACCCGACCCGATGGGTCCGGGTCTGGGTCCAAATCTGGACCCATGGGTATTGATGTTTGGGTCCGGGTCCGGATATAGACCCGTGGGTACTGTAGACCCAGACCCGAAAAACCTGTCAGGTGGGTCCACTGCCCAATTCATCCGTTCGTCCAGTCTATCCAGACTCTAGAGGGCATCCGATCGGACCAATTCCCCATTGCTCGCACGCCCATCCTCAGCGGCTCAGGCGAGAGCAGTCCACATGACCAGCCTCTCAGGTCACAAACCCTAGCCGCCATCCCCAAATCCTCGTCACCCCAAGCAGCGACCGGCGAGGCCACCGGCGATCTCGGATTCTCCCCGTCATCCCCGACCTGGTCGGCTGACCTGGCGACCGCGCCCCCACCGGCCGACCCGAAGCGACGATCGGCGAGGCGCCACCCTGACCCCGACTCCCCGAGCCCCGGATCTACTTCCTGCGAGGCATCCTTTATGTCCAATCTCATCACAGTTTTGAACTCGCTCGGTGAAAAGAGGATAACTTTCAAACGGCTAATCGGAATTAAGCATTCTTTATGTCCAATTAAAGGTATTTCAATTACCTACAACTTATTCTAAAGGAGGATGACCAAATTCGGACTCGAAATTGTCGAAAACCCAAACCCTAGGTCGACTGCAAAATCTGCCCGAAACAGAGAACGTGGCAAACTCTAGATTTCATCTAATCTACCCAATTACAGCACCGCCAATTGATCTAAAAACATGATATCAACCCCTAGAACAGTACCTAGAGCAACCCCAAGGATTCTCCTGGCCATACCTTCGCCCAACGAACGAAGAACCAACGGATCTCCTCCCGGTTCGCGCGATCTCCTTTCTCGCTCCAAATCCACCGGATCTCCTCGTCGCGGAGAGATCCAATGGACGGATTTGTGGGGTGGTGAGGTGGAGAGGCTTCCCTAGGGCAGCAAGGGCGGTGGAGAGGGGAGGGGAGGGGTGGTGGTGCAATGGGGAGGAGGGGCGCACGACCATGGAGGGGTGCCGGCTAGATTGGGGAGAGGGGGAGGCGCCACATGGGGGAGAGGTGTGAGGGGGGGCAGCTAGGGCAGGGAGGGGGCGCACCAAGCCCCCTCAACCTGGTCTCCCTCCCCTCGTGGGCCCATACCCCCTCCACAAAAGCCCACAATTCATCCCCCTTGGGCGCAAACTTCCCCGGAAAGGGTTTGAATTGAGACATACCGTATAGTTTTAACCTCAAATTTCACAATTTATAAAGTTTTGACATTCTTGTAACACCCCGGCATTTACTATGCCTGAATGTTACCAAACATAAGCTAAACAACATCTAAATACCACATTTAACATCAAATTCCAGCAAAGGTGCATAGACTAAAAACCGAGATTTTGGCAGCACCTCCTTTGTTTTATCATGAATTTAAGGAACAGCAACAATATAGCATTATATGGCAATAAGAGAAACATCTAAAGCAGCAATAAATAAGGTCTTAACGACAATAAAAGACTAACATCAAGCTCTTAAAGTTCCAAGTGTCAAACAAACAATAGCACTCTCATTAACCAAGCTAAGACTTAATTTTAAAGACCATCACACGCAATTTATTATCCAACTAAATGAATTGACTTGGGGAAACATTAAGGTGAAACAACGTGTGAGCGTGTGACTATTCCCCTTTCCCGCATGCCGTTCTCATGGTACCTAAAACAACAAGAAAACACAAGGGTGAGTTCGAAAACTCAGCAAGCATATTGCAATGGACAACAAGCATAACAACAAGTCAATAACATCTTTCATCATGTATAACATCTCATTCATGAATACTTATCAATATCATCATCAATTTGTATGCGATGTAATGCATTGCTCCTGACCCTCTGGAACCTCATACCAGGTATGGGAAGTACACACCCGTCGGTGTGCACCCTTTCCTCCCTTCCATCCCGAAGATGAAGGGTGCCTACTCGCTTCCAAACACCACGTGGATGGAATCACGACATAGGACTTACTCAATGGCGTTCCGGATTAGTCATAACTTTCTCACCGACCTTGCCGGACTAGTTAAGACTTTCTCACCGCCCTCGCCCTATCTCATGACATGCATGCAACCATGCCAATTATCATATTCAATTCACATATTAACACATGGCATCATAATATGTTAAACATGCTCATCATATCATATCAATCATTAAAACATGGCAAGTGGACATATATCATGTAGGCAATTCCATCTAATTTCAACATGCAACCTACAACTTGCTATCCATCACAACACACTTGCCTCAACCACGTGCAACGGATTGGCGGGAAGAAGAGGGAACTCCGGGGTCACACCACCTGCACATAGGCATCACACACTCACAATCATAACCTCAAAACAGTACACACGCCCCATCTAACCCGACATTGCCAACTACTCGCAAAACCTAAAAACAGAGGTTCTGTCCCAAGGGACAGCAGCCTTGCAAAAGGCATAACTTGAGTTCTGGGACTCCAAATCGAATAAACGAGTACACCGTCGCGAAGCTTAGGAAATTTGCCAACTTTTTCTAGTTATAGGGAAAGACTGATTCGGACTCTAAAATTGTTTAATCTACAGATTACCACAATCTGTTCCAGTTACGTCACAGATTTTTAGGCGCTCGGTAAAACAGCCATAACTTTCAAACGGCTGATCGGAAATTAACGTGCTTTACGTCCACGGAAAGATAATTAAATTATCTACAACTTCCTAGAAGTCCGTACGGTCTGATTCGGATTCTAAATCGACGGAAACTCGAACCCTAGTTCGACTGTTCAATCTGCCCGAAAACAGAAACGTGGACAAGTTTAGATCTAACCCAAATTACTTCAAACCAGCGCCTCCAATTGATCTAAAAACTTGGTAAACACCCTAATAACAGTACCTAGATCAAAACCAAGGATCCTCATGTTCATACCTTTGCCCGAGCGCCAAAACTCCAATCAATCTCCGCGAATCTCCTCGCGAATCGCTCCTCGCTCCACGTTCCTCGCTCCTCGCTCCTTGCTCCTCGCTCCTCGCTCCACGGGATGACTCCGCGAGGTGCAGGGGTGGGGAGGCCACCCTAGGGCAGCAAGGGGTGGAGGAGAGGTGGTGGAGAGGTGGGGAGCAATGGGGCAAAGGGAGGTGGAGGCGCACAAGAGGGAGAGGAGAGGGGAGGGGGCTAGGGCTAGGAGGGAAGGGGTGGGGCGCACCACAGCAGCATGGGCGCAAGGAGGCTGGGGGGAGCCCCTTTTACCAGCCCTCAACCCAATCCTAGTCCGTTACGGAGTCCTAATCCATCCCACCAAAGCCCACCAAGGCCCAAAACTCCTCCGGGAAGGCCCAAAACCCCGGAAACGGCCCGGAAACGTTATTAACCCCCGATCCTTATGATTTTAACCTTATTTCCACATCTCATACTGTATTTAACCTTATCATGTTCAAAAATTAAGGATACGACACTCCGAGGTGTCACAATCTTCCCCCCTTCAACGGGATTCGACCTCGAATCTAAACGCACCAATCACGAAACCCAGCCAAAGAAACCAAAGACAGCCAGATTTTCACATCACATACCTGAGGTGAAAAGCTCAGGATACTTCTCGCGCATGCGAGATTCCAGCTCCCAAGTCGCTTCTCTCTCGGTCTGATGTGACCACAAGACCTTGACAAACTTAAGCGTCCTGTTCTTCATCACTCGCTCTGAAGTCCCCAGAATTTCCACAGGACGGGACTCGAAGGTGAGGTCCTGCTCAAGCACTAATGGTTCCAATGGAACCACCAACTCCGGATCGTGCAAGTATTTCTTCAACATCGAGACATGGAACACATCATGCACACCTTGCATGGATTCCGGTAGCTCTAGGCGATAGGCCAACCTGCCAACTCGGGCGAGGATAGGAAAAGGCCCAACATACCTTGGATCGAGCTTTCCTTTGGTGCCAAAACGCACCACACCCTTGGTGGGAGATACTGCAAGAGTACGCTATCACCCACCTCGAACTCCAAGTCTCGCCGCCTCACATCAGGCCATAGCTCTTACATGCGCTCTGTCTTTGCGAGAAGGTTCTGCCGAACCTCCGACACGCGATCAACGATCTGCTGAACCCAATCCGGCCCAAGAATAGCTCTCTCGCCCACATCCCAACAAAGTGGCGATCTGCACTTCCGACCATACAAGACCTCATAAGGAGCAGCCGGATCTTTGGAATGGTAGCCGTTATTGTAGGCAAACTCTGCAAGGGGCAAATGGTCTTCCCAGCTACCCTTCCAAGCCATCACACAGGCCCCGAGCATGTCCTCCAAAGTTTGGATGGTACGCTCAGGCTGCCCATCTGTCTGAGGGTGAAAAGCGGTACTAAGGCAAAGCTGCGTACTCCAAAGCACTCTGCAAACTCTCCCGAACTTGGAGACGAACTTCGCATCCCGATCGAGATAATGGTCTTGGGTACACCATGCAATCTCACAATCTCCCGCACATAGATGGGAGCCAACTCGCTCATTGAATTGGTCGTGCGGATGGGAATGAAATCTGCGCAGACTTGCTGAGACGGTCCACCACAACCCAAACAGCATCCTTCCTCGTGGAGAACGAGGTAGACCAACCACGAAATCCATGGAGATGTCATCCCATGGCCACACAGAACCTCCAATGGCTGCATGAGGCCGTGGACGCTTATGCTCGCCTTTGATCTTCTCGAGATCCCACAAGACGCCACATACTTGGCAATATCCACTCTCATCCTTTTCCACCGTAAATTCTTCTTCAAGTCCTCATACATCTTGGTCTCTCGGGATGGACCGTGTGCGGGTGCGATGAGCTTCTCTCGAATGTCTTCTTTCACTTGAGATTTCCGGGGCACGCCTGACGGCCCTGAAACCTCAAAACTCCCGCATCATCAACGGTAAAGTCTCCGACTTGCCATCCTCAAGGCGTTTCCTCACTGCCGGAGCAAGCGATCATCTTCTTTGTGCCTCCTGACACGCTCGGGAATCGTGACTCAAGAATCAATTGAGTTTCAGCTTGCACGGTCCCCGCAGCGATGGGAGACTCCCAAGCGCTCAAAATCAGCAACAAGACAATCAACAACAGGGGCATTGTCTTGCGATCGAGAGCGTCGGCCACCACATTTGCCTTCCCGGATGATACCGGATAGTGAGGTCATAATCCTTTATCAACTCTAGCCACCTCCTCTGCCTCAAGTTCAAATCTTTACGAGTAAAGATGTACTTGAGGCTCTTGTGATCAGTGAAAATATCACAAGACTCGCCCGTCTGAGTAATGCCTCCAAATCTTCAATGCAAACACCACGGCGGCTAGCTCAAGATCATGCGTGGGATAGTTACTGCTCATGCTTTTCAATCGCCTCGAAGCATAAGCAATCACCTTGCCCTCTTGCATGAGCACACACCCAAGTCCCAATCGAGAAGCATCAGAATAAACAGTGAAGCGCTTCCCCGGCTCGGGAAGGGTAAGAACAGGAGCAGTCACTAACTTCTCCTTCAAAGTGCGTAAGCTGTGTTCACACTCTGCAGTCCACTGAAACTTCATCCCTTTCGAGTCACCGTGAAAGTGGCTTGGCAATGATAGAGAAATCCTGCACAAAACGCCGATAGTATCCAGCCAACCCAAGGAAACTACGCACCTCTTTGACATTGGAAGGCCTCTTCCAATCCAAAAGCTCTTGAGACTTTGCTAGGATCTACCGATATGCCCTCTGGATTGATGATGTGGCCAAGAAAACCCACTTCAAATCCGTAACTCGCACTTTTCAGCTTAGCAAAGAATTGATTCTCCTCGAGTACTCAAAGACAAGCCTCAAGTGTCGCTCATGCTCCTCTTCCGATTTAGAGTAAATCGAATGTCATCGATGAACACTACCACAAACTCATCAAGGTACTTGTGTAGCATCTTGTTCATCGCCTCCATAAAGACAATGGAGCATTAGTTAGTCCAAAAGACATAACTTTAAATTCATAATGCCCATACCTAGTGGAGAAAGCAGTCTTCTCAATGTCCTGCTCCCTCACACGGATCTGATTATACCCCGATCAAGATCAATTTTGGAGAACACCTTTGCTCCCTTGATTGGTCAAACAGATCCTCGATGCGAGGCAAAGGATACTTGTTTTTGACTGTCACTTGGTTAAGAGCACGATAATCAATGCACATACGCCAACTTCCATCCTTCTTCGAGACGAAGAGGACGGTGCTCCCCATGGCGATACGCTACGCCGAATGAAGCCTTTGGCCAACAGATCCTCCAATCGCTTCTTCAACTCGCCTTGAAAAGGTCGAGCCAAGCGGTATGGAGAGATAGAAATAGGTCGAGTGCCCGAGCAAGATCAATACGAAACTCCACATTCCTCACGGGAGGTAGACCAGGCAACTCGTCGGGGAACACATCAACGAACTCCTTCACTACGTAAATCTCCTCAATGGAAATCGAAGAAGATGGTTTCTCGCACAAAGTCATGAGGAAACCCAATAGCCTCAAACGCCGACCAGAAAACAAACTAGTCAAAGCAAAGACGGGCTCGAGGGTATACCACCCTGAAAGGTCAACTCTTCCCGGACGGGCCTGCAAGGAAAGCTGTCTTCCGTAAACAACAGATCTTAGCACGGCAGTGCGATGCAGCGGTCCATGCCCAAAATGACATCAAAAGGAGCCAATCGATCACCATGAGATTGGCAAAGAAAACCTCATCATCAATGGCAATGGTGCAACCAGTGGCAAACCAAAGAACTAGCAATCAACCCCAGAGAATCGACTAACACGGACTCGTAAATCATTTGAACTCCCAACTTAGCTCTACTAGCAAACTCCGACGACACAAAAGAGTAGGATGCTCCGAATCAAATAGAACAAAGGCATCAACGGAATCCACGAGCAGAGTACCCGAAACCACCTCTGGATGCCGGTGACTCGGCGGTCGAAAGCGTACACCCTGGTGGCGCCGGACGTATGAGCCCGACTCAGGTGATGCCCCAACAAGGCTGGGGCGGAGGAGGCAATCGAGGAGGAAGCAGGCAGGCCGCGGGCACCAATGCGCCGCTGGTGGCGCCACGCAAAGGGTGGTCGAGAAAGCGAGCAGCCATCATGTGCACCGATCCTCTAGAAGACGCCCGGAGTGGGAGGAGAAGGCACCGTCTCCCACTTGATGATGCTACGGGGTTCATCCGGCAGACTCGCCCCATATGGCGGGCTTGCCCACAGTGGTTGCAACTCCCGGTCCAACCACACTCTGAAGCACGGTGCTCGCCACCGCACTTGAAGCACTTCATGCCCTGCCCGGCACAGACGAACAACAGCTCGCGAAGAAGACGACTGGGCGACCCCATCTTAGCCCACGAGGAGGAGCCATGTCCTCCCTTGAACTTCTTGAAGGTGGGTGTCGAGAGGACCCACCTCCTCCACCAAAGGTCCTCTTCGGCCCCCGCTGGGCCGCAGGAACCCCTGAACCTCCCAGGTTACGCTTGTCCCGGAGAGCTCCAACTCGAGCTCCATGCCCTTCGCTTGCTCCACCACAGAGCGAGAAGTCACGAGGCACATCGCCCCATGACAACTCTGAACTCCTGGTTGAGGCCCCTACGGAACCTCCTAGCTTTCTCCCGATCGTCGGGCCCACAGTACGTGAAGCGCACCACGCTGTTGAACTCCTTCTCATACTCTGCCACCGACCTCTTTCCCTGGGAAAGAGTGGTCGAGTAAGCTCCATCCTCTCAAGGAAAGACTGGTGGAACTTGGCTCTGGCGAGCCACAAAGTCCTCGGTGGCTGAACCCAGATCGGGGTTCTAGCGGCAGAACCCCTCCCACCAGATATCGGCTTGGCCCTTCAAATGAAAAGCCACAAAGCGAGTCCTCTGAACCGAGGTCAACTCTAGGACCTCAAAGCTGCCTCTCCATGTACCGCAGCCAATCTGCATGGACTGGATCGGCGTGCTGCTCCATCGAAAGTGTCAAGACGGAGGGACATCCACTCCAGGAGACTCATCCTCGGCTCCGGTGCAGCGGGGCAACAACGAGGGCCATCTGCAGGGGAGGCACAACAGCGAGGCTGCCCGCATGGCCGGGCGCAGCTCTGAATCTCCCTCTGCAGAGCCTGGACTAAATCTTCATTGGCGGCGGGCACCCCGCCCGACCGCACAGCTGGAAGCTCCTCCCGAGCTGGCCCACGAGCATTAAGCGGCGCTACCCTCAAAGAATGCACTCCTCAACTCCCTGGGAGCCTCGCCCCTGGCCTCCACGCCACGGCGTCCACGACCTCTACCCCTCGGCATGGCTGCTAGTCAGACAACCACCCAAACACCAAAGCACACAATCAAGATCATAGATCAAACATCATCATAAGCATATTCCTTATCACATAATCAAGCGCGATGCATTGATGAACCAAAACCCATCCTCTTGTGCAACCAAGTGTGTCGATTTTAGATTAGTTATACCACTTTTACAAGTTTTAACGTTGCTATCCTATAACAAGGTTTTACTTAGAACCTAAGCCATGTTTCTAAGTTATTCCACATCACATTTTAGTTGTACCCTATAGCATGACACTAAAAATTCACATTCCAAGGACCTACAGCCCGCTCTGATACCAATCAGTAACACCAGGCATTTACTATGCCCGATATGTTACCAAACATAAGCTAAACAACATCTAAATACCACATTTAACATCAAATTCCAGCAAAGGTGCATAGACTAAAAACCGAGATTTCGGCAGCACCTCCTTTGTTTTATCATGAATTTAAGGAACAGCAACAATATAGCATTATATGGCAATAAGAGAAACATCTAAAGCAGCAATAAATAAGGTCTTAACGACAATAAAAGACTAACATCAAGCTCTTAAAGTTCCAAGTGTCAAACAAACAATAGCACTCTCATTAACCAAGCTAAGACTTAATTTTAAAGACCATCACACGCAATTTATTATCCAACTAAATGAATTGACTTGGGGAAACATTATGGTGAAACAACGTGTGAGCGTGTGACTATTCCCCTTTCCGCATGCCGTTCTCATGGTACCTAAAACAACAAGAAAACACAAGGGTGAGTTCGAAAACTCAGCAAGCATATTGCAATGGACAACAAGCATAACAACAAGTCAATAACATCTTTCATCATGTATAACATCTCATTCATGAATACTTATCAATATCATCATCAATTTGTATGCGATGTAATGCATTGCTCGACCCTCTGGAACCTCATACGGTATGGGAAGTACACACCGTCGGTGTGCACCCTTTCCTCCCTTCCATCCCGAAGATGAAGGGTGCCTACTCGCTTCCAAACACCACGTGGATGGAATCACGACATAGGACTTACTCAATGGCGTTCGGATTAGTCATAACTTTCTCACCGACCTTGCCGGACTAGTTAAGACTTTCTCACCGCCTCGCCCTATCTCATGACATGCATGCAACCATGCCAATTATCATATTCAATTCACATATTAACACATGGCATCATAATATGTTAAACATGCTCATCATATCATATCAATCATTAAAACATGGCAAGTGGACATATATCATGTAGGCAATTCCATCTAATTTCAACATGCAACCTACAACTTGCTATCCATCACAACACACTTGCCTCAACCACGTGCAGCGGATTGGCGGGAAGAAGAGGGAACTCCCGGGTCACACCACCTGCACATAGGCATCACACACTCACAATCATAACCTCAAAACAGTACACACGCCCCATCTAACCCGACATTGCCAACTACTCGCAAAACCTAAAAACAGAGGTTCTGTCCGGCGGGACAGCAGCCTTGCAAAAGGCATAACTTGAGTTCTGGGACTCCAAATCGAATAAACGAGTACACCGTCGCGAAGCTTAGGAAATTTCCCAACTTTTTCTAGTTATAGGGAAAGACTGATTCGGACTCTAAAATTGTTTAATCTACAGATTACCACAATCTGTTCCAGTTACGTCACAGATTTTTAGGTGCTCGGTAAAACAGCCATAACTTTCAAACGGCTGATCGGAAATTAACGTGCTTTACGTCCACGGAAAGATAATTAAATTATCTACAACTTCCTAGAAGTCTGTACGGTCTGATTCGGATTCTAAATCGACGGAAACTCGAACCCTAGTTCGACTGTTCAATCTGCCCGAAAACAGAAACGTGGACAAGTTTAGATCTAACCCAAATTACTTCAAACCAGCGCCTCCAATTGATCTAAAAACTTGGTAAACACCCTAATAACAGTACCTAGATCAAAACCAAGGATCCTCATGTTCATACCTTTGCCCGAGCGCCAAAACTCCAATCAATCTCCATGAATCTCTCGCGAATCGCTCCTCGCTCCACGTTCCTCGGTCCTCGCTCCTTGCTCCTCGCTCCTAGCTGCACGGGATGACTCCGCGAGGTGCAGGGTGGGGAGGCCACCCTAGGGCAGCAAGGGGTGGAGGAGAGGTGGTGGAGAGGTGGGGAGCAATGGGGCAAAGGGGAGGTGGAGGCGCACAAGAGGGAGAGGGAGAGGGGAGGGGCTAGGGCTAGGAGGAAGGGGTGGGGCGCACCAACAGCAGTATGGGCGCAAGGGGCTGGGGGAGCCCTTTTACCAGCCCTCAACCCAATCCTAGTCCGTTACGGAGTCCTAATCCATCCCACCAAAGCCCACCAAGGCCCAAAACTCCTCCGGGAAGGCCCAAAACCCCGAAAACGGCCCGGAAACGGCCCGGAAACGTTATTAACCCCCGATCCTTATGATTTTAACCTTATTTCCACATCTCATACTGTATTTAACCTTATCATGTTCAAAAATTAAGGATACGACACTCCGAGGTGTCACAATTCTGTAGTGCCACATTCTTCCCCCCTTTAACAGGATTCGACCCCGAATCCGAGACACGCCACTTCGCAATCAACCAAATCGAAGGGAGCTATGGTTCACGCCTCAGAACCCGCTTGAAGCCCCTACGATTTGCACCAGCCAGCACTCTGAACAAGGAGCTAAGGCTCGAAGACCGACGGCTCTAAAGACAACTTCACATTCAAAACTTGCCAGAATCTTACTCAACTTTGAAACACAGAATACAAACATAAGGACTCAAAACGTCCCAAGCAAAAGGATAACTTCTTAAACTGACAATGAAGGAAATCTGATGAGACCATGCTCATCATGGACAGAACTAACACTGCATACATATGGTCATCACCAAGTATTGCTACAGTTATATCAACTGCATGGTTTCATCGACCCCCACCTTGGCCAGGACCATTAAGTTGGCGACACTTCACAGCATCCTCTACTTCGTATACAACTACTACGATGGCTCCATCTGCATGGCTTTATCGACCCCCACCTTGGCCATCCTTCTACATCTTCGTCGGTTCAAGGACCATTGACTCGAGCTCGAGCCCGTCAAATGAATTATCAGATCTAAAGACAAACTTGGGAGAAGATGATGAACTTGAGTCGAGGACGACTCAAATGCAAGAAGGGGAGGATGATGAGACATCACATATGCCATGTGCCTACAAACTCCACTGAAGCCAACAATACATACTTACGAGCCGCAAGATTTCATTGGTTCAGAATAGTGTTTGCTGCATACAAATAATTTAATGAATGGAATGTTATTTAATCTCTGTGATGATTTTATTGTCCTTAGAAACTGCGAGAAGGGACTTCAAACGCCAAGCATGAAGCCAATTTTCCGCGCATTGCCAACTCGCCTTCAACTTCGTGGACAGCACCACTTTTCAAACGATTCATAACTTGATAAAGGGCGTTTGAGGTCTATGAGTATTGAAAGGTTCTTCGACGCCCTTCCACCGGATCGCCATCCTCTAAATTTCCGCCCGGAAGTCAACGGAATCTCGCAAATAATTGGCGTCATTTCTTCAAATCGAAGACGTCATGTAGAGTTGCAGTTGGTATTTTCCACGCTCTACCTCTTATAAATAGACATCGCTTCTTAGGTTTTGGGTCTTTGATTATTTGTTGATCCTCGCGAGTTGTGTTGACAGCTCACCTTGTCAAGACGCCAATAAGATTCCACTTTGTTTACTCCGCTTTTATCCGCTTCAGATTGCTTATCCTATTGTTCTGCTTGTTTGCGTTGCAGGAATTGACCTTCGCGGTTCAGGTTGGATCGTACCCCACTGCAAGATCATCAACTCGCCGAGTTGGTTTACGTAGTTAAGCATCGCCGCCGCATGTGCGTAAATGGATCGCCAAAGTCGATTTAATACCGATCGCGGAGTTCATCGAAGATCGATATTACATATTGCCATCACAACCGGGCGGACACTTGATGGGGCCGTGATGGCAATATGGGTGTCCCGATCTTTCATGAGAAACTCACGATCGATTTGTTAGAGTCGACTTTGACGCATCCGACTACACCGCATTTACTCATTTGATGCGCCTTTAGCAATCGCTAAACTAACTCAGCTGGTTGTTGATCTTGCCGTGGCACGATCAACTCCAACACGAGGTTCAATTCCTGCAAGCAAATCAAGAACAAGCAAGAATACAGGATAAGCAATCTGAAATTAAGCGGATAAAACCGAAGCTAAACAAAGTGGAGTCTTATTGACGATCTTGACAAGGTGGTCAGTCCAAAGACAACTCGCAGGATCAAGTTTGCACTTGGCTAAACTAATCAAATAAAACCCAAAACCCTAAGGAGCCGATGTCTGGCTATTTATAAGAGGTAGGGGCGTGGGAAACACGCCCAAAGCAAGTAGGATACCAACTACAACTCTATTACAAGGCCCAAAGCCCAAGTCTTCTCGATTTGGAAAAGTGACGCCAATTGTTTTGCAGATTCCCGCTGACTCGACGGAATTTGGGGATGGGGTCGGATCCGCTGGAAAGAGGACGCTTCGAAACCTTTCCAACCAGTACTCATAGACCTCAAACACCCTTGTGGATCAAAAAGTTATGGTCGTTTGAAGTTGGTGCTGTCCCGGAGGCCGAATCCGAGTTGAACTTGTGCACCGGAAGAATTGGCTTCATGCTTGACGTTTGGGAGTCCTTCTCCTTGGTTCCTAAGGACAATAAAATCATCACAAGGATTAAATAGCATTCCATTCATTAAATTATTTGTATGCAACCCAAGGAACGCATTCACCTGGTAATTGAATTAACGTGCGCGAGCTCCAGTAATTGGCCCTTGTATTACATTGTTGGCTTCAATTGGGTTTGTAGGCATGGCCGTATGCATGGTAGTGATGTCCTCATCAAAATCGGTCTCAAACTCCTCCTTTCTATACATTCCTTGGCACTAAAGTGCCCGATCCCTTTAACTGGTGTTTCTCCCCAGAAGAACACGGCACCAACCTCTAGAACCCTCTTCAGCTCGCACGCACAAAAGTGATTCACATCTCAACCTCTCAAGTGTGGTTCGTCGTATTCGAGACGACGCAAACCAAGTGAGACACAACACTCTAAGATTACTAACTGCTTGAACCATCGGGGTTACATTATGATCTTTTACAACAAGACCAACACCCACCCCACTACCACCGAAAACCCGCAAAATCAACAACAACCGAACATTCCACTTCGGTTGGCACAACACGCTCAAAGATCGGCAACAAAGGATCCAATACACTTCCAAATGGAAAAGCAATTACTAGCAACCACCAAGTGGTCCACTCAAGATTTAATCAGCCCCACAGAGGAACACATCGATGACACAATTCTCCAAGAAGGTTTGAATTGAGACATAGACAACCTTCCTTTGCTCTACACTTCTACACCATTTATGATCAACTACTAGCCACACCAGGTTTCTCTTACTAAGAAAATCTTGCCCTCACATTCTTCCACTTAAAGGACCAGGACAAAGAGTACCATTATTGAGTAAGCTCAACCGTAAAACATGAACCCAATTGGTCCACATACAACAACTCAAACCCCAAAGCGCTAAAAACCACTTTGGAAAGGATCCGGCAACATCCAAAGAGCACACATTTTATTTTATTTTCTAAGACAAATCGCAAAGAAAACTCAAACCTCTAACACCCCAGCCAAAATACCACAATTTATTCATTCTTTCTTTTCATACTAGGAAGAAATGGAAATCTCGATACATGACAAGAATACACACTTTTCAAGAGCACTCCGGATTAGTCATATATCCATATATAACTTTCTCACCGACCTAGCTCACCGACTCATTTATCATTGAACATTTATAAATGATGCCATGCTTCGTTTTCACCATTCGCTCGTCATGTAACAACAATACCGAAAAGTCATTCAACAAAAGACTTCTTCCTCGGTATCACATGATTGAAATACACATAACACTGACGGTTGCGCTAAATCATATAGACTATGACTGCAACACCGTTAGCAGGAACACACCACGTCATGTCAGAACCCACCATTTCTCGAAAGCTAAACTTGCAAAACCTCGCATTTTAACCAAAATCAGCATTTTGGAAAAGAACATCGACTCCAAAGTCAAACATCAGCACACACAACTACCACAAATTTTCTCAACGAGAAACGGAAACTCATTTCCAAAACGGGAACGCTTCACTAACAAAATAACTGATGAAACATTCATAAAATCCACCTTTTGAAACACTTGCAAACACCACACACAATTTCAAAAAAATAACTCCAACTCTAGCCAATTAGAGTTACAAATTAGGTCTCAAGAATCTCCATCACAACCCGCTATGTCCATCTACTTCCTTTAAAATTTATCCCAAAGAAAATTTAGGGCGAACGTGGAGGAGCGCAATCCACTCAAAAACTGTTGGGTGAAAATCCATACTCATAGCACAACTAAACAAATGGGCCAAACCCAAAGATCAACACCAATCACTACGAGTTTAGGGAAACTCTGACACAAAACAAAAAGAACGCCTTGACCGAAAGCATTTGAACAAGATAGCAAACAACCAAACCAGTCGAAAAGGTTTTTAAACACAAGCTCAGCATGAAACCCTATACTTACCTTTTAAACATTCAATATTCACTATTTACTCATCGAGAAACCCCTCAGGTTACAACAAGAGCTACAAAACAAATTCTTTCTCTTATTATCTTCCCCAATACTTATAAATAAAGTTTATGATGCTTACCAAAAGACATCCAACGAAGGCTACGTCAACAAGATCCACACGGACCAACATATCATATAACATCATATTCTAGATTTGAAACAAGTGCTCCAACAAATCTTTCAGCATGATCAACCAATAAATTTCATACCACCTATATGTAAACGTCTCGACAATCGAAACTTATTCAGTTAACAAGCGACTTCAACATGTAAATATTATCTCCACAGGGAAGAATTCGTAAGTGAGACTCTAAGTTATATTTTTCGTTAAGGATAAAATCATTCATCATGTTAATTATCAAAAGCTCACTCCATCGCAACATGTTAAAATTTTCCTCTATTTTAACCATGGTTTTCCAACGAATAATCTAAACAGTTTCCACCACTACTTAGTCATCAATAACAACAAATGGGCATAATCATCAACCAACAACATTACTTTTAGCTACCCTATAAATAGGTGATAACAAAATTACCACCACACAACATACTCCAACTATTTAAAATAGATTGAATACTAGCATTAACACTGCCCTTAACAACATCATTAACAATAAGTCTTATGTCTTCTCAATTAATAACAATACTAGCATTGTAGAGACACAACTGCATACTTCCAAATATACTAGTAGTTCGCAACAACGTAAATAGCAACTCTAATCAACTTCCAAATTAAAGTCACTATTCAACACGATTAAATTTCTCTATTAATCCGTTAGATTAGAACATCTTTAAACAACCAGCAAAGTTTCTTTAACAATAACAACAGTCTACATCATCTTAATGTTTTAACTATACATCAGGGTTTAAAACTTTGAACATAATCGGGGGTCATAAGCACTTTTAAAGCAAAGCAACAGATTCTAAGCATGTACATTAACACATTTAATCATTCCCACTATGGGGTACTCTTGTAACACTCCAGCATCTAGTATGCCCGAATGCTACCAAACATAGACTAAACATCAACTAAATACCATACATGAAGACAAATTTCAGCAAAGGCACAAATGCTAAACACCGAAATTTCGGCAGCATCTTCTTTGTTTTATCATGATTTGAACAATAGCAATATCATAGCAAAATATTTCATAACATAAGACATCTAAAGCAGCAATATATAATGGATAAAACATCATCATAAACAATTAAACCACAACCAACCACAAATATCTATAGCTAAGCAAAGAGGATCAACATCACATTAAAATTAATCCATACACCTAGTTCAGGGCACTATTATTATGATCATGACTCAAGGATGGTAAATGCGACTGGAACTACGTGAAGATGTGTAGCTAATGCCCTTTCCCACATGCCGGTATCATGGTACCTAAAAAAACAACATAAACACAAGCGTGAGTTCATCACTCAGCAAGTATATTGCAATGGAACAAGAAAACACATTTCAATACCTTTATCACCACTTTTCACACACAACATCATACACATCTCATAATCATAGTGTAAGCATATCATTGACATCATCATAAATCATCCTCATATAACATCCTCATATAATGCAATGCAATGTAATGCAATGCGATGCACATATCTCCTGGAAACTCATACCGGTATGGTTGAGTACACACCCGTCGGTGTGCACCCTCTCCCCCCTTCCATCCCGAAGATGGAGGGTGCCTACTCCTCGCTTCCGTTCACCGCGGTGAATGGAATCACGATGTAGGACTTACTCATTGGCTCTCCGGATTAGTCATAACTTTCTCACCGACCTTCCCGGACTAGTTATGACTTTCTCACCGCCCGGGCCATGTAACATGCCATGTATGCAGTTATGCCAACATCATATTTAACTTGTACATTAACACATGGCATCATCACATAATAAACATACTCATCATATCAATGGCAAACATTAAAGCATGGCATGTGAACATATCATATATTCAAACTTCAATCTCAATCAATCAAACAACCTACAATCGCTATCCATTACAATACACTTGCCTCAACCACGCGGCGTTGGCGAGAAGTAGAAGGCCCTCCCGGGGTCACACCACCTGCACATAGGGACCACACACTCACAATCATGCCCACAAAACAGTATGCAAACCCTCATCTACCCCGACATTGCCAACTACTCGCAAAACCCAAAAACAGCGGTTCTGTCCCGTCGGGACAGCAGCCTTCCAAAAGGCATAACTTGAGTTCTAAGACTCCGAATCAATTAAACGAGTACATCCTCGTGTAGCTTAGGAAATTTCCCAACTTTTTATAGGTATAGGGAAAGACTGATTCGGACTCTAAAGTTGTTTAATCTACAAAATACCGTGATCTGTTCCAATCACGTCACAGATTTTAACAAAGTTGGTAAAACAGCCATAACTTTCAAACGTCTTATCGGAATTTAACGTTCTTTATATCCACTGAAAGATAATGAAATTATATACAACTTCTTCAACATCCGTACGACCAGATTCCGAATCTAAATTGGTGAAAAACTGAACCCTAGGTCGACTGCTCATGCTGTCCCAAAACAGAAACGTGGCAACATCTAGATCTAATCCAATCTACTCAATTCCAGCACCACCAATTTATCTAAAAACTTGATAAACACCCTTAGAACAGTACCTAGACCAATCCCAAGGAGTCCCATGGCCATACCTTCGCTCGACGCACGAAAACCCAATAGATCTCCTCCCGGTTTGCGCGATCCTTTTCCTCGCTCCAAATCCACCGGATCTCCTCGTCGCGGAGCGCTCCAATGGATGGATCTTTGAGGTGAGACGGTCCCTCATCAGAGAAATTACCCCCTCGAGTTTTGCATTTTTCGCAGCCAAATCCCGACTTTGGGATGCTTCAGCCTGCACCTTGGCCAACGAGTCCTCAGAGTCCTGAAGTGCCCTTGAAAGATTAGCCTTCTCCGCCTCTAGTTCCGCTACCCGTTCCTTCGCGGCCTCGCAATCCTGAGCCCCCTTGTTAAACTGACCCAAGTACGTCCGAAATCGACGCGATATTTCTGAAGCGAGTACAGCCCCCTAAAAATGGAGAAGATATGAAGCAGGGTATTGAAAGACATTGATACCAGTAGGATAAGCTCAAAAGGAAGGGTACCTTTAAATGATGGTCCATCGAGATCTCGCAGAGAGAAAGGTCATTGACTTCCTCAAATAAAGCCACAGATTTATTGTAAGGAGAAAAGGCCGCGCGCATCTTTCTTAAAGACGGAGAAACAGCCGCCCCCCTTTCAAAATCTGAGGCTGAAAAATCCGACAAATCAAAGCGGACAAAGGAAGAGCCCACACCACCCGCAGGGGCTGGTTGGCTCGAAGGTAAAATCCCCTCATCCGGGGGGGGACGCCTTGAGTACTTGGAATCGGAGGTTCTCGACCCTCATCCTCCGCGGCAGGCAAAGGACTGGCAAGCGCCCCAGTTTGGACCTATTTCAACGGTGTTAAAGCCTCCGCCTCCTCCGCATTATTACCTCCTGCATTAACCTCATCAAAACCTGAAAGAATATCGCACCCTAACGAGCTGGCGGGAAAAGTATCAGGAGTAAGACCTTCTCCCCCAGTGGGGGTGTCAGGAGTGGAAATGTTCAACCGCAAACCCCGAGTCTCCCCTGTCGCGGGGGTGGTCCCATCTTCAAGTTGCCCTCGTGCGCACTCCATGTGGGAGAATCACCATCATCCTCGTCATATACGTCGATAGTCTCCACTCCGGGAATCCCCAGAAATGAATACCCGGGGGACTGACTCCCGTCAACAGGCACATTAACAGAAGGGTCAAGTGGGAGGGCCGAGGGAACCTCCCCCATAGCAGCCGGACTTGATGTTGCCCCGGAAAGCTCAGATTCTGGGGCAGATGGCATATGCGAGGGTTCGCCACAACAGCCAAGGGAATCGTTTGAGGGCCCCCGCACCTGAGAACCCGAAGCGGGGCGAGGCAGAGAGACGTAGCCGCCCACAGGCCGGAGGAATCACCCTCGCCGATTCCTCCGAATCCCAATCCGCCTCCTCGCCGTCGTCATCCCCAAATCCTCGCTCCCACCCGAGTGGCGGCGGCTTGAAACGGCGCAACACGAGCTAACCTTGCTCGTTTGGCGGCGGGAGAACCATGACCCTCGGGGATGAGGCGCGCGGCGTCCCGATCGATAAAAGCGAGCATCGGGTGGCCCCACGGCGCCCATAGCGGCCTCATACTCCGTTGCCTGGCAAGGGCCGAAGCTTGCGAGCCAATCTCTCGGCCGCCCGCATCCGGTCTTGTACCCCTTCAGGTCGAATCACGGACACCGTACCTCCCAGCGACCGCTCCAGAGTAACCGGGGAACTCCTGGCCAAAGGGTCGATACGACATAGGCAGTATTCTTCCACCAAATCTCGCATTGTACTCTGGGCACGAAGGGCCTTCAGATAGTCAAGATGTCCAATCTCTTCGCGGTCGCTCCAATTAGGGGATCGAATCGCGCGGACTGGACCCATCGAAGTATGGAGAGGAGAGTCCGTGCCCACGAGAATTTGATAATACCACCGTGACATCCATCCTGAGTCCCATTTCCCCTTGGCGGCCGCTACTGGGATTTCCTTTATAAGAGATCTCTTCGTCTGGAAATTCAGAGAACCGAAACATGACTTACGACCTTCGTTCCCTGTTTTCTGTTGCTTCGGTTGCCAAAACGCGTCTTCTATGAGAGAAAACAAGCGCCCTGTCAAGTGGATTCCAGCCGGGCGGAACGCCCATTCCAACACTGCCAATCGCACGATGGCGTTAAGGGTAAGCTGTGATAGCTCCGCATGGAAAACCGAATCTTGGCGGCGATGAGAGGCGACGGGAAACGAAGTCCTGCCTCGAGAAATGCCGCGAACACCACTGCTTCATTCGCCTGAGGCTGAGGGGTTTCTTCACCACCCGGGAGGCGCATGGAAGGGCGTATTACCCCAAAATCAGCCGCTAATGCATCGAGGTCGGCAGAGCTCAACGCCGACCGCCCCAAAATGGGGGATAATCCCGCGGCATCCTCTTCGCTCAGAACTGGTTTTATCTTAGGAGGGCGCCTAGGACCCATGGAGATCTAGGTGGGTAGGAGATCAGGGAGACAGGCACCGGAGGAGAACGCGAACGAGAAAAGAAAACGGACGAAATGCGGAGCCAAAGAAGATGAACCTCGCCACCGTCGGAAAACCCTATCTCTACAAAAAAAAAAAAACTCTCGGACGTTTAATGTTGCATCCCAGCGAGCAGAACTACTTCTACCCGCTGACATGAGGGGCTAGTGTGGTGGGCCAGCCAGGCTCACCCCTCCCCTTGGCCAATTGAGCGAAACACCACGCGTCTAGTGACCCACATGAACGGTTTTATGAACGCCAACCTCTTCCTTCGACAAAGCCATGAGTCCATACTCTAGGGGGTCAACCCCCGGTAAAAGGAGGAGATGGATAAGGATCACCCCTTTTCCCCCATAGCGAGGAAGTACCCTTCCGTGGCGAAGGAGGGAACCGGAGGGAATCACTCCCAGCCGTGTCTCCCTCCGACGCGAACCTAATGCCAAATCACCAATGTCTGACACCCTCCAACAACTCCTCCCAAGTACACAGTGACGTGTCCAGGCAATCTGAGACCCCAACACAAGTGAGATTCCCGTCAAACCCCTATAAAAGGTATACGAACAGAGGGCAAAAAACCCAACGTATGAGAGACGTGAGTCAATAAAAAAAATTCAGGTTAGCCCTTGGCAAGAAATAATAAAGAAAAAGAAGGCCAATCAATACGGGCATATCCCAGGCCCGCCCTATAAAGCGGGGAAGAAGACAGGGTAGAAGCAGGTTCCCCAAAAAACAAGAAACAGTCCGACGAAAAGGAGAGAAAAAAGAGACCCGGTGGTTCCACGACACCACACTACCCTATGTGTAAGTGACGAGATAATAGTTGAAGAAACGCCTACAACAGCTGATAAGAACTTACAAGGTAATGTAACTGTAATGTCCCGGAGTTCCAAGAAAGAATCTCGTCTTGGAATTTCGAGAATGTTTCATCTCGGGGTTTTGTTCCGAGTTTCTTTTAGATCTTTTCTCGGCTGAGAGAGTGGTCGATCTGCGGGTTGATCTGTGGGGGTGGTTCTCTTTCATCTGGTGTGGGAGAGATAATATCTTAACTAATAAAAGAAGGAGTTTACTCTGCCTTAGTGGATCGTCCACCCAGCGCTATTCGGCCCGACTCTTCGGCCCATTTCCCACACCTGCGTTTCTTCCAGCTCCTCTCCTCGCCCCACGCAGCCATCCAACGACCGCTCCTTGCTAGGAACCGCTCTCCTCCCCTCCTTCCCGTTTGCCTTGCACTGCCGTGCTGCGCCGCCTCGGCCGCTCTTCGCCACGCGGTCACCGTTGCCCCCCACCAAGTCCCTCGCCATCTCCCCTTTTGCTGCTCCTCTCCGCGTGGGGTGTCGCGGATGGCGCTAGCTCGCGGTGGGCGTCGGGCCTTGTGGCCGATGATGACTGGAGTGTGCGATGCCTTGGGAAGCGGCCCGGCGGGGCGGCACGCTGGGAACATCGCGAATGGAGATAGCGACGTGGGCGCCGCGTTCCTCCTCGCCTCCAACCTCACCTTCCTGCAGCCGTCCGAGAGGTATGGAGACCCTAGACCTGCCCCCATCTACAAATCTATATTCACCATCGTGCCCTCCCGTCACCCCATGGATCCCTCGCCATTTCCGTCGCCGAGCTCCCCGCCCCCTTCCAAATCTTGCGATCCCCGAAACCCTAGAGGCCGCTCTGGTGCCTCGGTCCCGCCGCCCGGCCGCCGAGGGGCCCGTCTCCGCCAGCGATTTGGAGGGGGCGGGCGCCCCATTCCGTGGGGCCGCCGCGGGGTGCTGGTGGCGGATGCTGTCACCGCGGGGGCGGCGGGAGGGCACCGCGGGGTTCCAGGGCATGGCGAACGACGTCGAGCTGGAGGAGGGGGAGGCTTTCCCCGACGACGATGGAGCCTCCGACTTCTCCGACCCCGACATCGCGCTCTCCTACATCGTGAGTACCAGCCTCCTCTCCTCTTCCCTCCCCTCCCCTCTCGTCCCGGGCTCGCGGAATGCAGCCGCGCCGGTGGGTTGTGCTGGCTTCGTTACGGAGGCTGCTAATCCAGTGCGCTGAGCGGCTCGATCGGTCCAATTTTGCGAGAAGAAATTGAGGGCTCTGCGCGATTTCGCTGTTCCTCGATAGGCCTCGCCTGTTAGTTTAGTTCCATTCAGTACTCTGGACATCTCAACCTCGTAGAGCTGTGCTTTTAGCCTTTTGTCTAAGGTTAGTAGAGTGAGGGAGTTAATGTATTGGGTCCATTTTGTTGGAATGGGTAAACCTTTCTCGAGTTGGTCATTGCTTGGTTGATGCGTGTGATGCTCAGCTGCCAATTTGGTTGAGCGCTGTCATGGCTATCTTGGCTTTACAAGGAATGATGGAATGGATGTCTTCGCAACTGTGTGCGCTGTGAGTTACTCCAGCTTTGTTGCATGGTGTAAATGACCAACTAATTAGGCCTTTACTGACAGATATGTTATTATGATACGTAGTTACATGCCTTCCCTGCTGTAGTTGCAAAGAGTGAAGAGTGCATAGTGTTTTGGAGTGCCAGTGCTGGAGCCTCTTTCCTCACCTCTCTACAGTACATGCTCCCCAATCCTATAAGAAGATGGTATTTGTTATCTCTTTGTTCCGTTTTTTGACCCAATCTGGTGTTCTCTCACGATCAGTTGTACGTCGCTAGAGCTACTTTGTTGTATGTATGCCTTGATTTTGTGGGGTTTCGAAGAAAGACAGTTCGATGATTGCTGTTCTGATTTTGTTTGTTGAAAAATGCAGAGCTAGAAGCATTGGAAGAGGATATGGACCTTGATTTTGTTTGTTCGAGATCACGTCGATGATTTACTGGGTTGGACGATCCAATAAGCATGGTGCATGTCGTTGGCTGGTACAGCATTGGTCCAAAACTCAGGGAGAATGAGTTGGATGCCCTTGCGCTGTTTAACAAGTACGATTATGTGCCATAGCCATATATTCTGTAATTGCTTGTGAAGTTTGGCACTCCTATAAATGGTGCTTTGGTTCAAGTATAAAATTTTATATATATCACCCAAACGTAGAAAACAAGCATATATAACTTTCTTTGGATTTTGGAGCTTCAAGTTAGTTCTTTGGACTTTGGAGTGCTTTCAAACCAATTTGCATCAATTTTTATTAAAGCACTTGTTCATGTTTTGGCACAAGCTATTTGGAAGTAGGTAAATCTACTTGATGTGATGGGCATGTTGGATTTTGGTTTGGATGATTTAGGTTTGGGGATACCATGATTATTGGATTAATATATTTGCTACAATTGAAAACATAGGTCGTTATTTAAAGGGTTTACATCTGGTATTTGTGTGGTGGGTGATTGTATGCTTGGTTTGGTTGGGATCTTCAACTAAGAGATGGATCTGAATTGGTGGATTACTTTGCGGATTGTTTTTTTGAGTGGATTTTGGAAATTTTAGCAGTGAGGTGGTAGCAAGATTGTTTTCGGTTTCTCGATTTGTAGGTAGCTAACGTGGATACCGGAAGCTTGTGACGTTATGTTTGATTTTATCGGTGTTTTAATGGATGGCCATGGTTATTGTGGCATTTTCGTGGATCAAGGTGAATTATCATAATCTTTTGACTCCTCCGAACTTGAATGATGTCTACTATTCTTATTTGCACCACTATTTGCTAATCTACCTGGTTGATTGATTTTTTCCCCTTCGTATATGCAGGTCTTCCTACGTGTACAACAAAGCCAAGGAGTCAGGACTTTGTCGCCTTTTGACAAATTCTTATCCAAGCTAGCAAGCTGGGAATTAATTTACTTATCAATAGGGGAGATTAACTTTAGTGAATTCAGTCCCGACTACCTTACCTATCTACTACATAAACA
This sequence comes from Rhipidocladum racemiflorum, assembly GCA_036346355.1. Taxonomy (NCBI): domain Eukaryota; kingdom Viridiplantae; phylum Streptophyta; class Magnoliopsida; order Poales; family Poaceae; genus Rhipidocladum; species Rhipidocladum racemiflorum. Next base: position 51,638,809 of record CM070577.1, on the reverse strand, counting down.
CCCTTTTGCTGCCATCCAAGTGGTCAAGGCGTTTAATGATGTTAAAAGAGCATTTATCCGAAAGGGTTTCTTTTATACATGGTGGATTAGGATTTCCTGGAACTTTCATATATCACTTTATTCTTTTGTTATGGCCTTTATTGTCGCGAATAAATCAACCTCCCACCTGGTTAGCCTGCCAATCCAAATAGATACAAAGGCCTCCAAAGATACTCATGTATCGTGGATTGATCTTTTGAATATCGTTGAACTAGGCTCTTATTTCTATCTAATTTTGTGATTTTCTTTGTCTCCTCCCTGTCACCCCTACTAGGAGGCTGCAATGAATCGAACAATGCATCATCACACTAAGAAGAGGTTGGTTTTAATGTTTTGGACTGCCTTTCTATACTAGAATGCCTCCCATTTAGCTTGAAAATGTCAGACTCACTATCTGCTGCCTATGTGATCAAGTTATTTGATCGGCTCGACTTCAATATGCTTGTAGATCGGTAGGTGAAGTTGTCCCTCCCGAGCATCCATTTTGCATAGCAAGAAACTAAGCAAAGGGGAAAAAGGCAAAGTAAATCATTTTGTGCATAAGATAGGCCATTCGTCAAGAGTATTTTCCTCGTGTCAATCGGGTGTTACTCTTCGTATCCAGCTGAAAAATGCATCAAAAAAGTGATCCCCTGTTTATCTTCCTTACGTCGTGGTTTCATCTGCTCCTAGGCAAGCAGCTTTGGATTTGTATTGTATATAGTTAATGATACATTGACCTCTTACATGTAGTTCTCTACTAAGAGGTGCCTACGTAGGGTCGCATCGGTGATGCTCTTTGGATCAACATATAGGTAATTTTATGGTGAACTTTTATATGTGCGAACCATGTATAGATATAATATAATGCATTGCTTCACGCTTCTTATTGTATCTGCTTTCATCGTTTTGCATTGTTCGATTGCTCTTTTCTATGTGTGCTTTTCATCTCTCAGAACCTGACTAGGTCATTACCAACTTTTTTTTGTTGCATTTTGCAATGCTTTTCTTTACCATCTAACATTACTAATTGTAGCTACAACTGCAGCCTTCAAAGTTTTTTAGTGGTGAGCTACATGCTTTGCAAAGTACACGTAGACATAATAGCTTTCCACATAAGGTTCTGAGTCCTTTGAACTGCCATGTGTTTGTTGCGACTACAATAATAATTCTTTTGTTGGTCATTTTGCTTTCTCGCCATGCTTAAAAGAATCTATTGTTAGTATTAACCTGCTAAGGATTTGCAAAGTGTGAGGTTAGAGTGAGAAATCAAAGTTTAGATTGGCTCAAATTAGTAAAATGCATCAGGTGTTAACGAAAAATATTATTATTGTTGTAAGTTTGAGATTCCGTTGCAACGCACGGGCACCCTACTAGTAGAGCATCTATATTGATCTGTGGGGGTGGTTCTCTTTCATCTAGTTTTCGTCGATTTAGAATCTGAGTATGTCCGTACGGATGATGAAGAAGTTGTAGATAATTTAATTATCTTTCCGTGGACATAAAGCATGTTAAATTCCGATCAGCCGTTTGAAAGTTATGGCTGTTTTACCGAGCGTGTTAAAATCTGTGACGTAATTGGAACAGATCACGGTAATCTGTAGATTAGACGACTTTAGAGTCCGAATCAGCCTTTCCATATACCTAGAGAAAGTTGGGAAATTTCCTAAGCTACGCGAGGATGTACTCGTTTAATTGATTCGGAGTCCCAGAACTCAAGTTATGCTTTTTGCAAGGCTGCTGTCCCGTCGGGACAGAACCTCTGTTTTTAGGTTTTGCGAGTAGTGGGCAATGTAGGGTTAGATGGGGGTTTGCGTACTGTTTTGTGGGCATGATTGTGAGTGTGTGATACCTATGTGCAGGTGGTGCGACCCCGGGAGTGCCTTCTACTTCCCGCCTTTCCGTTGCCCGTGGTTGAGGCAAGTGTGTTGTAATGAATAACGAATGTTATGTTGCTTGTTGAGACTAGATGAAAGATGGATTTCATGATATGATCAATTGCCATGCTTTAATGTTTTCCTATGATATGATGAGTATCCTATGATGCCATGTGTTAAATATACAAGTTTATGATGATGATGGCATATTTGCATACATGACATGTTACATGGCTCGGGCGGTGAGAAAGTCATAACTAGTCCGGGAAGGTCGGTGAGAAAGTTATGACTAATCCGGAAAGCCAATGAGTAAGTCCTACATCGTGATTCATTCACCGTGGTGAGCAGGCGAGAGTAGGCACCCTCCATCTTCGGGATGGAAGGGGAGAGGGTGCACACCGACGGTGTGTACTCAACCATACCGGTATGAGTTTCCAAGGAGACATGAGCATTGCATTACATTGCATACATAATGATGATGATACTGTTAAGTGTTCATGAATGAGATGATATACATGATGGGTGATGTTATTGCCATGATATTGTTCTTGTTGTCCATTACAATATACTTGATGAGTTTCGAACTCACGCTTGTGTTTTATGTTGTTTTTAGGTACTTTGAGATCGGCATGCGGGAAAAAGGGGTCTAGCTACACTTCTACACGTAGCTCCACCATCATAGTCCATAATTAATCACTTGGAGACATGATATTAAGAGTTGTGCCTTAAACTTAATGTATGGTTTAATTTAGCACGCTAGTGATTCCTTATTTGCTTCATTATAGTTTATGAAGTAGTTGAGCGTAGTATTTTTTTGGCATAATTTGATGTTATGTCCATTTATGTTGATGTTATAGATGTCGTGTGCCATGTTATATCTTGCCATGATTGTGTTATTGTGTTAACTCATGGAAAAGCAAAGGAGATGCTGCCGAGATATCGGTTTTTAGCATATGTACCTTTGCTGGAATTTTTGATTAAATGTGGTATTTAGATGTTGTTTAGCTTATGTTTGGTAGCATTCGGGCATATTAAATGCCGGGGTGTTACAGTTGGTATCAGAGCGGGCTGTAGGTCCTTGGAATGTGTATTTTTAGTGTCATGCTATAGGGTACAACTAAAATGTGATGTGGAATAACTTAGAAACATGGCTTAGGTTGTTACTAAAATTTTGTCATAGGATAGCAACATTAAAACTTGCAAAAGTGGTATAACTAATCTAAAATTTGACACACATTGATGCACAGTAGGAAGGGTATGGGTATCGTTGTTTACGCTTAAATGTTGTATTTAAGCCTTGTTGTTAAATGCTATATTTGATATAGTACGTTGCTATGTCTATGAGATAAATGATTGAATTATTCCTGTTGTGGTGGTAAAAGTGGGGTTTTGGTGCCGAAGGATTTCGGCCACCTCTCTTATTTCATAGTAAGGGTGAGGTTTGACGGTGTGGCCGGTTAGCGCCACCACCGAAGAACTATTGACCCCTGTAGGAGAAGAGTGCTTATCCTTTCGATCGTTGATCGGGTAGTTGACTGGAGTCAAATAGAAGAGTTAATGGTGGTTTCCTTCGTATGTTCTTTGCCGTTCTGACGGTCGGTGTTCTTTGCTTTTCTTGGCTTTAGTAGATTTGAATCAAATGAAAAGTGTTGGGTTTTCGTGGATCGTTCCGTATGCGGTGTGTGGTTTTGTCTTCCTTGGTTGAAGACGAAGAAGAGGAGACTAGTGTTGCGCTTCTTTTGGGCGCCTTTCCAGTTTTGATGCCTGTTGATTGCATTATGGGGAACAAGCATTCAATTTATCCCTGTGTTTGTCTTTCTCTGAGGTTAAAGGAGTTATTGCGGAGTTGTGCCAGACCTGGCTGTCAGGGCTGAAGTTCTGTGGCTTTGTAGTAGTGAGTGGTGTTTGATTCCGTTATTTTACTGGTTTAAGAAATCATCTTTGAAAAAAAAAATCCCCTTCTTGTTTCGTGAAAGATTGGGGTTTGGTGCTAAGGTTTTATTTGCAAAGGTTTATTTGATCGGTTGGATCCCTCCAGTGGGAGTCTTGGAGATTGAAAAGTGTTTTGGAGAATTCCTTTGCATGACCAAGTTTGGGTTTGTCTCATTGCAATTTTGAGAGTCAAGTTTCCTTATGAATTTGGGGTGAGTTTTAAAACTAAAATGTTGCAAACAAAGAAAGTAGTCTTTTGACTGAAATCGTTTGTCCCTAGTAAGAATTGATGTTTAAGCATGTTATGTAGTAGGTAACAATGTGATTAATATCTCTAGCTTGTGAATAAATAGACTACTAGTGTTGTAGTTTACTCTTAGCGAGATTGATTGAATGCGTTAATGTACATGCTTGGAATCTGTTGCTTTGTCATAAAAGTACTTATGACCCCCGATCATGTTTAAAAGTTTTAAACCCGGATGCATAGTTAAAACATTAAGATGATGTAGACTCACGATATTGTTAAAGAAACTTTCTTTGGTTGTCTAAAGATGTTCTAATCTAATGGATTAATAGAGAGATTTAATCGTGTTGACTAGTGACTTTAATTTGGAAATTGATTAGAGTTTCTATTTATGTTGTCGCAAACCATTAGTATATTTGGAAGTATGCAGTTGTGTCCCTTCAATGCTAGTATTAATATCAATTGAGAAGACATAATACTTATTCTTAAAGATGTTGTTAAGGGCAGTGTTAATACTAGTATTCAATCTATTTTAAATAGTTGGAGTATGTTGTGTGGTGGTAATTTGGTTATCACCTATGTATAGGATAGCTAAAAGCAATGTGTTGATTGATGATAATCAAATTTTTGATATTGATGACTTAGTAAGTGGTGGTAGTTGTGTAGAATACTTGTTAGAAACCATTGATTAAATGGAGGGTATTGTAACCTGTGGTGATGGAGTGAACCATGGATAATTAACCTGATGTAGAGTTTTATCCTTAATGAATGTATGCCTTGGAATCCTAGCTATGAACTTTGTCTTGTAGAGATAATATTTACATGTTGAAGTCGTTGTTTAACTGAATAAGGTTCGGTTGTCGAGACGTGAATAGATAGGAGGTATGAAATTTATATGTTGATCTTGCTGAAAGATTTGTGGAAGTACTATGTTTCAAATTTAGAATAAGATGTATTATGATTCGGTGATCCGTGGGGATCATGTCATTATAGTCTTGGTTGGGTGCCTGATGTAACACTGGGTGTCCCGATCTTTCGATGAGAATGATAACCTTCGATTTGGGTGGAGACGACTTTGACGATCCGACTACAACGTACAAAGACGATGCGCCTTAGCAATCGCTAAACCAACTCCAGAGGGTTATTGACCTTGCCGTGGGCACGATCAACCTGATCACGAAGATCAATTCCTGCAAGCAATCGAAGAACTAGCAAGAACAAGGCAAAAGCAATCTAAAATTGCAAATTTAGATGAAGTATTGAAAAGTTGGGGTTCCGATACAAGGAGCTTGTTAGGCGGCTGTTGAGCACGTCTAAAAGACTCAAATAGTAGCAAAAGGCTAAACTATCAAATAACCAAAACCCAAGTTATTTTGGGGGACTCCCTAGCTATTTATAGGAGAAATAGGAGGCCAAAACCAGGCGTGGGCGTCCAAAACACCCCCATGGCCGAGTAGGACTCCTATTCCTAGTTTGACTCGGATTTGGAAAGATGGCCGAACTTGTTTTGCAGATTCCCGTTGACTCGTAAGGAATTTGGAGGTGGGGCCGGATCCGTTGGAAAGAGGACGACGAGACCTTTCAAACCAGTACTCATAGACCTCAAACACCCTTGTGGATCAAAAGTTATGGTCGTTTGAAGTTGGTGCTGTCCCGGAGGCCGAATCCGAGTTGAACTTGTTTTGCAGATTCCCGTTGACTCGTAAGGAATTTAGAGGTGGGGCCAGATCCGTTGGAAAGAGGACGTCGAAACCTTTCAAACTAGTACTTATAGACCTCAAACACCCTTGTGGATCGAAAGTTATGGTCGTTTGAAGTTGGTGCTGTCCCGGAGGCCGAATCCGAGTTGAACTTGTGCACCGGAAGAATTGGCTTCATGCTTGACGTTTGGGAGTCCTTCTCCTTGGTTTCTAAGGACAATAAAATCATCACAAGGATTAAATAGCATTCCATTCATTAAATTATTTGTATGCAACTCGAGGAACGCATTCACCTGGTAATTTAATTGACGTGCGCGAGCTCGAGTAATTGGCCCTTGTATTACATTGTTGGCTTCAATTGGGTTTGTAGGCATGGCCGTATGCATGGTAGTGATGTCCTCATCATCCTCCCCTTCTTGCATTTGAGTCGTCCTCGACTCAAGTTCATCATCTTCTCCCAAGTTTGTCTTTAGATCTGATAATTCATTTGACGGATCGAGCTCGAGTCAATGGTCCTTGAACCGACGAAGATGTAGAAGGATGGCCAAGGTGGGGTCGATAAAGCCATGCAGATGGAGCCATCGTAGTAGTTGTATACGGCGTAGAGGATGCCGTGAAGTATCGCCAACTTAATGGTCCTGGCCAAGGTGGGGGTCGATGAAACCATGCGCTTGATATAATCAGAGCAATACTTGGTGATGACCATATGTATGCGGTGTTAGTTCTGTCCATGATGAGCATGGTCTCATCATCCTCCCTTTCTTGAAGTGGAGTCGTCCTCGACACCATCATATTGTCCTGTGAAATGTTAGTAATGAACTGAAACAAAGCAATATGCACATTTGCAATGAAATCAATGGATCGAGAATTTCTATCAACCGTATCCTCCCTTTCTTGAAAACTATCATGTGACTTGTGAATGGAACCAAATGTACTTGGTCTGACATGATTAGTGATATGGCAATTATTAAATTGATGACATTGTTGCATTGCAAAGCGGAGGTTTAAAATCTGAACAAATGTAAACTCGATGTGCTTTATACTCTCCTTTCTCACTATTTTTGCCAATAACATAAAAGATGTTTCGTGATAACCATGACAAATCAGAATGTACAAAAAGGCTCTCCTCTAAATAATTCAGATCACAAGGAACATCAAATTCAATGTAGCCTAATGTATATAAAGAACACATCAATTTCAACTCATCATTTTCGCTTGTGATGTGAATGACATGTTTGTTTTCAGCATAAGTGTCTAGTGTGTTAACAAAAGTGACATGTTCATTTGCTAGTTGTGTCATGGATATAAGTGAAGTATTATCACACAACTCTTCTTTATCACAAGAAATAGCAAGCAAATCATCTTGTAACAAAGCAAAATCAGCAATTGGTTCCACTATTAGTTGCTCTATGATAGCATGATTTGTGGATAGTTTTAGCTCTTCAAAATTATTTTCTCCATGTGTAAAGTCCATACCTGTTATATTACCTTGTAAGTTCTCATCAGCTGTTGTAGGTGTTTCTTCAACTATTATCTCTTCACTTACACATGGGGTAGTACTGATCAGTTCTTTCTCCATATGCACTTCTACATCATTCTCTCGATGGTGCTCACTTTTCGCAAAATGTTAGCTACAAAAGAAGGTGCAACAATGGGCGCCTCAAATGAAGCTAATGATTCTTTCAAGGATTGAGCAAGCATATTTTCAACTCTACAAGCACATACAACCAATTCTGAAAGAGAACTATATGTTTCATCAATAAGAGCATCCTGAATTTTTGATTAAGTCCACGTATGAACCTAAGCTCATGTTGCTTCTTCACCTTCAACTAAACCACAACGCAACAAATGATTTTGCAATCGTTCATAGTATTCCTTAACGCACTTATTTCCTTTTTCAAGCATTGGAGTCTAGTATACAAAAATTCGTAATGATATTCAGAACATAATCAATTCTCATAAGTCTTTTCATGGCCTTCCAATTTTCAGGTTTTCTCTCTTTTCTACAAATATGTTTCCACCATGTTAATGCATATTCATTTAGCACACTAGCAGCAATCCTAATCTTTTCATTTTCAGACAAATCATACTTGCCAAATTCTTTGTCTACTGCTATCTCCCAATTAATATAGGCATCAGGATCATAATGACCATTAAAAGGTGGAATGGCGAATTTAACCTTATCTAGGGAATCATCATCAACATGTACCTGAGCATGTAGTATGCCATTTTTGTTGCTTAGAAGATGAGGTGGAGGACTGGAAGTTCCGGGCGTGCACTGCAAGCTTATCAAGTCTAGACAAAATAGTAGCAAGATTAGTGTTAGCAACTCCCTGAGCGGTCTCGATAGACCGAAGGCTTTCTTCTTGCATCAACATTCTAGCAACAATTCCCTTTGCGCGTGGAGAGTGATGCATCGAATCCTCATCACCTAACATGGTTAGTAGAAGAAAAGAAAACAATATAACAAGTATAATGTTCCTATCAACTACAAGGAGGTGGTGGCAATTCTCTCAACATTCAAGCCTATAACCAAAGCTCTTACAAGTTCTTACATGCAGCAGGTGTTGACGGCCGTTGGCGTGGTCAAAAGTTCTCCGAAGCTTGGATAAAGCGATTGCCAAGGGACCGAACAAAAGCTCTTACAAGTTCTTACATGCAGCAGGTGTTGACGGCCGTTGGCGTGGTCAAAAGTTATCCGAAGCTTGGATAAAGCGATTGCCAAGGGACCGAACAAATGTACGAGGTTGGGTGTGGAGCTTGGATAGGCAAAATTTATTTCCTATGCAATCTGATAATTCTAGTTATTGTAATGATAAGTAATGATCCATACTAGAATTCACAAGCCCTAGTTGCCGATCTCAAAGATATAAGTGAATTTGAAGGCAACACACACGCAAAGATAATGGCACTTGTGCAATCAAGGAATGAGCTATAAAATATAAGTGATGCACCAAAAGCTCTATTGCACAAGTCGTAGAGAGACGCTAACTTATTGCTTTGAGAAAGTAAAAAAGGGCACAAGATTGCTCACTAATTAATAAATTGCACAATATAAAAAGTAACAAACACAAATTAGGGTTTTGCTCAATGTAGTGTGACCGGCCACAATTTTCTTTTTCTTTTCCTTTTTTTTAGCCTTTTGGCTCTTTCTCTTTTCTTTCTTTTGGTGACTTTCGGCCAACACTAGTATGAACAAAGTTTTGGAATCCCTAACTTGGTGTCACAAGATAATATGATATGATAACTGAAGATTGTGCAATGTATCAAGTAGAGCAGCCCTAAGCAATATCAACAAGCTAGTCTCAAATAGGATCAAAGTGTTCACAAAGGATGAATTGGTTCCCAAAGGTAGGTGTACTGATGTTTTTCTAGGGCAGCAAACTTGTCGCCAAGATTAATGTTTGAAGATCACCGAATTTGATTGGTTGACTATGGAAGGAATTGAAGCTTATATCCTCAGCTTTCAATAGAGTGCAAGAACACAAAAATCTGAGTTCGTATGTGAAAGTTATGCTTGAAATACCAAACTGGACAGAATTGAAGAATTGAAGCTACGCGAAGGAAAGGAAAGATCAGCAACTAAAACATGGACTCTAATGGATCAAAACCTAACAAAACTCACTAAAATAATAGATTGAAACTAAAGGTTGAATTTTTGTGGAGTAGTTTTCAATTTAGGACAGAAATAAAAAAAACTAACCTAAGGCACTGATATTCTCACCGATCAACCTGGCTCTGATACCACTTGATGTAACACTGGGTGTCCCGATCTTTCGATGAGAATGATAACCTTCGATTTGGGTGGAGACGACTTTGACGATCCGACTACAACGTACAACGACGATGCGCCTTAGCAATCGCTAAACCAACTCTAGAGGGTTATTGACCTTGCCGTGGGCACGATCAACCTGATCACGAAGATCAATTCCTGCAAGCAATCGAAGAACTAGCAAGAACAAGGCAAAAGCAATCTAAAATTGCAAATTTAGATGAAGTATTGAAAAGTTGGGGTTCCGATACAAGGAGCTTGTTAGGCGGCTGTTGAGCACGTCTAAAAGACTCAAATAGTAGCAAAAGGCTAAACTATCAAATAACCAAAACCCAAGTTATTTTGGGGGACTCCCTAGCTATTTATAGGAGAAATAGGAGGCCAAAACCAGGCGTGGGCGTCCAAAACACCCCCATGGCCGAGTAGGACTCCTATTCCTAGTTTGACTCGGATTTGGAAAGATGGCCGAACTTGTTTTGCAGATTCCCGTTGACTCGTAAGGAATTTAGAGGGGGGCCAGATCCGTTGGAAAGAGGACGTCGAAACCTTTCAAACTAGTACTTATAGACCTCAAACACCCTTGTGGATCGAAAGTTATGGTCGTTTGAAGTTGGTGCTGTCCCGGAGGCCGAATCCGAGTTGAACTTGTGCACCGGAAGAATTGGCTTCATGCTTGACGTTTGGGAGTCCTTCTCCTTGGTTTCTAAGGACAATAAAATCATCACAAGGATTAAATAGCATTCCATTCATTAAATTATTTGTATGCAACTCGAGGAACGCATTCACCTGGTAATTTAATTGACGTGCGCGAGCTCGAGTAATTGGCCCTTGTATTACATTGTTGGCTTCAATTGGGTTTGTAGGCATGGCCGTATGCATGGTAGTGATGTCCTCATCAGTGCCTTTTTGATAAGCATCATAAACCCTTATTAAGAAATGTTGGGAATGGTAACTAGAGGAAGAATTTGTTGTGAAACTTTCGGTTGAATTGTGTTGGGGCTCCTCAGATAGTAAATAGTGATTATTGAAGTCTTTAATGGAAAGCGTAGTGGAGTACTAGAGATGGTTCCTTTCATGCTGAGCTGTTGTCTAAAAACCTTTGAAACTGGTTTGGTTGTTTGCCATCTCGGTTGAATGCTTTCGGTTGAGGTGTTCCTTATGTTGAGTTTCAGAGTTTCCCCAAAACTCGTAGTGGTTAGTGTCGACCTTTGGTTTTGGCGAATTTGTTTAGTTCGTGTTGTGAGTTTGAGTTTACATCCAAAAATTTTTGAGTGGATCGCGCCCTTTCGCGTTCGCACTGATTTATCTTTGAAATTAATTTTGAAAGGAAGCAGATGGTCATAAAGGGTTGTGTTGGAAACTTTTGAGTTAAGCCCTTGATGTGTAACTCTGTTTGGCTAGAGTTGGAGTCATTTGGAAAATGTGTCTGGTGTGCGGATGTTTCACAAGTCTGGATTTTTATGAATGTTTCATAAGTGAATTTGGTTAGAGAAGAGTTTTCTTTTGGGATTGAGTTTCCCTCTCTTTTGATAAAATTTATGGCAGTTGTTTGTGCAGATGTCTAACTTTGGAGTCAATGTTCTTTTCCAAAACGTTGATCTTGGTTAAAATGCGATGTTTTGCAAAGTTTAGCTATTTATCGTTGGTGGGTTCTGATTTGATGTGGTGCCTTACTGTTAATTATGTTGCCGTCATAGTCTATATGATTTAGCGCAACCGTCAGTGTTATGGGTATTTCAATCATTTGATACCGAGGAAGAAGTTATTTGGTGAATGACTATTCGGTACCGTTGTTCCATGATGAATGAATGGTGAAAAGTAAACATGACATCGTTTTTACATGTTAAATGATAAAAGAGTCGTTGAGCCAGGTCGGTGAGAAAGTCATATATGGAGATATGACTAATCCGGAGTGCTCCTGAAGAGTGTGCATTTATGTCATGAAACGAGATTTCCCTTGCTTTCTAGTATGAAAAGAAGCAATGAACAATTTCTGGTATGTTGGTTGTGATGTAGGGGATTTATGCTTCCTTTGTGATTTGGCTTGGATGTTGCCGAATTCTTTCCAAAATGGTTGTTAACGCTTTGGGTTTGAGTTGTTGTGTGTACACTTGGGCTTGATAGCTAAGTGTTTTTGTGTGAGGGCGAGACCCTCTTAAGAAAGGAACCAATTGTGGTTTGGTAAGGTTTTCGATCCTAGCTTGGGCTAGGTGTCGAACCTTAGTGGTATAAGGGTGGTTTGTGATGGAGGTTGATGATGTATGGGTTTAACCTTTACTAAGAGTAGCGATGGGTGGAAGTGAAGTTGGACGGTAGATCGGTGATAATTGCCTGCCGTGAGCGATTGTCTTCACTAGTTGTTTTTGGGTTTGAGTCTTGCACAGGAAAGGATGGAATAAAATGTTAGTATGATCGTGTATCGGAAGGGCTAGTGTGCCTTAATGAGTTATTCCCCTCGATGGAAACTTTCGGGAATGAAGAGAGGTCGTTAAAGGAATTGTGACTTCCTTTGATTATGTCATGTTGAGTTTAATGGAGTATGGTAGTCTGGGTGGTTGTGATAGAAGTATGAAGTGTTTGCCGTGAGGATTCGAGCGTTTTGGGTTGATGGAGCCCTTTGTGGTTGAAACGCAGATTCTGTTGGGGAATTGAAGTGAAGGTCGATTTGTGAGGGGTTGCCCTTAGTTGAGCTAGATCAACACTTTTTCTCTATGTGTTGGTTTTGGGAACTCGTTTGTTGTTTGTTCCGGTTTTAGTCGTTGTGTGAATGTTTTGAGCTGCAGAGAAGCCTTTTGTCCCTTGGGGACTTTGTTGTTGATTATGGCGTCCTTCGGATTCGAGGTCGAATCCTGTTGAAGGGGGGAAGAATGTGACACTACGGTATGGTGTGACATTTTAGAATGTGAAATTAGATAATAAAACCTTTCAGGTTGAGGTTTACTCGCGTTTTTGGGCCGTTTGAAGTGATGTGTCACCACGGAGTGTCGTAACCTTTTAAATGGTGCATGTTAAGGTCAAAAACTTTATGAAATATGGTATGGCAGGTTAAAACCATAAGGTATGGAGGTTAATAACGTTTCCGGACCGTTTTCGGGGTTTTGGGCCTTCCCGGGGGAGTTTGGGCCTTAAGTGGGCTTTGGTGGGATGGAGTAGGTCTCCGTAAGGGACTAGGATTGGGTGTGGGGGCTGGTAAAAGGGCTCCCCACCAGCCCTTGGGCGTTCACCCCTGCCCCTTGTGCGCCCTTCCCCCACACTTGCCCTTGCCCTAGCCGCCTCCCTCCTCCCTTGGCCGTGCGCCTCCCCCTCCCTTGCCCCTTTGCTCCCCACCTCTCCACCACCTCTCCTCCACCCCTTGCTGCCCTAGGGTGGCCACCCCACCCCTGCACCTCATGGAATCATCCCGTAGAGCGAGGAGCGTGGAGCGAGGAGCGATCCGCGAGGAGATCGATTGGAGTTTTCGTTCGTCGGGCAAAGGTATGATCATGGGGATCCTTGGAATTGATCTAGGTACTGTTATTAGGGTGTTTATCAAGTTTTTAGATCAATTGGAGGTGCTGGATTGGAGTAATTTGGGTTAGATCTAGATGTTGCCACGTTTCTGTTTTCGGGCAGATTCAGCAGTTGGGCTAGGGTTCTAGTTTTCATCGATTTAGAATCCGAGTCTGTCCGTACGGATGTTGAAGAAGTTGTAGATAATTTAATTATATTTCCGTGGACATAAAGCACGTTAAATTCCGATCAGCCGTTTGAAAGTTATGGCTGTTTTACCGAGCATGTTAAAATCTGTGACGTAATTGGAACAGATCACGGTAATCTGTAGATTAGACGACTTTAGAGTCCGAATCAGTCTTTCCATATACCTAGAGAAAGTTGGGAAATTTCCTAAGCTACGCGACGATGTTCTCGTTTAATTGATTCGGAGTCCCAGAACTCAAGTTATGATTTTTGCAATGCTGCTGTCCCGTCGGGACAGAACCTCTGTTTTTAGGTTTTGCGAGTAGTGGGCAATGTCGGGTTAGATGGGGGTTTGCGTACTGTTTTGTGGGCATGATTGTGAGTGTGTGATACCTATGTGCAGGTGGTGCGACCCCGGGAGTGCCTTCTACTTCCCGCCTTTCCGTTGCCCGTGGTTGAGGCAAGTGTGTTGTAATGAATAACGAATGTTATGTTGCTTGTTGAGACTAGATGAAAGATGGATTTCATGATATGATCAATTGCCATGCTTTAATGTTTTCCTATGATATGATGAGTATGCTATGATGCCATGTGTTAAATATACAAGTTTATGATGATGATGGCATATTTGCATACATGACATGTTACATGGCTCGGGCGGTGAGAAAGTCATAACTAGTCCGGGAAGGTCGGTGAGAAAGTTATGACTAATCCGAAAAGCCAATGAGTAAGTCCTACATCGTGATTCCATTCACCGTGGTGAACGGAAGCGAGGAGTAGGCACCCTCCATCTTCGGGATGGAAGGAGGGAGAGGGTGCACACCGACGGGTGTGTACTCAACCATACCGGTATGATTTTCCAAGGAGACATGAGCATTGCATTACATTGCATACATAATGATGATGATACTGTTAAGTGTTCATGAATGAGATGATATACATGATGGGTGATGTTATTGCCATGATATTGTTCTTGTTGTCCATTACAATATACTTGATGAGTTTCGAACTCACGCTTGTGTTTTATGTTGTTTTTAGGTACTTTGAGATCGGCATGCGGGAAAAAGGGGTCTAGCTACACTTCTACACGTAGCTTCACCATCATAGTCCATAATTAATCACTTGGAGACATGATATTAAGAGTTGTGCCTTAAACTTAATGTATGGTTTAATTTAGCACGCTAGTGATTCCTTATTTGCTTCGTTATAGTTTATGAAGTAGTTGAGCGTAGTATTTTTTTGGCGTAATTTGATGTTATGTCCATTTATGTTGATGTTATAGATGTCGTGTGCCATGTTATATCTTGCCATGATTGTGTTATTGTGTTAACTCATGGAAAAGCAAAGGAGATGCTGCCGAGATATCGGTTTTTAGCATATGTACCTTTGCTGGAATTTTTGATTAAATGTGGTATTTAGATGTTGTTTAGCTTATGTTTGGTAGCATTCGGGCATATTAAATGCCGGGGTGTTACACAAATGCTCAGCCGGCTGTAGAGTTTATTGTAGATATTGTTCTTATGTTTCGTTAGAGTACAAGAATGCGAAAATCCATCAAGCCGTTTAGAAGTTATGCCACTTTTTCTGCCGGCTGTACAGATTTGGTTTTGATGGTAGCTGAAATGTTCATCTAACGATTAGACATAGCTACAGGCCGAAATGTATTCGTTTGCTTGAGTTGGACTTTCTAATCACGAGTTATGCTGCTTTGAACCAGCTGTCCAGAAAAGAGTTTTCTGGAAGTCCAGTTTTTTTGGTTGAGGTTTGGGTGGCGTTTTAGGGGCCATTGAGGCATCCCCTGATTTGAGGGCTGTGGGGTATTAATATATTTGTCTCCTATGATCATTTTGAGTCCAAGAATATGAACTTTGAATCAACCATTTAAAAGTTATGCCCAAATTACTCTCTGCTGTACAAGTTGCGAACTAGTAGTAGATTCAATTTTGTTCGATTGATTTGGGCAAGTTGCAAGCCGAATCAGTCTTTCTATTTGCCTAGACATATCTAGGAAATTTTGTGTAGATGAATAAAATGTATTTGTTTGCTTGTTTTTCATTATTTAACCAAAAGTTACGCATTGTTGAAGTAGGCTCCCCGAAACTGCTATTTGTCTGAAATTTCAGAAATGAGGTTTTTCGGGTAGAGTACTCTTTTGAAATCTGGTAGTGATTGGGGAAGAACCAATTTGAATGGGATTGATTTATGGATAGATGGTTGTCTTACGGTCGATTAGAGTCCAAGAACATGAAATTTGGTTCAATCATTAAAAAGTTATGGAAGTTTTACCGAATTCTGTCCAAAGTGCAACTAATAAAAGATTCAATTTTGATCTGTGATTTTGATCAAGATAGAAGCAGAATTTGGATTTAAATTTGCCTAGAGATAATTAGAGCATTCTGAGTAGATGCTTAAGTTGTCTTTGTTTGCTCAATTTGGAGTTGTTTAGAAATAGTTATGCGTTGGCAAAGTGGGCTACCCAAACCAGTTTTGCAAGAAAATTCAGATTAAGTGTAAAACTTGATTTAAGGATTAAAAGTGTTGTTTTTGGTTGGGTTGGCTATAGTTGGTATGAAATCGATTTCGTAATATTTATTTCAGGGGATGTGGCTTCAACCTCGCGCCACATCGCGTTGCGAGGTTAAAAAGGCAAGTGTATCAACTAGTACGTTGCTAGGGTGTTCTTGCTAATCATGATGTTAGGAGTTGATTCTTGCTAATCCTTATGAATATGTGCATGTTGAAATGAATTTCATGAATTGAGTGGCATGAAATGAGTAAATAGGAAATGTTGGATGAGTATACATGTTATGATAGGAATGAAAGAATTGATTGCTATGTATGAATGCAATTATGTCCATGTGGACACATAGAAATGATTTTATATGCAATTCAATTGTGTTAATTGCATTTGTGCATTCATAATGGAAGAGGCGACCCATTTTGATGCGGGCCTCTGTGTTCACACGTAGTGAACACGAAAGTCCTACCTCGTAGTCCCGTTCATCGAGGTGAACGGGAACGAGATAGTGAGAGTAGGCACCTTCCACGGGATGGAAGGGACATGAGGGTGCACATCGATGGGTGTGCACTCGGCAGTACCGGTACGTGCATCGAAAAGAGCATTCATATGCATTGCATCGCATAGCATTGCTAATGTTTAGTGTGCTAATGGAAATGTGAGGTTTCGGGAACGAGTCGTGGACTCCTCCCAAAAGTTTAACGAGGTATGTTGTGAAGTAAGAAATAAGGTAAAAGGTATTGATGCAATATTATTGTACTTGTTGTTGATTTAAATGCATTACTGTTGATATTGTAATGTTTTGATGCACTTTGCTGAGTTTTCGAACTCACGCTTGTTTGTTTAATGTTTTTTTTAGGTACCCTGAGAGCAGCAGTGCCGGGATGGGAATTTAGCATGACATCACTCCCTTCATCACATTTAATTAATAGTTTGGAAGATTGTCTTGTGGTAGCTTGTTTATACTTGTGATTATTGTAATCTTCTTAAGATTGTGTTTATTATATGCTAGAAGGTTACTTTGGATGCTTAGTTGTTGCTTACATGTCATGATGGTTGATTGATGCCATGACATGTTGATTAAATTATGCTATTATGTTAATTGTGATCTTTTGCCTGCTGAGTGGATGTCCACTTAGCAGGGGAGGTCTTGTCGAATTTTTTTTACTAGTTCGGCAACCTCCTAGCATGTTTAGATAGGTTTTGGTAGCACTTTGGGCACGTGAGGTGCTGGGGTGTTACAGTTGGTATCAGAGCGGGCTTTAGGTCCGTGGAATATGAGTTTAGCAATTTACTCTAGAGTAAACTAAAATGTTGAATTGGAAAAATAGAAACATGGCATAGGTATCTACCAGTTAAAACTTGGCCTTAGGGCAATAACTCTAAAATCTGAAATTGAATCGTTAATTAATTTAAAATTTGACACACTCTGATGCACAGTAGGAAAGGGTATGGGTATCCTTGCGTTGCGCTTAAATTTTGTATTTAAGCTTTGATGTCGAATGCTAAATTTGATGATGCCTATTGCTTTGATTATGAATGATGTTTATTGTTATTATTTTGTGTAAGAGTTAAATGAGTATTGTGTTTAAGTGAGTTGTGGTGCCGAAGTGTTTCGATCACCTTCCGTTGTGGTGTGGCCATGGTTGAGGCCGTGGTGGTGGTTGTGGTGGGGTAAAACCACAACCAGATGTTTGGAGTCTCTCATAGGTCAGAGTCGTCGCCTTCTTGCGACAAGGTTTAGAAAGTGGATGGAAGTTGTGGTTCCTTTTTGCTTCATTTGTTGGAGTCAAATAACAAGGTTATTGATGAATCTTTCGGATTTCTCTTACCGTTCGTGTGATCGGTTCGGTTGGTTTTTATTGTTTTTATTGGTTGGAAACCAAGGAAAAGTGTTTGGTGATGAGTTTTACCCGTTGTTCTTCTGGCTGTTTCTGGCAAAAAGGTTTTGTTGGTTGTCGTCCGTTTTGGGGAGAAAACATTGTGTTGTGCTTGTGGTTGATGTTCTCCCCATTTAAGAAAAGTATTGAAGTTTTCTTGGTGTAAAACCCAAATCGTGTGGATTTTGGTGTTACGGTTTTACCGAAAAGATGTGGTTGATCGCTTGGTTTTTCCTTTTCGTGGAAAATTCCTTGCAATTGCCTTCCCTCGTGGAAGTTGTAGATCTTGAGAGTTGTTGAACAGTTGTTGCATGTCAGAGTTTTTGGAGTTTGAGGGTCGAATTCTTTTAAGATTTGTGGCTGGGTCATGCCGGTGTTTCTTAGTGTTGTTTTTGTCTAGAACTGTGGCTTCCGTAAGGATTGGGTACGTGACCCATGAGGATGTTCAAGATGTTAAGTCGGTAATAAGAAGATGGATTAAATTATGGTGAAGTAAATTACCGCTTCAGTTAAAGTGAAATTGTGGGTTGTATAAAGATAATCTAAATGATTGTGTTGATAGATAAAGATTAATCGAGATGATAAGTGATCTAAAGTGAGAATTGATCGATTAGTATTGTATGCAAGGTGTTATGAGTTAGGGGCGTAATTGGAAATTCGAGATTTTGTAAGTATTGGTCCCGTTTGAGAGGACCTAGAATCTTTTGTTTGGTGAATTTATGATAGCAAGGTTATGATGTAAAGTACCGTAGTATGATGGTATAGAGACATGATGATTGTTGGTTTATGTTGCTTAGGGGTCGATTAATTTGTGAATCGACAAAATAACTTAATGGATGTGTAATCAAAGAATGGGAATATATGGAGTATTGTATGAAGGGTTGAAATGGTCCTTGACACTGGGATCTGTAATTAAAATATGATTAAGCAAAGGTCATATTGAGTTGTTAGAAGTATTCATTGGTTGAATGAACTGGGGATATTGAATATGTGATTTCGGGATGGTGCGTAAGGCATTTGTTGATTATGCTGAAGTACGGGTTAAAGAGATGTGTTTTAAGCTTGGGATAGAAGATTGTATGGATGATGAGTCATATTGGTTGGTAGACCAAAAGAAGATGTTGATACGAGTCTTATGTTGAATTAACTGATAAGTTAATTGGCGCTGAAGAAGTGAGAACGTGGTTCTCCTTGCTGATTACCGTGCGATAGACTTGGATCACGGTTTGATGATAATGTGACTAGTGATGGATATGTGAATAGTAGGAAGTGATTAATCAAAGATTAGATGTTGTAACTTGTGTTCAACAGTGTTCAACTTCTTAGGATTTGATGAATAAGAAATCCTTAATGGCTGAGAGTATTGGAATACTAGATATGGTGGAATTCGAGTTGAACCTTCTTTTAAAGGTTTACGGATTCAATTGAGTGTATGATTTTTTCTGGGAGTGCTTGCCTTGTGGTTAAGGCATCCTGATTAGTGGGCAATGGAACTCCCCTTGTTCAGAGGTATTTTTGTCAATTTGCAGACTCGGCTTTGATGATTGGAAATGAGGATGAAAGAATAGTTTCTGAAGTAATTGATTAGTGGAGTCCAGAATATTGTACTTCATTGAAAATGCCAATCTTTGGTATTGGCTAAGCTGTTTAGCTTGTGTGGTGATTACGGGGTTTTATACCCAAGAGTGTTTGAGTGGATCACACTCCTTAGCGTGCAAATTAAATTGTCTTTGGAATCAATAATTAAAGTAAGCAAATAGATATATTGGGTTGTGATGCAAGCTCTTGACTTGGAAATAATTGTAACTCTTGGTTGACTAGAGTTGGATTTAATTGAGAGGCATGTACAGTGTTTGCGATTGTTTCAAAAGTTGGAACTTATGATTGTTTCATAAGTGTTATGTGGTACTTTACAAGATGTTTCATTGTGGTAAGGGCTTGATGTTTGCCTTTGTGAAAATGAGTTGCCTCATTGAAGTCTCATGCGGTGTTTCTCTTCTAATGGAGTTTTTCCGCGAGGTAAAGCTTTATGCCTTGGTTTTAATGTGTTGGATATGGATCGAGTGGTTAGAGGAAATCGAGATTTCCTTTGCTTTCTAGCATGAAAAAGCAAGAATGAGTAATTTTTGGCTTTTGGCTTTGCGATGCAAGAGAATTGAGTTTCCTTTTCTTTTTGAGAGTTATTGTGGCAGTTGTGAGAATCGGTTTTCTCTTTTCCAAAACATTGATTTTGGTTTAATTGAGATGTTGGTTTCGGTGAGCAAGTTGAGTTGTCTTTAGTTGTTGAAAGCTTCTATCGAAGAGTTGTAAGGAGTTTCTCTTTTGTTTGAGTGCTCCTCGATGTGAATTGTATCACATTGATTTGAGATTTAAGTTTTCCTTCGTGACTTGACTTAGGAAAAGAAGAAGAGGGATCATTAGATGTTGTTGAGTTCTTTCCAAAGTGAATTGTAGCGCTTTGGGGTTCAAGTTGATGAATTTGGTTCATTCGGCTAAAGAGAATTGTTATTTGTTGGCATTCTAGTTTGAGATAAGACTAGGAATGTTTATGAAATTGTTGAGTATAGTAGAGGAGTATACTCTTGGGCTTGGTTATATTTGAGTGAAAGGATGTGAGGGCGAGACCCTCTTAAGGAAAGAATCAATTGTGGTTTGGTAATGATTTATGGCCCTAGCGTGGTCTTGGTGTTGAACATTAGTGGTATAAGGGTGGTTTGTGATAGAGGTTGTTGATGTCTGGATTCAAACTTTGTTGAGAATATCGTTGGTTGTAAACAAGGTGAAGGCAATTGATATAAAGTGTTCGGTTGTGAACATTTAATTTTGGCTAGTTGTCCCTAGATGTGAGATATGTCTAGGAGAGAATAGAAAAAAAATATTGTAGTTGTGAAGTGGAAGGGAAAAGTTTGCCACAAGTGGGCTAATTCTTCCGAGAGCATTGGTTGATTTCAATTCTTGGTGAAAAAGGTTAAACAATTGGAAAAGATAAGGCTTTGTGTATTTGATTCGTTGGGGGTTCAAGTTTGGAACCCGAGACAATTAAACGGATGGTATGAATGATTGGTTGAGAGTTGGGACCATGTTTTCTAAGTATGAGGTATTATCCGATAATGCTAAAGGAAAGCTTGGTCTGAGTTATATCAGAGCATTGTTGTGATAGTGGTATGATTTGGGACTTGGACCTATAAATTAATTTGAGTAAGTCCTTGAGTGGGTGCAACTAAGAATAAAAGTTGAGAAAGTTTTTGTGAAATTCCTCGTTCAGGAAGTTCTTAGGATCTATTCTGTGAGGGTCTTGTGTTAGGCTTTGGTCTTGTGTAAGGCAATGCATTTGAGTTTTGTCCCTTGCAAATTTTATTAGAAATTGGAGTGAATGTGGAATCGTGACAAGTTGCGCTTTGTTGAGCTAAGTCAAGTCACTCTTGTCAGGAGTTGGATTTGAAAATTTGGTTTATTGTTTACTTCTGTTTAAGTCTTTGCGTGGGTGACTTGAGCCGCAAAGAAGTCTTGAGTCCCTTTGGGACTTTGTTTTCGAGTTGGTTTTCATTGAATTCGGGGTCGAATTCCTTTTAGTGGGGGAGAGTGTAATGTCCCGGAGTTCCAAGAAAGAATCTCGTCTTGGAATTTCGAGAATGTTTCATCTCGGGGTTTTGTTCCGAGTTTCTTTCAGATCTTTTCTCGGCTGAGAGAGTGGTCGATCTGCGGGTTGATCTGTGGGGGTGGTTCTCTTTCATCTGGTGTGGGAGAGATAATATAGAGCATCTATATTAATTTTTCCCCCACTTTTCCCACCTAACCCCACTCCACTCCCTCACTCCTCTCTCTCTTTTTCTCCCCCAAATCTGTTTGGAGCAAGCAGCCACTTCTCCCCCCTCTCTTTTTCGTGTGGGCAGCAGCACCAGCAGCAGCAAGGGCTCCTCCTCTTCTTCCTTGGGCAGCCATGGCCTCCCCCTTGAAGCTCCCCTCCATGGCAACCAAGCAACCGGTGCCCTCCCTGCTCCAGCCGGCCCTTTTTCCCCGAGTTGTTCCTCTTCTTCTTCATCCTCCTCCATGGGGGTAAGTAAATTTGAAGCTTGAGCTTGTTCTTGCTGTCCTAGAGAGGTATTTCCTAGTTTCTAGGTCCTCTAGGGTTGCTAGATGTGAAAATTTTGGAGGGAAACCTAGTTCTTTTGGAGGGAATGTGTTTCTGTTTTCGAGCAGAATTCAGCCCTGTTTTGTAGCTCATTTTTGATGTAGCTATAAGGGTCAAATGCTCAGCCGGCTGTAGAGTTTATTGTAGATATTGTTCTTATGTTTCGTTAGAGTACAAGAATGCGAAAATCCATCAAGCCGTTTAGAAGTTATGCCACTTTTACTGCCGGCTGTACAGATTTGGTTTTGATGGTAGCTGAAATGTTCATCTAATGATTAGACATAGCTGCAGGCCGAATGAGTTTTTCTGGTTGCCTAGAGAAGTGTAGGAAATTTCCTGTAGTTTCCAAAAATGTATTCGTTTGCTTGAGTTGGACTATCTAATCACGAGTTATGCTGCTTTGAACCTGCTGTCCAGAAAACAGTTTTCTGGAAGTCCAGTTTTTTTGGTTGAGGTTTGGGTGGCGTTTTAGGGGCCTTTGAGGCATCCCCTGATTTGAGGGCTGTGGGGTATTAATATATTGGTCTCCTATGATCATTTTGAGTCCAAGAATATGAACTTTGAATCAACCATTTAAAAGTTATGCCCAAATTACTCTCTGCTGTACAAGTTGCGAACTAGTAGTAGATTCAATTTTGTTCGATTGATTTGGGCAAGTTGCAAGCTGAATCAGTCTTTCTATTTGCCTAGACATATCTAGGAAATTTTGTGTAGATGAATAAAATGTATTTTTTTGCTTGTTTTTCATTATTTAACCAAAAGTTACGCATTGTTGAAGTAGGCTCCCCGAAACTGCTATTTGTCTGAAATATCAGAAATGAGGTTTTTCGGGTAGAGTACTCTTTTTAAATCTGGTAGTGATTGCGGAAGAACCAATTTGAATGGGATTGATTTATGGATAGATGGTTGTCTTACGGTCGATTAGAGTCCAAGAACATGAAATTTGGTTCAACCATTAAAAAGTTATGGAAGTTTTACCGAATTCTGTCCAAAGTGCAACTAATAAAAGATTCAATTTTGATCTGTGATTTTGATCAAGATAGAAGCAGAATTTGGATTTAAATTTGCCTAGAGATAATTAGAGCATTCTGAGTAGATGCTTAAATTGTCTTTGTTTGCTCAATTTGGAGTTGTTTAGAAATAGTTATGCGTTGGCAAAGTGGGCTACCCAAACCAGTTTTGCAAGAAAATTCAGATTAAGTGTAAAACTTGATTTAAGGATTAAAAGTGTTGTTTTTGGTTGGGTTGGCTATAGTTGGTATGAAATCGATTTCGTAATATTTATTTCAGGGAATGTGGCTTCAAAGGTGGCTTCAACCTCGCGCCACATCGCGTTCTTGAGGTTAAAAAGGCAAGTGTATCAACTAGTACGTTGCTAGGGTGTTCTTGCTAATCATGATGTTAGGAGTTGATTCTTGCTAATCCTTATGAATATGTGCATGTTGAAATGAATTTCATGAATTGAGTGGCATGAAATGAGTAAATAGGAAATGTTGGATGAGTATACATGTTATGATAGGAATGAAAGAATTGATTGCTATGTATGAATGCAATTATGTCCATGTGGACACATAGAAATGATTTTATATGCAATTCAATTGTGTTAATTGCATTTGTGCATTCATAATGGAAGAGGTGACCCATTTTGATGCGGGCCTCTGTGTTCACACGAAAGTCCTACCTCGTAGTCCCGTTCATCGAGGTGAACCGGAACGAGACAGTAAGAGTAGGCACCTTCCACGGGATGGAAGGGACGTGAGGGTGCACATCGACGGGTGTGCACTCGGTAGTACCGGTACATGCATCGAAAAGAGCATTCATGTGCATTGCATCGCATAGCATTGCTAATGTTTAGTGTGCTAATGGAAATGTGAGGTTTCGGGAATGAGTCGTGGACTCCTCCCAAAAGTTTAACGAGGTATGTTGTGAAGTAAGAAATAAGGTAAAAGGTATTGATGCAATATTATTGTACTTGTTGTTGATTTAAATGCATTACTGTTTATATTGTAATGTTTTGATGCACTTTGCTGAGTTTTCGAACTCACGCTTATTGTTTAATGTTTTTTTAGGTACCCTGAGAGCAACAGTGCCGGGATGGGAATTTAGCATCACATCACTCCCTTCATCACATTTAATTAATAGTTTGGAAGATTGTCTTGTGGTAGCATGTTTATACTTGTGATTATTGTAATCTTCTTAAGATTGTGTTTATTATATGCTAGAAGGTTACTTTGGATGCTTAGTTGTTGCTTACATGTCATGATGGTTGATTGATGCCATGACATGTTGATTAAATTGTGCTATTATGTTAATTGTGATCTTTTGCCTGCTGAGTGGATGTCCACTTAGCAGGTGTGATACTATGGAATGTTGAGACTTTATAATTTGTGATAATAGGTTATAAAATGTGGTAAAATGGGATAAGTTGGGGATTTTGCAACTAAAACCCTGGGATTTCACGTTTTAACGCGTTTCGGGCTGTTTCTGGGCTTCCGGGCCTCTCCGAAGTCGATTTGGGCCTTGGGGGGAATTCGTGGGCCGGAGGTGGGGCACTTGGGCCCATGTGGGAGTAGTGGGGGGCAGCACACCCTGCTGCCCTAGCCCCCACCCCTCCATTGCGCAGCCCCCATCCCCTCATCTCCCATCTCCTCCTCCCTCTAGCCCCTCCTCCTCTTCCTCCACACCCCAAGCCGCACCACCCCTCCTCCTTGCGCCTCCTCCCCCACCACCACGTGCCCTTGCTGCGTCCCCCTCGCTGCCATGCCACGCCATGGTGCTGCCCTCGCTGGTAGGAGGATCCGCGACGAGGAGAACCGGTGGCCACGTCGCGTGGGGAGAGATCGGGTGGAGTTCGCGCGAAGGAGAGCGATCGATTCGTGGTTCTTCAAGAAGGTAATGGGGGAAACCTTTGGGGATTGATTAGATGCTGTGTAGTGGTGGATTATCATGTTTTTGGATCATGGGAGGTGCTGCCATGGGGTAGATTTGTTGAAAACTAGAGTTGTATTCGCCTTCTGATCGGGCAGATTGGGAACCCGAACTAGGGCAGGCGTTTTCGCCAATTTGGGTTTGAATCTGACCGTACGGACTTTTAGGAAGTTGTAGATAATTTCCTTATCTTTCCGAGCATATAAAGAACGTTAAAATCCGCCCAGCCGTTTGGGAGATATGGCCGTTTTACCGAGCGCTGCCAAATCGGTGACGAGATTGGGACAGTTCGTGTTCAACGTTAGATTAAACTACATTAGAATCCGAATTAGTCTTTCCCTATAACTAGAAACAGTTGGGAAATTTCCTAAGCTACGCGGGGATGTACTCGTTTATTCAATTTGGAGTCCTAGAACCGAAGTTATGCCCATTGGAAGGCTGCTGTCCCGAAGGGACAGATTTGCTGTTTTCTGATTTTAGGAGTTGTGTTTAAGTCGGGTAGTGGGATTTATATGTGTGCTGTTTTGTGGACTCGATTTGAGTGTGTGGCACGTATTTGCAGGTGGTGTGCCTCCGGGAGTACCCTCTACGTCCCGCCACTCCGTCCCCCGCGGTTGAAGGCAAGTGTGTTGTGTGGATTGTATGCTATATGTGTTGCTAGTTGTGCTTCATAGTATTTGGAATAGATAACATGTTGTCTTGCCATGAATTACATGTATTGCTTGATATGAAGCCATTATGCCATGATTTAAATGTACTTATTGTTGATAAGTGGATTACATGCCATGTGATGATATGCAATACTCCTATATATGTGTACGTTGTTGTCCATTTTGCATACATGGCATATTTTCATGGCCGGCCGGTGAGATAAGTCATAACTATTCCGGGAGGGTCGGTGAGAACCGTTATGACTAGTCCGGGGCTATTCTTGAGTAAGACCTACATCGTTATTCCATCCACCGTGGTGAATGGAAGCGAGTGATACGCACCCTCCATCTTCGGGATGGAAGGGGGAAAAGGGTGCATGCCGACGGGTGTGCACTCAACCATACCGGTATGAGTTTCCAAGGAGACATGTGCATTGCATTGCATTAATGAAATATGTATATGATGATGTTTATGAGATGACGATGTGAATACTTATGAGTTGCTCACGAGATGAGTACATGGATGCTTAAAAGATGTTTGGAATGCTAACCATGTTGTGTTATGATATGCTTTTGGATATTGGTGATGATGGTTTGTTGACTTGATCTTTGTTTTTTTCCATTACAATACACTTTGCTGAGTTTTGAACTCACGCTTGTGTTTTATGTTGTTTTTAGGTACCTTGAGATCGGCATGAGGGAAAAGGGGAATAGTCACACATCTCCACGTAGTTCACGCAATTTATTCCACAATGGAATCATTTGGAGTCATGACAATAAACTTAATGTGATACCATTGATGTTTATGGTTTAGATGTGTGCTAGGATTGCCTTATTCATTTCATTTGGCTAATGATGACTTTGGGATGCTTAAAGTGGACTTATATTGCTTCCGTGTCGCTTATTATTGCTGTTTTAGATGTTTCATATTATGTCATATTCTGCTATGCTATTATGGTTACGCGAGATCATGATTAAACAAAGGAGATGCTGCCGAAATTTTCGGTTCTAGCAATTGGTCCTTTGCTGTAATTTTCTTTTATTTGTAGTATTTAGATGATACATAATCGATGTTTGGTAGCATTCAGGCATATTAGATGCCGGGGTGTTACAGTTGGTATCAGAGCGGGCTGTAGGTCCCTGGAATGTGTATTTAGTGTCATAACTATAGGTTCAACTAAAATATGAAGTGGGATAACCTAGAAACATGGCTTAGGTTTTACTTAAAATGTTGCCATAGGATAGCAACATTAAAACTTGTGTAAGTGGAATAATTAATTTAAAACTTGACACACTCTGTTGCACAGTAGGAATGGGTATGGGTACCGTTGCTTTACGCTTAAATGTTGTATTTATGCTTTGATGTTGAATGTTCCATTTGGTAATATATGTTGCTAGGTTTATGAAAGAATTGATTGTGTTGATACTTTTGAGATTATGTGGGTTGTGGTGCCGAAAGGGGTTTCGGTCACCTTCTGTTGTTTGTAGTAATGTTGGGTTTGACGGTGTGGCCGGTTAGTGCCATCACCGATGGAATTTTAACCTCCTGTTGGGAGAGTGCTTATCCTTTCTGTCGTAGATTGGGTAGTTGGTTGGTTGAATTAAAAGAAAAAGTTGTCAGTTTTGGATACTCACCGATGGTTCTTTTGGTGGTTTTGGTTTTGTCTTCTTTGGTTGAAGACAAAAGAAGAATTTCGGGTTGCGCCTCTTTTGGTTGCCTTGTCAACTTTGACGATCGATTTGTTGTTTGCCTTGTAGAGAAACTTATAGATTGATTCTTGGGTTACCATTCTCCAACTTGAAAAGAAGTTATTGAAGTTCCGATGAAAAATCTAAGTCGCATGGATTTAGGTGTCAAGGTTTTGTCGGAAAGAATGTGGTTGATCGGTTGCTTTACGGAGAAAGTTTTCAATTTATTCTTGTGTTTGTCTTTTTCCGAGGTTTAAAGAGTTATTGCGGTGTTGTGCCAGATCTTGTTGTTGGGGCCTAAGTGGTGTTTGATTGCAATGATGACTTGCTTGGGAATTCATCTTTGAAAAAAAACCGTTTGTTTCGTGAAAGTTTGAAGTTTGGGGTTATGGCCTTATCTGAAAAAAAAAATTTGGTTAATCGCCGGGTTTTCCCTCTTGCAACCATCTTCCTTCGCGGAAGTTGTTGATCTCGAGAGTTGTGGAGTAGTTGCATGTCTGCATTTGGGAATTTAAGAGTTGACTTCTCTTGTGATTTATGGTTGAGCTTTCCGGAAGGAAAGGTGTTTTGGGTGTTGTTCTTTTCTGGAGCAATTATGGTTTCCTTAAGAGTTGGGTGCGTGATTCACGCGGATGTTTAAGAAGTTAAGTGTATGACGAGAAGTTAGAGTTTTCGGATGATATGAGCTGGTGGTTCGGTTAAAGTGAATTTGTTGTTTGTTTAAAGATAAACAAAAAATATTGTGTTGATAAGAGATGATTAAACGAGACGTCAGGTGATCCAAGGTGAAAGTTGATTAGTGGTGTGTGCAAAGTGATGCGGGATATGGAATCTAATGGATGTTTGAGATTAGTTAGCATATAATGTCTCGGTTGATGAACTTGTTATAGCAAGAAGATGGTGTGAAATTCTGCCTATTGTAGCTGGTGGGTCAGTTAATATTGTGGGTCGACAATGTGACTTAAAATTACGTATAAGATTCGAGGTCAAATCCAGTTAAGGGGGGTAGAATGTGATACTATGGAATGTCGAGACTTTATAATTTGTGATAATAGGTTATAAAATGTGGTAAAATGGGATAAGTTGGGGATTTTGCAACTAAAACCCTAAGATTTCACGTTTTAACGCTGCTTTCGAGTCAAGCTTCCTCAAGCTTCCGGGCCTCTCCGAGGTCGATTTGGGCCTTGGGGGGAATTCATGGGCCGAAGGTGGGGCACTTGGGCCCATGTGGGAGTAGTTGGGGGGCAGCACACCCTGCTGCCCTAGCCCCCACCCCTCCATTGCGCAGCCCCCATCCCCTCATCTCCCATCTCCTCCTCCCTATAGCCACTCCTCTTCCTCCACACCCCAAGCCGCACCACCCCTCCTCCTTGCGCCTCCTCCCCCACCACCACGTGCCCTTGCTGCATCCCCCTCGCTACCATGCCACGCCATGGTGCTGCCCTCGCCGGTAGGAGGATCCGCGACGAGGAGAACCGGTGGCCACGTCGCGTGGGGAGAGATCGGGTGGAGTTCGCGCGAAGGAGAGCGATCGATTCGTGGTTCTTCAAGAAGGTAATGGGGGAAACCTTTGGGGATTGATTATATTCTGTGTAGTGGTGGATTATCATGTTTTTGGATCATGGGAGGTGCTGCCATGGGGTAGATTTGTTGAAAACTAGAGTTGTATTCGCGTTCTGATCGGGCAGATTGGGAACCCGAACTAGGGCAGGCGTTTTCGCCAATTTTGGGTTTGAATCTGACCGTACGGACTTTTAGGAAGTTGTAGATAATTTCCTTATCTTTCCGAGCATATAAAGAACGTTAAAATCCGCCCAGCCGTTTAGGAGATATGGCCGTTTTACCGAGCGCTGCCAAATCGGTGACGAGATTGGGACAGTTCGTGTTCAACGTTAGATTAAACAACATTAGAGTCCGAATTAGTCTTTCCCTATAACTAGAAACAGTTGGGAAATTTCCTAAGCTACGCGGGGATGTACTCGTTTATTCAATTTGGAGTCCTAGAACCGAAGTTATGCCCATTGGAAGGCTGCTGTCCCGAAGGGACAGATTTGCTGTTTTCTGATTTTAGGAGTTGTAAGCGAAGTCGGGTAGTGGGATTTATATGTGTGCTGTTTTGTGGACTCGATTTGAGTGTGTGGCACGTATTTGCAGGTGGTGTGCCTCCGGGAGTACCCTCTACGTCCCGCCACTCCGTCCCCCGCGGTTGAAGGCAAGTGTGTTGTGTGGATTGTATGCTATATGTGTTGCTAGTTGTGCTTCATAGTATTTGGAATAGATAACATGTTGTCTTGCCATGAATTACATGTATTGCTTGATATGAAGCCATTATGCCATGATTTAAATGTACTTATTGTTGATAAGTGGATTACATGCCATGTGATGATATGCAATACTCCTATATATGTGTACGTTGTTGTCCATTTTGCATACATGGCATATTTTCATGGCCGGCCGGTGAGATAAGTCATAACTATTCCGGGAGGGTCGGTGAGAACCGTTATGACTAGTCCGGGGCTATTCTTGAGTAAGACCTACATCGTTATTCCATCCACCGTGGTGAATGGAAGCGAGTGATACGCACCCTCCATCTTCGGGATGGAAGGGGGAAAAGGGTGCATGCCGACGGGTGTGCACTCAACCATACCGGTATGAGTTTCCAAGGAGACATGTGCATTGCATTGCATTAATGAAATATGTATATGATGATGTTTATGAGATGACGATGTGAATACTTATGAGTTGCTCACGAGATGAGTACATGGATGCTTAAAAGATGTTTGGAATGCTAACCATGTTGTGTTATGATATGCTTTTGGATATTGGTGATGATGGTTTGTTGACTTGATCTTTGTTTTTTTCCATTACAATACACTTTGCTGAGTTTTGAACTCACGCTTGTGTTTTATGTTGTTTTTAGGTACCTTGAGATCGGCATGAGGGAAAAGGGGAATAGTCACACATCTCCACGTAGTTCACGCAATTTATTCCACAATGGAATCATTTGGAGTCATGACAATAAACTTAATGTGATACCATTGATGTTTATGGTTTAGATGTGTGCTAGGATTGCCTTATTCATTTCATTTGGCTAATGATGACTTTGGGATGCTTAAAGTGGACTTATATTGCTTCCGTGTCGCTTATTATTGCTATTTTAGATGTTTCATATTATGTCATATTCTGCTATGCTATTATGGTTACGCGAGATCATGATTAAACAAAGGAGATGCTGCCGAAATTTTCGGTTCTAGCAATTGGTCCTTTGCTGTAATTTTCTTTTATTTGTAGTATTTAGATGATACATAATCGATGTTTGGTAGCATTCAGGCGTATTATATGCCGGGGTGTTACAGCAGGGGAGGTCTTGCCGAATTTTTTTTACTAGTTCGGCAACCTCCTAGCATGTTTAGATAGGTTTTGGTAGCACTTTGGGCACGTGAGGTGCTGGGGTGTTACAGTAATAGGTATGGACTTTACACATGGAGAAAATAATTTTGAAGAGCTAAAACTATCGACAAATCATGCTATCGTAGAGCAACTATTAGTGGAACAAATTGTTGATTTTGCTTTGCTACAAGATGATTTGCTTTCTATTTCTTGTGATAAAGAAGAGTTGTGTGATAATACTTCACTTATATCCATGACACAACTAGCGAATGGACATGTCACTTTTGTTAACACACTAGACACTTATGCTGAAAATAAACATGTCATTCACCTCACAAGCGAAAGGTAACACCCCGGCATCTAGTATGCCCTGGATGTCACCAAACATGGACTAAACAACATCTAATTACCACATCTAAAGGTAAATTACAGCAAAGGAGTACATGCAAAAACCGAAAATTTCGGCAGCATCTCCTTTGTTTTTCCATGGTACGGAGCATCAACAATAATATCACAAGTTATATCATAATGGGAAGCATCTCTAGCAACAATAACAGGTGACATAGCAACTATTTAAGTCTAGCATAATGAATTTAACCACTCCATGATCTAAAACGAAGTAAATAATATGACCAAGCACACAAATAGGTCATACTCCAAGTTCTCAATGCATTAACTTATAATCATAACTACGAATGGCAAAATTGTATATATCTTAATGAGTGAAACTGTGAAGATGTGCCACTAAGCCCCTTTCCCGCATGTCGGTTTCATGGTACCTAAAAACAACATAAAACACAAGCGTGAGTTCATCACTCAACAAGTATATCGCAATAGGTCATAAAGAATAAATCAAGGCCAACAACAATACATACCATACTTTAACATCATGAACAAATCATAATTTCATCCACAACATCATAGCCATGACAAAGCACATTGTTCACAACTCATTTTCCTCATCATGTATCAATGCAATGCGATGCACATGTCTCCTGGAAGCATATACCGGTATTGCTGAGTGCACACCTGTCGGCTTGCACCCTCTTCCCCCTTCCATCCCGTAGATGGAGGGTGCCTACGCATCGCTTCCACTCACCACGTGGGTGGAATCACGAGGTAGGTCTTACAACCATGGCGCTCCGAATTAGTCATAACTTTCTCACCGACCTCCCCGGACTAGTTATGACGTTCTCACCGACCGGGCCAGCTTTCATGCCCATGTATGCAACATATGCCATAAACATAAACAACTTGCATCAAACTGAACTAAACATGGCATAGCATCATAATAGTCCATTTTCATCATAACATTGGCAAGTACTGATCATAGCAAGTTATCACAACATGTAAGCAATTTGCATCTAGTCACAATTAGCAACATACATTACACTACCCATTACAATACACTTGCCTTAACCTCGGGCGACGGATTGGCGAGAGGTTGAGGGCACTCCCGGGGTCACACCACCTGCACAAACATACCACGCACTCAAAACGTGCCCCCAAAACCGTATGCAAAAGCTCGTCTACCCCGACTTCACAAACTACTCCCAAAACCTATAACAGAGAATCTGTCCCTCCCGGACAGCAGACTTCAAACTATCATATCTTGAGTTCTAGGACTCCGAATCGATTAAATGAGTACATCATGTCATGATGGTTGATTGATTCCATGACATGTTGAAATTATTATTGCTACATTGATAATTGTGATCTCTTTTGCCTGCTGAGTGGATGTCCACTTAGTAGGGGAGGTCTTGCGAAAAATTTTTAGTGAAAATTAGATAGGCTTTGGTAGCACATCGGGCACGTGAGGTGCCGGGGTGTTACAACAATAGGAACAATTCAATCATTTATCTCATAGACATAGCAACATGCCTTATCAAAGGAAGCATTCAACATCATAGCTTAAATACAACATTTAAGCGTAAAGAAACGATACACATACCCTTTCCTACTGTGCATCCATTGTGGTCAAATTTTAGATTTGTTATACCACTTTTGCAAGTTTTAATGTTGCTATCCTATGACAAAATTTTAGTTAAAACCTAGGCCATGTTTCTAAGTTATTCCACATCACATTTTAGTTGTACCCTATAGCATGACACTAAAAATACACATTCCAAGGACCTACAACCTGCTCTGATACCAACTGTAACACCCCGGCATTTAATATGCCCGAATGCTACCAAACATAGACTAAGCAACCTCTAAATACCACAATTACAAGTAAATTACAGCAAAGGAACAATGCTAATACCGAAAATTTCGGCAGCATCTCCTTTGTTTTTTCACGAATTGAAGCAATAATAATAATAACATGTCAATATTGCATAATGAACGATAGCAATAACATGATCAAACGGACAAACAGCCACCATACCTCTAAGGTTATAAATTCTATCCATGACATGTCAAATAAGGACTAATCATTTACTCATAATGACCAACGAATCATCGAAACCACAGTTTAGCTCAATGAATTAACCATAACCATAAGGGAAGGAACATGTCATTGTTAAATGTGTGATGCTAAGTGATGACGTGTGACTATCTCCCTTTCCCGCATGTCGGATTCATGGTACCTAAAAGAAAACAACATAAACACAAGCGTGAGTTCATCACTCAGCAAGTATATTGCAATGGTACAAACATAAACAATTACATGGCTTCAACAACTCACATCATGTATCATCTCATTCAGGATCACATATCCTTTTCATCATCATTATGAATGCAATGCAATGCGATGCTCATGTCTCCTTGGAAAATCATACCGGTATGGTTGAGTACACACCCGTCGGTGTGCACCCTCTCCCCCCTTCCATCCCGAAGATGGAGGGTGCCTACTCCTCGCTTCCGTTCACCGCGGTGAATGGAATCACGATGTAGGACTTACTCATTGGCTCTCTGGATTAGTCATAACTTTCTCACCGACCTTCCCGGACTAGTTATGACTTTCTCACCGCCCGGGCCAGGTAATCATGCGATGTATGCAATCATGCCAACCACGGGCGACGGATTGGCGAGAAGTAGTAGGCCCTCCCGAGGTCACACCACCTGCACATAGGGACCACACACTCACAATCAAGCCCACAAAACAGTACGCAAACCCTCATCTACCCTGACATTGCCAACTACTCGCAAAACCCGAAAACAGCGGTTCTGTCCCGCCGGGACAGCAGCCTTCCAAAAGGCATAACTTGAGTTCTGGGACTCCGAATCAATTAAACGAGTACATACTCGCATAGCTTAGGAAATTTCCCAACTTTTTCTAGTTATAGGGAAAGACTGATTCGGATTCTAAAGTTGTTTAATCTACAAAATACCGTGATCTATTCCAATCACGTCACAGATTTTAACATGCTCGGTAAAACAGCCATAACCTTCAAACTGCTGATCAGAATTTAACGTTCTTTATATCCACGGAAAGATAATTAAATTACCTATAACTTCTTCGACATCAATATGACCAGATTCCAAATCTAAATTGACGAAAAACTGAACCCTATGTCGACTGCTCATGCTGTCCCAAAACAGAAACGTGGCAACATCTAGATCTAATCCAATCTACTCAATTCCAACACCACCGATTGATCTAAAAACTTGATAAACACCCTTATAACAGTACCTAGATAAATTCCAAGGATTCCCATGGTCATACCTTTGCCCAACGCACGAAATCTGAATGGGTCTCCTCCCTGTTCGCTCCTGGCTCCTGGCTCCTCGCTCCTCGCTCCAACGGATGGATCCACGAGGTGCAAGGGTGTGGAGGCCACCCTAGGGCAGAAAGGGGGTGGAGGAGAGGTGGTGGAGGGGTGGGAAGCAAAGGGGCAAGGGCAAGGGGGCGCACGGCCAAGTGGGGGAGGGAGAGAGGGGAGGTGGCGGCTAGGGCTCAAGGGGGGAGGAGTGGGGGCGCCCAAGGGGAGGTGGGGGCGCAAGAAGGGCAGGGGAGCCCCTAATAACCAGCCCAACTAGGAATCCTAGTCCTAAATGGACTCCTACTCCATCCCACCAAAGCTCACAACCCCCTCTTTAGGCCCAAACTCCCCCGGGAAGGCCCAAAACCCCGGAAACGGCCCGGAAATGCTATTAACCTCCATACCCTATGGTTTTAATCTTAAATACCATATTTCATAAAGTTTTTGACCTTAACATTCACATTAAATAATCTCACTCCATTCCGTAGTGTCACAGCGAGTGACCGTAACAAAGCCTTTCTAAAGCTACAGCCAGGTCTGTCCCATTCCAGACTTGTGGTTGTATGTTAGACTCAGTTCAAATTCTTGCAAGGTGAAGTCCTTAGGGTGACCAAGGCAAGACTACCCAAGAACTCACAAATAACCAAGTTAATAAAACCAAATGCGACCTCCCAAGTGCCACACCTGGCCCACCATAAACAATCTTGCCACTTGCCCAAGTCTAAACCATTTTATCACCCCTGTTGATTACCATGCACCATGTGCCATCAACATCATCAATAACACATGTCACATCTTTCATAAACACATTCCATATCTCATTAAGTCAAGATTAACATTTAATATTCTGAAATGATGTCATTGACACGTTCCAAGGCTAAGCAACCTACGATCTATTTAACCCATGTTAGCAAATTATTAATGTCCAACTAATATTCGATAATCTAGGATGATAAATGATTCATGGCGTACAATTATTCTAGACAAAGTGGCATACAACAAATAGGTTGAATAGCTATTCCCAGAATTATCTGAAAGCATTTTTAATTGAACTAGCATGCAATAATTTAAATAACCATAGTTTAAAAAAGTGGGATCAATATGGTCAAAGCATAACTTTCCTTGGAAAAGGTCATGTTCCTGGTCTTGGATTTTGTCCTGGGTCAAAACCACTCCTTTGAAGCCTTCGGGCAATTCAACGTCTACACGTAACGGATAAATAAGTAACAAATAAATAAAAACAAATAACAACTCAAGTCCAAAAATTAAATAAAATTCACCATTAAATAGATCTCAATTTTACAAAATTTTAGAAACTGCAATCGCCTCAATCGGAGTTAAAACGCAAAAGTTATAGCCGTCTGAAATTTGAAAATCAATTAAAAAGAATAAAATGAATTATTTCATTTATTTTTCTATTAAAAAATCAAAATTATGACGTCAGCTGACGTCAGCACCGAATTTGAATTTCAGCCTAATTATTTTTCTAAAGGAAAATCGATTTATGATGTCACGCTTGCGTCATCCGGTCCATGGACTCGGTCCACGGCCGGCTCGCGTCCACGGTGGACTCGGTCCACCGGACCACGTGTCACTGATAGGTGGGTCCTGCTCGGGATGACATCATGCTGACGTCAGAACAGCACTGTCCGACTCGGCTGACAAGTGGGCCCCACCGATGACATCATTGCTGACGTCACGCACACGTGGGCACGGTCACTAACAGGAGGGCCCGATGCTGACGTCAGCGACGACCGGGAGCTGGCCCTCGCCGCTTCGGTTCCCACACGTACGTGGCACGCGGTGATTGGTTTAGCTATGGTGCGATCGAATCCATTCAACTCAAAAATCAACAGTCGAGATTCGACTAGTCTAAACTACGCGAATTGATTTGATCCGCATGATCCAAATCGGACGGCCTGGATCAAATCGGGTTATTCCGCAGTGACGAGCTACATGGACAAATCCGGTTCTTGCCACGTGGAAGCATTTAGACCGCACGTTACGGATTGAGCAGCTACGATTAAATCTAGTGCTAACACGCGAATCCAATCTAACCGTACGATCTAGATCTAACGGCTGAGATCTACTCTGGTTATGCAACAGTTCAAATCTATGTGGATCAATCTAAACCTCACATCTACGGTCCAACGGTTGGAAATAGATCTACACGGTACTGCTAGATCTAATCTAAACTGTACAATCTACATCTAACGGACTAGATCTAATCTGGAGATTGCACTGAACGGCGACATGGACGAACCTAGGCGGTTGGATCTTGATCGGACGGTTGACGGTGCTCGCAAGGCACTGACGAGGGCATGACAAGGTTGGTTAGCCGGAGACGAAGACGATGACCACTCCAACGGCGCCCCACACTTCTTCCAACGAGGTGAGTGATGCGCCCAGATTCGCCTTGCTCCCGGGAGTTCAAATCTGGCCTCGCCCCCAATGGAGCAGTTGTAACACCCCAGCTTCTACTAAGCCCAGAATGTCACCAACATAGACCATACAACAATTAATACCATGATTAAATGGGAAATTTCAGCAGCATCTCCTTTGTTTTAGCATAAATTTGAACATCACAATATCATATCAATATATCTATCAATCGAGATATCAATATGCATCGACAACAATAGATGAGCATCAACTAGAATAACAGCAAGCAATGATAATCATGGAATAAGCATCAACTAAGACGAGGATGATAAAACAAATCGCTCCAAAGACCCACATGACACACATGAGGGAAACCAACACACATAATATCCATACACCAAAATCCACATAACTTATTGCCATGTTTCCATAGAAATGGGTGAATTATCTAGATTATGAGTGCTACGTGAGGAAGTGTAGCAATTTCCCTTCCCGCACGCCGATTTCATTGCACCTAAATAAACAAACAATATAAAACACAAGCGTGAGTTCATCACTCAGCAAAGTGTAATGTAATGAAAAATAGGGTGCAAGACAACAAACCATCATCCCAGTCTCCACAGTTATATCACAACACATCATATTTAACATTATATTCATCCTTTAAAACAACATGATAATCATCTCATGAGCATCTCATGAGTACTCTCATCATCATCTCATAAACATTTTCATTTAGGTATATCATTCATGCAATGCAATGCACATGTCTCCTGGAATTCTCATACCGGTATGGTTGAGTGCACACCTGTCGGCATGCACCCTTTCCCCCCCTTCCATCCCGAAGATGGAGGGTGCCTATCACTCGCTTCCATTCACCTCGGTGATGGAATCATGATGTAGGACTTACTCAAAAGAATAGCCCCGGACTAGTCATAACTGTTCTCACCGACCCTACCGGAATAGTTATGACTTATCTCACCGGTCGGCCATGAAAATATGCCATGTATGCACAATGGACAGCAACGTACTTAAATACATCTTGCATATTGTCTCATGGCATCACACATCAAGATAGCTCAAAACACATACCAACGGCAACCTTCTCAAGCATGGCATGAGGACATCATAACAACAGCAAGCATTTAAATCATGGCATGAGGACATCATATCGATGATAACATACAAAGCATGGCATAAGTACTCAACATAAATTCCATTGCATCTCATCATCAAACACCCTACAACTCTCTACTCATTCCATTACACTTGCCTCAACCGCGGGGGACGGAGTGGCGGGACGTAGAGGGTACTCCCGGAGGCACACCACCTGCAAATACATGCCACACACTCAAATCGAGTCCACAAAACAGCACACATATAAATCCCACTACCCGACTTCGCTTACAACTCCTAAAATCAGAAAACAGCAAATCTGTCCCTTCGGGACAGCAGCCTTCCAATGGGCATAACTTTGGTTCTAGGACTCCAAATTGAATAAACGAGTACATCCCCGCGTAGCTTAGGAAATTTCCCAACTTTTTCTAGTTATAGGGAAAGACTAATTCGGAATCTAATGTTGTTTAATCTAACGTTGAACACGAACTGTCCCAGTCTCGTCACAGATTTGACAGCGCTCGGTAAAACGGCCATATCTCCCAAACGGCTAGGTGGATTTTAATGTTCTTTATATGCACAGAAAGATAAGGAAATTATCTACAACTTCCTAAAAGTCCGTACGGTCAGATTCAAATTCGAAATTGGCGAAAACGCCTGCCCTAGTTCGGGTTCCCAATCTGCCCGAACCAAAACATGAGTACAACTCTAGTTTTTCATCAATTCTACCCCATGGCAGCACCTCCCTTGATCTAAAAACATGGTAATCCCCCTCTACAGAAGCAAGAGATCTACCCCACAGGATCCCCCCATTACCTTCTTGACGATCCACGAATCAACCGCTTCTCTTCGCGCGATCTCCACCCGATCTCTTCTTCCCACCGGATCTCCTCGTCGCGGATCCTCCCACCGGTGAAGGCAGCACCGTGGCAAGGCGTGGCAGCGAGGGGGACGCAGCAAGGGCACGTGGTGGTGGGGGAGGAGGCGCAAGGAGGAGGGGTGGTGCGGCTTGGGGGTGTGGAGGAAGAGGAGGAGGGGCTAGAGAGGGAGGAGGAGATGGGGAAAGGGGGCTGCGCATGGGGGTGGGGAGAGCTAGGGCAGCAGGGTTTTTTGCCCCCCCCTCACCCCCACATGGGCCAATGGAGTCCCACCATCCGGCCCAGGAAGTTTCCCTCATGCCCAACACTTCCCCGGAGCGGCCCAAACGCCCGAAAACGGCCCGAAACGCGTTAAAACGTGAAAGCTCTGGGTTTTAGTTGCAAAATCCCCAACTTAACCCAATTTACCACATTTTATAACCTATTATCACAAATTATAAAGTCTCGACATTCCGTAGTATCACATTCTACCCCCCTTAACTGGATTCAACCTCGAATCTTACACGTCAACTCTAAAACCATGCCCACTAGGGACTCATCTTCTTTGCGAACTCAACACACCCACGCAAAGACTCAAACAGTAGCAACGACAACTCAATTCTCCAAATCCATCTATTAACAAGAGTGACTTGACTTAGCTTAGCTAAGCACAACTTGACATGATTCCTCATTTACTTCAATCTCTATCATGATTCATAAACTCAGAATGACACAATCATCATGAAACACATCCCTTCTTCACCATTAGTATTAAAACGGTCAACCGAGGTTCCAAACTTGAACCTCAAAGCTCCACAAATCACTTTGGAAAGAACCCTGATAACATTGAAAGACCACCCTTTTGCTTTTCCTAAGTCAAGCCGCAAAGGAAAACTCAAATCTCCAATCAACGCGATACAATTCGCATCGGGGAGCTCTCAAACAAATAAAGACTCCACACAATTCTCTTGACGGAAGTTCTCAACAACTAAAGACAACTCGACTTGCTTTCACCACAGCCAAACTTTTCATTTTAACCAAAATCAACATCTTGGAAGAGAACTGCCACAAAAACTCTCGAAGAGAAAGGGAAACTCAAATCCCTTGCATAACATAACCAAAATACCAGCATTTATCCATTCATTCCTTTTCATGCTAGAGAGCAATGGAAATCTCGATTCATAACACGAATGCGAATTCTTCAAGAGAACTCCGGATTAGTCATATATCTCTATATGACTTCCTCATCGTCCTGGCTCAACAACTCTTTTATGCTTATAAAAACGATGTCATGAATCTTTTTCACCATTTATTAGTCATGAAACCACGATACCCATTAACCATTCACAAAGAGACTTCATTCTCTTTGTCACATGATTGACACCCAACAACATCGATGGTTGCTCAAATTCGCATAAACTACGACGGCGTTAACCGAAAAAATACCATATCACATCACAACCCAACAACCACTGCACGCAATGCGTGCAAAACATCGCATTTTAACCAAAGCCAATAACAGAAGATAACATCAACTCTCAACTCAAACATCTACGCCTAATAACCGCTACCAATTCTCTTAAAGAGAAAGGAAACACATTCCCAGCAGGGAACACCTTACCAACAAAATCACTTATGAAATAATCGTAAGATTCACCTTTTTGAAACGCTCGCAAACACAACACACGTTTCCCAAATAAATCCAACTCTAGTCACGAAAGAATTACAATTTAAGCGCTTAACTCCAGGGTTACCAAAGATAAATCAGTTGAATGCTAAAGAGAGCATCCCACTCCAACGCTTTGGGTGTTAATCCATACTCATAGCATAGACTAAACAGATTAGCCCAAATCCAAAGATTGGCATGGTTCAAAACCACACCACATTTGGAACCCATAAGCCGGTTACTTCAAATACTACTCTTTCATCCATATTTCCAATCATCGGAGTCAAGTTTGTAACTTGACAAAATGCCACTTAATCGGGGAAGATTTTATTGTACACTAATCAAGACGCCTAAACAAAGAGGCAGGCACTCCTAGAAAATTTATACATTCATTTGAATCCATAAACCTTCAAAAGAAAGTTCGACTCAAATCCCACCATTACTCGCATTCCAATACTCTTAGCCAATACGGATGTCATAATCACCCAAAACCCGAGAAATCCAACACTGTTGCACACAAGCTACAACATCTGCTCTTAATAAAATAACTTTTCACTGTTCATATAACCACAATTGATTATATTACCAACGAACCATAGACCATATCTACCGTATGACAATCAACAAGGAGAACCACGTTCTCACAACTCCAAAGACAATTATCTTATCAGTTAATCCAACATAAGACGCATATCAACAACTTCTTTTGGTCTACTAACCATGACGAACCATTATTCATGCAACTTATTATCCCAAGCGTAGCACACATCTCTTTACAATTATTCCGGCGTAATCAACAATTACCCTGGGTATAATCCCTAAGTCACATATTCCATATCACCTGTTCATTCCACCAATAATTAATACTAACAACGCGACACGATCTCCACTAGACATCCCTCATAAATACGGATCCTGCATGCACATCTGTCAAGAATAATTCAACCTTTCCTACAATCATTCCATATATCCTCATTAATTGATTACACGTATTTTAAGTCATATTGTCGACCCATAATATTAACTGACCCACCAGCTACAATAGGCAAAATTTCACACCATCTTCTTGCTATAACAAGTTCATCAACCGAGACATTATATGCTAACTAATCTCAAACATCCATTAGATTCCATAACCCGCATCACTTTGCACACACCACTAATCAACTTTCACCTTGGATCACCTGACGTCTCGTTTAATCATCTCTTATCAACACAATATTTTAGTTTATCTTTAAACAAACAACAAATTCACTTTAACCGAACCACCAGCTCATATCATCCGAAAACTCTAACTTCTCGTCATACACTTAACTTCTTAAACATCCGCGTGAATCACGCACCCAACTCTTAAGGAAACCATAATTGCTCCAGAAAAGAACAACAGCCAAAACACCTTTCCTTCCGGAAAGCTCAACCATAAATCACAAGAGAAGTCAACTCTTAAATTCCCAAATGCAGACACGCAACTACTCCACAACTCTCGAGATCAACAACTTCCGCGAAGGAAGATGGTTGCAAGAGGGAAAACCAAGCGATTAACCAAATCCCTTTTTTTCAGATAAGGCCATAACCCAAACTTCAAACTTTCACGAAACAAACA
Organism: Rhipidocladum racemiflorum; assembly: GCA_036346355.1. Classification (NCBI taxonomy): domain Eukaryota; kingdom Viridiplantae; phylum Streptophyta; class Magnoliopsida; order Poales; family Poaceae; genus Rhipidocladum; species Rhipidocladum racemiflorum. Next base: position 51,597,076 of record CM070577.1, on the reverse strand, counting down.
GTTTGTCAAAGATGAATTCCCAAGCACGTCATCATTGCGATCAAACACCACTTAGGCCCCGACAACAAGGTCTGGCACAACACCGCAATAACTCTTTTAAACCTCGGAGAAAGACAAACACAAAAATAAATTGAAAACTTTCTTCGTAAAGCAACCGATCAACCACATCCTTTCCGACAAAACCTTGACACCTAAATCCATGCGACTTAGGTTTTTTTTATCGAAACTTCAATAACTTCTTTTCAAATTGGAGAATGGTAACCCAAGAATCAATCTATAAGTTTCTCTATAAGGCAAACAACAAGTCGGGCGTCAAAGTTGGCAAGGCGACCAAAAGAGGCGCAACCCTAAATTCTTCTTTTGTCTTCAACCAAAGAAGACAAAACCAAAACCACCAAAAGAACTATCGGTGAGCATCCAAAACCGAACACTTTTTCTTTTATTTCAACCAACCAAAAACCAACCAAAACCGTTCGTCAAAACGGCAAAGGAAATTCGGAGGGTCAATCCACAACTCTACTACTCGACTCCAACCAACTACCCAATCTACGACATAAAGGATAAGCACTCTCCCAACAGGAGGTTAAAAGTCCATCGGTGATGGCACTAACCGCCACACCACAAACCCAACATTACTACAAACAATGTAAGGTGACCGAAACCCTTTCGCACCACAACCCACATAATCTCAAATGTATCAACACAATCAATTCTTTCATAAACATAGCAACATATATTACCAAATGTAACATTCAACACCAAAGCTTAAATACAACATTTAAGCGTAAAGCAACGGTACCCATACCCATTCCTATCAGGCAACAGAGTGTGTCAAGTTTTAAATTAATTATTCCACTTACACAAGTTTTAATGTTGCTATCCTATGGCAAAGTTTTAAGTAAAACCTAAGCCATGTTTCTAGGTTATCCCACTTCATATTTTAGTTGAACCTATAGTATGACACTAAATACACATTCCAGGGACCTACAGCCCGCTCTGATACCAACTGTAACACCCCAGCTTCTACTAAGCCCAGAATGTCACCAACATAGACCATACAACAATTAATACCATGATTAAATGGGAAATTTCAGCAGCATCTCCTTTGTTTTAGCATAAATTTGAACATCACAATATCATATCAATATATCTATCAATCGAGATATCAATATGCATCGACAACAATAGATGAGCATCAACTAGAATAACAGCAAGCAATGATAATCATGGAATAAGCATCAACTAAGACGAGGATGATAAAACAAATCGCTCCAAAGACCCACATGACACACATGAGGGAAACCAACACACATAATATCCATACACCAAAATCCACATAACTTATTGCCATGTTTCCATAGAAATGGGTGAATTATCTAGATTATGAGTGCTACGTGAGGAAGTGTAGCTAATTTCCCTTCCCGCGCGATTTCATTGTACCTAAATAAACAAACAATATAAAACACAAGCGTGAGTTCATCACTCAAAGAAAGTGTAATGTAATGAAAAGCAGGTGCAAGACAACAAACCATCATCCCAGCCTCCACGCTTATATCACAACACATCATATTTAACATTATATTCATCCTTTAAAATAACATGATAATCATCTCATGAGCATCTCATGAGTACTCTCATCATCATCTCATAAACATTTTCATTTAGGTATATCATTCATGCAATGCAATGCACATGTCTCTTGGAATTCTCATACCGGTATGGTTGAGTGCACACCCGTCGGCATGCACCCTTTCCCCCCCTTCCATCCCGAAGATGGAGGGTGCCTATCACTCGCTTCCATTCACCTCGGTGATGGAATCATGATGTAGGACTTACTCAAAAGAATAGCCCCGGACTAGTCATAACTGTTCTCACCGACCCTACCGGAATAGTTATGACTTATCTCACCGGCCGGCCATGAAAATATGCCATGTATGCACAATGGACAGCAACATTTAAATACATCTTGCATATTGTCTCATGGCATCACATCAAGATAGCTCAAAACACATACCAACGGCAACCTTCTCAAGCATGGCATGAGGACATCATAACAACAGCAAGCATTTAAATCATGGCATGAGGACATCATATCGATGATAACATATAAAGCATGGCATAAGTACTCAACATAAATTCCATTGCATCTCATCATCAAACACCCTACAACTCTCTACTCATTCCATTACACTTGCCTCAACCGCGGGGACGGAGTGGCGGGACGTAGAGGGTACTCCGAGGCACACCACCTGCAAATACGTGCCACACACTCAAATCGAGTCCACAAAATAGCACACATATAAATCCCACTACCCGACTTCGCACAACTCCTAAAATCGAAAAACAAGAATCTGTCCCTTCGGGACAGCAGCCTTCCAATGGGCATAACTTTGGTTCTAGGACTCCAAATTGAATAAACGATTCCCCGCGTAGCTTAGGAAATTTCCCAACTTTTTCTAGTTATAGGGAAAGACTAATTCGGAATCTAATGTTGTTTAATCTAACGTTGAACACGAACTGTCCCAATCTCGTCACAAATTTGACAGCGCTCGGTAAAACGGCCATATCTCCCAAACGGCTGGGCGGATTTTAACGTTCTTTATATGCACGGAAAGATAAGGAAATTATCTACAACTTCCTAAAAGTCCGTATGGTCAGATTCAAATTCGAAATTGGCGAAAACGCCTGCCCTAGTTCGGGTTCCCAATATGCCCGAACCAAAACGTGAGTACAACTCTAGTTTTTCATCAATTCTACCCCATGGCAGCACCTCCCTTGATCTAAAAACATGGTAATCCCCCTCTATAGCAGCAAGAGATCTACCCCACAGGATCCCCCCATTACCTTCTTGACGATACACGAATCAACCGCTTCTCTTCGCGCGATCTCCACCCGATCTCTTCTTCCCACCGGATCTCCTCGTCGCGGATCCTCCCACCGGTGAAGGCAGCACCGTGGCAAGGCGTGGCAGCGAGGGGGACGCAGCAAGGGCACGTGGTGGTGGGGGAGGAGGCGCAAGGAGGAGGGGTGGTGCGGCTTGGGGGTGTGGAGGAAGAGGAGGAGGGGCTAGAGAGGGAGGAGGAGATGGGGAAAGGGGGCTGCGCATGGGGGTGGGGAGAGCTAGGGCAGCAGGGTTTTTTGCCCCCCCCTCACCCCCACATGGGCCAATGGAGTCCCACCATCCGGCCCAGGAAGTTTCCCTCAAGCCCAACACCTCCCTGGAGCGGCCCAAACGCCCGAAAACGGCCCGAAACGCGTTAAAACGTGAAATCTCAAGGTTTTAGTTGCAAAATCCCCAACTTAACCCATTTTACCACATTTTATAACCTATTATCACAAATTATAAAGTCTCGACATTCCGTAGTATCACATTCTACCCCCCTTAACTGGATTCGACCTCGAATCTTACACGTCAACTCTAAAACCATGCCCACTAGGGACTCATCTTCTTTGCGAACTCAACACACCCACGCAAAGACTCAAACAGTAGCAACGTAACTCAATTCTCCAAATCCATCTATTAACAACAGTGACTTGACTTAGCTTAGCTAAGCACAACTTGACATGATTCCTCATTTACTTCAATCTCTATCATGATTCATAAACTCAGAATGACACAATCATCATGAAACACATCCCTTTTTCACCATTAGTATTAAAACAGTCAACCGAGGTTCCAAACTTGAACCTCAAAGCGCCACAAATCACTTTGGAAAGAACCGTGATAACATTGAAAGACCACCCTTTTGCTTTTCCTAAGTCAAGCTGCAAAGGAAAACTCAAATCTCCAATCAATGCGATACAATTCGCATGGGGGAGCACTCAAACAAATAAAGACTCCACACAATTCTCTTGACGGAAGTTCTCAACAACTAAAGACAACTCGACTTGCTTTCACCACATCCAAACTTTTCATTTTAACCAAAATCAACATCTTGGAAGAGAACTGCCACAAAAACTCTCGAAAAGAAAGGGAAACTCAAATCCCTTGCATAACATAACCAAAATACCAACATTTATCCATTCATTCCTTTTCATGCTAGAGAGCAATGGAAATCTCGATTCATAACACGAATGCGAATTCTTCAAGAGAACTCCGGATTAGTCATATATCTCTATATGACTTCCTCACCGTCCTGGCTCAATAACTCTTTTATGCTTATAAAAACGATGTCATGAATCTTTTTCACCATTTATTAGTCATGAAACCACGATACCCATTAACCATTCACAAAGAGACTTCATTCTCTTTGTCACATGATTGACACCCAACAACATCGATGGTTGCTCAAATTCGCATAAACTACGACGGCGTTAACCGAAAAAATACCATATCGCATCACAACCCAACAACCACTGCACGCAATGCGTGCAAAACATCGCATTTTAACCAAAGCCAATAACAGAAGATAACATCAACTCTCAACTCAAACATCTACGCCTAATAACCGCTACCAATTCTTTTAGAGAGAAAGGAAACACATTCCCAGCAGGGAACACCTTACCAACAAAATCACTTATGAAACAATCGTAAGATTCACCTTTTTGAAACGCTCGCAAACACCACACACGTTTCCCAAATAAATCCAACTCTAGTCACGAAAGAATTACAATTTAAGCGCTTAACTCCTGTGGTTACCAAAGATAAATCAGTTGAACGCTAAAGAGAGCGTCCCACTCCAACGCTTTGGGTGTTAATCCATACTCATAGCATAGACTAAACAGATTAGCCCAAATCCAAAGATTGGCATGGTTCAAAACCACACCACATTTGGAACCCATAAGCCGGTTACTTCAAATACTACTCTTTCATCCATATTTCCAATCATCGGAGTCAAGTTTGTAACTTGACAAAATGCCACTTAATCGGGGAAGATTTTATTGCACACTAATCAAGACGCCTAAACAAAGAGGCAGGCACTCCTAGAAAATTTATACATTCATTTGAATCCATAAACCTTCAAAAGAAAGTTCGACTCAAATCCCACCATTACTCGCATTCCAATACTCTTAGCCAATACGGATGTCATAATCACCCAAAACCCGAGAAATCCAACAAATTTGCACACAAACAACAACATCTGCTCTTAATAAAATCACTTTTCACTGTTCATATAACCACAATTGATTATATTACCAACGAACCATAGACCATATCTACCGTATGACAATCAACAAGGAGAACCACATTCTCACAACTCCAGCACAATTATCTTATCAGTTAATCCAACATAAGACGCATATCAACAACTTCTTTTGGTCTACTAACCATGACGAACCATTATTCATGCAACTTATTATCCCAAGCGTAGCACACATCTCTTTACAATTATTCCGGCGTAATCAACAATTACCCTGGGTATAATCCCTAAGTCACATATTCCATATCATCTGTTCATTCCACCAATAATTAATACTAACCACGCGACACGATCTCCACTAGACATCCCTCATATATACGGATCCCAGACAGACATCTGTCAAGAATAATTCAACCTTTCCTACAATCATTCCATATATCCTCATTAATTGATTACACGTATTTTAAGTCATATTGTCGACCCACAATATTAACTGACCCACCAGCTTCCGTGCAAATCATGAATCCCTAACGGACGCGGCGGTGACACGGCGGAGTAGTCCGAGTTGGAGACGAACACGGTGAGCCGTACACGTGGCACGATCGACGGCCCAGATTTGATCCGATGCAGCTCGATCCAAGCCAGTCATCTCAGGGCGGCGTGGCACTATCGTGGCCCTCCAACGTGATGCCGATCCAACGGCTCACCTCGCGCGCGCACGTGGATGAATGCTGGCCGTTGGATCTCGATCCAACGGTCAGCGCGCTAGGGTTAGGTTTGGGTCGGGTTGGTTTAGCGATTTACGGGTCGGGTATGGGCGGCGCGGTTGGACCCTCTATAGTTTTGACCCGCTAGGGTTTTTTCGGATTTATTTTTTGTTTTTATTAATTAAAATAATTCCAGAAACCCAAATAAATCAATAAAAATATCAAAATGCTCAGAAAAATTCTAGAAAAATTCTGGAAAATACTTTGAGACATTTTGGACTCAAATAAAATATTTCCAACAAAACTTTATTTGAACTTTTAAATATTTAAATAATTCAATAAATAACTTAATTCCAATTAAATCCAAATAAATTCAATTAAATTCTAGAAAATTCCAAAAATTCAAATAACTCCATAATTCAATAAAAGTAAAAAATTTGGGATGTTACATATTTCCTTGATGAAGGTCAAGAAATTCCCGCCTCTTTATATCCACCAGGCTCACTGGGATATGAGCCCGACGGAAGGCTTCTTTGAAGGCAGCCCATGTGACTTGTTGTCCTTGTGGTAGAATTGCCTGATGGTTTTCCCACCCTCCAAGTCTGCTTTGGAAACTATTCCCATAGTCACAAAAGGAGTGATCGATTCTCTAGATAGGCCATGCACCGGCAAGCTTCAAGAAGCTGATCCACCACCTGAAAGCGGTACCTATCGGAAGCCCTGACAAACTCTGTGAGGACATGGAGCGTCGATGTATGATAATTGGTGGGGTCAGCATAGGTGTCCCCCACTAACGGTCATGAAGGGAAGGTGTGATACGTCATTCCTAACTCTGGTAAGGCATGGCGTAGTCAACACACAGCAGTGTATGCCGCTTCATTCATCGCCATCGTGATCGAGGAAGCATAGCCATCATAGGATCTCTCTTCTTCATCGACTGTAGTCCTTGGCGGAATGTAGACTCGCACTCTGAATTCCATCACATTGTGGCTGAGCGGTACTTGGAAACTATATAGCGCGGATTGTCTTCAAACTTCGCAAATTCCATCATATTTGCTAACACTCTCATCATTCCGCTAATTTTTCGATGTGTTGATTCGTAGCACGGTGTGAATCCAGCCATCTACACATTTAATGAGGAATTAATATTCCAAATCAAATGAAAACCATGTGAATAACTAATATACAGAAAATAATTATAAGAAATATAATAATTTCAAAATTTTAGTTGAAACTTTTAGTTGTTGCAAAATTTTAAATCCCAACTAGCGTCCATGCTAACAATAGTTTTCCTACAGTCAGTTTAGCTCTGATACCATTTGTGACACCCTCCCTTTTGTGATATTGAGCATTATAAAAGGCAGGTTCTAAATATGTTGTCTGTGCTAGTCCCTAGATCAGTTGCTAGCACGCATATACACAAATTGCGATAAAAACCATACATCACATATTATTACAAATTATAGCAAAAGCAGTTCTTACAAATATCAATTACAAACCAAAAGATAACTTTATCAGCTTGCCCAACTACCCATGTTCCACAGGCAACTGACAAGGTAAAACTCTAGTTAGAAACATAATCGTTATTCTTGTATGCTGCATAAACCCAAGTATCCTCGAAATATTCTATTATATCACCAAAAAACAATGAATATTGCAAGATTGAGTACATTGTGTACTCAGCAAGACTTAAGGTGTTTGCAAATCCTAATTATATGCAAGCTGATATAAAGGAGGTTTCTATAATTATTTGCATAAATCTGAATTGAATGTAAATACTGAATATTAGATTGAAAGCGAAATTTAGTAAAAACAATCTAACAGATATGCAAAATAATGAGCATGTAAATATACAAGTAACATCTCACAGTTTCTCCATGAATGTGAGAATCGAATCATCCAATGCCAACACATGGCATAAATCTACTATTCTTTTACCAATACATGGCGCAAAATCACTATATTGCCAACACATGACAAAACAGCTGAACTCAACCTTGTCAACACATGACAAGCATTGAATCATCTATAGGGTAATTTCTCTATTGTCACATTTTATCTTCTCATTCCATTTTATGAAAATATCGAAATTCTAACTATGTGATGACGTTACCAAGTGCTCATGACCGCAAGCGCGACTAATTGATTAGTTTTGACTCCGCAGAGGTATACAGCTTTACCCGCAATGAATGGTTATCTCTTTTTGCAATGCATATTTAACACACTTCCTTTGGTGTGCCGCAGAGAAATTATATATAACTTTTACATTACTTAATCCTAACTTTGCACCAACCTAGTACCGACAAACGCTTACTAATGGTGGCAGAAGATATTTGTACACACAGTACTGTGAACAAATAAACACACCAACGTCACACTTCTCCTGATAGCAAAGCGTATACTATTGCATTGGTATGTGTTTAACCCACACCTCTGTGTGGACACCCCTACGAGCAATCCAACTGGAATAGCCTGTGCTACTACAGCCTTTCAATGTGCAAAGATGGTTTTAAGCAACTTAATCAGTTATAGCCGTCCCATACCAACCCTTGTGGTTGTATGATTATCTTGGTCTGTAAACAACACAATAGTTCGGTCCTTATATTGACTCGGGTGATGAATCTCTCCCTATCTATGTGCAAGTCACTTGCACAACCGCCTATTACCAATATTCACCCATATATAAATCATAGTTTTATTTTTATTTTTATCAATATATTAGTATCCTTTACTACCATTTCCAATCTTTTTAAACTTCGTAAGGACTCAAACTTTCCATTATAAACATAACTAAGCATTTGTAGTTGTGACACTACGGTATGGTGTGACATTATAAAATGTGAAATTAGAGAATAAAACCTTACGGCTTGAGGTTTACTCGCGTTTTTGGGCCTTATGAAGTGATGTGACCCCACGGAGTGTCGTAACCTTATAAATGGTGCATGATGAGGTCAAAAACATTATGAGATGTGGAATTAAGGTTAAAACCATAGGGTATGGAGGTTAATAGCGTTTCCGGGCCGTTTCCGGGGTTTTGGGCCTTTCCGGGGGAGTTTGGGCCTAAGAGGGGGGGTCGTGGGCTATGGTGGGATGGAGTTTGAGTCCAAATAAGGGGAAGAGTCCTGGATGGAGGCCACCACCAGCCCTTATTGCGCCCCCCATACTGCCCCTTGCGCCCCCATGATGCCCTAGCCGCCTCCACACATCTCCACCTCCTCCTTGTGGCGCCTCCACCTCCCCCATTGCTCCCATTTGATCCCCACCTCTCCTCCACCCCCTTGCTGCCCTAGGGTGGTCTCCCCACCCCTGCACCTCGAGGAACCATCCTTTGGAAGCGAGGAGCGAGGAGCGAGGAGCGAACCGGGAGGAGATCCATTCAGTTTTCATGCGTCGGGCGAAGGTATGACCATGGGAATCCTTGGGGTTGGTCTAGGTACTGTTATAAGGGTGTTTATCAAGTTTTTAGATCAATTGGTGGTGCTGGAATTGAGTATATTGGATTTGATCTAGATGTTGCCATTTCTGTTTTGGGACAGCATGAGCAGTCGACCTAGGGTTCAGTTTTTCGACAATTTAGGTTTGGAATCTGGTCATACGGATGTTGAAGAAGTTGTAGGTAATTTAATTATCTTTCCGTGGACATAAAGAACGCTAAATTCCGATCAGCCGTTTGAAAGTTATGACTGTTTTACCGAGCGTGTTAAAATCTGTGACGTGATTGGAACAGATCACGGTATTTTGTAGATTAAACAACTTTAGAATCCGAATCAGTCTTTCCCTATAACTAGAAAAAGTTGGAAAATTTCCTAAGCTACGCGAGGATGTACTCGTTTAATTGATTCGGAGTCCCAGAACTCAAGTTATGCCTTTTGGAAGGTTGCTGTCCCGACGGGACAGAACCTCTATTTTTAGGTTTTGCGAGTAGTTGGCAATGTCGGGGTAGATGAGGGTTTACGTACTGTTTTGTGGACATGATTGTGAGTGTGTGATTCCTATGTGCAGGTGGTGCGACCCCGGGAGTGCCTTCTACTTCCCGTCAATCCGTTGCCCGTGGTTGAGGCAAGTGTGTTGTAATGGATAGCGATTTGTAGGTTGCTTGTTGAGAATAGATGAAATTGATTACATGATATATGATCACTTGCCATGCTTTAATGATTGCCAATGATATGATGAGCATGTTTATTATATTATGATGCCATGTGTTAATGTACAAGTTAAATATGATGTTGGCATAATTGCATACATGGCATGTTACATGGCCCGGGTGGTGAGAAAGTCATAACTAGTCCGGGGAAGGTCGGTGAGAAAGCTATGACTAATCCGGAGAGCTATTGAGTAAGTCCTACATCGTTATTCCATGCACGTGGTGTTTGGAAGCGAGGAGTAGGCACCCTCCATCTTCGGGATGGAAGGGGGGAGAGGGTGCACACCGACGGGTGTGTACTCAACCATACCGGTATGAGTTTCCAAGGAGACATGAGCATTGCATTGCGTACATAGTGATGATGAAAATGTTATGTGTTCATGAATGAGATGATATATGTAACACCCTAGTTTTCGCCTTCCGGAGAAAATCTAATTTAAATTATTTAAATTCAAAAGTTGCAGTTTGTTTGGTGTTTATATTAACCTGGCATCCTTTCCCCTCCAAAATCGGGATTTAATTCCCCTCCGGTTGAAAAATCGATTTTCCAGTTCCCGCCGGTACCCAAAATTTCACCCGAGTCCAAAAGTGCTCCAAAAATCCCCGAACCACTTCTAAAACGTCCCAAATATTCCAAAATGATTTTTGGAATCATTCCCCGAATTTTTGGATCTCCGTTCCTATTTTATCTCGGCGGCTTTTGTTTAATGCCTGCGATCCGCGCCCGAATATTCAATTCCACAAAAATCATCCAAATTCAGCGGAACTAATTTTATTGGGTCCCAAATATTCTAAAATGGCTCTAGGAATTTTTCCGGAATTTTTAGGCCATTTTTCCTTATTTTTCTCTAGGGCGACTTGTTTACGTAAAGGAGGACCAATGGTGGCTTGCCACGTGGCAAGGGAATAGTAACCTTCTTCAACCTCCAGCCAACTCAACGTAACAGAGAAAGCTCCAAGTGCATTCATGGCTAGGGCAAGCTTCTAATGCTCATAACTCCCTCAATTCAACTCCAAAACGCGAACGGTCGATTGCATTGGATCCGCAACGGCGAGCTCTTGCCATTCCCCACCTTGATTAGCCACTAATCTCGCCGGAAACGGCCCCATTCAAGAAAAACTGAAAACCGTTCAAATGCCATTAACTCATCCGTTTCTCATCCAAACGTCGCACCACCACCTCCATTCACTCCGTATAAGAATCCCCTTTCCAGGAGTGTGCTCCCCTTTCCCTCTACTCCACCCATTTGCCCGTGAGATCAAGAAAACCGACGGTGTGTCACCCTTTTTCGGTGTTCTTCGTGTTCGTGCTTGTAGATCCTTCTCCGGTGAGCCATTCTTCGTGCCACTTGGTTCCTTGACCGTGGATGAGTCTAGAGTCTAACCCAATCATCAATTTTAGGTTTGATCAAGAGTTGGCGACGAATTTTGAGTTTTTGTTCATCCGGCCGAAGCTCCGTTCATCACGAAATTCATCATCTCCGTTGAGAACCAACTCAATTCCTTCCTCCTATGAGTCCCTAAGGATGTTATCTAGAGAATCCATGATTTTATTTTGTCCAAATCCATGCGAAAATGGGGCAAAATCCATTTTTTGGAAGCAAAAGGGGGCTCTGTAACAAATTTTCGCGAGTTACTGTAGCAAACAGTAACTTTTCTCTGTTTCTTGATTTTCCATCATTTTCCAACTTCGAACACTTATAACTTTTGCGTCCGAACTCTGATTGACTCCATTCAAGTTCCTAAATTCATCTAAAATCAAGATTTACCTACCAGTACTACTTTTGTAATTTTTGGATTTTATTTATTTTTTGTTATTTATTTATTGCCCCGTTTTACACGTAGTCGACGATTCCGCTGAGTCCGCCGACCCCGCCGTTGGGCTTCAAAGAGTTCAACCTTCTCACTGTGACTGAGGCAAGTCTCCTTGACGCATGTTGATCCTATGATTTATAAATATTTTACACTGTTTTATAAATTGCATTGCTATTTACCTAAAATGATGATGTCAAAGTTAGGCTGTTAGTTATACCTGTTGCGTATACCTCCTTGATGTTGTTGTCCGTAATCCTTTGTCACCTTAGGACAGTGATCCACCATATTAAATATTTTTGATAAAATATTCTTCAATTAGGGGAAAAGACTATTTGGCAGACATTTTAGATGGATCAAATAGTATGGAATGCAAAGTGGAGTTAGATGAATATTAGTGATGATGTGGGGGTAGTCATTATGAAATTGATCTATGAATGGTGATAGTTGAAATATCGAGGAGTTGGATTGTGATAATGATTCGTCATGTGGTTAGTATGGAGTAAGGGAGTATTGGAAGATGTATGATATTAAGAAGAGTAGTCGGTAAGATTAAATAAGTAATATTGAGAGTCCTACTTGGGGATCAAATAGAATAAGTGATGAATTATATTTCGGTGAATTTAACAAGCATACTATGTGATTTTAGAGATGACAATGTGAAGGGTTACACTAGATGATATTGAGAATGATACTCGGTGATTTAGTCAATGATATTACTAAATATACTCGATGGAGTAAGGGGATAATATTGAGGATCATACTCAGTGGTTTAGTAGATGATTTTGGGGAATATGGCCTCGCGATAATCATTTATGCAAGATTCTGAATAATGTGGATGATGTGTGATTTGTTTAGTAAACTTGGTATCATTGGTTATGGAAATAGCTGTAGTCGATGAATTAATAAAGTCTTGGATTTATAGAATCTTTCTTGCAAGATGCTTGGGGTGAGATTATGAATTATTTGTGGTGGATTAAAGTAGATGATTTAGAGGTGATAGTATGAATAATTAAATATATGGTGTTATGAAGTATTATTGGTGGATTGTATTCTAGATGATTGGAGATAGTATTGTGAAGTATCCTCGGTGGTTTAGTAGACGATTTTGTGGAGTCTTCCTAATGAGTGATAAGATGGATCGTCGTATGAATGATGGATAAATCAATAATACAAAGTATAGTTCAAGGGAAATATTTCGTACATGAACATGATTGTGGTTCCGTAAGATTTTGGAGTTTTGATAGTACCATAATGTACTTCCTACTTGGTGGATACTATATCGAATTGGATTATTCTTATGATTGTAGAGTTATGGCAATAGAGGGATTATTGGAGAATACGCAGTTGATTATAAGAATTGTAACCAAACCCTACAACTTACCTTTTATAAAATAAACTATTGGTGGAATAGAATAGTACGGTAGAAATGCTTAGACTCGCAAACGGTCAATATTCACCTACGGCTACGGGTGGGACTTTCAATTATCTCTTGAAAATTTGTATTGGAAGTTATAGGCAAGGAGTATTGCCAATGGTTTACAAAATAAAAATAAAATGAAAAATGGTTTTGGACTGGGGCGGAATGGTTTGTCTGGTGGGCGCGGAGGGAGTGCTAGCTTTCATTGCGCAAGTACCGCCCTAAGTCAATTAAGGACCGACGCTTATGACTGTCTCCATTCTAAGCATAACCGTACAACCACATGTCAAAGTGGGCACGACCTGGCTAACTAATTTGTAGAAACCTGACTTAGACTCACCATTCGGTGGAATGTGGGAGCCGGAAAGAGGCATTGTTGTTGTTGTTGTTTTTCTCACACGGCGCAAGAGGGGGCTTCTGTACTGGGCGGATATAACCCTAACAGCGGTGAAACCTCAGCGGGTGGGTCAAGTTAGGTAGATACATTGTAAAGGCCTTGTCATGATATCCCTGCCGGCACACCTAAGGAAGTGTGTTAATCGCGTGGCATCAAGGCAATATCATGTCTTGTGGGTAAAGTTGTACACCTCTGCAGAGTTAAAACTATTCGAATAGCCGTGCCTACGGTCAAAGGCAAAGCTTGCTGAATGCTTTCATATTGGTAGACTTTGGTTTTTGATTTCAAACTAAACAATGTTTTGTTTTGGGATCCGGGAGCGGTTAGAACTCTCGGGTGTGCTTCTGGCGGCTAAAGCCAGGTAGGTGGAAGGAACCTGATTTTGTGAACCATGGCGGACAGAGCCATGTGATTGGATTGAACCCTGATTTTGTTGAGCTGTGGCGGATAGAGCCTGTATATTAGTGAGTGGTGGTTAGAACCTTCACTACAATATTACATAATTCAATTATTAAAAAGAATTGCTCAATTATGCTTTGTGAAAATTATTATCAAGGATGTTTTGTTGAAACTTGGCTTTGTGCAAAAGAACCATATTAAGCCATTCTTGGATAGCCTACATTATGCATAACTTCCCAGACTTGCTAAGTACTTTATGTACTCACGTGCTACATTCCAATCCTCTCTCAGAAGTGAAAGAAGCTGTTCAAGATTTTCAACGACTAGGGCGCGCTCCCCACTCGATTGCCTGTGGGCATTTGGATGGGTCGCATTGGTGTTTTCGTCTTCCGCTGCAGTTGTTCAAGTTGTTCAGCCTGTTCAGGCCGTAATGGTAAACCTTGACCATAAGGTCTTTGCTTTTATTTGGTATTATTCTTATTTAGTTATTTGTATTCGTGATATGGTTGTTGATTCATCACTTTTGACTGTGTGTACTAGCTACTGATCTGGGACTAGTACAGAAATACACAGAGGACTCCGGATAGCCGATCCGGGGGCCTACAAAGGTGGTATCAGAGCCATATCGACTGTAGGACGTGCCCTTAGTTAGAATGGTCGTTTTTAGGAAGCTTCAAAACTTATGTTCTAAAAAGAAAAATCAAATAATGTGCTATTCTCATCTTTTCTCCCTCTTTCTCTTCTTATCTTCCCCGTTGATTGCTTATTCACCTTTTTGTAATATAAATTGGACTATATCCCTCCCTTAACAACTTCTATATTCGGGTAATCGAGTTTCCCCTTTCGACTTCAAGGCTTGCGGACTAAAGAAGAGCCATTTGGAAAGTTGCTACTGAAGTGTGCGTCTACATGGTGAGGATCCAACCGTTGACCGATGAAGATCAAAGAAGCAAGGTTGACCTTAGACTAACCCTGTAGGTTAAGTGGCCAAGATTTGTTCTGTGTTGGAGCCGCCTTGTCCTGTTAGAGTGCGTAGTTTGATCGAGTAGACGAGTTGATTTGCTTGGTGTTAAAAATGTTTTGATTTCCGTGTGTGGTGTTGTCCTTTGCCGGGGTAGTTTGTTTCTGGTGTTGTTAGAACCTCCCCTTTCTCGCTCGTCTGTGCTATTCTCTCTCATCTGGAAGTCTTGCTCTACCATCAGATGGAGAAGAATTGCAGTGCTAACGTCAACAAAGAAGCTGATGCATCAAATTCCAATCCTTTGGTCAACGTCAATGCCAACACCAGTAAAGTTCCAATTGTCAACATCAGTACTACTACTGAGCTCAACCAGCAACCCTCCGAGGTGATAACAACATTTTTTCAGAAGATGAACCAGTTCCTGGTGACTCAGACTCAGCTCATGCAATTGATGATACAACAACTGAACAATCAAGCCTCTGGGGTCCCTCTAACTATAACTGTGACACTATGGTTTGGTGTGACGTTATAGAAGGTGAAATTAGAGAATAAAACCTTTCGGCTTAGGGTTTTCTCGCATTTTTGGGCCGGTTGAAGTGTTATGTCGCCACGGAGTGTCGTAACCTTATTTAACGTGCATGATAAGGTTAATAACATTATGAGATGTGGAATTAAGGTTAAAACTATAGGATATGGAGGTTAATAGCTTTTCCGGGGCGTTTCCGGGCCGTTTTCGGGGTTTTGGGCCTTCCCGGGGGAGTTTTGGGCCTTGGTGGGCTTTGGTGGGATGGATTAGGTCTCCGTAACGGACTAGAATTGGGTGTGGGGGCTGGTAAAAGGGGTTTCCCTGCCCCTTTGGGGCGTCCACCCTGCTGCCTTTGCGCCCCTTGAGGCCTTGGTGCGCCCCCCTCACCTCCCCCCACTTGCCAAGCCCTAGCCGCCCCTTTCCTTTAAGCCTTGCGCCTCCCCCTTGCTCTCCTACATTGCCCCACCTCTCCACCACCTCTCCTCCACCCCCTTGCTGCCCTAGGGTGGTCTCCACACCTCTGCACCTTGTGGATCCATCCGTTGGAGCGAGGAGCGAGGAGCGAGGAGCGTGGAGCGAGGAGCGATCCGCGAGGAGATCTATTGGAGATTCGTTCGTTGGGCAAAGTTATGATCATGGGGATCCTTGGGTTTGATCTAGGTACTGTTATTAGGGTGTTTATGAAGTTTTTAGATCAATTGGTGGTGCTGGGTTGGAGTTCTTTGGGTTAGATCTAGACGTTGCCACGTTTCTGTTTTCGGGCAGATTGAGCAGTCGGGCTAGGGTTCGAGTTTTCGTCGATTTAGAATCCGAATCTGTCCATACAGACTTAAAAGAAGTTGTAGATAATTTAATTATCTTTCTGTGGACATAAAGCACGTTAAAATCCGATCAGCCGTTTGAAAGTTATGGCCGTTTTACCGAGCGTGTTAAAATCTGTGACGCAATTAGAACAGATCGTAGTAATCTGTAGATTAAACAATTTTAGAGTCCGAATCAGTCTTTCCGTATAACTAGAAAAAGGTAGGAAATTTCCTAAGATTCGCGACGGTGTACTCATTTAATCGATTTGGAGTCCCAGAACTCAATTTATGGCCTTTGCAAGGCTGCTGTCCCGCCGGGACAGAACCTCTGTTTTAGGTTTTGCGAGTAGCGGGCAATGTCGGGTGAGATGGGGATTTGTGTACTGTTTTGTGGGCATTATTGAGAGTATGTGATGCCGTTGTGCAGGTGGTGTGACCCCGGGGGTGCCCTCTACTTCCCACAATCCCGTCGCCCACGGTTGAGGCAAGTGTGTTGTAATGAATAGCGGAATTGTAGGTTGCTTGTGGAGATTAGATGAAAGATTGAATACTTGCTATGATCACTTGCCATGCTTGCTGTTTTCCAATGATATATTGAGTATGATTATCATGATTCGATGCCATGTGTTAATATTTGTCGTGATGAGATGCCATATGTTTATGATGAGGACATCACTACCATGGATACGACCATACCTACAAACCCAATGAAAACCAACAATGTCATACAAGGGCCAATTACTCGAGCTCGCGCACGTCAATTCAATTACCAGGTGAATGCGTTCCTCGGGTTGCATACAAATAATTTAATGAATGGAATGCTATTTAATCCTTGTAATGATTTTATTGTCCTTAGGAACCAAGGAGAAGGACTCCCAAATGTCAAGCATGAAGCCAATTCTTCCGGTGCACAAGTTATACTCGGATTCGGCCTCCGGGACAGCACCAACTTAAAACGACCATAACTTTTGATCCACAAGGGTGTTTGGGGTCTATGAGTACTGGTTTGAAAGGTTTCGACGTCCTCTTTCCAACGGATCTGATCCCATCCCCAAATTCCGTCCGAGTCAACGGGAATCTGCAAAACAATTGGCGTCATTTTTCCAAATCGAGAAGACGTGGGCTTTGGGCCTTGTAATAGAGTTGTAGTTGGTATCCTACTGCTTTGGACGTGTTTCCCACGCCCCTACCTCTTATAAATAGCCAGACATCGGCTCCTTAGGGTTTTGGGTTTTATTTGATTAGTTTAGCCAAGTGCAAACTTGATCCTGCGAAGTTGTCTTTGGACAGCCACCTTGTCAAGATCGTCAATAAGACTCCACTTTGTTTCGCTTCCAGTTTTATCCGCAATTTCAGATTGCTTATCCTATTGTTCTTGCTTGTTCTTCGGTTGCTTGCAGGAATTGAACTTCGTGTTCAGGTTGATCGTGCCCACGGCAAGATCAATAACCCGCTGGAGTTGGTTTAGCGATTGCTAAGGCGCATCGCCGTCGTACGGTGTAGTCGGATCGTCAAAGTCGACTCTAACAAATCGATCGTGTGTTTCTCATCGAAAGATCGGGACACCCATAGTGCCATCACAAAATTTTTATGTGCTAAACCTGTTTTCACAAGATTCCCAGTCTTTTGAGATAGTTCCCTTCTTTCGCGAATTTTTTTTCGCGCTGTTTTTTTTTTCATCTCATTGGAACTGCATCGTCGCCGACCACGCTTTGAGTCACAATCCTTGCTAGCCTCGAGTCAGCAACTAGTGACTAGACGTTGAACAATTCTTCAATTTTGCATTCACCGATTGGATTATTGCTAACCTTTGCTACTAAATTAAGCCTGTCCAAGCTCCACTTTCTACCCGCACAGGCGTTCGATCCCTTGGCAATCGCTTCTACACAAACTTCGAGAACCTTTGACAACGCCAACGGCCGACAACGCCTGCTGCATTGTAAGAACTTGTAAGAACTTGGGTCATAGGCTTGAGCGCTTGAGAGACTTGCCACCTAGTAGTTGATAGGAACATTATACTTGTGGTTTTTGTTTCCTTGTCATCAACTAACCATGTCAGTGACGAGTTCACTTCATCACTCTCCACGAACCAAGGGCATCATTGCTCACTTCCAAAAGATGACAAGGGAAGCCACCGATGGTCTTAGCGAGGATGTACGGCTCACTAATGAGCGTATGTCAATGCAAGAAGACCGTCTCAGATCCATCGAGGCCGCACAAGGGATTGCTAACACTACTCTTGCTACTATTTTGGCTAGACTTGATACTTTTGCATTACCGCTGCATCTGGTGCTTCCAATCCACCTCCCGTCGTCCAAGCAACAATTCAGCTCCACAGGAGGCCCCCAACAGATTTAGAAGAACAGAACGAAGAGCACGAATATGATGACACCATCGATGCGGAGGAGGTCAACCCCATCCATTACAATAATGATCGTAACCATCAACGGCTACGCTTCAATCAGCAAGGTATGCGACGTGATCCTCCACGACCAAGGGAACGAGAACGAGATGATGTTTTCCCTAAGGTAAATTTCAACATGCCATCGTTTGAAGGTAAATATGACCCTGATGGTTACCTTAGTTGGGAATTACTTGTGGATCAAAAATTTGCGTGCCATGATTTCCCGAGAATAGAAGAGTTAGAGCCGCCACAAGTGAGTTCACCGATTTTGCTTCTGCTTGGTGGAGAGAACATTGCCGTGCTCATCCAAATAATATACCCACCACTTGGGAAGCCTTGAAATTGCTAATGAGGCATAGATTTGTTCCTTCATACTATGCTAGAGATTTATTGAATAAATTGCAGCGCCTCTGACAAAGAAGGTAAGAATTCGGTGGAAGAATATTACCAAGAATTGCAAATTGGCATGTTGCGTTGTGGATTAATTGAGGATGAGGAAGCTTCTATGGCTCGTTTCTTAGGTGGGTTAACTCGAGAAATCCAGGATATTCTAGACTATAAGGATTATAATTCGATGACTCGGTTGTTCCATCTTGCTTGCAAAGCTGAACGTGAAGTGCTGGGTCGTCAATCGAGGGCCAAGACTAACTTTTCTGCAGGTCGAACTACTTCGTGGACACCGCGCACCCCTACTGCCCCTGCCGGCCGTACTACCACGCCGACCTCTTCCATTAACAGAACGGCGTCCACCACCGCAAATTCGGAACCACGACCAACGCCGACGAAAAGTGCCACACAAGCTACTACAAATAGTTCGTCGTCATCGGTCGCATCAACGGGACGCACCAAAGATGTTCAGTGCCATCGCTGCAAGGGTTTCGGCCACATGATGAGGGAGTGTCCGAACAAGCGTGTGCTAATAATCCGTGAAGACGGCGAGTATGACTCGGCAAGTGATCTTGATGACGAAACATATGCTTTGCTCGCTGAACATGAAGACGGCGATCCAAATGCCGAGCACGACGAGGTGCACGTGAGCGCTGGTGATGCTGACCAATATTTGAGTATTATTGCACAACGTGTGCTTAGTGCTCAGATTGCTCGCGCCGATCCAAATCAACGCCACAACTTGTTTTACACAAAAGGCGTCATCAAGGAGCGATCCATTCGAATAATCATTGATGGTGGGAGTTGCAATAATCTAGCCAAAGATGGACATGGTGGAGAAGCTAGCACTCTCCACTAGACCACACCCTCAGCCCTACCACATTCAATGGTTCAACAACAGCGGCAAACTCAAGGTAACTCGCATGGTAAGAGTACATTTCGCTTTAGGTTCCTATCATGATTATGTTGATTGCGATGTCGTACCTATGCAAGCATGTTCTATGTTATTAGGTAGACCGTGGCAATATGATAAGGATTGTTTACATCATGGTAGAACAAATCAATACTCTTTTGTGCATAAAGAAAAGAAAATTGTGCTACACCCAATGTCGCCTGATGCCATTGTAAAGGATGAAATCGCTAGACCAAGCAAAGAGAAAAATCGAGAGAATTCTAAGAGTGAAAATCAGATTGTCAACAAAGGACTTGAACAACATAAACAGAGAGAATCTAACATTGATTGTGCTAAGCCGAATGAGATTAAATTGAAAGGTGCTTGTTTTCTTGCAACAAAATCTGATTTGAATGAGTTGGCTATTTGTAGGTCTACATGCTATGCTTTGGTCTGCAAAGAAACTTTGTTTTCTCTAGAGGAGATGTCCCTCTCTTTGCCTCCTGTTGTCACTAACCTTTTGCAGGAATACACTGACATCTTTCCAAAGGACATCCCCTCAGGGCTGCCGCCAATTAGAGGGATTGAGCATCAAATTGATCTCATTCCAGGGGCATCCTTGCCCAACCGAACACCTTACAGAACCAACCCTGAAGAAACACAAGAGATACAACGCCAAGTTCACGAATTGCTTGATAAAGGGTACGTACGTGAATCTCTTAGTCCTTGTGCTGTACCAGTCATTTTAGTACCTAAGAAAGATGGAACATGGCGCATGTGTGTGGATTGTAGAGCAATTAATAATATCACAATTAGATATCGCCATCCTATTCCTCGGTTAGACGATATGCTTGATGAACTAAGTGGCTCTACTATGTTCTCTAAAGTGGATTTGCGTAGTGGGTATCACCAGATTCGCATGAAGTTAGGAGATGAATGGAAAACAGCATTTAAAACTAAGTTCGGGTTATATGAGTGGTTAGTAATGCCTTTCGGGTTGACTAATGCTCCTAGCACTTTCATGAGACTAATGAACGAGGTTTTACGTGCTTTCATTGGAAAGTTTGTGGTAGTTTACTTTGATGATATCTTGATCTACAGCAAATCCTTAGAAGACCATCTTGGACATTTACGTGCTGTTTTTAATGCTTTACGCGATGCACGTTTATTTGGTAACCTTGATAAGTGCACCTTTTGCACGGATCGAGTCTCTTTTCTTGGCTATGTTGTTACTCCACAGGAATTGAAGTTGATCAAGCCAAGGTTGAAGCAATAAAGAGTTGGCCGACTCCTAACACGGTCACACAAAGCGGAGTTTCCTAGGACTTGCTGGATTCTATCGTCGTTTTGTGAAGGACTTCAGCACCATCGCCGCACCCATGAATGAGCTCACCAAGAAGGGTGTATCTTTTGCTTGGGGCAAGTCACAGAAGATGCCTTCAACATTCGAAAGCTAAGTTAACCCATGCACCCTTACTCCAAATTCCAGACTTTTCTAAGACTTTTGAACTAGAATGTGATGCTAGTGGAATTGGTTTGGGTGGTGTTCTGTTACAAGAAGGAAAACACATTGCTTATTTTAGTGAAAAATTGAGTGGGCCAAGTTTGAATTATTCTACTTATGATAAGGAGTTATATGCGCTAGTTCGAACTTTAGAAACATGGCAACATTATTTATGGCCCAAGGAATTTGTTATACATTCGGATCATGAATCGTTAAAACATATTAGAAGTCAAGCTAAACTGAACCGTAGACATGCAAAGTGGGTTGAATTCATTGAGTCATTTCCTTATGTCATCAAACACAAACAGGGAAAGGATAATGTCATTGCTGATGCCTTGTCTAGGAGATATACCATGCTCTCACAACTTGACTTCAAAATTTTTGGTTTGGAAACGATTAAAGAGCAATATGTGCATGATGATGATTTCAAAAATGTGTTGCTCAATTGTAAAGAGGGAAAAACTTGGAACAATCTTGACTTCAAAATTTTTGGTTTGGAAACGATTAAAGAGCAATATGTGCATGATGATGATTTCAAAAATGTGTTGCTCAATTGTAAAGAGGGAAAAACTTGACTTCAAAAATGATGAATTCTCATCGCTGCAAGGGTTTCGGTCACATGATGAAGGAGTGTCCGAACAAGCGTGTGCTAATAATCCGTGAAGACGGCGAGTATGACTCAGCAAGTGATCTTGATGAAGAAACATATGCTTTGCTCGCTGAACATGAAGACGGCGATCCAAATGCCGAGCACGACGGCGCACGTGAGCGCCGGGTGATGTCGACCAATATTTGAGTATTATTGCACAACGTGTGCTTAGTGCTCAGATTGCTCGCGCCGATCCAAATCAACGCCACAACTTGTTTTACACAAAAGGCGTCATCAAGGAGCGATCCATTCGAATAATCATTGATGGTGGGAGTTGCAATAATCTAGCCAGCATGGACATGGTGGTGAAGCTAGCACTCTCCACTAGACCACACCCTCAGCCCTACCACATTCAATGGTTCAACAACAGCGGCAAACTCAAGGTAACTCGCATGGTAAGAGTACATTTCGCTTTAGGTTCCTATCATGATTATGTTGATTGCGATGTCGTACCTATGCAAGCATGTTCTATGTTATTAGGTAGACCGTGGCAATATGATAAGGATTGTTTACATCATGGTAGAACAAATCAATACTCTTTTGTGCATAAAGAAAAGAAAATTGTGCTACACCCAATGTCGCTTTGATGCCATTGTAAAGGATGAAATCGCTAGACCAAGCAAAGAGAAAAATCGAGAGAATTCTAAGAGTGAAAATCAGATTGTCAACAAAGGACTTGAACAACATAAACAGAGAGAATCTAACATTGATTGTGCTAAGCCGAATGAGATTAAATTGAAAGGTGCTTGTTTTCTTGCAACAAAATCTGATTTGAATGAGTTGGCTATTTGTAGGTCTACATGCTATGCTTTGGTCTGCAAAGAAACTTTGTTTTCTCTAGAGGAGATGTCCCTCTCTTTGCCTCCTGTTGTCACTAACCTTTTGCAGGAATACACCGACATCTTTCCAAAGGACATCCTCAGGGCTGCCGCCAATTAGAGGGATTGAGCATCAAATTGATCTCATTCCAGGGCATCCTTGCCCAACCGAACACCTTACGTAACCAACCCTGAAGAGACACAAGAGATACAACGCCAAGTTCACGAATTGCTTGATAAAGGGTAATGCGTGCGTGAATCTCTTAGTCCTTGTCTTTGTACCAGTCATTTTAGTACCTAAGAAAGATGGAACATGGCGCATGTGTGTGGATTGTAGAGCAATTAATAATATCACCATTGGATATCGCCATCCTATTCCTGCTAGACGATATGCTTGATGAACTAAGTGGCTCTACTATGTTCTCTAAAGTGGATTTGCGTAGTGGCTATCACCAGATTCGCATGAAGTTAGGAGATGAATGGAAAACAGCATTTAAAACTAAGTTCGGGTTATATGAGTGGTTAGTAATGCCTTTCGGGTTGACTAATGCTCCTAGCACATTCATGAGACCGATGAACGAGGTTTTACGTGTTTTCATTGGAAAATTTGTGGTAGTTTACTTCGATGATATCTTGATTTATAGCAAATCTTTAGAGGATCATCTTGAACATCTACGTGCTGTTTTTAATGCTTTACGCGATGCACGCTTATTTGGTAACCTTGAGAAGTGCACCTTTTGCACGGATCGAGTATCTTTTCTTGGCTATGTTGTTACTCCACAGGGAATTGAAGTTGACCAAGCCAAGGTTGAAGCAATACAGAGTTGGCCGACTCCTAACACGGTCACACAAAGTGCGAAGTTTTCTAGGACTTGCTTTGGATTCTATCGCTGCTTTGTGAAGGACTTCAGCACCATCGCTGCACCCATGAATGAGCTCACCAAGAAGGGTGTACCTTTTGCTTGGGGCAAGCCGCAGGAAGATGCCTTCAACATTCGAAGCTAAGTTAACCCATGCACCCTTACTCCAGCTTCCGGACTTTTCTAAGACTTTTGAACTAGAATGTGATGCTAGTGGAATTGGTTTGGGTGGTGTTCTGTTACAAGAAAGAAAACTCGTTGCTTATTTTAGTGAGAAATTGAGTGGGCCAAGTTTGAATTATTCTACTTATGATAAGGAGTTATATGCGCTAGTTCGAACTTTAGAAACATGGCAACATTATTTATGGCCCAAGGAATTTGTTATACATTCGGATCATGAATCGTTAAAACATATTAGAAGTCAAGCTAAACTGAACCGTAGACATGCAAAGTGGGTTGAATTCATTGAGTCATTTCCTTATGTCATCAAACACAAACGGGGAAAGGATAATGTCATTGCTGATGCCTTGTCTAGGAGATATACCATGCTCTCACAACTTGACTTCAAAATTTTTGGTTTGGAAACGATTAAAGAGCAATATGTGCATGATGATGATTTTAAAAATGTGTTGCTCAATTGTAAAGAGGAAAAACTTGGAACAAATTTGTCCTCAATAATGGGTTTGTGTTTAGAGCAAACAAACTATGTATTCCAGCTAGTTACATTCGCTTGTTATTGCTACAGAAGCGCATGGAGGAGGATTGATGGGACACTTTGGTGTGAAAAGAACGGAGGACATACTCGCTAGCCATTTCTTTTGGCCAAGATGAGACGAGACGTGGAACGTTTCATCGCTCGCTGTTCTACATGTCAAAAAGCTAAGTCACGACTTAATCCCCATGGTTTATACATACCTCTGCCTATTCCTAACGTGCCTTGGGAGGATATTTCTATGGACTTTGTTTTAGGACTCCTAGAACAAAGAAGGGAGGGATAGTATCTTTGTCGTTGTGGATAGATTTTCTAAAATGGCACACTTCATACCTTGTCACAAAAGCGATGACGCTACCAACATTGTCGACTTATTCTTTCGTGAAATTGTTCGCTTACATGGTGTGCCTAACACAATAGTTTCAGATCGTGACACTAAATTCTTAAGCCACTTTTGGAGAACTTTGTGGGCTAAATTGGGGACTAAACTTTTATTTTCTACTACTTGTCATCCCCAAACTGATGGACAAACTGAGGTCGTTAATCGAACTTTATCTACTATGCTTAGGGCTATTTTGAAAAAGAACATTAAATTGTGGGAAGAATGTTTGCCTCATATTGAGTTTGCTTATAATCGGTCTATGCATTCTACTACTAAGATGTGCCCTTTTGAGATTGTATATGGATTTGTACCTCATGCTCCCATTGATTTGTTACCTCTACCATCTTCTGAGAAATTGAATCATGATTCAAAACAAACTGATGAATTGAATATTAAACTGCATGAGACAAATAAATAAAAAAAAGAACGAATGAAAGATAAATATAAACTTGTCGGGTAGTAAGGGAAGGAAACATGTAACTTTTGAACCAGGATATTTAGTTTGTTTGCATTTGCTAATATATCGATTCCCAGAATTAAGAAAATCTAAGTTGATGCCGCGAGCTGATGGTCCTTTCAAAGTATTGTCAAAGATTAATGATAATGCATACAAGCTTGAATTGCCTGCAGATTTTGGGGTTAGTCCCACATTCAACATTACCGATTTGAAACCATACTTGGGAGAGGATGATGAACTTGAGTCGAGGACGACTCAAATGCAAGAAGGTGAGGATGATGAGGACATCACTACCATGGATACGGCCATACTTACAAACCCAATGGAAACCAACAATATCATACAAGGGCCAATTACTCGAGCTCGGGCACGACAATTCAATTACCAGGTGAATGCGTTCCTCGGGTTGCATACAAATAATTTAATGAATGGAATGCTATTTAATCCTTGTGATGATTTTATTGTCCTTAGGAACCAAGGAGAAGGACTCCCAAACGTCAAGCATGAAGCCAATTCTTCCGGTGCACAAGTTCAACTCGGATTCGGCCTCCGGGACAGCACCAACTTCAAACGACCATAACTTTTGATCCACAAGGGTGTTTGAGGTCTATGAGTACTGGTTGGAAAGGTTTCGACGTCCTCTTTCCAACGGATCTGACCCCATCCCCAAATTCCGTCCGAGTCAACGGGAATCTGCAATACAATTGGCGTCACTTTTCCAAATCGAGAAGACGTGGGCCTTGGGCCTTGTAATAGAGTTGTAGTTGGTATCCTACTGCTTTGGACGTGTTTCCCACGCCCCTACCTCTTATAAATAGCCAGACATCGGTTCCTTAGGGTTTTGGGTTTTATTTGATTAGTTTAGCCAAGTGCAAACTTGATCCTGCGAGTTGTGCTGGACAGCCACCTTGTCAAGATCGTCAATAAGACTCCACTTTGTTTTCGCTTCCAGTTTTATCCGCAATTTCAGATTGCTTATCCTATTGTTCTTGCTTGTTCTTCGGTTGCTTGCAGGAATTGAACCTCGTGTTCAGGTTGATCGTGCCTACGGCAAGATCAATAACCCGCTGGAGTTGGTTTAGCGATTGCTAAGGCGCATCGTCGTCGTACGGTGTAGTCGGATCGTCAAAGTCGACTCTAACAAATCGATCGTGTGTTTCTCATCGAAAGATCGGGACACCCATAGTGCCATCACGGCGCCATCAACGTGCTACATTCCAATCCTCTCTCAGAAGTGAAAGAAGCTGTTCAAGATTTTCAACGACTAGGGTGCGCTCCCCACTCGATTGCCTGTGGGCATTTGGATGGCTCGCATTGGTGTTTTCGTCTTCCGCTGCAGTTGTTCAAGTTGTTTCGCCTGTTCAGGCCGTAATGGTAAACCTTGACCATAAGGTCTTTGCTTTTATTTGGTATTATTCTTATTTAGTTATTTGTATTCGTGATATGGTTGTTGCTTTATCACTTTTGACTGTGTGTACTAGCTACTGATCTGGGACTAGTACAGAAATACACAGAGGACTCCGGATAGCCGATCCGTGGGCCTACAATATACCTGATGTGAGACATTATTGCCATGTTATTGCTCTCGTTGTCCATTGCAATATGCTTGCTGAGTTTCGAACTCACGCTTGTATTTTCTTGTTGTTTTAGGTACTATGAGACCGGCATGCGGGGAAGGGAAATAGACACACTTCCACACGTAGCTTCACTCCTTTGATTTCACAAGTCATTCAATTAGTGTTGAGAATAAATTGCGTGTGATGATCATTGCTTTAAGGTTTAGCTTTGCTAAATGAGAGTCTTTTCGTTCGTTTGACTCTTGGAGACATCATATGTTTGGAACTAGACTTATATTGTTGCTAAGTCGTTAATCATTGTTGTTTTTAGTTGTCTCTTCTATTCCATATATTGCTAAACAGTTGTTGTTCCTTCAAATCATGTTAAAACAAAGGAGATGCTGCCGAAATCTCGGTTTTTAGCATGTGCGCCTTTGCTGGAATTTATTTTTAATTGTGGTGTTTAGTTGTTGTTTAGCTTAGGTTTGGTAGCATTCAGGCATATTAAATGCCGGGGTGTTACAGTTGGTATCAGAGCAGGCTGTAGGTCCATGGAATTTGTATTTTTAGTGTCATGCTATAGGGTACAACTAAAATGTGATGTGGAATAACTTAGAAACATGGCTTAGGTTTTAACTAAAACTTTGTCATAGGATAGCAACATTAAAACTTGCAAAAGTGGTATAACTAATCTAAAATTTGACACACAATGGATGCACAGTAGGAAAGGGTATGGGTATCGTTTCTTTACGCTTAAATGTTGTATTTAAGCTATGATGTTGAATGCTTCATTTGATAATGCATGTTGCTATGTCTATGAGATAAATGATTGAATTGTTCCTGTTGTGGTGATAAAAGTGGGGTTTTGGTGCCGAAGGGTTTCGGTCACCTCTCTTGTTAGTAAGGGTGAGGTTTGACGGTGTGGCCGGTTAGCGCCATCACCGAAGAACTATTAACCCCTGTAGGAGAAGAGTGCTTACCCTTTCTGTTGTAGATCGTGTAGTTCATTGGAGTCAAAAAGAAGAGTTAGTGGTGGGTTCCTTCGTATGTTCTTTGCCGTTCTGATGGTCGGTTTTCGTTGCTTTTCTTGGCTTTAGTTGATTTGAATCAAATGAAAAGTGTTGGGTTTGCGCGGATTGTATCATGTGCGGTGTGTGGTTCTGTCTTCCTTGGTTGAAGACGAAGAAGAGGAGTCTAGTGTTGCGCTTCTTTTGGGCGCCTTTCCAGTTTTGATGCCTGTTGATTGCTTTATGGGGAACAAGCATTCAATTTAATCCTGTGGTTGTCTTTCTCCGAGGTTAAAGGAGTTATTGCGGAGTTATGCCAGACCTGGCTGTCAAGGCTGAAGTTCTGTTGCTTTGTAGGAGTAAGTGGTGTTTGATTTCGTTATTTTGCTGGTTTAAAGAAATCATCTTTGAAAAAAAAACCTTCTTGTTTTGTGAAAGATTGGGGTTTGGTGTTAAGGTTTTATTTGCAAAGGTTTATTTGATCGGTTGGTTCCCTCCTGTGGGAGTCTTTGAGATTGAAAAGTGTTTTGGAGAATTCCTTTGCATGACCAAGTTTGGGTTTGTCTCATTGCAATTTTGAGAGTCAAGTTTCCTTATGAATTTGGGATGAGTTTTAAAACTAAAATGCTGCAAACAAAGAAAGTAGTCTTTTGACTGAAATCGTTTGTCCCTAGTAAGAATTGTTGTTTAACATGTTATGTAGTAGGTAACAATGTGGTTTATGGAATGATGTGTTGTTAAGTTAATTTGTGAGTTGAAACAATTCAATGCGGTTGTTATCTCTAGCTTGAGAATAAATAAACTACTAGTGTTGTAGTTTACTCTTAGCGAGATTGAGTAAATGTGCTAATGTGCATGCTTAGAATCTGTTGCTTTGTTATAAAAAGTGCTTATGACCCCTGATAATGTTTAAAGTTTTAAACCCTGATGCATAGTTAAAACATTAAGATGATGTAGACTGCTGTTACTGTTAAAGAAACTTTGCTGGTTTTTTAAAGATGTTCTAATCTAACGGGTTAATAGAGAAACTTAATCAGGTTGACTAGTGGCTTTAATTTGGAAGTTGATTAGAGTTGCTATTTATGTTGTTGCAAAATATTAGCATGGTTGGAAGTATGCAGTCATGTTCCTAAAATACTAGTGTCGAGGCCAATTGGAAAGATATGGGTTTTGTAGTTTGATGATATTGCAAGAACTTTGTACTAGTCTAACTTATTAAATTTAATTTAATAGTTGGAGTATGTTGTGTAGTGACAATTTTGTTGTAATCTATCTATAGGGTAGCTAAAAGTAATGTTGTCGTTTGATGATTATGCTCGTTGGTTGTTATTAATAACCTAGTAGTGGTGGTAATTGTTTAGATTACTTGTTGAAAACCATGGTTAAAATAGAGGAAAATTTTAGCATGTTGCGATGGAGTGAGCTTTGGATAATTAACATGATGTAGAATTTTATCCTTAATGAATGTATGTCTTAGAATCATTGTTATGAACTCTGTCTTGTAGAGATAATATTTACATGTTGAAGTCGTTTGTTAACTGAATGAGTTTCGATTGTCGAGACGTTGACATATAGGAGGTATGAAATTTATATGTTGATCTTGCTGAAAGATTTCTTGAAATATTATGTTTCAAATTTAGAATAAGATGTATTATGTTTTGGTGATCCGTGGGGATCATGTCAATGTAGTCTTGGTTGGGTGCTTTTGTGATAGGCATCTTAAACCTTATTTAAAAGTGTTGGGAATGGTAACAAGAGAAAGAAATTGTTATGTAAATGTTGTTAAATCCGGTTGGACTCTTTTGATGAGTAAATAGTGATTATTGAATGCTTAAATGGTAAGTGTAGTGGAATACAAGTTATAGTGGGTTTCATGCTGAGCTGTTGTTTAAAACCTTCTGGACTGGTTTGGTTGTTTGCCATCTCGGTTGAATGCTTTCGGTCAAGGTGTTCCATATGCTGTGTTTCAGAGTTTCCCTAAAACTCGTAGAAATTGGTGCAAATATTTGGTTTTGGCAAATTTGTTTAGTTGGTGCTATGAATATGGATTACACCCCAAAATTTTTGAGTGGATCGTGCCCTTTCGCGTGCACCCTGAATTATCTTTGGAATAAATTTTAAAGGAAACAAATGGACATAGAGGGCTATGTTGGAAAACTCACGAGGTTTAATTTGTAATATTTTCTTTGCTAGAGTTGGAGTTATTTGGAAAAGTCTGTGTAGAGTTTGCAAGTGCTTCAAAAGGTGGTTTTTATGGATGTTTCATCGGCAATGCTGTTAGTGAGATGTTCTCTTTTGAAAATGAGTTTCCCTTTCTCTTTGAAAAAATTTATGGCAGTTGTTTGTGCAGATGTTTGACTTTGGAGTCGATGTTCTTTTCCAAAATATCAATTTTGGTTAAAATGCAATGTTTTGCAAGTTCAGTTTTCAATTGAGGTGGGTTCTCTTACGACGTGGTGTTTTACTGTCAACTATGCTGCCGTCATAGTCTATATGAATGTCCGCAACCTTTGATGTTAATTGTGTTTCCATCATTTGATACCGAGGAAGAAGTCATTTGGTGAATGACTATTCGGTACCGTTGTTACATGATGAATGAAGGGTGAAAAAGGAAAACGAGACATTGTTGATGCATAATTAATCATAAAGGAGTTGACGAGCCAGGTCAGTGAGAAAGTCATATAAGGATATATGACTAATCCGGAGTGCTCTTGAAAAGTGTGCATGCATGTCATGAATCGAGATGTCCATTTCTTTCTAGTATGAAAAGAAAGAATGAAGAAATTATGGTATTTTGGTTGTGGTGTAGGGGATTTATGCTTCCTTTGTGATTTGACTTGGTTGTTGCCAAATTCTTTCCAAAATGGTTGTTAACGCTTTGGGTTTGAGTTGTTGTGTGTACACTTGGGCTTGATAGCTAAGTGTTTTTGTGTGAGGGCAAGGCCCTCTTAAGAAAGGAACCAGTTGTGGTTTGGTAAGGTTTTACAATCCTAGCTTAGGGCTTGATGTCGAACCTTAGTGGTATAAGGGTGGTTCGTGATGGAGGTTGATGATGTATAGGTTTAACCTTTACTAAGAGTAGCGATGGGTGGAAGTGAAGTTGACGGTAGTTTGGTGATATTTGTCCTGCCGTGAGCAATTGTCGTCACTAGTTGTTTTTGGATTTGAGTCTTGCCTGGGAGAGGATAGAATGAAAGGTTAGCATGATCGTGTATCGGGAGGGCAAGTGAGCCTTAATTGATGTGGACATCACTACCATGGATACGGCCATGTCTACAAACCCAATTGAAATCAACAATGTAATACAAGGGCCAATTACTCGAGCTCGCGCACGTTAATTCAATTGCCAGGTGAATGCGTTTCTCGGGTTGCATACAAATAATTTAATGAATGGAATGCTATTTAATCCTTGTGATGATTTTATTGTCCTTAGGAACCAAGGAAAAGGACTCCTAAAAGTCAAGCATGAAGCCAATTCTTCCGGTGCACAAGTTCAACTCGGATTCGGCCTCCGGGACAGCACCAACTTAAAACGACCATAACTTTTGATCCACAAGGGTGTTTGAGGTCTATGAGTACTGGTTTGAAAGGTTTCGACGTCCTCTTTCCAACGGATCCGGCACCACCTACAAATTCCTTACGAGTCAACGGGAATCTACAAAACAAGTTCGGTCATCTTTCCAAATCCGAGTCAAACTAGGAATAGGAGTCCTACTCGGCCATGGGGGTGTTTTGGACGCCCCAAGCCTGGTTTTGGCCTCCTATTTCTCCTATAAATAGCTAGGGAGTCCCCCAAAATAACTTAGGTTTTGGTTATTTGATAGTTTAGCCTTTTGCTACTATTCTGAGTCTTTTAGACGTGCTCAACGGCCGCCTAACAAGCTCCTTGTATCGGAACCCCAACTTTTCAATACTTCATCTATATTTGCAATTTTAGATTGCTTTTGCCTTGTTCTTACTTGTTCTTCGATTGCTTGCAGGAATTGATCTTCGTGATCAGGTTGATCGTGCCCACGGCAAGGTCAATAACCCTTTGGAGTTGGTTTAGCGATTGCTAAGGCGCATCGTCGTTGTACGTTGTAGTCGGATCGTCAAAGTCGTCTCCACCCAAATCGAAGGTTATCGTTCTCATCGAAAGATCGGGAACCCAGTGTTATGTCAAGTGGTATCAGAGCTTCAGTTGATCGGTGAGAATATCAGTGCCTTAGGTTAGTTTTTTATTTCTGTCCTAAATTGAAAACTACTCCACAAAAATTCAACCTTTAGTTTCAATCTATTATTTTAGTGAGTTTTGTTAGGTTTTGATCCATTAGAGTCCATGTTTTAGTTGCTGATCTTTCCTTTCCTTCGCGTAGCTTCAATTCTGTCCAGTTTGGTATTTCGAGCATAACTTTCACATACAAACTCCAATTTTTGTGTTCTTGCACTCTATTGAAAGCTGAGGATATAAGCTTCAATTCCCTCCATAGTCAACCAATCAAATTCGGTGATCTTCAAACATTAATCTAGGCGACAAGTTTGCTGCCCTAGAAAAACAACAGTACACCTACCTTTGGGAACCAATTCATCCTTTGTGAACACTTTGATCCTATTTGAGACTAGCTTGTTGATATTGCTTAGGGCTGCTCTACTTGATACATTGCACAATCTTCAGTTATCATATCATATTATCTTGTGACACCGAGTTAGGGATTCCAAAACTTTGTTCATACTAGTGTTGGCCGAAAGTCACCAAACCAAAGAAAAGAGAAAGAGCCAAAAGGCTATATAAAAAAAAGGAAAAGAAAAAGAAAATTGTGGCCGGTCACACTACATTGAGCAAAACCCTAATTTGTGTTTGTTACTTTTTATATTGTGCAATTTATTAATTAGTGAGCAATCTTGTGCCCTTTTTACTTTCTCAAAGCAATAAGTTAGCGTCTCTCTACAACTTGTGCAATAGAGCTTTTGGTGCATCACTTATATTTTATAGCTCATTCCTTGATTGCATAAGTGCCATTATCTTTGCGTGTGTGTTGCCTTCAAATTCACTTATATCTTTGAGATCGGCAACTAGGGCTTGTGAATTCTAGTTTGGATCATTACTTATCATTACAATAACTAGAATTATCAGATTGCATAGAAAATAAATATTGCCTATCCAAGCTCCACATCCAACCTCGTACTTTTGTTCGGTCCCTTGGCAATCGCTTTATCCAAGCTTCGGAGAACTTTTGACCACGCCAACGGCCGGCAACACCTGCTGCATGGTAAGAACTTGTAAGAGCTTTGGTCATAGGCTTGAGTGTTGAGAGACTTGCCACCAACTCCTAGTAGTTGATAGGAACATTTTAATTGTGATTTTTGTTTCCTTGTCTTCTACTAACCATGTCAGGTGACGAGAGATCGCTGCACCACTCTCCAGGAACAAAGGGCATCATTGCTCACTTTGAGAGGATGACGAGGGAGACCACCGAGGGTCTTAACGAGGATGTACGACTCACTAATGAGCGTATGTCGATGCAAGAGGACCGTCTCAGATCCATCGAGGCCGCACAAGGGATTGCTAACACTACTCTTGCTACTATTTTGGCTAGACTTGATACTTTTGCAGCTGCTGCATCTGGGGCTTCCAATCCGCCACCGCATCATCCAAACAACACTTTAGCTCCACGGGAGAGGCATCCAACAGACTTAGAAGAACAAAACAAAGAGAACCAATATGACGACACCACTGATTTGGAGGAAGACAACATCAATTACGACAATAACCGTGACCATCGTCGGCTACGCTTCAATCAGCAAGGTATGCGACGTGATCCTCCACGACCCAGGGAACGAGAACGAGATGATGCTTTCCATAAGGTAAATTTCAATATGCCACCTTTCGAAGGTAAATATGATCCTGATGGTTACCTTAGTTGGGAATTACTTGTTGATCAAAAATTTGCATGCCATGACTTTCCTGAGAATAGAAGAGTTAGGGCTGCCACTAGTGAATTCTCTAATTTTGCGTCTATTTGGTGGAGAGAACATTGTCGCGCTCATCCAAATAATATACCCACCACTTGGGAAGCATTAAAATTGCTAATGAGGCACAGATTTGTTCCTTCATACTATGCAAGCGATTTATTGAATAAATTGCAGCGCCTACACCAAGGTAAGAATTCAGTGGAAGAATATTACCAAGAATTACAAATTGGCATGTTGCGTTGTGGCTTAATTGAGAATGAGGAAGCTTCTATGGCTCGTTTTCTAGGTGGGTTAAATCGAGAAATCCAGGACATTCTAGATTATAAGGATTATAATTCGATGACTCGTTTATTCCATCTTGCTTGTAAAGCTGAACGTGAAGTGCAGGGTCGACAATCGAGGGCAAAAGCTAACTTTTCTACAGGTCGAGCTACTACATGGGCACCGCACACCCCTGCTGCCCCATCCAGTCGTACCACTACCCCGCCCCCCTCCAACAACAAAATGACGCACTCCACTTCAAATACAAAGACTCGATCAACGCCGACGAGGAGTGCCACACAAGCCCCTACCAAAAGCTAGTCAAAGATCTGTCACCTCAACGGGACGCACAAAAGATATTCAGTGCCATCGCTGCAAGGGTTTTGGCCACATGATGAAGGAGTATCCAAACAAGCGCGTGCTAATAACCCGCGAAGATGGCGAGTACGATTCTGCAAGTGATCTTGATGAAGAAACATATGCTTTGCTTATGAACATGAAAACGGTGATCCAAACTCAAAACATGAAGAAGAGCACGTGAGCGCTGCTGATGCTGATCAATATTTGAGTATTATTGCGCACCGTGTGCTTAGTGCTCAGATTGCCCGTACTGAGCCAAATCAACGCCACAATTTGTTTTACACTAAAGGCGTCGTCAAAGAAAGATCCATTCGAATAATCATTGATGGTGGGAGTTGCAATAATCTAGCAAGCATGGACATGGTGGAGAAGCTAGCACTAACCACTAGACCACACCCTCAGCCCTACTACATTCAATGGTTCAACAATAGCGGCAAGCTCAAGGTAACACGCCTGGTAAGAGTACATTTCGCTTTAGGTTCGTATCATGATTATGTTGACTGCGATGTCGTACCTATGCAAGCATGCTCTATGTTATTAGGTAGACCTTGGCAATATGATAAGAATTGTTTACATCACGGTAGAACCAATCAATACTCTTTCATGCATAAAGAAAAGAAGATTGTGTTACATCCAATGTCGCCTGATGCCATTGTAAAAGATGAGATCGCTAGAGCTAGCAAAGAGAAAAATCGAGAGAGAACTAAGAGTGAAAATCAGATTGTCGCAAAGGAGTTTGAACAAAATCAAAAGAAAGAATCTAACTTGGTGGTGATAAGAAAAATGAGATTAAATTGAAAGGTGCATGTTTTTTTGCAACAAAATCTGATGTGAATGAGTTGGATACAAGTAGTTATTCTTGCTATGCTCTGGTTTGCAAACAAACTTTGTTTTCACTAGAGGAGATGTCTCTTTCTTTGCCTCCTTTCGTCGCTAACCTTTTGCAGGAATACGCTGACATCTTTCCAAAGGACATCCCCTCAGGGCTGCCGCCAATTAGAGGGATTGAGCACCAAATTGACCTCATTCCAGGGGCATCCTTGCCCAACCGAGCGCCATACAGAACCAACCCTGAAGAGACTAAAGAGATACATCGCCAAGTTCAAGAATTGCTTGATAAAGGGTACGTACGTGAATCTCTTAGTCCTTGTGCTATTCCAGTCATTTTAGTACCTAAGAAAGATGGAACATGGCGCATGTGTGTGGATTGTAGAGCAATTAATAATATCACCATTAGATATCGCCATCCTATTCCTAGGTTAGACGATATGCTTGATGAGTTAAGTGGCTCTACTATGTTCTCTAAAGTTGATTTGCGTAGTGGGTACCACCAGATTCGCATGAAGTTAGGAGATGAATGGAAAACAGCATTTAAAACTAAGTTCGGTTTATATGAGTGGTTAGTTATGCCGTTTGGATTAACTAATGCACCTAGCACTTTTATGCGATTGATGAACGAGGTTTTACGTGCTTTCATTGGAAAATTTGTGGTGGTTTACTTTGATGATATCTTGATCTACAGCAAATCTTTAGAAGACCATCTTGAACATTTACGTGCTGTTTTTAATGCTTTACGCGATGCACGTTTATTTGGTAACCTTGATAAGTGCACCTTTTGCACGGATCGAGTCTCTTTTCTTGGCTATGTTGTTACTCCACAGGGAATTTAAGTTGATCAAGCCAAGGTTGAAGCGATACAGAGTTGGCCAACTCCTAACACGGTCACACAGGTGCGGAGTTTCCTAGGACTTGCTGGATTCTATCGTCGTTTTGTGAAGGACTTCAGCACAATCGCCGCACCTTTGAATGAACTCACCAAGAAGGGTGTGCCTTTTGTTTGGGGCAAGTCACAGGAAGATGCCTTCAATGTTCTGAAAGTTAAGTTATCACATGCACACTTACTCCAACTTCCAGACTTTTCTAAGACTTTTGAACTAGAATGTGATGCTAGTGGAATTGGTTTGGGTGGTGTTCTATTACAAGAAGGAAAACCTGTTGCTTATTTTAGTGAGAAGTTGAGTGGGCCTAGTTTGAACTATTCTACGTATGATAAAGAGTTATATGCGCTAATTCGAACTTTAGAAACATGGCAACATTATTTATGGCCCAAGGAATTTGTTATACATTCTGATCATGAATCGTTAAAACATATTAGAAGTCAAGCTAAACTGAACCGTAGACATGCAAAGTGGGTTGAATTCATTGAGTCATTTCCTTATGTCATTAAACACAAAAAAGGAAAGGATAATGTCATTGCTGATGCCTTGTCTAGGAGATATACCATGCTCTCACAACTTGACTTCAAAATTTTTGGTTTGGAAACGATTAAAGAGCAATATGTGCATGATAATGATTTTAAAGATGTGTTGCTCAATTGTAAAGAGGGAAAAACATGGAACAAATTTGTCCTCAATAATGGGTTTGTGTTTAGAGCAAACAAACTATGCATTCCCGCTAGTTCTGTTCGTTTGTTATTGCTACAGGAAGCGCATGGAGGAGGGTTGATGGGACACTTTGGTGTGAAGAAGACGGAGGACATACTCGCTAGCCATTTCTTTTGGCCCAAGATGAGACGAGACGTGGAACGTTTCGTCGCTCGCTGCTCTACATGTCAAAAAGCTAAGTCACGACTTAATCCACATGGTTTATACATGCCTCTGCCTGTTCCTAGCGTGCCTTGGGAAGATATTTCTATGGACTTTGTTTTAGGACTTCCTAGAACAAAGAGGGGGAGGGATAGTATCTTTGTTGTTGTGGATAGATTTTCTAAGATGGCACACTTTATTCCTTGTCACAAAAGCGATGATGCTACCAACATTGCCGATTTATTCTTTCGTGAAATTGTTCGCTTGCATGGTGTGCCAAACACAATAGTTTCAGATCGAGACACAAAATTTTTAAGCCACTTTTGGAGAACTTTGTGGGCTAAATTGGGAACTAAACTTTTATTTTCTACTACTTGTCATCCCCAAACTTATGGACAAACTGAGGTCGTTAATCGAACTTTATCTACCATGCTTAGGGCTGTTTTGAAAAAGAACATTAAATTGTGGGAAGAATGCTTGCCTCATATTGAGTTTGCTTATAATCGTTCTATACATTCTACTACTAAGATGTGTCCTTTTGAGATTGTATATGGATTTGTACCTCATGTTCCACTTGATTTGTTACCTCTTCCATCTTCGGAGAAATTGAATCTTGATGCTAAACAACGTGCTGATTTGATTATGAAAATGCATGAGACAACTAAAGAAAACATAGAGCGTATGAATGCTAAATATAAACTTGCTGGTAGTAAGGGAAGGAAGCCTGTAACTTTTGAACCTGGGGATTTAGTTTGGTTGCATTTGCGAAAAGATCGATTCCCAGAATTAAGAAAATCTAAGTTGATGCCGCGAGCTGATGGTCCTTTCAAAATATTGGCAAAGATTAATGATAATGCATATAAGCTTGAATTGCCTGCAGATTTTGGGGTTAGTCCCACATTCAACATTGCCGATTTGAAACCATACATGGGAGAAGATGATGAGCTTGAGTCGAGGACGACTCAAATGCAAGAAGGGGAGGATGATGTGGACATCACTACCATGGATACGGCCATGTCTACAAACCCAATTGAAATCAACAATGTAATACAAGGGCCAATTACTCGAGCTCGCGCACGTCAATTCAATTGCCAGGTGAATGCGTTCCTCGGGTTGCATACAAATAATTTAATGAATGGAATGCTATTTAATCCTTGTGATGATTTTATTGTCCTTAGGAACCAAGGAAAAGGACTCCTACAAGTCAAGCATGAAGCCAATTCTTCCGGTGCACAAGTTCAACTCGGATTCGGCCTCCGGGACAGCACCAACTTAAAACGACCATAACTTTTGATCCACAAGGGTGTCTGAGGTCTATGAGTACTGGTTTGAAAGGTTTCAACGTCCTCTTTCCAACGGATCCGGCCCCACCTCCAAATTCCTTACGAGTCAACGGTAATCTGCAAAACAAGTTCGGTCATCTTTCCAAATCCGAGTCAAACTAGGAATAGGAGTCCTACTCGGCCATGGGGGTGTTTTGGACGCCCCAAGCCTGGTTTTGGCCTCCTGTTTCTCCTATAAATAGCTAGGGAGTCCCCAAAATAACTTAGGTTTTGGTTATTTAATAGTTTAGCCATTTGCTACTATTCTGAGTCTTTTAGACGTGCTCAACGGCCGCCTAACAAGCTCCTTGTATCGGAACCCCAACTTTTCAATACTTCATCTATATTTGCAATTTTAGATTGCTTTTGCCTTGTTCTTGCTTGTTCTTCGATTGCTTGCAGGAATTGATCTTCGTGATCAGGTTGATCGTGCCCACGGCAAGGTCAATAACCCTTTGGAGTTGGTTTAGCGATTGCTAAGGCGCATCGTCGTTGTACATTGTAGTCGGATCGTCAAAGTCGTCTCCACCCAAATCGAAGGTTATCATTCTCATCGAAAGATCGGGACACCCAGTGTTACGTCATTAATGAGTTATTCCCCTCGATGGAAATTTTCGGGAATGTAGAGATGTCGTTAAAGGAATTGTGACTTGCTTTGATTATGTCATGTTGAGTTTAATGGAGTGTGGTAGTCAGGTTGGTTGTGATAGAAGTGTGAAGTGTTTGTCGTAAGGATTCGAGCGTTTTGGGTTGTTGGAGCCCTTTGTGGTTGAAACGCAGATTCTGTTTGGGAATGGAAGTGAAGGTCGAACTGTGAGCGGTTGCCCTTAGTCGAGCTAGATCAACACTTTTTCGCTAAGTGTTGGTTTTGTCAACTCGTTTGTCGTTTGTTCCGGTTTTAGTCGTTGTGCGAATGTTTTGTGCTGCAGAGAAGCCTTTTGTCCCTTGGGGACTTTGTTGTTGATTTTGGCGTCCTTCGGATTCGAGGTCGAATCCTGTTGAAGGGGGGAAGAATGTGACACTACGGTATGGTGTGACATTATAAAATGTGAAATTAGAGAATAAAACCTTACGGCTTGAGGTTTACTCGTGTTTTTGGGCCTTATGAAGTGATGTGACCCCACGGAGTGTCGTAAACTTATAAATGGTGCATGATGAGGTCAAAAACATTATGAGATGTGGAATTAAGGTTAAAACCATAGGGTATGGAGGTTAATAGCGTTTCTGGGCCGTTTCCGGGGTTTTGGGCCTTTCCGGGGGAGTTTGGGCCTAAGAGGGGGGTCGTGGGCTTTGGTGGGATGGAGTTTGAGTCCAAATGAGGGGAGGAGTCCTGGATGGAGGCCACCACCAGCCCGTATTGCACCCCCCATACTGCGCCTTGCGCCCCCATGATGCCCTAGCCTCCCCCACACATCTCCACCTCCTCCTTGTGGCGCCTCCACCTCCCCCATTGCTCCCCTTTGCTCCCCACCTCTCCTCCACCCCCTTTCTGCCCTAGGGTGGTCTCCCCACCCCTGCACCTCGAGGAACCATCCTTTAGAAGCGAGGAGCGAGGAGCGAGGAGCGAATCGGGAGGAGATCCATTCAGTTTTCGTGCGTCGGGCGAAGGTACGGCCATGAGAATCCTTGGGGTTGGTCTAGGTACTGTTCTAAGGGTGTTTATCAAGTTTTTAGATCAATTGGTGGTGCTGAAATTGTGTATATTGGATTAGATCTAGATGTTGCCACGTTTCTGTTTTGGGACAGCATGAGCAGTCGACCTAGGGTTCAGTTTTTTCCCAATTTAGAATTGGAATCTGGTCATACGGATGTTGAAGAAGTTGTAGATAATTTAATTATCTTTCTGTGGACTTAAAAAACGCTAAATTACGATCATCCGTTTGAAAGTTATGACTGTTTTACCGAGAGTGTTAAAATCTGTGACGTGATTAGAAAAGATCACGGTATTTTGTAGATTAAACAACTTTAGAGTCCGAATCACTCTTTCCCTATAACTAGAAAAAGTTGGGAAATTTCCTAAGCTATGCGAGGATGTACTCGTTTAATTGATTCGGAGTACCAGAACTCAACTTATGCCTTTTGGAAGGCTGCTGTCCCGACGGGACAGAACCTCTGTTTTTAGGTTTTGCGAGTAGTTGGCAATGTCGGGGTAGATGAGGGTTTGCGTACTGTTCTGTGGACATGATTGTGAGTGTGTGTTGCCTATGTGCAGGTGGTGCGACCCCGGGAGTGCCTTCTACTTCCCGCCAATCCGTTGCCCGTGGTTGAGGCAAGTGTGTTGTAATGGATAGCGATTTGTAGGTTGCTTGTTGAGAATAGATGAAATTGATTACATGATATATGATCACTTGATATGCTTTAATGATTGCCAATGATATGATGAGCATGTACGAGTTAAATATGATGTTGGCATAATTGCATACATGGCATGTTACATGGCCCGGGAGGTGAGAAAGTCATAACTAGTCCGGGGAAGGTCAGTGAGAAAGTTATGACTAATCCGGAGAGCCATTGAGTAAGTCCTACATCGTGATTCCATCCATGTGGTGTTTGGAAGAGAGGAGTAGGCACCCTCCATCTTCGGGATGGAAGGGGGAGAGGGTGCACACCGACGGGTGTGTACTCAACCATACCGGTATGAGTTTCCAAGGAGACATGAGCATTGCATTGCATACATAGTGATGATGAAAATGTTATGTGTTCATGAATGAGATGATATACCTGATGTGAGACATTATTGCCTTGTTATTGCTCTCGTTGTCCATTGCAATATGCTTGCTGAGTTTCGAACTCACGCTTGTGTTTTCTTGTTGTTTTAGGTACCATGAGACCGGCATGCGGGGAAGGGAAATAGACACACTTCCACACGTAGCTTCGCTCCTTTGATTTCACAAGTCATTCAATTAGTGTTGAGAATAAATTGCGTGTGATGATCATTGCTTTAAGGTTTAGCTTTGCTAAATGAGAGTCTTTTCGTTCGTTTGACTCTTGGAGACATCATATGTTTAGAACTAGACTTATATTGTTGCTAAGTCGTTAATCATTGTTGTTTTTAGTTGTCTCTTCTATTCCATATATTGCTAAACTGTTGTTGTTCCTTCAAATCATGTTAAAACAAAGGAGATGCTGCCGAAATCTCGGTTTTTAGCATGTGCGCCTTTGCTGGAATTTATGTTTAATTGTGGTGTTTAGTTGTTATTTAGCTTAGGTTTGGTAGCATTCAGGCATATTAGCCGAGGTGTTACAGTAGTTATTAAGCGAATATACCCATTTCACAAGTTTTTGTGACATTCCAGTGTCTAGGGTTATGAATAGTTCACAGTCTAAAGATTCTAATAAGTTGCTTGCAGTCTAAAGATTCTAATAAAATTGGTTTCATGAAATTTGGAATTGATTTGCTCAAATGTTACATGTAGCTTATTTTTAAACCTATACTTTAAATTCAAATTCGAATTTCAATATTTTTGTATAAACAGAAACTAGAGATCATAACATAAATTTATAAATTTCTTTTACTTTATTTGGACATTCCTAGCAAAAGATATGTAAGATTGAATTAAATAGTGCAAAAATTGAAAAAAAAATTTGGCTTTAAGCGAATATACCCATTTCACATGTTTTTGTGACATTCCAGTGTGTAGGGTTATCAACGGTTCAAAGTCTAAAGATTCTAATAAGTTGCTTACAGTCTAAAGATTCTAATAAAATTGGTTTCATGAAATTTGGAATTGATTTGCTGAAATGTTACATGTAGCTTATTTGTAAACCTATACTTTAAATTAAAATTAAAATTTCAATATTTTTGTATAAACAAAAACTAGAGATCATAACATGAATTTATAAATTTCTTTTACTTTATTTGGACATTTCTAGCAAAAGATATGTAAGATTGAATTAAATAGTGCAAAAATTGAAAAAACAAATTGGCTTGCTAGGGACTTGAACCCCATATCTGCTATTTAGATTGTTCAAGCACTACCACCTGAATCCAATGTTGCTTGTGAATGAATGGCTAGCTAATATACTTGAGGTGAATGTATGAGGCTACAAGCAAAAGAAGAAAAATATGCAACAGTTTGTGCTGAATGGAGACTCGAACCTGAGACCGCACATTCCAAGCAACCAAGAGCTACCACCAGGGATGTGATCGGATCAGATACGGTCGAATATCGTCCTATTCGTATCCGTATCTGTTTTTTTTATCAAATACAGAATCGAATACGAATAGTGCTAAATACATAATCGAATACGAATTATACAGGATAATATCGGTTACGAATACAAATCAAATATGGATCGGAATCAACATGGATACGAATAATATTAGTCGGATATTTTAAAATCCAATTTCAGTTTTTTTACCAAAATCGGTCCAAATTTAAATTCAAAATTAGGAATTAAAAAAAAGAAAATGTCAAAAATTACAAATTTGTGCACAAATATTATTAAATCAGTACAAATTCAAAATTTCTAAATTTAAATTGAAAATTAGGAGAAAGATCAATAAAAAATTCGAGAATTTCATTTAAATTCCAACTGTTATTTAAAAATAAATTACATTTAAATTTTATTTTTAATGCACCATCAAATTTGTTTAATCTACTATGAAAACTACTCAAATAGACCTTCAGTGTCAAGTTCGTCATTGATGAATGATGAATGATGATCATCTGAACTCAACAATTGGCAAACATCAAACATAATCATTCTTTAGAAGAAAACATAGCCAGTTAGCCACATAGACATAACTACATAGCATAAGTACATATGAGTATATGACATCCACATCTGGTCATCCATATTCCACAAACCACAATTCCACATATATGTAACCTTGCAGCAGTTACATGTTGTCATGGTCTCATCTCTGATCTTATAGACACGGTTCAAGTTATTCGGATAATATCCGTATGTCATATTCGGATATTATCCAAACAAAAACTCGGATATTCCGTATCCGTCGGATAATCAGTGTTCCATATCCGTATCCGTATCCATATAAATTATCTGTATCCATATCCTTATCCGAGAAATCAACTGGATATCTGTGAAACTATCCAAATCATCATCCAAATCAATTCGGTCGGTCGGTCGGTCGGTCGAAAACTATCCGTACCAGTTCCATCCCTAGCTACCACCAGGCTACAGTGGGACTTGTGGTTTTGTGGAGTAACAAAATATTTCAGGCCACTGTGACACCACGAAATGCCGAGACACCGTAAACAAATGTGAAATTAGAGAATGTGACCTTATAAAGTATGAAATCGGAGATTAAAACTTTACGTTATGCGGTTTAATCGCGTTTCCGGGCCGATTTCGGAAGTTTGGGCCTTCCCGGGGGAGTTTGGGCCTTAGGGGGGTGAGTCGTGGGCCTTGGTGGGAGCAAGTTAGGGCCCATGAGGGAGGAGAGGCAGGATTTTGGGGGCTAGGGGCGTCCCTCCCTGCCCTAGCCGCCCCTCCCCCATTCCCCATTTTCTCTTGGGCGCCTCCTCCTCTCCCTCTTGGGCGCCTCCTCCCCTCCCCCCTTGGGTGCGCCCCCAATTCCTCCTCTCCACCTCCTTTGCTGCAAAGAGGAGATCCCCCACCACACAACCTCGCTGTCCTCTCCAACGGGAAGCCCCGTGACGAGGAGATCCGGCGATTCCAGTAGCGAGGAGGACGTTCGGGAGGCTCGGGAGGATAGATCTCGGCGTTAAATGCGTTCACGGGAGGAGGTAAGGCATGGGTGATCCTTGGGTTTGGGTCTAGGTACTGTTTTAGGGATGAATTTCATGTTTTTAGATCAAGGGAGGTGCTGCCATGGGTTAGATCTAATGAAAACTAGAGTTGTATTCGCGTTCTGGTTCGGGCAGATTGGGGACCCGAACTAGGGTAGGAGTTTTGGCCAATTTAGAGATTGAATCTGATCGTACGGACTTTTAGGAAGTTGTAGATAATTTCATTATCTTTCCGTGCATATAAAGCACGTTAAAATCCGCCCAGCCGTTTGGGAGATATGGCCGTTTTACCGAGCGCTGTCAAATCTGTGACGAGATTGAGACAGTTCGTGTTCAACGTTAGATTAAACAACTTTATAGTCCGAATCAGTCTTTACCTATAACTAGAAAAAGTTGGGAAATTTCCT
Source organism: Rhipidocladum racemiflorum (assembly GCA_036346355.1). Classification (NCBI taxonomy): domain Eukaryota; kingdom Viridiplantae; phylum Streptophyta; class Magnoliopsida; order Poales; family Poaceae; genus Rhipidocladum; species Rhipidocladum racemiflorum. Next base: position 51,552,594 of record CM070577.1, on the reverse strand, counting down.
AAGCTACGCGAGGATGTACTCGTTTATGCAATTTGGAGTTCTAGAACTCAAGTTATGTTTTTTCAAGCCGCTGTCCAGAACGGGCAGAATCTGTGATTTCGGGTTTTGGAGTTTATAGCGTATTAGGTGTAGTGGGTACTGTTTTGAGGAGTCGAATTAAGTGTGTGGCACGTGTTTGCAGGTGGTGTGCCTCTGAGTGCCCTCAACCTCTCGTCACTCCGTTGCCCGGTTGAAGGCAAGTGTGTTGTGTGGATTGAACATTATATGTGTTGCTAGAATTGCTTGATAGTGTTTGGGATAGATAACATGTTGTCTTGCCATGAACTACATGTTATAATTGTTATGATGTCCTTATGTCATGTTTTAAATATTGTCGATGATATGATGTCTTCATGCCATGATTAAAATGCTTGATGAGGATAAGTGATTTACATGCTATGTTGTGAATGGGCACCGTCGATGGTCGAATACGGCCCTACATGTTGAGATGCCATGTGTTGCTATGCAATACTTCTATTTGTGTATACATGGCTGTCCATTTTGCATGCATGGCATATTTTCATGGCTGGCCGGTGAGATAAGTCATAACTATTCCGGTAGGGTCGGTGAGAACTGTTATGACTAGTCCGGGCTAAACTTTTGAGTAAGACCTACATCGTGATTCCATCCACCGCGGTGAATGGAAGCGAGTGATAGGCACCCTCCATCTTCGGGATGGAAGGGGGAAAAGGGTGCATGCCGACGGGTGTGCACTCAACCATACCGGTATGAGTATTCCAGAAGACATGTGCATTGCATTGCATGAATGAAACTATGAATGAGAATGTTGTTGAATTGTTCATGAGTTCATGAGACGAACACCATATTGATCAAGAGATGATTATGATGTTTTTACCATGTCGTGTACGTGAGAATGGTAATGATGTGATATGTAATGCTTATGAAGATTGAAGTTGATGGTTTGTTGTCTTGCACTCTGTTTCCATTGTATTACACTTCGCTGAGTTATGAACTCACGCTTGTATTTTCGTTGTTTGTTTTCTTTAGGTACCATGAAATCGGCGCGCGGGAAAGGGTTTTAGCTACACTACTCCACGTAGTATCATAATCTAGCAATTTCACCTGTTGTGGAGACATGACAATAAGCATTACAATAATCTTTAGTGTATGGTCTGTATGTTTGGTTGTCTCCCTCATGTGTATCATGTGGGGCTATGGAGGGAGTGGTTTTAACTTCCTAGATTTAAATTGATGCTTATTATTTTGCTATCGATGCTTATTGATGTTTTAGTTGATGATTAGTTATCCTTATCGCTGCGTATGGATATCTCGTTTGTCTTACATTTTGATATGATGCTATGTTGTTAAGTTTCATGCAAAAACAAAGGAGATGCTGTCAAAATTTTCAATTATTCTAAATGATAACTTGCTGGAATTTACTTTAATTTATGGTATTAAATGTGTTATGGTCTATGTTTGGTGACATTCTGGGCTTAGTAGAAGCTGGGGTGTTACAGTCACTTTCCCCTTTCTTCCTTGGATGCAGAATTAGCTCGATTGAAGGTTGAAGAAGACGGGCTATGGTGGTTTTTGATCAGCGGCAACTGCGGCATGTGATGAGAAAGAATGGTAGCTCAGGTAGCTGAGAAAATTACAAAGGTAAGGTCAGCTTGATCAACAGCTCACCCAGGTGGAAGAATGGTAGTAGATTAGTGTGTAACTTCATCACTGGCACTGGCAGGATGAGGAGTGTTTCGATGGCTTTTGAGCTCTGATCAAGAGAAGAGATTACGAGTGGAAGGTAAGTGTTGCAATAGTGGGTGGAGGATAGGTGCATGGCTTAAACACCTCAGTTCAGGCGATTCGATGTGCTTCGGCGGTGAGGTATGGACCTCATGTCAGAGCAACTAGGCGGTGTCGCGCGCGATGCTGCGCCGTGTGAAATCAAATCTAGTTTTTTTCTAAAAGAGTAGGAGGATCTAAACGTTTTTTTGATTCTCTTGATTTTTGTTTTTGAAAAAATACGCTAGGCACGAACCGTCGATAAATTAGCATAACAACGGGCCTTTTGGAAATTTTTTTGAATAATACATGTTTCGAAAATATTAGATTTCGAGTTGACAAAAAAATTATAGAGATAGAGCTCCACACATTTTCTTTTGGCGAATCTGTTTTTTCTCGAAAAAAACGGAGAAATGAGATTCTTTTGCCAAGTTTAACACTCTATACTTTCACTGGGTAATAACACACGTTTCGAAAAATATTATAGATCGAGCTGCAAAAAATGCTATAGAGATACAGTTGCACACATATTCCTTTTTCTAAAAAATATTAGAGATGGAGTTATAAAAAAATAGAGATAGAGTTGCACACATATCTCTTTTTATGAAGTTGGTTAACACTCTATTATTACCCGGTCAACCCTCCTTTGTCGAGTTTAACACTCTATGTGTTAACCGGGTAATAACACATGTTCCGAAAAATATTAGAGATGTCAACCTTCTTTTGTCGAGTTTAACACTCTATGCGTTCACCGAATAATAATACAGTTTCGAAAACATTAGAGATCGAATTAAAAAAAATCTAGAGATAGAGCTTCACACATATTTCTGTTGACGAATATATCTTTTCCAGGAAAAACGGAGAACGGACCTGGACGTAAAGGACGGGGACCTGTTTGTTATCTTTTTGGACCTAAACTCTACTCCGTAAAATTAGAAAAGAGCTCGTTCGAGATTCGTATTTAACTGGAGTTTTTTTTGCAAAATAACAAAGGAGGGATCTAAACGCAAATCGATAGAATACACGGTCTATTTTGAAAAAAAAATGTTTTTCACCCTCACAAGTTAATTTGGGGTAAAGAAATATAAAAAAATTCTGAGGGCTTTTTTGTAATTTTATAGGGACCTATCCGTAATTTAGAAGAAATCAAGGGGCTTTTTGCAAAACGCCAGGGGAAGACACGTGGCATGCCTGAGCTCTCTTCAAATCTCTCCCACATAATAGATGTAAGATCAAGTACAATAAGGCCACGTTAGCTGGCTCTTAGCCTGTACATGTCAGCATTAGTCTATGTGGAAGAATGAGAAACGATGAGAGAGAAGATAGCTGGCTCTTATTTAATAGCCAGCTTTGTACAGATGCATAGGTAAATCATTTATGTACAAGAGAGAAAAGGTAGTTATTGCACAACATCTAGAGACAACTTTTAGAGACAGTTATTATATAAGCTGGCTTTTAGCTTACTATTAGCGTGTAGTGGGCTTTACTATTGTACTTGCTCAAAGAGCAAGTACAATAAGGCCACGTCAGCTGGCTCTTAGCTTGTACATGTCAGTATTTGTCTATGTGGAAGAGTGAGAAACGATGAGAGAGAAGATAGCTGGCTCTTATTTAGTAGCCAGCTTTGCACAGATACATAGGTAAATCATTTATGTACAAGAGAGAAGAGATAGTTATTGCACAACATTTAGAGACAACTTTTAGAGACAGTTATTGTATAAGCTGGCTTTTAGCTTACTATTAGCCTGCAGTGGGCTTTACTATTGTACTTGCTCAACTTTGTCGAGACCCGGATTTGCAAATCCGAAACCCTCTGTGTATACTGCACTACTCCAGGATCACGCTAGTGCAACAGTGGCAACAAAATTGACATATCCATTTATCGAATTAACTATGAAAGTAACAAATAGTAGCAACGGACCTTATGGTCAAGTTTACATAACTGTGCCTTAAGGCTTAAGAAACAAATAAAACTCTTGCAGCGGAAAAATAACAATAACTGGGACCATACGACATGCCACAGGCAATCGTTTGGGGAAACGTCATCCTACTTCACGTAGTCTTCATAATACTCCTCCTCGTAGAACTCGGTATTTCCCTGTTCTTCCTCAGCAACTAATCAACAAAGGCATAAAGCCGTGAGTACAAAAAGTACTCAGCAAGCCGTAGGGAATGATGCAAATAATGTACGGCTTGACAAAGGATAACCATAGGGTTATTTTGCAGAAAGCGATAACTTGAATGTAAATACAATGTATAGATTCAAAGCATAATTGACAAAGATAATAATAACTGATAAATCAAGGGTAAACAACAACACAAGATTGGTGAGGCATCACCCATCACCAACTAGATCATTATCAACCATTAAACTCAACAGTATTAATAATTTGACATCGAAAACAATAGTGAACTTCCCGTTCACTTCTAACAAACCCAACCTTCAACATTTTCTAAAAACACTATACCCCGTGTGAAATTCCCAGTCACATCCATGACCGCGGACACGGCTATTCGAATAGTTTAACACACACTCTGTAGAGGTTGCACAGCTTTACCCACAAGATATGACCAACTCTTATTGCCATACGTAATTAACACACTTCCTTTGGTGTGTCGGCAGAGAGATCATAACAAGGCCTTTACAATGCTCTGTATAAACCCAGTACTGCCCGCTAAGGTTTCACCCCTCAGGGCCCCCTCTTGCGCCTTGTGAGTCTACCCGTCTGTCCCGGAACCCACACAACCACAACAGTACTTAAATTTAGACATTGCAAATTATTCAGCCAGGTCTGTCACCAGACATGTGGTTGTACGGTTAGGCCCAGTTCAATGGCGCACAAGATTAAGTCCTTAATTATACTCAGGCAAGACAAGCACATCCCAAATGTGCTAAAAGCACCCCCTTTACTGCACGATCACTTGCCCGAGTGAAAACAATTTTGTATAACCAAGACCAATGGCACACCCTGCCATGGTACAACAAATTTTACAACAGTGGCTACCCGCCACGATTCCATATCTCATTAAGTCAATATTATTAATTCATCATGTGACATGAACCTATCGTACAACTAAGCATGTCTAAGCATAGTTATGATAACCCAATGTTGGTACTACAATCATATCCAACTAGTAAATGATCCAACCTAGGGTGACAACAGATACAGGGCATTTCAATGATTCAAGGTGTCATAATGTCAATCAGGTATTTAACTATTCCCGTAAATAATACTTGTAAACAAACAGCATGCATTTGTATGAAACAAAAATACTTTTGCAAACATAGGTCCAACATGGTCAAGGACTACGACTTGCCTTCACCAGCAAATAAGATATCGAAGACTTGATGCTCAGCGGGGCGGCTTCGATGGATTCTTCGGCTACGCGCAAAACGAGACACAAATAAATAACCAAAAATAAAATAAAATCTAAAAATTGTAAAAATTATACTGGCAGATAGATCTTGAATTTATATGAATTTAGGAAATTGAACGGAGTGAATCGGAGTTCGGACGCAAAAGATATAAGCGTTCGAAGTTGGAAAATCATGGAAAATCAAGAAAAAGAGAAAAGTTACTGTAGCTACAGTAAAAAAACGCGAATTTTGTGTCCAGAACAGAGCAGTATGAACTAGGGTTTAGAAAAAAAAATGATGTTGCAATTGAAAGGTTTGCGGGATTAGAGAAGGTGTGCACCGGAAAGGTCTCGGCGACGTGAATCAACCGGTGGTGTCAGATTTCGAAGAGGACTATCGGATTGGAAGTAATCGAGGTCGCAAACTCTTCGGTTGATGATGAACAAACCCGAAATTTGTCGAAATGAAGATGAAGTAGCACAAGGGAAGTGGAGGGACGGGTTGGCGACGAGTAGAGGCACCAAAGCCCCCTTTTTATAGGGCAAAAGGAGGTCCGTAGTAGGTGTATTCATGGGAGTAACGGAAACACGTTTTTGCGGGATTTAATTGCAATTCATGAAGGATTTCATTGAGTAATTAATATTGGAACATTACAAATGCAACGAGGATCTCAAATATTATTTTTTCGGAATTTTTGGTGCATTAATTGGAAGGAAAATGAAGCTTTTGTTGTACTACAATGGTGGAGAGAGAGAGGAGATGTTCTCTGTTGACTTGGCTGAAGGTTGGTGATGATGAACAGTGTTTGGACACTTGTCGCTTTCCCATTGGCCGAAAGTAGGTGAGGAGAAATATGCGCAATATAAAATAGAAAAAAGGGTCTAAAAATCCCGAAAAAATTCCTCAAAATACTAGGGAATATTTGGAACCCAACAAAATTGGTTTCATTGAATTTGGATAAAATTTGGAATTTAGAAAATTCCAGGACGAATAAAGGGCTTTTAACGAAAGGCCGCGAGCGATAAAATACCAGAGTGTTTCCAAAAATCTTGGGAAAAATCTCAAAATCATTTTGGAATATTTGGAACCTAATGCAATAGGTTTCGGGATTTTTGGAGCATTTTGGGACTCGGGTGAAATTTCGAGCAAGGATAGGAATTTGAAAATTCGACTTTTCGGACGATTAGAAATTAAGCTCCAATTTCGGAAGGATAAGGATGCTAGGTTAATTAGAACTCCAAATAAAATCCAAAACTTTAAATTAATTAATTTTAAATTAATTTTTTTTGGAAAACCGAAAATAGGGATGTTACAAACCTCCCCCCCTTAAATGGAATCTCGACCCCGAGATTCAGGCTGGCTAGAGAATAGTTGGGGAAATTCGACTTTAAGGTCCTCTTCACGCTTCCAGGTGGCTTCCTCTTCTGAGTGGTTGCTCCACTGCACCTTGCAAAAGCGGACGATCTTGCTCCTTGTGATGCGCTCTACCACTTCTAAAATTTTCACAGGCTGCTCCTTGTAGGTGAGATCTTCTTGCAAATCTAGGGATTCCAATGACATCTGTTCCTCTAGCACTCGCAGACATTTCTTCAATTGTGACACATGGAACACATCATGGATTCCAACAAAAGATGGTGGCAACTCAAGTATATAAGCAACCTCTCCTCTTTGTTCCAAGATTTTGAACGGTCCAACATATCGAGGTGCAAGCTTTCCTTTCATTTGAAATCTCTTAACTCCTTTGAGAGGGGTGACTCTTAGATACACATAATAATTGGGCTCAAAGCTCAAATCTCGACGACGGTTGTCTGCATAACTCTTTTGTCTGCTTTGAGCTATCTTCAACCTATCTTTAATTAGTTGAACTTGCTCTTCTGCCTCTTGAAGTATGGCAGGGCCAAATAGTTGTCGTTCTCCAGTCTCTTTCCAGTTCGGAGGAGTTCTGCACTTTCTTCCATATAATGCTTCAAAGGGGGACATTTGCAGACTTGCTTGATAACTATTATTATAAGAGAATTCGGCATATGGAAAACACTTGTCCCACTTAACACCATAAGTTAAGGCACAAGCTCTTAGCCAAGTTAAGCAAGTACAATAGTAAAGCCCACTGCAGGCTAATAGTAAGCTAAAAGCCAGCTTATACAATAACTGTCTCTAAAAGTTGTCTCTAAATGTTGTGCAATAACTATCTCTTCTCTCTTGTACATAAATGATTTACCTATGCATCCGTGCAAAGCTGGCTACTAAATAATATTCAATTCATGTATGGCGAGGCATGGGCAAGCATGGAGCAGCTCCAAGTTCCCACAAGACAGCGCTGATCAAGAGGCAAGGCAGCAGTCAGAAGAGAGGTGAGAGCACGTCCGGTTGATGGCGCGGGAGAGAAGAAAGAGGGAGGAGGAGAGAGAAAAAGGGACTAGCAAGTGGGTCCTGGGCCCACGAGCAGTGAGAGAGCAGAGAAAAGAAGATTAATAGTGTCGCGCCTAACCAGTGGGGTCGGAAGACGGATGGGTCCACATGGAAGACAAAGATGGGTTTTCATGAAGTTTGGTTTCCTCCAGGCAGCAGCGGAAAAGTCATTAATGTATGCATCGAATCAATTCAATTTTTTTTGAAACTTTTAATTCAAGTATATGGAAGAGTTATTCCCATACTGTGAAATTTTCAATTTAAAATACCCTGTAGTTTATTTTACAAAGACCTAGGAAGTGGGCGTGGCATAGATTTTCATATTCTAAAAATGATTAATTTGAGGTTCTAAATTGCAGTATTAATTTTGATAAATTTATGCAGGATTCACCAAGATATTTATGATTTCCAGTAAAAAGGTAAAAAAAAAATTTGTTGTGTATTTAATTTGAAATAATTTTTTTCATGCATTTCTCAGATTTTCACAACTTTAATCCTTTAATTTTGAAGGGTAGTAGAATTAAATATTAATTTTTAGAATTTTTGTCCTAGATGTATATTCGAGTGAAGAATGTTTTGTAATATTTTTAACTTTAGATAAGGTATAAATTATCTCAAATAAATCTACCAAGGCTGCAAATGACAGTAATGTTTATTGTTTTTAAATCCTTTTCTTTAATTAATGCCCCCATTTTGATTTGACTAAAGTAAAAGATCAATTCCAGATCAAATTCACTTTAGGATAAATTTTTGTTATCACTTTACTTTTACTTTATTACTTTTTATCTCTTTACTATTTTACTTATTGATTTTCTTTTAGGAAGCATTTCAAAATAACGAATGAGAATTATAAATATAGAATTTTGCACTTTCACAATTTGAAATGAACATTTTATTTTATGTCATATTTCATGATGTTATATGATCCTTGGGTGATCATGCTTGGGTGATGGTGCAGTGAGCTAGATGTCGGCTGGGGTCTCAGGGGATAGGTTGGTGGCTGTCGGTGATCACCGGAGTGGGGCTAGTGGCGGCAACATGCAGTGGCAACAATGGTAGAATGGCATGGGAAGGTTAAATGCTTGCTTAAGCTTTGGGGAGGGGGAATGAGAACCAGGAAGTTCCAATTTGCTACCTTGGACATTAATTTGAAGGATGGTTAGGGTGGCTTGTCACCATGCACCAGAGCCGAGGAAGATGACTAAAGACGCAATGGCACCTTGGGAGATTTGAGTTGAAAACTAGGTCAGCAAAGGGCTTAGGAGTCTGTGAGGGTGCTCCAAGATCAAGTAATTGGATAATAACGAATTCTTTACTATTCTAGCCTCTGGGCTAACCTTTTTTTCCTGATCTAGCCGTTTCTCAGATAAAATTTCAAAAATAGCCTTGTAAAAGTAAAATACCGCGGTTCCCGACCGCTGAATTTTTTTTTTTATTTCAAATTTAGTGATCCTCGACCGCTGTTTTTTTATCTTTTATTTTTTTTATTTTTTCAGCGGTGCCCGACCGCAGGATTCCAATTTTATTTTATTATTTTCATTTTTTTAATTATCTAGCGGTTCCCAACCGCTGTATTTAAAATTTTTTTGTTTTGTTTTTTCTTTTTATTTTTCCAATTTAATTAATCCGAAAAATCTCAAAAATTTAAAAATATATTTTCTTAATCAGTTCGAGCCACTAAGTCCAAAAATGACATCCACTCCACCAAATCAAGTCTCTAAAATCTTCAGAATGTTCAAAATACCCTTCCAACCCTTCTGCGGCCCCGTTTTCCGGAATTAATAAAAAAGAATTTTTTGCACAAAAAAAAAGAATGTTTCTCAAATTAAGTACTGCACCTTAATTTACATATTGCTTTGCATTTAAATTCTATCATCTAAATGGTTCTATATGCGTCATGTATGTACTCTCATTTTGCACGTTTTTTGTGTAACTTTATGATTATCACATGTACATCAATTTCTTTATAATTTCAAAAAATTTATTAAAAAATATAAATTTATCATGCGATATCAAGCGGTAAAAGGGCCGGGGCCGCTTTTAAAAAAATTCAAGAAAACGAGGCCGAAGAAAGGGTCGAGAGGGTATTTTGGTCATTTTGGAGATTTTAGAGACTTGATTTTGCGGAGTGGATGTCATTTTTGGACTAAGTGGCTCGGACTGATTAAAAAAATGTATTTTTGAATTTTAAAGATTTTTCGGATTAATTAAATTGCAAAAATAAAAACAAAAGAAAAAACAAAAAAATTAAATACAGCGGTTGGGAACCGCTGGATAATTTAAAAAATGAAAAAATTAAAATTGGAATCCCGCAGTCGGGGACTGCTAAAAAAATTAAAAAATTTAAAAATAAAATAAATACTCAACGGACGGGACAGCTGAATTTGAAATAAAAAAAATAAAAAAAAATCAGCGGTCGGGAACCGCGGTATTTTACTTTTACAGGGCTATTTTTAAAATTTTATCCGAGAAACAGCTAGATCTAGAAAAAAAGTTAGCCCGGAGGCTAGAACAATAAAAAATTCGATAATAACTCACTGAGGCTTCCGATTGATCTTTGGCTATCTGTTCGCGCTAAAAACGTGAAGCAGGGTTCCTAGCCTCGAACATACGAGACAAACGCAGAGTGTGCCAGTCAATTTGACATGTAATCGACAAGGTAAAAATTGTAAAATTTATCAGAGCCGATAATTGAATGATTATCGGCTTAACACCGGTCAGCTAATAGCCGATCAGGAAATAACTAGATCAACTAGTTACGGTTAATCTGAGGGTAAAGGTAGATCGACTTCGAAGGGCGATGCGCAACAAACAAAGTGGATCGAACCTGAAAAACAAGTCGACGAGAGCAACAAATCGGCGATGCACAACTTTTATTGATCTCGATGACTTACAGAGGAAAGATTGCTACGAACTAAAACAGGGAATTGTAAATAGGGTTGTGTTGATTGATTGGCTGATTGTCCTCTTCGCCTCATGGTCCGTCCCCTTTTATACTGCTTTGGCCGATCCGAGTCCTGCATGGATACGACAACTATATCCGTATCGGCTATTGATCCGATTTTCTTTTCTTGTTGGCGACGGATTCGTTGTTGGCACCGGTTTATCTTCTCCATAAAAATCTCTATGTTTGAATTGGGCCGATTTTACCATATACGCCGAATTTTGGTGCAAACACTATCTCTGCAAAGATCAACAATGAAGGATAAAGTTGGAGTTTGAGTCATGGCTGAGGAATGGAGAGGCTACATCAAGTGCAGGGAGGCAACGGCTTTCAGGGCTCAGCATAAATGGATGCGGAGAGGAGGGTTTTGGCAACAACCTGTGAGGCTTGATTCGGCAATAGCAGGAAACAGACGGTGTAGCAGAGGACTTTGCAGGAAGATCTGGCGGGATTGTGTGCACAACAGACATTTCGGCGAGGCAGTGAAGGGCTGAAGGCGACAAGACAAAGGGGTCTGATGACTCAATGGCGGCGCAAGTTCCACCATAGACGACGTCGGGTTGTTCTATGCAGGGATAGAGAAGCAGAGGGGCTGCCAAGGCAGGGCTAAGCCTGGGCAAGGGCTGATGCGATAGGCGGCAGCCGCAACGTGGCGTGATCGAGCAGCCTGGGCAAGAGGCGAGACAGCATGGCACAGGCAGCTGTGGCAAGGGAAAAGTATAGGCGAGCGCTGTTACGGGGGTTCGGCTGGCACAGGAAAGGGAAGAGAAGAGGAAGGCGAAGACACTACCATGTGGGCCCAGGGAAGGAATTGGCTCATTGCCAAGTGGGCCAAGGAAAGGAAGGGGCTCACCTGTCAAAGGAAAAGGGAAAGAAAATGGTGGAATTTCATATTAATTATGATGTTTGGTAGCAAATTCACTGATTTAATTGAGCTAGTAAATTTAGTTAGAAATTTTTGAAACATTTTGAGTGGGGTCTTGAGATAATGCTGAAGATACTGTATAATTTTGAAATGATGATCAAACTTGTACTATTTTTAAAAATTCTAACAATGCTGGTGTTCCATTTACATCTTGTTGTGTTTGATTTTATAAAGGCATTAAATTATTTCAAAATCTTTTGAAACTTTTTGGAGATGATATGTGGGTTAATTAGGATTTAAATGGATTTTCTTTGGAATTTATGCTCATTTGGTTTTGAGATTGAAAATTAAGAATTCACTTCTTTAACCATTAAAATTATTTCTTCAAATGGCAAAATCCTGAGAAATTCATAAAATGATGAAAATTCAATTTAAGGCCACAATTCAAATTTAAATTTTGAATTTCACTTTCTTTTTATTTTGAGACTGTTACATATATGTGAATGTTATGTGTCATGTATACGCATTTTAAACGTGAAACTTTTTAGACCATTCAACATTCCCTTTTACAGACCGTTTAACATCGTCCATCATAGCACAGTTTGGACTCATGATGCGTATTAACGCTAAGTATTATATGCACTTATGATTGTCCATAAATAATTCATCAGGCGAAATTAATCACAATTAACCTCGAGTGTAATTATTGGATTCCCTGTTAAGTGTCACTATCACAAGCTAGGTAGCCAGGGATACAACCCCATTCCTTACAGTGCAGCATAAGGTTAAATATTGATCAACCTGGTAACAAGTTCCACTTGCTAGCAAACACTGATGTGAGATTTGAATAAGATTCCACTTTTCTTTCGTTCAGAAACAGTCACATTCTGTGACAAAACTGAGAGGAAGAAAAGATGGGCCCCATAGCCTACTATGGTTGGTTGGGGGAACTAATAGAACTACAGACAAGCAAAAGAGGAGTCAGTTTGCATCCATAAAAGACAAGCAAATCAAGCTGCCTGCGCACCTCCCTTGCAGCTTCTTCCCTTTTGCTTCCTCTCGCAGCTACATTCTCATATGTACTCTTGTCGTGCTTCATCTTGGATCCAGATGATTTATCTCTCCATCTAGCACTTTGCACCTTTTAGTATCCCAAGAACTTGTAGTTAAGGAAGTTGGGAATTAGGTTAGTATCCACTCATGGATCCAGAAGGGTACTGGATGCTGACCTGGAGAAAGCTGGAAGATCAGAAGGCGCCTGTCTTCACCAGCCCGCAGATCACAGTCGCCGGTGGCGGTGGACGCACAGCCTCCCATTACGAGTCGTGGGAGGAGCGCGCCTTCGCCGAGGACTCCGCAGGGCATCTCGGAGGTTGTATCTGGCCACCGAGATCCTATTCGTGCAGCTTCTGCGGCCGGGAGTTCCGGTCGGCGCAGGCGCTCGGTGGGCACATGAACGTGCACCGGAGGGACCGGGCAAGGCTCAAGCTTTCCGAGGCGACGGAGGATGGGGGCAGTGAAAACCACGTCATGGCGCCGCATCAGAGCTACATGATGCAACCGTGGCCCCCTCAAATTGGCGCCCTGCAGCACGCCTACAGTCAAAACCCTAATGCTCCGAGCACTGACACTCACACTAATTCCATATGCAGTAGTGTTCTTGCGCATCCTTCTAGATCTTTGGTTCAAGCTACAGCTGCCAGAACCGTCTGGGGCAAACAAGTCTTCAGTGCCCCTGTCAACTCGCCATCGGCTGGCAAAGAACATGGTAAGAAGGAAATGTTTCTTGGTACTGCCCAGCTGGCACAAGATCATCAAATATCGGCAGATAGGATGTGTTCCAACCAAGAACCGCGTGTTGGGAAAGGTGAATCGAAGCTGAGTGTTTTGGGCTGCCGGACAAGAAAGTTTTTTGAGGATAATAACGAAGCTGATGATGAAAAGACTGTTCATGTAAGTCGCAAGAAAAGGAGATTTGATTCGGAGGTAAACCCGTTGGTTGTATGTTCTTCCTCTAGTAAGCATCAACAGAAAGATGGTGATGATAATCATCGTGCAAAGGTACTAGAACTTTGTCCTAGCTCCCCATTTGAAGAACTAGATCTCGAGCTTAGGCTTGGAGAAGCCCCAAAGGTAAAGTAGGTTCCATTTCCACGGTTGTATCTCAATAATAATAATACAATATGCTTTGTATTTATTCCCATCTATTGCTTCATAGACATGTTTGATTGATAATTGTAATTTCATCCTTTTTTTTTCTCTATGATATCCTTATTTCGGTTCAATTGATTTCAGGAAATCATTTGTCTCTGTAAATGAAATTGTAGTTGAAAGATAACACCTCAAGAGATTTGTCATATGCTGTAACAAGATGTTGAATTCTAATTCAAAACGTACCTGCCTGGGTGAAAATTAGAAGGATTTAGGTATAAAATTTACTTTATCTATTTCCTTGGTTGAAATAGACTGCATTTGTAATTGCTTAAAATCATCTAGCAAACTAACAGACATACATTTCAGATTGCATGTTACATGTAATATATGTATAAATTGCATAAATGTTTCTGTGTCTTCACATGCATATTTTCGAAGTAGTTTGCACTCAATATCTCTTTGCTTGGGGCAGTTTCAATTGCATTATTTAGCTGCGTCCTTTCAAGGACATGTAACTTTCAATCAATCCTTTGACCTAAGTTCATAAGGTACACCTTTAATTTGCTTTATGCACATACATATCCATAGGATTGATCAAGAAATTAATCATCACTTGCACTTGTGGTACATTAATTTTCTAGAGTCCAATGTATTAGGTACTTATTACTGTGTAATAGGTTTACCAGCTAGTCCTCGTCTTAACTTAGATATTGTGTTGCATAGTAGCAGAGAGTAAATGTAAACTATTTCGTACCTATCTGACTGATTTGGGTCAGTTAAGTTCACATGTATATGGCTCATTCATAGGTACTGATGGTGTCTTCATTTGTGTCTGTGTTACTACATGCCATGGTGATCGGGTTGCAACTAGGAGAGAGAGAACTAGGATCACAACGTACAGACACAACTGACTTGAGTGCATGGGAAGTGAGAAGGAAGATGTCATCTTCCCCCCTGCTCACAAATTAATCTCTCACTGACACACTCCCGCAGTGGAACTAAATTAAACCAGGCACATGCATGTGATGCCAGAACACCATCTAGAATATATTTTCTCTTATGCCTGCAGCTAACAGTACTTGGATTCCATTCTCCACAGTACATATTCCTTCTCCATTCTCCATGCAACTTTTTGTTTCCTTCCTAATTTCTCTCCCCCAACAAAAACATACTTAAAGGCATTCATATAATCCTTTTGGCTTTTGTATTCAGCTGATAGAATAGCTTCAACCGTGCTCCGCGGTTGCTTTTGCACAGGCTTGAATACAGATATCAGAAGCCATATCTAGCCTTAACTTTTCCCATGCAAGAGAAGGCATAGTTTCCCTGTGAGCTGCAGAGCATTTAGTAACATGACAGCGCACACATCCAGCAAACTGCATTACATCTCATGCACATAGCAACACACGGGGGGATCAGATAGCTAGCTAGATGTCAACTGTGACATCTGTGGAGGAATTGAAGGACGTGTACAGACACCAACTAGGTGCTTGCCGGAGGAGGCAGTGGCCAGAGATCACACTGTGTTATCGAAGATTTCTGCGACGTACGATGCAACTGAGCAGCTCAAGCAAAGCACACTACTGCGTGCCTTGGTATGAACGGCTGCAACTTGTTACACATGACTGGAAAGTAGCACCTTATAGCTAGGATCTAGACTGTACAGATTGCTTAAGTGTGTGAGGTGCAGCGGATGTAAGTGTTTTTACAAGAGTGCACGCACTGACCTAGGCTTGTCTCTCTTGAGCTGGTTTCGCTCTCCTGGAGAAGTCTAATCTACGAGTCTTAACGTACAGTTTGTAGTGTACCGAAGAGTTGTCTGTGAGCTAACTATCTTAGCTTTTCTGTTGAGTAGTCTTGATAATAATATAATATATATATATATCGATGCACATGGTTAGAGGAATGTCGTCTCTAGCTGCAGGATGTTGCTGCGTGATTAATTATATTGTACATGATATTATATGGTGCAAAGGAGATCGTTGGAGCTAGCTAGTTGTGGAGAGAGGGAAGAACAGTGGAGGGTTGGTCCTTGGTTAGTGGGGATTATATATCATAAGGATACTGTACTGCAAGCCCTATATATTGTACTGGGATGTGTTTAATAATCGTGTGGGAGAGAATATGGAATCAAATGCACTGATCGACACAGCCACACAGGTGTATTTTAATCGAACAATTGTACTGGACATGTATATGTTAGGGTTGAACAAGACCAATATACCTTTAGGATGTTTGGAAAACAAAATTTAGTTTATGATAAATCAATACATGAGGAAGCCTTCATTAAAAACAGTAAGCCTATATAAGAAGGGAGTGATCAGGACATGAATACGCAGGTTTTCATACATATATTCTTCGGTTTCCGGGGTGTATTCTCGTTTCAGCTGAACTAGTGCATGCATATGCATCTTACATAATTTTTTCACAAGAGCATCAAATATTGATGTTTATGCAAAAGCAATCGGATTCCAATTTTCACATTATGTCAATCGTTTTTTAGCAAGGTTCCACACATAAGACCATGCATGCTTTTTCTGCTTTAACAATGAGATTCATAATTTTGTGTCAGTCATATCGTAATGGCTCCTATTTTATATTTTTTTTCCATTAGGTGTCTATTTTTATTGAATTCGTGTCAATTGATCCTAAGTATTAAATTAACAGCCCTAATTGTTAGTAATGGAAAGCAAACAAAACAAAATATAAAATTGAATTAGTGTCGTAATGGAAAGCAAACAAAACCAAATACCAGTCCAAAAAAATAAAGAGCACACAATAACATCATAAATTTAGAAAAAAAACTAATATATCATAAAATAAAAATTATAATGAGGAGAATACGAAAAATGTGTAATATTCAAAAGCATTATAACAAAAGGTATATAACTCGTTTTGTTTATAATTCAGTCCTACAAAAACATGTAATTTATATCTTTTTTGAAATTTTATATTTTGAGTTTTTCAATTTCTGTAGTTAATTTTAAATTTCTATGATTTGAAAATTCTACATCTATTTTCAAGTGATAAATTGAAGTATTAGATCGTTGAAATCTTATACTCCAGAATTATGTAAACTTTGTACATTGAAACTTTAAACACTAAATAACTGAATTGAACATTTTGAACTTAAAAAAGAGTATTTAAAACTATGTAGTTCAAATTTCAAAAATCTCACAAAGGTACTTTTGTCCTTTTTGAAAAAAAAGGCAGAAAAAGCATTTCCATGTGATCAAAAAACTTTATACTAAACCTTTTTATCGACGCAGAAACATAAATGGGTATTGGCGTGGCAGGAAAAAAATAATTTTCTGTATTTGGCAGCTTTTTTAGCTCATGCCCTTATAAGCATAGGTTTAGCTTTGTAACATCATCTGGACTTCGTTATAGCAAAGCTAATGTCATGCTTGCAATAGGTCCAAAGAGGAAACTTTTAGGCTACATATGGAACACAGGAATTCTAAATGAAGGAATTTTGTTGAACAAAACTATGTGCTTTAAGTGCACATTCCTCGAAATTTGTTTGAAGATCTTTTGTTAAATTGGTAGAAAAGGACTTCAAACTATAACTGGGTGTCCACAATAAAAGTGCAACTGTAAGGATATGGAAATATTCCCGAGCTCCAACAGGACCTATTGCTCATGGCATAATCTTGGCTACATCTGATGCGATACTTTTTTGTTAACACACACGACACTCCTATATTTAATGCGTATACACCGAAAATAACTAAATACTAGCTCAAATTCTTATGCATGCCCAGCTCAAATACGTCCTAATTATTGCATCAATAATTTCTGCTCAAATACGTCTACACTATATTAACCAAATTATTGTTGAATGCTCAATAGAACACGGAGTCTATTTGTTCCAAAAACGTTTTGTGTGACCTCAAACAACTAACAGCTTGTACCTACCATCATGGGTACAGACCCGGTACCATTTTGTTTAATCCTAAATCTGAACTCCATGCCTCGTTTGAGCTTTAAAATGGGTATACCCACTACTACAGAACACGCAATAAGTGTCAGCCTATCTGTGTCGGTTTTTTTCGAACCGACAGAGATAAAGATTTTGTGTCGATTCTAAAACTCAAAATGGCGGTAAGCTTATTTGTGTCGATTTGTAATTAAAACCGACACAAATAATTACTTATTAGTGTCGGTTTGTAATTGAAACCGACACAAATACTATTGTGTCGGTTAAATGGAACCGGCACAGATATAAAATTATTAGTGTCGGTTGTAATTACAAACTGACACAATAATTTTTCCAATTATTAGTGTCGGTTAGTAAATGGAACCAGCACAAATAAGTCATTATTTGTGTCGGTTGTAACAATAACCGACACAAATAAGTAAAATCTGTGCCGGTTCCATTTACGAACTGACACTAATACTCCTCCCTATATAATCTGCTTCTCGCAGCTCCTCCTCCATTCCCGATCAGTTCTTCCTCCCCGGGAGCAAACTCTTCGTTCTTGCCTTCTTGCTCCATTGATTTCATTTGCTGCATTTGGAGTGTTTACTTCCTCTAGTTGTTCCAAGGTGAGTAATTTGTTCTCATCTCTTGATTTGTGGTGATATAGATGCAATTTAATGTTTAGAATTTGTACAATTAAGGTTAACTATATGTAGGTTTAGATTTAGTTTGTTTTAATTGATGTAGCATTTTGTAGATGATAAATTTATTACCTAGCTCCATTAGATGAAGTTTTGCTTAGTTTTATATAATGTAGAT
Organism: Rhipidocladum racemiflorum; assembly: GCA_036346355.1. Taxonomy (NCBI): domain Eukaryota; kingdom Viridiplantae; phylum Streptophyta; class Magnoliopsida; order Poales; family Poaceae; genus Rhipidocladum; species Rhipidocladum racemiflorum. The sequence goes on along the minus strand of CM070577.1, from coordinate 51,534,341 downwards.
TAAAATTATGTCCATCTAATATTGTTGGCTAATTAATTGTTATCAAACATATATTAAATTTTAATAAGCATTGATTTGTAGTGATCTAGTTGAAATTTAATGTTTACATCTGATTCAATTAAGATTAAATTGTATGAGCTCAAATTATGGTTTAGATTGATTTTGTTTTTATTGGTCTAGCATTTTGTAGATGTTGAATTTATTACCTAGCTCCATTAGATGAAGTTTTGCTTAGTTTTATATAATATAGATTAAAATTATGTCCATCTAATATTGTTAGGTAATTAATTATTATCAAACATATATTAAATTTTAATAAGCATTGATTTGTAGTGATCTAGTTGAAATTTAATGTTTACATCTAATTCAACTCTCACGATCTTTGCCCATCTTTGTTCTCACGATCTTACACCTCAACCCCAATTCAATCCTTGCTCTCACGATCTTTGCCCATCTTTGTGAGGCATACGTGGGCGTAGTAGCGCCCACGGCCAGCCTCTTCTTTCACTTCTATTCTCCTTTCCGCACCGGTGGGAACACCCCAGCTGGTTGCATTTATCTTCGTCTCTGGCCCAACCGTCCATACGAGTACCCCCTTATTACCCTGAGGGACTCGGTATCGGGTTGGGCTGACCTTTGGTTCTACCAGCAGCGGACCGAAGGTAGCCAGCTGGTATATACAGGGGAGGTCGCCCCAGCGGCCGACACCGCGCGCCCGCCCGTCCAGCCCGAGGAGGAGCGCATCCTTAGGTCCATCAGCGAGCTCACCCAGATGGGGCTCACTGGTCGGGACATCACACGGGACTTCGTCTTCAACTGGGTGTCCACGCTGCGGCGTCGGGAGCACCCATTCTTCGAAGTGACCGGGTGGCAAGACATCACCCAAGAGGACAATGCGGGTGAGTATTTTAGTCCATTCCTTGGTTTTCGTCTTTGGCCGAGCAGGGGTTTTATCCCGTGCTCTTTTTTGCTTGAATTGCAGCTCCGGGGATGGACTGGGTCGAGGAGAGGGTCGTCGAGATGTTCGGCGCCCCAAAAGAGAAGGAGCTGAAGGCCGACCATCAGTTCCCGAAGAACATTTTCGACCGTAGCGACGCGGTAAGTCCTCGTGCTTGTTTTCGCATGAAGAACTTATCCCAAGCTTGTCTAATCTGATTTCTGGTTGCAGGAGAGGGTCACCATTGAGCTCGCAGTGTCGAGTGCGGGGCCGCCGCCGCAAGGAGATCTCCCAGCCAGGGGTCCTCGCAAGAAGACGGCGGGCCGAAGCCGCCGACCATCCACGCCGCCGCCTTGTGCCAAGCGCTCGAAGCGCCAAGCTTCGACCAGAGCCCCGACCACGCAGCATCTGGAGTACACCGACCGGAAGGAGGTAAGAGAGCTCCGAAAATGGTTTGATGACTTCAAGCGGAAGAAGCCGAAGCTGATGGGTCATCTGCAACAGCTGGCCTAGCAGGCGAAGAAGGCCGAGGAGGCGGCCAAGTCTACCGAGAGCAAGGAGCAGCTGGAGAGGCAAATTAAGGCCCTCCAAGACCAACATGCTCAGGTAGTCGAGGACCCCGAGGAGGAGGAGGAGGAGGAGGAGGAAAGCGCCTTTGCTCTAGTCAGGAGGAGCAGAAGGTCGTCGCCTCCAACGATCTTGGCGCTTGAGGGGGTCGACATGGACGTGGTCGACCCGGCGATGGCACGGGCGAGTGACGCTGCTGCGGAGCGCACCGAGGCCGTCACCGAGGCCTACGAGGCCGCCGCGGGCAGGGCGCCCGTCGTTCAGGGCGAGGAAGCCAAGGACGAGGATGCTGCTCGCCTGGTGGAAGGTAACCCCTGCGTAGTCTCTTCGTTGGGTCCTTTGTTCTTGTTTGCGATTTTCCGGGCTAACCCCACTCCGCTTGGTGTGGGCGTGATAGCTCGGCTGCTGTCCTTTGATTTTCAGCAAATGGCTGAGGGGATTCTCGGCATTGCAGTTGGCGTCGAGCTTGACCGCATCCTTGATCAAGTGATGGCCGAGGATGAGGAGGAGCCGCCACAGGTCGCGCCTCCGGAGGAACCCGAGCTTCGCCCGGCGAACGTCGAGCCCGCTCTGGCCGCAGAGGAGCAAGACCCTCAAGGGGCCGAGGACCAAGGAGCCGTGGTCCTGGTCCCTTGTGAAGGGACGGGCGCGACGCCGGGCACGGGGGAGACCCAGGCGGCGGGCTCCGAAGGCCATTAGTTGGTCGTCCTCGACCAGCCGTCTCCGGCTCGGGGTCAAGCAGCAGTGGAACTGGTCGTCATCGATCAATCACCTCTGGCTGCGGGCCAAGGAGCGAATGCGGCCACGGTTGGCACCCAGCCCCCGAGCATGGCGGCTGAGCAGGGGGAAGGCGGCCACGAGCTGCTAGCCCTCGGGGAAGATCAACCCCAAGGTGACCAAGAGTTGGTCGAGGGAGAGGCCGCTGCTGCCCTCTTGGGTGCACCAGGTGCCCAGGAGGGGCAAGACCTTGACGTGCCAGCTCGGGGCCAGGATGATCCCGCGTGGGTCAATCCTTTTTTCCGAGCTGACGCGACCGACCGTCAACGGCTCCAGGACAAGCTAGTCAGCCGGGCTCTTCTGGTGAGTACTTCGCTCCTTTTTTGCACAAGAACCTTTTTAAGGCATTTTTAACCCTTCTTCTTCTCTGCTTGTAGTTTGCTACCAAGGCCATGGACGACATTGATGCCTCCACAGTTTCTGCGGAAGAGTACTGGAGGTACCACAGCGATCAAGACGCCAAGATCGCCGATCTTGAGTGTCGGATCTCCAAGGTGCAAGCCTCCGATCGACAGGAGCTGGAATCGGCGAGGGGCATTGTCGCCGAGCTTCGGGACCAACTCCTCCAGAGCGAAATGGCGAAGACCACCTCGGAGCGAAGGTCTGCCGAACTCGAGGAGGAGTTTGGGAGCCTACGGCAGGAAGTCCCCAACCTGCTCCGCGCCGCTCAAGGAGCTCGGGAGCGCGAGGAGGCCCAGCTCAAGGAGGTGCAGCGCCTTCGGGAAAATGCGGTCGAAGGTCGTGTGGCCCGGCGGAAGGTCTTAGACCTCAAGGCCGAGGTGGATTCCCTTAAGGAGGAGCTTGCTGCCTTCCATGCTGAACGTAGGAGCTAGTCTTTTCTTTTCTTTTTCTTTTTGCTTGCGTCGACCTGTAAAAAACTTTTGGTTTTAAAGAACAAAAATATAAGAATTAGAACATTGTCCTCTTTTTCCCGAGTTTTGCTCTAGATGTGCTTTTGTTTGCTCGAAGCTCGACCTGCAGAGAAAAACAACCGCGGGAGAGAAAAAAGGTATAAACTTGTAGCCCCTATTTGTACGGAGCCCCCGCTATGGACAAAGATCGTGCCCCTGAAGTTGCGGGCACGAGTTTGTTCGTAGGAGAGTTGAAAGAATCCTTAAGCGTATCGCGTTGTAAACGATCGAATACGTCGCTCGAGTCGAGGGAGGGACGCGTGCGAGCATGGTTACGCGTGTAGGACAAACGGGCTTGGTCCAACAATACGTAGAGTTACCGAACCCAAGAAGGGACTGAGCTAGTACCAGGCTAGAGGATGTCTGCGCTCGATCGTTCATGCAGCAGAGAGCTACTGCGGATGGTGACCGGCGCGGGCGAACACCCAGTCGGTGCCCAAAGGGGATGGTACATACGTATTGTCGAATAAGCTCGTTTGCCGTACTGGCGTTCAAATGATCGAGGTACATACGAGGGAAAAACGACAGAGGGAGAAAAAGATGGCTTGCCAAAGGCAGTTTTGCGGTCACGAAATAAAGATACACGCCTACACGTAGAACTTGCGCAGTTAGTCAATGTTCCAGGTGCTGGCGCGCTCCTGACCGTCCTCCATCGCTAGGCGAACCGCCCCCGGGCGTGTTGCGGATACGACCGTGTAAGGGCCCTCCCATCTTGGGGTTAGCTTGTTGGCCTTCAACAGGTCCTGAACCCTTCGTAAGACCATGTCACCAACTCGCAAGGTCCTAGGTCGAACCGACTTGGCCGCGTGCCTACGAAGGGCTTGTAGGTAAACCGTGTACCGAAGCAACGCCCGTTCTCATGTTGCCTCTACGAGGTCTAGGTCGACGAGCCGCTCGATTTCCTGGTCGACGGAATTGACTAGTTGCACCCTTGGGGAACCCAGTACAATTTCTGCAGGCAAAACGGCCTCTGCACCATAGACAAGTTGGAAGGGGGTTTCGCCCGTGGCTCGACTTGTGGTGGTGCGAACTGACCAAAGGACTGAGGGTAGCTCGCCCACCCACTCCTGCTTGTGCTGATTGAGATTATTAAAGACCCTCTTTTTGATACCTTGGACTATTTGCCCGTTTGCTCGCTCGACTGCTCCATTGCTTTGTGGGTGTGCCACAGAAGCGAAGCAGACCTTGATCCCGACTTCCTTGCAACAAGCCTAGAACAATTCGCTGGTGAATTGAGTTCCGTTGTCCGTGATGAGACGGTTGGGTATTCCAAACCTCGTCACCACGTTGGTTTGGAGGAACCTCTTAGCTGCCTGAACCGAGATGGTTGATACGGGTTCGGCCTCGATCCAACTTGGTGAAAGTGTTGATGGCCACGAGCAGGTATTTGCAACCTTTCCGACCTCGAGGGAAAGGTCCGAGGATATCGTGCCCCCAGGTCGAGAACGGCCACGAGAGTGGTATGGTTTGCAGCGTATATACCGGTTGATGGACTTTGCGAGCATGAAACTGGCATGCTCGACAGGTTGTCACGATCGTCCGTGCATCTGTCAAGGCCGTAGGCCAATAGTAACCCAATCGGAAGGCTTTGCTCACAAGTGTCCTGAACGACAAGTGAGCTCCACACATTTCTTCATGGATGTCGCGAAGAAGGTACTGGCCTTCCTCCTGAGAGATGCATCTGGAGAGGATTCCTAATGCACCTTTTCGGTATAGGTCGCCTTCGATCAGCTTGTACTGAGAAGATTGCCTTGTTAGCCAGGAACGCTTGGCCTCTTCGTCGGGCAATGTCTCATGCGCAAGGTATTGGATGAATGGCGTCATCCAACTTGCACTTTGCTGGAGGAAGGAGACCCTACCGACGGCCTCTGGTGCCTCTTCTTCAGAAGGGATGGAGGGCTTGTATAGGTGCTCGACAAGCACCCCCGCCGGGGCGGTAATCTGAGAGGAACCGACCTTGGACAGCTGGTCAGCCAGGGCATTATCCTTCCTGGGGTGTAGAGTACTTCGAAGTTCTTGAAGTATTTCTCCATCTTCCTTACTTCGTCCAGGTAAAGCGCCATTGAGGTATCGGAACACTGATACTCCTTGTTGACCTGGTTCACGACCAGTTGTGAATCACCCATCACAGTTAGCCATTGGACTCCTAGCGATTTGCACGCGCGCAGTCCGGCCAAGAGGCCTTCATACTCTGCCATGTTGTTGGTTGCGGCAAAGTGCAATTGCACAGCGTATTGGAGTCGTTCTCCGTCCGGGGAGACTAACACGACTCCAGCCCCTGAGCGCTCATATGCTCGGGATCCGTCAAAATACATGGTCCAGTGGTTTTCCCTTGATCTGCCGGGTTTACTTGCTGGCGGAGCTGGAGCCGACCATTCTGCCACGAAGTCGGCTAGAACCTGGGACTTGATCGCCGTGCGAGCCGAGAACGTTATCTCGAATTCGGCCAGCTCCATGGCCCACTTAGCTATACGGCCACTGGTGTCCTGGTTTTTCAAGATTTCTCTGAGCGAAAAATTGGTTGGTATCACGATCTTGTGTGCTTGGAAGTAATGGCGTAGTTTTCTGGAAGTCATCAGTAGTGAGTACAAAAGTTTTTGGACCTCAGGGTAACGCTCCTTCGGTCCGTGTAGTACTTCACTAACATAGTAGATGGGTCATTGGACACCATCCCTTTCTACTGTCAGTACCGCGCTCACAGCCTGTGGGGTCGCCGCTAGATATAGCAGCAACTCTTCCCCAGCTTTAGGTGTGACCAGGATGGGCGGTTTAGACAGGTATTGCTTTAGCTCTTCAAAGGAGCGATTGGCTTCCTCTGTCCATATGAAACCGTCGTGCTTTCGAAGGGCTTTGAAGAAGGGTAGGCCTCGCTCACCCAGCCGGGAAATAAAGCGGCTCAAGGCGGCCATTCGTCCGGTTAGGGCTTGTACTTCCTTCACATATGTGGGCAGCCTCATGTTCTCGATGGCTTCGATCTTCTCTGGATTTGCTCCTACGCCTTGCGGACCGACCATGTAGCCGAGCACTTTGCCGGCCTTTACACCAAAGACGCATTTTTCCGGATTCAGTTTTATTCGATGCTTGTTGAGATTACAGAATGTTTCTTCTAGGTCAACGACGTGACTTGAGGCGAGCTTGCTTTTGACAACTATGTCGTCGACATAAACCATCAAGTTCCGACCTACTTGGTCCGTAAAGGTTTTCTGCATGAGGCGCTGAAAAGTTGCTCCAGCGTTTCTCAGACCGAAAGACATGGTCGTGTAGCAGAACGTACCGAACGGGGTGATGAAGGAGGTCTTTTCTTCGTCTTCATGCGATATGCTGATCTAATGGTATCCCGAATAAGCATCCAGGAAGCTCATGACGGCCTTGGTCTCTCCTCCGGGCTGGAGGGCAACTTTGGGCCGGGAGTGCTTCGGCTCCTGGTCAGCGCCGCGCGTAGGCAGGTGACCAACCATATCCAACGCCCTTTCGTCGCAATTTAATGCGGACTTGTGGTTCCCCTTTACGGTTATGACTTCGTTTGGCCCGAGAACTTTCAGGCATTGGTACGCGTGATGTGAGGCGGCCATGAATTTGGCCAAAGCTGGCCTGCCGAGGATGGCGTTGTAGGCTGACTCGAAGTCGACCACTTCGAAGGTGATCAGCTCTGTACGGAAGTTACTGGGATTGCCAAAGGTAACGGGCAAAACGACCTGGCCCAAGGGTTTGATCGAGGTGCTCGGGACTATTCCGAAGAATGGTACCGCTATGCTCTTAATCTTGGAGCGAGGGATCTGCATCTCGTCCAAGACCTTGGCGGAAATCAGATCCATTGAGCTTCCGGAATCTATGAGAACTCGGCCGACGATGGAGTTGCTGATGGTGGGGCTTACTACCATCGGAAGCCTCTGTGGTTTGGTCATTCCGAGGGGACAGTCCTCCTTGGAAAAAGTAAGAGACAGCTCGGACCACTTGAGCTGCTGCACAGGAGGTTTACCTTGGGTAACATGATGTACTTCCCGCGCAGCATCCTTCAGATCCCAGCGAGATTTGTAGGCAGAGGAGCCCCCGAATATAATCGCAATGTGGTTCTGGGGTTCTTGATACTCCATATCATCCTCATTGCCTTCGACGGGTAGTTTACCTTTGCTATTCTCGCCCTGTTCCGGGAGCGACGGCATGGGACCTTTGCCACTGTAAAATTGCTCCAGGCGGTAGGTCCATGTCTGGCAATTCAGTAGATCATGCCCGTACGCTTGATGGAGTGGACAGTAGAGGCCGCCCCGTTGGTCCGCTTGGTCGCCTCGATCGCGGGGCCTGTTCTGCTGTCCCCTTCCTTGAGCATTAAACCCCCGACGCTGCAGCTGGGATGCTCAGGGCTTTTGTTGCTCCACCGCAGTGACTATGCCCGACGAGGGTTGCTTTTTCTTCTTCTTCTTGATCTTCTTGTCCACAGAGTTCGAGCCCTTTTTGCTGGCGGAAGTTTCCAACCCAGGCTGTGGTGGTAGCTTCCATTCGTCCAGCATTTTCTTCCACTGGACGGCCTCATCGACATTGGCGTACCTGTCGGCGATGTGGAAGAGCTCGTTCGCCGTCAAGTCTGGATGGATCTCCAGGTCCTGCGTGAAGCTTACATCCCGCACCTCGAACTTGAAAGCCCGAATGACGGCCTCGTCCGATATGTTTGGGATCGAGTTTCGGACATGGATGAACCTCTGGACAAACTGTCGCAGAGTTTCATTCTCCGTCTAAATCAGGCGCTCGAGGTCGCGTTCCCTTCCTGGGCGGGTGTAGCAGCTCTGGAAATTTGCTCGGAGCGCTGCGCTGAGTTGTCCCCAAGATCGTATGGAAGCCTCCTTTTGGTTGAACAGCCATGTGCGAGCAGCCCCATCCAAGACCATTGGGAGATAGTTCGCCATCACCCCCTCATCGCCTCCGGCAGCCAGGATGGCGGTGGTATAAATTGAGAGAAACTCGTCCGGGTTCTGTGTCCCGTTGAACCTCTCAATGTGCCCAGGCTTGAACTTGGTTGGCCACCTTACATTCCGAAGAGAGCTCGTGAACGCCTGGCAACCGAAGCTCGAGGTTTCACGGTGGAACCCTTGGCCATAATGGTCTCTGCGAGCGTCACCCGCCCATCGCCCCACGCGTGGGCCAAGCCGAGAGAAGACTTCGCGAGCACGGTGAGGCGACGACCGTTCGGTCGTGGAATGTTCGGAGTGCTCGTAATCCAGGTGGATGTGAGCATGCCGCTCCGACGTTGCTCAGGAATCTCCTCGGTGCTTCTCATGGGCCAGGTTAGCGGTCAGAGGCATTCTCCGAGCATAGCTTCGGGATTCATCCCTGTGTGAACGGACGGGTGTATGCCCTCGGTGGTCCTGGGAAACACTCCGGGTACTCAGATCGCGAGGAGGATCCGGGACCTTTAGATCAACAGCAAGCATCTCCAGATCCTCGGCCACGACCATGCCTACAGCCTCCAAGTCCAGTTGATCGGGGAAGTTGCGAAGGTCGCGCACGACCGCCGCCAGAGCCTGCAACCGTTCTCGGTTTTGTCGAACGGGCGGCGGGGAGCTCCGACGGCGTTCTAGGACATGGTCGGGGGTACGACGATCGCGAGAGTTTTCCAGGGAGGAATTCCTCTCCCTGACAACCCACTTCTCTCTTTCTTGGCGGCGTATGCTCGCCAGGGTCTTTCCCAAAGACACCTCCAGGTGAAGCCTGGCCGCTTAGTAGCGATCCCGCTTAGCAGCTTCCGAGGATTGTACCTCGGGCTCGATACGGCTTCCGACCATATTGACGTGGCGAGAATGAGACGAGCATGACGGGGACATCATCGTGTCTCCTTGGGACGCCGTCTCACGATCGAACTCAAGATGATCCGGTATGTCCAAACCATCATAGAGCCCGTCATAGTCGTCCTCGTCGTCAGCGAGGGTAATGCGCGAGGGACGGGGGATCCATCCCCGCACCCCAGATTCTGGGGAAAAGCTCCCGGATTCAGTGTGACCTGCGGGGTCGGTCACACTGACTACGCCGTCGCCGGCGTAGTACGCACCATCGTCATCAACATCGTTGAAGGCACACATACTCCTAGTATCTCCCGAATTTGACATTCTCGAGGATCCTAGATCGCACGGGAACCACACTATCGTCCCCACGAATGGCGCCAGCTGTCGACGATTGGAGAACAGGCTCCCGCCGAGCTTACTTGTTGAACGAGGGATCAACAGGACCCCTTCGTGCGAGCCGGGGTGTTCGTCCGAGCAACACCAATTCGGGAGAAAAGACGCGTGGTGTTTATCCTAGTTCGGGCCTCTCACCGCCGAGATAACAGCCCTACTCCAGTGTATTGTGTTTATGACTGATGAAAAAGAGGTCCCCTTTCGCAGATGCTCTTGGGGTGTTTAAGTACAGAAGCTGAAGATACATAGAAGGTAACTACCCCCTAGAATTACGCCGTGCTTCCATAACCGTAGCGCCCATGATCCGGCGTCCTTGATCTGTGCTTTATTTGAATTTCGGGCGCGTCTTTCCTTGATCTTCGGCGGATTAGTTGCCACCTTACTTTCAATGGTTTGACCAAATCCCTTGACCATCTGTGCAGTACACACGTACGTGGCCCTTTGCATGGTCGCGGGCGAGTTTCCGAGCATACGAGCTCGGGCGTCTTGGCTGCCCGGGCAAGTTCCCCGAGCATCCCCCGCGGAGGATCGTGTGGTCTGTGCCCTTGGATCCCTAGGGGTAAAATAGTCGTTTTTAGAGAATAGTCAATCCCCGACACTTTGTATGTCATTACTTTATCTTAACCTTGTATGTACAAAATAACTCTTAACTTACCTTCTCTTAAATTTGCTTCTCTTAACTTTCTTTCTCTTAACCTTGTATGTACAAAATAACTCTTAACTTACCTTCTCTTAAATTCTATATCAATAGCTTCATCAATAACAATTCTAGAAAGATGACCTTGTGAATAACAATTCTATATCAATAGCTTCATCAGTAACCCTTTGTTCGTGAATAACAATTTATTTAACTAATTAATTGATAAACAACTGATGGAGGGGACCCCTGAGCCTAACCCGAGTAGGAGCCCGAGCAGAAGCCCAACTAGCTTCCTCAACATCCACACACCGGACGCTGAAGTTTCGCCTACCACTGATGTCAAGGTAGCAAGGCGTCGTGGCCGAGAGCAAACAAAAAAGCCTAAAGGCCGACATGTTATCTTGGATATATCAGAGACTGGGGCTCCTAGTGCACCACAAGTAGCAGTGTCTAAATATAAATTAACCTGCGGGTGCATCGTAAGGGATAAAGTGCCAATCATCTATCAGGACTGGCATAACGCCACAAAAGAGGACCTTTGGACAGAGCTGAAATAAAGGTTTGAATTCCCCAAAGGAGTCGAGAACCTCTTGCGTCGGGATGCCTTGATGACCATGGGTACCTGCTGGAAGAACTTCAAGACCCGGTTGAACTGCAAATATGTGAAGAAAAACCGGTCGGCCATTACGGACTATCCGAAACTAGAACCATACTGGGATGAGTTTGTGGCGATGAAGTCCAATGAATCAGCAATGAAGTCAAGTGAGGATCACAAACAGATCTCCAGAAAGAACATTCATCCCTACAGACTAGGCACGGGTGGGTACGCGGGTAAAATTCCCCAATGGGAGAGGCAAGAAGCAGAGGCCACTCAATCGACTGGCAGAAGTCCCTTGTTTGAACTACCAAAGCGAGTCAAGCACTATGTGTTAGCAAGGGCAACTGTCACGTCTGGTGGGGGCTTGTCCTTCAAAACTAATGAAGACGAAGCGATGTCCCAAAGAATCCAAGAGTTGTCCGTCCAGGCTATAGAAGGCACTTTCATTCCAGATAGGGAGAAGGACGAACTTACCGTGGCCTTAGGAACCAAAGAGCACCCTGGTCGGACACGGGGTGTTGGGGCTAAGGTACCTTGGAGCAAGGGATTCCCAGATCATACCAACTCTTACAGGAGTCAGAAGAGAGCAAAAGAAGAGCGTGCCGAATATGAACGAGAAGTAATGAAGCAAGAAATGCTTCGGGATTTACAAGGCACAATACAAGAACAAGTACCAAGACAAGTACAAGCAGCCATGAGCCATGCAGAAGTCGAGAACATTGTTCTCCCAAGCACCTCGCGCCATCGCAGTAGTTGCGCATCCACACCACTGCCAGAAGATGCATTAGCCCGCTATCCCGTGGATGACATACAACAACCGACACCGTGCCAGCTCAATATTCCTGTCATGAACATATCTCTTCAGGATGCTACAGGCATGGCTTATCCGTGCCAAGAAGGGGTGTTTTGCACAACTCCCCAATCGCGCCCGGATACACAAAGGTCGAAGTGGACACGGTACTTCCGCAGTTCACCGACATGATGTTGCAAATGCCCAGAAATGATGAAGTGACGACTCTAGGAACTGTAGTGCACACGTTCATTCAGTGGCGCAAGCGTGACATTGTCCTCGACCTTCAAGTGCCAGCCTTTCCTGCATTAGATGTTCCGGAGTCGTCACCAGTACTCCAGTGTCAAATGCCCCCGCCAGCCGTGACAGCATTAGATGTTCCAGCATTAGATGTTCTGCAGGAGATACGTGAAGAACGTAATGTGTATCCTACAAAGAAATTGAAAAGGAGGCGAGCCAAGTCGACCACATCAGGTGACACCAAGACTGAACATGATGTTGTGCTTAAACAATATAAGGGCAAATCGAAATCAGAAGGACAAGATATTGTACAAAGACTGAAATTCGAGATGGGGAAGCCTTTAGTGACCCAAAAAATGTTTGATACCTAACATTAATGATGCAAAGATTGCATAAGTGTTACATGGAGCGGTCCAACTAGGACGTACTGCCGAAGTCCGTCGTTGGAGTTTTTAATGATGAGCATTTTCACCATGGGGATGGGTGCTTCTTGATTGAATTCGACAACTTGCATAACATGTACTACCAGGATGCTCTCGACGTGTCTCTTTTGAGATGCTGGGTACTATAAGTATGAATTACATAAATTGTTGTCTACATTAATGCAGTACCGATAAATGCAATTTCAAATTTCTTTATTATGTAGGTACGAGACCATTGAATTAAGGAAAACACAAGCACTTAGTGTAGGGTTCCTCGACCCAGGAATAGTTTGTGAACCTATAGTCCGAGGAACACCAAATGAGGTCGAGGAATACACATATAATACTTTCATTAAACTTCAAGAGAAGGAATTGATACTTTTACCCTACAACTTCAAGTAAGTGGTTCACTAGATAGTTATATTACTCGATGTTGTTCCTTACTCATTGTGATCTTAGCACAATGACTATATTACCTGTGTTTGTAGATTTCATTGGATACTCGTTGCCATTACACTCGATAAGAGCAAAATGGTTGTACTGGATCCCCTGGACAAAGATGTAGAACTTTACAAGGACATGACAAATATACTACAGAATGCCTTTAAAAGATACTGTCAAAAGGGCATGAGATATCGCCCATCCCAAAAGTCCCTCTCAATGCGTATTAAATTCCCGGTATGTACACATTATTTCTATATCGCATTTTGTAGTAAATGACTCATTTCGTAACATTGTAGTTTATTTATTCTTTGTAGTGTCACAAACAGTTGCAAGGCACAAATTTATGCGGATATTTTGTCTGCCAAAACATGCGAGAAATCTTAGGTTCTACATTAGTAGACAATGATGTAGAGGTTTGTCATGCTAACAACGCAAATTAATTCATACCTAACGATAGCTACGAAAGCTCACATTACTTTTTTCTACTTGTAGCGCCTCAAATTGCCTACAGATACACTACACCATAAAGAAATCAAGGCCGTTCAGGGACAACTCGCCTAGTTCATCATGAGTCAAATCATCAACAAGAATGGCGAGTTTCATGACCCTGACAACAATGACCCAGTCTTCTGTACTAATTTGGAACGAATCGTGTCTACATCCCACTCCGATTGATATATGTATCAGTACAGCGTGTGATGATGTTTCATATTTTTCCCTGAAACTATTTGTAGCAATGTAGAATGATGTACACATGGTTTTCTATCATCTCAATTATTTGGTTCTGAATGAGATTTTGATATTAATGCTTACGCATCGTGTCCCTAAACCCTCACGTTGCTCTTCCTCCATTCATCCCCCTCGCTTCGTCGATCCAACCTCCTCGCGCCCTCGACGCCATCGCTCTCACCTCAACCATCGCGTCCTTGATATTAATGCCTGCAAGATTAGTAAGGGCCTTCTCATATCTGGATTCATAATTGAATAATTGATATATCTCAATCTTCCTTGTGCGTCATGTTGTTTTCTCTAATGCAAATTGCAATGTTCTTTCTATATTTAGAACTAACTCAAACCATTGCTTTTGTATTTACTTAGTGGAATATTTTCTGCTTGGATGATTTGAGTTTAAGTTTGCATGCGTGAGCGAGTGAAATAATTCAACTGTGTATCTGAAAGTGTATGTTATCTCCCTTTTGAGAAAGTTATCCATCAAACGGGAAGCCTCGTATTTCGGTGTAATTTTCGAGTAATTTTTCAAACTGTACTAAAAATCAAATAAAGAACTGTCTACTTGAGATGACTATGCTTTTAAATAAAATCAACATGAACTTAGAAACATATCTATATATACATAATTGACGCGATAGGATTATGTAAATTCTAACTTCATTGTTTCCATATCAATAGGATTATATACACACGCTTGTCAGCTTAGAAAAGTAAAGTACATGCATGCAGACACAAATTGTTCTATGATGTGTACGAATTCGTTGTTATACAGAGCAACAACAAACTTCATACTGCGGTAGGGGCAATTTATTTACTCCCTTTGGCAGTGGATTGTGCTTGTGTCTAGCTGACTTCATTTGAAGCAAATGTAGTGTTACTAAATAATGGAAAAATGATTTGCTGTGTGTGAGGGGAACCTTTGAACACTACGTCATATTTACTACTTAATCAGATTGGTTAACACAAGAGAAGTTTTGATTTGTCTCTTTTGTAGCTTATTGTCTGTCATAGAAGGCTGGGGATATTTATTGCTCGCAAGTCCATAAAAGATCAGCATTTACTCTCCTTCGTAGATGCTAAGGTGTGAGATATTTATCATTTTACTCATTTGTTCAAAGGTAAGCAATCCAATGATTCAATTTTGATTCCATTTTTTTAAAAAAAAATCATTTATTCAAAGTGGAACATTTAGGTTTTTGATAATTTTGATGAGAGAGGCTATATTTATGCGTCTGAAAAAAATGAGGAATTTCATGTGCATGAAATTGATTTTGATAGAATATTGTGTGATCAGTTTTTTGGTTTTTGTTTATGCAATGCTACATAAATAATATGATTTATCATGCAAGTTTAGCTCATACCCATCATCTGCCGATCTAATTCAGTTGGCATGCACAACAATGTAATGTTATCACTCCTTGGTTGAATGGCTTACAGCTGCAACAACTTGCGGTGCTAACTGTTGATGGAATGGAAAACAACAGGGCCTCGTATGATATTTGGAATGCAATGATATATCAATTGGAATCAGTTCAAAGTCCTACCTTGTTTGATTGTTTGCAACTGAATATCAATTGGCATGATATGATATTTGGAATCAGTTTAAAGTGAGCTTGTTATATTGTTTGCAATTGCATATCAATTGGTTTGATATGATATTTGGAATCAGTTCAAGGTGTGCTTGTTTGATTGTTCGCTAATTGCATATCAATTGCCTAATATGATATTTGGAATGCAATGATATATATGATATTTTGACACATCATGTTGTTCCAGAGGGCATGGCTAGCAGTATTCCTGAGGCTAGCCAAAATATCGATTTTTATTTTTTTGGTCTGGGCACATTTGTGTCGGTTCATTTTTATAACCGACACTGATATATACTATTTGTGTCGGTTAGTATATAGAACCGACACTGATATATAGATATTTGTGTCGGTTTGTGTTTATAACCGACACTCATATGTGTATATTTGTGTCGGTTAATGTTTATACCCGACATTGATATTGCATATTTCTGTTGGTCGGTATTTAGAACCGACACTGATATTGAACTATTTGTGTCGGTTAGTGTTTAGAACCGACACTGATATTCAACTATTTGTGTCGGTTCGTGGTAAAAACCGACACTAATAATGTTATTTGTGTCGGTTTATAAACCGACACTGATAATGTCCGATTATTACTGTCGGTACATTTGTGTTGGTTAGAAAACCGACACTAATGTTGGTTCCGAACCGACACAGATGAGCTTCCCCGTAGCAGTGACCTCTCGTACGATAAACTTTAAGGCAAATTTTTTTGTATACCACTGCAAAGTTTTTGAATCTCTTATCTGCTGTTGCAAAACACATTCTCTTCCATGCCACTACATTGTGGAAACCATTCCCTTTGTGTTGACGATTTTCTGGCTGTCAAGCCATGACAAAAATGTGAAAAGCCTAGCTTTCCCTTACTTATCCTCCCGCCTCACTTCTCTCTCCTCCCCATCTCAAACCTTGGTGAGCTATAGCCCTGCTCGACCTCCCCACATGATGAGGACTTCACTCCTTCGGATACGTGCAACACGGCTCCTCAAGATATACAAGGACCAATTACAAAAGCACGTGCGCGACAATTAAACCATCAGGTGAACTCGTTCCTCGCTGTTCATGTTTTCTAAGATGGGTTGCTACTAAATTCTTGTGATATATTGTTGCTTAGGAATATGGGAGAGCATCATAAGCTTGCCAAGACATCATCCCTCGAAGCCCAAGTTTACACGAAATCAAAGTCGAGCTCAAGTGGGACCCCAAAGTCGGTCTATAGTCTCAGGATAACATGTCAATAAAATGACCATATCTGGGTCATACGAAGTCCGATTGAGGCATTCTTGGGCTCTACGGAGAAGCCCACGACGATAGCTTTCCAAAGGAAGTAGTTTCACTTTCAAACTCTTTCTGGATCAACGGTAATCATCAAAACTATATGACGAACATAATCTGAGGGTGTTGCGACACCTCCACTTTGGCCCAAAGGCCTTATACGACCTAGGTTTGCACGGCTATTCCCTTGGCCGCCTCCCTTGCCTTCATTCTCACATATATTCAGTAGTCACCGCTAGAGTAGATGGGTTTTGCGTAGATTACAACTAGACACTATGTCAGTTTTTCGCTGATCATCGGTTTGTGGAACCTCAACTCGTGTGCTTAATATAATTCGCAATTTCAGATTGCTTATTCTATGTTTGTCAACATACCTTATTTGGGGGTACCCTCTCCGCCGTGACCAAGACAAGATAGCTTGGCGATCAGGCCCCTCTGGCCGAGCACCGGTCCACGTGGCGGCCGGGCGACCAGCTGGGCGACCAGATGGGTGAGCAGCCGGGGGATGGCGACCAGGGCCTTCCTGCTAGGTGTTAGGACACATGACGACCGGGCAGAAAGGCAGGCGACCAAGAAGCGAAAGATCGATGCTTCGCCCCGAAGCCTCCTCCTTCCTGAAACGCTACGCCAGGGTCATTAATTGTGATGGCGGCCTGTCCCATTGGCGCCTCGCGCCTTCCCTGGACAAAGATGGGTGGCCGCACGAAGAGTAAGGCGGGGAGACATGACTAAAGGAACAAGTGTAAGAATGATCTATGTATTAGTGTGACATCACCCTCTCACCTGCCTGAGCCAGCCCCGTCTATATAAGGGAGCCCCGATGCATGGAGTGGGGGTAGAGCAATCTCGATAGCCAGACGCCTTGTAACCATTTCCACACATAGCAAACAATGACCTAGCAGGACGTAGGGTTGTTACCAGCATTGGGGGCTCGAACTTGGGTAAATCGGTGCGTGGTTCGTTCTTCTCCTCGCTGGCACCATTCGCTTCTCCTACCCTCGCCCGCCGGCGCTGAGCGCAAGCTTCTTGTGCTCTGACCACCGGGATATCCCGGAAGGGACTACCGGGAGTTCTGCCCGCAAAAGCACCCCTATTGAATCAACTATCTCACTCTGAGAGATAGCCTGCCGGTCGAAAACGCCGATAGGGGCACGGCAGGTAGGGGGCTAGCGGTTGGTTCATTCGGACATCCCTCTGGTTGATCCTGGTCTTTCGCTAGACGGATTTGCTTGTCTGATGATGGTAGGTTCGCACTAAGCATCCGGAGGCGGCGAAGGCACAAGGGGGCGGGGGCGCCCCCTTGGCTCCGCCAGGGCGCCCGGTTCAACGGCGGCTGAACCTAGAGGCGGCCACTACTGCCCAGAATCTGCACGCTGTTCATCTCCTATGGACCACCCTCCAGTGGGACTCGCGGGAGACAACCTGGCGGCGCCGTGGCTTCGGGAACTCACCGGGCTCATAGATGCAGCCCAACTTCGGGTTGGGACGCCCGCTCGGTCGAGTACCATTGGCATCTCTCGGTCTGCGGCGCGTGCTGACCGCTCCCAGGCTTCCAGTCTCCCGATTGGGGAGCGCTCTGGCCAGGAGACCGATGGCTCCCAGGCTTCCATCTCCTCACCACGAAACATGTCAATCATCTTCGTATTGATCCTATCAATGGACTCGTTCTGGGTCGACAGGATGGCTCGAGATGTGATATAGTTGGCATCTGATAGGTTGTCATTCAGCATAGGAAATACACTCTGTATGAGTTTATCGATGTCTGTGCCATTTCCTGTAAATGGAATACATATCTGCTCGGGAAGCCGCACGCAGCCATCCTCATTAGTCTCCTCGATACCATTCCCGATCCGCAATAGGAACTCTGCGTACTCAGGATCACCCTGGGCCCTCATGTTACGTACGAGCCTTAGCTGCCGCATGCAATCCCATAGGTATGACCTACGCAACGTCGCGTCAATTATTTCTTGCCTCGTCCCCTTACGAACAACCGGTAGAACCTGCCGGAAGTCTCCACCAAACACGATCGTTTTCCCACCGAACGGTAGGTCACGTCGGCCCATGATGTCCCGCATGCTACTGTCCAGGGCCTCCATCGCCTGTCGCCTCGTCATGGAGGCTTCATCCCATATTATCAATGACGCCTGCTGAAGAAGCTTAGTGGTCCCGCTTTGCTTTGTGAAGCTACATACCACCCCATTTGTAACGTTGAGTGGGATCTTAAACCTCGAGTGCGCTATCCTACCTCCAGGCATGATGGATGCGGCTACGCCCGACGTCGCGGTTGCCACTGCTATCTTGCCATCACCTCGGATCTTCGCGAGCAAAGCTTTATATAGGAATGTCTTTCCGGTGCCTCCCGGGCCATCTACGAAGAAGACTCCTCCATTGCCACTGTCAACCGCAGATAATATTTCGACGTACGCTGCCATTTGCTCAGGGTTGAGGGAGGACGATAGGGATATATGATCATCGTCAACCTGGATTGTTGACTCCTCGTATATCTCTCTGACATCTATATCGGCGTTGTCGTGAGACTCATCTATAACAGGAAGAGGAAATGATGTTATGTCCTTCCCCATCGATCGCATCATATTTCTGATGTCCAATAGCACCATCTGCTCAACCGTCTGTTGGCATGCATAGGAACGGCGGTAGTCATCTGACATTCCCTCGAGATGCCTTTCCCATAGCCCACACACGTCGTTTGGCTCGCAGAACACCAGTATAGTTGCAAATAGCCTCCTGAGCGATGATGGCATCTGGAATAGCTCAGCCTCACTAAGGCATTCCTCTAGGGTGTTGTCAGCCTCGATTAGTCCCCTATTCTCAGCGGCTTCACGGAAGAACGGGTAGACTACACCATTCACCGTCCTAAGTTCTTCAAAGGAGGTGGCACCAGGTACGTGGTTTAGGAGAACCCTTAGATAGTAACGCTCCCCCTCGTTCGGACGAGCTGACACGATTCTGCCAACTTGTGTTCATTCTACCCTCTTCTTCCACTGCTTCAGTCCTGGCTGCCAAATAAATGCCGCTGGAAAATACCTGTACAAGATCCCTCGAGCCTCCTCGCATGTTCGGTTCATGTTGAAATACTCTGTCAACATGGTCCTCTCGACGCCATGCTGGGCAACAACATCATGAAGATCTTGACCCACGGCGAACGAGACCATGTGCATGTTCGGTAGATGTAGCTGCATTTGCAACACGGGTGGGGAGATCTTGCTAAGGTCGAAGCTGTAGATCCTCCATAGAGCTTCTGGTGGGGTAACCCACCTAGTGTCCCTAAACTGATTGATCTCATCAATATTTCCGTTGCTATCGGGTTCATTGAGAGCTACAGAAGCATGGTCGTGGCCTTTGTAAATATACTTGAATAGGTATTTTACAGCTTTTATGCTTGAGCAAACCTCCACATTTATATGGCAGTTGTACTTCCTCAGAAGGTAAGGGTTGTATGGCACTACCCACCTATTGTCAAGCGTTCGCCCTCGAACCTTTGCATGGCGGCCATTATCCCTTCTCCTGTATAAGGGATACGAATCATTGCCTTGTGTTGTAGATGCATTGAAATGACGTGGGTAGTAGTTCTTGCATCTACCCTCCCGCATGCACACATTCTTCGGATTTAGGACTCCACATGGGCCATGCATCATATGCTTAATGACCATCTCGTACAACTCTGGATACTTGTTCCTGTCTGGGAGCTCAGCGGAGATGAGACAATCAAACTGCTCCGGACAAGTGAGCTTGTACCCTCCCTTCATGATAAGAAGGAAGTTACCTGTACGGTGAGTCTTGTGATATTTTCACTGATCACAAGAGCCTCAAGTACATCTTTACTCAGAAAGATTTGAACTTGAGGCAGAGGAGGTGGCTAGAGTTGATAAAGGATTATGACCTCACGATCCAAAGATCATCCGGGAAAGCAAATGTGGTGGCCGACGCCCTCGGCCGCAAGACAATGCCCCTGTTGTTGATTGTCTTGTTGCTGATTTTGAGCGCTTGGGAGTCTCCTATTGCTTTATGGGACCGTGCAGGCTGAAACTCAAATGATTCTTGAGTCGATTCTCGAGCGTGTCAGCGAGAGGCACAAAGAAGATGATCGTTTGCTCCAGCAAGTGAGGAAACGCTTTGGGGAAGGCAAGTCCGAGACTTTACTGTTGATGATGCGGGAGCTTTGAGGTTTCGTGGCCGTGCATGCGTGCCCGTAAATCTCAAGTGAAAGAAGACATCCTGAAAGAAGCTCATCGCACCCCGTACACGGTCCATCCTGGGGAGACCAAGTTGTACAGGGACTTGAAGAAGAATTTCTGGTGGAAAAGGATGAGAGTGGATATGATGGCGCCGTGATGGCACTATGGGTGTCCCGATCTTTCGATGAGAAACACACGATCGATTTGTTAGAGTCGACTTTGACGATCCGACTACACCGTACGACGACGATGCGCCTTAGCAATCGCTAAACCAACTCCAGCGGGTTATTGATCTTACCGTGGGCACGATCAACCTGAACACGAGGTTCAATTCCTGCAAGCAACCGAAGAACAAGCAAGAACAATAGGATAAGCAATCTGAAATTGCGGATAAAACTGGAAGCGAAACAAAGTGGAGTCTTATTGACGATCTTGACAAGGTGGTCGCCCAAAGACAACTCGCAGGATCAAGTTTGCACTTGGCTAAACTAATCAAATAAAACCCAAAACCCTAAGGAACCGATGTCTGGCTATTTATAAGAGGTAGGGGCGTGGGAAACACGTCCAAAGCAGTAGGATACCAACTACAACTCTATTACAAGGCCCAAAGCCCACGTCTTCTCGATTTGGAAAAGTGACGCCAATTGTTTTGCAGATTCCCGTTGACTCGGACAGAATTTGGGGATGGGATCGGATCCGTTGGAAAGAGGACGTCGAAACCTTTCAAACCAGTACTCATAGACCCCAAACACCCTTGTGGATCAAAAGTTATGGTCGTTTTAAGTTGGTGCTGTCCCGGAGGCCGAATCCGAGTATAACTTGTGCACCGGAAGAATTGGCTTCATGCTTGACATTTGGGAGTCCTTCTCCTTGGTTCCTAAGGACAATAAAATCATTACAAGGATTAAATAGCATTCCATTCATTAAATTATTTGTATGCAACCCGAGGAACGCATTCACCTGGTAATTGAATTGACGTGCGCGAGCTCGAGTAATTGGCCCTTGTATGACATTGTTGGTTTTCATTGGGTTTGTAGGTATGGTCGTATCCATGGTAGTGATGTCCTCATCATCCTCCCCTTCTTGCATTTGAGTCGCCCTCGACTCAAGTTCATCATCTTCTCCCAAGTATGGTTTCAAATCGGCAATGTTGAATGTGGGACTAACCCCAAAATCTGCAGGCAATTCAAGCTTGTATGCATTATCATTAAT
Organism: Rhipidocladum racemiflorum; assembly: GCA_036346355.1. Taxonomy (NCBI): domain Eukaryota; kingdom Viridiplantae; phylum Streptophyta; class Magnoliopsida; order Poales; family Poaceae; genus Rhipidocladum; species Rhipidocladum racemiflorum. The sequence continues at coordinate 51,512,844 of CM070577.1, read as the reverse complement.
CTTTGCCAATACTTTGAAAGGACCATCAGCTCGCGGCATCAACTTAGATTTTCTTAATTCTGGGAATCGATCTTTTCGCAAATACAACCAAACTAAATCTCCTGGTTCAAAAGTTACATGTTTCCTTCCCTTACTACCAGCAAGTTTATATTTAGCATTCATGCGTTCTATGTTTTCTTTAGTTGTCTCATGCATTTTCATAATCAAATCAGCACGTTGTTTAGCATCAAGATTCAATTTCTCCGAATATGGTAGAGGTAACAAATCAATTGGAGCATGAGGTACAAATCCATATACAATCTCAAAAGGGCACATCTTAGTAGTAGAATGCATAGACCGATTATAAGCAAACTCAATATGAGGCAAACATTCTTCCCACAATTTAATGTTCTTTTTCAAAACAGCCCTAAGCATAGTAGATAAAGTTCGATTAACGACCTCAGTTTGTCCATCAGTTTGGGGATGACAAGTAGTAGAAAATAAAAGTTTAGTCCCCAATTTAGCCCACAAAGTTCTCCAAAAGTGGCTTAAGAATTTAGTGTCACGATCTGAAACTATTGTGTTAGGCACACCATGTAAGCGAACAATTTCACGAAAGAATAAGTCAACAATGTTGGTAGCGTCATCGCTTTTGTGACAAGGTATGAAGTGTGCCATTTTAGAAAATCTATCCACAACGACAAAGATACTATCCCTCCCCTTCTTTGTTCTAGGGAGTCCTAAAACAAAGTCCATAGAAATATCCTCCCAAGGTACGTTAGGAACAGGCAGAGGCATGTATAAACCATGGGGATGAAGTCGTGACTTAGCTTTTTGACATGTAGAACAGCGAGCGATGAAACGCTCCACGCCTCGTCTCATCCTCGGGCCAAAAGAAATGGCTAGCAGTATGTCCTCCGTCCTTTTCACACCAAAGTGTCCCATCAATCCTCCTCCATGCGCTTCTGTAGCAATAACAAACGAATGTAACTAGCTGGAATACATAGTTTGTTTGCTCTAAACACAAACCCATTATTGAGGACAAATTTGTTCCAAGTTGTTCCCTCTTTACAATTGAGCAACACATTTTTAAAATCATCATCATACACATATTGCTCTTTAATCGTTTCCAAACCAAAAATTTTGAAGTCAAGTTGTGAAAGCATAGTATATCTCCTAGACAAGGCATCGAGAATGACATTATCCTTTCCTGTTTGTGTTTGATGACATAAGGAAATGACTCAATGAATTCAACCCACTTTGCATGTCTACGGTTCAGTTTAGCTTGACTTCTAATATGTTTTAACGATTCATGATCCGAATGTATAACAAATTCCTTGGGCCATAAATAATGTTGCCATGTTTCTAAAGTTCGAACTAGCGCATATAACTCCTTATCATAAGTAGAATAATTCAAACTTGGCCCACTCAATTTCTCACTAAAATAAGCAATGTGTTTTCCTTCTTGTAATGTAACACCACCCAAACCAATTCCACTAGCATCACATTCTAGTTCAAAAGTCTTAGAAAAGTCCGAAGCCGGAGTAAGGGTGCATGGGTTAACTTAGCTTTAATGTTGAAGGCATCTTCTTGTGACTTGCCCCAAGCAAAAGATACACCCTTCTTGGTGAGCTCATTCATGGGTGCAGCGATGGTGCTGAAGTCCTTCACAAAACGACGATAGAATCCAGCAAGTCCTAGGAAACTCCGCACTGTGTGACCGTGTTAGGAGTCGGCCAACTCAGATTGCTTCAACCTTGGCTTGATCAACTTCAATTCCTGTGGAGTAACAACATAGCCAAGAAAAGAGACTCGATCCGTGCAAAAGGTGCACTTATCAAGGTTACCAAATAAGCGTGCATCGCGTAAAGCATTAAAAACAGCACGTAAATGTCCAAGATGGTCTTCTAAGGATTTGCTGTAGATCAAGATATCATCAAAGTAAACTACCACAAACTTTCCAATGAAAACACGTAAAACCTCGTTCATTAGTCTCATGAAAGTGCTAGGAGCATTAGTCAACCCGAAAGGCATTACTAACCACTCATATAACCCGAACTTAGTTTTAAATGCTGTTTTCCATTCATCTCCTAACTTCATGCGAATCTGGTGATAGCCACTACGCAAATCCACTTTAGAGAACATAGTAGAGCCACTTAGTTCATCAAGCATATCGTCTAACCGAGGAATAGGATGGCGATATCTAATGGTGATATTATTAATTGCTCTACAATCCACACACATGCGCCATGTTCCATCTTTCTTAGGTACTAAAATGACTGGTACCGCACAAGGACTAAGAGATTCACGTACGTACCCTTTATCAAGCAATTCTTGAACTTGGCGTTGTATTTCTTGTGTCTCTTCAGGGTTGGTTCTCAGAAGGTGCTCGGTTGGGCAAGGATGCCCTGGAATGAGATCAATTTGATGCTCAATCCCTCTAATTGGCGGCAGCCCTGAGGGGATGTCCTTTGGAAAGATGTCGGTGTATTCCTGCAAAGGTTAGTGACAACAGGAGGCAAAGAGAGGGACATCTCCTCTAGAGAAAACAAAGTTTCTTTGCAGACCAAAGCATAGCATATAGACCTACAAACAGCCAACTCATTCAAATCAGATTTTGTTGCAAGAAAACAAACACCTTTCAATTTAATCTCATTCGGCTTAGCACAATCAAGGTTAGATTCTCTCTGTTTATGTTGTTCAAGTCCTTTGGTGACAATCTGGTTTTCACTCTTAGAATTCTCTCGATTTTTCTCTTTGCTAGATCTAGCGATTTCATCCTTTACAATGGCATCAAAGACATTTGGTGTAGCACAATTTTCTTTTCTTTATGCACAAAAGAGTATTGATTTGTTCTACCATGATGTAAACAATCCTTATCATATTGCCACGGTCTACCTAATAACATAGAACATGCTTGCATAGGTACGACATCGCAATCAACATAATCATGATAGGAACCTAAAGCGAAATGTATTCTTACCATGCGAGTTACCTTGAGTTTGCCGCTGTTGTTGAACCATTGAATGTGGTAGGGCTGAGGGTGTGGTCTAGTGGAGAGTGCTAGCTTCTCCACCATGTCCATGCTGGCTAGATTATTGCAACTCCCACCATCAATGATTATTCGAATGGATCGCTCCTTGATGACGCCTTTTGTGTAAAACAAGTTGTGGCGTTGATTTGGATCGGCGCGAGCAATCTGAGCACTAAGCACACGTTGTGCAATAATACTCAAATATTGGTCAAGATCACGGCGCTCACGTGCACCTCGTCGTGCTCGGCATTTGGATCGCCGTCTTCATGTTCAGCGAGCAAAGCATATGTTTCGTCATCAAGATCACTTGCCGAGTCATACTCGCCGCCTTCACGGATTATTAGCACACGCTTGTTCTGACACTCCTTCATCATGTGACCGAAACCCTTGCAGCGATGGCATCAACATCTTTGGTGCGCCCCGTTGATGCGACCGACTTACGGAACTATTTGTAGTAGCTTGTGTGGCACTTTTCGTCGGCGTTGGTCGTGGTGCCGAATTTGCGGTGGTGGACGCCGTTCTGTTGATGGAAGAGGTCGGCGTGGTAGTACGACCAGCAGGGGCAGCAGGGGTGCGCGGTGTCCACGGCGTAGTTCGACCTGCAGAAAAGTTAGTCTTGGCCCTCGATTGACGACCCCGCACTTCACGCTCAGCTTTGCAAGCAAGATGGAACAACCGAGTCATCGAATTATAATCCTTATAGTCTAGAATATCCTGGATTTCTCGAGTTAAACCACCTAAGAAACGAGCCATAGAAGCTTCCTCATTCTCAATTAATCCACAACGCAACATGCCAATTTGCAATTCTTGGTAATATTCTTCCACCGAATTCTTACCTTGTCAGAGGGCGCTGCAATTTATTCAATAAATCTCTAGCATAGTATGAAGGAACAAATCTATGCCTCATTAGCAATTTCAAGGCTTCCCAAGTGGTGGGTATATTATTTGGATGAGTACGGCAATGTTCTCTCCACCAAACAGAAGCAAAATCAGTGAACTCACTTGTGGCAGCTCTAACTTTTATATTATCATGTAAATCTTGTCAAGCAAATTGTTTATCCACAATTAATTCCCAACTAAGGTATCCATCAGGTTCATATTTACCTTCAAACGGTGGAATGTTGAAATTTACCTTAGGGAAAACATCATCTCGTTCGCTCCTTGGTCGTGGAGGATCACGTCGCATACCTTGCTGATTGAAGCGTGGCCGTTGATGGTTACGATCATTATCGTAATGGATGGGGTTGACCTCCTCCGCATCGATGGTGTCATCATATTCGTGCTCTTCGCTCGTTTCTTCTAAATCTGTTGGGGCCTCCTGTGGAGCTGAATTGTTGCTTGGACGACGGGAGGTGGATTGAAGCACCAGATGCAGCACTGCAAAAGTATCAAGTCTAGCCAAAATAGTAGCAAGAGTAGTGTTAGCAATCCCTTGTGCGGCCTCGATGGATCTGAGACGGTCTTCTTGCATTGACATACGCTCATTAGTGAGCCGTACATCCTCGCTAAGACCATCGGTGGTTTCCTCGCTGCCTTTTGGAAGTGAGCAATGATGCCCTTGGTTCGTGGAGAGTGATGAAGTGAACTCGTCACCGACATGGTTAGTTGATGACAAGGAAACAAAACCACAAGTATAATGTTCCTATCGACTACTAGGTGGCAAGTCTCTCAAGCGCTCAAGCCTATGACCCAAGTTCTTACAAGTTCTTACAATGCAAAGGCGTTGTCGGCCGTTAGCGTTGTCAAAGGTTCTCCGAAGTTTGTGTAGAGCGATTGCCAAGGGATCGAACGCCCAGACGGGTAGAAAGTGGAGCTTGGACAGGCTTAATTTAGTAGCAAAGGTTAGCAATAATCCAATCGGTGAATGCAAAATTGAAGAATTGTTCAACGCTCTAGTCACTAGTTGTTGACTCGAGGCTAGCAAGGATCGTGACTCAAAAGCGTGGTCGGCGACGATAGCTTCCACAGATGAAGAACAGAGAAAAAAAAAATCAGCGCGAAAAAAAATTCGCGAAATAAGGGAAATATATAAAAATAATGGGGATATTGTGAAAAAAGGTTTAGAACAAAAAAATTTTCGGATCTGTTCTGCACTTTTTTTTTTTTTTTGAACGATCCGACTCCTTTTTCTTTCAAGTGCTATGCAAAGGAAGACCGCGGACGGCCAGGTGGCGACGATCGGCTATCGAGGGCGACGATCGGCGACGATGGGCTATCGTGGGCGATCGGCGGCGACGATCGGCGGCGACGATCGGGCGACGATGGGCTATCAGTGGCGACGATCGGCGGCGACGATCGGGCGACGATCAGACGGCGACGATCGGGCGACGATGGGCTATCAGGTGGCGACGATCGGGAGGCGACGATCGGCGGCGACGATCGGCTAACAGGAGGGCAACCGGTCGGACGACCAAGTGGGCGACCAGTCAAGCGGCGACCAGTCGGATGAAAAGAAAACTTCGGTCCGAACACCTTTTCTTTTTCTTTTTTTTTTCTTTTTTTTTTCTCTTTTTTTTTTTCAACAGTTCGAGACCGAAACGGAAAACAACTCGAAACCGAACACAACTCGAAACCGCTGTGGGAGACAAAAATTTCTTCTGACCTGGACTCCAACTAGACTAGAATTCAGCAACTCGACACGACGATGCAACCAAAAATTCAATAACGCAGCGATTACCTTTGGAAAGGAAAATGCGAGGCTCAAATTGTTTTGGTATGGGGAGATCCAATCTGATGGCGCTTCTCTGGACTATAGGAAAGATATCAATCTACTAATCTAGGGTAAAGAATTCTCACCGAGCAACCTGGTTTGCTCTGATACCACTTGATGGCGCCGTGATGGCACTATGGGTGTCCCGATCTTTCGATGAGAAACACACGATCGATTTGTTAGAGTCGACTTTGACGATCCGACTACACCGCATTTACGACGATGCGCCTTAGCAATCGCTAAACCAACTCCAGCGGGTTATTGATCTTACCGTGGGCACGATCAACCTGAACACGAGGTTCAATTCCTGCAAGCAACCGAAGAACAAGCAAGAACAATAGGATAAGCAATCTGAAATTGCGGATAAAACTGGAAGCGAAACAAAGTGGAGTCTTATTGACGATCTTGACAAGGTGGTCATCCAAAGACAACTCGCAGGATCAAGTTTGCACTTGGCTAAACTAATCAAATAAAACCCAAAACCCTAAGGAGCCGATGTCTGGCTATTTATAAGAGGTAGGGGCGTGGGAAACACGTCCAAAGCAGTAGGATACCAACTACAACTCTATTACAAGGCCCAAAGCCCACGTCTTCTCGATTTGGAAAAGTGACGCCAATTATTTTGCAGATTCCCGTTGACTCGGACGGAATTTGGGGATGGGATCGGATCCGTTGGAAAGAGGACGTCGAAACCTTTCAAACCAGTACTCATAGACCCCAAACACCCTTGTGGATCAAAAGTTATGGTCGTTTTAAGTTGGTGCTGTCCCGGAGGCCGAATCCGAGTATAACTTGTGCACCGGAAGAATTGGCTTCATGCTTGACATTTGGGAGTCCTTCTCCTTGGTTCCTAAGGACAATAAAATCATTACAAGGATTAAATAGCATTCCATTCATTAAATTATTTGTATGCAACCCGAGGAACGCATTCACCTGGTAATTGAATTGACGTGCGCGAGCTCGAGTAATTGGCCCTTGTATGACATTGTTGGTTTTCATTGGGTTTGTAGGTATGGTCGTATCCATGGTAGTGATGTCCTCATCAGGATATTGCCAAGTACGTGGCGTCTTGTGGGATTTGCCAGAAGATCAAAGCTGAGCATAAGCGTCCCGCTGGCCTGTTGCAGCCTTTGGAGATTCCTGTGTGGCCATGGGATGACATCTCTATGGATTTTGTGGTCGGCTTACCTCGTACTCCTCGAGGGAAGGATGCTGTTTGGGTTGTGGTGGACCGTCTCAGCAAGTCTGCGCATTTCATTCCCATCCGCACGACCAATTCAGCGGGCGAGTTGGCTCCCATCTATGTGCGGGAGATTGTGAGATTGCATGGTGTACCCAAGACCATTATCTCTGATCGGGATGCGAAGTTCGTCTCCAAGTTCTGGGAGAGTTTGCAGAGTGCTTTGGGTACGCAGCTTTGCCTTAGTACCGCTTTTCACCCTCAGACAGATGGGCGATCTGAGCGTACCATCCAAACTTTGGAGGACATGCTCGTGGCCTGTGTGATGGCTTGGAAGGGTAGCTGGGAAGATCATTTGCCTCTTGCGGAGTTTGCTTACAATAACAGCTATCATTCCTTCATCCGTGCTGCTCCTTATGAGTTACTATATGGCCGGAGGTTCAGATCGCCACTTTGTTGGGATGCAGTGGCGAGAGAGCGCTTCTTGGACCGGATTGGGTTCAACAGACTATTGATCGCGTGGCGGAGGTACGGCAGAACCTTCTCGCAGCCAAGCAGAGCGCATGTAAGAGCTATGCTGATGTGAGGCGGCGAGACTTGGAGTTTGAGGTGGGTGATAGCGCATTCTTGCGAGTATCTCCCACCAAGGGTGTGGTGCGTTTTGGCACGAAGGGAAAGCTTCACCCAAGGTATGTTGGGCCTTTTCCTATCCTCGCCGAGTTGGCGAGGTTGGCCTATCGCCTAGAGCTACCGGAATCCATGCAAGGTGTGCATAATGTGTTCCATGTCTCGATGTTGAAGAAATACTTGCATGATCCGGAGTTGGTGGTTCCATTGGAACCATTAGTGCTTCAGCAGGACCTCACCTTCGAGTCCCGTCCTGTGGAAATTCTGGGGACTTCAGAGCGAGTTATGAAGAACAGGACGCTTAAGTTTGTCAAGGTCCTGTGGTCACATCAGACCGAGAGAGAAGCGACTTGGGAGCTGGAATCTCGCATGCGCGAGAAGTATCCCGAGCTTTTCTAGCTGTCTTTGGTTTTGCGGGGTTTCGTGTTGGTGCGTTTAGATTCGAGGTCGAATCCTGTTGAAGGGGGGAAGAATGTGACACCTCGGAGTGTCGTATCCTTAATTATTGAACATGATAAGGTTAAATACAGTATGAGATGTGGAAATAAGGTTAAAACCATAAGAATTGGAGGTTAATAGCTTTTCCGGGCCGTTTTCGGGGTTTTGGGCCTTCCCGGGGGAGTTTTGGGCCTTGGTGGGCTTTGGAGGGATTGAGAGGGACTCTTATTGGACTAGGGCAGGGTGTGGGGGCTGGTAAAAGGGGCTCCCCCTGCCCCCCTTGCGCCCCACATCAGCCCCATGCGCCCCCTCCCTCCACCTCTCCTCCCTCCCCCTTCCCTAAGCCCTAGCCGCCCCCCCCATACCGTGCGCCCCCTCCCCTTCCTCCACCTCCACACCACCTCCCCGCCACCCCTTGCTGCCCTAGGGTGGCCTCCCCACCCCTGCACCTCATGGATCCATCCCGTGGAGCGAGGAGCGAGGAGCGAGGAGCGAGGAGCGAGGAGCGTGGAGCGAGGAGCGATTCGCGAGGAGATCCGCGGAGATTGATTGGAGATTTGTTCGTCGGGCAAAGGTATGATCTTGGAGATCCTTGGAATTGATCTAGGTACTGTTATTAGGGTGTTTATCAAGTTTTTAGATCAATTGGAGGCGTTGGTTTGAAGTAATTTGGGTTAGATCTAAACTTGTCCACGTTTCTGTTTTCGGGCAGATTGAGCAGTCGAGTTAGGGTTCGAGTTCTCGTCAATTTAGAATTCGAATCTGACCGTACGGACTTCTAGGAAGTTGTAGATAATTTAATTATATTTCCGTGGACATAAAGCACGTTAATTTCCGATCAGCCCTTTGAAAGTTATGGCTGTTTTACCGAGCGCCTAAAAATCTGTGACGTAATTGGAACTGATCTCGGTAATCTGTAGATTAAACAACTTTAGAGGCCGAATCAGACTTTCCTTATACCTAGAGAAAGTTGGGAAATTTCCTAAGCTACACGAGGGTGTACTCGTTTATTTCATTCGGAGTCCCAGAACTCAAGTTATGCCTTTTGCAAGGCTGCTGTCCCGCCGGGACAGAACCTCTGTTTTTAGGTTTTGCGAGTAGTTGGCAATGTCGGGTTAGATGGGGGTTTGTGTACTGTTTGGAGGCTATGATTGTGAGTGTGTGATGCCTATGTGCAGGTGGTGTGACCCCGGGAGAGCCCTCTTCTTCCCGCCAATCCGTTGCACGTGGTTGAGGCAAGTGTGTTGTGATGGATAGCGAGTTGTAGGTTGCATGTTGAGATTAGATGGAATTGTTTACATGATATATGTCCACTTGCCATGTGTTAATGATTGATATGATATGATGAGCATGTTTAACCTATTATGATGCCATGTGTCAATATGTGAATTAAATATGATAATTGGCATGGTTGCATGCATGTCATGAGATAGGGCGAGGGCGGTGAGAAAGTCGTAACTAGTCCGGCAAGGTCGGTGAGAAAGTTATGACTAATCCGGAACGCCATTGAGTAAGTCCTATGTCGTGATTCCATCCACGTGGTGTTTGGGAGCGAGTAGGCACCCTCCATCTTCGGGATGGCAGGAGGAAAGGGTGCACACCGACGGGTGTGTACTCCACCATACCGGTATGAGGTTCCAGTGGGTCAGAGCATTGCATTACTGCATACAAATTGATGATGATATTGATAAGTAATCATGAATGAGATGATATACATGATGGAAGATGTTATTGCCATGTTGTTATGCTTGTTGTCCATTGCAAGATGCTTGCCGAAGTTTTCGAACTCACCCTTGTGTTTTCTTGTTGTTTTAGGTACCATGAGAACGGCATGCGGGAAAGGGGAATAGTCACACGCTCACACGTTGCTTCACCTTAATGTTTCCCCAAGTCAATTCATTTAGTTTGATAATAAATTGCGTGTGATGGTCTTTAAAATTAAGTCTTAGCTTGGTTAATGAGAGTTCTATTGTTTGTTTGACACTTGTGTAACACCCCAAAATTTTTCTTTTCTTAAATTCATGTGTGATTTGGCACTTTGGTGAATTTTTGGAATTTTCTGGAATTTATTTGGATTTATTTGGAATTTATTTGAATTTATTCCATTTTGAAATAATTAAGGAATTTAATTTTGCAAATAAAATTTTGTTGGAAATATTTTATTTGAGTCCAAAATGTTCCAAAATATTTTCCAGAATTTTTCTGGAATTTTTCTGAGTATTTTGCTATTTTTAATGAATTAAATGAATTTCTGGGAAATATTTTAATTATTAAATCGCGGGAAAATGCGAGTGGGTTTGTACTGTTCATCCGACCGAGCCCGAGTCAGACTCGAAGTTCGAGTCCGACCGAGCCACGTGACTCGACCGAACCAACTCCAAAATCGAATCGATCCCAACCGCTGGATCAAGATCCAACGGCCGATTTCCGTCGCTTCTGGCCGAATCCGCCCGATCCGATCGCGTCCACGCCGATCGCGGGCCGCTGATCATGCCACGGACGGGCCGTGCGTCGTCGTCCCCGCCGAGTCCGAAGCCGACTCCTCCGCCGCTGCCGCCGCTGTAGGATTAGGGCTCGCCCCGGCGCTGCATGCCGAGGGCATTTGGCACGTGGTACCGAGGACCGCCGTGACCCCGCGCACTCTCTGCCCTATCTCACCGAGCCTCGGCCGCCCGTAGATCCGCCGGAATCGCTCGCCGAGTCATAGCACTCCTCCGCCGCGGCTCGCTTGATTCCGCCGCCGCCGCCGCCCCCGCCGCCATTGACCCCAGATCCGAACCCCGGCCAGCGCACCAAGAGACCTTTCACCTCGCCGAGCACGCCCCAAACGCCGTTCGTGGTCGCCCTCGCCACGGCAGCCACAACCGCCGTGAAGCCATCGCCGACCCCGAAGCTCCACCAATCGTCCGATCAAGATCCAAGGGCTCAGATCGCGCCACGCCACCCTCGGTGAGTTCCCGTTGAAAATCCTAGATCTAATCTCAACCGCTGGATCTAGATCCAACGGCTTAGGTCGTGCCATGTAGCGGAATCGCACCAGGCTAGATTGGATCTCGACCGTTAGATCAAGATCCAACGGCCCAGATCAACCCGTGCGCCCAAGCACTTGAGGCCCAAATTCAATCCTAGCCGCTTTTCAAACCAACGGCTACGATCGTGCCACGCGTGTCCAGGGAGCCGAACCGCCGCGCCACGCGGGCGCAGTGGAGTCATCGACACGCTGGGCCCGCGTGTCGGCCGATCGCACCGCGGACGCCACCCATGACGCCATCGGATGGACTCCACTGTCGCCGACTGCGGCTGAACCTCGCCGACGCCGGGCCGATGACGCCACCCGAGTGGTCCCACATGTCGCCTCACGTGAGCCGTGGACCGGGTCCACAGAGACCGAACCGAAGCGTGGACCGAGTCCATGGACCAGCCGACGCCGCAGACCAATCCAATGCTGCCACGTGTCCATGCCGACGCAATAATTAATTTCCAAAAGGAAAATGATTTATTAATTCGAAATAATGATTTCGTGATTTTGTTTCAAACTTCAAACGCTTATAACTTTTATGCTTCAACTCCGATTTGAGTGATTCAAATTTCTAAATTTGTATAAAATTGAGATCTACTTAAATATGAATTTTATTTAATTTTTGGACTAAAGTTTTTCTCTGTAAAATTATTTAATTGATTATTTGAACTTTAAATAATCATAACTTTTGCATTTTAACTCCAAATTTGACGATTCCAGTTTCTAAAAATTTATAAAATTATGTTCTCTCTGTTTATGGATTTTATTTGGATGTTTGGACACTTTTTGCCTATTGTTTATTTGTGTATTTGCTATTTGCACGCTTTACGAGTAGACGTTGAAGTGCCGGAAGGATTCGAAGGAGAAGTATTAACTCAGGATCCAACTCAAGACCAAGAACAAGTACTTTTTGAAGGCAAGTTGTGCTTTGACCATGTTGATCCTATTTCGAAATCTATTTTGATTTAAACTATTGCATGCTAGTTCAATTAGAAAAATACTTTGTTTAAACCTGGGGTTAGATAAATACCAATTTGTCAGATGACACCTTGATTACTTAAGTATGTGCCATGACCCTTGTCACCCTAGTTGTGGTTTACTAGTTGGACATTATTAACTTGCCAACATGGGTTTAGACCGCTGTAGTAAATCGCTTAGACTCGCTACGTGCTCATGACATGATTTTGGACAAACAAATGTTAATATTGACTTAATGATATATTGAACCTGTTTTGGAAAGGTATCATGTGATGTTGATGGCACGTGGTGCATGGTAATCAACTGGGTTTGATAAACAGCTTTCGGCCGGCATGTGGCAAGAGTAATCAGGTGGGCCAGTTGTGGCATTGGGGATGTTGATTTGGTTCTTCGGGTAGTCTTGCCCTGGTCACCCTAAGGACTTAACCTTGCAAGCCTTTGAACTGGGTCTAACGTGCAACCACATGTCTGTAATGGGACGGACCTAGTTGACTAAGTTGCTAATAACGTACCTGTGGGACCTCTGGAGGTCAACTACACCCTTTGTGTAAGTTGTATGGGGGAGTGTACCGGGGCTGAGGCCAGGTACCCATCTAACGGTTGATTGGCCTAGACTTCGCCTTAGCTAAGGGAAGGGTTAGTGTGCAATAACCGGGGAGGACCACTTGTATTGTTAGAGGTTTCCGAAAGACTTTTTTAATTGAACTCGCCTTTGTGGTGTTTGACTGTATCTTGTGGGTAAAGTGCATAACCTCTGCAGAGTATTGAATCTATTCGAATAGCCGTGTCCGCGGTATTGGACATCGCTCAGAATTACAAATAAGGGTTAGATTTTCTCAAAAATAACTTGGTTTGAAAAGTTGGGTTGGATTAATAATGATGTTGGTGGAAATGTGGTTTAGGATGGGAAGATGGTTGTTAAACTTCTTGAAAAGTTATGTATGCTTTACTTGTTTCTTCTGCTTTCGAATCTACTTATATTACTTGTCAAATGTCAAGCATCGCAAATATACCTTGAGCTATTCCTTTGTACCAAGCCATGCATATAGTATATTAGCCTGCATTCTCGCATGACTTGCCGAGTACCAAGTACTCACCCTTGCCTCAACACAACACCGCTTGAAGAGGAGACTACGCCACTTTGGAGGAGGAGCTCCAAGGGGATCCGTCTACTTAGGAGCGAGCCCACCATTGCCTGTGGTATACTGGATGGCGCCACGATGTTACCTTCTTTGATTTTCCGCTGCTACTATTTCTCTCTTAATAAGTTTCGCCCTGTAAGGCGTATATTGTAACTTGACCATAAGGTCGAGTAACCAGTTTGTTATTTAAATAAAGTACTCTATTAGTATCGAGTGGTATGATTGTGATATTTGCCGATGTTAAGACTGTGTGCACTAGCACGTTCCTGGACTAGTGCTGAATACACAGAGGGTCCGGATTTGCAAATTCGGGGTCCCGACAACTTGGAACCTTAAGAGCTTAATGTTAGTCTCTTATTGTCGTTAAGACTTTATTTATTGCTGTTTTAGATGTTTCTCTTATTGCCATATAATGCTATATTGTTGTTGTTCCTTAAATTCATGATAAAACAAAGTAGGTGCTGCCGAAATCTCGGTTTTTAGTCTATGCGCCTTTGCTGGAATTTGATGTTAAATGTGGTAGTTAGATGTTGTTTAGCTTATGTTTGGTAACATTCAGGCATAGTAAATGCCGGGGTGTTACAGTCACTATATATAGTAGAAATAGAGTAGAGATAGAGATGTGTATGATGCTTGGTTTTAATTGTCTTGTGAATTGAACTGGCAATTAAGCTTCTTTTGTTGCGTCAATTGACCTGTCTTGTGAATTGAACTGGCTAATTAGTGTTTGTTTCATTTGAAAATGGCTGGAAGCGGGAAGGATGTAGTTTCTTGTAGTATTGAAAGTTTTTTTCAAAATGTTCCCCGGTGGGAACTGGGGCTTACGTCTTGTGAATGCACAATTGAACTGGCGATTGGTTTTAATTGTCTTGTGAATTGAACTGGCAATTAAGCTTCTTTTGTTGCGTCAATTGACCTGTCTTGTGAATTGAACTGGCTAATTAGTGTTTGTTTCATTTGAAAATGGCTGGAAGCGGGAAGGATGTAGAAAGGACCACTGCCACCAACTGATGATTATCACAAATGCATGCTGAACACACTATGTATTTAGAGTAATACATATATGACATATTACAATAGAAATGTTGCGGTTAATATATTTGGTTCCCTGGCACTTTATATATAGTAGAGATAGAGATATGTATATGACGCTTAGTTTCTTGTTCCCTGGCACTATTTCTATCCTTCTTCGTCAGATCATCAGATCTATCCTCCCTCTGATCCCCAAAGAGGTAAGGATGAGCAGTTTTTTAACAGCTCGCTAGATGCAACTAAGAGAAAAAATTGAGAAGAAAGTTTGCAGTCTAGTCCTCTTTTCTTGCTACTAATATATTATCCATCCTCCCTGAGATTTGTGCAAACATCAGGTTATTTTTACATGGAAATTTGTGCTTCTTGTGCCATATCATCGTACATGCACGCATATGCATTCATGCAGTGGATCACTCTCCATGCATTTGTTTTAATTGCCTTTTTCTTCTTCTTTAAAAGCTGGGGTATCATTTACTGATATTGAATGGTAAAAAGAAAAAGGGCACTCAAACTAAAGCTTAGTACCTTTTTTTGTAGGAGATTGAGGTGTGGATGTGTGGTACGAGAAGAAATGGTGATTGACCCCTTTTCTGGTCGGCTCCTTCTTTTGCACCCACAAGCTAAGCTCTCTCCTCATGTTCCTCTTAATCGCTTGTTCTGTTACTATCTTGTGTGTATTTTAGCCATGGTTTTTGATTATCACACATGCATGCTGAACACACTATGTATCTAGAGTAATACATATATGACTTTGTGAATGATGCAATGCACAAGTATTAATTTGAGTTATGTACAATCATGCTTAATTTTGTGATCCACTGTATGAATGCATATGCGTGCATGTAATGAGTGGTAATGTTCGAAGTCTTGATAATTTTGTGATGAAAAATTTGTACTTTTTTAAGATACTTGTTGAAATGAAGTACTCGTCACTGTTGTAGTAACGTTCAATCTCTTATTGTGCAAAAGTTATAAACTGGCTGCATGTGCTTTATACTAAGCATGATTAATATGCAGCTAGGGTACGCTGGTTAATTAAATTGGCGTGCATATTTTGAAGAGGTGTGTGTACATATATACGTATGTATATACTAATTATTTAGCTACACATACGCAGTAGGAATTTGTCAAACACACATAAACGTGTCCGTAAAGATGGAGATATACTGATTGAGCTGATCCAAGAGGTAAATTTTTCAAACACACATAAACGTGTCCATAGAGACAAATATACAGGTGATCATAGTAATAAAACCTATCTAGCATCCAGTTACATCACCAATCATATTAGCCTAATCTCTAACGATCCAAATGGCGTCGATTGGTAGTCCAAGTAACCACACGACCAAGATATGCCCACCTCCTTTCAATAAACTTTTTTAAGAACGTCAGATCAAATGCTCCTGCTACCAGAGGGTGCCGAAAGTCTACAATAATAATTTAAGACGTGTTAGAGAAAATAAGTTAAAAGTTTATTTTGTATATAGCTTGTTTCTTATCTAAACTAAATACACTTACTTTGAAGTGCTTGTGTTGTGGGAAGATCTGGGGCGAATGCTAGTTTTGTGTACCGTGTAGTCTCCACACATCCTGTTTTAAAGATCAACATACATATTAATACAAGTTTTTTAAAATCAACATTAATAGCCTTTGTTATTTTATTTTATAGGTTAATGAATTAGTTATCAGTATCAGATCTTTTTCAACATTGTTGCAAGAAGGACGTGGTGATTGGCCTTAGCCTCCGACCAACTGAGAACATGTTGGGTTAAATGCTCATCCCATACTTAACAACTAATAAGTTAAACCTACAATTAAACATAAGAACAATATTATAAATATTGTGCACAAATTAGTTTGAGTTAATATGTACTTTGTGAAAATAAAAATAGCTTTACCTTGTGTCTAGAAATATCACCTCTCTATGGACTATACGGCGTGGAAAGGTTTCGTAGTACTCAAGATCACCACAATGGACCACCACTCCAACTATATCTGGATGACATGTTGTATGTTTATTTTTTTGGCTTCAAAATCTCATTTAATATCAGATCTGCTAAAAAGAAATTTTGAACCATACCTACAAAAGTTTTGTTCGGACGTCTATACACATCCTCAAATGACATAAAATGCTTTGGGTAGAGAGGAAAATCAACTAAGACCGCAGAAGGGTCGACAGTTGTGCGGTCAGTTAGCGTGCACTCATAAGAGTTTCGAATGTTCCGAAACTGGACTTCCTCATAGTTAGGCCGAATCGACACGATGAATGTTGTACTTACGGCCTTCATTGAGTGCTAAGTTACATCTATGAACATTTCTGCCCCTGACAATAGCTTCCATTTTTTATCCCTTTAAATTTGGAATAAACGATGTTAGCTGGCAATAAAAATAATTTCATTACGGGTTGAATTGAATTTTGTTTGGACTTACAGTCTCATCCACAAAGATAAATCGAAGCATATCACCGTTATCTTGAACAGGGAATTTGACATCTACTAAAACACAGATGCTCCAAAACATATCCACATCCCCAAATTCAATATTGTCGAACACCTTGAAACTAATAAAAAGAGCATATTTATTCTTTTGGTATATGTGTAATTAGATGGATGAGATAGTGCAGTAAACTCACCTAGGCACCACGGGGCTTTCAGAAAATAGCGCGTACGTTCTCTTTCTTGTTGGATTAATTGGCGCCATACAAATGTCCTTTAAGTACTTCATTATATAAAATGAGTTTATAGAAGGCATTAGCAATTGCTATTTGCACAACTATTGAAATATTAACGTCATACAATACCTGAAGTTGTTGGTAGATATGTTTTTTCCATGCATAAGCACATAGTACGCACAAACAATACTAATACAAATGTAAATCAAGATTGTGTTGCTTTGGTGTTGAATAAGAAACTTTAGGTCTGCATAACAACAGTGCTCATGGATTCATTTAAGCATGAGAAAAATGCTTGGAAGGTAGTTTAGTGACAAAAATTCGGTGACAACAATGTGTTGCCAAATGAGTAAGCATGAGAAAAATGCAAGTTCTGGCATCTTAAGGTGCTACATACGATGTAACTGTTCATCTAAGGGGAATCCATTTTTACATATTTTTTTGACAAACAAATGGCTGCATATTTATGAAGAGTGTATATCTGCAGACTATAATCCCCTCAACAGCTTCCCCTTTTTTGACATCTTATGCTAGTATATATATGCATACTGTTATACCTAGTATGTTTTTTCATGCCCTGAACTGACAATATTTCACTATAATTTTTCTGATAAACTTTTCCTTATGTTAGGCGAACAAGTGGGCCCATAAGGAGAGCTAAGGGTGGCTGGACACCAGAAGAGGTTACTTCACTTTATCTATTATAAAACTTGTCTATTACATGGAATATAAACTTTTATTCATACTGCATGTATGCTAATGTGCAACATAAATAATTAAATATTTAGTTTGGTTTGTATATCTATCTAATACGAACATATGCAGCAGCAATATTTTCCACTGTAAAAAGTTATATTCCTGTTGTTTTTATTTTTTATGGTCTGACTGTTGATGATTTTGTCACTAAAAGTTTATCTTTTCTTTATGTTTGAGAAATAATTTTTCTGTTTGATTCCAATATACACTCCAAACTGTTGCTAATTGGCCTCAACATATGGCAACAGGATGAAACTTTACGGAAGGCAGTTGAAGCATTCAAGGGCAAAAACTGGAAGAAAATAGGTGTGCCTCTTCTTTACACTGACAACTCGTACACCCAGTTGTCCTTGTACTTGTAGAAATAATAAAATCTCCCGCATACTTATCTTTGCTATTGTATGTGATTAGCTCAAATTTTCCTTTAGATGGTTCTACAGGACATTTTAACTTCCAGAAGATCACAGCTCACTGATTCCCACTTTTTCTTGAGAGAGGGAGCTCACTTGTTCTTTTATATGTGTGTTGCAACTTCTGAAATTTTCATTTCACAATCCTATCTTGATTTTGTTTTTATCCAACTCTGAAGTTTGTTAATGCAAAGTACATGGTGCGAGAACAAGATTATGATATATTCACCTTATGAATAGCACAACTGAACAAGGTAGGAATGGATTAACAAAAATACATGTATCCAAATCTTGATAAACCAGCAGAAACCATAAATTTTATATTTTTAATGACTATGTTTTAAGCTGGTTTAATGTTTGCTTAACTGAATTTTGTGCGTGCTGCATGGTATCCAAATTTAGTTCCATTTATCCATGATGATTAAGATGATCTTCTTCGTAACTTAACTATTCCTGCCTTCAACTTCAGAAGTGATGCTCAAAGGTCTGAATAGAATTCCATGTGAAAGGGTAGATGTTAGCTTCAAGAAAAGTAGACAAAGAATTTTCGCTCATAGCACCATTCAGGTATTTACTGTTTATTGCCAAAGGGCTTTCTTGATAAACCAGCAGAAACCATAAATTTTATATTTTTAATGACTATGTTTTAAGCTGGTTTAATGTTTGCTTTGGAACTGAATTTTGTGCGTGCTGCATGGTATCCGAATTTAGTTCCATTTATCCATGATGATTAAGTTGATCTTCTTCTTAACTTAACTATTCCTGCCTTCAACTTCAGAAGTGAACTGTCAAGTGGGGCTGCATAGTGGGGTTAGAGACAGGAGATAGATTTCGTTTCTTCTAAAAATGCATAAAGGCTAGAATATGATCCACATAACTTGTGATGCCACATAATGTTGAGTAATACTAAATTTGAGCTATGAAAACTTCACTTGCAGGTGTTTACTCAGCATTAATGATATGCATAATTTTAGCTATTTGCTTAATTGCATACATTTTTTTGTTTGTCTTGTTGTTTTAAATTGCACCAGTATGTTGGACCCATTTGATGAAAGATCTGTGTTTTTAACATCTGCCTTGAGGACTTGTCTATTAGTTTTGAATTATTTTTGTCCTGATCTCATTTTATTTTCCACTAATGGGTCATTTCATTTGTGCACTGGTCTCAAGCATGGGAGGGCAATTGTAGTGTCCACATGTACATCAGTGGCGTCTATTGTGTCTGGTGTTGTAACCGGTATGGTAGCACTTGATGAACATCTTCCAACAGCTCCCATTGGACGTTTTTTTCTCTTACTTGGATGGTAATATTTTTTTACACTAAATTGTGTTTTTCCTCTGTATTGTGTGCTTGTTGTTGACTGATTTGGGTCCCTTGTCTCTGGCTTCCATTCTTAGCTACTACAGTGTACAATTTCATATAATGCTGCACTTAGAGGTTGCTGGAAATAGTCTACAGCATGTCCTAGTTACATAAGTTGTGTTGGTTTCACTTTCATCATGATAGAATCTAGTGAGTTCTTAGTTATTCCAATTTACTCCAATAAGCCTGCTAGTTTGTAAATTCAGCTCTGCTGAAATAACTAATGGATACTGGTAGATAAATCAGCAAGATATTAGGACAATAATATCAGTACTGGACCCTTGGACTTGAAGCTAATTTCCTTCCCTAATGAAAGCTAATAAATGCTAGTTTCCAATGTTGGAAGAAAGTGTCACTTTAGATAGTAGAGATTAATTTTAGCCCACTGTTATTATTCTTCGATTTGATCTGGTCCAGATATAGAGTTAGTTTTCTCTGCAAAAAATCCACACCTTGCCTACATTTTCGGTTTTAAGCTTCTTTTTTTGACAAGTAATCACCAACTGCTAGAAAACTAAGCAAACTGCAGCCATATGATGATAATACAATTGCTTATTTCTTGCTTGTTTTGCTGAATGGAAAGATCATGACCTGTGTGTTCATGGTATTTGTGTGTTGTATATAATGTTTTGGAACTATATTCTATTCATTCATATATTTAAGCATAACTGCATAAGAACCAGCACTATGTAAATGAGTAGAAACTGTCACTTTATATATAGTAGAGATAGAGATGTGTATGATGCTTCAATAGTGGAAGGATGGAAGCGCTTTGACCTGTGTGTTCTTGGTATTGACAGCTTTGATGCTCAGCTGAGGTCACTACGGATGGAAGAATGGAAGTCTTCCCGCTTCTTTTCTTACTGCGGATGGTATTGACCAATGCGGATGGTATGGAAGACTTCTTCCCTCTTCTTTTCTTACTGCGGATGGTATGGAAGAATGGAAGAATGGAAGAATGGAAGTCTTCTGCATAAGAACCAGCACTATGTAAATGAGTAGAAACTGTCACTTCATAGTAGAGAAATGGAAGTATTCCCTCTTCTTTTCTTACTGAGGATGGTATGGAAGAATGGAAGAATGGAAGTCTTGTGCATACCAACCAGCTATATGTAATTGAGTAGAAACTGTCACTATATATAGTAGAAATAGAGTAGAGATAGAGATGTGTATGATGCTTGGTTTTAATTGTCTTGTGAATTGAATTGGCAATTAAGCTTCTTTTGTTGCGTCAATTGACCTGTCTTGTGAATTGAACTAGCTAATTAGTGTTTGTTTCATTTGAAAATGGCTGGAAGCGGGAAGGATGTAGTTTCTTGCAGTATTGAAAGTTTTTTTCAAAATGTTCCCCGGTGGGAACTGGGGCTTGCGTCTTGTGAATGCACAATTGAACTGGCGATTGGTTTTAATTGTCTTGTGAATTGAACTGGCAATTAAGCTTCTTTTGTTGCGTCAATTGACCTGTCTTATGAATTGAACTGGCTAATTAGTGTTTGTTTCATTTGAAAATGGCTGGAAGCGGGAAGGATGTAGAAAGGATCACTGCCACCAACTGATGATTTAGAATAGTGCTAAACCAACTCTAGAGGGTTATTGACCTTGTCGTGGGCACGATCCACCTGATCACGAAGATAAATTCCTGCAAGCAATCAAAGAACAAGCAAGAACAAGGCAAAAGCAATCTAAAATTGCAAATATAGATGAAGTATAGAAAAAGTTGGGGTTCCGATACAAGGAGCTTGTTAGGCGTCCGTTGAGCACGTCTAAAACACTCAAAATATTAGCAAAAGGCTAAACTATCAAATAACCAAAACCCAAGTTATTTTAGGGGATTCCCTAGCTATATATATGAGAAATAGGAGGCCAAAACCGTGCTAGGGGCGTCCAAAACAAATCCATGGCCGAGTAGGACTCCTATTCCTAGTTTGACTCAGATTTGGAAAGATGACCGAACTTGTTTTGCATTTTCCCGTTGACTCGTAAGGAATTTGGACATGAGTCTGGATCCATTAGAAATAGGACGACGAAATCTTTCAAACTAGTACTCATAGACCCCAAACACCCTTGTGAATCAAAAGTTATGGTCATTTTAAGTTGATGTTGTCCCCGAGGCCGAATCCGAGTTGAACTTGTGCACCAGAAGCATTGGCTTTATGCTTGACATTTGGGAGTCCTTCTCCTTGGTTCCTAAGGAAAATAAAATCATCACAAGGATTAAATATCATTCCATTCATTAAATTATTTGTATGCAACCCGAGGAACGCATTCACCTGACAATTGAATTAGCGTGCCTGAGTTCGAGTAATTGGCCGTTGTATTACATTGTTGGTTTCAATTAGGTTTGTAGGCATGGCTGTATCCATGGTAGTGATGTCCTCATCAAGAGATTATAGAAACCACAACAGTTTAGACTCGCTCTCACCTTCGCCATATGACTTACAGAGGAAAGCTAACTCAACAGACTCTAACTAGAGAATACACACATACCCTATCTACCCATGGGGGACCCAACACCTGCTAGACCTACAAGGTAGTGAGGAAACTCAACCTAAAGAGAAGAGAGTGATGAGATCATGCTCATCATGGACAGAACTAACACTGCATACATATGGTTATTACCAAGTGTTGCTGCAATTATATCAACTGCATGGTTTCATCGACCCCCACCTTGGCCAGGACCATTAAGTTGGTGACACTTCACGACATCCTCTACTTCGTATACATTTACTACGATGGCTCCATCTGCATGGCTTTATCTACCCCCACCTTGGCCATCCTTCTACATCTTCGACGGTTCAAGGACCATTGACTCAAGCTCGAGCCTGTCAATTCAATTATCAGATCTAAAGCCATACTTGGGAGAAGATGAACCTGAGTCGACGACGACTCAAATGCAAGAAGGGGAGGATCACTACTACAGAATGACACATTACTATCGCTTCATCTGTGTCGGTTCTAAACTTTTGACTAAAAAACCGATTGTGATAAGTATAATCCATTTGGAAATCTTGGTAACAGGTTATCACAATCGGTTCTGAGAGGGAACCGATTGTGATACGATAATAATCCCAATCGGTTCTAGATAAGAACCGATTGTGATAATCATTTTTTTATCACAATCGGTTTTTATCTAGAACCGATTGTAATGAGTAGGTATTATCACAATCGGTTTTGGGAAGAAAACGATTGTCCTGAGCACAGGGGTTATCACAACCAGTTCTTTTCCAAAACCGATTATAATGAGAAGGTATTATCATAATCGGTTTTGGGAAGAAACCGATTGTGATGAGCACAGGGGTTATCACAATCAGTTCTTTTCCAGAACCGATTCTGATGATTTTTATATCAATAGCCAATAGGGCAACAGAATGCCCCAGTTCCATTAGGTGAAACCAAGAACAGTTCAACAGAAACATAGTTTTTGTGAGATCCTCCACTCACACATTTCCCCTTCAGGGAACAAGAAAAAAACGAACTCCAACACAGACCGCTCTGCTAGAATCCCAACACAGACCTCATCTACCCTTCATTCATGCTTTAATATTTGTACAACTTGTTTTTTTGAACGATGAACAGTACCGCTCTGCTAGAATCCCAACTCGCGGTTCAACTCTCAGACAATTTATGTAGACACATGTAGTGATGCAAATTATATATAACATTATAGTAGCATGCAGCAGATAATAATAATATATATACCATTCCACACATTATACTTTTTTTATCAATAGGACATCAAACATTTGATGCCCCAGTTCCATTCAATGAAACTGAGAATAGTTATAACATTTTGGCGGAATTACAGAGCATCAAAACATCAAAACACCTAGACCACAAAGGACAACTTACATAGCATCAGGATCTCCCAGCTCTATACCATCAGCCAAAAAAACGAACTAAAGCATAGTTCTCTCCAAAATCAACCATTGCTCACCAGACAACGGCTGCCCCCAGCTTACAGTAGAAAGAAACAATCCACACAAAACATAATAAAGACTCAAATAGACACATCGCTGATCAATCTTGCTTTCAATGTCGTCCAAGAACTTGTCGATGCACTTGAGGAAACCACTGGTTGTAATCTGACCACCATGTACTAACCATGCCCATGTATGCATTAAGGTTGTTTCCTTCAGAAGAAGCATCAGTGCTTTACCTTGAGGCTTGTTATTGCAGTTGCATTTTGACTTGGAACAACAGAACATTAGAAAGATACAATCCACAAAAATAAAAAAAGAGACTCAAAATAGATCAGAAGGCAAATTAATAGGCTTCATCTGCACTCCAACAACCCTCTAGTTTTTGTTCTCCATCAAGTCTTCCACACATTATACTTCATTACAATATATAATGACATCCATTGTTTATAATTATTAAACATATTAACGGACTGCATTACAGCTAATATATTAAATTTACCACTCACGGCTCTCGCCCGAGGGAAAAGAGTCACCCGAGTCGCCAAAGTCGGTGTCGCTGGAGTCGTCGTCGCTGGAGACTACGCGGAGTAGTGGTGGTTCATCCTCCGATGATGAACCAGATCTACACGAGGCGCCGGTCCCCATGGTGACTAGCGCGTAGTACTCCTCCTCTTCCTCCTCCTCCTTCTCGTCCTCCTCCTTGTCATCATCGTCATCCTCCTCCTTGTCGTCGTCGTCGTCTTGATCGTCATCTCTGGGGCGCTTCCTGCTGGCGTTAGAGGCGCCCGGATGGGGTGAGGCGCCGGGAGGGATGTCGGGAGACAGGTGGGGCACCGGCGCCACACCGGGGTGAGGCGCCGGAGGCTAAGGCGGCGCTGCCGGCGGCGGTGAGGACGCTGGAGGATGGAAGTCGTACGGTGACTCCACGGAGGAGTCAGACCTTGCCGGAGAAGGAGGCGCTGCCATTGCTGCGGTCGAAAGGAGAAGTCAGACCTTGTAGAGAAGAAAGGAGCTATATGAAAGAGAAGAAAGGAGCTATATGGAAGAGCTATATGAAAGAGAAGAAAGGAGCCATTGCTGCCATTGTCGGAGGAGTCAGACCTTGCAGAGAAGAAAGGAGCTATATGGAAGAGTACTACCGATGATCAGGAGCTATATGGAAGAGTACTACCGATGATCAGGAGCTATATGAAAGGAGCTATATGGAACGCGATCGATCACATTGGTAGCTATGTTTGAACGGTTAAATTGGCGGGGAAGATGAGGGGGTGGATTAATATCTGTGTCGGTTCATATCCAGAACCGACTGTGATGACTTATGTTATTGCAGTCGGTTCTTTTTTAGAACCGACACCGATACATTATCTGTGTCGGTTCTATAAAGAAACCGATAGTGTTGAGGATCCAAATTATCACAGTCGGTTTTACATATAAGCGACGGTGATAACTAATTAATCACAAACGGTTCTTCTATAGAACCGATTGTGATGAGGTTCGCTAGGTTTCATGTATATATGTACCGTCTGGACTCGGGATGAACTTATTAACTCTCGTCGAGTTGGTTCGCTAGGCGATTTCTCTATTTTCCTGCCTAGCTTACTTGTGGCTTTATTCAAAAGGTGGGGCCCATTCCTTCGAATCCTTTTAATTTTGTATTAACGTACATTATTCGATTTTGATTTGGTGTCATTAGCAGAGTGTATGGTTGAGAAATTAGATCGTGGAGGAGATCAGTGCGTTGAAGGTTAAAGTTAATTGAAAACCTAGCTAGCTTGATAAGGAGCTAGATTTCCCCTCGTTTGTGGTTTTCCTCGAAAGGTGACCAGCATTAATTCTTATAAATCCCTTCAATATGTCATAACTGTTTCAATATAATTAATATGATTAATGATATAGTAGTTAATTAGGCTGCATAACCTATGTGTCTCCCGTTCGAGGGTGCTTGTTTATAAGTATGCTAAAATGGCATATTTATAAATAAGCAGTCTCAAATTGTCCACATTTTTTGGATAGTTCGAGGATATGTGGCTCGGGCAAGTTCCTAAGCTGCTGTACAAACTCTAGAGAAAGTTTTGGCAGCATCTCCCTGGCTAGTGTTCTCCGAATACACATCCTCTTGACATGTTGTCGATACGTGTATTTGGAGAACAGCGGGGAGATGCTGCTGAAATTTTCTCTAAAGTTTGTACAACATCTTAGGAACTTGCTCGAACCACATATCCTCGAATGGGATTAGGTTCTGACCTAATTAGCAATTAGGAGTCATCGTTGGTACGTACGTACTTAGTTGGTCAACAGATATACGTTTCTTTAAGATCATTCAATCTCTCAACTTTGTTTTCGGGTTCAACCCTTCTTTTATTTCATTGATTAGGGCATTATTAATTTATTGTTTGTGGTTTACTTGTAGATGGACCGTGAAGAATGGATGTATCAAAAAAGCCGTGTGAGTGCTGAATTTCAGAGGGGAATTAAGGAGTTCATAAGAATTGCAGAAGTAGATATGGTTATGAGGGGTGTAAAGTTCATATATTGTCCTTGTATTGATTGCACCAATCTCAGGAGATTTAACAACTCAGCTCAAATTGAAGGGCATTTGATTCGACGTGGCTTCGTGAGGAATTACACGTGTTTGATCCATCATGGGGAGATAGGTAGTACCTCTGTGCTATGCAACGAAGACATGCTGGAAGACGATCACGAGTTGGAGCGTGATATGTTTGATGAGGATAATTTAGATCAAATGTTGCGGGATGTGGAGGGAAATTACACGGAAAGAGAGTTCGAAAAATTTAAAAGCTTGATGGATGACGATGCCAAACCATTGTTTTCAGGTTGCAAAGGGGAATACACCAAGTTGGGTTCGGTCCTTGCATTGTTTGAACTGAAGGCAAAACACCGTTGGACAGATACAAGTTTCAATGCACTTTTAATACTTCTATCGGATATGCTTCCAGAGGGAAACGAGTTGCCAACAAGTATTTATGAAGCGAAGAAGCTATTATGTCCCATGGGAATGGAAATAGAAAGGATACATGCATGTCCAAATGATTGTATACTATACCGCAACGTCCATAAGGAACGTGCATTTGTCCAGTTTGTGGTGTACCCCGATACAAACAAAATGAGAAGCGTAATGACAAGAAGCGTAAGAACCGAATTGACGATGGTGAAGATGTGAAAAAAGGGGCACCAGCCAAGGTGTTGTGGTATTTGCCCATCATTCCCCATTTAGAGCGGTTCTTTGCAAATCCCAAAGAGGCAAAATTGTTGCGTTGGCATTATGAATCTCGAAAGGAAGATGGCAAGTTGAGACATCCCGCTGATTCGGCTCAATGGAGAAAAATTAATTGGCAACATGAGGAGTTTGGTGCCGAGATGAGGAACATAAGATTTGGATTGAGTACGGATGGTATGAATCCGTTTGGTAATATGATCGATCGACACAAGATTTCTTGCCGCTTTGTTGTGTATCTACAATTTGCCTCCTTGGTTATGCATGAAGCGGAAGTATATCATGATGTCATTGCTAATCTCATGACCCAAACAGCCGGGTAATGATATTGATGTGTACCTATCACCACTAATTGAGGATTTGGTAAAATTGTGGAATGTGGGGGTTGAGGTGTGGGATGCATACAAAAGAGAGAACTTAACCCTACGGGCTATGATATTTTGCACCATAAATGATTTTCCAGCCCTTGGTAATTTGGCGGGCTATAGCACGAAGGGAGCCAAAGCTTTTCCAATTTGTGAAGAGGACACTGATAGCTTGTGGCTGCCGAATTCGAGGAAAACGGTGTACATGGGTCACCGTAGGTTTCTACCCCGAAGTCATCAATATTGTAAGATGGATGACAAATTTGATGGAAAGAGGGAAGTTCGTGCAGTCCCGCAGCCTATGACTGGAAGGCAAGTATATTCACACGTAGAGGATATCGATGTTCAGTATGGTAAGAGCCGTAAATCTGTTCGTCCCAGGACCATTTGGAAAAAGAGGTCGATATTTTGGGACTTACCATATTGGAAGGAGTTAGATGTCCGTCAATGTATTGGTGTCATGCACGTTGAGAAAAATGTTTGTGATAATTTGGTAGGCATCCTGCTGAACATACCTGGGAAGACCAAGGATGGTGTGAATGCTCGCCGCGATATGACCTACATGGGGATCAGGCCCAAGCTTGCACTGATGGAGGAGGATGGAAAAGGGCCGTACATCCCCGCTGCATGCTACACCTTATCCAAGAAAGAGAAAGAAGACCTCTGCAATTGTCTCCACGATATTAAAGTTCCATCGGGCTACTCCGCAAACATTAAGAAGCTTGTGTCTATGGATGATTTGAAGTTGTTCGGTATGAAGTCCCGCGACTGTCATGTCTTGATGACCCAAATGCTCCCTGTTGCAATCAGAAATATCCTACTAGATGACGTCAGGTTGGCAATCACGAAGCTATGCTATTTCTTCAATGCGATTTCATGCAAGGTTATTGATCCCGATATACTGGACAACTTACAGAGTGAGGTGGTGCAGACTCTTTGTCATCTTGAGATGCATTTCCCCCCGTCGTTCTTCGACGTCATGGTCCACCTCGTTGTTCACCTTGTTAGAGAGATTAAGATTTGTGGACCCGCATTCCTGCGTTACATGTATCCGTTCGAGAGGTACATGGGTATATTAAAGTCATACGTGAGGAATAGGTCGAAGCCTGAGGATAGTATTATTGAAGGTTATGGGACTGAAGAGGTTATTGAGTTCTGCGTGGACTATCTAGGTAAAAGACAACCGATTGGTGTTCCTATATCTCGTCATGAGGGCAGACTTGGTGACAAAGGAACCATTGGGTCAAACTAATGAGCCCACAATTTGATATGTACTGTAAAGCGCATTTCACAGTCTTGCAACACAGCATAGAAGTTCATCCATACATCCTACAGCACAAGTTGATATTACGGCAAGAGAATCCACTTATGGATGAGCTTTCCATCACACGAGAACACAACGATCGATTCCTCACATGGTTCAAAGAAAAGGTGAAGGTCTCCGTTAGTACCGAGGATGTCAAATGGTTGGCTGACGGACCAAGATTTAATATACAGACATGGCAAGGTTACGATATTAATGGCTACACATTTTATACTGAAAGTCAAGATGCAAAAAGTACAGTGCAAAACAGTGGTGTGAGCATAGATGCTTTGTCCGATGATCACTCAATTAGAGGATCCTCAACTGCAATGAACTGTTACTATGGGATGATCGAAGAAATATGGGAGCTCGACTACGGAATATACCAAGTTCCATTGTTCCGATGTAAGTGGGTGAGACTTCCTCACGGAGTTAAGGTCGACAAGACAGGTTTTACAATTGTTGATCTAAATAGACTGGCCTACAGAGATGAACCGTTCGTCCTCGCAAAGCAAGCAACTCAAGTTTTCTACGTGCGTGATCCGGCCAATCCTGTGAGCACCCCCTCTTCCTATACCGCATCAGACGCCGCCCATCAGAGCGTATAGCACCGTGATAGCAACAGAAGCCTCGACACCGAAGATCTGAACCTAAAAATTCGATCGACGGATCGAACTCCTTAGCCGGGACCGGTGCATCAGACGTCCGATCATCGATCCCCTGGATCGGTAGCCCAGATCGCTGCGTACTCAACAACCACTTCGAGTACCAAGGCACGGAAGGATAAACTACGATAATTTACATAATCGTGTAAACCTTACACGGTACATTACGTAAACCCAAAGAAGTAAAGCGACACTAAACAAAAGAAAGACAACCAGAATCGGTCCGACCACCCCACGCTACCGACCGAGGGAGGGACTACGAAGCCGCAACACTCGCGAGAAAAGGGGCTCGCCATCATCAAGGACATCATCATTACCTTCCTCTGCGGAAAAAAGGGTTAGCGACAACGGTGAGTACACGATGTACTGGCAAGACTTTAGTGTATGGAAATATAAATAAATGCAGTCGATTCAACAGATAAAGCTTCTACACTCAAGTTAATTGCGTAAAGTCGATTTAAAATAGTTCATCGAAAAATAATACTTAATTTGAAAGACAGCTTGAATAAAACATATTTACAAGATAATGTAATAAGCTACGCTCCACTGCCACCATCCATGGTCGCAATCGATACGAATCGACATCCATACATACTCATAATCCCATCGAATCATATACACATATCCACAATTCCATCAAGTACCATTCCACCACATACTTTATACCGACTCAAAATAGATTTTCGCTTTCAAAACCAAACCAAATCTCTATACTTGATATGATTAGAGAAGATTGCTCATAACCGTGAGCACCGGCTAATCGATTAGAATTATTTGATACTCTGCAGAGTTTGCGACTTTACCCAAACACAACTCAGACTTGCATCCTGTCTATCCAGGGTACACGCGATACACGAGGTATCCGATATACAAGAATGATCTATTCTTTCCCATCGTTGAGGTTATAGCCACACCCTCAAAGACGGCGTGACGACAAATCCACTACTATGGCGATAAGAGGCCAACCACCACTCAGCGCCACGGAATACTCATCGTGATTTACGGCCTAATTGTTGGCAGCGCATTACCCCATAGCAAGGCGTACAATCGCTGTATCAACAAACATGAACCGGAGCGATTCCACTGCAAAGTACAAGCGCACACACGAAGCATACTGGGTCGTGAGGACACACACACCGCTTGACTGCTCAACACAGGGAAAAGGTCCACTCTTCGGCCTACCAACAGGCATGGCTATCCCCTCACACTTCAAGTACTAGAATAGGCCGCCCCATCCCAGCATTGCACGGTTGCACGGTGTTCAATTCAAAAACCGTCACAAGTTCGGTCCTTATATTTTTGCCTAGTGACTCAAGCGGGGAACTCCACTTAACTCGCCAACCAATCGCCACCATGTTTAACTAGCACATATTATACCTCCCGCCAAGTCTAATTACCAACTAGACACTTCACATTTTTATCAATATACCTTTACGATTCACATTTCCAAAACTTTTCCAAAACCAATTACATTTATCATAATTTTGAGCATTTGGTAGAGTGACTTTGCTCACTCTTATTGCAGTTAATCTAAGCCGTGATGCAATTACTAAATCGCTTATACCCAAGTGACATTTTATTAAATTGTCTAACCCTACTAAGGTTATCAATGATCTCAGGGAATTAAATTGAGGAAACCACCAAATCAGGAGTATATCTACCATTCCCACAAACTAGCAATTTCATCGAATATAAACAATGCATATGGTTTGAGAAATCCAAAGTAGACATCGTGAAATATAGGTTTCAAGATGGTCAAAGGAGGTGCTTGCCTTGTTGTTGCACTTCGTGATGTCCGGATGATGCTCGGAGATTTGTTAGGCTTAAGCCCGACTCGCTAGCCTCTAATCGGTCAAAGCAACAAAACGACAGTAAAGAAATACAACTTAGCAAAAGAAAGTTTTAAATGCACCATGAAGTGCATGCAATACACAAGAATGAAGTACAACCAAGAAACCCTCAAGAAACAACGACTCGACAACACAACACGACCGACAGATTAACCCGGACAGTCCGTTTTGCATCCGACAAATCGGATAGGTCGGACACTCGACCGTTTAGCCCGGATACTCCGACAATCCGACACTCGGACCATATGCCCGGATACTCCGGTCCTAGGGCATTTGGTCCAACTCGACGAGGGAGACGGAGACCTTACCACTCCCTACAACTTCACCGGCTGATCCGATCTACGACTTTCGCACACCTAGCGAACCGAAGGAGCTCCGAAATAGCCGATTACGAGAAAACGTCGCTAACCCGCCAAATCTCTAACTCACACTAACAACTCCTTAAATCGACATTACTACTACCCGATCTACAACTCTAGCATACCACATTCACTAATCCAAATCCCATTTTCAACCCTAGAACCACTACACCCAAAACCCTAGAATCCATTTTCAACCCTACCCTCACAAACCAAAACCTCAGCCATAATCCCACCATCAACGACTCTAGAACCCAAGAATCCCGCGAATCAAACCCTAAGAGAAAAGCTTACCTCCAAGGAAGATGGAGGAGGAGCAGCGCCGGTGGAGGATGGGAATGACGGCTGGGAGGAGCACACCGAGATGGAGGAGTCACTGGGAGGGTCACTGCCGGTGGCTCGAGAGAGCTCGGGTGGTGGAGAGAACTCCAAGGAAGTGGGGAAACCAAAGTAGAAGAAGAAAGAATGGAAGTGGAGCCACGAAATGGGACTTTTATACAAAACCCCACGCCAATATCGGACTGACTCAACCCGAGACTCCGGTTAGGGGTCTGAACACTAACCGACACTCGACATTGGTCCGACACTCGTTGGACCACGGCCAGCCTAATCGGACACTCGGACTTTGTCCGACATTCCGTTGATCCGATACTCGGACATCCTGCACTTTTGAACTTGGGCCTTGACGGCTAACGCCTGTGGTTGATTACTAATTGTCCCAAAGTATTTTGGAAGTTAATAGGTCAGTGCACTTGCCCAACCTAATTGAATTTACTTATGAGCGAAATTACTTAAGTTGAAGGGTTCTTTCGATCCCAAGCAAGTATGTTCACTCAAGATACGGAAATACACAAGCACAGTATTATTGAACAGCGCTTGAGTACAAATGTACAGCTGGCTTGAGTATAGAAATACTCGGGATATTACGCCTACCCCCTTACAAAAATCTCACCGGATTGCTAATCCTCTCAAGAAAGTCGGGTATTCGCCGAATATGGTCTTCACGCCCCACGTGGCTTCATCTTCCGAATGGTTGCTCCATCGACCTTGAGCATCTTGATAACCTGATCACGAGTGTGACGCCATTGTCTCGAGAATACGGATCGATACTCGTCGAAAGATCAGTCGCCAAATCAAGATGGTCCAATTGGGTAACTTCCGATGGAACCCGAAGACTCTTCTTCAATTGGGACACGTGGAACACATCGTGAATGTCAGAAGATGTGGCGGTAGCTCGCCGATAAGCCACAACACCAACCTTCTCAAAAATCGAACGGACCGATGTATCGCGGGGCTAGCTTCCCGCGGACTTGAAATCGCGAGTACCGCGGAGTGGTGAGACCTTGAGATAAACAAAGTCACCCACCAAACTCAACTCGCAAGGCGTCGGACGATCAAGATAGCTCTTTCCGACGAGACTGAGCTTCTCGGCCGGCCTCGAATCAAGCTAACTTGCCTTTCAAACCTCTTCAATCATGGTCGTCTCGAAGAATTGCCTCTCACCAACCTCGGACCAAAAATAAAGTGTTCGCACTTCTTGCCATAAAGAGCCTCGAAGCGACATCTCAAGACTGACTTGATGATCATGTTGTAGGAGAACTCAAAGAAATGGCAAGCATTTCTCCACGACTGTAGCTGTAGCACAGACACAAGCCCTTAGCATGTCTTCAAGGATTTGGTTTGCCCTTTCCGTCTCTCCGCTTTGGGGATGGTAAGCTGTCAAGGATAGCTTAGTGCCAAGAATGGATCGCAAACTCTCCCAAAACTGGAGGTGAATCATAACCACGGTCAGAGATTATGACTTTTGGAACTCCATGAAGCTGAACAATATTCTCGCAAATAGAGTTCCGCTAAAGCTTGGCTCGAGAATCAGGTGGTATGAACTGAATGAAATGAGCTACCTTGGTCGACGGTCAATGATCACCCAAATAGAGTCGTGACCTGGTGGAGGACCTTGGTAGACCCGATGTGAAATCCATCCCAATCTCTTCCCACTTCCACTCGAGGGATCTGCAATGGTCAAGTAATCCGGTGGCCTTTGATGTTCAGCCTTGACACGCACATCACACATCTGCGCCACATGAGCCGCGATCTCCTTCTTCATACCTCGCCACCGTAATTGCTCGCGAAGGTCCCGTACATCTTGGTGCTGCCAGATGGATGGACAGAGAGAGGAGTATCATGAGCTTCGACAGATCAACCCCTTGATCTCAACATTATCGTGACATACACTGCTGCCCATGCAAGATCAGCCCATTGGACTTCACAAAACCTCGAGATGCGCCATTTTCATCATGGCGTCTAATCTCAATCACAAGCATCATCTTGTAGTTGAGTCGCCTGATCCGAGACTCTAGAGTGGGTTGTACGGCTAAAGCAGAAAACGTAACCATACTCAACCACTTCTAGATTGAGCTAAACTCTTCAACCACCGAGATCGGGCCAACGACACCCAAGGCATTCACTTTGTGCGCCTTATGCATCGAGGGCATCTGCAGAACCACATTTGCCTTGCCGTGGATGGTAATGAATACCCGTATCATAGTCTTTGATCAGCTCTAGCCATCGACGCTGCCTCAAATTTAGATCTGGCTAAAAGAAGTAATTTTAAGCTTTTGTGGTCGGTGTAGATCTCACATCCGTTTCCTATGAGATAATGTCGCCACAGCTTGAGAGCATGAACAACACGCAAGCTCCAAATCATGCGTCGAGTAATTGGCTTCATGAGGCTTTAGTCGAGAAGCATAAGCAACCACTTTGCCCTCCTCGCATCAACACACAACCAAGTCCAAGACGGATGCATCACAATAGACATCGGGTTCTTGTGAATGTCAGGAAGGACCAACACGTGCAAAGGGTGAGTCTATTCTTCTCTTGGAAACTCGACTCACAATCAAAGCGACCACTCATATCTCTTCTCCTTCTTGAGTAGCCGTCATTGGTTTAGCAATTTTGGAGAAATTCTCGATAAACCGGCGATAGTATCCGGCAAGACCGAAAACTCAGAATCTCGTGTGACATTGCAGGCTGCTCCCAATTGAGTAATGCCTTGTACCTTGCGTGGATCAACCTGCTACCCCCACCTTCCGACAGACATGCCCCAGAAACTCCACTTGCTTGAGCCGTAACTCGCACTTGCATCGAACTTGGCATACAAATCGATGCTCACGGGCTTGCTAAGCACCATATGCAAGTGAAGCGCGTGCTCATCATCATCCTTAGAGTATATGAGGATGTCATCAATGAACACAACCACAAATCTATCAAGGAACTCCCATGAAGACTTTGTTCATCGATTCATGAAGGTGGTCGTTAGTGAGGCCAAACGAACAACCGGTACTGCGTTACAGACCGTAGGCAGTGGTGAATGCGCTCACGATATCCTCCCTGGACGGATCTTGAGCTGAAAATAGCCGGATCTCGTGTCTATCTTGAGAAGACTCGAGCTCCAGCCAATTGGTCAAACAAATCATCGATCCGAGGGAGAGGATACTTGTTCTTGACGGTGACCTCATTCAACGGACCGGTAATCAACGCACATGCGAAGAGTGCCGCTCTTTCTTCTTCACAAACAGTAATGCCGGCGAGAAGAGAATCGACTAATGAACCCCTTCTCTAATCGCTCCTTGAGCTGAATCTTCAACTCGATCAGCTCATCGGCAGCATCACATGACGACGCTTAGAAATTGGAGAAGTGCCAGGTAAGAGATCGATGATGAACTCCAAATCACGTCGTGGCAAACCTGGCAGCTCATCGGGAACACATCAGGGTACTCACATACCACCTGTGATTCGATCGTCCCCGAATAAAGAGCACCGAGCAAAGGTCAGACCGCTGAACGAAGAAAAAGTGATGAAAGAATGCCATCAGGGTTGACTAATGAAACGGATCTCCTGGCACAATCAATATGCCCTGATGCTTGGACAGCCACCCATACCCGAGAATCACATCAAGACCTGGACGCCTCAATGTTGATAAGATCACCCGAGAATTCTACCCCATTGATCTCAATTCTAACCCCTGGACTCACAAGCTCTGGCATCAAACGATCCAGCGAACGGATCAACAAGTACTTCTCGAGGTACAAAGAACAGACCTCATGCTGAACAACAAACCGTGAAGAAATAAAGGAATGCGACGGCCCAGAGTCAAATACTAAGTACTAAGTGAACAGATAACGTACTAACACCACATCCGAGCCTGTGCGCCTCCTTCATGGCTACATTCAGCGCCATGGCAGGCTGAAGCTGCACGGAACCGGCGCCCTGACGCCCACTCCACGCCACCAATCGACTCTCGGGGGGCCGGGTGCACTCCGAAAGCTGTCTTGTCCGCCGCCGCTCGCCGACGACATCGGGCGAAGTGGCCCTTCTCCCGCAGCGGCGGCAAGTGATATGGTCAAATGGAGTTCTCGGGACCCCAATCGCTGCATCAAGTGGCTTGGTGATCGCACCGAACTCAGGCAGTGGCGAGGAGGTAAGCCACAGGACCTTCGAACTGGCGGGCCAAGGCCGAAGCTGACCGAGTGAAGGTGCGGTCTCGAAGGTCCTTGGCCGACCGAACGCTGAAGCCGCCCACTTGCGCTGCGCTCTCCATAAGCGCCTTGGCGCCATCCTCAATGCTAATGGCCTTGCCTACCAAGACCTGCAGCTAGGAATGTCATGACCGGGCGAAATGGAAACGGATCTCCTGAGGTGCTCCTTGAACAATGTCACTCTCCTAGCCTCGCTGGTCACCTCATCAAGAACATAGCGTGACAAATGGTTGAAGCGGTGGAGGTAGTCCATCACTGTCATAGACTGGCGAAGGTCGTAGAACTCCCGCTTCTTGATCTCGATCAAGCCCGCTGAACATGGAAGGAGCGAAGGCGCTCTTGAACTCGCCCATGTGGTGACTGATCTCGCAGGCGAACACCTGAAGCCGCTCCACCACTAAGCCGTCCTGGAGGTAGTAGGCGTGATCGAACCTTCTCCGCATCGCTGCAACCTGACACTCCAACTTCCCCTCCATGTCGCTAAGCCAATCCTCCCGCTTCCATCGGATCCAGAGCCGAAGAAAAGCTCGGCCACGAGTTCGCCGAACTCCGACAAACCGAGCTAATCAGCCGGCCACGGGCCGCTGCCCTCGACAGCTGGACCATCGCTCCATGAGCCGAGTCCAGCCGCAACATGAGTGCAGCCATATCGGGGCAGGAGGAGGTGGAGGAGCTCCTCACTGGGCATGTAGCCGAGATCAACCCCACCACTCCACCAAGAGGGACCCCGATCGCTGGGCCTCGCCCCATCAGATCACACGCTCCCAAAGATCATCATTTCTTGGAAGCACGAACTGTTCTCTTTCGGGGAGGCATCCTGAAATGCACAGTTGAGTCAACTAACTATGCAAATCAAGTGCAGAATGATTGATCCCAAAGGATGCACTCATAAACACAAACACACTAAAAGCATTCATTCAAAGAAGCATAAGAACCAATTCAAAAACCAACTTTAGAAACGACAAATAACCCCTAATTACAACCACAAACATCTATCCTTAACCCATTCTTAGCTAAAACCGCATTCCTCTTAATCCTTTTGAACAAGATAGAAGAAGGAAACAAATTTTTTTGAAATTTGGATTAAGATCAGATTCATTTTGAAGAGTAGATAAGCGAAAAGCTATAGAATGGACAAGAATAGCATTCTACACTTTGAAAATAGAGTTTTGTACTTCAAAATAAATTTTGAGAAGAAAAATCTGTCCCTAAGTCTAACGTCCAAAGCAACTAAGTCCTCTCAGCAATGGCTCGATACTGCACAGGAGCACCCTCTTCCTATACTGCATCAGACGCTCATCATGGCGTATAGCACCGTGATAGCAACAGAAGCCTCGACACCAAGATCCAATCCTAAAATTCGATCGGACGGGATCGAACCCTTAGCTTTCGACCGCGTCAGACGATTCGACATCGATCTCGGATCGGTAGCCCAAGATCGCTGCCAACAACACGAGTACCAAGGCACTAAGGATAAATACGATAATTTACATAACTGCGTAAACCTTACACGAGTACATTACGTAAAACCAAAAGAAGTAAAGCGACAAATGAAACAAAAGAAAGACAACCAAATAATCGGGCTGCAGCCACCCCACAAGGCTCGATCAATGGAGGAGGGATCACGGCCGCTTAAACACTTTCGCAGAAAGGGGCTCGCCATCATCCGAGACATCATCATTACCTTCCTCTGCGGAAAAAGGGTTAGGAAGAACGGTGAGTACACGTATGTACTCGCAAGACTTTAGTGTATGGAAATATAAATAAATGCAGCTGATTCAACAGATAAAGCTTCTACACTGGTTAATTGCGTATTTCGGATTTAAAATAGTTCATCGAAAAATAATACTTAATTTGAAAGATGCAGCAGTTTGAATAAAACATATTTACAATTATAATGCAATAATCGAGCTCCACAAATTGCCACCATCCATGGTCGCAATCGATACGAATCGACATCCATACATACTCATAATCCCATCGAGAATCATATACACATATCCACAATTCCATCAAGTACCATTCCACCACATACTTTATACCGATTCAAATAGATTTTCGTTTTCAAAACCAAACCAAATCTCTATACTTGATATGATTAGAGAAGATTGCTCATAACCGTGAGCACGGCTAATCGATTAGAATTATTTGATACTGCAGAGTTTGCACTTTACCCAAACACAACTCAGACTTGCATCCCTGTCATCCAGGGTACACGCGATACACGAGGTATCCGATATACAAGAATGATCTATTCTTTCCCATCGCTGAGGTTATAGCCACACCTCAGCACCGGTGACGACAAATCCACTACTATGGCGATAAGAGGCCAACCACCACCGTAGCGCCACGGAATACTCATCGTGACGACAGCGAATTGTTGGCCGCATGCATTACCCATAGCAAGGCGTACACCGTTGTATCAACAAACATGAACGGAGCGATTCCTCGCTGCAAAGTACAAGCGCACACGAGCGCGATACGGCGGGTCGTGAGGACACACACACCGCGCTTGACCAAGCCAACACAGGGAAAAGGTCCACTCTTCACTTACCAACAGCATGGCTATCCTCACACTTCAAGTACTAGAATAGGCCGCCCCATCCCAGCATTGCACTGGTTGCACGGTGTTCAATTCAAAACCACAAGTTCGGTCCTTATATTTTTGCCTAGTGACTCAAGCTGGGAACTCCACTTAACTCGCCAACCAATCGCCACCATGTTTAACTAGCACATATTATACCTCCCGCCAAGTCTAATTACCAACTAGACACTTCACATTTTTATCAATATACCTTACGATTCACATTTCCAAAACTTTTCCAAACCAATTACATTTATCATAATTTTGAGCATTTGGTAAGGACGACTTTGCTCACCTCTATTGCAGTGTCTAAGCGTATGCAATTACTAAATCGTTATACCCAAGTGACATTTTATTAAATTGTCTAACCCTACTAAGGTTATCAATGATCTCAGGAATTAAATTGAGGGAAACCACCAAATCGGTATATCTACCATTCACAAACTAGCAATTTATCGAATATAAACAATGCATATGGTTTGAGAAATCAAAGTAGACATCGTGAAATATAGGTTTCAAGATGGTCAAAGGAGGTGCTTGCCTTGTTGTTGCACTCGTGATGTCCGGGATGATGCTCGGGTTGTTCGAGGCGAAGCCGACTCGCTAGCCTCTAATCGGTCAAAGCAACAAAACGACAGAAAGAAATACAACTTAGCAAAGAGAGTTTTAAATGCACCATGAAGTGCATGCAATACACAAGAATGAAGTACAACCAAGAAACCTCAAGAAACAACGCGACTCTGACAACACAACACGATCGGGACAGAAACGGCCTAACCCGGACAAATCCGGGTTTAGATCCGACACCGGATAGGCCGGACACTCCGACTGCGTTTGTCTCGATACTCGGACAATCCGACACTCCGACCATATGCCCTGATACTCCGGTCCTAGGGCATTTGGTCCAACTCGGACGAGGAGACGAGACCTTACCACTCCCTACAACTTCACCGCGACCGATCTACGACTTTCGTGACACCTAGCTTAACCTAAGGAGCTCCGAGCTAGCCGATTCTACGAGAAAACGCCGCTAACCCGCCAAATCTCTAACTCACACTAACAACTCCTTAAATCGACATTACTACTACCCGATCTACCACTCTAGCATACCACATTCACTAATCCAAATCCATTTTCAACCCCTAGAACCACTACACCTAAAACCCTAGAATCCAAGTTCAACCTTAGCCTCCCAAATCCAAACTCTAAGCCCTAATCCCACCATGAACGACTCTAGAACCCAAGAATCCCATGGAATCAAACCCTAAGAGAAAAGCTTACCTCCAAGGAAGATGGAGGAGGAGCAACGCTGGAGGATGGGGAATGACTGGCTTGGGGAGGAGCACACCGAGATGGAGGAGTCACTGGGAGGGTCACGGCACTGTGGCTCGGGGAGAGGAGCTCGGGGTGGTGGAGAGAACTCCAAGGAAGTGGGAAACCAAAGTAGAAGAAGAAAGAATGGAAGTGGAGCCACAAATGGGACTTTTATACAAAACCCCACGCCAATACCGGACTCTCGGACTCAACCCGAGACTCCGGGTTGGGGTCTTGAACACTAACTTGCCGGACATCTCGGACATTGGTCCGACACTCCGGTTGGACCGCTCGGCCAGCCCTAATCCGGACACTCGGACTTTGTCCGGACATTCCGGTTGATCCGATACTCCGACATCCTAACTTTTGAACTTGGGCCTTGACGGCTAACGCCTGTGGTTGATTACTAATTGTCCCAAAGTATTTTGAAGTTAATAGGTCACAGGCACTTGCCCAACCTAATTCGAATTTACTTATGAGCGAAATTACTTAAGTTGAAGGGTTCTTTCTGATCCCAAGCAAGTATGTTCACTCAAGATACGGAAATACACAAGCACAGTGTATTATTGAACAGCGTTTGAGTACAAATGTACAGTGGCTTGAGTATAGAAATACTCGGGATATTACAAATCCGAGGTTGCACGTCGTACTTCATGGCAAGAGGAGGATTGTTGGAGTTGAAAATGTCGTAGATGAAGAAGAGTACAACCAATTTGATGAAACACCTCCGTTTGCAGATGGGGCATGTCTTAGCAGTGACGACGACACACATGGAACACATTAAATGCGTGTAGATCATCAAGAAGGGTTGTATTGTAAATAAATTAAGTTGTAAGAATTCCTTGTATAATGTAGCATTTTGTAGAATATATATGTCAAATGGATCTTATAGTATAGCAAATTTGAAAAAGATTTGACTTTTCGACGCTTTTGAATGAAGACTCTGTTTTAAAAAAATTAGAAATTGGATCATAGTCATCACAATCGGTTCGTTTAGGAAACCGACACAGATAGTATATATTGCGATCGGTTTTTTTATAGAACCGACACAGATAGTGAACATATTGCGATCGGTTGTTTGAAAGAACCGACACAGATAGTGTACATATTGCGATCGGTTGTTTTAAAGAACCGACACAGATAGTAAATATTGCGATCGGTCTCTTTGGTTAACCGACCGTGATAAAACACCAGAGCATTTTCATTTCGGGCGCCAAGACACTCGCCTCATTTCGCGCCAAGACCGATTTCGTTTCAACTCATTCCACAACCCTAGCTCGACCACATCCCCCACCGGCGCCTCCTCCGGCTCCTCCCTGGGCCTCCCCATCGGGCGGGTACCCCGTGGGCGCCTCCTCCGGCTCCTCCCACACCTCGGCTCCTCCCTCCGGCTCCTCCTCCGGCCTCCCACACCCCCTGGCCTCCCCATCGGGCGGGTACCCCGTGGCGCCTCCCTCCGGCTCCTCCCCCCCATCGGCGCCTCCCCCATCGGATCCTCCCCCTCCGGTGCCTCCCCCTCCGGCTCCTCCCCCCCATCGGCGCGTCCCCCTCCTGCTTGATATGTCTGGAGTGCCCGATCTTTCGGCGGAGTGATAACTATCGATTGGTGTTGGAGAAGACTCTCAGGATCCGACTACGCACGAACAAGTCGATGGCGCCTTAGCAATCGCTGATCCTACTCCGCGTGGTTATTGATCTAGGTAGCCGAGATCAACCTGAACACGAAGTTCAATTCTTGTTGGTAATCGAAGAACAAACAAGAACAAGTAAAACAATCTGAAGTATGAGAGAAGGTGGAGACGAATTGAGATTCTATTAAAGTCTTCACAAGGTGGCTATCTAGCACAACTTGAAGAAGAAAGTTTGCACACGGCTAAACTTAATCAACAAAATCTGAGTTCTAAGGAGGGACGACAGGTATATAAAGGGGAGAAGGGAGGCGCCCATATGGCAGCTAAGGGGAGGGCGCACATGCAGCCCAAAACAGAGGAAAATCCGCCTCCTTTCCTTCTTAACAAAGCTTCCTAAAATACAAAAGGAAAGAAATAAACGAGATTTGTCATGGCGCCTTGATCTGATTTCGGGCTTCCAAAAAGAAAGGAAACTCCTTCCTCCTTTCCATCTTGGTAGTATTTCTCATGTGCTCGTTTTCCTCTTTAACTTTGTCTTCTGGATCTTGCGCATATGATGACCGAGCTTGATCTTCTCCTTGGTTCCTAAGAACAATGAAGTCATCACAAGAATTAAATAGCAATCCATTCTGTGAATTAATCGTATATAAACTTAGAAACGAGTTGACCTGATAATTGAGCTGACGTGCTTTGGCACGAGTAATTGGTCCTTGCACAGATGGATCATTTGTGTTCATGGAAGAGATGTCCTCATCACTGCTCCTCCCCCCATCGGCGCGTCCCCCATCGGCTCCTCCCCCATTGCCGACTCGGTTCGGCGCACTGTAAGAACTATCGGACTGTGGGCTGTAATTGGTTGTAAATAGCTCGATGATGATTGCTTGAAATTGAGGCTTGATTAATCTGATCATTAAAGGAACTTGCTAGACCTAGATAAGCACTGCTCTTAGCTGACAATTTGGTGGCACTTGCTCTTAATGCATTGTTCTAGGGTCAGAGCAGTGCTGTGCTTATTCCTTTATGCTCTTAGCTGACAATTTGGTGGCACTTGCTCTTAATGCATTGTGGTAGGGTTAGAGCAGTGCTATATTCATTCTGTGCTATGATGTACTTGTTGTTTTCTGTGCTAGAGTAGTACTGTTCTAGGGTTGTAATCCTGAAATTTTCAGATGTAATAGCCGGTGATATATTGGCCATCTAGAAGTTGGACGGCTAATTAATTTAGCAACCCTTCTATAGCAATCTGAGAGCAATCCACCTCGGCTAATTAATTTAGCAACCCTTCTATAGTAATATGTGCAGATTATATTCTCATTGCAATTTGAAACTTGTAACACATGCTATATTATCGCACTTTATTATCGAGTTTAGTTGCGTAACCTATGCGTCTCCCGTTCGAGGGTGCTTGTTTATAAGTATGCTAAAATGGCATATTTATAAATAAGCAGTCTCGAATTGTCCACATTTTTTGGACAGTTCGAGGATATGTGGCTCGGGCAAGTTCCTAAGCTGTTGTACAAACTCTAGAGAAAGTTTCGGCAGCATCTCCCTGGTGTTCTTCGAATACACACCCTCTTGACCTGTTGTCGAGACGTGTATTTGGAGAACAGCGGGGAGATGCTGCCGAAATTTTCTCTAGAGTTGTACAACAGCTTAGGAACTTGCTCGAATGACATATCTGTAACACCCCAGCTTCTACTAAGCCCAGAATGTCACCAACATAGACCATACAACAATTAATACCATGATTAAATGGGAAATTTCAGCAGCATCTCCTTTGTTTTAGCATAAATTTGAACATCACAATATCATATCAATATATCTATCAATCGAGATATCAATATGCATCGACAACAATAGATGAGCATCAACTAGAATAACAGCAAGCAATGATAATCATGGAATAAGTATCAACTAAGACGAGGATGATAAAACAAATCGCTCCAAAGACCCACATGACACACATGAGGGAAACCAACACACATAATATCCATACACCAAAATCCACATAACTTATTGCCATGTTTCCATAGAAATGGGTGAATTATCTAGATTATGAGTGCTACGTGAGGAAGTGTAGCTAATTTCCCTTCCCGCGCGCCGATTTCATTGTACCTAAATAAACAAACAATATAAAACACAAGCGTGAGTTCATCACTCAGCTTAAATGTTGTATTTAAGCTTTGGTGTTGAATGTTACATTTGGTAATATATGTTGCTATGTTTATGAAAGAATTGATTGTGTTGATACATTTGAGATTATGTGGGTTGTGGTGCCGAAAGGGTTTCGGTCACCTTCTGTTGTTTGTAGTAATGTTGGGTTTGACGGTGTGGCCGGTTAGTGCCATCACCGATGGACTTTTAACCTCCTGTTGGGAGAGTGCTTATCCTTTCTGTCGTAGATTGGGTAGTTGGTTGGAGTCGAGTAGTAGAGTTGTGGATTGACCCTCCGACTTCCTTTGCCGCTTTGACGAACGGTTTTGGTTGGTTTTTGGTTGGTTGAAATAAAAGAAAAGTGTTCGGTTTTGGACGCCACCGATAGTTCTTTTGGTGGTTTTGGTTTTGTCTTCTTTGGTTGAAGACAAAAGAAGAATTTAGGATGCGCCTCTTTTGGTCGCTTTGCCAACTTTGATGCCCGACTTGTTGTTTGC
This sequence comes from Rhipidocladum racemiflorum, assembly GCA_036346355.1. Lineage (NCBI taxonomy): Eukaryota > Viridiplantae > Streptophyta > Magnoliopsida > Poales > Poaceae > Rhipidocladum > Rhipidocladum racemiflorum. The sequence goes on along the minus strand of CM070577.1, from coordinate 51,469,093 downwards.
CTTATAGAGAAACTTATAGATTGATTCTCGGGTTACCATTCTCCAATTTGAAAAGAAGTTATTGAAGTTTCGATTAAAAAGAAAAACCTAAGTCGCATGGATTTAGGTGTCAAGGTTTTGTCGGAAAGGATGTGGTTGATCGGTTGCTTTACGGAGAAAGTTTTCAATTTATTCTTGTGTTTGTCTTTCTCCGAGGTTTAAAAGAGTTATTATGTGTTGTGCCGCACCTTGTTGTCGGGGCCTAAGTGGTGTTTGATCGCAATGATGACTTGCTTGGGAATTCATCTTTGAAAAAACCGTATGTTTCGTGAAAGTTTGAAGTTTGGGGTTATGGCCTTATCTGAAAAAAAATTGGTTAATCGCCGTTTTCCCTCTTGCAACCATCTTCCTTCGCGGAAGTTGTTGATCTCGAGAGTTGTGGAGTAGTTGCGTCTGCATTTGGGAATTTAAGAGTTGACTTCTCTTGTGATTTATGGTTGAGCTTTCCTAAGGAAAGGTGTTTTGGGTGTTGTTCTTTCTCGAGCAATTATGGTTTCCTTAAGAGTTGGGTGCGTGATTCACGCGGATGTTTAAGAAGTTAAGTGTATGACGAAGTTAGAGTTTTCGGATGATATGAGCTGGTGGTTCGTTAAAGTGAATTTGTTGTTTGTTTAAAGATAAACAAAAATATTGTGTTGATAAGAGATGATTAAACGAGACGCCAGGTGATCCAAGGTGAAAGTTGATTAGTGGTGTGTGCAAAGTGATGCGGATATGGAATCTAATGGATGTTTGAGATTAGTTAGCATATAATGTCTCGGTTGATGAACTTGTTATAGCAAGAAGATGGTGTGAAATTCTCGCCTATTGTAGCTGGTGGGTCGCTTAATATTGTGGGTCGACAATGTGACTTAAAATTACGTGTAATCAATTAATGAGGATATATGGAATGATTGTAGGAAAGGTTGAATTATTCTTGATGTGATGTCCGTCTGGGATCCGTATTTATGAGGGATGTCTAGTGGAGATCGTGTCGCGTGGTTAGTATTAATTATTGGTGGAATGAACAGGTGATATGGAATATGTGACATAGGGATTATACCCAGGGTAAGTGTTGATTACGCTGGAATAATTGTAAAGAGATGTGTGCTACGCTTGGGATAATAAGTTGCATGAATAATGGTTCGTCATGGTTAGTAGACCAAAAGAAGTTGTTGATATGCGTCTTATGTTGGATTAACTGATAAGATAATTGTGCTGGAGTTGTGAGAATGTGGTTCTCCTTGTTGATTGTCATACGGTAGATATGGTCTATGGTTCGTTGGTAATATAATCAATTGTGGTTATATGAACAGTGAAAAGTGATTTTATTAAGAGCAGATGTTGTAGCTTGTGTGCAACAGTGTTGGATTTCTCGGGTTTTGGGTGATTATGACATCCATATTGGCTAAGAGTATTGGAATGCGAGTAATGGTGGGATTTGAGTCGAACTTTCTTTTGAAGGTTTATGGATTCAAATGTATGTATAAATTTTCTGGGAGTGCCTACCTCTTTGTTTAGGCGTCTTGATTAGTGTGCAATAAAATCTTCCCCGATTAAGTGGCATTTTGTCAAGTTACAAACTTGACTTCGATGATTGGAAATATGGATGAAAGAGTAGTATTTGAAGTAACCGGCTTATGGGTTCCAAATGTGGTGTGGTTTTGAACCATGCCAATCTTTGGATTTGGGCTAATCTGTTTAGTCTATGCTATGAGTATGGATTAACACCCAAAGCGTTGGAGTGGGACGCTCTCTTTAGCGTTCAACTGATTTATCTTTGGTAACCCTGGAGTTAAGCGCTTAAATTGCAATTCTTTCGTGACTTGAGTTGGATTTATTTGGGAAACGTGTGTGGTGTTTAAGTAGCTGTTTCAAAAGGTGAATCTTACGATTGTTTCATAAGTGATTTTGTTGGTAAGTCGTTCCTCGGGAATGTGTTTCCTTTCTCTTTAAGAGAATTGGTAGCGGTTATTAGGCGAGATGTTTGAGTTGAGAGTTGATGTTATCTTCTCATATTGGCTTTGGTTAAAATGCGATGTTTTGCACGCATTATGCGTGCAAAGGTTGTTGGGTTGTGATGCGATATGGTATTTTTTTCGCTAACGCCGCCGTAGTTTATGCGAATTTGAGCAACCATCGATGTTGTTGGGTGTCAATCATGTGACAAAGAGAATGAAGTCTCTTTGTGAATGGTTAATGGGTATCGTGGTTTCATGACTAATAAATGGTGAAAAAGATTCATGACATCGTTTTTATAAGCATAAAAGAGTTGTTGAGCCAGGACGGTGAGGAAGTCATATAGAGATATATGACTAATCCGAGTGCTCTTGAAGAATTCGCATTCGTGTTATGAATCGAGATTTCCATTGCTCTCTAGCATGAAAAGGAATGAATGGATAAATGCTGGTATTTTGGTTATGTTATGCAAGGGATTTGAGTTTCCCTTTCTCTTCAAGAGTTTTTGTGGCAGTTCTCTTCCAAGATGTTGATTTTGGTTAAAATGAAAAGTTTGGCTGTGGTGAAAGCGAGTCGAGTTGACTTTAGTTGTTGAGAACTTCCGTCAAGAGAATTGTGTGGAGTCTTTATTTGTTTGAGTGCTCCCCGATGCGAATTGTATCGCGTTGATTGGAGATTTGAGTTTTCCTTTGCGGCTTGACTTAGGAAAAGCAAAAGGGTGGTCTTTCAATGTTATCAGGGTTCTTTCCAAAGTGAATTGTGGCGCCTTGAGGTTCGAGTTGTTGTATGTGGTCTACTTGGATTCAAAAGAATCGTACTTCTTTTTCACTATTGATAGGAGCGAGAATAAGAAGGGCCTCGGGTTATTGTTGAGTATAATCTAAGAGCTATACTCGTGGGCTTCGTTGTTTGTGTGAATGGTTTGTGAGGGCGACATCCTCTTGGGAAAAGTGCCAATTGAGATTTGGTAGTGAGTTACGGTCCTAACTTGGGCTAGGTGCTGGACATTAGTGAGGGTGGATGATGATGGAGGTTGTTGATGTCGTGGTTTGAATTTGGTTGAAAGTATCGTGGGGTGGAAGCAAATGTTATAGAAATTGTGATGTAAAATGCTTTGTCGTGGACATTGTCTTAGCTAGACGTCCCTGGTGTGCGTTATGCCCGGGAGAGGATAGAATGAAAAGTGTAATGTGGTTGGCGCTGAAAGGAAAGTATGGTCGATGTAGGCTATGAGCGAAGATGACTTTAGTAAATTTTGATTCATTGCTAAAAGGGGTCAAATAATTGGAAGAGAAGGTGTTTTATGTAAATGGTCTTTTTCGGGGGTTCAAGTGTGGAACCTCGGTTGACCGTTTTAATACTAATGGTGAAAAAGGGATGTGTTTCATGATGATTGTGTCATTCTGAGTTTATGAATCATGATAGAGATTGAAGTAAATGAGGAATCATGTCAAGTTGTACTTAGCTAAGCTAAGTCAAGTCACTCTTGTTAATAGATGGATTTGGAGAATTGAGTTGTCGTTGTTATCGCTTGAGTCTTTATGCGGTGTGCTGAGTTCGCAAAGAAGATGAGTCCCTAGTGGGCATGGTTTTAGAGTTGACGTGTAAGATTCGAGGTCGAATCCAGTTAAGGGGGGTAGAATGTGATACTACGGAATGTCGAGACTTTATAATTTGTGATAATAGGTTATAAAATGTGGTAAAATGGGTTAAGTTGGGGATTTTGCAACTAAAACCCTGAGATTTCACGTTTTAACGCGTTTCGGGCCGTTTTCGGGCGTTTGGGCCGCTCCGGGGAGGTGTTGGGCTTGAGGGAAACTTCCTGGGCCGGATGGTGGGACTCCATTTGCCCATGTGGGGGTGAGGGGGGGCAGAAAACCCTGCTGCCCTAGCTCTCCCCACCCCCATGCGCAGCCCCCCTTTCCCCATCTCCTCCCTCTCTAGCCCCTCCTCCTCTTCCTCCACACCCCCAAGCCGCACCACCCCTCCTCCTTGCGCCTCCTCCCCCACCACCACGTGCCCTTGCTGCGTCCCCCTTGCTGCCACGCCTTGCCACGGTGCTGCCTTCACCGGTGGGAGGATCCGCGACAAGGAGATCCGGTGGGAAGAAGAGATCGGGTGGAGATCGCGCGAAGAGAAGCGGTTGATTCGTGGATCGTCAAGAAGGTAATGGGGGGATCCTGTGGGGTAGATCTCTTGCTGCTGTATAGGGTGATTACCATGTTTTTAGATCAAGGGAGGTGCTGCCATGGGGTAGAATTGATGAAAAACTAGAGTTGTACTCACGTTTTGGTTCGGGCAGATTGGGAACCCGAACTAGGGCAGGAGTTTTCGCAAATTTAGAGTTTGAATCTGACCGTACGGACTTTTAGGAAGTTGTAGATAATTTCCTTATCTTTCCGTTCATATAAAGAACGTTAAAATCCGCCCAGCCGTTTGGGAGATATGGCCGTTTTACCGAGCGCTGTCAAATCTGTGACGAGATTGGGACAGTTCGTGTTCAACGTTAGATTAAACAACATTAGATTCCGAATTAGTCTTTCCCTATAACTAGAAAAAGTTGGGAAATTTCCTAAGCTACGCGGGGATGTACTCGTTTATTCAATTTGGAGTCCTAGAACCGAAGATATGCCCATTGGAAGGCTGCTGTCCCGAAGGGACAAATTTGCTGTTTTCTGATTTTAGGAGTTGTGTTTAAGTCGGGTAGTGGGATTTATATGTGTGCTGTTTTGTGGACTCGATTTGAGTGTGTGGCACGTATTTGCAGGTGGTGTGCCTCCGGGAGTACCCTCTACGTCCCGCCACTCCGTCCCCCCGCGGTTGAGGCAAGTGTAATGGAATGAGTAGAGAGTTGTAGGGTGTTTGATGATGAGATGCAATGGAATTTATGTTGAGTACTTATGCCATGCTTTATATGTTATCATCGATATGATGTCCTCATGCCATGATTTAAATGCTTGCTGTTGTTATGATGTCCTCATGCCATGCTTGAGAAGGTTGCAGTTGGTATCAGAGCGGGCTGTAGGTCCCTGGAATGTGTATTTAGTGTCATACTATAGGTTCAACTAAAATATGAAGTGGGATAACCTAGAAACATGGCTTAGGTTTTACTTAAAACTTTGCCATAGGATAGCAACATTAAAACTTGTGTAAGTGGAATAATTAATTTAAAACTTGACACACTCTGTTGCACAGTAGGAATGGGTATGGGTACCGTTGCTTTACGCTTAATTGTTGTATGGTCTATGTTGGTGACATTCTGGGCTTAGTAGAAGCTGGGGTGTTACAATATCCTCGAATGGGATTAGGACGTAACCTAATTAGAGATTAGGAGTCATCGTTGGTACGTACGTACTTAGTCGGTCTACAGATAGACATGTGAATTGCTTTCTATTATGTGAAATATAATCATGTCAGAAATTTGAATTGCTTTCTCTCATGAAGTTTAGGTTTGACATATACGTACTTACTTCGAAATGTCGCAAAGAGAGAGCACCGGCTCAACGCCAGAGAGATAAGAAGGTCCTGCTACCCCATCGAGGAAGGTTAGAAAGGGCAGAGGACCGAATAAAGGAGCCATAGGGAGAACGCCGCAAGTGCTCCACTTCAATGCCACGGGGGTTTGCACGGGTCCTAGCAAGTTTAAGGGGCGCTACTCCTCTTTTCTCTGCCAATTGGTGAGGGAGCGAGTGCCGATCACAATTAAGGACTAGAGGAAGGAAGTAAGCAACGTGCAGAAGAACCGACTGTGGGACGAAGTTAAGGGAAAATGGATTATACCAGAGGAAGATGAAATCAATGCGAGATGGTACGCTTTGAAGAGAATGGGTGTGGCTTTGAGGCATTTCAGGGTGACCATGCATGCTGAGTTCGTGTTGAAAAACCGTAATCCCTTCCAAAGGTATCCATTTGTTACTCCCGAGGTTTGGGAGGAGTTCGCAAGGATGAGAAATACGCCCGAGGCGGAGGAGCTGAGAGAGAAGAATATCGCTATACAGAGGCGTAACACACACGCACACCACCTCGGTTCCGGTGGGTATGTAGGGAAGAAGGCAGAGTGGGCGCGACTAGCGGAGGAGTGTGCAACCTCTGGAACAACGATGCCTTACTCCCACATATGCGAGGAGCGGGCACGCGACTGGGTATTAGCGAGGACGAAGAAAACCTCTGACGGTCAGATTGTCATTCCAAACCCCGCGATCGCATTGCATCGTCACGACCATCGTAAGATATCTAACATAGTACATTGCATATTATATTCCCATTGTATTTTAGCAATAATTTATATTTGCGACCTGCAGGAGGAGGTAAGCCTGCAGAAAGAGCAAGGAGCATTTGAAAGCCACAGGTCAAGGGACATCCTGTGTTCGGCAATCGGGAAGCCCGATCATAAGGGTCGGGTGCTTGCCGCAGGTGCGGGGTATACGAAGAGGTCCTTCTTTGTAGAGGAGAGCGCTTCCAGTGCGAGGGCAAGATCATGGGAAGCACGTGAGGCGCGGATTAGGGTGCAGATGAAAGAGGAGTTGAAGGAGGAGTTAAAGGCTGAGATGATGGCTGAGATGATGGCGATGTTCTCCCAGAATCAAATTCCTCAACCATCGCCTATGCTACGCCCTAGCAGCTGCGCTTCCAATAAGGAACTGTGCATTCCACACCTCAAGGTAATAATCAAGCTTGCACCAAAAGGTACATGAGTAAGCTTAACAAAGATTATGATGAAGATGCTGATCACTTCTTGCAGGGTCCTGCCAAGTGCCAGCTAGTCCTGATCGACGACGGAATACACATTGAGGCTGCGCGCGGGGTTGCATTTCCAAGTAAGGAGGATGACACGGTGCATGGTATACCTTTGGGGATGGGCTACATGAGGGTGCAGGTGGACTATGTCCATGATGTTTACATGTCTCATGCCCTGGAGTTCCCCCCGAACGAAGATATCACCACTCTCGGGCAAGCACGGATGTCATTCATCAAGTGGCCCGCGACGGGTGTCGTAGTGCAAGCACCTCCTCCTCCCTGGCCGCTATCGCTACTACTTGCTATCGCCGGTACTATCGCTGCTATCGCTATCTACTATCGCGCTTACATCGCTCGCTAGTACCGGGTATCGCATCGTGCCGCACTCGCTCGCTACTATTGTTGATGCACCGCTTCCGCATCGCTATCGCTGGTACTATCGCTGCTGCTTGCATCGCCGTATCGCTGCTGCTCCTGCTACTACTCCTGCTGCTGCTGCTCCTACTCCTACTACTGCTGCTCCTGCTCGCTGCACATGCTCCTCGCCTCGCTACACAACCTGCACCTACGCCGCACCGCACTCTCCTGCACCTACGCCTGCAGCTACAAATGCTGGTGCGCAGGTGGTGCGCAAAAGGACTTCTACCACGCTAACGAAAGATACAAAGCAGAGTTCAGAGAGTCCCTCCGTGAAGAAGGCAAAGTTGTCAGAGGGCACAGAGCACCCTGATGATCACAAGCGGTACATACATGGAAAGCCCTTTCTCCCAAGCCAAGAATTGAATTCTTTGGGCTTGTTCACTCGCCACCTACATGGATGGTACATCGATAGGTCACATGAGGCCGAGCCTCGCCACGATTTCATATTGAAGTACGAGTGGGCCAATTCCACCTCAACGAGGATGGGACCTTCGATCGCTTTTGAGGATCTCAGACTTTATGTACAGCTTGAAAGCCGTCGATATTTCTACCATACGATCCTGGACGCTGTGAGTCTCGCACCATACTCAATCAGATGACTATTTACTAATTTTGTATTATATTTTTTAACAATTGACATGAATTGCAGGATCATGAGGCAGCGAGCCGTGACGGGTCGACACCCTGTCGGGTTTGTCGACCCCGAGATGGTGTCTGCGATCATGGCTAAGTATCAATCGGAGTTCCTTGCAGGATACATCAAGCAGGCATTGCATGACGAGGCAGAAAAGGACTTCATTCTCTTCCCATACCACCAGGAGTATGTACTACTATACAATTCAATTACATGTACACAGTTCAACCTTGTATTAACTTATTCTCTTGCATTGTGTACCGTTTAATAAGCAACCATTGGGTTCTACTTGTGGTTGTTCCGAGTCAAAACAAGGTCTACACGTTGAACTCACTCGAAAATAGACCGATGGACTATGCGATCGAGCCTGTTTTGCAGAAGTACATTCCTCTAACCTAACACTTTACATATTGAACTACGTTAGGTATTTTTAACCTCAATGGCATCTCTCCAATGTATAGGGCTTTCATGTCTTACGTTGCTGAACGTGGCCGACACAATGATAAACAAGGCACCAAACTCGAGTGGAAGCGCTTCAAGGTACAAGTGTCTATCATAGGATTTTTTCTGACACCTATTTTTAATTCGTCTCCTAATTTAAGTTTCTTTGTTCACAGTGTCATCAACAAGGGTGCGATGATCTGTGTGGCTTTTACGTGATGCATCACATGCTGATTTTGGTTGGTCGCTCACATCTTTTCCCTAAGGTATAGAGCAGATTATTTGCACTACTGTCTATGTGATATTTGTTTACAAGCATAATACTATCAGCATGTTACAATACCAATTTAAGACTTAAATATATTAGTGCACTACTATCTATTTTGCAGGACCTTGATATCATCCGGAAGAGCCTAACCAACGCTGATCTCAAGAAATTACGAGACCATTTATGCCAGTGGTACTGGACAGAAGTTATAACGGATGATGGTAGATATAGAGACCATTCAAGCAAATACTAGTCCATAAAGTGTAAACAAAATTTATCTGAATGTGAATGTGATCTATTACAGATTGTAAACAATATTAATTTGAATGTAATGTGTGTAGATTGTGATGTATATGTTCTGTGATATTGTGGATTGTGATGAATGTGTCATATTGTCAATGCGAGGCCATTTTCGGACGATGGACAGTAACATCATCACAATCGGTTCTTTGTTGGAACCGATTGGGATAGGTATAGTATCACAATCGGTTCTTACTGGAACCGATTGGGATATTTTTAGTATCGCAATCGGTTTGCATAAAGAACCGATTTTGATAATATTCTTATCCCCATCGGTTTCAATAAAAAACCGATTGTGATAATGTAATAATTTAAATCGGTTCTAAAAACAAACCGATTGTGATATTATACTTATCCCCATCGGTTTCAACAAAAAACCGATTATGATAATGTAATCATTTGTATCGGTTCAAAAAAGAACCGATTGTGATATTATACTTATCGCAATCGGTTCTAAGAGGAAACCGATTGTGATAAGTGTAATATCACAGTCGGTTCCTAAAAAGAACCGACTGTGATAATGTATTATTAGTGTCGGTTAAAAACCGACTGTGATATATCTACCTTATCACTGTCGTTGGACTTTGTATCGCCACCAAAACCGACTGTGATGACCAAAAAGAACCGATTGTGATGTACGGATCTGTAGTAGTGGATGATGAGGGCATCACTACCATGGATACGGCCATGCCTACAAACCCAATTGAAACCAACAATGTAATATAAAGGCCAATTACTCGAGCTCACACACATAAATTCAATTACCAGGTGAATGCGTTCCTCGGGTTGCATACAAATAATTTAATGAATGGAATGCTATTTAATCCTTGTGATGATTTCATTGTCCTTAGGAACCAAGGAGAAGGACTCCCAAACGTCAAGCATGAAGCCAATTCTTCTAGTGCACAAGTTCAACTTGGATTCGGCCTCCGGGACAGCACCAACTTGAAACGACCATAACTTTTGATCCACAAGGGTGCTTGGGGTCTATGAGTACTGGTTTGAAGTGTTTCATTATCCTCTTTCCAATGGATCCGGCCTCATGTCCAAATTCCTTACCAGTCAACGGGAATCTGCAAAACAAGTTCGGTCATCTTTCCAAATCCGAGTAAAACTAGGAATAGGAGTCCTACTCGGCCATGGTTGTGCTTTGGACGACCCTAGAACGGTTTTGGCCTCCTATTTCTCCTATATCTAGGGAGTCCCCCAAAATAACTTGGGTTTTGGTTATTTGATAGTTTAGTCTTTTGCTACTATTTGAGTCTTTTAGACGTGCTGAACGGCTGCGTAACATGCTCCTTGTATTGGAACCCCAACTTTTTCTATACTTCATCTATATTTGCAATTTTAGATTGCTTTTTCCTTGTTCTTGCTTGTTCTTGCTTGTTCTTCGATTGCTTGCAGGAATTGATCTTCATGATCAGGTTGATCGTGCCCACGGCAAGGTCAATAACCATCTGGAGTTGGTTTAGCGATTGCTAAGGCGCATCGTCGTTGTACGTTGTAGTCGGATCGTCAAAGTCAATTCCACCCAAATCGAAGATTATCACTCTCATCGAAAGACCGGGACACCCAATGTTATATCAAGTGGTATCAGAGCAAACCAGGTTGCTCGGTGAGAAATTTCTTTACCCTAGTTTAGCAGATTGATTTAATCCCTATAGTCCAGAAAATTGGCCACAATAAGATTTGTTCCTCCTATCGAAACCAAGTTTGCGCCTTTTCGATCTATTAATTTCTATTTGCTAAATTGAATTTGTGTTCGTTTTAGCATTGTCTAGTTGCTAATCATAGTCCCCACATCAAAAAAACCATCCATTACTGATCAGTACACCTACCTTTGGGAACCAATTCATCCTTTGTGAACACTTTGAACCTAATCGAGACTAGCAATTTGATATTGCTCTAGGGCTACTCATGTCACATTCTATTGCATAATTTGGATTGCACTTGTATTGCACCTAGTCATATATATTGTGCTACTCTCATATTTGTTTGGCCACAAAACAAGGAAAGAAAACGGCCGCACATCAAAAAAAAAAGAAAAAGAAAAAGAAAAGAAAAGTGCGGGCTTTTGCAAAGAGCGCAAAAAAAAGTGTAATTTGATTGAGAGTACATCCTACCATTTGTGCATTTTTCATATCGTGCTAGTTTGTGATTTTGAGCAATCTATTGCCTGTGTTCTTTGTTTGAGCAATAGCTAGCGTCTCTCCATAACTTATGCAATACGAGCTTTTTGATGCCTCGCTTATTTTTTTTAGCTCGTTCCTTTGATTGCATCAAGTTCCAACATCTTTGCGCGTGTGTTTTTCGTGTATCAGCCTAAGCCTTTTATCCATCCTTGGTTGATCAGCATCTTAGGATAAGTGCGAATTATGAACTATAATTCAATTCTATGCAATTTCTGAGATTAATTGATTGATTCCCCTTGCTACTAAATTAAGCTTGTCCAAGCTCCACTCTCTACTCGTACAAGCGTTCGATCACTTGGCAATCGCTCTACACAAACTTCGGAGAACCTTTGACAACGCCAACATCCGACAACACCTGCTGCAACGTAAGAACTTGTAAGAGCTTTGGTTATAGGCTTGAGTGTTGAGAGACTTGCCACCACCTCCTGGTAGTTGATAGAAACATTATACTTTTGATTTTGTTTTCTTGTCTTCTACTAACCATATTAGGTGATGAGGATTCCCTGCATCACTCCCCTCGCACCAAGGGACTTGTTCCTCACTCTGAGCGTATGTCATCGCAAGAGAACCTTCTCAGATCCATCGAGGTCGCACAAAGGATCGCTAAAACTATTCTTACTACTATTTTGTCTAGACTTGATTCGCTTGCAGGAACTTCCATAGGAACTTCCAGTCCTCCGCCTTGTCTTCCAAGCAACAAAAACGGCGTACTACATGCTCAGGTACATGTTGATGATGATCCCCTAGGTAAGGTTAAATTCACCATTCCACCTTTTGATGGTCAATATGATCTTGATGCCTATATTAATTGGGGGATAGCAGTAGAAAAAGAATTTGGCAAGTATGATTTGTCTGGAAATGAAAAGATTAGGATTGCTGCTAGTGTGCTAAATGAATATGCATTAACATGGTGGAAACATATTTGTAGAAAAGAGAGAAAACCTAAAAATTGGAAAGCCATGAAAAGACTTATGAGAATTGACTATGTTCCTGAATATCATACTGAATTTTTGTATACTAGATTCAATGCTTGAAGCAAGGAAATAAGTGCGTTAAGGAATACTATGAACGATTGCAAAATCATTTGTTGCGTTGTGGTTTAGTTGAAGGTGAAGAAGCAACAGAGCTTAGGTTTATATGTGGACTCAATCAAGAAATTCAGGATGCTCTTGTTGATGAAACATATAATTCTCATTCAGAATTGGTTGTATGTGCTTGTAGAGTTGAAAAAATGCATGTTGAATCCATGAAAGAATCATTAGCTTCATTTGAGGCGCCCATTGTTGCACCTTCTTTTGTAGCTAACATTTTGCAGAAAAGTGAGCACCATCGAGAGAATGATGTAGAAGAGCATATGGAGAAAGAAATGATCAGTACTACCCCATGTGTAAGTCAATAGATAATAGTTGAAGGAACGCCTACAACAGCTGATAAGAATTTACAAGGTAATGTAACATGTATGGACTTTACACATGGAGAAAATAATTTTGAAGAGCTAAAACTATCGACAAATCATGCTATCGTAGAGCAACTATTAGTGGAACCAATTGTTGATTTTGCTTTGTTACAAGATGATTTGCTTGCTATTTCTTTTGATAAAGAAGAGTTGTGTGATAATACTTCACTTATATCCATGACACAACTAGCGAATGGACATGTCACTTTTGTTAACACACTAGACACTTATGCTGAAAATAAACATGTCATTCATCTCACAAGCGAAAATGATGAGTTGAAATTGATGTCTTCTTTAGATACATTAGATTACATTGAATTTGATAGTCCATGTGATCAGAATTATTTAGAGGAGAGACTTTTTGTACAATCTGATTTGTCCTGGTTATCGCGAAATATTTTCCATGTTATTGTGAAAAATAGTGAGAAAGGAGAGTAAAGCGCATCGAGTTTACATTTGTTCAAATTTTAAACCTCCGCTTGTTATGCAACAATGTCATCAATTTGATAAGTGCCATATCACTAATCATGTCATATCAAGTACTTTTGGTTCAACCTACAAGTCACATGATAGATTCAAGAAAGGGAGTATATGATTGATAGAGATTCTCGATCCATTCATTTGATTGCAAATGTGCATGTTGCTTTGTTTCCTATCGCTCCTAACATTTTCCAAGACAATATGATGGAGTCGAGGACGACTCCACTTCAAGAAAGGGAGGATGACGAGACCATGCTCATCATGGACAGAACTAACACTGCATACATATGGTCATCACCAAGTGTTGCTGCAATTATATCAACTGCATGGTTTCATCGACCCCCACCTTGGCCAGGACCATTAAGTTGGCGACACTTCACGGCATCCTCTACTTCATATACATCTACTACGATTGCTCCATCTGTATGGCTTTATCGACCCCCACCTTGGCCATCCTTCTACATTTTCGTCGGTTCAAGGACCATTGACTCGAGCTCGAGCCCGTCAACTCAATTATCAGATCTAAAGCCATACTTGGGAGAAGATGATGAACTTGAGTCGAGGACGACTCAAATTCAAGTAGGGGAGGATGATGAGGACATCACTACCATGGATACGGCCATGCCTACAAACACAATTGAAACCAACAATGTAATACAAGGGCCAATTACTCGAGCTCTTGCATGTCAATCCAATTACAAGGTGAATGCGTTCCTCGGGTTGCATACAAATAATTTAATGAATGGAATGCTATAATCCTTGTGACGATTTTATTGTCCTTAGGAACCAAGGAGGACTCCCAAACGTCAAGCATGAAGCCAATTCTTCCGGTGCACAAGTTCAACTCGGATTCGGCCTTCGGGATAGCTCCAACTTAAAATGACCATAACTTTTGATCCACAAGGGTGTTTGGGGTCTATGAGTACTGGCCTGAAAGGTTTCGTTGTCCTCTTTCCAATGGATCCGGCCTCATGTCCAAATTCCTTACGAGTCAATGGTAATCTGCAAAACAAGTTCGGTCATCTTTCCAAATCCGAGTCAAACTAGGAATATAAGTCCTACATGGTTGTGCTTTGGACGCCCCTAGCACGGTTTTGGCCTCCTATTTCTCCTATATATAGCTAGGGAGTCCCCCAAAATAACTTGGGTTTTGGTTATTTGATAGTTTAGCCATTTACTACTATTTTAAGTCTTTTAGACGTGCTCAACGGGTGCCTAACAAGCTCCTTGTATCGGAACCCCAACTTTTTCTATACATAATCTATATTTGCAATTTTAGATTGCTTTTGCCTTGTTCTTGCTTGTTCTTCGATTGCTTGCAGGAATTGATCTTCGTGATCAGATTTGTGACACCACAGAGTGTCGTAACCTTATAAAATGTGAAAAACGGAGGTTAATATTTTACGCTATGGAGTTTAATCCTGTTTTCGGGTAAATTTCGGGAGTTTGGGCCTTTCCGGGGCGAATTGGGCTTTAGGGGGAATCCCACCTGGGCCTTTGGCCCATGAGGGGGAGTAGGACAGCAAGGGGGCTGCTTGCGCCAGCCCCATGCCCCCTTGCGCCTCCCCCTAGGAACCATAGCCGCCCCCCCACTTTTCCCCTCCACCCCATTGCCTCCACCTCCCCTAGCCGCCACCTCCCTAGGCCCTTGCGCCCCTGCCCTCACCTCTCCACCCCCTTGCTGCCCGAGGAGGCCTTCCCACATCGCCATCCCACGGTCCCATCCAACGGGAAGCCCCGCGATGAGGAGATTCGGCGATTCCGGCGCAAGGAGGACGATCGGGGAGCCCGGGAGGAAGGATCTCGACGTTCGTCGTTCGTCGGGAAGAGGTAAGGCATGGGTGATCTTTGGGGTTGATCTTGGTGCTTCTCTAGAGGTCAATTTCATGTTTTTAGATCAAGTGGTGGTGCTGTCCATGGGTAGATTTGGGAGAAAAATAGAGTTGCCACGTTCTCTGTTTCGGGCATATTGTGCAGTCACCTAGGGTTTGGGTTTTCGCCAATTTAGATTCGGAATTTGGTCGACCGCCTGTTGAAGAAGTTGTAGGTAACTTCAATACCTTTCAGTGGGTATAAAGAACATCCAATTCTGCCCAGCCGTTTGAATGTTATGCTCGTTTTACTGAGCGTGTCCAAAACTGTGATGAGATTGGAACAGATCACAGTATTCTGTAGATTAAACCACTTTAGAGTCTGAATCAGTTTTTCCATATACTTAGAAAAAGTTAGGAAATTTCCTAAGCTACGCGAGGACGTACTCGTTTAATTGATTTGGAGTCTTAGAACCTGAGTTATGCCCTTTGGAAGTCTTCTGTCCCAACGGGACAGAACCTCTATTTTTGGGTTTTGCGAGTAGTTTGCGAAGTCGGGGTAGAAGAGTGTTTGCGTATTGTTTTGTGGGCATGATTTTGAGTGTGTGGTGCCTATGTGCAGGTGGTGTGACCCCGGGAGTGCCCTCTACTTCTCGCCAATTCGTCGCCCGTGGTTGAGGCAAGTGTATTGGAATGGGTAGCGGGTTGTAGATTGCTAGCTTTGTTGAGTTGAAATTTAATATATGATATCTTCACATGCCATGCTTTAATGTTTGCCATTGATACGATGATGATGATGATGATATGTGAGTATGAATAATATTATAGGCATGATTGAGGTGTTGAAGCCATGTAATTGTT
Organism: Rhipidocladum racemiflorum; assembly: GCA_036346355.1. Taxonomy (NCBI): domain Eukaryota; kingdom Viridiplantae; phylum Streptophyta; class Magnoliopsida; order Poales; family Poaceae; genus Rhipidocladum; species Rhipidocladum racemiflorum. Next base: position 51,453,516 of record CM070577.1, on the reverse strand, counting down.
CTTTTGTACCATTGCAATATACTTGCTGAGTGTTGAACTCATGCTTGTGCTTTCTTGTTGTTTTAGGTACCATGAGACTGGCATGAGGGGAAGGGAACTAGTCACACTCCTACACGTAGCTTCACATATTTGTTCCCACAGTTATTCATTTGGAGTCTTGATAATAAATTTAGTGTGATGCATGTTGGTTTATGATCTAGTTTTTCGTTATGAGAGCCTTATTGTTCGTTTGGCTCATGAAGACTCTAAATGCTTTAAATTTGACTTATACTGCTGTCAAACCGCTATTTATTGCTGTTTTGGATGTCTCATATATTGCCATAAATTGCTATGCTATTGTTGTTGCTTCAATTCATGGAAAAACAAAGGAGATGCTGCCGAAATTTTCGGTATTAGCATTTGCTCCTTTACTGTAATTTACTTGTAATTGTGGTATTTAGAGGTTGCTTAGTTTATGTTTGGTAGCATTCGGGCATATTAAATGCCGGGGTGTTATAGTTGGTATCAGAGCGGGCTGTAGGTCCTTGGAATGTGTATTGATGGAGCCGTAATGGCACTATGGGTGTCCCGATCTTTCGATGAGAAACACACGATCGATTTGTTAGAGTCGACTTTGACGATCCGACTACACCGTACGACGACGATGCGCCTTAGCAATCGCTAAACCAACTCCAGCGGGTTATTGATCTTGCCGTGGGCACGATCAACCTGAACACGAGGTTCAATTCCTGCAAGCAACCGAAGAACAAGCAAGAACAATAGGATAAGCAATCTGAAATTGCGGATAAAACTGGAAGCGAAACAAAGTGGAGTCTTATTGACGATCTTGACAAGGTGGCTGTCCCAAAGACAACTCGCAGGATCAAGTTTGCACTTGGCTAAACTAATCAAATAAAAACCCAAAACCCTAAGGAGCCGATGTCTGGCTATTTATAAGAGGTAGGGGCGTGGGAAACACGTCCAAAGCAGAAGGATACCAACTACAACTCTATTACAAGGCCCAAAGCCCACGCCTTCTCGATTTGGAAAAGTGACGCCAATTGTTTTGCAGATTCCCGTTGACTCGTTAGGAATTTGGAGATGGGGCCAGATCCGTTGGAAAGAGGACGTCGAAACCTTTCCAACCAGTACTCATAGACCTCAAACACCCTTGTGGATCAAAAGTTATGGTCGGTTGAAGTTGGTGCTGTCCCGGAGGCCGAATCCGAGTTGAACTTGTGCACCGGAAGAATTGGCTTCATGCTTGACGTTTGGGAGTCCTTCTCCATGGTTCCTAAGGACAATAAAATCATCACGAGGATTAAATAGCATTCCATTCATAAAATTATCTGTATGCAACCCGAGGAACGCATTCACCTGGTAATTGAATTGTCGTGCCCGAGCTCGAGTAATTGGCCCTTGTATGACATTGTTGGTTTCCATTGGGTTTGTAAGTATGGCCGTATCCATGGTAGTGATGTCCTCATCATCCTCCCCTTCTTGCATTTGAGTCGTCCTCGACTCAAGTTCATCATCCTCTCCCAAGTATGGTTTCAAATCGGCAATGTTGAATGTGGGACTAACCCCAAAATCTGCAGGCAATTCAAGCTTGTATGCATTATCATTAATCTTTGCCAATACTTTGAAAGGACCATCAGCTCGCGCATCAACTTAGATTTTCTTAATTCGGGAATCGATCTTTTCGCAAATGCAACCAAACTAAATCGCCTGGTTCAAAAGTTACATGTTTCCTTCCCTTACTACCAAGAAGTTTATATTTAGCATTCATGCGTTCTATGTTTTCTTTAGTTGTCTCATGCAGTTTCATAATCAAATCAGACGTTGTTTAGCATCAAGATTCAATTTCTCCGAAGATGGTAGAGGTAACAAATCAATTGGAGCATGAGGTACAAATCCATATACAATCTCAAAAGGGCACATCTTAGTAGTAGAATGCATAGACCGATTATAAGCAAACTCAATATGAGGCAAACATTCTTCCCACAATTTAATGTTCTTTTTCAAAACAGCCCTAAGCATAGTAGATAAAGTTCGATTAACGACCTCAGTTTGTCCATCAGTTTGGGGATGACAAGTAGTAGAAAATAAAAGTTTAGTCCCCAATTTAGCCCACAAAGTTCTCCAAAAGTGGCTTAAGAATTTAGTGTCACGATCTGAAACTATTGTGTTAGGCACACCATGTAAGCGAACAATTTCACGAAAGAATAAGTCAACAATGTTGGTAGCGTCATCGCTTTTGTGACAAGGTATGAAGTGTGCCATTTTAGAAAATCTATCCACAACGACAAAGATACTATCCCTCCCCTTCTTTGTTCTAGGAGTCCTAAAACAAAGTCCATAGAAATATCCTCCCAAGGCACGTTAGGAATGTGCAGAGGCATGTATAAACCATGGGGATTAAGTCGTGACTTAGCTTGTTGACATGTAGAACAGCGAGCGATGAAACGCTCCACGCCTCGCCTCATTCTCGGGCCAAAAGAAATGGCTAGCGAGTATGTCCTCCGTCCTTTTCACACCAAAGTGTCCCATCAATCCTCCTCCATGCGCTTCTGTAGCAATAACAAACGAATGTAACTAGCTGGAATACATAGTTTGTTTGCTCTAAACACAAACCCATTATTGAGGACAAATTTGTTCCAAGTTCCTCTTTACAATTGAGCAACACATTTTTGAAATCATCATCATGCACATATTGCTCTTTAATCGTTTCCAAACCAAAAATTTTGAAGTCAAGTTGTGAGAGCATGGTATATCTCCTAGACAAGGCATCAAAGCAATGACATTATCCTTTCCCTGTTTGTGTTTGATGACATAAGGAAATGACTCAATGAATTCAACCCACTTTGCATGTCTACGGTTCAGTTTAGCTTGACTTCTAATATGTTTTAACGATTCATGATCCGAATGTATAACAAATTCCTTGGGCCATAAATAATGTTGCCATGTTTCTAAAGTTCGAACTAGCGCATATAACTCCTTATCATAAGTAGAATAATTCAAACTTGGCCCACTCAATTTTTCACTAAAATAAGCAAATGTGTTTTCCTTCTTGTAACAGAACACCACCCAAACCAATTCCACTAGCATCACATTCTAGTTCAAAAGTCTTAGAAAAGTCCTGGAAGCTGGAGTAAGGGTGCATGGGTTAACTTAGCTTTCGAATGTTGACGGCATCTTCCTGCGGCTTGCCCCAAGCAAAAGGTACACCCTTCTTGGTGAGATCATTCATGGGTGCAGCGATGGTGCTGAAGTCCTTCACAAAACGACGATAGAATCCAGCAAGTCCTAGAAAACTTCGCACTGTGTGGACCGTGTTAGGAGTCGGCCAACTCAGTATTGCTTCAACCTTGGCTTGGTCAACTTCAATTCCCTGTGGAGTAACAACATAGCCAAGAAAAGATACTCGATCCGTGCAAAAGGTGCACTTCTCAAGGTTACCAAATAAGCGTGCATCGCGTAAAGCATTAAAAACAGCACGTAGATGTTCAAGATGATCCTCTAAAGATTTGCTATAAATCAAGATATCATCGAAGTAAACTACCACAAATTTTCCAATGAAAACACGTAAAACCTCGCTCATCAGTCTCATGAATGTGCTAGGAGCATTAGTCAACCCGAAGGCATTACTAACCACTCATATAACCCGAACTTAGTTTTAAATGCTGTTTTCCATTCATCTCCTAACTTCATGCGAATCTGGTGATAGCCACTCGCAAATCCACTTTAGAGAACATAGTAGAGCCACTTAGTTCATCAAGCATATCGCCTAACCGAGGAATAGGATGGCGATATCTAATGGTGATATTATTAATTGCTCTACAATCCACACACATGCGCCATGTTCCATCTTTCTTAGGTACTAAAATGACTGGTACAAAGCACAAGGACTAAGAGATTCACGTCGTACCCTTTATCAAGCAATTCGTGAACTTGGCGTTGTATCTCTTGTGTCTCTTCAGGGTTGGTTCTGTAAGGTGCTCGGTTGGGCAAGGATGCCCCTGGAATGAGATCAATTTGATGCTCAATCCCTCTAATTGGCGGCAGCCCCGAGGGGATGTCCTTTGGAAAGATGTCGGTGTATTCTCGCAAAGGTTAGTGACAACAGGAGGCAAAGAGAGGGACATCTCCTCTAGAGAAAACAAAGTTTCTTTGCAGACCAAAGCATAGCATGTAGACCTACAAATAGCCAACTCATTCAAATCAGATTTTGTTGCAAGAAAACAAGCACCTTTCAATTTAATCTCATTCGGCTTAGCACAATCAATGTTAGATTCTCTCTGTTTATGTTGTTCAAGTCCTTTGGTGACAATCTGATTTTCACTCTTAGAATTCTCTCGATTTTTCTCTTTGCTTGATCTAGCGATTTCATCCTTTACAATGGCTTCAGGCGACATTGGGTGTAGCACAATTTTCTTTTCTTTATGCACAAAAGAGTATTGATTTGTTCTACCATGATGTAAACAATCCTTATCATATTGCCACGGTCTACCTAATAACATAGAACATGCTTGCATAGGTACGACATCGCAATCAACATAATCATGATAGGAACCTAAAGCGAAATGTACTCTTACCATGCGAGTTACCTTGAGTTTGCCGCTGTTGTTGAACCATTGAATGTGGTAGGGCTGAGGGTGTGGTCTAGTGGAGAGTGCTAGCTTCTCCACCATGTCCATGCTGGCTAGATTATTGCAACTCCCCATCAATGATTATTCGAATGGATCGCTCCTTGATGACGCCTTTTGTGTAAAACAAGTTGTGGCGTTGATTTGGATCGGCGAGCAATCTGAGCACTAAGCACACGCTGTGCAATAATACTCAAATATTGGTCGACATCACCCCGAGCGCTCCACGTGCGCCGTCGTGCTCGGCATTTGGATCGCCGTCTTCATGTTCACGAGCAAAGCATATGTTTCGTCATCAAGATCACTTGCCGAGTCATACTCGCCGTCTTCACGATTATTAGCACACGCTTGTTCGGACACTCCTCATCATGTGACCGAAACCCTTGCAGCGATGGCATCAACATCTTTGGTGCGTCCGTTGATGCGACCGACGGCGACGAACTATTTGTAGTAGCTTGTGTGGCACTTTTCGCCGGCGTTGGTTGTGGTGCCGAATTTGCGGTGGTGGGCGCCGCTCGCTGATGGAAGAGGTCGGCGTGGTAAATGCGCCGGCGGGGGCAGCAGGGTGCGCGGTGTCCACGCAGTAGTTCGACTGCAGTAAAAGTTAGTCTTGGCCCTCGATTGATGACCCTGCACTTCACGTTCAGCTTTGCAAGCAAGATGGAATCAGCCAGTCATCGAATTATAATCCTTATAGTCTAGAATATCCTGGATTTCTCGAGTTAAACCACCTAAGCGAGCCATAGAAGCTTCCTCATTCTCAATTAATCCACAACTTAACATGCCAATTTGCAATTCTTGGTAATATTCTTCCACGAATTCTTACCTTCTTTGTAGGCGCTGCAATTTATTCAATAAATCTCTAGCATAGTATGAAGGAACAAATCTATGCCTCATTAGCAATTTCAAGGCTTCCCAAGTGGTGGGTATATTATTTGGATGAGCACGGCAATGTTCTCTCCACCAAGCAGAAGCAAAATCAGTGAACTCACTTGTGGCAGCTCTAACTCTTCTATTCTCGGGAAATCATGGCACGCAAATTTTTGATCCACAAGTAATTCCCAACTAAGGTAACCATCAGGTCATATTTACCTTCAAGCGATGGCATGTTGAAATTTACCTTAGGAAAACATCATCTCGTTCTCGCCTTGGTCGTGGAGGATCACGTCGCATACCTTGCGGATTGAGCGTGGCCGTTGATGGATTACGATCATTATCGTAATGGATGGGGTTGACCTCCTCCGCATCGATGGTGTCATCATATTCGTGCTCTTCGCTCTGTTCTTCTAAATCTGTTGAGGGCCTCACTGTGGGCTGAATTGTTGCTTACGACGGGGAGGTGGATTGGAAGCACGGATGCGGTACCAAAAGTATCAAGTCTAGCCAAAATAGTAGCAAGAGTAGTGTTAGCAATCCCTTGTGCGGCCTCGATGGATCTGAGACGGTCTTCTTGCATTGACATACGCTCATTAGTGAGCCGTACATCCTCGCTAAGACCATCGGTGGCTTCCCCGTCATCTTTTGGAAGTGAGCAATGATGCCCTTGGTTCGTGGAGAGTGATGAAGTGAACTCGTCACCGATATGGTTAGTTGATGACAAGGAAACAAAAACCACAAGTATAATGTTCCTATCGACTGCTAGGTGGCAAGTCTCTCAAGCGCTCAAGCCTATGACCCAAGTTCTTACAAGTTCTTACAATGCAGCGGGCGTTGTCGGCCGTTAGCGTTGTCAAGGTTCTCGAAGTTTGTGTAGAGCGATTGCCAAGGGATCGAGCGCTGTGCGGGTAGAAAGTGGAGCTTGGACAGGCTTAATTTAGTAGCAAAGGTTAGCAATAATCCAATCGGTGAATGCAAAATTGAAGAATTGTTCAACGTCTAGTCACTGAATTCTTTGACTCGAGGCTAGCAAGGATCGTGACTCAAAATCGTGACTCAAAAGCGTGGTCACACGATCCTTGCTAGCCTCGAGTCGACAACTAGTGACTAGACGTTGAACAATTCTTCAATTTTGCATTCACCGATTGGATTATTGCTAACCTTTGCTACTAAATTAAGCCTGTCCAAGCTCCACTTTCTACCCGCACAGCGCTCGATCCCTTGGCAATCGCTCTACACAAACTTCGAGAACCTTTGACAACGCTAACGCCGACAACGCCGCTGCATTGTAAGAACTTGTAAGAACTTGGGTCATAGGCTTGAGCGCTTGAGAGACTTGCCACCTAGTAGTCGATAGGAACATTATACTTGTGGTTTTTGTTTCCTTGTCATCAACTAACCATGTCGGTGACGAGTTCACTTCATCACTCTCCACGAACCAAGGGCATCATTGCTCACTTCCAAAAGACGACGAGGAAACCACCGATGGTCTTAGCGACGATGTACGGCTCACTAATGAGCGTGTGTCCATGCAAGAAGACCGTCTCAGATCCATCGAGGCCGCACAAGGGATTGCTAACACTACTCTTGCTACTATTTTGGCTAGACTTGATACTTTTGCACTGCTGCATCTGGTGCTTCCAATCCACCTCCCGTCGCCCAAGCAACAATTCAGCTCCACAGGAGGCCCCCAACAGATTTAGAAGAACAGAACGAAGAGCACGAATATGATGACACCATCGATGCGGAGGAGGTCAACCCCATCCATTACGATAATGATCGTAATCCATCAACGGCCACGCTCAATCAGCAAGGTATGCGACGTGATCCTCCACGACCAAGGGAACGAGAACGAGATGATGTTTTCCCTAAGGTAAATTTCAACATGCCACCGCTTGAAGGTAAATATGACCCTGATGGTTACCTTAGTTGGGAATTACTTGTGGATCAAAAATTTGCGTGCCATGATTTCCTGAGAATAGAAGAGTTAGAGCTGCCACAAGTGAGTTCACTGATTTTGCTTCGCTTGGTGGAGAGAACATTGCCGTGCTCATCCAAATAATATACCCACCACTTGGGAAGCCTTGAAATTGCTAATGAGGCATAGATTTGTTCCTTCATACTATGCTAGAGATTTATTGAATAAATTGCAGCGCCTACAAAGAAGGTAAGAATTCGTGGAAGAATATTACCAAGAATTGCAAATTGGCATGTTGCGTTGTGGATTAATTGAGAATGAGGAAGCTTCTATGGCTCGTTTCTTAGGTGGTTTAACTCGAGAAATCCAGGATATTCTAGACTATAAGGATTATAATTCGATGACTCGGTTGTTCCATCTTGCTTGCAAAGCTGAACGTGAAGTGCGTGGTCGCCAATCGAGGGCCAAGACTAACTTTTCTGCAGGTCGAACTACTTCGTGGACACCGCGCACTCTGCTGCCCCTGCCGCCGTACTACCATGCCGACCTCTTCCATCAACGTAACGGCGCCCACCACCGCAAATTCGGCACCACGACCAATGCCGACTAAAAGTGCCACACAAGCTACTACAAATAGTTCGTCGTCGCTTGGTCGCATCAACGGACGCACTAAAGATGTTCAGTGCCATCGCTGCAAGGGTTTCGGACACATGATGAAGGAGTGTCCAACAAGCGCAGTGCTAATAATCCGTGAAGACGGCGAGTATGACTCGGCAAGTGATCTTGATGACGAAACATATGCTTTGCTCGCTGAACATGAAGACGGCGATCCAAATGCCGAGCACGACGAGGTGCACGTGAGCGCTGGTGATGCTGACCAATATTTGAGTATTATTGCACAACGTGTGCTTAGTGCTCAGATTGCTCGCGCCGATCCAAATCAACGCCACAACTTGTTTTACACAAAAGGCGCCATCAAGGAGCGATCCATTCGAATAATCATTGATGGTGGAGTTGCAATAATCTAGCCAAAGATGGACATGGTGGAGAAGCTAGCACTCTCCACTAGACCACACCCTCAGCCCTACCACATTCAATGGTTCAACAACAGCGGCAAACTCAAGGTAACTCGCATGGTAAGAGTACATTTCGCTTTAGGTTCCTATCATGATTATGTTGATTGCGATGTCGTACCTATGCAAGCATGTTCTATGTTATTAGGTAGACCGTGGCAATATGATAAGGATTGCTTACATCATGGTAGAACAAATCAATACTCTTTTGTGCATAAAGAAAAGAAAATTGTGCTACACCCAATGTCGCCTGATGCCATTGTAAAGGATGAAATCGCTAGATCTAGCAAAGAGAAAACTCGAGAGAATTCTAAGAGTGAAAATCAGATTGTCACCAAAGGACTTGAACATCTACGTGCTGTTTTTAATGCTTTACGCGATGCACGCTTATTTGGTAACCTTGAGAAGTGCACCTTTTGCACGGACCGAGTATCTTTTCTTGGCTATGTTGTTACTCCACAGGGAATTGAAGTTGACCAAGCCAAAGTTGAAGCAATACAGAGTTGGCCGACTCCTAACACGGTCACACAGGTGCGAAGTTTTCTAGGACTTGCTGGATTCTATCGTCGTTTTGTGAAGGACTTCAGCACCATCGCTGCACCCATGAATGAGCTCACCAAGAAGGGTGTACCTTTTGCTTGGGGCAAGCCGCAGGAAGATGCCTTCAACATTCTGAAAGCTAAGTTAACCCATGCACCCTTACTCCAAATTTTCCAGACTTTTCTAAGACTTTTGAACTAGAATGTGATGCTAGTGGAATTGGTTTGGGTGGTGTTCTGTTACAAGAAGGAAAACACATTGCTTATTTTAGTGAGAAATTGAGTGGGCCAAGTTTGAATTATTCTACTTATGATAAGGAGTTATATGCGCTAGTTCGAACTTTAGAAACATGGCAACATTATTTATGGCCCAAGGAATTTGTTATACATTCGGATCATGAATCGTTAAAACATATTAGAAGTCAAGCTAAACTGAACCGTAGACATGCAAAGTGGGTTGAATTCATTGAGTCATTTCCTTATGTCATCAAACACAAACAGGGAAAGGATAATGTCATTGCTGATGCCTTGTCTAGGAGATATACCATGCTCTCACAACTTGACTTCAAAATTTTTGGTTTGGAAACGATTAAAGAGCAATATGTGTATGATGATGATTTTCAAAATGTGTTGCTCAATTGTAAAGAGGGAAAAACTTGGAACAAATTTGTCCTCAATAATGGGTTTGTGTTTAGAGCAAACAAACTATGTATTCCAGCTAGTTCTGTTCGTTTGTTATTGCTCCAGGAAGCGCATGGAGGAGGATTGATGGGACACTTTGGTGTGAAAAGGACGGAGGACATACTCGCTACCCATTTCTTTTGGCCCAGAATGAGACGAGACGTGGAACGTTTCATCGCTCGCTGTTCTACATGTCAACAAGCTAAGTCACGACTTAATCCCCATGGTTTATACATGCCTCTCGCCTTTTGTTCCTAACGTGCCTTGGGAGGATATTTCTATGGACTTTGTTTTAGGACTCCCTAGAACAAAGAAGGGGAGGGATAGTATCTTTGTCGTTGTGGATAGATTTTCTAAAATGGCACACTTCATACCTTGTCACAAAAGCGATGACGCTACCAACATTGCTGACTTATTCTTTCATGAAATTGTTCGCTTACATGGTGTGCCTAACACATTAGTTTCAGATCGTGACACTAAATTCTTAAGCCACTTTTGGAGAACTTTGTGGGGTAAATTGGGGACTAAACTTTTATTTTCTACTACTTGTAATCCCCAAACTGATGGACAAACTGAGGTCGTTAATCGAACTTTATCTACTATGCTTAGGGCTGTTTTGAAAAAGAACATTAAATTGTGGGAAGAATGTTTGCCTCATATTGAGTTTGCTTATAATCGGTCTATGCATTCTACTACTAAGATGTGCCCTTTTGAGATTGTATATGGATTTGTACCTCATGCTCCAATTGATTTGTTACCTCTACCATATTCGGAGAAATTGAATCTTGATGCTAAACAACGTGCTGATTTGATTATGAAAATGCATGAGACAACTAAAGAAAACATAGAACGCATGAATGCTAAATATAAACTTGCTGGTAGTAAGGGAAGGAAACATGTAACTTTTGAACCAGGAGATTTAGTTTGGTTGCATTTGCGAAAAGATCGATTCCCAGAATTAAGAAAATCTAAGTTGATGCCGCGAGCTGATGGTCCTTTCAAAGTATTGGCAAAGATTAATGATAATGCATACAAGCTTGAATTGCCTGCAGATTTTGGGGTTAGTCCCACATTCAACATTGCCGATTTGAAACCATACTTGGGAGAGGATGATGAACTTGAGTCGAGGACGACTCAAATGCAAGAAGGGGAGGATGATGAGGACATCACTACCATGGATACGGCCATACTTACAAACCCAATGGAAACCAACAATGTCATACAAGGGCCAATTACTCGAGCTCGGGCACGACAATTCAATTACCAGGTGAATGCGTTCCTCGGGTTGCATACAGATAATTTTATGAATGGAATGCTATTTAATTCTCGTGATGATTTTATTGTCCTTAGGAACCAAGGAGAAGGACTCCCAAACGTCAAGCATGAAGCCAATTCTCCCGGTGCACAAGTTATACTCGGATTCGGCCTCCGGGACAGCACCAACTTAAAATGACCATAACTTTTGATCCACAAGGGTGATTGGGGTCTATGAGTACTGGTTTGAAAGGTTTCGACGTCCTCTTTCCAACGGATCCGACCCCATCCCTAAATTCCGTCCGAGTCGACGGGAATCTGCAAAACAATTGGCGTCACTTTTCCAAATCGAGAAGACGTGGGCTTTGGGCCTTGTAATAGAGTTGTAGTTGGTATCCTACTGCTTTGGACGTGTTTCCCACGCCCCTACCTCTTATAAATAGCCAGACATCGGCTCCTTAGGGTTTTGGGTTTTATTTGATTAGTTTAGCCAAGTGCAAACTTGATCCTGCGAGTTGTGCTGGACAGCCACCTTGTCAAGATCGTCAATAAGACTCCACTTTGTTTCGCTTCCAGTTTTATCCGCAATTTCAGATTGCTTATCCTATTGTTCTTGCTTGTTCTTCGGTTGCTTGCAGGAATTGAACTTCGTGTTCAGGTTGATCGTGCCCACGGCAAGATCAATAACCCGCTGGAGTTGGTTTAGCGATTGCTAAGGCGCATCGTCGTCGTACGGTGTAGTCGGATCGTCAAAGTCGACTCTAACAAATCGATCGTGTGTTTCTCATCGAAAGATCGGGACACCCATAGTGCCATCACGGCGCCATCACTGGTGCCCGCAGCCGTCGGCTCCTCCTCAGTTGCCTCCTCCGCCCCTAGCTTTGTTGGGGCATCAGCCAGGTGTCAGGGCTCCCACTGTCCCGGCGCCCCCCGAAGTGTACGCCTTGCCGACCGCCGAATCAGCCGGGCATCCAGAGGTGGTTTCAGGTACTTTGCTTGTGGATTCAGTTGATGCCTTTGTTCTGTTTGATTCCGGAGCATCCTACTCCTTTGTGTCGTCTGAGTTTGCTAGTAGAGCTAAGTTGGGAGTTCAGCGGATTTCTGAGTCTGTGATAGTCAGTTCTCCTGGGGGTTTGATTGCTAGTTCTTTGGTTTGCCCGGGTTGCACCATTGCCATTGATGACGAGGTTTTCTTTGCCAATCTTATGGTGATCCAGTTGGCTCCTTTTGATGTCATTTTGGGCATGGACTGGCTGCATCAGTATTGTGCCAAGATCTGTTGTTTCTAGAAGACGGTTGCCTTGCAGGCCCTGTCAGGGGTAGAGTTGACCTTTCAGGGTGGTATACCCTCTAGTTCCGTCTTTGCTTTGGCTAGTCTGTTTTCTGGTCGCCGTTTGAGGCAGTTGGGTTTCCTCATGGCTATGTCAGAAAAGCCATCTTCTTCAGTTTCCATTGGGGAGATTCCTGTAGTGAAGGAGTTTGTTGATGTATTCCCTAACGAGTTGTCTGGTTTACCTCCTGTGAGAAATGTGGAGTTTCGTATTGATCTTGTTCCTGGCACTCGACCTATTTCTATCTCTCCATACCGCTTGGCTCGTCCTTTTCAAGACGAGTTGAAAAAGCAGTTGGAGGATCTGTTGGCCAAGGGTTTTATTCGGCGCAGTGTGTCACCATGGGGAGCGCCCGTCCTCTTCGTTTCGAAGAAGGATGGAAGTTGGCGTATGTGCATTGATTATCGTGCTCTTAATCAAGTGACAGTCAAGAACAAATATCCTTTGCCTCGCATTGAGGATCTGTTTGACCAACTGAAGGGAGCAAAGGTGTTCTCCAAGATTGATCTTCAGTCGAGGTACAATCAGATCTGTGTGAGGGAGCAGGACATTGAGAAGACTGCTTTCTCCACTAGGTATGGGCATTATGAATTTAAAGTTATGTCTTTTGGACTAACTAATGCTCCTGCTATTTTATGGAGGCGATGAACAGTATGCTACACAAGTACCTTGATGAGTTTGTGGTAGTGTTCATCGATGACATTCTGGTTTACTCTAAATCATAAGAGGAGCATGAGCGGCACTTGAGGCTTGTGCTGAGTACCTTGAGGGAGAATCAGTTCTTTGCTAAACTGAAAAAGTGCGAGTTTTGGATTTCAGAAGTGGGTTTTCTTGGCCACATCATCAATCTAGAGGGCATATCTATAGATCCTAGCAAAGTCTCAGCGGTTTTGGATTGGAAGAGGCCTTCCAATGTCAAAGAGGTGCGTAGCCTTGATGGGGCCGTGATGGCAATATGGGTGTCCCGATCTTTCGATGAGAAACTCACGATCGATTTGTTAGAGTCGACTTTGACGATCCGACTACACCGTACGACGACGATGCGCCTTAGCAATCGCTAAACCAACTCCAGCGGGTTATTGATCTTGCCGTGGGCACGATCAACCTGAACACGAGGTTCAATTCCTGCAAGCAACCGAAGAACAAGCAAGAACAATAGGATAAGCAATCTGAAATTGCGGATAAAACTGGAAGCGAAACAAAGTGGAGTCTTATTGACGATCTTGACAAGGTGGCTGTCGGCACAACTCGCGGGGATCAAGTTTGCACTTGGCTAAACTAATCAAATAAAACCCAAAACCCTAAGGAGCCGATGTCTGGCTATTTATAAGAGGTAGGGGCGTGGGAAACACGTCCAAAGCAGTAGGATACCAACTACAACTCTATTACAAGGCCCAAAGCCCAAGTCTTCTCGATTTGGAAAAGTGACGCCAATTGTTTTGCAGATTCCCGTTGACTCGGACGGAATTTGGGGATGGGGTCGGATCCGTTGGAAAGAGGACGTCGAAACCTTTCCAACCAGTACTCATAGACCTCAAACACCCTTGTGGATCAAAAGTTATGGTCGTTTGAAGTTGGTGCTGTCCCGGAGGCCGAATCCGAGTTGAACTTGTGCACCGGAAGAATTGGCTTCATGCTTGACGTTTGGGAGTCCTTCTCCTTGGTTCCTAAGGACAATAAAATCATCACAAGGATTAAATAGCATTCCATTCATTAAATTATTTGTATGCAACCCAAGGAACGCATTCACCTGGTAATTGAATTGACGTGCGCGAGCTCCAGTAATTGGCCCTTGTATTACATTGTTGGCTTCAATTGGGTTTGTAGGCATGGCCGTATGCATGGTAGTGATGTCCTCATCAAGCCTCTAATATATTTAGTGTGTTTCTGGGATTATTTAGAATTTTCTGGAATTTATTTGGACTCAAGTTTATTGAAATAATCACTTAAAATAAAGATCGTGCAATTTTGCATAAGCGAAAAATTTAAAATTTTGTTGATAAATAAGATAATGGGTAGACGAGGGTGTTCGCTTTCAAATATTTTCGAAAAACATATTATATAACGTAAATCGTTGATTTTATAAAAATCGGTACAGGTATCTGTTTCACTGAGAGATTTTTAACGAAAAATCTACACGTCAAAAAAATCACGAAACCAACTTCGTTAGGTTCCCAATAGTTCCTAGTATTTTAGAGAAATTTTTCAGATTTTTAGAACCTACCTGTTTTTTTTTCCTTCTCTCGATATGTTTTGGAACGTATATGTGTATATCCTTTGTGCATGAAGTTGAACGTATGCATAAGGCATGTACATACGGTTCGGCCGTGTAGTTAATTATACAAGGCTGGGACGTGGTTTCTCCATTCCTTGCATATGGTTGTTTCTCCATTTTCCATTCCAAGCCATCTCTTGCTCTTCCTCTACGCATCAACTGCCTGCACGATTAATTCTTTCGGCCGTTTTCCATCACTAGCAGTGCAAGTGCTAGCCGGTTCATCTTCTTTGGAACGCCTCCACATGCATGCAATATTGCTCCAGCTGCTCTTCCATTACTTAATGCTAGTAATATGCTCCATGAACGCAACTAGCAAACTGACGTGAATACTCTCCACAAGTGTCCAGTGCAGGCTGCCGTTTCCATTCCTTAGTGCTAGCAACGTTACTTAGTTACTTCATGCGTTGGAGTGAGGTGCAGTTCCAGGCGCATGCATGAAGTAATTCCATTTATTCTGGCCGTTTCATCTCTCTACTCCTTCCCAGCCGATTCTTCCACTTAGTTCCCTCTACCTTTGTACGCCAATATCTCCGGCCTTTGTAGTTGCTTGCCATTTTCCATACGATCCAGTACATCTACCCATTTTATTCCACCGTTCCCGTCGCCACCCCATTCGCAAGTGCGTCACTTCCGGCGTCGCCGTCACCGTTGGTCGTCATCGCCGCCGCCGCCGTCAGTTACCTCGCCGCCAGTGCACTCTCCGATTTCGCGTCTCCTGCGCCGAACGGTATATATGTTAGCCATGTATACATGTATATTTGTTAGTACGTAGGTTGTATAATCTTCTATATGCGAGTAGTGTGGACTATTTGGTTTTGAGCGTTAGCTTTCATCCTTGAGACCCGGGTTCAACGCACCAAATGTGTTTTTTTCATGTGTGTGTGTGTGTATATATATATATATGTGTGTGTGTGTGTGTTGGGTCGAGCGCATGTACATATATATTAGGACTCATGTTATTAGACTGCGTGTGTATATGAAATTAAGTATGTGTTAGACGTGTGTTGTGTGTTCATATATATATATGCATGGTGGGGTGTGAAGGAAATTGGACTCGTCTGTTTCCATTGCTTGACATACGTAGATATAGTGCAGGAGGCAACTAGGATTGGTTGAGTTACATGCCAAGTATAACTAGCAGGAGATAAGTTAAGTAGGGAAACTATCTGCGTGATATGCTCCAGGCCTACGGGTTTCCTTCGGTTGAATAGACATGCACGTTACGTGCATGAGTGACGTGTTTGAATCCAGACAAATGCATGAATATATATATATACTAGGCTGCACCTATGAACACATGTACTTTAGTCGGTAGATGCATATATATACGTGCATATAGATTGGTTGGTTGGTTGTAGATAATACGTAGATATATGGTTGATCAGACACTTTTATACCTGTACATACCAGCAGGGGTACTAGTACTCGACAACGTCTTGGCACCGTTGTGTCACCGCTGCTACCGCCGTCCCCGTAGCCGCCTGCGCGCCATATTCGCCGTTGCCGCCTGCGCGCCATATTCGCCGTTGCCACCAACTGATTCCAGCTGACTGCGTTCGCCGCCGCCGTCGCTGTCTCCGGCCGACTGCACTCGCTGTCTCGCTCTGGTCGTCTGGCCGATCTCTGTTTTTTTTTTCTCACGTAGCAATTGCCTAAACCGAACCTTATGCAACCAACGAGTATATGCATATATGCAGTGAATAGTGCCATGCAACATGTTTTACGTAATTCCATTTTCCCAAATTGCGGATTTTGTTTTTTCGCTACAAATTCGTTTTAAGTCCAAATAGTATGCGACCAATTTTATTAATTAGTGAATATTAATACCTAGCTATGCTAATTTTACCGAAATTTTATAATCAAATCTATATTGTTAATTATTCGCGGAAAGTCCAAACTTACGAATTTTGTAGTTCTTAAACTATACGTCCAAATATTCCAAAATAAAATTTATAAATCTTAGAAAATGCTAAAATAATTATCTAGAAATTTGCATGGGGATTATAAGCAAGTTTGATATGTAGCATTGTTTTCGAATGTGTGTTTATATGTTGTTCCGAGTGTTTATTTGGTTCTTTATTTGCTACGCGTAGACGTCGAGTTGTGTGACGCTGTCGGAAGTGAAGATCAGGACAAAGAACAAGATCCAGACCAAGACTCGCTGCTTGATGAAGGCAAGTTGTGCTTTGACCATATTGCTCCTAATTTTTGAAATATATTTTGATTTAAATTATGCATGCTATGTTGTTAAAATGATTTAAATTAATTTGGGATAAAGTAGCTAATTCACCTAATTGTTAATTCCACCCTTGATGATAATATTTGTATGCCATGTATTCCATTGTCACCTTAAGTTCGGTTAAAATAGTTGGATTATATGATTGTGCCAACACGGGAGGCTAGACCGTGAATAGTTGCTTAGCCATGCTTACGTGAAATGTACCTCAGGGTGACAGTTATGTCGGGGTAACTGTGTGGGGGAGCGTACCGGAGCTACGGCTTGGTACCCTATCCAACGGTATGTCGGTCCTATACTTCATCTCTGCTGAGAGAAGGGATAGTGTATGGCAACCGGAGAGGGTCATAGGTGGAGATTGAGGTTTCCGAAAAGCTTTGTTATGATCACTCATTCGCATACTCTTGTATGGCGATTCACGGCTGACGTGGTGAGTTGATTATATCTTGTGGGAAAAGTGTACAACCTCTGCAGAGTGTGTCAAAACTATTCGAATAGCCGAGTCCACGGTACTGGACAAAGCTCGGGGATTACAGTCAAGGGTTAGATTTTTCAAAATAAAAATGTGGGAATGGGTGGCTGTACGCCAGCAATAATTGCTAAAGTGATTTAGGGCTTTGTGCCAAACTATTTGGAAAAGATATTGATAACTTATTGTATAATATGGTTTTACTGCTTTTGAATCTATTAAGATTATTTAATCAAAGCAAAATGCTGTTTGATGCAAAACAACCACTTAAGCTATTCCTTTGGAATAAGCCAGGCATATAGTATTAGAAGTGCATTTCTGTGCATGACTTGCTGAGTATGTTGTATACTCACCCTTACTTCCAACACAATCATCAGTTGAGGAGAAGACTACAATTTCGAAGAAGGCGAAGTTCCACGAGGAGGCAGTTATCTAGGAGTTGAACCTTGTCAGTTGCCTATGGCATGCTGATGGGGGTCATCGACGTTCTTCATTCCGCTGCTGTTTATTTACTTTTGTTATTATAAGCCCTGCGTGGCAGACTATTTGTAAGTTGGCCTTAAGGTCTTGTAACCAGTTTATTTAATGTTTGAAGTACTTTCTTATTAATTCCATTGTGTATGATTGTGGTACTTCATCCCTGTTATGACTGTGTGTACTAGCGTGATCCTGGACTAGTACAGAATACACAGAGGGTCCGGATTTGCATATTCGGGTCCCGACAGTAGTTTCCTTGGGTAGGCTGGCTACTATCGGCGTTTTGTGCAGGATTTCTCTATCATTGCCAAGCCACTTTCGCAGCTGACTCAGAAGGGGATGAAATTTCAGTGGACTGCAGAGTGTGTGCGCAGTTTCTGCACTTTGAAGGAGAAGTTAGTGACTGCTCCTGTTCTTACTCTTCCCGAGCCTGGGAAGCGCTTCACTGTTTATTCTGATGCCTCTCGTTTGGGACTTGGTTGTGTGCTCATGCAAGAGGGCAAGGTGATTGCTTATGCATCGAGGCAGTTGAAAAAGCATGAGCAGAACTATCCCACTCATGATCTTGAGCTAGCCGCTCTGGTGTTTGCATTGAAGATATGGAGGCACTATCTGTATGGCGAGTCTTGTGATGTCTTCACTGATCACAAGAGCCTCAAGTACATCTTTACTCAGAAAGATTTGAACTTGAGGCATAGGAGGTGGCTGGAATTGATAAAGGATTATTACCTCACTATCCAGTACCATCCGGGCAAGGCGAATGTGGTGGCTGACGCTCTCAGTTGCAATACAATGCCCCCTGTCATTGATTGTCTTGTTGCTGATTTTGAGCGATTGGGAGTCTACTACTGTTTCGTGGGGACCGTGCAAGCTGAAACTCAATTGAATCTTGAGTCAGCGATTCCCGAGTGTGTGCGGGAGGCACAGCAGTATGATCATTTGCTCCAGCAGGTGAGGAAGCGCCTTGAGGATGGCAAGTCTGGAGACTTTACCGTTGATGATGCGGGAGCTTTGAGGTTTCAGGGTCGTCTGTGCATACCTCAGAAATCCCAAGTGAAAGAGGATATTCTGAAGGAGGCTCAACGCACCCCGTACACGGTCCATCCTGGGGAGACCAAGATGTACAGGGATTTGAAAAAGAATTTCTGGTGGAAAAGGATGAGAGTGGATATTGCCAAGTATGTGGCGTCTTGTGGGATTTGTCAGAAGATAAAGGCCGAACACAAGCGCCCTGCTGGAAAAGGATGAGAGTGGATATTGCCAAGTATATTTTACGCTATGGAGTTTAATCGTGTTTTCGGGCCAAATTCGGGAGTTTGGGCCTTTCCGGGGCGAATTGGGCTTTAGGGGCAATCCCACCTGGGCCAAAAGGGGGAGCCTTTGGCCCATGAAGGGGAGTAGGACAGCAAGGGGGGCTTCTTGCGCCAGCCCCATGCCCCCTTGCGCCTCCCCCTAGGAACCCTAGCCGCCCCCCCACATTTCCCCTCCACCCCATTGCCTCCACCTCTCCTAGCCGCCACCTCCCTAGACCCTTGCGCCCCTCCCCTCACCTCTCCACCCCCTCGCTGCCCGAGGAGGCCTTCCCACATCGCCATCCCACGGTCCCATCCAATGGGAAGCCCCGCGACGAGGAGATCCGGCGATTCCGGCATGAGGAGGATGATCGGGGAGCCCGGGAGGAAGGATCTCGGCGTTCCTCGTTCGTCGGGAAGAGGTAAGGCATGGGTGATCTTTGGGGTTGATCTAGGTGCTGCTCTAGAGGTCAATTTCATGTTTTTAGATCAAGTGGTGGTCCTGTCCATGGGTAGATTTGGGAGAAAAATAAAGTTGCCACGTTCTCTGTTTCGGGCAGATTGTGTAGTTGACCTAGGGATTGAGTTTTCGCCAATTTAGATTCGGAATTTGGTCGACCGCCTGTTGAAGACGTTGTAGGTAACTTCAATACCTTTCAGTGGGTATAAAGAACGTCCAATTCCACCCACCCGTTTGAAATTTATGCTCGTTTTACCGAGCGTGTCCAAAACTGTGACGAGATTGGAACAGATCACGGTATTCTGTAGATTAAACCACTTTAGAGTCCGAATCAGTTTTTCCATATACTTACAAAAAGTTAGGAAATTTCCTAAGCTACGCGAGGATGTACTCGTTTAATTGATTCGGAGTATTATAACCCGAGTTATCCCCTTTGGAAGTCTGCTGTCTCGACGGGACAGAACCTCTGTTTTGGGGTTTCGCGAGTAGTTTGCGAAGTCGGGGTAGAAGAGTGTTTGCATATTGTTTTGTTGGCATGATTTTGAGTGTGTGGTGCCTATGTGCAGGTGGTGTGACCCCGGGAGTGCCCTCTACTTCTCGCCAATCCGTCGCCCCTGGTTGAGGCAAGTGTATTGGAATGGGTAGCGGGTTGTAGATTGCTAGCTTTGTTGAGTTGAAATTGAATATATGACATGTTCACATGCCATGCTTTAATGTTTGCCATTGATATGATGAATATGGTTTATTATGTTGTGATGCCATGTGTTAATGTACAAGTTATCTATGATGTTGGCATGTTTGCATACATGGCATGACACATGGGCGGGTCGGTGAGAAAGTCATAACTAGTCCGGTAAGGTCAGTGAGAAAGTTATGACTAGTCCGGGGCACCATTGAGTAAGTCCTACATCGTGATTCCATCCACCGCGGTGAATGGAAGCGAGGAGTAGGCACCCTCCATCTTCGGGATGGAAGGGAAGAGAGGGTGCACACCGACGGGTGTGCACTCAACCATACCGGTATGAGTTTCCAGGAGACATGTGCATCGCATTGCATTGCATATATGATGATGATGATATGTGAAAAAATGATATGTGAGTATGAATAAGATGATAGGCATGATTGAGGTGTTGAAGCCATGTAATTGTTCTTTTGTACCATTGCAATATACTTGTTGAGTGTGGAACTCACGCTTGTGCTTTCTTATTGTTTTAGGTACCATGAGACCGGCATGCGGGGAAGGGAACTAGTCGCACTCCTACACGTAGCTTCACACATTTGTTCCCACAGTTATTCATTTGGAGTCTTGATAATAAATTTAGTGTGATGCATGTTGGTTTATGATCTAGTTTTGCGTTTCAGCCTTATTGTTTGTTTGGCTAATGAAGACTCTAAATCCTTTAAATTTGACTTATACTGCCGTCAAACCACTATTTATTGCTGTTTTGGATGTCTCATATATTGCCATAAATTGCTATGCTATTGTTGTTGCTTCAATTCATGGAAAAACAAAGGAGATGCTGCCAAAATTTTCGGTATTAGCATTTGCTCGTTTGCTGTAATTTACTTGTAATTATGGTATTTAGAGGTTGCTTAGTCTATGTTTGGTAGCATTCGGCATATTAAATGCCGGGGTGTTACAAGATTGATCGTGCCCACGGTAAGATCAATAACCCTCTGGAGTTGGTTTAGCGATTGCTAAGGCGCATCGTCGTTGTACGTTGTAGTCGGATCGTCAAAGTCGTCTCCAACCAAATCGAAGGTTATCATTCTCATCGAAAGATCAGGACACCCAATGTTACATCATAACCCATAGTCCCGCAAGTTGATCTCATCTAGAGTACCTGGCTATAGCAGCTAGCAGCAGCAATATCTTGGCATCAACGGTGGATCGGGAAACTTCGGATTGCTTCCTAGAAGACAACAAATAAGTGAAGTGCCAATGAATTTGTAAGTGCCAGATGTGCTCTTTCTATCTATCCTACATCCAGCGAAATCAGCATCGAAAAAGGCTCTAAGGAACAGACAGGAGGAGGAAGAGTACCAGATACCATCGTCAATGGTAGCTCTAAGGTACCTGAAGATGCGCTTCACCGCCTAGCACTGAGATGCGTGAGGAGAAGCCTGAAATCAAGCACAAAGACATACAGAAAAATGTATGTTTGGTCTCGAGGCTATGAGATACAAAAGGGAGCCAATCATTATCCGAAACTCCTTCTGATCAACTAGTTCACCATCCTCGTCAGGCTCGAGGACAATAGTGGTGGCCATAGGAGTCATGACTGGCATCCCGTTAGACATAACGAAGCATCTCAGGACATCTCGAGTGTACTTGCCTTGATGCAAAAAAAGTACCCTTCTGAGTCAGCTTGATTTAGAAGCCAAGGAAGTAGCTCAACACACTCATCATGCTTGTCTCGAACTCAGTACTCATCACATCTGAGAACTGAGTAATGGGCGAATGCAAGGAATCACCAAAGATGATGTCGTCAACATAGATCTGGTCTAGAAGAAAGTCCGAATTTGAATGTCTAATGAACAGAGTTTTGTCCACTTTACTCATCTCAAAACCATGACTCAAAAGATAGGCCTTAAGTCTCTCATACCAATTGTGGAGCTTGCTTAAGTCCATACAAAGCTTTGAAAAGCTTGAATACATGGTTAGGGTATTTGGGATTCTCAAATCCTAGAGGCTGTCTGACATACACCTCTTCCTCAATGAAACCATTGAGCAATGCACTCTTTACATCCATTTGATCAGACCATGCTCATCACGGACATAACTAACAATGCATACATATGGTCATCACCAAGTATTGCCGCAATTATATCAAATGCATGGCTTCATCGGCCCCCACCTTGGACAGGACCATTAAGTTGGCGACACTTTATGGCATCCTCTACTCCATCTGCTCCATCTTCATCGACCCCCACCTTGGCCATCCTTCTACATCAAGTGGTATTAGAGCTTCAGTTGATCGGTGAGAATATCAGTGCCTTAGGTTAGTTTTTTTATTTCTGTCCTAAATTGAAAACCACTCCACAAAATTCAACCTTTAGTTTCAATCTGTTATTTTAGTGAGTTTTGTTAGGTTTTGATCCATTAGAGTCCATGTTTTAGTTGCTGATCTTTCTTTTCCTTCGCATAGCTTCAATCCATCAATTATGTCCAGTTTGGTATTTCGAGCATAACTTTCACATACGAAGTCAGATTTTTGTGTTCTTGCACTCTATTGAAAGATGAGGATATAAGTTTCAATTCCTTCCACAGTCAACCAATCAAATTCGGTGATCTTCAAACATTAATCTAGGCGACAGTCTGCTGCCCTAGAAAAACATCAGTACACCTACCTTTGGGAACCAATTCATCCTTTGTGAACACTTTGATCCTATTTGAGACTAACTTGTTGATATTTCTTAAGGCTGCTCTACTTGATACATTGCATAATCTTCAGTTATCATATCATATTATCTTGTGACAAAGAGTTAGGGATTCCAAAACTTTGTTCATACTAGTGTTGGCTGAAAGTCACTAAAAGAAAGAAAAGAGAAAGAGCCAAAATGCCAAAAAGAAAAAAAAGGAAAAGAAAAAGAAAATTGTGGCTGCTCGCACTACATTGAGCAAAACCCTAATTTGTGTTCGTTACTTTTTATATTGTGCAATTTATTAATTAGTGAGCAATCTTGTGCCCTTTTTACATTCTCAAAGCAATAAGTTAGCGTCTCTCCACGACTTGTGCAATAGAGCTTTTGGCGCATCACTTATATTTTATAGCTCATTCCTTGATTGCATAAGTGTCATTATCTTTGCGTGTGTGTTGCCTTCAAATTCACTTATATCTTTGAGATCGGCAACTAGGGCTTGTGAATTCTAGTTTGGATCGTTACTTATCATTACAATAACTAGAATTATCAGATTGCATAGGAAATAAATATTGCCTATCCAAGCTCCACATCCAACCTCATACTTTTGTTCGATCCCTTGGCAATCGATTTATCCAAGCTTCGGAGAACTTTTGACCACGCCAATGGCCGGCAACACCTGCTACATGGTAAGAACTTGTAAGAGCTTTGGTCATAGGCTTGAGTGTTGAGAGACTTGCCAACACCTCCTAGTAGTTGATAGGAACATTATAATTGTGATTTTTATTTCCTTTTCTTCTACTAACCATGTCAGGTGATGAGACATCGCTGCACCACTCTCCACGAACAAAAGGCATCATTGCTCACTTTGAGAGGATGACGAGGGAGACCACCGAGGGTCTTAGCGAGGATGTACGACTCACTAACGAGTGTATGTCAATGCAATAGGACCGTCTCAGATCCATCGAAGCCACACAAGGGAATGCTATTTAATCCTTGTGATGATTTTATTGTCCTTAGGAACCAAGGAGAAGGCCTCCCAAAAGTCAAGCATGAAGCCAATTCTTCCGGTGCACAACTTCAACTCGGATTCGGCCATCGGGACAGCACCAACTTAAAAAGACCATAACTTTTGATCCACAAGGGTGTTTCGGATCTATGAGTACTGGTTTGAAAGGTTTCGTCGTCCTCTTTCCAACGGATCCGGCCTCATGTCCAAATTCCTTATGAGTGAATGGGAATCTGCAAAACAAGTTCGGTCATCTTTTCAAATCCAAGTCAAACTAGGAATTGGAGTCCTACTCGGCCATGGTTGTGCTTTGGACACCCCTAGCATGGTTTTGGCCTCCTATTTCTCCTATATATAGCTAGGGAGTCCACCAAAATAACTTGGGTTTTGGTTATTTGATAATTTAGCCTTTTGCTACTATTTTGAGTCTTTTAGACATGCTCAACGGCCGCCTAACAAGCTCCTTGTATCGGAACCCCAACTTTTCAATACTTCATCTATATTTGCAATTTTAGATTGCTTTTGCATTGTTCTTGCTTGTTTTTGATTGCTTACAGGAATTGATCTTCGTGATCAGGTTGATCGTGCCCACGGCAAGGTCAATAATCTGGAGTTGGTTTAGCGATTGCTAAGGCGCATTGTCGTTGTACGTTGTAGTCGGATCGTTAAAGTCGTCTCCACCCAAATCGAAGGTTATCATTCTCATTGAAAGATCGGGACACCCAATGTTACATCACCATTTGAAAAAGCTTGATGCCCTTGGATGCCACAAATGAGAGCACGATTCTAATAGCTTATAGTCTAGCTATAGGGGCAAATGTTTCCTCAGAATCAAGACCCTCGACTTGAGAAAAACCCTGAGCAACTAGCCTAGCTTTATTCCTGGTGTCAACCTGTAACACCCCGGCATCTAGTATGACATGGATGTCACCAAACATAGAATAAATAGCAACTAAATACCACAATTAAGATTAAATTACAGCAAGGGCGTAAATGCATTAACCAAAAATTTCAGCAGCATCTCCTTTGTTTTTCCATGATTTGAAACCACAGCAATATTATCATAAGATATAACATAATGAAAGAAATAAAACATCAATTACGCGAGATATAGCAACAATTTAAGTCCAGAATAATGAATTCAACCACTTTATGAGTTAAAACAAAGTAAATGATATAACCAAGCACACATTTAAGACAAACTCCAAGAACAGCGCCATAAACTTATTATCACAACTACGGAAGGTAAAATGTAGTTGTCTAAATGAATGACGCTATGTGAAGGTGTGTCGCTAAGCCCCTTTCCTGCATGACGGTTTCATGGTACCTAAAAACATCATAAAACACAAGTGTGAGTTCATCACTCAACAAGTATATTGCAATGGAACAAGACAACAATTTCCAATACCATCAACATTAAATCTCATATTCCACATCATAAGCATCTCATATTCACATTGTACACATCTCATTAACATCAACATATATGCAATGCAATGCACATGTCTCCTTGAAGCACATACCGGTATTGCCGAGTGCACACCCATCGGCGTGCACCCTCTTTCGCCTTCCATCCCGTAGATGGAGGGTGCCTGTCGACGATCGATTTCGCCGGCAATGAGATTTGTGATTCTAGGGGATTCGTGCGGGATCAGAGCTAGATAACACAGGATGCGAGGGCGATCTCTTTTAGACAGGTTCGGGCTCTCACGGAGGAGATAATACCCTAGTCCTCTGTTCTTGGATATATGGGCGTGATCTCTTTCTTCTCCCCCCTTTTAGGGTTGTCCCCCCCTTATATACTAGGGGAAGGATACGCCACAAAATGGGCGCCACCTGGCCCTAAACATGGTGTCTTCATGAGTATGTACTTTGTCTCTATCGACTGGGCCCCACTACGTCCAGGGGATGTGGTCATGCCTTTCCCGACCCACGCCTGCCACTCCGCCAGGTTCTGGTGCCTGCAGGCTCTGCCGATGCCAGGTCGCAGGCTTTGCTTTTGACGGGTTATGCGGGCGCACGAAGCTTCGCCGGGGGGTCAGCCAGCTGCCTTGGGGAAGAAGTCGGGCCATGCTATGGGCTTCTCGGGGCGCTTCTAGGCTCTGGGCCTACTGCACCAACGTCGGCCCAATCGGGTGTAGGCTCCACTTGCGGGACCCCCATCTCAGGCATCCCACAGCAGCCCCCAAGTGCTTTAGTATCGGATTTCCCCCTCCTGTCCTGTCATAAAGGCTTTGTGGGAAAAAAGATCGTAAAGGACTTGTTAATTAAAACCATCGTGGTTGGTTGGCTCGGGCCCGAGTGGTGCCCGCACTCATTTACGATGTGCGGCAGTTGGCTCGTAGAGCTCAATTGACCCTCATGGGGCATACCTAGAATAGGCCGACTCGTGGCCTAGTGGCTCGTAGCCGAGTGGTACCCGCACCCGTTTACGGTGTGCGGCGATCGACTTGTAAAGCTCAATCGACCCTCATGGGGCATACCTAGAATAGGCCGACTCGTGGCCTAGTGGCTCGTAGCCGAGTGGTACCCGCACCCGTTTACGGTGTGCGGCGATCGACTTGTAAAGCTCAATCGACCCTCATGGGGCATACCTGAAATAGGTCGGCTCGTGGCCGAGTGATACCCGCACCTGTTTACGGTGTGCGGCGATCGACTTGTAAAGCTCAATCCATCCTCATGGGGCATACCATAGTTGGTTGGCTCGTGGCCGAGTGGCTCATGGCCTAGTGGCTCGTGGCCGAGTGGTACCCGCACCCGTTTACGGTGTGCGGCGATCGACTTGTAAAGCTCAATCGACCCTCATGGGGCGTACCATAGTTGGTTGGCTCGTGGCCGAGCGGTACCCGCACCCGTTTACGGTGTGCGGCAACTGGCTGGTTGAGCTCAATTGACCCTCATGGGGCATACCTTGGTCATTCAGAGTAATGCCCGTGCCCGCTTACGGTGCACAGCTTCAGACTCTCATGGAGCGCATTCTCAAGACCGTGTTGGTAAAAATCCTCCCACGGTACCCAATCACGCTAAGCAGCAGTGACCAGCAATTGACCCCAAATTATGGGGCGTACCGCTGGAGGATGTTCGGAAAGTGCCCGGCCCCAAGCTTCCGTGGCGGCCGGCGTTGTGGCCCATCATGGGGCGCACTTTATCCCAAACCTTGAACCAGACTTGACACCTGGTCGCGTCTTGCACGACGCAGCTTTCGGCCCAACGTGGGGCGTGCCCTAGATCTGGCCCAGAATTTAGCAGGGAGGCCGTTGCTTTTTCCCGCCGTAAGGCGAAAATTGAGACTCATTTCTTATAAATGAGGAAACCCTTGTTGGGGTAAAGACATCTTGGCCCCTCCCCCACTACGGCTGAGAAATCTTCGAATCTCCTTTGGCGATCTTGGCGACCTAGGGTTTCTGGTTTCGCGCCCAAGACTCTCGGCGGTTCCTCCCACAGGGTCTTCTTCTTCGAGATGTCTTCTTCTTCCTCCTCTTCTTCGTCGTCGTCGGAGGATGGCGCTGGTCCGGCGAGCATGGGGTGGGAGACCTCCATTACTACGGAGTCCCGCCTGGAGGAGCTGGTCGCGGCCGGCGTTATTCCTCCGCTGGAGTTGATCTCCGCCTGTCCCGCCGCAGGTGAACCTTACCCCCTACCCCTGGATAATGAGATCGTGGTCTTCGAGTCCTTCTTTTGGCGGGGGTTTAGCGTTCCTGGGAGCGCCTTTTTCCGAGGGCTCCTTCACTTTTACGAGATCGAGCTGATCAATTTGAATCCCAACTCCATTCTTCACATTGCTCTCTTCGTTCAACTTTGCGAGGCGTATCGTGGGATACGTCCTCATTTTGACTTGTTCCGCTCCCTCTTCTTGCTCAAGCCTCATCCGAACCGGGCTGCTCCCAGCGTTATTGGGGGCGCCGGACTTCAGCTGCGAGAGGGCTTGAAGAAACATTACTTCGCCATCCCCCTCAAGACTTCCCTCAAAGGTTGGAGGCGGGAGTGGTTCTATTGTGCGAATGTTGATCCTTTTCTCGCCCCTTTCACTGGCCACGCCCCTAAAGCTTCTCGATGCTGGAGTGATGCCCCAGATGGCGGCGGGTTGAACCAAGTCGCCGAGCTTCTGGCGTTGATTAATGATCTGAAAAGTCAAGGGCTGTCTGGCCCCGGGATCGCGATCAGCTTTGTCAAGCGCCGGGTGCAACCCTTAAAGGAGAGAATCCACTTGGGGTTCCAGTACAGCGGGACTCGGGATCCCACCCGGGAGACGAGCGCGTCCCTTTCGAGAGATGCGTTGGCGGCGCGGGTGGTTGACTTCTTTGCGCCTGGCACCGAGATCACCAATAGGGGCTGCCCTCACAAGTTTTCGGCGGCGAGCCCTCCCCCTCCTGTGAGTGTCCCACTCTCTCGAGAAGTTGTCCCATGATTTTTGCCTGATTTGTGATTCTGACAACGTGCAATCGTTCATCTTTCAGGAGCGTGAGTCCTTCTTTTCTGACGCTCCGGTCGTCGGCCTCTCTCGGCTGAGGAATGTTCAGGCCAAGCGAACGGCTGACATTTCGGCCGATGAGCTGCACCGGCAATCGGTGGAGGAGGCTGCTGATCCCTCGCCGGCCGGGCCTTCGACCTCCAGTGTCCCCGGGTCACAAGGTGCAGAGCCGCAGCCCTCTAACTCAGGGGCAGCCCCGACTGCTGGTGCCGGGTCGGGCTCCTCTCCGAGCGGTGCTGGGACTCGGATGAGGCCTGGGATGAAGTTTAAAAAATCTAGGAGGTATTCTTTCGGGCAATCCTTGTCTTTTTGTTCTTACCTGCGCTGAGATGTTTACTTTTTGTCAACTCAGGACTCCTACTATGGATGTCCTAGTGGAGGGGTCTCCTGAAAAGGATCCCCCCTCGCCGGCTTCTCCAAGGGGGACCCCCCCTCGCCGGCTAGGTCCCCGTCTCCTTCGGCGGCTGGGGCGCCGCCTCCTCCTGCTGCCGGGTCAACCGCCGAGCCATCGAGTGATCCAGCGGCCGACGAGCTTGATCCGGCTTCGACTCCCGAAGCGGAGGAGGTCCATCGAGAGTCACCGCCGCTTGGCCCTCTCCCGAAGCCCCCGAATCGGACCGTGTGGTGTGAGGGGGGTTCCGACTGGAAAGGGATGGAGGAGGACGAGGAAGCAGAGATAGCGGCTCGGACGGAGCTTTACGAGCTCACCATCAGGTGTAGCAAGCTTGTCAGGGTAAGTATTCTATATTTCTTTAGTCTGCTAACATGACGAAATGCTGGCCCCCACCTGAGACTCTGCCATGTTGCCTAGGACATGGGAGAGCGCTCGGAGCAGAGGTCGCAGTTTTTTCGTAAGGTGCTCCCCAAGCTCAAGGAGCACCAAAAGTATCAAGACAAGATCAACGAGATCGGCGACGAAAGGTGGAGAGAGGTCCATGGGCTGGAGGCCCAGTGTATGACACTCCGAGAGGCAAAAGCGGAGCTTGAGCATACGCTCGAAGGTAAGATTCTCCCCTGGGTTTGGTATGGACACTTTCTTAAATAGCTGGGAAGAATGACGGCGACCTCGTGTTTCAGAACACGACTCAACCATCGCTGAGTTGAGGGCACGACAGAGGCTTCAGAAAGTTCTAGTCTCGAAACTCGAGCTGGCTTGGAGAAGACACAGCGAGAGTTGGAGGGTAAGCTTCTTTGACTTGAATTGAACGTACTTGTCGCTGGGTGTGTTTTCTGACGGCAGCTTGGCTCTGGTGCAGAATGCAAGGAGAAGATAACCGCTGCCGAACGAAGCCGCACCGAGCTCCGCGTGGCATGCGAGCTAGTTCTGCACCTTCTGCGTATCGAAGGAGCCGAACCAAGCCAGGGAGACGACACCGTTCCGCTTCTCTCGGGTGGAGCCGACAGGATCAAGGCTTATGCAAAGGAGTTGGCGACCATGAGTGCGAACCAGGTGTTGGCGGTGGTCAAATCTCACTATCCGAGAGTTGACCTTGAAGCTGTTAAAGAGGGTTTCGCTTGCGACGAAGACAAGGCCAACGCGCTGCTCGAAGAGGTTTCCAGTACATCGCAGTCCTTATTGGAGAACCTTGAATTCTGAGTTTGATGTACCTATTCATGTCGAACGCTGACCTTTGTCTGAGGCGTTGTTCGAAGTTTTCATGTGACTAGCCTCATTTGCACTTTGTTGGGTTGAATAGCGTTTGTCGTCCTTCTGATTGAGCGGTTCAGCCCTCGAGCATCGGGACTTTGAGTAGCACTCGGGATAGCGCTTGTCGCCCTTCTGGCCGAGTGGTCCAGCCCTCGAGCGTCGGGACTCACGTTGTGGCTTCTTGGCTGAGTGGTTCAGAACCCAAGCTTATGTCGCTGCCTTCTGCTTAATTGGGCCAACTTAGCGGGAAGGGCATATTGATTTGAACTGCGCGTGACACGTGTCTGGCGATATATCCCTTTGCTCTGTTCAGATTACGTCGGAACTGCGCCTGTCACATGTTGATCTTCTTTGTGTTTCGAGGATATTGGTAACGTCGTAGTGTCGCTTCGTCTTCTGTGTCTTTAAATGGTGTCGTCTCGACTCTGGGGCCGTGTATGGCCGATAAATGGGATGTCACCGCTCTTGAGCGATCGCCCCTT
Organism: Rhipidocladum racemiflorum; assembly: GCA_036346355.1. Lineage (NCBI taxonomy): Eukaryota > Viridiplantae > Streptophyta > Magnoliopsida > Poales > Poaceae > Rhipidocladum > Rhipidocladum racemiflorum. The sequence goes on along the minus strand of CM070577.1, from coordinate 51,423,034 downwards.
TTTTCGAGTCTTCTTCCCCTTCTTCCTCCCAGCTTTCCTCCATGTCTAATATGAGGAGATTCGTTGGCCCCTATGCGGTGTTTTTTCGCCAGCGGTGCTTCGGACTGCTCTTCAGCTGGGAGGAAGCAGAGTTCTGGGAGGAGCACGACTTTGCCGTCCTGGAGGCGGAGGAGGAGGACGGGGCTGCCAGGGAAGCCGCCGCCGTGGCCGCCTTGCTCGAGGTGGCGCCGGGGCTCTTTGAGGTGTCCGAGATTATCACCGAGATGGTCGGGCGCGAACGCCGCGACAACCTAGCCGTCACGGCTCTCGTCCGCCTTATACCGCCCCTTTGGGTGGTTAGGACGAGATCCTGGCGGCTCTGGGTCGCACGCGTCGTGTCTGACCTCGGCGATCCCGCCTCCGACCCTCCAGCAGCAGCGCCCGCAGCAGCAGTAATACCGGCAGCAGCATCAGCAGCAGCAGCTCCAGCGTCTCCCCCTCTTTTTTTTGTGAGAGAAAATGAAAAAAGAAGATCAGCAATGTAAATTACTGTTATTATGGAATATAAATCGGCGCCCTTTTACTCTTCTGAGTTTGATCGTTTTTCTTTGAGTAGTTTACACTAGTCGACAGCCCCAGCCCCCGCAGCGAGGTGTTGGAGGGCCGAATTTTTAACAACTACAGTCTAGTGACCCCGATCTCTGTTCAGTAAAATTCCTGAACTATCGATCGTTATTCTCGAGTGGTTAGTACCTACTTCTAGCTTAGTCTTTTCTAACTCGTGCGCTGGTGCAGACGTTCGGACGTTGCCGCTTGAAGCAATCTCATCGCGGACGTGCATTTTCGCATATTCTGCATCGGCACGGCTCGGATCAGACGATACGCTAGTAGGGTGGTAACCACTCGGGATTGGACGGGTCACTTTAGTCAAACTGATCAAAGAACCAGATAGTCGGGAGCTTTATTTAATGCAGGGGAGCAAGATACATAACTTATGCGTAGAAGCGACGTAGCTGTTCGGCGTTCCAAGTATTCGCCAAAACCGCGCCATCTTCGCGCCTGAGTCGATAGGCACCCGGTCGAACCGTCTCCTCTACAATGTACGGACCTTCCCAAATTGGAGAGAGCTTGTGCTCACTTTTCTGGTTCCTTCTGAGGACCAGGTCTCCTTTTGAAAAGGCTCTACTTCTGACATTGCGAGAATGGTAGCGCCGAAGTCCCTGGAGGTACTTGGCCCACTGGATGGCTGCAACATTTCGAGCCTCCTCGAGTTGATCAAGCTCTTCCATTCGGCTTTCCTCGGACTCGGCTTCCTTGTAATTCCGAACCCTCGTGGATTCGAATTGTAGTTCGGTTGGCAGAACCGCCTCTGCACCATAAACTAGGAAAAAGGGAGTCTGCCCAGTTGCCCGGCTGGGAGTGGTTCTGAGTCCCCAGAGGACTGATGGTAACTCTCTCACCCATCGGGCAGCGTATGGTTTGAGGCGATCGAAAATCCTGGCCTTAAGGCCCTGAAGGACCAAGCCATTAGCCCGCTCCACCTGCCCATTGCTTCATAGATGAGCTACCGAGGCGAAGCAAATCTTGATTCCGACGCCCTCGCACCACTCTTGAAATTCTTCGCTCCTGAATTGGGTACCGTTGTCTGTAATGATCCGGTTGGGAACTCCAAATCTGACCACGATATCCTGGAAGAACTCCTTGGCCTTGACCGCAGTGATCGTGGCGACTGGTTTAGCTTTTATCCACTTGGTGAACTTGTCAATGGCCACGAAAAGGTAAGCGAAACCGCCTTGTGCCTTCTTAAGCGGGCCGACCAAGTCGAGCCCCCAGACCGCAAAGGGCCAAGAGATGGGGATAGTTTGCAGCTCCTGTGCTGGCAAGTGTGTCTGCCTTGCATAGAACTGGTAGCCTTCGCAAGCTCGAACGATCTCCTTTGCATCCGTCACCCCCGTAGGCCAAAAGAAGCCCTAGCGGTAGGCTTTCCCAACCAAAGCGCTTGACGCCGCGTGATGGCCGCACATCCCCGAGTGGATTTCATTGAGCAGGTCTCTTCCCACTTGTTCCGAAATGCACCGCCTGAGGACACCGGAGGTGCTCTTCCGAAAAAGCTCTTCCCCAATCACCACATAGGATTTGGCTTGTCGGGAAATGCGTTCGGCCAGAGTGGTTGCCTTTGGAAGTTTGTCCTTCAGGAGATAATCTAGATATGGAGCCGTCCAGTCAGGGTTGATGACCAGGATTTCAGTCTCAGGATCCTCACTTGGCTCTCGTTGTTTAGCAACTGTTGGCTCGTAAATATCCTGGACGAAGATACCACTCGGAACCTCTGCCCGAGTGGCTCCCATCTTAGCCAACTCGTCGGCTGCTTCGTTATTGCGGCGCAGGACATGGACCAGCTCCAGACCGTCAAATTTGCCTTCCAATTCTCAGACCTGCTGACAATATGCCGTCATAGTCTGGTCGACGCACGACCAGTCCTTCTGTACTTGGCTCACCACCAACTAGGAGTCACCGCGAACCGCCAGTCGTCGGATTCCGAGCGATGTGGCGATGCGAAGCCCGTGGATGAGTGCCTCGTACTCTGCGGCATTATTCGAGGCCGGGAAGTGAATCCGAAGGACATACTTCAACCTATCGCCTCTCGGCGAGACGAGGAGAATTCCCGCCCCGGCCCCGCTGAGCATGAGAGATCCATCGAAGTGCATGGTCCAATACTCCAGCTCTTCTTCCATGCGGGGAGCTTGGGATTCAGTCCACTCGGCCGTAAAGTCGGCCAAAGCCTGGGACTTGACGGCGGTGCACGGCTTGAACGAGATGTCGAAAGCTCCAAGTTCGGCCGCCCACTTTGAGATTCTCCCAGTAGCTTCTCGATTATGGAGGACCTCTCCCACGGGGAAAGAAGTCACTACTGAAATCGAGTGTCCTTGGAAATAATGCTTCAGCTTCCGCGACGAGATCAAAATTGCGTACAGTAGCTTCTGAACTTGAGGATTTCGCGCCTTGGATTCGCCCAGTACTTCACTGACAAAGTAAACCGGGCGTTGTACGCCGTAGCGGTGTCCTGACTCTTCCCGCTCCACAACTATCGCGGCACTGACTACATGAGTTGTTGCCGCTATGTAAAGCAGGAGAAGTTCACCTGGCACCGGCGAGACTAGGATTGGAGGGGTGGAGAGGAACACCTTGAGTTCTTCGAAGGCTTGCCATGCCTCAGCTGTCCACTCAAAGTGGTCCTGCTTCTTGAGGAGCTTGAAGAAAGGCATCCCCCGGATCCCCAACCGGGAGATAAACCTGTCAAGCGCTACCATGCAGCCTGTAAGCTTTTGGACATCTTTCTGGCTGGTAGGTGGCGTCATCCTCATGATGGCCGCTATCTTCTCTGGATTCGGCTCGATCCCGCGATGAGAGACGATGAATCCGAGTAGTTTCCCGGAAGAAACTCCGAAAACACACTTCTCGGGGTTCAACCTCATCCGAAATGCCCTTAGACTTTCAAACGTCTCGGCCAGATCGGAGGTGAGACTGTCTTTGGCTTGTGTTTTAACCACTATATCATCCACATATGCCTCCACGTTGCGCCCGAGCTGATGGTGAAAGCACCACTGTATCGCGCGCTGATAAGTTGCGCCAGCGTTTTTCAGCACAAACGGCATCGCGACATAGCAATATGCTCCAAATTGAGTGATAAACGAAGTCTTCTCGCGATCCTCCTCTCGAAGCCGGATTTGGTGATAGCCTGAGTAGGCGTCCAGGAAACTGAGGAGTTGACATCCAGCAGTGGAGTCCACCACTTGATCGATGCGGGGTAGGCCAAAGGGATCTTTTGGGCAAGCCTTGTTGAGGTTGGTATAGTCAACACACATGCGCCAACTTTTATTCTTCTTTTGAACGCGTACAGGGTTTGCCAACCAGTCGGGATGATACACTTCTTTGATAAAACTTGCGGCCAACAGTTTTGTGATCTCCTCCCTGATGGCTTCTCGGCGGTCTTGAGCGAATCGTCGCAACCTTTGCTTGACCGGCCTGGCCGATTCCCTTACATTCAGCGCATGCTCGATCACCTCCCTGGGGACTCCGGGCATGTCTGACGGCTTCCAGGCGAAGACGTCTTGGTTTGCCCGCAGAAAGGTGACGAGCGCATCCTCCTATTTCTCTCCGAGCCTTTCCCGATCAAGGCCGCTCGAGTCGAACCGGACGGGTCGAGGATAATTCTCTTGGTACCTTCTTCGGGACCAATTCCAGGGTTCGGCGCTTTGCGGGTAGGGACGCTACCTTCCGGCTTGCTGGAATCCGCCTCTTGCCAAATCGTGTCCCGACCCGCTCGCGCCTCCAGCGCCTCGGCCATCTCGCAGTTCTCCCTGTCATAAGAAAAAGACTGCTTGATATCACCGCGTAGAGCGATAATACCACTCGGGCCTGGCATTTTCAGCGTTAGGTACGCATAGTGGGGCACTGCCATGAACTTGGCTAGCGCTGGTCTCCCCAAGATGGCATGATACGCTATCGCGAAATCAGCCACCTCGAAGCCAAGGTTCTCTGTCCGGTAATTTTCTCTTGTACCGAAAGTGACCGGCAGAGATATTTGTCCGAGTGGTATCGCCGACGTTCCGGGTATAACGCCGTGAAAGGGCGATGACCCTCGCTTAAGCTCCGACCGTGGAATTCCCATGTCATCGAGAGTTTTTACAAAGAGGACATTGAGCCCACTTCCACCATCAATCAATACCCTCTTGAGCTTGATGCCGTGGATAACCGGCGCCAAGACAAGCGGATATCTACCGGGGAATCGGACTCGATCCGGGTGATCCGAGCGGTCGTAAGTTATCGTGACCTCGGACCACCGTACATACTGGGGGTTCTCCGGCTCTATTGCGTTGATATCTCGGGCGGTAAGCTTTTGCTTCCGCTTGGACTCATACGCAGTCGAACCCCCGAATATGTAATTAAGCTCGAGATCGACCTCCTGATAGTCTTCCTCAGCTTCGGGGGGAGGCGGCTTGGCAGCATGTCCACTCGGACCTTGTCCAGCCTGCTTCTTGCTCTCCCGAGCAAATCTCTTCAAAGTGAAGCAGTACTTGGCGGCATGTCTCCCCTTCGGATGGAAGGAGCAAAGCGAGTTCATCACCTTGTCATACCCATCCTCTTTGAGGGGACGAGGGTGGGCATGTTCTGCGACTGCCACTAGCTCTTCACCTTTACGCTTCTTTTCCTTCCGTCTGGAGGGCTCGGCCTAATCCTTTCCCTCGTCGTGCCGTTCCGCCAAGGCCTCGGAGGCGGAAGCGTAGCGATCCACAAGGGCGAACAGCTCACGAACCGACGTTGGTGGCTTCCGAGACATCTTCTTGATGAGATCAGGGTCGCTGACCCCCTTCTGGAAGGCAGCTATCACGACCGCATCCGTGACATCTCGAACAGTGCTTTTACGATGCATGAAGCGCTTGACAAACTCCCGCAGGGACTCATTCCTCTTTTGGTGCAGCTGATACAAGTCCCAGGGGGTGCCGGGACGCTCGTAAGTGCCTTGGAAGTTTGAAATAAACTGCTCACACAGATCTCCCCAGGAATCTATAGAGTTCGCTGGGAGTCCAGTGAGCCAAGCTTGGCCCAGGGGCGAGAGGGTAACCGGTAAGTAATTTGCCATTACTTTCTGATCCCCCCGGCTGCCCTGACCGCCAGAGCGTACACCTATAACCAAGCCTTCGGGTCCCTCTCACCATCAAACCTAGTGATTCCCTTGGGATTAAACCCATCAGGCCAAACCACACGGCGTAGGTGAGGGGTAAACGCGCGAACCCCTTCTATGACCCCGAGGCAACCCCCGGGCGGTGATCGGCGTGGAGGGGATCGCGCTTGGCGTGCTTCGCGATCTCGTGGACGGATGCCGTAACATTCATACTCGTCGGCATGACGGTGTTGCTCCTCCCTTTCTCGGTCGCGGCGCCTGGCGTCGAGGTCGGAACGGAGGTCGCGGTTGAGGCTGTGTCACAAGTCGTCTCTGCGGGGAGGAACATGATGTCCCTGGCGGGGGGCTTCCCGACCTGACCGGCTGCTGGCCGTCTGGGTCCTCGCCGGACCACGTGACCGCTCCTTTGCTGGCTGGTCGGTCTGGGCCTGCTGGATCGCTGCCGCCGTCACCATGGCCTTTACTTGGGCCACGATCGAGGCGGCTGGATCGCCCGCCCCCAGCATAGGGCTCAAGGTATCCAGGAGTGTCTTGGAGGCGACGATATTCTGCTGTGGAGTACGGAAGACCGCTTGGTCCCCCATCTTGGCTTGCAGAATGTCTTCATTGACACTGCAGGCGCGGTCCTGCAAAGCACGCGCCCGCGCGTCCGGCTCTGTTGTTCGGCCACCTTCCAAGTTGGCGGCGGCCGAAGTGTCGAGGCGTTGCTGCGAATCCGTCCACGAGCCCTCGATTACGCAGACTCTACGGAAATTCCAGCAACTCTCTAGGCTCTCTTCTGACTCGGCCGGTGAGCTGGGCGAGCCTGAAGAGGATAGCTCCAGGCGCTCGGAGGTGCCGAGTGGTTTGGCGGTGAGAACCCCCACCATTCGTGTCTCGGCGCCCGTGAGTCCGACTCCCTGGCGGGACCGGACCTTCGGTCCCCTACTCAATGCTTTAGAGCACGAGACAGGGGGACCTCCCGATCGGCGCGGAAATCGTGACGATGGCTCGCCGGAGACCTCGCTGTGCTGCAGCGCGGCCTCCTCAGAGAGGGAAAGGTTCCCGAGGCTGTTGGAGATGAAGATCAGGTTTCCGAAGCGGAAAACCTGATCCGGGGAGAAGACTGTGGAGACTCCGCTCGTCGCAGCCATCAAGCTCGACGAAGATCTTGACACGAGCCCCCTACCTGGCACGCCAACGGTCGACAATCAGTTTCGCCGGGAATGAGATTTGTGACTCTAGGGGATTCGTGCGGTATCAGAGCTAGATGGTAACACAGGATGCGAGGGCGATCTCTTTTAAACAGGTTCGGGCTCTCACAGAGGAGATAATACCCTAGTCCTGTGTTCTTGGATATATGGGCGTGATCTCTTTCTTCTCCCCCCCTTTTAGGGTTGTTCTCCCCCCTTTATATACTAGGGGAAGGATACGCCACAAAATGGGTGCCACCTGGCCCTGAACATGGTGGCTTCATGAGTACGTACTTTGTCTCTATCGACTGGGCACCACTACGTCCAGGGAATGTGGTCATGCCTTTCCCAACCCACGCCTGCCACTCCGCCAGGTTCTGGTGCCTGCAGGCTCTGCCGATGCCAGGTCGCAGGCTTTGCTTTTGACGGGGTTGTCTGGACGCGACACGAAGCTTCGCCGGGGGGTCAGCCAGCTGCCTTGGGGAAGAAGTCAGGCCATGCTATGGGCTTCTCGTGGCGCTTCTAGGCTCTGGGCCTACTGCACCATCGTCGGCCCAATCGGGTGTAGGCTCCACTTGCAGGACCCCCATCTCAGGCATCCCACAGTGCCTACTCTTACTGACTCGCTCCCATACACAACCGTGGATGGGACTACGAGGTAGGTCTTTCGTGTTCACTACGTGTGAACACAGAGGCCCGCATCAGAATGGGACGCCTCTTCCATTATGAATGCACATATGACATGATCAGGTATAAACATGTAATACGACAATTTCATAGCCAGTATGTAACCATGTTCAACATACCATAAGCAAATAACAAGCATGGCAATTTAACACATCCTGTATCCATATTGCACCTATGCAAATCTATTAACCATCCAATACCCAAACCCATCCCAATACACTGCCTTCAACCGTGAGCGACGGAGTGGCGAGAGGTTGAGGGCACCCCCCGGGGTCACACCACCTGCACATAGGTAAAACACACTCAAAACTTGCCCACAAAATAGTACAAGAATGATAATCTACCCCGACTTCGCAAACTACTCCTAAAACCCGAAAACAGAGAATCTGTCCCTTCGGGACAGCGGGCTTCCAACTAGCATAACTTGAGTTCTAAGACTCCAAATCAAGTAAACGAGTACATTTTCTCGAAGCTTAGGAAATTTCCCAACTATCATAACATAAGACATCTAAAGCAGCAATATAAATGAATATAGCATCAACATAAGACAATAATACTAAAACCAACCACTCCATAAACTATAGCTAAGCAAATAAGGATTACAAGCACACAAATGAATCCATACGCCAAGTTTCATGGCACTTATTATGATCATGACTCAAGTTGATAAACCTGCCTAAAGGTGTGGAGCTACGTGAAGATGTGTAGCTAATGTCCCTTCCCACATGCCGATGTCATGGTACCTAAAAACAACATAAAACACAAGCGTGAGTTCATCACTCACCAAATATATTGCAATGGAACAAAAGAGCAAATACATTGCTACAACACTACATATCATGCTTAATCACCACAATCATGCTCACATCTCGTTATCCACATATCATAATCATCATGAATGCAATGCAATACACATGTCTCCTTGAAGCACATACCGGTATTGCCGAGTGCACACCCGTCGGCGTGCACCCTCTTTCCCCTTCCATCCCGAAGATGGAGGGTGCCTACTCCTCGCTTCCATTCACCGCGGTGGATGGAATCACAATGTAGGTCTAACTCAATGGCACTCCGGACTAATCATAACTTTCTCACCGACCTTACCGGACTAGTTATGACTTTCTCACCGACTAGGCCATGTCTGATGCCATGTATGCAATTATGCCAACATCATAAATAACTTGCACATTAACTCATGGCATCGCATCATAATAAACCGTTTTCATCATATCAATGGCAAACATTAAAGCATGGCATGTTATCACATCACATATTCAATTGCAACTAGTCAAAACTAGCAACCTACAACCCGCTACCTATTCCAATACACTTGCCTTAACCTCGGGCGACGGATTAGTGAGATGAAGAGGGCACTCCCGGGGTCACACCACCTGCACATAGAGACCACACACTCAAAATGTGCCCACAAAACAGTACGCAATTGCCCATCCACCCCGACTTCGCAAACTACTCCCCAAACCGAAAAACAAAGACTCTGTCCCAACAGGACAGCAGCCTTCGGAACGCCATAACTTGGGCTTAACAACTCCAAATCAAGTAAACGAGTACTTCATCGCGAAGCTTAGGAAATTTCATAACTTTTTCTAAGCATTGGGAAAAGTTGATTCGGACTCTAAAGTAGTCTAATCTACAAAACACTATGTTCTGTCCCAGCTACATCACAGATTTGAACACATTCGGTAAATCGAGCATAACTTTCAAACGGCTGGGCGGAATTGGACGTTCTTTATATCCACTGAAAGGTATTGAAGTTACCTACAACTTCAATAGGCGCACGACCAAATTCCGACTTTAAAGTCGTGAAAATTCAAACCCTAGGTCGATTGCACAATCTGCCCGAAGCAGAGAACGTGCAAACTCTAATTTTCATCTAATCTACCCAATCACAGCACCACCACTTGATCTAAAAGCATCCAAATAACCTCTAGCACAGCACCTAGACCAACCCCAAGGTTTCCCCTAGCCATACCTTCGCCCGACGAACGATGAACCGACGAATCTCCTCCCGGTTCACGTGATCTCCTTCCTCGCTCCAAATCCACTGGATCTCCTCGTCGCGGAGCGCTCCAATGGTGAAAACAGCGGGTTGGCGATGCGAGGGGCTCCCCAAGGGCAGCAAGGAGGGTGGGGAGGAGGTGGAGGGGGTGCTGGCACAATGGAGGGTAGAGGAGCGCACGGCAATGGGGGTGGCGGCTAGATTGGGAGAGGGGAGGCGCCACAAGGCTGAGGGGCGTGTGGGGGGGCGGTGGCTAGGGCAGGGAGGGGGCGCACCAAGCCCCCTTAACCTAGTCTCCCCCCTCATGGGCCCATACCCTTCCACTAAAGCCCACGACTCATCCCCCTTGGGCCCAAACTTCCCCGGAAAGGCCCAAACTCCCGAAATCGGCCTGGAAACGCGATTAAACGGCATAACGTAAAGTTTTAACCTTTATTTTCACATTTTATAACATCACACCATCCCGTAGTGTCACATTCTACCCCCCTTCAACAGGATTTGACCCCGAATCCTAGACACGCCACTAAGCCAAGCAAACATCACAAAACAAAAGACAGCTAGCTTCACATCTCATACCTGAGGCGAAAAGCTCGGGGTACTTCTCGCACATGCGAGACTCCAGCTCCCAAGTTGCTTCTCTCTCAGTCTGATGTGACCACAGGACTTTGACAAACTTGAGCGTCCTATTCTTCATCACTCGCTCTGATGTCTCCGGAATTTTCACAGGATGGGATTCGAAGGTGAGGTCCTGCTCAAGCACTAATGGTTCCAACGGAACCACCAACTCTGGGTCATGCAAGTACTTCCTCAGCATCGAAACATGGAACACATTATGCACTCCTTGCATCGACTCCAGTAGCTCCAAGCGGTAAACCAACTTACCGACTCGAGCTAAGATAGGAAATGGCCCAACAAACCTCGGACTGAGCTTTCCTTTTGTGCCAAAATGCACCACACCCTTGGTGGGAGATACTCGCAAGAGCACCCTATCACCCACCTCAAACTCCAACTCTCGCCTCCTCACATCAGCATAGCTTTTCTGTCTACTCTGCGCTGCAAGAAGGTTCTGCCGTACCTCTGCCACGCGATCAACAGTCTGCTGAACCCAATCTGATCCAAGGACCGCTCTCTCTCCTACTGCATCCCAACAAAGTGGTGATCTGCACTTCCGGCCATACAACACCTCATAAGGAGCAGCCCGGATGCTGGAACGATAGCTGTTATTATAAGTGAATTCTGCCAAAGGTAAATGATCTTCCCAGCTACCTTTCCAAGCCATCACACAGGCCTTGAGCATGTCCTCAAAGTCTGAATGGTACGCTCAGACTGCCCATCGGTCTGAGGGTGAAAAGCGGTACTAAGGCGAAGCTGTGTACCGAAAGCACTCTGCAAGCTCTCCCAAAATTTTGAGACAAATTTCGCATCCCGGTCAGAGACAACCGTCTTGGGTACACCATGCAGTCTCACAGTCTCCCGCTCATAGATGGGAGCCAACTCATTTGCTGAATTGGTAGTGCGGATAGGAATGAAGTGCGCAGACTTGCTAAGACGATCCACCACTGTAACACCCCAACATCTAGTATGCCCGAATGCTACCAAAGCTCGTTTTACCGAACGTATTAAAAACTGTGATGTGATTGGAACAAATCACGGTATTCTGTAGATTAAACCACTTTAGATTCCGAATCAGTCTTTCCATATACTTAGAAAAAGTTAGGAAATTTCCTAAGGTACGTGAGGATATACTCGTTTAATCGATTCGGGGTCTTAGAACTCGAGTTATGCTCGTTGCAAGTCTGCTGTCCCGGCGGGACAGAACCTCTATTTTTGGGTTGTGCGAGTAGTTTGCGAAGTCGGGGTAGAAGAGTGTTTGCGTATTGTTTTGTGGGCATGATTTTGAGTGTGTGGTGCCTTTGTGCAGGTGGTGTGACTCCGGGGGTGCTCTCTACTTCTCGCCAATCCGTTGCCCGTGGTTGAAGCAAGTGTATTGGAATGGGTAGCGGGTTGTAGTTTGCTAGATTGGTTGATATTGAAATTGAATATATGATATGTTCACATGCCATGTTTTAATGATTGCCATTTGATATGATGAATATGCTTATTATGTTATGATGCCATGTGTTAATGCACAAGTTATTTATGATGTTGGCATGTTTGCATACATGGCATGATACATGGCCCGGGCGGTAAGAAAGTCATAACTAGTCCGGGAAGGTCGGTGAGAAAGTTATGACTATTCCAGAGAGCCAATGAGTAAGTCCTACATCATAATTCCATCCACCGTGGTGTATGGAAGCGAGGAGTAGGCACCCTCCATCTTCGGGATGGAAGGGGGGAGAGGGTGCACACCGACGGGTGTGTACTCAACCATACCGGTATGAGTTTCAAGGAGACATGTGCATCACATCGCATTGCATACATGATGATGATGATAATGATGTGTGATCATGAATGAGATGATAGACATGATGTGAGTTGTTGTAGCCATGTAATTGTTCTTTTGTACCATTGCAATATACTTGTTGAGTGTTGAACTCACGCTTGTGCTTTTTTGTTGTTTTAGGTACCATGAAACCGGCATACGGGGAAGGGCATTAGCTACACATCTACACGTAGCTCCACACTTATAGACAATTTATTCATCTTGGTCATGATAATAAGAGTAGTGCCATGCAACTTGGTGCAATTGTTAATTTGTGTGCTTGGTTTCCTCATTTACTTCGTTTGGCTCATGAGATGGTTGGAATCTTTATTCTAGGCTTATACTGCTGCTAGAACCCTTGTTATTGATGATTTAGATGTCATTCTTTATACTATATCCTGTGATCATATTGTTGTTGCTTCAATTCATGGAAAAACAAAGGAGATGCTGCCGAAATTTTCGGTTTTAGCATTTACTCCTTTGCTGTAATTTATCTTAATTTATGGCATTTAGATGTTGTTTAGCCTATGTTTGGTAGCATTCAGGCATGCTAGATGCTGTGGTGTTACAGAAGCGCATGGAGGAGGATTGATGGTACACTTTGGTGTGAAGAAGACAGAGGACATACTCGCTAGCCATTTCTTTTGGCCCAAGATGAGATGAGACGTGGAACGTTTCATCGCTCACTGCACTACATGTCAAAAAGCTAAGTCACGACTTAATCCACATGGTTTATACATGCCTCTGCCTGTTCCTAGCGTGCCTTGGGAGGATATTTCTATGGACATTGTTTTAGGACTTCCTAGAACAAAGAAGGGGAGGGATAGTATCTTTGTCATTGTGGATAGATTTTCTAAAATGGCACACTTCATACCTTGTCACAAAAGCGATGACGCTACCAACATTGCTGATTTATTCTTTCGTGAAATTGTTCGCTTACATGGTGTGCCAAACACAATAGTTTCAGATCGTGACACTAAATTCTTAAGCCACTTTTGGAGAACTTTGTGGGCTAAATTGGGGACTAAGCTTTTATTTTCTACTACTTGTCATCCCCAAACTGATGGACAAACTGAGGTCATTAATCGAACTTTATCTACCATGCTTAGGGCTGTTTTGAAAAAGAACATTAAATTATGGGAAGAATGCTTGCCTCATATTGAATTTGCTTATAACCGATCAATGCATTCTACTACTAAGATGTGCCCTTTTGAGATTGTTTATGGATTTGTGCCTCATGCTCTAATTGATTTGTTACCTCTTCCATCGTCGGAGAAATTGAATCTTGATGCTAAACAATGTGCTGATTTGATTGTGAAAATGCATGAGACAACTAAAGAAAACATAGAGCGCATGAATGCTAAATATAAACTTGCTGGTAGTAAGGGAAGGAAACATGTAACTTTTGAACCAGGAGATTTAGTTTGGTTGCATTTGCGGAAAGATCGTTTCCCTGAATTGAGAAAATCTAAGTTGATGCCTCGAGCTGATGGTCCTTTCAAAGTATTGGCAAAGATTAATGATAATGCATATAAGCTTGAATTGTCTGCAAATTTTGGGGTTAGTCCCACATTCAACATTGCCGATTTAAAACCATACTTGGGAGAAGATGATGAGCTTGAGTCGAGGACGACTCAAATGCAAGAAGGGGAGGATGATGAGGACATCACTATCATGTATACGGCCATGCCTACAAACCCAATTGAAACCAACAATGTAATTCAAGGACCAATTACTCGAGCTCACACACGTCAATTCAATTACCAAGTGAATGCGTTCCTTGGGTTGCATACAAATATTTTAATGGATGGAATACTATTTAATCCTTGTGATAATTTTATTGTCCTTAGGAACCAAGGAGAAGGACTCCCAAGCGTCAATCATGAAGCCAATTCTTTCGTTGCACAAGATCAACTCGGATTCGGCCTCCGGGATAGTAAAAGGCCCAAACTCACGCAAAAGGCCCAAAAACATGATACCAAAGTCATACCTTAATGCCGACATCGAAACAACTCACACCGTCATTCGTAGTGTCACATTCTCTCCCCCCCCCTTAAACAGGATTCGACCTCGAATCCGAAGAACACCAGCTCGAAAACACCAAGTCCACAAGGGACCCAAACTTCAAAGCTAAAACCAAGCAACTGAAACTATAACACCCACGCAAAGGCTTCAAACAGAAACAACCAACAAACCAACTCTCCAAATCCAACGGTTGACAAAAGTGTCTTGACTTAGCTCAACTAAGCACAACATGTCACGATTCCTCATTTACTTCAATTTCTATCAAAAATTTCCATGGGACAAAAATTCCATAGCAATCTGGATTACATTGAATTTCCTAAACCCGATATCTCATCCCACTATCTTCAGAATCGATCTGACACAACTCAGACTAGATTTTCCTTTATCACTAAAACACATTATACCTCTTACTCGATTATTCTTCTCAACAAAAGAGGGTATCAATTTCTAAACTCTACAGAAGTCTAATCTCCTCTTTCTAATACTATCAAGATTCATAAAACTCAAAATGACGCAATCAAACCGAGTTACATCTCTTTTAACAACCTCTCTACCACCAAATCACCAATGGTATCTTATTAATAACTGGGGTTCTAAACTTGACCCCCCCTAAGAACCAACAAAACGCTGGTTCTCAACTCTTACAATTGATTGCCTTTTAAATCGAATAGACCAAAACCAGGAGAAGCTATCAGAAGAAATAACTCACGAAGGCACAACTGCCTAACCGATTCACAGCCATGCTAAAATTTCATTCCATCCTCCCAAGCATATCTCATACCCAAAGACAACTAGCTAAGACAATGTTCATAACAGAACACTTTACATCACAATTTCTATAATCTTTGTTACCACGAACTGATACTCAACACAAATTGAACCAAGACATCAACAACCTCCATCATAACCATTGTTTTTAAAGCATAACCAAAGTTCTACATCTAGCATAAGCTAGGGATGTAATTTCTTACCAAACCACAACTGGTTCTTTTCCTAAGAGGGTTTCGCCCTCACATATTCTCACTCAACTAACTCAAGCCCACGAGTATAGTCCTCTATTATACTCAACAATTCCATAGACATTCCTATACTCATCTTAATCTAGATTGCCAGCAACATAGCAATCCTCTTTAGACGAATGAACCACATTCATCAACTGGAACCCAAAAGTCGCAAACCACCTTGGAAAGAAATCGACTACATCCAAAGATCACTCTTTCTCTTCCCAAGTCAAGCCACAAAGGAAAATCTCAAACCTCAAATCAATGCGATTCAATTCGCATCGGGGAGCACTCAAACAAAAGAAAGACTCCACACAAATCTTTGACATAAGTTCTCAACAATCAATGACAACTCGACTCACTTTCACCACAACCAAACATCTCATTTTAACCAAAATCAGCATTTTGGAAGATAACTGATTCTCAAATCAAACAAAAGAATCCACAACCGCCACAAAAACTCTCAAAGAGAAAGGAAACTCAATTCTCTTACAGCATAGAATAATGCCAGGAATTATTCACTCTTTCTTTTCATGCTATAGAGCAATGGAAATCTCGATTCATGACATGAATGCAAACTTTTCAAGAGCACTCCGGATTAGTCATATGTCCCTATATGACTTTCTCACCGATCTGGCTCAACAACTCTTTTATTTAGGCAACTCATTTTCACAAAGGCAAACACCAAGCCTTTACTAAGGCAAAATATCTCTTGAACAACCACAGAGCATTTATGAACAATCATGAGTTCACACTTTTAAAACCCTTGCAAACACCACACACTTCTTCAATTAAACCAAGCTCTAGTCAAGATAGAGTTACAAGAATTTTTAACTCAAGAACTTTCAACACAACCCGTTAGATTTATTTGCTTCCTTTAAATTGGCGACACTTCACGGCATCCTCTACTTCGTATACATCTACTACGATGGCTCCATCTTCATGGCTTTATCGACCCCCACCTTGGCCATCCTTCTACATCTTCGTCGGTTCAAAGACCATTGACTCGAGCTTGAGCCCGTCAACTCAATTATCAGATCTAAAGCCATACTTGGGAGAAGATGATGAACTTGAGTCGAGGACAACTCAAATGCAAGAATGTAACACCCCAATTTTTGCTTTTCATGAAATCAAAATATTGTTTTGCACATTGGTGAATTTTTGGAATTTTCTGGAATTTATTTGGATTTATTTGGAATTTATTTGAATTTATTCCATTTTGAAATAATTAAAGAATTTAACTTTGCAAATAAAATTTTGTTGGAAATATTTTATTTGAGTCCCAAATACCCTAAAATATTTTCCATAATTTTTCTGAGTATTTTGCTATTTTTCTTGAATTAAATGAATTACTGGGAATTATTTTAAATATTAAATCGCTGGAAAATCAAACCGAGTCGGTTACTGTTCATCCGACCGAGCCCGAGTCAGACTCGAGTTCGAGTCCGACCCGAGTCACGTGACTCGACCGAACCCACTCGGCCGAGCCCTAACCGCGTGACCGTTGGATTCAGATCCAACGGCCACGATTGAGCCACGTCGCCGGACCCGAGCCCGACCGAGCCAGCCAGCTCGCCCGAGTCCGACCCGAACCCAAACCCACGCACCGTTGGATCTCGATCCAACGGCTGTGCGCGTGCCACGTCACCCAATCCGAGACGCCGCCGGACTCCGCCGCCGCAACGGAGAGGACCTCGGTTTCCGCGCGTTTCACGGACGCCGAGGGCCTATTTATTGCGCCGTCGCCGCCATCGTGAAGCCCGCTTCATTGCGCACCCGTAGCCCTAACTCACCTCGCCTGAGCCACCGTGGTTGCGCCGCTAGAGCTCGCCGGAGTTAGGAGAAGGTGCCACCGCGGTTTTTCACCGATAGCCGCTGTCTCCGTCGTCCTCCGCCGCCGTTGAGGTCAGATCCAGAACCGGGAGGTCAAGCCGCGTCGGAGGAGACCACTCGCATCGCCGGAGCACGCCCGAAGCGCCGTTGCCGTGGTCGTCGTCCCCAACCCCGGCAAGCCAGCGCCGCCGCAAGCCATCGCCGGACCTCGAGCTCGCTCAACCGTCCGATCCAGATCCAACGTCCCAGATCACGCCATGTCACCGTCGGTGAGATCCCAATCCAAAACTCCAAGATCCAATCTCAACCGTCCGATCTAGATCCAACGGTCCAGATCAAACGCGTGAGTCCAGATCCAATCTGGGCCGTTGATTTTCAAATCAACGGCCGAGATCTATGTAACACCCCGGCATTTAATATGCCCGAATGCTACCAAACATAAGCTAAACAACATCCAAATATCATATTTAACATAAAATTCCAGCAAAGGCGCATAGGCTAAAAACCGAGATTTCGGCAGCACCTCCTTTGTTTTATCATGAATTTAAGGAGCAACAACGATATAGCATTATATGGCAATAAGGGAAACATCTAAAACAGCAATAAATAGAGTCTTAACGACAATAAAAGACTAACATTTAGCACTTAAAGTTCCAAGTATCAAACGAACAATAAAACTCTCATTAACCAAGCTAAGCCTTAATTTAATGACCATCACACGCAATTTATTATCAATCTAAAAGAATTGACTTGGGGAAACATTAAGGTGAAGCAACGTGTGGGCGTGTGTCTATTCCCTTTTCCCGCATGCCGTTCTCATGGTACCTAAAACAATAAGAAAAAACACAAGCGTGAGTTCGAAACTCGGCAAGCATATTGCAATGGACAACAAGAACAACAATATGGCAATAGCATCTCCCTTCATGTAAATCATCTTATTCATAAACACTTAACATTGTCATCATCAATATGTATGAGATGTAATGCAATGCTCATGTCTCCTTGGAAACTCATACCGGTATGGTTGAGTACACACCCGTCGGTGTGCACCCTTTTCCCCTTCCATCCCGAAGATGGAGGGTGCCTACTCATCGCTTCCATTCACCACGTGGATGGAATCACGATGTAGGTCTTACTCAATGGCGTTCCGGACTAGTCATAACTTTCTCACCGACCTTGCCGGACTAGTTATGACTTTCTCACCGCCCTCGCCCTATCTCATGTCATGCATGCAACTATGCCAATTATCATATTTCACATGTACATAAACATATGGCATCTCATCATGACAAATATTAACACATGGCATCGAATCATGATAATCATACTCAATATATCATTGGAAAACAGCAAGCATGGCAAGTGATCATAGCAAGTATTCAATCTTTCATCTAATCTCCACAAGCAACCTACAATTCCGCTATTCATTACAACACACTTGCCTCAACCGTGGGCGACGGGATTGTGGGAAGTAGAGGGCACCCCCGGGGTCACACCACCTGCACAACGGCATCACATACTCTCAATAATGCCTACAAAACAGTACACAAATCCCCATCTCACCCGACATTGCCCGCTACTCGCAAAACCTAAAACAGAGGTTCTGTCCCGGCGGGACAGCAGCCTTGCAAAGGCCATAACTTGAGTTCTGGGACTCCAAATTGATTAAATGAGTACACCATCGCGAAGCTTAGGAAATTTCCTACCTTTTTCTAGTTATACGGAAATACTGATTCGGACTCTAAAATTGTTTAATCTACAGATTACTACGATCTGTTCTAATTGCGTCACAGATTTTAACACGCTCGGTAAAACGGCTATAACTTTCAAACGGCTGATCGGATTTTAACGTGCTTTATGCCCACAGAAAGATAATTAAATTATCTACAACTTCTTTTAAGTCCATATGGACAGATTCGGATTCTAAATCGACGAAAACTCGAACCCTAGCCCGACTGCTCAATCTGCCCGAAAACAGAAACGTGGCAACGTCTAGATCTAACCCAAAGAACTCCAAGGCAGCACCACCAATTGATCTAAAAACTTCATAAACACCCTAAGAACAGTACCTAGATCAAACCCAAGGATCCCCATGATCATACCTTTGCCCAACAAACGAATCTCCAATAGATCTCCTCGCGGATCGCTCCTCGCTCCACGCTCCTCGCTCCTCGCTCCTCGCTCCAACGGATGGATCCACAAGGTGCAGAGGTGTGGAGACCACCCTAGGGCAGCAAGGGGGTGGAGGAGAGGTGGTGGAGAGGTGGGGCAATGGAGGAGAGCAAGGGGGAGGCGCAAGGCTCAAAGGGAAGGGGCGGCTAGGGCTTGGCAAGTGGGGGGAGGTGAGGGGGGCGCACCAAGGCCTCAAGGGGCGCAAAGGCAGCAGGGTGGACGCCCCAAAGGGGCAGGGAAACCCCTTTTACCAGCCCCCACACCCAATTCTAGTCCGTTACGGAGACCTAATCCATCCCACCAAAGCCCACCAAGGCCCAAAACTCCCCCGGGAAGGCCCAAAACCCCGGAAACGGCCCGGAAAAGCTATTAACCTCCATAACCTATAGTTTTAACCTTAATTCCACATTTCATACTGTTTTTAACCATATCAAGCACGTAAAATAAAGTTATGACACTCCGTGGTGTCACATTCTTCCCCCCTTCAACAGGATTCGACCTCGAATCTAAACGCACCAACACGCAACCCAGCAAAACCGAAGATAGCTAGGTTTTCACATCACATACCTGAGGTGAAAAGCTCGGGATATTTCTCGCGCATACGAGACTCCAGCTCCCAAGTTGCCTCTCTCGGTCTGATGTGACCACAACACTTTAACTAACTTGAGCGTCGGTTCTTCATCACTCGCTCAGAAGTCCCAGAATTTCCACAGGACGGGACTCGAAGGTGAGGTCCTGCTCAAGTACTAATGGTTCCAACGGAACCACCAACTCCGGATCATGCAAGTATTTCCTCAACATTGAGACATGGAACACATTATGCACACCTTGCATAGCTTCCGGTAGCTCCAGACGATAGGCCAACTTACCAACTCGGGCGATGATAGGAAAAGGCCCAACATACCTTGGGTGAAGCTTTCCTTTGGTGCCAAAACGCACCACACCCTTGGTGGGAGATACTGCAAGAGTACGCTATCACCCACCTCAAACTCCAAGTCTCGCCGCCTCACATCAAGATAGCTCTTACATGCGCTCTGCTGACTGCGAGAAGGTTCTGCCGTACCTCCGCCACGCGATCAACGATCTGCTGAACCCAATCCGGTCCAAGAAGCGCTCTCGCCCACTGCATCCCAACAAAGTGGCGATCTGCACTTCCGGCCATATAGTACCTCATAAGGAGCAGCCCGGATCTTTGGAATGATAGCTGTTATTGTAAGCAAACTCCGCAAGAGGCAAATGATCCTCCCAGCTACCTTTCCAAGCCATCACACAGGCCCCGAGCATGTCTTCCAACGTCTGGATGGTGCGCTCGGACTGCCCATCCGTCTGAGGGTGAAAAGCGGTACTAAGGCGAAGGCTGCGTACTCCAAAGCACTCTGCAAACTCTCCCGAACTTGGAGACGAACTTCGCATCCCGATCAGAAATAATGGTCTTAGGTACACCATGCAGTCTCACAATCTCCCGCACATAGATGGGAGACAACTCGCTCATGAATTGGTCGTGCGGATAGGAATGAAATGCGCAGACTTGCCGAGGCAGTCCACCACAACCCAAATAGCATCCTTCCTCGTGGAGAACGAGGTAGACCAACCACGAAATCCATGGAGATGTCATCCCATGGCCACACAGAATCTCCAATGGCTGCAACAGGCCGTGGGACGCTTATGCTCGGCTTTGATCTTCGGACAGATCCCACAAGACGCCACATACTTGGCAATATCCACTCTCATCCTTTTCCACCAGAAATTCTTCTTCAAGTCCCTGTACATCTTGGTCTCCCAGGATGGACCGTGTCAGGTGCGATGAGCTTCTTTCAGAATGTCTTCTTTCACTTGAGATTTACGAGGCACGCCTGACGGCCCTGAAACCTCGTAACTCCCGCATCATCAATGGTAAAGTCTCCAGACTTGCCATCCTCAAAGCGTTCCTCGCTCTTTGGAGCAAGCGGTCATCTTCTTTGTGCCTCCGCTGACACGCTCGGGAATCGCCGACTCAAGAATCAATCGAGTTTCAGCTTGCACGGTCCCCATAAGCGATGGGAGACCCCAAGCGCTCAAAATCAGCAACAAGACAATCAACAATAGGGGCATTGTCTTGCGGTGAGCGTCGGCCACAACATTTGCCTTCCCGGATGATACTTGGATAGTAAGGTCATAATCCTTTATCAATTCTAGCCACCTCCTCTGCCTCAAGTTCAAATCTTTCGAGTAAAGATGTACTTGAGGCTCTTGTGATCGATGAAAATGTCACAAGACTCGCCGTCTGAGTAATGCCTCCATATCTTCAATGCAAACACCACGGCGGCTAGCTCAAGATCATGCGTGGGATAGTTACGCTCGTGCTTTTTCAAGCGCCTCGACGCATAAGCAATCACCTTGCCCTCTTGCATGAGCACACACCCAAGTCCCAACCGAGAAGCATCAATACACCGTGAAGCACTTCCCGGCTCGGGAAGGGTAAGAACAGAGGCGATCACTAACTTCTCCTTCATAGTGCAGAAACTGTGCTCACACTCTGTAGTCCACTGGAATTTCATCCCCTTCTGAGTCAGCTGCGAAAGTGGCTTGGCAATGATAGAGAAATCCTGCACGAAACGCCGATAGTAGCCAGCCAACCCAAGGAAACTACGCACCTCTTTGACATCGGAAGGCCTCTTCCAATCCAAAACTGCTGAGACTTTGCTAGGATCTACAGATATGCCCTCTGGATTGATGATGTGGCCAAGAAAACCCACTTCTGAAATCCAGAACTCGCACTTTTCAGCTTAGCAAAGAACTGATTTTCCCTCAAGGTGCTCAGCACAAGCCTCAGATGTCGCCCATGCTCCTCTTCTTATTTAGAGTAAACCAGAATGTCATCGATGAACACTACCACAAACTCATCAAGATACTTGTGTAGCATACTGTTCATCGCCTCCATGAAGACAGCAGGAGCATTAGTTAGTCCAAAAGACATAACTTTAAATTCATAATGCCCATACCTAGTGGAGAAAGCAGTCTTCTCAATGTCCTGCTCCCTCACACGGATCTGATTGTACCCGATCAAGATCAATCTTGGAGAACACCTTTGCTCCCTTGATTGGTCAAACAGATCCTCGATGCAGGCAAAGGATACTTGTTCTTGACCTGTCACTTGATTAAGAGCACGATAATCAATGCACATACGCCAACTTCCATCCTTCTTCGAGACGAAGAGGACGGGTGCTCCCCATGGCGAACGCTACGCCGAATGAAGCCCTTGGCCATCAGATCCTCCAATCGCTTCTTCAACTCGTCTTGAAAAGGACGAGCCAAGCGGTATGGAGAGATAGAAATAGGTCGAGTGCCAGGAACAAGATCAATACGAAACTCCACATTCCTCACAGGAGGTAGACCAGGCAACTCGTCAGGAACACATCAACGAACTCCTTCACTACAGAAATCTCCTCAATGGGAATCGAGGAAGATGGTTTCTCAGACAAAGTCATGAGGAAACCCATGACCTCAAACGCCACCGAGAAAACAAACTAGTCAAAGCAAAGACGGAATCGAGGGTATACCACCATGAAAGGTCAACTCTTCCCGGACGGGCCTGCAAGGCAACCGTCTTCCGTAAACAACAGATCTTAGCAGTGCATCGATGCAGCCAGTCCATGCCCAAAATGACATCAAAAGGAGCCAACTGGATCACCATGAGATTGGCAAAGAAAACCTCATCATCAATGGCAATGGTGCAACCAGGGCAAACCAAAGAACTAGCAATCAACCCCAGGAGAATCGACTAGCACGGACTCGGAAATCCATTGAACTACCAACTTAGCTCTACTAGCAAACTCCGACGACACAAAAGAATAGGATGCTCCGAATCAAATAGAACAAAGGCATCAACGGAATCCACGAGCGAGTACCAAACCACCTCTCGATGCCCGGGCCGACTCGGCGGTCGGCAAAGCGCACACTCCTGGTGGCGCCGGGACGAAGAGCCCGACTCGGTGATGCCCCATCAAGGCTGGGGCGGAGGAGGCAATCGAGGAGAAGCGACGGCTGCGGGCACCGATGCGCTGGTGGCGCCCACGCAAAGGGCGGTTGAGAAACAGGGGCAGCCATCATGTGCACCGATCCTCTGGAAGACGCCGCTGGAGTGGGAGGAGAAGGCACCGTCTCCCACTTGATGATGCTACTGGGATTCATCCGGCAGACTCGTCCCATGTGGCCGGGCATGCCACAGTAGTTGCAACTCCCGATCCAACCACACTCTGAAGCACGGTGCTCACCACCGCACTTGAAACACTTCATGCCCTGCCCGGGCACAGGACGAACAGCCGCTCGCGAAGAAGGCAGGGGCGGCCCCATTTTAGCCCACGAGGAGGAGCCCTATCCCCTTGAACTTCTTGAAGGTGGGTCGAGAAGACCCACCTCCTCCACCAAAGGTCCTCTTCGGCCCCGCTTTGTGCCGCAGGAACCCTGAACCGCCGGGTTTTGCTTATCCGGGAGAGCTCCAACTCGAGCTCCATGCCCTTCGCTGCTCCACCACGGAGCGAGAAGTCACGAGGGACGATCGCCCCATGACAACTCTAAACTCCTGGTTGAGGCCCCTACGGAACCTCCTCGCCTTCTCCTCGCTGCCGGCTGCCACGGCCGCACGGCGCACCACGCCGTTGAACTCCACCTCATACTCTGCCACCGACCTCTTTCCTGGGAAAGAGTCGTGAGTATGCTCCATCCTCTCAAGGAAAGATTCGGGTAGAACTTGGCTCGAGGCGAGCCACAAAGTCCTCCCGGTGATCGACCAAGATCGTGGGTTCTAGCAGCCGAACCCCTTCCCACCGGATATCGGCCTGGCCTTTCAGTGAAAGGCCACAAAGCGAGCCCTCTGGACCGAGGTCAATTCTAGGACCTCAAAGCGCCTTTCCATGTACCGCAGCCAATCTGCGGACTGGATCGGCGTGCCGCTCCGTCAAAAGTGTCAAGGCGGAGGGTCATCCACTCGGAGACTCATCCTCGGCTCGGCGTGGCGAGGGCAACAAGCTGGGGCCACTGCGAGGGAGGCACCACAGCGGGGCTGCTGCACCGCCGGGCGCAGCTCTGAATCTCCCTCTGCAGAGCCTGAACTAAATCATCATTGGCGGTGGGCACCCCGCCCCGATCAGGTGGAAGCTCCTCCCGAGCTGGTCCACGAGCATTGAGCGAACGCTACCTCGAGAATGCACTCCTCAACTCCTGGGAGCCTCGCCCATGGCCTCCACGGCCTCGGCGTCCCACGGCCTCTACCCCTCGGCATGGCTGCTTGCATGCACAACCATCCAAACACAAAAACATAAACACAACATAAAACAACCAAGAACATAGATCAAACATCATCATAGCATAGTCTTCATCAAATACTTAAGCGCAATGTAATAATGAAACAAGACACCATCCTCTTGTGCAACCAAGTGTGTCAAATTTTAGATTAGTTATACCACTTTTGCAAGTTTTAATGTTGCTATCCTATAACAAAGTTTTAGTTAGAACCTAAGCCATGTTTCTAAGTTATTCCACATCATATTTTAGTTGCAACTTAAGGTATAACACTAAAATACTTATTCCAAGGACCTACAGCCAGCTCGATACCAATCAGTAACACCCGGCATTTAATATGCCCGAATGCTACCAAACATAAGCTAAACAACATCCAAATATCATATTTAACATAAAATTCCAGCAAAGGCGCATAGGCTAAAAACCGAGATTTCGGCAGCACCTCCTTTGTTTTATCATGAATTTAAGGAGCAACAACGATATAGCATTATATGGCAATAAGGGAAACATCTAAAACAGCAATAAATAGAGTCTTAACGACAATAAAAGACTAACATTTAGCACTTAAAGTTCCAAGTGTCAAACGAACAATAAAACTCTCATTAACCAAGCTAAGCCTTAATTTAATGACCATCACACGCAATTTATTATCAATATAAAAGAATTGACTTGGGGAAACATTAAGGTGAAGCAACGTGTGGGCGTGTGTCTATTCCCTTTTCCCGCATGCCGTTCTCATGGTACCTAAAACAATAAGAAAAAAACACAAGCGTGAGTTCGAAACTCAGCAAGCATATTGCAATGGACAACAAGAACAACAATTTGGCAATAGCATCTCCCTTCATGTAAATCATCTTATTCATAAACACTTAACATTGTCATCATCAATATGTATGAGATGTAATGCAATGCTCATGTCTCCTTGGAAACTCATACCGGTATGGTTGAGTACACACCCGTCGGTGTGCACCCTTTTCCCCCCTTCCATCCCGAAGATGGAGGGTGCCTACTCATCGCTTCCATTCACCACGTGGATGGAATCACGATGTAGGTCTTACTCAATGGCGTTCCGGACTAGTCATAACTTTCTCACCGACCTTGCCAGACTAGTTATGTCTTTCTCACCGCCCTCGCCCTATCTCATGTCATGCATGCAACTATGCCAATTATCATATTTCACATGTACATAAACATATGGCATCTCATCATGACAAATATTAACACATGGCATCGAATCATGATAATCATACTCAATATATCATTGGAAAACAGCAAGCATGGCAAGTGATCATAGCAAGTATTCAATCTTTCATCCAATCTCCACAAGCAACCTACAATTCCGCTATTCATTACAACACACTTGCCTCAACCGTGGGCGACGGGATTGTGGGAAGTAGAGGGCACCCCCGGGGTCACACCACCTGCACAACGGCATCACATACTCTCAATAATGCCTACAAAACAGTACACAAATCCCCATCTCACCCGACATTGCCCGCTACTCGCAAAACCTAAAACAGAGGTTCTATCCCGGCGGGACAGCAGCCTTGCAAAGGCCATAACTTGAGTTCTGGGACTCCAAATTGATTAAATGAGTACACCATCGCGAAGATTAGGAAATTTCCTACCTTTTTCTAGTTATACGGAAAGACTGATTCGGACTCTAAAATTGTTTAATCTACAGATTACTACGATCTGTTCTAATTGCGTCACAGATTTTAACACGCTCGGTAAAACGGCTATAACTTTCAAACGGCTGATCGGATTTTAACGTGCTTTATGCCCACAGAAAGATAATTAAATTATCTACAACTTCTTTTAAGTCCGTATGGACAGATTCGGATTCTAAATCGACGAAAACTCGAACCCTAGCCCGACTGCTCAATCTGCCCGAAAACAGAAACGTGGCAACGTCTAGATCTAACCCAAAGAACTCCAAGGCAGCACCACCAATTGATCTAAAAACTTCATAAACACCCTAAGAACAGTACCTAGATCAAACCCAAGGATCCCCATGATCATACCTTTGCCCAACGAACGAATCTCCAATAGATCTCCTCGCGGATCGCTCCTCGCTCCACGCTCCTCGCTCCTCGCTCCTCGCTCCAACGGATGGATCCACAAGGTGCAGAGGTGTGGAGACCACCCTAGGGCAGCAAGGGGTGGAGGAGAGGTGGTGGAGAGGTGGGGCAATGGAGGAGAGCAAGGGGGGCGCAAGGCTCAAAGGGAAGGGGCGGCTAGGGCTTGGCAAGTGGGGGAGGTGAGGGGCGCACCAAGGCCTCAAGGGGCGCAAAGGCAGCAGGGTGGACGCCCCAAAGGGGCAGGGAAACCCTTTACCAGCCCCACACCCAATTCTAGTCCGTTACGGAGACCTAATCCATCCCACCAAAGCCCACCAAGGCCCAAAACTCCCCCAGGAAGGCCCAAAACCCCGGAAACGGCCCGGAAAAGCTATTAACCTCCATAACCTATAGTTTTAACCTTAATTCCACATTTCATACTGTTTTTAACCATATCAAGCACGTAAAATAAAGTTATGACACTCCGTGGTGTCACAATCTAGCCACGTGTGTGGGAGACTGACCGCCGCGATCGGGCCGCTGCAGCGTCGCGTGTACGCCACACGCGGGGCCCGCATGTCAGCGGCCCAGCCACACTGCACCATGACGTGCGCTGACGTCATGGCGGGCCCGCATGTCAGCGGCTGTCCCAGCAGCGCGCTGATGTCACACATGACGTCACAATGGGACCCACCTGTCAGCACCGTGGGCTGAGCCCCGCTGACGTCAGCAGTGACGTCACCCGAGTGGTCCCACCTGTCAGCGACACGTAGAGCCGTGGACCGAGTCCACGGTGGACCGAGCCGAACCGTGGGCTGAGTCCATGGACCGGCTGACGTCAGCCGTCCAATCAGAGGCTGCCACGTGTCCTCGCTGACGCAATAATTAATTTTCGAAAAAGAAAATGATTTATTAATTCGAAATAATGATTTCAGATTTTGATTCAAACTTCAAACGCTTATAACTTTTGCGTTTCAACTCCGATTTGAGTGATTCAAATTTCTAAATTTGTATAAAATTGAGATCTACCTAATTATGAATTTTATTTAATTTTTGGACTAAAGTTTTCCTCTGTAATATTATTTAATTGATTATTTAAACTTTAAAATGCTATAACTTTTGCATTTTAACTCCGAATTTGACGATTCCAGTTTCTAAAAATTCATAAAATTATGCTCTCTCTGTTTATGGAATTTATTTGGATGATTGGATACTTTTGTCTACTGTTTTATTCATTGGTTGCTATTTGCACGCTTTACGAGTAGACGTTGAAGTGCCGGAAGGATTCGAAGGAGAAGTATTGACTCAGGATCCAACTCAAGACCAAGAACAAGTACTTTTTGAAGGCAAGTTATGCTTTGACCATGTTGAACCCATTTTTGAAATTAGTTTGATTTAAACTATTGCATGCTAGTTGAAGTAATAAATGCTTTAATTACTTTTGGGGAATTAGATAAATGCCAACTTGCCTTATGACACCTTGGGTAAATAATTGTATGCCATGACCCCTTGTCACCCTAGTTGTGGTTTACTAGTTGGACATTAATAAATTGCCAACATGGGTTTTAGATCGTTGTAGTTTATTGCTTAGACCTGCTACGTGCTCGTGACATGAATTTGGACAATCAAATGTTAATATTGACTTAATGATATATTGAACCTGTTTTGGAAAAGTATCATGTGATGTTGATGGCACATGGTGCATGGTAATCAACTGGGGTTTGATAAATAGTTTTCGACCGGGGCATGTGGCAAGAATATTCAGGTGGGCCAGTTGTGGCATTGGGAAGGATGATTTGGTTCTTCGGGTAGTCTTGCCCTGGTCACCGTAAGGACTTAACCTTGCAAGCCTTTGAACTGGGTCTAACGTGCAACCACATGTCTGTAATGGGACGGACCTAGTTGATTAAGTTGCTAATAACGTACCTGTGGGACCTCAGGAGGTCAACTACACCCTTTGTGTAAGTTGTACGGGGAGCGTCTGGCCGTGGCCAGTACCCATCTAACGGTTGGTTGGCCTAAACTTCGCCTTAGCTAAGGGAAGGGTTAGTGTGCAACAACCGGGGAGGACCACTTGTATTGTTAGAAGTTTCCGAAAGACTTTGTTACGGGAACTCGCCTTTGTGGTGTTTGACTGTATCTTATGGGTAAAGTGCATAACCTCTGCAAAGTGTACAATCTATTCGAATAGCCGTGTCCGCGGTATTGGACATCGCTCGGGAATTACAGTCAAGGGTTAGTTTTTCTTGAAAATAACTTGGACTTGAAAGGTTGGTTTGATTAAAATAATGTTGTCAATGGAAATGTGGATTAGGAATGGGAAAGATGTTGATTAAACTCCTGGAAAAAGTTATTGATGTTATACTTGTTTCTACTGCTTTCGAATCTACTTATGCTACTTGTCAAATGTCATTTCTTTGCAAATATACCTTGAGCTATTCCTTTGTATCAAGCCATGCATATAGTATATTAGCTTGCATTACATGCATGACTTGCTGAGTACCAAGTACTCACCCTTGCCGCAATACAACACCGATTGAAGAGGAGACTACACCAGCTTTGGAGGAGGAGCTCCAAGAGGAACCGTCTACTTAGGGAGCGAGCCCGATCGGTTGCCTGTGGTATCTTTGGATGGCGCCACGATGTTATCATATTTTCCGCTGCTATTATTTCTCTCTTAATAAGTTTCGCCCTGCGAGGCGTATATTTGTAACTTGACCATAAGGTCGAGCAACCAGTTTGACTATTTAATTAAAGTACTTTATTAGTATCGAGTGGTATGATTGTGATATTTACCGATGTTAAGACTGTGTGCACTAGCGCGTTCCTGGACTAGTGCTGAATACACAGAGGGTCCGGATTTGCAAATTCGAGTCCCGACAAAGAAGGGGAGGATGATGAGGAAATCACTACCATGGATACAGTCATGCCTACAAAACCAATTGAAACCAACAATGTAATACAAGGGCCAATTACTCGAACTCGCACACGTCAATTCAATTACCAGGTGAATGCGTTCCTCGGGTTGCATACAAATAATTTAATGAATGGAATACTATTTAATCCTTGTGATGATTTTATTGTGCCAGGTCAATTCAATTGCCGGAACCAAGGAGAAGGACTCCCAAATGTCAAGCATGAAGCCAATTCTTCCGGTGCACAAGTTCAACTCAGATTCGGCCTCCGGGACAGCATCAATTTAAAATGACCATAACTTTTGATCCACAAGGGTGTTTGGGGTCTATGAGTACTGGTTTGAAAGGTTTCGTCGTCCTCTTTCCAACGGATCTGACCTCATGTCCAAATTCCTTACGAGTCCACGGGAATATGCAAAACAATTTCGGTCATCTTTCCAAATCCGAGTCACACTAGGAATAGGAGTCCTACTCGGCCATGGATGTGTTTTGGACGCCCCAAGCATTGCTTTGGCCTAATATTTCTCCTATATATAGCTAGGGAGTCCCCCAAAATAACTTGGGTTTTGGTTATTTGATAGTTTAGCCTTTTGCTACTATTTTGAGTCTTTTAGACATGCTCAACGGCCGCCTAACAAGCTCCTTGTATCGGAACCCCAACTTTTTCTATACTTCATCTATATTTGCAATTTTAGATTGCTTTTGCCTTGTTCTTGCTTGTTCTTCGATTGCTTGCAGGAATTGATCTTTGTGATCAGGTTGATCGTGCCCACGGCAAGGTCAATAACCCTCTGGAGTTGGTTTAGCGATTGCAAAGGCGCATCGTCGTTGTACGTTGTAGTCGGATCGTCAAAGTCGTCTCCACCCAAATCGAAGGTTATCATTCTCATCGAAAGATCAGGACACACAATGTTACATCAAGTGGTATCAGAGCTCCAATTGATCGATGAGAATATCAGTGCCTTAGGTTAGTTTTTGATTTCTGTCCTAAATTGAAAACTACTCCACAAAAATTCAACCTTTAGTTTCAATCTATTATTTTAGTGAGTTTTGTTAGGTTTTGATCCATTAGAGTCCATGTTTTAGTTGCTGATCTTTCTCTTTCTTCGTGTCGCTTCAATCCTTCAATTTTGTCCAGTTTGGTATTTTGAGCATAACTTTCACATACGAACTCGGATTTTTGTGTTCTTGCACTCTATTGAAAGCTGAGAATATAAGCTTCAATTCCTTCCACAGTCAACCAATCAAATTCAGTGATCTTCAAACATTAATCTAGGCGACAAGTTTGCTGCCCTAGAAAAACATCAGTACCCTACCTTTGGGAACCAATTCATCCTTTGTGAACACTTTGATCCTATTTGAGACTAGCTTGTTGATATTGCTTAGGGCTGCTCTACTTGATACCTTGCATAATCTTGAATTATCATATCATATCATCTTGTGACAACGAGTTAGGGATTCTAAAACTTTGTTAATACTAGTGTTGGTCGAAAGTCACCAAAAAGAAAAGAAAAGAGAGAGAGCCAAAAGGCCAAAAAAAAGAGAAAAAAAGAAAAAAATTGTGGCCGGTCGCACTACTTTGAGCAAAACCCTAATTTGTGTTCGTCATTTTTTTTTAGATTGTGCAATTTATGAATTAGTGAGCAATCTTGTGCCCTTTTTACATTATTGAAGCAATAAGTTAGCGTCTCTCTCCGACTTGTGCAATACAGCTTTTTGTGCTTCACTTATATTTCATGGCTCATTCCTTGATTGCATAAGTGCCTTTATCTTTGCGTGTGTGTAGTCTTGAAATTCACTTATATCTTTGAGATCGGCAACTAGGTTTTGTGAATTCTAGTTTGGATCATTACTTATCATTACAATAACTAGAATTATCATATTGCATAGGAAATAAATATTGCCTATCCAAGCTCCACATCCAAACTCGTACATTTGTTCGGTCCCTTTGCAATCGCTTTATCCAAGCTTTGGAGAACTTTTGACCACGCCAACGGCCGACAACACCTGCTGCAACGTAAAAACTTGTAAGAGCTTTGGTTGGCTTGAGTGTTGAGAGACTTGCCACCACCTGCTGGTAGTTGATAGAAACATTATACTTGTGATTTTGTTTTCTTGTCTTCTACTAACCATATCAGGTGACGAGGATTCCCTGCATCACTCCCCTCACACCAAGGGAATTGTTGCTCATCTGAGCGTATGTCATTGCAAGAGAACCTTCTTAGATCCATCGAGGTCGCACAAGGGATCGCTAAAACTACTCTTACTACTATTTTGTCTAGACAAGATACGCTTGCAGGAACTTCCCCAGGAACTTCCAGTCCTTCGCCTCGTCTTCCAAGCAACAAAAATGGCGTACTACATGCTCAGGAACATGTTGATGATGATCCCCTAGGTAAAGTTAAATTCGTCATTCCACCTTTTGATGGACAATATGATCCTGATGCCTATATTAATTGGGAGATAGCGATAGACAAAGAATTTTGCAAGTATGATTTGTCTAAAAATGAAAAGATTAGGATTGCTGCTAGTGTGCTAAATGAAAATGCATTAACATGGTGGAAACATATTTGTAGAGAAGAGAGAAAACCTGTAAATTGGAAGGCCATGAAAAGACTTATGAGAATTGACTATGTTCCTGAATATCATACTGAATTTTTGTATACTAGACTCCAATGCTTGAAACAAGGAAATATGTGCGTTAAGGAATACTATGAAGGATTGCAAAATCATTTGTTGCGTTATGGTTTAGTTGAAGGTGAAGAAGCAACAGAGCTTGGGTTCATACGTGGACTCAATCAAGAAATTCAGGATGCTCTTGTTGATTAAACATATATTTCTCTTTCGGAATTGGTTGTATGTGCTTGTAGAGTTGAAAAAATGCTTGCTGAATCCATGAAAGAATCATTAGCTTCATTTGAGGCACCCATTGTTGCACCTTCTTTTGTAGCTAACATTTTGCAGAAAAGTGAGCACCATCGAGAGAATGATGTAGAAGAGCATATGGAGAAAGAAACGATCAGTACTACCCCATGTGTAAGTGAAGAGATAATAGTTGAAGAAGCGCCTACAACAGCTGATGAGAACTTACAAGGTAATGTAACAGGTATGGACTTTACACATGGAGAAAATAATTTTGAAGAGCTAAAACTATCCACAAATCATGCTATCGTAGAGCAACTATTAGTGGAACAAATTGTTGATTTTGCTTTGTTACAAGATGATCTGCTTGCTATTTCTTGTGATAAATAAGAGTTGTGTGATATTACTTCACTTATATCCATGACACAACTAGTGAATGGACATGTCACTTTTGTTAACACACTAGACACTTATGCTGAAAATAAACATGTCATTCACCTCACAAGCGAAAATAATGAGTTGAAATTGATGTCTTCTTTAGATACATTAGGTTACATTAGCGGAACCAATTGCTGATTTTGCTTTGTTACATTAGCGAAAATAATCTTCTTTAGATACATTAGGTTACATTAGCGAATATAATTTTGAAGAGCTAAAACTATCCACATCATGCTATCGTAGAGCAACTATTAGTGGAACCAATTGCTGATTTTGCTTTGTTAGAAGATGATTTGCTTGCTATTTCTTGTGATAAAGAAGAGTTGTGTGATAATACTTCACTTATATCCATGACACAACTAGCGAATCGACATGTTACTTTCGTTAACACACTAAACACTTATGCTGAAAATAAACATGTCATTCACATTGGAAACGAAAATGATGAGTTGAAATTGATGTCTTCTTTATATACATTGGGCTACATTGAATTTGATGTTCCGTGTGATCTGAATTATTTAGAGGAGAGACTTTTTGTACATTCTGATTTGTCATGGTTATCGCGAAATATTTTTTATGTTATTGGCCATGCCTACAAACCCAAATGAAACCAAAAATGTAATACAAGGGCCAATTACTTGCGCTCGCGCATGTCAATTCAATTGCTAGGTGAATGCATTCCTCGGGTTGCATACAAATAATTTAATGATTGGAATGCTATTTAATCCTTGTGATGATTTTGTTATCCTTAGGAACCAAGGAGGACTCCCAAATTGCAAGCATGAAGCCAATTCTTCCGGTGCACAAGTTCAACTCGGATTCGGCCTCCGAGACAACACCAACTTAAAATGACCATAACTTTTGATCCACACGGGTGTTTGGGGTCTATGAGTATTGGTTTGAAAGGTTTCGTCGTCCTCTTTCCACCAGATCTGGTCTCATGTCCAAATTCCTTACGAGTCAACGGGAATCTGCAAAACAAGTTTGGTCATCTTTCCAAATCCGAGTGAAACTAGGAATAGGAGTCCCCCAAAATAACTTGGGTTTTGGTTATTTAATAGTTTAGCCTTTTGCTACTATTTTGAGTCTTTTAGACATGCTCAACGGCCGCCTAACAAGCTCCTTGTATCGGAACCCCAACTTTTCAATACTTCATCTATATTTGCAATTTTAGATTGCTTTTGCCTTGTTCTTGCTTGTTCTTCGATTGCTTGCAGGAATTGATCTTCGTGATCAGGTTGATGTGCCCACGGCAAGGTCAATAACCATCTGGAGTTGGTTTAGCGATTGCTAAGGCGCATCGTCGTTGTACGTTGTAGTCGGATCGTCAAAGTCGTTTCCACCCAAATCGAAGGTTATCATTCTCATCGAAAGATCGAGACACCCAATGTGACATCACCAAGCCATTTAACCAAAGGTGGGAGGTGCATGAGCCCAAGTGGAAAGAAAGCTTACTCGGCTAAGGTACAAGGAAAGCAAGGCCCAACCCAATTCCACCAAGACAAGAATGGAAAAAAAAGAGATAAGGCCAAAATGTTTTTGTATAGCAAAAGAGTCCAATTCAAATTGCTAAACCAGTCGGTCTTAAAAACACCATAACTCTCATGTTCAAATTAGATTGAGGCTTTCTTGGACTTGTTTGAAAGCTTAGAACATCCTCTGTTGTTTACTCCATTACGACAAGGTTAGAATCAATTTTCTTCTATTTTTAATTTGGTCAACAAGTATCACCACTCTAGTTGGCCATAATTAGCTAACATATAGAAAGTTGATTTATGGAAGGAAGAGGATCACTACTCCTATTTGGCTAAGTGGGCTGAATCCATGGTGGATTCAACCCCTATATCTAGACAACCCATCCCCTCTTACACTATATATTCTAGCATATTCACATTAAAATTCATCACAATTATATTAAAAATTATACTTTTGTTTCCTAGATAGCCAATGTGCATCTTGACGGAATTGGGAGTTGTTATTTGCCATCATTCTTGTGACTCCGGAGGTTTTGTAAGGGTAATGTATACTTTTGGTGGTTGGATAGATAGGATCATGAGTGTGTGGTTGGTCCAATTCTTTTGTCGTATGTTACTATATTGGAAGTAGTTAGTGTCATCAGTGTGTTAGGTTGCACGGATCCAACTTGTCACAATGACAATGTGGTTGAGCATGTCACTTCTCACATGTTGCTGGTACAAGATAATGATTGATGCCATCAACTTGTCAGTTTGCACTAATTATCCTGACATCATGAAATCAGACACCCTGTGTAACTAAACTTGCCTTGTGTCTTAAATAGGATGCCAATGTTGTCCCAATAGTCAAGAACTCCAAAGGAGATCGTGCACCAAGGTCCCTTCGTTACCGGTGGTTGTTGTTGTGTGTGCGGTGGGTATTGGACTAATAAGGGCCCATTCGGTAGTGCTTTAGCTCCAGCTCCTCTTAAATTCTGCTCCGACTCATTCCAATTTTGATTTTCTGAGGAATCAAGAGTTCTTTATGAAAGTGTTCGGCTAGCTAGTTGGCTCCATATTCTTGAAATAGGGGATTCAAGAGAAGGGATTGGGTAGAGACAGCAGAGAGGGGAGCCATACCTCATCTCAGGCTTAGGCAGTGCAGGTGGGGATAGACGTGGGCTCGCACAGGGACAGCGTCGCTTAACATGGGGAGGCAGGGATAGATGGTGGGCTCAACGGGGGGGCTCGACATGGGGAGGCAGGGATGGATGGTGAGCTTGAGGCGGGGAGACGAGGCTCGATGCAGGGAGGTGGGGACGGACGGATGGCTCAATGGCACTCGAGGAGGTGAGGTGGGGACGGACGGTGGGCTTGACGTGAGGAGGCGAGGCTTGACATTGGGAGGCGGGGACGGACAGCTCGACGGCGCTCGAGGCGGGGTGGTTGGGACGGACAGTGGGTTCAAGGCGTGGAGGCGAGGATTGATGCAGGAGGCTGTGACGGATGGTGGGCTCGATGCGGGGAGGCGAGGTAGGTGATTATTGCGGGAAGCAACCTCAAGACCGCTCCGCACGACTAGGCCAAAGCAAAGAATCGCTCCATTGTGATTCAGATTCTCGTGCGACGGGATCGATGTCGTTCAGTAGAGCTTCGGCTCCTCCAGACGAGAATCCATGAGCCGGAGCTCTACCGAATGGGCCCTAATGATGTCTCAAACAAATCGATGTTGTGACTTGTGAGCATGGTTCAAAATCTCACTGAAGTTTCATGAAATCTCGGATTCGGCTAGCGATGAGATTGAAAATCCCAGTCGAATACTCATAACATTGTTTACATGATAGTACAATATAGGCATGCTAGCTCAAATGGTAGAGCGCTCGCTTTGCTTGCTTGCGGTTGGGGGATTGAATCGTGGTGTTCCCAAAAAAAAAAAAAAAATTGCCCTCCTTGCTACCCGCCATGTGCCAACTCTGTTCCTCCATGCGGGGATCGAACCCTGGTGTCTCCAAAAATTTTTTGCCCTCCTTGCTCCCTGCCAGCTCTCTTCCTCCATGCACCGCCACACTTCTGCGCCTGTGCCACCGCCCCTCTTCCTCCACGCATCACCGCCCCTCTTCCTCCACATGCCTCCTCCCCTCTCCTCCTCCACGCACCGCCGCCCATCTCCTCCTTAACGCACCACCGGACTCGTGAAGAGCTGGTGCTCCTGATGTGCTACCGAGCTGACTCCATACTTGTTCATGCCAAGCACCACATCCGTGTCCTTGTCTGCGTCCAGATCTCCTCCATGCACTGCGGGGCCTGTGAAGAGCTGGTGCTTCTGATGTGTCGCAGAGTCGATTCCGCCCTTGCTCGTCCTCGTTCATGTCAAGCACCACGTCCACATCCTCATCCTCCTCCGCTATCCAGAGCCAGCGTTCACATCGATTCCGTCCATCAAAGTGGTTTTAAAATTTCCAAAATTTCGGTCATTTTGGCCGAAATTTTTGCAATTTCGATCGAAAATTTTGTTTTTCCTAGTTACGAAAATTCAGGATTTCAAATTGTCTGGATTTTGTCCCAAATGCGAAAATTTTACCGAAATTTAGAATTTGAGACACCAATAAGATGGGATCGGAAAACCAAAATTCAAACCCTGCTTGTGAAGCAATGCGACGGGCAGGTTACTGCTATTGGCCGTTGCTGCGGGTGTCCACGTTCGACCATACTCTAATGCGCCGGATTCGGGCCCAGTTCCTTTCGGGCTACTGCCGCCTTAGCATTCGGCTACGGCCCGTAACTAGGATTAATATGCAGGGTGGTTGACTAGCTGAGCCTCCCATAAGACAACAGGCCGTTTCAAAACTCGGCCGATACGGCCTTTCGGCTTTGTCTCTGGCTCTAGACGAGAGGTGGATGAGTGGAACTGGCTCTGCCTCTCTGGTCTCTGCCTGATGCTGCCTTGCTTATACCGTTATGTGTTTGCTATGAATTGAGAGTGTTGGGCGTTTTTCTCTTCCAATGTCTGAATAAGGTAGTTTTGATATTAGGCTAATTTAAGCACAAGAAAACAAAACCAAGATAGGCTTGCGATAACTGAAGAGGCAACGTAATCGCTAACGATTAGTAATATAGTAATAGCACCATAAAACAGTAAGTCAGTAATAGTGGAAAGCACACCACATGGCATCTCGGATTCAATCTATGCAATGATCTTCGATACTCCTCTGGAGGAAAATTACAGAACCCCTAACCTGTCGATTTTACCAATTAAAATTTGCACGGTACAGCAGCAGAAACTACATAATTTTCTTCGGTGAAGAAAATATAGCATTTCTTCTTCAGTATCCCTTTTGACGCAACAAATTTCAGTATCTAATTAAGTTTTGGAGTCTGAGGGGGAGAGAGCACCGTTTGGCGCGACATCATCACGAGTGGCTCGAACAAGCGCCCCGCTGCGCGCGATGAGGAAACCGACGGCGTGCCCGGCAACGGCGGCGAGGAGCACGCCGGAGTTGAACGACATCACGGCGAGCATCACCAGGTACGCCAGCCCCATCTTCGCCGCATGGACCCCCGTGATCAGCACCACCGCGGACGACGAGCGGCGGGAGAGCCCGCGGGACACCGCGGAGAGAGCCTCGACCAGCGCGGCCAGCGCGAGCACGACAAGGAGGCAGAGGAAGTACATGCCGACGCCGGCGCGGTCTCCCGGCCAGTTGCGAAAGAGCACCTGCACCCGGTGGCCCCAGAAGAAGGCCGTATGCATCGCTGGCATCGGCATGTTCATTGCGGGCATCGGCCCCATCGGAGGCATGTTCGTGGCAGGCGGCGGCCCCATCGGCATCGGCATCGGCATGGCCGTTTCTTGGCGAATGGAGCAGAAATGCAGAAGTAAAGTGATAACAAGTGCCTAATTAAGCTAGTTAGTGGACAGTAGTTAAGAAGAAATGATGCAGTGGGTTGGAAAGTGGGGTCCTATAGAACGATGGAAAAAGAGAGAAAAAAAAAAGTAAAGACAGAAAAGAAAGGAACAAGAACAAGGAAAAGGTGACGGCGAAAGGGCAATTAAAGGAGCTTTGGAAGAACTGATAAGCGATGTCTTGCTGTAGTGGTGTGCTTGGCATGGACAGAACGACGAGATGAGACCAGACAGAAAGAGAGGCATTGTTTTGCCCGGTCGTAGGAGCGGTGCGGCTTGAGCTAACCGGACAGACAGATTCTTTCTGGAATTAAAAAACTAGAGCGTCTTTTTAGTGCTTGAAGGGAGGCTTTGTTTTGCCCGGTCGTGGGTGGCTGTGCGGGTTAGGGCTGGCCCGAAGCACGGTGCCACGGCTCGACTCACAGCACGGTTCGGTACGAAGGAGAGCATGCCAGGCTGGTCTGTTACTATTTCACGGGCCGTATCGGACCCGAAAACCAAGCATAGTGGATGGTATGATCCAGCACGAAGGTGACACGGTCAGCACGGCGACATAGCTGTCACTGCCGCAACAGGGGTTCAGGAGAGGGGAGCAGGTGGATGAGTAGCTGAGGGAGCCGCCACACCGCTGTGTGCCGCGCCACCGAGCCACCAAAGCCTACCGTCTCGCACGCCGCCTCGCCACAACCCTGTAGCCTCGTGCACCAGGGCTATCGCGTCGCTGCCAAGCCACCGCATGGGAGCTAAGTCGCCGCCTCCTCATGCGCACATGGCCGTGCCGAGCCCGCACGCCCATCGCTGTTGTGGCCACTGTCCCTTTGCCACGTCGCGTTGCCTCCTGATGAGGACATCACTACCATGAATACGGCCATGCCTACAACCCAATTGAAACCAACAACGTAATACAAGGGCCAATTACTCGAGCTCGCGCACGTCAATTCGATTGCCAGGTGAATGCGCTCCTCGGGTTGCATACAAATAATTTAATGAATGGAATGCTATTTAATCCTTGTGATGATTTTATTGTCCTTAGGAACCAAGGAGAAGGACTCCCAAAAGTCAAGCATGAAGCCAATTCTTCCGGTGGACAACTTCAACTCGGATTCGGCCTCCGAGACAGCACCAACGTAAAACGACCATAACTTTTGATCCACAAGGGTGTTTGGGGTCTATAAGTACTGGTTTAAAAGGTTTCGACGTCCTCTTTCGAACGGATCCGGCCCCACCTCCAAATTCCTTACGAGTCAACGGGAATCTGCAAAACAAGTTCGGTCATCTTTCCAAATCCGAGTCAAACTAGGAATAGGAGTCCTACTCGGACATGGAGTTGTTTTGGACGCCCCAAGCCTGGTTTTGGCCTCCTATTTCTCCTATAATTAGCTAGGGAGTCCCCCAAAATAACTTGGGTTTTGGTTATTTGATAGTTTAGCCTTTTGCTACTATTTTAAGTCTTTTAGACGTGTTCAACGACCGCCTAACAAGCTCCTTGTATCGGAACCCCAACTTTTCAATACTTCATCCATATTTGCAATTTTAGATTGCTTTTGCCTTGTTCTTGCTTGTTGTTCGATTGCTTGCAGGAATTGATCTTCGTGATCAGGTTGATCGTGCCCACGGCAAGGTCAATAACCCTTTGGAGTTGGTTTAGCGATTGCTAAGGCGCATCGTCGTTGTACGTTGTAGTCAGATCGTCAAAGTCAATCCCACCCAAATCGAAAGTTATCATTCTCATCGAAAGATCGGGACACCCAGTGTTACATCAAGTGGTATCAGAGCTTCAGTTGATCGGTGAGAATATCAATGCCTTAGGTTAGTTTTTGATTTCTGTCCTAAATTGAAAACTACTCCACAAAAATTCAACCTTTAGTTTCAATCTGTTATTTTAGTGAGTTTTGTTAGGTTTTGATCCATTAGAGTACATGTTTTAGTTGCTGATCTTTCTTTTCCTTCGCGTAGCTTCAATCCTTCATTTCTGTCCAGTTTGGTGTTTTGAGCATAACTTTCACATACAAACTCGGATTTTTGTGTTCTTGCACTCTATTGAAAGCTGAGGATATAAGCTTCAATTCCTTCCACAGTCAACCAATCAAATTCGGTGATCTTCAAACATTAATCTAGGCGACAAGTTTGCTGCCCTAGAAAAATATCAGTACACCTACCTTTGAGAACCAATTCAGCCTTTGTGAACACTTTGATCCTATTTGAGACTAGCTTGTTAATATTGCTTAGGGCTACTCTACTTGATACATTGCACAATCTTCAGTTATCATATCATATTATCTTGTGACACCGAGTTAGGGATTCCAAAACTTTGTTCATACTAGTGTTGGCCGAAAGTCAACAAAAGAAAGAAAAGAGAAAGAGCCAAAAGGCCAAAAAAAAAAGGAAAAGAAAAAGAAAATTGTGGCCGGTCACACTACATTGAGCAAAACCCTAAATTGTGTTCGTTACTTTTAGGTTGTGCAATTTATTAATTAGTGAGCAATCTTGTGCCCTTTTTACTTTCTCAATGCAATAAGTTAGCGTCTCTCTACGACTTGTGCAATAGAGCTTTTGGTGCATCACTTATATTTTATAGCTCATTCCTTGATTGCACAAGTGCCATTATATTTGCGTGTGTGTTGCCTTCAAATTCACTTATATCTTTGAGATCGGCAACTAGGGCTTGTGAATTCTAGTTTGGATCATTACTTATCATTATAATAACTAGAATTATCAGATTGCATAGGAAATAAATATTGCCTATCCAAGCTCCACATCCAACCTCGTACATTTGTTCGGTCCCTTTGCAATCGCTTTATCCAAGCTTCGGAGAACTTTTGACCACGCCAACGACCGACAACACCTGTTGCAACGTAAGAACTTGTAAGAGCTTTGGTGATAGGCATGAGTGTTGAGAGACTTGCCACCACCTCCTAGTAGATGATAGAAACATTATACTTGTGATTTTGTTTTCTTGTCTTCTACTAACTCATGTCAGGTGACGAGGGCTCCCTGCATCACTCTCCTCGCACCAAGGGAATTGTTGCTCACTCTGAGCTTAGGTCATCGCAAGAGAACCTTCTCAGATCCATCGAGGTCGCACAAGGGATCGCTAAAACTACTCTTACTACTATTTTGTCTAGACTTGATACGCTTGTAGGAACTTCCCCAGGAACTTCCAGTCCTCTGCCTCGTGTTCCAAGCAACAAAAATGGCGTACTACATGCTCAGGTACATGTTGATGATGATCCCCTATGTAAGGTTAAATTCGTCATTCCACCTTTTAATGGTCATTATGATCCTGATGCCTATATTAATTGGGAGATAGCAGTAGACAAAGAATTTGGCAAGTATGATTTGTTTGAAAATGAAAAGATTAGGATTGCTGCTAGTGTGCTAAATGATATGCATTAACATGGTGGAAACATATTTGTAGAAAAGAGAGAAAACCTGAAAATTGGAAGGCCATGAAAAGACTTATGAGAATTGATTATGTTCCTGAATATCATACTGAATTTTTATATACTAGACTCCAATGCTTGAAACAAGGAAATAAGTGCGTTAAGGAATACTATGAACGATTGCAAAATCATTTGTTGCGTTGTGGTTTAGTTGAAGGTGAAGAAGCAACAGAGCTTAGGTTCATACGTGGACTTAATCAAGAAATTCAAGATGCTCTTATTGATGAAACATATAGTTCTCTTTCAGAATTGGTTGTATGTGCTTATAAGTTGAAAATATGCTTGTTGAATCCTTGAAAGAATCATTAGCTTCATTTGAGGCGCCCATTGTTGCTCCTTATTTTGTAGCTAACATTTTGCAGAAAAGTGAGCACCATCGAGAGAATGATGTAGAAGAGCATAGGGAGAAAGAAACTATCAGTACCCCATGTATATGTGAAGAGATAATAGTTGAAGAAACACCTACAACAGCTGATGAGAACTTACAAGGTAATGTAAAAGGTATGGACTTTACACATGGAGAAAATAATTTTGAAGAGCTAAAACTATCCACAAATCATGCTAACGTAGAGCAACTAATAGTGGAACCAATTGCTGATTTTGCTTTGTTACAAGATGATTTGCTTGCTATTTCTTGTGATAAAGAAGAGTTGTGTGATAATACTTCACTTATATCCATGACACAACTAGCAAATGGACATGTCACTTTTGTTAACACACTAGACACTTTTGCTAAAAATAAACATGTCATTCACATCACAAGCGAAAATGATGAGTTGAAATTGATGTCTTCTTTATATACATTAGGCTACATTGAATTTGATGTTCCGTGTGATCTGAATTATTTAGAGGAGAGCCTTTTTGTACATTCTGATTTGTCATGGTTATCGCGAAATATCTTTTATGTTATTGGCAAAAATAGTGAGAAAGGAGAGTATAAAGCACATCGAGTTTACATTTGTTCAGATTTTAAACATCCGTTTGCAATGCAACAATGTCATCAATTTAATAATTGCCATATCACTAATCATGTCAGACCAAGTACATTTGGTTCCATTCACAAGTCACATGATAGTTTTCCTGGCATGGATACCCAGTCCTGAGTGAAAAAGACACTGCGAGCACGATCTTTTTCAATAAAATCATCGCGCAATAAATCAACAAAACACCTCGTGATTAGGTACTCTTTTTCCCCAGATCGTAGCATTAAGTATTTCTTGGCGAGCTATAAGATGATCAGATTTATAAGTAAGTATCTCTTGTAAAATATGAGCAAGAAAGGGAGAATACGGTTGATAGAAATTCTCGATCCATTGATTTCATTGCAAATGTGCATATTGCTTTGTTTCCTGTCATTACTAACATTTCGCAGGACAATATGATGGAGTCGAGGACGACTCCACTTCAAGAAAGGGAGGATGATGAGACCATGCTCATCATGGACAGAACTAACACTGCATACATATGGTCATCACCAAGTGTTGCTGCAATTATATCAACCGCATGGTTTCATCGACCCCCACCTTGGCCTGGACTATTAAGTTGGCGACACTTCACGGCATCCTCTACTTCGTATACATCTACTATGATGGCTCAATCTGCATGGCTTTATCGGCCCCCACCTTGGCCTTCCTTCTACATCTTCATCGGTTCAAGGACCATTGACTCGAGCTCGAGCCCGTCAACTCAATTATCAGATCTAAAGCCATACTTGGGAGAAGATGATGAACTTGAGTCGAGGACGACTCAAATGCAAGAAGGGGAGGATGATGAGGACATCACTACCATGGATACGGCCATGCCTACAAACCCAATTGAAACCAACAATGTAATACAAGGGCCAATTACTCGAGCTCGCGCACGTCAATTCGATTGCCAGGTGAATGCGCTCCTCGGGTTGCATACAAATAATTTAATGAATGAAATGCTATTTAATCCTTGTGATGATTTTATTGTCCTTAGGAACCAAGGAGAAGGACTCCCAAAAGTCAAGCATGAAGCCAATTCTTCCGGTGGACAACGTCAACTCGGATTCGGCCTCCGGGACAGTACCAACTTAAAACGACCATAACTTTTGATCCACAAAGGTGTTTGGGGTCTATGAGTACTGGTTTGAAAGGTTTCGATGTCCTCTTTCCAAAGGATCTGGCCCCACCTCTAAATTCCTTACGAGTCAACGGGAATCTGCAAAACAAGTTCGGTCATCTTTCCAAATCCGAGTCAAACTAGGAATAGGAGTCCTACTCGGCCATGGAGTTGTTTTGGATGCCCCAAGCCTGGTTTTGGCCTCCTATTTCTCCTATAAATAGCTAGGGAGTCCCCCAAAATAACTTGGGTTTTGGTTATTTGATATTTTAGCCTTTTGCTACTATTTTGAGTCTTTTAGACGTGCTCAACGGCCGCCTAACAAGCTCCTTGTATCGGAACCCCAACTTTTCAATACTTCATCCATATTTGCAATTTTAGATTGCTTTTGCCTTGTTCTTGCTTGTTCTTCGATTGCTTGCAGGAATTGATCTTCGTGATCAGGTTGATCGTGCCCACGGCACGGTCAATAACCCTTTGGAGTTGGTTTAGCGATTGCTAAGGCGCATCGTCGTTGTACGTTGTAGTCGGATCGTCAAAGTCGTCTCCACCCAAATCGAAGGTTATCATTCTCATCGAAAGATCAGGACACCCAGTGTTACATCACCTCCGGCCATGGCCACACCCTCGCACACACACGCTTCGCTGTGGACGCAAGTCACACACGCTTCGTCATGGACGCAAGTCGCATGCACACGCCTAGCCCGCACCGTCGTCACCAGTGCTCCACCTCGCTCGCACCACCAGGCCACGGTGCTCGGTCAAGCTCAATGCCACCGATAAGTCCACATTGCGCCTCCGTCAAAGGGGAGGAGGAGAGGGAGCTGGGGTGGAGCAGTGGAGGGTGCGCCGCCTGGCGAGAAGGGGCCTACGGGCTCGCCGCCTAGTGGGTAGAAGGGGCGAGGCATGCCACCTTGGGGAGATGAGGTGGCGGGGAGAGGAGAAGGGGGCCCTGTTAGGGGAGATGAGGCTGCAGGGAGAGGACAGGTCAAGGGCGGCCGCTTGGGGGGGACGAAGACAAGGCGCGGGGAGAGGAGAGGGGGGGCGCCGCCTGGGGGGAGAAGAGGTGTGGGGAGAAGCCAAGAAGCTTTGGAGAGAGAGGGCGTCAGTGGGGTGATACAGGAAAAAACTGGGGAGAAAAAGGGGGAAACTGAAAAAAAGCATGGAAAGGAAAAAATGGAGGAAAAGGAAGAAAGGAGGGAATGGGAAAAAAGGCTTCTACTAGTATAATATATTGTAAAATTTCGCTATTAGGTTTGTTGGATGGAATGGGGTGGTGTTATCCTAGGATGGTGTTTGGTTTGGTCGGAGGATGAGATAGTTTGAGATTTTGTTGGATACGATGAAGATGATTCCATCCACACTCAACCACTAAATTAAACAACCTTTAAGAGCATGTACAATGGGAAAAGGATGAAACGAGGGAATAGGAACAAAATAAAATCACGTACTTCAAGTCCCTCTCTTTAACTCACTCTTGCTTTCT
The DNA here is from genome assembly GCA_036346355.1 of Rhipidocladum racemiflorum. Taxonomy (NCBI): domain Eukaryota; kingdom Viridiplantae; phylum Streptophyta; class Magnoliopsida; order Poales; family Poaceae; genus Rhipidocladum; species Rhipidocladum racemiflorum. The sequence goes on along the minus strand of CM070577.1, from coordinate 51,378,116 downwards.
CAACCCCTCTCTCCCTCCGACTCTCCATGCCATTCTCTCTGTGGTTCACTCTCTCAGTCCCTCTATCTCCCTCCAACTCTCTATGTCACTCTCTCTATCTCACTTTCTCTGCCCCCCCTCTCTCTCTCCCTCTCTCTCTGACTCTCTTTGTCACTTTTTCTGGCTCACTTCCTCCGAATCTCTATGTCCTCTCTCTGGCTCACTCTCACTCTCTCAATCCCTCTCTCGCCTCTGACTCTCTATGCCACTCTCTCTCTCCCCCCTCTAATTCTATGTCACTCTCTTTGGCTCACTCTCTCTCGGTGTGTCGAAGGTTAGGAAATCAACGGTAAATTTGTAACGGGTACCTTCGGGGTTCACATGATCAAAAGACACATACAAGGCAAGATTTAGATAGGTTCGAGCCTCTAGGAAGAGTAATACCCTACTTTTGTACTATTAGATCGCTAGATACATAGACAAGGCATGATTTAGATAGGTTTGGGCCTCTAGGAAGAGTAACAACCCCAGATTTAGATAGGTTCGGGCCTCTAGGAAGAGTAATACACAGACAAGGCAAGATGCAGTTTTGCACTATTAGTTCGCTGAACGCGGAGTACAAATCTGGGGGTGTCTAATCTCTGATTACAAGAAGGGAAAAACTAGAATTTTTTTTAATAATCATTTTTTATTCGTATATTACGAAAATATACCTCATTTTTATTTTTTTGCAAAAGTGGGCGTCTGTTGCGTTTGTGCATATGTGGTGGGCCCGGTCTTCAGTCACGCCAGCGTGGCGCGACACGCACGCAAATCGCGCCAGCGTGGCGCGACTGGTGCGTGGGCGCGCGGGCAGGCGGGTGTCGGCGTATTCTACACCGGGGTACTCTCCCCGCCCTCAAAAAAGGTATGGAGGGCCCCACGTGGCTACGTGGCGATCAGTGCTCCTAAGCCCTTCTCGCTGGGCGAGGAGGCCCACGTGGCCACGTGGCGAGCAGCGTCCCTAAGCCCTTCTCGCTGGGCGAGGAGGCCCACATGGCGAGCAGCGCCCTAAGCCCTCCTCGCTGGGCGAGGAGGCCCACGTGGCTACGTGGCGAGCAGCGTCCCTAAGCCCTCCTCGCTGGGCGAGGAGGCCCACGTGGCTACGTGGCGAGCAGTGCTCCTAAGCCCTCCTCACTGGGCGAGGAGGCCCACGTGGCTACGTGGCGATCAGTGCTCCTAAGCCCTCCTCGCTGGGCGAGGAGGCCCACGTGGCCACATGGCGAGCAGTGCTCCTAAGCCCTCCTCGCTGGGCGAGGAGGCCCACGTGGCGACGTGGCGAGCAGTGTCCAAGAGCCCTCCTCGCGGAGCAGGGAGGCCCGCATCACAAGACGCAAGGGTGAAGAATGCTTCACCCGAAAGCCTCCCGTGGGGCATGGTGTCAGGGCATTTAATGTGGGGCATGGCGCTAGGCCCCTTTTCCTGACATGCCACAACTGGCCTGTCATGGGAAGCGCACAGTCCTGACGGCTCGTGATGTAGCGGCACAAAGAAGGAGGCCTCAAGATGGGATGGCATTAATGGAATGTAATTAATGAGCCGTGTAGCGACGTAGTTTTGTCCACCCACTTGCCTAGGCCGACCGGAGGTATATAAGGGCGGATGGGTGTACGTGAGAGGGGGACGAGGAGGATGAGAAGGAGAAAGACGGCACAAACGAGAGCTTTGGCTAAGATTAACAAAGACCTCAGACAGGACGTAGGGCTATTACCCGCCTAGGGGGCCCGAACCTGGAAAAATCAAGTGAGTCTACTGTTTATCTTCTCCGGGACGGCGAGGAGAGAGTGACTGGATTATGTCTCCGCTAAGCACACCCCCAAACCGAACTAAAACCTCCCTCGTGGGAGGATCCTGTCGTAAAAAACGCCGACAGGGGCGCGCCTGGTAGGGGTGCGCGGTTGGCATACTTCGGTTTGACTCCAGCCATTCCCGGCGAAATCCATCAAAGGTCTGTTCATCAGGAGGATGGCGGGTTCGCATACAACACCACCACCCGCAGCCGGAGTTGTCAGTCCTCCGGCTGCACCAACTCACTCTCCCCGGGCGAAGGGTGACTCCGTGCCGCTTCCAACTGGGGGCGCCGAGGCCTCTCGAGGGGCCGTCGGGCCCCTGGCTCGCCGTCGACTGGCATGGGAAGAAGCTCCCCTGGCCCAGAACCTGCGTGCGGCGTGTCTCCTGCTGAGTCATCCACCTCTGGACCTCGCAGAGGACAACCCCGCCGCACCTTGGCTCTGGGATGTGGTCCGCCTCGTGGAGGCGGCCCAGCTTCGAGTAGGGACTTCCGATCAATACCCAACCGACGGAACTCCCCCCTCGAAGCGGTGTGCTCACTCTTCCCACACTTCGAGCCGCCCCGGGTGGGAGACGTATCAGCCAGGAGGGCCCAAGCAGGCACCCCGGCCCCGTTCGGGGCCTGAAAGGACCGGGATGTCGGCCTAGAGGGGGGGTGAATAGGCGATTACAAAATTATACCCAATTAAAATTAAACAAACAGAGATAATGCGGAAGCAAAGGGTATAATTAAGTTTTGCAACTTAAACAATTTAGCCCGAGACAATTAACTCGGAGACTCCGGATATTTAGTCCGGATACTCCGGGTTATCCGGATACTCCGGATCAATGTACCGGATACTCCGGATGATCCGGATAGTTCGGATAAAATACCGGATACTCCGGGTTGAGTGTCTCGGCCAAGAATTCAAGATCTGAGCAATCTAGAAGCAATCCACTTGAACAAGAAGTAAGTAAATACTACCAAGAACCTATATCAAGTGGAGAACGGGAGCCAAGCACAAAAACAAGATAGATCGGGGCTCCTAAATAAATCAACCCTATACAATCAACTCAATCACACATATAGGAATGAATTCAAGCAAGTAATGAAAGAGATGAAACCGAAATGAAGATGGAGACACGAAGATTTTATCCCGAAGTTCGGATCCTTGAGGGGATCCTACGTCTCCGTTGAGGCGGCTCGGTCACACTTGAGCCGGAGTCTCTTTCAACCCTCTTCCTCCCGGTGTTGCACAATGCACTCGCCGGTCTTCACTTCTTTGATTCCTTTCCGTGCGGAGGCGGAATCGGCCTTCACAAACTTCCGGTGGCCTTCCACACAAAGCTTGGAAGCTCACCGGCAACTCCTAGCCGTCTAGGAGACCTCAACCTCCAAGAGCAACAAATACTCCCGAAGAACTCACTTAGAGTCCACCTCAAGTGCTCAACAACTCAAATTGATCCTCAATCCAAACACCTCTCTCCTCTACCCAACCCTTCACTCAAAAGGGGATCACTAAGATCTAAGGAGTAGGGAGGAGTATTGGGGGCTCAAGAACTCACTTAGAACACCTCTAAACCCAGCAAAAACATCCCCCCAACGGCTACTTTGAAGTGGGCAAGAAAGGGGCCTTAAATAGAGGAACCCAAAAAACTAGCCGTTTGGGACCGAACTGGGCAACCCGGTGATGGCGCCGTGATGGCACTATGGGTGTCCCGATCTTTCGATGAGAAACACACGATCGATTTGTTAGAGTCGACTTTGACGATCCGACTACACCGTACGACGACGATGCGCCTTAGCAATCGCTAAACCAACTCCGGTAGTTATTGATCTTGCCGTGAGCACGATCAACCTGAACACGAGTTCAATTCCTGCAAGCAACCGAAGAACAAGCAAGAACAATAGGATAAGCAATCTGAAATTGCGGATAAAGCTGAAGCGAAACAAAGTGGAGTCTTATTGACGATCTTGACAAGGTGGTCGCTCAAAGACAACTTCGCAGGATCAAGTTTGCACTTGGCTAAACTAATCAAATAAAACCCAAAACCCTAAGGAGCCGATGTCTGGCTATTTATAAGAGGTAGGGGCGTGGGAAACACGTCCAAAGCAGTAGGATACCAACTACAACTCTATTACAAGGCCCAAAGCCCACGTCTTCTCGATTTGGAAAAGTGACGCCAATTGTTTTGCAGATTCCCGTCGACTCGGACGGAATTTGGGGATGGGGTCGGATCCGTTGGAAAGAGGACGTCGAAGCCTTTCAAACCAGTACTCATAGACCCCAATCACCCTTGTGGATCAAAAGTTATGGTCATTTTAAGTTGGTGCTGTCCCGGAGGCCGAATCCGAGTATAACTTGTGCACCGGAAGAATTGGCTTCATGCTTGACGTTTGGGAGTCCTTCTCCTTGGTTCCTAAGGACAATAAAATCATCACGAGGATTAAATAGCATTCCATTCATAAAATTATCTGTATGCAACCCGAGGAATGCATTCACTTGGTAATTGAATTGTCGTGCCCGAGCTCGAGTAATTGGCCCTTGTATGACATTGTTGGTTTCCATTGGGTTTGTAAGTATGGCCGTATCCATGGTAGTGATGTCCTCATCACCCGGAGACTCCGGAAAAAACCCCGGAGACTCTGGATCATCCGGATACTCCGGAATCATCCGGATACTCCGGATAACCCGGAGACTCCGGGTTACAACCCAGATACTCCGGATCTCCCAGGCAGCACACGGCAGTCCGACGAAAACGGGCATAACTTTTGATCCCGGACTCCGATTTCGGCGAATTCGGACTTTTCGGAAAGCTATGAACGGTGGCTATCCAACTAACAAGGTCTCACTACCCAAATCCAAAAGGATAAAATCAGATTTCACAAAGAATCCACAAGGAGACCTCAAATTCTCACTTTCCGATACTAACAACACTTCTAACCCTCACACCAACCCACCTACACCTAGGTGAACAAAGTGTGACTTGGGTTTCTCAACCTTAGACAAGGATAGACCACTTTGAGCACTTGAGACTTGTCTAAGTGATTTCAACGATTGCATCCCTCTTAATAGTACGGCAATCCTTAGACTCAAATTTAAACACAAAATCTAAGTCTTACACTAAGCTTTGCCGACTTCTTCCGGATGCACGGTGCATGATGACGCTTCCACAAAGATTGATGATGCCCTTCGTCTTGTCAACCTCAACGCGCTTCACCTCATGAGACTCTCGTCCTCTCGACCTTGACCTCAATCATCACCAAGACGATCCTCCATCAAGTCGAATCTGACTTAGTCCTCAGCTGTTGGTGACACCGCTGTCTTGTTGACTTTTGACTCGCTTATCATCCTTCAAACCACTTGGTCATCATACACACAGCTTTGGGACCTAATTCTTATCAAAGCACTCAGCAAACACATTAGTCCCACAAGCTCAAAAGATATGAATTAGAATTAAATGAATGAGATGAAATACAACAAGTGTTTCATATAAATAGGCATGATATCAACGGAAACACTTGACATAAGAAATGTTCTCTACTAAGTGCGGCATGATGAATATGTGATTGATCTATATGCACTTAGAGAGATAATTGCCAATAAGATGAATCATTTAAATCATGGCAAGGACCACAGACTTTGCTTAAATGAAGCACATGATAGAATATACACGAATTACACATGTGCAAACAATATTTGGAATGAGAGTAAATAATGTGATCCAATTCTAGATTAAACTTCACTAAGAGAGGTGCATTAGAAGATACACAACTAAAACATGTATGCACCAAGTCAATATGAAGCAATGAAGTTTAACTCTAGTTAACACAAGCATATTAAAAACAAAACACATAATGAACTCAAATGAATATATATATGCACAAGCAATTATGACATGAATAAATGTGCACATATGAAATCAACAAGTTACTTAGAGTTCAATATGCATTTGCTAAAGAGGAATGCAATGACAAATATGGAATGAATACCGAGATTGCATACCTCATTTTTGCTTAACCATCCCAATTGATTTTCCTCTAAAATAGATGAGACTAATATTCAACTAGGCAATAAACATGTTAGTCTCATAACAATATAAATATATTAGAGGTTTGTCATTTGTTAAGCACTAAGTTAATATTTATACAATTACATTGATTGATATTACATGCGTTTGTCATTAATCGTTTGTCATTAATCACCAAAACAACATAAGTGCCTAGACGCACTTTCAGGGCCACACGGTCACAGAGGATCATCACAGGGGGCTCCGGCGACGGCGCAGCGGTGATTCTCCCGGCCGCTCGCAAAGTCATCGTTCCTAAGATTCTGAACGCACTCTGCGTACAGTTTCTAGGGGCCGGACTCCCTCCCATCTTCTGTACTTTCAATCCCAAAGGACAGATGACTTCCTTTGCTTCATATGTAGATTTGGGCAGAGTGTTATCTTCTGGAAGCAACTTCTTTATGAGTGATAACAACTCATCGAATCCCTTGTTTGACACACCATTTGTGGCCTTCCATTGCATAAGTTCCAGTGTGGTACGCAACTTTTTGTGGTCCTGCCCACAGTTTGGGTACAAAGGAGTTCTGTGGTCCTCTAACATGCGCTGGAACTTCTCGAACTGTCTTTCATCTGTGTAGTCTCCCTCTCCATCACGCAGCATCTGGTCCAGCTCATCATCACCAAAGTCACTGAGTGTATCTTCCACGGAATAGCATTGCGATATTCCGTCTGGGATATTGTTGAATCCCTCTTCTTCTTCCTCGTCTTCTTTATCGTCTTCCTGGCTAATCGCCTCTACTTCACCATGGTTGGTCCAACAGGTATAGTTTGGCATGAAACCTCTCATGATCAAATGGTTCATAACCTGCCATCACTGTGAGTGCTCCTTCTTGTTCTTGCAATCTACGCGCGGACAACATATGAAGCTGCCTGGAGGCAGGAATGCAATGGCCGCATCGAGAAAAGCCTGCACGCCATCAATGAACTCTCTCGAGCGACGGTTCGCATTGTACATCCATTGCCGGTTCATCTACACCAAGTTATAATTTCATATAATTTTTTCTTCTCCAACAAAAACAACCCCACCTACACCTTCATGCAATTAAAGATTTACCTTTGTAATTATTTTTTTATCCCTTTCTACCTTTGTAATTATTTTTTTATCCTTCACATGTTTTTCTATTTTATTTTATACACCACTAATTACTTCATTGCAATGTCATATTTTGAACTAGATCTCCACCATACATCTTCATACCATAACAAAAACAAGCATACGAAATAAATTTTGGGGAACAACTCCCTACAAATTGATCATGGCCTTGCCTAATATGTTCTAGAGTGACCTAGCAAAGCAACACATTTCAACAAGAATAAATCATGATTTCTCCACATCCAATGCATAAAAAACAACAATATGTAGGTGAGAAAGATGTTAACATGCTCTTACTGACCTTGAAACACTTAATTTGAAGTTAAATCACCAGCAATTTAAAATTTTAAAATTTGGACAGCACCTCCCCGGAAGAACACTGTTGGCTCGGGGAGGAAGAAGAGTTTTAAATGTGCTGGGCGGGAGGGCTTCTAAAACCGGTTTGAGACATGAACCGCTTCTGAAGGTTGAATTCTAGAAGCGGTTCGTGTGTCAAACCGCTTCTAAAACCCAGACTTCAGAAGCGGTTCATGTTTTAAACCGGTTGTAGAGGCCCTCTCCTGCCCGTTGCCACGAACCGCTTCTTGTGCGCACATTACAACCGGTTCGCACGAAACTGCTTCTAATATGCCGGTTGTGATGCCCTGTTCTGTAGTAGTGACCCTATATTATGGTGGACGACTTATGTGTTGGCTGTCGCCCCTAATGGTTCCCGCACTTTTTTCACAGTTAGGGTAGAGGGCCATTCTTTGAGCCGTCGAGCTTAAGCTAATTGTGGTCGACGGGTTATTTTGGCTGTCTGCCATATATTTGGCCGTGGACAATAAGTGCTTTTCCTGTAGTGAGTTTGCAAGCTATCATGTGTGGTGGTAATGTCAAAAATCGGACATCCCACACATCAATTATCAATTTATGCTAGTTGATTCGAATCAGATATCTTCACTTCTTCCACGATGTCCACTACTTCCATGATCACATATGTGCTACTTTGTTCTTCATCAAGCCTAACCGTATGTCATTGGTTTCACCAATCGATTCTGTCATATTTTTCAATTCTTGAGATTTCGATGTACAATGTCATGCTCACATATACATCTCTCGTCTTTTATAATATTTACCTCCAAATAAAATCTCAAATTAAAATATTTCACATATTTCTATCATTTGGCCGGTATGAAAACTAAAGGACGGGTGGTTACCACCGCAACAGAAAGTGTCCATCACAAAATTAATGAATCTATTTCTAGCACTGCATAAAATTCTGTCAAGTGTCAACACATCCCACAAACGTGGATCCAGTATAAACTAAACAAAACCAACGGACAATGTCAGATGGAAAGACACAGGCCAACCGCCATTTCCGAGGCTGAGAAGCCCCTATAACAAGGCCCTACCACCACTCCCATTTCACCACCCTCCCCTTGTCCTCCTGAGCCGCTCGATATATTGGTAACCACAACCACCAAGAAACCTAGCAGAATAAACCATGGGGCCCTCCTATGCACAGCTCGTCGTCCTTGCCGCGGCTGCGTTGCTGTCCGCCGGCTTCCTCCCGCAGACCTCGGCAAAGGGCGGCGCCGTCCCCCCACAGGTCGCCGGCATCTGCGCGCGCACCCCGTTCCCGGACATGTGCAGGACCACGGCTGGGCGGCATGCGTCCAAGTACCCGGTGATCGACAATCTAGCTGTCCTTAACATGCAGGTGGACGCATTCGCCAAGCGGACAGCGCAGGCGCGGAAGCACGTTTCTACGGTGTCCCGCACAGCGCCCCCAGCGCAGACGCAGGCGCTGAGCTTCTGCGACACCATGTACATGAACACACAGGACACTATTGGCGCGGCACAGCGGGCCATCACCTTCAAGGACAAGGCCACGGCGAAGATCATGCTGCAGCTTGCCGTGCAGGACTTCGAGTCGTGCGACCGGCCGTTCAAGCAGGCCGGGATCAGGAACCCCATGGAAAAGTTCGACACGGCGCTAAACCAGATGGCCAACAACTGCATGGCACTCGCCAACGTGATCTGAGGCATGCATGTGGCGCGTACACATGCCTGCATCAGATGGCACGGCATGCAGAGGCTACTGAATGATATATGGGAGGACTTGAGTTTGTCAGTCTTGTTAAAGAAAATTATTTACTCACTATGTGTTTTCTTGACAGAGCATATTTTTGTCAATTATCATTATACGACCGACATTTGTTGAGTAGGTCTTGAAAATGAGGAAGAGGCCTTTTTCATTTGCCATTCTGGACTGGTTTCACTTCCTTTGACGGACTGCTGCTTAATCTGTGCTATGTTCTCTTTAATTTCTTTCGATTGCTTAGTATTTTAATATTCAAATGTAGCTTGTGTCGTCTACATGGATAGTTACATTTTTCAAAATGTTAAGGATATGGAATGAAAAGATTTGTACACTGATTCTGCTGGCAGAGTACCAAATGAATCCAAAGATACACAGATTCTATCGCGACCCGGAAACCGCCCAAGAATTCGGTTTCGGATAGAGATTGAATATCACCTGCTTATATCAACAAAAGACAGCGAAAAAATGTTAGATATGTAATTATGGCCGATTTAAATGAGATTAAAAGAACATTGTAGGCCACCGGCCTAAAATTTGAATTACGAGCCACCAATTGAAATCAAACCCACAGGAAAGGCATGAGTGCGGCTGTGACCCTAATGCGAACACTGTTGTAATCAAGGGTATCCAAGCGACGGTCTTCTTTCTCGTTCTCTGAATAAATATCAACAAGCAATGTTGAGTACACGTATGTACTCGCAAGACTTCAATGTATGGAAATAAATATATATGCAGGGTTAGTCCAAAGGGATCAAACTTCAACACTAAGTTTATTTTCGGCATAAAGCAGATTTTATTTGCAATAGAGTAATACATAAAACAATTTTGAAATTGTAAAGAGCACTTTAGTAAGAAGGTAATTAACAATATATAAAGCATTTGTACATCAATTCATAACCAATCCAACAAGTATATTGCAACCAACTCATCGCGATATTATTAATCCAACTTTTCATATCAACGATCCAACTCGTCGTACCAACACATTTTTTTTCAAAGTGTTTGCAAAACCAAAACCAAAAATACTATAATTGACATTATGTCCCAAGCTGCTCTTGACCGTGAGCATGGTTAATCGATTATATTTAAATCTCTGCAGAGTGTACACTTTACCCACATAATGTCGGCGTTTTCTACGACAGGATCCTTCCGCGAGGGAGGTTTTAGTTCGGTTTGAGGCTGTGCTTAGCGGAGGCGTAATCCGGTCACTCTCTCCTCGCCGTCCCGGAGAAGATAAACATTAGACACACTTGATTTTTCCAGGTTCGGGACCCCTAGGCGGGTAATAGCCCTACATCCTGTCTGAGGTTTTTGTTAGTCTTAGCCCAAGCTCTCGTTCGTGCCGTCTTTCTCATTCTCGTTGTCGTCGTCCTCCTCCACCTCCTCCCCCTCTCACGTACACCCATCCGTCCTTATATACCCCTGGTCGGCCTGGGCAAGTGGGGGGGGGGGACAAAACTACGCCGCTACATGGCCCATTAATTACATTTCATTAATGCCATCCCATCTTGAGGCCTCCTTTGTGCTGCTACATCACGAGCCGTCAGGACTGCGCGCTTCCCATGATAGGCCAGTTGTGGCATGTCAGGAAAAGGGGCCTAGCGCCATGCCCCGCATTAAATGCCCTGACACCACGCCCCATGGGAGGCTTCCGGGCGAAGCCTTCTTCACTCTAGCATCTTGTGACGCGGGCCTCCCCACTCCGCGAGGAGGGCTCTTGGACACTACTCGCCACGTAGCCACGTGGGCCTCCTCGCCCAGCGAGGAGGGCATAGGAGCACTGCTCGCCACGTAGCCACGTGGGCCTCCTCACCCAGCGAGGAGGGCTTAGGAGCACTGCTCGCCACGTAGCCACGTGGGCCTCCTCGCCCCGCGAGGAGGGCTTAGGAGCATTGCTCGCCACGTAGCCACGTGGACCTCCTCGCCCCGCGAGGAGGGCTTAGGGGCGCTGCTCGCCACGTAGCCACGCGGGCCTCCTCGCCTCGCGAGGAGGGCTTAGGAGCACTGCTCGCCACGTGGGCCTCCTCGCCCAGCGAGGAGGGCTTTTAGGGACGCTGCTCACCACGTAGCCATGTGGGGCCCTCCATACCTTTTTTGAGGGCGGGAAGAGTACCCCGGTGTAGAATATGCCAACAGTAGCCCCCGGGCCCTTCGTGAGACATGCCAGTCTTTCACTTGTTATAGTAAAAGACTGGCTGTCTCGGGAGGGGTCCACCATTATTGTGTTAGGGTACCAAACCGCCTTCGACTGTTCCGCTTCGGCTACCTTTTCTGCGGTTTCCGAAGTGACACTCATGACTGATCCTCATCACGAACTGCCGGGGGGAGCATATATATATGCCTCCCCACGCCCGGGAGTTTTCTACGCTTCCTCTTGAATCTTGACGCTTTTACTTGCAGTCTCCCTTTCCTGCCTTCTTGCAAATGGCGATCCTTCCCCAATCCCAAGTTAATGACGATAGGGTACGGTCCCTATCGCAGATGGCGCCGAACGGAACCCTCCGGCTTCGCCGCGGGACGCGATCTCCCAGGCCCGAGCTCGGGGAGATCGTGCTCTTTGGGTGGGCTCTTGTGGTGGGCCTAGTCCCGCCGTTCTCCGAGTTCTTCCTTATGGTCCTCCATTTCTATGGAGTGCACCATCTTCACCTTTCCCCCAACTCCATCGTCATCCTCGCCGTCTTCGCACACCTGTGCGAGATGTTTGTGGGGGTGAAGCCCAGCCTCCCCCTTTTCCGGTACTTCTACTCCCTTCGCATCACCAGCGATGGGGAGGTCACCGGGAGTTGCCACTTCCGGCTTCGCGACGGGATGGTCCCCCACTACATTGCCTTCCAGCAGAAATCGAACTGGAGGGCATGGAGTGAGGACTGGCTGTACGTAGCCGACGACAGTGGCGCAGATGTCCTCGCCATTTCATCCACCGCGGCGGAGGGGAATGAGGACTGGAATGCGGCTGTCGAAGAGACAGCCGAGCTCCGGGCCATGGCGAACCACATTCAACATCTGCGGGACGCCGGCCTAACTGGGGTGCTGGTAGTTCGGGACTACGTGTCCCGAAGGATCAGCCCCTGCACCTCCGTGTTCGCCCGGCGTGGCACTACACAGGCGACAACGACCTGGTGACCGGACCGCAGTTCGGGTCGCCCGGTATCAGCAAAGTCTTCGACGCTACCACGCCTCTCGAGTCAGCCAGAGGATGTTGGTGGTGGGAGACCTCGTGCTGCGAAGAATTCAAACGCACGCCAGTCGCAACAAACTGTCTCCCACTTGGGAGGGGCCCTACAATGTAATCTCAGTGTCGCGACCGGGCACCGTTCGATTGGCAACGAAGGAAGGCCAAGAGCTGGCGAACTCCCAGAACATCGAGCTGCTACATAAATTCTACCCCTGAAGATGTAAATGCTTGGTGACCGAAGGCCAGCCGTTTCAATTGCTGTCGTCACGCAGGGGAGTGTTTGGTTTCAAGGGCATTTTTGCTTTGATCTTTCCATTCCTTTCCTGCGCATACCGAGAAGAATTGTATATTGCCGTGGTCGCCCCTGGTTCTGTGCTATATTGGCTATTCCCTGCTTGACGGATGGTGGCTTCCGGTGCCTAAGTCGTACAAGGTCGGGCGACCAGGGGTTGCGCGCGGCCCGGTCTCGTAAGACGGCCAGCTCCGCCGACACCGTTAAGTTCCCCGCCCCTGGCTCCCCTGTTTCCTTACACGCAGCCCCGCAAAGCGTAATTCCAGGACACTTGGAACGTAAGCCCAATTCGCTTTAGAACCACGGCGTACCACGCGTAGGGACTTAGTGTAAAGTTTCCTTTTTGTGGTGAACAATTACTTCGGGTGCCTAAGACTGTAACACCCCGACATTTAATATGCCTGAATGCTACCAAACGTAAGCTAAACAACATCTAAATACCACAATTAAACATAAATTCCAGCAAAGGCGCACATGCTAAAAATCGAGATTTCGGCAGCATCTCCTTTGTTTTAACATGAATTGAAGGAGCAACAACAGTAACACAAGTTATATCATAATGGAAAGCATCTAAAACAGCAATAATTAACGACTTAGCAACAATGTAAGTCTAGTTCCAAACATAAAATATCTCCAAGAGTCAAACGAACGAAAAGATTCTCATTTAGCAAAGCTAAGCCTTAAAGCAATGATCATCACACGCAATTTATTATCAACACTAATTGAATGACTTGTGAAATCAAAAGAGTGAAGCTACGTGTGGAAGTGTGACTATTTCCCTTCCCCGCATGCCGGATTCATGGTACCTAAAAGAAAACAACATAAACACAAGCGTGAGTTCATCACTCAGCAAGCATATTGCAATGGACAACAAGAACAATAACATGGCAATAATGTCTCACATCATGTATATCATCTCATTCATGAACACATAACATTATCATCATCATTACGTATGGAATGCAATGCAATGCTCATGTCTCCTTGGAAACTCATACCGGTATGGTTGAGTACACACCCATCGGTGTGCACCCTCTCCCCCCTTCCATCCCGAAGATGGAGGGTGCCTACTCCTCGCTTCCAAACACCACGTGGATGGAATCACGATGTAGGACTTACTAAATGGCTCTCCGGATTAGTCATAACTTTCTCACCGATCTTCCCCGGACTAGTTATGACTTTCTCACCGCCCGGGCCATGTAACATGCCATGTATGCAATTATGCCAACATCATATTTAACTCGTACATTAACACATGGCATCATAACATAATAAACATGCTCATCATATCATTGGCAATCATTAAAGCATGGCAAGTGATCATATATCATGTAGTCAATTCCATCTATTCTCAACAAGCAACCTACAAATCGGTATCCATTACAACACACTTGCCTCAACCACGGGCAACGGATTGGCGGGAAGTCGAAGGCACTCCCGGGGTCGCACCACCTGCACATAGGTATCACACACTCACAATCATGTCCACAAAACAGTACGCAAACCCTCATCTACCCCGACATTGCCAACTACTCGCAAAACCTAAAAACAGAGGTTCTGTCCTATCGGGACAGCAGCCTTCCAAAAGGCATAACTCGGGTTCTAAGACTCCGAATCAATTAAACGAGTACATCCTCGCGTAGCTTAGGAAATTTCCCAACTTTTTCTGGGTATAGGGAAAGACTGATTCAGTTTCAAAAGTTGGTTATTCTACAAAATACCGTGAACTGTTCCAATCACGTCACAGATTTTAACACACTCGGTAAAACAGCCATAACTTTCAAACGGCTAGGCGGAATTTAACGTTCTTTATATCCACGGAAAGATAACGAAATTATCTACAACTTCTTCAACGTCCGTACGACCAGATTCCGAATCTAATTTGGTGAAAAGCAGAACCCTATGTCGACTGCTCATGCTGCCCGAAACAGAGAACGTGGCAACTTCTAGATCTAATCCAATCTACTCAATTCCAGTACCACCAATTGATCTAAAAACTTGATAAATACCCTTAGAACAGTACCTAGACCAACCCCAAGGATTCCCATGGCCATACCTTTGCCCAACGCACGAAAACCCAATAGATCTCCTCCCGGTTCGCGCGATATCCTTCCTCGCTCCAATCCCGCCGGATCTCCTCGTCGCGGAGCACTTCAATGGATGGATCTTTGAGGTGTGGAAGTGGAGAACTCCCCTAGGGGCAGCAAGGGAGGAGGAGAGGTGGTGGAGCAATGGGGGAGGTGGAGGCGCCACAAGGAGGAGGTGGGGAGGTGTGGGGGGGCGGCTAGGACTTGTGGGGGCGCAAGGGCAGGGGGTGAACGCCTAAAGGGGCTGGGGGAGGCCCCCAACCAGGTCTCCTACTCCTATTAGGACTCAAACTCCATCCCACCAAAGCCCACGACCCTTTCCTTTAGGCCCAAACTCCCCCGGAAAGGCCCAAAACCCCGGAAACGGCCCGAAAACGGCCCGGAAACGCTATTAAGCCTCCTATCATATGGTTTTAACCTCCAATACCATATTTCATAAAGTTTGACCTTAACATTCACGTTAAATAATGTCACACCATTCCGTAGTGTCACATTCTCCCCCCCTTCAACAGGATTCGACCCCGAATCCGAGACACGCCACTTCGCAAACAATCAAATCAAAGGGAGTTATGGTCCACACCTCAGAACCTGCTTAGAAGCCCCTACGACTTGCACCAGCTAGCACTCAGAGGCAAGGAGCTAAGGATCAAAGACTGACAGCTCTAAAGATAACTCACAATCAAAAACTTGCGAGAACTTTACTCAACATTGAAACACAAAGCACTCAAACAAGGCCTCGGCATGACCCAAGCGATAGGATAAAATCCCAAACAGACCACGCAGGAAAACGGTCTTATACTCCTCGTTCTAAGCATTCCTTGGCACTGAAGTGCCCGATCCCTTTAACTCAGGCTACTCTCCTGAAAAACACGGTACCAACCTCCCTTCTGTGGTTCCTTGTACTCAAGACGACACGAAGCAGGAGAGACACAACGCTCTAAGATTACCACAGAACGAACAACCTACTTTAACCAGGATCTGTAAGACTCACGTAATAGAAACGACCGAACTTTCCCCTACGGTTTGACACAACTCGCTTCTTGCCCAACGACAAAAGCACCAATACACTTCAAAAGGAAAAACGATCACTAGCAACCACCAAGTGGTCCACTCAAAATGTAATCAACCCTACTGAGGAACACCTCAATGACACAATTCTCCACGAAGGTTTGCATTGAGTCATACACAACCTTCCACTCAAAGGACCACGATAAAGAGCACAATCAATGAGTGAGCTCAACCATAACATGAACCCAAGTGGCCCTCATCCAACAACTCAAACCCCAAAGCGTTAAAACCACTTTGGAAAGGATTCGACGACAACCAGAGAGTATTCATTTTAATTTCCTAAGCCAAAACGCAAAGGAAACACACATCCCTTCACCACAATCAACACCAGAAATTATTCATTCTTTTCTTTTCATACTAGAAAGCAAAGGAAATCTCGTTTCATGACATGAATGCACATACTTCAAGAGCACTCGGAATAGTCATATCTCCATATATGACTTTCTCACCGACACAGCTCAACGACTCTTTTATCATTTAACATCTATACACGATGTCTTGTTTACTTTTCACCATTCATTCATCATATAACAACAATACCGAAAAGTCATTCACAAAAGACTTCTTCCTCGGTATCACATGATTGAAATACACATAACACTGACAGTTGCGCTAAATCATATAGACTATGACGGCAACAACGTTAACAACAAAACACCACATCGTGTGAAAACCCATCATCCATTTAAAACTAACCTTGCAACACCTCGCAAAAACAAACTCAACCTTTTGGAACAGAACATCGACTCCAAAGTCAAACATCTGCACACACACAACCGCCATAAATTTTATCAAAAGAGAGGGAAACTCAATCCCAAAAGAAAACTCCTCACTAACCAAATTCACTTATGAAACTTTCATAAAAACCAGACTTGTGAAACATCCGCACACCAGACACATTTTCCAAATGACTCCAACTCTAGCCAAACAAAGTTACACATCAAGGGCTTAACTCAAAAGTTTCCAACACAACCCTTTATGACCATCTGCTTCCTTTTAAAATTAATTCCAAAGATAATTCAGTGCGAATGCGAAAGGGCGCGATCGACTCAAAAACTTTTGGGGTGTAAATCCATACTCATAGCACCAACTAAACAAATTAGCCAGAACCAAATATTTGCACCAATTTCTACGAGTTTTAGGAAACTCAAACACAAAGATATGGAACATCTTGACCGAAAACCCTTCAACCAAAAGGGCAAACAACCGACCCAGTCCAAAAGCTTTTGAACACAAGCTCAGCATAAAAAGAACCATCTCTAGTACTCCACTACGCTTTCCATTAAAGACTTCAATAATCACTATTTACTCCCTGAGAAGTCCCAACACAATTAAACTAAAAGCTTCGCAATGAATTCTTCCTCTAGTTACCATTCCTAACACTTTTAATTAGGGTTTATGATGCTTATCAAAAATGCACCCAACCAATACTATATTGACATGATCCCCACAGATCACTGAATCATAATACTTCTTATTCTCTATTGGAGCATAGTACTTCAACAAATCTTTCAGCAAGATCAACATATAAATTTCATACTTCCTATATATTCACGTCTCGACAACCGAACCTTATTCAGTTAAACAACGACTTCAACATGTAAATATTATCTCCACAGGGAAGAATTCGTAAGTGAGACTCTAAGTTATACTTTCATTAAGGATAAGACCATTTATCATATTAATTATCCAAAGCTCACTCCATCGCAACATGTTAACATTTTCCTCTATTTAACCATGATTTTCCAACGAGTAATCTAAACAGTTACCACCACTACTTAGTCATCAATAATAACAAATGGGCATGTTCATCAACCAACAACATTTCTTTTAGCTACTCTATTCAAAGGTGATAACAAAAACTACCACCACACAACATACTCCAACTATTTAAAATAGATTGAATACTAACATTAACACTGCCCTTAACAACATCATTAACAAAAAGTCTTATGTCTTCTCAATTGATATCAAGATTAGCATTGTAGAGACACAATCGCATACTTCCAAATATACTAGTATTTTGCAACAACGTAAATATCAACTCTAATCAACTTCCAAATTAAAGTCACTAGGCAACACGATTAAATTTCTCTATTAATCCATTAGATTAGAGCATCTTTAAACAACCAAAGAAAGTTTCTTTAACAATAACAGCAGATCTACATCATCTTAATGTTTCAACTATGCAACAGGGTTTAAAACTTTAAACATTATCAAGGGTCATAAGCACTTTTAAAGCAAAGCAACAGATTCTAAGCATGTACTTTAGCACATTCAATCATTCTCGCTAAGAGTAAACTACAACAGTAGTAGTCTATTTATTCTCAAGCTAGAGATAACAACCGCATTGAATTGTTTCAACTCAAAAATTAACTTAACAATGCATCATCCCATAAACCACATTGGTACATGCTACATAATATGCTAAACAGCAATTCTTACTAGGGACAAACGATTTTAGTCAAAAGATTACTTACTTTGTTTGCAACATTTTAGTTTTAAAGCTCATCCCGAGTTCATAAGGAAACTTGACTCTCAAAATTGCAATGAGACAAACCCAAACTTGGTCATGCAAAAGGAATTCTCCAAAACACTTTTCATTCTCAAAGACTCCCATAAAGGAAAATGGTTGAAAGACAATTTTCTTAACGGAAACCAAGCGACCAAGTAATCCATTTCAAATAAAACCTTAATCTCAAACCCCAAACTTTCACGAAACAAGAAGGATTTTTCAAAGATGATTTCTCAAACCAAGAAATGACGAAATCAAACACCACTTACTCCTACAAAGCCACGTAACTTCAGCCACGACGGCCAGTGTCCGCACAACTCCGCAAAAACTCATTTAACCTCGGAGAAGGACAAACACAGGAATAAATTGAATGCTTCTTCCCTATAAAACAATCAACAAACTAGGCATTAAAACTGGAAAGGCGCCCAAAAGAAGCGCAACACTAGACTCCTCTTCTTCGTCTTCAACCAAGGAAGACAAACCCACACACCACATACGGAACAATCCACGAAAATCCAATACCAAACACTTTTCTTTTGGTTTCCATCAACTAAAACCAAGAAAACCAACCAAGAACGACCATAGAACGATAAAGAACATACGAAGGAATCCACCACCAAACTCTTCTATTTGACTCCAGTCAACTACCCGATCTACGACAGAAAGGGTAAGCACTCTTCTCCTACAGGGGTTAATAGTTCTTCGGTGATGGCGCTAACCGGCCACACCGTCAAACCTCACCCTTACTATGAACAAAAAGAGGTGACCGAAATCCTTCGGCACCACAACCCACTATATCACAAATAACAAGAACAATTCAATCATTTATCTCATAGACATAGCAACATGCTTTATCAAATGAAGCATTCAACATTATAGCTTAAATACAACATTTAAGCGTAAAGAAACGATTCCCATACCCTTTCCTACTGTGCATCCATTGTGTGTCAAATTTTAGGTTAGTTATACCACTTTTGCAAGTTTTAATGTTGCTATCCTATAACAAAATTTTAATTAATACCTAAGCCATGTTTCTAAGTTATTCCACTTCACATTTTTTAGTTGTACCCTATAGCATGACACTAAAAATTCACATTCCAAGGACCTACAGCCCGCTCTGATACCAACTGTAACACCCCGACATTTAGGCCCTGTTTGTTTGCCCTATGGATTATATAATCCAGCTTATATAAGTTAATGGGGAAACAAACAGCTTAGATTATAATCTAGATTATATAATCTAAAGCATGAGATTATAATAATCTATAAGCAACTATTAGGGTGCTTATATAATCTTAAACTAATAATCCAACACAGTAATAATCCAGGAAAACAAACAACCCACCGACTTATTTAAAGGTAGCTTATATAATCCAGCTTATATAATCCAACACCAAAAAGCTGGATTATATAAGCTGGAGAACGAAACAAACAGGGCCTTAATATGCCTGAATGCTACCAAACATAAGCTAAACAACATCTAAATACCACAATTAAACATAAATTCCAGCAAAGGCGCACATGCTAAAAACCGAGATTTCGGCAGCATCTCCTTTGTTTTAACATGAATTGAAGGAGCAACAACAGTAACACAAGTTACATCATAATGGAAAGCATCTAAAACAGCAATAATTAACGACTTAGCAACAATGTAAGTCTAGTTCCAAACATATAATGTCTCCAAGAGTCAAACGAACGAAAAGATTCTCATTTAGTAAAGCTAAGCCTTAAAGCAATGATCATCACACGCAATTTATTATCAACACTAATTGAATGACTTGTGAAATCAAAAGAGTGAAGCTACGTGTGGAAGTGTGACTATTTCCCTTCCCCACATGCTGGATTCATGGTACCTAAAAGAAAACAACATAAACACAAGCGTGAGTTCATCACTCAACAAGCATATTGCAATGGACAACAAGAACAATAACATGGCAATAATGTCTCACATCATGTATATCATCTCATTCATGAACACATAACATTATCATCATCATTACGTATGCAATGCAATGCAATGCTCATGTCTCCTTGGAAACTCATACCGGTATGGTTGAGTACACACCCGTCGGTGTGCACCCTCTCCCCCCTTCCATCCCGAAGATGGAGGGTGCCTACTCCTCGCTTCCAAACACCACGTGGATGGAATCACGATGTAGGACTTACTCAATGGCTCTCCAGATTAGTCATAACTTTCTCACCGACCTTCCCCGGACTAGTTATGACTTTCTCACCGCCCGGGCCATGTAACATGCCATGTATGCAATTATGCCAACATCATATTTAACTCGTACATTAACACATGGCATCATAACATAATAAACATGCTCATCATATCATTGGCAATCATTAAAGCATGGCAAGTGATCATATATCATGTAGTCAATTCCATCTATTCTCAATAAGCAACCTACAAATCGGTATCCATTACAACACACTTGCCTCAACCACGGGCAACGGATTGGCAGGAAGTAGAAGGCACTCCCGGGGTCGTACCACCTGTACATAGGTATCACACACTCACAATCATGTCCACAAAACAGTAAGCAAACCCTCATCTACCCCGACATTGCCATCTACTCGCAAAACCTAAAAACAGAGGTTCTGTCCCGTCGGGACAGCAGCCTTCCAAAAGGCATAACTCAGGTTCTAAGACTCCGAATCAATTAAACGAGTACATCCTCGCGTAGCTTAGGAAATTTCCCAACTTTTTCTAGGTATAGGGAAAGACTGATTCGGTCTCTAAAGTTGGTTAATCTACAAAATACCGTGATCTGTTCCAATCACGTCACATATTTTAACACGCTCGGTAAAACAGCCATAACTTTCAAACGGCTGGGCGGAATTTAACGTTCTTTATATCCACGGAAATATAACGAAATTATCTACAACTTCTTCAACGTCCGAACGACCAGATTCCGAATCTAATTTGGTGAAAAGCAGAACCCTAGGTCGACTGCTCATGCTGCCCGAAGCAGAGAACGTGGCAACTTCTAGATCTAATCCAATCTACTCAATTCCAGTACCACCAATTGATCTAAAAACTTGATAAATACCCTTATAACAGTACCTAGACCAACCCCAAGGATTCCCATGGCCATACCTTTCCCCAACGCACGAAAACCCAATAGATCTCCTCCCGGTTCGCGCGATCTCCTTCCTCGCTCCAATCCCGCCGGATCTCCTCGTCGCGGAGCACTCCAACGGATGGATCTTTGAGGTGTGGAAGTGGAGAACTCCCCTAGGGGCAGCAATGGAGGAGGAGAGGTGGTGGAGAGGTGGTGGAGCAATGGGGAGCAATGGGGGAGGTGGAGGCGCCACAAGGAGGAGGTGGGGAGGTGTGGGGGGGGGGCGGCTAGGACTTGTGGGGGCGCAAGGGCAGGGGGTGAACGCCTAAAGAGGCTGGGGGAGGCCCCCAACCAGGTCTCCTACTCCTATTAGGACTCAAACTCCATCCCACCAAAGCCCACGACCCTTTCCTTTAGGCCCAAACTCCCCCGGAAACGGCCCGAAAACGCTATTAAGCCTCCTATCATATGGTTTTAACCTCCAATACCATATTTCATAAAGTTTTTTGACCTTAACATTCACGTTAAATAATGTCACACCATTACGTAGTGTCACAAAGACGTACAAGGTTGGGCGATCAGGGGTTGCGCGCGGCCCGGTGTCATAAGACGGCCAGCTCCGCCGACACCTATAAGTCCTTCGCCCCTGGTTCGCCCCGTTCCCTTACACGCAGCCCTGCGAAGTCTAAATCCGAAACACAAAAAAGTCTAAGTCCCCCCCAGAAGAAAGTGCATGCGAAGGAAAGAGGTTGCGGCGCCTCCGTACCTCGAAACTCCGCCTTTTTCGGAGGACATCCCTTAATAGGCGCTACATAATGAGTGGCATTGTTTGCAGCAAGCTATTTCGCTAAGGCGACCAGGTACCCCGGGCATTTTTTGGCGGACACGTTCAACTTCGCTGAGTAGTTCGGGAGCTGGTCGTCCTTCATCGAAATTAAGCAATATGCGCAAGCAGAGTTGGCAAGCGAGAAGGTAACATGAAGTACTTTAATGGTACCCAAAAGTACTAACAAGTTTCATGATTACAGACTACGAAACAAAAGAAGATTAAGACAGCAGCCTTCGAAAGGCTACTAGTCGTCACACCACTAACTACATGACTAGAGTGAAGTTTCGTTTCGTGCACCGTTTTGGTACGCGTGTAGTTTACAGTACCATTAGGGACCCATCGCGCATGAATATTTCGCATCGACTCAGACGTACTCGAAATGCTTGTCGAAATGGGATAGGGCATATATGAAGTCCATTCGGGGAGTTTGACACCAATTTTCCTTTCGTGCATCGTTTCCGTCCGGATGCAGCTTGCAGAACACCTTGCGACCCGTCGCGGAGGGATGTTTCCACACTCACTCGGACGTATTCGAAATGAATGCAGAATCAGAGCGACAATGCATGGAAAGTCCACTCGCAGCTTTGGCCTACATTTTCCTTTCATGCATCGCTTTGATACGCACGCGGCTTTCGTGCATCGCTTTCCGTCCGATGCAAAGCTTTGCAGAATACCTTATACCGTGGAAGGATGTTTCCACACTCACTCGGACGTATTCGAAATGAATGCAGAACTGTAGCAGCAATGCATGGAAAGTCCACTCGCGCAGTTTGGCCTACATTTTCCTTTCGTGCATCGTTTTGATACGCACGCAGCTTGCAGTACCTGTTGGCACCTATCGCGGAGAAATATTTTGCACCGACCCGGATGCAACAGAAATAATGCATGCCGAAATGAGCTTGGGCACATATGAACTCTATTCAGGGTGTCTGCCGCAAGCTTTCTTTTCGTACTCGTTCTGGTACAAACGTGACTTGTAGTACCTTTTGTCGTGTAGGTTTCGTACCGACACGAATGAGCCCAAATTGCTTGCTAAAATGAGCTACGGCAGACATGAAGTCCATTCTGGTTGACTGACACTCAGCTTCATCTTATGCGTCGTTTTATTGTGAAAATCCTTGCACCATACAGTGCTCTTCGCGGAGGAATGTTTCACACAACTCGAAAAGATTCAAAGCGCATGCCGAAATGTGCTTGGGCATATATGAAGTTCATTCGGCATGTTTGGGACAATGTTTTGTTTTTTGCACCATTCTAGTACGCGTGTAGTTTACATTACCATTAGGGACCTATTGTGTATGAATGTTTCGCTTCGAGCCGGACGTACTCGAAATGCTTGCTGAAACAGGCTAGGGCGCATATGAAGCCCATTCGGGGAGTTTGACACCGAGTTTCGTTTCGTGCATCGTTTTCATTCGGACGCAGCTTGTAGTACCCCTTGAGACCCGTCGCGGAGGGATATTTCACACAAACTCGGGCGTATTCAAAATGAATGCAGAATTGATGAGGACATCACTACCATGGATACGGCCATACTTACAAACCCAATGGAAACCAACAATATCATACAAGGGCCAATTACTCGAGCTCGGGCACGACAATTCAATTACCAGGTGAATGCGTTCCTCGGGTTGCATACAAATAATTTAATGAATGGAATGCTATTTAATCCTTGTGATGATTTTATTGTCCTTAGGAACCAAGGAGAAGGACTCCCAAACGTCAAGCATGAAGCCAATTCTTCCGGTGCACAAGTTCAACTCGGATTCGGCCTCCGGGACAGCACCAACTTCAAACGACTATAACTTTTGATCCACAAGGGTGTTTGAGGTCTATGAGTACTGGTTGGAAAGGTTTCGACGTCCTCTTTCCAACGGATCTGACCCCATCCCCAAATTCCGTCCGAGTCAACGGGAATCTGCAATACAATTGGCGTCACTTTTCCAAATCGAGAAGACGTGGGCCTTGGGCCTTGTAATAGAGTTGTAGTTGGTATCCTACTGCTTTGGACGTGTTTCCCACGCCCCTACCTCTTATAAATAGCCAGACATCGGTTCCTTAGGGTTTTGGGTTTTATTTGATTAGTTTAGCCAAGTGCAAACTTGATCCTGCGAGTTGTCTTTGGGCGACCACCTTGTCAAGATCGTCAATAAGACTCCACTTTGTTTTGCTTGCAGTTTTATCCGCAATTTCAGATTGCTTATCCTATTGTTCTTGCTTGTTCTTCGGTTGCTTGCAGGAATTGAACCTCGTGTTCAGGTTGATCGTGCCTACGGCAAGATCAATAACCATTGAGTTGGTTTAGCGATTGCTAAGGCGCATCGTCGTCGTACGGTGTAGTCGGATCGTCAAAGTCGACTCTAACAAATCGATCGTGTGTTTCTCATCGAAAGATCGGGACACCCATATTGCCATCACGGCTCCATCAAGAATTGTGCTGAAACGCACAAGCAAACATCGTAAGTTAATTCTGCGTGTTTCTAGGGCAGCAGACTTGTCGCCAAGATTAAAGTTTGAAGATCACCGAATTTGATTTGTTGATTGTGGCAAGAATTGAAGCTTATATCCTTAGCATTCAATAGAGTACAAGAACATGCAATTTGGAGTTCGGGAGTGAAAGTTATGCATAAAATACCGAACTGGACAGGATTGAAGGATTGAAGCGACGCGAAGAAAAAGAAAGATCAGCAACTAAAACATGGACTCTAATGGATCAAAACCTAACAAAACTCACAAAAATAACAGATTGAAACTAAAGGTTGAATTTTTGTGGAGTAGTTTTCAATTTAGGACAGAAATAAAAAACTAACCTAAGGCACTGATATTCTCACCGATCAACTGAAGCTCTGATACCAATTGATGTAACACTGGGTGTCCCGATCTTTCGATGAGAATGATAACCTTCGATTTGGGTGGAGACGACTTTGACGATCCCACTACAATGTACAACGACGATGCACCTTAGCAATCGCTAAACCAACTCCAGAGGGTTATTGACCTTGCCGTGGGCATATCAACCTGACATGAAGATCAATTCCTACAAGCAATCGAAGAACAAGCAAGAACAACACAAAAGCAATCTAAAATTGCAAATATAGATGAAGTATACAAAAAGTTGGGGTTCCGATACAAGGAGCTTGTTAGGCGGCCGTTGAGCACGTCTAAAAGACTCAAATAGTAGCAAAAGGCTAAACTATCAAATAACCAAAACCCAAGTTTTTTTGGGGGACTCCCTAGCTATATATAGGAGAAATAGGAGGCCAAAACCAGGCTAGGGGCGTCCAAACCACATCCATGGCCGAGTAGGACTCCTATTCCTAGTTTGACTCGGATTTGGAAGGATGACCGAACTTGTTTTTGCAAATTCCCGTTGACTCATAATGAATTTGGAGGTGGGGCCAGATCCGTTGGAAAGAGGACGTCAAAACCTTTCAAACCAGTACTCATAGACCTCAAACACCCTTGTGGATCAAAAGTTATGGTCGTTTTAAGTTGGTGCTGTCCCGGAGGCCGAATCCGAGTTGAACTTGTGCACCAGAAGAATTGGCTTCATGCTTGACATTTGAGAGTCCTTCTCCTTGGTTCCTAAGGACAATAAAATCATCACAAGGATTAAATAGCATTTCGTTCATTAAATTATTTGTATGCAACCCGAGGAACACATTCACCTGGCAATTGAATTGACATGCGTGAGCCCGAGTAATTGGCCCTTGTATTACATTGTTGGCTTCAATTGGGTTTGTAGGCATGGCCGCATCCATGGTAGTGATGTCCTCATCATCCTCCCCTTCTTGCATTTGAGTCATCCTCGACTCAAGCTCATCATCTTCTCTCAAGTATGTCTTTAAATCTGGCCAAGGTGCGGGTCGATAAAGCCATGCACATGGAGCCACCATCGTAGTAGATGCATACAAAGTAGAGGATGCCGTGAAGTGTCGCCAACTTAATGGTCCTGGGCAAGGTGGGGGTCGATGAAGCCATGCAGTTGATATAATTGCAGCAACACTTGGTAATGACCGTATGTATGCATTGTTAGTTCTGTCCATGATGAGCATAGTCTCATCATCCTCCCTTTCTTGAAGTGGAGTCGTCCTCGACTCCATCATATTGTCTTGCAAAATGTTAGTAACGAGAAGAAACAAAGAGATACGCACATTTGCAATCAAATCAATGGATCGATAATTTCTATCAACCATATACTCCCTTTCTTGAAAACTATCATGTGACTTGTGAATGGAACCAAATGTACTTGGTATGACATGATTAGTGATATGACAATTAATAAATTGATGACATTGTTGCATTGCAAACGGAGGTTTAAAATCTGAACAAATGTAAACTCGATGTGCTTTATACTCTCCTTTCTCACTATTTTTGCCAATAACATAAAAATATTTCGCGATAACCATGATAAATCAGAATGTACAAAAAGTCTCTCCTCTAAATAATTCAGAAAACACGGAACATCAAATTCAATGTAGCCTAATTGTATATAAAGGAAACATCAATTTCAGCTCATCATTTTCTCTTGGGATGTGAATGACATGTTTATTTTCAGCGTAAGTGTCTAGTGTGTTAACAAAAGTGACATGTCCATTCGCTAGTTGTGTCATGGATATAAGCGAAGTATTATCACACAACTCTTATGTATCACAAGAATTATCAAGCAAATCTTCCCGTAACAAAGCAAAATCAACAATTGGTTCCACTAATAATAGCTCTACGAAGGCATGATTTGTGCACAATTTTAGTTCTTCAAAATTATTTTGTCCATGTGTAAAGTCCATACCTGTTGCATTACCTTGTAAGTTCTCATCAGCTGTTGTAGGCGTTTCTTCAACTATTATCTCTTCACATATACATGGGGTCGTACTGATCGTTTCTTTCCATATGCTCTTCTACATCATTCTCTCGATGGTGCTCACTTTTCTGCAAAATGTTAGCTACAAAAGAAGGTGCAACAATGGGAGCCTCAAATGAAGCTAATGATTCTTTCAAGGATTCAGCAAGCATATTTTCAACTCTACAAGCACATACAACCAATTCCGAAAGAGAACTATATGTTTCATCAACAAGAGCATCCTGAATTTCTTGATTGAGTCCACGTATGAACCTAAGCTCTGTTGCTTCTTCACCTTCAACTAAACCACAACGCAAAAAATGATTTTGCAATCGTTCATAGTATTCCTTAACGCACTTATTTCCTTGTTTCAAGCATTGGAGTCTCGTATACAAAATTTCAGTATGATATTCAAGAACATAATCAATTCTCATAAGTCTTTTCATGGCCTTCCAATTTTCAGGTTTTCTCTCTTTTCTACAAATATGTTTCCACCATGTTAATGCATATTCATTTAGCACACTAGTAGCAATCCTAATCTTTTCATTTTCAGACAAATCATACTTGCCAAATTCTTTGTCTACTGCTATCTCCCAATTAATATAGGCATTAGGATCATATTGACCATCAAAAGGTGGAATGGCGAATTTAACCTTACCTAGGGGATCATCATCAACATGTACTTGAGCATGTAGTATGCCTTTTTTGTTGCTTAGAAGACGAGGTGGAGGATTGGAAGTTCCGGGGGCAGTACCTGCAAGCGTATCAAGTCTAGACAAAATAGTAGCAAGATTAGTGTTAGCAACTCCCTGAGCGGTCTCGATGGACCGGAGGCGGTCTTCTTGCAGTGACATTCTAGCAACAATTCCCTTTGCGTGTGGAGAGTGATGCAGCGAATTCTCATCACCTAACATGGTTAGTAGAAGACAAGAAAACAATATAACAAGTATAATGTTCCTATCAACTACAAGGAAGTGGTGGCAATTCTCTCAACATTCAAGCCTATAACCAAAACTCTTACAAGTTCTTACATGCAGCAGGTGTTGACGGCCGTTGGCGTGGTCAAAAGTTCTCCGAAGCTTGGATAAAGCGATTGCCAAGGGATCGAACAAATGTACGAGGTTGGGTGTGGAGCTTGGATAGGCTAAATTTATTTCCTATGCAATATGATAATTCTAGTTATTGTAATGATAAGTAATGATCCAAACTAGAATTCACAAGCCCTAGTTGCCGATCTCAAAGATATAAGTAAATTTGAAGGCAACACACACGCAAAGATGTGTCATTTCGGGGATCATTTTCATTTTCGAATGGCTTCCGCTGCAGTGCGCGTTGGGACGCGTCGTGGAGGAATGTTTCAGACCTACTCGTATGGATTCGACACAAATGATGAAAAGCACTAGCGAACATCATAAGTTCTTTCGGGTTGTTTGGCACTCGGTTCTGTTTCGTGCATCGGTTTCGTTTGTATTCAGCTTTTATTACCCGTGGGAACCCGTCGTGGTGGAACATTTGACACCGACTGGGACATATTCAAAATGCATGCCGAAATGAGTCGAAGCACATATGAATTCCACTCGATGTGTTTGGCACTCTGTTTCATCTCGTGCAACGTTTTTGAACGGGCGCCGCTTGTTGTATTCGCTCGTCCTCATCGCGGAGAAATGTTTCACAACAACTCGGACGGACTCGAAATGCATGCCGGAATGTGCCTGGGCAAATATGAAGTTCATTCGGCATGATTGGAGCGAAGTTTCGTTTCGTGCGCCGTTTTGGTACGCGTGTAGTTTACAGTACCATTGTGCATGAATGTTTCGCTTCGAGCCGGACGTACTCGAAATGCTTCCTGAAACCGGCTACGGTGCATATGAAGCCCATTCGGGGAGTTTGACACCGAGTTGCGTTTCGTGCATCGCTTTCATTCGGACGCAGCATGCAGTACCCCTTGTGACCCGCCGCGGAGGGATGTTTCACACTCACTCGGACGTATTGAACATGAATGCAGAATTGTGCTGAAACGCACAAGCGAACATCGTAAGTTAATTCTGGGTGTAAGGCACTCAGTTTCGTTTCGTGCATCGCTTTCGATTTTTTCAGCTTAGGAACTCGTCGTTGTGGAATATTTCACGGCGACTCGGACGGATTCGAAATGCATGCCTAAATGAGTTACAACACACATGAATTGCATTCGGTGTGTTTGGCACCCGGCTTCGTTTCGTTCACCGTTTTCGTTTCGTGCCGCGATGTTTCATTTTGGCGTGCTAGGTTGCAGCATGTAAGGTGCTTGCCATAATGTTCAGTTTCGTGCATCATTTTCGGGGTGCGTGGTGTTTGTATTCAGCTTTCATTACCCATGGGAACCCGTCGTGGTGGAACATTTGACACCGACTCGGACACCCCGAAAATGCATGCCGAAATGAGTGGAAGCACATATGAATTCCACTCGATGTGTTTGGCACTTATTTTCATCTCGTGCAACGTTTTCCAACGGGCGCCGCTTGTTGTATTCGTTCGTGCTCATCGCGGAGAAATGTTTCACAACAACTCGGACGGACTCGAAATGCATGCCGGAATGTGCTTCGGCAAATATGAAGTTCATTCGGCATGATTGGACCGAAGGTTCATTTCGTGCACCGTTTTGGCACGCGTGTAGTTTACAGTACCATTAGGGACCCATCGTGCATGAATATTCGCATCGACTCGGACGTACTCGAAATGTTTGTCGAAATGGGATAGGGCATATATGAAGTCCATTCGGGGAGTTTGACACCAAGTTTCCTTTCTTTCATCGTTAGAACACCTTGCGACCCGTCGCGAAGGGATGTTTCCACACTCACTCGGACGTATTCGAAATGAATGCAGAACTGTAGCACTAATGCATGGAAAGTCCACTCGCGCAGTTTGGCCTACATTTTCCTTTCGTGCATCGTTTTGATACGCACGCAGCTTGAAGTACCCGTTGGCACCTATCACGGAGAAATGTTTTGCACCGACCCGGATGCAACAGAAATAATGCATGCCGAAATGAACTTGGGCACACATGAACTCTATTCAGGATGTCTGCCGCAAGCTTTCTTTTCGTACTCGTTCTGGTACGAACGTGACCTGTAGTACCATTTGTCGTGTAGGTTTCGCACCGACACGGATGAGCCCAAATTGCTTCCTAAAATGAGCTACGACAGACATGAAGTCCATTCTGGTTGATTGACACTCAGCTTCATCTTATGCGTCGT
This sequence comes from Rhipidocladum racemiflorum, assembly GCA_036346355.1. Taxonomy (NCBI): domain Eukaryota; kingdom Viridiplantae; phylum Streptophyta; class Magnoliopsida; order Poales; family Poaceae; genus Rhipidocladum; species Rhipidocladum racemiflorum. The sequence goes on along the minus strand of CM070577.1, from coordinate 51,347,971 downwards.
TTTCTTGTGAAAACCCTTGCACCATACAGTACTCCTCGCGGAGGAATGTTTCACACGACTCGGAAATATTCAAAATGCATGCCGAAATGTGCTTGGTCATATATGAAGTTCATTCGGCATGTTTGGGACAATGTTTTATTTTTTGCACCATTCTAGTAAGCGTGAAGTTTACGTTACCATTAGGGACCCATTGTGCATAAATGTTTCGCTTCGAGCCGGACGTACTCGAAGTGCTTGCTGAAACCGGCTACGGCACATATGAAGCCCATTCGGGGAGTTTGACACCGAGTTTCGTTTCGGGCATCGCTTTCATTCGGACGCAGCTTGCAGTACCCCTTGTGACCCGTCGCGGAGGGATGTTTCACACTCACTCGGACGTATTCAACATGAATGCAGAATTGTGCTGAAACGCACAAGCGAACATCGTAAGTTAAATCTGGGTGTTTGGCACTCAGTTTCGTTTCGTGCATCGCTTTCGATTTTTTCAGCTTAGGAACTCGTCGTTGTGGAATATTTCACGGCGACTAGGACGGATTCGAAATGCATGCCTAAATGAGTTACAACACATATGAATTGCATTCGGTGTGTTTGGCACCCGGCTTCGTTTCGTTCACCGTTTTCGTTTCGTGCTGCGATATTTCATTTTGGCGTGCTAGGTTGCAGCGTGTAAGGTGCTTGCCATAATGTTCCGTTTCGTGCATCATTTTTGGCGTGCGTGGTGTTTGCCACAATGTGTCATTTCGTGGATCATTTTCATTTTCTAATGGCTTCCGCTGCAGTGCCTGTTGGGGCGCGTCGTGGAGGAATGTTTCAGACCTACTCGAATGGATTCGACACAAATGATGAAAAGCACTAGCGAACATCATAAGTTCTTTCGGGAGGTTTGGCACTCAGTTCTGTTTCGTGCATCGGTTTCGTTTGTATTCAGCTTTCATTACCCATGGGAACCCGTCGTGGTGGAACATTTGACACCGACTCGGACATATTCAAAATGCTTGCCGAAATGAGTGGAAGCACATATGAATTCCACTCGATGTGTTTGGCACTTATTTTCATCTCGTGCAACGTTTTCCAACGGGCGACGCTTGTTGTATTCGTTCGTGCTCATCGTGGAGAAATGTTTCACAACAACTCGGACGGACTCGAAATGCATGCCGGAATGTGCTTGGGCAAAGATGAAGTTCATTCGACATGATTGGAGAGAAGTTTCGTTTCGTGCACCGTTTTGCCACGCGTGTAGTTTACAGTACCATTAGGGACCCATCGTGCATGAATATTTCGCATCGACTTGGACGTACTCGAAATGCTTGTCGAAATGGGATAGGGCATATATGAAGTCCATTCGGGGAGTTTGACACCAATTTTCCTTTCTTGCATCGTTACAACACCTTGCGACCCGTCGCGGAGGGATGTTTCCACACTCACTCGGACGTATTCGAAATGAATGCAGAACTGTAGCACCAATGCATGGAAAGTCCACTCGCGCAGTTTGGCCTATATTTTCCTTTCGTGCATCGTTTTCATACGCACGCAGCTTGCTGTACCCGTTGACACCTATCGCGGAGAAATGTTTTGCACCGACCCGCATGCAACAGAAATAATGCATGCCGAAATGAGCTTGGGCACACATGAACTCTATTCAGGGTGTCTGCCGCAAGCTTTCTTTTCGTACTCGTTCTGGTACGAACGTGACCTGTAGTACCATTTGTCGTGTAGGTTTCGCACCGACACGGATGAGCCCAAATTGCTTGCTAAAATGAGCTACGGCAGACATGAAGTCCATTCTGGTTGATTGACACTCAGCTTCATCTTATGCGTCGTTTTCTTGTGAAAACCCTTGCACCATACAGTACTCGTCGCGGAGGAATGTTTCACACGACTCGAAAATATTCAAAATGCATGCCGAAATGTGCTTGGGCATATATGAAGTTCATTCGGCATGTTTGGGACAATGTTTTGTTTTTTGCGCCATTCTAGTAAGCGTGTAGTTTACGTTACCATTAGGGACCCATTGTGCGTGAATGTTTCGCTTCGAGCCGGACGTACTCGAAATGCTTGCTAAAACCGGCTACGGCGCATATGAAGACCATTTGTGGAGTTTGACACCGAGTTTTGTTCCGTGCTTCGCTTTCATTCGGACGCAGCTTGCAGTACCCCATGTGACCCGTCGCGGAGGGATGTTTCACACTCAGTCGGACGTATTGAACATGAATGCAGAATTGTGCTTAAACGCACAAGCGAACATCGTAAGTTAAATCTGGGTGTTTGGCACTCAGTTTCGTTTCGTGCATCGCTTTCGATTTTTTCAGCTTAGGAACTCGTCGTTGTGGAATATTTCATGGCGACTCGGACGGTTTCGAAATGCATGCCTAAATGAGTTACAACACATATGAATTGCATTCGGTGTGTTTGGCACCCGGCTTCGTTTCGTTCACCGTTTTCGTTTCGTGCCGCGATGTTTCATTTTGGCGTGCTAGGTTGCAGCGTGTAAGGTGCTTGCCATAATGTTCCGTTTCGTGCATCATTTTCGGCGAGCGTGGTGTTTGCCACAATGTGTCATTTCGTGGATCATTTTCATTTTCTAATGGCTTCCGCTGCAGTGCCCGTTGGGACGCGTCGTGGAGGAATTTTTCAGACCTACTCGAATGGATTCGACACAAATGATGAAAAGCACTTGCGAACATCATAACTTCTTTCGGGGTGTTTGGCACTCGGTTCTATTTCGTGTATCGGTTTCGTTTGTATTCAGCTTTCATTACCCGTGGGTACCCGTCGTGGTGGAACATTTGACACCGACTCGGACATATTCCAAATGCATGCCGAAATGAGTGGAAGCACATATGAATTCCACTCGATGTGTTTGGCACTAAGTTTCATCTCGTGCAACGTTTTCCAACAGGCGCCGCTTGTTGTATTCGTTCGTGCTCATCGCGGAGAAATGTTTCACAACAACTCGGACGGACTCGAAATACATGCCGGAATGTGCTTGGGCAAATATGAAGTTCATTCGGCATGATTGGAGCCAAGTTTCGTTTCGTGCACCGTTTTGGCACGCGTGTAGTTTACAGTACCATTAGGGACCCATCGTGCATGAATATTTCGCATCAACTCGGACGTACTCGAAATGCTTGTCGAAATGGTATAGGGCATATATGAAGTCCATTCGGGGAGTCCGACACCAATTTTCCTTTCGTGCATCGTTAGAACACCTTGCGACCCGTCGCGGAGGGATGTTTCCACACTCACTCGGACGTATTCGAAATGAATGCAGAACTGTAGCACCAATGCATGGAAAGTCCACTCGCGCAGTTTGGCCTACATTTTCCTTTCGTGCATCGTTTTGATACGCACGCAGCTTGCAGTACCCGTTGGCACCTATCGCGGAGAAAAATGTTTTGCACCGACCCGGATGCAACAGAAATAATGCATGCCGAAATGAGCTTGGGCACACATGAACTCTATTCAGGGTGTCTGCCGCAAGCTTTCTTTTCATACTCGTTCTGGTACGAACGTGACCTGTAGTACCATTTGTCGTGTAGGTTTCGCACCGACACGGATGTGCCCAAATTGCTTGCTAAACTGAGCTACGGCAGACATGAAGTCCATTCTGGTTGATTGACACTCAGCTTCATCATATGCGTCGTTTTCTTGTGAAAACCCTTGCACCATACAGTACTCGTCGCGGAGGAATGTTTCACACGACTCAGAAATATTCAAAATGCATGCCGAAATGTGTTTGGGCATATATGAAGTTCATTCGGCATGTTTGGGACAATGTTTTGTTTTTTGCACCATTCTAGTAAGCGTGTAGTTTACGTTACCATTAGGGACCCATTGTGCATGAATGTTTCGCTTCGAGCTGGACGTACTCGAAATGCTTGCTTAAAACGGCTACGGCGCATATGAAGCCTATTCGGGGAGTTTGACACCGAGTTTCGTTTCGTGGATCGCTTTCATTCGGACGCAGCTTGCAGTACCCCATATGACCCGTCGCGAAGGGATGTTTCACACTCACTCGGACGTATTGAACATGAATGCAGAATTGTGCCGAAACGCACAAGCGAACATCGTAAGTTAATTCTGGGTGTTTGGCACTCAGTTTCGTTTCGTGCATCGCTTTCGATTTTTTCAGCTTAGGAACTCGTCGTTGTGGAATATTTCACGGCGACCAGACGGATTCGAAATGCATGCCTAAATGAGTTACAACACATATGAATTGCATTCGGTGTGTTTGGCACCCGGCTTTGTTTCGTTCACCGTTTTCGTTTCGTGCCGCGATGTTTCATTTTGGCGTGCTAGGTTGCAGCGTGTAAGGTGCTTGCCATAATGTTCCGTTTCGTGCATCATTTTCGGCGTGCGTGGTGTTTGCCACATTGTGTCATTTCGTGGATCATTTTCATTTTCAAATGGCTTCCGCTGCAGTGCCCGTTGGGACGCGTCGTGGAGGAATGTTTCAGACCTACTCGAATGGATTCGACACAAATGATGAAAAGCACTAGCGAACATCATAAGTTCTTTCAGGGTGTTTGGCACTCGGTTCTGTTTCGTGCATCGGTTTCATTTGTATTCAGCTTTCATTACCCGTGGGAACCCGTCGTGGTGGAACATTTGACACCGATTCGGACATATTCAAAATGCATGCCGAAATGATTGGAAGCACATATGAATTCCACTCGATGTGTTTGGCACTAAGTTTCATCTCGTGCAACGTTTTCCAACGGGCGCCGCTTGTTGTATTCGTTCGTGCTCATCGCGGAAAATGTTTCACAACAACTCGGACGGACTCGAAATGCTTGCTGGAATGTGCTTGGGCAAATATGAAGTTCATTCGACTTGATTGGAGCAGAGTTTCGTTTCGTGCACCGTTTTGGCACGCGTGTAGTTTACAGTACCATTAGGGACCCATCGTGCATGAATATTTCCCATCGACTCGGACGTACTCGAAATGCTTGTCGAAATGGGATAGGGCATATATGAAGTCCATTCGGGGAGTTTGACACCAATTTTCCTTTCGTGCATCGTTAGAACACCTTGCGACCCGTCACGGAGGGATATTTCCACACTCACTCGGACGTATTCGAAATGATTGCAGAACTGCAACAGCAAAGCATGGAAAGTCCACTCGCGCAGTTTGGCCTACATTTTCCTTTCGTGCATCGTTTTGATACGCACGCAGCTTCCATTACCCGTTGGTACCAATCGCGGAGAAATGTTTTGCACCGACCCGGATGCAACAGAAATAATGCATGCCGAAATGAGCTTGGGCACACATGAACTCTATTCAGGGTGCCTGCCGCAAGCTTTCTTTACGTACTCGTTCTGGTACGAACCTGACCTGTAGTACCATTTGTCGTGTAGGTTTCGCACCGATACGGATGAGCCCAAATTGGCTGCTAAAATGAGCTACGGCAGACATGAAGTCCATTCTAGTTGATTGACACCCAGCTTCATCTTATGCGTCGTTTTCTTGTGAAAATCCTTGCACCATACAGTACTCGTCGCGGAGGAATGTTTCACACGACTCGGAAAGATTCAAAACGCATGCCGAAATGTGCTTGGGCATATATGAAGTTCATTCGGCATGTTTGGGACAATGTTTTGTTTTTTGTACCATTCTAGTGCGCGTGTAGTTTACGTTACCATTAGGGACCCATTGTGCATGAATGTTTCGCTTCGAGCCGGACGTACTCGAAATGCTAGCTGAAACCGGCTACGGCGCATATGAAGCCCTTTCGGGGAGTTTGACACCGAGTTTCGTTTCGTGCATCGCTTTCATTCGGACGCAGCTTGCAGTACCCCATGTGACCCGTCGCGGAGGGATGTTTCACACTCACTCGGACGTATTGAACATGAATGCAGAATTGTGCTGAAACGCACAAGCGAACATCGTAAGTTAATTCTGGGTGTTTGACACTCAGTTTCGTTTCGTGCATCGCTTTCGATTTTTTCAGCTTAGGAACTCGTCGTTGTGGAATATTTCACGGCGACTCAGACGGATTCGAAATGCATGCCTAAATGAGTTACAACACATATGAATTGCATTCGGTGTGTTTGGCACCCGGCTTCGTTTCGTTCACCGTTTTCATTTCGTGCCGCGATGTTTCATTTTGGCGTGCTAGGTTGCAGCGTGTAAGGTGATTGCCATAATGTTCCGTTTCATGCATCATTTTCGGCGTGCGTGGTGTTTGCCACAATGTGTCATTTCGTGGATCATTTTCATTTTCTAATGGCTTCCGCTGCAGTGCCCGTTGGGACGCGTCGTGGAGGAATGTTTCAGACCTACTCGAATGGATTCGACACAAATGATGAAAAGCACTAGCGAACATCATAAGTTCTTTCGGGGTGTTTGGCACTCGGTTCTGTTTCGTGCATCGGTTTCGTTTGTATTCAGCTTTTATTACCCGTGGGAACCCGTCGTGGTGGAACTTTTGACACCGACTCGGACATATTCAAAATGCATGCCGAAATGAGTGGAAGCACATATGAATTACACTCGATGTGTTTGGCACTAAGTTTCATCTCGTGCAACGTTTTCCAACGGGCGCCGCTTGTTGTATTCGTTCGTGCTCATCGCGGAGAAATGTTTCACAACAACTCGGACAGACTCGAAATGCATGCCGGAATGTGCTTGGGCAAATATGAAGTTCATTCGGCATGATTGGAGCGAAGTTTCGTTTCGTGCACCGTTTTGGGACGCGTGTAGTTTACAGTACCATTAGGGACCCATCGTGCATGAATATTTCGAATCGACTCGGACGTACTCGAAATGCTTGTCGAAATGGGATAGGGCATATATGAAGTCCATTCGGGGAGTTTGACACCAATTTTCCTTTCGTGCATCGTTAGAACACCTTGCGACCCGTCGCGGAGGGATGTTTCCACACTCACTCGGACGTATTCGAAATGATTGCAGAACTGCAGCAGCAAAGCATGGAAAGTCCACTCGCGCAGTTTGGCCTACATTTTCCTTTCGTGCATCGTTTTGATACGCACGCAGCTTGCAGTACCCGTTGGTACCAATCACGAAGAAATGTTTTGCACCGACCCGGATGCAACAGAAATAATGCATGCCGAAATGAGCTTGGGCACACATGAACTCTATTCAGGGTGTCTGCCGCAAGCTTTCTTTACGTACTCGTTCTGGTACGAACCTGACCTGTAGTACCATTTGTCGTGTAGGTTTCGCACCGATACGGATGAGCCCAAATTGGCTGCTAAAATGAGCTATGGCAGACATGAAGTCCATTCTGGTTGATTGACACCCAGCTTCATCTTATGCGTCGTTTTCTTGTGAAAATCCTTGCACCATACAAGATTGCACAAATCGCGGAGGAATGTTTCACACGACTCGGAAAGATTCAAAACGCATGCCGAAATGTGCTTGGGCATATATGAAGTTCATTCGGCATGTTTGGGACAATGTTTTGTTTTTTGCACAATTCTAGTGCGCGTGTAGTTTACGTTAACATTAGGGACCCATTGTGCATGAATGTTTCGCTTCGAGCCGGACGTACTCGAAATGCTTGCTGAAACCGGCTACGGCGCATATGAAGCCCATTCGGGGAGTTTGACACCGAGTTTCGTTTCGTGCATCACTTTCATTCGGACGCAGCTTGCAGTACCGCTTGTGACCCGTCGCGGAGGGATGTTTCACACTCACTCGAACGTTTTCAAAATGAATACAGAATTGTACTGAAACGCACAAGCGAACATCGTAAGTTAATTCTGGGTGTTTGGCACTCAGTTTCGTTTCGTGCATCGCTTTCGATTTTTTCAGCGTAGGAACTCGTCGTTGTGGAATATTTCACGGCGACTCGGACGGATTCGAAATGCATGCCTAAATGAGTTACAACACATATGAATTGCATTCGGTGTGTTTGGCACCCGGCTTTGTTTCGTTCACCGTTTTCGTTTCGTGCCGCGATGTTTCATTTTGGCGTGCTAGGTTGCAGCGTGTAAGGTGCTTGCCGTAATGTTCCATTTCGTGCATCATTTTCGGCGTGCGTGGTGTTTGCCACAATGTGTCATTTCGTGGATCATTATCATTTTCTGATGGCTTCCGCTGCAGTGCCCATTGGGACGCGTCGTGGAGGAATGTTTCAGACCTACTCGAATGGATTCGACACAAATGATGAAAAGCACTAGCGAACATCATAAGTTCTTTCGGGGTGTTTGGCACTCGGTTCTGTTTCGTGCATCGGTTTCGTTTCTATTCAGCTTTTATTACCCGTGGGAACCCGTCATGGTGGAACATTTCACATCGACTCGAACATATTCAAAATGCTTGCCCAAATGAGTGGAAGCACATATGAACTCCACTCGATGGTTAGTATAAGAACAGCAAAATACCAGCAAGTATGAGGTTCCTATCGACTAGGAGGTGGCTATGAATTACTCAATACTCACTGTTTTACCAAAAGCTCTTGTAAGTTCTTACCAAACCAACAGAGATGACGTGCTACCTAGAGTGTGAAACCCGAAGAGGTGAAGTTGAGCGATTGCCAGGTGTCACAACGCTGTTCGTGGTAGTAATATGTGTAGCTTGGAAGGTTGAAAATATGTAGCACGGATTAGCTTTTTCCCACTGAACTGAAGTAAGCTGAAAAGTCGTTCAAAATCGATCTGATCTTGGTCCTAGGCTAGACCGCACTAGAGACGCGAGCCTAAGACACCAACGATGCCACCGAACAAAAGCAAGTGGCCGCAGAGGAACAAGAGGTCCGAACAAATAGATGAAAACAGCACGAAAAAAATTCGTGTAAGATGGGGATTGTCTTAAAAGGGCAGAAACCACCTAAAAAGAGGTTTGGGACAAGAAAAATTCCGGAGCGGTTCCAGACTTTTTTTTTTTTGGGTCCGAACCGACCTCTTCTCTGTCTGGAACCGAAACCAATTAGCTGGATGACTCTTTGATCTGATTAAACCGACTCAATCTCTAGTGCTACAAAGGAAACCGAAAGGACAAAGAGACTCTAGCGCTGAACAGAAACCGAGCGCTAAAAGGAAGTCTATGCGGTATTGTAGATTGCTTCTTCTCTTTCTTTTTCTCGTTCAGCCGAGCTATGGAAAGTGTGTTTTATAAGGAGGTATGTGGAACACAACTTGGAAACCGATCTAGCCTCGAGAACAACGTGTGCTGCACGGTTTTGTTTTTCCTTTGGGACGGCAAGATCTTGATTCGTGACAACACGACTCTGCGAAAAAGTGACTAGAACTCGAAACTCTAAAGATCAAAACGCTAAGACCAGCAAGCACATAATTATGTAACCGACGATTCAACAAACCAAGAACAAGTAGTTAAAGCGAGGCACAAATTGTCTTGGTTAAAGAGGAAATCCTACAATAGCAAAACTATGGTGGCTGTTTTTCGACATTAGGTAATAAACAAAAAGCTAAAGAACTCTCACCGAGCAACCTGGAGAATCTGATACCACTTGATATGTCTGGAGTGCCCGATCTTTCGGCGGAGTGATAACTATCGATTGGTGTTGGAGAAGACTCTCACGATCCGACTACGCACGAACAAGTCGATGGCGCCTTAGCAATCGCTGAACCTACTCCGCGTGGTTATTGATCTAGGTAGCCGAGATCAACCTGAACACGAAGTTCAATTCTTGTTGGTAATCGAAGAACAAACAAGAACAAGTAAAACAATCTGAAGTATGAGAGAAAGTGGAGACGAATTGAGATTCTATTAAAGTCTTCACAAGGTGGCTATCTAGCACAACTTGAAGAAGAAAGTTTGCACACGGCTAAACTTAATCAACAAAAATCTGAGTTCTAAGGGAGGGACGACAGGGGTATATAAAGGGGAGAAGGGGAGGCGCCCATATGGCAGCCAAGGGGGAGGGCGCACATGCAGCCCAAAACAGGAGGAAAATCCGCCCGTCCTTTCCTTCTTAACAAAGCTTCCTAAAATACAAAAGGAAAGAAATAAACGAGATTTGTCATGGCGCCTTGATCTGATTTCGGGCTTCCAAAAAGAAAGGAAACTCCTTCCTCCTTTCCATCTTGGTAGTATTTCTCATGTGCTCGTTTTCCTCTTTAACTTTGTCTTCTGGATCTTGCGCATATGATGACCAAGCTTGATCTTCTCCTTGGTTCCTAAGAACAATGAAGTCATCACAAGAATTAAATAGCAATCCATTCTGTGAATTAATCGTATATAAACTTAGAAACGAGTTGACCTGATAATTGAGCTGACGTGCTTTGGCACGAGTAATTGGTCCTTGCACAGATGGATCATTTGTGTTCATGGAAGAGATGTCCTCATCAGACCCGGATGCAACAGAAATAATGCATGCCGAAATGAGCTTGGGCACACATGAACTCTATTCAGGGTGTCTGCCGCAAGCTTTCTTTTCGTTCTCGTTCTGGTACGAGCGTGACCTGTTGTAGTACCATTTGTCGTGTAGGTTTCGCACCGACACGGATGAGCCCAAATTGCTTGTTAAAATGAGCTACGGCAGACATGAAGTCCATTCTGGTCGATTGACACTCAGCTTCATCTTATGCGTCGTTTTCTTGTGAAATTCCTTGCACCATACAGTACTCGTCGTGGAGGAATGTTTCACACGACTCGGAAAGATTCAAAACGCATGCCGAAAATGTGCTTGGCCATATATGAAGTTCATTCGGCATGTTCGGGACAATATTTTGCTTTTTGCACCATTCTAGTAAGCGTGTAGTTTACATTACCATTAGGGACCCATTGTGCATGAATGTTTCGCTTCGAGCCGGACGTACTCGAAATGCTTGCTGAAACCGGCTAGGGCGCATATGAAGCCCATTCGGGGACTTTGACACCGAGTTTTGTTTCGTGCATCGCTTTCATTCGGACGCAGCTTGCAGTACCCCTTGTGACCCGTCGCGGAGGGATGTTTCACACTCACTCGGACGTATTCAAAATGAATGCAGAATTGTCTTTGAAACGCACGTTTAACATCGTAAGTTAATTCGGGTGTTTGGCACTCGATTCGTTTCGTGCATCGCTTCGATTTTTTCAGCTTAGGAACTCGTCGTTGTGGAATATTTCACGGCGACTCGGACGGATTCAAATGCATGCCTAAATGAGTTACAACACATATGAATTGCATTCGGTGTGTTTGGCACCGGCTTCATTTCGCTCACCGCTTTCGTTTCGTGCGCGATGTTTCATTTTGGCGTGCTAGGTTGCAGCGTGTAAGGTGCCTGCCATAATGTTCCATTTCGTGCATCATTTTCGGCGTCGTGGTGTTTGCCACAATGAGTCATTTCGTGCATCATTTTCATTTTCTAATGGCTTCCGCTGCAGTTGCCTGGGACGCTGGGCCGTGGAGGAATGTTTCAGACCTACTCGAATGGATTCGATACAAATGATGAAAAGCACTAGCAAACATCGTAAGTTCTTTCGGGGTGTTTGGCACTCGGTTCTGTTTCGTGCATCGGTTTCGTTTGTATTCAGCTTTTATTAGCCGTGGGAACCCGTCGCGGTGGAACATTTGACACCGACTCGGACATATTCAAAATGCATGCCGAAATGAGTGGAAGCACATATGAATTCCACTCGATGTGTTTGGCACTCAGTTTCATCTCGTGCAACGTTTTCGAACGTGCTCCGCTTGTTGTTTTCACAAGATTCCCAGTCTTTTGAGATAGTTCCCTTCTTTCGCGAATTTTTTTTTCGCGCTGTTCTTCATCTCTTTGTGGAATCTGCATCGTCGCCGACTACGCTTTGAGTCACAGTCCTTGCTAGTCTCGAGTCAGCAACTAGTGACTAGACGTTGAACAATTCTTCAATTTTGCATTCACTGATTGGATTATTGCTAACCTTTTGCTACTAAATTAAGCCTGTCCAAGCTCCACTTTCTACCCGTACAGGCGTTCGATCTGATGGCGCCGTGATGGCACTATGGGTGTCCCGATCTTTCGATGAGAAACACACGATCGATTTGTTAGAGTCGACTTTGACGATCCGACTACACCGTACGACGACGATGCGCCTTAGCAATCGCTAAACCAACTCCGGTAGTTATTGATCTTGCCGTGGGCACGATCAACCTGAACATGAGGTTCAATTCCTGCAAGCAACCGAAGAACAAGCAAGAACAATAGGATAAGCAATCTGAAATTGCGGATAAAACTGGAAGCGAAACAAAGTGGAGTCTTATTGACGATCTTGACAAGGTGGCTGTCCAGCACAACTCGCAGGATCAAGTTTGCACTTGGCTAAACTAATCAAATAAAACCCAAAACCCTAAGGAGCCGATGTCTGGCTATTTATAAGAGGTAGGAGCGTGGGAAACACGTCCAAAGCAGTAGGATACCAACTACAACTCTATTACAAGGCCCAAAGCCCAAGTCTTCTCGATTTGGAAAAGTGACGCCAATTGTTTTGCAGATTCCTGTCGACTCGGACGGAATTTGGAGATGGGGTCGGATCCGTTGGAAAGAGGACGTCGAAACCTTTCAAACCAGTACTCATAGACCCCAATCACCCTTGTGGATCAAAAGTTATGGTCATTTTAAGTTGGTGCTGTCTCGGAGGCCGAATCCGAGTATGGCTTCATGCTTGACGTTTGGGAGTCCTTCTCCTTGGTTCCTAAGGACAATAAAATCATCACGAGGATTAAATAGCATTCCATTCATAAAATTATCTGTATGCAACCCGAGGAACGCATTCACCTGGTAATTGAATTGACGTGCGCGAGCTCGAGTAATTGGCCCTTGTATTACATTGTTGGCTTCAATTGGGTTTGTAGGCATGGCCGTATGCATGGTAGTGATGTCCTCATCACGATCCCTTGGCAATCGCTCTACACAAACTTCGGAGAACCTTTGACAACGCCAACGGCCGACAACGCCTGCTGCATTGTAAGAACTTGTAAGAACTTGGGTCATAGGCTTGAGCGCTTGAGAGACTTGCCACCTAGTAGTCGATAGGAACATTATACTTGTGGTTTTTGTTTCCTTGTCATCAACTAACCATGTCAGTGGCGAGTTCACTTCATCACTCTCCACGAACCAAGGGCATCATTGCTCACTTCCAAAAGATGACGAGGGAAACCACCGATGGTCTTAGCGAGGATGTACGGCTCACTAATGAGCGTATGTCAATGCAAGAAGACCATCTCAGATCCATCGAGGCTGCACAAGGGATTGCTAACACTACTCTTGCTACTATTTTGGCTAGACTTGATACTTTTGCAGCTGCTGCATCTGGTGCTTCCAATCCACCTCCCCGTCGTCCAAGCAACCATTCAGCTCCACAGGGGAGGCCCCCAACAGATTTAGAAGAACAGAACGAAGAGCACGAATATGATGACACCACTGATGTGGAGGAGGCCAACCCCATCCATTACGATAATGATCGTAACCATCAACGGCTACGCTTCAATCAGCAAGGGATGCGACGTGATTCTCCACGACCAAGGGAACGAGAACGAGATGATGTTTTCCCTAAGGTAAATTTCAATATGCCACCTTTTGAAGGTAAATATGACCCTGATGGTTACCTTAGTTGGGAATTACTTGTGGATCAAAAATTTGCGTGCCATGATTTCCCTGAGAATAGAAGAGTTAGGGCTGCCACAAGTGAGTTCACTGATTTTGCTTCTGGTTTTGCTTTTTGCACCATTCTAGTAAGCGTGTAGTTTACATTACCATTAAGAACCCATTGTGCTTGAATGTTTCGCTTCGAGCCGGACGTACTCGAAATGCTTGCTGAAACCGGCTAGGGCGCATATGAAGCCCATTCGGGGAGTTTGACACAGAGTATTGTTCCGTGCATCGCTTTCATTCGGACGCAGCTTGCAGTACCCCTTGTGACCCGTCGCGGAGGGATGTTTCACACTCACTCGGACGTATTCAAAATGAATGCAGAATTGTCTTTGAAACGCTGGCGTTTAACATCGTAGTTAATTACGGGTGTTTGGCACTCGCCTCGTTTCGTGCATCGCTTTCGATTTTTTCAGCTTAGGAACTCGTCGTTGTGGAATATTTCACGGCGACTCGGACGGATTCGAAATGCATGCCTGAATGAGTTACAACACATATGAATTGCATTCGGTGTGTTTGGCACCCGGCTTCATTTCGTTCACCGTTTTCGTTTCGTGCCGCGATGTTTCATTTTGGCGTGCTAGGTTGCAGCGTGTAAGGTGCCTGCCATAATGTTCCATTTCGTGCATCATTTTCGACGTGCGTGGTGTTTGCCACAACGAGTCATTTCGTGCATCATTTTCATTTTCGAATGGCTTCCGCTGCAGTGCCCGTTGGGACGCGTCGTGGAGGAATGTTTCAGACCTACTCGAATGGATTCGATACAAATGATGAAAAGCACTAGCAAACATCGTAAGTTCTTTCGGGGTGTTTGGCACTCGGTTCTGTTTCGTGCATCGGTTTCGTTTGTATTCAGCTTTTATTAGCCGTGGGAACACGTCGCGGTGGAACATTTGACACCGACTCGGACATATTCAAAATGCTTGCCGAAATGAGTGGAAGCACATATGAATTCCACTCGATGTGTTTGGCACTCAGTTTCATCTCGTGCAACGTTTTCGAACGTGCTCCGCTTGTTGTATTCGTTCATGCTCAGCGCGGAGAAATGTTTCACAACAACTCGGACGGACTCGAAATGCATGCCGGAATGTGCTTGGGAAAATATGAAGTTCATTCGGCATGATTGGAGCGAAGTTTCGTTTCGTGCACCGTTTTGGTACGCGTGTAGTTTACAGTACCATTAGGGACCCATCGTGCATGAATATTTCGCATCGACTCGGACGTACTCGAAATGCTTGTCGAAATGGGATAGGGCATATATGAAGTCCATTCGGGGAGTTTGACACCAATTTTCATTTCGTGCATCGTTTCCGTCCGGACGCAGCTTGCAGAACACCTTGCGACCCGTCGCGGAGGGATGTTTCCACACTCACTCGGACGTATTCGAAATGAATGCGAAATCAGAGCAGCAATGCATGGAAAGTCCACTCGCGCAGTTTGGCCTACATTTTCGTTTCGTGCATCGTTTTGATACGCACGCATCTTGCAGTACCCGTTGGCACCTATCGCGGAAAATGTTTTGCACCGACCCGGATGCAACAGAAATAATGCATGCCGAAATGAGCTTGGGCACACATGAACTCTATTCAGGGTGTCTGCCGCAA
This sequence comes from Rhipidocladum racemiflorum, assembly GCA_036346355.1. Classification (NCBI taxonomy): domain Eukaryota; kingdom Viridiplantae; phylum Streptophyta; class Magnoliopsida; order Poales; family Poaceae; genus Rhipidocladum; species Rhipidocladum racemiflorum. Next base: position 51,332,831 of record CM070577.1, on the reverse strand, counting down.
GCTTTCTTTTCGTTCTCGTTCTGGTACGAGCGTGACCTGTTGATGAGGACATCACTACCATGGATACGGCCATACTTACAAACCCAATGGAAACCAACAATATCATACAAGGGCCAATTACTCGAGCTCGGGCACGACAATTCAATTACCAGGTGAATGCGTTCCTCGGGTTGCATACAGATAATTTTATGAATGGAATGCTATTTAATCCTCGTGATGATTTTATTGTCCTTAGGAACCAAGGAGAAGGACTCCCAAACGTCAAGCATGAAGCCAATTCTTCCGGTGCACAAGTTATACTCGGATTCGGCCTTCGGGACAGCACCAACTTAAAACGACCATAACTTTTGATCCACAAGGGTGTTTGGGGTCTATGAGTACTGGTTTGAAAGGTTTCGACGTCCTCTTTCCAACGGATCCGACCCCATCCCCAAATTCCGTCCGAGTCAACGGGAATCTGCAAAACAATTGGCGTCACTTTTCCAAATCGAGAAGACGTGGGCTTTGGGCCTTGTAATAGAGTTGTAGTTGGTATCCTACTGCTTTGGACGTGTTTCCCACGCCCCTACCTCTTATAAATAGCCAGACATCGGCTCCTTAGGGTTTTGGGTTTTATTTGATTAGTTTAGCCAAGTGCAAACTTGATCCTGCGAGTTGTGCCGACAGCCACCTTGTCAAGATCGTCAATAAGACTCCACTTTGTTTCGCTTCAGCTTTATCCGCAATTTCAGATTGCTTATCCTATTGTTCTTGCTTGTTCTTCGTTGCTTGCAGGAATTGAACTGTGTTCAGGTTGATCGTGCCCACGGCAAGATCAATAACTACCGGAGTTGGTTTAGCGATTGCTAAGGCGCATCGTCGTCGTACGGTGTAGTCGGATCGTCAAAGTCGACTCTAACAAATCGATCGTGTGTTTCTCATCGAAAGATCGGGACACCCCTAGTGCCATCACGGCGCCATCAAGTGGTATCAGAGCAAACCAGGTTGCTCGGTGAGAATTCTTTACCCTAGATTAGTAGATTGATATCTTTCCTATAGTCCAGAGAAGCGCCATCGATTGGATCTCCCCATACCAAAACAATTTGAGCCTCGCAATTTCCTTTCCAAAGATAATCGCATTATTGAATTTTTGGTTGCATCGTCGTGTCGAGTTGCTGAATTCTAGTCTAGTTGGAGTCCAGGTCGAAGAAATTTTTGTCTCCTACAATGTTTCGGAGTTGTGTTCGGTTTCGAGTTGTTTTCCATTTCGGTCTCGAATCGTTGAAAAAAAAAAAAGGAAAAAGAAAAAAAAAGAAAAAGAAAAGGTGTTCGACCAAGTTTTCTTTTCATCCGATCGTCGCCGCTTGATCGTCGCCACTTGGTCGTCCGACCGTTGCCTCCTCTGTTAGCCGATCGTCGCCCCGATCGTCGCCGCCGATCGTCGCTTCCGATCGTCGCCACCTGATAGCCCATCGTCGCCTGATCGTCGCCGCCGATCGTCGCCACTGATAGCCCATCGTCGCCGATCGTCGCCGCCGATCGTCGCCACCTGAGCAGCCCATCGTCGCCTCGATCGTCGCGTCCGATCGTCGCCCACCTGATAGCCCATCGTCGCCCGATCGTCGCCTCGAGAAGCCGATCGTCGCCCACCGCCGTCCGATCGTCACACGACCGTCTTCCGCCTGCATAGCACTTGAAAGAAAAACAAATCGGATCGTTCCGTAAAAAAAAAAAAAAAAAAAAAAAAAAAAAATTCGCGAAAATTTTTATTTGCTAAACCTGTTTTAAAAAGATTCCCAGTCTTTTGGGATAGTTCCCTTCTTTCGCGAATTTTTTCGCTACTGCTTTTTTTTCATCTCTGTGGAACCTGCATCGTCGCCGACCACGCTTTGAGTCACGATCCTTGCTAGCCTCGAGTCAAAGAACTAGTGACTAGACGTTGAACAATTCTTCAATTTTGCATTCACCGATTGGATTATTGCTAACCTTTTGCTACTAAATTAAGCCTGTCCAAGCTCCACTTTCTACCCGCATGTGCGTTCGATCCCTTGGCAATCGCTCTACACAAACTTCGAGAACCTTTGACAACGCTAACGGCCCGACAACGCCGCCGCATTGTAAGAACTTGTAAGAACTTGGGTCATAGGCTTGAGCGCTTGAGAGACTTGCCACCTAGTAGTTGATAGGAACATTATACTTGTGGTTTTGTTTCCTTGTCATCAACTAACCATGTCGGTGACGAGTTCACTTCATCACTCTCCACGAACCAAGGGCATCATTGCTCACTTCCAAAAGATGACAAGGGAAGCCACCGATGGTCTTAGCGAGGATGTACGGCTCACTAATGAGCGTATGTCAATGCAAGAAGACCATCTCAGATCCATCGAGGCCGCACAAGGGATTGCTAACACTACTATTGCTACTATTTTGGCTAGACTTGATAC